>OX382259.1:17217643-22254525 GCA_947507595.1 Pyralis farinalis | reverse complement strand
AGAGCCCAAGCTTCTTTAACCTGCAAGTTGTCGCGCCTGCTGTTCGACAGACGAGTGTCTGGCGCAGTATTTCTCTTAGGGGATGAGAGGTCGGCCGGTAACCACGTAAACCCATGAAGAGGGCGTCGCCACGAAACGGCGCGCAGAAGCCTCGCCCTACCCAAGTGTACAAGTAGACATAGTCCTTGTCTACTTGTACGCTTGGGTAGGGCGAGGCTTCTACGCGTTCGTTCGTGTTACGGCGAGTACGACTGGAGGTGCAATCCAAAAGGAAATTCCACTTTGTAACATGAAACACTGACACAAAATACGTAAGAAAGTTCGCGAACGTGCTCTCCAGGCGAAAGACCATATCCATAGCGGTCTTGCAGGAGAGTCGGTACAAAGCCAGCAACTTCTGGCTCATTGCGAATATTTACAAGCTGATCTACACGTGTGGACTTAGTGGGGAGAACGGAATGGCCATAGCGAAATTTCAGAACGACGTTTTGGGGTTGAAACGTTTCAGTGACCGACTTATGACCAGATGAGTTTTTGTCGATGGAGTTTTTTTTTGTACAACTGGATTGACAAACAAGCATTCGCCCCGCATTAGATGGTAAGCGGTTACCGCAGCCTATTGACGCTCGCAGCACCACGGTTATGTTACTCACGCGCTGCCTTAGCTAAAAGCGACATTTATTTCTATTTTAATCTACTAATATGAGTACTATAATATTATATTTTTAAACACTTATCAGTTGTAATAAAAATAATATACACTTACTTATATCGAAATCTTTTTCAAATGAATTTTTTTGTCGTAGTCGGATTTTAGTTTTTAATTTAAATTTTTAGTAATACCTATCTAGTTAATGGAAATCTTGTATGACATCTGTGGTCGAAGACTAAAATTGAGATTACTGTAACTACATTACACAACAAATTTTACTAATGTTTTAAAAGTGAAAGTGGAGTGGAGTAGAGTCTGGGAGAGAACAAATAGCCATCCCATTTATGACCACATGAAAGTTAGTTTTTTATACCGTATAGTCTATCCATCTGTCTATCTATAAGTCCCTAGGCTCCTACATCCTTCCACTTTTCTTTCACTGTTCCGTCATTCCTTCGTCTTGCATTCTTTCTTCATGTCTGAACAAATGAAGCATGCCCGTCTTATCTTAACACAAATACTATTTTCAGACTAACTCGGTTTCTTACATCGTCATTCCAAACATGCTCTACGAGTGTTACGTTTATTCTATTTCCATAAGTTAGTACAGGGAACAGCACAGCGTTGTATATAGCGAGCTGTACCTTCTGACTCAATCTTTTCTTTCTAGTTTTCCCAATATTCCATTGCTCGATTGCTTGCCATTGCAATGCCCAATTTCCCAGTACTTACTCGTTATTTCACATCAGCGGTATGCCTTTCATGCCTGTTGATAGCACATCCAAGATACGCAATCTCATCCACTTGTTTTTAGACCAAATCATAAACTGTAATCCTTGCGTTCGTTCTTATTTCCTCTCTATTAAATACAATTATCTTTGTTTTCTTCGCATTCGTTATCAACCTTTCTTCATACAATCGTCTTTCATCATTGTGACAAGTGTTTACGATTCAAATGGTATTTATGCAAATACCACGTCATCATCTGCATCAAGCAGACAATTTACAACTAGGTCATATACATACGAGTATTTTTTATATCATTTGACATACACTGCAAACCAAACACATAGTCCGTTGCAGCGGCCACTGTAGTTTAAACTAATCACACTCTCGCGTACACCCTGATGGCTCTAGTTACTAGCAGCATGACGATAACCACCTGGGAAAGTTTTATTTGACTTTGATTTTCCGTAAGCTGGATGTATTTCAGTCTGCTCCAATGTGCGCCAAAACCTCGATTGCTAATAAATTTCTTAGGATTTTAGATGATTAGTACAACAGTACTTTCATAAAATTAACTACGCTTACCTTCCCAAAAGCTACGTTCAAAAGATGTTTTTCGGTCTTTCGTTTCGTTTTCAGTCGCCATCGGTTTCCTGCAACAAATTAACAAATATTTTATAAAAATGAATAACTTTTCCACAAATTTCACCCTTATATAGTGGCTTAGTAAAAGTACACCTATATTGTATACTGCTGTAGCCCGCGACTTAATCCGCTTGCAATTTGGTTGTACACTGCAACCTCAACTCCAGAACACGCTCCTTACCATCAACAAAACACTCCATCCTTACAATCGACAAAATTCAAAATACGGTATATTATTTGCATAAAATAGGAAAAATAGTCGTACAATTATTTTTATACCATTTTATGCAAATTTATTATAGTTACAATACTATTTATCCACATAAAATAGATTGAAATAATTATAATGGAAAATGTTCCATTTATTAAATGTCATTGATATAAACATAAAATCCTAGTTGAATATTTAAAGTTCGCAGCAATTAAATATTTTATGAAAATAAACTAAAACATATTTTGTCATACAATAATGTCATTAAACACTGTTAGCGAAACATTAAAATTGCTTTCTAGTTTATTTAATTTATATTTTAAAAGTTTTAAAGGTAGCTCATAAATCTAATTTGGTATTTTATTAAAACAATTTATTACCTACATGACCGTTCAGATACAGTGCTATGCTTGAGTTTGGCAAAAACAGTTTTGATGGGTCTCTGCACAAATATTTTTTAATTTCGTTGGCCTTCACAGCTCCGGACGTTGACAGAAATATTTTAACAAAAAACATTGCGATTGTTGGTGTCGAGATCTCCTGCGAAGTTCAATTTCAAAGTCACCTGGAGAAAAATACTTCTAAGAAACAACAATGTGCTCAATAAATCAAATACTTCAGTTCGGTGCAGCTTTTGCTATACAAATTTCAAGTCTGTTCACACATAAAATATTGTTTTCACCTTTCGACAAGAGCACCTGGACAACAGTCTGGACCTTACGACGCAGTTAAGAGGAAGTTTTGGAAAACAAGAATTCGAAACGAATCCAAGTTTCTACACAGTATTGAATCCTTAAGGTCAAGTAGAGACTTTTCTTATTTTTTTATGTGCGTTGGCGATTGTAAAATAAGTTGTGTTCGCCATTGACATGGAAATCATCTTCACACATTGAAATTTAAATGTACGGTTCCTTAGGCGAACGCTTAAATGTTGGATTAACTACTGCAACACAATGGGCTGCAGCGTGAGGTTCTTCAAAAAAAAGCCCAAAGAGATTTCTGCACAAGTGGTGTTCTTATCGCTGCAAATAGCTAAAGACTGCCATAACTGCTTACTGTCAGACAGACCTTATGATTAAACGCCATATTAGTGGCATAGTAGATAAAATTATTTGGTTTTGGCTATAAAGATGAAGCCACTGTCATACCAAAATATGGTATGTAGAATTTCTACACACTTACTTATAGTTCGGTTGTTATATGGTGTTGATATAACTATAAGTAAAATCGAGAATTAATACGAAATAAGAACTAAATCAACGTATCACCTGTGTGCTTATAGTGTACAGGTGTAAGTACATAAAGCTTATCCGGAGCTTTAGCGTAGCGATTAGCGAGAAATGATTTATAGCAATTCAATCTAAGTGACCAATTTCTATAATAGCAACAATTAGCGGCGGTTGCCTCCATTGCCTCCTTTGCCTCTGCCTTTTGCTCGCCGCCTTCACTGTTATCTAGACACTTTCAATATTACACAGCCGTTATCCCATAAAGGTTTCCTAGAATCATAACATCGTATCATAAAATACTAATGATATATTATAATCTCAGAAAATAGTTCCTCGAAATCAGCCCGATATTCATGTCGTCTCCCCTTCCATATTATTCCCCTATCTCTTTTTTTTGAGGTAATTTTTATCTGTTTATCGATGAGAAAAATGCAGATCGTCGATATCTGCATTTTTCTTTAAGTAAATAATGTTTTGTGTGTGTATATATATATACATATTATATGATATATAGGTAGAGCATCACGAACGGCATTATGACGATCTCGGTGGCGCAGTAAAGCTACATTGACACCAACGCTCGTGGGTTCGATTCTCACACAAAACGAATAATTCGATGTATGAACATCTGTGTTCGTCTCGGCGAGGTTGTTTTAAGAGAAACATACTTACAGTAAAACCGCAGCCAAATAACAACTCCCTGGAGGACTGTTGTGTTCCCGAGTGTGAATGAGGTCGCTAGTAAGCTCCTAAAGAGTTGTTGTGTTAACAGCAGAGGTGGCATCGCGCAAGTGATACTTAATATATTGCAAGCATTCATAGGCTACGGTAGCCGCATTACCGTATGCTTGTATGCCTCCTGATGTTGTATAAAAAGTCATGAATTGATATCAGCGCTCAAAGGTCAATAGCGATTTAGACATTATAGATAGGATAATATCATTCCTATTTCGATAGGCAACGTTCCTTCATTCAAGACGCCTCCTACACATGGAAAGTGGTTACCCTAGCAAATGAATTGCAATACAACAAGTCCTTAGGTGCTTACTGGTAACCTCATTCACTCGCAGGAACAAAACTCTCAGTTAGCCTGCAGTTTTCTATAAGGCAAAGGTATTTCACCAATCGGGCTGTATAGTGCAGCTTACCTCTCTTAAAACACCCGAACCAAAGCTCATGTCTTGCGTGGGATTCGAACCCACGAGCCTTGTTGTTAAAGCAGCATTGGTAACCACTCCACCGCCGGACTCATCCATTTCGTCAATTTGTCGTACAAGGCATACGTGGCAATATGTACATATTATATATATTTTTATACAACATTCGAAGGCATACCTACAAGCATACGGACCACCTGATGTAAAGCGGTTACCGTAGCCTATGAATGCTTGTAATACATTAAGTATCACTCGAGCGATGCCTCCTCTGCTGCTAATCCAGCAACTCCTTAGGAGCTTACTGGTGACCTCACTCACGCCCAGGAACAAACAACAGTTTATGAAGTTGTTATTTAGCTGCGATTTTCTATGAGGTGGAGGTACTTCCCCAGACGGGCTGCTTTGATGCGCCCTATCTCTCTTAATCTTAACACGTCGTATAGTATCGTAATTTTACACCTACACTGGAATATTTTAACTCGTAAGATTAAGGACATACTTCAAAGGCTCGTCCCACTAAGTTAGCCATCTTTGCTTATGAAAAGTGATATAGTCGTAAGTAGGACGAAATTAACAAATTACCTTAAATACAATTATGGTTGGAGAACTCAATCAATCTCCAGTTTGTAAACGAAATTAGTTACAAATATGAAATTGTGACCAAATAATGGTCAGAAAAAAAATATATTGAACAGCCCGACCTTTTTAGAAAGAATATATATATCAGTTATTTACAGTCCTGGGGATAACACTTGGAACCCTCAATGATTATAAACTGAATAGGAAGTTTTAAGATTTGATTTCTCTCCTTGACAATAACTTGTGAGAGACAACAGTATGACACAAAGGCATCAATAGTCTAGAAGGGCAAGTCAAATAAAGATTAAAAACCACGCGCCCTGGATTTTTATGTATCTTAATATTCTGGGTGGGCGTAGGTTTGTGAGAAAACAGTGAGTCTAGAGGTAAAATTTGCAGTATTGCACGTATCTATATGTTATATACATATATTGAAATTCATGGCTTGCCATAGAACACTCCCGTAGAGGTTACGCAAAAGTTTAAATGAGAAGAGTTCAGCCTTAAAGTTTGACTTGATACTTAGCGAAGTTCCATTTCGATCCGTTCAGTGGAATTGCGTGAACAGTCAGTACGATAGGATCCTATATAAATCAGGGTAAGTCATGGTATCCAAGCATGCAATCTGATTACATTGATGTGCATTTAACATATAATGTAAACGGTAACGAACGAACACTGCCTGTATCATTATAAAAACATATTTACAAACTCCTTTCCGATACAATATGATACGACCAAGTATTTCTTTTTAAAGTTCCCGCGAACAAAGTCGCGGTCAAAAGCTCATATAGTACATACAATATTTTTCCATTGCTATATTTTATACAGACGGACTGTGTTAACGATCCAGAAGCAAAACTTTAACTTTGTAATGAAATAAACTCGTAGGAACTCTTCATGGGTAGATATTGCTAAACGAGTGCACGTACATGTATTACCATAATATTAAAATCTAAATGGCCATCATTTCACTATATAATATACTCGGATTTAAGACTTCTATATTTACTACGTTTTTACGGACTCGGATTACAAGTAGTTTGACAGGAGCCGTAATTTCTTGTTACCGCCCAGCGGAGCTACTCGTGGCTGTTACTACGCCCTATCAGTAATGGCTAGCGGTTTGGGACCAAGGTTCATGGGTTCGATTCCCGAACAAGACAAAACAACTTGTGTGCATGAAACACGTCTGCCTTGTTCTGGATATTATAATACAGATATGTATTAACAACAAAATATACTTGTGCTTATCAGTTGCCTGATGCCCACAATACAAGTTGTATTTAGTTTGGAACTACACGACGCAGTGTAATTTGTTAGAGAGTATCTATTTATTTATGTGTGTATACATAGCGAATGCTTCTAAGAATCTCGCGTGGGGTGTAAACAGTTGAACTTGCCTCGAATTGTGTCCATCCTTTTAAATTTAATTATTCATCACGTTTCCATCTTCTAGTACCTTATCTATTCATATAACAAACCAGTAAGAACTGCTGAGTTTGTATATTATGCACGTTTTGATAAAACTATTGGGGTGTGCCTTGTATTAAAAAGGTAATACATTTTTTTTGCAACTCTTGTCAGTTCGTTTAAATCTGTTTACACTTAAATACTGATTACGAGAATACAGTTAGGTCAATTTTAAACAATGATGGCCCAGTGGATAAAGGACCGGCCTAGTGACCAACAGGTACCCGGTTCAATCTTGACATGTACCACTAAATTTGTGTTTTCGGATTATGTACATATTTCTAATTATTGCACTTGGTCGGCAGTGGAGGAAAAACATCGTGAGGAAATTCACACGTCCAAGAAATTATATTTCGAAAGATGTGTGACCTTATCTAAGAATGATTTGGTTTTCCCTCTGGGTTGCAGAGGTCTGGCGACAGTCGCTCCATGTAAAAATCAGGCTTAGAAAGCGGACGACACCAATCTTAATGGTTTAGCAAACGGAATAACCTTAAGAAGAATAGTTGGGCCAATTTTAGTGGAAGTGCCTTATAAATAGAAACCCAAAAGCTCAATAAATATTACACCAATGTCGAATCACTATGTCGCGGTAAAAAATTGTTATGAAGCCTGTGACTTCGTTCTATCTATAATAAATTACTATACCATATATTTTATTGACTTAATTCGTATCGCCGTATTTTTACTACTATGTGAATGTTCAAGTATAAATTTGAGAAGCAAATAACTTCGTAACAAGTCACCGGCAGCCTTTAAACAAATGTCAGGGTCCGCTAGCTGCTAGGACTAGATTTGGAATGCCAACTTCTCCGAACTTTGAATGCTAGGCTCCTAAAGCTCCACTTCCTTTGTGAATATTGAGCATAGTATTACGAGTTTGGCGAAGTTAGTACATTACAATTCATTAATGTAATATGTATGTTGCTCCAATTGTTTGCTTGAGATTTTCCTTTAATATTCAAGTCAAAGAAAATTCCAAAAACCGCAGATGTTAAAAAACGTATGGTGTAATAAATAAAATTGTAATAAGTATATTTTAATTTATGTAAATACGACATTCTGTGGGAGAGTACTTAGTATACAGACGTTGAAAATTTTCTTTCCTCTTAATGTTACATATTTCTCATCTAAGAATGTATTAGACGTATCTTTGCATACCATTCTCACTCTCACTGTCTTTAAGAAAGAAAAACTCATTTTAGTTAGGAACTCCTCGAACAAACAATTTAGAGAAAATCACAATACAAACCGTGAAAGATAAAATAAGGCGTATGTATGTCAAGCGGATCTAACTAGAGTAATTCCACTTATTTTGTTATTTGTGAATCAACAAAAGAGACATCCTATATATATATATATATATATGATATCCATAATAATAATTAAGTATAACAGATAAATCTGAAATTTGATTTTCTAAAATTTAAGAACACTAAAGAAGAATAATAAACCTTTTGGGAATTAGATTCGTATGATAGAATAGTTATACAAAAGTAAAAAAAAACCCTGATTAGTTATGATCTAACTCTATAGGAGGAGTTGTTGTGTAGTATGACATATATCCACCAAATAATTTCCTCGCATTTCCCTTCTTTACTTTTAGAGACAATTGACAGAGCTATGGATTATATAATATTATTAAAATCAAGTCTCACTAAAGTATTTAAACGTAAAATAATAAATTGTAAAATACTCTTTTATGAACTATTCAAATTTAATAAATATATAATTTTGTGTGGAAATAAATACTTGAAATGTTTATTCTTCTTTGTTAGTACTGACCATTATATACGAATATTATTAGGGGTTAAAGTATGAAATTGCCGATTTGTACTGAAAAATTTGAACTCGTTTTTTTAAGATGTAACATATTTATTTAATGAAAATATTTACCCTCATTATCTATACATTGCTGCCATCTAATCGGAAGTTTATTTATGCCTTTGCGATAGAACTCTGGGGATCTAGATTCGACAAACTGTGAATGCATTTTGTACTGCCTCCTGGAAGAAATTTTTTTACCACCTACAAAATTGTCCAAATGACGAAAAAAATGGTAGTCAGTTGGAGCAAGGTCTTTGCATTCTTCCGATGGTTGCACAATATGATGCAATATTTTAATAAATGTTGGTAGACAACCATGAGATATTTTTTTACGGTTTTGGAATCGGCTATGAACAGTTTTTGGAAAAGGAGATTGTTAAATATGGACGTTTGCATCCAAATTATTAGCGGCGATGCTGAGGTTGAAACAAAAGTATGGTAGATCATCTATATATATAAAACACCAATAAAAATGAATGTTTGTCTCTGTTTTTGAGTCCTCTATGGACTCAAAAACGGCTGGGCAGATTTTGATAAAATTTTCAGGGAATCTTCAGATCAGTCCAGCGGGTGATCCTGTGAAGTTTGGTAGCGATCAGATCACTCGTGCGAAGCGGGGGCGAGTAGCTAGTTACTAATCAATATTTCTTCCTTATGTTTTACATCAGATCTGAGGTAACTATGTGATAACAGGAATAACGTAATTAAGTATCTCACAACTTAACATCACATCAAATTCCATGCAAAATTATCAAAAAAACAAAATGTTTAAATACTATGATGGCAATGAAGTTGCACTGCTTAAACAGAAGCAGATACCGTTGCCTATGCATACTTGCAATACTAGGGACAAGGGACAAGAGTTAATTATTCCACATCCATATTAAAGAGGTAGAGGTAGGTTATAGTCGCATTAAGATGGCAGGGTGCATCAAAACAGCCCTACTGGAGATATACATTCACCTCACAGAAAAACGCAGTATTTTTTTTATACAAGGTAGGGAGCCTTACAAGCATACGGCCCACCCGATTTAAATCGATTACCGTAGTCTATAAACGCTCGCAATACATTAAATGTCACTCGCGCGACGCCACCTCTGCTGCTAACACAGCAAGCAACTCTTAGAAGCTTTCTGGTGACCTCACTCACACGCAGGAACACAACAAGAGAGTTTTTGATTTGGCAACGGTTTTTTGTGAAGTGAAGGTACTTCCCCAGACGGGCTTCTTTGATGCGCCCTACCTCTCTTAAAATAACAATTTCTTGGAGGATTCTTCTATTCCGAGTGAGTGATATTTTAAGTAAACCCCTAAGTAGTTGCTGTGTTAGCAAGGATGCTACACGTGAAAGATACTTCCTATATTACAAGTGTTCATAAGCTACGAGTATAATAACCACTTTACATCAGGTGGGTATATACTTGTAAGCCTCCCGACGTTGCATAAAAATCCTAAGGGTTTTCAAAAGGAAATCAAATTTCAAAAGGTACATTATAAAACGAAGCCGTTGTTTTCATATCGAACAACTCCTCGGACTCCACAATCCGTTGTGCAATCGGTAGAACACACAGAGGGAGGCGAAATCTCTCCTTAAACTCAAGAGCTCAGTACCGTATGTGAGATTAGGATTATTGTCTGTTCTCACAGATCGGTTTTGGTCACAAGGTCCCAGCTGATATTCAGTTGCTCCTGCCCATAAATAACTACATTACTCCATATGCGGTTCTTGATTGTAAATTTAAAGAGTACAATTTAGATTATATAATTTTAATAATAATATATAAAAACACAGAGTTCTAAATCAAATCTATCTAATCGGTATTGTGTTTGGCGCTTGTTGTTTTAAGCAGTTACTTTATATATACTTAGTCTGGCCATAAATACTGTTACAATTAAAAATAAACAAAATATTACATTTGAATTTGGAATCTGTCATTTTTATATGATTGTTCATTGAGTTTTCTCATTTTGGCGCCGATACATTGTACAATATTTTGCGATATTAACATGGAGTGGGGTGATAAAGAGAACCGAATCGCTGTGATTGCATTACACAAAGTAGGTATGGAGTGTCATTTTTAAAACTCTCCATACGCTTGGTATTAGTCAAATGTTTATGTACCGGGCTATTAATAGGTAGGTACAATGAGACCTCTGTTTGTGACAGAAAAAGATCTGGCCGTCCACGTAGTATTCGTACGTAAAAGGTGATCAAAGCAGTAAGGGAAAGAATTGGAAGAAATCCCGTGCGTAAACAAAAAATCTTAGCTCTTCAGATGGGATTAAGCAGAACCACTGTGAAAAGAGTATTAAATGAAGACCTGGGACTACCAGCTCATCGTAAAAAACCCGGACATTTTTTTAACGAGTGTTTGAAAAAAATTAAGATGGAAAGATCCCGCGCTTTATTACGGCGATACGCGGAAAAAAAATACCGCGAAATTTTGTTTTCGGATGAAAAAGTTTTTACCATCGAAGAAAGTTACAACTAACAAAATGATATGCCCACAGGTGTGAAGAAGCGAGCACGCGATTTCCGAGGGTCCAGTGAGGGCATTATCCTTCATCAATCATGGTTTGGCTTGGAGTGTCATATTCAGGCTTAACTGAGGTGTTTTGCTGTGAAAAGGGTGTGAAAACCAGTGCCGTGGTTTACCAAAATACAGTCCTAACAAACATAGTAGAACCTCTTTCTGAAATAATGTTTAAAAACAGACACTGGATATTCCAAAAGGACTCTGCTCAGCTCATAAGGCACGAAGCACTCAAAACTGGTTGACCGCCCGTGGAATTGACTTCATCAGGCACTGTAAGACTGGGCCTCTTCTAGTCCAGATTTAACCCCACTGGATTACAAGATATGTAATAAATAATGTAGTATATAGTAATGGCGATCTGCGCTAAACCTCATCAGAATTTGGAGTCTCTCCGAGCATCTCTGGTTAAAGCAGCAGCAGAAATAGACATAAATGTGGTGCGTGCTGCGATCGATGACTAGCCGCGTCGATTAAGGGCATGTATTCAAAATGGAGGAGGGCATTTCGAATAATGTAAATAAAATTTTTTGTACATTTAATTACATTTCGTTTCATATGTAACTTTTACATCGTTATCAAAAAGTGTAACATTAATTACATCAAAAGTTTTTGACAGAACTTATGACCTGACTATGTATTAACATTAACAACGTCAGCATTTAATTATGATACGTACGTATGTAATGTGACATTGTCAATATTTAATACTATTATTACGTCTCCCTTTGACAACCATACTTTTATTTCATTTAAATTTCATTGATAATTATAAAAATAACTTTTAATAAGAGGTTCTTTCGGTTCTCTCTGCCTACCCCGCAACGGACCTGGCGTGAAGATATACATACATATACAAGTTCGGATTTCTTTCATCGCTTTTTATTCG
Organism: Pyralis farinalis; assembly: GCA_947507595.1. Taxonomy (NCBI): domain Eukaryota; kingdom Metazoa; phylum Arthropoda; class Insecta; order Lepidoptera; family Pyralidae; genus Pyralis; species Pyralis farinalis. The sequence goes on along the minus strand of OX382259.1, from coordinate 22,242,603 downwards.
CTAAGGTGCCAAGTACAAAATACTGGTATTACAACAAAATACCATAGTAAAACTGTAAAATATATGTACGAAGTAACCAAGCGCCCACAAAGATCCTATAACAAAAAAATACTTCAAGTTTTTGGTTGAGGACCTCTTAATCGAGACCTCAATTATATAAAATATACCTAGGCTATGAAGTTACAAAGGTCGTCGAAAACCGAACTTTTCAAATTCATGCCTATCTAAAAACAGTTTACTTTCGTGCAGAATAGTCAGAATATGTATGTATATGTAATGTAAAAATTCGGTGTTTAAAGTGTATTAGAATATTGAAACCTGCAAAGAGTGCATAAATGGTAAATAAACAAGTATCTACACTTCTAAATTACATAGGCACCAACATTTATTCGCCTATGTACCGCACCTATTTGAGTTTCTTATCGCAGAAAAAATACAAAACAAGTCGAGAAAGGCAAGTTGCACCTAGGCCAGGCAAACCGCGTCGTGACTCCCCCCAAGCCCCGTGCCGCTTTCCTCGCGGGGCGCGGCGGCGCGCACCTCGCAGACCGGCCCGTCACTTTCCGGAAAACCTTCACGTAACTGCTCGAATACAACGAATCACAAAACTACCTAAACCTCCTTTTGCTGAACCGGTACTGCATGATGCAGCTATGTTTTTGTTCTTCGCCGTCACCAATACATTGAATTCATTTGTAATTTGGTTTTGTTTTTATAAAAACGTTATGTATATAATGTTAAACAATATTGAACAACTTCTCGAAACACAACCTATTATACAATCAATATAACACACAAGTCACATAACCGAGTCATAAGGCGCTCGGTTATCTCTGTCTTCCCTGTAGAATTATCGATAATTCTTTGACTAAGCCTCTGAATCATAGTATGCTGTAGTCTTTTGAGAAAATTTCGACAGGGAGTTCACAGCCCAACGGTTGTTGGAAGAAAAAATATCTAGAATCGCACAGTATGCGGCTATTGTAGTTCCATCACAAATGATGCTGTTGTAGAAGGAAGCTGTGGTCATCATATTAAACAACTCCTCGAATCACTACCGGTGGAACACACAAAGGGAGGCAAAGACTCTCCTAAAACTTAGCATACGACCTACCTGGCGTGAAGTGGTTACCGTACCCTCTAAACTTTTACAATACCTACAGGAAGTATTGTTCGCTTGTTGCCACACCTGCTGCTAGCATAGCTGCTCCTTAGAAGCTTAATGTTAACCCCATTTACTCGCAGGAAAACAGCAGCTATTTTATCTATCCAGAGCTATTTTACTGTGTCTGTTTTTTTGTGAAGTGGAGATGCTATGATGCATTCTACTTCTTAAACCTTGAGCTACAACAAACATACATTCTGTGTACTAAGTATCGGGAATTTGTCAATAAAACAAAAAATTCAAATTATTCATCTAAATTTATTTTATCGCCTTCAAAGTAGGCCCCATCGCTTGCAATACAACATCTCCACCGCTTCACCCAGTCTTCCATACATTTTTCATAGGCTATTTGCGGTATGGCCTTTAGCTCATTCAGCGAATTTTCTTTTATGGCTTCTATCGACTCAAAACGTTTTCCTCGAAGTGGTAATTTTAACTTGGGAAATAAAAAAAAGTCAGACGGAGCCATATCAGGTGAATACGGTGCTTGGTCGAGAACTTTTGTTGAATTTTTCGCTAAAAACTCTTTCACTATAATGGCTGTGTGTGATGGTGCATTATCATGGTGCAGCATCCATGAGTTGTGTTGCCACAAATCTGGACGTTTTCGGCGGATACTCTCACGCAAACGCTTCATGACGCCTAAATAATATTCTTTATTCACTGTTTCTCCCTCTGGAAGGAATTCGGAGTGAACCACACCACGGTAGTCAAAAAAAACTGTCAGCATCACCTTGATTTTGGAGCGACTTTGCCGCGGTTTTTTGGGTTTCGGCTCGTTTTCGAGACGCCATTCTGAAGACTGTTGGCTTGTTTGCATGTCGTACTCATAAACCCATGTCTCGTCGCCAGTTATTATACGTTTCATAAAGGTCGGATCCGTAGAAGCTCGGGAAACCATGTCTTCAGCGACATGCTTTCGCTGCGCTTTTTGAACAAAATTGAGCTCTTTTGGAACTAGTCGAGCGGCGACGCGTTTCATGCCTAAAATGTCAATGAGAATGTTGTGGACGGACTTAAAAGATATGTTCACCTCACTAGCCAACTCTCTCAGACTCATACGTCGATTTTCGAGCACTAGCTTCTTGATTCTGTCGATGTTTTCTCTGGTCGTAGCGGTTGAAGGTCTACCAGAACGAGGCAAGTCTACTACTACTTCTCGGCCTTCTTTAAAAGCCTTATACCATTCATAAGCCCTTGTTTTCGATATACACGATTCGCCGTAGGTATTTCGCAACATTTTTAGTGATTCACCACATGAAATATCATTTGAAACACAAAATTTAAGGCACACTCTTTGTTCAACAATATTTTCCATTGTAAAAATCGCCGAGGACTCAAAACTATGACCAACAAAAAGTGTAGTTTAAAACAAATTAAATGACAGATCCCGCTCAAATTTTGCGCGCTAAATCAGTACAGTGCTACCAACATGCAGTAAAAAAATTAGAACGACCTCTTTTACGCGGGTCTTTTTATTGACATATTCCCGATACTTTTTACACAGAGTAGTATTTATGCACACAAATGTTTGTCCTGTATGGAAATCGAACCCACAACTATTGGTATTAAAGTGGCATTGCTGACCACTCCGTCACCGAGCTCGTCAAGCACTCGCCCGAAAGGTACTCTACGAGATATGTGACTTGAAATTATTTCAGTTTATGATATTGACACTTGAATGAGGCCACTAAGGCGAATGAAAAACACAATATAGAAACAATGAGCGAATCTACCCTAAAATAATTGAATAAATTGCTACACAATTATCGACACAATTAGAGAGACAAGAGTTTGCAGCAAACGAATAGCACAGCTGTAGCTCCGCTCGAAGAATTCGTAAACGATTTGCATATCGGTTTGTCACTTCGTACTAATAACTAGTAGTAATAACCTCATGACGTTATTACCTTTTCATTAATTGTGATTTGAGTGTTCGAGAGACTTGTGATACACAGCTGACCAGCCCGACAAGGAAGTGAAAAGGAGAATCAAACCCCTTTTGGACTTTGAACGAGGAAGTTAATGGTAGTCTACGCCTTTTGTAATGTGCTGAAGCAGGAGAAACCTTTTTCTATTTAGCCAACATCACAATCTCAACTGTGGTACTTCAGTGAGCTAAACTGCAAATGCGCAAAATTCCCTGTTAACATAAAACCCAGTCAAATAAACTCCGGTTGTACAGCTGTAGTTTCTCTCTGCCATAGAGACCCATGAAACTATCTAGTAGAACTATCTTCGAACTATCTAGCCTAAAAATGTATTCATAATGTGAAAATCTGCTAAAGAACATTTTAAAAGACGTTATTATGTATGTTAAATTGATTTCAGAAACTATTGACGCTAATAAGGTATTCCATTGATACAACGTCATCGCGTCATAGTCGACTCACTGTGCATTCGTTTTGGCAATCAGCAACTACAATTTTATGTAACTGTAATAACAGAATTTTATTACAAGATGCTACTCAACAGCTACTACAGTCAATCTGGCTAACTTTGGCCCAGTTTGCACATAAAAAGTTAGACCAATGTTTAAAATAATACGTTACTCAAAAAGATACACTTGTTATGGTGGCTTTATGTAGCCTACTTCCAAAAAATTTACTCATTTACCAATAATCTCTAGGAAAATAGTTTCAAAAAATCCATTTAACCACTGGGCCAATGTTAGATTGTGAGTTGGGCTTGGATTGGCCCAGGTCCCAATTTTAGGTTGTTTTTGCTTATTTTATTTTATTTAAAGCATTTTGCTAACATTGGCCTGCATATTTACCATAAAAACTAGAGCTGAGGGCCATAGACAATAATTATGTATACATTCGGTTTCCTTTATTAGTACTAAAATGGGTAAATAAATTATTGCCATAGGAAAATCAACACAGTTTTTATTCAATCTTATTTTTTTGATGAACAATGCGTTTTTAACTTATTTACTGACTTACCATATAGCTAAGACAATGAAAAAAGTATCAAAATAATTAAAATTTTATTTAATCCTAAATCTACATCTACATCATGGGGTTAAACTTTGAAAAATTTCCATTCCATTCCATGGCCAGGAAGTCGTCTTATATGATAAAATACCTTTCTTTCTTTGAATATTAGTGTCATTCAGCATTCGTATGATATTTGTATCATTCATTATGCAAAACTGAGCCACGGCCTTTATCACATTATCACTAATCATCTGAAGTTCCAGTCTACCGTCATGTACTTCGTATGTCTCTATAGAAAAAAAATCCTCCTGTGCTATATCCAAACCACATTCTTCTTCATGTGTTATGTCTCCTTCCTCTGCCCTTTCGTCACACTTATCGAATATATCTCCTCCCAATATTTTGAGAATTTTGAACTTTGGCCCGGGCTCAAGTTACCCTTATTCACCGGTAATAATTTACCTATTCAATATTTATGGCAATATCATGGGAATTAGCTAATTAACTCTCGTAATTTTTGAAAGAAATAATAGATAGACACATATGAGACACTTTAAAATAACACTTGCCTCCTTAAGTATTCAAATGACAACACAGCAGACAACTTTTTGGCGCTTTCGTAACAAACCGCTCTATTCACACCACAGAAAAAAGCAACTGACGTCTCAACAATGATAGATGTCAATTATTTGGCAGAATCTGAGCATTTACGAAGATATATTAGAATCGATGTTTACAAATCTAGTTTGAAATACATAAAATCATAGCAAAAAAAAATCTATAATATGCATTTGAAATTTTGGGCCAATTTTATATTGAAGGCTTAAGTTACCCTGATCGACTGTAGTCCTAGTAAATGGAAATATAAAAGTAACGTAACGTAATAGTAACACTTATAGCCTCAGTGTTCCTCTATCTGTTCAAAAACTAAACAGTCCCTAAAAACAAACGATTTAACATTAAAGATTTGAAGTCTTTCTTATAATAACTTCTTAATTCAACTTTAAATGTTAAATGAAAGCATTGTACTGATATTTAGGAGTATTTATGACAGTGTGTTTAGCTTCATTTGTTTTTATTTTTATTTGATACTAGCTGACCCGGCGAACTTCGTACCGCCTCAGGATCAATAGATGGTGTGTTAACTTATTAGATGGTATAAATTCTTTTAACACTTATTATCCTATTCCGGACGAAAACAAATCCAAAAACACAAAAATCATAAAAATCGGTCCAGCCGTTCTTGAGATATAAATGGTGTAACTAACATGACTTTGTTTTATATATATAGATATGCCAATTCGTACTTGAGATATCATAAAAAAAGAATTTCATATAAAATGTATGAGAAATGTAATTTACTTCTTTTTTTTTTGTTATTTTTCCATGTTTTAATACTTATTATCCTATTCCTGACGAAGACAAATCCAAAAACACAAAAATCATAAAAATCGGTCCAGCCGTTCTTGAGTTATAAATGGTGTAACTAACACGACTTTGTTTTATATATACATATATATATATAGATATAGATATGCCCATTCGTACTTGAGATATCATAAAAAAAGAATTTCATATAAAATGTAGAGAAATGTAATTTACTTCTTTTTTTTTGTTTGTTATTTTTTCCATGTTTAATACTTATTATCCTATTCCCGACGAAGACAAATCCAAAAACACAAAAATCATAAAAATCGGTCCAGCCGTTCTTGAGTTATAAATGGTGTAACTAACACGACTTTGTTTTATATATATAGATTATAAAACAATCTTTTGCCAATCAAACAAATGAAGCCAAACACATTGTTGTTTATGTTTTGTAATAATAATTGCTATATTAATAATTTATATGCACAATTGAGTTGAAATGTAAATTAGTCAAACATTTAATTTAATAGCATGTCAATGTCATGAGAACGATCGCACTATGGGAATTCGGGGCAAGTCACCTAGTATATAATTATGTATAATATATATAAGGTGACTTGCCTCGATATATTGGTAGTATTAGTCTTGATATATTGGTAAGCACCATATATATAAGACTTACGGGGATTTAAATTCGAGATTAGATCAAAATAGACGAGTTACTAACTCGACTATTATCCTCTAGTAATTTAGAGTTAGATAATTGTTTATAATAAACGCACAAGCAATAACCCTTGCGTTGCAATCATCCATAGACTGCGGTAATAACGCACCTTGCCATCTTAATGACAAAAAAAGGGAAGCAGATTTAACATACATAAAAGATATAAAGGCGAATTGAATATTTCCTCTTTAATACTGTTAGTTACTTTTCCAGAATGATTTCATGGTATGCACGTTAACGAAGCGCATTTTATAAATATTCATTACTATTTTTAATATACGGCCTATTTTTATATTTTTCGATATAAAGAGAACCAGGTAATATTTTTGAATATCATAAAATGTTTGAGTGTCATTTTTATAATAACTGTCAATTTTTTTGCAATTCGGTCTTGTGATGTCATTACTGGTGGCGAATTGTGATAGGATAGGCCGGTCAGTTGTTGCAACCGCATACCTCCGCGCAAAAAGTAGGTGTGCCGAATGTCAACCGTTCACCACGATTGATTTCCACAAACTCGCTCTTCCAAGATAGATATTGGAATGCATTTATAAATGTAGGTAATACCATCTGAAGTTGTACGTCGTTTAATGAATTCAATTAAGATTTTTCAATTTAGTGGGATTCTTATATACCAGTGTTGATAAATTTATGGTTGTTTATTCATACCAAATATCATCTAATTATAATATATTCGAATTTATCTCTCAGGTGTATTGTTAATTATTTATTAAAATAACCACTCCAGTATAATTAACGTTTTTTTAATACCCACAGGGTGGTACAACGGCGTGTGTTCCTCGATTGGAGTGGAAATCCAAGAACTCCCTTTAAACTCTCAACTCTACCTTGCCTTCATTGGCCATCCAGAGAAGAGCGGTATGCCTGTAAGCTATGGTGGAATTATAACCTGCCGCCATCAACTAGACCGGCATAGCATAGCATCCCACAATTACAGATGGATTTCAGAAACCTTTTTTATGATACCGAACTATGTATGTAATATGTACCTATACGTGTGTGACTTTCCATTTGTTAATAGCATAACTTGCCGTAAAATCTTTAAATAAATAATAATAAAAATCTTTCAATATTTAACAATGGGAAAATTCACCACGTTCTAATTAGGTAGGTAGTATTTGAATCCACGACCTCTCGATTGCCGAACGAGCGCTCTTCCAGGTGCCCACTGAATTAAACATTACTTAGTAAGTAGATGGTGCTTGCGCGGCTTTACAGCGATATATAGCAATTGCCAAATTCATAACCTTCCTGGTAGCTCAGTTGGAAGAGCACTTAACTAGCAATAGAGAGGTCGTTGGTTCAGAAACTAGGAGTGGCGGTGAATTTTTTCCGTTGTTATTCAGAGATTTTCCGACAAATTATGCCATACAAGTATATATAGAATGATACTTCCAAGTGGAAGTAAAGATAAAAAAATTAGTAAATATGTAATGTGAATAATCCGTAATTGTAATGAACCACGAAATAAGCAATTTAAGATAATCACATAATAACGCAAAAAGCGCATCCAATATATGATAACAAAAAATAACTAGTTTACACAACACTGGCTCCACAATGTAACTGGGTGCAGAAAGCCTATAAGCCTATTATTTATATGTTATACGAAAAGAAGTTCGTGGAGATAGTTCTCATAGTCAGAATACTGAAGTGGCGGTGGGCCATTTTTGCTGAGTCCGTGACATGGGGGAGACGAAAGCCTTAGAGTGGTGGCCGTTTGTCAGCGTCGGGCGTTCTCATCACGATGGACCAATAACCCCAAACATTCTGCGTCAACTCCCGCGAATACCATGTTTATGTAACACCCACAGCTATCTTTCCTTTATTATGTGTACAAACGTTCATATCTACTATCGTGAGTAGATATTAGAGAGACTTTATATTAATTATGTAAACGTATGTAACATAAAAACAGACAAACCAGTATTTTATGAAAATATACATAATCGTCACCAATAAATATTTATATAAAACCTGTGTTAGTATTTTGTAACTATTTGTATAAATAAACTAAGCAAGACGCCATTTTATTACTACTAGTGGCATGTTGCAAAGACTTCTCATTTTAATAATGTAAATAAATCATATTTTCTTTATCTTATAACAAACCATAATAAATTGGCTACACAATTTAACGCAAAATTATGTCCCAATCTTATTGAAATGATACATCTAAAATGACTCAAGAGGCATGTATACATATATGTACAATATACAATTATACACTAATATATTAACTAACAACTTTAGTAAAATAAATTTACATAAGAAAGTACCACTCTACAATCTCTATCATATAAAATAAATAAATAAATATTGTCGGACAAATTACACAGCGCCATCTAGCCGCAAAGTAAGCGAAGCTTGTGTTATGGGTACTAGACAACTGATAAACATACATAAATACATTTTTGTTTTTGTAAATACATACTTATTAAACATAGAAAATACACAGACCAAGACAAACAGACATGTTCATGCACACAAATGTTTGTACTATGTGGGAATCGAACCCACGAGCGTTGGTCTCGATATGTTATGGAAGAAAGACTTTTATTTATATAGGCATATATAATTACTTAATGGCTTTCCCCCATATGTTGGTATTTACTTTGTCGTCATATCTTCACTAAAACTAATATGGAACCAAAATGGAACCTTAAATAGAACACAGTTTTATTTTCGATGTGATCGATTGAGATGTATAATATTTAACCTTACTTTACGGAAAATCGGTAACGAGTAAAGGTGTTTTGTTGATTTTAATGAAAGAATATTTAATGGTATAGTATATAAATAACACAGTAAGAACACAAGAATATATAAAGTCTCAGAAAGAGTCCATTTCGCACTTTACCAGTTCTTTTTTTGTACGGAACCCTAACATGGAATTTTAAACTAAACACAGATAAAGTCGCAAACACAGTAGTAGTACAGACTATTAACCTATTAACAAGTTCGCGTGATAACACCAAATCGAAACGACGAAAGCCACAATAAATCATATGTTAACTGACTCTAAAAGAAGACTCATTTAACAAGTATTTCATAGCAAAAAAATGCCATTGATTAACGGCGATCATAACCGTAAAATCCACACCATCAATATAGAATAGTATGAGATCATCCAAAACTAACGAGGTAGTAAAATATCCACCCATTTCAGTGGACACGAGGAGATTGTATAGTGTTAGCGACTTGTGAGCGCCTCCAATGTAAGGTACCGTTATGGAGAGACACTTCGCGGAATCTCCTGCATGAGACTTCATTAGCCGTCTCAATATATGGTCAACCACATACGAGTATGCTGGCTTACACTCGCTAACACTGTCTACGAGTAAATAAAACAAATGAAGTATTTGAAGGATTTTGAGTTATTCTTGTAGACTTGGAGACAATAAAGTTTCTCGTTAGTCATAAACAACTTGTATTTCATCCGATTCATTTATTTTTTTAAAGAAAATATTATTTTGTCAAACATGAGCGCAGTTGTTTAAATTTTATTTGAACTAAATAATAAAAATACCTTTTTAAGAACAAGCTTTCACTTAAACTACGTGCTAAATCAAAAAAATAAGTTCATTATTTAACAAAAAAAATGTGAAAATAATATCGTCTTTGATACTGAATATGATTTACCTAAAAAGACGAGGACTTTGTATTTATTAAGGAAATGTCTTGAAATTAATAGGTAAAGATGGGTACATTAAGCGGTCAACGATGCACCTACAAATATTTTTTAATATTAGTAAACTTAAATAAACGTAAATAATTCAAAACAAATAACAATCAACATAAAATGTTTATTAACATTCAGAAATAATTAATAAATATACTTTTTTAATTATTTGTTTTTAATCCAACAATAGTTTTTTTTTAAAGTAACGACGAATTACGTAATTTGATCGTGCAATGTTTGGTTGGTAATTTCAGTAGACAACTACTTGCTAAAATATATTTTCTATATTTTTGAAGAAATTAAATAATTGCTAACAAAATATTAATTCATTTTCAGAAACGTTTTTGATTATTAAGAAAGAAATGTTTCTTTACCTATCATTTTTATGGTATTTCCTTAATAAATATAAAATTCTTGTCTTTAAAAAAAGGACAGTCAAGCTTCGTCGGAAATGGCAAACGTTTGATTCGTTCACTTTGGCTGAAGTATTCACTCCTTTTTTAGAAAAATTAAGATTTGTGACTTCTTGATAAGACCCCGCCAATCCATTACAGGCGCAAAATGATGATCACGTTGTACCTTTCCGGCTTCTTTAGAACTGTGTGGGTACACTTTGTCATTTTGCTTGTTGTGTGCTCTTCAATCGTGAAAATTTTTTCATCAGTAAAGAGGATATTTCTGTGACTTTCAACGACAGGACAGAAAGCATTTTGATCGATCCACTCTCTTCAACTGTAAGGATTGATTTAGGGCATGTCCTGTATATCGACGATAAGCGCCGAGCTTCAGGTCTTATTTTGTTATACACAACAGAGTCCTAGCCGGAATCTTAATTTATCGCAATAAGACTTTTTGTTTTCTCATGGGATTTCGGCGAATTCTGGCTTTAACAGCATTAACAGTGTTTGTAGTTCTAACAGCACGTAGTCACCGCGATCTTTTATGGTGTTCAACAGAGGAAGTGTATAACTGTCGATAGTACGATATACGAACATACGGATGATATGCGGCGGCAAGCTTTTGAAGTGTCCGACAATGAATATGACGGCTCCATACCCACTTTGTGCAAGATAATCACTGCAATCCTATTTTATTTAACACCCCATTCCATATTGTAAGTTCATAATAAACACGAAAAATGTTTTTTGTTCGTGTTGATAAAATTTTTAGATTATGTATGTATATCTTCACGCCAAGTCCCTTGCGGGGTAGGCAGAGAGGACCGAGCGCCATAAGACACGTTCCTTGCATACTTCACTCGCTTCTGTGACGTTCATAGCTCTTTTCATGCACGCTCGCCGGTTCCAGGGGCTCCTGACATCACCTTCTGATAAAACACGACCAATTTGGTCATGGTAGGTTAGTCTCGGCCTGCCTCGGCTCCTACATCCTTCCACGTTTGCATTGTATATCTGTTTCGTCATTCTTTCGTCCCGTATTTTTAGATAAGCCCAGTGGGTATGCTGTGAAGTTTGGTAGCGGTCGGATCACCAATGCGAAGACAGAACGGGTCGCTAGTAATAAGTATAAAAGGATGCACGACGAATTAAAATATGGGACGTATATTGATTTTGGGGTGGGCTAGCCTTACTTTAGAGCCAGTGCTAGCCTTACCTGAACGTGATACGCCCTGCTAATTAATGACATATTTTCATATATATGTACGATCGAATAATAAATAATGCAAACAGAAGTCTAACTGTCTCTATGTACTAAAAGTTTATTATTTTGGTACTGTGATACCTTTACAGTTAATAAAGTACCAATTATGAACGATAAATATTTCAGCACAAAAGTAATATGTATTTATGTATATCTTCACACCACGCCGATGTAGGGTAGGCAGAGAGAATCGAGCGCCATAAGACGCGATTATTGCACACCTCGCTCGATTCTTTAACATTCATACATTCTTTTCGTGCACGTTCGCTGTTTCCTATGCCTCCTTACATCTCCGATGAATATAAGTTAATTAATGTTGTATTTTAATATTATACATATACATACATATTATACATATAATACATACATACATTTAATATTATACATATTTTTACTGCACGTGTAACATTAAAAAATATTTTTCATAAAAATAATTCCTAGCGTCTGTTTATATATGCCCAGGCTCAGATACTCTGAGGATACCTCGGAGTATGAAAGTTCAACTATTTCTATATACAGAATTTAGTAAAAATTTCACACATAAAAGTGTAAGAGTCTCGTAAACTGTGACCTGTTTACGAATCTTATTTTCTACCCGAATACGGCGAAGCAAAGTGACGGTAATAAATTTAGCAGTCTGTTTATGTATGTCCGATCATATATAAAAAAACTACTAAACCAATTTCAATAAATATTATCGGCTGTTTTGTCCTTACAGAAGGATACATATAATGGTGATAATATCATAAAAGAACAAAAGAATATACGTAATGTAAAATTTACGTCAGCAAAAAAGTATTTAAACTTTATCATTTTATCGTTTCGTTTAAAAAACAGCAATGATATTTAAGACAGAAGTAGTAGGTAATTGTCTATTTTTTCAATTCCATCCGTGTGTATGAAGGTATTTTGGTGGCGACACTGTATAACCCATGCACATTAATATCTATACCTAAATGTGAGGATAATTCTAATGGTATGTCGTATGTTGTAATGAATTTGGATACAAAATTCACACTTGCAGATGGACTACGTGGATTGAGGTACGAGTAGTTACGGCGATGACGGTCAGCAACAGCACCTAGCCCAAACTAATATCGTATATGCGATAGTCGCTCTATATTTACATCAGTACCTTTTCATGGATCAAAATGAAAATTGGTAAAATAGTGATCTTGAACCTGGATATTATTAGGGCTACATATTATACCAATATCGGGCACCCTACAGGGGTGTAGCAGTGGTGAGAAGCTAGTGTTCGATGTATACAAATCTTAAAAGCTAAATTTGACCATCTTCTTGTTTGCTTGAATTGAGCTCATTTATTATTTTATATTGCATTCAATTGAGTAAATAGCATGATTATAATGAGACAGCTACAATACAATTGTTTCAAGATACACAATCTTACTAACTTCGTACACATATTCGTACATGCATAAACGTTATTTCTATATGTAGTAGTTAAAATCAGAAACATGTATGGAATTTCCGAGGCGTGATTCAGTTGTAAACATTTTCTTTGAATCCGGCGAACATAGAATTTTCTCTGCGATGTTACAGCGGCCCTCCATTAAATTTGTCTCCATTTTTCTTCTTAGCGTTATCCCGTTTCCTAATCCACTAGGATTGACGGAAACCGCTATATAAGCCTAAGGATTTGGGGAAGATACTGATTTTTACTTAGAGTGACTGCCGTCAGACCTGCACAGCTCAGAGGGAAAACCAGATTTTCATTTGGTAAGGTCACTCGTCTTTTAAAATATAACTTCTAGGACGTACGGGGTTTTTCACAATGTTTTCCTTCGGCGCCGAGCATGTGATAATTACAAATATGTAAGTAATAAATAAATTGCTTAATACAATTAGCTATGTATGTAATGTAAAATATTAAGTTACATCAAATTATACCAATATTATAAATATGAAAGTATGTTTGTTTGTTTATTTGACGCATTATAAGCATATGCTTTAGATGCGATGCAAATATAGGTATAACAGAAATGGAATTCAACTATAAATTGCATATATTTATAGTTGAATTTCATAGTATGCTAAGCTCTGGAAAAATATAGATATACCTAAATTCTGAGAAAACCTTTGATTTTTCTCCATACGCCAACACGATTTAAGCTGCGGGTAAAGACAGCATAGCATTTTTTTTTATATATCAAGTGACAAATATGTACACGGGTTGATTTATTGCGAACCGATTGCCATAGCACATAGACTTTTATGAATCAAGAAGTGTCTCATGTTATTTATCACCTCCGGTACTAAGGTAGCTAGACTTCGCAAAAGTTTTTTGATGACTTTACTCATTCCTAAAAGACAACGTTGTACAAATGGTAAAGTGACTTCCCCAGTCGAACCGCTCCTTAAACATTCACGTAGGCGTAGGTATACCTGATTCATACTCCTTATGCACAACATCGTTATTTGTTTACGAGCATGACCCATGCAGACGAGGTTAACTTTGGTTGACTTTGGCTCAGTTTATAGAGAGTCACGTAAACTTTATGTTTTATTATCGATCTTATTCCTTAATTATTATTGAAATATCGCTCATGCGTTGCCATCTTCGTTGCTAACACTACAACTTTTCACGAGCTTACTGATAACCTCACTCGCAAGAATACAACAATCATGATTTTCTGTGACGCGTAGGCACATTCCAGTCGGACCTCCAAGCTCTTTTTGCTAACGAATATCATCTATCGAAAACAGCCTGGATCGACGGCTTAACGTGTTCTCCGAAGCTACTAGAATTACTACTAATAAACACATCCATAGACATGCTGTGATAGACGCTGCTTAACTATCATATTCGATTACACTGACATGCGCATCGACACCTGCGAACTTCGCGGTGGCTTCAATTGAACTAAAATATTAGTTACGTTGTTTTTAGTAGGTGTGTTTTTTTCCACTAACGTAATCTAACCATATTAATATTAGTCAAGTTTGATTAATAATTTTATAGCACACTCGATTGAATAAATATCATCAATATGCTCTTATTAAGCCACTGTAAGTAAACATAATAATAGAATACAACCACATCAACCCTTACTCATCCCACTGCAGGGATACGGGTCTCCCTTCAACCGAAGGGGTTTAGAGTATACTCCACCACGTTGCACAAATGCGGATTAACGCATGCCAGTGTTTTCAAACCGCCCAAGGGCCACTGACTTAGCTTGTCGACTGTCATCTATCGACAACAGCCGGAACCGACGGCTTAACGTGCCCTCCGAACACGGAGAAACTCGAGATAGATAAACCCACCCATAGACAGGCTGCGGTAGACGTTGCTTAAACTGCGTGTTCGGTTAGAATGACACGCGCAACGACGCCATCGAACTCTCATAGATAAAACATTACTCAAAATGTAATCTTTAAGTGTTAAGATCGCTTTTTAAGTGCTATCAGTCACGTTGCCACAATCCACTCAGAATATATAAGTAGAGCTCCCTGATTAGGGTAGCGAACAAGTCGATAAATGGAGAGTAGGACGAGCGTGCGAACAAGGTCAAATTGTCACCGCAATGTCACATACAATATTTCCTACATATACATACATATAATATTCTGAATACACAAGGTCGGTGTTGGTGCCAGATCAAGGAGCGCGTTCGGCTTCCGCCTCTCGAGTATGGAATTCCTGGCGTTGAAACGCGTCGATAAAATTGTTAATTAAACAAAAAGGTAAGTGCACTTCGTTATCCATAGCCGCATTGTTGGAATATCGCAACGCAACGCGCGCGCTACCCTTTTACTTTACCGCGATAAACTATCAGAAAAGCATGTTTATAATAGAATGTTTATAAATACATGGGTTAGCTATCTTTATGTATATAATTCTACTATATGTATGTACGCTACTAAATTCCTTTTAAATGACTGCTTTCTTTGATTTTATTGTGTGTATTAGAGTGCGTCCCAGGATGGTTTTGGTTTACTAACGTAGACCCGGTAGGTGGCGGTGCAAACGAGTTACAGGAATTTTTTATTCTCAGGACTGCTGTACTGCTGAATCAATTAGCAATTTTGGGGTGTGGATCTCACTATAATTTTGAGAGTCAAAATCAACTTTCCTTGCGTGTGGTGCACCATACTCATTTACAAACGACGCGGCGACGCTCGAAAGAGTGATAGATATCAACCCGGCTGTGGATACTTCCACAATTAATCCTCCACCTCATAAAAGACTCACTGTCTTCCTACGAGTGATGTAAATACCAGTAAGCACCCGAGTTATTATGTTAATATATAGTAATACTTCTTATATTGTTTATCTCTAGATTAAATATGTTTATGTATACAAGTTACTGAACTCCTCCTAAATGGCTGGACCGATTTTGATATTCATTTTATGTGTGTTTGGGTGGGTTCTTGGACTGTTTAGACTCACAATTGGATCGGTAAATGGCGCTAAAATTGGGTTCTATTTTTTGTTTTTGTTTTCGAAAAGGACAACGTCTGTAGGATTCTCCAATACTGTAGTACTATAATACTAGCAGACCTGAAAGACACTGTCCCGTAGGAAAATAAAAAAAAACAGGATTGCTGCACCTCCTCCTGGGTCCAATTGTAAATCCAAACTATCCAAGACAAGACAAAACATACACAAAAAAAATTCAAATGTCAAGGTCCACCCATTTCGGAGGAGTTCAGTGACTTTAATCAATCATGTCAAAAAAAATCATCAAAATAAGTTTCGCCGTTTAGAAGGAATTTAGTGGCATACGCCTTCAGAATAATAATATGTATGTAAAGATAATATGCTATTTCAATACTCGTATACGAGGCAGGTAATATTGAGCATAGAAAAGTCATATCAATAGCACAATGATCATCGATGCTGATTATTAACGCACACAAGTGAAAGTATGGAATGATACACACATAAATTTAATAACAGTATTAGAGTATCGGATTGCAGAGACGCCGTCTGAGATGCAGGGCCAGTGGTTGCGGCAAAAAATACCGTTACTTGACGCAGCCAGCCGTATTACTACTGGTTATGTCCCCACGACTCGTCTACCCAGCCTACACAATAACCGATAAAGTATATAATATATATGACCCAACGGGAAGCAACATAATTTGAAAATTAAAATATAATAGACTCGCTTTATTTATACGAACTATATAATTGTAATCATCATACCGAAGTGGGTAAAGAACCGGCTTTCAACTAGTCCCAGGTTTGAATCTTCTGGCTACCACCACAAAATTGTTTTCGAATTCATGTACATATTTGTCACTTGCTCGGCGGTGAATGAAAACATCGGGAGAAAATACACACGTCCTAGAAATTATATTTCGAAATAGGTGACACATAACCTACGAAAGGCCTGGTTTTCCTTAATCTGAGTTATGAAAATCTGACGGCACTCGCTCTGAGATGCAAAAATCTGTACTATCGCCAAACTTAAATTAGGTTTACGTAGCGGACCCCGCCAAACCTAACGGATTATAAAAAGGGATAACGCCAGAAAGAAGAAAAGTCAATTACATGAACTGATGTGTATGTATCGCTCCAATAGTTCCATATCATCTTATGAGTCAAAGCTATCTCCGCCTACATGTGATGCAGTTTGCCGACTAGCGAAATATCTGGCGAAAAATAAGGCTCAGCAAAATGTATTAAGTAGTCCGACTGGGAAAGTATCTCTATCTGACAGAAGACCGCTGCCGAGTAAAAACTGAATAAGTGCCTCTGTTTCACAAAAGACATGGAGTTAGGACTTTATCTGTCACACCCACTCAGTAAAACTTTACACTTGTTTCGCTACAATACTTTTATGCGAGTGTAGATAAATATAGTATATGCTACTGAACATAATTAAGTAATTTTGCGCACGTCTAACATTTTAAAATCGTCCGGGACCCTCTGTTATCAAATGCAGTCGTAATTATACTAAACTCTATTATATGCCAGTATCATAAACTACTATAATAGTCTAATCGTGACGCTTACTTGATCAAAAAGTTGCCAGAATTCGAAAGTCGATGATTTTTGGTGAGTCGATAGAGTGCTATGATATAATCCAAAGATTAGAAAACTTTAGCTTGGGAATTACGAATTGTTTATCTAGTTTTATTAAATTGTTATTTAATATATGAATAAAACTTAAATATTAAGTATATGGTTTGAAACTTTTATATCTGCTAAGAACCATCTAAATAATAAACAAAGTTTAGAAAGTTTAAAATCTGTATAAAATACACAAGTTTGGACATGCAAGTGTTTACTGTGGTTTTTGTTTTATTTAAAAAAACCTTAATTAAGTTTAGGTGCTTCTATTTGATAAGAGTTTGAAATAACAAATTTTAATTTTATTCATATTTATAACGTTGTAAAACAATACTAAGTTCATAGAGCTAAACGAATTGTTTATCGTTTAGCTCTAGGAACTTTTTCATTTTTCTGCCTTTCTGACTGAATTTTAAGTGAACAGAACAAAACTAATTTATATACTTTCGTCTAAAACTTTTGCTGCGTAATCTTTTAAATATTAGAAAGATGAAGATCATATAGAACTGTACCGTTTCTTAAGTTTCATTTTTTGATTTTTATCACGAGCTTGTGATTTTTTTCACTGGCACTAGTTTCGGCTGACTAATCTTCTTAAGTATGTGAATATTATAAGATCCAGCTCTCTGAAATTTGTTCACATAAATTCCAGCGTGTCGGAATTATTTGAGGAAGTTTTGTGAGAAACCATAATACTAAAACACAGCAGTCTAGACAAAGAATTGTCATTGATTTATATCAGTATGAGAAATGAAAATAATGCATTACCGTCTTTCTTATTTGTATAAACATTAGAAAACAATAAGAATATTCAATTTGAGCGGTATTGACATATTACAGTGGATAGTGATGAAGCTAATATGACGTATTTCACCTACTTCGTCTAAAAATCTTGTTACAGAAGCAATAAATTAACTTTCATTCTTTTCACACAATTGTGACATTAGAAATGGTTTTACCATTTATCGCGCACCCTACATACCTCGACGACCAACAGTCAAGTTTAGTCATTCGCAACGAGCGTTATTTGTACGCCCGCAGAATACAACCTAACTAAGAAAATGACCCGTTAGAGAGCATATTCACGAATGTGTGACCTCGAACATCGTCACGTAAATGCAGCACAAAATGACTTGCACATTACTATTACTATGAAACAAAATGGCTCTAATAGATTAAAAGCAATGACCACGCCTACCATCGCATTCTGGGACAAGTCAATATTGTGTACACTAACTATCAATTACTTCCACGTAACTACACATTACGAATCGATCAATTGAAAACACAAACTTTTCTCTTTCAAGAGTTGCAATGTGGGTCACATCGTGAACATTGCTACCTTGATTATGTTTGAAGAACAATGGCTATACTCGAGGTGGATATGTAGAACAGGAACCGGCAAGGTCATTGAGCTTAAATGTTTAGTTCAATTTTCTGGTCGTTCTCAATGCAAAGAATTATAAACTGTTGTAAAGTAGTTTGAAAATAAAAATTACGAAGTAAATAAGAACGAATGTAGTTTATTGGGGAAAAAATAAGTAGATGTAATAATTACGTCTTTTTAAAATCCTTGAACGCTACTTTAATAAAATCTAAATGATAAATACCAATTAGGCACTAGGTGATCCCCAGTAAAAGATAAATTTCAGATTCTGTTCACAATCGGTGAAGACATGAATTACCACACTACACACACAAAAATTGAGATTACTTAGTCAATATAATTATTATAAATGAGCTGAAATATAACCAACAAACGTGCACGAGAAGAGCTATGCATGTTAAAGAAGCGAATGAGTGTTAAAGGACAGAGTCATGTTACGCTCGATTCTCTTTGCCTACTCCGCAAGTCAAAGTCAAAGTCAAAATCTTTTTATTCCGTAAAAATGGCTACATTTGTTTGGAATCGTCACAATTTTTTTCCCTACCGTGCAGTTTATGACTAGGTGAGCACTGATAAAAATACTGCCAAAAAACTCAGGCATCCCTCTTTTGGTGTCCAAACAAATTTACATATTTTATTAATTACATTATAATTGGATCGACTCACTCCCAGGCATTTTTATCATTAATATAGTCAGATACTTTATAATATGCCCTGCTACACAATTTGGCTTTAATAGTAGTTTTAAATTTGTTTATTGACAATTCTCTTATATTGCTGGGAAGTTTGTTATAGAACCGTATACATTGCCCCATAAAAGAATTACTTATTTTGTGGAGACGGCTTGCATGTAACACAAGATTATGCTTATATCTAGTATTTATGCTATGAGTATCACTCTTTTTACAAAATGAGTCTATGTTTTTATGGACATACAAAAGATTTTCATAGATATATTGCGATGCGACTGTTAGAATATTTATTTCTTTGAATTTTTCTCTAAGGCTCTCCCGGGGACCAAGTTTGTAGATAGCTCTTATGGCTCTCTTTTGCAATAAAAAGATGGTGTTAATGTCCGCGGAGTTACCCCAAAGAAGAATTCCATATGACATAATACTATGAAAGTAGCTGAAATAAACTATTCTAGCCGTATCAATATCAGTGAGCCGTCTAATAGTTTTCACTGCATAGGCTGCAGAACTTAGTTTTCCTGATAATTTTTCAATTTGTGGGCCCCATTGTAGTCTGGAGTCAATTGTTATACCCAAGAACACAGTTGTCTCCACAGGGGCTAAATTAGTTCCATTAACATGTACATTGGTAGCCACCTGTCTTACATTAGGTGTTGAGAACTTAATTACTTTAGTCTTTTTATCGTTTAAAAGCAGATTATTAACACTAAACCAATGAATAACTTTAGAGAGAGCATCGTTAACTTCGTCATAATTACCTAACTGTCTATTAATTTTGAATGTCAAAGAGGTATCATCCGCAAACAATACAATCTCATGTTTATCCCTTACATAATAAGGTAAGTCATTTATATAAACTAAAAATAAGAATGGACCTAGAATTGACCCCTGTGGGACTCCCATAACTACAGGGGACCCCGAAGATCTTTTACCATTAACATCGACCTTCTGTATCCTATTGCCCAGATAAGAAGACAGAAGTTCGAGAGCCTTGTTCCTGATACCGTAGTGGTGTAATTTTCTGACAAGAGTGTCATGGTGCACGCAGTCAAGGGATATATTATTGATCTACGATAGATAGAATTATTAAGTTCGGTCAAAATCGAAATAATGTATACTAGTTACGTCTTATACCTAACAGACAGGAAAAAACAAAGAGCTAGAAAATAAATTTAAACTTTCTCGCAGTGTACCTTCCTCTTTGCATTACATGTTAATAAAAAATACGAAATTAATATACTCGTCTTCCTAGTACCAATTAGCTTATGAAATGAGCTCTCTGCTAAACTTTTGCGGAAAGACTCTTTGACATAATGTCTGGAGGCATTCCGCCTCCGCCTATGACCGTTTTCAACACAGGAAGTATCGCTCGCACATTGTTACCTCTACCTCACTTCAAAACAACAACCGTACGGGTAATTAATATTTTGCTTCGTTTTTATGTGTGGTGCTTTAATACACTTCTATTTCCTTAAGTTGGCTTAGCGACTGTTATATCCATTAAACAACCGGAACCGATGGCTCAACGTGGAACTCAAGACGTCTAAGCCCGTCCAGAGGCAAGCAGCGGTACCGCTTAACTTGCGTGTATAATTTGAATGACGTACGCATCGTGCAATCGAGCTAGTCATGACAGCATAAGATTCATCAAAAAGGATCTTTACACTCTTTTTGATAAAGGGTAGTGGATTTTTAGGGAGACCAGTCATGCCCCAAGTTACAAGCGTCAATAGGCGACGATAACTACTTATTATAAGATAAGCTGTCGCTAAGCATATAAAAGAGAACCCATCAATCATACTTGTGACAAACGTGCACTAATATCTACTTAAAACCAAATGAACGACGTAAATATAAAAGATATAGACGTTCAACACTGTTATTTGTAACTGTCTCCCACTAAAAGAGATCTTTGTAGAGTAAGAAGGCCATGTCCTGCTCCAATCCTTTGATCAAATCCATTAGGATTACAACCACTTCCACAGAACCAATGTACAAACTACATTTAGTTTTTAAAATTTTACACTTTTGCCCTCTTATTATAGGTATATCTCGTCTTGTTAATAAACATGAATATCTTTTTTATACCACTAAGATGGTAAACAAGCATACTAGATACTTTGGTCACACGTAGCACCGGTACCATCACTCGTGCGTATGCCAATCCAGTAGAACCTCCACGTGCAATTTTGTAGAGCAATGGAATAAGACATTCCGTTGCTCTAGATCTCATTAGATAGATCTTATTCTCTTATGGCAACATGGCAACTTGTTTGTCATCTTAAGGTGGCACTTAAGATGACAAACAAGTTGCCATGGCTACAAATTTACATTTTACATACTTAAATTTCGCGTAATAATACGCGTAAACACATAATAGTTCATCCAAGTATTTAATTAGCTATTATGTATTTAAAAAACCTACGAATGCGTACAATAAAAAAACAATATAATCGTAGCCTATTCAACTTTTAAAATTACTAACTGCAGCCCGCGGCTTCGCCCGCCCCGTAGCGATATGTTAAATGTAACCTTCCTCAAGAATTTGATTATCGAATGTAAAAAGATTTTTCAAGTTAGAACGGTAGATCCAGAGATTAGCGCGTTTAAATAAACTAACTCTTCCGCTTTACATATCAGTATAGATTATCTGACCTTTGTGCATGTATCACACAAAGGCTACTGAAAAGATTTTTATGAATTTTTCCCTATGACATATTATTTAATTTTCCGTGTAAGTATTTATTTATGCTATTCTGTATCCCGTATATGTTTTGAAGATTTGTAATAACTTCAAACTCAAAGGCCACGGGGTTAGTGCTACGGACAGCATCTACTTCAGTGTACAAAGAATTTAGAATGTTTTTACACTTGTGGTTTTTATAAAAGTCGTCCAAACGGATTTGTAGGTCAGTGCAAACGAGTTGAAGCTAGCTACTAACCCGTAAGTAGGTACGGACTACATGAAATCACCAAGTTGTTGAACCTGGCACGAGGGCTACCTAAACTCCAGATAACGGACGGCGCACTGCGGTAATTAATGCAACCGCATTCTGTAGATGCCGTTCTGTTATAATTAATCATATGTAGGTACTTACACACCGGCCACTGCTTACTATAAAGATTATGAGGGCCTCGCTAATAGTGATGTGATGAGATATTTCCCAACAACTAAGTGATCTCACCATATACTCATCGATATAATACATATAATAATACAAGCCTCATTTAGTTATGTCGTCATCTTAACTTGTATGTCATTACTTCACACATTTACACACTAAATGACCGAATACAAAGAAACTACTTGAATATGTTAATTAATGGTCATATATGTAAGAAGCATTTTAAAACAATTTTGTTTACATAAATAGGTCGTATGCGTCATACGTTTGTTCTGCAATGCAGGGTGGCTCGAGATCCGATTGGTATGGTATCTATTACAATATTCAACTAACTCACCGATGAGATGCTACCAGACTATATTGTTATGTAAACACGCGTTCTATTTTATTTCACACTGATGGATGCCCGCAGCTCAGTTCGGGTTGTGTGTTGTCTTTTAAGTTAACGCAGGAAATCTAACCCTTACGGGATAAAAGTAGACTAAATATTGAATTTTATGAATTTTTAGACGGTGATATATCAATAAGCGTAACGCTTGTAGACCGTATTCGCAATGATGTCAGGAGACCTAGAAACCGGCGAGCGTGCATGAGAAGAACAATGAATCTTAAAGAAGCGAGTGAGGTATGTAATGACGAGCTAGGTGGCTCAGTCGTGAATGACGCGACTTTGGCACCAACGCTTGTGGGTTCGATCCCACACAAGGTAAACATTTGTGTGCATGAACATGGTTGTTTGTCTTAGTCTGGATGTTTTAAGAGAGGTAGGGCGCATCAAAGCAGCCCGTCTGGGGAAGCACCCTCCACCTCACAGAAAACCGCAGCCAAATAACAACTCTCTAGGGGGTTGTTATGTTCCTGTGTGTGAGTGAGGTCACCAGTAAGCTTCCAAGGAGTTGCTGTGTAAGCAGCAGAGGATGGAAGGCATCGCGCGAGTGATACTTAATATATCGCAAGCGTTAATAGGCTACGGTACCCGCTTTACTTTGCTTTGGGCCGTATGCTTGTATGCCTCCTGACGTAGTTTAAAAAAAGGGTCGAGTCACGTGGCGCTTGGTTCACCCGTGCCTACTCCACAAGGGATTTGGCGTGAAGTTATAGATAAATAGATGTATGAATAAAATCACCGTGTAAAATTTCTTTACAATCTGTTCAGTGGCTTTTGAGTGATGCTTGCAGAAATATCGACAAATGCAATGACGAAATCTTTAAAAATAAAAAAAAATCTAAACAGATATACAATGTAAAACTGGATGGATGTAGGAGCCGAAAAAGACCGAGACTAACCTACCATGACCAAATTAGTCGTGTTTTATCAGAAGGTGATGTCAGGAGCCCCAGGAACCGGCGAACGTGCATGAAAAGAGCTATGAATGTCAGAGAGGCGAGTGAAGTATGTAAGGACCGCGTCTTATTGCGCCCGGTTCTCTCTGCCTACCTCGCAAGATACCTGGCGTGAAGACATACATACTGTTTTGGCTTATGTATCATTATCAAAGTTCCGCTGCATCTATATTTGAAATAATATTCTATCTAACTCACACGTGTTACAATTTTATTATATGTATAGATAACTGAATTTAAATATTTTATATGAATTTAGATAATATGATATTAATAACGTTATCAACTCGCAGGTTGATAAGGAATTTCAATAGCGATAAGATAAATCGTGTATCACTTCAAAACTGTCTATTTGTGCTACTATAACGTTTTATATCACACTGCTATCTCTCACAATACCGACCGGGACTCAAACGTTAAAGATCTACAATGTTAGTGTCTGTCTATTCCCGCTTAGGACATGGCGTAAAAATATAGATACGTATTCGTATTTCAAAGTGAGTTCGGCTTTAGGCGTTTTACTACCAACAATTTCAATTCGAGAGTTACTATATACATGTAGCAATTAAATAATTTTAAATTTGAGATTCAGAGTAGATTATTTATATCTTCAGCTTTACCGATATATGCTCTGAGGGTCTACCAACTGAACTAAAAATTCCTTAACCGAAGTGATATTCGAAACGTTTGTCTCTACTTCTCTGTCGTTATTGATTTTGGTGATTTCCATTGTTAATACTGGTAACCAGTATTAACAGCAAAGAATAGTGGCGGTAAGAATGTGGACCTATAGAAATTAGTCGAGGTGAGAATGTAATCAGGGCTAAGTAAAATATCTGTCATTATTTTATCATTTCGATTTGA
This sequence comes from Pyralis farinalis, assembly GCA_947507595.1. Classification (NCBI taxonomy): domain Eukaryota; kingdom Metazoa; phylum Arthropoda; class Insecta; order Lepidoptera; family Pyralidae; genus Pyralis; species Pyralis farinalis. Next base: position 22,217,587 of record OX382259.1, on the reverse strand, counting down.
TGTGAGTGTCATTATGAATATCCTTAATAAAAATCTAACAAAGCAAAAGAGAATTTAATGTATAAATAACTTGAGCATTAGAAGTAAGTTTTATGTTACGATGTCATTCAATATGAGTGATAGGTATTTAACTTACCTACTAAAATACGTTTAAATTATATTTATTATACCAAAGAGGGATCATTATTGCCATTTTTTCATTAGGTAACGGAAAATTCAAAAAAATTCATTCTTATGGCGCTCGGTTCTCTCTGCCTACCCCGCTAGGGACCTGGCGTGAAGATATACATACATACATAACGGAAAAATATTTTTTTCTTATATCTCATGAAAATCATCGTGAAGAAGAAACATTTCAGATATTAATTTATTATAGTATTATAGTACATGTTTATTAAACGAGTATACTACGAGTATAACAGAAAATAATGAAAAAACTTATTTGTGATAAAGGTAAATTTTATAAAAAACAACTTTTGTGAAAAATAATTAAATACGGAAATCATAATGTACCGAGAACAGGACAATAAAAAATATCTGCCTTTCCTGGTTACAATACTTAAATCTTAAGTATTATAAGATTTTTTAATAACAAGGAATTGAATAAATTATGATGCACAATATGCCCATTTCGGTAACCAATCGAAGTTAAACTTACTTCTCGATAAATTGGTCATTATAATTGTCCTCATTATCTATCTATCTATAACTGCATGCCAGATAGGCAGAGAGCACCGAGCGCCACGTGTCTCGATACCTCACTCGCTTCTTTAACATTCATTGTCCTTTTTATGCACGCTCGTCGGTTTCTAGACCTCCTGACATCACCTTTTGATAGAACACGACCAATTTGATCATGGTAGGTTAGTCTTGGCCTTCCTTGGCTCCTACATCCTTCCACTTTTGCATTGTATATCTGCTTCGTCATTCTTTCATCCTGCATTATTTTTTCATGTCCGAACCAACGGAGCATGCCTCTTCTTATTTTAACACCGACGCTCTCTTTCGGACCAACTCTGCTTCTGACCTCATCATCATAGTCCTCATTATGATATAGAAATAACTGATAATATGAAATGAAAAGTAAAGCATAACAGTTAAACATCAGTGATCAGTAAACACAGCGGCACTTTACAAATGTGTGTCTAACAAATTTGTTTGTACAATACCTATGGTTCGTTTATACAACATAATTATTAAACGTTGTAAATTTCGGTATGAAAACTTCAAGCCTATATCTATTACAGGAAAGAAAACTATAATTTGAGGATTGAGCCTTCAAACTCGGCAAGCTCTTGCCGAGTTGGGAGGTCATGTCTACAATATTGGCAATCCATCGGTTTTTCACTTTCCGCGTGTAATTTTTTTACAGGCACCCATATACATAGCGCTCTCCATCACTCTATATGAAACTTTCAACTTGCGAAGCAGTCCGTCGTTGAGGTTTAATGTTTATAGACACTTCGCATGTCTGTCTGTAACGCTGAATACTCTGGTTAAAATCCTTAAGCTCCTTAAGCCTGGATAATAAATATCTCATTAGATATTAATTGTTATTGCTTTATTTTTAATGATAAGCTGACTAAAGGTGACAAATTCATTGGACATGACTTTTGACTTGTCAAAGTTCTGACTGAATTTCTCTAGTGATTCAGCCATTACAGCCACGTCATTACAAACGAAGATGTGAAATGTACTCGCCGCGCCGTTAACACGAATACCGCGTGTTGTCTAGACTATGAGCACACATAGTGTAGCTGTGACCTGTTTAGGAATGTTTACGTTTAGACTACTGCTCCTGAACGGTCATCAACATCATCGCGCCATTATGCACCGCAACAGCGTTTAGCAGAAGGTTGCTTGAAATAACTGTACGGATTTACGTTACGTAGTCATAAAAATCTGTACGGAACGGCAATCTAATTGTAAATAGGAACACCAACCACGTAAAACATGTAAGTGTAGTTTATTTTATTCGGTCAGCTAATATCAGAATTTGTTTTGGTTGGGGGTGAAAATTATACTTTAAAACCTTTTTCAAATTTAAAGAATAAAATAATCAGCCTGTATGCCATATTGACAATGATGATGTTGGAAATAGAGTTGGACTGAATGAAACTGTCGGTGTCGATAAGAAGAGGCATGCTCCGTTGGTTCGAACATGAGGAAAGAATGCAGAAAGAAAGAATTACGAAACAGATAGACAACGCAAAAGTGGAAGAATGTAGGAGCCGAGGAAGGCCAAGACTTACCTATCATGACCAAATGAATCGTGTTCTATCTGAAGGGGATGTCAGGAGCCTTAGAAACCGGCGAACGTACATGAGAAGTACAATTAATATTAAAGAAGCGAGTGAGCTATGTAAAATTCGAGTCCTGTGACGCTTGGTTCTCTCTGCCTACCCCGCAAGGGATATGGCGTGAAGTTATACATACATACACATTTTGGTATAAAGTCTGCTTAGTCATTCGTAAAAAAACATATGTAATGATGACGATATAGAAACGTATACATACAGTCAGCCGATCACACTCAGAGGAGGAGCCTCTCTTTCAACAAAACCTAGAATGTATATAGAGTTAGATATATATATATAGTGCTAAGTGTATGATTGCTAAAACTCACAGGGCAAATATCACAGCGGATTAATAAAAATAATACAATGATAAATTAATACAAAGTTAAGTATACAAGATATTTTGTTTACAGTGGTGGTATGTTGTTTACAGGAATTAGTATTTCGGATTTGCGACCCATGTAGAGGTAAATAACAAGAAATACATACAAATAATTTAACATAGTAAAAACTACGAAAATAAAACATATTTGAATTTGAACATTCTATCAATGAATGCAATTTTGAAGATCAAAACGTACCTCCATCGCCTCTGTTGATTATGTACACGAAGAAAATAACCTTCCATATATAATTATAATCCATTCCATATATAATAGAATAATTTATCCATAGTAATAATACTCACCGCTATAGGCGGGGGGTGAGATACAACACGTAGCTCTAATTGGCTAATTCAAGAATCAAATCAAGAATCAATAAATATGTGACGATTGTGAATAGACATGATATATATAGACATGAATAATAAATCATACATCTTTCGTGCTAATCGGTGGTGTTCACCACGCGCAGGTGCGATAAGCTTTGGCCGTGTGATAATGGTGAGCCACTTACATCGTAAATGCATTTTTATAACTATCTATCTATAACTTCACACCAAATACCTTGCGGGGTAGGCAGAGAGGACCGAGCGCCACGTGACTCGATCCTTACATATCTCACTCGCTTCTTTAACATTAATTGCTCTTCTCATGCACGCTCACCGGTTTCTAGGGCTCCTGACATCACCTTCTGATAGAACACGACCAATTTGGTCATGGTAGGTAAGTCTTAGCCTTCCTCGGCTCCTACATCCTTCCACTTTTGCATTGTATATCTGCTTCGTCATTCTTTCATCCTGCATTCTTTCTACATGTCCGAACCAACGGAGCATGCCTCTTCTTCTTTTAACACCGACGCTCTCTTTCAGATCAACTCTGTTTCTAACATCATCATTGCGAATACGGTCTACTTTTGCGCAGCGCTCGCATTTCGAACGCGTGTATTCTACTTTCATGCTCTTTCTGCCATACCCAGCTCTCGCTTCCATAAGTTAGCATTGGGACCAGCACTGCGTTATGTATAGCGAGTTGTGCCTTCTGGTACAGGTTTTTACTGCCAAGAAGTTTTCCCAACGCTCCATTCACACTATTCCCAGCACTCACTCGTCTTTCCACATCTGCGGTGTACCTTCCATCGCTGCTGAAAGCGCATCCAAGATATACAATCTCATCCACTTGTTCCAATACTTCATCATCAACCGTAATTCTTACTAAGAATCCAGAACTAATGTTCTGGATTCTTCTCTTTAAAATACCATTCATTATCTTTGTTTTCTTCGCATTCAGTAGTAAGCCTTTCTCCATACATTCGTCTTTCATCGTTATGACCAGTGTTTGCAGTTCAGATGGTGTATATACTAATAGCACGACATCGTTTGTACAGCAGACAGTTCACCACTAGGTCACCCATGCGCAATCCCACATACGTTGACTTTATTCTCTGCAGACAACTATCGAGATACAGGATAAACAGCCTAGCAGATAGCATGCAACCCTGTCTGACACCAATTTTGACATCAAACCAGGGTGACATGCCACCATCTATCAGCACACATGCTGAGCAATCCTTGTAAGTGGACTGCACAGCACGGAGCAGTGAACCGGCCATCCCATATCTAGGCTATATTTCCCACAGTTCCTTTCGCACAAGCCTATCAAATTTTTATGTGACAATTACATAATCATATAAAAATATATTTGTATAATGTATTATGATATTGTATTCATTATATAATAAACGTTCTTATTCGAAATACGGTAAAAATATTAATTAATAAGCAATTTAATTTTAGTATAACGGCGCTTCCTATTAATTGCTTCGGTCGGTCTTAAATTGTATTAAAGATAGTTATTTCCTTATTTAATGATAATACTACGGATACTTTCTTATTTATCGATAATACTACGTCAAAATGGTTATGACACCACACCAGTTACACGTGCCGAAAAGAAGACACAGAGTTATTTACCATTATGCGTTAACAAACGCGACATAAAATCCAAAAAAACATTAAATCACATTAATAATTTCCTGTACGTTCTTCATATTATATTTGTATCCTTTGCATAGTTGGCGATCTTGCTGTTTTTGCCACGCCATTTTACCGAACGATAAGGCATGTTTAACAGTTATTCGTCGAGAACATTCGCAGCGCAATATCATCCTCCCACTGAAACGTAGACTCGAAGCGGCGAGATAAATAGGCGTTTAAAGACTATGTTTTGGTGAGCGAGGGTGCACATTGATACGCAGTCAAGAGGTTAATTAGTTTGTGATTACGTACCTACGTATATATTCCTACTATTGCACGCTACAGATCGCAATTTTTAACTAGTTTTGTTTATTCTTTATACTGATTCTCAGAAAGGTTCTTCAATTCGTTTAATTGTTACAAATAAAATATGTACTGTACTGTAGTAGACTCACTTATTTTCTCCCGTATCTCGACGACTAAAGTTTCAAAGAAAGACGTAATGAGTAATAAATAATTCAAGGGTGAATAAGTGTAGTTTACCCCTATCAACACATGGCGCACCCTATAAACATATAAGGTGTGGGACGCGCACTTTTGATTTTACCAAAGATTTAGTTATTAATATTGGCATCCCTTTAAAGATCCTGAAGCTTACAGCCTATATCATTTCATTATACATTTTGACATGTTTGTAGTCTTTTCTATCATTAAATAAACTAGCTTTAAAATAATATTAAATCAGAGCTATGAATGTCAAACAAGATGATGTCGAATGATGTGTAGAAAGACCTCGCAAGGGACTTGGCGGAAAGATGTAAATACACATATCTCCTGGCAGAAGGTCACGTCTTAATCGGCTACTACCAATTACGACCTTATAATTTGATTCAGAAATGTGTTGTGAGAATATTCAATGATCCTAAGTTTACACACGGTATTGAACCCTTAAACTTTAAGGTGAGACTTTGCCTCACTTTGTGTGTTCTACTGATTATGCAATGGGTTGTGTGTATTCCAAGGAATTGTTCGGTAAGATATCAACAGCAACCTTCTACAACTGCAATTCAAGGGAAATTCATACGCATACACAATAATCGCAATAGTCATATACTGTGCGGTTCCAGAAAAGTTTTCTTCAGAGAACTTTTAAGTTGAGGAACTCCCAAGGATTAATGTTTAAACATGAGGTTCTTCAAAAAAGTGACGCCTCCTAAGTGCCCATATGCTACGGTAACTGCTTAGGTACCATTAGGCGGGCCGTATGATTGTTTGTCACGTTAGCGGTATAAAAATATACTTCCTCGTTCCAAAAGTAAAAAAGAAATCAAGCGGTTAAATTTCCAGTATTTTGATGATTTCTCTGAAAACCGCTAGTTAGAAACATCGTTCTAGTTTCCTGTAATATTTACGTAGTCAATTATCATCTGTAATTAGACAAAAGTCATTGTAAATATTACAGGAAAATTCAGATGTTTTGCGTTAAATAATCAAACCTAAGTGCCCATATGCTACGGTAACTGCTTAGGTACCATTAGGCAGACCGTATGATTGTTTGTCACGTTAGCGGTATAAAAAAATTCTGCCTCGTTCCTAAAGCAAAAAAAATCGAGCGGTTAAATTTGCAGTAATTTGAAGATTTCTCTGAAAACCGCTAGTTAGAAACATCGTTCTATTTTCCCGTAATAATTATATAGTCAATTATCACCTGTAATTAGACAAAAGTCATTGTAAATATTACAGGATAATTCAGATGTTTTGCGTTAAATAATCAAACCCTACATATATATATATATATATATATATATATATATATATATATTATGGTTTAATTATTTAAAATATATATAAATTCGCGTCCAGCCATACATTTATTCATATTTTCACAAATGTGCTGTTTATTTGTGAATAATAAAAATGCAAGGAATCAAAACTTACAAAACTTTTTGAGTTTGAGAACAATTCATGCTTCACTTTATTCAGTGCAAACAAAATATACCGCTATTTATGTCCACGGTAGATATCTACTCGTATTTAAATGAAAATCCTATCTACTTCGATTGTAAACTATCTATTAAATGTAACAAGCAAAAGCACCGTAATTCTGTAGGTGTAACATAGTGGCAATTAGAAACATCGTGTCTATGTACAGTGTACACACGACATTAACTGCGAGCGCGGTCGGACTGGTTAAACAAACCGCAACCAATGAATTATCCGTTAGTTGCTGGGAGTGCCTGTGATAAAGGAGATCTTACAATTAAAATCCAATCATTGTTTTAATATAATTGAATTCCTGCATATAATTTAACTAGATGCACCCCACGACTTCGTCCGCTTTTTGTACTATCTTTCTTTTCCTTGGCTCGAGTTATATCGTTATGTTGAAAACCTTCCGCAAGAATTGAGCTATTAAATACAAAAAGAATTTTACATATCCAACTGGTAGTTCCAGAGACTTTCGCGTTCAAATAAACGAACAAACAAATGAACTTTTCCGCTTTATATATGTTTATGACCTTAATTCTATACATAAATTGTGAGACAAATTTGTATACTATTTTTAAATTCGCTTACGTATATATAAAAGCGTTACTCACTAACAAAACACGATATCTCAAAAACTACTTGATCTATAAAGCTAAAATATGTTTACTGGTAGGATACGTCAGGTAAGTTGAATTTGTCAAAATATGAACTTAGAGCGGTGAAAGGCGTTTAACTTTATTTGTAATTTTTCATGGGACGGAGAAAACATGAAATTGAGCACAAATATTGCTTATTTAAAATACTAAAAACTGTGCAAAGTTTTGTACACAGGTCCTATTTATGATCAAGATACGATACATGCACGATAAGAGCGTGATAAGACCGGATTTATTCAATTTTTCTCGGGATAGAAGGATACGCGTAAACGAAACTGCAAATCAACAATTAGTTCGACATTGAATAAAAAAAAAACTTTATACTATGTCTCTTGACAAATAACACTACGGCCTTCCTGATAAAAAGCGAATACCGCAGTACATGGACAGTAATAATAACTTGTCATACTAATAATATACAAAAATTAAGGGACATATTGTACATGCTAAGGTGGTTTCTGCTTGCACTGACAAACTTATTCTTCATTTCAATAAACATAATACTTCGTTGTAAAGCAGTAGCGCATTGAAATTAAAGTTTCTTCGTCATTTTTTGTCTATTTTCGGCATGAATATGGGGTTAATCACTTGACCAAATAAAAATATATAGACACATAAAATATGTACTCATCAATCAAAAGTTCCAAGTGAACTCTACCCATGCGTGAGTTACGTATGGCACCAAATAATTTGGAATCATGAATCTTCATAACAGTTCATTATGTCCGTATGGCACCCAGAGGTTATAAGTTACATTAGTCTGATGCACACACGATATTGTTACCGACCGTCAGACGCGCCCGTGTGCCAATCAGCCAATGATTGCAACAGACTTTCTATTTCATGTTCTGAATCCGTGACGATTTTTCTGTCTCGATGAATATTCGTCGATCATTCCATAATTTTTACATTATTTACTCTTTTGCACGTCATAGTGTTAATGAACTATAAATTAATCGTAAGTATCAATTTGTTTCTAAATAACGAATATAACTGTCTATGAACCTCGGTTCAATATCCGAGAGAAAGTGGAGTACGCAATATTCTGAATAATCAAAGTAAGGTGAACACGGGCATTCATTACTCTTCATCTAGTATAAGTTTGCAACATCTCCCCAAGAGTGTAAACGTAATCTAAGTTAATAACTAGATACATTAAATAACGAAAACGTCCTCTGTTTTATAAATGGATAAGGTACATTTGCATTTTGTAATTCAGGTAATAGTAGATGGATAACTAAGGGAAGAACGTGGGCAATTGCACCATAGAGATATTTGGGTGCATGAGCAAGCATTGCCAGCGAGGGTATATATATTTGAGGAGAATTTGCCCCCCATTTCTCTAGTTAAACATTCCTATTTAAGTGGTAAATAATAAGGAAATAATATGCTAGTCATTTAGATCGTCTAATAAGTACATCTAATTTCTCGCTTCTCACAGTTTCTTCTTAATATCATTGTTCTAATAGTTTAATGACTGTCGATATATGTTCTTTAAAGCGCTACATAATGTGATAACGTAGTATATTAACGTGGATTATAATCACTTGCATTGTCACTTATATAATACACTATCTTGAAGCAATACTCAAAGCAATAAATGATTATATATAACCTCAATAAAAATAATTCTTATGTAAAGCTATACTTGCAAATTGTGGAATACGTGGACGTGGATAACATGACAACAAAAAAAAACAAATTACGTGACAAAAAAAAATCAAATATTCATTTTCCAAACAGGAGACATGCAAATCGAAAAAAGAATATATATTTTCCCACTACTGATTTACCTTTTTTCCCCACTACGTGTTTAATTAAATCACAGATCAATCTTTATGACCTGAGTAGTGATTGAATGTATTGTATGTGAGAATCAGGGAAACTACGAACATGTAATAATATGAACTTATGCCTTATATAAATAAAGTCATTTTACTAAATTGTGTATTTTTCTGAAAGTTTTGGAGATGCTCAGCAGATACCTATATCTAACTAGACCTATGTGGAATGTCTGGGGGTGTAATAAACAAGCTGCATTTTCAGTATGCTATGAGGGCGTCGAGCGGTGCGCAGATGGCAGACACCAGGCGGCCCGCCCCGCACCCACCGCTATTGTTACCCGCTAGTTTGTATGAAAATAGAGAAAACTCTCCATGTGTGTCAACGTTCCGAATAAAATATTATTTTCTTTGTTTTCACTGCGTTTGTCAAAGTACAAGTACCTACGCTTCTTGAATGAAGATTTTTATTTGAACATAGACAAATAACGAATTACAATGATAAAAAAATGTGTAAGCTGATAATATACAGCTCTTAAAGTCCCTATGTAGTACCTAGTCAACCTAGGTTTGCTTTGAGTTTCTTTTTGCTTATAATGACGTTTATTATGCAAGATAGCTGTACAAATAAACTTATAAAATTGAAAAGCAGAACCTTATCTAAATACAACATTTTATTCAAATCTAGTAAGTATTATTATAATATTATTGAAATCAATTATTAAAAAAAAACACAAAGCAAAAATAGCACGTACGCCTTTTACTTTCTGCTCGTATGTTGCTTCCTTCTAATGTCCTTGTGGTTACGACGAGATTATGAAAGTATTATAAATCCGTGGACAAGACACATTAAATATAAATGAGAAGTTAACTCCTCCCGATGAATATCCAAGTGAGATTAGATGTTAAAGGCGCGTGGATCACAAACATAATTATTATTAGATTTGTGGATCACGTTGTAGGTACCTTATATATACATGTTATGACTTGATTACATTATGAGCCGTGCTGTATGGTTCGAGCATTTAAAATCATAACTTTAAAGTAAACTAAAAAAATAATATATATGGTTGGTTTAATTTTCCTGCCTTCAACTTAAATAAATTCGATTTCGTTATTTTTTTGTTGGCATCAATTTTTCATCAAGCACGAAAAAGAAAAAAAAACGGATCAAAACAAATCAAAGATATAAATTGGTTCCTAGAAGTTCTTTTTAAATAACATTTTAACAAATAATCTATTCTTTACCAAATTTGTATGCTTCCAAATACTATTTTACGAAAACCAGTTTGAATTATCCAAATTCATTAAGCTGTTAGCCCAAGCTCGAGATATCAGTAAACACATAAAAAGAAACGCACAGAACGATTAAGGAAACTCCTCCTTTTCCTCCTTAAAATCGGTTACTAACGTCTATACCTACATAACAGCCCGTAGGTTCGATTCCCATATGGACTAATATTTGTTTAATTTACACCTTTGTTTCGATTATGGGTGTGGCTTAATAGCTGTCACATTTGTTTGATCACCATCACAAAAATACTAGTAAGTGTCGTAGTTTGAGGCAGAATGATATTTAGGTACGATACGAAACAGTATTTTTTATTATTTTAACATCTGTCACATATATTCATCTTAGAAAATGTTATACATACAAACCTGAAATTGGCATGATTTTCGTAACTTAGTTCCACATATAGCAAGCTGTAAATAAACACTGTTTTATTAAAACAGATGAATGAAATAGGTAACTTTCCTTAATTATTGTCTTTCAGTTGATTTGTTTAAGTTCCTTAATAATATGTTACCTGCATAGACGGTGTGAATTCAAGACCGGTTCGAACCTGGGTGTTAGTTATCCGGGGAATATTCCAGTATCAAAGATAATTATTAATTTCTTCGTCTAAACATGGCCCATTTATACGGTAACTAATATTTTATTTACAAAACAATACATATTTCTTTTAAATTGTCTTATACAGAAAGTACTAGTTAGAATGAAATAATTAAAATATGAGGACACTTAATTCAATAATTTATACAAAATTTATTTGGTACCAAAAATCGTTCTCGAAAACGGACGCCTACCCACGAACTATTCTCGTATGCAGCACCGTCTATGTAACAATTTAACAAGGAACTTAAAGAAATAATTGGATGACAGTAGTTGAAGCAAGTTACTAATTTTATTATTAACAATAAAACAGTGTTTATTCACTACTTGCTGGTGCGAACTTACAAATTTGACGTTTGTATATCTAACACTAATTATAAGGGTTCGGTTTTCACCTAATAAGTATCCTGGAAAAAGAAAGATCCAAACCCATAGCAACAACTATACCCACAACTTTACAAACACGATACTGATTATAGTACTCCTTAAGAATCAATACAGGGTTGATTGTTCATATTTAGGAAAACACTCTATAGAAAGCTCATCTATTTCCCATGGTGCATATTTGATGCCCACCCACTATGTGAGCAGCGAGAAAACATTGAAATCCATTTCCATTAGAAATTAAAGGTTAATTTCTAACGATTCGCTTGGCTACTTGTAAATGGATGTTTTCAATTGCAACCATTGATTACTTCCCCTTGACTTTCCTCCGTTGATTGTCGACTTTTAATACGCGTATTAACTTTCGAAAGAATCGCTGTATGCAATTTTATAAATACTAATTCAGAAACATCTTCTTTTAATCATATCCTATAGATTTACAGTGTCACATTATTTGCAATGTTCTTATAAAATTGAAAGAATATTGTAATAAACATTTTCATAATTGTTGTGAAAATACCATAGTCTAATACTCTAATAATTAGGGCGTTAAGCACAGGAACCACCGACCTGCAAACCGCTTTGCTCACAATAGTATGGATAATTAGTGGAAAGTAGAGGGTGGTGATGGGTGCAGAAATTAGTTATATATATCTCATATTGTACGAGTCTAGGCATTTTTCCAGTAATTAAATGCTAATATAGTAGTCACGAGTTACGATAAATACAGTAGTAGGTAGGCAATGTCAGAGAAAACCACGTGTTATTATCTAGACATGCAATATAATAATAGTGTGTTAGCCAAGTTCGAAAAAAAGGGCGATACACCGGCCAAATTACACGAAATTTTTCGAGCTACTTTCAAACTTCTATTGCACAAAAATTATTAAATCTACTAGACAAACTTACAATGTAAGTCTAACAAAGCTCCCTTGAACAGCTAGAACTCCCAATGTCATTAATATATGTGTTATAGAATTAATAAGGTCTCAAACGTGTACTTTTTAGCACTGACTCACACATCTAGACTCTAGACTACTTCTAAAGCATTCAATTTACATTTATATCAATGTTCCCCCAAAAAATCGAAGGTTTTATTTGATTAGATACTTTTTTTGTAAATGTCTAAATAAGAATATAATCTATAATTTCGATTTTCAAACATTAGATATCCCAATAAAAACCGTACTGTAAATAATGGGAAGCCAACCTAGATGCCTCTGTTTTGTAATGAATGATACAAAACAGAGGCACCTAGGTTGTATATTTGTAGTAATGAATAAAATTATGTTGCAGGATACAATAGTTAATTTTTAATTTTAGAGTTAGTTAATTTTTTATTGCAGTGTAAAGTTTTAGTTAAAGCGTAATCTTATTTTTGGAAAGTGAAAGGAAATTCATTTACAATTAAAACTCATCATCTTATAAAAGCCAAATCTTATAATATCAAAAAGTTTCTTTCAACAAATTGATTTTTATTGTGAATGGTTATGTATTGAATTGTACAACGTTGCACCTACGTTCCTACGACAATGATTAAATGAAATATTATGTAACCTAGCACCGTTTGATCGCAACTCTTTTCTCAGTGACACCAACTAACCGAACGTCATTTCTAGCAAACATTTTCATATTTGATACTTTGTCTATTGTCAGCTTGAAAATTGAAAACTTAAAACTACCAATATTAAAACAAGTAAATATTATAAAGAACCGATGAGTTTATGTACAGTCAAATGAACAAGCAGTTTACGAATTGTAAATAATGATAAAGTAAATGATACTTACGCATTGTCAGTGACATCGCTGGATTCGTCCAATTCACCTATCGTATCAAGCGACGCTCCGGAACCATCTTCGCGGGTTTCAGTTGGTGGTGGCGGAGGAGGTGCAGTGGGTCGTGTCAGTGGTGGGTCATTGCCACAATCCTTGAACTGGGGTTTAGGTACAAAGTCTATTAACCTAGGGAGTGCTTCCGGTAAGAGATTTTCTTCAATTTTCTCAATATTCTTATGGTTCATCTCAGCTTCTGAACGTTGCAGCCAAGTTTCAATACAATTTTTTTTTGTCGGAGTTAATAGAGATTCAGGTACAAGAGGTGGATTAGTTTCTGGAACAGAGATTGGTCTTGGTTTCTTTTCACTTGCAGACCTTTCTATTTTTGTATTTCTCGGCATTGGCTTAGGTTTTTCTGTAACTGTCTCCAATTTGTTGTCACTTTTATTTTTTTGTATGATCTGACTCGTTTCATTTAAATTTGCGCCAGATGTATTTTGACCATCTAATACAGTAGTATTGTTATTATTATCGTTTTGTTGCATTTTTTTAGAAATTAATGATATCTCTTCGGGTAATTGTGTAGTAAATTCGTCTCTAAATAAACTGTTAGACGTAAGTATTTCAGGTGAAATAGATTCTTTACTGAGTTCGTTTTGTCTTTCCAGGAATCTGTTGCTAGTGATATCTTTTAAAATATTTGTATCAATATTTTCAATGCAATTCAGAACTTTTTGTATGTCTATAGTCTTAGGTTGCATTATAGGCGTAGACGGAATGCTATTTTCAACTGAACTTGTCATAGAACCTAATCTGTCAACTACTGTTGATATGGAACTACCAGTGTCATCAGACTCTGCATCTGCTAAAAGAAGACATCGTTCCCATTCTGTTGATGACAAGTCAATATAAACTTCTGCTTCCGGTGGCATCGCTTTACCATCAGACAACCGACGTACTAGACGTCGTACTTCTTCAGGTGAACCTTTTCTCAGATAAGCTATTCCTTCTTTGCTCTGCCGATGAATATGACTATCAAATGAAGATTTTCGTGATAATTTGGTCAGAGTACCAAATCCATTATGTCCATTAACAGGTGATTCTTTTCCATTCTGTACGCCGTCATTATTAACTGCAATTTGTTCTCCTACGGTCTGAAGTATAGTTTTGTCTTTGAATGAATTTTTCTTGCCAAGTTTTCGAGGTGGAACTGGAGGGGGTAACGTAGTTGGCCTTGCAATGTCTACATTTGGTTTGGTCGTTGTTAAATTGACTGTAGTTTCCATATTACTGCTATGTTGGTCTGATTTTTCCTCTGATTCGAAGTGTCGCACTAGCAACGTCAGTGATTCGTCTGAATCCTTTAACCTTCGAACACAATCTATTCTGGTTAATTCAGAAACAGATACTCCATCTATCGCTAAAATTTCATCCCCAGGTATTAATTTGCCCCATGGCGCGGATGCATTTGCTGCGGGGCTATTCTCGGCACATGACTGTACAAGGAGCCTTCTCACTTTTTCAGCGGCAGCGGAACCGCCTTCAAACTTCAGACCTAATCCGAGACGCTCCCCTCTAGATCTACGCACAATAACCTCTGCAGCTCCAGAAGCTGCTCCTACGGTAAGCACGGTTACGAAAGCTGAGTCTCGAACAGCTGGTCGACCTTCGCCCACCGGGACTATGGTGACAAAGTCCACGCCAGCCACGTCCGACGCCATTCCGCGTGCAACGCGCGCCCGCGTTTTTCAGTTGCTGCTTTCAAGCTCGATGAATCTGCAAGACAAAAAACGTTCATGAACTTGCGTAATAAAAATGCAATAAGTTGCCCACGCGGCTGACGGACTACACGCAAGAACTGCGCACGGCCTCTCTCTTTCACCGTTGCGCTGCACTTGTACGTTTTATGATGAGCCAAGTCGGTGATATCACTGTCCCCGTTATCTTACTGCTTTGTTTGTATTTTAACAAACATGAAAATTTATTTGTTTAATTAAAACAGTCTGTAAAAAGCCGCTCACAAAATGATAATTAACATTACTACCAACATTGCTATATAGTTTTCTGTCATCATTGCCAAATAATTATAGCTGATATCAATGTGCAATAATCATTATTAAAAGTTATGCCGTAAAGAATTCATCCGCCTACTCATCTTCATACAAGTATGATCGTTGAAAACTTTCGTCGATCGGTATGAAAGTATAACAAGCGTGTTTGTAAACGTGTTGACCACAAATAGTCGCATCATGGTGACCCGATGTAGGTTAGTAGCACCAGCGGCAGCGCAGGCGTCGCGTCGCCGGCACTCACGAGAGCCACATTAGCATATTGCCCGGGGCTGCGGTCCGTTACTCCCGGGTCTCGTTCCTAAGGGCCACTCATTCCCACGGCTCTCGATAATTCTTAAAATAAGATAAGTCTTGTCGATTTCCGCGAAATTTCTCTTCGAGATATCTGAAAGCGTTGTAGTAGCGCTATCATACTTTTAACCAATATTATTTTTTTACTATTGTAACATTCAAATGACCTCAAAATATGGTACACATGCAATTATTCCGAAATGAGTGCGAACATAGAGTCAGCGTTTTCATTTCATGAATGTTGTTTGGCATCAGGTAAACAAAGAAACGTTGCTGCATCGTATACAGTATTGTTTAGCGATATCTCATAATTGAATCTTTATACCGTAACCTACTACAATATGAGAGGTCATAATTTTTAGAATAGCGCCTACAAAATGTTAACAGTACATAAATTTCGAATTACGGGGTTTAAGTGGCTCGCGGTCCTCTTTAGATTCAAAACCAACCTGCATGTGGTGTACCCTACTTATAAACTATCACTGCTCATCAGGTTGGCAGTATGCTAGTTTGTCCATGTGGTAAAAATGAAATTTTAAAAAAATGGCAAGCTTGAAAACTGTATCATGGTACATATATCAAGTACATTTCCTATGCTACCGGATGATATAGTTCGAATAATTTTAGGTTACTCACCTACCATGTCCAGATTGGTCGTGTTTTATCAGAAGGAGATGTCAGGAGACCTAGAAATCGGCAAGCGTGAAAAGGGCTATAAATGTTAAGGAAGCTAGTGAGGTTTATAAGAACCGCGTCTTATTGTATTCGGTTCTCTCTGCCTACACCGCAAGGGACTTCGCGTGATGATATATGTATACAATTTTAGGTTAAGTTATCAAAAAATTAAAGGAGATCATTGTTTGGGACCGAGGAGTTGTTTGATATTATGCATGGTTGCATATTTGCAAGTTTTTCAAGCACCGCTCGCCGACGAATTCATTCCCAGACTGGAACTTGCCATGTTTCCCTAGGGACTACACATAGCATGACGTTCTTCAAAAAAGGCATTAAGAAGTATATACAGGGTATTTATCTACTGTCCGCTTTATACTAACTATTCTATCTAATTTAAACATGCCCTGACAGTAAACATTTTTCTAAGTACTAGGTTAACATTGGAATTTCGAGAAGTTATTATTACGTAGGCATTATGCCTTATTTATTGGTCACAATTACTTACGATTTTTAGAGTCGGTGCCAGTATACTGATATTATCAATTGATATTATATAAAAAACCTTCAGCCGCGAAAGTTTTTAAAAATAATTTATTTTTGCTATTTGCTAGTGGTGTAAATAAAAAAAAATAGAGATTGAAAGTCCTCATCAAAAACTTTTGCTGAAGGGAACCACAAACCAAAACATTATCTGTATATATATTTTTGTTTTTGTTGATTGTTTCAAAAAGCGCTTAATCAATTTCGATAAAATTTATATGGGACCAGCTCTGAAGTATAACCTACCAAACAAAAAAAGAATCATTAAAATTAATTCATAATTGGCGGAATGATCGCGTAAAAAACATGGAGTCAAATTGACTGAGAGTCGAAAAAATACGGTCAGAAGACGCGTTGGTGGTATATCTGCAGCCGATAAACAGATAGTCTTCATGAAGACCTCGAAAATAGCCGCTGACCTTGACATTACTGGCATTCTACTCGTAAATGTGCATGTAAGGGAGCAATAATATTGCTGTATCACCAAAATAGTAAAAAATCTGAAATTGGATGATTTTTTTTTTTCATTTTTTCCTGCAACTGTGAATTTGAAACAATGATTGAAATATTGATTGGTAGAAAGACTGCATTTTGTATATTTATATCTTAGTAGTGAAGTGTTAGCAACTCCTTTAAAGAGTTGGCGTGCGATCCATTGCTTTTATGACCAAACGGTTTCACTGATTTGCGCACGTTTTCTTTTTTTATACGACGTCTGGAGTCATACAAACGTACGGTCCACCTGATGCGATACTACCTCTGCTGCTAACACATCAATTCCTGGACAAGCCGCTTTGATGCACCTTAAAATACTCAGACCAAGACAAACAGACATTTTCACGCACGCAATTGTTTATCCTGTGGGGGGGTGTATCAAACCTACGAGCATTTGTGTCAAAGTGGCATTACTGACCACTGCGCCACCGAGTACGTCTGAATATGTGGTATTCGCTGCTCGGCAGTGAACTTTCTTTCATCATAATGCCAGCATTCCTAATCAGTGTTTACAGGAAGTCGTAGTATAATCTATGTGTATAGTGTTTTATACAATGTTCTTATACAATATCGGGAGGCATACAAGCATACGGTCCACCTGATGTAATATGGGTACCGTAGCCAAAAAACCTGCCCATACCTGAAATATCGCTCGCGCGATGCCTTTGCTGTTGACACGGCAACTCCTTAGGAGCTTACTAGTAACCTAACTGACTCGTAGGAGTAACATTCCTCGGGGACGGAGGGACATAACAACTCCCCAACAGGTAGTTGTTATTTAGCCGCAGTTTTCAGTGAAATGGAGGTGTTCCCCCAGACGGGTTGCTTTGATGCACCCAACCTCTCTTAAAAATTATGCTATGCTAAATTAGATTTCCTGAACTGGGCTGTTTGATGTTACTTCTTATGTTTATTCTTCTTATTCATACATTTTCACAATACATTGATTATATATAGTTGGTTAATTAAAACTTGTACATAGAACCTAACTGACCTTACTCATATATTACTCAGATTAAGATAAAAATAATTGTTTTCTGTTTCTTTTTTACTCGTTATGAACGTGAATAAATTACAATTGAACGTTCCAACATATTTTAATGCCACAATATTCATGATGTTCGTAGTTTAAAAATGTATACATTTAAAATAAATACTTTTTCTTTCGATTAGGCCATATGCTATTTGATCATAATTTACCTGTGTGCCAAATTACTCGTACAACCATATCTATTGGGCCGCTTGGCCTAGAAGAACGGATAAAAACAAACTTTCGCCATTATAATGACATGTTATGAGAAGATCGATGGCGTCATTACCCGTGTCAGTTATTGTTGTGTACGTATAACAACTTGGACTGTAGTATGTCCATGCAGGGTAATACCATAATTAAAAGTGCACACCCCAAAAGTCCCATGCAGCCGAGACACCAAGATTAACATACAGGACGGGACATAAAATAATTGCTGTTTTTACAGACGCTGTGTAAATACACGCAAAATAAAGGGCAAACACAAGTAAAACGGGGACAAATAATTTGGATTCTCTATGGTCTCCGACCTTCATCATTATGTCAATTCGATGCATTGTTATTATCATATTCTCATTCAATTTTACATTATTATTATATTATTAAGGGATTATTCACGGCCATATGATAGGTGTGCGCGGGGACATAGATCCAACGCTTGGAGGCTCTTTCGAAAAGATTAATGTAATGTATTACACGCGTCGTGACCTGCCCCTGGACATTAATGAGACAATATACCCTCGAGCAGGGTATTGGGTCTATTGCGAATGTGTCAGAAATTCATGAGCTATTGATATGAGATCTGGATCGATTATTGGTACTGGCCTATCACAGAAAAGGGACATTCCCCATAACTATCGAATTTGATCGCTACTACCCTCGGTGGTTTTTCACTCACTAGACGCGAGTAAAATTCGCTCCGGGGCAACGACGATATAAGTGATATTGAATTTTAATAAAAAATTAAAAAACACGGTAGTCTCTCCTTAAACCTAAGACTTTGCCTCCCTTTGTGTGTTCTACCGATTGTACAACGGGTTGTGTTCTGAAAGTTGTTCGAAATGATGCCGACAGCTACTTTTTATAACCGCACCGCTCGCCGACGGCGGGGAGTTCACCCTCACACGCTTGAACCGCAATGGTCGCGTACGGTGCGGTTCCAGAGGAGTTTTCTTCCGAGAACACTCAAGCTGTGGAATGAGCTCCCAGCCAAGGTTTTTCCAAGGGACTACAGCATGGAGTTCTTCAAGAAATGCGTGAAGAGGTTTTTAGAGGGTCGGCAACGCATGAGTGACGCCTCTGGTGTTGCAAATGTCCATAGGCTACGGTGACTGTTCTCCGAACGACTCTCAGGAACACCCCTAGAGTCGTTACTTACCAACAGCTCACCACGAGCTGCCCTGCTGGTATTGATGTTATTATTTATTGTATCGTCATCGGATCAAACATGCGGTTACTACACAACTCTGCCGTTTCCTAATTACCTCCGCCACCGCGAGCCCCGCGTGGAGGAGAAACTCTAAAAATAATGATGAACTTACACGTAGTCATAGAAAAAAGAATTCTGAATGATATCTGTATTGCAAACCCTGGACCTCTGCCTATTCATAGCCCTCGTGTTGTCGTTTTTGAATGATGTCATGCTTGTGCAAGTTATTAACAGCATAGTACCACTTAATTACTGACTGTAAATATGTTCTTGACATCGATTGTCATTTTCACTGTATGCGTTTCGATTAGCAGTAAAAACGTTTTATATTACAGGTATATGTATGTCTATGGCTTTACAATAAATTTATATACGCTGTAGCATGCTCGCACTGTACTGTTACATATCATAAATTAAAGTTTAGATATCGCAGTTTGAGAATGTTTGACCTGGGACCCTAGTTGCTATAGGTTTACTAGTACAAAGAGAAGATTCGTTTATGTGAATACGTTTCGGTATAATACATCACTGGGATGGCAGACTGAAAACAAGAGTGAGAGAAGAGAAGAGAGCACATAATAACGTTGATATTATTATAATGTAATTGTATTTGTTAGTCAGTATATTTTTTCCTAGCGTTAACTCATTTGCTAATCCATTAGGATTGGCGGAGTCCGCTATCTAAGCCTAAGGATTTGGTGAAGATACTCGACTGCCGGTCCATAACCCAGAGGAAAAATCAGACCTTTTTCAGGACAGGTCGTTAGTCAGGATAATGTCAGGCTATATAAGGGTGTAAGTACACCCTAACTACTAACTATAATATATATAGGGTTGTAAGTGGTAACATTCGAGCTTCTGCCGCAAAAAAGGGAGAATGTCGCGAAATTTAGGTTTACTGAGAAGAACCTTATCTTAACAGAAGGTTGTATTTTAATGGATATCAACAAACCCTATTTTTAGTTTAGTAAATAAATGTATGTGCATACACAATAAATACTTGTGCGCTTACGGATGTATTTTTACTTGGTGAAATTTTTAGTTACTATTGTACCTATATATTATACATAAAAATACGTGTATAAAAACAAACTTATTACATATTCGATAAAAACGCCCACCCTCGCAGTTTTTACAGAAATGTCATGGTCGTTGCAAAAAAAAAGTATTGTTTTGTCATATTAAAAAAGTAATATTACCGACCTACACATGTGCTCCTCATTTTTTTTTTGTTTGTGAACACTAGCAACATCTGGAGCATCGCTCGTGCCGACGCTGTAAAAACCTCTCTACCCGCTTTTTAAGAACCTCTTGCTCCATTCTCTTGTGAAAACATTGGCCAGAATTTATTTCACATCCTAACGATCCCTAGAAAAAAACTTCTCTGAAGGCACACACAAGTGAATTCCCTGCCGATGATAAGCGATATCGTAAATGAATTAAGATAAGGTCATCACAACTATCATGAAATAGGTAAATACAAAATATCCAAAATATAAAAATTAAATATTTTCAAGACAGTCAAAGTCACTTCGCCCGTTTAGGGGTCGCAATAAAGCTAAGAAAATCGTAAAAAAATCAAATGAATATGTAAACACACCCAAATGTATCACGAGACGTGACGTTCATATAAAATGCCGATATAATATTCTTCGGCAGCGAGTATGTCATAATCATAATAACACACTTCTGCATTCATAATTTTATGTAGTTCGCATATGAATTTTTAACATTGTCCGCAGTAGCGTCTGGCATTATGATATTGAAGTATAACCAATTATTCGGGGCGTGCACAACTGGGTGAAATGTAATGTTTGCATTTGTTTTACGCTCATAAATCTAACTTTAGCGTCATGCTAAAGATTGAGCAAACGTTTAAATTCTTATTATGAAATCATATTGTAAATATTACCAAGGCTTCAAAAACCTGGTAATATTTAACTAACTAGAATCTAACCTGGGTTAATGAAGTCGTTCTTTTGTAGTGTAGTAGCGTCGACACAAGAAATTCACCGACTTTATACAAGACTCGTGTACCTTGAAGACCTATGGTTAGAAAAATAATTTCCAAACTTTTGAAAATTCTTTGATGCCAATGGGGAACCTTAAATTTATACAACATTCGACAAGTTCGGTGGTTAAACGGTTAGCAAATGTTATTAACAAACATTTATTAACTTGAACATATCTGTTTGTGTAATTTTAAATTTTTTAATAGTATATATATATACGCACACCAAAGCACTCTGTCTGAGGAAGTACGTCCACCTTACAGAAGACCGTGGCCAAATAACAACGCCCTTGGAGGATTGTTGTGTTCCTGCGTGTGAGGGAGGTCACCAATAAATTCCTAAGGAGTCTCTTTAAGCAGCAGAGGTGGCATCGCGCGAGTGATACTGAATGTATTATCAGCGTTCATAGTCTTCATAGTCTTCACCAAATCTTTAAGCTTAAGTGGCGGACCCTCCATTACTAAAGGATTAGGAAACGGGAAAACGCTAGGAAGATGAAGACGTTATATATGTAACACTTCACTTCACAACTTTACCTGCACGTGTTGCACCGTACTAATCAACGAACGAGGTTATGACGAAAGAGAGATTAGACGTTTCAAAGGCGCCTGACTTGGATTTCCCTAGTCGAGCTGTTAACCTGAAACCTCACATCCAGAACTGCAGCCAAATTACATATCCCTAGAGAGTTGTCGTATTCCTTCGAGTGAGTGAGATTATTATTGCGATCGTTCATAGACTACGGTACCTACTTTACATCAAGTGTCACAAATTGTAACCCATATTTTCGTAATTCGAATTAATTTATTAGCCAAAACCTAGGTACATTGTTTATTCGTTTCGTTTTAATTCGTTAATATTTAGTTTTATATAAATATCAATTTTACACACCATAGACAAAGGTTTAAAAGTAAATATTAGGGAACAATTAGAAATTATTAAACATAAAAATTCTAAAATTACTCTCATGGACAAACAACAAACTGACGTAAGCAATTCCCCTCTATTAAATATCTTATCACTCATATCATCCACCCCCACCCTCAATTCAATATAAGGGATGAGTACTGCGACGGATTTGTCTCTTCTAGCATGTTATTTTAACGATTAATGGCCAGCGCTAGGCCGCATGAACTAATTGGTGGCGGAAGCACACAAAGCAGGTTGGATCAAATTGCGTATAAGTTACCATTACCTTTTTATTGGTAAGCTTTGCTTTAGGGCACTGTTGCGGCGTTTGACCTGGGGTCAACCATTGCATTTTTCGTTTACGGTTATCGTAAAGAATCCACTTTTCGTCACATGTCACAATTCGATACAATATTCCTTAATTTCTGAATCGATTCAACAAGGCAACACAAATTTCAACACGCGTTTCTTTCTGCAGATCAGTCAAATCTTGAGGCACCCATTTTTCATATTTTTTTATCTTATTGATTTGATGAAAATTAGTCAATATTGTAAGTAAGGTAATGTTGAACCATGCCGCTAATTTCTGGGTAGTTTGACTCGGATCATCTCCTTCAATTCAGCGTTATTCACCTGTGTGGGCGATCTTCCACGTGGTTCGTTCTTCAAGTCAAAGTTTCCATTACGAAAGCGTTTAAATGGTTAAAAAACGCACGGTGCGTTCAACGGTTCTCCTCTCCAAACGCAGCATTGATATTGCGAGCCGATTCTGCCGCGTTAATTCCGCGCCGGAACTCGTATTCAAAAATTACTCGGATTTTCGAAGCATCCACCTTTCCGTTTAAGCTTAATACAAAACCCCATTGAAATTAGAAAATCAAATGTTGCACATTTTTTAAAAGAAAATCCTCATAGGTATTATTAGAAAAAAAATTCGTAAATCTCACACCATGAAGGTTTAATGCCAATTCAAAGTATCTCTTACTGTAAAATGACAATTTCATACTTTAATTACTGTTATTTATTGTCTTTATGTCAAATTGTGGTAAAAAAAAACTTTTTTATTTTATATATGTGCGTCTATAAGAAATTAATGTAAATCGATGCTCGAATTTGACAAAATTTGTTGGCTAGATAGGTATGTAAGAAACAGTAATAGGGAAATCAATGTTGATAAGAAACTCTTGGTGCGTGAGTCCAACTCACACTTGTCCGATGTTTTTAATTAAATTTTATGCTATTCGCTTGTCCTCGTAAAGTCGGATTTAATAATATATGCACATTTGGATATTAATCATCTGCTTAAATAATATTAATGAATATATATTAATAAATATTGATTCTTTGACTTATTATATCAAAAATCATTAATATTATTTTAAGAAAACAGCTAAACTGAAATTAATATATTATGATGTTATTTCAACGTCTATATTTTTGTTATACTACGTCGGGAGGCATACAAGCATATGTCCTACCTGATGTTAAGCAGTTACCGCAACCTATGATCGCGTGTAATACATTAAGTACCACTCGCGCGATGCCATCTCCGATGCTAGCACAGTAACTCCTTAGGAACCTACAGGTGACCTCACTCACAGGCAGGAACACAACAACCCTCCAGAGAATTATTATATTTGTCTGCGGTTTTCTGTAAGGTGGAGGTACTTCCCCAGATAGGCTGCTTTGATGCGCACGACCTCTCTTAAAAACACCCAGATCTATGCAAACAAATTATGTACATACACACAAATGTTATTAACCGCTGCGCCACCGAACTCGTCTTTGGAAGTTTTTTTTATCTCCTTTTTAACCTTTACACTGACTTGTAATCGTTTTAAAAACATTAATGCTCCTGTAAATATTGTCTAAATTACCGAGGTTGTGGATTTTTTATATGTAGGTATACTATGACGTAAACAAAGGCAATATGCATATAACGACTTCAGTAGGTAATGCATACATCATAATAAATACATATATAATAAAAACAAAAGTGTTAAACAATGCAACCTATCGTACAGTGGCCAATCGCAGTAGCACATCTAATTAGACTATCCTCGACTTGTGCAAGTCGCGGCATGGTAACCGCTGGTGGAAAGGCGCCTACCAACTGATTGCTTTGCTTATTTATTGCTTCAGTCTTTGTTAACTGTTAAATATACCCTGCAATTTTCAATGCTCCATCCAACATCGTTTCATTAACTGTCGATATTTTTATTCTATCCACTAAATACGGCCATGAAACTCATAACGGATTTCTACACAAATGCGTAAATTATACAATATTTCTGTCATAGAATAAAAGAAACCGCAACCTTCCTTTTCATTCATTATGTAAAAACGACGTTTTATAAGCAATTTTGCAATTTTATGTATTGACTTTCGAACCTATGACTCCATTGGCACGCGACATTTACACGGCGACCTGGTAACTCGAAGTTTCACATACAAATAATCACAATAAGTTCTTGTATTATATATGACTGTAGATACTCTATCATCGTAGATTATCAGAAGCGTCCTCTTTCAGGCTTTCGTCCCACGGAATTGAAATAAGATGGATAAAATCTTCTTTTTGGTGAACCGCTTCCACAAAAGGCGAGTGCTCCAGACACTATCTAGATATGTGTCGCCGAAAACGGCAAGCAGGGAGGCGGAACAGACGATAAAGCTTGATGTTTGATAGCCAAAATGTTGGTCTAAGTGAATACGTCTGGAAAATATTTTATTGTTTTTTATTTGAATACAGCATAATATGATAAAAAATACCGGACAATGTTTTCTTTAGAAACGAATTGTAAACGAATATTCATTTTCGCAAAAAATACAGTTTTTTCTGTAGATATATACTACGTCGGGTGACAATAAGTGTATGGTCCACCTGATGTGAACCAGTAACTAGTTAGTAGGTTATAGACATTTGTAACACAGGTGTAGCAACACAGTACCACTCCAGATTACTCTTGTTTGGCTATGTCTTGTGTGAGGTGGGTGTATGGTACTTTCCTATATCACAAGCCGTCAAATTTTACAAAAAAATATATGACATCTAATATTAATCATATTTTACTTAAGTCTTATTTAGATATGCGAATAAATCAAGAGTCGACCAATCAGCCTCTAATCAGATATTATAAACCTTGGGAATATTTGGTATAAAACAAACATATTCTAAGAACCTCCTTGTGAAGATAATCTTCGTTAAGTTTAGAATAAGCAAATTAATTAGACGACCCGTTGCGCACAACCTTACTAAGGAGTTTAATAAAACTGGTATAGCTTACAAAACCCTATGTACTTCTCTAGATTTTGCAACAGGTCAAGTAATAATTTAGTTTTATAGAATGAAATACCTGTACCTTCTGATTCCATATATATTATTATTCCCTTGTTTAAATCCACTGGATATATCATAAAAGGTACATCAAGCCAAGAAAGGCGACTATGATAAAAATAAACATACTTGTATGACAATTGCAAAAAAAATTCAAAAATTCTTTAACATTGTTTCTACCGATCTCGCATATTCGCGGTTCAATCGCACCTTTCATCGGTGCAGTTATTTTATTTGTATGATCTATCTCTCCTTAAGTGTTAGTTAGTATTTCATAATATCTAGACCGTCCTTGTGTTACATGGACATTTCGAAACAGTTTAAGCTAATTTGGTCAACCACGCTGAGATTCAGTTTCATCGACGGAAACTCAGCCATCCATCAAGTGCACTGCATCCGGAGCGCGTTCTTTCCCATTTCGGGGAGACACTGGTAAGCGGGGCGTTATACCGGTGTTCTGTTCTTCGATATTGCAAAAGAATCCAATACGTCCTATATAAAGGCTTTATTTATAAGGTATACCAAATGAATGTACCAGACATACGTCATCCATATCTTACGAGACTTTGTCAAATAGCTCTCTCCGTGTTAGAGTCCACTCTTTCGAAACCGCATGACATCTGAACCAGAGCTATTTGGGTCTCTGTGTTTGACTCCATTATCTACATGTTGTATAAACGACTTTCCCAAGATTCTCCATGTAGAACTTACTTGCCGACGATATGATACTCTTCACTTCCGACCAAATCAAATACAACTATCGAATAGGCTACAGAGAGCGGCTAAAGAGTGGTTCTGAATTCCGTTGACTAATTTTACTAAATCTCATAAAAGTTCTTTTCTCTCATTCACAGGATTTTCAGAGGCCTGATCCCCATGATCCCCTGATCTTCCCAACCGTAATCCAAATATCAATGTTCCGCTGGCCCACTCTATGGATAGAAAAAGTTCTGTAAAGGTAGATAGGATGGATAGATGCTTAGGTGTCAGGATGACGAATGACACCAGAAAACTTGCTAAAGTTTAATTTGAAAGTTAATAATTTTACGAACATTGCATCTCGTTATAGCTGTCATTTAAGAAGTTGATGCGAAACTTAGTACTCCTCCACATCTCATCTCTTTCATCGGCGATACCGTCAACGGCGTCAACCTCTGACGTCTTCCAACCTAAGACCCTTTTTACATTAATGTTATTGTTGAAGTATATACCTTTTCAAATTTTTTTTTCATTCAATATTTGATATTCATGTTCTTGTCAGTAAATAATATTTAACTTCTTGTCATTAAAAACTTGAGCTACCAATCAGCACTAACGTGTGGAAGCGAGAGGTCATAAAAGTAGAATAAACGCGGTCTAAACGTCGGAGAGAGTCGTGCAAAATATGCAGCAACACTTATAAACAGAATTCACAATAATGATGTAAAAAAGAGAGTTGATTTGAGAGTGTTCAGCTACGCTGTTTCGGACATTTAGAAAGAATGCATGAAGAAAGAAAGGAATATCGAAACAGCTATACAACACGGAGGTGGCAAAATGTAGGGGCCGAAGAAGACCAAGACTCACCTACCACGACCAAGTATTATCAAAAGGTAGTGCCTGGAGCCCTAGGAACCGGCGATCATGCATGAAAACAGGTGTCGAAAAACCGAGTCATGTGGCGCTAAATTCTCTCTCTCCCCCTCGAAAGGCACTTGGCGTTAAGATTTAGATAGATAAATAGAATATTCAACTGAGATTACATACTCTAGCGAATCAGATATATTAATATCACAGAAAAAATTAACGAGGACAAAATTGTTCTCGCTCTGTTTTAAAATTAGATTTAACTTTCTAAATTACAAAAGCTGTCAAATTTCCTCATTCTATGACAAATGATAAGGGGATCTCCATTTGATTACTGCAAGTTTTTCCATTTATTTTTAAGTGCTCAACCTTTTATCTATACATATAATAAAATAGTAAGTTACTGATGTTTGTACATAGAAGTTATTTAAATGAAATAATAATGAGGTGGTCTTTATAAGAGCAAAATAGACCGAAACGATTACTTTAGAACTTTTGTTTGTCTTTACTTCTGTCTGTCTTGTCTATCGCAGCACGAAAAAACTACATGTAATTGGATGCAGTTATCCCAGTTGTATTGCTCAAAGTATAACTTAAAATTTGGTTCATATTTCATTTCGATACGCCACCTAGAAACCGAGTTATCTGTGTATATATATATATATCGTAGGTAAACGACCGAAGTCTGTACATAGGAGAAATGTTGCCAGCGTGTATAATAAAATAACAGACAGCTAAGTACAAAGTGCCTAGGTTTTCATAAATATATACACAATCCATTCACAAGAGATGAAGATAAAGAGTAAGCCTGCCTGATTATCACTACAAAATACAAAAGATTTCTTTCACAATCTAAACTAATATTATAAAGAGAAAAGACTTGATTTTTTGTATGGTTGTTTGCTGGTTATAGTATTTTATTATAGTACTTATCTTTATACATAAAGTCCGCAAGGCTAACTATTACAGTTAGGTAACAAGAAACCTTTTTTGTTAAGGATGACTATTACATGTAATTTCTCCAAATTATTCAAACTGACCTTTCGTTTAGAAGTTATGACGGGTATAAAATTGATTTAAGAGAATATTTAAGTGAGGTGGGGCTCATCAAAGCAGCTCGACTGGGGAAGTGCCTCCACCAACAGAAAACCACTGTAATAAAATTTGTCGAAATAAAGTACTAATTTATTTTTCTATATATCTACCCGGGTAAACCTGGGACAGGTTACAAATTTTGAGGAATTATTTAGTTTACATACAATATAGTGACTTATGTATATGCATGTAACATGTTTTTTAGCCAACCTCACCTGCACGTGGTGCACCCTGCTTATTAGAGGGAGGTGAGGTACCTCACAGAAAACGGCAACCAAATAACAACTCCCTGGTGGGTTGTTATGATCCTGCGAGTGAGTGAGGTCACCAGAAGATAAGGAGTCGCTGTGTTGACAGCGGGGGTGGCAACGCGCTAGCGAAATTCTTTTTGTTTCGGGCGTTCATAGGCTACGGTAACCACTTTACAAGTTATCCCGTTTCCTAATCCATTAGATTAGTAGGTTCCGCTAACTAAGACTATAACATTTGAATATTGGTTTTCCCATAGAGCGACTGGCATCAGATCTCCACAATTCCTGTATATAAGTATATTAATTATACCTTAATAATATATCCTGTCCTATCATGTCAACAAGATGATGACGATGTAGTAGCCAGGTATTGACGTTTTTTTTATTTATATCTGAAACTAGTTACATGTAGGTAAATAACATACAAATTTAATCTGTTGTAACACCAAACAGTAATTTTGGATTTTCCTCTGTATTAGTAATGTGAGACCTTGCTTCTTGCGTAATTTCATGATCCTAGGTCAAATGTTAGTACATAGGTATTGTTTCTCATTTCTTGAAATGAATTCAAGCGGACCGTTGGATGTTCAAAGTAATTTTATAAGGTATGTAAAATACGGTTCAATATATACCATAATTTTAGTATTGTCTAAAAGCGAACCACACAGACCTGCATCCTGCACATTAGCGAACGAGACTCAGGCAAAAGATATGTGGGGCACAACCATGTTTGAATACTCTCTGTGTCCTACTGACGAAAGTTCACCTTCAAATAACAAATCCTAAAAGAATTGTGGTAGGTATAGCTGTCACCAACACACTCTAGTAAACTCCAACAATATAGTTATTTGTATACAACATGCAAGCGATACTCCTTGTATAGAAAGCGATACGCTTCGAAAAAGGTGGGATCTATGCTAGCATACTTTCCGAAGTAAAATAAAAATCCATTGTACGCATCCCACGTGTTTGGCTTAAATCTGACAAGAATGTCCATAGCTATTGAAATTTCTAATTGGAAATCTCGATAATAGCCTGTATAGGTAAAGTTAAGAGAAAATATTTTATAATTATAATGATTTACAACAAATAGTTATTAGATTCAGGCGTTACTGTGCGGAAGTCAATTTACAGGCAACTTGATTCGTAGCATGTTATTCTAACATCTTCAGGGCCTGAGAATGCCTCGTGGAGAGACGAAAAACGTGTCGCAGAGACGACAGGAGCAGCCAGGGCAGCAACGGTGGCAAGTGCATGCGGTTCACATTTCACTCGCAGAGACGATCGCAGCAGCCGAAGCAGAGACGACCGGAACAACCGGTGGGTGCCGGCCAGCAGTAGTTCGCATGAACTAATCGGGAGCAGAAGCACACGCTATAGTTTAGATCAAGTTGCCTGATTTACTCGTACATCAATTTTTTGTATGTAAAAAAAAGCATCTACTTTTTGTTTGTGTGCAATTTTAAACAAAAAAAATATTTTAAGTATAATTATATCGAATGTTCCTCTTGACCTATGGGTCAATTTCCAAGTTTCAAAGTAATCAGGAATTTAATTCATAATCGATTGCAATTTTTTTATTAAAGAGACAAACTAACAACTAACCAAATAAACAGGCAATAAACCTAAGTAATAAAGAATGTAAGTATAAACAAATGGTCTTAAAAACGGCATAACGTGCACTTAGAATTACAATGTAGGCTTCATTTTATGCATTATATTAATATTAAACGTGAGTACTCAAAATAACGTTAAACATTTATATTTGTTCTTTAACTACGGTTTCATTGCGAATACAGTACAAGGATACATTTTTTTTAAATAGACATAGCTTTCTTGTTATGCTTATTTAAAACATATCTGTTACATAAAGTTAAGTTCGGAACCATCAGTAAATAAAAAAAAATTTGAAAGTAACGTTGGAGCATTTTATAAACGTATTATTTTACAAGTAATTACATCACATTGATGACATTTAGATTTAAATACATAATTTGAACAAATTTTGCAAGTCATCCTATGTAGCTACATAGCATTTTGAGTATTCTAAATATTAAATACGCGTAGTAATAACTAGACCCACTGGACTAGCCAGGGACGACGGTAAACGACCCGACGGGATGTCGTCGATTCCATGGAAGATGTTTTAGTGTGGGACATGGCAGGGTTTCAGTGTGGGACGCAACTTGCTCTGACACACAGGCCTCTTCTCACCACCATCGCACTACCACCAAGGCAGACGGGGCATACAAACTTTTAAAGTAAATAAATACAGGGGCCTTGGCTCCGACTACAACTTTGTTGCTTTCGGAGTAGAGAGCCTTAGTCCGTGGGACCCAAGCACGCAATCGCTTTTAAAAAAACTAGCAAGACCAAAGAGCTGACAGCTTTCTCGCTCAGCGCATTAGTATCAGTAGCAGCGCGGAAATGCTGCCAGCATCGTTGATACTCGTATAATGCCGCGGGGGCCACACCTTTTAGATTTATTTTAGGTAATTTTTTTTAGAATTATTAGGTATTATTTAATTTTAGATGTAATTTAGTTTTAGTATTATTGTGTAGGTATTTATTTAATTTGGTTAATTATCTGTTACAGTTATAAATGCAAAGTCAATATATTTACGATTAGATACATAATAAATTTACGCGTAGATAGTTCACGTAATTCGATGCCAAAATTTATGTAGGACTATATACGACAGACATAAATTTATCCAATAATTATTTTCCTACTGATAAGTAATTCTTCATTGCGTTGCATTTGGGAAATTGCGAAAGATTTTCTCGTCCAAAATACCTCTATATCTCAAGACGAAAGTCTTCGACAAGTGTGTGTTGCCAGTGATGACGGCACAGAAACGTGGTCCCTTAGTATGGATCTCCTACGAAGGCTCAAGGTTGAACAGCGTGCGATGGAGAGAGCCATGCTCGGAGATTCTCTGCGGGATAGGCTCAGAAATGAGCACATCCCTAGTAAAACTGGAGTCACCGACGTGGCTCTAAGGATCAGCAAGCTGAGCAGAACAACGCTGAAGTGGCATTGGGCAGGCCACATAGCTCGAAGAATCGATGGCCGTTGGGGCCGAAAGGTTCTCGATGGCGACCACGAACCGGAAAACGCAGCGTAGGATAACGCAGACGATATTGTGAAGATCGCAGGGAGCTGTTGGATGCAAACAACGCCAGACCGATCGCAGTGGAAGTCTAAGAAAGAATAGGGAGGCATATGTTCAGCTGTGGACGTCTTCGGGTGATATGATGAAGTAATTCTTCTATCCATCTGTGTATACCTATTGTGTTTTCCTATTAGCGTTGCAGTTTCTTACACACTCAAGCATGTAATATACGTACACGACCACATTTAAATTTTGATTGACGTGCTAAAGACCTCAAGCTGCTGTCACCATGTATCCGAATCCATTCATGAGTAATTAATATTTTAATTAGGACAGAATACATGTTGGTCAAAATAATATGATTATTTTTTTTAATATTAGTTCAGCATAGTAGCTCCTCTTTGCCTGATGGTAAGCGGAGGAGAGGAGCCCAAATCGCAACTGCAACTGACAAAATACTACACCGTATCCTGTCATTTGACGCTGCCATGCTGACTCCGCAAGATGCTTCTTCACGCTTCGTTTGAAGGATCCCATATAGGAAGTAAGAAGAAGGGAACATATATGCAGGCAAGGCGTTCAACTTTTTAATGGTACGACAAAGATAGGAGTTGCCGAATTTTTTGGTACGCGAAGAAATATTCTCAACAGTGGAACGATGACATCGCAAGCCCGCACGTGTATTTCTATGACGGAAGGGAGAGGGTGGAATAAGGGAAAACAGTTCTTCAGAGCACTCGCCACTCGTGTGGAGAATGTATCCTAAATATTTATAGTAAGCTCATTGTGAATCAATAATAAAGTACGTTTAAAGATTTTCAAACCGTGGCTTGTGGAATAACGAAGAATCAAGCTTGTACACATGTATGTTTACGCTCATTGGTCGCAAGAGTTTTCTTCTTCCTTGCGTTATCCCGTTTCCTAATTAGGATTGGTGGGGTCTACTACCTAAGCCTAAGGAATTGTCAAAAATTTTAATTTTGGCCTCCGCTCCTCCTTGTTCTAAGGTCAATTATGTTATCGAGCCCAGGGAATACTCTAATCTCTGTTCCGATCGCTGAAACGCGAAACTGTATAAAGTTACTGATACAGAAGTCGTGGCGGATTATGAGATCAGAGTACATTCACAATGAATGTGATTTTTGTAACATCCTAATATTACTTCTGACTTCACTTCTAACGAGTCCACTAACACTGAGATAGTTTGACCGACAATGTTTATGGTTCCCTGCCCAAATAGCCCGTCGCTATAACAACAAGTAATAAAAATAAAAAGTTGAGGGACCTCTTACAAAAAACTGTTTGGCTTTTATTCTACCGATGGTACGGAACCTTTCGTATGCGAGTCCGACTCGCAATTGACCAGTATTTTATTTACACAAATATTGCTCTGTAGGCAGACACCTTACTTGCTATACGCCTGGAACAAACTCTAGTATGCAAATCGTTCGTGGGGATACTTAAGTTGTGGATGAACTTCGTGCAGATACTTTCCCAACCGACTAGGGCATGGAATTTATTTAAATAAGCAGTGAAGAGGTTTTAACAAAGCCAGCAACGCGCGGTTGATGGTCCTGGTATTGCATATATCCATAAGTAACTGCAACTATAATTGATTGACGGATCGTATGATTGACTGTCACCTTCTATATGGTATCCTGTCTATATGGTGTATGTGTATTTTTTGTGTTTTATAATGTGGTTTCGTTTTCATCAATCTTAACAAAGCAAAGCAAATACGGAACCCTACTCTCTGCGTGGCCCGACATGCACTTGGCCGGTTTTTGAACCTACGACTGGTAGCAAACAAGCATAATATGTATATAAAGTTGCTTCCATCGCCTATGAACGCTTGTCATACAAGGCGTATTACTCAGAACCCTCCTATTAATGTAAAGCCGCAGTAACGGTGGTTACTCCTAGGTAGGCTGTATATAGGGATGTGATTATTTTTAAATGACACAACTAGACCAGGATTTGAATCCGTCCAATTCTATTTACTGCCGTAAAACTACAGTGGCAGATTTTTTATTTTAATGTTTAGAAAAAATGCGATTGTGAGTATAAATCTATCATTAAATAATAACATTTTGAGAAATGCAAAAGTTTCTAAAATAAATTTCTATCACAAAGAAAAATATTAGGAGTATATGTAAATGTCATTATGTTTTTTTATTTTCTACTCATATCATCAGTCAAAATGATCTCAAAAAGTATTGTTTGTGTCCATACTGTAAATTAAAATGGTCATAACACTATAGAGGGTCTGCTCGTGGGCAGTGATATTTATGTCTTCAGACGCTGCCGGGCGTCTCGGCGACTATATTCTAATCCAAGAGGTTAACATCCTACGAGCGTCGTACCTAACCAACGAGCCAATCAGCTCAACTTCGAAGCCAATATCAAAAGCCTGTTTGACGCGACTTTTATAACCTTTACCAATTTCATCTTGGTACCGCTACAGACGAGTATATACCTACGAAGCTGACGGATAACATGAATGAATTGATCGAAAAGAAATTGTTTGCGATAACATCACTGGTTGATAAACGAAATTGAATCTGGTTTACCTACACCATCGACAGTGTTAACATTATCATAGACAATTCCAAGATAAATCGAGATTTTTGTACTTCTGAGATGACAAACACGCCTGTTTATGGGAAATACTCGTAGTTGCAGTTGGCCTATAGTCGCTTCCAATACCAGGAGAATCACTTGCTTATTTTAAAGTATCCCGCCGACGTTTATGCCCGCCACAGACGGAGCTATAATATTTCGTAAATTATACAACCCATTGTACAATCGGTAAAACTCTAGAATAAAGACACGGAATCTTTTTCGACTCAAGAGCTCAGTACTGAATCTAAGCGCAAGTAGGTATATCTAGCTAACGTACGTTTTTATCCATGAAGTTAATATGCCTGTGGTTCGCTGCTGTGGTTATTCCTCTGTTGTTTTATAGAATTTTTCGTTTTTAATATTTCATTCTAAAATTGACACGAAAACTCACCAATGGCATCTCAATATAAACCAGTTGAGAATGCGCAAGCTTGCATTGCCAGAGGAACACCAGGCTCGTCAATTA
Source organism: Pyralis farinalis (assembly GCA_947507595.1). Classification (NCBI taxonomy): domain Eukaryota; kingdom Metazoa; phylum Arthropoda; class Insecta; order Lepidoptera; family Pyralidae; genus Pyralis; species Pyralis farinalis. Next base: position 22,182,548 of record OX382259.1, on the reverse strand, counting down.
TATAACAATTCAATTGTTTGTTTTTTTTAATTTGTCGGCCATTTTGACCATGTTCCTTAAGAGATAGGAACGGTGTTCCTGAACATTCCTATTCTACTTTTTTATGCTGAATCCGAATAAGGGGTCAAAATTCGAATACTCGAAAAAAAGTGACAGACACACGCACGCATTTACACACACAGAGAGACAAACATATAAATTTCATATAGGAACGGTGTTCCTAAATACTCTTATTTATTTAGTGCCTCGACATCTGTCTTTTCGTTTGTCCGTTTGTGACGTCCCATAGTGCTGAATGTTATAAGCTGGAGACTTAAAATTTGAAACACGTGCCTACTGCGTTGTGTTATAAGTTAAACGTAATTAAATAAATAAAAGGATTTGCTCTCCCAATAATCATTAAAAAATTCTGTGACTTGTTTGGGGTGGCCACCTAAAATGTATACATAAAAATGTATATTGAAATAAATGGTGTAGGGTAATTTATACAACTTTCTCCCATAATACCTTTCACTGCCATCTATATTTTTAGTACCGATAGCTACAAATATAAATGGGAGAATGTACCCTAGGTATAAGATATAAATTTAAACATTAATAAATATATTAACTAGCAAATTCATTTGCATGAATCTTTAAAAAGACATTGGTATCTAAATTTTGTTATGTTGTATATAAAAATATCTTTATAGCGATTTTAATGCACAACGAAAGACCAGACCAGTCAACATTGAGTGCATCCCGCAAACGATTAATGTCCATGTTACTAAAATTACGCTACAAGAGGATTTTGGGTTTAGGTTTAGGAGCGCACTTTGTAGGATAAGAATATGAAGTCATGGATAGACAATTGATCGGCAGGGCAGTGCCCGTGCTTGGCAACATGATCAGGAGGAAACTAGGATTAGATCAGGAAGCGAAGGTTGACAACTTGGAAAAAAGTGTCTGGCATCGAGAGGTAAAATGGTTAAATTACAGGGCTTTCACAAGGCAGGGACAGTAAGGACTTTCAGAGTAGTAGAGCGATTGTCATTTTTAAGGAGGTAGGTATTGAAGTCGAATAATTACGGTGTGGTTGGAAGAGGAGATTGAGTCTTCAAGGAGTTTTTCAGACTTAGCGGTTCTAGAAAATAAACTTCCTGCCTAGGTTTTCCCAAGGAACTAAAGCAGAAGGTTCTTTAAAAACCGGTGTTAAAGTTTTTACACGGACGACAATGCACGAGTTACACCCTTACCATCAGGCACGTCGTACGTATGTTACCTACCTTTGTATGTTATACACAGGTCGCGGTGAACATAGAACCTTATTCTTTTTAGTAGTTAAAATACCCCGAATAGCAATTTAATTTATTAATAGTAGGTGAAGCAAATAATTGAAATTTTAAAATAAATTGCCTTTTCACTATACTAAATTATGTTTTAATTCGTGAACAGGTCTTTCCTTGTAGTGAATATCTATCCAAATAGGAAGAAGGTTTTTATATAGTTGAATCCATGTATAACAAAGACTTTCGCATATGATTCAACAAACCTGATTGGCTGATTATAACGTGCCATTTAATTACTGTACTAACATACTACGAGCTTCGGTGACTGCTTGCTTAGGCAGGGCGTACACACGTTAGCCACCATAGTAATATAAAAAATCCTAATTTTATTCCGAATTTAAAAAAAGATGCTTTGGCAGGAACCTATGCCATTTATTCTTTGCGAACGGTAATTTCCGAGAGAATATAAGATTTGTCAATATACCTACTTGTTCCAACAGCAAATAAAGTGTTTAACTTTAACATAGACATAATGATATTTACTATTTATTTTGGTTACAAATATCACAGTTGACTGGTTACTTAGTACTAAGTTGATTTGCAAGTAAACAGTCTATTAAAGTAGCAAACTACGACTTCCCAAGAATTTCTAGGAAGTGTTTAGCGATTATTTCGGATTGGAAGACCAGTACTCCAACTGAGTACCAGTTGGCACATTTATAGATATATAATATATATCTGATACATCTCAGTTATCACTGCTTCTCCGCAATGGATGGCTTGACGTAAAGATGTATCTAGATAAGTAATCCTTTGAAATCCCAGAACAGAGAGAGAGGACTGTATGTACGTCCGGGAAGCTCCATCTCCTCGTACGCACATTTTGAAAACGCTTGACGCAAATCGAAAGATAAAGCATGCTTAAATATCTTTGCCAAGTAATCTACCTACACAAGTACGGCCTAATTATATTCACGCCTACGTAATTACCTATTTACGTACATTTCAAAATATGATTTATTAAATCAATTAATATTGATTACATAAACACATTTTTAAAGCCGAGAGAAAGCGAATAAGTATCATTATTTTTGTTCGACGTAAACATTCGTCAATCAGACAAAGTTGAGAGGAAAGTTTCTTGCACCCGAATCCAATGATTATCTAATTTAAATCATCTAATTAAGGTAACAATGCGGAGGCTGGGTCACGGAGTATTTGTGAGATGCTTTCACTTCACTCGCGGCGAAGCGATCGACCACCCGATAACACTTATTGTGTGGGAAATGTCATCACTCTAGCACAGTCTAGGCACATTACGATCATTGAAGTCTAGATACTCAATGATAAATAAGCGTTCAAACGCGATATGTTGAGATGAGTGATGAGAATAAATTATCGATGATTTCATTCTTGTTAGGAATAATTTACAAACTGTTCGTTCTAACTATATACTTACCACGAGATCAATTAGATTGTTTTCATTGTGACAATTAGATTCACATCATGCTATGTTGCGATGGTACGCCATATACATCTATTAGATCAATTATTTAGAATCATTTGATATTCTTTTAATAGAAACAATACATTTGTTTACCTACTTCTAAGTTTGTAACTCTACATACTTGTTTACATCTCAGTGTTTTATGTCAAATGCACCGATTTTATAACAAATAGTAATATAATGAAAATATAGCACTTCTTCATACCATGGTATTACTTTAAATGAAATTTTGTATTACACAAGATTTTGTTTTTTAGCTTTACCTATACGTTTAGGCGTCTTTCCTGAAAAAACGCCGTATTACACAAAAAAGGGCACAGAAAATGCCAATCGTCCATGTATAGACATAATAATAGTAAACAAGATTTATACCTAATAAATACCTACTAACCAAGAGAAACTGGTACTACCCACTTAACTTTTATGAAAAACTGACTCCAAAAGTCAATTTATACAAATCCCTGGAATAAATCACAATAGAACACTGGAAAACAATAACCTATGAATAATAGGTTATAATATATAGTTATAGTATAACATTACCTGAATATATATAGTATGAGTAGATAAATCATCAATAAGTAGATAAAGTAATCCTCTGATTTGTTATACATATCTCTCTTATTTATTTAAATTGAGAATAAAAAGAATCCAATACTCTGACATGAAGAAAGTTAGTGTTAATAAATCATAGAGTGGATAGCAAAGGCGGGCGGAAAAACAGAAAAGGAAGCAGCTGTTTCAGCGGGGTGACGGGAGGGACGGCAGCGACGGGCTCGGGTCGGGTGCCACAAACACGCCGCAGCGGGTACAAGGACGCGCGGGATCGCACGCAGACTCACGACCGCCCGCCCCTAATCCCATTAGGCACCGCGCACACAGCCGCCCCGCTAACCTTACCCGACACAGAAACCCGCATAATTGTGCCATACGCAAACCTCGCTTTATTTACATCGAGTTTAACAACACAAATCTCAGATATGTCAGATGTAAAATTCTAACTCACCTAAATTCCACAACAGAGAAACTGAGAATTTCAGTCACGTATTTTTTAGTCAACAAAACACTGTAACAACGTCAATAACGTTCGACACTGATGCAAAACATAGTTAGTCCATCATTTAAGTGGAATTTGCAATGTTGAAAAGTGCGATTGCAACGATGTTCGTCGGTGTCGTGGCGCACACGGCACGGGCGGCGGGCGCAACGCGAGCGAGCGTCGCGACGTCGTCGGCGCAGAGCGGCTTGTGCGCGCGCGCTGGCGCGGTGGGGCCGACCGGTCGCAACCGGGCCGCGGCCGCGCTCTCACCGCGCCGCCGCCGCAAGCCCTGCCACTATGTTGGCCATAATCGCACTTGACACCATGCCGCGTTCGATCTACAAGAAAGTTTTACATTTCTATGTCACAGATGCTAGAATAATCTCTACCTGGTCACAAATGTAAATATCGCACTCATGCTGCGACATACCGTACGCTATTAGAGAGACAGTGGCACTAGACTTACGTTCGTCAGTATGAAGCCAGTTTAACTATTCTAATTGAATTAGGCAATTCCGTAACACTCCTTTTACCCACATAGGTAAGTTGGCTTCAAGATTATGACTTTATAGAGTCTTAACGAGACTAACTAAACTAAGCAGTAATACTCGTATCGACACGGTGACATGGGTGATATTTGATAACTAACTAAATACAAACAGCCATTTGTCTTTTCGAATAATCGGAGAGAATAAGAAGGAATTGCCATGCGTGATTTTTTCGACTACGATGATTTTACACCAGGTTTTTGCTAATGTAACTTAAATGCTAACTGTTATACAAAACTATCTTGCAATTTATTTCAAATTTGTATAGACTTTTTGAATGTTCCAAAACAATTATCAATGGAATGCTCTTTGGCATTTCGAATCCCTTGCGCTTCTAAAATATTTGCGAACCTTTGAGTTTATTCGTTAACCGTGGAATATATTCTTCCTTTGTTAAATCAAAAACTAAAAAATAATAGTCTGATGTGAAATATAATTTATCTTATTAGATAATAAAAACACTAAGCCTAAAGGGAACATCGCAGAATGCGGTTCTGAATGTAATATTACAACATGAGAAATAAACCACAGTACAACATTTTTCTCATTTCAGGTTAATGAAAGCATAGCTAAAAATGGAACTTGATAGACGAGCTCCATTTTTGGCTGCATCCTTACACTTAATAAGTACAGAATCAATACGCAATAGTACTGACATACTATATAACCTACACATAAATTTACAAATATTTATTTATTTTAACGTAACTTGCAACTCGCAAATCTGCAACAATTCTCATATTAATAATTGGTTGCGTGCGGTCAACTGTAAAGATAAATCCCAGTTCGGGCATTACGCATTAAGCGAGAATATTGTTATGCCCTACCTTTATCCCCGCTGTTACCTTCGCAAATCGACCGGGCGCAACAGAGACTGGGCTAGCTTTGACTGTAAAGGCGATGATAACTCACTTACACCGCAAAAAGCCTCTTTATTAGACATGATATTTTTCATGTCGCAGGTAACCTATAATTGGGTTATGACAAGGAACATGTATGTGTTAGAAATATTTATTTTATATAAACGTCTGATTTAACGCGATTGCCGTAGCCTTCGAACGCTTGCAATACATCAAGTAACAATCTGCTGCTAACACAGCATGTCCTTAGAAACTTACTGGTGACATCACTCATACGCAACACAACAATCCTTCCGGCTGCTGTTTTCTGTGGGTGAATTTGATGCGCCCTACCTCTTAAAAAAACTTAGGCTAAGACAAACAGACATAATTATGCACACAAATATTTATCCTATATGAGAATCGAAACCGCAAGCTTTGGTTTCAAATTAACCTTAAAATGCATGTCTTATTTATTTTACTGAAAAAGTATTTTCATATATGTAATATCGAATAGATTAATGACACCGACTTTATCAAAATTGATCCCAATAAAGACATAAAAAAACGATTTAAAAAAGCATCAATTTTATTTTATTGACGTACATTATAAAACTCATGAAACCTTAACCAAAATTACCTTCTTAGGGATCGTAATATGAGAACGCTAAAGAAAAAAAAAAGTTACCTATAACAAAGTAATCCCCAGCACAAAACCGGTTCTAAAAGTATTTTCAAATTGTGTCTAATCATCAAATAATCCACAAATTCAAGAGAGGTAGGGCGCATCAAAGCATTACACCTGGAGAAGTATCTCCACCTCACAGGAAACCGCAGCCAAATAACAACTATTTAGAGGGTTGTTGTATTCCTGTGTGTGGTCACCAGTACGCTCCTAAGGAGTTGCTGCGCAGAGCTTACTTGATGTATTGCAAGCGTTAATAGGCTACATTAACCGCTTCACATCAGGGCCGTATGCTTGTATGCCTCCCGATGTCGTATAAAAAATGAATAAATAATATGAGTAATACGACGAACCTACCTCAGAATCAACTTTATAAAAAAAAAACAACTTTATTATTCAAATCAATGAAGCCTTTTCGGAGACGACAATGGTGAACAATTAGTAAATAATATGTGTAGGGCAATCTCTACAAGTTTCTCGTTGTATATCCTTTACAGCCACCAACAACATTCTACGGTACTTAGAACTATGAATTTCACAAAAAAAATATATTCTGACCTCAGATATGAATTAAAAATTCTGAATTATAGTTTGAAGCACAAAGAATTCCAACTGGCCAAAAATGACTAAAAGCTTCTGTATTTGTATAGTAAATTCCGTTCGAAAACGGGTTTGGTTTAATTGAAAAGGCCGTTTTAGACTACTTAAAAGTGCTTGGTTATATTTAAAACGATATTTACACTACTTTTTTACTTTGACTTTTATTTGAATTTGACTTCTTTTTCTTAACATTGACAATCCAATACTCACGCAATACAGTTTTATTTCATATTTCGTCTGCCCAGTTATCCCTACAATGTTTACAGGTAACGCTTGGTGTAACGAAATATGTGTGATTATTTTTGTTTATTGTTTAGAACATCTCCAGTTCATGGAAAAAAGCTCATGGATTGTCTCCCTCGCTGCTAATGCAACTCTTCAGTGATATTCCCGCAATGGTAAAAAAATGTATGACATTGAAACATTTAGTTTACAAAAATATTACCAGTGTAGTTTCCATTTTTGGCTGTAACTTTGAACTTAGTCGTTTTGCCTTTTTAAAAAATATTTGTTTTTTTTATTTGCTTAAAAGCCGCCTTTAATATTTAATAACATATGGTCATGAAGTTTGGATTATAGCTTTAGCTGTAATTGTTGGACGTTGGAATGGCCAAGCACATAGAAACAGAGACAAATATTTATTAATCGTGTTACTTGGACTCTACTATGATTTCTAAACATGTTTCCGAGTCAATAAAATCACGATCACAATACCTTCAACATGACCTTCGACCACATGAAAGTAAAAACATACACGTCGAGCACACAACCTCCTCCTTTTTAACCGACTTCAAAATAATAGGAGGAGGTTCTATGCTCGACTGACTGTATTATTATTTTTTATACTACGTCGGGAGGCATACAAGCATACGGCCGTCCTGATGTAAAGCGGGTACCGTAACCTATTAACGCTTGCGATATGTTAAGTATCACTCGCGCGATGCTTCCTCTGCTGCTTACACACGGCTACTCCTTGGGAGCTTACTGGTGACCTCACTCACACGCAGGAACACAACAACCCTTTAGGGAGTTGTTGTTTGGCTGCGGTTTACTATGAGGCGGTACTTCCCCAGATGGGCTGCTTTGATGCGCCCTACCTCTGTTAAAACATCCAGACCAAGACAAGCAGACATGTTCATGCACATAAATGTTTGCCTTGTGTGGGAATCGAACCCACGAGCGTTGGTGTCAAAGTCGCGTCATTCACGACTGAGCCACCGAGCTCGTCGTCGTCGTTCTTTATATATTTTCCCGTAATTTAATAATAATTTCTCCGTCAATTGTCAACCGATTTTATTTTATTTTTTAAATTTGAAGAGTATACTTCTGAGGTGGTCCCATTGTCATCAAGTTTGGATCTGATGATGGAATCCCAGGGATATCGAGGGCAACCCATAAATGTTATTGGCATAAATTTTATTCCAAAGCTAATTAAATATTTGCGTCTGGTAATCATCATCTCATATTACTGAGCTGATGATGGAAGGTACAACTCCTTAACGGTTAGGAGCTAGGGGATAATTCATGCAATACTTTTTCATCATGCTGTTTTTAAGCAATTATTTTATACGTTTTAGTGTATTTTTTCCTAGCAGATGTTTTTGAGGTCGCTGTTTAGTTTTGTTAAAAAAAATGTATGAAAAAAGTTAGTTCGTGCGATTTAAAACCAGTGTCCAGTAGTAGTAGAGATTGTAATCCAGCACTAATTTCAATCCGGTCAGATCCAACCAGATTGGTCACATCATTTTTTTTGTCTTTCGTTACAAACCCTCCTATATACAAGATGAGTGCAAATGTATTACCAAGTTTATAAAAAACAACTGTCTTCTCTGGGTTTGCTTGAAACTGGGCATCGCGCGAGTAGTTCTAGTGGTATAGCATACGCTCCCGTAAGCTCAGCGTGAGCTCAAGAACTAGTGAAGTTTTGGGAGAGAGAGATATTCTGAATTTACCTGAAGGGATAAAAGGATGAATACGTCTGGAGATTTGAATGAATGGATGGAGCTACGAAGCTGTTATTGGTCCCTATGAAGATAAGAAAAAGAACGAAGTAGGGATGCCAATTGTAAAATGTATAAACCGAGACCTCCTCGTGTCAAATACTTTATTTCATCATAAGGATATTTACATGTGCGTATCCCTTTCTGAGATCATGAAAGGATAAGGAGCGAAAAATTGGAAGATGAGTAAGAAGTATAAGAAGTACGTAAACTGAAAGACTTGAAAGATGTGAAAGTCAGGTATGGAAAGTTATATAAAGCTTTATTGAAGAACTATAGACCCATCTCTCTTCTGAGCCATGTCTATAAGCTGTTTTCAAGGATCATTACGAATCGTCTCACACGCAGGATTGATGACTTTCAGCCTCCTGAACAAGCCGGCTTCCGGAAGGACTTCTCAACCGTACACCACATACATACGCTGCGGCAGGTTATTCAGTAGACAAAAGAGTATAACCAGCCACTATGCTTAGCGTTTGGGGGCTATGAAAAGGCCTTTGATTCGATAGAGACTTGGGCTGTGTTCCAGTCTCTCCAGCGGCGCCGCAATGATTATAGATATATCGAAGTGTTGAGGAGTATGTATAAAAACGCGACCATGTCGATCCGACTACAGGACCAGAGTACGAAATCGATCCAAATGCAGAGAGGAGTGAGACAGGGAGACATGTTGCTTCTCCGAAACTGTTCACTGCTGCATTGAAAGATGTTTTCAAGCGAATGGTCTGGAAAGGATACAGCATCAATACAACGGCGAGTATATCATTCACCTTGGATTTGCCGATGATATAGTAATCATGGCGAGATCGCTGGAGGACTTGAACATATCTAATGCGTGAAGATCTCGACTACACAATATGGAGTACACAATATGGAGAGATTTAAAAATTGCATTTGGCTTCATACCTACTTTGTGTAATGCAATCACAGCGATTCGGTTCTCTTTATCACCCCACTCCATTTTAATATCGCAAAATATTGTACAATGTATTGGCGCCAAAATGAGAAAACTCAATGAACAATCATAAAAAAATGACAGATTCCAAATTCAAATGTAATATTTTGTTTATTCTTTATTGTAACAGTATTTATGGCTAGACTAAGAATATGTTTTTTTTTTTTTTTTTTTTTTTTTTTTTTTTTTTTTTTTTTTCCTATCTGACATTATAGTCAGACATCCAGGTTGTTCTCTGACAATGGTCAGAGGCTTTTTGCATCTTTTTGTCTTTAATCTTATTTACTCAGTGTTTGATTCTTATGTCGTTTTATTATCTATTTACTTCTTACGTTTATTGTCTAATTATTTATAGTTTTATTTCTTTTTATAACATCTTCTGCTATATATATGCAATATGATATGAATTTATCTCTATGTTGTTTGGTTTTCATAATCTCGCTAAGTTTATTTTTCTGAATATTAATATTTAATTCTGTTTCTAAATTTCTTCTTCTATTGTTGTATTTTGGGCATTCTGTCAGGAGATGTTCGATGTCTTCACTCTTTTCCGTGTCACATATGCAGCTTGGGCTGTCTTTGATTTTAAACTTGTGCAAGTATCTGGAAAATCCTCCATGACCAGTCAGTACTTGCACAAGTGTCGGACTTAGCTCCACTTCCCTAAGCATTTTATATGCCTTCTCGACGTCTGGCAGAAACATTTTTGTACCTGCTGCCGTATCTCCGTCCGCGTATCTGCTATTCCATTTTTTAATGGTATTTTTGCGGATATTGCGTTTTATATAGGAAATAGGGCAGCTGCTGTAGTCTGGGGCAGTCTTTTTATGGAGCGCAGCTTCCTTTGCGAGAGCATCCGCCCTTTCGTTCCCTTGCACTCCTACGTGGGCCCTTATCCAAAAGAGGCGGACGCTCTTGTTGTTTCTTTTGGCCTGCGTCAGGTTTCTCCTGATTGTCACTACCAGCGGATGAAGGTTTGCAGGATTCCTCACCGACTCCAGTGCAGATCTGGAGTCACTGAAGATGCAATAATTGTCTTGCTTGGATGTAGCTGCCATCTCGGTAGCCTTACTCAGCGCATACAGCTCTGCCTGAAAAACACTGCAGAAGGGTTCCAGCTTATACTTCCGGTACAACACTTCCCTGTTACTCTCCCAGCAAGTCAGCGCCGCTCCCACTTTCTCATCTATTCTGCTTCCATCTGTAAATATTAGCTTTCCCTTTATATCATACTTATTCATTGTCTCCTCCGCAGTGTCTTCCAGGCATTCAAACTCTATTTCAGGTGCGTTGGCCGGGTGATCAACATCCATGATGCTGACGTTCGCTTCCACCGGCCTTCCCCCCAATTGAGCTTGTGGGCTCCCCCTTTTGGCCTCGTATATTTCAGCTGCCTCCTGGATTCTCAGGTCGAGTGGCAGTAGGCCTGACAATATTACCCACTCCAGTTTCAGTTGGGAGCTCGGTTCTCGAAGTTATTAAGGAGTATGTCTATCTAGAACAAACAGTCCGGCTAGGTTAGTTACGGCTAGTACCAACTTTGAAAAAGAGGTCTCTTGTCGAATTCAACTCGGATGGGCAGCGTTTGGAAAATTACGAAAGATTTTCTCGTCCAAAATACCTCAATGTCTCAAGACAAGAAAGTCGTCGACCAGTGTGTGTTGCCAGTGATGACTTACGGCACAGAAACGTGGTCAAGCTCAAGGTTGCATAGTGTGCGATGGAGAGAGCCATACTCGGAGTTTTTATGCAGGATAGGTTCAGAAATGAGTACATCCGTAGCAGAACTAGAGTTACCGACGTAGCTCTAAGGATCACCAAGCTGAAGTAGCAGTGGGCAGGCTACATAGCTCGGAGAACCGATGGCCGTTGGGGCAGAAAGGTAATCGAATGGCGACCACGAATCGGAAAATGCAGCGTAGGACGGCCCGCACACGATGGACAGACGACCTTGTGAAGATCGCCCGTTGGATGCAAGCAGCACAAGACCGATTGCTATAGAAGTCTAAGGGGAGTCCTATGTTTGGCAGTGGACGTCTTTCGGTTGATATGATGATGACATGATTGATATAATAAATATATTATATTTATTGCATTTTAACATTATTTTTTAACACCTCTTTGAAATTGAGTATTGAGCCGGTAAATGGGCGCTGACAAGAATATTCTGTGTCACCTCTGAGTCAGAAGTATTTTTTCAGCTTGTAGTGGGGAAATAGTAGAAATATAAATTAAACAGTTTGTTATATCGATAGCAACAACATATAAGAACGAAGCATTTAACTTTTTTTTTAATATGTGTATTGGATATCCATTTATATGACTATATCTTCACGCCTCATTCCTTACGAGGTAGGCAAACTCGATCCTTACATACCTCAATAACTTCTTTAACATTCATAATCCTTTATGTGCATGCTCGCCCTTTAGATTACATTGAACATACAAACTAAAAACCAAAATACATAGATTGACTTTTGAAAACATCAAATAATGTCGCCTCTGAATATTCGTCGTCAAGTTAAGAAACATCTCATTCAGTATTGTTTCCGTTTTGTTGTATCCTCCAAGGATTAGAACAGAAACTATGAATAGTCAAGGGTACTTCAATCGATATGGAAGTAAATATAACAATTTGATTGGGTGCACATCGTACAAAAGAAATGTGATCCGTTTTAGTAGAATAAGTAGCGCCGTTACCTACCGTTACGGATAGATGAGTCGCTTTCGTCGTTGACTTTCAAGATATTATTATTTTTAATCGTTCTCTTAATTTTCGTCAAATTGATGTCGGATGCAGAGAACATCTAACGATTCAGGATCTGCCAGATTGTCTGACCTGATTTTCCAGATAAAATCCCTAGTTATTAAATGCAAGCCACTACCATCAGGCAGAGCATGTCGGAAGCATTCGAAATAAATTAAATCACCATAAATGCTACCAAAATTTGACTTCTGCAAAGTAATGTCCTATTATATTTATTTTGGATTCCTGCCACTATTCACATTTTCCTGTGTGTTATTTCCTGTTTCATATCCTGGAGTGTTAGATATAATTCCCTCTTAATGTATTTTAGTACGGTTTACGGGTTTAGGTTGTGCGTTGTCCGTTATAAGTAACTAACAGTACTGGTATATGGTTTTCTTTCGTAGTAAAATTGAGTTTTTTTTATAGTGATTATAATAGTGCACTCTACTAACCATACTATCTAAACTGTCTTTTTCAATATTTTTATCTATCTGCTGTCTATTTGTCCATTATGAGCAGCGTCACGTAAAAGCTAGTAAATAAATGGTGATGATGTTTTACACAGTGATAGGTTTAGGTCAAGATTTAGACTTCTACTTCTTGACACGGAAATGTTAAGGGTTTCTGTAAATCCTAATAAACTAAACATCACTCTGGCACAACCGTAAGAAGTAGCTATCGTAAATAGGTATATTGATACGGAATAATTCGAGCTCGGGCTATACTCAATCAGAAGGTGCATAATACTTACTATAATAACATAGTTCTGTGTAGAATGCTTAGAAACTTTAGAGTGGTAAATTTCCCAGTGAAATTACGTCTTTTATGTGGTCTTTAACTGCATAATTATATTCCCATTTGCGATGGAGACTGACTGGGTGCGCCGAGAGAAATTTACATGACTACGAAGCTCGGTTGACACTTATACCTTGTTGCAATATTAGTTAAGTTCTCAAGAATACCGCCTTGCTCTGAAACGCACTATGCGGTCTGCCCTTTGGGATTATTAGTGCCACGTTACTTATGTTATTTATGAGTTTATTTTGTTTATAGTATTTACAAAATATATTATCAATTTTACTGATGACTATCAAAGATGATATTATATGTATACCTTGTAATAGTGGGCACCACATTGATACATTTACTCTTGGTATATACGTGTAGTTTTGATGAATATTTGATACAGATATGACGAAATAAAAGATGAAACCGACTTCTTTGAAGATGATGCCCGTAAAGATGAATTTAATTAAAAGTAATTAATAAACGTATTGATAGTATTCACATCATTGCTTTAAACTTTATTGTCATCTACTTCAATGAAGTCGGTTTCACTTCATTTTTTAATTTATTTTCATAATCTTCAACACCAAGGTTCTGTACGAAAGCAATTTTCTTCCCTTGTGAGGAGAAAAGAATTCTCGAATAGCTAAGAAATGATTACTTTTTGAACAGGATAGTTGAGAATGTTTTAATTTTCTTTTTTGTAATGTGATTGATGAGAGCAATCAATTTTTACCGTGTTAGTTGAACAATTTTTGCATCGGAACATTTTATGGAAATAAATCATTAAACTTATGAATACCTTGTAAAACTTTATGTCCGGCACAAGTTCTGTTAAAATATGGATGGAAAATCCCAACTCGATTTTGACATACCTACCGTCAAACACGTCAGTAGGGTACATAGATAAAATCTATGATCAGTCACGATCGCAAATTCCACTGCACCATGTTTCATAAGAATTAAAATAAAGCGAAATGTCTGCGAATGTGGCACAATATAGGTCAGCCTCGTTTTAGAGACATCCAATTTATTTGCAGAAAATCGAAAACTTTAATGACGTTCTACGTGTTTCCGGTAATATTTTCAAGTGAATCTTAATGGCTTTTAATAGCTTTAACGGCATTTATCGATTTTTTTATTAGAAATGACACAATTCCATCCAAAATTATCAGAGCTACCGAGCGTTGGGCGGTCCGCAGTCATCAATAAGTAATCAGTGCGACCCGTCGCAGTAGGTACTAATACCAAAACGGGAGTCACTGCCAGCCGACGTACATTCGTAAAATTGCATTGCAATATTGATGAAAACCCTTTTCCCATAAAATGTTTTGGGTATCTAATCATCCAAATGGAATTGAAGCAATAGCAATAAAATTGTTTGTTTCATTTCGAAATCCGATAAATTCACAAACGTTTTATATCCAATGAGAATGAAAACGAAATCACAGAATAGATGACTATTAAAAAAGAAAAAAAAATCTGATCATATTAACATAAAACTTGCTATTAATGTTCATCATCACAAATACGTAATACGTCTCCTGAGAAGAAATGGAGTTACGAAATTTGTTTTATGTAACGAGACTATATTCTAATTACTGAACTAGAACTACTAAGTATTTATTTAATAAGTACTCAAAAGTAAACCAGGTAATAAGTTTCAGAGCAAATACAATTTAGATACTTATGTCATAATTTATACGATGATATTTTAATATTTTTACATTTACGACCTGTATACAATTAATTATAGCGGATAATGTGCTCGCCGCAACCCCTAACAGTCAGTCAATTTGCAATTCTGGTTCAAAATCTCACCTAACTGCGAATTGGAGCGACCCCCGGAGCACCGATTCACCCCCGTCAGTGCGAATATATGCCTGTATGCCTGGAAAAAGAATCTTTCAGCAGGAATAGACATAGTTGCAATTAAGATGATTAAACTAGGTGGCACTTGCGTCCGGGACGCTTTCTAGTTCCTGTGCAATGCTGGAAGACAGGAAAGGTACCAAAGGGCAGGAGAGCCTCAGTCATCGTACCCTTGGTAACTATGCTAGCAACTAGCTAGGGGCAGGGGCCAGCTTAGCAGGAAAAGTACGTGAAAAAAAGTTAGTGGTGAATGAGAGTGAAATCCAATGGAATGCTGTGGGAGGCACAGGGAGGATTCCGGAATGAATGAAAAGTACAGAATCAATTTTTTTACTCCACAATGTCGTGGAGGAGTATATGGCGCTAGACGAGAAGATTTTCTTCTCGGTTTTGTGGATAAATATTGTCTGACAAATTACACTACGCCATCTAGCCCCAAAGCTTGTATTTTGTATACAGACTACTGAAACATTTTTTTTGTAAATTCATACATATAAAACACCCAGACCATGATAAACAGACATGTTCATGCACACAAATGAGCTGTGTGGGAATGGATCCCACGAGCATTGGTGTCACAGTAGCGTTACTAACAACTGCCCCACCGCGCTCGTCAAGTTGTGCGAAATGATCTCTGTGACATATAGCTAGGATATGGAATTGATGGTGCCCTCCTAAATACTGTACACTCCACGTATGAGGATTATGCGCCATATGTACGAGTGGGTGGATTTAACGTCCACGTTGGTGTCAGCCAGAGTCGCGTACTCGTCCGTTTGTTCTGTATCTTGATAATTGCCTATAAAGAATAAGATATATGATTGTAGGATGGCGCATACGTGACTTAGTGGTGAATTGTCTGCGTAATACAGACAATACTGTGTTAATAGCAAACGCCATCTGGACTGCAAACACTAGTCATAATGATGAAAGACGACTTTATAAAGAAAGGCTTACAAATTAATGCGAAGAAAATAAAGATATGATGATTTAAGAAAAATATGATTATTGTTTTAGAAAGAGAAAAAGCAAAACGAATGTAAGAAGAAGAAGTTGTGTACTCTTACATGTATTTGTAGCCGAGATGGTAGGTTCACCACTGATGTGGAGAGGCGAATGAGTGCAGGGAATAGTCTGAAGTGTATGGAAAACTTCTTAGCAGCAAAAACTTGAGTCAGAAGACACAGCTCGCAACGCAGTGTCGATCTCAAAGTTAATGTGTAGAAGTGAGACCTGGGTTTGGCAGAGATAGAATGAAAGTAGAATAATCGTCATCGAGATGCGAACGTTGCGCATAATCTGCGTCGTAACACTTGTAGATCGAGTTCGCAATGAAGAAGTGAGAAGGAGAATTAACATGAGAGAGAGTTAAGTTAAGAAAATGCATGTAGAAAGAATGCAAGAGGAAAGGTAGACGAAACAAATATACATCACGAAAGTAGAATGTATAGGAGCCACCAGTATGATTTATTTATTTCCAACATCTTTGCGAGATGTATACTCATAAATAGACGTGTCAATTTACGCTCAAATTATGTGAGTAAATTTTATGATTTAATAAAAATATGTATGTACTTCAGTTATATTCATATGTACGACTGCATACAATCTATAAGGACTTTAATATAATTTCATAGAATGCATAAAACTGTAACAGTTTCTATAGTCGACGTCGTTATGAAGTAATCTGCGAGAATGTATTACTGTTCGCTTGCAAGCCGAACTCGGCGTGTAATGTGCAATTTGCAAGCAGCCATTGAATGGTCACGCGATGCAACGCACCCCCCACCGTTTTGTAATCACGAAAATCTCGCCGGTGCTCAACAAAAACCAATAACAACAGTCGTTTTCATTTTATGTGATGATCGTATCCTTATATTTCATTTCAACTATTTTAAAATCACATATATGATATTTATCGAAACATTAGAAACCGTTCTCACTCCTGAGTCAGGCTTGATGACTACCAGCCACCGGAACATGGAGATTTTGCAAAGGCTAACTCCTCCTAAATGGCTGAACCGATTTTAATGATTTTTGTGTGTGTTTGAATGGGTTCTTAAATGGTTTAAAGTGACAAATAAAAAAAATACAACTATCGGAAGTAGGAGTTATAATCGGTTTACAATCTCAGCGCGCGACCATACATATTATTAGGCATTTGTAATCTAGTTCAGTATTAATTTTTATAGTTTTTGTGTTCACTGGTTATTATAGTCCAAAATGTTCATTTTGAGCAACCATATACATAACACAAACACGCTGGAACTAGTTGAAAGTACATACATTTGTAGTACCTATACTAATTACTGTAAGATAATAAGTTTATGCTTGTTTTTTATATTTTTATTGTACATAATATAACATTGATATTATATTAAGAAAACTTATGCTTAGCCCTATAACGAATCTCTTGTTTTACCTTTTTTTTACCTATTTATGTTTAATTGGAATGCAACTTAGGCGAGGCGAATGCATTTTTTGTTAATTCTATTAGCAATGTTCCGCGATTCCGTTTGCGTGCCTTATAGTTACTCATTAACCTCATTCAGTAGGAACATAACCCCGCCATGGATTTGTTATTTGGCTGTGCTCTTCTATAAGGTACAGGTACTTCTCTGGTTGGGTTACTTTGTTGCACTTCAACTCTCTTTCGCCAAAGGCGAATCATTGGATTAGCAGGGTGCACCACATGCAAGTAGAATTGGTTTACACTTTAAACGCAATGTAAATGTACCAACCAAAACATTAAATATTTGCACATTCATCGGAGGATATTTTGTCTATAATAACAGAATCCTCAAATTAAGCACAGTTCTCAAGAACACAAGCTAACAATTATCTACAAGTAAATTAAAAACCTTCTTAATACAAGCACAAAGCACATCGTTATAGAAAAATGTAGAAGAACTACTTGAAAGAGCTAGAAAGAAGTTAGACGTAAATAAGAAATTGATTACAAAATTAAAGCAAAATAATTTTGCAAAAGGAATGACTTAAAATTACTAAAATAGGATTAAATTTCTATGAGCAAAGGAAAGCGGAAAACAGTCGAAGTAGTGAATCAGTTAGTGTAAATAGGGAAATTTGCAATGTCATTCAACATCTGAAGTCTGTGAAAAAATCAAGAGAAAATAAGACAGTAAAAGACATCGCTCCACATTTCAACGACACATTGTTTGCAAAAATAACACCCAAAACATGGGAAACCATCGGTTATCACTCTGCTGTATAAAAAGGAACCCAATAAAGATTTAAAATGATCAATAAATCAGCTTTCTAAGTAATATAAAAACAGTATTTGCAACTGTAGCTTTAAAAAGAATCATCTAGATATTAGCTTATTATTAACTTACACAATCGAGAAAGCCAGCACGCTGAAGACGACATTTTCCTACCATACTTACCTTTACATATATTTACATTGGCACAAAATGTATGTATGTATATCTTCACGCCAGGTCCCTTGCGGGTAGGCAGAGAGAACCAAGCGCCATAAGACGCGGTCCTTACACTCGCTTCTCTAACATTCATAGCTCTTTTCATGCACGCCGGTTCCTGGGGCTCCTGATTTCACCTTCTGATAAAAGACGACCACTTTGGTTTGAAAATTCGTTTTAGATTTATAGTCTCCTCAAAAGCTTTTAGCTCTATTCCACATGAACCTTTATGGATAACAAAGGAAGATCAAGAAATCAATACAATATACATAAGGATTGTAAGGTTTGAACAGAAACGCAAATGTAAAATTACGACACATAGGAGAACTGTTTTCGATCCTAGTGAACAAGAGGTCCCCGGTTCGAATCCTGGCATGTACCACTACATTCGTGTTTTCGGATATATGTATATATTTGTAATTATCACTTGCTCGGCGGTGAAAGAAAACATCGTGAAGGAACCCGCACGTCCAAGAAATTTTATTTCGAATGACGTGTGACGTTACCTAAGATTGATCTGATTTCTCTCTGGGATGTGGAGCTCCGACGGCAGTCGCTCCATGTAAAAATCCTTCGCCTAACCCTTAGACTTAGGTAGCGGGCCCCGCTCCCTATCAATATCTATATACATATCAGGCAATCCTAATGGGCTAGGAAACGGTAAGAAGAAGAAGATTTAAGGCACGCAAAGGAATCACGGAAACTGTGTTCTAATTCAAGGATCAGGCCAATTCTACTAGAAACCTGCAGCTGCGCGTTTACGCTTGTCATTAGAGTCGTGCAGGAATAGTGCAGTGCAAATACGTGTATTCTATTAAAGTTTCCAGTAGGCCAATTCTGCTAAGTAACTGCAACTGCACGTTTACGCCTCTCACTTGAGTCGTGCAGGAATAGTGTAGTGCCAGTAGGTGTATTCTATTAAAATTTCCTGCACTGCAACTACGCTGGCACTGCGTGTATGCTGCAACTGTGCGTATCCTGCAAGTGAAATACTTAACACCTGAAATGTTACCATATTTCAATCTAATAAACTGGATTTTTATTTAATGTTGACTTCTATAGTTTCACACCCCATTGCCTTTGGTTGCCGGTGTAGAGGTTTTTGTAACTGAAAATAAGTTTTACTTAATCATATATATCCACAAACATCTCCCAAAATAAAAGAAATATAAATCACCGCTTCAGAATATTAATTTCACTTCGTAAAAGTACTCTTGAGCAAGAGTAACGTTAACAAAACTGCAAGGAAACTCCTTCAAAACTTCTGTCACCGGTATACAAATGTCAAAACAATTTATCAGAATACGATTATATTCCAGGAAACGTGCAGGCGCAGTGCAGGTTTTTTAACAGAATAGCGAGCCATTTACTGCTGCATTCCTGTAACGTCGCTGCTGTCAGATCGTACCGAAACGTCAAAATTTACGCATTTTGGCACACGCCGCGCTGCAGTGCAGTTGCAGTTGTTAGTAGAATCGGCCTACTGCACTCCAACGGCACTACGCCTACGCTGCAACTGTGCGCATCCTGCAAATGAACTACTTAACACATGTCGTGTTACCATATTTCAATCTAATAAATTGGATTTTTACTTAATGTTAACTTCTATAGTTTCAAACCCCATTGCCCTTGGTTGCCGGTTGCCGGCGTGGAGATATTTCTAACTAAAAAGAAGCTTTACTTAATCTATTATTCCTATAAACATCTCCCAAAACAAAACAAATATTTTGTAATATAAATCACCGCTTCAGAAAATTTATTTCATTTATTTCGCAAAAGTTGCTTGAGACTAACGTTAGCAAAACTACAGATAAACTTTTTCAAAACATCTGTATATATATAACCCTCTAGGGAGTTGTTATTTGGCTGCGGTTTTCCGTGAGGTAAAGGTACTTCCTCAGACGGGCTGCTTTGATACGCCCTACCTCTCTTAAAACATCCAGACCAAAACAAACAGACATGTTCATGTACACAAATATTTGTCTTGAGTGGGGATCGAACCCACGAGCGTTGGTGTTAAAGTCGCGTCATTCACGACTGAGCCACTGAGCTAGTCAAAACATGGAGGGTTATTGTATTCCTGGGGCTGAATGAAGTTAATGATTAATTATAAGGCACGCAAACGGAATCGCGGTAAATTGCTAGTAGAGTAAATAAAAATAACGGGTTGCACTCCGGGAGTGCCGGCAGAAGTGAAAACTTGAACGTTAACGTTGTGCATTTTTAATATTTTGGAATGGTTAGGGAATAATTTCGCACGAATTGCTTTATTTATCAGTATAAAAGTACTATCATGTATGTGGTAAAATACAATATTCATTTATTGCGCTATTGTACACAAACATGACAATTTATATTATATTAAAAATTTTACACTTCAGAACTATTCTAATTATTTTACATTAAAAAGTTTATCTCTCAGAAAAATCAATTTTCATCCATAATTTCAACGACTCACCATCATCATTACCAGCATCATTATCGCCAATCTCTAAAACTCAAACACACATGCACACTCGCGCAAGCGCCCTGCGCCGCATCATACAGCGATGTTGATAAACTACGTTGAACGAAACGCGTAAACGCCAACAATTTCATGGCGCTTAACGTTTTGGTCGCGAGAAAATAATTTTTAATTAATTGTTTAATTACAGGGCACCAATGTTTTAGCGCTGCAGCGAACTTAAGTTCTAATTCTCACCAAAATTTTGCGGTCAGGGTCACGTGTCCTGACGGCCTGACGCGAGTTTAGCATTTTTTACTCATCCCAAAAAGTGCACAACGCCGCTGAAGAAGTTTTCACTTCAAAAATCATTCGCTTCGCCTACGAATTGCATTCTAATTAACCATATAAATATTAACTGCAAGAGATTCATCATAGGACTAGGCATACTTACTTTTAATTTTCTTAATATTCTTATAATATACTTCTTAATATATATCGATGTTATATTATGTACATTAAAATCATAACAAACAAACATGAACTTATTACCCTATTACAGTAATTAATACACTAAGTATAATTAACTAGTTTCGGCGTGTTTGAGTATGGTTGCTACAATTGAAACATTTTTGGAATATAATATAATAAACCAGTGATCACAAAACTACAAGAATTCATACTAAACTAAATTACAAATGCCTAATAATTATATATGGTATAACGAATGTATTAAAAATCTTTCGTTTTTACTGTGTTCATGTTAAACACTGCCGACCAACGCCACCATCAGGTCTTTCACGCCGTACCTTTTGCAGTTGCACTAGAAAAGTCAGGAAATTTCCAACATGTTAATCCCATAGTCACAATGATTCTTTTCAAATAGAATCTACAAGAAACAACCATAATTCATAAAAGTCATACAGTATCATTAACAATGGGTTTACATATGTCGAAATATATAGTCTGGCTGACAGTCTGTCACCACTTTGGCACATCGGCAATACAAATTCAGTCAGAGACTCAGCACTCTATTGAGATTGTGACCGTGCACTCGTAACTTTAACCTTTCCTTTTGACATTTCACTCTCCCATAGTACGTCCATTATTTCGCCTAGTTTCTAGTAAATGAACGCTTTTGTTCTTAGTGCTCTATTCAACGGCACACTCCTTGGGCGCTTTCTCTCAGTTTCGCAAACTTCCTGGTTCAGAACACATTTGCCATTTACCATACATATCCAACGCCTAATAAAGACAGAACTAGATCGTGAACTCCGACCATTACATTGTGACTGCCTTTCTGCTAAGTATTTAATTAATGACCGCTGGTTACTTGTAGGCATTATACAAAGTTGACATATCTATAGTTCCCATAAGATAGGACTCATGTTGTTTTATTTATAGTACTACCTTCTGTCCGCAGCTTGGACTGCGTAGATTCTGATATCGACAAAACAAACAGCTTACGTTCATCGCTTAAATCCAAGCTACGTCTCCAATCAAGGGTTTAGTCGTCTTAATATGACAGATAGACAACACACAGACAGTATGTATTTAAAAAAAATACACACTGTCTATGTGTTGTTGTCTGTGTGTGTTGTTGTCACATGTTTTTTTTTTTTGCCTTATTCGAAGAGTAAATTTGCCTTATTTAAAGAGACGTAGCGCTGCACATACGTTGGGCGAAACGCCTACGCTAAATAAACGCGTCGCGTCATCTATATATCAAGCTATATTCTGAACTGATGTCTTATACTGAATCCTTTTCAGTTTCACCTATGCGTCGCTGGACTGCTCTACTATTTAATAATCGTTGTAACTAAATTCTAGTTCTAGTTGTAAAGCACAGATCATCATCATCATCCTCAGCCTATATTCGTCCACTGCTGAACTTAGGCCTCCCCTCTAGAGTGTCACTCATCTCGATCCTGTGCCACTTGCATCCATCGACTCCCTGCAAACCTCTTCAGGTCGTCGCTCCATCTAGTGGGTGGTCGTCCCACACTGCGTGTACCAGTACGGGGACGCCATTTGAGAACCTTTCTTCCCCAGCGATTGTCGGTTCTACGAACTATGTGGCTGGCCCACGGCCACTTCAGCTTGCTTATCCTGTGGCTATGTCGGTCCTTAGTTCTACTGCGGATATCCTCATTTCTGATTCTATCACGCAGAGAAACCCCGAGTATAGCTCTTTCCATAGCACGCTGAGCAACCTTGAGCCTCCTCATACGGCCCGCAGTGAAGGGCCACACACACAAATCACACATAACTGTAATTAATTCTATATTTTAATATCAATTTTATATATATGTTCGACTACCAACTCTGAAGCGCAATAAAGGCGAATATCAATGACTTTCTACTATCTATCCGTCAGTATGCCATGAGTCTTTTCTCTTTCCCAGCGTAATAAAAAAATATCTACTACTTTGACTTTTTACTTTTGAATATAAAAATAATAATTTCTATTTGGAGAACACGCCCTATCCATACGCAAATTATTTATTCTATGCATATATATATATATTATACTAGTTCAGCATAGTGGCTCCTCTTTGCCTGATGGTAAGCGAAAGAAGAAACCCAAATCGCACTGCACAAAGACTGCACAGTGTCCTGTCAGTTGCGCCTGCTATGCGGACCCAAGATGCTTCTTCTCGCTTCGTTTGAAGGATCCCATATTGCAGAAAGGAGGGAACACATGCATACAAGAAGAAGGAGGTCCCCGCTCCTCGACCACGGCTCCTCGAGCCTCGTGAATGAGATAAATGAGGTAAGTAGAGGTCACCCAATGACCCACCACAGCTGCAGAGCATTTGAAAAGGTATTGTACCATGTCGAGAGAATAAATGAGGAACGATTAACGAAAAAAGTGTATAAGGCGAGTGTGAATGAAAGTGTTGGAAGGGGTAGACCTAGGCGGACGTTTCGAGACCAAATCAGGGACGTCTTGAAAAAAGGCCAGGTCAAGAGTACCCTAAACCGAAGAGCATGTATGAAGGGAATAATGAAAGTGTACGAAGCAAAACAAGTATGTAAAGATCGTAGCAAGTGGAAATAAGTGGTCTCTGCCTACCCCTACGGGATAGAGGCGTGATTATATGTATGTATGTATGCATGTATTGTGGCAACGTGGCAGTGATATCAGAAACAGAATAATTGGTGGCGGTAACACGTAGATGTGTAACGCTCGGTGCTCCAATTGTGAAATGTCTATAGTGGCGTTTAAAATTCAGTATATTCAGCCAGGAGTTACTTCCGCGATCTCGCAGCTTTTTCGCCATGTATGGCTTAAATAGCGTATCATTCCAGATTTGGAATTTTCTTCCGAACTTCATGAAGGAAGAAGTCTGGCCAGATGGAATCGTATTTCGGAAATTTCAAGGACGGTCGCCTAACGACACGTTGCTGATTCTATGTGGAATTTATTAGTTTCAGTATATAATATCACATATATTATTAGTTAAGGTATCTATGAACCTGTATTGTAAAACCTGTTCTCTGAAATAAAATTATTTAAATTTTAATATAGTCCTCAGGGAAAACCTCGGTATCCCTACCTACTCTAAATATCTGAAGCCCAGCGGTATGTATGATACACTAGAAGATCACCAGTCGCACAACCGTGGCGAAAACCATATTGACGATTGCTGATCATATCATGATGTTCCAGGTACACCAGGAGTCATGTGTTTAATACGCATTCCATCACCTTGAAGATACGAGAGGCCTGTAATTCGATAAATCTTTTCTGTCACTTTTTTTGGACACCAGGTACACATATTAAGGCAGCAGGTATGAAGACGGGACATAGTACAAAAGGCAACTACAAAATCAAATTTTTTTATCAATTTAAACCACTACAAAATCAACATTTTGAGATAAATCTGGAACCAAAAAAACAATTATACATTTTTCTTTCACGAGGTGGTGCAACGTAAGGAGGGTCAGAGAGACGGGAACTCGATACCGATTTATTTTTAGTTTTTAATGTATTTTGTTAGGAAAAAAATGTTTCATTTCTTATTCCCTTTTGTTATGTTCCATTTTTAGTGATGTCTAACTCAACCACAGGAACACACATCTTTTTTTCTGTATAAATTTCCACCCCTTAAATACCCTCATTCCATTGTATTCTGATTTTCTCTAAATGTCAGATTTGTTTAGCTATATTAAAACACTTATGCTGTGGGCTTATCTGACAGTCAACCCCTGGGAAAAGCAAGTAAAAGAATTTAATTAGACTTGATATAAATAGTGAAAAATTTAATATAGTCTATAAGTATACACTACCGAATTTATACCTACAACCTAGATAACATATTCGAGAAAATCGAAATCTTACTTATTTACATGTGAACCACATGATGATTCAGTGGAGATACTCGTAAAAATGATAACATAAACTGTTTTTCAAAAATATCATTTTTTATATGTCGCTTAATGCGTAAGATAGCGTATTCCAAAGACAAACAGCTTACAATGTAAAGGAATCATATATAATACTAAAGTTAAATGATAGTCATGAAAACCACATACGTATTAAAGCTTACAAATACAAAAATTCTGCCGAGGATGTAATCTTAAGAATATAATAAAGCGTTCAAAGCATTTTTGGTCGACGTTGACAAATATGAACTCTTTACGCTTGGACCGGTATTAAGAGACGTGGTTAAATTTAATAATAGGAAATGATAGCCAGATGCAAAAGGGACAGAAGTTTTCGTTTAGGGGACGTTATTTTTTTACCCTTAATGATAAAATCCAAACTTTGTTGATATCTTTATTTCAATATCACTTGATTCTTACTACAACATTTCGGGCAGAGAACGGGCATGCTTGCAGGCATGATTGTGGTCTCTACGTATAAACAAATTTCGATTTTCAATTCGAAAGTGTATTGTAATAAATAGTAGGTATAGTCAACGTAATGTAAGCCTGAACCCGTTTAGATTTCCAGCTAAATGATATCAGTAGGTACAGTTTTAGTGATTTCAAAAGGGACGAGATTCTCAATTCGGCCTGTTTGTTTTATTTTTGTGTGCATGATACACGATACCTTAGCCAATTGTAAATCAAGCGTGTGTATCGGTGCGCGTGCATGTTGCGTGCAACGAAACAGTTATAAAGTGTGCATTTCGTTTTTTAAAGACAAATTTATCAACCTATCTAAATTTTCACACAAATGGGACCTCTATGGGATAGACAGAGAGAACTGTGCACTACAAGACTACCTATGTATAAACCTCACACATTTGTTTAATATTCAAATAATTTTCACGCACGCTCGCAGTTTTGGAAAACATTGACAGTGTAAGTAAGCTGACTATCATCTTTAAGTCAAAACCATCGTCACCTACACGTGGTGCATCCTTCAAATTGACAAACGAGGGTCTGGAGAAAAAAGTGAAGTATATTTGGCTGCAGTTTACTGTGAGTGGAGGTGCTTCCCTAGACGGACTACTTCGATGCGCCCTACCTCTCTTAAAACATCCAGACCAAGATAAACAGACATGTTCATGCACACAAATGTCTGTCTTGTGTCTTATGGGAATCGAACCTACGACCGCTGGTGTCAAAGTCGCGTCATTCACACCTGAGCCACCGAGCTCGTCAATGATTTCTATTTTCACTTCCAAAAGTTTTCCATTCACACTATTCCCACCAACGACTTATCTTTCCACTTCAACGATGTATTGTAACGATGTTCAATCCACTCGTCCAAGATACGTCTTTCATGATTGTGAATAATGTTTGCAGTCGAAATGAACTTTCTGCTGATAATATGGTTGTCTGTATGAAGTCGATTACTTAGGTCGACCATGCGAAATCCTATCTATCTATCTATAACTTCACGCCAAATCCCTTGCGGGGTAGGCAGGGAGAACCGAGCGCCACGTGACTCGATCCTTACATCTCTCACTCGCTTCTTTAACATTCATTGCTCTTCTCATGCACGCTCGCCGGTTTCTAGGGCTCCTGACATCACCTTCTGATAGAACACGACCAATTTGGTCATGGTAGGTAAGTCTTGGCCTTCCCCGGCTCCTACATCCTTCCACTTTGGCATTGTATATCTGCTTCGTCATTCTTTCATCTTGCATTCTTTCTACATGTCCGAACCATCGGAGCATGCCTCTTCTGCTTCTGCGAAATCCTACATTTGTAGATTACAGTCTCTACAGTAAATTTTCGAGACACAGTATTAACAACCGGGCCGACATCACGCAACCCCGTTTAACACCAATATTTCCACACATGTTTGTGACTAAGCTGATCAAACTATGGGGCTTTTAGATAGCGCAGTTAATCCCTTGCCTCTGTACAAGCGCACGCACACGCATCTGCAGTCCGTTGGGATTCTTCCAGTTATCTAGCTTGAGTTAAGAGCCTCCCAGTTTGATCATCTCAGTAGAGTTCACATCGGTTTCAACTGACTTATCCTCTATCATATACACAGTTCTATATTCATCGGACGTTGATAACCAGTCACTGTACCACTCACAGTGTTAATTTATCGACACAAATTTACGTTTTCCTGAAAATATAATATATATGTTAGGAAGAATGTCACCATTAAATTATATCTTATCTATTCTGGATACTGATAACAACAAAAACACGAGAAAATATTTTGATTGAATATTTTGTTTGCTTTCTATCAGAATCAAATTAATTACATATTTTTGTTTATCATTCTCCATTATATCTGTGAATAACCTTATGATGGAACAAAATATTCAAGAGGTTTCATTTCATGCATACTTATAAAATTAGCTAACCCACTTTATGGTTTTTCTTGTCTCTATGGGGAATAAGCTTCGCAACTATCTCTGTTTTGTTTTCAACCATACAAATATTCACACATTCATCTTTTCATTCACTCAGGTAAATTCAAAATGTCTCTCACGCTTCAGACACATGATCCCCAATTCAAATTTAGACTACAACATATAATTTTCATAATTGTAAAACGTTATTGTAACGTATATTGACGAGCTCGGTGGCGCAGTGGTGAAACGTGTTGTTACACTACTTTGACACCAACGCTCGTGGGATCGATTCCCACACAGTACAAACATTTGTGTACATGAACATGTCTGTTTGTCTGGGTCTGGGTATTTTCTATGTATGATAAGTATGTATTTACAAAAAAAAAATGTATTTACGTATGTTTATCAGTTGTCTAGTGCCCATAACACAAGCTTCGCTTACTTTGGGACTAGGTGGCGCTGTGTAATTTGTCCGACAATATTTAAATAAAATTTAAATTTCAAATTTTTTTAAATTTAAATTTATTAATTTATAGAACAAGATCTCTTCTGTGCAAAAAACATTTAAAGTTGATTTGTCAAGAAATTAGGAACAATATCACTTCACTGCATGATCTTTGAAGTTTAAAGTATTCCCATTATGCGACAGCAAATACACATGCTCCTCGCGGTGCGTAATAACTAAGTTAAAAGGATAGGAAGTCATTTGATATGTGAAATAGTAGAGAAGATAGATCACAGTCCGTGACGCGATCTGTTGGTTCCTTCCAACCCGACAACTCGCGATCAACACGCACTACATGATGGGGATCACTGATTGATATTACTCACTACATTGATTACGATGATCTAGCATAATGACCATGAAGGTACGATGTCAACCATTCCAATGCGAACAAGGAGAAGAATAGAAGATAGAGCAAGTTATAAATTACTAAGCAGAATATCGTATTCCACCACATAAAAACATTAGAGAAGTGAATAAGAATCAAAATGACTAGCTTCTTCTCCATCTATACGAATATACTTAATAGGGAGTGTTAACCATACTCGTACAGATGGAAAAGATGCTAGTCATTCTGATAGAAGCTGATATCCTGATATTTTCGGTGACTTTGAAAAGTACATATTGTACGCACCAAGACTTCTCAATATTCAGACGAAATGGAATAAAATAGATAATTGTTTACTCCAGCGGCGTTTAGATTTCAAAGAGGAAATAGAATAAGAGAACTTAAAATGATCTTAGGTAATCGACTTAATAGAATTGGTTTGAAATAGAGTATGAAAAGGCGGGCTGATACCGAGATAAAGCCACAAGATTTTCCAATTTTACGGAATAAAATTGAAAAATCTTAGTCTCATCTCTTCATGAGATGTCTTCCCATCCATTCATCCCTTTGTCTGTCACAAGTTCACAAAGTCATATTATCATTATTCTCATCATCTCAACCCGTATTCGTCCACTGCTAAACATAGGTCTCCCCTCTAGAGTTCCACTCGTCACGATCCTGTGCCACCTGCATCCATCGACTCCCTACAAACCTCTTGAGGTCGTCGCTCCATCTAGTGGAGGCGTCATACCACACTACGTGTACTAGTATGAGGACGCCATTCGAGAACCTTTCTTCCCCAGTGGTTGTCGGTTCTACGAACTATGTGGCCGGCCCACTGCCACTTCAGCTTGCTTATCCTGTGTGCTATGTCGGTTACCTTAGTTCTAATGCGGATATCCTCATTTCTGATTCTATCATGCAGAGAAACCCCGAGCATAGCTCTTTCCATAGCACGCTGAGCCACCTTGAGCTTCCCCATACGGCCCGCAGTGAAACGCCACGTCTCAGTTCCATATGCCATCTCTGGCAACACACACTGTTCGAAGACCTAGCTCTTAAGGGGTTGAGTTATTTTGAACGAGAAGATCGAAGTCGAAGACCGAACGCTACCCAGCCGAGTTGAATCCGTCTGTTGACCTCTCGGTCGAAGTTGGACTTACCTTACCGAATAACCTGCCCTAGGTAGATATATTCGTCGACAACTCCGAGGTTAGTGCTTCCAACCGTGACCGGCTTAGGTGTAACATGGACATTCGATATGATTATGATTCGATAGTCTTGTCCATGTTCATCTTGAGACCTGCCTGGTTGAAAACACTATTGAGGTCATTGAGCATAGGGCTAAGTTCCTCCTCTAAGTCATATTATACACATTAGAAACATGAAATTTACCCTATCACTTTTAAACTATATTAAAAGACTTATGATACAGTGTTATTTGATACGAAGTAGATGATCTTGAGCGTATCCCTATCATAAAATAAAAAATGCAAAACTTATGTTTCATTGTCTCGTCTATCTGATCTACAGTTCTCAATTTTCCCTGCAACTTTGTAATCTATCCTCTATTTTTCCTCTGCTCCCTATTACTACTGTTTACTGTTTACCACGTCCACCTTTCTATTTCAAATTACCATATTTCCATAATCGTAACCTTGTTTGTTATATCGTTATATCTTAACCAGTTCGAGGAAGCTACTGTGGTCACAATAAATGCCATTAAGAGAATCAACTTTATGAAATGACTATTCAATAATTTCCTACAGACAACCACAGATGATTTATCTGAAAGTGGTGCATTAAAATCCAAATAGGATGCAATGTGAAGTCACGTGAATGTTATAAAATGACAATAATCATCAGCACAAAGCCTATCGGGTTCTATGCGTAATGGCAAAAGCGCATTGGTTTTTTAAATTGTCAAGTGGCGATAGAATAGCGTATCAAACCGAATTGACAAAGACGATGAAATGATGAGCGACGACGGCCCCCATCTCTTACCATGAAATGTCTATCGAACGTGCCTCTTTCACTTGGCGCGTGTCACGTCAGCTGATATATTCGAAGTTGATGTTCGAGTTCGAAAATTCGTAGGTGTTGTGTAGGAGAGGAGGTGCGAGGATGGAGGGGCGGGCGGCAGCGGGCCAGCTCCCTCATTGATCGCACCGCGCGCAGCATCCCCGCGCCTGGACCGCACCGCGGCCCGCGCACCGCGCCGCAGCCAACGCAACCTCTACTTGAACCTCTAATCGCTAGATTTCGAAAACCCATCACGGTCCTCGACCCATAAAAATGGAGCAATAACGTTGCCAATATACCATTCCACACCCTATGTTGACTTATAAACATGTCAGATGCAAAGGTGTTCGCTTTTAGATTGATAATATTTAGTCGTAAAAAATTATGAAGAGTGTCTGGAAACGTTGTTTTGAGATTTGCACATTTTACAAAAAAAGCAATAATTAATTTTTTTATTTAACATTATTATATAACCAATAGCCATACGTTGATAACGTATATATAGATAATACCTATGCGTTCTATTGTAGATGCATAATGCTTTAAAAATGATTTATGCGTTCCAATTTATGTACCTCATACTTTTTATCCTAAAATAGCATATCACCTGAAAGATAATAACGCTTCAACGTGCAAAAGTGAAAAGTAGAGAGATAGGCAAATTTTGAAAAGGTCCAAATAATTAGCATAATAATAGGTGGTGGTATACGGGTGCGGGAGTGCCGGGAGCACCGGGATAGCGAACGCCGCGTGCAGAGCTGCAAAGCTGCGAGGGAGACGGCAAGGTCGGCGAGATCGTGCCGCACGGCCGGGCGGGCGGGCGGCGGGCGGCGCTTGAATGGGCGGCGGCGCGGCTGCGCGCCCGCGGCGCCTCCGCCAGTCCGCACACCGGCGGCTCCGCTGCCCCACGGTCGGCCGCACTCCGCTGAACAACAATGCTCAAAAACACGCCGTGACTAAAAGATCATACCCGAGGCGCGACCGGCGATGCTCGAAGATCGGACGGCACGCGTGGCCGTCGGCGAGCGGTCGTGAAGAAAGTTCGATTTATGAAAACCGTAAAAGAATTGAATTATAAACCGATCGTATTCGATAGATCCGTATAGGCGGGTGTGCGGCTTGGGAGGCGGGGGTCGGTGTCGCGCGGGCCGAGGCGGGTGATGGCGCGGCGCGGCGGGGCGGCGGCGGCGGCGGCGCGCGGCGCGTCGCGGCGCTGACATGGGGTGGCGGGCGCGCCGCTCGCTGTTGGCGGCGCCCGCAGGCCTGCTGCTGCTGCTGGGCCTGCTGTGGCCGAGGGGTAAGCTGCACCTGACGTTATGGTCTACTTCAATAGACACTTCCTAACCCTTGCGAAAACCACCCAATATCACACCTGTGGCAACTTTTGCTCACCTTTACATCGTCCCATGACAATGTTACTAGTGCCATATTTCGGTATACATAAATAGCGATGATGTTGCTGTACAGCCGTTGGCATTTTTAACCGATTTCAATAAAGAGGGAACTTCCGCGTTCATCGCTTATGTAAATTTTTAAACTGCTTCCCATGCTACCAGACTTCCTGTCTTTGTTTTGATTTTTATTATGTTTTAATTTTTCTTTCGTGCATATCTTTTGATAAACTAAAATGTTATTAAATAAATCATTAATAAAGAAGTGATATGAACTTCATTAAAGTTGACACACAGTAACGTAGTAATGAAACTATATGAGTAGTCGTCGAAATAAATCTTGTCGTCACCACAAGTCTTACTATGTTCCTAAGTGATGGTCATAGGATATACATTCAGAAGATAGAGATTACTTAACACTAAAAAAATTGTAAAGCAAAAAAATAGTAAAAGAAAATCTCAGAAGAACAGTCACTCGATATAATACATAAGTTGTTTTATCTATTGAATAAGTAATCACATCTGACTTTATTTCAATGAGAAACAATATATACGTAATAAGTAAGGATTGCGATTATGAGTTAGATACCTGATAAGTACCCATTTCTATTTAGGGCAATGTCTTCTCCTCGTAGAGTGTGCCTTATCAAGTCTTACACGGGAATTGTAAATAAAAAAATGCGTCCAGGATAATTATTTAGCTCAGGTACAGAAGCTCTTTACTTTTGACGAGCGCGATGACGCTGTGATTAGCAATGCTACTTTAACACCAAGAATTAAAGGTTCGCTTGCCACATAGAACAAATATTTGTGTGCATGAAAATGTCCCTTTGTCTTGATCTAGTCGGTTTAAGAGGGGTAGGGTTAATCAAAGTAACCCTACTGAGCAAGTACCTTGATTTCACAAAAACCGCAGCCAAACAACAATTCTCTCATGGGTTGTTGTATTCCAGCGAGTGCTTAGGCTCACCTGTTTTAGCAGAAGGGGCGATAATGCGCGAGCCGTACTTCTTGTATTGCAAGCATCCATAAGCTATGGTAGCTACTTTATAGCAGATGAGTCGTATGCTACTCGTAGCATGCTTCACGACGGTATATAAAAAAGAAGTAATTTTTAGAATCGTGTCAATTGTCCTAAAGATTACTTCTTATATACAAACAAACGACCAATCAAAATAACAAATTTTGCCTCTTTATAATACTCGTATTAGTGTAATAATACACAAATATAATATTATTAGTGTAAATATTCACAGAATGTGAATTATACACAGCGCGTAAGTATTTCGCTACTATTTAGCTGCTGCCAACACTCCACTCAAGTATAAATTGGTTTTTAAAGAATTTTGCAAATATCCTGTACATTTCCGTGATAAAAATAGTCTTAAAACACTAACTATGGAGATAATCTATCACTCACTTCCTATATAAAATTTCATCGAATTATATATAATTATAGAATATATATATATATATATATATATAATTTATAATATATATATATATATATATATAATTTACCTAAATCCGATTACTAAAATCCAATTTTTTTTTTTTTTGCATAATACGTGCACATTAACACACATACTCATTTTTGTAATAATTCAAACTGACTAAAATTCAAAACGACTTCTATAGTTTTTTGGTAATGCAACAGGCATTTATTTATCAATAGCGATGCAGCAAGAGTTTATTTACATGTAATAATTGTATTAAATTGTAATAAATGTACAATGTAGGTTGCTGGTATAAACTAGATTCTCCATGGTTATCATATATATACTCGTAGTTACAATAAAATTCGATGACAAAATATGTAATATTGCTACTTCTTTTTGATTAGGAGCCAGTTATCTGTCTGTGAAATTATAACATTATCAGGAACACCATTCCTATACGAATTCTATATGTTTGTCTGTGTGTTTGTACGTGAGTTTGTCTGTGCGTTTGTCTGTCGCTTTTTTTCGAATATTCGAATTTTGACTTCAGATTCTGATTCAGCATAAAATAGTAGAATAGGAATGTTCAGGAACACCGTTCCTATCTCTTAAGGAACATGGTCAAATTGGCCGACAAATTAAAAAAATAATTGAATTGTTATATAATTGACGAGCCAGGTGTTCCTCTGGCAATGCAAGCTTGCACATTCTCACCTGGTTTTCATTATAAAGTTATATTCTAATTCAAAGTCTGGGTCGTAATAATGCACAATTACATGTAAATATTAATCTAATTGAATGGTACTCGTATCTATGTCTATACATATAATAAAATTTTAGAAGGTCTACCTTGCGGTTTGAAAATTTTTTTGCTCGCTTTGGATTTTTGACCATTATCCTTGGATTATGTTATGATGATTAATAACGACTAAAGTTCAAAATGTTCTCTCATCATCCTTAATTTCTAACTCTTACATAGTGAATGTAGAAAAAAGTTCCTACGATGGGCATGGCGTGTAAGAGTAAATTTCAGGAAATATTTGGTTCTCTTTCATGAAACCATGATATGACACAGCGATCAAACTACAAAAGAAAGCCGGTTGTATGAAGATATTCCAACGTGGGCGGAATTACAAATAATCTTATATGAATTTGATACATAGGACTGGAAAAAGATTCATATCAATCACCCTCAGCATTGATTAGAACCTTTATTTTGTCCTGAAATACCACTTTTAGCAGTCGTCGTTCATAAATTCTCAATCATAATTTGAAATCCAAAC
Organism: Pyralis farinalis; assembly: GCA_947507595.1. Lineage (NCBI taxonomy): Eukaryota > Metazoa > Arthropoda > Insecta > Lepidoptera > Pyralidae > Pyralis > Pyralis farinalis. The sequence continues at coordinate 22,148,076 of OX382259.1, read as the reverse complement.
CAACTCGAGTGGCTAAATATTAATAACTTAAGATTTTCCACCGCTTTTTTTCGTAACTTTACAGTGATGTAAATATATACCCTGTCACCAAAGCCGTATCTTATTACTACTCCATCTAAGTAGATAACAGTGTCTCTCAATCATCTTTATAGCCAAAGTCAACCCCATATTGACGTAATGCATGCTGCCAATCAACCGTTTGTTGATGACGAAAGATAAGCAGCCCCTTCTGAGTTTAGTAAGGTAGTATCTCCATTAATTATCACCCATTCCACAAAGAGTGTTATGTGACTCTAATTGTTGCGTCAACAGCAGGGGTGGCAATGCGCTAGCGATAATCGTCGATATTGCAAGCGATCAGAGGCTATGGTGGCCTATTCAAATAAAGCGGTTAATTATTTTTTTCAAGACCTGATGTAAATATACAAAGACAAAATATCATTTCTTACTCCTACCCATTTACTAATCCATTAGAATTGTCGAAGTCCGATACCAAACTCCAATACCTAAGCCTAAAGACTTAACGAAGGTACTACTGTTTACATAGAGCGACAGCCTCCGTAACCAAAAGGTTTCTTAGGTTAGGTCACGTCACATGTTATAATATTGAGGTTTGCTACTAAATTGACTCCTTTTGATTACTTAATGTACCTACTCTAAATATTTGTACAAGTCGATTCACAATAATACTCGTATTTTCAATTTCACAATCGTTACGTTCAAAGTTATTATTTATGAAGTAAGTATAATAGCTAGATTTCGTTTTCAGTCCTCTACATGCTACATGCTCTTAGCTTCATCTTAGTCACAGATATCAAGTAAAACTTTACACAGTACATTCTTGTCTTATATAACGTCGAATCTTCCTATCAATATTTTCACGCCAGGTACCTTGCGGGGTCGACAGAATAACGTCATAGGCTAGTGATAGCAACAACAAAAAACATTCGTAGCTTTTTCCATGTCTCGACTCTTTGTACCACAAATACGCCATGTCAGCACAGTCGTTGTCGGGTTGCTACATAATGTAACTATATATGGTCAACTAAATATACTACAATAACTATCAGGTACTTGGGCATACTACCTTAGTGTTACTGTAAAATCTTTCAAATAACTAAGAGAGTACAAACAATATCGTTAAACGCAGCAATAAGGTTGGAGGGTGTACACTCATGTTGCTTTTAGTCAGTAGTCAGTACTTAAATGACCGAGCTTTGTTCAGCATTTTATGTTTTTTTTTTTCTGTACATAACATAGACCATATATATAAACTAAAAACAGAGACCTTTACTCTTTACTCTAATAATTTGGATTAAATTTTGTATTTATAAAAATACAAAATTTAATCCAAATTATTAGAGTTGTTCCCGAGATATATGAGATACATTTATGTATATAACAATTATGCGTTTAAAATAATAGGAAAAAAATTTACAAAGAAACAGGTACCTGGCGTGAAAATATTGATAGGAAGATTCGACGTTATATAAGACAAGAATGTACTGTGTAAAGTTTTACTTGATATCTGTGACTAAGATGAAGCTAAGAGCATGTAGCATGTAGAGGACTGAAAACGAAATCTAGCTATCATACTTACTTCATAAATAATAACTTTGAACGTAACGATTGTGAAATTGAAAATACGAGTATTATTGTGAATCGACTTGTACAAATATTTAGAGTAGGTACATTAAGTAATCAAAAGGAGTCAATTTAGTAGCAAACCTCAATATTATAACATGTGACGTGACCTAACCTAAGAAACCTCTTGGTTACGGAGGCTGTCGCTCTATGTAAACAGTAGTACCTTCGTTAAGTCTTTAGGCTTAGGTATTGGAGTTTGGTATCGGACTTCGACAATTCTAATGGATTAGTAAATGGGTAGGAGTAAGAAATGGTATTTTGTCTTTGTATATTTACATCAGGTCTTGAAAAAAATAATTAACCGCTTTATTTGAATAGGCCACCATAGCCTCTGATCGCTTGCAATATCGACGATTATCGCTAGCGCATTGCCACCCCTGCTGTTGACGCAACAATTAGAGTCACATAACACTCTTTGTGGAATGGGTGATAATTAATGGAGATACTACCTTACTAAACTCAGAAGGGGCTGCTTATCTTTCGTCATCAACAAACGGTTGATTGGCAGCATGCATTACGTCAATATGGGGTTGACTTTGGCTATAAAGATGATTGAGAGACACTGTTATCTACTTAGATGGAGTAGTAATAAGATACGGCTTTGGTGACAGGGTATATATTTACATCACTGTAAAGTTACGAAAAAAAGCGGTGGAAAATCTTAAGTTATTAATATTTCGCCACTCGAGTTGGTTTGGATTTCAAATTATGATTGAGAATTTATGAACGACGACTGCTAAAAGTGGTATTTCAGGACAAAATAAAGGTTCTAATCAATGCTGAGGGTGATTGATATGAATCTTTTTCCAGTCCTATGTATCAAATTCATATAAGATTATTTGTAATTCCGCCCACGTTGGAATATCTTCATACAACCGGCTTTCTTTTGTAGTTTGATCGCTGTGTCATATCATGGTTTCATGAAAGAGAACCAAATATTTCCTGAAAATTTACTCTTACACGCCATGCCCATCGTAGGAACTTTTTTCTACATTCACTATGTAAGAGTTAGAAATTAAGGATGATGAGAGAACCTTTTGAACTTTAGTCGTTATTAATCATCATAACATAATCCAAGGATAATGGTCAAAAATCCAAAGCGAGCAAAAAAATTTTCAAACCGCAAGGTAGACCTTCTAAAATTTTATTATATGTATAGACATAGATACGAGTACCATTCAATTAGATTAATATTTACATGTAATTGTGCATTATTACGACCCAGACTTTGAATTAGAATATAACTTTATAATGAAAACCAGGTGAGAATGTGCAAGCTTGCATTGCCAGAGGAACACCTGGCTCGTCAATTATATAACAATTCAATTATTTTTTTAATTTGTCGGCCAATTTGACCATGTTCCTTAAGAGATAGGAACGGTGTTCCTGAACATTCCTATTCTACTATTTTATGCTGAATCAGAATCTGAAGTCAAAATTCGAATATTCGAAAAAAAGCGACAGACAAACGCACAGACAAACTCACGTACAAATGTACGTATAAACTCACGTACAAAAAAATGCGGATTGTGTTAAATACCAGCTAATCGACATTTACATTATTACGTTTATGGTCCCGCTGTCAATCTTATACAGTCAATCTTTTATTTATCGGTTCGAAACCCACTAACAATTGAACAGATCATATAACTAAGTCCTATCTTCATCATTAACTATGTTATACCATATTACTATATGATCGAAACTTTACACATTTACCAAGTTTCACGATGAAACAACAATTAAAGGTTATTGAAATTCGGCTTCTTTCGACCCCCAATATTTGAACAGCGCAATGATAGGTGCTTATTGTGTTGACATCTAAACTGCACTCAATCACCATCTTCTATAATGACAGGCCTACTAGAAGTAGCTTAATAAAAGGTAAAAAAATAGGCTACTAAGTTCAAATAATTGTTTGTTATACCAATTAAACTATATGATCAATCATTCTAAAAAACCATAATATTCTTCCATACTGTTGGAAGAACATTATGGTTTTTTAGAATGATAGTCCCATCGTTTAGGAAAGACATTATCCACACATATATATGTACAGATAAAACGAGGTAGGCGCACGTCGTTTTTCAATCGCAATTATTCATTAGAAAATGATACTAATTGATGTTTATTCTTTCTCAAAAACTTATATTTTAATTTGATTTCTTAAGAAATAACTATAATGTTAATTACTTTTACCAATAATGTAAGTTTATCCGCTAAGTGTTTGCAGAGACAGCGTGAAATAATTACTACGCGTCTCTAAATATAACATACCTAAACAGATATTTCGATTAAACGCAATCAAATGAACACATCCCATAAAAGGGATAATGGAGATATAAATTCAATATTAGATAATTTTAATGGAATAATAATCGGTGTTAGCAGTTGTGACAACAGTCTGGTATATCTACTATGTATGTACGTATAAAATTACCACTTTTATCTTATAAGCAGCTCAGGCCCTTGTCGGTAATGCTTAGTCACGCACGAAACATCAAAGTGTTTCGTCCACACAGGCGAATTTTTCACAAAAGGCCCTGCTTCAGGAGCTCTCCATCGATTGAGAATTTAAGATCCACTTCAGTAACGATGCCAGATAACAAGCATAAAAAGCCTTAACAAAAGGCGGATTGATGATCAAAACTTACCGAGATCTAAAAACCGTAAAAATATTTTAAATTAAAAGTAATTAATAGTTATCACTTCAAAAGACAAAGACGATTAGAACTCACACACCCCATAGTTTATACACATGTATATAAAAGTAATAAAATTGGGTGAAAATAATACAAATAAAAACACGGGGACTTAATTATTTTTAACAAACCGAGCTTTTTATAACGTGAAAATATTTCATTTTTGTGAATTGTAGGAATTTTAAAAGAACCTCCTAGAATATTAGCTAAGCAATTGCAAATTATTCAAAATAGGCATTCAATCACAAGCAGTAGAATCGTCTACTTTTATCTCCTCGATTTCATCACCCTATTTCACTTTAACTACTGCCACGCTACTTCAAACCTCTAGGATTCGATCATCGAACATGTTGATGAGCTCGGTGGCACAGTCTCTGACAGCGACTTTGAGCCCACAAGGGGTTCGATTCAAACACAGGACAAACATTTGTATCTGTATTTGTAAATTTTAGAGAGGTAAGGCATATCAAAGCAGCACGTCTGGGGACGTACCTCCACCTCTCAGAAAACAGCAGTCAAATAATAGCACCCTAGATGATTGTTGTGTTCCCGCGTGTGAGTGAGGTCACCAGTAAGCTCCTAAGGAGCTGCCATGTTAGCAGCAGGAGAGGCACCGTGCGAGCGATACTTAATGTTATTACATCAGATGGGCCGTATGCTTGTATGACTTCCGGTGTTATTTAAAAAAAACATGCCTAAAAGGACGAAGTTTTAACATGGTTTAATATCCTTACTTCCTTCCACCTTAAGTTATCCTGTCATCCCTGTCTCTAGCAGTACAAAGTTCTAGCGTTAACTAATTCAAAACTCTTTCCCTTTCTCCAAAATATTACGATATATTTCTACTCGTACCATAAATTACAGTACTTCATCACAGATATAACAATGGCATACAAAGTCACCTAATTTATTTATAGGGTTTATATTATTTATACTGAATTAATTAAAGTCGAAAACTCAAAAAACTTATACAGGACTAATCGAATGTTATGGACGCTACAATAAAAGCAAAACTTTCGTAAGTCGTGTTTTCATTTTCACCAAATTTTTGAGACTTATATTTTTACGTGGTAAAGAAGCGAACTTAATGGTAAGCAGTTATCGTAGACTATCACTTGCAATATTAAGGGTACTTGTGCGTTGCCGAATCTAAAATATTAATCTATCAATATCATTTACGACGATTGTCGATTGATTTGACGAGCTCAGTGGTGGAATAGCTAACGATAGCTGTTTTAGCACCATGGCTCATGGGTTTGATTCTCACACAATTCATATATATGTGTGCATTAACATGTATGTTTGTCTTGAATTGGGTGTTTTCCATGTATTAGTATGTACATATGTACATATCATCACGCCTGCCTCTCATTGGGGTAGGCAGAGACAATGGAACGCCAGGTGCATCGATCCAAACTCGATCCAAATATATCCCTCTCGCTTCTTCCACACTTATCAACCTCTTCATGCATGCTCTTCGGATTTGAGTGCTTTTGATTAGGCCCTTTTTCAACACATCACCAATTTGATCCATATGTGTGCGTCTACGGCGCCCCCTCCCGAAATCTCCATTCACTTAAACCTGATACGTAATTCTTTTGTCATTCATTCTTTCGAAATGACCAAACCATCTCAGCATGCCCTTTTCTATTTTTGTCACTGCATCATCTTTCATTCCACAAATTTCTCGTATTGAACTATTTTTTACTCTATCAATCATTCTCACGCCACACATACTGCTCAGCGCTCTCATTTCTACGGCGTTCAGGCAAAAGCAGGGTGCATGTATGTTTCTTCAGCCATATCCATGTTTTACTACCGTACGTCAATGTTGCCGTTAATACACCCCGAATGATAGCAAGGCGAGCTTTGCTTGATATGTTATCGCTTGTTACCACGTAGTACAACGCACCATTGATACGGTTTCCTGCTTTCACTCTTCTTTCAATATCGACCTCACATTCTCCATCTCTCGTAAACATAGAACCTAGATAAACAAATTCATTCACTGGTTCCACTTTTTCGTCTTCGATCATTATCTGTCAATATGTAACACTTTCATTCCTTTCAAACACCATCGTTTTCCTCTTTATTATATTTATTTTCATACCTTTCCTTTTAAAGGACTTTTTCTTTTTTTTATAAATATATATTAAAAAAAACGTATTTACGTACGGTTATATGTTGTCTAGTAACCAGAAGCTTTGCTTAGCTTGGGACTAGATGGCGGTATAATTTGTTCCACGATATTTATTTATTTTGTTATTTATCTATAGTCGTTCAAAAGTAGATTAACAACATATAAGTAACACACAACAACACTGGGGTATTATTGCAAGTCATTTACGAGAAATACTCGTTTGTCACACAACAACTTTATCACTGACCTATAATGTATCTCTTTTAAAAATCGGTTTAAGATGTCAAGCTGAAATTTATTCTAAGCACTAGCTGCACCCCGCGACCTTAGCCGCGCGTATGCCGATATCACGCGGGACCCGCTTTTCTTACTTTCTTTTTTCTCCGCTTCTAAGGATCGTATCATGATGTTGAGTAGACTATTTTTCGAATCCAACTGGCAGTTCACGAGATTAGCGCTTTCAAACAAACAAACACTTCCGTTTTATACATTAGTATAAATGAATGTCCATTGTCTTGAAGTCCTGTAAAAATTCAAATTTATAGCTCAAATTCATTTGTAAGGTCATTTGCAACAAGGCAGCATGCCTGCCTCTTTTAATATTTTAATTTATTATTTGATATATTTTTTTAAACAACGTCGGAAGGTACATAAGCTTACGGTCCACCGTACCGTATAGGCTACAGCCGATCCGTATGCTTGTATGATTCTCAGCAATGTTGAACGCTTGCAATACAGGAATTATCTCTCGCGAATTGCCACCCCCAAATACACAACAACTGCTTAGGAGCTTACTGATACTGGCAAGAAAACAATAACCGTCCAGGGAGTTAATACTTTGACTGACTTTGGCCGAATGTGAGGTGGAAGTACTTCCTCTGTTAGGCTGCTTTGATGCCCGTACCTCTCTGCAACAATCATATTCCTTTACACTTATTGTCTCATACTTCTGGTTTTGGCTACTGGCAACAACAGCCTCCCTTCATGACTTTCTATATTTCTAAGTTCCTTCAGATGTTTTACTGTCCAGGGATCGAGAGTAAAATTGCAGTAATATTTAAGTCTCTCATTTTTGAACAACTTTAGTGTAAAACACTAAGAAAATTGCCAAAGTTTCTTGACATAAAATTGCTTACTTCACATTTATAGCATGAAACAACCCTGAAATGGCTAGATGGTACACCAGCTACATGAGAAGTTCTAGATCTACACTATTCAATACAATGGCAGCTATTTGGCTCGTTTGGTGCTGCTTAACCGATGGTTGATTAGTCGTATCCTTGTAGCAGCTCGTTTGTATCCATGTACGACTTAATTAATGCATTTGCTTTACATTGATATCGCTCTAAATTACTATCATTAGCCTATCATGTTACTAACTGAAGTAGGTGATGAATATAGGTACACTAAGTGAAAATAGGTATTATAAAAACTTCTACATCCTTCCTTAAAAACTTCTATGCAGTTAATATCACAATATGGTCATTACCACATGCCACCATTTCATTAACTCAAAAACTCAACATCCAAAAGTTTTATTATAGACGAACTTGCATAAATAATACTTTTACCAAACAATCGTATGGCTTGCCTGATATCCACTTATGGTCGCTAGCAAGAGTCGATACCAACAGAGGTATCACTGCGCGCAATAATGCCCTTTTATGTTTTAAAAGGCGTTGTAGATTCCAGCGGGGAGTTCATTTTACAACCTGAGAGTATTGTAAACCCACCTGGAATTACTCAATAAGTCAACATTTTCATTCCAACTGTCGCTTCAGATTTAATTGAGAGCTTATTTTGGTACTACTTTGGTACACTACAGCAACATAAGAATATAACGCAAAACACGTTGTGTTTTAGCGCCTAAATATCCTAGCGATTCGAGTCTAATGACCAAGGGGAAAGAATATATACTAAGATAAGACCGTGTTGTTGATCCCTGAACTAGACAATAGGAGCTGCGCGTTTTACTTTGCTCCCCAACCCGTAGCGATGTCTTGAGTTACTACGTAATATTAATCCCATCGGCCCTCCATAGGTTATTTCCTTCGTGCAATATCCACATCATCCCTTACTCATCTCACTGCAGGGATACAGGTCTCCCTTCAACCGAAGGGGTTTAAAGCATACGCCACCACGCTGCTCAAATGCGGATTGGCGGAGGCCAGTGCTGTCAAGCCAACCGAGGGCCACTGACTTAGCTTAACGACTGTCATCTATCGACAACAATCGTGCTATATAATAAGCTCTAATACAAGGCAATTGAGTTAAGCTTCTTTTGAATAGCAATCTTGGTTCCCAGGGCTACATATAATACGAGTATATTCACTCCGAAACTGCAAACTCCATTCTGCATTGCAGTTTATTAGTTGACACTGTTAATATTGGCTTAGTCTAACAGCTAAGTCTATTTCCGAAACCAATAAGGGCGATTTCGAGAATGCGATTATCTATATCGATATGGCCTAACCTAAATGTAAAAGTATCAGTAATAAATAATGTTCATTTAATAAATAACGTAGTACAGTGGGTTGTACATAAAGTAGTAGTCCGATATAACACACTGCTTCCTTTGACAATCGCACCGCCAAGCACGGTTTTCGAATTCATTCTCACACACTGCGATCGCACGATTGCGTACGCTTTTGTTCTTCTTCGTTTTTTTTAAAAGAGCAGTTTTATCCGTCGCATTCGTCAGTTCTGAAGTATTTTCTTAAGGGACTATTACTATGAGGTTTTGCGAAAAGTACATGTAGAAATATCTTATAGAGTCTACAACTACTAACACCCTCTAGTGATTCCTCTGGATACTTTCAACAAAAGTATCCTTTGGCTACGTTAACAATAAGACAGACTGTACGCTTGTTTCTCATCTTAGAATTCTTAAAAATGTGTGACAGAACAGAACCCTTCAATTCATACGATTCTGATCATGGTAAAATTAATGTTACTAGAGGCGAGCGGTGGCTACCACGAAAAACGGCTGCTGAACCACCTACTGGACAACTACAACGTACTGGAGCGGCCCGTGGTCAACGAGAGCGACCCCCTGCAGCTCTCCTTCGGCCTCACGCTCATGCAGATCATTGACGTGGTATGTACCTGGTAAAAGAGATCGACCTCCTGCAACTAGCTATCAGCCTCACTTATGTAGATGATTGAGGTAGTGTATACTTGACCACTACAATGTACTCAAGCGGCCCTAAGCCACCAAGTGCAATGGCCTGGAGATCCCTTTGAACTTCACTTTCATGTAGTTCATTACACGCTATGTATATACATGAAAATTACCCCTGCAATTCTCCTTTGACCTTGTTATGTTTATTTATGTGGTACTGTGGTATGTACTTAACCGCTGCAATGAACTATTGTGGACACTTGTCAACGAGAGCGTCTCTTAGCGGCTATCATCAGCTTCACATTTATACAAATTACCTACTACATATTATATGCCTGACCAATACAACATGCAGCTGTAGTTTTCCTTCAGCATTATGCTTGTGCCTATCTTTAACATGGTAAGTACTTGACCCCCGCAGCTCTCCTTCAGTCGCACGCTAATGCAGATCATTGGTGATAGATATACTTGACTTCTACAACGTGCTGAAGTGATCCCCTGAAGCTCTTCTTCAGCCTTATGCTCATGCAAATCATTGGCGTGATATACTTGAACTCTACAACGTGCTAATGCGACCCCTGCTGCTTTCCTTTTGTTTTAAACTTGCAGATATGAAATAATAGCGACAATAAACATATACATTAACGAAATGTTGATCTATACTGTTTAGCTTAATTTTCAACCCCGATATTACTTTGTGAATTTGTAATATGTATGTAATGTAAGAAAGTCTTCATTAATTTAACATCTAAACGATATTTTATGATCTCAAGTGCCTCACTTGGAATCACAAGGTTTCATATTTATCACTTGAGAACAATTTTATAGCCCAAATTATTGTTTGCAGGATGAGAAGAACCAGCTATTAATAACAAACATCTGGCTTAAACTAGTGAGTATAACAAAAAGCTAATATACTGTATGTACATTTTGGGTAAATATCCTTAACATGTTTGTTAAGCAATTAAGCAATGACTTCATCCATTTGTATAATAACGAGTTTGTTGTTCGGAGTGCTCCGTTGAATTAGCGGTTTAGTTAATAAATTCTAATAATTAACTCAACAGAGAATCCGTTATTTGCATTATACGATAGAATGTATACTATTACTACTCATTAATAATTACTATCTATATTTTGCATATTAGTTGATAAGAACATATTTATCAACATAATTTCATACATTGATTTATAAGTTCTTATTAATATCTTTATATATTTTTATCATCGTCATTCGTGCGTTAATCCCGGTTGCGTCGTACGCTTTCGCTTCGGAGCCGAAGTCCGAGTTCCAAATTCTACTTCTCCACTATGTAGAGTCTTCGGCATCCCTTAATGTGAAACCATATTACACACATATTATCCCTTACGACGTAAAGCTAACACTTGGATCTATCTATTCTACCCAGACCCGGTAGAAGTGGCATGGTTAAACATTTGTATCCGCACATAACTTGCCGATTTTCGTAAGACGTGGCGTTACCAGCGTAGACGACGTTCTTACAGTTTATCTGTTATGTCACAGATATTCAGGCTACCGCCAATGCAGCAGTTGTTTACATGATCCTTCCGCGTCACGCCGCACATCCAGCGTAGCATATTTATCTCCGTGATACGCAGCTAATGCTTGTGCCGCTCTAGTATAGGCCACACTTCGCTGCCTTTCATCTTAACCGAGATTGTAGGGTCACAGATGACACCAGCCATCTCACACCACTTGACCCAAAAAGCTGAAATACATGCTCCAAGATTACAATCAATATCACCGGACGCGCGGAAGACAAATCCCAAGTACCGACACCTGTCTGTGCGCTCTACTTGCATAATTGCAGGCCAAATACGCCGTTCTCAAATAAAACCGATTCCTTTTCTTTGAAATCTGAAACGATGGCACTCAATCATCATTGGTTCAAGTTTTTTACAATAAGGAATATGCGGTTACATACGTGTGTCAGAATATTTACGCTTCGAGATCTCATAATCTTCCAGGCTTCTATGGGAACTCCATCGGCTCCGACTGCCTTGCGATTTCGCACGCAGCGCATGAGCAGCGCCATCACTCCGTCACCGCAATAGCGGAGGATAGCGAGCGGGTAGGCGATAGTAGAGGCTGAAAAATATTCTTATTTCATTTGTTGGAATTCAGAAACTTTCAGTATGCCTTATTTTTGGACCTGCAGCATAGGCATTCTCTAAAACTTCGCAGCCTACGATATTCTCCGCTTTTCGCGTTCCACTACTTACGATCACTCTTTAAGATCTTTGTTTCGTCTACGAGACACTTAATGGTTCATTATGTCATAACCGACTTCTTCTCCTCTTCTACTTCATTTCGAACATTGCTTGCCTGCAATTTATAATTCAGTAAATGTGATCGACACAATATCACTCATCCTTCTATTTGGTGCACAATTGAATTTCCTTCGAGCCTTAGAAACCTCGACCACAGCTCTATAAGTTTTTACTTGTAAGCTGGCCCGATGGTAAGAGTTAAAGACTATGATCTTCAAGTATTTGCACAGTGAGGAGCTGCTTAACTATCCCAACACTGCCCAATTCTTTGTTAAAGTAATCACGGCCAAGCTCTATGTTCTGGCCCTGGTTAATATAGTCCGGAACTACATTAATTGTGGCATTTATATCATTGTACACGACTTTCCTCTTGTCAACATTTTTCTCCCCTTTAATTTTACTTTGTTCCTTCATTGCAGCTTTCTTTCAAAGATTTGTTTAGTATCGTTAATTGGTCATGTAACTTTTGTCATTGAGCGACTCTGAAATTTGGTAAAAACAGTTATCTGATCTGATATTGCAATGACTACGTGCAAAATATCGTTACGTGTAACAAAATCAAAGTACAATCGAGTTTGTAAACGGATTTTGTTAAAGTATTACAAGACAATATCTTAACTCCAGAGTCAACATTTAGGCTACTCTTTATCCCAGAATTGCGAAAAATTGTAAAACCAAACACCACGTAGGTAGAGCTGCGCAGAGATTACCGCTGCTAATATATGGAATAAAACAGCAAATTTTAACAAAACGAATATGTTAGATATATAAATAACAGTTCTAATTGTAGCTTATTTTAATTCATAAGTAGTGAGAATTTAATTGTGGGAATGTAACTGAGTAATTATATAAACCAATTAAGATGGAAATACCTACTTTGCAAGGACAAAGTTTATTTAGTGTAGGTATTTCAAAAGAACATAATCTTATATATAATATAAATAATAATAATAATCGTATATATAATTCATATGAATATTTGAAATATAACTATATCTTTGCTTTTGGTGCAGGAGTGGAATGACATGAACGTGAGATGGAATACTTCGGATTTCGGCGGTGTCAAAGATTTGCGGGTACCACCTCACAGACTATGGAAACCAGACGTCCTTATGTACAACAGGTAACAAATCGTTCACTGTACAAGCTCTAATACATTATGTTATACAGTAAATTAATTATTTTTAACGCACACCTCTTAATCAAAGGAAAACTCACTGCTTATGCATTTATTTCCTGCTGTCTAATCTAAAAGTTACTAGAGAGACTACAATACATATTACTGTAGTAATATTAGCCTCTCGAAAAAACCTCGACCTTAGGGTTAACGAAAGAAAATCCCTCGGGAACCATACAGTACGCGACCATTGTGTTCCAGTGTGTTGAAGAATTTCCTGATTATGGTGAGCCGTGCTGTTGTTGTTGAAGAAAGCTGTCATATCTCTGGATACGATCCATTTTGCAATAGAACACACAGATGGAGGCAAATTTTCTACTAAGACTTATACCCTCAAAATCATTTGTAAGCTTGGTAAAGTCAAAGGTTCCTAGGTACAGACACACCATGTGCGGTCTGACTTGAGACTTGTATAACATTCACAGAAGTGCTGTATTGGGCACACCAATTTTCTTATTCTCCGTTTGACCCTTTTCTCCAGGTGACTTCACATCTAAACTTCCTGAGAAATCTGCATGTACACGATACTATTACTTTTGAGTGGTATAAAGCATGTTCTCGATTGAATAATTGCAGAAATTGGTTTTTTTTTTTAAAAGATGAACAGGCATACTTGTAAGTTGATAGGATTGAATTCAACCAAGTTCTGCAGCGGATAGTGCAGACATAGTATTCTCATTTTCTTACCCTAGTTGCTTCAGAGTTGAACGCAAGGACACTATAGTTATACACTAACTGTGGTGCATAGCTATACCATGCTAAGCGATAATAGCAGCCAAAATTATAAACTCAGTCGATCCTGGTACTTCAAGAAAAGTGGTCACATCTGTGTAGTGGCCCGTTCATTTTTCGCAAACTTGAGAATTGACAACTCTGGCGCTCTAACATGAGCACTGGCAACTACGAGTACATAACGATGCCCAAGTACTCTAGTCCACCAATTGTTATATGCCTTTATGTTTATAGTGGTGAAGGCTTTTCCATCATACAGTATGTGGTGTATTGTGTTCATCTTTCATCGACAATATTTTGTCGATATCTATTTGATGCTTATTTATTAGATGTTGTATAATCGCTTTTTTATATTTTTTATACAACGTCGAGAGACATACAAGCATACGACGTATCTGATGTAAAGTTTAATATAGTAATAGCATAATGAAATGTTTGCAATATAGGAAGTATCGTTTACGCGTTGTCACCCCTGCTGCTAAAACGGCAGGAACAACCCTCCAGAGAATTGTTATTTGACTGCGGTCAATTGTTAACTTTTGTAATTAAAACAGATGGTCGTTCATCAATTCGTCCATAAGTAATTCATAGATCTGTGTCGTAATAATACTTAAAAGTACGTGATAATATAAAAATATATTCATTTTAGCATTGGGTTGTCCAGCAATACAATTATAATTTACACTTTGAAATACAATTTAGAACTCTTCTATTTAGAATTTTCCCGTTTAAATTTCTCTGTGAACAATAGTTCTGCCTCATTAGCTAGCCCACAACGAAGGCGGCATAGATATTTATTCTCCAAGTACCTATCTTAAGTAGGTTATGCAAATATTTTCTGTCAGTGAATTGACGCTTTTACCTTTCTTCCTTGGCATGGCTTACAGTAAGAGCTAATAGAGAATCGTCAATACTTTATATAGGGCAATATTTTTGCGGTAATATTTTTAATATTTACTGCGTCTGAAATGCCGATAGTATTTCTGCCATTAGTTCTATGTTGTGTGAAGGAGAATATAAATACTTGAACTTCAAATCGCAAAAACCGAATGTTGTAAAATGTTTAAATTATTTTGTTGTTGTTGTCGAAGTCGGTATTATTATTAGTTGAAATTTAGGTAGTGTTAAGATTCATTTATGATGTGTTAACGAGGTGTTGAGTAGTATTACGTTACGAATAATAATTAGAATAAGGTAGGCAAACTTTTACAATGTTAGGGACGATTTTAAGATGTGATATGTGATAATTATTAAAATGTAGTTAGTATGTTTAAGATGTACTGTGTAATAGACATTTAACCTCTTTTTATAGGTTACTATTATTGACAGTGTATGAGCAACAAATAAGTTTATGGCATGACTGAGGTTACCATAGTTTAAGAACCCTAGCAAGTTAAGGAGTATCGCTCGTGCGTTGCCACTCCTGCTGTTAATGCATCCACTCCATTAGCACACAAAATAACCGTCAAGCAAGTTGTTATTTGGAACCAGTCTCCTGTAAAAAAATAAGTGTAATGCAAAATATGTTTAAATACTTTTTGTGTTTGAAGCGCGGACGAAGGGTTCGACAGTACATACCCAACCAACGTGGTGGTACGCAACAACGGATCATGCCTCTACGTACCGCCTGGCATCTTCAAAAGCACGTGCAAGATCGACATCACCTGGTTTCCATTCGATGACCAACGCTGTGAAATGAAGTTTGGCAGCTGGACTTACGATGGATATCAAGTAATCACATACACTCATTTGCAAAAGACGATCTCCTAAGCGACCTGTACAGGACCAGTTTAGGTCAACTGCTATGATTCAATCTGCTTCATAATGCAATTAATAAGTTTAGTTTTTTTCTGTGTTAGGTTAGTTTAACCCATTTTGAGCGCTAATCTCGCTATGCCTTACTTTTAATACATCATAATATACACACGTGCCTTGTCTTTACAATCTATATCCTAAAGTTATTATTATTAGACAATTTATATTCTCTGTTTTTTAACAGTTGGATCTTCAACTGCAAGATGAAGGGGGTGGAGATATTAGCAGTTTTGTCACGAATGGCGAATGGGAACTAATAGGTGAGTCGACAGTTAAAATAAAATATCCCAACCAGAGAACACCATTATTTACCTATAAATTTAGTCAATAGTTTAGTTATTTTATTATTAAAGGAAAGGTTTACAATGCAGTTAATTTCTTTGTGTTTAGGCGTACCAGGCAAGCGCAACGAAATTTACTACAATTGCTGCCCGGAGCCGTACATCGATATTACGTTCGCAGTAGTGATCCGGCGAAAGACATTGTACTATTTCTTCAATCTGATCGTGCCCTGTGTGCTCATTGCATCAATGGCGCTACTGGGTTTCACCTTACCTCCAGACTCTGGCGAAAAGTTATCGTTAGGTAAGTAATGGTTGATTTATTTTCAATTAAGTAATAGGTTATTTATAAACATCAAAAAGCATTATAAAGTCATTCGTTTTTGCTATTTCCTTTCGGATTGGTTTGAGTAAACTGGTGTCGCCCTCTGGTACTTAATTTATTTATTTCATTGCTTACTGTTAATTCATGTAATTGCGAGTACTTATAATTTAATATAATTTAAATTTATGTAAAAATATCTTAATGTTTATTTAATATTTACGTTCGTGTTGTGGGTTAAATTACTTGTAGCATTATCTTTAATTTGCCTATATTTGATCAGGTGTTACAATTCTGCTGTCGCTGACGGTGTTTTTGAACATGGTCGCCGAGACGATGCCAGCAACATCGGACGCGGTGCCGTTGTTGGGCACATACTTCAACTGCATCATGTTTATGGTGGCATCCTCGGTTGTCTCCACTATTCTCATTCTTAACTACCACCATCGACATGCAGACACGCACGAAATGGGTGAATGGGTATGCACATCTCTTCAATATACCTGCTGGTTTTGTAAAATATATACAGTTAGGTCAAGCTTGATATTTTATCCTTTGTACTTTCTTATATCTTACATAATAAGAGCTATAAATGAACTTCAAGTATCAAACGTAATCTGCTCTGAGCCATAGGTATTATAAGAATACTATTCATACTAATTGACTGATTATTTTCTTCGGAGATTAGCACATAGAGTATAAGAAATGCTATTAGTTTAAAAGAGCAATTCTTGTGTATATTTGTATATGTGTACTTTCTGAAAAAGAAACCGTCATTTTACACAAAAATACCTTAAAATATACGAAGCACAGTCACCCAGGTACTGTATCACTAATTATATAATTAGCGATATATTACTTTTAAATAACAATGTAGAGTAAATGTATATTTATTAATCATAACTCACAGTAATGAATCGAAATAAAGTATAACATGTAAATGAAAAATATTTACAGTAAATGCTACTGACATAGATAATCAGTTTAGTCTGAAATTACATAGGGCCACACAAATAAACCATTTACAATCGAAAGTATGGTTATTTTTGAAAGGTGATTATCTCAATTTACACTTACTCGATACTCCATTAATCTCTGGTCAGCATAAATGTCGGTTAT
This sequence comes from Pyralis farinalis, assembly GCA_947507595.1. Lineage (NCBI taxonomy): Eukaryota > Metazoa > Arthropoda > Insecta > Lepidoptera > Pyralidae > Pyralis > Pyralis farinalis. The sequence goes on along the minus strand of OX382259.1, from coordinate 22,130,728 downwards.
AATATTTCGTTGACGTTTCATAATAGATTCGCTGTGTATTCCTGTACTGGCTGCCATGGATTCTACGCATGTCGCGGCCGGGATCAGCGGCGACACCACCGCCTGCGCGGGTGCCGCCTCCGCCAGACTTGGAGTTGCGGGAGCGGTCTTCCAAGTCGCTACTAGCAAACGTGCTCGACATCGACGACGACTTCCGTCACGCACAATCGCAGCAGCCGCCCTGCTGTCGATACTACAGGTCCCTCGACGATCTACACGAACACTACTCGCCGTAAATAGCACGGTTACGATACTTACCCCCGCCTCGAACGATCCGCAGTAAACCCGACCCTAAACAGCTTTTAAGACAAACATTTGACATATCTCACTTTCATTTTTGATTTCATACATTTTTAGAGCTTCTTCTTGGGTCTTGGGTCTGATTCTAAACATTACATCTGAGCATAATTCCCGTAGCGCCCTTTGTTCCTCGGCTCCACCTGTAGTATACAGTAACCATATGTGTGGTAACTACAGAGCCGTGACTGTTGCAGGGGTGGCGAGGAGAATGGTGCAGGGCTGGCTGCGCATAGCTGTTTTGGTGTCGACTACGAGCTCTCGCTTATACTTAAAGAGATTCGAGTCATCACAGACCAGGTAATGGAAATTCTATACTTTCATGCGAGTTAACGTCAAATGTGACATTTCTTATAAGGCCAAAGTATGTTAACCTAGGTCGAAACGTAGGTTGTGATGTATGAAAAGACAAATTCACACGTACATCAAATGACTTTTTAATACAGTGGAAAAATATAAAGGAGATAGAAAATGCTGCTTGATAGATGTTAAATGGAATCCCAGAACACAGGTATAAAGACATGTTTTTAAGTTGTCAGAGTGTTTAGATTAACATCAAGTACAATCCGACAATATTCGCTGCACAAATCTATATATATAAAACAAAGTCGTGTTAGTTACACCATTTATAACTCAAGAACGGCTGGACCGATTTTTATGATTTTTGTGTTTTTGGATTTGTCTTCGTCCGGAATAGGATAATAAGTGTTAAAAGAATTTATACCATCTAATAGGTTAACACACCATTTATTGATGATCCTGAGGCGGTACGAGGTTCGCCGGGTCAGCTAGTATATATATATAGTATATATATATATATATATATATATATATATATATATATATATATATAAATACGAGAGCTCGATGGCGTCGTTGCGCGTGTCATTCTAACCAAACACGCAGGTTAAGCAACGTCGATCGCAGTCTGTCTATGGATGGATTTTCTATCTCAAGTTTCTCCGTGCTTCGGAGGGCACGTTAAGCCGTCGGTCCCGGCTGTGGTCGATAGATGACAGTGGTTAAGCTAAGTCAGTGGCCCACGGGCGGCTTGAAAACACTGGCCTCCGCCAATCCAACTTGGGAGGTACATTAATAACGACTTTATTCAGGAGCTTAGTACAGTCTATCGACCCGTTAGTTAATTTAAAAAGAAACATGATGTCAGCGATTGCCGTACGCTGTTGGAGCGGTAATATATGGTGCTGCTTACATCTAAGTTCGTAGCTGCCTGTTGAAACGTTTTTGGATTCGTTCAATGCTTGTCACGTACACTTGATAAATAGGATTCCATACTTCAGAAGCATATTCTAGGTGGCTGCGTACAAAAGCACAATATAATATTTTTAAGGTTTTTATATCAGAGAACTCCGATGATAGCCGCAATACGAATCCCATAGATTTGGAGGCCTTAGAAACTATAGCATCAACGTGTTTATTGAAAAGAAATTTGGAGTGAAAAATTTCACCTTTAAGGAGCATCTTTAAGAAAGTAATTACATAATAGTTGTTTAGGTTTACGTGTGAATGTACAAATATGGCACTTGGAAATATTCAGGTCAAATTTATAGTTATAACAATAAGATTCAAAACTCTCCAGATCCTTTTGTAAATAAATGCATCAGTAGAGTTATTGATAGGACAAATAATCTTCATATCATCCGCATATAATAAGATCTTAGAATAATGAAAACACGATGAAATGTTATTGAGGTATATGATAAACAGTAACGGACCAAGCAAGGAACCCTTAGGGACTCCTGACGGAATAAATAGTGGAATATGTAAATACATTCTAGACAACAATTTGATATCTGAACTGAAGTATGCTCTAAACCCCTTCGGTTGAAGGGGGACCCGTACCCCTGCAGTGAAATGAGTAAGGGTTGATGTGGTGAAAATCGAATTACAAAATCCAGATAACATAATCCTCACTATGATATAAGTAGACGTAGTAGTAGGTTATTAGGTATCTATGTTTTTTAAAATATGTATTATAGGATTTGTGTATGGGTGTGTTGAAGAACATTGCATGAAACAAGTGAATGATACTCTCGGTTTGCGGGTAGTAGTAAAATATATTCAGTAGAGGGATAGGACACCGTGAATTGGAGAAAAGATTACAGAGCAATGTAAAAACATAAAAAAAATCATTTTGCGATTAGAGTCATATGAGTGAGATGACATAGTAGGTACGATAGGAAAGAAAAGAGGGGGAGGAAGATCATGAAGATCATCGTCATCATATGAGCGTTAATATCGGTCACTTCCTAAACTACCGCTTCTGAACCTGAGTACCTCTTTCTTACTTTACTTTTCCACTTCGCGCGTATTCGACATCCCATGGATATCACCAATCCCACGGCACTTCGCCCGTACTACTTATATGTGCCTTTACGTCGATATTATCGATGTTAACGGACGCGTGGAGGTCAGACCCCAAATACTTACACTGGATTACGAGCTCGACCATGTTTTCGCCAATACGGATGCGTGTGGGTTTTGTGGTTCAAGTTCGGACCATTGTTCTTAAGCAAGCTTTTCCTCGAGTTTTCCACGCATCTGGCGTCCCCTATCCGTGTTCACCAGCGCATTATCGTCAGTATATATGAGCAACCACGTCCATCTCTGTACATCTAATATTATGTTCTATAAAAACGAACTAAGGACCCATCTTTAGTGGGCCCCAACGATGAAAGGCAATGTGTCACCAACAATCGAGACACATGAATTTCACAGTTCTTCGGCCTGTATTTCTCTATAACACCTAGTCAAGACTGAAGCTATAGTAACTGATTGCTAAAAGCGCAACAAAATTTAAAATAGACTAATTATTTCAAACTTATTTCCTAAGTGGGGCAAATGAAAAATTGTGTGTATAAATATATAGCGCGACTAAACACAATTTTGCGTAAACCTGACGATGTAAATGATAAACACACACGTTATTTAAGAAACCTTAGACATTCAATCTCTTGATATTCCCTTAGTTAAAATGTGAAATAGAGTGGAAATAGACAATTTTCTATTTCCACTCTATTTCACAATTAAATAATAAATCGTTAAAACGAATAAAATGATAACTACTACTATAAATAATACGACAACAAGACCTATCGTTTAAAGTATAACATCTACCTGTATACTGTATAATTTAATGACTGTTACATATTTACAGATGCGCAAAGATGACGAAGATGCGGACATTTCGCGCGACTGGAAGTTCGCCGCCATGGTCGTGGACAGACTGTGCCTTATTATCTTTACCCTGTTCACAATCATCGCCACGCTAGCCGTGCTGCTGTCCGCGCCACACATCATGGTGTCGTAGCGACCCGCCCGCCTGCGGCTGCGCATGCGTAACGTTCTGTGATACCGCAAATACCTGTTAAGTTGTGATGTGCGAAGCGGCGCGGGTGCTGACGCCGCGGTGCTGAAGTTGCCACCGCCTGCCTCGACGCCCGCGCCCCCCTGTAGATATAAGTTACCGCTGACTGCCATCCCCGTGCACTCAATCAATGTCTACTGCCTTTCCGACATGTTCTCTATCCTATGAGATGTTCCACAGACTAGAGCTTTTAATTCCAAATCTAAAATGACGACTGTCATCATATCCGATAGAGTTCTATGTAATGAACAACCAATCTGCAATACGACGCAGACTCCACAAACCTTTCAGTACGAGGACTGGTCATCAGTTGGCGTTCCCACTCGAAGCACTGCACAAGAATATTTCATGTGTGTGCTGTTCTGCTGGCGATGATGGTGCCCCGCAGACTAAATAAGTCCCCGTTAGGTATAGAGCTGTTTCAAAAGGTCATCAACTATGCCTGAGACCGACACAGAAAAATTAGCACAAAAACGTCTTCCTTCATACCGTTGAACGACCTGATTCGCATTTAAAATTTAAACTTTGTTAGAACTTTCTCGATTCTTGAAGTCTATTGTACAGTTTAGGGTTTGGGCGGTAAAGCAAAGGCCCTTTGTTTCCTTCTTGTTCGATTCCGTGAATCGTGGTTATGATCCCTAACTTATTTTCGGAAGTATTTGTGTCAGTAGCTAGTATAGAACTTTACAAACAATGTTGATTCAATTGGTACAGGTTGTGATATGCCTCGTTGTGAACGGGTCGATATTGTTATAAATGGTAAAATATTCATGGCGAATAAATAGCTTAAAAAACAATCGTTAAAAGTTGTAGTTAAACAAAGTATTATTTTAATAACGTCATACCTGGTCTTTCGAAACGACTTATACAAATAATTAAATTACATAATAATTATTCACGTTTGTACTTCTTTCCATACAGTTACAGTTATTCATACGCTGATATAATATTAGCTTATACGCAATTTTCTCCTAATCAAAATCTTGTTTGTGAATAAACCATCATTCGGGTTGTATATATAGGACGATTCATATGATTCTTCATAACCTTGCTGTATTATTTAGACATTCTGATGATAACACATCAATGCCACCGTATAAATTATAGCGAATACGGTAACGCCAAGTAAATGCAGCCAGTACCATCGTTCTTTACGATTGTTCTCAAACGCGTAGCAGAGCGCGTACTGCACTTCTATTGGTCACACCGCTCATCTGCAACAGGCTCAAAACGAATCTATTTATCAAAACCTTCCATCACCTGCATGAGGATATTTAAGTCATTTCTCATTTTTTGAAAACATTGCAAACCTCTCAAGAGGAAAACATCGAATCGAAAAAGCGATTGCGTGGATACACAAACGGTATTTGTACCCACGCAACGTTCCCACCATGTTTTCCTCTTCCGAGGCAATAAATGAACGATCGTAGTCGGTCCTTTGGAAGTTGCGGACCTGCTATGATTACCTGCCGATGTTTTCAAATATCATGTTTGTTTATTGTTGATATTCATATCTCATCAACCACGAGATAACGGTTGTGTGATGACTCGGATGAGAGACGCCACGCATACTTTCCTTGCTACCAATCTTCCTACACATTGTCTAAGTCAACCTTCTTGTGAACGAAGCAACCGTATGCGTGACTTCTTCTCGTCGAAATAGGACGACTTGTTGTCTCCATTATTTGTTCAATTGTTAGGGTTAATACTCTGAATTGCGTTTTGTTTATTAAATATAAACGAATGAATTACTGTTTGTTTTATTTATATACCCTGTAAATGAAGACTAATAACTTCAGAAAATAATTACAGAAGTTTTATTATTAAAGTATCTAAATTGAGATCAGTTAGCAAAAGTTGTTTCAGTTATATCGGCTTCATAAGCTTGATATATAGAATCACAAAATTGCATTGATATAAAACGCTAGTCTGTAACATGAATTCACATGCTCTTATTAGTATTTTCGTATTTTTAATTATTCGTATTAATAATTATTTATAAAATTATAATGAACATATAGTATATATAGTCCATTCGAAGCCAATTTTAAAAGTAAGTGTAACGAGCGATAAAATCGATTACGCAAGGTAATAATCATTGTAAAGGATAACCCTGACCTAAATATAGTGTTACTCGAAGAGTCAGCGGGGAAGTACTTGAAGACAATCGATGCTATCCCATGGGATAACTGCACATGCGCAAAAAGAGCCCCCACGTCCCGACAAATAATTATGTAAGTATGTAGGTATGTACAGGAAAGGTTATCATATTCAATTTGTAATACGTAAGCAACCCAAAATTTAATGCAGTCAATACTAAGATCGCTAGTAATATTCCCTATTATTTCATCAAAGTTTGAAGTTTTAATAAAATTACGTATTGATATCCTGGCTTTCGCTTTGTTCATATTATATGTCATTTAAAATAAAGGAATAAAATACATCTTACATGGAAATTTTCCCTGTAGGTATAGTGCTTTCTACCTTCTACATATTAAATAAGTTCATATTAAGTCATCTGAAATATACTTGAAACAAAGTATCTACAGAAGTAGATAATAATGAAATGTAAGTACAAAAGCATAAATGATTTTGAAAATAATATGCCCCATAAGTGTAGATACTTTAAAATAAAATAGGTTTATAAAATAGATATTTCCTTGTTTCAGTATTACATTAGCTAGAGAAGTACCACCACAGACTTTGTTCACTATGTGTTTATTGACATCTCAAGCATATTTAAAAAAATACTTTCTTAGCGAAACCTAACATCCATATCAAATTTTCAAGTTCTTAAATGCTGTCCTGTGCGGTGATTCATCGCTGGCTAGTCAGTATATTATAATTTAGTTCTTGTTTAATCAATGTAAGTAAATATATAAATAAAAATATAATACAAAAAATAGTTCAGTCGTGAGGAATATCAGTGTGAGAACAGTTGTTGGGCGGGCGGCGGCATGCAAGTGAGTGCAGAGCGCTGAAGTGCAGGGATGCGGGGCGGGCGGATGCGTACGGCAGTGCCCGCCGCCATGTCGGGCGGGACGCGTGCCTGCCTCCTTGCCGTCGCGCTCCTAGCCGTGCTCTACTCAGGTACTTCGCTCTTAAACATTACCTAAACATTATGTGTTCTAATCCACAATCCTTAATATCAAATTATGATTCAATTAAAATAATTATAAAGGGTCCAAAGCTAATGTACAAACTTGTTTAAATTTACATTGAAAATGCTCTGCATAAAATTAATGAAACTGTTTAATTATGTAACTTAAAAAATAAGAACTGAAGCTGAGATTAAAATGGCATATAATATATTTTTAATAACCACAATAAAATATGGGTATTCAAGTTATATTATAATCCCTAAGCTCCCAATTATTCGGTATAGAAAAGTTTTAAAATAAATTCATATTTATAAAGATTTGTACACTTATTTATGGATTGAATACGTAATAAATAATATATATATTGAATTTGTCAGCCGGGAGGTGTGCACATTTATCTCACGACTCGCTCCTTATTGATCTGTCATGTCGCAGCATCACTACACTAGTCTGATGCCGTTACACGCGTTATAGAATACCAATAATTTATTAAGCATTTTAAATGGAAAGTATGGAAACAGTTGTAGTGAATATTGTTTTCAGTTGCTGTACAAACTATATATATATATATATATATATTTAAAGAAAGATCTGTATGATTGATAGCATAGCAAACAATAGCTTAAGATGAGGTTTTTGGATTTTTACAGTCAAACGAGCAATCCTTATAATTTCACCATGTCAGCCAGTCTGTCCCTATGTCATTTCGTTCCTAGTCTATCCTATGAAAACAAAATTTAATTCCAACAGAAATACTGATACCTACTAGAAAGGTGTGCAATAACATTTTCATACTGAATATGTTCCTGTACATGAAATTCGGGTTTTTTTCTTACTATTTAATCCATCAAGTAGTGTACTAACGAAAGGGAATTAAAAATTATCTTGCTAATTCAAGGACAAATTTTAAAAACTATGCTCATTTAACAATTTTTAACGGAAGTATCGCGTGTTTTATTTATTTTGTTGAACCTGACGACGGATGCATTCGAAACGTAATATATAATAATAAACGTAATTCCAAACAAATGTAGCCATTTTGACGGAATAAAAAGATTTTGACTTTGACGTCAGGTTCAACAAAATAAATAAAACACGCGATACTTCCGTTAAAAATTGTTTAATTCAATGTATAACAATCGCCAAAACCTAAGACCGATGCTCATTTATTAATATTCGCCTCCAAATTGGACTATTTTTGAGTTGATACGTTTTGGTCAATATGTCACTCGTAACCCAATATCATAAAAATAAATATATGTGTGTCAAATAATTCGCAAAATGTAGGTTGCTAAGTTAAAGCAATGAAATGAGTATATTTAGCACCTTGCCTTGACTTTGCGCCTTAATATTCCCACAGGTGATACCTTTAACAAACAGCTTTAGAACTATTTGGGTTCCGTAGTCAACAAGAACAAAAAGGGGAGTCGTTGGATAAATCATTTAAACATTTTGCGGATGTGTGAAAACAATTTTCCAATTCAGGAGTCCGTTTGCGAACTATTAAACTTTAAATTGCGGTCTTCTGAGCCATATTCCATTTCCTGTTCCATTAGCATTGGTGTGGTCCGCTATCTAAGCCTAAGGATTTCGTGAAAATACTGATTTTACATGGAGCGACCGTCAGACGTCCTCAATCCTGAGGGAAAACGAGACCTTTCTTAGGTAAGATCACACATGTTTCCAAATACAATTTCTATGTCGTACAGGTCTTCTCGCCATGCTTCTTCACCGCCGAGCTAGCGATAATTACAAATATGTACATAAATCCGAAAACATGAATATAGTAGTATGTGCCAGGATTCAAACCGGGGACCAGTTCATCAATAGGGTTCTTTATCCACTGGGCATTCACTGCTTAACTTAATTTTAAAGTGCGGTGTCCGCCCGCTCGTCTGCTAACCGGTTATTACTTAGATGTTACTCAAATAGGTACAACAGGTAGTAGATATACGTTTATGACTATGTAAATTTGTAGAAAACATAAAGCCCCTTCTGAGTCCGCATATTATTGTAACAGACACTACGGTACCATAGACTGCGCATGGCTCGACACACACCTGGCTGGTTTTTATATAATATAGTAACGGGCTGCTCAGTAAGCATAATCCGACATACTCTTATTTATTTACTATTTTACTAACTAAATAAATATTGCATGTGAAGTTGAGAGTGAAATATATTCCAGGATGGTGTTCCGAGGACGAGGAGCGCTTAGTCCGCGACCTGTTCCGCGGGTACAACAAGCTGATCCGCCCAGTTCAAAACATGACCCAGAAAGTCGATGTTCGATTCGGCCTTGCCTTCGTGCAACTCATCAACGTTGTGAGTGACTGTACCTATTTTCTTTATAACACTAAAGTAAACAGTTACCGTAGATTATGGACATTTGCAGTATCACCGTCACTCATGCGTTGCCGACATTGTAAAAATCTCTTCACGCCTTTCTTGAAAAATCCCATGCTATAGTCCCTTGGCAAGACCTCGGCTGGGAGTTCATCTCACAACTCGAGAGTTCTTGGAAAAAACTTCTCTGAAACCTCACAATACGCAATCATTGTGGTTCCAGTGCCTGAGGGTGAACTATACACCATCCGCGAGCGGTGCGGTTGTAAAAAGAAACTGTCGGCATCATATCGAACAATTCTCAGAACACAATCCGTTGTACAATCGGTAGAACACACAAAGGGAGGCAAAATCTCTCCTTAAACTTAAGGGCTCGATGCCTCAATACAGATAAAGATCATCGACAATTCTCACAGCTTGTCTCTGAACCGAATCACATGGTCTTAGGTGGTATCCAGATGCTCCCGCCCAAAGGTGACTACAGTATTTCATGTGCAGTCGCACTTGAGAATTGTACAGATATTTGCCCCGCGCTGAAGTACTGCTTTTCTCTGTTAAGCACATCAAGTTTCTTGGACGCCACCTTGACCTTCGCCTCCAGGTGACTTACGTATTTAATATCATTGGAGATCTCGACATCCTAATGGTTTTGGCGACAGTAGAAGGTAAATTGAGGAACCACTGTAAATTGGGTTTTCTTAGCGGTGAAAGCGTAGACTTTTGTGTTTATAGTATTGAATTGGACCAAGTTCAGTCACCCCCAATCAGATGCTTTTTTAAAATTCAAACACAACTTTATCACGTCTTTTCTCCACTAGGAAACTGGGGATGTTAGCACGGCCTGTATAATAAATGTCACCGGTACTGTCATCCGCATAACAATGAATGCCATCAAATGACAACATATCATTGACATGCAGCAGAAACAGCATCAAGCACAGTACAAAGTCCTGTGTGACGCCGGCATTCTATCCATACTATCGGAGCAACTACCGATTTTTATGCATCTAACATCTTAGATAAGAAGCTGACAACCCATATGCAACCCTCGGGCAGCCTATATGATGGTAACTTCGACTGAAAATCCCGATGCCAGACTGAGTCAAACTCCTTCGCCTTACTTAGGCTGACAGCTAATGGGTCACATTGACTCTCATTCGCCGAAGCCCAGCGATGTGTAAGATACACTAGAAGATCACCACTCGAACGACCACGGCGGAAGCCGTACTGACGGTCGCTGATCATGATCTTCTAAGTGTGCCAGTCGTGTGTTTATCCCACGCTTTATCACCTTAGAGAGAAGGAATGTTAATAGGTCTGTAATTCGATGGATTTGATCTATCTCCTTTTTTTGGCACATCAACACATTGCACATTGACGATCTCGGTGACTCAGTCGTGAATGACGCGACTTTGACACCGACGCTCGTGGGTTCGATTCTCACACAAGACTAACATTTGTGTGCATGAACATGAACTTGTTTAAGTAGTAGTGTGGAACATGCCTGATTGTCTGGGTCTGGATGTTTTAAGAAAGGTAGGTCGTATCAAAACAGCCCATCTGGGGAAGTGGCTCCACGTGACAGAAGACCGCAGCCAAATAACAACTCCCTAGAGAGTTGTTGTATTCCTGGGTGAGGTCACCAGTAAGCTCCTAAGGAGTTGATGTGTAAGGAGCAGGGAAGTGCAAGTAATACTTAATATATTACAAGCGTTAACAGGCTACAATAATTGCTTTGGTGGTTCGTATGCTGCAACGTTGTATATAAAAAAACTTCCATGAAGACGGGACATGCCCAATGGAGTAGGTAGGTAATCACGAAAAAATGCGCATTTTTTCATCACTCAGGAGCACACAGCTTTAGCATTACTGCCACATCTCGCTGGGTAATTGAGATTTCCGGCATTGAGCTACCACACCGACCATAATTTGTAGTCTAAGAGGTTCAGCTCTGGGCTAGTTATTGTGTTTAGTGTATGGCTAAGAAGTTTCACAACACGATCCAAGAAAGTCTCTTGATACATTTTTGGCTTAAGTCTTCACTCGTTTTTCACAAAACGAAGCTTTATGACTCCTTGATTCCAGCCGCCATCGAACGATTACAGACGCAGGATGATAACCACGTTGTACGTTTCCGACAACTTGGGCGGTTTCTTTAGAACTGTGTGCGTACACTTTATCATTTTGCTTATTGTAGTGCTCTTCAATCGCGAAATTTTTTTCATCAGTAAAGAGGATGTTACTGTACCTTTCACCTGCGTATCGGATAAGATCCACTCTTTTGAACTGTAGGGATGAAGCGTCAGATCTTGTTTTATTATACGCGTGGGGAATAGCGGATAACATGGAGACAATTTTTATCTTACAAAAAAGAGCCATTCATAGAGCGAATGGCTCTTTTTGTAAGATAAAAATTGTCTCCATGTTATCCGCTGTTCCCCACGACAGTATACCATGATCTCTAGAGAATCCCTCAGGGAACTGTTCAAAGAAATAAATATCCTTACTGTTACTTCTCAATATATTTATGAAAACATAATGTATGTCTGTAAAAGTTTAAAGTCATTTTCAAACTTCAGCGAAAACCTTAGAAGTAGAAATAAGTTGTGTACGCCTATTCAAAGGCGTAAGCCCGGAGCACTGGGTGAGACCCACTATCACGTGGGTTAACGGAGTCCCCGGCTGCGGGAAATCTACGTGGGTGGTGTCACAAGCCGACCTGGCTGGAGACATCATAGTGACAACGACAACTGAGGCCGCCACTGATCTCAGGGAAAAACTGGAAACGCGTTTTGGCGACCTAGCCAAAAAGAGAGTGGCATCCCTACTAGTAAATGGACTACATAAGGGCGAAACGTGTATACGCCTAATGGTGGACGAAGCCCTTATGAACCATTTCGGATCCATAGTAATGGCAATACAACTAGCCAGAGCCAGTGAAGCCCTGCTGATCGGAGACGACAACCAGCTTCCCTACCTCGACAGGAACAATCTGTTCACCACCCTATACAACAGACCCAACCTGTGACGTCAATCTCCTAAAATCTCCTTTGTACGTACAGGAATCCACAGGACGTAGCGTATGCCCTTAGAGAAATCTACAGTGGTATATACTCGGCCATGACTCGCACTAAATCCCTATCGCTGAAGCGGTTTACAGGGGAGCGGATCCCGAAACAGGACAACACGCTTTACCTTGTCCACACCCAGGCTGAGAAGGCACTCCTTATCAGCCAGGGCTATGGAGCAAATTCGGGTTCCCGCACCCTAACCATACATGAAGCACAGGGACTAACGTGCGAGTCAGTGATTATTGTGCGTACAACCTCCAAAAAATCCTACCTCCTCCAAAGTGTCCCCCATGCCGTTGTCGCGGTCTCTAGATACACGGACAGCTGTGTATACCACACAGACTGTACCGATAACGACGCGACAGCTCGGTTTATCCAGCGAGCCGAGACCGCGACAACGGAACACATCAGGGACTATAACCTTAAGATGGCGATGAGGGCGAGAGACGAGAAGGTCATCAAAAAGTTGACCCAAAGCTCCGAAGACCCAGAGAGCGGTCCCTCCTCCTCCTCCCAAACCAGTAGACTGAGAGAGGGGAAGAGCGTCATGGCAAGGCTACGGGATGCCATCTCCCTTCCTTTCCGAAAGAAACAAAAGTAACTAAAGCAGAGCTAGAGATGAGAGATGCCAGCAGTCGTGCTCACTAAAATGTCTAGACGGGCGGCGGCGTTGGGGGGCGGGTCATCGAGTTCCCTAAAATATGGTTGAACACGGTGATGGCTGCCCTCTGCGTCAACTCGTGAACGGGTGCCGCTCGGAGGGACTGGTCTGCCCGCGTCTCTCATCCCACTTTCTGCTTAAAACAAAAACTAAAATAAAAACTAGTAATAAAAATAATAATAATAATAAGGCACTTATTGTAATCGCACTTGCGGAGCGATTATAAAAAACTAACAATCTGACAAAAAAAATGACAAACAAACAAAGGCACGGGCCAAAGAGCCTGTGGATATGACTACTATTAAAAAAAAAAAAAAAAAAAAAATTTGTTGTGTATGCCGGTAATTCGGCTTACTTGGACTGGTAGATCTTTTCTTGTAAATTGTTTTCGATTTTATAATAACTTGCCTGAAACAGTTCTGTCCTTTCCTAACAATGTATTCAAAAATCACATAAAAAATTGAGTTGTATACAATAAGACTATATTTCAAAAAGTGTAAGACGTGTCCAAGTGCCCGCGAGGGCCCAATGGCAATAAAGAATTTTTATCTTATCTTTATCCTTTTATCTTTTATCTATATCGAATTCCGAAAACAGAATAGTCGCTATTCTTTTCAATTCCAGAACGAAAAGAACCAAATCATGAAATCGAACGTATGGTTACGATTGGTATGGATGGACTATCAATTGATGTGGGATGAAGCTGATTATGGCGGCATCGGAGTGCTGCGACTACCACCAGACAAAGTGTGGAAACCAGACATAGTGCTGTTCAACAAGTTAGTAGTTCATTACCTGCGTATTTTATACTCCTATTCATATTTATATGTTGTGTCACTAACTCCAAACCATCTTTAGAATCAAACTGGTACATTAAAGCAGCCTGACTGAGGAAGTACTCTTACTACACAGAAGACTGCAGACGAAGTGCAACTCCGTCGAGAGCTATTATGTTCCTGCGAGTGAGCGAGGTTATGAATAAACTTCTAAGGAGTTGCTGTGTTCGGAGCTGGACTACGCGCCAGTCACAAGTCTTGCGTTGCAAGTAGTCATAGACCATGATAATCACTTTACTTCGGGCGAATAGTATGTGTCTTTGCCTCCCGACGTTGATAAAAAAATACAGCATAAATAAGAGCGTAGCTAAATTATAATTTTCTGGGGAGTAGTTGTGTGCATGTGCTGCAAATGTTTACTGTGCCGAACGCCGAGACCTTACACTGCACGAGGAACCATTGTAACTCTACAAGAGCTACAGTTAGAAACCATACATTATCCTCCGTACTCGCCAGATCTTGCTCCAGCTAACTACCCTAGATCTATAATAGAATTTTTTATACCAATAAGATGGCACTCAAGCATACGGCTTCCCTGATGATTAACAGTCACCGTAGCCTATGGACATTTGCAACACCAGGGGTGTCTCACTCACACTCATGCGTTGCCGACCCTCTAAAAACCTCTTCACGCATATCTTGAAGAATTCCATGCTGTTGTCCCTTGGAAAAACCTCGGCTGGGAGCTCATTCCACAGCTTGAGAGTTCTCGGAAGAAAACTTCTCTGGAACCGCACAGTACGCGACCATTGCGGTTCCAGCGTGAGAAGGTGAACTCCCCGCCGTCGGCGAGCGGTGTGGTTATAAAATGTAGCTGTCGGCATCATTTCGAACAATTCTTCAGAACATAACCCGTTGTATAATCGATAGAACACACAAAGGGAAGGGAAAGGGCAAAATCTATCCTTAATCTTAAGGGTTCAATACCGTGTGTAAGCTTAGAATTGTCGACAATTCTCACAGCCCGTCTCTGAATCGAATTACATGGTCCAAGCTGTATCCAGGTGCCCCCGCCCAAAGGTGACTGCAGTACTCCAAGTGCGGTCTGACTTGAGACTTATATAACATAGGTCTTTGCCCTGCATTAAAGTACTGCTCTGTTGTGCACACCAAGTAACTGGAGATCTCATTAATTATTTTGATTAAATAAATATTAAATATGTTAGTCTTCCTGCGACCACGGACGCTGCAAAGCGTTCGAAAAGTCAGGTTCAACAAAATAAATAAAACACGCGATGCTTCCCTTAAAAAAATGTTTAATACAATGTATAACAATAGCGAAAACCTAAGACAATAGTAAAATATGTTATATCTTAGAAAAAAAGGACTTTTCATTTTTCAGTACAAATCGGCAATTTCATACTTTAACCCCTAATAATATATATGTACCTACCATTGATGTACCGTGGTACCTACTAATAAAATGAATGACACAAGAAATGACTTAAACGTGATACCACTATCAAAGTATGTGATTATTTTATTAATTATTTCAGCGCCGATGGTAATTATGAAGTGAGATACAAATCGAACGTGTTGATTTATCCAAACGGTGAAGTTCTTTGGGTGCCACCAGCTATCTACCAGGTACAATCAGAAATCAATAAACCAAATAATGTATGCGAGTGCATTTGCGTAAAAAGTTACAATTAAAGATTTAAATTATTGTACAAATATTATGTATGTAAAAGTATGTTGGTGGGTGTAAAATAAACTTGTATACCTACATGCAAACACCTAAAAGGGCTACAGGGATTTGAATAAAGGTTACCACATAAATAGGTCTATTTGTGTGGCAACCTTCATTATCATAGAAATAACGGTCTTAATAACTTGAGGAGCCGCGGACAGCAGCCAATACTTAATATTTAAGGCAGGCTATTAAAATATGCCTACTGATGATCTTTAAGCAAGCAGATTTTAATCATAGAAGAGAAGTTAAGCAGTTGAATAACTTCTAAAAACGCATGTACACATATGGCTAATCTATTCTAAGGCAAATTCACAGTCAAATAAATCACAACTGCCCTTTCGAAACGGCACGTCACGATTTAAATAGTGAGTAGTATGTTATTCACGGTTCGGAGCTAGCGTTATTAAGTATGTCAGACAAGATTGTCTGGTGATACTTAATAACGCTAGCTCCGCTTTTTAATTTTCATTGATAACTAGCAACCCGACCTAGCTTCCCATGGATGATCTCGCACAGGTAATCGGTTCCCTATCAAAATCTGAAGGTAGACTGGGCTAATCTGAAGATTCCCAAAATATTTCATCAAAATCGGAATTTCATATATAAAATGTCGTAACTGATCACATCAGTTCGATTCTCATGGAAAGATCAATTCTCTCTGTCTTGTATGCAAGGAGCTTGACGTGAAGACAAACTCTACTATTTTCTGGTAATGTATAGATAAATTGAACATTATTTTTCAGAGTTCATGCACCATCGACGTAACATACTTTCCGTTTGATCAACAAACGTGCATCATGAAGTTTGGGTCGTGGACTTTCAATGGAGATCAAGTGTCTCTCGCCTTGTATAATAACAAAAATTTCGTGGACCTCTCTGATTACTGGAAATCTGGAACCTGGGATATTATTGAAGTGCCCGCTTATTTGAATATTTATGAAGGAAATCACCCCACAGAAACTGACATCACATTTTACATAATAATAAGGCGAAAGACACTTTTCTACACCGTTAACTTGATTTTACCAACAGTTCTGATCTCATTTCTTTGCGTCCTTGTCTTCTATTTGCCCGCTGAAGCTGGTGAAAAGGTAACCATTTTACAATCTTCATAGAAAATAGTTGCTCAAAAGCTGAGCGAAGTAATTTGAATTTTGTATCGACTCCCTAAAGAACATCCATTCCTTATGGAGTCGATGGCGTGGTAGCGGTGGTAGTATACTTAAGTAATGTAGTATGGTTCAGTTTATTTGTCTTGAACTGTCCGTGCATCGAAAAATACGAAACGTCAACCCCGACTGTCATCGATAGTAGAGAGACAGTCGACAGTCTCCACCTGAGTAGTTGAACCTTCGGATGTCGGAAATACGGTTTCGGAGGTTCGGGTTAAGTTTGGCTCAGCTCAGATTTGCTTCTGGTTTAGGTCAGGATTCAGCCAGGTCAAGATTGAAGGCAAACTAGCACGTTTTTTTTAATTATCAAATATCATTGATTGTATGAAGAAAGGCTTACAATTGAGTGCGAAGAAAACTAGGATTTGAAAGAGAGACAACTAGAACGAATGCTAGGATTACGGTTGATGATGTAGTGTTGGAGCAAGTGAATGAGATTCTATATCTTGAAGTGCATGAAAAGAGCTATGAATGTCACAGAAGCGAGAGAAGTATGTAAGGTCCGCGTCTTATGGCGCTCGGTTCTCTCTGCCTACCCCGCAAGGAACATGGCGTGAAGATATACATACATACAAATATCATTAAAAACACAAATTCAGTTTAGTAAAAGCAGTTTTAGTTCACTATTTATAAGTTAGATTTTTCTTTTTACACAGTAGGGTATTGATTATTTTAAATATTTGTCTCTATTAGGTTTTAATGATTTGGTAAATGCTACGCTTTTTCAGTATGTATAAATTAGCTTTTTTACAGGATTAAACTTGCCTCAAAACTTATTTGGTGATTGATCATCATAGTTGTTCCCATTTGTGTACTCTTCTACCTGGCTATGAGATTATATTGTTGTTTTGTCATTTATTTATAGTATCACCTGTACAGTCATCCGCATAGCAAGCCATACGCCATCAGATTTTGAGAATAAATTGTATGTTTTCTCGTGTTTCAGGTGACATTGGGTATCAGTATTTTACTGTCACTGGTTGTGTTTCTGCTACTGGTATCAAAAATTCTTCCTCCAACGTCACTCGTATTGCCTCTTATTGCCAAGTATCTATTGTTCACATTCATCATGAACACCGTCAGTATCCTAGTAACGGTCATCATTATTAATTGGAACTTCCGAGGGCCAAGAACTCACAGGTAATAAATACTTGGTTTAGCAATAACCATATAACATAATGCTTCCTTCTATACACTGAATTTTTATCTTACTTAGAATATTACAATTAGGTAGAGTTAGCAAGGATGCGCGCAGTGTCTTAGATGATATTCGACATCCGACAAATGCATATTGCATTTGTATTTCACATTTCAGAACATAAATTTAATGCATCACATACAGTAAATTTAATGCTCTTTCGTAAAATATTAAGCCATTTTCCCTTCTCTTTTTACAGAATGCCATTATGGATTCGAAGTGTTTTCTTACACTATTTGCCAGCGGCATTACTCATGCGCCGTCCGCGTAAGACACGCTTGCGTTGGATGATGGAGATGCCGGGTATGGGTGCACCACCTCATGCTGCTGCTCCCCACGATCTGCCAAAACACATTAGGTACCTTAATATGATAAACTCATACAGATGAAGCAATGGTCCTCTTACGTGGTGACTGTTTATTTTTACCTCCACAGTGCTATTGGCGCAAAACAAAGTAAAATGGAGGCTATGGAATTATCCGATCTGCACCATCCAAATTGCAAGATAAATCGTGCCGCTGGTGGAGGCGGCGAAGTCGGTGCTCTAGGAGGCCTCGGTGCTCTGGGAGGATTGGGCCTCGGCGGGGAGAGACGAGAATCAGAGAGTTCAGATTCATTGTTATTGTCTCCGGAAGCCGCTAAAGCTACGGAAGCAGTTGAATTCATTGCAGAGCATTTACGAAATGAGGATCTCTACATACAGGTATCTCTAAGTAATATTTTTTCTTTGTGCAAAGATTACAGAAATGTCATAGAAAGATATTCAATTTCTTATTTTACGCTTTAATAATTAAAACAATTTAATGTTCTTTCAATTTCACAGACATTAGTATACTTGTCTTGTTAGATGTACGAGTATGTACTTGTACTCACGACTGCTCTTCTTTGGTCGTTCTTAAAACCTACGACCTCTTTTTTAATATCTGCTTATTTACCGCCATCACCAATCACGTCCACTGTTATTCATCGCACGCTTATAGGATGGACATCTAACTTTATTCGCATTAAAGCATCATCCGCCACACTGCATTTCACTGTGTGTTAACTGGGGAAATATTTTCAAACAGCTTGAAGTCTTAATTCTTCCTCGTAACATGTTATTTCAGACTCGTGAAGATTGGAAGTACGTGGCAATGGTGATTGACAGATTACAACTGTACATCTTCTTCATTGTAACCACAGCTGGAACTGTTGGAATCCTGATGGACGCTCCACACATCTTCGAGTACGTCGACCAAGATCGAATAATAGAAATTTATCGAGGAAAATAATGTAAATTCCGGATAAATTTAAATACGTATTTGAAAACTTTTATGCTTCCAAAAATTTATTATTTCTTCCAAATAAACCCAAATAGTAGGTACATACAGTATTACATAGTGATAGTAGGTTACCTGTAATTTTCATTGAACGCTGTTAAAGTCGCCAAATTCTTTTAGACTTTTTCAACTTATATATAATTTATATTGCTTACTTTAATCGTAGTTGGAAGGATTGCAGAGATTTGTTAGTGTTTTTGTACATGTGGTAAAAGGTAACACTTTTTTATATTATATAACATAATTATAATTAGGCTAAAGCAGTTTGATTTTAACTATTAATAATATAATAAAGCAGTGACTGTTTGATACTCAATTTTGTTTAAAATTCGTTTAACAACTCATTCATATATATCTAATATATATAGGTATAATAAAAAATACCTACATCGAAATTGCAAATAAATGTGTATTCTTTTCCTAATTAGTTATAGGACTAGTAATACATATAAGTAGCTTTATTTGAAAGTAATTTATAGATAAAATGGCTGTGTTCGAGTCTAATAAAAGCACAATAGATATGGTTAATAATTTGAAATAAGTTTGTATTTTTATCAACAGTGTACCTAATCGTAATAAGTAGATAATAATAAGCAACATAATGTACATAATTTACAAATACATCTCGGTATTCATAACAAACCCCACTGATGAGTTTTTTTTTCTATATATTGTAGTGTTGTAGTGTAGGGTTGCCATCCATCCAAGTTTGTCTCGAATTGTTGTACTCGTAGTTACCATGTGTAGGTGGGCGGCAAATTTAGTATTTTGTTCTCAGCAAATAAATGGGAGGGTGCTTTCCTTTCTTATTTTAATGTTTGTAATTGGTATGTAGGCAATAACGTACTTGTTTGATGGTGCAATTCAAGGTTAGTTGATTCGCATTTTACATAGTCTTTAGGATAACATACTGCGGCGGACATTTCCAGAAACGACCACAGCAGCCGATGCAGAGACGACTGGTGCAGCCATGGCAGCGGCGGCATACATCTAATACTGCTACTACTACTAATGGTAGTGGATCGGCACACATCCACTACCATTAGTACCGGTACTAGTTCTCATGAACTAATCGGTAGCGTAAGCACACAAAGTACGAGTAGTTTAAATCAAATTGCCCGTAAGTTTGCTTTTATTTAAATTTTCATTTTGTACCAGCATTTTGAGCTTTCGAAAGGACACGTCTATAACGACTTCCTCTCTTTTTTTCTTTAACCTTTATCTCTATGACCTCTGTAAGAGGTTATGTCATATCAGAGAAAATACACAGACACGCTAACGTAACACAAGAAATTAAGCGTCTCTCTCATTCAATGATCTTGATTTTTCGGGTTTTACTTGCTATGAAACAAAAGGGGAAACGGTTTATAATTAGATTTGTTTTAATTGTTAAAGTAGTTTTTGATATATGTACAAATTCGATTTTACAGCTTATGACAATTATTCCGTGTGTGTTTTTTTTATTTATAATACTCAAAAAAATTGACACTAATGTGTGGGGTTTAAACTATAAAATCCAGGGTTTACGAGGTTTATCGTGATTTATTGATTTTGTACAGGGCAATCCTTATTGAGACAAAATGCACAAACGGATTTTTAATTGAAAAAGAGAATAGTTTGTGGATGTTGTTCTCTAATAGGTACATGGGATTTTATGTAATTAACTTCCTTTATTAAAAATTCGTCTACCTTGTCTAAAAAACACATTAAGGGTTTTAAGTACCTAACTACTTTGACGTATTAGGTACTATCATTATAATTACAATACTTTTATGAATTTCAACAAATTAATAGATGCATAAACGTTTTCTCCTTTTTATGGGAACCTTTTGCGTACGTAATTTTCCTCCCAAAACCACTGAGCAACTTACCACTGTCATTATGGCAATATATAATATATACCTTTCCTAATTACACCTAGGTACCGACATATTATGTACTTTTTAGTTCCCTACGTGAATATAGTTATGTGAATAAAAAATAATTGCGTAGGTACTTATGTATCTAGATATTTATAGTTTTTGTAATAAAATATTGCCTCAAAAATAAATTTCCCGTCACACTTTTATGTGCCTTTCACTACCTGACCTGACAATACTAATACTCACAAAAATTTCGAACGCAAAAATTAAGCTTATGGAGCGCGATTCCTACAGCACGTCAAACGTGAAACTTACGAAGATAATGATATGAGCAACAGCCCCAGCTGAAATTTAATCAAACCTGTACACTATTATGTCTCTTGTATCTACGTTCGTACCTATATGATCAATAATAATGAAATTTTGCTGAGCGCAAAAACTACCTTAATGTAAACTTTTTTTAAGTACGGTTTGATGTATCCTAGGCGTACACTTAAAAATAGTCTTCATTTCGTAAACCTACTATTTTTTACAAAAGTAAATCAGGTTTTCTAAGGGCTTCGTCCACTTTGGTAACTAAACTTACGTAACCAGTTACAAGAGAAGATTTTTCTTTCGCTGTTTCGTAACTATTCGTGAGAAAAAAATTATTTTTCCACTTTTGTAACTTTTTGACACTTATGAACGTAGATGAGTCCACATATTTTCAACTCACATTGTTTTTTCAGAACTTTTTCCTTTCTAACAATCAGTGATCATATTTTTTTTATTAATAATGTCATTACATACTTCAACTCATAATATTGTTTTTCAGAACACTTTCCTTCATAACAAACAATGTTCGGTTCAATGTGCGCTTCGCCGGCCACTGCCGCGGCACGCTCGCTTTTCTTGCACGGCTCTCGTGCTGTAGGGTCGCAATTCTACCTAACACTCTTCGTCGTACACGAGCGAAGCGAAGAGTGTTAGGTAGAATTGCTATTATAAAATAGTATGAGAAATATTTTCGGACTTCCGAAAAAAGACTTAAAAAGTTATGTGAAAAAGACTTTATTATTTCGATGTTATTTTCTTTTTATAAAAACTAATATCTCGGGTTACAAAAATGGAAATAATTTGATCTACGAAAGTGAAAAATAATTCTTTTCTCACAACTAGTCACCAAACAGCGAAAGAAAAATCTTCTCGGTTACGTAATTTTAGTTACCAAAGTGGACGAAACGCTACGTAATTGCATAGATACTTTACAATGGGCTAGAGAGATTAAAAATAGAGAGATGTCGTTGAGATACCTTCTATTTTTTTATGTTAGTTTATGTGTACGCATCATACTATATACATAGCGTAACAGCGCGTTCCACCACTGCGCCACCGAGCTCGTCAAAAGTTTGGATCATAATAATATGATTTTTACATTCAGACTTTATTAATCGTAAAGTTTCTATTTTAAGCAAATGTGGCTTCTAAGGAATCGGCAGATTGTCTTCCTATTTTCTTGATTGAGTAATCAAAACACAAAGTATTATTTACTATCACCATAATTATAATGATAATAATACTACAAATGCCACACAAATAATCACAGTTATATACTTATTCATTTTCCTCTTAGCATGGAATGCAATTTATCAGATTTACTTATATTATGTACTAACGTACAAATATGTGGTATGTAAAAAAGCTATACGTGTATGGTTAAGTTCGAAGAAACTTATATTTGTGTTTAAATAACAATATGTGACATACGCCTAAAATAAACGTCATAACAGTCATTCCTCTATTTGTTGCTTTGCTCCATTTATTTATTCAAGCGTGAGAGAGCACTTTGTAAGAAAATAAAATTACTCTAGAACCACTGGACAAATAGTGATGACGATTTTGACATGAGAACAGTGAGTGAGTGACAAAAGTAACATTCGCTTTTCTCAATACAACACAATGTAATGTACTGTTTTGAATAATGAACATGGGCTCCGCCATTGATATCAAAATGACGGGAACACACAGCATATTTCTTTGTGTTCATTGGAGCACCAAATCTTAAATCAGGGCGTTAAATAACACTAGATTGGCACTGTACAATGATCATAATTTACTTACTCACTATACGCGACGGAGTACCGCCATCTTGACGTTCACGCCCCATCGACGCTATTACAACTATCCAAACAGGCCTTGAATTTTAAATTATCTCGAAATCTACTGAATTTTTACAAGTAAAACTGCATGTCATGCAGAGTAAAATAGTTAATCGAAAAACTACGTTAAAAATTTTGGTAAAATAATTACATTTTAAAAAAGCACTGAACAATTTAATACGACAATAAAACTTACCTTTGAGTTTTCAAAATTAAAAACCGACTGACAGTCACGTCTGTTTCATATTTCGTTTGCTGCCAATGAGAGTAAGTAGCCTATGAATGCTGGCAATGTAGTAACTATCGCTCGCGTGTTGCCAACCCAGGTGCTGGCGTAGCAACTTCTAAGGAGGTTACTTGCAACCTCACTCTCTCGCAGAAATACAACAACCCTTTAGCGAGTTATTTGGCTGCGGTTTTCTGTGAGGTGGCGGTACTTCCCCTACCTCTCTTAAAAACAGCCAGACCTAGATAAACAGGCATGTTAATGCATGAATCGAACCCACGGACGTAGGTGTTAAAATGTTAAAATAGCATTGCCAACCACACCGCAACCGGGCTTGTTAGAAATGCGTGAAAAGTACGAGTAGCTTAAGCATGCAATTATAATATGTATAATTAATTGACTATAGTAGGTAGTTGAAGATTTGTTTTTTATACCACGTCGAGAGGCCTACGACCTACCTGATGTAAAGCAGTTACTGTAGCCTACGATCGCATGCAACACATCAACTCGCAGGTATCACCCGCGCGATGCCACCTCTGTTGCCAATACGGCCACTCTTTAGGAGCTTACTAGTGACCTCACTCACGCGCAGGAACATGACAACCCTCCATGGAGTTGTTATTAAACTGCGTTTTTCTGTGAAGTGGAGGTAGAAGTCCAACTTTCTGCAGACGGACTGATTTGATGTACCTCTTCTTCTTCTTAGCGTTAACCCGTTTCCTAATCCATTAGGATTGGCGGGGTCCACTACCTAAGCCTAAGGATTTGGCGAGGACACTGATATTTACATGGGTCGAATGCCGTCAGACCTCCACAACCCAGACCGAAAACCAGATTTTTCTTAGACTGCTTAGATGCACCCCACCTCTCTTAAAAATAGCCAGTCTAATACAAACAGATATGTTTCATGCACACAAATGTTTGTCCTGTGTGGGAATCAAACCCACGTGGTGTCAAAGTAGCCTTACTAATCATTGCTACAAAATACGTAAAACGACGGTCGCCCGAAGTGCCCGAACATAAGGACCGCATAGAACAATGAGTCATTTCTCGCGAGTAAACAAGGACGTTACGTTCTGCTTGAGACTGCGTGAGAATTCCTATACACCATTCTCACGCAGTCTCAAGCAGAACTAAGCAGACTGCCACGAGGGTTAGCGCGGCTAAAAATAAGTGGGCTTCCTGCGACCACGGACGCTGCAAAGCGTTCGAAACGTCAGGTTCAACAAAATAAATAAAATACGCGATACTTCCGTTAAAAATTGTTTAATTCAAGTGGGTTGAAGTATGAAATTGCCGTTTTATAGTAATAGATAACTAACACAACAGATAAATGTGGGAAAAGTGTTTTTATTTACTTTCACCTTACAGTCCATTGTTGCCCGAGGCGGAAAATGCATCTAGGTATAGATTAATTCATAAAATGCATACATTGACATTATATGATGACAAATTTCATATACTGACATAAATATATTTAATAATAAATATTATAATTTGACAGAAGATAAATTTTATCTTAGCAATTTTTATAAAAGACAAATAGCAGATTCTCTTGATAGCGAATCTGCTATTTGTCTTTTATAAAAATACATTATTGTTTTATGAAACCAGCCAAAAGTTTGGCTAACAACCTTGCTTCTTTTGAGCAATTAAATAATTTGACATTGAGTAATGGTACCATGGAAGGTATTCCAAATTCTTTAAATTAGGTTACAAGACAATAGAGTTTTACTCTGGCAATGTAAATAGTAATAATAACAATATTAAAAACGGAACTAAAAGTAATAATAATACAATATCCCCATCAATTGTAAATTGTCAAGTATATAGAAATAATAATAATTGTATCAACCTGGTGCACCAAAACATTCCGGGGATGATAGGAAAGGAATTCGAATTGGAGTTGTTTATGAATTGTAGCAATATTGATATTTTATGTCTAACTGAGCACTGGCTAAAACCCCATCAATTCATTTTCAGCTTCAATAACCACCAGGTTGCAAGCTCATTCATCAGAGATAACTGTATACATGGTGGCTCCTTAATATTATTAAATAAGTTGCTTAAATTTAAAGAAAGGTGTGACATTGTGAGGCTCTCTATTGAGCGAGTTGTAGAGATTTCATGCATTGAATTGGAACGATTCATTGTTATGAACCTGAATAAACCTCCTAGCACGCCCTTTGAAACATTTTCAAATATCATGGAGGATGCCTTAAATAAATTATCTAATAGCCATAAAACTGTTATAATTTGTGGAGATTTTAATATAAATATCTTGGAGAAAAATACTGTGACTTACAATTTTTAAATTTATTTAAATCATACAATTTGCATCATATTTTTACAGAGCCAACAAGAGTAACTGCTACAAGTGCTACATGTATTGATAACATATTTAGCACTGTAAAACCTTCGTATCAATCTATAATTAATAAACTTCAGTCAGACCATTCAGGTCAGTTGGTTTCATTTCTAAATTCTTCAAAAATACAAAGAAAGCAAATAAATTATATACCATTTAGTAAAAGCCGCTTAGAAAGATTTAAGTCTAATATAGCAGAAAAAATTGTATTGTTGCCCTGTCACGGCACTCCGAACCACTTGTACAGTTCGTTATTTAGGTTAATCACTAGTGAATTTAATACAATCTTTACTCCAAAACTGTCTGTAAGTGACCGTATGACATTCAGTGATTGGGCAACTCATGGTATTTACAAAAGTCGGAATAAATTGTATGAACTTTATGAAGAAAGGACCTGTAATCACAATCCGACTTTTCAAGAACTTGTAAAAAATTATGCCAAAATATTTAAACGAGCCTGTTCCAATGCTAAGTGTATATATTTAAGAAATAAAATTAATGGTTCAACAAATATTATTAAATCTGTTTGGGATATGATAAATAATGAGACGGGTAGAGCGAAAGTACGGAGTCGATACTTTCGGTTAAAGATAAATGATATAGATATCAAAAATGATGTAGAAATTGCGACTGAGTTTGAAAAATATTTTTCTAACATTCCTCTTATTACTACGAGAAATCTTATGTCTTCTTCTATATCTGCTGAACTGGTTCTCAAACAGAGCGTGGTAGAATGCGACACAATATTTGAATTTTCAGCTGTAAGCCCAAAAGATGTTTTGAACGCTTTTAAATCAATAAATATGAAAAACACTAAAGATCTGTGGGGTCTATCTGTCAAAACCATTTCTTCTATTATTATTTCAATCGCTCCACATTTAGCTACAATTTTCAATTGTTGTGTGGCATCTGGTGTATATCCTGACTTGATGAAACATAGTAAAATCATTCCATTATTTAAATCTGGTGATAGTTCCGACCCTTCGAATTTTCGACCTGTTTCCATACTGCCCATTCTCAGTAAAATTTTTGAAAAACTAATGCTTAGCCAATTGCTCAGACATTTCAATACACATAATTTGCTTCATAGGAAACAGTTCGGATTTACGAGAGGTTGTTCAACTATAGACGCAGGGATTCATTTGCTTAAAAGTATATTCGCGGCATGGGAGGGTTCGCAAGATGCCTTGGGAATTTTCTGTGATCTGTCTAAAGCGTTTGACTGCGTGCACCATGACACTCTTGTCAGAAAATTACACCACTACGGTATCAGGAACAAGGCTCTCGAACTTCTGTCTTCTTATCTGGGCAATAGGATACAGAAGGTCGATGTTAATGGTAAAATATCTTCGGGGTCCCCTGTAGTAATGGGAGTCCCACAGGGGTCAATTATAAGTCCATTCTTATTTTTAGTATATATAAATGACTTACCTTATTATGTAAGGGATAAACATGAGATTGTATTGTTTGCGGATGATACCTCTTTGACATTCAAAATTAATAGACTGTTAGGTAATTATGACGAAGTTAACGATGCTCTCTCTAAAGTTATTCATTGGTTTAGTGTTAATAATCTGCTTTTAAATGATAAAAAGACTAAAGTAATTAAGTTCTCAACACCTAATGTAAGACAGGTGGCCACCAATGTACATATTAATGGAACTAATTTAGCCCCTGTAGAGACAACTGTGTTCTTGGGTATAACAATTGACTCCAGACTACAATGGGGCCCACAAATTGAAAAATTATCAGGAAAACTAAGTTCTGCAGCCTATGCAGTGAAAACTATTAGACGGCTCACTGGTGTTGATACGGCTAGAATAGTTTATTTCAGCTACTTTCATAGTATTATGTCATATGGAATTCTTCTTTGGGGTAACTCCGCGGACATTAACACCATCTTTTTATTGCAAAAGAGAGCCATAAGAGCTATCTACAAACTTGGTCCCCGGGAGAGCCTTAGAGAAAAATTCAAAGAAATAAATATTTTAACAGTCGCAATGCAATATATCTATGAAAATCTTTTGTATGTCCATAAAAACATAGACTCATTTTGTAAAAAGAGTGATACTCATAGCATAAATACTAGATATAAGCATAATCTTGTGTTACATGCAAGCCGTCTCCACAAAATAAGTAATTCTTTTATGGGGCAATGTATACGGTTCTATAACAAACTTCCCAGCAATATAAGAGAATTGTCAATAAACAAATTTAAAACTACTGTTAAAGCCAAATTGTGTAGCAGGGCATATTATAAAGTATCTGACTATATTAATGATAAAAATGCCTGGGAGTGAGTCGATCCAATTATAATATAATTAATAAAATATGTAACTTTGTTTGGATAGCAAAAGAGGGATGCCCGAGTTTTTTGGCAGTATTTTTATCAGTGTTCACCTAGTCATGAACTGCACGGTAGGGAAAAAAATTGTGACGATTCCAAACAAATGTAGCCATTTTTACGGAACAAAAAGGTTTTGACTTTGACTAACATACTTAATGAAACCACACAATTTTGAGTTTATTTTTATTTTTCAACATACTCTCCTCCGAGCTCAAAACACTTTTTCCATCGATCCGGTAAGGCTTCGATACCCGTTTTAAAAAAATCTTCGTCTGACTCCTCAAAATAAGCGCCCACGGCGGCTATTAAAAAAATGTTTACCACCTAAAAAATTTTTGAGCTTTGGGAACAGATAAAAGTCGGACGGTGCTAAATCTGGTGAATATGGGGGATGAGGTAACAATTCGAAGCCACATTGATAGATTTCTGCCATGGATTGCACAGAGGTGTGAACGCGCGCATTGTCCTGATGAAGCAAGACTTTTCTTCTCAATAAACCTGGATGTTTTTCTTTGATTTCTTCTCTCAAACGACGCAACAGGTTGCAAAAGTAACCGGAGTTTATTATTTCGCCCTTTTTTAAATAATCCACGAGAATTAATGCAAAGGACATCCCAAAAAACGGATGCCATGACTTTGCCCGCCGATAAAACCACCTTTGCCTTCTTTGGGGTGGGCGATCCTGCCCTTTTCCATTGTTTCGACTGTTCTTTTGTCTCGGGTGTATTGTGGTGAACCCAGGTTTCATCCATGGTTATGAATCTTTCAACAAATTCTATTGGGTCAGCTTCATATAACTCTAAACAGTCGCGAGAAGTTGTGAGTCGGTTGCGTTTTTGTTCCACTGAAAGCAGTCGCGGTACCGACCGCGCAGATACCTTAGAGAATCCAAGTTCAGTAGTAATTATATGATGTGTTCGCTCAGATGAGATGCCTACAGTCTTAGCTATCTCCTCGACAGTCATCAAACTCGGTTGCCTTGTTGGTAGGTACTTATTGGAACTAGCCATTACTAGACTTACATTTTGGAGACGCCAGTCATTAAATCCCAACTACCATCTTACCTGCAGTCAAGTTACTTCATCTATGTGCACAGCAATGTGTCAGCCCACTTTGAATGAATGAACGACAGACGATGATATCGCACCTCCGTTCTCAGAAAACATTAATCAACTTTAATGCTATTAGTTTTTGAATATATGACACTTTTTGCTCAGACAGTGTTCATGTACGTAGTTCAATTGTTTGCCCATATATGGTAGCAATGACGTTATAATGTTAACCGACCTTAAATTGATATTTTTGATATAATTGACCTTAAATAAAAATAATATCACGACTTGTGTGAGATGTGTAGTGGTAGTATTTAAGAATATTGTATAAACTGATGTTTCCAGATTGGTGACAGTTCATGTTTTTGAAGAAAACTTTTATTTTTTTCAATTTAACTGATCCATGTTACGTTATGACGTTGTATGTAATTGCAGTAAATCAAAAAACATAGTTTTTAAGCACTAAAACACATTTGGGTTGAGTTATAATGGTGTAGATACCTACTTGACTATGATGAGCAATAAAAGAGTCCGGACCCGTGCTTCACCTAGGTTCTCCACCTGGGGGCTGATGATTAGTACAGTCAACTAATTAAGAAAAATACGTAATTTAATATATCAATAAAATTTATTTTAACGCATTTTTTCCAAAAAATGGCCCAAAGTAATTTCATTATTAATTAATTGTATTTGCGAATCTATAATAAAATGGTCTTTTTCATAGTATTCTTTGCGGCGTTTCGTTTGCGGTAAGTCTAAAGAATCTGTATTTTGCGATATTACTGTTAGCAATTTATTTGGGTTTTTGGAACTCTTTATTGTGTTTGTAATTCCAACTCTCCGTTACATTATTAGAACAAAACACTATTATTCTCGTCTGTTCTGTGTCACTTGTGTAATCGGCTAATAACAAATGAAGAAATTTACGGGGCCTTCAACCTCCCAAATATCTTTAAACAATGTTTTGTTTGACTGAAACCCTTCTTTTCTT
Source organism: Pyralis farinalis (assembly GCA_947507595.1). NCBI lineage: Eukaryota > Metazoa > Arthropoda > Insecta > Lepidoptera > Pyralidae > Pyralis > Pyralis farinalis. The sequence continues at coordinate 22,100,623 of OX382259.1, read as the reverse complement.
TTCGTATCCATAATGTTTTTTGCTCGAAAAAGAAGGAACAGGGGTAACTAAATTGAAACCTTTAGAGTACAGCTGTTCTACGGCCTTTTTATAAATTCTACTTAAAGGCTCATTGGATGTAGTAGCTTCTTCTTTTGCCTTTTCTATAGCTAACAATACTTCTGTTTTATTATGATCCGGTACGCAGCAGTTATTATCACCATGTTTTGCTCCGTGTTCCATTTTCTTAACTACTTTGCCATCCTAAAATAATATATACCTAATAAATAAATTCTAGTCAAAAATTGAAAACTTGAACAAAATTATTGCTACACATTGCTACTTTATATAACAGAAGTAGAAAAAAAAAAGAATCTAGTTACTACATGTAACTTGTTACAGGTACGTATGTTTCTGAAAAGAATTATACGATTGATGACGCATAAATTTAGATTATATGGTAATCTATCTATCTATCTTTAACCTGTCAGACCCCGTTATATACGTATTCCCATACATTTCTTGGCGGAAAAGCGGTCCGCAGGTAATGAGAGATTAACTTCACGCCACATTCCTTGCGGGGTAGGCAGAGCGAACCGAGCGCCACGTGACTCGGTCCTTACACACCTCATTTGCTTCTTTAATATTCATTGCTCTTCTCATGTACGCTCGCCGGTTTCTAAGGCTCCTGACATTACCTTCTGATAGAACACGACCAATTTGGTCATGATAGGTAAGTCTTGGCCTTCCTCGGCTCCTACATCCTTCCATTTTTGCGTTGTATATCTGCTTCGCCACTCCACTAGGTTACGTTTAGTATGTTGACCAATTAAATACAATCCAAAAATAATATTTAAGTACGTCTAGTACCTACGCATAGTAAAACTTTGCTTAGTTTGAAACTAGATGGCGCTGTGAAAGTTGTCCAAGAATATTTACTTATTTATAATTAAAATTATAGTCTTGCTTCCAAGTGTTGTACTTTCTCTGTATGGTATATATATAGGATATGGAAGAAGCTTTACAGAAACATCGGAGTGGAAAAATTGGATTTAAGGAAGCCTGTAGAAGATTTAATATACCGAAACCTAGACTGAGTCGACATTTAAAAAAATTGAATACAAGAACAAAAGACCGAAGACCTAACGATATGCCACCAGACATGGAAGAGATACTGGCACAGCATTTGATGAATTTAGAGTCTTGTTTCTTCGGATTAACTACAACTGAATTTAGGAAGCTTGCATTCGAGCTCGCTGAAAAATTTCAACTAACTCATCGTTTTAACAAAGAAGAAAATAGCGGGCAGAAAGTGGTATTATAGGTTTATGAAAGAGCATCCTAATTTGTCCTTGCTTGTTCCAGAACTAACATCGATGGCCAGAATTAAAGGGTTCAATAAAGAACGTGTTAATAAGCTTTTGATAAGTACGAAGAAATACTGGATAAATAGAAATTTGTTGCACACCAAATGTACAATATGGACGAAACTGGATTATCCACTGTTCACAAACGTTCCAAAGTTATTGCTCAAAAGGGAAAACACTAAGTGGGTGCAATCGCAAGTGAAGAAAGGGGTCTGACCACAACTTGCATATGTGCAATGAATACAGCAGGCGAATTTATACCACCTATGTTAATATTTAAGCGCAGTAGACTGAATGATGCCTTAAGAAAGGAGCTCCACCCAACACAGCATTTGGATGCTCAAAAAATGGATGGATAACATCAGAACTTTTTGTTCAATGGCTACAACATTTTATTAAGTGCACGAGATTAGAAAAAAGTGACCAAAAACAAATGTTGCTTTTACTAGATGGTATGACCATCTAGTAAAAGCAACATTTGTTTTCGGCACACATAAAAATTTAGAAGCGATCGAGATGTCTCGGGATTACAGCATAGTAATATTATCTTTTCCTGCTCACACAACACATCGTCTACAACCGTTGGACAGATCGTTTTTTAAATCATTGAAAAGCTGTTACAACGAAGTCGCATCTTCGTGGCTACGTTCAAATCCTGGTAGTCTCATAAAACCAGCTAACGTTGCAGAACTGCTTGGCACAGCATACCCTCGATCGGTTCGTATGGATATAGCACTAAACGGTTGCAAAGCTACAGGGTTGTGGCCGTGTGACAGAAATGTCATTAAAGCAGAGGATTTCGCTGCTTCTGTATACATCTCTGATCCATCAAAGCCAAGAACTTGATGGTCCATCTGAACCAACTACGGAATCACCCGCTAGAGCTACATCGCCATCAATATTAACGCAACCAATAGGTGCTTCGCCATCAATATTGATCGTATCTCCACCAATAGCCTCATTATAGCCTCATCACCACCAAAAATTATAACACCTACCTTAATACCGAGAGATTCAACATTACCCATCGTTCAACCTGAACCGTCCACAATTGATAAAATTTCCAATAATGAACAAATAAAGTCTCACTTGAATGTTTTATCTCCAGAGCCTTGCATAAAACAGTGATTAAAAAAATGAAGAAAGGTACAAGGCCAACAATGGAATTAACTTCTTGAAGTTAATTCCATTTCTTGGAAGGACTTGTCCTTACAAAAATGAAATGGAAGCCAAGGAAACCATGAATAAAAAGAAGAAGCGTATACTAGATATGAAAAAAGTAAAAACAGAAAAAGGAATAAACAAAAATATAAAAAGAAGAAGTTCAGATGAGAATGAGACATGCAAGAAGTACAAAAAAATTAAAGCTAAAGAATCGTGGTTGTGCCAACTATGTAAGGAAGATCGCGAAGAAAACATGATCCAGTGTTCTAAATGTAAAGGTTGGATACATGACCTATGTGCTGTCGTTGAAAGTAAAATAAAAAAATATACTTGTTATATCTGTGTTCAACTTCAATAATTTTCTAAGCATTACTTTTACATTTTTCAAGTTGTTATAAATCTATTTTCTACGTGTTAGTTACTTTTAATTAGATCAAAGATTTTGTTACTGACCAAAATAATTACCAAAAAAAATGTTAGTTAATCTCAAACTGAGTTGTTTGTAATTTTAACTTCGTTGAATTGATCTCTTGTTATTAAGCATTTTTCTATATAGTTTATTATCTTCACTAAAGTATATTTTCTAAGTACGACTAAGGATATATGTGGTACGAATTAGGTAACTAGACACTTTAATCGTACCGAAGGTATGTTTTTGAAAAACGTTAGAATACATATTTTAACAACAATACATATTTTAAGTTTCTGTGATTTTTTTATTAATACTCAACTAAATAAAGATTCAGTAAATGTAGAATATTTTGTATTATTTCAATTGCCGTGAATATTATAGCATAATTTCCTTAGGGGGTACGACTTGGGCAACCTTTAGATGCAAAGCCGGTTGTTAACGATTTCAACCGAGCGGTTGAAAACGGTTGTTTTTGTTTTTAACCGTTGTCAACGGTTGTAAATGGCTTGAAACGGATAAGAACATGTTTTTTTAAATGGTATCAGTTTTTCCTCCTAGCTAATTGATAGAACAGACCACATTTATGTAGGTACTTAATCTTTTTTTTTAAGTGAATTAATTAAAGATAATTTATATGTAAAGTAACTTTCATGTGATACTTCAGTGTAGGTAAAAGTACCTTTATTTTGAAGTAAAAACTAGGTATACGTATACCCATCTCACCCGCGCACGGCATGCATGAGCATGCATGACGCTTTTAGATTTTTTAAACTACGCAACGGATTATTGTTCGCGACAACTATGTCAAGTAAACAGAAAACCGTCGCGCGTAGTTAGTAAGGCACATAATTATAGTTGTTTTTTGTATAGATACATAGGATAAGCATTTTTACAAACAGTTTTTACATACTTAGTTCACTATATATAAGTTTACACGTTTTATATTTTACATTTATTATAGGTACGAGCTGTTGCAAGCCAAATATATAATAAAGTATATAAATATTGGATTAGTGGCGGCAACAGCTTAATGGTAAATGTTACAAGTACCTATCATCATAGTTTTAAGTCTGAAATAAAACATTTCATGTGTAAGCTTCACTGACCCATAGGTTTTAGCAATAACTTTTATCAAAAGTTTTATAAAGTTGTATGAAAAAGGGTGAAAAGTATATAAAAAATAGAACAACTTCGATGTATTTTTGATGCAAATAAAGCGAGCTCGTTAAGGTAATTCTTCAAGCTCTGGGCGATTTTGGCTATCGTTATCTCTTTTGATTCGTTCGCCAGCATATACACAGTTAATATAGTGTTTGAACCTCGGGGGTGGTCACTCGCAGAGGTGAGAGGGATAGGTGGCTGCTAGAGGCGCGCCCACAAGGATTGTTAGTTCGGTCGAGTGTGCCGCCGGATCAGTTGCACGGCTGGCCTCAATTGTGCGGATTGTGCCTCACTCACGGAGCCCAATCTTGCTAGGTTAATATAGTGTTTGGGTTTCGTGGGAAAGGGCGCACGGGTAGATCAGCCGTGTAACCCCGGGCGACACAGCCCTGTTCTGCGTTGCTTCACCCTACGCGCCGAGAAAAGGAAGGAAAGAACAGCAGCAGCGAGCACCGACACAGTCAGAAGGGCGAAATAGACCACGGACCACGGCAAATACTGACCCTGACACGAGAAGAGTGGAGTCCAGTTCCCACAACTCAACACCGCGAATAGCGGACTCATAAAATTACCCAAGGGCAGAAAGCCCTAGGAGTCGGCCCAGGTAAAGAGAACACAAACTCGACGCCTGCTCACAGCGAGAGCTGTATGACCGGAACTATCTCTTTCACACAGTAGTGCCTCTCGCTCCCACACCGGGGGTATAAATATGGCCCCAGTGCGGCGATCGTTTTTGCGTCACCCCGTTCCCCTGGAGTGATCGCTTGATTGACAGATGAAGCCTTTATAGCCTTCCCGGCTAAAAGCAGTCCCAGGGGGTGTTTTAGTCGGTGGAAATGCGACATAATCAGTTCGTTCGCACGAAATGGTATCTTTAAAAGATTTCACCTCCTCCCTCCCTTTTTTCGGAGGGTGCCCCTCACGGAAGAATGACCAATGCATACCCGGGTGTGGGTTGGTCCTTCTTTTGTGGGTCTTCAATTTTGTGCGCGAAAATAAAAAAAAAAAAAGGCGATCGTTACCAGTCGTCCGCTACACTCAGCGCTCACACAAGAGATTACTAGTCAGCGCAGTTACTTGGAAGCCAGACAAGTCCCAACCTCGGAAGAATTACCTTCGGCTTCATACTTCTCAAGACAGCATCGAGCGTTTCATCTGCACCAACCCACACCTGCGACTTACAACCGGAGGTAGAAGAACAATCCCGCCAGTACCTACATATTATTATTTTACAAATTCGTTTACGAAAGTGTACGGGTCGTATCGAAGGGGCCCGTACATTTTGGTCCTTCAGAAGCCGGATACTGGGATTAGTTCTTCAGAAGACACAGATTGCTGAAGAAAATGCCTGTTACAAGAAGTATGGAGTCGGAGAGGAGGACAACGCCTGCTCAAGTCAACGGAGCCGCCGCCCCTGTCACGCCCGCCGCCACCACCGCCGCACCCGTCGTACCGACGCCAGAGACGTCTACAGCCGAGACATCGACGACGACGAACACTACGGCCACTACAACGACCGGCGAGATGACAGCGACTGGCAAGACAACAACCGGCAAGACTGCAGCGACACACAAGACCGCCAGCCCACAGAAGGAGGCCTCTCGCCGCCCGCCCAGCGCGCCCCGCACTACGTCAACATACAAACGGAGGGCGCTGGCCAAGGCGCGGGAATTCCTTCTGCAGAAGGAAGTGGAGCTGGCAGCTGCACGTGTCGCCGCGTTGGAAGCGGACTCCGAAGACGAGATCGAAGCAGACGAGGACGTGGCAACTAAGAATGAGTGCACAACCGACTGGGTCAACAGAAGCACGCTGGCACTCACAATGGAGCCCTACGTACCGAAGCCCGACGTCCCAGGCCCGGGCCATCGCAGGACCGATGAAGAAGAGGTTATAGCAGCGCCGCCGCCGCAGACGTGCAGCGACAACAACGGGAGTTCGACTACAACCAGCTAGCAACTGCCATCACACTTGCAGCGAGAGCCGTTCAACCCGCCATAGCACCGAGGACCGTCGAGTTACCGTCTTTTCACGGGTCATCGAACGAGTGGCTGCCATTCAAGGCCGCCTATGATGAAGCTGCAAGTCATCTCTTCGAGCAAGAAAGGCTGTCCAAGTTACGTCACAGCCTGAATGGAGACGCCAGAGATGCAACACTATATCTCTAAAAAATATTTAGATTTAACATTCAATTATCACTTAAGCTCTCGCAATCGAGTTACGCACAATAGGAGAGATAAGGAAAAGATATGGTAGGGTATTGCTATCTCTTTCATTACTAACGTTCAAATCTCCAGAAATCTCGAAATGATTTAGTACGATCTCGTCACTCGTGTTGTGCGTCGTATGCGTTTTGTTTTTATTCTGCCTGTGTTTACCTCCGCCATTTCTTTACCCCTGCCTGACCCCGGACTCTGTTTAATTTGCCTACTGATTGGACTTGTCGTTTTGGTGATCTCTACGACATTGGCTACGTGCACTGGTGACTTTGGCTTGCTCAACGATTTGGACAAACGTGCAGTGCAGTGACAATTAAAAAATGTCTCAGTACACACCGCGCGAATATGCTGACATGAATTTTATTTATGGCGAATGCAGAGGTGTCGGTAGAGAAGCAGCTCGACTTTATCGGGAGAGATATCTCGATCGAAGACATCCAGACCACTGAGTTTTTGTGAGAGTGAAGGACGACCGCGACGACACAACGATGAAGAGGTAATGAATTTAGTTACAGAAAATCCTTCCACATCGGTCCGTGTCTTAAGTCGCAGAACTGGCATATCAACAAGATCTGTAGATCGAATACTCAAAAGACATGAACTGTACCCATACCACTATCAAAGGGTACAGTCAGTGCTACCAAGAGATTATCACTTGAGAGTAACATTTTGTAGAGTAATGCTACGCAGAATAAGAGAAGACCCGCAGTTTTTTAATAAAATACTATAGAGCGACGAGTCATCCTGCAAAAAAGATGGATATTTAAATCTACACAATTTGCATAACTAGCAGCTAGAAAACCCGCATCTCATAAGGCAAGACAGATCACAGTATTAATTTAAAATAAACCTTTGGACCGGAATCATTAAATGCAGAAAGATATTTACGTTTTTTGCGAATTGACTTGCCCTTGCTTCTGGAAGGTGTCGTTCCTGAAGTCCAAGAAGACATGTGGCTGCAGAACGATGGCTGTCCCGCTCACTATGCTCTTAGAGTACGAGAGCACCTTGATACAGCGTATCCAAATAGGTGGATTGGGCGCTTAGGTCCAATATTGTGGCCACCACGCTTGCCAGATCTAAATCCCCTGGATTTCTTTTATTGGGGTTGCCTAAAAGAAAAAATCTATAGCAAAGAAATCACAAGTATTGACCGATTGAGGACTAGAATCCAGGCAGCAGCTAGAGAAATCAACGAAAGCGGGTTTGCCCGACGACTTAAACGGTCGTTTATTCGACGTTGCAGAGCGTGTATAGCTGCGAATGGGGGCCATTTTGAACATTTCGTTTAATTTTAACGATTGTAATCCTGACAAATATTAATAATAAATGATAAATAAAGTGATTTGTTTTTTTTAATTCTTTGTTCAAATACCAAAAGTAACAAGTTAGGTCTAGATAACTCTGCAATACTATTTGTTTTTTAAACAAATGGGCACTGACACTGTAGTGCATTTTTTGCAAATATCGTAAGTATTAACGCAATAAAGTTTAAAAAAGTAGTTTAATGAAAATCTTCTTTTCTTCAATTAAAATTGAATATCTTTTAGTTAAATAATAGGATCTGTTATAGTGATACCATTTTGAAATCGGTATTTAGTAGGCATATTATTAAATAAACGGGCACTGACACTGTAGTGCATTTTTTGCAAATATCGTAAGTATTAACGCAATAAAGTTTAAAAAAGTAGTTTAATGAAAATCTTCTTTTCTTCAATTAAAATTGAATATCTTTTAGTTAAATAATAGGATCTGTTATAGTGATACCATTTTGAAATCGGTATTTAGTAGGCATATTATTAAATAAACGGGCACTGACAGTGTAGTACGTTTTTTTTACAAAAATCCTTGAACTTGGATGGTATGTTAAAAATTAGGGTTAAAATTAGAGAAGAACCAACTTTTTCTTCAAAAGAGCTGAATTTACATAAAAATCATAATTTATCATGATAGCCCTAGTATTCAGTAGTAATTAACAGAAATCAAAATGAAAAAATAATGCTTTATGTTGAAACTACAAACAAATTTGTAATAAAAGGTAGAAATTTCATAAAAAAAAAGACAAAGGAAATATTTTCGGAACCCTGGGGTAAAAGTGGTTAAAATTTTTAATTGTTATAGTTAATTATCTGGTTCATCGAATCCTGAATGATGGACCACTACTTACGCCACACCCTGTATACGAATATATAAGTAGGAAACAAAAGCTGAGTTTTATTTAATTGAATTGAGCATAGAGACTGTTTGATTTTTGTAAGTAGTAACAGTGAAAAATGTGTAGTGCGTGATTGTGGTGTAAAATAAATTGGTGCAACGTGCGCATGGGTTGGTAAAAGAGCATTTCTCAAAATCTTTGTACATTATTTTTTTAATGAGATGAAATATATTTATTTGCATATTAATTGTAAAAGGACTGCAAATGTGAGATATGTCCTTCTAAAATCAAAATTTATTAAATGTTTAGATTTTAGCAGAGAGTTTTAGGTATTATATATTTATTTAATTCATTGAAGGTCCACAAAAAGATCCTATTTTGTTACCGAAATTAAGAATTAAAAAGAAAATCTTAGGCATATCGAACCATTTTAATTTTATATTTTATACAATACAAAATACAACAAATGTGAAATTAACTTAAAATTGGGTTATAAAACTAAAAACTGAAACTGAAATAACAAGATTTTTCTCAGTTACGTTACCAATTGAACCAAATGTTCGTTGAAAGTTTAAACTATTAATTATTCGGGCTTCATTTCAACGTAATTTAATTTTAATAGTGTAATCTAATATAGACTAATTATTAATTAACCAAAGAATATTATTTTAATATCAGAAACATAAAAATAATTAAATTCTTTCGTAAATATTTAATGGGACAATAACATATCTTAGGAATATAAGTAACAATTTAGGAACTATAAAGATCCGTTTACACTTTGGTCAATCATCACAATTCTTACAAGAAAAAACCAACCATTAGTACCTACCTACAAGACGTAACTTTAATCTATAGGAGACACATAATTATTTTTTTAAATTTTAGTTCCACTCCTCGAAACGTAAACGATTTTTACTTGCAGCCAACAATTTCACACAAAACATAATACCTTAGTAATTGTATATATAGAAACTAAAGTACAGAGAAACCGCTACAAGTTGAGAAGGAATATGGACGAAAAATATTATTTCCCACACTATATTCCTTTTATGTCTATTAAAGTATGTATATGTTAAAAACTATTTTGAAATATTAGATATAAAAGTACCTAGTAAAGGTACCTAGTTTAAAAAAAAAATTAGGTCCACTTTTTCAAGTGCGAATACTCCTTTACGAATTCCTATTTTGTTACTACCCATTCCCCTTATAAGTTACCATTTAGAAGTTTCAAAATTGGAAGTAACGAATGAGACATTATAAGTGAAAAAGGCTATGATACAAAAAAATGGCTTAAAATTGTAATAAAATTATATCATCTACTAGTTTCTTAATAATTGATTTTATATATTCATTAAAATAACAATGAATTTATAAAATCTTACCTGATTTTTCGCAGTAACAAAATGATAAACAAAAGATGACCAAAGCAGGTAGTCTACTATCACGCAAGTTTTAAACTAACGTCGACCGTCGTACGCTGAATTAGAAAGAACGCCTTACTGATTAGGTGTTGCCATTGTATTGGTACAATAAGAATGTTCTCTATGAATTATGCGAAACTCGTATATGACGGTAACAAAAGAAGACTTCCAATTTGGAATTATTTGTGGACAATTTAAAAAAAATAATATTATCTTTATGATTTTATCCTTAAGATTTGTTTTTCAATCTATTTAAAACTGAATTTAAGGACATTTTAAATATGTGTAAACTCCCAGTATCGAAAAATGCGTGTTTTTAGAATCGATGTTTCAATGTCAACTTTCGCAATTGGGACAAGTCATTTTTCATACTGGAGTTTAGGTCAGCATTTGGCATTTACTTTTTATAATTAATTTTAATAATGCAAAACCATATTTTGATGTTGATTTAATTTAAAAAAGAGATATTAAGCACATATTAAAATTAATTTTCTTGGTTGTTAAGAAGTTCTATCATAAAAGTTTTCTTAAAGTTATGGGACACTAACATTTTGGCAATGTACAAAGATTTTGAGAAACGCTCAAAAACAAGATGTAAAATTAACAAAAACATACCACACAAGATAGACACATAAGACAATTTGTGATGTATATGCTGCAAATCAACAGGACGGCGGTGGTAGATTGTCGGCTGATGTTTCCGATGTGATAGGACCATTTGAAGAGGGGCAAAATCCGACAAGCAATCTATTGAGCTCGGCTTCGGCTATGTCAGAAGACTCTTACTGACTAAACACCACCTTGGGACTACCTTTAGCCGGGAAGGCTTTAAAGGCTTCACCGGAAGCGATCGCCGCAGGCGTCGCGGGACGACGCAAGTACCTCCCGGGAATCATGGTCTATTTATATGATTTTCTTATGCTTACCTCATACCAATTAAAAAGTATGCAGACCTAGGGTATATAAGCAAGCAAGAAAATATATTTTATTGTACACTGTGAATATTATTATACCAATTATTTACTATTGGATCACCCCTCGTATGTTATGCGTATGAGACAAACAAGGGAACATTAGAATAATTTCTGAATATGAAGATTCTGATTTGGGAACTAAGCATCTAAGGAGTTCCTATGTTAAGAGCAGGAGTTGCAACTCGCTCGCGGTACCTCCCTTAACGATTGCAAGCGTTCATAGGCATATTACATCAGTTGGGCGGCCCAAATTAGGCCGTGTTTGTATGCCTCCCGACGTTGTACAGCTAAGTGCCAGACAAGCTTACACTTCCACCTTTGTACCATGTTTATTACATACGTAATGAGTTACAATCGCACTTAAGAATGTCAAGCATAATCTGCTCTTAGCTGTTCAAAAAGTATAGGTATAATAAAAGATTGGATATAGTTAAAATATTTTAATCAATAAACAAATACTTAACTGATACCAAACTATAAGCATAATAGTATATATCGCGAATTATGGCGATCACGGTCACTATATCTTATGGCGCTCGGTTCTCTCTGTAAGGAACCTGGCGTGAAGATATACATACGGTACAATTGTAAAATCACATTATGAATGCGTTTTAAAGGGCCTAGTTAGTTCAGCTAGATCAGAAAAACGTTAAACATGTAAATGCTACTTTAAATGTAGGACTATTCTAATCCGAAAAGACATCCAGAAATATTTTTTGCTTATTAAAAATACAGTTTAATTAGATTCGCTAGTACAGCTAGGAGCAGATCAAGCTTAACACTTGAAGTTCGATTGTGAGTCTTATTACGTACGACTTAAGAACGGTACTAAGGTAAAAGTGTAAAGCTCGACATGCACTTAGCTGTACTGCACTCCCAAACAAACGAAAGAACATAAAAGTAGGTACGTAATTTAAATTGGCATTCAGTTCATTATAACATGTACACATTTCTTCTGTTTTCTTTTTTACTTTTTTTAGGAATACGTATTATTATAGGCTGATAATAAGTACCTATAAAACGGAATTAATCTTCCGTAATGTATTGTAATTCTTAGTGATGTGATAATCTGTACGAGCATAATTGAAGAGCTGCGTTAGCCAGCGAAGCTATATAACCGAGAAAATTGTCTTTTGCAGTTTTGCGGTTTTCGACTGTTACACGTAGTACTCCTTCAGTTTTGAAGCTAGAGAGCTGATTGTTCGACGTGAATGTACCTTAAGTATTGTAGATTCCCCTAAAATAGATTAAATTGCGATTAGCTCAATAAAGGATATCGATAAGTGATGTTAACGCCCCAAAAATCGCTCCAATACAAACTCAATTAGAGCGCGTATGGCGAGCACTGAAAAACAACAACACGATCACTATCGCAGTCTAGGGGCAACAGATGTGTGCCGCTACAACAAAGCGGGGTTAGCAGCTCTGCTTACGCAGCTCTGCTTACGCAGCTTGCTGTTATTTACTTATTGCGCAAAAGCAGCTCTGCCAATGCGCCGCAGGCCCAGCTCACCTAGTAAAACTTATATCTATAAGGAAAACTCTACTTATTGAAGTAACTTGTGATCGGAAGAAGCGTGATTTTTAGGACCTAGTTCGTAAGCGTGTTCATTAACGCTGACGCACAGAGTTCCAGAAAATAGATAAAACGGTCAAAAGTTTAAATTATTTATTTGGCCATTGGGACACTGCGAGCCCATTGACACGTCTTAAATATTATAAATGTCCCTTGACATATTACAGCGCTACCTATTCCCAAATTTAGCAAACAACATACTTGTGACTCACCAGCAACAAAAACCACTGTTACGCAATAATATAACAAATACATTTTTTTAAATGCATTCTTACATAACCAGACCAAGACAAATAAATCCAACCTTAGTGGTAAGTAGCTAGTTATTCGACCGTAGCGACGGGCTCTTTCGTGTAACATTTAATTATTGTTTACCACCAGCAACTTTCTACGCCATTTCTTATCCGCAATTCGTACTACTGCGAAGAAAAAATAGCGAAAGAAACCGATGTAGCATTTTGGTATATAGTGAATATGCATGAAATTTGTTTCGTTTTAAATCACACAGAAAAAGTAAAACGAAAAACAAATTTTTGGTAGTTTAGCTTTTGCAGTTTTTTTTTGTTTAGTTTAGGTGTTATAAATTTTAATTGCGGAAATACAGCTAATGTTTAGATGAAATCCATACATGTGTATATAGTTTTCATAGTTTGTGACCTCTTAGTTTCAAACAGCATTATGTCGCAAACTAATTATCGTAGAAAATTTAACTTTAAGAATCTTCTGTCTCTATCTCCTCTTTTAAAATCTGTCATTAAATTTTTTCATGCATATTCCCTATTAGATAATATAGATACAATCCTTTATGAAAGGTATCCAGTAGTACATTTAGACAACTGCCTGTGCCGTATTATTTCCAAACATCGTTAGTAGTTAAATGTTCGTAGATAAAATAAACTTTATAGATAAAACTATAGTTAATGTAGGTCCTGAACACTTTTTTCAGGGAAGGCTTTAATTATAGCAAATTAAATAAAAGGCATGAACCGAAAACGTGGGTTCCCATCCCAAGCCGATTCATTTGCATACGCGATTTACCCATATATCCCAGATGAGTCTTTTGCAAATTGAAGTTGACGAAATATCAGATTCTTGATGAAAATTCAGTATGAAGGAGTACTCATACAAGCATTTTTTTTCAACCACAGAAAATTGGAACGTTTTATCTCGGGATTCTAGCTATATTCAAAAAGGCATGTCCACAATCCATTTGTTGGTCAGGAAAAAAATAGCTCATTACGCAAGCGCCGAATTATCCAATCACTAATATTTTTTTGGTATTATTTAGAGTTTTTTTATTTAATAATTATTCTTATAATATAACAATTATTACCTCTTAGTAAATATTAGCCATAAATTGTACATTACAATGACACTCGCTTGCATCGCTACTCATGAATGATTCGTGAATTATTCAGTTCAAGACAATATTTTTCAATATACATATTTTAACTATTATTGTATCTACTGTCACATGATCCAATTCATCATCAGTAGTACATTTAAAAAGTTTAAATAATATTAAAAAAGTAGTGTTTACTGTTTACACATCATCTCCCTCATCATAAACAGGTGACGTAGGAGAGTAAGTTGGTGAATTAGGAGAATAAGTAGTTGGTCCCGCGGAGGATGGTGAGTATGCAGGGGAAGATGGGGAGTAGTTTGGAGATGTCGGGGTATACGTCAGCGAAGTGGGTGAATACTTTGTCGAAGACGGGGAGTAGCCCGGTGACGACGGTGAATAGTTAGGCGATGACGGCGAATAATTCGGTGATGACGACGAGTATCGTGCACTTCCTGGGTGCTGTGGTGATGAAGGCGAGTACGCCGGGCTTGTTGGCGAATACTGAGGACTTGTAGGTGAATATTGCGGGCTCGTTGGCGAATATGTGGGACTGCCACCCGCGACCGAAGGCGATGTGGGAGAGTAATTTGGAGATGTTGGTGTATATTTCGGAGAGGACGGCGAATAACTCGGAGATGTTGGGGAATAAGCCGGAGACGTTGGCGAGTAAGAAGGACTAGTCGGTGAATAAGCAGGTGGTGCTGGTGTGTAATTAGGTGAGGATGGCGAGTAGCTAAGAGAAGCTGGGCTGTATACCGGACTTGTCGGCGAGTAGCTCGGAGACGATGGAGAGTAACCGGGTGACGTAGGAGAATATGCCGGACTTGTTGGTGAATAAGACGGGCTTGTCGGTGAATACGACGGACTTGTAGGGGAATAACTCGGTGATGTAGGCGAATAACTCGGCGAAGTTGGGGAATAAGCTGGACTAGTAGGCGAGTAACTGGGCGATGTCGGTGAATAACTAGGCGACGTGGGCGAGTACGACGGCGATGTGGGCGAGTAACCGGGAGACGTTGGAGAGTAACTAGGTGAAGTTGGTGAATATATAGGCGACGTTGGAGAATAATTCGGGGATGTAGGCGAATAAGAAGGACTCGCTGGTGGGTAATGTGAAGACGATGGAGTCAAGCTGGGGGAAGCCGGAGCATACACAGGGCTCGTTGGCGAATAAGACGGAGATGCACCAGCCGGCGATGCGTATGGTGACAACGGGGGTCCTGGAGATCCAGGAGAACCTGGCTGTGGTGACCAGGCGCTGTACGCAGGTGACAATCCAGAGGCATCGGATGCCCCAGATGGTGAAAATGAGGGGCCTCCTGGCGTCATACTGCTTCCAACTAAAAAGAAAAAAATAAAACGAATTTTTAATACATTGTCATAATTATATACAATAATAAATTCCAAATAATAGATAAAGATTTACCTTGACCGGGCGACCATGCGCTGCTTCCATATCCTGGAGTATTCTGAGTAGACCAAGGCGTCATTAGGGGAGTCATAGATGGAGTGCCGACACCGAAATACATGCCGCCTGCGACACCCATGCCAACACCAAGTCCTCCCATTTCCATTCCATGTTTACATTTCTCAGCATCCAAAAGTAAATCGAAACACCCTAAAAAGACCGAGTAGAAATAAATAATTAATTACCTTACATCTGTTTTCAAACAGTGTAATTTTTTTTTGTTATATACTTACCAGTTCCCATTCGTGGCAATTGACCCATAATAATGTTTTCAGAGACTCCTCTCATAGGATCGACTTCTGCGTGACTTGCAGCATCTAGCAATACATCTACAGTTTCTTCAAAAGAACATCTCATTAGAGCGCCAGTGTCCTGTCTGTTGATACCGTGACGTGTAATAGCCATAAGGTGACCTTTAGCTGTCATGACGTCACAAAGCAAGGCCAGGTGACGGTAATTCACGTACAGTCCATAAAATTGCAACACGGCATTCATTTCCTTTTCAACTGATTTACGCACGGCTTCGATGCCCAATACTTGGAATATTTCACAAATATCGTTACTGAATGTTCGAATGGGATCTACATCACGTTCGGATAGGACTTTCATCAGTGACGTGCCATCAGTTTCCAACAACCATTCAGCAATAGCTTTGAACTCTCCCTGTTCAGTAATAATAATACGCTTCTTTGCTTCTGTTTGCGGCAAATGCATGTACACCTTTGCTATAGCTTCTATTCCTTGTAGTGTCATATCAGATAACATATTGGCTTCAATACATCTCAAGAACATGTCATCTTCCATTTTGTCAACTGTCTCTTCATCATTATCTTGGAATTTATTCTCTTCATTATTCATAATTCTTATACGTAAGACAAGTTTTTCGGCATTATCGTCATTGAAAATACAATTCAAGTCATCTCCAAAACCAGCATTAATTTTTTCTGCTATCTGTTCCATAGTTAATTTCTTATCTGTCATTCTCTTCCGGTCTAATTCTATACGTAGCAGCCAGGGTGAAATCTTTGTAGGATCGAAGTCCGGCATTTCATAATAAACATTAACAAATTCTTGATCCTCAGCAATAACAGTGTTTTGAGGTTCAGGGTCATAGTAAATAGCAGTATTAGCAGTAACTTTGCGCAAAGTTGTATGTTCCAGACGGCAAAGGACGTTTTTAGCTTTTTCAGCATCTCTAGCTGCTCCTCCGGTCAGGAACACCGTGAGAGATGGAGCTTTGGGTTTCTTTGAGATGTTGATAATTTCTTTAAGACGCGGCACACCCAGGGTTACGTTTTTAGATGACACACCAGCAAAATGGAAAGTATTCAGTGTCATTTGAGTGGCAGGCTCTCCTAGAGATTGGGCAGCCAGTGCACCAACCATTTCACCAGGATTTACTTGTGCTTGCTGGAAACGAGTTTCTATTTCTCCGATCAACCACTCAAAAGCTTCACTAGAAAGCCTATATTCCTCAGACACAAATTTGGTACACAAAGTAGATCTAACCAAACATTGAAACAGTAAAGTGGCATTCTCATTGGCTTGCTTAGAAAGGCGATCTTCTCCAGCTACTATTACACACTTTTTCAGAAGATCTTTAACACCCTGGATAACCTTTATTGGACTCAAATCTGTGGGCATTCTGTTGTTGATGTGGAAAATCTTTTGCACATTCCAGATCATTCTTTTGAAGTTACAGGGCAGTACAACTTTAGACTCGCCACTGGGGAAGATTTGACGCAGAATTTCTCTGTCTTTACATAATTGTTCCCATTCACTTTCGAGATCGGCAATAACATAGCCTGATTCCGTGAGCTCTTTTATAATGTCTTCATTGAAAATTCTCTTTAAATATCTTTCATTTGAAGGGTCAAATTTAAACTTCTTTTCAAACGCTTTATTGGACAGCTTAACTGTAGGTAGATTTTGGAATTCCACTGTTTCTCCAGCTAAGCCGTCTTCACCATATCTTAACTGAATGAGTTGTCCAACTGAATTACGAACAGTTCCATCATAATGAACCATGACAGACTCCATAGCCTTAATTAAACGACGTTGGATGTATCCGGTTTCGGCAGTTTTGACAGCAGTATCGATAAGACCCTCACGACCACCCATAGCGTGGAAATAAAATTCGGAAGGTGTCAAACCAGCAAGATAAGAGTTTTCAACGAAACCTCTCGATTCAGGACCATAATCATCTTTAATAAAATGAGGTAATGTTCTTTTACGAAATCCAAACGGAATTCGTTTACCTTCAACGTTTTGCTGTCCTACACAGGCAATAACCTGGGAAATATTAATGTTTGAACCTTTAGAACCAGCTACCACCATAGCTTTTAGATTATTGTATTCTGTCAATGATTTCTTGGCTGAACCTCCAGTTTTATCACGAGCGTCGTTCAAAATACGATTCACTTGATTCTCGAAAGTTTGCCTTAACGTGTTACCGGGAGTAGGTTCCAATTCCATGTTGTGTGCTTTTTGAATTACTTCTATGACATCATCTTTGGCCTTTACAATGGCACGCTGGATCTCTTGATACGTCTGAGGATCAGCAATAGTGTCCCCAATACCAATAGAGTGACCTTCAAGCAGTAGCCAGTTATTAATCACAGTTTGGATATTACCATAAAATCTGCCCGCCACTTCATGTCCCAGTTCCAACATGCAAATATGCAGCAGGGATCCAGCTGAAGCACCTAGAGATTTCTTACATAAAATTCCCATAAGAAGTTCACCATGTTCTACAACTACTTTTGTATCTCCAGGTGATATCCACTTATATGGGCCATCATCCTCTTCATCAGGATGTGTGGAATGAGTTCGAATCATGTTTACGTTTCCAGGAATGATCAGAGTAAATATTTGTTTGCCAGTCCACAAGGGTTGTGGTTTTAAAATGCAGGGTTGTGGAATTTTACCATCCCATGTCGGAAGGAACATCAAAAGGTTCATAACTTGTTCTTTTGTTAAGAAAACATCTCGTTTAGTCATTTTTCTGACAGCAGTTAGTGTATCCTGTACAATACCCATAACAGGTATGTTAGCCTGAGGAGTAATAATTTGCCTGGGAGTTATGTGAATATTTTCTACTTCAGCTCTTGTTTCCATAGACTGTGGGACATGTAAATTCATTTCATCACCATCAAAGTCAGCATTGTAAGGAGACGTACAACTTAGATTCATACGAAAAGTTGACCATGGTAATACTTTTACCCTGTGCCCCATCATACTCATTTTGTGCAGAGTGGGTTGACGGTTGAAAATCACAAGGTCATCATCCCTCAAATGTCGTTCCACTTTGTAACCATACTGTAAATGCAAATCAGATGGCTTAGGATGGAATCGCAGGTCAATTCTTTCTCCATTGTCACGAACAATGTATTTGGCTCCAGGGTACTGCGCATTGCCTCTTCGAACAAGTTCTTGCATTCGATCAATATTGAAAGGAGTCACTAGTTCAGGGAATGTTAAATTCTGTGCAATTGATCTGGGTACTCCTACTTGATCAATACGTAAATTTGGATCAGGTGTAATGACCGTGCGAGCTGAGAAATCAACCCGTTTTCCCATAAGATTTCCTCGAATTCTACCTTCCTTTCCTTTAAGCCGGGCCTTGATCGCTTTAAGAGGCTTTCCAGATTTTTGCATTGCTCTGAAAAAAAGATACATTTTAATTATAAATGACTTAAAAATAAGAAATCATTACAGTTGCACAATGTTTTTTTTTAATTCTCGACTTACTTAGGCATGCCAGGCATGTCATTGTCTACAAATGTAGCTACATGAAATTGTAACATCCGTATATTCACAGCTAATACATGGGCTGCAGCTCCCGATTGTTCATTTCGCATCAACTCATTATTTGCCTTGATGATATCAGCAAGTTTATGAGTCAAATCGTCTTGATTTTTGGCAGCTCCAAACATGACAACGGCTGGTCTTACGGATAAAGGGGGAACCGGTAATACTGTTACTATCATCCAATCTGGTCTTGCAAATTTTGGATCCATACCCAATATAAATGATTCCTCATCTGTAAATAATATGAATAGATTTTAATAAATTAACAAATAAATAATCACGTTATGGCTAAATATAATACGACCACAAAATGTAGGTAACCCATGTCTTAGAATAATTAAAATGTCCTCAAATCTAGTGAATATACAGCTTGGTAAAATATATAAAAAAATTAAATCTATATTAATTTATGGTTATATTCCCCTAACACACACGCACACACACGAGTAACACACTTTTCGTACCATAAATACAAGGTTAAATTTATGTTACCTGTTCATTTGTACATACCTGTAATATGTTTTAAAATTTCCCATACTCTTTCAGCCGTAATGGTTATTTTCTTTTCCTGTGTATCTTCATTAGCATGCTTCCATTCTGCTGTGAGGTCTAAACCTTGCCGCCTTATAGAAGGCTGATAATGACCGCAACCACCATGACCTGATCCTCTTTTAGCCTCTTCACCTTCTTTCCCAATATCCATATCCTCCCCTCCTTCACAAATATTTTTGCCTTTACATAAATCATACACATATGTGAGCCTCTTTCGTGGTTGTCCTTTAGATTTCATAACTACTTCTTTTATTTTTGGATTAGTCTAGAAAAAAAATAGATAGAATTTATACCAAATAATATATTTTTTTACATAGGAGTTTTGAATACAGCTGCAGTCTTAAAGTACTTGGAAATCTAGTTCCATGTCTTTTGAGCTATTGAAAACTAATACGAAAAAGTATTAATTTCTAATACATGCAGTTGATTTGATAAGGGATGTGTGACAAGACATATTCCCATTCTATGTAAATCTGTATGTACTAAAGACTGTAAGACAGCAGTAAATGGTAGGCACCATTGTCTTTTCTGTATGTACTGGCTATTCACAGTACACTATGATAATAATGCAATTGCAACTGGCTTTATATTTGAGAAGCTGACGAAATAAACCGGACTTGTACGGTTTGCGAAATTTTAGAGGTGAAACCAGAAACTAATTGCAGTAAACCATTTTTGTACGGAGCAACCCTGATTTTGTTTAAAAATGTGTTTTTATTTATTTTGAATAAGATACACCTGGATATGCTTGATAATTCTGCAGGGACTTATAGATACGCATTTTGAGAGATTAAAAGAGTAAAACAATAATACACGTGAAATTTGGGCAAGTCCACTTTCACTCAACAGCTCCTCATTTTATAAAACTGCCACATAGTAAATGCCCATATACAATTCTAATTTTATAGCCAATTAACTTTAAGATAATTTCTATATACATTAAATAGGCAACAACAAGTGCTATATGTAGGTCAACAGTCGGTCATTTCACGCTGGGCGACATGATACTTGAAGATGCATTCAGGAAAGAAAATGGGTTCTGTAATATATTGTATTGTATGAATATATTGTATTGTACAAAACATATTACACAAAGTGTTGTCCAACTTAATTCAAAGACCATACCATTATCTAATTAACATTACAATCAGATAAATTTAAAGATGTATAACTGTAATATGAAGGACATATACAATAAAATATATAAATTTAGATTTTTTTATACAAAAATCAAGAGGCATACTGCATACGGCCCACCTGATGTAAAGCTGTTACCATAGCCTATGAATGCTTGCAATAGATTGAGTATCACTCATGCGATACCACCTCTGCTGCTAAACACAACAACTCCTTAGAAGCTTTACTGGTGATCTCACTCACATGCAGGAACACAACAACCTTCTAGTGAGTTATTATATGGCTGCAGTTTTCTGCAAAGAGAAGGTTCCCCAGACAGGCAGCTTTGATGCGCCCTACCTATACAACACTTGTAAAACCTATTTTAATAAAGTCTTAAAACTGAAAGAGAGACAACCAGAACGAACACTAGGATTACGGTTATTTACATATTTTATTTCTTGTTTATGAAATTAATATTACCAAATATTTTAAACAAATTAAACTACACATGTACATATTTTATTTCATGATTAAGACTGCAGTGTTTTAGTAATTTCAGAAAATACGTCATCTGTTAATAATTCTTAATAAACATTGATTTTCGTCAATAAATTTAATTTGTTTGTGTTGTTTTTAATAAATATGTAGTATTATATATTATGCAATGTACAAATCCGCTTTTCTTGATACACTTGATTATTCAGATTTTCAGTTATTCATATGCCTAATGAGAACAGTTAGTACAGTTAAAGTCTCTACTGCATTTTAATATAAATATACTATCTATTTGCATGAAACAAAAAAAAATCAACCATCATAGAATTTGCCCTAAATTTGAATTTGGTACAACAAAGGAATAACTGTTAAAATAGGCAATTTTAAAATACAATATTTTATTTCAAACAAATATCTTAAGAACAAAAGTTCTCTGTCCAACAAATTCTGTAGAGTAGTGTAATTTAAGTTATTTACTTTAATGTGATATAATTACAAACCAATATGCCAAATGTAATAACAAAATAACATGTTATTATGTGATCAGATCATTTAATAAAAAACAAATAAGATAGTCAAAAATTGTTTTAAATATGTATTTAGAAACATATTTACATTTTCTGTTTTCATAACAATAACCCACTCTTATCTATACATCAATGTGTTCGCTCAGTTAACTAAATTGACTAATCATAAACAATACTTGCAGTATAGGTATTTTTTATATTTGTCACTGTTAATGTGGCAAACAAGCATACGGCCTATGGAGTAACCACAAGATAATCCCAAGTACTTCAAAAGGATCAAGCCTCAAACCATATGTTAAGTAATTATTTCATTTCGTGACATACAAACTGTGTTGACTAAACCATAACATCGGCCACAAGCCAGTTATGCCTATGGTTGTACAAGTTATACCTGCAGTATTGGCTCTTGAATGATATAGATACTTGTTTTTAGGATTCAGAAACTGCTTACCCCCACCATACAAGGAGAAAACATAGGATATTGCACATCAAAGCAGCCCGACTAGAGAAGTGCATCTACATCAGAGAAATCTGCAGCCAAATAACAATTTCTGAAGGATTATTGTGTTCCTGCAGGTAGATGAGATTATAGAGAGAGATAGTTAACTCCTAAGCAGTTGCTGTGTTAGCCGCACGGGTTTGCCACCCCTGAACTGAGTGAGAAATACATCCCATATTGCAAGTGTTCATAGGCTACAGTAACCACTTAACATATAGTGAGCAGTAAGCGTGTATACCTCACATTATTATCAAAAATAGTTTAATATGGGCCATTATTTATTACTTTGCCCACCTCTATGCGATATTAGAAAATAATTATCAGTTTATATCCTGATACAAAAGGTGATAAATATGTATATATTTGTAATGAAGAATTTTACTAATATAGTGTTATATTTATCCTTGTTAAAAAATTAATGTAATAACTGCTACAATGTTGAAGAAAATTGAAATTGTAGCAAGCATGCAAGCATGTATCCAGAATTGATACAAGAGATTGGAAATCGGCCACCATCCCCTTAGTACAGATTTGGCTCATAGTGATTTTTCTGTTCCTAAATTAAAAAAAAAAACCTCAGTCAATCAAAAATCAGTTTAGCTAAGGAACAACAATTTAAGATTGAATTTTAATAAATAATATTAATTAAAATTGTATTGATTAAACTAGGCAGCTTAGCCCTTGTCCCGTAGCATGTAGTGTGGTTATAAGAATTTTTTAATCAGGTCAGCAGGTTCAGAGATTACCCCTACATCCAAAACAAACAGCAAACTTTTTATGTCTTTATAATAACAGGAGGGTAGATTGATTAGTTCGGAAACAGATTTGTGATAATGACTGACTTAAATGAAAATAAAGATAATGGTTGATACTTAGTTTCCCACACTCCAACTATAAAGAAGCAGTGGGGAATTCCACATAGTGGGGACGCTCAGTTCAGTTTTTGGGATACTAAAGGTATCATCATGGTAGACTACCTTACTAGAAGCAGAACCATTACCTGAACAAATGAAAATGATCACCCCATACTTGGAAACTATTATTTTATCAGCACAATGCTCACATTTACACAAATTTGAGTTATGGATTCATGTGTTGAATTCCTTTCTCAAATTTTGTGACTATAGTTTCAAACTACTGCCTCGTCCAGCTTATTCTACTGGTTTGGCAACTTACATTTTCTATTTCTGAACTTAAAAAGCAGTGTATTTGTATTTTAAAGACCTTGAAGAATACTTCTTAAAACCTGTGTAGAAGCTATAGATATCAGTTGGAAGAAATGCATACAGTTGGATGGAGATTATGGCAAAAAGAAAAAACAGTAGTTCCAATTCAGAGCAGATTGGAAATGCATAGAAAAAAATATATACATTGAGACCCAAGTTGAATATAATAGAAACTTTACTTACAGGACTGACAAGTAATTTTGAACAATAAAAACAAACACATCTCAATATTTTTATCGTCTTTGTTATAAATCCAATGTGAAACACTGGTTTGGCTAAGTCAATATGTCCGAAATGTCCTGGACATTCTGTCATATTTCCAGCGCAAGTTTGACATCTGGAGCTTCTGTCGATCACCCCTTGTCGTGGATCCATGAGACCGCCAAGCTTGGGTCTCCCCCCTTCCATTGTTTCGGGAAAGCGGATGCCTCCCTCCGTAACTGACATCCGTCGCTAAAACACATTTTAATGTTTATAATATATACAGTAAAAAATATATATTGCGCAATGCAAACAACACAAGGAACAACAATTTATCTCGTTAGTAGTTCATGAGATTTCCTTAAATGACGGGATTATTCAACATAATAATTTAAATACACCAAATAAAAAATAAAGTATTTCGTAGAATGTATCAAATCCTAAACCAAGAAATATGTTCGAAAAGCAAAATTGCATTAATTTGTATCAAATACAACACCAAGTGCGTGACACTTCATCGTCACAGAACTCACAGATATAGATATTCTTTTCCCGTTGGAATTCCATTACAATTATTATTGCAATACTCGACACATGCCTTAAATAACTTACTTACAATTTCATCTGGTGATATTATTCCAAATTGTACTCTTTTTACCTGGCGCAAAGGCGCCTTGGAATCGTTCGTCGTAGCCATTTTTATGGCATAGACTAAATAAACTTTTTTTTACATGTCTCGTTGTTGTTCTGAGGTTGCGTAGGTACTTGTTGCGAATGCGTAACATCAGTGTTGCCAACAATTATTTCTAAATTCCGTTATGTTCCTCATAAATTTCCGTCGAAAATCCGTCAACTTAATATTACTCCCGTCAAACAAATCCGTCAAAGTATAATTATAGAGATTTTGACAATGGCTTTATTATTAAATAATTACAAACAAAAACATTATATTTCAAAATCGAAATCATCATCACTTTCAGTACAGTCAGAATGCGAGGTGACGACCGTTGTAGAAGCTGTAGAAGTGGAAGGCTGATCATAGGTCTGCATTGTCCCAATCATATTTAATACTTCATCTGGCAAATCGTACGAATAGCAAGTCTTTTCTTTTCGTTTTAAGCCTGACCGTATAGTTAATATAGCGTTCACCATGTTTTCCTTCATTTTGTTTCTCAGTTTTGTCTTTATCACATTCATGACACTGAACACCCTTTCCACCTCGGCATTCGAATGCGGCAAAAGCAAAATTAAGAAAGCATAATTCTTGAAAGGGATTCGTGCCCGTCCCGTTGCCCGACAAACAAATCACATGTTTAGTGTTGCTTTGTGAAAAAAAAAGTACATATTCTGTAATAGATTTATACTGTCTCCTAAATTAAAATAAAAAAATATTCGACTTAACATTATATAAAATTTGCCCGTTAAAAAATCCCGTTAGCCGTTAGCATATGTTTTTCCCGTTTTGCTATCATTCAAATCCGTTAATTTGGCAACACTGCGTAACATGCTTGCTTGTATCAATAGACTACTAGAGCCAGGGACTCAGTGTTTCCATTCTTAATTATACTTTTACCCTAATTTATTAAGAAAATTTTCAAAAAGAAATAAAGTATACAAAATTTTCCAGATTTAATAAAATCTAAAACATAATTTATTGATTAGCAGGATTAAAAGTCGAAATATTAGTTCTATAGTAGAAAGAATCAAATATATTTCCACATTGTGACATAACAGTCATGGTTGGAGAAATTTGTTTTTTTTTTGTGTTTTAATAATTCAGACTAGAAGAGCGAATAATGGATTATTTTATCACCTGTAGATTACCTTATCGTGAAATAATAGGTTTGACGAACGAGAATAATAAACAAAATCAATGAAAAATAAACTTACCTACTACCTACATTCCTAGGAAAGCCGTACTCTAAACGGATTCTACAAGATTTCACTACACAAACGAATTACTTATGAAGCAGTGCACTGCACCCCGCGCGTGCAAAATCAACACAACGCTACACTGAGTTGAGTACCGACTGAGCCGACTCATTGTCTCTCTCATTCACTAAGCAAATGAGCTAAGCGAAGCGATCACGGAATCTGAGATTCAGTACTGTCGCGCGTGCGGCGTGGTCGTACGTATAGCGCTTTGCATACGTTCTGCGTACAATTTTGCGTCATAACGCAATTTCGAGTTACTCGATGAACTGATACAGTAGGCTGCGTCTAAGTTACTGTATTGAAGCAGAGATTTTTGCTGCGTTACTCACATCTATTTAAGCATAGTAAAATCAAATAAGTAGGTAGGTTATCTTCATAGACAACAACGTCATTTCGTAATGACGTCGTTATTAGTAGCAAAATAAACAAACGAAACGTCAGGATCAACAAAATAAATAAAACACGCGATACTTCCGTTAAAAATTGTTTAATTCAACAAAATAAACAATTTGTTAATGACGTTGTTTGTCAGATAAAAACAAAGGATGCCATTAGCTAATGATATTGTTTGTTTTTGTATGTCGGCCAATCAGAGCGCAGATAGCCATGACGTGTCTTATTGTCATTGGTTGATCCAAATCAATTACGAAAAGGTTCGGTTGCGTTTGAAATAACAATGTTATAAAAAATAAGAAAAATTAATAATAACGTTCAGTACGTTGTTACATAACATAATATACCGATTACCTTGCAATATTTTTTTTTTTAGAAAATATTTAATTTCGTTAAAATGTTTCAAGATATGGTGACAAATATTGACATATTTGTGAAATTACAAGAAAGTGGCGGCATTAAAAATAATAATTTCTTATACGAAACCTTAAAGTGGAGACGACTTGTAGATTTAAATGATGAAGATGATAAAAAGCTAAAACTGTTCTGTTCTAAATATTGTTTCAATCTTCATAGGAGGTGGATAAGTGCTAACAGAAAAGAAACTCAATTTAAAAACGAAAATAGTCAGTGGTTAGAGCCAAATATAGTGTGGCAAGAAGTTATAACGAAAGATTTTGAGGAAACGACTAACCAACCTGGATCAAGTGTCGTGAAAACGTGTGACCAGCCTACACCATCTACAGCTACTCAGTGTTTAGTACAAGAAAAACAAACAGTAGGGACATCAACTGAGGCGCGTCCAAGAAAAATATTTGCCGACTTATCAAATAAACAAAAAAGAGGCGTATAGAACATAAAATGAGCACAACTACTAGTATGTCTTCTGATGAATTTACTTTTGCTTACGTTTCAAAGTTAAAAAATGATGGTAATGACGACATTGCACAGATTCTTGAGCAGTAACTTAAAAATCCACACGATGTGAATTGGGTAAAAAACAGCATTTTTGAAAATAAGAAACCTCAATACTCTCCTGATGAAGCTCTAAGTTTAATGATATCACTGAAATTAACCAAATGGCAGTATAATTTATTACGAAAATGTGTCGAACAAAAAAGTCATAATTTATTTCCTTCGTACTACGCCATTCAAACCGCAAAGCAAGACTGCTATCCACCAAAAGAGGATATTACAGTAACTGACACAACAGCCAAAATAAAGTTACAGGCTCTTTTGGACATAACGGCAAATGCGAAATGCAAAAACGGGAGTAATAAAATCAATCGCAATTGACAAAGAATTTAAAGAATTAACAGAGTTTGATGGTACTTCTCACCAAGCTAACTATAAACAGAAAACACACTAACTGAAGAGGGACACTTTGATGATTCGAGTATTTTTATGGGTAGTAGTATTTTTATGAGTATTTTTATTTTACCAATTAAAGTAATTTCTGGAGATCATGAAGTCTGGGAGAATGAGTCACCTAAATCCCCATATTAGTGTCGTCCACTCTTCTTCAAATTTCGAAAATAAAGATACCATATTACAGGAAAATAATGCAATAGAGTCATAAATAAATAATTTAATCACAACAAGAATAGGAGAAACCGAAATATCACATTCATTGCTTCTAACAATGATAGACGGTAAAGCAACATCAGTTTTAAGTGAATATAATATGGTATTTCATCTTTACATATTTCGATACGATTTATGGAATATATTCTTCATATAGCCTTATAGGTTAGATTTAAAAACATGGATTATAAAAGGTGACAACAAAGCTATTATGCAAATTAGAAAGAAAAGTATCCAGGAAGCTATCTAAGATCAAACCGGACTTTTAGTTGATAATAATAATAATATATTTATTTTCTGTCACGGCAGCTATACAACATTACATCAAACTTCTCAAAGGGGCCTCTACGCGTTGGATCCAAATCCCCGCGCACGCCTATCAAATGACCGGGATATACCCGTGATATAGGATCGATAATAATAATAATAAAATATATTTATTTTCTCTCCAAGGTTACAATGTTAAATGTGGGTTACATAGCTTGTTTTGCTTAAACTATTCCTTACAGGAGAGAACTGGTGCCCGTGCTAGGTGGAGAACCCGCCTGTGTTACGAGTCACCAGGCCCCCTCCGCGCTATTATATGCTATAACTATGAGAGAGACAATATACTATGTTCTAATAAACGAAAAGTACTTACATCTGTTTAGCGTTTGGATTTGTTCGTGTGTTGGTGTGTGTTTGTGTGATGTGTGTGTAATGTGTTTAGAATCTAAGATATACCTTTCAGCAACTTTTCTGTACAGTCGTAGTCAAGGGATTTCAGCCATTTAGTAATGGCTTTCTTGCAGCCGTACCTGGTCATGGGATAAACACAAAAAAGAGTGTTTGCTTTGTTATATAAATAGGATCCCAAATGACAGTGAAACTTATGA
This sequence comes from Pyralis farinalis, assembly GCA_947507595.1. Lineage (NCBI taxonomy): Eukaryota > Metazoa > Arthropoda > Insecta > Lepidoptera > Pyralidae > Pyralis > Pyralis farinalis. Next base: position 22,072,166 of record OX382259.1, on the reverse strand, counting down.
GCAAAGCTAGTTTTAAAGTTGATTGCGTTGCATACCTTTCCCTTTCTGCATTTATTTTTAGTTAAGCTGGGATCATAATTGATACTGGAATGCTTTTTCAGTATGGTAGATAGGACAAACGTTTGTCTGACCGTAAGGACATCCCATTTTTGGTAAAGGTCGGTGGTTGGGTAATGATAGGGTAGGTGATTACTGACTTTCAAAATTGCACGTTGTGCTCGTTCCAGATCTAACATGTAAGTTTTTGCAGAGCCTTCCCATGAAGATATACAATAGCTGATCAAAGATTGACATAAAGCTAGGTAGACAGTTCTTATAACTTTACGATCGGCAACATTTCGTAAGTTCTTAAAAACAAAGATTAGTTTGCGCAATCTGCTTACTAGTGTCTGTATGTGAGCCCTAAAATTGATGGTATTATCTAGAGTGACACCAAGATACTTAATAGTTTCACAACACTGAAGGCTTCTGCAGGAGCAGCCATTAATCTTATCGTCGCATATGTGGGCGGTTAGGGATATGTTTATTGGAAGTTGCTTTTTTGTAAGGGCAAAAGTGAGGAACTTAGTTTTGACGACATTGAGTGTGAGTATATTATTGTTCAGCCAAGAGCAGACATCATTTAAACCATTCTGCGCATGCTCAACAACTGAGTCCCAGGTATTGTCATAGAATACGAGAGCGGTATCATCAGCAAAGGTGAAAATATTACCCTGGGGAAGTTGGAGCTCACAGAGGTCATTGATATATATGAGGAAGAGAGTTGGGCCTAATATACTGCCCTGTGGTACACCAAAAGCAACTGAAAGCTCATCACTCATCCAGTTTCCAATCCTCACCCTTTGCACTCTATCAGCAAGATAGTCAGAGAACAGAGAGAGAGAGATACGCCTCTCACACCCAGGGTCTCCAACTTGTCCAGAAGAAGGGGAACAGATACTGTGTCGAAGGCCTTAGCCAGATCCAGAAATATGCCAAGGCACTTGTGTCCAGAATCCTGCTTGTTGACTATCAAATCAGTCAACTTGTAAACTGCATCGTCCGTAGACCTACCACCTCGAAAGCCATATTGTGCAGTTGAAAGAAGTTTGTTATCTTCGAGATAGCAGACTAGACGCTTATTGAGTAAGCGTTCCAAAATTTTAGATATGGCGGGGAGTATGGATATCGGTCTATAATTATCGACACTATATCTGTCCCCTGTCTTATGAATCGGCCTAATAACCATAACTTTTAAGGCTCGAGGAAATACACCTGTACTGAAAGACAAATTGCAGATGTGCACAATGGGTGGTGCTAGAATATCACAGTGTCTTTTCAGAAGTAGACTTGGAATGCCATCAAACCCTGTAGCACAGTTATTACGTAATCCCATAATTGTGTCGGTCACCTCTATCAAATCAGTAGGCAGGATTACCATTGAAGATCGTTGAAGTGTGCGGACAGTTGGTTGGCTTGCCAGATGTGTAGGTCTACCATTCAATATGTCATTAGCAAGTTTGCTGCCAATATCAGCGAAATATTGATTGATTTTGTTGACACTTTCATGTGGCGCGTGCTCAAATATTAGATTAACTGAATGATCTGACCTTTTTTTTTTTTTTTTTTTTGTGACGCGGGGAAAAATGCATGGGAATGATCTGACCTGTTTCCGGAGGTTATATTGCTAATAGCATCCCAGAGTTTCCTTTTTGAACCGCCTGCATCAAGAATTAGCTGTTTTTCATAACCCGTCTTAGCTTTTTTGATAATAGAGTTGCAGAAGTTTCTATAACGCTTGTAGGTGCACTTTAATACATCATTATCAGGGTCGCGTTTAAGTTTTTTATGTAACTGGTCTCTATTTTTCATACACTGTAAGAGTCCTTTAGTTAAAATGACAAAGAATTTCAGAACTTGCAAATAATGCACTTACTATTTCATTTGCTTTGTGATAATGCCAACCTCTTTGTAATAATAAGCTTTGGCCTTAAAGATGGATTTTTGGCTGTATTACGATTACACTAAAAACTAAATTGTTTATTAACACGTCAATCTTCATCACTCCACCAGTTCCAACCCTATATTCCAAGCCCGCAACATGTTACTTGAATATCATTGTGAAGAAAACAGGGTCGCAACATTCTCACCAACATAACCGCGTGTAACCTTTTAATTAATTTTCATCTTCTGGCGATCTTCTATCCTACTCTATTTGTCTTAAATTTGGTGTCCTCGTTCAAACAGAACGTGGTATTATAATGCGAAACCTGAAACAAGAGTCATGAAATGTTTAAAAAGTTCTTTATGATTCTAACTTAGATATATAGAAATGTACGGCTTTTTTTTGAGAAAATAATCCGGGTAATTCACCCTAAAACGATGGTATACCCGAATAATAAAGTTATGATATTTCTTATATAGTAATGTGCTCAGAGTCAATCGATGCATGCAATTATTTGCCTGATTAGTATTATGAGTTTATCAAATATTTTTATGCATTTTTCTGACCGTAAATATTAAAACAATAAGTTTTAATTAGTTTTCTGTTAATTAAAAACAAAATTTAAAAAATCAAACATTTAACAAAAAATTGTTTATTAATTTTTTACACAATTTTTAAACAGCACGAGCGACACTGAGCGCGTTTCATATTTAGTTCTTAAAATCACAACATAAATAATTAAATAAAAAACTATCATTCAAATAAAATAATATTATTCGAAAACTCGTAAATCAAATGCAATATTCAATATTTTGGTATTCGAATAGTAAAGAAAGCAAATACTTGAGTAAAACAAAGAGTTGAATACTCAAATACCATACCCTAGAACAGCTGTCCGCTAACTTTTTATGTCCAAAGCAAATTTTTTTATAAATAAAAAAAAGTTTAGATGTAATGATGTTGTAAAACAAGGGCATGGTACCACCAATGACGGCAATACCGCTAGAGGATTTTTTGCAAATACTGCAATTACGGCTTCTATAACCGGAGTAAACGAAAATTTGATAAAACGGTTTTCAGTAATCTTAGAAGTAATTTCTTCAGGTTTTTTTAAAAATATTTTAAAATTTAAGGAGTATACTGAAACTACTGCAAAGTTATATAGCGATTTATGTCAATGGTATTACATGCCCTCTAGCGAACATAATGTCCTATAGTGCATGGGGCAAAAATAATTAAAAATTTTTGTTTAATTCCAATAGGTAAATTATACGAGGAAGATGCTGAATCGAGAAATAAAGATTTCCGTAGATATCGCGAAAATAATTCTAGGAAAATTAATAGAAAAGCCACCAATGAAGATATTTGAAATAATTTATGAATCAGTTCTGATCCATATATTTCAATAAAACGACATAAAATACAACGAAAGCATAAAAAATAACACAGGAGGCTAAAACTCTAGTAATATTAGATGAAATTATTGATGATGATCAAGAAAAAGAAAATTTTGAGTTTATAGATGTAAGTGGTCTAGAAAATGATGAGTCTGAGGACATTAACTGAATAATATGAGTGGACTAGGCCTATTGGGGATACCACTATTAAAAAAAACGTGACTGGTACTCTACCTCTGGGGTGGTGTGGAATTGAGAATAAATAAAAGAAAAAACTTAATTGTCGCAAAAGCGCAGCGAAACGCAGTTACAGACGTACCTTAAAAATAGTAAAATAAATAGTATAATACAAATCTGAAGTCATTTTTTTGAGACCTCTTGAGACCTCGGAGTTTTTGAGGAATTTGTGTTTATCTCCATACATTTTATTTTTCAATAATTCATAACTAATAAACTATTGATTATATCCAAAAAGTGTATTAGTAATTAATGTCTTGTATTTGGTAGTGGAATCGAAATCCATCATAATTTTTTTGTATATTCGAAGCTGGTTTTCAGTGGTCTCTATGTCCACTAGCGGACTTTTTCGTTCCAACGTGCGCACCCGCTCGTAATAATTTGTACGTGTACCTACCTACTTTAACTACAAATTCGTAAAGATGGATAAAAAGTAAAAAGATATCTTTTTTGTATCAAATGTGTAATTTTGTTATAAAATCACAAATTTCCTACAGAAAAAATACTTTTAATGCCTATCATTTTAGGCTATTGTAAAAATATTAAATTTCCGAATATAAAGACTAACATTTTGATAAGTGTAGTAAATGAAAAAGTAAAAAATAGTAAAATGGGTGCGTGTACGCGCGTAAGTTATACTTCTCTGGCATCATTAAATAACAAATCCCTGGAGGGATGTTGTGTTCATGCGAGTGAGTGACGTTACCACCTCACAGGCAACTGCAGCCAAATAACAATTCCCTGGAGGGTTGTTGTGTTCATGCAAGTGAGTGTCGTTACTACCTCACGCACAAAACTGCACTGCAAAACTCACAAAACTGCAGTCATATATATATATCATATGATCTAGACAACGCTTACAGTATAACATGCCATTATCAACACTGCTGAGGAATGTAGGGGTTTGATCTCAAATTTTAATATTAAAATTCTCAATATGAACATAAGAAGCCATGGGCGAAATTTTGATGCTTTTCTTGTAAAGCTCGCCAGAATGTACATTAAATTTGATGCTATCATTCTGACGGAATGCTGGATTTCTAATGTTTCAACTGTCCCACAGATTCCCGGTTATGTGTCACACAATTCAACAATGTTTATAAACAAAGTAGGTGGTGTTGTCATATACATAAAGGATAGTTGGTCACCGACATTCTCGGAACCCTCGCTACGGGAGGCATATTGTGTACTTGCTGAGATTCCAAATATCTTCTCTGTGTTGGGCATTTACAGATCCCCCGCTTTCTTCAATCTGGAACCCTTTTTGTATTCACTTGAATTGGAAATAGGAAAAATTGGACTAGCATCTCGTCTGATAGTACTGGGAGATCTCAATATTGACATTTCTGGTCCGAGCCGTAGCAAAGACCAATAGTTATATGTGTCTGATGGCTCACATGGGTTATATTGCTGCGGTGCACAGACCCACGCGGTTTAACTCCTGTTTAGATCATATATTTGTTCCCAGTAAAGCCACGACCGAATCCGTGATATATCATTCAGATCTCAATGAGCACAGTATGGCAATGGCTGGATTGATGTTGGAATCTTGCAGGGATAGGATCAAAAATCGATGCCAGAATAGAATAGATTATAACGGAGCGACATCTGAACTGGAGCAGGTTGATTGGAATGATGTCTTGCTTAGCGACTGTCCCACGAAGGCTGCGGATAAACTTAACTCTATAGTGAGAAACGTAATAGCTAGGAATTTAAAAATTGTTAAAATTAGTCATTCTAAATTCACTATACAGTCATGGATGACACCCGGTTTAGTTAATGTGCAAAACATAAAGATAGGCTTCATGCCGAGACCCGCAAATTCTCAAATGACCTCACGATAAAGCGAGTATTTGCTAGATATCGAAATTTTTACAATGGTCTTCTCAAAAAGCTAAAATTTGAATATAACACCAAATTGCCGAATGAAAACATGAAAAACTCTAAAAAGCTTTGGGAGACTATAAGAAATGTTACTCACTCTAGGAATTATCACCATACAAGGAATAGTGAACTTCTTAAATTTAAGGATTCGCTTTCTGCGTCCCTTGACCATTGCAATGACTACATTTCTTCTGTGGGTCAAGTATTAGCTAATAGTATCTTACAAAATACTAACGAAACAGAAGCATCACTTAGAGCAAGAATGACGCAGACGGGCGGTCCTGTTGATTCTTTCTTTCTGGCTCCAACGAACGCCGAGGAAGTTGAATCGCAAATTCAACAATTGAAAACGGACAGAGCGCTGGGTCTTGATGGCATATCAAATGGATTAATAAAACTGATTTGCAAAACGATCTCAGTTCCCTTGACATTGAATTTTCCAGACAACTGGAAGATCGCCGCTATTAGTCCCATCCACAAAAATGGTCCTAAAGACGACCCCAAGAATTATAGACCGATTGCTCTATTAGGATCTCTCTCGAAGATCCTGGAACGTCTTGTCAATGTGCGCCTGGTGGCTTTTCTCGAAAGACACCATCTAATATCCGAAGCTCAATTTGGCTTCAGAAGGGACAGGTCCACCGAAAACGCTGTTTCGTTGTTGGTGGAGATTGTTGCTGCACACCTTGATAATGGGCGAGCCTGCGTCGGAGTCTTCCTAGATCTAGCGAAGGCCTTCGACACAGTGTACATTCCAATATTGCTACGAAAGTTGGAATTGATGGGTATAAGGGGAATTTCCTTGAGCTGGTTTTCCAGTTACCTTAGCGGTAGGACACAATGAATCAGGGTAGTCTCATGTAAGTGGAGTTAAACCTGTGACTTTTGGAGTAGTCCGCAGGGTAATATTTTGGGACCGTGCTTATTTTTGATTTACGTTAATGATATGCTACGAGTATCATTGAATTTGCCCGGAACCACTACAGTTTGCTATGCAGATGATACTGCTTTATTTTTCTCGGGTAAAACGTGGCAAGAATGTTTTGGTGATGTAAAAAGTGGCATGACTGCCATCATGGCCTGGCTGAATCGCAATATTTTGACTTTCAATGTATCAAAGACCAAATTCCTGTTGTCACAAAACCGCGTCTTCGACCCCGGATATGGCGTCAATAAAAGTTCACACATGTATGGGTTTTGACCAGGCTGGCGTTCTGCATCCGAGTTGTATCTGTGAGGGGATCCTGAGGTGTCCAACTGTGCGCTATCTGGGAGTCACCTTAGATGAAAGGCTTACATTTGCGGCGCACACTGAAATCACCTGTTCGAGGACTCGTTTAACTGATCCAAACCATGAAATTGCTTCGAGAAGTTGCAGACAAACAGTTACTAACAACTGTTTATTTTGCCTTATGTCAGTCGATACTAACTTATTGCATAGTGGTGTGGGGCGGTGCTGCATCATGTCACATGATCAGCCTCGAGAGAGCCCGAAGACTCCCTCTATAACCTGGTGCAGCACATCCGCGCCAAGCTTGACGAGAGGAGAATGCTCACTCTCGTCTCGCTGGATATAAAGGGAGCCTTCGACAACGCCTGGTGGCCGGCAATCAAACTACGACTGGCTGAGGAAAATTGTCCTCTGGGCTTGAGGAAAGTGATCGACAGCTATCTCAGCGATAGGATGGTCAGAGTTAGGTACGCCGGGGGGGAAACCTTGCGGTCCACCACCAAAGGGTGCGTCCATAGGAGGACCGATTTTGTGGAACCTCCTATTGGACCCTCTTCTGCAGCAACTCGACCTTGCGGGGGTGCACTGTCAGGCCTTTGCCGATGACGTCGTGCTGATGTTCGACGGCAACACTGCGCTGGATATAGAGAGACAGGCCAATGCCGCTCTCGAGCATGTGAGGGCGTCAAAAACCGTTTAAAGTTTGCGCCGCAAAAGACCAGCGCTATGCTGATCACGCGCAAACTTCGGTATGATACCCCGCGCCTTACCATGGGCGGGATAGACATTGGCATGTCTCGGCAGATCAAACTGCTGGGGTTGACGATTGACGCGGGTCTGACGTTCCACGCGCACGTGGCTACAGTCTGTAAAAGGGCAATAGCCATATACGGGCGCCTTGCGCGTACGGCCCGCGTCAGTTGGGGACTCAACCCTGAAGTAGTGAAGATCATATATTCAGCCGTAGTGGAGCCTACGATATTTTTTTTTTTTTTTTTTTATAATAACGTACACCCCTGCCGTGGGCAAGGCGATCTAAGCAACTATATGTACATGTTATATACTCATTTTTAAAAAAATCATTAAAATATAATAAATACACATTCATACATCATACTCTCTTTCATTCCGCAATTCATTCTTCCATTCATCATCTTTCAATTTTATTTTCTAAAATTGTTTTTGCCCATTTTAGAACGTCGGTGAAACGATAGTGGCTATTTCCAAACTTCCCTCCCCATACTGCATCAGTCCAGCCACGGGCGACAGAGAGCTTCACAGCTCCACCTAGCCACCGCGATCCCTGCGGCTATACAGCATTAGTCCTAGGTGGAGCTGCTCTGCTTATTCCGATCTATAGTAGCCGTGGCTAGACTGACGCAGTATTTTATAAATTTTGCTCGTGTTTTCCCCATCACTATTTCGGAGACTGTAGTTTCGGTGACCCACATTCCCAACTCCTGCTCCAAATCGTACCTCTGTTTGGAGAATGCGGGACACCGAAACAATATGTGCTGCACTGTCTGGTCCACGCCGGGCTCGCAGAAGCAGGATGGGTCATCCGCGCACTTGAACCTGTGCAAGTACGCGGAGAACTCACCATGCCCCGAGAGGACCTGCGTGGTCATGCTCGACGGCACCATTTTGCCCACGATGCCGTACGCCTCCGCCGCACTCGGGAAGAACATCTTCGTCGTCGAAGCTGTTGTTCTCGATGTGTATCTCCTATCCCATTCGTCAATGGTCCCCTTGCGGATCATACCTTTGACGAATGAGACAGGGCAGCGGTCATAATCTGGCCGCCTCCGCAACCCCAGTGCGGCGCTCCTGGCGAGTTCATCGGCACGTTCGTTCCCCTCCAACCCCGCGTGTGCCTTAATCCAAAACAACGAGACGCTCTTACCCTGGCCTCTGCACAGTTTAAGAGCGCCCCGTGTTTGCACCGCCAGGGGATGGGGGGACTCGACGTTCGCCACCGCCTGGAGCGCCGCCATGGAGTCGCTGAAGATGCCAATACTGGGTCCATCGCAGCTCAAAGCGTACTCGGCCGCCGTGCAGATAGCCAGGAGTTCCGCCTGGTAGACGGTACAATAGGACGACAAAGCAAGCTTGAGGGCCTTGGTTTCGGCGTCGCCGTTCCATACGGACACAGCGGCGCCAACCCGGCCCTCAATCTTGCTGCCGTCCGTGTAAATTCGCAGGGCAAAGTTGGAGTGTGCCCATTGTTCCTCGTCCACCAGGCTGCCGAACTCCAAGCTATCTAGCTCCGCGGGATGCGGGGCCTCGATCTTCAAGGCCATCCGCTCGATCTCCCTGTCCCCGAGCAGCGGATGGGGTAGCCCCCTCTTGGCCTCGTACAAAGAGGCGACCTAGCGCACTCTGAGGTCAAGAGGCAGCACCCCGGCCAGCAGCAGTGCGGAGTTCAGGGAGACCGTGCGGTAGGCTCTGCAGATCTTCTGCGCGAAGCCCCGCTGTACGCTGTTGAGCTGTTTCTGGATGCCCAGCTTATTGACCGCTGGAGCCCATGCGGCGGCAGCGTACAATATCATAGGTTCCACTACGGCTGAATATATGATCTTCACTACTTCAGGGTTGAGACCCCAACTGACGCGGGCTGTACGCGCAAGGCGCCCGTATATGGCCACTGCCCTTTTACAGACAGTAGCCACGTGCGCGTTGAACGTCAGACCCGCGTCAATCGTCAACCCCAGCAGTTTGATCTGCCGAGACATGCCAATGTCTATCCCGCCCTTGGTAAGCCGCGGGGTGTCATACTGAAGTTTGCGCGTGATCAGCATAGCGCTGGTTTTATGCGGCGCAAACTTCAACCGGTTTTTGACACCCCACGCCCTCACATGCTCGAGAGCGGCATTGGCCTGTCTCTCTATATCCAGCGCAGTGTTGCCGTCGAATATCAGCACGACGTCATCGGCGAAGGCTTGACAGTGCACCCCCGCAAGGTCGAGTTGCTGCAGAAGAGGGTCCAATAGGAGGTTCCACAAAATCGGTCCTCCTATGGACCCTTGGACGCACCCTTTGGTGGTGGACCGCAAGGTTTCCTCCCCGTACCTCACTCTGACCGTCCTATCGCTGAGATAGCTGTCGATCACTCTCCTCAAGCCCAGAGGACAATTTTCCTCGGCCAGTCGCAGTTTGATGGCGGGCCACCAGGCGTTGTCGAAGGCTCCCTCTATATCCAGCGAGACGAGAGTGAGCATTCTCCTCTCGTCAAGCTTGGCGCGGATGTGCTGCACCAGGTTATAGAGGGAGTCTTCGGTTCCCCTTTGTGGCATAAACCCGTACTGGCGAGTACTAATCCTCGGTAGAATGTGGTGCTTGAGGCGAGCGATCAGCATTTTCTCGTATACCTTGCCCAAGACAGGCAAAAGCCCAATCGGCCTGTAAAATTTGGGCAAGGTATACGAGTCTTTGCCTGGTTTCCGAAGGACAATTACGAGGGCCCCCTTCCACAGCCGAGGAAAGTAGCGGAGGGCTCGACATTTATCAAGAAGGGCCAGGAAGAACTCAGGGTCACTGTTGATGGCCCGAGCGCAAATGTCAGGCCGTCGGCACCGGGAGCCTTCTTTAGGTTGAACGACGATACAGCCGCTAAGAGCTCCCTCATGGTAAACGGCGGGTCATGGTCATCATCGACCCGCTCGTTTACCTCGCGGGCCTTTTTCCTTATTTCGCGGTGATCTGTATCGTCGTCCAACTCGCTGTCGGCAGGATAGAACGTATCCGCCAACAGCTCGAGGGACTCCCTGTGATCCAACGTCCTCCCGCCCTCCTGGAGGAGTACATCCTCCTTGCGCTCGGTTGCCCTCCCAATGACCCTATATATACTTTCCCAGACGCCTTCTTTGTCTTGCCTCCCACAAAATTTCCTCCAGCTGTCAGTTTGGGCATCCCGCACTGCGGCCTCGTATTTGCCCTTTTGTTCGAGGTACGAACTGACCACCATTTGTCTCCGGTCCGGCGCTGCGTTTCGGATTCTGCGTCGCTTGGTGTTGGTTTGCCTCTTCAGCTCCTCGAGTTCCTCCGACCACCACGGCAATCTAAATGAATCCCCGCCTTTGAGTTTGGGCATCGCTGCCTGGCAGGCCTCGGCTATGGCTCGGGTATACCCGTCCACGATTACCTCCAGGTCCTCCCACACCTGGACCGCCTCAACGCTCTCCACGTTCAGGCGATCCCTCCGCATGATTGCTGCCAGTTTCTCTCGAAACTGACACCAATCCGCTTTCCTGGTGTTGAAGATCCTGGTGGTCCTCGCCACGGATACCCCTTTCGCCCGTGCCAAGTTGATTTCAAATAGAATGCCGTTGTGGTCAGAGGATGTTAGGGCCTCGGAGACGCGCCAGCCATCCACCAGGCTCAGCATATCCTCAGAGCAGGCCGTCACGTCGACATGGCTGCTGTACCTCTTCCCGCCTCGAACGGTATCGAATGTCGGGACGTCCCCCGAATTAAGTATCTGGAGGCCCAGCTCCCCTAAGGCTCCAGTCATCATCTCCCCCCTGGAGTCCTCTTGGGAGCTGCCCCACCAGAAACTCTTCGCGTTGGCGTCCCCGCCTATGACCAACCTTCCAGGTCCGGTTTCCCGCTCAACCTACCTACGATATTGTATGCTGCCGCCGCATGGACTCCAGCGGTTAATAAGCTGGGTATCCAGAAACAGCTCAACAGCGTACAGCGGAGCTTCGCTCAGAAGATCTGCAGAGCCTACCGCACGGTTTCCCTGAACTCCGCACTGCTGCTGGCGGGGGTGCTGCCTCTTGACCTCAGAGTGCGCGAAGTCGCCTCTTTATACGAAGCTAAGAGGGAGCTACCCCATCCGCAGCTCGGGGACAGGGAGATCGAGCGGATGGCCTTGAAGATCGAGGCCCCGCATCCCGCGGAGCTAGATAGCTTGGAGTTCGGCAGCCTGGTGGACAAGGAACAATGCAGGGCACACTCCAACTTTGCCCTGCGAATGTTTACGGACGGCAGCAAGATTGAGGGCCGGGTTAGCGCCGCTGTGTCCATATGGAACGGCGACGCCGAAACCAAGGCCCTCAAGCTTGCTTTGTCGTCCTACTATACCGTCTACCAGGCGGAACTCCTGGCTATCTGCACGGCGGCTGAGTACGCTTTGAGCTGCGATGGACCCAGTATTGGCATCTTCAGCGACTCCATGGCGGCGCTCCAGGCGGTGGCGAACGTCGAGTCCCCCCATCCCCTGGCGGTGCAAACACGGGGCGCTCTTAAACTGTGCAGAGGCCAGGGTAAGAGCGTCTCGTTGTTTTGGATTAAGGCACACGCGGGGTTGGAGGGGAACGAACGTGCCGATGAACTCGCCAGGAGCGCCGCACTGAGGTTGCGGAGGCGGCCAGATTACGACCGCTGCCCTGTCTCATTCGTCAAAGCTATGATCTGCAAGGGGACCATTGACGAATGGGACAGGAGGTACCAATCGGTACCGCACAAGACGGCATTATTTATTAAAAACTATCGAGATTTTTTTACGCGTAAGAGACACGGTGGTCAAATATATACTAGTCGTCCAAATGTCAAACTACTCTCATTGAGAGTAGTTTGTATGGCTTCAGTTTTGGGCGTGTTTGCGGTTTCTGGTTTATTCTGTATTCTGAGTAAAGACGCTTGGAAAAAAATTGCCGATGATTTTTTTGAAAGAGCAAATTTTCCTCACTTAAGCAGTGAGGAAAATTTGCTCTTTGAAAAAAACTGTTGCTGTTGACGGCAAGAACATACGATGTATTATGTTAAAAGTTTTTTCTCTTTGGTATTAATAGCAATATGCGACAGTAATTACAAATTTGTTATGGTTGATATTGGAGCTTTTGGTAAATTCAGTGACTCGTCAATATTTCAAAATTCGGTTTTCTATGAAAAAATGCAAAAAAAAACAATTGGATATTCCAGAGCCACAACCTATTTCACAAAGCAGCGAGACATGTACGCCATACGTTTTTGTAGGCAACGAGGCATTTGCGTTATCTACGAATTTGATGCGCCCATACGCAAAAAAAGATTTGGATGAAACCAAAAGAACGTTCAATTACAGGCTTTCTAGAGCAAGAAGATATCTCATAATACAGAATAAACCAGAAGGAGCCTACAGCCGACAATACATGCCGTCCGCTGTGTGTCCAGAAACAATTCGCAATCCCCCGCACTCCTCATACTTCCCACCCGTACAGTGTTGCTAGCTTAGTGACAGTTCGCCTCTTTTAGGGTAAATGAAAAGTGTTATATAATATAATGTTATGCATAAAAAATGCTTTAGTAAAATAAAACACAAGTATTTTACAAAAAATATGTGTTTACTTAGGTACATTTTGTTGTACTAAATTTTTATAATATTGCCGTTTTGATTCTGAGGTAATCAATACATTTTTACGTTTCGACAAATAAAGAAGTCTTGCTCTTTGCTTTTATAATTTCATTAGTGGAGACCTGAAATTCCACATATAATAATTAGAATAGTTTTACACAAAACATTTTTATAAAAAAACTACTATTTACACAATTTCACACATGCAGACTATATACCAAAAACATTAGTTACCTATATAATGATATTTCAATCATTATTTAAGTCAATAATTATTATTTATTTCAGGTAATATTTATATTAAAAGATGTCAAATAATGTAAACGTAGGCTCATGTCGTAAATACCTTAAAATTAAATAAATGTATTTACATATTTTACATTAATCAAACTATTTTTTAATTATGTACTTAACATGGATTTATTAATTATATAAACTGGCAACATGGAACAAAAAAGACTCGCCCAAATTGTTTACCACTATCAACGAGTAAAAGAAATTTATTATTTTAATTAAAATGAGATGTAAATGCGCTAGTTACACATGAAATGTGATCCCATCTTGTTTTTTTATGCTTCTTACTGCGTTCTTGCAGGTGGGAACCGCACTCAGAGAAAAGATACCTCCTCTGAGGAACCGCACAAGACGGCATTATTTAATAAAAACTATCGAGATTTTTTTACGCGTAAGAGACACGGTGGTCAAATATATACTAGTCGTCCAAATGTCCAACTACTCTCAGAGAGTAGTTTGTATGGCTTCAGTTTTGGGCGTGTTCGCGGTTTCTGGTTTATTCTGCATTCTGAGTACACACATATAAAAATTCACTCCTATTAAAATATTTTCAATCATATTGTGAAAACAATTTAATGCATCACTATACAATAACGTCATCAGTTGGAGTACGGGACCTTATATAGTCCCCGGGTCGGTGGAGCCATGGGAAGATGGTGGGATATCATGTTCAGTGATAGTCCAGTGAACCGTCCTATTAACTAACTGGTCTTGACATGTATCACTAAATTCGTGTTTCCAGATTTATGTACATACACACATCAAAAGTGTCTAGGGATCAACATATATTTTTGCAATAACTTTTCTCCTGATTGATATTAATTAAAATTTTCTTTAAGGATTCATCAAATAAAGTGTTTTCGTTTGTCTACAGTAACGATAAACCAAGTCACCTTTGCATTAATAAAGAAATTTGCCATTTTCATAATAAAGGGATTTTTGACATTTGAACCACTAACATTAAAGTTCGAAAAAAAGACTGAAATAACAGTTTTCTTTAAAATTTTATTGGGTAACTTAAACAATTAATAATCCGTGTTTCTACCGCGAACACTAACAACACAAGAACATCGGTTTGGCATACTCAAAATGAGTTCATCCAAATCACGCTGTGGAATGGCCGCCCATGTCAGTATCAGTCGACTTTGGACACGTTACCGAAGCACTGGTACCGTGGCTGAGCGCCATGGAGGACGGTATCGCTGCACCACACGGAGACAAGACCGATACATTCAAATCACAACTCGAAGAGCTCCAACAATAACCGCCATGATGTTAGCCGTGACGCTTCATCACTCTTCAGGGAACTTAATTAGCGACCAAACAGTCAGAAACCGCTTGCATGAAGTGAACCTTCATTCCCGAAGACCGCTAAGGGTACCACCTATAGCAATGCACAATCGTAGGATTCGATATCAATAGGCTCTTGAACACAGAAATTGGGCAGAAGAACAATGGCGTTTCGTGTGCTTTTCTGATGAGTCTCGTTTTGGTATGAGACCGGATACAAGACGTATACGACACTGGAGAACCCCTGGACGCCAACAGCGATTAAAATCCTGCCAGGAAGTCCATCCTTATAGTGGTGGAACCATCATGGTATGGGCGGGTACATACAAGTGCAAATCGGTCCCTTATTTCAGTTAATGCATGATAATGCACGACCGCACACCGCAAGAGTTGTAAGACAGACTCTCGCCGCAGCTAACATCAATGTCATGCCCTGGCCTGCTCAGTCGCCAGACTTGAACCCGATTGAGCATGCATGGGATATGCTACAGAGAAGAGCTCTGCCGAATATGGAGGGTATCCAGTCGCAAGAAGACCTTTTTTTGTTGTTGCAACGAACATGGGCGGCCATTCCACAGCGTGATTTGGATGAACTCATTTTGAGTATGCCAAACCGATGTTCTTGTGTTGTTAGTGTTCGCGGTAGAAACACGGATTATTAATTGTTTAAGTTACCCAATAAAATTTTAAAGAAAACTGTTATTTCAGTCTTTTTTTCGAACTTTAATGTTAGTGGTTCAAATGTCAAAAATCCCTTTATTATGAAAATGGCAAATTTCTTTATTAATGCAAAGGTGACTTGGTTTATCGTTACTGTAGACAAACGAAAACACTTTATTTGATGAATCCTTAAAGAAAATTTTAATTAATATCAATCAGGAGAAAAGTTATTGCAAAAATATATGTTGATCCCTAGACACTTTTGATGTGTGTATTTGTAATTATCACTTGCTCGGTGGTGAAGATAAATATCGTGCGGAAACCCGCACGTCAAAGAAATTATATTTCGAAAAGACTTATAGAATAGCCTTAGAAAAGATCTGGTTCTCAGTCTGGGTTAGGCAGGTGACAGGCCTGCACAATCGCAGTCGCTCCATATAAAAATCTGTATCGTCGCTAAATAATTAGGCTTGGGTAGCAGACCCCGCCAATCCTAATACATTAGGAAACGGGATAACGCTAGGAATTAAAGACTCTTTTCTAGAAATGTGTATAATACTTACACGGAATATTATTACAAAATTAAAAAATGATACGCACCCGCGATCTGCACCTAGTCTCTACCTTCACTCCGTTGTCCTTCCAAAGTACAGTACATATTTAGAACAACGACATCAACTTAAAGTGAGGTAGGTAGGTAAACGCTCCTCCGATCCGCAGTTGAGCAGCATGGTAGTGAGGTTAGCAAACGAATGCACTATTCATTTCACTCTCTTAGGCGTCTCCAGAACTTTCTCCCTTTCTCCACTAAAGTTATACTTAGTAATGCCCTTCTTCTACCCCTTCTCGACTACGCCGACGTTTGCTATTTGGACGCAAGTGAGAAACTCTTAAATAAACTTGAACGATTGCAAAATCCTGCAATTAGGTTTATTTTTGGACTTAAAAAATATGATCACATTACTGAGTACCGCAACCGACTGAACTGGCTCCCTATTCGCTCCCGTCGTAATATCCACACTCTAATTTTTCTTTTTATGATTCTCCATGATTCTGCTGCTCCTGCGTACCTACACAGCCGATTTAACCTCTTTCCCCCTACCAACCGTTCTCGTCGTTCCTGCCATACCAAGACGCTGTTGCTCCCAACTGCGCAAACAAATTTTTTTATAACTCTTTTACCTACCGTGCTGCTTAGTTGTGGAATAAATTACCTACACGTATTCGTGAAAGCCCATCTGTTTTCTCATTCAAAAAGAAATTGAAAGATTACTACTTATCCATTCAGAAATTACTGTATATGTGTATGTATATGTATGTATGTATATATATATATATGTATCGTATATATATTATGTATGAATAACTCTTATTAAGGCACATACAGCTATTCCACTACTGACAACATTACCCACTGTTGGAGGTTGGCTGGAAGAAATCTCTTTTAGAGATAAGCTCGCCTTTACGAACTATGTATTTTAACGATTGTAACTTTTTAATTTGTTGTGTGCAATAAAGGATATTATATAGTGTATACTCTCAGTGGGTTAAGGTTAAGTAAGGATTAGTATGGTGGATTTAAATCCACGACCCCTATTCTGTTTCTGTTAACTGTTACAGTTAACGAGAACTCGATGGCGTCATTGTGCGTGTCATTCTAACCGAATACGCAGGTTAAGCAAAGCCGATCTCAGCCTATCTATGGATGGGTTTATCTATCTCGAGTTTCCCCGGATTCGGAGGGCACGTCAAGCCGTCGGCCCCGGCTGTTGGCGATAGATGGCAGTTGTTAAGCTTAATCATGGCTCTCGGGCGGCTTAAAGACACTGACCTACGCCAATCCGCATTTGAACAGCGTATGCTCTAAACCCCTTCAGTTGAAGGGAGACTCATATCCCTGCAGTGGCATGAGTAAGGGTTGTTGTGGTGGTGATTTTTGTTTACGACACCTATGATAATATTTAAGATATATTTTTTAAAGATGGAGTATCTTCCCTAGCCCCTGAACTCTTCCGACACTAGTCCATAGCAAAACATTTATTTTCTTAATTGTGAGTAAAATTGTTACGACCTGAAATCATTAATGAATCATAAACAGAGTCAGAATATTGCAAATCAGTGTCGAATGTAACGTTCCAGGTCTATATGAAAATTCCTGCCTGTGTAGTTGCAATGTTGTGTTGGGAATCAGCGAGACCAACTGAAAGCTATGAAGTCCTGCATTGATAATGAAGCAAAATCTGTCTACATGCTACTATCGATAAACGCTCATATGAATGCTATTAAATCATAATAAATAGATCTATTTAAAAAACATAATAAAACATTTTATATGCCATTTCATCTAACCCGCTGTTTGACTTTCCCAAAATAACGCTTGAATCTATTAACAATAATAAAACATTTCGACATTTTTGATTATTATCTATTTTATTGCAAATTCATTTTAATAAATATACTTTGGCAGAACAAAAGATCTAGCTTTCACAAATACATTATTTCACAAAAGGTGCCTTAATTTATTAATATTAAAATAAAATGCAGTATGTGAGGACCCTCTCATACTTTACTGCTGGAGGCGCTATGTGTATTGAACTCTAGGAAATCTTTTAGCAACGTCGTGCGTCTTTTTTCAGCAATATCCATTTGATTTTCTAAATCACCTCTATCTGTTGTTTCAGCTCTCTCCACCTTCCAAGACAAGTTCTCAATCTCTGCCTCTAATTGAGCCTGAAAATAGTAACGAAATTGTTTATTTTTAAAAATAATTTATTTTATCACAAAGACTATTGGATATTTCTCGGTTATTAAGAATACGTAATAGGAGTTTAATGTACACATAATTAGAATAACAGTTATGAAAATGGGTATTCTTTCGAAGCAGGCCTTCTGTTTATAATTCCCGCCGTAGCCCGTTTATGAAGCCGTAACAACAACAATAAAAAAAAGCCATGAAGCTACTAATTCATAAGACTATCACAATTACAATATTAGTATATTGCACTTGTCGGAAGGCATACAAGCCGTATGCCTTCCGACATTGCCCGACTGATGTAAAGCGGTTACCGTAGACTATGATGATGATATGTAAATAGATTAAGTATCACTTACGCGCGGCCTTCTCTGCTAATAACACAGCAACTCCTTGAGGAGCTAACTGGTGACCTCACACATACGCAGGAATACAACAACCGTCTAAGGAGTTGTTATTTGGCTGCGGTTTTCTGTGAGGTGGAGTTACTTCCCTAGACAGACTGCTTTGATGCGCCCTTCCTCTCTTAAAACATCCATATCACGACAAACAGACATGTTCATGCACACAAATGTTTGTCTTGTGTGGGAACCGAACCCACGAACATTGATGTTAAAGTCACGTCATTCACGACTCGCCACCGTGCCACCGAGCTCGTCAAAATGAGAATGATAGAAAGTATCATACGTTGTTTATTATATTGTTTGATGACGAGCTCGGTGGCTCAGTAGTGAATGACGCGACTTTGACACCAACGCTCGTTTCGATCAAAGCTGCCCACCTAAGGAAGTACCTCCACCTCACGGAAGATCGCAGCCAAACAACAACTCCCTAGAGAGTTGTGTTCCTGCGTGTGAGAGAGGTCACCAGTATGCTCCTAAGGTGTTGCAGTGTAAGCAGCAGAGGAGGCATCGTTGATACTTAGTATATTGCAAGCGTTTATAGGCTACGGTAACCGCTTTACATCAGGTAGGCCATATGCTTGCATGCCTTCCGACGTAGTATAAAAAAAAGGAACCGAGCGTTGTGCGTGTGGTAGTACGTGTGTGCGCGCCTGCGTATTACGAAGCTTTGTATATTCTATGTATATTTCTATTTCAATTACACGAATCAAGTGATTAATGTTATATGGAACATTAAAAAATATAAAGCAAATCTCGCGACAAGCTTTTATATCATATAAATTGTGTAATGTAGGTAATAAATTAATGGGATTGATTCAAACTTTTAGGTCGGCAACGCATGAGTGACGCCCCTGGTGTTACAAATGTCCATAGGCTACGGTGACGGTTTACCATCAAGCAGGCCGTATGCTTGATTGCCACCTTAGTGGTATAAAAAAAGTTTATCTTCTTCTTTTTAGAGCATTTACAATAAAAGCTTGTTTTTAAATATTTTATTATTAATTTATTTTACACTTGCACAAGAGTTTGTGTGAACTGTGCATAGAGAGCAGTGTAGTTATTATTATGATTATTTTAAACAACGTCGGGAGGCATATATGCATACTCCCCACCTGATGTAAAGCGGTTACCGTAGCCTATGAACCCTCGCAATACCCTAAGGCTGATACTGATATGGCTGATGCCAATTGTGACGAGTAGGAAAACCATAAAGCATTAGTACCATAGCGCCTTATAATATTTTCGGTCTCGTCGTATGATAACACGTATGAGCCATTCAATCAGAACTTGCTTGCTGAAGGTACTTAGTTACGTGATAAATATGCAAAATTTTATTTATTCTATTATATATTGAGAAGGCCACGTAATGCTTAGATTTGCGTCAAATTGTCCTTAATTTATTATTTTTTGAGATTGATTCATTATCACAAACGATAATACATATGTTTAAGCTGCACATAATCATTTTATGCATAATATTGTTGCAATATTCTATCAAACGGGCGAAACGTTGCTTCAAGATCTCATGCAAAATATTGAGTTATTTCAAGAAATTGTCAAACGGGATGTTTCTTGTATACACACAAAATTTCATCCAAATCGGTCCTGCCGTTTAGGAAGAGTTAAGTGACAAACACACGTACAGAAGAATTATATATATTAAGATACTGTTTATACTTCAATAATCTACTATATGTACTCACCTGCTGGTATTCAAATAATTCTTTCCGGGGACCCACTTCCATGTAATAGGCATAAGGGTATGTGTACTGTAGAGTATATCTACAACGTTTTAAAAGTCTAGCAGCATCCCAAAGATATTGCCAATCAATCCATGTTCCTTCGCCAGCCATTACCTGCCAATGTCAAATAATTTCTAAGAACAAATAAATATTGAACTGCAGTACTGCAGCTCGTCCATGAAAGTATGATTGATGAGATTCGCGTTGCTCGGTAATGGAAGGATTGAGTGAATAAAGGAGTTATCTGGTAAAATGTAAAAAATATGATTTATATAATGGTTAATGTATCGATTTGCGCAAATTGTTTTATACTGGTTTGGATTTCTTGTGTGGGTTGATTATTGAATAGAATATGCGCGCTGCGCCTGTAGAACATTGAAAAAAGAAAATATTTCACTACCTGGACAATTTTTTTTTAAATAGTTATTAGATTCGAGCGTTATTTTGCGAAAGTCAAATTTACAGGCAATTTGATCTAAACTTTTTACATTTTACTTTCTGTAGTGGAAGCACACTAAGTAGTTTAGATGAAAATACCTGTAAAAATCTTTTATTTGCACACGATCCATTGTGTTAACTAAGTCCGTCATGTGGACATATTTATGTAATTAAAACCTTATTAATTTGTTTTTAACTTTTATTTCTTCGACTGTTTAATATAAGCAGAATTTCGAAAGAATGGACATGACCTGCATATTTTCGCGCGTAAATATGGACGTAAATAAAAACAGCAATAAAGTATTTGCGGAGTTTTTATCTTATCAGTTAAGATCACATAATGAAATCTAACATTTCCTGAAGAATATTAGGTTGATCAAACAAAAATATAAATAACCAGTTGAGAAGGCGCAAGCTTGCATTGCCAGAGGAACAATCATATATTTATTTGCGAATACAGGTAATGTTACAGAACAGATGGATTGATAAACATATTTATGCTACTATATTCTACCTTACGGCATGCATATTTTTACAAATAATAGTACATATTAAAATGTGTTATAAAAAACAGAATTAAAGTCAGTATTAAGAAATATGTCAATGTCATGGTCCATAATACACATTATGTTATATAATTTACAAGTCATAATTATCTTCTAAGTAATCTTTTATGCTAAAGTATGCCTTTTTTATTAGCAGCTTGTATAGTCTTTGCTTATAGATATTTTGACTAGCACTATCTCTAATACATTTAGGCAATTTATTATATATTAAAGGCGCCATACCAATGATGCCTTTGCGTAAAAGTGTCGTCTTGCCTGCCATGTTACAGAGTTTATGTCCATTACGACAACTTTTTATATTCTTAAACTCAAGATTTTTTTACAAACACTGCCGTCTCATAAATATACAGACACGGGAGTGTCAGTATCTGTTGAGATTCAAAATATGGCTTACAGCTTTCCATTGGAGATATTTTACAAATAGCCCTCACGCATTTTTTCTGAGCCCCAAATATTGATTCTCGATGTACTGAATTTCCCCAGAAAATTATTCTATACCGTAATGTAGATGCCACGTTGGCATGGTAGGCGGTTAACAACGTTGACGTATTAACTACCTTTGATAACATATACAGCGCGTATGAAAACTGGTTTAATTTATTACATATACTTTGAGCCTGGTCTTTCCAGTTTAGATGTCGATCAATTAGTAAACCTAAAAATTTCGTTGTCTCTGTTTCTAAAATTTTATGTCCCAAATAATTTATGTCAAGATTATTTAATACAGAAATTTTATAGTTATTTGTAAATGTCATTATTTTAGTTTTATCAATATTAATTTTGAGATGATTAACCTCTAACCAACTTATTATGTCATGAATGGATTTTTCAATGTCATTATGGCGAAATATATGGTCATTATTAGGATTCTGTGCTATCGTCAGCAAATAGAACCATTGGGTATTTTACAGCACTTGGTAGATCGTTGATATATACTAGGAATAATAAAGGGCCCAAAACGCTCCCCTGTGGTACGCCAAACTGCACCTACCTGTGGAACACCTGGCTCGTAAAATATATAACAATTCAAGATATATATATTTTTTAATTTTGACCATGTTCCTTAACAG
This sequence comes from Pyralis farinalis, assembly GCA_947507595.1. Classification (NCBI taxonomy): domain Eukaryota; kingdom Metazoa; phylum Arthropoda; class Insecta; order Lepidoptera; family Pyralidae; genus Pyralis; species Pyralis farinalis. Next base: position 22,049,940 of record OX382259.1, on the reverse strand, counting down.
ATAGGAACGGTGTTCCTGAACTATCCTATTCTACTTTTTTATGCTGAATCTGAAGTCAAAATTCGAATATTCGAGAAAAAGCGACAGACAAACGCACAGACAAACATAAAGAATTCATATCGGAACGGTGTTACTGAAAATAAAAGGACATTTTGTTGGTAGGACCCTCAATTAAGAATGGCGTGAACGATTTAACAAATATTTATATTTTATTATCGTAATACTCCAAACATAGTATTCAGGAGAAAATATTAAAAATAATTACAAAAAGTGCCCAGAAAATTGGTAAAACCGGGAAAACAGCAAATGCTTTTTTGCATGCGATTTTTGTACGAACTAATAACTTGCGATCCAATCTATATACATATACGAGTATGCGTTATTCTTTTTTATTTTGTTCGTTACGTTAAATATCTTTCGATAGCTGATAGTAAAATTGCGATTCTAGTGGACGCCGTGCTCCGAAGCGGCCGAAATTGTATTAACATTCGGATGATGACGAGTCTAATTGCGAATCAACTCTGAGTTAATCAGCAAGGTAGCTGATAATCAATCGGTTATTTAGTGACGAAAAACTAAATATTCCACAAAGCTACTAAATATTCATCCTCAAATCTTCATCTATTTCGTAGCTTTTCAATATTCAATCCACAAGGGGATGAAATATTATAATAAATATATAATAATCCTAAAATAGTAACCACTGAAGCCTAGCTAGACGCATATGTAGGAGTGAGAGAATGATGAACCACGTGCTATAAGGGACATACCACATTCTTAAAAATCACATACATATTCTGTAGAAGTCATTTTGAATGTACCTTTTGATTAATTCTACTTTTCTGATTTGCTAATGTTTGCTCTTCCAACTTTAATGATCGGGCATGATTCTCCCATCTTTCATAATAATGCAAATATTTTTTTAGAGCTTCTCGAGCCTGCAAAAATAATTAAGAACATAAACATCATAATAACTGTACTTTATTCCTCTGAAATATGAACTTCCAAGTGTTGGCGGTTAGGTAATATAGATATTTATTGACTATTCATATTGAATTAAACAATTTTTAACGGAAGTATCGCGTATTTTATTTATTTTGTTGAACCTGACGTTTCGAACGCTTTGCAGCGTCCGTGGTCGCAGGAAGACTAAGGTGGTATTTGTCTTACATTAGTTATTCAATTATTACATCTACCGACATGGATGGATTAATTATATATGTTCCGATTCACACAAAAATCGCTCACAGTGTCCGCACATTTTTTAGATCTTTGGGTTTGGGATTTGATTTTTTTAGGACTGGATCCCAAGCAGGTGGTACTTGCCTGGAGACTTGAGGACAAATCCTCGCCAAGGAGAATCGCTACATGCCGAGAATGTTGCGCGAGGCTATTGAAATAAGAAAACACCCCAATTTCAATAGAGAAGATGGTTGGCAAGTACCACCTGCTTGGGATCCAGTCCTAAAAATAATCAAATCCCAAACCCAAAGATCTAAAAAATGTGCGGACACTGTGAGATTTTTGTGTGAATCGGAACATATATAATTAATCCATCCATGTCGGTAGATGTAATAATTGAATAACTAATGTAAGACAAATACCACCTTAGTCTTCCTGCGACCACGGACGCTGCAAAGCGTTCGAAACGTCAGGTTCAACAAAATAAATAAAATACGCGATACTTCCGTTAAAAATTGTTTAATTCAATGTGTAACAATCGCGAAAACCTAAGACAATACGACTTTCATATTATACTAGTTCTGCGACTCGACTTTGGACAGGACGATAACTACTACCTAGTTGTCATTACATATTCATAACTACAACTACAATGCAAAGTGCCTTTGTCGAATCTATAAAATATTGAATATCAATGAGACACCATAAAAAAAGATATTGGAAAAATTCTTAATAGCAAAAACTTTTTTCATACAAAACAAATCATCACCTTATATATTACGAATCTATTATAAATCTTTTAATCGTCACCTGAGCATGTTGACTATCATTTGCCAAATTTGGGTCTTCTTTATAACGACTGCATTCATAATACTCAGATCCATGGGTTTTCCAATCTCCCAAGCAGACCCAACAGAAATCAAATCGGCACGCTCCGCACTGCATATGATTGCAACCCCCGTTTTTTTCTATGCAAATCTGGCACTTTGGGCAGTCCTAAAAATAAATTTTAAACAAATAATCATTTTAGTGATTGTCAATTTCATTATGTAAGATGATCATAGAGGGCCAGATTTTTTTTATCACACAAACAATTACATGAATGCAAGAATTATCATTGAAAAAAGCGCATGATTTCGTATAATATTATCTTTTTATTGTTGTGTAGATATTTGATTAAATGCAGCATTCTCGGTTCAGCCAATTCGTTGATTTTTTTGATATAGTGGCAGAAATAAAATTTATACAAAAAATATTCAACCATTCCATTCCAAATTATTCCAGTCAATGTGGCTAGGGAAATAAAATATCTGTATGAACTAGCTATAAGAGGAATATGGCATAGAATTACCTTTTTTCAATATTTAAAGGAAAAAAATAATATAAAATAACTTATGATGTAAACATGAGTCTATCAATCTAGTCAAGAAGGTTTATTTCTCTAACCTTGGTGTGAGCACTAATGTAATTTGCAGTCTCAGAGTCATCAGCACATTTGGTAAGCCAGCGTCGAATAGTTGTGCAGTCTGTAGGTGCATGGTGTGGTGCACCACAAGAAAAGCAAGTTAGTAGTTCACAGCCACGGCATTCAACACGTCGCGCACCCTCTCGAGTCCACGCTTGGAATATCCACTGTATAAGAGAATAATAATCTAGTATTTATAAAAAAAAATACACCAATATTTCACATTATCAAATTGAGTGAGACTAGAGAAAGATACAGATCCATTTATTTCTAAGCCTAAGTGATAACAACATGAAAATAGTGTCAATTTGGCGAGACTACAATAATAAGTGTTCTTTGATTTTTTTCTTTAAATTCCGCGCGGACAGCAACTATTAATAAATAAGTCGTCACATCATTCGCATTATTTGTGATATTTCTATAGCACTGAATAGAAATCTGGTATAGTAAGTACACTATCACTCCTTTTTCCGTAGTTTCTTAGATTATACAGGTTTATTACACCTCGACTTAAATATAAGCAATTAGTCAATTCTTTCGGATTTTTACTTATTCAAATATTTCTTTTTCTGCCCATAGTAGAATTGTACAATACAGTAAAATCTCCTTATTTGCGGGGGTTCCAAAATTATGTCGCGAATACGGCAACCGTATGAATATGAAATGATGATTTGTATGGAAATATAGGGGTTAGGTTCCAAATTAGTAAAATAAAACTTGTTTAATCATAAATAACAGATAGACACATATTTAAAACATAAAATAATTATTAAAAAAATATTATTATTATTGCTTGAATTATTTGTTTTAAAATATTTTGTAAGTTATTCCTTTTTTTATGAAACTAGATTGGCTAACGGTCACCGCAGCCTATTGACGTTTGCAACATCAAGGGGATGTTACTCTCGCGCTGCCAATCTTGTGACCTGAGGATGTTTTTTCACAGTACCCAGTAATTTCTCTGCCATATAGCAGCTTGGCAGCAGAAACACGTTAAACAGAGGTAGCCACGCAGACGACTTGTACAAAGTCTCCGCCTAATATTCAGCCGAGGCATCGTCATTCTCCTTTTAAAAATAAGCCTTCGCTCCAAATATGGGTCAATTTGTGTTCACTTGATCACTTGTCATTCGTAAACCTTCGGCCAGTTTTTTACGGCGGTAGCGATATTAGAAACTTTGCGCCACCTCTAAAAGGTGGGAAAGTCGGCTTTTATCACAGAACTTTAGGCTTAACACAAATATTTTTTTAAGTGGGGAAAATGTTGAATATTGAACAATGAATGTTATCCCTTTTTAAATTATATGTGTAATCATAATCTTCTACGTATCCGCGAGTAACGAAATTTTCCAACGCGAATACAGGAAGTGGTCTCAATTTTTTCATCTGCAAAAACTGAAACCACGAATAAGGTTTTTCTACTGTATTTTGTATTTCACATTACAAAAATAACCATTTTTTCATAGGTATGTATTTTGATTTGTTAACCATTGATCAAAAAAGAGTATGTCCGTGAAAAACTCAGTTTTTATTGTTGTACTAATAATGCTAGCTAGCCATACACGCTCAGTTAAATCTAACAGTTTTAATTGTACAGTCGTATTTACTAAATGTGAGTGCAAATGACAGTTTTTCGACTGTATGTTTAAATCTGTATGATATACATACAGATTTAAACGTCAAAATTTTTCAATATTAAGTGAGTTAAATATTTTTCATAGTGCATTTGCAATATACCTACATGATATGTACAGTCTGGCCATAAATACTGTTACAATTAAAAATAAACAAAATATTACATTTGAATTGTCATTTTTATATGATTGTTCATTGAGTTTTCTCATTTTGGCGTCAATACATTGTACAATATTTTGCGATATTAAAATGGAGTGGGGTGATAAAGAGAACCAAATCGCTGTGATTGCATTACACAAAGTAGGTAGGCCAAATGCAATTTTTAAAACTCTCCATACGCTTGGTATTAGTAAAATGTTTGTGTACCGGGCTATTAATAGGTACAATGAGACCTCCTCTGTTTGTGACAGAAAAAGATCTGGCCGTCCACGTAGTGTTCGTACGAAAAAGGTGGTCAAAGCAGTAAGGGAAAGAATTCGAAGAAATCCTGTCCGAAAGCAAAAGATTTTATCTCGGGAGATGAAGATAGCACCTAGAACCATATCGCGTATTTTAAAAGATGACTTAGGACTTGCAGCCTATAAGAGACGTAATGGTCATTTCTTAACTGATAATTTAAAAAGAATAGGGTGGTAAAATCGAAACAACTACTGAAGCGGTACGCAAAGGGAGGTCGCAGAAAAATTTTGTTTACGGATGAGAAAATTTTTACAATTGAGCAACATTTTAACAAACTTATTTATTTAATAACCAAGAATGGTCCTTCCAGCAAGACGGCGCCGGGTCATAAAGCTCGGTCTACGCAGTCTTGGTTGGAAACGAACGTTTCGGACTTCATCAGAGCTGAAGACTGGCCGTCGTCTAGTCCCTTAATCCGCTGGATTACGATTTATGGTCAGTTTGAGACAGCATGGCTTGCTCTAAACGCCATGATAATTTGGAGTACCTAAAACAATCTGTACAATCGGCAGTGAAGAATTTTCCCATGGAAAGAGTGCGTGCTTCTATTGATAACTGGCCTCAACGTTTAAACTGTAAAAGTAATAAATGCTTTGTTTCAGTATTTATGGCAAGACTAGGTATATATATATAATATCTGAAGTCAGCGAATTCGTCCGCGCGTATCTCGGTATCCCGTGGCTACCGCTTTTTCGTACTTTCTTTTTCCTCGGCTTCTTATACTATGATGTCCAATAGCCTTATAACCAGTGATCGGATAATCGGGCGCTTATATACCTAAACTTCTTTCCTTGAAAGAATAATATGGATATTCCTTCCTGAATTAATAAGTAATCCGGGATACCCGGGATTGAACAATTTAGTAAAAACAACTATAAGTAACATAATGAAAATATAGCAGTGGTTACTACTAAAAAAGTTCTCATTCATATTTTTTGTGAAAGATTTTATAATTATAATTTACTTTTGTACGAACATAAATGGTGCTACACATAAAATTACAATTGTTTCAATTCCATAAGTAGTTTAGGTTGCTGGCCTGTTACGAAACCAGTTTTCATAAAACTTTTATTGTAAATTAAAAGTTTCAATAGAATCGGCTTTTTAAATTGAAAAAAAATACAATAAGAGTTTAACAAGGAACAGCCGTCTTGAAAGTACGAGAGGGTATGTAAGCATTATTCAATGAAAATATATCATTATCACAACGAGTTCTAACTATATTTTGTATGCAGGTAACATATTTATCCATATGCATTCTCAGGAATTTCAAACGACTCCGGGATCCGGGGTTCTGAAAGGCATGTCCGTATTCTTCATTTGTGGGAATAAAAATGAAGTTTAGGTATATTAGCGCCCGATTATCCGATCACTGCTTATAACCTTCTCCAAGAATTGGACTTTCAAAAGCAAAAATATTTTTTCAAATCCACCTGGTAGTTCTCGAGATTAGCGTGTTCAAACAAACAAATAATCAAATTTTTCCACTTTATATCTCAGTATAGATTTGTATTGTAGTTTCTTCAGTCATGTGCGTATCTACATGCGCTCTACATCTGACTAAAAAAATGATTTAGTTATAACAGAAGTTATAATTTTCAGTTATATAGTAATATGCGAGGACTGTACTTAGCTGTTACCTAGTAGATAAAACTGTACAGTACAACATTATTCAGTGATTAAGAGTGTGTCTGGCTAGATTTACAATAGCATTTCTTAGAAAATGTCAGTTATCAGCATGATTACAGAAATATACTAAAAACTTCAGAAGCATTTTTTTAGAGCTAAAGGTACTATTACTGAAACTCAGCTATCTGCCTGTTTCCGAGGGCTGGAACTGTAATAGGTAGACTTGAAATTTTCACAAATTTTATATTAGCCTTCACAAGGAACATGTTCTTTTCGTCATTTTGTTTACATGGTAGTATGGTACCCAAAGGGACTACAACATAAGGTTCTACAAGAAAGGTGCAAAGGGGTTTTAGCAGTGCCGGCAGCGCAAAGTAACGCTGCTGGTGTTGCAGGACTCCTTACGACCAGAGAGACTGTACGCGGATTTCCCATCTAAGTGGTATAAATAAAAGGGCAGTCATGGGGACTGCCGGGGACATTAACATGTCGGTGACGCGAACGCATAAGTATTTTCTATCCATCTATAACTTCACATCAAATCCCTTGCAGAGCAGGCGTAGAGAGCAGAGTGCCACATGATTCAGTCCTTACGAACCTCACTTACTTATTTAACATTCATAACTTTTCTTATGAACGCTCGACAGTTTCTAGAGCTCATGACATCACCTTCATATGAATTTTCACTAATTATTAAAGTTAAAAATTTAAATTTAAAAGCAGCAATTTAAAAATTAAAAGCACATTGAATAAATTTTTAGTAATTTTTAAAAGTTAAAATTACTAAAAATTTATTCAATGTGCTTATAATATTCACTTTAAAAATTGACATGCTGAAACAGCAGTCAATTTTAACACCCTAAACCATTTGAAGTAGTCTGAATGCACCACAGTATTGAGACACTGAAGCGGCCCGATGGAACATCTAACAATATAAATCAGTGTCATGAAACCATAAGGAAATCGAAAATAATTACTTCACATGATCAAGATCTAACAGTTACCTGACAATTGGGTCCAGGACAAAATCTGAGTTGAGGGTGTGATTTTACATGATCCTTAAACATAAATTGCTGATAACGTTCCCGCAAACCAGGCTTGGGAACATGTGATAATACAAAGTCTTCTGGTGCCCTTACTTCACAATCTTGGGCCATGCATTGAATAGTGTTAGATACACCTGAAAATCAATACTTACTTGATTACTGTGTGCATTAATAATAATATTATTCAACTATTAAGTCTATCTATGTATAACTTCACGCCAAATCCCTTGCGGGGTAGGCAGAGAGAACCGAGCGCCACGTGACTCGATCCTTACATATCTCACTCGCTTCTTTAACATTCATTGCTCTTCTCATGCACGCTCGCCGGCTTCTAGGGCTCCTGACATGACCTTCTGATAGAACACGATAATTTGGTCATGGTAGGTAAGTCTTGGCCTTCCCCAGCTCCTACATCCTTCCACTTTTGCATTGTATATCTGCTTCGTCATTCTTTCATCTTGCATTCTTTCTACATGTCCGAACCAACGGAGCATGCCTTTTCCTATTTTAACACCGACGCTCTCTTTCAGACCAACTCTGTTTCTAACTTCATCATTGCGAATACGATCTACAAGCCTTACGCCACAAATTTGGCGCATCGCTCGCATTTCAATCGTGTTTATTCTACTTTCATGCTCTTTCTGCCATACCCATCTCTCGCTTCCATAAGTTAGCATTGGGACCAACACTGCATTGTGTATAGCGAGTTGTGCCTTCTGGCAAATGATGTAGATTTCACAGTTCACCTAATTCATTTAACACCGCTAATGCACTACTGAATGTTCTCAAAGTACAATCCATCATGTACATTGTGTAGCCATATTTTTAAATATTTATATATCAAGACATTTTACTTTCTTTGTATTTTTTACAACAGCAACAGATATTTTTCTGGTCTGGTAACACTGTCATTAAATGTCAATATCTTCCAAATCAGATGCAACTTGCCAAAAAAAATCACGGTTTGTTGGAAATTTGCCTTCAACAAATTTAGTATTCTTGTGGATTTTATGCAGCTTTATTTAGCTTATTCAGCTTTATCATTTTTAGGGTTCCCTACCCAAAGGGTAAAACGGATCCTATTACTGAGACTCCGCTGTCCGTTCGTCCGTCTGTCACCAGGCTGTATCTCATGAACCGTGATAGTTAGACAGTTGAAATTTTCACAGATGATGTATTTCTGTTGCAGCTATAACAAATACTAAAAAATCGGCCAAGTGCGAGTCGGACTCGCACACGAAGGGTTCCGTACCATTATCGATAAAAACGGCAAAAAATTCTCGTTTGTTGTATGGGAGCCCCCCTTAAATATTTATTTTATTCTATTTTTTAGTATTTGTTATTATAGCGGCAACAGAAATACATCATCTGTGAAAATTTCAACTGTCTAACTATCACGGTTCACGGAACCCTAAAAACAGAAAAAATAAATATTTAAGGGGCTCTCATACAACAAACGCGTTTTTTTTGCTCTACATTGATAACGGCAACAGGTAGATGCTTGAAATATGTATATCTTCACACCAACGTCCCTTGCGGGATAGGCAGAGAGAACCGAGCGCCATAAGACACGGTCCTTACATAATTCACTCGCATCTGTGACATTCATAGCTCTTTTCATGCACCCTAGCCGGTTCCTGGGGCTCCTGACATCACCTTCTGATAAAACATGACCAATTTGGTCATAGTAGGTTAGTCTCGGTCTTCCTCGGCTCCTACATCCTTCCACTTTTGCATTGTATATCTGTTTCGTCATTCTTTCGTCCCGCATTCTTTTTACATGTCCGAACCAACGGAGCATGCCCTTTCTTATCTTAACACTGACACTCTCTTTCAGACCAGCTCTTTCTCTCACATCTTCATTACAAACGCGATCAGCAAGCGTTATGTCACAAATTTTGCACAATGCTCTCATCTCGACCGCATTTATTCTACTTTCATGCTCTCTCTGCCATACCCAGCTCTCACTTCCATAAGTTAGCGTTGGAATTAGCACCGCGTTGTGTACAGCGAGCTGTGCCTTCTGGCTTAGATTTCAGCTGCCTAGAAGTTTACCCAATGCTCCATTCACCCTATTCCAAGCACTCACTAGTCTCTCCATGTCAGCGGTGTACCTTCCATTGCTGTGAAAAGCACTTCCAAGATATACAATCTCATTCACTTGGTCCAACACTATATCATCAACCATAATCCTAATGTTTATTCTGGTTGAAATATTCACAGAATATTTCATATTCACTTTAAAAATTAATAATTAAATTAAAATAAAACAAATATTTAAGGGGGGCTCTTATATAACAAACATGATTTTTTTTGCCGTTTTTATAGATAATGGTACGGAACACTTTGTGCATGAGTCAACTTGCACTTGGCCGGTTTTTAAAAGTCATGTCATATATCATAGTTTTAAAATTTGTGAGTTGTTTCACATATTTCATTAAAACTAATTGATTGGTATTGGCAAAGTTTAGTTCCCAAGTCACCCACAAGTTAGACTTAAGCCAATCTTAATGGATTAGAAAACAGGATATATGATACAACAAACACACAAAATACATGATTATGATTGACATGAATGACAAATAAATGATTATGATAATGCTAGGAAGAAGCCTAGTGGTGGTAAGACTAGGAGGGAGAAGACTACTATACTCCATAAGAATATGTTATGTGGTCCTGAATATTTGTTTACATTCTTTATCTCGATCTTCCTGAACTAATGGTACCCTATGATTCAGTTCAGATATGAGCAATAAGAATTGTAGACTCAAAGCTCACACACAGTATTGAGCCCTTAAGTTTAGGAAGAGATTTTGCCTCCTTAGCGTGTTTTACCGATTGTACATTGGGTTGTGTTGAGTTGTACGACACAATCAACTGCTACCTTCTATAATTGCACAGCCATAGGTGAGGAATTCATCCTCACACACTAAAATCACAAAAGCATATTATGTGAAGTTCCAGAGAAGTTTTCATTCAATAACAGTTAAATCGTGGACTTGACTCTTTACAGAGGTTTTTCCAAAGGACTATAGCAAAAGTTTCTCCAAAAAAGCATACAGAGATTTTGAGTATAGGCAATGCTTACGAACGCCCCTGGTGTTAAAATGTCACAAGTACCAGAAGTATTCAGTAGCTCTACCTTACATTTCATTAGCACTAACACATTACTTATTTTTTGAACTTTTACTATTCCCGGAACTGACTGTGCATGCAAACACATTTTGAACAAGGATGTCGACCCATTCGACACAGTGTACTGAGTTAGCACAATTGCACTGCACAGAATGGTGTTACACTTATCTACTTAAAACTTATGTTATCGGTGACTCACAAAGCAAAACTTATAAACATTCAAATATACTTAACTTAAATAAAGGAATATTGTTGCTTGCTTTGTTATAAATCCCATAAAACATATCCATCTTTTCAGGGAGTTGTTTTATCAGTGTGCCCTCTGTGAGATGTAGGTGCTTCCCCACAGGAGACTGTTTCGATACATATTAGCTCTATTGACAGAACTTCACCATTTAGCAGGGTGCACCCATACAGGTGCACTTGGCTTTGAATATTTAAAAGGATAGTGTGCTACATCCACCCCTAGTTTATACCAATCATTTACAAAAAAGACCTTCAAACCATTATACGTAAAACATGCATTCTTCCTACGCCTACATCATACCAAATTTTCTGTGAGTATTAATTGCAATGAAGTGATATTGTTATACTATGCTAAATTTACCTTGCATGATTTGTACTTCAAAATGCATAGCCCAGCAATCATTACAGAAATAGTGTCCACATGCCAAAGCACTGTACTTGTGTAGCATGGGAGTGTTGGCACAGACAGCACATGCTGTGCAACTGGTACTTGATTGAACCGAGGGCACACGAGGCTTCACACGGCTGTATATTAACACCTCGTTAGTGTTTTCTTTATACTTATTTATAATTTCTTGAGCATTCCATTCATATGCATGTAGAATTACCTAAAAACATAATAAATCATTACATGTATAGTAAAACGTAATAAATTACATGCAATGTAAACTTCACGAAACAAACCTTGGCGAGTGAAGGCGTTATTTGAAGGCTATTGCTGAGCAATTCAATCGATTCATTTAACAATTTTTCTACCTCTTCTACCTTTAGACATGAAAATAAAAAATACTCGGGGTCCGATTTACTGCGATCCACTGTTTCCATATCGCAATCATCTTGTTCACCATAATAATCGTAATCGTCTCCATCGTTGTCTGAATATTCCATATCCGATTCCGCAGACATTTTGTGGGTTGGTGATTGGTTTCAAGATATACTAAACAAATATATGATGTGCACTACAATTAAAATACATTTTTAATTTTTAGAAGAATGTAAAAAATGGTAGGAAGTAATTATTATACTTGCTTGTTTTGTAAATAAAGCGCCTACGGTACAAAATATTTTGAATAAAAAACAACATTCGACTTCAGTTCGATGTAAAGCTACTGGCATGCCATACCCGCTAATCTTTGGCCATGCCAAAGAGCCAAAGAGTAGAGACAAACCGACAGATAATACAAAATAAACTTACCTACCATCTGTATCATCTACTTTTAGCTCCGAGGAAGTACATATATACCTAGAGTTGACAAACGCATTCACCCGTACGTAAGGGACGGCAACAAAAGTACATTCAGTAACAAGGTTACCAGACTGTGGAAAATTTACCCCACTACATAATGCGTTTCGGCAATTTGAAATTTACAATGTACCCAGATAACTGTTTACCATAAGAAACTTGCATAGAAAGTGTATTGTGTGCTATAATAATATACTCATAATATGATATTAGCAATGTAAAAAAATCGAATAAGTCGATACAGCCATTTCTACACACAAAGTAGTAAAAGTTAATATTTACATACATATGAAATTTACAGTATCTGAATAGATCAACAAACATATTTGCACTTTAATATTATTAGAATAGTATTTTTTTACGCAAATGAGTTACTGTATAGATCTCAAACCTAGCAGAGTTATATAAATTAAACAATATATTTAATTTCTAATTCTATTTTAGACATATATTTTAAAATACAAGCGGTGACAAGGTACTAAATATAGGCATAGATATGAGATAAAAGATAAAAAACACTTTATCGTTAATTTGTAAATAAAAATATTCGTACCTTACAAACATATTAATGTTTATTTTTTCATAGATTTTTATTCTTGAAATCAATGTCATTAGATCGATTTTACTACATCGTGTAAATATCGTGAGAATGAAACAGCCGTCGAATATTCTTGGTCACATTTACATACACGGTTTTTAGTTAAATCTTCTTTACACAATAAATGCGGATTATTCCTTCTTAAAATTAAATATATTGCATAAAAAATTTCAATAATTGTCATGTAAAAAAGAATTAGTGCCAGGGATGATTTAAGTGTAAATATTAAACAAAGGTAAACAATCTTTGTTTTTAAACATTTTGTATCGCGCATCATGGTTTTCATTAGACTTAAACTAAAGCTACAATTGATCAAGGATTATCCTTTCACATATTGTACTCAAAAGGTGGTAAACTGCTACGGTCCCTTAATTCCTTATTTGACTCTTTTCCTCTAACTTGTGTAATGATATCTATACATCGATTACATTAAAATTCTGTATAATGACAGATAGTTCAGCATTTTTATTTCAAGTCGTTAAGTTTTTGACCTTAATATAGCTAATTTCTTCTTGCGTGACCCAGCCGATAATGTTTTCAGTCTCAATTCAAAAGTAAGCTTTAATTTTCATGGTGTTAATGTAGTGTCCGTCGCTATTGGAAGCCCTGGATAACCGGTCTGGAAAATAGGACAATTTTAATTTTGTAACGCATTATTAGCATGTAATATCGACAGCCTAGTACTAACATTATATTAAAACTACTGTGAATACTATAATCTAATTGAGCTTTACATATTTAAAAGTTTACAAATTCAGACAATATAAAATGCTTGATTAACATTTATGTGTTGACACAAAAGCATGTGTGTGTGCTTGATTAACTTGATTAACGTGGTATAAATAATTGGTATAGAATAATCTACACGACTACCCTCCGTATCTTTCACAATTACCTGTATGAATATAACCAACCCATCAACATCATATCAACCCATACTCACTGCATTACTGGAGTACGGATTCTTATTTCAACCAAAAGACCTTAGAAGATATGTCCGGAAACTACTCAATTACGAATTGTCGGGAGTCGTTGGAATATTTTCATATGTTTTTGTACTTCAATTATACGCTTCTACGACTAAAATGTAACTATGTAAAATTTCAAGTCTGTACGTGAAACTTTCTAAGACAGACTAGCAGACGAACAGGCAGGCTACATGCCTGTCATCATATTCATCTAATTTAGTTCCTTATTCTTTTTAATACCTATCATCATATATACTCGCCAACAAACTGTTATAACAGTTTGACGAACATAATAATTTGTACTATGTAACTGTATCGTGTAAATAAATAAATAAAACAATATAAATCAGTTGAGAATGCGCAAGCTTGCATTGCCAGAGGAACACCTGGTTCGACAATTATATAACAATTTAATTATTTTTTTTGACTTTGTCGGCCATTTTGACCATGTTCCTTAAGAAATATGATATTGGTTTTTAAGACATTGCTATTCTACTTTAAGTACGTATACGTACGTAAGAAGTTAAAAAAAAAGGTGTCTGTACCCATATAATTTACCCATAATTTCGGGGTGTTTTCCCATACTACATACTGGTAACCCTAAAACGCTACGCAATGTAGTTATGTTTATCAACTACTTGTAACAAAGGGCATGCACATGGACAGGCTACAGCTTGCAAACTATTATGTAAGCAGAGATGGTTATGGGCCTTTACAGTTGATATGAAAGGAGATGTATTGTGCGACGATCGTATGTGTACTATTTTCGTTTTTTGAGCATTAATTACTAGGCCTACATCATGTGCCCATTTACATACTTGATCAAAATTGTATTGTAAGCGTTGTTCCGCTTCAGGAATGTTGTTGTTGTTGTTGTAATATCTTTATTGTACGTTACATTCAAAATAAATTACAATAAAAATAAAGCTAGTGTTACAAAGGCGGACTTATCCCTAAAAGAGATCTCTTCCAGCCAACCTAGAGTCATTGAAAGAAGAATTTATATGGGCGAAAGAACACACGTACACCTACTCACTACAACAATACAATAAAATTCTTAAAAGTAAAGTATAAGGTTATCTAATACGTACAACGCATTTACCAATAAACAAAACAATACATAAAAATAAAAAAGAAACCAAAATATGAACATACATTAAGTACATAAACTAAAAGCAAACAAACATGAGATACATTTTTAGGTATGCATCCACAAATGATCACAAAACACCAGTTAAAAATTTCTTGACTCGGAGTTTGAAGCAATCTAAAGAGGAAGCCAATCTTACCTCTAGAGGAAGTGTGTTCCAAAGATTAACTGACTTTGCAGAAAAGGAAGAATTTGTTTTCTGACTTGGAATGTCGAGAACGAGTGTACCGCAGGAACGCAACCGAATGTCTACATCACGAAAATGAATGATCTCCTTTAGGTAGGAAGGCGAAGATGGATTAAACAAAACATTGTAGAGTAAGCAGAGAATGTGCACCTTCCTACGATCTCTAATCGATAGCCAATTGAGACGTTTGCGGTATTCAGAGACGTGATCGTATTTGCGCAGTCCAAAGATGAAGCGAATACATAGGTTTTGTAGTCTTTCCAATTTATCCAACAATTCTTCGGAAGGATCTAGATACGCGACATCACCGTAATCAAGCAAAGGAAGGAGAATGGAACTAGCCAACAATTTCTTGGTTTCCAAGGGTAGAAAAAATTGCAGTCGTCGGAGTGTGTGGAGGGATGCAAAAATCCTACGACTGACTTCATTGATATGTGGGGCCCACGACAGAGATTGGTCAATAATAATTCCCAAATTAGAAACAGTAGAAGAAAAAGGGATTGTGTCACCTTCGAATTGAATATTAGGAAGAACCGTATCATGCAGTCTAGAAATAAAGTGTGGACTACCTATAATGATTGCTTGTGACTTGGCCGCATTGACCTTAAGCCCGAAACTATGGGACCAATCAGCAATAATCGCAAGATCATTATTGATAGCATGCACTGCTAAAGAAATATCAAGAAGTGGAGCAGCTGTATATATCTGTAAGTCATCAGCATATAGATGGTAAGAACAAGAGAGAGAAGAAACAATGCTATTTATGAACACCGAAAAGAGAATGGGTGACAACACACCACCCTGCGGGACGCAGGTCACACCAGTCGGATCGGTGATCTCCTATTTTCACTAATTGCCTGCGGCCCACAAGGTAGGAATGAAACCATGCTGATGCTGAAGACAATATGTTGAGAGACTGTAGGACTCCTAACAAAATATCGAAGTCAATAGTATTAAAAGCGCTAGTGAAATCTAGTAGTACAAGAAGAGTTACTTTTTTATTGTCAATGTTGAGTCGGATATCGTCTGTAATTTTAACAAGGGCCGATGTTGTGCTATGACCACTGCGAAAACCAGACTGATGCTGACTTAGAATGCTATGTTCATAGAGAAAGCGTGTAAGGCGTTGTTGGACATGGTGTTCAATAATCTTAGAGAGAACAGGGAGGATGGATATCGGACGAAAATGAGTGAAGGAGTCTGGATTAGGTTTCTTTGGAAGAGGAATCACGTGGCCAAGTTTCCAGGCAGTTAACAGCAGGCAGAGAAACACCTGTAGTAAGCGAACAATTTAAAATATGAACTAGAAGAGGAGCTAGTACTACAACTATGGGTGTAATCATGGAAAAACAAATTTTGTCCTCTCCCACCGCTCTGGATTTAATAGTGTGAATAATCTTCACCACCTCATCCACCGTGATCAATCCTAGGTCAAGTGGTGTTCTCTCGGCATCAGTAGGAGTAGAGCCAATTAGTTTGGCCAAAGTAGCCTGCTTAATGGCAGGATTAAGTGATACTGGTGAGGAACTAAAATGTTTATTAAGGTCGTTCAGGTTTAAACGATTTTCGTTGTTGTTCGATCTATTCTTTCCTACACCTATGCTGTTCAGATATTTCCAAAAACTACCAGGCGTGCATCCTTCTATAGAGTCATGGATGTGTTTACGCTTCGCATTTCTACAAGCTCTATTACACTGATTTCTAAGTGTTAAATAGTCACGATGACGCTCATCGGATGGATCACGTCTCAATTTGATCTTGGCCCTATCTCTTTTGGTCATGAGTTTTTTGATGTCGGGTGTTAACCAAGGAGCAGGATAATGTTTGACACGGACTGGCTTAACAGGAGCATGTTTATCATAAATTGAAAGAAGAATTGAATTGAAAGCAGCCAGTTTGGAATCGACATCATTAGCAGTTAGAACAGAATCCCAATCAGATGTAGAAAAGTCAGCTACTAATGAATCGTGATTAATGCCTTTAAAATTTCGTACATACATTATCTTATGTTTCCGTTTTGGAGTACGACACCTAAAGGATGCAAAAACCAGGTCATGTGCTGAGAAAGCAGGAGCATGAAATTGTCCGTGCGATGAGACCAAATCAAGAGAGGAAGTGATGATAAGATCCAATAGAGATGGCGGTCCATTATGTGGGAAGTGAGTAGGACCAAGATCAAGGCATTGTAAATTAACAGAGTGTAGCAATGAACGGAGAGCATGCGTACGGTGGTCATTTTTAATGAGGCACGTATTAAAATCACCCATCAAAATCGTATGTTGAAATCGAAGGCAGAGGTCACTAAGCAACAACTCAAGCGAGTGAAAATAATTAATATTAAGAGATGGACTGTAGTATACGCCAAGTAACACCCTTGAATGATAAAGAGTAACTTCCAAAAATAAATGTTCAGGAGTCTGGGATGCGGATGAGGACATGGAAACAACTTGATACGGGATGTCGCTACGCAAGTAAATGGCCACTCCGCCACCGCCCACTATTCGGTCTGAACCACCAACTTCTCTCGTATAAGTACGATCATTTCGTATGAGACGAAAATCAGGTAGAGGATATAAGGTAGAATGTAGGGTCGGTTTAAGAAAAGATTCTGAAATAAGGATGGCATGTATATTAATGTTAGCTGCAAAGGTTGAAAGTAGATCAGAGTAATGAGCAGCTATGCTCTGAGCATTTAAATAATAAATAAATAATAAATATTGTCGGACAAATTACACAGCGTCATCTAGCCCCAAAGTAAGCGAAGCTTGTGTTATGGGTACTAGACAACTGATAAACATACGTAAATACATTTTTTTTTTTGTAAATACATACTTATTATACATAGAAAATACCCAGACCAAGACAAACAGACATGTTCATGCACACAATTGTTTGTATTGTGTGGGAATCGAACCCACGTGCGTTGGTGTCAAAGTAGCGCAACAGCGCGTTTCACCACTGCGCCACCGAGCTCGTCTTTATTTAAATGGACAACATTAACAATTTTCTTTTGAGGCAAGAACGTAGCAAATATTTTATTTGAGAGAGGAAAGCTATCAGAAGAATCGCTTTCAAAATTGAGAGAATTGTCAGATACAGAAAAATACTCCGAGTCTGAATCCCCATCGCTAGTGACATTAAAAAAAATAGGATGCAGAACTACAAATGTAAAAAAATTAGAAAATAGTATATTCTAAATAATATAAAATAAAAATTAGAATTTCACGTAATACAAGCGCGCAAATCACTATCAAGCGCCTGCCAATAGCCAAATTTATAGTTGTGTGAAATGCATTATTTAAATTAAGTTACACTAAGACAAGTAATATTGCAATAATATTAAAAATAATAAATGTAATTAGAAAACTAAATGCGTTCTGACATATTCAGGCACTTGAGTCAATAAATCAAGTTACAAAAACATAAATATCTGCCAAGTACAAATGCACTGAAATAGAACGCGACGAATCTAATCGATGACAGAGAAGTGTCAGTCAGCCGCGCCAAAGGTGTCAGTGTCAAAATATTTATTTTATACTTCAAGTTACGAGTTACATTTAGGATTTTGCTCATCGGTGTGTTGTTTAACACACGTGGTTGAAATAAAATTATTTTTTAACTCGGTTTTCCGTTGAGTTTTCTACATTTTGTGTGTTCTTTGTGTTGGTGTTGGTTTTAGTATTTAAAGAGGTAAGGTAAGTGTTTTATCCTACAATTTAATCCTTGGGCTCGGAATGGACGAGGACCCCCTGACGGGGGAGGCCCTGCCCTTCCGCAGGTTGTTACGCCGAGTCCTGTACAAAACCAAGAAAATCGTAACAAACAACCAGCTGATGACAGTCCAGACATAGAACACGAGGCCAAAAAAACACCCCTCCCTCTAATTCCTCCCAATCGGCGTATACTAGACCTGGATTTGAAGACGAGTCTTCTTTCAAATACTCCGATACTGATCCCGGTACATATGGTGTACACGTATCGCGTGAAGATATTGACCTCACCACTGGCTCAACCATTAGATCACTGAAGTTTGCACACGCGGTCGACGCCAATAATTTCTCAACTAATATATATATATAGGGTAATAGGGTATTTATAATATATACAAATACCCTATTATCGATAATGAAATTTACTGCAACAATACCAAAATACCAGGTATCACGTATGGGAATTGTGCGAGCTATTCCAACAGATTGGACTTTGGAGGATCTGGTGGATGGCATCTCCACGCCACGTGGTTGTGGACCTGTCGTATGACCAGTAGTACAGTCGTCAATCCTACTTACTTTGCGTTATCACGCAGCAGACCGCGTTAAAATATTCGCCGACCACTTAGAACGCCAATTCCGCCCTAACGAAACAGAAAATACAGCTCACGTCGAAATGGTGCAACAGTAGCTACGAGGCTATTTTTCTACGTCGATAGCGGCCGATGACGATCCAATTGTTTTCACCCCGGGCGCAGTGCAGCGTGCAATACAACGCGCTAAACTTCGGAAGGCGCCCGGTGCAGATAAAATAACCAACGAAGCCCTACGTCGGTTACCGCCGCGCGCCATCGCGGCGCTAACGCGACTGTACAAGGGTATAAATCGCACTGGACACTTCCCGTCTATATACAGAGACGGACGCGTTATATTGCTGCCTAAACCCGGTAAGAACGTGTTGAAACCGGAGAGTTATCGGCCCATTACACTGCTATCTACGCAGTCGAAAGTGTACGAACGCTTCCTACTGAAACACCTCGCCCCGCACATCGCCCCCCGCGACGAGCAGTATGGTTTCAGAGCGGAACATTCGACGACTCTTCAATTATTGAGAGTACTGCACATGATGACCCAGGGCATGAACCAGAAGGGAACAACAGTCGCAGTATTTCTTGATATGGAGAAAGCGTTCGACAGAGTTTGGCACGACGGTCTGCTGTACAAACTAGCGACGTCCAGCGCTTCCCAACGTCTAGTCCGAATAGTAACCTCCTTCCTGAGTGATAGAAGTTTTCACGTATCAGTAGAGACAGAGTCCTCGACGTCAAGGAAAATCTTAGCCGGCGTACCGCAAGGGAGTTGCCTCTCCCCGACATTGTACGCACGTTACACCGATGACATTCTGAAGTCAGACGAATCCACATTAGCACTGTACGCCGACGACGCAGCGTATCTAACATACAACAAAAATGCTAGATTCGCAGTGTTGAAAATGCAACGCGTACTAAACCTGCTCCCCGAGTGGCTTGACAAATGGAGGCTCTCGGTTAACGTGCGAAAAACACAAGCAATGCTAGTGAATCTTTCCGTAAAGAAGCCTTCCACCTTGTATCTCCATGGTGAGCAGCTAGCTTGGCGCGAATCGACGACCTACCTAGGCGTCGAAATCGACCGGCGGCTCACTATGAAAAAACACGCGAACAAAGTCATCGCTAGGACCCGTGCATCGCGCGCTTTACTGCGACCGGTGCTCTCCTCGAAGCTTCCGCTGAATACAAAACTCAGCATATACAAGACCTACCTACGGCCACGTTTAACATACGCAGCGCCAGCTTGGTACGCCCTACTGAGCAAAGGAAACACTGAGAAAATCCAACAGCAACAGCACATCTCCCTCAGGCAGATTACAGGCGCCCCGCGCATTGTAAAGAACGCCACTATTGAGAGGGATCTACGCATGGAGAGCACGGACGCATTCATACGCCGACTCACCGTAAGCCTGTTCGAGCGTGCGGACGCGTCGGATTTGCGTCATATACGCAATCTGGCGCCTCTACATACTCGGCCGCCGGACGGACGCCCTTACGCTCGTGAGTTACTCGCGAACAACGCAAGCCGCGACGATCTAGCGAACTAGAAACGTAGAGCGCATCCCGGCCTATAGGCCAACACAACGCCCGGTATGTATTCACATACCGCGATTGACACCTCCGTAGAGAGACATACATCTCGAAACTGACTCCCCAGCCACCGTGAGGAGGTTGTGAGATGACCCACACTACTATAGGAAAGCAGGTGCAAATTATAAACAATAGTTTTACTACTTATACAAAACTTTAAATTTTATTGACTGAAACGACGCGGCTCCTTTACAGCCAAAATCTTATCTTAATCGTATTTTATTTTAAATTTTTTTTTCATTTTATTTAAATTAATTTATACAAAATAAATCCAAATTTTTATTTTATTTTGACATATATAGACGCGGCCCCTATACAGCCAGCCCGCTGTCGCCCGTGTCTGGGCTGACGCAGTATGGGGAGGGAAGTCTGGAAACATATATAAGGATAGTTCACCGGCGTTCTAAAATGGGCGAAATATAACTGAAAGATGATGAATGGAAGAATGAAGTGCGGAATGGAAGAGAGTATGAGAGATGAATGAATGTGTTTATTTACAATAGAATATTTCAAAAATTAAGTTTAAGAAATGAAAATGTACAAAAAGAGCCTTGCCCATGGCAGGAGTGTACGATTAAAAAAAAAAAAATTAAAAAAACCCCACTCAGGTGATACATGCGATGTGGATGAAGGAAACACTTCTTGTTTTCTTTGTCAAAATGGTAAACACTCCATTGACCCCAAGTGCCCAGAACATGGCAGGCAGAAGTCTATAAAAATTATTATGTCAGAGGAGATCATTAAAGGTTTTATTATAATAAAAATGAAATGAGCACCCCAACAAAATGACAACCTTATTGTCACAAAAAATAAAATATAAATCAATTAAAAAAATAATTGTCACAAATGTCCAGTCCTATTTTACATGTGACTTGTATTAAAATAAAATACTTAAAATAACAATTAAAAAAACTAAACGACGACGTTATGGTCTCAAAAACAAAAACATAAAACAATTCTTTTGTTATTTTTTAAATTTAAACAATAACAAAATTAAAAATAATTATTGTTACAAATGTCCCGCCCGATTTTACATTTGACTAGTATTAAAATAAAATACTTAAAATGACAATTAAAAAATTCATGTTACCTGTAAGACAGTGGGATGTTTTCGTTCTACGAGTATGTGCTGTTTTAAGTTTGTAGTATTACTACAAGTTTTTAATTCTTTCGAACAGTACATGCATATTGCTGTGGTATTATCCCTCTTCGTTATAAAATACTTTCGCCAGCCGCTTTTAGGTGTTTTACGGTTAGAAGACATTTATATTGTTTACCAACAACTATATTATCTCAGATCTCACTCACTACACTGAAACTACTTTACACGCATACATACCTACAGATGGCGCCGTTTTTTATATAATCAACTTGTAAGTAATAATGCTTCGAGTTTATTCATTCGGCCCATAGATGGTGGATGGTGTGAAAATCGATTAATATTACTTTGAAAATAGATTATAAAAAAATCGATTATACGAAAATAATAATCGATTAAAAGAAAAATAGATTATTTTTTGACATCCCTTCCCGTCTCAGAGGAAGGATACCCAGAGATGACAAGCAAATAATAATACCAAGATAAAACGTGATAGATGTATACAGTTCCTCATAAGAAGGAAAGAGACAGATAAAATATTTTTTGTCCCTGTCATAGTTTCACTATTTTGTGTTTGCCACAAAAACAAGTTCGTGGCAAACAATCATTTCGTTCCTTGTAGTACAACAAATTTTTTGCATAAATTACTAAATATAAGGGAAATATTAGTGCATATTTGTGTTCTTTTGCTTGTTTGGGATTGTCTTTTTACTTTAACAATGGTACGTTGCTGTGTAATAGGCTGCAAAAGCCTCAGTTAGTAAAAATACGAAAACATAACCTTTCATACGTAAGTATAAAGTTTTAATAGTTGTTATCAAATATTTTGCGAAAATTAGATACACATGTAGTTTTTAAATAAATTGTTTGTATAATAACGTAAAAACAATGAAAATATCGGTTTAATTTACAAAAAGTTTTTCTAGTAAAAACCGCCTAAATCTTGAAGGTTGTCTGTAGGTAATGCGTCAGCCATTTTCTGTTGTATTTTCAATTTATCGGTATAATGAGCGTTTTAGGGTTACCAGTATGTAGTATGGGAAAACATCCCGAAATTATGGGTAAATTATATGGGTACAGACACCTTTTTTTTTAACTTCTTACTTTTTGTATACTTCTTTGTTTATAATTTTTCGTCAAAATGTATTTATTTATTTTTAAATTAAAAATGTTAACTTGTTTAATCTTAGATGTATGTTTATTTTTTAGATTTCCTAAAGTCGTCAGTGTGCGTAATGCATGGAATTTTGCTACTGGACGACAGAATTGGGAGCCGAGTACAGTCGCATATGTTCCAAACATTTTAAAAACCACTGCTTTCGGAAGAAATTTATTTGGATAAGTCGTCAGTTTCAACATCCACCATACACGTAAGTTAACATTTGTTGACCTGGTTCATCAACATTTGATTTGTTGACGAACCAGGTGTTCCTCTGGCAATGCAAGCTTGCGCATTCTCAACTGATTTATATTGTTTTTATTTATTTATTTACACGATACAGTTACATAGTACAAATTATTATGTTCGCCAAACTGTTATAACAGTTTGTTGGCGAGTATATATGATGATAGGTATTAAAAAATAAGGAATTAAATTAGATGATTTACATGCCTGCCTGTTCGTCTGCTAGTCTGTCTTAGAAAGTTTCACGTACAGACTTGAAATTTTACATAGTTACATTTTAGTCGTAGAAGCGTATAATTGAAGTACAATAACATATGAAAATATTCCAACGACTCCGACAATCCCTAATTGAGTAGTTTCGGAACATATCTTCTAAGGTCTTTTGGTTGAAATAAGAACCTGTACTCCAGTAATGAAGTGAGTATGGGTTGATATGATGTTGATGGGTTGATTATATTTATACAGGTAATTGTGAAAGATATGGAGGATAGTCGTGTAGATTATTCTATACCAATTATTTATACCACGTTAATCACGCACACACACATGCTTTTGTGTCAACACATAAATGTTAATCAAGCATTTTATATTGTCTGAATTTGTAATCTTTTAAATATGTAAAGCTCAACTAAATTATAGTATTGACAGTAGTTTTAATATAATGTTAGTACTAGGCTGTCGATATTACATGCAAATAATGACTTAGAAAATTAAAATTGTCCTATTTTCCAGACCGATTATCCAGGACTTCCAATAGCGACGGACACTACATTAACACCATGAAAATTAAAGCTAAAAACCGTGTATGTAAATGTGACCATGAATATTCGACGACTGTTTCATTCTCACGATATTTATATAAATACACGATGTAGAAAAATCGATCTAATAACATTGATTTTAAGAATAAAAATCAATGAAAAAATAAACATAAATGCTAGTTTGTAAGGCACGAATATTTTTATTTACAAATTGTCTATAAAGTGTTTTTTATCTTTTATCTCATATCTATGCCTATATTTAGTATCATGTCATCGCTTGTACTTTAAAATATATGTCTAAACAGAAAAATATATTGTTTAATTTATATAACTCTGCTAGGTTTGACCAATCTCCTATCCTTATTCTAATGATTTCACAGATCTTACTGAAACTAACTCAGGCTTACTATTAATTAATAGATCTATACAGTAACTCGATTTGCGTAAAAAAATACTATTCTAATAAAATTAAAGTGCAAATATGTTGATCTATTCAGATACTGTAGTTTTCATACGTATGTAAATATTAACTTTTATTACTTTGTGTGTAGAAATGGCTGTATCGACTTATTCGATTTTTTTACTTTGCTAATACCATATTATGAGTATATTATTATAGCACACAATACACATTCTATGCAAGTTTCTTATGGTAAACTGTAATCTGGGTACATTGTAAATTTCAAATTGCCGAAACGCATTATGTAGTGGGGTAAATTTTCCACAGTCTGGTAACCTTGTTATTGTATGTACTTTTGTTGCTGTCCCTTACGGGTGTACGCGTTTGTCAACTCTAGGTATATACTTTCTCTGAGCTTCCCGTCAAGCCCCGAGTGACTGACATCAGTCAGTTACGGAGGAAAGTATATAACGGGATCTAACTGCGCAATAAAGCAATTTAGCCCTATTTTAAATTTATTAGGCAAATCTAGCCCCTTTTTAACTATATTTAGCCCGAAAATCGGACATCGAGTTGGCAACACTAGTGTGGAAGTAAAAATATTTTTCACGCTTATAATTTTATTTTGCGGCGTGCTATTCAACTTGATTGACTTTTTACGTACAAAACTTAAATTGTGTTATTTCTCATTTTTTTATATATTGAGGTAAGTTTGTGTTTTATATATTATTAGTTTTTATTGTTTAGTTTATAAAATAGTGTGTTTTTTATTGGTAACAGATCATTTGAAACCCGGGTGACCGGCCAACGTACTTTCGACTACGCGTTTCGTTCGTAAATATTTCAGACAATTCGAAGTAATCTAATAGTGTTTTACAAGATTCTTATTGAAAATCTTTTCAGAAATTTAATTTCATTCGATTTTTATATCGAATAACGATTGATTACGTATATTTCTTTATAAAACCGTAAAAGGACGCTAATTATGTTGCCATTTTCGTGTATTCCAAAATGGTGGTCATGACTCACGATTTGCTTCAATCTCAGAATAAACCAGAAACCGCAAACACGCCCAAAATTGAAGCCATACAGAGAGTAGTTTGACATTTGGACGACTAGTATATATTTGGCCACCGTGTCTATTACGCGTAAAAATTTCTCGATAGTTTTTATTAAACAATGCCGTCTTGTGCGGTTCTCACCTGCAAGAATGCAGTTAGAACCATAAAAAAACAAGATGGGATCACATTTCATCTGTAACTAGCGCATTTACATCTCATTTTATTGAGATAATGAATTTCTTTTACTCGTTGATAGTGGTAAACAATTTGGGCGAGTCCATTTTGTTCATGTTGCCAGTTTTACTGGTTTCTTTTCCCTACTTTTTTATAAAGTTGACATTGATGAAATAAATAATAAATGCATGTTAAGTAATTAAAAAATAGTTTGATTAATATAAAATATGTAAATACATTTATTTAATTTTAAGATATTTACGATATGATAATGTAAACATAGGCTTACATTATTTGAGATCTTTTAATATAAATATTGCCTGAAATAAATAATAATTATTGACTTAATAATAATGATTGAAATACTAATGTTTTTGGTATATAGTCTGCATATGTGAAATTGTGTAAATAGTAGTTTTTTTACAAAAATGTTTTGCGTAAAACTATTCTAATTATTATATATGGATTTTAAGTTCCCCACTGATGAAATTATAAAAGCAAAGAGCAAGACTTCTTCATTTGTCGAAACGTAAAAATGTATTTATTACCTCAGAATCAAAACGGCAGTATTATTAGTACAACAAAATGTACCTAAGTAAAGACATATTTTTTGTAAATTACTTGTGTTTTATTTTACTAAAGCATTTTTTTATGCATCACAGTATATTATTATAACATCTTTTATATTAATATAACACTTTTAATTTACCTTAAAAGAGGCGAACTCTCACTAAGCTAGCAATACTGTACGGGTGGGAAGTATGAGGAGTGCGGGGGATTGCGAAATGTTTCTGGACACAGCGGACCGCATGTATTATCGGCTGTAGGCTCCTTCTGGTTTATTCTGTATTCTGAGCCTTATTATAAGCAAGCACTAAAAACTTCCTCCGCCATATCGACTGCAGCAATTAACATTGTCGGAACTGCATTTTGACGATTTTTACTTTAATGCACTACAAGTCTTAAAATATCAATATCTATGTCCTCGCAAAGTTTCAAATCTTAAACAAGACTGTATATCTATTTTTCATAATGAAAAAAGTAGGAAGTTTTCGTAGCGTTCAATTAACACTGTAGGTAAATACGTTGCGACATTGTTACGTGTGCGGGGGAGGCTAGTTCATTTTCGAGAACCAAGAAAAGGGGTGGTGTATGTATTTTGATACGTAAATCAATCGACTGTAAAAAAATTGAACTCTGCGATGAAATTACCACTGAGAAACTTTTTGAATGTTGTGGAATTGAGATACCTTTATGGAAATGTGTCATAATTTGCGTATATAGAATACCAAATAAGAACTCGTCACTATTTTTTGAAAATCTTGAGAAACTCTTACATAAATTATCGTACAGAAAGAAAACTAGAATTATCATTGCAGGAGATATAAACATCAACACTTTGGTTAAGAGCAATATTTCTTCGCAATTACTAGACACACTCAAGAACTACAATTTGCGTCAACACATTCAAACACCAACACGCCAAAACGCGTGCATAGACCATATCTTTAGTGACATTAGGGAGGCGGACGGCATGGTACATGATCTCTTCTTATCAGACCACAATACTGGTCAATCTCTCAGTTTTACATGCGATACTAAAATATCTAAAATAAATCACTACTTTACGTACAAAAGAGACTACAACAAAGATAATTTGCGTAAATTCAAACAAGCTCTTGAATGTTTATCATGGAATGATGGTTATAATGAGTCGAACGCAAATAAGGTATTTAATTTATTTCATGACACATTTACTTTTTTCTTTGAACTCTGTTTTCCGTTACTAAAAATTAGAGTAACGGTTAAAGATAATGCACCAAAATGGATTACAAAGGGAATAAGAAAGTCATGTGTTAAAAAACGTATGTTAAGATATAATTTATATAAAAATAAAACAGATATTAATAAAACCATGTACTTAAAATACTCCAAAATATTAAATAAATGTATTAATTGTTCAAAAATAAAAAACAATAATAATTATATTCAAAAAGCGAAAAATAAAGCTAAAGCTACGTGGGACTTAATAAACAATAAAGTTGATAGTGTTATAAATAGACAAGAAATAAAGAGTTTATCGGTGGATAATAAATTATTGCAGGAACCAGCCGAAATTGCCGAAGCGCTTAATGCCTTTTTTATTAATCTTTCGGTGGACTCAAAAATGGCATCTCAGGACTGGTGGGGTAAACAATGCAGAGGTATAAAATCGATTAACTCGTCTATTTTTTTGCTACCGTGTACTGAAGACGAAGTGATGAGGGTCATCAAATCCTTGAGAAATTCAAATTCTGTGGGATTTGATAACATCCCTACTCACATATTAAAAGAAACTGCCTATATCATAGCTCCAGTTCTTGTTCACATATTAAATGCTTCACTTACACAAGGGTTGTTTCCCGAACGACTAAATGACTCAATTGTTAAGCCGCATTATAAAAAAGGTGATAAACGGTATCTGAAGAACTACAGACCTATCACATTGAACTCAGTCTTTTCAAAGGTATTCGAAAAAATCATGTACAATAGACTTTCTAAATTCGTTACTAAATTCAATGTCATCAAAGACGAACAATATGGGTTTCAGAAGAATAAGTCAACTACCCTTGCAGCATTTTCTCTTGTTCAGAATATTACTCAGCACATAGACAATAAAAAACACATCACCGGGATATTCTTCGATATGACCAGCGCCTTTGATTTTGTAAATCATAAAATCTTACTAGCTAAATGTGAGCGCTACGGAATAAGAGGTCCTGCTATAAATTGGATCTCGAGTTATCTGAAAGACAGAAAGCAGTGTGTGGAATTGAGCAGCCTTAATGATCTAAATGAAAATATCTAATAAAAATAAATGTGCACAGATCTAATTATCAATACAAAAGATCAGGAGTCCCCCAAGGTAGCATATTGGGCCCTCTTTTGTTTATCTTGTACATTAATGACTTGCCAGATGTGACAGAATACCAGTGTGCTCTATTTGCGGACGACATTTCAGTGATGGTCCCAGATAGCGACAAAACCAAAGATTACGAACAAAGTTTAAATAATACAGTTAAAATCATAGGGAACTGGCTTAATGTGAATGGGTTATGTGTCAACCCTTCAAAAACTAAATTTATACAATTTCGCAACTACTTTATGAGACCTAAAAACATAACTTTGAAATGCAATGGTGAAAATATATCCAAAACCAATCACATCAAATTTTTAGGGTTTACAATTGATCAAAATTGTAACTGGAAGCATCATGCAGAACATGTGTGTAAGCGTCTTCATAGTTTTGTATTTGCTCTGAGACGGCTAAAGAGAGAGACGGGGGAGGCTGCCGCTCTCATGGCATATCACGGCCACGTTGCTTCTATATTGAGATATGGAATTGTACTGTGGGGAAATTCAACATGGAGCCAAAAAGTTTTTATTGCACAAAAAAGTGTCTTCGTGCGGTATGTAATGCAAAACCGATACAATCATGCAGGCCACTTTTCAAAAAGCACAAAATTATGACTCTGGCATGTTTGTACATATACGAGGTTGGTGTTTTTGTTAAAAAGCACACTCACTTGTTTAGGAAGTTTTATGAAAATCGTAGAATTGTAGCTAGAGATATAACTAAACTAAAATTTCCTACTTGCAAAACTGCACTCTACTATCGTAACTGCAATGTCATGACTGTTAAAGTGTTCAATAAAATTCCGATGGAAATAAGAGAACTGCCATTAAATTATTTTAAACTAAAACTTAAACGGTGGTTAATTGAACGATGTTTTTACAATTCTGGCGAGTTCTTTGAAAGATAAATCTTTTTTTCTTAGACTTAAGTATATTTGAACATTGTACAGTTTATTAATGGAATCCAATTTTTAATATATGATTATTATAAGGAACGGATTAATTTAAGTAGAATGAATTTATAATTATTGTTTCTTCTTTAATTATTTAAATGTCTCTTTTTGTATTTGCATGTCAATTTATTCAATGACGAAACATCAGAACTATTGTCTAATTCATTATAATTACATATCATCATTGTTAACATGTTTCTTGCAAATAAAGATATTCTATATTCTATTCTATTCTATTCTATTCTATTCTAGGGGTACCGACACTCGTACGCCGCACGGATCTGCCACTTCACACTTAGTTAGCGGGCCGTGGGTGCGCCCGGTGTTTCGTTTTTCAACTTGATTGTTTTAATCAAATTGATGGTTTTCTACTTGTTTTCATAATGTCTTGGTCTAAACGAATATTAGACTTGCTATACAAACATATTCCTACACATGAAATTCCAGTGAATCCAAAATTAACGGACACTGGTGTTCAAACACGATCCGGCTAAAAGAGAAAAATTAAGTAAAAATACCTTTAGTAGTTTATATGTACTTTTAATAATAAATAAGTTTTTTTTCTACTTTGAACATTTTGAAATCTCAGAGTACAGAATAAACCAGAAACCGCAAACACGTCCAAAACTGAAGCCATACAAACTACTCTCAAAGAGAGTAGTTTGACATTTGGACGACTAGTATATATTTCTGCCGTCCACAAGCTATAATGCCGTTAACCGACAGGTAGTCGTTTTTTACTTTTTAAAGTCAACCGGATCAGAAAAAAATGCTGAATCGAACAATTTTACCCATATTTCTCTATCTTGTTTAGTTTTTGAGATAAAAATAATCACAATGCCGTTAAGTCGTTAATATTTGCATGAGTAAAATGGTAGAACGCAGTTACTTGAAATTGCTAAGATAGAATGGAGTCAAGTGTTCTTAACTTCCATTACAATTGAAATTCTACTAAAAATTGCATAGCTAAATTGCCGCTAACTGACTTTTCTACGCTATACTGCAGCTAAAGTTCGATAACGGCGTTTTAATATTCTATTTGATGTTTCTTTATATTAAAATTGCAATGGTGAGTTCACCTTTAATGGCAAATAAATATAATAATGTACATATTTTGTTTAAATCACTAGACTAAAATGTGATTAAGCCACATTACTACCCTAAAAAGCGGTTAAGTGCATAAAGTTCAACGACGATTCTTTCTTACTACCCTCGTGATTAAGCCACATTACTACCCTAAAAAGCGGTAGTTCAACGACGATTCTTTCTTACTACCCTCGGCTACGAAAATACAAATGGTAGGCCTTTATACAATTATTTTACATATGACTTAATAAATAAACGTGGTAAGCACCAAAAAAACGCTTGCATGTGATCGAGATTTATTAACTCAACATTCCACCCACTAGAATCTCACTATCGACTTGCATGACATTGACATGCTCCGCTGAGACGGTATTCACAAAATGATTTAAATATTGCTCATATGCATAATTTTTTTGTGAAAAGTACCCAAACAAAACAGTATCTTATCAATTATAATGAATATAGATTTTACATAACTTGATAACGAAGAATGCGAGGCGTGTGAGGTTTATCGTTTACAGTAAAAGGAAACTGCACTTGCTGCCGAAATGCAGATTGTTGAAGATTGTATAGTTTGTGTGGAGCGGGCTAACCACCATGTTAAGTATGTTAAATAGAGGGATATTTATAGTAAACACAATTCAGTCGAAAGCAACTGTGAAAAATATCTCAGCGTGGACCTTGAAATGGTAATAATGTTACCTAGAATGGAGATGTTCAAATCCGTTCTATTCTGCCAACGACTAACTGTGTGAAACTTTTCCCCCGTGGGCAAAATCACAGCAAATTCTAAACCTTTGACGGTAATTTGGCAGGATGCTATTGCCGGAAGAAAGCAGAATGATATTTTAACGGCCTTCTATAATTTCTTTATTCGAAACCGAGATGTACCAACTTTACAATGATTAGATATCTGTAGTTCACAAAACAAAAATTTTAGTCAACATTAACCACATTTGAACCGAATAAGTCATTTTGAACTACTTTGAACTTTTATTTAATTACTATTATATAATTACGTGAACTTTTATATAATTACGTGAGATAATGTGACTGATTGTAATTATTTGTAATTGACAGTGTAAGGGTGCGCACGCACTGCAACCGATCCGAACCCGTGAAATGTTGGACCGAAGGTGCTATATAAGCCGTGATAATATTTGTATATTTGCGATTGCACACTAGATCTAAACACCCAGTTCTAGTCCGCAGACCCTCACACAAATAGTACTATGGCTACTTTAGACCCATATCTCTCGGATCTGGATCATATGCAATGTGTAGACCCCTAAAATTTTTTTAATAACATTAAAGTTGATTGTGATTTAAATTTTTCCTAGATAAAAAGATACCCTAGACACTAGTTTGAGGTCATTGGGATGTTACCAAGTAAAAATAAATATTGTGATCTCATTAATTAACTTTTAGTTGATAAATAATACTTTTCGAAGTAATATTGTAAAAAAAAAATATTTTGGTAACAGTATTAATACCTATCTAATGGTATTAATCACAAGGCAATTTTATCTATACGTGAAAAGATTCGATCTCAATAAAAATAATAAACTTTTGATTTTGATACTTACTATTCATTTATATTAATACATAACGTAATTTTAGTACAGATATCTTACAATATAAATCAATGAATACTAAACAAGAAAGGGGTTATAGATAAAGGTTTTGATTTAAGCTGCGTTTTAGTGATGTATTTGAAAACTTTTTTTATTCTAAAAATCTATTTATGCACGAATGCTAGCTTAAAACGTGGTTAATATGCCTTAATCCCGAAGTTTCTGCATTTTAGTTAAGTACTGGCGGATAACTTTGAAGAATACAAACTGGTCGCAGTAGTTATGTACAAATCCTTGACTACAGCGCAGCTAAGGTATACTTAGCCACCATATAGTGGTGTAATCTAGATATTTCACCTAGAATGTTACCAAGTTATAACACCAAAAATCAATTTAGAAAACATTTATTAGGGTACTTTTATTATACGGCACAGCCATTCGATAGTAGTTTATTAGAGCTATCTCGCAAAATCTAAAAATCCGTCATTTGATGAATGGTTACAAAAAAGCAATAATTTTAAATTTACGCGGCATTTTTTGGCCATATCTCAAAACTAGGTTTTGTCATTTAGCCGCGCTTTAGTTTGAGGACGGCAGATTTGGCCACCGTGTCTATTACGCGTAAAAAAATCTCGATAGTTTTTATTAAATAATGCAGTCTTGTGCGGTTCCCACCTGCAAGAATGCAGTTAGAAGCATAAAAAAACAAGATGGGATCACATTTCATGTGTAACTAGCGCATTTACATCTCATTTTATTTAAATAATGAATTTCTTTTACTCGTTGATAGTGGTAAACAATTTGGGCGAGTCCATTTTGTTCATGTTGCCAATTTTACTGGTTTCTTTTCCCTACTTTTTTATAAAGTTGACATTGATGAAATAAATAATAAATGCATGTTAAGTAATTAAAAAATAGTTTGATTAATATAAAATATGTAAATACATTTATTTAATTTTAAAGTTTTTACGATATGAGCCTATGTTTACATTATTTGAGACCTTTTAATATAAATATTGCCTGAAATAAATAATAATTATTGACTTAATAATAATGATTGAAATAATAAACTAATATTTTTGGTATATAGTCTGCATGTGTCAAATTGTGTAAATAGTAGTTTTTTTTACAAAAATGTTTTGTGTAAAACTATATTCTAATTATTATATATGGAATTTCAGTTCCCCACTGATGAAATTATAAAAGCAAAGAGCAAGACATCTTCATTTGTCGAAACGTAAAAATGTATTGATTACCTCAGAATCAAAACGGCAATATTATTAGTACAACAAAATGTACCTAAGTAAAGACATATTTTTTGTAAATTACTTGTGTTTTATTTTACTAAAGCATTTTTTTATGCATCACAGTATATTAATATAACATCTTTAATATTAATATAACACTTTTAATTTACCCTAAAAGAGGTGAACTCTCACTAAGCTAGCAATACTGTACGGGTGGGAAGTATGAGGAGTGCGGGGGATTGCGAAATGTTTCTGGCTGGACACAGCGGACCGCATGTATTATCGGCTGTAGGCTCCTTCTGGTTTATTCTGTATTCTGAGTCTTCAATGTAGAAGTGTTCATTTTTGTCAACGTTTTACTTACCTACGTTTATCGTTTCATACATATTTATGCTATTGACTTATTTGTCATAATAGTTAGGTAGGTATGTAGAGAATATAATATTGTATTTTTGTATATCTTAGGTAGTTTTAAGTGCAAGGCGGCTGCGACCACTTACCGACCGTATGTAGGCAGTGCAAAGAATATAATACTCCCTGACGGGAGAGGCAGTGTAACAGTATCTAGCTTGTTTGTCGGTTGTGTCCGCCACCTTTATCTCATACAAAACATAAGTATATAAAACGTTGGTATAACTTCACGCCAGGTCCCTTGCGGTGTAGGCAGAGAGAATTATATATTTTATTTTTTATACCACTAAGGTGGTAATCAAGGGTCTGCCTGATGTTAAACAGTCACCGTAGCCTATGAATATTTGCAACACCAGGGGTGTCACTCATGCGTTGACTGCACATGTATGTATAACTTCACGCCAGGTCCCTTGCGGGGTAGGCAGAATGAATTATGTATGTGTATATATATACATTCATTCATACATATATATGTATGAAGAGAGAATATAATATTGTATTTTTTTGTCAACAGACCATGAAGAGAACTGCGAAAAAGCAGAGGCCGTCTTCTGTGGAGGCTTCAGAGTCGGTGGATGATTTTCAGCCCCGACCGGGGCCATCTGCAGAGACTGCTAATTTTGAGACCCAACCGGGGACGTCGTCGGCGCTTCACAGTCCTGGTGGTGCGGCGCTGGTCCCCGGCTGGCCGGTGGCCAGCATCCCAGGCAAGAGCACTGTGACGCTGAGCAGAGACCCCGACATGCTCACCAAATCCCCGTCGGGGAGACTAAGAGTAAGTCTTTTTTATTCATTTCCGGTCACTCGCGGCTCTGTCCGTGTGGAGTGCAAATGTGAGTGAGCGAGTGTGGAAATTAGGTTTTTTTTGTTCGTCCCAAACTCACATAATTGACGTGCCCGAATCATTTTCATCTAGTAGGTGTTGTCCCCGCTGATGTTATCAATGTAAGTAGCAGGTTTTCTAGTCTTAAGATTTTCATTACTTTTCAGACATACCGGCAGGCTGGACACGGTGCTGGAGGCAGTGGCGGTGCTGGGCGCAGCGGCGGGGGTGGTCGTGCTCGTCGTGCTCTCCACGATCGGGATATCTTGCGGTTGTTGGAAGATTCCGATAGTGGAGAGGAGGAGGAGCATGACGAAGAAGAAGAATCAGAATCTGTCGAGGACGTGAGTGATTTAGCAAAGCTTAACAGCTACGCTTATACCAGAAACCTCACAAGGAGACTGCGTGATTATGTTACTGCGAATGAGGAGGGTCCGATTGAAAATGCGCATATGGATGAACCGGTTGTGGATAGAGTGGAAGTGAGCATAAATATGGAAAAAGTGGAAGAAAGGGATGTGAAAGTAGATCAAGGAGATGTTGGGGCGCAAGGTGCAGACCATGCCTTTGGTACGCGTTTCGACTGGTCGGCAAATTTCTCGGAATTTACCGCCCAGAAGGAAACGTACACAAAGGATCCTGGACCGCAATTTACATCCCAGGATCCTCTGGAAATATTTTTACACATCTGGGATGAAAGTATTGTGAATCTGATTGTGCGTGAGACGAACAAGTACGCATGGAGATATATAGCTCACTTCTCCGACCCTGATCTCGATGTCAGGATGCCAGAATGTCTGAGCACTTGGCACGAGACCACGGTCGAAGAGGTATACAGACTGTTGTCTGTAATGATATATATGTCCATGCGTCCTATTTCGAACTTGAAAGAGTTCTGGATGGAGGGGATAATGGAGATGCCAGGTTTCCGCACTATCCTGTCCCGAAACCGCTACACCCAACTGTGTCGTTTTCTACATTTTGTAGATAACGACGCAGATTCCTCATCCCATACTCCTTACCAAGCCAAAGTCCACAAAATCGATCCCATCCTGCAACACTGTAATGAGAAATTTTCTAGTATGTATGTGCCTTGCCAGCATCTCAGCTTAGACGAATCCCTTTTGTTGTGGAATGGCCGTCTAAGCTGGAAGCAATGCATTCGGAGCAAAGCAGCCCGCCTCGACATAAAGTCCTTTGAACTTTGCGAAGCCGGAACGGGTTATTTGCTCCGGTGTATTATATATGGCGGGAAGGATTCGTCCATAGTTCAGGGACCTCTTCGTGGGTTTTCAAATGCCACGGCAAAAGTGGTATTGAAGCTTATGGAAGGGTACCTGAACCAAGGACATATACTGGTAATGGACAACTGGTACAATCAGATTGAACTGACCCGATACCTAAAACAACATCGTACTGATGTAATCGGTACGATGAACCGTAGGCGTCATAACGTGCCGGATGCTATCAAGAACATGAGCAGTGATGTTCCACGTGGTACGGTGGTGTTTCGACATTGCGGTGACATTTCTTTGACGGCCTTTAAGGATGTCAAACTTGTTACCGTGGTGTCGACCTATCACTCAAATGAAATGGTGCCAGGCAGGCGAGCAGGTCAACCTGTTTACAAGCCTGTCGCTATTTCAGAGTACAACGCGAACATGGGGGGGGTTGATATGAAAGATCAGAAACTGAACATGTTCTTGTTCGAACGAAAGCAGGGGCAAAAATGGTACATGAAAGTGTTTAGAAGGCTGCTCAACACCAGTCTTCTAAATGCTTACATTCTGTACCTGCGGAATCCCTGCTTTAGGGTGATGGGGCACAGGGAGTTCCGCAGATGTGTGGCTGAACAGCTACTACATCGTATAGGTGTAATGCCATTGGAGCACGAGGTGAATAGAGTGGAGGCACTTCCCACAGACATAAGGCTGAACACTAACGTCCACCATTTCCCTGTGTACACAGGGACATCTGCGTTGAAAAACAAAACCATTAGCAAGAGTTGTGTCCGCTGCACGGCTGCGAAGCGGTTACGCAAACGTACATGCATCATGTGCCAGCGATGCAACGTTGCTCTGTGTATTGGGCAATGCTGGAAAGACTACCACACTTTACAGCACCTGTAAAGTCTGGTAGGTGTTCCACCATTTATTTCCTCTTTGTGAATGTTAAAGAAGCGAGTGAGCTGTGAGAGCCCCATATTTGTGAAGATATAGATGTCTACCAATTTTACACCTGCTTTCTTTTCGGGTTCTTCCGGTATATTGTGACTTTACGGTATTGTTTAGGTATTGAGCTAGCAAAACTGATAGGTACCCATTGTTTTGCAAACGTTCATAGGCTGCGGTGACTTACCATCAGACAGTCCATTACCATTATAGACGTGATACCATTTGTTTTGCAAACGTCCATTGGCTGCGGTGACTTCCACAACGATCAGGTTCACATGCGCTCTATAAAATACATGGCCATGCATGCTTGATAATTTTTCATTGCAATGTTCTCCTTTCGACTCCATTCCTTCTTATCTTATTCCTATCCTGGACGGCAGCAACTCGGTTGAATGAATCTTTATGAATATAAGATGAAGACAGATAGAGTATTGTAAAAGGGATGTCTCTTGTGAGGTTTCTGTGTATATTTGTTACATTGTTTTTATTTCATATCATTTGTGCTCCAACAAAGCAGGGTAGCCAATAGTTATAGTAATATTATCTGCGTAAATAGTGTATGCCAGATTTTTATCATTGATTCATATCATTTGGACACAAACAATGCAAGATAGGATAGCGTGGCGTTAAAATATTTGGAGCACTAAAGCACTCACGTCGTCGTCGCCGCGTCGTGGATTCGTTCGTGTAGTTGGCATATTATATACGTACGTATAATAAATTTTGATGTTTAGTTTACATATACCCTGCTGTGAACTTTTAAGACATAATTTGATATGTATAGAACTTCAAAAAACTGTACTATTGTAGACTAAGATAATAAATTTTAATGTTTAAAGTTTATATATACCCTGCTGTAAACTTGACATAATTTGATATTTGTTTTATTTTTGTCTGCCGACACCTGTATAATTACTAAAGAGAAATATATAAAATGTGTGAAATTCTTTCTTTTTTATTATTACAATTTATTGTTTTATTTCTGCCGACACCTGTCGTGAAGATATATATAAGCATACATACACACACACACACACACACACACACATATATATATATATATATATAATACAACTTGCCTAACTGCATGGGTCAGTGACGCGCGTGTACCCAATGATGTTATAAAAAAAGGAAGATAAGTTACTAGAGCGCCGAGAATGAAGCGTACGAAAGGAGACAATTGTTGCCTCTGGCCTCAGTCGCTCTCGACCGTGCGGACTGTCAACTGCTTGCCAATTCACGATAGTGGAGTCATCGATGTATATCGATATCGGATAGGTTCTATCAATAAAAAAACGCTCCCACAAAATCAATCTGATTTTAAAAATCAGATTGCTTTTGCTCAGCTCACAGTCGTTTGGGTCTACTCGTCTAGATTCGTACGCCTTTTCGGCGTCGCTTTACTGGCTATAAATGCCTTCATGAGTTGTAAAAATTGTTACTACCTACCTACCTTATTTTCAATTATTAGATACTAGTAATACTACACGTTCTAGAAAAGAATGAAGCGAATAGAATATTACTTACCATTTATTTCTTTCCATTTTAGATTACCTAGATGGTTTGATGAAAAAAAATGGTTAAATATTTTTTTTATACTACGTCGGGAGGTATATAAGCATACGGCCCACCTGATGTGAAGCGGGTACCGTAGCCTATTAACGTTTGCGATATATTAGTTATCACTCGCGCGATGCTTCCTCTGCTGCTTACACAACAACTCCTTGGGAGTTTACTGGTGACCAAACTCACACGTAGGAACACAACAACCCTCTAGGGAGTTGTTATTTGGCTGCGGTTTTCTGTGAGGTGGAGGTACTTCCCCAGATGGGCTGCTTTGATGCGCTCTACCTCTCTTAAAACATCCAGACCAACAGACATGTTCATGCACACAAATGTTTGCCTTGTGTGGGAATCGAAACCACGAGCGTTGGTTTCAAAGTCGCGTCATTCACGACTGAGCCACCGAGCTGTCGAATTTCGAGTCGTCATTTAAAGTCTTTCCTATATCGCAATGATATATTTTCCTCTTTAAATTGTCATTCCCTAGAGCAATATCCGACTTATAATCACAAGCTTCACCTAATACGCGCTATTATAGAGAAGTTAAAATATATTTTGCTCATAAAAATAATCTAGATTAGAAAACTGATCAAAAAAGGAATAAATTAAGTTTATTTGAGGGAATAATATTTTATTAAATACGTATT
This sequence comes from Pyralis farinalis, assembly GCA_947507595.1. Taxonomy (NCBI): domain Eukaryota; kingdom Metazoa; phylum Arthropoda; class Insecta; order Lepidoptera; family Pyralidae; genus Pyralis; species Pyralis farinalis. The sequence goes on along the minus strand of OX382259.1, from coordinate 22,010,834 downwards.
TTTTTTATTCACTGACAGACTGACTTGATATTATTTTATAATTTCATTGTTCACAGATTATATTACGGAAATAGATGTTTTGTACATAATTGGTTTTATTATTTTAAACACTAATTAAATCCAAAGCTTTTTCCCCAGTCTCCTCTGTTTCGGTAAATCAGTACTCGCGCCAATGAGCGCTCAGCAGCAATCAATACGTAACTAAAGATGTATATTCATCTCTTTCTAACGACGTATTCCCTATCATTTGTCTCTTTTTAGAGCAAAGTGTGATAATAAATAACTGTACGTAGATATAGTACTTGCGCCATTTTAAAATACAATAATGTTCGTGTATAACGTGTCTATCTTTGATACGTCGCTGGTTATTACCCATATTTGGGTTATAACCCATAACCACCCATTTTGTCGGGTAAAAATGATTTGTCAATTGGCAATGAAAATTTAATTCGTATTTTTAAGTTTTCTCCTTAAGCTGCCGGCGGGCCCTGGCAAGGCTGGGAGCGATGCCACCCCTCTTTCCCCGCCTGGAAGTAGGCACTTCGCCCGCTCATCGGGCGTCTCGATTTCTGAGCCGGAGAACAATCTCTTCCGGCCCAGCTCCGTTTCCGAGAGGGTGGTAACCGACATATTGTCGGTCTCCTCCCTTCCGCCACACTCGCTCTCCACTCTCACCGCCTGTGGCTCCTCCGGGAGACCACTCTCACCGGGACCCTTCGGCCCCGACATCTCGCCCCCCCGTAATAAACCCAGATCGTCGCATCGCGACAGCGACACATACGCCACCCTCGCTCCCCCGCTCTTCTTCTCCATTTCGTTTTGAATTTAAAAACGAATCGCCCACAAGTATAGTATATCCAGATTTAGTCACCACCCACCGGCCACTGCGTTACCGCGCACCAGGTGAGATGAGTCCAGGGCAGACGACGAGGACGTACTGGAAAACACTTGGGGCCTGCCCCATTTGTGTTTGTGTTTAACCTGCCTGAATTTAAAAATTTACGTTTTGGAGACCAAAAAAGGCATTGTTTACATTGCACATTTTTAGGTTAGATAAGACAGAGTATAGGTCACATTATAGTACGACCATAATTTTTTGATACTTAAGGATGGTATAACTTAGTCTCAAGTTTTCCAATTTTAAATTTGAATCAATTGCTTCATGTCAATAAGTTATTGTTTCCATTTCATTAACATTTTTTAAACTTATCTTTTTCAGGAATATCAGAGTACAGTTAGACGGATAGTCAACGAAGGCTTTAAGAATGATGGAAAGTTTGGAACTCCTGGGAAACATAGGAAACGCCGGCCAAAGAAAGAAATGATGATTTTAATATTTGTGCTCTGCGCCAAAAAATCCAATTCTTTTACACAGTGCAAAAAGAGGTAACATTGTCCGTAGTTGCATGTTTTTGTGTGCATTTTTGTTTTTATTTTTTTATTTACGTAAAACACATAAAAAACCATTAATAATTATTTATTATAAAATCTTTCAAAAACACTAAACCAAATCCATTTCACATATTAACAAAACAGCATCATTTTTCCTGTCACTCACATATTGAACTAATTTTAAAAACGACATGACCAAAGACAACTTAAATAAAATTCCCACCTTCAACATGCATGACTAAAAAGGCAACATTTATCATACCAAGGATTAAGGTTTAAAGATATTTATTCTCATATAAGACATTATATGAGAATAAATATCTTTAAACCTTTATATATTTATAATATCTTTATATATTTATTATTAATAATTACATCACTTCCATGAGAACATTTGCTAAAAATTAAATATACAGTTTGTCGCCACAGAAATAAATAAATAAGAAGCTAGAACAAGCATAAAAAGTAAACAAAATGTAGGCATTTCGTATTATCTAAAACAAACATATTAAATTTATGTACTCGCTTTTTTGTTCTTATGTATAATTATAATAGTTGGTCATTACTACTAATGTAGTCGGCAAGTATTCTTGGAACAAACATGGAATGACTTTATACTTTTAATATTCGAGGGTATTTTGTTGTAAAGACTTATTGTAGCTACCAATAGATACTAAACTTATTGTAGGTACAGTGAGATGCACAATCAACGGAATTCTTTGATATTTCAGGTACCGACTCTCAGAAAATTGCAGGTGATCGCCAGAACTGACTTGGATTTTGATCGTAGTCTTGAAGTGCTCCGTAAAATTTTAAAAGCAATAGGATTTACCTATAAGAAATGTCAAAATAATAGAAAAGCCCTAATCACATATCACATATTGCTGCCAAGCGAGAAGAATACTTAGCGATCATAAAAAAAAATCGAGATTTGCCAGAAGAATTAAGAAAAAACATAATTTATCTCGATGAGAGCTACATTCACTCTTCATATAAGGTAAAGTCTTTGTTCTTATTGTGTACGTACCTATAATATTTGTTTTATAAAATTTTCACGATCTTCCTTTATCTCACATTATATATCTTATCCTGCTTAGTATTATAAATGTGCAGGTTTTCTCTCTGTCTATTTGTTACTTCATAAATAAAAAATTACGAGATTGATTTGCGTAAAATTGGCATATGAGAGGGTAACTGGGACACGGACATTAGGCTACTTTTTGTCCAACATAACATGAAATACTTGGCCCAAATACATGGCAAAGCCGTGGGTGAATGCTAGTTCACAATAAATAAGAACCTATTTTCCCACCAGGTCACAAAATGTTAGCAATCTCCGAACATCGAAGGTGTCACAAAAGACATATCCAAAGGAAAGCGTTACATCATAGTCCATGCTGGAAGTGAAAAGGGGTTTGTGCAAAACTGCCTCCTTATATTTTCTGGTAGAAATAAACTAGAAGACTACCACTCAGAAATGAATGCGCATAACTTTACCAAGTGGGTTAAAGAAAAGCTTATACCAAATCTTCACGATCCTTCAATCATAGTTATGGATAACGCGCCATACCACTCCGTCCTGACAAAAAAGACGCCCACCTCTAGTTCCAGCGTAGACGAGATAAAACTTTGGCTATTAGAGAATAATATTGATTTTGATCAAACGCTCAGGAAGCCAAATTTAATGAGTTTAGTAAAAAAAACAAACCCCGCTCCATCTATGCCATTGATGAACTTTTAGGAGAATACGGGCACACAGTGGTACGGCTTCCGCCGTATCACTGTGATTTGAATCCTATTGAGCTCATTTGGGCTAACCTAAAACAAAAAGTAGCAGCACAAAATGTTGGATCACGTGATGTAAAGCAACTTGCTGAAGAGGCCTTCAGCAGCATCACACCTGAAACATGGAAAAACTGCTGCCATCATGTCGAGACACTCGAAAAAGAGTACTACGAGCGAGGACGTAGTTTGTATCGAGACATAGACGAGTTGATTATTCGCTTAGGCGATGATAGCAGCAGCGGTGACAGCAGCTGTAGTGATGACAGTGCTGCTGATGAAAGAGGCAACGAAACGTTTTTTGATGTTGAATATTTAGAATCCGATGATGAGTGAAAGAGATTCTCAGTTTTTATAACTATAATAATTTTATTTTGGTTTAATTAAAACTGCTTTGATAAGCGGTACTGCAAATAAAACAAACAAAATATGATTAATGTGTCTTATTTATTTACTCATTTTACCTAAACGAACTGCTAGTATCAAAATCGTTCTGCTCACACTATACAGGGTTGCAACACGCATGTCGGCAGCGCCATCATTTAATGTCAAGACTTTATAAACAAGCTGTACCTTATAAAACTCCAAAAAGTGTCATCCAACAGAGTTGCCTTGTCCTCTTTTGGCAAAAAGGTGGCTTTTTCATGAACCGCTAATGGCTGCAAAGCAACTTTAGTTTTTGCCAAGTTTTTGAAACTAGTACAGTAGCTGCCCCACCGGGTATCACATGGAAGCTTTAAACTCTCACCAGCTCCTTTTTCTGTGACTATTGTAGTCAGAAGTGATGATAGAATTTGGCTTCTTTTAATGGTTTCTTAAACACCAATGGCCATGTCTTTGAAAGTATTTATAACATTAGTTTATATAATATCTTATGGCCATGTCTTTGAAAGTATTTATAACATTAGTTTATATAATATCTTTGCTCAGCAAATTCAATGTATGTGTAGTGCAGTTTAGGTACGTAATATGTGGGAACATCTCTTTTATTAGGCGAAAAGCTCTTTGGAATTTGCTCGCATTGTCATCAATGAGTGTCGCAAATTTATTTTCTCCGTACTCTGACATGATATTTGATATTTCTTGAGATTATACTCGCTTGTGTGTCGATTTTCTCCCGTTGTTAAGTTTTTCACAAATATTGGTTGTGGTTTTGATCTAAGAAAATTAATTATTCCTTCATTTCTGTAGTTGCAGCAAACATCGAGTTGCAAGTGCAAATATTTTTGCGACGATATGTCTTCTTTTAACACACGTTGCATTTCAATATATATATTATCTAAAATGCTGATGGAGAGAGATTTTCTGGTCGGAAATGTATACAAAGTGTGGAATTGTTCCAAGAAATTTATCCATAGAGGGTGTTCAACTGTGGATAAAGGTGTTCCAGTCACATAAATAGCCTTCGTTAAAAGTGCGTTAAGATTTTGTTAAGCTCCATCGGACAGAGAAAAAGACGCAGAGCTTTCCATTGATGTCAGTGGCTGCTCATATATTGCAGTAGCTGGTCTTATATTCTCATTGTTTGGAAGCGCTTGCAACACCGTGCTAACGCTTGCAGGTTTAGTTGATCCTTATTTGATGTTCCGGCCAATTCGAGCCGATTTTTACAAATTTTAACAAATTTTTAGTCTTTCTCTGTAGACTGGTAGGTTTGTGTGGTTTCTTGGAATATCTGCATGTAGCGATTTGTTTTCAGTTTCCCGATCGTGTGCCCATATGCGTAGGTTTTTCACCATAACGACTTAAAATAAAGTTAATTAGCATGCAACTTTGTCTTTTATCTAAGGCCGATGAATTATTTTGGCATTCTTTCTCTACCTGTTACTAATACTGAATGACAAAGCGAGCGCGTGAATGTTCAGTGTACACGGTAGGAAAAAAAAATTGTTAACTCTATAGTGACCAATACGATAAAATAAATATTGTCCTACGACGATTATTTCGTAGTTTTTTTTTGTTATTTGACTATCTGCAATCAGTACTGGTACTATAAGCAGGTGGGTTAAAGGTTACAGGGCGTTGGAAGATCATTGTCCAATGACAAATCTCTACATTTCAGCTGGGAACAAATCTCTCATCCAGCTCCAGGATATTCGCTCTTTTCGGTCTTTTTGCTGGGTTGTTAACAAGTAGTTTCCGAGCCAGTTCGTTTGGGTGAATTGCTAATTGCGCATTGTATTGAGTGCTTGTTGGCAAAATGGTGAATTTCCGAATTGGTGATGAACCATGGGACCTTTAGAATGCACTTAAGGATGCAGCTTTGACAGCAGCGTTGGAGAACTTCTATGTTCGAGTGACTAGAGCTTCCCCACAATTGTAAGCCGTAGATCCAAATTGGTTTGAGTGCGACCTTGTATATGAGCAGTTTGTTTTCCGTAGACAGGTGTGATTTTCTGCCGAGTTGCCAATCTAGACTTCCAAATCTTATATTGATTTCGTCTCGTTTCGCTTTTATGTGTTTTTTCCAGGTGAGTCGCCGATCAAGGTGAAACCCAAGATACTTAACACAGTCAACGTGTGGGAGCGGTTCATGGCCCAGGGTGACCACTGGACAGTTGCCTTGTCGTAGGGCGAATGTAATTTGCTGGGATTTGGAGACACTAGACTTGATTCTCCATGTTTTAAGCCAATTATCGATCTTATCTAGGTGGTGTTGGAGCATGGCGGAAGCGACTTCAGGCTTTGTGTGACTGGCTAGGATAGCGGTATCGTCTGCGTAAGTAGCTGTAGTTACTTAATCACTAGTTGGCAGATCCGCTGTGAACAGTGTGTAAAGATAAGGTCCCAGAACAGATCCTTGTGGAACTCCTGCTGCGATGTCATAGTTGGTAGACCTGACATCTTCCTCTTTAACTTGAAAAATCCTATCCGTAAGGTAGGACTGGAGGATTCCAAAGAACGCATGCGGGAGCAGAGACTTAATTTTGCAGATGAGTCCCTTGTGCCATACTCTGTCAAATGCTTGCTGGATGTCAAGAAATGCGGATGCGCAGTATTCTTTTGCTCCAGAGATGAGCGGATTTTGTCTGGTTTACCTTGCTTGTGAATCATGACGATTTGAAAGACTTTCTAATGATTAGGAAAGTAAGATGTTCTGAGAGTAGCATTTATTAGGATCGTTAAGAACACAATAGCTTTTCTAGGTAGTTCTTTGAGAACATGTTTTTTTTTATACCACTAAGGTGGCAAACAAGCGTACGGCCTGCCTGATGGTAAGCAGTTACCGTAGCCTATGGGCATTTGCAACACCAGGGGTGTCACTCTTGCGTTGCCGACTCTGTAAGAACCTCTTCACGCCTTTCTTGAAGAACCCCATACTGTAGTCCCTTGGGAAAACCTCGGCAGGGAGCTCATTCCACAACATAATAGTTCTCGGTAGAAAACTTCTCGTGAAGCGCAACTCCCAGCCGCCGGCGAGCTGTGCGATTGTAAAACGAGGCTGTTGGTATAATTTCGAACAACTCCTCAGAACACAACCCATTATACAACCGGTAGAACACGCAAAGGGAAGCAAAATCTCTTCTCAAACTCAAGGGCTCAATGCCATGTGTGAGTCCAGGATCATCGATAATCCTCACAGCTCGTCTCTGTATCGAGTCACAAGGTCCTAGCTGGTATCCAGGTGCTCCCGCCCAAAGGTGGCTACAGTACTCCATATGCGATCTGACTTGGGACTTATATAACATAAGCCTTTGCCCCGCGCTGAAGTACTGTTTAGCTCTGTTGAGCACAACGAGTTTCTTGGACGCCAGCTTAACCTTCTCCTCCAGGTGACCTCGATACTGAACATCGCTGGAGATCTCGATGCCGAGAATCCCAATGCTCTTAGTAATTGTGAGCGGCGTGTTCTGGAATTGGGGAACCACAGCAAATGGGGTTTTCTTAGCGGTGAACGCGCAAACTTGTGTCTTGGTAGGGTTGAATTGGACTAGGTTCAATCGCCCCCAGTCATACTTTAGACAATGTACCCTCCATTTCAGACACAAGTTTATCGCGGCTTTCCTCCACAAGGGAACGAGGGATGTTAGCACGGCCTGTATAATAAGTGTCCCCGGTGCTGTCGTCCGCATAACAATGAATGCTGTCGATTGATTGACATGTGAAGTAATCAAATCGTAACCAGGTGCCGACTTGTCTTTTAACTTTAGGATTACAAAAATATTCGTCAAGATGGCACTCATTTTGAATTCTATTGAGTCAACTTTTGAATTAATAAAAAATCCAAGATTTTTCGACTCCATTATTCCCAAAGTACGCAGAAATCAGTGCAATACTAATAATCAGTTGTTTTCTAATATGAGCGCCATCTTGATGATGGTGAGGGTATTGTATAATTAACAAACCAACCGAAAAGCAGTAAATCAAAAGTGCGTATAACCAAAATCAAAGACAATAACTGATAATGGACGGCTCGGAAGAAAGAGACAGGTGGAGACGATAGATCTCTTATCTCATTTTCCCCCTCAGAATCCCATAACTATTATTCTTATTATGTATAGTAACTTTATTTACATATTTTAATACATATAGCCTAAGTAATTAAACTGTTTAATTACTAATTATTTTTTACTAAATTATCTGAGTCTAAGGTGGTCTAAACTTGTTACGTTTGGTAATCTTCGGCTAATTCACATATTTTTAAAATAGGTAGTAATATTTTAAATGTTTATAAAATTCATTCATTCATATAACAATAAACTTAATTATATTTAAAGTATAAAACACTAAATAATAAAGGTTTAATATTTTAAGTAATTTTTTCCTTAACAGATAACACCTAGAATTTTGTAGATACTTTTTTACCAGTGCTCTTTTCATATCTAAATCGATAAAATTAATGTACAAATTAAATAAATATTGTCGGACAAATTACACAGCGCCACCTAGCCCCAAAGTAAGCGAAGCTTCTGTTATGGGTACTAGACAACTGATAACCATACGTAAATACATTTTTTTTTTTGTAAATACATACTTATTATACATAGAAAATACCCAGACCAATACAAACAGACATGTTCATGCACACAAATGTTTGTACTGTGTGGGAATCGAACCCACGAGCGTTGGTGTCAAAGTAGCGTAACAGCGCGTTCCACCACTGAGCCACCGAGCTCGTCAAAATCAAAGTCCGTATAACCAAAATCAAAGACAATAACTGATTATTAGCAAAATGGTTTTAATTTTTGATATTGTAAAGTCAAAAACGTGATTGTTGTCCTTGTTTGTCAAAGAATGCCAAGAAATCAACTAAGTTTGCAGTCCATTAGCTGCCATTTTGATTTTTCTGCTTAGTTTTACTCATCAATGTATTTAAACCATTTAAAATTAATACAAGGTAATAAATTCATATTAAATGATGAATCGTTTTCACCTGCGAGAATGGGTTAAAATTGGGTGATAACGGGTGGTAACTGGGTTTTTACCCACCCGCCGGTTTTAACCCGGGTGATTACCCATCTCTGGGCACGTTTCTAAAGAGTATTTTGTATTGGAAGTTCGCATCCTTATACATCGATGAGTGGAGTTTATATTTCGGTGTAATTGTCAAAATGCCGTCGTGTGTAATGCGCAAATGTACTAATTACGGCAGTAAAATAAACAAACTCCACGGAATCACATACCACAAGTAATTAAACCAAATATATTATATATTATTGTTTTTTTATCTCTCGTAAAACAAATATGACGCCATGTTATGGTAACTTTAAAGAAAAGGACAACCATATTCCATCCACAACTGTAGCGACAAGGACACATAGCACACTACATAGATCACCATAACGAACTAACAGAAGCGACATTGTGATTGAAGTTAATAACAGGTTCCTGAAGTTGTTTGAAAGTAGTAGTTTTTTGACGAGTACGATATTAATTTAATGAAATAATAATACTTTTATGAAATAAATGTTACTTACATCTATTTCTTAAAAGTATTATTATATATGTAAATAAGCAAAACTATTGTTATAAATTGTATTTTCCTTTAGCTGTTATCACGGATATTATTTTATTTGTACGTCAGAATGACTAATGCTGCAGTATAATATAAAATTAGTGATTCGTAAATTTATAATTTTCTAAAATCGTACACCGGGTAGGTGTACGATTTCAAATTCTATAACTTTATTTTAATTTTCATTCATTCATTCTTTTGTTACGATCCTTTGCTGTCGATCACTTACATTCTTCAACATGAAGCGTGTAAAAAGATATCTGTTTGGAGGAGCAAAAGTGTATTTTTCTTGAACACAGTGAACATTTTCGTAATTTATCCAGTGTGCCACCATATGCGGATAGCGATGTTCGTGATAGTCTTGTAAACATAGACGTAATAAAAAAAGCAGACACCGTCTCCCGAACTAAACACTGAAGCACCGCCATAGTAAGTCAGTTGCTATACGTACGAACCGACACGCACACATTCACACCATAGTAAGTCTACCGCCCGCCATTAACGATGGGCGATTCCGAGATGTTTTAACAATCGAAAGAATTGCAGTCGTCAAAACATACAATCGAGTCAACAATCGACTCACCGTTTTACAAAACAATTGAGAGGTTTTTAGATTGTTTCGATTGTTGCATCAGTCAGTCATTCATCGGTCATCGGTGAGTTTAGCCGGACGCACTCGACTCGGATTCGCTGCTAGTTGTTTACAAGCATCGTGCCTAAATGTTACATTATAGAGATTAAGACTTTACTGACTGGTTTTGTTACTATTTGATTGTGATCGTTGATTAAACTTGAATAGGTATAGAAAAATTACATTAGAGCGATAAGTAATTTTTGACAGATTTTGTTATTATTTTATTGTTGATTATTCATTTCCTTGAATAGGTATATTATTTTAGAGACTTTAACTGATGTTGTTTTATATTTTTCAGTTCAAATTGAAGTGATTGTTCTTGCTGTAGGTAATACAAATTTAATAATTAGTAAAAAGCAATAAAGCTGTGATTTTTTGTATTAAAACTAAAAAACTATGTTGCATACATTGCACAAGTTTATTTATGTCATTAAAAATAGATGATTCGTTATAAACTTCGATTATTTTATTTCTTTTCGTGATTTCTTTCTCCTATAATACGTACGTAAGTCGGGTAAGTTTGCTACTTTGCATGCTTAGTTTGAACTCGCAAATCGCAATCACAAGACACAAGTCCGGCCATCGAGATGTTCTAATATAACTCAAAACAATCGACTGAAACCTCTCGCCATCGTGCATACTCGCAATTCGCAACCACAAATTCGAGTTGAAATCGCGCCGAAGACGAACACAACAACAATCGAGATGTTCGACGAAACAATCGAGATGTTCGAAAAATCGTGACAATCAAAAAAAACCTGTCGCAATCGCCCATCGCTACCAGCCATTAAGCACCAACACCTCGCCACATGATAACCTTGTCGAAAAAAAAAAATACCGTTGTGCGTGGTGAAGAGCTGTCGAAACCACAGTGATACAATAAAAAAAAAAGCCAAGGGATTACTTTTCATAGGTAAGCAAGTAATTTTTCTGATTAAATAATCGTTTTAACTTAAATTAATTTTTCAAAACAATAAATCGACCGGTGTTACCACAACTCACATTTTCAAATTAGCTTAAATGTGGGAGATCATTTTTCTTTTGTTCTCTTGTAATTCTTACTTAATTCAGATACCTAATTTTGTTTAAATAGACATATAAACTTACATCCTATAATTATTTTACTGAACAACTATTATTTATACCTTTAATATTTTTTAGATTTCCATCGTCAAATGAATGCATCATTTGAAAGAAAGATTGGGTACAAATCATAAGAGAGTCCAGAAAAGAAAGCGGCGGGATCCCATCTAAATCCAGTGTAATATGCAATATACATTTCGCGGAGTGGCTGCCGTCTTCTGTGAGGTGGAGGTACTTCCCAAGTCAGGCTAACGTCGTGCCCTACCTCTCTTTCGCCAGAGCCTCGTCTGGTCATTAAAACTAGTGTATTTGTTTGAACATTATTTATTTCAAATAAGTATGCATCTGTTTGTCCTATATAATGAAAGGAATATGTATACTATTTTATTACGTCTATGCTTGTGGTGATTTTGTGAAGATAAATGTAGTTGTCGTGAATGCAAGGCAAAATTTTTATTCATACAAAAAATAATTATATTGATTTGGTTTCAATAAAATTTGTTTTAGAAAACGTAGATTCAAAATTGATCCACAAATCAAACAAAGTATAAATAATTTTATAACGAACGAATAACGAATTCTACAAAGCAAAAACTTGCTTCTAGCTTGAAAAATGAATATCCAGTAGTAGTCCGACACAAATTAATAAATAGTGCCCTTGGCGACGATGATACATAAGAACCTCCTTTCATTACTACACTCAAAACTTTTCAAAATATAAGAAGTCTGATTAGTACGAGGGTCATTTGAAAAGTTCTTCGCCTAACATACTTAATGAAACCACACGATTTTGAGTTTATTTTTATTTTTCAACATACTCTCCTCCGAGCTCAAAACACTTTTTCTATCGACCCGGTAAGGCTTCGATACCCGTTTTAAAAAAAATCTTCGTCTTACTCCTCAAAATAAGCGTCCACGGCGGCTATGACCTCTTCATTTGTAAAAAAAAGATTACCACCTAAAAATTTTTTCAGGTTTGGGAACAGATAAAAGCCGGACGGTGCTAAATCCGGTGAATATGGGGGATGAGGTAACAATTCGAAGCCACATTGATGGATTTCTGCCATGGATTGCACAGAGGTGTGAACGCGCGCATTGTCCTGATGAAACAAGACTTTTCTTTTCAATAAACCTGGACATTTTTCTTTGATTTCTTCTCGCAAACGACGCAACAGGTTGCAATAGTAATCGGAGTTTATTGTTTCACCCTTTTTTAAATAATCCAATAATAAATCCATCCAGAGAATTATACCTTTGCATCCCAAAAAACGGATGCCATGACTTTGCCCGCCGATAAAACCACCTTTGCCTTCTTTGGGGTGGGCGATCCTGCTCTTTTCCATTGTTTCGACTGTTCTTTTGTCTCGGGTGTATTGTGGTGAACCCAGGTTACATCCATGGTTATAAATCTTTCAACAAATTCTATTGGGTCAGCTTCATATAACTCTAAACAGTCGCGAGAAGTTGTGAGTCGGTTGCGTTTTTGTTCCACTGAAAGCAGTCGCGGTACCCACCGCGCAGACACCTTAGAGAATCCAAGTTCAGTAGTAATTATATGATGTGTTCGCTCAGATGAGATGCCTACAGTCTTAGCTATCTCCTCGACAGTCAATCTTTGATCAGATAAAATTAAATCACAGATTTTTTTCTTTGTTTTGATCAGTGGAAGCAGTCGAAGGCCGGCCACTTGAATGGTCTCACGACCACGTTTAAACTCTGCCACCCAGTTTTTAACAGTCGCATACGAAGGAGCGGACTCACCCAAAGTAGCAGACATGTCTTCATGTATAACTTTTGGAGTTAAACCTTTCAAATTCAGGTATTTTATCACTGCACGATGTTCAATTTTATCCATTTTCAAAAATAGCTCTGACTTGACTTACGGTATCACGTGTAAACGAACAATGAGTTACTGTGAATAAACTAAACTGTACATACTTGTTGCTAAATAATGTAACTACAAAATGAGGGTAGTTATAAAAAAAACCAATAACTTTAACCATGTTAGGCTAAGAACTTTTCAAATGACCCTCGTACATCTAGCTATTTTCACAAAATTGTGGTGGCAGCCTTATGGATAATGAGTTTTACGCCACCATTTGATACTGTTATTCGAAATGTTTCCCTCAACCCTTTCTTTGTGTATTACTGGACAAAGGTTACTGGGCAACTTAGTATGGAAACTATACCCACGGCCTACAAAACCAATTTTTATTTTTAAATATTGGTTTGGATGTTTAGAATAACGTCCCTAGTTTACGAATATATATGTCGCATTAATGTAGAGTATGGGAATCTGCCCAAAAATGAAAAATAAAATATAGGTAATATCCTTTAGTGATAAGACATTTTTCGAATATTTGCATTGAATGGGTGTCTTGATTACACGCTGGAGCAACTGAACTCGTCGTGTTCGTCTGCTGGCTCTAACAATACAAGTCTGTTGGGCACTTAAAAGATAAAAACTTATTCTCTCTCACTATACAACGGGAATAATCTGATGTATTTTTAAATAAAACAAGTGTGTACAATTATATCGTTTTTATTCAACATGATCAATATCAACAGGCACGATAGTGACGTCCAAGAACCTTGCTGGTGCATCTATTTGTTCTTGGTGTCTGGCCCATGACAAAAAGTACACCATGCTGGCTATATGTGCGCAGCATCCGAGAGTTCGGCGGCCGTGGATACAAGAACAGTAATAATCTTCTATACTCTGTCTGCCCTCTTGTAGGATTCACCAATATGTAGGTGTAATATTGTTTACTCCTGACGTGTCGGGACTGAATTTAACCGCGTATCAATGTTCTGTTATTTACTGATTCGTGGTGCCGGTAGAGAATCTCCAAATCACGCACACCAGTGATATTGACAGTTAGATACATTGTTATGTGGGTCATGATTAAGTTTCAGACCTGAGGATGCTTGGGCAGGACGTTTTAAACGTATTTAATCGGTCATTAAAGATGTCAAGATCACCACCTTTTGAGACTTCATTGTACTTCCGACACATTCTTGCTAATGGGTTAGAGTCAAAGTCAAAATCTTTTTATTCCGTAAAAAACTACATTTGTTTGGAATTGTCACAATTTTTTTCCCTACCGTGTAGTTCATGACTAGGTGAGCACTGATAAAAATACTGCCAAAAAACTCAGGCATCCCTCTTTTGGTATCCAAACAAATTTACATAATTTATTAATTACATTATAATTGGATCGACTCAATCCCAGGCATTTTTATCATTAATATAGTCAGATACTTTATAATATGCCCTTTCTTTTTTTTTTTGTTTTTTTGTGACGCGGGGAAAAATGCATTACGCACACCACCGGTGCCTGGGTGGCCTCCGGTGGTAGTGTGGGACTCCCCGTCGGCTGCCCGACGGTATACCCACTAAACGACCCCGCGAAATGCCATCGGCCGCGTTGGTGTGGTGCCCCGGATCTGTCAGCAACAGGACACCACTGCGACTGGCCAGCCCCTCAGAAGGGGCCGGACTTCTTCAATCTAGGGGCCGTCCCGGCAAATTGGGACAGCCCCTCCGGCGGCGGGACCATTATGGGGCCAGGTTCCCATCCTGACCCCTAGTTCCACAAGTTAGGGAGGCGGCAATAGGTGCACGTAGCGCCTACGCCGCACTCCCGTCCGCCGTCTCCGGAGCGGGACAGCCTCGGGATCATCCTCCCTGTCCCGCTCCGAGGCCTCCTTCTGGGACATGACCGTCTCACAGAAGGAGGCCATCGCCTGCCAGGCACTGTCACTCCCGAGCATGGAGCGGACCACGCTTGGGAGCGAGAGGTCCGCGCTTCCAAGCGCGGACACCAGATCATGGCGCTGCCGAGACCATCTGGGACACTGCTCCAGCGTGTGTTGGGCAGTGTCCTCGGCCGCGTCACAATCGTGGCAGCCCGGCTGTTCCTCCCGCCTCGCGACCCGGTGCAGGTACTCACCGAAGCACCCATGCCCGGTGAGCACTTGCACTATGCGGAAGGTGAGGGGTATGCGCCTGCGGCGCATCCACGCCTCCAGGACCGGGCGCAGCGCATCCGCAACGCGGACTCCATACCGCGGCTGCGCCAGGTCCTCCCCCACCTCCGCATCATCTCTGAATACCCTCGCTGGCGACACCGCCCCACTTCCTCCAACGTGGGGCGCTCGCCGAGTGCCCTCCTACTAGCGACGAAGCTATGCACTTCGGCGAGCACCTCCGCCACCAACTCCCAGGGCGGGTCGCCAGCAAGGGCGGTCGCGGCCGTCCACGCTACCGTCCGGTACCCCCTTATCGCCCTCTACGCTATGACCCGCTGCGCTCTGCGCAGCTGAGCCCTGTTCCGAACGCAGAGAGCGTCCGCCCATATGGGGGCACCGTACGTGGCCATACTCCGGCAGATGCCGTAGTACAGCCGCCTGCACGCGGCGCTGGGTCCGCCTACATTGGGCAGGAGGCGACCCAGCGCCGCCGCAGCTCTGATGACCTTCGGTCCCAACCGCTCGAAGTGGGGACCGAAGGTCCATCTTCCGTCAAGGGTGAGGCCCAGGTACCTCATCTGGGCACTCACCCTTATACTCTCTCCTCCTATTTGGAGGTGCGCTCCCGAGGGGGGGCCCCGCCTACCGGTCCCGCGGAAGAGGAGGGCCTCGGTTTTCTCCAATCGGACCCGAAGCCCAAGCCTCTCTATGCGGCTGACCACCAGTCCTACTCCGACTTCGGCCAGCCGCGCCGCCTCCACAAAGGTCTTACCCCGGGACGTAACAAGGGTGTCATCTGCATAGCAGATGACACTTATCCCGGGGAGGAGAGGGCACCGCAGGACCCAGTCGTATGCGAGGTCCCACAGGATGGGGCCCAGAACGGACCCCTGTGGGACACCGCACACGACGCGTCTTCTGACCATCTGACCCCTCGCGTCCTCGTAGCGCACCTCCCTGTCCTCCAAGAATGCCTACAACAGTCTCCCAAGTACGGAGGCACCTCAAAGTATTTGAGGGCCTCCAGGATAGTACTATGGGGGAGGCTGTTGAAGGCATTGGCGATGTCCAGCGACACCGCCACCATCACGTCTCCCTCGCGCTCCGCATCCTCCGTCACCGACCTTAGGCGCCTTATTGCGTCGACGGTCGACCGTCTGGCCCGGAACCCGAACTGGGTATCCGAGAGGCCCGGTCCCGGGCCATCCTCCAAATGCTGAGCGAGGCGGGAGGCGACAACCCTTTCCAGGGCTTTGCCCGCCTCGTTCAGCAGAACGACTGGTCGAACCGCCGACCCCGAGTCCGGGGGCCGGTCTCCCTTTAACAGAAGGACGAGCCGGCCCACCCTGAAGGGTCCCGGGCAGCACCCCGACCGCAAGCAGCAGTCAAGGAGCTCCCGGAACCCGTCTCCGAGGTGCACGAGGGGCTAGGGCTAGCACCCTTCCGTGCACCCCGTCCGGACCCGGCGCCCTCTTGCTTCGGAGGCGATCAATGACCGCCTCCATCTCCTGGTCGGTGACGGTCGGCGGAGCGCCCTCCACCTCTCCTCTGAGTCCAGCGATCGGGCCATCCTCGGGGGAGCGAAACCCCGCGGGGTGTCAGGAAAGAGTTCCCCGACAACCCTCTCCAGCAGGGCCGGCTGGAGGGTCTCCGTCAGCGGGGCCGACTGAGCGCGGAGCTTGTTCCGCGCTCCTCTGTACGGTCGGCCCCACGGGTCCCTGTCTAGGCCCTCCAGCAGCTCCTGCCACGCTCCCTCTTTGGCCCTACTTATAGCCATCTGCAGGGCTCTCCTGCTCTCCACGTAGACACCGTCCAGATGGCTATCCCTTCCTTCGTCCCCGGGGGCGGCTCCGGGTATACGCTCTACGCGCCCCGTTGCAGTCGTCCCGGAGGTCGGCTATCTCCGCCGACCACCAGTAGACCGCCCGCCCTTGGGGGCGGACGCCCAACGTTGGTCATGGCCGCCCTGCACACCGCCGTGAAGGCGTCGCAAAGACGACCAGCCCCCTGCTCCGCCCCCCAAATCCTCCATTGGCGGGAGGCCCCAGCGGCCGACAATGGCCGCCTCCTCTGCCCGTTCCCGGTCGAGCCTGGTGAGTGCCCAACGCGGGAACCGGCTCCGCCACCGGGACGAAATCGCCGGACTCCCGGGGGCTCGGACACCTCAAACCTGATGTACCGATGGTCCGAGAGTGTCTCTTACCCCCGTCTCCACCCTCCAATCCTCAATTCTGCGTGCGGTGGACGCGGTGGCGAAGGACAGATCCACCACCGACCCTCCATTCCACCGCACGCACGTATGGACCGTCCCCCTATTTAAGAGGGACAGTCCCGCGGCCAGCGCCCACTCCTCCACCTTCCGCCCTTTGGCTTGCGTGGCCGGGTTGCCCCATGCCGTGGACTTGGCGTTGAAGTCCCCGGCCACGATAACCTGGGCGGGCGCTAGCCGCCTCACTGCCGACCCAAGAGCGTCGAGCAGCCGCTCCAAGGCCGGCAGGTCGCGGTTCGGGAAGAAGTACACACCGATTATTGCGTATATGCCGCCACGTAGCCCGCTCCCCTCCCACTCCCTGGTGGGGGGCTGGCGCCCGGCCTCGCGACGATGGCCACGGATCCGTCCCGATCCCCGGCCCAATTAGGCCGGGAGGGCACGTAGTATGGTTCCGCAACCACCGCCACGTCCACGTCCCACTGCGCCATGGACTGCAGGAAAAGGTCCTGAGACCCCAGCACAGTAGTTGACGTTGGCCTGCAGGAAGCGAGGATGTCCGGCCATTTACTCGGACATCCTGGCCTCAGGCGCCTGCTGCCGCCCACTCCCGCGAGAGGTGGGGGGGCGTTCTCCCGCGGATGGATGGGGGGTTGCAGAGCCGGCTCCCCATCACGTGGCTCGCCTTTCGTCCGGCGTCGGTACACACGCACAGCGGGCCTGTGCCGAGCAGCCCGAGGCGATGTGCCCCGGCTGCCCGCACCTGTAACACAGGCGGCTGCGGTCCGCCTTGGAGGGGCACAACTCCGCTGTGTGCCCCTTCCCCATACACTTAAAGCAGTGCATGGGGCGCTGAGCTGATCCCCAGCTCCCCCAGATTGACCTCCTGCTCGGCCTTTAGTAGGGCTGAGGCATACGTTGCTCCTCCAGTGGCTGCCTCCGGCCGTAACTTTAAAATTACAGCCGTGGAGCCGGGGAGCACCATTTTAGCCTTACGGCCCTCCTCCCTGCCTGCGGGAGCAGGAGGTGCTGACGCCTGGTAGGCGGCGCGGGTGCCGCGGGAGCAGCGGGTACCGCGGTTTTCCGCGGCCCGCGACGGACCACATCGGTCCACGACGGCTCCGCCGACGGGGCCGCCGCGGCCGGTTTACCCTTTGATGTGGACGGGCCGAAGCTCGTCCACGACTCCTCCCGGGCACCACTGCGGGCGGGATCCGTTTTAGCGGCCGACCTCGCCTGAGGGCGCACCTCGAGCTCGGCTGGCGCCTTCCGCGGCTTAGGTGCCGGTCGTCGCGCGCCCTCGATGGCCGCTCTCGCGGCTTTCGCCACCGCGGAGCTGTCGCCCGCTAATGGCGGACGGGTGACAGTCGGAGGAGGCAGGCGCGACTCTAACTCGGCGAGCCGCCCATCCACCAAATTGCCGACGAGTTGGACGATGTTCCGCTCCAGAGACTGGACATCGCCCGAGCTCATCGGCCCCTGCGTCCTCCTTTCTTTGCGGAGCTCCTCAAACTCCCGGCGGTGCGCCTTGACCTCTTCCCTCAGGGAGGCCACCTCCCGTTGCAGCCGAGCATTGTCGGCTCGGAGGCGGTGGGTCTCCTCCGCCTCCGTGCGCACCACCAGGGCCTTCAGGATCCCCCGGATCCCGCCCGCAGCCTTCGCGATCTTTGCGGCGTTCCCCCCCTTGAGGCTCGCCGACTTCCCTGTGAGGTCGAGGATGACGCCCAGCATCTTCTCGCCCCTCACCATCAGGTAATCGGCTCTCCCCGCCGTTGGGTCCGCCGGTTTCCCCTCAGGGCTTTTCCCTTCGGGGCTTTGGTTTTCCGCCTCGGGGCTCACCCCCTGGCGCTTCCGGCCACTGCCGTGCTGCTCTTCTGGCCCCTGAGGGTCCGCCTCTCAAGGAGCGCCTGGATGGCCGCCTCCTTGGCCTCCTCCGTTCGCTCCTTGAGCTGACGGCGGGCTCTGGCCAGACTGGGGGCATAGCCGACCCTCTTCCCACGTCTGGCCGTGGTCAGCTTCGCCCTTTCATCGGGTGTGTCCGTCTCTGAGCCGGAAAACAAGCGCTTCCGGCCCAGCTCCGACTCTGAGAGGGTGGTGACCGACATAGTGTCCGTCTCCTCCCCTCCCCCACACCGTCTCTCTATTGCCACCGTCTGTGGCTCTTCCGGGAGGCCACTCTCACCAGGACCCTCCGGCCCCCGCATCGTCCCCCCTCCCGGTAGCACCGGCAGGTCGCGGCACAGATCATCGCACCGCGACAGCAAGACTCGCGCCTCTCTCTCTGCTCTATTTTTCGCCTCCATTGCGTTCGCACCGAATCGCCCACAAGTACCGTACTTCCAGATTTAGTCACCACCCACCGGCCACTGCGTTACCGCGCACCAGGTGGAATGGGTCCAGGGCAGACGACGAGGACGTACTGGAATACACTTGGGGCCTGCCCCTTTATAATATGCCCTGCTACACAATTTGACTTTAATGGTAGTTTTAAATTTGTTTATTGACAATTCTCTTATATTGCTGGGAAGTTTGTTATAGAACCGTATACATTGCCCCACAAAAGAATTACTTATTTTGTGGAGACGGCTTGGATGTAACACAAGATTATGCTTAGTCTAGTATTTATGTTATGAGTATCACTCTTTTTACAAAGTGAGTCTATGTTTTTATGGACATACAAAAGATTTTCATAGATATATTGCGATGCGACTGTTAGAATATTTATTTCTTTGAATTTTTCTCTAAGGCTCTCCCGGGGACCAAGTTTGTAGATAGCTCTTATGGCTCTCTTTTGCAATAAAAAGATGGTTTTAATGTCCGCGGAGTTACCCCAAAGTAGAATTCCGTATGACATAACACTGTGAAAGTAGCTGAAATAAACTATTCTAGCCGTATCAACATCAGTGAGCCGTCTAATAGTTTTCACTGCATAGGCTGCAGAACTTAGTTTTCCTGATAATTTTTCAATTTGTGGGCCACATTGTAGTTTGGAGTCGATTGTTATACCCAAGAACACAGTTGTCTCCACAGGGGCTAAATTAGTTCCATTAACATGTACATTGGTAGTCACCTGTCTTACATTAGGTGTTGAGAACTTAATTACTTTAGTTTTTTTATCATTTAAAAGCAAATTATTAACATTAAACCAATGCATAACTTTAGAGAGAGCATCGTTAACTTCGTCATAATTACCTAACTGTCTATTAATTTTGAATGTCAAAGAGGTATCATCCGCAAACAATGCAATCTCATGTTTATCCTTTACATAATAAGGTAAGTCATTTATATATACTAAAAATAAGAATGGACCTAGAATTGACCCCTGTAGGACTCCCATAACTACAGGGGACATCTTTGGTAAAATATCTTCGGGGTCCCCTGTAGGGTAGAGAAAGACATGTTAAGTCTACAAGTGTGGAGAACAAAAGTAGGGAGTTTCCGACGAGGATTGTGTTTAAAATTTATCTGTTATTGAGAATGTAGCGAGGGGGAGTCAATTACTGAGTGAAGCAGTTTGAACAAAGTTACTAGTTCATGTAGGTGGCGACGGGAACCCAGGTCCAAGATGTTAAATTTCCTAAGTTTTTCAAGGTAAGAACATCTGTGCTGGCCAGGCATGACTCTATAGCAAAGAAGTCGAAGAAATTTCCTCTGGACGTCTTCAATATGTTTAATATGGATTGCGTAATGGGTAGACCAAATAACAGACCCATACTTCAGTTTGCTTCTGATTACTGTTGATGATATAGTGTTGGAGCAAGTGAATGAGATTGTATATCATGGAAGTGCTTTTAGGAGCAATAGAGGGTACACCGCTGATGTGGAGAGGCGAGTGAGTGCAGGGAATAGGGTGAATGGAGCATTGGGTAAACTTCTAGGCAGCTGAAATCTAAGCCCGAAGGCGCTGTACACAACGCGGTGCTAATCCCAACGCTTATGGAAGTGAGAGCTGGGTATGGCAGTGAGAGCATGAAAGTAGAATAAATGCGGTCGAGATGAGAGTATTGCGCAAAATTGTTGCGGCATAACGCTTGCCGACCGCGTTCGTAATGACGACGTGAGAGAAAGAGTTGATCTAAAAGAGAGTGTCGGTGTTAAGATAAGAAAAGGCATGCTCTGGTTCAGGCATGTAGAAAGAATGCGAAACAAAAGAATGACGATAGAGATATACAATGCAAAAGTGGAAGCATGTAGGAGCCGTGGAAAGCCGAGACTAACCTACCGTGACCAAATTGGTCGTGTTTTATCAGAAGGTGACGTCAGGAGCCCTAGGAACCGGCGAGCGTGCATCAACTTTTAGCAATGCACGGCCTTTCACCAAGCCATTATCTACCTACTCCTGACGATAAGTGTCTGGATCACTGCTTTGTTAAATGTAACAGTGGGTTATTGACTTTGGTATATTAGTCCTCGATCACAGATCATAAGTACTATATTTGTTGAGATTTCGTCAACATCCGATTATATCAGTTATAAAACCTCATGCTCAACTATTACTGGAATTGACCATACTAAAGCTGCAAAAATACTAAAACACACATTTGGAATTTATTAAACATGACGAATGTCAATAGCGCTACGGAAGAATTTATCAATACGGTTGCTAACATTATAAGTGAGTGTTCTTATAAGAAAAGGATCCCAAGTAGAAAGCTGACTGTTAAGTCATGGATGACTCCAGGACTCTTGCGCTGTCTGAGATTTAGAGATATACTACATCAGAAATTTAAGAAATGTCCCAGTGATTTAAACTTACAAGTCACATATAAGAGATACAGAAACTACTGCAGTAAAATAATTCACGATCTTAAAAAGGCACATGATATCTCTGAATTATAGCAGAATCAAAAAGATGTCAAAAAAACGTGGAAAATAATTAAACGTATTACTAAACTAACAAGCTAACGGATGCATCTAGTAATCTTCTAAAAAATAATAAAGCCCCTGAAGAAACTCTCAATTGCATAAATGACTTTTTTGTAAACGCAGGACGGAATCTAGCTGAAAAAATACTCGAAACATCACAAACAACACAAGTTGATCTAGCAAAAAATTATAGACCCAATGTTAGTCCCATGAGTTCCTTTATGCTTTTAGAAACTGATAAAACAGACATAATTAAAACTATAAACTCTTTAACTAAAACACTTATACTACTGGATGGGACGGCATATCATCTGCTTTTCTAAGAACATTCGTTGATTACCTAGCTGTACCAATAATGCATATATGCAATCTAAGCATAACAACCGGATTATTTCCGAAGTTGTTAAAGGAATCAATTGTTGTACCGTTATTTAAACAGGGGGACACGAATGAAATTTCTAATTATAGCCCGATATCTCTACTCCCTGCACTCGCCAAGATTTTGGAGAAAGTAATTAATACAAGATTAATAAATTATTTAGAATCTCATAATTTACTATCCAGAAATCAGTTTGGTTTTAGACGAAAGTTGTTTACAGCAGATGCAATAAATGATTTGGTTTCTCATGTGGGAAGGAGTTTGGATAGTAAACAAAAGTGTATGGGAATCTTTTTAGATTTGGCCAAGGCCTTTGACACCGTTTCGATTCCGCTCCTGATTTGTAAACTCGAAGAAGTTGGTGTCCGTGGCCTTCCTTTAGAATTACTTAAAGATTACTTGTCTGACAGGACGCAGTCAGTTAGAATTAATAACACATACAGCGATAAGAAAACATTAAATTACGGTGTACCAAAAGGCTCTGTGCTTGGCCCTACACATTTCCTAATATATGTCAATAACATACGCAACGCGAATATTAATAATTGTAAGATAATTACTTACGCGGATCACACAGTCTTAATATTTACTGGAAAAAACATGGAATGAGGTAAAAGCCCAGGCTGAAAATAGTTTGCGACAAGTACTTAATTCACCTAACAATAGTTTACTAACCCTTAATTTAACAAAAACTAAGTACGTAATTTTTTCTATAAAATCAGGTAAAGCGAGATTGCCATCAAATTTCAGACTCAGAATACACACCTGCAAGGTTCCAGGAAATTGCGACTGTTACACCCTTGCTGCGGCTTCTAATATCAAGTACCTTGGCGTTGTTATTGATGACATGCTAAATTGGAAAGTTTATATTGATAACCATAAGTCGCGCATACGTAAATTAATACAGGTGTTTAAAAAGATTAGGCACATGAGATGCTTAGATATAAGCAAGAGTGCAGAGTGAGAGAATCTTGGCAAAATTAATACAATGTCTCTACAGTTGACATAAACTAATATATACATTGTTTCATAAAATTATAGTTATAATAAATATACCTTCCTAACAAATATATAGAACAACATATTAAATATATAATATTTATAAACAATAAAAAAATGATACTGTTCAAATATACATATATTTATTCAATAACGTATTTACTTAAATTAGTTTATTTAAATTACATAATTATTTACCTACATATATACTTACTTTTTAAACCTCAAAACTGGCTCCACCGAAAAATTATTAATTTATATACTTTGTTTTTCTATTGCAGTTTAAAATAAGTGATCAAGTTTTATTTTTTCTTTATTTTTATATTCTCGGATTTTTTACCATATACTGTGCAAATTATTGACTATTCGAAACCTGTTTCTTTTACCTTTAGCGAATTAAACATGTCGCTTGACTTGCCGGTCGAAGAATACTGGAATAAAATCCTAAAAATGGCAGATGGTACAGGAGAACCCATGTTCCCAATTTGAAGGAAATAATAATGGTTTTGCTCGTTTTACCATTTTCCAATGCATGTGTGGAACGAGTTTTCAGCCAATTAAAACTGATAAAATCGGACCACAGAAACAGACTAAATACTCTCTGAGCTAAATACGGACACAATTGCAGCTTTGATGGCTACCAAAGCGGCTGTAAAAAATGCCACAACATTTGAGCCATCAAAAGCATTAATGCATGCTAGAATAAAATACAGCAAGGATAGTGATGTTGATGGTGAAGGCCGAAACTTATTGCTTTCTCTTATTTTTTCACAAATCGGCGATTTAAGTTTTATTTGAAAACACAGAAAAAACATTTGATTTTAAAATATCAGATGCTGATGTGTTGTCTTCGCTCATGTACTCTTCAGTCATCATTTTAATTTCATATAATTATTTTAGTCTCATAATCGCAATTGTTGTACCTAATTAATACATTAACTTTGTACTACAACCCGTTATTACTTAGTATACATATTTATGGTGCAGTCAGACATACAGGTAATTAATACTCAGTAAAAAAATGTTTATAGTATCAATTTACAAATTTTAATATAGAAATCTTGAATTGTACACTTACGAGTATGTACTTATTAATTTTATTTATCGGGATCACTACACAGTTGATAGGTGTCAAACTGTCGTACTGCTTGGTTATTCATCATCGAAAATACCACTATCGTCTGGTATTCCACTGGGATCGCTGTTAGGGCCCTTACTTTTTAATATATTCATTAATGATATACCATCATGCTTCACGTATTCAAAAATTATCTTGTACGCAGATGACATGAAAATTTTATGTCCTATTAGGTCGGAGCAAGACTCACTTTGCCTGCAACAAGATCTATATAGATTCCAAGACTATTGCCGCGACAATAAATTAGACTTAAATGTTTCTAAGTGTTTTGTCTGCTCATTTACCCGTAAACCTACACCGTTTACCTTTATGTACACCCTTAAGAATGACGTAATCACGCGAGTTACTAAAGTTAAAGATCTAGGCATCACGTTTAATTCAAAGTTATTGTTTGACGAACATATTGATAATATGATTAGAAAGGCATCCAAGGCTTTGGGATTTATGCTTCGTATCACGTCTGATTTTAGAAACATCAAAACGTTTAAAGTTCTATACTGTTCTCTGGTCCGCAGGCACCTCGAGTACGTTTCTCAAGTTTGGAACCCAAACTATCAAATTTATATTTCACGTATTGAAAGCATTCAGAAAAGATTTCTGCGTTATCTGCAATTTAGAGCAAAAATATACATTAATGGTTATCATGCAAGGTGTAAGAAATTTCATATTCTTCCTCTTTACGAACGAAGGAAAATTGCAGACCTATCGTTCCTTATGAAAATAGCAAATGGTTCAATAGATTGTGCGGAGTTATTGAATATGGTGTCACTGCGTGTACCTTCCAGGTTAACACGTAAATCAGACACTCTCAATCCTGGCAATGCAAAGCAACTACAGACAGAATTCATTTATGACAAGATCGTGTAGTTCATTTAACAACGTTAGTCGATTCTTGGATATCGACTTATTTAATACTAAAGACACGACATTAAAACGTGTAATGTGCGACTACTTCTTTAAATGATACTCGGCAATAGTTTGTATGTATATATGTGTATCTGAACATGTGAATGTATTCATATAATTTTGTCATAATTCATATATCTGCACTTATTTACCGCCGTTCATGTGTTTATTACTTTGTTAATACGAGTACATAGTGTTTTAATTATTTGCGAAAACTTGTAATTGGCCATTCATAGTTATAGTAACTCTAAACAATGTTATTTTGTTAGCTGTAAGTTTTCCATTAAAAATAAAATAAAATTATATAAAATATAAATTTTGGAATTATAACAACTAATAAAGAAATTGAAATTCATATTTAGTATGTAAAGATGTACCTGAATTCATATTACGCGCGCTTGCGCGCGCATTTTAGGGACCATATTTTTGCGATATTTCAATACTCGTTTAACTTCATATCAATCAATTTTATTATATAGGTTCAATATGAATCAAGAAATGCGGGCAAGTGCTCAAATACTCATCGATGTTTCTGTAAGTCAATACAACTAATATTCTATCAACTTATAATACCTTTCCAGTAAAAAAATATGAAAGGTTATTTTTTATACAAAAAGGTTACATTTTTTTTATATTTCAGGTAATTTCTGACATGACCCGACTGGCATGGCAACACTGATTTAAGTCAATTAAATACAAAGGTCACCTTGGTTAACTCCAATGCTTAAAGAACACCGCATTTAAATTCCTTTTTAAATTATTTTTGAAGCGTTTTCATTGTTTTTTGTATATTAAACTCGTCAGCTGCAGTTCAGCAAAGTATATTTTTTACTGGCAACAAGAAGTTATTGTTACATCACATAATATCAGAAATAATAATTGTTTTGTAACTTTAGGTGTGAGGGAAATAATTAGCCCTTAGGATGGACGGGACAACTCAGAAGTTTATTGAAAGAGGCTCCCATAAAGGGAAAGGCCTCGCTGTATTTACAAGCGGTGGTGACTCCCAGGGAATGAACGCAGCTGTTCGCTCCGTAGTGCGAATGGGTATATACTTGGGATGTAAAGTATACTTTATTCGCGAGGGATACCAGGGCATGGTGGACGGTGGTGACAACATTGAAGAAGCAAACTGGTCATCTGTAAGTTCCATTATTCACAAAGGTGGTACTATCATTGGATCTGCCCGTTGCATGGATTTTATGTAAGTTCTTATTTTGTTATTTTTAAATTATTTTTTTCTTTTATTACCTATAATTTTAAGAAAGATTAAAAAAAAATGATTTGTGTATTAATTGTGTAGTGCTAATACAGTTCATATTATCGTCTAAAATGCCAGGTAGATAACACTTATGTATTTGTGGTTAAAAGGTAAATCTATGTTTGATGATATTTGATATTGAAGCTTTTTTATCTTAAAGTAACCTTTTGAAAGTGTGTGAAAATTTTTGCTGCCGTGGTGAAGCAGCAAGCGGCATTACCTGCCATCCCATTTTTTACATTCAAACTGTACCTTGCCTTGCCATGTTTATTTGAATCTTAAATGAATTGCCCTGCTTTGCATTTACTTTTTGTACAGATCTGTGGTTTGCATGTACAGATAAAAAAATAACAAAATGCAACTTTTCTCTTCTCTAGGCGACAGATAATGCCGAGTGTTATGTTTGAAATTTTCTATTATGAAATCAATAAGTAATGATTTTTATTATGTTATATCATTTGTATGTTCTTTCTATACACGTAAAAAATATATAAAACGCTTACTACTTGTTATTTTTTTACCATTTCAAAACAATGCTGCTCTACATAACTGCCTAATGGCGTCAGTGGCAAGTTTTAATTTTTTTTACCATTTATTTACCATTAATTGAGATTATTTATATTAACCATTAATTAGAGAGAAATACAAGATTATACAATGGTACTGGGCTATGGGACACTTTGATACCATTGGCGTTTGGGCTGTTATGGAAATAAACATTTAAAAATTATTTTAGTCAATAACATCTTACCGTTTTTGGAGCACACCAACTTTTTTTAGTCTGGATTACTTTGAATCAGGTTTTGCTAAATCCCCTAACTCATAGGGCCCCTAAGGATATAGTGGAACCCATATTTTACTGTGTTTACATATACTTTATTTCTTACATTACATTTTATTATGCTTGTGTAAATTTATTGAAGTGATAACTTCTTATGGGAGGGTAAACCGCTTCGTTACGTAACGCGTTACGGCGCCACTCTCAATGGCTTTCCTTTCTCTCACGCATACGGCAGCTTTAATTATATGTAGATTAGTTTAAGTTAACACTCCTGTCGGGTGTCCCCAGACGCACACGTTTTTTTTTATTATAAAGAACTACATTTTTGGTTGCTAAAAGTGATAGCAAGAATATTGTAGTTGATATTTATCCTACAGTTTGCCTTATTTGCAGTCAACGTGAAGGACGTCTTAAAGCTGCATATAACCTTGTTACCCGTGGGATAACTAACTTAGTTGTTATTGGTGGAGATGGGTCACTTACTGGAGCTAACCTCTTCAGACAAGAGTGGGCAAGTCTGCTTGATGAGCTTCTTGAAAATAACAAAATCACCAAGGATCAAAGAGAAAAATATAAGCATTTGCATATTGCTGGAATGGTATGTAATCAATCAATCAATCAATTATTTATTTGCGGAATGCAGTATACAAAAAAGGTGGTTACAATTTTTAAGTGCTGTACATTCAGCCTACATTGAGGTTTAATATTTCTTACAACTTTGCGACATCTCATTCAAACAACAGTCACAAACACAAATTGAACAAGAATAATTAAGTTAGATACAATGAAATCACAATACAATATGAAGTTCAATTCGAATGTCAATGTCATGTAATCAATATAAAAATGTCGCCAATTAAAGATTAATTAAAAATTTGCTATATTAACGATATTTACCAAAATTGTGTATTATTGTGATATTTTGTATTCCATATACTCGTTGACACTGTAGAAGCAGTGAGACGACAACCAATTGTTGAGTCGAAATTTAAATGACTTTCTTTTCAAATGTTTTATATCCTCTGGCAAGTGGTTATAAAGGGATATGCACATGTGTAAGAATTTTTTTCATATATGTATTTATGGCAGGAAGGTTGATACAATCTATTCATTACTCTTGCTCTCGTCTGTCTCTGGAAAACTTCACCTCACCTTCTCCAAAATTCTGGGTGCGAATTAACGAAAATGCAAACATCTCTTATATACATGCACGGAATATTCACATTCCATACATTTTCATAGACTTTTAGATAACTTTTCGAATCCAATTTGAATATGGTGTTTCTAGGCAATATGAACCCCACCTGATAATAATTCTTAAAAAAACTCTCCATTGGAGATGTTGGTACAGTGGAATGTACGATAATAATATCAAATCATAATGAATTACCAAATCATTCTGAATAATTATTACACCCCGAGCCTATAGTGTGAGCAGTGTATCTCTGCAAACACTTTAGAGTTTGGCGACAAAAGTATAATGTCGCCAAATAATATGATTAATTTTGTATGTAATGAATTTTTAATGAAGGTTTTATGAAAGAATTGATCTTGTTTTATCTATTAGTCCTATTTTATTATTTAATATGATGTTTGACATATTGACAAGTTTCATTCGGCATTTCTTCTTCTCTAATAGTCATTTGCGTAATGCCGACGGATTACAAAAGAAAAATGGTAATATAAGGAAATTGAATAAGATACATATTTTTTTACATAGAATCATATGTAAGACGTGTCTAAGCTTGCTATTAGTCCCTCGCGGGCACGAGGGACTAATAGCAAATAAACAATTTTTATGTTATCTTTATCTCATCAAATAAGTCTTGGGATCGGTTTCTTAACTACTAGGCTCGAAATAAGGTGGCTTCCGTCGGAAGATGCTTCCATTAAGAAATATATTAAATCAAAGATGTTGCAGAAGATTATCTACCCGGTTGCAACGTAGAAGGCATTTCAAGTGAAGCAGACACTAGTTCTAAACCCGCGTATCCCGTACCTATAGACATGCAAGCACTATTTATACATCAAGTTCTTTTTATTATTTGATTTTTACTGTTCTTTAAAGATAACTTAGCGTAAATACTTGACATCTACAATTTTGTTTCCTGTTATTCTGAACTCTTTTACTTGTCTTCTATTACATGATAATCTTCTGAATCTGAATCAGCTGGGGGATGTGTAGATTGCTAAAAGATAAATAAGTCTTAAAATTAAACTAAATAAACGTATTATCCTATTTATCAAACTAATTTCATGATACCTTGATATGTTTATAATTTCACAACTCATATTATATTCCTAATAACTTATATTGGGAATAACTTATATTGGGAATATCTTCCGTCCTAGTTATATCAGCAGGCCTTTGTAAGTTTTATATCAAATAAAAGTCTAAAATACAAAAAATAATATATAAAATTTATGTTAGCAATAAATATTTGTAAAAAATATTTCTTGTGTAACATTACGTGTTTTTGAATATATATTATATTGAGTCTATTAGTTCATCTACTATTTTTTTTATACTACGTCGGGAGGCCTACAAGCATACGGCCAACCTTAAGTAAAGCGGGTACCGTAACTTATTAACACTTGCGATATATTAAGTATCACTCGCAGGATGCCTCCTCTGCTGCTTACACAGCAACTCCTTTGGAGCTTACTGGTGACTTCACTCACACGCAGGAACACAACAACCCTCTAGAAGTTGTTATTTGGCTGCGGTTTTCTGTGAGGTGGAGGTACTTCCCCAGACGGGCTGCTTTGATGCGTCCTACCTCCTAAAACATCCAGACCAAGACAAACAGGCCTGTTCATGCACACAAATGTACAAACAAAGCAGTAAGGGAAAGAATTCGAAGAAATCCTGTTCGGAAGCAAAAGATTTTATCTCGGGAGATGAAGATATCACCTAGAACCATGTCGCGTATTTTAAAAGATGACTTAGGACTTGCAGCTTATAAGACAGACATGCACAACCTAGACGGAAAACTAGATCTTTCTTAGTTAAATTACATGTATTTCGAAATATCGACTTCGTCCAAGAAGTGCGGGTTTCCTTACGATGTTTCTGCCACTACCGAGCAAGTGATAATTATAAATATACTTAGTCTGGCCATAAATACTGTTACAATTAAAAATAAATAAAATATTACATTTGAATTTGGAATCCGTCATTTTTATATGATTGTTCATTGTGTTTTCTCATTTTGGCGCCAATACATTGTACAATATTTTGCGATATTAAAATGAAGTGGGGTGATAAAGAGAACCGAATCGCTGTGATTGCATTACGCAAAGTAGGTATGGAGCCAAATGCAATTTTTAAAACTCTCCATACGCTTGGTATTAGTAAAATGTTTGTGTACCGGGCTATTAATAGGTACTATGAGACCTCCTCTGTGGCAGAAAAAGATCTGGCCATCCACGTAGTGTTCGTACGAAAAAGGTGGTCAAAGCAGTAAGAGAAAGAATTCGAAGAAATGCTGTCCGAAAGCAAAAGATTGTATCCCGGGAGATGAAGATAGCACCTAGAACCATGTCGCGTATTTTAAAAGATGACTTAGGACTTGAAGCCTATAAGAGACATTTCTTAACTGATAATTTAAAAAAGAATAGGGTGGTAAAATCGAAACAACTACTGAAGCGCGTACCGCTTCAGTAGTTGTTTCGATTTTACCACCCTAGGAAAGGAAGGTCACAGAAAAATTTTGTTTACGGATGAGAAAATTTTTACAATTGAGCACAGAAATGACCGTATTAGAGCTCAAAGCTCTAAGGAAGCTTCCCAATTAGTCAACAGAGTGCAACATGGTCACTATCCGACTTCAGTGATGGTTTGGTGGGGTATTAGCCATACATTTGTGAAAAAGGTATCAAAACATCGGCACAAGTGTATCAAGATACCATTCTTGAGAAGGTAGTGAAGCCCTTTAACAACACCATGTTCAATAACTACGAATGGTCCTTCCAGCAAGACTCGGCGCAGGGTCATAAACCTCGGTCTACGCAGTCTTGGTTGGAAACGAACGTTTCGGATTTCATCAGATCTGAAGACTGGCCGTCGTCTAGTACCGATCTTAATCCCCTGGATTATAATTTATGGTCAGTTTTAGAGAGTACGGCTTGCTCTAAACGCCATGATAATTTGGAGTCCCTAAAACAATCCGTACGATTGGCAGTGAAGAATTTTCCCATGGAAAGAGTGCGTGCTTCTATTGATAACTGGCCTCAACGTTTAAAGGACTGTATGGCTTCCTATGGAGACCACTTCGAATACGCTTTTATATTTTAAATTGTTTTATATTTATGTATTAAACTAACACACTGTAAAAGTAATAAATGTTATTTGCAATAGAATTTTTTTTCTTTGTTTCAGCATTTATGGCAAGACTAGGTAGAGGTATATTTAAATATTCAAACACACATTTTTTTTTTGATTTTAGTGCCATATATTATACATTCACATATATTCAGTAAAAAGTTGTTATTTACACATTACAAACACAAACTTCAGTTTTATTTATTTGTATAAATGTATAGATTGAGTACTGAGTATACTTATAAAGCAACAGAATTATTTTCTTTGTCTTCGAAATTCTCGGCCTGTAGAAATATTTAATTATTTTAGAGCATCACATTAAACATACAATCTATAATTCTACAGAGATGTGTGTGCTAAGTTGTATTTTTTGTATTTGAATATTCGTTAAATTCCGAGGATGGTTTTTATGAAAACAAGAATTACATGAACTATTTCCCGCAATAACAGGAACCGCTCGGACGGAGCCGCGGGCAATTGCTTGTAGCAAAAAAAACAAGTTTTACGTACTTTATTTCTTGATGAAAGCGTAGATTTTTAGCCAACCGCCTTTTTTTTGCTTTGTTCAATTTATTTCTCATTAAAATAAGTGAATAAACACAATATTCTTCCTTCGTTTTTTAATGGGGGCTAGCGACACAGGTTTCACGTCCGACAAGCGAAGTTATGCTATAACAGTTCCTTCATATTATTACGAAAATGTAAAGTATATAAGTTATGGAAAACATGCAGTTTTGTTATTATTCAAGAACTGAAGATGTTTCGTGAAGTATTTACGCCGTAGGTACTTAGGGTATTCTGATTATTTAGAGGTAACTTTGGTATTTTTTTTTCTATTGGCGAAAATACAACCAATTATGTTTCTAAAGTGTCTGATTTATAGAGTGGTTCTTTAAATATCTTATAGGTATATGAATTGCATAACTAAATATTTAGTAATAATGATGTAACAAGGGATCAAATGAATGCAATTACTTCGCT
This sequence comes from Pyralis farinalis, assembly GCA_947507595.1. Taxonomy (NCBI): domain Eukaryota; kingdom Metazoa; phylum Arthropoda; class Insecta; order Lepidoptera; family Pyralidae; genus Pyralis; species Pyralis farinalis. The sequence goes on along the minus strand of OX382259.1, from coordinate 21,978,171 downwards.
GTTGCCTCGGCGGCGGCGGCGCGCCTTAAAATAAAAACGACATGTTCTAGTGATTTGGGCATGTAAAAAGAATGCAGGAAAATAAGTATGAAGAAACAGATATAGATATGCAACAGAAGAAGATATGCGGCAGAAGTCAAAACTTGAACATTAATGTTGTGCATTTTTGAATATTTTGGAATGGTTAGGGAATAATTTCGCAAGAATTGCTTTATTTATCAGTATAAAAGCACTATCATGTATGTGGTAAAATACAATATTCATATATTGCGCTATCGTACAAAAACATGACAATTTATATTACATTAGCGGCCCGCCCCGGCTTCGCACGGGTGGACGTTTATTTTTCAAACATTTTGGGATAAACGAAGAGTAAATGTATCTTTAGAGAGTTTTTTAAATAGTTTTTCTTAAGTAGCTTTTTTCAGACAAATTACTTTTAGTGGTACGTACTTAGTGGTATTTAATTTTTCATTAGTTTTTATCCATAACCCTAATTACAATCAGAAAGTTTATTTTTTATTTATTTATATTGTTTTTAGTTTTATTTTTACATTTATTTTTTACATTTATTTTAATATATATAACATAAATTTCGAGACTTTATATTAATTTAATTTAATAGGTTTTACTTTTTTAGTTTCCAATATGTCTACCTTAAGGCTGTATACTATATTGCCATCTACGAATGTGGTATTCGTACAAAATATATTGATTTTTAGGAATCCTACTCGAGAAAGTGCAACATATATGAGATGAGGCTATGAGAAAAGCATTCTTCTCTTAGGTCGATGCCAAAGATCGAGAAAGTTTGTCCCTGGGATTTATTTATTATAAGGGCAAACGATACCTTTACAGGAAACTGTAACCTTTTAAAAGACATGGGCAAATCTGTTGGTATCATCGGGATCCGTGGAATGTGAGCTAGCTGTCCGGCCGTGGGACCGGTGATGATTGTTGCTATAATCAGATGGTCTCGTAATTCCTTTATCAAAAGCCTTGTGCCATTACACATATTGGGAGGGCTTAAATTTCTCAACAGCATAATGGGAGTACCTACTTTTAATTTCAGTTCGTGTGGTGGCAAGCCGGCGGGATAGAGAGAATTTAAAAATTCTTGTAGATAGTGCACTGTATCTTCGATGTTGCACACGTTATCAATAGATTTGTAACATTTAAAATCACCTGGTACTTTTTCAATGATCATTTTGTTTATCTCATTTACTGAGCTGTTTTTCGGTGAGACGATCGCCCTCGAATAGAGCCAATCGAAATTTCGTTCTGTAAGATGTTCGACGTCGGGATAGATTGTCTCTATAAGGATTTCTAGACTGTGAACAGTTTGAGCCAATTCATTATCCAATAATACTTGGACGCTATGTACAATTGGAGATGGTAATTTTCCGCTTCCAAGTTTAAGTAATTTTTGTGAGAAATTGTCATTGCCGTCATTACTGAAACGTGCTCTCATATTCGTGCGCAAATTGAGAGTTTCAATTGATTGCCACAAAGGTGATGATGTGAGGCACGCTTTTCTGAAAAGAACTTTTTAACTGGAACAGAAAAAAATTGGTATGTATGTTCTCTCTCTATCCCGTAAGTGTTCTGGCGTGAAAAATATACACATAGATTGACAATATTTTTTCAAAACTCTGAAACTGATATGAAGTACTGATTTTAATATAAAACTATGATGAACACATACTTAAACACAGGTAGACCTGTAAGATCTGTGACAATATATGGATGAACAAGCAGTCAGTAGAGCATTTTGCTTTAAGAACTTCAAAAATTTATTATTGGTTTTGCTTATTGAGTTACTTCAAGATATTTATCAATCCAATTTTTCTTGCATAAATTTTCAGAATTGTATCTGATGCCAGAATTTTAATAAAGAAGTTGTTGTACTTGATCCAGTATTGCTAACCGGTAAACTATATATATAATAATAATAAGCCTGCCGAAAGTAAAATCAGATACGATAGTTATGACAGGTGTCCGTCTCTCTTCTGTAATAGCGCAGTATTAATAATCTCTCCAGATCTGATTTCAATAGCTCAATTATTTCCGACACATTTGCAATAGTCTCAATGCCTGCCGTGACCTGTTCGTGGGTATATCCTCCCATTGAAATCTAGAGCAGGTCACAGCGGGTATAATACATTACATCAATCTGTTCTAAGGGGCTTCTACGCGTTGGATCCACATCCCCGCACACGCCTATCAAAAGACCGAGTTAACACCCGTGATTAAAGAAAAACATAATAATAATAATCGTTTATTATTCTCTTGAAGTTTATAAATTTGTTCCTTATATCTAAATCCCTTGATTTTTCTATATTTAAAACACAGTGACTATATGACTAATAAGTATTATTAATTAGATAAGGACAGCGGCGACGGCCGTAGTATCAACTTTATGACAGCTGTCAGTCGCCTCCCTTCCAGAATAACAAGGTACAAACCTAATTTCCGTGTAACATATCATTTATATGACAGCTTCAACATACGATCCATCAAGCCATTGTTACATATAATACGGAAACATATGAAAGTTATTCATAAAAAGTCCTTATATAATGCTCTGGTAAATGGATCATCCAGGGAAGCTTGCTGCTAGCGTGTTTAATTATAATTAGTGAAACTAAGAGGGATCCATGAGATAATAATATGTAGCTAAGTAATAGATCGTAGTGATTTGGTTCACTCGTTTGACAAAGCACACAATCATTGTGGACTACTGGTTCCACAAAGATTGTGTGCAGGAAGAAGAAAGCTTCTCTGGAACTTCTCTTCTTTCCTTGTTCAACAATCTACTATATCACTTTATGATACCAGGCTAGACCCAGTACTTGTACATGTGTTCAGAGCTGAAACATCTAAAACAGTGCCCCGACTTCCTTCATTAATTCTTCATTCTTCCTGTGTTTAATTCTATAAATAGAATCTCAAAACAAAAGGAACATAAGTTTGACATATACATAACCAATAATTACAGACAATTAAATAAAAATATATGTATCTATTCTATTTAGAGGGAATCCCCTGCAACCCTACTTTGAATTTGGAGTCTTTGAGTCTTATTTTGTCGAAAAGGTTTAAGAATGGTGAAGATGACACATTATGATTATGAGAGAGATTAGTTTTAAATATTTGCATATGGATTTACGAGTACACCTGTTTCGTTCATTTGTCTGTCATCCTTAGACGGGCTACTTATTAAATATATCGGGGACCTACCTTTTATTCGTAAGAGCCTCATTAGTTAGTTGGCAGGTGCAGGTGAAGTAGGTTTTGACTCAACATGATTACAGCGATTTCCGTCTCTATTATTATTATGGTGTAATATCTGCTTTATACTTTAAATAATATATTCTTTTCAGGTTGGTTCTATAGACAATGACTTCTGTGGCACAGACATGACTATAGGCACAGATTCAGCTCTGCACCGTATCATAGAGGCTATTGATGCTATTGTCAGCACGGCATACTCCCATCAAAGGACATTCATTATGGAGGTCATGGGCAGACATTGCGGGTACACTAACCATTAAATATTATTACAGTAATGTACATATATAATAATATTACAGTTGAATTTGCTTCTCAAATTTTGGACATACATTACATAAACTTGTCTAATGAGCAACAACGAAAATATATTTAGTGTATGAATCACCAATGACTATGTATTCGCAAATTTCGCAATAATGTATTAAGAATAATGTTTCGGTTACAAAAATATTGTATGCTTCTAACATACATATATATATATAAACAAATGCATTCAATGACTAATCAATTAAACTTGATTTGAATAGTACAGTTATATCATCGTAATCGTATCGAGAGAGAGAGCCAATTCGTTATCAAGCTATTTTAAGGTTAAATAAAGTTTATTGATTTAGATATCTTGCTGTAGTCACGGGCCTGGCATCTGAAGCGGATTTTGTTTTTATTCCTGAGGCGCCCCCTTCTATTGACTGGAGAGATAAACTTTGCGATAAGTTGGAACAGGCAAGCGCCAAGATTGGATGTATTGCACCTTGCGCATTTTTTCTTAAATCCATTCATTTACAACTATTTTTATAACACCCTATAACTTAGATATCCCTTTAGTTTTCTTGCAGTTTACACCGCCCTGTGTACGGACGCTACTTATAGTTTTCTTTGCGAAGACCCAGCGCCCCCCAATTGGGACAAAAAGTTGTGTGCAAAAATAAGTGAGGCAAGCATTTTATTTATTAATAATGGGAGCAGGATCATTTTAATCTTGACTTACCATTTCATCTTGAATTGGCAGATTCCATTGGCGTTCTATGATCTTTGAAGTGGCGTGAAGTTGTTTGTTATTCCGCTAAACATCTCACTATCGCTTGACTTATATATGGGTGACATTTGCATGTTCCATTACGCGGGTACTGCTTGTTGCAGCTATCTGGCATTAGTGGCCGCTCTGGCGAGCGAAGCAGACCAAGTATTCATTCCCGAGGACCCTGTTCCCAATAATTGGGTTGAAAAGCTTTGCAAACGATTGCAACAGGTATGCAGGCTTAATTGAGCGGCACTGAATACTTATAACACACAATTGAATTAAAAGCAATTTTAAACAGTAGCTTTTATTGAGAGTTGCTATCGAGATAGGTGAGCGTAATTTTTATAGAAAGTATTTTTTGTCAGCCATCAGTGATCGTTTAATAAAAATAAATATCCTGCCACTAGCGTTATATTGCATAATAGAGGTAGAACAAAAAACAATGGTATAAAATTGTAATATTATACTTTTATCGGAATTTTAATCGTCTCATCGCGTTGACAGATTACACGAAGTCGGCTTACAAATTAGTTATGATTTAACCCGTTGAGGCCCGCGTGGCTTCCGCCATGCGCGTTATGGCGCAAAGTATATAACTGGCCTCAAGGCGTCAATAAAGAAAGTGTAACAATTTGTAAATACTACACGTGTGAGACTTCGAATGTAGAACTGAATACGTATTCCACATACCGTCCAAAATTCGCATCGCACCTAATTTAGTTTCCTATAATTAAAGACAAACTTAGAGGCATTTTACGGACTATGAATAGGCAGGGAATGCGTTCCACGAAACCATTGCAAAGGCTTCCAAAGAACACTGGTCTCACTAAATGATTCTAGTGAACGCAAAACCTATAAATTTTGAGCGCATATCGCATCGTAAGACTAATATCTGATATTACTTTATCAGAATCCAGAAGTTTTCAGTGTAATCTGATTATAAAAAACATATACATATATGTCATAAATAAACAGATAAACATCTATAAACAAAAATAAATTGAAGACAATAATGATTATTGACTGGATGACATGAGCTTGGGCATGTTTCTTGAAGTGAACCTATGTATTATAATGTGAGATACTCGGATGGAATCTGGTTTCGAACACACGTTTTACAGTCGTGAAGCTTGGAATTCGATGTCAGTACGAAGCTACACTGGAATGTAATTCTTTAAGTTCCATATAATAAATAGCACAATAAAGTTGCCCATGCGGCAGAATAGCCAGAATTTTTAAATTACCTATCGCAGGCTTCGTATTAAGCATATTTATTAAACGGTAACTGGTAGTAGTCTAGACACTTCCATATTTTTATTGACTCAAATGGTTAATGTGTATGTATTCAGCTTTTCATAATTGAACGTTTCGCCAATCCTAACGGAGCATCGTTGTGTGTTGTTTGAAGAATTATTTTGCTTAATATATTTTCTTATGTTAAGATAATATTGTATTTTATATATGGAGAGGTCAGCCTAATAACGTAGTATATGACCCTACCTTAAATATACAAGGAACGCTTGAGTGCCATGTTTTTCAATTGCTATTAATCATTTTTATTTAGCTAATGCAATGAAAATATAATATGAAAAAGTCCTTGGATTAAAACCGGTGAAGATAAAACAGTTCAGTAACTTTTCGTCCTCTACTTGTCAACCGATTATCTGTTCTTTTTTGAGCTTTAGTGTTATTAATGTAAAAAAAAATGAAAATAGATAGGAAAGTTGTAGATGCACATTCTTGTATATCATCAAATTTTCAATAATGATTATGGTTTGCAAAATCCTATTATCAAACCTATTAGTATTTAGTTTTATCAGCTGCCCACTTATGCCTAGAACACTCGATCTCAAAAACTGAAAATAAATGTAGTAGTATTTGAATAACAAGACATATAGACAATTATACATGATGTATAAATGAGTTATTAATTTTGGAAATTGCACTGTTGCATGATTAATCAGCATGTATTTTTATAATATACGTCGTTGTGTATCAATAAATTAATTTGTTGTAACTGTTATAATGTAGGAAAGAAAATCTGGGCAGCGGTTGAACATTATTATAGTGGCGGAGGGTGCCATCGACCGCGAAGGTAAGCCGATCACGGCGGAGCTGGTGAGGAAGGTGGTCGTGGACAATCTACAACAAGACACGCGCATCACGGTGCTCGGCCATGTGCAGCGCGGAGGATCGCCCTCGGCGTTCGACAGGATTTTGGTGAGATTTTATATCAATCTGAACCACAACTTAATTGTTAGTTTTTAAAGTTCTCAATTAGTTAACGAGTCTTATTAGTACCTAAAAAAAGAAGGTTTTAAGCAAAACTGCTTCTGTAGCATTCATACATTCGTCTGTAGAAAATGTACTCAAAAATACTAAAAGAGAAATACAAACAAACGGGCAATATATGTTTATTATTTGTAGTTTCCATAATCTATGTGAAAATACTTATATTTATTTCATAGTCGAGTACTTTACCTTAGCCGTCCTGGAGTTTATGAAGATTCAATATCATACACCTATGTGACCTGTGTGTGAAGAACACAATATGAACTGTCTATGATGACGTATATACGTACCATAACAGTCAGCTCTTATTGCCAATCTGCCACTTTTAATAATGTGTTTAATGGGAACAATGTTTTGGTATTGTAGGGCTGTCGCATGGGCGCTGAAGCGGTAATGGCACTGATGGAGGCAACGCCCGATACCGAACCTTGCGTCGTATCTCTCGACGGCAACCAAGCCGTACGACTGCCGCTTATGGAATGTGTGCGATGCACCAAGGCTGTTGCTCAGGTTATCAGGCCTTCCATGCTATTCGTTTACAATATTTGTCTTGATTCGTCTTGTTAATGAGCTAATATATATATTAAAAAAAACTGTGTCGTGGACACAGCCGCGAGTTTTATATGAATATGTCTTTGTAACGGGCAAACGGGACGTAACGAATTTTTGATTGTTTAGCTATCAAGTGGTGTAATTAGATTTTTGTTTTAAATGATAGATATATAACTATAACACCAAACGCCTCCCACTGTGGACGTGGAATTATAAAGATAAAATGATGATGGCAAATTTAAAGACGTATTCGCGTTAATATGTAAGTAAATAAATAGCGGGTAGTCGTTGAATATACAGTATAATCGTTTAACTTAAATCAACTTTTTTGTAACATAAACTTTTGCAAACATCATGCGTTGTTTTTAATAATATTGTTCGTACTCTTTAGGCAATGGCAGATAAAAACTGGGATTTGGCAGTGCAACTGCGCGGACGCAGTTTTGCCCGAAACTTGGAGACATACAAGATGTTGACACGTTTGAAGCCACCCAAAGAAGCTTTCGACGAAAGCGGAAAACCTGTTGTGAGCTTTTTATTTTAGTTAAGACATAATTACACTCGTAGATGTAAGTTTTGTTCATGCGGTCTGGCAATCTTCATTATCAGACCGCGTGATTTAAATAAGTATAAGCTAGCCGATGCATTTCGTGTTGTTTCAAGTAAAACTTAACTAACCAAACGATTGTGGAAATTTTATAGTGAAAATAAAATGGTTTATGTACGTGTTTTCTTTTGAGAAACGGGGATTACGTACATATACACATTTACTGCTATGCAAGTATATATTAAGTCTTCTTCTTCGCGTTATCCCGTTTCCTAATCCATTAGGACTGGCGGGGTTCGATATCTAAGCCTTAGGATTTGGCGAAGATTTTTTACATGGAGCGACTGCCGTCAGATCTCCACAACCTAGAGGGAAAACCAAATCTTTCTTAGGTTAAGTCACACATCTATTGAAATATATTTTTTTGGAAGTGAGGGTTTCCTCACGATGTTTTCCTTCACCGAATATCCGTAAACCATAAATCCGAAAACACGAATTTAGTGACACATGTCCTCGCCTGGATTCGAACCGGGGACCATTTGCTCAATAGGTCGGTTCCTTATCCACTGGACTGTCACTGCTCACAAGTATATATTAAGTATGCACTTATAATTGCGCATTTCAACGTATATAACTCATCAGTTATTTCTTACTTGATATATTTTATAAAGTTAGATTTGAAAAACAAAATAATTTAAATTATTGTTAACGACTATAATACTGTAGCTCGCCATTTGGATGAATCATATGCTAGCGGTATTCATGTTTTTATTATTATGCATACCATACTATTTACTGAATACTATTGTCTTTACAATGTTCACACAAATAAGTTAAAGTTAAGGTTCTTATTTCTCTGAGGCAAATCGTGTTGTAATGTTATCTGGCTTAAAGGTTGCCTCGATACAGGCTCGCCTTTTGAGGCAGCCAGCGGATATCCCATGCACTTAAAATAGTAAGCTTACAACCGTTCGACGAGATCGGTGGCGCTCGTGGATTCTATTTCCATACATGTGTGTTTGTCTGTGATGAGGTCACCAGTAAGTTCCAAAGGAGTTGCTGTTTTAGTAGCAGAGGTAGCATCGCGCGAGAACTTGTAGTACTTAATATGTTACAAGCGTCTATAAGCTACATGTAACCGCTTTACATTTTTACCCGACATCGTATAAAGAAAAACCCACCGTAATAATTTTTGTACCTAGTGTTTTATATATTTGTACTCTGTGTGTTATAGTAATAAAGATTTTTTCTTATTCCCTACAATAGATTATTTTATTTCATTCATAGGAGTGGTACACATTAGCAGTGGTGCACGTAGGAGCTCCGGCGTGTGGTATGAACGCGGCGGTACGTTCATTCGTCCGAAACTGCATTTACCGTGGTGATACAGTGCTCGGTATCCATGACGGTATCGAAGGTCTCATCAGCGGTAACATCGTTAAGATGGATTGGTAAATATGTTATTTTAATATGGCCTGTTTATTAGTTTCTGAACACAAATTGGAATCTGAAACGGCAGAGAATGTACGGATTAAGTTGTCACTCCGCAATATCGTGGAAAAGCATCTAACTATGGACCAGAATCATTGCTGCGGCTTTGAGAAATCAATTGATTGAGTCGTGGATTTGACGATGACTTTCTCCGTGCTGTGCAATCCAATTATAAGGATTATACAGCAGCTTGTCGTCATGGTTTGGCATCAATATTGGTGTTAGACAGAGCTGCGAGCTGTCGGCTCGGCTATTCATTCTGTATCTAGACAGTTGTCTTCAAAAAATAATAAATTGTGGCAATGCGAATGTGTGACTTAGTGGTGAACAGTCTGCTTTATGCAGGCGACGCGGTGTTAATAGCAGAATCACATCCGACCTGCAATCACCTGCATCGCAATCATAACAATGAAATATGATTGTATGAAGGAAAGCTTACAATTGAATGCGAAACAAAAACAAAGGTAGTCCTTTTTAAAAGAAAAGAAACCAGGATTATGGTACGAGTATTTACGGTTGATGATGTAGTGGTGGAACAAGTGGATGAGATTGAATATCTTGAAGCGCTTTTAGCGGGGATGGCAGGTATACCGCTGATGTGAAGAGACGAGTGGGTGCAGGGAACAGTGTAAATAGAGCGTTGTAAGCTTCTAGACGGTCGAAATGTAAGCCAGAAAGCACAGCGTTGTATAAAAAAAAACCATTGCTCAAAATTTTTGGCGAAAGCTTGCTGATCGCGTTCGCAATTAGGATGTTTGAAAAAAAAAAGAGTTAGATTGAATGAGAGTGTCGATGTTACAGAATGCAGGCTGAAACAGGTATATTATGTGAAAGTGGAAGAATGTAGTAGCCGAGGAAAACCACGATTAAATTGGTCGTGATTTATCTGGTGATGTCAGGAGGCCTAGGGGCCTGCGAGCGTACATAAAAAAGCTACGAATGTTAAAGAAACGAGTGAGTGTAGGGACCGTGTCTTATGGCATTCGGTCCTCGCTTATTCCGCAAGAAACCTGGCGTGAAGATACATACATATGATGCTACAGTCAGTACTAGAAGAAAGCAAACATATTGTTTGTGTTTGTTACGTAATCCTATATATTGCGGAGCTGAATCACAAACAGCTATTAAGCAATCTGCTGCAGCATCATTCAAGCCGCGCTGCGTATTGCGACAATCACCGGTTTCCGGACGCGGTGGCCCCACTTCTAGCGGACAAAATATACTATTCTTTTATATATGCAGTTTAGATATATACAGATACATATGTTGTAAGGTCAATTGTGGTAAAAAAGGGATTCTAGTAACATTATGGGGAATGAAAAATGAAAATTGTCTATAAGCAATACATGTATGTATATCTTCACGCCAAGTCCCTTGCGGGGTAGGCAGAGAGAACCGTGCGCCATAAGACGCGGCCCTTACATACTTCACTCGCTTATAATCAATATAAACTTAACAGAAGTACAGTAATAATTAAAAGTTATGTTATTACATTACAAATTAATAGTATGAGATGGATAGAAGAGAAAAGCCTAATGCTCAGATTCCAGATGAACTGGGGAAATGGGCAGGCCTTTAACAATCTGATAGGAAAAATCCTAATAAAAACATAACAATCTAATACCATATGTTTTAATAAAAAAATGAAAGTAAACAATTATTTGTAGTTATTTAGGTTTTTTACAAAATCTAAATCCTTAACCTATTTTTTTTGTATCATTCTTATGGATAGCCCACTATATTTGATATAGACAAAATATATGGTAGGGGATGTAAGGATCAAGTTTTCTCGCTCCGCAATATCGTGGAGAACCATCTGGCCATAGACCAGAAGGTTTTCTGCGATTTATTGGATCTTGAGAAAGTATTTGATAGGGTTGTGCGAATGGAACTGTGGGGTATATTGCCATGATATGGGATTGACGGTGCACTGCTTCATGCTGTGCAGTCCACCTACATGAATTACTCAGCATGTGTGGATAGATAGTAACATGTCACCCTGGTTTGATATCAAAATTGGTGTCAGCCTAGCAGACAACAGTAAACCCTGTTGGTTTACTGTTGTCTGCTAGGCTGTTTATTCTGTATCTCGATAGTTGTCTACAGAGAATAAGATAGACGAATGTAGGATTACGCATGGGTGACCTACCTAGTGGTGAACTGTCTGCATAAAGCAGATGCCGTGCTATTAGAAGAAACCATCTGAACTGCAAACACTAGTCACAATAATGAAAGACGATTGTATGGAGAAAGGCTTACTATTGAATGCGAAGAAGACAAAGTTAATGGTAATTGAAAGAGAAGAAACCAGAACCAATGTAAGCATTACGGTTGATGACGAAATTTTGGAACAAGTGAATGAGATTGTATATCTTGGATGCCCTTTTAACAGGGATGGAAGGTACACCGCTGACGTGGAAAGACGAGTGAGTGCTGGGAATAGTGAATGTGAATGGAGCGTTGGGAAAACTTCTTGGCAGTAAAAACTTGAGCCAGAGGGCACAGTTCGCTAGTCCCAACGCTTACTTATGGAAGCGAGAGCTGGGTAGAGCAGAGAGAGCATGATAGTAGGATAAACGCGGTCGAAATGCGAGTGTTACGCAAATTTTGTGGCGTAATGTAATAGTCCGTATTCGCAATGATGATGTTAGAAACAGAGCTGGTCTGAAAGAGAGTGTCGGTAAAATAAGAAGAGCCATGCTCCGTTGGTTCGGACATGTAGAAAGAATGCAGGAAGAAAGAATTACGACACATATACAACGCGAAAGTAGAAGTATGTAAGAGCCGAGGAAGGCCAAGATTTACCTACCATAACCAAATTGATCGTGTTTTATCAGAAGGTAATGTCAGGAGCCTTAGAAACCGGAACCGGAAACCGGATAGCAAGCGTGCCTAAGAAGAGCAATTAATGTTAAAAAGCGAGTGAGGTTTTAACGATCGAGTCATGTGGCGCTCGATTCTCTCTGCCTAGCCCTGAAGACATGTTTTGCCCGTATTTGGATATAGTACTTCGAGCATCGAATCGTCTCTCTGTCTTATCTTATTTATTTATCCTTCTAATTATCCTTTCAGTTAGCTCCTCAGGCGTATTTGGTACGTCAACAGACTCACTGATTCGTAGTACCTTATACAAATAGTTAGTGGGGTTAAATCCAGTAAACGCGATGGCCAAGTAATTGCGATCGAAACTACTTAAACAAGTGCTATACACCATGGATGGGCGCGGTGATACTATCACTTGATAACGCTTTAATGACTTCCGCTACTTGTGAGCTTGCTATTTAAAGTACAGTCGAGTTGCAAGCCGAGATTTATGACAATGCTGCTAAAAATACATGCGGTCGAAATAAAGTAATAGTATGCAGGGTAATAAAATAAGTATTTGAGTTCAGAATTTCATTGTTATCTATCAGATATCTAATACTTGATGAACATTAACATTGTCTGTTCAATGTACCTAGTGACATTGATTTGATATGGATAATGAACAATGTATTGTTATCGGTCACACTGTTTAACATTGTAAGATAGTAATCCTTGTTTTCTGGGAATGGTGCAGTTAGGTCACTCACCTTTTTTATACTACCTCGGAAGGCATACAAGCGTAGGGGCTCACCTGATGTAAAGCGATTACCGTAGCCTATGAACGCTTGTAATATAGTAAGTATCACTCGCGCGAAGCCTCCTCTGCTGCTAACACAGCAACTCCTTAGGAGGTTACTGGTGACCTCACTCACACGCAGGAACACAACAATCCTCTAGGTATTTGTTATGTGGCCGCGGTTTTCAACTTACTGCTCGGTCGTTTACTGGGAACCTCACTCATTTTTGAGAAACCTTGCGTTACAAATAGAAATTGCATAGAGAAATAGAAATAGTGACGGACGGGGCGAGGTATACGTTTAGTTGCTGTCGGATTTAGCTTAACCAAAAAATCTTATTTCATTTCAACTTTGCCAGGTCCGATGTAACAGGATGGGTCGGCCAAGGTGGTGCGTTCCTGGGCACGAAGCGTACTTTGCCGGGAGACAAGAAGGAAGAGATCGCTGCTCGTATAAAGCAGTTCAATATTCAGGGTCTACTTATCATCGGTGGATTCGAGGTAAGTTACGACTAACTAAATCACAGTGTATATAGTTATTATCGAATTCAGAACAGAAATGAATCGACTATTTGTACAAATAAAAGTTGATATCTGCGCCGTCATAGTTATTATACATAATTATTATTAATTTATTATCGACCACATTATCTATGTGTATTTGAATAAGCAAAGCAAAATAGTTCAGTACTATTTTCTCCATTCTTTGTCAATATTTTTTTTTGTTTAGTAGGTGTTTGAGAGCTTTAGTGTTACCAATAAATATATTTGGAATCAATAGCAAAACTTGAAAACATGAAATTTGAATGTTGTTTTGTCACATTTTCAACAATGATTAAGCTCGAAATTGGACCATTATTTTTTATTATTTTAGTTCACTTGTTGGTGTAATTCGATGATTTATAGGTTTGCTCAATTTGTTTATGAAGTACCTAGGTGACTTCAATAGATCACAAAGTAAAGATGATAGACTGCATATCAGTGTAATAGTTGTGTTGCAAAAAAACATCACTCTTTTACAATGCCATAAGGACTGTTAAAAAAATAAGTAAAATATTAGTAATCTGCAGCTAGCTTGCAGGAACAAAATAACCCTCCAAGAAGTTGTTATTTTGCTGCGGCCTTTTGTATGGTGGACGTACAAAAGACGACAGCTTTGAGCTATGCAAAAACATGCAAATCTCACCTTTACTGCTACGACGTAATATGTGTGGGTGTATAACTTGATCTATCATTGTCTGTACCCAATCTGATTGCTTATTTAGTATTGCTATGCCTATCTCTCTTTAGTTTAAACCAACCTGGTCTACAAACTATAGCTATGTAAAATTATTGTGATTGTTTTATAAAAGAAGTACCATTTTGACCCGGTTTTCACGTTCCTGGTCAGGGTTCCAATCCTGATCCAAAGTTCCCTGATATATATTGTATTATATATTGAATAGTTTAAATGTACCTAGTCAGGTCATAAGTTCTGTCAAAAACCTTTGATGTAATTAATGTTACACTTTTTGATAATGATGTAAAAGTTATATATGAAATGAAAGGTAATTAAGTGTACAATAAAATTTTATTTACATTATTCGAAATGCCCTCCTCCATTTTGAATACATGCCCTTACTCGGCGCGGCCACTCATCGATCGCAGCACGCATCACATTTATGTCTATTTCTGGTGCTGCTTTAACCAGAGAGAGCATCTCTCAGAGAGACTTCAAATTCTTATGCGCATACTTTCTCCTCCAAATGTTGCCATATCTTGTATTCCAGTGAGTTTAAATCTGGACTAGAAGAGGGCCAGTCTTGATGCCTGATGAAGTCAATTCCATGGGCGGTCAACCAGTTTTGAGTGCTTCTTGCCTTATGAGCTGAGCAGAGTCCTTTTGGAATATCCTGTGTCTGTTTTTGAACATTGTTTCAGAAAGAGGTTCTACTATGTTTGTTAGGACAGTATTTTGGTAAACCACGGCACTGGTTTTCACACCCTTTTCACAGAAAAACACCTCAGTTAAGCCTGAATATGAGACTCCAAGCCAAACCATGATTGATGAAGGATAATGAAAAGAAGCCCTCGCTGGACCCTCGGAATACGCGCGCTCGCTTCTTCACACCTGTGGGCATACACCTTATAATTTTGTTTGTTATAACTTTCTTCGATGGTAAAAACGTTTTCATCCGAAAACAAAATTTCGCGGTATTTTTTTTCCGCGCACCGCCGTAATAAAGCGCGCGATCTTTCCATCCTAATTATTTTCAAACACTCGTTCAAAAAATGTCCGGGTTTTTTACGATAAGCTCGTAGTCTCAGGTCTTCATTTAACACTCTTTTCACAGTGGTTCTGCTTAATCCCATCTGAAGAGCTAAGATTTTTTGTTTACGCACGGGATTTCTTTGAATTCTGTCCCTTACTGCTTTGACTACCTTTTTCGTACGAACACTACGTGGACGGCCAGATCTTTTTCTGTCACAAACAGAGGAGATCTCATTGTACCTATTAATAGCCCGGTACACAAACCTTTTACTAATACCAAGCGTATGGAGAGTTTTAAAAATTGCATTTGGCTCCATACCTACTTTGTGTAATGCAATCACAGCGATTCGGTTCTCTTTATCACCCCACTCCATTTTAATATCGCAAAATATTGTATAATGTATTGGCGCCAAAATGAGAAAACTCAATGACCAATCATATAAAAATGACAGATTCCAAATTCAAATGTAATATTTAGTTTATTTTTAATTGTAACAGTATTTATGGCCAGACTAAGTATTTAATATACAAATCAACCATTTGCAAAAAAGACAGTATAGTGAGATCACTCACTTCATACAAAAGTAAGAAATTTCCTTTAAAATAAACTTTTAAAATAACTTACAAATTAATATTAAACGAATGAAATATTTATAGGCGTACCAAGCTGGTCTCGAATTGTACGAGTCTCGCAGCCAGTTCCCCGAGTTCTGCATCCCCCTGGTGGTGATTCCGTGCACGATCAGTAACAATGTGCCCGGCACCGATTTCTCGCTCGGAGCAGACACTGCGCTCAACGAAATCACAGAGATCTGCGACAGGATCAGACAATCTGCCCAAGTAAGTGCAATTTTCTGGTGTGCAGATAAACTGAGTATTTACTTAGTTCGGGCACTGGTTTTGTTTATGACAATATTGTAGATATTTGAAAGATAAAAACAAAAATTGATTTTTGTGTTTAAACTATACGTTGATGTTGAAATTCTTTGTCATATTACCTTTGTTGACTACTTAGTCTCTTAATTGTATTAGAAATGAAGTATTCCATGTCATAAAATACATTTTTTAATGTTATACTGAAAATACAGTAAGAATTTTTTAAGTGTATCCACGCAATGGCTAAATCCGAAGCTACATTATACAACGTCGACAGGCATACAAGCATGCCTTATGTGAAGCGGTTACCCTATGGTTAGCCTATGAACGCACTTGCAATATAGGATGTGTCGCTCGCGCGTTGTTCACCGTGCTGCTAACATATCATCTTCTTATAATCCTACTGGTAATCTCATTCACTCGCAGGAACACGACAACAAGAGTTTTTATTTGATTATGTTTTTCTTTGGGGTGGATGTATTTCCCCAGTCGGATTGCTTTGACGCGTCCTACCTTTCCTGAAAATATCCAGATCAAGATAAACAGACATGTTTGTCTTGGGTGTGAATTAAATCCACAATCCTAGGAGTTATAGCCTTCATATTACAAACTATTTTATCTACACTTACTTGAAATCTGACTGTATCAAATTATAATAACTACTGAAATTCTTGGATATTCTCTCGCTGAAAGGATACTCTTCCAACATTCCAGCAGTCTTATTCAGTGTTATAAAAAAAAATATTTTCTAGAGATGAATTTGTTTAAAGTGTCCTTTATTATCTACTATTAAATTTATAACTAGAAAATTCACATATGAGCGCAGATAACTACTTTCTGATTTGAGTATGTTTGAATATTGGTATTGAGTATGTTTCTCTATGCCATGTAGTTTCAAATTTGGACATTCACGCACTCCTGAAAAATTGATTCTGTGTACTATTTATGATTATAAAAAAAATAGTTACAAAATTACGAAAAATATAAACCTCTTGTATTTGGGTAAAATAGAAAAAATAGGGAAAACCCGCCACTAACGAAGCGAATACAAGTCGCCGTATTACTAGAAAAAGGATGTGTTTGTAATTCAGTGTGTTGTTGCTTTTGCCATAAATATAAAAAAACTGTGTAGGGAGCTAGTATTGCGTAATTATGGAACATGTGGCTTAGATGTAGAATTGAGATCCTGTGTAATGTAATAACCTCACTGCTTTATTCTACTGGCTATTCAAATTTGATAATCGTTAATGCACTGACTTAGCTTAACGACAGTCATCTATCGACAATAGCTGCGACCGACGGCTTGACGTGCCCTCCGAAACATGGAGAAGCTCGAGATAAGGAAACCCATCTATAGACGTTGCTTAACCTGCGTGTTCGGTTAGAAAGACCCGCGCAACGACGCCATCGAGATCTCTAGTAGTATTTATCAGTATATAAATTATATTAATTTTAATTGCAGGGAACGAAACGCCGTGTCTTTGTCATTGAAACTATGGGTGGTTACTGCGGATACCTAGCTACGTTAGCAGGTAAAAATAAATTAATTTATTTAAAGAGATTGATCAATGAAATGACCGAATGATACTCTGTTAAACAAAATATAAATAAAATATATTTTTTAACACGAACACTAAGTTACTGATAAATTTCAAACTTGTGTGTATGCCAGTTGTAAATGACGGGCATCTTATCACTTACACAGGGTGTTAAAAAAGTACCAGCTATATTTGAGGGCTTAATACAGAATAAAGAAGAAAAACATTTAAACTAGTCCATTGGAAATTCTGTGGTTAAAAAATAAAATATTAATGACGAAAGCTATAAGATCTAGTTTTTCTATAGTACTGTGACTTGTTGTATGTGCATTGTGGAAGCTAATAAAGTATTGTCTAAATGTGATAACCCGACTCGATGACACAGTTTTACTTCTAAAATGTAATGAAATGGAAAGAATGTATTAAATAAATGAAATAAAGTGAACTGCCGTAGCATGTAACAATAATGGTCCGTGCTTAGTATGTGTGCTTGTGTTGTACAAGTATGATCCACTTATAGTTTTAATTGATATACTTTTTCAATAAGTAGGTAAAACTCCGTCGTCGTCCATCAATTGGAATTTGCAACATTTCTATGTTTTATTTTATTCTCTCTTAGTGGTAAACTAAGATTTTAATTTTTTTTCTTGTATACTAGATACGATTTTGCAAAATCCATGTGAAATGTGGCTTGGCCGGTACGGGTCAGTAATACACGATGTTAAAACAATAATATTTGAACATCGTGTATTATTGACCCGCCCTGGTATCAAAAATACCCTTCTATGATTTCATAACGGTTTAAAATGATACGCAATATCATGAAACAACGCGTACCTCTTCGGCTAATGTGATACAGGTCTTTAGGGTATGTGATTTATTGATGCTTGTGCAATTGAAGCTGCGTGTTAAATTCACTGAAATACACAACGACGCTATCGAGCTCCTGCAAATAGTTTGAAAAAGAAAAAAATGGTGGGGGGGGGGGGGGGGACATACACACTTGAAATTTGATATCTGATCTCACAGAAAACCGTGTTGTGTTGCTGCGTTTGAGTGGGGTCACCAGTAAGCTTAGCTAAGAATTGCTATAAAACTTGGGACCTCATTTATTTTATTGATGTCATCGACTGCCCCGAAGCACATAGGACTTAATAAAGACTCGTATTTTAGGTCTTGCTGGCGGCGCCGATGCGGCTTACATTTATGAAGAGAAGTTTTCCATTAAGGATCTTCAACAAGACGTGTACCACATGGCGTCAAAGATGACCGGCGGTATCCAGCGCGGGCTCATACTCAGGAACGAGAAAGCCAATGATAACTATAATACAGAGTTCATTTACCGACTTTACTCTGAGGAGGGAAAGGGACTCTTCACTGCTCGGATGAACGTTCTCGGTAATATTTTTTACAACCTTTTTATTATTTAACAAACAAGACAAGATTTGATTTGAAGACGTACTGTTCAAATCTTTCAATTCAGTTTTGGATTGCTCGTACGTCAGAAAGTTTTGCGAACATAAAAAAAATGTTCTATACGCGAATATTTATTTATTAAATCTTTTCATAGTACTCTCCACCAACCTCTATACAAAGTTCCATGCGTCTGAACCAGTTTTCGAAACACTTTTTCCAGTCCGCCGCTGCTTTTTACAGCCTGCTCGTACGCTGACAGCGCATTTTTAAAATAAGTCAGGGCTGTAAAGAGTGTGACCCAGGAGTTTGACCCGGGTGCTGTCCAGGAAGTCCCTCGTTTTGAGAGAGGTGTGCGCGGGCGCGTTCTCGTGGTGGAGCAGTAGCCCACGGAGCCCTGTGTTTGGTCGCTTGTTGCTCACAGCAGAGAAAACTTTGTCAAGCATTTGGTAGTATGGCGTTGATGGATGCTTCTTTAGTTCTGTAAAGGAATTGACACGAGGTAGCCTGTCATATTAGAAACGCTCGCGATCAAAATCTGCCCCTCGCTTCTAGATCGCTTCACTTTGGTAGGCGTTGATTCGTTTTGATAAGTCCAGGACTCATCACCTGTAATGATGACGTAAACACGCCGAGACGAGCCTTCTTAAAATTTGTTTATCATATCACGGTACCATTCCACTCTGGTCTGCTTCTGAGCAACGGTGAGGTTGTGCGGCACCCAGCGTGAAACTATCCTCCTCCGTGAAAATGCAAGTGTAGAATCTCGTGAAGGCTTCCCGATTCAATCTGCAGTATGTGCTGAGTCTCCCGATACGTAACTCGCCTATTGTCTTGGATTCAATTTTTCACTGCTAGCACTTTTTCTTCCGTAAAAGCCGTCAAAGGGCGATCACTTCTTTCTTCATCCCCCAAAGTTAGTCGACCGTGCTTGTATTCGTTATACCAATGATACACGGTTGCCTTGCAAGGGCGTTCATCCATGAATGCCATTTGAAGTCCATCATACGGTTCGTCCGGTTTCAGGCGACACTTGATATCGTAAAAATCATAGCGCGAAAATGTTCTCGGCGCAGGTCCATTTTACAAGCTTTGATTTAACTTGCAATGTAAGTATGTATGTAAGTATGTTCGGGTGAAATCTTGCAACTCAATTTTTTTCAATGAGACACGATAATTTAAATTAGCTCGCAAAAAATGTGGTGGGAATTTTTTAAATTTGAAAGTACCTATTTTTAATTATAAATAATCATTTTCAAAAATTATAACTGGCTCTCATACATAAAAACTTTTTCTCGCAATACTTTCTGAGTGGCCTGGTACATATCCATGGATATGGATGACTCAGGAGGCCTTGAAAGGTCAATTGAATTTAAAATGAGATAATAATAATATGTAATTATTTAATATTCCAACGGTATGTAAGTCACACATTTGATAACGAAAGCACGTATTTGAAAAAGAAGAATGTAAACAACTTAGGCTTTGTTTGCGATTGATTACTTTTTCCTAAGTTAAGACTCTCTTTTTTATTTCGACTGTGAGGAAATAATATATTAAATATTTTTATTATTCATTTTATTCTGTGATTACAGGGCATATGCAGCAGGGCGGGTCCCCAACGCCTTTTGATCGCAATATGGGGACCAAGATGGCGGCTAAGTGCCTGCATTGGTTGGTTGAGGCACTACAAAAGGGCCCCGCTGACTCCCCTGACACTGCCTGCTTGCTCGGCGTAGTCAAGCGCCAATACAAGTTCACACCATTAGAAGATCTGAAGAGTCAAACTAATTTTGCGTAAGTAGTACTTGATAATATGTAATCCTGGATGAATTTTGACGTTAGTTGAGTCTCTTAACACATTTTTGCACGCTCTTACATGGTACACTGAAAGTTTTGCGTTGCTTATTATTCATAAATATGGTGGTTTCTTTTTAATATCTATTACTTAACGTGCCAGACAAGGCTACCCTATATACTCTCGTGTGATGTGATGCGGTTGCTGGTATAAAGAGTATTTCCGCCCTGTTGTCAACTCAGCAACTTCTGTAAGTTTTTTGTAAGGGTGGACCTTACAAAAAACTTACAGAAGTTGCTGAGAGAGTGCAAGAAATATTAAATTGATGAAATTTTACACTGGTATTGTTTCACTTTACTTTTATGTTTAAGGTGTCCAAAGTGTATGCTGGAAAAAGTAGCGAACAGCGGCTAGTTTCTTATATGGCTCATTTATGTTTACAGTCAAAGAATTCCCAAACAACAATGGTGGATGAAACTTCGCCCATTACTGCGTATTCTCGCGAAACACGACTCTACGTACGAAGAAGAGGGCATGTACATGACGGTTGAACAGGGCGAGATTGACTCGGAACATGTCATATAAAGTAGTTCGTTGCAAGTCAAATATGAGTAGGACACAATTTTGCTTAAATGTCATTACTTGAAAAATGAAATTACTTAATTATTTTATCTACCGATGATTATAATGGTGACATTCTTGTTAGTCCTACTTTTATTTGATTCGGTTTTTCTAATATCTAATATTGCCAGATGCCATATTTTAATTATATTTATGACGGTAGAAAAGAAGAGTATTCATGAATTGCTTGTAGCTTTTAGTTATGTGGTCCTGGACTATAGTTGCATTTTAGCAGAAATTTGGTATTGAATCAATCGTGTATTTTTTTATTAAACAAATTTAGTTAATACATAATAAATATTATTCAGGACAGATGACAACGTGTTTAGATGGTTTTATTTTATGTTTAGGTAATTTTATTGTTTTTAGGTAGTGTTTATTATGTTTTAGTTTAACATATATTATATATTTGTTAATATTCTTTTGACACCGCATTGACTAATACATAGCTGTTAACAAGTCATTGCAGTGCATTGAGTATGAATCTTTAACCCTTCGAAACCCGGTTGGTCGTATACGACCGCGAAATGTATGGGAAAACGTATATAACGGGTTCTGACTGGTCACGTGCTTTCTTTCATGACATAGCTTGAGAAATATGTTTAGGAATAATGAGTATAAAACAGATACCGAAAAATATTTTTAAAAACCTATAACCACAGCACAGACTAATGATAATCGTTTGTAACGGCGCATCCACACTCCCTAAGCCGCCTCTTACAACACCCGCCATGCTATCGGTCACTGCAACAAGAATGACGATGGTGATGTAAAACTGGTCGCTTTGCCACCGTGATAGTCGCCGGCTATGTGAATGCACTATTACCAAGTAAAATGACATAGGTAACGAATAAAATCTGGCTGTGGAATGACTGTGTAATTTCACTGTTATTTATTATACATGGTTAACTAATAACAAAATTAGTTTATTTATTAACGTATTGTTTTTTGAGATGCGTTTAGAGTTATTTTAATTATAAGTGAGGTTATTAAATGTATTGCACACCACGCGGACGTACTGTATCCGTGCAAACGCTCATTGGGAAAACCTTGCACGTCAACGATGAAAATAATGTTATTATATATATTTTATAAGAAATGTTTATAAGTAGGTAGTTTTTTTTAAATCTTATTCAGTTAATTAATATCATTTTTTAATTTATGGTGACCTCAATTTGTTTTTGAATAACTAAGCGGGCTTTTGGTTGGTTTATACCCGTATGTGGTTGTACTTCTTATCCCCTAGCTTCTAAGCCGCAAGTCTTAATGGGTAATGACAGTAATGGGTTAAAAAAATATCTCTATAAGATCCCATTCTTTTTCTGAACAATGTGTCACGTAGTTTAATTCTCAAGCTCAAGATTTATCTGAACTAAGATTTAAGTAAAAAAAATTAACACTTATTAGAGCGACTACATCTACTTTGTGTATCATTACGAAATTTGACAACTGATTGTAGTACTATAATAATATATATATTCAATGCTATAATGTGGTACCATTAAGCTGGTCTAATGATTAAGGTAGAAATTTGTATTTATGTGATTGAATGTATAAAACCAAATTTCAATCGCATCTAATTGTATCATCTCGAAACTCAGTAACAGACTATATTGATGCTACTATACAAATATGGTATCGGTGCCTGGTACGATGAAAGAGGTGTGCCCACAGGAACTCCTCAAAGTTAACACTATGAATAATAGTTCGGGCTCCTTTTTTATACCACTAAGGTGGCAAACAAATGTACGGTTGTAGCACTTGTAGCCTATGGACACTTGCAACATCAAGGGCAGCACTCGTGGGTTGCTGACCCTTTGACTTGTTTGAGATGCCTTCAGACAATACAGCGTGTTTTTTTAATTATTTATCATACTTATTTCTAATAATATTAAATAAGTATGATAAATAATTAAAAAAACACGCTGTATTGTCTGAAGGCATATTATGGCTATTTTTAGTGTCTTAAGTCAAATATAACTTTTGATTTCACCAATGGTTATTAAATTGTTAACTCATTAGGATTATAAATATCCGTTCCGTAGGTTTTTGTGAATTTGTGATATATTTCAATTGAATATGTAAATAGAGTACATATACACTAACAGTATTTTGTTAACACATTATTTATTGAGATTATATTTTATAAAAGAAATTGTCTTTTTTTCTGTTTTACGTATGTAGCGAATGTTTTGATGATAAAAGTTTGTTAAACGTCACGACATTAAATAATGTTTCCAAAAGATACATTCGTTTTTATTTCATTATTATTATATTCACGCAAATGAATGTCTCCATGATATATTCATATAAAAAGAATGTGACCTAACCTAAGAAAGGTTGGGTATCATATCTCTTTGGCCGTCGCTCTATTTAATAATAATATTTTCCCCAAATCCTTAGCCTTTGATAGCAGACTCCACCTTACATTATATTAAAAATACTCTGTCTCTCTGGCTTATCATAGAATTGATGAATATGTACCTGACAAAGATGTCTGGAAATAATTCAGCACAGGCGACTGTCCTTAATAATCTTTAATTTTACCATTTGATATCATTATTGTACCAATATGCTTATGTGATTTTTTTGTAATATCTAATTGACAATTTTAAAAGAGACCTATATTGGTAAGTTTCTTTCGGTATTTCTTCTTCGCCATACACGCTAAAAGTGAATATGTGCGTAAAAAATATGAGTGTATTTAGGACTGTGAAGCTAAGCTTGTAAAATCCATTTAAATTGAAATCATGTTTTACTCATAGTCTGTATTCATTCATTCATTGCAATTTTATAACTTTTTACCATATTATTTTAAACGCAAGTGATTAACTGTTTCTTTAAGTGTTTAATTAATTTGTTCATTTCCTGTAAATAGTACCTATGCAACTTCATATGTTTGTTTAGCAATTGGAAAAGTAAGGTGTATACCTCGACTTTAAACAGAATAAAGTAACACTTTTCTTTCTTTCCATAAAAACTTACAAAAGTTGAGCACATAAAAAAGTAGTTTTGTGTTCAAATCAATATAAAAATAGTGTTTGAATGTAATATAGTATTTGAACAAACAGTGGTATATATATATTATAAAACATCGAGATATATACAAGCAACCCGCCTGATGTTAAGCGGTTACGAACGCTTGCAACACTTTAGTATCACTCGCGCGATGCTACCTCTGCTACTAACACAGCTACTCCTTGGGAGCTTACTGGTGACCTCACTACTTGCAGGAACATAACAACCCTCTACCGAACAGCTGCCGCTCTATCCGCACGCTTAAGAAAGAAAGATTATTCATTATTTAATAAAAAATGGAAAAATAATAAGGAAAAATTAGAGCTACTTATGGCGAAAATAGTAAAATATTTCGTATGAAATATGAGTTGGTCTTCCTACGTGACAAACTGAAATGCCAAAATACAGATGTCGGATTTATTTATTTATTTATTTATTTATTATACCAGTTTACATAAACATTTTATAAAAACAATATTAATGCATTTTATAAACCACTGAGGTTTGACGCAAATGCAATGATACAATGTAAAATAAGAATACTATAGAATAGTGAGTACTTAACTACAACAATGAGATTCATTGGTGACCGGGCAAGTACGTTCGAAGACATATATTAGGATATAAGTGAGTAACATAAATAATACATACACATACAATAAGCAACTAAGTATACGGTAAATATGAATTATAATTTAATTAAGATTTATTTTATTGCAGATAATAACAATAATCATGTAGTATAAATAGTTTGTTTTCAAGTTCTTAAGTGAAATTAAATTGTTTGACTACTTAAATTGTCTAAAAAGTACTTTTTTAATTTATATTTTATATTATTCCTAACAAGATTTTTATTTAAATCAGGTGGTAGTTTATTAATTAAGCGCGGTACAATGTAACGCGTCGTTCTCTCGCCGTACACGTTGGTGGCGCGTGATGTTTGCAGCCGGTTTTGTGCTATTGCTCGTGTGAATACAGCGCATTCCACTTTACGATGAAAGTCAAGTTTAAAATAATTTTCTTTTAACATAGTATAGTGTATTTTTTGGTGAATTGGTAAAATTTTACAGTGTTTAAAAAGACTCAAATCATCATTCTGATATTGTAATTTAACTTGAGTGGATACAATCGACTTTAGTATTTTTAATTGTAATCTATATATATTGTTTAAGTATGTATTATATGTCCGTCCGTAGCTGCTCAGACCATATTGTATGTGGGACTCAGCTAGAGAGTTATAAAGTAATAGTTTTACGTGATATGGAATACGACGGCTTAAGATCTTTATATTTCCAAGAAAAAGTCGTAATTTATTACACACTTCATTAATGTGAAGTTTCCAATTTAGTCTATTGTCAATTACTAGCCCAAGGAGTGTATGCGAGTCAGCAAGTTCTATGGTAGGGCAACAGCATCCTCTACTACTGGAGCTATGTAAGCACGTATGGTCATGAGCTACTATAACTTTAGTCACTAACGTGGTTTTTAAGTATGGTGATTTGATGTGCAATAATTTACTAAGATACTTTGATTAAAACAAAATAGCGGAAGATGAGTGACTTTAATAGCCTCTAGCACATGGATATCATAAATTAGGCCAACGTCGTCTAATTTATCGCGCGTCATACGTGTTTGTTTGAGATACTTGTACTTTTGTGATTTTAGGCGGAATAAAGATAACGATAAAAGCTAAGATGTTTTTATAGTTATAGATACGTCGTACATGCTCTAGAATGGCAATACGAAAGTAAGGTAATTGCCCAACTCGTACTCAGTTGGCCACGCTCTTGCGTTGTATTTCGACACAAAGCATAAATGTCTTAAGATGTATATTCATCTTTTTCTAACGATAGGTATGACCTATCATTTGTCTCTTTGTTAGAGCAAAGTGTGATAATAAAGAACTGTACGTAGATATAGTACTACTTGCGCCATTTTAAAATACAATAATGTTGGTGTATAACGTGTCTACCTTTTGATACGTCGCTGGATAAAAGGTACAAATTATTCAAAAAGAAAAAAACTAATCACACGGTAATACTTTTCACTCGTAAATACATTTTTCTTATTAAATATGTTTGAATTAGTTTTATTTTTTGGACATTTTGCAAAACGAGACAAGTATACGATACGTAAATGTGTGACAAGCTAAGTTGTACGGCCACGCACAATCGGCTAATACTAACGAAACGTTAAATTATACGAATAGTGATACTTCGTCTTGCTCACGCGCCACTTGTTTGTGTCATTCTGTCTCTTTCTCCTTTGGCGTGTCATTCGTTGTGTGAGTAATGTATCTGCGGTAGTATCCAATCCTTTGTTGTTGAGTAGATACCTAAAGTAGTAAAGAACGCAATTTATCTTCCGCTATTTGGTTTTAATCAAAGGTAGGATAGCATTTAGCGCTCCGAAGAGTTCGTTATGACTATAATTAATAATAACTATGAGAGTGTTAAGTGGTTTCCATTTTCACATGGCATTGTCTCAGTCATCTATTAAAATAACACATTTTTCGTACCAATCCCGCAAAGATTTGAGGTTGTTGTTGTTTATTTTAAGAGTATTGTCCAGGATAACATGACTCATGACTAAACTAACAGAATTAATACTTCTGCGGACAATTGTAGTTACAACGGGCACGTCACGACCTCGAATGTAAGTTAGTGCGTGCACTAAGCGTAGACAGTGCGGTAGTTGTACGGTCGCGCACACTGGGACGGATTTCGGATTTGGGAACGTTGCATTTTTTGTAATATAACATTATTTTCTTTATGCCAAACGATAGTTCTAATTAAGGCGATCAGATGTTATTAGGACATTTTTTTTGTAAATATTATAACATACGAGAAAAATTTAATTAAAAAAAAAAGTATGGGAAGATATCTAACTTGCTTAACGATATCAAAAGATTCCGAACTTCAGGAAAGAGTCATGCTCTTGAGTTTGGTCATTTTTGATCATAATATTGTAAGCTTAGGGTCTGACGACAAAAGGAGATTATGCAATATGTCCTCATTTGACGCATACCGGCTTACTTTTCTGGAGAGCCCTTCTCTATATTTTCTAAACTCATAGTTTCTCTTCGTTTCTGAAGCTTCTTCAGAAACTTTTCCGATATGCATCAACCCAAAATGATTCAATTATGTCTGCTCCACGTATAAGTATCTTATGGATGCTAGCAGGCATATTATACCAGGGGTATAATCTAGCAAACAAAACTGCGATTTCTCGGCAAAACTGAGATAATTTAGAAATATCTACACGTTGTCCACAAGCTATTGTTTGAAATACGTGCAGTTGTTTTACTATCATCTAAAACCAGTTGAGAATGCGCAAGCTTGCATTGCCAGTGGAACACCTGGCTCGTCAATTATATAACAATTATTATTTTTTTAATTTATCGGCCATTTTGACCATGTTCCTTAACAGATAGGAACCTGAACATTCCTATTCTACTTGTTTATGCTGAATCCG
The DNA here is from genome assembly GCA_947507595.1 of Pyralis farinalis. Classification (NCBI taxonomy): domain Eukaryota; kingdom Metazoa; phylum Arthropoda; class Insecta; order Lepidoptera; family Pyralidae; genus Pyralis; species Pyralis farinalis. Next base: position 21,950,384 of record OX382259.1, on the reverse strand, counting down.
AATCTGAAGACAAAATTCGAATACTCAAAAAAAACGCACGCACAGACAAACATAATTATAGATATACGAACAGTTCATATACGAACGGTGTTCCTGAAAGGTGTTTTTGGTTCTTTTTATCCCCGAGGGGAAAGGCAAAGGGATCTAGCCCATACAGCCAAGTCATCAGTTTAGATTTAGAACCATTTGAAAATCTTAATTCTATATTCCAGCTTCAGGAACCGTGCTGAAAAAATATTTGGGAAGGGTACCTAGACCCAATCAACCCAATTTAAATACCTCCCGTAAAACGATAGTGATTTTTACAAGGTTTTCTTGATGAACTTATTCACGTCTTCCAAAAAGTGCATAAACGTGTTATATTTGAGTTTTTTCATTACTGTATAATTTCACTAGCACTTATGTTACAAAATACTATCGAAATTGTCACACAAAACTAATTTTATACTGAATTGTAAAAAATTCAAGTAAAACAACAATGTCTCTCGTCAAAAGCGCGGGAAGAAGTCCTGTTCCTGAAAATTCTGGCCGTGTTGCCATCATTTGTGGTTTCAGCGTCCTGCAAAGAAAAGAAAGACATGCAAATTGCATTCATTTCGGAACGATTCTTGTATTAACTTCCTACGAGTGTTTAGACTCGTAACAAGTTAATTCAAGAATCGTTCCAAAATTATATAAATTTGCATGTCTTTCTTTTCTTTTCTTACAGTCCATTATTTGAAGTCTGAGGCTGAATTTTTTTTATTAACATTTGACATCGTAATCGTGACTTCTTATTAACAAATAGAAGTGCAATATATTATCATATACATATGTGAAGTAAACATTCCATACATCTGATCCAGGCATGTAAAGATGAAAGTCCATATTGTACATTTCTTTATCAACTGGTCATCTGTAAATCGCGTTTAGATTGTTAATTTCTGAGGGATTTGTTTTACAGATATCGCAGGAAGCAGATGAAGTGTCAGACATATATGAAGAAATTTTGTCATCTCTCATTGTCAAGAGCAACTCGTAACTTACAGATAATTGTTTAATTTGGCTGTTCAATTCTTCAATTTGGTCTTCAACAACTGTCCTCTCTCCTTCTGAAGTCTCTTTAGTTTATTTCATAAATCTCGGCACAATAGGCCGACAGTAAAATGTAGATGACGGTTGATCGTTTTTCCACATAATAACATCATCCAAAATCCATCTTATTGGAACCAAACTAATCATAAAAACATCAATATCAGCATTTTGGTTATAATTGCGTTGTCTTGAAGCCCCTTCATAGCCCCATTTCCTTCAAAGTTTTACATTAATCTTTGTATTCAGTTCTAAATTATTTGCACTTATGATTATGAGTCTGGACACAGGTAAATCGAGCAAGGCTTACAATTTTATCTACGCTCCTTCTTCAGTTACCGTTATATGTTCTTTTGAAGGATAATAATCGAATTTTGCTTGTTTGACTTTGAAATATGAAGGAAACAGTCCAGAATGCAATTCTTTGGATAACTCACTCACACTCGTATTGCCTCTTTGAAAGTTTGAGTAGCACTAACAGACCCAGTGCCTTTTAAGCTGATTATGACATTTTTCTCTTAAGCTGGATTGAACTTTATGGATATATTCAGGATATTTAAAAAGTTGATCCAAAATTCTTCTTACGTCTTCATTACCATTGTACTTCAAAGTTCTTACTGTAGACCTTGTTAGTTCTTTTGGAGACGAAGGGTCATTTAAAGTATGAGTACGTCTTCTCTTTTGTCTTGAGCTCAGTTCTTCGAAGTAAAGGAAGTGGAAGTTTCATGTAAACTAGGCGGTAGAATTTTTATATTATTATTTTATTAATTACATTGAGCCATCTGATAGATGATCTGGTAGATGGCTCAATGTAAATAACATCACCATCATCATCTTGATCTCCTTCAGAAGTGAAAAAGCTGGACCATACTATGGAACTTTTCAATCATTTTTTGTTCTTTTTTAAAAAAAATGCGAAAGTATGATTAGCAGCAATCCCTCTACGTTTCATATTAGAACTATACTTCTGCTAAAATTTTAAGAAAATGTATTTTCAAGGTTTTCTTCATGCAATTAAGTAAGCGAAGCTCCTGTTTTAGTTGGTCACAAAATTTTACACTATTCGAAAAGGATTTATCTTTATCATTTATCTTTTAAAAGCATAAATAAGTCATTATTATTCACAAAAGGTTTTGTATTTATCTCAAATATTTGAGAATTGCAAAGAAAGATAGTTAGCACTGTTAGTATACACTATTTATATCACTGGATCCTTCTAGGCATAAACTTGATTTAATAATGTACTTAACAAGATCAATTATTTAAGGTAAATACCACAAAATAGTATGTATCAATATATGTTGTAAGCTTACTGGTTGGTTACAGTCTGTAAAATAATAAATCAGACTGAATACATATCATTATATAGTCAGCTAATAGCCATGTCTAATCTCTTCTAGAAATGTACGGACAGAATTTGCAGGGTTCGGAGATTGATTGAGGAGAATAGGGCATGTACTTCTAGATAACGCGTTATCTATTTCAAACAAACAGTATGAACGAAATCACTGATAATTTTTTAAACCTTTCTTTAAAACTAGTGGCTCAATCGGCACGAATTTGATAAAAATAATCATATAATTGAAATGTATTCAGTCATAATTCGTTTGCTTTATTTATTATTATTTATAACGTAAATTGAACTCTAATATTGCACTAGGATATATTGCCAAAAGTATATATAAGTTCATCATTATTTATCTGGAAAACGAGGCAGTCCGTGACAAAGCTATGTGGTGCTATACATAAACACCCGCAGATTAAACCTGCAAAATATCAAGCTGAGACCTGCTAAGACTTGCAGTAGCAAGTCCCCGTCCTTTACTCTTGCAGGCGGGAAAGGTGGTGTAACTGTACTTAAGTGGTACTGACTTATTTTGGTACGGGACTCATGTCCGTAAGTACATGAAATCGTCACGTTTGGCAGGTCAAGTAATATTTACTCTTAATTATTTATTAGTTGAGTCGCCAATTAATTAAATTTTAGTAGAAACTAATGGTAAAGCAACAAATCCTACGATCAATGCTTGTTTTGATACATGACATCATTACATTATAGATTTTACCAGAGGGATACTTTGTATAATAGTCGTCTGCGTGGGTACCTCTGTCTCACCTATTTCGACCGTCAAGCAGCTATATTTATATAGCTGTGTTCCGGTTTAAAGGGTGAAATATGGCAGAGAAATTACTGGGTACTGTGACGAAATATCCTTAAATTACAAGGTTGGCAGCACGCAATACTATCCCCGTGGTGTTGCGAGCGTCATTAGGCTGAGGTAACCGCTTACCATCTAATGAGCGTCGCATGCTTGTTTGTCAATCTAGTATTATAAACAAAAATACATATTTAGAATGATGTGTGACTACGGCTGGACAATGCAGATCTTTATTTTAATTGTAATCTGCTCATATGAATTATATTTTTTATATTATTCCTCTTTGAGAAGATTGCGTAATTTTCTCCTAATAGATACAAAAATTGCGCTTGCAAAATCTCTACTCCTACCTATTCTTGATTATGCCGATTCCTGTTGCCTTGATCTGACTGTAGAGCAACTAAATAAACTTGAGCGCCTTCAAAATCTCTGTATTCGGTTTACATTTGGGTTTACGCAAATATGACCACGTCTCCAAATTTCGCAGCTCAAGTGGCTCCATATTCCCTATTACTTATCGGCGCAACTTGAACTTACTATCTTTGCTCTATTTTATTTTTTCAATCCCACCACTCCTTGTTACCTCAAAGACCGTTTTACATTTTACAGTCACAGTCAGGATGGAGAGTTTTTTAACCACCATTAAACTCCTCTCATTTCTACGCGAAATCTTTTTAATTTCAAGCAGTGCGCGTATGGAACTCTCTGCCGTTTAATATTCGAAGTGCTCAAACTTCTTCAAATCTCTAGTCACAACGTATTTACCTTTCCGTAAACGCAACCTAATTATCTCTCAGTTAAAGATTGTCTGGAAGAGATCGCATAGCGATAAGACGGCATATTATAAGTATTTATACATTGTAAATTTTGTGTTGGTGCAATAAAGTATATTTATTGTTCATCAATTTATAAAAAATATATTGTACCTAGTAGTGATAACGCTAGAAACTCGAGCCGACACAGAGCCTACAACAAACGCTTAGGTACGTCTATTCTGTTCGTTACGCTAAACTTACATTATGTTCATAAAGGTACACGTATTGTCTATGACCGGAAAATTAACTTTCATAATAGGTCAATTTTAAGTTTTTATAAAATAATACACACTTTGCATCAAGTAAAAAGCCCTGACAATGAAAAAATAATAATTATATCCAAATATTAATAATATATTTAAGAAATACATTTTAAAAAGTTAATTAATTCGCTTGTTGACTATTTAGACGGCCAACACAACAATAAACTTCAACCTTCCCAACTGACGTTTGACCGCGTAGCGAGTGAAAGTGTCACGTCGGTATAATTGCTGTCAAATATATTTGCGTTTGCTCTAAACTTGTAATTGTCTGGATTATTGGTACTAAATTTTGCTTAATTTGTAACAAAAAAATAAATGAAATATTCTTTGTAATTTATCAAAATATTGTATTTTAACGTTTACTCTTAGTAATGTGAAGTATTATTTCAGATTTAGGTTATTGCCGGGTAAAATGGGTGTTAAACCTGCAATTGGAAGGAAATCTAACAAGAACCCACCAATTTTTAGCCACGACTTCGTTATTCAAAACCATGCTGACATAGTATCATGTGTGGTTATGGTATTTTTGGTTGGCCTTATGGTCCAGGTTTGTATACAGCGTTTGCCACGTAGGCTTACATTGTTGTGTTGTTTTCGTATTCTGAATAGTTCCTTAATGTGATAAAATTGCAGGCAACAAGTCCTCTGGCGAGTTTGTTCATCAGTTTGCACCATAATGTTAGTGGAGTCGAGCCAACTAGAGAAGCGCCAAAAGGGGAACCATTTACATATGAGGCTGGCTGGAAGGATTTATGTGCAGTGTTCTTCTATTCTCTCGTCTGTATTGTAATGCATGCCATTATTCAGGAGTATTTCTTAGATGTGAGTACCTTTTACAGTATTACACGCAATATTGGTTCATACAGAAAATTATTATTTTAGTAGTGTCATGTTTTAACACACTGTCCGTTTCAAACTGCTGCCTTAAGGTTGCAGTTGTTGGGAAGGTTGGGTGGTCATAATGTTTTGTCAAAGAGATCTTAACAAACAAGTCATTGTCTAAAATATTAATGTGAAAAGTAGTATAGAAATAGTTTTTCCCTGTTCTATTGACCTTGTATCAATGCCGCTGAGCTGCAGTTTTGTTTCTTAGTTTACATATCATGTGCTGTATTATCACAATATTGTATAGTTAATACTTAATATATTACACATTATTTAGTGTGTTTTTACTACCACCCAGGAGTTTTCTTGTCATAGCTCTGCTCCTGAGTTATAGATTAGTTATAACTGGTGTATACTAAATAATGCCTCTCTTGTATTTTTTTATACTGCTTAGAGTCATATAAGTATGTCTATATATTGTCTCCTGTAATTTGCAACTGCTTGGTGATGTAGTAATTGGTCTACTACATGGCACTTTTTATAATATAATAATAGTAATATGATAGAAAATATGAGAATTATATTTATGTGTTGTATTTTCAGAAAATATCAAAGAAGTTTCATCTTTCAAAGTCAAGACTGAGTGCTCTTAATGAGTCTGGCCAGCTGGTTGTGTTTCACTTGGTGACTCTCCTTTGGGGAGGTGATGCTATTGTCCGTGAAGGTTTCATATTTAACATATCACAGCTTTGGGACCGTAAGTATCATTTTTCATACAGAAACTACATTTGAAAACGAATATGGCGTATCCACCTTACTTTAGGTAAAGGTAGTGGTTGGGTGTTGCGGCTATCTCTGCCACATCTGCCACAGTACACTGCAGCAGAAATATACATGTTGAGATGAAGTCAGTTTGCTAGTGACCAAATGGAGGTTTAACTAGCGTAGCTGCTGGGTTGTATCAATGCAGGGTTATGGGTTGATTTTGCTATCAGTCAAATTGTGAGCTTATTAATTTTCATTTCCATTACATAGACATAACTACAATATATTTGGGCGTAGTGCTACTAATTTATTAAGCAGCTTATGTAGTTTCAACTTGGTCCTGTACCATAGTTAAATTACAACCCCCTAGAGTGTTGCTGTGTTCCTACAAATGAGTACAGATACAATTTAGCTACCGAAGAGTTACTGAATTAGTAATAGGTGTGGCAGCAGACGAGTGACGCACTTTGTATTACAAGGATTCATAGACTACAGTATTATACAGTATCACATCAAGCAGTGCATGTTAGCCACCAAAAATTGTATAAAATAAATTAAATCCACCAATCATATCAAATTTCTATTTGTGAAAAAAAAAAAAAAAAACCTTGATGTCCCTGAACACCTGTTTAAATAACAAAATTATCATGTCCATAACTGTTATAAATACTTGAACCAGTGTTGAAGTTATTAAGAGCAGTACACAACTTGGGAAGTATCAATTTGCAGAAGTGCAAACTTTCAAGTTGACTGCTCACATAGTTTCTGAGTTTAACAATTAAGACATATCAACATCAATTTCCTACTCTAATAGTATAAAAGTATTTAGAATCTGTGAAACTACACACATTAGTACAGCCCACCTGATGGTACTCAATTATGGTACCCTATGTACAATAGTAACATCAGACCCAACACACTCTAAAAACGTTTTCAGCCTTTATAGAGAATGTCATGCTGCATAAGTCTTTGAAATAATCATTAAGATACTCAGCCATAATAGAAGGATAAAAGTTACTTTTGGCTTGATCTTGGGTTTACAACTGAGTCGATTTGGATGCCGCTAGTCGTCGCTTCCTGCAAATTTTGCCGCCATGGGACACGGGAGCGCAGCATGCATTTTGTGTCCGCATGTTTTTCGAAAACAATAAATCGGTGATTACTGCACGACGGGTATATCGACAGAAACATGGTTTTCAAGACATTAGTGAAGCTCTTAGTGCTAATGTGATACAGAAATGAATCTGAATGTTTGAAACAACTGGTCGACTGTAACAATAATAGATCATGGACGTCCAGTATCTGCGAGAACGCCCGCCAATATGGAGCATGTTCGTTTGTTAGTTCAGCAAAATCCACAACAATCAACTCCGAAGAGTAAGAGAAGCCAGGCTTTGGGTATCAAGAGAACAACTATGCAACGAATTCTGAAGCATGATTTGCATCTTAAGGCTTATAAGATCCAACTGGTTCAAGAATTACAACCGAATGATTCCAGTACCTGACTTAACTTTGTTAATGTGATGCTCGACCGGTTCAACAATTTTTTCAACATGATATTCAGTGATGAAGCAACTTTCCATCTTAACGGTCACGTCTATAAACAAAATTGTCAGTTCTGGTCCGAGACCAATCCCCAACAACTGCACGACCGTCCACGTTACAGCCCTAAGCTTGTTGTAATATCGGCAAACAGTATTGTCGGGCCATACTTTTTCGAGGACGAAAGAGGTCGCGTGGTGACAGTCAGAGCGCTTGAGAGAGTTCTTGTTTCCAGTCTTACGCGAATTCCAAGGGAATACATAAAGGATATGATTCCAGCAAGATGGTACTACACTGCTAGGGTGGCAATAGACCTTCTCAAAGAAATGTTCCCAGGAAAATTCATTTCAAAAAGGGTGGATATTGAATGCCCCCCACGCAGCCCGGATCTCACTCCCTGCGATTTTTTTTATGGGGGCACCTTAAATCGGTGGTGTCCTACTAATATTATAAATGCGAAAGTTTGTATGTATGGATGTTTGTTGCTCTTTCACGCTTAAACGGCTGAACGGATTTGAATGAAATTTGGCACGTAGATAGATTATGATCTGGATTAATATTCATAGGCTACGTTAATTGATTCTACGCGGGCGGAGCCGCGGGCAGCAGCTAGTATGAAATAAATTCATCAACTTTTGAGCAAATCCAAAGAAATATTGTCAAAAAATTAACAATATCCCGAGGATAATAATTCGCCGGGTATTGCAAAATCTACAACATCGATTTGAAGAGTGCCAAGCTGCCGAGGGATGGCATTTAGACAACATAATTTTTAAATCGTAAAAATTCCATGTTTTATATTTTCTTAACATAAAAATGCTGTATGTTCCATAGATTTTTTTAATTTTATATATAAACCCCTAACATCCTTTGGGCCCACCCTGTATAAGTTGTATGAGAAGCAGATTGTTTCGACATCAGGTGAGTGATGAGCTTCATATTGTAAGTGTCCATTGGCCGTGGTAATTTTTTGCTTACCATCAAATGGTCTATAGTTAAGTTTGCCACCGAGTGATATAAAAAAACAGTAAAAAACAGTTTTATTTATTGAACAGTTTTGTATCGTCATAACACATGATTATCATACATATTGAAATCTATATGATAATTATGTTTCAAATATTTGTTTTTGATATCTACTGTTCATTATATAACTTTTATCAGGTAACAATTAAGTCTTCAGTCATCAATCATTTAATGTTTGATTACCATTTTAATAGTGTAAGATAAGGTGGGCATTTGGGAAAAACTAGGTGTTTTCCCAAGATACTAGAATGTGACTGTAAAGGGATGAAGAGATAAGGACGGCAATGCAGTACTAAATCTGGTATCCCAAGCATTAATACATGCTCCAGCATCTGCTGTCCATCTTGTGAGCTGTATGTTATTTTGCGACATTATTATTGTAATAAGTTGTGTAACCATGTAACCTAAGGACCTGAGAGATGAGAGATCTCTGCCTCCATTTGCATCTATTGTTTATATTAAGATATATATATATATCAGACCTTTTTTTTTCAGAGTAGAAAGGGTAATTGTAATGCAATCAATTTTTCACTTTTGTAATATGACACAGGTTATCCAGATCATCCAATGAGTTTCCTTTTGAAGTTGTGGTGGGTCGTGCAAGCTTCATACTGGATTCACACCATTCCTGAATTATATTTCCAACGCATCAAGAAAGACGAGTGGGCTGGTCGCTTGAGGCACGCCGGTGCTGGATTTGCATTTGTAGCTTTGGCATACTGTTTCAAGTAAGTTAACTGAGCAAATATATTGCGTATTTTGTCATTAAAAATTAGATACTAAATTAAGGGTTCTTCTTAGAGGGTTGTTGTGCCTATGAGTATGGTTCTGGAAATTGGAGTGTGGGTGTATAGTACACATCTACAAAACCTACGAGTATTATTGATTTTGCGAATTGGGTGTTTATCGACTAAGCCACGCCCGAACGAACCATGAACAATTCTAAGAGTTATACTTATGGCGCCCTTTTTTGTATACAACGTCGTGAGGCATACAAGCATATGGCCCACCTGATGTAATGGGGTTACCATAGCCTATGAACGCTCGTAATACAGTAACTCCGCAGGAGCTTACTGGTAACCTCACTCACACGCAGGAACACGACAACCCGCTAGGAACTGGTTGTTTGGCTGCAGTTTTCTGTGATGTGGAGGTACTTCTCCAGCGGGCTGCTTTGATGCGCCCTACCTCTCTTAAAAACACCCAGACCAAGACAAACAGACATGTTCATGCACACAAATGTTTGTCCTGTGTGGTAATCGAACCTACGAGCGTCGGTGACAAAGTCGCGTTATTAACCGCTGCGCCATCGAGCTCGTCAAAATATCGGCCTAATGTTTGTTGTCACCCAACTTAGTGTAGCGCGTAAATAATGCATATTACTAGATTTTTTACATGTTGTTTTTCCACAGGTTCCAGCGAGTGGGCGTGTGTCTCGTTGTGCTGCATTCTTTGGCGGAGTTTGTTGCTCATGTGTACCGACTAAATACCATCCTCAGGGGAGAAAGAGAAGATTTCCTTGACAAATGTAACTATTACTATTGAATATGCTATCAAAATAAAACTGTTGAATTATGCCACTAAGCTTTACAGACATTCTTCTTAAACATTTTCCAGCAACATATTTTTTGACGAAATTCCAAAGTTATTTACAGTTACATTATTGCAAATAAAATAGATTCTATTAGGTCCTCGCCTACTCCGCAAGGGGCTTGGGGTGAAGTTATAGATAGTCTCACTGATTTTGACGAGCTCGGTGGCGCAGTGGTGAACTACGCGACTTTGACACCAACGCTCGTGAGTTCAATTCCCACACAGCACCAACATTTGCATGCATGACCATGTCTGTTTGTCTTGGTCTGGGTGTTTTTAAGAGAGAAAGGGTGCACCAAAGCAGCTCGTCTGCGGAAGTAACTCCACCTCACAGAAATCCGCAGCCAGATAACTAGAGAGTTGTTGTGTTCCTGCGTGTGATTGAGGTCACCAGTAAGCTCCTACGGAGTTGCTGTGTTGACAGCAGAGGTGCCATCGCGCAAGTGATACTTAATGTATTATAACCGTTCACAGGTTACGGTAACCGCTTTATATCAGGTAGGCCGTATGCATGTATGCGTCCCGACGTTGTAAAAAAATTGTCTAAGATATCAATACAGATTTTGACATGGAGCGCCTACTGTCAGGCCTCCACAACAACTGCTTGTATGCCTCTCGACGTTCAATAAAAAAAAAATAAGCACAAAGCAGGCCTGCAACTGTTATCGCTGTAGTGGTCGCCTCTGGAAGTACCCAGCATCGATAAATAGTGATACATTTTCGCAATCTTAAAAATCTCTTCTAAAAATTTTGAAATATTACCTCCTTATTATGATAAAAAAATATAAAATTCTTTCCAGTCCTGAGCTTGATGAACGGCACCGTGTTTGTGGTGGTGCGGCTGTGTTCGTTGGTGCTGGGCGTGCTCACCTTCTACTTCGGTCTTGCTGGCGCCGCGCCGCTGTTGCTAAGAGTCGGCGCACTCTCTGTGCTCGTCTCTTTCCAGGTATGCTTCTCACATCCTGTTTGCTTAGGGTTCCATGTACATAGAGTATCAGTAAAAAGTTAGGGGTCATGTGCTCGTCATAACGCCTGCCAATCTACGGATTGCAAATCTGGGCCAAAGCTGCACCGACTTGCGGATTAGGGCGTTCATCAGAGGCGACGCGCACAAAACCCGTCACCGTGTGTGCGAAACATCGCGTTTGCGGCGAAGAAGGTCGCCACCCCGCAGTGGCAATTCCGGCCAGAGTTTGGCGGAGAGTTGAGTGCCGCTAAAGCTTGTGCCTCCCGACGTTGTAAAAAAAATGTCTAAGAGATCAATACCGATTTTGACATGGAGCGACTGCTGTCAGACCTCCAGAACGCAAAGGGAAAATCAGGCCTTTCTTAGGTTAGTCTTTCGAAATGTAATTTATTGAACAGAGAAAAATACGGTTCTCCAGAGTTTTTTTTATACAATATCACAATAACTCCTTAGGAGCTCATTCCTTATGGGTAAGCTCACCATCTCGCAGAAACCCAACAACCTTCCAGGGAGTTGCTATTTGGCCGCGGTTTTCTGTTGAGGTGGAGGTATTTCCTCGGACAAGTTATAAGGATTTGGGTTTTTTTATTCATTTTGAATCTATACTTATGTTGTGATGCCTTTGTTATCCTTAGTTATATTTTTAGGTGTACATGATGTACAACTTCATCTCAGAGGCAATTAAACAGAGGCAGGAAGCTCGCCAGGTCGCACTAGCCAAACCTAAAAAGGAGAAGAAAGATAAGCCCAGAAAAGAAAAAGGTAAATAAAATTTATTTCAGTGTGTTGTCTTTTTATTTTTTTAATTCGTTGTGCGTCTGTACATACTGTATTGAACTATATAAGACATGTCACATGATACAAAATACAAAAATACAAAATATTTTATTACTTATTACAAGTTTTAGTTACATGGTTTGGGATCTCTTCTGTTAAGTTATAAAACCTGTATTAGAAGAGTCCCCTCTTCGCCGTGGTACATTATGATTTGTAATAGTTAATAATTTAGAACTTTAATTTTAATTTACTGTTATTACTAGTATATATTCTGTGTTTCTGGGTGTACGACTGATTGTAAGGAAGAATATGATAGAGTGTGCTGAAATGTTATTTTGTGTGATTTGAGTGTGTGTATAAGTGTGGTGCGAGTGGTGTGTCACAACCTACGTAGGAATTTGTAATATGAAGTAATGTTCTCTCTTTACTTTATATAATGTAATTTTAAACTGCACTAATTATTTTGTATGGATTACAATTATCTGAATTAACAAATTTTGATGATGATGCCCTCATAGTTAATGACGAGACGGGTCGTGTGACATGTCTCGTGTAAGTAGTTTAGCACATTAATACTAGTCCCGTCCTATTTGCCGTCCCGCTCAGACGGAAAATATTGTGTAATATATAATTATTATTTAATTTGGAAGTTAGTTGCAAGACAATAATAATAAGGTTCCAATACTTTGGTTAGAATGTGTCAATAGTTGGGTTTCAGCATGTATATGGATACGTTAAATCTTTTTTATATTATCTAAAAGTAGTTTTAAGACTGAAAATAGTGTAGTGATAAAAAGTTTGAGAGACTTTCCAAATTCGTTATAAAGTAATTTATATATATAAGATTCCATTTGATATCAATATTTTTAATTATTTCATAATTGCTTCTGGAAGTGCCAATAATTGCATGGATTATCCTTCATACATTTGATTTATACTATCAAAAAGGAGTTGTTCCCTCTATTCCTACCATAAGTTCCTACCAGTAGGAATATTGTGAATTATGTATATAGATTTTCACATTATTTATAGTAGTAGGAATTATGTTATTATTATTTTAATTATGTTAAATTCATAAATTAATATCCCTATTATTACTTGCACACTTTTGATGAGTACATACTGTTAAGATGTGCCGTACCAATACGATGTACCACTGATACATCTATGAGATCCGTTATCTATGTACTGGCCACTAAGAGACTTTGTGTCAGTCTAGTTGCTAGGATATTCGTTGTTTATATTTTGATACTTGTTTGTAAAACTTGGAATAAAACAGTTTCTAATATTTCAATATAATCGATCCTTTTATGTGGTTAATATTTTAACATGGTAGCAGAGCGTGAACGTTTATATATTGAAAAATAACTGTCAGAGTTTTATTTTTAAGGCAAGATTTTTTCGCAACTCCGGTAAGACAAAATTTTTCAATAAAATGCAAAGTTGCAAAATTGATATAGGTCGCCTGGAAGGTGCAAAGAATTGGCCGACATGGAAATATAAGGCAACCTTGTTACTAAGAGGTATGCCGGGTGGCTTAGATGCAATCGAAGGTAGTCTGGTAAAACCTACGGCGCCTGAAAGCAAGGCTACAGTCGAAGACATTTCCAAGTATAAAAATGCTCTAGATAAGTACAATGAAACTGATAGTTCGGCATTATTACTACTAACTGCAAATATGTCAGAGGAAACACTTCAAAAAATAATGAGATTTAACTGTTCTAAAGATGTTTGGGATGAATTACATCGTTTGTTCGATGGTCCTACCGAGGATAAGAGTTACGTTCTATGTATGGAGTTTTTTGGCTATCGTAAAGATTCGTCACATGACATTATCACTCATATTTCTAAAATTAAAACCCTTTGGTCAGATTTGAAAAATGAGTTATTAAGGGTAGATAAGACAGACTTACCAGATATGTTACTAATATGCAAAATTTTAGAAACACTGCCTGAAAATTACTTTCCTTTCAAATCGAGCTGGATGTTGATGTCAAAGGCGGATCACACTATAGAAAATCTGACAACGCAGCTTTGTACGTTTGAGCGCTCACTTTCTTTGAAAAGTGAAGAACAAGTTGAAGCCTTAGTAGTACAAAATAGTAATAAACCTAAACCAAAGAAACAATGTGGATATTGTGGCAAATTTGGTCATAAGGTCAAACAATGTCGAAAATGGAAAGCTGACGGTCAACCACCTAAACCATCGACGTCAAATAAAGGCAATTTATCAAGCAACCTAAACTTAATGCTAATGCAAGTTACAGATAATGTAGATCTAAATACAATACAGAGAAAGGATGATAACGAAAATTGGTTTGTTGATAACGGCGCAACCAGTCATGTCACTTGTCGAAAAGACTACTTCTCTACTTTTGAATATTTTAATGAAACGCATTCCGTAACTACTGCCAATGGAGATGCAGTTCAAGCAATTGGCAAAGGCACGGTTGACTTAAAATCGATAGTCAATGGCAAAGAATCCAGAATTAAACTCTGTGATGTATGGTATGTACCGTCTATTACGAGAAATCTATTTTCAGTCTTGGCTGCACAAGACAAACTAAACAATAGTGTTTTTATGTCTGAGAGGGAAGAATGTTTATTAAAAGTTGATGGAAAAATACATTTGATTGGCAAACGAGTCAAGAATGGAGGTCTGTATAAGCTGAATGTGGAGACCATCAGGAATACATCTCCTGATTTGAACGTTTTGTTTTCAACTGATAACATTCTACAACTTTATCATGAACGGTTGGCCCATCAGAATAAAAAACATGTCAAAGAAGTTATTGAAAAAGAATTAGGATTAAAAGTTCGTCTTGATTCTGAATTATGTACTGGGTGTATTTATGGTAAACAACACAGACATAAGTTTGGAAAAAGAGAACGAGCAAATGCCGCCGGCGAAATTCTACATGCTGATGTTTGTGGTCCTTTCCCTCCCTCTTTCAATAAATTTCGATATTTTGTTTTATTTAAAGACGATTACAGTAAATACAGGCACGTTTACTTCATGAGACACAAGTCTGAAGTTCACCAAAAGCTTCAACAGATGTTACAAGAATGTAAAGTGGCTGGATATTCTGTAAAAGAATTCATTTGCGACAATGGAGGTGAATTCGATAATGCAATTGTGAAAAACGTCATAGAAAAAGCTGGCATTAGACAAAGATTGACTATGCCGTACACGCCTCAACAAAATGGTTTAAGTGAACGAGAGAACAGAACTTTGGTAGAAGCTGCTCGAACTATGATGTACGCACATGAAGAATTACCCGTCGCTACTTGGGCAGAATTAATAAATACTGCCGCATATGTTTTAAATAGAACTGGCACAACACCTGAAAAAGGCAAGTCGCCATTTGAGTTATGGTTTAAAAAGAAGCCGTCTATTAAACATTTAAAAATTATTGGTTCTGAATGTTTTGTCCATATCCCGAAGCAAAAGAGAACAAAACTCTCCAAAAAATCAGAAAAATGTATTCTGATTGGTTATGATGGCGATGAAGGCTATCGCTTATTGAGTCATAACAACAAACTCATAAGATCAAGGGATGTTATTTTCAATGAGACAGTTTTAAAGTCCATAGGTTCTGATGATTCTGAAAAAGAGAATGGGTTAATAGAATTACATTTTCCAATTCAAAAACAACCGATAGCCAGTGCAAGAGAGGAAGAGCACGCGGATAATATTGACAAGAAAAGTTCGAATATACCCATCGAAGCTCCTGATGATGAACCTAGTTCGAGCGTGCCTCCCACATCGCCTGATCTAATTGTTAGAGAGGAAGACGAAAGCAATGCGGACATTCACGTGTCAAATGAAAATATTTTACCTGATCATGAAATAGAAGAGCAAGGCAGCAGGACACTGAGAGATCGTTCTAAACTGAATCTACCTAGTAAATTTGAGGATTATGTAATGAATGTGGTAGAGAGCATAAATGAAATAAATGAACCAACATCTTATAAAGAAGCCATGAAAAGCAAAGACAAGGAAAAGTGGATGCTGGCTATGGACGATGAGATGAGATCTCTCCAAGAAAATGAGACTTGGGAAATGATGCCACTACCACACAACAAAAAAGCTATACCGTGTAAGTGGATCTACAAGATCAAAACCAATCCTGATGGAAGCGTAGATCGATATAAAGCCAGATTGGTAATAAAGGGCTACTCCCAGAGAAAAGGTATAGACTACTATGAGACGTTTAGCCCCGTAACGAAGTTAAGCACAATCAGAGTTGTCTTAAGTATTGCTGCAAGGGAAAATCTTATTCTTACCCAGTGTGATGTAATGACAGCATTTCTGTATGGCAGTCTCAGTGAAGAGATATATATGAAGCCACCAGAAGGCTATAATGATCATTCCAACACAGTTTGCAAACTGAAAAGGAGCCTGTACGGACTTAAACAAGCTCCTCGTTGTTGGAACAACTGCATTACAGACTATCTGTTGGATATTGGGTTTAAGGTAAACGAAGCTGATCCCTGTCTCTTCCTGAGACGGAGGGGGCAGAAGTATTTGATATTTGCTTTATATGTAGATGATGGCCTGCTTGCCTCTAACGATGAAGACGAGACGAAGCAGTTCTTGGACGAAATGCAGCTTAGATTTAAAATAAAGTCAAAACCTGCATCCTATTTTCTCGGCCTGGAAATAGAGCGTTTCAAGGACGGGTCTATAAAGTTGAAACAAACTAGCTACATCAATAAAGTATTAGAGAGGTTCTGCATGAGCGAATCTAAACCTGTAGCGACGCCCATAGGTAAAGAAAATCTGGGATTAAGAGAAGATACAGGAGTCGAAAAGTTCCCATATCGCCAAGCAGTGGGCGGTTTGGCGTATGTTATGGTCGGTACACGTCCAGATATTGCATTCGCAGTTGGTGTTGCGTCCAGACACTTGGAACAACCCTCAAAGGAAGATGTCACTCAAGTTAAACGTATAATGCGGTACCTGCAAGGTACTCGTGACTTGGGACTTATTTATAGGCGTAATGCGCAGAAAGCACTGACCTGCTACAGCGATGCAGATCATGGAGGCGATTTAGAGACAGGACGTTCTACAACTGGAATAGTGTGCCTATACAACGAAGGTGCAGTATCTTGGCGAAGCCACAGACAGGCGTCAACCTCCATCTCCAGCACAGAGGCAGAAATTGTTGCTGCCAGTGAGACCGCACGAGAAATTATATGGCTCAAGAAACTCATTCAGAGTATTGAGAAACTGGATGCCGTGCCATCGCTGTATATAGACAACGAGTCAGCTATTAGATTGGCTAAGAATCCACCATACGAGCTTCATCAGAGGACGAAGCATATTAGAATCCGTCATTTCTTCGTAAGAGAAGCTGTAAATGAAGGGACTCTGGAAGTAAGGAAGGTGCCTGCAGACTTCCAGCTTGCTGATATGCTAACTAAACCTCTATATAGGCCAAGGTTGATGACCCTCAGCAAGCTCATTGGGCTGACCAACAGCAACTAACCGACTTCACAAAGAGAGAAGATGTTAAGATGTGCCGTACCAATACGATGTACCACTGATACATCTATGAGATCCGTTATCTATGTACTGGCCACTAAGAGACTTTGTGTCAGTCTAGTTGCTAGGATATTCGTTGTTTATATTTTGATACTTGTTTGTAAAACTTGGAATAAAACAGTTTCTAATATTTCAATATAATCGATCCTTTTATGTGGTTAATATTTTAACACATACTATCAATTATGAAAGTGTTATATAAATACTTATTCCATGCGTTTGGGGCGTTCTCAGATGTGTATGTATATTTTAGTTGTATTTCTTTAAGGATTGTGTTCACAGCTGTACATGCCGTACGAAAGGCTGGTAGGAATAACGAGACAGTAATTAATGTCATTATTCCTACCAACATTGAAAGCGATAAAATTGGTAGATAAACTGTGAAGAAAATTCACACTATTCCTAGTAATAGGAATTCATGGTTATATGCAAATTAGAACTCAATAATTACATGCTTGTTTTTTTTTTCTAATGAGTGTATTTGGTAATAATATTGTCCAACAGTGAAGAAAGCTCCCGTCGAGGAGTCAGATCTCCCCGAAGTGGACCAGAACACGAACAAGACGCTCCGACAGCGGCAGCCCGCCGCCGCCGCCGCAGCCAAGGCGAAGTGAGGGCGCACATTCTACTGCCTTACATTGACTATAACACTACACATGTTAGGTTGTGTTCACCCCATTCTGAGTCTTTCCATAATTACACTTTATTTTCTTCCTTGAGTCTTCTGTACGTCACTGTTGTCGATGCACAAACTGACTACTCGAAATGTTTGCATTTAAAGTTTTTGAGTTATTTACTTTTATGCGTTTCAGTGAACTGTGAATGTCTAATTATATCAAACATATGACACTTGTTGCGATCGTCGTAACAATATATCGTAATAATAATAATATATATTTTTTCTGTAATGACTACATTCATACCGTGAAACATGCTATTGTCATTAAAGTATAGTGGATACAGGGTTGTAAAAATATCTCAAGTGTAAAAATAAAAGTCTAGGTTAAAATGTTGTTTATATGAATATATTGAATAAGAATTATGGAGTACTGTGTGTTCATACACATTAAACGATGAAAATTCCATTATTTGTTTGCATTTTGATTTTTATACTTATCCATAATGGAGGATTCCAGTACAGATTAATTTTGATTTATTAATATTTTATTTTTATATAGTTGATATACTGCAAAAATTCTATTTTTAACTCTTATTTTTCTTACACTGGATGATCTATTTTGACGTGTTTGGTGCTCATGAGTTTTTAAAAACATAATTAATTTTATTTGAATTCTTCAAGCTGTGATTTTCATCAGCATGCTTCTGGTTACGCCGTGAGATTTCATGTTTGTTGTTATACTCTCACAGTTCTAACTATGAGAGATCGGGAGAAATGCAAAATAAATAAATTATTCTTCCTAATGTGAAATTATGCTCATAAATTATTGTATAATTTTCGTGAAAATTGTCAATTTTAAAAGCTTGATGTTATTTTTATTTCGAAATAAATTTTGTAAGAATATACAGTTTTGTTTCATTGCTGAAAATTCTCTATTATTTTGTTGTTATATTTATTTTAGATTTAGTTATTATCAGCAAGGGGATAGACCTCAAGCAAGCAAGGAATACTTATAAATAAGGCTTACTATTTAAGAGTATTTCTTGCTATTATTACCTACTGCATGGTATTTAGAGTCAGTGAGAGTGTTATTAAGTAGTGCACTCGGGTTTTTATACTATGTCCGTGCAAAAATCACGCAAACAAATGCCAATTGTATAGTTTGTTAATGTTGTTTTTAAGAGATCCAGGGCGCATCAAAACAGCCCGTCTGATGAAATACCTCCACTTCATAGAAAATTGCAGCAAATTTCAATAACAACTTCCCGGAGGGTTAATGTGTTCGTGCGAATGAGGTTACACCATAGAGGCAGAGTTGGCATCACGCGAGCGATATTATATTGCAAGCGCTCATAGGCTACAGCAACCACTTTCCATAAGGTGGGCCCTATGTTTGTATGCCTCCCGATATATAATGATTGTAAAATAAAAACGTCGGATTGCGATTGCTTTTAGAGACGAAGCCAACCTTACATGTATGTACTCCCAAGGATGTGGCGAAAGAGTGGTCGAGCCATGTTTTGTTTTGTTCCTAGAACCTGGAAGTAACCTCGTACTTGGAAGCTTCCGTGGAGCAATTACGTCCGCATCGCGAGTGTTGTCCTTGTGTTTTAAGCGATCTAGGGTTATGTCAACATAACCGCTTCATATCACGATGTCCGTATGTTTATGTTTACAAAAAAAAAGTAGGAATGTTAAAGGAGGCTGAACGGAAATTAATTAGTCGCGAGGTGTTGTCATGCAGAGTACGTGGTTAGCACTAAACTGTTTTACGGTATTTCTTAGTCTGTGTATTTTCCAGTATGACAATCTTGTAAACAAATACGTCTTGCCATATAGCTTATGAAGTATCGTTGCTGCCACCCCTGCTGCTAACACAGCAAATCCTTAGGAAGTGTTACTCTCAGGAAAACAACAACCCTCCAGGGAGTTGTAATTTGGCCGCGGTTTTATGTGAGGTGGAGGTACTCTCCAGATGGGCTGCAATGGTGCGCCCTGCCTCTCTTTGAAACACCCTGTTTGCCCTGTGTGGAAATTGAACTCACAAGTTTGATGTCAATGTAGCGTTATTAACCACTACGCCAAAATCGAGCTAGTCTAAATCGTAATCCTCGTATCCCGTTTGCATATACCTGTTTAGTAACCTACGAACGCTTGCGACGCTTGTCGGGAGAGGATGCCGTAGCCTATCAACGCTTACAATACAAGAAATGTCTCGCGTGTTGTCACTCCCGCTGTTAACACGGCAACTTCTCAAGTGGCAACCTCACTCACTCGCAAGAACAACTTTATGCTGTGAAAAACTTAGAATAGAATACTCTTTATTGTACCAATAACAAATACATATAGAACACACGTAAAAAGAAAACAATGTACTTACAATAGGCGGTCTTATCGCTAAAGCGATCTCTTCCAGACACAAAAAGAAACATTCATATGGTAAACGTAGGTAGGTGGCGCACTTATGATAGTACAATTTCATTTTTATATATTAAATGTTTATGAACAATGAATCCCACATTCATATTAAAAAGAAAGTTAAAACAGGACAGAAGAGAAGAACATACAATAAAGATGACAAATAAATATATACTATGTACAGTACCATAGTTACATAGAGATATAGTGAGATTTTACCATATTTTTAAAGGAGGCTAAGGGTTGTGGACTGCGTATAGAAATTGGCAAGGCATTCCAGAGTTGCACAACTCGGAACCGAGAAGGATTTGGAGTACCTAATATTGTGAAGAGAGTGAGATGGTGTTATTAGACGAAGGGAATGAGTACTGCGATCACAACGATTCGGTACCTCACCGAGATAAATAAAACGTTCCTTCAAATAGCTGGGAGTAGTACGATTTAAGAGAATAGAATAAAGTACAGAGACAATGTGCCTTTTACGATGTAACTTGATAGGGAGCCACTTGAATGAGTGCGAAGTTCGAAAACACGATCATATTTGCGAGGCCCAAATATAAATCGTATACAGAGAGTTTTGAAGGCTCAAGTTTATTTACACAACGCTGTAGCTATACACAACGCGGTGCTATACCCAACGCTAACTTATGGAAGTGAGAGCTGGGTATGGCAGAGAGAGCATGAAAGTAGAATAAATGCGGTCGAGATGCGAGCACTGCGAAAAATTTGTGGCATAACGCTTGCTGACCGCGTTCGAAATGATGACGTACGAAAGAGAGTTGGACTGAAAGAGAGTGTCGGTGTTAAGATAAGAAAGGGCATGCTCCGTTGGTTCGGACATCTAGAAAGAATTCAAGATGAAAGAATGACGAAACAGATATACAATGCGAAAGTGAAAGGATGTAGGAGCCGAGAAAGACCAAGACTAACCTACCGTGACCAAATTAGTCTTGTTTAATCAGAAGATGATGTAAGGAGCCTTAGGAACCGGCGAGCGTGCATGAAAAGAGCTATGAATGTGAAAGAAGCGAGTGAAGTATGTAAGGACCGCGTCTTATGGCGCTCGGTTCTCTCTGCCTACCCCGCAAGGGACCTGGCGTGAAGATATATATATTAGTTTATTTAATTGATCATCAGTGAGGTTAAGATAGCAATAATCTGCATAGTCCAGAATTGGAAGGAGCAAGGACTGTGCAAGTGAAATTTTGGTATTGATAGGAAAATAACAACAAATAACAAATATTGTCGGACAAATTACACAGCGCCACCTAGCCCCAAAGTAAGCGAAGCTTGTGTTATGGGTACTAGACAACTGATAAACATACGTAAATACATTTTTTTTGTAAATACATACTTATTATACATAGAAAATACCCAGACCAAGACAAACAGACATGTTCATGCACACAAATATTTGTACTGTGTGGGAATCGAACCCACGAGCGTTGGTGTCAAAGTAGCGTAACAGCGTGTTCCACCACTGCGCTACCGAGCTCGACAATAGGAAGAAAATTACGCAACCATTGAAGGGAGCTAGTAGCTACAAACAGCTTCCTGCTAACGTGGGCTGTTTGCCAAGAGAGTTTGCCAAGGTTCTGTCAAAATAAATGGCAAGGTTTTTGATACTATAACTATAAGGTACATGAACTTTTAAGACGAGTGCTGCTTGCAATAATGGCCTGGGACTTACCAGGATTAACCATAAAGCAATTAGATTTACTCCATTGGATTATAGGCTTTTGACGAGCTCGGTGGCTCAGTCGTGAATGACGCGACTTTGACAACAACGCTTGTGGGTTCGATTCCCACACAAGGCAAACATTTGTGTGCATGAACATGTCTGTTTGTCTTCTTATTCTTCGTATTCTGGATTTGGCCGAAGCGAATGAACGGATAATTATGTGTGGTGATCTGAATGGATGGGTTGGGACCAAGCGAAGCAGTTATGAGGCTGTGCTTGGTCCATACGGAGATAAGAGAGTGAACGATGCTGGTAAGTTACTTTTAGACGTATGTATGGAACGAAACCTCCTTGTGTCGAACACGCTCTTCCATCACAAGGATATTCACACTTACACATGGAGACGGAATGAACAGAAAAGTGTGATTGATTTGATTTTGATAGATGGACGTCTCCGAAAGTCGTTAATGGATACAAGAGCCTTCAGAGGTCCCACTCTTGAAACGGACCACTATCTGGTGATAAGCCGATTTGTGGGCCTTTTCAAGAAGTGGAGGCACTGGCGAGTGCGTATTCCTTTCGGAGACCATGAAAGAATAAGAAGTGAAAAATTGGAAGATGAAAGTGTGAGGAGTACGTATGTACGTCTAGTCAGTGAAAGACTTGCGAACGCGAGTCTTTCCGACTCAGATGTAGACGAATGTTGGAAAGTTCTGAAAGAAAGTATGGTGGACAGTGCGAAAGAAGCATGTGGATGCGCAAAGAGACGTAGAACACTAAGAGGAGATGCCTGGTGGGATGCGGAGGTTCAATCCTCCGTGGAAAAAAAGAGGAAAGCGTGGCTGGATTACGTATCATCTTTGCACCAGAGTGATGGTATGAAAGAAATGAAGAAAGAAATATACCGTCGATGCAAGAATGACTCTAAAGCTTTAGTTAAAGAGAAGCTTGAAAGACTACATATGATTGAGGAAGAGAAGCTGACGAAGAACTTCGAGGCAAATACCAAACTCTTCTGGAGAGAGGTAAAGAAGTCTCGAAGTGGTTCGTCAGCATCCAGAATGGATAAGATAAGATGTAAAACTGGTGGCATTCTTGCTAACACTCAGGAAGTGTTAGAACGGTGGAGTGAATATTTTAGAGAAATGTATGATTATGTCCATGACGCTGGCATTGTGAATGAGTCTGTGATTGACTCGGCAGTGCCAGCGTACCATGAAGACATTACTATGGATGAGATTGAATGGTCGATACGAAGTTTGAAAGATGGAAAGTCAGCGGGAATCGATATGGTAACAGCTGAGATGATCAAGCTAGGTGGTACCTGCGTTAGGGACGCCTTCTGGTTTTTGAGCAAATTATGCTGGAGAACCGGAAGGGTCCCGAGCGATTGGAGACGCGCAGTCATCGTGCCCTTGTATAAAGGCAAGGGCTCACGTATGGACTGCGCCAACTATAGGGCCATCAGTTTGATCAGCTTAGCAGCTAAAGTGTATGGCAAAATCATTGAAAGGAGAATGAGGGTGAAATCCGATGGAATGCTTTGGGAAGCACAGGGTGGATTTCGAAGCGGCAGAGGATGTACGGATCAAGTTTTTTCACTCCGCAACATCGTAGAGAAGCATCTGGCTTTGGACCAGAAGGTTTTCTGCGGTTTTGTGGACTTTGAGAAAGCATTTGATAGAGTCGTGCGAAAGAATCTCTGGAACATTTTGCCCGGATATGGGGTTGACGGTGACCTACTCCGTGCTGTGCAATCCACTTATGAGGATTGTACAGCATGTGTGCGGGTGGACGGCAGCTTGTCGCCCTGGTTTGATGTCAACATTGGTGTCAGACAGGGATGCGTGCTGTCGGCTCGGCTGTTCATCCTGTATCTGGACAGTTGTCTTCAGAGAATAAGAAATATGAATGTGGGAATGCGAATGGGTGACTTAGTGGTCAACTGCCTGCTTTATGCAGACGATGCGGCATTAATAGCAGAATCACCATCCGAACTGCAAACACTAGTTACAACAATGAAAGATGATTGTATGAAGAAAGGCTTACAATTGAATGCGAAGAAAACCAAGATAATGGTATTTGAAAGAGAGACAACCAGAACGAACACTAGGATTATGGTTGATGATGTAGTGTTGGAGCAAGTGAATGAGATTGTATATCTTGGAAGTGTTTTTAGCAGCAATGGAAGGTACACCGCTGATGTGGAGAGACGAGTGAGTGCCGGGAATAGGGTGAATGGAGCGTTGGGTAAACTTCTAGGCAGCCGATATCTAAGCCAGAAGGCACAGCTCGCTGTACACAACACGGTGCTAATTCCAACGCTAACTTATGGAAGTGAGAGCTGGGTATGGCAGAGAGAGCATGAAAGTAGAATAAATGCGGTCGAGATGCGAGCATTGCGCAAAATTTGTGGCATAACGCTTGCTGACCGCGTTCGTAATAAAGACGTGAGAGAAAGAGTTGGTCTAAAAGAGAGTGTCGGTGTTAAGATAAGAAAGTGCATGCTCCGTTGGTTCGGACATGTAGAAAGAATGCGGGACGAAAGAATGACGAAACAGATATACAATGCAAAAGTCGAAGGATGTAGGAGCCGAGGAAGTCCGAGACTAACCTACCATGATCAAATTGGTCGTGTTTTATCAGAAGGTGATGTCAGAAGCCCCAGGAACCGGCGAGCGTGCATGAAAAGAGCTATGAATGTCACAGAAGCGAGTGAAGTATGCAAGGACCGCGTCTTATGGCGCTCGGTTCTCTCTGCCTACCCCGCAAGGGACTTGGCGTGAAGATATACATATACATACAAAATCTAGTCTTGCTAAATCTCTTGTTGCTATTCACCTCGTTTTATGATAATGAATATACCACTAAGGTAGAAAACAAGTACGCTTGTTTGGCCTGCCTGATAGTAAACAGTTACCGTTGCCTATGGACATTTGCAACACCAGGGGTTTCATTCTTGCGTTGTCGACTGTAATAACCTCCTCACGCATTTCTTGAAGAACTCCAAGCTGTAGTCCCTAGGAAAAACCTCGACAGGGAGCTCATTCCACAACTTTTCAAAGGGTTCTATAGAAAACTTCTCTGGAAACGTACGTAGTGTATGACGATGACCATCCGTTGGGGAGAGGTGCGATTGTAAAATGACGCTGTTAGCATCATGTCGAACAACTCCTCGGAAGACAACCCATTGTACAATCGGTAGAACACTCAAATGGAGGCAAAATCTGTGCTTAAACTTAAACTCAACACCGTGTGTCAGTTTAGAATCACCAACGATCTTCAAAGTTCGACTTTGCACTAAGTCACAAGGTCCTAGATAGGATCCAGGTGCCCCCACCCAAAGGTATATATATATGCAGTCTGACTTGAGACTTATATAACGAATAGGATAGGATCCCCATTAGCACGAGCCGTGGTCCTCGTAGGCATTGAGGCATGTGGCGCTCGGATCTCTACCTATCCCGCAAGGTACTTGGCGTAAAGATGTATTTCTAATTTTAATTTAGAAAAAAATGTTGAACACAACATTCTATTTCTATAATATGCTACAGTTATTGTTAAAAAAAAAGAGATAGAAATACATAGATAAGCGGGACACTCAGAACGTTTTTCGAAATTAAAAAAAAACGGTGTTCCATAGGTAAATATTTTTTTATTAAATCTTTTTAAAGTACTCTACACCACCTCGAACTCGAGCGCATCTTCCGGAGACGAAAATTGTATCCCTTTGAGCAGATTTTTTATTTTCGGGAATAAAAAGAATTCACACTGTGCTAGATCGGGGCTGTAAGGAGGATGACCCAGGAGTTGAACCGGCGTGCTTGCTGTCCAGGAAGTCCCTCGTTTTGAGCGCAGTGTACGCGGGCGCGTTGTCGTGGTGGAGCAGTAGCCCGCGGAGCCCTGTGTTTGGTCGCTTGCTGGTCACAACAGAGAAAACTTCAAGCATTTGGTAGTATACTATTCGGTGTTGATGCTTCTTTGGTTCTGTAAAGGAATTGACACTAGGTAGGCAGTCAAATTGAAAAAGCTCGCGATCAAAATCTTCCCCCCGCTTCTGGATCACTTCACTTTGGTAGGCGTTGATTCGTGATTGACGATGATTCGAACACTCAAACCGTCGACTGGCGCTTCGTTTCTGGATCGTATCGATAAATCTAGGACCTTTAATGATGTAAAACCGCCGAGACGAGCCTGCTTCAAATTTCTGAGCAACGGTGAGGTTGTGCGGCACCTATCCTTCTCCGATAATCCGACCGGAAACTATCCTCCTCACGCGAAGATGCAAGTGTAGAATTTTGTGAAGGCTTCCCGATCCAATTTGCAGTATGTGCTGAATCTCCTGATACTGTAACTCGCCTATTGTCTTTGATTAATTTTTCACTGCTAGCACGTTTTTTTCCGTAACAGCTGTCAAAGGGCGACAACTTCTTTCTTAATCCCCCAAAGTTAGTCGACTGCGCTTGAATTCGTTATACCAACGATACACGGTGCCTTGGAAGGGCCTTCGTCCATGAATGCTATTTAAAGTCTATCGTACGATTCATCCGGTTTCAGGCGACACTTGAAATCGTAAAATATCATAGCGCGAAAATGTTCCCGGCGTAGATCCATTTTAACGATAATTTAAATTAGCTCGCAAAAAATGTGGAGGGAAATTTTAAAAATGGAACGTACCTATTTTTACTTATAAATAATCATATTTTCAAAATAGATTATACTCGTAACTGGCCAGTCTCTCATTCATAAAAATTTTTTTTCGCAATATTTTCTGAGTGGCCTTGTATGTACTACGATATCTATAGATTCTGCTTGGAAATGACTTGTTTACTACTCATACACTGTGATTACGCTAGACGATTTTGTCAAAGTTACGAAGAAGCATTACTTGATGGCATGCAGTTACTATAGCCTAAGGACGCTTTCAACCTGACGACCTGGGGCATCACTCGTGCATTGCTGACGCTGTAAAAATTTCTTCACGCTTTTTTTGAAGAAACTTGTGTCTCTGGGGAAAACCTATGCGGGGAGTTCATTCCACAAGTTAAGAGTTTTCGGAAGAAAACTATTCTCTCTCTGTAATGTATAGATTAAGATGGCGTCGATGACGACTATACACAACTGTTTTCATATCACCACTGAAGGTCAGTTGATCACTTGTCTAGCTTGTAGGAAGTAATTCACATAATACTTCAACAGTAGTACGATGGGATAATAAATTCGTCAAGAATTAGTACCTATATTGTAAAGACAACGGGTGTAGCAATAAAGTTTAATATCTACGTTGGTGTACTTGACGTACGTATATACGTTCTTGTCAATTTAGCTTCAATACTCCTATATAGGTATATTGAAGATGTTACTGTTTTATGTGTAGGTATGGTCATCGAGAGATTATTTGAAAAACGCTATATCTGTAGTACATTAATATGTATTAGGAATTACAAAGCAATTGTAGCCGAAAGTAAGTTAAATTTGTGATGTCATTTCTCAAATGTACCTACTCCACAATTCACACCTCGTACCTATGGATACGCCAATATAAACATTTTAGGAAAACTACGCTGGATCACAAAGAACAGACCAAAACAAACAGACATGTCCATGCACACAAATATTTATCCTGTGGGGGAATCGAACTCACGATTTTCTTTAGGGCTTTGCTTTACTGCTGCGGCGTTTGACCTGGGGTCAGCCATTGAATTTTCGCTTATGGTTATCGTAAAGAATCCACTTTTCGTCACATGCCACAATTCTATCCAATATTGCTTCACTTCTGTATCGATTCAAAAAGGCAACACAAGTTTCAATACGCGTTTCTTTCTGCAGAACAGTCAAATCATGAGGCACCCATTTTTCATATTTTTTTATCTTATTAATTTGATACAAATGAGTCAATATTGTAGGAAAGGTAACGTTAAACCATGCCGCTAATTCCTGGGTAGTTTGATCGGGTCTCGGATCGACTTCCATCATCTCCTTCAATTCAGCGTTATTCACCTGTGGGGCGGTCTTCCACGTGGTTCGTTCTTCAAGACGAAGTTTCCATTACGAAGGAGTTTAAACCCAAAACGCACACTGCATTCATCAGTCTCCTCTCTAAATGCAGCATTGATATTGCGAGTCGTTTCTGCCGCGTTAGTTTCGCGTGGGATCAATCGCGTTTTTTCTCCACTCCCGATGGTTGACTGGTAGAGAATGCAATTAGCATAAGTCACACTTTTGAACCAACTGTATTGTGGTCAATAAAATATTAAATACGAGTAACTAAATAAACTCTATGTTTCGCCATTCGTTGCCCTCATTTTACACCACAATTTCCTTCAGTGTCGTGTGGTGTGATCCTACGAGTACCTGCTAAGGCAATACCTTACAAACTAATAGGCTACAGCAGCAGTTTTTATTGGGCGGATTGTGAAACAATAAAATAACAATAGGTCTACATACATCAGAACATTTTATCGAGCACCGTGTATTCCGTGCATATAATGTAGAATATATGTAGGTAATTAATTATAAATAGTTATTATACTTCATTATGTATTTACTTAAGTATTTATTTGTTCTGTTCACATTAGTTTTGAAATTGCTTGCCATTTATGTTTTATTAACGCTGTTACTTATATTCAGTGAATACGAATCGGTTAAACAATATAAGTATCAAGGAGTAACGAGTGTCTTTCTTTTCGTTGCCTAATAAAACAGATAGAATAGATATAGATAGTTTTGAAATTTCTTCCGACACGAGCCAAGCTATCATTATTTAGTGTCACGGTAAGCCCGCTTAATAACAAAAGCACCTAACTGCGCTGGCTCGTAATGCCACCTCCAATGATTTCCGTTAATTTTGTAACATATGGGGACTTCATCCATTCAGGATTTGGAAACAGTTAAATCAAACTTGTTCTTTTAAATAGAGAGACCGATATCCTCTCCAATAAGTACCTACGCTATCCGGGGCATAGACTGGAACATAAATGATATAAGCCCGTATTTACACGAACCGAGACGTAGGTACGAACGGTTATTTGTTGCAGACACCTTGGCAGTCTTGAAGATAGAGATCTGGCCACTTTGTGACATCGAGAATCACATTCTTATCTATGCGTGGCTTTACAGGACCCACAGTGATGATGTTGAAACGGTACGTGGCGTACGTTCAAACGACGTCTGACAATATACTTAACAAATTCATTACTACTAAGATTTTGATTGTGGATAATTTCATTGTTAGCAACTTTAAATTGGTCATATCAGGTGCAACTTTGACTTAGCATAGTGCATCGTAAAGTGTGTGCCGCGGCACACTGGTTACATCGTGGTCATTATCTGTTGTGTCTCAGAAAAATGGCCAGTTTTAGCCAGAAAGTTCCGAAAATAATACCTTTATATAGGATACGCGAGTTTATTAATTATTGCTACATATTTTGATCGGTTATACTCAGTTAAGCAAGCTCGCATTTAGAGTCGTGATAGCTCAATAGATAAAGAACTGACCTTTTATCCGACGGTTCCTTGTTTGAGTCCTAGTGTGGGCATGTACCACTAAATTTGTGTTTTTGGATTAATGTACATATTTATAATTATCACTTGCTCGGCTATGAAGGAAAACATCATAAAGAAACCCGACCGTCAAATTACTGCCGTTATTAAATATTACCGCCGTGCCTATTGACGCTGTAGACGTTAATCGTTAGAATAACATGCTACGCCTGAGGATGCCTCGTGGAGAGGCGAAACACGTGTCGCAGCGACGACAAGGCCAGTCGTTGCAGCGAGGGTGGTGGGGGTATGCGGTTTCTATTCCAGATGGCGGACGACCGCAGCAGTCGAGGCAGAGACTACCGTAGCAGCCATGGCAGCGTCGGCATGTTGCATGTACTAACGGTATGGGGTGGGTGCCGGCCGGCGCTAGGCCGCATGAACTAATTGGTGGCGGAAGCACACAAAGTAGGTTAGATCAAATTGCAAGCTGCAATGTGTTCTTTGACTCTCTTTGCGATGGTAGGTAGGTAGGTACGCAGCTGTAATCAATCTTGTAGACACCCGGTGTCTGGTACGGAATTACATCCTTTGTACGCAGGTGTTTGACTATTTTTTTTATACAACTAGATTGGGAAACAAGCATGTGGACGGTAAGCGGTCACCGCAGCCTATTGACTCTCGCAACACCACAGGGATGTTACTTGCGCGCTGCCAATCTTGTGATCTAAGGATGTTTCGTCACATTACCCAGTAATTTCTCTGCCATACCTCACCCTTCAAACCGGAACACAGCTATATAAATATAGCTGCTTGACGGTAGAAATAGGTGAGACAGAGGTACCCATGCAGACGATTTTTGTACAAAGGCTCCTGGTAATTTGGAGAACGGAACATACAGTCTTGATGGAGAATTTTCTTAGAACTGATCCAACATTATCAGATACTCCTTTTATATATGGCATAAAAGCAGGCTGGCGGTTTACCTCTGGATGCTTCGTATGTGTGCCCCGGCGACCTGAACTTGTTCGATACACCTTGTACCCATTTCTCTTAAGTGTCTCTTGAAATTGTGCGAGCTCAGTACTTAAATGTTCAGGGTCACAAAGTTCATAGGCTCGATTTGTAAGAGACTTCACAACAGATTGTAAATGACGCGGGTGGTGATGAGAGCAGGCATTCAGGTATCTGTCAGTGTGTGTAGGTTTCCGATAAACAGTATACCCCAACGAAACGTCTTCTCGCACATTCAACTTAACATCTAAAAATGCCAGGGAACGCTCACTCTCCATTTCATATGTGAAACGTATTTTGCTGTGAATGGAGTTAAGGTGATCAAGGTACTGTTCTAATTCCCGCTTGGTTCCTTTAATTAAACAGAACACGTCGTCAACATATCTCTTCCAAAATCGGATATTAAAAGGTCCTGACGTCAAGGCCTTTTCTTCAAAATGTTCCATCCAGATGTTGGTTCATACTGGTGCTACGGGGCTACCCATTACTCCATTGATCAGATGGTAGTGTTGATTTTGGTATAGAAAAGTTTCCATCTAAGCAGTAATCAAGCAAAACTACGTACTTATCCGAGATTCCATTCAAAATCAAATTATTTTTGGCCATGACATACTTGTTTACCATCCGAAGTAGTGTAAAAAAATGGTGCAATTAGGGTTGCGTGAATAGGAATATCCTCTATCTTTGATGTGCGACCAAGTTTCATAAAACTTATCTTAGACGGTTCTAGACGGATAGGTTTTAGATTGTGTTTAAGATGTTTTCGGGAAGGATTACAATAATCCGACGAATGTATGTATGTATAACTTAACGCCAAATCCCTTGCGGGGTAGTCAGAGTGACAACCGAGCGCCATGTGACTCGATACCTTATATACCTCACTCGTTTCTTTAACATTTATTGCTCTTCTCATGCACGCTCGTCGGTTTCTAAGGGTTCTGATATCACCTTCTGATAGAACACGATAAATTTACATCCTTCCAGTTGCGTTGTATATCTGTTTCGTAATTCTTTCTTCCTGCATTCTTTCCACATATCCGAAACAACGGAGCATGTATTTTCTTATTTTAAGATTGAGGAAGAATTATTGATTTAAAAATATGTATGTTATTTTTGTATGTTAGAATGAATACCATTTCCCTGATAATGTTCAAAGCCACGTTACCAGCGCCACCACTGTATGAAAGCTTAGAGTAACACACCGACCCATACTCATCTGCTGGGATCGGGTACTCTTAAACCGAAAAGAGGTTTAGATCATACTACGCTACGCTGCTCAAATGCGGATTGGTGTAGGCCAGTGTTTTCAAGCTACCTAAAGGTGAAACTGACTTAGCCTAATGACTCTCGTTTAAAGGAAACAGCCAAGACTGACGGATGGGATGTTACCCACCGATCTCGAAATCTCGGGAATAATCCATCTAAAGACAGGCTGCGTTCGACATTACTTAACCTGCGATTAAATTACCACACGCAGCGACGTCATCGAGCTCCTCAAAATAAATAACAGTGTGCAAACAAAAATAAATATGCATACGATACGAGTTATAACCCTCCAACATCACAAACATACCACGGCATTATAGCGACACCATCGATTGTTACCGTTCGATGTAGCAATCAATTTCAGGAAAATGCTGACAGTGCACGACTGAAGTGTTGTGAGAGAAAAGTGACCAAACGAAGTGCTTGTGACGCTCCAATCGCGGTAGCAACAAGACGTTGAAATCGCTCAACATTATTATATAAATAATACCTAGCTATATTTGTATTACGATATTTTAGTAAAGT
The DNA here is from genome assembly GCA_947507595.1 of Pyralis farinalis. Classification (NCBI taxonomy): domain Eukaryota; kingdom Metazoa; phylum Arthropoda; class Insecta; order Lepidoptera; family Pyralidae; genus Pyralis; species Pyralis farinalis. Next base: position 21,918,028 of record OX382259.1, on the reverse strand, counting down.
AAGTGATAAAATTCTAGTTTTTTAAAAAAGCCTTACCGACAGCCATTGACGTAATTGGCGCAGTCGGTAGGATAGTCGAGTCAGTGCGTGAATCTAAAATCGAGTTCGCCTGGTAGTCGTTTCGTCGGCGTGTCGACTATTCCCGAATCTACGACTGACTGTTGGCTCCCGAGACAACATCAAGAAATCGATAAGTCACCATACCAATATGCAGAGTGCCACGATACTGTGAGTAACACTATTTCTATTGATTGCTATCCCATCGTTCATATTTACCCTTTCAAAAAAAATATACATATAGTTTGAGGTTTTTTTGTTAGGCATTCGTAAAATATCGTATTTTACAGATAAATTTGCATTTTAGAAGTAAATTTGTTAGTGTAGTTAATTAGCTGTAATATATACATATCGTTTTTGGTAGTTAGGTACCTACATTAAATCTTTCAAAATTTTTCACCTTTTTTTATATTAGCTCAGCATAGTGGCTCCTCTTCGCCTGTTGGTAAGCGAAAAGAGGAGCCCAAATTGCAGCGGCAACTGACAAGGACTACAGTGTCCTGTCAGTTGACGCTACCATGCTGGCCCGCAAGGTGCTTCTTCACGCTTCGTTTCTTCACCTACGCAGTAACTAGGATAATAAACCCGATAGGGCCACGTAATATACGCGGAAGTTATAACAAATCGCGCTTTCATAAAATCTTGTTACTTTCATTAGAGATATATTATAGATGAGCAAATAAAACAAGAAGTCTACTTCTTATATATATGGCACTTCCGGCTCAATCTGTGCAAATTCCACTCATAAATAGTACTCACGACAATATTACAGATAAATTTTGGAAATCGTTAAGAGCGGTACCCGAGTTTCATGGCAACGCCCACGTATTAATTCGATTTCTAAGTCTGTGTGATCAGATTGTTTTAACTTAGCTTTAGCTTAACTTTAGCTTAACTTTAGCTCCTGGAAACGAATTAACAAATGCGGTTGTTATAAACGGAATATTTAATAAAATTACTGGTTACGCCGCAACCACGCTAGCCGCTAATGGCATTCCTAGAGAATAGAATGTAAGAAACACTCTGATACATTCATTTTCAGATCATAGGGATGAATCAGCACTTTACACTGATTTGTCATCGGTATCACAAGGTACGGACACCCCTCACGTCTTCTACGAACGCGTGCGGTCTTTACTCAGTACCATAATGACATATGTCGAGTTGCATGAAACGATTCCCACGACAATTTAAGCTAAGCGAGACCTTTACAAAAATTAGCCTTACAAACATATACTAGAGGTTTACATGAATCGCTTGGCTCGAGATTTCGTTGCATGCGGCCCGAGACACTTGAAAAGGCCCTTGAATTTGCTTAGGGCGAATTAAATATCCTTTACCTACAAAATAAAAATGTCCTTCCGAATATACCAAAAAAAGAGCAACAGTTTTCAAAACCTTTTAATTTTACGCCTTTCAATGGGCAGCAAGTAATACCGCAGTCCCATCAAATTCCTAGACAATTTGGCAATCCCACATCTATTCCCATACACCATAATAAACCGTCTTTTAATCCTATGCCTCCAAATACTTACCATCATTTGATGAACACCGGTGGAAACAATCCGTTACCCAAGTTCAGTACTCCTCATCAAATCACTAATTCACGCTCCTCAAGGTCAGGGTTATGGACCTTCAAGGATGCAACAAATGATGCGAGCTTTGCCGAGATCAAATATGTCTACAGGCTTCCGAATTCCGCTTCGTCCTTATCAGCTCGCCAAAACTTTCCTACACCTATGAGCAGTATCAGTCACCCAGTAGCTCGAAATTTACCCTTGACACGTCAAATAAATACTAACGAAGTCTTTGGACCCTATTATTATAAATGCGAGCAAAATCCAGACTATGACTACGACTTTGACTTTGCCTATGACCAATATTCAGACACTGCACCTGAATAGGAATGTCTAGTTTAAATGAAAATGTAGACAATAGCACCCAAGTAGACCCACAAACTGTTCACATGGCACCGATAGTAACATCCTCAGAATAGAGCTAAATGTACAAAATAAAAAACAACTTCCTTACATCCAAATTTCAAATCCGCCTTTGAAACTTTTAATAGGATCGTTTATAAGCCCGAAGCCGTGAGATTTTTTTTTCCAATTTCTACTTAATTACGATCTATTTATAGTTACAAATATACATGCGACAACTAAAAATGATTTTTCTATAACTATCCCATGTTTCCCCGAATTCAAGGATCGAACTCATATACAATATATATAATACAATATATATACAATATTATACGTATATCGCTTTCACACATTTTTGATGGATTAATTGGTTTAGATCTTTTAGAACAGTAGCAGTCAAAAATTGACCTTAGCACACGTGAATTAAAAACGAGTTTTGCTAGTAATCCTATTCAAATGTATGAACCACAAAGTTCGAACTTAATCGAAACAATAATACCAGCACAGTCGAGTCTACTAATTAGAGTGCCCACTAATATTTGCAACGGTGATATTCGCATAGATCATCAATTAATTTGTAATTGTTACATTATAAACTGCATATCATGCATATTATGACGAGCTCGGTGGCGCAGTGGTGGAACGCGCTGTTACGCTACTTTGACACCAACGCTCGTGGGTTCGATTCCCACACAGTACAAACATTTGTGTGCATGGAAATGTCTGTTTGTCTTGGTCTGGATATTTTCTATGTATGTATTTACTATTAATAAGTATGTATTTACAAAAAAAAAATGTATTTACGTATGTTTATCAGTTGTCTAGTAGCCATAACACAAGTTTTGCTTACTTTGAGGCTAGATGACGCTGTGTAATTTGTCCGACAATATTTATTATTATTTATACGAGTATCTACCGCCGAAAACAATCAAACATATGTAGAAATTTTAACCCAAACTGTAAGTTTATTCATATATTACATTTTGTTTAAGTTAACACAACCATTAAGTGTATGTATGTATGTACTCGTATATATAAATTTCGCATAAATTTCGTCGCGTTTGCGGACTGATCATATGAACGTCGAGGAGAAGGCTAATTGAATTACTCTTTGGAGAGAATATGCCCATATATTTTAATTAGAAAACGAACCCTTGACTTTCACTAGCAAAATTAAACATTGAATAAATACTAGTGATGACATCCCCGTTTATAGTAAGACATATAGGTACCCGTACATACACAGAGCAGAAGTTCACGATCAAATAAATAAAATGTTGGAACAGGATATCATTAGACCTTCAACTTCCGCCTGGAATGCTCCAATATGGATTGTTCCTAAAAATCCAATGCATCTGGGAAAGTTAAATGGAGGTTGGTTATTGACTTCAGAAAACTCACCGAAAAGACAGTTGATGATAGGCACCCAATTGCTAATATAGCAGACATGCTAGATAAGCTAGGAAAGTGCCAATATTTCAGCAAAATCGATTTGCTAGCGGATTTTTTCAGATGCAGATGCATCCAGAAGACTTCACAAATCTGGATTTAGCGTAGCGGGTGGAATCGGCCATTTTGAGTTCTTACGTATGCCTATGGGTTTAAAAACCAGTCCTGCAGCCTTCCAGAGAGAAATGGATAACGTGGTAAGAGGTTTACAGAACGTTATATGTACCGTATACTTAGACGATATCCTTGTGTTTTCGACATCACTGCAGGAGCATATGGTTAACTTGAGGAAAATCGTGAACAGGCTCAGAGACCAATGTCAAAATTCAATTAGATAAATCGGAATTTCTTAAGCACGTAACACCCTACCTTGGTCATATTATAACGTCTCAAGGAGTAACGCCAAACTCTGACAAAATTACAGCCATTTTAAAATACCCAATACCAAGGACAACAAAGCAAATTAAAGGTTTTCTAGGACTATTAGAATACTATAAACGTTTCATACCCGACTTTGCACGCCTTACTAAACAATTGACCGCTTGCTTAATATCCGGACTTTTCAAAAGATTTTTATAAGTTGAAATGAGACAAAAAGAATAAACAAAATCCATGCACCACTTTTTATTATCTACTAGGGATATAAGCAATATGTTAATTAAATTAAAAAAGAACTATATGGCTCTCATACAATTTTAGACATCGAAGTTAGATATTATTACGATATACTTAAATTAGGCTCGTATTTTATAGAAAATAGGTTAGTAATTCCCTGTCACATACCCATCTACCTACGACCTATACAGGCTTTGTCCTGTACCTAATGAAAATTCAAAAATAGTTCTCCCGCCTTTTCCTTACATAGCAATCAATTCCAAGGAATTCGTGTACATGGAAGCAGAATGCCCGAAAACCGAAACGTGGTACATTTGTAAAAGAACCAAAGACCGTCTATCAAACTCGTCTTCAAGATGACTGCATCTCCCAACTTGTAACTAAACAAATAATAGACGAAACCTGTCACCGCACAGCTGTATGGCTAACTAAAGAAACTCTTCTGAAATTGGACAGCCAATATTACATCAATTCATTCCCGAAAAAAACGAAAATTCTTGTTATGTGGGACTGAAAAGCATCACTTTCTAAAGGGAACCTGGCAACCTTGCCAAGAAATTGCAGTATTCTGAATTCACAATAATTAACATCGATTACAAAGTGCGCGGCCACGCTGCCGAAATAATGACATTCCCGAAACCACTGTCAACAAATTATACGAATCCAATGACTCATTATACTCTGAGAACAATCAATCTGAACAAACTACATGACATTCAACAGTAAGTACTTACCGAGACTCCCACGAAAATTAATAATGATTATGGAAGTTTCTCAAGTATCTACTATTCGACAATACCTACCTACATGGTTGTGATATCGGGTGCAGCCGTCCTCACCATTTGGTATTACTGCCGTCGACAACAAGAAAAATCGGCCATCCCAACTGACATCGAGTTATCGACAAGTGTGAACTACTCAAATGCTGATGATGCCATACAGAATCGGAGAGCAGCAACATTTGCGCTAGACATCGGCAAATAGTTACTCGTCTGGGAGGGGAGGTGTTATGGGTTATAATAACCCTCCAACATCACAAACATACCACGGCATTATTGCGACACCATCGATTGTTACCGTTCGATGTAGCAATTAATTTCAGGAAAATGCTGACAGTGCACGAGTGAAGTGTTGCGAGAGAAAAGTGACCAAACGAAGTGCTTGTGACGCTCCAATCGCGGTAACAACAAGACGTTGAAATCCCTCAACATTATTATATAAGTAATACCTAGCTATATTTGTATTAGGATATTTTCATAAAGTATGTGATAAAATTATAGTTTTTTAAAAAAGCCTTACCGACAGCCAGTGACGTAATTCATACCTACAACTTAGCGACTGTTTATTAAACATCGCAAATTGTTACCACTTTAGGTTAGTTTGGATTCGGCTCTAGAGATGATAATAATAATTATGAAGTACTCGTAACTTACATATACAAAAAAAAATACAAATGTACAACCAAGTGTACGTCAAGCTTCGAGCTTCGACGGAGGTACGAGTAACGCTCTTAAATGTCTCACGCAATAGAAGGTGGCATTATTTACGTCCTATTGAATTTAATTAACTTCTGACACATTGAGAATTGCGCACTCAAAAGATGCACTTTGCAAACTCTCTACCATTAATTCATTCAATTATTTAAATTATCTCACCCATGTGAGATAGTTTAAATACTCGTAAATGAAGCTCCAAGCCTTACAAACAAACAAAATAAATCAGATTCAATGGAGTCGTTGTGTTATATCGTTATTTAGAAAAGTACATTGAATTCACAATTTTATTTGTGGAACCCATTCAACTTTTCGCTACCATCAGGAAACCGTTATTACGGGTGTGCATCGAGTTGCGCTTACGCCTCTCGGAGGCGCTTGTGGACACAGTGTTGGATATAAGGCAGCGCGCGGGGCGAGCCGGGACCAGTTTTAGCACAGTCCCCGTGATCGTCTGCCGTCGAAATGCAAGGCTCTACACTCCTATTGTTGGCAGCCTTCGTGGCCATGGCTCTTGCAGGTTAGTGCCCTTTTTTTTACCGGCGTCTGTACACTTGCAGTCTTGTGTTTTCCTTTTTCGATGTCATTCTCAGGAAATAATTTTCAATTGGTTCCATGGAAGCATGGAAATGCTATTAGTTCTGCACGTTTGTGATTAATATTGTCTTTACAATACGAATTATTCTCATATTTAAATAAATAGGTAATTAAGGGTTTAACTACATATCTTTTGATTCTAAGTAGGTACCTATGTTTTCTTTTCATTCCGTTTGATGAGTCCTGATTAACTATATACTACCACAGATATACGACAACTATTTTGGATGTCTGTGTATGCAACTGAATAGAATGGTATATAATAATTCTATACCATAGTTACGTTACAGGAACATCACTTTTTATAAGCAAATAAGTAAACACTAACAGCTACCTAGTGATTGTCTTAAAAAAGTCATGTCATATCCATTAGCACATTTTTACTGCATTACTTATTCTCCAACGTGTAACTTATTCCTGTAAGAACCACAGCTAGGCAGCAGATAATGTACTCAGATAGTATGGAGATCTTGTATAAAATTGACCTCATTATGACTAACATAGAAATTGTACCTTTAGTACTTTCTGAATTCTGAAAAGGGTTTTGTGTATATACAGATTTTTCTTTTTGTTTGAGTGTTTGTGTTTGGTTCTATTATAATTATTTTATTTTAGGATGAAGAACCTTTTACAGATTTCCTTCAAATACTACACTTGTAGAGTTATTGTTTTTTTATACGGCTCTAACGTTTTGGATTTAATTTGTTTTTTATTTATTGCACAAAATAAATTAAATATTTACTATATTTAAAGTATTTAGTTCGTAAAGTCGAGCTTATCTCTAAAATAGATCTCTTCCAGTCAATCTCCAGCAGTGGAATATATTGTTAGTAGCGGAATAGTTGTATTTAGATAAGGGTTTGGTTTTTAAGTTTATCTATATAGATGTTTTTCGTGAAAAAAAATTAAAAAATAATAATATCGTATAGTAATAATCTTTGAAATGTTTAGGCAGCTAACTAAAACGTCTATGCTTCTTTGTCCGCTAAATCCATATCCATAAAACATTTCTTCAAGGATTTGATGACAACATCGTTCAATTAAATTCCTTTTGAAGAAATAATTGCTATGTATTAATTAAATATTTTATAATCAACGGTGAGCCTGTATAGAATTGTGGCAATCACGACTCTATAAGGTTATAGTTTAAATACACATCATTATATGCGATTCATTCATCGATCGTGATTGTGATGATCTCAGCTTCGAATCTTCCTTGAAATATTTTTTGCTTAGTATGATGCTTCACCACAAGGTTATCGAACACCCATCTCGTCACTAAATACGTATTCTAAAAAAGTACCAATTTTTGCCTTTGTTAAACTTATTCACCTGCATGTATTGAATCACGGGGAAATCTTTGTAATAAAAACATTACAATATGTAGCTAATTAATAAACTTGCGAGTGATTTTACACTCCCGAAATACGTTTTAAGTAAGTAATAAAAAAAGTAATACTTAATTTAATATTAGATTGCATAAATATACTATTTTATTTTTACTTCCTCCGATTTCCCCGGCTTGTACATAAAAAATCGAATTGGATTAGTACATTAAAATACAAAACGTAGGAATACATTTTGAGAAAGTTTAAGTCCATCTGTTAGAATAACTCTACCTCACTTATTTTTTATTTGCGCAAAGCGCCACGTTTTAAAAGAAATCATGAGAAAAAATTTACCTAGTGCATAAAAATAAATTTAAAAATTAAAATTTAAAAAAAAAAAGAGAAAATGATTAAAAAATAAGTTTAAGCAGCTGCTGTTTTGATATTTACAGGCCTAATTTGACTTCACTTGATCAATAAATTCAGATTCTCTTTTTTACCTAAAAGTATTTATAACAGCACATATACTAATATTCACTGAGAAACTATCATTAGAGTGTAATAAGTCATGTGGTTAACTGCCTCAGTGCAGGGACTTTTGGAATGACGTCAGTAGAAAAAACCGGATCCCAAACCCATCTCACAGACTAATTGGTGAGGTTTTTGTGGAAACAAACGAATACTTAGAAGTTCAGTCAAGTTTACAGGAACTCAAGTGATAAAAGAATTTACAGAATCAGATTCGTACTTATGTTATAACAGAGATAGGTATTTAACTTTAAAATTTATTCAAATTGGTCTTTATTACCTAATAAATGATAAGTCAAACAAATAATATAAGTAATAAAGTTTTCCTTGATAATTGTAAAAACTACTTGGGTTTTTGTTTTCTAGAGAAAACTTAATAAAATCGTATATCGAACAAAAGAATATAACGAACCGGGGAGCGTGCATGGAAAGACCTTCGAGTATGACGTTCACATAAAGAAGACGTTCACGAGTGAGGTGTGTAAGGACCGAGTCATGTGGTGCTCGCATCTCTAACGCAAGAGACTTGGCTTAATGATAAAAATACAAAGGAACGGCTACATAGAACAGTTGCCGCCCGTGATGCAGATGAATCGGTTTTGTCAAATGAGATCGCAGAAAAATGTTTGCAATTGCAAACTAATTTTTGATTAGGTCATGGGCTACCTGGCTGCGCAGTCAAGAATTATTTTAAGTTCCATCTTATTTATTTGGAACATATAACAACTATAAAGAACAATAAGTAATTTAAAAAAAAACTTTCATAGTCGATGCCTCCAGATTCAAATTTATTTATGTCAACATTATAAAATAACCTCTTAATTGGCATTTGTTCTTAATTCATAATTAATGATTTAAATTACGCGTATTTGTTATTTACCAACGCATGCCCTATAAATTGGCCAGTCAATTTTATCTTTTATTACATGTACTAACCACCAATGCAATCCATACTCATCCCATTATTAGAATTTTTATCTCCCTTCAATTGAATGGGGTTTAGAGCATACATCGTCCCGATGCGGTATGGGAATACCAATGCTTTCAACCACTTGAAGAGTACTTACTGATATTGCATAATGACTATAGGTATAACAGATGCAAGAGCTTGAGAACAAACCCTTACACAAATAGGGTACGGTCGACATAGCTTCACGCTTCATTATGCTACTCGTAGTAATGGATAGAAGAGGTCCTCTGTCTACGTATATATTCTCCAGATATAAATTCTGCACATACATTAATTGATTATGATATTTAATATTTCAGAGGGCCAGTTCTACGTACCACGTGCGTATTATACAATCGACGCCGAGGGCCACGCGTCAGCCCCCGTGCCCCTGCGGCGTCTGCGCCGGTCCATCAACCCTTACCCATACCCGTATCGCGGAGCCAACTCCAACGCTGAGGCTAATGCCAATGCTAATTCATGTAAGTATTCAATTACTCGTAGCATCAATAGAAGAGATAATCAAAGCAGTGCCAATGGGCCTCATCACGAGCTGGATGGGGCCAAGTTTTCAACTGCAATAAATTCGGATGGTTAAAGTTACTCAGCCTCATGCAACCATAGCCTAGTAGTATTATTTTTAAGTAGTGTTAATTTTATTTGAATTTGATAATGTTTCGAGTTGTCAAATGATGCACTTGATTTCATTGTTACATAGACTGTGGCTATATTTGTATAATACTGTGGTGCTTGTTTATTCTCAACTACGTATTCATATATACGTAGGCTGTAAAGTTGCAAGTGTTACGGTAATTGCTTATCATGTCGTAGGCCGTCTGCTTGTTACGTCATCATAATGAAGCAAAATAGAAGATAGCGTAATATTTATGCAAACATTAAATAGTACCAACATTTATTATGGACTTCGGTTCAAAGACCACAGTAACTGTGTTTGCTTCCTCGTTAGAGTTTGAACGTATTCAAGTGGAGAGCTTTTAGTCACTTAGTTTAGAATCCATTTACGTAACCTGTAAATTAACAATGGCTGGTCAAATAGTGACATATGTTTAACTTATTTAACTGTTACACATTAAGCCGTTGGTCTCAGCTGTTGTCGATAGACGACAGCCACCGCCAATATGCATTTGAGCAGCGTGGTGGAGTATGCTCCAAACCCCTTCGGTTGCAGGGAGACACGTATCCCTGCAATAAGTTAGTAAGGGTTGATGTGTGGTTATAATAGGTACATATAGAATGGATAGCTGAGTTAATTCAAACCAACCAACTTTACAAGATTACAATGTTGCTAGCATATGTAAGACTCAGGAGTCAGGTTTAGCCCTCAGATTTAGTAATAAGTAAATGTAATTGAAGCAACAAATTTATTACTAGCTGCACCCCGCGACTTCATCCGCTCGTATCCCGATATCCCGTGGGCACCGCTATTTCTTAATTTCTTTCTTATAGTTAGATAGAATAGTTAATAATAAGCTAAACATTAATCTTAGAGATACTTATCTCATTCGACATTGAAAAAAAATTAAGTTATTCTTTTATTTTTGAAGCTAAACATTCCCTGTATTTTGTAGTATCGTTAATTTCAATACTGTAAGCAACCTAATGAACCCCTTAAAATTGTCGATGTGTTTTATAAGGCGAAAATATCGGTTTATATTTTATAGTACCAATTAGTTTGTTTATATTTTGTTTGCATAACTTTATTGCAATATCCATAATTAATTACAAAAGTATAAAAAGGTAGTAAAAGTAGTTCGTGCCAAATATAAAGTACAGCATGAATATTTGATTTCACGAAAGCATTACTCATTTTTAATGCATTTAGTTCATTATTTTTAGAATTTAATATTTTACATAACGTTGTAGAAAAAGAAAACATTCATTTTTGTTTGTACGTAAGCTTCACTTAATATTTATATATTTAAAGTAAAAAAAATCTAGATATTCACCAAATACTACAGTGTACGAAATTTCATAGAAAATTCGATCACTATTACTAAATATCGGAATATTTAGTATATGCTACTTTCATTATATCGTTAAAGTTTCGATCACATGTTATCATGTTTTTTTTATATATAAATATTTAAAAAAATATAACATGTGATAAACCCTATTTATATATCTCATGAACAAAAATAAAACTACTTTCTGTAAGCATTCAAGATGATGTGCCATTTTATTTTAAATTTCTTTAAAATGCTAATAAATCTTTGAAATAAACTCAGTACTCAATACAGTGTCAAATAATTTAAGCTAGTTTGCATGACCTATATTGAATATAAATGTGGACGGTGTTTATCCAACGGGAACAATATAATCATTTTGCACCTGATTCAGATGCCGCGGGTTGAGGTAAATATATTGGATGTAAACTAGTAGCTCCTATAGTTTAATTAGCCACCTAACCACTCTACAAATCTCAATTGAGACCGCAAGTAACGGGTCTTCATGTTATTTCTATCAGAAATGTACTTAACAGTTTGAGAAAGTAGGTACAATTGGTCCGATCATTTTTTATGTGTATGTTAAGATAACTGACGGTTAGAGAGCATACCGTTAGTCGAACGGCGCAGCGGCGACGACGACGGCGACAGGCAGTAGTAGGGTATAGTACGCCTTATGCGTTGGGTTATCAAACATTTTTATCTGTTAAGATTATGTCAAGTATTTTAGCGCTCTTCCAAACTTTGGCTGGGATTTTCAAAATCGCATGACTACGCTCGGTACACATATTTTTTATTAAAGATACGTAAGTATCGCATCCGTATATACGGTAATTCCTGATGGATCACGCCAGCAAGATACATAGAAGTCTTTGCCAGCAAGTCACCCGAGTAGTATTAAAAAATCAGTGACACTTACTTAACAATTAAAAAAATTGTTTGTAGTAGATGAGTTACTATATATCATTTTGAGTTTTCAGAGCAAAAAGCTTGCCTAAATAAACGGCAGTTTCGTTAAAAACCACATGATCGGATTTTTTGATTAATTTGTAACCTAAAACTAATGCAAATTTGTTAAATATATACTTTTGCTATAAATTGAGTTAACTCTAAAAGCAATAATCTAATAGCTGAATTGAGAATCCTACTAATACTATAAATGCGAAAGTTTGTATGTATGGATGGATGTTTGTTGCTCTTTCACGCTTAAACGGCTGAACGGATTTGAATGAATTTTGGCACGTAGATAGATTATGATCTGGATTAACACATAGGCTACGTTATTTGACTCCACGCGGGCGGAGCCGCGGGCAGCAGCTAGTAAATTATATTTTAAGTTAATACTGTCTTTCTTAGAATTATAGTAGACTCCACGAAAATAAACTTGTTATATGTATTATCGTAAGCCAAGTTCCGCTGCATACGCAGTTAGGAAAATCAGGTAATCGACGGATGCAGCTACTGGGTGTCTATTATTGAAGCGCTACGTGGATAATGTACATTGATTGTAATATCTAATTGACGATTTTAAAAAAAAGGCTTATATCGGCTAGTTTCTTCTTCGCTGATGATCATTTCCGAAATGTTCGTTGATTAAAAACAGAAGGATGAAAACTATGAGAATTAAATAGGGTACAATGAGACCCAATGCCAAATAAAGAACTTTTGTGATAAGGTGAGGTTAGCTTTGGTTCCATTGATGATGAGTATGCAACTTTCTCGAATTGACATCCCTACGCTCACGACAGCGGCGGCGACGCGGCATACTCTGTTGTCGAGGACGTGACCACCATGCTCATTACTACTGTTGCACTGGTCTACATCACAACTTGCATGTATGAACGGTTTCTGCATAACAATGTACTACATTCTCTATAATACTAACATTACTTACGTTTGTTTATTAAATGGTTCAAGTAACGTATGACCTGTCGGCACCAGCTTGCAACATCACCGTTATAGTATAACTTGCCTTTATAGTATTCAAACCGTATTGTTTTTGTTAACGATACATCATAATAATTAATTATTGCAATGTAAATAATTTTGTTTACTTAATAAACGAAACCCCTAAAAATGCAACCGACTGGTTAGAAACCATTAACCTAAAAGTTAATGTAATTATGACTACACTAATGCAGTTTTATACTAGTTAAAGTAGTCCGAAGTTCGTCAGCGAATCATCATATTAGGTGGATAGCTGGCGAAGTGAATGCAATTATTAATTATGTATATATACATATATGAATGTATGAAACATCTTACTTTTGGAATGTTCCATTTTAGTCGTATGTTTATATTATTATTTTATTTACGTATAAGTTTAATACGAGTATACAGATCTTTTCTTGTAAATTGTATTCGATTCTATACTAAATGGCCATCATCATCATGATAAGGCACATCAAAATTACATGACTTGACGTCAATATTATTGTACCAATATGCTAACATAATTTTATTGTAATACTAGCTTGTGCCCGCGGCTTCGCACGCGTAGATTTTGGAATTTCGGCAGTTTAACTTATTTTTATTTTACTTCTTATTTTTAAGTACACCAGGCCAATGATGATTTCTGGAATATTAGCGGATTAATAAAAAACTACTAGACTATAACAACTAAGATAATTCAATAAGATGCAATAACATGTTTTATATTTTTAAAAATATAAAAATATAAAACATATTATTATCTAAATGCTCGCAAGGGAATGGCGAATAAATATTTTTTTAATTTATTCAGGAAGTTCTGAATCAGAATTATATGTAAAATAAAAATGCGTGCACCATTATTTGTGGTGCTGTATTGCATTGGTTTGATCGGCCACGGAGGGGTTTCTGTCTAACTATGTTCTACTCAAAGCAACTAACTTAACGCCTGAATTATCACTTAAAAATAGTAGCAAATGATGCCATAAAAATACTTAGTTCCGCCATAATTAGCATGTAATGAAAGCCTTTTTGGTACTCTCGGTTTATTTTAATACAAAAGCGGGAGGCATATGTACTATCTGATACTTGTACGCCTACAAAACATTATCACTCGCTCGATGTACTGGTAACCTCATTCATTCGCAGTAGCACAGCGACCTTACGAAGTGGTCATTTGGGTGCAGTTTATTGTGAGGTACATCCCCATTTGGGCTGCTTTGATACGTCCTACCTCTTTTAAAAACAGGGTATTCTTAAGAGAGAAACTAAGACACACAGACTTATTCATGCGCACACATGTTTGTTTTGTGTGGGAATCGAACTCGGAAGACTTAAGTGTATATTTATGTTGTTATTTGTACATTTATGTTTTATTATTCTGAGGCCTACCAAACGAATAATATTAAAACGCATGATTATTGTGATTTTCAGGGGGTAATGCGGATGCACGTGCGAGCGCAAGTGCCAATTCAAATGGAGCCGGCTATAACGGCTATGACTCCTTCGGGATACCGCTTTCCGGCTATGGCGCTGCCAACCCCACCGTGTTAAGGTAATTTATTTGTAAGGTCCGTTTACCTTGAATAAAATTAAACGTCATAAAATGTATAATGACTATATTATACATATTTTTACCCTCCTTCGATCTTATATCAGGTCAAAAGTAAAAATATCTAAAATGAATAACAGTACTTCATGGAAGTTGCCCGCTGCTACATAGCAACTCCTCAGGAGCCTATTTGTAACCTCACTCAATCGCCAGAGCAAAACAATCCTCAAGGGAGTAGTTACTTGGCTGTGGTCTTCCGTGAGGTATTTATTATTATTATTATTTATTTATGGGCGCATCAAAGTAACCCGACTGTGAAAGTAGTCACAGAAAACCGTAGCTAAATTTCAACTTAGTGAGTTGGTGTGTTCCTGCGACTAAGTGGGGTACCAGTTAGCTCCTTAGAGTTACTGTCTCAGCAGCAGGGTGACATCGCGCGAGTATAGGACTAAAATACCGATATCCTATACATATATATATCAGACGTAAAATGCGGTTACAATTTTACGTCGGGTAGACCGTATGCTTGTATGCCTTCCGGTGTTGTATAAAATCATTCAAGGATTAAGAACGCGTTTATGTCTAATATACAAAACAATTAGGTAATTTATGTAGACGTACATCAGAGATCAGTAGGCGTATTCACATTGCCTCTACACACCATATTCGCATCGGAGTCGAAAAATTTCTACTCAAAATATGTGAAAACTTTTCGAATCCGTTTAGAATATGGCTTTCCGAGGCAATGTGAATATCCCTACAGATCAGGTTGCCGCGATCGTAAGACAGTAGCAATTTGTAAAACGTAACTTGGAACTCGTGTAAATAACTCATATTTCTCTAAGTTTCTCTAAGTCTAGCATGTCTAAATTACAGCTAGTTCAAGGACTTTTTTATTTTATTTTTACGCTACAACTCGCCAAGAGCTTCTTCATAAACCGCACTCAATCACAAGAATACAACAACCCTCAGCCAATTGTCATTTAGCGATTTCTGTAAAGTGGTGGTACATCTCTAGTTGGAGTGCTTCCTGATTGGTATTTTAATATTGCTATGCTCAACCTTCTTTAGGCGTCTTTTGAATCATAATGAATCATCATGTATTTATAGTATAAGCAGATCAATTTGTACGAGTATTAGATACAAAATGATTCTATTATTGTATCTGGTTGAAATTAAATTAGATGTAATTATATAAAGCTATGTTACGTTAACTTATTGGAAAAGAAGTATTAGGGATACCGAAACACTGAAAAAATCAGCGTGTAGTATTTGTAACAATCATGCTTCGTTGAACCATTCTACACAGTATAGTTTATTATAATGTAGTTTGTCACTACGCATTAGTAACTAACTTGTAATTTGTGTGTTCTACTAGGAGACAGTAGGAGCGGTGAGATGGCGCGTAACATACGTAGAACTAACAACGTAACAACACGGTGTCGGCTCATCCATCCATCCACAACCATTTTCCACCAGTTGCACGCATGCGCCACTCCACGCGTCCACGCCACGCCGTGCAACTGCCGGAAGATAAACGATATTTATTGTATTAATGTTTAATTTTAGGTTAATTAAAGTAAATTTATTGTTGTAATTTATGTTGTAATTCTGTACCTATAAAACAGTCAATTGACTATCTATTAAGTGAAATGTGCCACCTATTATGATAATACAGGTAGGAATTGTCAAGTAGTTTCACACCTTATGCCACTACGGTCTGGTATGCAATGAGGCATCACTTTACCTACATAGTGACGAGCGCGATAGTGGAGTGGTTAGTAACACTACTTGGACACCAACACTGGGTTCGATTCCCACACAGGATAAACATTTGTGTTTATGAACATGTCTGTCTGTCTTGGCCTGAGAGACGTATCTCCACCTCACAGAAAACTGCAGCCTAACAACACCCTGGAGGGTTGTTATGTTCCTGCGTGTGAGTGAGGTCACCAGTAAGCTCCTAATGAGTTACTGTGTCAGCAGCAGAGTACCGCGCGAGGGATACTTAACGTATTTCAAACGTTCATATGCTACGGTAACCGCTTTACATCAGGCCGTACGTGGCTCGTTTGCCTCCCGACGTTGTATATAAAAAAAATAACACAAAAAAAAAATTGAAGAGTAGTTACGGCTACCGCAGGTACGTACCGATATGCTGACTAACACAATATGCATTCTGTAATAAATCATAAATATAGAGATAATACGCTTTGGTATCGACCCCAGGTTAGGCATCAGCTGAGAAAGGAAAGGGGACCGGTACGAAGTTATTTCTAATAGATGGTTCTCAGAATTTCTAACCGACTACATACACATAGAATACAGTCCGAATACACATACTTCTATCCATATATGTTTTTTTTTCACCCATGAAAATATAGACACACAGCAGAAGGACTAATCCACCCCGAGTGGGCCCGGAAGGCCGAACGGGTTATGTCAGACTCCTACTGACTAAAACACAACCTTGGTACTTACTGCCTTTAGCCGGAAGGTTTTTAAATCTTCATCTGATGCGATCGCCCCAGGGGAACGGGACTACGCAATCCATACATGTTTACACATATCGGCATAAAAACGACCTGTCATATTACTAAGAGGATCATTATATGAATATCAATTGTAACTATCATTAAGTACATGTCATCCTAATCAAAAATAGTTCGCGTTTAAATTGTTTAAGTTATGAGTTTAATTTTTACAAAAGTAAATAAGTGCTAAACAAAAAAAAAAATACTCGGTTTAGGAAAGATATCGCCTTTTCCCATTCTGTCCTAAATTATTGCCACATTATTAATTCACTCTACTATTATACTATCAATGCCACCTAGTACTTAGGATAACATGCGCCCTTTCTTATGATAGTTACGATTGACATGAATGTATGACTGTCATAGAATTTTATATTAGTTTGTCGGCAACTCATGTCTTATACCCCTAGTGTAGTAAGTGTTCATACTATAGGACACTGCATTTATTTATCAGTTGCTAACTTTACCTGATAATCTGAATTTCAATCTTAGCGAGTGTAAAGAAAGGAAATTCTGTAACAGTGAGGTGGGTATTGTAAAAAAATACTTAACGTCGACTCTGCTCTTGATTCCTATTCGAGGTCTCGAGACTCGTATACATAGATAACAGAAACAACGGGAGATGTGACGAGGGGGCGTGATTGGTGTCGCCGCAATATGCTCAAAACGAGAACATTGCCAAGAACAGTTAGTTAGTTGCAATCAAGTTCGATTGAGATACGTTGCTCCTTGTTTTAGCAAAATGCCAAGTTGTGCTGTTGCAATTTGCAAAAATAGAAGTGCAGTGGTTAACTTTAAATCAAATGGAATCACTTATCACCTGTAAGTACAAATAATATTACGTTTTATAAGCATATATACAAAATTAATTTCAAAAATTCTCCGGCGCCATTTCTACCCGAACCTTACCACGATGCAAATTTTAAATAATCAACATCTCATTCTTAAATCATACATTGCTTTTCTACCATTACGCAGTCGCCACCGCTCGTTTCCCAACACGCAATGTAAAGCGAATGATATTATTCGTTCACTGTGTGTGCAGTTTCGAGATACGGCCGCTTATTTCTGCCGTCGATAAGGGTGCGCTTTGACTTCACTTATCGATACGAAGTGTCAATAGACTGCTAGTATTAGATAAAAATTATAAGTCTTTACTGTAGTTATTATTTCATCTATATTTTCATCGTCACCCTCGCTGCCAATCCAGCAACTCAACTTCTGGTGACCTCACTTACTCGCATGAAATCAATCATCCTCCAGGGAATTGTTATATAGTATAGTGGGATTGGCTTTGGTTCTAAGTTGACATTGATCCACTTACACCCCATAAATATTTTATTACAAACATTACACTTCTTGATAGATCACAGATCGATATAACGTTGTCAATATCGACAAAGTCATATCGACCCGCGTGTCCCAGCAAAGTCGCTTTATCAGTGTTTGTAGTAGTGCGTGCTTACTTGGGTGTTGTTTAAATAAACGTCCAATGACAGCGTCTTAACAAAAGTGTGTCGTTGTACTTGTGTGCGTAGAATGACATCTTTTATTTATTTAAGTGTGTGAGTGTTTTATGGTAGGGTGAAACTAGGCGACAACCGTCCCAGTGTAAACTCACGTAGTATGTCACATCTCCCGTTGTTTCTGTTATCTATGCTCGTATACTAATCGAATCGAATTTTCAAAATAGGCGATTTCCAAGTTCACAAAGTACTGATACCATCTTTTAAGTGGTGCCAAACGTATCAAAGATTCTAATCTATTTGAAAAAAGGAGAAGGTAAGTTTGTATAAACATAAATGAATATCAGGTTATAAATGGGTTCGACTTCGATTACATGTAGATTGAGTTTGCGCTAGTTTTAAAGTTTAGCCCAGTTTGGACATCATTTTGGCGACATTATGATCGGGGTACAATCAGGTTCACTTAAATGATTTTATTAAAGTATGTTTGAACGAAGATTTTGAGTCCTTCTTAATTTTGCCTTTCACAGGTACCCTAAATAAAAAAATGCTAATATCACTCAAAAATAATGTAGCTTAGAACGACGAAGTAGAATATTTTTGAAATACATCAATCAAAATAACAGCTGTTACTTACTATTCTTTCAAAACAACTAATTAGTGCGTTCCAGGCCCAAAGTGGTACAAGATTTATCCAAGCGCCACCGTTGTGTAAACACCCGTGGTAATCTGTTGTGAGGACCTCGCGAGGAGAAACGAGCCGCTGAACAAGAAGCATAAAAATATGTAGCCACTGGACCTCCCTCCAAATCCCGGACTAATGCTAATAATAAGAAGAAATCTATCCTGAGGAAAGCTATCGAAGTCTGGAAATTGACAGGGGCTCGAGAAATTAGTATTTTACTGACCAGTGCAACCGAAAAATCATGAATCGATGAAGATTGCATGTCATCACATTACAGTGTCATCTGTGAAAGGAAATCCCGATCATTTCTCCAAAATGTTCATTCCACCATCTTAACACTTTATGAGTGTTAATATGAATTTTACCCACTTTAGACTATCTAATCTGGATGCTGACGAACCGTCCCTAGAGAAATGAAGCTTATCGTCTAACTTTCTTTCTCAATCAGAGTTATTCTTTCACTGTTTACTTTCAATAAAGCTTTCGTTTCATTCTTAGATCAACGGTATATTTCTTGCTTTTCTCTGAGTTCGAAGCATATACATAGTACAACCCTGCTTTCTTCTTTTGACGTGAGTACGTCTTTAAATGTGCTTCAATAGTGGGAAACAATTCAGAAAACTTACGATAAAAATCCCTTGATAGCTAAAAATCAAGAGATTTTGACTCTGAGGATCAGGCATCACTTTTCAATGATCTATGTCTTCATGCATTATGCACATGCTTCTTTCACACTATTATTCATTACTAACCGATTTAAACTGTTTTAAGTGAGAGTTGTTGTACGTTGAGAGAGTATGTTGATTGATGCGTATGATTTCAGGGATGTAATATGATGGATATTTATATCTTTGGGTACACTCTTTACGCCTTTTAATTGGAAGATTATTTATTAATACAGTTATACAATATTGAATAAAATAAATCTGTAGCATTTTCAACATCATGGCTGTTTAATACCTCTGACCAATCAGTATTGACCAATTCAGCATATAACGCATGTAAGTCAGCCCTAAGAAAATTCCACTGCGACCTATCATTTGTGGGGCGCGGAGATTGTAGAGTCGGTATTATCGATGCACTACCCCGTGATAATTTTAGTATTAAAGTTAACGTAGGGTGATAAGGGTCCGATGGAACTAAGGATTCTCCGTTGCCTGATATGTCAACCATCTGAGGGTTATTACCGGTGAGCATTAAATCCAGAATGCCGCCATAATCATTACACATGTCATTGCACTGTCTTACATGACAAAATTCACAAAATGTTGCAAATTTAACATAATCGCTGCAAGAGTTTAAATTAAAATCTCACATCAGGAAGTCATGTGTATTTGCACACAAAATTCTCTATGCAATTGAGTACACTTAAATATTGTGAGTCATTATAGTTAGGCGGTAGATACACGACACATTACAGAAATATTACGTTCTTGGACAGAGGTATGTCCTTGGGAATCAGTATTCCGAAGCGGCGCATTTCCTACACTTGTTGAACACATTAAGAACCTTAAATATAGGTATAGTAGTATCGTGTACTTTCAGTGGTTTTTTGAATAAGAGTTGGTAAAATTGTTTGCATAAGAGTCACTTGTTGGTTATAAATGCAACTAAACGCAATCAAAATTATATGAATGGTCACAACTACTTAACTCTAGCGCCCCATCCGAATGACTGTTCGGCCCTCAGTTAAATCTGTTTTCAATTACAAGACTCAAGTAGGTGTGTTGCTGTAAAATATCTACGGGCATACATTTGCATTCATTAACTTTATTTATGTGTATACAGTTGTGTGTACAGGCTACTACGCTCGGTACAGTACTGATTTTTATTTGTGAACTATGCACATTCATAACTTTAGGTTTTTTAACGTTAATTATCCACGAACTCATGTACCTTTCCACATAGTAAGTCTAAATTAAATTGCATTATGGTTTTGGCTTCGATCATACCTATATGTGCGACTAGAAGGCAAGTATCATCTGAAAATTAGCACCTAAGCAAATAAATTGCATATGTCACTAATATATAATAGATATCACGAGACCTAATAAGGAACATTGTGTGGTCCCTTGTTCAGTATGATTTATGAATCATGTTACTGCGTGTAACGCCTAAAGTCGCAGCTGTTTAGCAATTTATATGGTAGTCTTTGATGATGTCTAATAATAGGACCTGTAATACCACATTGCTGTCATTTGGAGAATAATATTTGTTAATTTAAAATATTTATAGTATTTCGGAGACCGTCTATCAATTATAATCAAATCAATCACACTTTTTTGGTCATTCCGTCTCCATGTATGCTTGGGAATATCCTTGTAACGAAATAAAGTGTCCGACAAGAGGAGGTTTCGTTCTATACATAAATCTAGAATCGACTTACCTGCTTCGTTCACTCTCTTATCTCCATAGGGACCAAGAGCAGCTTCATAGCCGTCTCGTTTGGTCCCAACCCATCCATTCAAATCTCCACACGTAATCACTCTTTCATACCCTTCAGCTAAATCCAGAACACCCCTCACAGACTCCCAAAACTTCTCTAGTTCTTGGGCACACGGGAGCGTATGCTGCAACCAGAAATACTCTCGTGATGCCCAGTTTTATACGAACCCAGAGAAGTCTAGGCCCTACCAAACAGTAACCTTTCACACCAGAGGCTAAGTGAGAGGGGAGCAGTGGCGTGCACAGAGATTTTTGACAGGGTAGGCAGAATTTTTTTAAAGCTATTAACTTACCAAAAAATACAGAATATTGATTTTGGTTACCCAATCTTGTGGAAATAATGATGTATGTGATCACTTGTTTTTTTTTTCACCGAACACTACACACACCACATGAACAACTTTCGCAGTGAATATCATCCATATTTATCAACTTTAAAACTTTAAAATCTTATTTCGTCTGCTACCAGTCAATCGATTCAAAACAAAAACAATGGCGGCCGTTTTAAAATCAAAATAAAATTTAACATCAATTTTATACGAAAAAAAAGAAATGGCAATATCTTTCACTATAATTATATGCAGCAAACTACTTTTTAAAATAGTTACGTAGCAATGCTCGCGACACTTCGGTGATTTACTTTATAGTTCAGCTGAAAAGACATTGTCTATACTTTGCGATTGTGTGCGTTATTTGTGTTATTGTGGGCAATGTAATTACAGGAATGCCCACTACAGTATTTGTATTAACAACACGGCACACATACGTAAATTTAGACAGAAATAGTTAGTGTCTCTGCTGCTAAAAGCTGCCAATGCGGCGCTAGTGTAGCGTAGCGCCTAGCTGCGATTTGAATATGACTAGCGATGATTTTAATAACTTACCGATACCGATAGATGGAGCTGTTTTTAATTTTTTGTTTTTGATACGATATATTAGTTAAAAACTATGTTTAAGAATGAAACATCGGATGGTATTTATCAAATTGATAGGGTAGGCAATGTCTTTTTGCCTATATGGAGTGCACGCCACTGGAGGGGAGTATGACACCTACACCAGAACTGGCATGATCGTCCCGGTCTACACCAGACCATAGGGCCATCATCCCACCGGGCAGATCATCGGTGTCGCTCCCCTTGCGCTTAGTCTCTGTCACAGACAAAGCATCTAAGCGTCTCTCATTCATTACGTCCACCATCGCTCGTTCATCTTATCACTCAATCCACCTCCCACATTCCACGTGCCTATGCAGCACTCGGCTCTCCTCGACCCGCCGGAATTAGCGCTGTGTGGTGGGAGGCGCCACCCACCACTGCATGCACCTATTTTCGCACCGACGGGGGCAGATCGGTGCGCGTCGCTTCCGGGGGACGCACTAACCCGTACCTTATCTTGGAGTCCTCAGGTGGCCGAGGTCAGCAGGAAGATATTTGCAGCCGCTGGTTCTCTTCGACGACTTCGAAATTTTCTTCCCATAAATACAAAAATTTCATTAGCACAGTCCTTACTCCTTCCTATCCTAGATTATGCAGACTCCTGCTATCTAGATCTCACCGAACAGCAGGTTAATAAACTTGAGCGTCTTCAAAACTTGTGTATTCGTTTCATTTATGGCTTTCGTAAGTATGACCACGTTTCTGAATTTCGCACGCAGCTCAAGTGGCTTCCCATCCGTTATCGCAGAAACCTGCATATACTTTCCCTCTTATACTCCATACTATTCAATCCTTCTACGCCTTCTTATCTGAAAGAATGTTTTCCCTTCCATAGGGACATCCATAGTGAGGGTCCCTCACGACGTGACCTTTTCTATTTTCGTCTGAAAATAGAAAAAAATCTCACTTCACAAACTTTTTTCTAATTCCTTTTCTGTTCAAGCCGTCCGTCTGTGGAACGATTTCCCTCTTACAATCAGGAAGTCTCAAACACTGACGAACTTTAAACAGCTCGTCAAAAGCTACTACCTTTCAATTTAATCTTCTGAACTTATATGCTTCAATCTTGTGCAGTCTTTCTTTCTTTTGGTGTCGGACATAACTGCATACTTTTGTATTGCATCTATATTCTTAACTTAAATTGTGTAATTGTATAAGGTTCTTTTACTTATTATGCGCCACCTACCTTTATCTATGTTAATTCTTCTTTAAGTTAAGGTTGCCTGGAAGAAATTGCATTAGCAATAAGGCCGCCTATTGTACTTTCTTATATAGACTATGTATATTTGTATATTTTATTGGTGCAATAAAGAGTTTTGTATTGTAACCCGCACATCGGTGCGTTTTCGGGCCAGAATTGCAATCTAATCGATTGGCAGTAGTTGCGAACGAGCATGCTTCTGGCACATGACCCCCTAAACATTTTTAAGTGTTACACGATATCATTTTGAGAGAGGTTGGGCGCATCAAAGCAACCTAGGGAAGTGCCTGACAGAAAACCACATCCAATTATCAATTTCCTGGAGGGTTGTTGTGTTCCTGTGATTGAGTGAGGTTATCGTCAGCATGCCGTGTAACCACTTTATATTAGGTAAGTCGTATGTTTGTACGCGTTGTATAATATCTTTGCCAATTGTGAATCGATAACTTCTTTTTGTCTAAGCTTTTAGAGTTCTATTGGTCCAATATTATTATATGAAGTTGAAATTGTCACTTTGATAAAGTCAGTTTTAAAGGATTTTAAGTCCTTGTATAAAGAAGTATCTATTTTTATGGTAAAATTTCGTGCTTGCGTATGATTGGTCTAGTATAAATTTGGTGATGTTATGACTAACTTAAAGTCAAGACGTTTAAGTATGATACGGGTTAAAGCTTTGTAATTACCCCTGTGTTTTCTCGCATTGCTTCGACGGCATTGTAGAGGCGCACACTTCATATCAAACTAGCGCAGTACTCATAGTGGGAAAAAATATATTGGTATTAGATTTCTTGGTCTCCTTTTGTGCTACATTACAAATATGCTTTTATTATACAACGCCGGGAGGCATACAAGCAGACGGTCAACTAAATGTGAAGTGGTGACCGTATCCTATGAACACAAAAGTTTGTCCTGTGTCCAACCCACGAAGCTTTTGTGTTAAAATAGCATTCTAGTTTAAGACCAAAGGGCAATGACTGACCACTGTGCCCCGGGCTGGCCAAAACTCTTGTTTCAAGGCTAGTTTGGATTGTGTATTGATGTATCAGTCAGTGAATTCTTTCTTTTGTATTTAGAGATACCTATCTATTGCAATTAGCAGCGTATTTACCTATATTTACTTATAACATCGTAAACGTACTATGCAAACACAAAAAGGAATTTTCGAAATCGCATTGTTTTGAAGACTGTGCGTTCGTACAGTTCAGCTTTACATACTCGTAATAAGCGTAGAAATTCAGATACCTATGCTTTTCTTACAGATCTGGTATGACAAGACAAGCTTTGGGCAGCTCTATTACAGCAAGTTCTTCAATCGGACTGGATCCTTCTGGTTCTGGCTATTACAACCAATATACAGCTGTTAACTAATTATTGCAAAGTCATGGAAGGTGTGGTATCGCTACGATTAAAATTGTATAAATTAAATACCACAATATATCCGAGGTAGTCATTATTAAGATTTTCATAATTATATTTTTTTGGTTTTGTGGTGGTGATATAGAATTTTCGGCTAAGTGATGGAACAAAATCTTAAAAAAATATGTAGGTATAGTATAATAAATTATTTTCTTTCTTTCTTTACAGTATTTTTAATTATATACCAGTGTTTTCTATTTTATAAAGAATATTTAAGAGACGTAGGGCGCATCAAAGTAGGGTGTCTGGCGATCTTACAGACGACCACAGCCAAATACAACTCCCTGGAGGGATGTAGTGTTCCTGCGTATGAGTGAGGACCGTAAAGTAAATAAATTCGTAAGGAGTTGCTGTATTAGTAAAAGAGGTGGCATCACGCGAGAGTATATGCCGTTCATAAGCTATGGTCACCACTTTACATTAAGTTGGCTATCTGTTTGTATGTCTCCCAACGTTGTATACCAATATATATCTATATATATGTATAATATATAAAAAGAGGTTCTTATGAAGACAATTAAAATGTTCAAATTAGGATACTGCGGACAGTATATTTATGGCTTAAATTGGTGAGAATAACTTAAACGTTTGTTATGTTCACGTTTTTTAGTGTCTGTGTCTAATTATTAAAGTTGAAGTTAAAAGTAGTCTTTAAAAGTCGAAGGTCACAAGTAGAGATGTGCCGAGCTAGGCTGACTTGAATACCTAGCAGGTACTCACGTATTCGAGTATATGACATACTGAATTCACAATACTCGAATACAGGTTTCGAGTACTTACGTTATTCGAATCCTAAGTCGTGTATTTTAATCGCAACTAATGTGATATTAATGTTTCAATTATTTGTTTCTCTTCAAAGTTATTATTTTAATCTATCGAACTCTCGCTTATCAGTAGATATTGTGGAATTTAGTGTTAGGTTTTAGTGTTTTTTAATCGGTGATTTATTGAATTATCGGTGATATTATTGATTTTTACGTTTATACAATCGTTCTCATTTCTTTTTTAGAGTACATTCACTATCAGTCAAAGGTTTATTTTAATACAATTTAAAAGATTTTTAAAAAGTTTTAATAACTTTAGTAAGATTATCAAAGCGAGTAAATCGTTCTTCCTATTCATAATTTCTATTAAAATAGAACATCTTTGGTATACATATATAGATAAAAATTCCAAATAGATAATTGTTAATTGGTAGCTTTAATATCGTACCTCACTTTGCCATAATTACCGAAAGACTAATTACATGATTAAATGACTGATTAATAGTATTATTAGTAATCATTTTATTATTTACATACTTTACTATCGTTCATACATGATTTGTGTTGAGATGTACGAGTGGGACATGGTGCGAGTGCGAGTGAAGAAAAACACTGAGGCGTCGGAATAATTATATATTAATATTACGTTACAATTGTTACATGATGTGTTGGGGGGCGAAAAAGGGCCGATATTATTTGATCTGAAGTATTTATATTACGGGGCACTGCCCTCTGTCGGAAACAATTCTTACTAAAAATCCTGTCTTATTTATTCTAAATCGGCCCAGAGACCGTTAGTACGCGCATGTGTCAACAATTTGTGAGATGAAATATCAAATTTGGAGTCAAAAGCAAGCTACAAAGTACGATTCAAAAAGTACTCGAATACCTGTCAAAGTCTTCCGACTCGAGTCCTAATTCGATTTTTTTATTTTTTTATCGAATACCAAAATATTCGAATACCAAAAAAAGCTGCCTTGGCGCATCACTAGTCACAAGTGATAAACTAATCTGCTACGTAATAACACGTAGTACTCGTACAAACCAATTTTACCTGCTGAGTATGATTACCGGAAACTTCCTGAAGAGTTGTTGGCTACGGAAACTAATTCACATCAGATGGGCCGCATAGTTGTTCGCCTCCCGTCTTTTTATAAAACCACTCTTATACATCTACACACTCTTATATAAATATCTGCCAGCCAAACCACTAAATTTGATGATACCATCATTGATTATTTGTACATGTAAGGAAGTAAACCGTCAGGAAAAAAATTATACATTATGTAATAGCGAATACTAAAAGTACGAGTAGTTTTTATTTGAATAATAGCGTCCTTCTGGTGTGTAACATAAAACAATTTCCCTTTAGGGTTTTGTAGCAAACAGGTGTAGTTGTGTCATGTCGTAGGTTAGATAGCTAAAATTAGCTTCGGTTATAGGAAATGAAGTAAAATAATTAAAAACACACAATACCTCATCTTCACCTAAATTGGGAATCGAAAGTAGGAAGCTTTTTATTTGAATCTAATGTATTTTTATTTTATAAGTAGGTAATCCACTCTATTTTAGTATTTGACTGTTTGTTATGTCAATGTAACGAATTTACAAGAAAAACTATCACGGTAGGGTAAGTAATCACAGATAATCGTTCTCCCTAACAGTTTCATAGAAATTGTACGCAACTGTAACTACATAAATATCTAAAAGGTATGTTACCTATACTACTACGGAACCATTGCTCGAGTTCAACTCTCACTTGGCCGTTTTATTATATTAATGAATAAAAGACATAAGTTTATAACGAATTATTAATTAGGTAGGTTACCGAAAGTTGCAAAAAAAAAATATTACGGTAATGTCAAAAGGTTAAATTATTTTTTAATTCTGTTTGCGTGTCTTCTAAAGTTCGAATGTTTTTTATGTCCTAAGTTTATTTATGTGGTAAACGTAGGTTGCTTCGCTGTAGGGTTTAACTCGGTTTACATTCAATAATTTCTAGGTAATTTTAATTATTTTAGTCCAGATTGACTAAAATAATTAAAACTAACTTATCATTAATATTATTTTTAGAAGTGAATGATTAGGTGTGTAAGAACAGAGAAGTCGAGTGGTGCCCGTTTCTCTGGTCGTCTGGGGTGAGGTTAGATAAATGAAATAAAGTAATCATTGTTATAAATATCAAATTATATTTGCTTTGCAGTGACACTTACAGTAAAAAAAATGCATAGTAGTAATTATGGAACAGAATTATTAAACAGGACACGTTTTAAGTATCTTTTAAGAATAAACAACTATGTCACCAACTATCATGGTTACAGAATCATAAAAATATCAATACAAAATGAATGTACTCGTAACAGCAGAATTTAATCTAATTTCAGAGTTGATATAGTGATACTGATTTGTTTGCATTTTCTATTTCGTTTAGTTACTTTTATTTTGGTGTAAACAAACTAGTAGGTATATAATGATAAGTCGGTATCACACCACTTGTGTGACATATTAAAACTTCGGCTACTTGGAAGTTTCTATTTAATTAGACAGAGAGCCTCATGTAGTAAAGGAATTTGAAATTACTTATACCAATCATTGCCGATATTATACTATTTATAACATTAATAATACCCGTAAATATATTAAAACATAATTAAATAGTTCTATTCGTAAATCGTACGTTCATTACAACGAGAGCAAAGGTAGAAACTATTAGAAAGTGAATACAAACCTTGATCATTCTGGATTATGCTCACTTTTATTTATTTATTTTAAAATGAAAAGTACGACTATACTTTGGATACATCATTAAACCACAAAGACATAAATAAAATGTCATATTATGGTGAACTATATTATGAGATAGAATTGAAGTGTTTTGGATATTTAAGATTACTTGTGGGGTAGTTCCAGTCTATATTGAGGCTTGTTGTACTGGTACCCTGGCTCAGGTTCAGGTGCGGGGGCAGGCGCGGGCACAGGCACCGGTGCCGGCGCTGGTTGAGGAGCAATAGGCACATGGGGAGGTGTCACAATCACTGCATCATCCGTGATTCCTACGTCTCGACCGGCCGGCGCGAATCGCTGTCCAATTTGTTGAGGCGTCTGTTGGTAGAATGGCTGCGCTTGGTAATATTGAGGTTGGAATCTTGCCGGCGTTCCGTATTGTGTAGAAACTGCGTATTGACTTGGGACTGCATATTGTGCCTGCACATATTGATTCGGAACTCCATACTCTGCTGGCAATTCCATACGTCCGAACATACTTCCCAAGAAAGGGAATTTATTTGTCAGCGTGGCCCAGAAGCCTGTTCCGCCAACCTGGTTGCTTCCTTGTCCATTTCCCCAGAAGAGTCTCTGTGACGGCTGCTGAAGAAAGTTTGGGTTCACGTCCACTGAGTATGGATCATTTGGTCTAGTGTTGTAAGGTTGTTCTCTTTGGGCATAGTATCCTACTGTACTACCTGAAACCAAATAATTTAAGTATTATTTTTGAAACCAATTCTAATTAATTCCTGTTTCATAAAATATTTTTTTTTCACTATTATAACATAATTTTTTAACGAGCATTAATTGTTTAAAACTCTGCTAAACATATTGACGAATCCACTTCACGTACCCACAACACTGCACAAAACCAAAACGACGTAAGCATTCATTTTCTCACGAACTACTGAACCTCAACTGTGGGCCATTGTTGCTCGTCTTTGCATTTATACCGCCTCTATTTACTCCCAAAAGAGGACCTTGAAGTAAAATTCTCGTAACCCAATATTGAAAGTGTGAGGTAATGGCGAGGTAGGGGCTCACCCAGCGGCCACTGGACGGCCGGTGTGGACAATAGGCGCGACAACTAGGTGACTCGTGCGCCACCGCCCGCTGCCCGCACGACGACAGGGTGTTCCCAATCTGAATACATTATGCGGGACGATTATGCGGTGCATGTTGCACTGCATAATCGCCATGTAATGATCAATGAACATGGTGAAAACGTATTGTGCGGTACTTGACGAAAATTTGTAACGTCTATTACAGCATTCATCTTACATCTATGTCACACTAGTAAGTAAGGGAGTAAGTAAGTAAGAGAATCAGATGCCTGTACCACCTTTGAATATAAATATTATAGGACAATTTGTACACAGTGATTATGTGATGGTTATAATTAAAACAAATATATCTACAGATAAACAACAAGATTAGATTAATAAAAACAACCAATAGCAAAATTGTGCTCGTTTCTACTTAGGATATAGTGCGTCGAACATGGTGCGCGATTGAAAGTCAGTGTCTGCTTATCTATAAGTATTGGAAATTTTGCTGTATAACTATTCCGATAATTAATAAAGTTAAGTTAAAGCAGGTAAGTTGTGCCTGCTTTTCTTGCTACAAGTAGTACCAACTGTGGACGATTTACAACTGGATGTATTTCTACTTATTATCTCCAAGAATATTTTGTAGACCCTAATACTTTGAATAAGGATGAGATTCTAAGGACGCATATCAAAGAAAATGTTATATTTTATATTCACTGTATGTGGAAAAATTAACATATATATAACAATAACTTTTCTTTATATATAGCGAGTCGAAAACAGTTCTACCGAGGCACGGATCCTTTGTTGGATATTCTGGAGTCAGACTTTTTCTGCAGCCAGTAAGACATGGTGGATGGTAACAGAGTATATTACATTTAAAAATGCATCCTTGGCTTGTACCTGGATGACCGAACTTCGCGCCGTTTTACATGCTTTTTTTGTTTAAATTCGGGTTTATTCAGGAAAGACACCTATACATAATTTAAAGAGCAAAAACCGTTTTCGAGATACACGAAATATATTTTATTTATATCTATATAAATATGTACAAATATGTATTTGCTCATTTAAGTATCACATAACTATCATGTGACATAACTTTCAAATTACTTATGTCCTGAGTTGCGCCGGAAACTCGGTTATTAGTGTTATTACTCGGCACGTTTTATAGTCATCACATCACATCAACCCTTACTCATCTCACTGCAAGGATACGGGTCTTCCTTCAACGTGCTTCGTGCTTAACGTGCCCTCCGAAGCACGGAGAAACTGGAGATAGATAAACCCATCCATAGACAGACTGCGGTAGACGTTGCTTAACCTGCGTGTTCGGTTAGAATGGACACCATGGAGCTCTCACACCATCGAGCTCTCTGCGTTTTATAGTAGGTAAATGCCGAGTCGGTTAATGTAATTAATTGTTGAAATACTGTTTTCTCATTACGGAGGTAGAATAATAAAAAGAAATAAGCATATTTAATTACCAATTAAATCGAAAATGTTATGAATTCTATCTATAAAATAATTTTGAAAATTTAACAGACTTTTCTGACAGAAAATTTTCTGACTTCAGCACGCACGAACCGAGTAACTCGGCCGAGTACTCGGTTCGGAAAAGATAAAAGAGAGTAATACTCGGTACTCATTACACCGTATATTGTGTACTCGGCGCATCTCTGCTTTTGTCACACACACGGTATTGCAGAATTATATTCTGCATTTCTGTGTTGTACTTACATACTTTTCGTACTACGTCGGGTTGCGAATAAGCATATAACTCTACTAATATAAAGCGATTACCGCAGCCACACAACAGTATCACGTTCTCTGCCGATGCAGCTCCTCCTCAGAAGCTTCCTGGTGACCTCACTCCCTTGCAAGAAAAGCATCCAAGGAATTGTTTGCTTAAATACTGCTGTGACTAGCGTGTATATTATTTTATTTCATGTTAATATTATACACACGCTGTTAATGTCGAACTTTTGTGAAAAATGCACTGGTACGCGTACGTGCGTGTTTACTCAACATAATCGGCATTATTCATAAGATAACAAGTATTTGTCTTCGCCGTGTGTCACGGTATTGTGGATCGCAGGAGCGTTTTGCGAAACGTTGCCCAATACGATGCGAGCTTATACGACACTCACGGAACGTAGACTTCATACGGAATAGATAAGAAAGTTTACATAAGTACCAACTTATTTCCAAACAATGAGTACGACTGATGATGTATTCAATAAAGATTTTCACTGTTTTAGCGATTGCGTAATGACGGTATTATTATGTTTTTTTCCAAAAATGTAGAAATATTCAATTACGTTATGTCGGTGTTGCCAGTAGTTGGACGGATACGCCAACTTATTTGTGTTTGTTTAAACAACAAAGAAGTAAGTACTTTTGTTATTCAAATTGTTTGTGGGTTCATTTACAGTTCAAGGTACTCGTAGAATGTAGAAAGTAGTATAAATACTTTTTCTTTCCAATATACTGGACGTAACAGAGAAAAGGGTTGATGTTACGCCCAAGAGACAGAATGAAAGGAATATATTTTAAATGTCTCAGTCATACATTATTCGAAACCGAATGAGCCTTCAAGTAGGTAGGTAAGCATTTTAGTTAAAGCATGTTGTACTTTATTGAATGTACCTATTAATTGACATAATATATTAACAGCATATGAAAGGTAAAGGATGAGGAAAGTTTTTGCGTGTATTTTATTTAAAGATTTATATTTTTGAAGTTTCATGTAATAATGAACTCTTCATCAAGTTCATTTGGGTTGATCACAAGCCATGGAAGAAAAGTCTAAATCAGTTCCTAAATCAAAGAAAAATATAAATAAAGTATTTTATGTGTTATCGTCGAATCATCTCAAATATGCGACCAACATATGATCTACTTCATCAGAACACTTTTCGAAAATATCAAAGAAAAAATAAAATCGAGCAAGTGCACGTCGAACTGACGATTTCATAGGTACTCCTAACACAATTTTATTCCTACCACATAATAAAAGTCTATCTATCCATAACTTCCCGCGAAATCCCTTGCGGGGTAGGAATAAATGCCTGTTGCAATAAAATACTTAACAAAATACGATGATTGATTGATTGGCGAGTCTTTATTATTATTTTATATAAGAGAGCGGCATACGAATCTTTGGTTAACCTGATAGTAAGTGATTACCGCCACCCATAGGTATCAATATCATATCATGTAATGATTACCATCGTATGTCGTGCAATGATTAGAAATTCTAAGCGCTACCCCAACTCGCACTTGTCCAGTTTTTATTATGTGTTACATTAGTTTAGAACAGAGGTTCCCAGACTTTTTTTCTCATAGACCACTTTCAAAATTTAGCTGGTTCCGGTGGATCCCCTGCAGCTACATTTCTACCATAGGGAATATTCCCAAAACTACACAAAAAATGTGAAGATTAGATCTAATTATGGAAATTTGCGTTGCGGCTGAGTTACAACCACGAATTAATAGTTTTCGAAAAAAAAGTTAATAAATTTAAATAATAAATTAACCAATCAATTAATTAAATGATTGTGCTATGAGTGGATGTCAAAAAAACAAAGTTGGCCAGTCACAAAAGTGACTCCATCCAACTTTACTTTTTTGACACATCACAAGTTACTCACATCACAAGTAACCAATCAATCTGACTTATTTCATTTAGAAAACTCCCCATTCGGACTGGTAAAATTAAAAGAAAAGTAGTATATTTTTTTGTGTTGTATTTATTCAAATATGTAATTATTACACAATTAATTATTATTGTATTGCATTGCAAGTCTCGACACGTTGTACTGAATATGGAATATGCAAGATTTTACAAGTAACATTCGCTGTGCTTCTTAAAATATTATCTGCCTACATTGATAGGTAAAGTCCAACCAACATTTAGTCTTTACTATCGAAAGCAGATAAATTTTCATGGACCCCCATTTACGAATTGTAAACCCCCATTTTTTTGTCACGCCAACGTAGACCCCCGTCGAGTCTCCCGTGGACCCCTGAGGGTCCACCTGGACTACTTTAGGAACTAAGGGTTTAGAGATTGCAATATGTTCACCAAATTGGATTATTGTACGTTTAGAAGATGTAGTCAGTCAACTTTAAAGGTAGAATGGGTGGACGAATGGCCCGACGTACAGCGTATGCTTAGTAGGGTTTCGTTGGTAACACATGAGCTCAGAATCCTGAAACCCAAACAAGAATCACATATTATTTTCATTTAATAATTATTTAAATGACTACTTATTTTAATTACCTTACTGAGCTAGTTCAGTAAGGCAGTAGTTTTTGAGGTGATTGTCTAATTACATATCTTCATCACAGGTGTTTTTGTAACACAAAGCCTTTTTACAAAACTTAGCAGACCGACTATAAAATCATAAAAGCAACTGATGTTGTCCATACAGTACACTTTACATTTTGTACAATTACATACGTGCACATTGCAATGTTAAATTAACTAGGTGATTTTCTTTTGCCATAAGTATCCATCTCATCAAAGCAGCCCCTCTGGAGGAAGTATCTCCGCCAAATAACAACTCTCTAGAGGGTTGTTGTGTTCCTACGTGCAAGTGAGGTCACAGTAAGGAGTTGCTGTGTAAGCAGCAGAGGAGGCATCGAGCGAGTGATACTAAATATATCGCAAGCGTTAATAGGCTAGGGTACCCGCTTTGCATCAGGTGGGCCGTATGCTTGTATGCCTCCCGACGTAGTATATAAAAAAAACGAAATCAGCTACAGGTCTTAACTTTAAATCATTTAATATGAATGTTGATCTACCACCGAAAATTTAAGTAGAAAATTAATTAAGGTAATATATATTTACATGGTGTTCAATATTTTTCAAAGCAAACAAGCTTACGACTCGCCTGATGGTGATAAGCTAAAGAAGGATAAACATAAAAAAAGAGCCGAAAACTAATTTTTTTTTTCAGACGCGAAGTATCTTTGAGAATTCATCACATAGAGTATAAATGTGTTTTTCATTCTTATTTCTTTTCGAAAATAAATTAACGAGAGACTGACATACAAAACTTATCACCATTTTAGTGTATTATTTGGGTTCATAACGTAGTTGACGAGCTATGACAAACAAACAGTTTTTTCCTATACAGGTGATTAAAATATAGACATAAGACAGGAAAACGCATTACGGTATCCTACTAGAGTAATGCACAAATCGAAGTTAACGTCTTGTTTTTTAATTTGGTAACATGAGCCAAGGAATGATTAAACAGGGATTTCAACTTTGTGTTTTAATGAAATTCATCACATGAAAAAATGCCTAACCTATTTTCCTTGTGACACATGGAGCGAATTCCAGATATACTTTTCGAATTTCAGTATCTTAAATTTTCCTTAAATAAATAAGACTATTTTCCAACCGAGCAGCGTAATTTGGCAAGTCACTACGGGTGTGCAATGGTACGGCGGAAATATTTTTATTTAATTCAATTTTTGTATAGTGAAAAGACGAGCTCGGTGGCTCAGTGGTGGAACGCGCTGTTACGCTACTTTGACACCAGCGCTCGTGGGTTCGATTCCCACACAGTGCAAACATTTGTGTGCATGAACATGTCTGTTTGTATTGGTCTGGGTATTTTCTATGTATAATAAGTATGTATTTACAAAAAAAAAAAATGTATTTACGTATGTTTATCAGTTGTCTAGTACCCATAACACAAGCTTTGCTTACTTTGGGGCTAGGTGGCGCTGTGTAATTTGTCCGACAATATTTATATTTATTTACTTTGGGCATAGCAGAGCCAATTGGCCTGGGTCAGACGAAAACAGTAACTCTCCCTGAAAAACGTTTCTAAAATATACGACGCTTTACTTCCCAGTTTTATCTCTTTCATATTGTATGCGTTTTGATATCCATTGGTACCTAAGATTAGGAAAGGAAAAAATAAAATAATGTACAGTTCTAAAAGTTTATAGCTTTTTATATATCTGTATTTAATCTTATCTTTTAATCTGAGCAGCTTAAGATTGATACTGATTAGCATTAGGGAAAGCGGTCAGTGATGGGTCAGACCATTCGTAACTCCGCCGCATTGTGCGGTCCATATCGGCTGTTGACATAGACAAATTTGCTATGAATATTTAGTCGATTTATTGGCCAAGTGACAAAGGTCAAAATTGAATAACAACTGAAATCTAGATTCATCGAATGTCTTTGCAAATACCAATGACATTAGTTTGTAATAGTGCAGTTAAGATACAAAGGATTAACATTCGTCACACGCATTTCTTATTTACACATCCAAATTGCATTCACGTCAGCGGTTGCATAGTCTATGTGCTATTTTCTGGAGGTTATCATAATATATACGTTCGTCTCCTTTGTAAGTCATAATACTCGTAAATGATAAGGTCAATAATAATATTTGGGTTGACAGTATTATGTTAACGTAGTGAAGTTAACATAATACTGTAAACCAATATGCATGCCAATGGTGTATGGAAGATGATAGATGTACAACATTCGATACGAAAATATGCCAAGAAAGGAAAGAAGATAGTATTTATTTTAGTTTTAGGACACAGCAGTGCCATTTTCTAGTGAACCGGATGGGCACAGATTACAAAAGCGAATACGTTGACGGGCCCGCGTCTATTGACCGTAATTGTTGACGAATTTCCAATAAAATGGTAGATACCACCACAGTAGGCACTTTTAAACATTTTATGCTGTGGCATAAAATTATAAAAAGTGCCTACTGTATGTAGATGAAGGACTGTCTATGATAACAATACCCTCAATAAATATATACCTATGTATTATTACAAAGACGATATTGAAGACAATTTTTGATATTTCATAATTAATTAATATTTTAGTTTAATAAAAATTAAAATACAACCCATTGCAATGCACGGCATTTGCATTCAAGTTTATCTAAATGGAAATGTATTTTAAACAGGATTATTAAAAAAAATGCAAATTCACCTGTTTACTTGTACAATCGGAACGAAACACTTAATACGTGAATCACGACTCTCACCTGACCTCTTTATTTTAAATTATTTGTCGAAGTTTATTGTAAGCATTAACCTATAGGAATAATAGCAGTCGCTACTCATGACTAAGTAAATTAATTGTTTAATAAATGAATATCATAATTCCATGACTGCTATCTTAGAGACTGATGATGGCCATAAAAAGATAATAGTCGATTGGTTAATGTATTGAGCTGAAGACGATTTATTATACTGGGTTATTTCATTTCGAAAATAGAACTTTCTGTTACGTTAAAGTTACGTTTATGTTATAATTTTCCCTTTGCCCTTATATTGGCATCACTACGTTCAGGAATGCTGCTATTTAGTGTTTATACACGGTGACGACGAAACACAATAATAATGTAATCCGTTAAAAGGTAACGTAATTAGGCTAGTTAGAAGGTAATAATTGTCTTTTTTCTGCATCTATTTTAAACGGCGAATTTAAACTTTTTACAAATACGACGATTAGACGTTCGTGTTTATAATAAAAAAAAAGTTACGCTGCTCCTGTTCTTAGACACAATAGCTGTTACGACCTTCTACGTTACATTTTTTCGGATCGTATTTATTTTCAATGAGGTTACCGAATAACCTCTGAGATACTACAATTTCGTGGGTGACTGAAACCAACCCAAACCATGTTATGCCAATACCACATACAACAATATTTTGTACATTAGGCAGTTAATACGACTCATAAGTCCCATCATTTCTGGAACATTCCACTTTTTTTCTCGCTTATCTACGCCCCCAGGCAAGCTACCACTGCTGCACGGACGCCATGATGAAAGGTCGTGTCTGTATTTTATAGTGAAATAGTGTTGTGAAAAAATTTATATTTTCTCTAAATCAAGGTATGCAAAGTAGTAATTACAAACTGGTAAGTTTCATGATACTAATAAATTTTTGGATATATTCTAATATATCCAAAAATCAGGGATTAATAGATAACTAATTAGGTTGATAAAACTACAAACATAGGTTACTTAGGTACAACTTAAATAGAATAATTAATTTTTATATTTTCTAGCTAGGTTATTACTTAAACCAAACTTAAAGGTATCAACTAAAATAAAAAAGGCAACTTATAATTCGCTGGAGGGTTCTTGTGAGTGAGGTTACCAGTAAGATCCTAAGCAGTTGCTGTGTTTTGAACAGGGGTGGTAATACGCGGCTTATACTTAATTTTTTTATATTTAACATAAGCATACAGCTTACCTGATGTAAACCAGTTATCGTAGCCTATGAACGTTTGCAATATAATTAGTATCACTCGCGCGATGCCACCTCTGCTGCTAATATAGCATCTCCTTAGGAGCTTATTGGTGACCTGACTTACACGCAGGAACACAATAACCCCTCAGGGAGTTGTCATTTGGCTGCGGTTTTTTGTGAGGTGGAAGTTTTACTGTCCCAGAGGGTCTACTTTGATGCGCTCTACGTCTCTTAAAAACACCCAGACCACAACAAACATACGTATTCATGCGCACAAATGTTTGTCCTGTGTGGGAAATCGAACCCACGAGCTTTGGTGTCAAAGTAGCGTTATTGAACATTGCACCACCGAGCTTGTCAAGACTCATATATTGCAAGCGTTCATAGGCTACGGTAACCACTTTACATCAAGTGGGCCGTACTGCAAATACGGACCTCCTTGAAGAAATTGAAGTTCTTACTTATACCATATATATATTTATACATTTTTTATACAAAATGAGACTACAATACCACTTAGGTATATACCCATGTCAGAACAGAAGAAAATACAGACAATTGCGAAAAATTGTTCGTCTTAAAGTTTACTCGGTTACTGTTAGGTAGATTGGTATTGACTTTGTTTATGGTTACCCTGCGTATCGTAAAGTAAGTCGCGTAGTCTATTACGGTGGTCTCGGGTGCAGGGGCGCTATGTTACGAAGGTAGGCATCGCAGGAGTTGTTTGCGCGGACGATAAGCTTACGCACTGTGTCGACTGGACGCGAAGTGCGCTGGCTATTGTTGCGTGCACATCCCTTTGTCTAGGATTTACGTATCCGGCCTGGGCCGTGATCTCGATTTTAATTGTCAAATTATTATAAAAAATTCGAAAGGAAAAAGAGAGAGCTAATTCCATAGTCATAACATAACGACGATGTAATCTTCTCTTTATGCTATCTAGCATAATCACTAACTTTGAATAAATCTCGTAAGAGACTCGAATATTAATATGGAACTAAATATAATGTACCTAATGAAAATAGGCCAAATGAAAGTTTTAATTCTGACTGTCTGGATCAAACT
Organism: Pyralis farinalis; assembly: GCA_947507595.1. Classification (NCBI taxonomy): domain Eukaryota; kingdom Metazoa; phylum Arthropoda; class Insecta; order Lepidoptera; family Pyralidae; genus Pyralis; species Pyralis farinalis. Next base: position 21,879,069 of record OX382259.1, on the reverse strand, counting down.
CAATTGTAGAAATTATTTCAATTATTCTCGTAGAGTGTCTCGAAACAACCGGACATGGTGGTCGAAACAAACTACTATGTTCTCCAAAAATGTTCCATTAGTTTATTCTCAATTTTATTTTATATCGGTCAATACTTCTGTCATTTCACTAGATCCTATTTATTGAAACGACGTATCACTGAAAGTATCTTAGCATTTTGTCATATCACTAGATGCTTAGTTTTAGTAAGAATACGCTATAGAATTGATTACATCTACCGTCATTTCGTGATATCTCTAGGGATTTCGTAAAATCCCTGGTATCCTCATTTCCCTACAACATATATACGACGTCAGGTAGAATACAAGCATGCGGCCCACCTGATGTAAAGTGGATTCACAGCCTATGAGCACTTGCAACACATTAAGTATCACTCGCGCGACGCCACTCTGCACCACACAGCTACTCCTTAGGACCTCACTCACTCGCAGGCATACAGCAAATCTCCAGGACTTCTTTTTTGGCTGCAATATTATGTGAGGTGAAGTACTTCTCCAGACGGGTTGTTTTGATGTGCCCTGCCTCCTAAAAAACACCCAGAGCTCAGAACCCACGAGCGTTAGTGTCAAAGTAGTGTTACTACGCACTGCCCCACCGAGCGCGTCATACAATGTTAGATAAAATTTGCCTCTTCACGCATCTCATTTAACAGAAGTAGAACGCATCGAATCAGGTGGGCTAGGTAGCGAGAGTACCTACTTTATCTCCAAAAGGTCACGTCTCGGTGGGGCGGCGCAAACTTAACGTTTTCAAGTACTTTACCTCCTCCTTTTCACTTTTTTGTTGTTCATTCATCTACTTCACTTCGGGTCCCCACATCTTATCCCTCATATTTTTTTCTTGTACATCTAGGGCAATGTGTTAAATAGTTATATAATTCAGCAGGACGTGATATTGAAACCTCAAGTGATTTATGTCTCACGGCTGTGCCTCGGGATTAAAAACTGCTTTCTCGTTTATAATCAGTCACTTTTTTCCCCCGGTGAAAAATATAGGTCATATTGCCAATTTCATCAGTAATATAGCATGACCCTATTATGTTGTACTATAAAATTGCTACGTTGAATGACTTCGTTAGCGTTTATCACAGATCTAGAAATTTTACGCTACTATATGTAATCATACTATTACTATATAATATATAATCATAATGCCTAATGTTCGTGAAGGAAAGAGACAGATATTAAAGTACATTTAGGACATGGTTTTTTTTCGAGTAACAGTGGTGTGTGTGTGTGTTGTTTAGTGTCTTGCTTGGTTTTATGTGGACACTTTCTCAAATTAATTCTAATCCTGCAGTAAAAAGTGTTATAAGTGCTTGGTGCTGACTTGGTGTCTTGTTCTACGAGTAAATGTGATGTCACAAGAAGAAATGGTCCAAACAAATAAACGTTTCACAATTTATGGTTCCTACAGTCGGGAGGTTGCAAGAAAAATCAACCTTTATTAATTACTTTAATTAAAAATCATTCGTATATGTAACGAATGATTATTGATCGATGTTAGCTGCAATAATGAATTTATAAAATAATTAGGAATATACCGTGCATTGACGATTGGCGCAATCCACCTAGATTTCTGCTGAAGGCGCACCTTGTGCCGCTATACGTGTGCAATGTTACTGGGGACACGACAAGCGATATTATTGGGCACACTACAAGCGATGCGCTATCAGAGTTAGCTACGCGTAATACACAGATAAATACCAATTATTCGTTGAACTCTTTTATGTCATATTTTATCAAATTACTAGTGGCTAATCGAATAAGAATGTAGTTTTTCTGTAGTATATAGGCTTGCCTTGCGATTTGTAGTAAGATTTCCATTTTACAAGTATATTTAAATAATATTTTATATAAACTAGTAAAGTGTTAGAATAAGCTAGGGCTTGAAAAAGTGATGACGTCATGAGTATCGATAACATTTAATAAGGCAATATTTTTATTACTACTGTAGTAACTAAGTCCATGCTTATTCAGCTAAATCAAAGATGAAAACGTATTACAATGAAATATATCAAGTTTATTTACCTGTTCACGTTACGAGCAAGAATTCAACGGGATATCTCTTATAGGATTTTCTACATTTAGAGTCGGCAATACACTAGTGACACCCTTGATGTTGCAACTGTCCATACGTTACGGTTACTGCTTACTCTCAGGGTATGTAACAAACCGTTTGTTGTACGCCACCTTAGATGTTTAAAAAAATTACACTAAGGAGCCAAATAATGCAATTTCTTGTAAATCACCTTATATTTTTCCCCTTTTTCCAGGTTCTCACCAAATCCAACAATGCGTGAAAGATGAATGGGGATTATAAACAGACAAGACTGGACTACATAAGAACTCTACAAAGAAAAATGTTTTAAATTAAAAACATCACCATGTATTAATGAAATACTTACTTTATTTGTAAAGCAACTGCAAATACAATTAAATCTAGATTGATAAGATCTTGAAAAAATATGCTATAGAAAATATCTAAGTATCATAGAGTGGGAACAGCTACAGTAGTGAAGACTAAAAATGTCATTACAATAGGACACTTATACATTCTTTATAGATTCAAGTATCATGAGGAAAATCGATGTCTTCATAATGGATGTAGTATAATCGATGGAGTCTTCATAATTGATGGAGTCTTCATAATCGATGGAGATATGACTTCCGTCTTCGTTTATGCTACAAATACCTTATCCCTTTAATCTAGTACCGAGCCTGTGGTAACTTTTGATTTCTGATTAAAGCATGAGAGCAAATTGTTAAACTTTGATAGGGAAACTTTATGAACACACTCAAAAATACTGTAATATTTCGTGAGCAATAAATAATTAATCAAATATGTATAACCTTCTAATTACTAATGCTATAAGTATTATAATTTTGTAGCCTAAACATCCTATTCTTTATTACGCGCCCTAGTGCGAGAAAGACACAGAGCGCTACTTTACAGACTGACCGTCGACAATCGGCTAATATGAGCAAATTGTTAAACTTTGATATGGAAACTTTATGTACACACTCAAAAATACTGTAATATTTCGTGAGCAATAAATAATTAATCAAATATGTATAACCTTCTAATTACTAATGCTATAAGTATTATAATTTTGTAGCCTAAAAATCCTATTGTCTATTACGCGCCCTAGTGCGAGAAAGACACAGAGCGCTACTTTACAGTCTGACCGTCGACAATCGGCCAATATAAATGAGCGTGTGTGAAAAACAACAGATTTAGGGTCGAATCCAGGTTGGTAATTCACCTCTACGATTTGTCATCGATTTTTTAAGCGATAAGATTTTATCATCATGTTTTTCTTCAATGGTTTCCGATGATTAGACCATATAATAGGCAAGGAGATTATAATATCTACCTATCCTGATAATATCTTGATTAAAGGACCTACTGAAAGTTAATCGACAATGTGAAAGTTTATCGTTCACAACACTATTTTTAACTCACACATAAAATCTAAATCTCCAACACATATAAAATTTATTTCTGATCTCGTCTCTGAGCTGTTATACATTTAATTATGTGAAGCTTTTACCTTTTACCTATATTTTTGTTTTTTTCCACACAACTGTAGGTACCTACTGTAAATACATTGCGTGTAATACGGGCAGTACAGGAGTTACAAACTCAAGTCATTAAAGCCTATCAAACGAAAGGAGTTCCCTCTCGACTGCAGTTAGTACAAAATGTAATAAAATGTACATTTTAATTACCTATAACTTTGTTAAAATGTCATTAATTTCGAAAAACAACCTTAACTATAATTATGTCGTAAACGGCATTAGAATGTTCGCGTTTGTACTTTAGTAGTAATGGTTCCGAAGGAATTCAGACAATGTGCTCTTTACTTTTAAATGTCACGTTCTTTTATTTGGGTTAGTCTGATCCCCAAATGTCCAGAATCATCCTGTGATTCCATCCAAATCTCATCGAAGTAAAATAAGACGTATGTCTTATTTTACTTCGATGAGATTTTACCCTCCCAGAAGGTTTACCCCCTTTTTCAAGTCGAACAGAGTCATCTCGCAAAAAAGAACATGAAAATTTATGGCTCAGAATTATTTTTGTCATTTCATCACGGACGAGAATTTGACAAACGATTTTACGCAAACAATTCTATTCGAAATTCAAACACTCATGTGTTTTTTTTTCATATGGCCATATGCTCTTTTTGACGAGCTCGGTGGTGTAACTCATCATCCATCAGAGGTCATGTTTAATATTAAGTTAACCTCTCATGCCACGACTCATGGTAAGTAACGGTCGTCGCTCTCAAACAAGGTAAATCACAGAATTCACAGATCGTTTAAAAAAAATATGGCATTCATCTTTCTGTTATCCTACGATAATAATTCTTGATCACGCGATTCCATGACGACAAAAAAGATTTTCGAAAATATTAATTACATCGAAATATTTATCAAACGTTAATATAAGAGCGATGTCTGTGATATTATATGTATACATACCTATATATCTTATATATAATAATCTCGTGTCACGGTGTTTGTGGTCGCACTCCTCCGAAACGGCTCGACCGATTTTTATGTACGAGTATATTTGGTAGGTATGAGAATAGGTTATAAAATAAAGTAATATATAATACTTATTTTATTTTTATTTATTTCATAAAAAAACATTAGATAAAAATAATAAGAAATAATTTATAAGGCACAACAATGTTTTCCGGGTCAGCTAGTATATATATATATTTATATATATATTGTTTATATATATATATATATATATAAACAATATATATATAAATATATATACTAGCTGACCCGGAAAACATATATATATATCCAAATAATAACTCTCTGCCCGTGAGATCAGTTAGCTCTTGAAGGGTTAATGTGTTAGCAGAAGTATTGGCAACGTATATACTCCTTGCACTGCAATCGTTTATAGGCTACGCTAACCACTTAACGTCATGTGGGTCATAGTATTTTGAAACGGACAAGCTTCAGCTTTGCAGGGTTGAATTGGACCAAATTTCTTCACCCGTACATCGAAATCTCTAGTTTAGAGACAATTCGAGGCTTTATTCCATAGTTACCGCCCGCAGCTAGTTGCTCGGATTATCGTTTTTCAAATGTTCCACATTTAATTTAAATATTTTTATAAAGCAATCGAATAAAAGGTGTATTTATTATTATTCGGTCAGGTATTTATGCATGATGCACAAAGGACTCTAGCAGCTATCAATTAGGTATATAAGAGTTATCCGCATAACAAGGAGTACCATTTATTAAGTCATTTATGAACAACATATCATGTATATTGTTATTTAATATAGTATACTCAAATGAATGAAAAATAAAGAAAAAATACCTTAATTATCAATTAGATACGGAAGTATTAGACGATTCGAATAGATTTATGTACAAACCTTATATAGATCCATGCCTACAATTACATAAATACTGCACGGAGCATAAAAACCAGCGATAAGCAAAAAATCAAACAATTTAGCTAATGGCTTTTTAAATTAATTTAGATATATTAAGGTGAGATTGCTACGAGTATAATATGTAGTTTCAAAAAGTATACAACAAAAAATGTATCTATTGTCTATATAAGGTAACGTGCGTGCGGAGATACCTTGGGTACACATAGATAATATTACATACCTAATATCATTCACTATTGTGATAGCAGTCAAAGGCGACCCTGACAAGCCTTTGTAGAATATGTGAGTGGACAAACACTGACGAGTTGTATTACTCAGAATTCAGCCCTTCTAGCATACTCCTATCACAGGACACACCCTTAATGTCGTGGTACGCAATTTGCTTTTCGCCGTTGGGAGCTTGTTTTGCTACTATAGAATAGATATTGCTCTTTGATACCCGAATGTAACACTATGAAAAATATTTTATACTATATAAATTGACAATACGTTTAGGTATATTATATAAACTATACATATATTTTACATCTACACAGTCTGATAAATTGATGCATTATTGTTTTTTGTGTCAAAGTCCGCAGACGACTACTTTGCTGGGAAGCAGGAAAATACGGTGTCATTTTTTTATGATACTACATCATCAGATAAGTGCCTAACTTACTTTTGTATTCAATTGTCATATTTTTTATTTTATATATGTTTCAAATTCCTTCAATTTCGATCAGTTACTTTGATCAAATCTATATAACATGGCCCAATTGATTCATCATCACCGTCGGTCAAGATCGGCAATGCACAAGTGAAACAACTGTTGCTATAATCGACCGTAGGCGACGGTAACTATTAACAGTGGCCGTATGCTTGTTTATTATCTTAGTGGTATTTAAAAATCAACGAGCTGAAAATGGGGAATCAAATTTATGGACGGAAATTTTTCAACGGGATACATGTGAGAACGTTTCTAAGTTTTTAACATTTGCCATGAGATATGGGAAACCAATATTCGCATAAAAATATTTTACGGAGCGATGGAAACAAACCTTAGTGGGGATATTCCATGAATAATGTTGAGTTTAAATTTGTACAAGAGACACAAAAGTTAAATGAGTAGGGCAGAATGGGAAGTAAGTATAAAAAAGAGAACAACGAATGGTGGAGGCCAGGGTAGCTAAAAATATAGGATAGTACGAGAAGACTGTACATCTTAGGGTTGGCAACGCAAGAGTGACAAATGTCCATAGGCTACGGTAACTGCTTTCCATCAGGTAAGCCGTACACTTGTTTGCCACTTTAGTTGTCTTAAAAAAAACATACGGGTCAGCATGGGGAGAGAAGAACGAGCAATATTATTATAAATTATGATTTATGATAGACATACAAGGGATATATTAATAATAGTATAACAGGTAGGTACCTAAATATTTTTTACGTAGTTTTTCATTACATATTAATAAAAAAATATGCCAACGGAACGATGCATGTGATCAAGTTCATGAAGGTTTATCATTTCATCAAGTTCATGCAAGCGATTTTTCGAGGCCCAATGTGTTTGGATTGAGTTTTATGTCGTTTTTAATTGATATGACTCACAAGTATTTCCCACACTGAAGAATAATAGTAATTATTTAGATTATTCATATTACTTATCATTTGAATGTACAAAATGGATATACAAGACAACTTTAATAAGATAAGTTAAATTCGAGTTTAGGGCTAAAATGTTGAGAAAATGACGTAAATGTAAATTAAAAAGCGACCGCCTGTACTTCGGTCATTCACATTAGTCAACTGGTCAGTCATAATAAATTAACTTGGAAAAACCTAATTATCAAATAAAATTAATTGAATTAAAATGAAATAGAATTAATACAATAAAGGTCAAACTAAAAATTCAATTTATTCTTAGGGCTGTAGCTATGTACTGTAAAGATCTCAAATTATCTATCTATCTATAACTTCACGCCAAATCCCTCGCGTGGTAGGCAGAGCAGCCACGTGGCTCGATCCTTACACACCTCACTCGCTTCTTTAACATTCATAGCTCTTCTCATGCACGCTCGGGGGTTTCTAAGGCTCCTGACATCACCTTCTGTTATAACATGACCAATTTGGTCATGGTAGGTAAGTCTTGGCCTTCCTTGGCTCCTATATCCTTTCACTTTTGCGTTATAGGTATATCTGCTTCGTCATTTTTTCATCCTGCATTCTTTCTACATGCCCGAACCAACGGAGCATGCCTCTTCTTAATTTAACACCGACGCTCTCTTTCAGACCAACTCTGTATCTAACATTATCATTGCGAATACGGTCTACAAGCTTTACGATACAATTTTTGCGCAACGTTCGCATTCCGACCGCGTTTATTCTACTTTCATGCTCTCTTTGCCATACCCAGCTCTCGCTTCCATAAACACATGTTAGGACCAGCACTGCATTGTGTATAGCGAACTGTGTCTTTTGCCCCAAGTTTTTACTGCCAAGAAGTTTTCCCAACGCTCCATTTTCACTATTCCCAGCACTCACTTATGTTTTCACATCAGCGGTGTACTTTCCATCCCTGTTGAAAGTGCATTCAAAATATACAATCTCATCCATTTGTTCCAACATTTCATCATCAACTATAATCCTATAACCAATGTAGGTTCTGGTTTCTTCTCTTTCAAATACCATTATCGTTGTTTTCTTCGCATTCAATAGTGAGCCTTTGTCCATACAATCGTCTTTCATTATTGTGACCAGTGTTTGCAGTTCAGATGGTGTTTCTGCTAATAGGACGGCATCATCTGCATAGAGCAGACAGTTCACTACTAGGTCACCCATGCGCAATCCTACATTCATTGACCTTATTTTCTGCAGTTAACTAACGAGATACAGAATAAACAGTTTAGCAGATAGCATGCAGCCCTGTTTGACACCAATTTTATCATCAAACCAGGGTGGTATACGACCCTCTATCCGCGCACATGCTAAGCAATCCTTGTAAGTGGACTGCACAGCACGTAGCAGTGAACCATCAATCTCATATCTCGGCAATATGTCCCACAGTTCCTTTGAGAAAGCATTTGTTATGGTTATGCAACCATAACAAATGCTTTCTCAAGATCCAGATAACCGCAGAAAACCTTCTGGTCTAAGGCCAGATGCTTCTCCACGATATTGCGGAGCGAGAAATCTTGATTCGTACATCCCTTTCCATTTCGGAATCCTCCCTGTGCTTCATTCCATCGGATTTTACCCTCATTCTCCTTTCAATGACATTTCCATATATATCGCAGTCCAAGTATGACATCCCTGATCCCTGTTGAAAGCGCATTCAAAATATACAATCTCATCCATTTGTTCCAACATTTCATCATCAACTATAATCCTTACATTGGTTCAGGTTTATTCTCTTTCAAATACCATTATCGTTGTTTTCTTCGCATTCAATAGTAAATGACACCAACTTCAGACTTTATGTTGTTCATTCTGAATGCCGACGAACCACTCCGAGACTTCTTTACCCCTCTCTAAAAGAGTTTGGTACTTGCCTCGAAGTTTTTCGTCAGCCTCTCTTATTCATAGTTTGTTTTTCATACTTCTCTTTCACTAAAGCCTTGGTTTTATTCTTCCATAGACGGTACATTTATTTCTCTTTTCTCTCATATTTTCATTTAGGTACAAAGATACATAATCCAGCCACGCTTTCCTCTTTCTTGCAACGGAGGATTCAACCTCAGCATCCCACCAGCCATCTCCTTTCAATGTTTTATGCCACTTTGCGCATCCACATGCTTCTTTTGCACTATCCACCACTTGTTTCTTTCACAATTTTCCAGCAGGCTTGCATTTGCAAGTCTTTCGCTTACCAGATGTATATACGTTCTCGTTACATTTCCATCTTGCAATCACCTAACACATTTATCTTCGCTCTTTCATTCGCTTCAGCTAAATCCCTCAAAGACTCCCAAAGCTTCTCTAGTTCTTGAGCACACGCTGAGCTTACGGGAGCGTATGCTGCAACCAGAAATACTCGCGTGATGCCCAGTTTTATACGAACCCAAAACATGATCATCCCGATCTACCCCAGACTGTAGGGCAATCATGGCACCGAGCAGATTATCGGTGTCGCTCCCCTTGGGCTTAGTCTTTGTCCCACACAAAGCCATTGTCTCTCATTCATTACGTCCATCAGTTCGTTCATCTTATCATTCAATCCACCTCTCACATTCCACGTGCCTATGCAGCACTCGGCTCTCCTCGACCCGCCGGCGCTGCGTGGTGGACGGCCTCCCCCATCGTCGCATGCAGCTACATTCGCACCGACGGGGGCGGATCGGTGCGCGTCGCCTCGGGGGGACGCCGCGCGTCCCCCCGAGGCGCATCCGCACGCGGTGCGCTGTTGGTTCAGATTTGCAATCTGATTGATTGCCTTCTGGCATGAACACATGATCTTGAACCCCAAATCTTAAATTAACTTTGCGTAATATATTTCTCGAATATATTTTATTACATGTTCGCTCCGAACTGAGTTCACCCGAGTTTGTCAGGTGATTGATATGAATAAATGGTGATTGTCGTAAATTCTGTATTACGAGTATACCTATAGATAAAAAGTAACAGCAATTTTGAAATAGTTGAAGTATGTTTTCTTTAGCTGGATTCAGAAATCAACCACTTTTTACGTACTATCTATAACTAGTACTGCCTTATAGTGGCGCTATTTGGCTAGTGATTTTTAGATCGAATAGCTCAAACCCTCTTGTCGGACTATTAGACATACATATACTCGTAAATTAATGCTAAGTAGTCTCATTGACCCTACTTGAATAATCCAGCGAGTTATTCACGAAAATATTCAGGCTTCCCGTAAGAGACTAGACCCAGATATAGATAGATAATATTCACCGAGTGAACCATTTGCATCAATAATTATATGATTTAGCGCCACAGAACACCTCTATATTATAAGTTCTGTGCTTAGCGCTTATATTATTGTTTGCCCACACATTGACAACCAAGACGGATGTTAAACGATGCCACTATTCTTATAGTAACATTGCAATATTCATGGTCATTTCAATGGTTGCATTACAGCTTTATTTTCTAGTTACACCTTTTACAGTACTATAGTGGCAAACAAGTGTACGAGCTGCCTAATGATAAGCGGTTGTCGTAGCTCATGGGCCCTAAAATCGACTTAGTACCGTACTATGACGTAACTCTTCATGCCTTTTTTGAAGAACCTCATACTGTAGTAGTTCGGGGTAACCTCGGCAGAGAGATTATGTTGATTCTGTGTAACCCTACAGTACGTGAAAATTGGGTTCCAGTTTGCGAGGATGAATTTACCGCCGTAGACGAACGAGGAACGTAGATTGTACAAAGAAACAGTAGGCTTCATATCGAACACTCACCTCGAAATAACCCATTGTACAATCGGTAGAACATACAAAGGAGGCAATGTTTCTCCTTGAATTTAAATCAATTGTAGGATGTTAAATAATGCCAGTAAACGAACAAATACATCAAGGATCTAGGCTCAAAAGAGAGAATACATTACTGCTCAAAAATGGATGTCTACATTATTCTCTCAAACTTTTATATCTATTTTATTGTCAATTAGATTGACTTAAAAGGTACTCAAAGTAGGACATACGATTTCTTCATAAAAACTGATCAGCCGTGGACAGGAATATATGCTTATTTTACCGTAGGTACCTAGCTTTATAGAAAATGGTAGGCACGCATATAACATAATCGACACCCTTACCGACATACCTACCTAAAGTAGATGTATTAGATCATATGTACCGCATCTTTATGAATAATTTATCAGTGAGTATTAAATACATTATCCGTGAACATCTCACTAGGCGTGAACAATAACGAGCGATGTGAGCGATTCTATCAGCAAATATATGCGGCGCAATGTCAGTGATTTATATGTGCCAGATGATGATCCGTGTCCTTAGAAGGCCAGGCTTAATGAGAGTAATCACTGCTTTGTTTCCATTATGGGCGATTATCAAGTCAAATAGATATCATCTGTACCATTATTTTTAGTTTACGTGCCCATATTCATATATAAAGCATACCATTAATTATACATAAGTTATGATCTTGAAGGTCTTTTAAAAAAGTGGCTACTTGTATTTTTTGTAGTCGTCTGCTTGTATTCACATTGAAAATGTAAACATATTTCTAAGCAAGGATATACAAAATTGAATTATGTTTAACTAAACACATTTAATTGGGGGTTTGATTTTATATTGTAGGTATCGTTAAGAAGGTATCACATGAAATTGTACCCGTGAGAAGAAAAAGTCACAGCTTTCGCTGAAATCGAATATCATGGGTAATAATATTTTACTATACAAAGCTTGAAATTGATATTAGTGCTCTTAGATACAGTTTATGAAACACGTATTATAGTGCTATTCAAAATGAAAATTGAACTTGAAGAGAAAGAGTCGTGGCAAAGTTGATCTAAGAAAGAATATTTTTCTTGAATTGAATATAAACATTTATTATATGGGCGATATTGGATGGATGGATGGATTTTCTATATTGTATTGCTAAAGGAATAAAGTCATTTTAAATAGTTGTGCACGGCCTACCTTAGACCAAAACCCCTGAACTAAGAAACACTAAATATGGATATCCGGTAACAGTGAAAAAAAGATAGTAGAAGTGAAGTAGAAAGGAGGAATCAGAGAAGGGGAGATAGCAATCTAAGCATAGATAACAGAAACAACGGGAGATGTGACGAGGGGGCGTGGTTGGTGTCGCCGCAATATGCTCAAAACGAGAACATTGCCAAGAACAGTAAGTTAGTTGCAATCAAGTTCGATTGAGATACGTTGCTCCTTGTTTTAGCAAAATGCCAAGTTGTGCTGTTGCCTTTTTGCAAAAATAGAAGTGCAGTGGTTAACTTTAAATCAAATGGAATCACTTATCACCTATAAGTACAAATAATATTACGTTTTATAAGCATAAATACAGAATTAATTTCAAAAATTCTCTGACGCCATTTCTACCAGGGCCTTACCACGATACAAATTATAAATATCAAATTTCTCATTCTTAATCATACATTGCTTTTCTACCATTACGCAGTCTCCACCGCTCGTTTACCAACACGCAATGTAAAGCGAGTAATATTATTCGTTCACTGTGTGTACAGTTTCGAGATACGGCCGCTTGTTTCTGCCGCTTTATAAATGTAGTAGTGCGTGCTTACTTGGGTGTTGTTTAAATAAACATCCAATGACAGCGTCTTAACAAATGTGTGTCGTTGTACTTGTGTGCGTAGAATGATATTTTTTATTTATTTAAGTGTGTGAGTGTTTTATGGTGGGGTGAAACTCGGCGACAACCGTCCCGGTGTAAACTCGCGTGGTATGTCACATCTCCCATTGTTTCTGTTATCTATGAATCTAAGTGAAGTACCAGGTAAGGAAAGTACATAAATAAGAAAAATAGATACATGGATAGTATTGCAAGAGGATTTGCGAATGAAAGGATGCGAGGATATATTATGTATTTCCAGATTAAGAATAAAATGTGTTGGATCGAATCGAATCGATAAATAGATTTCCTTTTTATTATTTCACTGGATAGGGTTCTATAGTAAATTATAATGCGGTAGATATGGCAAAATATTTCATTTTCATAATAATATAAAACACTTTTATTATTGCCTATGCCAATTAATAAGAACCTACTAGCCATTGCAATTAAAATATCACAATATTAATGCGAATTATCTACTTAACGGTTATTTAAGTCTTCATTCATTTTAAACACTAATTAACATCGAAATTGTGCCAATTCTATCTTCCATAACCTGCAACAAAAAGTGTATATTATAAGATATGATATTAGTAGAGTTAGAAGTCATTTTAGATTTCTATGTACTAATTTTGATTATTATGTAGTTCAATAACCAAAATACTGTTTTAAAGAGAGATTGCAAATTGTACATTATTACACGATGCCAATTTTTTTTTCAAACTTAGTATTTATTAATCGGTAACTAAATGCACTTTCTGTCAAATAAACATATCATTAACATAACCTCAAATTAATAAAATATATCTCACTTAAACTTTTATCAGTCCTGCACCCCATCACGTATGAAAAGCTAGTCATAATTATTTATAAATATATCCGGGTTTCTAAAGTTATTTAAGTACCTCCTTTAGTTGAAGATCCAGAAGCAGCATGTGCCGAACTGCTGGCGAAGCTTCCCCCGAATCCAAATGAATTGGCACCGGCGCCGGCAATTGCTCCTGCTGTACCTTTCGCTACAGCTCTCGCCGCATCTAATTCGTCATTTGAAATACCAGTTTTTGGCAATTCTAAGACACCGCTCCATTCAATGCTATCACCGAGTGAGCTACTTCCTGGAGACCCACAAATTCCCTGACATCCACCAGCTCCTTTGTTATCTCCAGCGTGGTTACCGCTGCTGTAAGCGCCGGCACTAGCTAACGCTGCCGCCCCAGCTTGGGCTCCAAAACTATTTAATTTATTGCTGGGTGATCCAGTCATGCCATATCTATCTGGTCTATTTTGATGATCAATTGCACCTTTCATAAAGATATTTGTAGTACCACCTGTAATTTTTCCACCATCGTAGGGTTTTAAGATTCCTGGTGGTCCCCCAAATCCACCCATGTATACAGCCCGATTTCCATCAGAGGAAGCCGCTGCGACAGAAAGAGCGGCGTTAGATGCGCCATGTTGAGCATAATTAGGAGAATTTGTGTGAGAGTCACATTTTTCAGATCCACATGATACCGGATTGTTAGTTCCTAATATTTCACGATTATTATCAGGGTTAGAAACTGGATGAGATGCGCAAATGCCAGAAGAACAGGATGAAGACGATGTTGCCTTATTAGCCGTGGAATAATAGCCACTTGGAGGAGGAGGTTTAAATTCATAAGGATTTAAAATTCCTGGAGGTCCTCCGAACCCGCCTGTATAAATTTGTTCGTTTTTAGAGCTTGGCTTTGATATAGCGAATACTGAGGACGAAGAATGGGCTCCGCCTGCTACTCCTGAATTATATATAGGGTTAACGCTATTTATTGGTTCACCTGTATGTGTTGATGTCGAACCAGATGACCCAACAACATGGGTTGGATTTGTAGGTGCTAATGGAATGAAAGCTGGGAAGGAGTCATTAGGTTGACTTGGAATTTTAGAGGTAGTATGAAGACCAGTAGGTTGTAATGATGGAATATTACAATCATTTGAAAGGCAGTTTGTTGAACCACTAGGTGAGGGTCCTTGTGAATGTGTGGGGAATTTAGAGCCAGCGAATCCATGTAGAACATTTGAAGGTGGTGGTGGTTTACTAAAATCCGAATATTGGCCGTGTGGATAAGAGCCACAATTTCCTGATGCGCAGTTGGCTGAAACACCAGATGGGATTTTATGAGAATAGGTAGGAATTTTATGTCCCGCACTACTAAAATCAGTGGTTCCTGAAGAAGGTAAGTTTTCACAGTTTCCAGAAGCACAATTGGGTGATACACTAGGTTGTGCTCCTTGAATATTATTTGGAATTTGTGGTTTAAAATGTCCAGGTAGGGGTACATTTCCGCAATTTCCTAAAGCGCAATCGCTAATACCTGGTGCTCCACCAAAATATGCAGGAGTTTTAGGCCCTGACACATTGGAATTCGGGTATTGACTGGTAGATGGAGAATCACTTGGAGATTTTGTTCCCGTACCAATGTTTCCATTAGGATTGGTAGAAGGTACATTAGCACAATTTCCAAAAGCACAACTTACGGAAGTGTCAGACGTTTCAGGCTTTACTGGAGTGTTAGAACTTGATGTAAAGCCAGGATACTGACTGGGTGGATAACAATTTCCTAAGGCACAGTTGGATGAGCTTTTTGGTTGGTTTGTACTATATGCGGAAACAGAAGGAGGATTACCACAATTTCCATTACCACAATTGGGTGAACCACTAGATAAGATTCCTGAAGAATAAGATGGTAATTTCAGCCCCATAGTAGTAAATCCTGATCCAGTTGTCAAACTCGCGCAATTTCCAGTAGCACAGTTAGATGAACTACTGGTAGTAGCTGTAGCATGTACTGGATTTTTTGGTCCTAAGCCATCAAAATGAGGATGTTGACTAACCGGAAAACCACAATTCCCAAAGGCACAGTTGGATGAGCCGCTAGGTGAGGTTCCTGGAAAATATGTAGGTGATTTTGGTTGTGTAATAGTAATTCCGGGTCTAGGTGCACTAGGACAATTTCCAGAAGCACAGTTAGAACTGCCAGAAACTCCTGTAGGGTTTGTGGGGTTTTTTAGATTTGACGTATCAAAATTAGGAAATTGAATTGACGGCGAGGAGTTACATTTTCCTAAAGCGCAGTTACTGGGTTTGTGATTTGGAGCATTTGGTGCTGGACTATCGTAATTTGTAGGTAGAGAGGAGGGATAACCTGCGCAATTACCAGAAACGCAGTTGTAAGGTTTATTAAGAGGACTATCAGAATGTGTTGGAGTTACAGACTTTGAGTCATCATGAGAACCTG
Source organism: Pyralis farinalis (assembly GCA_947507595.1). NCBI lineage: Eukaryota > Metazoa > Arthropoda > Insecta > Lepidoptera > Pyralidae > Pyralis > Pyralis farinalis. The sequence goes on along the minus strand of OX382259.1, from coordinate 21,863,051 downwards.
AATTTTGGCCGGTAGGATAAGCACCGCAGTTTCCTGAAGCACAATTTGTTGACCCTGTTGGGGAAGATTCCGGAGAATAACTTGGTGTTTGGGATCCTGAGCCTGAGCTACTAAAATATGACGACTCAGAAGAATGACTAGCACAGTTCCCAGATACACATTTTTGTGAACTATCAGATACTGAACTATGTGATGGAGTTTTTGATCCTGACAAATCAAAGTTAGGGTGGTGACTAAATTCAACAGAATCGCACTTTCCCGAAACACACCCGAGATGTGCGACTGTGGTTTGAGACGGAGTATTTGTTGGAGATTTAAATATTGGTTCATTATTACAATATCCTTCTACACATGTGGTTTGTTGGGTTTTGGGACTTTGGTAAGGACCAGGCTCCAAACTACCCAAGACCGGAGATGATGCTCCCGTAATTTTGTTGGGAAATTTATTATCTTGCTGCGATATTGCTGATTGTACAGCAGGCGCTGTAGAACTACTAGGTGACCCAGAATGAAGATGCTCCCGGGGATAGTTATTAGATGATTTTAAGTTTTGAGCTGATGATCCGCAATTTCCATGTAAACAATCAATACCAGATTCTTTAGGAGCTTCATTATTAGTTTTATCATAGTCTGATGGCTGGTTATTAGATGATGATGATGACCCTGATGTCAATGATGGTGACCCTGGTGTGTCACCAGGAATATCATTCGCGTCATAATTTTTAGATGGTGTTTTAGAGTCTGTATCAGTGGTACAACTCCCTGATGTACAGTCTTTGTTGTCATTAAAAACTGTTGATGTTGATCCTGATTTAGGCATACATTGTCCTTTTGCACAGATATCACTAGTATCACCAGAAGAACCAGATTCGGTTTTGTTACACTGAGCCGACGAACATTTTTTGGGAGTATTATTATTAATTGTGGAAGAAACGTCTTCGCAATCGTTTCCTTCACATGGTAATTTATGGGTGTAACAATTATTCCCAGAACATAGATTGTTAGCTCCATTTTGCACTCCTGCAATAGCACCTGCTGCAGCTGCGGCATGGGCACCACTGTATGATGATAATCCATTTCCAGCAGAACTTTCTTGCGGGCTATTTATTCTGCTACCACTTTGACAACCTCCAGATTTACATCCATCATTTCCTGGCAAACCCAAAAAACCAGATAACCCAGTAGCACCTGAACCACTGAAACTAAATGAGCCAGAACTGGAACTAGCGCTTGAAGAAGCAAAACTGGATGAAGCTGATTTTGAAAAACTGCCTGAGACTGCACCATTTGGGATGCTGAGCGGCAGACCGCTTATACCACTAAATGCGCTTGCCACAGCACCCGCTTCAGCTGGAACAAAAATAGTGAACAATAGATTAATGGAATTTCGTTTTACACAGCGACGACGTGAATTTCATTTTATACACTTGGTGCCTACGCCTAGCATGTGAACGCTTATAATGTAAGAACTAACGCTCGCGCGTTGTCACACCTGCTGCTAATTTTTAATGCGTATTGCTTACGCACTCGCAGGACCGCAACAATCGAGGGACTTGTTATTTGCCCGCTGTGAAGTGGAGAGACTTCCTCAGATGGGCTGTGACTTCTCTCTTTATTGCTTAACGACTCTCCTCTATCAAAAACAGCCGAGACCGACGGCTTAATGTGCCCTCTGACTACGGATAAACTTGAGGCCCTCTGGGTACGAAACTCGAGGCGTGTTCGCTTACTGACATCGCAGTCATTGACCTCATTATTAAAAAAATGTGGATGTGCAAGAAAGCTTGCTATGTAGAATAGAGGACAACAAGGTCTCCACATATTACACTACGCATATGTTATGTATGGTTGGTTTTATAGACCAGATATCAGGATCGTTAATTTACATAGGAACCCACAGTGGATTCAAGCTGTTTCCGTTAAATTAAATGTATATTTTCTATTTAGACTATGCTGTCTAAGTAAGAGAGAGTTAATACTCGTATGTAAACGGCCTAGCTGTTTTCCGTTTTCAACGTGCTATTTATAAAGATATAGAAAAAAATGAAATTTGAAATGTATAAACTAAAGAACGTACGGAACTATGGAACCTCGGAGCATGAATCCAATTCGCACTTGATCATTCATTGTAGTTTTGTGCATACATACGCACGACTATCATATGAGCTAAATAATACCTAACAAATCTTATAATATCTTCACATTCTACACGCATACTCTCAAATAGTACGTAGAAATACCTAAGTAAATAAATAAGTAAGAAAATATTAAACGTAACTTATAAAATGGTTCACTGCCTTTTCGCTGAAAATTGTTCGGCCGATTATCACTTGCCAACTAACGTTTCGAAGAAATTTATTTAGCGGAATAATCATTTGCCAAATTTTCGTATAATTTTGCTTTATTTCCCAACTTCACAGTTGCCAACTGTATGTTTGGTATATATAAAAAATCCGAACAATTTTAAGCGAAAAGCAATTCGCTTTTGGCACTTCGCCGGCCGCTGCCGCGGCACGCTCGCTCGGCTCGTGCGTTGTTTGTCATACCTACTCTAACTTAACCTAACCTAACTTACTGAGATTTCTGTTGCTATACTTATTACAAAAATATTAAAATAGACAAATGATAAATGCCCCAAATGTTTTGTGTCATTATAATAATCAGCTTAACAATAATTCTATCAAATGAAACGTTATCATACAAAAATTTGATAATCGTTAGTTCTCAAAGTGAAAAATAGGTGAAACGTTGGTTGGCAAGTGATAATCGGCCAAACAATTTTCGGCGAAAAGGCAGGATACCTTATAAAATATACATTTATTGCGCATAAAATTTTGGCATTTAAGTTTTCACGGTTCACTCGTTTTGGAGAAAAATGGACAACTACGACTATGAAACTGACTTAATTTACTGGTATATATATGTATATGTATATATATATATGTATATTGTATTAACAGATAACAAAAAATACTTGGATTTTCTCTGGAACCTCATTCCAGTCGCTTATTTGCCATATAACAGGACGCAAAGAATCATTGTACACCCCACAGGAACGATTCAGCGGTGTAATAAATTTGCAAGAACTAGGTACCATTTTGATACAGTTATACTCGTACCTGCCCATGACTCCTGAATTTCTAAAGATTTCGACATAAGAATAAATGTATTACGATAAAGTTAAAAGAGTTTTAGCCAATAATATTATCCCGTCAAAACACAGTTTGTGTTAATAATATTTCTGGCAATATTTACATCTTCACTAATTTTTATATAAGTACATGAAACTTTTGAATTTCCAATATTGTATTATTATACACCTAAGATAAAACAAAGATCTGTTTATTTCCTTTTATAAAATGTCCGTAAAATCGTCCAATTGTTTTTTATCTGGGCCAATCTATGCTCTCCGGGAGATGATAAGAGGTGGGGTGAGGACGAAAGTGTAGACATCGCTCTCGCATCGGTGTCGTTGTAATAAATATAGTATCCGGTTCATTGCGGAATTTGCATGTTTCTTTGAATGACGATATTCGTGACTTCTACTGCGACCACCAAGGAAATCCGGATTAGGTACTATTAACCCTTTAATTGAAGAAAACCGACGTCATCACATCACATTAAGGTAATTTAAGGACTATGGTTGATCGATATGAGCCCCGTTAAAAAAAAATACACGTACATATAAATAAGTTGCGAAATTCTGTTGTCGTTGAATTCGTAAAAAAACTAACACCAGAACACAAAAGCGAGTATTGCGAGGCGGAAAACATAGGTAATAAATAATTGTGTTTTTTGTGATCCCATTTACATAAATCCACTTGAACATAACCATTTGTTTAAACACATACCAGGTTACATATCGTCATATAGTACACATTTTTTTTTAATTTAAGTGTTAATACCTAATAAAATACATATTAATGAATAACAAAATTAAAAGTTTTAACCTTAATTTTCGTTGTTGTTATAACGGTCATAGTAATAAAGTACGACCCATGTGACAGACGCACGGAAAGGCAGATAGACAGACAGTAGTCTTAGAAATAGAGTTCCGTTGGTACCTACTCTTTGGATACGGATCCCTAAAAACGAGAAAGTTCAAAAGGCCGCATCCTCTTGCACCACTGACAGCGCTTTTTCGCATAAGAAGAAAACTGGTTTGCAGAGTATTTAGCAAAATAGTGAATGCATTATTTTGCTCTTAACTTGTTTTTTTTATCAGTTACGCAAAACATTCAGTGCACGTCGCTGTGTTTATCAGTACGTTATGTATAAACAGTAAATTTGAATTCCCAAGTCATCTTCGCTGTCTTTAATAGGGCAAACCATTTAATAAAATACCATTTAATTGTAAAACATTGGAACCTAGGAATCAATAAGAAACTTAAATTTAAACGAGTAATGTAATGCATACTCGCTTAATCAGTTCGTTTCAACCTCTGTGATAGATGTTATACTTAAAAACGGTCATATATCGTTACTGAGAGGATATGCAACTTAAAGCTGGATAATTTGATTAAGTGGATGTTAATAACTCTATTAGCACTCTTAAATAAGAGTACTTCAGCCTTAAGTATCTGATCTGTACCTCGTGTTAGTTGGGATATGGTCCAAATTACTTATTATTGCACTAATGTTAAATTTTGTATTCTCATAGTACATACCGACGTAACAATTATTGGTGAATGGAAATAAACAAATTCATTCAATAAATAAGTGCGGCACCGTAACACTTAAATTGGTGGTGCACTGTTTTATTTATAAAAACGTTTAATGATATAATTAATAGTGAAACAGTAAAAAATTCATTGCAGTCGATGCGAATGTGTACTTTTTTGTTTAAAAGTATATATTTTATATTTTTTAATAATCAAAATCGGATCTTATACTAAATAAAGGCAAAAAAAGTCGGTTTCAAAAGTTTTTATAATCATCAAAATTCCACTAATTGTTATAGAAATAAATTGGAATGAACCATGATAAAACACAATTTGAATTATTCAAATCTGTTGAGTCGTTCCTGAGATATTGGTGAATATACATAAATAAAACATAAGCGACGAACTTGGAATCTCTTCCATTTTAAAAGTCCCTCAAAAAGGACAAAAGTTTCTAACAGCCTTTGAGTAGTATGTATCTTACATACAGGAAGACCATGGTACCTAAAATTTTATTTATTCAATTCTATGAAACATGATACAACACAATCATGTATTGAATACCAAATTTGGCTCGTCTGTTGCTCCTACTTACATCTTATGAATGCGTAGGAAATAACTTGAAGGATGACATAACGTTTTAAGATAATGATCAAAAAAGTTTCCGAGATAATTGCCGATATAATTGAAAAATAATCTCTCAAATAAACATATTTTGTAACGAAAATGTATTTGTTCAAAATCATTAAAAATGTATTTCTTTATTTATCAAAATCATGAAAAAGGCCCATTAGCACCGTTTGATTCGACATAATCCCTTTAAAAAAAATATTGATTTTCCAACAAATTTGGTTAAATGTGAAAATCTTTTTGCTGTAAGATAAATACTTAGAGCAACAGCAGACTATGACATGCTATGTGCCGAATAAACCTGTTAAAGAGGTGCCTTCAACTTGAAGTAACTTTAACGAAAAAGTTAAAGTTACTTCAAGTTCAAGGTTCCTAAATATTATTACACATTTTCTTTTTTACTGACTCTACCTATTATTATGGTAATGTAAAATACAGTATAATTGTTATATTCCGTTGTATTAGATGCGGTCCAGGTATTTCTCCAAAAAAAATTAAAGATTTGCAATATACTTGTAATATTATGTATATTAGTAAATAAATACTTTATCATCGTTTCCTTTGTTTTTTACACGTAGTATGTCTATAATCAAAGCATCATAAAATTGTTCAGTAGTCAACTAAATTGTTTTTTAGTCTTATATAATTGAAGTTTCAAAAAGTGCATTAAACCAATGAAATACTTCTTGTTTATTTCATTTGAGTTCGTTTCATTGTTATTAATATATTGAATTGAATTCTTACAATAAACACCACTAAAGATTATATTTTTTTATTACCAACTTCTTTAGTAAACTATTTCGGCTATATGTGTCCACAGGCTACGGTAACTGCTTACCATCAGGTAGGCCGTACGCTTATTTGCCACATTAGTATTATAATTAAAATTGGAATCACCTAAAATTTGCTCAAAAATCTTACACAGCAGAAGCATTATTGCCCGGTACTTTATCTGCAATTAAACGGAACATTTAAGTACGTAAATGCGTGACATCAGTCTTTCTCTTAGAGCATATGCTATACATATACTCTAATTGTACAGCAGCAGGGTTCAGTTTTTACATGGGTACTATTGTCATTATACTGGACGTCCATGCCTCGTATCCTTGTGATGGAAAGCCGCGTTCAACTTGTATCTGACTTAATTATCTGACCAGGTACGGTTGAACTTGATTCTGTTAAACCCTTCAAGACACAGTTGATTGACTATCTGTAATTATTATCTATAACTTCCACGCCAAATCCCTTGCGGGGTAGGCAGAGAGAACCGAGCGCCACGTGACTTGATCCTTACATATCTGACTCGCTACTTTAACATTCATTGCTCTTCTCATGTACGCTCGCCGGTTTCTAGAGCTCCTGACATCACCTTCTGATAGAACACGACAAATTTGGTCATGGTAGGTAAGCTTTGGCATTCCTCGGCTCCTACATCCTTTCACTTTTGCATTGTATATCTGCTTCGTCATTCTTTCATCCTGCATTCTTTCTACATGTCCGGACCAACGGAGCATGCCTTTTCTTATTTTAACACCGACGCTCTCTTTCAGACCAACTCTGTTTCTAACATCATCATTGCGAATATTTCTAACATCATCATTGCGAATACGGTCTACAAGTCTTACGCCATAATTTTTGTGCAGCGCTCGCATGTCGACCGCGTTTATCCTACTTTCATACTTTCTCTTCCATACCCAGCTCTCGCTTCCATAAGTTAGCATTGTGTATAGCGAGCTGTGCCTTTTGGCTCAGGTTTTTACTGCCAAGAAGTTTTCCCAACGTTCCATTCAGACTATTCCCAGCACTCGCTCGTCTTTCCACGGCTGCGGTGTACTTTCCGTCCCTGCTGAAAGCGCATCCAAGATACACAATCTCATCCACTTGTTCTAACACTTCATCATAAACTGTAATCCTTACATTAGTTCTGGATTCCAGTGTCCACAATAGACAGTGGACTCTACGCTCATGCAGTAACCATGTACTATCGAACAGGCCGTACGATTGTTTGCCACCATATTGATAAGATATAAAAAATTCAGAATTTGCTAAAGAAAATTTCAGTTCAAATTGAAGGATGTAGGGGGATGGCAAAGACTCAACTACGACGACTAGGTTGGTCGTATTTTATCGGAGGATGATATTAGGAACCCCAGGAACCAGCGACTATGCGTGAGTGAAAGAGCTATGAATCTTAAAGAAGTGAGAGAATTTTGTAAGAACCACGTTGAATGGCACTCGGTTCTTTCTACCTACGCCGCAAGGGACGTTATTATATAGATAGAGATACAAAAGTTACTGAAATCTTAGGCTACAGAATCACTGCTGTCTTGTATTTATTTACATTAAACTGAAAAATTAAATACACTTGTGTTCGCGCAATTGGTCTTAATTCAACCTCATTATTAAATTGTCAATTGTTTGTAATATATTATAATTGCTTGTTTACAATCTTGACAACATCTTTTTTGTTACTTTCAATCATTAGAAAATATTATATTTAAAACTTTTTAAAAAGTAACGCTACTCACCTCTCGCCGCTGCGCCTCCTTTCGAGCCATATCCGTGTGGGGTGGCGATCACAAAGCTCACAAGTGAACAAACAATGGCACACCTGAGCTCCATATTTCCGAAGCTCCCAAACTATAATGTTGTTGTGTTGCAATCTGCGTCCTTTATAAAGCGTTACACAAATAGACACTCGTCTGTATACAACAAAAAACCTGTTACTGCGAATCTGAGGTTGTATTAGTGTAGGCTGCTTGTCGTTACCAGTATGATAAGTATATGAAACAAATGCTTAACTACGTACTCCAAATTTATTGCTTACGTAGATAAGTACACATTCTCCCAAGCAGTTAACGTCCGTGGGGAAAAACGTTGACTCTGTTCCGAAATTTTCAAGATACCTTTGCATGTAGAAGAGATCATATATCATACTGAGATCATAATGGATAACGTTTCAATACAACTAATTTTATTAGCTATCTCATGGTTGTTTACTATGGTAATAATTGAGAAGACTTCTTCGCTTATATAGTTAAAAAATGGTTTTCTAACATCTTGGGTCGTAGTTTCGATCATCGGATAATCTATAAAAACATGTCAAAACGCTTCATCGTCCTAAACGCGGGTTCCGCTCTATAATTATTACTCCTTCTCTGTCATCACTGATACCTACTATCCCGGCATAGTTCGGCCTATAAAAACTTACTGTGTAGTATGATTTCTTATCTTACAGTTACGTTTCTAGCCCGGTGGTGGAGTGGTTCGCAAGCCACTTTGATAACATAACTTGTGGGTTCAATTCCCACATAGGATAAACATTCGTGTGCATGAACATGCATGTTTGTCTTGGCCTGAGTACTTTCAACAGGTGGAATGCATTAAAGCAGCCCGATTGGAGAAGTATCTCCACCTTACAGAAAACCGTAGCCAACTAACAACTCCCTGGAGGGTCGTTGTGTTCCTGCGAGTGAGTGAGGTTAACAGTAAGCTCCTGAGGAGTAGCTGTATGACAACAGTAGAGGTAGTATTGCGTGAGCGATACTTAATGTATTGCAAGCGTACATAGGCTACGATAACCATCACATCAGATAGGCCGTAGATATGCTTCCCGACTTTGTATAAAAATGCACTGCTAAATTCAATTTTACAAGTAGAGGAGTAGGTATCTACCTAGGGAATTAGTCAATGATGTTAGCATTAACTTCGTGTTTACGCCAATAGTCAATAAAATTTTAATTATGATTCATAGTAAAACCCGTATATATAAAATATAAAAAACCCTTAATATAAGATGTGTGAAATTGTGTGTCAGAGAGCCTTATTTGCGCTGCTTGTTGATTTCCACTACCACACCTGCCCTTGAACTATTAAAATTGAGAGTTTATAATTGAATAGATCTCTGTTCTAAAATTTTCACCCAATTGACTCGATTTCAATTAGGCAATGGTTAGACAAGGGAGTTCGAGGCTTCTTTTACCTCCTCAACAAGATCGATTTGGGAGTATTTTTCTCGCAGAATATTTAAATATATATATATATATATATAAAACTTTGAACGTTTTTGGCAGATCATTTAAAAAAATTGGTATCGAATAATGCAGCTCTCTAGTTCCATATATTATTTTACTTTAGAGCGGATATGTTTATGGTTTTTGTGATTTAAAATTCTTAATTTACAATCACATTTTTCTAAGTAAGAGGGCTCTTTACATTCCACTAAAATATTGTATTTAATTTTATCAAATGTTTGTTAGCACATTTGATAAAATTAAATACAATGCCGAAAGAGTCCATTTACTTTGTGACGATGATTTTTAATACTTTACTTTGCAACTTCTAAACATAGTCGATACGATGAACACATTCTTCTATTCTCATTATGTGAGCGGAGGTAAAGAAGGCCGGGAGCGTAATATTTTCATTTGTATTATTACATCGATGCGGTCATTTCTAATACTCGTAGGTAAACGTGCATGTTTTCTGAACTGTTTGGGAATTTCCAGAGAGTCTGGAGTACCGGCATCTCGTCAAGGGGCATCAGGGAGTGATAAGTTAACATCTGAAAATATTTGACGATCCTGGCCCTACACTTCGTCTGAAAGGTGGTCTGAGAAAAAGTTCGCATTTAACCCAATGAAATAATGTGATGAATGTCTATGCTGAAAAGAGCCGAGGCTAAAGGATCACCATTAAGGTGATTCTGTCATGTTGGTGGTGAAATATAATTAATTGAATAAGTCAGTACCTATACAAAAATGGATAGTCACTTTTCTATCTTTGTATTTTTAAACAGACTTAAAATAAGAAAGACATAGTTTCGTGGCGGATATTTTTTACACCCAATATCTCGCTAACGGCTCAATAATTTTCTGTGGTAGTTAAAAAGTTTTTAAATTGTCATTTCATATTGTTTAGCATATGATTCGATTTTGATTTCACTTTCATGAATGTAGGTAATTTTCGATCAGTAGGTAAGCAATTTGCCGAAGAATTCATAAGATATTCTGGCCTTAAATACTGTTAAGTACATTGAAACTTTTCTTTTTTGTCAACTCTTTAATTATTTTTAATTTGGAACGCGTTTATTATGTTAAAAACTTTCGATTTCTCACCGTTTTACAATTTTTTTTTCGTGTTCAAATCAAATTACAAAATGGAATGAGGTGTTAAAGAAAATAGCATTGCAGCCGTCGGTCATATTCAAGATATTTCAAAAGTTTGGTATCAGCCGTATGCTCGTATATCATACTATCGATGGATATACCAACACTCCTCTGTTGAAAATCATAAAAGATCGGGGCGAACGCGTGCGGTTAGAACTACAAAGACTGTTAATGCTGTTAAAGCCAGAATTCGCCGAGGAAACAAAAACTCTTATCGCGAGAAATGAAGATTCCCGCTAGGCAGAGTCAGCGTATAATAAAACAAGACCTAAAGCTCGGTGCTTATCGTCGATATACCAGACATGCCCAAAATCAATCTCTATAGTTGAAGACAGTGGATCGATCAAAACGCCTTCTGTCCCGATAAGCAGGTAAAGGCAAAGAAATATCCTCTCTACTGATGAAAAAATATTCCCGATTGAAGAGCACTACAACAAGCAAAATGACAAAGTGTACGCACACAGTTGTAAAGCTGCCCAAGTGGTCGCAAAGGTACAACATGGTAATCATCCTGCACCTGTAATGGTTTGGTGGGAGTGGGTGTCTTATCAAGAAATCACAAAGCTTCACTTATGTGAAAAAGGATTGAAGACTTCAGCCAAAGTGTATCAAGAGACTGTCTTGGATCGTATTCTGAAGCCTCTCAGCAATACACTTTTTAACAGACTTCAAAAACAGAGGTGATTCTCAATTCGACTGTATATTTTTTTTTGTATGTTTGTTAGCGATCATTCCGCCAATTATGAATTGATTTTGATGATTCTTTTTTTTTGTTTAGTAGGTCATACTTATTTACATACATTATTTCATAAAAAAATCAATTGTAACAGAACTTATGGCCGGACTAGGTATACTCGTATATAATACGATAACCTAATAAGTTGTGGAATAAAAAATTAAAATATTAAAACGAGTTGATTGAAGTCGATGTCGGCAAAAGCAAGGCAACCATGTATAGTTGATTTTACTATTTTGTTTATGTAACTTTTTTACAAAAACATATTGCTGTACATAGGCACTATTACTTGTTCTATGCCTACCTATACGGTCTAAGTTAGAGCAATTTTTTGTTATATCAATAATAAGTCATGGGATACTCATCCCAACTTACCTGTCCGGTAGTTGTGGTATAATATACGGGTATGCGACCCCGGCTTCCCTAGCTATTACTGTCTTTAAATAGTTAATAGATTCGGGCGTTATTTTGAGAAAGTCAAATTTACATGCAATTTGATCTAACCTGCTTTTTGTGCTTCCGCCACCAATTAGTTCATGCGGCCTAGCGCCGGCCGGCACCCACCCACTACTGTTAGTACGTGCAACATGCCGACGCTGCCATGGCTGCTCCGGTAGTCTCTGTCTCGGCTGCTGCGGTCGTCCGCCATCTGGAACAGAATCCGCATGCCCCCACCACCACCGTCGCTGCCACGACTGGCCTGGTCGTCGCTGCGACACGTGTTTCGCCTCTCCACGACGCATCATCTGGCGTTGTAGACGTTAATCGTAAGAATAACATGCAACAAGTGACAAATTCATCGCAGTGCCGTCCGTTATATTGAATTGAGGATGGGGGTGGATGGTGTGAGCGAAAAGATATTTAATAGTGGGGAATGGTTTACGTCAGTCTGTTTGTTCATGAGAGTAATTTTAGAATTTTTATGTTTATTAATTTCTAATTGTTCCCTAATATTTAGTTATAAAGCTTTGTCTATGGTGTGTAAAATTTGATATGTATTAGTGGGGGATAAGTTATGTCCTTTGTCTATGAGATGCTCGGCGAAGTGTGACCGGACAGAACAGCTTATAGACGCCCAATAAAAAATCCGGCGTCTATAAGCTGTTCTGCGATGAATGTGTATACGTTTATATCGGTCAAACTGGTCATAACTTTATAACACGGTTTCACGAACACGTATCGGCGTATAAAAACAATCGCCCAGAAAGGTCACACTTCGCCGAGCATCTCATAGACAAAGGACATAACTTATCATAAAAATAATTTAATTAACCAAAATGGCGGCGATGTGGTTCGCCACCCATCACGTCTCGTTTCTCGCAGGGGCGAAAAGCGGCCCATGGAGAGCCGCTTCGCTACGTTGAATGTAAGAGGAGGAATGGATAGTAAGGTAGATGAAGTCTGTCAGATGATGGATGAACGATGCATAGATATTCTGTGCGTGAACGAAACCAAGAGGAAAGGATGTGACACCACGGTTCATGGTCCCTACACGGCATACTGGTCGGGAGTCCCCCAAACCAGCCGAGGCTGGAGTGGTGTGATTCTTTCCTCTCGAATAGTTGAATGTGTGATGGAGCATGAATGTGTAAGCCCAAGACTCCTCTGGATTAGGTTAAAAGTCGGACTCACTCGCTTGTTTATACTTGGGGTCTATGCACCGACGGATCTGCGCGGAGGTGAATCATTAAAAGCCCAACAAGAGAGAGCGGTCTATTGCGCGTTCGTGGATCTAGAAAAGGCCTATGATAGAGTGGTGAGGAATGAATTGTGGTCAGCATTGTCCGTGAACGGTGTGAGCAGTATCCCCATACGATCATTGCAAACTCTTTATAGGGATTCTAGTGCTTGTGTAAGGATAAACGGGGCATACACTGAATGGTTTAATATCGAAAAAGGTGTTAGACAGGGATGTGTAGCGTCACCGTGGCTGTTTAATCTGTTCATGGACAATTGCTTGACAGATTTAAAAGAGAATGAAAGTGGGTTGAGAATGAATGAGTTACTCGTCAAATGTTTTCTCTATACTGATGACCAAGTATTACACCAAGCAGATGATAACTGCTATGAGTGGAGCTATTGTTAGAAAGGGAATGAAGATGAATGTAAAGAAGACGAAAGTGATGGTGTTTGAAAGAGATGAGGCAGTGACAGACTGCAATATCGTGATTGGAGATGAATAAATTGAACAGGAGAATGAGTTTGTGTATCTGGGTTCAAAGTTTACAAGAGATGGAAAGTGTAAGAGTGATATTGAAAGAATGCAGGAAACATGGTGGATGGAGCTTTGCACTCCTTTATGAGCAGTCGGAAGGTGTCTAACAAAGCTCGTTTGGCTGTGCATGAGGGGTGTTGGTTCCGACACTCATGTACGGAAGTGAAAGTTGGGTATGCAGAAGAAACATGAAAGCAGAATAAATGCAGTTGAGATGAGAGCGTTAAGAAGTATGATAGGAGTTAAACTGAGTGAGAGAAATAGTGAGATAAGGAAACGTTGTGGTCTGAAAGAAGATATAGTGACAAAAATTGAGAAGAGATGAAGACGAATTTAAGGTATGCCGAGATGGTTTGGCCATGTCGAGAGAATGAATGAGGAACGATTGACGAAAAAAGTGTATAAGGCGAGTGTGAATGAAAGTGTTGGAAGGGGTAGACCTAGGCGGACGTTTCGAGACCAAATCAGGGACGTCTTGAAAAAAGGCCAGGTCAAGAGTACCCTAAACCGAAGAGCATGTATGAAGGGAATAATGAAAGTGGACGGAGCGAAACAAGTAGATATGTAAGGATCGTAGCCAGTGAAAAGAAGTGGTCTCTGCCTACCCCTACGGGATAGAGGCGTGATTATATGTATGTATCAATAAGGTGAAATCAAGTACGCCCTCTTTGATGGATAAACGATTACCTCAGCATATGGACGTTTGCAACACCAAGGGCATCATTCACGCGTTGTCTTGCAACTTTACAAATCCTTTTTGATGAATTCAATCCCTTGGAAAAACCTTGGCAGGGACTTAGACAGATAAAGGCAGTGTCTTACGCAATACTGTGTGTAAGCCAAGATAATAATAATAATTGAAAGTTAAAAACCTTAATTAGGTATATTGGTGATTATCCTTATGAATCCAGTTGCAACATTAAATAAATAAAAACCGTAGGCGGTTTCGCTCCTCATTTAACGTCCACTTATATAGATAGAGCATTTTTGGATCACTGGTAGGTAGGTTTTGGGCGTAAAATTTTCTCAAATTCAATACTTGGTGGCTGCCATTAGAGAGGGAGCAGTGGTATTTAACATTCCGCCCGACTAGGTAAGTAACTCCGCCTTACAGAAGCCCATCGCAAAATATAAGTCATTAAAGTGTTGTCGTGTTCTTGAGATTAAGTAAGGTTGCGAGCGGGTTCGACGCGAATGCCAGTAACTAAGAAAGTTGGCTGGTTGAGGTTGGATTAGCAGCGGAGGCAGCAACGACCGATAGTCGTATATTGCGTATCTCTCACATGATCACTGAGGATGACCCACGCAGTGGCGAAACACGTGTAGCAGAGACGACCACTGCACCTAGGGCAGCAACGGTGGCGGGTGCACCTGATTCCTGTTGACTAGAGACGACCGCAGCAGCCGCGGTAGAGACACCTTGCATCTACTATAGAAATTGCCGGACTAGTTAAAAACCTACAGGCAAAGCAGATAGATACCCTACCGTTTCTTTTTCTCTTTACTAGGTACCTCGGATAGCAACCTTGCATACCCGCGGGTGTTCTAGATAAATAGATTCAAAGGAAATACCGATGACACTTAGCGTCAACGCAGAGTGTACTCAAGTTTCGCATAAAAACCCTGTTATATTGTAATTATTAGTTGACTAAGAAAGTACTTTAGCAACCAGTTGCACACCTTAGAACGGTAAGGTAAGGTATAGAGCATACGATATTAACGTGACAATATATATTCTATCAATAATTATTAGGAACTAGCTGTGCCTGCGACTTCGTCCGCGCGGAATTTAACAAAAAAGTTATTGTCCAGTTATAATTTTATTTATTTGATTTGATTATAAGTACCTAAATAAGCAGAGTAAAATAGCGAACAGCAAAATAATAATAGATATGTATTATGTACTTCGTCCGCGCGGAATAGTTATTTTTTTATTATTTATTTATATTAATAAAAATAAATAAAATTTCTAAAATAAAAGTAGCCTAAGTTACTCCTTATTACATCAGCTATCTGCCAGTGAAAGTCTCGTCAATATCGGTCCAGGCGTTTCAGAGATTAGTCGCAACAAACTGACAGACAGGCAGACAAAAATTGTAAAAATATTCATTTTGGTATATGTACCGTGTGCCATTATGTGTGTGCGTATCCATATGCATTTAGTAAAAAGCGGTTATTTTAATATTACAAACAGACACTACAATTTTATTTATCTATATAGATATTGTGATTTCACCTCGGCTTTAGCTTAAAATTCCGTAACTACGTGATGTCTTGAAAACTGGTGAAACACACATATACACACGACACGCAGTATCGAGTGGCAAGTGTAGTCTTGTATACTTACCATCAAGCCGGAGCTCAGTGTATAGGTACTTATTATGTCATAAATCTTTAACATAGGAACGTGACAAAGAGGTCGATCGAGATCGAGTCGTCAGCAGTTCGATGTAGTCGCACGTCGTGAGACCGCAGACTCGGCGCGATGGCGTCTGCATGCATCTGCTGAGATCCGGGTCCCGTTCATATACTCACCACACATTCCTTGCTATATTTATATGAGTATTACACGTATGACGATTTTGTGCGGCAGTTTACTATGGCCAAACTGAATTCGATTAACTTCTTTGTTTATACAGATTCCCGATTGTGCCCGCCTACGTGTTGTTGTGGCTCAATCTGGTTAATACATAAATATTTCTATTCTAATATCACGTAACATTGTACACGATGTGTAAAATTTCAAAGGGATCAGGCAAGTTAATTCTATGATACAATATAATAACGAACTGCAGTGTATCATAGAAAGATATACGAAACACACACATTTTTATATATCAAATTAAACATTATCTACTCATTGTTGAGATAACTAATGTCTTATAGGCTACGGTAATTGTTTACATTGCAAGAGTAACCAATTAAAAAAGCATTCTCCATGTAAGGAGTTGTCAATGTTCTTTATCACATCGATGACAGCGACACATACCTATGGCTCGCTTAATATGAAGCAGTTATAGTGATCTAATGACGCCTGTTTGTACTCCGCTACTCGGATTATTTACAGGAAGAACAAAGAGTTTTATTTAACTCTTGATCTCGACTAATCAAGCACCTTAAGTATTTATGAAACATAGTTTTCATGTTCGGGGTCACCTGTAACTTCATAATTAGAGATCTACTAAAATAACATCCAAATCCAAAAATATACGTCTTCAACATATATATTGCTTTAGAAGGCATCTAAAAATCTCTTTCATCTTATTTTTTCTATCTAGTAATTTCTAGTGTTAAAAGTGCAAATATACAAAGGACTTTTCCTTTACAAGTGAAACACTTTTGTATTTTAATTTACGAAATACGAAAAACTGGTGTTCTAATTCAAGAGTGCCTAATTTTCATACAAATTCACCATAATCATTTTAGTCAAAACCTTCCACTGCTGAACATATCTTAGTCCGTGGCTTACATGCATCAATTCCCTGCGATCTTCACAAGTCATCGGTCCGTCCATCGTGTGGGGTCCGTCCTACGCCGCCTTTTCCGGTTCGTGGTCATCATTAGTGAACCTGTGGCTGTGTGCCCCAACAGCCATCGGTCCGAGCTATATGGCCCACATCCACTACCACTTTAGTTTACTGATCCTTAGAGCATACAAAATTGTGTTGATGCTAAGATAGAATTAACAGAATTATGTATGTAGAATGAATTAGCTACCTTCCTATTTGACAGCACGCGAACGAAGCCAATGATAGGTTTTTTCTCTTGGTAGGTTTTAGCTCAAGCTAATGACCTCATGCAGCATGATGAACTATTCGCGGAGTATTAGATACGTTACTATAAAAACAGAGAGACAATTTCTATATACAGCTTCCTTCCTAATTCAGAGGTCAAGGTTATTATAAACAGGTAGTTGGGCCTCGCATAAGGCATAATTACATTACGATAAAACATGTGATAATGGACTTCGCGGTACTTGATTGCAAGTCATTTGCGATGTCAATATTTTTTAATTTATTATAAGATAAGGCTACGTAAGGCAGGTACGGTAGGTAAGGCTAAGTAAGGATGAGTGTCATCGGTGTCACGAAGCGTGCTCCTATCATTACTGCGTATCTAATATTATATATTTAAACAAGCACTTATATATATCCATACTTACTATTATAAATGTGAAAGTGTTTCTTTCACATCATAACGGAATAACTGAGTGACGTGATTCTTTGTATGAAGATAATGGGAGGGTCCGAGAGTAACATAGGCTAGATAGCTCATTCCCGTGAAAGAACTTTTTGCTTTTGTTCATGCGGAAGAAGCTGCGGGTAACAACTATTACAAATATATTTTGTCAGCCCGTCCGAAAGTCTCCACCACCACCTCTCCAAAAAACCGCAGTCAAATATCAACTCCCTGGAGGATTGTTGTGTTCCTGCTAGTGAATTAGGCCACCAGTAAGCGCCTAAGGAGTTGTTGTGTTAGCAGCAGAGGTGGCATCCTGCGAATGATACTTAATGTATTGCAAGCGTTCATAGGGTACGGTAACCGCTTTATATCAGGTGGGTAGTATGCCTTTTACCGTTGTAGAAAAAAAGAGTATCTCGGGAACGGTTCTAACGATTTGGAACAAATTTTGTATTTAGATAAGTATTTATCTACATATACAGGAAAAGAAATACATTTGGAAACACGATCTTAGACAAGTATCCATCGTCATGTAATTTTAAAATTACTAGCGGTTTTAAATATATATTACTTTATTTAGTCTTTGTCAAACTAAATAGATCTAATGGCAAACTGAAAAATCACATGCATTCACGTGTTAGATCATGTTTTCAAATTTAAATGACCTTCATTATTTTGTATTCGATATAAGAGTGGTAAGATTACATCTTCGCTTTGTAAGGTGGCCGCTCCGAGTACAAAAGTGTATTTTCCTCATTTGAATTTCGAAGAATCCCGTCGAAGGTTCTTAACATATGTAGTTATTATGTTGAACTCAAATTAGAAAGGAGAGTTCACGATGTTTACTCAGTATCCTCGTGCTAGCGGTTAAGATACCTTGCAGTATTCTAATGTAATAGATATTGGTGCCCAGATGTTTGTTTTAAAATAGCTTTAAAGTACCTGATATCGGACACCCGGCACAAACAGTAACACTCTTTTATCGAATCTATTCTTTTTAGTCTTATCTTTTGGTTCATAAGGTCTAATAATATGTCCATATTATGAAATGGTCTATTTATTCATTAGGTCAACAACGTTAATTTAATACTATCATAATTTACATTTATTAATATCATTTTTTTACATTTCTTATTACTTTCTATGTTTTAATGCTATGGTATTCCTGATACATGGACGATTTACAGGTATTTGGAATAAATAGACATTTAATTAATAGTATGAACATTTTAATACTATAGACCTTATGACTTAGAAGGATTTCTTACACTAAAGATCAGATTTTTTCTCCTAAATCGGCAATTATAGATGGAATTACCCCCTATTAACATTTCTCTAATTCAAAAGAGAAACATGTCATGCAATGCTATATTCTATTGAAAATACTTAGTATGTATTAATGAGGAAGTTTGTAACTATGAAAGAGAAATAGGGAATAGCTGTTATGAGGAACCACCATAATCTCAATTTAATAATCTGATTAAACCATTTTTCAGAAATTCGCATTTTGTTTTGTACTAGTTAGTTGCTCGGCTGTAATTGTAAATAACCCGTGTTAGGAAAATCCGTGACATCGCACATACGGGTAATGGAAGCTAAAACTTGGCCAAAAGTAGATTTTCTTTTTTTTTTGTTTGAGGGTAGTTTGAATATTATTTCCTCCATAATTGTGTCGTTCATTTGTATTTTACTTTAATACTGCAATCGCTTTTGTCATCAGATATTTAATTTCGAAGTAAGAAATTGCACTCACGTATTTATTAGTTATTTGTAGTGTTTATTTTTACGTAATAATAACCATAATTTTTGTGAACTAGGAAGAGATTTTTTGATCACGAATTTGGAAGTCTGAGGTACATATTTTTTTTATAATAGGCTGTTAGAAAAGGGTCAAGAAAAATCACCTATACACTTCATTCTTAAAAATTGGTGATTTACTGTCAAGCTTTGTCAAGAGAAAATTTATGGTTTATTATATTATTATATATTTATACTTCCTTTCTCGTAAACAACAATCTTTTAGAAGTCATTAGTTAAGTAAAACCTTCCGCCTAAATCCGCCACTTGCTTTTTGAGATTTTTTCTTAATATTTAGTGAATTTTAATGCAAACGGTATTTTTTTTTAATCTATGTGATTTCCTTACATAAATTGGAGATTACAAGGCAAGAGCTTTATGACTATATAAAAACTGTAAGGAATACTATGTCGATAAAAAACTGGATTATATGGAAAATCATTTAGTGAAAGTTACAAACTGTACATCAGATGAAATCAACGACTTTAAACAAAAACTGTGGCATTTTAGATCGCAATAAAGAAATGGAATGATGCATCCTATATAAAAGTTTTATTTAAATACCAAAATAGATAAAATAAAATAAAATTGGTACAGTGAAACTAACATATTGGAAAACATTATAAGTTCACGGTAGGCCGCCAAAGCAATTTCAAGAATGTAGTGACCGCAGAAAAAGGGTGAAAATTGAAGAGTTAAGAGAAAAAAATAGTGCAATGGAGCTGGCTTATGCTACTCAAATGAGTTTAAGGGCATCTGGTAACAGAGACGCTTCCAATGTAACAAAAAAGAATTGATATGATACAAGAAGAAACTTTAAGCCAATCGTCAGATGACGAGTTGGAGGACTTTGATTAACCTAATTTTCGTAATCAAGTTTTTTTTATTAACCTGTAAATCTGTATCTAAAATATATATTCTGTGTATATTTTTTGAGATTTTTACCACAAAACTACTGTAATATCATATTTAAATCAGTTAAAATTAAATTCGAATAAAATTGAATTTTGACCATCTTTTCGCTATAAACCCCTATGTGCCTCAGCAATGCTTACAATAAAATGAATTGATTATATTAGCAGATGTTGAAAATGAGAGTTGTTTGGTAGTGCGTTCTTATGGAAACTACTACGATATAAATTGTTTTACAAAAATATATCATTTCACTTCTTTTTATTAGTATGATGCATAATATTCAATCAACATCTAGAAAGTAATATAGTATGACCAGATAGTTAAAATAATTTTCTTGTTGATAAAACTTATTATAGAACACTCAAGAAAAATACGCAATTATATAGTAAAATGTCGGTATATTTCCAAAATACACTTCCACTTACAAAAGTACTCTAAACTTTTGTGACAAAACTTAAACTAATACCTAAACAGCATGAATACAGTGTATAGGGGCAAAACACTACGTGCTTCTAATGTTACAAGATCCTTTGGCAAGTAGTTGATGCAAGGTTCCAATTTATACGAACTCGTCGGGTTCGCGCGGTGCGTCCAGGTCGCGGTAGTGAATGACCGGGCGGAAATCACCGCCGCCGCCCCTTTAACAATCAACATTATTGTTAATGTCGCTCAACACAACAACACCAAGGACACACAATATTAACTTGAATCACTATTTTATGACGCAGATAGTTTTAAAATAAATCTTAGCTTCCCGGTGTTAATGTGTAATATTTGAGACAAAACTGAATAGGGGAAAGAATAAGACATGGAATGCTTTCTGATTTCGAGTTTTATTATTAATATTTGAGACAAAACTGAATAGGGGAAAGAATAAGACATGGAATGCTTTCTAATTTCGAGTTTTATTATTTTTAAAATTCATATACAATATCCATTATATAATGAGACAATATAGGTATCAAAAGTTAAATATATATATATGATTACAATTACAAGAATATTACGTTAAAAATGTGATCAGTTGCTTGTTACTTAATTATAAACATGGCAGGTCCAGAATTTAATCATTTATAGTTACATTATGATATTATTTTTGAGACAAAAATAACCTTCAGCATACGACAAGGTATTGTTCATAAGAGATAAGACACTTAAGAACGTACATAATTAATGTGAAATAATACAATATTAAAAAAAACATCAATATTATGCTTCAGTCAATATAAGTTTCACAATTTGCACCTGCATTGTCTAAATAACAATATTGCACTTATACGGACCATATAACATTTAATTTATACCGATTAATATTTTTATTACTCAAAGACAGAAAAAAGCTCTTTGAGCCAAGTGTCTGTACTGCATGGTGACTATTTTTGGAGACGGTATTTGCTTTCTTCCTGCTTGGTTACAAGTTATAGTAGAATAACATATATTGAAATACATTTGTAGTATAGTGAGAACTTAAGGAGAATTCGTAAGATTATATGTACTTAATGTTTTAGTATGCTTATAACATGTTTTTTTTTTCGAATGTAGCAAATGACATGCATTTTAAGATTTTTTAAGTTAATTGACCCATTGCGTGTTTATGAATTTTTCGGTCTTTGAGTAAGATACCTAATCATACTCATTTATAAAAAGGGCATGTTAGTTTATGAATATTTGATACAATTTCCATGAGGCAGGATTTTAATGAAAATAACTTATTATCAAGATGGCATCTTGATCTATTGGCAGTTGACACAAATACTATACTGCACTCTGATGAACTAACGGTCTTCACTAACATGAACTATTAGTAGTCACTCGTGGAATGTTAATAAAAAAAAAACATACAAAAGTAATGTATTATTATGTCGTAATAACATGTATATTAGAATATGTCACCACTGTCCGGGAAGTCAAGATCGTTGTATGCAATAATAGGCCGCGACCGATCCACATTTTCCCTGTAAATTATTTTTTCAACTAAAATGTATCCCAAAATCATACATCAACCGATAATTCTTACTAAACCTTCTCACAGCATGCACATTAAATGTTCCATAAAATAAAAAAGATTAAGTGGGCTTCTCGAAGCATAAATAAATATATGAAGAAATGAAAATGTTGAGATCATGCAAAATAAGAATAACATGTGTACATTGTTAAAAACTTGATATTGAAGGTCACCAGGATTAGATAGAACCTTTCGGTTACCATGTTCGATTATGTCTTTCAATTAGATAGGATATATAAGGTTATATATTATTACTTATAGTAATAATTTATTATCCCGTGTTTATTACTTCCCCGTTACCATTACTGTAGTATGAAAACGACCAACAGTCGTTATAGCCTGTTAATGGTTTATAAATAACAAATACAGTTCAGTCAGATTATTATAGAACGGCATCAATTTAATAATTAAATGCGCATTTATAACAATTAGTATTATATGACATTTCGGAGTTAGTTTCATTAACTATAAGTAAGAATTCCCTTGACCAAGGGGGAGTAATCATCAACCATCAAAATGGTAAGCGGCAAATTAATGAAATCGTGTTACTAATTTGACATTTAGATTTCTTTTTATCTCTGACTTGATTGTTGTATGTTTCGATTAACAGTGACATTTGACGGAATCGTATAAAACAAGGATTCACTGAGTGTCCCCGCTTTCGTAAATTTGAAGCTGAGTAAGTAACTAGTTCTCCGCTCAGTGAGAGAGTGCGTTTAGTTCATTAAATTAACCAGTCAGATGTATATATAATAAAACATCACAACACACATATAATCAAGAAAGCGAAAGAGCATTATTACGCTTTTACTGCAAACCCCTCTTGTCCATTGACTAAGCAGCTTAGCGACACCCTTAAATACTATACGAAAGACATCTATTTGTTAGAGCTATTGAACTCTGAAATTTCATATTTTTGCAATTGCATTTTGGTGTTACAAAATTGAGCGCTTGTCTAAGTCCACGTTGCACATATTTTTTCTTACTGTCACATAATTTTAAACATTATATCATTATTTTATGGTTTAGAGTTTGGCAAAAAAATATACAAAAATATCATTATGCAAATTAATTTATATTTAGTTTCTTTATATTATTAGTATTTATATTATAGTCTCGGGAACTACGAGGCTAAGAACTCCGGAGCGATTTCTACCAGTGCAGTTTCCGCAGTGTATGTTATTATTTTTTATTTTACGGATTAATTTTTTGCAAAAAATAAAAAACACTAAATTTGACATTGGTGTATATAGTCATTATGCAAATGAATACTGTTTCTTTGGACTGTTCGCTAATCTCGGGAACTTTAAGGCTAAGAACTCAGGAGCGATTTCTGCCCGTCGCGATTCCTGCAGGATATCTGGAACGTGGATTTCAAAGCAGCGAAGGCCCAATGGATAATGAACCTGTTTGTTATCCGACCGTCGCAGGTTCTAATGTCGGTGTGTGAGCATGTACTACAAAATTTGTGTTTTAGAATTTATGTATATACACATTGAAATTGTCCCTCTGGGTTATGGAAGTCTGTAAAAATCAGTAGTAACGCCTTCCTTCCGGATTAGGAAACTGATAACGCTATTAAGAAGACTTAGAATGTGGGTTTAAATATGGTAGTTGTAATAATCATGAAGCCTTTTATTCCTGAGTACAAAAGTGAAATGACCTATTCTGACCGGTCACGATTGTCATTTAGTGTTTAATCATATAGGACCGGTCATTTACTGTCAATGTCAGTCTAATTGTCTCGACTGTTCTGTCTTAAAAACCCTACCTATAAAACTACACAGTCGGCAGATCTCATAACGAACAGTATTTGCGAGATTATACAATGACGAAATACAAGCAACCCTAATGGTTTTTAACTATAAATGATGATTATGATGAAAATGTTGTGTTCCACGCAATAAATTCATCGTTTTCATCGCGTTAAATTTAGTACTAGGAATCAGCTTTCACAACTCGAAGACTATTTTTAATTCACTTTCAATCGCAAGGCTTATTTATTCCCGCAAAAGACAAACATTTGTGTGTATAAAATGTGTTTGTCTTGGTCTAGATGTATTTTATGTATTGTGAGAGTATATAAAAAACACAGGTACATACATTTTTCCGTTACAGCTTACACAAACACAGCATAAGCTTAGCTTAATTTTAACTATCTAACTATTTTTTATGTGATATCTATTTGCAATTTGATCTAACCTGCGTTGTTGTCAGGTTAGATTAAAATGTATGTAAATTTAACTTTCGCAAAATAACGCCTGAATATGTTAACTATGTATTTGTTATACTAATAAAAAACTTCTCCCAACTTTCAGAGGCATTTCTTTCCTTACGAATCCGTATAGATTCAAATGGGGATTTTTTCGGCCTTTTCCCATGGGTTATTTTGAGAAAAGATTAGGGAAGCAATTAACGACCACTTTTTTGTCGATAGGGGATATATAATATTGGACAACATTTCTAAGTGTACATGTAATTAACCATAATGGATAATAGTCGCTATAAATATATCATTTTAAATAAATGAACCTATACATGACTCAAAACTACATCAAAAGATTATTTATTTAAAAATGCGACGTAATAAACACGTAATTTGTACTGAATCAAACTACAAGTCGTCGAAACAAAGAGTATTATATTATTCCTAGTTGTAAAGCCACTTGAAAGCTTGTAGCTATGTGCTATTATTATTCCTGATATTACAGCCATTTGAATTTTGTAGAGTTATCATTGTAGTTTGTAGCACATAGCTAACATGTTTGTAACTTATTTTGTTTGTTATCAGTCGATCAATTGCAGTATTCTTTTACGGCTGGTAGTTTGTTCACTTACAAATAACGTCGTGTTCTGAGATTTTTTTTTAATAAATAATTTTTCTAATATACTTTTGGGTCATTTAAGGATTTAAATGTATTGTAATTTTATGTATTAAAAAAGTATATTTGTCACTATTTGTTTATAATTGTCTTTATGTTCATAAATATTTTCAGATATCACATTACAATATGATTTCGTTTGTAAGACGTGGAGACGTGGCAATAATTTTGTATTGCGGTAGTTTATAAACACCTTAAAACGTTGGTAGTTTCTAAACACTTTTAAAAGTATGATACATATAATGTAAGAAATAACACTGCTTAACACTGCCATGCGAATGACCACCTGGGCTTATAATTCAGTAGCTCAGTGCAGATCAACAAAATTCAACTGATCTGAATTCATGACCTTAGTGACGTATTTGTCTTTGTATCATGCAATGTAATGAGGTAAATACGAGAATGTGTAAAACACTTGAAAAAAGGAAATCGAGAGGGATTCAGTAGTTAGCAATCAAAAGCTTTTACAACAAGTGATTTATATTCTTTTTAATAACTGCCCCAGAAGGCAAATATTTATTAGGGAGAATGTAGCATACGCAGGGTGATAGGGGAGGCCCAGTCGTCAATTCTAGCAATCACGTGCAAATGCGTCTGCAATTTAGTTTTATGGCAAAATGTTACGATCATCCAGATCCATATAAATTATTCCGTATGTTGATATGTGTTTTTTTTAAGTAACGTATGTATATGTTGCCAGAGATCCAATTAGTCTATTGAAATATTACATTTCTTTGGGCTTAGCGTGCAAAAGTCCGAGCACGAAATTTAATTTTTTTTATGTCACGAAGGAGTTGGTATATAGTTGAACCCACGTTTCAGGGGATGCAATCCTTGTCCCGCGGCCGCCATTTTGTAAAAAGAGCTGCGAAAAGTTTTTACCCTATATCGAGCAAACTATTCGTCGCACGGAAAATTTGTTAGTCGCAGACTTTTGTTGGTAGTTATACTTGTAACATTTTTCTGGTTATTTTACGAAAGAAAAAAACGATATCAGAGAATTATGATCGAGGGATGAAATTTCTCACAACACTGAAGAAACGTCCTGAGTTAGCTAGTGGAACAGTATTATTCTTCAATGAGAGAGTCGACTCTACTTTGTTCACTGCTGTTTGGGAACGTTTCATCTCTTTACATGGTGGAAATAAAGATGATGATTTTCCTGAGTCTTATATAAACGATTGGACAAGTCAGTGCCAAAGAATACATTTAATTTGTCTTCACATTCTCCAACACAAGACACAGTCCGCTTGCGCAGTCTTGAGTCTATCATCAGAGTCCTGTCGTGCCTCGGGAATTACGACGACCCCCAAGACTGAGGTTTTTTTTTGTAAACTATCAGTAAAATGTTATATCGACCAAAAAAAAAAATATTCCAAATTTTTAACTGTTTTCGTTAACAACTTTGTTATTTTTAGTTCTAAGACTAAAAGTTATGGAACCAAAGTTGAAAAGAATTTAATTTGCAACAAAAAATATTTCACACATTTTCTATGCGACGAATGTTTGCCTGAAATAGCGTAAAATCATTCGCAGCCATTTTTACATGATGGCGGCCGCGGGACAAGGCCAGACTAAATAATTGATAGAGATGACACAATCAATTTTTTAGGTCTCACTTTGGATGAACATTGTAATTGGAGATTACACAGCCGAGGAGATTTAACAGAATCTGCACAAAGGTAAATAAATTTGTATATGCTTTAAAGAGATTGCGTACTACGGTTAGCGAAAATGCAGCGCTAACCGCATATCACGGTTACATGGGTTCAGTTCTCAGGTATGGAATTTTATTATGGGGCAATTCGACATATATTAACAAAGCACTTCTTGTTAAAAAAAAAAATGTATACCAGCCATATGCGGAGTAGGACCTTTAAAATCCTGTAGACCATTATTTAAAAGCTTGAAAATCTTAACTATCACTTTTTCAGAAGTAGGATTTTTGGTTAAAAAACACTCAAAATTATTTGAGAAAATATGCGATAATCACAGATATACTCAGCGAGACCCTCTGAGACTGCCGCTGTGTCGTACTAGACTATTACAAAAAAACTGCTTATTTAGCATTATAAGAACATATAACAAGATATCACAATGGATTAGAGAGACGCCATTCAACCGATTCAAAACTGAACTTCAGAAGTGGCTTATCACGAAATGTTTTTATAATTTGAAAGAATTTGGATGTTAGCTGGTCTTAATATGAATAAAATGTCAATAAATAAACATTGACATAATGTAATAAATTTATTATAAATGAAAGTTGACATAAAGAATACGTTATATTTAGTTGATTAGTGTAGTGTTCAATAGTTTAATAGAATTGTATAGAGATGTTCTTATTTTTTTTTTCTTAATGTAATTAACTTTTTATATTTACACATTGGACATTTATGAACATTATTTATTGCAATGACATTTATGGAATTAACATATCTCGCTGACTTCTTTAAACATTTGCATGCCTTTAGAATATAAGGTGAACATACCATACCGACTATGTTCAGGCAAATAAATGATTAAAAAAAAAGGATTGAGACCCCACAAACATGGATTATAATTTAGACTAATCCCCTCTTATCAAAAAAATAAAATTAGTGCTCTGAATTTTACAACCCCAAATGTAACTTATAAATGTAAAGTTATGTATACCATTACAATAAAAATCGAAGACCATAAATAAAAATATTTGTGCTTACGGAACAACTTCGGCGTCATTATAAAAATCCCTTTCTGATGTGTATTAAAAAGCTCTGTCATGCATGCTTACTGGAACATGTATTTACAATTGTATAGCTTATTAACATAAATATGAGGCTAGCGGCTGACATTTTCATTACTCGATAATAACACATATAGAAGCGGATCTAACGACGACAGCTTATTTAGGTGATGGTATAAATTAAAAAAAAAATAAGGCCTTTGCAAAATGCGAAAATAGCGTCAACACTGAAAAAAAAATAGTTCTTAAAAAATACACATGTAAGTTAAAATGCACAAAGATAACAAAACACAACAAAAGAAGACAAGCTTTTGACAATAATTCGTTTATTGCAAAAGTTGTCTTGTGTTGTGACAAAGGAAACTTTAGTTTTGTTGTGTGGGTACACAATAAAATTTAATTTTGTTTTGTCACTCAATGAAACCTGTTTAGAATTTTATGTCATAAAATACTGTTTAAACTGTTTGAACCATGTAAAATAATACCAAAGATAAAAAAGATTAAAGTAGTTCATTTCACTCATTTCATTTAATATTTAAAATGTTTCTCATTGCATTTATTTTGTAAACGTAATATGTACTCATACGTTAAGCAGTATGGAATTTATAACGCCCTTGAGCGTAATAAGTTTATTTTAATTATATAAATCACGTCTTGCTGATACGCTATATTTCAGACAAAGGTTTTGGAGGCAAACCGAAGGCAATTATTAAGCGGCTTTGAGTATCAAACTGCGAAAAATCCAGAAATAAATAAAATATTCAACTGCACTGAGCCTTCACTATATTCCCGTCGGAAACTTTGCTTATTGATAAATTAAAAGCATACTTCACATATTTTACTACTTTTATATAGTTTTACATTTTTTACAGAAAAATTTCAGCCATTAGTTATTTGAAATTGACAAATAAAGTCATGAATGTGTACCGGTCGTTATTGGGCCTTCGCTGTAAGTTATAACAAAGAATTAATTATTTTGGCGCCTACATTGAGTTTGGTGCACTTATTAACAAATAAAAAAAAAAAGAGTCTAAAAACGGAGTCTTTTTCAATGTTGACGCTTGTAATCTAATGTACATAATGAAGCAATAAATTATGCGTGCAGTCTTAATGACATTAAGAAAACAACGATGCTGTTACTATCAAACCCGCGGCGGATGTATCGTGGACTTACCGTGGTCGCGTGAAGCGCGGGTGACGTGGTGCATAGGGCTGCGGCGGCGCCCAGCCACCCCATCCCCAGCGTGCTGCTGGCGGCCCGCCAGCGCCTGCCCCGCCGTACCTACTGCAACAAACAATGATATTAAAGGTTAAGAAAAGTAATTTTAATCAGTGTAAATGCTAGCATATTGGAGCCGTCACCTACGTACCTGGCGGGCGGTGGAGGGGGCGCGTGGTGAGCGGGGGGCGCGGCACGAGCGGGTGGCTCGGGCTGTTGTGGCCGCCGCACGTCGCGTACGTACGCATTGAAGTATGCCACCTCACGGCGGACTTCGTCCACCTAATACACGAGAACGAGTTAGAAATAAATATTTTCGGGCAAATTAAACAGTATCATGTAGTTCAAACTAACCATAAGTGATAGAAACGCATGGATACTATATAACTGATAAACATGCGTAAGTACCTTTTTTTGTAAATATATTCAATAGAAAACGCCCAGATCAAGACATCTAGATATGTTTATTCACACAAATTTTAATGTTTGCCATGTGCGCGAATTGGACTCGCGAGCCTTGGTGATAATGAAACCATAGCTAGCCAATTCACCACCGAGTTCATCAAAATTGACCTCACAAATAGATATCAGTCACCACTTAGTTGCAGCATTAGTGGTATAAAAAAGGTTCTTTCCATCATACAAGCGGACACCTTTTACTGCCGTATACGGAAGCACCAGACATGCTGACTACAACGTTTGGTAGACTAATACAAATGAATGTCATTTTCTCCTTTAAATGTCCGTTTTTTTAAACTGACCTTTTCAGCATGTTTATTGAAGATGTGTTTTCTGATAAAATCTGGACCTTTGAACTTTTTGCCACTTAGTGGACATAGCCACTTGTCCTTGGATAGCTCTTGAGAATTTGCTTGAATGAACTTCTCTACTTCCGCATCTGCATCCTTAACAAAGAATAAATAATATATTGTACAAAACAATTATAACTGTCGCAGTACAATATCATTGTTAGTTATAATAATGGTTAAATACCTTGATTCCAAGTTTTTGTAATTCTTCATCTGAAAGGGGCTTCACATCTTGTAGAAAAGCAGACATTTTCCCTTCAAATGTCTTTATGTAGTCTTGAATTTCTTGTTGAGTTGGCTGTCAAAAACATATCAAACAATTATATGTTGTACCTAAAGACGAACTCATTTCATGCATAAATATTTATTTGCTTGGTCTAATATTTACTGTATTTTATTTTAGCTCCATCAAGAAATGTTATCTTAATAGTGAGTTGTGTTTTGGCGATCTACGAAGATATAGGAGCTTCTATGATAATATTTCATCTAGACCGGGGCAGATAAAGGTGAACCTGACTGTACCTTATTAGCAGGGGGCCCGGAGCGAGCGTGCATTATACCACATCGATTAGGCATTTCATCTTCATATGGATACTCGCAATGGTTGTAATAATCAACTGAATGGACAATCCGCAGGTATAAAACCAATCGGTCCAGCACGCGAGTCAGCTCCGGGTCGGCTTGTTCCTGGGAAGAACACTCCGAGGACGCCTCTAAGCCCAGCAATTCTTCCTCCTCAGTGGAAGCCTCCTCAATCAAGTGTTCAGTGATCTTGTGAAGCACTGGGTTCTTAGAATTAAGGCTGAAATTCTGAAACTAAAAAAATATCAATTTAACGGTTGTGCATCTTGACTCTCAAACAATAAGTTTAAGAACTGGTTTACTTTTTATTGTATGGCATGTTGGCATTAAACATCTTTTTAGTTAGTTTTATTATGTACTTGTAGTTAAGAATAATTAACAAGTTTTATTATATCAAAATTTATATAAATATCAAAGTTTTCGGTGTCAGCTAGGCACGGATGGCCTGTAGTTGCAACTGTGCATAGGCAACGATAACTGCTTACCATCAGGTAGGTCGTATGCTTATTTTCCATTTGCCTTAGCGGTATAAAAAAAGTTACTTGAAAAGATTACATTCTCATATAAATGTTTCAATCGGCTAATGACGTTTGTAGGGGGTAGCCGACTTTTTTTTTGAACTTATTACATTCATAAAACGCCCTGCATGTGCAATCCAGTTATGCACTTAGACATCGATTTTGGTAGTCATTCCGTGTCAGTAAGCTATAATACATTGCATTTATATTATGTTCTCCGTGTTTTACAAAACACGCAGAACACAATATAAATGCAAAATTTATCATATATTTATCAAAAATGTGTTACAACACATTTTTCACACATCCCATATTATTGATAAATATTATTGATATAATGTTCTTACCTCAGCTGGTTGTCCGTTGTCAGTGTTGCTATCATTGGCGTCAGGTGGAGTATCTGGCGCGGCCCAAAGCTTGGTCCTCGTGTCGAGCAAATGCGCTAAGCGAGCGGCTAACCGTGCGTCGGCGCGTTGCACTGCACGCTCAAGCGTGACACCCGACACCGGTCGGATACGCCGTTGCAGGTCCCGATTCACGATGGCGCCCAATTCGCACTCGCGCAACTGCACATACCACCGTACGTTATTGTAAAATTCGCTGAATGACTGGAAAACAGGTTATGGTAAAATAACTATTTTCCTTTTTATCTTGTGCGAAGAAAGTAGTCATGGCATTCTAGTGTTCTCTATAGTGATTACTTCTATAGAAGCTGAGTGATGACTTGTTATATAGAAGCAAATGACTCGTCAATACTCAATCTTAGTATAAATACGGTTAATAAATCAATAATAATCACGCCATAAGAGATACCTACCAACTTCATTAAAAGTAATATACAATACTTGCTAGCAATACTTAAAGTACAAGAGACGGTTTTATCGCATAGTGACATTTTCAAGACAACATAAATTTGGAAAGAAATGCATTATAGACAAAAGTGCTATCATATTTTAGCACTATTAGCGTAGCAAAACAAATCTCTACATGTAATACTAATTATTACCTGTAGACAAGTATAAAAAACTCAACTACAACATCAACAATCTTCAGTCAGTTAACACGCGCTGCAATTTACATGCAAATTTTCTAATAATTAAAAATAAAACATAATATTATTCTACGCACTCTCCTGTAAAGTTACTATTGCAAATAGCTCTTTTTACTTTACACCCGTCGATATATAAAAGAATATCACATGCATAAATACATAGAAGAAATAAAACATAAGTTAATTATTACATATATTAATGCTTAAATAAAAAAAAGTGATACAAAGCTAAACAGTTACTACCCTCGTATTCTGTATACTTTCTTCTTTCCGTAATTACCATACAGAAAAAATTAAATCTCGTCAGCAAAATAAAGATGCTATTGTATCTGTACAAGCAATTTATGAATAAATTAATTTTTTAAGTAATTTATTATTTGCGTAACTTCAAAATCCCTAATGACTTATGTACGCCAATGCCAATAGTAGCTAGCTAGCTATAAACGACTTTTACAATTGATCTTCTGAAATATTTTTATAATATAAATCCATTAAAATCATGACTATGACATGTAACTGTTTTTTTTATTATTTTGTTTTACCCGTACAAAATTAAGTTCAATACTACTAATAAACATAATATATTGCGCCGCAAGGACTGAGAGTGGAATGCGATGAAAAGATACGGCAGTGTGTCGCTTTCTATTCTGTAATATATTAATGTAGAGAGTGAGATTTATGTGTTACTGTGGATAATAATTGTCATTATAGCTAACGCCCGTAGCTGTCATTGCCGTTTTAGCTTCATCTTTGAGCAGTGATAGCCCATTGGATAAAAAACTGGCCTAGTGAACAACAGGACCCAGGTTCGAATCCTGGCATGTACTACTAAATTCGTGTTTTCGGATTTATGTAACTATTTGTAATCATCACTTGCTCGGAAAACATCGTGAGGAAACCCGCACGTCCAAGAAATTATATTTCGAAAGACGTGTGACCTTACCTAAGAATGATCTGCTTTTCCCTGTGGGTTGCTGAGATCTGACGGCAGTCGCTCCATGTAAAAATCAGTATCTTCGCCAAATCCTTAGGGTAAGGTAGCGGACCCCACCAATCCTGGTGAAGAAAACGGGATGACGCTAAGAAGAAGACTGTGGATAATAAGTGTCATTGTAGCTAAAGCCCGTAGCTGTCTTTACCAGATACTTTATACTGTTTTATTTACCCTTATATTGTTAAGATTCCAGCAAATATCCTTTATATTGACTTCGCGGCGAAAAGTGACCCACCCACGACGGAACCAGCGCCGCTCTGCCGAAGGATCAGCCAGAGCAACTCTCAGGAAGCCTCCATAACGCTTGCACATCTAGACAAAACAACAACACTATAATAATGGCATAAAATACAACGAATACAACTATAATCCACATTTTATGTATTTACAGTGGTATAAACGCACATGCTTACAAACCTACCATTATTTCCATCTTTATTTTATATGTACCAACACTTACCAAATTACTAAAATGAAATAATTCGCTTTGGTAATTTACACGTTAAACAGACTGTGAAGGCAGTGGCTTTCAGGCGGATTAAAAACATTGCCATTCCCTAGTAATGCAAAAAAGTTGCGGAAGAAGCTATTGAAAGGAAAAAGGCATTCCAACAGTGGGATACCGGTGTTCTTTCGTTCCTCCGAGTACGGGTTATGATATGACGGAACAACGAAGAAAATTTAAAGTTTAGGACTAAGAACTCACTAAACGATTTTTATGGAACAGTTTTTCTTTACTTTATGGAAACCAAAATGATTTCGCAATTCTGGCGGTTACTTATTGTCCTCATATGTGCCCAGACCACTATTTAGTAGTTGGTACAGGTAACAAAATGAACTCATAGAGCGATTTACAACTGCGGCGAGTGCGGGTGAAAATCGCTCCTAGATTTCAAAACTAATGTAATATGGTGATGAGATTTCATGGTCGTAACGTTGGCATGCTGGTTGATGGGATGTTGGCAGTTAGACCGACCTGTTCCACGTGCACGTCGGTTCTTGATATATACACATAGTGTAAAGCTCCCCCAGTCGTAATTTAAAGGCAGATTTTTGTTACCTTTGCCATATGTCTTATTCGGCGAGTGGGCGCAAAGCATTTATAAATTTACGCAGCCACAATCAACACATATAATGCTTTTGAATTATGATTTGCAATGTACGCTGAGACTGACAGTAAAAACTGAATATGACTAAAATCAATAAGCAATACTTTTTCTACTTCCATAGAAATGAAATGTTCTAATTTTAAAACTGCAATCAGTATCAAAAGGAACGTCATTCCAGAAAGCAGCAGTTGCATAATGAAAATCCATACAACTTTTCAATGCAGCTTAACCGAGAAGTTTTGTAATGCGAATCTTCATAAAATTTGAATTTGGAAGCTAAGTGTCGTTTGAAAAATTGGCTAAAACTTTTGACGCCAAGCTGTATAAATAAAAATAATTTTCCGCCATATTTTATCGAAATTTTCAGTTTGTGTAACTTTTTTTTATTAAAATTGAGTGCTATGAGTAGTGATGAGTGATATTAAAAATTTAACGCCATCAGAAATAACCGACGCTGCTATAGAAACAGCAAAATCCTTAGTCCCCAAAAAATATCAAAAAAAAGTATGAAAAATGCTATTCCTTTGGTTACTTTTGTTTAATTAAACTATTATGGTAGTAGAAAAAGTAATGTATGCACTGCATTAGAAATAGTCATTGTAACACTCGCGCTAATCTATTGTGACAACAACACAAACAAGCGCTTGTGTTACAATGACTCATTTCAGTGCGGTGGCATAAACAATTATTATCTTCTATTGTTGTGATTCTGAATGTTTATACTTACTGCTTCCACTTCTGCCTTAGTAATAGTAGGTGCAAAGTTTCTTAAGAAAATAGAAGTAGTTTTATGTAACGCGCGAGTTTCTTTTTTTTCTACAGCGACTTCGTTGGCTGTCTCAGATTTTTCATCGCCACTTTTTTCTTTCTCTTTCTCATTGCCATTTATAACTTCCACAACCTTTTCCATACTGGGCGACTTAGATTTTTCTGTTGGTTTAGGCGATTTGTCCGGTGTTTTAGATTTGGATTTCGATTTTCGCCGACTGGTAGCCTCACCCTCGTCTTCGGAACTCGATGATGATGAACTTGACGATGAAGAGCTAGACGAAGAACCAGGTGGCGCTAAAAATAATTTATTCAGTTTTATTTATGGGCCACAAGTACGACTGCTGTAAACAAAATTAGTTTTAAATAAAATCAACATACGTGGTTCTTTTTCAACGGGTTCGGGCTCGGGCTCCGGTTCCGGCTCGGTGCCTGGCGCGGAATTGAATCTAGAAAACATTTTAGCCTGCTCCTGCAATTGTCGCAAATGGGGATCAATCTCCATAGTCAATGGAGCAGTAGGTTTTGGAGAATCGGACTTTTTCTCCTGGAATAAAGATTTAGTAATTCGTATCAACTAAGACAAGTTTTTATAGATGGTAGAATTCCAGGAGAAATTAATATTATGAAATTTGAATGTTAGACAAAGGAAGGTAGCGGTATGAGAATACGTAAAAGAATAGTTTTGTTAAAAATGAGCAGGGTGGAGTAGATTATTGTTAGTGGAAACTACAGTCATTACTTATGGCAGCAGATTATAAGAAAATGGAAACGGATAGTAAATAACATATGATTCTAAGCATACTTCAAAAGGAGAGTCAATTATTACCAACCTTGTCATTTTTCTCTGGCTCGTCTTTCTCCTCCTTTACTTTCACTGCATCTACGTCAATAACTTCTGGTTTGTCAACTTCAGCTTTATCTAAAATATATATATATATAAATATGTTATATGATGGATGGCGTATTAAATGCCACAATAAAAATAAATAATACAATAATTAAGGATATACGTTACAGAAAGAATAGTTTTAGATTGACTAGCTCATATTTTCAGACAAAATGTTAGACAAAATGTAAACAACCATAAAAAATAATATTTTAGTGTCGCTTTTATCACTAAATAAACTTTCATCAAGCACATCACAATAAATTTAGTAAATTCTTCTTCTTCTTAGCGTTATCCCGTTTCCTAGTCCATTAAAATCGGCGGGGTACGCTATCTAAGCCTAAGCATTTGGCGGACATACTGATTTTTACATGAAGCGGCTGCAGTCTACATTTAGCAAATTACATGCATGTAAATAAATATTATAACGTTGCTACCGGATTTAAGTTAATGATTTACGTTGTTTTTACTCACATTAATTTGAATACGCTCGATATATATTTTTCGAATTATGATTTCATAATTGTGGGCACTAAAAACCAAAAATTATGCGATTTTCCAAGAATTAATGCATTATTAGTTCCCAATAAACGTGAACAGTTAATACGTGAAGTATGAAGAATTAACAACTTTTGCATTTATTACTTTTGAAGATTCCCGCTAGGAGTCTAAGTTAAGAGAGGTACGGCGCATCAAAGCAGCCCGTCTGGGGAAGTACCTACACCTCACAGAAAACCGCAGCCAAATAACAACTCCCTAGAGGGTTGTTGGGTCTTATCAAGAAGTCACAAAGCTTCATGTCACAAGGCACGAACTATACAAGCTTGGCTCGAAACCAACGTTCCGGACTTTATAAGAGCTGAAAATAGGCCCTCGTCTAGCCCAAATCTGAACCCTTTAGACTATAAATTCTGGTCAGTTTTAGCCTGCTCGAAATGACACGCCTACATTGTGTATCTTAATAAATCTTTGGAGCAAGCAGTGGCTAAATTTCCCATGGAAACGAGTGTGTGAATCCATAGATTCGTGACCAGACAGATTAAAGACCTGTATCAAAGCCAAAGGTGGCCATTTCTAATAGACATTTTATTTTTTGCTGACTTCCATAAATATGAACATATAAGTTTTTTATTAAGATTACATTACTTCATAAAAAAATAAATGCATATTCATTTGTAACAGAACTTGTGGCCGGAGTACGTAGTAGTGCTACGTTTTTGTATTCTATTATTGTTGAGTTTCTGTTATCAGAATGTTGTTCTGTGTGAAAATTAGTGAACCTGTACCATGTGCTGTTTTCGCTTTACTTCATTTCAAGTTTACTCCAACGCTTACTAAGATCAAGGGTATCGTTTTTAAGATATTGTTGCATGTAGAAAGCACTTGGTACAGATTCGTAAGTTTGAAAACGTATGCTTCATTTGTTTACACTTTGTCTCATGGCATAAATGATGTTTGCGATTGGAGATGTGCCGACATCGACAATGTCGGCACTTCTTCAACTGCGAACGAAGACTTATAACTATCCGAAATAATTTTGATGTAATTGTTGCCATCTCATTCCAGATTCTTTAAGCTTATTAATATCTACTATATATTAATAAGTTCAATGTATACTTTATGTTTAAGGTATCAAATAAAAATCAATGGGCGTCAACTTTGGGCTGCGTGAATATCACTTCTTCTACCAGGGAACTTATACACTGTCCCATCTTATAATTAAACTTTTGACAAGTGATCATTTTAACGAGTCAGAAAGAGACAGGTAACTATCAAGTGTTGCGTATCTCTCAAATATGAAAGAGATAGAATGATCTGTCAAAAGTAGCAAAAAAAATGGACGCATATTTAGTCTCATAATCTCAATATACTGAATAGATTGCTTTTTTAATTCCTGTATTATCTTTATTTATGAATGGTATGATAGAGTGAATGACATAATAATTAGAGTGAATGATCTAGGTTTAAATGTCTTTGAATATCTATACAGATACATAAAGTTGACGTGTTAAAACTGTTATTTTTACATTATAAACAGTAATGTAAAAATAACAGTTTTTGATTAAATGTATACAAATGTACACATACATATATTTGTTTCAGCTAATCTTCGAAACAGCTAGACAGATTTTAACGGGACTTATTGGCAGATAGTTGATATTATAAGGAGTAGGTAACTTAGACTTATTTTTATATTAGAAAAAGAATTACGGTCCCGTTTAAAAAATAAAACCCAAGAAATCGTGAACAAAATTCGATATATGAGTAGTATAATATAATAATAAAGGCGTTGGCCTCTTCCGTGTAGACATTTGTAGGTTTTCTCATACCTACATATAGCTTAACTCTCACAACATTTTATTCATTCCCTGATGTTCGCGGATGGCCTTTATCACGTGGGTTAAAGAATGAATCAGTTTCTTCAAAACTCTTAATCCGTAATTTAATACCTAGACGTAAACCGTAGACGTAATGAGAACAAAATAGTCGCTTAGCTGCAATGCAAATACGTACATGCTCATAAAATGAGTCGACACAAAATGCAATTCATAACTACCGAAAACTACGTCAATATGCATGTATAATATTTCCTTCCCCCGCGCACAGTACACCCAGCAATAAAATACATTAAACAAGTCCTATTATGACACCTGTATAAGACTTCTGAAGCCATGTAAATTATACCTGTCTTATCATTAGAATTGTTAGTTTCCTGCGCTGGCGGTTCATCAAGCGCCTTGAGATCTTCTTCGGTACCGCCTTCAAGTTTAATGACCACTGTGTCCAGCAGTCGTATCAATTTCTCCGACTTGTCAACATCCACAGATACTTTATCTAGTTCTTCTTGTTCAAGCAACTCAAGAAACACGGCGAGTCGATTCTAAAAAAGGATAAATAAATGCATATCAGCTTCGTTTTAAAATCATTATTCATCATATAGTATCAATTATAATGATCATTAACAACTAAATTTGTATGAGCACCTTAGTATATGTATTTGACGATCTTAAGTTTCAGTAATGTAATACATATTTCAGACACTTTTTTTACAACACCATTTGTTGCCTCAAAACATCACATTTCGCTTTGGGCAGACATTGCGGAGGATGCTCAAATGCATTTTTGAATGTCTTGGCTTTTTATTTATTCATACCGCGTCGAGTGGCAAACAAGCATACTTGATGTAAAGTTGTACTCAGTTATTTTTTCATATTTCAAGCGTACGGTCTGCCTGATAGTAAGCAGTTACATTAGTAGACTACTTGAAACACCAGGGGAGTCACTCGTGCGTTACCACCACTATCACGAGGTTCAGATTATCAATTGGATGTTAGAATAATTTACCTTTAGTGCACCTAATTGTTCTTCCTTTCGCTTCACAGACTCTTCAGGGTGATATTTGATCTTGAACCTATTTAACAAAATAACGATGTCTGAAAAGCATCCTTTATATGCTTATGAACAAAATACCATTACTGCTACATTATACTAACATTCAATTAATGGTTTTCACACAATATACATTATGTTTACACTTTATCGAGAAAAATGTAGCTTATGAAACATATATTCTAATATATTTAGTAAAGTAGTTAGAAAATTATAAATAAATAACAAGAAATTAAAATGAATATATACATAATACATTTTATATTGTCAACTGCATAATACGAGTACACAGTCACATTCTACATTTTATGGGGAACAAGGCTCATGACAATATGATTTGCCTCAAACCACCAAATTTATGCACGTGAAAACCACTTAAATATAGTAAATAATGTAAATAAACCACCTTTTTATCGGCATCCCGTATTTGCAGGTCAAAATTATAAACTAAAATGGCTTAGTAAAAATTTAAAAAATCTTCATAGTCTCACCTGTTCCACACGTGTGGAATATGTTAGCCCTACTCCTAACATTAACGAAACCTGTAGCATTGCGCGCTACCGGTCAACGCGAGAATAACTAGCTACACACATTCATTTAGTTTTTTGTATACAAATTTGTCAATAAATTTTCTTAATGCTGGCCAGCACAACGTTCCTCATGAATACGCTGTAGACTGTAGGGAAAAAAGGTCACCGTTAACATTTGCATGACACACTTAAAAAAATCTAAGCAATACCACTCTTTATAAATATTCAATGTCACAAAATATATTAAAAATACTATTGTTTTGCTTAGAATTTTTTAAGTGACTGCAAAATAGCAATATCAAATATTTGTAGCTACATATTTAATATTCTTTTCTATTAAGAGAACAAAAAATCTACTTTATTATTAAAACATTACTGTGAACATTTTTAAAAACTTAAAGCAAAATTTATCTGCTATGAGCAAGGACATATTATAATAAACAGAACGTACCATTCCTCATCCTTATGAGTAACAAAAAACTCATTTAGCTGTTGTCTTCTAAACTCCAATTTGTATTCATTGTACTTTTGGATAGCGTCATCTACGGTGATA
This sequence comes from Pyralis farinalis, assembly GCA_947507595.1. Taxonomy (NCBI): domain Eukaryota; kingdom Metazoa; phylum Arthropoda; class Insecta; order Lepidoptera; family Pyralidae; genus Pyralis; species Pyralis farinalis. The sequence continues at coordinate 21,822,723 of OX382259.1, read as the reverse complement.
GAGTCGTCCTGAGCAGCCAGGAATGCCTTGAACGACATCATGGAGGAAGGCCCGTCTGTAGGGCCCATGGACAGCACAGCGTCCCTAATATTGGTAAAATTCCCGTCTTTAAAGTCATGTTTTTAATACCATTAAATAACAAGAAGGGATGCCGCATGATCGTTTGCAACCAGCTAAATTCTTTAATAAAGAACTGCTTATAAAATAACTTTCAACGTAGGTAGGCATACCAGCATACGGCCCACTAGATGTAAAGCGGTAACCATAATCTAAGAACACTTGCAATACATTAAATAAATAAATAAAAATGATTTATTTCCTGTAAGTTTCTAGGTATACATTTGTACTTGAAGTTTCCTTTTGTGGCATAACAATGCCTGTATTAGGAAGCTTCGCTCTTCCATAACTAAACTTAACTAAACTATACTCTTAATATATTATAATCATACAATAAATGCGAAAGCACGTGTGTGTATTTGTGTGTGTGTAAGAGTATTTTCGTATGAGTATGTGTGCTCAATACATGAATGCGCGTGTATTTGTTGTATATATAGTTTATGTATCTATTTTTTATAATATGGTTTTAGTAGTGTTTCCATCTCATCATAAGTAAGTTGTTTTAACCATTCGTTTAGCATTTTTCTACATTCAAACAGTAGTTTACTGTGTACTTCTATTTGTCTGTCCACATTGTTATATATTTGAGCTTTGCGAGTATCCTACTGCTGGCTGGCGAACGTTGTTTTAGTAGTGGGAACACGGGCTATTTTATATTTCCTTATTTTATGTTTAATAGATGTGTTGCAAGGTTGAATCTCATGTTGTTTTTGTACCATTTTAACTATATAAAGTTTCCTAACTGAAAGTAAATTGCTGAGGCAGTAAAGGTTATGTGTGGGTATCTAATATTTTTAAAATACATTATTTTTATTAGAGATCGCTGTGCTCTTTCTAACATTATAAATTTAGTTTTTGCAGCGCCACCCCAGATTGGAATGCAATAGGTCAGTATGGATTGCACCAATGCGATGTAAATGTCATGCAAGAGATTCTTTATAGGACCTGGCTTGGTAAATGTCGTATTTTTGGGGACTACGTGCCTCAGCGTCTCGAATATCCAGTTGAGTTTTCTAACTCTATTAGTAACTTGTTCCAGGTGGTTGTACCACGATAATCTTTGATCCAACGTTACGCCTAAGTATTTAATTTGTGTAACCTTATCAAGTATAGGACATCTGCAATTACTAGCATCAACATTGTCACAATCATGCACCTTGATATTAAAGGATTGTTTAGGTTGGGTGCGATTGTTAATGCTGAAGCATATATAACACGTTTTTATTGTATTCAGTGTCAGAAGATTACCCCTGTAGCCATTTGGCGATTTGTGCTATCCCTGTCTCGGCACTCACTTGAACATCATGCCAGCATTTTCCAGTGAAGACTACAGCAGTATCATCGGCGTAAGAGATTTTTTTTGCATTATCTATATTTAGTTCGTTAAGATCATTAATGTAAACAAGAAATAATGTGGGGCCTAATACACTTTCTTGGGGGACGCCGTATGATACCTCTGCGTCGTCACTAAAATACTGATCCAGTTTTACTCTGTGTTTCCTGTTTGAGAGATATTTGTTAAAAAGTTTAAGGGGAATTCCTCTTATTTCAATATTTTTCAACTTACGTACAAGGATCGGTACAGAGACGGTGTCAATCGCTTTTTTGAGATCCAAGAACACTGTAAAACATTTATTACCTTCATCAAGTTGGTTTGTTACCATGGAGTTTAGACCTGTGACCGCGTCTTCTGTAGATAAACCCTGCCTAAAACCAAATTGTGTAGATAACAGCACATTATATTGATTCAGATACTTTAAAAACCATTTGTTCAACAATTTTTCAAGTATTTTAGAGATGGCTGGTAATGCAGTTACAGGTCTGTAATTGTTGACATCATCTCGGTCCCCACCCTTGTGTATTGGTGTGACAACGGCTTAAAGTGAGTTGGGAAATATACCTTTTTGGAAACATAAGTTAGCAAGATGTGTTATGACAGGGACCACTTCATTTCTTACATATTTTAGATATGCTGACGAGATGTTATCCCACCCAGGAGCAGTGTCTGTTTTTAAACTCATTAAGGTTTTGCCCACTTCGTCAGGGTCGGTGTTTAAAAGCACAAATTAATTCAATTCAATAAGTATTCGGTGATGCCACCTCTTCTGCTAACACAGCAACTTCTTAGGAGCTTACTAGTGACCTCATTCGCACGCAAGAACTCAACAACCCTCCAGCGAGTTGCTATTTGGTCGCGGTTTTTAGTGATGTACTTGACCAGACGTTCACATAACACCCAGACCAAGAAATACAAACATGTAAAAATATATATTTTTTCCATTCCATATTTTATAAAAAATGAGAGGACCTTCTTTCATTTTTATAGCATTAAAAAATGAAAGAAGAGGACCTTCTTTCATTTTTTAAATAATATCTTATTATATTCAACTTTTATAGTTTCATTTTATAAATATTTCAGAAATCATTATTTGAGAATAAGAAATTCCGGAAGAAACTTGCCAATTACGTTGTACAAAAAATTATGTTGTACATGAATAAATAAAAACAAAATTAATATTATAGTAATTTTGTTTCATAATATAATTTGATATAATATCAAATTATATTATGAAACTTTTCTATGTTACATACATTGGAGGTTGTATTCTATGTTTATATGGATATACATTGTATGTTCGTTGCAGTTGTTATTTTAAAGTGAAATTTCTAAATATGTTTATCTCTTTTTATATTACCTGGCTGGTACAGGAGGCATTGGTTGTCCATAGCCTTGGTGTGCTGGGTGCGGCCCGAAGTGATCATGAGCCCAGCCATAGGACCCATATGAGTCATGTGGCATGCCACCATATCTCCTGTCGTCTATCGGCCAGTCAGGTCTGATTCGTTTACTCGGAGGTCCTTCACCCCTCACTGGTGAGTATCCACGACTAGCACTACCGCCTCCTCGGTAATCTCTGTAATCAGGACCAGATCGACCTCCTCGAGACCTTCCAGTCCAAATATTTGTATTAGCAATTCTATCATTAATAATGTCTATAAAAAAAATTTACATTCAAAAAGATGTCTAATAATTTAGTTCTCTACATAGAAATAAACATGAGGTTATTTTTTTCTATTAAAATATATAGATACTAATACTTTTAAGACAGTAGATACATTTAAATGAATGACCAATGTACTTTACTACTTTATTTAACTGATCTAGATGATCAGTATGTATATCATCAATATTCTACTTGATACAGATTGAACATTAAATGCTTATACGATAAAGGATGATTGATATCAAATAGGGGTCAATGGATGTGTTATAGAATGTTTGTAAGATAAAGATAAAAATCATTTATTTGCCATTAGACCCTTACGGGCACTTAGACACGTCTTACATTCTTTAAATTAAATCATATTGTATCTTAATAATTTTCCAGTTTTTTTTTTTACTTTTAATCCCTCTTTTTTAATCTACCAGCATTTCGGAAATGACCATTGGCGAAGAAGAAATGCCAAAAGAAACTTGCCAATATGGGTCTTTTTTCCATCGTTAAAATATATTACAATAAATATATGTGAGTGTACATATAGTGAAATCAAGTGGTACAATTAAAGATATATTAATACATGCGCTGAATCATTTCCAAACATCTCTATCAGTAAGATATTCATCGATTCTATAATAACCCTTCTAGCACAGAGTATTTTTGATATATCTTTTGAACATATTCTCAGGCAAGGACAGAACTGTTTCCGGTAATTTATTATAGAATCGAATACAATTTACAATAAAAGATCTACTAGTCTTAGTAAGTCGATGTACAGGCATACGCAATCTATTCTTACTTCTAACATTTTCACTAAATTTAGAAATTGACTCTATATTTTTACGAGCATACATTATATTCTCATAAATATACTAAGAAGTAACCGTGAGGATATTAATTTCTTTAAATAGTTCTCTAAGAGATTCCCTGACGCCCATGTTATAAATAGACCGGATGGCTCTCTTTTGTAATATAAAACAGTTTCAATGTCAGCCGCTTTTCCACACAACAGTATACCATACGACATAATGCTATAAAAGTAGCTGAAATAGACTAAGCGCGCAGTAGCCACATCCGTCAATTGTCTAATTCACCTAACCGCATATGCGGCGGAGCTGAGCTTACTGGTCAGTTTTTTGTGTTTTTCTATCTAAGACTGTGGAAGAAATGTTAGGTGGTATTCAGTGGAACTTAGTACTGTGTAAAAAATAAAAAAAAGACAGCAACTTTGAAAACGTACGTCACTAGTACGTTTTCAAAGTTGCTGTCTTCTGTGGAGTAGATTTTTTTCCATACAACAGTGTAGTTGTGTTGGAAGAGGCTCGTATTCAGATTTTATACAAAAATAAGATTTTTGAGATTTTAAACAAGTTTTTTAGGATGTCAATGAAATCAAGGACCATGTAGGCGGTAAATTCCTCCCGCCATTTGAGTCAATTTTCGTTACCAGTTATCAACGTTTTTTCGTCTTCCTTAGCAACTACATAGTTATGACGTAAGAATATTTTTTCTGTTTACACAATCACTTGCTAACCAGGAATTATTCAGAAAGCGTAGCTGTGAATTACTTCGTATATGAGAATTACTTCTTTTAATCAAAACACTATAATTTCGCAGTATGTGACCTGTCAGATCCCGTTATATACTTTCTACCGTAACGCGCATGACTGATATCAGTAGCTTGACGAGTTAATTAAAAAAATAAATAAACAGCAGACCATATTGAAATGCAATGCACTGAAATTATGCTTAACCAAATTAAACAAATACCATAAGTAACTAGAAAAATCAACAACAATTTTATCAAAAAGTAAAACTTAATTAAGAAATAGACCCTTCATTACAGACTTAAAAATATTATGAACTTGTAATACTGATACTTTTATCTATCTATCTATAACTTCACGGCAAATCCCTTGCGGGGTAGGGGCAGAGTCTCCAGTGCCACATGACTCGATCCTTACATACTTCACTCGCTTCTTTAACATTAATTGCTCTTCTCATATCACCTTCTGACAGAAAATGACCAATTGGATCATGGTGAGTCTTGGCCTTCCTCGGCTCCTACATCCTTCCACTTTTGCGTTGTATATCTGATTCCTCATTCTTTCTACATGTCCAAACCAACGGAGCATGCCTCTTCTTATTTTAACACCGATGCTCACTTTCAAACTGATACTTTTAATTTATAAAAAAATAAATTTAAAATTTAAAAATACCCCGACGCAAAAATAACCTATAAAAAGTAACAAAATAATATGTATTGACCCTTTAAGTTTAATAAATAATAAAAATAATAATTGTTTCTGGGATCAAATAAAGTTTGGTTTAAGAATGTGACAGTAGGTGGTGTAAGGATCAGAATTAGAAACATTGGGTTGTATCAAAATTAGTTTGAACTAAGTATATACATAATATATAGTTTACACTAATTTTATAAGATATAATATACATAAGATATGAATAAGGAATATTGGAAATTTCAGAACCATGACTCAATAATATACAGGCATATTGGCATATTGCTGTTTCTGTGCATTTTCTGAATACTAATGTTGCCTGCCTACATGAAATGGCTTGTGAATCTTGAAAATGTAAATAAATCAACCAGGTATTTTACTAAATAATTTTTCATTAAACATATTGGTGGACTATAACAAATATTGTAAACAGCTACCTAAGAAGCATTGGAAACCACAGTGCTAATTTTTACATCAATCATAGTCATGTACAAATCATGATGTATTTCAAGATTCTATTTCACTCGGACAAGATTCATATTTCTTGGTTCATGGAAGCATGTTCCTTCTTGATAAAGCTATTTGTAGTTAATAGATTCAGGCGTTATTTTGCGAAAGTCAAATTTACATGCAATTTGATCTAACTAATTGGTGGCGGAAGCACACAAAGCAGGTTAGATCAAATTGCATGTAAAGCTGTTTGTTTCTTTTGCACATTTAAAATTAAGTGGACAACAGTAATTTCTTGCAAAAGGTTTTATAATAACACTATTATTTGTATATATGGACCTGCTTGTGAGCTAATAATTATTAAAATTTAAAATTTTCTGTGCAAGTCAATGTTCTTACATTTTAGCTTGACAATTTTGAATTTCAACCAGTGTGAATTCTGGTACAAAAATGTTTATGACACATTTAAAAATGATGACTTAATACCTAATTTGTCTATACTCAAATCTTCAACAGAAAAGTTGACGCCTAGCTCTTATGCAAGGCAAATATATTACAGATATTCAATATTTTAAAAGCTAGCGCTTGATTTAAAACATGCGTACAAAATTTATACGATTAACTAAGTTGGTGATGAATACAGACATGTTCTATAATATTTAAAGGAAGTTGATAAATGACAAAGTGAATGAAAAACCAGATTATCAAAAACAAAGGTCTGTGAATGCACAATATATTAAGAAAAAAATAAATTATGAAAGGCAAATAAAATATCATTAAATTTTATGAATCCCAAGATCCCAATGCAAAAAACTAGTAACAATAAATAAAACATATGCTCCAACAATTTCCAATACATATATAAGTTATATTAATGTGACTAATCTGAATCTAGCATGTAAATATTAAACCGAGGTACTGTATTACAAAATTTCTAAATTTTCTACTTAAAAAAACTACAAAATAGGCAGATAAGTAAAATGTATCAGACGAGAGAAATATAAAAATTATTTTAAAGGACTTTCTTTAGAATGCCAGCTTTACTAATTAAAATGAGCTAGTATATAAACTGCTTAATCTCTCATTACCCGCGGGTCGCTTTTGCGTCACGAAATGTAAATGTGGGAAAACGTATATAACGGGGTCTGACAGGTTAAGTGGCTTGCACATATAGCTTGGACCTTTATTTATGCAATCTACAACCTTAATATTAAAACAAGTAATTAGTGCATACTACTCATATACATAGGCTGCATCTTCACTAGTTCTGATTGTATAAACACCATGTTTTTTAATTTTACATAGTTTCTGTGCTAGTAAAGACAGTATCAAACTTCTAGTTAGCTTTAAACACGTGACAAGTTGTGTCGCAATAGCAAATTATAGGATCAGCAGGGTGACGCGAGACAGCTACAATGCCCTGAGTTGCTTCATCTTGCCGCCTGCTCGCTTGTTCATAGTCATAGTACTATCTTACATGTGCATTATTACGTTTATATATTTAGTGTTTGTTTGTGTAAAATACGTATAGAAATTGTTGTTGTGTAATTGACAACAATAAGCAAAAGACAAATAAGCAACAATTTTAATAATATAGCAATTATGGTATGTTCATAAAATGGAATATACAACAAAACTTGAATTTTTATGAAATTCTATAGATAGATTTTTATATCACATATTTTATACTTATTGATAAGCTTAAATAAAATCACTTATGACCAGGGGTATCACATATGCCGATTTTGTAAAAATCTAATCATACCAGTTCATTGTTCTTTACCCAAAGGGTGCCAGCGGGACTCCAGTACTTTGAACCATAACTACGGTGGTACAGAACACTTTGTGTCCGTGTTGCACTTGCACTTGGCTGATTTTAGTCTGTTGGGAAAGCTCAGCAGGGAGGGGAATATAATTAAATTTATCTCCTCATTAAAAAAATTTCAAATAATACAATTGTGTTTTTTACAAAACATTTTCGATTTGACTATCACATACAACTGCCTGCAAAAACCACCCGAAACAACATCAGAGTTAACTAGAAGTTTGATTGATGTCGACTATAATACTTATACATATGTAAAAATGGAATAAATTACCTTACAACTATTAAGGACCGTTTGGTTGCTTTGGATATTTGGGTTGGGAGTTTAGGAGTTTCAAAGGATATATGTTGGGATCTGAAAAATAACCCATACAATAGTCTGAATCGTTATTAACAATTTAAATAATTTGGTTGTATTTGATACCTTTCCGGCCATTCTTCACGTCCTCTGCTTCTTTCTTCACGGCGATCGCTGCTCCGATAACTGCTACCTTCGGCTGCTCCTCTTTCGCCGCGGAATTTATCTCTCCTCTTACGATCATATTCATCATCACTATCAGCCATTGAAAATAAATAATGAAACGATACGATTAAAAGCCTGGTCCTTTAATGAATTATGTGCTTATAAATGATAAATTTTATGTAGAAACTATAGAATTGAGGAGAGACGCGTCTAAAAAATTTACGTTCGACCATTAAAGGGAGACAGGCCAGTCAAAAATTGACGAGAGGCAAAAAAAAATGTTAACGTCACGTCATGTACAGTGTTGCCAACATATACGTGTAGGGGTGAACAGTGTTTGTTAACATGAATGCAAACATGTCATGCATTAGGAATTTAAATGGTAAACCTATTATTTGGTATCAGGACCGAGCTCCATATAGAATCGATAAATATTTAAACATACATACACTTGTTACATAATGTTAAGATTCAATTTAGGCTACTGTCGTGGACAACAGTAAAACGAGCTAGGATAGTTTACTACTTAGCCCATGACAGGCGTGGCTATAATATGTAATAATCCTATCCTATATCCAATATAATATTATAAATGTAAATGTCCGTTTGTTTGTTACACTTTCACGCGAAAACTTCAGTAGTTTTCTGTTTCTGATCATCATGAAACTTTGTACATATATTCTTGGAGGTATTAGAAGTAACATAGGATACTATTTAATAAAAAAAAAAATTATCAATGCGAGCGAAGCCGCAGTTAAAAGCTGGTATGCTATAGCAAGCTGCCACATACAGTACCTATGCTATAATATATATTTTTGCACTTATTCGCTATGCTGTCTTCGTCACATGAGCACGATTTTGCAACAAATTCATGATAAAAAATGTTCTGGCTTTAAATACTGTAGTATGGGTCCAACCAGTGTAGGTTACAAAAAAATATAAAGAATAAGCACTGAAGTTCGTAGCACGCATAAATGCCAGAAAAAAAATAGCCTACCTACTTTTAATGCTTTTTCATGTATGTGATAACTTTGTTTTAATTCGTATGGTTTGCTCTGCACCACCTACCTTGTATTATTACAAGTAAATAGTTTTCTCTTATCTTAAGGTTGTCTAGAAGAGATTGAGTAGCGATGAGACCGCCTATTGCACTATAATAAGTTTTATTTGTTTCCATATTTACTTTGGTGCAGTAAAGAATATTTAAATAATATATTAATTGTATGTTCTTAGAATACATCAAAATATAATTACTTAATTTAAATAAATAAATAAGTAATAGTTTAAAATGTTTTGCTATATCTGTCCACACATTTTGGCGATGTAATAAAAATATACATTATATCTGTGGGCATTTAAAGATTACTGTAGAAAAATATAAAGATAAAAAACAAATTCTTTATTTACCATTGGGCCCTCGCGAGCACTTAGACGCATAGATTTTTAAAACAAATTAATTTTATATTATTAATTTCTCATAGGTTCAGCATTTCGAAAATGACTATTGGCGAAGAAGAAATGCCGAAAAAACTCGCCAATATAGGTTTTGTTCAATTTATATTACAATATATCTATGACAGTATAATAATATCGCAGGCTATGACAGTATAATAATATATAATATCGCAGGATCGCAGGCGAAAGGCGCCTCTGCACGCAGAGAATACAATCTAAACCTGCTTGCAACCGCTACCCGCGTGTCATCTGTGTCGGCTGAACGTCATAAGCAAAGATTAAATAATACAGACGGTTCGAACCATAGTTTGTCTCTGAGAGTAATCAAGTGTAATAATCGTAGAGATGAAGTGCTACGGGTGTCTTAAAGTTGCCAAAGACATGAAATGCATTAAGTGCACCTCTAGTGGATGTAAAAAAACCTTCTGTTCACTATGCATTACTGACGTTCCTTCGGAGCGGAGAAAAGTTTGGAAGTGCCCGGACTGCAGTGCGGGGACAAAAAAAGGCGGAGATAATAGCTCGACACCGGTAAGAAACACACTTGACCTACCGAATGTGACGCTTAGAAAAAAACAGGACTCCTCGTCTTCCGACATCTGTATGCCAGAGGTAAAAGAGCTAGTTACCGAGGTTCGTCTGCTAACACAGGAAATTTCATCTCTGAAACAACATCTGGAAGAAGCTACCAACTCGCTAACCCGCTGCCATAATCGTTTGAGTGAGCTCGAGGCTGGCGCTGCCATCACTGAGACACGCCTAAAGTTGGCAGAAGAGAGCGCGTTGGAGGTAAGGACGCTAAAATCTACTATTTCACATCTGCAATCCGAGCTCAATGCTCAGGCACAATTCCATATACGCAATGAAATAGAAATTTCTGGCGTGCCGGAGGTCTCTAATGAGAATCTCCATCACATCGTGCTTTTGGCGGCTCGCAAAATCGGCGTTGATCTGGTGGACAGTGACATAGACTGGATTTCCAGAGTAGGCCCACGGACCCCCAAGCATCAGGATAAAGCGAACAGAATTTCCCGCCCAATTGTCGTCAGATTGTTGCGCAGAGTGAAACGCGACCGATTAATAAAGGAATCCAAACATCGCAGAAACCTGACCAGTGAAGATCTTGACATAGGCGGATCTCCTAATAAGATTTATTTTAACGAGCGACTTACTAAGCGAAACAGATTATTATTTCGGGAAGTGCGAGTTCATTCTAGATCCAATGGCTACGCATATTGCTGGTGCAGTCAGGGGGTCATCTACATCCGGCAGCGTGAAGGCAAGGCAGCCATACAAATTAGCACCACCGAAGATCTCAATTGTATTTTGGGACCCATCTCGGCACCTGACTCAGAAAATAAATGAGATAATTGGTCTCCCGTACCGTAATTCTAACACTGCCCGTATCTATTACTTGATAAAACCTTCCTATTTAATGTATATGCAATTTATGTATGTATTTATTTTTTCTGCAGACACATATCATTTACGACAACTTTCTCAACGCACTATGGATTCATGTTATTTCAGTTTACTAACGCAGACAAAAAGTAGCAATCAATTATATGTAACAACCTCAGCCGCTGCGAGACAAATTCGCTTTGCTCATAAACCCCAAAGCTTTAAATTGTGTCCAAATGGATCTTGATAGCATAGTAACTGACATAGATTCTTTTGCAATAAAGTGTCTTGCTATAAACAAACCTGAAGATTGCAAAGCCACGATAACAGACAGTTGTTTCCGTATTTTAACATTTAACATCAGAAGTCTAAATAAAAATTTTGACCCATTTCTTGTTACATTGTTCCGATTAAATATTGATTTTGATGTGATCATATTAACTGAATGCTGGATAAATAATACAACCACAATCCCAAAAATTTCAAGTTATAACGAACACGTCACGACTAAGCATATAAACCAAAATAGTGGAGTTGTTGTGTACGTCAAGGATACATTAAACGCTGTGGTTATGGAGCCTAATATAGATGATGCGAACTGTTTGCAAATTAACATTTCCAACCTTGCAACTATTCTGGGCATATATCGCTCTCCGTCCTTCAGTAACTCGCAAAACTTTTTAATTTCTCTTGACAGAGTGCTGTCTTCTCTAGGTAGCGTAACAAGCCTGCTCCTTGCTGGTGACATCAATATTAATATACTTCCCACCATTGGAAATGACCATAATGCTGAATACTTATGTCTTCTAGCACAGCACGGGTTGAGTCCAGCAATTACCCTGCCTACCAGAAAGGGAGCATGTCTTGACCACATATTTATTAAAGCTTTAAAGCCCTCGGTTGGTGTAGTCTGTGAGACCGACGTAACTGATCATGACCTGGCAATGGCTGGAATATATCTCGACGTTCCCAAAATTGCAAAACAATCTGTCACTATTAAAAGAGATGTGGATGCTATCAGGGAGGAGTTGAGCTCTGTGGACTGGGACATTCTGCTTGTTGACGAGGATGTTAATGTACTTGTAAATATATTCACACAAACATTAAACAACATTATAAATAAGTACACACATAATGTAATGGCACCTCGGTCACAGCATATCTTAAAACCCTGGATAACTCCCGGCTTGGTTCGATGTATTCGTCATAGAGATCGCCTACATGCTCGATCAAAGCGCAACCGCAATGACTCCATTGCCCAATATATCTATAAGCGCTATCGTAACTTTTGTAATCGTTTACTGCACACATTAAAACTAGAATATGAGAGACAGGAATTACAAAATAACAAAAACGATCCCAAAAATTTGTGGAAATCAATTAAAAAGATCTGTCATTTATCAAATAATAAAAGGGTAGCAACAGAACTTCTTTCTATAAATGGCGTCACAAATGGAAACGAATCGCTTGATGCCTGCAACTCGTATTTCTCTACTGTGGGACAAACTTTAGCTGCTAATGCCCTATGTAAATTAAAAACTACTGAACAAGTGCTAGCATCTGAAATTAAATCCAACCGACAATCATTAGACTCCTTTTTTATGCATCCGACGGATCTAATGGAAGTTGACAATTTGATCGCTAAGTTAGCAAATGACAGGGCTCCGGGACTTGATGGCATAAATAATCGTCTACTCAAGCAAATTAAAGAATTTATTTTAACACCTTTGACACTTATTTTTAATAAAAGTATAGCCACTGGTATTTTTCCGGAAGTTTGGAAAACTGCTTCAGTTATACCAATACACAAAGCCGGATCGCGGGACGATCCAAGCAACTACCGACCTATATCCCTATTAAGTGTTTTCTGTAAATTGCTTGAAAAAATTGTTAACAAACGACTCGTTGATTACATCGAGTCACGGAGTTTACTGTCCGACAGGCAATTTGGTTTCCGACAGGGTAGGTCGACAGAAGATGCAGTTCTAACTTTACTAAACAAACTTTCTACTGCTTTGGATAATAATAAGTTCTGTATAGGAGTATTTTTGGATCTTGCCAGGGCTTTTGACACTGTTTCCGTTCCAATATTACTTAAGAAACTTGAAAACCTGGGTATTCGTGGTATTGCTCTTTCGTGGTTCGAAAGCTACCTATTGGAGCGGAAGCAGTGTGTCCGTGTTGGCAATACGTCGAGCAATCTCTGTACAACGAATTTCGGTGTCCCACAGGGAAGTATCCTTGGGCCTACCTTGTTTATAATATACTTAAACACAGTCCATGATCTACCGTTGAGAAATGCAGAAATAATTTGTTACGCGGACGATACTGCCATAGTTTTTCATGGGTTAAATTGGTTAGAAGTTACTGCTTACGCAGAACATGGAATACGTCTAGTCTCCAATTGCTTACAAAGGAACCTCCTCACCCTGAATACACAGAAAACAAAGTTTATTTGCTTCCACAAGACTTCAGCTTCCGCCCCACCTACAACTCTGTCTATGCTCAAAATTCATAGCTGCAACGATGCCCACCTGGGAGCCTGCAACTGCGAAAGCATAGAGAGAACCAATAACATTAAGTATCTTGGTGTGTTACTAGATCAAAACCTAAATTTCAGTGCACACATTAATGTTTTATCTTCACGTATACGCAAAACTATACACATTATGAGAAAATTGCGCAAAGTTGTAGATTTCCAAACACTGCGGTCTATCTACTTCGCTCTTTGCCAGTCTCTTTTAACATACTGTATTCTTGGATGGGGCGGCGCAAATAAAACAGTAATGTTACTTCTTGAAAGGGCCCAAAGGTCTGTTTTAAAAACCATGTTAAAAAAGCCATTCCGGTATCCTACGGTCGATGTGTATAAAGACAGCGGTGTTTTGACTGTGCGTCAACTTTTTATTCTAAAAGCATCCTTAATGGTTCATAAATCAGTAATTAACTCCAGTGACTACCAGCATATGCTATCCCGACGAATATTTAAAGTAAAGAACATAAGTGTAAAAACTACATTTGCGAAAAGACTCCCACCGTACCTAACAACCTATGTCTATAACAAAGTTGTCAGGCATTGTGATATAAAAAAATGCTCAATACGCCAAGCTCAAGTAGTGGTAAATAAATGGCTTACATCACTAACGTATGATTGCACAGAAACACTGCTTCATCCAATGTCGTAATGGTCACCTTAAGCTATTCGTGTAATTTAATATTTAAGTTTAAGTATTTACATCTACCTATTTAGTATATTTATATATGTATATATAGACACATAAGTATGTATATTTAGTTTACTTACATGAATACATACAATTATGGTATATGTACATTTCGAATATTCCTTTCTGTATACTGAGGTTAATATCTCTTTTAGAACTTTCGTATCGGCACCCACAACACAGATCACTCTAGTGTGGGTACCACTGGACAATGATATACCGATAATTCTCACAACACAACAGCAGGGAATACCTTCATGATTTACATTACCTACCTACTAGAAACAAACTACAAGCGGAAACTGAATGTCTCATTTATTACGTAGGTAGGTATAGTATAATAAGTTATATTGTATATCAAACGTGGTTAATATTGTAACCTGTTTTTGTTGTTGTAAATAAATATTTTTGTATTTGTATTTTGTATTTGTAATAATAGGGGTTAAACTATGAAATTGCCGTTTAATAGTAATAGATACTTTGAATTGACATTATACCTTCATGGCGTGAGATTTTCGAGTGAATCTTTTTTCACATGATACCCATGAGGAGTTTCGTTTAAAAAATGTGCAACATTTGCATTTCGAATTAAAGATTAATTTGCTTTTTTTATTCAGCTTATGAAACAAATCTCGGCTAATAAAAACTCACTTATAACATTTCATATGAATATTAGATCGATGATGAAGAATTTTGATCATCTAGCTAGAATACATAATTCAATCAAGTACACGAATAATTCATTTAATAGTTATCACGGAGGTAAATATAAATAATGATTGATGCGGAATGTTTCCCCTACCGGACTATGCGATGTACACGGAGCTGCGAAGCGGGTGCAGAGGAGGATGCATTATATTGTACGTACATAATAGTGTTACTATCAATAGACAATTTGTAGCTATGCAATTCATGGAGAGCATAATAGGTGAAGTAAAAAGCGATTACGGTTTTGAACTATGTGTGCAGTGTATAGACCACCTAAACTGAATAAAACCCGTTTCATACAAGAGTTGTCGCGTGTACTAAAAAAAATTAAGAAGAAACAATCCTGTATAGTCATTGGTGCCATTAATATTGATTTAAATAAAACAGATAACCTAGTAACTCAATATTTAGATTCAATGTATGAGGCCGGTTTCGAGTCGAGAATCAACCAGTACACTCGCATAGAAAAAAAATTAGATGCCATATCCAAAACTTGCATAGATCACATCTTTGTGCGAGAAATTATCGCCAGCGCGAGCGTCGAGCAGTCGGTTAGTACATGTGTAGTAAACAATGCATTAGCGGATCACTTCATAGTGGGGTGCGCGTTCACGGACAGCGTCGGGACGCGCCGTCCGTGCCAATATAAACATGTAACGACTATAAACAGATAATAAGTTAGAAAGGAATTATGTGACATAGACTGGTCTCGCGTCCTTACTATGGATGATCCAAATGCAATTTTGAATTATGTCGTCGATATATTTAAGCAAATATATGAAAAATGTAAAAGTTCATCGGCAATTAAAATAAATAAAAGAAAATCATGCCCCTGGATAAATGAAAAAATTATAGCTATGTGTAAAAAAAAGGGGCAGCTATTTAATATGATGAAAAATAGGTTACTATACAATAATTATAGGAATAAAATCAATAAACACATTAATCATGTAAAAAATCAATATATAAGGAAAGATATTAGTATAAATTTTAAAGATACGAGAAATGTTTGGCAAATTAATAATATATTATGTGGGAAGGTAACAAAATCTATCGACGACATAATTACAAGGAATTTCAAAAAGTTGCAAAATACTGAAATTGTTAATAAATTCGCTAATGACTTCAGAAATAATGTTAAAAATATAGGTTTGCAATGTAAAGTATCAATTCTAAACTCGAACTCTTATACAAGAGATACGAACAATTCGATGAGGTTGAAAAAGACAACGAACGAAATTCTATTTTTAATTATTAAACACTTAAATGACAATAAAAGTCCAGGTTATGATGTGATACGTGCAAAGGACATAAAACATATTAATTGTTCAATCACCCCGGTAATCGCACACCTGATTAATACTTGTATTAGTACGGTAAGTTATCCGGACATGTTAAAATTTGGCATAATAAGACCAATACATAAACAAGGCAGTTACTGTGAAACAAACAAGTATCAGCCGATCACAATATTATCTTGTATCGATAAAATAGTTGAGAAGTACTTCGGTCAGGAAATAAAAAAATATTTGTCAAATAATAAAATCGTAAACGAAAAATAATTTGGTTTCCAAAAAGAACGAAGTACTACTCAATTATTATGACAGTTCACTGATGAGGTATGCGAGTACATGGACAAGAAGAAACATGTGCTGGCTGTATTTATAGATTTTAGCAAGGCCTTCGAAATTCTTGATTTCGACATACTATATAATAAACTGGAGCAAAATGGTATACGGGATCCACTTTTAATTTTTTTTTTTATATATCACAGTAATAGATATACCGCGTGCTAAGTAACATGTTACCGACGGAACAAGGTACAGAACAGGGATCGGTAATGGGCCCACAGAATATTTATTATATGTAAATGACATGGTAAACATCTTCGATCAGGCTTCAGTATATCAATTTGCAGACGACACTTGTATAATTACAGCACACGAAGACGTGAGGGTGGCCGAAAAAAATATGCAAACCATTTTCGATATGTCATGTAAATGGGCACATGATTTGGGGTTGGTGTTAAACTCACAAAAAACAAAAATTGTACATATCATGTCGCCTATGTCGCATCTACGATGCTCAGCTGCACCTGAGATCAAAGCACACTCACACCAGTGTCTACACACCACTAATATGACATGCAACTGTGAGTGTCTAGAACTCGTACCACGCCACAAATATTTAGGCTTGTTAATTGCCTCAAATTTCAACTGGGCACCTCACGTAGACTCAATTTGTAAAAAAACTTAAATATGTATGGTGTTCTTAAATAATATGCACAAATTTAAATGGGAAATAATATTATGTATGCTGATTATAATAATAAATATATTTTATGCCCCAAGTGTTACACATTCTTTCATAGAAAAATAAAATCCGTCACAAAAAATAGCTTTCTGTTGTATGAAACCAACCAGCTAGGAAAATACTTATAAGCATGCCATGCGATACGGTACGCAGGTACGCAGGCGCGCTTAGCGGGCCTTTGTAAAAATGCCGTCCGCGCATGCGCCATCTACAGTGGCTAACCGCGCTGCGTAGATGACGCATGCGTGGACGGCCATCAGTCTGTTTCCGAGTGTCGCGCAGTACACTACTACGCGTGACCGTAATCATGCCTGGACGTCGTTACTCTAATCTTCAGTATTTTCAGATTTATGTATTACAATTATAAATCAGGAGTATCTCCAAATGGTACTTTGTTATCGCGAGTGCAATAACATCACTGCGCAAGTGGTGAACGGTGTACGAATAAAGCATCACACCATCCTCGGCGCAGTATACAGGTTTCGTGAACATGGCCAGTTTGACCCGCCTCCGGTGGACGTGAGTAGAGGTCGGTATCCTGCCGAGTTCGAAGAGAACGTGCTGGATTTCTTTAATCGTCATCCAATGGCGAGCACGAGAGACGGAGCTGCCGTTTTCAATGTGAGCAACAGTTACATGTGGCAGTTACTCAACGATGAAGGGTTACATCCATACCACTTCACTAGGGTACAAGAACTCATGCCACAAGATCATGCGCCTCGCGTTGACTTCTGTAGTTGGCTTCGTGCGGAGCGTCGCAACATTTTGTGGACAGACGAGTCAACCTTCACACGCATTGGTATGTTTAACATATATGTAATGCACATTACTGGACCGATGTTAATCCTCGTGTAGAGCGGCCAGATAATTTCCAACGCAGTTTTTTGTTTGTCTGAACGTGTGGGCGGGTATACTCGGTGACAGAGTGTTAGGACCAGTTTTTTTAGAGAGACAATGCGGATACCTATCTTCACGTACTGCAAATACAAGTGGACAGTATGCTGGAAAATGTTCCACTTGAACATCTAAGGGGTTTATACTTCCAGCACGATGGAGCACCAGCCCACTTGCGTGTTCACGAGTTACGTACGCCATGAGGTGGATAGGAAGGGGAGGGCCAGTCCAGTGGGCTCCCCGTTCCCCTGATATAACGCCGATGGATTTTTTTTTATGGGGTCGTGTTAAAGGTTATTGTATGGACAAACTGGGCATGATATTGAAAGTGTAGAATAATTAAAAAGGCGTATTGAACGTGCATTTAATAGGGTGAATCGTGAAAGAGACACGTTACGTTACGTAAGGTTCAGAGACATGTATGCAAACGTGCATACCTTTGTATAGAACGCCAGGGTGTGCTTGTGCAACAATTTTGTATTTAGTGTCGTGATTGTGATGTGTAAATAACTTGTAAATAAACTGGTGAACTTTTAAATACGCCAAGTTAATGTAACAAACGTTATCCGATAGCTTTTTATTTTTCAATATCAAACCACGTCTATCTAGTCTTTAATGTTGTCGTATCGTAACAAACACTAAATACTCAAATTTAACGTTATTACATTAATTTGACAGCCTGTGCCTGTGCAAAGCCTGTGTGAAAGTGTGATGGAAAGTTTGTGACCTTTTTTAAGATGTGGATCAGCTGTTATATCCGGTAAGTATTCTAAATTACCATTGTTATTTAACTAGATAGGTAGCTATCAGCGCTACTCTACCGGCGTTAACTAAGTAGGTACTCACCGAATGTGAACGCACATAAGCGACGTTTCTGGTGTTAAAAATGTCCAAATGCTACGATAACTGCTTACAATCAGGAAGGACCTAAGCTTGTTTGTCACCTTAGTGGTGTAGGTAAGTGTACCTTTTCCTATATCGAACCTCGTACGCAATTACCAACAATAGACATATCAATTTTTTTATCGTTCCCATAAACAAACTTAGAATAATATTCTAAGTAAACAAACCACTCAAAGTGAAATACGAGTAACCTAAGATGTTTTTATAGTCATAGATACGTTGTACACGCTCTAGAATGGCAACACGAAAGTAAGGTAATTGCCCACCTCGCATTCAGTTGGGCACGCTCTCGCGTCACGTCTATACGTACTTCGCCACAAAGCGTAAATAAGTTATTTCTGGCAAAAATGCCTTCCTGTGTTTTTAGATGGTCCACAAATTACACGACAACTGTTAAAGACAAGGAAAACGTGTCATTTCATTTGTAAGTACAGTTTTTTTTATTAGAAACATAGTAAATGTATTTAGTTTTTAGCAATATTAAAGCGGGTCGGTAAAACAGTGCTCGCGCCAATGAGCGCTCAGCAGCAATCAATACGTAACTAAAGATGTATATTCATCTCTTTCTAACGACAGGTATTCCCTATCATTTGTCTCTTTTTAGAGCAAAGTGTGATAATAAATAACTGTACGTCGATATAGTAGTACTTGCGCCATTTTAAAATACAAAAATGTTCGTGTATAACGTGTCTACCTTTGATACGTCGCTGCGAGTAACTACCTAATTCGTTGAAAATGTAGCTAAGTGTAAACTAATCAGACTTAGTATAATTTAATTTTCTACGTGGTAAAAAAATGTTCTTCCCAGAAGGCAGTACAAAATGCTTTCACACAGTTTGTCGAATCTAGATACCCAGAGTTGTATCACATAGGCACAATCCAATTAGATGGCAGCCATGTACGAGTATATGACGGCGCGTCTATTGAAAGCTGTCAGTTGGATCGAGAGCGAGCGAGACACCGCTTTACTCTAGCGGAGCGTCATATCGATGAGTATCGATGGTAGATATGTCAGTTTAGGTAGTAATGGTAATGACACTTTTGAACGGGCCCTCGCCCATACACCACATGCGTGACGAATCGCTTACGATCTACAATATCTGATCACATTTAATTGATGTTAAAATTGCTATCGAACTATATTAAGACGTATAATCAATTAGTTCCTTTATTTTTGTTTGTTTTGAGTTTAATTAAAGGAGATTCTGTTATCGGCTTATCTCTTCCAAAAAGAGCTTCTTCGCCTTCGCCCATATACCCACGTCACCACCATGAGCAACTCCGATGAAGCACCCTTACAGTCTCCTTCATATAGGTAGATAATGAGGGTAAATATTTTGATTAAAAAAAATGAAAAATTACATCTTAGAAAAACACGAGTTTTAATTTTTCAGTATAAATCGGAAATTGCATACTTTAACCCCTAATACAATAATAATGATGATGTCAAGTGACATAATAATACAAAAATAACTTTACATGTTCTGAAACATTCCCAGACATGTTTGTCAATCAGATATTACAATAAACAGCCGAGCAGACAGCATGCAACCCTGTTTGACACAATTTTGCCATCTGCCGCAGCTGCCATCTATCCACACAAATGCTGAGCAATTCTTGTAAGTGGACGGCACAGCACGGAGCAGTGCATCGTTAATCCCATATCTCGGCAATATGTCCGATATTGCGAAGTGAGAAAACTTAATCCGTACATTCCCTTACATTTCGGAATCCTCCCTGTGCCTCCCAAAGCATTCCACCGGATTTCATCTTCATTCTCCTTTAAATTATTTGTTCATATACTTTTGCAGCTAAGCTGACTAAACTAATGGCCCATATATGTGGCACGGTCCATGCGTGACCCCTTGCCTTTATACAAGGCTACGATGACTGCGCGTCTCCAGTCTATTGGGATCCTTCCAGTTCTCCAGCATAAATTGTTGAAGTACCTGAAGTCGAGGCCCTTCGAAACTGTAATCTCTCACACCAGAGGCTAAGCGCGAGGAGAATACGACACCTACACCAGCACTGGCCTGATCGTCCCGGTCTACCCCAGACCTTAGGGCCATCATTCCACCTGGCGGTACATCAGTGTCGCTTCCCTTGCGCTTAGTCTCTGTCATACACAAAACATGTAGCCTCTCTCATTCATAATGTTCATCAACTCATTCATGTTATCATTCAATGCATTTCTCTTTTTTTCTTTTTTTTTTTTTTTTTTTTATATTGGCTCAGCATAGTGGCTCCTCTTCGCCTGTTGGTAAGCGAAAAGGGGAGCCCAAATTGCAGCGGCAACTGACAAAGGACTACGGTGTCCTGTCAGTTGACGCTACCATGCTGGCCCGCAAGGTGCTTCTTCACGCTTCGTTTGAAGGATCCCATGTTGTAGGAAGGAGGAAATTTTTTCATAAAATTTCTCACATTCCTCGTGCCAATGCAACACTCTGCTCTCCTCGACCCGCCGGAATTGGCGTTGCGTGGTGGGTGCCGGTACTTACCAGCGCATGCAGCTGTATTCTCCCCGACGGGGATGGGTCGGTGCGCGACGCCTACGAGAGACGCCCTTATCTACATATCAGTGCGCTTTCGGGCCATTGCAATCTGATTGATTGGCAGGGTCGCGAACAAGCATGCTTCTGGCACATGACCCCCGATTCGGATTGTTATTCTTTTTGTCTTCGCTTTTTAATATTGATATTTGCTTTCTGTAGGTACATGTTAAATAAGTAATGTGTTACACATAGGACAAACTCGCTGGGGCAGTAGTTAGTAATGCTACTTTAACACTAATGCTTGTGAGTTCGTTTCCTACACAGGACAAACATTTGTGTGCACGAACATGTCTATTTGTCTCGGTCTGGGTATTTTTAAGAGAGGTGGGGCGCATAAAAGCAGCCCATCATGTAAAGTACCTCCACCTCACGGAAAACCGCAACCAAATAACTACTCCCTTGAGGTTCACTGTGTTTCTGCGAGTGAGTAAGCTCCCAAGGAGTTGCTTTGTAAGCAGCAGAGGAGGCATCGCGCGAATGATACTTAATATATCGCTAGCGTTAATAGGCTACGGTAATCGCTTTCCATCAGGTAGGCCGTATGTTTGTATGCCTCTCGACGTAGTATAAAAATAAAATGTGATATTCTCGTGGGAGAATCAACCAGTAGTTGAGAGAAACCATTGGTCAGAGCAAATTCACGAACAGATATCTACACAGTCAATGCCCCAAAAGTCAAGGTACTCCGCATGGTGGACATTAAAGTCTAACAAAATGACTAAATCCGCGGAGGGATACTGCTGGATGTCTTTATCATATACCATTTGCAGGTGCTCGAATAAACGAGCTATTTCTGTATCACCG
Source organism: Pyralis farinalis (assembly GCA_947507595.1). Classification (NCBI taxonomy): domain Eukaryota; kingdom Metazoa; phylum Arthropoda; class Insecta; order Lepidoptera; family Pyralidae; genus Pyralis; species Pyralis farinalis. Next base: position 21,800,375 of record OX382259.1, on the reverse strand, counting down.
TTATGGAATCAGTAAAACCCTTGCCATACATTGAGTATCACTCGCGCGATGCCACCTCTGCTGCTAACACAGCAACTCCATAGCAGCTTACTGGTGACCTCACTCACACGCAGGAACACAACAACCCTCTAGGGAGTTGTTATTTGGCTGCGGTTTTCTGTGAGGTGGAGGTACTTCCCCAGACGAGCTGGCTCGATGCGCCCTACCTCTCTTATAATACCCAGACCAAGACAAACAGACATGTTCATGCATACGAATGTTTGCCCTGTGTGGGAATCGAACCACGACCGTTGGTGTCAAAGTAACATAACAGCGCGTTTCGCCACTGCGCCACCGAGCTCGCCAATTCAATTGAAAATTCGGAGGTGGCGAAGATCTACGTACAACCTTAATACCGGCAAGTCCCTGTCTTCTAGGCTGTGAATACGGGAACAACATGTATCCTCCCAAATAATCATGTAAACCCCGGTATGACGCATAAATAAGTGCTTCAGTTTGTACCCGGATCTTGTTCTTCTTAGCGTGATTCCGTTTCCTAATCCATTAGGATTGGTGGGCTCCACTATTTAAGGCCAAGGATTTGGGGAAGATAGTGATTTTTTTATGAGACGACTGCCGTCAGATCTCCACACCCTGGAAGGAAAGCCAGATCTTTCTTAGGTTAAGTCACACGTCTTTTGAAATAGTTTTTTTTGGACTTTCGTATTTCCTCACGATGTTTTCCTTCACCGCAAGTGATAATCAAACAAATATGTACATAAATCCGAAAACAGGAATTTAGTGGCGAAGGACCGCAGCAGCCGATGCAGAGACTACCGGAGCAGCCATGGTAGCGTCAGCATGTTGCATCTACTAAAGGTAGTGGGTGGGTGCCGGCCGGCGCTAGGCCGCATGAACTAATTGGTGGCGGAAGCACACAAAGCAGGTTAGATCAAATTGCATGTAAATTTGATTTTCGCAAAATAACGCCTGAATCTATTATCTAAATAAATATGTTACATCTTAGACAAAAACGTGTTTTAATTTTTCAGTACAAACCGGCAATTTCATACTTTCACCCCTAATATATTGAATACAAAAAGACGGTAAATGAATGCATCTTTTGAAATAATAAGAATAAAATTTATATTATTCATAAGTGTGGACTATAAGTTCATATCCTACATGTTTATGAATTAACGTAGTAACAGCATTTACTTGTTTTCGGATTCTTCTTCGTCACAACTCAAATCAATTTCTTCCATATTTTCCAATGTTTTTTTTAACTTTAATCACTTTATGATTTGTTTAATAATACATAAAAATATATGTAAAATGCTTCGTAATTGCAGGCGCGTACACACACGTATAACGCTCGGTCGTTATGTATATACTATATGTTTGTCTTTTTTTAAGCGTACGAGCGTAACGTTTTTTTTAACGTGTTCACTTGATTTTACTTCTCATAAAATTTCCGTACCGGGTTTTATAACTCAAAATCGCTTCATAAGGAGTAAACTTCAAGAATAATATTAATTTAATTAAAAGCCAATATTTACAAATATTGATAAAAAAAGGTATTCAGACAGACATAAATTTCGGGCTCGAACTGGGTTTAAGAACTCACGAGGGTAGACTAACCTATATTTAAGAAAATGGTAGACCCCAGGCACCACAAAGATCCGGACAGAGATGCAGGTTGTGGAAGGATAGTTCGCCCAGCGAATCACCACTGCAGGAGCTTGAGGCGGTTACAAACAAAGGAGATCCTGGCGCTGTTGTAGGTGGAGAGACTGAGGTGCTCACAGACTAAGCAGGAAGTCCGAGCGCTGATGTACACGGCGAGAGAGGAGGTAGCCCTGCGACCACCACAATACCACAACAGGAAGACCTCAGAGAAATGCACACCGTGTGTCGCTAACTATTTCCCAAAGTAGACAGAGCGGTTCTTTTTATAATCAAGTGTTCCGTTAGATTTGTACCCAATTTAAAATTGCACAATTTATTTTTTTAAAGCAGCCATGTACTGCCAGTAATATGTTAAAAGCCTAAATAGTTTAATTTATAGAGATATTGAGTAGTAAAGTTGTTTGTGACATTAGATTTTGACAATAAACTTGAAAGATAGCTATGTATAAGAATACGTAAAAAATTAATGTACTTACCTAATAACTCTCTATAGCAATTTTCAGACAGGCTCAGAGAAACATTTTGAAAAGATTACAAGGACTGCAATGCTTCTAATAATGCAAACGTTCGTGAGCCGCGTAGGTATTACATACCTTATGACCAGGCAGATTGCACACTTGTTTGCTATCTTGGTACCAAAAAATGAAATTATAAATTAGATTTGATGGCCATGGCAGGCGTCCGCTCCTCTTCTAGAATAGCCCCGTACCAAAATTCCTCCAGATCTCATTAGTAAAGCCCAATCATTTTCAACACATTCATAATAGTCCCAATACCTGTCGAGGCCTTCTCGTGGGCAGGCATATTATTCGATTGATAACACCCGAAGTGGGTAACGGCGCGTGTACTACATTTCTTTTATACACCGTCGGAACACATACAAGCATACGGCCCACCTGATGTTAAGCGGTTACCGTAGCCTATGAATGCTTACAATAAATTAAGTATCACTCGTGCGATGCCACCTCTAGATAAAGTAACTAACAAATATAATTGTATTGTTTGTGTATTATGTGTCTATTGCATTGTAATTTGGTGCTGTATGTATATATATAGTATGTGTATGCATGAATAATGTGCAAAAAGGGGAGGACCTGGTGTTCTAAAATATAGGCCTTGGCTTAATTTAGGCTCCAGAACTTCCACAAATTGCATACTAGTGGTAAAAATATTACATTTTCACTTGTTTAGTTTGTAAGAAAACGGAATTTGTAGAGATAAATAAAATTAAACTAAATAAAAAATCTCTGCCGCTAACACAGCAACTTCTTAGGAGCTTTCTGGTGAGCTCGCTCACACGCAGGAACACAACAACTCTCTAGGGAGTTATTGTTTGGCTGCGGTTTTCTGTGAGGTGGAGGTACTTCCCCAGACGGGCCGTTTTGATGCGGCCTACCTTTCTTAAAAACATCCAGACCAAGAGTTACGCGTTAGATCCATATCCTTGCGCACGCCTATCCTACACCTAAATGATCGGGATAAATGCCAGTGCGCTGAGAAATATAGTAATAGTTTTGTAGTCTATTAAAATGCAGCTTACTTCAACATTAAAAAGAGTACAAGTTCTGTACGAAGTACTAAATATATTAACACACACATGTTTGTCATAAACGCTGTAACTCAGCTTAAATATAAAAAAAAATGTAATGTATTGCCACACTATAAAGTGACTATACCATCACTGGTAACAGTAATATATTTATGTGTCTTAGGCAATAAACTTTTTCTAACATAATCTACGGTTCGGTGAAATTTTGAACAATATACTACCTACTTACGTAAATTTTTTAAGAGATTTTTACTTCTATTCATAATCTGGAACGTAAAGCACCCGGGTAGATATTAGTGATACAAACTCTTAAATCAAAATATTTTTATTTACGACTTTTTCTCAACTTAAGATTAGGTAGGTACTTGTTTATATTATTATGCTAAATAAAAAACTTCAATCATAAATTCTGGAGTTCATTTCATTTGAACATCAAAATAAATATTTAAATTGTTTATATCAGGTGGGTTTAGGAATACGCTAATAAGTAGCTATTTTTGCAAATACTTTTACTACATTTTACGTAGGTAGATACTTATACATTCACGTCACACAATAAGTTGTAATATCGGGCACATAGCATACCTACATACGTAATCACAATAAGTACAAAGTACATATTGTATTGTGATGTGACATAAAATTATGGTTTGATTCCCTCATTACATCCGAATTTCGCGTTTAAACCTTCTCTTAAAATTTTATCCACATTGTTGACTCCAACATAAATGGAGTTAAACAAATACGAGAATAAAATATACAAATCAAAGTAAATACTAGGTTGTGGGAAAAGTTTTTCGTATTTTATATTACAGTATAATTTTTTTGGTTGTAGGTACTGTTTGGATCTAGTTGGTTTCGATATAGTATCGAAACCAACTAGATCTAGATAGAAATAAATAGTAAAAAATGACATGTTAAAAACAACAAAACAAAAAGTAAAAACGGTTTCTCTCCATTTTTCTTTTGTTTTTCACCAAAATGAGTGAATCTAACGTAGAAATTTGATACATTTTGACGTTTTATTACAAAAAAAGGAAAAAATGCGATTTAGTCGTTCGAAGATATAAGAAGAACATCAATCGCCGTGCCAGGTAGGATAACGTCTTCTAAGACAACATCGTTATCATAGTTTTGCAAGTCGGTCACCGTAAAATGAAAACCTTTTTTTTAATGTTTGAAGATTTGAATTTAAGGTGTAAACTTGTGGGAAACGTGTAACAATGTAAATCGACAGATCAACCTTTCACTTGTCACGAAAAAGTAGGTTTTGCAAGTCAAATCTGTCATTATGACCGAATATACCATTTTTCATATACAAGTAAATTTTCAGTGTCTATGGTAAAAACTATTCTATACCACTAAGGTGAAAACAAGCTTACCGCCTGCCTGATGGTAAGTAATTACCGTAGCTTATGGACAGTTGCAACACAGGACAGGACAAGAGTGTCATACAAAAACCTCTTCATGCCTGTTTGAAAAATCTCATGCCTAGATATGAGACCACACACTACAAGGCGGCAGGTAGTTCATTCCGCTAACGAGAACCCTCAAGGTTCTCGTTAGAAAACTTCTTTAGAATCCCATAGTACCTACGCGATTATTACAGTTCCAGCATGTAAGGATGAATTCCCGGCCATCGGAGAGCGAGAGCGAGGCCATTGTAGAACGAGGATATTGGCATCATATCGAACAAGTCCTCAGCACCCCGTACATACATACATATCATCACGCCCGTCTCCCATTGGGGTAGACAGAGACTATGGAACGCCATGTGCACCGATCCAAACATACCTCTCTGGTCTCATCCACACTCGTCAACCTCTTGTCGCATGACAAGAGGTTGACAAGAGGTTGTCATGCGACAAGAGGTTTACGAGTGTGGAAGAGGCTTGTCGGTTTCAGGTGCTTTTAATTTGGCCCTTTTTTAGCACATCAGCTATTTGATCCATTTGCACCCTTGCCGATATCTCTATTCACTGTTGCTCGATATACTTCTTTCGTAACTCTTTTGTCATCCATTCTTTCCAAAAGTCCGAAGGATCTCAGCATACCCTTTCCAAGTTCTGTCACTATACCATCTTTCATTCCACATTGTTCTCGTTTATTACTCTATCAATAATTAAGACGTCACACACTCCTCAGCGCTCTCATTTCAACAGCGTTGACCCTACTTTTATGCTTCTTCTGCGATACCCATGATTCACTACCGTACGTCAATGTTGGTGTTATTAGACCCTGAATAATATATATATTTTTGCTCGTCAAAACCGAGTATAACGCACCATTGGTACGGTTTTCTGCTTTCACTCTTCTTTCAATATCTGTCTCATATTTCCCGTCTCCCGTAAACATGGAACAAATTACATATATACACAAATTTATTCACGTGTTCCACTTTTTCATCTCCGATTACTATCTGGCACTCTGTTACAATTTCATTCATTTTAAACACCAACGCTTTCATCTTCACTACAATCATTTTTATACCTTTCTTTTAAAATGCCTCTTTCATTGTGTTAACCAATTGTTGCAGTTCTTCGCCGAAGATGCCAGGAGAACCTGGTCATCACCGTACAACAAGGTTTTAAATATTGACTCATTCTATCTTATTCCACAGTCATACTTTTTCAAGTCTGTCAAACAACTGTCCATGAATAAGTTGAACAACCAATGGAATGCTACTCAGCCATGTCTAACACCACATTCCAAGCTGAACAGACCCCATTTACGGTGACAGAGGCACTCGAATCCTTGTACAAGGATTCTCCAGTCCTCGTATGAAAATACTGTCCACCCCATAGATGGATAGCGTTGACTAAAGTCCGTCCCTCGCCACTTTGTCATAAGCCTTTTCCAAGTTAATGAAGGCGCAGAAAACCTTTTTACGTTTTGCTGACGTTTTCCCCGCAGTACACCATAAGGAAAAGACTTGATCCACACATCCTATCCCCTTTCGAAACTGTCGAATGATACATATATACCCGCTTGTATATATCCTTAAACTCAAGAGCCCAATACCGTGTTTGAGCTTAGGATCATCTACCACTCTCGCAGCTCATCTTTGCATTGAATCATATAAGCTTGTATTCAGGCGCTCCCGTCCATAGAACTCGCCAGTGCTCCATGCGCGGTCTGACATCACACTTGTGTATCAAAAGTCTTCGTCTCTAGCTGTAGTACTGTTTCGCTCTGTTCAGCACACTAACCTTCTTAGATGCCAAGAAGACTTGTGTAGTGGGTATTAAAATCTGAGATTAACACAGTAACCGAGGTGAATCCAAATACTGAAAACAGATTACGCAAATGGCAAAATTAGGAAGAATTGAGGGAATCACACAAAGAGTTAACTATTACTTTGGTATACAAGTGCTAAGAACAATGAAGTTCATCAGTGCCATCTCCACAGTTGTCGTGGCCGTCGCATCGAGCACTGTTCGGAACGCATCGGTTGTTCTTGCATTGAACTTCGTGAACACTACACCCACCGTCACAGCCGTGGGGTTCGTCACTGCTATCTTCGCAATCGGGAAATCTGTCGCAAAACCGTGACGCAGGTATGCATTGGCCGTCGGTACAAGTGAATTGATCTTTTGGGCATTCTGAAATATTAAAAATAAATCACAATCAATTGAAAAGTAGTAATGAACAGAACGCAGTACCTATATCATGTAAATGGATGTAGGTATACCATGTACAATGGATGTTGTATACAGAGTTACGAGTAAATCATCTTAAATAAGAAAGAGATCGAATGTATTCAAATAACAACTTCGCTACTTTTACTATGTAAACGACACCAAAGTTTCATACATTAAAATCAACTTCCTAATAAGCGATCTTTAATTTAACAATTTAAGCGCGTTTACTAAAAATATACAGTATTAGCTTAAATATAAGTTTGTTTTTAAAAAAATATTTCCATAATGCTGATTTTATTATGTTATCTAACTTCAAAAAGCATGAACTTTCATATAAATTTACATTTCTAATAAAAAATTAAATGCCAATAATTCCTTCTTAGTTCTCACTTCCGGCATCTAGGAATCTGTGTGAAAAATTTTACGTTTAAAGACTCATCAGTTTCGCATGTGCGTTAACCTATAAGCTAGTCAGAATTTCTTCTTTTGAATGTATAAATAAAATATCTCACATTCTCAAGGTAACATATAAAGCAAGTACATTACTTTGTACTTTTGCTAATGGTATAAGCATTTTCTAATGAAGCGGAAGGCGCTATAGGAATCCCCGTTAGGTTTTAGTAGCACATTCATAACCCAGATCGATGAGAACGGTTTATGTATGTTTTACATTCAGTTTATTTTAGGTTAAAAGTTAATTTATCACAAAGTTACGATATTTTTACTATAAAATACAATACAAATATTCTATATTGCACCAAATTAAAATTGAAAACTAATAATACTTATGAACTAAGTACAATATTTATAATATGAATAAGGCGGTCTTATCGCTAAGCGCTTTCTTCCAAACAACCTTACGCTAAGAGAAAACTATTACCTTGAAATAAAACAGTGAAAGTAAATTATATCAATGAAAACGAAATAATCATGTAGGTACATAATAAAAAATTGACATAAATATGCTGTAGTTACAAGGTTATAAGTATGGCAGTAATGATCGAGAAAGGGGATGTAGAAAGGGAACGATCAAATAGGGTAATGGGAAAGGTAGTATGTTTTGACCAGATATTTAAAAAAAGGAAAGAGCTTGGTCACAATAATGGTAAAGCAGGAATATATAGTAGAGTATTCCAGAGACGTACCCCTTGAACTGTAAATTATTTGAAATATAATTGAGAGGAGTGAAATGGTGTTTTAAGACGAAGGAGAATTTACTGTCTAAATGGTGTATTGTATAACATTATGAACATACTCGTACATATAAGAACTTTTTACTCTTTGTACATAGATATTTCATTCGGCATGACATGTCAAAATTTATTACGTCACGAAAAATTAATGTATCTTAAATTAAAAAAATGTTAAATAAGGACAGTCAGTCTATGCGGAGATCGGGTGTGTAACGCACGGTGCCTCTACTGCGCCGAACTACATCGCGTGGCCCACACAAATTGCATGGAATTCTGCAGCCGCTGTCTCTTTTCAAAATTTTAAAGATCTTGTTATAACTCCTGTTCTCGCTTGCTTTGACGTTAACCTGGCTTTTTCTGTTCATGCGATGCTTCTAACTTTGGCGCCTGTGACTTGGCGGCACTTCTAACCGCTGCGGTGGTGGATCGCAAGCCGGTCCCCATCGCCTCCTACATCAACTGCGCATGAGACCTCCGATGTCCGTGAGCCCCTCACGGTCCTGCTCGCTGGCTGAGGTTCGCTGGCGAGCTCCTCTTCAGCCGGTGACCTGTATCTCCGTCCGGACCGTGACCGGGTGCTGCCATCCACCTCTGTGAACTTTGGTTAGATCCAACCATCGCGAGTCCTTAAAGCCGAGCTTTTACAATCCATCTTTTTTTTATACATCTTATATTGTAAATACCTTTTTTAATAAAATTGTTATTTTCCTTTTGTTAGACCCTTTTTAGGGTTCCGTACCCAAAGGGTAAAACGGAACCCTATTACTGAGGCTCCGCTGTCCGTCCGTCCGTCCGTCCGTCCGTCCGTCTGTCACCAGGCTGTATCTCATGAACCGTGATAGTTAGACAGTTGAAATTTTCACAGATGATGTATTTCTGTTGCCGCTATAACAACAAATACTAAAAAATAGAATAAAATAAATATTTAAGGGGGCTCCCATACAACAAACGTGTTTTTTTGCCGTTTTTATAGATAATGGTACGGAACCCTTCGTGCGCGAGTCCGACTCGCACTTGGCCGATTTTTTAACATTACAATTGATTAATTGATTGTAACACGATAGACTAGTTAGATGGTACTACTGAATTGGAAGGTTTCTTGATGTAGAACAACAGAATAGGGATAAATTCAGTTTCTTGTATGCCATTACATAAAAATCTTTATCATAACAAGAGCAGTGATAGCTTAGTGGATAACGAATCAGACTGTTAATAGACTAGTCGGTCCCTAGTTCGAATCCTGGTGTGGGAATGAAACACTAAGTTTTACAGAGGTGTTTTACACGGTCAGTAACGCCTGAGTGACCCCCCTGGTGTTGCAAATGTCCGTGCGCTCCTCACGGTCTACGTCTATAATAGGCTACGGTAACTATTTACAATCAGGCACGCCGTACGCTTGTTTGTCAACTTAGTGGTATAAAAAAGTAATTTCGAATCGATGTTGTGTTGTGAATGTTCATATTTGTAGTTATCATTTACTCTTTAATGCAACTTACCAGCCGTGCAGTTAACCTCGTCGTAGCCATCCCAACAATCGATGACGCCGTCACAGAGTTTCGTGTTCGAGAAACACGATATTAAATGTCCGCATCGAAACTGTTTTGTCAAATCGCAATCTGAAACGAAAACAAAGAAGATAACGGGTTAACAGGACAGTTTGAAAGTTTCATCAAGTAATTTGGCAGGGGCCTTGTGTGCCGGTTCAGGGTATAGCAATGACAAATTTATTAAAGATATCAGGCTTCACGTACTCTAAGGAGAGAGTTTAATTTCCTTTATTTACTTATTCTACCTATTGTACGATCGGTAGTGTTGAGAGGGTAGTTCGATATGGGCCTACAGCTTCATCTTCGTCTTCGTCAATGACGAGCATAACAACACTGCTACACTTGACACATGGCAATGACACGTACTGTGCGGTTAGGTTATAAATGAACTTCCCTGCTGAGTTTTTTGTTATTTTATCATCAGGTAGGGTCATACACATCGGCAATGATGAGCTAGGTGGCGCAGTGGTAAAACGCACTGTTACTTTGATACCAACGCCCGTGGGTTCGATTCCCACACAGAACAAACATTTGTTTGTAGGGCGCATCAAAGCAACCCGTCTGGGGAAATACCTCTACCTCACAGAACCGCAGCTAAATAACGTCTCTCTAAGGAGTTGCTGTGTTAACAGCAGAGGTGACACCGCGCGAGTGATACTTAATGTGTTGCAGGTATTCATAGGCTACGGTGATCGCTTTACATCAAGTGGGCCGTATGCTTGTATGCCTCCCGACGTTGAAATAAAAAAAAAACAATGGTATAGTCGATCAACGCTTAATTTGCGTTTTCTGATTTATGTACATATTTATCACATGCTCGACTATGATGAAGATAAATTTGTGTTTTAAATAAGGATATCGTACTTGGGTAAAGTTGTATCGGAAAACAGATACGTTGTTGCACCTAAAATTGAAACAGTCAAAAACTATCACTCTTGACAACAAATCACTTGAGTTCTTGAGTGTTAGTACTCGTAGTAGACTAACCTCACTCACGAAGTTAATTGTGAATTTGTTGTATGCTGCAATTACTTTTAAAATTCTTTAAAAAATTGCACTAATTACAGCTTCTTTAAATACGTTTTAACTAAATGTTAAATACTTTTTAATATACGTTGTGATTAAACTGTGAATTATTTTTAATTGCCGGGTAGTCTAAATTCGATTCGTTTAATAGCCTGCTAACGTGAGAGGTTTAAATTTTATCACACACTAGCTGATACCCGCGACTTCGTCCACGTTTTTTTCTTTCTAAACCTTTCCGGTAATGTGTTTTTAAGAGAGGTAGGGCGCATTAAAGCAGCTCGTCTGAGGAAGTATCTCCACCTTACAGAAGACCACAGCAAATACAATCTTCCTAGAGGGTTGTTGTGTTGTGAGTGAGGTCACTAGTAAACTCCTATGCTGAGTTAGCAGCAGAGGTGGCATCGCGCGAGTGATATTTAATGTATTATAAGCGTTCATAGGTTACGGTAACCGCTTTACACGACATTGTATAAAAAAAAACGATAATAAAAGGAAATTATTCAAGTTCGGTGAGCCATTTATGAGTTATTGCGAGACTAACGCATGGCAGTTGATTTTTGTAATTACATAAAAGAAGAAGACTGCACTAACAACAAGTCCAAAGACATTTGTCTCTACTATATTGAAGGCATGCACGTGAAGTAATTGAACGCCTAAGAAGCGTCGATTACAGCCTGTCTATGAACGGGTTTAATCCTCAAGTTCGCTTCAGAGGGCACGTTAAACCGTTGATATCGGTTAATTTCGCTAGATGATAATTGTTACACATAGAGCGGTAGGACAAAATCACATAGTTCCTGTATCATATGCGTTTATAAGCTACGGTACCCGGTTTACGGTCAGGAGGCCGTATGCTTGTATGCCCGTCGTCCTTGTATAAAAATTTTGACTGTATTTTTACCCAGTTTGAGCTTTGATGGAGATGTGTATTCAGAACGGCTAATAGAATACAAAACGTCCAATATCAAGTAACGTTCCAGCAAACTAATGAGAATATTTTTATTACATTCGACATATATCTGCATTTTATATAAAAATATGTGTAACTTTTGTACGAGAGTAATATTTAATATGTATTTTAAATATATTTGTATTTGAAGCTAATAAAAATACATTGTATTTTATAGTGATAGTCAGTCTGGTTATCTATAGTAATATATGAAGCGGAAGAGTTTGTTTATTTGTTAGCTTGTTTGTTTGATTGTACTCTCTATTAATCTCTGGAACTGCCACACGGATTGAGAAAATTCTTTTTACATTACATAGTCCTGTTCTTGAACAAGGTAGTGATAGTAGTTCCTACGAGATACCGAGATACTCGCAGACGAAGTAGCGGGGTACAGGTAGTTCGGTATAAGTACAACAGCACAGACCAAATCTTTATAACATTCGCTGTAGCTAAAATGATTGAGAATATTAAGGACGTACTGACCCTTTGCGAAATTTGACTCGCATTCAATCGCCTATCTTTTCTTCAAGTACGAATTTAACAACTATTTCATTTGAAAGTAGGCATTGAACACTATCGTAGCGCCATATATGCCACAAATGACATAGACTTACCACAATGTAATTCATCGGAACGATCATAACATTGAATAGAGCCATCGCATCGATCTTCTGCTCTTACGCATAGCCCATTGCGGCAACGCCATTCGTGCGGTGAACACGTCACCAACGACAGTAGTCGGCACACGTGAACGCCACGCACTTTGTCCACCAGTTGACAAGCTTCTGTTTCCAGAGCACATAGTCCTCCACATCCTGCAAAATTGAATAATTCTAAAAATATTTCCATTACATAGCCCTGTTGTTAATGGGCGTTCTTGATAGACCTTCCATCCATCGATGAGCTACGCTTACGCTTAGAAAGTAATCATTATTCTGTCAAATATATTGCAACCAAGCTTTTAGACTTACGATGACCAAATTGGTCGTGTTCTATCAGAAGGTGATGTCAGGAGCCCTAGAAACCGGTGAGCGTGCATGAGAAGAGCTATGAATGTTAAAGAAGCGAGTGAGATATGTACGGATCGAATCACGTGGCGCTCGGTTCTCTCTGCCTACCCCGCAAGGGATTTGGCGTGAAGTTATAGATAGATATTTAAAAAAAGTACTATACAAGCCTTAGCCGCATCCAGGCATTAATGACCATATGTATGTATGCTTTGGCTAAGCATATGGTCATATTGTCATGTTCATTCATTAATATTTTTTATATTTTAGTCGGCTATTATATATTGTTACTAGTCACTAGACGATACTAAACGATCCGTGTTACTGTGGTCGTCATGTCATTGTACTATAAAAAGTTTACCTGTAGGGTCCTCAATATCTGAAGCTTTCTTGCAAATGGAAGTTCCACTATTTTCGTCTAACATACAAACTTCGTTACTTTGGCACGAACAGAACTTTTCTGATATTTCTCTGTTAATAATTTCCTTTGGTTTTTTACTATTTCGTTCTCGTTTGAAATCTTTTGGATAAGTTCGAATATTCTTACGAATTTTTGATATGATACTCGTACTGGATACTAGCGATATGCTTTCTGTGGTCGAATTAAGCTGCTCGGTTGTCGTTGTGTATTCTGTTGTAATACTCACATTCACTGTTGTATTAGGATCAGTGTCAACATAAGTAATCACTAAAGAACTTTCATTTGATTCTATATTTTTGGTTGGCACTACGAATGTACTAGCAACATTGGTTGCTCGTATAAAATTAGGAGTAGTAAAGTTTACTAAAACAAAACTTATAACTAGAATTGCTACAATCATCACACTTATTGAGCACGCTTGTATTTGAGTTCGCTTCTTTACGGGGTTATCCGCCAGGGAAAAATTCACAATACATCCGATACCTCTTAGACTTTTCCTTAATCTCCTTTGATTAATGTCATTAGGCCGCATTTCATAACAAGTATATTTTTGACGAAAGCTTGTATCTATCTGCCGAGAAATAGATGGAATGCATTGATTTATTTCTGCATGTGCAGTATGTGAGTCTTTTATAGATATTTTATTAATAAGTGTCTCAGAATTTTCATCAAGAGAATTTTCCTGGATATCATGTATAGTCGGATCGGTATCTTTTAATTTTGTATTTGGAGTAGAATGGTCGTTCGGAACAAATCGTTCGACAGTTGAATTCAGTTCATATTTCCTGATTTTTCCTTTACAGGTATAACAATATTTTATTTCTTTGTTTTCTAAATGATATCCGTTTATAATAGCATTGCGCAAGTTGCTATTTGACCATAAATGTGAGCAGTATAAAGAATCCAAATTAGTAGATCGATTTTGTATATCAGTCTTAGTAGCATAATTTTCATCACTATCATTCGACAATGTCATTATGGCTGTCTAATTTCCATAACATTTTAACACCTGTAACAATTAAACACATCTTATCGATTAGTGAGAAAATTTAAATTACAATAAGATACAATCTTTTATGTGAAACAAAACTCTTAAAACGTTTTACACAGATAGATTCTATCTGTATTAGAGAGAGAGAGAGAGCAGTGATGGCCCAGTGAATAAAGAACCGGCTTAGTGACCAATAGGTCTCCGGTTCGAATCCTAGCCCGTACCACTAAATTCGTGTTTTCAGATTTATGTACATGTTTTTAATTATCACTTGAATGTGAAATGTGAAGGAAAACGTCGTGAGGAAAGCCGCACGTTCAAGTAATTATATTTCGAAAGACATGCGACCGAACCTAAGAAAGGTTTGGTTTTCTCTCTGGGTTGCGGAGGTCTGACGGCACTCGTTCCATGTAAAAATCAGTATTTACGCCAAATCCTTAGACATAGGTAACGGACCCCGCTAATCCAATGGATTAGGAAACGGGATAATGCTAAAATGAAGAAGAGGGAAAATGAAATGTGATCTCATTTGTTGTATTAAATTTCCTTGATGTAATTAACTGTGTAATTGATGCAAGTACCCTAAGCTCCCCAACTGTTTTTCATTACGTGTACCGTAAGTAACCAAACACTTGCTCAATGAAGCAGTATAAAGTAAAGAAAGGTAAACTAATAGGCAATCAATTTAAACGTCGTGTTTAAATTAACGAACAAGAAGGGTACGGATATTATTAACAAGCAGAGGTGACAAAGACAATGAGCCGATGAGCTGAGAATGTTTATTTTTTAACATTATCTAATAATACATAGCTGAACTTGAGTATATAATACTCGTACCTTCGGTTTCGTCGAAAATCTTTCCACTTACGGGTCCGGACTCTTGTGTGTCTGTATATCTATGAAATATGTATCTTCGTTCAAAAATATCGATATCAATTTACTAGACATGGCGATTGTATATCGACCAGAAGTAGACACAGAGGCAAATTGGTTCTAACTGTTTTCGATTTACCTGACATTTTTAAACGCTTAAGGATGACATTACTTAAAAAAAAATTACATATTTGTTGAATTGTAATTTAAAATAAATACCTTTTAGATTGTTTAGAACCGTGTTATTAACAACTACCGAAATATTTGCACGCTCCTGCGAGGGCAGAATAAGTTGGATTTTCTAATTATGTAACATCTTTCGAACCCTATTTTCCCAAATAAATTATCTTATCTTATTAAATTATCTTACCTAACCTAGCAATGTCGGACTGCTACCAATGACAAATCACCCAAATGTATTTATCTATTTTGATACTACTTATGTCATGTCTTCTCCTAATTTTTAGACGATGTTCATCGCGCATTGCTTCATTGGACATCAAAACTTATGTAAATCATAATAAGAAAAAAGTTACTTCGATATTTAAAACTTCTAGAAATGAAAATTAAAGTAAAATATCAGTCAAAAGATACCGAATGACAGTTTTTCTGGATAATTCAATATATGTAAATTAAGTTTCTAGACACACTAGATAAATATGTAAGAAAAAATATCTGGCATTTAAAACTGCGTCACACCTTTTTAGAACACTAGAAAATCGGTCAGAAGTGTTCCAAAGTAATTTAGGTTACCATTAATAAGATATGTAATGTTGGCTTTGGCAGTTTGTATTATATATTTGCTTATTTAAATAATTTTTAAATAATAAGAAATTGTAGATGAAATACATACCTATGATAAAATTTTAAACGCAATGGCATATTAATAAAAATAAAAAAAACTTTAATTTACATAAAATT
This sequence comes from Pyralis farinalis, assembly GCA_947507595.1. Classification (NCBI taxonomy): domain Eukaryota; kingdom Metazoa; phylum Arthropoda; class Insecta; order Lepidoptera; family Pyralidae; genus Pyralis; species Pyralis farinalis. The sequence goes on along the minus strand of OX382259.1, from coordinate 21,784,589 downwards.
AAGTTTCTAGAAACACTAGATAAATATGTAAGAAAAAATATCTGGCATTTAAAACTGCGTCACACCTTTTTAGAACACTAGAAAAACGGTCAGAAATTTTCGAAAGTAATTTAGGTTACCATCAATAAGATATGTAATGTTGGCTTTGGCAGTTTGTATTATACATTTACTTATTTAAATTATTTTTAAATAATAAGAAATTGTAGATGAAATACATACCTGTGATGAAATTTTAAACGCAATGGCATATTAATTTTGTGATCGAATTGAAAAACTATTGCCACTCTGGATATTATAGATGTTGAAAGTTTATATAAAATTTATTTATTTACGTAAACTTTACTGATGACTTATTGCAAATAATATTTTCTATCACATTTAGGAAAGCAGACCAGATATACGGCCTACCAAGTAATATAGTACCTATATAATAGTAAACTAATATAGTAGATTGGTAATTAAGGGAAGAAAGTGAGCAACTGCACCCGGGATATTTATGGTGCATGAGCGAACATAGCGAACTACGAGTATGTTCGAGGATGCAATTGTTAACTTTTCCGTGATTTAAACACTACTCTTCATTTGACCGCGAAGAAGTGATGTGTATTAGTAACACACTAGTTTGTAACTTAGGTTTATATAGAGATGAATTGTTGAGCATACAGGAATGAGTATCTTTTTAAAATCTGAACCTTTTGAAAGAGAAACAGGGCTTACCTTTGCAATCCAGATCGACTTAGCTAGTATCTAATAAAGCAGTCCAATTGGAGTTATTGTGTTTGTTATAATTAAAAATAAAACCAGTTGAGAATGCGCAAGCTTGCATTGCCAGAGGAACAATTGGCTCGTCAATTATATAACAATTCATTTTTTTTTCATTTGTCGGCTATATTGACCATGTTTCTTAAGAGATAGGAACGCGTTCCTGAACATTCCTATTCTACTTTTTTATGCCGAATCCGAATCTGATCAAAATTCAAATATTCGAAAAAAACACCCACGCACACAGACAAACGCATACACGGACATACGCACAGACAAACATATAGATTTCATATAGGAACGGTGTTCCTGATTATCAAGCACAATAGGAGACGCGTCGCCAATTGTGTTTGATAATTTTATTTTATATAAATTTCAATCTTACGTCGCATACATAAGATTTTTTGATTTATATTAGAGACTTGTTTTGAGACACTTACCATACTTGCTAACATGTTATCCGGTTTACTGTTGTCCTGAAAACTTTAGACCAATGAATACCTTATGATATCCACGAGTAAATCCGTATTCAACTGAGCAACCTGCTGAAGTCTTGTTTGACAGCATGTATATGGTAAGAACAACTGAGCGTGAAATTTCATTCTTCTATGGATGGTAGAGTGTATGCATTTAACTTATATATGCAAAATGTAATGAAGTGTTTGTAGAGACAGTTGGAAAGTCGGAGAGGCGTTGGGAGGGGTAAGTGTAACTATGGCGCTTAGTGTTGTGAATTGGCGACTTCATATTAAATAAAAATCAGACTATAGCAAAAACGTAAACTCAAATAAGATGGTACTTAGACAGCTAAGTATTAATTATTTTTTATCGTATAGGTTAAACAATGGTAAGAGAATGCCGCTCTCGATAGACATCGGCAATACCAAAGGTTCACCGTTCGATTGCCAATCTTTAAAGAGAAACCTTAAATTTTTTTGAATATTCCCATGTCATACATGTTCGGGAATACCTTTAAGGGAAGTTATGCACTGTGGGTGGTACTAAATTACTTTAAAGCGCATTGTTGTCAGCGTTCTACCGCTGATTGTCAAGGAAGTATTGATGGAATTTTAATTTATGGCAAGTGGTACTAGGTATTAGTGGAACTAAGCAGCTATTAAGCAAAATAGCCCTTCTGAACATTTCCTTTAATCAAATACTTTGTAAAGTACACAGCGTGAGACAATGTTTCTTTGTGTTGACAGCCAGTCCAACCGATCGGTTACCGTCGATGAGTTTGTGACCCTAACTGCCGTACATACATACGCAGCGATCAAATGAAGTAAATATCGTGGCACGCCATCCCAGTAGGTATTCTATGTGAGATCGTACCTCATTCTTATGTAGTCGATTTCGACTCCAATGGAATACGTGATAAAAAAAATATAATTTTGCTCTACAGAGTTAAGAGGAGCTTCTCTCCCAAAAGAATCTTTACAACGCACAGAACAATTTACGGGGACAGAGTACTTTTAAAATCATAAAAAATCATCACCCTGAAATCTTCAATGTGTGGCAAAAGTAACATTTATTAAAAAAAAACTATCACAATTTTGTTTTCAAGAAACGTAATACATATTCGAAATTCACTTTACGAGTAACAAATTGCCGGAAAATGTTAAAAATAGTTATTGCAACTAGGAGCGAAACTTTCAATATGACCCATGCAATTAATATGAATTGTCCGGTCTACGGCTTGATCCCGCAAGCGCAAGCCATAGAGAGCGAGGTATTTCAAGAATGCACGGTGTATACATGTAACTAGGGTTTAATTTTACGTCAACATTTACTTTAATTCTCGTTTCTCACATACTCGGTAACCGAAATCTTTTCCCCCACATACACGCATAAACCAAGTTTATCCTACTAACATTATAAATGCGAAAGTTTGTATGTATGGATGGATGTTTGTTGCTCTTTCACGCTTAAACGGCTGAACGGATTTGAATGAAATTTGGCACGTAGATAGATTATGATCTGGATTAACACATAGGCTACGTTATTTGACTCCACGCGGACGGAGCCGCGGGCAGCAGCTAGTATAAAATAAAACAATAAAGTCAAATACTAGTCTCACGCATCGAGGGTGCTTTCGTACCTTGGATCATCTAAGTTTGTTTGTGAAGCATTTTGATGATTTCTAAATAGTTTTCGGTAGTTGTATATATCACTCTAAATTTCTTTATCTTCAAATCTTATCCAAAGTTAATTTAACAAAGATTTCGGTTAGTTGAATCATTACTATAAACAAAATCTTACATAAATCAATTGCAATTATATCAGAGTAATAAACTTTGGATATATAATGTGTCAACGAGACCCTATGACTAGTCTCCATACAAGAAACGTATTTCCACGTTTCTTGTATGGAGGCGTTTTCTTCGTAAAAAAATATGTGGTGGTACACAAAAAATATTTAAAAAAATTTGGTGGTACGGAAACCTTCGTATGCGATCCCAACTCGCACCTGGCCGGTTTTATTATGTTTTTAGTACAGCTATCCAAAATTCCTACGGGGTAAAAAATATAAATGAATTTAATTAAATATTTAGAGTTTCAATTGTTAAATGATGGTATGTTATTTTATTACATTCCTAATCTGTTAGTTCGTATTTTATGTAATTAAAATAGAAAAAAAATGACAACATACATCAGTTGTCAGTTACTACTGTTATGTAACAACATTAATGATAACATATACTTTCGAAGTATGTATATGTGAAAAATATGAAGGCAAAATATAAAGTTCACTGTACATCATAAGCAAGGACGAAACAAATGTTAATGTTAGTATTATATTTATGTTATACCATAAACATGGTGATTTAATTAACGGTTACAATAAGTATTATTTTTGAAATAGTTAAACGCATAAAGTTCATTAGGCATGGAAAAATATTAACATTTGCTTAGCTAAGTAAATAATATTATTATTTTAAATAGATTGATAAAATGAACACACGAGCAGGTCAAGAACAGCTTCTAGGTCAATTCAAGTAACGCGACAGTTCAGACGGCGCGATCAGCTGATAGTAAATACGTTGTTGTGATAATTTGTATAATTGATAACTTACATGATCTGATGGTTTCACAAGTTTATATTATGTCAATACACTTCAATATAAATATTATTTATGTATAACAATATTGTTGAGTGGAAGCTATTGTACACGTCCGACTGCTTCGTGCGGTGCGGCGTGGCTTTTATCGTGGTCTCGTTGCCTCGACAACGTCTAAACAACTTTAAAACACCAGCTCTAGGGGTAGCGCACCAATGTGTGATAGCGAGGTTCGATATGTCGACCTATGTGTAAGTAAGGGATAAAGCGATGGGGGTTAGTAGCGCATGATGTACCAGCCGCGAAGGTCCGTGCTTAACCAACAGTGACGCGTTTTTATGTTGGCAACCATACGGCCATCTGTTCCACGTTGAGCCAGGTGGAAAAGGCATCACCTTAAGTTGTTTAGGAAATATAGTAAATGCATAAAAATGGAATATATGTAATCTACTTTCCCAGTGATGGAGATAAATCTTTCCTTAAAAATATTTAGAAAATTACTAACAAGCTGTACCAAAACCTATTAAAAACACATATGTATGTTTATATCATGTTTTTTGATACAACCTGCCAGTAATCTAAAAAAGTCTAGAATATAGATTCCAGATTTTTTACGTAAATGTAAAATTACACATATAAATATATTTTTACGTAAATATTATGTCTGTTTCTTATTAAATCAACAACGTCAATTCTGCAACACCAATGAATCAAAAATACCGGATCATTGTGAAAATTTAGGGAGATAATTAATATAGTTTGAAGTCTACAATCAATTAAATTAAGTACATTTTCACCCATCCAATAATATATTAAATGTAAAATTTTCCGAAAAATCCTTTGTTCTATTAAAAATAATATTTTGAATTTAAACAGTATCACCTGCTGTGAATGCAATGCTCTAAAGACGGTGGTTAAGCTACGTTCCACATTTTTAAATGCTTATTTTTATTTTACATATATAAGAAATTATTCTTATTTTGTTAGACATAAGTCTAATAAAATAAAAATAATTTCTTAAAATTTAAGGAAACGCTGATAAATATACATATACTCGTATATTTTAAAAGTAACTGCAGAAAATCTTTTTAGCAATAAATATTTTTCCCAGTGGATATGGAACCGTTTATTAACCGACGTTCCCTGGTTCGAATCCCGGCATACCATTACCGTGTCTAATTTGTTATTTTGAATTTATGTACTTATATAATATATTCACAAATATAAATATCACTTACTTGGTGGTGGAGAACAACAGCGTATGAAAACTCGCACTCCCAAGACAAGGTCTGTAATACCTAATAATATATCATATAAAGTAAAGAAGTGCGAGGTGCGTATTTTATGGCATTGATTTAAATTAACAACAGCATAACCCTCTAATTCTTATTATGAAAGGACCGATAGTCTAACCGTAGCACCAATTTTTCTATTCAGAAAATGTACCAATGACGGAAATCTCCAAATATTCAGGTCCCAAACGGAGATAACACCGATACACAAGAAGGAAATTGTGATGTAGAGAATTATGGGAGATTATAGATTTTTGCTATTTTCACACAATTCAAGACAAAATGATACATCGGCAATTGTATTCGACTTTAAAACTTACAATTGGCGAACATCAAAATAGATACACAAACATCCAACCTTAGCTTACAGTGACTATTTGGCAATTCATGTCTGAACCAGCTCAGGTTGATATAAATATATAATAATTATATATTTACACAGATCCTTCCAATGCGTTCGATAGAATAAATTACGTTATTTGTCTCAGAAAACATTAAACATAGGGGTAAGAGGGAATCTGCACAAATGGTTCAATTCATACATAGAAATCGTAGTAGAATTCACTTACTTCGCGATGCATGTACTGATGCATTACAGGAATCGTTACGCTCTGCCATCCTTTTTAGAATTTTCATATATCTTATTCGGCAACTGCAAAATGCTATTTTACGCTGATGATATCTGATGATGATGTATGAAGATCCTTTCATCAGACTCACAATGACGCCATTAGTTTACGAAGAGATCTTTATAGGTTAGAAAATTACTCTACAATTCGAAATTGGAAAGATGTCGGAGCTGAGGAACGCGAAGACTCAATCAATGACCAAATTGGTCGTATTTTAAGTTATGTTAGAAGCCCTAGAAACCGGTGAGAATGATAAGAGCTATGAATGTTAATGGGGTGAAAGCCGTGTCAAGTGACGCTCGATTCTCTTTGCCTACCCCTCAAGAGACTTGGCGTGAAGATAAAATACACACTAGCGTAGTAAAATTACTCTAATCAATAAAATAATTCTAAATGTATGTCGATTTATACAAAAACTAACAACAAGTATTGGAATACTTGCAAACTGCAAACATTAAATTAATGTCGTACTCAGAGATTGGATACGCAAGACGCATGTCAACTGATTTTCAGAATATCTAAATATAGGTACTTAAGGCCCTTTACTATGCTTTTGTTCACAGTCATCTTAAATACATTTCGCACGTCTGAAATAATTATAATACAAGAGAGACAAGAACGGTTCATACGATAATTTATTCCCAATTACATCCAATATACGAAGATTAATATTTGTTATTATTTATATTTATGTACTATTTATATTTATTATATGTACTAAACACTGTCGTATAACTGACTTGGTTTGTCTCCTTAACGATGAAATTGGATCTACATTGAACTTTTCGCACAAAACTGATGTCAGTTGTGGAATGATTTCTCAAAGTTTTCTACAGTTCTTCAAAAAGTTATGAAGAGTATTTTACAAGTATGAAGAGTTATTTGAGTACACCGCATGAGTGACGCCCCTAGTATCGCAAGAATCCATAGGCTACGGTAACTGCTTACCATAAGGCAGATCGTAAGCTTGTTATGTCACCTTAGTGGTATAAAAAATTACAACCAAGCACATTATTCAACAACATTTCTAGGGTAGGTATTGGACATAGATCTTTTTAATGCTAAACCATTGCATTGATCTCATCTTTTGTATAGCATGTAGGAGGTAGGTACTTACAACTTTTCTAATTATTTATAATTTTCTGTGGACACTTTTAAATGGTCTTCAGCTACTAGAAATATCAACATTTTAATTTATATAACATAGAATACAAAGTTCGCTGTAAGATTTCCCATAATTGTAAAATAAATAAACTGGCTGCCCGCATTTCTTTGCACCACGATATACTTACTACTCGGCGAAAATAATTATTGTATTTACTCGTAAAAGTGGATGGTATTTCAGGGGTCTAATTCGACCTGCAAAGGGGTCACATGACAGAGACATAGAAAGTTTTTCTTGAAACAATGATAGCAAATATATCCCAATCAACTAACAGTTCTTTTCATTTTTTGTTTGTCCATTTATTCATCCGGGTACGCATCACCTAAAAACTATAGGACGGTTTATAACGAAATTTTACAGATATCCTGAGTCAACATTTAGGCTGCTTTTTATCCCAACAATGTTTAATTTTCAGCGCAATTTAAAAATACAATGTACACGCAGGCGGAGCTGTGGGCAAGCATAGTAAAATAATAATATTAATGTAATTATTTTCGATATTACATCCGCCGTCAAATTATCCGTCAATAGTTGTTTCAAATTAGGATTATCAGTAAGTAACAGAATTCAGTGTTAGTTTTAAGATTATCTTTAAAACTGTCTGCAGCTTGACTTGTAAACAATAATTATCACTCTTAACCAAGTGGTCATTGACCGATCACGAAGTTCACATTGATAGACACCACTTTTCTCGACGTAGTGTACTGTAGCGGCAGACATTCGTCCCGCATTGCCGCAGGTCATCCGCAGTGCAGCGCATCCATTGAGAACGCGGTCACATCACAAGCAGTGGTCACTGCTGCTGATACCGCTCCGGCGACACTTTAGTGCATGTGCAAGGTGCAGCATCTTGCGGTAGCAGTATGGATGCGGCTGTGAGTTTCGTTGTTGCTTAGAGTCGTGTCCGCAACACGGCGAAAGAAGGCACAACTCTCACTGCGCGCGCCGCGGGCGGTTGTGGTCACTTGTCCGTCCACCTTGTCGCCTCGTTCCAGACGTGTTCCGACTTTGAGCACGTAATACACACCTCAGTGTTCAGACAAACAGCGATTCGTATGCGCGTAGTCTACGTACAGTTTCTCTTGAAAATAATTAGTATGTGAATGCGACGTTTTTGTTTGTTTAACGCGAAAACTAGTGAAATGTTATTGTTCTTGCCTTGATTGTCGTTTATTTTCTTCGCTGTTGCACATACTTCATGAGGGGCTGATTTCTGGATTATTAAGGTAAAGTAAACATTACGTTATCTTTTATTATCAGATAAGATGTTTGCATGAAAGTTTTTCGTATTGGCTTTAATTAAGATCTTTTACCGATACATATAATATACAATCTGCGTGTTGCGAAGAGCGTGTGTAGGTCAGAAAGTCAAGCGGCCTACTTCCTACGAATCAACAACGAGTCACCAAGGCGGACTGTTAGTTTGTCCGCTTTATTGATTGCAATTTTAAAGATGTGCTCTAAATGGAACGAGATGAAAACAAAATAACAAACACGCGATGAAAGATGATAATAAGATATTGCCAAAGCGTGTATGTATATTTTTCGGTAGATTGTTAATTATTTCTACTTATTACCTACTTAGTAGCTTTTTCATGTACTGATGTGATTTAATACGCGATTTACATATGTTTTTGATTTATTAACCGTACTGGCGGTACTGCTCGCCTACCTATGTTTAAACTGCAATGAAAAATATAAATCACAAAGTGTTATATATAAAACTTAACAAATCTTTTTGATCTAATCTATTAAACAAATTACAATTGAAAAATAAACTGTAGTAAATTTTCAATTTCATGTTTTGTAAATATCTTATCTCAGATTCAGTTAAGTTAAGTTCAGATTGCCTACAGACAACTTAAAAACCATAACCACGCGGGCATCGGCTATTTTAAGATAATTACAGAGATACAGATAAATTGCTTTGGGAACATTGAGTGCGCAGAGCTCGACTCCCATTTTGCCGCTTTTATATTATTCCCCGTGCAATTTATGATGTGATGCGTATCATTGTATAACTTATCTGTTTGTGAATCTATATACAGCGCTATCTAAATACAATTAACCATATTCTATTATTTCCCTTGATGAGAATAACAGAGATAGAAATATAACAATACATCGTATTATACAGCAGTGGTAACATAATGGAACGCGTCAATTGTATGTACTTTCGCTAATAATATTGGTATTAGGTATCCATTGCTTCTACGAATTATCGAGGTGGGGAGGTATCAATGCTATAAGAAAATACAAATAAATACTATACAGTTGTAAAATATGTTGATTATTATAATATCAATTAACTAAATCAATATTTACTTGCTTAAACATGTATTTCTTGTCATATCTGTGAAGAATTACTAAAATGGTCATATCATACTACCATAAAAAACCGGTCAAGTACGAACTCGAATACCGACGTTCCGTAGGCATATAGTTAGCTACCGCGGTGACTTTCTTCTTTTCTCAGGATGCAAACTTCAAGTTAGTGGTAGGAAGTTCAAAAATTACAATTATAAAATAACGAAACGTTAATATTGAAATTTTCTTCACTTTTACTCAAATTAAATTTCACTCTGTAATTTTTACATATTAGATTCACAAATTAATATTGAAATATTGTTATGTGGCAGCCAGTATATTACTTATGTCAATTTGTCAATTATTACAATTACATGTCATATTTTTTCGGATAAAAGTCTATGAGTGACTGTAGGCATACAGATACGCGCGTGACACTGTAAGGGTTCTATTTGTCCTTTTAGCTACGGATCCCTGAAAACAAAACGTAACTACCTATAAAACGAGTTTGCAAAATCGTTGAACGGGTGGGCAAGAGAGAGCGGACAGCTAAATTAACGTGTTTGAACCAATTTACAGATCCTTTCCAGACGACCGCAGTATCACGAGTAAAGTCTTCGTACTCGTATCGAAAAAGTGAAATCTTACTGTCTGTACACTGATTCTTTAGCGTTTCATGCTGTCGTTAGGTCTCGTGTGCACGAGAGTTTAAATACACGTTCTGTAAAAAGCGCTTCGAGTTTCTATAATCAATTTGTTCCTTGTTATTAAGGTTTTATCGACTTTTTTTATTTTTCGCCTCGAGAAACTACAAACTTGCTCTTTGAACTCAATTATACGTTTCATGTTATTTTACTTGATCTACGTTTATTAGATACTCCTTTATTAATTAAGCTCCATCAAATCCTCATAAAAATTGATTGGGAACATAAGGAACAGTAGGAGGAGGACTCATAAAATAAAAATGAAAATTACGCCGTAAACAATGGCGTCGAACAAAACTTGGTCGGTTAATGAAAGTTTTGCAATATTACTAACAATAAAATCTTCTGGAAGTATGTATATAACCAAATTTTTATCGAGCGTATTACCAAACCAAAACCGTGGTAAATAACCAAATATTGGCGGTGCAGTGGCGAAACGCGTTGTTACGTTACTTTGACACCAACGCTTGTGGGTTTGGTTCCCATACAGGACAAACATTTGTGTGCATGAACATGTCTGTTTGCCGTGGTCTGGGTATTTTTAAAAGAGATATGGTGCATCAAAGCAATCTATCTGGGGAAGTACCTCCACCTCACAGAAAACCGCAGCCAAATAACAACTCCCTAGGTTGTTGTTTTCCTGCATATGAGTGTGGTCACCAGTTAGTTGCTGCGTCAGCAGCAGAAGTGGCATCGTGCAACTGATATTTAATCTATTGCAAGCGTTTATAGGCTACGGTAACCGCTTTACATCAGGTGGACCGATTGCTTATACGCTCCCCGACGTTGAATAAAAAAAATATATACCCACCTCGTGTTGCACTATAATAGAAATAAAGTTTAAACAAATCAAGTAGGTAAATAATTAAAAAAGTAGATGTATGGACATCAGGCGTGTTTTTTATTGAAGTGATTAAACAATGCGTCCATTTTGAAACGTTAATAAGAAAAAGCGCTCATGCGAATTAGGACTTATTGTATTCATTGCGCTTGGTAATATGGTCGACTAAAAGATAGAATTGTGTCCAGGTGGTTTGTTATGTAACTCTTCTCAAAGCAGGTATAACACCGAGCATTTCACGAATTGTTTCTTACTGTGTTGTCTCTTGCTGATATCATAACTAAAAAGGGATTTGATCACTTGTTACTTGTAGGGGAAATACGTACAAAATGACATATATGTACAAAATGACATAGGCGGGTTATTTTGAATTTGGCGGACTTTAACACGAAACTGACAGTGACACCACGCGGCCATAACGGCACTCTATTTTCTGTCAAATTTTGAACCCATCCATTTCATTGGTCTTGGTGTCTTGGCCGATGACAGGTATTCACACGTTACGAGTTTTTTTCATACTGACAAAGTTTTTGTTCAAATGGTAAGTTTTTTACTATTGTATCTATTTATGTAGCATTTATTTCAATCCTTAAACACTTATTTTCAAAATAAATAACTTATTTTTAGAAAAAGAGCTCTTCGTATATTTATTTACAAATTTTATTGTTTTAAAACGCTCTACGGACAAAACGACATACATATGTAACGGACAAAATGGCATAGGTATGTCATTTTATATTTCCAACAGATTAGGAGTATAATCTGTTGGAAATAAAATCTAAAAATGAGCCCAAAGCTCCCCCAACAAAGAAAAAACGCAAAGCCACCAAAAAATTATTTGAAGAAAATGATGAGGAAGATTTATCTAATATTTCTCATGACGATGAAGAGGACTGTGCTTGCATTTACTGTAACAACCTTTATTCAAGATCTAAGCCCGGAGAAGGCTGGTTACAATGCTTACAATGCTCGCTTTGGGCTCACGCTTCTTGCGCTGATGTTCCAAGAAGAACTAAGCGTTTCACTTGCGAATTATGCCAATAATTTTGTAGCTATTATATGTATGTCATTTTGTCCATTAGCAATATGTCATTTTGTCCGAAGCATATGGACAGAATGGATTATGATTGATCTCAGTTAAATATTTTTTGTTTTTTATTCTGTAGATTTTTTGCTAAAAATGTTTATTACTTTCGATAATTTAAGGACCAAAGATGATTGATGTAAGCTATGGATGTGCTATGATCTACCAATAAACAGTTATGATACTAAAACAAAACTATATGTCATTTTGTACGTATTTCCCATATAGGTTGTAACTACAATGTACTTGTGGTTATACTGGCTTGCAATACCTCTGTATGATACAGGATGCATTTTCATCGGATATAAAGTTCTGAGATTCCAGATCTGTGTTGCCAAACGTCATGCCTTAAAATATAATAGTATTATTTTCAGGAACACCGGCCCTATATGAAATCTATATGTTCGTCTGTGTGTGCATTTTTTTCGAATATTCGAATTTTGACTTCGGATTCGGATTCAGCATAAAATAGGAATGTTCAGGAATACCATTTCTATCTCTTAAGGAACATGGTCAAAATAGCTGACAAATTAAAAAAAAAGTTTGAATTGCTATATAATTGACGAGCCAGGTGTTCCTCTGGCAATGCAAGCTTGCACATTCTCAACCGGTTATATGTACTCTCTATCTATTACCATTCGACTGAAATTTGAATGTTTTAATCCTTGAAAAACTCGTACTCAGTCAAAAAGGAGAAACTTAGAAGCATTTCTATATTGTAGGAATCACGAATGTTTTACTCGTTGAATTAGGTAGAGTCGTTGACTAACGTTTGCAAACGCAAAAGTAGCTAAACATAAAATACTTTCTCTTACTTTGTGTACCTTCGAAACGAATAGTCAACTAAGTAATTAAATTATTTTAGATTGTTTTCTAGCCCCAGAATTTATTAGTTAATTACAAAATGTGGTATCATATTATATACCTACCTAACTCTACTTGGTTTGACCGTTGCATAAATAGGGCATATATTTTTGTCATTATTGTTTACGTATTTTAGAAATTGAGATATGTGCTTATTAGTCATTTCCTAATTTACAATCTAAATCTAATAATGTCACAAGTTATTATTGTTAAAGTATACTACTTTCTTTCGGTACGAACGAGGCTAACGGCGAATTTCGATGTGCTTGGAATCATAAGTGATTTCGTGCTTACAATGTACCTATATTGCATTTAAATAGCACTACTGTCCTATATTCTATAATGTGATGATATTTATTCTTTAGTCAGACTTGCAAATTTTCTTTCAAAGAATCTTGAGGTTACGAAATGAACAGGTTTGGTGATCGGTCACAAAATATACGCCATTTGAGGCAATATTTGTGTCGCGTGATGATATACGTAATGCGGAAATTATATTCATCTCCATTATGTTTGTTGATTGTGTGCAGTGTACACATATGTACGTAGACGTAATAGTAGTAATGTGTATTTGAAACATGCATTTTTTATATATTGTGAACGTTAAAACTGGCCCGGATAATACAGGAATAAGTCTGGTAACAATTAGGAATTTTGATTAAAAACTTTATAACATTATTATCATTTGCATTGCAAACCTCGAGATACCTCGCTAAACTTTGATACTGTTATAGTATCAAGGCAAACATGTCTAAAATTGTGTCTTTAAGATCAGACAATCACCGAACTTAAACCGATGTGAATGAATGAATTTAAAAATTTTCAAATATGCTTTATATGTAATTTATCATTTAATCTATCTTTATTGCGATGTTTTTTTGAATTTATTATACCGTACGCATAGACTTCTAAAATTACTAAATATTGGTGCAATTGACTAATGACTTTGTTGTAGAATAACTTTTATTGTACTCGTATTTACCAGCTGTAACACTTTTTTGAATTTTCTTCTACTCAATAATATACCTATTAATTTGTGTTCATAATCAGATTCTCCGATTGTGTAGACAAGGTTCTTAGCACATATCGGTAGGTATATGCATGAGATTATATAGAATTCTTTATTCTTTCATAACAACAAAATGGCTGATTGGATAAAAATAAAAGAAGTGTAATGTTGGTTGATATACGAGTATAAAGTATCGTATTCCTGGGAATCATAACAGAAATATAAGATATATATTAAGAGGAAAGAAAAGTAAATAACAATATGGCAGCTTTGTTTATTTTTTTTATCAGTACAACAGGAATAATATTGAAAAAGCTCTTAGCTTGATTGAGCTTATTTTGAAATAAAATTATAATTTGGTCTGCTAATTGGTTTATTTCTTGGATTCATAATAATAATCATAATCATTTGTTTAACATTGTAGTTATATCATAAATTAAACAAAACAATAACATGAAGATGAAGCAACGTGCCATTGCGATAGACGTGTTTTTCATTGCGCGTTACATAATTAAATTGTGTATGTGGAGCCATTATTTGTACTACCTAAATACTATGATATGTTACGCCTTCTATAGGACAAGAAAATATATACATAGTAGTTATTTTATGACCAGCATATATTTGAGACTTGGAATGACGATTTTGAATGGAAATACCGTTATTGCGATGATTGGAATTTAAATATTCTTCCTTACTTTCAGAAAAAGTAAGAACGACATAAACACAGTACTCAGTAACTGTAATTCCTTAAATGCGATAATCTTATAAATACAAGATTAACTAGCTTCTTCCTCGATATAGCGTTAATTTTTACAATACTAGGATTGTATTGTCCTCTATGTAGGACGTAATAACATGAAAGAATAAACGAACCGAAAAAAATTCTAATCTTGTAAGAACCGTATCTTTTTTATACGACTAACCTAATTACATTTATAGAGAAATAAGATTCAAATACTGTGAATAAAATGTGCCAATAATCGGGTTTTATCATGTGGTGTTATCCTAAATATTTTTTTTTATATTAACTACATATTAAGACTGAAAGCAATGTATTAATAAAAAGTTTGACAGACTTATCCACATTAATACGAGTATTTTAATCGTAGTAGATTCCATTTGACATTAAATATTGCTAATTATTTCAAGGTTGCTTCTCAAAGAGCCAATAATTGGTGGTTTACCATAGTTACGTTGAATCACGAAAAAAAATCATGTCTTTCCAGAGTGACTCGAAAGAAATGGAAGTAAGTTGGAATTTACGAAGTTTTTATATACGACGTAGATATTGTATTTCATCAAATACGTCTAGAAATATAACTCGTAACTTTAGTTGGGATGTCTACACGCCAAGCACACGTTATTCCACCGATAACTGGTATCCTTTTTGCGTTTTCTAAAATTATTCACCCGGCGACAGACTGATCTTCATCAATGTGCGATGAAAATTTATTTCGTTGATTGAAGGAAGACTCTTGTTGTAGCAGTATGATGATAATTATGGGATGATAATGTGATTTAATGTAAGCTTTAGAACGTAAGTTACTGTGTTTAACTGTACTAAGATAGGTACATCTTATCGAAATTGAAATTCTTAAGTAGGCCTTACATTTAATATCTATGTTACGTACGAGCACGAAGCGCAAGTGGCGAAAGTGAACGAGACTCTACCATTTTGTTCGTAATTGGTATCGATTCCGTTCTACTAGTAAATGTATCTTTTATGCTGCTCGTCTAGGACAAGGTCGCGATCACATTCAATTAACTCGCTATTATTGGGTATTTTTTCTCATATTTTCCTATCATCTTGTCATTTTATTTTTAATTGGGCGTGTGCCTGAATTTTAACTGACTTTACAAAGTAGAAACTTGATTCCACGCAGCGAAATAGTATTAAATAGGTATGTTTTAATAGATAGGTTTATTACGTTACGTATCTGATCATAAACTTCTTAAGTCGGTTCTCAAGGGCACAGCTTTTTGTTAGAAACAAATTCTGACATGCTTTGTGCACAAAATTTGGTCAAGTAAACTTTTCTCTGAGGTGGATATACTATTTAACATTTTCGGCGCAAGAGATCCGATTTTATTTATTTAGCGTTGTCACTCGAAGAATTCCATTTGCTTATGAAGTTCATAATAATTTATTACACACACAATACCATGAATCTGTATCTCAATATGTTTGCGCGTGTGAAGTCAAATTATCTACTTATAAACACAATAAACAATCATATTACGTACACTATACTAATCAATCGTCCGTAATTATATGTCATATATCTATTTGTCCGGGAACACAGTTGAGGGAAGTCGATTTCATAATAGTAGTGTATTTTGGCTGCTGTCTTTTTTGTCGCCTAAGTCCTAAGACAAGACCATAAAGATGCAATTCGATCCAACCTGCTTTGCGTGCTTCCGCCACCAATATATTGCATGTGGATTTGACTTTCGCAAAGTAACGCCTGAATCTATTAACTAAGACCATAAAGATTAAACAGAATAAAACTTCATTTATCAAACCTCACGAAACAATAATCAAAATCTGAACAGAGGTACAATCCTTTAACCATCATCTCAAACATATACTACACATACCGTAGAATTTAGTTATTTAGGTATGCCCGATCTGAATCGACCTTCTAGAATATCGATTCACGACTATACGATCTACCATTTTTTTGAATTGATTCAACAGGACACTATTTTCTTCCAGATCGTATGAAAAATAAAATATCATTAAAATTTAATGTCCGACCGAAATCAAACTTTAGACAGAATATTGATATGATCTTTACAAACACTAGCATTATGGCGGGGACTGATATCTACAATAATGTAGCATTACCTGCAAAGAGAATAATTATAAACCCTGCGTAATAGTTACCTACACATATTTGTAGAATTCATTATGAGACAAAGATTATATTGCGTCGAGCCGAGTAGATGATAATATAGGTACTATTCATTTTGGGTATATACGAGCAAGTATCTCTGTTTTCATTCTTAATGCTTCTATTCTTTATATTAGGGTGAGTTTGTCCTTATTTTTTTTTTTTTGAAAAAATTAAATGCAGGCAGTTAAAACCTGTACATTCTGTTGTATACAAGCTTCATCGGTGTCAATTGCATATTTGTAATTATCACTTATTCGGTGGTGAAGGATAACATTGTGAGGAAACCCTCACGTCCCATAAAATATGTTTCATAAGACCTGTGACCTGACCTAGAAAGATCTGGTTTTCCGTCTGGTATGTGGAGGTCTGACTGCCTATGTAAACATTAACGTATTCGCTAAAGCCTTAGGCTTAGGTACCGCGCCAATCCTAATGGATTAAGTAACGATATAATGCTAGGAAGAAAAGAGATTCAGGTGTTATTTGGCGAAAGTCAAATTGCACGTAACTTATTAACTATAGCTGTAACCTACTCCTCCTTTGCCAGAACCTCGTTTGTTGCAGGTGAAGGAAAGGAGAAGAGGAAGGAAAAGAGGAAGGTAAAGGAGGCTTTGACACTAAATGTGTTGATAGTGAGTATTATGTAAACCAAATTGTACCTAGTCTGTGGAGTATTTATGTTGTGTGTACGGATCGATTGTTAATCGATGACACAGGTAGGGTACGTGCTACTTCTGTAACGCTAATTACTATTTAATACATTATGGACATGATCTAATATTACGAAAACATGTGGAGTACAATATAAAATCAGAGAGGAGAGAGCAGGAGGCTTCAAAGCAGCAGCCCAACTGAGGACGTACAACTTTCTGGAGAGTTGTTGTGTTCTTACGAGTGAGTGTGGTTACCTCTAAGTTCCTGAGGAGTGGCTGAGTTTGTGTCGCTGCAGGGGTGGCAACGCGTTAGTGACATTTCCTTTTTGAAATTGTATACGAAATGGCCCACGTTCCATCCAATGTAACCCATTCATATTTCGAGCTATAAATCCTGGTGGCCACATCAAATTTGTTGGACCGTATGCATCCCGAGGTTGTATAAAAAATTGTGTAAACTAATAATCAAAGTTGTTTAAGAATAACAAAAAATACGGAGAAAATAGTAGTACTTTATAAAAACGATCCTGAAATGTTAAATAATTGGGATTCGAACGTTTTACAAATATAATCTAGGGAATGGTCGACGAAGTCGTTCTCGTTCCTAATCATTGTGATTCATAATAAACAAAGAACGCATAGGGTTTGAAGAACAAAGACTGTCTGTTACCGCGTATGAGTTCCTCATTGGAAATTACACAGCCTAGGTAATTAAGCTATTTAATGCTATTGTCACGGCGCAAATGTTCCGTAACTATGGCATGATTAACCTTACGACAAACTTGTTACGTACTAAAGACTACTATGCGTTTCAAATGAGATGTTAACGGCCATTTCATAGTGACGAATTTGGCTATAGGTTATGCCAGTTACATTCTATTTGAATCCTATTATAACCGAAAACCGAATGATATTCTTGCTAATTCTAAGCTTACAAATAGGATTTAAATTACGTATTAGGCGCTTAGATTATGGAGTAGGTGAATAATAAACAATCCACACTAATATATATTTAAAGGAAGTAACTCTATCTCTGTATGTGATTTTTCATGACTAAATCACTATGTAACCGATCTTAATGAATTTTAGTACAGGAGCAGACTGGGACTTTCAGATTATCATACGACACTTTTTACCTCGCGATCTCAAGCGGACGAAGGTTAGAAGTTAGCATAGCACGGAGATATATGTAATATTAAGCATTGAAAAAATATATTTACACTTCTATTCGGAGCTATGAAGTATCTATATTTAGATGGCAGTGACGTTACTGGCACTCGTAGAATAACAATTTAAACCAATCTGTCGTTTAGTACAGGATTTTATTTCAATTATTAACTATTCTGTAATTGGCGGATTCATTAAAAAAGATACGGTAAGATCAAAACATGCAATGAATTATGTTGTAACATAAATGGCGTAGTTCCTGTCAAACGTTTCAACCTTCCGGTTAAAAGACACTTATCGTTTAATGTAATTTATAGGTAATGAGATAGTCTGTGTTTTGTGTAGCTTTACCCACTCAATGGTTATCACGAACGAACGGGAATGTCTTGCTTGCTATGCCATCTATTCATCTGTATCAGGTTTCACGGCTGCTGAGTCTATCAAACGTAAGACTTTGCCATTTGCATCTCACAAAATACTTTTGTACGTTCAGTTTTTCATTCAAATGTACTATTGTACTAAAACTATGCCTGTTATTTATTTAAAGCATTACATAGTTGACTATTGACGTTGATATTAGTTCGCCAATGCATATGATAATTTCATAGACGTACGCCTAGGTATTATACTGCTAGTAAGTACAACAAAGTGTAGGAATAAACATACGACATACATATCATTGTAGCTTCTATCATGGTAATTGGTTGGGCCCCCGGGCGTTCTAAATTTGTAAGGAGAGTGCTCATACGAGATGAGGCATTTTGACATTTTATCGCCGACTACGTTTGAAATCGGTTTGACGAGCTCGGTGGCGCAGTAGGTTAGTAACGCTACTTTGACACCAATGCTCGTGGGTTCGATTTCCACACAGGACATGTCTGTTTGTCTTGGTCTGGGTGTTATTAAGAGAGATAGGGCGCAACAAAGCAATACGGAAATACTTCTACCTCACAGGATACCGTACCCAAATAACAACTCTCTAGAGCGTTGTTGTATTTCTGCGAGTGAGTGAGAACGAGGTACTTACGAGTAGCTGTGTTAACAGCAGGCGAGGCATCGCGCGAATAATGTGTTGCAAGCGTTCATAGACTACGGTAACTGGTTTACATTAAGTGTATGCTCGCTACATTGTATAAAATAACACGTCTCAGTAGGATGCCGATCTCGGCTTGAATCAATCTTATTTTGACAAACCTGACTATTCCTGATTAAATTACATGTACGAGTATATGTAATTACAAGAAACCCTTGATATGGAGAACATCGGACAAGTTATCAATCACCGAATGCCAGAGACATCTCGCCTCAGCGGTAACCGATCGATGATTGATTCTTTCGCCCACTTTAGCGAGTCTGTGTAAAGTACTTACTAATTGACAAGATGTCAGGTGTCGTCCTAGTTTCATTCATAAACTGACTATAGATCTAATTCGGTTTTGGCTAATTGTCGCGTACCAAGACGAATTCAACCAGCTTTTGACACCTGCATATTATTGTACCTACAAATGACTATATTAGCCTACTTGCTGCAACACGCGACTTCGTCCGCGCTTTTCTCGATATCCCGTAGGAACCGTTTATTCTTCTTTCTATCTTTCTTTGTCCTCGCCGTCTAAGGGTGTTATCGTGATGTTAAATACCCTATAACTATTCTAAAGAATTGGGCTATCAAATGCAAAAGTATATTTTTTAAATTCAACTGGCAGTTCCAGTGATCAGCGCGTTCAAAGAAACTCTTCCGTTTTATATATTAGTATAGATTATATAGGTCTCCGCTTTAGATATATATATTTCACATCCCGCCTAATAAAGTACTACTAACGCCCCATTTCAGATATATACTAATAAATGGTTACAATTTAAAATAAAAAAAAACATATTATTCCCATATAAGTAGATATTATATTTATTATTTCGACTTCAATCAATGAACGCCTATTTACAAACACTGTTCATTCATGTTGTTTTTATTGCGATAAAAATTGATCTAGGTTGTTATGACGCCCTACTTTGTCATGCTTACGTAAACATGTGATACGTCCTCTCAAACTACTGAAACTTGTTATAAATACTCTGTAAAGCATGCTATTTTGGACCGCTTGTATCGAAACCAATTCCTTCATCTCCCCTTTAATTAGAAGAATATTTCCGCTACCAGTTCTCAAGAAACTTATTTGATAATGGGTTGTAAAGAGAGTAAAGCCTTTCTGCTTGTATATATCTCGTCTTTATAATTCTCGGATAATCATTATAGTGACACAGAATGAATTACCAGAGAGGAGGCTCTATAACTATTTTCCACTATCATTCATTCGTCACTATACATCTAATAAAGTAACTTGTGTTGTAAGCGTCTATTGACTACGGTAACTGCCTCACAGAAAGTGCTTCGTGCACTTGTTTACCACTTGACATTGTACAATCAGCAACAGAAGTTGTTAAACATCATTTGTTTTCAATGTTAATTAATATGCGATGACGGAAAAGGAAGGGTGAAGGAAAGGAAAGCTAGAAAAGAGGCTGAAAAGTTCACCGAAATGAACGGAAGTATTAAAAATTTTAGTACATGAATTACTTCAACATTAGGGTTAGGATATCTATACAGATAAATAAAATTGGAGTGTCTGCTTGTAATATTAAAATAACCGCTTTTTACTAAATGCATATGGATGTATACACGGTACATATACCAAAATATTCTTTTTTACAATTTTTGTCTGTCTGTCCGTCCGTCTGTCTGTCTGTTTTTTCTGGCTAATCTCTGAAACGGCTGGACCAATTTTGACGTGTCTTTCACTGGCAGATAGCTGATGTAATAAGGAGTAACTTAGGCTACTTTTATTTCAGAAATTTTATTTATTTTTATTAATATAAATAAATAATAAAAAAATAACTATTCCACGCGGACGAAGTCGCGGGCACAGCTAGTTATAATTATAATTAGAATATCGCTCGCGTATGGTTACTTAATCTGCATCTACTAAGATCCCGTCAAAGATTTTTCATAACATTTTTAAGCTGGAAAACTAGCATGCCACTTGTTTCTCAAAAATTCCATGTCGAATTATCGTAAGAAAATATCGGCTGGGAATTAATTTCATAATCTTAGGACATAATAAATCCTTCTGAACTCGCACAGAGACTGGCCTGTTTAGTGATAGCCTAGCAACTGGTATCAGGTACAGTGCTGGCAGGGGAAGCGCTTTAGTTACGTCAAATATTAATGCAATATTCTCGTGCACAAATATATCCTTTTTAATATAAACGAACAATATATATAGCAATGGCAATATAGTAGTATTAATTACTGGCATAGCGTAGCTAAATTATAGCAACCCCCTTTTATGTGATCGTTAATATACAATGCAAATAATTTTGAGTAGTAATTAAAAAAAAAGTAACGAAATATTCTTTCGTTAAATTCGTCGATACGCGATTAATAGGTACATGCGCAATCACGTACACCGAACCAGGTTGAATATGTTAACTTACTTTCTCGCTAGGCACGTGATGATATCGTCAAAAGACTGAACATAATGTTCGTATTTACGCACTTTGAAATCGAACACCAGGTTACTGATTAGACATTGCCATCGTTGTGTTAATGATATAAAAACACTTTTTTTTGCATGTAGCAGGTATTTACATTCTACCCCAGAGCCGGCTTCATTCATCCGTCTGCCTCAAGCTCCTCGTACCAGATAGCACAAATTGAAAATCTTGAAATATACAATGTTACTGTAGTGTAGATCATCAAGTTGCTCGGGCGCTCTATATATTTTGGTAAAGCATTTAAATCTCATTTCCAATTAAATCATCTCTCTTTTTCTTTGCTTACGAGGTAAGCAAAAGATAAATGAGCTCCTCCTAATGAATTGATGATTTGATTTATATGCATTATTTGAAAACAAAATTTAAATAAAATATATGGAATGAAAGAGAAATAAACCAGCTTAAAATAAGTCATAGATTATGGGTACCTATTTCGCACTTAAAGTAAGTACGAGTAGTAGAAAAGTCGACATTGACATAAATGAGATCGCATGATGCATGTTTTTGTGTCAATTACATACCATTTCTAACTTAAGAGAGATTGGACCCAGCGAGGGGTCATGCTGTGCGTGTGATTACAGCGGCCACCCCTTCCACCATCAATGTGGATTTTTGAAACATCAGGGGACTTCATTTCAACATCAAAACGGTACACCACCGCCTTAAGACCACGCAGCCGATCATTCTTTTCCTCACGGAGACACAAATATCGTCACCCCGGACACATCCTCCTTACATTATCCCGGGTACAAACTCGAGCACTCATTTGTGCGCCTTGCCTGGGTATACATGTTCGTGAGGATATTTGTTGTCGCCGTCTTCATAGCCTTGAAGACAGAGACCTGTCGTTATTATGGGTGCGCGTGGATCGTGGCGGCCACACCTGGATTTACGCGTGCCTTTACAGGTCTCATAGCAGCGATACAGACACCGCTCGGTTATTCTAGCACCTACAAATGACGACTGATAAAGTCATCCCTTCGCGGAATTAGTGATTTTAGGAGACTTTAATGCCTATCACACCGAGTGGCTTGGCTTTCAGTACACTGATTACGCGGGGAGATCTGCTAATGAATTTGCTCTGACTTATGGTTTCTTTCAACTGGTCCATTCTCCCACGAGAATACCAGATATAGAGGACCATGCAAGCTCCTTACTGGATCTTCTGCTGATTACACGTCCGGATGAGTATAAAATCTCAGTCAATGCTCCACCTAAGCGCCCTGCACCAGACGTAATCCACCTCGGCCTATCGGACGGTGTCGCGTATGACACTGTAAGTCGGCAGACTGGGATGTGATGGATTGCGTGAATTCTACGCATCGTACCTGTGGAGACAGCTTTATTTCAAATCAGAGGACATTGAATCCTGTGCGTATGCATATTGGGTGGCATGGAATACTACATTTCCAATCGCTTAGTGGCTGCTGCGGTAGCTAAAAAGCAATCGTGGTTTAATCGGCCTTGTAGAGAAGCCAATCATCTCAAACAGGTTGCCTAAGAGTCTTGGACCACGGCGCGTGCTAATGGGAATCCGTATGTCTCTGTTTTGAAACGTAAATTGAACGCTACCTCCAGAGTAAGAGGGTGATTGCCAGGACGAAATTTGATTTCGACAGTAGAGTTGGCGAGCGGCTTGTGAGCCTTCCATCTGGAAGTCGTGCTTTCTGGTCGCTCGCTGAATCTGCTAAGAGAAACTTTTGTCAGTCGTCCATGCGTCCATTGCAAAAACTGGATGGCAGCCTGGCCTATAGTGCTCAAGAGAAAGTCGATCTACTAGGTAATCTTTTTGTCGCTAATTCGACTTTGAATGACGGAGTAGCTGTGCCACCCACCATCCTGAGATGGAGTAGCTCAATGCCGGAAATCTCAATTACCCAGTGAGATGTCCGGCGGGTATTACTCTCTCTCGACGTTTATAAGTCGAGTAAGCCAGATGGCATACCGGCAGTGGTGCTAAAGCTGTGTGCTCCTGAGTTGTGTTCTGTACTTATGCGTCTCTTCGTACTTTCGTACTACACCGGGCAAGTCCCGTCTTCGTGGATCGCCAATGTGCACCCGGTGCCCCAAATGGGCGACAGATCAGAGCCATCGAATTACAGGCCCATTGCCATAACCTGCCTTCCCTCTAAGGTGATGGAGCGTATGATGAATATACGACTCCTGGCATACCTAGAGGATCACGACTTGATCAGCGCCCGTCAATACGGCTTTCAATACGGTTGTTCGACTGGTGATCTTCTAGAGTATCTTACACACCACTGCGCTTCAGCGATTGAGAGGTGAGGCATTGGCTGTCAGCCTAGATATAGCATAAGCGTTCGATCGGGTCTGGTTGCGGGGTCTTCTATCGAAGTTACTATTGTACGGGCTGCCCGAGGGTATGTGCTTCTTATCTAGCAGATGCATAAAAGCCGTGGTAGATGGTAGTTACTTCGATAGCATGGATATCAATGCTGGCGTCCCACAGGGCTCTGTATTACCTCCGACGTTGTTCCTGCTGCATATCAATGATATGCTGTCAATTGATGGCATTCAATGTTATGCGGACGACAGCACTCCTAAACTCACGCACGGCATTGAGCCCTTGAATTTAAGGAGAAAATTTGTCTCCATTTGCGTGTTTTCTTTGTTTGTAAGAGTGACCCCCCTGGTGTTGCAAATGCCCATATGCTACGGTAACTGCTTACCATCATGCAGGCCGTCCGCTTGTTTGTCACCTTAGTGGTATAAAAAATATATCATTGTATTTTACTTTGACAGAACCCACTTGGCTTAAGGCTTTATCAGATGAAACTGTGACGCGACGGCTAGTAAATAATAGACCTAAAAGAGATATCAAAAATCTTTGGTAAAACCAAAAGAGGCTACCCTATACCCTAAGTCTCTATATAACTATAGTCTCATATATAAACTTCAATCGCGGAGTAACATGTGCAATGAGTCTCTCAATTATATTTCACGTTTATTTTCTATGTATAAATATCTCGTTGAAATTGAAACGTCGAGACTAGTCATACGAGAAAAATAGGTTAGCACGTGTTAGGCATCAATCTAAAATAGAGTTCAAATCAAATTTTATTTACTGCGGAAACAGTGGTGCAAAGTAGGTCATAGTAGTAATAGGTTTTACTGTCATATATTCAGTCGCTTAAAAACAATATCGAAATCGGTAAGAATTGCAACCTGTAATGTGTAAGCACACCACAAATTAATTAACCACAGTATTAACAATAATTGTAAAATGCTATGATATGAGAAAATAAGGTCTTTTTCTTTATAAAAATCGAACAAACTTGCTTTTTTTTTTCAGAAATTGCTTACAATAACTTTTTTGTTGAAATCCAAGACAGGCGTATTAAACGAACTATAAAATTATTCGCATACTACCCACCTGATGTAAAGCTACAGTAGCCTATGAACGCTCTGTTCCTAACACATCAACTCTTTAGAAGCTTACTGGTAACCTCATTCATTCACAGGAACACAACAACCATCCAGAGAGTTGTTATTTATCAATAAATGAAAATTCATAGAAGTTAATGTAATGAAATAAGAATACTCGTAAACGGTTTTTTTACAACGTCAGGGGGCATACAAGCGTACGTCCCACTTGATGTGAAGCGGTTACCGTAGCCTATGAGCGTTCGTAACACAAGTGCTAACACAGCAACTCCTTAGGAGCTTACTGGTGACCTCACTCACGCGCAGGAACACAACAACCGTCCAGAGATTGTTATTTGGCTGCGGTTTTCTGTGATGTGGAGGTACTTCCACAGACGAACTGTTTTGATGCACCGTACCTATCTTAAAACCACCCAGACCAAGACAAACAGACATTTTCATGCTCACAAATGTTTGTCCTGTGTGGAAATGGAGTCTACGAGCGTTGTTGTCAAAGTCGCGTCATTCACGACTGCGCCACCGAGATCGTCAAATCTCATCGTATCTTACTTAATGTCATCAGGAAAGAGCAATATGAAATTAATTAGTGTATTGAATCCGGTTTATATAAAAAAATGACAATACGTCATTATGAGACAATAAGTAAGTAAATGGTCGTGCAGTTTATCGCTATCGAGGCACAGAGGTCAATTGTAGTCTGATATGTTTTAACTTTGTTAGTTCTTACAGCGCGTTTGTACATTGATCTTCGTACATCTTAAGGGTCTGCCTAGTTGCTTATAACTTTTATGGTCTCTTGGTAAGTGTTTATCTAATATTTGTTACTATACCTTTGCAGTTTTATATCACACGAATGTCCTTTTTTTAATTGTATATTTTAATCGAACTGTCATAATCACGATTAATAAATGTGTAATAAATAAAATAAGTGTGTAAATTAAATTACTATGTTATTTCTAATGAGTACACACATTCACGCACATAACTTCCGAGGGATTGGCTATTTGACTTGCCTTCAATTGATTTTAGGCTTGCCTTTAAAGGGGATAGTCCCTTAAAATTCTATATGTACAATTTTCTAGGTATTAGATATGATGAATTGTGACGAATTAGATAAAGAAATCTTTTTCACGTAGACCTTACCTTGCTAATAAATATTTATTAAGCTCTTCATTTGATCAAATAATATGGTTTTTGTTTAAAAACTGTAACGTAACATCTGTACACGTTTTTGACGCTCATTCCGAAGGCTTACACAACAAAATAGATAATAATATGCTACATTTGCAATACACTAAACAAACTTTATGAATGCGTTAATAAACACTAATGAATTATGTTACATAGCTGGGCAGTACGACTCGAACACAGGATAGCAAATGGGCAACTTCTTCGCACGTACGGTAATCAACTACGAATGCCGCGACCCATCTAATCAAATGAGATGAAATATGTAAATCACTGAATATGATTTATATCACTGAGTTGCTAAGCAGTGACACATATATATTACGTATAGATAATTCATTTCGCAGTCTTGTTTCCTTTTTTTTAGGTTTTACTAATATGGTACCTTTTTTTAATGGTGGGATAATATTTTCTCACCATGTAGCTACTTTGCCTATACAAATTACTGCTTTAATGTCACACGTAAATGGAAATAATAATGAAAGTAACCGAGTTGCGTGCCAAGTATTTCGCAAATGAAAGCATGTCTACCATTCTTGAAAGATTTAGTGCAGCATAGATGTGGCCGACGCTGATTTAATTTGAATACTTTAGACTAAGATTTTGATCAACTGTTTTCCTTTGTTTATTATGAGCACAAATAACCGCGATCGGGGTAATTGTTATGTCGTATTAGTATTGCAAATGTACGATTGTTCAACATACGTTAAGTGTGCAACACCGGTTCTGAACGTTAATTTTACTGCGAAAAGTCAGAGAGATAAACTGGTTAGGGCTTTTGCCTTATATGGAAACCTGTGTGGTGTGTTGTGTAGGTAGGTATAATAATATCAGTATGGTATCTTTAAATCTTATGCAGTCGCATTATTTAGTGGTATATTAAGTATTTATGTCCCACGACCAGGACAAAATATTTTATGAATGATTGTATTTTGTGATTCATAAAAATAAATTCTAGTCATTATTCTCATTAATGTGCGCGGTATTGACGAGCTCGGTGGCTCAGTCGTGAATGACGCGACTTTGACACCAACGCTCGTAGGTTCGATTCCCACACAAGGCAAACATTTGTGTGCATGAACATATCTGTTTGTCTTGGTCTGGGTATTTTCTACGTATAATAAGTATGTATTTACAAAAAAAAAATGTATTTACGTATGTTTATCAGTTGTCTAGTACCCATAACACAAGCTTCGCTTACTTTGGGCTAGATGGCGCTGTGTAATTTGTCCGACAATATTTATTTATTATTTATTATTATTATAGTGGTGATTACGGCAGTAACTTTTTATATAGAAGTCACTCATTTTGCTTACCTATACCTTAACACGATCCTCAATTGGAATTTATTGATTACGAATATCGGTATTATATTGTGTGTATTAGGTATATTATAATACGTCCCTTAATTATACAATTATTAATGACTGTAAAACAATATGCTATTCTTCTTAGCGTTGTTCCGTTTTTTCTAATCTGCTAAGCCTAAGGATTTGGCGAAGATACTGATTTTTACATGGAGCGACTGCCGACTGACCTCCGCAACCCAAAGGGAAAACCAGATAATTCTTAGGTAAGGTCGCACGTCATTCGAAATATAATTTCTTGGACATGCGGGTTTCTTCACGATGTTTTTCCATCACCGCCGAGCAAGTGATAATCACAAATATGTAGGTACATAAATCTGAAAACGCGAATTTAGTGGTATATCCCGGGATTCGAACCGGGGACCTCTCGGTCGCAAGGTCGGTTCGTTATCCACCAGGCATCCTAGCCTAGTGGATAACGATCACTGCTCAATACTGACTGATTAATGACTGTAAAATAATGTGTAATAATTCTAGAGGCATTCGTGCGCTTTCTTTTATATAAAAATGTTGTAATCATGTGATGTTGTATTGGACCAAGTGGATTATGTTGTATATCTTGGAAGCGCTTTAAACACGGATGCAAGATACACCTCTGATACACACAACAATATGAATAAAGCCTTGGGTAAACTTCATTAAATAATCATTTAAACTTTATTAAGCCTTGTTGCAACTTTGAGGAATTTAAGCAACAAAATCAGTTCTAGTAAAGCATTATTTTCCAAAACTAAACCAAAATAATGAACGCTTTCGTAATTTCAATGATTATGTTTATGTCGAACATTACCCAGTGATTCCACATTGTATTGATATGGGAAGCATAATAATTAAAATAGAAAAAGAAGATAGATAGAAAAGTGAAAAAGTACAAATTATAATTATAAAATATAGATTATGGGGAAATAATACAGTTTTAAATTTTCAGTATAAGAATTTTGATTCTTTCAGTTGTGTAATTTTAACTAATGTATGTAACAAAAGATCTATTTTTATTTAATAACTAGCAGTCGTCTTGATGAAAACATTTGAATAAATGATATCTGATATGAAGCTTGTTTACTATTACTCTGTAGTCGTAACTTATTTTTTGTTTTACTCTTTTTGGTGGGCAACCGCACTTTATTACGATCGGCGGAGCCCAATCTTCCGCAGTAAACAAAGAAAGGCTGAGATAATGATATGCATAGATTTTGCAGGGTCTCTTTAATTGAAAGAAAGACGGGTCTTGCTCGATATGTTGTTGCTTGCCATTATTGCCAAGTATAATGCACCATTGATTTTCGGACGGTTTCATGTCCAGAATACAAACAAAGAAGAACCATGATCCTATACACAAATTCATTCGCTTTTATAAAATACGTACGTACTACATTACTTTTAAATAAGAAGAGGCATGCTCCGTTGGTTCGGGCATGTAGAAAGAATGCAGGACGAAAGAATGAAGAAGCTGATATACAACAACAAAGTGGAAGGGTGTAGGAACTGAGAAAGGCCAAGACTTACTTACCATGACCAAATTGATAGTGTCTGTCAGAAGATGATATCCACGAGAAGAGCAATGGATGTTAAAGAAGCGAGTGAGGTGTGTAAGGATCAGGTCACGTGGCGCTCGGGTCTGTCTGCTTACCCCGCAAGGGATTTAGCGTGAAGTTATACGTAGATACATTACTTTTAATAATTACTGTCAAACGATTAATTTATTTGCAAAATTTTCAAAGAAACCTTGTATTAATTTTAATGGTCCTATAAAATTGTATGTAAGATGATGGTAAGAAGAAGAGGGATGATTAGTTTAGATACATGAACACCAGCACGCATACATACATAGACTTATTTAGATATACGTATTTAGATAAAAAAATATATTTTTAATTCATGAACATAATCTACATAGTTATTTTCGAAATCAAATATAAAGTTCGATGTAAGATTTATTAAAAATTAAATAAGTATGTAAATAGAAAACATTAGCAGTTTTAGACTTAACCCCTTATTAATTTCGTTTTAATTGGTTGTTTTTATATAGCCCCTCTGACAAGTTACAAATTCGACGGTATTTTTATTCAACTTCACAATTCCTTTATTTTTTAAGATAAAATAGTATAAATTCATGTTTATACTCAGTGTGCCTCAAACAATGAAATACCACATGTCAAAGTAAATACTTATTTATTCTTTTCTGTTTTTCATTTATGTATCAGATTCTAAGTAGTTTAATAATTTAATTTATAATTAATTGTTTTGATCAACATTCTGCATATATTGTGGAACATATTTCGAGAAGCTCGGTGGCTCAGTCGTGAATGACGCGACTTTGACACCAACGCTCGTGGGTTCGATTCCCACACAAGACAAACATTTGTGTGTATGAACATGTCTGTTTGTCTTGGTCTGGATGTTTTAAGAGAGGTAGGGTGCCTCAAGGCAAAGTCCGTCTGAGGAATTACCTTCACCTCACAGAAAACCGCAGCTAAATAACAACTCCCTAGATGGTTGTTGTTTTCTTGCGTGTGAGTGAAGTGAAGCTCCTAACGAGTTGCTGTGTGTGGCGCATCGCGCTAGTGTTACTTAATATATTACAACCGTTAATAGGCTACGGAAACTGCTTTACATCAGGTGGGCCGTATGCTTGTATGCCCTCGGACGTTGTATAAAAAAATGCTGAACTAACACCTATTATCCAATAGAGCATTTAGTATACGAGCATTTTGCATACAGCAAAAGGAATCTCCTTCGAGTACGGAACTCGAAATTCTACTAGATAATACAGAATCGTTTCGCGGTACGCATAGACATTAAATCATATTGATGCGCCGTCCAATATCTAAAACGCCAATGCAAGTGGCAACAATATGATGGAAGTGCATTCCAATGAGAGAATGCCCGCACAATAGATATTTGTAGGTGAAAGTAAGTTCAATGAACCAAACGAAAGTTTCGTAAAGGGTGTCTGGACCCGGGCAAGGACCTTCCCCAGAAAGTAAAAGGTGAGATGTGTCATCATGACAACGCAAATTACAAGATGTTGTGACGTGACTTTCAATTCAGTATGATGATAGTAGAAATGGACCGTCAGGGAAATGATATGTCAACCCTATCCAATAATAACCTTAATAATAATAGTTAGCGCCAATAATTGCACTAACGATTAAATGTACGACCATAACATTTGATATATAAATTATTACTTAGTAATAGATACAATAATTACCTACATAAGTTACTGAAATGTTTATATCATAGGAAAGTGAGATCAAGTTTTAATGGGTTTTATTTCAATCCGTTCATACATTACCACACCATTATTACACAGGTAAGCTACGTTTTTAAGTTTGTTATCTATACTATCTATACTATTATTATAAAGAGGAAAGATTTGTATGTATGTTATGAATAAACTCAAAAACTACTGGGCCGATTTCAAAAAATCTTTCACCATTAGAATGCTACAATATAAATGATTAACATAGGCTATAAAATATTTTGAAAATAGTTAGAGATCCGTATGAAAACTTCAATAATGTGTGAAAAAGATACCAAAAAATCCTTATACCGCGTACGCTGCTGAAACTATTGACAATAGAGCAAAGTAATGTACTACAGTTTTATAGAGGACATCAATATCTACAAAAAAGTCCGCGACAACATATGTCTAACTATTACAGTTACGTCACAATAACTACTTTTTCAAGTTAAAATATGCTATAGTAACGCCGGTACAAACAAGGCCACATTATTCGTACCTTGGTATTAATCCTTATCCAAATAAATCATTTCGTATTCAAGACCATAAAATTAAAGAATTTAATATTACTTTTGACAAATGAGGCACAGTCAAAAACATATAGAGTAGGCATTATCAAGAGATGATACTTCTTGAAATGTGGCTTAAATGAGTCAGTCTGTTTTAAGCTATAAATGGTTCTGACACATCCATTTTGTACTCTAAAAGTAAGGAGTTTGTCTGTAGAATTGCCCCAAAATACGATTCCGTATCGTAATGTAGAAACAACATAAACATGGTAAACTGTCAATAGGGCCTTTGCTTTGATTCACTCTACCTAAACACCCAGCAATGGCAAACAGACATGTTCATGCACACAAATGTTTGTGCAAAAATATGCAATGAAAATGACATTTTTAAAACTGATCTCCTACAATTAGATAACTAAAAGTTTTACGTCTTTTATTTACTTTCTTATTTAGTCCATCGTTTCCATTAGCCGGTTATCCCCTGGCGCTAGTGGGTGCGGCCGAAACGATTGTGAATTGTGCACCAGCTCGACTCATTGCATGGAAAACTTTGGTAGTCAGGGTTAGCCATATTGATTTCATAGATTCCACGTTAGTCGATTGAACTACATTTATCTAACAAACGTCAAATTTATGAAAACTTTATGGTGTTAAATATATCGTCGCGCTCGGCTGTCTTTGGTGCCCGTGGAAACAGTTACAAAGTGTCCCATACAAACAGCTGAGCTGGCGCACGGTACGACCCGTATCGCACCCGTTAGTGCCGCAAACTGGCAAATGGAAACGATGTTATTAGAAGTGTGAAATTTTTGAGATACAAACTAGTCTATGTACACATATCAAAAGTGTCTAGGGATCAACATATATTTTTGCAATAACTTTTCTCCTGATTGATATTAATTAAAATTTTCTTTAAGGATTCATCAAATAAAGTGTTTTCGTTTGTCTACAGTAACGATAAACCAAGTCACCTTTGCATTAATAAAGAAATTTGCCATTTTCATAATAAAGGGATTTTTGACATTTGAACCACTAACATTAAAGTTCGAAAAAAAGACTGAAATAACAGTTTTCTTTAAAATTTTATTGGGTAACTTAAACAATTAATAATCCGTGTTTCTACCGCGAACACTAACAACACGAGAACATCGGTTTGGCATACTCAAAATGAGTTCATCCAAATCACGCTGTGGAATGGCCGCCCATGTTCGTTGCAACAACAAAAAAAGGTCTTCTTGCGACTGGATACCCTCCATATTCGGCAGAGCTCTTCTCTGTAGCATATCCCATGCATGCTCAATCGGGTTCAAGCCTGGCGACTGAGCAGGCCAGGGCATGACATTGATGTTAGCTGCGGCGAGAGTCTGTCTTACAACTCTTGCGGTGTGCGGTCGTGCATTATCATGCATTAACTGAAATAAGGGACCGATTTGCACTTGTAGAGGAACGATGACGTCTGATACAATCGTCTCAGCATAAATTTGAGCGTTGAGGTTGCCTCTGATCCAAATCAACTCAGTTCTTCCGCCGATCCAAATACCCGTCCATACCATGATGGTTCCACCACTATAAGGATGGACTTCCTGGCAGGATTTTAATCGCTGTTGGTGTCCAGGGGTTCTCCAGTGTCGTATACGTCTTGTATCCGGTCTCATACCAAAACGAGACTCATCAGAAAAGCACACGAAACGCCATTGTTCTTCTGCCCAATTTCTGTGTTCAAGAGCCCATTGATATCGAATCCTACGATTGTGCATTGCTATAGGTGGTACCCTTAGCGGTCTTCGGGAATGAAGGTTCACTTCATGCAAGCGGCTTCTGACTGTTTGGTCGCTAATTAAGTTCCCTGAAGAGTGATGAAGCGTCATGGCTAACATCATGGCGGTTATTGTTGGAGCTCTTCGAGTTGTGATTTGAATGTATCGGTCTTGTCTCCGTGTGGTGCAGCGATACCGTCCTCCATGGCGCTCAGCCACGGTACCAGTGCTTCGGTAACGTGTCCAAAGTCGACTGATAACACTCTGACTTGTATTCAGAGCTAAAGCCACAGTACGTTGCCGGGAACCAGCTTCTATCATTCCCACGGCTCTGAGCATTTCTTCCCTGCTTCAATCACGTCGCCGCTCCATAATAACGTTGGTTTTAATCAGTAGTAGGGAAACAGTAGCACTAATAATGTCTTCAATGCGTTGTATGTTTTTATAGGGAAAATATTGACAGCTGATTTTCATCTTTTACTCGAATTTGATTGACAGTTCCTGTTTCAAATTATGAAATGCACCAAAAAGGATCCATATAAATTTATAAAATCATAAATTTATTACAAAGCCACATCTCAATCTCAAGAAATCCGCATAAAAATGCTTGATCCCTAGACACTTTTGATGTGTGTATTTATCCAGAAGATTCTCTCTCTACTTGTCTGTTAATACTCATCCAAATCCCTTTAGTCGTTTTTTCGTGTAAGAGTAACAAAACTTCCTACGCCCTCACATACTGTCACATTTATAGTAGTATAATTTTATAGATTATATTTGTGTAGGTATTAGTTAGACCTCAAGATACGGAATTACGGGATTTAAATTTGGAAAAATCAAATTACACTTCAGAAATATCGAAATTTAATGAAAACAATCGCAATCAATGCGTAGCGAACAAATTGAATTTTGTTTAATATTTCAATACCCTTACGAGTAAGGATGTAAGTTTTCGACTTAGATCTTTAATTATGCGTAGTAAGTACTTACAACTATTATAAGTATACTCACAGGAATATACATAACGATTTATCACTGACTTTACATAACTCCCGCAAGTACCTATCCTAATCAAAATGTATTATGTCAGCCGTTACTTTCAATTACAGTGCTTGTCCACCGTTCTGTTACATAAGACCACTTCTTTGTCATGTGTATAATTGCTGGTTATGAAACATATTTAATTGTTACTAATACAATAACTAAAAGACAGCACAGAGAAGACAGAAGAAATGGCCTAGTAATCGATTGGTACCCGGTTCGTATACTGGTGGGGGCATGTACCACAATTTTTTTATTTTCGGATTTATGTACATATTTGTAATTATCACTTCCTCGGCGGTGAAAATATCGTGAGGAAAGCCGCACGTCCAAGAAATTATATTTCGAAAGACGTGTGACCTAACCTAAAAAAGATTTGTTTTCCCGCTGAGTAGTGGAGGTCTGACTACAATCGCTTTATTTAATAATAAGTATCTTCGCCAATTCCTTAGATTTAGGTAGTGGGCCCCGCCAATCAATGGAGTAGGAAACGGTATAACGCTATGAAGAAAAAGACAATAAGTTGTTTGTACTTGCTATTAAATTGATATGTAATATTTACGTATCAATTCAGTATCACCTTTTTTGTTGATGTATATATATATATATATATATATATATATCAGACTGGATTGATGTGTATAAAGGATTGTTTGGTCACTCTAAGATCACAAAAAAGACTAGCTTTCATAGCATATATTAACAAGTATATTATTTCATACTTGTAACAGCGAAAGGTTATGACTTTTTAAACAAACGCCGCTTATTCGGGATAAAAATTCTAGCCTACTAGGTGGCGCTTTCTTCCTGCTGTGAAAAAATTAAGATGGTATAGATGATATAGTTAGGTATAGATATGGGATGTATAGATTCGAGAGCTCGATGGCGTCGATGTCGATGCTCTAAACCCCTTCGGTTGAAGAGAGACCCGTATCCCTGCAGTGGGATGAGTAAGGGTTCACTAGGGAGGGTGTAGAGACTGATAGAGAAACAATATTGTATATATTATCACAATTCTGAAAAAATATAGTTGTCTCGTAGATGAGGTTCTCCAAAAAGGATAAGAGGTTTTAATCAAATCGCTTACGTGCTAGAGATTTACCTGACGCTACAAACGTCTTTAAGCTTTCGTAACTGTTCAACATTAGGCAGGATCTAAGCTTTTTTGTCACCTAAGTATAAAAAATAAGTCTAAACTTGAACATTATGCAACATTATTAGCATTCAATAGTACCTACCTACTTAGATCAAATTCTGTTTTCTTTAAAGCTAGAACCAGCCCCAAACACGTTTTTCTCCACATGCCTATTCTAGAAATCTATGCAGAGATATAAAACCAGTATAAAATAGAAATTGATAACATACGCGCCTTATAATTGCAATGTCTGTCATCGTTGGTACAGCAGGAATACCTATATAATTATATAAAACGTTTTAAATAAATAAGTTGTACTGATTTCATTGA
The DNA here is from genome assembly GCA_947507595.1 of Pyralis farinalis. NCBI lineage: Eukaryota > Metazoa > Arthropoda > Insecta > Lepidoptera > Pyralidae > Pyralis > Pyralis farinalis. The sequence goes on along the minus strand of OX382259.1, from coordinate 21,748,622 downwards.
AATCGGCGCCTATAAAGATAAAGCACCTTTGTAAACAGGCGTCGACTCCATGAAGTTGGTACTAATTTATTATTTAAAACGTTTATGTATGAAGTTTTATTTACCGTATGAAGTTCTCTACATGAATGAAAACCGTATTAAATTCCGGCACATACTTTCGAACGTGGAACAACAGACAGAAATGACAGCTTAATTCATAATGTTTTTAAACCAACTGAGTTGGTAAATAAGCGTACGGCCTGTCTGATGGTAAGCAGTTACCGCAGCCTATGGACATTTGCAACACCATGGGTGTCACTCTTGTGTTGCCGACCCTCTAAAAACCTCTTCACGTCTTTCTTGAAAAACCCTATGTTTATTCATTTATTACTGACATACAATATTGAGCCTTACAGATAAATCCAATGCGCTCAATATTGTTCAAAAATTGGCATTATCATTATTAGGTACACATAAATTCAATTATATATACACTCAATTATAATTAAAATACATTCGCATATATTTCGTACTACTCGTACCTAAGACTCTCGGTATATTCTACAGCCGTTCTTGTCGACTTATTCAGTTGTAGTGAAACTGTACTTCACTACAACTGAACAAGTCGACCGCTGGGTATTTTAATGTCAATGCATTAAGCAATCGCAGCGCTCGATTGATCGGAGCGTAAGCTGCTGCAGTTGTTCTGGTGGTCTGGAGCGCTAATATTTTGTGATATCGCGCCCGATTGTAATTATCTGATACATACAGGGATAGCAATTCCAACACCGCCACATCGTGTTTGTATCCCCTAAGCAGACTGAATACATACTTCATCATTGAGACCGTACGTCTCAATTCCAGAGTATTATATCCAGTCATACCCAATAAAAATTCACTGGGGTATATGGTTGGATAACCTACGTGATACCCATACTTTTTATGTTGTTGATGTTCATGTTGTAGGCCCTTGCGAAAAACTCGGCAGTGAGCTCATTCCACAACTTAATAGTTCTCGGTAAAAATCTTCTCTGGAACCGCACAGTACGCGATCGCGTACAGCTTAGAGTACGCGTTGGTATTATATCGAACAACTCCTCAGAACACAACCCATAGTACAATAGCTAGAACACGCAATGGGAGGCAAAATCTCTCCTTAAACCCAAGGGCTCAATACCGTGTGTGAGGATTTTAGGACCTTCGACGATTCTCTCAGTTCGTTTTTGCACTGAATCACAAGGTCCTAGATGATAACCAAGTGCCTCCGCCCAGAGGTGACTACAGTTCTCCATATGCGGTCTGACTTGGGACATATATAACATAGTAGTAACTGAAATACTGTTTGGCTCTGTCGAGCACACCAAGTTTCCTTGCATCATCTTGCCTTCTCTTTCAAGTGACTTCGGTACCACCACCGAGAATTCCAATACACTTGGCAATGGATAGTGGCGTGTTCTGGAATTAGGGGACGACAGCAAACGGGGTTTACTTAGTGGTGAACGCGCAGACTTGTGGCTTGGTAGGGTTGAATTGAACCAAGTTCAATCGACCCCTGTCGGATACTTTACTCAATGTACACTCTATTTCAAAGACAAGTCTAACGCAGGAACTTTCCTCCACAAGGGAAAGAGGGATGCTAGCACGGCCCGTGTAATAAGTGTCCCCAGTGCTATCGTCCGCATAATGCTGTCAATTGACAACATGTCATTGTTCTGCAGCAGAAACAGCATCGGGGACAATACAGAGCCCTGTGGGACGCCAGCATATCTCCGAAGCCCAGCGGTAGAAGATCATAACATATCATAAACACTAGAAGATCACCAGTCGAACGACCGTGGCGAAAATCGTATTGACGGTCGTTGATCAAGTCGTGACCTTCTAGGTATACCAGGAGTCGTGTGTTTATCACATTCTCCATCACCTTGGAGAGCGTTATGGCAATAGGCGTGTAATTCGATGAATCTGATCTATCGCCCTTTGTGGCACCGGATGCACATTGGTGGTCTTCCATGAAGACAGGACTTGCCCAGTGGAATACGAAAGCACGAAAAGGTGCGTCAGTACAGAACAAAACTCAGGAGTACACAGCTTCAGCACTACTGCCGATATGCCATCTGGCCCACTCGACTTATGAATGTCGTGGGAGAGCAACGCCCGCCGGACATCGTATATCGCTGCGTAATTGAGATTTACGGCATTGCGTTGCCGCACCTTGGGATGGTATGTGGCACAACACCCCCGGCATTTAAAGACAAGCGCCCCATCCACTGTGGTGATATATTCATCCGGACATGTAGTCAGCAGAAGGTCCAGTAGAGAGCTTGCATGGTCTTCTATAACTGGTATTCTCGTGGGAGAAAGAACCAGTTGAGAGAAACCATAGGCCAGAGCAAATTCATCAGCAAATCTCCCCGTGGAATCAGTGCCCCGAGAGATGGGCATTAAAGTCTCCCAAAATCACAAATTCCGCTGAGGGATACTGCTCTATGACTTTGCCAGTCGCCATTTGCATGTGATCGAATAAACAAGCTGTGTCCGTGTCACCGCTATGAGACCTGTAAATGTACGCATACCCACAATAACGACATGTCCCTGTCTTCTAGGCTATGGAGACGGCGAAAACAAATGTCCGCCCGAACGAACATACCCCGGAAAAACGCACGAATATGCTCGAATTTTTACCCGGGATAATGCAAGTACAATGTGTCGGCCGGTGAGGATATTTGTCTCCGTAAGGAAAAAATAGGGTCGGTCGAGCGGTCTTCAGGTGGTGGTGTACCGCTTTGATGTTGGAGTGAAGTACCCGGATGTTGCAAAAAAACCACCTTTATTGTGGAAGGGGTAGCCGCTGTAACTTGTCATGTTGGTTTTTTTTAAAGACAAAAGTGCGGTGACTTCCACCACTGGATAGTACAGGTAGGTGCAGGCAGCATTGGGATTTGCTAGCACGGCGGGCGGAAGGACCCCCGGTCACCTGCCCTGCTGCAGCAGCCGGGGTCCACACCGGTCTCCTTCTCCGGCACGACCAATGCAATAGGGACTTTGCACAGGTTTGCCGTTCAGCCTCCCGGGGCGGAGGTTATGACATCCCCGGGTTCGGGAACCCTATTGACCTGCGGGCTGCCAGCAGTTCACCGGGAAAAAAGCCCCCAATTAATTTAAATTCATGTTGAATTAAAGTCAAAACATGACAAATTACAGCGGCTACCCCTTCCACAATAAAGGTGGTTTTTTGCAACATCCGGGTACTTCAAGAACTATTGCCTATGCGGTCTCCAAAACTCGAGCAACTTCGAAGTAATCAAACATATTGATTTCTATAGGCTATGTTTGGCGTTCCTTAACTTCTGTGTTAGATTATAGCAAAACTATGTTTCTCGTTAAAGAAGTTAGACAACTTATTTGCACTGTATGATTGTAAGAAATACATAAAACCGGCCAAGTGCGAGTCAGAGTTTCCGTAGAAACTTGTAGATAGGTAAAAACTTCGTCTATCACGGGACGGACGTTTTTTCCAATAACGTTGTCCCATTGAATCCCCCTATAAAAGATAAACTGGATGGGGGACAACAATAAACTTGCCGTTAGAAAACTGTTGTTCCCATACATCGACATAGGTCGCGGTTAGTGTACCAACTGTAAATAAGTTTGAAGTCGCATTTTTTTTTCGATGTAACTACAAATTTACGGTTTTCGGATTTTTTCCTTGACTTCTGCTACATAAGTTTTTGCAAAAAAAGGTTTTGATTCCCTTGCGAGTGTAAATATTTTTTCTAAGGTTCTTTTTTCCTCTTGAGGTACGGAACTCTAAAAGCAACTCAACAAGGCAGTCTTATTGCTAAATCTTATCAAGACAACTTGAAGGTGTGTGAAATGACTTCAGTAGTGCAGGCATGCCACAATAATCGCCGCAAGGATGACAATGTAGAGTGAAAGTGTATTCGATTGAGGAATCTGGTTGTGGGTTGGCATACAAGAAAGTATCTGAATGGATTATTCTTGAGTCAGGCCTCCGACATGACACGTCCAGGTTTTACTCACGTACTAGCTCAAAACATTTCCTCATAACTCTCTCTCTCTTGGGTACGGAATTATAAAATTTATGTCACTATAATACACGAGAAATAAGTACTCATTAAATAATACCATATTTTGCAAGGTATGTTACTATGAGAACCAAGTGATGAAAATAGGTTAAAAGTGAAACACAAATGTTTCAAGTGTTTCGAGGATTCCGTTTTACCGCACAATATTATTATTTTTGGCCAACCAACATTTTAAAGCAAAGTTAACTAAGATTTAAAATACTACATTATAAAATATAACGTATTATTTTAAATTTAGTGCTAGTCCAATTGATTCTTGGACACTTCGTATTATTTAGACTTTCCAATACAGCACAGAAAATTTGCGCTTTGTATGCATTATCGCTTTTACGATAGTGCAGAAACATAAAAAATCGTTCAAGTGCGAGTCGGACTCGCGCACGAAGGGTTCCGTACCATTATCTATAAAAACGGCAAAAAAAAACACGTTTGTTGTATGGGAGCCCCCCTTAAATATTTGTTTTATTTCAATTTAATTATTTATTCTTAAAGTGAATATATAACTAAATATTCTGTGAATATTTCAAGCGTCTACCTGTTGCCGTTATCAATATCGAGCAAAAATGAGCAAAAAAATCACGTTTGTTGTATGGGAGCCCCCTTAAATATTTATTTTATTCTATTTTTTAGTATTTATTATTATAGCGGCAATAGAAATACATCATCTGTGAAAATTTCAACTAACTAACTATCATGGTTCATGAGATACAGCCTGGTGACAGACGGACGGACGAACGGACAGCGGAGCCTCAGTAATAGGGTTCCGTTTTACCCTTTGGGTACGGAACCATAAAAAGAAGCAATTAATACGTTATCTGTATGAAAATGAACTTAAATATTAATGTTTTAATGTTTTACAATTTACTGTAAAATCTCTACCTACCATGACCAAATTGGTCGTGTTTTATCAGAAGGTGATGTCAGAAGCCCCAGGAACCGGCGAGCGTGCATGAAAAGAGCTATGAATGTCACAGAAACGAGTGAAGTATGCAAGGACCGCGTCTTATGGCGTTCGGTTCTCTCTGCCTACCCCGCAAGGGACTTGGCGTGAAGATATACATACTGTAAAATCTCCATAATAACAGTCTTAGTTATAAGTGAAAATGTTCTCTACTTAAAATAGTTTATAATTAGCTACTCGACCCAGCTTCGCATAGGTGATCCAATCGTTACCAAACTTCACAGGATCACCTGCTGGGCTAAGCTGAAGATTCACTGAAAATTTCATCAAAATCTGCCCAGCCGTTTTTGAGTCCATAGAGGACATACAGACAAACATTCATTTTTAGGGTTCCGTACCCAAAGGGTAAAACGGAACCCTATTACTGAGACTACGCTGTCCGTCCGTCTGTCACCAGGCTGTATCTCATGAACCGTGATAGTTAGACGGTTGAAATTTTCACAGATGATGTATTTCTGTTGCCGCTATAACAACAAATACTAAAAAAATAGAATAAAATAAATATTTAAGGGGGCTCCCATACAACAAACGCGATTTTTTTTGCCATTTTTATAGATAATGGTACGGAACCCTTAGTGCGCGAGTCCGACTCGCACTTGGCCGATTTTTATATATATAGATGTTATGATCATTTGAAGGAAGGATAGACGGATGGTCAGTTTAATAGACAGTAAGATTAACAGGGTCCGCACTAACTAATAGGGTGAACACTGATTGATGCCGTAAAAAAAGTTCAGCACACAAAACATTTGTTTACATATTGTACATCATATGCTGATTGAACGCGAAACATTGCAAATTATACAAACCCGAAACAAGTGCTGCATTAATATGCATGAGATATGTGCTGTTATTTATTAACTTTTCTCAAGACAGACAAGGAAAGTTATAGTTATGGGCTAAGAACCTTTATATAAATAGTAAGGTGTATTTAACAATATGTGTGTGTGTCTGCAATAAAGAATACGTTTAGAAACCTAAAGTCACTGTGTTACTAGATACATAATAATTTATATTAATATTTTTATTATTATATAAATATTCGTATCAAGAATTTATAGCTTAAAACACACACTAAAATTTCATCTATATGGGTCCAGTCGCTTGGAAATTCAATGACATGCCCAAAATGTACCTACATGAGAATTATATACCTATATAAAGATGTATAAAAAATAATGCGAAAGCTTTGTGTAGACAATAGAAAAACCAAACTTAAAAGATAATGTTGTTCTTTTTAAATGACTTCATACTGAAATGACATGTTATTGAGCAATATGGTCGACGCTCGCAAGTTACAATAATCAGCAAACGCGTCGTGTGAACTCATGTGCGCTGTCACCGTCACTTTCCAACAAAGTCAATGAAGCGGGGAGAAAGTGCCAGCACCACGTCCGCGTGCCCGCTGCCGCCACCAAAATTCGCTGACTCACATAAGTTTGCCATCCGGATTGCTTCACCAGAATTGACATCATTCAAATTGTATATTGTAATATTGTAAAGTAGGAAATTAAAGACACGATATCCTGTTTAATTAAATTTTATGTTCCTTGTTAGGTATTCTTACTTACATGTTGATTAGTGAACTCAATTTCTATTATCAACCGTTGCTAAAAAATAATAAGTATTTTCATAACAATCACTTCTAAGTATAAAATGTTAGGCATGATTGGCGGAACAATTAGAAATGTTAGTTTAACTCCATGGCTCGTGGTTGGATTCACACACGGTAAAAACATGTGTGTTCACGTTTTTAAGTGAGGTAGGGCGCATCGTAGCTGACAAGAGAAGTATCTCAATCTTCAGAAAATCGCGGCCAAAAAAACAACTCTCTGTCAGGTACTTATATTACTGCGAGTGAGTGAGGTTACCGGTAAACTTCTAAGGAGATGAAGTTGCAAACGCGAGCGATACTTCCTGTATCGCAAACGTTCATAGATTACGGTAATCACTTTACATCAAGCGGGTCGTATACTAGTTTATCTTCCTGACGTTGTATAAGAAAAAACTAAAATACTAACTAAAGAAATAAACAAATTTATTTATTAATACTTATTTAAGTTCCAATGTTCCTAATAAATGTCTAAATTTTTACTAACTATATTTTGGTATGTTACTATTAGGTTGACTGTTCAGACTAATAAAAGCGTCGCTTATGCACTATAACTGGTTCATATTCTCTTTGTAATGGATACATCTAACGCGGGAGCATATTATTTTATATACCTAGTCCGGCCATCAGTTCTGTTATAAATGAATATGCATTTATTCTTTTATGAAATAATGTAATCTTAATAAAACTTATATGTACAAGTACATATTTACAGAAGTTTCAGCAAAAAAAAAAGATTCTATTCGAAATGAAGCTTTGATACAGACCTTTAATCTGTCTTTGACCTTTAGTCTGGCCACTAATCTATGGATTTCCGCACTGTTTCCATGAAAAATTTAGCCACTGCTTGCTCCAGAGATTTCGAGACACAATGTCGGCGTGTCATTTCGAGCAGGCCATGTCCTCTAAAGTTGACCATAATTTGTAGTCTAAGCGTTCAGATCTGGGCTACACGAGGGCCAGTCTTCAACTCTTCTAAATTTTCGGAACGTTGGTTTCGAGCCAAGTTTGGGTGGTTTATGCCTTGTGACTTGTGAGGTGCACAACCTCCCGGAAAGACCACGCTACATTTTTAAAAGTGTATTGCTGAGAGGTTTCACAACACGATCCAAGACAGTCTCATGATACACTTTGTCTGAAGTCTTTACTCCTTTTGCACAAAAAGGAAGCTTTGTGACTCCTGGATAAGACACATTTTTAGGGTTCCGTACCCAACGGGTAAAACGGAATCCTATTACTGAGGCTCCGCTGTCCGTCCGTCCGTCCGTCCGTCCGTCCGTCCGTCCGTCCGTCCGTCTGTCACCAGGCTGTATCTAATGAACCGTGATAGTTAGACAGTTGAAATTTTCACAGATGATGTATTTCTGTTGCCGCTATAACAACAAATACTAAAAAATGGAATAAAATAAATATTTAAGGGGGCTCCCATACAACAAACGTGATTTTTTTGCTCATTTTTGCTCGATATTGATAATGGCAACAGGTAGACGCTTGAAATATTCACAGAATATTTAGTTATATATTCACTTTAGGAATAAATAATTAAATTAAAATAAAACAAATATTTAAGGGGGGCTCCCATACAACAAACGTGATTTTTGCCGTTTTTATGGATAATGGTACGGAACCCTTCGTGCGCGAGTCCGACTCGCACTTGGCCGATTTTTTTTAACCAAATCAGACTCAGGATGATGACTACGTTGTATTTTTCCGACCACTTGGGCGGCTTTTTCAGAACTGTGTGCGTATACTTTGTCATTTTGCTTATTGTAGTGCTCGTCAATCGTCAAAATCGTTTTCATCAGTAAAGAGGATATTTCTGTGCCTTTCATCTGCGTATCGGGCCTGAAGCGTTTGAATCGATTCACGCTCTTCAACTGTAGGGATTGATTTAGGGCATGTTCTGCATATCGATCGACGATTTTTTTATCGTTTTTTTTATCTTTTATTATAAGCGACAGAGTTCTAGCGGGAATTTTCATTTCTCACGGCAAGATTTTTATTTCAGAATGGGGTTACGGCGAATTCTGGCTTTAAACGCATTAAAAGCTTTTGTAGTTCTAACAGAACGCGGTCGCCCCTATCTTTTACGGTTTTCAACAGAGGAAGTGTTGGTATATCTGTCGATAGTACGATATACGTACATACGGCTGATAACTAAGCTTTTGAAGTGTCTTGAATATGGCCTACAGCTCCATACCCACTTTGTGCAAGGCAATCACTGCAACCCTATTTTCTTTAACGCCCCATTCCATATTGTAATTTGATATAAAACACGAATAAAATATGTAAAACGGCGGGAAATCGAATGAAGTTTTTAACATAATAAACCTGTTCCAAATTCAAAATAATTAAAGAGTTGAAAAAAAGGAAGGTTTCTATGTAAGAGTAGATATTTATGGCCAGACTAGTATATAGTAACGAATCCGACAGACGTTGCCCTGTCCGAAAATAATAAAAAAATACCGGGTTTAATTGTGAATTTAAACTAATCTCGAATCCACTATAACACTATAATAATACACACAAAAAATTCATCAAAATCGATCCAACCGTTTATGTGGAGTTCAGTGACATATACAAGGACAGGAGAATTATGTACATAAAGATATATCTTCATAATTCTTAAAACTTAAGTGACACTGTGTAATAGGTTTTTGATAAAAAGGTAATGAAAATTAAAACTCAATTTAATATCTATAACTTCACGCCAAATCCCTTACGGGGTAGGCAGAGAGAACCGAGCGCCACGTGACTCGATCCTTACATACCTCACTCGCTTCTTTAACATTCATTGCTCTTTTCATGCACGCTCGCCGGTTTCTAGGGCTCCTGACATCACCTTCTGATAGAACACGACCAATTTGATCATGGTAGGTAAGACTTGGCCTTCCTCGGCTCCTACATCCTTCCACTTTTGCATTGTATATCTGCTCCGTCATTCTTTCATCCTGCATTCAATCAATTCAATTTTAATATTAGATTGCATAAATCAACAAAAAAAAAAAAGGTTGCAGCACATTGAACTACAAAAACCTACATTTTGAATTTCCCTTTCCAATGTTCATTTTGAAATTAATCGGTCAACAAAAGCTCTATTCTCACGTTTACTTGCAAATAATACCTACAATGTTTTTAAAAGAGACGATAGATAATTGAGAATCGAGATATCAAAATACAGAATTCTGTTTTATTTATGATCTGCGTGTCTGTTTATGTCAGTCAGATGATGGTTACGGTGAACCCGCGTCTCTGGACATACGTTTTGGCACAATGACCTTAAATGAAACGAACATTCTGGTGTCACCATATGTCCAAATATTGTTATGGGTTTTGCCTTCCAGGCTTTGAGATGTTAATGTAGGTAGGAGGATTTCGCACGGTAATAACTATAATCAGGTAAACGCGGAGAATTGCATGATTGCCTTGAAAATGCCTTGAGAGTGAAACCGGTCGACAAAAATAAATATAACTGCATAAAACAGTTCAAGAGTTTTTATTAAAAACAAAATGGTAGTTACAAATGGCAACAGTCACTGCCAAAGATACGATTCCCGTAAAGACAAATATGTGTGTACATGTAGAAATATCTGCATGTTCTTGCATGTTCATTCATTTCGCAATCTTTTTATGGATGGCATGCCTCTATTTATTTTAACGCCAACACTCTCTGTCAAACCTAGATAATCCTTTTTCATATCATAGTTGTGAGCAGGATGTAAGTGTTACGTTAACAGCCTTTATGTAATGCTCGCATTATGACCGCATTTTTTTCTGCAATATCCCGTGCTTTCACGGCACGTGCTTCCACCAGCAATTATTCATCATATCCATCCTTAAAAACAAATTCAAGATATACAATCTCATTCTCTTGTTCCAGCACCTCATCATTAACCGTAATCCTTACGTTCGTTCTGGTTTCCCATCTTACAAATACGTATCATTATCTTAGCATTCAATTGTAAGCCATATACCGTGTAATTCATCATTTTGACGATGGACGGTGATTCTGTTAATACAAAGGCACCGTCTTTATAAAGCAGAGCATTCCACATTTGGTCACTCATTGGCAATTTTACATTCGTAGATATTATTCAACATTAAGGCCGGGACTCCACCAAAGCGGAGACGAGTCGAGCGGAGAGATGTTTTTAAACAACCAATAGAATTGCGTTATTGACACATCTCCTCTCCGCTCAGCTTCAGTTGAGATCGCTGTGCGGAGATGTGTAATACTCGTATTTGTATGGAGCGATGGAAGCGGAGATGTGAGCGTTGCGCGGGCGACGCGCAGCGGAGACGAGAGATGTGAGCGGCGTGCAGTGAGCGATGTCACCCTCCCCCCTCCCGCTCGCCAGAAACCAAAACCGATGTTTTCTTTTGATTAGGTAGTATAAAGCTATCAATTCTGCTTCTTCAGACTGTAGTTCTTCTTCTTCAAGTAAAAGAAGATACTTTTTTTGTAATAATAGCGACATCTCCTACCTTTCGAGTCAGATCGCGTACTAAGCACTCAACGCCTCGCACACTCGCAAGGCTAGCCAGCACACATCTCTGCTACACAGTACGCATTTCCGCACAGCTTCGGAGGATTCACCCGAGCTGAAAAACATCTCTTCTCGCACAGCACACAGCACACCGCACACATCTCCGCTTTGGTGGAGTCCCGGCCTGAGAATGAATAGCCGGGCTGACAACGCGCAACCCAGCATGAAACCAATGTAGACGTCAAACTTGGGCAACAAGTAGCCGCACGCATAATATATGTCTAATAAGTGGACTGCATAGAACAGGGTAGAACACTGACAATCTTCAATTTCGGCAATATGGCCCAGAGATACTTTCAAATAACTTTGTCAAATACTTTCTTGAAATCCACATAACCGCAGAAATTCTTTTGGTTCAAAGCTAGACACCGACTTACCCGAATGTGAAAACTTGATACATATAACGTCTGTTATTTTGAATTTTCACCTGTCCATTCAACATGATTTAATTGTATTTGATCTTTTTCTCCTCTCGGTCGTGTTTCATATTTTTGGGCCCTATATCTGGCACAGTTCATCCGTTTATTGCTTATCCTTTGTACAAGGGTACAATAACTGCACACCTCAAATCCATTGGAACCATCAGAATAGGTTGGTTGCCTGTTGCCACAATTGTAATGAAATAGTAAAATACAATGAATTTATAAATTGTATTATTTAAAAGCAAAAATGTATTAAGAAAATTCTTGATAAACTAGATTTTTTTAAACAAAGAATTTTGTATTTTACCACGAATTCTCAATTCAAAGATTGACACATGGGATTGTTTATATTTATTTTTTACATATTTTTTTTATTAAATATTCATTTCCGTAACGTTATCAGATTAATAGAGATTATTGATACCGATGTTATTAGTTTTATAACAAGGAAAGATGTTGCCGATAAAAGTATTTTAGCCAAGGGGTTTTAAAAATATTCACTTCCTCGTTGGTTAATTTAACTCTCAACATCGATAAATTCATATTTTGCTTTCGTTCCGCCTCCCCACTGCTCTCTGATAATTCAGTGTCTGATAGATCGTCTTCACTGTTCAAAAAATCGTCTTCAGTGTCTTCTGGTGCATCATTACTCTCGATATTTTTGTTATTTACTAAAAAATAATTCTTCATTAATGTAAAATAAATAATAGCATTTTATGAAGTATAAGAATAACGGTCAATGACAGTCCAAGAAGGCCAGGGCTTCGGCAGCTGCCGACGGGTCTCACCCTTTCACATGTCGAAGAAGAAGTGAAGCGCAGGTAATAAAGTTCGAGCAATAGTCCTTGTTACAAGCGTCCATTATGTAGGTAACCGCTTCCTAAGCCTAAGCGGGTAATGTACTTGTTTGCCATCTATCGTAGCTTGGAAAAGAGTCAAGCACGAGTCAGCACTCTCTGTATTTGGTTCTTACATTGCACCTAGTTACATTATTTATTATAAACAAACATAATAAAATACACATATTTGTGCTCTACATAATAAGGTCTCAATGATTGCACCCCAACGCCAGCGTAACAATATCTGATCTTTTTCCACTAAAATATCCATTAAATAAACAGCCAGACTGAAGATAAGCAGTTACAGTTACCATAATAGTTTTTAAAACCACAAACCCATATGAAAAGTACTTAAATTACATTTCTAATTATTTCGGTTTTGCGCATCACTCCACACAAAACATTCAAACAGTAATTCTGTAACTAATTTTAAAATTTAATGCCGTCATGAAGTTGCACGAGTCAACCTTTATTTAAATAAAGGTTGACTCGTGCAACATCGTGACAGCATTAAGGTTCCCGTTTTGCCCTTCGTACACAGAACCATAATAAAGATGGATATCGAGACGCAATACCAATTTAGAAAAGCTTACCTAATATCACATAACAACGCCATGTTATAAAATATGGGCGTCATAACATTATCAGGGTCGCTGATCGCCCCTTTAACCTACTTTCACTATGATTTTTCCATATATGCTCCAGGAATTAGAAAGTATCGTAAAAATAACCAAAAATTTTATGAGTAATATGTGTACAAGTATTATGGATTAACGACATTTGACCCTCAATGGAAAACTATAAATTAGATATATTTTACGATTTATAATATAATTCTGGAAGAGATAGTTTGGAGATTAATATTTATATTGAGTTTTTATTAAGGAACAGTAATGTTTTGAAGAAACGCTCACATCTTGCACGTAGTGCACCCGGCCGATTAGCATTCTCGCAAAAATTCGAGAGTAAAGGATAAAAATATAACGTGCTCCTACGAGTGAGTAACAGTCACCAAAAAGCTTGTTAAGTGTTCGAGGGCAATGCGATGTCTATGCTTATTTGTCAGTCGACATTGTAAAAACATTAATGATCAATAATAATATAAACAATAGGTATACTTGCTAAAATATAATATTGTTTATACGCATTTATACACCAATGTATAAATACCTAACAAACAATGTACCTACTCATTAGTTAGATGGTAATTAACAAATGTATGGTACCTACGTATCCTAACATTATTGATAAGAAAATGTTTATCAAAACAAAATTAGCTTTGTTTTAAAGTTGTCATTATCATAATTCATAATAAATAAATTCGTAGTACTTGTACCTAATAAAGAGGAGACTGTTGTCTGCGTCAGTAGCTAAATGGAACTACTGTGAAAAGGTCGTAGAATCCCTTGTCATCTTACTGTAAGTAGTTTGTTGTGTAATATAAGCATTAGTCCCCAGTTAGGGTGTGTTTCCATCTATGGTTGTATTTTTGTGTTGTGTTTTTTGCGGTTTACAATTAAAGTCAATTCAATAGCGCGAGTAATATATATGCGTGTGAATATAGTCCAACATCTTAGTTTCTAGTTAAAATTATTAGTATTAGTTTAAATTATATTTACTTACTGCATATCATGTTGTGTTTAAGAACGATATTATTATTTCTCAGTTTTCAAAAGACAATTCGGAAACTGTAAAATAGATATTTATATAATATCCAAATTTGTACTTAGTTCAATAAATGCTTATACCATACCATACCACGGTAATCGAAATCGGTTTTGCCTTTTCTATTTTGAATAAACTTTATCGCCTTGTAATTTACGTGTATATTCCTTATGTTTTAATTGCTTTGAATTTGTATTTTCTTTTGTCGACGAGTTGCACGACGATGCAGGGTTGATTTGCTTGAAAAATTGTAGTAAGCCACTCACGGTTACATATTAGAGGGCATAAAATTAATTCTACCTAGTAACAGTACAGGTATGGTGGAAATACCTAATTACATTAAAGAATATTTGACGGACGGTTCTTATTACTTGGGAGTTTCTTATTACTGGGGTGAAGCCCAGTAGTCGAAATTCGATTATAATCATTATTGAATCTTTGAGGAAAACTTTTTTACGTATGTGCCCAATTTTTTATTGATACCAACATACCGAATTTGCATGATTTATTTTTCTCTTCTTTTTCCAAAAGTTTTATCGATAATAAAGTCAATAGCTACTAAACAAAAAATAAAGAAATTAGGTTGACAAACGAGGAAAAAAGGTACTTAACTCTTTTGTTGTACCTATTTATGTATTAATTCTATGCAAATACGTGTCGCAAATAGAAAAACTATGAAATATTTTTATTTGCTATCAGGACACGATAAGTTTTTCTACACAGTGATGTCTAGTTTGTTTTTTATTTTGTTAAAAGGTTGACACTCGTGTCTGTGTTTATTTCATTGTAGTTTTCGCTCTTCACTTACACTACTACCGATCCAATGTGGTCTTTACAAAATGATTAACGTGACGTGTTTGCCTGTTTGTGATCTGCATTTAACTCAGAAGGCATTTGATCCACAAACTTAAATTAGGAATTGTTACATTTACATGTTAATTAAAAAATACTTCAATATGATGTTCTCAAAAGTTTTGTACCATTATTACATCAGCGTCAAAATATAAAGTAGTTTCGTTTTTGTCACACTCCATAACGAAAACAAATTTTATATAATCTTTGCACACATTATAATATAAATTAACAAATAATAATAACTGGTCCAGTGGAAAAAGTATAAGCTTTAGGAGATTAAAATTAAATCATCTTTATTTTATACACAACGACGAGAGGCATACGGCCCACCTGATGAAAAGCGGTTACTAACCTACGAACGCTCGCAACACATTAAGTATCATTCGTGCAATGCCACCACTGCCGCTGACACAGCAACTCCTTAGGAGCTGACTGGTGGCCTAACTCACTCTCAAGAACACAACAACTCTCCAGAGAGCTGTTATTTGGCCACGGTTTTATGTGAGGTGGAGGTACTTCCCCAGACAAGCCTGCTATGAATATGATACGCTCCACCTCTCTTTGAACACCCAGACCAAGATAAACAGACATGTTCATGCGTTCGAGCGTTGGTGTCAAAGTAGCGTTACTAACCACTTTTATTTTTCTTTTTATACTTCGTCAGGAGGCATACAAGCATACGGTCCACCTGATGTAAAGCGAGTACCGTAGCCTATTAACGCTTGCGATATATTAAGTATCACTCCTGCGATGCCTCCTCTGCTGCTTGCACAGCAACTCCTTGGGAGCTTCCTGGTGACCTCACTCACACGCATGAACAGAACAACCCTCTAGGGAGTTGTTATTTTCTCATCATTGTACCATAAATGTCCGGTTTTATTGTTTTATTCCATATCGTTCTTTGTATAGATTATTATTTTGATCAAATATTCTGTTGTAGTACAAAACCTGGTGCGCTAGTTCTACTGGCACTTGTACAATTTAATTTTAACGTAATCAAAATGTTGACATTAATCCTTTAATACTATGTTTATGATCGAGTATTATATTTTTAATTGAAATTTCTTTTGTTTCAGGAACTCTTATTTCCGCCCTCTCTCCTGACTTAGTTATGATTATAAGAATATCATGGATTCTCCGACTCTTAGTATCTATTGCCATTATTACAGTGACATCAGGTGAGGGTATTATCACGATATTATATTTTTAATGGAAATTATTTAATTGCACACAAATAATTGATTATTATCCATATATGTACAAAGTAAATCAAAAAACTTAAAACCGATTTCGGAAGTACGTTACCACAATGAGCGTAAGAACACCAGTTTTTAAATACGAGTATCATAAAGTGATTAGACAAACCCATGGTCGCATATAAGTGCCCAGGTCTCACACCTAGTAATTTCCTCCTATGGGGACTTCTCAAGAAAACTACACAGCCAGGATAAGCAACTGTGTCTCTAGCTCGTTATGATATAATGTATCGCACAACAAGGACGTTACTTCGAACAACTGCTTATTTGCATTTTTTGAAATTCTACCACACACAAACCACACAATGTTTTACTTATTTGAAAATAAACATGCCAACCATAATTTGATTATTTAATAATATTAGTGAAGGCTAGTGTAGTTATAGTAGCTTTAATGAATGGTTTAGTTAACTTTGAGAATAGACTAGACTAGATAGAATAACTTTGAGTACTACTAAATAATGAAGACACGGTACTCAAGGCGTGACGTCCAACACTACTTGCAGACTAAACCCAATGAGTACAGTTTCGAACAGCAAGAAAAAGTTTAACACATATTTACATCACATTTACTGTTCCAGGTAATCCAATATTTTTTCAATCGAGAAGCAGTAGAGCCGTCATACGATGGAGGCCTCCTATGGACAATTGGAACTGGACAGAGACGCCACGACTCGACGAGCCCGTGTTAGCGCCGTCCAACTTCTCGCACAAACTGCCTCCATCTGCGAACGAAACCGAACTTATTGCCCACATGGCGGCCTTAAAAAGAAACTATTCCAGACTTCTATGGGACAGCGATAAAAGCACAAACTTGCCGCTCTTCGTAGATAAAGCATTGAAACTTTTAAACTTAAAACAAGTATATTTCGAAGTTGAAAATTCCGTCATGTCTAAAGTATCATGTACTGCATGCAAAGCAGGCGCAGGACTGTTACAACACTATATTAAAATGGGCAAAAGTAAAGATGAGATTATTAAAACAATTTACCAATTCTGTGTCTCCCTGAACATTCAATCGACTCGAGTTTGTGAGGGCATTACGAGGTTATTTGGGGTAAGAAATGTTGATTACGTTTTCTCCAGCAGTTCGTTTATGAAGACTGCTATGACGTGAATAAATTGAATTGAATAAACGGTTTTATTTTTACTTTCAGAGCGAGGTAGTGTACGTGTTGAAACGCATCACTATAGGCCCTAATGAAATATGTAGTTTCGTGATAGGAGATGCTTGCGGAGATGTTTATAACCCGTACCACGAGTGGGAGGTGGCATTCCCGCCTGTCCCGAAGCCGCAAGTACGGCCGCCCGAGATCCCTGTTGATAAAGCGGCCACTTTCAAGGTTTTGCAAATTTCTGACACTCACTTTGATCCCTATTACGCTGAAGGTAATGAAACCACAACATCAATAGTAACATGTGTATACAAATTGCCCTTGCGCATACTATTTATAATAAAAATTGATTTCAGGTGCTAATGCGGAATGTAACGAGCCACTATGTTGTCGCGCGTCTAGTGGGCCAGTAATGAACCCTGGCGGTGGGGCCGGTCGCTGGGGAGATTACCGTCACTGTGACACACCGAAGAGAACCATAGATCACATGTTGAAACATATCGCTGACACACACACCGTCAGTATTCCAGAACTAAGTATAATTCGTATCTAGTTTGCGATTCTACATTATCGTGCTATGACAATTAACTTTAATGTATTTCATTCCCAGGATATCGATTATATATTATGGACTGGAGATCTTCCACCGCATGATGTTTGGAATCAAACTCGAGAAGAAAACCTAAAAGTATTACAAGAGACTGTTGCACAAATGTCGGACATGTTTCCCGGAGTGCCTATTTTCCCTGCTCTTGGTAACCATGAAGCATCTCCGGTGAATAGGTTCGTATATTATTCGTACATTATTTTATCATTTGAATCTACATCCGTCCAATTTGTGACCGGTAATAATGATGATTATTTTTTCAGAGTTTTTCAAACAATGCTACTACTTTTTAACTGGTAACGCATATATATATAGCTTTATTTTTATACAACGTCGGGAGGCATACAAGCATACGGCCCACCTGATGTAAAGTGGTTACCGTAGCCTACAAACGCTTGCAATACATTAAGTATCACTCGCGCGTTGCCACCTCTGCTGCTAACATAGTAATTCCATAGGACCTCACTCACACGCAGGAACACAACAATCCTCTAGGGAGTTGCCATTTGGCTGCGGTTTTCTGTGAGGTGTAGATACTTCCCCAGATAGGCTGCTTTGGTGCGCCCTACCTCGCTATACCCGCGATTTCGTTAACGAAATATTTTAAATATTACAAACGGTTTTACACGTGCAAAGAATGCAGACGCAAGATTAACAATTAATTTAATATCTACCGTATGCATGTTTAGAGAATTTCTTCATAACCGAGTTTGTATTAGGGTTTCGTACCGTGAGAGGAAAAAAACGGAATCTTTATACTCGTATCTCCCTTTTCTTGATATGGTTTTGTCCAACAGTAATGTAAATAACGATAGATTGTGCGCATCTAACTTGCTCTTGAACGAAATTTCTTACTTTAAGCCCCACCCGAAAAATTCTCAATCAATTCGTGTGTAATAAAGATTGTTAAAATATACATAACCTTTGTGTGTATTTTTTAATCATTTTTGTAAATAAAGAATAAATGTTAAAGTATTATGGAACTACAGTTCGTGTTAAGTACGGTTAATCAAAATCTGTACGTGGAGACTTCATTCAAGAGTTTATAATAACGAAGAAAAAAAGTAAATCAGGCCACTCTAGTGTTATGGCTGTTCCATACTTTAGTATTTTAAGGGCGGGCCAGCGAAAAAGGCTAGGGAGAAAGGACGAGGACAGAATCGAATCTCTTTGCTAAGACTAATAAATCGAATAGTAAAGTTTCGCTCTTAGTCGTTTTCGCAATTCGTTTATTTTTTGTTTTCTAGTAACAATATTTTTTTTTTATACCACTAAGGTGGCAATCAAGCATACGGCCTGCCTGATGTTAAACAGTCACCGTAGAAACCTCGTAAAAACCTCTTCACGCATTTCTTGAAGAACTCCATGCTGTAGTCCCTTGGAAAAACCTCGGCTGGGAGCTCATTCCACAGCTTGAGTGTTCTCGGAAGAAAACTTCTCTGGAACCGCACAGTACGCAACCATTGCGGTTCAAGCGTGTGAGGGTGAACTCCCCGCCGTTGGCGAGCGGTGCGGTTATAAAAAGTAGCTGTCAACATCATTTCGAACAACTCTTCAGAACACAACCCGTTGTACAATCGGTAGAACACACAAAGGGAGGCAAATTCTGTCCTTAAACTTAAGGGCTCAATAGCGTGTGTAAGCTTAGGATTGTCGACAATTCTCACAGCTCGTGTCTGAATCGAATCACACGGTCGGATCGGAGCATCCACCGTCAACCACGGCTTTTATGCATCTGTTGGATAAAAAGCTGGCGACCCATATATAATATAGTACAATATTATATTTGTGAACAATATTAAAACCTTTTATTTTTCTAAATAAAAGTATTCTAATTGTTTGGGATTTTATTGCGCTTATAAACACTCCATATACTATTTTTTCTTAAATATCTCCCAGACATCGGTCAGTTACAAATTATTATATGTGTAGATTACTTGGTTTCTAAGCGGCGCGTGTCAAGATGAAACATGCACCAAAATGGATACTTCTAATTAAATGTAATACTATTTCAAATGGTAAATACTAAATGCAATAGTAACATGTCACAACTATTGCCATTTGTCATCTGAAGGAGAAGGTCAAACTGGAACTGCAAAAAAATTATATCTGCTTAACAGAGCGAAATAATACTTCAGCGCGGGAAGGCTCGAGTCACACCAAATGCGGAGAAATGTAGTCTTAGCTAGATACCAACTTAGGCTTTACAATTCAGTGCAAAGACGAGTCGCTTATATACGTTATTGTGCACTTATGTTTAAGAAGAGTATTTTCCTTTAGTGTACTTTGCTGATAGTACAATGGGCAATCATTGACCTATGTCAATGTCGTCAAGATGTTGCAATGTCCATAGGCTACCATAACTCCTTATTCGTATAAAAGTATATCTTACGTAGAAAACTATATGGTGTTTCGGGTTTAACTTACTAACGACAATATCAAAATCTCTATTGATTCCAGTTTCCCGCCGCCGTTCATCTCATCACCGGAGTCAAGTATCTCATGGCTGTACAACGAGCTGGATGCTCAATGGCGGAGGTGGCTTCCAGCGGGAGTATCGCATACGATCCGCCGAGGCGCCTTCTATTCAGTTCTCGTACGACCGGGTTTTCGTATCATTTCTCTCAACATGAACTACTGCAATAATAAAAACTGGTATTTTATTTTTATTTTACTTTGCTTTGACAAGAATATCTTTTCTCTCTACTGCATTTATAACAACATATGGCTTTCAGGTGGTTATTAATGAATAGCACAGATCCAGCTACAGAATTGCAATGGCTAATTTATGAGCTCCAATCAGCAGAGTTCAATGGCGAAAAGGTGCACCTCATCGGTCATATACCACCGGGACATTCAGATTGCCTCAAAATTTGGAGTCGTAATTACTACGCTATTGTGAACCGTTACGAATCTACTATTACGGCTCAATTTTTCGGTCATACTCATTACGATGAATTCGAAGTTTTTTATGACCCGCACGATTTAGGTAAGTTCATTTTAAGGCACAATATCATATAATTCGAGTTCCTGATGTTCAGAAAGAGAGCATCGTGACAATGATTAGTACTAGTACTATCAACTTATGAACACAAAAATGAAAGGAACAAATTAAGTACCTAATATAGAACTGACCTAAATTTAATGAAATTACAACTCAGGCGGTTCTCACGGTAATAGTTTTTTTTAAACTACGTCGGGAGGCATACGACCCACCTGATGTAAAGAGGTTACCGTAGCCTATTACCGCTTGCGATATATTAAGTATCACTCGCGCTAATTAAGTAAATTAAGTATGCCTCCTCTGCTGCTTACTCAGCAACACTCCTTGGGAGCTTACTAGTGACCTCACTCACACGCAGGAACACAACAACCCTCTAGGGAGTTGTTATTTGGCTGCGGTTTTCTGTGAGGTGGAGGTGCCAGAACAAGACAAACGGACATGTTCATGCACACAAATGTTTGCCTTGTGTGGAAATCGAACTCACGAGCGTTGGTGTCAAAATCACGTCATTCACGACTGAACCATTGAGATATTGAGGTACTCGATAACGCCACTCCAATCAAACACGCAGGTAAAACAATGTCGAGCGCAGCCTTGATGGATGTGTTTAACTACCTCGAGGTTCTCCGTGCTCGCGAAGGGCACGTTAAGGCGACGGTCCCGGCTGTTGTCGGTAGATGACAGTCATTAAGCTTAGTCAGTGGTGGATGTAAACATATAATAGCCTGAACCCTAATCCAGAACATCTATGACGAACCCGGTGGCGAAGTGATTAACAACTCTGCTTTAACACCTAGGCTCGTGGGTTCGATTCCTACGGAGGACAAACATTTGTGTGTATGAACGCGTCTGTTCGTCTTGGTCTAGATGTTTTAAGAGAAGCAGGGCGTATCAAAGCAATCCCACTAGGGAAGTACCTCTACCTCACAATACACCACGGCCAAATAACAAGTACCTGGAGAGCTGTTGTGTTCCTCACTCACTCGCGAGCTTGCTAGTAAGCTCCTTAGTAGTTGCTGTGTTAGCAGCAGAGGTGGCAACGCACGGGTGATACTTCCTGTATTACAAGCATTCATAAACGGTAACGACTTTACATCAGTAGGGCCGTACGCTTGTATGCCTTCCAATATTATAAAAAAACAATCCACAGTTAAGCATGCTCTGCCCCTTCGGTTAAAGTGAGACCCGTATCCCTACAGAGGGATGAGTAAGGGTTGGTGTGGCGGTAGTGTTTCTTAAATGTATGTAATTGTGAATGTAAATAATATGAACAACAACAACATACGAACTAGATTCATGAATTTACTATTGTACTTGCAGGTAGAGCAACAAGCATCGCTTATGTTGGACCTTCTGTGTCACCGTATATTGACTTAAATCTGGGATACAGAATATACTACGTAGATGGAGATCACGATGCAACAACGAGAGTAAGTTTATCCCAGGATGATTCACGACAATTCCGTCTCTAGCTGAATAACTGAGTAAACTATGCCCTGGTAATACGTTTTTTATATCCCAGTAGCTGGATGAGTAAAGGTACTTATACTACTACAAAGTAGATACTCCTTCAATTCAAATTCATGTGGCTTACCACATATTCATACATCCCCTTATACTCCGAGACGACGGGGTATTAGTACTATTAGTTTGCGACCATAAACTTTTATCCAACCTCTCCTGCATATGCTGTAGGTATTAACAGTGAGTAGTAAACGAAATTCTAGGGAGATAGAGATATTGGCAATGCCTATGGCGCAGCGCAATTGATTTTATTTCAGCCAAATAACTATTTCCTGCGGGGTTGTTGTTCGCCTGCGAATTATTGAGCACACGAACAAGGAGATGCGGCATTACTGAATAACATGATAATAGGATGTATTATTGCAGGTATTAATGAAAGAGCTTCTTACTGGCTGTTCGAGCGTTTGTGCAGATGGATTGCCAATGTCTTATCGAGCTTGCCGTTAAATAATGTGTAAAAATCGTTTTTGATAGTAGTTTTTAAGATAGCATGGAGACCAATGCTGTCAGCATTGGTCTCCATGCTATGCCCGTAAGGCTCTGTGTGATCTTCAACGCTATTTCTCATGGCATGCGATAAAAAGAACCCCATTTGCTGTGGTTCCTCGATTCCAGCTCACGCCCATTGGCATCGCCAAGGGCACAAGTTTCGAAATCACCTGTAGAACAAATTTAAACTGGTGTCCACGAAACATGTTGTACCTACTCAACCGAGAGAAATAGTAGTTTCAGCCTTCAGTTATTTGCTGCAGTTGCAGTTTGCAGTTGATTGAATCTGGATGGTTTAGGCCTCGTGATTTGGTTCAGAAACTGGAAGAATTATCGCTTGATTCGAAAATTACTTGTATTGAGTCCTTAAGTCTAAAGAGTTTTCTCTTTGTGCGTACTCTACTGATTGGACATTGGGTTGCGTTCGAAGGAATTGTTCGATATGATGTGTATAGAGTATATTGTGCCTATATCTAGTAATGGCAAGGAATTCATCCTCACACAACGGAAACATAATGGTGTGGTAAATTGCAGATTGAAATTGCTATCACTGGTTTTCCCAAAAAAAAAAAAACTATATTATGAGGTTCTTCAAAAAGTGAATACTACAGGGTCATGCCTTGTGAGTAATGCCTCTGATGTTGCTAATAGCCATAGAATATGGTATCTCCTTATCAGGTCGTATGGCGTACTCTTTTTTGCTATCTTGGAGATATAAAAAGCGTGTCAGCCGCTCGAGATTCTTCTGGTGTCTACAGATTTTTCATATGAAATTCAAACTCCCTACAAAATACAAATTCTCCTGACAAAGTTCGTTTATAAAATTCGCTCACAAAAATTAGTATGACTTCAACATTCTCAAATAGTTTATGTAACACGCATTCTTCTTTTTCATCGCGTTATCCCGTTTCCCAATTCATTAGTATTGGCGAGATCCGCTACCCCAGCCTGACGATTTGATGAAGACATTGATTTTTATATGAAGCGACTGCCGTCAGACCGACACCGGCAGACAACCAGAGGTTTCTTAGGTTAGGTTACACGTTTCACACGACGATTATATTCGAAATATAATTTCTTAGACGTGAGTTTTCTCCGAAAAGACGAATTTAGTGACACAAGGGTGAGGGCGCCCGAATTCGAAGTGGGTCAATACGCCGGTTCCTTATCAACTGGGCTATCTATGCCCTAAGTTTATGTAAAACGCATTATAACTGAGTAATTAACCTTTTTTCAGCAAGTTGTCGACCACGAAACTTGGATCATGAATTTAAAGGAAGCGAACCTGTTCGGGTATCCTATCTGGTACAAGCTGTACTCAGCGCGGTCTGCGTACACGATGCAGGCGCTGCGCCCGCTCGACTGGGACAAGTTCATTGACGAGATGACCGGCCGAGAGGACCTGTTCAACTTATATTACAAGTAATTAATTTCACAAATGTTGT
Organism: Pyralis farinalis; assembly: GCA_947507595.1. Taxonomy (NCBI): domain Eukaryota; kingdom Metazoa; phylum Arthropoda; class Insecta; order Lepidoptera; family Pyralidae; genus Pyralis; species Pyralis farinalis. The sequence continues at coordinate 21,724,196 of OX382259.1, read as the reverse complement.
AGGTACTAAATGTGCTTTAAATGTGGAGTTGAGCAGATTACAAATATTTTAAGGGTAAAGTTGGACTCAACTTCGGATAGGAAATGAACAAGTGATACTCACTGTTTTACAGAATCAAGCTCAGGTAGCCACTTTAATTTTTTATCAGGAAATTTAAATTATTTTACTAGGTTTGACGTACTCGGTGGCGCAACTGTTAGTAACGCTACTTTAAGGATGCTCAGCGTGCTATGGAAAGGGCTATGCTCAGGGTTTCTCTGCGTGATAGAATCTGAATTGACGATATCTGTAGTATAACTAAGATATCCGACATAGGCCTAAGGATAAGCAAAGCAAGCTGATGTTATAGTGGGCCGGCACATAGTTCGTAGAACCAACAACCGCTGGGGAAGAAAGATAGGACGGACCTTATTAGACTGGATAGAGAGACGACCTCAAGAGGTTTGTAGGGAGTCCATGGATGCAGGTGGCACAGAATCGAGACGAATGGCTCTCTAGCGGGGAGGCCTATGTTCAGCAGTGGACGAATACGGGCAGAAATGATGATGATGAATGTTCTTAACTATAATAGTACGTGGAAAAAACTTAACTTACATTGTTGGACTTACCATTGTTGAATATTTATTCTAGGCATTATTGGAAAAACAGTCCTCGCCGAGGTATTTGTGACGGCGAGTGTCGTAAACGTTTACTATGCGACGCGCGCTCTGGACGATCCCACGACCGCCGCGCGCTTTGCGGACAAATAGAAGCGCGGATAGACGGAGCTGCCCCGGCGCCCCAAACCTGGCGGGCTTGGTTCTATAACGGACTGACCGTCTCGTGAGTTATGATTTACCATCACTTAATACTTGTGTTGTAAAAAAGGCAAAGGTACACCATATCTGTAAATATACGTTATAGAAAACTCTAATGGATGATAATAATATCTACTTACTTTCCTTGTCTAATATTCGAATGGTGGTGGTGTATACCAAAGTTTCTTCGTAATAATATACGAAAATATATCATAATAGGTAGGATGAAAAGGCGAACAATGCTAACACTATAAATAATATGTGTTCAAGTATACGTGAACATGTAGTACTTAGTAATAGGGAAAAAAACGCAAGCAGACTCATTCAAATATTCTATTTTTTTTTTATATACTATACAATGACCATGACCTGGATGCCACTAATAGTTAATATATTTAAGTTTCATGTCCGTCCAAATAGTAAGATCCCTCTTGATAAGACTATCCTGGACTCTCCGCATCATTTGAAAGTCACTGTTTAGCTATCAGAGTTAAATATGTATGAAAAATGCACGCGACATGGACTTTTATGAAATCAATATTTTACTAAAACGGCGGGCAACGATTGGTGATCCTTTGGTGTTGCTGTCTATGGTGGAGAACGATTACCATCGGGTGACTTATATGTTAGTTTGCCCTGCAGACTGGCTGTTATATAAAAAAGGGTCTAGTGGCGAGAGGATTCGATCTTGGCGATAGTTCTTGGTAAAAGTCACGGTTAGCTATGAAAGTTATATGCAGATCTTGTCCATAGAACTAAAATTAATGCAGATGTGGAGAGACAATCCCGACTAAAGCATCATGTGAAGTGTATGTATCACATAAATGTATTGTCAGAATTCAATACAGGAACAGGAAGTTGTTTCAATTTGAATTACAAAATACCAACATTAAAAGTAAATAAACGCTTGTAAAAAATTGACATACATACTTAACTAGGTAGCTTGTAAGTGTGTTAATACACACTGTGTAGACAGGCACAGTTTATGAACGATTTCAGTAAGCTTACTTAACGTTTTCACCCTGAATGATCTAATAAAGCTATCTATCTGTAACTTCACGCCAAATCCCTTGTGGGGTAGACAGAGAAAACCGAACTCGTTTATACTAAGTCGGGAGGCATACAAGCATACGGCCTCCCTGATGTAAAGCGGGTACCGTAGCCTATTAACCCTTGCGATATATTAATTATCACTCGCGCGATGCCTCCTCTGCTGCTTACACAGCAATGGAGTTTACTGGTGACCTCACTCACACGCAGGAACACAATAACCCTCTAGGGAGTTGTTATTTGGCTGCGCCCTACCTCTCTTCTCCACATAACTCTGTCCTTACACAACTCACTCAACTCATTTCTTTAACATTCATAGCTCTTCTCATGCAGGCACGGCGGTTTCTAATAAGGCTATCTCTACCTTGTGATCAGCTCAAAGGCGTGCTGTGAGAATTGAATTCTCGAACCGCAATGCTCGCGTACTGTTCGGTTTCAGAAAAGCTTTTTACGAGAAATCTAAATCTTAAGTTGTGGTTCTCCCTGTCGAGGTTTTTTTCAAGGGACTACAATTTAAGATTCTTCAAAAAAGCCGTGGAGTAGGACGTATGCTTGCTCGACACCTTCGTGGTATAAAAAAAAACTGGTCTTCAACTAAACATTGGAATCAGCTGACAGGTCACTGCTGCAATTTTTCGTTCGTTTCAATTCCACGTCTTTGTCCGTTACATAAAACTGAGCTGCGTAGGGCCTATACATGTTGGTCACCATTAGAGACCATGTTTAAATAATTGACTCTGTTGGACGACGGGTCTAGTTGTTTAACCAATATAATATAACGTCCGTAGGATGGTCAGTTTCATATCTTCAATCTCACAGCCTGGTATATATTATATATGTTAGTATAATCTATACCATAGATTATACTAACATATATAATCTCTGTCTCTGAATCTGGCTAATAAATAATACTATACCATTGAAACTGTATAGTTGTAACTGATCATCTATGACTAGTATTAATAACTTACAATAGTCAAAGTTTAGAATATCTTGGGTGGACTCATAGCATATCAGACACGCTACCTACCTACCTACCTGCCTTTAACTAACTTCCCTTCTGTATATCTGCAGACCCACTGTAGAGCAAGTATGATTGGTGTTGGATTGTACTCAAATCTATCGCGCACTCTAGTTAAGGTTGGTATTAAACTTTAAGGTTGGTATTAACATAGTAGGTTTTTAATTTTACGCTTTGAATAATAACATAAATTTATATAATGCGGGACTTACAAAGGTTGGTAATATTTCTACCTAAATTACGCGTTAAGTCCCGCGTTATATAAAATTCACATAGTAGTTCATCAGAATGGCAATAGGTATAATTAAAAAAATGTTTTAATAAATAATTTCGCTAAATGTGCTTATTTTTACATCAGCAGTGCTACTTTGCAGTACTAACCTTAGTTTTATGCGGCTTAGGGTAGTTTAGTCATAATGCAGTATCAGGATTACTTTGGGCAAGTTAAAAAAAAATATATCACACGCTGTAGTTTTATTATGAGTTACAACAGGAGACATTGATTGAGAATGTAATTATTTTAAGTGTTTATTACAATGCTGATTATTAACATAAAATCCTGTAATTATGAACAATAAATAATAGCCAGAACTTTCTTTCACCTAGCCTTCGGAAGTACCATAATGGCTGACAAGTCTTCAATCAGTGTATGGCACTGAGATGGGTCACATCTCAGTGCCATACACTTAACAACCTCACACGAAAGTCCAAAGCCATCCAGCGTGAGATGGAGAGCTATGTTCGGACTTTATCTATGTGGTGAACTCGCAATGAGTACCTACGTTCGTGGTATGGGACACCGCAAACCGATTGAAGTGTCAGGTTTCATGTTTAGTAGTGGACAACCTTTGGTTGAAATATTGACAAAACTGCAGTATGACTAAACTCCCTATTCTTATAATATTGTCGATGATGTTGTTAATATAATTGCACATTACTTAACATATTTTGGTTCACATTAAATCTAATTTAATATAAGACTTACTAAATATACAGAACTCATGTTTGTACATAACAGTAAAAACATTTACCACTTGATCAATATTTGTTTGTGCAGATAACAATAAATTATTTCAACTATTCCGTTCTGGAAAGATACACGTTAACTTACGTCTGAGGATTTAGAATATGTTCTTATACCTTATGGAAAGGCGGCATAAAGCCACAGATAATAACGAATATACTAATCTCTTAGCGGTATCCCGTTTCCTAATACATTAGGATTGGTAGGGTCCACTACCTAAGCTTTAAGGATTTGGCGAAGATACTGATTTTTACATGGAGCGACTGCCATCAGACCTCCTTAATCCAGAGGGATAACCAGACCTTTGTTAGGTTAGGTCGCGTCTTTCGAAATATAATTTCTTGGACGTCGGGTTTCCTCACGGTGTTGTCCTTCACCGCCGAGCAAGTAATAATTACAAATATGTGCATAAATACGAAAAGGAATTTAGTGGTACATGCCAGGATTCAAACCGGGGATCTGTTGCTCAATAAGCCGGTTCCTTATCCACTGGGCTATCACTGCTTAATAACGAATGTACTAATAAGGCTTTCAATTAAGATTCTCAGACATATGTTAAGAATGTTGTCTTGTTAAAGTGTTATTACTGTATTAGATGAATAACTAGAGGTTGAGGATATTATTATATTTATGATAGAAATAGCTCGAGATCGCTTAATACAGACTTCTTGTCGGCGGATAGATTGGTCGGGGTTTAACCAGGTAAATATATAAGATTGTGCATAATGATTTCTTTACTGAGAATTTGACTAAACTTAGGCACATAAGACGTCTATAATCCACGTTGCTCATTAATGTTATGTAATTCAAATATTTCAGGATGTCAATGATAATGCAATTACCTCAAGTGGCCTACCAGATACCAAAGTTTGTGATGGGGCTTGGCTGAAAAAACACATAAAGGATTAGAGCAAAAAAATCACATTGTACACCACCGTGGACTAGTAATATTGTATTTATTTTGGATAAAACCAATTTGTCGACTATACTTAACCACCTATTTCAAAATTACCTAATTGACTTACCTACTGATGTTTTAATTATAAAAAATTGATGAACGATTTTATCACTTTATGTCGACATTCAACCCTAAAAAATATGTGAAAAGATTAATGGCATTTTGTAGATATTAAAATATTCGAATTTATATAATGGACCAATTTCACAGTGCATAGCATGTATGTGTTATTTAATTTTAAGAATCCTACTTCTGTAAATATATTTTGTAAATTTTAATTAAAATCTTAGAATTACAGTTTTATATTTATTACCTCAAGTCTTATCTGTTCAGTCTTTTCCCAATGCAGCCAAGGAAACTAGCAATATAAACAATATATTCGATCGTTAGAAAGAAAGTATAAAATACAAAGTAATAAATATATTCACGTCTGACTAGGTACATTATCCCAAGTGGATTCGTATCTGTTCCTTAACGATACCAAATTATTTCCAAAAAAATATTTTTTCTCGAGCATTTCACCGATTGACACAAAAAAAATCTGTTCAATAGAGCATCGGGCAACATTTCAAAAAGTGATTCAAATTAATAATCATTAAAAAAATATTAATTTATCACCATAAAAATGGTGACAAATATTTTTTGTAATAAATAATCCTTTAGATGAGCACTGCTTAAATGGCACATTGATCTCGGTATGCGTGACATAATTTGACTGAGACCTACCTACTAGTCGTAAAAGCAGGATTGACTAATAAATAACAAATAAGTTACAAACAAGTTAGATAATTGCTACAAACTTTCAATAAATTAATTAAATTAATACTACTAAACATAGTTTTGGGTAATTTTAAGGTTTATTTATTAAAATGATATTTTTTAGGTGATGTCAGGAGCCCTAGAAACCGGCGAGCGTGCATGAGAAGAGCAATGAATGTTAAAGAAGCGAGTGAGATATGTAAGAATCGAGTCACGTGGCGCTCGGTTTTCTCTGCCTACACCGCAAGGTATAGTTTGGCGTGAAGTTATAGACAGATAGATTTTTTATGCCCATAAATATTAATTATGAGTAATTTGAATGACTTTTTGAACTGCTGCACTACCCCCCATTGTCACGGCTCTCAATCAGTCGGCAGTCAGTTTAGGTGGTGAATTGCGTGCCAGTCTATCATAACACCGTTTTATAGCAATGCCGTTGGCAGTTAAAAGATAAATAGCCAAATAAAATAAATTAATATATAAAAATTTCAATGTATTTATTGAGAATTAAGTTCAAATTATCATTATTAAAATTAACATAGATCAAATTTTCTCCATATAATAAAACTACTGACATATAATCAGCTTGGCTGAATTTGATACAGGAATTGAGAAGTCAGTATTTACTTACTATATGGAGCAAAAGTCTGAGTAGTCGTCTACAATTGGATCAATTATTATTAAATTAAAATTAAGATAATACATTAAAATTGGTCCCGCCTTTGTGACTAATCCTACATTGCTAATATTTACAGATAATTATTCGAAACCCAATCACGACACAAGTACAGTGTAAACTTATGGCCACAACTTGTAATAGGCGGTAATTTAAGAAATGCAATATTATCACATTGTATATATATATATACACAGGGTACAATCGACCACAGATCAAAAGTAACGCGTTGATCTTCAGAGTATTGTTAAAATTTCGTAAGAGTGATTGTATTTACAGCACAACTGCTACACGTGATATGTCGTCGACCGCACCTCTATTTTGTAATAATGTATACGCTAATAGGGAAGAACCTCCCTTGGACTAAGCAAGCAGACGATGTATGATTTTTGTCATTTGGCCGTTAACTGATGTTAAACGCGTACGCACGCAAGACATTTTCTAAATAAAATTACTTTTGTGTTTTAATGTATTCTATGAATGATTACATTTGAAATTTGCCACAAAAATGAAAATTATGAATGTGCTTATGCTTACGTTTAGCTGTATTTCATAATCAATTTCATAAAACAGCAAATTTTATTTCTATCTAAACACTTTTTATACCACTAATGTGTAACGTAGGCAGCAAGGAGTATGGTGATGGTAAATAGTAACCGTGTCTATGGACACGTGCGACACCGGGGGCTATACACTACTAAGGTGCAAACAGGCGTACGGCCTGCTTGATGGTAATCAGTTATCATAGCAATGGACATTGGACATTCCTGAGTTTACCAATCATGGAAAATGCTCTTCATGCCCTTTTCGAAGAACTTCAGTCTGTAGTCTCTTGGAACTTGAAAACCTCAGTGGGTACATCTTTCATAATGTATTGGTTCTCGGAAGAACACCACTCTTGAACCAGACAATATGCCACCACTGTGGTTTCAATGTGTAAAAATTTGAAGTTCTCTGAACTGACATTACATCATACGACTGATCTGGACACAATATAATGTACAAACGGTAGAGAATATAAAAGGAAGTAAAGATTTTCCTTAGACTTAAAGGCTCAATACCGTATGCAAGCTTAGATCGTCAACAATTTTCACAGTTTGTCTCTGAACTGAATCATAAGGTAAACAAAGTATGTATATGTTGAACACATCATCTTCCTTGAACACAAGTTTAAACTCATAATTGACGACTACACCAAACTTACATGCAGAATTAAAGTTAGTGCAGGTCAATATCGTATGTAATGCGCATTCCATGGACGGGTGGTCGCAATTAGGGATATTTTATAGACATCTTTCTTTCTTGCACAGTATATCCATAACTGAATTTTTTCACATAAATTTTCATGTAGTCTATGATTTCGGTGTTGCAAAAAGGTATAAATGTTGTTCTTATAGTAACCGTTACGTACCACCAAACCCGTAACAGATGCGTAGGGAAACAAAAACGGCCAACTATGTTAAACAAATAGATGGCCGTTTTGTTTCCCTACGCACGATGCCAACGCTCAACAAAAAGGATAAAGGTGGTAGATGAGTATGTGAAAGAAGTCACTTCACCTTGAGAATCAAACAGATAGGTATTTCAGTTCCCTACTGTGGAGAATGCAGGACTACCGACACATCATATATTCATGAAGGATGTATTTTGACCGGAACGAACCACATGATAGTGATTTCAGGCACAGCTACCAAACAACGCGTATATCATATTAAGTTTTTTTATTTATATTTTCAACCATCCATCCATTTTTTTCATACAAATAATTTCAATATGTTCATTAGAAACAGTTAGATTGAGGTTTTGTTGAACTACCTGTATGATTATTGCAGTTTTTTCAGCTGTTTGTTCTTATTTTCCAAATTAGCTAGATATATAACTAATAGCGAGCATAGGTACAACTAAAATTAAAAGGAAAGGAACGCGTGACCAACTACCACGACCAAAAAACCTAAAGTGTAATGCAACTTAAAATTGGCCTTTCTAGCAAAAATAACCAAACATAAAGCATATCCAGAGACCTACGATCGTCCTAAGGCATTTATGAAGTGTGCCATCTACTGCTCTTTCGCGGAATGATAATTTACACAACACACGAAATCTGTCATCTACCGATAACAGCCGGGATCGATACCATAATATGTCAGACATTGTGTAACTTTATAAAATATGTTACTATATTGTATGAAATATTACTTCATTCCACTCAGACTGTAAATGGTTTGCACAATAATTATGATCAAAGACCTATGTTTGGTAATTAGCGGAATTTTTACACACGACCGAACGGCGAATGTAACCCATTACGATGTAAGGTTATTTGCACCTCTTTTAGTAACATTTTACTTCTATTTATACGATTTGAGCTTAGACGTAATTTTTTAACTAGTTCTAAAAATATGAAGGTGCCGCCAATTTGCCGTTCGATATGCGATTTATTTTTTTAAACTTAGTAGCGTTATAATCGCATTCGAATCGTATAAATAGAAACAAAATGTAACTAAAAGAGGTGCAAATAACCTTTCATCGTAACCCATTACATTCGTTGTTCCGTCGAGTGTAAAAATTGCGTTACAATTAATGCTATATATTTTTGTAGGACTAGGTATATGTAAAGAATTTTAACATACCATGCGAACGCAAGCTTCGCTTTGCCAAGAGAGGGGAAGTGAATTCGAAAACTTCCTACTCGTACAAATTTCTTCTGATTAAATTCGTTGTGAGTTCCAATGCAGCTGTAGTTTAACCCCCGGGACAGCAATGGACTTCACTGTTGTGACTTTTTGGTGGTCGCCGCTGTTAATTCTGGTTACACAGGAGACACAGTGGTGGGCATGAGTGGTGGGCCTGTTCCATACCATGCGAACTTTTGTACTATTTATTACAATGACGAATGTAAATATCATGTAGCTTTAATGTCTTATCCAAGTGCTTAACAATAATATGTTACGACTTACGCGCTTCGCTATTTCACAGAGCACTTAAATTAAAAATAACACTGGGATTTAATTACTAGAATAACTCAAACAACTTGATAACTACTAATTTGTGCTTCCGCCATCAGATCAAATTGCTTTCAAATTGAATTTGCACAAAATAACACTTGAATCTACTAACTAAATAATTATACCGCTAAACAAGCGAAGCATAGCGAGCTTTTCAAACACATGTTCATTAAATAATACCTTTTACACATTGCTTAGTTTATGGTGTAAATGGTATTATTTTACCATTGATGAGCTATGGAAATTATTAGACTACTTTTACATGATATGAAAAAAACTATGCAACAACTTGTCCACATATTACATTCAATCTGCTTCCAGCAGTTCTCAATCTGAGATATAGGACTAGTCACTTAAAGAGTATATTTAATACACGAAAATATATACACTTACATAAGACTATGAAATATGGCTAAATATTTATGGTGGGATTTTTAAAATCATAACTAACTACTACTAAGCTAAGATGATTAAAATCAAGTTTAATTAAAATCTGATCAATTTAAAATGTAGTGATGTGTAAAAACCAGTCTTCATACATGAGTTCTAACACTTCATCCTGAACTCTCGCAACTCAAATTGAAAACGATTTTGTTTGATATCATTAATTTGATTAACAAATTATGTAATATGAAATGAGGTGTGAGATTTCCGAATTAAGAGGAACATACACATCTAAAACAAACAATTTAGAGCATATTATAAAATTGAAACTGACCATTAACATAAAATAAAAATGTCATGTTCAAAGGCATATTACTTACACTAAAACCTATTTAAAAATGTCATGTTTGATACTATAATTATTGAGGTACTAAAGTATGCAACTAAAACAAAATTCGAATTATAAATTAAAAATAATGGCACTAATTCAGACATAAAAAACAGACAGGAATAATCTCATTTTTAAATGGAAATGTTATGCACGTTTACACTGATCTAGTAGTCTGTAAAGGTTCTTTTTACTTTTCTTTGAACTGATAGAGTACAGATTCTTTTTGCGTTTAGGAGGACTAATTTCGGTTAAGTCATATTTAGAGCAATTAGTACCAGGATGTCTGTTGCTCTTGCACAATTTGCAGAACTGGTGGAAGCATGTAGCATTAGTACATTCAGCCCATTCTTCACCGGATGCTTCTTTTGTGACTTTGGCTGGATATTGACAATGGACACATGAGAGCTGCGGACGGGAATCCAATGATGCTGCCTGTAAGTATATGTAGCGTGGTCAATGCTATTGACTACAATGAACTGCAATGAATGATTTTTGTGACTTTAAAATCAGGGTTCATAGAAATTGTACTTATAATACCACTGAAGAAGTTAGATCCTATGCAATTAATTGTTATTCCTAGTTATTTTTGGGTTGTCCTCAGAGTATGTATGTATGTATATCTTCACGCCAGGTCCCTTGCGGGGTAGGCAGAGAGAACTGAGCGCCATAAGACGGGGTCCTTATACACTTCACTCGCTTCTTTCACATTCATAGCTCTTTTCATGCACTTTTTTTGTCCCCAGAGTAGTGCAAGCAAATTAAAAAAATATATATATGAAAATATAAGTTTCATTGTACTCCATCATAACATGTATATAAAACAACCAGGATGAGTGATTAAGTGGTTTGTTACCTGCACAGAATAAACATTTGCATAAGCATGTGTTAATCTTGGCCTGGGTGTTATCTACATACTATAAGTATGTTTGTATTAAATATAAATAAGTACATAATAATAATATTGTCGGACAAATTACACAGCGCCATCTAGCCCCAAAGTAAGCGAAGCTTGTTTTATGGGTACTAGACAACTGATAAACATACGTAAATACATTTTTTTTTGTTAATACATACTTATTATACATAGAAAATACCCAGACCAAGACAAACAGACATGTTCATGCACACAAATGTTTATCCTGTGTGGGAATCGAACTCACGAGCGTTGGTGTCAAAGTAGCGTAACAACGCGTTTCACCACTGCGCCACCGAGCTCGTTGAACATGGCATTAAATATATATATATATTTAACAACAGGCGAGTGACTGCTGGGAATAGTGTGAATGGAGCGTTGGGAAAACTTCTTGGCAGTAAAAACTTGAGCCAGAAGGCGCAGCTGGCTATACACAATGCAGTGATGTTTCCAACACTAACTTATGAAAGCTGGGTATGGCAAAAAGAGCATGAAAGTAGAATAAACGCGGTCGAAATGCGAGCGCTGCGCAAAATTTGTGGCGTAAGGCTTGTAGAACGTATTCACAATGATGATGTTAGAAACAGACTTGGTCTGAAAGAGAGCGTCGGTGTTAAAATAAGAAGAGGCATGCTTCGATGGTTCGGACATGTAGAAAGAATGCAAGATGAAAGAATGACGAAGCAGATATACAATGCAAAAGTGGAAGGATGTAGGAGCCGGGGAAGGCCAAGACTTACCTACCATGACCAAATTAGTCGTGTTCTATCAGAAGGTGACGTCAGGAACCCTAGAAACCGGCGAGCGTGCATGAGAAGAGCAATTAATGTTAAAGAAGCGAGTGAGATATGTAAGGATCGAGTCACGCGGCGCTCGGTTCTCTCTGCCTACCCCACAAGGGATTTGGCGTGAAGTTATAGATAGATAGATGTTCTTCAGATCTCATTTAGCTAATGATAATCACTCATTTCGTCTTATGGAATTCATTGGAATGGAAAAACACAATTTGTGCAGATTTATATTCTACTCAATAAAGTAGAAGACAAATTATGAAATTCACTTCTGCAGCACAGTTTTATTAAGGTTATTAATTTAATTATCTACGTGCATGTGACATCACAAGTGTCATGTGACTGATCCATTACACAAACAGGTTTTACAGCACTTTTTCAGAAATTACACACACAACACAGCTCTGCAGCTCTTTCAATTGAACAAAAACTAAGTCATACAGAGTAGTCACTTGGCCTACTCCATATGACGTATTGGAAGTTATTTTAATACAGATATACATATAATTACGAAACAGAGATTCACCAACGCACACTGGAAATAACACAACAATCAAAACAGTTGGAAAGTCTCCATCCAACTCCACTAAAAACTAAAAAAAGCTCAGATGATTTTGGTAGCAAATAGGGCCAGAAAATAAATATCTTATGTGTTAAAAGCAGTGTTCTGCAAACCTATTGTGTTAATGGCACACTATCAAATCAACAAATTTGAGGTGTACATCATAAGAAGTTCAAATTATATACAACATTTATATATTATTAAAATCGATAGAATATCAAAATATGTTTTATAAGAAATATGAGCCTGCTTAATCTATACTAATATATAAGGCAGAAGAGTTTGTTTGTTTGAACGTACTAGTCTCTGGCACTACCAGTCACATTTGAAAACTACTTTTTGCATTAGATAGCCTAATTCTTGTGGGAGGTTATTGGCTATACAACATTACAATACAACCCTTAGGGGCCGAGAAAAAAAAGGATGTAAAAAATGCGGCCCCTACGGGATACCGGGTTACCAGGATACGCGCGGACAAAGTTGTGGGTTTACCTAGTTGAGTATAAAGATCTAAATTTGGAGCAAATGGTCAACTCTCACGTGTAGGTATTATTTACCTTGACACCCTCACAAAACTAGCTATTTTTCTGCAGCACACCAGCTAATGACAACAGTACACCTATATGCCAAGGTGCACACACACTTTGCAAAACACTATGCTAAGGAATTAAAAGCATGATTGTGATTAACTGTATTGAATAAGGCTATAAAATAAACAATTATAAATAAATAATATTACTGCACCAAATTATGTTATTTACACTTGGAAAAAATACCATAGAAAGAACAGAAGCTCTGTGTGACCAGTCAGAACCCGTTATATACTTTTTCTCATACATTTCGCGGTCATATATGACCACCCGAGTTTCGAAGGGTTAATCAATTCGTTTTTATACGACTAAGGTAGCACACAAGCATATGGCCTGCATGATGCTAAGCAGTTACCGTAGTCAATGGCCAGTTGCAAATCTAGGGCTGTCACTTGTGTATTGCCAACCCTGTAGAAACATTTTCATGGTTTTTTTGAAAAATTTTATGCTATAATCCCAAGTCAAATTTTGGCAAGTTGTTTACAACAACCTGCCTAAGCTATGCTGATTACTATTCTGTGGAACTTAAAAATCTGGAAACAGTGTAAGTACCAATCATATTATATGACATCTTAGCATAGTTAAAACAGAGTGTAAGCACTAAGCAGTAATTATTTATGAAAAGGATCTTTCAACTTACACTGCAAGATGAATTCTTACATTGATGAATCCGTAAAATGTGAAGTTGTGTCAAATCAAGTGACTTATAAGAACACTGTTAGAAATTTTCAGCTTTAAGTGAAAAATAGCAAAGTGTATTTGTATATAAATGTAGAAGATAAAAAACTTAGATAGATGGAAAGATAATTAATTTTATTTTATTTAGTTGGTTAGAGTAATTTAGTTGGTTAGAGTAGAGTTGCGTAAGGCGAGAATGTGCTATGTGACAGTAATAATGTAAAGTGTATTTTGTGGTTCAACCACAAAATACAATTTATGAATAAACAAACTAGTTAGAGTTTATAAAAATACTTTAAATAGGGAATAGTAGGCAAGAGCAGTTGCCATAAGTGAACCAGTTCTTAGCGTAGAAGATTAAAATTTAAGTAGTAAGGGTAAGAATTTTAGTAAAAGGTAAGGTACCTGAAAATAAGATACCTGAACAACAAATGAGTAATCAAGATGCATTAACTAACCTTGACAAATTTTTTAAACTTGTTTGTTCTTGGCGTACCAGGTGTACTCTGTGTAATGCAGTTCATTTCATTATCTATTTCTCGCAAAGCCCTGGTCTGGTTAGTGGTAGGAAGTTTCGGCACAGTACCATTTTCCCAATTCTCTTGGTTTGTACTCACAGCATCCCAATACTTGTTAAATTCCTGCTTCTTTGGGTTATGTTCTCCAATGTTTTCCCATATTTGATGCCAAGTCTCACTTACTAATTTGAAATTATAGATATCTTCATTGGACAGGTAACCCAGGATTTTTATTAAAGGAAGTTCCACATCAATCAGTGACTCAATTATATCAATCTTTTCATCAGGCCTGAATTTACCAACGCTCAATACTGCTCTGGGCTTTACAGGTTGTAAACTATTTTGCTCACATGATAATGAATGTGTAGCAAATTCTACTCTTCTAGCAAACTTTTTCCGGTTAAATGGGCTTAACTTACAGCTTGTTGTGCATTTTTTCTTCACTGGTGTCGTTGGATATGGAACTACAGCTTCATGATCAACATGGCTAAATTTTGCATTGGAATGAATTAGTTGATGATGATAATAAATTGGGAAAGTGGGTATGGAATCATTAACATCTAATCTCTGAATTTTACCAGCTATAATGCTTGTGGGAGTAGCTGTAGCACTGTCACTTGAATGACTAGAATCCAAGTCTTCATGTGGTCGTTTTATACCACGCCTAGGTGGAGAAGAACTTCTAATAGGAGACGAAACAGGAGGCGTGTAACAGCACCTGTTGTCTACATGAAAGTTTACCTTCGATGATGTAGTAACTTGAATATGTCCAGTGATAACAATCTTCGGTGAAAGAAGCGGCGAACTTTCGGCATAAGTAACTGACCGTTCCGTTGAACTGGGGGTAAATGATGTGTGATAACCACTATCTTCTGTTTTCCATAAAGACACATTGTTATAACTATTCAGGGAAGGCGTTGCTGGATCAATTAATGGCATATCCATTTCGACATAAATATTATGACAATCTCTTAGTACGCCGAGCTAAATGAAAAGAATATCTGTAATATTTCGGAAAATGTAACCGCTAGTTCTCATCTTGCACCATCACGACTTATAATTGCAGTATAAATCTTTTCTTTGCATCAATAATTTTCGAAATATCTACGTTATTTTATTATACATTTTGTTCACATGTTTAAACTCATAGCGTCAAAATATTTCCAAGCAAACAAAACAAGTAAACATGAAATTATGTTAACAAAAACAATGTTAGTATAATGAAATCTTACAAAAGCGGTAAAGAAAAGAAGCTTTTTAGGCTTTTTCAACTTTTAGAAATGTAAAATGCACTATATGTATTTTAACTGACAGTGACACTCGATTTTCTAAATAAAATGGTAGGTAAAAGTTCTACAACCAGGCATCCCTGTCAGAACAGTCAAAATGTTATGAAGGAATAATTTTATACAGTAACATGTTGTATTCTGGGCGGTTTCACTCGCCGTCTAAATTGAAAAAAAAACGCCAAGCTTGCTAATTTATAATCGTAGAATAATATCTAAAGAATTGACGAATGAGATGCTTCCCATAGTGATTTTTCAGTACTGTTTATAATTCCTGGTTAAAAACGGGATTAGAATACCAAACCATAAACTTTTCAGGAAATAACAGAGACATGTTACTAAAGGACTCGCCATACGCGTGATTCTGTTAGTAAATAATTCTGCCATTTTTGACGGGGGACGAGGTAACTACTACATAGAAACGAAAATAATGTTTTAAAGAAATGTCAATCATATTTCGAGGCTCCCACAGTTCAAAGTTATTTTCTTACCGCTGCCTGCCATCTGTTGTGGAATAGCTGAATTTCATCGTAAATCGAAGCTGGTAGATTAAATTACGAAACGTCTTATATACTTTTCTTTTTGTCTTTAGCTAAATGAACTCTATTATACAGCATTAAGGACTGTTTTGTTTTCCAGTTAGTAAAATTTACGCTAATTTGGGATAGGAGATATACGACCAAAGTCGCGGAATATGATTCGATTGCATCAGTACTCGATTACTGAATCGATTTCTCATGTATTAATCGTTATCACACCATTTTAATTTCTTTTATATGAAAGCAAATAAAATAATACTTGCATGTGAAAGGTAACTCAATAATTTTGCAAATTAGTAGTGTTCGGCCTTTTTTTGCATGACATAACTGCACAGTTTGGCATTTTTAATGTAACACTTTATGATGTTACCTAAGCGATAACGATTACAAGACTGTTAGAGAATCGATTACGCACGAAGTATTTATGCGCGCAATGGATCACAATATCTTGTACCATGACAGAGGGGAATGATCCTATGAGGCTGGTCCTTTAGTAACATGTCTCTGAGAAATAATGATTACTAGACTGCATGGCAATACAACTTTTGCTTGTGTTTAGTCGGAACCTTTGATGGTATTAAAAAAAACGAATCATAATAAAATCCCTTTGGTTCATTCGGTTCGTTTATTGTTAATTTCGTCTTAGTTGTTTTACAAATCTGTAATGTATTTTTTTTTATTGAATGAAAAGAATTGTGACGATGAAAATACATAACTTTTAATAGAAAATTAATGTTATAGAGAATATATTTGCCATACTATTAGTGAAATCGAAAATAAATGTAACGAATCTGTTCTCTGTTCAGTCAAGTGTATTGAATATTTATACATGTGCAATTATCAGTAAATAGATGTTATTATGGCTGTAAATATGAAAGATTTATGCAGATTGTGTGGAAGAAAAGAAGAGATGTCAAAAGACTTATTAGATGATAATAACAAAAGTGTTCTGAAGTTGATACAAGACTTCATTCAGATATCTGTGAGTATATTTATACATTTCAGTAAAGTAAAATGCTTGCGAAATGAACTCGGATCGAAATCCCCTATAATCTGAATCTAACCCTGAGTCCACCGAGCATTGCAGAAAGAAAACACATACAACTTTGGTATTACAAAAATCCAAATTCTGTGGTCACGTCATACATTTGGCGGGCTGTACGCTTGTATGCAACCTTTGCAGTAAAATAAAAGAATTTTGATTTTCTTTTTAATTGAACCCAGGAACCAGTGTACGCATATTTGATTACCTATGTACCAGGGTGGTGATTAAATCACCTGCAATGTGGAAGTAAATGTATTTTTGAGTAATATCTACTTGTAATATGAAACAAACTTATAATCTGCTGTATAGTATGTTAGGTGGTCATATTGAGTGAAATGCCAGTAAAGATATCTGTTTGACCAATAATCTTTTTTTAATTCTGACTATTTATAAATGTATGCACTCTTGACTATGACTATAGTGTTTGTTTCATTAATAATAATCTAAGCAGATGGTGTCATTTTCATCTCTAAAGGTCTAGAGAAATAAAACAGACAGCTGTTTGATATAACACATGTAGATCTGAAAAAAGTTACAAAAGAAGTGCTGTGTGACATTGCAAAGGTGGTCTGCCATTGAAATAGCTATCTGTCAATGTTTGTATATAAATCTGCGACAGTTTGTAGATAATTGTTAAATTCTCAAATTCTGCCTTGCATATCCGAATAACATAACATATCCTAAAACTGGTAGGATCCATTACCTATGTCTAAGGATTTGGTATAGATACTGATTGACATGGAGAAACTGCTGTCAACACAAGGGAAAACTAGATCTTTCATAAATGAAAATCTTCCAAATGTTGTTTAGTGCAGGTTTTTCCTCATAATGTTTTCCTTCAAGGCTGAGTAAGTGAACATTACAAATGTGTACATATATCTGTAAACACAAATTTATTGGTACATGGATTGATACTAATCTACCAAAAATGTTAATAGGCATATGTAGTAGGCTACCTCTGCAGTAAAAATGTCGTCAAGTGACTACTATACAGGTTTAGATGAATTTTGTTAAACATACTTATTTTACAAATTACAGGTAAATGAAAATGACGTGCTACCTACAAGAATATGTTTAAATTGTGAAGAAAAAATTGTATCATTTCAATTATTTATCCTGGAATGTTATAAGATCCAAGATAATCTTAAGAAAATCTATTTAGAAAATTTTCCTATTAAAGTTGAGGAAGACACTCCTGATTTAGGGATTAGTAATATAAAATCAGAGGTATGTATAAATGTATTTGGGTAGAAATAGTGAAAAGCTTGAGATTCCACATTTCCACATAGCTTGCATGTAAGACATGGGAGGATGCTTCATGGATAGGCGAAACAATTGGGCAGGCACTAGTTTGCATGAATTAACTAATGGCAGAAGCTTGCAAATATTAAAATTCCTGAATATTTTTACTCTTTTTTAAATCTTTACACAGTTTTAATGAAAGAAGTGTAGGAGTAAATGGATGTAAGGAAAGCAGGAGAAAATATGATGATTATGTGGAAAAATAAAAAGTTTTTATATTTGTTGTTGACTAGGATGCAAATTACCAAACCTATTTAACATAAAAATTTAATCTTTTGCTATTTTACTTCAAACTTAGTCTATATGCATTTAATAAGGTGCTTCTTAACTAATAATATATAATAACTAAAAAGAGAGGGCGAGGACATGATAATCTGCGAGTCCGACAACTTGTTCTATTTTCGGGAAGACGACCAACAGTCCCTAGGTGGTGTTGGGTTTATCGTTCGGTGTTCCCTCCATAACAACATCGGGTCAATCAGGACTGTGTCGACCAGGGTACCATACCTAGTCCTTAAAATCTCCAAGCGATACACAAATCATCTTGCATGCAGGTTTGATGAATTCCAGTCTCCCGAACAAGCCAGCTTCCAGAACACTGTTCACGGCTGCATTGGAAGATGTTTTCAAACTACTCGACTGGAATGGCGAGTATGACTCGTCTTCGATTTGCCTATAATATAGTAATCATGACGAGATCACTGGAGGACTTGACCACAATGCTTGAAGATCTCAACTGAGCAACCGAACAAGTGGGTCTTAAAATAAACATGGATAAAACGAACATTATGTCGAATGTACATGTTGTACTCAGTTGGGAGAAGTTGTTGATGAGTATGTCTACCTAGGATAAACTGTCCAGCTAGGTAGATCCAACTTCGAGAAAGAGGTCTCTCATCAAATCCAACTCAGATGGGCAGCATTTGGAAAATTGTGAAAGATTATCTCATCCAAAATACCTCAATGTCTCAAGGCGAAAGTCTTCGACCAGTGGGTGATGCCAGTGATGATTTACGGCACAGAGATGTGGTCCGTTACTATGGGCCTCTAAGTTGCACAGTGTGAGATGAAGAGAGCCATGCTCGGAGTTTATCTACAGGTTAGCCTCAGAAATGAGCATATCTGTAGCAGAACTGGAGTTACCAACCTGCCTCTAAGGATCAGCAAGCTGAAGGGGCGGTGGTCAGGCCACATAGTTCGGAGAACCGATCGCCAGAAAGATTCTCGAATGGCAACCACGAACCAGAAAACGTAGCGTAGGATGGCCCCCACACGAAGGACAGACGATCTTGTGAAGAATGCATGGAGCGGTTGGATGCAAGCAGCACAAGACCAATCGCTATGGAAGTCTAAGGGGGAGGCCTATGTCCAGCAATAGACCTCTTTCGGCTAATATGATGATGAACTAATAATATATTTCTATATTTTGCCGAAATATAAAATAAATGTTGAAGGTAGTCAAATTGACTAGACTAGACATGCAATCTTTGACATCAGTCTACTTAGAGTGACAGCAAGATAGCTAGTGTATAATATCTGAGATAGATTTTGGTCTCAGTCAACTGTAATAAATAAGGAATTCTGAATTTAATGAAATTGATATGTTCAGACTAATAATCCATGACATCCGTCAAGTTAGACTGACAGTAGGATTGATGGTTTAGTAAGAAGGTTATCACACCATCAATCTTAATATCAGGCATAAGGTGAAACCTATATAAATAAGTCATTCTGATTTCTAGGTTAAACTCGAGCTGTCAGCGGAGGATATTGTTCTACGTAAGTAGCTATATTTCTGATTTCAAGCAAATCCATAAAAGTTCAATTAATTTGGCAAATACTGTTTCGTTTGAACAAAATTAACATAAGCTTTATTGACTTACCATGATATATACCATGATCAAATTGGTCGTTTTCTGTCAGAAGGTGATGTCAGGAGCCCTAGAAGCCGGCGAACATGCATGAGAAGAGCAATGAATGTTAAAGAAGCAAGTGAGGTATGTAAGGATCGAGTCACGTGGCGTTCGGTCTTCTCTGCCTACCCCGCAAGGGATTTGGCGTAAAGTTATAGATAGATCGATAGACTTTAACATGCAGAAATCTTTTGCTGGTTTGATTTAATTGACATCTATGAACAACAACAAGGGCCGCACTTCGATCACAGAAAAAAAAAAAAAAATCGATCCAGCAAGTTGGTTTGTATCGCGTCGTACCAAAACTCCGCACAAAACAAAACCCAGCACTCCACACAAGGTCTGGGACAACTAAGTGCCGCGAGGGTATATGGGAAGTATAAGAGAGTGGGGCTGATATATAAAATGAATGAACTGACAAATGTAATGAATGAGAGATGCTTCCGGTTATTCTGGTAGCATGATGTCCCTGTGGTAAACCAGGACAATCATGTATCGTGAATACAGTTTGATAGGTCGAAGATTGCCCTGAATTCTCTAGAAGATTGCTCTGGTCGCTGTGTACGCTCCCGTCAGCTAAGCGTGCAACTAAGAACTTGAAAAGGCTAGGCTAGAGGTGGAATGACCAAAAAGTGAAATTAAATGGATTTTAATAAAACCGCCTACAGAGGTCCAACTCTTAAGAGGGTGCACAAAGCTAAGTGGCGCCCTCTTTTTGTTTTTATTAATAACGCTGAATTTAAGACCAATTCCAAAAAAAACGCTATAGGGCACTGAAGAACCATATTTACGTTTTTTTGAAACATATCTTGTATTTATTATCTATGACAAGTAACCAAAATTTTAATTATTGCTTATTGTGGCCACTTATAGCAATAATCAAAAGTATGATTAATTCTACATAAATAATAAAAACAGAATATGTCTCAAAAAACATAAATATGGTTCTTCAGTGCCCTATAGAGCGTTTTTTTTGGAATTGGTCTTAAATACAGCGTTATTAATAAAAACAAAATGAGGGCGCCACTTAGCTTTGTGCACCCTCTTAAACTTTTCAGTTTCTAAAGTAAGAACTCTGGTGATAAGTCAATATGTTGACTTTTTCAAGAAGGTAGTGACGTGTGTGTACCACTTGGGAGATTTTTAACAGAATCCTCTGTGGCTAGAGCGTATAAAGCGTGGTTATATTATGTAGTTTCTTTGCACATGAGTGGTATAAAAGAGAAGAAGAAAAAAATAGTGAGTTTTAAAAATAGAAGACCATCTAAAATCAACTCCTGCTGACTTTCCATTTATCAGTATGGTTGTATTTTAATCATTAAACTAAGTGGCACCTGCGTCCGGGATGCTTTTTAATTGCTATATTACATATGCTGAAGTCGCAACGGATTGGAGAAGCGCAATCATCGCACTCTTGTAGAGAAGCAAGGTATAATGGATAGATTCCGCTAACGATAGGGCCAACAGTTTAGTGGCATAAGTATCGGAGAGTAATTGAGAGTTGATGGAATGTTGTGGGAGACACACTTTTAGAGATGGAAGAGGATGCATGGGAATCAAGGTTTCTCACTCCATAATATCATGGAGAAGCATCTGAGGCTAGATTAAAAAGTTTGCTGCTGTTTTGTGAATCTTGAGAAAGCATTATACAGGGTGCGAAGGGATATCTGGAATGGGGTATGGAATTGATGCTGTGTCATTTCGTGCTACGTAATCCACTTACGAGGAGTATAAAGCAAACATGTGGGTGAGCAGTACGTTCTTGTCCTGGTTTGACGTCAACATTGGCGACGAGCAGGGTTGCGTGCTGTTTGGCTCAGCTTTTTATTCTCGATCTTGATAATTGTTTACAGAGAATAAGATCCACAAATGTAGGATTGCGCATGGGGGGACTAGTACTGAATTGTGTGCTTTATGTAGATGATGCCGTGTTACCAGGCGCCACAACATCTGGACTGCAAATACTGGTCACAATTATGAAAGAGGAGTATATGAAGAAAGGCTTACAATTAAATTCGAAAATTGAAAGAGTTGAAACCAGAACCGTTGATGTTGTTGGAATGTACATGTGAATACACGAGTGAGTGCAGGCAAGCGGTCTTTTTGTCTACCCCGCAAGGGACTTAGCGTGAAGATACATAGGTAGCTAGAATTTGATCATTAATTGGAATTTGTTATGCAGTATAGATATACTTTTTTCACTGATCGAATGAGCAATCAACGTATTAAAAAAATCTTTTGTTACACTCGTAAATCAAACTACGCTTCGTAATTCAGAGGAACACGAGTTAAATAAATGTGCAGGCAACTTAGATTAAGTTAATCTTTGATACTACCTTGTTTACAGTCCTCATTAAATTTATCTATAAATTTGACCTCTGCATCATCTAACTATATTAACTATGTAAATAATCTTTGCCATATTAAAAGACCGGCGTTTTAAGATCGCCGCTAAAAGTTGATGAATATTCTGATTTCTTTAGTAATGTTAAAGACGCGTAATGTAAGCTTGGCCTTTTTTGGGCTTATATAATGACGCCGAATCCCGAGCGTAGAGAGAGAAAGGTGGATTAAAGTACGAATCTCTCTAGTTTACCTTTCCATGTCATACGGATCATTAGGTGGGGAGTATGTTTGTTTGCCAGTATAAAAATCTCTCGTTGGAAAATAAAATAGTATTGTGCTTGTGACAGTAATGTAATGATGTTCTTAATACTATACTTAACATAGGGGAATGAAAACTAATAAATCACATATTTTAAATTCTGTTAATAAATAATACATTGAGCCATTTACACCCCAAATATATATTTGGTGTTTACACACCAAAAAAGTGGTTCAATGTCACTTTTAGAGCCAAAGCGAACCTCACCTGCACGTGGTGCACCCTGCTTATCAACAAACGAGGCTCTGGCGAAAGAGAGGTAGGGCACGACGTTAGCCCGACTGGGGTAGTACCTCCATCTCCTAAGGAGTAAGGTCCTAAGGAGTTGCTGTGTTAGCAGCAGAGGAGGCATCACGCGAGTGATACTTAATATATTACAAGATTTCATAGGTGGGCCGTATTGTTTTCTTTTTTTTATACTACAACGGATAGCAAACAAGCATATGGGCCGCCTGATGTAAAGGGGTTACAGTAGCCTATAAACGCTAACAACAAAAAGAATGTCCTTAGCGCGTTGCCACACCCGCTGTGAACACAACAACTCCTCATCTTCTGGTGACCTCACTCACTTGCAGGAACACAACAACCCTCGAGCGAGTTGTTATTTAGGTGCCGTCTTCTGTGCTTCTATGCCTTCCGACGTCGTATAAAAAAAAACTCTTAAAAACACCCAGACCAAGACAAACAAACATGTTCATGCACACAAATATTTGTATTGTATGGGAATCGACTAACGTGATTGTATTGATCGTAGCATTGGTTTCAAAGTAGCTTTACTAACCACCGCACCAACGAGCTCGTCAAAACTACTGCATCTCCGATCCCCTTGCCTTTATATTTTCTCTTTCCATTAAATCCCCTGTTTATTTAATGTATGAAATTTATTGATCCCTTTGGTACTTATCGACCAATGGGCGTCGATATAGATCCTAGGAAATGAGAATGCTCTATTAGCTTGCATCCTTCACGATAAACTATTATACAGGTGCGCTTTTCTTCTTCGCGTCATCCCGTTTCCTGATCCATTAGGATTGGCGAAGCTCGTTACCTAAGCTTAAGGATTTGGCGAAGATACTACTTTTTACGTAGAGTGACTGCCGTCATATCTCCACAAACCATAGGGAAAACCAGACCTCACTTAGGTAAGGTCACACGTCTTTCGAAATATAATTTCTTGATAGCACGGGTTTCCTGACAATCTTGTTGTTCTTTCACCGCAAAGCAAGTGATAATTACAAATATTTAACGATTTAAAGCACGAATTTAGTGGTACATGAATTCGAACCGGGAACCAGTTGATCAATAGGCCGGTTCTTTATCCACTGGACTATCGCTGCTCCTTAGCTTAATTGAATTATTATACAGGTGCTATGGTCAACAATACCTCTGAGTCAGATTATGAAGATAGCTATGATAATGTTTATGACAAGGAAGATTTGGTTGACGACGATGATAGAGAGGAGGATGACGAAACAGACAATGTCACACTCGCTGATCTAAAAAAAGAAAAAGTTAAAAGAAAGACGGTAAAACCATACAAGAAGAAAGAGGTAACAGAGGAGAAGGTTACCGAATTAAATGAAATTCTAAAAAGACCTCACCTAAAAGTGAAAGATTTTGTTAAGTAAGTAAACTTTGACTTGTAATCTTACTGTTAGGGGTTCATGATGAAATAAATATCGCAAATGTCCCTTCTATTTCATTCAATAGTTACAAATCCGACCGATTATCGACGAGCCCGGTGGTTCAGTCGTGAATGACGCGACTTTGACACAAACGCTCGTGGGTTCGATTCCCACACAACACAAAAATTTGTGTGTATGAACGTTTGTCTTGGTCTGGATGTCAAAGCCCGTTATATACTATTTTCCATACATTTCGAGCCTCCTTTGAGGCCCTTGGGGCCTGACGGATGAGAGGTAAGGCGCATCAAAGCAGCCCATCTGGGGAAAATCTCCAGAAAACCGCAGCCAAATAACAACTCCCTAGTGGGTTGTTGTGTTCCTGGGTGTGAGTGAAGTCACCAGCAAGCTTCCAAGGAGTTGCTGTGTAAGCAGCAGAGGAGGCATCGCGCAAGTGATAGTTAATATATTTACAAGCATTAATAGGCTACGGTAACTGCTTTACATCAGGGGGGCGTGTGCTTGTATGCCTCCCGACGTTGTATAAAAAAAAAACCGTGCGCCACATGTCTGTCTTTATACACCTCCTCACTACCACATAATTACGAATAATCAGTACTTTAATTAAAACTTTTTGTTAGAGAAGTTAATACAAAAATCATTTTTTGATTTGGACATCTTTTACACGACTGACCCAAAGAGTGTGTAATCCAGAGTTCATATATGTAGCAGAAAGGGGTATGAAAAGTGTTCTGAAAAAATATACACAACTTATATGTTAAAAGCTAACTTTAACTGAAAAATATTATAATCACTTAATTTTGTACCTAACTAGCTGCACCTCGCGACTTCGTCGGCGCGTATTCTAGTATCTCATAGGAACCGCTTTTTCTACTTTCTTTTTTCTCGGCTTCTAAGGGTCTTATTGTCGAATAGCCTTCTGAGGAAGAATTGGGCTATCAGATGCACAAAGAATTTTCCAAATCCAACCGGTAGTTTCAGAGATCGGCGCGTTCAAAACATTTTTTTCCGCTTTATATATTAGTGTAAAATTATTTTTAGGTTAGGTATATAAACTAATAGTAGGCTTATTTTTTTCTTAATAAATTGTTTTTGCAACGCCACATGGCACACAGCACACAAGTCAGCTTGATGAAAAGCGACCACTGTAACCTCTTCCTAATGTAACCACAAGAAGTAATGCTCGCCAGTATCACCTTCCACAATCGCAGCACCAGGAACGCAGCAACCTCTGTCTTCCATTGGGGTAGGCAAAGAATATGGAACGCCAGGTGCACCAATGCCAACATACCCCTCTTGCTTCTTCCACACTCATCAACCTCTTCATGCATGCTCTTCGGTTTTGGGTGCTTTTGATTTTTTTTATTTCGTTGTTTTTCAACGCATCACCAATTTGATCTATATGCGTGCGTGCCGATATCTCCATTCACTCTTGCCCGATACACTTCTAGCTAAAGTAATTCTTTTGTAATTTATTCTTTCTAAATGACCAAACCATCTTCGCATACCCTTTTCAATTTTTGTCACTACATCATCTTTCATTCCACATAGCTATCGTGCTATTTCTTGCTCTATCAATCATTCTCACACACATACCCTATATCTCATTGTTACGGCGTTCACCCTACTTTCATACTTCTTCTGCCATACACATGTTTCACTGCCGTACATCGATATTGGCGTTAATACACCCTGAATGATGATAACAAGGCGAGCCTTGCTCGATATGTTATCACTTTGTTTGTATAATAATTTGTCTTTACCTAAACTTAATTTATCTTACTTACAGGATGCACTGTGATATTTGTGGCGTGAAAACAAAGACATGGGTGACATTGCAAGATCATTACACCAAAAAACACAAATGCAAGCTGTTTGTCAAGTGTATATGTGGCTACTCCATAAGCTCAAAGAGCATGCTTTATAAACATGTGTTAGAACACAAGATAGAAAGTGATAAATTGAGAAATATAGGCGATGAACAAAGACCTTGTGATGTTAACTTCTACAGTCTCAAAGTGAAAGATTTTGTGGAGTAAGTTTTATATTTGTGTTTTATAAATTACTATCTTTGTAGTGCTCGTTTGGCAAACAACCACACGGTTATAGACATAGCGTATTTTTATGCTTATTGTTAACGTTTAACTAA
This sequence comes from Pyralis farinalis, assembly GCA_947507595.1. Lineage (NCBI taxonomy): Eukaryota > Metazoa > Arthropoda > Insecta > Lepidoptera > Pyralidae > Pyralis > Pyralis farinalis. The sequence goes on along the minus strand of OX382259.1, from coordinate 21,697,537 downwards.
AACTGAGTTAATTATTAAGTATAGTTTTTTATTGCTAATTTTAAAAGCATTTTTACAATTTGTGGATATGTAATATTTTATTTTTGACTGTATTTAATGTGTATCTTTTGTTTGTAGTTTTACATGCAATATTTGTTCCAAGAAATGTTCAAGTTGGTACAGCTTGAAGTCCCACACTCAAAAAGTTCACAAATCACTGCCAGTGGTTCGGTGTATTTGTGGAATATCGCTCACGTCAAAAACAGTCTTATATAAACATGTACAAGACCATAAAAATCCTAATTCGTTTTGGTAAGTAATCATTTCAGTGTTCATTATATTTTTACAAATACTAATTTGTTCTTATTATATTCTAATTTCTATTTTGTTATACAATGCCGGGACGGGAAACTTGCTTGAATGCGGCCCACCAGATGTAAATAGTTACCGTAGCTTATGAACGCTTTCAATACGTTAAATATTGCCCGCGGAATACAACCTCTGCTGCAAAAGCCAGGAGGATTATTTGTTTTTATGTTTATAGTAATGTAAGGAAAACATAGGTTATATAGTAAAATAAATAGGTCCAGAAATTGATCATATGCCTTATTTGGATCTTCCGTGTCGTATATGTCTGAGAACGATAAACAACTAGGGTAGTTTTTAAATTTGAGTAGATTTTCCCGACTTAGGTCCCGTTTTTTTCTACGCCATGAACTGAAACAACATGTTTTCTTTACCGGTATCGTCAGTATTTGCGCTGTGTGAGTTCAAGTATTACTACTACTACTATTTGTCCTTAACAACCCCTTTTTGAGTTGTGTGCGAAATTATCGATACATGTTGCGCTATCTAGTCTGGTTGGATCTCTTAATTCTAATTTTAAATTATATAATGTCAAAAAATATTCGAATTCTAAACTTATTTTGTTTTTTTCAAGATGTCTATATTAAAATCTCCACACAAAACTACTTTTTTAAGCGGTTTGTCACATAATAGTTTTAAGACTAAGTCTAATTTGTTATAAAACATCTCAAAGTTTTTTGAAACTGAGGATCTATAGTGCGGTAGAGGTACTTTCCCAGACTGACTGCTTTGATGCACCCTAGCTCTCTTAAGAGTGTGTTAATAAAAAAAAAACTTTACATTTACAAAATATGCCTTCATATTAATAATACGTGTTTTCTCGGGTTACAAAAGATAAATTTGTAATAATCTTCGCGCCCTTTTTAAAATACTTGTGGTGTAGTCTCTTGGAAAAACTCCAGTAGTGAGTCCATTCCACAGCCTAACGGTTCTTGGAAGAAAACTCATAAACAGCACCTGCACGCGACTGTTGTTGTTCCTATACAGGGTGGCCGGAGCATTGACGTCAAAAAAAAACTAGGTCCCTCGTATCGTGGGGTATCCGAATCACCCCTATGTATGTGCGCGACATTTCATAGTTATCGAGTTGTGTTTTTTTTTTATTTGTGAGAAAATTCGCCCTGAGCAACTTAAACAATTTAAAAAAAAAAGTAGAAGACTTTTTCGAGATTTTTTTTGCAACTAGATCGATATGAGTTGTACTTTTATGCATAAAATAATCAGCTTCTGGACAATCTTTAAAATTTGCCATCAGCTTACATTTTTTTTTACCATTTTATCATTTCTAAGGTTAATTAACCTTAGTTTAAGGTTTGTTAACTAACTAAAAATGACTGAAGGAAAGCTACGATTTAAACATGTTTTACTTTAATTAATTTTGCACCCTCCGTTCTTGAGGATCATGGGTTATATCGTGGGTGCAACTCTTTTATCTGAAATAATAATAGGCCGAGAGGACAAGAGACCGAATTATTGCTATATCTTACCTACTTGTTTGACTACTTTATCTCGTTTATTAGACTGTTTTTGCATTCTATTTGGATTTTGTTTACTTGGAAGTGTAAGAGATGAGTTACACGTTAAGTGAATATGCAGATGTGCATTATTTTTATGGAGTTGCACGAGGAAACGGCCGCGAAGCAGCTTGCCTGTATCGCGAACAACTGCAACATCGTGGTGGGCCACAACCTGAGCGATATCCTGACCATCGTGTTTTTATTAATACGCACAACACTTTAATGGCAGGGCCTATTCCTGGCAGTCGTGAAGGAATACCTAGAGTTGACTCGGATCGCAGAGAAACATTGCTGAAAGAAGTTCAGCGAAATCCGTCTAGGAGTACGCGAAGTGTGGCACGTGCACTGAACATCCAAGGACTTTTATCATAGGCATAATTAAAGATGTAGGATACCACACGTTCTACATCCGACGAGTCCAAGCTTTATTACCTACACAAGTGCGCGTGAATTTTTGTCAAACCATGTTACGTAAAGAGCAAGAGGATCCTGGATTTTTCAATAAAGTTTTATGGGCAAACGAGTCACGATTTAAGCGATCTGAAATATTAAATATTCATAATTACTACACGTGGGCGATTGAAAATCCATACGAAGTGAGAGCTTCAATATTTCAATATCCTTCCAGCGTTAACTTGTGGTCTGGTATCCTCAATGGCGAACTAATTGGTCCGTTTGAATTGCCGTCCAGACTTAATGGCGAAACCTACAGAAACTTCTTGGTCAATGAACTTCCGTTGTTGCTGGGAGATATGAATCTCAAACTTACACTAACAATGGTGTTTCAAAGTGACGGTGCCCCGTGTCACTGCGCAACGCAAGTCCGAAATTAATTAAATGAAACATACTCCAACAGATGGATCGAACGCAGCGGACTAATTATGTGGCCTCCACGCTCATCTGACCTCAACCCCATCGATTTCTGCATTTGGGTCTATTACAAGGAAATAGCATATGAGAATGTTCGAGTGAACAAGAACTGAGGGAGAAGATTGCAGAAGCCGAACATGTTGTGAGAGAGAACAGAGAAGCTTTTAGGCGATTGAAAAATAATTTCTTACATAGGTGTAGAATGAGCATTGCTGCAAGAGTTGGGCACTTTGAAAACTTTTTGTAAATTTAAAAACATATATTTTTTTTCTCATCGTCTGTGTTTTATTAACAAAACAACTTTTTAAAGTTTTACAACTTTTCTTACCCAACCTCTGAAGCTAATTGTTGGTTAGTTTCCAGCATTTTCTATCATTACTTAACCTTAGGAATGGTAAAATGGCCAAAGGTTTTTTTAACACGATAGCTAATTTTTACGTATTACTTTTTTTTAAATGATTATGATGAAAGCCGAAAGTCTGTCGAATTCTTGACGCCTACTTAGGAACTATGAAATCACGATATTTAATTTAAATTTCTAAATTTAAGTCATAATTCACTGAACATATTTTTTTTACTTTAGACCAACATTTTTATAACTTTCATCTAATGTACGAAGCTGATTATTTTATGCATAAAAGTACAACTCATGAAGATTCAGTTGTAAAAAAAAATCTCGAAGAAGTGTACTTTTTTTTAAATTTTTATTTGCTCAGGTCGAAAATTCTCAAAAATAAAAAAAAAACTGAAAAGTCGTACATGGGGGTAATTCTGATACCCCACGATACGAGGAACTAAAATTTTTTTGTCGTCAATGTTCCGGTCGTCCTGTATGTGAGAATGAATTCCTTGCCGCTGTGATGTTGGAGTTAATGTCTGAGGAGTTAAAAATACGGTAAGAAACTAGAACGCCCATATTGCAAAATATAAACGATTCATTACCGCACGAATATTGTGTGTTATCATGAACGCACACCTGTGAAAATGTTCAACACTAAGTTACTACTATACGCACACTACTGAATTATAAATAACAATTTGTTAGAAAAAAAATACTAGTATATTATAAAATTAATGGAGGGACAAAAATCGATACTATAATTTCAAAATAGCGATAACCCTAATCGTAACCCTGCAACTACTTAGATTGCTGTTTTTGTTAAACATTAAACGTTTTTATATTATATGATGTTTATTGTCATTTGCTTCGGTGAGGTAACTGGTGATCTTTAAGTAGGTACAGGTATCTATATGACGTAAATTTAGACAGTAGTAGTAAACCAGTATGTTGCCGATATATAAAGTGATTATTACGTCTATCTTTTCCATTTTAGTTGTGATAAATGTCCAAGAATAACAAAAACTATAGAAGCGTTGAACAAACACAAAATGTCTCACGTACCGAAATCAGAGAGAAAGTTTTATTGCAACTCTTGCGATAAAATATTTAACACTAAGGATGGTTTAAAATCACATGAAAAATCTCACATACCAATAGACGAACGGAAGATATACCGGTGTACTCAGTGTGACTTAAAGTAAGTACAAAATTTGATACAGCTACGTATGTACTCACGTAGAGCTTTTCGATTATTCTTTTTTCTCCTCTTGAGTCTTATGACCTTACCCAATCGTAGGATAACTAAGACTCTCTACTATTTGCAAAAATATATAATTTTAACAAGAACAATGCACGCATATGTATCTTGAAATTCGATTATAATTCCTAGTAGGTACGACCGACGTAAAAACTATACGTACGAAGGTCTAAGTGTCAAGTTTGACGTGTTAAAATCAAATTTGTAAATATAACATTGTATTGAATGGATCAGATTCACGACACGGTCATCAGCGGCCTCACATAAGCGCGTGGTGCACGACAAAATCAAGAGCTATGTGTGCGATCTGTGCGGGTACGCATGCGGGACCAATGGCGAGCTGCGGCAGCATCGGGCGATACATAGTGAAGACAAACCGTTTGTCTGTACGAAATGCTATAAATCGTAAGTGTACAAATTTTATTTATTTTCATACACATATTTATCATGTAAATAGGCGAATCGCACCTTCGTGAAATTTTTACTATACAAGGAAACTTGAATAAAATCTTTTGAAAACTGCTCGCTGTATGGGAGTCGTATGGCAAATCATAAGTTGATGATGTTCTGAGTATAGTGGTATTCGGCATCGTAAGCGTAATAAAATGCCAAATGTCTTGAATGTTCGAAGTGACGTGCTTTTCAGATTTCCATAGTTGCTGATATAGAAAGTCATTGGCAAGAAAGAAAGTCAAATTAATATTTTATTACATAGATAATAAACACAAGATATGTTTCAAAAAACAAAAATATGATTGTTCAGTGCCTGTATTGAGAGTTTTTTGGGACTGGTCGTAAATTCAGCGTTATTAATAAAAACAAAATGAGGGCGCCACTTTGCTTTATGCCCCATCTTAAGAGCAGGTTGCAAAACAGTGTATGTTCTACATACAAACAGGTTCAAGACGCACTCCAATTTGTCGACGCATATGGACACACACGAAGACACGTCTTATACATGTGGAGTATGCAGCCGAGTGCTGAACAGTCGGCGTACACTGCGGAAACATCTTCTTGTGCACGAGGAGAGATGTAAACACGTCTGCTCGTTCTGCCACAAGGCTTTCAAGAGGAGACAGACTTTAAAGGTGCGAGAATTTTTTTAATATTACTAACAGATTCATAATGGGTTATTGCGATCATCTGTCCGTTAGGCGGAGGAAACTTCACACGCTTTTTTCCATGTTGTTTTAATATAACTAGAGATCGCCCCGTGATTAAAGTTCGACCATAAAGCCTTGAAATTAAGTTTGAATTTTATTAGGTTGTTTTGTCAAAGAATATATAAAAATATATAAATATATAACTCTATTATAATTGCACATATATTTAATGTATTACGTAAGCTGCCCGTATCTACAAATACGTCATAGGAAAAAATAATAACGCGTTGTTTGACATATTCTTGGGTTTTTTATTGCTGTACCAGCCACATATTTCGCCAATGTACACAGTAAATTTATCTACTTTAATATAATAGTGTACTATAAATGTACTGTAACTTTTAGCAAGAGTAAATCAATTCACATTGCATTTCATATTTTCATTCATTAATTCATAAAATATACAATGTATGTACAAAGTAAGCAATGGAGATTTTATTTTAACAATATTATTTAAAAACCCTAGCGATAATCTATAATGTCAGTGTGACTGTTTGTTCACAGTCTGATATGTATTTGACTTTGACAGATTTGGCAATGTAACATATTGCCACAAGAGAAAAAAAACACATATTATGCGTAACTTTTATATTTATGCACTTCTTCTCCATATGTACTTTAATTATGCCAAATATAATACTCCTCCGTGCGTGTAATATGCTCTTAAAATGGGGTACAAAGCTTTTCCTTCGCGTATTAATATATACACTGGTGGACTAAAAAATCGACTCAAGTTTTCTTGCCGGGCATTTGGAAAAATAACTCACTCTACAAAAAGGAATTTATGTCATAATGTATATCATTTTCAAGTGGCACGATTCCAGAGCCAGAAAAAATAAAACAAAAATGTTAATGTTATGTACCCACGTATGTTATGTTATGTGTTATGTCAATGTACCCACCAATTTGTCCCATTTTCTCGATAGCTACGTAAGAATTGCGCGCCTTCCATACTTTCCAAAGGAGTGCTATTATTATTTTTTTCTTTTGCCTCCCGAATTTTGATCCGTAAACACGTACGCTAACTACCGAAGTAATAACAACAAGGAAAAATGGACACCACTCCGACAGAGGCCGCTCAAGCTATTGCCCTATTGCAAGAAGGACGTGACCAAAGGGAAGTCGCTGCGCTATTGCATATGAGCCAATCAGCAGTTTCCAGAGTGTACAGACGGTATTTGGAGACCAGCGCCGTCATTAGCAGACCAGAATCAGGCAGAGGAAGATGTACTTCTGAGCAAGACGACCGATTCGTGCTTATGACGTCGCTACGAAATCGCCACATGACTGTTGTTGCGATCCAGCAAGAGCTCCATCAAGTTCGGTCATGGTGTGGGGAGGCATTTCGTTAGACCGCAAAGATCAACTTGGTGTTTGTGCCTGCCGGTGCTGGCAGAGGTGGCTTAATTGCTCACGCGTATATTGAAAACATTCTCCAAGAATATGTCGTACCCTACGCAGGATTTAGTGGTGAGAACTTCATCCTAATGCAGGATAATGCGAGGCCTCATGTTGCTGGGTCTGTGCGGCAGTACTTATCCGAGGTCGGAATACCCACACTGGACTGGCCAGCGCGAAGCCCCGGTCTTAACCCAATCGAGCACTTGTGGAATGAGCTTAAAAGAAGAGTGCGAAAGCGTAATCCAGCTCCTACGTCACTCAATGACCTGAAGAATGGGATGCCATACCACAGGCAGTTGTCAAAAAACTTATCAGGTCAATGAAAAATCGATTACAAGCTGTAATCAGGGCAAGGGGCGGACATCAAGTACAGATTTTTTGTTTTTGCATAAATTAATATGAAGAACGTTATTAGAGAAAAAAATAAATTATCAGAACAGGACGTTTTTTTTCCTTCTTCACTTCATTACATTTTTCAGCTTGTATTGCATATTTTAGAAATAAAAAGTCATATACTGAAAAGAGGACACTTAGACCTTTCAAATGGTAACCATATTTCATATAATTAAATTTGCTAGATTGAGTTTTTAAGTTAAATTTGCTAGATTGAGTTTTCAAAAGTCGGGCAACAAACCTTGAGTTGATTTTTTTGTCCACCAGTGTAGTTATAAAACACAAATATCTATTAGGCAAACTATGACTATGACATTATCGTAATTATGATTATTTTTGACATTACTAATAATATTAAACTTTTCTCAGTTTGACCACAGACTTTAATCATAAACAAAATAGTAGGTAGAAATATGTGTTTGTGTGTCAAATGCATGGTAATGTGTGTAATGTTTTTTTTTTATTAATTTAATGTATTTTCCAAGCATTATTATAACAAAAATTTGGCTTTCTGCATTTCTTCTCCGTGTAAACTTAAACTGTGGCAAATTTCATATTCCTCCGTTCGCGTAATTTTCGTAAAAAGGGGTAAAAAATTTTTGCTTCACGTAGTAATATATTGATAAAAATGACAATATACAATGAAGTCAACATACCAGTCGATATATTCACTTATTGTTTTGTTTTAAATAGATATTTTATATATTATTAGGTAATCTTAACAATATATAACTTATTTGTTTATAACAAAGAAGCGAGCGAGGTGTGCAAGGACCTCGTCTTATGGATCTCTCTTCCTATCCCGCAAGGGGCCTGCCGTGAATATATATATATATATACATACTGTTCTGTTTCCCGTTATATGTGTATTCAAATTGTGTTATCGTGCAGGTACACCTATACACACACACGGGCGACAAGCCGCTGAATTGCAAGTGGTGTGATGAGCGGTTCGCGTATGCATCCACTCTGCGTTCGCACAGGCTGCGGTGCCATCAGGACAAGATGGCGCCGCAGGTTCAGATCAACAACTACCAGCACTACGTCCCATCAGAGGTCAATTTACATATTTTATTTCTCTACTTAAACATTTCATAATTGTTGTAAATATTAAAACGAAAAAAAATCCTTACCTAATAGGTGTGATTTGAACCCACGTTCCTTCGATTATCTGTGGAGTATTTTTTTCATATGAGATACAGTAGATATATGCCCTCTTAGTAATACTTACTTATTACTTGGTGGTTGAAGTTGCATTGGTGACTGTAAATTTGGAGAAATATATTGAAATATGCGTATACTTTTTTGGTAGTGTATAGGAAAAGCACATGACTGATGATCAAGCAATTGTGGAATCTAGTCTTCTATTAAAGTGAACTTTTTCATTTAAATACTTTAAAAAATTCTGCCGAGTTAGAAGAAATGAATTACTAATTAATTTACTGTAAAATTCATCGAATTAATCAAACACCGAAGCGGATAATTTGGAAATATTAAAATCAAGCTAAGTGTAAATGTAAGTTAGAGTCCGATGTTGTTTGCTTCACAAATGTGAAGAGCTGGTGACGCAATGATGAAACGCGCTGTTACGTTTTGCCAAGTTGGTGGCGCAGTGACGAAACTCGCTTTACTTTGACAGCAACGCTCGTGGATTAGATTCCCACACAGGAAAAACATTTGTGTTTGTTTTCTGGGTGTTTTTAAGAGAGGTAGGGAGCATCTAAACAGCCCGTCTGGGCAAATACCTCACACAAAAACCGCGGCCAAATAACCACTCCCTGTGTTCCTGTGTGTGAGTGAGGTCGCCAGTAAGCTTTTTAGGAGTTGCTCTCTTAGCAGCAGAGATGGCATATAGCAAATAATACATAATGCATTGCAAGCTTTTGTTGGGTACAGTAACCGATTTATATCATGTGGATTGTATGCTTCCCGACGTAGTATAAAAAATATATATATACCACTAAAGTGTCAATCAAAGGTACGGCTTGCATGGTGGTAAGCAGTTACTGTAGATTATTTACTATTGTAACACAGGGCCGTAACTCATGCATAGCCTATCCTAAAATCACGACTCACATGTTACCGACTCCAGATATAAATTGTAAGATTTTGGGAAAATAATGCTGCGGTTGCTGCACTGTTATTGGCCGACGCAATAATGTTCTGATTGGCAGAAACATACACACCGCTCAAGTTTTCAGTCCACTGAATTATATTGACTACATTACCACTGTGCTGAAGTTCGTGTTCCATTCCTATGTCGAACCTATAACTATTGTAAATATATTGTAACCAGTGGCGGCTGTACCTTAAGTGCGCTCGTACGCTGAACCACCAATTCAAAAGATTTAAAAATTACGAAATATTATTTCATCTTTTAATTACCATCATAATATTTATTTTTGAAACATACAAAAACATAATATACTTAACAAATAAAATTTAAAATTATAACAAATACATGACAATTTAAACGCTTTGCTAAACTATTAAGACTTATTTTCCCTGTAAAGAAAAATTCTCGTGCGCTTCCGCGAGCGCACGAGGACTACTAGTATAACTTGTATGAGTTACGAGCTTATATGCCTGACGCGTGAAACAAAAGATAGTTCATAGAAATGTACCGAGAAATGAGGCGGTTCTCGTGCGCCGCACGTGCGAATCGAAGATTAGCGAGAGCACCCGATGTTTGACGAAATTTTAAATTTGAGTTCGACGGCGGCCATGATGGACCTCTCCTTATCAGTATAGTTTCGCTGTATCTGTCTGTGACGCGTTAATTTTTGTTTGTTTATATTAAGTAATTGTTTTTTTTTTATTTACATCTTTTATGTTGTTGATTGTTGCAATAATTGTTGATTTGTTGCAATTTCTAATATTAATACTTGGTGAGCAAGTAAAGTGCACCACCAGTTCGATAACCCACCAGCCGCCACTGAATGTAACTTACTAGCATTAAGTTGCGTCCGACGAGATAATGCGTTTCTGACAGCTGTCAGGAACATGTTTCTCGGCGGATGCAGTGAAATGGTGTTCCCTATTAGTTTCTAAGATTATAACTACACATAAATAAAGTTTTATGCAGACAATATTGTATGATATGTGCTTTGTGTTGTGTCTTAAAATAACAAGCCCGGCGGTGTAGAGGTTAGCAATGCTATTTTAACATAAGGCTCGGGTTCGATTCCCACACAAGCCAATCATTTGTGTGCATGAATGTCTGTAGGTTTTCATCTGGGTATTTTTAAGAGAGGTAGGGCGTATCAAAGCAGGTCGTTTTTTTTATACATCGTCGGAAGGCATACAAGCATACGGGCCACATGATGGAAAGCGGTTAACGTAGCCTATGACCACTCGCAATACATTAAGTATCACTCGCGCGATGCCAACTCTGCTGCTGGTACAGCAATTCCTAAGGAGCTTACTAGTGACCTCACTCACATACATGAACACAAGAAAGTGTTGTTATTTGACAGCGGTTTTCTGTGAGGTGGAGATACTTTTTCCAAACGGGCTGCTTCAATGCGCTTTACCTCTCTTCACCCAGAAAAAGACAACAGACATGTTCATGCACACAATGTTTGCCCTATTTGGGAATCGAACCCATGAGCATTGGCGTCAAAGTAACGTACTCGTAACAACGCGTTTCGCTACTGCACCACGTTAAGCAAGCATTCATTTACTATACACCAGGTATACACTGTACACCAGGTACGTTGTATGCCTCCGGAAGTTGTATAATAAAGTAGTAAGTTTAACCATACTTCTTGTTGCAGGAATATATTAAGAACGACTTAACGGCCATCGGTGTACCGAAGAACGAAGCAGAGGCCATGTGAGGAAATTGTTGTTGATTTGGAGTTACGCGCAATGTGTATGATATCTATTATTTACATCATTTTATATGTAAATTATATTTCACAAACATGGAATAAACACTCCACCAGCATATTTTTGTGTTTACAATATCTTCAATCCTCCAGGCCTTTAGTAATACGTATGTAAGTATATATAATATAAAGATTATATGTGGTTCATTGAAAGATATTATTTTCATGACCATCCAATACATTCATGACACGAATTGTAATCCAAAGTGTTCGATGAAATTAAGAATTTAAGTTGTTTGCGAAACTTGTCCCCGGTTCGAACTCTGACGTGGACATGTACCACTAAATGCGTGTCTTCGGATTTATGTGCATATTTGTAATTATCGCTTGCTCGACGATGAAGGAAACAACGGAAACATCCCGCAGATCCATTAAAATTATATATCGAAAGGCGTGTGACCTAACCTAGAAAAGGTGGGAATTTCTCCCTGGGTTGCGGAGGTTTGACGGCAGTCGCTCCATGTAAAAATCTGCATTTTCGGTGACGGACCCCGCCAATCCTAATGCATTACGAAGCGGGGTAGCGCTAGGAAAAGACTTCAATTGGAAATAAATATCTTTCAGAATCACGTGCGATATCCAGTTGATTTAACAAGCTCACTTCGGGATAATGATCTTAATATTGATGACATTGCAGAATGGACTAAATAATTCAACTGCACTTAATATATATTATATTTGTAAACAATTCTATACTGTCGAAATCTAAGTCATGAGGCACAGCTCGATGCACACGACGCGGTGCTAATTCTAACGCTAACTTATGGAAGTAAAAGCTGGTGATGGCAGAGAGAGCATGAAAGTAGAATAAATGCGGTCGAGGACGACCATTGGGCAAAATAACCAAAATATGTGTTCACCGCGCTCGCAACGATGATGAATAAAGAGAGTTGGTCTGATAGAGAGACGGGACGGTTAATATATAAAAGGCATGCTCCGGTTCGCACGAATGAAAGATTCAGGACCAAAACATGATGAATCAGATATTCAATGCGAAAGTGGAAGAATGTAGAAGCCGATGAAGATCAAGACTCTCCTACCAAATTGGTCGTGTTTTATCAGAATGTGAGGTCAGGAGCCCTAGGAACCGGCGAGCGCATGAAAAGACCTATAAATATTAAAGAAACAAGCGAAGTTCTTGACGAGCTCGGTGGCTCAGTCGTGAATGACGCGACTTTCACACCAACGCTCGTGGGTTCGATTCCCACACAAAGCAAACATTTGTGTGCATGAACATGTCTGTTTGTCTTGGTCTGGATATTTTAAGAGAGGTAGGGCGCATCATAGCAGCCTGTCTGGGAAAGTACCTCCACCTCACAGCAAATCGCAGCCAAATAGCAACTCCCTAGAGGGTTTGTTGTGTTCCTGCGTGTGAGTGAGGTCACCAGTAAGCTCCCTAGGAGTTGCTGTGTAAGCAGCAGAGGAGGCATCACGCGAGTGATACTTAATATATCTCAAGCGTTAATAGGCTACGGTACCCGCTTTACATCAGGTGGGCCGTATGCTTGTATGCCTCCCGACGTAGTATAAATAAAAATAAAATGCGCAAGGACCGCGTCTTTTGGCGCTCGGTTACCCTTTATGGGACCGGGTGTGAAGATATACTTAGTCTGGCCATAAATACTGTTACAATTAAAAATAAACAAAATATTACATTTGAATTTGGAATCTGTCATTTTTATATGATTGTTCATTGAGTTTTCTCATTTTGGCGCCAATAAATTGTACAATATTTTGCGATATTAAAATGGAGTGGGGTGATAAAGAGAACCGAATCGCTGTGATTGCATTACACAAAGTACGTATGGAGCCAAATGCAAGTTTTAAAACTCTCCATACGCTTCGTATTAGTAAAATGTTTGTGTACCGGGCTATTAATAGGTAGGTACAATGAGACCTCCACTGTTTGTGACAGACAAAGATCTGGCCGTTCATGTAGTGTTCGTACGAAAAAGGTGGTCAAAGCAGTAAGGGAAAGAATTCGAAGAAATCCTGTCCGAAAGCAAAAGATTTTATCTCGGGAGATGAAGATAGCACCTAGAATCATGTCGCGTATTTTAAAAGATGACTTAGGACTTGAAGCCTATAAGAGACGTACGTGGCTAAACTTCCTATAGAAACAGTACGTAAACCCATAGATTAGTAACTAGACAGATTAAAGGCCTGTGTCAAAGCCAAAGTTGGCCATTTCGAATAGTCATTTTTTTATTTTTTGCTAAGATTCCTTAAATATCTTATGTACATATAAGTTTTATTAAGATTACATTACATCATAAAAAACAAATGCATATTCATTTGTAACAGAACTTATGGCCGGACTAGGTACTCGTATAAACACTTTTGTAATTTCATTTATGAAATACGAAAAACGTATTCTAGTTCATCAAACCGCCTCGCACGCAGACTTGATAAATTCCAACCTCCCGAACGGCGGAGCACCGTAAATCACGTCTCCGCCAGATTATATAGAAGACTGAGGAGTATAATCTTCCCCTATGTACTTCCCCTATGTGTATCTGAGTATGGAACAGTGTACGAAACTCTTCGCCGCAGCATTCGATGATGTCTTCAAGTTCTTGGTCTGGAAGGGATACCGTATAAATATCAATGGCGTATACATCACTTACCTTCGATTTGCCGACGATATAGTTCTCGCGGCGAAATCACCGGAGTATCTTAGCGCTATGCTCAATGACCTCAATAGTGTCCAACAAGGTAGGTCTCACGATAAACATGGAAAAGACTAAGACCATGTTGAATGTCGCTCACGTTCAGTTGTTGACGAATATTTCGTTCGCAAGTTATTTCAGTTAAGTAAGTCCAGAGTGGTCAACAGACAAATCCCACTCAGCTGGGCGGTGTTCGGGAAACTTCAACACATCTCGTCCAAAATAGCTCAGCGCCTAAGGACTATAAAGTCTTTGAACAGTGTGTATTGCCAGTGATGACATAAGGAATTAAGATGTGGTCTTTTACTGCGGGCCGTATGGACAAGGACAGGGCTATTCAGCTATGGAAAGAGCTATGCTCGGGATTTCGCTACGTGATAGAATCGGAAGTGAGGGTATCCGCAGTAAAACTAACGTAACTGACATAACCTAAAATACAAACCAGCAAGCAAGCAATAACCGTTGGAGAAAAAAGGCCTATATCCAGCAGTGGACGAATACGGGCTGAATTGTTGATACCTTGAAAAATCTAAACTGTATAGAGTATGTATGTACGAAGTCTTGCCATAAATACTGAAACAAAGAAAAAAAAAATTCTATTGCAAATAACATTTATTACTTAGTATAAAGTTATTACATACTAGTTTAATACTTAAATATAAAACAAGTTAAAATATAAAAAGCTTCGAAGTGGATAATAGATCCAGGCGTTATTTTGCGAAAGTCGTAAAAGTATAATTTTTCGCGACTATGTATCATTTTTCACTTTTTTGTAACGAAACTTCAAATGTATCGAGTTTATGCGTTAAATTCACGAGAAAAATGTCGGGAACCCGTTTTTACTTTTTATTTTTCTGTTTTTAAAAACCAGTTGTTTTTGTATCAAAACCATCCAGATATAAAGAGTAACTAAAGAGAATTTAATGCAACTATTTTCTTACTTAAAATACGAAAAAGCTATTTCCCAGACGGTGTAGGCGGAAAAGCTCGAGCACAATATGAATTGTCCTTACACACCTCACTCTCTTCTTTAACATTCATAGCTACTTTCATGCATGCTCGTCATTTCCTTATATTTACATTTAGTTCGAAATAACAATGATATAATCGGTGTTCGTCCCTAATTTGTAATAGCGGAATGTCAAAAATACCTCTAGATCTCGCATCAATAGACATTTCTGATACATTTCGCAATAATCCCTACACCTGCCGAGGTTTGTTCATAGGTATATTGTTCCATTGAAGTTCCATGGAGCGGGTCACGGCTGGTGTACTACGTTACAACAATTATCTCGAAATGGTCGTTACGTTTCGTTCTATATCCCCGCGCACGCCTATCGAATTACTGGGATAATATCAATGATTTTAGAGAGTCATAATAATATCATTTCACAAACATTAATTTTATCGCCGGTGCAATGTCGTGGGTGTCAAGCTAGTACTCATTTATCTTTAGATGTATCTGTGTTTTAGGTTAATTCTGTCTCTTTTTTTAAATGATTTTACGATGATCTTAATTTAAGTTTGGTTTTGTATAATATTCAATTATATAAACCATTTCATTAATTAAAAGCGTAACCGTTGGTTCCCAAACACCATATATTATGATAGGTAGATTAGATTTTGACTTTGAGATTTCTGTTATTTAAAGGTGCGTCATGAATTGGTCAATACAATATTTCTTATTTATAAATAAAATGACAATTATTTGGTACAAATAGCTATGCTGGGCTCGAGCATTAAATTATCTGGATTTTTCATGTATATTTTATAGAAATGAAATGAGGACTTTAATGTGACATTATGCAGATCAAAGATTAGTTGCGGTTCACGCAGACTCAAAAATATTTGAACAGCCAAGGTGCAAGGTGAACCTCAAAGCTCTGTACATTCATTCTGCCACTGAAACCCCATAGGCTGATAGAGCGGAAGACTTTATTTTATAGGATAGATATCCAATATGCTTTGGTTAATGTACCGATAATGTGGAGTGACGACAACTGCGATCATTCCAAGTTTTTATTTTTTAGAAAATGTTGGTATAAATTTCGCAGTTTTTATACTTCCTAGATTTTTTAATACAACGTTGAAAGGCATACAAGCATACGACCCACCTGACGAAAAGCGGTTACCGTAGCCTATGAACGCTTGAAAAATATTAAGTGTCACACGCGCGATGCCACTTCTGCTGGTGCCACAGCAAAATGGGGAAGTACATTCACCTCACAAAAACCGCAACCAAAAATCCTGTATTCCCGTAGGTGACCCCCTAGTTTGCCACCGGGATGGCCAAAGCCACGAAATCGTTTCATTTGCCACTGCCGCCAATAATTGTTCCTGTATGCCACCCTATAGTATGCCACCGCGGCGGTAATCATCACTATTTACTAAGGGGTCGATTAATGATGTCAATATCATGATATTTTATATTGTAGTAATTAAAATATAAACAAAAACAATTCATTTGTCTTTCAGTATATTTAATTACAAGAAGATAATTGTTTACCTAATGGTTATTTGTAGCCGAAATAATTATTACTCATTAATGATTTTTACTGTTTATTTTAATACATGTCTGTTATCAGCCTGTAAACGTCTAAACTACCAAATAAATTAATAGCGAATTTTATTTGTATTCCACAACCACACGCTGGTGTGACTTAAGTCAATGATGATGACTGTAAGAAATAATCACTATATTACTCGTATTACCACAAGAAACAGAATAGGGTGGCGAATGAAACTAGTTTAGTGGTATGAGCCACGCCGATGGCAAATAAGGAAGTGGTATATGAAACGAATATAGTAATGTTGGCCACCCCGGTGGTAAATTAGGAGGTGGCATATGAAACTAATTAAGTGGTGTGAGCCACTCCAATGGCAAAGTACGTGGCATACGGGAATAAAAAATTAATAACCCCCGGAAGGTTGTTTCGTTGATGTGAGTTCGTTCATAGGCCATTTATGTTAGGTAGGGCGAATGCTTGTTTATCTCCCGACGTTGTATAAGATAACCGCCCTCGGTTTAATATTAAAAATAAAATTGTCTTCTATACGATAACACCACATGAACTGTAGGTATACAAAATGTCAGAAAAAGTTAAGGAAATTGCAAAACTTCCATATCATAGATGGCGATTCCACGCTTATGTGAGACCAAACTAAAAGTGAAGCGGAGCGGTATTGATGGTGACTCGGTGGAAAGATAAGGGCCGTCACACGTCAGCGAGTTGGCGAACGGCCAGTTAACGTTGCCGTCGGTCGAGCACTAACGAAATAAACGTAATGTTGCATAAACGATGTCTCGTATTGTGTCATGTTGGAGACACATACATAGACATACAGAGTAGTAGTAGGGAGATATAGCTTTAGGAACTGGCACCAAAAAGCTAATTCAGGTAAAAGCTTTAAAATAAAGAAATGAAACCCAAATTATTGAAAGACACAAAAAATATTGAAGGTAAAAATTCTTTACCTATCATTACTATCATTAGGCCCTCCCGCGCACTTAGATTCGTCTTAAATTTTATTAAATATTTTTCCTTTTAAATTAGTGACATGGTTGTTATATAAAATTGGTTTTATGTGACAATTTTGATAACATTTTGTGGCATAAGTGCTAATGAGCTACTAATGACAAAATTAAATATACTTAACACGTTTATGCATTGAATTAAACAATTTTTAACGGAAGTATCGCGTATTTTATTTATTTTGTTATACTTACCTGACGTTTCGAATGCTTTGCAGCATCCGTGGTCGCAGGAACGTGTATGCACTTTGTGGAAGTCGTGAAAGAGAACAGACATGAACATAGCTTTGTAAAATTAATTATTCATTCATTCAGTTGCTGGGACATTTAGAATTAAGAAGATTTTGAAAGGGTACCAAATTGTACTGTACGCGCTAGATTTTCATTTCTCATAGTTTTCATTATTTTTTAATCTACCTGCATTTCGCAAACGACCATTGGCGAACGAGAAATGCCGAAAGAAACTTGCCAATAAAGATCTTTTTTCAAATTGTCGAGTAGTCGAGTTGTAATAACTAACAATTCATTTTATCAACGTAGTGGAATAATGTTGATGTCAAGCAGCAAAATTAAAGAGATACCTAAAGGTTGCCTGTTCTAAATCATGTCCAGCCATACGCAACTTATTCGTGCTTCTAAGATTGTGGTAGAATTTTTATAAGACTTCATATTTTTGGATTTACTTTACATTATGTTTTCATAAATAAGTATGTACACCGAGTAATTACAGTGAGGATATTATTTTTCGAACAGTTCTATGAGTAGAGTAGGTGATGTTATGAATAGAGTAGATAACTGACATAGTGCTGTGAAAGTAACTGAAATAGACTAGGCGTACAGTAGTCACATCTGTCCACTGTCTAATTCTCCTAACTTCAACAGAGAATAGAGCTTACTGTCAAGTTTGTTTGTAATGATTTCTTTTATACAACGGTATAAAGCTGTTACCGTAGCCTGTGAACGCTTGCAATACATTGAATATCACTTTTACGAATCCACCTCTGTTGTTCAATCAATCAATCAATCAATAATATTTATTTGCGCAAAAATGTAGGTACATAATAAGGTGACATTTGAACTGTTTCCCGTGTACATTTTGCCTTTTGTAAAGTCTAAATTGTTGTCAGATATTAATACATTGTAATGTCCAATATAAATCAAAGAATGTCATTTAAATAGTCATTAATTGAATAATAACATTTCTGCGATAAAATTAAATACAATTTTTGCTTAAATTCACTTATAGTCAATTCTTTGATATTTTTTGGTAGCTTATTATATATTTTAGGAGCCATTCCAAATACGCTCCCGCTGAACATAGATGTGTTTTGCGACATGTGTCGAATTTTGTGATTATTTCGCACGGAACTTATAAAATCGAATTTGTTTAAGTTTGACTTTACAAAAACAGATAATTCGTATATATACATTGCAGGAAAAGTAAGAATATTTAAGCTCTTGAAATATGGTTCGCAAGATTCAGTATGCTGAAGCCTACACATTGCCCTGACGCATTTTTTTTGCGCCTTGAACACTTTTTCTTTTCCTGTGGCGTTACCCCAAAATATAAGACCATATCGCAAAGTGGATGCAACGTATCCATGATATGCTGTAAGAACTGCAATTCTATTAGCTACTTTCTCTAGCATATATAAAGCGTACGAGAATTGATTGATCTTTGTACAGATATGATTAATTTGTGATTGCCATGTCATGTTTTTGTCAATATGTATTCCAAGAAATTTCGTAACGTGAGTCTCATTAATTAAATGTCCTAAGTATTTGATGTCAATTCCGATTGCATTTTTGCGTGGTCTCTGTATAAAATTCATTGATTTTGTTTTGTCAAGATTTATAATTAAATTGTTACTTTGCAGCCACTGAATTACACTACTTAATGTCTCATTTATTTCATTTTCAAATGTATTAGCATTATTGCATTCAAACACGATAGTGCTGTCGTCCGCGAAAATCGAAGGCCTTAGTCATATCCATGTACAATGCTATAACTTGTGTCCTTTTATCCATGCACGATAGTATTCTATATAGAAAGTCATAGATTGCCATATTTATAGTTTTATTTCTTCTGAAGCCTTTTTGTTCTTCAGCAAACAAGTTTTGGTTTTCAAAAAATGTATAAAGTGCTTCATAGATAACATTTTCGAATACCTTCGAGAGTACTGCTATTAGGGCGACGGGTCTGTAAAAGCTCATGTTTTCTCTATCCACCTTTTTAAAAGCCGGTTTGATAACTGTTAATTTCAGTCGTTCAGGATATGCTCCTATGCCTATACAGATGTTTACGATATGAGCCAATACAGGGGCAATGATATCAGCGACGTATTTTAGGACCTTTGTATGGATTTCATCGTAACCAGTACTGTTAGTGTTTTTCAAAGATTTAATTATTTGGTAAATATCGTGTGCTACTACTGGTCTCATAAACAATGATTTAGCATTGTGGTTGCTCAGCGTCATTTTACATTGAGTACTTTTTTTAAAAACAACATCATCAATAAAATAGTTATTGAATGCCTGTCTCTTGGATTGTCAATTCTTTTGTTATCTATTTTGATATGCGTTATGTCGTCTCTAGGTAGGTTAAATTTTGTGCTATTTATAATGTTCCAAGTTGTCTTAGATATGTTTTTAGAACTATTAATGTATTGAGTATTTTGTGCCTTTTGTCAATTTTATTATTTTGTTAAGACGATATGAATATTGTTTAAATTTGGTTTTAGCGAATACACTAGGATTTAATCTATACTCCCAAAGTAGTTGCCGTTTTCTTTTGCTGCATTTTTTGATACCACGTGATATCCATCTTTGTTTGCGTATGGTAGGAATTTTTTTTCTCTCTATCGGAAAACATAAATCATAGAATAATTTAAATTCATCATAGAATGTATTAAATGCGGAATTTGGATCTGTACTATTATAGACATCTCGAAAACCAAGCTCTGCTATACAATGTCTGAATTTGGTCATATTTTCATTATTAAAGCTTCTTTTACTTTTATACCAAAATTGTTAACACAGCAACTCTTTAGGAGCTTACTGGTGACCTCACTCACGTGCAGGAACATAATGACCCTCCAGGGAATCGTTATTTAGCTGCGATTTTCTGTGATGTGAGGTACTTCCCCAAACGTACTACTTAAATGTAATTTTAAATTTAAAAAGTGTACTTACTCTTGTATTCTAGTTTCCATATTCCAGTCTAGATGCACATCTATGCCGGAATGTGGTCGTGTCCGGGAGAAGCTTATTGGAATTATACGGTTGTCATAAGCAGGACTTGAAGCTGGGGAAGTGAGACGACGTGGGATCACAACAGTTTTGCGATATGAAGTTTGAGGAGGGTATATCTGGGCCGTGTCAATAGTGTGTGAGGGCTGAAATGTAGGATGTGGAGATTGAGCAGGCAGTGGGGAAGGAAAATGTCTGACAGTATCCGCAAACTGAAAAACTGAGGGAACCTTGCAGATGCCTCCAGATAGGAAATGTTGTCTTGGGACATTGTAAGCTTAATAGACTTCTGTCGGAAGTGTTCGGGACAGTAAGGATCCTTGGCAGAAAGGCTGCCGGAGCAGAATACACATGTAGGTGATTGCTTACTGCAAGAGATCCCCTCTTGGCTCTGGGCACAGGCAAAACAGCGCGAACTTGACCTGCACTGTGAAGTCACATGTCCAAATCTGCAGCATTTATAACATTGTATGATAGGAAGGACATAACATATATCTTGTAATGTTAAAACCTTATTAGATATTGACAACATACAATGCATTGTCTCTGTTAAGTCTATGACAGTATTGTCAAATTATTTTCATTTGTACAATTCAATTTTTTTAAATTGTATATTTTAGGACGGAAAACTGAAAACAAGTCAGTCTGGAGGAAGCTTTCGAGAAGTAAATATTCAGTGCACCACGTCTGAGACCACCAGCCTCCTGCTGTGGGCTACGTGGTAAACCGTCGGAATTTTACTACCTTTTCCAAACCCGATAATCTCCGGACATCTAACTAATCTAAAATGATAATACCTGCAGCCCCTGTTGTGGACTACGGCGGCTGACAAAGATACCGCTGAGGTGTTGGTCCGTAAGGCGGTCCCCACCATTACCAACAACTTCTACGTCTGGATCTGCGTGCTGGCTAACACACTAACCTGCCGTCTACAGTCGCCGATCACTATAGCCGGCGGCCACTTAGTGCACCCACCAGTGATTCGATCAGTGATATACCGGTTAGACAAATTAAAACGCGAGTTCTTAAAGACCTTATTTAGCCGAATTTATAGTGAACCCTTTGTATATATTTATTATATTGTAAAATAGCCCTATTAAATTTGTATCGCTTTTAATACTCCCTTTTCTTCAACTAGTAACATAACAATTTGGCGCCCAACTTGTTATATTACAAGTTGAAGAAAAGGGTACTAAAAAGTTATACAAATTTATTAGGGCTATTTTACAATATAATCAATATAAAAAAAGGTTAACTATAAGTTCGGCTAAAATGGTCTTTAAGAACTCGTTTTGCACTGTCTCATCGGAAAGCACTGAACGTATAACTGGATGAATGGAGAAAGCGGCCGTCGGCTATAGTGGTCAATGACTGCAGATGTGCACGTCAGCACCCCAGACAGCTTGCAGGTCCGTGAGGAACTCACGGACGTCGTAGGTCACGATGCTGAAGATAGAATCGGTGAGGACTGCGTTGCGGTCCAACACTGCAGCGGTACGAGTCACCAGACGGCGAAGTCCACAGCAAGGCCTGGAGGTATATGAAAAGTATTTGTTAAATTAAAATGTCCGGAGATTCACAGGTTTGGATAAGAGAGAGCAATTTTCGATGTTTCACCACGTAGCTACACAGCAGGGGCTGGTAGTCTCAGACGTGGTGCACACTATGTTTCTATCGTCCGATCTTGCTCCAGACTTCCTCCAGACTGACTTTGTTTGACGGTTTTACCTAAAATATCATATTTTTAAACTTTGAAATTACGAAATCAATATTTGTGACAGATCATAGAGCATGCTAATAAAAGATTCTATGTAAAGTATGCTGAATAAGGTTTTAACATTACAGTCTCCACAGGCATTGATGGAAAAAAACAATATATATTGGGAGGTAGTTTTTGACCCCGGAAGGTCAGTACTACAGTCTGGGTGGGAATCCAGAGCGTGTTGCCGCCCTCACTGACCGACCGTCTATTAAGTCGTCGTGCTCTGATCACAGTGTCGAAACACAAAGGATTCTCAATTGCTAAAACAAACTCCTCTAGAGATCATTCGACCGGTACTGCTCTAACAATGCCCATCCCTGTCTCATGGAACGATGGGATTGTTACCTCAAATTTGGCTGATGCTAACGAAGGGTGTGCAAGAAATTTATTCGCATCGACTGCTGACTTAATTTCGAAATGCGATTTCGGCTTACCCGCTAACGCTATCTTTAGATACATTATTTATCTGGTGGTGGAACGGAAAGTGACCTAGCTGGATCGGTCTTAGTGTAGTTCCAAAAGAAGCGTCATCCAGCTCATTCACGTGAACAATAAATGGGGCGACGTCATTATCCGTGTAGAAGGATCTATTATCATTATAATCTGGGTGTGTGAACGATAATTTTTTTAGGAGGCTACGTGGTTTCACTTTTATTATCTTGTTACCTTTTACAATTAATGGGATCTTGTTCCGAGAGGGGTATTTGCGATGACGTCAATGAAAAACATGGCAGAGACTGACATCTCTGTCCATCCGGGCCGCCCCGCCCGGATCGTGCGGCTCCTCATCCATCCTCACGTCAGTAAACAAAACACGCAACACTTACTAGACAGATACAATACCATCACCAACACAAAAAGATAAATCAACAGCCGAAATAAATTATATCACAAAAGAAAACCGTAACACGTGGATCACGCACTCAACCAAAAAGCAGAGTCAAGAAAATTATATTTTCTGATTTTAGGTAATCATGACAGCCATATTAGTCTTGGTGCATACAGTCTGCAGAAATCGTTGAATCACTACGCTGACTCTGTTACCAAATACCTCTCATAAACTCTAGCCTTTGGACTTGATCTCTCAACACACTCTCAATACACAATTTAAGAAAGTGAAAATTACATGGCAAGTCGATTTGAAAAAATCCATCACACAGTATGAGATAGAAGAATTATTTAGGAATGCTTTTGACATGTGTTAGTCTACCCCACTTGGTATTCGTAAACCCGTACCCTAAGGGGTTTGTTTTATTTTTTAATGTTACATTTTGTAAAAAAAAATTGATTAATAGTTATATGAATAAATATATAAAGGCCGCTGTTTTATTTAAGTTTTTCCTTAAGTGTTTGTGTTTCCCCTACTTTACCCTATTATACGAATGCATAAAGTTTTTCCTCCGTGAACTCTTTTATTGTGGAATAAATTGCATGCCGAATTTTTTCAGAGAGGTATGGGGAGGTTCGTTTCAGTTCGGTAATGCGCGAGTGATGCACATGCACATGTTGCAAGCATCTGAAGTTAGTGTTGTCTATCTGCTGGAGGCAGATAGTGAAATAAAGTAAATAGGAGACCGCTCAAGATTCTATAAAGCCTTCAAAATAGATGGCTGATGACTTTAAACGACTGTCATTTTATAAAATACTTTTTCTAACGCTCCTTCGCCTAAATAAACAAATATTGTCGGACAAATTACACATAACCATCTTGCCCCAAAGTAAGCTAAGCTTGTATTATGGGTACTAGACAAAAGATAAACATACGTAAATACTTTTTTTTTGTAAATACATACTTATTATACATAGGAAATAGCCAAACCTAGACAAACAGACATGTTCATGCACATAAATGTTTGTCCTGTATGGGAATCGAACCCATGATGGTTGGTGTCAAAGTAACGTGACAGCGCGTTTCATCACTGCGCCACCAAGCTCGGCAATATAAAGTCTGCATAGAACCATAATGTTTCGATAGGTATATCGTTATTTAGTAGCAAGAGAGGATAATGTTTGTTTTATGTTGTAATTTCTCATTAGACTCACCCAGTAGCTTACCTTGGTTTAACTCGCGATAGCTAAGCACCCACATTTTGTCGAAAGTAATGTCGAGATTAGTTCTACGTGAGATTTTATTGGCTAACGTAAATGGAAATCACAGAGTGGGTTTCATTTAATGTCATAGCTATTAGGGCAATGACGATACGCTCGGTTACACTTTCTGCGATAAAATTATATCTATCTACAATAGTAGGTATCACTGAACTAAAAGGGGAATATGGATTTGGATTCTAATTCAGCACCAATTTTAATCCGATGGTGGATCATAGCGGTTTTCTATCGATTATAAGTATAATAATGGCAGTTATAAAGTTTATAAAAACAACGATTAGAAAAATGTTTAAAGAAACTTTGTATTATTGTCCTGTGTGGAAATCAAACCAAGGAGCGTAGGTGTCAAAGTAGCGTTACTAAACACTGCGCCACCGAGCTCGTCATAGTTATTGGCTGTATTTTCAAATATTAAATTGCAGATTTACATTTCATTCAACTGAATTATGGTCAGGCAAAATTTTTTGGACAAAAAAAATTTGTAGTAGACGGAAACGAAAATACTTTCACAGCAAAAGTAAATACATTTTAGCCATACGATTTGTATGGAGATCATCCCGTGTCATTCATTGAACGTTAGATACGTATAAAAAAGTCGACGAATTGCAAAGCAGTACAGAATAACCATACGAGACCTGACTGGTCTCGTCTGGTTATTCTGTACTGCTTTTCGCCGTCACGTACCCAGAGGGCTTTAGAACCGTAGATTATGTACGAATCTTTTTATGAAATTTTGTAATCAATTTTGTTCCGGAGACTGGAACTCATCAAGTCAGCGTGCGAGGCGGTTTGTGATAAACTGATGACTCTCCAAAACAATACATAAATGCGGCTCCGAAGCGATATCGGCCTATCAATAAGATCTGATAACCCTTTTTGAAGAATAACATGATCAGGTTTCTGCTTCGCTCTTCTGATGTTTTACCGAGTGTATGACGGAATTGAATAACTTTTGAAGGACTACAAGTATCGGCTTTTAGCCCACTTTCATAAGCTCCGTTTAATTCCATCCTCGCTCGATGCCTTCCCATTTTTAAGCTGTTTGAGAGCCATTAGAATTGCGTGCAGATGATGTTCGGGATATCTTCGGTATAGTGTCAAATTAGTTTAACTCATTGGAATGTTACCCGGATCCAATGCCGATGTGTACAGCTGTCCATAGAACTTCTCCATCTCACTCAGACTCTCAATCTATATAGAAATAATAGTAGAATATAATATAGTTTTCTGCTTCGTCAGTTGACTTTGCCCATCAGGTTGCATTTGCGGAAACTATAGTTTTGGTACCGCTCTATAGTCTCTTTAATAAGAATTATATTATTTCTACGTATGTCTCGCAGCATACATTTGGAAATCTGCCTGTACCTACTCAACCAGGAGTTGAAGACTTCAGTCACATTGCATGTCTGACTACGCACTGAAAACGATTATGAAGTTCTATTTGAAAGCTCTCGGAGTTTTGAATCTGGGCACGAGATGGACATAGCGTAGACTTCACTTGGAGAGAGAATCTTGAAGAAGAAGATCATCCTAAGGAGTCTCTCCTTCGCCTTGAAGTCGACCAGCAGTTGCCCTCTTCTGTTTCGTGCCCAGCTTTGTATTGAAGTTTTCCATAAGCACTGTGTAGTAGGTTTTAGAGGCATATATGACTTTGGAGACGTCCTCGTAGATAGCATTCTTATTCTCCATCTCACCATCAGGATATGTCGAGGTTGACGTCTGGGTATGCGAATACCATTTGGTAAATCTAACTATAAGGTACATAACCTCGCCGACACAGCCTATATTGAGTAGGTACATTGCTAACGAGGTGCTTGCGGACAATAAACCCGGCACTTATTTGGAACAGATATAGGTGGTCGCCTTCTTGATAGTAAAGCAAGTTGACGGATTTAAGGACCACCGTCTTCTCTGTCTGACTTTGAACTTCGGACAGTCCTACTTTATCCAAATGCAAATTGCTTGTTTCCTCTTCCAGATCTACGACCTTGTCATCGGTTCTCATTGCACGCGTTTTATATGTCACCAAGGCCAATCCGTAGTGGTGGTAGCCGCGACGTCAGAGCCGGGGATTCTTAGCACCCCCTGCCCCTTCAAAACTCTGACCACTATCGGAACCCGAGTCAGCTGCCGGTGCCACGCATAGCAGGCGGGTTGGCAACCGCAATAAGTTATCCATGTGTGCAGGGGACACTGCTACCCATCTCCTGGATCTTTTTCTTAGTTGCCTTTCACGATACCCACGGGTTGAGATAAGACGGCCTATTTTTACGCCATCTTTATATTAACCACCTTAATGAAAAATAAAGTGCTGGCATAGATGGTATATAATAAATATGGTATGATATAAAATCATCAATGACAAAATTACCGCTAATAGCACATCTCATTAATGCATGTATTAGGACATCCTTATACCCTAAGATGTTTTTATAGTTATAGATACGTCGTACACGCTTTAGAATGGCAATACGAAAGTAAGGTAATTGCCCAACTCGCATTCAGTTGGGCGCGCTCTCGCGTTGCTGTTATACGTACGTCGCCACAATATATTTAATGTCTTAAGATATATATTCATCTCTTTCTAACGACAGGTATGCCCTATCATTTGTCTCTTTGTTAGAGCAAAGTGTCATAATAAAAAACTGTACGTAGATATAGTACTAGTTACGCCATTTTAAAATACAATAATGTTGGTGTATATCGTGTCTACCTTTTATACGTCGCTGCTTATACCCAGATAAATTGAAAATCGGTATAATTAGACCTATACATAAAAAAGGTAGCTTTAGCGATCCAAATAATTCTAGACCAATCACAATTCTATCCTGTATAGACAAAATAATTGAAAGATACTTTGGCGATTAAATATATAAATATATTCAAATAATAATACTTCAAATAATATAATAAACGATAGTCAATATGAATTTCAAAAAACAAAAGCACGAATCAACTATTATATAAATTCACTAATGAAGTTAATAACCACCTAAACGATAAAAAGCATATACCTAGGTACTAGCAGTAGCGTGCACAGAGGTTTTTGACAGGGTAGGCAGAGTTTTTTTAAAGCTATTAACTTACCAAAAAATACAGAATGTTGATTTTGGTTACCCAGTCTTGTGGAAATAATGATGTATGTGATCACTTGTTTTTTTTTCACCGAAAGATAGTTTTGAAAACGCATCATTTTTTATTTTCCTTACACACAGCACATGAACAACTTTCGCAGTGAATATCATACATATTTATCAACTTTAAAACTTTAAAATCTTATTTTGTCTGCTACCAGTCAATCGATTCTAAACAAAAACAATGGCGTCCGTTTCAAAATCAAAATAAAATTTAACATCATTTTTTATACGAAAAAAAGAAATGGCAATATCTTTCACTATAATTATATGCAGCAAACTACTTTTTAAAATAGTTACGTAGCAATGTTCGCGACACTTCGGTAATTTACGTTATAGTTCAGCTGAAAAGACATTGTCTATACTATGCGATTGTGTGCGTTATTTGTGTTATTGTGGGCAATGTATTTACAGGAATGCACACTACAGTATTTTTTTTAACAACACGGCACACATACGTAAATTTAGACAGAAATAGTTTGTGTCTCTGCCGTTAAAAGCTGCCAATGCGGCGCTAGTGTAGGGTAGCGCCTAGCTGCGATTTGAATATGACTAGCGATGAATTTAATAACTTGCACCGATACCGATAGATGGAGCTGTTCTTAATTTTTTGTTTTTGATACGAAATATTAGTTTAAAACTATGTTTAAGAATGAAACATCGGATGGTATTTATCAAATTGATAGGGTTGGCAATGTCTTTTTGCCTATATGGAGTGCACGCCACTGGGTACTAGATTATTATATATAGATTTTAGTCGCATAAAAAAAAATTGTCATATAAGGGTATATACAGGGCCGCTTTCTACATTTCTTCAAAGATTACCTTTTAAACCGTTACACAGCAGTAAAAAATATTAATATACTTAGTCACATGGTGCCTATGGACATGGGAATGGTTCAGGGGTCGATAATCGGTCTAACAGAGTATTTGTTGTACGTAAATGATATGAACATCTTGTTCACTGAGGGTTCTGTTTATCAGTTCGCAGACGACACGTGTTTAATATCTGCACACAAATTATGAACAGAACATATAAATATTGAACAGGCCCAACAGCATATGCAACACAACTTTAATAAACCAACAAAAAACAAAAGTCATGCATACACATTCACCACACCTAAAACCGATCAAAAACCCAAAAATCGTTGCTCATAATCACAGCTGCCTACATAATACCGGCAATACAAATTTATGCATATGGACCGTTACAACAGGTCAATAAACATACCTATCTTGGCCTCATTATAGATAACCACCTAAATTGGGGAGTCAATGTAGGACTATGTTTGTGCTAAACTAAGGTCCATCCTATCTAAATTATCATTATTAAAATACAAACTACACTACAGTACCCGTAGAATGCTATACTTGTCTTTGACTGAATCTATGATTAAGTAGCTACGGTCGAACATCTAAAACTAATCTCGACAACATCTATAGTCTGCAGTTGAGATTACTAAAAACAATAGTTCCTATTTCGGTAAAGAAAGCACACAGGGAGCACTAAGAGGGCATATTCAAATATTGCAACATTATTCAAGTATTTAATAAGGTTAAAATATCAATATTACGTGACGAAATAGGTAATATGGTTAATTTAAGTGTCAAGGACCTCCTAATTTGCGAATTCTACACAGCCAACTCCAAGTATGAACTACCCGCCTATAAGGACACATACGGAAACCGAATTGGCAATAAGAATGAGTTGTCGCCGGAAATTGTAAAAAAAATTGTAGATCAACCTAACAAAACAAATAAAATTGTTAAGGCAGCATATCCACCGACTAAGTCTTGCTTTGAACGTACACAACTTGTAATTAAACAGGCAATGCACAATCTGATTTATATAAATTTGCTATACTGTTAGAATATTGTTATATTGTTGTTACTTATTACTCTTATAATACCGATTAGCTCGGTGGCTCAGTCGTGAATGACGCGGCTTTGACACCAACGCTCATGGGTTCGATTCCCACACAAGGCAAACATTTGTGTGCATGAACATGTCTGTTTGTCTTGGTATGGATGTTTTAAGAGAGATAGGGTGCATCAAAGCAGCCTGTCTGGGAAAGTACCTCCACCTCACAGCAAATCGCAGCCAAATAACAATTCCCTAGAGGGTTTGCAGCGTTCCTGCGTGTGAGTGCGGTCACCAGTAAGCTCCTGAGGCGTTGCTGTGTAAGCAGCAGAGGAGGCATCGCGCGAGTGATACTTAATATATCTCAAGCGTTAATTGGCTACGGTACCCGCTTTACATCAGGTGGGCCGTATGCTTGAATGCCTCCCGACGTAGTATAAAAAAAACCAAGCAGCATGCAGTGGCAAATAAGCCGTGCACGGTTTGTGTGCACTCAGTAGGTAATAATATAACGTATCTACTTATTGTTTAAGAAGTAAATAAAAAAAAAAGTTGCGGTCTGTTATTAAAATGTAACTACTCATGCAATGTAGCAGCAGGGCTGGCAACGCGCTTGCTATATGGTTCCTTTACTAGTGATAGCGTCTCTTTAATGCGGTTTTTCATAGGCTACGGTACCACAATACATGAGGTGGGCCGTATGCTTGTATGCCTCCGGATGTTGTACATAAAAACGTAATAACACATGAATAAATAAATAACTGAAATACCTCTACTTTACAAAAGTACATAGCAATCCAAGGGGTTTTGCGAAAGAGTGAGTTTATCGGTGAGTATCTGGAGATGCTTCTGAACTGGTAAGGTACTGTGTTAGCAACATGTGTGGTAATCGTCGAACGATACTCTTCGTATTACAAGCATTCATAGGCTACCGAAAGCGCTTTACCTGAGACGTTCCGTACCTATGTTCGGGGTATTTCGGGTGAATCGATGTCATAGTTCGTGAGCAGGTATTGTGAAACAAGCTAAGTTGAAGCTCAATTTGCTGTTGTCGATGAGACGGAATAGCCTATTACTGCCAGTCTATTGGACAAAAGGTTTTAGGTCAAATCTATTCAAGTACAAGAATAGCTTATAATTTATAGTTTGATTAAGAGCTAGGAAAATAAATATGTTTGCTAATATCCTAATTCCTAATTCTTGCTCCTAATTCTTCCCATGGGACCTGTTCCTGGATAAGTGACGAAAATAAAAGCTTTAACGCTTTATATTCCAGCGATTTTTTACCGCCATGTTTTAATTTTTACACCACTAGTTATGCCACCATATATAATCCAAGCATATCCTTACCACTTCAGATGTGACCCTGAAAACCCTTTCACAGTTTTTCTGGAGATTACTGCATCTTTAAAAAGAACCGTGAACTGTTACATTCAATATTATAGTCGGTATATGTTCATTCATATTAAGCGACATCCTAATATATGCAGCTATTTTGAAGATCTATTTTGGTTTTGTGCACGGTTGCTTTTTGTCCGATTGTGTCACTTTACACAATCGGACAAAAAGCAGCCGTGCGTTCAGTTATATTATTATTACATTTATGTACTATTTACAAATTAAATATCTTGCTATATGTACCTATGTATCGCTTTATTATATACCTTCACATCAGGTCCCTTGCGGGGTAAGCAGAGAGAACCGAGCGCCATAAGACGATGTCCTTGCACACTTCACTCGCTTCTCTAACATTCATAACTCTTCGAAGCCTGTAAATTCATTAAAAAGCATCCTGACTCAAATTAATCAGACGTAATAATCGTTACCAAAACAAACTCACGGTCCCCTTCTCTGCCTTCAAACTATTTTCATCACCCTACATCCAATGCCAATAAAAATATATAATCATATCCCCACATCTATCAAAGAATTAGAAAAGAATATGGTTTTCGAAAGCCGATAAATGCTATTACAGTCTATTAGAATTTTTTGTGGATAACATTGATTAAAACTATATTATAATTACGAATGTCTCCATATACTTAAAACGATGTAGGTATATATCTATAACAATAGTAAATGTAATATTTTGCTTCACACCTACAGGGTGTCTCTCATATGACTGTAACTGCCGACTTAATTTAAGAACCTGTACTGTAGTTCACATGTGACATGCAATAAAATAATAAATAAATACATGTCCGAACCAATGGAACATGCCTTTTCATATCTTAACACAGACACTCTCTTTCAGACTAACTCTCTTTCTTACGTCACAATACGAACGCGGTCAGCAAGCATTGTTCCACAAATTTTGCGCAATGCTTTGCTTGCTTGCTTGCTCCAATACTACATAAGCAACCGTAATCCTAGTGCTCGTTTTGGTTGTCTCTTTTTCTTTTGTTTTC
The DNA here is from genome assembly GCA_947507595.1 of Pyralis farinalis. Taxonomy (NCBI): domain Eukaryota; kingdom Metazoa; phylum Arthropoda; class Insecta; order Lepidoptera; family Pyralidae; genus Pyralis; species Pyralis farinalis. The sequence continues at coordinate 21,665,633 of OX382259.1, read as the reverse complement.
TTCGCATTTAATTGTAAGCCTTACTGTAGGTATATCAAATAATATTTTCAGTTTTGAAACTGAATATTTTTCAGTTCATTATATACAGTGACGGTTTTCCGTATGTTTATCGTTTTATGAGTGATATTCCTTGTAGGTATAGCACGCGTTCATAGGTTATGGCGACCGTTTCACTCCAGGTGGGCCGTATCTCTGTATAAAAAAACACGCAAACAAACGCTGTATAAAAGAGGAATCTGTTATTTTTAAAGCGTAGATATATTCGTTGTATTCTTTGATTTTGCGAAATAGTACTCCTACCTAGGAGTGAAGCCTGAATATACTCGTATCTTATAATCGTAGCGGTGGCGTATTTCTACATGGAAAAAAAATAAACGTGATGTGGCTGAATTTAACTATCGGTACAAAAGTAAAAACAATGATTATTACATTTTTTATCTGTTTGTTTAGCACGGTTATAACTTATATGCCGGGCCAATACATATATACCGTTATATATCTGACCGACACCAACACTGGTGATCAGAGTCACAAGCTTGCCTAGTTTAGGCGCCATTCTTCCTCAATCTTATCATATCTGGACTAATAGTATTTCGAGGCAATATGAATATAACAGATGCATAAAAGCCGTGGTTGACGGTGGATGCTCCGATAGTATGGATATCAATTCTGGCGTCCCTCAGGGTTCTGTACTATCTCCGACGCTGTTTCTACTGCATATCAAAGATATGTTGTCAATTGATGGCATTCATTGTTATGCGGATGACAGCACCGGGGACACGTATTATACAGGCCGTGCAAACATTCCTCGTTCCCTTTTGGAGGAAAGCCGCGATAAACTTGTGTCTGAAATGGATGGTACTTTTGCTAAAGTATATGACTGGGGGCGGCTTAACTTGGTCGAATTCAACCACAAGAAGTCACAAGTTTGAGCGTTCACCGCTAAGAAAACTCCATTTGCTGTGGCTCCTAAATTCCAGAACACACCTCTTACCGTCACCAAAAGTATTAGGATGATTGGCGTTGAGATCTTCAGTGAAGTGCAATATCGAAATCACCTGGAGGAGAAGGTCAAGCTGGCGTCCAAAAAACTTGGTGTGCTCAAGAGAGTAAAGCAGTAATTCAGTGCGGGGCAAAAACTTATGCTATATAAGTCTCAAGTCAGACCGCACTTAAGTACTGCAGTCACCTTTGGGCAGGGGTACCTGGATACCAGCTTGGACCATGTAATTCGATTCAGAGACGAGCTGTGAGAGTTATCGACAATCTTAAACTTACACACGGTATTGAACCCTTAAGTTTAAGGAGAGATTTTGCCTCCCTTTGTGTGTTCTACCTGATTGTATTCTGAAGAATTATTCGAAATGATGCCGACAGCTACTTTTTATAACCGCACCGCTCGCCAACGGCGGGGAGGACCGCAATGGTCGCGTACTGTGCGGTTCCAGAGAAGATTTCTTCCGAGAACTCTCAAGCTGTGAAATGAGCCAGCCGAGGTTTTTCCAAGGAACTAAAGCATGGAATTCTTCAAGAAATGCGTGAAGAGGTTTTTAGAGGGTCGGCAACACATAAGTGACGCCCCTGGTGTTGCAAATGTCCATAGGCTACGGTGACTGTTTACCATCAGGCAGGCTGTATGCTTGATTGCCACCTTAGTGGTATAAAAAAAATACTGTGCAGTAGATTTGTAAATGAGAATCCATTTAACATTTTTTGATGGAGAATGATTTATTTGTGTACACCTTTAACAAATAAGCAGCGCCGCGCCGCGCTATACGCATTATAGATAGCGTTGAGGTCACTAACTCCCTTGAACCTCTTCAGCTGCGTAGGGATATAGGTAGCTTGAGTGTTCTCTATCGATCTATCATGGGGAATGTTCTGAGGAGCTTTTTGACCTCGTCCCTCCTTCTCCTTTTCTCCTCCGGAATACTCGCGCTGGACTGAAATCACATCCACATAGAGTTGGGTTGCTTACCTCCCGTACTAAGAAGTTCGGCGACTCGTTTCTTTGTCGGACTATCAAAATGTGGAATTCGCTTCCGGCGCATGTGTTCCCCACTTCCTATAATCCCGGGTCGTTTAGACGTGGCGTGAAGAGGCACCTTAGCGGGCCGTCAAGGGGGGGACAGCCAGCACAGCGCTAATCACTGAGATGGCTGTTCTCGCATCTGGTTCTTATTGACGCTTTCCATCAGGCGCGATAGGGACATTTTGATAGGCTACATTAAAAAAAAAAAAAAAAATATTTAGAGATATTTCTTAACTATTTATTTTTATTGAATAAATCACATGGCTCTAGACTAGAGCATTACTATTTTATTAAACTCATACACATTTATAAAAAATATATACACTCACGAAGGTTGTACAGATTACATGAGTACCAAATACAGTAAATATGTTATGAAAACCTTGTGAGAGTCTAGAGTTCGTGCTTGGATTGGAATCGGTATTACTGATATGTTACCATGATATCTGTTTGTGAGGTACTAACATATTAAGTTAAATGGTCATTAAACTGCAAGTTTGTAATATGCGCTGAATATGTAAATATGCGCAGGTATGTATATACACATATAAGCGTGTATGACACTCAACACGCATATTTACACATATTATTAAGAATCTTATCTCATTTGCTAATACACATAAAGTGTGTATTATCAAATGTGACAATGTTCTTAATTATATTTTTTATATGCAAAAATCGATTGTTAATTGATAACGCAATTCAGACGCGACAATAACTTAATTGAATATTTCATATTTTACAGATTTTGAATGCAGTTGATATTGTACATTTTGAAATAAAATAATGTGAGACTTTTTTAAAGCACATCACATTCTTTTATAATCTGACCCAAAACTTGCATTTCTTATACAACATCTATGAACGCTTAGAATACTTGAAGTATCGCTTGTCTTGTCACCTGTCTTGGTCAGGCAAAAATAGTTGTTCTGTGTGGGAATCGAACCAACGAGCCTATGTGTTAAAGTAGCATTGCTAACCACTCCGTCACCGGATTCGTCATACTGAATTCTGTTTAATAAATAATAATAACCAAATTTTCCCCAAAATTCAAATCATTATTATATATGTAAATTAAATGTCTCTATGTGACGTGATATAACAGCAAAGTCGTCAGCGTCAAAACTGAACGCAACGCATTGCGACATATTTAAAAGCTAACTTTTGCCACTAAGTATTGGTAGAACAAACTTACTTAATAGAGATGTAAGTATTCTATTACATTCCAGATCAATTTATTTTCATCTATATTAAAAATCATACATTATAACCATGTATAATATTGTTCGCAATAATGAATCCTCTGAATGAACTGGGTAACAGACCGAACGCCTTCAAATATATAGAGATTTATTGAAAAGTGGATACGGATATAATATCACAGATTTTTGCCAATTGGAAAAATGTTTTCAATCTGCCCATGATATTGGACCGTGTTATTCGAGCTTTCTGTGGAATGAAAGGAATGTAACGCAATAAATACCGACGGGCAGGTAGGGTAGGGAAAGGCGATATCAAACGCTATTTTTACAATCCTCCGAGTATCCGAAGTTTCATCATCCCTGCACCGTGATCTTAGATCTCGATGTTGTAGAAATTATCAACAAATATGAGAATGTATTTTCCTGAAGTGATATGATGATATGAAACAAGTATTACCCGCTATTTTGGGAGTGGTCTCTAATGTAACTAAAACATAGAGCCACTGAAAATAGAACAGCGCTCATAGCTTCCAGTCCCGTCACGTTACTGAAATCGTTGGCATTACAGGCATGAAGTAAAATTAAGTAAAGATACAGGCGTGTGGATGGTGAGGGCGGGGGTAGCAGGGTGCGACGGCCGCCACTGCCTCAGTGTCGCGGAGGCTGCGGCGCACACCGCCGCCCGCCCTACGTCACTACGCCGCCCTGCCAAAACATTACTAAATTCTACACAAATAATGTTGTCATAGAAATCTTTATCTGCTTTTAGTGAGAGACTGTCAAAGAACTATTATTGTTGCGTTTGACCCAAAGAGTTTATTTTCATCGTATCGGAAAAAGAAGATTAAGTTAAAATAATTTTGGACTCAGTAGTCGTGTGATGGGCCACGATTTTACCTACTTGTGATTTAGTTGAGCGGAAAATGTATTAATTTAATTTTCACCTACACGATGGAAGCTTGATTTTCGCGCTTGGAACCAATGTAAGTAGCTTTTTCTATTAAACAAAAACAATAGTTATTTTGTATTTATTATCACTACCATTGCCTATACTTAAAAGAAAAATATATTTTTTGGCAATTTTGTCCCTCTTGAAAACAAAGCTAAAAATAGATTTCAAATATAAATGGGCCAAAAAGTTTAGTGGAGACTTAAAGCAGGTCCTTATGATGTGAAAAGGGTCGCTACTCGAGGTGAGGATTCTACAGCTTGTCCAATTATAGATATTTTCAACAAGAGGTGTTCGCCTCTCGCATTATTGGCAATAAGAGCCTTGCGGGAGCTTTTATTGGGTTTTCCATGCACAAATAACAGAAGTATGAACATACTTTAAGGGGGCACTACCTAATCAAATATGGTTTGTCCAAATTTATGTTGTAACAAATGTCGCACTTATTGTGTTTATAGAATCCGTCACAAACTGAAAGTATAAGAAAATTTCCTATTCGTGTAATATTTTACTTCTTGTACAGGATCCACAGGATCATCACCTAGAAATTTGCCACAGAACAGTGCCAAATAACAACAAGATCTTAAGTAATAAGTATATTAAATAGTAATATATTGTAAAGAAAATGAGCCCTTTATATAAAATGAACGTTGTAAAGACTTCACGCTTTGCGCTAATGGAGCTGCTGTTAATACTGTCATTATTCGGCAGTTGTTTCTGTGAACTTACTTTGACGCCTAAAGAAGTCATTACTGCTGTTCCAAGCTCTCAAGTTCCATCATCTACGCCTTTTAGCCAGACAACGCTAAGTAGTAAGCCATTAGACACTACAATAGCACTGAATACTGCTACTAAGGAGAATGTTAAAACAACAAGAGAGTATGTGGCGAGTGAGAGCCCGACCACCGCTCGCTATTCAACGCCTGGGATGTATGCGAGCACAAAAGCCGTAGTGAAAAGTGCAAGAAGGCAAAAGTTAAACACTAGTTCTAGTGCACTCGGCAGTGCCGCGCATTCGCCAGCTCGGCTTCAAGAGCGCCTCGCGGCCTTAGATTGCGATCTACCCGTACTGCCTAGCGCGTCCCGTCTATGGCGTGGAAACGAAACGCACGAACTAAATCTACCGGTCACGGTAAGTTTAATCACAATATTTTATATTTATTAATAAGACATATTACCTAAACTATTTAGATATTAAACTGAAAACGGTCTGTATAAACCGGAATCTATATATTTACATGATGCAAATTACGTCTAAGCGACGGCAGTGCGATGGCGCGCAAAATAAATGCGATGGGAACGTGCATGTGAGACATGGTGGTTTTTTCGTGCGCAAAAAGAAAATGTCATCTGTTTTCATATGAGCTTATTATGATTCAGCGTTTAATTAAATTGCAGCAGATAGTAGTAACACGACCAAAATTATGAATAAGTAATTTATTGCCAATTAAGCAGTAATGACATTGGAATCTCTTTGTCCGTATAGTTTATAATATTCAACGCAATCAGGCATTCAATAGAGACCGCCGGAGGTAAAATATTTTTTCAGCCTAATGGTATATTCTAGTTTTTATTTCCTTCAACGAGAAATATCTTTGCAGGATTTATGTTTGTTTTTGTTGCGGGATAATACGAAAATATTCACAATCATAATTTGAAACTCTATCATATTTCCTGGAACATCGACCTGATTTATTCAAACTTATTGGAAAACGAATTATCTTTTTAAAACAGACAGAATAAATACAGATTTTATCATTAAAACTGATACTTTAATTACAAAAATCTGTTTTTATCCTTTGAAATAAAACATTCCACCATGTTATTGCGTTATTTATGAAGTATCTACTTAATCATAAAAATCAGTGATAAGAAATGTATAGCAGAAATATTATTTATCAGTCAAATATCAACTTATTCGAAGGTTGTTGTGTTCCTGTATTAAGCTGCTAAGAAGGTGCTGTGTCAACAGCAAGTATGGGATTCACGTATTACAAGCATTCATAAATTACTGTAACAACTTGACATCGTACACTTTCCAGAGTATTAAAAAAAAATCTAAATATTTTTTATGTGGCAAGGCTATATAAAACGTGAACGTAAAAATATCTTCCATTTATACTACGTCTTTTCTCTTGCTCCTTTATTTCGGAGCACACTCGTAATATTCTTGTTCGCAAAAGTTTGATCGTGACAGCAGCAGCGTAGCGAACACGACGAGGTCAAATACATAAACCATAAATCGTCTTAGTGGAGGAAAAAAAGCTTTTTTGCTTCAGTGGTTGAACTCTGTTCATTACTGTTGAGGGAAACGTCTAGAGTGCTTATTTATATACGGCGAGTGTGGCAGCACTCGGATTATAGCTGTGGGAACTCTCTTATTCATTCGTTTGTAGGGGAAGGGGGGGCAAGACGGGGAGGCGGGCAAGACGGGGTAGCTGTCTTATTTCAGAAACTATTTGACCAATCACGATCGCTTTTGCACGTGATGCAGCGCCGCCATGACAGTTTATAGTCAGTGAAGTCAAAGGTCGAAGACGCCACTTTTTTCTTTTGAAAAATAAAAAAAAACCGTTTTCGGCGATTTTCTTAACGTTTTTTCATTTTGTTTGGACCGTGATTGTTCTGAAAATAACGGCATTACAAAATACAAATAAGGTTATTCACATTTGTCGAGGATTACACTTGCAGGTAAGCACTTGTTTAAGTATATGTGTGAGCGTTGTTTTTGGCGGTAAATTTAAAAATTCATTTGAACATGAGAGGGCAAGACGGGGTATGGGGTACCCCATCTTACCCGCACTAAAAATTAAAATTGCTATATCAGTAAAAATGTTATATGATTAGTATATCAACTACTTATTGGCGTTTTTTTTTGTAGAATGGTGAAAACTTACAAAAGAAAAACAAATAGAGGAGATTGGTCAGAAGAGACCATGAAAAATGCGGTAGACTCTGTGGTAGAAGGCAAAATGGGTTACTATCTAGCAGCGAAGACATTTGGTGTACCCCAAACCACTTTGGAAAGAAAAGTGAAGATAGTTCGTGAAAGTTCTAACGAAAATACAGCTGCCATAAAAATGAAGGTTCAGTTAGGCCCTAAACAAACCGTTTTTTCATATGATGAAGAGAAAGAGTTATGCAATTATATATTAGATATGGAGAGTAGGCTTTACGGGCTAACTACTAAAGATCTAAGAGGCTTAGTCTACAGGCTAGCAATTAAAAATAATAAACCACATTCATTTAATGATTTAAATAAAGAAGCCGGGAAAGACTGGGTACAAAGTTTTTTAAAAAGGAACCCAGAATTGTCTATAAGACAACCTGAAAGCACCTCAGCTGCGCGTGCTGCCGGGTTCAACAAACAGGCGGTTGACAAGTTTTTTACATTCTTAGGAAATGTTTATGATGAACATCAATTGACACCTGACCGTATCTACAATTGCGACGAAACGGGAATTTCTATTGTGCCCAAGAAAAAGTCTAAAATAATAGCTAAAAGAGGTCGAAAGCAAGTTGGAGCCATAACTTCCGCAGAAAGAGGAACGACCATCACAGTCGAAATTTGTTTCAGTGCAAGTGGCCAATATATGCCGCCCATGATGGTATTTCCTAGAAAAAGGATGGATCCGCAGCTAATGCTAAATTCTGCACCTGGAGCTTGGGGAGTTTGTAGTGATTCTGGCTGGATGACAGCAGAGTTATTTCTGGAATGGTTTAAAAAGTTTATCGAGTTTAGTGGAGCTACAACCGAACGACCTGTTTTGTTACTGTTGGATGGGCATAGTACCCACACTCAAAACATTGATCTCATAAATGAAGCTCGAGCCCACGGAATTATCATTTTATGTTTCCCCCCACATACTACTCACCGTCTTCAGGTTGCTGATGTTGTTTACATGAGACCATTGAGCACCTATTATGACCAACAAATAACAGCTTGGCTTCGCAGCAATCCAGGAATGGTAGTTACAGTTCGACAAGTTGCTGAAATTTTTGGGAAAGCTTTCATACAGGCGTGTTCTATGTCGACGGCTATAAATGGGTTCAAAAAATGCGGTATTTGGCCATATGATCCATCAGTTTTCTCTGATAATGACTTTGTTGCTTCGTTAATGACGGATATTCCGCAAATTGAAAGTGAGCTGACTGCTGATGTACTAACTACAACCACTAGAACACCTAATATCGTAGCAGCTACAGCAGCACCGTTGTTTATTCCCCAGACTTTGGCTCCAACTATCACAGAAGCACCGCCAAACATCCAAACAGAACCAAACTGTACTGAAGTTATTCCTCTTGCGACCTCCACTACAACAATATCATCCCCTAGGCCTGGTTGTTCTAGTTGGTGTAATGACACTGAAATAGATATGACACCAAGTACTCCACAAAAATCGTCATTTTCTATAGCCAGTCCCCAGCAAATAATGCCCTTTCCAGCAACACGCAAATCTTCTCGTGTTGTTAGAAAACGGGGGAAAACCGCAATTATAACTTCATCGCCATATAAAAAAGATTTGGAAGAGACGATTAATAAAAAAAAACAGGCACAGGAAGAAAAGCAAAAGAAAAAAGCAATAAGAGAACTAAAGAGAACCGAAAAAAAGTCGGGGGTTAATAAAACAAATGGGACTAAAAAGAAAAAAGTATCGAAGTTTAGCTTATCAATAGAGAGCAGCGATAGTGAAGTTGAAAATACACCATGTTTGTTTTGTAATGGTTGTTATTTGGAGTCAAATGAAGGCTGGGCTGCCTGTTCTGCATGCGGCAAATGGGCTCACTGTAGCTGTGCTGGTGTAGATGATGAAGATGAAGAAGCTACTTTCATTTGCGAATTTTGTCAGCAAAAATAATCTATTTTTGCTAATAAAATTTGGAAGTATCAAAAGTGCAAAAATCGATGTTTCTGCAAACCCCATCTTGCCCCATAGGGTACCCCATCTTACCCGAGGGAGGGGGCAAGATGGGGAGATCTGACCTTTTTTACTTTTTGACAATTTTTTATTTAATTACGTAACAAATGTTCCTAATTAGATTTAATTACGAAAGACTGATTACCAAATAAGCTAATTAAAATAAAAAAGATAATTATAGACATGAAAATGTTAGTTTTATTGAGGTTCAAACGTTAAGTACCCCATCTTGCCCCCCTCTCCCCTATACAGTCGCCGCCGAGACGGTTTCACGAAGGCTATACATAAGTAAGAAGGCAAAATACAAAGAGTCATAAGCGTATAAATTGAGCGTGTTCCATTAAGAATATACATTTTAATCTTGACCATATTTATTTCTTTATAAATAGTGAGAAAAGCTTTAATCTTCATTAATTGATGTTTTTCAGTTGTTAAGATTAAAATGTCTGAATTGTTGCGTGCTCGCTGGTGGAGTGATTAGTAACGCTACTTTGTTACATCGACTTGTGGGTTCGATTTATATTTTTGAAATACAGGGTCCAAGTTTAAAAATTACAGGTAGTTTAATTTTAACCTACCCTGTGATAGCAGCCTACTTCAACTGGTAACACGTCTGCCAGAACCAATAGTGTCTCAGTGCTTACAGTTCTACGTGCCGTACATAAATAATCAAACCTAGACAAAAAATACACTTTACAATATTTTACGTCGCAGAGAACCTATGACCTCTAGGCCAAAACTGACAAGACTTACATGATGCATCCCGAATACGTGACGAGATTGGTTTTTAGCTTTTTAGAGGTTAAGCCTCACTCGGTTGTCTCTGCCTACCCCGCAAGGGACTCGGCGTGAAAATATAGATAGATTGGCTGAACTTCGTGTAAAAGCATAGAAGATTATTTATAGCCTTTTATCTAACCCACATATGTGATAAATAAAATAAATATTTTAGTCTAAAAGTCGTCCCAAATAACATACCGAGCATCAATTCGAAATTGTTATATCATTAAAGCGGAATGGGGGCGGAACATAAGTTTCCTTTTAATAGAAGTTGATATGTTTTACGCGGTACAAAATTAATACGATTCTGCTGGCCAACAAGTGTTTCGGTACAAGATCTAGAATTTGCATTGATCTGAAAAATACCGTCATCAGTCTTCTTCCTGGCGTTATCCCGTTTATTAATCCATTAGGCGAAGGCACCTAGTGGTTTTTATATAGAGCGACTACCGTCAGATCTAGAGACAAAACCAGACCTTCAACAGACAACAAATGACAGACTATCTGTTAGCGAGCACACGACTGGTGATGGGCACACTCTATGGTCCTCAAAACCAATGACCTAAATATACGGACTAAGAACCGAGTCCGGAGAACAGCCTAAGGGAACGTCTTTGAAGCCGCTTAGTGACTATAGCGGTGATCTTTTTTTTTACATTTACAATGTCGGAAGGCATACAAGCATACGGCTCACCTGATGTAAAACGGTTACCGAAGCCTATAAACGTTTGTAATAACTACATTATGTATCATTTACGCGATACCTCCTCTACAAAGACAGCAACTCCTTAGAAGCTTACTGATGACCTCACTCACACGCAGGAACACAACAACCCTCTAGGGAATTGTTATTTGCTTTTCTTTGAGGTGAAGGTACTACACCAGACGGGCTATTTTAATGCGCCCTACCTCTCTTAAAAACATCTAGATCAAGAAACATACATGTTCATGCAGACTAACTCCTGTGTGAGAATTGAACCCACGAGCGTTGGTGTCAAAGCGTCGTCATTCACGACAGCGGGAATTGGTATAAAATTCGCAATAAATATTCTTAGGCAGGGAGATGTTACTTTCGTATATAATAAGTGACCATTAGATTGTTCATCGCAGTGACCATGAAACCGCTCAGCAGTACATATATAGTTAAACGTGCTATAATTTTATAAATTTGCTATTTATAAATTTAACTTTAAGTTGTATAATATTGCAGTATAATTGGGTTTCTTGGCATTGCTTTTTGCAATACAAGGTCGAGCTTGTAGTTCGTAACGAGCTTATCTGACACCGAAGTTGCAATTTTATCGTAATGAAGATTTACTTGAGCAAATATTGTTTCATACGTATGCGGTATTTTAGATATCTAACTTTGCCGCATACATCGGGCAAGACTCTAAAGATCAGTTGAGGGTATTCATATTGCCTCCGAAAGCCATATTTGAAACAGAATCGATATGTTTTCCCTCAGATTTTATACATTTTGACAGAGAACTTTCTGATACATCGATATTAAACGCCAGATTAATTTGACCTTTATTGTCAATTGTACAGTTTCACACTATTATAGAAATTCAATGCCACGTTAATGAAATTTCTGTCAAATTTAGATAGTTATACTTACTAAAAACTTGGCATTGGAATCGGATTGTCATTGGAAAGAGTAACCCTCCTGACCTGTTTCAATATGGTCAACCGCGGGTATGAAATCTTTTTTGAACCTCTTAGTTATAATTCCGCAAGTCATCTGCTTCGGCGGATTTTTTTTTGTACGACTTTAAGTGGTATACAAGTATATGACTCACCTAATGTAAAGTGGTTACCGTAGCTTACGAATGCTTACAACACAGGAAGTATCGCTTTCCGTTGCTAATTACTGCTAAAACAGCAACTCCTCAGGAGCTTACGTTAACCTCACTCACTCGCAGGAACACAAGAACCCTTCAGGTTGTTCTTATTTGGTTTCTTATTTTTCTGTAACCTACTTGTGAGGTACTACCCCAGTCGGGCTACTTTAATGCTCCCTACCTATCTTAAAAACAGTGAACATAAGTAAGTTCAGTTTCCGTGCGCAATTTGCTGCCATGCCCCAATTATTAGCACTACAAAATGTAATGATAGCATCACGTCGATGTATTATCATTTAATCTACATTGCACTATTATTTCAGGTTAAATGAAAGTGCATAAAAATTAAAATAAATAAGCAGTGCTATAACCCAGTACGGTTATAAACCACACGACAATGACTAATAAACAGTACTTCTAATAACCTACTTTTTTATCTAAATAATTCTTTAAAGAACTTTAACTATTATAAATGCTTTAATTGTTTTTAAACTCAACTACGAACTATTTTAAATATTATAAAAAATATAAATATTATGGAAAAAATATTATTAAAAAAATTAATTAATTAGTATTAAAAAAACACGCATATAGAATAAGAGCAACTGATACGCCAGGGGAAAGCTTACAAAAAATGTATACAGTTGTTCCAGAAGTCAACGTCAAGCCGGAATCGTATAACAGGCTAAGTCATACTCGTAATAGTCCAAGATCTCAGAGCCGCCAGACGTCACTTATTTTCTGATGAACAAAATATGCAAGATTGAGTAGTGTTAGTGTGTACTATAATCGTATGACTACCTGCTAACTTGGCCAGACGGCCATTTTCCAGGTATCTGGAAATCAAGGTGCATAAAAACACTATTACTATAAAAGATATTAATTAGTTATTAATCAAACCAATATTTATCTGATACAGACTTAAGCAAAATACGTTGATTTATATGCTCGGCTGTAAGCCGACTTCTGTTATTGGGTGGGTACTGCGAGATTTACAGCAGATGCCACTCTCTCTCTGAGGAAACGAGGAAACCGAGGACGCAGGCGATATCAAATACTTTAGAGCTATGTCGGAAAGGACTGGGGGTAAAATGACGACAATCAAACCAGAATTTTGTTGGATTCTCTTTTCTGGGTATTATAGACTGGTCTAGATATTGCTTCAGTTCGCTAGGCATACCATCACTGGTTGAAAGTAAACTGGAGTTTGCCGAAGCTGCAGCAATATCTATCATATTTTTTTCATATCCGGACCACAACGATGGCAAAGAAATTTTTGAGTTTGGAATTGTGGTAGTGGTAGTGGGTCTGAGTTCAGGCGAAAGTTGTTGTCCTCCACGACTTTGTTCTAAACGTATTTCTATTGACAATGCGGTTATTGCAGTGGAAACAGCTAGTGCAGAATTAAAATGAATACGCTTAAAGCGAGGGTCTAAAATTGTTGCGTTAGCAAGATGTAAATGTCGCTCTAGTGGCAATTTGGCAATAACCAAATTATTAAAACAGTTTGTAAGGTACAATTCTAGAATTATTGTGATCAGACTAGCACTTTTTTTGAAAGTTAATCTTTGATTATTTACCAGATTTTTAAATTATTAACTTTTTTTTAAACCATTAAAAATTCATTCTCTAGTAACTGAAGCAAGTATGAAAAATTAACAAAGTTGTTTATTTATAACCTCTTTTAAGATGATTAATTTCAGAGTATCAGGCGTTAATTACAGGTAGGTATTAATTTTTATTTAAATATTATTTGCGGCTTCAATTAGACATAGACATACACGCATAATGCGCACGGATAATGCCCTCGCTCATACTAACAGCGGCATTACAATTGGGTCTAGGGGATGTTTGGCCCCTTGGATCGCTCTGTCTGTTTGTAAAACGTTTTAAAATAGTTGTCTGGCTAACATATATAAAAATGAAGTATCAGAATATAAGTGAGATTAATAAAATTTTTTGAGAGCTTTAAAGCGTCTGAAATATAATACTGCCGACCGGAAGTATATGGGATATATGTAAAAATCAGCGATCAGAATTTAAGTGAGCTGAGTAGTGTTTTTATTACCTGATACCTGGAAAACGGCCGACTGGCCAAAGTAGCAGGTAGTTATACGATCATAGTACACACTAACACTACTCAATCTTGTACATTTTGTTCATCAGAAAATAAGTGACGTCATGCGGCTCTGGGATCTTCCTCTTAATAGTTATCAGAAAAATATAAAAGAAAATCTAAGTTATGTATTTGGAAAATAATAGGCATTTAAAATAAATAAGAATACACATATACCCTGTGATGGTCTTTTCACTCCTGTTACTACAGATGTTTACTTGTTTAATTATTGTTGTTTGTTATGTAATTCCGAACACTACTTCTTTAAACTATGACCTAAAATTTAAAGTTTTAAACTATTACCTAAAATTAATGTCCTTGTTTTAACTAATACTAAACTAATAGCCTAATTTTAACTGACCATACTAAAAAAATGTACTACGTAAGTTTGGCAAGTAACTTTAAAAGTTGGCGCATTTAATTAAATTTCCAAAATGGTATGACACTTGTTAATTTATTTCTTAATAGCGGACAATATTTTTCCTTTTCCAATAAAACCCAGTTTTGAACAAATTTTTCTTACTTATTTAAAAATGATTCTGATGTACCCGTGGCTTTCGTCAATGCCGTAACTATTAAGACTCCAGTTGGAGTGAGACGGACAGAGACAGATAGTGACGAGTTATTCGCTATTGCACACACAATACAGATCAGTACGTTATGCTCCTTCGTTTTCTGCGCATCTTATTCGTTCGTGTTGATTTCGTACTTAACAATATTTGCTTTGTTTATTGGACTTGATTGCTTGTGGTTTGTATAGTTTAGTTTTTCTCTGACGACCTTTGCTTTGCCCTGGACTATCATTGATCCTGTGATTGTGTAGTGCCACCATGTCTGCGTACACCACACATGCACTTCTTCTATGGGAAATGTAGATATTGCGAGAGCTGCAGCTAGACTTAATCGTGAGCGATACACAAATGCAGCTTGTTGTCCGGATCACCTAGTCTTTACGAATGTGCACCGTTTACTCTTCTCAGAGGGTCGACTCCCAACCCAAGTACAACGTAAAGGAAGATATTCCCTCCCTTACGATGATGTCGCACGAGAAGCTGTTGAAGAAGACCCGAGTACTTCTGTACATGCAATAGAATTACACACAGGAGTGCGCAAAAATACAGCGCGTCGAATCCTGCAAAAAAATCAGCTCCACCCGTACCACGTACAGCGAGTACAAAGTTTCCTACTCCGAGACTATCAACCCCGGGTTACTTTTTGTCGAACAATGTTACAAAGACACCGGAACCTTACCATGCTTCTTATCATCCACTTAACATAGTGTCTATTGATGATGATCATGAGGATACACACCAGCAGGATTTTTACAAGGACGGGGTATCCGACAAATGAAAATAGAAGTTAATATGCAAACGCAGAGAACACTTCCCTATATGAAGATATCTCATTCTCCCTTAAAATTTTTGATTGATACAGGAACCAATCAATTATTTATTAACCCCGAAGTAGTAAAGAGATATTACCCAAATGTGCTACGGACTTACAATCCGTTCGAAGATACCAATGTGCAGGACACTACTACGACTACTCTGTGACTTTGTTTTGTTGTGGAAATAACGAGGACATAACTCTATTCCTTTTCAAATTTCACGACTACTTCAACGGCTTAATAGGACTGGAATTAATTGATAAATGGGAGCCTGATATAGACTTAATGACGACGAAGAAAATTAAATACTAAAATGCCTGTCGATCCTATACACATGTACGACTCACAAAACTGTAATTGGTATGAACATATAATTCAGGCTAACACCTCTAAATTTATTAAATTTCCCTTTAACACCAGCGATGATAATGTACTTATACCAAAGTAGAAGATATCAAACTGTATGATCCACGAATGTGTCACTAGTGTTCATAAAAATCGCGTCGTAATAGAAATGGTAAACCCGACTAGCAATGACTTAATATTCTCGATGGATAGTGCAGAAGTATTCACCGATGAATGTAACCATTTAGGGTATTTCGTATCGTCACGTATGAAACAAGTACTTTCGCGCTTGCGTACCGACCACTTAAACGATGAAGAGTGTGTTAACTTGCAAAATTTATATACGCAGTATGCGGATGTTTTCTATATCGAGAAAGAACCCTAAGATTTACCAATAAAATAAAGCATCATATTAGTACCACCGATGAGGTACCAGTTTACACAAAAAGTTATAGGTACCCCTTTATATATAAGAAGGAGGTGCAAGAACAAATTGGAAAAATGTTAGAACAAAGTATTATCTGCCCCTCTGAATCTGCGTGGAGTTCCTCAATTTGGGTGGTACCCAAAAAGGCGGATGCTTCAGGCAAAACCAAATGGCGAATAATGGTAGATTTTAGAAAGGGTAACGAAAAACCACTGATGATAAGTTTCCGATACCGACCATTACGGACGTACTTGACAAATTAGGCAACTGTCACTGGTTTAACCACGCTAGATTTAGCTAGCGGGTTCTATCAGGTTGAGATGTGCCCTGATGATATTCCGTAGACTGCGTTTAATGTAAAGCATGGCTATTTCGATGCGCCATGCCAATGGGGTTGAAAAATTCCATGTCCATGACGCGATGTCTCAAGAAAGGGTCTTAAATTTCCACTACGAACCCCGAGTACATAAACTGTTTTGAGCAACCCGTCTTACAAATGATGCTATTTTACAATACCCGGACATTAACGAAGAATGTATACTCACTACTGATGCATCTAAACTAGCTTTTTTACCAGAGGGAAACTTTGTACAAAAGTCATCTGCGTGGGTACCTCTGTCTCACCTATTTCTACCGCCAAGCAGCTATATTTATATAGTTGTGTTCCGGTTTGAAGGGTGAGATATGGTAGTGAAATTACTGGGTACTATGACAAAACAGCCTTAGGTCACAAGATTGACTACGCGCGAGTTACATCCCCGTGGTGTTGCGAGCGTCAATAGGCTGCGGTGACACAGGGTACAGGAAGTATCTATCACACTACTATTCCTGTCTATACAATTATGTTATGCCTATGCCTGATTGATGGAGCATCTCTAATGAGAAACATTGAACCCAGAGATATAAAAATCGACAATTGAAGCATCCGGCAACTCTCTCAGTATATCTTCCGGATAGTTGCCGATCTAAGGGGAGAGGCGCCACGGAGCCACAATACACGGAAAGCATCCGACCATAACATTTTCTCAAAGAATTGCGGATCTTCTTCTTAAATTGTTCTGAGAGAAACTAAAAATTTTCTATATATAGTCTTAGTAATTTCTAATACGTCCTCACTTTTGTCAGTATAGTAGTTTGCAGGGCACTCAACATATTCAGGCTGATAATTATCCGTAATATATTCGTAATGGCTTCTCTGCGGTATCTATGTCTGGTTACCCTTCTACTGCAGCTTTAGGTTCTGGATGTCTTCTTTTTGAGCACTGACTCTACTGCTATTCTACCAGCTGCACCAATTAAGAAGTCTACAGTCGAAGGTTGCAAATAAAAAACAAAATTTATTAATTATTGTATTAAATTGAATATTACAATTACTGTACTAAAATTAAGACAAGTCAATTGGTCGATGTGAGAACTGAAAGTGTCTTGAGAATCGGCATGAAGGCGGCTGAAGGCGCTGAGTCAACCGCAGGTGTGCACGGCGGGTGTTGCAATCTTGCAATACGGTGGTTTGGAACGAAGCTGCATACTATAATTTTTTAAATACTTAGCTTACATTTTTTTTATATTAACTGATAACTATTATGACTTAGCCTGTTACCCGATTCCGGCTTGACGTTGACTTCTGGGACACCCTGTACATTTCGGGAGCAAAAAAAAACAAAGAAAAGTTTATGATTAAAAAAAAAAGTTCTAAGTAGAGAATATAATTTAAAACAACTCGTGATTTTGATATAACCTGAATAGCGCAACTGCGAGTCTTGCGATTTTACGTTGCCAAGCAAATGGATCGAAAGGTTACAAAAAAAAAGACAGAAGTTATTTGACAAAAATTACAATTTTGATGGGCTGAATTAAATACAAATATAAAATATAAGTTTTTTAAATACTTCTATTTCGGGAAACTTTGACACATCTTCTCGTCCAAAATACCTCAACGCCTGAAGAGTAATGTCTTCGAGCAGTGTGTGTTGCCAGTGATGACATACGGAACTGAGACGTGGCCGTTCACTGCGAGCCGTATGGGGAAGCTCAAGGTCGCTTAGCGTGCTATGGAAAGAGCTATGCTCGGGGTTTGTCTGCGTGGTAGAATCAGAAATGAGAATATCCGCAGTAGAACTAAGATAACCGACATAGCCCACAGGATAGGTAAGCTGAAGTGGCCGGCCATATAGTTCGTAGAACCAACAACCGCTGGGAAAGAAAGGTTCTCGAATGGCGTCCCCGTACTGGTACACGCAGTGTGGCACGATCCCCCACTAGATAGAGCGACGACCTTAAGAGGTTTGCAGGGAGTCGATGGATGCAGGTGGCACAGGATCGAGACGAGTGGCGCTCTAAAGGGGAGGCCTATGTTCAGCAGTGGACGAGTACAGGCTGAGATGATGATGATGATGATAAAATATATGAATACCTGTCGGCCTCCATATCGACTGTACTTTTAGCTGGACTAGTGAACTAGTTGAAGTTAGTCGTAAAGTAATATCAGCACTACGATCCATAAACCGTTATAGAAATTTCCTGCCCATGCTACGAAAGTTACTCTTGTGCAATCCCTCATCTTGCGCGTAATCGATTATGGTGATGTGTGTTATCCTGATCTGAATGCAGATCTACTCGATAAGCTGGACCGGTTAATTAATAACACCATCCGATTTATCTTTTGTCTTCGGAAATTTGACCACATGTACTCCTACCGGTCTAAGCGTGGATGGCTGCCCATACGCCAGCGTAGAAAACTGAGGGTACTTTGTACTCTCTAGTCTATTCTTGCCAATACTCATTCTCCCAAATACTTGAAAAGCAAGTTTCAGTATCTCTGTGGCTCTCATAAATCTCTATACCACTTTTCCGCTCGGGCTTTATGTCCAACTCCTTCACATATCAGTCTATAAAACTATGGAATGCGCTACCGGAATGTATCAAGAGATCCTGCAGCCAAGTAAAGTACGTCAATACCTATTTGAAAGCTTGACAAAGCAATAAGTAATTGTATTATCATTATGTATACGTGTCTATTTATTTAAATATATATTGTAATATTTAGGTCTATTACGTATGTATGTATCGTATTCTGTGTACGTGTTATATATATATATGTATATTGTAGGTATGTATATGTATTTTGATATTCATTATCTTATGTAATAATTGAATAATAAAGCCGCGATCGTGATTTTCTGCACTCCCAAAGGTCGACTGGTAGAGAATACAATTAACATTAAGTCCACCTATTGTACCTACAATGTCGTGCTCAATAAAGTATATAAATAAATAATAAAATAAATACCCTGACCCATTCGAGCGGAGATACCTCTTCTTTGTAGGAGGTCCGGGTTTGTACTGGTGCAAGATATGACGATACTATAACTGTTCCACGTTTGTACACGGCTACGGTACAAACAAAAAAGTTCTTAAATGCAAACTGCTGGCCGATTAAAATCATCGCGAAGGGAGATACGCGGTCTAAATGGTCTATGTTTATTTATTTTTTTAGTTAATTATACATTCATGTATTTTTAAGGCGGGTTGTTGCACAAAAATATGACCCGTCTAATGTAAACTTTATAGATTAACATAGTCAATGATTGCTCACAATACAACGAGTAACTCATCTCTACTACTAACATAAATACTTCTCATATCTTCGTGGTAAACTTACTCACTCGCAGGAACGCAAAAATTTTCTGTCTTGAACTTGTTTTCTTCGAAGTCCCGAATTCGGGAAAAAATCGACTATAATTAATAACTGCACTTGAAAGTATTCGACGTCCAAACTTGATAATGCTTAATTTTATTACACGTATACGATATATAGAAGAATACCGACTGGGCAAGTACCTCTTAGCCTTATAGAATACCGCATCTAAATAAGAACTCTCCGGAGAGTAGTTGTGTTCCTGCGTGGGATTTAGTTTACCAGCAAAAGTTACTAAGGAGCTGCTGTGTTAGCAGCAGAGATGACATCGTGCGAGCAATACCTAATGTATTACAGCGTTAATAGGCTACGGTAACTTTCAAGTGGGCCGTATGCCAGTTTTCAAATGCCCATTAAACTGAGTTGAATGTAACGTAATGTGACATTGCTTTTGATGCATTAATAAATAAGACAGATAATTAGTATTTATTCTTTACATTTGACTTGGTAATTAATTAATGTGTGTGCTTTGCGGTGCGGATGTCTGAGGAGTGTGCGGGGGCCAGCGGGGGTGGCACGACGGGCGCGGCTGACGAGGAGTGTCCCCCGGTCATCGTGTCGTGGGAGGGCTCCACTGACATCCAGAGCGGAGATATCCTTATCGTCCGTATCTCCGACGCCTTGCTACTCGATACTGTTGGACAACTCGATTCAAAGAATGCAACATTAGCGACGAACTCTTCACACGAAGATGGAGAAAGGTGAGTTCAATTATTTTTTATTTGTCGCTATGGTAATAAGCGTTATTGATCAGAACTCTCTGTTTTGCCATCTAAGATCTGAACATGAATTATCTATTTCCTGTAACTGAACTTAATTGCGAAGGGCACTCCTGTTGATATTATGGCTGTCCAATTTCAATACATTGCTTAGCGCCCCGAAAGAAGTATATTGATCAAACTATCAAGTTGCCAACGTGCTCCTAATAAGGATCTATTTTCACTAACGTGGCATAGTGACATACAGCGCACTCGATAGCGAGCAGTTATCATAGCCTATTACTTTAAACAAGCTATCTACCTAGTCCGGCCATAAATTCTGTTACATACAAATGAATATGCTTTATTTTTTTTATGGAGTAATGTAATCTTAATACAACCTATATATGTACATGTATGAAAGTCTCACCAAAAAATAAAAAAATATTCTATTCGAACTGGCCACCTTTGGCTTTGATACAGGCCTTTAGTCTGTCTGACAACGAACTGTTTACTTTACGCACTGTTTCCATGGAAATTTAGCCACTGCTTGCTCCAGAGATTTCTTAAGAGATACAATGTCGGTGTGTCGTTTCGAGCAAGTTCATATCTGGGCTAGACGAGCGCCAGACTTCAGCTCTTATAGAGTCCGGAACGATGGTTTCGAGCCAGGCTTGAGTAGTTCGTGCCTTGTGGCCAGGTGCCGGTAAGTTCACGGTACATTTTAAAAAGTGTATCGCTGAGAGGTTTCACAACACGATGCAAGACAGTCTCTAGATACACTTTGGCTGAAATCTTCACTCCTTTTTCGCAAAAATGGACCTATTTGACTCTTTGATAAGACACCCTACACTAAACCATTACAGACGCAGGATGATGACCACGTTGTACCTTTCCGACCACTGGGGCGGCTTCTTTAGAACTGTGTGCGTACACTATGTCATTAACATTATGCTTGTTGTAGTGCCCTTCAATCGTTAAAATTTTTTCATCAGTAAAGAGAATATTCCTGTATCTTCATCCGTATCGGGACAGAAGGCTTTGATCGATCCAGTCACTTCAACTGTAGGGATTGATTTAGGGCATGTCCTGTATATCGACGATAAGCGCCGAGCGAGCTTCAGGTCTTGTTTTATTATACCTACGCGAGCTGCAGCTAGTACTTGTATATACATTAATATATTTCGTGTATCTCGGAAACCAATCTAATGATTTAGATCAGATTTTGTATTTAATTTTTTAAATTTATCTGTATCTGAAAAACACGCAATTTTAAGCAAAAAAAAGCAACGACGAGTATAGCTCGGTTTCTGCGGGTACTGTTTATTATATCACGTCGAGTGGCACATGGCATAGCTCGCCTGATGCGAAGTGTTTATCGTAGGTTATAAACGCTTGCACACTTATCCAGGACGCAGGACGATAACAACACTTCAGTAAATGCTATTTCGCTGCCGTTAGTGCATTGTTTGTAAGGACCCCTTCAAATTAAATATCATTTTGCCATTTTGCCACCAGAGCCTGGTTTGCAAATTGGCAAGATGCACCATGTGAAGATGTTGGTTATGTCTCTCTAAATGATCGTGAGCTATTTACATACACAATTTTGTAATTGTCTCCCGTTTACTTGATTTTTTTTAAAGAATATTAAGCTTTAATTGTAAATAAATTCGTTTATTATTTTTTTACATGTCGGAGACATGCGGCGCCTTGTCGCCTGGCACGGTTTGATGGATGATACAAATTCTTTGCATTGTTCACACGGCCTTCTACCTATTATTGGTTTATTGCACAGTCAACACGCGATGTTTAGAAAGTTCGAAGGTGTTGAAACAGGTGTAGGTGTGAAGGAAATGTACGAGTGAGAGATCTATGGTGTTTTAAGCATATAGGCTACGAGTCTTTTCAAGTCAAGTAGATAGCCGTTTCTATACACCTGTATTCTTCTTAGTGTTAACCCGTTTCCTAATTCGTTAGAATTGGTGGCGTCCGTTACCTAAGTATAAGGATTTGGCAAAGGTACTAGTTTTTACATGGAGCGACTGCCGTCAGAACTCCATAACCAGTGGGAAAACCAGACCTGTCTTAGGTAAGATCACACTTCTTTCAAAATATAATTTCTTGGACGTGCTGGTTTCCTTACGAAGTTTTCCGTCACCACCAAGCAAGTGATAGTTACAAATATGTACAAAAACCCGAAAATACGATTTTAGTGGTACATGTCAGGAATTAAACCAGTTGCTCAGTAAATAATGTCAGTAAATAAATATAAATCTAGTGGCTTTTCCAAAATTCTTGAACACCATGTCCATCAACGCCTTACTCGCTTTCTCGCTGACCTTAGTCAACAACAGTCTGGTTTTCGTAGCAGCAATAGTACGACATCGGCCCTTGTCAAAATTACTGACGATATCCAGCTCCACTGTGGTTGGGAAAGGCCAGTATTTTCAAAGTACCTAAATAAAAATGATACGTAATAATAAAATCTGTTGATAAATTTAATAAATTGTTAATAACGGCAGCATAACTACTCGAGTACTTAAATCATGTGCATCTTGCATATGCGGTCCACTTGCTCATATCATAAATCTGACTTTCATCGAAGGCTTTTTTCCAGATCAACTAAAGATTTATATAGTGAAACCGTTGTTCAAGGAGGGTGATAGTTGGATCTGAGTAATTACAGGTTTATTTCTTTGGTTCCAATTCCTTCCAAAATACTAGAGACTGCTATGCACATTCGTTTGAGTGAAATCTTAGAAAGATATAATGCATTTCATTCTAATCAGTACGGTTTCAGAAAAGGTTACTCAACTACTCTCACCTGTTTTGAATTGTTGAGGATAGTAACAGATAGTCTCAATAACAAAACACCGGTTTTATCAGCTTTTCTTGATATGAGCAAGGCGTTTGACTTTGTCAATC
Organism: Pyralis farinalis; assembly: GCA_947507595.1. NCBI lineage: Eukaryota > Metazoa > Arthropoda > Insecta > Lepidoptera > Pyralidae > Pyralis > Pyralis farinalis. Next base: position 21,642,315 of record OX382259.1, on the reverse strand, counting down.
ACAGGAAGCTGATGCAAAAGCTTGACATGTGTGGTATCAGGGGAAAGCGTATGACTGGATTAGAAGTGTACAGAAATTACGAAAATGTCCGAATTGGTGGGACTATTCTTAGAAAAACTTACAGATCTGAAATTAAAGCGAACAACAGCGGTATTCCTCAAGGGAGCATACTTGGTCCCCTTCTATTTCTCATTTACATCAACGACCTGCCCGATATTACTGCACACAATTGTCTTCTGTTTGCTGACGATACCACCTTAGTTATAAAATGTGAAAATCGGGGCACTTTTGAATCGGACGTGAATGTGGCTCTCTGTGATGTTATGAACTGGATGAATTACAATGATCTGCGCGTGAACATAAAAAAAACCAAGTTAATGAAGTTTGCGTCTTATCCGTAACCGTCTAATCCGTGCTAATTACAATAACGTTCCGGTAGACGAGGTAAATACAATTAGATTTCTTGGCATTATAATCCACAAACACCTAAATTGGAAGGCTCACATGGAGCAGGTATGCAATAAGCTCAATAGATTTGTATTTGCACATTACGGCAAACAGTTTCTTTGGAAGCTGCACTTACAGCTTATCATGGATATGTAACGGCTGTTCTAGGTTATGGTCTCATACTCTGGGGTAACTCTGTAGAGATTGACAAAGCATTTAAAGTCCAAAAGAAATGTATACGCGCGATTTGTAATGCATGGTTTGATGACAGCTGCAAACCGCTATTTAAAAAACTGCATATTTTACCCCTTCCATGCATGTATATAAGAGATGTTTGCATTTTCGTTAATCCGCACCCAGAATTTTGGAGAAAGCGAGGTAACGTTTTCCAACGACAGGCGAGCGCAAGAGTAATGAATAGATGGTATCAATTTTCCTGTCATAAATACATATATGAAAAAAATTCTTATAACATGTGCCCCTTTATGACCACTTGCCAGAGGATATAAAACATTTGAAAAGAAAATCATTTAAATTTCGACGCAACAATTGGTTGTCGTCTCGCTGCTTCTACAGTGTCAACGAGTACATGGAATACAAAATACTCGTATCACAATAATACACAATTTACTTAAATATCGTTAATATAGTTCATTTTGAATTAAGCTTTAATTGGCGACATTTTTATATTCATAACATGACATTGACATTTAAATTGAATTTCATATTGTATTATAATTTGTATCTAATTTGATTATTCTTATTCAATTTATGTTTATGATTACTATTTGAATGAGTTGTCGCAAAGTTATAAGAAATTTTAAACCTAAATATTTGCACGCCTCAATGTAGACTGAACAATGTACAGCATTTATAAATTGTACCCACTTTTTTTGTATACTGCATTCCGCAAATAAATGAATGATTGATTGATTGATTGACAGTAGGCAATTATACAATGAGTTACCACTGCTCCTGAATATACTCCTCCAATTATGTACCCCTGTCTCCCCTGCTTATCCCTTCCCGACATTTGATACACAGGTAGGTTCGAACGGTTGTTAAGAACCAACACAAAGAATAGCAGAATAGAACTATAACGTCAGCACATACATCTACGCACCACCCCGTTGGTGTTCTAAAGAACAAACAGTATATGTTTTCGCTCGACCTATATTTAACTGCTGTATGCCTAATGACCCGTAAAGATTGTTTGCGTCACTTAGTTGCACAGGAGGTTTGCGGGGATCGATAGCTATGTTGCGTGTGTCAGTCGAGTCAAATACACGAATCAAGCAATACCGACCATAGCTGGTGTTTGGAAGGATATATCTTTTGACTATCTTCCATACTCAGGTCGTTGCCGTCGGTTTTGGTTATTATCAGTCGATGACAAGTCTTAAACCACTTCAGTGGTTTTAGTGTAGGTTCAAATCCATTCGCATAAAAGAAATGCCGATTGCATTCCTTTTATCTTTTATGTCAGTGATCGTTTATAATAAAAAGAGAATCGCACGCGCGTTGCCATCCCCTCTACTCACGCGGCAACACCTATTTAACCAGTAAAAGGTATTACACCCATAAGCTCCTAAGGATCTGCTGTGTTAGTAGCAGAAGTGGCAATCCTGTATTGCAGGCGTTCATAAAATGAAAAAATAATTAACACAGGTTTATTTTCCAGGGCTCATCGGACTCTAGTGCAGCCAGCTGTATATCAGGTGACTCGCCAAGGCCACGAGCACTGCGATGTTTCTGATGGAATGCTGCTGGACATCACGCCCCTGGACGAACGAGGCGCCAAACTCTTTACTTTATATGATAAAGACCTGACTGAAGGCGTCAACTTGCTAATAGGTTATTTAAATTGTTTTAGCTACCATCGTAATCGCATTTTATAAAAGCGATAATCATGAAATCGTAAGAATTATGTTTACATGGTAGTTGGAGGTTTCATATATAATTTTATGACACCCAGTGTTGAAACTTAATATAAGTAGCAATATGGGGCTCATTATGTATGAGTCTATGATTCCATTACAGATGGAATTAAACATACTAAAGTGAAATTTGGAATTACTAATGTTGGGCAATTTTTTTTTCCCAAAATATCACATCACAAATTATTTTACGCAAATGTTCAATTGGAAAAAAGACATTTGTCAAAACAACTTGTCGCAATTTTTCAGTTACCTAAACTAATTTTTGGCAAGTTATTGTTTAATAATGACTTGATAATGTTTCATTTTACCAAGTATTATTTAGTCAAATATATCTCTGTTTCTGGCGCTTCGCCGGTCGCTGCTACGGCTTGCTCCTACTTCGTATACCAATTTTTTTCTCAAATTTTATAGGTAAACTATAGCGTTCAAAAATACTTTAAGGATCTCGAGAAAATTCGAATAAACTTTTTCGATTACCAATCGTAAAAAAAGCTCTTTATACACAATCCGGTGCTGATCTCAACGATAATGTATGGAACTGAGATTTGGATTTAGCAGAAAGAGCATGAAAGTAGAATAAACGCCGCGTCGTCGAGATGCAAACATTGCACAAAATCTGCTCTGTAGCGCTTGTAGGTCGAGTTCGCAATGAAGATGTAAGAAAGAGATTAGCGGTGGTAAGATAAGATAAGGCATGCTTCTCTGGTTCGGACATGCAAAAATAATGCATGAGATAGAATGACGAAACAGATATACAACGCAATAGCAGTATGTAATAGCCGCGAAAGGCCAATACTCACCTACTATGACCAAAATGGTCACGAGATATCGAGCGCGCATGAAAAGATCTGTAAATATTAAAAAAGCGAGTGAGGTGGGTAAAGGATCGAGTCATGTGGCGCTCAGTTCTCTCTACCTAACTATAAAATCTTTAAGTCGATAGATAGACAGTACTTATACCATCAATTGCAAAGAATGGTGTATGCAAAGCGTGGTTAACTCTCTTAGAGTTCTGTTCTAGGTTAAGTACTATGGGTAGAGTAGCCATATGAATACCAAATGTACAATAATATAATTATTGCTTTTGCTGTTTCATACAAAGATGAAAACTCTTTCCTATGTCATGTTGATCATGTCAAGAAATTTGATTCTATAACTTGAATACATATATCACAAATTATATAATGGATATTTTCCATTGCGGTTTTGTATTTTTTTATTATTATAATTAAAAACAATAAGCAATCATAATTAATATATACCTGAAATGAACTATTAAAAGGTTGAACGATTATGACACAAAAAATACCCTACAATAAGCTATAAGTACATATAAATAGCCATAACAATTCTGTAGAACCTTTGGGATCGTAACAGCTTTGAAGTTCGGTCACGTACCACATGGACTCCATTAATTAATGAAGAGACGGGTAGAAAGATACTTTTCATAAAACCGCTCCACTCTTTGTTTTATTTACATATCGCGTGAAACGTGACGCTTTGAGAACACGGCTCGGGGATATGCGTGAAATATGTGTATGCGAGCCGGAACTTGAAAAGAAATATAGAGCGGAAAAACGCCGACACGGGGTTGGTTTTATCTTGGCGTCAAATATTACATATGCGATGAGTTCTCATCAACCATGCCACTGGTGAAATGAATGTGCATTTTGATATTGCTATTTCTGCGCTAGACGGTAGCAGCAACTGCATTGAACTAACATATATTTGTTACGCTTTACAGTTGTGTCCGAAAATTGGGGATCGAAGTGCGTTCGTCTAAAAATAACAGTCAAGTCGGATAACTGCGGGGACTACCAGGACTGTTCTGGCAAAGGTGTATGCTATACCAATGTTTCAATGGTACGCTAATAAATTTATCGATTACTAGATGTAATTATTAGTCGTAGTAGAAAGCTGTCGACAGTGTAATTGATGTCTGTTTGCAGGAAGGTTACGAGTGCCAATGTTGCCCGGGTTTCATCGGACCTCACTGTGAGGAGAGGGACCCTTGCTATCCATCACCCTGCTTGAATAATGGCATCTGTGTCGAGCTCCCGCAGGCAATAAACGGGGCTCCTTATCGCTGCCTTTGTCCGTTTGGTATGTATATGCTATAATTTAGAATACTATTCAATTCTTGATTTTATTTATTGATAAAGTTAATCTGTAAATATGCCACTTGAAATATTTGCACATTAATCGAAGTCTTATAAGTTAATTATTTTCCAGAGTGATTAACGTTGTCTTATCTAAAGAATAAATATTGTCGGACAAATTACACAGCGCCATCTAGCCCCAAAGTAAGCGAAGCTTGTGTTATGGGTGCTAGACAACTGATAAACATATGTAATTTTCTTTTTCTGTAAATACATATTTATGATACATAGGAAATACCCAGATCAAGACAATAGACATGTTCATGCACACAAATACATGAACATGTCTGTCCCTGTCTGTGTCCTGCGTGGGAATCGAAACTACGAGCGTTGGAGTCAAAGTAGCGTTACGAAGCACTGCGCCACCGAGTTTACCATTGTCTTACTTTTTAGTGCGAAATTTTGTCTAGTTCAAGTAAGGAAGTACCTCCATCCTACACATATAATAATTCCTTCAAGATTTCTTTTGGGAGTGGGTAGGAATACCAAGCTACTTCGTTTCTGAAAAGGCGCGTTTATATAACCACTATATAGTCAATTAACTTGTGTTGTGAGCAATTATAGGTTACGCTAGCCTGAGGAGGAGGTATAGTGCGTGAGACTGTCACGTTATAACGAAACTTCTAAAGTTCATGTAAATAGAGTCAAATCAATGCTACCACTCTTTCCGTTAAACTGAAAATTAAAACCAAATAAGAAATTTTCATTCTACGCGTACAGAATATTTTCTTCAAAAATATTGACAATTCATTTATCCTGTTTCATTTAACACAGGTTATATCGGCACAAATTGCGAAAAGGATCCGTGTTCATCCGCGTCATGTTTAAACGGTGGATCCTGCACGAGTATGGCTATGAACGGCTCTACTACATTCCACTGCGCGTGCGTAGATGGGTGGACTGGTGCGCACTGTGAGCGTGCTGTCGCTGCGGGCGCTTGCGCCTCCAACCCATGTGTCAACGGAATCTGTATAGAACAGATAGACAATGATATCAAAGGACCGGACTATCGTTGTTTCTGTCAGCCTGGTAAGTACCTTATAGATTATTTTATTGAACATGTAAAATACATACAGCCTAATTATATTACTTTCTCAAACAGGTGAAATATATCAAATGCAATTGCTCACTATCTTCCCATAATCTACATGAATTTATGATTCGTTTATTACCATTGAGCAGTCAGAACCCGTTATATACGTTTTCCCATACATTTCGCGGTCGTATACGACCACCCGGGTTTCGAAGGGTTAAGAGATTTTTAATTTTAATCACCAACGCAACACTTAGACGTAAGTTGCTTCGCACGTAAAAAAATTGGAAGCAGGTATAAAAAAAATCTAATTAGTGTTAAGACATAAATTTGTATGTCGCTTGACTGCGTCATTATCAATCTAATCGAATAATATTTTTTAATATTATGTGTATATATTATTAAAAATTATTATTCAATTACATTCATAGTGGTGTACCAAACAAAAATTGTGTATGTAAACAATAGTGGTGGTACACCACTATACAAGTTTTGTCCAGACTAGCAAACAGTTCATGCATACAAAAGTTTTGCCTTGTATGAGAACCGAACCTTAGTGTTAAGTAAAGTAGACATCGCTAACCTGGATGTATGGGTGAAATTGTCTCGACTTACATATGTACAACGCAGTACGTAGTATTGCGTTAAGCTATGCCCTTCCCCATAAGTGGCCTTCGGGCTGCCTCGACCAGTCCGTAAACGATCAACGTGATGGGGTATGCTAAAATTCCATCGATTGATGAGAGGTACTTCAGTAGTAATGTGAGTATGGGTTGAACGGAAGTGATAGCGATATCTTTTTTTTATACTACGTCGGAAGGCGTACAAGCATACGGGCCACCTGATGTAAAGCGGTTACCGTAGCCTATGAACAGTTGCAGTACATTAAGTATCACTCACGTGATGCTACCGCAACTGCTAACACAGCAACTCCTTAGGAGCTTACTGGTGCCCTCACTCACATGCAAGAACACAACAACCCTCTTGGGAGTTGTTATTTGGCTACGGTTTTATGTGAGGTGAAGGTACAACTGCTTTGATGCGCTCTAACTCTTTTAAAAAATATCACTCCCCTATATCAAGTACCTATAGGTAAAAGATTCTATGAACATTTTGCTGTGAACTATTATGTATATGCTGAGGGCTATAAGGGATTAACTATTACCAGTGATTAACTTATTATTAACAATATGTTATCCGCAACACTTCTGTGAAATCTACGGTATGACTGAATAGAACAGAAATTCTATCAGTCTCGCGTAATCATCTACCAGTTTTGCGATCTAACATTCCTATGTACCTACCTCTAAAGAGAACTCCCGATAGGTTCATAACCATTATTACATTGAGAGTTGTGGCTTATTTAAATGCTATATCCGTATGACTGAGAAGGCTTTGTTAAAATAGAGGTCTATATAAATCCCAGACAATTTAGGCCGATAGCATGACGTCATGCTGAACATAGACTGTGCCTAAATTTGTTTCACGATTACTTTATGGGAAATAAAAATTCAAAATATGAAATGATTAGTTTTATTTTAAAAACTAATAATTTCATATAGATTTTTTCATACTATATATATATATATATTATTATTACATCGTAGATAATGTTCCAACTTTGCTTTGAAAAGGCATCACAATGTTGAAATCGCGATATCTGCTCAATTTTCGCCTTTTTCAAAAATATAATATTATCCTTATTTGTATTGAAAATAGTTATACATTGTAATAAAAAAATACATTATAATACAATATTTCAAATCTGATAGAATAAATGAAGTGGATGAACTTTAATTAAGAAAACATCTGGTGCAGAATTCAGATTTCGGTAGCTCCTGTTGAGGAAACGTTAGAAAATAATAGATCTAAACAAATAGGTAAAGTGGACTTCTCCGTCGTCTATTTTCTTCTAAATTATTGAAACGCCTAGTTTATCATCAAACCACCATCCTTTAATCAAACTTTCTCCAAAATCACAAGGAATCATTTAAAAAGCTAAAATCATAACTTCATTAAATTTATATGAAACTAAAACAGGATTTATTTTAATGAAGCACAGTTAGAATTTTCCTAATACGTTAAGTTATTTCCAAGTCAAAAACAACATCGCGTATGTTAGTATTATCTTCGCCGATATGGAATATTCCTTTTAAATATCGGTTAGAAGCAATATGTACCTACTAATTCCCTGTGACATGTTAATGTAAGATAATGAAATTGCCGTTCAACACATGTTGGACATCAAATGCTAGAATCCAAAATGTAGTTAAAGTAATTTTGAACTAAGTCAATTTAATAATGCTTAATCTTGTTTGCGATAGTTGGCCGAGAGAATTGTCTGGGTGATTTATTCGAGGCGGAGTTGGAAGGCTGCCCGAGCCCGCAACCGCGCTGTTAGCTGCTTTCTAGTTGACCCACCTCTAGTGAAAGACGGACTAGTAACCAAATTAAAATCGATAACTCATTTTACGGTTAGCAAAAATTGTATCTTTAGATTGTGTGTGACGAGCTCGGTGGCGCAGTGGTGTAACGCGCTGTTACGCTACTTTGACACCAACGCTCGTGGGTTCGATTCCCACACAGTACAAACATTTGTGTGCATGAACATGTCTGTTTGTATTGGTCTGGGTATTTTCTATGTATAATAAGTATGTATTTACAAAAAAAATGTATTTACGTATGTTTATCAGTTGTCAGTAGTACCCATAACACAAGCTTCGCTTACTTTGGGGCTAGATGGCGCTGTGTAATTTGTCCGACAATATTTTATTTATTGTGATGTAACCAAACGATATCGAAATCGATTGAGGAATGAAATGATTTTGATATCGTTTATTTTTTTTGGATTTGATTCCATTCATTTGCTTCCATTTGATTTGATACCTATGATTTTTGTAAATATTACAGTTTTGCGTTATCTCTTACTTTCATATGCGTGAACACTCAGAAACTTTTGGAAAAATAAAAAAAAAAGTGTTCTGTAGGTAAATATAAAGCTGAATCTGATACGTAACTCACCTATTGTTGTGGATTGAATTTTTCGCTGCTAGTACGTTTCCTTCCGTAATACCCACCATTCATTCAATCAAGTTAGTCGACTGCGCTTGAATTCGTTATACCAACGATACAACGGTTGCCTTGGAAGGGTCTTCATCCATTAATGCCATTTGAAGTCTATCTTACGATTCGTTCGATTTCAGGCGACACTTAAAATCATAAAAATATTAGAGCACGAAAATGTTCCCGGCGCAGATCCATTTTTCAATGAGACACGATAATTTAAATGAGTTCACATGTGGAGGGAAATTTTGAAATTGGAACGTACCTATATTTACTTATAATAACTTTCTAAGATTAAACACAAAACAAATTAGACCGTAGATATGTGTGTATGTGTTGTTGATTACATTCACGTTATCAACTTGCACTTGCACAAGAAAACGAATGAAACTATAAAAATCATTCAAATTTTACCTTTACTACCACGGCATTAGACGCAAGTTACATTTGTCGTGTGATGTACCCACCGTTATACCGTCCTTATGTCGCACGTAATAAGAGTAAAAATGGTGCTACAAGTATCTATTGTGACATGCTATAAATAATATTGCTTTTCAAAATTATGATAGCTACTTTGTTCCGTTAATAGTCCATCTAAGTATATTGGTACTTAAGTGATCTGACATTGACCTGCACTATGTGTATTCTCTATTAAAGCAATACTTCATCTTACAAAAAATCTCAGCAAATTAATAAAGTTCTATTTTGTTAGCACAGAAGAGAATTCAGGGTTGACAAAAACAAACAGTCCCCTGGAGCGTATTGTCTTTCTCCCAAAGGAATTTGAAACTTGTTTTTGTAGCTGTATGTTATTCCATCTTTCGCATAAAATATTGAGTATGTTTAAGGTTATTATGCACATACATTTCCGTGACATAATTATAGAATTTCTTACATACTTACTACTACTTATTTACTACCTGTTTACAGCTATTGATACAATATTGAGCAATTTTACATAACTTGTCTTTGACTAAAATTTGTGATTGAATTAGTACAAAATTTATGAGGAAAGATTCGTTATTGCGTATAACTTAATGGAAAACATTTTTCACACAATGTTCGAAAGAGGTAAACCATTCTATTTCTTAAGTAATTATAAAAAAGGAAAATGAAAAGAAAAATGAAAGAATTTCTAAAGCTTTACAAATGTGGAAAATGGCTCTATAAAGTCTCTATATCTAGCAAATCTGAATTCAATTCATGCGAAGGCGTGATCCGTGTGATGTTACCTCAGTTAGACGATACGACTTGTACTCCCTGAGTACCAACCTGCTATATGATACCTAAACTACTTAAAGTTAAACTTGATGTACGTTACTTCTATGAAATTTATGATATTGTTGTGGTGAATTGTAGCTGCAGATTTCTTCTGCGACGAAAATAACAAATCCAAAATAGTCTATACTGAACTATACTGAATTTAGTCAAGAAATAAAGTAGAACATCAGTCGCGTAACGTCCATTCCAAGACGGGAAAACACGAGCAAAAACGTTTTCATTCATCCGCGATTAAATAACTGCACATATGTATTTTTGAGATGTGACAGACTACGTTCAAGTCTTACATCTCAGCATGAAGGCCCATATTTGGTTATAAGACGAGGAGACAAAGTTTTTAGAATCAAACATGATGATAACGAACTTAAAAGATTTTAACAACGTAAAAAGTCGTTAAAATCTAAATAAAACAATCATTATTTCATGAGTCTAGATGGTATTATTTACTCGTCGTAATACCACCACGCAACCTATAACCTGCAACCCCATAAATTACCCCATACATTTCATTGTAATTTATTTTTAATTTATCGTACAATAAAAATATTACAACGACAACAACTTGTGACGTGACGTTTTTATCTTTATAATATATATTTAACTAAACTTATATTTTATTTAACTATCACCAAACCAAATAAAACCAAGAGACAATGCAATAGATAACAATCAAATTGAGTCGGTGCCTTTAATGGAGCAAATGCTCAGTGTCACCAAACCTAACCAATTAACAACAGTTAATAATATAATCTCAGAGTCAAGAAATAGAGAATAGAGATGGCCAGTCATAAATTTAATGAATATTGAACAAGTTCACTCAAGATAACCATCTCAGACAATCATGCACGTACCTGCACCACATTTATCCATTACAAAATACAGATCATACTAATGTACCCACATATAACGTAGCCATACTTGGAGACCAACAAGTTAAAGGTCTTTCAAACAAATTGATTAAGATATACAAACGTAATGGCAATTTTTTTATTTCGTCTTTTATTAAGTAAAATGCAACGTCATCTCAGATACTGAGCAGCTGCGATGAATTATCTAATTATGTAACGAATAGAGATATAGTAATTTTAGCAGTAGGGTGTAATGACCACAATCCTTGTGTATATTATTATCTGAAATAAGTAATGCCTTATTCAAACTTAGAAATTGTAAGCAAGTTTATGTAGTGAATGTTAAATACAACAACTATTTGAGTTAAAATCTACTGAATCATAACATAAAATTATTCGTACAAATTTTTGATAACTGTGTGTTTTTAGAACTAAAAGAAATGAACTTGCTATTGTATAATGATTATTTCTTTGTATCGAAATATTTTGTTAAAAATTTGGGCAACAAATTGTGTCTAGACTATATTGACTATGAATATAAATTGGTAAGATCTGACAATAATTGTAACTAAGTGCAGAAATGGGAAAAATACATTTTTATATGCCGAAATTTAATGACAATATAAAAGATCAAAATGCATGTACAAAAAAAAGGCACTATTCCTAATTATTTTTACAAAACCGCTAATGAAATGAAACTTAACAAAAAAGATTCCGAGTTTTTTACATAAATTACTTGCAAAGTCTTACTTTTATGCATCAAAACATAGCGGGAATAATGAGTAAAAAAGATTTATTTTCACTGACTGACTGACTGACTTTACAAAACAATAAACATAAAATCTGGAACATTGACCTAATATGCTTAATGGAAACGTTTATTAAAAAATGATCCGAAAATAATTCATCAAAAATTATCATATTGCTAGCAGTTTCTGTCGAGCAAAATCTGGTACTAGCATTTCTTTTAAAGACTCGTTTAATACAACTAACATTAAAGTAATGTTGAACCAGTTCCACATCACTTCGAATACTGTGCAATAAATCTATTAGAAAATAATCTTGTTGTATTTTTATTATATAGGACTCCGACTCCTAGTGAAAACAATCGTAAGAAAGACAGGAAACTTATTATATGTTGAGACTGGAACATATACTTAAACTAACTTAAACATAAATATTATCTGACGAGCTAAGCTAATTTTACGTAACACAAAATTACAATTCACATAGGTAAACTGACGAGAAAATATTTGTGCATTGATTTAATAGCCAGCAATTTACCCAGCGTTGAAAGTAAATTACCCCTTTTCTGCATTTCAGACCATGAAACCGCACAAACCATAACTTTCAAAATTAATATAAATTTAATATCAGTGAACAAAAAACGTTTAACTTTTAAAATGAGTCGTGATATGAGTTACGAAAACATTAAGAAATTTTAAGACTGTCTAAAATCACTAAGTTTCTCTGAAGTACGAAACGAAACAACAACAGAAAAAGCATTCAACACCTTTCACGATGATTTGATTATATTACAACTTATGTTTCCCAATTATCAATATAAAGCGAACAAATAAAATATTATAGTTCATTGTTCAGCGAGGGGAGAAAGTGCCCGATTACCAACATCACAATTTACATATTAGAGTGTGGAGGGTGGGCTCCTTCTTTTAAGTGTGAAACACCTGTGTCAGAAGGAGTCACTCTTCCATAACATTAGATCAGACGAACAAAAACAATGACAATTTCGAAGAAAAAGAAGTTCCTCAAACTGTATACCTCATCACATAAATAGCTTGTAGGTACTTAACTGTAAATGCTAGTGACGTTGAAAAAGCGACCGATTGTTTAAAAAATACTAGGTCATCTGTAAAAAAGTTGTAAAATATTATATCCCAACCTTTACAACAAATTATAAATCTATCATACGGTGAAGGAAAATTCCCATCAAGACATTATTATACACAATTGTAAGGCCATTATTAACAAAATTGGGAATAATAATATAGATAACTACAGTCCCCTTATCGTTAATACCAATTCTAGAAATCTTAATGTACAAAAAATAGTTTCCTTATTCAATACGGACTATTTAGAGATGAACAGTTTGGGATAAAAAACAGATCAACTGCCTGATAAAAAATATTAAAATGTTTACTGAGAGCCTTGATAATCAGGATCCGATAACTGCTATATTTCTTGACATGTCTAAGGTATTTGACTTTGTATCTCATGATAAATTGTTAGATAAGCTCAATCGACATGGTATACGAGGTTTCGTCAATAATTGGCTGGAAAGGTACTTAAAAAGTAGAAAACAGTGCGTAGAAATATGTAAAACAGTAGATCGTAAAAAAAATATGTCACAATTTTCTTGAAACGATTGTGGTGTGCCCAAGATAAGTATTTTAGGGCCAATACTGTTCATTATTTACATCAACGATTTACCCACGTCAATTAACCAAAAATGTGTATCATACGCAGACGATACCACGCTAGTAATAGATGGTAAAGATATAAATCATTACGAAAATAAAATAAATGACTTACTAAATGCAACAATAGAATGGCTTAAAATTAACAATTTAAACCTGAATATGATGAAGACTAAAGCAATACAATTTCAAACATACAAAAGTAGTAGGTGCGTTAAATCTTAACACAAACCACAATCAAATAAAAATAGACAAAGTCAATTCGACAACATTTTTAGGCATTACGTTAGATAAATACTGTAACTGGAAGGATCGCGTAAACAAAGTATGCACAAAAGTAAATAAATTTGTTTGTTTTAAATCGCATCAAAAACACTACATCGCTGCAAGCAGCTATACTAACTTATCACGGATATGTAGAATCAACTTGACGATATGGCCTCATTATTTGGGGCAATTCTGTAAATATAGGGACTGCTTTTAAAGCTCAAAAGAAATGTATTCGAGCTATTTGCAGTGCAGATCCATTAGACAGTTGTAGAAATTTATTTAAAACATTGAAATAACTTCCACTTCCCGGGCTTCACATTTATGAAATATGTATCTTCGTCCATACTCATGTAAACTTATTCAACACATTAAGTAAACAAAAAATAAATAAACATATGCTTGTGATGCCAAAGCAAATACTCACCCTATACACAATTAATGTGCATTGCATGACTATCAGGATTTATAACAAGCTTCCGAATCACTTTAAGGATTTAAATTCGAAACAATTTAAAAAGCAGATCACTACGTGGCTTCTAGAATAATATTATTATTCCGTACACGAATATTTAAAACAAAACACAATTAACCAAATTGGTGAAGTTAAGAAATATGATTATTGTCAGTGACGTGAACGTTGAACAAATAGTTTTTTGTGTGTAATGTAAAAGTTGAATTAAAGTTACAATGCAATTAGGGATTCTTGTAAGTAGGTTCAGTATTTGTAAGTACACTTTCAATTTATTATTTATTTTGACGTACTGTGCGAATTTTGCCATTTACGAGTAATTTACACAACATTTGTACGCTGAAACACAGCCGAATATGACTGGTTTTTAGGGTTCCGTACCCAAAGGGTAAAACGGAACCCTATTACTGAGGCTCCGCTGTCCGTCCGTCTGTCACCAGGCTGTATCTCATGAACCGTGATAGTTAGACAATTGAAATTTTCACAGATGATGTATTTCTGTTGCCGCTATAACAACAAATACTAAAAAATAGAATAAAATAAATATTTAAGGGGGCTCCCATACAACAAACGTGATTTTTTCGCCGTTTTTAGGGTTCCGTACCCAAAGGGTAAAACGGAACCCTATTACGGAGGCTCCGCTGTCCGTCCGTCCGTCCGTCCGTCCGTCCGTCCGTCCGTCCGTCCGTCCGTCCGTCCGTCCGTCTGTCACCAGGCTGTATCTCATGAACCGTGATAGTTAGAGAGTTGAAATTTTCACAGATGATGTATTTCTTTTGCCGCTATAACAACAAATACTAAAAAATAGAATAAAATAAATATTTAAGGGGGCTCCCATACAACAAACGTGATTTTTTTTGCCGTTTTTGTAGATAATGGTACGGAACCCTTCGTGCGCGAGTCCAACTCGCACTTGACCGATTTTTATAGATAATGGTACGGAACCCTTCGTGCGCGAGTCCGACTCGCACTTGGCCGATTTTTGTATTTGTTTAAACAACTATCTGTATCATAAACGTATTCTGACAAATAAATATTATTATAATTATTAATTCTTCTGTACGTTACTCCTCGTAAACGTTTGGACCGATTTTAATAAAACTTTTTGTGTGCATAGTGAACCATTTAGGGAACTCTGAATGGTTTAGATTATCAAATTGGACAATTAGGTTCTCGGATATTTGTTTAATTTTCGGGTAATACAATGTCTGCCGGTCCGCTAGTATTCTTATGAATCATTCATACATAATACAGTGCATGGTATATGACTCACTACCATTTATAGAGGCAAAGCCAATTAATAACTTCTTGGAAGGGTAGTTATTATAATGTGAGTGAGTTTACCAGTAATCTCTTGAGGAGTGGCTCTGTTGACAGTGGGATGGTAATATGCGACTGATACTCCTTGTACTACAATTTTTAATATGTTACGGTATTCACTTTACCTCAGATGGGCCGTACGTTGTATCCTCGCGACATTGTATCTATAAATATATCTCTAGTTTAGTGTATGAGAGAAATTATATAACAAAAATATTTCCGAAATAGGAACTTTGAGAAATTCCCATTAACAGGAATATTGGCCTAAACTACTTTGTGCACTTCCGCATGACAAAGTAGTTTGGATGAAATTGCCTGTAAATTTGACTTCTGCAAAATAAAGCCTAAATACATCAATTATGTAAATTTCTATTTCTTTGTATTTGTTGATCCAAAAAAATATTTTATTATGAGCTGTTATGCATTTAATTTACCTCATATTTATTTGTTTTAATGAAAATGAAAGTTATTTGTGTTATCATTTACAAAATCTCAATAATTGATATTTGGTAAAAAAAACTATCATTGATATTTAGTAAAAATATTTGATTTTGGGTTCACTAATTAAACAATTTGGCGAGTCTTGTGTCTGTTTGTGTTGGTCAGCAAAACAGCGTGACAGCAATATGGTGTCCGTTTGGTCATAGGTATTCAAAGTGAAAACGAGTACGGAATTCTAAATATAAACAGTTGTTACGAAAAATAAAGACAACGTTGCGAGCGGCGCGGCACGGTGCGGCGTCACTATTAGCATAGTAAAATCAAATGAGTAGGTTATCTTCATAGATACGCACCGCGTTCGGTTTGTATGTGTGCGCGCCCGTACCATCCCGTACGTATGCGTCGTCGCACGCACACACTGACAAAATTTATCGTTGCTAAAGGTACGCCAGTCGTGCTACGCCGTGCTTAATACCGCACGCGCCCACGCACCGCCCCGTCCCGCCCCAATATGGCTGCAGTTTTCCGTGAGGTAATAACGTCACTCACTTGCATGAACACAATAACCCTCCAGCGAATTGTTATTTGGCTGCAGTTTTGAGCATATTTTTCGTGACTTAAGAGCGGTTTAGCGGGCAGCTTCAACCTGTTACTTTTGTGTTACAGTATCTTAAAATTTCACTCATCATTTTTTTATAATGCGCCTAAAGGAGTATGTAACTTTAATACAATAGTCAGCTCCTGGTCTAGGTACAAAAAATAATGAAGAAAAATTTTGTATTATAGATCCCTGATGATTCACCTACAGGGGAAAATTGTTTTGTATATAGATAGACTATGCATTTTTGACGATTGTATAAACTATAAGCGACGTCCCTACGTGTTTAGACTATTATCCTTCGCTCGGGGGTCGAGTCGGCCTACTTGTTTGATTATACTATGCTATTAGGTAATTTATGATACGACAGCTTTGACTCGGTGGTATAACATTACAGGCTTATAGAAGCCACAATCGTTCCGCGCTAAAATAATAAAAACAAATGAGTACATTGCCTTAAAAGCAGTGATAGCCTAGTGGATAAAAACCGGCCTTGTGACCAACAGGTCCCCGGTTCGAATCCAGGCATGTACCACTCAATTTGTGTGTATCTAATTTATGTACATATTTGTGATTATCACTTGCTTGGCGGTGAAGGAAAACATCGTGAGATAGTCCGCACATCCAGGAAATTATATTCGAAAGACGTGTGACGTTACTTAATAGGTCTGGTTTGTAGAGATCAAACGGCAGTCGTTCCATGTAAAAATCAGTATCTCCGCCAATACTTTAAACTTAGATAGAAGACCTCAACAATCCTAATCCTTAAAAAAAGAACACCGGTTTGTGTACGATTGATAAGAACTTTATTTGTATCAATTTACACATGCACACAACTTTACAATTAAAATTAAACACAAAAAACTGACCAAGGGCTTGTCGGGTCATGCGCGCAAACTAGGGTTTCGTAGTTGCTAATCACAATAATGGGGGCCATAACATCTAAAAACTAACTCACATAGGATGATGGTAACTGAAGGAGTTAAAATCTAACGTCCCAAGTGATAAGAAGTTATTATCTGTTTTACTACCACCGCGTGTAGATGCAAGCGGTTGTAATAAAATTGATAACCAGCGTCACGTATAATTTTTAATAATTTTAATAATAATAATCTTGCCTTGAAATTAAACTATTTTTAACGGAAGTATCGCGTGTTTTATTTATTTTGTTGAAACCTGACGTTTCGAACGCTTTGCAGCGTCCGTGGTCGCGAAACGTCAGGTTTCAACAAAATAAATAAAACACGCGATACTTCCGTTAAAAATAGTTTAATTTCAATGTGTAACAATCGCGAAAACCTAAGACAATAATAATCTTGCCGTTACGGAGATAGTTAAAATCTCCAAATATTATGCAAGGGTTGTTATGCGATAACAAATTACTTACAAAACTTACTACTGCCTTTAGGTTTTGTGTTACCTGGCGGTCGGGACACTTGAATCTAACAAAGACATGCACTTTAAATCTTAATATTTCACGAACGGATCTCGCAATATTTTTAAAAGTTAGTAGTAAATGTTATCCAATGACAGCCCACATCATGGAGTTTACACACCTTACTAAAACTCCATTAATAGTCCAGGAGATTAACCGGCGTATTATATGTCTGTATGTAATATAATTATCGCTATACGCAGTGTAGAGTGAAAACCAAAGAAAAGTGTGAAGTGATGATTGAGAATTAACATCATCATTAGGTGTAATGTTAGCGTAGGACTGGTAGTAGTAGTGTAATAGTGCGTTAGTAGAGTTTTGCAATGCCTACAAATAAGTATCTCAAACAAAATAGAGATCATAATGCGCATTATAATACTTTTATTTGCCACCGACAATACATATTAATTGCTATATAGCAGTTGCTAGTTCGCGTAAACACATGTAGACATAAATATTATCGTAATGTAGTATGTTTTGTACTCATAAATTAAGCAGTCCATTGACGCTTGCGGGGTTTACGACCTACGCTACTAATATTAAAATAACGTTTGAATAGTTTATATTATAAGCATATTCTATTACTTAACGTATAATCAACATTATGACATCATACTGTAGTCCTACACTTACGTAGAGCGGCACGATTGACCACAGTGACATGTTTTTGTCCAGGGTATACCGGCGAGCGATGCGAGCTGGAATACAACGAATGCGAATCGTCTCCATGTGCCAATGGCGGCACGTGCACCGACCGCGTCGCAGGCTTCGTGTGCTCCTGCTTACGAGGCTACACCGGCAACACATGCCAACTGAAGGTCGCTCTCACTATTACTATAAAGCTAATGGGAAATTATATACAGTAATTTACTTAAGTCAATGGCGTGAAAATGCTTTCTAATGCAAATCCTTTTGCCACTACATAAATATGCGACTCATATATTTTGAATATTTGTAGAACTAGGGATTATACCTACATCTTTGTACTCGCAGATCTCAATAGAACACATATTTATACTATGGAAACTTTTAATTTTTCATAACACTATACGGAACCTTTATGCAAAATTACACGTTTCTGAAGTCGGAGATTAGGGCCGTGGGTTTATATAGGTAAATCCCGTAGTCAGTTTCTTCTATTACGGTATTATTTACACAAATTCGCAGGTGACCATTGAATTGTTCGTTAAAGCAGTTCGCTACCACCACATTTATTACTGTTCTGTTCCATCAGTTACATAATAATGTAGTATAGTATCTATTTTACAAAAAATCCTGTTACATAGAAACTTTTCTTTTTTCAACTCCATAATTATTTTGAATTTGGAACGCGTTTATTATGTTAATACTTTTTTCGATTTCGAACCCGCCGTTTTATATATTTTTTCGTGTTTATTATCAAATTACTATATGAATTAGGGCGTTAAAGAAAATAGAACAGCAGTGATTGCCTTGCACAAAGTGGGTATAGAGCGGTCGGTGATATTCAAGACACTTCAAAAGTTTAGTATCTGTATGTTCGGATATCGTACTATTGACAGATATACTAACACTTCCTCTGTTGAAGACCATAAAAGATCAGGGCGACCACGTGCTGTTAGAACTACAAATGCTGTTAAAGCCAGAATTTGCCGAAACCCCATTAGGAAACAAAAAATCTTATCGCGAAAAATGAAGATTCCCGCTAGGACTCTGTTGCGTATAATAAAGACCTTGAAGTACGGCGCTTATCGACGATATACAGGACATGCCTTAAATCAATCCCTAGTTGAAAAGAGTGGATCGATCCAAACACCTTCTGTCCCGATACGCAGGCTAAAGGCACAGAAATATCATCTTTACTGATGAAAACATTTTCGCGATTGGAGAGCATTATACAACAAGCAAAATGGCAAAGTGTACGCACACAGTTCCAAAGAAGCCGCTCAACTGTAAACAGGTCGGAAAGGTACAATGTGGTCATCATCCTGTATCTGTAATGGTTTGGTGTGGGGTGTCGTGTCAAGGAGTCACAAAACTTCATTTTTGTGAAAAAGGAGTGAAGACTTCAGCCAAAGTATATCAAGAGATTATCTTGGATCGTGTTGTGAAACCTCTCAGCAATACACTTTTTTTAAAAAGTACTGCAGTAATGTAAATGTAAGCAGGACTCTGTACCTGGTCACAAGGCACGAACTACCCAAGCCTGGCTCGAAACCAACGGTCCGGCCTTTATAAGATCTGAACGCCTTAGATTACAAATTAAGGTCTGCTTTAGAGGATATGGCCTGCTCGAAACGACACGCCGACGTTGTGTCTCTTAAGAAATTTTTGGAGCAAGCAATGGCTAAATTTCCCATGGAAACAATGCGTAAAGTAAACAGTTCGTGGTCAGACAGACTAAAGGCCTATATTAAAGCCAAAGGTGGTCATTTCGAATAGACTATTTTTTTTTTGCTGAGACTTCCATAAATATGCATTTGTAACAGAACTTATGGCCGGACTAGGTATATACGTTCACCAATATATGGGAAACGGTTCAACCGATTGATAATATTTTATGATATCATATAAATATGGGTATGTATTGAAAAGAAGATGTCGTGAAGATATATACGTAGATAAGTAGTGTTAATTACTAATTTCATTTTAAAATATGTCCGTACATTACATTGTTACTAACACGTATCTTAACTATGTACTTGACTTGAGGTGTTTCTGAGGAAGGATATATTTACCTACATTTTATTATTTTTCCTCAACTGACAGTTCAAGTTAACGTCGTGCGTTGATTTGCCAACGTCGACCTTTTCGTGCTGCTAATGACGGTTGGGTCACAGTATGAGTAGAGAGATATAAGTAATGGAGCAGCACGAAACTTAAAACTTAAAAAAAAAACGCTGGAAATGGTTGCACGCGCTCTTTTGGCCACCGCTACATGACTCTAAGCGAAATTTACAGTCTAACAGATTTATGAAAGTCTAGTGCCGTACTTTTTATAGCTAAGTTATCAAGATCATTTTCTTGATCGTGGAATCACGACTTCACTTCGGTTGCCTTCATGTTCGCATTTTGAAAAGCATCCACTATAATTAGCTAGAACTAGGTTGGTAGCGCTAATTCGCTGGCGCTGGTTATAAAACTTGGTATAAACCAAAAATGCTTGAGTGTCTTTGTAGCTAACTTACTGCTCATGTCTTCGTACTGTGGTTCTGTACTTGCAGGTTGATTTATGCGAGGTGAATCCGTGCCCAGCGCACCAGTACTGCGTGGACCGCGGTAACATCTACGCATGCGAATG
This sequence comes from Pyralis farinalis, assembly GCA_947507595.1. NCBI lineage: Eukaryota > Metazoa > Arthropoda > Insecta > Lepidoptera > Pyralidae > Pyralis > Pyralis farinalis. The sequence continues at coordinate 21,621,293 of OX382259.1, read as the reverse complement.
TCCACCAGGCTACGTTGGCGAGGAATGTCATATTCCTATTAGATCTGTAATTATCCTATGTTATTGTATAGTCAAACTTTAAGGTCCTTATTGTAGTAACTTATTTCTGAGGAAGGTCTTTTGTTATATCATCTACAACCATGTTTCATGCTACTTATTGTTAAATAAAATAAATTTCCTAGATTCATCCTTGCAATACCATGTTTTTATAATTTGGATTAATTTGCGTTCAGCTAACCAGACTTGACAGCTATGACTACAAATCGGAATGACTTGAAAACGAATACCTACGCGACGTACGTGAATTAATTCAAATTGAAAATTGATATTTATTACTTCTATTCGTAATAGTGCGTATAGGTACTGGTTTTCTATACACGAGGCTCTACCAGATTGGAATTTGGTTCTCAGTTTATCACAAAAAAATTTTTTCGATAACAATAACAATTAAAACACTTTTGTAACATCTGAACGGAGAGTGTATTTCCAAAACATATTTCATGTACAAATTCTTTTCACCTGGTTCATGTACCTATGTATAGAATTCAATTATAAATTCTCTAACTTGTATTGATAAACCAATCCATATTTTCTTTAAAAGCTATTTAAATATTACTAACATAAAGACTATAATTCTGAATTCAGCCCTCCTAGACAGCTTAAGTGGTCTAGAAAATATTTCATAACTTAATTTTAGATCTTTCTTGAAATATTTCAAATGTTCTTTGTTGCTCATTCAACTGAAGACATACGATGTGCATTTTACATTATACCTATTTGACTTGCAGCCTTGTGACAATAATCCGTGTGCACATGGCGGCACTTGCTGGAGCGGCATTGACACTTTCTACTGCTCATGTCGGCCTGGTTGGACGGGGAAGCTTTGCGAAGGTAAGGTTACTGATTAAAAAAAGGGTCTTCCAAAATAAAAATAAATGTATTAAAACTAATATTATACAAATAATGATATAAAAAAGATGGATTCAAACGGTTCTGGACTAGGTCTCGCTTTGACGCCTTGAGGCCCGTTATATACTTGTTGCCGTAACGCGCATTGAGGAATTCAGCCACCTGGGCCTCATTGGATGGGTCTAACCAAAGTTCACTATGAGGACGCAGAAGAAGTCGAGCGCCGATGTACACGGCGCGACCCAACACTACAGGGGACAGGGGAGCACACCGCACACAAAAGAGAACACCATGATGCACACGGTACTTTGCTGACTGGATCTCAGTGTAGACTGCCTGTTATTTCATTCCGATCAGTCATCTACAGAACATTTAAATTTAAGATATTAATTTTGTGATAAAAGTTGGCATAACATTCCGAATTAAGGATCACTACCTATGGACAAAGAGTAAAAACGTTTCTATATGTATTATTATAGTACTCTTAAGAGCAATTCATTGTATCTTACAAAATTAACAGATTGTAGAGGTCGCGTGGCGCTCGGTTCTCTCTGCCTACCCCGTAAGGGATTTGGCGTGAAGTTATAGTAGTAGTAGAGGTTATATTCAAAATTACTCCTATTTATTTTTAGGATATGCGCCTAACTTATATTAGCAATAAATGCCAGATATAACGTTATTTGTTGATGATACTTCTATAATTTAATATAGTTCACCGGTGATTTTTGAAAACTATTCAGTGTTCCAGACTGAACTGCTTCCTGTACGTATAAACCCATGAGCGGTTATTGTAGAATAATGCCTCCTCTGCTTACATATTATCAGATAGCAACTCATCTTATGGAGCAAATCCAATTGTCGAAACCGCCTAGCCACTTACTGAATCCTTCACTACGCTCACATTAGCGGTTAATTCCTGCGGGTCGAAGTCCACATCAGAATCGATGGCGCTGAGGCAACTGATTCAGCTGGCAAGACGCCTAGCCTACTACACAAAGCTTCAAATTTCGACGAAATCCCTATGTGTGGCGTAAAGCTTTACCTCATGAAGATAGCACAGACAGCCGCAAGGATACCTTTATGAATAAAAGTGGCTTCACAGAAAGAATCCTTTTTGGGACTATCAAGTTCAAATAGTTACGTTAACGTTATTTAATCCGATTTTACAATAACCCAAATTCTTAGTGTCTGCTGTCGCTTGTCGCTATAGGGGCAAACCTTAAACCGGACTGGGTTTTGGTATTGACTAATGTATATTAAATAAATATACTATCGCACCTAAATCAAACACAACAGCCCATTTACATTCGTTACACCTACCTAACTATAAAATTCAACCATTTAAATTAGCAGGCAATATTGCAGCTTTTCATTATCGAAATAGGTGTAACATGGACATTCGACATGATCTTATTCTTGTACATGTTCATCTTGTGACCTACCTGGTTGGAAACACTATTGCGCATAGCGCTAAGTTCCTCCAGCGATTTCACTATGAGAACTATATCGTCAGCAAAATGAAGGTGTGTGATGTATTTGCCATTGATGTTTATACCGTATCCTTTCTAGTCCAAGACCTTGAAGATCTCTTCCAATGCTGCGGTGAAGAGTTTCAGGGATACAACATCGCCCTGTTGTGCACCTTTTTGCACTTGAATCGGTTTTGTAGTCTGGTCCTGTACTCGGATACACATAGTTGCCTTACTGTATAAGCACTTCAACCCTTCGATGCATCGATAGTCAATTTGACATCGCTGGAGAGACTGTAGCAACTCCCATGTCTCAACGGAAGACTCCTGCGTAGTCCACATGCGCCAGATATAAGGGCAGATTATATTCCTCCGTCTTCTGTATAATCTGGCGGTAGGTATGCATGTGATCTATGGTGCTAAAGGCTTTTCGGGATCCGGCTTATTCAGGAGGCTGAAATTCAACGGCAAGCTGCATGGACAGTGGATACTGTCCATGCAGCTTACCGTTTATATCGTCGGTTGTTATGCAATCATCTAGGCACTGAACACGATTATGAAGTTGGAGTTGACAGCTTTCGGGGTTTTTGATCAGGGCACGAGATGGACGGAGCGTAGACTTCACCAGGCGAAACCTTTCTTGCTCTATGATAAGGTTCAAGATGCCTCTTACCATCCGGTGATCGTTTCCGGTTTTCACCCTGTTGATCACAGAGACATCCTTGAAGAAGTGCCGGTTGGTCATCAAGATGAAGTCTATCTCGTTTTTCGTCGAACCATCCGGGCTTCTACAAATCTACTTGCGTTGGGACTGCTTCCTGGACAAGAAGTTCATAATAAAGAGTTCCTACTTCTCCATGAAGTCGACCAGCAGTTGTCCCTTTTGGTTTTTTGTCCGATTCCAAATTACACCATTCTCAGCTCATCGTTCTATTTCATTGAGGTCTCCCATTAGCACAGTGTAGTGAGTTTTAGTGGTAAACATGGCTTTAGAGAAGTCCTCATACATTGCCTACAGCTTATCATCGGGGTGCATTGAAGTTGGTGCGTAGACCTCTATGATCTTCAGCGAATACCGTGTGGTAATTTTGAGTATAAGGTGCGCAACCCTAGTGGGCAGAACCTCGATCTTTCGTACATTGCTGACGAGGGGCTTATGGACGATAACCCCGACACCACTTTGGGAAAGATGGTTGCTCTCCCGGTAGTAAAGCAAGTTGGCGGATTTAAAGATCACCGTATCCTCCCCCTGTCTTCAGGCTTTTCACATTTCACCAGAGGGAGACTTTGTACAAAAGACGTCTGCATGGGTACCTCTGTCTTACCTATTTCTACCGCCAAGCAGCTATATTTATATAGCTGTGTTCCGGTTTGAAGGGTGAGATATCGCAGAGAAATTACTGGGTACTGTTACAAAACATCAGAGCCTCGCCTACCAAAAGTTCTTTCAAAAAACATCTAAAAAACTTTTTCAGTACTTCTGCGAGACATTGAGCTTACATTATGTATTATTCTTATTCAATTATATTAAGCATTTGTTTGTATTATATCTTATCCATTAGTGTGTATGTATGTATCTGTGCCCGTGTGTATATACATTTGAATGTCTTTATGCATATGTACATAAATGTATATAGTAGAAAATCCTTTCTCAATTTTCTTAATATACGAGTATGTTGGCATCAATTTAGTTGTTATGTTAACCTTATATACACGTTTTATCTACCACCGCCATACATTATTCCACTCAGGAACTCAAAAGCAATGGTTGGCTGTAAGAGATTCCTCGAAGGAATAAGCCCGCCTTTGCAAATCAAATTCTAATATTTTACGAATGTAAACATTTATGCAATAAAGTTCTACAAACAAACAAAAAACAAACATCCTTAAGTCACAATATTGGAAGCGCGCGGGTAATATACTGGTAGTGTAGCGAGCGCCAATGGGCTGCAGTGACCGCTTACCATCTGATGCGGTGACCACATACTTGTTTGCCAATCAAGTTGTATAAAAAAAGACTTCGGACAGTCCTATTATATCCCAATGCATCTTGCTTAGTTCCTCCTGGCTCCTCCTGGTGCCTTCTAGCTGGAGCTCCACTATCTTCTCGTCGGTCCTTATTGGACTCGTGTTGTATGTTGCCATGGCCAGTCCGTTGTGTTGGTAGTCGCGGGGTCGGAGCCGAGGATTCTTAGCACTCCCTGTCCCGCCGATACTATGACCGCTACCGGAGCCAGGATCAGCGGGACTGCCAGTGACTGGGGGCCGTCCTTTTATCCTATTCTTGTTTCTGAGGGGGGTTTTACCATAGTTGCTACGCTTGGCAGGCGGGTAAGTTAGAGTACATTAAAGAAGGGGACGCTGCTGCCCGTCTCTTGTATCTTTCCCTTAGTCGCCTTTTACGAGACCCGGGGGTTGAGATGGGGTGGCCTGTTGTTACGCCGAAGCCACACGGCAGACTTGCAGCTTTTAGAGAATTATTATTATTAATTTATTGAACTTATAATTCTGGCAATTAAATTAAGCCATAAACTCCTCCATTATATATATATATCCAGTTTCTACCCGCGATCTCTCATGCGTGGAGATCCCGTCTTGCAATAATAAGCAGCCTATAAGATATATTAATGCGGTAAGGTCCCAAACCAGATAAATTGACAAGCCTGTGGGTGGAGTAGTCAGCAATGCTACTAATACTTGATCTGGGTGTTTTTTAGAGAGGTAGGGCGCATCAAAACTCAACTCGACTGGGGAAGCACTTTGCAGGAAACCGCAGCCACATAACAATTAACTGGAGTATTGTGGTTCCTGCGAGTGAGTCGGATTCTCAATTGTATTTCTTACATACAATTCGTTTCCTAAAAAAGAAGATTTTTTTTATAGGTAATAAGTACTAGTATACAATCTTACATCCTTTCTGATAAGCAGCTGTTATGGACTTATTAACGAGCAACGTCAAGAGTGTCACCAGATCGTTGCCGATACTGTAATACCCTCTTCACATCCTTTTTGAAGAACCTCACACTGTAAAAGCTCTAACATGCTATAACACGCTAGGAAATGCGTCGCATTGCCGTCTCCTAGGTAATTGAGTCGCAGGGCGGGATTAAGGAGAGTGTTAATCAAAATATATTATCACATTTTTAAGAGATGTAGGGCGCATCAAATCAGCACGTCTGGGGAAGTTCCTCCATCTCACAGAAAACCGCAGCCAAATAACAACTTCCTGGAGGGTTGTTGTGTGCGAGTAAGGTCACCAGTAAGCTGTGTTGAGTTGCCGTGTTAGTAGCAGATGTGGCATCGCGCGAGCGATACTTAATGTATTAGAAGCATTCATAGGTTACGGTAACCGCTTTACGGTTGCACTCCGGGAGTACCGGCAGAAGTGAAAACTTGAACATTAATGTTGTGCATTTTTGAATATTTTGGAATGGTTAGGGAATAATTTCGCACGAATTGCTTTATTTATCAGTATAAAAGTACTATCATGTATGTGGTAAAATACAATATTCATTTATTGCGCTATCGAACACAAACATGACAATTTACATTACATTAAAAATTTAACACTTCAGAACTATTACAATTATTTTACATTAAAAAGTTTATCTCTCAGAAAAATCAACTTTCATCCATAATTTTAACGACTTTTTCACCATCATCATTACCAGCACCATCATCGCCAATCTCTAAAACTCAATACACACGCACACTCGCGCAATCGCAAACAGCGATATTGATAAACTACGTTGAACGAAACGCGTAAACGCCAACAATTTCATGGCGCTTACAACGTTTTAATCGCGCGTAAAAATAACGCCCTATAAACAATCTAGCGCTTCATGTTTTAATTGTTTAATTAGAGGGAACTAATGTTTTAGCGCTGCAGCGAACTTAAGTTCTAATTCTCACCTGACGCGAGTTTAGCATTTTTTACTCATCCCAAAAAGTGCACAACATGAAGTCGTCACTTCAAAAACTAAAAAAAAAGTACAGAGATGTTTGTTGTCTATTTGTAAATAAAATATAATCTGAAAGAAATATCTGTTTGCAATTAAAAGAGATTTTTATGACTCGAAATATATTTTTTTATAATTTCGGATTGTTCCGTAATTTTCAACCTTTTATCTAGAGGTACTTGTATGTAAGAATTTATATGAATTGTTGGAAGATAAGTAAGGTCAACGCTGTTAAAATGAGAGCGCTAAGGAGTATCTGTGGAGATAGAATGATTGATAGAGTAGAGTACGAGAATAATGTGGAATGATAGATGATGTAGATAGTTAGACAAAAATTGAGCAGGGTATGTTGAGATGGTTCGGACATTTGGAAAGAATGGATGACAAAAAAGTTACCAAAGAATATATCGAGCACGAGTGAGTAGATATATTGGCAGGGGACGACCTAGACGCACACATTTAAATTAAATAGCTGATGTGCTGAAAAAGAGCCAAATCAAAAGCACGTAATGATATTTATGTATGTTATGGGAGGATAAATAAAGAAAGTAATCTATGTGATATTCAGTGAAGTGTGGGCCCTTCTGGCCGATTGTTTTATATGCCAATTGTTCTTGAATTAATTTTTAGCTAAACCAAACTACCAAACTGGCCGATAATTTTAGTAACGAATACATTTTATTTAGCGTCGTTTATTTATTTTTTTTGCTACAAAGCGATAAGTGGGCAATATTTTTTTTTAACTGCATACTGTATTATTTTTTCTGAATATGTCTATAATTCCCGAGGTATGAACGCGCAGTGCATTTATTTGTCGAAATATTCGTACCAATGCAAATTGCCTCTAAATTTAGCTTCCAAAAATAACCCCTGAATATATTAACATAAATCACTTTAGTATTTCATGACACTAATCAATTACCTTCAAGAGGCTCTCCGTCACTACTTTCGTAGTATTATTTTGGGTGACTTTTCAGAGGACTTTATCTTGGAGTCGGTGGTCGGTGGAGAGGGAGGCATGGAAGAGAGACGGGGCGGAGGCTCGGTGCGCGAAGTGCGGCTGCCTCTTGGTCTCTATCATGACAGACTTCACAACGTGTACATAGCGGCCGGCACACTCGGGGCAGCCATAGCGATCGTCGGCGTTGTGGTAACTCATTACCTTAGCTAAGCTTAAGCATTATAATCGTCAAAAACTATGAAATGTTACTGTCGATTACTTAATAAAGAATTAAGTAAAGCATATAGGCAATTTTTTTCAATTTAAAATAAATAGACATCTCAACGAATCATTTTAACGAACCTGGGACTCCGAAGAAAAAGTTCAGTACGTGACCAGGATTAACGCTCTGATGATGATATCTAATGCATTCTGCTCTATTCTGATTGTTATTCTCTTTAATTCGTGTTCTAAGTTATCGTGACTATATAAAAATATTGCAAAAATAGATTTTGAGTACAGTTAGAGACATAGAGATACTAAGAAGCAACTTCCAGCGTTTTTCGAACTTTTAGCGGCCTAGAAGTATGTGAAACTTGTTACTTCCAGTCTTTCCATGCAAAAATTTTACTGTGTAAGACCTGTCCTGCTGCACATGGTGTATTATTATCATATTTATGTAGGAGAACCTTGATATCAGCATGCGCCTTACGACTCGTTTCAGAGTCGTGATGTGAGATTTACGATATTAGCGATCCAAAATTTAGAAATAATGTTGAGACTAAGTCTAGGGAATAGATTTTGCTTTGCTCTTTGTGTTTTGCAGTCTGTACAAAAACAATTGTTATATTCGAGATGATCTATATGATTCTTACTTTTACAATCATATCGCATGCCATCGAATGAGAATTAAACCCCACGTATTGCAAACATAATAATCGCATGCTGTGCGTTATCACAAAGATTTTCTATCGAATCCTTAGAGTGTGTCAGTAAAGGTCCCGCTGAAACTTGCATGTATATTGGATGAAGTTCTTTAAAAAAGTTGAAGATTTTTACCCGGATCGGCCACGGGTCGATATTGCTAGTATCCTTAAGCTACGATAACTGTTTACTGTAGTATGGGGAGGGAAGTTAAAACAGTTAAAATCGTTTCATCGGCGTTCCAAAATGGGCATAAAACTGAAAGTTGATGAATGTATGAATGAGTTATGGAATGAAAGGGAGTATTGTGTATGAATGTGTTTTATTTTTAATAATTAGTTCGCTAATGAAATAGCATTAAAATAGCCTTGCCCATGGCAGGGGTGCAAGCACAAAAAAAAAAAAAAAACTGTTTACTGCAAGCCGTAGGCTTATTTGCTATCTTAATGCCATAAGTTATCTTTTTTCCCGAACCCTATGCCAATGTAAAATCCGGATATTTTTTGCAGGTGACAGCGTGCCATTGCCGAGTTAACAAGACATACTCTCGTCTTTTGTCAAGATTGTCTCGGGTAAATGAATCAGGACCTCCTCATCACTGGTTGCAGGACAAGCGCGCGCCTCCTACATCCGCCCCCTTTCCACCACCTTCAGCCACCCTGGATACTACGGATATGTACTATACTCTTGATTTCAGTGACAGCCAGAGCTCACCTCTCATTCAATAGCAATCACTGCAGAACTGTTCCGACGGGGAACGGTTCAAAATACAAATCTAAAAAGCAGTATGTAAACTTCAGTGTTGTTCATTGAATGTTATATCGCATAATTCTGAAGTTGCAGATATCTTGATGGTGATTGAAGATATTAGAGAAACCTTGCCAAGAAAGTACATTAAATTTGTGTTTTGATGATATCATACGTTTTTGGAAAGTATATAATTAATTATACTTTAACCTATCAATGCTAATATTATATATATGCGATGCTTTCTTATTCACACTCTATATATCTGTTAGTTATTACTTTACTAGTAAACTGATGAACGGATCGTAGAGAAATTTGGTAGAGCGATAGCATAGTAAAATCAAAATCAATTTGATTTTACTATGGCGATAGTTTCGGACTTGGAAGGTTATAGGCTACTTATTATTGCGATAACGGGATCTCCACGAAAGCAAAATCCCGGGCAGAGGCTAGTTATATATATTCTTGAGAAATTTTGGGCTTTATTTAATTGACAGAATTATTAGTTCAATAAGAACAGTGTCTGAATAATAATGAACTAAATGCCGCATTGTTGCCTGCAGCTTTGAATTGTTGAATGTTATAGTTAGGTAGGTCTAACGAATGATAATAGGCCTGTTTCATGTTTGATTTAGATGTGAACTAATTTATTTCTCTGTATTTAGCATTGTAATTGAGCCACATTGTTAATCCCAATAGGTATTACTTAGTTCTATTTCGTACATAAATGTAAATCAATTAATTTGATACATTATGAATTTAGATGATTTTATCTCATATAGTATATTTTACTGAATGTTATGTTTTCAAATTGATTACTTAAATTATAGAACTTTTGTGTATACAGAAATAAGTAAATTGTTAAAGTATTGGTCGTAATTTAGTACATCAGACATGTGATTTATAGATAGAAATAATATTTGATGTTTGTATTGAAAATTATTCATCAACTACTTGTATTTTTTTTTACAATGTGTACAACTTAAACTAAAATAATTATCTGAAAGCAGTAGCTCGGTTGCCAGTCCATTTGACCTAAATATTGAAACATTTCAGCGGCAATATTTCGGCTAATCAAAGTATGGAAGTAACGGTGCCTTTTAGTAGCAATTGGTTAAATAATAATTGAGGTCTTTTTAGTATTTTATACTAAAATTTAAATAGCATAAGATTTATAATTTCTTATCCTGACCTTACGTTCATTTGTCTTAAACTTCCAGAGATAAACGATATGTGCTACGATTGAAATGTAGTCTAGATATATATTTTTAGTACATCTGATGTCTGATTTAAGCAATAAAATATTTGTACACTTGCTTTTAGACTTCGTTAGTCACTAACAAACTTAACATTTTTGTACTGTTGTATAGAAAGTTGTTAATTGGCAGAGCTGCGATAGCCAGCGGAGCCACATTACCCTCAAAATTGTCGTTTGGGGTAGACTGATGTCATCCAGCTAGCGTTTAGACGGTAATAGTGAGAAACTCCAAAATCGACACACTAATAGCTAACATATTGTAGTTTTGTATCCTTTAATTTGAAATTTAAATGTTCGTTGGTGAGGAAGAACGGTCCAAAATCGTTCCAATTAGAAAAAAAAACATATGGGAAAACGTATGGCCGGCCACTCTGCAGTGCAGAGTCTGCATTGCACTCCCATCAACAGAAAAAGTAACAGCACTCGTCGCTAGTATGTATGTATCTTCACGCCAGGTCCCTTGCGGGGTAGGCAGAGGCAACCGGGCGCCACAAGACGCGATCCTTACATACTTCACTCGCTTCTCTGATGATCTTTTCATGCACGCTGGCCGGTTCCTGGGGCTCCTGATAGCACTTTCCGATAAAACACGACCAATTTGATCATGGTACGGGTATCGGGAAATGTTCCCTGGAAAGGTCATTTCTTTAAGAGGTGATATTAGATGGTCCAGACTTAACCCCGCTGGATTTTTATTTATGGGGATTTCCCAAAAGCCAGGTATGTGACAATAATCCAAGGACAATAAACTCAATTAAAACAAAAATATCAGCCAGGAAATAAGAAGCATTTCACATGCAACCTGCAGGTGTGTTCTTGAAAATTTTAGGGTACGCCTTAGAGAAGTCCAACGCCGAAATGAAATCATTTGGATGACATTGTGTTCAAAAAATAAAACTGCGTACTTTTCTTTTAAGGCAATAATGAAATAATAATAACTAAGCTCAACTGCAGTTTTTTTATAGTGTATACAAAAATAAAATTTCCCGCGGGCCACCTGTAGAAACTTGTTAATAAACTTATTAAAACTCAATTGAAAAATCTATTGAAAAATAAGTTTATAGGTATCAATATTTTTTTATGTGCAGGTTATATATAAAGAACTAAAAGAAGTTAGTTATATTAATCTGATTTATTTAAAATTTAAAACAAGGGTATTTTTTTCGTAACACACTGTCGGACTTGTTTATCTATCTATTTGTTTATGTAGTAACGACTAGTATGTAACTATGTAATGGAATCTAACGAACTGAATTTCAATCAGTTATAGTTGTTGTATGATCATGAAACTTGTTAACTGAATGTAGGTCTGGTGATAATTCAATACAAATATACCATCGACTTTGTATGGTCATGGAAGTTGGGGGTGGCTATAGAAACTCCACAATTGTTAATAAGAACTCATGTAATTTCGGCTCACTGGTTTTGTCTAAGTTAAATTAAGGAATTACATCTTGTCCTTTTTTGGTTTCGCCAGCACTAATTATATGTATTTATTTCAGTACAAAGATTATTATTGTGTCCTTTTTAAATATAAGCAGGATTACTTTGTAAACCTATACCGTTGTTGATACCGAACTATTGCCACTAAAACATTTACCATAGCGGTCTACCGGACTAATGATCGAACTGCTTCTAAAAAGTTAAAATAATTGAACGTTGTGAGAATCTGGCAGTGAGTTGTTAATAATTGTTACTATTGAAATGCCAAAAACTTAAACCGTACACATGAATTTCATTAAATATTATATTTAGTATTACACGAAAACATATTAAATAACTTAATTATTTAGATTAGATGCCTTAAGCTTTCTTTTCGGAATGTAACAAGTTTTTATTTGTTAGATGTTATCCAGGATATTTAATTCACACTAAGTGCCTGTTATCTATTTGTTTTTTCCATGTACCTGCACATGAAATCATTTGTATCATATCTTTTCCCAGGTTTTAGAGGCATTGTGACTGATCTTCAAATTAGATGTACTTACTACAAATTTCCTTCTAGCTTGCTTTTAATGTCTGTGACACGGTGAAACTATTTTCTAGTCTAGAAATCTATTCGTCTTAGGTACTATTAGCACGAAAATAGGTGCGTACTTATTACAGCTGTATTTTAAATTTCAAATACGTAAAAATCTTTGTCTCACAGCTTTCGTGAATCCAACTTGCTTCTGTGTAAATATGTGGAAAAATTGTTAACATAAGATTTCATTAAAGTGAAATGAGTTACCTTATTTAATTAGTTTTCCTACTGCCCTTTTTCGCCTCTGCAAATATTTTTTACTATAACCATATAGTTTACTAAATTAATACTTACCGACATAACTTTAGATACATAACATAGTTGTAGTTACTTATTTACATATAAACTATAACTACTGATAGTAGGGGATGAATAGACATTAACGTGTAAAGAAATAATTTGATTTTTAGTACAAATAGAATCCTATCAAAATCCTAAATCTTAGTTTTACCCTAGGCGTGACATTTCAGAATATACTTTTGAAAAGTCTAGGTTACCTGCTACCTACACTACCCCAAACACCCGTCAAATGATTGTTTAACCGACTTCAAAAAAAGGAGAAGGTCATCAATTCGGTTGTATTTTTTTATGTTTCTTACCTCAGGACTCCGTCATTTATAAACCTATTTAATTTTTATTTTTATCGAAAGGATATGCGGTCAGATTAGTCCTATAGAATTTTTATCAAAATCCTTTGAGTAGTTTAGTTTCTAAATCAAATTAACTGGAAAGAATATGTCATTCAGTGGTGTTTACGGTCACTATTTTATTTTAATACCATTAATATGGCAATCAAACGTAAGGCCTACCTGATGTTAAACCAGTTACTGTAACCTATGGACATTTGCAACATCAGGGGTTTTACTCATACGTTGCCGACCCTTTATCTTCATGCCCACTATGTATTTGCTTGAAGCCTACTAATCATTTCTTCTTGAAGAGTTCCATGCTGTAGTCTCTTGGAAAACCCTCGGCTGAGAGTTTATTCCACAATTTGAGAATTCTCGGAAGAAAACTTATCTGAAACCGCACATTACGCAACCATTGCGATTCCAGTGTGTAAAGGTGTCTCCTCGCCTCGAGATGTCGACACCGAGAATCCCAACGCTATTGGCGATGGTAAGAAGTGTATTCTGGAATTGAGAAACCGCAGCAAATGAGGTTTTCTTAGCAGTGAACGCGCAAACTTGTGTCTTCGTGGGGTTAAATTGGAATAAGTTGAACTGAGTTTAAGTTTAACTAAGTAATCAGATACTTTAGTTGAGCAGTCAGAACCCGTTATATACGTTTTCCCATACATTTCGCGGTCGTATACGACCACCCTGGTTTCGAAGGGTTAAAGTACCCTCAATTTTAGTCACAAGTTACAAGCCCTCTTTCGTTCAGTAGTAAAATACTATGTATATGTCATACTTTGAGATAGCCTTTTCTTCCTTCCTTCCCTCACCTGATAACGGCGCTGTCTCATATGTGCCGCAGGTTTAGATGTCTACCCATATTCATTTTCGATAATTCAGTTACGGTTTAGTTACACAAGATTCACAAAAAAGCAAGAAATAAACATTTTTTACAAAAGAAAAACATCTACTCCAAAAACATTGTGCTATAAAAAATGCAATAAAAGATACAACATAATCGTTCTATTTCTGTAAATGACTATGAATAAATGTTATAGTATATTTCTGTAGTCGGTGCCAGCCAATTTTTAAGTATTTTTGGGAAATTACCGTACAAAATATATTTAAAGTTACATCAATGCGACAATATGATGATAATGATTTATTAAATTAAAAGATGCTAATCGTTGTATTCAGTTTGGCAATGTGATGGACAAGTGATATGATATTACAGTAAGCTGTTAAAAATTTTGATAGCCAATATTTTCTTTTCAGTAAACTAAAAAGGAAACTATTCCAGTGAAGCTCGACTGCCGTGCAGATTATCATATGGTAACACAGTGAATTGATCTTGTATATTTATCAACCTACATAACATAACATAACCTATATATACTACCTACCACATATTTTCCCCAATTCCCACAAGATTTTCTAATAATACGGCACAACTAGGTTTTAAAAAAAAGAGACTACGCTAGGTTTAGAAGATAAGAATATTTGTTACAATAGGTGTGAATGCGTGCAAGTTGCTTGCGAATACAGGTTAATGCGTGTGCGTTAGAAGGCAAAAGGCAAGGACCCAAACTGAAAAGTCATATTTTCTCGAGCAGTGAGTAACCAAATTCCGGTTCCATCATCATGTATTTGCCATGTCCAATTTTGAATGACGTCTATTGTTGTATTTACTTAACAATCCTATCACTTGATAGCCACGCCGAAAGGGTTTTGAAATATTTTATTTCACTATTTTTTGGAGTACTTCATGTCGGATTTAGGAGTAAGTACCTACGTCACTTAAGTTGTTGAATTATATGTGCAAAGTCTTGTTATTCGATACCCATGGCAAAGAAATTGCAAAGACCACAAAAGGTTTCTCAGAGATTATATGCATAGAATTCTACAGTTTTTCAGAATCAAAGCTGTGTACAAAATTTCGGTATATGTATGTGTGTATATCTTCACGCCATGTATCTCGCATGGTAGGCAGAGAGAGCCGAGCGCGATAAGACACGGTCCTTACACACTTCACTCGCTTCTTTAACGTTCATAGGTCTTTTCATGCACGCACGCCGGCTCCTATGTCACATTCCTCCTGACACCACATAAAACATGACCAATTTGGTCATGGTAGGTTAGTCTTGATCTTCCTCAGCTACATCCTTTCACTTTCGCATTGTATATCTGTTTCGTCATTCTTTCATCCTGCAATCTTTCTACATGTCCTAACCAACGAAGCATGCCTTTTCTTATCTTAACACCGATTCTCTCTTTCTTATGTCATTGTAGGGACACAATGTGCTTACGCGGCGTTTGCGCCGTGTCGGGCCAGGCACGGCCATTTACAAACCAGTCGTCTCCTCGCGCCCAAATTGGTAATACATATCCCATCTCATAACGGCACCCGTATTGGCAATTAATATTGTGTGTGGAAATAAACAGTTGTACTTTGGGAAGTTATATTTTATTCATTTCACAAAACCCTAGCACCTTCTCAGTGGAGTAGTGAGAACCTTTACAGTAGTGTAAAGAGAACTTATACAGAGGAACATATAGAAGAAACATATATATATATACATCACTATTACAAACGAAGTCAGCAAGCGTTATGCCACAAATTTTGCGCAATGCTCTCATCTCGACCACATTTATTCTACTTTCATGCTCTCTCTGCCATACCCAGCTTTCACTTCCATAAGTTTTAGGATTAGAACCGCATTACGTACAGCGAGCTGTGCTTTCTGGCTTCGATTTCGCCTGCCTAGCACTTACCCAACGCTTCATTCACGCTGTTCCCTGCTCTCTTTCGTCTCTCTACATCAGCAGTGTACCTTCCATCACTGCTAAAAACGCCCCTAAGATATATAATCTCATCTATTTGCTCCAACACTACACCATCAACCGTAATCCTAGTGTAAGTTCTGATGATCTCTTGAATTGATTTTCTTAGCTTTCAATTGTAAGTCTTTCTTCATACAATTATCTTTCATTGTTGTAACTAGTGTTTGCAGTTCGAATGGTGATTCTGATATTAATACCACGTCGTGTGCATGTAGCAGACAAAGTTTCAGCATGATAGAATATCGAATAGTAGTCGGAAAATCGATATTAGATTTGTCTCGGACAAACCGACAACAAAGGTCAATTAAATCTTGCAAAAATAAACTAACAGTTTTATTGGAACTTCTAACCAAATAGCCTGAGGTTAACTATAACTGTAACGTGTAATGCAGCTAAGATTTCCTTTCATTGCTAGAAAAACAATACAACTTTCAAAATATTATACAGACTAGTCTTTTTGTACCCATAGGACAGTAGCCCTAACAGAGTAATTGCTCGTGCAACTAAATTAGCTTTTGATTTTATATGGGATAAGCACATCACACATTCCCACCGCTTCATTCATTACATATTCCCTAACGGTAACAACCACTTAAATGTATGTACAGTAGTGAACAATAAAATTTATCGTAGTTTCGTAGTGTTAAACCATAGTTGGCAGAGCTGCGATAGCCAGCGGAGCCACATTACCCTCAAAATTGTCGTTTGGGGTAGACTGATGTCATCCAGCTAGCGTTTAGACGGTAATAGTGAGAAACTCTAAAATCGACACACTAATAGCTAACATATTGTAGTTTTGTATCCTTTAATTTTAAATTTAAATGTTCGTTGGTGAGGAAGAACGGTCCAAAATCGTTCCAATTAGAAAAAAAAACATATGGGAAAACGTATGGCCGGCCACTCTGCAGTGCAGAGTCTGCACTGCACTCCTATCAACAGAAAAAGTAACAGCACTCGTCGCTAGATGTCGTACAGGGTTCCATATATTTTTAAAAAATTAAAAAATTAAAAATAAAATATTTAAATATTATTTAAATTTAAAAAATATCAGCTCTGCCTACACAGCTTGCTGTTATTTACTAGTTACATTTGAAATTGTTGTGATTTCAAACGTTTTAGGTTTTAGCAAATCAGAAAGCTAAGTAAGAGAAGGAAGTTTTAAAATTTGACTTTCATCCTAGACAATGTGAGAGACAGCATTGTTATGATAGGTACTAAAACTTTTTTGCAACTGTCGGTTCATAGAAGAGACAATTAAAATAACATTAATTTTCATATCAACTACTACTTCCTGCTTCTCCGTTTATATCGAAGTCCATTCATGGCATTATTGAAGTACTATATACCAGCATATTGTCTACAACGGCCGTGTATATCTACAGTCTTCCTACTTTCTAATGTAGATAATGCTGCTCAACTATTTTACCAGTAACTTTAATTTCGAACTATAAGAACCGAGTACACGGTCAAATGATAAAAAAAACTTGTATGACGTTTTGAAGAAAAACATTTTTATTTAGATTATAAACTTTGATAAAAATAATTATATTAATAATATTTTATGACAACTTACAAATATTCATATAAAAGAATAACGTAACATCTATTCAATTTAACCTTAGTACAGTAGAATCTAATATCGAAAATGTGCTACCACTTTCGTGTTGTGTTTAACTAGTGTGACTAATATCTCTTGCGCATCGACGGGTTCACAGCGCGTCCCTAGCCTCCTGCCGCCACGTCTCCCCACCACGCTTGCATATCCATCGAAACATTTTTTATAATATTATATCGCCTGTGAATCTATCTACATACGTTTTTGTTAAGTAAACTCTCATAAAACATTGCACTACCTACGGGAGCGCTGGAACTGCAAGCGACGCGCCCTGAACCCAACTACTTATCTAGACATTAAACTGCTCTATGTTTTATTGCTACTGACATTTGTGACTTATGACGAGATTCAGAATCACGATCTAACATCATTGTAAGTAAAAATTAAAGCTGCACAATTTATTATAATATTATAAGTACATAAATAAATATCATTATGGAATACGTATAAGTAGGTATAATAATAACAATGTGTTAGAGTCCGCTCCACGGGAATGGCTAATGCAGACTTTGAGCAATAAAATGCAAACTTATAACATTTATTTAAAAAGAAACTAAACGAATACTTAGAAGTACGGTGGAGAGACATTAACGAGTGTAAGCCGATGGAATGGAAGAAATGTCGAATTAAATATGCGAAGGACGGAATTGGTCACAACGCAATGCAGCTAAAAAGAAACAAAACAATATATTTTACATAGGTACTCCATAAGTATACTATAACATTATCCTAATTAAAAATTCGATGTCTAGTGATGCAAGTCGTGTGAGAGTAAAAAACGAATTAAATTTAACTTCTACATCTAATTTACGTATTCTAAATTATGTCATAATATGGCAGTTAATCGAACCGTCCGCACTAGGCACACAACTAAATATATGAATATCATGGGCGACTTCGTCTATGACAAATTCCTTCAAGGAAGCAGAACCTTGTCCTGATTTTTGAATAATATCGGTGGAGAAACCTTAACTTAACTTCTGGGTCACAAACATTAATTCCGAAGTACACTGCACGTTATCCAATAACTATCGAATATAATCCAAAGACAACTAATTTCCTGTTATTAAAATGTATTGGCACTCTTCGTTACTACAAATAGATATAACATAGTAATGTTTGTATTCAAGTTGACGGTAATTACACAGTTTATTACTGCACATTCAGCATAAATCCTTATATTTATAAATAAGTCTTGGATAGATACAATTACTCTTCATAAACTAACTTTTGTCATGGCCCGATAACTTACGTATCGAAATTCAATTATAATAACAAAATGTATTTATCTATTATCTTAAAATTAAGTATACACAAACCACTCCCTTCGATGATTATGATATCTAAAATAGTGTTCGAATGGACGACTTTTGTGACTAACTTTAAATGACTTTTATTTACCATTTATTGTGAAGAATATAAAATTGATATGGGAAAGTAGGTAAATTTCATGTGATATTTCCATTTCTTGTTTATTAAATAGTTTTTAATTTCATTGAATTACTTTGCGATAAATGATTCTTATATAGTATAAAATGTAATCGAATAAGTAGGTAAAAGAACGGAGTAATGACCACGGAAGCAAAAAGCACTGTTTTGAGCCTAATACTAAAACCGAGGTTAGTACTCGAATGTATTGAGCGAACTTAAGAGCAAACTTAAGAAATTAAAACTTAACAAAGTGGATGGCATGTAATTTGACTTAACTCACTTATAATAAGAGATAATAATAACATAATTATTATGACAAAGGCACTTCATACTTTGTAGATAAATAATACCTACACAATCAATAAGTTTTGTGACAAGAATTTCTTACTTTATCATCATGGCAAGATTAAAAGGTACCTGTTGAAATGATAACTACATACAACTAGCTTGATATTCGAGTGAATGGCACATATGTATATTCAGCAACAGATTATTTTTCGTAAACAAATCTGATAAAAAGAAAATAAATTCTCACGTTACTAAACATCAAATCCGTTTGCCATCACAATAGGTTGCATATGTATCTCTGTAATTTCATAAGGCACTAAATTAGTTATATACAAAATGGTCGTTCATGATATTGCGACCAACGATTTGTGACATCCAGTTTCATCGAACATTGTTATTGTGAGGAATCGCTTAAAAGTACATTTCAATCTGAGATCGACACTTTTTGAGACAACCTTATCTCATTTATAAATAATATCTTCACGTAATCAGAGTTAAAAGGGAATATTTAAAGTCCATATAAATGTTCAGATCTCGCCACATAGTATCACAAACGTGAAGAGCATGGACACCAGGACATGGCGCGTCAAAGTGTCGAACACTCGGCGAGTGGAGGCGAGTAGAGCCGTGGCTAGTGCTCTAGGGGGAGCTCTACGAACGTGATGTCGTAGAGCGGCTCGTCCTCGCTCGCGCTCGCCGGCCGCACTTCCAGCAGGAATAGGTCCTCGTTGCAGTAGTACGCCAACATTTCGTCGTCAATTTTGGCCGTAATCCTGTAAATATTTATTCATGTTGAACATTCTAACTGTTAGATTAAATCACGGTAACTGTTGCATATATTCTTTTCTTAGTCGTTTGATAATTTTGTAGCAACAAGTTTATTAACTCTAGATATTATTTCAGCTAATAAATATTAAAATTATTCATTAATATTATCATAAGTGCTCAATTTATTAATAGAGTGCGAATGCTTGGCAATAATGCAAATTAAGTTTGTGGGTAGGATTGATTAAAGGTGTACAGGTAGGCGTTTAGGAAAGGCGATTAAGTGATATCAATTACAAAGTTTAGTCATTTACGGAATCATCAGGGGTACTGCAGACGACATTTAAGCGTTGCGAAGTTAGTGGCGCGCCCTCTGAACAAGCGATGCTCCATTAACGCGAGGCGGCCGGTGTTCACGCTAACAAAACTATTTTAGGCCAATGAAAACCACTTACCCTTTCTTGTTCTTTCGATAAAGATTATTAATTGCCGAACTTGAAATTTTGTACTTATTCTCAATCTGAAAATAAGCAAAAATAAAAGAAATTACAATGGGCCTTTGCTTTTTTTAACCGAGACGACTCGTCTAACGGAACGATCAGTAACCGGTCTAGTGGTTTGACAAAGAGAATTTGTGATCTGCTCGCGTACCCTACTGGCCAGGGATGTCCGGTGCAGCGCCGGCCGCGCGGGTGTTAATTACAACATGCAGTTATGATGATCGTGTGTATTGTATTAGACGGGGTTATGAAGCGCCACATCGGTTACAGCGACGCCGCGGGCGACGGCCACAGCGTCGTGACGCGGGCCAGCGCCCGCAGCGTGGACGAAGCGTCTCGATTCCTTTCATTATTTTACAAAACATAATATAATTTTGTTCAAAAACGATCGTTAAAGCGACGAGAAACCGAGTAAACGACAAGTCTATCTCGCTCACCCGTGCTCTGCGGTTAGCCGTTACACCAAGGTTATTCTCGTGCTACCGCATCGTGCGGTATTCCGCTTGATACGTAACTTTGACCGACCGGAGGGTGCGTTCTGGTAGTCATTGTGACGTATCAAGTGGTCTAAGATTTACTTAAGAATATACTCACAGCGTGCAGCAGGCCCTGCGTGGTCGGTGGTGCAACATGCAGTGGCGTGTATACGTCGTCGGTATCCTGCCGAACGTACAGCATTACACGCTCACTTAGCGGCGGGGTGTTGGTGCGCGGGCGTTTACCCATCACGCTCTCGAGTTCAAGGGAATCTTTACGGTCACTATAAGGTGATAGACCACCTACGTCTGATCGATACCTGTAGTCAATCATTGTAAAATTAGTAAATGGGTTAAAAAGCTGCAGTGCAGGTGACGTCATCTAAACTTATGATACTTACGCTGGTGCATCAGGCGGGAAATGATTGTGGAATTTTAGTGCTGGTGCCTGTGGTTTTGCTGCGTGTAAAAGAAAAGGTGAGGCTCCCTTCAGGTGGGCTTCTGCTAGAGAAGCTTCATCGTGTCCATAAAAGCCCTGTATGTCCATTCCAGCTAATTTGTCGATATCCTCCGCGGGACTAAACAGGACCGGTGGTTTCGCCAAGTCAGCCATCGAATAAAACTCGCTTCTTTCTGTCACGGGATGATAAATTTCATCCAACTTTTTTCTATTCGTTGCCGACATTTTTCTTTTAGCTGCTCGTCTTTCTTCATCCCTCGTTTTTCTTTCGGCACCCTATAATTATGTTCGTCATAATCAATAAACAGTTAAAGAAAGCTCAATAAAATATAGGACAATAGGTATCTATTAGAAGAAATGTATAATTTGTAATTAAGCTCACCTTGTCACAAAACACCTTTATTTGACAATATCCTCTATGACAGACTTGTGTGTCTCTTGGATCTTCAAATGTGTCTATCTGGATGTGAAGTGGTAAGCCCTGAAAATGATATAAAAGACTAAGTTTAAAAAAATTATGTAGTTTTATGTATTTTTTATGATGTCGAAAATTAAGTACTTCTAATTTTTATAACGTTTTCGAAAAGTTATCTGCATTATACAACAAAGCATACAGCCCGTGCCGGTTACCGGCGGTTAACTTAGCTTATGAACGCTTGCAATACATTAAGTACCAATCGCGCGATGCCACCTCCGCTGCTAACACAGAAACTCCTTAGGAGATTACTGGTGACCTCACTCACACGGAGGAACACAGCTTCCTTCCAGGGAGTTGTTATTTGGCTGCGATTTTCTGTGAGGTGTAGGTTCCTTCCCCAGGTGGGCTTTTGATTGTAATATATGTAACCCTATGGCGGTATGTTAATAAATACAGAAAAAAACTATAATCACGTTACAAATAAGCCCGCCACAAGTATGTACGAGTATACTACTAGTGAAATAATAGTGCAGAGTAATTAATATTGCAGAGTGACATATAGAATGCCTATAAGCTTGTTTGTGATGTTTTTCCAATTTTCTACTGAGGATTCATACATGGCCAATATAAGCAAATCATCCGATATTCGGCTCAAACAATTTTACGCTTAATCTGCATGGTCATTGCGGAATTATAACAAAAAAACAGTTTTAATAAACATTCTTAAGGTATAATTGCGATAAATTTGCGAATAAGGAAAATATGCACGTGTCTGAATCGAATCGCGTTAAAACGTCTTAATTGCGTTGGTTCGAGGTCGGCATTGCGGCGTCGTCACTGCGTATTGGATAGGTAATTGAGAGGCCGATGGCGGACTGGTTCGATATCAAACAGGGTGAAAACGGCCTAAGTTGACAAGTTTTAGCGATCTAACACCACTTGCTCTCTTCACAACACTCCCCATTACTCGTAAGACTACTGTAGTAACTAGAGGTTGCTCCGTCTGAACGAATGTCGGTCTCCCGAGGAAATTGAATTAGAATGAAAAATTTGTACTTAGCGGATACTTGCTTCTAAGGAATGCATGGATATAATTTCAAGTTTCTAGACGATTGGGGTTATGTGTTGAGCTGTCAGTAAATCATTCTTCATTCTCTATTATGTGATACTTTGAGGTGTAAGTAGCTCATGATCATCTTTAGAGCAAAACCACACTGCGCTACGTCAACTCAACTGATTACAAAATAAAGTTCTGACAAAAGAGATGCAGGGCACAGCGGTATATAATTAGCAGCAGTTCGACTGGAAAGGTAGCTCCACCTTTTAGGAGACCCCTGCCAAGCACTAATTCCCTTAAGCGTTATTGTGTTCCTGCGAATGAATGCGGTAACGAGAAAGCCCCAACGAAGCTAGTTATTTATCCTAGGCTATCTATCGCAGCTCCTTCATCCTATCCTTTATCAATTGTTATTTTCCCACTCGATATAGGATGCACAAATCAGTATGACCTGACGCTCTATAAAAGTGATCATCATCTCCTGGTGATCGATTCGTGTACTTTGGTAGTCTGTTCGATAGTACCGAATATTTCTTTAATAGTCAATTGTAAAAAAATAGTAAGGAGTCTGTATGTAGTAATCCTAAAATTCTGACTTTTCCTAAATGTTTACAAAAACATAATTTCAAATAACTACCACCAACCACCAAGATTCCTTTCATTTATTACTGAATCAACTAGTAAACTAGACTATTTTATGATACCAACGTGGTAAGTTAGCCTGACAATTTTTAATACAAGAAATGTCTCATTGTCAACTCGGTAAATTAGCTATTGCCGTTACAATAATACATGTTGCAGCTAAAAATGGCGGATCCACCTCGTTACTTTCCCTATTATTCCAAACAGGAACCCGGCCATGTAAGAAAGTGCCCGTAGCGAACGTAATTAACTAATTTATTATTAACTTTCCTTGTAGTACTAATTTGTTGCGATCAATGAAGTTTTAAATAAATAAATATATTTATTTAGAACTAGCATAGATATCTACTAAACTACTACTAAACAAAGTCAACTCATCATTATTCATCATTATCAAAAATTGACTGTTTCATACACTTGTAAATTCAGCAACAAGATCGAACGAGCCGTTCATGAAGCAACTGATAAAGTGTAATATGTTATCAAAAAGGAACCAATGTACTGTGACAACGCAGCAGTGACAACCGCGTAGCGTTGTCTACCCAGATACGCAACAGCCCTGCAGAACAGGTAAGAGGCTCGTATGTTTTCCGCTATCGGCCCACTCTTGGGCTATCAGCCGCCCATGCATCGCTCCGTGGTTATCGAGGCGTCTCCGGCGACAACGCGGTTACCGACCTCGCGTCTTGACGTCTACGCATCGTAACATTCATTTACATACTTTCAGTATACTAAACTTTATTAACATTTTGTAATAAAAATATTAATTGTAGGTACGTGCAGATCGGATCGCTAGAGTTCGATCTCGCATCGTAGGCACTTACGTACTATGGTAAATAGTTTATGTTTCCAAACATATTTTTACATCTGTCATACGATACTACCCTACTAACAGTATTACTTTATCCTAATAATTATTTTACTTAGTGTATTATTTTTAGGCACACTTCTCCTAATTATATATGCATGTAAACTTAGTTCGTGATTTAGATTTCTTTAACCTTCGAGACTTATGAAAGACAGAAAAGAGGGAGGGGTAAGCTTCCTTCTTTCCACATCCATGTCTCTTCCTACCCTTTGGCCGTTTTATTCCCACTCAACCTCAATTTTGAAAAGGAAAGCTTTTGCTGGTTTTTTTTTTCGAGTTAGTTTACTATATCACCATTTTATTACATATATCCACAACTGGGTGTGGTAAAAAAACTAAGTCTCCAATTTGCCTTTGTATTATATTTTCAAGTTTCTTTTCTACCGAGCTACCTACGAATTTTGATTCAGCCTCTTAAGGTAATAAATAACAATGATGATAATAATAAATAACGATATAAATAAAATTTACCACGCCTAATTAATAACGATTAGAAGATTTTTTTACATGAGTTATCAGCGACAATGATTTTTAAATTATTGTAAATTGCAGATACTTTTTAGGGCACACCTACTTTTCACGTTGTAAACACACCATTGTAAACTACATTGTAAACCACAGCTCCTTTTTACAGGATCTGCAACGCAATAGTGACCTACCTACCTATATATATATATATATAGGTTTCAATAAATTCAGTTATGTATCTATTCAATTATTAAGTAGGTATCTAGCAATTTAATTACTTAGATGAATACTAAAAATAGTATAACAAAATAGTAAGTAAAGTAACACAATGAAATATCAACACACCTTAACTCCCTTTTGACTGCTGAAATCTGTACTCAAACACTGAACCGCAATATTGATCTGGAAGAAAATAAATTTAAATGTTAAACATTATAAATTGTCTTCTACGAAGTACTTTATAGTGTAATAGACAATATAAAATGAATATTACATTTTTTACAAAGTTATTGCGGTATTAATATTCACATGCTTTATAAAGAGTACACATCCTGAACACGGCGACAGGCGCCAATGTCGCCAGAGCGGTCCAGTCACACGCCTAACGCAACTCTAAAAAAGTATTACGAGAAGCAGACTCTCAATGAAATTCATTGAAAAGCCCATAGAAGTGTATAATCTCGTAGGGTGTTTTTAGTGTAGCAGGCTACGATAGGGCGGTAAGGCCGGCCGATGCGGCTCTGCCCGCTCATTACCGCGGTCTATGCAAATGACCCCTTCGCGTTTTTACTCGCCGCCGACACCGCCACCGATCACTGTCTGAACGCATATTATCTGTCGCAAACAACTCGCATCCGCTACGGTTTCACTGCTCAACAATAAATAATTACGGATATCGATAACAGATCGGCTACACTAAGTAATTTACGACAATGAAATAAACACAAGAAAAACGTCCCTACCTTTAGGGCGCCATTTTCATGATGTGGTACGTTGTGTACGGTATAACCTTCATATTTGAAAATGACGTTAGATATGATATGGAAGTCATTACTGCTTTCTAAGACTAACAATCACATTAGCATACTGTTCTGTAAGAGGCAACTTCACGATAGACATTAATTGTTTAATGAATATTGATAAGACTTCATTCTATGTACATAATAGTATTAATGGATCATTCGCTTCTGTGCTTGTGTTAAGTAATTATGTAAGTAATTAAATGAAATACTTTTATTTATTACACAAACTTTTATTGAACTATCATAGACTCGTGGGAGCTTGGACTTAATTCGAGAGTTTTTTTTTGTTTAATTAAACACGCCAGTGACCAAATAAGGTAGAAGCATTCTAGATACTTGATAATTCTTATTTTACTGACAACCTAACACATGTGGGTTGCATGAAAAGAGATATTGCGTTTTACATTGAAAAAGAGAAATACAGATTGCTGTTGGTGTAATACGAGCAAGTTAGCCGTCATTTCAAACGAGTCTCCGGCGAAGCAGAGACGCAGAGACTTTCTGAGCGGCAATGTGAAGGTATTTCTCCAGGTAGTTCTTCTTTATCTTACAGAAGACAGAAGACTGTATATATATACTAGTGCCAAAGCCAAATAACTAGTGATACAAACGTATTTTATGTACTTACTATATAAATGTCCATAACACATCTATATAATAAACTTAGGTACATAATACATGTAAATATTTAGAATATGCGGCAACCATTTCATATCGGACGATGATTGAGGACGATGCATTTGTATTTATCATCAAATATAGTATTAAAAATGTACACTACCTACTTTTATGTTACGCATTTATTAGAAATTTCTACGTTTTTATGACACAGACACATAATCATATCGGATAGTGAAATCAATATTGGATATTTCCTTTCCTTCCTTTCCTTTAATATAGGCATAATGGAATGGGTAATGTAATGTCCCAATACTGCACACGTTACCTTGGCAGCGCTCTCGAGTGGATTCCAATAGACGGCAATGGCGTTGTGTGCCACCTCCTCGATGCAGCCGGCTAGCCCGATGCTGTTCTTCGTGTCTGCAACAAAACAACAAATTGTCATTAATCTTGTCTTCAGGTAACTGTGCTGTAATGGCCACGGAGATTTCGATTAAGATATCAACGCACAATACGTCATCGACGACGGAAATTTATTTGCGGGGCGTGAATAATCACGTGATAGGATCGATTTATCAGCGATTGCAATGTTTCAACTTCTGTCCTCCTAGATTGAGGTTTATGTTAATTAGTATTCCATTTAGTACCCAATCAAATAACAAATTGTACATGTAAATGACATTCTTGTATTATTTATTTCGCACAATTATAAGCGTCAGGAATTTACGAACTCAGAGGCGCCGGTCACACGAGAATATAAATAAAGGATACGTTGTTTGCGTTACCAACTTACAAGTTTCTTATTTTGTTTGTAAGACAGAGTTGAAAAAAGCTTCGCGAAAAAAATTATACAGGTTAATTCGGTATTATTGCCACTTCATGTTTTTAATACATCTATTAATTGTTTCTTAATTAGTAACAGTGTTATGTGCTGTCGTATTATTATAAATGATGCTTAATATTTGGTAATCTTATCCAAATTACAATTTAAAAGTTTAAAGACTTACATGAATTCTAAAATTATTTTTGAGCGGTCACGAAAAATCGCGCTTGTTTATTACGAGTATTAAAGAAGCGCTGACGTGGATGAGACTATTTTAATAACACTTCTAATAAATATTTTATGGTAACTGGTTTCGTTAAACTTCTGTCGTTTATTCAATATAAATTTGTAGTATGAAATCCGCCGTTAACTACATTAAAAATGTAAGTAATGATGTAGTACAAAGACTTTTTTTTACCGTAATAAAGTCTCTCATTAATTTAAATCAAAAGGCGTGAGCACCCCAGTCCACCAGTATATATTTAATAAAAATCTATAAGTAACTAACATCCAACAAGTACACTAATTGGTGGATCTATATGAAAGTATGGCACAGGAAATATTATTATATTACGCAGGTAAGCATTGTAAAAGGATTTTTGAAAATTCTTTTTCTAAATATTTTGAGTAATGAATATTCCTTAGATTACATACAGTTATTTATTAATAATTTCGAATTGGTCATTACTACTACACGTAAAGGCGAAGGGCTGAACAACCTGAACATTTTCCACGCCTAAAGTATGGAAAAAGACAGTTGGTACCACGATAGTGCAGAGACTACTTTTCGTATATTTTTAAGTTCTATACATTTATTTTCTTCTTCATATAACGCGGTGTCTGTGAAGTATAGAAATAAGTTAGAGAGAACGAAGGTGTAAAATGTAACTAACTATAAAATATAATAAAGAATAATAGCATGTACACAAAATAGATACCTTTATATGCAAGCTATAACTTAATTATCAAACGTGACAGAAACATAAGCTATATTTGAATTGAAACTATATTTGACATCTGATTTATAAAGTGACATCTGTTTATGGTGGTGTATTACAGAAGTATTGTAGGCGTAATGCTTTATGATTAGTAAGAAATAATGAAGTTATTTTTGTTTCAATTATTATCTTATTTAAAATAGTGCTAGTAATAGAGACAATGTTTGAACGAATAAGATCGTTCACGGAACTGGTTATATTGAGGTTGCTCTTGCATGTATTTAGACGGCATCGTGGTATGATATGTTTTAGGAGCATAGAATTACGTTAGTGGACATTGTGAGAGGATAGTGATTGAAATGAGTAATCGGCGCGTTGTCACAGCGTGAGTGGTGCGGCGAGCTGTGGGCGGCG
This sequence comes from Pyralis farinalis, assembly GCA_947507595.1. NCBI lineage: Eukaryota > Metazoa > Arthropoda > Insecta > Lepidoptera > Pyralidae > Pyralis > Pyralis farinalis. The sequence goes on along the minus strand of OX382259.1, from coordinate 21,592,800 downwards.
CTGTATCGGCGCGGCGCGCCTGCGATCTGTGCGGGCGCGTGCGCCTCGCACTGTCCGCTGATGTGTTTATGAGCCGCGGAGGACGCTGGCGCTGCCCGCCTTCAGCCTACCTTATTGTTTTGACTGCTCTCACCAATTTACGAGTCTATTCCATCCTGTTACTTACATTACTACACCTACTCACAAACGCGAGAATACCTACGAGACTACCTACCTCCATCCAAATTACCATTAAAAGCTTGGCCTTACTGACTCTGTCGACATGTTGAATTTATATGCATTTCTAGTATATACCAATAACAAAATCAGGATTACGCCTTTAATAAAGATTTCCCATTGTTTATGACTTACAGGTATACTAGAGAGCGTCCGCATATTTCCGTAGGAATTTCCTGAAATCGTTTTTAGCAACTACGTGAACTTGTTAGGGAGGTTAATGCATTTTTTTAAATTTTCGGATTCTACCGAGAGGGCTTTAAGTACAGGATTGATATAGATGACTAGGTATGAGACTAGGTATAGTATATACACTAAACGATATGAATTATAATGAAAGTATTTGGCTCGGCTGTAATATAACAAACTGCGACAGCAATTACATTACACATATATTCCATTTGGTGAGAAAGTTTGAAAGAAAAAAGTGTAACAGCGTAAATACATGAGAATAAGTAAATTAATTAGTATGTGCTTAACCTATCTAATAAATATTAATATTAACGCTAATTTGGCATTTATTGCCATTTCGGTGTTGGCAAAGCAAACAAATACTTATCTGGTTAATCAGTGAAGTATAGTAATAAGCGAAAACTGTCAAAAGAAATAAATGTGGAGGCAAAGGCAGTTGGTGCAACGCGCGGTGGACACGCGATCCAAGACGTGTAGGTAATCGGAGAAGGTATTGTGCGGAGGCGCAATGCGTTGCGACGCTCGCCCTCCCTGTCCCTGCTCATCCCGCGTCCCGCCGCGCTTTCACACGCCTGCGCACAGGTGTTTGGTGTCGCCCTTGACGTTGCTTCCAAGTTCGTTACACGCATATAAGTGATACTCTATCCAGCTATCTATCCATACCTACCATCTGTATTAACAACATATGTAAACGAGACAGCACAACTAGAAGTATTTGATTCTACTAGCATTGTATAACAAAGTAAAGATCGCATAGAGTACATAGTTTTCCAAAAATAATTATAATTACAGTTCAGATTTCGGTTTATGAAAAGAATGATCATGATGACAAGTGGTGACGTAAAATAAAACTTATACAACAACTAAAAATAGATTTATGATTTTGAATAACTAAGTTAGTACCTAAGTAAGTTACTTAAGTCTACCCTGTCAGTTTGTCGGCTCTACGTCAAAATGTTGAAATAATCATATATTGTGCATATTTAAAGCTTATTTTTATGTTTACGTAAAAAACAATGATAACAAATAATAAAAACTAGTCAAGTGTGAGTCGGGCTGTCACTAAGGGTTTTTAGTTTTAGTTGCACAATATAAGGATTAATTTCATTTATTAGTCAATAGTTTTCTTTTGTATTGATCAATAGGATAATAATAAAATGGAATCCTATAAAATAAATATTAAAATCTATTTATGCGTGTATAAAAATGTTAAGATAACAAAATGATACGAAATATTTTCAAATGTTACATTTCAATGATACTATGACTTGATAATACTAAAATTTGTCAAATCGAAATCTGCGTATTTGCGAAACCAGCGGTTCCGGTTCGAATGCGCCCAGTAAACAAAAAGCCCAAAGAAACTCTAGAAAACTATTAACTTGTATGATATTGATACCTAATTACTACATTTTATACATTTAAAACATCACATAAAATAAACGTCAACATAAAAATGGTTACGTCTATGCTCCTTCATCTGTTTCTTACATCGCTTAAAACATTTTACTGACGAAGATCAAAAGACAAATCTCCACTATGTTTAGGCATTACTTCATTTTAAATAATACCGTCCACAAAATAAGAAATAAAACATAACTAACATCGAGATAAGCTAAAAAACCTTGACATTAAACTTGGCCCGGCCGCGCGAATTAATGGCTTCCATGTTTTTATTTTCCTTGAGATTTAATTTATAGACACCGCTTGTGGCCGCGGCGTCACTCATTACAAATGCTACAGACCTCAGTTTAAGTAATGTTAGAATGTGTAAAGTGTCATATATCAGCGCTGTTTACTTCGAGTCGAGCAATTAATAAGCGGCCATTCCATTAATGACGTAAATACCTATTCGAATATTATATCGATATAAAAAACATTTTGAATTGTATTTAATTTAGTTATGGACTTCGTTGGCAAGCTATTGTTAAGTGATGGCGATAATATTACAAAATCTCGATTGTTTTTATGTTCAGCAGGTAAATGGATTGTTTAATTATATTTCAGTGTCGTGACTCTCGAATTATTTTAACAATATAATGATCAAAGAACACATGTTTGTAAATAATCACTTCCATGGAATGAATACTTATTACCTTTAAGTGTCGATGAGTTCAATATTTGTGACGAGTCAAACAAGCCCGAACTCCATAGAAATATAATGTGTACGATGTATCCATTACAAAATAACGTAGTTACAAGCGGTGTTAACCTAGGCGAGTTAAAAAAGCCTATGTCTCGGCTTATGAAATACAATATTTTATTTGGGTTGTCGAGTGTAGAGTGTACGTACATGCGTTGCGCGGGCGCACGTCGAGGCTCAACGCGCAATTAACATGCTAATGCGCGGCTCCCCGATATCATCGCGGTAATTATGCCCAAGCGCGACTATATTGTAAGATTGCTTATATCTTCTCTCTGCTTTTTAGACATCCGACTCTTTTAGATCGCCTTATTGAGCCTAACAACGCACTTTACGGAGACTTACAGTCAGGTGTAGGTATCAACATCGTTGCTAGGACGGAGATTTCTCACGAATTTTAACGATTTCCTGTTTCTCGGTCGTCGAGTTCATAGAGCTCATCGCGTCAGATAACTTTGTAATCGTTTTATTTAACCTCACCTCTCAGAAACGCTGCTCACGGTTCTGTATCTTTAATCTAGATAATGTCGACATGTATCATTATAACTATGTGTAATATGAGGCTCACAGCAAAAGTTATTTAGATGCGAGCGGCTAGGAGGCGCCACAGGTGTTTATTTTTAAACCGAAGCGATTGATAGGTACGACGGCGGTCGGTGTGGGCCGCGACCGTCCTGCGCGTTATTTATGCAAATGTCCTAACGAGATATAATGGTGGGTAGCGGGGTGCGCGGGTGCCTCTGCGGCTATCTGCCTTGCAGCACGATAATTAGGTCCTGCGTGCCGAGCGGGGCTGACGAGCTACCGTCGCACTCGCGCTCTTCGCACGCAACTACCCCGCCGCGGCATGTTACTGTGTCGCCTCGAGCATGCCGTTTTTGTGCAGTAAATATCGTGTCTCAAACACTTGTAAGCGCTACCGTCTGTTCGCTGCGCTCGCGCAAAAAGCTAGGAGTATTGTATTCACAGCCATCATCTTAATGCACCCATAATTATTAACTCACGCAAACGAGTAGAAACAAAGTCCACGATGTATATATAAGGATTTGTGTACAAATAACACTTACCGGCGTCTAATATTCTTTGTTTGACTGAATGTTGTCTGCCATGCCAAAACTGCCATGCTTTTATTTCATCTTCTGGTGATTTTTCTTCTCTGAACATCAGCATTACAACGCTCTGAAACAATTTTAAATACGAGTAACAATTAGATAATTTCTGTCGTGTCTGTCTCTGCCTGTCTCTCCATATATATATATCCCAAACATTTTACTCGTAGATATTTAAAATACTAACATATCCACAATAAAAATATACAATTAAGGACATCTAAATCCTGTACCTATCTAAATCATCATCATCATCGTCGTGCGTCGAAATACAATTTCTTGCACATGTGGGTTTCCTATGTGGTTTTAATGCGTGGTGTATTAAAATTGTAAATGTAGTATTAAGAATATTGGAAATAAATGATTAAAAAAAATCACGGGGATTATATAGAACCCCCATGGTATCGTTGAAAAGGTTTGATACTAACTTTGATCATCTCCTTCATAGAGTTAACCCGTTTCCTAATTTATTAGAATTGGTAGGGTCCGTTACCTAAGCCTACGGATTTGGCGAAGATACTGATTTTCACATGGGACGATTGCCGTTAGATCTCTACAACCCAGAGGGAAAACCAGACCTTCCGTAGGTTACGTCACACGTGCGTCGAAATACAATTTCCTCATGATGTTTTCTTCCACCGCCGATCAAGTGATAATTACAAATTACAAATATGTGCATAAATCTGAAAACACGAATTTAGTGGTACAATGCCAGAATTCGAAACGGGGACCAGTTGGTCAATAGGTCAGTTCTTTATCCACTAAGGTATCGCTACTCTTATTACTCGATACTAACTTTGATATCTTTTTTAATAGGATAACTTAAAGTGCAGTTGGTTAGTAGCATATGAGGAGCCTTGTAGAATAGATCACATGACCTACGTTGTTTCCTATCAACAAATTGTACTACGTTATATGCAAAAGAAACTGCAATTGTATTTTAAAATTTACGCACTTAATTTTATGCTTAAACCTACAAAACCCTATCCTAAAAACCTATACTACACCCACATACTTTCATGGAATTCATATCTAAATGGACAAAATTACTAATCTAAATGTACATTTCAGGTAGTCAAATCATTTCGCTTGGGATCCTGAGAGCAAACCTCCAAAACATTATTCTATGCCAAATTGGAGTATGCATATCCTATGCTAGTTTGTGTATGTATTATTTAAATGTGAACAGTGTTTTGTATCTATTTTGTGAAGTATTCGAATACAATAAACTATATTTCTGGTGCTCATCTCGTGTTATATTTCCATAAAGTAGCGAAAGTATATGTACAGAGATATCGCAAAACCTGATTACTCTCATGCATTTCTTAGTTATTACGCTAAACGAGCGCGATTACGTCGTTACGGCGAGCATCTTAATTTCATACGCATTTAAGTAAATGTTTTTTTAAGTCTCGTGAAACTTTTCAACCGTTTCCGTTCAGTTGAAAAAGTGAAATATGCTGTTAAGACGATTTCTATCGTCTACAAGTTAGAAAATGAATTGAAAAAGAAGTGGCTTGTGCGAGGCGTGGTGCCAGCCGGGCCTTATAGGGCTAACGACGAGAAAGCACCGCCCGATCGTCGCTCGCTTGGATTGATGGATCGGCGCGAGAGACGACGCGAGGCTTGGTGGCGCGATGGCGCTGCGCTTCTATCTCTCAGCAACAACACCCATGGCTCAAAAACCACTAAACATAATGTCAGTGCGACAATACAACTCTAAATATATTGCAATATATATCGTATAAATATCATTATAAAGTCATGAATATGCATGTTAAATACGCACAGGTGAAGTATTCGGAAAGCAAGTAGGTTTGCATTGCAATGCATTGCCATATGCACTCATGATTACAGAGTTGTATTATTAGGTCATAAAAACTCTATTTTATTTTAAATCAATGAAATTAGTATTCATTTGTGCTGGTGAATAGATCTGCGTTCCTATAAGCGGGACATTGGCTTTCTCCGGACATCGGACGGCGTAAAATCAACGGAACCGTGCATATTAATAGATAACCCATGTATAAAATTGTAACGGTGCACTCCGCCTCTACCTATCTGACCGTCCCATAGCTAATCATAAATAAATATAAACATTTACTGCTTTATTAGAATTCCCCAGCTCGCAGGCATTTGACGAAATCCATAATACATGCATAACTGTAAACTTGAATTAGTATATTATCGTCGCCATGGTATTCGAACTGGGAGATAACACGGTGGCCACTACAGTACGGGTGGGGTTTATTACTTATTCTTATTTTTGTTATTATAAAACAAGTGTTGCGACAGCTTACAAGTCAAGAGTTGGGTTCATTACTTTTGTTTATGGTATTGATATTAATGACTCATAAATAGCTGCTAACTAATTTATTGTCTCGCCGATACCTACCTAATGGTTTACGTAATTTAGTGCCCATTTTAAAGTTACAATTGAACGGAACAATGTTGGCTATTGTTGCATGACAAAGATACATTGTTGAAACTAATAATGTTAAGTGTTTGAATTATGCAATTTATTAGAAATAAACTTTATTTTGCCTTCATTTATAACAAGGTTTGAAACTTGTAGGTGTGTAGGAGGTTTATACACAATATCAGATATTGATCTCATACCATTGTAAAAGAATTTATGTTTTATAGACATAAGCATTTAGAGATTTATGCATAAGACAAACAAATCAAAGAATAGTCAAAATATGAGTTTGTACACGGGTCTCATATACCATTGTATGCGATCGCAAGCTTTTATGCTATGGTATGTTTAATTTATTACTAACTAACTAATTAAAAATTTGGCAAAATTTACAAATTTGTTTTAATGGTAACAAATTAATTGTTGTAAAGTGTTCAACGACATCCACGTACGGTCCGATATAAACTTTTTCGTCAATTTGTAGATATAATTAAAATTAATTAGGGGCATAAAAGCCAAACTCAACTTTGTGACTATCTGAGTGTTTATAATATGTGGTTATTACGTCCACCCACTTAGTTTCATATAATTACTGAGACGTTGCCCCACTCTTTTTATACAAAACAGCGCGCGTGTTTCACAAGAGTACCTACAGTTTTGGTTTCTCGGACCAGTTACCTCCAACTTTTCGGACCGTCAATTAATTAATCGAGTGTATCGACATTCGACCCGATTTCAGGAGCTTGGTTGACAATCTGAGTTATCTGATTAAGCACGCTTTCTCTCGCCGTGTGTCACACACCGGCCCGGCTCTGTTGTAGTACGTGTCGTTCGCCGATTACGCTCTGACAGTCACTCCACATTAATTTCGTCACTCTATTTGAATAAATAAGCAATTGCATATATTTCACATGTAGCTACGCAATCGGATGATCTGTATCGCTAGCCACGTGTGACACTTCGTGATCATTAATCTACATATAGATTCCAACAATAGTATACAGTTATCGTATGTTTCAATATATATTTCTATAATATATGACATAGTACTCGTACATAAGAGTTTTGTGTCAGTCTCTATGTACAAAACAAATTACTGAATATCTGTAGGTACCTACCTCATAACAACATAAAGGCAGTTTAAAGATAAATTATCTAATTAAATGTAGTGGCGGGTCGTGTATCCACTTTATTCGTATATCGTCGCCTATTTCTCATTGATGCTGTTGTTCTCCGCGACGGCACTATGAGAAGGTGCTTGCTAAGGCGCTACACACCTGTCTTATTGTTAACCATAAATTGTAAGTTAATGACGTCGTTAAGGTATCAACGAAACAATTACTTCAGATTTTATCTTTACGTTACGCTCTTGTGAATCTTTACATAAGAACGAGTGTGCGGCTGTAATCAGCGGTATGCTGCTGTGTCCATCGTAATAGATCATCTGTTTATAGGTAAACAATGCATGCACCGGTTAAGTAACATTATTGAATGCGTACCGCGGCGCTTTGCGTTGCTATCGTACGGACCACAGTACGGACGAATCGCGGCTTATTGCTTTTACAAAACTTCCTCGTTACCCGCTGTACTGTGCGCTCATCCATCAGGTCCTATCTGTTTTATGACAATTATTTATGTTTGTACCGTGGCAAAACTATTTCGCTTACCGTTGAGCTTTATCGATAGAGCTGGAGTAATGTCCTGCCGTCTCGATACGCTATATCTGATACGGATACGTCTGTTTGTTAAGTGCGCTAGTTGCCTGTGCCAGTTGTTTTAACGCCTCGGTTATTTGCTGCGAATGTCCGCACAGAACCTCGGTTTCGACATAAATTCTGAGCGGAACTGTGGGTGTAACTGCCGAGCTGTTGCCTACGATCTGCGTGTTGGTATTTATTTTACATCAGGTGAAATATATCAATGGACATTTTTATTGCGCACAAAATGATTACAGATCATCTTACAATGAATTATTGTTTTTTCTGTAATATAATAGTCGAATTATTAGAGTACAGTACGGAACAGTAGAATTATTGTTTTTTCTGTAATATAATAATCTTCATCTAGTTAAAAGAAAGTAAGGATAAAGGTAGGGTAGCTCATCGAAATACCACTTTACGAAAGGTCGCTGTTAAAGATTAGAGCCCTGGAAGGTCGTCGGGTTTCTACCGGTCAACTGGTATTTTTGTATTGCAAGCATCCATAGGCAACGGTAACCGCATCACAATAGGTGAGCCGTATGCTTGTTTGCCTCTCGGCGTTGTATTGTTATTTGCAGTAACATTATCAGGTAGTTACATGATAGTTTGCATGTAAATGTTTAATAATGTGCATATTATTCCGAGGTGCGTGTAGCTATGCAGCATGCAGTGGTGCGCGTGGCGGGCGCCGCGGGCCCGGGAGATTGCTAGAGATGTGCAGCATCCGCCCCGCCGGACAAATTGCCCAGTGCTCTGCACATCCGGCGCTAGAGTCGCCGCCCCTAATTGAATATTAAGTACCCCAGTATTAGCTCCAGTACTATTTACTGCACGAGGTGTCTTGTAACTTATGGTTACAAACAACGGTACGTATACACATTATGGTTCAGATGGATATTGTTAGTTCTACAAAAAACTGCACCGCAACGTCCTTTCATTAAACTATGTCAAGTAGTCTCAAAAACATTAGTTAGACAAACATTTACCATTTTGAATATATAGCTTACATTCATGTGGTTCACCTGATGTAAAGTGTTTAGCCGTGCCAATGAAATATATGAAGTATTGCAAATACTGCAAATCCTTAATTCGTGACTCCACTGATTCACAGAATACAACAACTCTTCAGGTAGTTGTTATTTGGCTGCCGTTTTCTGTGAAATGGAGATACGTACTTTGCCAATCGGCTGCTTTGATGCTTCCTAACTCTCTTAATATCACCCACAAACAAACATGTCATGAACACATTTGTCCTGTGTGGGAATCGAGTCCAATCCAATCAAATTTAACCTTAGGTATTTAAAGTAGCATTGCTAGCCACATTACCACCGGGCTTGTCGACTTATTTAAGCTTGATCGTTAACCGACAAAAAATAGTACCTTTGTTTACTATCTATATATGTTCACACCGAGTATCTTGCCGGGTTAGCAGACATACCTTTGATTTGATTGCAATAATTGATCTATATAGAATCTCGAGTGACCGCTAAATCTCGATTAAATCGAAGCAATTCCCGCAATCCATTGGGCGTCGGATTAACATCCAAAGTCGGGTCGTAACACTAATCTGCTTAAATGTCGAAAGGAAATGTCAGATTGTAAAGTGCAGGGCTCTGGACGAACCATGATGCGGCTTAAGATGCCGTACCTACCGCTTAGAGTACAGCTTTCAATCACGCTTTGCTCTCAGTCGATCTGTATGTAGCGATTCAGAATATGAGTAACTGCATAATGAAACACGAAACAATCGCATATTGAAACATCAAGGCAAATAACCAAATAGCTTGCGAATATGTACTATATTTACATCTCTTCTTTTTTGTCTCTTTTACCAAAGGTGGTAATTGTTTTATAACTAAAGCTGTGAAATATATCACAAGTCTTGAAAATTTCTGATATACATGTCTTGTTCAATATACTCGTATCATGAACCAAATTTACGAGCAGGCATTGTATTTTTTCAAAGTTTAAGATAAGACTGGGTTGTGCGTAGAGGTTGCATAACTGTAACTTGGATCACTCACCTAATGTTGCTGATTACTGGCGGTTCTCGGCGGGCGATACTATCAAGGATTGACGCTAAATACGCGCGCACCGTGACAGCTTCAATATCGAGACAATGACGGACTTTGGATTATGTAACGCCTTTTGCGTCCAAGCTCTATCTACTGTCACCCTTGTTGAGGAATTAAAACTATAAGTGAAAGTTGTTCTGTGACTCGTTAAAAATATTTGTCTGTATGCAATTCATCACACATTAGATTGCAGAAGTAGGTTGAGTGGGTAGATAACAAAATTATCACTGCAAAAATATATGGCAAATATCCGATTTAAAGTATTGCGGTCCGTCTCTAATCGACATTCGAAGTTACGGGATGACTAATTACGAATAGTTACGTATTTCAGTGATTACGTGTTCGTATATTATCGAATAATACGCAATATTTCGAAAGTGTAACAGTTATCGAGTGGCGTTACGCGAACCTGAAACCGAACGTGGAAAATTCACGCTCGGCCGAGCGGCGCGCGTTCACCCTGCCGTGGCCGAACTTCGCGCAATAGTTTTTCGGTGTAATGTGCATAATAAGTCTTTTATGGACATTAATTGTGTACGTCACATTATATTCTTCGATAATATGTTACGAGTTTAGAATAGACCATTACTTTATATTATTTTATATGGAAGCTGTTTATGAACTGAACATATAATTTTACTATATTCCCAATTTGCGTGAGCAATTTATCTTCTCAGAAAAGAAAAGGACAACTGCGAGGGACATCACAGCATTCATAAAGTAATTTAATTTTCATCGTCAACGGGATTATTCATTTTGAAGCGAGGTGATCGTATTTTTTTTTTATCTCAGAAGCATATTACCACAAATTTTATTTAGTCGGAAAACAACAAGTCAGAAAAAGCAATTAGGTACATTAAAATCACATAAATTACTCTTTTAAATAAGGGAAGCCATAAAAAGTACATTAAATTAAGGCGAGACCGTGGTTGATAAATAGCGAACACAGGAATGCCAATACAGTTCATATATGAAATTCTCCAACAATACACGTACGACAGTCGGATGACAAAATATGTCTCAAAAAATACTCAAAAGTATTTTAAAGTTTCAAATATGTGCGTAAAATATGCAATACATTGAATATAGTAACAACATTTATTGTTTAGCAAACATCCAACCAGTAGGTATGTACCTATATTAGGCGAGGTGGATCGTCCACATATAAAAAAATATATATTCGGTTAAGATATAGTATTAGATAGTATTTCCATTAATCTTCACCGGAAATTGTAACTCGCCGTTAATAGTTATAAATAATATCGATTAACATTGAGTTTACGGTTGTGATTTGCATAGAGTTTTCAATAGGATATATTTTTGTGTAAATATAAAACGATAAGAAATAAAAGTTTAATTCAAATAGAGAATACCGTTACTGAGAGCTTTCTGATGTATAATTTTGCAATTTATAATCATTAACTTTTTCTGGTGCGACATGGCAGCGACCGCGAGGACCGGAGCGCCGCCGCTGTCGAGGCCAAGGGTTCAGGAAAAAGGGTGCACCATAAATTGAGACATCTCAGCACAAGATTGATTACAAGCATGATTGGCAACTTCAAACCAACCGCATCTCTTATGTAAATGTAAAAACATTTTTGCATACGTAGGTACCTACACATATTGTTTCTCATGAAGTTGCTTACCAAAAATTAATTACAGGCGAGTGCCCCCTGTGAGAAATATTCGAACTGTCTCATATGACAGCCCTTCACTCGCCAATGTCGGTGGAAAGGTGCTCGCCGGTAGGAACAGTACGTTCAGAATGCACCCGTTCCGTTATAATCCCTCATCAAGCGTAACACGTTCAGTGCAAAAAGCATCATTAACGATCGCCTAAAAAGGCAAACGGGAGCAATCATTAAAATCGAAAAATATTGTTAAAAGAATGTAAAAACAACTAAGTGTCTCGTTACGCGAGTTTCCGTTGCTACGAAAGTGAACACAATGATGTCAGTGTAGCGATAAAAACTCGTGTAAAAAATGATCTCAATGAGTAGGCGCACTTTGGAGACGCGAGATACGAATTAATCGTCGCATTTAATATGTACGAGTATATATGTAAGTACATTACATAGGCACGTCAGGTACATTCAGCGGAAGTTTATCAGTAGCGCTAAATGGTATTAATCGACATTGGTATGTAAATTAAGCTATTAAAGGGGCACCCAACCATTTACATAGAATTACAAATTTATATCTCGCATTATACTGAAATGTTATTGCTCAGGTGTGTAATTTTTCCACTCCGTCGATGTAATTTCCTTAATCTATATTGATAGTAACAGAAAATGAAATTGCCAAGTGTGAGTTGGGGCTCGTGAATTGAATGTTCGGTCTCAGTAAGTGCGGTGGCTCGTAAAATTAGTTAATCGATTTATTATTAAAGTTTCTATATTATCAGATTTTCATAAAATAATAGAATTCCTGCCTACCTATGAATATTATAATATGTTATTAAGAGTATGTTTCAAGTCTATTCTTAATTCTAAAATAACGTTGCTTTTCATATGCACTCATTTCAATTTTTGTTATTTTCTTTAAGCAAAGTTACGTTGAATCGATATCTTTCATTACATGTCTTATTTAAGAGAAATAACTATATTTTTAGATTACATCTGTACCAAAAATATCAAAAGTATTTTTGTATAGTCAAAGTACAAATTTTTCATAGTTGTAACTTATTACACATTAAGTTGTAATAAGTTACAACTGTGAAAATTTTCAAGTATTTAACTTATATTTTGTATAATATTGAAAGTACACGGGTACCGCGATTTGTTTTAGTATTTTCTTAGTTGTAGTTTGATTCCAAAATATAATACCTAAGCGACACAAACACCACGATGGCTAAAGTGCTTTTTGTTTTTCTCCGATATTTTTTGCATAAATAAATAAGAGCTTGTCAACTACCTTAGCTACCACAGACTACCACAAATATTAAGATTTAGTGAATACTTATGGAATTAGTACATGGAGCGTGTTAAGTTTTACACTATCGACCGTAGTGATTCAATTACTTTAAAATTGCTGCAAACGGAACTTAGCTTAGTGTTCAAACAAGTAGCGTAGTAAATAATTTGGTAGGGAAAACAAACTATTATATGTCATTCATTATCTTCAAGTATTTTGATACCCCAAGACAACATTTCCTTACAAAATTATTAATTTGTCAGTAAGCTTTCTATTGGTTGGTTTAGAACAAAGAGCCAGGTAGACCATTTGAGGTAGAGTAGCATTAATTGATTCTACCTTATTTACGAGTAAGTACTAATGAATCAGCTAAAGTAATTTTATCACACATATCATACGTTTTTGGAAGAATAATAAAAAAATAATATCTCATATAATTATTGCAACTAATTAAAATAATTGTCTTGATTCCATTTTCATTGTCCATACGGTCTCAATCTGATAAAGAAATGCCGAGAAAACCATCAATGTCTTTATTGACATACAGTCGTTTATTAATGCAACAGTGATTAATGAAGAGTGACATTAATCTTATTGAAATTTTTACTTTTCGTTGCAACCCTTCACATATCGCGGAATACGAAACAACGGGACCCAGTCACTAGCGCGATGATTAATTGAGACCATATTCTTTGATTGATCGACCTCTCTTACTGTTTTTTAGTATAATCTATTTTAAGGGGCAACATACCATTTAACCATTCATTCACCTAACGTTCCTTTTGATAGCATTTTAAATTGATATTTGTCTTTTGTATTTAAATGCAAATACATGTTTGCGTAGCGTGCGAACATCTCGTGTCAAGAACGGCAGATAAAATTTTGTATTTAGTACATGGGAACAGTGCTTAATTAGCTGTAAAATATCGAATTCGGTTCCTGGCATGGTGTGCGAGAGAGTCGAGCTCGAGATGCTGGCGCGGGCGGAAATCGAGAGGCGATAGTATCGTGTACGGAGGCAAAGCGCTGCCGAAACAAGGGCCTACCAACCGATAATTACGACCCGGCCACGCACACACCGCTCGCCTGCCAAATATCTGTGATCACTAAAATTTCTTCCATCTTTTAACCGTTTTTTGACACGCGAAATGTATTTGCATCGCGTGTGAAGATAATATTTTCACGGTTTACATACAGCAGTATATACAAAACATTTATAAATACAGTTATGTATGAATGGTTATCAATTTTTTGCACTTTTGAAATGGATGCGAGAGTACCAATAAATGCACTGTCAATTAATAACTAAAAATAAGCATTTCTCTTTCTAGAGAATCGAGGCCTAAACACAATGATCACACTTAGTTAATTGTCTGTAAAATAAATGCTTCTTTTATCTATTGGTTGTAAGTAATTAACCTATTGACGATCGAAGGGTATCCGTATGTTGTAATATTTAAGGGAGCCAAACGAGCATATATGTTATCTCATTGATAAAATAATGTCGCCGTTGCGCTGTCAGCCTCTTAAAGAAAGTATAATTAAAGAATGTTTCCTTGAAGGTGATCGCAACTTGTGGCTTTTCCGTTATCGTTGATATCTTTGAGTTTGTAGAATAATTAGTACATGGATTTAATTTAAATTAAATTCATTCTGTTTTTTTTTATATGCAAAGTTATATAATAGATACAGTCTCGTTGGCAAACTTAATGCGTATATTAAAGGCGAAAATATCTCTAAATCGTAACATTTCACTAAGAATGTTTTAACAGTTTTTTATATTATTTTATCGTCCTACCACTTAATTTTAGAACAATTATACGAGCATGGCTCCATATGGCGATTTTATCGCTACGACTTTAATACTCATATTTATACTACTCATTCGCTCGTAGAGATGATAAAGCTATAGCTCCATGAGTAATCGACAAGGCAGCCTAATTGGAATCAAAAAGAAATACATAAAATGATAGTTAAAGCTTTTATGTAACTAAATACAAACAAACAACAAAGGAAATTAATGATAATCGTGGCGAAACAAAGGAAAATCGAAATTCATTTATCATTGTGTGGCCGATAGCACTGAAGCTACATTGAATGCAAGCTATATTCATAAAATTTTAATAAACTTTAAAATTTTATGAATATAGCTTGGATTCAGTTTATTCTTCTACTTTCTATTGCAACCTCACACTAGAATACGTTTTGTTATTTATTCCAATTTAATTGAATGCTTGTGGAGTGAAATAAACTAAATTAATTAATTTAATGACATACCTACTTAATGATGTACCTACAAAAGTTCGGCATGATATTTGATAACACTTGCAATGTATGTTAAGACATCGACAACTAAATGCTTCTAAATGCTCAAGCATAAACATATCCGTGCATCATTTTTATAAAAGGCAATGTTGTCAATGTCGACGGACTCAGCATCAGCCCGGGAATGTTCACATTGAGAAATCCCAGAGATTTATATATTTAACATTGCCCTGCTCGATACGAGAAAAAATATGGTGACAATTCGAAAAACCAATCGACCGCGACGTTGTCATCGCAACTTGTCCCCCTCCTTCTTTAAGCACCACGTGGCTCCGTTGGTCATTTGTTTCATCCTCCTATCGGGTAACTAATTAATGTACACGCGACCCTGAACCGTATATAAATTACATAACTAAAGCCCTGATCTAGATAGTATAGACTATAGACCCTTCTTTATAGGGAGATAGTTTAGTCCGGGGATACTCAACAAAAATAATGTATGTTTCTAAACGCTGATCCCGATGTGACTCGAGATCTGTTAACTCGTCTATTATTCAGAAATCACTCTTACGACTTACGAGATTTAAGCTTCAATCTTGTTCTAGAATGCCACTAATTAGACCATAAAATTTTGGCCATATATTTATATCTTTTAATGCTATGATCATTTTCGTTTAATTGATGTATTACTTTAGGCCTCTCTTGCAATATGTGCGAGTGATTTCGTGAAAAGAGACGGAAGTGTGTAACAGGAAGTTAGGGAAGCGCTATTTGATGTTACCAACGAGAACGCGCGGTCTTAGAGTTGTTCGTCAGATGGCACCAACCCATTTTCCTAGAAGTTGGTACTATTGATAATATATTTAACAGTATGAGTAATAAAAAGCCACATTTACATAACTTATTACAAAGTCAATTCAATTATTAACATAATTTGTCTGATTAACAAAAGATGTAAATAATCACTCAAAACAAGACACATAATGCCACAGACAACAAACTAATATCAATGGTAAGGAACTAATACTTTATAGCATTTGTAAAAAAAAGTATGTATGTATATCTTCACGCCCTTGGTCCCTTGTAGTGTAGGCAGAGAGAACCGAGCGCCATAAGACGCGGTCCTTGTGCGCTTCACTCGCTTCTTTAATATTCATAGCTCTTTTCATGCATGCTCACCGGTTCCTAGGGCTAATGCCAGGACATTAAAAAGTATTAATCAAATATATACCCACGTATTTCATTGTATTTACTCGAATTCTCAATTTACACACTACTGTCGTAAACGAGCTATATATTTTTTACTAAAGGTTATTTCTGTTTGAAAACGTTATTACCGTCCGAAACTTCATAAACAAATTAATTAATTACACGGATAATTTCTTTGCTATTATTAATTTATTAAATATTTGTAATTTTAACTGAATTCTAGTTGCTTATCACCAAAGTGAGATGTCGGATGTTACACATCATATGCGACTAGTGTAAAGCTCGCTCGTTTTTTATTATTATACTTCTTTTTTTAAGGGATATAACTGATTATTATACAGTTGTTTAGTAGGTATACTTATATATCGTATACTTTATTTTCAATTTACTGAATACAATTTTCGTTTTTTAAGGTTCAGTAAATTATTTCTATATTTTAATTTCAAGGCCTCAGGGCCTTTATTTTTTATTTTTCGACAAAAATGTTTAACGGAGATATCAGGAACATCATGTACTTCAATAAGTAAAGGACAAAATATGAAACGTAATATGGACGCCATGTTCAGTTCAAAAGATCAGAACTAAATAAGAATTTCTGAATTAATGTTTTCGAGCAAGTACATGAACTTAATAAACTTCTGAGGAGGTATGTTAAAGTGGCGGTTACAATATTGCAACGCTTCGAGTAGTCCCAAACTATTTTACTTATGCAAATTTGCACAAGGACATTTTTACTCTTTCATTTCGATCATTACTTCTGAGCCACTCTGTATAGTTACATATCTCGTATCATTTAATTTGATACAGATAGGCAGTTAGGTGATACAATACCGTTATCGTGGATAGAAATTCATTCTCATTATATCAAAGAATTCACACTGTTGGCATGGAATGTGTTGTGATACTTCGTTTGCAAGAAAACTGTGCTCGTTAAGAAACCTTAATGTTTGCCACATTGAAATTATTTTATCATAATGCAGAACGGTTATTGTTTAAAGGGAGCGATATTATCCAAGCGAGCGCGGACTCCCGGGGCGGTCATTGTGTTCCTATATGGCGAATGTCAAAAGCGTCGTCTTAATTATCGGGCGCGGCTTTACAATGCGGACTCGATTGCGGCGAGATAAGCGCGGACTATATCTACTTGAGTATTGAATGCAATACACTGGCCACTACCGCTCCGTCGCTACCGATGCCGCTACCGTCGCTGCCCTGCCGCTGCCGGACCACGGCCCACTTACGGCCTTAATAATAACTTCAAACGTATGTCGCATTGTACCTCCGATTATTTCGATCTAAGCCCATTGAATCGAGATAAAACGTGTTTGAATATGTTACTCGACGGAAGAAAAGGAATGAAAATTCAAGTATTGAATATCGACGGCGTTTCATACGACCATATTTACAACACAATGAATAAAAGGACTACGTAGATACACGAAGATGCGTATACAGATAAATGTTTATTGGCAAGGAAATAAAAAGTAGTCTAACTAACGCGATTTTAATTAGTTATTAGAACAACATTATTATCCGAACGGAATTATCAACTTAACTAAAGGTGGTTATTCCAGTTCTTGTGGAAAAAACGGAGAATTGTAAAAAATACCATTTAATTGCACAGTCTAACTCATAGATTTATTTTCTAGGGAAGTTGTCTGGAAACAATAACGCAAGGGGATTTCCGATTTCCACGCATCTCGTCTCGCGTGAATATCATCGTTGCTATCTTTTGTCATGATTAGATGTTCCCACGAGATAATTTCCAATATACCAGTATTTACACGCTACAATGGTGTCATTATTTCCACGTTGATATAATAAAGGTTAGAGTTTTTACCTACTAGTATATTATGAAAACATTTAAATGACTACGCAGAATATTTACCTATGTGATAAAAAAACAAAACACAATCATCGTACATATTATATTATTACATAAAAGATGTATTTTTTTCAGAAGTAGAGCCAAAAACTATTATAAATGTAATAATGTACAAGAAATACACGTGAAAAATATTTTTTTTTGCAAAAGCGGTACGGGAGCGCGTGAAGCAAGGAAACGAGATATTTACTTTGCTAAAAAAATACTTTTGATAATCTTATCCGACTGAAATAAATAAACCTTAAAAATGTTACGTTAATATATACCTACAACATAGCCAAACATCGATAGGTAAGTGAATCACTACTTAATTGGTTTGGAAAAAAGCAAGCGGGTTTCTGCCGCTTGCTGTCACTCTACTGTATCATTACAAAAATTAAAATAAAAAATAAACTCAGTTTTTGAATTTTAGAGCATTGTGCATCGAGATCTATTTTACAAAGGAATATATTAGAATTTTTCTATATTATGTACCGCCCTTATTATGTCATTTAATATGGCTTCTTATGTAATGCATTTTAAACAGTAAATACTGGATAACCGCTTATTCATAATGTAGTTTACCAAAACATGCACGCCACAAGCAAACATTCTTTTTTTTTCACGGATTGTTGCAATGTAAGAACGAATTCAGAATACGGAATCATGACAAAGGGAATTGCGACGCAGATTTGGCCTGATTAATAGCATGTTCGTGTGTATGTGTTGTCTCAGAGAAATAGATACGGGATTCGTAAGCATTTTTTTGAACATGGAAACTGAAAAGCAGCTTGTAATCTCTGTTGCGTTTCAACACTGCGACCGTTAGTATATATTTTGTAGTATCGTGTAAAGTTTTATTTAAATTATAAAAATAGCATGATTCTATTTTGTTGGAAAATCGAATGTATCCGTACTCTTGAATGAAAAAAATCCATAAAAAATAGGAAAAGTTAATTTTCGATTAACGTTTAAGCCTACTCGATTATAATAATAGGGCTGAACTGTTTGTATGTTTCAAGTTTCCAACGCAACAAAATGTTTTTGCGTTACATGCTTGATGAAGATATATTATTTTTAAACCACTGCAAATTCGGTTTTTCTATAAAAGTTTTATATATCTATGATTTTTTCTTTACAAATATAATAAAAATAAACTTTTGACGAAGTACTGTTAATTTGATAGTTTGTTTAAGAGAATTGGAAATATTTCGGATAACCTAAGATCTAATCAAGTCGTGAGTCTAGCTACCTATACTCACAGTATACTGTATTAGTTTCGGGAAATACACGATATAACATTTTATTGTCACTAATATAGATAGGTGCCAACCTGATGTTCTGTATATGAATATACATATATTATAGTATTACGAGTATATACAATATATTCAGACATTATATCCATAAATAATATTTGATTTTTTTGCTAATTATAATTAGCAAAATCTTATTAAAATTTGCCAATATCACTGTGAAGTTTTAATACAAAACTCGCAACTAAATGGCGATACCACTGAAGCAGCGGTGGCGTAGACACGCGTGCTTGAGCAATTCAATAAAATTATACGTGTTAACATTTCGATCGTAAATATAAAATGTTGCGCATATGTTGTTGTTGTTGTAAATGTGTATCGAATATATAAATATAAAAATAATTCACACATACCTACATATAAATAAAAGAGTTAAATGTACTCTAAAAAATAACTCTTCTAGTCGTTCCATAGAATGTCTGAAAGCGAAACAGAGGTGGTGACCGTCGTAAGTACAATAGGTATAACTTTAATTATGCGTATGACAATTTAAGAAACGACATTAACAACAGTTTAAAGTATCATGTACGAGTATATTTATTTTTTCATCTAAAATGTTCTCTGTGCCTACGTCCAAGGAACTTGACGTGAAATTATAGATAGTTAGTTTAAAATATCAAATTAAAATTTTAGTTTATACTAACGGTAGAATTTAGAACTCTAAGCAGGTTTAAATTGAGATGTTTACAGGAACACAACTATAGGGTCATGTTTTACGATTGACTCTGGTTTAGCATTGCAACCACCGTTTATTATTCTATTTATGACTTTTCCAGCGGTAAAAGTTTACTTTATACATTATATATAGGGACGCCCGTAGGTACTCGACAGTCACGAAACTCTGTGATAGACGAACACGGCCATGACAAGGTTCCGTTTTTACGTTTCTGTTCTAGAGATCCCAAAATAAATACTCTGTGTGTAAGTCGTTTTAGTCGTGCTAATTTTTGTTGTCGATATTTTCATAAAGCAATAAATATACAAATTTTAATACATCAAGTTATCATTAAAAGGCAGAAAGTTTTAGACTTTCCGAAATGTAATAAGTAGTCGTCTATTACTTTAGTAGTTAAATTATAAACTTCAATAGAATACACCTTTTAAATGTGTCCTCACGTAATTTTTTTCCGAAATCACCTCCGAATCACATGCAAGACTTTTACCTAATTTGTGTCAAAAAACTTAATTGAGAGATAAACAAACGGAGTTACAGTAAGGTTGGTGCGCAGAAGTACTGATTTGTTCTCCGAGAGATCACCACCGATGATTATCATGTATTTTTTTTTTGTACTACGTCGGGAGGCATACAAACATACGGCCCACCTGATGTAAAGTGGGTACCGTAGCCTATTAACGCTTGCGATATATTAAGTAATATATGATGCCTCCTCTGCTGTTTACACAGCAACTCCTTGGGAGCTTACTTATTTGGCTGTGGTTTTCTGTAAGGTGGAGGTATTTACCCAAACGAGCTGTATAGATACCTTCCTACCTCTCTTAAAAATACCCAGACCAAGACAAACAGATATATTGTTCATGCACATAAATGTTTGCCTCGAAATCGAACCCACGATCGTTGGTGTGTCAAAGCAGCATTACTAACCACTGCGGAACAAATTGCGTCATATCATAACCGATCTATAATGAACAGCTTGAACTGTTAGAGTTGAAATTTAGTGAAGAAATATCTAGTGTACACTAGGAAAATATTCTTGGAATACCCACGGAAACGAATATGAAGTTGACCGTAACTATTTATTTCCGAATAGTTAGTCATAAATAAGTTTTCAAATAGTAACTCAATCAGTCATCTTACCTTGACGGTTTGATTCTTAAGTGGTTTGTCCGGGTCATGTGTGTAGTCCAGGGTGATGCCGTAGAACTGACCCTTGTTGATGTATGTGATACGGTCGTCCTCGCGGCGCTGTGAACTGCTGCTCGCTGTCTCCAGGTGGTACTTGAACCCGTACGGAGAGAACCTGACACAAGCATATCAAAATGAGGAATCATCTTAAATGTGTCAGGAAATACGAGTAAGCGTGACTTGTGTGACACCTTCATGTGTTCAAGATTACATCTAACGGCTCGGGTATCGCAGAGTAACCCAGTAGGAGAGTTGTTAATGTTTGTTTGCATAAAATGCAAAATAAAAGCTGGTTTCAACAACATTTAGAAAAAATGCGATTTCTTCTTCGAGATAGTTATCTACGGATACACGTTCTTGACAATAAAGTTTCCATGAAGTAAAGCAATAAAAGTGTGCAAAAAGTGGAAATCTTAATTGCACTGCAGTAAAGCTTGTCAGCGGCGTCGTTACTTAAAGGCGTGGATATCCAGTTCGCAGAGCGTAATGAAAAACTGTGTTTTCTCGCGATTTCCTGCGCTTGCGACTGGGCGGAAGGAAAACCCCGCTAATTTAGCGGTCATCGCGTGCCGAGAGTCGTTAGCGACACGGTGCACGAGTCGACACTCGCACGCTGCGCTGCGCGCCAGCACGCGGACCGGCTGCGAGCACACTCATCTCGCGACTCATACCCACGGCCCCAACAGAAGATCAGGCTAGGAAACATCACTATTATCGGCTCGCTCTATTTTAGTCCTATAATATTCTCTTGTAATATTTAAATAGACATACTAGTTTCTGCGCCGCGGTATTCTATTTTGTGGTAACCATTACTTAAAGCTTATTGGAAACAATTTGGAAAACAGTACCGCCGATGTTTGCGATTTAAACTGGGCTCGCTCAGATAAAAGCCGTGTAATGCAAACGCGGGCCGACAGTGACGGATCGGTCGCAGCGGCGCTCGCCTATCTGATGTTCTCTAAGTGATTCCAGGCACACACAATTTACATTTGCGCGACGTTGCTCTCTATTGTCATTTCGACCATCCTTTGTTAACTCGCACTTGACGGCTGCCCTTATCGCCAGCTTGTTACGATTTTGAAATGGGTAACCCCTTTGTAATACGTGCTACTTGAAAAACCGTAACAAGTATAATACTATAATGTGAGAAACAAAATGGTGTCAAACTGAAGTTACGCACTTAAGATTGACCATCGTATAGGTATTTAAAATGTATGTATTATTCTGAAATAAATATCGCATTGTTTTCAAATGAGCTTCATTACAAATTTCAGCAACGCAACAGCCGAAAGAAGCCACTTCCTGCGTGAAGACGAGGCCTTTCATGAATAAATCAATCGGCGAGGCGAGGAAATTGATGAGTGGGCAAAAAGTCTCGGAACGTAGCGACAACAAAGTGGTCGCAATAAAAACGCATGCCGCGATAAGAGATGGGCCGACCGCGGCGTCCAGCGGTGCACCGCCAAATTAGATGCGCATAAATCCAACATTGTTTAAATCCAATACAGACCAAGAATCGAATGGTCTACTACTGTTATTTTAAAACAAATCTGATAAAATAACTAAATCAATAGTATTGCATGTGTAACTAATTCGAAACAATGTGCGTTTTATCATGAACAATAAATAAATATTTTATCTGGAAAACAAAAAATTGAGATGTCAAGTCGTAGAAAAGCATATTGTAAATATTATTAGTTTTCTACTGGTATTTAAAAATAAGTCTAGTCTCTTTAGTCACACTCACAAGATAGCTGGTAATATTTTAAAATATTTGTATTGATAGTTCTGAACTGAGCGAATTCCGAAAAGTCAAATAAGAATTCGCGAAATCCGTGAGAACATAATTGAGTTTTATTCTATAAATCTGTAATAAAATAACCCTTACCAGAGAGTAGTTGCATGTCTTCGTCGGATGAAAATAGCAGGAATTTTGTGTGCCAAATACAAAATAAACATTGGCCTACAATTGGTTGAATACCTATATACGCATGGGTAATCTTCAAGTTCGTTACATTATTTTAAACAAAAAGAAGTAAAAACGGGTAAAATAGGTATATTTTTTATAATTACCTAGAACTCACTCGTAGTCCATGACAAACATACATGCTCATGCATATAAAAGTTTGTACTGTTTGGAAATTGAACCCACGAGCGTTTGTGTCAAAGTAGCATTGCTAATCACTTCATCACCGGGCTGTGTGTTAACATTATGTCAGTCATCTTCTTTTAAATACCTAACAATTTTCTAAGACGGTAGAGTAATGCTGAATGTAAGACCCACAAGTTAACTATTTTAGGATTACTCACATAATAAAGTAGAGAGTATTAAATTATATTTACTACTAATACTTGTACGTTGTATCGATGGCACTTTGAAGATGAAAACTGGCGCATAACGGCAGGCGGCTGTGTAATGAGAACGCTTAAGACAGAGCATGATCCTAATAGCAGAGCACTGATTGCAGAGTACGGCTGAGTTGCAAAGTACCCTCACGTCACAACGATTCTATATCTGCTACGATTTAATTATTTATCTACAGGTACTGCTACTGTATTAGAAAGTAAATCACCTGTGTCTTCATATGTTTCGTATACGAATTTTTCAAACTGTCGTGAGCTAGTTCAATACACTCTTTGTGCTGTGAGCTCGTAAGATAGAAACTACGACAGAAAATATCATCAAAACCAAGACTCAATTATGACTGCACTGCGATATCGACATATAGCAGTGTATATGTTGCAGGGAAATGAGGATACTAGGGATTTCGCATTTTCTAGAGATACATGGGGCACACTAAAAGTTTTGCACTTCTAGCTAATCGAAACTATTTGAATTTCGAATGTTATATTTTTTGAAACGTTGCAACCTACTTAGTAATAAAAAAAAACAATTGGCGGGAAATCATTTGTAATTTGTTTTTTATCACACATCAAAGTTCTACGTAAGCAACGAAAATGGAATTGAGTCGAAAAGATTTTAGAGCGATGATTTTTTATGATTTTAAAAGTCCTCTCACTCCTCAAGACTGTGCTGCTCGTCTTCAAAATGCTTTTGGGAGAGAAGCACCTTCTTTGAATACCGTGAGGCGATGGTATGCTGAATTTGAGAGAGGTCGAGTTTCTTTACATGACGAATTTCGTGAAGGGCGGCCTTCAACTGCCGTCAACGTAAATAATGTGGCTACTGTTAAGCGGATAATTGAAGAAAACCCGCGGATTACCTATGAGACAATTCGAGAACTATTGGGGATTGGTATGAGCCAAATTCAGAAAATTTTACACAAAGAATTGAAAGTTCGGAAACTTTGTTGTCGTTGGATCCCTCATGAACTGACAGCGGAGCAGAAGCGGGCTCGCGTGGAATGGTGCTCACATAATTATGCTACTGAAGTACGACCACGGACATTCTAATGCTGTTTATGACATTGTCACAGGAGACGAAACGTGGATTTATTGTTTTGAACCCGAAAATAACAACAATCTTGTGAATGGGTGTTTGAAAATGAGAACAGGCCAACAAAAGTGAGGCAAGCGAGAAACGTTGGTAAAAAAATGATCGCGTTTTTTTTCTCAGCTACGGGTCCCTTCTGCACAATTCCACTTGAAGATCAAAAGAGTATTAATGCCGAGTGGTATTTACCATTTGTTTACCCAGGGTGTTAGAAAAAGTTCGCGAAAGACGACCAGAAAGCCGCGTTCTCCTACATCATGACAACGCTTCTTCACACACGGCCAACAAAACAAAGTGATTTTTAACTTCCGAAAAAGTACAACTCGTTACCCATCCTGCGCATAGCCCCGATCTAGCACCCTGTGATTCTGTATTTTCCCCAAAATCAAAGATTTGATGAGAGGTTTCACTTTTACCAACTCCGAAGAGGCAGTGATAGCGTTCAATTAGCACGTAGAAAACATGCCTTCAGATCTGTGGTCCTCCTGTTTTAAAAAATGGTTCGATTGCATGAAAAAATGTTTAAAATGTAAAGGAGAGTATTTTGAAAAGCAATAAACTTGGTTATAATATTTTGGTTATAACATGTTGTTTTTTTTAAGTTACGCAAAACTTATAGTGTGACCTACGTATCACGAAATCACGACAGATGTCGAATATTTTTTTTTACTAAACATTTTGATTCTGACTGTCTGTATTAGAACCAATTGTTGAACTCGTTTTAGCGAAGATTATTAGAATGTTCTTGCAGAATACCGTGAATCAACCGAACGTGGTGGTCGAAATTAAATACTATTTTCTATTAAATTGTTTCATTACTTCATTCTCAATTTTGTTTCATTTTATATCGGTCATACTTTTCTCATTTTTCTAGATTCTGTTTAGTGAAACGAGGTATCACTGAAAGTCTGCAGTATTTTGTCAAATCAGTAGACATTTTTAGTAAGACGAAAAGAAAAGAGTAGTCGACATCTGCCGTGATTTCGTGGTATTCCTAGGGATGTCATGAAATCACTTCCCTGCGACATATACATTCATTTAGCCCAAGGCAGACAGATGTTAGGGTTGCGTGAGGACCACAATCCTGAAACATTGCTGCTATGTTGAGATCTACATTAAACGTCAATAATAGACTTTAATATTATAAGATAAGGAATTGCAACCGGTCGCTCCATTTCAATAGCGAATTTTTAACAGAATTGTTAGTATTTTCGAATTATATTTATAATATTTTGGCTCTTTCAAACTTAAAAGAATGACTTTTGAGAGCATAAGTGAATAATTTCAGATTCATTTAGTCATATTGAAGAAAGTAGGTACCTAATAGGTGCGTTCTAAGCGATAATCACTTACGCACACATTAGTTGATTAAGTTACAACCTTTTAAAAGCTCATTCGTGAGTTGGGCATTCGACAAGTAAATAGAGGGGATATTGGTAACGTCGAACGGTTTTGGAATAGTTAACTGGTTGGTAAGTAATAGTCCAAACATTTGTGAGGGCGTCGGTATATCCGTGTAGAGATGTGAGGGCTGACTAAAGAGCGTATCAGCATCGGAGGTAATTTAAGACGGTAGAAGCGACTGAGCTATTTGGGCCAAATGCAAGCAAGTAATTATCGAGATAATAATGCTAATGCACTTATCATGTCGACGACTGCTTCCGCCGCGTCGCCCGCGTCGTTTCTTTAACGATTTGTTGGAAGGGTGCCGGCTTTTTTTAATAAACAACCTTTATTCCATGTTACTTATCGACTTCCTAAATTAACCAGTACATAATTCTAAGGGATTGGTACATCGTTTCGATAGTCCCAAAAAGTCATCCTGCAGTTACAATGCAGACTGGTACTTACTCTTTTCATTTCCACAATAAAATTTGCATGAAAATAAATAATTTATGGGTAAATAACATCAATGATCAACATCAGGTTTATGAAAGCAAATCTATATACATACATTATATAAATACATCTCTAAAGTACAGTGATTTATTTCTAAATTAATTTGAGATTGATAAGTGCAGAAATGACTATGATTTAAATAATATGGTAGCCTTAATGTTTTTGTTTTATTCAAAATTAGGAGGCACACATGCATATGATGTAAAGTAGCGACCTCGGCCTATGAATGCTTGCAGTGCAGGAAAAGTCACTCGCGCGTTGCCACACAGCAACTCCTTGGGAGCTTACTGGTAACATCACTCCTTCACAGTAACAAACAGCACTGTACTGGGAAGTCAGGGAATAATAGAAATAGGACGTAAGTTATTAATAGGAGAAAGAAAAGACTTTTAGATAATGAGATGATATGTAGTTCCATTACTTAGGCAACGAGCCAGTCGTCGAAAAATATAGGATAGAAATTATCGTTACATCATGATTTTATTTTCGCGTTTACAAGTTATATATCGTTGTTCTCGAAGCTACTAATGCAGAATGTTTATCATAATGTGTTATAGAATATATTTTTTTTATGTAATTGCACATTTTGTTCATGTGAGTAAGTACCAAAGAAAAATGTTATCTATTTTATCTTCAAAATAATAAACAGTCAAGAATTAAATTATCTTATTTATTAAAAATAAGTTTGGAAACTTATTCTCCAAAATAGTTTCGTAAAAAACGACAATAATTCTTTATAAAATACCTGTACAATAACTACAGTAACAAAAAGTAATTTGCTTGTAATATGAAAATTAGAAGTCTTTCAATATTACCTATGATAACCATCGACTGTTGTCAACAATAAATTTTGTTAAAAAGTGTGACACAGTAAGTAGATAATTTCCTTAACGGAACTATTGAAAAAAGGCCCTCGGCAACGTGTTGATCGATTATATTTATAATATTTTTAGACCACTGGCGAGAAAAATAATTTTGTGCCTGCCTAATGGTAAGTAGTTAACCGTAGCCTATGAGCATTTACAACACCAGGGGAGTTACTCACGCGTTGTAGACCTTGTAAAAACCTTTTCTCGCCTGTCATTACTGCAACTTCTTATCGATGAATCCTTTCATATATTTATGACTTGTAAGTGGCTAGGAAATTAATTATGTTCTACTTAATGTAAGGAGTTATCCATTTTATTCTTACTAGCTCATTATGTGCTATTATACAAGATATATAGAGTTTAAGCAGAGCATTTAAATTTCTAGTTGTAACCGATTTCCGAATATGAATTATTATTGTATTCTCCAAACTAGTTCCGAATTTTTGTTTCTAAAGTGCCGTCGGGTATAATATAATTGTTACTCTTAACTAACAATATACAAACTATGGTTACTTTTATTTATTGAAGTTATAAACTTGTTTTCGAGGAAATGTAATAATAATCGTAGGAAAGGCTACCTTACAAGGTGTAAAGAGGTCGGTCAACACCCGCTCAAACTTGGTCGATGCGTACGCTAACAAATTACATTGTTACACAGGAAAGCCGCTGATAAAATTGTTTTACATGTTTACACTATCAATTCACGACGACTCCGTGTTATTGTTCCCATTTAATTCACATACAGTTACTTTGGAGGACATGATAGGTACATACATATTATATATATATATATAGGTATATAGTAACTGTATACATACATATGTATAGAAAAATATGCAAATTCTAACAAATTCTGTAGATCGATTTTATAAATTTTCCGGGCATGAATAAATATTACATTAGCTATATTGTATAAATATTAATGTCGCAATTATAACTGAATACAAGTCGTATTCACATCGGACATAATCTAGAACATATATGCGCAAGCTTAACATTATATTTTTATACTAAATTTATTATTATGAATACAAAATGAATTAAATAAACGAATTATGAATCAATACTAGTAAGGTAATGTTTTTAGTGAAAATATTAAATATAAACGGGTACATGCCCCTTTAATCTTTAATAGTGTCACTAAAAATATGTATAAATAATAACTTCTAAATCGTTTATTACAATATATATATATATATATATATATATATATATATATATATATATGGAAGTATCGAGCATACGCGATTTATATTTCGCAATAAGTTTATTCTACAGAGAAGAAAGTGTTAGTACTAACTTTCAATATTTATATACTAGGCCACAGCAGCATACTTACAGTTTAGCTATTTGTATTTTGTCTGCGTCATTTTGTCTCCCAAAATCGTGCCAGGGTCGCGTTCGGGGTGGCTGTGCAGGGGAATGGTGAGCCGACGGCGTGCCGCGCCCATCTTCTGCCACGCCGGGCTGCTGGCATATTACCGTGTAGTCGAACGACTGCGTGGACAATAATATATTGGTTACAAACAGTTGACATATACTGACCACAAGAGTAACTATATGTTATAATCGATTAGAACATTAAGAAAATGATTCGGTGTAACACCTATCGATGTTTTTTTTTACTCTACCTTAGTCACAACTAAATAATGACGTAAATAATCAAAATAGTGATAGGTACTATGCAATTCTAGCACTATCTTTTATTGGATTCCATTACACGAATTAGTCATAGAATATATAACGTATTATAAATATACCTTTAAATTGTTGTATTTTAAAAAAAAAGAACGTATTTATAATTGAAAATTAATATACCTACTAGAAACGATTTTAGAAAAAATCTGTAATTATATAGGTACTACATTGCCAACATTTTTTATAGAAACCGATACAAAACCGTAGAGAATCAATAAATGCAAAGGTGTAAAATCTATAAAAGGATTATTAACACAAATATGATTGTGGAATTTTGTTGCATGAATGTTAGAAATTGTCATATACGAAGTACAAGTGATTATTTACAGTACAATAGTTTAAAACCATGAAACCATTTTTAATGTAGTCGTAACTTCACAAATTTATATGGAATTAATGACGCTAGGAACTTTCAATTAAGAGAAGTTTAAAATCGGTTCACAGAACATACACACAGAAGAATAAACATTCGGGTAGTGAGTCTCAAAATACACATTGTCTAATATATATATATATATAGGTATACAAATACACATCGGTGTATTTGTATACCGTTAACCATTTCATGACTGATTGACATAAGACTGGAATAGGTATCTCTGAATTTACCTACTAAGTTGAAATATGGTCGGAGTCGGACACTTTTCTGGTAAGATTTACAAAATTTTTATAGAGCGAGACAAAAAATCAGCGAAATGAAACGTAGACTACTAGGGATATTTATTCTCTTTGTCTCGAAACACCGTATTCGTAACGGATTCGAAAAGTTTTCACTCATATTCCATAAATTTTGAGCATTAACTTTTCGATTCCGATTCCAATACGGTATTGTTGGTATTACGAGGCAATGTGAATATGCACAACAGTGGAGTATAGCTAGTTTTATATACATTAAGTAATGCACTGTAATACGGGGTTGACAGACCCTACATAACGGGCATATTAATAGAAAAAATTCCCAGTGTCAATGAAAACTAAGTGCTTAGACTACTCAGTACCCATCAACCCAGAGACAAAATCACCGAAGCTACGAAATTTGGACAGGTTTCTTTTATGGCCTAAGCAAGAAATAAGAAAAACATTTAACCTCTAAAGTAGGGGTTGAAAATTCATATGGGATAAATCTACTTAGAACCTTAAATAAAAATAATGGAGCGCGTCTATCAGCGTTTATCAAAATTCATAAGTTAAGAATAAAACATGAGATTTTAAAGTTTCTTTGGTGAAAAGATTTTTTGTGTGATTATTGTCCTACAATTATGCCCACATGATATGTCTACTGATCTGAAATGTAGCACGCATGCCGCATGCTCTTCAATAAAAAAAGTAAACTCTTGTTTCCGTTATTTTTATTCAATTTCATCACTGAAGGATGTAAAATAAGAGTTGATACTTTGTATGGTGGAGAAGATATTTTTATTTTTTAGCTTTTTGTAAAATTTTACTTATATTTAGGGATGAGGTTTGTGTTGTATGGTTGTAAAGTTACCCCGGCATAGAATTGCTCCACCCCCTCGCCTCGTGGGTGCAGTAGGAGTCGGCTGAGGGAAACACACAACCGGATGACGGGCAGCAGCGTCATCTCGTGGGAGTGACGTCCCCCCCAAGTGGGAGGCCTATGTTCAGCAGTGGACGTCTTTCGACTGATATAATGATGATGACAGTTTATGTTATAGTTAGTAGTCTTATATAAACTATTTGTAATTGTCAATCATCCTCAATCAATACATAGATATTACAAATTAAAGTCCCCCGCTGCACTGAGTACCTATGTGTTTGTTCACATCATTTTTGTTACAATATCGAGAGGCATACAAGCATACGGCCCATCTGATATAAAGCAGTTACTGTAGCCTATGAATAAAAAAAATATCGCTCGTGTGTTGCATCATGTACAGATAATACAGCAACTGCTTGGGAGCTCATAGGAAAAACATCGTCCCTTCTGAAAGCCTCCGTAACGTTGATGATAGCGAAAACGCAGTGCAAAGCATTTCATTCTAAAGTACGATAATAATTTTAGGTAAAGCCTGATCTGCTGACCTACAGTACATATGGATAAAATTTTAACAATAAAACCAGATACAACCAGTAAAAACAGATATCATTTAAAATTACGTCACGTGATCACCCCATCTATCGGAAGTCATCTAGCTATAGATAACGTGTTACCTGTGTCAAGCCGGGCCATGTCGCTAGTTTACCATATTCCGCATTAATTTTGCAAAGGTCAAGTTCATTGAGGTTGGTTTTGATGATTATGAAAACTATGTAATTGTTATGATTTAATTACTAAGGTAATTTATTTAGCTGTGGAGATTCGATGCGATTGCAGCATGGGGTTCTTAAAAAAGGCGCGAAGAGATTTATACTGGGTCAGCAACGTGCATTTAATGTTGCAGGCATCTATATGCTACAGTGTACCACCAGACGGGCTGCAAGTTTACTTTTATTCATATAAGAATACTCTTTTGGAATTGCACATTACGCGACTATTTTGATTTCAATTTGCTAAAAGAAGTCTCAAGGTACTCGTATCATGTTGACAGTGCCTCTGAATATAATGAGTACTACACAAATGATTAATAATAATATTCTTAAACATAGGGATCAATATCGTGTGTAATCTATAATATCGTATGCTTAGGATCGTCAACCATTATCAATCAAGGTTGAAGAAGAAGAAGAGGTGCTCCCACCCAAAGGGGAAGGATACCTCACATTTGATCTGATATGAAACTTGTATGTGTACTTGTGAAAGCCTTTGTCGCATTGAAGTACTGTATCGCTCTGGTCATCTTGATCTAGTTTGATCTTCTACCAGGTGACTTTAGAACTGAACTTCTTTGGAGATATCAACAATGAGATTCTCTAGCGATGGTGCGGAGACCGCTCGAAAATTTGCAAATAGAATTTTCTCAATAGTAATTGCGTGCACCTGTGTTTTAGTGGGCTTCCGTTCAACAGTCAGATGTCTAGATAAAGTATGCTTAACTATCAAATTTGTTGACATGGCTTGTACAAGTAAACTCCCGGCAAGTCACTGGTGCTCTCTAACTTAGCAATAATATCAGTTTGCCACCTTAGTGGTATAAAAAAATGCTAGTCCTTTATTTCTATGATACACATTATTTACTTCCAAAGTTAACAAGTTAAAATAAGAAGAGGCATGCTCCGATGGTTCGGGCATGTAGAAAGAATGCAAGATGAAAGAATGACGAAGCAGATATACAATGCAAAAGTGGAAGGATGTAGGAGCCGGGGAAGGCCAAGACTTACCTACCATGACCAAATTGGTCATGTTCTATCAGAAGGTGATATCAGGAGCCCTAGAAACCGGCGTACGTGCATGAGAAGAGCAATGAATGTTAAAGAAGCGAGTGAGATATGTAAGGATCGAGTCACGTGGCGCTCGGTTCTCTCTGCCTACCCCGCAAGGGATTTGGCGTGAAGTTATAGATACAACAAGGTAAAATATATTTTGGTGTAGTTTCACAGTAGGTACCAGAATAATTCCGAAGTGACATAGAGCAGGTAAAACTGTCGTTTAAAGTCATAATGTACTCAAAAAAGTGAAACAATACTCGTTAAACGAAAAACAGTCTCAAATCAAACCGCATAAGGATTACTGTAATCATCTTTGATCAGGAGCATCGAGATATCAGCTTGGCTCTTATGATTGGTATGAGCTCTTAACACTAAACAAAGTCTTTGCCTTTGACAGAGAGATTGCACAATCCGCACAAGCGATAATTTTGAACATTTTAAGAACAATTGGAGAATATAAGTAGTTACTAGAAGTACACATGGGTATAGTTACATCAAGCATGGTACAATTTCTTCAAGTATACACCGGGAGTTAAACTAGGACTGTAAGTGTCTACCTTGTGTGTACTTGATAGTACAATGCCATTTGTATAAGTGGCAGGGTATTGCCATCTTGTTTCATATGATATAGATAAGGTAGAGGTGGTAACGCCACCACCTGAGGTTCCCGTTTAGTGCTTGTTGTAAACTTCGTTCTTCATAAATTTATGTTTGCATCAAATCTAAACTCAGTATTGAAGTATTTATAAATAATCATTCAAATCTAAAATTTGGTATATTCTCTAACCAATGCAAGCGAAACTGGCACCTTACGACGCTTAGCTGTAGTTTTTGACCTTTGATTAGAACTCCTATTTAGTATAATAATTCTCTTCAGCTTAAGTGGTAGTGTACCTACCGGTTCTAATGATGAAACCTGAATGTCGTTACTAAGTCGCATTATTCACATATAGGAAACCCCTCGATTTCAAGTTTATTGTACTCGTACCAATTGAATTTAATTAGTAATGTTTTGAACTACAATACTTAACTTCAAAAGAAATTTCTAAATGATATAATTTATGTCTTTCATTACTTACTCATTAAGTTATTTCGAGAAGAATGAGCCAATAATATTTTATTTAACTAACTGTTACGAATTTTATGCAACGAACTTACACGGTATTTTTGATTCACAGTCTTAACCTTTTTATACATGATTCGATATTACCTAATACATAATTTATCAGTTTTACAGACATTTTATTACACCCATTGATATTTTACTGTTGCTTTGAGGAAGGTAATAAGTAAATTCGAAAATAAGCACGATGAAGAGATTTTTTATGTCGCAATCTTCCATAAATTAAGTCTAATTGGCAACTAATTTATGATAATGGTTTCACATTAAAATATCGTTAGAGGTACGTCATCGTGACTATTTGGTATTGATTAGTCTGAGCCATACTTATTGCATAAAACTCAATGAAATTATTACGGATATTACTTGGATTAATTACCCCGTGTTAGTTATGTCATACGCTGCGTTAGTCACGTTTGCCATCCGAACAGCCTAAACATTTTGTATGAATTTGAATGAAATTTATTTGTGTCCTGACAACAAAAGGTGGATATTCTAAACATTTACATCTAGATCATTGTGGTGCATTGCTCGTGATCGCCACGCCTAGGAGCGAGGCTGTCCTTCAGAACCACTTTACTGTAACTCGATTACAGTCATGCCAATTTGTTATTTTAATGTATAACCTCATAAATTTAATTGTCAAACACTAAGTGTTCGCAGATACGTTTGTTTGAAGGCCTTGCGTGGCATCAAGTCTATTGTCTGTGCATCAACAGAGCAGCAATTAACGGAATCTAGTTATTGAGCCTATTACACCTACATGCTCGGTTATCATTCAATCAATATAGACATTAGCATGTTAATTAGATTCTTAAGAGTAACTTATATCTATGCGAAGAATTCGTATTGGAATCTAATAAGGGTCATAATTTAGAAAATTTATAAAAATGTTAAATATGAACTTAATCACATAGACAATAATAAAATAAATACATCGACGAATGTAAGCGCGGGTGGGCTTCAGCTGTCGTGCTATATAGACCTTTATAATAATAATCATAAGACGTCTCTTAAAGAAGCGAGTGAGGTGTGTAGGGACCGAGTCATGTGGCGCTCGGTTCTCTGCCTACCCGGCAAGGGACTTGGCTTGAAGATAAATATATAGATAGATAGACGTCTCATATCAATGTATGACTTAAAAAATATGTACCTACGAGTAAGAACGTATTATGTTGGTATAGTAATAGTATATATAATGTAACTTTTACAACAATAAAATAAATGACAATTTGAGTGATAACGAATGTCCGCATTTGGCATAAAGCTGTTAAGTGATAATGTGTATACGAGTTGTGTGTGTGAATGTGTGAAGCCCGCCCGCCCGCGCCCATATCTGTCGAACGAAGCACCGACCTGCTGAACGGCTGTGTGGTCCCGAGGGGTGACGGCGTCCGCCCCGATCCCGCTATCGGGCGAGGGCAGGTCCACCGTCAGACCAGCGGCCGCAATCACGCTTTTGCTATGGTACCGAGGTGCGGCATATCGGTCGCCAAAGGCGGAAGTCGGAGCCGACTCGGCATCCCCATAGGGTGGTGCCGCCCTCTGCTGATAACCGTCGCCAACAAAGTATTCTCTATAGTAAGTCTCTCCGGTGAACGTCGCAGGTTGGCGTGAATACTGGTCTCCATATGGGGTAGGACTGGGGGTGCCGGGCGGCGCGAACATCTGCGCGGCATACATCGCAGCGTCCGGCAGCAGCGAGCCGGCGGAAGACGCCCGCGACGGCACCGGGGACGGCGACGCCGCTTCGCCGGGCTCGCCAACCGCCACCTGCGGACACACGCGCCTGTTACACGCGTTCTCCCACGACAACTGTCCGCTTCTTAGCGTCGACGCGTACATGCCGCGACCGACCACAGTTCACAGCTTCACGTACACTAAGTTATTCAATTGTCACACGTTCACGAAAATCAGTTTGCAGTAATCCAGTATGTGAAAGAGGTCCTGGGGGATCGCCTGCGTCGGCGGACACTGGGCGGGCAGCACTGGCCGGCCGGATAGGGGCGCGGGCGGGCGCGGCTAGTGCATCGCGGGTGCGCTGCTCGGCGCATCGTACGCTAACCGCGGTAAATAAAACATGAGTGACCGGTAAGGAAGTGTGTGAGTGCGTGCGCGCGCGGCGGCGGCGTGCGGACGTGTGACGCACCTTGTGTCGCGGCGGCTTGAGCGCGTGCGGCTCGGGCTCCTCGACCACCTTGCGGCTGAGGTCCTCGGGCTCGCGCTTCACGAGCCCCGCGTGCAGCAGCCCGGAGAGCTCGCTCAGCTCCGCCCCGTGCGCGCCATTGGCCGCCTTCAGTGCACCGCCGGCCCTGCGGAGGGGAGACAGGCGTGATTGGTGACACTGCGCGCGCGCACCTATTTCTACGCCCGATCTCTTGACCGCGCGTAAAATTGTCACAATATCATTCTATGCTCAACCTTATTTTGACATATGACATTACCCTAGAAAATGGTAGGTAAACGTGTAATGCAAATGAAAATAGTAGGTATCTCTTATCATTACCAACAAAAGCAGATTGTAGTATCTTTAAATAATCTATTTAATGTAACTATGTAGGTACATGCTTTTATTGGTAATAATAACTAATTTTGTTTCAGTATTTATTACTTACTGAATGACAACATAACAACAAAATATATAAAACTACACCTTAATCCAACACTGGTGATCTTGCCGTGATGGTTATCAAAATTTTTAAATTATCTTTTTAATAGGTAGGTACAATTTTAACAGGAAACAAGCATGCGGCCTGAGATAAAGACAAAGATGCAAGAAATACTTATAGGTATTTTTAGTGTGCATGTAAAAAAAGGTATCGAACATAGATATAACATTTGAGGAGTAAATCATAGTTATAATACGTTAGTGTTTATGTAGTTTATGTTGTGGTTATAATTTATTTGAATCTAATATAATTGTAAATAATATAAGTTTCTGTTTGCAGTAACCCAAGGTGATATGTAAATTTAATTACTCCGTTGGGGAGACAGAGCACTAAATAAATTGCTCACTGACAGGCCACGTTTATGTAATGTTTATGAAGCATCAACAACTACATATATAATGCAGTAAAGTCTAGGTTAATACTATTAAACAAACTACGTGTATATGCGTCTATATAGTTAGAATCATCTTTTAACGAAAATTCCATTAGCTATTCATTAGTATAAATTGTATCAGTCTAGAAGATTCGATATAGTAAGAAATTACATTGTATAGGTACACTCAATATTTACGCTCGCGAACTCGTGGTAATGTTCACAAAGTAAATTAATAAATAACTTTCTCGACCCCGATAATTTGAACCTTAACACCTGTTCAATTAAGGTTCAAAATAGCAATCACAGTTTATAAAAATCTCAGTATGTGGCGCGTCTACCTAAGCATAATTTCGATTTTTATAGTAACAAAGTTGTAAATTGTATTGTAACTTTATTTGGTCGGTGTTTATTTAAAACAACTGTCACATTTTACTTACTTAAAACATAGGCTACGGTGACCGCTTTTCAGGACGTTAAATAAAAAAGTAGAAAAAAATATGTGATTATTTATGAAGCAAGTTTCTATTTGCTACGCTTACATAAAGCGATCTGTTTGGTATTAATCGCGTAAGTCTATAAAAAGTATTCGTCAGTGAATTTGATGACAGCTTATAATAAGGTTATCACAACAAGGAGGCATACAGGTTATAAACTTGCTTTGTAAACATACGACACTCCAACTCTATGATTAATGAAAATAAAAAAGTAGGCATGAATATATTTTGCTAAAAAGTGATAACTTTAATATTATAATTAAATTTTAAAAACAAGTATTGTAGACACAGTAGTTAAAAATTTGTATATAAAACCCTGTAAGTACCAAGTAAAAGTTTGAACCAAAAAAGAATAAAGATCATCCATAAGTTATGCATTTTATTGTTATGTATTGTGGAAAAGGTAATTGGGTAGTTCACAGATTAACATTCTCCCATTGGGCAGTAGGCTCGAATTGCTAAGATATTTAGGAGCTAAACAATGTTTTCGTGAGCATGGGGTACCTTCATGGGCAATCAAAAGATTTATTGGTTTACGCGGTAGATGTAAGTACTTACAGGAAATTACACCCAAATTACAATAGCATATGTCGTGGGGTTAACACGTAAGTGGTCACAAAAAAAGGAAGTAACATTTAATTTTGCTATTTTCTTTTATTCTTCTGTATCCACATCTATTATTGTTTTATCAAAATCCTTGACGACGACCCTAAAGTTCGGCAGCCGTGTCACAGTAATAGGTAAGTAATAAGCTTCCAGACTTTATCTTCCCTACAGTGCCGAATTAATCAAAATATATGTGGAATATCATTTTTCCTTATAGGTATGACAGGGCTGTATTTGACCAACGTAAAATGTGATTTACAATTTACTAATTATTTCCGTCTGTGCATTGATTTGAAATGAAATAACTACAGAAAATGAAATCTGGATGAAAACTGTATGATCTAAATTTATTTTGGTACATAATATGGGTGACTATCCATTTGGTATACGTCACTAGGTATCCAAAAACCGGGTAAAAATGCTTAATTACCTTTCTTATCATCAGTTCTGTCCATAAAATAATATACAAATTGGTGGCACAAAATTTGTCATTTACTTATGTAATGTTTTATATTGTGTCTTTATGTTTTCACTATTTGTCGATCCAAGAAAATAAATAAATAAAAATGTCCTTTCGGCCAGGACTCATCTAAGACTAAGGCAATCTCCAGTAACAAATTTAGACAAAAAACA
Source organism: Pyralis farinalis (assembly GCA_947507595.1). Taxonomy (NCBI): domain Eukaryota; kingdom Metazoa; phylum Arthropoda; class Insecta; order Lepidoptera; family Pyralidae; genus Pyralis; species Pyralis farinalis. The sequence goes on along the minus strand of OX382259.1, from coordinate 21,554,370 downwards.
TCCAAATGAAAATTCTTAAGTTTTATACTTACATAAAAATCAAGATTTATAATATTCATGGGCCTGATAAGCATACTTTACTGGTGCCATGAATATTCAGAAATTACACCAAGGAACTTTTAAGTTTGAGTAGATTTTAACTAAATCTATGCCTAAACTATAGTCCTGGACACACACTTAAGACACGAAAAATATAAAAATCGTACATTGTGCATTACGAGCGGCAAGTGAAAGCTTTAACGGCTAGAACTTGTAACACATACAATATTTTTCATCACAATTGTGTTTCTATAAAACACATTTAAGTAACAAAATCATAGGAGACGGCTACAGTCTTTACACTGCGTTTGCAATAAGGTTATGTTTTGATCTGATACCCGTGGCGAACAAAAGGCGTCTCAACAATCACGCACGTCTTTGTACTCTCCTATAAGCGTAATAAACGAATTCACCACAATTTAATTGAAATAATGGTAACAATCATGACTCATGTTGTACAGATAATGAAGAGGTGAATCCAACCCACGAGCGTTGGTGTCAAAGTAAAGTAACAGCGCGTTTCACCACTGCGCTAACTGAGCTCGTTGCTCGGTTTTTGGGGTACCAACCCTCGTTATAGACAAAACCAACCTGATCTGCACGTGGTTTACCGGTTATTAATATAGGTGTAGTAACAGAATAATAGTGCATAACAATTCAATGAGCCGTCCAGGGAAATATCTCCACCTTATTGTATATCTTGTTGATATTTCTTTTGTATATTGCAAGAATTCATAGCCTGCAGTAACCACTTACCATCAGCCGGTAAGTTTGTTACTTACCCAATATAGCATATAATAACATGGTTTAAGTTATAAAAAGGCAAATATTAAATACTTTAATACAACTTGATATAAAATGAATTCATTCAGGCAATCATTAATGATATTATTAATTAATAAAAAATAAATAAATTGAAATTGAATCTTTTAATTAAGGCATCAAACCCTTGTGAATTTGCCCAAATATATGTATAAAAAAGGATAAAAAATAATTTTTAGACCCCAATTGGAGCAGCGCCAACTATCGGCTCCAATTGTGAATCTGAACCCCAGATGGCGACCGACCCACTCATATACCTACTTACAAGAATTGTAATAAAAATCGGTCCATTCGTTTCCGAGGACTTCAGTGATATACAGAAGATAGACATGAGTAGAGTATAGTAATATATTATATAAATATATGAAAATAAACTTCGCCAAATATCTTCACTTAGGTACATTAAATACGCTAGAGATAGTGAAATGTAGTTTTAATCAAAATCTATTCCAGAAACATGTTATTGTTAGAAACAAATTACTACTATTTCATCAAAGATATAATATTTCAGTATCGCCTGTAATTTGTAACTTACTCTATATCAAATTTTTATCTAATGTACTGTAATACCTATTTTGTAAACCTATTTAAATATTTGATAGCCTAATACAAGATTAAAATGGGCTCTAATGGATTTAATGTTGCCCTGCGACATTGTACCAATGAGACTGGCATCATTTTCTCGTTGAATCGCTAAGCAGATTTTTTGCATATAATTTGTAAGTACATACCTACTTTGAAAATTGTAGATTAAAGGCAAACAATATTCTGACTAATTACTGTACTAATTTTTAGGCTATATGTATATTCATTTATTTATTGCACTGCATTAACTGACGTTAAATATAGTAAACTAATGAATGATAGAGAAGTACCTATTTAATAAAAAAAAATGCTGGAATTCACTCTTAGGGTTTTTGAGAAATGACTTTGGGCGGGCGGCGCAAACTTCAGACAGTAGGTTTAGGTCGTCAATCGTCGTTTACGTCATAATTAAGCATGGGGGAAAATTATGCCAAAGTATTTTGGCATTATGTGCTTCTACCGACTATATGCTAATAGAGTTAAGTTAATAGAAAATTGTACTTACAATTATAATAGTGTTATAATTTTAAATTTTCAACGTTTTAAGTTATATTCTTGCTCAACTCTTTCGTCAACTCTTATATCGAGCAAGAGTGAGTGGAGATATCGGTAGGAGCCGCCCTAGACCCACACATATGGATCAAATAGTTGATGTGCTGAAAAGGACCAAATCGGAGCACCCGAAACCGAAGAGCATGCGAGAAAAGGTTAATGAGTGTGGAAGAGGCGAGTGAGATATGGATCGGTGCATCTGATGTTCCATAATCTCTGCCTACCCCAATGGGAGATAGGCGTGATGATACGTAAGTAAGCTAATTACACATAAATTTACCATTCATTAAGATTATAATCATTATATGATTCTACTAACGTTTATACCATGGGTACCTATATAATAAAGATTTGAGCCGTTTTCGCGAAAATAAATTACTGCAATTAAGTTCTACTACCAGCATACCATGATGGCAATCAGCTAATTTATATACAAATTTCTAAGTGATAAATGGCAAATACCATATATATAAATATCCATTTAGAAATATTCCACCTCACTAAAAATACATTTTTCACCAAATTACGTAGTCAGTTAAAATATGAAACGGTGAATACGTGTGGATAGACCAACATGTAGGTAGGAAGGTAGATGCATTAAAGTCATTTGATTTGTTTGCATGTGAATGCAGCCACCTCCGCAAGTGGCGCGGGGCGCGGCTTTCGTCGGCCGATGTCAGTGCACGCCGATTTATGATAATTGAAGGCATGTTTCATTGGCGCTCAGATGTTTATTTTAGATAAGCGAGTCGCGCGGCACTATTTCATGCGCCCGAATTGGTCAGGACGCGCGACCTCCCGCGAGCTGGACTACGAATGTGTTGCTGCCCGTGTCGATTGAAATACTCGCTCTACACATTCTTTACTCTTTGTGCAGATTTTAAAGAGAGACACGATCACTGTGAAATCTCTCATCACAGATGTACCAGCTGAAACTTTCGGATAATTTGTCAACATGTATGCCTATGTATCTAAAAATTTACACCAAATCCTTTGCGGGGTAGGCAGGGAGAACCAAGCGCCATGTGACTCGGTCCTTACATACCTTACACGATTCTTTAACATTCATAGCTCTTGTAATGCATGCTCGCTGGTTCCGGTCATATGGGAACCGGCCTCTTTCTGATAACACGACCCCTTGGTCATGATAGATAAACGTTGACATCTACATCCTTCTACTTTCGCGTTATATATCCGTTTAGTCACTATATTCCCTTACATTCTTTCTACATGTCGAACCAACGGAGCTTGCCTCTTCTTATATTAACACCAATTCACCGAAAAAGAGTATTTTACAATGTTCATCATTGTAAATGACTCTCGGTGAATTGGTGTTAACATCAACTCTGTTTCACACATCTACATTGCGAACTCGGTTTTCAAAAATGACGTCGCTGATTTTGGGCAACGCTCGCATCTTGACGGCATTTACTCTAATATAATGCTCTCTCTGCATTTTAACTTTTTATTTTCATTTCATTCATCTATATACGGATAAAATTCACTTCGAAGTTGTAATGGAACGCTAGGTTTAAACTTGCTGTGTATTCTATAGAATGCAAATTGAATTTGTGTTAATCCAGGCGCGTTGTGCCAGCGGCGAGGTGCCGTGGATATCGTTATTCATGTGCGCGCAACACAATGCGTTGTTTGCTTGTCGTTCATTGTTGGCGCCTGCAAAAACGCAGCACAAAGCAGTCTAAGACGCCAGCTGAAACTCTGTATGACGACTTGCTATTTTCAATGGAACGCTCATGGCTATATTAAAGTATCATTTTTGCATAGTTCTAGGTATGTAATATAGTACATTGTACATTAAATTCATTCCAATCTATTGTAATCAATGCTAATTGTAACGCCTAATTATTTTGAATAAAGTCTACCTACAATCATTCGAAATTTCCTCATCCATTGAGCATTTGAAACTCAAAAAAGTTGCTTTTAACAATGAGGCCATTTATCAATACAATCGACTTCAAAGTTAACCTACAAGTGGTGCACGCTATTAAGTAATTGATAAACAACAAACAAGACTTGGCGAAAGAACGTTAGGGTGCATGAAGTAGCCCAGCTAGGAGAAATATCTTCTAAACCGCTAGAACTAGAACTCTCTTTGTTTTTTGGAGGGTTGTTGTATTTTGCGAGAGAATGAAGCTAACAGTAAGTTCATGAGAACTGCTCTGTTAGCAGCGGAGGTAACAACTTCACAGAAAGTGGGCTGTATAATTGATTGCCTTGACTGCCTCCCGACGTTACATAAATCTATCTATCTGTCAATTCCAGTAATTTTGGCAGCATCTTTTTTTTTTCTTTTTAGTTGCAGTCTAATTTACTGAATAGCATTAAAAACTTATTCTAGCTTTAACGAGCGGCTTCAGCATGAGTTTCTTCAAAAACGACTAAAAGAAAATTTTATAGGGTCGGCAACGCGCGAGTGGCGCACCTGGTGTTGCAAATGTCCATAGGTTACGGTAACTGCTTATCATCAGGCAGACTGTATACTTGTTTGCCACGTTAGTACCGAAAATAATTAAGTATAGCATTATGCCTTATAATATATAAGTAAAGTGAAAAAGAGGATGCCATATAACAAATCTACGATTCCCAAACACAATCTGATATCAGTGTCAGTGTCACATTGCAAGAGAGATTACCATAACAGTTGCAAGTAATAAAAGGAAAAAATGAACACCTCTAGCATCAGGTAAGCTTCATTTTACATGCAAATATACAATTTCTTATCAAAGCGAAATCGGTACACAGCTTGGATGCAATTGCCATTATAATTATTTGCAATGTTTACTTAACACCCTTTCACACATGACGAGATATCGACAATGTGATGCTAGGGGTGCAACAACCCCTGCTACGAATTTAAACATTTATAGAATGGCACTCATGAATCACAAAGTTGATCATTTAAATAATAAGATTTACTAAGATTATTCAATCTAAACACGTTACAACTTTATAATTTTATTTAAAAAAGAATTGAAAAAATAATTATATAAATATCTAGATAGATTTAGCATTCCCATTCCTATTCTCTTCACTTCAGTGATATTAATTTTTTTAGCCAAATCGGCCGGACAATAAGTACATCGACTATCTGAACCAGCAGTAACTCCATCTTACAGAAGTCTGTAGCAAATAATTAATTACTTTTCAGTTTCGTTTGCTAATCGAGAGGATACATAACGCGATCCTTTTGGTTTTAGCATAAGCCTATCGATGCCTGTGAGCTGCAACACCGTAGGTATATACAGTATAAGTCACTGTTAACACACTAAGATATTATTATAAATACACGTTAAAAAAGACGGGTTTCGAAAGAATAAATAACCAATAAATAAAGCAGTGCCTAAGCAAACAGTACTCAAAATGAACACTCTATTTATCGTGTTTATGTTATGTGACATTATCTATTAGCCCAAAGCAGACTGGCGACAGAACCGATCGTGTTGTAGCTAATTAACCTCAATGTCTCAAACTAGACTATTAATTATCAATCTCCGCATACTTACCCTGTACGACAATATTCCGTAGATACAATAAGCGTATCCACAAACTACGGAACCCTAAACACTGTCACCGATGCGATACTCGCGGGTTCGATATCAAAATCAAAATCTGAGGCAACGACAGTTTATCCATCGTTTGACGAATAGATTAAATCTATCGAGTGGTAAAATGAGATGAAGGAGGTGCTTGCAGCGGATGTGAGCAACGTAATTTCATTCTATTTGAATATATCATTCGACTAAATGTAGGTTTATTGCTGCTTTTCTCACGGAACTAATACATTATCAAAAAGTAACATTAAAATAGATTTCGCTATTTGTCCAAGACATTAAATTGAACGTTTAATTGCGTATACCTACTTACTTACCAATTAAATTCCCGTTGGTTTTCCTCAATAGTAATTGAACATTTTAAAGTTAACGATTATTCGTTCCATGTGGCAATAATAATATTGAACGAGCTCCTTGTAATAATTCGCATATGACAGTACCTACGTGCCGTAATTTAATTTCTTTGAAGACTTCGGCCGTTTGAATAGAACATATTCGCATAATAAAGAATGGTCAAAATGAATGGTCAAGCCGCTGCCCCGTTTTCATATTTCGCTACGTGATGACCACGACAACCGTCAGGGACACAACGATGTTACTATCTTTTTAAGCATTATCTTTTGAAAGGGTCGGCTGTTTCCAGGGGAATTGAATGGTATTAACTGCGATGCCATTAACAATACAGCCGTGTCTTCAAGAGGAAACCGGTTCTAGTCCTAAATGGGTCACACGGTTCCAGCTCCCTGAGTCTTTGTTAATACAGCATAGCCACGCCGACATCGAAGGATTCTCTAACGGTAGAATCGCCAACTATTTTGTTTGTTTGTTCGTTGCAGAAAAATTATCTTACTGATAATTGTAATCAGTAAGATAATTTTTAAGATATAAGCAGCATCGCGTCAATAATTTATTTAACTATTGAAATGTGAGCTTTAAGGTTTAGTTATAATAGTTTTTTTTTTGTATTCTTTTTACTTTATGTACTTTTTACTTACTTTTACATTAAATATAAAGGTAACATACGCGAAGTAATCCTTACCCCCTTTTATTAAAATGTTGAGTTCCTGTTTCGAAAGAAACTGGAAGGCAGTTAGACTATTACTTACATATAATATAATATAAGATATATAATACAGGATAATATAATATAAGAGCTCCCGTGATTCTATATGAGGGCTGTCTATTTAGACTATTGATGACATTTCGCTAGATGTGGCTGCCCCACATAATTAAATGAAATAAGTTAAATTTCAAAGCTCCATACTACTATTGATTTAGTCTGATGCATTAAGTTGTGGGATCAGGATAGCAGTACTAAGTTCTACTTTCGAGACTACAATGAACCCTACTGTTCATTTTTATATTCGTGGCCGGCGTAGTTAATTCTGACTGTCACAGCACAGAAGACATAGCGACAGGTCCTATACCTAGTCTTGCCATAAATACTGAAATAAAGAAAAAAAAAGTTTCTATTGCAAATAACGTTTATTACTTTTACAGTGTGTTAGTTTAATACATAAATATAAAACAATTTAAAATATAAAAAGCTTATTCGAAGTGCTCTCTATTGGCTGCCATACGGTCCTTTAAACGTTGAGGCCAGTTATCAATAGAAGCACGCACTCTTTCCATGGGAAAATTCTTCACTGCCAATCGTACGGATTGTTTTAGGGACTCCAAATTATCATGGCGTTTAGAGCAAGCCGTACTCTCTAAAACTGACCATAAATCATAATCCGGATTAAGTTCGGGACTAGACGACGGCCAGTCTTCAGCTTTAATGAAGTTTGAAACGTTCGTTTCCAACCAAGACTGCGTAGACCGAGCTTTATGACCCGGCGCCGAGTCTTGCTGGAAGGACCATTCTTAGTTATTAAACATGGTGTTGTTAAGGGGCTTCACTACCTTCTCAAGAATGGTATCTTGATACACTTGTGCCGATGTTTTGATACCTTTTTCACAAAAGTATGGCTCAGTCACTCCTTCATAGCTAATACCCCACCAAACCATCACTGAAATCGGATAGTGCCCACGTTGCACTCTGTCGACTAATTGGGGAAGCTTCCATAGAGCTTCGAGCATAAATACGGTCATTTTGTTTGGTAAAATGTTGCTCAATTGTAAAAATTTTCTCATCCGTAAACAAAACTTTTCTGTGACCTCCCTTTGCGTACCGCTTCAGTAGTTGTTTCGATTTTGCCACCCTATTCTTTTTAAATTATCAGTTAAGAAATGACTAGTACGTCTCTTATAGGCTGCAAGTCCTAAGTCATCTTTACAATACGCGACATGGTTCTAGGTAATATCTTCATCTCCCGAGATAATTTTTTTTGCTTTGGGACAGGATTTCTTCGTATTCTTTCCTTTACTGCTTTGACCACTTTTTTCGTACGAACACTACGTGGACGGACCACAAACAGAGAAGGTCTCATTGTACCTATTAATAGCCCGGTAAACAAACATTTTACTAATAGGTACCTTTGTGTAATGCAATCACAGCGATTCGGCTTTCTTTATCATCCCACTCCATTTTAATATCGCAAAATATTGTACAATGTATTGGCTCCAAAATGAGAAAACTCAATGAACAATCATATAAAAATGACAGATTCCAAATTCAAACGTAATATTTTGTTTATTTTTAATTGTAACAGTATTTATGGCCAGACTAAGAAGTCTTATGGTTCCATCTTGTCCTTTTAAAAGAACGAGTTCCAAAGTTTTCATTTATTAAGCGTACTAGACAATATCCCTTTACCGAAAAATCTCCTTTATAATTACTACGAAGCTTTGTGCTAATCTTTGAGATTTGACTTACTTCATTCTTCCATGTGAGAGATAACAACATCAAGCAAAATGCATCAACTGCCTAAAGTGATTAGTGTGATTACTCTCATGTGGAAAATCATATGATGTCCAAACGTCGTGCACACCGAGGATTTTTACATCTTTACAAAATGTGCAGAACTATGAATGTTAATGAAGCGCGTGAGGTATAAGTCCGCGTCTTATGGCCCTCTGTTCCCTGTCTACCCCACAAGGGACCTGGTGTGAAGATATACATACATACAATACTATGTAGATTACATAATCGTGAGTTGTTACCCAGAATGTTAAATCTAGTTATATAATAGGGGTTAAAGTATGAAATTGCCGTTTTATAGTAATGTATACCTTGAATTGACATTAAACCTTCAAGGTGTGACATTTTCGAGTAAAACTTTTTTCACATGATACCTATGAGGTTCTTATTTTAAAAAATGTGCGACATTTGATTTTAGAATTTCAATTGTTTTTTTTAGTTAGCTTAGACGGGAGAGACGGGAAACGCGAGTAATTTTTGAATACGAGTTCTAGCGCGGAACTAACGCGGCAGAAACGGCTCCCAATGTCACTGCTGCATTTGAAGAGGAGACTGCTAATGAACGCACCGTGCTTTTTTGCTTTAAACGCTTTCGTAATGGAAACTTCGACTAGAAGAACGAACCACGTGGGAAATAACTCTGAATTGAAGGAGACGGTGGAAGCTGATCCGAGCCAAACTACCCAGGAATTAACAGCAACAATATGGTTTGACTGATTTGCAGAAAGAAACGCGTGTTGAAACTTGTGTTGCCTTGATAAATCGGTACAGAAATGAAGGAATATTGGATTTAATTGTGACATGTGACGAAAAGTGGATTCTTTACGGTAACCGTAAACGAAAAATGCAATGGCTGATCCCATGTCTAAGAGAGGTAGGGCGCATCAAAGCAGCCCGTCTGGGGAAGTACCTCACAGAAAAACCGCAGCCAAATAACAACTCCCTAGAGGGTTGTTGTGTTCCTGCGTGTGAGTGAGGTCACCAGTAAGCTTTACATAAAGTGGGCTGTATGCTTGTATGCCTCCCGACGTGGTATAAAAAAAATAGTCAAACGCCGCAACAATGCACTAAAGCAAATCTTACCATTAAATTGGTTATGGTAACTGTTTGGTGGTCTCTTCATGGCGTAATTTACTATAGCTTTCACACAGTTAATCGAATCTAGATCCTCATAGTTCTATCGCAAAGGCATAAATAAACTTCCGATTAGATGGCAGCAATGTATAAATAATGAGTGTAAGTATTTTGATTAAATAAATATGTTACATCTTAGAAAAAACGAGTTTTAATTTTTCAATACAAATCGGCAATTTCATTAACCCCTAATATATTGCAGGTTCGCCTAAACTTTTTAAATTTTTTGCTAATTGCGACAGCATATGTATGGTGTCCACATCAAATGTAATTTGCAACAAATTCAGCATTTCATAACGCTCCTAACGCTAGAATATCGTCAGTTTTGATAAGTGGGGGACTTTTTCTGCCAAATCATAGTAATACAAATACGGCAATAAGGTTGAAGAATCTAAGTACGAGTATTTTGTCAAGATTGCGGATGTTTAGCAAATTAAGAACTACATTTTTATGTATAGTACCGAAAATGAAGTGTTGCTGTATTTTTAAAGTAAAAGTATCTGTCAGCACTTACAGTTCTATGACATAAAAATATCAAAGTAGGACTCCATTTTTGAACTTGTAATATCTATTAAATATGGTCTAAAAGTCATCATAAATAATTTCCAAGTATGCCAGCAACATGCTTCAGTACTCGCACAGCAATTATGAGCCCGGATAATTTCTATCATTATATCGTAAAATAAGCTGAGTACAGAAGTGTGGAGAAACTAATTTCCCGTTAGTACGGCAAGTGCAAACAGTGACAGGGTCAAGAGGGCGCGGCCCTCCCCGAAGGCATCCCGCCGCGCGTTTCTATGCTAATCTCGCTGTTAGCATTCGACAGCCTCCGACAACTATTAATGGTTATCGCTGCTGGTTCAACTTTATATCCCGTAATATTCGTAGCCCCGGTAGAGGAGGCGACAGCGTCAGCGCCCGCGCACTACGCAATGCGTTTACGAAACACGATCACGCCTACGATGACGGATCTAGAAGGGACCTATACAGAACTAGTTCATTTCTTCATCCATCGAGCATTCAATTCAAATAATACGAACGATTTAGACAACAAACACAGTGTCCCAAACCTGACGATGCACTGGCGTCGAACGATTAACATACAAACGCATTCGGAGACACAGCTCGCACGAATGGGTGCGGGCGAGGTGGAGTATTCGTTATAATTTGAATGTATGAATGAGCAATAGCAGCGCTCTTCGAACCGGTGCGTGGGACGCGTGCCGACAATGAGCCGAGACAAGTCCTGGGCGTCCTTGTCAATGTGAGCCGCTTCCAGCCACATCCGTCTATTGTCATTATTTGTATTTATGCACTCCCGCGGGCAGTGACGAAGATGACACGCCAAATTTTCGAGTCGCGACGTCAAATTCCTGGGCTTCGTCACTGACGCAACAGCGACGAGCGCGTCGACTCCGTATGCCCTCTCTACGACGTCAACGTGTGCGGTGCTACGTAGGAGGAATTCTCAACCTACTCATACTATATAACGCTTATATCCTTTACCACATCTACCGTGGATAATGTTTGAAGAGCTCTTCAATCTTATTTCACCTTTACTTACTACCATTAGTAGTGGCAGCGCCCAGCCTTAAGTTTTAAAAAAATAAATAAGTAGTTAATATTCCAGCCAAACTAATTTGTCGAATTTATTACATTTAAATAAAATACTAACTCAGTTTCTATATTTGTACTATATTTGTATATTTAAAAGAGGGCAGATTTGGTCCGATGGTGTTGATAAAACAATAGTGGAAAAATGTAACTGCAAATAATCGAATTTTGCTATTAAGTAACTACAAAGTATTTTAAGTTACTTTTGCTTTTGCAGTTTTAAGAAATAGCATGGTATACCCTATGTTACTTATCCGCACTTACTTATGCTGCACCTTACGTGTGATTATAAATTGCATATAGATGAAATTTCAGAGTCACAATGGTATTCATAGAATTAACATTTTTATGGATTCAAACTAGTTTCCTTTATGACGGTGTTTATGGAATAAAATAAAACTTTTTAAAAGTATAAACGGTTTGTATAGGGTCAAGTTAACATTATGCACTCCTTGTATTAAGAATGTAACACCGCTATTGCTCATTTCTGCGCCGCCATTCAAAGGATGCTGTTAACAACCTCTTTGAAAGAGCGAGCATAATTTGATCGGGGTCGTATTTCTATGGGAATAGTGGAGGGCTCACCTTAAGCATTTTTATGCACTATGACATTGTGAAAGATATGACATGCAACGAGTATGAAAGTCTACAAAGTCAGTGTGCCACACAGAGAAATATACCTTATACAAATCTTTGTACTGTGCACGTCTGTTTTAAATAATCATATTCATATTCCTGTTTTTATCTTTATTCATATATTTTTTTAACTGAAACTCACGTCTTTATCACACATTTTGAACAAAAATAGATAAGTTAAGAATAATAAAAAATATATAATATAACAGCTATTATTTTTCTGAAAAACGTGCATTGGCTAATAATTTCTGCGACAAAGTGGCTAAATAGCAAAAATATGTTAATATTAAAATGAAACATGCCAGCAGGTAACGAGGATCCTTGGATCCGTGGTATTGCGAACTCTTATTTTGTTAATCCCGCTATAGGTATTCAAATGAGCACTATGATTTATTGAGTGGAACATTAACATTTTTATTGTTTGTTATTCTTACACCTTTGGCAGGGGCCGGAAGCCACGCGGCGTCTTGTCTCAGTGTACTCGTCCGTGAGACTGAACCGACACATACAGCCCCGGCAGTAACCGAACGCTCACAAAAACTACTACACAAAAAGATCGCATAGGTATTATCATAGTTTACATATAAATTTTACGCAAATTCATTCCGTATTCACCGCGCCTCGAAATTCGGCGATTATGATGATAATTGTTCTGATACACGAACGTTCGATTTGATCTACGGCCGTGAGAAACCACGATTGATTTTCCGCAATCGTCTTCTAACATATTGTTATCGATTTTGAGTGCTGATTTACATATTCGATTATTTTTTGTAAATGCACCTCATCGACCTAAATACTAACATCGCCTACTATTTATGGTTGATAAAAGTAATAGGCAATATGGATCGTTTAACGTTCTCGTTATATAGATATTTTCTTTGAATAAAACAATGAAAAATAAATATAAATTTTGAGTAAGGACAGATAAGGCATACATATATAGAATACTAAAAATAATCAGTTAATTAAACAATTTAAATAAGAGAATTTGCTAAATTCTGTCTAATTCACGCATGCTGTTTCATGCAAAATTCTTCGCTTATGTTTGTACCCATGTTGTAAGTATTGTTATGTTATATATATTACAACAAAATATAAAGTTAAGGCATACTATATTATGCTTATATATTTTTTGTTATAGCCAGTAAAGAAAAAATATGATTAATCATTTTTCTAAGCATGTTAATATAGACTTACGGCCAAACGTCAATGAGTTTGGACATTTGATTTTCCTTGTGCAAATTGAGGTGTGTGTCCTGAGCCAGTGGTGGCAACTTATAATACTCGGTGACGAGGGACTGAGGCTGCTGGTCGTCGGCGACTCCAAGCACCGCTGAGGTAGCCGCGCTCAGCGGGTGCTCCGCTCCGCTCGAGTAGTAAGCGCGCCACTCCCCGCCGACTTCCATCGCCTCTTTACGTCTCCTGCAGACAAAATACCACACATTGTTTATTTGATTATAGCAAAAACTTTTACATTACAAGTGCAAAGACCTCGTAGCATCGTTATATAGATATTATTTTCATTCAGTCTATCGAATCAATCGAGTAAACATAGCGTAAAATACTGGTATCCCAAGCCTGTAGTTTTACGACTTGACCGGCTACAACTTACGAACCAGTTATTAGGCGTGACCATTTTGGTACGGATACTGACCTTTGATGGTACCCACCATCGGGTGTCCGCATTATGCGACGATACGTTTGCTAATTGTTGCGTACACAGAGTGAGTCAGCAAGGCGAGTGGCCAGTTCGAGAGTGAAACGAGTAGTTATTGGAACGGGTAGTGCAGTCGTAGAGCGCGGGGGCGAGGCTGTGTAATTTGGATGGTTTGGTACGAGACGAGTGGAGTTCTCATACGTCACGAGGGCCGGGTCGCTGGTGCCGCGCAACCTGATGTAGAACAGGTCCAAACCACTTGCAGAACCGGAAGGATACGAGGCAAATCCCTGCTCCCTCGCTAACCAGTTTAGGTTGTCTGACGTCACGCCCAGCGGTATTCGACGATGCAGACAAATAAATAAAAAATGTTGGAAGCACGCGTCGGACGGGTTTGACCGGATCGTAGTTCTACCTGATTCCTGTTCCTGGTCGTTGTTGATATCACGGGAGGTCATTATTTTCATTGTAAAACCACATCATAAAATATATCTAAGTCAATGGACTATACCTAGTAGCTTTCTTGGAGCTTTTTCTGTTAAATGTTGTTCCTCGCCGTCTGACAGAACGAACAACTTGACCCGGGAAATTCGGGGGAGTTTTGAGGTGAAGACTTCTTCAGGCACATTGAGCACTTTAAAGATGGGGAAAAAGCATTGAACTCACGTTCTCTTTCTTAACAACCCAAAAATAATGTTTACATATTTGTGAAGCTAAGAAGTTTCCACTTCCGTGCAGCAGTCCTACGACTGACAGTCTTTTTTATAGTACAGCGGGTAGCAAACATACGACCTGCTTGATTAGAAGCCTATAAACTTTCGTAGTCTATGTAAATATACGCGCTGCAAGCTTTTATAGGCTACGATTACTGCTTCTAATACAGGGACTAGCACTTATTACCCTTATCTACCGCTTTGTAGCAATCATTAGGAGCTTATTGTAATATAGAGTAGTGCACTTACTCGTAGCAACATAATAACTCTCCTGGAATTGGTATTTGTGTGCAGCCTTCTGTAAGGTGGAAGTACTTCCCCGATCATCGGCTGTTTTTTAAATGCCTTGCCTGTCTTTTTTCAGTACTAGTTGGGTGGGACGCACTACAGGCTTGTGAGGTTGACTCTAAGATAATGATGAGTCACACTTATACATAGAGTCTAAAACAAACATTATTTTTTAAACATGCCTGTAATTACTTCCTAGTGAAATAGTCTTTGAAAATATTCACGAGAAAGAAGTTGCGAGTTTCTCCTGATTTATATCTACACTCAAATTCATTATTTACGCAACTTAGTCGCAATCAAAATAATGAAATACCTATATTATACAGTGCTATGCCTTCTCAATTACTAATTCGAATATCTTTGTCAAATAGGGTTGCGTAATTTTTACGCTAATCTAGGTTAAGAGTAATAATAATTTAAGAACTGTGTAAACCGGATTCAATGAAGTATTAATGTCACGAAATTTGTGACAAATCGTATTCAAAACTTTTTAAAAATCTGTCAAGTGCGAGTCGGAGTCGTGCTCTGAGGGTTCCGTAAAAAAATAAAAAATTTCGCAAATTATTGTTGCAAAAAAGTATTGTTTTTTTGTAATGGAACTACAAATTTAAGGTTTTCGGATTTTTTCCTTTACTTGTGCCAGGACCAGTACTTCAACAGGAAGTACCGTATTGGTTGAGGCATAAACAGCCGTATCGTTTGATTGCGTTGACTTAGAAGTTTGTTAGGGTTCCGTACCCAAAGGGTAAATCGGAACCCTATTACTGAGGCTCCGCTGTCCGTCCGTCCGTCCGTTTGTCACCAGGCTGTATCTCATGAACCGTGATAGTTAGACAGTTGAAATTTTCACAGATGATGTATTTCTGTTGCCGCTATAACAAATACTAAAAAATAGAATAAAATAAATATTTAAGGGGGCTCCCATACAACAAACGTTATTTTTTTGCCTTTTTATAGATAATGGTACGGAACCCTTCGTGCGCGAGTCCCACTCGCATTTGGCCGATTTTTTTTTTCACTGCTCGAAGGGATAACACACCTGCGTGTTTGATATTAATTTCAGCTTGATAACTCCACCCGCTCCTGAGCAAAAGGGTCTTGGCAGACTGATAGACAGACTGAGATATGGACAGACAGACAGACGGACAACAAAGTAATCCTAAAAGGATTCCGTTTTTCCTATTAAGGTACTGAACCCTAAAAACTACGTGTAAAATCGATAAACAATCAAGGAACATATCTCATATAAAGTACAAAACCGAATTGAGGTCCTCCTCCTTAATGAAGTCGATTAGAAATGCATTTGAAATCGAACAAACAACGTACAGATATTCATTTATTCGATATAAAATCTAGTCGTAATGATTTGCCCAGAACTGGTAAACCAAGTTAGTGACAGGTAAGAATAGAATGTGCGAATTGTATGAGAGAACTGGAAAAGCCAGCTTCTGGCATTTAACCAGCCGAAGTATGAGTCATTTGACGAGTTAACTGGCAGCCAGTGGCGCAGGGGGCCGGGCGGCGTGCGCGGTGCACCACGTGAATGAGATTCCGGTAGGTGCGCACGTAAAAATCGTGCAACGAATCTAACAGGTTTGCTGGAGTCCTTGCGAGGCCACCGGGACTGGTCTAACCTGCCCTGCGCAGCTGAACCTCGAATTTCCGAGCGTTTCCTATCACGTTTGCCTCGAACCGATACTCGTATCATACGGGTTTCTTTTTTACACTAGCTAATTTTCAAAGCCCATGTGTGTTTATGCCTACATTAGATTTACGTAATCAATTCGACGGAACGCTTGTTGAGTGGCACTCTATAAATAATTAATTGATTACTCTTTTCTTCGCTGTCAATTGTTCGAGCCATTTCAGTTTCGCAAGTTGCCTACTCGTTGTGTTTGTTTGGTGTTGTCTATTGAATAGGACGATTAGAAAGTATCGCGCACATCTGTCACGAACGGCGTGACGTATGCTAGAGCGGAACGGATGGCTTCGAGCAAGGGTTGAAGCAGTCTCGGTTACACAAACAAAGCATTCGACAAGGCTATTCAGTACACGGCCGCTTCTCAGACTTGTAAACCCTTGAAACGCGACAATAAACATGTGTTGACGACATCCACGTAATTGAAAGTAAAGTTATTTAGTTCAATGTTTAAATGTTTGGTTATTATTCTTATTTATAGACATATACTTAATGACAAACCTTTAGGTGTTCTTATATTTCTGACAAGCTCAGTGGCACAGTCGTGAATAATGCGACTTTGACACCAACGCTTGTGGGTTCGATTCCCACACAGGACAATCATTTGTGTACATGAACATGTCTGTTTGCCTTGGTCTGGATGTTTTTAATAGAGGTAGTGCGCATTAACGCTGCCCGTCGTTTGGGGAAGTACTTCCACCTCACAGGAAACTGTGGCCAAATAAAAACTCGCTAGAGGGTTGTCTTGTTCCTGCGTGTGAGTGACTTCACCAGTAGGCTCCTAAAGGAGTTCCTGTGTCAGCAGCAGAGGAGTCATCGCGTAAGTGATACTCAATGTATTACAAGCATTCATAGGCTATAGTAACCTTTTTACATCAGGTAAGCTTGTATGTCTTCCGTCGTTGTATATAAAAAAAGAGTATAACGACCACCTCACAGAAATTATATAAGTTAGACCCTGTCTATTTCTCTAGTATGATAGTAATTGAAAAGACGTTGATTTTTATTTGTTTAATCTATTAGTAAACGATTCAGCAGCAGCATATTTGTTCTATTGCTATGATGCGACTCTATATTCGATAACTCCAAAAAAATGACAAATCCTTGTCATGTTTTCTTATCCCTTACTGCACAATGCAAATCCTCACAATACTCAGGAAACCTATGACATTTAGATAATGAATATCTCCAATCATCAGGTTTATAACGCTGACCTAAGCCTAACGTATATTTTAGTTTACCCAAAATCAAGGATAAGTACCGTGGTCAACAGTTTTAGTCGCCATATACGCAGACAATGCTTTCAGAATGACCTTAGTGATCTCCAGATATTCAGAACGCTGAAATAATAACTAATTCCAACATATGCATAAGTAATGTAGAAAAAAAAGTTACTTATATTTAGTCCCACAGCTTACATTTTTCAATTCTTGAAAGTTGTATTATGTAAATTATGTTATACATTTTAGTGTGACATTAAATAGAAACTAAACCTGAAGTTCAAAATAGTTGATAACGTTTTCAAGTGGTCGATTGATAGTGAGACCAATTTATGTGAAGTGTGCGGCGGGCAGTGTGTTACAGTGAAAAGATCAGTCGGCAGCGGCAGTGGCGGCGGCGACGAGTTTCGAAAGGCGACGTCCACCACGTCCGGTGACGCGTCCAGCTATCGATCATTCGGTTCGTTAATAAATAACACGTCGGCGTCGCTCGCCGCTTATCTGCTGCTCGGGCATGTGGAAAAATTTGGTGTAGGTGTCGTAACGGAGCGGCACGCATGTCGCGTAGGGTTGCGTGAGCCCGCCTGCCGCGTGCTTATCCTCTGCGGTCGTTGGCTTTCGCCATCGCAGCTTCATTATTAATATCTTAATAAAAATTCAGAGTTTGAACTGATGCACGTATGATGATTTTCTTTTAGCACTGTAGGTGCGCAAATCGATGGAAGATATTTATCTAGCCGTGTAAGGGAAACTTTCGCGTGAGCGCTTAGCCCGTCTCGTATGCAATAACCTCACGTAGCTACATATCCATAAACGTTAGCCGGACTGCAGAATATATCGAATCAAGCGTTGGCGACGAAACAGGCCGTGCAGCTTCACCTCTCTCACCCGGCAGGTGCGGGCACCTCTCGCAGGGAAAGTGCAGGGTGTGGCTCGATTCTACGCATGTTTTATCATCGATGATAAGAGAAACTAGTATCGGTCGCGTCTCGCCTCTAACGACTCATTACTCGAGATAAAATTTAAGACATACATGTTATAACGGTTGATATTTTTCTCACCGGATATCGTATGAGCACGTTATTAAAACCAAAATTACTGTCATAAGAATATATTAAAATTACATCCTCCTTAACGATAAATGTTCACCATCCATCTAAGAGGATTTACTAAGCTAACAACTTTTCAAATAAATGTAAACTCGCGTAGAGGCTGACCTGTGCAACATTTATTATAATGATATATAGGAAGACGCATATTTTAAACGTTGTGATCATCTTTCTTACAGTCAGCTCGGTACTAGTTTTCTATCACTATTTCCTTTTTCAGTGGTTAGGTATTTTGCTATCGTTTTCGCAATGCGTATATGGAGTAAATCGACTAAATACGATTAATAAATGATACGAATATTTTAACCCTATGAAGAACTTATCTTATGCACGTATGTATATTTTCACGTCAGGTCCCATGCGGGCTGGGCAGAGAGAACCATAAGACGAGGTCCTTACATACCTCTACCGCTTCTTTAACATTCATAGTTCTTTTCATGCACACTCGCCAGTTACTAGAGCTCCTGACATCCCCTTCTAATAAAAAATGACCAAAACCAAAAATGAGTATTGGTCTTCCTCGGCACCATCCTTCCACTTTTATTACAATTGTACATCTGTTTCGTCATTCTTTCATCCTGCATTCTACTTAGTCTGGCCTTAAATACTGTTATAATTAAAAATAAACAAAATATTACATTTGAATTTGGAATCTGTCATTTTTATATGATTGTTCATTGAGTTCTCTCATTTTGGCGCCAATACATTGTACAATATTTTGCGATATTAAAATGGAGTGGGGTGATAAAGAGAACCGAATCGCTGTGATTGCATTACACAAAGTAGGTATGCAGCCAAATGTCTATCTATCTATATCTATCTATAACTTCACGCCAAATCCCTTGCGGGGTAGGCAGAGAGAACCGAGCGCCACGTGACTCGATCCTTACATATCTCACTCGCTTCTTTAACATTCATTGCTCTTCTCATGCACGCACGCCGGTTTCTAGGGCTCCTGACATCACCTTCTGATAGAACATGACCAATTTGGTCATGGTAGGTAAGTCTTGGCCTTCCCCGGCTCCTACATCCTTCCACTTTTGCATTGTATATCTGCTTCGTCATTCTTTCATCTTGCATTCTTTCTACATGCCCGAACCATCGGAGCATGCCTCTTCTTATTTTAACACCGACGCTCTCTTTCATACCAACTCTATTTCTAACATCATCATTGCGAATACGGTCTACGAGCCTTACGCCACAAATTTTGCGCAGCGCTCGCATTTCAACCGCGTTTATTCTACTTTCATGCTCTTTCTGCCATACCCAACTCTCGCTTCCATAAGTTAGCGTTGGGACCAACACTGCATTGTGTATAGCGAGTTGTGCCTTCTGGCTCAGGATTTTACTGCCAAGAAGTTTTCCCAACGCTCCATTCACACTATTCCCAGCACTCACTCGTCTTTCCACATCTGCGGTGTACCTTCCATCCCTGCTGAAAGCGCATCCAAGATATACAAACTCATCCACTTGTTCCAACACTTCATCATCAATCGTAATCTTTACATTAGTTCTGGATTCTTCTCTTTCAAATACCATTATCTTTGTTTTCTTCGCATTCAGTAGTAAGCCTTTCTCCATACAGTCGTCTTTCATCGCTGTGACCAGTGTTTGCAGTTTAGATGGTGTATCTGCTAATAGCACGGCATCGTCTGCATACAGCAGACAGTTCACCACTTGGTCACCCATGCGCAATCCCACATTCGTTGACCTTATTCTCTGCAGACAACTATCGAGATACAGGATAAACAGCCTAGCAGATAGCATGCAACCCTGTTTGACACCAATTTTGACATCAAACCAGGGTGACATGCCACCGTCTATCCGCACACATGCTGAGCAGTCCTTGTAAGTGGACTGCACAGCACGGAGCAGTGAACCGTCAATCCCATATCTCGGCAATATGTCCCACAGTTCCTTTCGCACAACCCTATCAAAGGCTTTCTCAAGATCCACAAAACCGCAGAAAACCTTCCGGTCTATGGCCAGATGCTTCTCTACGATATTGCGGAGCGAGAAAACTTGATCCGAACATCCCCTTCCATTTCGGAAACCTCCTTGTGCGTCCCACAGCATTTCATCGGATTTCACCCTCATTCTCCTTTCAATCACCTTTCCATATACTTTTGCTGCTAAGCTGATCAAACTGATGGCCCTATAGTTGCAGCCAAATGCAATTTTTAAAACTCTTCATACGCTTGGTATTAGTAAAATGTTTGTGTACCGGGCTATTAATAGGTACAATGAGACCTCCTCTGTTTGTGACAGAAAAAAATCTGGCCGTCCACGTAGTGTTCGTACGACAAAGGTGGTCAAAGCAGTAAGGGAAAGAATTCGAAGAAATCCTGTCCGAAAGCAAAAGATTTTATCTCGGGAGATGAAGATAGCACCAAATTTTATTTTAAATTTAAAATACGCGACATGGTTCGCGTATTTTAAATTTAATAATTGAAATTTTATTATGTTTTATTTCTAAATTACCTACCGTTTAAAAAATATTTATGCTTGTGTGGCGGAGTCTTACAAAACTATAAGTTTTATAATACTGCTCTGCGTGAAATATTATATGCTTTTTTTCTTTACATGTTAGTAGCGTATAAAAAATATATCATCAACATAAGTGATAATTGACAAAGTAACTATTTGTAACCTTATTGATTATTAAAATCTAGCGTATGCCGTGTTTCGCAATAATGAAAATTTGACATTATTAATCCATTTTATATTCCCACATTAAGGCTAATGATCCTCCACGGAATGCAGTGCCATTGCATTTCGTCAATTAAAGAATTCACTGCGTTGGGCCGTAACTGCGCAAAACGCGCGCTGTTATGGCAACACAAAAACGGGGCATTCTTCATACATACTCCGTGCCATAAATAAATAAGGGATGAGTACAGCAGTCCGCGGGCACAGAGCCACTCTAAACGAGGCGCATTTTCGACAAACCTCTTTTTGCGCGCACACGAGGAACCCATATGCGATGATTCATTTACGGAGTTCTTCGCCATACAAGTATGGCTAACATTATTACTTCTGTTTTCTCGGCAGCATTATGTACGGTCAACAAGAAACGTTTTCTCAGAAATATGCACCCACGCAGATTAAAGATGGAAACGCAACATGGGCACTAAATAAGTCATGTCTCCTGTCTGCGTAACTAGTAGCGCTCGAATAATATGAAAATATAATGGCGGCGAATAATTACACGAGTAAAGATTCAATTATTGCCCTCTAAGGGCATCGAAGAGCAGAAATGACTTTCTAGTTTATGGTATTACCCATAAACTATAAAGTCATTTCTGCTCTGCATGTATGACTATTATTACATAGTCATGTTATACATGTATGGTTTACAACTGTTTAAGATGTATTTACAACTGCAAAGAATTTTCGATCTCAAAAAATAGTTTGTGATTCATAAATAAAAAGGGCAGTTATTGATACCTGGATATTCGATTACGCGCCTCTTTGGTGTATTATGCTTTATTAACTTTCACACTTTGCGTTATAAACATTGCAGTACCATTTTATTTATTGGTCGTGAAATTGCCATACATATTTAAACTAAAAGTTAACGACCGCATTCTTATACCAGTACCATATGTAATACATATAACAATTTTGACGAGCTCGGCGACTCAGTCGTGAATGACGCGACTTTGACACCGACGCTCGTGGGTTCGATTCCCACACAAGGCAAACATTTGTGTGCATGAACATGTCTGTTTGTCTTGGTCTGGGTATTTTCTATGTATAATAAGTATGTATTTACAAAAAAAAAAATGTATTTACGTATGTTTATCAGTTGTCTAGTACCCATAACACAAGCTTCGCTTACTTTGGGGCTAGGTGGCGCTGTGTAATTTGTCCGACAATATTAAAAAAAAATATATATTATTAAAATATAACAGATTGACATATGCATAAAATATTGATCATAAAACCTATAATCAATTTTTGAACTACTGCATTAAAACTATGGCAAAGTTTACGCTTCATTAAATAATAATAATGCTGATATGATTTCAATAGATTACTTCGTTTTGAGTGACATCTTGAATACCACATATGGACTCGTTTGCCTAACTGTATTTTAAAGTTGACATTTGACATGGATATGAAATCTGATAAAAGACTCGGAGAATAAACTTTTTTTCATAACAAAACCGTTGGTTGACCGTTGACGACATGACGGTTTAGGAGGTTGACACGGTCTCGATATCTAAGTTTAAAATGTTGAGTAGCGTTTGTATGAAGTGTCCTTTGCATTGTAGTGGGATACTGTGCGACAATGCTCCTCGCTGTGAACAATCAATGAATACCCTCTTCTAACTCACGTGAGAATTACAATTATTGAGATTTTATTAAGTGCAATATAAAATGTTCGAAATTGGTGATGCTCGCCAAATACTTAGCTGATTGACACGTTTCTTTGCTGATTTTTTATTATAATATAAGTAAATTAGTAAATTCAGGAACACCGTTCCTATATGAACTCTATATGTTTGTCTGTGTGTTTGTCTGTCGCTTTTTATCGAATATTCGAATTTTGACTTCAGGTTCGGATTCAGCATTAAAAAGTAGAATAGGAATGTTCAGGAGCACCGTTCCTATCTCTTAAGGATCAAGGTCAAAATGACCGACAAATAAAAAAAAAATTGAATTATTATATAATTGACGAGCCAGGTGTTCCTCTGGCTATGCAAGCTTGCGCATTCTCAAGTAGTTTATAATGGAGAATTAAACAATTCTAAGTATTCTTAATAATTATAGGCAAAAGTAGTATGATATCAAATTTATGACGGTTGTCATTTGTATGACCACTGTCTAACGAGATTACAATGCCCGTCGATTCCACCCGTTTTTGTCGTTAGCTGTTGAACTTCATATCCCAGATCAGCCAAGTAGCAGCCAAGTAGTTAGAGGCTCGTTGTATTCCTCCATGTGAGTGAGGCCACCAATAAGCTCCTAAGGAGTTGCCGTGTTAGCAACAGCGGTGGAAAAATAAGAGGAAAGCGTGACTACATTACGTATCATCTTTCAACCAAAGTGCTGGTATGAAAGAGAAGAAGAAAGAATTACAATGTCGATACGACAATGAAACCAAAGCTTTGGTGAAAGAGAAGCGTGAATGAGGAAAAGAGGTTGACGTAGAACTTCGAGGCGAATACCAAACTCTTCTGGAGAGAAATAAAGAAGTCTCGAAGTGGTCCGTCAGCATTCAGAATGAACAAGATAAACTGTAAAGCTGGTGGCATTCTTGCTCACACTCAGGAAGTGTTAGAACGGTGGAGTGAATATTTTAGGGAAATGTTTAATTATGTCCAGGACGCTGGCGCTGTGTACTACTGGCACTGTGTCTGTGACTGACTCGGTAGTGCCAGTGTACCATGAAAGCATTACCATGGATGCGATGGTCGATACAAATTTTGAAAAAAAATGGAAAATTTAGCGGGAATCGATATGGTTACAGCTGAGATGATCAAACTAGGTGGTACGTACTCGTTAGGCACGCCTTCTGATTTTTGAGCAACTTGTGCAATCCACTTATTAGGATTGTACAGCATGTGTGCGGGTGGATGGCAGTTTGTCGCCCTGGTTTGATATCACCTTGGTGCCAGACAGGAATGCGTGCTGTCGGCTCATCTATTCATCCTGTATCTGGACAGTTGTCTTCAGAGAATAAGAAATATGAATGCGAATGGGTGACTCAATGGTCAACTGCCTGCTTTATGCAGACTACGCGGTATTAATAGCAGAAACACCATCCGAACTGCAAACACTAGCTATAACAATAAAAGATCATTGTATGAAGAAAGGTTTACAATTGAATGCGAAAAAAATCAAGATAATGGTATTTGAAAGAGAGACAATCAGAACGAACACTAGGATTACGGTTGATGAAGTAGTGTTAGAGCAAGTGGATTGTATATCTTGGAAGCGCTTTTAGCAGCAATGAAAGGTACACCGCTGATGTGGAGAGAGAGACGAGTGAATGCAGGGAATAGCGTGAATGGATCGTTGGGTAAACTTCTAGGCAGCCGAAATATAAGCCAGAAGGTACAGCTCGCTACACACAACGCGGTGCTAATCCCAACGCTAACTTATAGAAGAGAGAGCATAAAAGTAGAATAAATGCTCTCGAAATGAGAGATGTGCGCAAAATTTATGAATGTTAGAGAAGCGAGTGAAATGTGTAAGGACCGCGTCTTATGACGCAAGGGACCTGGCGTGAAGATATATATACATATATTTTTTTAAGCATGTAAGAGATCGTTAAGAAATATTATTGCAAGATAAAACTATTCTCTACAATCTTACATTACAATAAAATAAGCTTCGAATTTAATGTTATATTCATAGTTTGAATATAATCCACGATTTGTAAGCCTGTGAGAGACCCCCAAATGGTGTAAAACAATGATTATTATATTGTTCATTGATGCAGAAAATATGAACACGGAAAAAATAAATTTACATAACCTCTGCTAATATTGATGTGTGCACATCGTCGGTATGAAAGCACATCGTCTATATACATATTACAATTTGAAATCATTACAAATAAAATAATAACTTCGAGCGGCTTGGAATCACTAATCTCGTCTCGTATAACTTTGCGGAATGCATTCAAAAACCCCGGCAATTAATGAGCTATTCGTATCTCTGCAGTGAAATATAAGTACTTACATTTAGTACAAGTAGTACATAGATTGATGTGGTAGAAGTACGATTTCGTAGTATTAACATTGTGGTTCCACATGGATACTGTCAATATTATTCAATCTAATTCAAGTATTAGATTTTCAATCGCCTATATATCTATATGTATCTTTAGGCTGAGTCCCTTGCGGGGTACGCAAAGAGAACCAAACGTCACATGACTCGTCTGTATATATTACCATTTATATTTACCCGAGCATAGCTATTTTTGTTTATATAGGTAAATTTTTCATAAACAAACTTATGCTGTTGACAAAAAGTACGACGTAAGTATGGTTTATTTTGTCCTTCATTATACTTACATTTAAGTTGGGATTGAGTAGAGCTGAAGAAATATGGAACGTTTCTAGCTAGCCCAGTTTCCATCAGTGCCTGAATTCGACTAGCACTTAACTGAACTTGGTGCTTTCTTAGATGACCAATTTACGCTGGATTAAGTGTGTCCATAGTATGATCCTACTTGGATTTATTTGATACGCTCTTAACTTTACCCTCTGGTTTCTATGGTACCAAATAAATCCTGGAATGATTAAATATTACCAAATATGTATTGTATATCGGTGACATTTTAGCGTGACTACGTCTTTTGGTTTAATTATTTTGATGGAGATGGATTAAGTGGGTACGGTAATATAAGAATCCTAAAAACCGTCTGACATGTGTAACGCCATGTTTATTTAGCTATGTTGAAGCTACTAAGGCCTACTCTTCACCAACTTTTTTCTCTAGGTCTCATATACACAAAGGAATGTCAATCTAGCTAGTGCAGTAGCTAGCTTCACTCAGTGTAAGTGTGATGATACGAGCTGGTTGAGTGATTATTCTTATGCCCCAACGTCTATTAAGTACGCTAATTAGTAACTTCCTAATTGTAATTATAATTTAGTCAACAAATTGTAATTAAATATATATATAATAAAATTAACATTAAATTGCTGCATATTTTTGATAATTGGGATAGGTCTCTCTTAGTCCCGAAATCGCGGTATTGAAACTATGATCCGAGATTATATTCTATGATTGATATTCTATGCATAAGAAGATATGCCAATGGTAATGTTCAGTTATTTTTTCAATTTTGGTACGGAACACTATCCACAGTGTTTTCAATAGGTATGCAAAATGCTAAAGAAACATATTTGTGTGATTAAGTCCGTAATAAACATAAATAACTTAAAATACTTCCTATATTTTTTTATGGTTTTGTTTGTATATCATAAAATATTTTGTATTTATATCACAGGGCGTGAAGCGGAAGTGCGGAAATTGAATGGTGATGAAGGTTGTCCGTCCGCTAGATGGCTCCGTCACACACCACGTTCATGCTCTAATGGCCAATATATCAGTTTAATACTTTACTTATATAAACTATACTTTCACCTTTCCCCGTAAATAACCTATATTTAATTCTGGCTTATTTTTTATACAACGTCCAAATAACATACAAGGTCCAAATTATATAGAACGGTTACCGTAACCTAAACACACTTGTAATACATTAAGTATCACTCGCGCGATACCACCTCTGCTGCTAACACATCAACTCTTTAGGAGCTTACTGGTGACCTCACTCACAGGCAAAAACACAGTAACCACTTTGTCAGCATAGTTAATATGTGTATACATGCCAAGCTGCAGCTTTCTAGTATCAAGCGTCTCTTAGCTAGGCGCGGCAGATGGACGGACGGACAGACAGACAGACATAGCGAAATTATAGGGGTTCCTTGTTTACTACGGATCACTAAAACAGCGGATTTCGTATTTAAGATAAAGATAAAAAATCTTTATTTGCCTTTAGAACCTCACGAGCACTTAGACACGTCTTACATTTTCAAAATTATATCTTATCATATTTTTTAAGTTTTTCTCTTTTTAATCTACCAGCATTTCAAATGACCATTGGCGAAGAAGAAATGCCAAAAGAAACTTGCCAATATAGGTCTTTTTTTTCCAAATCATCTTAAACATATTACAATAAATATAATGATATGAGTGTATATATAGTGATATAGTGTACAATTAAAGTTATATTAATTCATGTGCTGAATCATTTCCATACATCCCTGTCAGTTAGATATTCATCGATTCTATAATAACCCCTCTTACATAGAGTATTTTTGATGTGTCTTTTGAACATATTGTCAGGCAAGGACAGAACTGTTTCAGGTAATTTAGTATAGAATCGAATACTACAATTTACAACAAAAGATCTACCTATTAGTCTTAGCAAGCCGATGTACTGGCATACGCAATCTATTCCTGCTTCTAAGATTTTCAGTACATTTTGAAAACGAATTTATATTTTTACGAGCATACATTATGTTCTCATAAATATACTGAGAGGTAGCCGTGAGGATATTTATTTTTTTGAATAGTTCTCTAAGTGATTCCCTGGAGCCCATGTTATAAATAGAGCGGATGGCCCTCTTTCGTAATATGGAAATAGTTTCAATATCACTCTTCCCCACAACAATAATTTAAGTTATTAACTATTACTTCCAATTCTCTAGGTTATTTTTTATATTATTCGTACATACTTAGTACACTTATTTCATCTAGTTTCATCAAGCATTTTCTTTCATGTTACTAAAAGTATAAGGTATTTTTTTATTTGTTAATAATATAATATTTCATTTATAGTTTTTATATATTTGGTTAATATCTTTAATTTGACACTTTATATCCTGTAATTGGCCCTTCTATGGCCGCTACTGCTCCCACATATATTGAAGAGCTTAAATTCGCCTTATAAGGCGAATTTAAGCTCTTCAATCAAAGCACATCAAGCAATTCAAGTGGCATTGTACGAGCAGATTTTAACTTACTCAAATTATATATTGTTTACATATCTACATATACACCAATATACATTATTCCCCTTTTTTGGCTGCCGGGTAAAAATAAAATCATGATTGCTCATACAAAAATATCGTCACACTAGAAATAAACATCCTTAGGAATTTCATATCAACTGTAACATAAAACCTACACGTGTCATATAAGTTATCGTATATATGATCAAAAATAAAATAATGAATAGGAATA
Source organism: Pyralis farinalis (assembly GCA_947507595.1). NCBI lineage: Eukaryota > Metazoa > Arthropoda > Insecta > Lepidoptera > Pyralidae > Pyralis > Pyralis farinalis. The sequence continues at coordinate 21,526,093 of OX382259.1, read as the reverse complement.
AAAAGCACCTGAGAAATTATTACACTAATCTTCTTAACGGGCGAAACTCGAAACGGACAACTGTTTCGGGCGCGCAACAAATCAAAATGAAATATTTGATAGAAGTTGCACGCATTAAGCTCTAGTTAAGCTCGCGTAAAGTGTCTTATTAGAAGAGTTACGAGCTTTGAAAGAAGGAACGCCCGCGGCGCCTGCTATACACTCACTATAATAAATGCATCATTTCCGTTTTGTCTGACTTTTCTAATTCGAAAAGTCGTGTGTGGTCCATGTTCATTCATATCGAAACCCAATAAATTGTAATCTCTCTATGAATCAATAGTGGGAACATTTGAAATTTCTGTTACTTAATCGAAATTATTATGTATCCTATTGAAAGTTATATACTTAAATTATAAAATAATTAAAAATCAGCTCGGATTGATTATAATGATTTCTAAAGTGTCGATGCAACAATGTTAATAAAACTAACCTATAATTATATCACTTAAATTAAATAACTGGTCACTTACATTTATCGTATGTACGTGTAATGTATATATATACATATATATATATATATATATATAGTACTATGTAACGTGTGATATTATTAGAAGAGAGTTTGACCCTGTTTAACTTTCAGTGTATCAGTGTGCCATTTAAAATGCACACATTGCAATAAGAGCGAAACTTTTCCAGTAACAGTGCCGCTAAAGTTGCGAATGGTTCGATCCGAACGCCTCGGCCGGTTAAAGCGTGCATGTTTCAATGGAAATGTTAATGTTCCCGATTGTGTGCTAAACGGATACTCACTTATAAAACGGAGATCGAACAAAAGGATGATATACTATAAATCTCATATAGCACAAATAAAAAGCTTTATATGACACTATAAACGAATTTGCAATTCTTTAGAGTGGGAATAGTAAAAACTTTTGCGATACGTTACAAATTTCGATGGATTTGAAAATAAGCATGAAGGTATAAATTAGAGGCGACGTCGCCGGCGTCACCTACACCAAGCTATACAATGCGCGCCGCGGTCGCGCCGCATTGTGCCTGCGAATCGAAACAGGTTGCGCATGGCAGGTATCTATATAACTTGATTTATGTCCGATTATGTTATATCTCAGTGACTATAATTAAACCACGGTGCCATTATACCCGAAAGATCTACGTTACTGCCACAGTGTTCAGCTGCAATATTGCATTGTTTAATTTAAATCTAAACATCAGACACTGCAATAAAATTTATACGAAACTAGTATAAGACAAACTGTTTTTCGATATTCAGCAGTAGGTATTCATTATGCCATATTACGGATTTCTTTCTGAAGTTAAAGTATGCCGCTATGTAAACAACGTCACTTACCAGTAATATAAAAAACCGTTTTAAAATCGTGAAGTCCACAAAACGATTAAGAAATAGGTACCTATACATAATACAAAAGTCAATACACTCACTTGAAAATATAAATATTTGTCATATTATTATAATTTATCAAGAAACGTGTTACTAGCAGAAGTACTATCTGGTCTAAACAATACTCATAACGACGAAAGATCCTTATATGTGGAAAGGCTAACAGTATTGTAGTTTTCTTCTCATACAATTTGAAAGAGTGGAAACCATAAAGAAGACTGGGATTGCAGATGATAATGTAGTGTGGGAAGATAGGCGAAATATTGGCAAAACAGTTATACAATACCAAAGTGAAAGAAAATTGCACTCAATCAAATTGATCGTAATTTATCAAAAGGCGATGAAAAGAATCCTAAAAATTGACGAATTCGCATAAAAAGAACGATTTATGATGAAGAAGAGAATGAAGTGTGTGAGGACTGCCTCAGTAGACCGATTCTACTACAAAACTGCAACTGCACTGCAGCGCGGCGTGTGTCAAAATGCGGACATTTTGACGTTTCGTCGCATTCGGTTTCCTCTGCATACAATAAAAACACGTTAATGAAATTGCTAAGTGCCATGACCAAAAAAGCATTTCATTATGTGTACGGGCACATAAGTGCTGTTATGGATAGACGTCGGTGCCAACTACTCGGCCTTTTAAAATTCCCAAACAGCTCGTCACCAACCTGACAATTGTGAGAACGCGATTAATTATCCTGTGTAAATAGTAATTGTCAACAACAAAATATAAAGCATGAATTAAAACGTAAGTACAGAAACGTTTTCATTATCAGGCCGATGCTAAAATAGCATGTCAATCATTTTACAAAGCAATCAGCGGACCGCGATGGCAGGGCGCAAGATAAGCTTTTAATTACCTCCGACGCCTATTTACATATTGTAGGAGATACTGTAGGATATCTCGCAATTAGGGGCGTATGCTTTTTCCTTTTAAGCCTTCAAGAAGTTGGGTTTGTTGCATTGGATAAGATCTACTTGACGGAGAGATTAAACGTTTTCGCAAAGAAAATCCGCAATATTCATCATGACGCATATTACATGCGCAATAATGCTCATATATATTGGTTGTTATGCATAGTTAGCAAATACTGCAGGTTAGAAAAAAATATTATTTTAAACGATAGAAAATATGATTGTATTTTGATTTTCGATTGCCCCATATATTTTTGGTTAAGATTTGATGAAGAATAAAGCTACAAAGTGAATTGGTGGCGACTTCAATGAACTCGGTTCCAATTTGTATTTTACAGTTTTTGTTACAGTATTTCAATATCAAATGTTTATCATTTGTTTGCAATCAGAGGACTACAGAGTCGTTTTTAGTTTGTGCATAAAAAAAAAATAATGATTGACTGGGCAATGGCAACACAAGAAGAGCTAACAGTTTCGTTCCATGTGTAAGTTTGTAATTTATTGTTATATTTATTTACAAGATATTATATTTGCAACAAAAATAATGGTTGCAATGATTTGACCTTCACCATAATTCCACTCAACTAGTCTACGTTAGGCCGATGTGACACAACTTTATTATTTATTCGGTGGTATAATGTCCATAAGTCTCAAGAGCCTAATGCGGTGTCCGCAGTCCTAATGCGATAACCATTCACTAGGTTAGATATTTGCGGGCCTGTAGGAAACGTAATGCGCCAAATCGGCGCCCGCTAATTGCGGAGGTCGATAATTTACGAGCAGCCTGAATAGCCGTACCCCGATCAGCCTTCCGCGACACTGCGTAAACGCTCTAGACGAATTGCTGTGCTCTATGTATATAACAAAGTAATCACAGTTCTTTCAATGTTGTGCATAAATTAATTATTAATAAGTATACTATATTCATTTAAGTTATCAGAATGGTCTAATACAATCGATGAAATATTCAATTCAAATATCAATGACTACCGTACCAATAGCGTAATCCACTACCATGCCAAAGACTAGAAAAGAAGAAATAACGCCAGTGTAATTTTTATGAGATCTACAGGCCTGGACTTAAAACTAGCACTAGTTTTAGCCGATTTTATAGAGGAGGTTGTAAATTCAAGTCGTATGTTTTTTTATTTGCTTCTTACATGAAATCATCGACAATAATTAATTTAACAAAATCTCTGTTTATCTTTATTTTGAAAGTGCTACTTTCGCTAGTGTGCTAGTACGTCCGATTGGTTCCATATAAATTCTATGAAGTTACGAGTACACAGAGGTATATTTAAAGGTTTTTAAACTTTTGATAATACTGTAAATTCTGTATTTGTTGCGAATCCTCTAATATACAATTACCATTATGTGTACAACCATTAATATGGTGAAGATACTTCACGCCTTCATTGTTATCTTTCATTCTTAATTACGTAGTTTTTAGAAACCCAATGGGTTAACACGCAAAACATATTGCACATCCCCCCTCCAATCCTCATGCGAATCATCTGAAAGAATTACAGTTGATAATTTTTTATCTACATATTACAGGAAAAAAGGAAGAAATGAAAATTACGTGTTAATGTTTTCAGACATTACCAAATATCAGTAAAAAAATACCTTTACTCGGCACCTTATCCAAATCCTCCAAAGTTTGTGAAGTGAAAATCAGAAATAATATGAGATGATGCACTACAAATATCTATATATATAAAAATGAATGTTTGTCTGTATGTCCTCTGTGGACTAAAAAACGGCTGGGCAGATTTTGATGAAATTTTCAATGAATCGTCAGGTTAGCCCAGCAGGTGATCCTGTGAAGTTTGGTAGCGATCATATCACCCGTGCGAAGCCAGGGCGGATAGCTAGTAGTATATAAAACCTAGAATGGTAGTTTTTCTACCACATTTTTTTAAATCATCAAAAAGTTGATGATTAAAAAAATATATAAGTTCGTTGAAAAAAAAAGTTCATAAACAAAATCTCATTCACATTGCACCTACGAATAAATTATTTATTCGTAGCATTGCACAAATAATTTTTATTTTAATTATGTAGTTGGTGAAATTATAAACATTTACAAAAAGTAAAATGGAAAGTAGTCTAAATGTTGCCAAGGATTAATCAAATAAACGTGTAAAAATCCTATCAGAATGCGTTCAATAGTTTTTACATGATCATGTATAGCTAAGAGCAGATCACGCTTGACTGTCAATAAAACAGTACAAAGGTCAAAGTGTCAAGCTCGACGTACACTTAACGCAACGGACACACACACCGACGAAAATTAAAATATTGAATATTTTAGCTTCTATATCTATATTACAGTTCGGCTATATAACTATTCAAAAACATATTCCAGGAACTAACTCAACCCTTTTATTTCCACTGTTAGATTACACCGATGTATCCTTCCCGAATTCGGCGGAAAGGTTTATTGATAAAATTGATACTGAATCTTTATGTGAGGTACGAATTTGGTCAGCGGAGTACGCGTCTCCAAGTTTCGCATGCAGCCCGCCTAACATTCCGTTACAAATAGTTAAATATACCACATATTATACTTTCTTTTTAATGTTCTATATAATACGTCTGCTCCTGTTTACTTGCATCTACGATACCAATTTAATGCCATTGATAATTGCGTGCATTTTTTTAAGTTAACATATACATCAAATCATTACAGTTCATACTGCAAAACTATATAAATTCACTTTACAAATTAAGTTGTTTCTCACTTCTTCTTAACTACACTTCATTAATTTCTTCATTTTCTATACCTGGAACTGATTTCTTTAATCTAAATTCCTCTCTTTCCCTCTGGTCCACTATCTGTGTATAATATATATTTAGTATGGCGTGTCATTTCTTTGTTATTGTTACACTGTTTTATTATTTATTTATCATGTATTATCTCTCATTCGATTTCACTACTACTTCTCATGTTTCAATCTAATAAGATACTTAACTGTTAACTTAGAAGAGATTTCTTATAGGGCTAAGTATCCCTTTGCTGCTTTGTGTGATTGTATTTTCTTTGTACTAAAATAGCAAACAAGCATAGTGCTCACCCAATGGTAAGCTGCTACCGTTGCCTATAATCACTAGCATCTCCAGGGGAGTCACTCCTGCGTTAATGTCCTTTTTTTATATACAACGTCGGGAGGCATTCAAGCATACGGCCCACCTGATGTAAAGCAGTTACCGTGGTCTATTAACACTTGTAAAATATTAAGTATCACTAGCGCGATGCGCGATGCTGCATACACAGCAACTCCTTAGGAGCTTACTGGTGATCTCACTCACACACAGGAACATAACAACCCTCTAGGGAGTTGTTATTTGGCTGCGGTTTTCTGTGAGTTGGAGGCACTTCCCCAGACGGGCTGTTTTGATGCGCCATACCTCTCTTAAAACATCCAGGCCAACAAAAATTTATCACTATTCTATACAATAAAGACAACAAACAAACCCTGTTACTATTTAATTATATATAAAAGGACTCATTTATTTATTATATAATAGCGACGGTTAATTTCTACTTTAAATAACCTACTAACTTTTCGAAATGCAAACAAAGATCAAGCAATACATTATAAATCGTGATAAATAAGCGCGTTAGTACTGTACGGGTGCGAAATACTTGATTAACTATTTTCATTTGCATATCATAATCGGTTAGTTTGCTTTGATAATACTATGTTGCAACATTTCCACATCACTACAAAGCCATACAAATTGTTAGGGTCAATTGAAAGGCCGAATAAAATTTATTATATAAATGACCCTACTGGTATTTTTTCCTAGTTTAAAATATAAACCTGTCATGTCATGTGTGCGTGTGTTATGGATAATGCGTCTTTAATGTGTTATATATATCCCAATTACGACTGATTAATTTCGATGCAGTGATCCGTTTGCGAAATATTTATATTTAAAGTGTACATTTTTTAAATAAAATCATGGTAGTATTTAGTCATGGTACATTTAGTGAATTTAAAAGGAAAAGTACCACGGTTAACCAGACTCTACAGGTTAACAAGTATTAATCGACGAACTTACAAAATGTATTTTCTTTTATCAAAACGTACAAATGTCATAGAATATGACATTGCACTTATCTGCACTGAGTGTTTTGTCTTGTTTCTAATTTGAACGGCCAAGTAGTAGGTATAATCCCCCCCACTGTTCACAAATTACATCGCGCTATGGTTTTGTTTTCATCAATCTTATAGAAGTCAACCAGTTGTACCACCAGGACCCAATTATAATAGTCAGTGTCAAAAAAAGAGCTCATAAAGTAAATCCAGTATGATTGTACGGTGCGTATACGGAACCCCACTGTGCCTGGCGCGGCATGCGCTTTGCCGATTTTTTAATGATATTGCGCTCGGGTCTCTCTACCTACCATGTAAGGGACTTGGCGTGAAGATATAACAACACATATAATTTTGTACCTGAAAATGTGGCAATTAGTCAAATCATTGCTTAGATCCTCAATGATTAGTAGTGAAATCTTCAAATTTTCGTCAAGTTTATACGGAACCCAATACGTTTTTATATGTAAAATCAAAAATCAACCTTTGTAAAGATGATTATTGCTGAACGTTTGTAAGGTTCAAAAATCTCTCATTGTAAAGTTGATTTTTGGTGAACAAACATAAAAGAACATACGCATTGAACATAAAACATCTTTGCTTTTCTGAAGTTGGTTAAAAATTTTACGAAAATCCGAGACATGGGACGTTGATTGGTCGATTAAGTCTCCCAGAACGGATGCGGGCATATCAGTTTTTTTCTGCGCAAACATAATTTTATAGTTAATTTACGCGTGATAGAGTAAGCGAGGCTGGTTGCGGTCGCACCGCCCGCCGCCGCCGCCGCGCCGCCCGCCGCGGCCCGGCGTGCTATCTAAATGCAAATCGGATAGGTTCAGTGGATGTCCACGATAAATCAGCCTCACAGTCTGCGCACCGTTATGCGCCGGCTGGCTGGCCACACTCGCCCCGGGCGCATCCATACGTCGCACCTAGGGATGCGCACCTTGAAAATTCATCCGAAATAATCATATTTCCGTATATTTTTCCATTAATATTAGTTTCACCACCAACATTCGTCATGCTATAATGTATTACAAATAACAACTACCTATTATTTATACTTCCTTACACTATCTTCCACAGTCTACCTCCACATGCGAATCCTTGGATACATTTATCTCCTCTTCGATCCACTATTGAGTGGATTAATACAATATCCCATGCCACGCAGGCAGTAATAAGTACACAAAATTTCTATCAAAAATGAAGTAAAATGGAATACATAAAGAAGCTACCAAGTCAAATAAGATGTACTCGAACGTCAGTTATGTCTTGATAGTGTTTATTTATATCCAAAGCGACTCCGTTATTAGCTGAACTAATGGCGACAAGTGAATTATGTCCATTCGCTCGAACCTTGAAGGAACCTAAAGGCAAAGGCATTCAAGATATCGCAATTCATGGAATCGTTTTACATTAGCTCAGATAGTAGCATGAATATGAAGTTCTAAAATAGACAATTATCTATAGAGGAGTCCTTAGGGACCACCATCGACTTTCATCATTATACCAGCTCGATACTTATTTTTATACTGTCATCAGATGTCATGGGTACATCTTCAGGAAACTGAATGGAGTGTCCATTTCCAAGTATCCTAAAGATGTACTCAAGCATGAAGCTCGGCTCTTCAGATTTTGTTAAAGAAATTTGAGATTGACAACTGACCACTGATATGTTCAATTTGTACCACAAACTTAAATATGTTTTTTAATATTTCAATTTTCTTTTCATTGAAGAATAGATTTTGTTTACGGTTGTAACGGATTTTGTTAAACATACGCTACGGTTGGAAATCTCACTGATCTTACCTAATGAGCGTACAGATCTACATGTAGATGTTAATTTATTAGTTTACTTCTACAAATTTATTATGTTTATGAAAAAATTACAATCTACATATATCAATATATTTATATCAATCGCGTCACTTGTTTGTTGTTGTAGATTATTAGTTAAAATATCCTTCTATTGGTCAGTAGGCTCCAATCGCCGAGATATTTAAACACTAACTCTACGTTTTAGTGAGGGAGGGGGCCGAATCATTCGCAATCGGGGTTTATTGGTTTGTACTTGTAACATACAACAAATCAAAAGACGAAAAGTAAAGGTGATGGTTAGCTACTTTTAACCCAAAGTAGTATTGTAAGTGGCTCACCATCCTCTTTCAACTCAAAGCCATCTACAAATATTAATTAATATAAATTAGTAAAAGAGGCTATGGCAGAAAAGAAACCAGAGATATTTAATAAGCAGTGACTGGGTTGGATTTCCACCTTACAAAAGGTCTCAACCAAATAACGTCGGTTTTTACATTTCCGGCAAGAAGCTAGTGATTTTCCTGGTGAGCGTAGCAATCATAAGCTTCGGTACCTAATTTGTAAGCTTCTTTGCCACATCGGTTGCGCGTGCGATAGGTAATGTAGGTTACATTGTAAGCGTTCACAGGTTAAGGCAATTGCTTCACATTCTTTTTAAAGCGTTTATTCAAAGCATAAGTACCTATTTAAAATGTTTACAAATGCTGCGTCACGAAAACCCACAGAGTTTATCTGTGTACAGCGAGTCATTCATCAAACGAAATTATTTATTTAGTCGTTTTTGTTTTTAGTAGTTTTTGCATAGATAGGGTGGTTGTGCTCAAGTGTCACAAAAGAAAGGAATGATGTCGAGTAGTGTTTTGAAATTTTACTTTCCTTCTTGACGATGTAATACTTAGTAATATTGCCACAAAACTCTACATTAGCACAAAGAGTAGGGTTATGACGTGAAAGTTAACTGAAAATCATGTCAGTCATTGATGAAAAATAACAATCCCTTATGCTCTGATTGTTCTTAAGATAGAATAATGTTGGATATAAAATATGGATGCAAAGTGCCTTTGTGTCCTATTAGTATCATATTTAATAACTATTTATATATAGTTTAAGACCTATCGCTATCATAAGGAGTAACATAAAATCACAATACTTAGTATGTTGCTAACAAGCAGGAGGAGTAACCGTGAACAAACATAATGGTAACCCCAAGATATACATCGACAATAAAATTCCTACACACTACATAATAGTACACAATGCGATGCTAATCCCAACGCTAACTTATGGAAGTGAGAGCTGGGTATGGCAGAGAGAGCATGAAAGTAGAATAAATGCGGTCGAGATGCGAGCACTGCGCAAAATTTGTGGCATAACGCTTGCTGACCGCGTTCGAAATGATGACGTACGAAAGAGAGTTGATCTGAAAGAGAGTGTCGGTGTTAAGATAAGAAAGGGCATCCTCCATTGATTCAGACATGTAGAAAGAATGCAAGATGAAAGAATGACGAAACAGATATACAATGCGAAAGTGAAAGGATGTAGGAGCCGAGGAAGACCAAGAGTAACCTACCATGACCAAATTGGTCGTGTTTTATCAGAAGGTGATGTCAGGAGCCACAGGAACCGGCGAGCGTGCACGACAAGAGATATGAATGTGAAAAAAGCGAGTGAAGAGTGTAAGGACCGCGTCCTATGACGCTTGGTTCTCTCTACCTACCCCGCAAGGGACTTGGCGTGGTGATATACATACAATAAAATTCCTATATAATACTACGCATATAAAAATACCAGGTATAACAATGATGTGCACAGATTGTTTAGAAATAATAATAAAAATAGATCGGTCTTGGTAGTGCGAAGTCAACGGCAATCAGATAGTAAGACGTAATTGTCGCATGGTCGTCGCGTTCACCAACATCATAACCGTTTTTATGGACTGGTCCTGCTAGTCGGAATCTAATTAGATTAGTTCTGCTCAAGTCTCCAGTATAAAAGTTATCTTCGATCGAATGAAACGGAAATGTCTCTGTAATAAAATTCTTTTCTGTTACACTTTTTTCTGTCTTCCGTTCTTATTTACAACATGTTGTTATAATGTCATTGAATATAAAACCATTATGTCTCTTATAAATAACGTTTTCATATAGTGGAAAACCTTGAATAAGTGTATTACGAGAGCCAATTTATTGCAATAAATATATTGTTTCCTACATCACGAAAAATCTCTGTTGCATTATCAATTTAAAAAATTATATACGACCTGTAAAATAATAACAACTCAGTTTTTATTCATGTAAAGGTTATGATAGAATTGTGACATTCATGATATTATTAAACTTTTACTTCACCGTGGGCTTGGAAAAGAGAGAGAGAGAGGGATAATTCTTATTGGAACTTATTGTATTTGCATATCGTATGTTCCCTAGTATCGGGATCATACGTATCAAAATACGAATAAAACTATATTTGCCGCGTTGTAGACACTCAGTTGCAAAGCAGATTGAGTGTTCTTTAATGGATCTATACATTTATTTACATCTCAATCCAGAACGGCATAAATATTCATCGCTAGCCAGCTTTATCTTTGTGCCAATAACGGTGTTACCAATATGCATTTAAAATAAAATGCCTAACATTTGAATAATTACATTTAGTAACTTTCCGTTCTAGGGGGAGATATTGTAATTGTCCCAAAAGTCGAAATTCAAGGATATTTGATATATTTGCGTTTCAAGGCCTTTTGAATAATTGAATACCATTTTTGGGAGGTTAGATGTGTGTATATGGGTTACTGTTCTGGGCAAAAGGATTCGTGTGTTGGCTTCTTCAGGCAAGTTACCTTTATAATGAGCTAGTTCTCGGTTAGATAAGACAAACCTAATCGACGAAGGGTTTTTAACCAATATTACGTAAGTTGTTCGTCGTAAACAATTTCATTTCTTTTTTTAAAAACAATCAACGGGTTAAAGCACTTACCATTTAAAATTCGCGCTTAAATAATGAAATTCCGGTTGTAAATAGCAAGTCCTTTTGTTACTGTACACTCTACAAAGGTTGAAAATTATTGAGCCAAATTGCTACTTTTAAATACGTCTTAGTTGTATATATTGATTGTTTTGTGGTATTCAACTTCTATTAACAAAGACAATATCGATAACCGCATACTTTTTTCCGTGTTCTTATATTATCATCATTCAATTGTCCTAAAACTAGTGTAGTTAGCATTAGATAATAAACTAATTATTGACCAATATTAATAGGTTTTAATAGGATGTCCTAGATCCTATTAAACTATAAAACGCACAAAATAATTGGAGGATTGTCTCTGTTGACTTGTTTCATCTTACATATAAATCATGAATTATAAAATTATTTGTTGACTCAAATATAAAAGTGTCATGAAAAGTACACAATTTTATATAGATACGGACACTTAGTTGGCACAATTATGCAAATCATGCAACGTCGATTATTGCCTAGTAACCACCGACTAGTTACGAGAATTTATGACTCGCCGAGCCTATCCAATGTTTACAGCTAGATATGGTACTCAGCTCGACTCTACTAATTGCCTCTGTGAAATTTTTCTAAATAATCTTATGTTGATGACAGTTAAATTGATTTTCAATGGCTGCAAAAATTAATATATCTAAATAAGGTACTTTACTAAAAAATATGATAATATACAAGAAATAATATAGTAAATTACACAACTGGTAGCTGATGACTGGTTGTAATTATGTTCATATGTTTATTTTACGTAATTGTGTAGAGTTATGTTATGTTTCTGTATATAAATGTCACACTAAATTGTAAGTGCGCTGTATTAGCTCCTTCGTTTATAAACAACAACTACTTGCCACGCCAATAACAACTCTCTATTTTGATGTTCCTAAGAGTGGATGATGTTACCAGTAATATCTCAAACATTTACTGCGTTAGCAAAGGGAGTGACAACACCCGGACGATTCATCTAATATTACGTACTGACATCAAAGGCTACGCTAACCAAGCAATCACATCACGCGGGCTATCTGATTGTTTGCGAACCCATAATGTTGGGTAATAAAACTTTTAATAAAAACATCTCATCTAAATGGAGAATATGTAGGGCACGATTTCATTTCTTCTACAAATGGTGTAGCCATTATTGAAGGTAGCTGAAGGATATCGCTAATTATTTTGTCAATTAGGATAAAATATGAGCATTGAAGTGCAAAGCAATAGGTATACGCAAAATTTGTCAACTGGCCAAAGGCATTTTTAAATACGAGAGGTTAAGGCATCTGCTGGTCATTGATAAATGAAGCGATCAATTATTGACTGCGGTGGTAAGCTTTAATTGAGTATGTGGAAGTATTAAATTATCTCACCATAAAAGTTCATATGGACACATTATTTAGTTATGCACATATATGTGTCAAGTATCGTACTTATACATATACAATTACTAAAAGTCCATGCTACTAGAAAACATCCCTGCAGCGTCAGTTGGGTATATTGAAAAATCCCGTGCGAATATAGCCTTATACTTCTCTTCCACTATAACTTACTTACGAAGTATAAGTTGTAGCTTCTTTTATACCTTTACGTCATTTACGTCCATATCTTTTTACCTATTTCTTACCTTAGAGTTAAAATTTTATTATGAAAGAAATGAACAACAAAACACGACGTAGTGTAAAGTTTTTGCCAAGTGTCCCAAGCTCACGTAACACTTTGTTTAAAAATTATCATCTTGTAGAGTCAATCTCTTGAGACCCTAAGGTCAGATTTTACAAGCATTGATTCTTCAAACCCTACATCTTGTACAAAAGTACCGCTTAGCTATTTCACGGCCGTTGTATTGACACTTCCATGGATTAGTAAGTAGGTAATTAAGTCAATCTTTAATTTTTTTCTCTGCAATACGTTTACGAAACAAGCGATTCATAATTTTGACAAAGATTTTAGTAAATTGTAGACATTATTTATTTATTATTGGATTTTGATCTATATCTAAATATTTTTGTTGTGCAAAAATATCCCGTAGAACTGATCCACATAAGTACAATTTATTATTTATTGCAAATTAATGCAAGACATACAAAATTGCATTTGGTATTGTAATTTGCTACGCCATGTTTTAAAATCCGCATCTCGTGGGAGAACACCGCCGTAAAACCATGCACATGATAATTTTTAACCAAAAGTCTTTGTGTAAGCAATTATAAGTGCATTTTGTCGGTGTGTCTGTCATTAACTTAAACGTACGATGTTATTTTAAGGGCCGTAATCGCCGCTGCAGCGAGCCTCTGCGCTTTTTGCGAAACGCTCACGAAAAGCTATGCATTTAAACGCTTGAATTATGAAATTACAGTATTGAGTGTAAACAAGAGACGCTGGGAGGCAAACTTATGTACGCCAAGTATTTTAACCGTCTGATGGTAAATGATATATAATGATATAAGTATATTAATTGTATGTAAACTCTTGCAATTTGAACACATGTATGTACACATTTATTATTGAAGTTTAAGCTTATAGGTTGAGTAGAATAACATGACGACAAAATTTGTAAATTCCCATGCGCAAAAATGCCAACCAGAAGTATTAATTGAAAAATTAATAAATGCCCTCTATTGACTTATCACTCTGTCTCGAGAACTAAAGAACCAAAATCCATTGCTAAAAAGGACCCCGAATAAACCAAGTGAACGGAATCCGTCCATCTGTTTGAGAACTATTATAGTACCATAGACACAGATAACAACCCTCCTTTTAAAAAGATTATAACGTCTATATTCCGTAGTTGGGTAAGTCTATGAGGGAAATATGATTATTTCTTTCGACTTGCAAAACTGGAATGGCCCAGACAGTCTTACCGGCAGCGCTGTTAAGGCTTTATACTGGCAAGTTGTATCCTGCAGTGACGCGTCTTTATCCACATTCATATTCCACAACGCAATACCCGTCTTATTGGAAGATCGTAAATGTGGACCCATCGAATTACAGGTATATCGCTAAAACGTATATTCTCATTCCAAAAAGTGCGTAAAACTGTTATCTATATCGGTCATCAGTATTAGCACCCCGCGAAGCTTTAGCGTCCCCGAAACTCTTCTACTAAAAAAAAAACTATAAATACAGTTAAGGACGTATTGCTAAATTTACGAGTAAACGACAGCAATAGAGATACATTCTATAGACCGTGCTTACTTATCTCGTTTCTATGTGAAAAATATGTCTGCGCGTAAGAATTGTGTCTGAACATAAAAGTGCCAACTCTTTCGACAGGGGGCGGTTGAACTAGTTGCACTTCAAGTCCATTAACACATAAGTCGGTTTACCGCTAAAAAAATTTTTTGTGTATTTTCCCAATTCCAAAACACACTCCTTTTCATAGCCTAGAGCGTTAAAATTCTTTATATTAATTTGCCGCCCCTTGTGTTTTTTACCGATTATAGAATAACTTATTATCAAAGGTACCTACTACTCGTCATATATATTCCTATAATCAAACCGCTCACCATTAAAACATAATTTATGTTTAGTCCTATGATATGGAGTTCTCTATGATAGACGTAAAGAAGTTTTTGTGGTGTTGCAAATATTCATAAACTGATAACTCCTGACCATCAGAAAGGCTAAGACAATAGTGCCAATTTTGTATAATAATAGGGCCATATTATATTTATATATGTATTATGTAAGTTTGCCACATACATAAAATATATAGATTTTTTTTTGGTATTCATATGTTGTAACAATAAGCGTTATGTTACAATCGATTTGGCACAAAATAAATGAACTTCTATTGTCTCAGGTAAAATATCCACTTATCCGTTACTGTTTACTGACATATCCTAATATAAGTTACGTAAGCCCGACGCCCATAGACAAAGGCCGTATAGATGAAATCACTTTATTGATTCACAATGCGTAAATTTATTTTGTTATGACAGGCGAGCGTAAATTCTCGGCAGGACCCTCAGATGCTGGGAAACAATGCACTTCTCCCCATCGGCGATTGTCAAAACTGTGAGACATTATCATAGAGCGTTGGGCTGCATCTCTGCATTGCTCATGGACACAGGACAATGAAAGGGGTGTATGACTAACAATGAATCGAGCTTGCAATTTCACGTAATGATGGGGAGACAATGGTCAGCGCATCACTCACCGTGTGAAATCATTGAAGACAATTTAGATGCAGGCCTTATGAAGTTCATAATAGAATAAATTACAATGTGTGTCCATACGTAAGAGATAATAACGTAGTCATTCCGTATACAGATCGTAGTATTTCTCATAAAATTTAAAGTTAACTGTTCAATTAACTTGAGAATTAATCGTTGCATCCTGTTGCGCGTATTCTAGACATTTACAAAGCTTGTCATTGTAATATACACCTGTGAGTGACCGCGAAATTACACGGTTTGATCCCAGCAGGATAGCCGAGTGCTCCTCCTCCGTGACAAAGGCACTGGAGCCTGCTCGTAGAACTGATTGCCAAATTACAGGGTAATGTGTCATAACTACCGGTTACCGGCGGCGCCAGCGACAATGTATATTATTCATTATTGTCGTTTAACCGCAATAGAGCGACATTGAAGCCAATGAAAATTACGTGAGAATGGTACTATAAGCTAGTTCTAGCGGCTGCTTTAGCGTTGTTTTAGAGTTTCATGTCTTACACAGAAACGCTAGATGTTTCTAAAGTAAAGAGTAGCCGAAATGCCCAATTTGGCCTAAATGTTAAACGGATCGTATGCTAAATTGTCACCCCACTTTGAAAAGGTTAAATTAATATTTTTTTTATTAATATTTTCGTATTTTTCTTTAGCAATTTTTTTAAACAATTTTGTGTTAATTACAACGCGAACGAGTCTGTTGCACAAAATTTAAATCATGGCGTTCGCGGACCTTAATAAGGGTCGCACATAAGAAAGCAACAAAACATTAAGAATCGCCCCGATGAGCCATTATCTTCGCGAGTTAAAAATAATATGGTCATAGGGAATAGCATATTCATGCGAGCCACGTCCAGGAGCGCATTTGAATATTCCTTTGTGACAGGCACCCCTGTGTGCACCGGACTTCACACGCTCCCGGCGTCATCGGCAGGTACCATTACAACCCCAAAAGCAAGCGAGTCCCTTTAGCTATTAACGTAACACGCTTCTACTACGACCAATGCATTTTGATATCAACATATTAACGCCATCATTGTGCCCGATCAGTTCAACATTATTTATATTCATTGATTAATCACTTTATAGCGATTGAGATTAATTATAATATGTATATTAATCACTTATAAAACATTTATTAAGCACAAACTATATCTATGTGAAATAAATGCTTTATAACAAAAAATGTTTTACCTTTTTCTATGTATATCCTAAATTAATTCGCTTTTGTAATTGAAAGTCTTAAGTTACAGAATACGATATTTATTTTCTGACAAGCAAGACAAAAAGAAGTAAATAGGAAATAGGACGTTTTTACTCTGCTGCAATATTAAAATGAATTACAAGTTCAAGTTAAAAGAATCATATCAAGTTAGATACCTACATCAGCACACGTAATAATTATGTATATATATAAATCTTCATACCAGGTCCCTTGCGGGGTAGGCAAAGAGAACCGAGCGCCATAAAACGCGACCCTTACACACCTCACTCGCTTCTTTAACATTCATAGCTCCTTTCATGCACGCTCACCGGTTTCTAGGGCTCCTAACATCACGTTCTGATAAAACACAACCTATTTGGTCATAGTAGGTTAGTCTTAGCCTTCCTCGGCTTCTACATCATATTAAATATCATTATTTTTAATCAGATTAAAAATACTCCTCAATATGAAAGCACTATTGATTTGTGGCAATTGACATAAATTTAATCAAATTCCATTAGTAACAAAATATTTTTTACGTTGAGTAAGTTTTTGCCTTTTTGAAATGTAAGTATGCATATTAACTAACTTTAAAACTAGAAGATAAAAGTTAAATTTATTGCTAGATAATTATTTAAAACTAGATAATAAACGAAGTGTCGACCGTCGTCCACAGAGTCGAATTAAGATCCTCCTCTAAAATAGTACAGTCAGTTAAGTTTAATATTTCGTCAGGGGTGATAAGCTCAGTAAAGAGATATTTTTTTTATTTTCTTCTTTCTACAGCCACACAGTAAGTAAAGTTCATAATGTCACAACTAGCCGGTAATAGAGAAAGTTGCTATAATATAAAAATCAGTATAGAGACTTCTAAAATCATACACATTCATAGTCTCACTGATCTATCGATATCATCAAAAGTGCTGATGCAGGAGGTCTTCCTCGGCTACTACTTTCTTTTACTAATAGTTCTTTCTTCCTGCATTCTTTCAACATGCATTCGAAACAACGGAGCATGCCTCTTCTTATTTTAACACCGAGATTATTTTTCAGACCAACTCTGTTTCTAACATCACAATGCTCGCATTTCGACTGCGTTTATCCTGCTTTCATGCTCTCACTGCCATACCCAGCTCTCGCTTCCATAACGTAGCGTTGGGACCAGCACTGTGTTGTATAGCGAGCTATACCTTTTGGCTTTTACTGTCAAGAAGTTTTCCAAAGTTATATTTTAATAAATCCAAAAGATGTAGGGCAATTGATACTAAGAAAATGTGAATGATGAAAATTGACGAATGTATAGTGTGGCAATAAATTTTTCCCCTTGACACGATCATTACATGTTTCGTGGTTATTGAAAAATGTACATAGCATACTCAAACGACATAATATATATCCTCGTATATACAGACTTGTAATAATATGAGCACGAATAAAATGCGCACAGATTCAGATAAAAAATAATGACTTGACGCGCATGTCCATCACATTAAATCAAATTAACCGACATCAAAAATGCAAGTGTCAAGACTTATTTATCACACAAGTTAGCTGATGGGCACGAAGCATTGTTCGGGGCCGTGATTGCTAATAATATAATTATTATTAGTCGAATCTATTATAAGTTGTACACAAATTAAGAACTAATTTTTACAAACGAATGGAAAGAATAGTACAATTCAGTGGTCGATTTTGCAAAGATAACTTTAGGTGGAATATTATTTCTTTATATTTTATTTATTATATTTTATAATTATGATACAATAAATAAAATTTTACTTTCATCTTAAGTATACCTACACTAGAAGAACATTCCCCTATGTAGCCCTCTACTGGGTGTTTTCTCCCTCATCTACCATAACCTACGATGCGTCCGCTTATTGGCAGAAGCTAAAAATCTTCAGCGTTAAGGCCTATGCTAACATATTTGGTTTAGCACTGGCATGGTCGTCCCGATCTACTCCAGACCATAGAGCTATCATTCCACTGGGCAGATCATTGTGTCGTTTCCCTTACGCTTAGTCTCTGTCACGCACAAAGCATCTAAACGACTCTCATTAATTACGTCTATCAGTTCGTTCATCTTATCATTCAATCCACCTCTCACATTCCACGTCCCTATGCAGCACTCGGCTCTCCTCGACCCGCCGGAATGGGCGCTGCGTGGTGGGCGGCGCCCCCCACCGCCGCATGCTACTACATTTGCACCGACGGGGGCGGTTCGGTGCGTGTTGCCTCCGCGGGAGGCCCTAATCCGCACATCAGTGCGCTCTTGGTCTGGAATTGCAATCTGATTGATTGGCAGGGCACGAGCACGCTTCTGGCACATGATCCCCAAAATGATATTATATTACTAATGTGACCACAAAGCTTTCTATCTAAAGGGCAGTGTGTAAATCCTAATATTCACCTGCAACTGACTTGTTTTTATTCATATCTACAATAAGCCGGCAGCGCTGGTGATTCGAGCTCGTAATAAAGTATGTAAGTACGTCACAGCAGCTTAGTATTGCATGTCACTTGACATCCGTCTGTGAGCACACAGCTTTAGCTTCGCAAGCGTAAGGCTTTAGAAAGCGCGCGCACCAATAAATACTCGTCCGATTATGATCTACGGCGCGTAGCCCGTAGCTACATTGCATTCAGTTTATATGCATCTACATACCAATACACGTATTACCACAAGTTCATCCTAAATGCGTAAATCTACCGATCTGATGCACGATAGTGAAATAATACTGACAGATTTGTGTACTGCAAATGTACACACTTTAATGTTATCTGCCTTGTAGTTTATTAAATACGAGTACAATCGAAGACTTGTGGAACGCGTTTCGAGCTCCACTGGCGCGTCATACCTAGAAAAATTTACACAGCGTGCGTGGGATTCTCAGGAAGACGCGAACTACATAAAAAAAGATACCTCTATTATGTTAAGGGTACAATGAACACCTACGTAATTACATCTTCGGTGTTAACATCCTTTACAGTAAAGTCGCCTATCGTAAGTAATAAAATATCCATTTTACGGGATCGCATTTGAATATAATTAAGAAATGTGTTTTGATGTTACAGGATCACTATTAATAAATGTTGTTTACTTGATATTACAGTCAAATTCACGGCTGTTTATATATTGGTCTTGGTTTTACTATGGGTTTATAACCAAGAGAATAGGTGTATCTACAACAGTAATTGCGAGCCGTGCGCTTACAAGTTAGCTAGGCGGTGCTGTGTGACGAACCGTATCGTCGTCGTAGCGCTGGTCGCCCGCGGCACCTATTAGCATATGCTAGGGTTGACACACTACAGTTCTATTGTAAGAACCAACGGCTATTCTAGCTAAATGTTGGCATGCAATCATTTTGCTGTCAAAAGTACATTGTCTCCGTAAGTTTTGTTTTATTATTATTTTTTACCATACCGTTATTACTTTTATTGATAACAAAATATACACGTAACAATTCTATTAATCGCTCTGTAATACTTTATTGATTTCTTCTCGTCAGATTACTCTATTGTGAATAGTTTGATTAAATTAAATAAATATATATTTTTTAAATATTGTCGGACAAATTACACAGCGCCACCTAGCCCCAAAGTAAGTGAAGCTTGTGTTATGGGTACTAGACAACTGATAAACATACGTAAATACATTTTTTTTTGTAAATACATACTTATTTTACATAGAAAATACCCAGACCAAGACAAACAGACATGTTCATGCACACAAATGTTTGTACTGTGCACAAAGTAGCGTAACAGCGCGTTTCACCACCGCGCCACCGAGCTCGTCAATCCGAGATTAAGAGTTAGTTCAAATTGCTAATACAACATAACACATGCTAGATTTTTAAACTATCAATTGGCATAATTTAAAGAATACTCATTTATTGTAACCAATAACGAACAATTTGCAAAAGCAATGAGACTATTGATATCTACCTTTTACACTCAAATCAACATTGCCTACCTTTAATCTAACTTTATATTCAAATTAACAGTATAACAAAAAATGCGCCACCAAACTACTCTTAATTCAGACGACACTAATGAACGGTAGTAATCATAACCGTCAAATCCTAATATACTAATCAGCACATTACAAATTTAATTATATTTTAATAATAACAGCAGTTGTATATATATATATATATATATATATATACATACATACACACACCACTTATATATGACTAGCCCTTGCACCGACGAGTGAGTACCAACCCATCATCGCTAGTTGAGTTGAGGCCATATCCAAACCGTAGTATACCTATATCAATTTCGATATGCCGTCCATATGTGTAGGTGGTATTATCGCAAAATGTTTTCAATGTAGGTCAATCGGATATCAGTTTGGTTTCTAGTAATTGGATTGAGGTGATTGTACACCTAAGAGGCATTTACGTTTGAATATTATAGACTATGATTATGATACGCATTACATGATTTATTATTTATTAGTTGCAATTTAGAAAGATAAATGTTGACATATATATACTTTGATGTAATGTATTTATCACTTATTTTCGCGTAATTATGTTCAAGGTTTTTAATAAAGATGCGAGAAAACACATACCGCAAATATTTTTAACTTTTTATTTTTTTTATTTTTAACTTTTTCTCTTGAAAACTGTACAAAAAGATGTAATTTGTATTAGTACCAATTTTTGTAACTATGATAAATTGAACACGAGTGCCTTTTAACTAGGCCAAAAATTACTGGTCCTTATCATATTTGGCAAAACCTCATTGGCCTAAATTTCTAACTTACAATTATTGGGCTATCTATTATTTTCTGGCGTATAAATTATAATTTTAGATCTAAGGTTATTAGTATAGTAGTATTAGTATCATTTTATAGTATTCTCAATATTGATAATTGTAGTTACTTGTTTGGATCATAGTTATATATGGTCATAATTATATAGGGATGGCTTTCGTAATTTAATCGTAATAATGCGATTCAAAGAGTAAACGTTATCTACGTTTAGTCTTTGAATCGCATTATTAAATTACGAAAGCCATCCCTAACTATGAAAAAGTACGAGGAGAAAATATCATATTTTTTATTACTAAAAAACTACTGGTTAAGCAGAAAATGTAACTAAGGCCAAGTTACGTCATGATACACTCACTATAAAAAAAATCCGCCCAATTACATGAGCTGTTTGGGAGGAAATTGACCGCAAAGTATTATTTATGTATGCAGCCATCCTTAAAAAAAATAGAAGACAAAAGCAGTCAGAACCCGTTATATACGTTTTCCCATAGATTTCGCGGTCATATATGACCACCCGGGTTTCGAAGGGTTAAGACCTACAGTTGGTTTGAGACTGACAATTTAGGGGTTCAATAGCTTAGCTTCATTTGGGTGTTTTCTATGTATTATAAGTATTTTATGACAAAAAATATTTAAGTATGTTTAACAATTATGTCGGTTTGCATAGTTTAAAACTATACTTCATTGAGTAATTTAAATGAAAATAATTTGAATGAAATGTCTTTCTGAATACACAATTTTCAGACCAATTATTGATTCTAATTTTAAATATCAAGAAATTTATTTCACCTTATTTTATTATACTATTAATTTAGCCTCAATCATATTATATTTTGATGTTTTATCATTGTTATGTCGTTTTTTGGCGTTATATAAGTGCACACATTCGAATACCCATTAAAGTACCCGATAGATGTATTACATTTAGCAAGCTCAATTAACTACTTACATACCATAAAAATAATTTTACTATTATTATTAAAGGAAGCAGTTATGTGAAATCGCGAATTACGTCCACCTACGTGCTTGTACCTCTATAAATATAGTTGTTTATGATATTTATTACCAGCACATGCATATATGTGACCGGTACACATGTGGTTCGTGTCTGCTACTTTCACGCGAGACGGGCGCGCCCATATTAATTGCTCCCGTTCTTCGACGAAGCTTTATTTATTGCCCTGACCGGTGATTGTGAAAAGCTTTGAGTGTACATTAGTTTTAATTTTATCTCGTATATTTGATCTGACGGGTGACACACAAGCGCCTGCGACGTGTGGTCGCCGAATCAGTACATCTCTGCTAGCCCGCCATTCTATCACTTCGAGAACATTTTGATAATATATATATATACTCGTATAACCGTAACATTTGCGAACCATTTTGTGAGAAAAATATACCCGACGCTATTTGCCGTTGTCTTCGTACGGCTACACTCGGGGAGTAAATAAAAAATCAATCATTAGCTAAACAAAATGTGAGCGCTCGCGCCCCGATGTTTTTAGAGAAATAAACATTAATTGTTTGCGCAACGACCGCCGCCAAAATCAATATTTGATATTCGAAAATACTATTCTAATGTATGTCGTGGTACATGGGCTCCACTTGAAGCATCTGGCACTTTAGCGGCTCTTTTGGTATCTGTCCATATTACGTGACGTTTTAGCGTTATTTAATTTACAGATTTTTTCGTTTTCTCACTTTGTCTATACATGTAGCGATGGGAAAAGAATTTAATACATTTTATTGAAACACACACATTGCTATTTTTTTACGCGTTTGGAGATTCATTTTCGAAAAGATACTTGTATACATAGTGGAAAAGAACAGAAAGGGATCTACATAGATGCTGTGTTAACACTGGGAGTGGTTAAGCGAGATAATTCTAGTATTGTTAGCGTCAATGGACTAATCCTTGCACATATAAGCTACCATGGTACTGTAGAAGATTTATAATATTTATAAATGCAATACTATTTATAAAGTCAAATTAAAGAAAACTACGCCTTAATATCACTAAAGCCAATAATATAAATCTAGAAATAGAACTAACCACAAGTAAGTAACCTACTTTTGAAAATAAATATTACAGTTTCGAGTTAAAAGACACCACACTTATTTATTACTAAATAAACTTTAACTTCATTTATAGTAAACTTGAGGCTTCAATTAATTTACATACAGAAGAAATTAGTGTTGCTGATTTTTATGGCCGGTTACCCACATGTTCGTTGTCTAATATAAATAAAAAAAATCCAAAGCTAACTCTTTTTTTATTTCCCTACGAAACAAAAAGCTCTGGGGGAAGAGATGCATTAGCTTGAATGGCAAAGCCCCTGTGATACTCCTTGTAATACAAGCAGAGTGCACGCTCGTTTGACACTATAGTAGAATAAATTTAAAAATAAAATTAAAACAGTAGTAAATACGTAGCTAATGCTCTTATAAAACTTACACGAACTTATATTTACATACATATAAATATCAATATGTCTTTAAAATGTGGTATCTAACGAAGTTTAACGCTAGTAAAATTAATTTAAAATTTTAATAAATAACGCATTAGGCAAAAAATAGCTACGCTTGAGGTCTCACGGTCAAACTCGCTATAAAATCTGTTGACGCCGCCGACTGTACCGTCACAACGCGGAAGTTTGTACAATAATATATTACAGATATTACCAACTAATTATATGCTGCGTCTCAGAATCGGAATATGTAAATGATATACCATTATCCACCTGCGTTTTTTTTAACAAAGTACTATTTACAAAAACAAAGCTACTTTATTTCTCGCGGTATAAACAGAGCCACAAGTGCAAATTTTTAATTGGAAATCGAGTTTTCGATACATTCCGCTAGATGTGCTGCTTTCAAAAAACATGGTCACAAATGCGGAATATAATGTTAACCTTTGTAAAAATTCACACTTAAGGCTCTAGCTGCTTCTGTTTGACCTTGGGACCATACATCCCTACACTGCGAATAAATATTTGTTTTATCTTCACTGTCTATGCAGATATACAGGTACTATATGTTTTTACTATACTTACATGTTGTCGATATTATTCTAATTTCAAATAAATAAACATAAAACCTCGAATCTGCTTAAATAATACGAGTACTTCAGTATTCAAAAGCAAATTTACAAATTTGATCTTCATCGATCTAAATTTCAATTCTGATTTTGGTTTTAGTTTTGTTATTCATTTAGGTTTTAATTGCGATTCGGATAAATAACTAGGAACAGTTAACTAGAGATACAAATAATGTTAAATAATAAATTGTCATATTGCATATGTAATGATGTGTTGATTGTGATTTACAAATAAAGATTTATTAATTTATTCCAGTTATTTCAACTTCCCCTGCACCCTCACTAGTCGCAATGCCAGATTACCTTATTAGTGGCAACACGATAGATAAATAGATTATCATATGAGATGGCTTACCCATTCGGCAGATGTCCTTGATACTATGGAATAATTCTGTTATCGATTAAAAAGACATAATTAATATTATGTATTAATAAATCAAATTAAATAGTTCAGTTACATTATGTCCACTAAAAAAATGTAGACATTATATATTTATACATAATAAAATGCAATATTAAGTAATTTAGTTATATCGTATTCATCTGGCGGTTCCATTCATTGGTAGGTAATCCTAATACATCGAATACACAACAAATTAAAAAAAAAACCTTATTAACTGAGGAGCTGAACTTCGCTTTATAACAGTCATTCGACTCGATTTATGACGATTCATTTTATATACACTTCTTCTTCGCGTTATCCCGTTTCCTAATCCATTAGGATTGGTGGGGTTCGCTACCTAAGCCTAAGGATTTGGCGAAGACACTGATTTTTACATGGAGCGACTGTCGTCAAACCTCCACAACCCAGAGGGAAACCCAGATCTTTCTTAGGTTAAGTCATACGTCTTTCGAAATATAATTTCTTGGGGTTCCTTCACTTTTGTGTGTTTTCCTTCACTGCCGAGCAAGTGATAAACATGTACATATATCCGAAAATACGAATTTTAGTGATACTCATGCTCCTGCTAGGATATGAACCGGGGACCACACCGGGGATTCATATCATAAACACGACCGACAATATAGACTCGAATCAAAATGTAATTTGGCTAGTATAACCCCCCCCTTCTATATTCTAACGTCTTCACCTCCTGACACTACACTAGTTCTACATTTTCCAATTCCCTTTGTCGTATTTTTTATACTACGTCGTAAGGCATACAAGCTTACGGCTCACCTGATGTAAAGTGGTTACCGTAATATATGAAGGCAATATGGGATATAGTGCGTACTACTACCCCTGCTACTACCACAATAACTACTGAGCAGTTTTCTGGCAACTTCACTCATTCGCATTAATACAACAACCCTCAAGAAACTTGTTATTTGTCTGCGGTTTTCTGTGAGATAGAAGTACTTCTCTAGTCGAGCTGCTTTGATGAACTCTAACTAACTTAGGTTAATAATTTTTTACATTAATAGAACTTTTCTTTACAAATTTTATTATATATTTGTAAAGTGAAATTCTAGTAATGTAGTATAAAACAAAAATAACAATGAGTACATATGTTGTATGTAATAATCAATTTGACGTCGAAGACAATATTTTGATTACAGGTTTATTATCTTTTTACTTATTATTCTTGGTACGTTGATGTCTTTTCTTAAACAGAGCGAATCGTAGCTACTTCAACTCGCCGCTACTCCAGAAAAGTAGCATTAAAAGTTTTACTCTCTTTGTGTATCTGTATATATTTACAAATACTTGCGTATAAGTATGATCACGTGATTGTCCGTGTGTCATCATAGCTCTCTATAGTAGTGTTCTAGTAAATGAACCGAGATCATTAGTTTTCGAGATACGCGCGAGTGATAACTTGGATGTTGCTAACGTCCATAGGCTACGGTAATTACTAACCATTAGGCAAGTGTTTGTCATACAAATGATATAAGAAAAGATATAGGGAGGGGAAGTCGAAGGTTTTAATTATCTATTAATTCAATTGTAAAGTCAAACCCGAAAGTATTTAATTGAGCTTAACAGCTGTTATTCATCGACAACTGCTGAAATGTATGGCTTGACATATCCAGATATCGAAATAAATTAACCCATATTCCTGACGCTAGCATTTGCACAAGTAATTTTTTGGAACTACAATTCGCGTAATTTTATAGTAATACCTGCTACGCTCTGGTATAACCAAAAATCTGTAAAGTAAGAGTAATTACAGTAACCAGTTAGTGAAGTAAATATAAAAAATATATTTTATGTTGTTATGTAATATAATTACAATCACAAGTTCAATTAAATTGGATAATCAATGGTCGGTATTGAAAGAAACAATTATGTTGATAATTATATTTTTGAACCTTTTTCAGTTATGAAATTGTTGTGATATGATGAGTCGCTTGAAGAATGGTCAAGAACAGGTCACGACAATATCCAAAAATACCTGCTAAACTGGTCGAAAACTGGTCGGAGGGGACAGCTGGACAACCCCGCATCAGTGTCCGAGGGCGTTCGGCATGTTGGCAGGTACCGGTCAGTTGGGGGGCGCGTCCACTAGGGGTCACTCGCGCACAATGCGTTGTCCAATGTCCGGTTCCCGGTCCGGTACCAGGTGGGTTTCGTACGGCACAGTTTTCGCGGAAGCTAGGTAGCTCAGTGCGCGGCCGGCGGCTGTGCGGTTCGGGTGCGACGCTATTAGCTACTGCTGTGTCGACCGCACGCCCGCCTCGCACGGCCCGGCAAGCGCGCTCTCGACTCATGGAGAAGGGTGACATCGCGACTCTTCCTCCTTATTTATCCACAAAGGGTTGCCGACCGTTAAAAGCAGGGTGCTATTATACTAACTTTTGTTTATCTGTATTAAAGAAATTGGCCAACGGCGCTGTTAGCTTAATAGATTCGCTTATGAATAACATTCTAAAATAATTTGGCTCATGTCCGTGCATACAGTTCTAATCGATATTTATTTTAAATACGAAATTAAAGTACTTTCAAATATATGGGAAAATTACATTACACCATTTATAACAAGCAAAATTAATATTATAAAATGTAAAACTTCTGACTAAAAATTTTCTCTAAAAATCTATACTCACATTCTTATCCATTTGTTATAGAAATTGCTTATTAATATACTAGCTAAATGGAAAATAGTATGCTTATTTACGCCCACATTCCAGTGACTGTCCTTGAAAGTAAATATTGTAGTGGCAACAATGAGTCTAGATAAATTATGATAAATAATGTTTACGTCCAATGTAAAATAACTCCAGAAAACTTTAAAACAATGTCATGACAGTGCGGCGTGAGAAAAGCTTAGGCGACGTCAGAATTAATTAAAGTAATGGCCTAAGGAAACATAAAACGTCTGCAGTGGTGAGGTAATTACTAGTCGAATTTGAGCTGAGGCGGGGCAGCGGTCGTCTCAGAACTCACTGCCCATTGCTTCTAAATGGTCGAATTAATTAGTACCACTGCCACTACTGTATCTTTTGATTCTATATAATCTATCTCTTATTTTTAACAATAAGAATTGTTAATAAGGCAACCTAAGACCTTGAACCATCTGTATGTAAAATTTTAATGATGTAATTACTTTTATTTAATTCCCCAAGGGATCTGGCGTGACGATGAATGCTTCCATATAAAACTTGATCAGTATGACATTCTTTAGCTTGATCAGTTGGAGTGAAATCTAGGTAACTGACAAATGTGGGTTCAGTAAATACATGAAATTTAAGAAATTATATTTCGAAAGACGTGTGACTTAACCTAACAAATATTTGGTTTACCCTGTGAGTAGTGTATTAGATCTAACGGCAGTCGCACCATGTAAAAAACAGTGTCTTAGCCAAATCCTTAGGCATAATATGTAGGGGACTCCGCCAATCCTAATGGATTACGAAACGGAACAACGTTAAAAAGATTCAGTAAATATACCTTATAATTAATAAATTACTTTATCACCATCCATGAGCTTTATTTTATCATTAATTTACATATACTCAAACTCCACACAGTAAGGTTTATTTTGGCAAAGCATTCCCTAATACGGTGTCACATAATTTGTGTTTGAAAAACGTGACTAAATTTATGGTATTGAAAATTATTATAATCATCTTTTTAGCGTATAAATGTATATAATGATTACACTAACAATTTGGGAATCACAGAAACTGCTGTAATAATTGTTTATTGCTCGCTGCCAATTTTGTCTGCAGGTAAACCTAAACATCAATGTAGAAGCTATTTCATCCAAGTTTAATTGAATGATAAAAGTAGAACACTTACGTCAATTCATTGGAACCAAAACAGCTTTAAACATTTGCCGTCTCAAAGTTTTATTATAACGGCCATTAATTTATATTACGTTACAGATAGCAAACGATTTAGACTTCGTTTTTTACCGTTTTACATAATTACAAAATTATGCCTTATATTTACTAGTGGGTATGTGTACCGGTCGGCGCGCCCACTCACAGGCGGCGCACGAGAGAATTAGAGGAGCTCACTCGATCGAGATGGATTGCCATAGATAATATGTCATGTTCGTTTTTAAGTAGCTAAATAACACTAACTAGTCGAGCTGATCGCTAATGGTTTGTCCAATATGACTCTGATAGTTACAGTTCCGTATAGAGTCATTAATAAATTAGCAACATTTTAATGCCACTTTTCTTTTCAATTGTTGATCGTGGATGGTTATTATGTTTAATAACGTGACGTCTACATAGATACATTACTAGTCAAGCTGATTCACGTGGCAGTAAGCTGACTATATCTGCCGAATCTCTGATTGTAGAGAGGCCGGGAAAGCTAGAACTAAGGACAAATATGAAACGACGAATCGTTGGACATCCCCCTCTCATCGGCAGATCGATGGCTTCAGGAATTATTAAAAACTCAATATATAACTATGTTAAATATAGCCTACGTCATATGACATTTAAGCTTTCACCATTTATATTCGTAACACAGTAATTTTCTTTTTACAAAAGACGTCCTATTCTGGTGATCAAGTGACTACAAAAAAGAAAAGGTTCTTAACTTTAAGCCTAGTATGATTATAACAAAAAGCACATGATATTATTAAAACTTTACTGGCATTGAAGATGCGCTGTAATTGCTGAAACCACCATAAACTTCTAAAGTCGCACAAATTTAACTAATACTTCGGAAACGAAAATACAAGAGATGTCAAATGAGACAAATGAATAAAATTGCGCAGACAAGATAAATTACAAAATAAAATTCATTTTAAAACAGGCATTGCTTTATATTGTATAATATGACACAATGTAATATTATGGTTCACTGTAGTACTAGGTAAACGTAATACGCTGTTTTTAGAATGCATGTTAGAGACTTTATGATGTATGAGTATAACATTTATTATGCGATGTCTAAGTAAAATATATTCTAATGAAAATCAAAGGTAATGAAATCAAATAAGCGTTTCATTATCAGTATCTATCAATATAAGAAATCATCAACGTCATGAATTATGCGCCCTTTGGGTGGTAAGAACCGTATCTGCATTATGTATGTAACGGACGCTGGTATACGTCGGAATATATGATTGGCGTAACGAGCACAGGTACCGATTTTGGTCAATAATCGCCATAAGTATAGTGAGTACTTTCGCGTACCGAATGCAATAATAATTGGAGGGTCCGATTTATCACATTGCTGTTCTCCGAAATGCCTGAACAGTTCTTGTGCAAGCCCTTCACGTCGTGCGCACGAAAATATCTCCTGCAGTCCGTGCTGAGTGAACGTAATTATAGCTGGAAAAATACATGCATGGGAAGTTCATTCGTGAACGTTTTTATCTTTCTTATTACTGCGCCTAACCGTTTAAACTTCGCAAAAAATAAACAATCACGGTACCGAATTTCTTTTATGAAGTGACCCGTTGAATTTAATAATAGCATGAAAGATGGCATACTGTGTTACAATGGAGGGGTCAAGCTTTCACAATATAACAAACTTTACTTCCCACACTGGTCATTCGTGGGTACTGGTCATCGGTGACCATCGAATGTTTTGTTTAAATATTGTCTCCCCAGGATAAAAACAACCCTTTTCTCTTTTCAATGGATTTGAAAGACAGTACTTAATCTGCGGCACCCCTTTGAATGGGGCAAACTCACTATTCATCGACTTTATCGTCCGAAGCCTACCTACAGGTGTCTGCAACTTATGGCTGTACAGCACTGGAAGTAATTTTATGGTCATTCAAATTGAAACTTTATGCCCATTAAAATAATATAAGCATTTAAACGATGAAAATAATCGTGATTAATTGACAGCAAACGGTGCGACCGTAACGGCAAACTCCATTTTGTTACCTCAAATCTCTAATTATTGATGATATCCGCATTTCGCCGGATTTGTTATAATTGAATCGTATCTATAAGCATCCGACGAACGTAAAAGTAGGCTTGTTGAACTTTAAGTTTCAACATGTAAAACTGGTGCTACTCGTACTAATCGGACGTAATAGGTTTATTCAAAATGGCGCACAATCCTAATTAATTCTCGTAGTTTGAAATTAGAAGATGTTAATTTTAAGTCGGATACGCTCTCAATAGTGAACAGACAAGTTGACGTCAACTAGGCAATGCAGAGTGTTTTCCACGTAGACGAGTATTGTCGCGGGGGGAGTTCGTGTGATACTGAACACCACTCAGTAATTCGATGTTCAGTATATAATATACCAGCACTCAGAGAAAGTCGGCATCATCATGATAAGGCGCTAGCTGACGATAAATTTATGCGCCCTTTGTTTCTTTTCATCGATTTATCAAAAACGATCCTTTGTGCCGTTTACGTCTCAAAGACGGGTCAGCTAAATCATAACTGATACAAGTTAAGCTATACTATTAAAGTATATGTAATAGTTATTATTTGGTTACATTTGATTTTACTTTACGTAACTAGAAATTTCTATTTTACACATTTCACACAAATCACAATGCGACTGTAAAACAAATCATCTAAAAATTCATAAAGAAGCAGTAGGTACCTACCAAATTTCATACTACTTTTGAAAGTATTCATTATGTATACTAACGTAGATAGTATTAACATATTACTCATAATTACTAACATAATATGGATTACTTTTACTGGTCTGAAATAAATATCGCTTTATTTATTATGAAGTAAACTTTAGACATACAATAAGTTTTGTAAATAATAAGAAGCGGATTTTTCATTGTTGTACTCACTTAATGATATGTAAACATAGTTCAACAAACTTTGAAACACTTGAATTCTAAGACTGCAATAGGTATTTTAAAATATAAGTAAATGTGAAAATGACCACATTCAGCTATACTAATATATATACCCTGGGTAATTTAGGGGTAACTTTGTATAAAAACGCCTAATTGAAGATTGTGAAAGAAACTGTAAATAAACTGTAAAGAAAGAATTACGAAACAGATATACAACGCAAAAGTAGAAGGATGTAGAAGCCGAGGAATACCAAGACCAAAAGATCATGTTTTATCAGAAAGTGATGTCAGGAGCCCTAGAAACCGGCGAGCTTGCATGAGAAGAGCAATGAATGTTAAAGTAGCGAGTGAGGTGTGTAAAAATCGAGTCATAGGCGCTCGGTTCTCTCTGCCTTCACCGCAAGGGATTAGGCGTGAAGTTATAGATAGATAGAATATTACATACTCATATATTTACATATTCATATTCTTTCAACGGCGGCATCATGAAAACTTGCTCCGATTTGCATGACATTTTACAAAATGTAGCATTCCAGCAACCATTTCTTTTTGTTTTCTGTGACACCTTGCTCTTTTATCTATTTTTCTATGTATTTTCTGTTCGCGGAAATTCTTAGATTTTCAGGATAAAAAATATCCAGAATATAATTTTTAGCACCAAAATCAGTTCAGTAGCATGACAACGAACTGATGCAGAGACAGACAGAATTTTAAAATTACTTTATATTTAATATTTTACAATTAGAGATTAGTCGTCAATTTAGAGATTAGTAACGTCACTATTTAACAAATATTTTATGTACCTACTCAAACTTATACCTACTCCGATTTATATTTGCGATTTTTCTACACATAACTTTAGTTTTCCATCATCCCACGCAGGTGACAAGAGTGAGATGTCAAATGAAAGATTGCGGATCGTTTGATGTGAAACATTGATTGTGGCCAATAAACACAAAGATAACTCTCCCTTTATCACTCCCCCAATAATGCATCAACAATTATAAACAATTAGAATCTTATAAGTTTCGCACCGGGGTGCAGCGATGTGTTGATCTGTCAGACAGAATCCTATGTATGCATTAACCAAAATTTCGTTGTAACAACAATGAAAAATAATAAGAAAATACCGTAATGTACAGAGAGCTTGTTTTGATCACTTAGGCCACGGGCGGATCAATTTGACCCTTATCGAGAAAATAACCGACGAAAGCGCAGTCCTATTAACTACATCAAGAAAAAATTGATTGTACGTGATTATGGATTGTGGATAATTGATTGTCGGCAAAGGCGGGATGTGTCGCATACATGCCGCACTACTGTAAAATTACAATAACTATGCGCCTTTAAAAACAACAACCCTTGTGAATGTATGAAATATGGCAATTTACTAAACGTGTTAATATAGCTTGGCCGTCCGTGGATTCAACTTAATTATCCAATTATGCCTGTTGTAGCAAAAACTGAGCACAAATTATTTGTGAATAGGCGAGAGATATCTGTTGGACGCCAATTATTCAATGGTTTACATATTAAAATAGTGCGTCCAAAACAAATGTACCTATCTGTATCAATATTCGCTCCGAGTCTACACTGCCATAGGTCATATTTTCCTTCATAGCATTTTTTCTTCCAATAAGAACGCAACGTTTTGGATTAAGGCAGGAAATGGCAATGTTTGATGTCTAATAGAACAACACAAAACCTAATTTCCTGGGTCCGACGATCTTGTCTAATAGATGAATTCAATTTTTTTAGTGTAGAACCAAAATATAATATATACTTATTGACCAATTAGCAAAATTATAAGCTTGCATAAATATAAAATAAATATAAAACGTTATAATAGCAAACTATAAAAGTGCACGCGAAAGTCTTCCTGCGACCACGGACGCTGCAAAGCGTTCAAAACGTCAGGTTCAACAAAATAAATAAAACACGCGATACTTAGGTTAAAAATTGTTTAATTCAATGTGTAACAATCGCGAAAACCTAAGACAATACTATAAAAGTCTTATTTTCAATCTATAAAACAGACAAAATAGAGACTATTACAACTATAGGTACTACTACAATTTATTTGGTAATGGGTTCTCTACAGGTCCCATAGCGTCTAATATTTAGTGGTAGTTAGTAGTAAATAAAAAAATAATATATTTTCTGAATACTCAATTGATTAATAATATGAATTTTACATTTGTGTACTAAGTCCTATAGGTTTTTTTTTGGAAATAATAAACATAATAAAACAGTAAATTAGTTTTTGAAACCAAAAGGGCTATAATGATCCGTTTCTTTCGATTTTCGTTTCAAAAACTACAATACCGAACACCATTTCAAAAAGTGATTCCAATTAATAATAATATATAACTATCACTATAACAAATGACGACATAAATACTCTTCTAGTAAGTAAACCTTCAAATGGCCCAAAACTATGTTGAGTCTCTGAACGCGTGACGTCATTTGTAAGTAAGCAAACTACCAGCTGCAAAAGCTGTTATTGCAATTAATTGACTAATATCAAACAAAATAAGTTACTAACTAGTTAGATTAGTGCCACAAACCTTCAAATATCTTTAATATCAGGAATAAAATAATATTTTTTACTACTAGCCGTATAAACTATTATTACAAATGAAGTTTTTTTTTCAATAAATAATCCTTAGTCACAGTTTTGATTCATTTAAAGGTATATTTATTTGAAATGATATTTTTTATATATCTAGTGCTAGTGAATGTATGGATAGAGAAAATGTAAAATAATTATGATCGTATGTTTTTTTCTGCAACGTCGGGAGGCATACTTGTAAACGGTCTATCTGATGTAAAGTGTCTCTCGTAGCTTATGAACATTTGCAATGCAAGAACTATCGGCGCGTTGGCGCCCCTGATGCTAACGTAGCAACTAGTTAAGAGCTTAAGCTTAACTAGTAACTCACTCACTTGCAGGAACACAACAACCCTCTAGGGAATTTTTATTTGGCTGCGATTTTCTATGATGTGGCTTCCCCATTTCCCCAGTAAGGCTGCTTTGATGCGTCCTCCTTGACGCTCTCTCAAAAACACCCAGACCAATACAAACAGACATGTTCATGAACACAAGTATTTATCTGTGTAGAAATCGAACCCACGATCCTTAACCACTCGAGTAGCTACTTAACCACCAGACTTGTCCTGTTTGACGTATGAACCAGACGACCAATTTAAGTACATCCAATATTCTTAAAAGCTTGATTTCATTTAAACGTATATATAAAGAAGAAGAAGGAAATCTGTAAAGAGACTATCAACATTTTTCCATAAATTTTAAAAGCCAATTCATTGTAAAGTTCACAGACAAAGTTTACTACAAAGTACCTACACTGACCATACCAGGAAATCGGCAGATTAATTCGTTAATGTGCACATAAATAAATGTTTCTTGCAGTTAAGAAGTATAAAATATTCTTTGACTGTGAACGTAAAATATACATAGTAATAGTATTTATATTTATATAGACAAAGCCAAAACAAGAGTAGTGATAGCCCAGTGGAACCGGCCTAGTGACCCCTGGTTCGAATGTACTCTTCTACTACTAAATTCAAACTTATAATTTTTCATGGAGGTTTCGTATGGGGTGTACTCGTAAGCATCTGCTAAGAAAGGATTTTCCCACGGGACCTAAGGATACACCTGTATGAATATTGGCAGTAGTTTATCATAAATACTTACTTCAAAAAAAAATACAAATTTACAGCTATCCGTGAGCTATTAAATTTACAGCCTGCAAAGATGTCGTTGAAGGTAAATAATCCCACGTTGTATGTAATCCAGCTAAATGTGTTACTTTTAAATCAATTAAGCAAAACATATAGGTACAGGTTTATTTATACAGAAATGACAACTAAAAATTAATACATTACATTTTGTAGAGAAATCACGTTAGGTACGAGTATGTTCCGACAAATTTAAGTTAAAACTACGTAAATGTATCATCTTGAATTTGTTTCTTTTTCAATTATAATACATTGTAAGGCATGTAACATTCGAAGTTTATACGAGTTAACATATATTGAGATTACCATTTTAAATGCGAAGTTGTAATGTCGTTTTGAGTACTTACGTTGTACCATGAAGGAAGATTGTAATGTAAAGAGTAATATTTTTCTCGTAAACAAAGTAAGTTATGGGTCCTCAACGTTCGATATATTCATAGAAATCGTAAAGTTAATTGGACACTAATAGTGTGAGGAATTATTATATACTACTAGTTTCCTAACGGGCTGAGGGCTGTAAACACACGCGCGTTTATGACAAAGTAATCGAAGTCCAATTATTAATTGACTACGTCGCATGAATTTAAAAATGCATGGCATTTAAATGCCAACGCGGTCGCCATTTTAGTTCGACACACGAGAGAGACTATCACCTTGAACACGACTTAAATCTGACAGCCTCGAATATTACTCTCGCTCGAACCAATTAAATTAAAATTAAAGTATCTCTAGTTTTTGTTCCGTTCGTTGTCGCATGCGTTCAACGTTTTTTATTGTGACATATTTTTTCAAGTAATGCTAGCGCCGCTCCATACCAGTATATTAATAAAATATCATGGATAAAAATGTAAGTCAATAGCTGTTTACTTGCGAAAACAACAGAAATATTGCATTCCTTCTACATTACGACACTTTTATATATTTACCAAGTTCAGCAGCAGATCTGAATATATGTTCATAACATACAGTTACTAGTTACCGGCTTTCGCGATAAAGAGATAAGTTTCCAGAACACCTTTACCAAAAAATGTGTGCAATAACACTGCTTCATTCATCTCTTGATAGTCATCATTTCTTTCTCAGTACCGCTAAATTACATTTCTAGTAGCTGTGTAGCGCGTTTACGAGGTACTTTGAAGATGCTACGCTGTGTCCGTAATGGCTATTGCAATATTATACGGTCAGATGCCCGAGTGATACCAACATATTCTACTGTGTAATTTTGACCACGGAAGATAACAGTCCAGGGTCAAAAGAAATTGTAGGGGTACATTTAATGCCTAACGCGGGTCGCGTATCAAACATCTAAGCTTTCTAAGAAAACCAGAACAACATTTTAAATTTACTGGACATATCATTTTTATGACTTAAACCTTTTATATTTTGAACAGTAAATTATTCGATGTCGTTAAATGTTCATAGACACAAGTAATTTAAATATCTATATCACTTTCTTAATCTATGTAACTTTCTCTCGCACTAAATATGTAATTTAGTTATTTAAGCTGGCTTTAGAATCGATGTAATGACCTTGCTTACAACTGTATGACTTCACACAATCAGACTACTGATGTCGTTTGACCTGGTGTACTTGCATCCTTCATCTGCCTGCTAACTCAAACATGCAAGTGTAGACTATCAGACAGTGACTATTCAGAGTCTGGAGGGCTGGACGTAATTTTTTTTAGTGTAAGTACGAGTATATTACTTGATATATATACTCAATTTTAATTACGAAGTCACATAATAACTCATTACGGGAACGCATTCTGCACGCTTCATTACATACATAAATAAATAAATAGTCTAAGCTTATAGAAGTAAATCAACATATTTTTAAGTGGAATCTAGTGTGTTACTGTACAAAATATATACAAAATAAATATTCGAAAGGGCAACTAGTTACAATTGAATTGTAAGCTTATAGTATTCATGCTACTGTCCCTGTCTTATTATTAGATTCAATTTAATTATTTACTATTATAGAACTTACCCGCTCACATAACAGTTATATTGTAATATTACAGAAGCCGTGAAGTAATTACCTATCTAAATTAATCAGATTTGATGTTCAATGTGAATATTAATAAAGTGGCTGTCATTTCTCCCTACATCTGTATACGCTGGCATGGTTCTATTATGTAATGGAAAGACAGATAAGTATGCTAATCTCGTAGATGTGCGGTGATTAAAGTAAATACACTGGTGTAGTATCTAATGTAGAAATAGAATAAGTTATTGAATAACTAACAGCATGAATAACAATAGTACGGAAAATTTGTAGTCAAAGAAAATCGCAGCTTTATTAATAACAATTCGATTAAATTATTTCAATTTGATTACATTTTGATTTAGGTGTGATTCTTGGATATTAATTGGAGCCTCTAAGGAGATAACGGAAGTGATTGTACGTATAAAATATGACATCATGCCTGCACCGCGTATTAGCTTCTATAACAATGAAGTAATGATAATAAAAGTAACAGCACTCAAACTTTTTGCTTACAACTTGTCAATTCAATTAGAAAACTAGTAGATAGGTCAAAACAAATTAGAATCTCGAACCTTACGTACCAACTATATTCATCGCATGTGCGCACAGTGATGACTTCACCGCTGCCGCCCAATTCTAATCTATAAAACGTAACTACATAAATTACAGCCGCTGGGAGACGAAGTCAAATAAACGCGGCGTGTTTTGCAATCATATGAATAAGTGCGGAAGCGATCAACTTTTGGACTCACTGATTAATCAATCATAAACGCTATCGTAAAATTGTGATACCCAAATGAACGCCGGCGGCGACTGCGGGATCGCATCGGGCCCCTAAGCCTCACAACACTAACTTCATGTCGCTATAAAATTTATGGAGGCTCTATTTTGGAAGCTAATTAAAAAATAGTTTCGGCCGTTAGAAAAGTCCGAGCGTGAGAGAGTGATAAAACTTCCAGAGAAGTAATTTGGGCAGTAGGTATCATAATACTATAATAAGCATTGGTCCCTCCGTATGCCTTACCAAAGTCTATTTGGTATAAATTACGTGTTGTAACTATTTCGAAACGATGATAATCTCGTCTCGGGCCACGAAAATAATTTTTATTAAATTGTTTTTCGTTAACATTTAACCAATCGTTAACGCATGCATAGTTGCACACTTGTGGCTAGTAAGCAATAAAACATGGGAATCAATACAAAGGTAAAACGGCACTCAGCGTGGCTAGAGGCTGTAATGTACTGTGACCCGATCACCCGAACGGACACCGCTAGTCGTTAGACACGGGAGGCTGCGCGGGAACGGCACGTAGTGCTGTGCGCATCCTACATTATGTACCTATGACTATGTTCATTAACTATAATAGTTGACAACTTTACAAAACATATCAAATATAATAAAGGTGTCCCTAAGTTTAAAAATAAGTCGATATATCCAAAATTGTCTGGGCTGTAAGATTGCATACAGCAGGCATAAAAGCATACGGTCCACCTGATGTAAAGCGGTTACCGTAGCCTATGAACACTTGTAATACATTAAGTATCACTCGCGCGATGCCTCCTCTGCTACTAACACAGCAACTCCTCAGGAGCTTACTGACGACCTCACTCACACGCAGGAACACAACAACCCTCTAAAGAGTTGTTATTTGGCTGCGGTTTTCTGTGAGGTTGAGCCCAGACGGGCTGCTTTGATGCACCCTACCTCTCTTAAAACATCCAGACCAAGACATGTTTGTCTTGGTCTGGTACATGTTCTCGAGCGTTGATGTCAAAGTCGCGTCATTCACGACTGCGCCACCGAGCTCGTCAAATAAGTAAGTAAATAAGTGGCTCACTATCATCTTAAGAGTCAAATCCAATCTCCGTGTGCAGTGAAGTAACTCCGTGTGCACAAGTGCACCGAAGTAACTCCACCTCTCAGACGATAGCAGCCAAATAACAACTCCCTGGATGGTTGTTGTGTTCCTGTGAGTGAGTGACGTTACTAGTAAGCTCCTGATAAACTGCTACATTAGCAGCGGAGGGTGGTAACGATCGTTACTCCTGATATTGCTCGTATTTCTAGCCTACGATAATTTAGTTTATAACGAACGTTTAGTTTTATTAACGATAGTTTAGTTTAGTTGTACGGTAAATTAAACTTTACATCAAGAATTTCTTCGTTCTTAGCGATAGTAAGATATGTATTCAGGAATTGTGGAGCTAGATATTATAGTACAGATATACAGAGTTTTCTTAGTGGTGAACAAGCAGAGTTTTGTCTTAGTGAGAGAATTATTCTAAATTTCTTCCCCCCTGCCCCCAGTCAAATACTTTAGTTCGCAGTTGGGTGAATTTCCCAAATTACTTTTTTTTTGTCTTCGCTGAAATTCGTATTTTAAAACAAGAAAATTGTACTGGATTATTTTTTTTATTACAGAATCGGTAGTTATTGGGTTGTGGCAAAAATATCATTTGATTAAGACTATATTTAAAGGTAGAAATAAAAATATAAACACCGAATTTTTTTCATATCGGTGCTGTCCCTCTACTTTTATTACTGACAAAAAAGCTTATACGCCAATAAATAGAAATAAATTAAGTTTACAACCTTATTCTATTTCGTGGAATATTAGTTTTATTATTAATAAATAGCATGTTTCATTCTATAACTAACGATTATTTTTGCTGAAAGGCACAAAGGTACTTGTCCTGCAAAATGTTCTCATATCGGTGACAAATTGCCTTGCTGTAACAAAGTTGAGCTAGGTAATTAAAATACCCCGTATATTCCTTGATCTGAACCCTTTATGACTTATGACAGTAATATTATGCTAAATTGTTTTTGAGCGTTGTAATGAATATGTCTGTTATTTAAAAAAAGGAAGGAAATAATATATAATAATTTCTAATATTGAGATAATAATTACAAATGTGTCAATTAAAATTTCAAGGCTGATTAATGTTCGCCCTAGAATAAATAAGCTGACTAGACCTCTAAGAATTATTTGTTTTTTATTACTTAATTTGAGTAAAAACAATGATAATGAAAATTTTCATTCTTTTTATTCTTTTTGATGTTCAAAGGTGAATAGACATATCATTTCGGTGGATAGACTTATCATCACGGTGGTCAGCCTTCTCATATCGGAGTACAGAAAAATAAATCGGTGAACGGTTCGTCATTTAAGTGGCATCCAAAATTCAATCGTAATTTTCTCCTTAGTCTTGAATAATACGTTGATGTTAATAAATGTGGGGATATTGAATATTCTAAAGAATATATAAAAGCTAAAAAATATGCAAAAGAAAGATAAATGAAAAAGTTCACCGATATGATAAAAAAACACCATTTATGAAATTCACCCAGTTGCATCCACAAGTTTATCTGGCCTTTCCTCCTGGAGGAAACGAATAATTTTACACAGTAACTGTTCGCGATGCTGTCGTCCTTATAGCAATGAATGCCATATATTGACAAAATATCACAGTTATACAGCAGAAGCACAAAGTTTTGCAGTATGCCAGTATATATTCATACTTTCAGAGCATCTGCCATCAATAACGACTTTTATGCATATGATGGACAAGAATCTGGCAACCCATTTTCACAAACTCTCGAGCAGCGCGTACAGTAATATCGCCTGTGCAACGTGAATATTCGGGAAATTTCTCTCGTTCAAAATTGTAAAGAAAATATTTTTAGATTTGTTTGTATCGAACCTTTTCTTTTTAATATACAATGTTAAAGAAAAATCCAAAAAGTAGTAGTTTATTCAGTAATTTTTTTATCGAGTTTTCATGACTCCATTTACACTTTTGAATAAATTTTCATCTAAACTGCGAAATCGCACACAATTACAATGCCATCATTATGAAAATAAGGCAATTACATATGTTTTTGTAAATATATGATATAATATTTATGGAAACGTTCCCTTCTACTCAATATTTATGAACGACTCAACTAATTTGGATAAATGAAACGCTGTTTTTTTAGATACATCTGAATTTGATCTCATATAAATTTGGCGATAATCTAATAATTAGGTAAAACGTAATTTAAAAAACGCTGATCTCTGCGCCAGAAGGTACAGCTACTATGTAAATAGGCGTCGATATAATAATAATAAATATTGTCGGACAAATTACACAGCGCCATCTAGCCCCAAAGTAAGCGAAGCTTGTGTTATGGGTACTAGACAACTGATAAACATACGTAAATACATTTTTTTTTTGTAAATACATACTTGTTGACATGTTCATGCACACAAATGTTTGCCTTGTGTGGGAATCGAACCCACGAGCGTTGGTGTCAAAGTCGCGTCATTCACGACTGAGCCACCGAGCTCGTCAAATATGAATGAAGTCGGTTTCGTTTTTTATTTAAAGAATTTTAATAAAAGGAGACTACAATGTGCGCACGATGGTACGAACAATGACATGAAATGAAATGTATTATATTATGATTAATTTATTATACTATGATTAATTATTACCCTACTTAATTGTGTTAGCAATACCCGTCAGATATTTTCAGTAACATATACACATATAAGGAGATAGATTTTGACACACTCAGATTAAATTACATCAATCACTATAACACTCCTGTCAAATAAGAGAGCTTTTACGTTAGTTAAAATTTGATCTTACGCAAAACGGTTTTAGAACAGAAAAATAATATTGTCCTATGATTTTTATCTTATCAAGAACTCAGCAGTAACCCTAAAGGCATTCACTTGTAATATATTATCTCATTAATTATAATTACAAAGTCACTTCTAATGGATTGCGAGATATAGAACCTACGCCTGGGAATTTAGTCACGCAATTATTCCGGGCGGGCTGATGCGACTCGCACTGCCCCAATCTTTCGATTTCTATTACGATCAAAATAATTTGCATATAATCATTGTACGCCCACAGCAATAAAACTGAAATTATGTATCTTCAATATATTATTCCTTAAAAAAAATCCGAAGTATTCCACACTGGTGAAAAATTGAGGTGGGTTAGCCTTTGCAATCGTATCGAATTGAATAAATTTATTTAATGAGCCGTCTAAGTGCGTCGTTTAGTGCATTTTAACAGCCGAATCACGTTCGTTTTTCAGCTGGAGACTGTACAACGGTGACGAATGGAGACAAGATACAGTGTATGAACTCCAAAGACTTATGTAACCGAGCGAATTACTACGAAGGGCGGAACGGGATTAAGCAAAACGTAGTACAAATGGTGGATGAACTCTGCAGCGTGTTCGTCGCGCGCGACCTATCATTATGCCGATCAACTACGATACGCGACAAGCACAAGCGCATGCATTTTATGCTGAACATTACAAATGGCACCTCCCACAATGTCATACAATTGGAGCCGAAGTCGTGCGTAAGTTTGATTGTAATCAACGGACATGCTTGAATACCTCCTTGAAATTACGCAGTACCTATTCTATTACTTGTGTTCACATATGAGCTTGCTGTAATTCCTTTTTTTATTATTATGTTTTATTTATAAATTTAAACTTTTTACAGCAAATAAAAAAAATGTATGTACTTTTTTTTTTAATTTGCCGTACTTAACGCTACGGCATTTTCCGCCAGTTTGCCTTTGGAAATTCGTAATGTTACGTAGAATGGTACAAATACTTTTGTATATACAGAAGACATTAATAAGGTTAAAAATTAAATATTATATGGATTGATGAACAAACACTGACTATATTTACACTGGATGAATACAATAGTTACCTACTTTTTGTATTACATTTTGCGCCATCTATTCATAAAGTAAATTTTGTGTAAAATACTAATAATAGTACACAGAAAATACTCAGACATAAATTAAGTTTGTCATATTGCAAAT
This sequence comes from Pyralis farinalis, assembly GCA_947507595.1. Taxonomy (NCBI): domain Eukaryota; kingdom Metazoa; phylum Arthropoda; class Insecta; order Lepidoptera; family Pyralidae; genus Pyralis; species Pyralis farinalis. The sequence continues at coordinate 21,482,797 of OX382259.1, read as the reverse complement.
GGTCATCGTAGCTTATAAATGCTTGAAATATAAAGAGACGTGTAATTCCACTCCCGCTACTAATATAATACTAACTGACACAGTACAACCCCCTAGTGTATTATTATTTACCTGTGGTTTCAAAGGAGCATGTACTCCGCCCGTCGGCCTGCTTTATTTAAAATATAATTGTTGATGTACCTACTTTTCTTTCGCCAGTGCCTCTTTTGCTAATCATCAGAGACGTCAAGCCGCAAATGATGCTTTTAGTTATACTCAAAAGCCGTGCAACTGCGTACCTATAGATAGTTCATACGCTTGGTTACTTAGACGTGTAATTTAAGTGCACCATATGCAAGTATGGTAAGGTATAGTAATCTCGGCTTTACACATATTGGTGAGTCGCTTAGCCCTGAACTCAATTGAAAAAGCCTGACACAATAACTTCTGCCAGGTCTTTAAATTTGAGTATCTACCGAACATTTTGTACACTACTACTATAACTTCATGCCAAATCCCTTGCGGGGTAGGCAGAGAGAACCGAGTGCCACGTGACTCGATCCTTACATATCTCACTCGCTTCTTTAACATTCATTGCTCTTCTCATGCACTCTCGCCGGTTTCTAGGGCTCCTGACATCACCTTGTGATAGAACACGACCAATTTGGTCATCGTAGGTAAGTCTTGGCCTTCCCCGGCTCCTACATCCTTCCACTTTTGCATTGTATATCTGCTTCATCATTCTTTCATCTTGCATTCTTTCTACATGTCCGAACCAACGGAGCATGCCTCTTCTTATTTTAACACCGATGCTCTCTTTCAGACCAACTCTGTTTCTAACATCATCATTGCGAATACGGTCTACAAGCCTTACGCCACAAATTTTGCGCAGCGCTCGCATTTCGACCGCGTTTATTCTACTTTCATGCTCTTTCTGCCATACCCAGCTCTCACTTCCATAAGTTAGCGTTGGGACCAACACTGCATTGTGTATAGCGAGTTGTGCTTTCTGGCTCAGGTTTTTACTGCCAAGAAGTTTTCCCAACGCTCCATTCACACTATTCCCAGCACTCACTCGTCTTTCCACATCTGCGGTGTACCTTCCATCCCTGCTGAAAGCGCATCCAAGATATACAAACTCATCCACTTGTTCTAACACTTCATCATCAATCGTAATCCTTACATTAGTTCTGGGTTCTTCTCTTTCAAATACCATTATCTTTGTTTTCTTCGCATTCAGTAGTAAGCCTTTCTCCATACATTCGTTGTGACCAGTGTTTGCAGTTCAGATTCAGGTCATTTTGTACATTAGTCAATAAAAGGAAATATTTAAATAATTTGAACAATTCTGTGTTGTGTACTATATTTACTGCAGTAGTTTTAAACATTGCGTAACTAAATTTACCACATCCACGAGATATTATATGTAGGAGAGTTCAGTAGTTCTGTGCATCAAACTAGCCCGACTCAAAGAGTGCACCGAAGTACCTCCACCTCACAGACGATAGCAGCCAAATAACAACTCCCTGGAGGGTTGTTGTGTTCCTGCGTGTGAATGAGGTCACCAGTAAGCTCCTAAGGAATTGCTGTCAGTGGAGGCATCGCGCGAATGATACTTAATGTATTACAAGCGTTCATAGACTGCGGTAACCGCTTCACATCAGGTGGGCCGTATACTTGTATGAGGTTACTATGGAAATGACTGGATACGATGACAAAAATCAGTTGACTAAAGAATCATAAATATTCTATTCTGAGTATATTTACCGAAAACGGAGCTTATAACTGCTGTATATATAATTGTCTTTTCCAATGTTAGCGTCATTACCGCTGATCACAGTTATCCTCGCGGCCGGCGCGGCGGATGACTCCTGAATATTTATAGCGGATATCGCCTAAAGCAGCCCTATCGCAATGTATACTCAGTTATTTTATGAGCGCTAATTAAGCTTCTTGTTTCGCGAGTCCATTCCTGATCCCGAAACTAATTATTAGTTCTCTGTGAACTTTTTATCTGCCGCCCATGAACAATGGAAACGTGACTGCACTGGAGATCTCGATGGCTATGTTATTACAGTTGCATCCTCCCCACTTACCGATATATACTCATGACTCCGAATGCACAATAAAAAATATACTCATTGCCTTCTACGTAAATCGTCCGTACATTCTCCTTACGCGATAAGGAAACTCAAAGTTACATTTATGTTAAAATATATTTTAAAACTGTTGAAAAATAATACGCCAATGAAACGCCATAAAGGATCAGCAGCATTGCAAAATGCACTAAAAACAATAACAAACAACAGCAGCGTTATCTCAGCATAATAGCAGTTAGCAGTCGAAACGGCCGGCGCAACATGCCGAAATAACTTATAACACTTCGTTATCGTCTCAAAATGAAAATTATCACCTTTAAAACGAGAATAATTACGAGTAAAACTCGCAAAAGATAAGTATGCGGTTTAGCTCTTTATTTTCGCTTGCAGTTACCGTTGACGTTCGCAATATATTAATATGAATTGGAAAGCAAAAATGTGGGCACGCGTAACTTATATGACGTAACATTGGCAATTTTGATCTGATTTCAAGTACAATATTGCAGAATCTGTAGCGCAAGTATGTATTAACAGACACCGCAAATGCAATAAGGGGGCCTCCCCCAGAGGGGGGACACTGGCGTCAATAAAATACGAACAGTAAATGCAATAAAACCTCTTATACACGGGTTCAAATAACGAGAGTCAATAAAACGTTTATGGTAGTGCGTACTGAATGACCATAAATTGTAAAGATTAAGGTCAATAACGCGATGGATATGATAACTGCTAAGAAATCGTTAAGCAGTGAGGTTCAATATGTAGTCGTAGACTTTCAATTTACATGACTGCCTAACAAATAATTATATCATCGAATCTGGTTCAGTTTAAGTAGACTATACTACGACTACATATTGAACATATATTTAATATTGTCAGAGAAATTACACAGCGCCATCTAGCCCCAAAGTAAGCGACGCTTGTGTTATGGGTACTAAACTACTGATAAACATACGTAAATACATATTTTTTTTTGTAAATACATACTTATTATACATATATAATACCCAGACCAAGAGAAACAGACGTGTTCATGCACACAAATGTTTGTAATGTGTGGGAATCGAACCCACGAGCGTTGGTGTCAAAGTAACGTAACAGCGCGTGTCACCACTGCGCCACCGAGCTCGTCCAATATAGTATATAGGTGCTAGTATTCAAAATTGATTGTAAGTTAATTTATTTATCGTGTAATGCATAGCTTAAACCTCAATTAGGAAAGGGAAATTTTATATGGGGATTTCTTAAAACGAACGAGGACACGATTTTATAATAAATCCATAATAAACATGGAATCGTAACATAATTGTTGAAGATGTATACAGAAAAAGAGATTACGATATCGCATTTAGATGTATTATTTGTTTGTTCGGTCACAGTGTAAAAATGAAGAATTTTGATTGTATAGTAAGGCTCGTTAAATTTAGATTTGTTTTTGTTTTGCTACGATGTCGGGGGCCGATGATATTATATTACAAAACTGAATCCATTTTGTAAATCATAATTCTACTCGTACGAACAAATACATCCTATGTGTACGAAGACGTGAGCTAAAAGATATTCCACTGATTGTACTCAACTCTAACGGTCAACTAAGCCACTAGTTTTATTGTACTTTAAACAAGCATATGACCCGCTTGATGTTAAACGGTTACTGTAGCGCATAAACGCTTGCAATAAGGAGTACCGCTCAGCCGTTGCCACCTTGGATGCTAACTGTTAACCTCAGTCTCACATAGGAACGAAATATTCCTCCAGGGAGTAGTTATTTGGTTATAGTTTTCTGTAATGTTGCAGTACTTCCCCAGTTACGCTGTCCACTTCTACTTCCTAGTGTTGAAAATTCCGAAAGAAACAATTTGGTTATTTTTTGGGGAAAGAAAGAAGTTTATTTTTTTTCGTTTTATTTGTTTGTTAATTGAAATAAACTAGAAAAAAACCTTCTAAAAAGGGTTTTATTCAAATTTCGTTGTTTATTTCGAAGAATTTGAAAAAATCATATTTAACTACCAAATTTTTTTTTACATAAATGAATATTATATGTAAACAGTAAATCTAGCTCACTGTCGCTTTCTAAAAAAATTGTGTCACATCTGTGGGCCGGAGTTAGCGCATTACACATTTCGCGAGTAATGTCGCTCTTAAAAAAATGACATTCTACTCTACTCTCCTTAAACATAATAGATATTTTCTACGAAAATAACTTCGATATTTTTCTGCCTCTTTCATATTTTTCCTTTTTTTTAATAAAAAGCATGAAATATTTCATATTTATTTTTCTTCAAACTTTCGAATAAAATAACGGGAATAATAAAGGGATTTTCAACGCTAGTCCTACCGAAAGCTCTAAACATGGTAACACCCGGGACTAAACTAAATTATATCAAATCTACCCTCCACTTCGACCACGTCCTTTGTCCAGATTCAACCAACTAAATATCTACACAACTACTTAGTTAGTTTATTACTCGTATAAAACTATCTGTGTAGACATTATCACTACACTAATTATTATTATTACAACTAAGGTATTCATAGATTTAATGATTCGATGATAATTATTGAACTTGGGCCATCCGCAAATTATATAACTATCTAATTGCGTCACCTGCAAATTGGATTATTTACTAATTTGATATTTATACCCATTACCAACCAAACTAATTAAAGATTGTTAATCCAAATTCTCATTTGTTTGATTTTTGCATTAGATATTAACATAAAATATGTTATATATAGTAGAGCTGTGCATGTTAAAGAAGCAGTGATCCAGTCATGTGGCGCTAAGTCTCTGCCTACACCGCAAGGGATTTGGCGTGAAATTATAGATAGATGTTAGATATGCCTAGTATGTAGTTATAAACTTAAAAACCTGTGATAAATTTAAGAATGTGTGGTGGTTCAAATAAAAATAGTACATGTTTTAAGCACTAGCTCTGACTGTCTCAATTTGACCTTTGTAAAAGATATCACCCGCATTGCCACTGCCGCCCCCCACGCAACACACTCTCAAATGCTCTGACGGATCATGACAAATAGTAAGGTATTGGTACTTGGTTGTGGTCTTCTGTTATGTGATATTGCTTCTTCAGCCAAGGAACTCCTGATTATGCCTGCTCCTGATTATTATGAAATTTTAATGTGCTTTGCTTTTCTTTCACCATATGAAAGTGATATTAGCTTTAGCTTTAAAAAAGATGCAAATGTTCAATAAACAAAATAATAAGACGTCACAAAGAACTTTAAAAACTTTAAATTTGCTCAGTTCGAATCATGGAGCAATACGGTCTACATCAACCGCAATAATATGTATCGAGATATGCTTCTAATAGAACAAACGTAATTTATAGTTTTAAACGAATTAAATTAACATAAACATATAGTTATTACACTAGGTAAATATAGAAATGACAGTTGTTTTTATTACTACTTATTGTAGTTTCAATGAATGTTAGATGTGACTTCGAGCGCCATCTATTTGTTGAGATTTGAACGAAGATGAGATGCGGAAGTACGCGACATCTAGTGGTTCGTTATTGAAACATTTATTTTAAACAGCACAAGAAGTAGCAAGTAGCAATTTTACTTAATAGTCATTTAAATCTTTTTTAGCTTTAAAATTTGTACACATAAATAACAAAGAAGTTATTTCGCATAATAAATAAATTACAATCGATTTCGTGTGATGAAAAGTGCATTGAAAAATTTTAACATTGATTGGCAGCAGCCTGTCGCGGGCCGCAGCCAAAGCGTTGCCGTATTCCAGACACGTTTACTATTGTTTTATAAATAAAATACGGTAAGGCATATTCAAGCGAAATATCTGTAATGGATCGACCGACAGCTAGTTACTGCGCCATGACAATATTTAATAAGTATTTTTCAGTGAAAACGTTGCATATATGTAGAGTTTATACAACTAGTTGTTTTCGGCAAAACTTGTTAGAAAATTCCTAAATATTTTACAAGGAAAATCTTCAATTATTCGTGTACACGAGTTTTATTTGGGAACCCAAAATCCTGGACAAAAAATTGTATATACAAAAAAAACAGAACATGTTCTTTATCATATAAGTACAGATTTTTTCCCAGATGACATCCATCCAAACAGCATTACACAACATTTCAATATTTATATCATTATTTTTTTTAAATTCATTCACCTGAAATCAGGCAGGAAAGTAGCACTCATCCTTCCTTGGAATTCCTCAAATTATCTCCTTGAGATTGAAACAGATGATTAGAAAAGCAGTAATTAGAGAAATTATTGCTTGTATATATTATCTACCGGTTAAATTACCTACGTAAATATGTATACCACATATTATGTATAATTTAATCAATTAAGACATTGCTAAACTTTAAACTAATACAAAATGCGGCATTTAATGTCTAAAATTACAAGAAAACCAATGATTTTTATACAACATCCGGAGACATACAAGCATACAGCCCTCCTGATGTAAAGTGGTTACCGTAGCATATGAACGCTTTGTACTTTGTTAGTTGCTAACACAGCAACTACTTAGGAACTCACTCGCAGGAACACAACTACCCTCTAGCTATATAGGAAGATTATCTGGCTGCGCTTTTCTGTGAGGTGAAGGTATTTGCCTAGGCGAGTTGCTTTGCAGCGCTCTACCACTCTTAAAAATATCTAGACCAAGACAAACAGACATGTTCATGCACACAAATGTTTGTCCAGTGTGGGAATAGAACCTAAAGTGATGTCAAAGTAGCGTTAATAACCAATACGCCACCGAGCTCCTCTAGTGTATATCTACTGATTATGTATGTAATATGTATGATAATACTGAACAATAGATATCGACAAATGAAACAAATATCGTTAGGTTATAGTTATACCTGTACAGAAGCAAATACTTATATGGAAACCACAAAGATTCTTCTTGTGAACACATAGGTAATGTTACAGACTTAATTTTTGTAATGTATTTTTCTACCTTAAGTTACGCAGATTTTAAAGCAGCTTAATGTTTTGCAATGACTTATAAATTAATAATATTGGACACACTTAACTACTTCACTCTGTAAAAGATTGGTGGTATGAATTTTAATTCAAGTGTACTTTCTAAATTCACCTTGTTTAGACAAGAAGACATTTTATTCAATTAGTGAGTTCCGAAACATATCTTCTGTCTTATCGTCAGATTTAGCTCGAAATATAATATAGTGCTAATAAATTCAGTGTATGTATATATTTATTATATTTATAAAAGCAGTGTTATCCAACTGTTATCAGTATGACAGTTGGAATCCTGGTATATGCATCACCACATTCGTGATTTCGGCTTTCTATATATATTTTAAATTATCACTTGCTCGGCGTTGAAGGACAACATCGTGAGGAATACCGTAGGTACGTCCAAAAAAATGTTATATAACCTAAGAAATGGCTGGTTTTCCCTCTGGGTTGTGTAGGTCTGAGGGCAGTCGCTCCATTTCAAAATCAGGATCTTCGCCAAATCGTTCGAATTAGATAGCGGACCCCGCCAATCCTATTGGATTAGGAAAAGAAACGCAAGGAAGAATAAGAAGACCGTTATATACGGTATTGTTTCCTACATACTTCGACTAAAATTGTAACAAAGCGCTGTAATTCAGAGAAAAAAAAAATGCAATAAACTTTAACATAGGAACCAAAGCCTTGACTATCTGCCTCTTGGTGCACAATGACTGTCCAAGCGTCACTTGCACTACTATTACTAGACGAATTTTAATGATTTTATTTTTATTTTATATATCTAATGAGCGACTAGTATCAAACTACATTTCGTTAAAATTGATATATGTTTCGAGATATGTGCGGGGTCAACATATAGTGCACTATTTATTTCGAACAACCAAAATATTCCCATGGGAAAATTTAACAACGGAGGACACACTAACTGGAGGACTGGTTAAACCGATTAAGATCTTCCCTATTGAAATGGCATTACCAAAGTGACTCTATTCTTTCCACTTACTTTCTCCTTACCATTTTCCTATTTTAAGGGAATAAAATATTAACGAAAAATATATAGTATTAGAGTCGTGTGACTCGTTTTATAATTTTTATGCAGACAAAACCTTTCAATATTTATTAAAATAAAATTGGAGAAGATGAGACTTTTAAAATATTGCTAGCCAAGGTATGCTTTGATCCTGAGGGTCAACTCTAATACCAACTACGTAGTAGAATATCTTCAATGAACCTATAGCGTTGATTAGGCCTAAAATTTATATCAAAGGGTTTTAACTATTTCTATTTTTTTTATGTTACTAAGGTGCGAAACTATTTTATCCCCCACCTGATTGATTCAACAAGAGTGGCATCACCTACGTATTACTGAGCCTCTGGAAACTTTTTCACACCTTTATAAAGAACGTCATGCTTATAGGCTTAAGTCTCTCGGGAAAACCAGTTAGTTCATTCCGCAACTGAGTGTTCACGGAAAAAAGCAGTGTGGGTAAGTACGCCCTAAACCCTTGGATCTTTCAACTAAACCCCTTCGGTTGAAGGAAGGTGCGTGTCCCTGCAGTGAGATGTGCAACAATTGATATAGACGTGGATGGGGTACGTACATAATATAGTTTATTTCACATATGTTACACGGCAAATAAAAATTGCTTTAAAATCTCGATGTTGACTCAATTTCAAATTATACTGCCCATCATCGCCCGGCTACACACAGTACATTGAATTAACATTATCTTCAAATCAAAATTAGAAGGTACGATAATGGAATAAATCAATCAATCAATCAGCTTCATATGGTTCGTATTTCAAGTTTTTATTGGTCTTACTTTCGCGACTATACGCGTCATTCACAGTAGGATGCGTGAATACTTCCGGTATACACCGAACTAGTAAAAGAGGTTTCATAATGGCCACTGGATTTTATCTGTGGATTTTGAAGTTTAATTATGTAGCTCATATTGAAAACCTATTACTTGCTTTCAAAAACATTAAGTTATGTCTGTCTGACTTATGCGACAGTGTTAAAATACGGCGCTATATTTAATTTTAATCATACCCTTTTTTTAAACAATTTCTTTTAGGAGATACCCTGTAGTGGATACCTATTTTATCTGTATAAACCTATATAATTCGTACCAAACAAATTGCGTGAGGTGAGGTGCTAACTTACATCGATTACATTCGTTATCAAAATTTTTTTTACCCATCCGTGGTAGTTCCTCCACCACACAGAAAACCACAACTCTCTACTACAAGCATTCACGGTCTTCAGTACGGTAACCGCTTTGCGTCAGGTAGGCGGTATGTTTGTATGTCTCCCGGCATATTTTAAAAAAGAATATATGGGTATATATGAACGATTCTTTGCGTATCTTATTAAAAAAAGAAGGAATATGAAAAGTATAACGAACGTGAATAAGGAGACGATTTAGTTGTAGATATCCATTTTGCCTAATTTAGACAAATAATGAGAGGTTAATAATAACAATAACACTAAACTTATATAAGTTATTATTATCACGCATTATACTTTTTAACGTAATTATACAGTTTTAAAAGTTCTATCTCACCGAGAAAAATATTCTGCGTACACGTGCGTTGCAAAAGTCGCCTATTATACGTAATTATGCGGCCGCATAAACCGAGCACTTTGCTGCTCAAGCCCCAATTACACTTAGCGGGTCTCTTAATATTGTTCATTATGCTAAGGAAATGACAAGATTTTGCTAGAATCCATTATCTATATATAAATAGGTAAAGACAAAACAGTTCTGTACCCTATTCTCCTCAGTATTTCAAAAGATTTTCTTTTGTTCTCAAATTTTCAATAATGCTTATGGTCGAATCACGACCATTGGGGTCGAACACTAATCCTTACAAAGACGTACAATCTTTTAGATCCAACATACTACATAGCGAAAACGCTTTTTAAAATTCAAAATCTTAATCAAGAATCCATTTTCGAATTTCGTTAGTTGGTATTCTATTTTTCCGTATGATACAAATTAACAATATTAAGTTTAGACTATATTATTTGCTGCCTATCATAACTTGTTCGTTCTAAAGCTAAAAAAAATCGACCAAGTGCGAGTCGGACTCGCACACGAAGGGTTCCTTCCGTACCATTATCTATAAAAACGGCAAAAAAATCACGTTTGTTGTATGGGAGCCCCCCTTAAATATTTGTTTTATTTTAATTTAATTATTTGTTCTTAAAGTGAATATATAACTAAATATTCTGTGAATATTTCAAGCGTCTACCTGTTGCCGTTATCAATATCGAGCGAAAATGAGCAAAAAAATCACGTTTGTTGTATGGGAGCCCCCTTAAATATTTATTTTATTCTATTTTTTAGTATTTGTTGTTATAGCGGCAACAGAAATACATCATCTGTGAAAATTTCAACTGTCTAACTATAACGGTTCATGAGATACAGCCTGGTGACGGACAGACGGACGGACGGACAGCGGAGCCTCAGTAATAGGGTTCCGTTTTACCCTTTGGGTACGGAACCCTAATTACTACCTTTGATATGTGCAAACAAGTTCTGAGCACATCAAAAACAGTACAAGCAATGGTAATCTAATTTAATACACCCAGATAAATCAATCTGACATAATATTTAGTAGACATTATAACAATAAATATATTTAAGCATCATTCTAAATAATGCGTAGCTCCGACACTTAACAAGTAGTTTATAAATGGTGTATAATACGGAAGTAGATACACCGGTACTCACAAGTCGCAAACCTGTCGTATTAATTATCTTTATTTTGTAGATACATGGAGTAAAATTGTGAAGAGTCAGTATGAATAACTTTAAAACCACATAAGGATTCAAATTCTTATTTGACTTTGTAAGGCGTCACCGCCGTCACCCATCTCCGACGACACATATATATATATATATATATATATATATATATATATATATATGTGTGTGTGTGTGTGTGTGTGTGTAGTTCATATATATCCGTATACAGGTATAGTTATTGCGAGTAAATAAATTACTGTAATAGGCGATAATGATATGGCATATGCAAAATCTCAATATGTGTGATGCCTCTTTCAAGTATTTATAATATTACCGATAACGCCATCTAGCAGCAGCATGGGGCATCACAATTACTATTTTTATTTTCAATAATTTCTTGTTTTCAGATTTGTCCCATTGTAAAAGCTTTATGAGCTACCTTTATGTCTAATTCTAGTTTCAAAGTCACTTAGGAGTAATCTCGACTTTAGATGACGCTCTAATTTCTAATTCTAATTTTAATTTTAAATCTCTAAATTCTAATTTTACGTTTCTTTCTTTTTCTCTTCTTTTCCCATCTTCATTTAAATGTCACCTATGGGCTTCCTTTTTTCACCTCTTAATTCTTTATAGATACCGAGTATATATAGGTATAGGTATATACAGTTTATCCACAATTAATTGCCTCACACTCTTCCAGAAGTAAAGTTTGTTTTCACCAATGATTAGGTATGTACTGGGTACTGGACGCTAACACGGTGAAGTCTGTGACTGACGAGGCCGTGCTAGCATGCTATGAAGATATTATCGTGAATGAGAAGTTTGTAAAATGTAAAGGCAGCGAGAACCGATATGGTTACAGCTAAGATGATCAAACTAGGTGGTACCTACGGTCGGGACGCCTTGCTGGAAAAGCGGAAGGGTCCCAACCAATTGGAAACATCGTTTCCTTGTACAAAGACAAGCGATTACGTATGAAATGTGCAGACTATGGCGTAATTTGTTTAATCAGCGTAGTAGCTAAAGTGTACGAATAAATTATTAAAGGGAGAATGATGGTGAAGTGGTGCGAAGAGAACTCTGGAACGTTTTGCATTTATTCTGACACATTGTATATCATGTGTGCAGTGTTACAGGACTGCGTGCTATCGGCTATTTATCCTGTATCTGGACAGTTGTCTTCAGGAATAAGAACTATGATTGTGAGATTGCAAAAAGCTGATTCAGTAATGATCAGTATGCTTTATGCCGACAATACGATATAAAAGCACAATCACCACCAAAACTACAAGCATTAGTTGCAAATGTGAAAGATTATTTTATAAAGAGAGGCTTACAATTGAATGCAAAGAAAACCTTTATAATGGAATTTTAAAGGGAGGAGACCAGAAGGAACACGAGAATTACGGTTAACGATGTATTGTTGGAATAAATGTATGAGATTGGATGTCATGGAATTGCATTTAGCAGGGATGGAATGTACACCGCTGATGTAGAGAGACGAATGAGTGCAGGAAACAATATGAATGGAGCGTCGAGTAAACTTCTAGGCAGTCGAAATCTAAGCCCGAAGGCACAGCTACACAACGGGGTACTAATTCCAACGTTAACTTACAGAAGTAAGCTTATAGCCAGCTTTAACTTCTGTAAGTAAAGTCCGTAAGAACAGAGAGCATGAAAGTAGAATAATAATTGCGAAAAATTGTGGCGTAACGCTTGCTGATCGCGTTCGTAATGATGATGTAAAAAAGAGAGTTGATCTGAAAAAGAGTGTCGGTTTTAAGATAAGAAAAGGCATATTCCGTAGGTTCGGACACGAGAAAGAATACGAGGTGAAAAAATAGCGGAACGTATATATACAATGCGAATGCGGAAGGATATAGGGGTCGAGAAAGTTCAATACTCACCTCCCATGATCAAATTGCTCATGTTTTATCAAAAGATGATGTCAGAAGCCCTAATAACCAGCGAACGAGCATGAAAAGAGCTAAGAAAGTTAAAGAAGCGAGCGAGGTGTGTAAGGACCGCGTCTTATGGCACTCGGTTCTTCGCATTGCCTACCTTGAATATTGGACCTGGCGTGAAGATATTCATACATATACATATAATGTCTATATCAAAGCATTTTAGCTCCTCTGTGAAGAACCTATCAGTCGGTTATCAAGACAACTTGTATATAAATGTAAATACTTACCTTGTTTTCTTTTTAATTAACTACCATTTAAATATTCCAGGGGCGAAGATAAAAATACTCTTACGTAGAAGGAACTTGTTACATGTTTAAAATTGTTTGCTGCGTGCCATAATCCAAGCAATGACATTCGAGTCGAGTCCACGATCAAGCCTACTAACTACTTTTACGCAGTATACGGTATATAATTTGCAATGGAGATAAGATTAAATCAATTTCTATTTTTAATACTAGGTATAGCTGCGCATTTGTTTATCTATTTATCTATATCTTCAGGTTATCTAATGGTACTTTTATAGTCGCAGTTACAAACTATTTATACTTGTAAGAATATTATTTGTGGCGAGTTTAGCAAGCTTTTTTATACCTTTCCACGGCATTCACATGAGTCAAATTTTGTTCTTCTTCTACAAGGTTCAAACGGAAGTATTTTCACCGTGAAATCGGTAACAGATAGAAAAATATACTTTTATAAACCACAACAACCTATTCTCATCTTACTGCTGGAAAACGAATTTCACTTCAACCGAAGGGATAGAGTGTGCTCAATCAATCTGCTCAACGTGATAGCGAAAGCCAGTGTTTCCGATTATTTATTTACTCCTATACTTGCTGTTACTCACGGAATCGCCCGCGTGGTCAAAGAAAATCAAACCGTGTTTTCCTGTGGGAGTTCGATATTTTGCTGCGGTTGAAAGTAGCTCATGTCACCGTCGGAGCCTACAAAATTAATCTCCATATAAAAAAACACATGAATCCATCGCTCCGTTTTGATTTGAAAAAAGGACACACCGACTAATAAATACACTTTTACATTCTTAATAGTACGAACCCCTCTAAGACATTACAATTGAAGTAGTATATAATGGAACGTTAATGAGAATTAATATATTTATAACGTTCCATACAACCATAGCGCGATGCACACCGGGATATTGATATGTTCCTGTGGGATACTGTGGGATAGTAGGAGATGAAAAGCTGTTGATACGTGATAGGGAAACTATTTCACAGGAACACATTACCATGATAAAACGGCTACTTTTATCCCGGTGATGTTCCTGTGGGGTCATGTGGGATAGTAGTAGATGAAAATCCGCTGAGACGTGAAATGAAATAAAACATCCATATATAGCAAGATTCAAACATCTAAACGTCCAAACTATCCCACGGGAACATATCACTAGGATAAAAAGTAGCCTATGTGTTAATCCGGCACCTCTTCTATCTACCTACCAAATTTCATCTAAATCCGTTTAGCCGTTGAGGCGTGATAACGGAACAAACATCCATACTTTAACATTTATAATATTAGTAAGATTACTTAACTCTATTGCCTATGGCCATTTATTGTCATCTATCAAACTGACTCACCACTCACAAGTTGTTGTTGTAACAGAAGACTTTATTGAACAATAGCGAACATTACGATATCGTCGGTGATACTGCAATACCGCGTAACCAAGACTAGCTAATACCGCGGAACTACAAAAAAATCAAAATTGAGATTTCGTGCGTACAGGTTCTTGACAGAGATTGACATCCTCCCGTGCGGTCAGGTGAACGTATTATCCAATCAAAATGCTATAAACGACAAAAGATAAAACCGCGTGAGGAGAAGTCGCATGAATATGTTACTATAATACCGCGTATCTGCGCATCGAGTCATAGAACAAGTGGTCGTTTTGTTTGGGGATCGTGAATAAAAATATTTTTATTCACGATCCCCAAACAAAACCTCGTGAATAGAAATACTGGATTTATCTGGAAGTAAATGTTAAATTTTGATAGACTATTATCTAAGTAACACATTGAGTGTACTACTAATCTTTAAAACTATCATATTTTTAAGGAAGACGATTGTAAAACTTTGTGGATAGTTAAGCGATATTAAACATATATAATTTTCGTATATAAATTAACTTCGTAAAAGACAACAAATTTTAGATTTAGATAAAACTCTTCTCAAAAACCAATCTTCAGTTTTGAGTATATGTAAACCAAACTTCCCAACTACATACGTGCCCACAGATATTGATAATGATATAGCTAATTGTGATACCTCAACGGCTATTTTTCAACTTATTTTCCAAGCATTATATTACAAACTTGTTAAATGAAAATGTCAAAGATGTAGTCATATGGACCGACGGCTGCACTGCTCAAAACAGAAATAGAGTTGTTTCTAACACTCTTTTTGACTAGCAATGACTAAAAATGTGACAATCACACAAAAATACCCTGGAAAAGGACACACACAGATGGTTCCGGTCCATTCAGTTGTTGAAAGAAAATTAAAAAATGTTGAAATTTTCCTGCTATCTCAGTATGCTTCTTTGATTAAGGATGCGAGAAAAAAACCTTTTCCTTACAAAGTAATACAACCTGATCATACCTTTTTCAAAGATTACAGCGTCAAAGAGTACCAAATGTATGACTATATACGGCCTGGGCGCATTTCTGGCGATGACTGTGTGGTAGATCTACGAGTATTGAAGTATAATCCTACTGGTACTATCGAGTCCATTGCCTTGAAGACCAAAGAATATATCAACATTGATAAGCGATGTCCCATTTCTTTACTCTTATAGATTGCCTATATTGAAAAGTAAATATGAGCATTTGCACAATTAAAAAGCGTAATTCCTCGTGACTGCCATCATTTTTACTATAGTTTACCATTCAAGTAAAAATATAGAAATATCTATTTCTAAATTTGATATCTCATTTATATTCAAAGGATTTTAATTGATGTTTCTAGATTTAGTTAGAGTTTAATGTTTGTTTTGTAGATAGTATTCATAACATTTTAAGATTCTCACTTTCGTTTTTACATTGTTATTTTTGTGTTTTGATATGGCTCTTGTCATTATTAGTAGTAAACTAAATACTCTGCCTCTTAATTTAGTAACATTGTAGTTCAAAAGAGTTAAAATCATGAAACTTATTTATCTTAGATATCACTTATTATTGTCAAATTACATTAAAATAAATAAGTAATAAATTATCCTTGTAAATTAATATTTTATTTCTTTGTTTCAATTACGCGTAAATACTAGAAGTACGCAGTTAAATACATTTTTGATGACGCAATACCGTGAAACTGTATTTTTTTAATCGACTAATGGGATTAATGCAATTTGAACTATAGTATAAGCATTAGTTTAAGAATTAATAGTTATTGTATGATTCAGTCAGCTTAAGACGTAGAAATAAAAAAGATATTAAGTTTTTTCCTTCTCCTGTAAAATTTGTCACAAACAAGTTACGCGGTTTTAACAACTGTTGGTTACGCGATATTGCAGTATCACCGACGATATGTAATTTAATGATTTGGAGAGAATTAGTACTGTACAATGGCGGACCTATCCCAGTAGGGATCTCTTCCAGTTTACCACAGAGAACCCAGAAGGAGATATAAGCTTGGCTAGTTTCAGGAACAATGTGAATAGATACAAAACTAATAAAATAGGTATGAACATATATGAACACTCGTACATACTAGAGATATTTTCAATTTTAATAGTAATAAATCTGTTCGGTTCTTTGAGATGTGACCTGCCCACTGTTAGTTCAGCATACTGATCCTTAAAACCATATCGGTAAGTCTAGTTGTACTAGGGATGTACCCATTTCTGAATCTATCTCGTAGAAAAACTCCGAGCATGGCTCTCTCCACCGCACGCTGTGCTATATACTATCTACATACGTATACAATTCTTCTTCTTCTTCTTAGCGTTATCACGTTTCATAATCTAGTAGGATTGGCGAGGTCCGCTACCTTAGCCTAAGGCGAAGGTACTGATTTTGACATTACGCAACTGCCATCAGACCACCACAAGCCAGACGGAAAACAGACAGACTTTTCTTATTTTAAGTTACCGAAAACATGAATTTGATGGAACATGCCAATATTAGGATTCGAACCCGGAACTGTCTGACAATAAGCCGGTTCTTTATCCACTGGTCTATCGCTGCTCTTCTATACTTATACACTCTTAAACCTAAACTAGAGGTGGCCGGCAACATCGTCCAGGTGTCCAATAGATTCTTCACCAATACACTCGCCACCAATGAATATCCAAGAAATATTTCAATCTCTATATCAATCAGTTCGGCCTGTGTTAATATGTCAGTCAGTCAGCTAGTCAGGTCCCTCTTTATAATTTAATAATTTATTTACAATCTATTAATTAAAATTATAGTAACTAAAGATTAATTCATTTTGACTGTAAGTTACATTATTAAACATTAAATGCAATATTTCCAGTAATTAATGAGCGGTTCGTATCTCCAATGCCGATACCTAACAATATTATTTACTTGTAGTATTTGCAAGCGAACTGCCAATGATAGACTAAAAGCGATCAAATCGTTGTCGGACCTCGAGTATGGAATGTTCGGTATCCTAGCTCACTTACAATAGTATGAAATTTCTTTAACATGTAAGTATTTGTATAGTAATTCTATTCATATATTATAAGTTGCAGTTCAAGTTGCTCCTGAACTTAAAACCAACAAACTTAAAACTTAGCAATTAAAGATTATCAAAACATAGCCCAACTAAAGATTGTCAATTTTCGAAGTGAAAACTTCTTTAGCGGCGTTGTTCACTTTTTGGGATGAGTAAAAAATGTTAAACTCGCATCAGGACACGTGACCCTGATCGAAAATTTGTAAGATTTTGTGAGAATTAGAACTTAAGTTCGCTGCGACGCTAAAACATTAGTTACCTCTAATCGAACAATTAAAACATGAAGCGCTAGATCTTTCATAGGGCATTATTTTCTCGCGACCAAAACGTTGTAAGCGCCATGAAATTCTTGGCGCTTACGCGTTTCGTTCAACGTAGTTTATCAACATCGCTGTTTGGTCCGCATGTTCAAGTTTTCACTTCTTCGCATTCCATAAAGCTTTGCTTGAGTTAACAAAATGTAGCATGAGATACACATTTTATGCAGTTTCATTTTAAAATAATTCATTCGTTTCACTTAAACCAATAATACGCATTTGTTTACATAATATATGCTTATAATTCGTGTTAGAACAATATATTAGTGTTAGAACAATGAATATATCTTCCTAATACCCCTAAACTAATATTAGAATTAGAATAAATTACCTACACGAAGCTTGCCTCAATCTTTCAAGTCTATTTTGTATGTTGTTGTCTTTGAAAGTTTGGTTCGACGTCGATTGTATGTCTGAAAATACCGCAATTATGGCTAACATCAAATTATGCAGTGAGATATTATATGCTCTGCGCAATGTCACAGAGGCCAAAGCTTATTACCATATAAATAATAGATTTATTTCTATGGTTGATGTACCGTTAACAATACTATGAGTCACTGCAACCGTTTGCATCAAATAGCAAGGAGACAGATTTACACGAGTAATAGAGGAGAAAATACTCAGGGGAATGAGAAATGGTAGCCATAACTGGGCGTCGTAGACTTTCTCCGCGTAAGCCTTTCAGTTACTGTTTTGTATTATCAACCTTCATACATTACTCAAAAAGTTAACATCAGAAAACATAGGTTTTCACAATACATAGGTCAATTAAAATTTCCAGTACCTAATTCTTTTCAAGGTATCGTGAGACTAAATGTAACGCACCTTTTACCTAGGCGACAGCTTTGTGGTTAACGTCAGCACTATATGGTTGTATGTATATACAAGTATGCGTATATATGACCAAGATAAATTTGGCAACCACATACAAAATGTGAGGGAAGGGCAAAATAATTGTCGCGAAAACATAGGTTGCTCGTGGGCGCTCGACTCAATTTTAAAACCCGGAAAGCTCGCGAAAGGCGCGGACACTTGCCGACGAAACAAGGTCGATCGGTGGATAACAACCTTACTCTCACTTAGTTACTGCACTTCTTTTTATGCAACTTCGGGAGGTATAGAAGAATACGGCCCACCTCATGTAAAGTGGTTATCGTAGCCAAAGAGCGTTTGCTATACAGGAAGTATCACTCGTGCATTGCCACCATTGCTGCTAACACCTTAACTTCTTAGGAGCCTACTGGTAACCTCACTCACTCACAGGAACACAACAACCCTTCAGGAGTTTTTTCGCTGAAAATTCTTTGATGTGGAGTTATTTACCCAGATGGGCTGCTTTGATGCGCACACTACCCTTAACCCAACTCAACCCACTGGAAGAATACAAGCAGAGTTTTCAAGATTAAGCTTACGAAGGGCGTAGATTTCGTAGCACGGAGAAGCCCACGATAGATAAACCCATCCATAGAAATTCTACGACTGACGTTAATTAACCTGCGTGTTCGATTAAAGTAACATTCGCAACGATGCCATCGAGCTTCAATAATTGATGCGCCCTAACCTCTCTTGAAAATATACAGATTATGAGAAACACTCATGTTACTGCACACAAATGTTTGTCCTGTGTGGGAATCGAAGCTCTACCACCAGACTCGTCAACATTCAGACAAACACACACGCATTCATTCATTCAGAGTCGCATTATAATTATGGAATTTATACCGGGTGCCGAATGTCTGATGTTCTTAGTCAAAATGAAAATAATACACGAAAAAATCTGCGACTCTATACGTAAAGTAGGCAAACGTTTTGTATGGAGTAGGTAGTTAATTTTTTCTGGATTTCATGTCTCTATGTGTGTTCATTTATTGTTTTAAGTTAACATCTATAGATAGTACTAAAATAATCACTTTTCCCGATTAAATGATTCGGCTTACGTAACTGACCAGTGAAACTGTACTAGTGTAAACTGTACTAGATGCTCTAATAGTATATACATAGAAGCATACTGCCCACCTGATGTTTAGCGGGTTCCGTAGCCTATTAACGCTTGCTATATATTAAGCATCACTCGCGCGATGCCCCCTCTGCTGCCTACACAGCAACTCCTTGGGAGCTTACTGGTGACCTCACTCACACGCAGGAACACAACAACCCTCTAAGGAGTTGTTATTTGGCTGCGGTTTTCTGTGAGTCGGAGGTACTTCCCCAGACTTTGCTTTAATGCGCCCTACCTCTCTTAACCTCTACTTTCCTCCCTTAACAGCGGTATTTGGGTAATTGTTGTTATTACATTTTAATATATGAATTCCAATAAAAATGGAAAACAGTTAGTAGGTTTACTGATTATCATAATTGATCAGCTTTTCCAGATGAGTTTTTAAAGAATCATCTTTGTAAATGTGAATGTCTTTTTAAGCATTTTACATCGCGTACTGACCGTGTCATTAATTCTTTGTTTCCAATTTTGATCTATAAGCTAAGTGATTTGATTAAGTTATCAATTTCTTCTGGTTTTCACTGGATACTTAGCAAACATTCTAACTGTTTGATTTGAATTTGATTGAACAGTAGACCAGGCATCTAAGTACTATTAGAAGAACTTTTCGAATATTGTGTAAATTATACTATTTTATTTTAACATGCGGGTATTTAAGTAGCTTGAATAAATTTCATATAAAATAATATTATCTGCATAATTAATAAGTTACATTTGTAGAGGACATAAAATTCGCTTCGAAAACTAAAGACCTTGAACTTTAGAATAGTTATTAACGGCATAGCTACATTATTGAATAGAATATATTTTCATCATCATACTTTTAATTTATATTTATTGTTAGTAGGTAAAAAGACGATGAAACATACACACAGTCACGTATATATTATCGTTTTTATTAGCTATGCCTGCAACTTCGTTATATTAAAAATTATCTGCATTTGAAGTTAGTGCATAATTTATGGGAAAATTTAACGTGACCTGACTGAACACTATACCAAAGATATCTTGGACATCAGTTTATACGAGATTCGTATGGCTCTGAAACAACTTAAAAAAGGGAAAGCACCGGGTAAAAACGGTATTACAGCGGAGCATCAGACAGCGGCCGAAAGCCGATACTTGTAGTCCTTCAGAGGCTATTCAATTCCGTCATATACTCCGGTGAAACACCGAAAGCGTGGAGCAGAAGCCTGGTCATGTTGGTCTTCAAAAAGGGTGATAAGACCCTTGAAGAACTATAGGCCAATATCGCTTCTGAGCCGCGTTTATGTACTTTTTTCGAGAGTCACACCCATCCCGCACGCAGATTTGATGAATTTCAGCCTCCCAAACAAGCCGGATTCCGAAAAGGCTTTAGCACCGTAGACCACATACATACTCTCCGTCAGATTATACAGAAGACTGAGGAGTATAATCTGCCATTATGTCTGGCGTATATGGATTACGAAAAAGCCTTTGATTCCGTTGAGACATGGGCGGTGCTACGGTCTCTCCAGCGACGCCGAATTGGCTATCAGTGCATCGAATGGTTGAAGTGCTTGTACAGTAGGGCAGCGATGTGTATCCGAATGCAGGACCAGAGTACGAAACCGATCCAAGTGCAAAAAGGTGTAAGACAGGGCGACGTTATATCCCCGAAACTCTTCACCGCAGCATTGGAAGATGTCTTCAAACTCTTGGAAAGGATACGGTATGAACATTAATAGCGAATACATCACTCACCTTCGATTTGCCGACGATATAGTTCTAATGGCTAAATCGCTGGAGGAACTTGGCGCTATTCTCAATGACCTCAATTGTGTTTCCAACCAGGTACAGGACAAGACTAAGATTATGTCGAATGTCCATGTTACACCTACACCGGTCACTGTTGGAAGCACTAAGCTCGAAGTTGTCGACGAATATGTCTACCTAGGGCAAGTTATTCAGTTATGTAAGTCCAACGTCGACCGAGAGGTCAAGAGGTCAAGAGGATCCAACTCGGCTGGGCAGCGCATGGGAAACTTCGACACATCCTCCGGTCAAAAATACCTTAACGCCTGAAGAGAAAGGTCTTCGAGCAATGTGTGTTGCCAGTGATGAGATACGGAACTGAGACATGGCCCATCACTGCGGCCAATATGGGGAAGCTCAAGGTCGCTCAGCGTGCTATGGAAAGAGCTATGCTCGGGGTTTCTCTGCGTGATAGAATCAGAAATAAGGATATCCGCAATAGATCTTAGGTAACCGACATAGCCCAAACGATAAGCAAGCTGAAGTGGTAGTGGGCCGGCCACACAGTTCCTAGAACCAACAACCGCTGGGGAGACAGGTTCCCGAATGATGTTTTTGTACTGGTACACGCAGTGTTAGAAGACCCTCCACTAGACGGACGTGACGACCTCAATAACAATACAATAGCAATACTCCATCTATAAGATATGCATAAATATATTACAGAGGAATAAATATAATGATCACCTAAATAAATTCCCAATGCACTTCTAGTATAAATAATAGAAAAAAAACGAAAATGCACAAGATTTATCAAACAATGACTACAATTATCAAACAATGAAACAATGTTAAAAATTCAACGGTATTAGGTATTGTTGTTGTTATCATTTCTTGTTATCATTGTGATTTATGTAAATTATGAATTTTACGTACGTTACAATTAATATAAATCAAAGGTGAATTGTTGATGTTCATACTGTATCATTTCCAGCCTAAGAGCTTACGGGGATAACGCCGCCCTGTATTACACCTTTTTGCACTTGGATTCGTACTTTGGTCCTATATTCGAATACACATCTTTACCCTACTGTACAAACAATTTAGCTCTTCGATATACCGATAGTCAATTCGGACTGAGCACCGCCCATATCTCAATCAAAATCTTAGTTGGAATCCACATACGCCATACATAAGGGCTTCTGTATGTCTGCTTTATAAAGCTCCGCCGTAATTCCGTCTTCATCAGGTGCTTTTCCTTTTTTAAGATGTTTAAGAGTCATACGAATGTCGAACAGTAGTACATTAGTTCCACTCTATCGCCTTTCTAATATAAATTGTATTGTATATATTGTTATATTGTATATCGCCGTGTGTATTTGGAGATCCGCTTGTTCAGCTGCCTGTGCACTAGCGTAGTCCCACGCAGAATCTTATGCAGGCGAAACGCAAAATGTGGTCGCAGTCTTCAACTCATACGCTAGTGCACAGGCAGCTGAACAAGCGGATGTCCCTCGAGAGCTTTTGGATTCTTTTTTGCGAGGCTTTAGAAACTTAGCTTCCACCGCATGGTCAGTTTCCACTCCTTTGCAGAGCTTGTTTTTACATCGTCTCCGGTTTTGAACAATAATTAAGCACTGAAAACGATTATGAACTTCAAGCTGAAAGCTCTCGTGGTTTTAAATCAAGGCACAAGATAGACGGAGCATTCGCCAGACGAGACCTTTCCAGGTTTATATTAAGGTTCAAAATGCCTCTTACCATCCAATTACCGCTTTCGGTTTTCACCCTGCTGATGATAGAGACATCATTGAACAAATGCAGGCTGCTCGTAAAGGTAAACTCTATCTCGTTTTTTATGTAAAATAATTACTTTGTACACCTGCAGTCGCCGCTCAAATCAATGTTCGAAATACCTTGGGTTCGTGGCACGCACCTTAGTTCTATAGCAATTCGATACCTTTCTATACCAATTTATCCAATCTACATGTTCGTGCTCTTTGTGGTTAAGGAGTTCATTTGTATACCTTCGTAGTCCAAGTCCGGCCCGGTTTAGGATGTCCTTTACCATAATAGACATACCTTTTTTATTTTAGGATTATTATAGTGTATCTCCGAAGTGGAACGACCGATATTAACGAAATTAAAATAAATAAATAAATATTGTCGGACAAATTACACAGCGCCATCTAGCCCCAAAGTAAGCGAAGCTTGTGTTATGGGTACTAGACAACTGATAAACATACGTAAATACATTTTTTTTTTGTAAATACATACTTATCATACATAGAAAATACCCAGACCAAGACAAACAGACATGTTCATGCACACAAATGTTTGTATTGTGTGGGAATCGAACCCACGAGCGTTGGTTTCAAAGTAGTGTAACAACGCGTTTCACCACTGCGCCACCGAGCTCGTCAAATGGAATCACCTTTGAGCTATACTACACCCAACGCAAAAAAAAGAAGTTATACCCGAACATACTAATAAAAAAATCTCCCCCTTTTTGGAAATTGGTTAAAAACTCTCTTTATACTGATTATTAGCGGCCAGACCTAGCCTCGCATGGATAAACAGATAGCTAATTTATCTAATTAGCACTTTAAAAATAGATAACGTAACAACAATTCCTATTTAGTTGGATAAGGATTAATAACTTCTTCTTAGCATTTTCCCGTTTTCCTAATACATTAAGATTGGCGTGTTAAGCTACCTAAACCTAAGGATTTGGCGAAGACCCTGATTATGACATGGACCGACTGCCGTCAAACCTCCACAATCCAGAGCAAAAACCAGATCTTTCTTAGATAAGGTCACAAATATAATTTCTTGGACATATGGGTTTCCTCACGATGTTTTCCTTCACCGTCGAGCAAGTGATCAATATGTACATAAATCCGAAAACACGAATTTAGTGGTACATGCCCTCGCCTGGATTTGAAACGGGGATCAGTTGCTCAATAGGCCGGTTCCTTATCTACTTGGCTGTCACAGCTCACAAGTACATATGAAGTATGCACTTATATTTGCGCATTTCAACGTATATAACTCATCAGCTATTTCTTACTTGATATATTTTCTATGTTAGATTTGAAAAACAAAATACTTTAATATTAAAATCTAGTTTTTATTGGTAACCTTACAACATTATAATTTATATTCCGAAGATTTAAAATATGCATTTTTCACAACTTGAATAATAATTTTAACGTAAGAAATTAGTGGCTGATATAACTTGTTTATCTTTAATACTATTTATTATTAAATTAAAGTAATCCAACAAGTTTACTTATTGTATAACCCACATAGTTGATAAAAAGAGGTTGTAATTGACATGTTTATTTATAACACATAAATAAACATGTCAATTACAACCTCTTTTTATCAACCAATAAAATGAAAAACATTTATCTGTTTTTAACAAAACCTTTCAAATTATTTTTTTTATTAATATACAAATTTTATTAAATTTAGGACTTCATATTGTGATTGTTTAAGTCAATAAATAAAATTACTTAGTCATTTTTGTCAGTCAGTGGTAGAGCAATGGGTGGATACATGCATATTATGATTTAAACACATATATAAATCCTAATCCAATATCCAAATAACTACACCAATTTAACCCAAACACCTTTACCTTGTATATGCTTTTAAAAATACACATAGTACGCTTCTTAAAATCGCTACACGTTTTACCAACCGACAATTTATTTTGACGTAAAAAATGTTCAATCAACCTTGAAAATTATGTTTTACATACTTAAGGTTAGTTCACAATGGAGAGAATGGATATTTTAAGGATTTTTATTATATACTACTGCGGTTGGTGGTATTTTCTAGTGTAAAATAAATTCTCTTTTAGGGCAGTAAATTGCCATTTAAAGTTATTTTTAATTTATTGGTTAATAAATAATCAATTTCTTCCATATTTTCCAATTTTATTTAACTTTAGTCACTTGATTTGTTTAATAGTACATAAAAATATACGTAAAATAAACCAAGCTGGTACTACGCAGGCGCCCTGTAATATACACTGTATAATGCTTTCTATCTCATTCAAATTTTGAGGTCGGTAGCCCAGTCGTGAATGACGCGACTTTGACACCAATGCTCGGGTTCAATTCCCACACAAGACAAACATCTGTGTGCATGAACATGTATGTTTATCTTGGTCTGGATGTTTTAAGACAGATAGGGCGTATCAAAGCAGTCCGTCTGGGGAAGTATCTCCCCCTCACAGAAAATCGCAGCCAAATAATAACTCCCTAGAGGCTTATGTGTTCCTGCGTGTGAGTGAGGTCACCAGTAAGCTCGTAAGGAGATGCTGTGTTAGCAGCAGAGAAGGCATCGCGCGAGTGATATTTACTGTAGTACAAGCGTTCATAGGATAAGGCTTTACATCAGGTGGACCATACGCTAGTATGCCTTCCTACGTTGTATAAAAAAAATCTCAGTTAAATCCTATAGATACTTCTCTCTCTCTCTCTCTCTCTCTCATTCTATCGCACGTTCAATCCTACAGATGTATATGTTTGTCTCTTTTTAAACGAGCGTAACGGCATCGTTTTTTGTTAACGCGTTCACTTGATTTTACTCCACATAAAATTTTGCGTACCGGGCCTTATAACTCAAAATAGTTTCTTAAGGAGTAAACTCCAATAATTTAAATACAATATTAAATAATCATACAATCAAATAATATGATTTATTTATCCATACAGAGATGCCTATAATTATTTTGGTTGCAAACAGTTTATGTAGCAACATAGGGATTATCAAATTAATTTTTCTTCAAAATTGGTGTATATCAGGGATTGAGTTTCTTTATTACTTAGTTGCTGCAACATTGCATATAAACAAAGATATCAGAGCGTGAGCTACAACCCTTGTCTTATAGTGAATATGAATATCAGCGCTTAACAGTTACTTCGTAATCTCTTAATAATATATTTATATTCGCTACTGATATGTAAGAAAACAGATAATTTTCGAATAAATTGAAGAAGCGGCTAATTGATTGTCATATGTAAAAATAAAGAATTATAATCTGTTGGTTTTTTAATAAACAATTACCATTTTGTATAAATGGGCTAAGAATGGTTCAGTATTTTTGTCTATATTTTGGAAATGGAAACATGCAAATTGATTTGTTTGGCTCAAATTTTCGATAATGATTATTTTGAATATTGTAAATGGGATGAAAAGCGGCATTGAAGATCAAATTAAGGGGTTAAAATTTTGCATTTTCATCTATTTACGTTACACAAAAGACAAATATTACATAATATATATAATGGAAGTAAGCTTCTAAGGAGTTTTCGTGTTATTGCTATTGCTGTGGTACTCCTTGTATTGCAAGCGACCATGAAATACTTGAATAGCTTCATGTCAGACGAAAGATTATTGGTTTTCTACTCGTACTTGTCAGCCGCGGACAGCAGCTAGTTTAAAATAAAAACAGAAATTAACTCCAAGTAAATAGCAGAAGTCTAAGTAATGATGTAAACTTTAGGCATTGTTTGCGATGTGCATTACGTCGTCGTATGTACCCACACGTACCTGTCATTCATAACAACGAGTAAACACGTGCTCGCTTAATAATGTATTTTGAATAATACATGGACTCGTCATACTCATTGAAGTTTATTGAAACACAAAATAATATTACCTTGCCAAAATTCCGTTTCCATACGTTTGGGGTTATATTATTCATTTTTTTATTTTATTAATTATAATTATAAACGTTAATTGTATTTAAATGTAATAAAAAAAAATTTTTGCTATACTACCTGTATTTTTTTAAATATTATTAGGTATTTAATTGGTTTATATTATGTTATGTATCTCTTTATTTCGGTTAAATATCTCATGTTATATTTATCTCATCTATCAATTTCTTTAAGTATATTAAAACACTCAAAAGTTGACTAGAAGGTAAAGAATGTGTGGGTTAACTCTGTATTTGCACAATTTTATTTATCTACGTCTATGTTGCCTATGTATGTGATGATATAAAGATATTACAAAAAACTAAACAAACTTTCCGATTGTACGACAAATGTTAAGTAATAATAAACAATACATAATTGTGGACATATAGCCAACACACGGCACGGCCTAACGAACAGCTTATTGTCCTAAAATGGCAGATCAAATCGCAATGTGTAATTTGCTCTAGATTATACATAAACACGCTATAATCAATCTAATTACTCATTTACAAAATTATTCTGTAGTATATGTTGATAGTTAACATGTTTTTGAAGTATGGAAAGCGTGGTGTGGTGTGCAAGCGCATCAATACAAGAGTGACCTCTATGAGGCGCGCGCGGCAAGGTCACGAACGCGCGTGCGCGTCTGTCGTGACCCGCCTGTGCGCCCTGTCTAACGCCACACAATACGACATCACATCGTGTACACACCACGAATAGAGTCTATTATCATCTGAATATGAACTTCGCCACGATGTCTTGCTGTATCTAATACAACCGCCGAGCCGCGGTATTTGAGACCTCCACTGCCTGGCTTGGGCATAACTGACGCGATTCAATGCCTGCGAGCATTTACATTTATACATTGTACGTAGATGCATATGGGCTTTATAGGTAAATGTAAATAATATCAAATCTGAATTCTAGCTGATTAAATTGCTAATAATTCACATATCAGCAGCAATTCTTCTTTGGAGAGTCCTCTTTAAAGTAATTAAACAGACATACGAGTACATTGATAGGCACTTATAATAACGTTGACTCATCGTCACGGATGTAATAACAATGATTCATTTGTTTCTTTATTAGTATATGTACATTTTCATAGCATATAATATACCTTGTATAAATAATATGCTCCACGAATTCGAAAATTTTTCTTCTGTGAGATTACTAGGTTTACACTGCACCGAATAGCAATAAGCTGAGATCATAGACGGGTTGATTGGTATAAAGTGTAACTATGTAATAACTATGTGTTAGGGTTGAGTCAACTAGTAAGCAACGTCAAGTCCGTTAGGTACTTAAACAACATTTTATAAACGCCATTTAATTTGTACCTGGCATAATTACAGTTGCAATTATGTATCAAACCCGTAATACATAATTGATGCTAACTAATGGTTTATATTTGAGTCATAATGCAATTGTTTTTAACCAACTTCAAAAAGGAGGTTCGCAAATCGACGATTATATTTTTATGTGTATGTATATTACACGATATCATCACCAATTGTGTGAACGTCCGGTGTACTAGCACCTCATTAGTCACGTGTAAATAAGGTGAAGTTACAACGTCATTGACATCTTCACTGAAGATTTGAGACTTTTTAATACATTTTTGTTTTTTTTTAACTCCTAAACTTTGATTAATGCTATATAACTCGGGTTTCGAATTCATGAAGTTGGTTTTCAAGATTTTTAAACCTTGTAACGATTACAATACAGTAATAATCTACTCTGATTAAATTTTCAGTAAACCGTGTGATGAACAAGTGTGTACTTACATTTATATTACACTGTCATATTAATAGTATTCACCCGAGACCATGAACCCTATTAGAGTGTAGAGACCACAATAATACTATTGTTGTATAACTATTTATGAACATTTTTTTTCTATTATTGTGAACAAATAACGGTACTCACACACTTGAAAAGTGATATTTAATATCTTCTAAAGATCATACATCTGACGGAAATGTTTTAAAATTCACACCTATCCTATAATGGATTTGTCAATTTGCGTGGTTCTTTACAAATTTACATAGTTAGATAGCAGATAGATAGAAGTAACGGTCAATTTTGTTGTGTGCCTTATACGTTGGTGGTAGAAGAGAAGACCGAGAAGGGAATACATTATTCAAGGGATCATTTACATCGCAGCGCGGCGGACGTGGCGGATCGCGACTCCTTGTATGTACTGCTGGCTCGTACGGCACTCTGCGTCCCGCAAAAAAACCTACCATATTGCTCCTTGGAAGCTTTCTTTTTTTAATGTAGTCGAAGAATTCACTTAATGATCAAACACAACGTACATAGATTGAATTGAATTAAAAGATAAGAAAATTACGCATGTGCTTAAGCTATGTAATTGATAGCGCTAATTGCTGTTCCTTACTATACTTTACGCCATTAGCATTCTCGTTTGGGGTGACCAAGAATAACATGGTTACCAGGTACAAGAATATTACGTGAAAAGTATTGTAGAGTCATACAATGACAACATATAGACTAAGGTTGTATTCATCGCCTAAATAGCTAAATAGAAATAATGTTGAACAGTTTATGTCTTAATGTAAGTTAATAAAACTATTTGAACGACATAATTATAGTCATGGTTAATTCCCAAAGGCTAATTATCATTCTCAGTAGTTCCAGTGGCATGTATCAATTAACTGAAATCATTGTATTGGCATCCAAAAATGTTGTTGAAGTGAGAGGTGCGCCCTTGCGTCTGGTCCTTGCAGCAATGTCGTCGCAAGTTCGGCCCCTGTCCGTACACCCTGACCAACACATGAGAGAATGTACTGTAATGCACAAACAAAGCGATTGCATCAGCTTGGTTTTAAGTACCACCTGTCGACATGTAGTCGATATATATTTACGAGTACACGATATTCAAAACAGATTTTCCTTTTACTCCTTTATGACGTCAAAAGTAGTACATAAAGTTACTAAAAACAAATTTTCATTATTACAAAATCATACGCATTAAAAAATTCATTCATTCATACATGTCATTTGGAAGCGTACCTGTAGCGTAGCATGACATAATTTCATTGTTATCGAAGTAGCAGCTTTTAATTTTTTAAGCTAAAACTGGCTAACGTATGTCATTTATTATAGAATGAGTGTACTCGTAGATGTAGTTTGTTAACAAAGACAGGGATGAGAATAATTACACACCGAGATATTAGCGAGAGCACTTGTGCTCAAAAGTTGATCACTTTTTGAACGGGACAGGCCCACCACTCGTACCACCACTGTGTCTCCTGTGTAGCCAGAAGTAACAGTGGCGACTACCAAAAAGGCAATAAACAGTGAAGTTCACTGCTGCACCGGGAGTTAAACTACAGCTGCCTTAGAACTCACAACGAATTTAATCAGAAGAAATTTGTAGAGGTAGGAAGTTTTGGAATTGACTTCCCCTCTTGGCAAAGTGAAAGACAGCCATATGACAAATAAGGCATTTATAAACCTCAAAGAGATGGCTAGTCATGTGTAACTAAACTGCCGTGCACCACGGTTTCAAATACCTAACACTATTGGGACCTAAACTGTGAGTTGTTACCTAACACATCGATTCCAATAATATAGATTGCAAAACCGCCTATACGCCTGGTAATTCTCCCTTGTTGCCACCAAATCAGAATACTATACTACCCCGGATGTGACACGCAAGGAATTTAACATATCGTCCCGCTCCCGATGCCAGAGATCGCTCTCCCAGAGAACATGATGTGCTGTTTGCTCGAATTCATGATTTGTCGTAGAACACTCACTTAAAGGCGATGACACAAGTCTAAGTAAATGAAAAGAGCTTCGCCCTAAAGTTTCCATGCCCTGTTAAAAATTGCACAACAGGATGATCGACTTGATCTTGAGGTTGACCACTTGCCTAATGGTGATCCTAAATACCCAGTCGTAGACACTAGCTTTTTAGCATGCACGGCATAATATTTTTATTTATTTATTTGCATTCCGACTACAGAGACAGTGTCGAAGGTTATACAAGAAACAACCCCTGATAATTTGTTTAAAGTAGTTCAATACATGAAACAAAATAGTAAATTCTCTGATATTATTATTATTGCTCCCGTCCAGTATAATCCACTATAAGTAGAAACAAAAAATAAACAAAAACAACCTAGAAACCGGCGAGCGTGCATGAGAAGAGCAATGAATGTTAAAGAAGCGAGTGAGATATGTTAGGATCGAGTCACGTGGCGCTCGGTTCTCTCTGCTTACCCCGCAAGGGATTTGGCGTGAAGTTATAGATAGAAGTAGAAACAATGAAGCATAAAAAACTTCATTTTCTTGTGCGAAGGTTTTGGTAGGCTCCGCGAAGGTAGCAATAACTAAATTAACTAAAAAAACGAATTGTCTTTTATATATAATAGAATTATAAATAATGTTGTTTAATTGTTTTATATTACAATATTGGCATTATTAAAAATAAAATAAAATATTTAGTGATAAAATTTATTAGTTCCTTCTTTTGCCGCTAGGTGCACCATTACGGTGCCAACATAAAATGGCATTTGATTTATCTGTGGGGTGATTCTTTATTGGAGGCCTAACTGCTTACGAGATTTCTATTATAATATGCCTACTCGTAATTACAAACTGTATCCATGAGCAGTTCCGATGCTTATCTCAAAATTAATAAGTAATTTACTACCTACTACATATGAAAATACTAGATAAGATACTATAAAGTCTAGTTTACAATCAGGAGAAAAATATATATATTTTTAATGTAGATAGGATAAAAAAAAACATTTGTTTGCCATGAGGCCCTTACGGGCACTTAGACACATCTTACATTCTTTAAATTAGATCATGTTGTATCTTATTAATTTTTCATAGTTTTAATCTCTCTTTTTTAATCTACCAGCATATGACCCTTGGCGAAGAAGAAATACCAAAAGAAACTTGCCAATCTGGGTCTTTTTTTCATCATCAATATATATTACAATGAATATATGTGTATGTATATCTTCACGCCAAGTCCCTTGCGGGGTAGGCAGAGAGAACCCAGCGCCATAAGACGCGGTCCTTGCATACTTCACTTGCTTCTGTGACATTCATAGCTCTTTTCATGCACGCTCGCCGGTTCCTGGGGCTCCTGACATCACCTTCTGATAAAACACGACCAATTTGGTCATGGTAGGTTAGTCTCGGTCTTCCTCGGCTCCTACATCCTTCCACTTTTGCATCGTATATTTGTTTCGTCATTCTTTCGTCCCGCATTCTTTCTACATGTCCGAACCAATGGAGCATGCCCTTTCTTATCTTAACACCGACACTCTCTTTCAGACCAACTCTTTCTCTCACGTCTTCATTACAAACGCGGTCAGCAAGTGTTATGCCACAAATTTCAATATATGTGAATATAGTGATATCAAGTGGTACACTTAAAGATATATTAATACATGTGCTGAATCATTTCCAAACATCTCTATCAGTCAGGTATTCATCAATCTGTAATAACCCTTCTTACATAGAGTATTTTTGATGTAGAACTGTTTCAGGTAATTTATTGTTGAATCGAGTACAATTTACAATAAAAGATCTCGAAGAAGTCTACTAGTAAGTCGATGTACGCAATACGCAATCTATTCCTGCATCTAAGATTTTCACTGAATTTTGAAAATGACTCTATATTTTTACGAGCATATATTATATTCTCATAAATATACTGAGAG
This sequence comes from Pyralis farinalis, assembly GCA_947507595.1. Classification (NCBI taxonomy): domain Eukaryota; kingdom Metazoa; phylum Arthropoda; class Insecta; order Lepidoptera; family Pyralidae; genus Pyralis; species Pyralis farinalis. The sequence continues at coordinate 21,449,852 of OX382259.1, read as the reverse complement.
GTAACCGTGAGGATATTTATTTCTTTGAATAGTTGTAATATAAAAATAGATTCAATATCAGCCGCTTTTTCCCACAACAGTATACCATACGACATAATACTGTGAAAGTAGCTGAAATAGTCTAAACTCGCAGTAGTCACATCTGTCAATTGTCTAATTCTCCTAACTGTATATGCGGCGGAGCTGAGCTTACTGGCCAGTTTTTTTTATGTGGGGGGCCCCGACTGCAGTTTGGAGTCTATTGTAATTCCAAAAAATACGGTATCATTAATAAATTCTAGTATACTATTATCAATGAGAAGGGTTGGCAGACGCCATATTTGGTTTTAGTTGAGGTTATAAATAAATAAATATTGTCGGCCAAATTACACAGCGCCATCTAGCCCCAAAATAAGCGAAGCTTGTGTTATAGGTACTAGACAACTGATAAACATACGTAAATACTTTTTTTTTTTGTAAATACATATTTATTATACATAAAAAATACCCAGACCAAGACAAACAGGCATGTTCATGCACACAAATGTTTGTACTGTGTGGCAATCGAACCCACGAGCGTTGGTGTCAAAGTAGTGTAACAACGCGTTTCACCACTGCGCCACCAAGCTCGTTAATCGTTTAATAAAATATTATTAAATGTGAACTAATTTTGAATGGCAGATAGAACACTATTTACCTTGTCAATATACTCACACCGAATAACATTAAAAATTAAAGAAGTAACATCAGCACACAGTAGTATATCCGCCATTTTCTGTACAATGTAGGGCAGATCATTCACATATACTAAAAATAAAAAGGGCCCTATATAGGGCCCGGGGCACCCCAATATTAACATTGCTGCCTTTAGAATTGATCCCATTTATATCAACAGTCTCTATACTGTTACTTAAGTAAGTTGCAATGCAATCAAATTATGGGATTTACCTCTAACTCCGTAATGGCACAGCTTGAGCAATAATGTGCGATGGTTGACACAATCAAAAGCTTTGAAGAGATCACAGAAGACCCCAATAGCATCCTGGGATCTCTCCCATGCGCTAAGAACATGCTTGACCAATGCTACCCCTGCATCTGTAGTGGATTTACCTGCTATAAATCCGTATTGTGAATTATGAAAAATTTCATTGGTCTAATAGAGTTGCAATTGGTCAAGCATTATCCTTTCAAACACTTTACTCAATACTAGCAAAATAGATATGTAATTCCCCAGTTCACTTTTTTCATCAGACTTGAATAATTGAATTAATTTAATAAATTTCATCAAGTCTGGGAACACACCCATATCTGTACATTGATTAAAAATAAGTACCAAGTTGATTCAATAATACAATAAAATACTATTATAGACATTCATTAATAATTTCGTTTTACTGAATACGTGTAAATTTAAAAAGCTCCGCCTGTGGTTGTACATTCTCCTTTAATAACTCAGCAGCAGCATGTGGAAATGAGTTATAGTAATAATAGTATTAATTTGCTACTTGTTTAGCAGGTGTTTCAGTTTGATTATTATATTTAATAGAACACTCATGATCGCATGGTTTATCTTTACCTATTTATTTTTTAACAACATCCCATACTGCCTCTATTTTATTTGTTGACTGCTTAATTTTGTTTTTAATATACATAGATTTTGTAACTTTGCAAACATTTTAAATTTAATTTAATTAAATATTTTGGAATTTGGAATAATGTTTGAATTATATGGCTTTTTCCATATAATTCGAACATTTTTTTTTCTACTTATTAATATACCTACAGTTGCCCAATCGTTAAACTTAAATTTATTTGTGATATTAATCTGTTTGCTTATGAATATTTTTCGGTATTCACTGGATATATGATGTGAAACAAGTTTGTATATAACAAGTCAGGATTGTCTACAGAGTAATCCAATGAAGGCAACCTGCGCCCCAATACATTGTTGTACTTAATAAGTTTGTTTGTGGTCAGTGGTCTATATACAATACATGACTTTTTAAATCTGTGTTCTTCGAACTGACCGCCATGTTCTCAAGGCAAGTTGCCAATTATTGATTTATTGATATGCTCACAATTACAAATTTATTATATAGACAAGTTGCAGATGTGGCTGTTATACGTGTATGCTCCAGGAAGACATTTTGTAAATTAAATGATTTAAATATATTTAAAAATCAAAGGGTTACCTTGTGTATTTACTAGAATGTCTACATTAAAACCACCATAGACTATAATGTCTTTTTTTACCTATGAAAACTTTTCTTAAAATATCCTCCATTACCTGCTCAAATTGTGTTAAGTCACCGCTAGGAGGTCTGTATATACAAATATTATGTAATTATCTAATTCAGCACATGACATCTCAATAGTGCATTCAATAGAGAGCCTAACAATGTTCTTACGTTCTTTAGCTAAATGACATTTTTTTGTAATAATCATTGAACCGCCTCTAATCGAAGACTCTCTATTAAAGCAACTAACCATTTTATAATTATTGATTCCAAATAACATTTCACTTTTGTTTAACCAATGTTCATTTCGACATAAAATATCAGTATTAATATTTTTGTAAAAACAATTGTACTAATAATGTTAGTAGTGAAGAGACAAAATAATATTATTTAATTACTTTAAAGTTTAAGTCTTTAATATGTTACTCGTAGTAAGGGAGTTATCATTGGTTGTTCTGTCAAAGTAATCATTGACATTAGTTTTTTTTCTTCTTTTTCCTAGCTTTATCATGTTTCCTAATCCAATAGGATTAGCGGGATCCGCTATCTAAGTCAAGATACTGATTTTGAAATGGCGACTGCCATCAGACCTCCACAACACACCGACCATTCTTAGGTTAGAAATGTAATTTCTTGGCCGAGTGAGTTATATTATATATTACAAATATAGGAATACATAAATCCGAAAAGACTAAGCTATCACTGCTGTAGAATCATTGACATTAGTTTATGTCATTTCATTCTGTCAATATTAGGGAGAAGACATCAAAAAAGTGTAGTCAAGTAATCGTTATTATAATTACTACGTATTTATTATATCAATGTTCAATGATAGAATTCATATTTGATATATTTTATTCAACTTACAAAGGCTAAAACTTACACTTACAATTCTACAATGTATTTTTTTTACATAACTAGATTGGCAAACAAGCATGCGGCCCGCATTAGATGGCAAGCGGTCACCGCAGCCTATTGACGCTTGCAACACCACGGGGATGTTACTCGCACTCTGCCAATCTTGTGACCTAAGGCTGTTTCATCAACGTACCGAGTAATTTCTCTGCAATATCTCTCTCACCCTTCAAACCGGAACACATCTATATAATTATAGCAGCTCGGCGGTAGAAATAGGTGAGACTGAGTTATCCACGCAGACAACTTTTGTACAAATTCTCCCTCTAGTAAAGTATACGAAAGCGTTAAAACATTGGTGGAGAACTATAGAACTATTCTCATCCTTACAACTTACTGAAGCGCTTAACACAAATGAAAAATTGTCTTAATAGTATAGGTACAATTTACGTACCCATTTTCCTTATCTGATAAATGCTTTATTACCTACTCAGGTCTGGGATACTGTGTGCGTAATTTCCCTTTCCATACAAGAATTTTATTAAATTAATTTACTTAGCCATCCGTTTGCGTAGACAGTTAATTATAAGCGCCTGTCTTGACTGACGCCACAAATTAATATAATGGCCACTGGCGACTAGTTCGTCGTCGTGTCATATGCCGTATATCTATTCACGAACAACTATTGTTCCATAGCATACTTTCTTTATTAACAGAGCCATTTGAATGTTTTCGACAGGTAAACACAATGCACAATATTTTAATTTACACGTTTCTAATTTATATAGGTAGTATTTTTACTTCGAAAACATAACACGACATTCAAGATTGTAAACATAGCCAGTAAATATAATAGATATGGCATCTACGAATTGTTTAACACGTTAGAAATAGAATTTTAAACGTTATTGTATAAAATATATTGTCATATTATATATGACGAAAACTGATTGAAATTACCTTTCCATAAGGTTTTATTTTTTCCTAATTATCAAATATATATAGTCAAATATATATGTCTATTACCATATTTTATTTATAATTTTACCAACACGAATTAAATTGTTGTTGTACTACATTATTAATTCGACAATAAATCGTATTACAGCATCCACGAGCCCGGTAGTTTAGCATTTACTAATTGCTAATTTAACCAAATGCCATGGGTTCGATTCCCCTACAAGACAAACAATGGTGAGGTTTTAGACTAAGGTTATTCTGTTATACGTGCTCTATAGATTAACAAATAATAAATTAAAAGTAAAAAACCTTTTTAAAAACAAGCTTTTATTTAAATGCTCTAAAAAGAAAAAAATAAAATTTTATACTAAAACTTTTACTGTTAACTTATAAGGTCATTTCACATTTGACACAATTTATAGGATATAAAAGCTTGTCGCGAGATTTAAGTACTCGTATTTACTTAGTTTGAAAATTCTAATAGATAATATTATTCACATAAAATTATTTAATTTGTTAATCTACACAACTAAATCTCGCGACAAGCTTTTATATCCTATAAATTGTGTCAAATGTGAAATGACCTTATAAGTTAACAGTAAAAGTTTTAGTATAAAATTTTATTTTTTTCTTTTTAGAGCATTTAAATAAAAGCTTGTTTTTAAAAAGGTTTTTTACTTTTAATTTATTTTTTACTTTTTAGTTATCGCTGGACACGTTTCTCAGTCTGTTTATCTCATTCAACGCATCATTGTTGCATGGTCGTGAGCTTCGTTTAGAAGTGTAAGAGCTAATATACAACAGGGTTCGCCCCGGTGCCCTGAGGTGGTTCGTTCGCGACATCATATTACACCCTGATGCCACTCAGTCCTCGGCACGGCTTCACCTTGACTTGGGTGTTTAGAGAAATGTGCCACTTATTTCAGCTTGAAGCTTCCTTGTGCCTTACGAAACACAGTTCCGGGTTTGATTTTGGAGTAACAATTCGACCTCAATATCCTAATCGACGACTCCAAAAACCCCAGTACATCAAAATTCCAGACGGATTGGAGCAATGGAGTTGATATTCAGCATCTTTTTTTTTTAAACTCGCATTCGTATTCTCAGTAAGTCCTTTCACTTGATACCCATATTATAAGCAAGCACTAAAAACTTACTCCGCTATATTGGTTTAGAGTGACGTCACTTTATTCTCAGCAAGTCCTTTCTATTGATACTCATTTTGTACTCGTAGGAATGAATTGAAAAAACGTGTGGCACTCGGGGACTGCCGAGATAATTGCATAGCATTTTTTTTTTATCAACTTATGCAATTATAATTATTTTTTCATCACTTTCTTCATTAATAAATGACTTTGTTTATTCATATTTAAAACACTTTATACACAAATTTTACGCGTATAGCTATTCACCAGCAACTGCTATTCACTGTTGTACATAGGTAAACATATACATACCTACATGTATACTTACGGGGCGCACATGCGGTGAGTGTGGCATTATAAAGATATGACAGATACCTATACACCTATATACTTTCTCACAAACAGCTGCTTACGTATTCGTCCGATTTCGGAGCAGCTCGTCTCGATCCGTGCGAGCTTCGTACTGTCGTACCATATACATACACGTTATATAGGCGGAGTGGGGGGTGTTAGGTTTTATTTTCGTTACGGAATTTCTTGATTCGGTCGCCGCGCTTAAAGCCCGCGATAAAAGCTATGCAATAAGTAAAAGTGCCCATAGGCTGTGTAACAGTTTCACATCAGGCGGGCTGAACACTTGTTTGCCACCCGACGGATCATCATCATCATCATCTGATGATTATAAAAAAAAAACTTCTACCAATTTTCTTACTTGTTTGTCACCCGACGGATCATCATCATCATCTGATGATTATGATGACTGATGACAGGACACAAAAGTAAATCATCATCATCATCTGATGATTACGAAAAAAAAAAATTCTTCTACCAATTTTCTTACTTGTTTGCCACCCGACGGAGTCTAAGTGTCCATAGGCTGTGTAACAGTTTCACATCAGGCGGACTGAACACATGTTTGTCGCCCGACTGAGTATGAAAGTTTTAATAGACTGCGCAACAGTTTCACATCAGGCGGGCTGAACACTTGTTTGTCACCCCGACGGAGTATAAAAGTGTCCATAGGCTGTGTAACAGTATCACATCAGGTAAACACCCCGACCACCGTGCATTCATACCCTGACAGGACACAAAAGTAAATCATCATCATCATCATCTGATGATTGTGAAAAAAAAAAAATCTTCTACCAATTTTCTTGTTTGCCACCCGACGGAGTTTAAAAGTGTCCAAAGGCTGTATAACAGTTTCACATCAGGCGGGCTGAACACTTGTTTGCCACCCGACGGATCATCATCATCATCTGATGATTATGAAAAAAAATCTTCTACTAATGTTCTTACTTATTTGCCACCCGACGGATCATCATCATCTGATGATTATGAAAAAAAATTCTTCTACCAATTTTCTTACTTGTTTCCCACCCGACGGAGTCTAAAAGTGTCCATAGGCTGTGTAACAGTTTCACATCAGGCGGGCTGAACACTTCTTTGCCACCAGACGGATCAAAATCTGATGATTATGAAAAAAAATCTACCAATTTTCTTACTTGTTTGCCACCCGACGGATCATCATCATCATCATCTGATTATGAAAAAAAAACGAGCTACATGGTAGGCGGAGTGGGGGGGTGTTAGGTTTTATTTTCGTTACGGAATTTCTTGATTCGGTCGCCGCGCTCAAAGCCCGCGCTATGAAATAGCTTAAAAATATTCGCCAACTTGGGTGTTCTGCCATGTAGGATTTAGAATGACGTCACACAGTTAAGCATGCATTGTCATCCAAACTGAATGTGTATACAAAATTTCAGCTTAATCGATTGAAGATATCTGCTTCGAAATTGATTTTCAAGCTTTAGAAGTCCGCCATATTGGATTAAGAGTGACGTCACATTATTTTTCGAGTTATTCTTAGCAAGCCCTTTTATTTGATACCCATATTGTAGGAGTGCATTAAAAATAGTTGGTCCGCCATCTTGGGTATGCCGCCATGTTGGATTTATAATGACGTCACACATTTAGTCATGCATTGTCATCCAAACTGAACATGTATACAAAATTTCAGCTCAATCGGTTAAAGATATCTGCTTCAAAATTGAGTTACAAGATTTCACCCGAACATACTTACATACTTACATTGCAAGTTAAATAAAAGCTTGTAAAAAGATGTTTACTTGACAGTTTAATGTCAGTAGATTCAATGGCTCTGTGTAATTCACCAGAAAATACTTCTTTGTTTATGCTATGATATATTTGATAGTCATAAAATCCACGTGATTAGAAAATACATCAATGTTGACTACAAATAAGAATATAATTTTGAATTTTCACATGATAGCATTTCGTTAGTTTATATTGAGAGTATGTCATTATACACAGAAAGATTTTCCATTGTCAGTCAATGGAGAACGATATCTTGGAATTATGAAGTGACGGATATTACGCAGTGCAATACTTACTACATTAAATTGCTTATTTACAATCATCAATCAAAAATAATACATGCCTTGCTACATTTACGTCATATCTATTAATACATGCGTCGTAAAAGTGCTTAAAAGTGAACAAAAAATATAAACTGACGCTGAATATTCCTTACTTACCCGGAGCGTGTACCTGATCTATGATTAGATAAATACTCGTCATCATTTCTAACATATTCATTTATGTAACGAACAAATTATTAACCAAAATATATTCTCTAAACAGTAATAGGTAAATATATTATGTAAATAGTAAACAGTAGGCCGATTCTACTAAAAAACTGCAACTGCATTGCAGCGCGGTGGGTGTCAAAATGCTTACATTTTGACGTTTCGTTAAACGTCGCTGCTGTCAGATCGCTTAGCGAAATGTCAAAATGCGTACATTTATATACGCCTCGCTGCAGTGCAGTTGCAGTTTTTAGTAGAATCGGCTTACAGTTACTGTCGCCTATATGTTTACTTGCAAGCACAACCCAATAACCAACATGAATGCGTGTGAAGGCACGCCGCACTCACAAAAACGTTGTGTTCCAGTGCTTTAATATCTCAACGATTCGAGCCTACTGACCAATGGAAGAACATTTTAACCAATAGGCCGATAAGTGCTGCTATGTTGATCCGCGAACTAGCCATAAGAGCTGCGCGTTCTACTTTAACCCCCGACTCATAGCGGTGAATTGAGTTACTACATAACATCGGATTAATCGGTTCTCCATAGGTTTTTCCTTCATGCTCGTAAATTACCGACTCTGTAATAATCTCTTCACGCGGTTTTAAATTATCCACTCTAGGAAAACCTCGACAGTAAGTTCAGTCTGAACAGCTGAAGTATTCGCGAAAGAATACCTCTGTGAAACACACAGTTTGCGGCCATTTTCATTTCAACATGTGAGTATGAATTGGCTGTCGTTGGCAACCCGTACAATTGTAGAAGGAGGCTGTCGGCATCGTACCAAGCAGCACCTCTGTATACACCCTTGTACAATCGGTAAAGGTTTTCACAAAATTAGGCGCACTAGAATAATTGCAAATATCAACAAGTTATCATTAGATATGCCGTATTATAAATTATAGGTATTTAGTTGGTTTGGTATATAAAACACATACAGAGATGCAATGCGACACTGTGTGTTTGTTAAGTTTTTACAATCAAGCTTTAGTAAATAGCCGTAATGAAATTTGATACAGAAGTATTCTATGCAATAACTGGACTCCACATGGATGCAGCTAGAATAAGAAGCTTGTATTGATTAAGAAGCTTGCTTATATGACACAACATAATAATTCATAAATATTACGACAAGCAGAAAAATATAAAATTATGACGCTGCATTGTGTAATCCAGAGTCTTTGCACGGAAATTTACATTTACTAAAAAGGCCCTCCACATTTACATTACCCGTTGCACAGTGCAATTGAATTTATGTAGTGCCGACGAAATTAAATATAAATAAATTTATATTACCCAAACAACTGTTTATAGTTACTTAAACTTTATCTTTAAAACCAGGCAGAATTAATATAGCGTCATTTTTGTAAAATATAAATGCGACATATAACCTCACATCTGAATCATATAGCAGGAAGTCGTTTAAAGAAAGTCTTCCCAGCTGGGTCAAAAATAATCTAAAAGCTTATGGTCAGGTGGCGAGATTCATTCAACTCCCGTATTCATTCAACATCACCCGACCTGCAAAGTTCATAATTATTATATAAAGTTTCATAGGAGAAAAAATTAAGGAGTAAACATCTCGTTTCGTTTATGGTTTAAAAATACAAAGATATATTTCTTGGGATATATATATTTTTATTATTTTAGAAATAGATATATATTTTTATGTATGGACATTTGCAAATAATTAGCATCTCTCACTAAGTATGCCGCCACTGCATACATACACCAACACAACGCCAGCTTTTTTGCTTACTTGCAAGAATGCAACAACCCCAGGAAATCGTCAAATGGGTGTTATGTTTTGAACCATGGTATTTTTTCCAGTTGGGCTACTTTTTATTAAATATATTTATGTTGCATCTTTCTTTTTCCAGAGACTTACAGGTGAGGCCTGTGTTGACTCTAAAAATATTGTGAGTCATTTATACTCCGATCTTATTTTTTGAACACGATAAGTGCTGCTTATCGTATTTCGTTAATTTATTTTGAGACTCTGTTTCAGTCTGGTTAATTCTCCTTCTTTTTTTTGATAAAAATTTCCTGTTAGTGATTAGTTTATTAACTTCCAATTCTAGGGTGCCTGTCTTAAAACTCAAAATATTTTTTTTTTGGAAAATTTTCTGTGTCAAGGCGTGCTCAGTCATGTTTTATTTTTGAGAGTATAATGTATGTGCATGTTCGTATGCACCTAAAGAAATATAGCTCAATTTCTTCGGAACTGTTGGACGAATTGATTCGATTGATTAATGTTTATAGTAGCTAAGTACTCGTAGTTTTTAAGCAGAAAATAATATGTACGTTTTCACACCATTTTTTGCAAGTATCCATAGTCTGCGGTAACTGCTTGCCTTCAAGCGCGCCGTATGCATGTGTACCACGTTCTCACTGTACACAGAAACCTTTTTTTTTTGTTTTTTAGCTAAAAATTTCATATCTATTATTCCGTTATTGCTATCGGTAATATATTTGGTCATAACTCTGTGCCAAGATTTACTGTTGTATTGTACCAATATATTCTTGTAAAACGTAAACATCGTAATTTAAAAAAAGACTAAATTATCACTATATCCATATATTATCATAATGGTGAGCCATACAACGAATCATCAACTTAATAAAAACGAACGTTCATATACTTATATGGTAAAGCTAGCCTTGTTGACGTCTGTTCTCTCCGTCGCATGCCTCCATAGCACATTTCCCGTCCTTATCGCACTAATAAGCTACAGTACACGATAACACGACTAATAGTTACGCACACAGAGATACTGTCCACTGATGTGTGCGTGTATGAGTGCGATGTCAATGCGATGAATAAACAGTTTCTCCGATTTTACGATTCAATGATTACAGATACCTATCTATGCAAAGTTAGTTAATGGTTTTGAAATATATTAAGTGTTATTGTGAAAGACTTCAAAATAGACACAGCCTTAGGATTGCAGACATTCGTATTAGGTACGATTTTACATACAAAGGATCTACGGTGACCGCGTGTCCTGGTATTGCGTGAGACATGGACAACTGTCGAAATTTCTTTCTTAAATAATCCTCACCATTTAATAACAACAAATCCTCGCACATTATTAAAATAACGTCAGGTGAAAAAAAGCATAGCGCCCGCTTGATGTCAAGCGGGTACTATACAGTAGTAGTTAGCCCATGAACCTTTACAGTACAGGTTTCAACTATCTTCATGTCATATCAAATCGCACCCTTTCATCCAACAAGCTACTCTTTAGGAGCTTCCTGGTATCTTAATTCACTAGTAGAAGCACAGCAACTCATGAATCTGTTATCTGAGTGCGGTTGTTATAGGCCTTGTGTGAGATGTCCCACAGTCAAGATGCATATTAAATACTACCTGCAGCCGGCGACTTCGTTCGTGCTTATCTCGGGATTCTTATCTTTTGCCAGAGCTTCATTTTTAATTGAATGGTTTGTAATTTCCAATATACGTCATTTGTTTATTATATTTATTAATTAACTAATAAATTAGGTATCACCGACTGTACAATAAGGTCACATATTCTGCGTCATACTTTAAAGTTCTTTTTTATAAACATTTACTTTTGTGTTAGCGAATTGTTAGAGTAAAAAAAATAATGATATAAAAAGATGTAACATATCGATCCATCAGCTTCAAATTAAATCCTTTGATTTTATTTGCACCACAGGAGGTTGCGTACATTAAATAAATCAAATCATTAACTAAATCATGATAAAGCATAAGTAACCAACGGCTCATATATGTAAATGGGATATATATTATTTTTTACTTGTGAATAAATATTACTGAGTACAAAATGCAATCTATGTCAAAAATACTAATTGATATTTACAGCACATTTATAAGGCTGAACAACGGTACTAACATCATCGTCCCCAGCCGACGGTATCTGACCACAACGGAATCCCCAAACACAAAAAAAAACATTGCATTATCCCCATAAATATTTAACTTCCCTAACCTGCACTTTCATTTTCTGTCGTATTCTTGTTTGAATAGACATACTTTTTAATCGAGCAACTGTGTACAATGAATACTGATGCCTTACGATTTCAAACCTTGATGGAAGATAATAAAATCCTATAATGGATTTGGTCTTTTAAGGTTGTGGTTATAAGGCAAAAAAAGATAAAGGATTTACCTTCTTTCATTTGTGGACATGACCGTTTTTTAATATTTTTTTAAGAGAGGTAGGGCGCATCAAAACTGCTGTCTGGGGAAGTACCTCCACTACTTCTCCAGACGAGCAGCTTTGATGCGATGATGATCTGATGATAGAAAACCGTAGCCAAATAACAATTTCCTGTAGGGTTGTTGTGTTTCAACGTATCAATGAGGTCACCAGTAAGCTCCTAAGGAGTTACTGTGCCAGCAGCAGAGGTGGCATCGCGCGAGTAATACTCAATGTATTTCGAGCGCTCATAGGCTACGGTAACTGCTTTCCATCGATGGGCCGTATGCTTGTTTATCTCCCGACGTTGTACTCTTGTACAATACAAATATTCAAGCCACAATTACCCAGCTGCTATTAACAAGATGGTAATTGCACAATCAACTATTGAAATGACTACTGACGCGTCTTGGTGTCAGTCGGATATAAATTATAATAATAAATATTTAATACATTGTTTCAGTTAAATGAAACAGCGACATTTATTCAGAAATAAGCACTTTTGGGTATTAAAGAACTGATAAATTTGCGTTGTTTTTTTTTGTAAATACATACATAAAGTACATGGAAAATACGTAGTCCAAGAGAAATAGACATGGTCGTGCCCATAAACATTTGTCTTCTAAGAGAATCGAACCCACGGCACTTAGTGTTAAACCCAGTCAGGCCATTATTAGCCAACTTTGCAAATTATTGCTGAAAATCGATTTAAAACTTTCACAGCATTCTTATACATACCGGAGAAAACATACTCATAAACATAGCGGGGACTTAGTATTATAATGGTGTTTTACATCCTAAAATAAAATCTGCTGAACCAAATATTTTGATACAATTTTCTTAATATTATAGTATTTCGCCTGAAAAATTCCATATACTCGTAATACATAGGCAATATTAGTGAAATAAAATTTATTTTTAAATCGTGAAACACCAGATGTTCAAATATTTTTCTTTAGTTCAAGTTAAATGTTGTCATTTTATTTAATTTAGTATTTAAACTCTGAAATAATTGTAAAGTATTATTAGCGGAATTTCGATTGTGTTTGTTTTTAAGTACTATGTGAGTAATTGAATATTTACTACAGTGTAATATACTTAGCAACCAAATAATGTAATCATTTTAACTCGAAAAATACCCCCCGTTCATCAAGAAAATCAAAAAAATAAACGATCCATGCTAATCTTACGTTCGAAAGAAATTTTATCCCCCGCCGAGACGGAGATGTCGGACGCTGCCTTCGGAGCCTAAAGTAACGTAACGCGACTTTACACAAGGCTGTGTGTGTGCTACGTGTATGTGTGTGATGGTACCAACAGCCTCCATGTGATGGGAAGTGAACCTGAACCCTTTATGCGGGGAAACCGTTTTTTATTTGCACTCGACCAGAGGCATCAGGTAGAAAGGATGATCGTTAATTTTTAGAGGACACAGTGAACTTTGTGTTTATACTCGCGGTCACTATTGACTCGCCTCGATGTGATCTCCGCTTCCAATAACAGCTCAAGTGTGAATTGTTGGTATTGTTCACGCATTTATACTACACCACACTCAACGGTTCTTGTATACAAAACTTATGTTTACAACAATTAAATGCCTATATATGATATATACTATATCAGTGTTATAAAAAACATCCTAGATATATCCCAGTAAAAGAACATGACGCAACTACATTTATATGATAGTCGTGCACCTGTCCAATGGTATATTTTTTGTTTATATCTGTTTACATCAAGTCCCTAATGGAATAGGCAGAGAAAACCGAATGTAATATAATTAATTAGACTTACAATATGTCTCAGTCAATAAATAATAAACTAATACATATAAAATAACTGATTAAAGAAGCTAGTGAGTTTTTCATGCACGCTCACCAGTTATTAGGGTTCCTGGTCTACCTTTTGTACTTTAGATTTTATTATGTGTATACTATTTTCATAAGAATCTACAAAAATGCTAGCGGGCAATTGGTAATTTAAACGAAATAAAAAAAGAATGACAAGTAAACCTTACCACCAGATAAACTGTATGATCGTTAGTCATTAGCAACATTATAAGTATATAAAGCTCATACCTATCATTTTCAGAAAAAATATATCTGTATTCTAAAACATAAGTATATCCCCTAATAGTTGACTTCGGCCAACTTGATATATTTTGGTGGAAATATTCACCACCCCACTTATGTAAGACTTAAACCGACGACTACTTTATTATCCAGAAAGTCTTACCTAAATGGAGGTTCTGTTAGTTACCTATTTAGCAAATATGCATAAATTAGAATTTTACAAACAAACGTATTAATGAACAAATTAAGGTGATCCAAGTAAGAACATAGAACGCAGTAAACAAATCAACGTGTTATTAATTGATCTTCGAAGATATCCGGTTTTTTATCGCTACAAATTCATGCAAACGAATTTTTGTGATCGCTGACGTCACCCATACACGATGTATCCCCGAACACAGCGCTGCCCGCCGCTACGGGAGTAGCGCGAGAGCCCGTTGATGTCTTTTGCTAAGAGCTTAATGTCTCCCGCTTTCACGAGTTTATTGACCCTGCCACTTCAAATTTTACAAGAATTACGTAATATCTTATATGTGTTACAAAATAAGAGCTCATAAATTGTTATGTGGCAATCATACTGGAAAGTTATCAAAACAGTGAGTTCAATTTCAACGGTTATTTTCAAAATATGACTTTTAATAGTAAAAGAGAAAGAAACTTATAAACATTTTTACATCATTTGAGCAGGACGTTACAAGAATATGGCATCTCACCAGATTTCCAGTAAACAAACCCGACCAATAAAAAATGTACATAACTGTTATGATTTCCAAAAAAAAACAGTTTACCGGCCAAATAATTACATTAAATAATGATTGGGGCGAGAAACGAAGCGATGGTGCTCATCTCGAGGGCTGGCCGCAACGAGCGCGAGGCAATAAAATAAGGCTCTCGCGGGGATCGGGGAGCGGGGGACGCAGGCCTCGCCGCCTGTCGCCGGAGGAACCGCGCTGCCGAGTACGGACGGCAAGCGATAGCGGACGCGGATAACTATTTTGGTATGGTGGTAAAAAAGTACTTTTTGTTTCCATTCAAATAATGACCTCGTACTATATATATTGAATTAGTGAAATGAAGACTATTGATCTAATGATGAAGTATGCCCGTGATGTATTTCTTTAAAATGAACGATATTGGAAATATTCAATATTTAAAAGTAAATTAAAGTCAATTTGCCGCATTTTGTTGCATTTTTTCGAGTAGTACAAAATAAACATAGACAAACAACGCGAGCCTCTCATGTTGTGAGCCGCAGTACAACAAAAAGTCATCATTAAAGTGTTGGAGGCGCGGCGGGTGAGCCTGCGCTGTGCCGCTGTGTGCCTCTCGCTCGCATCCTAAACGACTCACCCAAGTTTTTATCACTTGCCTACCGATCCATATAACGTTAATTTAACTTCACTAACATCTCCAAGTTCCAAAAGATAGATATAATTAAAATTATTGTAATAAAATTAATAGCTTAGCGTAACGAATCTGTACAAAATTTTAAATTACATTGCACAAATAAGTTCATAAAGTCGCGAGATTCTGTAGACGATTTAAGTAGTAGACTAAAGAATGTCTGCGACTTCATAGCTATTCCTGTGGGTATATCCACGAATGTTTTTAGTGTTAATTCCCTGGAGTAGGTACCGTACCTACCTACGCAAGTCCAAATATTTAAACTTTGCAATACTGTCAGTCAGTAAGTCACGGTACTGTTTTATAACGATATATAGAAGATATAGGCATCATGTTGTCATACATGCGATGCAATATGTTACCTTATGTTGTTGTCAAATTCATAATTTTATTAATTCTTCTTTCTGTACTATTCTTACTCATGTAGGTCACCAAATTGGTGATGTAGGTATTGTGTTCTCTCCTTTCGCCAGAAAATCTTAATTAAACTCAATTGGTATACATTTTCCTTGTAAAGGTATTTTATAATAAATGTCTGCTATATTCCTCTTTAGTGACAATTTAACCGATTGTTTTAAATGGTCAAAGGTTTTATGGCAGGAAAGCTAGGTCTATCACAATTAGACGGAGTACAGTAATATAGTTTAAATTAGGATAACTTAGGAGTACAGGAGAATTACAAATTGGGAAGCAAAAAAGAGATTTAGAGTACAGATCGAATAGGGTATCTCCACTTCGTAGGAAAATAACTACTTTGTGAAGGGTTCCAGTGAGGAGACTCTATGTTAGGAGCGGGTGTAGCAACGGGTTAGCGATACTTCCTGTACAGCAAGCGTTCATAAGCTACGGTAACCTCCTTACATCAGGTGGAAGTCATGCTTATATGCCTCCCGAGATTGTAAAAAAAATAAGGAGATGCTAAAAACCAGTTATCTCATTTTGTGTGTGATGATTATTGTTTATCTGTGTTGTATATTGACAGAGTAGTCGCGATACTACTATCAGGTAGATGGACATGCTACAAAATCTTGAAGAATTTGAATCACTCACTCATCAAGCGGTAAGTCCCGGTTGCATCCACTACGGAGCCAGGGGTTCGCTATGATCATGATCCCAGATGTGGCGAGTCCATTTATTACATTGGTGCGACTACCATCTGACCTGCGTAACCCTTAAGGGTAACCAGACAAGACAATGAATCATGATTACACATCCAGAAGATCTGCACGTACAGGTTTCCTTACGATGTTTTCCCTCACCAGGAGGAAATGGTAGCCGAATGCAAGTAAATTGTACTTACATACTGGTAAAAAAGAAGTAGGCATCCGCCGGGGTTCGAACGACCCTCACGCTTGTTAGGCGTGCAGTTATACCGCGGGGTTACCACCGCTCCTCTTGAAGAATTTGAATATTTTCTTAAAATACCGGGTTGATTTGAATGTACAAATTTAATGCGACGCGCCGTGGGAAAAATTTTCAATTAAAAACAACTGTTTGGGACTATTGAAAGTAAGCGGTTCTAGCAATACATATTAATTTATTAAAGTAGTAATTTTAGAACTGATAAATGTATTAATTTGAAATACACTACACACCAAAACGAAATTATTAAAGAAGTTATTTTTTTATACAACGGTAAACGGTAATCACTTTACATCATGTAGGCCGTATGCTTGTACGTATGGCCTACATGATGTAAAGTGATTAGTGATTACCGTAGCCTATAAACGCTTGCAATACATTAAGTATCACTCGCGCGATGCCACCACTCCTGCTAACACAGCAATTCCTTATGAGCTTACTGGAGACCTCACTTACACGCTGGAATACAACAACACCTCTAGGGAGTTGTTATTTGGCTGCGGTTTTCTGTGAGGTGGTAGTACTTCACCAGAATTGCTTTGTTTTGATACGCCCTACCTTTTTTAAAAACATCCAGATCAAGACAAACAAACATGTTCATGCACATAAATGTGTGTCATGTGTGTCCTGTGTGGGAATCGAACCCACGAGCGTTGGTATCAAAGTAATGTAACAGCGCGTTTCACCACTGCGCCAACGAGCTCGTCAAACATTGAATAATTTACTGTATGTAATTGTGGCAAATTTATAAGTATTGTGGTATATATTTGTTATGTAATAAAACTATGTTTACAAGGAAAATGTGCCGGAAATTTAAAAATCATGAACATCAGGAAAAGAAGCGAAAATACAAATCTAACACCATCAGCCTAGTGACTTTATTATTGTTTAATAAAGTAGTAATTACAAAAGTAGTAATGTTAGAAAAATAAATAAAAGGGTGACGATAAATAACTATATTAGAGTGAGTAAATACTTGAACACATATTACGATAAATTATGTTTCTACGAACACCATATCCTTTTACGCATCGGAAAATATATTATATATGTGAGTAAAATACATATTAAACAAATAATAACAGATTCGTAAAAGAATTAACACACATTAAAACTCTGCACCACCTTCCTATTATTTAAGGTAAGTAATCAACTTGCTATTCTCACGCACGATATCTTTTGAGATTGACCATTTCCTCTTTTTAAAGCCCTTTTTCTTAATATATTCAGAAACTGGTCGTAGAAACAGATAAGGTATCTGTAATTTATAGATTAGTTAGCCGACAGTGATTGTTTGTGAGTATACTATGGTAATAAATTACGGATTGCGTGTGATTTTATATTTTTTACATATAATTGAAATTAATATGTAATTGCCGTATTAAAAATAATACTTCTGTATTATTCTTCTAATTACAAGAATGTAAGAGATTTATAAACTTGTAATCAACTGAGAAATCGCTGTTTAGATACGGTCTAGTGCATAACGGCAGATATAGCTACATTAAATTTGAATAAAACAAGCATTTGTTAAGATATTAAAATTTCCTTCAGTGTTTTGTACAGAATTACTAACACTACAAAATAATTTTATGAAAATTCTAATATCTTAATAAATGCACATTTTATTCAAAGTTAAATGTAATTAGCAATTGACCGTTCGATTAGATAATATGAAACACCATCAACCGCAATCTTTCCTAACATTTAAATAAATATACTTACAAAACACGTGTCATTGAATAGAAGCCGCGGAACTCGTCTGGGCGGTAAACAGACGTAACTAATTTTACTACACTCTACGTAGACGTAGAACTATCAGCGTCATGCCATTTGAATGACATGCACGTGGTGAGTTTTTGCGTCGCGGTCGCGACCAGACGGTTACGTTACTTTTGCTCCAGTTATTCCTAGTTTATGAAAAAAAATTCACAGAACTATTATTAAATACGAAACGACGGTAACCACGGAAACTACCTATCTCAATACAGTATGGCGGATGTAATCTCCTTTGTAAATAAAACAATAGATTGTTCAAAAAACAATATTTAGGTAAGGAGTATAAGTGGCTCACGATATATTTAAAGCCAATATCAAACTGTATTACACATCATGCATTATATCAATTAGGTAATGTAATTGGGAAATGGGAGGCAGTTTAGATTTAAATAGGAGAAGCCGCTGTCGAAACTTCCCCAGATGTCGCAACAAAATAATAATTCTGGTAGTGCTGGAGTCTAAGTGAATAAATGAGGTCACCGAGAAGCTCTTAAAGAAGATGGGAAAATGCTGCAAGTGTAGAGAAGGTGGCAAGGCAAGCAATACTCCTTGTTTTGTAATTTCTAAATGTTACAGAGAGGCCTTCAATCTAGCAGATCTTACTTGTTTGCAAGTCACATGATATAGAAATATGCTTGTTTATGTTTATAGAAAAATATCATTAATTTATATAAACTTAAACATTCATTAAGCTTCTTAACAAGAGATTTCTCATGACTGTTAAATCAATTATTGTATCCTACGTAGGTATACGAGAGACCAGTAAAAAACTTGAGAGACTATTTTATGGCGATAACGAACGAAGAGAGAGGTACAATGTATAATGGCGGTTGACTACATCACACCATCGAAATGTGATCGGATGGTGGAGCGGACGGGCGCGGGCGGCGGCGGCGGCGCAGGCCGCGCGGACACAGCTCTCGCGGCAAGTTCAAGGTGACCGCGTCGCTCCGCCCACACGCGCGCCGCTCCTAACGCGCACAACCGTTACACTACCGCTGGACCTCCGACTCCGGCGCAAACGCCTTGTTCTCCATGCTTCACACAGCATTCACTTGCACAAACAAACACTCTTGTTGTCACTCACTCATAACACTATACCGTGCAAATAACTGAACAACAACTTTGCCATTGATTAATACATTTGAGGATAAAAAGAACGACTGACCAATATACCGCCCAAAATACTTGACTACCTTAATTGTATTTGTACTTGTATACTTGTAACACGGAAATTCTTTATATCGATTTATATCTCGGACTTTCGGAACGAATAATTCGTTTAACATACATTAGAAAATTACAATATCGGTCGAATACGCTAATGAGTACACCTAAAGCGCCCAAGCACATGACCGTTTATTATTTTTTGATTATTTATATTCGATGTCATTTGGTAACATGGAATTTTCCACTATAAAACCACGACACACCTGGCAACAAGATTTTTTAAAAGTGTCTGCTCATAAATTAAGAGTCAATAAAATTCGAGCCACTGCGCCGTCGATGTTAACTTGATATTATACTCATTCAAATGTGTTTATATATTCAAATTTTGTTACTAAATAGAATGACTCAGAGTAATGTGAAACCATTTACCTGGCAATTGGAATGACCTGTCCGAGCTCATCAACGACGTGGTCAGCGATGACGACGACCGCTTGTCCCGGCGGTCCCACCACCACCGAAACGCCGCCGTCTACCAACTGACCTCCGCTGCTTACCAGCTGTCCATCATCAAGCTGTCCACTAATCATCTCCACCCGTTTCTGGTCAGGCGTCGTTGTATATATAACAGTCTGTTTATCATCTTCGTATATGAGATCAATAGGCGTCTTTTCATCAATAGACTCCATGCCCTGATCGTATACATCCGGTTGGACGGGTACTTTGTTGTCAGGAGCATACGCGGCCAATTCGTGTGGTGAATGACGGTACGTATGCGCATCAGGAGGGTAGCCATCGTCTGAATCCATTTCAACTTTGTGTGGATAATAATCATGCGCGGGTTGTACGGGAGTCATAGTCGCTAGCACAGCATGCGCGGGCGCCGGCGACCGGGGCGCGGAGCTAGGCGACGCACCAGCTTTGGGCGTACGCGCGCGATCATCGCACGAAGGCGGCGGCGGCGACGCGGACATGACGCCGCGTTTCAGCACTATCGGCGACGTCTTCGAGCGGGCGGAGGCTCCGCTTAGGAGCACCCCGCACAACACTCGACTTCCCGATTTCAGTTCTGAAAATTAAAAATAAGATGTTTCTGTTTATGTACTAAGTACCTAGTACGTATTCAAGTGTTCGTACGGACGGAATCGCCTACGTAAAAGTGGTGACATCACATTTACATTTTATGTATTCGATTACTCAATCAAATACAGAAATGAATTTAATACGTTGTACCCAATGCACAAACTCCCTTAGGAACAACATAATAAATTATACAACCAATGAAGACGTGCTCGTATTGAGATAATCGTTTGCTTTCAATTTTGGCAATAGAATCAAAGTCTGAGTGATTCAACCTGAGTGTAAATTTGTTATCTACATGAACATGAATAGTTCTACCTTTCCTCGGTATAACCTCTATACCTACGAATCGAGGACTCTCGAGAATAATAACGAAAAACCGACAAGAGCGGATCCGATATTGCTCTGTTAGAGTTCCGTAATGGTTTCTTTTACCTTAGTTCTTAAATTGCAAGAGCCCGGGTGTATTTGTTTATTTAGGTTACAACGTACATTGTGATCCTTTTTAGTGTTTGTTGTTTCCATACATAAATAAACTCCAAATTACTAACCGGTTTAGTTTTGAGATAGAATCCCATAATAAATTTGGTATATAACACACAACTACTGTGATGGCTAATGTATATGTAACATTTGAAAGCAATTCTGTTAGCATTTCCGTCCGGGTGTTTAATTAATAAAAGTGAAAACCGTTATAAAAAACTCTCATTAAATAAACGACAAAATGAAGCTTTAATCAATCAAGCCTAAAGCAATCGAGAAATAAAGGCAACGACGACTCATTATTTCTTTTACCAAAACCAACAAATACAGGAAATTATATATATATATATATATATGTTTATATATATATATATATATATATGTTTATATATATATATATATATGTTTATATATATATATATGTTTACATAGAAACTAATTATGCATGTACATCTTTAAACAATCGTTTTGACAATGAAGTAAATATACATTTGCTTGTACAGTTCAAGGACGCAGTAACAGCTGATTTAAGTCCAGTTAGAAATGAACAAGTATCAAGTAGCACCTGGTTGTCGAGAAGTGGCCCAACTTGTTCAGAAGCAACCCTGCTCCGGCGCCCGGAGAATCCACAGAACGGCACAAACTGGTAACTATTGTACTCACGTGCTTGTCAAACTTGTCACAAACCTTCCAATTAGCAATATATTGCTGAAATCCTCAACATACTGATAAGGAACTTAAACAATTCCTTATACAATCCGCAAATTAGATAATAATGCCAATTATATTCTCTTCTCTTCGGTTTATAACTCCAGAAATAGCTATTATGTCATACATTGTTTTCAAAAAAGTATTATTTATCACTGTGTAAATAATACCTTTATAATAAAGCATGTAGGATGAAGTCCTACGTGTACTCGTAGGTATATAAGTTCGTATTCTCGCGGCGAAGGCATCCGTTCTCATTCAACAAAAAACAAAATGAACTTGCATTATTGCTTCAGAAGCCATACTGAGAGTGCTTTCAATGCGTCCCTGCGGAGGCTGCGGCCTATGGCTCGTCTGGCAGAGCAAAGAAGACAGAAAATGCTATGACGTGAGTACGAGTGAGAGATACATATCACTAACTGAAGTCACATTAATCCTATGTGCGTTCAGGTTTTCACGGTTGAATAAATTGCCATTGTCTATATCTATATAAACAATATTATCCTCTAATTGAACATCTGCATTGAATACGATCTACGATATTTCTTATTGTTGAAAGCTTTGAATTAGTTACATAATGTTGACGATAATACAAATTACTAAAGGAAAAAGGTTATTGATGAAGAACCTGTAAATATCATAATAAATAATCATAACATAAGTAATCCAGATAATGTTCAATGCGCCATTAAAAGAATACATGAAACACAAAAGTTAATAACTGCAGATGTGCTCTCAAAACTTTGTCATTTTCGAATCAAGTGAAACTAATATAATCTCCATCGAAAATACAGATGATGCCTTTGTTGACTACAAAGGCAAGAGAAATATTCCCCGCTGCACGAGGAAAATAAAATACAAAAAGGCTCTGCCGCGGAGCCTAGAGTGTCGGTGTGTGCGCTCGCATCGCACACATGTGTTCACGGAGCTTGCCGAACACCGCCACACTACGACACAGAACACTACACGAGGAGAACTGCTCATGTGTGCTAACACATATCCATATTTATTTAATGCACACATGTTTACTTCATATAGGAATTGCGGTGTTTCTCAGTTGTTAGACTAGACTTGTAGATAACTAATTTACACTCAACACCTTGAAAATCTCACTTAATGGCGTTTAATTTATAAACAAAAATGAACGCAAACACTGATGAAGAAAGAAAAGCCGCCACAAATCAATCATATGTACGGATGGTTACTTGCGACACTATGAAGTTATGTTAGCACTAGTCATTTCCTAGTAAAGAAACAAACGAGCACGTCATTCCACTGGGTAGTAAGGTCGGGGTGGTGGCAGCGGCGGCGACGGAGCGAGCGTCTCGGCGGCGACCGTCACGCACGCGCGTCAAACTAGTCTCGTGACGTCACGGCCTGCCCGGCGAAATTACAAAACCGGCCGGGCGGCACAGCCGAGAGCGCCAGCAAGCGGCGCAGCGCAGTGGCGGACGCGCTGCCGCCCGACCCCGACGCGCCACCGGAGTTTGACATACCGTGGGCGGCGTCACGACGCTGTGCGCGGGCGCGGGGACTCGAGCACGCGGCGAGCGGCGCTACGGAGCGCGGGCGCAGGTGCTCTGAGCGCAACAGCCTCCGCGCGCCGGCGCCGCCGCCCTCCGCGCCTCCCCGCACCGCCCGCGCCTTCTCTCGCACGCACCAAAACGACGAATTTATCTTCCGTGCAGGCTGACCCTCCTACTCGAGGACGTTGCCCAGGGTGTCTCAGCGAAACATAATTGGAAAAGTTTTATATTGCCCCGCTGATACGAGTACAATCAGCCTAGCGATTTGAGACTGATTCCTCATCACGTCACAACAAAATGAACCGCTTAACTCGGTTACATTTAGTTTTCGTTAAACATTGAAAACAAATTATGGCCTTATATTAAATACATTAGTTTTTTGTTATATGACATTATTCTAGTAATATTATCTTATATTACGTTATACTAGCATTGGTCTCCATGTCTGATCACACCATGTGTTATTTTTTCATCATTACTTTCCGTATATAGCAGCATAGTATAGTGATCGGCATGGACAGCGCGACGTTGGCAACGGCGGCGTGGCGCGGCGTAGCCTGAGGCGACGCAGGCCGCCAAGCCTCGAAAGTCCCCGGGCCAACGACGACGTCGCGTCGCTCTGCGCCAAGCAGCTGTTACAAAACTGCGACCCGCGCCGCTGGAATTACCCAACTTTACGCAACTTCCCTTATTGGACTTTCGTGTTACAAGATATAGACTTAATATATAACATGGTAAGTTATCAGAAATTTCAACGCAACAAGATCATAAGTATCAATATCGACATTTAAGATGATGGATGCAGAATTACTTCGATATTAGGTGTGACTTCGTAATGCAAACTCCTGTACTATATACCTTTTCGAACCCTTTGAATATTATAATAGTATCTGTAGTCGTCAGTTTTTATTGTATATTGTTGTTTAGTAAGCTACCTTATATACATACTATATAGATAACGTAATACATATTCTTCCAAAATTCTATTCTTTTTCTGTAACACAGATGGACGGACTGACAGACGGGCAAACGGCAAAGCCTTAATATGGTCCCGTTTGTACCCGTTGGAGACGAGTCTCTTAATGTATAAAAGTAAGAGAGAGTGTAATGTGTAAGAGTATATGTTAAGTTCTAAAAACACAAAAAAAACCGATCAAGCTCAAGTGGAGCTTGTACTCTTATTAATATTCATAAAAAATGTACTTTAGAATATTATCGCAGCCCATTGACCTAACACACCTTTGAGCGTAGTTTTCCTGAAAAGTATGGCAAAATTATACTATTTTGTTTTAACGCATTATTAACATTTTTTAATATTGCTCAAAAACTAGACAAATATATCGCACACCTAGGTTAGATTAAAATTCACAACTCAAAAAAGGTGTTCTTCAATCAGTAAACGAAAAACATCACCAGTAGACTTCTGAGGGGTTGCTGTAGCACAAAATAGCAATGCGTTAGCCAAACTTCCCGTATAGCAATCGTTCATAGATTAAGGTAACCACTTCATATTAAGTGGGCCCGTATGCTTATGTGCCTCCTGAAGATGTATAAAAAAAATAATGTCCTTGTATCCCAATTCCCACAAAAAGCCTCTAATATTTCCTTGTAGACGCAAAAGAGACTCTGTACTTTACCTATACTCACCTGCCCGTGAAGCTTTGCTTATTGAATGTTTACTCAGGAATCCTAAACATTTCCACGATAAAAGTATCGATATAAAATATTGACTCTTGATATATATATATAAAATTGAGAACTTGACCATATGGAAGACGGACTTGAGCACCGAGGGTGCCGTATCGCCGTTTAACATTTTCTTAAACAAACACCAAATTTCATCAAAACGTGTGCATTGATTTCAATGTCACGGAAAAACAAAATCACCTCAATTCTATTTAAAGCTAATGTATTAAATATCTCGACAAAAGGCCTATTTGCCATCTGTAGACATTATGTAGAACTAACACTTATTTCACACGAAATCTTTATCCCAATAAGGTAGTAAACAAGCATATCTTCTTCAGAGAATAATAAATATGAATGTGAGATTGCGAATCGCCACTGAGTCTCCCTCAGTGGCGAATGTCTACTTTAGGCAGACGATGTGGTTAGTGCCTCGGACGCTGACAATGAGAATGAGTCTGATGCTCACTCCACGTTGACGGCTCCGATGACGGTATAACTTTGGATGAGATTGAATGGTCGATACGAAGTTTGAAAACTGGAAAGTCTGCGGGAATTGATATGATCACAGCTGAGATGATCAAACTAGGTGGCACTTACGTCCGGGTCGCCTTCTGGTACTTATGCAACCTATGCTAGAGAACTGGAAGGGTCTCAATGGACTGGGGACGCGCAGTCATCGTACCCTTGTATAAAGGCAAGGGATCCCGTATGACTGCGCCAGCTATAGGGCCATCAGTTTGATCAGCTTAGCAGCAAAAGTATATGGAAAGGTAATTGAAAGGAGAATGAGGGTGAAATCTGACGAAATGCTGTGGGAGGCACAAGGTAACAATGGAAGGGGATGTACGGATCAAGTTTTCTCGCTCCGTAATATCGTAGAGAAGCATCTGGCCACAGACCAGAAAGTTTTCTGCGGTTTTGTGGATCTTGAGAAGGCATTTGATAGGGTTGTGCGAAAAGAACTGTGGTGCATATTACCGAGATATGGCATTGACGGTTCACTGCTCCGTGCTGTACAGTCCACCTACAAGGATTGCTCAGCATATGTGCGAATAGTCACCCTGGTTTGATGTTAAAATTGGTGTCAAACAGGGTTGCATGTTGTCTGCTAGGCTGTTTATTCTGTATCTCAATAGTTGTCTACAGAGAGTAAGATCGACCAATGTAGGATTACGAATGGGTGACTTAGTGGTGAACTGTCTGCTGGATGCAGATGATGCCGTCCTATTAGCAGAAATACCATCTGAACTGCAAACACTAGTCACAGTGATGAAAGACGAATGTATGAAGGAAGGCTTACTATTGAATGCGAAGAAAACAAAGATAATGGTATTTGAAAGAGGAGAAATCAGAATCAATGTAAGGATTACGGTAGATGATGAAGTGTTGGAACAAGGGGATGAGTTTGTACATCTTAGATGCGCTCGAGTGAGTGCTGGGAATAGTATGAATGGAGCGTTGGGAAAACTTCTTGGCAGTAAAAACCTGAGCCAGGAGGCACAGCTTGCTATGCACAACGCAGTGCTACTCTGAACGCTAACCTACGGAAGTGAAAGCTGGATGGCTAAAAGAGGTAGGACGCATAAAAGCAGCCCGTCTGGGGAAGTACCTCCCCATTATCAGGTGGACCGTATGCTTATATACCTTCCCATATTGTATAAAATAAAATGGATATAGCAGAGAGAGAGCATGAAAGTAGTATAAATGCGGACGAGATACGAGCATTGCGCAATATTTGTAATAGTGATGTAATTTGTAATGATGATATAAGAAGAGAGTTGGTGTGAAAAAGAGTGTTGGTATTATAAGAAAAGACATGCTCCGTTGGTTCGGACATGTAGTATCTACCTAAGAATGCTGGATGAAAGAATGACGAAACCCGAGCCGAGGAAAACTAAAACTCATCTACCATAACCAAATTGGACCAATTATATCAGAAGGTGATGTTAGAAGCCCTAGGTAACGGCGAGCCTACATGAAAAAATCTATGTTAAAGAAGCGTATGAGGTATAAAAGCATCGCGTCTTATAGCGCTCGGTTCTCTCTGTCTACCCCACAAGAGATCTGGTGTAAAGATCTACATACATTCGTACATTAATTTTATTGAGTTACTAATTTTCATATCTACTGTGGTTTGGATCTGCCTTTTAAGCATTTAAATGATTGTGCAAGGTAGATCGACCATTTATTGATAAATAAAGATAGATATATTTGACGAGCTCGTCGGCGCAGTGATCAGTAAAGTTACTTTAAAACCAACGCTTAAAGGTTCAATTCCCATATAGAACAAACATTTGTGTGCATGAACATGTCTGTTTGTCTTGGTCTGGGTGTTTTAAGAGAGGTAGGGCGAATCAAAGCCCGTATAAGGGAAATACCCTTCGCCTCACAGAAAACTGCAATCTAATAAGAAATCCCTGAAGGGTTGTTCTGTTCCTGCGAGTAAGATAAGATAAACAAAGATAAAAAATCTTTATTTGCCATTGGATCTTCTCACTTACGTTTGTGTTTATGTTTAAAATATTCAAATCTTATTGTTTTTTATTAATTTCTCATAGCATCCGTTTTCCTTTTTTTTTGGAATTATCAGCATTTCGAAAATGACCATTGGCGAACAAGAAATGCCGAAAGAAACTTGCCAATGTGGGTCTTTTTCAATTGATATTACAATAAATGTACGTCAGTATAATAATACAATAATAATAATGATGAAGGAGTGAGGTCATCAGTAACGTCATAAGGAGCTGATGTGTCAGCATCAGCGGTGGCATCGCGCGAGTGATGTATTGTAATTCAAGTGTTTATACGGTAACCGTTTTACGTAAGGTGGATCTTATGCCTCCCTATTTTGGGTATATACATACATATACATATATATATATCAAGCTTAGATTTGAAAAAAAAAACAAAAATAAACAAGTAACTATATATATAAGCAAATAATTAATTGATAAGAATGGATATTGAATTGCAACTTAATAATTTTTATAATACTTTTTCCTATACATATGCTATGAGATGTTACTTCTCATCAAATTTCCCGATCCTCCGTAATTTTTTTTTATACTACGTCAGGCGGGAGGCATACAAGCATACGGCCCACCTGATGTAAAGCGGGTACCGTAGCCTATTAACGCTAGCGATATATTAAGTATCACTCGCGCGATGCCTTCTTTGCTGCATACACAGCAACTTCTTAGGAGCTTACTTGTGACCTCACTCACACGCAGGAAAACGACAACCCTCTAGGGAGTTGTTATTTGGATGCGGTTTTCTGTGAGGTGAAGGTACTTCCCCAGACGGGTTGCTTTGATGCGCTCTACCTCTCTAAAAACATCCAGATCAAGACAAACAGACATGCTCATGCACACAAATGTTAGCCTTGTGTGGCAATCGAACCCACGAGGGTTGGTGTCAAAGACGCGTCATTCACGATTGAGCCACCGAGCTCGTCAAAGTAAGTAAATGTACCATATGTATGACTTAGTATTTATTAAAAACACCATGTAGAAATTGGTACGTATTTTTTACTTTCCTTTGTTTCCCTTAATTGTACGTAAGCTTGCTTCTCACCAATCTTTCCGGATAAGGCTTCGTCCACTTTGGTAACTAAACTTACGCAACCAGTTACAAGAGAAGATTTTTCTTTCGCTGTTTGGTAACTAGTTGTGAGAGAAAAATTAGTTTTTCCACTTTTGAAATTTTTTGATAGTTATATGAACGTGGATGAGTCACATACTTTCAACTCATATTTTTTTTTCAGAACTGTTTACTTTATAACAGTCGAGCGATAATATTTTTTTTATTAAAAATGTCACCATCGAGAATATACTTCAACTCATAATGTTGTCTGTTATGAAGGAAAATGTTTTGTAGGGTCGCAGTTCTACCTAACACAACTCGTCTCGGCTCGTCGTCGTACCTATTATTAAATGGTATGAGAAATATTTTCGGACTTCCGATAATACGAGTAGAAGCTACTTAAAAAGTTACGTGAAAAAGACTTTTTTATTTCGATATTATTTTCTTTTTATAAAAATTAATATTTCGTGCTAAAAAAAAATAGTTGATGTACGAAAGTGGAAAAATAATTCACAACTAGTTACCAAACAGCGAAAGGAAAATCTTCTCTTGTAACGTTCTTGTAACGGTTACGTAAGTTTAGTTACCAAAGTGGGCGAAACACCGGATGACAGTTTTCCTGTAGTTTGATTTGTGATTTTTTAACATACGGACAGATATATTAAAATAGCGATTTTTTTCATTTTGCCTATATTAATTTGTACTTTAAATTCTTGTTTTGTGCATTTGTAAAAATCACAAATGAAAATATTACGTACTATAATATTATTTTCGTCACCTTTGATTAGAGTACCTTAACGATGTATACTTATTAACGATCATGAAATTAGACAAGAGCAAGCATATTTTGGATTTTCCCCTATACTAGACCTGCAAAATTTGGATCATAATCGATAAGTACTAGGTAGGCTTCTATCAATAATTTAACCCAAAAAATAAAACCCAAAGCTTTTTTGAGCTCTGTATATGCATTTCAGACCAGATGGACTAAAAAATATTCCGTGTTATAAAATGTGTTCATGTATGTCACCGTAAATTACTCGTAAGTACATCTATCTGACGTAGGAGTAGTATAATCTCCCTCTAGAAGGAGCGACGACCTCAAATGATCTGCAAGGAGTCGATGAATGCAGGTGACTCAGGACCGGACAGGATACGGTGGGAACAAATACGTAATAATAATGTCGAATAGATGGTGTTAGTCTTTAACACGATCCGCAATTTCTTATGTCGTTTATGTAAAATCGCGTCTTTACAAGAAAGCCACCTATATAGATAAACTTTAAAAGCAAAACCTTATCTAAAAACAAATTTGATTCAAATCGTTATAGCCATTTCCGAGATTTTTTATGCAACGTATGAACGCTTGTAATATATTGAGTATCACTTTTTTTCATCACGTTGGCTACAGTACATTTAATGAAACTAAAAATGTTAAGCAATATACGCAAATATCCATATTAGAAATGTGGCAATCAAAAAATATAATTAATTATGCATTTTTAAACGTCACATTATATTCAAATAATTAGTTGCCATGTTGAATTTACTACTTGTTAGAAGAGAAACTAAGGACTGGAAACACAGCCCACCTTAATTATGATCTTAAGTCATATCGCAATGAAATGCTGAAGTGAAGTTCTCGCGCCAGAGTTGGTTTCAGTCTATATAAAATCTCAGGAACACAACAACCCTACAAGGATCCATGGCTGTTTTGGTTTTCTGTGATGTAGAGTTACATCCCCAGACTCCTACATGGATTTATCAGAGCGAGGACAGGCAGGAGCACCAGATACTAGCTCAGATCTTGTTCAGAGATAGGCTGTACCTACTGGACTGTGCTGTACTGTAACTGGAGGTTAAAACTACGTGAAGTTCTTTAAAAAGGACGTGAAGAGGATTTCATAGACAAATCACGAGAGATTCCGTGTTATAAGTTTCCACAAGCTACTTTAAATACATACAATCAGGTAATCCGTATCTATCCTTTATACAGCTACTAGCAGTATAAAATCCTGTGAGCAGGATAATTTTGGAGCAATGAATTCAATTCAGATGAATGAAATAAACATTATTATAAACAAGGTTTATCAATCGCATGTAGCAACATCTGTAACGTGTTCTGTGATAAGTAGGAAGTAATGTTTAACCAACTTCGAAACGGACGGAACTTTTATGTTCGCCTGTAGTGTTTTTTTATGTATGTTCTCCGACACTCGAAGCCTCTACCGATTTGGATAGTTTATTCTATAACGGTGGAGCACAAGTTGGATTCATATAAATTTCGTGAACATCTGATCATCGAATAGTTAGTTATCTATGTATAACATCACGCCAAATCCCCTGCGGGGTATCTCACTCGCTTCTTTAACATTCATTGTTCTTTTCATGCTCGCTCGCCGGTTTCTAAGGCTCTTGACACCATACACAAAACGATAAATTTAGTCAATGTCGGCAAGTGTTGGCCTTCCTCTGCCCCTACATCATTTTACGGTCCCTTTGTATATTTATTTTGTAATTCTTTCTTTCTGCATTCTTTCTACATATCAGAACCAACGGAGCATGTCTCTTCTTATTTTCACACCGACACTCTCTTCTAGGCCAACTCTGTTTTTAACATCATCATTTCGAGTACGATCTATAAGCGTTAGGCCACAAATTTTGCGCAACGCTCGTATGTCGACTGCGTTTATCCTACTTTCATGCTCTCTCTGTCATACCCAGCTCCTGCTTCCAACCAGCACTGCATTGTGTACAGCGAGCTGTGTCCCAACGCCCAACCTTCCATGCACGCTTTTCCACCACTCACTCGTCTTTCTATATCAGCAATGTACATTCCATCCCTGTTGAAAGTGCATCCATGATATACAGTCTCATTCACTTGTTCCAGCAATACATCATCAACCGTAATCCTTACATTGGTTCTGGTTTCTTCTCTTTCAATCCATATCCACATAACCGTAGAAAAACTTCTGATGTGTAGCCAGATGCTTCTCCACCATATTGCGGAGCAAGGAAACTTGATCCGTACATCCCTTTCCATTTCGGAATTTACCCAGCTCTCCTTTCATTTACCTTTCCATTATACTTTTGCTGCTATGCTGATCAAACTGATGGCCCTATAGCTAACGCAGTCCATACGTGACCTTTGTACAAGTGTACGATGACTGTGCGTCTCCATTTTTCCAACATAGATTGCTTAAGTACCAGAAAGCGTCCCGGACGTAAGGACGCAAGAATGAAACCAAAGCTTTGATTTCATTCTCGCGTAGACAAAATTTCGTGCTTCTTTTATCTCATACTTTCATTTAAGGGCAAAGATACATATTCTAACCACGTTTTCTTGTTTCTTGCTACGGAGGATTCAACCTCCGCATTCCACCAGGCATCTCCTTTCAATGTTTTATGCCTCTTTGCGCATACACATGCTTCTTTTGCACTATTCACCATACTATCTTTCAGAACATTCTAGCAATCATCCACACAATCGGAAAGGCTTACATTCGCAAGTCTTGCGTATACGTACATGCGTTCTCCTTACAATTTTATCTTGCAATTTTTCACTCCTTTTCCTTTCATAATATGAGGAAAGGGATACGTACTCGCCAGTGCCTCCACTTCTTGAAAAATTGCACAAACCGGCTTACCACCAGGTCCATCTCAAGAGCTCTACGTTTAGTACGTTTCAGGGCCTCTAAAGGCTCTTGTTGTATCCATTATAGTATTTCGGAGACTTCTATATATTAAAATCAAATCAATCACACGTTTTTCGTCATTCCGTCTCCATGTATACGTGTGGGTATCCTTATGATGAAATAAAGTATTCGACACGAGGAGGTTTCTCTTGCTCTTACTCGTATTACCATATGGACCAAGAACAGCTTCATAGCTGTCTCGTTTGATCCCACTCATTCATTCAAACCTCCACGCATAATCACTCTTTCATTCCCCTCAGCTAAATCCAGAACATCCGTCACGCGCAATTTTGACGAGCTCGGTGGTGCAGTCATGCGCGGCGCGACTTTGACGCCAACGCTCGTGGGTTCGCTTCCCACAAGACAAACATTTGTGTGCATCAATATGTCTGTTTACCTGGTTTGGATGTTTTACGAGAGGTAGGGCGCATCAAAGCATCTGTGAAAGTACCTTCACCTCACAGAAAACCGTGGCCAAGTAACAACTCCGTAAAGGGTTGTTGTATTTCTGCGTGTCAGTGAGGTCACCAGCTCCTCAGGAGTTGCTGTGTCAGCAGCAGAAGGGATATAGCGCGAGTGATATTTAATGTATTACTAGCGTTCACAGGCTACGGTAACCGCTTTACATCAGATGAGCCGTATGCTTGTATGCCTTTCGACATTGTATAAAAAAACACACTCCCAAAACTTCCCTAGTTCTTGAGCACACTAAGTGTACGAGAGCGTATGCTGGAACCAGAATTTTTCGCGTGATGATCAGTTTTATACGCACCCAGAACTAAAACTAAAAGTCTAGTCTAAACCCTTCCAAACAGTAATTTCTTAAACCAGAGGCTAAACAGGAAAGCGAAAGTTTATAAGCACTGTGTTTTTTCTGCCTACCCCGGACCTGGCGCGATGATATAGATATTATAAATAGAATTGTTCGTAGTCTATACACGACTGTACCATAATGAAGAATTGACTGGCGCATTCCCGCCGTCACTGCTGCCGTATGAATGAGGGACTCTTACGATGCAAATATTCGCACTTAAAGATTAACATTTTTTTTCTTCATTCACTTCATGGCCTTTGATCTGTTTATCTATATATCTATATCTTCAAGCCAAATTCCTTGTGGGGGTAGGCAGAGAGAACCGAACGCCACATAACTCGGACCTTACATAGCTCACTCGCTTCTTTAACATTCATAAATGTCGAAGGTCTTTTAATAGATAATAGTGGTTTATACAGCGATAGATCAAGAGATCTTCCGCCACTCGCGCCTCCGTCTGTCAACGAATCGAACCGACCTCTTCGTTTAAGATTGCTGTGCTAACTGCGAGTCGCGTGTACAGTAATTTAAGTATGTCTGTGTGCATACTTAAATGGGCGTTTTACCTATTATATATATTATGGTACAGAATATGTCAATAAGCTCGTACTATTATCACCTTACACAAAGGTAGGCAATCTTAATATGAATCTCGAAAATTGTGGCGACCGCAATAAGAGCGCGGATGGTTATTTAACTTCCAAGAATTGTTTAAATGGCCGGTGAAAGCTACACAAACAGGTGTGTAACACATTATGGATATGGGTAGATGGGGTTCCATTTTACGAAACATTTTTAAAATATGCTTGTTATTGACGGGCTCCGAGTTTTCATAACTTAGTTAGTTGTCAACAGAATATAGAAGCATTACCCTTCTACCATACACGTGCCTATACAAGCGTAGGTAGAACACCACTAAAATAATAGTTCCTTCAGATGAGAATTAGATCGACAGAGGCAGTTCACAGACTAGCACCATGCCTACTAAGATACCGCAATAAGCGTGTATTTAGTGTAAACTAAATAAATATCAACAAGACTACTTTCAGACTAATCGCTGTTTAATAGTTATGTCCGCAACTACCATGTAATGATAATTATGAAATTAAGAATTTAATTTGCTAATGTAGCATTTTGCCTATTGGCAAGTTGCAAAGACTGTTCATTTAAAATTGTGAAATAATTTTATATTTATTGTGTGTGCAGCTTTTGGAAAGAGGCAGTATACACGTCGTCAAAAAGAATAACGAAAAATGTTTATGTGGCTTCGCTCTCGAGTAGAGTGATTCAATAGGATTTTGGTTTTTTAATCAATTTGATAATTTGGCAGTAAATATCTAATCAGACATTGATGTAGTTATGTTGATTTACAAAGATAAGAATCAAGTACGAGTACATTAACATAAATGTAAACATTAATGAACGCATTAGTAAACTCATCAATGGTAATCTATGTATTTGTATACTATTGAGGTGGCAAATAAGCAAACGGGTTGCCTGATAGTTCGCAATTACCGTAGTCGTACCGGTTTGTATGTGTGCCCGCCCGTACGTATGCGTCGTCGCACGCACGCACTGACAAAATTTATCTCTGCTAAAGGTACGCTAGTCGTGGCTACGCCGCCGTGCGTAATACCGCCTGCGCCCACGCACGCTCCGCCCCGCTGCGCTCCCGTTCGTAATAATTTGTACGTGTACGTATACGTGTACCTACCTACCTACTTTAACTACAAATTCGTAAAGATGGCTAAAAAGAAAAATTTTTTTTTTTCTGTATCAAATATATAATTTTGTTAAAAAATCACAAATTTCCTACAGAAAAAAGTACTTTTAATGCCTATCATTTTAGGCTACTGTAAAAATATTAAATTTCCGAGTATAAAAATTATAATTTTGATAAGTATAGTAAATGAAAAAGTAAAAAATAGTTTAGTATAAAAAAAATGGGTGTGTGTACTTATGCACGCGTGTGAAAGTTATACTTCTCTGACATTCAGACTCTGTTATTTGACTGCAGTTGCCTGTATGGTGGTAACGTCACTCACTCGCATGAACACAAAACCCTCCAGGGATTTGTTATTTGGCTGCAGTTTTCTGTGAGGTAGTAACGTCACTCACTCGCATGAACACAACAACCCTCCAGGGAATTGTTATTTGGCTGTAGTTTTGAGCATATTTTTCGTAACTAAATGATCGGTTTAGCGGGCAGCTTCAATTTTTTGTGTTACAGTATCTTAAAATTTCAGTCATTATTTTTTCATAACGCGCCTAAAGATGTCTAACTTCAATACAATTTCATGAACATTTAATTTTATTTGAATAAATACATGATTCAGTAAAGCCACTTTTAAATTAATCCTATTTCGACCGTAATTTTTCAAATCACTAAACAGGTAACATGACGTAGGTAATGAAAAAATTGTAGTCAGTTCCTGGTCTATGTACAAAAAATAATTAAGAAGAACTTTGTATTATAGATCCCTGATGATTCCCCTACAGGGGAAAATTGTTTTGTACATAGATAGACTATGCATTTTTGACGATTGTATAAACTATAAACGACATCCCTACGTATTAGGCTATTATCGTTCGCTCGGGGCTCGAGTCGGCCTACTTATTTGTTTATACTATGCTGGAGTCCCTGGAGTGAGTTACATATTGATGTGACGAGAGTCCAGCTTATATTGGACCGACTACCGTCTGGCCCTTCTCTATGGTCTATCTATGGTCTGACCTCTGTAGCTGACGTCTGATGTCTTTCTAGCCTAACTGCAGCTATCCAGTTATTTTGACGAATTAAATCGGTAGGAAAATTAAAAGTGAACAAAATAAGCAAAATGTATTAGTTATAAAAATATATTTGATAACTTTATGGTTTTAAATATTTTATCAAGAGGCAAACTGGTCCTACTAAAGTCTAAAATTGACTGACTTCATTTGGCATAATATTGGCCATAGCGTATTTGAACATTTTTGATTAAAATTATATTTGAGCAACTATTACTAGTGAAAAGTGATCCCATTTATATATTGTATGGCTCCTGCACCACTTCACAACACAACCTATCATGATGATTTTTTAGTTGATTTACAAATAAAAATGAAAACGTACACAAAGATTTGACATGTGCTCGCTTGCGTGACAAATGTTCGACTAAACGACGCGTGTACACGACTTTTAAGCCCCGCCTACTTGTACACGATTTTCGTTGGGTCATTTTTTGAGTGGAGTTACATTTCCTGACTTATTATTTATTCGTAGCACTCGATACATTAATTTTTCATGAGTCTGAGAGTTTGGATTGAAAGCTTCTTAAGCTTGATTGTGCGACGGAGTTTAAAGAACTTATTTCCTACCGCATGGATAGCAGTCCTAGAAGATTTGGAAGCGAGCGAAGATTTTTAAGTTCAAACTGAAAGTTTTCGCAGTATTTTATATGGTCTCTTGCCTTAAAATCCCCAATAAAAACCACGTAGTGTATTCTGCAGACGTCAACTATACGACTTTAAAGATATACTCAACTTATAAACGCGGAAGTAGCCCAATTGGCGGCAAACGACAAATCAATCTCTAATTTGGCAAACCTGTCCGCTGTTTCTGATAGACAACGCGAAACAACGCGCAGGTTCAGTCAGTGTCACTGAAGTGTTCAAGTGGTGTCCGATATTAATAAAAAATACATTTTCTTAATAGATACTGCTTCCTAATATTTCTTCGTGATAATTATAGCCAATTTTGACGCGAGTGATCAATAAATGCATATATTAGTGGAACCTTATGCTTAAAAGTACAAAACGTCGCTTTTTTTATTATCATAAGAGGTCAGTCATCGACAGTAAAACAACATATTCGGTTTTGCCGTTGATAGACGTCCAAAAAAAATTTTGGTCACTCGTATCGTGGGGTATCCGAATCACTCCCATGTATGTTCCGCGACTTTTCATAGTTTATGAATTATGAATTATTTTTATTTTTGAGAATTTTTGATCTGAGCAACTTTTAAAATATTTCTATAAAAAAAGCAAAACCTTTCTCTAGAAGTTTTTTTTGCAATTGTATCTTTACGAGTTGTCATTTTATGCATAAAATAATCAGCTAAATATATAATAATAAAATATAAAAATGTTGGTCTAAACTGTCTAAAGTGAAAAAAATACTTTCAGTGAATTATGACTTATATTTTCAACTTTAAATTAATAAACTACTTTATGCAGTAAACAAAAATATGGAAACATTTTTATGATACAATGTATATAACTATCAAAGTCAACGCTTTTCATAATCAATTGAAAACAGTTGTTTTTGTAGGAACGCGACAGAAGCCTGCCATTCCTAGATGTTGAGATCTAAGTTTGCTCAGATGGTACATTAAGCCACACGGTACATATACATATAGAAAATCTACTGTCACTAACAGGTAGCCCTCATCGTCATCCTAGACATTTCCACCCAGTCGCCCACACCCTCCCGCACGAAGAACATATGATCTTTGTGTCAGGATCACTTGCATGGAGAGTTGGAGCAGGTGATTTTAACACGCAATGGATATGACGGTAGTAAGTTCAAACCACTTGAACCACGATGACTTGGGACAACATTGACGGTTGACAGACAGTCAGTATTTCTTCCCTACATGAAATAGGACTGCTGGTGACAAAATATTCCATTAATATTCCATTCCATGTTACATTTACGCCAGCTAGGGAGATATTGGAATATATGAGGTTACCTAATTGATGTTTCCCACTTGAAAAATCTGGATTCTATAAAATTCACTGCAGTTGTGGAAGCTCATACATTGGGTAAACCAAAAGGTTTGTGACACAATGGGTCAAGAATCATATAACTGTCAAAGTCAAAGACAGATAAATTGAAAAGTCTGCCACAGGGGAACACCTTCTACACACGGATATCACTCACTGGGTTGAGCTGCATAATACCAAGATACTTTCAACTGAACGACGCTTCATATCGCGGCTAGTCAAGGAAGCGATTGAAATAAAGAGACATCATAATTACTAACGAGAAAATGGTTTCAACTTATCGGAAACTTGGAATCCAGTGGCCGAGTTATGCATACATAACGTATACACAACTCGTATGAGCTTCGAATAGCAATCTGTAACAAGACACTGTAAGTTTTATGTGTACAACCAACGCCGAGTAATAAACGACGCAGAAAGAAGGTAGACAGATATTTATATATACCCGCCATCTCCAGTCATCCCGTAACCATGGCGTCTACAACATCACCGCCGAAATATCGGTTAAATATAAAAACAAATCGGGGTAAGTTTTGGACCCACAATAACAACCGTGAAAAATTTTTAATTATACATGTTTTTCCTATTTTGCGATGTCTGTCAGGAAATCAAGAGGATGTCAGTCCCAGAGGCATAAATAGAATTGAAGAATGGGGTGCTTCCATGATATTTGAAATAGCTTTGGTGTTTCTAATAAGACATTAATTAAAATGAGGAAAAATAACAAGTAGTTTGTATGATCGTAAAACGTTTGCCTGGGGATTACTCAGGTAAAAAAAAAGTAACTTCATGACAACTGACAACATGTCATGCACGTCACCCTTATCCATCTATTTGATCTGTCTGTCTTTATAAAACTCTCTTTCTTTTTCTTTCTCTCGCCTAGTAAAGTGCGGTTATTCAACAAGTGGCATATTTAATTACTTTTATTATCTTAACTGCAAGTTTTTGCTATATATATA
This sequence comes from Pyralis farinalis, assembly GCA_947507595.1. Classification (NCBI taxonomy): domain Eukaryota; kingdom Metazoa; phylum Arthropoda; class Insecta; order Lepidoptera; family Pyralidae; genus Pyralis; species Pyralis farinalis. The sequence continues at coordinate 21,410,792 of OX382259.1, read as the reverse complement.
TACCATTTCATTGAAAATAATTGTCAACCGCTGTAAGTGTTAACTATAAAAATTTTGAGAAAAGTTTTTATAATTTCAGTTAACCTCAAAGTCCAACGTCTGTTCTGTCAACACATTTGAAACTTTGTTACCTACACATAATTATAATACACTTCATATTCTAAGTAGCTCGTATATAATGTAATAATAAATATTCTTCATATAATAAATGTAAAGTATAATAACTTAAAACAGTTATCTGGCTATGGGTAAAAACCATTACGAAAGTAGAGTATGTAATGATTTTCCTACTGATTTTTACCCACTCATTTCATTTGTTTCAGAAAATGTCTGCAATGGCACACGAAAAAGTATGGTTGGATAAAACTGTCTACAATGATGCTGAAAGGGATTATTATGAATCTTTATCAAAGGCTAGTGAAATTATTGAAATATCACATTTGCACAGTTAATTTTACCAAAGTAGCAAATTTTTTTTCAAACAATATAAGTTGTCACTGATGCCAATTTTATAAACATTTAATTGACAACTAGACCCAAAAAATATTATTTATTCCATAAGACGAGCAGTTGTCTTACAGCATAACAGTTAATGAGGGAATCACTGTAAAAGTTTACAGTTCAGCATTCAAATCATAATAAAATTATTATCATTTTGTCTGCTTGCTTTCTAAAGATTTTTCTATTTATGTTATTGTTAGGGTGCCTTACCAAACGGTATATGATGAGACTTTGTCATCTGTCATATATTTCAGCAACCCATCATGTGTCCCGTTGACTCAGGCCATTTGAGAATAATGTGCTCACAGCTTCCCATATCCAGGCTCAGTCTTTTTAGACTTAATCTCTTTAGAATAAACAAACTAGTCTTTACTAGTTTGTTTATTTTCACATGTTTTACAATCCTACATTTTGATTGACTTGTTTGAAAATTTGATGAGCTCTAACCAGAACTACCCTTTCTGCTATTTGGATTTTTGTACCTATGATATTATACTTATGGCAATAAACAAAAAAATTTGAGAATACTCAAGTTGTGCAGCACGTCTGCCATTGTATTTTGAAGTTATGAAATAAGTGGCATAGTTTTAGTACAGTGTACTGTTTAAGTCAGTTATTGACAACAATTAGGATATAATATGTCATGCACAATTTTTCTATACAGCTTGAAAATTGGATATTTCTAACTAAAACGGGAAATTTTCAATATGGGGAACATTTTCGTTTTTAGTACCACGGCTCGCCCCCGGTTAATGCAATCAATTTGAAATTAGAATAGTATTGTCTTAGGTTTTCACGAATGTTACACATTGAATTAAACAATTTTTAACGGATGTATTGCATGTTTAATTTATTTTGTTGAACCTGACGTTTCGAATGCTTTGCAGCATCCGTGGTTGCAGGAAGACTAAGGTGGCATTTGTCTTACATTGGTTATTCAATTATTACATCTACCGACATGGATGGATTAATTATTTATATATGTTCTAATTCACACAAAAATCGCTCACGGTGTCCGAATGTTTTTGAGTCGATTTCTGGGTTTGTGACTTGATTTTTTTAGAACTGGATCCCAAGCAGGTGGCACTTGCCAACCATCTTCTCTATTGAAATTGGGGCGTTTTCTTATTTCAATAGCCTCGCGTAGCATTCTAGGTGTGTAGCGGTTCTCCTTGGCGAGGATTTGTGGTTTATCAAACCGCATGTAATGGTTTGGCTGGTCCAGTGTATGTTCACATACTGCAGAGTTTTTATCGCGCCTATTCTTCATGTCAGCAATGTGTTCTTTCACTCAAGTACCTATGCTTCTCTTAACATCCTCCTCTCTCTCCTCTCTCCTGCATCTTGTAAGGGGATATTACACTTGATAGGTCTTGGAAATTGACTGATCTTTTTATGGGGCTTGAAATAAGTTTTAATTGAAGCTCGCCGTGAGATGTTGCCAATTTTGTCTGTGACTCCCTTTAAGTATGGTAAGATAACAGGTTGACGTTCAACTGTAGGTGGCTTCGCACAAATGCCGCCTTAGTCTTCCAGCGACCACGGATGCTGCAAAGCATTCGAAACGTCAGGTTCAACAAAATAAATAAAACATGCAATACTTCCGTTAAAAATTGTTTAATTCAATTAAAATAGTGTTAATTTTGCCAACCATTCCCTCATTATCTCTAAAGTTAGAAAGTAAAAATCTGCAATAATACAGGTGTTAAAAATTATGAAAATGTGTACAGAAAAAATGCAATGATTTTTTTAACTAGCATATTTTTTTGTAAATCTTCTAAAATCCTTCACAATTAAAGTTAAATTTTCTAGTCAATCTATTATGACCTATAGCATCTCAAAAACCTGATGCCGTCACCATGCTAGCTTGGCTGTCTTTGAGTTTTTTTCCCTTGCTTTGACTGTTGTCAAAAGTCCAAAGTGGAGACTTTGGGATATATTGGTGTACCTAAGCTTCAACCATTAACACAAGTCTGTTAAAAAAAATCTTGTATATGGCCTTTTTTTTATAAGTTTGTAGTGGGTGATTTGAGCTTGTCCCCTGTCCAATATTTTACTTATGTAAAAAATATTTTTTACAGCTTATGTCTAATTTTGTAAGAGAATTATAATGTTATGCATCCCATATAGATCACATTTATAGACTTTTACCAAGAATTTTAATGAAAAATTAAGAATTGAATTGGCAGTAGTCACCAATTCTATTTTGTCCGACCCTATTAATATCAATATTTTAATGCGCTGTTTGAATTATAATTCTTAATTAAATAAGTTTTTTGGTGTCATTAAAAAGAACAGGAGTGTACTCTTCATTTGAAGATAGTTTCTGTTAATCGATATTGTAAATATAATAAAATAGTTTACTGCAACAATTTAGATTTGTCACAGTGGAAAATTCATCTTAGTTATGCAAATATTTCTGTGAGAACCACTCAGTACTTTTTACATCTTATTACGACATAATGCTATGAAAGTAGCTGAAATAAACTAAGCGCGCAGTAGCCACATCCGTCAATTGCCTGATTCTCCTAACTGCATATGCAGCAGAGCTTACCGGCAAGTTTATTTATGTGGGTGCCCCATTGTAATTTGGAGTCTACTGTAATTCCAAGAAAATCAAGTGTTATTAACAAATTCTAATTTATTATTCCCAATGAGAACTTCTGTATGGGCAGAACTCACATTTGAAAGACTAAATTTGATGCATTTGGTTTTAGCCGAATTTAGCAACAAATTATTACATGTGAACCAGTATAAAATAGCAGACACAATACCATATTTTACCGTGTCAATATTTTCACAACGGTGGGCCACATTAAAAAAGAGAGAGGTATCATCAGCAAATAGTACTATATCCACCATTTTCTGCACCATGTAGGGCAGATCATTTGCATATACTAAAAATGGACCCAAAATAGAACCCTGGGGGCACCCCGATATTAACATATTGCCTTTATATTTAACCCCATTTATGTCAACTGTCTGCACTCTGTTACTTAAATAAGATGCAATCATATTCTGGGCTTTACCTCTAACTCCATAATAGTTCAGTTTGAGTAACAATGTCTGATGATCTACATATTCTACACAATCAAAAGCTTTAGGGAGATCACAGAAAACCCCAATAGCATCCTGTGATCTCTCCCATGCGTTAAGGATATGCCTCATCCATGCCACTCCTACATCCGTAGTAGATATACCAGATGTAAAACCGTATTGTGCATCAAGAAAATTTTAATTGGTCTTAAAAAAGAGTTGCAATTGATCCAGCATTATCCTTTCGAATATTTTACTCAAAACTGGTAGTATAGATATGGGCCTGTAAATCCCCAGCTCGCTCTTTTCCACTGACTTGAATAAACTAAATTTCATCAAGCCTGGGAACACACCCATATCTACAAATATATTAAAAATATGTGACAAGTGTGGAACCTATTGCTCTCTATAATTGTATTGCCTCTATAATACAATAAAAGACTTTAATGGACATTCCCCAGTCATCCTCTTGAGTTTTTAATGTTCAACTTTTTAAAAGTTTTAATAATTTTAGTGGGTTCAATATGTATAAACTGAAAAACAAAAACAAGGGCCTTTTATTCCGAGGGCAAGAGGTTTTAGCTCATACAGCCCAGTCACTCTCGAAACTCCATGTGACGAAAAAAATACTGGTCACAATATTAAATATGTACAGGTACAACTGGTTTTTTTCTTGAAATAGTTTCAAGGATAACTTGCAGAGAAATGAGAATGAAACTGAATGTACTATTTTGAGAAATTTATGTTGTTACTCATAGATAGATGTTCCTGTGTGTAAGTAAGGTCACCAGGTAACTGGTGAGGACTTGCCTCATTAGCGCTGAAGTACATGTACAAGTGATATTGTAAACATCCATAGGCTACATGGTTAGGTAACAAGTGAAAACACACTACATATGCTTATTAGTTCCCCGTTTTATATAAAAAATATAACATGTAGAATAATTTTTGTTTATGTAACTTCTGAAAATTATTAAATTATACTATGAATTTATAGGTTCGAGTAACTCCACTTACATTAACACAATCATCTTTGGCCAATGAAGTTGCAAAGGCTAGACAGCACATCAAAAATTCGCTAGAATGTGTGAGTAAATATGTTTCAATTCACACATTTTGTATAATAAACTTGAATTGTAATAGTGATATACCAAAGTAGAAAATTTACTAATTAACCATTGTATTTTCAAATACAATTGCACTAGGGTTGGACACAAAAGATATTTATCTGAAACAATTAAATAAATATTTTCAATTAGATAGGAGAAATTTCAGAAAATATCACCAATAGTGCCCACCTTTAGTCGTCTTTTTATATGTTAATGTCAATATTATAAGAAATACTGTTATAAAGTTAATAATATTTCAGATGGATAGTGTTGCATCACTAGCGGGTGCTCCAAACACAGAGCTAAATAGCAAAATTAATAACTTAGAGAAAGAAAATTCTGCCATGAAGAAAGCATTCGATGATTTACGTAACTTGGTCATCAGTCTGCAGACCCGCATACAAACCCTGGAATCAAGCAAAACATCAGCGTCTCCAGCACAAGTAAATATTATTTTTAGCTTTTTTTAAACCTTATGTATAAATCAGTCATAACATTTTATGATAGTGAATTGTTAGCAGTGGGTACAGCAACATGTGATGTTGTCACCCCCACTGGGAAACCTCAATCATTTGCAGGAACACGACAATTCTCTAGGGAATTGTTATTTAACTATAGTGTTATATAATGTACAAGTGATTCCCCAATCTGACAGATTATTAAGTATTACAGTTCCCTACCATTCTTTTGCGAAAACCCTGTTGGCTAGTTGGCATGTGAGTACTATTTTGAGACAATTTAGACTAAGATGCAACAATAACATTGTTTTTTTTTCAAAGTGATAAAAGTGCATAATTCAAGAAACTTGCAAAAATAGGTATGCTAACCTTTGTGCACTAATCATATTAACTCATAACGTAACCGATTTTTTATTATTATGTCAACTTGCCTCATGTTTAAGAATATTTTATAGGTATAAAGTGGGCAGTCTATTTTTGCTTTTTCATAAAAATATCAATATGTATGCGCAATACTCGGATCTCGGCATTTATTCTACTTTCGTGATCTGTCTGCCATACCCATCTTTCATTTCCATAAGTTAGCGTTGGAATTAATTATTATTTTATTTTTAATTAACATTACACAACGCGTGTATAATAAGTAAATATAGGTATATATATAGAGAAATATTAAAATGCAATCTATGATAATTTTATTTTTAGCCTCTACCAACACCTAAACCTGCACCCGTTGATACACAAGATTCAGATGATGGAGTTGACTTGTTTGGGTCTGATGACGAAGAAGAAAACGCTGAAGCTGCTAAACTCCGCGAAGAACGGTTAGCTGCATACAATGCAAAGAAAGCTAAAAGTGGGTCTCCACCAATTATGTTGGTTTCATCAAAGAGAAGTACTTCAAATCAATACTATTATACCAAAAAATTTATGATTTTCAGAACCAGTACTCATTGCTAAGTCGAACATTATCTTGGATGTTAAACCGTGGGATGATGAGACTGATATGGCGGAAATGGAAAAAGTTGTTAGAAGTATTGCTACTGATGGCTTACTATGGGGTGCAGCAAAACTTGTGCCCTTAGCTTATGGCATACACAAGCTTCAAATTTCTTGTGTTGTAGAAGACGACAAGGTTTCTATTGACTGGTTGACTGAGGAAATCGAAAAATTTGAAGATTATGTAAGTTTAAAGTATTATTTATTAAAATTATGATTAAATATAAAAGATAAAGATAAAAATTGCAATTTCAGACCAGACATTATCGAGACAAAATATTTTTCTTTCATGTTTTTGCCACATTGTACATAACATTCTCTAACTCATAGTCTTGCCAAGTAGTCACACTGGCATAATTTTATTAACTCATAAAAACTCGTATGTAGTGTCAAGTGTGACTATATAGTCTTATTTAAAAGTAGCATAATCACGCTAAGTTATTTTTAAGTAATGCCTCAACCAGCCTAGATATTGCCAAAGCTTTTGATCGGGTTTGGCATCGCGCGCTTCTCTCTAAGCTTCCAGTGTGCTGGTATCGAGGTGGTAGTGTTACGGTACACCGGTATACATGCACCGTAACTCTACCACCTCGATTATGCGGTTCGATTGCTGCTTTTCTCCGTGGACGCAGCATACGAATCCTTTGCGACTGCCAGTCATCGCAGTTTCTGCGTGTGTACGCCGGAGTTCCGCAGGGGTCTGTCATGTCGCCCACTCTGTTTTTGCTGCATATCAATGATATTTTATCACTTGGTAACATTCATTGCTATGCAGATGATAATACAGTTCATGCGCGATATGGTGGACGACCTGCGGCAAGCCAGGCCGAAGTAGAGGATAAAAGACGTGCACTTGTCGTTGAGCTCGACCAGGTGATGGATCGCGTTTCTCTATGGGGCTCCAACGACTTGGTTGAGTTCAATGCCAAGAAAACCCAGGTGTGTGCACCCTCTCCCTCCCTTCAGAGCACCCCTTTGCAGATACAAGATAGCCTTACCGTCCTCGGCATCAACATCGGTGGCGACCTCAATCCCAAAGATAATATCGAGAGCGTTATTTCCGTGGCCTCTAAAACACTGAGTCCTGGACAGGGTGAGACGCTTCTTCCTGAGCAGCGCTGCCTCTTATACAAAGCGCAAGTTCGCCCATACGTGGAGTACTGTTCTTGTACTTGACGCTCTCGATAGAACGCAGCGCCGCGCTAATGCATCATAGATAGCGCTGAGTACACTAACTCCCTTGAACCTCTTCAGCTGCGTAGGAATATTGGTAGCTTGAGTGTTCTCTACCGTATCTATCATGGGGAATGTTTTGAGCAGCTTTTTGACCTCGTCCCCTCCACCTTTCCTCCTCCGGAACACTCGCGCTGGTCTGAGATCACATCCACATATATGTTGCTTACCTCTCGTACTAAGAAGTTCGGCGACTCATTTCTTTGTCGGACTATGAAAATGTGGAATTCGCTTCCGGCGCATGTGTTCATCGCTTCCTATAATCCCGGGTCGTTTAGACGAGGTGTGAAGAGGCACTTTAGCAGGCCATCAGGGGGGGAGGGGCATAGCCAGCACAGTGTTGATCACTGTGATCGCTGTTCCCACATCTGGCTCTCATTGACATTTTCCATCAGGCGCGATGGGGACATTTTCACAGGCCACATTACAAAAAAAATACGTGTTTTTAATAATAAAATGAAAATGCGGAAATAGTTATCCCATTTGCATTGCCTTGTACGAAACCCAGGAAAAAGGAAAATGTAATTTAAAAATTCCTTCATTCATTTCGTGGTGATTACCAGTATAAACTAAGCAGGTTCAAATTTAGAATTTTTGTTTTTATAATTACTCCTAAAATTAATCCTTTTGCCGCATCTGGTTGTTTTTGGTACGTTCAAGCACATTGCCGGAACATTACTACGCTGTTTTCATACTTAGTGCGTAATTTGCATGAGATTAAAAATACACCCGCCACTCTGATATCAGGCTGGCAACTCATTATCTTATTGAAATAACTGTAGTTTTATAAAACTACTTTGCTTTAAGTTTTACACACATTCCTCACATTGCTAGAACATTGTTTTCATGTTTATAGAATTAATGTTTTTCAAACTACGCCCGCCATCCTGATGTACACGAAATATGGTTTCATTTTATTTCTTTTCTGAAACTAAATAAAACCATAATAAATACATACAAAATAGTTCACATATTTAGGAAAAATAACATACATGTTGCTCTCAAATCAAGTAATTCACTCAAATCACTTTGTAACACTAAAGATAAAATCCCGCCCAATAAAAAATCCGGCGTCTATAAGCTGTTCTGCGATGAATGTGAACACGTTTATATCGGCCAAACTGGTCGTAATTTTCACACAAGATTTCACGAATACGTATCGGCGTATAAAAACAATCGCCCAGAAAGGTCGCACTTCGCCGAGCATCTCATAGACAAAGAACATAATTTACCCCCCCCTAATACATATCAAATTTTACACACCATAGACAAAGGTTTAAAACTAAACATTAGGGAACAATTAGAAATTAATAAACATAAAAATTCTAATATTACTCTCATGAACAAACAGACTGACGTAAATAATTCCCCACTATTAAATATCTTTTCGCTCACACCATCCACCCCCACCCTCAATTCAATATAAGGGACGGCACAACAGTAGTGGGTGGGTGCCGGCCGGTGCTAGGCCGCATGAAGTAATTGGTGGCGGAAGCACACAAAGCAGGTTAGATCAAATTGCATGTAAATTCGACTTTCGCAAAATAACGCCTGAATCTATTAACTACATTGTTCGTTTTCTCATTAGGAATTCAATAAGTAAGCATATTTATTTTAGGTAGTTAAATTAATTGAAATATTTGAAAACAAAAAAGTATTAAGAATATACTGGAAACGGTATGAATTGTACAAGTTCTATATAATATATAGAACTTGTACAATTCATACCGTTTTCCAAATATTCATATTATGAATATTAAATTTATAACGGAGCCAAGTTATTACATGAGCAATCTGTTTTTCTGGCTTCGGAATGCAATCAACGAGGTACCGCTCTATCGCACGCTGCATTATCCAAACTGTACCGTGTAACTCGGTAAAGTACTCCGTTTGATAAAGATTAAACCGTATAATGCTCGGTTACGCTGTAAATTGTGTACTCAGTGTGTCTCTACTTGCAATGATGAATGTAAATTTAATTGTAAAAATTAATTCGTGAAACATGCATAGGTATATTATTCTATAACTTGAAGAATTACTCTACAGGTATGCTTCATAAACTGACATCTTACATACTCTTTTCCAGGTCCAGAGCATCGACATCGCAGCTTTCAATAAAGTGTAACAAGAGGTTTACTATTTAATAAAAAATGATTTATTTCATGATTTTTCACTTGTTAGCCAACTTCAATAGAATAGAGGAAAGTTCACCGATATCTCCGAAATGGCCTGACCGATTTGTACTTTTCAAACTGTATTATATCAAGGTAGATCCCAAAGTAGACCTATATAAACAAGTCAAAAACCTTTATTTTCATATGCCACTAGTTTGCCACTGCCACTACGGTGGCCAAGTCAATATAATGATAGTATGGTATCAATAGAATGATTATTTCTAAATGTCATTACCATTCACTTAATTCAAACCATTAGAATATGCTTCATATTACAATGCGAGTCATACAAGTTACTACTGTATAATAAAAAAAATTGAAATACGCCTTATAAATATAAAGTCACATAAAGCACTATTCATTTCTTCGGTAGTTTAATCGTTTATAGGCTGATGACAGTAAACCGACATACAATAAAGTAAACTGAAAAGTACTCGTGTGATGTGCGTAGCGAATGTTACTCGGATTGCGACTGTGTTAAATTAGGCGCCGTAGACCTAATTTAAGAGATCCATGCGCTAGAGGCTAGTCACAATATTTGTTATTTTGTTTTAATCAAAGCCCAAAAGAAATGTTTTTGTTTATATTCTTGTGCTAAAATATGACTTTGGAATGATAATCAACGCCTCGGTGGTTGCCACCCCGATGGCAAACTATAAGGGGACAAATATTAGTGACTATATAGGGAATAAAGGGGCAAATAACGGATAAATTAGGGAATTCGTTAAAAAAAACTTAACATTACAATCAATAAAATGCTTTGATAACTTGAAATCTTTGTAAAAAGCGTATTACTCTGTAATCAAACAACATATTGTTTATTCGTACCAATATGACATTTCTTTTTGTTCATGGAGAATATCTATAGGATTCCTTACGGTAGGCAAGTAGATGAATTTATTGTAAAATACCGTTATAACATCAAGATACAATGAACAATGGAAATTGGGAGCAAATTTGTACATATAGATAGGTATATTATTTATTAATTATTTGTATCTATAGAATGTTTTACTCCATGATTTAAACGAAATACACAATGACACTCAACGCGTATGATGTCTAGATATCCCTTGACATTTGTACAGCCATTGTTTACTTAGGATGCCCTTAAGAATGATTAATGATTTTAGAATATAACTACGAACAATCCAGTCTATGTATAGCAGAAAAAAATACGTCAAAATGACCGGTCCATATTTAACATGGAAATAGTCGTAGAAAGTTGCTACGTACTTGCTACCAATTGTTAGGCAACTCCTGCCTTTGCAGTTTGAAAGATAAACTACACTCGCGATCAGATTCCTGCTAATAAACGATAGTGCCCGCTACCACACAGCTGCATTAATTAGACAGACCTAGAAGAAGTCCCACACTAGACTGGCCAGCTCTCAGACCTGACTTATCTTTTTGTCTTTATCCGAGTTGAACATGTGTGGGACGAGCTGAAAAGGGTACGAGGAAGATATCCATCTCCGGCGTCGATTGAAGACCTGAAAACAGTTTGGTTGAAGAGTGGCAGGAAATCCCACAGGATTCCATCGGGAAACTCATTCGGTCAATGCAAAACTGTTTACAGGCAGTCATTAGGCCCACGGAGAGGTAACACAAAATATTGAGGTGGAAATATCATAAATTGTAAATATTTTTGAAGTGAAAACTTCTTTAGCGGCGTTGTGCAATTTTTGGGATGAGTAAAAAATGCTAAACTCTCGTCAGGACATGACCCTGACCGTAAGATTTTGGTGAGAATTAGAACTTAAGTTCGCTGCAGCGCTAAAACATTAGTTTGTACCTCTAATGAAGCGCTAGATCGTTCATAGGGCATTATTTTCTCGCGACCAAAACGTTGTAAACGCCATGAAATTGTTGGCGCTTACGCGTTTCGCTCAACGTAGTTTATCAACATCGCTGCTTGGTTTAGCGGCGGATGACGCTTGCGCGAGTGTGCGTGTGTGTTTGACTTTTAGAGATTAGCGATGATAATGCTGGTAATGATAATGGTGAAAGAGTCGTTGAAATTATGAAAGAAAGTTGATTTCTCTGAGAGATAAACTTTTTAATGTAAAATAATTGTAATAGTTCTGAAGGGTTCAATTTTTAATGTAATATAAATTGTCATGTTTGTGTACGATAGCGCAATAAATGTATATTGTATTTTACCACATACATGATAGTACTTTTATATTGATAAATAAAGCAATTCCTGCGAAATTATTCCCTAACCATTCCAAAATATTCAAAAATGCACAACGTTAATGTTCAAGTTTACACTTCTGCCGGCACTCCCGAAGTGCAACCCGTTTTTTTTATTCTTTTCATATTACTTCCCATTCATTTAGAGTATTTAGGCGTTCACAACTTCCACGTATTGCAATAATTCCCTAAATTTAGGTAGGAAATTCATTTTAAATAAATGTGATATCATTTGAAAGGTAACTTTGTTAGTTTTCAAATGGTATCAAAAAAATACCTACGACAATCCATAGTTCATTGTATCAGAATTGGTAAAAAAATATTTTGAACAACGCGCGATGAAGTTATTCCAGTTTATTGCTATTCGTCTGAATAGCTGGATCACCTTAAAACATAACTCGACACTATCTGGTGTGTAAAAATCCATATGAAACGAGTTTTGTCTTAACTAAAAGTTAGTACTAGATTGCTGCCTTCGTATGCATCGATTTGGATTGCCTATACCTTGTAAAGTTTGAGAAACTGCACTACACTATTTCATCAAAATTTTTGATACTTTGATATCTAATATAAAAAACAACGGTTAACTGAATTTCGGTGGGTATTCCAGCCTGGTCCCTTCAGCGTAGCATACCCACTACAACATAGGTATAACTTTTAAAGTAAGTATGCGGTTACTATTATTTTTCTAACTACTTAAGAATCGTGATTTGAAACTCGATCAAACGAAAAAGAGTCCACCACATACATCTGTAGGATTTAACGTGCGAGAGTATGAGATCGAAGTCATTATACAATTTTTGTTATAGGGGTTTTTTTATTACTGCGTATTACGAAGCTTCAAATTATCCTACTCCTGAAATTCTACATACGTCTCATTATCTTGAAGTTCATATTCGTGAAGGTTTCACTTCTATCGGGTGTGAACTGCACAATTTTTTTTGCAATACTGACTGACCGCACTTGTAGCTTTTACCGTTTGCCCGTACGAGAGCGCACCTCTATGTATTGACTGTATTCAGCCTAGAATATAAAGATAGGTTAAACCTTAGTTTAATAATAATAATAAATCTTTATTGCAGCCATGAAAAGCCATATCAAATACAAAATTCAATTGAAATTACAAATACAAAATAAAGTTATACGTAGTAATATTACTTAGACCATTCAACAAATTATAATAATACATAAAATCTTAGCTTAGTAATGGCTACTTAGAAAAGAAGTCACTTTACACCAATGTATATTTACCCAGTACCTACCTAAATATATGACTGTTTAGTCCACCACTCACCAGCCTCAGTATGCTATTACCAGAGCGACATAGCGTCTCCATCCAGCGAGGTAACCGCACGAAAGTGCGAAATGCGTTGTGGGCGAGTGGTCGGAGAGAAGTGAAACTCACGATGTCTAGACTGGAATGAACGTATTTGGTTTTATGGCTTATTCTTAAACGATATTTAATATATCTAACATAGTTACTATCCTAAAGCGTAATTTACAAAAAACTGACCAATCGCAGGTCAAAAACCGTGCACAATAAAATCGAAGCGCCAGCACGTGGCGATGAACGGAATTACTCGTAGGGCAACGAAACTGGCTGCGCGGCTCCAATACGTCGACGGTGCTCGATGATGTTATAGGTATGTTCCCACATCACCCTCGCTCAAGCGAAGCGTATTCGTTTCCGCACGGCTCGTCCGCTGCGGGTGACGTAGGGTCCTGCTGCCTGGGATGTCGTCGTCATCTCCGTTGTCGCAGTGGTTGCTGTCGATGGCGGCTCGGTGCGTCGTGCGGCTGCGTCTTCGAGACTCGGCGGTGGCGGCGACGGTGTGTGCTCGTCGCTAATGATGAACGCCGGCTTCAAAAGGTCTATGCTGACCTGGGAGACTCTGTTGTTGAGATGCACTTTGTAGTACTTGTCGTGTCGCTCTAGTACTTCATAGGGTGGTGTCAGCGGCTTCCTCGTAGCGTCGACTCGTATGAAGACGTGTGTGCATTCGTGCAATTGTTTATGCACAAATATGGGTCGTCGGTCAGCTGATCGTTGCGTTGCCGGCGCGAGCGAAGTCGCACGAAGTCGTGTGCATCTTCATTCGACTGCGTAGGTACGAATAAGTCTGCAGGCAGTCGTAGTGTAGTGCCGTAGGTCATCTGTGCGGGCGACAGGTTCGAATCCCTGTGAAGTGCGGTCCGTAGGCCCAGCAAAACAGTAGGTATTTCGCTCGCCCAGTTTGTAGTAGCTTCTCTCGCCATTAGTGCTGCTTTCAGACTGCGATGCCAGCGCTCAATCTGCCCGTTTGCTTGTGAGTGGTAGGCAGTGGTACGAATGCGGGTGACTCCGTGTTTCTTCATCAGCGCTTGGAAGAGTGAGAACTCGAATTGGCGTCCCTGGTCGGTGGTTATGGTGTGGCCTTCGTAGATGGCGCGTGCGACGTTCTCAGCGGTGATGTTGCGGACTGGTATTGCTTCGGTCCACTTCGTGCGTCGGCCTATCATGGTGACGATGTACTGGAAGTCTTCAAATGGCGGTAGTTTCCCAACAATGTCGACGTGGACGTGTTCAAATCGCCCGCAATCTTCGAATTGGCCGAGAGGTGCATTGGTGTGTCGATGCACTTTGCTGCGTTGACACGTGATGCAGGCTCGTGTCCACTCCCCGATGTCCTTGTTCATGCCGCTCCAGAAGTATTTTCCCCCAATTAGCTTCCTTGTGGCTCGTACGCCAGAATGACTGAGTCCGTGTAGTGCGTTGAATGCGGCTTCACGAACAGCTGTTTTAGGTATATACGGTCTGGGCGATTGGTAGCTGTAGGCCGGGTAGTGTGATGTCGACGAACTTGAGATTGGGTTTTCTTCTTAATGCGAGTAGGGCTTCGTCTTGACTTTGTAGTAGTGCGAGATTGTTGTAGTCCAATGTTGATGTTAACTCGATCTGTTCTATGCGAGATAAACAGTCGGCCACGGTGTTGTATTTTCCCTCTATGTACTTGATTGAAGTGCAGAATTGACTAATAAATAGTACTTGATGCTTGAGCTTCCGAATTCACACTTGTCGATGTTTAGTGTGACGCCGTAAGTGTCGAGGCGTTGCAGTACTCGCTCGATGTCGCGTTCGTGTTCTTCTCAAAAGGGAGGTATCAATTCGACTCGAATGAATATCTAATATTTAGTATTATAATTTCGTATAACTTTGATTTTGCCAATATTATAGGTGTACTTTATATATATTTGGCCCAATATTTCTTAGCAAGCAGTCGATTGAAAAAAAAAGTATTTGATTAAATATTGTATACCTAGTCTTAATAAAGATAAAGATAAAAATTCTTTATTTGCCATTGGGCCCTCGCGGGCACTTAGATACGTCTTACAGTTTTTGAAATATAATCTTATTTAATTCTCTTTTTACTTTTTTCCTTTTTTTTATCTACTAGCATTTCGGAAATGACTATTGGCTAAGAAGAAATGCCGAAAGAAACTTTCCAATATAGGTCTCTTTTAAAATTGTCAATTAGATATTACAAAAACAAAAAATACATAAGCATATTGGTACAATAATGATATCAAATGGTAAAATTTAAGATTATTAAGAACAGGTAGTCTGTGCTGAATTATTTCCAGACATCCTTGTCAGTTATATATTCATCAATTCTATATTAAGTAAGCCCTTCTACAGAAAGTGTTTTAATGTACTTTTTGAATACATTGTCAGGAAAGGACAGAACTGTTTCAGGCAACTTATTATAAAATCGAATACAATTTGCAAGAAAAGATCTACCAGTCCTAGGAAGCCGATGTACCGGCATACACAACTTATTTCTACTTCTAGGTTTTTCACTGAAGTTTGAAAACGACTTTAAATTTTTACGGCCATACATTATGTTTTCATAAATATATTGAGAAGTAACAGTAAGGATATTTATTTCTCTGAACAGTTCCCTGAGGGATTCTCTGGAGCCCATGTTATAAATAGAGCGAATGGCTCTTTTATGTAAGATAAAAATTGTCTTAATGTCAGCCGCCGTTCCCCACAACAGTTTACCATACGACATAATGCTGTGAAAGTAGCTGAAATAGACTAAGCGCGCATTAGCCACATCCGTCAATTGCCTGATTCTCCTAACTGCATATGCAGCAGAGCTGAGCTTACCAGCTAGTTTATTTATGTGGGGGCCCTATTGTAATTTGGAGTCTACTGTAATCCCAAGAAACACTGTTATTAACAAATTCTAATTTATTATTCCCAATGAGAACTTCTGTATTGGCAGAACTCACATTTGGAAAACTAAATTTTATTTGTTTACAATGGCTTTAATATAATAAAAGCCTTTTTTTTAATTTATCCAATAATTTAATTTAGTAATGGGAATTTATTTCAGGTGTTTTTGAACGCACAGTTACGCAAATAACGAAGGAAGGAAACGAAGCTGCCTCTTCATCTTCTAAAATTGAATCTCCGGGAAAGAAGAGGAACCGATTATGGAATCTGATATAGATTTTAAATATAGCCGTACTTCATTAACGCGCATTTTGAAAAGTATAGGGTTTACTTACAAAAAATGACAATCCAAACGTAAGGTTTTGATAGAGCGAAGTGATATAGCGGCCTGGCGTGCAAGATATTTACTTACGATGCGCAGAAACCGACGGGAAGAAAATCGTCCTGTAATATATCTTGACGAAACCTATATTCATGCATCATACCACTTACAAAAGTGTTGGCAAGGTGAACAAGAGGTTGGTATTCTTGCTTCCGAGAGTGTAGGTGCAAGATGGATTATAGCTCATGCTGGCGGAAAGACCGGCTTTATTGAAGATAGACTACTTATCTTTAAGTCCAAATCTAAATCTTCTGACTATCACGATGATATGAATTCAGAAAACTTTTTGAGATGGATGAAAGAAAAGATAATACCAAATTTGCCTCCAAAATGCATTATCGTTATGGATAATGCACCATACCATTGCAAACAAATAAATAAGGCTCCCACAATGAGCAACCTTAAAATAGAAATGCAGCAGTGGTTGAGAGAAAATGCAATTTACTTTGAAGAATGCTGGACAAAGCCTCAATTAGGTATATGAATTAACTAGCTGAAGCCCGCGGCTTCGCATGAGATTTGGCTTTAAGTAGCCTTTATTTCTCTATAGAGCTCAAATTCTTTCTGTTTAAAAAAGTTCAGAGTCATAGATGCAACTATAGAGCGATTCAATTTTCATATAGCGCCATCTATTAACCTTTACGGGTGGCAACGTATATTTATTTTATTTTTATTACATAAAAATGCGTAGTTATTTTACGTCACAAAAAATACGTATTCTATGAAAATAATAATAAATATAAAATTGCAAAAACCCCCGAAGGGGAAGATATTTCCCCCTAATTTTAACAGTTTTTCATATTTTACGCAGGAACCCTAAATATTTACGGAATAAAAAGTACCCTATGTTGTGCTGTGAACAGTCGTCTACCTACCAGTGAAAGTCCCGTCAAAATCGGTCCAGCCGTTTCAGAGATTAGCCGGAACAAACAGACAGACAAACAGACAAAAATTGTAAAAATATTCATTTTGGTATATGTACCGTGTATATACCCATATGCATTTAGTAAAAACCGGTTATTTTAATATTACAAACAGACACTCCAATTTTATTTATCTGTATAGATTTATAGATTAAGCAAAATAAATCAGAGCCAGAATTTGAAATAGAAAAAATGTTAAATGAATATGGGCATGAGCTAGTACGCTTGCCACATACCACTGTGATTTGAAGAGAAATGTTAATCAGGCAGGTAATGAAATTGAAACTAAGAATGTCTTCAATTACCCTCAATTACCCAGAAACAGTGGGAAAATGTTTGTGTACATGTAGAAAAAATTGAAGATAAATATTTTGAGTCGGATAGACTATTAGATATAGAATTAGATAAGTTTATAATAAACGCGTACAGTAGTGAGAGTGAGTCATCTGATTCTTACGCGGAAGAATCAGATGACTAATTATAATTGATGGAATTGAGCCTTTGCAGGATCATAGCTATTCAAATTTTTTATAAATAAATAAATATTGTCTATATATTATATTGTTTTATTGAGTTAAAAAATTAACAGCTATTAATTAAATATAACAGGGGTATTACATTAGCTCACTAACACCATCGTGCTCTAAGCCTACCTTGCCTGCAAGTTGGTTTTTTTTATACTAAGGCGGGAGGCATACAAGCATTCGGCCCACCTGATGTAAAACGGGTATCGTAGCCTATTAACGCTAGCGATATATTAAGTATCACTCGCGCGATGCCTCCTCTGCTGCTTATGCAGCAACTCCTTGGGAGCTTACTGGTGACTCACTCACACGCAGGAACACAACAACCCTCTAGGGAGTTGTTATTTAGCTGCGGTTTTCTGTGAGGTGGAGGTACTTCGCCAGACGGGCTACTTTGATGCGCCCTACCTCTCTCAAAACACCCTCCTGCTTAACAAACGAGGCTCTGGCGCTGACTTTCGGGAGTTCAAGCGCCCGTCGCTCTTATAAAGCCACCAAACCAATCACACTATGGAGAGAAGTAGAAGGGTGAACCTGACTCTAGCTCGAAAGCGTCTAGGGCGCATCCGGGATATAACGCCGAATGATGATGAATAAAATGTTAACAAGTGTATATTAAATTAAAAATAGAGTGAACTTTATACTTCTGCACACTCTCTTGAGGTATATAAGAGTGATTATATGTATTTAAAGGAAATTCAGTTTAGAAAATACTGAATATTATTTAACTATAACATGAACAGCTGTAATTCATGTTATAGTTAAAAAATATTCATTATTTATGCAGCAAAAAATAATACGTAACTAAAACTATTACAAAAAGCATAATCTTAGTCACACAAGTATAATGTTACCCTTTGAATAGGTACGGTTAGCTTTTCTTAATATGGCAACATTAACTACGCCACCAGTCGCGCGCAGACTTATCTGGCGCACACTCTACAGTGTATTTAAGGGTTACTATAGCGGAATCCGTCGAGAGACCAGGACGGAAACCAAACTGTGCATCGTCTATCTTTATTTTTTTTAAAGTTCGGGCTGCAGCAGCTGCTCAAGTATCCTCCCCATCATCGTCCCAAGCGACTAGGACGATAATTAGAAGATGAACCCACGTTTCCTGTCTTGTTTTTGACCATGGGGACAACTACAGTTTTCATAATATCAGGCGGTGAGTAGGAGAACTCAACACACAAGAGTATATAGGGCAGCCAATTTCGAAAATAAAACATTTGCATGAAGCACATGTTCGATGTTCAAATCATCGTGCCCAGGAGACTTACCGGACTTTATACATTTTACTCCGCGTTTGACGTCCTCCGCAGTGAATATAACAGTCATATCGGACTCACCTGGTTACCTGTACATATATTCGTAGACACTGGTAACGGATTTACCTTTAAAACTAAACTCTGCTATCCGTTCATGTCCCAGCACGCCATCCACGCTTGCAGGTAGGCTTTGTTTGTAATCAAACTTTATTTGTTTCCTTCTAAAATTTTATAAAATAAAATCCTCTATGAGTAGCTAAAATATTTAATTTGATCTTATCTCTGTTACCTTGACACCATTTATGTTTATTCTTGAATTTTTTTCAACTTGTCTCATATACCGCACCCGTGGATGGCTTGCCAGTTGCTGAAATTCTGTCTGTAAAGCTAATGATGGTATTTTACATGAACGTTCCAGCCTATTACTTCTATATGTTTAGTATTGTCGGTGCGAGAACAGGAAGAGATAGCTGCTGCATTTTGTAGAACACTGACTATTGCGTCGTAAAAATTACAAACAAATTTTAAATGGTCATTAAATTTTGAACATTTTTTGCCGTTACAGCCGTCACAAATAAAATCATTTTTAATACGCATTAAATTATCATTACAATAATTATAATATTGTTCCTCAACGTACACCGGTAGATTTAATTCTATATTTAATTACAATATCCTCTATCACTTCGCCAAAGTTGCATATAATGCGAATCGGGTAGGGGTCTGACCAGGAAACGTCACTAATAATGCTCACTGTGTCAATTGTCTCCCAGGCTGCGTGATCAAGCCAACGGCGAGTACCGTGAGCTTCACTGACTTCACTCAAAAAAAGGGAATGCGCCCGAATCGATACCCAATTTTCGATATCTGCGCATTGCCATTTCTGTTCCTCACAAAAACTCAATAACTCCAGCCCAAATCGAGTACCTGGGTGTGAATTAAAATCTCCAATAATAAATAGGTACAGCTTGTACACCACTTTCGTCAACTACAGCATTCATCCGAGCTAATTTGTAAACTCAAGTCAAGTCAAGTCAAAATCTTTTTATTCCGTAAAAATGGCTACATTTGTTTGGAATCGTCACAATTTTTTTCCCTACCGTGCAGTTTATGAGGTGAGCACTGATAAAAATACTGCCAAAAAACTCAAGCATCCCTCTTTTGGTGTCCAAACAAATTTACATATTTTATTAATTACATTATAATTGGATCGACTCACTCCCAGGCATTTTTATCATTAATATAGTCAGATACTTTATAATATGCCCTGCTACACAATTTGGCTTTAATAGTAGTTTTAAATTTGTTTATTGACAATTCTCTTATATTGCTGGGAAGTTTGTTATAGAACCGTATACATTGCCCCATAAAAGAATTACTTATTTTGTGGAGACGGCTTGCATGTAACACAAGATTATGCTTATATCTAGTATTTATGCTATGAGTATCACTCTTTTTACAAAATGAGTCTATGTTTTTATGGACATACAAAATATTTTCATAGATATATTGCGATGCGACTGTTAAAATATTTATTTCTTTGAATTTTTCTCTAAGGCTCTCCCGGGGACCAAGTTTGTAGATAGCTCTTATGGCTCTCTTTTGCAATAAAAAGATGGTGTTAATGTCCGCGGAGTTACCCCAAAGAAGAATTCCATATGACACAATACTATGAAAGTAGCTGAAATAAACTATTCTAGCCGTATCAATATCAGTGAGCCGTCTAATAGTTTTCACTGCATAGGCTGCAGAACTTAGTTTTCCTGATAATTTTTCAATTTGTGGGCCCCATTGTAGTCTGGAGTCAATTGTTATACCCAAGAACACAGTTGTCTCCACAGGGGCTAAATTAGTTCCATTAACATGTACATTGGTAGCCACCTGTCTTACATTAGGTGTTGAGAACTTAATTACTTTAGTCTTTTTATCGTTTAAAAGCAGATTATTAACACTAAACCAATGAATAACTTTAGAGAGAGCATCGTTAACTTCGTCATAATTACCTAACTGTCTATTAATTTTGAATGTCAAAGAGGTATCATCCGCAAACAATACAATCTCATGTTTATCCCTTACATAATAAGGTAAGTCATTTATATAAACTAAAAATAAGAATGGACCTAGAATTGACCCCTGTGGGACTCCCATAACTACAGGGGACCCCGAAGATCTTTTACCATTAACATCGACCTTCTGTATCCTATTGCTCAGATAAGAAGACAGAAGTTCGAGAGCCTTGTTCCTGATACCGTAGTGGTGTAATTTTCTGACAAGAGTGTCATGGTGCACGCAGTCAAACGCTTTAGACAGATCACAGAAAATTCCCAAGGCATCTTGCGAACCCTCCCATGCCGCGAATATACTTTTAAGCAAATGAATCCCTGCGTCTATAGTTGAACAACCTCTCGTAAATCCGAACTGTTTCCTATGAAGCAAATTATGTGCATTGAAATGTCTGAGCAACTGGCTAAGCATTAGTTTTTCAAAAATTTTACTGAGAATGGGCAGTATGGAAACAGGTCGAAAATTCGAAGGGTCCGAACTATCACCAGATTTAAATAATGGACTGATTTTACTATGTTTCATCAAGTCAGGAAATACACCAGATGCCACACAACAATTGAAAATTGTAGCTAAATGTGGAGCGATTGAAATAATAATAGAAGAAATGGTTTTGACAGATAGACCCCACAGATCTTTAGTGTTTTTCATATTTATTGACTCGATGAGATTGTCGGGGTCATCAGTAGGCATGTAAACATTTATCACTAGAAAAGATCGCAGACCGAACCTCACATGAATAGCTGTAATCCTGTCACAAGAACTATACAAAACTGTCACTCTTGGAATCTTAGACTTGCGCCACAATATCGCAAGACCTCCATACGGTCTTCCACACAGAACGCCACTGCTCGTATCCACAGGTGACGTTGCAACACAGCCAAAACTACAGTCAATATTGTGTGCAAATCCCAAGTCGTGCGGCAGGAGCCACGTTTCCTGTAGCAATACAATGTCATTGTTTTTACACAACTCCTTTACGTAATCTACTGATCTTTTTAATTGATTTTCAATTAAAACACACTATTGTAGTTTTATTTAGTTGGTCGTAGAAAATACTATTCATTGACATTCAGTTTAACATTTTGACGAAATAACCTATATTTGGTATTAACTTAATACTACACAGTTTAATTTTAGACACTATTACTTTAAAAGAATTAGGACATTTCATATTTCTGTGCAAGCGGTTGCACATCTAAACATCCCTTTGCTGGCGCTTCGGTGTACCCGCTGGAATTTTATTTATTGAATCGGTCGCTGTATTATTCAATATCCGTTTTTCTGTCCTGTTTATTCTTATCATTAAATTATCATTCTCCTGCTTCTTTGTCATTTGTAATTCCTTCAATTTTCTTAATGTCATCTATATCTCTTTTTACTATTTCTATATCAGCCGTTGGTAATTGTGCCGCCGTATCACTTTTACACTTGAATTAAACGCCGCTACCTCTTTCTTCAATAAAACCATTTCCTTAAGAAAAGCTGATACGTCAACGTAGTCTAAACTGACCGCGAGTAGTTTTGATATTGTCCTAGCTACAAAAATATAAATAATATAATATAAAAAATAATAATAATAAATCCCGCAGGGCAGCTTGTGGCGAGCTGTTGGTGACTAACGACACCACGGGTACCCGAGTGCTCCAGAGAGTCGATCAGGGCCTTCGTCTCCGGCGTGTCTTCGTCGGTCAGAGTGGAAATCCACGAAGGCCCGTAGGACTCTCAGCTCTGGCTTGCCTTCATTGGCCGTCCAGAGAGGAGTCGATAGAGTATATTGCTCTAGCAGGTGATATGCTCCAGGGGTGGAAGTATTAAAGGGCGTAACGCTGCGAGTAACTTCGGAGAAAGCGCAGCACACCTCTCAACACCCCTGAGTCACTCACACCGGTGTTGCCCCCGGCCGACTTTCTCTGGCATTTCGGGGGTCCATCTAGTGAGTGGCGAGCCACCGCCTGCCGAAAGTAACATCAGATATGATAGTTATGGCAGGCGTCCGTCCCTCTTCTGCAATAGCCCGGTTCTAATAATACCTCCAAATTTCATTTTAATAGCCCACTTTTTCCGACATATTTCCAATAGTCCCAATACCTGCTGTGACCTGTTCATTGGTATATTGTCCCATTGATATCCCCTGGAGTGGGTCACAGCGGGTGTACAACATTACATAGTCTTTTCGAAGGGGCCTCTACGCGTTGGATCCTTATCCCCGCGCACGCCTATCAAATGACCGGGATTAATACCCGTGAGCAAGAAGATATATAATAATAATAATATAAAAAAATAAAATAGCTGCTTGGTTCGTACTCCTTAATAATTTTTATTATTTCTTGTATGCTTTTTCTGTTCGGACCCTTCCTTCTTACGCAAAGCTTTTTTATGTGGAGCTAGTAGCGAAATTACAATGTGGCGTGCCTTTTCAATCACTTCCAACGAGTATGAACTTACACATATCTGTATTATTCTAGTTTCAGGTAGGGTGTCCAACTTATCCGCAATGAACGCCAAGAGTTCATTAATAACCACATTACACTCAGAGCATTTTTTGTGGGTTTTGTTTATCGATGTCGCGTAGTCGCAATGACGAGTAGGAAAGCGCGCTAAATACATCGCGCACGTGCGGAGTGCACAGCTGTCACGGACTGACTGTGTGTGTGTGTGTTTAGTCAAGGTATCTTCCAGACTGTATTTGAAGAAGAAGCTCTAATCGATCCCGTACACAAGTGTGGCGATTGATGAAATGTATCAAACTACCGTCCTATTTCTGTTGTAAGTTTACTGTCTATAATCTTAGAAAATTTATTTAATAATCTTTTAATAAACTCAACTAAAACCAAATGTAAAAAAATGTTTACCAAATGTGGCTTATGCCAATACAAAAGTTCGCATTGACGATAATGTACTAGAATTTATTAATGATACTGTATATCTTGGAATTACAATAGACTCCAAATGGCAGTTGGGGGTCCACATAAATAAATTGGCCATTAAGCTCGGCTCCACCCCATATGCATTTGACGGATGTGGCTACTGCGCGCTTTTAGTCTATTTCAGCTAATTTCACAGCATAATCTTATAGTGGTATAGAGAAAATCGGCTGATATAGAAACTATTTTTATATTACAAAAGAGAGCCATCCGTTCTATTTATAACATGGGCTCCAGGGAATCCCTTAGAGAATCCCTTCAAATTCAAAGAAATAAATATCCTCACGATTACCTCACAGTATATTTAAGAGAACATAATGTATGCTCGTAAAGTATACAGCCGTTTATAAAATTTTGTAAAAATCTACGAAGCAGGTCTAGATTGCATAGTACATCGGCTTCCTAAGACAAATAGATCTTTTGTTGTATTCGATTCTATAATAAGTCACCTAAAACAATTAATATCCTTGCCTGACAATATGTTCAAAAGGCCCATCAATAATATTCGTATGTAAGAAGGATTACTACAGAATTAATGAATATCTGACTAAGAGATGTTTGGAAATAATAATAATAAATAAAATAATATAAATTGATGATTTTAAAAAATACCTATATTGGCAAGTTTCTTTTAGCATTTCTTCTTCACCAATGGTCTTTTTCGAATTGCTGGTAGATTAAAAAAGAGAGATTAAAGCTACGAAAAATTAATAATAAACAATATGATTTATATATATTGATTTAAATGTAATACGTGTCTAAGTGGCCGTGAGTGCCTAATGGAAATTAAATGATTATTATCTTATCAGTATAACAGTAACAGAGAGATAGAACACAAAGATATATTAGCAGAATGCCAATTTGGTTTTAGACCTGGCAATATTACTGAGGAAGCTGTTAGTCAATAAGCGAACCTTATTACTAGACAATTTTTTTCAAAATTAAAATACTTAGTGGCATTCCTCGACCTTGGCAAAGCATTTGATACGGTTTCCATCCCCAAACTCATAGGTAAACTGAATTGAATCTATGTAAAGGATAGGTATAATGTTCAAATCAAATAAATGCTCTAAAAATTTACAGATTTTTCACATGGACGTACTCAACATATAAAAATTCGTGAATATTTATAGAAGTGTTGAAGCTTCCGTTGTCTTAGGTGTCTTCCAAGGGAGTATCATTAGTGGTCTTGTTTGAATAAATGATTTATGCCAATAATCAAATCAAAGTAAATAAAAAATAGTACATAAGTATGCGTATTACACTGTTTTTAGGGTTCCGTACCCAAAGGATAAAACGGAACCCTATTACTGAGGCTCCGCTGTCCGTCCGTCCGTCTGTCACCAGGCTGTATCTCATGAACCGTGATAGTTTGACAGTTGAAATTTTCACAGATGATGTATTTCTGTTGCCGCTATAACAACAAATACTAAAAAATAGAATAAAATAAATATTTAAGGAGGCTCCCATACAACAAACGTGATTTTTTCGCTCATTTTCGCTCGATATTGATAACGGCAACAGGTAGATGCTTGAAATATTCACAGAATATTTAGTTATATATTCACTTTAAGAACAAATAATTAAATTAAAATAAAACAAATATTTAAGGGGGGCTCCCTTACAACAAACCTGATTTTTTTTCCGTTTTTATAGATAATGGTACGGAGCCCTTCGTGTGCGAGTCCGACTCGCACTTGGCCGATTTTTGTTTATCATGGAAGGACGTGAGACGAGGCCATTGACTTTGCTGAAGTTGGTGGGAGTATACATTTTTATCAATAAACACATACAAGGCGAAACTTTGCTGATTAATGTTTATCTGCAAATTCATTCGGCAATTTTTCATTTTGAACGAACTGTTTAAGCCATATAGCCATATATATATATGTTATAAGCTATATAGTTAAAACTTCAAAACTTAAAATATCTTGGTGTTATATTGTGACCATATCAAATGACGTCTGCACATTGACCTTAAGGGCTCTACCTCACCGAGACGATATGGCGACGTCGCCGGCTACCTATCCAAATAATTCATATTAAATATTATGGCAGTTAACTCATCTGGCAACGTCGCCAATTTGGAAGCCTAGCCACAACCAACAGCTCACTTTGTGGAGTCTGGATATCTAGCACGCTGGCAACGACGTTGCCAATAAAATGTACACGAGCAAACTGCGTCTCACTCACTCAGTGTCCAACCGGCCGCCAAGACGGACGCACTCGTGTTTATTGTGAAAAGAAGTGAATTTCGATACAGAAAGGTTTATTGTGGAATTTCAAAATCATCCATGTATAGGGTATACCGTAATAACCAATTATTCCGACCATACTTTAGAATTCATAATAACATGTTGGGACGAAATAGTAAATTTATTCAAAGCAAAAGACGACATGACGGCTCAAGAAAAATAAAACAATTAGGTAAGTTTAGTGGCTGTCCGAGGCAATGTGAATCTGACCACCATCCACTGGTCTTATGTATACGGACTGGGAGGAATTAAGAGGTATTTTTTTAGCATCACTTTCTAATCTGTCCTCAACAGGCCGTTTCGTTATTTTCCTCTTATTTGGATCAAACATCAATCTACACCCAGAGAAATAAGGCCGCCCCTGTCAGAGGGGGGGGGGGGGGGGGCCTCACCCATAACGGAGCTAAGAACTCACTAAAAGGTTAGTACACTTATCCGGGTTCCAACCTAAAACCGCCACCAACACCAAACAAACCCAAAATTCAGCGGAAATCCACGATAAACCAAGAATTTCATCTCAACCACGTGTTACCAACACAGCGTCGAGAAAAACCCTTGACAGAACTTGCCCATATACGTTGTCTTAGAAAGATATGGCGCGTCATAACTTTGACATTTGGTTTTCTTCTTCTTAGCGTTATCCCGTTTCCTAGTCTATTAGGATTGACGGGATCCGCTACCTAAGTCTAAGGATTTGAAGATACTAATTTTTACATGGTGCGACTGCCGTCTCCCGAAATATAATATCTTGATACGATTAAAACTTTGACCTTTGGTGAACGGCCAAATACCGGACCTTTATTGAGTTGTGCATTATTAGCGGTACATCATCAGTACGACCTAATATTTAACAGTCTATAAATTGAAACCCTGTAGGTATCTACACGAGTTATTGGACCGTGCAAGAGTTCCAGAGACATGTTACTAAAGGACCAGCCTCGTAGGATCATTCCCCTCTGTCATGGTACAAGATATTGTGATCCATTGCGCGCATAAATACTTCGTGCGTAATCGATTCTCTAACAGTCTTGTAATCGTTATCGCTCAGGTAACATTATAAAGTGTTACACTAAAAATGCCAAACTGTGCAGTTATGTCATGCAAAAAAAGGTCGAACACTTCTTTCTAGTTTGCAAAAATATTGAGTTACCTTTCACATGAAAGTATTATTTTATTTGCTTTCATATAAAAGAAATTACAATGGTGTGATAACGATTAATACATGAGAAATCGAGTACTGATGCAGTCGAATCATATTCCGCGACTTTGGTCGCATATCTCCTATCCCAAATTAGCGTAAATTATACAAACTGCAAAACAAAACAGTCCTTCATGCTGTATAATAGAGTTCATTTAGCTAAAGACAAAAAAAAAGTATAGAAGACGTTTCGTAATTTTGAATCCGCCAGCTTCGATTTACGAAGAAGTTCAGCTATTCCACAACAGATGGCAGGCAGCGGGAAGAAAATAACTTTGAACTGTAAGAGCCTCGAAATAAGATTGACATTTCCTTAAAACATTATTTTCGTTTCTATGTAATAGTTACCCCGTCCCCCGTTAAAAATGGCAGAATTACTTACTAACAGAATAACGCGTATGGCGAGTCCTTTAGTAACATATCTCTGAAGAGTTCGTACAATGTCTTGTCCAGTGCCCAGTGTTGTCATCTATCAACGTTTTGGTTGTTCTACCTATTTCGCCCCTAGTATACCTATATACCAATATCAACCATAATTTTACCTTTTTTGCCCCAGTCTACCTATATACCAATATCAACCATAAATCTACCTATTTTTAAGATACCAAAAATTCCATTAAATCGAATGTTATTAGCGTTTGAATTAAGCCGTAAGTATAACGGACGTTTTATTACATGACACCACTAAAGTGTAAAGTGGCTCTAGTACGAGACCTTTAGTTTTGAGTGAGCGAGTAACCGAAATCTGACCGACTTATCGATTATCGTTTCACAGGTATACCACCCATAAAACGATAGTGATTAAACTGCAGGATTGGGTCTGGATACCCTTCCCAAGTATTTTTTCTTGAAATGGTTTTGAAGACTGGGCTGAATCCCTTTGCCTTTCCCATAGTTAGGGATAAAGAGAACCAAAAAACAATTCAAAATAACCTAACATAACGACGATGACTTCTTCCCACGCTTTTGACGAGTGACATTGTTGTTATACTTGATTTTTTTTACAATTCAGTACAAAATTAGTGTTATGTGACAATTTTGTAACATAAGTGCTAGTGAAATTATACAGTAATGATAAAACTCAAATATAACACGTTTATGCACTTTTTGTAAGACGTGAATAAGTTCATCAAGAAAACCTTGTAAAATTCCTATCGTTTTACGGGTGGTATTTAAACTGGGTTGATTGGGTCGAAGTACCCTTCCCAAGTATTTTTTGAGCACAGTTCCTGAAGCTGGAACATAGAATTAAGATTTTCAAATGGTTCTAAACTGATGTCTTGGCTGTATGGGCTAGATCCCTTTGCCTTTCCCCACGGGAATAAAAAGAACCAAAAAAAAGCCTAACATAACAAACCTACAATAACCTATTTTTATTTATTTATCCAAATTTTCAAAAATACGTAACTAATGGCAAAGTGTAGAAAATGTGAGGCAGTGGGTACGATTATTTTACGGAAAAAAGACTATTATTGCCGTGCTTGTTTTTTAATTGCTACAAATCATAAATTTCGTGCTAGTATTGGTAAAAATAAAATTCTGTCTAGAAACGAAAATGTTTTGATTTGTTTATCGGGTGGAGTGGGTTCCACTGTCTTACTGGATTTAATTCACAATGGATTATCTCAGGATGCCCATAAAAAGTTGCGAGTCACACCATTTTTTCTCCATCTAACAGGCAAGTTAAAAGCTGAGGCCTTTGTACGATTATCATTTCCTGGTAATTATTTAAAGATTTTTTTCTCCTTTTTTATTAATAACTTGTCTTCCTATTAATTCCAGATTTTCGAAAGACAAGCCACAATACAGATGTAACAAAGTTTATTATCAAACAATGTGAGCAATATGGGTTCAGAGTTTATATAGTTCAAATCTCTGATTATATGTTACCAGATTCACATTTAGATAAAACTAATTTGCTGCCGTCTATGAACTGCGATTCAATAGATAATTTCTATGACTTGCTGCATAACATGCCAGCAACTGCCAGAAACGACTTCATAACTAAAGTCAAAAGAGATATGTACATTAGAATTGCTAAGAAGCTAGACTGTAAATTTATATTTACTGCTGAGACAACTACAACTTTAGCAATCAATTTATTAGCAAGTATTGCCATTGGTAGGGGATCACAAATAGAAAATGACATTGTAAGTATTCGGCTACATAGTTTTATATGTAAATAATATTTAAGCCTATTATGCACCAATGAGGCCACATCAATTCAATATGTTTGTATGAGAATGTCAATTGTAGACACTATTACCTCACCAATTCATAGTCACTTCAATTAGTCACACTATTGTGACTATAAATAATTTTATCTACATACTAGCTGCTGCCCGCGGCTCCGCCCGCGTGGAGTCAAATAACGTAGCTTATGTGTTAATCCAGATCATAATCTATCTACGTGCCAAATTTCATTCAAATCCGTTCAGCCGTTTAAGCGTGAAAGAGCAACAAACATCCATCCATACATACAAACTTTCGCATTTATAATATTAGTAGGATAAGATAACGCGACTATGGAGCCTATGTGATCCTATAGTCACACTGAGTTATTTTGATAACATATTTTTGGGATTTTTGTGTTGTGGGTTATTTAATAACGTATTAGGGATTGTTTTGGGATTCATTAGTAATGATTTTTGAATGTTTTGACACTGAAAAGAAGTATTTTTGTGTTTCACAAGGTTTATTTGTTTCTTTTTTCATGTAAATGAAAAATATACTAGTTAAACCTTATATCAATGGAAAGTAAACTACATCCTAATTGGTTCTGCTGATGCTAAAATAATAATAGCGTTTTATTTCTGAGATTTGGCACATTATTTATTATAATATATCCCTTGTTTTTTTTGTGTTCTATCCTCTGCAACTCTGGTCCAGAATAGTCCCAAGGTCAGGCTGATGTCAACTTTCCATTGAATTTTTGGGCACCCTGACCATTCGTCCCATCTCATGAGTACCATTCGGTTACTTGTTTACTCTATTTGTTTGTTTTGCATCTTAGCATGTGTGCAGTCCAGCTCCATTTCAAGTGGTTTATAGACACTATTATATATAACTTGGTTTTTACATCTCATTTCTGATTTTGTGGGCTTCTGATTTTGCCACTTAGTCTGATACCTATTATTCCTTCTTTCCATTGCCCTTTGGCATTTTTTTTAGTTTTTCTATATGGTAATCTGTTAGCAACCAAGTTTCATACCCATATGTAAAATTAGGAAGGATGCATGTGTTAAAGGTCTTACTTTTAATGTGCAAGTTTATATCTTTGTTTCTTTGTTCCAACCACAAGCAATCCTTTTGTTTACTTCCTTGGTTGTTTAGTTCTCAGGAGAGATGATTGGGCCTAAATAAATGTTGTTGTTTACATACTCGAGGCTGTTGCCATAGATGTCTATGTTGGCCTTTATGAGTTAGTCCTCAATTTTGTTTTGGTTGCATTCATTGGTTACGTTTAATTTTTTTATTTGTGATAGATGCTTGTTTATGTAGTTAAATTTTTTATTGTATATTGATGGCAGAAATATCTGTGTTTTTAATCGTGCCGATTTGTTGTTCATATTATTTCTAGCTGCTATATTAAAATTACTGACCACAAAAACAGTATTATCATCTGTTGTATAACAGAAAAATTACCAAAAAAAATATTAGTATGTAGGTATTTAAAAATCTTATAAACAAGTTTTATAACATTTTTAAATAAAGGTCCTAGGTAAAAGCCCTTGGATTCATTAATTCTTTCTAATGTGACTATATTTAAATAAAATTAACCATAGTCGCACTAGTATGACTACTTGGTGTGACTATGAATCGGAAGGGAATATTACTGTAAGTGACTAATAGGAAGTAGTAAGTAATATTTATCTAGTAAATATGAATTATCAGTGGGATTTGAGTTTTGCTTAGGGTGCAGATTCTTGCCACCATGGTACGGTAGATAGTGGAAAGACATAGTATGAAGATAAAGTATGTTATTTATTTTTAGGGATTTTTTGACAATAGAGGTGAAATAAAGGTACTAAAACCAATGAAAGACATCACAAAGGAGGAATTAGACCAATATATAATAGTGAAAGGAATTGAATATGTACGTGAATTTGCTGTTGAAGGTAACAATAATAACAGCTTACAATCAACAATAAAAAGTTTTGTCACTGACATTCAAGATAACTACCAAGCAACAATCTCTACTGTATGTAAAACAGCAGATAAGATTAGTGATCAGGATTATAAAGGAGGCAGTGGAAATTGTGTAATTTGCAAGGTAACTATACACAGGCTGCTTATTGTTTTTCATCTGCAAAACATTAGGTAAATGTTTTCATCAATAATAATTTTACTACTAAGGGATTTTTGATACAATCTTTTCTGAGATTTCATAGTTACTCCCGCGATAAAGGTTACTAGTTATAGTTGAGTACGTCAACATCGGAAATTGTTACAGGTGAAAGAATCACAATATGTATAACTGTATTTTATAAACCACATCTGATTTGGCAAAGCAACAGGTACAATGTGTATGCTAATTCTCAACAGGATACTTACAGCAACTGCATTTTTTGACGAGCTCTGTGGTGCAGTGTTTAGTAACACTACTTTAGCACTTATGCTCATAGGTTTGATTGCCACCCAGGACAAACATTTGTAGACATGTCTGTTTGTCGTGGTCTGGATGTTTTTAAGCGCGCATCAAAGCAGCCTGTCTGGGAAAGTACTTCCACCTCACAGAAAACGCCAGCGGAAAAATAACAATTTCCTGGAGGACTGCCGGCTTCCGGAGGCTGCAGTTCTTGCAAGGTCTAGAAACTTACTAGTGACATCCCACCAGTAAGTTTCTAAGGAGTGGCTGTGTTAGCAGCAGAGGTGGCATCACGCAAGTGATAATAATGTTTTGCAAGCGTTCATAAGCTATGATAACCGCTTTACATCAGGTAGGCCATATGCTTGTACGACTCCCTATATTGTATAAAAAAAATTTTAGACTTGGTTGGTATTTATTAGTACCTAAGAAATTCTCAGTACATTAAAATATAGTACCAACTAGTTTACAAAAAAAAGTGATGAAACTTTGGAATCTATAATCGCAAGTAGACTTGTTCTGCCCTTGAAAATTATTTTAATATCAAAATCTTTAGTTTCAAAACTAGTTGTAGTTGTAATCTTTTTTGTACTCCAAGAGGATATATCGTTATTTGAACATCCACAACGAGGATTTTTTATGTACCACATAGTTTTATATTAGTATGATTAAGCTAAACATGTCATGACATAGCTTTATACCATTTTTATACTGTTCATAATAAGAATTACACCCACACTTCAAGGGTCGAGCATGATCTGCCCTTAGCTTACTTCCAAATAACTTTTTAAAAGTAGATTACGTAGTCAACTCTTTGTAAATTTATTTATTTAGTATAAAATTATGATAAAAAAATATATTACATTCACAGATTGCTATCACCCAAAAATTATTTCAATTCTTTGTTTTACGAAGGACAGTGATCAATTTAACTAATGTAGGGTGGTTTAACTCAACACTTACAGCAATAACACGACATATTGAGATAATACGTCGGGAGGCATACCAGCATACGGTCCACCTGATGGAAAGCGGGTACCGTAGCTTATGAACGCTCTGTTAAAAATATAAGACAATGTATACTATAATGCCGCCCTCATGACTTGCTTTGTCAGCAACACAGTCAGAGTCCAAATTGCATAGCGCGCTACGCTTTAGTCTGGTTCCGATTTTCTTAACGCGATTTTTTTTTATAAAAACCTTTTCTGAGGGCGTCGAATAACATTTGGTGGCAGCGGCGCCACAAGTGCGTCCGCGTAACCAGGCTCATCCATACATAAATCTAAATCACCATAGAGTCCGGTGAAGTGAAAATTCCTAATAAAGTGAAACCTGGAAGTATATATATAGAAGGATATTTAAAAAGAAAATGAAATTTTATCAAAATAATCAGGAATTAATTAAGATGAATATGATAGCGTCCAAACATAAAAATAAGGATTTTAAGGGGTTTTGGAAGGAAACAAAAAAAATGAATTCAAAGTCAGGGGTACCGGTGAGCATTGATGGTGTGTCTGAGCCTAAGGAAATAGCAAATGTTTTTAAGTCGCTTTTTCATGTGCAGCCATTGATTTCAGGCGCGTCGGGAGGTGGGAAGGTCGATGGGGTCGACATGTCCTATGTGCCCAATCATATCACAGCCAAGGTAGTTGAGATAGAAATCAAAAGAATGACGAGAGGGAACTCTCCGGGGCATGACGGCCTCAGCGTTGAACACTTCTTGCATGCAGGTAGCCATTTGTCAAGATTATTGGGGCTGTTGTTCACTGTCTGCATGAGACATGGCTATTTGCCGGAGTCACTCATGAGGACAGTGGTTGTGCCCATAATTAAAAATAAAACGGGGGATATATCTGATAAAACCAATTATCGCCCGATTTCATTAGCGACTATCACAGCTAAAGTGCTTGACGGTTTGCTGCAGAGACAACTTGAACGTCATGTGAAACTGCATGACGCACAGTTTGGTTTCAGACCGGGGTTATCAACAGAGTGTGCAATTTTGTCGCTGAAGCATACCGTCGGGTACTATACTCAAAGGAACACCCCAATATATGCTGCCTTCCTTGATCTCTCAAAGGCATTTGACTTGGTTAGTTATGACATACTTTGGACTAAGCTACGTGACACTGGAGTGCCAGTGGAGCTGATACATATCTTCAAATATTGGTACGGTCATCAGACTAATCGGGTCAGGTGGCTTGGACAGTTCTCCGATGAGTACAGGCTGGGGTGTGGGGTGAGACAGGGAGGTCTGACCTCGCCTACGCTCTTCAACCTGTACATAAATCAGCTGATCATTGAGCTATGTGAGGCCAGGGTCGGGTGTTCAATTGAAGGGCTTTTTGTGAATAGTATAAATTATGCGGACGACATGGTTCTGTTATGCCCATCTATAAGAGCCCTCAGAATATTGGTGTCTATATGTGAAAAGTATGCTGAATCACATGGCCTTAAATATAATGTGCAAAAAAGCGAAATGCTAATTTTTAATGCGGGACTTAAAAAACCAAGTCATGTGCCACCGGTTAAACTAAATGGGGATATCCTACGGAGAGTTAACCGTTTTAAATATCTGGGACATGTGGTTACAGAAGATCTGAGGGATGATGAAGACATGGAGAGGGAAAGGAGAGCATTGGCGGTGCGGTGTAATATGTTGGCCCGAAGCTTTGCACGTTGCAGTACAGAGGTAAAAATAACCTTATTTAAGGCATACTGTCAGACGCTATATACGTGCAATCTTTGGGTTAGCTATACGCGGCGGGCTTTCAATGCTCTCCGAGTACAATATAACAACGCATTCAGGGTGATGTTGGGGCTTCCGCGATACTGCAGTGCCTCAACTATGTTCGCTATAGCGCACACAAATGATTTTTATGCGGTGTTGCGCGGAAGAATAGCATCGTTGATGCACAGGGTTCGCGGGAGCGCCAATAGCATCCTGGAAGTTGTTAGAGACAAACCTGACTGTCGCATCTGGAGGCACTGGATACAGACTCATGTTGTTGTACCTAGTGCCTCCAGGGGACGTGGCGGGTATTATTTAAATTAGGATTATTTTAAATATATATATTTGAAATAATCCTAATTTATATAGATTTATCTATTTTTAAATAAAACTAACGTAGCTTGTAAGTTTCTGTAACTAACAAAATATGGACCACAAAGTCTGCAATAAAGTGTTTTATTTATTTATTTATTTATTATATCAAGTGGGAAGGTGCTGTATCCTTGAAAGTCATATTTACCTTCTGCGCCGCTATTCGCCGCTATCATTCGTGATCAGCAAAGGAGCTGATGTCCTGTGGCTATACCACCCGCAATATCTTCGAGCCCATCAGCTAAGGAGCTGATATTCTACGACATCCTAAAGGCATCGTGTTCATATCCTACGACGACCACACGCCGCGTGTCTTGCCAGTATGCAATTGACCTCGACGTTACTGTTCATCGTTATCGCCGCTTACGCAATCTGTATGCAAATCTTTGATCGTTATTTATTGAATTTGCAATTTAGGGTTCCGCTAGTCTAATAACCGATTGAACCCAAAAAGGCCCCAAAAAAGGTAATACCCATGGCAACGCGCAATGGTGCGTGGTTATATAGGAAACTTAACGATGTCGCAATCGGGAAAACATACCCCATTCCACAGAATTCTGAAGTTTTGGACCAATTGGGACGAAGTAAATACTTTTCAACCCTTGATCTTAACTCGGGCTTCCATTAATTATTAATCTCCGATGAGAACTCGTCTTAAACTGCGTTTGCTGTACCCCATGGTCACTACCAATTCAACAGAATGCCGTTTGGGCTTAAAATTAATGTCCCGGCAACTTTCCAAAGACTCGTGAACAATTGTCTATCCGCGTTTCAAGGATCCGGAGAAATGCGAGTTCCTTCGTAAAGAAATAACATATCTGGGCCACATAATAGGAGAAAACGGAGTCAAGCCTAATCGAGCTAAGATAGAAGCAGTCGTAAAGTTTCCTGTACCTAATTCTGCCCAAGATATCAAATCCTTCTTAGGATTCGTTTCCTATTACAGACGTTTTTCCCTCTGATTTTTCACAAATATATAAGCCGTCACTCCTGAAGAAGAGCATTCCTTTCAACTGGCAAAATGAGCAACAGTTAAGTTTCGAAACGGAGTAAGAATCAGGGCTTGTTTACCGGTTATTTTTCAAACCTAAATCAGCACAAGTACATTGGGAGCGTTTTGTTTAGGTTTGGCTCTACCTGAACCTTAAAGTAACCGGTATTCTTAAGGAGCAAAATCAATGAGGTTTTGAATCAATTAACCGGTTTTATAAGATTTTTCATTTCGCTCTTTTCGACATCATACTTGCCGAGACCTTGACGACCTTTAAAATTTACTTAAAAATTAAAAGCTACGAAACCACAAAGACACAATCTACGTGTTGCAAGGTTGCTACCTTTCTTTATGAGTTTACGTAGGTACCTATTTGTTCCAATTAGAATTAAAGCAAGCAAATCGTAACCTGCTCGCGCGACACGTGTGTTAAATCGGTTTTTTTAGGTTTTACGTAGCGCTCTCATTTAGGATGCACTCCGAACGAAACCTTTTCTAAAAACCGGTAAAAACCTTTATTTACCGGTATTTTCGAAACCGGTTCCAAGCCCTGCTAAGAATACTAAAAATCACCGCCCCCTCTCCTCCCGCGCGTGTCGTAAGAGGCGACTAAGGGATTTCCTAAGGTTCCAGCGTCTCAGCCGGTAGTAGGGTAAATACCCGCCTGGTTGGTTATCACGCATGTAGTTCGTAACTAGTACTATTATTTCCTACATAGGTATATAATAGATATAAGTAAAACATACTAGTAATTATATACTCTTTTTACTAGAAGTTAGAATAGGTATAATATATATATATATATATACACATATAAAAGTTATATGTAATAATATATATTTATATTATTTACAGTGTCTCTGCCGACCCAGTGCACCCAGGTTACATTCAACCAAAACAACATAGTAAATAACTCTGGTATCTATTGTGACTACCATGATAAACTTAAGCCGATTAAGTGTCCTAATACCGTTAGACAAAGGTTATTTTAAACAGCATATTGAAAATATTAACACCGCCTTAGGTACCGCTAGATTATTATTAATTTAAAATTATATAAACAAAACGGAGAATTCGAAAATACCCAATGCCACAATATGTTAGAACCCTTGACTGTCCGATATAGTATATCTCAGTTTAACTCGTATCTCCCATCTATTAGATAACCGATCAAGTCGTGCGGCAGGTATAGGCTCCACATTAAAGACTGTGTTTGGGACTCTCGACGATAACGACGACGCTCTGAATATAACGACGCTATATAGTCTATGCGTAATAAGCAAAGTAAGTTGACCTCCCTAGTTAAGAACAATATTCTTGTTACGGAAACTGTGATATCCTCTTACAATAATTCCGTATTAAATATACGACGTAACGAAGCCATCCTTAATCAAGCTATCAACAAACTCTCGCAAAATATAAAAACCTATCAGCAGTGCGTAGCTACTGTATATAGAATTGGAATCCAACATAAATTTTATTTTAAATAGCATCGAGACCTCTATCTTAGCCTTTTCAGATTCCTTTAGTACAGATTAAGGAATGTTTACTGTTTCATGCTTTACCGATGCCTCATAATGTACATAAGTTGTCTAGATACCTGAAACCAATTACATTGCAATGACCAAAGACAGCAAATTACTGTAATATCAAAAATCTCTAGAAGTGCGTCACAGTGTAGTTTTCGTCACAGACGCCAAAACAAGCTGTGAAAGTGAGTTAATATCTTGAATCACTAAAGGTGTAACAATTGTTAGTGTTAGCTGATATTTAGGCAGAGCAGTGCAAGAGAGGGCGCCACCTGATCTAAACCTATCAGGATGTTATAACAGAAATAATATACAAACTGATATAAAGAGAATGTATCCATATATTTAATCTTTACAGTTGCTTCTAGACACAATCAATAGCAAACTAAGAACTTACAGATGTCCATATCCTACATGGGACATTCTAATATAAGTAGTAAAACAAGCTTTCTTTCATATGGACAGCATATTTTTATATAAATATATTTAGTTTAGATTATTATGCCTTAAGCTAGAATATGTGCACTTAAATCTACCTACTACATTAGGCCTATGCATGAAGTCATGTATCCTATGAAACAGGTGCACATGTAGAGATCTAGTTACTTTTGAGTGCATGATTGGATCAAAACGTTTATCTTAAGAAAAAGGAAAGAAGTTAACACTTTATAGAAAATTCAGAAACATTAAGAACGATCTGTCCTGATTGCAAACGGAGCTTCGGCTGTTATGTCAAGGAGAAACCAGCGTTGCGCCTTCTCTGTTAGGTACACTTGTGTACGACCAGTAACTGCGGAGTACATTCGCATCACACCGCCATTATAACCTCGAATTTAGATGGTGCTTGCGACCGAACCTTACAGTCTGCAACGAACAAAGAAAATAACTATTAGATTCTCGACATCAAATTACCGGGAATGAAAATATCCTCCGCTTCACGAAATGCAAACTATTCAGACTTACTTACACGGTATTGAAAGTTGAAAGGTCAAAACTAATTTCATCTTTTGAATCTTCAGGATTAGAATAATGTGTTAACTTATTAATATAAATGCCATATTGAATGGCTAGGTCTAATACGATCCAAGAAATTGATGATTACATCTTTCACAAAATTAAAAGGCTCCCAAAGAGAAACGTGGCCTCTGCTAAGCGGGAACTGTCAAACCAAATCTACCAGTTGACGGCTAAGTGTTGCCCTCATAAATTCATCTTCTTAACAGATGACGTTGGCAGCACGGATATTTGCAATTAACATGAAAATCGGGTTTGCGCCGTTACAAAGTGCCGACCCAGTGTGAAACAATTTTTATATTCGGTAAACTCGACATTTGGAAACCGTTAACGAATAATAGTTGGCTATTCGTCGTCTCAGAACTTAGTAAAATTGATTGTGTAATATCTAATCTAATATGTACGTAATTAATATTTTAGGCGTTGGAATTGTGACCATACCAACCTACTGTACCGCTTATTGTAAAAGCATCACACTACCGCAAAGCAACAACACGTATAATATCACGTGTCCTATAGCAGTGCCAGATTTCATCCTGATTAATGACTCGTGCTGTAATTCTGATAAACTGAAAGACGCTAAGACGAATATGTCCCCTGTTCATCTGGAATGCCACTATTTGGACAGCCTAAATGTCCATAGTATCCTACATAACCTCTTCAAGGACATTGATAACATAGACCACACATGATTAGGTATGGGACACACTATTCTGTTTTAATTATATTTGTTATCGTATTGTATTTCTGTTTTAAATTTTATTATGTCTATAAACCTGGCAGCCACCGAAATAACGATACTCCTAGATTACCGCATGTCGAAATTGTTGAATTAAATAGTGATCCTGACTGAGAATACCGAAATTATATACCACCTCCCACGATTAGAAGTTTGCTTTAAATCTTCAATTAACAATAATAGTTATGACAAAATTTCGGCAAAAAAATCCGAAATTTTCTTTAGGGTGGAGGTGTAGGCAATAGGCAATGTATACTATAATGCCGCCCTCATGACTTGCTTTGTCAATAACTCAGTCAGAGCCCGGATTGCATAGCGCGCTACGCTTTAGTCTGGTTAGGTTTTTTTAACGCAAGGTTGCACAAGGGTCTCTCCTCAATTATTCCAATACAAACTTATAGTCGTTCAAAATCCTTTTTTTTTACCTTTTCCGAGGGCGTCCTATAACAGCTCGCAATACATTAAATATCACTCGCACAATGCCACCTCTGCCCGTAGCACAGGAATTCCTTTTTAGGAGCTTACTGGTGACCTCAGTCACGCGCAGGAACACAACAACCCTCCAGTGAGTTCTTATTTGGCGGCTGTTTTCTGTGAGGTGGATATACTTCCCCAAACAGGCTGCTTTAATGCTCCCTACCTTTCTTAAAATCATCCAGACTAAGGCAAACAGACATGTCCATGCACACAAAGGTTTGCTCTAGGGAATCGAACCTGTTACGTTACTTTAACATCAACGCTTGTATTGATGTCAAAGTAAGGTAACAGAGCGTTTCACCACCGAGCTCGGTGGCGAATAACTATATGATTATATAGAGCTAATTCCTTGTTTAATTTAAGAGTTCCCAAGCTACTGATAGATTATAGATAGATAGACTGATAGAGCCATAACATATATTTTTATAATTATGTGCTATTAATTTTTCAGAGCGATTTTGGAAAAAGTAGTGGGAAGTTATCTGCCCTTGAAGCAACCAATTATTCTAGAACAATTTCACTGACGCAGCCACAAGACATAGAAGAAGTTCATCAGCTTACAAGTACTAACAGTTTAAATAGTTCAATGTTTCCTTTTATTCACAAATCACTTTGCTACAGTTGTAGTCGGAATTATTCCGAAATGAATCAGTTTGCATTGCCAAAGCATATTCAGGAATCTCTAGAATCATTGTAAATTAGCAAAAGAGATCCTCCTAAAGTTGGTGCCGGCCAAAAAATAATGCTATATTCCGTTATAACTTGTCCATCTGAATATTTACTATATTTATTTACTAGCACCAAAGCTAGAAGAGAGTACCTCTACCAGCTATGTTCTTATCATTGTCAAACAATTCTTGACAAAAATATGTTACATAGACATATTAGTTTGTTTATGTAGTTGTTGTTATAGGAAAAACATTAATTGTTTATTATAACAAAAATGTGTAGATACCAATTTTTGAAACTTAAATACAACAAAGGACAATGATTCTGCTAATGCCTGGCACGAAAATGAAGTAATGGTATTCACAACAGTTAAACAAAAAAAGAAAGAGTAAAGCTGCCCCTTTTCATTTCGTAAACAAATGGAAAATAATATAACTATGTACTTACTTAATACCTAGATGTGGAACAGCTTTATAAAAAAAAAGTTTTATTGAAACTCTAACCATTTATATTTTATACGCATTTAAACCGGAAACATACAGATAAACTGCCAATAATTAAAAGATTTATATAGTTTTGGCTTCTATGCGATGTCGGGTATATTCATTGAAACAGTTTCTTTGTGTAAGATCAGCATCCCTTATTTTATTATCTACTTAGCTGCTCACCCGTAGCTCCGCTGCGTAGCCCGCGTGCGTGTGGCTTTTCGCGTTTTACGCAGGAATAAATATTTAGTAGTCAATTAGTAGTATATGTAACAAGATGCTGATATAAATTTATTGTAATATGTAATTGATGATTTAAAAAGAGACCTATGTTAGCAAGCTGGTTTTGGCATTTCTTCTTCACCTGCGTCATTTTCGAAATGCTAGCAGATAAAAAAATAACGAAAATTACGTAAGAGTTTTGAATAACACAAGATTTAATTTAAAAAAATGTAAGATGCGTCTGTGTCCACAAGGTGGCATTTCAATATTTTTATCCTTTATAATGCTTATAATATTGACCACTAAGTTAAATTGTATTAAATCCATTTATTACTTTTTGCATAACGCAGTCTCATCAGGCAAAGTTACTTTTGGCTTGTAGTATACCTATGGTACGAGTATATCAATAAGCAATTTCACTATTTTAAGAAGTAGGTACTTATTCCATGTACAAACTTGATCCTGTTACGATTTATGTACATAATGTGAAGGATATCATATAAATATATGTCTAAATGGACTTGATTTTTCTAATGTTAAAATTGTGTAAGTGAAATAAAGTATATTTATTATGTATTTTTTTTGTATGTGTATTCTCTAACATGAATTTCGTCATCCTTGGTAGTGTGATCATTTTGTGTATATCCGCTCCACTGCCTCTCAAAATAAACACGATATGACTTTTGATAAGAATTGAAACATTAAACCTATGTAGACGGAATTATAGTTGTGTGAGGCCAGACCTTGGCTTGAATGTTTGAAGGTGATGCTGAGGCATAAAATACCAGCCTGCACAGCCTAGCACATAACTTTTACTTTGACTCGACTTTGCATTGAGCACTCAAAGTGACCCAAAACTTAACATCACTCAATATGTCAAGCCAGGATACCGACTATAGGCGACATGCCCTCTAGTTGAGTATTGAAAAGTAGTGCTCTTTAATTTGAGAGCTACGACAAATGGTGACAAACACCCCGCCAACTAGCAGAGGTAGGAAACAGCTATGTAAGCAGACTGACTGGAGAAGTAGTTCCACCACACTAAATAACTACCTCCTCTCCAACCTCCAGTTGTTGTATTCCATGCGAGGAGTTGTCGCTTCGCAGCGGTTTTTCTATAAAACATCGGGAGGTATACAAACATACGGCCTACCTGATATGAAGTCGTTACCGCAGCCAATAAAGCCTTGCAATATTGCGATCCAACTGTTTTTTTTTGTTCTCTTAATACACCACAACACTATGTTTATTGTGGTTGTATTAATAAAACATACACCCTCCTTCTCTCACACACACACCCACCCTCGCACAGACACACGCATACATGCGAATGCTCAATATCTGTTAGTTGACATGCACGATTGATGGAGTGTTGTTAAGTAACTAGTTAATTATTCTGTCATCTGTATATCTATGTAACTTATTTGCAATTAGTACATCAAATCGCCCTCTGACTTAAAACTCTCGCACAAGAACTCCAAGAGAAGGAAGAAGAAACGCAGCGCTTCTTCTCTACTCTACTTCTTTTTTCCTTATCTAAGTCTTGTTAATTTTAAGTTCATAGAAGTAAATAGTAATAATTATTTTTGTTTAGTTCATAAGCAATTATAATAATTAAAAGGGCAATAAAGACATTATAGTTAATCCCACTCACTAGCAATAGCACAACAACCCTCCAGGGAGTTGGCTGCGGTTTTCTGCGAGATTCTTTAGTTGAGCTGCTTTAATGCGCTGACCTGGTGATCCTAATTGTATTGGCTTACACTTTACAGTCAAATTAACCATTTCAAATTACCTTCGGGTCATTTGCTTATTTGTCTTGACATTTGGAGGCCTCTAAGAGAACCCAATATCCCAGACCTGCCCAAGTTATGTTTCAATTTTTAACAAACATTTTGCACGGTAGGTCTCTCATTGTCACAAACTCAATTTTTGACTTGACCGGTGCACGGTTCACACACATCATCACTTGCAAAGCTTTTACTGATATGTGGAAAAACCAAAATAAAACAGCAGTGGTCCAACATTAGTGGAGAATTCATCCGAGTAAGTACAAGTGCAGCGAAGTGCGATATTCCTGGGCGATTGTTTTTATACGCCGATACGTGTTCGTGAAATCGTTTTTGAAAATTACGACCAGTTTGACCGATGTAAACATGTACACATTCATCGCAGAACGCCGGATTTTTGAAGTAAAACTTCTTTACGCACGCTTGACTTGGTGAGTAAGCTGGTGAATGCGTGACGAGA
This sequence comes from Pyralis farinalis, assembly GCA_947507595.1. Lineage (NCBI taxonomy): Eukaryota > Metazoa > Arthropoda > Insecta > Lepidoptera > Pyralidae > Pyralis > Pyralis farinalis. Next base: position 21,367,262 of record OX382259.1, on the reverse strand, counting down.
GCGTTACGAAAAGTGTAATAGGGCGAGGCGAATGGAAGATGAGAGGGAGATACAAGTTAGTGAAGATAGAAAGAGTAAGTTACATATTACTGTAGAGGCAAGAGAGAGAGGTGCGAACACACATTTTCTTTCTCTCATAGGTAAGGTTTACGTTTCGTATATCTAAGACAGTGCAGGCCTATAGATGAAGCTAAAGAAGTTTTACTTTAGTCGTGTGGTCTAAAGCACACTCGTTTTTTTTTATTAGGTGCGTATTGTTTAATATAATAACATTTAATATGTATAATAAATATTTTCTTTTCAATAACGTTCATAAGATACAATTTTGATTTGACATAATCGTTACGTTATATATTTAATAGCTATAATATTCATAAAATTTTCATTTTAAAAAGCATAAACTCATTTTTTAACGTTCTAAATATCACCTGCTATACAATTTGTGCGGTATACACGTCAAATAGTAACCATTCAAAAAATGTACTGTTTAAAAGGCATATCAATCAAAATGTATACCTATAAAAATATATAGCTAAGTTTAGGCTAGATTAGAACTGCGAGCACAACACGAGCCGAGCGAGGAAAGCATGCGTGCCGCGGTAGCGGCCGGCTAGTGCCAGAACCGAATTCTACCTATTTTACTTGGTTAGGGCAGCGTTTATGCTGTAAAATCGCAAATTTCACAAACGAAGTACTTGGTGTAATGAATATTTTTCAAATGATAATTACATGTTGAGGATCTTTTACCAATTGATTCTTATACACAATATTTTTATGCTTAATAAATTATCTATAGAAACTTTATTATAGGTATGTAACACCACCAGATTTCGAGAATTTTATACCAATATAATTATATACCAAAGGTACCACAGGCCGGGAACTAACAAGTATATTGATGGGATTGAAGTCGGACAGCTCCCCCAGATGGGACAATATCCCAACAACTTTCCTCAAACTCGCTAAGGATCTGGTCGTTCCTGTGTTTTCTCATTTGTCAAACATTTATTTTCAAACGGGAATTTTTCCTACTCTCCTGAAACTATCTGTTGTAATACCGATACATAAAGGTGGTGACAGAAATGATATCAATAATTACAGACCGACTTCCATACTTCCAGCTATCTCAAAAATTAGGTGGTGACAGAATTGATATCAATAATTACAGACAGATTTCCATACTTCCAGCTATCTCAACAATTTTAGAAAAAATTTAAATATCCAATTGAATAACTTTTTTAATAAATTTAATATTTTTGAAAATCTCAATTCGGCTTCCGACAAGGCAAATCAACTGAAGATGCTATTCTAACTCTAACATCTCTCATTGTTGACCCAATAGATAAAGGAAAAAAATGTATAACCCTTAAAGTGGCCTTTGATACCGTTTCTGTTCTCACTTTAGTACGCAAGTTAGAAGAGAGTGGAATTAGAGGAACTGCACTTGATCTTTATCAAAAAATGTATTTATCAGGTCGCAGACAGAGAGTAAAGGTTGGCAATCTGGATATATGTTATGGCGTTTCCCAGGGAAGTACATTGGGGACCTTATTCCTCATGTATATCAACGGACTTACCAATCTAGACCTTGACGGTGGTCACATAGTTTCTTATGGCGATGACACGGCTTTGGTATTTACTGGTAATTGTTGGAACTCTGTATTTAAACTGCCGGTCTGTCCAAAGTGTCTCGATAGTTCATCAGTCAATTTTGCTTACTCTCAACATTTCAAAAACATTTTATATATGTTTTGCTAAAACTAAAAGATCTACTGCTAAACCTGCTAAACTTACATCTTAAAGTTCACCAATGTAGTGGTCATTTATTAAAGTGTAATTGCCCAGAAATAGAAAAGGTCTCGCAAGCTAAATATCTAGGAGTTATATGTAATTGATCAGCGGCTATCCTAGCATCCTCAAATTGAATTTATAAATAATAGAATTAGAAAATTAATTTGGATTTTCAAAATGTTGAGACATAGCTAACAAAAACCTAATGTGTAGAGTGAAAAATAATGATTTGATTTTTAATGTTAGGTAACCTTAACTGTGCACAACTTGAAACCATGAATGGGTGAATCCTTTAAAGACGTATTCGCGTCAAAACATATAGTCATCATCATAATCTCAGCCTAAGGACGTCCACTGCTGAACATAGGCCGACACTTTGAGACTTCATAAACGATAGGACCTATACTTCATCAGCTCCCTGCAATTTTCCCCAGACACCAATCTGTCCTCGCGTGAGTGCTGTTCTACTCGAGCGTTTCAACTTCTTTATTTCCTTAGAGCCACACATAGGTAGTTCTATTAACGGATATATTCATTCTTGAATCTATTACGTAGAGAAACATCAAGCATAGCATCTCTTCATCGCACACTGTGAAACCATGAGAATTCATATGAGGCCTATTGTTAGAGACTACGTCTCTATGTCGTACACAACACACATTGATCAAAGATTTTCGTCTTGAGGCGTTGGACAAGATTTACCTGTTTGCCCCAAGTACTCGGCAACAACTACAAGAAAGAAAACTCCAATAGTTACTGGAGTGGATGCAACATTCGACATAATGTTCTTTTTGTCCATGTTCATCTTAAGACCCCCACTTGTTGGGACAGACTTAAAGTCTTCGTGCATTATGATCAGATCCTGCAGTGCTTCTGCAATCATCAATATATCATCGGCAAATCGAAGGCGAGTATGTACTCGCCGTTGATTTTTTATAAGTTGGGTAGACAGGACCTTTCCAGTTTGACTCACTATACGGTGATGGCTTCTGGTTTTCATTGTAGCGATCACGAACATATCATTGAATATCCATTTTCTGGCAGTCAAGATGAAGTCTATTTCATTCGTTGTGAAACCATCACGGCTCATTTAGTTCTAATAAATGCATGATAGCAGTTAGCAGAAGATCTAAAAATAATCTTCTTGCAGTTAGCAGAAGATCTAAAATAGAGGGAGTGTGCCGTACTTCTTCAACATGCGGTTTCATACGGCTGGCAGTGTAGTTGTAGGAAAAACAGTTGGCATTATAGCGAGCGAGGCAGTTGTAGTAAAAGAGTCAAAATTGTCAACGGTAAACAGACACAATGAACAGCCTCACAGAAGGCGAGAATTTAGAAATTGCACAGAATAATATACAGTATACAATAATAAATAGCGTAGTGAAATAAAAATAATCATCGAAATCAAGTGATTGGCGTGGAGAGCGATGGCATTCGCATTCCTCCACCGGATGCCGAGCCGTCCGGCATATAGGGGATCGGACAACATATCAAAAGTGATTCAGATTGATTGTAAAAAATGTTGACGAAATTATACTTTTTATTAAATAAACCTTTCAATGATCCAAAATTAAGTTTAAAGGTTATTTATTCAAAAATAGCGCATTGATCTCGGAACGAGTGACGTCCGTCATCTGTTAGGATATTCACATTTCCTCGGAAAGCCATATTTGAAACGGAATCGAAAAGTTCATCTTTCAGATTCCATACATTTTCCTCAGAATACAGAATAAACCAGAAGCCGCGTACACGCCGTAAACTGAAGCCATACAAACTACTCTCAATGAGAGTAGTTTGACATTTGGACGACTAGTATATATTTGGCCACCGTGCGTCGTACGCGCAAAAAATCTCTGACAGTTTTCATTAAATAATGCCGTCTTGTGCGGTTCCCGCCTGCAAGAATGCAGCTGGAAGAGTGAAAAAACAAGATGGGATTACATTTCATGTGTAAGTAGCGCATTTACATCTCATTTTATTTATATAATGATTTTCGTTTACTTGTTGATAGTGGTAAACAATTTGGGCGAGTCCATTTTGTTAATGTTGCCAGTTTTACTGGTTTCTTTTCCCTAGTTTTTATATAAAGTTGACAGTGATGAAAGATTAAAAATTAAATTTCAATAATTAAAAAATAGATTGATTAATATAAAATTTATTTAATTTTAAGGTATTTATGATATGAGCCTCTTTTTATATAATTTGAGATCTTTTAATATAAATATTGCCTGAAATAAATTATAATTATTGACGTAATAATAATGATTGAAATATCACTGACTAATGTTTTTGGTATATAGTCTGCACATGTGAAATTGTGTAAATAGTAGTATTTACAAAAATGTTGTGTAAAACTATTCTAATTATTAAATGTGAAATTTCAGGTTCCCCACTGATGAAATTATTAGAGCAAAGTGGATGAAAATTATAAGACAAGCTCGGTTAGAGGAAATCTGGAAACCTTCCAAAAGCAGTGTTATTTGTTCGAAACATTTTGAAGATGATTGTTTTTATGACACAAAATGTGGTTTTAAAAGACTACGAAAAGGATCTGTTCCAAATAAGGTAGATGGGTTTAATAGTATTGTAATATCTAAATGGTTTCGCAATAGATATTATATTTATTTAATATAATATCTATTGCAAAACAGTTGCAAGGCAGTTCCCCCCGGCTGCGCCCGTGGAATTTGGTTCTATCGTGGTCCCTATATCATCCCACAGGAACATTACATTGGAATCAAAGTAGTCTATGTCTTCCCTTAGCAATAAGACTATCTCCATACCAAATTTCATCGAAATCGGTTTGGCGTTTTAACGTGATTGAGTAACAAACAAACAAATTTACAAGCTTTCACATTTATAATATTAGTAGGATACAAAATATACCAGATTTTTTCTGTTTTAGCACATGACCATAATCTTAGAAGAGGACGAGATCCTCATGGATACATCCATTGCTGGGCCTTCGACTGATAAGGATGTGCGTATTATTACAATTTATTATGTAGTTGGTTTGGGTAAGACTTGCGAGGAGATATTTTTTAATAATAAATTAAGTACATTTAGTATATTGTATAGCTACAGTAATTACACAGTGCCTATATTTTAAGTAGTCTAATAATAATATTTTATTCCAGCATATTACCATGGAAACAGAAGAGCTGAAGGCCCACATAGGCGCACTTACAGCTCAACCTTCGACACTGATGAATGTACGTATTGTTACTATTTATAGCTACATATATTTAGTATGTAATTTTTGTTTATCCGAACGTTTTTATTATTTAATAGTTGTACAACTATTAAATAATAAAAACGTTCGGATAAACAAAAATTACTTCTTAGTCTTAGAAATAAATTTACGCCACTAAATTATACTTACGCTATGCCTACACTTCACCTACACCTATGCTACACTCACTGTACACTATACAGCACTGAAATCAATTCGCTCTTGAGATATTATAAGGTCTGTATATAGGTTTGACGATGGGTTTCCATTTCAGGTTACAAAGTTAACATCATCTCCTTCTCAACCAGATTCGCAGATTGGTGATGTTCCTGTCTCTGAATTAGACTCTATCTTTGATACGCCGAGAAAAGTGACATTAAGAACCCTATATCGACGTAGACAATTATTTTGTGAGAAATATATCCGAAAAATTAAAACATTACACCAAAAAAACAGACGTCTAAAAAAAAGAAATGAGTCTTTACAAAATATACTGAGGAATTTAAAAAACAATCGTTATGTCAACGACGATGTTTATAACCTCCTTTCAAAAGATATTGTAGCAGCCGATGTTTTTAATCATTTCTACAAAAAAAGCGTTCAAAACAAGAAAAAAAAAAATACACTATCAAAATTAAAAAATTCTGTTTGACATTAAATTTTCTTTCGCCTAGGGCCTATAAGTACGTGAGGGCAACTTTTGATACCTGCCTTCCACATCCTAAAACTTTGTCGAAATGGTACTCCAATATAAAGGGAGAACCTGGATTCTCCGATGAATCTTTCGAGGCTTTGAAGGAAAAAGCTAAAACATCTGAACACAAAATTATCTGTGCGCTAATTGCAGATGAGATGTCCATCAGACGCCAATGTTTATGGGACGGGAAACGGAATTATGGATATGTCGACTTGGGAACTGGTTCATCTGTATACCAAACCTTAGCCTCGGAAGCCTACGTCTTTTTGATAAATGCTGTTAACGATAATTTTAAATTACCCTTGGGATACTTCTTGGTGCACGGCTTAAATGCGGAACAAAAAGTTAATTTAATAAATTTATGCCTAATTAAATGCCATGACGCTGGCGTGAATGTTGTGTCCCTTACATTTGATGGCCATTCAAGTAATATAACGGTGATGAAGCAATTAGGATGTAAAATAGATCACAATAGTGTATTAAAGACTAGTTTTAAACACCCAGTTGATAACTCTGACGTAGCTATATTTTTAGACTCCGTTCATATGATTAAACTAATTAGAAATCATTTCGAGTCCAAAAAAATATTTCTAGATGAGAACGAAGAAGAAATTAATTGGAACCTAATATGTGAATTAAACAAACTTCAAGAAAATGTATACATATAGCTAATAAACTTACACGTAGACATATAATGTTCCGTAACAATATAATGAAAGTTAAGCTAGCTAGCCAAGTGCTAAGTAACAGTGTAGCAACAGCCCTAAAATTTTGTCGCGAAGATGCCAAATTATACGCATTTAAAAATTCCAAAGCCACCGAAACTTTTGTAAAAAATATGAATGACCTCTTTGACATTTTCAACTCCCGTAATATGAAGCAATTCGATTATAAGCAAGCTTTGAACAGGCATAATAAAGATATGATATTTAATTTTCTAGATAAAATGAAAACCTATATTTTAAAATTACAAATTAAGAATAAGGTCAAGAGAAAAATTTACAAAGACGGAAGAAAAGTGCAGGTGATAATGAAAAATTATAAACCAGTCTTAGAATGTAGTTGCCATACGGGCTTCCTTGGTTTACTTATTTGCATTGAGAGTTTGAAATCCCTATACCAGAGTTTGATTGTCTCCGATAATCTGCTGGTATTTATACCAACATATAAATGTAGCCAAGACCATCTGGAGTTACTTTTTGGTGTTATACGTATGTACGGAGGCCATAACGACAACCCCAATGCTAAACAATTTAAAGGCATCTACCGAAAAGTTTTATGTCATTTAGAACTCAAAGCTTGCGATAACGGAAATTGCATATCACTTGAAAACATAGGAATATTAAATTGTTCATCATCAACTAAAGCCATAAATTCCTCAGCATATTCACAAAGATTCGAAGATAATGATGAGCTCTTCAACCAAGATCAAACACTTCCTGTTGAAGACAATGGTGGTAGCATAGCAAAATTATTATCTTCTGAACTTCCTCAGCTTCTTGATTTGTCGAAGTATATCGTAGGTTACATATCAGGTTGTGTAGCTCATTATTTGTCATAATCAATAAAATGTAAATTCTGTATAGAATCAATGTTAGCGACCGATGTTCTGTATTTTCACAAACTTATTGGTTTAAAAAACAAAGGTGGTCTTTGTTTTCCTTCGCAAAGTGTTTTTGAAATATGTTGCATTTGTGAAGGTCATGTACGAAAAATTTTGAGTGAAAATTTTGTAATAACTTCAGATTCCCAATATTTTGTGATTGTTCTTTCAATTTTCAAACAATTTGTAGGAAAAAATAAAATTTTTCCAGTTGTTGAGGGAACTTGTATTCATAGAAATAATCTCATAAGGGCCGTAATAGAAAAATATTTACGTATAAGACTTCATCATTTGTCGAAACGAAAAAATGTGTTGATTACCTCCGCGTCGAAACGGCAATATTATAAAAAATTAGTACAACAAAAAGGTACCTAATTAAAGATATATTTTTTGTAAATTATGTACTTGTGTTTTATTTTACTGCAGCATTTTTTTATGCACAACAGTACATTCAATTTAACACTTTTAATATTAATATAACACTTAGTTTACCCCAAAAGAGGCGAATTCTCACTAAGCTAGCAACACTGTACGGGTGGGAAGTATGAGGAGTGCGGGGCATTGCGAATTGTTTCTGGACACAGCGGGCTGTATGTATTATAGGCCGTAGGCTCCTTCTGTTTTATTCTGTATTCTGAGACATTTTCATAGATACTTTTCGAATCTGATTACAATATAGTGTTTCGAGGCAATGTGAATACCCCACTGGAAGTAAACAAACTATCAGGAGTAAAAGCTATTATGCAATTGATCGAGTAAAATCAATTTAACAAACAAAAGATTTGCAAATAATTTAGTTGAACCTACTACAAACTTTCAAATAACTTAATATCCGGAATAAGATATTTTTACAGCTTGTAGTTCACACAAATTACGTCACGTGTAGTCTATGCGGCATTATTAAATAAATAATCTTAAGGCATAGTTTTGGGAAGTTAAACGTTTATTTATTTAAAATGATATTTTTTATGGTGATAAATATCGATTATGATTAATTTGATTAACTTTTTAAACTGTTGTCCGATCCCCTATTGTAGCGTCGGTTGCATGATTCAAAACGGGCCCGATACAGGCGTAGGAAGTAGAGGAAATCGTATTGAATATTTTGACATTCCGTATATATCCCCCCACTCAGGCCGTAACTACGATCCAAAGAAGTACAGGAACCATATTTGGTTGTCGGTTCTGGTCGGTCGTCGCTGAAATATTCGATGTGTGTGTTGCCGGCTACTGGTGATCTTGTGACATGTAAGAGTATGCTGGCTTCAATGGTTAACAGTCACTTTGACGATGTTTCCAGACACGACAAACGTAAAGTAATACTTGGAGTTTGAGAGTTAATAATACGTTCGTTTGAAAACCTTGTACGGGCCGGCTTTAGGTAGCTGTAATGACCTCCTGACGTGATCTTGCCGTATGAACACATGCGAGCGACTGAGGCGAGCCATGAAACTATGCAGACGGGTTAACAGATGGGTGTATGTTCTACTGCGTGATCGTCGGTAGGAGTAGATTGTTTTTGACAAGCCCGGTGCTGAAGAGCCTCCTGACATGTTCTGTTAAATTCGAAATTTCGACCAATTTGATCGTGGAGAGTCATGACCATAATAAGAAAAGCTTTTGGAATGGTGAGGTCAGGTAGGATCTCAATGTGACGCAGGATTAATTGCTCAGGGTGCATAAGCAGTTACTTCACGCGCTTCCCCTGTAACACAGATAACCGCAGAATCAATTCAATTTAAAAAAAAAAACCCTTTTATAATGCCCCTAACACCTTATGTTAGTCACTAAATGACTGAATTTTATTCGTTATTACTATGAATACCAAAATGAATAGTTGGTCTATATAGTGGGTCCTGCGAATATAATGCATGAATTCGAACTATCTCTGCCTTGACATCCTCGTATACATCCTGGAACACGCACTCGTTGACATCGTTCCACATTGAGAGTTGAAATTCTTTTTGTTCAGCTGAGTCATCCAATACCAAGTTCAAGGCTATGTTTTGTGCGTTCATAAGATATGCGTGTAATCTCCGATAGTCAATCTGCTATCTCTCAATACAGGGCCACTTCGGCGATGTGATGTCTGGCCGGCCAGAGTGAGTCATCGTCAATATTCTCTCTCATCCACGTTTGAATTCTGCAAGCCACTTTTTACATTAGTATAGAACAAAGCAATTCCTCAATCAGATCAGAAGTCTTTGTGAAATAATGGGCGAATCTGAACACCATAGATGTATTCTTTTTATTTATATTCAACTTCGGCAGGTTTACAATTGAAGGGTCCACCTGATGTAAACTGGGTACCATAGCCTATGAACGCTTGCATTTGCAATGCAGGAAGTATCGCTTGCACGTTGTCATACCTGCTACGAGGGTCATTTGAAAAGTTCTTAGCCTAACATACTTAATGAAACCACACGATTTTGAGTTTATTTTTATTTTTCAACATACTCTCCTGCGAGCTCAAAACACTTTTTCCATCGACCCGGTAAGGCCTCGATACCCGTTTTAAAAAAATCTTCGTCTAACTCCTCAAAATAAGCGTTCACGGCGGCTATGACCTCTTCATTTGTAAAAAAATGTTTGCCACCTAAAAATTTTTTCAGCTTTGGGAGCAGATAAAAGTCGGACGGTGCTAAATCCGGTGAATATGGGGGATGAGGTAACAATTCGAAGCCACATTGATGGATTTCTGCCATGGATTGCACAGAGATGCGAACGCGCGCATTGTCCTGATGAAACAAGACTTTTCTTCTCAATAAACCTGAACGTTTTTCTTTGATTTCTTCTCTCAAACGACGCAACAGGTTGCAATAGTAATCGGAGTTTATTGTTTCACCCTTTTTTAAATAATCCACGAGAATTATACCCTTCGCATCCCAAAAAACGGATGCCATGACTTTGCCCGCCGATAAAACCACCTTTGCCTTCTTTGGGGTGGGCGATCCTGCTCTTTTCCATTATTTCGACTGTTCTTTTGTCTCGGGTGTATTGTGGTGAACCCAGGTTTCATCCATGGTTATAAATCTTTCAACAAATTCTATTAGGTTAGCTTCATATAACTTGTCGGTTGCGTTTTTGTTCCACTGAAAACAGTCGCGGTACCCACCGCGCAGACACCTTAGAGAATCCGAGTTCAGTAGTAATTATATGATGTGTTCGCTCAGATGAGATGCCTACAGTCTTAGCTATCTCCTCGACAGTCAATCTTCGATCAGATAAAATTAAATCACAGATTTTTTTCTTTGTTTTGATCAGTGGAAGCAGTCGAAGGCCGGCCACTACGGGGCTCATCTTGAATGGTCTCACGACCACGTTTAAACTCTGCCACCCAGTTTTTAACAGTCGCATACAAAGGAGCGGACTCACCCAAAGTAGCAGACATATCTTCATGTATAGCTTTTGGAGTTAAACCTTTCAAATTCAAGTATTTTATCACTGCACGATGTTCAATTTTATCCATTTTCAAAAATAGCTCTGACTTGACTTACGGTATCCCGTGTAAACGAACAATGAGTTACTGTGAATAAACTAAACTGTGCATACTTGTTGTTAAATAAAGTAACTACAAAATGAGGGTAGTTATAAAAAAAACCAATGACTTTAACCATGTTAGGCTAAGAACTTTTCAAATGACCCTCGTATAAACTTGGCATCTTCTTAGGACCGTACTTGTACAACAACCTTCCAGAGAGTTATTTAGCTATGGTTTCCTGTATGTTGGAGGTACTGCCCCAGTCAGGCAGCTTTGATGAACCGTACCTCTTAAAACATCCAGACAAACATGTTCATACACACAAATATTCGTCCTGTGTGCGAATTGAACTCACGAGCCTTGGTATTTAAGTAGCATTTGCTAACCTCTCCGCCACCGGACTCGTCCAATCATCCTCATCTAAAGGGGGAGTCAGTGTACGTCAGCTGCGTGGCGTCTCATCGTAAGCGTTACAGGTTCTGTGTAAAGACTGAAGTTTTCGTTCATAATAAGTTAACACGATAAACAAATACTAGTAGGCAAATTCTTCTAAAATTGCAGCTACACGTTTACGCTTGTCATTTGAGTGACACAGGAGTAGTACAGTACCAATACAAGTATTCTACTAAAATAACCTGCACTGCAGCAGTCGCGCAACGGCGCTGCAACTGTACGTATCTTGCAAATGAGTTATTTAACACATGCCACGTTACCATATTTCAGTCTAGTAAATTGGTATTTTACTAAATGTTAAGTCCAAAACTCAAATGAAAATTTCAAACCCCATGGCCCTTGGACATTTTAAATTGAAAAGATGTTTCTCACTCATATATTTAGGTATAATTTAGGTAAATCACCTCTTCAGAATATTAATTTCACTTTGCAAAATCTGCTGACTAACGTTAGCAAAACCACATCTAAACATTAAGACTTCTATCACCACTATACAAATTTCAAAACAGTTTATTAAAATACAATTATATAGCAGGAAACGCGTAGCTGCAGTCAAGGTTTTTAAATAGAATACATGCAATTCGATCTAACCTGCTTTGTGTGCTTCCGCCACCAATTAGTTCATGCGGCCTAGCGGCGGCCGGCACCCACCCACTACTGTTAGTAAATGCAACATGCCGACGCTGCCATGGCTGCTCCGGTAGTCTCTGCCTCGGCTGCTGCGGTCGTCCGCCATCTGGAACAGAATCCGCATGCCCCCACCACCACCGTCGCTGCCACGACTGGCCTGGTCGTCGCTGCGACACGTGTTTCGCCTCTCCACGAGGCATCATCAGGCGTTGTAGACTTTAATCGTAAGAATAACATGCTACAAGTGACAAATCAATCGCAGTGCCGTCACTTATATTGAATTGAGGGTGGGGGTGGATGGTGTGAGGGAAAAGATATTTAATAGTGGGGAATGGTTTACGTCAGTCTGTTTGTTCACGAGAGTAATTTTAGAATTTTTATGTTTATTAATTTCTAATTGCTCCCTAATATTTAGTTTTATGAAATTATACACACCATGGGCAAAGGTTTAAACTAAATATTAGGGAACTATTAGAAATTAATAAACATAAAAATTCTAAAATTACTCTCATGAACAAACAGACTGACGTAAACCATTCCCACTATTAAGTATCTTTTCCCTCACACCATCCACCCCCACCCTCAATTCAATATAAGCGACGGCACTGCGATGGATTTGTCACTTGTAGCATGTTATTCTTACGATTAACGTATACAACGCCTGATGATGCCTCGTGGAGAGGCAAAACACGTGTCGCAGCGACGACCAGGCCAATCGTGGCAGCGACGGTGGTGGTGGGGGCATGCGGATTCTGTTCCAGATGGTGGACAACCGCAGCAGCCGAGGCAGAGACTACCGGAGCAGTCATGACAGCGTCGGCATGTTGCACTTACTAACAGTAGTGGGTGGGTGCCGGCCGGCGCTAGGCCGCATGAACTAATTAGTGGCGGAAGCACACAAAGCAGGTTAGATCAAATTGCATGTAAATTTGACTTTCGCAAAATAACGCCTGAATCTATTAAATAGAATACAGTCATTTACTAAAGCGTTTCTGAAACGTCGGTGCTATAAGGTCGCTTAACAGAATAACGAAACTTCAAAATGTACGCATACACACGCCGCGCAGCAGTACAGATGCATTTTTTAATATAATTGGCCTACAACTTCGTATAATTGACGTACCACTACGCCCGCTATTTGACTTGAAAGATTATAACTTCATAATGTGAATGAATATTAATACTACCAATTGTGTTAGTCGCCCTTCAAATCGTCTGCTATACGAGTTAAGTCTAGAGTCGTTTCTCAGTTCAAAATATCACTATGACATTGATATATTCAAGCCATTCATTCAAGATCACGCTCCAAAAATAATCATTTTTATAACAAATGGAAAATTGTTTGATTTTCATGTTAATAAACGAGTTTGAATTTGAAATCTTCTGGTAAAATAATACTATTTACGTCAGCATAGTACGTGACAGACATATTTCGGGTTCGTAATTACAAATGCAAACATAAATAATCGAAAACATTTCCAGGCAAAAGTTAGTACTGTTTATTAAGAAAATTTTGATGCAACAACTTCCAGTTATTACACTAAAAATAAATTATAATCAATGAGGCTCTCCTTCAAACTGAAGGTACGACTTGATTTTAGCTAGGTATATTATGTATAAGGACAGCTAACGTAACTTACTAAAAATATACTAATAGAAACAATATTTAATTCGACATTGTCTAATCATTAGAAGTTACTGGTCTCATTTATAAAATATGTAATAAAAGAAAACGATTAATTAATCATCTTAAAATTTTGTATTTATATCACACATATCTACATTTACTTCTATTACATAAATACAAAATTTTAAATAGAGTACCAACGAAAGGCTGCTAACCAGTACTTGAGAGTGGTATGCAGATGTTATCAATATTATATTATACAAGTAATTACAATATCAATACCATAGGTTAATAAATGCAAAAGATCCAAGTGCAATGAAACTCGAGATGGTTTTATCTCAATAATTAATATTGAATTCCATGTAAAAAAAAAGTTGTGAAACGTTCACATTGACAATTCTATACCCGCCCACCACACCAGATACTCACAAAGTACATGATCACTTCATGAACTCGTCTCAACAGTTTATACCAGAGATAAACACTTTTAAAACAATGCATTAACCAGATTTACTAATATTAAACACTAAATTATATTGTCTTTCCAAATTATATTTCATTTATCAAACAATGGAATTACATTGGGAGAAGTCACTTGAACAGAGATGGTGCTCTTCACTGTGTTCATAGTGTATGATTTCGACTCGGCGGCCTGTTTGTAGTCGGTATTCGTCTTACAGTGTCTCGTCTGGAATCTTGTACAGTATATATTCAATACATAGCATTATCATAGAGCATTACTATCTCTTTGCAACAATTACTCTGCAGCATTATTTATTGGTCCTTGCAATGCATTAGGAGTAGGGGAATTAGACGAAACCATTCGGCCCTGCTCCTTCACAATTGGATCTGAAATATAAAACATACCAATTAAACAAAAATCAAACGTGCAAATCTAAACATTTAACAAATAAGTCAGTTATAACTAAAATTGCCTCTGTTTTAAAACGTACTTGAGAATTACAAGATTGAAAGTTGCACTTTCCTTAAATTTTAAATAAGATTTTATTAAGCGAGTGAGCTGTGTGAAAGGACTGAGTCATGTGGCGCTCGGTTATCTGCCTACCCTGCAAGGGATTTGGAGTGAACTTATAGATAGATAGTTTTTTATTTGGTAATTGAGTAAGTTTTTTACCTAAATAAATGATTCTAAACCCTAATAAACCACCTAATTATGAGGTGTTTCCAACCTTCCAACCTTATTAAGCAAATAAAAATACTGAAGGAACTAATTATAAAGGGCTGTGAATCAACGTTTATTTCTTATTTGCCAAAATTATTTAACCATACGTAAACTTGAGATCAAGAAATGATTTCCTAGAACTAGGGTTCCCAAATCATGAATTTATCGTTTAACGGTTAATTAATGATAGATAAAAGCAGGAAAGAGAGAAGAAATTTATAGCTGATTTTTCTAACGGTATAACCAGGATATTTAAGCGGCGGTGTCCGATTGCGGCTTGAAACTCATATCACCAACCAGCGCCGGAGACGGGGAAAAGAATCAAGCCTAGAGAGATGGCGTCAGAACCTAGTCATCTAGTGAAAAGTTAGCATTAGATCACACCTATCCATATAGGGCCATGTAAAAGCCTAATTAATTATTATTTATTGTGTTACAGTGACTGTCTTTAAAAAGAACACAGCTAAAACTGGGCAGTTAAAAGTGGTTACAGTTATAAATATAACAAATTCGTGGGTTAAGTATACAATAAATACAATATTTTATTTAATATATATGTATATTGTTGTTTTTAAAGGCTATCATTATAAAATTTTAAATGGTAGCAAAATATTGATGTTTCGGTCAATAGAAAAATATATTCGGTATGTAAATATTGCAATGTGAACAGAATTTCTAATATAAATAAAATATAGAATAATTAACAGTAAAGTTATTATATATGCCGACGACACAAAAATTTATGAAGTAGTAGTAGAAACTGTAGAAAATCATTAAAAACTACAGGCTGATATTGTCATTATAACCAATTATTTCCAAATATAGATAAATGTAAAATTATCATATATACACGAAAGAGGAAAACACATAAGAGATTTGGGTATTCTGATGGATGTAGTCCATCAGAAAACCCGTATAAATAGTATCTGTATATAAGCAACCTACCTAGTTATCTGCTGTATATTTTATGTAAAAAAATCGGCACTCAATGTCTAGTGTTTAAGTAATTTGTCAATTTATATACTTCCTTTTTGCCAACATAAAGGGAAATAAAAAATCCTTATTTCTATTAATTGTTAATTTTGTAAGGGGGTTCGGCATTTCTCTTCTGCAATAGCCCGGTTCTAATAATACCTCCTAATCTCATTTTAATAGCCCACTTTTTTCCGACATATTTCCAACAGTCCCAATACCTACCGTGACCGGTTCATTCGTATATTGTCCAATTGATATCCCCTGGAGTGGGTCACGGCGGGTGCGTAACATGCTACGAAACACAGCTATGAAGTGATTAACGTATAGCGTTTTTGATTAGTAATATTTAACAAGTTTATGTTAATTTGGTTTTAGTGAGGAAGTGGACGTCACGAACAGGAAGAAATGCTTCGACTCGGCCGAGAATTGAACGTCCCCGACTTATCAACGAGTCACAGAGGAGATTTATGCGTCGACAATGGGTAACTGGTACTAAAAGGGTAACTAAAAGGAAAGGTAACGTATATTTTTTTGTTAATTAAAACCCCGCCGCCCGTGACGATTTATAAATATCTATTCGTCAGTTCAATTTATCTATTCGTCAGGAAAACGTAAATTATTTAAGCTATAATCGTAACAACTTTGCAGTAAAGTAGGTATGCTGAAAACCCTTCAAAGATTGTTTTGTATTGTGTTTAAAATGAAATAAAAAAGTCATCACTTTATATTTTGTTTTTATAACATCTCGTTAATGTTAATACCTGCACTTGTACAGATTCCACTTCACAATTTTATTTAACAATTATTTTTACCGAACGGTTTCTCCTTTACGGCATTATCAAGGTATTTTATACAACATCACTGATGTTGTATAAAATACCTTGGGCGTTATTACAGCGTTTACTCACTAAGCAGCACGTTATATGCATATAGCTACAGCTAGCAGAAATTAAAAACGACTATTCGCTGTAATAATGAATAAAGCCACGAATTATATGTCGTATTCTTTTCGACTAGTTTGTGATGAGTGAATACGATATAGTATGTATGTGAAATCTCTTTATAGAAGGTCATATGTTCACAACTGGTATAAGCAACAGCGTTTTTGAGATTACTACTGCACTTCTGACCCTTACCGTACAATAGATTAAAAATAAAAGAAATTACTTTTATCATTTAACTTCAAGATTTTCCCTTTAATTGCAAAACACACCACACGCGTACCCGAGCGGTATATTATCTATAAATAAAAATCGATATGTTTGTTCTCTATGGGCTCGAAAACGGCTGTGCAGATTATGATGAAATTTTCAGGGAATCTTCAGATTAGCCCAGCGGGTGATCACACATGCGAAGCAGGGTCGGTAGCTAGTATATTATAAAGACAGAACCAAGCCATCAAGAGCCTACGACTAATCTATCACCTTAACTAGGGCACTATAAATTTCGCATATTCAAAAATTACTCTTAAACTCCGTTACAATTATGTATGTTACATTTGTTTACAGTTTGTAGTTTTGTCATATTTACGTGATCAATGATTATATTGTTGCCTTTTTACGGTTTTTATATGTATGAGGTGAAGTACTACACGCGATATAATGTTATCCTGATAGGAGTAATGTTTCATGCATTAACCTTATGGTAAATTGCACTTCTGAAAAACAAGTGAAACTTACATACACCTTTGCAATCTAGACTGGAAATTTTCAAAAACAGGTTCATATGATGAGCCCAGTGGTTTTAACTTTAACACCCAAGGCTGGTGACTTCAGTTCTCACACAGTTCAAATATTTGTGTGCTTGAACGGCTGTTCGTCTTGGCCTGTGTGTTTTGACGCCTTGAGGCCCGTTATATACTTGAGCGCAAGGCGGAATTCGCGGGCCTCAACGGGTTAAGAGAGGTAAGGCAAAGTAGGCGTAAAAGCAGCCTGACTGGAGAAGTCAGACACCTAACAGAAAACCGCAGCGGAATAACAACTGTTTGAAGGGTGTTATTGTGTTCCTGCGAGTGAGTGAGATCACCACTAATGACGTCAGCACTAATAGCAATGTCTGCACCATACGACACGATGTTATTGCGGTAAAAATAACACTGCGACAGTTTTGTTAGCGGAAGAGGCCAATGAACAAAATCTATTTCAAATATAGTTGCCAAAATAACAAATTAGATTTCCTAGAATATTTGAGAAAAATACTTTATTTCAAAGTATATTTGGGAAATATAGTTTGAAATAAAACTGTTTTGAACCAGAACTTCTTAGCTATAAATTTTTTTACAACGCAACAATGACAAAAGTATTTTTACATATAGGTAAAATTGGCAATAAAAATAAATTTAACATTTTTTACTTCCACTCGCGACCATCAGAGACATACACTATCCAAATAAATATTATTCCTATTAAATATCATATTATCTTATCACAATATAATTCCTCTTAAATAGTGCCTGCTTATTCGGAAATTATTGAGCAAATATGCCTGCAGATGTGCTAAAATAATAATCGTACTACGTTATCAATTTTAGAAGGTTACACTAAATATGGCAAGGCCGCTTTTCATAGCCATTCAAACTCGTCGTCTATTGCGTCGGTTTGTGTTTGTATAGTTTCTATATTGATATTTTTTCGAATCTGTTTTAAAAAACATTTCAAGTCAATTTATAACAATGTGTGAAAAAGGAATACTTATAAGCTTAAACTTCGAGGGCGCTATTTCAACGTCATATAAAAATTATCCTATTTCTAGATTTCATAGAAATATGAGAAATGTTCAAAGTGTAATAGCAATCTATGACTCGTAGTGCACATGGCTCCATTTCTATGATTTTTGAATGAGTAAATAAGTATATATGATCACATAATGTAATTTAAACATAGAAAGAGCACTACTAAAAAAATTTATGAGTGATATGGCATCATCATATAACTATGATATAAATTGTATCTTACTTTTTTTTATAACGTAACGAATGACAAAAGTATTTTTTTTACACACAGGTAAAATTGCCAATAAAAATAAATTTTACTTTTTTCACTTCCACTCACGACCATCAGAGACATACACTATGTGAAATAAATATTATTCCTCTTAAATATCATATGATTTTATACAATGATATATAATAAAACTGGTAAAAAGATCAAGTGAAGTCTTTTTTGAGATATACTACTCTGTGTAAAAAGTATCGGGAATATGTCAATAAAAAGACCCGCGTAAAAGAGGTCGTTCTAATTTTTTTACTGCATGTTGGTAGCACTGTACTGATTTAGCGCGCAAAATTTGAGCGGGATCTGTCATTTAATTTGTTTTAAACTACACTTTTTGTTGGTCATAGTTTTGAGTCCTCGGCGATTTTTACAATGGAAAATATTGTTGAACAAAGAGTGTGCCTTAAATTTTGTGTTTCAAATGATATTTCATGTGGTGAATCACTAAAAATGTTGCGAAATACCTACGGCGAATCGTGTATATCGAAAACAAGGGCTTATGAATGGTATAAGGCTTTTAAAGGAGGCCGAGAAGTAGTAGTAGACTTGCCTCGTTCTGGTAGACCTTCAACCGCTACGACCAGAGAAAACATCGACAGAATCAAGAAGCTAGTGCTCGAAAATCGACGTATGAGTCTGAGAGAGTTGGCTAGTGAGGTGAACATATCTTTTAAGTCCGTCCACAACATTCTCATTGACATTTTAGGCATGAAACGCGTCGCCGCTCGACTAGTTCCAAAAGAGCTCAATTTTGTTCAAAAAGCGCAGCGAAAGCATGTCGCTGAAGACATGGTTTCCCGAGCTTCTACGGATCCGACCTTTATGAAACGTATAATAACTGGCGACGAGACATGGGTTTATGAGTACGACATGCAAACAAGCCAACAGTCTTCAGAATGGCGTCTCGAAAACGAGCCGAAACCCAAAAAACCGCGGCAAAGTCGCTCCAAAATCAAGGTGATGCTGACAGTTTTTTTTGACTACCGTGGTGTGGTTCACTCCGAATTCCTTCCAGAGGGAGAAACAGTGAATAAAGAATATTATTTAGGCGTCATGAAGCGTTTGCGTGAGAGTATCCGCCGAAAACGTCCAGATTTGTGGCAACACAACTCATGGATGCTGCACCATGATAATGCACCATCACACACAGCCATTATAGTGAAAGAGTTTTTAGCGAAAAATTCAACAAAAGTTCTCGACCAAGCACCGTATTCACCTGATATGGCTCCGTCTGACTTTTTTTTATTTCCCAAGTTAAAATTACCACTTCGAGGAAAACGTTTTGAGTCGATAGAAGCCATAAAAGAAAATTCGCTGAATGAGCTAAAGGCCATACCGCAAATAGCCTATGAAAAATGTATGGAAGACTGGGTGAAGCGGTGGAGATGTTGTATTGCAAGCGATGGGGCCTACTTTGAAGGCGATAAAATAAATTTAGATGAATAATTTGTATTTTTTGTTTTATTGACAAATTCCCGATACTTAGTACACAGAATGTATGTATTGTAGTATATACTGATTTCATTTATACTTAAATATTTACATTGTGTCATGAATTGATTCATATGTATCTATTTATTTTTCTTGCACATTCATCAGGAAAATAATAAGTCTCTGGGTGAATGCTCACCTAACAGTCTGAAACTTCAAAATTTCACAACACAACACACTGTTAAAAGTACATCATCTACATAAATCAAACAATCCATTAATTTACTGCTAGGATTACCCTACACACTGTGCAAGTTTGTAAGTCAACCACAGTTTTATGTCACAATTAAAATTATCAATATCATATGTAGTGTAAATGTATCAGTATGTAGTTATTTAAAGAACTCTAAGATGATTTCTCATTCTAATATATGAATCAGAGGGCAAAGGACAAAACTTAATGTTAGATAAACTGTTTAAGTTTAATTAATATAATATTAAATATATATAAGATTTGTAGTGTGCAATTAATAGAACTCTTGTATATGTTACCGGCAATCTGTATACCCCAGAACTGTATACAATATGTAGGCATTCTACAGAATGCCTGAAATATTCAGGTAATATATGAAATACAAATTATTTTATACTTTGCCTAGACATTGTATGCACTAAATGCATGTCAGGTAGTGTATATAATTGAAGTAAGTACGGCAGAAAATACGTGGCGGCGTGATTTTTAGATGAAAAATAGCATCTGATCATCTATTTTGAGTGCCAAAAACAAACATCCGCTTCTCCTAAGCCTAACATTGTTGATCTACCTTCTCGGAATAATAATCAATCATTAGATGATCCAAATAGCTTGATAGGATATGAGCATTTAAAAAGGCCGAGTTCAAAAAATATCAGTGAAATAAAATAAGAAGGAAAAAGTTACATACCTGTACTTGAAATACCTAGTTTTGAAAGGAGAATAGTTTTTTTTTATACCACTAAGTTGGCAATCTAGCGTACGGTCTGCCTGATGGTAAGCAGTTATCGTAGCCTATGGACATTTGCAACACCAGGGGCAATCACTCATACGTTGCTGACCCTCTAAAAACCTCTTCACGCCTTTCTTAAAGAACCCTATTCTGTAGTCGCTTAGGAAAATCTCTTCTGGGAATTCATTCCACAACTTGAGAGCTCTTGGAAGAAAACTTCGCTGGACACGCACAGTGCGTAACCATTGCGATTCCAGCATGTGAGGATGAACTCCCCGCCGTTAACGAGCGGTGCGGTTGTAAAAAGAAGCTGTCGCCATCATATCGAACAATTCTTCAGTATACAACCCGTTGTACAATCGGTAGAACAATAAGCAAATCAAAATCTCGCCTAAACTTAAAGGCTCAATACCGTCTGTAAGCTTGGGATCGCCGACAATTCTCACAGCTAGTCTCTGAACCGAACCATTCCTTTCGATCCTAGCTGGTGCCCAGGTGCGCCCGCCCAAAGGTGACTACAGTACTCCATGTACGGTCTGACTTGAGACTTGTATAATATAAGTCTTTGTTCCGCATTGAAGCATAGCTTTGCTCTGTTGAGCACACCAAGTTTCTTGGACGCCAGTTTGACCATCTCTTCCAGGTGATTTCGGTATTGAACATCGCGGGTAATCTCGATACCGAGATTCCGAATGCTTTTGGCGATGGTAAGTGGTGTGTTCTGGAATTGAGGAACCACAACAAAAGGAGTTTTCTTAGCGGAGAACGCGTAAACTTGTGTCTTTATGGGGTTAAATTGGACCAAGTTCAGTCGCCGCCGTCAGACGAGAATAGAACAAGAGTAACTACGAATGAGTGAACACAAAAAACGAGGCACCTATTTCCGAGTAAGTCTACAAAGGAACCTAATGAACCTACTATAACAAATTTTCTACCTTCTGCCTCTAATTTCCGGCATTATAATAGATCCCCTTTATACCATACATTGTATTTTTCCATTTTGAAGTTATTTATTATGATTTTTGGCATCTTAAACCTTTGGATATTCAGATTTTAGACATTTTCAACTTTGCTCTTTTATATATTTTGAAACATGTACAGACATTTTGGAAATTCACATTAATTTTGGACATTCAAATACATACCCATCTGAGAGGGTCAACAAACATATGGTCCACCTGAGCTTCAGCCTTAGGTTTATGATACTGACCACTTTTATTGACCCTTGTAACACAATAATCTTGTGTGTTGATACTATCGACTCAGCATCTACTTAGTAGGCTTCCAGTGACCCAGAACAACAACCCTTCAAGGAAATGTTATACTACACTTTTCTGAGAATATCTCCCATTGTTGGTTGCTCTTAATAAATATCTCTGTACCCTACATCTTTTGCTAATCTAGATGCACTATATGCATATGTGTATGGTTACTCTGTAAAGGTAATAGTGAGTCACAAATCTACATATAAATTTTATAGATATATATGTCTATATATACATAGATTGATAAAAATACAAAGAATATATAGATGGAGTTATCACTCAATGGATTGACATGTTGCAAAAAATATCAAACCATCTGTATACAGGGAGTATTGACAGAACTACAGAGATATTACTCACAGAAATAAGGATGATCCATTGCTTCACGAGCAGTATAACGCTCGTAGTGATCATAGCGCAGAAGACGGTCAAGAAAATCTAAAGCTTCAGGAGACACCAAGTGTTGATTTTCAGAATGCACAAATCGTTCCCATCGCTTACGAGAATGTCTGTGAATCATTCAGAATTAACGATATTAAAATATTTAAAAATAAATGTATTACTGCAGCTTAAAGAAATACTTTGATGAAAAATAGAATATACCCACCTCCCCAGAATGTCATTAAATCGAGGATCCAATTCTATATGATATTTGTCCAAATATTCAAATAGCTCTTCAGTGCCTAGCACTTTCGCAATACGTACGAGTTGATCGTAATTATCATGGCCGTGGAAGAATGGCTCCTTGCGGAAGATCATAGATGCCAACATGCACCCTAATGACCACATATCTAATGAGTAGTCATACATTTGATAATCCACCAGTAGCTCAGGGCCCTGTAAATTAAATATCCTTAAATGATTCACATGCACAGAATAAAAAACAAAACTGGAATTTTTTTTGCCAGTACACTCATAGACAAATTTGAAATGTGACAGAAGATATTAAAGTGAATAATAATTTTATGAATTAATCATACAATTATTATTCACAATTACATATTTTTAGGGTTCCGTACCCAAAGGGTAAAACGGAACCCTATTACTGAGGCTCCGCTGTCCGTCCGTCCGTCCGTCTGTCACCAGGCTGTATCTCATGAACCGTGATAGTTAGACAGTTGAAATTTTTACAGATGATGTATTTCTATTGCCGCTATAACAACAAATACTAAAAAATATAATAAAATAAATATTTAAGGGGGCTCCCATACAACAAACATGATTTTTTTTGCATTTTTTTATAGATAATGGTACGGAACCCTTCGAGCGCGAGTCCCACTCGCACTTGGCCGATTTTTTTTATTTCATTTCTATCACCTGTTGTATGTAATTTAAAAAATGCAATGGAATGGCCTATTTAATGAGTTTACTTGTCATTGGCTGTGGACACTTCATTTTTCTTTTTTTACATTATCAGCATTTTGGAAATGATCAATGGCCCAGAACAAAATCAAAAGAAACTTGTTATTATATATAGATCTTTTGCAAATTGTCAATTAGACATTAGAATAGACTACTGGTCGCACATGGTCGAAATTCGACCATAATGCATTTAATTTTAAAGTTTGAATAACTAATATATAAAAGACAAATATCTATAAGATAAATTATTTATGTGACATTGTCATAATTATGATTAGTTTTGACATTTAGTAAGATTATAGACAAATAATATTAATCTCTTCTCAGTTTGACCACCAACTTTAACCAGAAACAAAAGAGTGGTGGGTGGTATATATTTGGGTACTGTTTGCATGTCTAACGCATGGTACTGTGTGTAATGTTTTTTTTATTAATTTAATACATTTTTCAAGCATTATTATAAAATAAATTAGCTTTCTGAACTTCATCTCTATATAAACTTTAACTGTGCCAAATTTCTTACTCCTCCGTCCACATAATTTATGTAAAAAGGGGTACAAAGTTTTTGCTTCAGGAAATAATATATTGATTTATGTCAGCATAGCAGTTCAATAATAATGATATAATGTGGATAGATAGGTATATGGTTGCTGGTGCTGAATCATTTTCACATATCATACTGATGAAAGAACTGTTTCGGGCAATTTATAATAGAATCAAATACAATTTATAACAAAAGATCTACTAGTTTCTTCTAAGTAAGAAATTCATTGAATTTTAAAAAGGACTTTGCACTTTTATGAGCAATATATGTGCTTCATTGGCAGCGAGGGTGTAAATGATTGTGCTTTGTATTGTTTATAGCCTATAATTAGTGATACCACCAGTAGGCCGATTCTACTAAAAACTGCAAAATGCGTACATTTTAACGTTTCGGTATTCTGTTAAACAATCTGACAGCAGCGACGTTGCAGAAATGTTGCAGTAAATGAATCACTATTCTGTTAAAAAACCTGCACTGCAACTGCACATTTCCTGCAATATAATCGTATTCTGATAAATTGTTTTGACATTTGTATACCGGTGACAGATGTTTTGAAGGAGTTTACTTGCAGTTTTGTTAACCTTACTCTTGAGCAAATTTGCGAAGTGAAATTAATATTGTGAGGCGGTGAATTATATTTGCTTTGTTTTGGGAGATGTTTGTGGATAAATATAATTAAGTAAAGCTTCTTTTCGGTTAGAAATAACACCACTCCGGCAACCAAGGTCATTAGTGCAACTATAGGAGTCAACATTAAATAAAAATTCAGTTTTATTAGATTGAAATATGGCAACATTTCAGGTTTTAAGTAGTTTACTTGCAGGATATGCACAGTTGCAGCGTAGTAGCAGTGCAGCATACGCGCAGTTCCACCGCAGTTGCAGTGAAGGATATTTTAGTAGAATACCTATCGGCACTGCACTATTCCTGCACGACTCAAGTGACAGGCGTAAACATGCAGTTGCAGTTATTTAGCAGAATTGGCCCACTGTATCGCTAATTAAAGTCTTTCTTTTGATTAAATATAGCCAAATTTCTTACAGTTAAATAAAGATTTTAATGAAATACTAGACAGTCTTCTTTTTCTTCTGCCTAGCGTTATCCCGTTTCCTAAGTCATTAGGATTAATATGGTCCCGCTAACTCAGCATAAGGATTAGATGAAGATTTGATTTTAACATGAATTTTCATCAGACCTCCAAAAAGCAGAGGGAAATCCAATCTTAGTTAGGTCACAATAGTCACATGTGATCAGTGATATAATTTTTTGGGTTTCCTCAGGATGTTTTCCTTAACCATGGAGTGGCTCTCATATTCTAAAATGAAATGTGTATAGATTGCCGATTCTCACATTTAAAATGTGTTAAATGTAAACACCTAGCAATTATTAGCCAGATTTATGTAGAAATGTCTAAGTTGTCACAATTTTTTTTTATATTAGAGGAGGGCATGTGGGTCACCTGATGGTTAGTGGTCACCACCGCGCATAGACATCAGCAACACCAAAGGGTTACAGATCCGTTGGCAGCCTTTTTCGGAAAACATAGTATATTTTCTTGAAGGCACCCATATTGTATTGGTTCGAGAACACCGCTGAGGGTAATTTATTCCACAATTTTACCATACGTGGTAGAAAATGCCTCAAAAAGCGTACTATAGTGGATTGCCTTTCATCAAGATAGTGAGGGTGAAATTTAAGTTTATGGCGAGTGGTACAATAGTGGAACTCAGTAGCTTGTATTAAGATGAAAAGTTGAACAGTTCCTCTGAACACTGATAGCCCCATGATACAATTTGTACAGTACACAAAGAGAAACACCATCTCTTTGTGTACAAAGTGAGTCCAGCCGAGCGGAGATCACTGAGTCGCCAACAATTCGAACTGCTCCACATTGTATGCAATCAAATGGATTAATGTGTCGACACCCCCATGGCTTGATTAAGCCATGCGCGTTACGGCAAATAACGAGCGTACAATAGAGTATATAACGGGCCTCGACGGGTTAAGCAAATTTTGTGGTGCACCAGTCCAAAGATGTGATGATGTGAACAGTATTCCATGTGAGAAAGTTGAAGGGAATGTGGAGGTGTAAAGTATTGTTTAGCTCTATTGATCACACCAATCTGTCTCAATATCAACAAATTGTTGCTTAAACTGCATAGAATTGTTGCACCATAGGCGCTCACATGATGCAACCACAGTGTTAATGAAACTCATGGAAATGGGCTAGTCTAGAAGCATGTAATTTGCTACATGCTTTCTCTGCATATTGAAGAATTTTAAAATCCATACCATAGGTGTGATTGTATTAAGTAAAGGATGAAGTTTATATGGAACATGAGAAATACCATTGTCTAAATATGGCTAACAAATATCAATTCGATCATAACTGTTTAAGAATTTTGAGATTTATGATTTACTAGCTCTTATAGAATTTGTGATACGAGGCATCTAAATACATTGAAATATTGTGTTAAACTTACCTTAAAGTATCTAGAAGCAACACGGACATTGTACTCTTGCCCTGGATGGTAGAACTCTGCTAACCCCCAGTCAATGAGACGTAACTTTCTGTTATCATGATCAATCATTACATTATGTGGCTTCACATCTCTATGCATGATGCCCATACTGTGGCAATAATCTAAAGCCTTCAAAAGTTCATACAAATAATACCTGTAAATCAATATTATAATATACTGGTTAACACACATTTTAATAGTAATAATAACAAAGTACAGAAATACACTTGTATGATTTGAAGTATTTCAATATGCAAGTGATATTCTCTTATACTCAGTGGCCTGTAGTCTTGTGACAGTGTAAAAAGAGTTCTATTATTTTGCTCCACACATCTATAGTACACTTGAGTCACATGATTGCTTTGTGCAAAAATCAGTTGGATGTTAGATAATTTAATATTTAGCATGTTTTAACAACTAGACTCAGTGGCAATTAGCAAGCCAAGACAAACGGTCATTAGCACCTTTTTACCTATTTAATACATAATGAAAAGATCAACAAACAGTAACAAATAAGAATATGTGGATTAATAGAGGGTCAAAAACAGCACAGGAGTCATAAACCCTTTTCTATAATTCATTGGTTTTTTTAATATTAGAAGGTATACACAAGCATATGACGCATCTGAAGTTGCATAACTAAGTGGTTATCATAATCTATGATCGCTTATAGCTTATACAGCAAGTATCACCAGCATGTTGCCACTTCTGTTGCAATCACACCTACACCTTTAGGATCTTACTGATAACCCCACTCACTCACAGGAACACAATAATCCTCCAGGGATTAGTTATTTGTATAAAATGTATAAAAAGTAAAGTAGTCATAAGAGTACTAGATATCAGTACTAGTATTTGCTTTCATCATCTGCCTATATCCTCACATAGTCCTTAAATAATAAGAAATCACAAGCTCCTAAGATGTAGTACTATGGCAGTGAGAGGAACAACACACAAGCTTTACTCTTTATCTTGTGTCTCTTTGTCTTGTGTTGTTAGGCTATGGTAACAAGTTTAGAGAAACAAAACAACCTGCCAGGGAATTGATATTTTGCTGTACATGATGACCTCTCTTAAAAACACTCAGATCATGTCAAACAGATATGTACATGCACACAAATGTTTGTCCTGTGTAGGAATTGAACCTTATGAACCTTGGTGTTAAAATAGCATTGCTAAGCACTTTACCACCGGGCTCATTATCACATGAATCTATTGTCGGCAGCTTCATATTGGGTGAACAAATTTTTCAAACAAATTTTCTCAAATCAAACAAATTTTTTTGCAACAAATGATCAAAATAAAACAGGTTTGCACAAAGATACACAGCAAAATGCCAGTTTTATCAGCTTTTTAGCCTGCAGTCTGATCTAGGATCAGTAGAAAATAAGTTTTGTGTGAGCCAAATGAGTTTTTATCAAAAAAAATAGTACCATAGTGTTACCTTATATCATAATCTGAAAGAGTTTGATACAGCTGTTTAAAATCGGTGTTGTTCACATGTTCAAATATAAGGGCTGGAGTACGAGAAACAGGATCTTTGACTACTGCTTGTAAAGTAATAATATTTGTGCCTCCTCTTAAGTTTTCTAATATTTTTATTTCTCTTTTAATCTTCTTCTTTTTAACTGGCTGTAAATTCAATACAGGTTAGGGTAAATACATAATTTTAGCAATAATACACAATTGTAGGATATACAAGTAATAGTAATTCTAAAAGAAAGAAAGGATAAATATTATATCCAAAACAACACTAAGAACCAATACAGCTCGAGCCATCATTATTTGCCTAAATTAAGCAGTCAGAACCCGTTATATACGTTTTCCCATACATTTCGCGGTCATATATGACCACCCGAGTTTCGAAGGGGTAATAAATCACCTACCAGCTATTCACAAGAAAAGGTGTGTGGACAGTGTCAGTGTGCAAACAAGGAGGTGTGTTAATGCTAGGGAAGTTTTCTACTAAAATGATACTCCTACCATCTCCTCAATTAACCTTTATACATCTTAATTGAAATTTAAATATTTAAATATACTCAAAAAGGTTATTTACAATACAATTCGCATATTATTATACAAAAGAATGCATGAACTTATTGGATGACTGACACCAAAACACAATCCCTCGAAACAAAACCTCAGGGTCTAATTATTTAAAACCACATGGGTCCTTGTGATATGCATCGCTATGTTGCAGGCAATGTCTGACTCTCTGATCCTGGTTTCTTATAGATTAATTAATATAACAAGATAATGAAGTAATATTGGCTACTCACCTTCAATATTTTAACTACACACTTCTCATTATTTGTGATATTTATTGCCTCAAATACTTCACTGTATTTTCCGCGCCCAAGCTTACGAACCAACTGGTAGTCCTCTTGATTGCCCCAGTCAACTACATAACTCTCGTAGTCCCAATATTCTCTTGGTTTCTGTGAGTTGACATCGGCATAGACCCGGGCTCTACTAGGTACTGCCATTGTGCTATACCTCTGCCAACCTAAGGTTTTATCAGCGATACTCTTTCCGGAAATCGCATATGTCTTGACTAATGATACTGTGAATAAAAATTTTTTTCCACGTCACTTTTTAATACTCACAACAAAATAACACTAGAACAAATAGATGTATAATCATTTAATTTTTAACACTGAATCGTTAACGTTTATGATTAAGAGCGTTCAATTTTAGTATTGTGATATATAACCTAAAAAAGACATCCAGCTCACTAAATTTGGGTTCTAACAAAAAAAAAATATTTTCATCGCTATAAACGTGTAAAGTCAACACAATTTTAATACTCTTGCAGAAATTACAACTATTCATAGGATCTGATGACATGAAATAAAATTTGAAAGTGTCTTCCTTCCAAGAGAAAAACGCACGCCATTACTCGCCAAATGATCGAATGTTTCAGCACAAATTCATACCTAACACATTACTGTAGTTAATCCTATTCTAAACGACAAACAGTCTCAGCATACATAAAACTTGTTGAAAACTATCAAATAACGTGAAGTCAAAGCTACAAACTACACTTATAACACAACTAGACCGGCTCGAATTCAACAAAATCCAAGATGGATGCCCACCCATTTACCACTCCACTCTACTATACTCTAAATCTACCACAGTGAACGACAGTACTGTAGCACAGATATCAATTTTTATTTCTCTAACTTTAGCCTAATAGCAAACGCCAAAGCCTAATAAATAAAAAAAAAAACTCTTCTAGCAAATCAGCTCAACACAGCCAAGGCTTTTGACGAGCAACATTGTTGTTATACATGAAATTTTTACAATTCAGTATAAAATTAGTTTTATGTGACAATTTGGATAGTATTTTGTAACAGAAGTGCTAGTGAAATTATACAGTAATGAAAAAACTCAAATATAACACGTTTATGCACTTTTTGGAAGACGTGAATAAGTTCATCAAGAAAACCTTGTAAAAATCACTATCATTTTACGGTGATAATTAAACTGGGTTGATTGGGTCGAGGTACCCTTCCGAAGTATTTTTTCAGCACAGTTCCTGAAGCTGGAAGATAGAATCAAGATTGTAAAATGGTTCTAAACTGATGACTTGGCTGTATGAGCTAGATCCCTTTGCCTTTCCCCTCGGGGATTAAAAGAACCAAAAAATCAACAAAGCCAGCTAAGATTTATTAATTATAAATATTTAAAACAGAAATGTATGTTTTTCAGGCACTTTAAATAGAACATCCGACAACGTACCAAAAAAAATGGTAGCCGTCACGGGACGCCCGGCAGATGTGTAACATCTTAGTGAATATTCAAATTTTTAATAAATAAAAATCGAAAAACATCCGATAGATATAGTACCTAAATAGCACATGCAGAGAAGCAACGGAGTATAGTATGCGCACACATACACGCAAGCGAGTCAAGAGTGGCAGCGCGGCGCGGCGCGGCGTAGAGGAGGCATGACAGCATGAGAGAACGTCATGCCATTTGCTGCAACGGCATACGGTTCGATTTTACTGCCAAGGCGCGCCAATAGATATTTCACATCAAAAGATTTCACGACACGACGTACATAAAAACTTGAGTCGGGCAATAGGCATCATTTCTATTGTCGCAAAATACACCAACTCTTAAAAGGAAGCGTTATCAAATTCGCCTTAGATGGCATAGTAACGAGATGAATATCTTCCATGTATATCACATTTTGTCATAAAACTGGGAGAGAAATCATGTAGTTACTTGCGTTGACGATCCATTTACCGCCCTACCAGGGGCCTACGTTCTCATCATCATCTGACCGTTAATTGCAGTCGCGTCCTATGCTTTCGATTCGGGGCCCATTGTTCATATTTCGGTTTTTACATCTCCACTTCTTCGACATTCTTTATAGTGATACCATTGATTTCAAAGCAGCTACGATCTATAACATCTTTCATGCATCTGCTGAAAAAGAAGTTGGGAACCCATTGGCACAAACCCTTGAACAGGCCGTACAATTGCAACTGCGATAGATGTTTGGACGCCTTCGCATCTAACCTGACCGTATCTAACCTGACATCCTCACTTTGACTATCAATCGCCGCGGCCCAGCGGCCTGAAAAAGTGCGTCAGCACAGAATTTAACTCTGTAGCAGACAACTTCAACACCACTGCCAAAATACCACCTCGCCCACCACGACCACGCAATGTCAGGTGAGTAAAGCACCTGCGTTATTGAAATTCGAGTTAGAGCCAAAAAATACCTCCACCTTCTTTTTTACCACTGTAGACCAATCTGTAACCCGGTTATCGCAGTGGTGTTATGAATGACTAACAAATTTTTTCTCAGCAACTTAAGCGTCCAGAAAGTACGACCTCCAGAAGTCATGTTCGCAAGAACCTACAAATTCGAATTTTGCAATCATTCTCTTAGAAGGACATGGCAGCATTCAATTAGAGTATCAAACCAAAAAAAAAAGACATTAGGATTCCATTAGCACGTGCTGTGGTTCAAGCCGCGTAAGCTTAATGTTACAAGATGGATATTTAATGAATACGGTGACGTATTTTACTAAGTTATACAGGATGTGGCGTCTTCGCACATCCTGTATAACTTAGTAAAATACGTAGTGGTCCACCGTTCAGGATTCGATGGACCAGATAATTAACTATAACAATTAAAAATTTTAACCACTCTACCGACACCTCTGCATTCGCCATAAATAAAATGCATGTCAGCATATTCGCGCGGTGGGTACTGAGACATTTTTTAATTGTCACTGCACTGCACGTTTGTCCAAATCGTTGAGCAAGCCAAAGTCACCAGTACACGTAGCCAATATCGCAGAGATCACCAAAACAACAAGTCCAATTAGTAGGCAAATTAAACAGAGTCCGGGGTCAGGCAGCGGTAAAGAAATGGCGGAGGTAAACACAGGCAGAATAAAAACAAAACGCATACGACGCACGACACGAGTGACGAGATCGTACTAAATCATTTCGAGATTTCTGGAGATTTGAACGTTAGTAATGAAAGAGATAGCAATACCCTACCATATCTTTTCCTTATCACTCCTATTGTGCGTAACTCGATTGCGAGAGCTTCAACGGGTTTTTATTAACAAACATGTCTCAGGTAAAAAAAGCTCAGGGTTTTTTTACCTGACACGTTTGAGCTTCAACACAAATCACATTTGAAATGTAAAAAGTTATATTGTATCCGTTTTTTAAGTTTTATTACGTTTTGTAATAGTATTAACGCAATAAAGTTTAAAAAAGTAGTTTAATGAAAATTTTCTTTTCTTCTATTAAAATTGAATATCTTTTTGTTAAATAATAGGATCTGTTATAGTGATACCATTTTGAAATCGGTATTTAGTAGGCATATTATTAAATAAATGGGCACTGACAGTGTAGTACGTTTTTTTACAAAAATCATCCTTGAACTTGGATGGTATGTTAAAAATTAGGGTTAAAATTAGAGAAGAACCAACTTTTTCTTCAAAAGAGCTGAATTTACATAAAAAATCATAATTTATCATGATAGCTCTAGTATTCAGCAGTAATTAACAGAAATCAAAATGAAAAAATAATGGTTTATGTTGAAACTACAAACAAATTTGTAATAAAAGGTGGAAATTTCGTAAATAAAAGACAAAAAGGAAATATTTTCGGAACCCTTGGGTAATAGTGGTTAAAATTTTTAATTGTTATAGTTAATTATCTGGTTCATCGAATCCTGAACTGTGGACCACTATTTACGCCACCCCTGTATACTTGTTATCGTGTTTGCAGGTACTATAATATATCGAACTCTTGATACCTTGCTTCCCATTATTTAGATTCCGGCCATGCGACTAAAATGCCTTATCGCACTGTACCTTTCAAAATTTCATGTTTAATTTTTTTTGCTAGCAGGTACATAAATTAACTACGTTTCCAGAACTGTTAATAATAAAAATATAATAACTGTGGACAAGGCTGTATGATCATGATCACACAACCTTTGCAGGCTACCTATTTGCTTGGATGATGATCGAAAAACGAATATTTATGCCATAGATATATAACTAAAGACATAAAAGTAGCATTGAATACTATTATGAAGCGAAGTAACTCTTTCCTCATATGGAAACATTGTTTTTACTCAGATAAGATAGATATATATTTGACAATACGTTAAACTACATAGTTTTAATCAGGTTTTAATACTTTTCATAGGTACTACTAGGAAAACATATCTGTCGACATCAATTAATAACCGAAGTGATTGAAATTACATCAATAACGTATATTTTGAATTAAAAATCTCATTCAACAATAATATACAGTCACGAAGGTAAACAAAATGTATCGTAACAAACGTATTTATACATTGATGGATAATTCGATCAACAGCAGAATAAACGTAGGTATTTATTATATCTATTAATATTTACACGCAAAGTCCCAGAGGAGACATGGCATGAAAATATTGACCTTCTGGGGTAGATAGAGAGAACCGAGCGACTCAAGAAGCTTATTGACTTGGTACAAATTAAAATTTACATAAGTATCGTGTATGATATTCGTGTATTAAATCCATCCAAAAAAGTCAACAAAATCAGCGCGCTTGGAATTTAGGAGTTATCGTTGGACGACATTTTTGATTCAATGCGATTTAAGTATAATAACTACGAGTATCAATAGACTGTTGTTTACTATATCTATCCGATGGTTTTTGGTTTTTATTTATTAAAAATTTCAATATTCACTAGTGTTTCACATCTGCCGGGCGTCCCGTGACGGCCACTATTTTTATTTTTAATACATATACGACCAATTTTTTTTTATACTAATAAGGTGGCAAACAAGCATACGGCCTGCCTGATGGCAAGCAGTTACCGCAGCCTATGGACATTTGCAACACCAGGGGTGTCACTCTTGCGTTGCCGACCCTGTAAGAACCTCTTCACGCCTTTCTTGAAGAACCCCATACTGTATAGTTCCTTGGGAAAACCACGGCAGGGAGCTCATTCCACAATTTAAAAGTTCTCGATAGAATATTTCTCTGGAACTGCACAGTACGTGACCATTGCGGTTCCAGTGTATTTCAATTTATTTGTGCAAAAATAATGTTTAAACCATAAAATTAGAATTATTGTTTAAACTGTCATCATAACAGTGGAAGATATCGTTATATAACATTTTTGATGTGAAACATGGGGGGGGGGGGGGCTGAAGTTGCTCGCGTCCATAGGATTTACCACTTTCTCCTAGACTCACCCTACACGTGCGCCCTGGGTGGTACAAAACGAGCAGCAGAGCTGAGCATTGGGCGGCGGTCAAGTAACCCACAACGGCAAAGCACTGGTCAACTGAATACCCTCTGAAAATTGTGCCACGAAAGGAAGTGGGATCCCAACGTGATAACTTTCCCAAGAAAACCTCCATGAATTTACTGCAGGATGATTATGCTTTGTCTGACCACTCGAATAACCCTCAACGCCATTCGGTTGCCAGGCTGAATGGTGTGAAATTGGCTACCGAAGCTTCTATTGGGGTAACTTTCCGGGCCTTAAACGGTAACATCACTGCCGGTGACAAACTCACTATAACTCTCACTTTGAACTTAATACGTAAAAACCAGCGTATTGGAGCTTGAAATC
Organism: Pyralis farinalis; assembly: GCA_947507595.1. Classification (NCBI taxonomy): domain Eukaryota; kingdom Metazoa; phylum Arthropoda; class Insecta; order Lepidoptera; family Pyralidae; genus Pyralis; species Pyralis farinalis. The sequence goes on along the minus strand of OX382259.1, from coordinate 21,332,367 downwards.
CGAGAGGACTACTACAACCAGGGAAACTAACTATCGTCGAAAAGAAAATGAAATCTTAGCATATTGACATGTTATGCGTAAGTGAAACTCACATGCATTGTGCAAGCACGAATGGAGTTGGAACAATCTTACCACACACACCCTCTAAAAAACATGTCCTCGGATTTAACCCAGTATCAGACAGAGTAATGACACTTAAATTGAACACTACACCGTGCCCCTTAAACATAATATCTGTTTAGGCACCCACTGGACAGGCTCCGGAGGAAGAAATCGATGCATTCTACGGAGTACCGGAAGATACACTGGATAAAATCCCAAACCGGGAAATCAGGATTATTCTCGTAGCTTTCAATGCTAAGGTTGGCAGCACAATTACAGACGATTACAACCGGCAAACGGTTGTTCTGAGAAACGAACGAGGAGAAAGATTACTAAGTTTCTGTGTCAGCAAACACTTTAACATCCTCAACACATGTTTTCAACACCACCCGAGACGACTATAAACTTGGAAATCTCTTGGAGATAGATTTAGGAACAAGATTGACTATATTATGATTGAATGTCGCTGGAAATCATCCATATACAATGTCTCCTCCCTCCTGCAATCCTCCTGGTTGCGCAATTTGCAATTCGCTTAAAGGTTTCTAAAACCACATCACCTAAGACAAAACGATTGGATCCTATCGCAGGACCTTTGTTTCGAGACAGCACAGAATCCAAGCTAATGGAGAAACCAGTTTTGGAATACGACGAAATAAATGTCCAATCGATTACTCTTAAAAGATCACTTGATGAAGTCATGGAGCTACTTAGGATATCGAGGCAAGGTGATCGGAAAAATAAGCTTTCTATCACTGATGCGACGTGGGACTTAATATAACGCTGAAAGGCCATAAGATCAAAGGCCTTCAAAACCGTGAAACAAGAACAGAGTACAGCGCCCTCTCCAAAGAAATAAATAAATCTTGCCGCAGGGATAAGAACAGCTTTATCGAAGGGTTCTGCTGCCGGATTGAAGGGTGAGATATGCCAGGGAAATTACTGGGTACTGTGACGAAACAAAAAAGTAAAAACACTTACCAGGAAATTCAAACCCAGACACTGGGCAATCGAATACGAAAATGGTCACATGAACTTGATAGCATTGCAGAGAGATGGCGTGCTTACGCAGTTGTGTCGTAGATCTCTAGACACTCCTGATTTTGATCTCAATTGGAACAGTATAGTGCCAGAACCCGACATACTACGTTCTGAAATTACCGCAGCCTTGCGACATCTCAAGTATAAAAAGCCCCAGGTCCTGATCAAATAACAATGGAGAGGCTCAAAATGCTGGGTGATAATGGAATAGACGCTCTGCACAGGATCTGTAATAACATATGGCGTAGCGGTACATGGGCACTAGACTGGACTGAATCCATTATCATACTGCTTCACAAAAGGGCTCTACGAGGGTTTGTGATAACTAACTAATAACTAACTAACGTTTGTAGGGTAATAGCAGCAATCTCCATATTCGAATCATTAGATGTACCTCTTTGTCCATTTGACGAAATTGGCACGGATCCTTGCGCGTCCTGAACGGATCCCGGCAGAGAAACTGGATACATATTGTCACTAACTCTGTCCTTATTTACACAAACGAGTCAAAATTGCTCGCAGTTCGCTACACTCACTTAATGTCTTTAACCACTTAATATAACACTGCACAACTTAATATTATACCAGTAGATTTCCAAGAACTCTCACGCTAAGATACATGGGAATAACAGGTATATCACGTCGGCCTGGCCGATATCACGTCGGGCTGGCCGTGATCACGTCGGGGTCACCAATTGTAGGTATACCCAATCTGTATATGTAAAGTTTACACTACCGCAATTAGTGTGTGTTCTATATAAAAGATTGAGTACCTACTTAATTAACTAACTATCCATGTGCTGGTGTGTGGGTCCTGACTACTGGGAGTAGGTACTGCCACTTGTCATCAATTAAAAACATTAATTACGAAAAATCAAACTCTGTTTTATTTAACAATTCCTAACACAACTACCTATGTCAACCAGTGCGCAGTAACTGGCGATCACGCGTCACACTTTCAATCCTTACACACAAAACGCTGACACGCAACCTTACAAAGTACATGTGTTCCCATAAAGGTCTACAAAACCGCAGAAAACCTTCTGGTTCATAGCCAGATGCTTTTCCACGAAGTTGCGGAGTGAAAAAACTTGATCCGTACATCCTCTGCCGCTTCGAAATCCCCCCTGTGCTTCCCCAAGCATTCCATCGGATTTCACCCTCATTCTCCTTTAAATGATTTTTCCATACACTTTAGCTGCTAAGCTGATGGCCCTATAGTTGGTATAGTCCCTTGCCTTTATACAAGGGCACGATGACTGCGCGTCTCCAATCGCTCGGGACCCTTCCGGTTCTCCAGCATAATTTGCTCAAAAACCAGAAGGCGTCCCTAACGTAGGTGCAACCCAGTTTGATCATCTCAGCTGTAACCATATCAATTTCCGCTGACTTTCCATTTTTCAAACTTCGTATCGACTCAATCTCGATTCGATATTCGATTCAATCTCATCCATGCTAATGTCTTCATGGTACGCTGGCACTGCCGAATCAGTCACAGACTCATTCACAGCGCCAGCGCCCTGGACATAATCATACATTTCTCTAAAATATTCGCTCCACCGTTCTAACACTTACTGAGTGTTAGCAAGAATGCCACCAACTTTACATTTTATCTTGTCCATTCCGGATGCCGACGAACCACTCCGAGTCTTCTTTACCTCTCTCCAGAAGAGTTTGGTATTAGCCTCGAAGTTCTTCGTCAGCCTCCTATAGCCTTACATCCTTTGATCTTACATCTAGGCGAGCCAAAATTTTCAGGTAAAGTTAGATAAATTTCTTCATCTACAGTTCCATGCAAAAAATCACTGTATACGTCCATCTGATAAACAGGCCATTGATTTTCGGTACTAATAGCTAAAAGACAACGTACACTAGATAACTTTACTACAGGTGAGTATATCTTATGATACTCTAAACCTTCTCCTCCTCCTCCTCTTTTAAATCTGGCTTTAAATTGTTTATCTTCACCTCTCTCATTATATTTTATCCTGTAGACCAATTTGCGGTCTATAACACTGCTACCCTCTACAGTAGATCATCAGACATTGTTACTCAAGCTAAACTATTATGGAGTTAGAGGTAAAGCCCAGAACATGATTGCATCTTATTTAAATAACAGATTGCAGACTGTTTACATAGATGGGGTTAAATCTAAAGGCAATAATGTTAATATGAGGGTGCCTCAAGGTTCTATTTTTATTTTTAGTATATGCAAATGGTCTGCCCTACATGGTGCAGAAAATGGCGGAATAGTACTATTTGCTGATGATACCTGTCTAATTTTAGATGTGTCCCGCCGGTCTGAAAATATTGACAAGGTAAATGGCGTTGTTTGCTATTTTAAACTGGTTCACATGTAATATTCTGTTGCTAAACTCAGCTAAAATCAAATGGATCAAATTTAGTCTTCCAAATGTGAGTTTTGCCAATACAGAAGTTCTCATTGGGAATGTATTATATATATTGGGATATCTTAGAATTTGTTTATAACACTGCGTTTCTTAGAATTACAGTAGACTCCAAATTACAATGGGACCCACAAATAAATAAACATGGCGGTAAGCTCAGCTCTGCTGCATATGCAGTTGGAGAATCACGCAATTGACCGATGAGGCTACAGCGCGCTTAGTCTATTTCAGCTACTTTCACAGCATTATGTCGTATGGTATACTGTTGTGGGGAACGGCGGCGACTGACATTGAAACAATTTTTATCTTACAAAAAGAGCCATTCGCTCTATTTATAACATGGGAATCACTCAGGGAACTGTTCAAAGAAATAAATATCCTTACTGTTACTTCTCCATATATTTATGAAAACATAATGTATGCTCGTAAAAATTAAAGTCGGTTTCAAACTTCAGTGAAAAACTTAGAAGTAGAAATAAGTTGTGTATGCCGGTACTTGGCTTGCTAGAACTTGTATTCGATTTTATAATAAGTTGCCTGAAACAGTTCTGTCCTTTCCTGACAAAGTATTTAAAAAGCACATTAAAAATATTCTCTGTAGAAGGGCTATTATAGAATTGATGAATATGTAACTGACAAAGATGTCCGGAAATAATTCAGCATAGACTACCTGCCCTTAATAATCTTTAATTTTACCATTTGATATCATTATTGTACCAATATGCTTATGTAAAAAAAATTTTGTAATATCTAATTGACAATTTTAAACCTATATTGGCAAGTTTCTTTCGGCATTTCTTCTTGGCTAATTGTCATTTCTGAAATGCTAGTAAAATAGAAAAAAGTAAAATAAGAGAACTAAATAAGATACAATAAAATTATATTTCAAAAAACGTAAGACGTGTCTAAGTGACTCGAGGGCCGAATAGCAAATATTTTTTTTTTATCTTATTGAATACACTTACGGCGACGAAGGCGTAAGTGTGCTTGTTGCTGCCCCAGAAAGGGGAGAAAAGCAAATATAGAAACAAGGACAGACAAGTAAATAATTTGTATGACCGAGAGGTGGCGGTGGTGGACCTCTAAGTAAGTTGGCAACCTTACTCACGCGCAGGAACACAACAATCCTCCGGGAGTTGTTATTTAGCTGCGCTGTTCTGTAAGGTGGAGGTGCTCCCCCGGACGAATCATTTAGAACAAGATTTCCTGCTATGCGACACCAATTCAGAAAAAAAAATGTGAAAAGGCGTAGCACAGCACGACCTACTGCTGCACCCTTCCTCTCTTAAAAAGATTGCTCGCCTCTTGCCACCTCAACTGCTAACACAACTCCTTAGGAATTTAATAGTAACCCCAGTTACTCGCAGGAACACATCAACCTAAACGGTTGATGTGTTCCTTGTTGTTATTGTTATTTGGACACGGTTTTCTGTGAGGTGGAGATTTCCAGTCGGGCAGTTGCCCCTCACTTCAAGTGCATCAAACTCTTCAGCGGTATAGCAATGATTAGGTATAGGTATATCAAGATTTAGGAGTATGTACGAAAACGCGACTATGTCGATCCGGCTACAGGACTAGAGCACGAAACCTTTACAATTACAGATAGGTATGAGACAGGCTGACGACAGTAACTGTACGAAAAACTGTTCACAGCTACGCTGGAAAATATTTTTAAGCTTCTGAACTGGAAAGGATACGATATCAACGTCAGCGGCGAGCATATCACTTTTCTCGTCCACAAAACTTCAGTGTCTCAAGATGGAATTCTTCAACCAGTATGTTCTTAGTGATGAGTCTTATGGGTAAAAACTTGGTCCCTTACTATGGAAGGTCAGGTTAAATAGCGTGCGATGGAGAGAGCCTCGGAGTTTCTCTGAGGTTCAAATTCGGGAATGAGCACATCTGTAGTGGAACTGGGTTTACCGATGACTCTTAAGGATCAGTATTTAAGCTGAAAGTGGGCAGGTCACATAACTCGAAGAACCGTTGAAGGACGTTGAGGCAGACAGTTGAGGTTTTTGGCGATGGCGATCATGAACCGGAAAACGCAGCGTATGACGATCCCATACACGATGGACCGATGATCTGGTGAAGATCACATGGAGCCGATGGACGCAAGCGGCGCAAGACCGATTGCTATGCAAGTTTAAGGGAACCTTCCTTTTTTTAAGATTAGTAGGGCTCATCAAAGTAGCCCAATTGCGCAAGTTCATCCCCTCATATAAAACCACAGCCAAATAACAACTCTCTGAAAGGTTGTCGTGTTCCAGCGAGTGAGTTAGGTTACCAATAAGCTCCTAAGAAGTAGCTGTGTAAGCAGCAGGTGTAGCAATGGGCGAGTAATAAATAACTCTTGTACTGCAAACCTTCATAGGCTACGGTAACCATTTTGCATTAGGTGGGCCGTATGCTAGTATGCTCGTGCCTAGACTTTGTGTAAAAAAGGCCCAGCATGTTCAGCAGACGTCTAACATGATGATAGTGATTAGGCAAAGAAAGCTCGGAGGACCTAGATTAAAAACTTTTGGTTTGCTGCAGATGAAAAAAAAAAATTCACAGATCAAAAGCTGGGTACACCCATGGCCCTACGGACGGTACCTTCTTCGATATACCCTTTAGTTTCATATAGTGGTATAGCAACTTTATGGTACACTCATTCTTCTAGCTAGACCATATACTTAATATACCATGCTAACTAGTATATATTGAGCTACATCACGGCACCATATATAGGAGGAAATGATAGGTGAATAAAACTTACATCCACCAGACTTATAGAAGAAAACGCAATGGTTTCAATTTGACCTTGAACTTGCACAAAGTTGATCATAAGTCTAATATCTGTTGTTTCGAGAGATCGAATAGGCACCGAATTAAAGTCATCCAAAAGCGACACTTTGTTGAGCAGGTTTCGAGAGAAGAAATAGCTACCGCTATGTGTGCGTATTTAACTATTTTTGTATAAAACAGGAACTGCCTTACCCAAAATTGAAATTTCGTAACACCATAATTTGAATATGAGTGCCATTAAACTCCTGTTAATAAATTCACGATAATATTGTTGAACTTAAATGGAACTGTTTTACTTTTGCATTTCGCACAAATCCTACTCGATTATACAGGATGAAGAAAATAAAGTATGGTAGATAAGGGAAAATATAGGATTTTGTATTGGATAAAAAAATATTCTTCGTAAGCAAAAAGTTTTGTTCGTTTCCTCAGCGAAACTTCACATTTTATAATTTGAACAATAGGGATTGTTGAATTTGTTCCCGCAGCTATTTTGGAGTAATTCCCTAAAAAAATTATGGAGAAACGTTCGCTTAACAATGATATTTTCCTGGTAAGCCTAACCAAATATAAAATATACAGTAAGGTGACTTACACACGAACATATATTTTTATAACATATATCGGGGGGCAAATAGATATACAGACCTGATGTAAAGTGGCTAAAAAATAATACAGTTGGTAGGTAGCCTATGAACGCTTGGTTGTTAGGCAGAGAGAAACGAGCACCATAACGCGGTATAATTTATAATGGAAAATAAAAACATACATTAGAGTACCATTCAGTAGAGTTGACGATTAAATCTACCTTGAAAGATCTGAGATACATAAATTTCACGACTTAAGGAAATGCTGGTAAATAATCATTTCGATTTTTTAAATGTAACTCTGTGCACCAAAAAAGAAATTAATTAGTATATTATAGTTTGAAGAAAGGTAGTAGCAAAATCTAAACCTACAGCCCGTAGAAAATATAGTAAATTTAATGGAGATTGTGTATCGTAAAATTGCTGTAAAACGCGAATAAAGGTACCATTATAAATTACATAATATATAAAAAGAAAACAAATGTAAACTTTTTTAGCATTCAATTATAATACACATTATATTCATATTATTGGAGAATCGAATAAATAACATTTATATAAACAAAGTTTTCAAATATGCTATGTAAATATTATATACATTAGCGTACGTATTTTATCACTGGCTAAGAGGTATGTCGAACAACTAATAAAGATGTATTGTTGGAAAAATGTGTAGCGACTTGATGATCGTCCGCTCTGGTTGTGGTGATGGCGAACGCTGAGCCCACTAGATAGCAGCCAGGCGCGGCGCACAGTGCGCGCACGTTCACCCGCGCCGACTCGAACTTGTCCAGGTTCACACTCACACCGAGCTCCTTCCCTTCGGGTTCAGCGCCGTTGGCTAGTGCACCCGCCCATCCCAGCTCGCCTGACGATTCCCTGTTCATTTTGACGTAAAAGACAACTTTTAATATATGTCACATAACAAAAAAAACCGGTGCAATAAGTTTTCAGAGCAAAATGTACTTATAGGTATTTAGTTTTCAAACCGAGATATCCGTTGAACAAAAATTAGCACAAGAAAAATCAGACTGAATCAGGGTCGAAATACAAATTGCTCTTAAAGCAAGTCGTCATTATCGAATATTGTCATGAAAACAAAACGTCTTTAACATGTTATACCCATTTTTAATACAAATACTAGTCTAGAAATAGTTCTGAAGAGGGTACTCTTTTATATTAGAGAGCAAACGAGCATGTGGGTCACCTGATGGTAAGTGGTCACCACCGCCCATAGACTACACCAAAGCATTAGTACGCTACACCAAAGCATTAGTATTGTCTTAGCTAAAGCATTACTGATCCGTTGCCAGCCAGGGAAACATAGGCACTTTTCTTGAATTTCCGTATCGTATTTGTTGATGGTTAAACAGGCATATTGTGTTTGAATGTTACTCACGGTTTCTGTGGTGTGATTTGTTGATACTAAAATGGCGATAAACAAGTAATGGAAAGCGAAATTTTATTTTCATCGTTTTGTCCTGCTAGTTTGTCCATGTGGATCTTTATAGTGATCCTATATGATGTTTTAACGTTAGTAATTCTAATGTACTCGTATAGGGTACATTTTAAATTGAGATCATTTAGTAACAAGAACTATTTCCTTTTTTAGGGTTCCGTACCCAAGAGGTAAAACTGACACTATTACTGAGACTCCGCTGTCCGTACGTCCGTCCGTCTGTTTGTCACCAGGCTGTATCTCATGAACCGTGATAGTTAGACAGTTGAAATTTTCACAGATGATGTATTTCTGTTACCGCTATAACAGCAAATACTAAGTGGAGCTCCCACACAACAGACATGACTTTTTTCCGTTTTTATAGATTAGAATTATAATGGTACGGAACCGCACTTGACCGGTTTTTTATTAACGTAGTACCTTTTAAATTGAGGACGGTTTGCTTCCATGTTGTTTTACACTACGGACATTTCGCCAATGACATTTTGCTCTGAAAACTACCTGGCCTTTGGTATTGACTGATTGAAATCTGTATTCGAACTGTATCTTTACAAAATTCTTCTTTTTCTTCCGCATCATTTTGGTTTAAGTTCTTTATATTAAATATACATAACATATCATCAATATAACTTACCTATTTTGCTGTTTGGACATATCTATAAATACATTTACAGGGACCTCATAACAATTGACAATATTGATTGTTATGGGCACTAAGCACAATTTCTTTTCATCGAAATTGTGATTAATTTGGTTACTATATTCCAGTCTGAACAGGACGATGTTATCTCTCTTATTTGACTTTTTCCCGTCGAGCAAATCAACTTTATTATCATGCGGTTCCTCGAGGTGTAAAGATGGTATGTCTGGGGATATAACATCTTTCTCGTGGGATAAAGCTTTTGTGAAGCACTCCAACCACACACAATGCTGACCAACTGCCGTTTGCCCCCTAGTTTTATCGTTGGCTAGCCACCTCACCACAAACATAGATCGAATGAGTCCCGCCTTTTTGTTAGTAACCTCCTGGGGTGTTGGATTATTTAAAGATGTTTTTATGTCTGTAACAAATTTGCAATAGGGAGGTTGATTCACATTAACTTTACACTCTGGGTGACCTTTTGAAACTTTAAGACTGGTATAATCCACTCTTCCTTCGGCCAGTTCTTCTATAATCCGCCTAGCTTTGAATATAAGATGAAGTCTTTCGTGCGAATTTAGTGGATGATCTCGATCCTTTGCCGCCGTGAGGTCAGTTAGTTCCCATTGTCTACTCAACAAAGAAGCTTCCAAAACTTTAACTTCGATGTTAGTTTCCTTTTCATTGGTGACATTTTTTATCTCTACAGCCAAGCTCATTATTTCGACAGCTCTACCGTTGGCAGTTTTTAAACTGCGGCGAGGGACGACCGATACTTCTACAGCATCCTGCAATGACAACAAAAGATCATCTACTGAAGCATCAACATATTATTATTAGCAATGTATGAAATGAATGACATAGTACATCAAATTCGCTAGACTCGCTTCTATATTTGTTATTTCTGATTGGAATTAATTTCTTCCCTCCAATTCAATATTCATAATGCATAGTTAAGTGGAAAAAACACCGACCTATCAACAGACTGGTCCCCAGTTCGAATTGTGACAGAGGCAAACATTATATTCATATTTTCGGATTTTTGTACATATTTATAATTATCACTTGCTCGGCAGTGAAGGAAGAGTTCGTGAAGAAACCTGCATGCTCCAGAAATTATATTTTGAAAGACTTGTGTCCTAACCTAAGAAAAGTCTGAGTTTCCCCATGGAACCATTTGTGGAGGTCTGACGGCAGTTGCTCCATGTAAAGGATAGTATCTTCGCCAAATCCTTAGGCCACGCCAATTCCAATGGATTAGAAAACGAGATAACGATAGGAAGATTGCGTCATCAATAAACATCTCAATTGAGTCAGTATCACTAACTAAATAGTCTGGCCATACATACGATTACATAGAAACTTTTCTTTTTTTCAAATGTTTAATTATTTTGAATTTGGAACGCGTTTATTATGTTAAAAACTTCTTTCGATTTTATTTTTGCTGAGACTTCCATAAATACGTACATATAAGTTTTATTAAGATTACATTACTTCATAAAAAAATAAATGCCGAAATTTCATTCATTTGTAACAGAACTTATGGCCGAACTAGGTATAATATACCTACTAGTAACTAACATAACTTGTTATAAATTATTTTTAAATAAAAAACCTCCTTCAATAAACACCCAGGAACTAAAGAGCAAATAAAATACCAAAATCGCTTCAAGTGTGCCTGTAAGAAAAATTGAAGAGTATCCTCGGTTTCTCTAAGTCCCATCATCATAGTCTAACCTGATGACCATGGGATCACTTGGAAAGTATACCCTTTCAAAAATAAAAAAGAATTTTCTGAATCAGTCCAGGCAGGTTCGAGTAATCGGGGAACATACATAAAAAAGAAAAGATTCCGACGAATTGCGAACCTCCTTTTTTTGAAGTCGGTTAAAAAACATGTTACGACTACGACTCACCGTTACTGAAAAACGGAAGACATGCCTCAAAAGGCGATACGGTCGATCTATTTGTCCGGTCTCGTAATATGCGAGCAATCGCAGCGAGGGATGAGCTCGTCGCGGCCGCAGGAGCAGTCGGCCGCGCCAGCACCCTCCGCCGGCGGACGCGTCCGACGGCACGCGCGTTACGTGCCGCGCCGCTTGCTCACGCCACGCCTGTGCCCGCGCAGCACGCTCGTCTACACTCACCGTCAAAATACATCTATACTTATACGAAAATCAAACTACTTACTGGAAGTTACTTGAGTAAGTATTCACGTTTATACTCGTAGTTTACGTTAGATATCGAGTAACTAAAGAATGGCTACGTTAACACCAAAAAATCGCTCTTCAATTCCCAATTGAGACTAACAATTGTGAGCTTTTATTTAAATGATGTATAATGTCAAGTAACTGAAAGTAAATTTAACAAATGACAGCTAATCATTACAATGATGTTCAATAACAATTTTATTATATTCTTAATCTCGTAATTTAAATGAACTATAATAATTTCAAGAGAGATAGGGCGTATCAAAGCGGTATCAAGTTATACTTAATGTATTACAAGCGTCCATAGGCTACAGTAACCGCTTTACATGAGGTCGGCCGTATGCTTGTATTTCTCCCTACGTTGTATAAAAAAGCTCGTCTGGGAAAGTACTTTCACCTCAAACCGCAGCAAAATAATCTGGAGGGTTATTGTGTTCCTACATGTGAGTGAGGTCACTAGTAAGTTCGTAAGGAGTTGCTGTGTTGGCAGCAGAGGTGGCATCGCGCGAGTGATACTTAGTGTATTGCATGCGTTCATGGGCTACGTCTGGTGGGCCATATGCTTATATGCCCTATTGACGTAGTATAAAAAAAGAATTGGAATTTTAATTTTGTAGTTATAATGGAAAAATTGTCATCTATCTATATCTTAACATCAAGTCCCTTGCGTAGTATGCAGAGAGAACCAAGCGCTAAATGACTCGTTCCTTACACACGTCACTCGGTTCATTAACTTTGCCATGTATTATAACGATATAAAAATACAATTACTAACAATTTCTATTCATTATATATGTATGTAACTTGTGACCCAAAACAAATACATTTTGTTTTTTCAGAATTAAGACAAATTAAAACCAATACAGAATTTAAATATATAATATACAGGCCAGCCTTGTACTTGACCAGTTTGTCAGCTAAAATAATCTGCATATGGCATAAAATAAGTTGAGTTAATCGTGGTATACACTAAGGTACCAAGTTAATTTTTGAGCGGAAATGAGTAAACTTAACATAAAAATAGATTTCATTTTTTGTCCTATTGTGTCTACCGAAGCATAACCAGGCTTGCCACATGCAAATCAAGTATTGACCCCGTGTTGACACTCCATTGCAATCACCACTGATAAAGGAATATAAATGACTGGCTGCGCTGTTCTGTGGTGTGGAGGTGCTTATTAAAGATGCTCTCTTTTATCAGAGCCTCGTTTGCATGGTGCACTCCGTGCAAGTGAGAGCAAATTCGACTTACCCTTATTCAAATATAGGGAAATTATTACCCACCCGACTATAGTATACGTATTTGTTTTTTATTTCTAAAGTTAGTCGATACCCCGAATTATTATAACAAATTTATTAATGAATTATTTGACAACACTTTTTTCCAGACATCATTTGCCTATCGTCAAAGTCGGTTCAAATGGCAAGGACCGTTTTTTACCGGTTTTGGCGTAAAATACATATTGTAAGAAGTTTTCGTCTGACGAATATAAAAATATTTTAGTAGATAATTATTTTTTTCCTATTAGTATTAGTATATTTCTATTATAATGACTTAATGACAGAATAAACAGTGTAAGAAACCAAAATTGTGGTAGATTTGTATGTCCAAATTAGGTGGAAAGTATTTTATCCATGTCCATTTTGGTAATTACTAAGTGGTTTAATAATTCCCTATATCCCCTTTGCGTTCATTATTTAATCAAAATATATATACATATATATAATAAGTCTGTCTACTTGTATTAAAATTACTGTTGTTGTTCTATGGACGTATGAGTTTTAAAATGACGTCTATTTTTAATTATTCGCAAAATTCAATACCACAAGGACATAATATTCCACCATTTAAAGAAAAAAACCTAAACAAATACAAGGAAATCTATTCCCACTAAAAAAACCTTTAAGCTATTTTTAATTAGACACACATTAAAACTATACCTATAAGGTAGATCCAATTAATATCTATATATCTATGATAAGTCTTGCCGCGTCTGCTTAAGGGTTAAAAACCCCATCAAACTTATCCATACATAATAAAAACATACCAGCAAAAATAGGTGCCTCCTGATATTTCTCTTCATAAAGAGCTTTAAAACCATCCCCATCATCTCCGGCAGTCAAGAGGGTGATGCATTCAGGGTGAGATACGGCTATGTGAAGGTTCTGCATTTCCACAGGCCCGACATTTCTAAATTCTACGTCGATCGTCCTCATCTCCCCGGAGATCACCACGGGACTAACCTCGGAGAATGTCATCTGTAAATATAAAAGCTAAGCGTAAATGCATCATAATGATAATATTTCTATGTCATGTTATTGATATTTTAATAAATCGCAAGTTTTGGACATAGCAATGTTTTAATATGTCAATATTTAAAAATATTTAACAATAAAGTTTTTTTTTAATGAGTACTAATCCATCGTAAGTAGTGATTTTGATAATAATAACCATTAGTTCCGGCGCTTTAGTCCGTTTGAAATTAGAGCATATCTTATAATAAAATAAAAATTCTATACTTGTTAAGAAAAATATAAGCATATATTACATAACAACACACTAAGGATAGCCTTACGTCGGCATACAAACGGAAAACTTTCAAAACAAAACATATGGAATCTTTTTTAACTTGAATGGTCTTCGCACTTTCTAATAACTAAATTTCTTTATTCATCAACATCATTTACCTGCAAGCAAGGCGCTTCTGGAATAACTTTGATGTGTAAACATTTATCGATACTGCTGACACCAGATATTAAATTAACTTTTCCTAATATCGTCACACAATTTTCATTAGCAGTACCTTCTTCCCCACCATTGATTAATCTGAAATAAATAATTTAATAGTAATAGGAATGAAACGAGATAGTGAGTAATATGTAGTGCCGTGGTGGACTGGACTAGGGGATTCGAGTGTATAGAGGTATAAAACATGTAGCTTCATACTGTATATAGCGTTCTTGGGCATATTTTAAGATAATCACTAATTTTCTTTTATACAACTAAGGTGGCAAACATGCGTATGGCCTGCCTGATGGCAAGCAGTTACCGTGGCATATAGACGCTTACAACACCAGGAGCGTGTACGTTTGACGCTAAAATTAACTAAGCTTTAGTTTTATTATTTCACTTTCATTATATGTACATATATTTCGCAACATATTTAAATAATAGCAACGATTCATAACTAAGATGGTTGAAAACAATTGAACTTCACAATATCAGCATGAAATTACATGAGATAATCCGTTAAAAGACAGTCTGCATAAAACCCATACGGTAGGGCAAACACGAATCCTTTGCGAAAAAACATTCGTATCGTCATCGTATACAATTTGTATGAAAATTGAGCAGCGCCTCTATCGGACGTAAAAGTAACTACATTTTGAAGCACAAGTACTTTCGTATCGAGTTCGTATCGTAACGTGTTACGTACACGTTGACATATTTGTATTAAATATGGGAGCACGAACTTTGTTTTGACGTACGATATCGATAATCTCGAAGGCTGGCTATCGAAACTTACGAATATTTATTCACGTAAAAATCGTGGATGAAACAACTTGCGTAATTATGAAAACATAGTATTTGACCATTATTTTCAGTGTTTTTGGTAGAATTTCGCTTGAAAGCATTAGTAGACTAATGCTTTACATAAAATGCAAGATTTACCTAGAGTTTAACGTAGTTTATTGTGTTATTTTATTATCTTACTACAATACTTATTGAATACCCAGTAAATGAACAATAATATAGAAAACCTATACTAATAATATAGAAAAATAAACCTATTTTTTCAATGATTAGTAGGATGAAATAAAAATTTGTACATAATAAATTTATATATTAAATATATAGTTTATATTTCATTCTACTAATACATAATTGAAAAAATATGTATTTGTACTAAAGTACCTACCGTTATTTTTATTTATTGATTATGTTACACAGAAGTAAGTTGCAGGGCTAACAAAGAAAATCAACAAAACTGCTAAATTTGATAGAAACTGAATTTAAAAATAGTTTAACCTTCAAAGATAACAACCAGCCCTCCACCAGTGCCACTAGCAGCCCTATAGATATTTGCCTAATGCATATCGTGTTGTTTTTAAAGGAGCTCCAACCTTGACCTAATAAAACGAAATAAATTAAAACAAAAACTGACTTCACACTCCGTCACAAAAACAATCCAAAAAATTCTGATAAGGTATGTACTGTTAAAGTATAGATTCAAAACAATAATCAAAAACCAGCAATGTACATTCAAATGTTAAACTGCTATGCAGTAATGTAAAGCAAATAATGTTTGTCTATGTATCCCTCTACAGAACCTCTTTCCTTCGGTATCCGGCTTTTATAATAAATGGTGCTTCGTGAATATAAAATACATCTTTCTCTAACCAACCATAATAAAAATTAACAGGTTATGTGCCCAGAGTCGCTTAAAACCTTTAAAAGTCATAACGATTAAAAAAATGGAAGAAATAACTAAAATACAGTGCCTAAATAATGAAAAAGATTTTCCCTTGTGGAAGTTCCAAATCGACATTTTATTTAGAAGCTCAAATTTACAAAATGTTGTCTTCGATCCAGTCGATAGTGCTGCAATTCCAGTAGGAGAAAGTGCCGAAAGCCGAAATATAAAAGATGCCAAGGCGCAAAAAATAATTATGTTGACAATTGATAAAAGCCTCATGTTGCACATCATGGCGTGCGAAAATGCTAATCAAATGTACAAGAAATTGTGTTTTCTCTTTCAAAGAAACACGGATCAACAAAAATGTGATTTACTTCAAACTTTTTTCAAAACCGAATTCAACAACAGCAAGGATATCACATATCACATTGGTAACCTGCAAAACATTGCTCACCAGCTTAACCTAATTGATGAGAAAATTAATGACAACATGATTATGTCAAAAATACTATCTACATTACCAGAACGATTCAATAATTTTGTCACATCTTGGGAGTCGACTCAACTGTCTGAAAAAACACTAAGTATTTTGACTTCACGACTTATTGTAGAAGAACAAAGATTAAATAAAGTAAGTCAAAATAGTTCACCAATAGCGTTCAAAGCAACAAACAAATTCAACAAGTTTAATAATAATAAACAAAAGTACTGCAATATATGCAAGAGAAATAACCATAGCGAGAAAGATTGCTACTTAAATAAGAAACAGTTCTGTTCCATTTGTAAAAAAACAAATCATACGCCTGATAAGTGTTTCTTCAGGAATAAAAATAATAACAAGAACATACATAGCAAAAATACAGCTTTCATGAGTTATAACAGAATTGAAGAAAAACAGTTTAATAGCTTAACATTTGTTGTTGACTCAGGATGCTCAGTGCACATGGTGAAAGATAATGTGCTGAATGATTATGTACCCTCAGAGTCGGAGATTGGAATCGCAAATGGCGAGTCAATGACTAGTATGGGACAAGGTTCGCTACAGGGAACCGAATGTTCACTTCAAAAGACACTTTTTGTACCACAATTATCTAAAAATCTTATGTCAGTTAATGCTATCACTAACAATGGAGGCTCTGTGCAATTTACCAAAGACAAAGTAACTATATCTAAAAATTCAGAAACCATTTTAGTTGGCCAGAAGAATAAAAATGGCTTATATACTGTGGACATACTGCAAGATAAAAATATTTCTTTACTCAGTAATAGAAAACAAACATCTCAAGAATGGCATATAAAAATGGGACATCCATGTAATGAATTGTTACAAAAATTACCAAAAATAGCAGATGGAATTGAAATTGATAAAGAAAATTCAAAAGATATGGATAAAATTTGTGAAGTTTGTATCATGGCAAAACAGGTAAGAAAACCCTTTAATAGTCATCGACAGATAGCATCGAAACCTTTACAAATTATCCACAGTGATGTATGCGGTCCCATAGACACAGAGACGTGGGATGGTATGAGATATTTTTTAACAGTTCTTGATGATTATTCTCATTTTACAAAAACTTACCTTATTAAAAATAAAAGTCAAGTACAGTATCACTTAAAACAATATATTAATGAAGCTGAAAGAGAAATTAATTATAAAGTACACAAGTTGCGTTGTGACAACGGAGGAGAATATTCTAGTAATGAATTTAAAGAGTGGTGTAAGAGACGAGGTATTGTTGTGGACTACACAATCCCTCATAGTCCTCAGTTGAACGGAAAGGCAGAACGCCTTAACCGCACTATATTAGAAAAAGCAAGAGCTCTTTTGTTCGAAGCTGGTCTTGACACTAAAATGTGGGGAGAAGCGGTCTTAACTGCTACATACTTAATTAACAGACTTCCTACTCAGTCTATGTCTATAACACCTTATGAAGCATGGACAAATAAGAAACCCAATCTTAAAAATATTCAACAATTTGGTACTACTGTTTTTGTTAAGAAACTAACACCAATAAAGAAATTTGAATCCCGAACTAGGAAATTAATCATGGTTGGTTATGCACCTACAGGATACCGACTATGGTGCCCTGAAAGAAAGAAAATAATATATGAGAGAGACATAATATTCACTGTTATTGAGAAAAATAAAGAACATGATAAGACAGAAAGTAATGATTCAACAATACAACTACTGAAAGAAGAAGAAGAGTATTATTTTAAAAATGAACAAAATACTGAAACTAATATACAAAATAAAGAAGATGAAGAACAGAATTTAATACAACCAAGAGAAAGTGATTCTAGTGAAAATAATGCTCAAGAAAATATAACAGATAATAGTAATTTGATACCCGCGCGAGCGCTGAACGACAATAGTCACGTTCGATTGTACTCTGTAAACTAAAATCGAAAACAGTGGTTCAAAGTTAAAATAGCAATTTATCCGTAGTGTGTAAACCTGCCTATGGATCAAGTCTACGATAGTGTCATATAAAAAGTGCAAATATTGAGTAGTTTCTTAAAATTTAACAAGAACCGTAAAAATCGAAACGTTAAAACAACTACCCGTCGCCCCGTTCGCAACAGTCGGCGCACGCTGTGAGTCATCGTACCGCCGCGCCGCGCGCGCCGTCGGCCGATCGCACGTTATCGCTTGTCAACACAGCGTACGCAGGTGAGACCGGTACTACGATTGCGCCTGGCTTGTGACAATATCTATCGCATTACGTTTTATAAACGAAGTAGTTCGTGGTACCAGCCCATACAAATTGATAAAAATGCCACGACCGCGTTCACCAGCTACTAAAAACTGCGCATCATGTAATAAACCAATCACAGAGAAGAATCCCATTACTTGCAAATTTACCAGCTGCAAAAATAACTTCCATCAGCAATGCATTCCGATTATTCCGCCGGAACAGATATTGATCTGGAAGTGTCCTGAATGCTGTTGTGCAGCAAAAAAGGGAGGAGATAACTCTTTAACGCCAGTACGAGGAATGTCTGCTGCTATAAATACGGTTGAGCCCCAATGTGGGAGTGCACCGAACGATGACCTTGAAGTGGCCATCCCCGTGACCGAGCTCAGGATGTTAACTTCAGAGTTCCGGTTGCTCCGTCAGGAGATGTCAACAGTGAAATCTCAACTGGCGGAGGCTGTATCGTCACTCTCCCGTTGCCATGACCGGCTCGATTTGTTTGCCGTACAAATTACAGAACTTGCGTCAAGAATAGAAGTGATTGAGAATAAAAGTGCGGAAGTGTCTTTTCTTAAAAAGACAATTGAAGAGCTCAACGACCGGCTTGACGCACAGGCACAGGCGGGATATAGGAATGAGGTAGAAATTATGGGAATTACTGAAGCAATTCACGAAAACCCGATACATATACTGCTAACCACTGCATCTAAAATAGGAATGAAACTTACAGAAACGGATATTGAGTATGTTTCCAGGCAAGGTCCTCGAAGAAATATAAACGAAGGAAATAAACAACCGCTTCCACGACCAATGGTGGTTCGCTTCCTGAGACGCTCCAAAAGGGATGAATTTCTCAAAAGCGCCAAGACTCGCAGGACACTTAACACCAGAGACATTGGGGTAGAGGGATCTCAACAAAGTTTAGTATACGTAAATGAAAGGTTAACAAAACAAAACAGACTGTTATTTCGAGACGCCCGGATACACGCAAAGCAAGCGGGATACAAATTCTGCTGGACAAATAACGGTTCGATATATGTCAGGAAAAAAGAAGGAGCTGGAGCCATTCATATCCGCACTCAGAAGGACATCGAGGCTATCCGCATGGTTGTATCGCCAGCAGCCCTCCCCTCAACACAAAAGGATAGTCAAACATAAGATCTCTTTCCTTATCCCAGCATTTAATTATTATAAGACACTACTATTGCAACATTTCAATATTATAAGAATACCGTTATGTACCAATGCGCAACATGTCATATCTCATTTATTACATATATACACTCATTCATTCACACACTCAGATTCACTGCTACACTCACATACACATCGCCATTGTCATTCATATTCTAACCTTCGCCTACATTATAAATCGCAATATGCAATAAAGTGCTCTCCCTCTTACTTAGTGACATTCAAAACAGCGTGGCACGTTCTTAAAATTCATTTGGTTAAAATATTACTAGATTTATTAAACATTTTCATCAATGACTGATACCAACATCATTCGACTAATCGACTCGACAGAAATGAATTGCCACGAGGTTGAAACTCCGGAGCAATGTCGCGAACTTCTATCTGATCGGTATAATTTTAGAATACTAACATTCAATATCAGGAGCATACAGAAAAACTTTGAGAATTTTTTGATAGCTTTTTCACGTATAAGTATGGATATCGATGTTCTTATACTTACAGAATGCTGGCTAAATGATGACTCAAATATTCCTCCTATAAAAGGGTACACAGCATATCGTACGACTAAGTTTTTAAACCAATCTGGAGGTGTGATAATTTATGTCAATAACAAATGGGATCATACAGCGAACGAACCTGACATCAGGGATGCGAACTGTTTGAAAGTGAGTATAAAAAACTACTTCACTATTTTGGGAATATATCGTTCACCTTCATACAGAAATATGGATAATTTTTTGCATTCTCTTGACAAAGTAATTAAAAATATGAAAGGATCTCGATGTATAATCTTGGCTGGCGACATTAATATAAATATATGTCATAATAATATTGATAATGACAGTAATGAATATCTTTGTTTATTAGCCGAAGCGGGGTTGACCTCGACAGTCAATATACCGACACGCAAGAATTCATGTTTAGACCACATTATGGTATCGTCTAAGTTTCAGGTTAATTCTGTAGTATACAAAACGGGTATTACGGATCACGACATTGTCATGGCTGGAATAGATTTTGGTCTTACATCTGAATCTCGTCCACTAAATAGATATAAGGAAAAGCTGGATTACAGAAATGTAGTTACAGAATTTGAGAAAATAGACTGGACTGAGATTACTAATAAAGCGACTGTAAATGAAGCGGTAAACTGTTTTACTAACGTATTCAATCAAATTATAAGTAAAAATACCAAAGGGGTTTATATAAGACCCTCTCGGTTTGTCCTAAAGCCATGGATGTCGCCAGGACTTATCAGATGCTCTAGAAACAATGATAAATTACATAATATTGCGAGAAAAAATCCGGATAATCCAGTTGCTCAAGTTACATACAAACGATATAGAAACTTCTACAGGACTCTAGTAAGCAGACTCAAAAGGAAATATCAGGAAAACAAGCTCCTCGAAAGCCAGAATAATCCTAAAAAGCTCTGGAATGTGATCAAAGACATAACTTACACTCGGAAGTCGTCAAGTCAGTGTAGTGAACTAACTTCAACTAAAGCCAGCATGACAGAATCCTTAAACTACTGTAACGAGCACTTTTCATCACTAGGGCAAAACTTGGCTAACAAGATTCTCAGTGAGACTAATGAAACTCAAGATTCTTTGGCGGCCAGAGTAAACATACCAAATTCCCCTAAAGACACACTTTTTCTAAGGCCAACAGATGAGGTAGAAATAAAGGGAATCATATTGGGACTCAAACAAGATAGTGCTCCAGGAATTGATGGTATAAATAATCATCTCCTAAAAATACTGATGAAGTATATTCTTAAACCGTTGACGCATATATATAATTTAAGCATGTCTGAAGGTATTTTTCCTGATAAATGGAAGATTGCTGCAATTGTTCCGATTTACAAAAGTGGCGATAAAAACGATCCTAATAATTATAGACCGATATCTCTATTAAGCACATTTTCGAAAATCCTAGAAAAGGTAATCAACAGACGAGTTGTTGACTTTTTACAAAAAAATAATATTATTTCTGAAAATCAATTTGGATTCCGTCAGGGCAGGTCAACTGAAAATGCTGCTTACCTATTAACAAACCTGGTGTCTGGTTTCCTTGATAAAGGGAGTACATGTATCGGGGTTTTTCTAGACTTAGCTAAAGCCTTTGATACAGTGTCCATCCCAATACTGCTGGCGAAATTGGAAAAATTGGGTATCAGAGGAGTTTCACTGGAATGGTTTCGTAGCTACCTACTGGGACGTAAGCAATGTGTTCGAATAGGAAATCATACCAGTAATTCAAGCGGCGTAAATTTTGGCGTACCACAGGGTAGTATCTTAGGGCCTACTCTCTTTTTGCTGTACGTCAATGACATAATGACTATAGATATAAAGAATGCACAAACAATTTGTTACGCCGACGATACTGCGATACTTTTTCATGGGTCCAGCTGGGAGATAACTAAAGCGCTTGCTGAGTGTGGAATCTCTAAAGTGGCAAAATGGTTAAAAGATAATCTATTATCGCTTAATCAGTTGAAAACAAGATTTGTGTGTTTCCAAAAAACAGCAGCTTCAGATCCACGTTCTCTCACAGACATTAAGATTCACACATGCAGAAATTATTGGCAAATAAATCGAAGGGCCTGTAACTGTACCGCCATGGCTAGAGCAAAGAGCGTCAAATATCTTGGCATCGTTCTGGATGAGAGACTCACTTTTAAAGAGCATATTAACACAGCATCTGAAAGAGCTCGCAAACTTATTTATCCACTAAAACAACTAAGAAGCGTGGCATCTTTACCCCTTCTCAAGCAAGTGTATATTGCAATATGCCAGTCAGTTCTTTCATACTGTATAGCTATCTGGGGTGGCTCATGCATTACCAAAATGTTAAAAATTGAACGAGCACAACGATCCATATTGAAAGTGATGTTAAGGAAACCTTATCGTTTCCCCACGGATTTGCTTTACCGAGAATGTGAATTGTTAAGTATAAGAAAGCTATATATACTCAAAGTAACAACTACTGTTCATGAAAGGGTTCTCAAGTCTCCAGATTACAAAAATATGTTAAACAAAAGAGTATTCAAAATTCCCGTACAAAAAGTTAATACAGCATTTTGTAGAAGATTCTCGTCTTTCCTGCACCCATTGCTTTATAATCGCATAAATAAAGCATGTAACATGAAAGAATGTAAACGATATGAAGCGAAAAAATTGGTTTTAAAATGGCTCCATACGCTATCATACTCAGCAACAGAAGAACTACTTAAAGTAACAGAATGACATTAGAGTTAGAACAAAAGAACACTTAAATAAACATACAAATGAACTCTCAAATAAACATAAACATACTCGTAAAAGCACCACACATATACACTCAAATCGACTTACTGGCGTCTAGCCCGTACTCATATGTACCCACACGACACACCACATCTCACATAAAATACTGTTTATTATTTTTTATTTATTTTTTATATTTTCTTTTCACTTTTCCTTTTAAATGTAATTATTTAAGTTTGATATAGGTACAATTGTTGTCTAAGCGCTAATCCAACCTAGAAAAATGGACTTTGTATGATTTCCACAATACAGACCAAGAGCCTAGTGTGGAAGTTATTGTAAATGCTATTCAGGAATCTTAGTCTACCAAGTGTAAAATAGTAATACTGTATAAAACCTTATATAACACGTATATAGCACTCTGCAACCTGATTCATGTAATAGATTAGTTACTTGGTTAAATAAAGATTATTATTATTATTATTATTATTATTAATACTTTGGAAGAAAATATAGCACAAAATAGTGAAATTATTAAAACACAAAGGCCGACAAGACAAAGACGTTTACCTAAGAAATTTATGGATTATGCTATGCTCACCTTTTATGAAGCAATCACAGGCCCTGAAAAAAAGGAATGGCTGAAAGCAATACAATCCGAAAAGAATTCAATACAGAAAAATAGAGTATGGGAAATAGTAGAAAAAGATGAAGCCAATGGAAGAAAAGCAATATCCAGCATGTGGGTATTCAAAGTGAAAAACGATGGTACATATAAAGCGCGATTAGTGGCAAAAGGATGCCAACAAATATATGGATTAGATTACCAAGAAACTTTTAGTCCTGTCTTGAACAACAGCTCGCTTAGAACAATTTTAGCTATAGCTGCTGGTAAGGACTATAATATTATGTCATTAGATATAAAAACAGCTTTTCTATATGGAGAGTTAAAAGAAGATATATACATGTCTATACCTGAAGGATATGACCATGACTCTTCAAAGCTTTGTAAGCTGAATAAAAGTCTTTATGGCTTGAAACAAGCACCCTTAAAGTGGAATCAAAAATTTACATCTGTTTTACTCAAAAATGGAATGACTCAGTTAAAATCTGACAAATGTATTTTCAAAAATTATGATAGTTCAATGATACTTGGGATATATGTTGATGATGGAATTCTCATTGGAAAAGATCAATTTCTACTTATAAAATTGTTGGAAAACATGAAAGAAAATTTTGAAATGACATACACAGATAATCCACAAGTCTTTCTAGGAATAGAGATAAAAAAGACAGATAGTACAATAGAGCTAAAACAGAAATGTACTATTGAGAAAATTTTAGAAAATACATATATGAATAGTGCAAATACAACCACTACACCAATACTTGAAAATAACCTTGATGACAAGGAATCATTCACTGTTAGGAATTATCCTTATAGAGAAATAGTTGGTCAATTACTATATCTATCTAATAAAACGAGACCAGATATAACCTATGCTGTTAACTACGAGAGCAGACATACAGAAAATCCTTCTAATCAAGACATAAATAATGTAAAGCGTACACTGAAATATTTAAAAGGATGCACAGAAGATACAATTTCATATAAAAAAGGTGAAGATTGCACCAAAATCGAAGCATACTGTGATGCTGATTTTGCAGGCGATAAGGAAACAAGAAGAAGTACGAGTGGATATTTACTTATGTACTGCGGTGGACCAATACACTGGTGTACAAGAAAGCAACCCATTGTAGCCTTGTCAAGCTGCGAGGCTGAGTATATTGCAGCTGCAGACTGCTGCAAGGAGCTACTTTATGTAAAAGGTTTAATTGAAGAATTATTAAGTGAAAAAGTGTCAGTTAAGTTACATGTGGACAATCAAAGTGCCATTAAACTTATTGAAAATGGTGTGTTAAATCGCAGATCAAAACACATAGATGTTAGATTTCATTTTGTACATGATTTGTATATGGAAAATGTTATTAATATTGCGTACTGTCCAACCAACTTACAACTTGCTGATATATTCACAAAACCATTAAAAAATAACAAATTTGCTCAACTGAAATCTATTATAATGTCATAATATAATATTTTTTTAATATGGTTTATAACAAGAAAAAGTAAATTGTTTTTAGTTTATCTTTTAAAATACTAAAAGTTACAAATAATATTAACTGTAATATAAATTAAACTTTTATTGTAAATAATACATCCATTTCATTGGATTGTATTGTTCTGTTTAAAATGTTTGTTTCAGTGTATAGTATTTTTTTATGCAATTAATAATAACTTGTAACATTGCTGTTTGCTGATTAAGGGGGTGTGTTAAAGTATAGATTCAAAACAATAATCAAAAACCAGCAATGTACATTCAAATGTTAAACTGCTATGCAGTAATGTAAAGCAAATAATGTTTGTCTATGTATCCCTCTACAGAACCTCTTTCCTTCGGTATCCGGCTTTTATAATAAATGGTGCTTCGTGAATATAAAATACATCTTTCTCTAACCAACCATAATAAAAATTAACATGTACGAGTACGACATAAACGAAATCGATTGATGACTTTTTATATATTATACTTAGGCCGAGCATTTGAAAATCTTGAGACTATTAAATGCATACCTTGCGACCTGTGATTATTTATACGATATATAAATAAACAAAGCTTGCGACAGTTCTCCTTTGTCGAGTCTCCGAGACAGAATATCAAGAAGCCGTTCAGAAATAAAAGTAATCCAGCTGTTTATGTTTTTCAAATTAAAACATAATTTATATTTTTTCAAATATTAATACTATTTAAAATGTTAATACAAAAAGAATATTAATATTTCAAAGTTTTTGTACATAATTCACTCGAATATTTCATAGAATACTTAAGATAAAAATTACAAGAACAACTTCATCTAATTTCAGAACGAATCGTTCACTCAATTTGTTCGTTCCCGGTTTAGGTAGTATCGAAATGCTATCGAGGATACGATAGGACGACGAAGGTGCTTCGTGCTACGTACTAGCGTGATACTGCGTAATACTATCGAGGACTCGTTACGATTACGATACGAGTTTCTAATATGTTCGTGCTTACCCTACTGACATATGGGTTTTAGAAAATATTATTCTCTCGTTCCAAATAGTGCAAATTCATCGCTATACATTTAGGGACACATTGCTGAGTGTTCCCAATTTTGAAATATAATGTATTATGTAATATAATAATACGTAATAGATAACTTTCAAGATTTTGAGATACTTTTGATTTTTTATATTCAGTAACAATATACTCACTTGTAAGCTAAACCGTGAATATTGAGTTGACCAACTTTTAAAGGAGTGATGGAAAATGTCAACACTTTAGTGCAGTCACCCTCCAGAAGAACCGATTCAATCTTTGGTCCGAAGATGACAGTGCTCTCCAGGACGCGGCCCGCCGCAAGGGCAGGTTCGTTGTTTAACACGTCCTGTCCGCCTTCCCGGGTGTTCTCAGTGCTTGGCACAAATTTCCACAATAACTCAACGTCCTTCAATATTAATGTAATTTTCAAAGGGTTTCTTAATGTCATTGAAATTTGAGTTGGTTCTGTAATAAATTAATTATCAAAAAATCATTATATTTGCTAGTCTGATATATATATATAAAAAAATATATAAAAATCGATCTTATTTGCTATAAATGTATGCAGTATGTACTATCAAAGTTACCAAACAAAAAATATTGACGATTAAAATATACTAGAATTCTCCCCCTAGGCCGAAATTTAACAAGATTAGCGCAGAGATGACGTTACACGTTGACGCGACACAACGATTTCAAACATGATTACAAATTTACAAAATTACAAAATAAAATAACTATATTTAAGTAAAATAAAATAGCATAGGGAATTCCATTCATTCTTTTAATGATTAGAATTTTATCTTTATGCATGTATGTATTGTAAAAATGTACCTGTCGCTCTTTAATTCTTGCATTACGGATTAAGTACAGTCTTTTTCCTGCCATTTACCTTTACACGAATGATGGTAGTCTCAGATACCATGTGAATTGCAACAAATTGCATAAAATAATGTAAAGGGCCTTTACCTCCTTGCGGTACAATAGGGTTAGCGTCGGTGCTATCGGTGTACAAGTCGACGGTGGGTTTGAATATCATAGGTGGTGCGCCTTTGGCAGCCAACAACAGCATCTCCTCGAGCGCGTACCAGGCGCGCTGCGCGGCGGGCGGCTCACCCATCGCCACGGAGCTGGCGGGCACGCGGCCCGGCGCTGACAACGGCGCGGGGCCCACGCTCAGTACCGCCGTGCCCGAACGTTCCACCAGCGGCAGCGGCAGCTCGGCTAGGCACGAATTGAACTCCTCGGATCCCTCTACCCAATGCTAAATCAAGGAATAATTTTATGGTACTTACTATACTTGTACTGATTCGATCATTTGTAGGTACGTAAATAATTATTAATGGCGGAAAAATTTAAAAGTCCTTCGTTGTGATTTTTCTTAATAAATAGGCTGGAACAGTCTCTTGTCGAAAGCGAAGTTAATAAAGAGGTTTATTTATAGAGTTGATTAATATCTAAGTGACACATAAATTTATGTCTAAATATACTTTTCGATGTCACAAACTATTGTATCGACTTGCCGACACCGATAGAGCCGTAATGACAAAAATAAAGAATAATCATTAACTTCATATCCTGGGCATTTATGTGGTTTTTCAAGTGCGCAGACACACTGGTTAATTTATAAGTACGTAACTATACCTGGTGTGCCAGCATATACTCTCTCAGGAAGGCTTCCTGCTGCGCGGGTGGCTGACGCGCGGCGGGTGCGGGCGGAGCGGGCTCCAGCGGCGCAGCCAGCCAACGCACGGCGGCGCGAGGCCGGCGCAGCGCGCCCGCCAGCCGGCCCAGAGCAAACTGCACGTGGTCTGTCGCCAGCCGCCAGCCGCTCGCCCCGTATACCTACGATACGTATTGTTACTTTCATATAGGTAATCCTAAATCTAAATCCATTACAGAACTTAATTATGCTATGATAAACTTGTTCTAAAATGATAGCCCACTGCAATTATCTAACGCTCCCTGGTACATGTCCCGCTAGATTAGTGTTTTCCGATTTATGTATATATTTGTAATTATTACTTGCTCGTCAGTGAATGAAAAAAATCGTGAGGAGACTAGCATCAGAGTCGCGACCAAGAAATTTTATTTCAAAAGACGTGTGACCTAAGATAGGAGACCTTAAGATACAAATTTTTACGTAGAGGCTTAGATAGCAGACCCCGGCGCTGGTAATGGACGAGGAAACGGAATTAACACGGACAGAAGAAATTTATTCTGCGTTAACTTGTTTCAAATCAAACAGCCAACCAAAAATTTCTGTACTCCGTAGGTTGAAAGAAATCTCTTAAACAGGTAAGGTAATTTTTGAATTTCAATATGTTACTCACTTCTAACAGTACTTTAAACAAAATTTTTGAAATAAAAGTATGATGATACGTACCTGATATGCTTGTTTGTAGCATCGATATGCATGCTTCTTTTGTCCTGCTTTTGAAAATCTGTGCCCAGCGAGGACCATGTGAAAGGCATATTTCCGGCACATAGCTTTAATGCCGGGGCCTGATAAGAAACACAGTGCCGCCTGTTCTAATAACATGGCACTACGCAAGTCACTGTCCTCAGAGGTCATGCGAATTAACTGTTTGGCGGCTTCCCCGTGAAGTCCTGAGCCACTTAAACAGAGCACAGATAGTAACGTAGCTCTAACAGCATACTGGACCATTCTGTAACAGAAACGTGGGATGTCCTTACGAAATCCTTTTGATTGCGCTGATGTTAGAAGTGTTATTTTTTCACTGCTCGAAGGGATTACAGACCTGAGTATTTGGTATTAATTTCTTTATATGCTTTATATCTCCACCCGTTCCTGAGAAAAAGGGCCTTGACAGACAGACGGACAACAAAGTGATCCTATAAGGGTTCCGGTTTCCTTTTAAGGTACAGAACCCTCAAAAGCAAGTATTGAGAAAGTGCAACTAAAACTGGTAAAATTCTAGTTACATTATGCATATATTTGAGAATGGATATCTTTTCTTGGCCGACAACTATATGGTGCGTCCGATGTTAAGCGATTACCGTTGCCTAAAGACGCCTGTAACAATGAGTATCACTCGCGAAAAGCTTAGTTACTCTCAGAAACATAGCAATCCTTCAGTGTATTATAACTTGACTGCGATTTTCAACAGGGTAGAGGTAACTACATAGTAGCTCCTAAGTTTCGTTAGTCTTGTTTCTTAATCGGCCGGCGATTATTGATTTCGGCACAATAAGTAATCGTAAGGCAAGCGACCCTACCTATAGCTCTCATAAAATGGAAACAAGTAGTATGTAAAAATAATAAAGGTATGCAATTCAAATTTGTTAGGAAAATTTAACACGGAACACACTAAGCCCGTATAAACGGAAATCTTATATGATCACTTATATGTCTGTCTTGACAGGCATTTAATCAGAAAGTGTCACAAAGGCTTAGTTCGTTTACATGCTTTTACCATACACATATTAATTTCTCATAAATAAAGTATAACAAATAAGAGAATCATTAAAAGGTACGATATAATGCTCGCTAATTTTTGGGTAATATTCAAAAATGTTCAAAATATCATTCTCCTCACTATCTTCGTAGATTCATATCAGAAGCATGCGAAAATTTCAAAATGGTATACTTTTATCCGTATTTTATACGAAATATAACGTATAAGTATCTCAATAAATATGGAAAAAGAATTCTCAACTATCGTTGTGAATTCTAAAATATATAAACTAAAGATTAAGGATTATAACATAAATCTAAGCAAAGTACACACAGAAACGGAACACTCGTCTCGCTCCCGACGCCAGAGATCGCACTCCCAGAGAACATGATGTGCTGTTTGCTCGAATTCATTATTTGTCATAGAACACTCGCATAAAGGCGATGACACAAGTCTAAACGAAAAGAGCTTAGTTCTAAAGTTTCCCTGTCCAGAAAAAAATTCGGGATGATCGACTTCTAACCACTCTTTACTTAATCTCTCTCGCACTGATTGAAAGAACTGATACAAGTGGCGTCCTTTAGTAGACGTTTCGCATCTTTCTTGCCATTCAGACAGTAAAGTTTCAAATACCTCGTCAATTGGTTTAAATAATCTAAGTATTTTGTCCATATCGCGGTGTTTTAGAAAGTCCGGGCGTTTATGACGTTGAATTTCTAAGTCAAATGGTAATACGCCTGCCAGCACTGATAGTGCCTCAATGCTCACAGTTCTATACGATTTACATAGAAATATTAACCCTTCGAAACCCGGGTGGTCGTATACGACTGCGAAATGTATGGGAAAACGTATATAACGGGTTCTGACTGCTCAAAGCGAGACGCTGACTTTGCAGTAACTTACGACGCGCAGCACCTATGGTAGCCCTATCAGCCCATGCAGGTGAACCGTACGTAATACATCCTAAATATGTATCTATCTATAACCAAATCCCTTGCGGGGTAGGCAGAGAGAACCGAGCGCCACGTGACTCGATCCTTACATATCTCACTCGCTTCCTTAACATTCATTGCTCTTCTCATGCACGCACGCCGATTTCTAGGGCTCCTGACATCACCTTCTGATAGAACATGACCAATTTGGTCATGATAGGTAAGTCTTGGCCTTCCCCGGCTCCTACATCCTTCCACTTTTGCATTGTATATCTGCTTCGTCATTCTTTCATCTTGCATTCTTTCTACATGCCCGAACCATCGGAGCATGCCTTTTCTTATTTTAACACCGACGCTCTCTTTCCTAAATATGTGGCTGTGTAAATAATTTTTAACGTTTTAAAAGTTAAGCCCCACGTCGAGGTGGAAATTCGAGTTAATGCATAAAAGTCCTTTTTGGCTTTTTCTCCAACCTGCTTCATATGTTCAATGTAATAAAAAAAAATGTATATTGTATGTATTTGTAATTTGAGGCGATTGGGAAGAAATAAAATGTAAGTATATTATTATATAAGACCAGTAGGGTTACTCAGAAAACCAATTCCGATAACTCTGTATTGGAATTAAGTTCTTGAATCACGACAAGAACCCCATATTAGTTTAATCTTCATTCCCGATTGTCTCTTTAGTTAGGCACTAATAATAAGATGCAATCGCATGTTGACCAAATTATAGTCGATTGAATATTGAAGAAATTATGAAATATTACCGAAAACTTTGACATTGGAATTAATGCAAATTTATACTACTTTTTATGATCACATCAGCAGTATGCTATGGCTTATTATCAACATATTTTAAGACGCAATTTTATACTAACACTGGGGCTCAATGAACCTACTTTTGGTCTGAATGCAATCTTAAAGCTTTTACTACGAGTATCTCTTGGATATTGCGCAATTATTTTGAAATTATTTTTTAATTTTTATTTGTGACTGCTAAAATCAAGGTTCTTTTATGGATTTATAGACATAAAAAACATAAATAAAAAGCATTTAGAAGTGAAAAAATATTTGACAACTAACCGACATGTATTTAGATATGTGGTGATGCTTTCTTCCATGTAACTATGGGTTTTCCGATTGGCCTCTCCCGCCATAAAAGCACTAATTGCAGCCATCTCAAGAGCTCCTGCATAGCAAAGCCAAGCGCTATCCGCGTAGAACTCCCGTTTTGCGGTGTGGTAGGCGTCGAACGCGCGCTGCCATTGCCCACATAAGAACCATAAGTCGCCCAGTCGACGTAGTTGTAGTTCTGGACAGTCACTAGAATATCTGACAAAAATATATGCAACGAGAAAATATTTTTATTTAACCATTACCCACATATATATATAACGAAAGTCCTGACAAGGATTGAATATGGTATATTTTTTCTACAAGTCTGAAATATTTTTTTTTTAATGTTACTCTGTCCGTTGGGTACGAATCAATCAAAAAGCTACTAAACACAAATTGAGCAAATTTTACGCGGTGATAGGTTATACCCCTCGTCAACATAGGCTCGTCATATAGTTTTTTATACTGGAAACGCATAGCAATCCGGAGTTAAATTTGAAAAACACTTCTCGTATAGTAATATTTTGGAGGTGATGACGAGAGTAGTCGGCAAAGACGAAAAGTCATCAGATTTTCTCAATTTGTTTTAGGTATACCAATTCAAATTTGTCCTGAAAACTTTGCATATACATACAAACAAAATGTCAAGAACCGGACAGCGAAACCCTAGTCCTAAAGCTGTCGTTATATTTAAAATTTATTTCTTTAAATTGCAACTAAAAAAATCCGCTTGAAGTTTTGCTATATTTATTTAGAAACCCACCGACGTATATTAATGAACTAATTAGCTAAGGTGCACCACGAACAAGTGATATTGTCTTTGATTCTTAAACTTACGATGATAAACTTGCACCTTCAACAATGATCTGAGCTTTTATTCAGTGAATAGCGAGGTCTAGGGATACCAATAATACCAGTTGTGATGATCAAACTAGGTGGCATTTACGTCCGGGACGCCTTCTGGTACTTAAGCAATCTATGCTGGAGAACTAGAAGGGTCCCAATAGACTGGAGACGCGCATTCATCGTGCCCTTGTATAAAGGCAAGGGGTCACCCACCACGCATGGACTGCGCCAGCTATAGGGCCATCAGTTTGATCTTCGCTTAGCAGCAAAAGTATATGGAAAGGTAATTGAAAGGAGAATGAGGGAGAACTCCGATGGAATGCTGTGGGAGACACAGGGAGGATTCCGAAATGGAAGGGTTTTGTGGATCTTGAGAAAGCATTTTGATAGGGATGTGCGAAAGGAACTGTGGGACATATTGACGACATATGGGATTGACGGTTCACTCCTCTGTGCTATGCAGTCCACTTTCAAGGACTGTTCAGCATGTGTGCGGATAGATAGTGGCATGTTTGCATGCCATCTGCTAGGATGTTTATCCTGTATCTCGATAGTTGTCTGCAGAGAATAAGGTCAATGAATGGGGGATTGCGCATGGGTGACCTAGTGGTGAACTATCTGCTGTATGCACACGATGCCGTGTTATTAGCAGAAATACAATCTGAACTGCAAACACTGGTCACAATGACGAAAGACGAATGTATGGAGAAAGGCTTACTATTGAATGCGAAGAAAACAAAGATTTGAAAGAGAAGAAACCGGAACCAATTTAAGGATTACGGTTGATGATGAAGTGGTGTAACAAGTGGATGAGATTGTATATCTTCGATGCGCTTTCAGCAGGGATGGAAGGTACACCGCAGATGTGGAAAGACGAGTGAGTACGGGGAATAGTGTAAATGGAGCGTTAGGAAAACTTCTTGGCAGTAACAACTTGCGCCAGAAGGCACAGCTCGCTATACACAATGCGGTGCTGGTCCCAACGCTTAATTATGGAAGCGAGAGAATGAAAGTAGGATAAACACGGTCGAAATGCGAGCGTTGCGCAAAATTTGTGGCATAACGCTTGTAGACCGTATTCGCAATGATGATGTTAGAAACAGAGTTGGTCTTAAAGAGAGCGTCGGTGATAAAATAAGAAGAGGCATGCTCCGTTCGGACATGTAGAAAGAATGACGAAGCAGATATACAATGCAAAAGTGGAAAGATGTAGGAGCCGAAGAAGGCCAAGACTTACCTACCATGACCAAATTGGTCGTGTTCTATCAGAAGGTGATAACAGGAGCCGTAGAAACCGGCAAGCGTGCCTGAGAATATCAATGAATGTTAAAGAAGCGAGTGAGGTATGTAAGGATCGAGTAACGTGGCGCTGGGTTCTTTCTGCCTACCTCGCAAGGTATTTGGCGTGAAGTTATAGATGTACGATGATGCACATAATTATTTATCTTATTATTCGTGTGACATGTTAAAAACCTCGGCAATCATCATACACACACATTTTGTAAATTATGTTAAAGGTTTATTTCAACTTAAATTCATGTTCATAATTACTTGGGACAAACAAAAACTCTACTAAAATGCCTGGTGTATATGTGTGTGTATTAGTTCCTAAATCAATGGCACAAAATTTCAAGCGGCATTAGCGGTCCAAGCAATAAAATAAAATGTCATACATGACAGTGTTGTTGACAGTAGTATTTCCACCTTTTCCAGTACCAAACCACCTCTTTGTGGCCGAAAGCAATGATCTGCTAACGCCTTTTCTATTTGCCACCTGTAATATTAATAGGTATATTTATTACGATGTAGCAAATTTTTGTGGTTTCTTTCGCCTGTTATTGTCCCCGGCGACTATATATTGATTTCCGATTTAAGGGCAAAAAAAGTCACGCAACGGAAGGCTTGAATCGTTCCCGTAGATCTTCTACGTAGGCCTTGCAAATATGTGATAATTTACAACAGAATAAAAAACGCTACATTTAAAAAGCTTTTCTGTTTCTCCATTACGTGCTTGCAGACGGGCAATTTAACACCTGAGAGAACAGTGATAGCCCAGTGGATAAAGAACTGGCCTAGTGACCGACTAGTCGCCGGTTCGAATACTATATTCGGACTTTTAATTCGATTCACTAAAATGACATTTGCTGTGTTACCACTTTTGAGCGAAAGAATAATTTAATAATATTTAATTTTCTGTGCAAACTATGCAAATAATATTTTCATTCAACTAAATCATTAGAATCTCTGTCATTGTCTACTTAATTTTACCTACCTCAGCTTCAGAAAATCTGCTGAAAAATACTCGGGAAGGCCCAGACCCAGCCCTAAAATTTCAATACTAGCCTTAAAACGCGTATGAATTTTATAAAGTTATTATGAACTTTTTTACACATAGATACCAAAAATATCACATATTTGTTATATTTGTATTTTTTCATTATTGTATAAGTTCACTAGCAGTTACTTTATGAAATAATATCCTGAAAGTAAGCCGTGTGAAAGTGTACGTGAAATCTGGGTCTCCATAGGCAATTAAGAAAATCACACAGGCATTAACATCTTAGGAAAAACTGCCTTAGTATTTCGATCTCTTCAGACTTGTTTCTATGTACCTCTCTTGTTTTTTCCATATATAAATCGTTGTGAGTCAGATTTAGACATTTCATAATTAAAGTTTTCAACACAACACAAAATTCACAAATAATAGTCCTTCCTATCTTATTCGTTAAAACTTACTTAATTTTAATTTAGAAAATTTCGTGACCCTACAAGCTCGAGAGAATATTTCGAGTCAACATGGCGTAATTTTACGAACGAAGAAGAAATTGTTTCGATCCGAAGTCGTAATTTTCATGTATTTGAATCGCATTGCGTGTCAAAGCTTGTGAAAAACATTTCACTGGGAAAATATTCCGATTACAAGCAACAACTTTTCTAGTCGAGTAAGAATTTTCCATGTTAATGTGAATATGTCTGCAGGTCACTAAAATTAACTGTTTATGTGCATTATTTTTATATTATCGTACATACTTCATCGTATGTTTGTGTATGTTATGATAATTAACGGTATTTAACATCGTTATTTTTTGTAGTCAATCCAAACTTCCATCAACCACACACGAGCGACAAAGGATGGAATTCACGTACTTTCTCGGACTAGGAAGTAAAACTAAATAGTTTATCTACCTATACATATAAATAAAATTGAAGTGTCTGTCTGTGATTTCAAAATATCTTTATCTTAAGCTCATATTATTATTTTCACGTTACCAAAGCCCTAAATACGCATTTTTACCTTTTTTGTCTGTCTGGCTGTCTGTTTGTTTGTCCGGGCTAATCTTCGAAATGGCTGAACCGATTTTGACGGGATTGTCACTGGTAGGTATAGGACTGTTTAGAGCAGAATATAGGGTACTTTTTATCCCGTAAATATTTTGGGCTCCTGCGTAAAAAATGAAAAACTGTTAAAATTAGGGGGAAATATCTTCCCCTTCGGGGGACTTTGCAATTTTATATTTATTATTTTCATAGAATACGTATTTTTTTGACATAAAATAACTACGCATCTTTTGTGTAATAAAAATAAAATAAATATACGTTCCCTCCCGTAAAGGTCAATAGACCCTGAACTTTGTTTTCTTTTTAAACAGAAAGAATTTCAGGTCTACAGAGAAATAAAAGCTACTAAAAAACTGACGAACTACAAAAAACGCGATCTGAACTACAAATCTCATGCGTGCGAAGACACGGGCTTCAGCTAATGTGCAATAACATTGAACAAATCGAGAATGAACAATTATTTGAATGCAACAATCATTCACTTACTCAACACTAGTCATTTTTATATGGGAACATTATTTAGTGGTTTGACATTTGATGCTGTCAATTTACTGAATCGAAATTAAAAGTCGGACTATAAATTCATGTTTTCGGATTTACGTACATTCTTATTATCACTTGTTCGGCGATGAACGAAAACATCGTGAGGAAATTCTCGCGTCCCATAAATTATATTTCGAAAGACGTGTAATTTAACCTAAAAAAGATCTGATATCCCTTTGGGTTGTGGCCAGTGGTAGCGCTAGACGTGACGTGGACGTCGGCGACATCAGCCTTGCGAGGCCGCTGTCATTTTCCAGTCAGAATTTAATTTTATTATCTTTTCCTAAGTAGTATTATCTAATGCTAGAACTTGACTGTCTGTTGAATTAAACATTTTTTTTAACGGAAGTATCGCGTGTTTTATTTATTTTGTTGAACCTGACGTTTCGAACGCTTTGCAGCGTCCGTGGTCGCAGGAAGACCAAGGTAATATTTGTCTTACATTAGTTATTCAATTATTACATCTACCGACATGGATGGATTAATTATATATGTTCCGATTCACACAAAAATCGCTAACAGTGTCCAAACATTTTTTAGTAGATCTTTGGGTTTGTGACTTGATTATTTTTAGGACTGGATCCCAAGCAGGTGGTACTTGCCAACCGTCTTCTCTATTGACTGTCTGTCTGTTCAACATGAACATAGCTAAAACATTATCCAAGAAATAATGAATCTTACTTACTACTTCAGATAATTGTACTATTTGTTTCTCTAAATACGGCAATAATGCTTTTGAAGCATATTCTTGTAGGAATTTTTTAATTGAATCTATGTCATTTGAATTTAACGCCGCTCCATAAACTTCATTTGAGTAATCTGATACTTTTCCAAGTACATTAACACTTTCTGAACTACCAGAAAAGGAATGTGTCTGAAAACAACACAAAATATTAAAAACGTATGTATTTAAAAATTTAAAACATGTCAGTAGAAATATAATATAAATGTCCTCAATTATACCTTTATGTGAAACTGAGCTAATGTTATTAATTATTTTGTTTTTATGGAGCCTAAAGACAAAATAATTAACAATATTATTTATTTGAAACTGACCTTAGGATATCTATATATAAATCGATAAATTAAACAATAGGCCGATTCTACTAAAAAACTGCAACTGCACTGCAGCGCGGCGTGTGTCAAAAGTGAAAATGCGTACATTTTGACATTTCGTTAAACGTCGCTGCTGTCCGATCGCTTAACGAAACGTCAAAATGTACGCATTTTCACTTTTGACACACGCCGCGCTGCAGTGCAGGTGCAGTTTTTTAGTAGAATCGGCCTACAGAACTTTTTTCTGCAACGAATTAATAGTGACTGTGAGAACACAACAATAAGATGTAATATGGTTGGAACTAACGCTGTGTACTACAATCATTTTAATTGAAACAGCTACGTCTATCCGACTTATCTGTAGACATTTTTAGATAAGGAAAGGTACGTGTGAAGCCGGCCCTGAGGAAGAACAATTAATGCTACTTTTCCGGCATGCTCACGAGTGTAGTTGCAATCAATAACTAATTTACTAACCTGCAAACTGTTTGCTTGGTCATATATATCACTTTCAGAAGTAGTCAATGGATGCAAAACTTCTGGATTACTCGACAGATTACTTGCGTCTTCTGCAAATTAATATTTCAAATATCGTTATTATACGCAACCCGCCATAAACTGCTATGTCATGATGGTCTGCGAAACGCGAACAAGTGATGTATCACGCTATAGGTGTATGATTTGATAATAAATAAATATTGTCGTACAAATTACACAGCGCCATCTAGCCCCAAAGTAAGCGAAGCTTGTATTATGGGTACCAGACAACTGATAAACATACGTGAATAGGTTTTTTTTTTGTAAATACATACTTATCATACATAGAAAATACCCAGACCAAGACAAACAGACATGTTCATGCACACAAATGTTTGTCCTGTGTGGGAATCGAACCCACGAGCGTTGGAGTCAAAGTAGTGTTACAACGCGTTTCACCACTGCTCCACCGAGCTCGTCAAATCGTTGATGTCATGTCGACCCTCGAACTAGCTCCGTATAAACGTAATTTGACATTATTACTGAATATTGTCAATATAAAATGAAAGACAAAGCAATTTTAAGACGCGATTAATCCGTCAGGCCCCAAGGGCCTCAAAGGAGGCTCGAAATGTATGGAAAATAGTATATAACGGGCTTTAACGGATCAAGAGGTACTTTGATGCGCCCTACCTCTCTTGCACCATTAATAAAATAATAACAATAACATG
This sequence comes from Pyralis farinalis, assembly GCA_947507595.1. Taxonomy (NCBI): domain Eukaryota; kingdom Metazoa; phylum Arthropoda; class Insecta; order Lepidoptera; family Pyralidae; genus Pyralis; species Pyralis farinalis. Next base: position 21,293,982 of record OX382259.1, on the reverse strand, counting down.
CCAAATAACAATTTCCTGGAAGGTCGTTGTGTTCCTGCAAATGAGTAAGTTCCTAAGAAGTTAGTTATTAGATTCAGGCGTTATTTTGCGAAAGTCAAATTTACATGCAATTTGACTTTTGATTGGTGGCGGAAGCACACAAAGCAGGTTAGATCAAATTACACCCTAAGAAGTTGTCGTGCAGCAAGGGTGGCAAACTCGCGAGCGATACTTCCTTTATTGCAAGCGTTCATATACTACGATAACCACTTTATATCAGGTATGCCGTACCGTATGCGTCCCGACGTTGTATAAAAATGTACTGACAGATAGAAACTAAGAAACGAATACGCCAGTTAACAAATACTCGTAATATGAATATTTTTCATTTGTTATTCTTCAGTTGCAACTTAATCGTTTGTAGTTTCAAAATTACAAATGGTGAACAACTTTCAGACAAATCATTGAGTCAGTGATATTTTAAAATTATGCAACTAAGCCGGAAGCACATATACATGACACACATTTTGACTTGTTTTAGTTAATATTCGATAGTAGGATTACACAAAGTTTGTATAAGTACGTGAACGCTCGAACCCGATCGATGACGATCAATTCAAATAAAATTAATGTTATGAGTAGCATTTGCAAATCTAAAACACTAGCGGCCTGGAGGAGCCGGCGTTACGTCGGGAGGCATACAAGCATATGACCCTCCCTGATGTAAAGCGGTTACTGAAGCCTATGATCGCTCGCAATTAAGTATCATTAGCGTGAGCCACTTCTGCTGCTAACCATTGCGCCGAGCTCGTTATCATAATCATCATCAATACCATAATTTAAATATAACTCTTCTTACCTACAATAACTGGGTTAATTGGAGAGATTGCCTGTGGCTCCAATGGAGTAGTTGCCAAATTCGATGATGATGACATATCTGTCTGTAAATTGAAATATTCAAGTATTACTTAATATAAACATGAGCTACATCATTAAAATAATAATGTGATTAACCTATCTATATCTTCACACCTCACTTGCTTCTGTAACATGCATAGCTCTGCACTACAATTACTAATTAGAAACTAACACGACCAATTTGGTCATGGTAGACGAGTACTGTCCTCGCCTTTTAATGGGATTGATGATCTACATTATTTTAGTAGTTTATAAACTACTAAAATAAGTGTACTAAAGTAAAAGTAATGTATACTCAAGTGGACTATTTCATAGTATGGACAAGTGAGAGTAGAATTTGCGCACTGAGCCTGAACGTCTGATAATCCAGGAATTTAAGAATTTTGGAGCCACAACACAGATGCTTATTTAAACAGATTTAAACTTTCACGGTGGTTAATATCACTATTTTAACTGACTGACAATTTACCACAATTTGTTTTTCTATTTCGTTCATACCGTGACCATAGCGTCTGCAACGTCTCGAAATATAGGGAAAATAGAAAAACAAATCGCAATAAGTCCCGTACCTACAATAAAAATATAATTACACTTGAGTCTGTTGATCTCTTTATACATTGAGCCCATAAATCCGTCGGTAAGTTAGGTTCGGCGTTCGTTTTTGAATTAATTGGCAATAAAAAACAATTGCTAGCCCCAAATGTTTGTTTTAGTGCTTCAAATGATGAATCTGCTCTGTAAGAAAAAAAATATATATTGTGAAAATGAAATAATTCTAGATTTGAAAACATTGTTTGAATAGTGAGTTCACAAATAATATAATACTATACTTTATATGAGATCTGGGGCATGTTTAAACAGACAAACATACGCTGATAAATAGACGAGAATTTTAAAAACATGCTGTTCAAGTCATTATTTGATGCCAAATCATGCCAGATAGCGTACGAACATAACAGCTAAGGACATATCTAGCTTGAAATATGTTTAACCGTTATTAAGTCATATGCAATAGGAGTTTAATTGCTCAATGACCTTGCTGTGCTCCTAGCAGTACAATCTTTACAATATTATTACATGCATAGATATAATTTAGCAATTATTCATACATTTCTTTAGTTACAGATGACACATCATGTAAAAGTAAATAAGATTTCAATACACCACAGTTGAACCACTTTGGCAATTTTGGTGGAGTGACATTTTGTAGTTGCGCATACTGCTGGTTCAAAGAATTAAAACAGTCAATTATACTCTCTTCATGTGTCGTCCCCACAATTATGCATGATAAAAAATGTTTTGTAAATTCATGATCCGATGGAAACTGTACTTCCAGGTAAGTCTCTCTCCAGCCATCAAACCAAGGTGTAAATTGAGGAACATCATATTTTCGACTTCCTGAAAATTGAGAGAGATATTTCAGTAACGATTCTATTAAATGATAAAAACAATTCATAAAATATTGTGACTTTTTTATTTATATATGCAATATATTGCATATATAAATAAAAAAGTCACAATATTTAGTAAATCTTATCGCTAAAAAAGATCTCTTCCATCTAACCCTTAGCAGTGGGACGTCTCGTCAGTAGCGGACAGCGGTTCATGCCTGAATAAATTTTAAGTAAATACATACATACTGAATACACACATATATACCATAAATATATTTACATGAATACGTATACATCATAAATACACTTAGGTATATGACTTTATATACTTATTTCAAAATTGATAAATAGCAATCAATCATTTTTTTTTAAGAGTCGATTGATGGGCTTTTCGAATATGTGTCGGTAATTTATTCCAGAACTCAGTAGCACGGGCACGGTAGGTAAAGGAATTATAAAAAAAATTGTTTGCGCAGCTGGGTGCAGCGGCGTCTTGGCATGACAGGAACGATGGGAACGTATGGTAGGGAGACGGAGGTTCAATCGGCAACAAAGGTAAGCGGGAGCAGTGGGGTTATAAAGGATCTTGAAGAGGAAACGTGAAGTAGTAAGAGCGGCGAGAGCGAATAGGGAGCCATTTGAGTTGGCTGCGATTCTCAGTGACGTGGTCATATTTCTTAAGATTGAAAATAAACCTAATGGCAAGATTTTGTAACCATTCCAGCTTATCCAAAAGCCTCTCACTCACGTCCAGATAACACACATCGGCGTAGTCGAGAAGAGGAAGTAGCAGGATTTTGCTAAGCATGACTTTAGTGGCAAAGGGGAGAAAGTTCTGGAGACGTCTAAGTCTAAGCATATTGGACAGTATATGGAGAGATGACCGTTTAGAGATCATCAAAAATTATAGGAGGTTCTGAGAAGTGAATATTTAAAAAATCTGAATCTTGAGGGGTGTTAGAGGAAGTAGTTCCCATGCCAATTGACCTCAAAAATTTCCAAATTTGAAAAAATGATTATTATGAAGTGCTGTTTGTATATGTCGGCTATCCCTACACAACCTGTTGTAAATTTTACGCAGTTTTTTACAGGTGGTGAAATTGTTATCAGTCGGTTATTTCTCTCAAAAGCAGCTTTAGCTATGTCCTGATTGAAGTGGGCAAGGCAAGGGGGCAGGTAAGTGTTATTTACGGACAGATTTAACAGGTGCATGAATATCGTACAAATCAGTCAGCAAATGCGTAAAGGCCTGAAGTTTTGAGTCCATGTCAACGCGAGTACTGACCTATGACCAGTCAATACAACGCACCTGGTCTCAAACGCTCTTTTTGTTTTGGAGAATGCATTTTATATGATAAGAAAAGGAGGTCATGGTATGGGAATGGAGCAGTTAACTGCCCATGAATATTGACAACTTCAGGCTTGTTAGAGATTATTACATCAAGTAAAGAAGGTCTAGAGTTTGGAGAGTTATGAGTGGATGAAAGTGGTAACATGTTTAATTTTTGTGAAGAGACTATGGCATTAAGAGACAGAGATCTAAAATTGTCCTTGAGGAGGCAGGTTTTGAGATTGCCCATACACCACAATGTGGTCATAACAGGGACAAAGATATAAGTTCACTGCTGATAAAGGCTTACACAATGCATTATTGCCATTTAACTCTTAGATGTACAAACAAATATCAATACAATAACAACTATTTTAATGGTTGGTGTGTTCATTCACTTCTTTCTATTTAAGATAGGTAGGGCGGCACATTAAAGCAGTCTGATTGTGGCAGTACATCCTCCGTCACATCACTAGATAAAAACCACTCCCTGGAGGGTTGTTGCGTTCCTGCAAGTGAGTGGGGTTACCAGCAAGCTCATAAGTAGTTGCTGTATTAGTAGCTGGCGTGTGAAAGAAACTTCTTGTATTGCAAACATTCATAGGATTCTGTCACCACTTTGCATTAGGTGGGTTGTATGCTTGTACATTCCCGATGCAGTTAAAAAAAATATCAGACCTACTACATCAGTTTATCGACTCTTATAGATGTACTCATTCATGAATCTACTGATATTCAATATTCCAATAATGAAAATTATAGCACAAACCCAATTCAAGAGAAACTGTCTTATCATTGTAATTGTATAACACAGCATTGTTGAGTTGTCGCCTAGCTTCCATTGGTTGCAGTGGTTTCCAATTTACATCTCTAATAACAAGTTTCCAGTGTTTCACTACACATGTGCTTCCACCTGGATCTCGAAATTGTCCTGTTAATAATATTGAAGGTTACACAGAATGTTACAAATACATACTTTGGTCTCGATTACTTTGGTTTTTTACACAAAAATATAATGTTATCCTTTTTTCTAACTGATAGCGCTCATGCTAATGCAATGATGATGAATGAATGAATGAGGCCTTTACATAAAACATTTTCTGTAATATGTATCATCATATTATTATATTGTGGCAAGTAACAAGCAAAACAGTGAAAAAAGATAGATTATGCATTTCCCAAAAAAAACTATGCTTGTATTATTAGCTGTTTTCGAGTTACAGCTTATTAAAGTTTTTTTATATAAAAGGGATATGCTCACACCTAAGTCAGCTGTTTACATGTGTATATTTTTTTATGACTCCAGCAATTGCAGCTAATAGTAAGTTTAAAGTGGCAACAGTGTAATCATCTATAAGACGAGCTCGGTGGCGCAGTGGTGAAACACGCTGTTACGCTACTTTGACACCAACGCTCGTGGGTTCGATTGCCACACAGTACAAACATTTGTGTGTATGAACATGTTTGTTAGTATTGGTCTGGGTATTTTCTATGTATAATAAGTATGTATTTACAAAAAAAAATGTATTTACGTATGTTTATCAGTTGTCTAGTACCCATAACACAAGCTTCGCTTACTTTGGGGCTAGGTTGCGCTGTGTAATTTGTCCAACAATATTTTAGATTTATTTATCTATCTATAACTTCACGCCAAATCCCTTACGGGGTAGGCAGACAGAACCGAGCGCCACGTGACTCGATCCTTACATACTTCACTCGCTTCTTTAACATTCATTGCTCTTTACATGCACGCTCGCCAGTTTCTAGGGCTTCTAACATTACCTTCTAATAGAACAGGACCAATTTGATCATGGTAAGTAAGTATGTAATCATAATAGTGTAATATGAAAGTTCATGTATAACATCAACAAAGCAATAGGATAATCCTGTTACGCACTGAAAAAGAAAGTGTACAAGATCGAGTGCCAGACTGCCGATAAAAATTACTATGCAAAGACTAATCGTTACATTTGACATTCTTGGCTGAAAATATTTTGAAGAACATATACTTGTTGTCCGAGGTTCATTTTCACATCAAACATTTTGTAGCAGCTTCTATAGTATGACATGGAAGAACATTTGAACATGCATGTAATGATCATTTGTATAGATCTGAATGTTTTAAGAGAGGTAGGGCATATCAAAGCCCGTTTGGAAGTAGGGAAGGGAAGTACCTCTACCTCACGGAAACCCTCAGTCAAATAACAACTTTTTTGTTGTTGTGATCCATGTGCATGTGAGTGAGATCACTAGTAAGCTCCTAAGGAGTTGTTTAAGCAGCAGAGGAGGCATCACACGAGTGATACTTAACCTGTCAGAACCCGTTATATACTTTCCGCCGTAACATGACGGGTTAATATATTACTAGCGTTAATAGGCTACGGTAACTGCTTTACATCAGGTGGACTTTATGCTTTGAACTTTGTACTGTTTGTAAGCTGTATGTAATAAGAGATACAAGAACTACAAATATTAAATGTGACCTGCTCTTTGCTGTACTCCTTCATTATTTTATTTACAAATATGCGAGTATTGTAATATTTCTATATTAAGCATAGATAAAGGGCTATCAAAGAGTACAATATACAGATAAAGTTATCTACCTACATCTTTCAGTTTGTTCCATAACAACACATATATTGTATGTATGTACATAGGTATGTTCAGCTCGGGTAACATAGGAGTGCATGGATCATTTTCTCTCCTCTGATTCATATCATATAATAGACCCATATGATATGGGTACTTATACTTAGGGTTGTCAGAGGAGAGAAAACGATTTATTTAGCAGATGAAAAGTTATAACGAAAAGTGTTTTTCTAACATTGATTGAGGAACTTTAATATAACACCATATTTTCGAGAATGCCGGATAGGGTTTTATACCTCCTGGTATATTTCATGAAATATTGACACAACATACTTAATTTTGTGCATTTATTTCCAATAATATAAATAGATAATATGTATTTATTCTGCAGTGCTGTTATTGCATTAGATTTCTTTTTAAATTAAATAGTGACCTCTGTAACGAAATTGTATATGACTTAAAAGTATTGCCAGAGCACACAGAATAAGAATGATAAAAAAAGAGTCAATATAACTTTGCTTCATAGATTCAAATCCATGAAATATTTTTTTTATGTTATAGGTTTCTCTAACTGTGACCCCAACTCACACTCTCTCCTCTAAGGCAAATATTATTTAAACATGTTGTTGTTGAAAGATATACCACATATGTCAGTTTGTGGTGGGTTGGTTTACAATAGTTTGCACAAACATGCAGTTTAAAATTTATTGTAGTTGGTAGATATTCAGTTTTCAATTAATCATTTTAAAAGAAATGTGCACTTTTAGAAAAAAGTAATAAAAACAATTGTAACCATAAAAAAGACAACGTGAAACAAAATGCGTAGATTGCTGGTGATTCAAAGTATGCATACTGTCAACCCTTACTGCTCACAATAGTTTTGTTAGATGTTCTTAGACCCCATAATTATGCAGAAATACAAGCCCAACGAAGCAGGGCTTTGTCGACTTGATTTTGATCACTCTTGTTTCAAAATTCTCGCTGCTTACAGTTAGTCGTTTAGATCCCACACCCACTACTAGTATTTGATTACTCCCCTTTCAGTCCCAACTCTTCAATTTTATTAGTATAATGTTAAGATTTTTGTCAAGAATGTCTCATTATTTTGTAATAAGGATGGTAAAAGAAGGAAGAGGGTACTTCTCATCCTCCTCTCTCTTCCCCTACGCGCCCTCCGGGTGCCAAAGGATTAAATTTTCTCATTATATTGTTTTAAAGTATTTCAATTTAAAATAATAAATGAGCGTGTTTGTATGGAATTTACCTTCCCATTCCATGTTTCCGAAGGGCTGCAAGAGTTCTGCTAACGTTAAATTATTCTTCGACATTACATTCTCCACTTTTGGGCTACATAATATCGCAATTATTGGTGAAAAAGAATTCTGAATGAATTCTTGTGGCGTTTTCCCCGACCTAGCCATAGTCACTTACTAACATGCATATAAAAAACGTAGTACATAGAACATAACAAGTATACTGAGATATTCAGATATGATGAAAATTTGTGACATTAATTTTTTACTCGCACTGCAAATAAATAAATTGTTGAATTGAATGAATGAAATGAATTGAAATTTGAAATTAAATTACAGGGTTGCCAATGCTAATTTACAAAATTCCTTAACAATTCATGTTACATTCTCTAAATTTTTGGACAAATATTTGCCGATTTCCCACAAACAAATACTCCTCTAAATTATTTCAAAAATTGAAACAAGTTTCGACTATTTAAATAATATTATGTTGCAAGCATTTTGTAAGATGGCTTGGTACTGCCACCCAGTACTGTAATCCCTTCCCTTGCCGCTCATTGCTACAGTATACAAACTGTTTGAATTTTTGGAAGCTTATTCTTTTTTTCAAATTATCTATGTTGCCTAACTAGGTACGGTTGTTATTCTTTTGGTCTTCGTTTTCTGATCTAATGTTAAATAAATATACCTATTATATTATTATTATTTCGTATAATATTTTATTAATCATCTAGATTCCACTTAAAAAATAGGTCCGCTATTAGGTTATGAGCCCCAGCTGGATGGATTAGATAATATTTGCGGAAAAATATGGAAGGATTTACGACCAAGTTACAAGTCGGTCTACTACAAGGCAAATCAAACTGGACGACATGGAAATACAAAGTATGTATTTCGTTGAAAAGTACTGACGGTGCTGTAAAGATCGTAGAAGGTACTCGTCCAAAGCCTATAATGGTTGAAGGAGCTAGTGATGCCGATATTAAATCATATAATACGAAACTAGCCGAATATAAGAAAGCCGAGTGCATAGCTTTACTTATGTTAACGACCAATATGATGGAGGATACTCTTAAGAAGGTAATGAGGTTTAACACAGCTAGAGAAGTATGGCTTGAGTTGCATAGATTGTTTGACGGTCAAAGAGAAGATCAAGCTTATAATCTTTGCATGCAGTTTTTCAGTTATAAGCAGGATCCGACTGATGATGTAGCGACACACATGTCAAAATTGAAGAACATTTGGAGTGATCTAAATACAGAATTGAGAATCAATGAAGATGCTACTAATTGTACACTGCCAGAACTGTTTCTGATGTGTAAAATTTTAGACACATTAGACGAAAGATTCTTTCCTTTCCGATCGAGTTGGTTACTGTTAAGTAAGAAAGAGAGAACAATTGAAAGTCTGACAAGCCAGCTTTGCGCATTTGAAAGATCATTAAAAGACAAAAATAAAACAGAAGGCGACGAATTGTAATCTCAAATGTCACTATTGTTCTGAAATTGGACATCGTGTTAGACATTGCACGAAGTGGATTGATGATGGAAGACCACCAAAGTCTTCTACTTCAGGAGTAAAGAGTACGTCGAATATGTCAATGCAGGTACAAACGGTCACTTTAATGAGTTATGTGTGCTCTGCAGAGAGCCAAGATGGTGAAAATTGGTATGTGGACAACGGGGGCACAACTCACATAACTAACAGAGGTGATATATTCGAGACATATGAAGAGTTTGACGCGAGTCACACTGTTACAACAGCAGATGGATCCACTATTCCTGCAAAAGGGAAGGGTTCAGTAAAAGTCGAGTCAATTGTCAACAATAAGAGAAGGTTGATGACCTTATGCGATGTTTGGTATGTTTTCGGTGTTAGCGGCACAAGATAAACTGCCGAATAGTATTTTTACGTCTACATACGAGGAAATATACACGAGACAAGTCAAAGGGTTTAGTGATGGCTCAAATAAAGTTTGCCGATTGCAACGGAGTCTTTACGGACTAAAACAAGCACCACGGTGCTAGAACTCATGCTTCGCAGAGATACTTTTAGATATGGGATTTCAGCAATATGAAGCCGATTGTTGTCTCTTTGTTAAAATTATAAAGGTTAAGAAGATTATTGTAACTTTATACGTTGACGATGGTCTTGTTGCAGCTAGTGATGAAGACTTGATGAACAGTTTCGTAAGAGATTTAAGTACAAAATTTAAGATAACTGTTAAGCCAGCTTCAGATTATCTAGGCGTTGATATAAGTCAAGATTCACATGGTTCTATTACAATAAAGCAAGGAGCTTATGCAAAAAAAGGTACTGGAACGATTTAGAATGTTGGATTGTAATCCAGTTTCAACTCCTATTGAGAAGATACCAACTAATGAAACGGCAATAAAGGAAACAGATGAAGGGGAAAGTGTTTCCGTATAGAGAAGCCGTAGGTGCTTTGGCGTTTCTTATGGTTGGGACCCGACCCGACTTAGCATATGCTGTTGGTATAGTGTCCAGAAAGTTGTGTGAACCATCAGAGGCTGATTGGCAAATGGTTAATAAGATATTTAGATATATAAAAGGAACTATATCTTGGGGTATCAAATATTCTTCGAATTGCCAAAGTAAAATTATTCAAGGATACAGTGATGCAAATTACGCAGGCGATCCTATGACATGGTGCTCAAGTACTGGATTTACCTGCTTGTATACTGGAGGTGCCATATCCTGGTTAAGCCAGCGACAGACTTCTATAGCATTATCAACGGCAGAAGCAGAGATCGTTGCGGCCAGCGAAGCTGCTAAAGGACTTGTTTGGCTGTAAAGGATTTTTAGGAGCCTTACAAAGTTACTACAAGTTAGGACGCTGTATATAGATAATCAAGCTGCCATTCACCTAGCACACAACGCAGAATTTCATAAGAGGACACACAATCATGTTCAAGTTCGACATTTCTTTGTGAGAGAAATTGTTGCAGAAGGTGTTTTGAAGGTTGAGAAAACTAGTTCAGCAAATCAGATTGCTGACATTTTCACCAAAGCTGTACCCAGACCGAGACTGGTTAATATGTGTGCCGAGCTAGGACAGAACAAAACATAATTTTAGAGAAGCATCCAATAAGGGAGTGTTACAGTATACAAACTGTTTGAAATTATGGGAGCTTATTCTTTTTTTCAGATTATCTATGTTCTAGCTACGGTTGTTATTCTTTTGGTCTTCGTTTTTCTAATCTAATGTTAAATAAATATACCTATATTATTTCGTATAATATTTTATTAATCATCTAGATTCCACTTAAAAAATAGCTCCGCTATTAATCATAAAAAATATACGTCACACAAATTTCATGGTTTTATCGTGATCATGTTGGAAATATTCCTAGGTTTTTCGTTATTAGTTAAAATTTCGTGTTTTAATTCTCGAAACTTATGACTCCTCCCACTCCTTGTCACACAATTTCAATATCATATTGTCGATCTCCTCCCCTTAATGTGTGACATAATTTAGGGATATCCCCTGTTGTCATTAACAATACTACAGAATCTATGTTTAGTCAAATGCGGTTTTCTTTTAATTACACTAAATAATCGTTCTACTAATACTTTCGAAAATAGGATTAATAAGTAGAATGTAAGTATTCTCCCGAGTTTAAGGTGAAACACTTTAACTAGTATGTCCAGTAACATCCGCGATCAATGTTATCCCCGCTATAAGAGTTACGAAATATTACAAAATGTTGTTGTATTATAAGATACAAGGATTTTACAATCAGTGAAAGAGAAAAGAACCTGAAAAAGTGATAAAATTTTCATTTGAAAATTACAGTAAGCAATGAAGAGTAATGAGATATGGAGAATGGCTCGTTATACGCAAGTAACCAAAAGCATTTTAAAGAAATAATTATGTTTTTGGAATTCTGGAACAAGTTTCGATCCGGGTAATCAATATTATTTAATGATAAGAGTCAAAATCTCCGAATTTTTCACGCGTAATACCAATCCTCAATTAAGTTGAGGTTCCCCGTATTTCGGGTAATTCCCCAAAAGTTGGCAACGCTGTTGAATTGTTGTTTTTTTTTTTGGTTCTTTTTATCACCGAAGGGAAAGGCAAAGGGATCTAGCCCATAGCGCCAAGTTTTCAGTTTAAAACCATTTCAAAATCTTAATTCTATGTTCCAACTTCAGGAACTGTGCTGAACAAATACTTGGGAAGGGTACCCAGACTCAATCAACCTAGTTTAACTACCACCCGTAAAACGATAGTGATTTTTACAATGTTTTCTTGATGAACTTATTCACATCTTCCAAGAAGTGCATAAACGTGTTACATTTGAGTTTTTTCTTTACTTTATAATTTCACTAGCACATAAGTTACAAAATACTATCGAAATTGTCCCGTACAACTATGTTTATACTGAATTGTAAAAATTTCAATTATAACAACAATGTTACTCGCCAAAAGCGAGGCAAGAAGTCTGAATTGATGTTTATTTATTTACTTCATAATAGTTCAAAACAAACTACAGTTGAATATTATTGTAGTTGTCAGAGATTCAGATACTAATCCTAATCCCCGTAATGTCTTACTGTTCAGTCTATACTCTTTGTCTTTAAAGTAAAGACAAAATTCCGTTGAAAAAAAATCCGGCGTCTACAAGTTGTTTTGCGATGAATGTGATCAAGTTTACATCATTTCAGGAACACATATCGGCATATAAAACAATCGTTCAGAAAGGTCACACTTCGTCAAACTTGTTTGTCTTATAGACAAAATACATTTATCCGCTACTGACACATTTAAAATCTTACATACAATAGATAAAGGACTAAAATTGAATATTAGAGAACTAGAAATCGTTAAACATAAAAATTCTAACATTTCTCTTATGAACAAACAAACTGAGTTTGTTCATAAGAGATATAGCTTCAAGAGATTAAAAAAAACTATGGAAAATTATTAAGATACAATATGATTTAATTTAAAGAATTTAAGACGTGCATAAGCGCCGGTGAGGGTCTACATACCTACTTATGCATTTGCGTTCTAGGTATATCTGTTGGGTCATACTTTCCTCTTGCATTTTTCATTCATGTGCGACAGTGTGTCTCATCTCAACAGCGATACCTACTCTCTTACATCTTCTACTCTGTAATTTTTGCGCAACTCTTGCATCTTGACGGCGTTTATTCTACTTTCATGCTCTTTCTACTATACCCAGCTCTCGCTCCCATACGTTAGTGTTTGGAACCAAACCCAATCAAAATATCATCGAAATTTCGTTTGTGAGCTTGAAACTCAGAGGGCATCTATGGTCCGGCAGACGGCATTAGCAGCAATAGTTTCCATTTACCTATTGAGCAAAATAGGATACAAAAGCCATAAGCCTAACCACAATGGAAAGTTTGTGTTATGGTACCGGGTAATATTTTCAACGATAACAATCTTGCCTAATGTACATTCTGTGTACTAAGTATCGGGAATTTGTCAATAAAACAAAAAATACAAATTATTCATCTAAATTTATTTTATCGCCTTCAAAGTAGGCCCCATCGCTTGCAATACAACATCTCCACCGCTTCACCCAGTCTTCCATACATTTTTCATAGGCTATTTGCGGTATGGCCTTTAGCTCATTCAGCGAATTTTCTTTTATGGCTTCTATCGACTCAAAACGTTTTCCTCGAAGTGGTAATTTTAACTTGGGAAATAAAAAAAAGTCAGACGGAGCCATATCAGGTGAATACGGTGCTTGGTCGAGAACTTTTGTTGAATTTTTCGCTAAAAACTCTTTCACTATAATGGCTGTGTGTGATGGTGCATTATCATGGTGCAGCATCCATGAGTTGTGTTGCCACAAATCTGGACGTTTTCGGCGGATACTCTCACGCAAACGCTTCATGACGCCTAAATAATATTCTTTATTCACTGTTTCTCCCTCTGGAAGGAATTCGGAGTGAACCACACCACGGTAGTCAAAAAAAACTGTCAGCATCACCTTGATTTTGGAGCGACTTTGCCGCGGTTTTTTGGGTTTCGGCTCGTTTTCGAGACGCCATTCTGAAGACTGTTGGCTTGTTTGCATGTCGCACTCATAAACCCATGTCTCGTCGCCAGTTATTATACGTTTCATAAAGGTCGGATCCGTAGAAGCTCGGGAAACCATGTCTTCAGCGACATGCTTTCGCTGCGCTTTTTGAACAAAATTGAGCTCTTTTGGAACTAGTCGAGCGGCGACGCGTTTCATGCCTAAAATGTCAATGAGAATGTTGTGGACGGACTTAAAAGATATGTTCACCTCACTAGCCAACTCTCTCAGACTCATACGTCGATTTTCGAGCACTAGCTTCTTGATTCTGTCGATGTTTTCTCTGGTCGTAGCGGTTGAAGGTCTACCAGAACGAGGCAAGTCTACTACTACTTCTCGGCCTTCTTTAAAAGCCTTATACCATTCATAAGCCCTTGTTTTCGATATACACGATTCGCCGTAGGTATTTCGCAACATTTTTAGTGATTCACCACATGAAATATCATTTGAAACACAAAATTTAAGGCACACTCTTTGTTCAACAATATTTTCCATTGTAAAAATCGCCGAGGACTCAAAACTATGACCAACAAAAAATGTAGTTTAAAACAAATTAAATGACAGATCCCGCTCAAATTTTGCGCGCTAAATCAGTACAGTGCTACCAACATGCAGTAAAAAAATTAGAACGATCTCTTTTACGCGGGTCTTTTTATTGACATATTCCCGATACTTTTTACACAGAGTAGTATATCAACTTATTGGCATAAAATAATTGCCTATAAAATATACAAAATTTGCGAACACTACACCAAAACAGTAAATTTTTTGTGAGTATAAAAGTACCTATACTATAATGAAATGGGCCATTGCAATATTACTCATGGTAACTCTTACCATCGGCAGGCTGTACGCTTTGCCACATTTATGGTATAAAAACATAATCCTAGCAGTATTTTTAGGATTGATATAAATAATACTGCAAACACTAATTGCAGCAATGGAAGATGATTGTATGAAGAAAGGCTTACATTTGAATGCGAAGAAAACCAAGATTATGGTATTTGAAAGAGAGACAATCAGAACGAACACTAGGATTACGGTTGATGATGTAGTGTTGGAGCAAGTGGATGAGATTGTATATCTTGCAAGCGCTTTTAACAGCGATGGAAGATCCACCACTGATGTAGATCGACGAGCGAGTGCCGGGAACAGCGGGAATGGAGCGTTGGATAAGCTTCTAGGCAGCCGAAATCTAAGCCAGGCACAGCTCGCTGTACACAACGTAGTGCTAATCCCAACGCTAATTTATGAAAGTGGAAGCTGGGTATGGCAGGGAGAGCATGAAAGTTGAATAAATGCGGTCGAGATGAGAGCATTGCGCAAACTTTGTGGCGTAACACTTGCTGACCACGTTCGTAATGATGACGTAAGAAAGGGAAAGTCGGTGTTAAGAAAAAGTGGAGGATGTAGGGGTCTTGAAAGACCAAGACTAACCTACCATGACCAAATTGGTTGTTTTATCAGAAGGTGATGTCAATGGAAGGGATGTCCTAGAAACCGGCAAGCGTGCATGAAAAGAATTATGAATGTAAAAGAAGAGAGTGAAGTGTGTAACCGCCGTGTCTTATGGCGCTCGGTTCTCTCTGCCTACCCCGCAAGGGATTTGGCGTGAAGTTATTATATGGTATAAATAAAATAAGAAAAATCATGTACTTGATATTTAATTAAAAATTCATATTACAAAATTCAGGTATACCTATATTAAACCGATTGCAAATAAAAAAAATCAATACGCAAAAGTTTTTTTAAATGCATTACATAAACATATTTTCAATCTATCTTAGGTAAATAATTAATGTAGTAAAGAAATAAAACCATATAAAAATAAATAATAATAATACAAATATAGCAATGAGCGTCCAACCAACAAGCCAAACCGATTTGGTTAATTAGATAATTTAAATTATTTTTTAATACCTAATTGATGTGATTTTTAAAGAATGTCTAATTTCTCAATTTTCTTTCCAATCGAGCTAATAAGATAGCAAGACAATAAATATTATATTAATAAGCTTGATTTATTTCTCAACATGCTTGTTTTATGTACTCCTGTATTATCTATTATATTACAAAAAATATTACATAAGGTAATTAGCCTATCTGCATTTCTATGACGACTCCATTCTATACTAGTATTATTATTTTTTTATGCACAAATCTATGAAACAAAAATTGCTAAGCGCGACTTTCTATTTTATTGTGAAAGATTTTTTCCTATATATTATGGAAAATGTATTCAACCTTTTATTTAATACAGAATTCTATTAGAAAATGAAACCATTGTTTCTACTATTAACGCCTTAATATTTTTTTTTGTTAAATAAATTACATAAAGAAAATTGTATGCCTCAATGTGACTTTTTACTCCAAACTAATATGGTACAATTTGTTTGCAATTGCGATTACACCTTTTTTTGCAAATAAACTCATTATGCTGTCCATTATCTAAATATACGCTGTGATGTCCACCAGCTTTCATATCTATTATTAACATCGGCTAAGTAGGTTCTTCAGTATTATCAAGATATAATACATTTCACTGTGTAAGAAAGCGGCTTGCAATAATCATTTCATATGCATGACATTATATATTTACAAACGCGTTTTACCTTAAAAAGATACTACTTTGTGTCTTTGTTATCTGTCAATACAAATCATCACTGGTAACGTAATATATCTAAAAGGATCTTACATTGATCCAAGAAGGTAACGATGATAAAAATAATAGTGCTGCAGAATATTATTGAACGCGAATGAAATAAAATGACTCCATGAATAAGAAAAGATTAAGAAGGTATAAAAAAAAATCTTTACTGTTTACTTTCAGGTTTTAGACCCTTGTAACACAAATAATATTGCCAAGGATTAACACTGACTGCATGTACACGCGATAAATAATCTTCCAAGAAATTGCTATTTGGCTGTACATTAATTGAGCATCTTCTGATTAAGTAGAAGATAACAGCTATACAGATAACAGCATGTAGTATTTTTTAAATATACAAATTTACAGATAAATATACTTTAAAAATAATACAGGCGATAATCAAACCGTGAAAAAAGGCAAATATGAAAACCTTTTGAATTAACGGTCACATTAATTGAATTGATCTCCGAAATCATGAAACACATCTAATTATAGCTAAAGAGCCGATTGCAGATCATAGATCATAGGAACGGAAAAAACTGTCACATTAAATACGAATTCTAGTTGTGTTTCAAGTCAAACTGCATTATTTCACCTACTGGAATATCGAGAGTGAGTTATGATGATTTTTGCAGATTCGGGCGTTAGTATGATATTAACCAATATTATTTATAAACAAAAAAGTAATTAAAATCTTGCGAAAAATCCATAGTCATTTATTGTGTAGATGAAATGTATTGACAGAGGACTGTGCATGGAAATAATAATATAGGTATTTTTATTTAGATAATCAACGCTTCGCTTATGTAAATGATGAATATTTGGTAAAAAATAATAATTTATATACAATTGATAATTTTCTGCTATAGTCTGCTATCCTGAACCAGAAATATAGATTGAGAAACAATCGTATAAACCTATGCTATATATGAAAATAAGAAATACAAAACATATTTCAAAATAATTCGCTCTTCATGATCATAATCTAATATTTAAAATAGAACTTAAAATTAAGCTTAACAGTACATTTAGAATATGTAATTAACTAATTAAGATCCTTAGTTAAAAATAAAATTCTTTTAATAGCTATTTAAGTGATTAAAAAAAAGGACTTATTGTTGGAACACAAATAATCCTTGTCTTTATGGTCAGAGATTCCTCACAAGCACACTTATCAAAATTATAATTACATACCAAAATCATGATCACAATGATTCCAAAAACATTCTAAGTTGATTTTAGAGAAGAAAGCTTACTTTATTCAATTAAGCGATTAATCATTTCATTGTCATCACTCTACTTACTCTGATAACTGCAACTTAACGATTCGTTGGTCGAAAGGCGCAAATTACTGTATATATTAACTTAAATCAAAAATAATTCCAATCATATTTCTGGTTCTATTAAGATTCTATATTTGCATACCAAAAGTATTTACTCATTTACCCAAAAATCTAATTTACTGGTATCCGGGATCACCTTACTTCTTTTACGTGCATTCAAGCCCTTCAGCTTCGAAAACTCTCCAGTTTCTGTCTCCAGTTACAGAACTAGACAATTGTGGAGTGTTATCTGCGTCTACTCGAAATTGGAGTTGAACATATTGATATTGAGGTCTTCGAAGGTAGCGGTCCCGCTTTGGTCCAGGATCTGCAGCATGTCGGAGAGTTCGTGCGGGGCGTGCCCGCCCTCCGCTGGCGCTGCGCCCGCCGCCACGCCTGCACCTTGACCGCCCCAAGCCCACATGCCTGTCACAAACAAACATGCATTAATAGGAAGCTAAATGCACGTCAAGCTGATAGTTTGACCGTTGTGTCGTAATTATGTCGCACGTAAAGATTCATAATGTAACTTTCAGTGTCAAGCGTGACCTGCTCATAACTGTACTGGAGATTATTCATAATTTGTCAAATGGTCTGTATCACGTGGAAATTATCAAAAAAAACCTTTTCTAAGCTGATACCCCTAAAAAGCCTATCCTTTGCCATAACAATAATTGTTGGTAGGATTTGCTCAAAATAATATATTGCGTTACTAAAACATGTGATACAAAAATGAACTTCAAAGAAAATTCATTTGTTTATTGTGTCGAGCTATTATTAATAAAATCATTACTTAATGCATGTGCCACTTTGCAAAAATAAAGCGTTATAGCTATATGTGATTAGCATTTCGCTGGCACTGGCTAGGTAATTGAACTCGCCGCTATGCTCTAATGATTTAATGTCATGTATTGAAAAAGGGTATCTAGTCAATTTACACATACAGCCAAACCTTCTGTTCAAGACTACTTAAAATTCATTGATACTAAGAATTACATTTTGAATTGACAGAATATATGAGTGGTCATGTATGACACAAGAGTCGTTCGTATCGATTCGCTGGTAGCGTCATCTCATTACCGACGATGAAATTGCTGCCATTGTATTACGCGTCTATTGTAAGTAGATGATGTAATAATAAACAATTACCGTGCGTGGGATGTGGGTGATGGTTGTGGTGGTGGTAGTGCGCGGGTGGCAGGTATGGCGGCGCGGGTGGGGAGCGTGCCGGGCTGCCGTCGGGCGCTGCGCCCGATCCTGGCGCCGCGCCCCCCGCTTCGCCACTGTACGCGTATGTCTCGCCGCCAGCACCACCGCCACTCTACACAACACAAAAATTACACGATATTCATAACACATAACTTTTTATGTACATATATTTTTAAATTGATAATGTGATTAATATTGGGCTTGTTAACTAAATTTTACTTAATTTTTATGTTATTGATTGGTCTGCAGTTGACCACTACTGATATTACGTGAAGCAGGGGTTAAATGCCTGTTCGCTCTTGTCTTAAAATATTTTAGGTTGTACGATGATGTGGAAACACAATAGTTCGTGTAAGCAGCGCAAAACAAACATTTGGTGCGAATATAATGACAATCATCTTATGTTGAAACATATAACAAATCACCAAGTAATATTATAAGCCAGCTATTAAAAACGTAGAAAATACTCAAGTGATATTTTGTAATTTATGTAACTTACACATCAAAGCATACAATGACTATTTCAAATGTTACATTAATTAGATCAGCCATGTAAATTATTTCTTGTGACTGACCGGACGTAGTGTAGTCCACGTGGTGTGTGGAGGTGTGTTGGCGACTCGGTGTGGCGAGTAGTCGGGAGCGTAGTGCGGCGCGTACGGCGGTGCCGCCAGGCCGGCCTCGCCTGGCGACCGCGCACCTACACCGCTGCCTCCGCCTGCAATCAATCTTTGCTGTTACTACTGGTAAAAGAGACAAGGCAATGATTTCTGGCGTGAAGAGCCAGAACTCCCTACCAGATCCCAAACCCTATTTTTATATTTTAGTAAAGTGAAAATGTTTAAATTACTAAGTGTGTCGCAATAGATACCGGTGAAGTAATATTGGCGTTAAATTCTTCCAGCTATGTGACTTTTGAAACTTTGCTTCAAGTAACGTAACTTACGACATAACTAAGAAAACACGCGACTTACGATATTATTTTTGCCTGATAACATTTTTCATTTTCCGGAAACGCAAATTTTACCTGACAGTACCTGTTCAATGGTTCAGGTGAATCTAATAAACACATACAATAACAGGTTTTACATCGTGTTGCGTCAACCTGATGTTCTTATTTGTAATCTTCTCGTAGAATCAGTAAAACTATTTAGAATTGTATGTTATTTGTAACAGATGGGTACTGCCATGTTATATCTTAGCCGTGTCATACTTCATATTTTATTGAGGGTGGAAAGTATTTATTTATTTAATGTAGCATCTAGATTCTTGTCACACCAGGGGCATCACTCATGCGTTACCTACACATTAAAAATCACTTCATGGTTTTTAAAAAAATACTAGGTTGTGACGTCACTTGGGAAAATTTCGCCAATTATTCCAGCCAAAACTTAAGGGTTCGTGGAAGAAAACTCTAAGAGCCATTTACTCCGCGACCATTGTGGCCATTGTGTGTGAGAATGAATTGAGATCTTGTAGGCGTCGAGACGAATATTGGACACTAGTAATAGGTACAATCAGTAGAATACACTTGGAGAGGCAAAGGCAAAAAGTTTAAAGTAAAAGTACACTTTGCCTCTCCTTAGACCTAATGGCTCGATATCAAATCATTAAATATAAGAAAACGCTTCATGTGGAAGCTTGGAATTGCAACATTTATCACGTCTCCATGGCATTTAGCTGCCTCCACTTAACGGTGAAGACCCATACTCCATGTAGATTTGAACTTGTGATTCAATTTAGAGACGAGCTGTGAGAATTGTCGACAATCCTAAGCTTACACACGGTATTAAACCCTTAAGTTTAAAGAGACATTTTACCTCCCTTTGTGTGTTCTACCGATTGTACAACGGGTTGGGTTCTGCAGGGTTCGAAATGATGGCGACAGCTACTTTTTATAACCGCACCGCTCGCCGACGGCGGGGAGTTCACCCTCACACGCTGGAACCGCAATGGTCGCGTACTGTGCGGTTCCAGAGAAGATTTCTTCCGAGAACTCTCAAGTTGTGGAATGAGCTCCCAGTCGAGGTTTTTTAAAGGGACTACAGCATGGAGTTCTTCAAGAAATGCGTGAAGAGGTTTTTAGAGGGTCGGCAACGCATGAGTGACACCCCTGGTGTTGCAAATGTCCATAGGCTGTTTAACATCAGGCAGGCCGTATGTATGCTTGATTGCACCTTAGTGGTATAAACAAAACCACTTGAAACCAGCACAGCAAAACCTAGCTGAAATACTATTGCGGTCTGTTATCTATCGTCAGCTCGTCAAGAATCCTATTGTTCTTGCTTAAATTAGAAGGGCCGGGTATAGGAATTAGAGCTGAAGAAAATGTGCTTCTTAGCGAAGCACCATTCAGTAACTTTTTTGGTTGAGTTGGCTCAAAAGCCCCGCCGTATACTATATGTCTGTCTAAATCTAAAAGTATTGTCAATTCAGACACGAGTCCTTCGTGGCTAGAGGCTTACCTAGTGGAATACGAAACCGCGAAAAGGAGCGTCAGTTCAAATGAACTCACGGGCAAACAGCCTCAACGTCTGTCTATGCCGGGTAAGCTGTTTGGCTCACTCGAGTTGTGAATGTCGAGGGAGAAGAACACCCGTCGGACATCTTGCTTTGTTATTGAGTTTTGACTTGAGGATAGTAAATGTCACATACTCCCAGTCAATCAAAGTAGGTATGGTTAGAGAGACTACCCAGTATATCGGTTTTCTGTTTAGCTTGCCACATTGTCATCCGATTTCCCAGCGGTGACGGCTGAATAAATTTCTCTCAGAAGCTTTAGCTAGCGACTAGAAATCACGGCTACCAGGATAGCTTGTAAGTCGGTCTTGAAATCTACCGCCGAACTCAAATATTGCTCTTTCTAATCACCCTCTTACTGAAAAACTCGGTGATCCAAACCTGAGTTACTTAGTGAAGATTACATCTAAAAATGAATTGTTCACTTGCCACCATCTGTAATATTATTTATGTACCTGGTTGTGGATGATGTTGCTGATGTATCGCGGGCGGAGGTGCCTGGTATACGTCGCGATGCCGCAGGTGATAGTCGTACGTTTCATCTGCCACTGGTTCTCCTGCCGCATTGCCAAGCGACCGGCTGTAACATACAGACATGATATTATGACGTCCGTCATAATAGTAATAGTACAATAGCTCCATTAGTCAGGGTTCCGAGTCGCATTCTAGACAAATATTTGAGTGTTTCCTATATAAGAATGAATGTAAAAAAAACGTACTTAAGTATATGACTTAAGTTTAGTTTCCAATATGTTGGGGTGATATAATACTATGGAACTTACGTAGCTCAACTTCGCAAATTTGTATGGGGGCTGTCTGATGGGATCAACAGACGTGACACTGGTTTCAACATTTACATCACATGTGGGCAACACCCGGCCCGCTGTAAGGTTTGATCCGGCCCGGACATTTTGAAAAAACCCAATTAAAAAAAAATTAAGTACACTACCTATATATACTCATTTTTATTTAATTATTAACACTACTTTAAAATGCACTACTTGTAAACGCGGCCCGCGAACGTATTTGCATGCTAAAGTTTAGCCCAGAACATGTCAAAGGTTACCCATAGCTGATTTACATAGCTCATAAAAAACTATTACAACTTTCATCTTATAAAACGATGGGGTTCATTTTAAAAATAAAATCAAAATATATTAATTAAACTTTAAATTTTTTCTTTTTTAACAAAAACATACCATTTAAAGAAAAAATAATGTTTTTATCACAAAACGTATCTGCAAGTGCAGATCAGTACCTTATCATCATACAATCTTAGTAAAAAGAAAGTAAAAAGTACGCTTCCTATACAATAAACAACCGTATTAACATATCGTTACAGAACATAGCGATTGGTCACAAGATAATTATGTTATCTTACAACAACAACCGGATAATTGTGCCGTCCAAAGAATGGAGGATATCATCAGTGCATCATGCTCCCTGTCGAGATTTTCCTGGCATGGGGGGTTTTAAAAAGCTCATAAGTGAGGTAACTTACCATCAAGCGGGTCGCATACTTGTTTGAAATATATATTACTCCAAAAATAATTTTATTTATAAATAAATAAACTTGTGATTATCATGTAATCATCATATATTTGGTTTGATGGTTATAATCGATAGAAGATAATGTCGGTAAATTCGGAATAATAATATAAATGACAATTGTTTACTCACTTTGCTAACGTGTTTGTACAGACGATGTATTCCACGTCATCGTTGAACGGGTTCAAAAAGGCAAAAGCAGACGTCCTCAGCCAAACCCACTCTTTACTTTTAGTACGAAACCGGTACATGAGGGAGATCATTTGACCTTTTAACTTCAGCACTGTAACAATAAAGCTTAAGCTGCATTATCGCATTCCCTGTCACTTGAATTCATTCACTTATTTATTACCATTTCAATTAGCTAGTGTTCGAAATTTATTTTTAACACAATTATTATTGAAAATAGTAAATATTTGATAAAACATACATGAATACATTACATGAATTTGCATTTTTAAAAACATTTTTATTACGAATTTTTAGCTTTATTTCCAAAAAAGTTACTAAACAAAAATAGCCATCAAGTGCGAGTTCGACTCGAGAAGGTTCCGTAATAAGTATTTTCTCATTTTTTTTCGCAAATAAAGTATTCCTTTTTTTGTGATGATGATATTAATTGACGATGGCGTTGATAGCTCCACCCGTCCTTGAGAAAAAGGTTCTTTACAGACATGCAGATAGACGGGCAATAAAGTGACGTTATAAGGGTGCCGTTTTTTTCTTTTGAGGTACGGAACCCTGAAAAAAGAATGTCGGTTGATAAACAGATTTGATAATTTGTGTTTTAATCAATGTCATGTCAATGTATCTGTGCTATATTATATGGATTTCTAGGTAAACCAGTTTTTATATCTATTTAAATACAGGAGAACATGTTAAACGTTTAATTAGTGTTTTTGCACTCAACATGGCTAGTGTGCGTCCAACGTCTATAGGCTATAGGCTTACTATCCGGCATAGGCGTATGATTTGAGTGTTCTTTTTTTAGATTCTGTCAAAAGAAGGAAATCATTGTGAAAATGTCATAGGTAAAAATATGGGAATCTATGGAGAGAAAGCACTGGTCAATTAATTAACCATGCGAGCTTGATGGCGTCGTTGCGCGTGTCATTCTAACCGAACACGCAGGTTAAGCAACGTCTACCGCAGCCTATCTATGGATGGGTTTATCTATCTCGAGTTTCTCCGTGCTTCGGAGGGCACGTTAAGCCGTCGGTCCTGGCTGTTGTCGATAGATGGCAGTCGTTGAGCTAATTCAGTTAGTGGCCCGCTTTTAGGTTGTATATCTGTTCCGTAATTCTTTCTTGCTGTATTCTTTCCTATATCCGAACCAACGGAGCATGCCTCTTCTTATTTTTAACACCGACGCTCTGTTTAAGAAATCTGTTTCCAACATCATTATTGCGAATACGGTATACAAGCGTTACACCACAAATTTTGCGCAGAGCTCGCGTTTCGACCGCGTTTATCCTACTTTCATGCTCTGTCTGCCAAACCCAGCTCTCGCTTAAATATATATATGTGTAAAGTGAGCATGTGCATTCTGGCTCAAGTTTTTACCATTGTTTAAAAAAAACATTTCTTATAAAAATAAATCATTCAATTTGATCTAACCTGCTTTGAATGTTTCTGTCACCAAAATAGATCAATCAAGGCTATTTATAGATCTATACCCAGCTCACAGAAAACCTCAGCCAAATAACGACACCCTTGAGGATTGTTGTAATTCTGCGAGTGGGTGAGGTTACCAGTAAGCTCTTAAAGAGTTGCTGTGTTATACTGTAGTGGTAACGTGCGGTTGATACTTCATGTATTGCAAGCGTTCATAGGCTACAGTAACCGCTTTACATCAGGTGGGCGGTAAACTTGCATGCCTCCCGAAGTTGTATAAAAAATATATTTTGGTAAAAAAAAGCTTTTCACGTTATGAAATGAACCAGTTACTTTAAATATCAATGTTGTTACCTTGGTCGAAGTTATCTCTCATATGCTGCTGATCTTCGGGGTGATAAAATTCATAACAAAGTTTCCCTAGTAAGTCGGCCGGGGCGTAGCCAACCACTTGGGTAGCGCGCTGGTCGGCAAACGTGAAACGACCGTCCACCGAGTGACGAGACACAAATTCGACTCCGCCAGTGGATAAACTATTCTCGGAAGCGTTGGGTGTCGATGTCACCTAACCATATAACAAAAGTTTATTGGTTATTAACTGTCAAACATGTTAAATACAGTCAGAACATCAAACACACAAAGAATAGTAGCAGAACGGTCATGCAGATAAATCGATCGCACTTATGGTGTGATCAAACGCTCAAACTGTTTTATTAGTTAGTGTAAGTACTAACCAATAATAGATATAGTTTGTGTATTTTAGCAGTAACGTTGACATTGACTTGTATCATGACCTATCGAACTAATATTCATCAAGTGCGGCCATGACCAACCAACTTACCTGTAAACGCCCAATGGCAACAAGACAGCAATGAGATGCGTGCAGTTCATCTTCCACCGGACGATCCATCTGCATGCCTGGAAACAGATCTGATGTCCCAAATACATAAAACTATGTTTGCAGAAGTACATAAAAATAACAAATTATAACGATTCATATCAAACACGTGTGCGTTGTAAATCTTTATTAATTCGTTATTTTTCCTTGCTCATACGATACCTGTCGGAGGCCAATTTTTGATGTATCCAGTACAGTGGACGACCGCGTAGTTGTGTCCGTCGTGGGAGGGGCCGAGTGAGTTGCGCGCGCGCAGCCGGCCGAGGTGCGCGCCCTCCGCCGACCCGCCCACGCGCATGCGGCAGATGAACCCGCGCCGCGAGCCCATCACTTGACGCATTGACGCTGCAAAGCAAACGGTTATTTTATTTATTATTTTACACAATGAGTACATACACCACACACATCACGAACTAAGAAAATCTTGTTATAGAACGACTTTATCCCTCTATTAGAATACGCGAAAGAATTAATTTAGCGAAAATGCACAGGGCCTATATACGGTAAAATATTCCTGGTCATGTATGATCTTATTATAATAAATAACAACAAAATTATAAAAAGCACATAGAAACTGTCCACAAATTGTTTCTGTAGCAGCTTACTTATTTATCATTGTAACATTGGCAAGCAACTGTCTTCCTATTAAGATAAAAAATACTACGTTTTGAACCCAGTAAGTACAGTGCATGCCATGGTAACCTATAATTATTACACCAATACAAAATATATCACATTGCACGAATCGATATTGTTATAGCAGACTGCGAAACTGGAAAGATACAACGGCAAAATAAGTTCTCTAATCAAACAGATCTGATCTCTAAGTGTAACCGTTTGTTTTTAATTTTCTGAACACGATAGTGTCAATATAAATGTATGTATATCTTCACGCCGCGTGCCTTGCGAGGAAAGTGATCCGAGCGCCATAAGATGCGGTCCTTACTCATCTCACTCGTATCTTTAACATTCATGCCAAAATGTATGAGTTGATAAATGTCATTTATTTAATCTACTGCAAAGTTACGTTCAAGATTAGACAATAAGCGTCATTTAAGTCAAGTAAGTTTCAAAATTAAGTTTATTCCAAAACTTCCTACTCCTACAAATTTCTTCTGATTAAATTCGTTGTGAGTTCCAAGACAGCTGTAGTTTAACCCCCGGGACAGCAATGAACTTCACTGTTCATTGCCTTCTTGGTGGTCGCCGCTGTTAATTCTGGCTACACAGGAGAAACAGTGGTGGATATGAATGGTGGGCCTGTCCCGTAAAAAAAAGCGTCATTAGTCAGCAAAACGCATGTTGCATCTCGCCAGAAGAACTAGAAGTTGAAAGTTCTTGAAGAGGAGCGATAATTAATTTGATAGATTGATTGCTTTTGTACAAATCCACAATATTAAGTGTATAATGGTACTAGCTATACAAACTATTATCACAAGGACCAGTGAGGGTTATTGTGATAATTAAAGGTCCTAAGTATATACTTATACTAGGATATTTATATACCTATACTAACGATACTACTCCACAAAGCACTGACAAATAAAGTATAATTACGAATTCACGGGAATGTAGTATTGTTTATAATACATTAAACGCTTTTGAGCGATTTTTATTCTTTCTTTTGTTTATAATTTAATGTTTCATCAGTCTCTTAGAAGCTCACCAGGTTCGCACTTTTTACAAGAGTATATATATTAATTTCTCTGGATTTCTCCATAGTACCTAACTACATTGGAATGTTTTTCTTTATAGGGTTCCGTATGTCATAAGGAAACACGGAACCCTTATAGGATCACTTTGTTGTCCGTCTGTCAAGACCCCTTTTCTCAGGGAAGGGTGGAGCTATCAAGCTGAAATTATATCAAATACTCAGGTCTGCAATCCCTTCGAGCAGTGAAAAAAATCAAACTTCGAAGTCAACGCAATCAAAAGATACGGCTGTTTATGCGTCGTTTATGCGCATATTTTGGCACTCGCTAAGAAAAATTAACCTATAGGGTACTTTCCCGTTGACCTAGAATCATGAAATTTGGTAAAAAGCAATATCATGTAGTACAAGTAAAGGGAAAAATTCGCAGACCGTAAATTTGTTACATCACAAAAAAGAAGTATTTCTTTTTGCGAAAATAATCTACGAAAATATTTTAACAGAACCCTCAGTGCGCGAGTCGGACTCGCACTAAACGGCTTTTTGTGGTGTATCTTGTTTTTCTAATCTATCGGGTAATAATAATACTCTAGCCTCAGGGAAACATTCATGTTTTTGGTACACTCCGTACTCAAATTTTGAAATGATAGTAAAACGATCGGCTCTTTAAAAAAACCAGTTGTTTAATTTTAATTGTACGTTAATTATATCAACAGTTTCATTGCAAACAAACTCGTGAACGCGTCGCTTTTGTAGCCTGTGGTGACTCTGCGAGCACTAAGTCAATAAGGAATGAAAATACTTTACGTATTTTAATATCTATAAATATATTCATATACATATTTGACATATATATATATGGGCTCACTAAATAGGGAAATAATTTCCAAATATTCTTATTTAACGAGCCCCTATATACATTACACAAATTGTCATCCAACTCAATTACACAGACGTATTCCGTACCATTTAGCTGAAGTCACCTAATTATAAACTATCTAGTTGCGAAATGTGAGCTTTGTAGGGCAAATTTTAAGATTTCAGGTTTAGTACTGACTAAATTCGAGATCTTAAAATTAAGAATGAACTTTTGCTTTTACACATGTAAATGTAATGTCTTGGTGGTTGCTCTGATAAGTAAACAAATAAAGGTACGAATAAAATATACAAATATATCTGGCACTTACACTGGTGACCCTCTTTTTTAACTGTGCCAGTCTTCAAATCTAATATACGGCCTGTGTTCTGTGGTTCTTGAGTGCTCAACTGTTCCCGAACCTTTTCTACATCATCAGGATGAACTTGATCATACAAACAAGAGGAATACCATTCTCCCTGAAATCGTGAATTAATATATTAATTCAATGTTGTTTTGTATACATGTTATACGGTGATCACAAAGCGCTAACTGACCTGAGAATAATTTAATACAGGAGCTATACTGTCACTAACGTAAATAATACGACCAGTATCGCAGCTCACTACGAATAAGAATCCATCAGCTGCCTCTAGTATTAGATGCTTCAGTTCTTGATCGGTTAAAAATGATGGTTTGTATGTACCATCCGTCGAAGTATTGCCAGTACCTAGAATAATAATTAGTATTTTAGCTACGCATTCAAAAATCGTATTTATTACGTTATTATTACGTTAGTCCAAAGCTACCTCTCAATGCCTTCATGTGTGCTACTGCCATCCGCAGTATTGTAAGTTTGTCGGGCTTGCGCGCCAGAGCGGAACATGTTGGAACCATATCGGACAGTTCCGTAATGTATGCTGTCATCTTGTTTCTTCGGCGACGTTCAATTTCGCAGTGATTCTCTCGACTGTAATATAGACAAGGGGCATAAAGATCATCCTAGCGATAAACATGACACTAAATTCTTATTTTCCAATTTCAAACGACAAATTTTATGCAATGTTAATAAGTAATATCATTGTGTATTTTTAAGTAAAGGAATGGCGCGCGTGTCGCGTGATAAGACACGTTTTCTATCATCACACGGCATCTCAACAATGGACGGCATGGTTATGGGAATTGAGAAGGGTGTTAGTAGGTATGCTTCTAAATTGAACTTTTGCTCAGCAATTATCTATTTACAAATTAGTTACGTATATATTAACACACTGACATGGTAATGGTAGTCATATTACAAGTCGTGGAATAAACTCTCGCTGTAACTATACATTTGGGAGTTAAATACAAATGGTTCGTTTGATACCTTGCAAATCGTTCCTTGTCTTGAATGTTATCCTCCTCCATCCTTGTGTATTTTCCCCCACTTGCGTCGTCTTCATCTGACCTACCGAGAAATAGGTACGTAACGTGATAACGTGAATTACAAATGAAATAAACCAAATTGCACCTCTGAATATTCTGGCACTAATAATAAGTAGCTGAGATTGATAATAATTAAGCCGATTAAAAGGACCAATTAGGGCCATCATTGAAAAAAAACTGCAATTGAAATTATAGTGAGCTTTTGAATTTGTATACTTCTATCGCACTGAAATTTTTTTTAGTAGGAATTAACTGAATGTAAAAATAAATGGAAAATATAATATTAAGATAAAAATATATGGAAAGTTGAGAAATAGAACCAATGTGTTAGAATTGTTTTGTCTACAGTGTAATTTTTCTTTTATCTCAACACTACAATTTTAACTACGTTGTTTCCAGATTCTGTATAACCGTTTTTGACAAAAAATTTTCATTTTAAATTGTATGAATCCTTCAGTTTAATCTTCGTGTATTCAGGGAGGCCCGGACTGTAAGAATCAAAATGAGAGTTGAAGGAAAGTAATCTCCTTCATATTTAAATTAAACAACATTTAAATTAGTTTTAAAATGGCCATTTGGAAGTATCGACTGCTTCTTGCGGCCTCAGAAAAGGTTTATCATACGCAACTTAGCTTTGATTTTTGAAAATATAAAAAATATATAGCGCTATTTTGGGGATGTATGGAGAATGGTCAAGTCAGTCGACATTTTCTTTTTCTTTCTACTTCTTTGTTTCGGCGGTATCAAGGTTGGCAATGTCATTGTTTACTTGTCTAGACAAAGCGCCGGGAAATGGAAAGCGGCAAGCGGGCTATTTGTGTATTGTATAAGTTATTGCCTTAAAATCAGCGTAAAATAAAATGCTTCGGACAATTTTTTTAAGTTTCATTAAATGACCTATTGAGAGACCAAATACTGGTATTATTATAATTAGTTTACATAAGACTTGAATTTTAAGGTAAAAATAAAACAATGTTATTGTTAGAGATGAACTCTTTGTATTTGTTTTTTGAATAAATAATTTTCATTTAAATTTTATGTTGGTGTAAATATTATCTATCTTGGAACACATGATGATATCATAGTCTTTGTGCAGACATATAGATCTTTTTTCCAAAAATACCTTTTTTTTATACTACTAAGGTGCAAAAAAACCCACGGCTTGCCTGATGGTAAACAGTGACCGTTGCCTATGGACATTTGCAACACAAGGTGTCACCCATGCGTTGCCGTCCCTCTAAAAATCTCTTCACACCTTTCTTGAAGAACCCTATGCTATAGTCCTTTGGAAAAACCTCGGCTGAGAGTTAATTCCACAACTTGAGAGTTTTCGGAAGAAAACTTTTCTGGAACCGCACAGTACGCGACCATTGCGGTTCCAACGTGTGAGGTTGAACTTTCCGCCGTCGGTGAGCAGTGAGGTTTTAAAAAGTAGCTGTCGCCATTATATCGAACAATTCTTCAGAACACAACCGGTAGTAAAATCCTTAGAACACACAGAGGGATAGAAAATCTCTCCTTAAACTTAAGGTTTCAATACCGTGTGTATATTAGGATCGTCGACAATTCTCAGTTTGTCTCTGAATCGAAACACATGGTCCAAGCTGGTATTCAGGTGCTCCCGCCCAAAGATGACTTGCAGTACTCCAAGTGCGGTCTGACTTGACTTAACTGTCTTTGCCTGGCGCTGAAGTACTGCTTAGCTCTGTGGAACACAGTAATTTTTTTGGACGCCAGCCTGACCTTGTCCTCCAGGTGACTTCGATATTACATTTCACAGGAAATCTCGACGCCAAGCATCCTAATATTTTTGGTGACGGTAAGAGGTGTGTTCTGGAATTTAGGAACCACAGCAAATGGAGTTTTTTTAGCTGTGAACGCGCAACTTGTGTCTTCATGGGGTTGAATTCGATCAAGTTAAACGGCCCCCAGTCAGATACTTTAGCTAAAGTACCCTCTATTCCAGACACAAGTTTATCGTGATTTTCCTCCGCAATGGAACGAGAGATGTTTACACGATCTGTATAACAAGTGTTCCCGGTGCTGTCGTCCACTAACAATGAATGCCATCCATTGACAACATATCATAAAAAAATATTTTAAAAAGCTCCTTAGCACACAACTCAAATGGATCAACCCTCATACACAAAATATTAATGTGTTTTCTTCCACAAAACACTGATGTGAATTCATGACAATATCATGCGGCTCCTCAAGAATGACATGACGCAGTTATAGGGTTGTCAAAGAGAGAGAAATGCTCCAGATGTTTCAAGAATAGATACATAGGCTATGGTAACTGCTGGTCACCAGGTAGTCTGTAGGTTTATTTGGCACTTTATAACATACTTATTATATATTTATACCGCGTTATTATTACCCGTCTAATTTACCCGTTTTTATTATATAGGTACCTAATAAAAACATAGATGTAATTTGACGGGTTTTGTTATTTGAGTTGACAAATCGATTTGATACTAGGGATAATTGGAACCTGAATAATTCTACCTACCTGTTTTCATATTATCTATTTCTATTGTAATGTAACTCACCCGACACTGCCCGCACGGCGCTTTTGTATATCCTTTGCTGGGTCAGCCCCTATAAGAATAACCTTAAATTCAGTTACAGTAGTATAAAGTTTCTGTTGATTTTTACACTTCTTGTGGTCAAAAAGAACATAGTTCACTTGAAGTAAAGTAGATACATACTATAGCCTATAGACGCTTGCAATACAAAAATTGTCTTCGCGCATTACTATCCATTTTATTACTACCATTGATAAGCCAGCACCTCTTCAAGTCTCGTGTCTCCTTCTTACTCACAGGGTTACAGTAACTGCCCAGGAAACTGTTACTTGACTGCAATATTCCGTGGTATGGGAGATACTTCCCCAGTCAAGCTCTCCTTATGGAACATCATAATGCACCACCTTTATTGTCAGAATCTCGTCCGCTAATCGGTAATGTGCACCATGTGAAGGTAAAGTTAGTGATGGCGCAAAAATCATGAAGAGTCATAAAGGATAAGTGTAAATTTTCAGCATTTTCAGGCACAACTTGCCTTGCACAGCTTATCGCCCTGGTTTGATACCAATATTGGTGTCAGACAGGGATGCGTGCTGTCGGCTCGGCTATTCATCCTGTATCTGGACAGTTGTCTTCAGAAAATGAGATATGAATGTGGGAATGCGAATGGGTGGCTCAGTAGTTAACTGCCTGCTTTATGCAGATGACGCGGTATTCATAGCAGAATCATCATCCAAAGTGCAAACACTAGTCACAACAATGAAAGACGATTGTATGAAAAAAAGCTTACAATTGAATGCGAAGAAAACCAAGATAATGGTATTTGAAAGAGAGACAACCAGAACGAACACTAGGATTACGGTTGATGATGTAGTGTTGGAGCAAGTGGATGAGTTTGTATATCTTGGAAGTGCTTTTAGCAGCGATGGAAGGTACACCGCTGATGTGGAGAGACGAGTGAGTGCAGGGATTAGTGTGAATGGAACGTTGGGTAAACTGTTTGCCAAAAGCTAAGCCATAAGGCACAGCTCGCTGTACACAACGCAGTGCTAATCTAAAGGCTAACTTATGGAAGTGAGAGCTGGGTATGGCAGAGAGAGCATAAAAGTAGAATAAATACGGTCAAGATGCGAGCATTGTGAAAAATTTGTGGCATAACGCTTGCTGACGGCGTTCGAAATGATGACGTACGAAAGAAAGAGAGTTGGACTGAAAGATAGTGTTGGTGTTAAGATAAGGAAGATACCCTTCCTTCGTTCCGCTGGTTCGGACATGTACAAAGAATGCAAGATGAAAGAATGACGAAACAGATATACAATGCGAAAGTGGAAGGATGTAGGAGCCGAGGAAGACCAAGACTAACCTACCATGACCAAATTGGTCATGTTTTATGAGAAGGTGATGTCAGGAGCCTTAGGAACCGGCGAGCGTGCATGAAAAGAGCAATGAATGTGAAAGAAGCGAGTGAAGTGTGTAAGGACCGCGTCTTATGGCGCCCGGTTCTCTCTTCCTACCCCGCAAGGAACCTGGCGTGAAGATATACATACATACAATTTGGTTGAAAATTTTTAACTTGATCAAACATAAAAAATATTTGCAATTAGCTTTAGTTAAATAAATATCCACAACAAAAAACTGATCTATTGCCACAATGAGGATTTCACGTGTAAATAAGAATATAGAAAAACCATTCCAATTAAATAAATAAAAAGGATAGGCAAAATATTACATATAGGGGCTGATTATAAATAAACAACTATTTATATCTTAACGCCAAGTCCCTCGCAGGTTAGGCTGAGAGAGTCGATTAATATATGATTTGGTCCTTACATACCTCACCCGCTGTAACTAAACAAACGGCAAAACAGTTTTCATAGCAATTTGCTGGAGGGTTTTTGTTTCCGTTTTATTTAAATTGAATTCTCTTCAAATGACAGTTATTATTGTGCTATTACATTTATTTCATAAATATAAACTATATGTGATGTCAGGAGCCCTAGGAACAGGCGAGCGTGCATATGCTAGAGCTATGAATGATAGAGAAGCGAGTGAAGTATATAAGGACTGCGTCTTATGGCACTTGATTCTCTCTGTCTACCCCGCAAGAACCTGGCGTGAAGATATACATACTTAACTAATAAACATATCTTTTAACAATGACTTTTTGAATATACAAGGAAGTTTTAAAAATAATGTTAAAGGTAAAAGTTCCCTTTCAATAACATTTTGATTGCTTGTACCCCCTAAACTTATTTTTATTGAAAAGGCCTCAATTTAAAAAGAAATTAAGAATTATTTATTCAGGCAAACACAATTGATAATGCACAACATAAAGTAAAATATTAAATAATTAAATTATTATTAAAGTAAATTTTTATAAATTAATTAAACTGATTTGTGTGTTCATTAATATTGAGACCAACTTATATAAGACGAAACTCCATATTATTAATTTTTGTTAAATTATACACATTCACAGTTCTTCCATTCATGATCTTTTTATTCCCCTCCTGATTCAATCATTAGCCAGTGTTAGGATGCATGCTAGTTTGTCGCAATAGTGTTACAAAAAAAATCTAAAAGCCACTTTACGCTAAGTTGTAGAATAATGTATACAATTATACTGCTCATAACAATTAGGGGTACAAGACTTTAGTATGGTATACATAGTAAAATCAAACAAGTAGGCCGACTCGACCCCTCCGCGAAGGATAGTAGCCTAAAGACGTAGGGATGTCGCTTATAGTTTATACAATCGTCAAAAATGCATAGTCTATCTATATACAAAACAATTTACCCCAGTAGGTGAATCAACAGGGATCTATAATACAAAGTTTTTCTTAATTATTTATTGTACATAGACCAGGAGCTGACTATTGTATTGAAGTTATATAGTTATGAAAAAATGATGAGTGAAATTTTAAGATACTGTAACACGAAAGTGACAGGTTGAAGCTGCCCGCTAAACCGCTCATTAAGTCATGAAAAATATGCTCAAAGCTGCAACTAAATAACAATTCCCTGGAGGATTAGTGTGTTCATGCAAGTGAGTGACGCTATTACCTCACGGAAAACTGCAGCCATATAACGTCACTCACTCGCCTGAACACAACAACCGTCCAGGGAATTGTTATTGGGCTGCAGATTCCTGTAAGGTGTTAAC
Source organism: Pyralis farinalis (assembly GCA_947507595.1). NCBI lineage: Eukaryota > Metazoa > Arthropoda > Insecta > Lepidoptera > Pyralidae > Pyralis > Pyralis farinalis. The sequence goes on along the minus strand of OX382259.1, from coordinate 21,259,058 downwards.
GTCACTCACTCGAATGAACACAACAATCCTCCAGGGAATTGTTATTCGGCTGCAGTTTTGAGCATATTTTTCGTGAGGTAGTAACGTCACTCACTCGCATGAACGCAACATCTGTCCAGCTAATTGTTATTTGGCTGCAGTTTTCCGTGAGGTAGTATCGTCACTCACTCGCCTGAACACAACAACCGTCCAGGGAATTGTTATTTGGCTGCATATTTCTGTGAGGCGTTAACGTCACTCACTCGCATGAACACAACAATCCTCCAGGGAATTGTTATTCGGCTGCTGTTTTGAGAATATTTTCCGTGAGGTAGTAACGTCACTCACTCGCCTGAACACAACAATCGTCCAGGGAATTGTTATTTGGCTGCAGATTTCTGTGCAGTGGTAACATTAGTCACTCGCATGAACAAACAAGCATACGATCCACCCAATTCAAAGCGGTCACTGTAGCTGTTTACGCTTGCAATACATTAAGTATGCCTCGCGTATTGCCACCTCTGCCGCTAACACGGCAACTCCTTAGGAGCTTACTCGTGACGTCAGTCAGATGAACACAACATCCCTCCAGGGAATTGTTATATGACTGCAGTTTTCCGTGAGGTAGTAACGGCACTCACTTGCATGAACACAACAACCCTCCAGGGAATTGTTATTTGGCTGCAGTTGCCTGTGAGGTGCTAACGTCGCTCACTCGCATGAACACAACATCCCTCCAGGGATTTGTTATTTAACGATGCCAGATAAGTATAACTTCTCACGCGCGTACATAAGTACACGCACCCATTTTTTTTTTTTACACTTAACTATTTTTTACTTTTTCATTTACTACACTTATCAAAGTTATAATCTTTATATTCGGAAATTTAATATTTTTACAGTAACCTAAAATGATAGGCATTGGTTTCGAAGGGTTAAGCGTAGCCACGACTGGCGTTCCTTTGGCAGTGATAAATTTTGTCAGTGTGTGCGTGCGACGACGCATACGTATGGGATGGTACAGGCGAGCAACACATACAAACAGAACGCGGTGCGTGTCTATGAAGACAACCTACTTGTTTGATAGTACTATGGTATGGGGAACTAAACTTTCTGCTTAGGATTTAAATATAGCCGGCCTCTATATAAGGCAAAAAAATTGTTCAAGGAAAACAAGACAACATCAGTATTATTGTTAGCAACTTTTAGGCTAGTCAAAAGTATACATATGTCTAAAACAAAGTAACATCAAAGCTTCAGTAATTTTCTTCACTTTTAATATTATAAAACTCCTTTTATGAGGCCGTACATTCTATTTGTTCTTATTGATTGTGGTTCATGTTAATTCTGTTCATTTAATATGACTAACAAGATCTGACTGATATTTAAGTCATTGTTTAGAAGACTTAAATATCAGTCAGATCCTGTCTGCTTGTAGAGGTGAGCAATATGGTATAGCAGCAGTCCAGGAATATTTTGTTAATTTGTGGTTACATACTACAGTTTGGAATTCTTTATTCTGATAATTTTGAAGATTGAAAAACTATCTCAGTTAAGGTTAAGCATCTCTTTTGTTTTTCAGAACAATTGTATCATATAACAAATAAGGGAGAACTCTACTGTATGTATATATTCATGCCAGGTCCATTGCGGAATAAGCAGAGGGAACCATGTGCCATAAGACGTGGTACTTACACAGCTTGCTTGTTTCTTTAACATGTATAACTCTTTTCATGCACACTCGCCTGTTACTAGAGCTCCTGACAACACACAACCAATTTGGTGATGGACAGTGAGTTTTGGTGTTCCTCTAAGCTCCTACATTTTTCTACTTTCACATTGTACATCTGTTTTATAATTCTTGCAATAACTGTGCCTTAGAACCCCTATTGGCCTCCAGCTGCTTGTGGTGCACCACACTAATATAGCAAGTAAAACGTAGCAATCAGAAGTAAGTAATTGCAGGCAATCATTCCTGCTATACTAACAATCCCAGATCTCACAGCAGTAGACATTTTATTTCATATATTCACAATAGTCTCAATAACTGCAGAGACATACATACATCATGGGATACATAGTGCGTTTTGTAGAAAATAAAAGCATTTAGGAGCTCCTTTTTTATAATAGAGCATGTAGCATACTAGATTCTTTTTATATAAAAGTGTTTCTGACTTATTAATGTTATTAAGTTTAGATATTTCAGTATACAATTGTCACATATTGATAGTTAATTGATGTATACCAAATTTGAAACAATTATATATTACTAACTGAAATAATACTATTACATGCCAATGGAACCACATGCACCAATATAGGGCTCTTGCAAACTTTCACTCTAAACAGTGGCATGTAACTGTCACAGTGGACAATCAAGTTCAATTTAAGTTTTTTAATAAGCATGCTGCACTGGAATTGGTATGTTTGATCCGACACACAAATGAAGTAGATGTGAATGAAATGAAAAAAAAGGAAACTTCTGAATAAAATTTCAAGAACAACTATTTGTATAACAAGAGTGATTAATAAGATACCAACATGACAATTTTTGTGTATCCAGTGGCAACCACCATATCAGAGAGTGGCTATCATCAGCCAAACATGTACAAAGAGCCCAAACAAATTGCAGAAGTGGTAGCTGTCACTGGCTACTAGTAGCTGCCGCGAGAGGTCCCTTTAAAGGAGTCATTCGAAGAACCTCCTTTTATTTTGAAATCTTACAAAACTTTTTAAATATTCCAGTAGTAAGAGTGCTGTCGTACTTTTATAGTAATGGAATCATACTGCTCTATTTGTTTGAAAAAATATTCTTTGCAATTTTTATGCTGATGTCTTGCTTGCTATTTACTGTTAACCTTAAATCTTAGTCAGCAATATGCTGAATAAGAAGCCTACAAATGCATTAACGTAATGTTACCTATACGCCACGACAAGAAAATCAATTGTAATTTGAGCATAATTAAACTAAACGTACTTACCAAGCTATTAATTCATGATTTAAAAAGATATAACTAAAAAAGATTATTATACTTCGTCGCTAAGAACGCGTCACGAACAGCAACGTCAAAGTGAATATAGGTCGATAACTTTATCTTTATTATTAAAAAATACTATTATTTATATTTATCTTTTTTTTTACTTTTGAACAGAAGTTTAGTAGATGCACCCTAGAAAATAGATTAAAAAATAGAAAAGGATGTCAAGACATGAAAAACATAACACCAACCGGGGATAGTAGGAGCCAACGCAGACATCAGTCTGCATTAGTACTCTTTATAATGTCACTATCTAATTACATAAAAAATGTATTTTAACAAAACTATAAACACTCTTTTAGAAAACAAAATACACAGTGTGTTTATATCTCTACTTAGTGTTCAACACAAAACACAGACGCCATTTTTCATTTCAGGAAAATGTTGCCAATTTATTCAAAGTTTTTTTTTTTTTTTTTTAATATTTGAATGGCCTGGATAAAATTCCTTTTAGCATATTCAAAGTATAATATAGCAGGGTTGCTATAGTCAAAATATATTTAGTGCTATTTTGGGCTCCTAAAAGATGTTCTTGTAAAATCATTAAAAAAGTCCTTATAAGTAAGCCAGAAGTTTTTCCCCATCGAATGTCTATTCTACGAGCTATATAGCCAGTCCATTCCTTCTCTCTTATAATCATTATGGTAAAAAATATCTATATCTACTTGCCAAAATACTACCCGTTAAGGGTTAGATAGAGAAAACCTCACAACACATGAATCACTGCTTACACACCTCAAAGGTTTTGTTACAATATTTTTAGGGTTCCGTACCCAAAGGGTAAAACGGAACCCTATTACTGAGGCTCCGCTGTCCGTCCGTCCGTCCGTCCGTCCGTCCGTCCGTCCGTCCGTCTGTCACCAGGCTGTATCTCATGAACCGTGATAGTTAGACAGTTGAAATTTTCACAGATGATGTATTTCTATTGCCGCTATAACAACAAATACTAAAAAATAAAATTGAATAAATATTTAAGGGGGCCCCCATACAACAAACGTGATTTTTTTGCTGTTTTTATAGATAATGGTACGGAACCCTTCGAGCGAGTCCGACTCGCACTTGGCCGATTTTTTTGTTTTATTTTTAGCATATACGTAATAAAAAAGTCAGACGGAATCTCGCTGAGAAACAACTGAAGCACCACAATGGCGGCATGTAACTATGTGTAAGTGTCAAGTGGGTTGCCAGATGGAATAAATTTCTCATTTTTTTTACTAAAAAGAAATGAAAAATTATATGATTCGTTACTGTCTTCGAAACTCTATTTTTATGGACCGTTGATTTGTAACTTGTGTTGTTTAAAATAGGTATTGATGAAAATAAATTAAACACATGAAATATAACATTACATATTCCTTTTATTATGTAGGACAAACAGATGCATACTTATTTGAATTAAAAAATGTCCAAATAAATACACCAATTTTAATGACCAGTCGAGGCTCTGGCGAAAGAGAGGTAGGGCACGTTAGCCTGACTGGGGAAGTACCTCCACTTCACAGAAGACGGCAGCCACTCCTCAAAATGTATACTGCATATTACACTGGATCTAAATGGAATCAAGCCGCTTTCTTTTCTGGACTCTCTTATGATTTGTACCTAATCATTCTTCCATGTATCGTTTGACGATGGAAATCTAAAAAATATTAAAGGTGAAGAAAGTAAAAATGAATAATCAGTAGAAGATCAGAATATCAGTAAAAGAATCATAGGATGTAAGTTTATATGTCTGTTTAAACAAAATTAGGTATCTGAATTAAGTAAGAATTATAAATAAATAAATAAATATTGTCGGACAAATTACACAGCGCCACTTAGCCCCAAAGTAAGCGAAGCTTGTGTTATGGGTACTAGACAACTGATAAACATACGTAAACACAGTTTTTTTTGTAAATACATACTTATTATACATAGAAAACACCCAGACCAAGACAAACAGACGTGTTCATGCACACAAATGTTTGTACTGTGTGGGAATCGAACCCACGAGCGTTGGTGTCAAAGTAGCGTAACAGCGCGTTTCATCACTGCGCCACCGAGCTCGTTAGTTAATTACAAGAGAACAAAAGAAAAATGATCTCCCATACATTTACGCTAATTTGGAAATGAGAGTTATTGCAACACCGGTCGATTTATTTTTCAAAAATTAATTTAAGTGAAAACGATTAGTTAATCAGAAAAATTACTTGCATGAAATGTAATCCCTTGGCTTTTTTTAATTGTACCACTATGCTTCCGACTGCTCTTCACTACGCACGATGGCATTATTATTATTTTTCGACAAGGTTATCATGCGGCGAGGTGTCGGTGCGTAATGGCGGGCGGTAGACTTACTATGGTGTGAATGTGTACGTGTCGGCTTGTACGTATAGCGACTGACTTACTATGGAGATCAGGAGATGCTTCAGTGTTTAGTTCGGGAGACGGTGTCTGCTTTTTTATTACGTCTATGGTTTTTAGTATTCATTACTCTATTCATTCTCTCTCTCAGTATTTTCCTTAAGGTGTATAACGGAAAAAACCTTAGCAAAACACAAAAAAGTTATGTGCACGTTCACTGACTTGGAAAAGGCTTATGACAGAGTGGCGAGGGATGAACTTTGAACTACGCTCTTTATGTATGAGATGGATAGTATTTTGATACGGGCACTCGAGTCCTTGTATAAGGATTCGAGTGCCTGTGTCAGGGTAAATGGGGTCTGTATAAACTGGTTCAGCATCGAATGTGGTGTTAGGCAGGGCTGTGTAGCATCCCCTTGGCTGTTCAACTTATTCATGGACAGTTGTTTGACAGACTTGAAAGAGTATGTCTGTGTGAATAAAAATGAATGAGTCGATATTTAAAACCCTGTTGTACGCCGATGATCAGGTTCTCCTTGCATCTTCGGCGGTAGAACTACAACAAATGGTTACTGTAATGATTGAGGCCTTTAAAAGGAAAGGTATGAAAATAAATGTAATGAAGACGAAAGCGATGGTGTTTGAAAGGAATTAAAGTGTTACAGAGTGTCAGATAATGATCGAAGATGAAAAAGTGGAACAAGAGAATGAATTTGTGTACTTACGTTCTATGTTTACGAGAGATGGAAAATTTGAGAGCGATTTTGAAATTAGAGTGAAAGCAGGAAACCGTATTAATGGTGCGTTGTACTCCGTGGTAACAAGCGATAACATATCGAACAAAGCTCGCCTTGCTATTATTCAGGGTGAAACATGGGTATGGCAGAAGAAGCAAGAAATCAGGGTGTCCGCCGTAGAAATGAGAGCGCTGAGGAGTATGTGTGGAGTGAGAATGGTTGATAGAATAAAAAATAGCACGATACAAGAACTTTGTGGAATGAAAGTTGATGTAGTGACAAAAATTGAATAAGGTATGATGAGATGGTTTGGTCATTTAGAAAGAATGAATGACAAAAGATTTACGAAAGAAGTTTATGAAGCAAGAGTGAATGGTGATGTCGGGAGGGACCGCCCTAGACGCACACATATAGATCAAATTGGTGATGTCTTGAAAAAGGGCCAAATCAAAAGTACCCAAAACCGAAGAGCGTGCATGAAGAGGTTGATGAATGTGGGAGGAGTGAGAGCGGTATGTTTAGATCGGTGCACCTGGCGTTCTATAGTCTCTGCCTCCCCCAATGGGAGACAGGCGTGATGATATGTATGTCATTACTCTACTCATATAGGCTTACCGGTTTCTAGGGCTCCTGACCTTCTGATAAAACACTATTAAGTATTAATTATCGGCTCCTACATCCTTCTACTTTCGCGTTGCTTATGTTTCTCATTCTGTCGTTTCATTCCTTCAACATGTCCGTTGCAACAGTGCATACTTCTTATGTTAACATCGATACTCTCTTTCAGATCAAGTCTACAAGAGCAAATTTTGTTTTGTTCGCATTTAGTGTCGGTAACGCACGAGAAATTCCCCAGGTGTTGCAAATGACCATAGGCTATGGTATTCAGGCAAATCGTACGTATTTTTGTGCGTGTTTAAACGTGTTTAAAAAAATGTTACATTTACTTCTCCATACAGCCGTCTTTCATTATAGTGACCGGTGTTTGTAGTTGAGTTGGTGTTTCTTATAATAACAAGAATTTGTCTGCATAAAGCGGTTAGTTTACTACTAGTGAGGTGCACAACTACGTGCGCAATCCCACATTCGTACACCTTATTCTTTGCAGACTATTATCGAGATACAGAATGAACAGTAGTGCAAACAACATGCAACCGTGCTTGGCATGAATTTTGCCCTCAAATAGGGCGACATGCTATCTTCTGTACAACTCTTATACATAGACATTACTGCACGGAGCATAGCCCTGCTAATCCCATGTCACGATAAGAGGTCATCACAGGTCGCACAACCCTTTCAAATGCTTCTTCTAGATTCACAAAATTGCAGAAACCCTTACGGTATATAGTCACATGAGAAAACTTGATCCGTACATCCATTTCGATTTCGAAATCTTCTAACAATATTCCATAGTATTTTACCCTCATTCTGCCTTCATTATTTTTGGATATACTTTTGCTGCTAAGTTGATCAAACAGTCCTTTATCATGCGCGCTCCACACGTGTCCCTTCATTTGTGTCAGTTCATTGGAGCTCTTCCGGTCCCAAAAGTACGTATCACCTGGTTTGATCATCTTTGCTGAGATCATATCGAATTCTGTTGACTATCTATTTTTCAAGCTTCGTGTAAATTATTCAATCTTATCCAAAATCATCAGACGCCGAGAGCGTGGAGTTAGCTCCAGGCTAACTCTCAGTGTCAACGTCTCTAAGTCATAATCAAACAAAAGGTTCTCTTCACCGTTCTCAACACATCTTGTGTGTTAGCAAGAATGGCACCATCTCATCAACTTTATATTATACATTCTGAATGTTAACAAACGACCCCGAAACTTTAGCTTTACCTTTAAGGAGTGTCTGGCTTTCGCATCGAATTTTTTTGTGTGCTTCTATTGCTCATTCGCAATTTCAAAATTCGGCTTTCACGCTTTTATTTCAGTTAAGCTTTGTTTTATTAATTAATGCATCGATGATACATTTCTTTCTTCATCTCTCTCATACTCGGGTGAATGTAAACATGAAACATAATCCAGCCACGCTTTCCTCTTCCTTGCTTCGGTGGAAAAACACTACGCGTTCGCCCCAAGCTATACTTTTTAACGTTTTATGCCTCATTGTGCATTCACATATTTTTTTTTTTATTTAAAAAGCAATGTACATACGAGTACTTTCGTCGCTTACCACTAATCATCCACATTTGAGTCGGGAAGACTAGCATTCGCAATTTTTTTTTTATACACCGTCGTCGGGAGGCATACAAGCACACGGCTTACCTGATGTAAAGCAGTTACAGTAGCCTATTAACGCTTGCAATGTATTAAGTAGCTCTCGCGCGATGCCTCTTCTGTTGCTTACACTGAAACTTCTTAGGAGCTTACTGATGACTCACACGCAGGAACACAACAACCCTCTAGGGAATTGTTATTTGATTGTGGTTTTTTGAGGTGGAGGTACTTTCCCAGACGGGCTGCTTTGATGCGCCCTACCTCTCTTAGACACCTACTTCTTAAATTTTTATCTTGCAATTTTTTAGTTCTTATCCTTTCATGATCTCCGAAAGGGATATACGCTCGCCAGTGACTCCATTTCTTGAAAAGATTCATCCCATTCAAGAGTGGGACCTTGATCCATTACAGTATTTCGGACGTGGTTATAACTATATTATAATTAAAAGTGCCTCGAAATCGCAATCATTACGTTCATCAGCTCGTTCATGTTATCTTTCCATCCACCTCTCACACTATGTGACGACTCAATTCTCCTTGATCCGCCGAAATTGGCACTGTGTATAGTGGTCCTCTTCGCCGCTTGCACTATGTTTCATACCGACATGCGTCTTCTCAGGGGGATGCCCCAATCCGCACATTGATGCAGTGTTTGGTGGGTGGGCCACAATTGCAATACGTTGATAGGCAGAACGAGCACGCTTCTCGAATTAAAAATAATAATAACAGATTTTTCTCTTATTTTATTAATCACATAATTTTTCTGATGATACATAATCTAATAACTAAAATACTAAATATTGCACGAAAAGTGTTCACGATCTCTTTTCTATTGTTTTAAAATTAAGACATTTGACAAGTTTATTTCCTATGGAATTATATTCTCTTTGATTATTAAAACAATATACATAGATATTTCATTCAATTCAAAATTATGTCTATCGATAAATACCAGTAAAAAACGCAAAGGCGACATTTTCATGTTCACATAAATCGGGACCAAAAGATAAGTTTGATTATGGATGGCGAACCTGAACTTTTTTCTGACACGGCAACTAACTGTAAATTTGCTTCGGCCTCGGATACATACTCGGAACACAATCAAGCCAAACTTGATTCCTTAGAAAAAAAAGCAGTCCATCTCAGGTACAATGTTTGTTTCAATCTAGTACCTATTGCTGTGTTAAACTATAGAGTCTAGCAAGACAAGGAGCACATTGCCACCGCTGCTTCTGACCTCTATATATTTACGTATCCAAAGAAGTTCTCTCCTCCTTAGAAACTGTTATCGCAGTTGCTGAACAGGCCGAGGTACTTTCGTACTTTAGTTGAGCTTTCGGTCACTGCCCTATTTCGTTTTTGCTACACATTTAAATTGTAACCATATTATGATCACGTTTTGGTCACGCTTGCTTTGACTTCATGTGCCATTTACCGTAAATTCCACCTCACAGAAGGAAGTAACTCCCACCTCACAGAAAACCGTAGCCAAGTAACAACTTCCTGGAGGGTTGTTGTGTTCCTGCGTGTGAGTGAGGTCGCTGTAAGCTCCTAAGGAATTGCTGTGTTAGCAGCACAGCGTTACATAATGTTTTGCAAGCGACCAATATCTACGGTAGCCGCTTTACCTACATGTGCCGTATGCTTGAATGTCTAAGCACTAAATTTATAGGGTTATAATTTATTTACATTTTGCGAAAGTAAGCTATAAATATTATATCATATTATAACATTTTCAAAGTTTAATGTAGGTTCAAATTTCCTTATCCACACCAACCCATACACATCCTTATGTTGGAATACGAGTCACCCCTCCGACCGAAGAGGGGTTTCTAACACAGTCTGTAATTGACGTCAGTGTTTTCAAGCCGTCTGAACCCCATAGACTTAGCATAACAAAGGCCATCTATAGGCAATTGCCATTGGAGCTCAGAGAATCCCGAGATAAACCCGTCGATAGACAAGCCGTTGTAGACGTTGCTTAGCCTGCGTGTGTTTAGACCAGTGATTATCAATATTTTTTGTCCCGTAGACCCTTCGCCTATACATTTTCTGCTTTTCGTATACCCTTGCCTAACTAATGTTTGAATCTGTTACGACCTCTGGGGTCGATATGAGCAATTTGGGTATATGTGCAATGACGCTATCGAGCTCCGCTTCCTAATCAATGCCATCGTAATTTCGCTTTTACGTATTGCACTATTAGGTCGTAAACTTCTATGGTGAACATTATAGAGAGTAGAGTATGGTCAGTTATCGATGTTGCTGCAAAATAGCAGAGACCTTTATGTCCTTTATATTTATGTCGCATGCCTACCTGTTACGTATTTACACACTATTAGACGTACTTGGACGGCAACGGCAACAAATTATTGAATCGGCCACATAACGACAGATCATTGGTGGAAATGATAAGGCTACGCAATCTGTCTTCGGCTCAACATTGAAAAGTTTTGACGGCCATCTTTACCAGCTCTATTTAACTAAAAAAATGATACTTAGTTACCGAATGCGAATTCTCGATATATTTTTTGTTTGCTATAAATACCGAAATCGTTAAGTGTGCCTGTGATATTTGAGAAGTTTTCTCAAATCTTCATAAACCCCACTATCAGAACTGAATTTTATGGATTAAAAAAAAATGGGACCAATCTGGAAGTACTCTTTCGAATAAAAAAATAATTTTTCAAGTCGGTTTACAAATGTTGGAGTTATGAGGTAACAAACATTAAAAAAAAATACATCCGAATTGAGAACCTCCTCCTTATCTGGAGTCGGTTAAAAAGTAGAACCGAATTCATTGAAATCGACGATATTTACATTTAGTTGCTAAACATGTACTGGCGTCGATTTCAATGCAGTGTTTTACTTTTCATGTAAAAAATTCTCCAAGTGCATGTCCACACACATAGGGTAGTACACACATGTAGGGTTTCGTATTTGCTTTGCTTTGTTTGCTTGCGAAAATTTGACATTTGCCCAAAATAATCCAATGGAAATCAAGCATTGGATTTTTTAACATTCAAACCAAACTTCTTAGAATAATACCTATTTAAATAATGTAACTAAATATCCAAAGTGGAAAATCTATCCAGATCCAGAATGCATTAAACGCTTGACACTTGAGTCTTACAAAAATTTACACTTTTAATAAAAATATGTCGCAAACGGATCACTATATCGTGACCTTAAGGCGACACCTCGATCGTGAAGCTTTAAAATGGCTCCGCCCAATCACCCCGCGCCCCTCAAGTGACACTCTACGCTCGATTTGTAAAATCCTAATAGGTAACCTGGGGTCAACGTATAGTCAATGCAAACGAACAGAAAAGCTACGGAGTCGCGTCACACCTAAAAAAAATTATAATATCAATATTTAATAAAAAATATTGATTTAATTATTATTTAGCTTTATACATACTGAACCAAACATATTTATTTAAGCTAGACGGAAAACAATAGTAATAATAGTAATAAAAAACTACAGAAACGTATTCACTTTTAAAAGTTTATTGAAAGAGAAATCAATGACATCGTTTTATGTTTATATCTCTACAAGTTAACATGTCTCGGTATCTATGTTGTTCTTACTTAGGTCTCGTTCAGTGGCGCCCTCATTGAATAAAAAATCATATCATAGCATAGAAGATAAACATTATGAAATCCTATGTTGCATTTATTACGAAGATAGTAAAGTATTTTTACGTCATTAAACCAACACTCAAAATATTCCACTATCGTTGTTATAAGCAAAAGTGCTAAAAGAGGCCGTTTTTGGCAATTATGCCTATAACAACGAAAGCAAAACATTTCAATTGTTGGTTTAATGACGTTTTATGTACGTTATTGTATTTGTAACACACGCAACACAGGACTTTATAATGTTTATCTTCCACGCTATGATACGATATTTTATTCCTTGAGGCGCCACTGGATGGCATGTATCCCCCTTAAGAAGAATGAAACACCAGCTACATAATACAACATTGTTTATCGAGAGGCTAAAGCGGGCCATTTGTTGATTCGGGCACATATGTTCGAATGTCATAATGGCTGATAGCGCCGAGTAAACACAGGATTTTTTTATTTCGAATAAATAAGAGAAATAAAATTATCAGATTGAATTAGAGAAAGTATTCCCGCTATTACTACTAGTTTTTATATAATTTTCGCAACACATTAACATAATGTGACCTCCAGGATTTTTTTTCTTTACAAAGAAGTTAAGGGCTATAACTTATAACACACACTTTAGCCCCTCTACGTTATACCTTTAATGCTATTTTTTTAGAGCACGAAGAGTAAACATTTTATTACAAGCTTTTAGCAACTTTTAGTGCATAAAATGGTATACGGCATCTACACAACTTTCACGCGTCATACCTAACATCGACGAATATATCATTCAGGTATCTACTGAAAGATTGCGTACCTAAATGATAAAGAAATTGTATATTTTGATCATTAAATGTAAATTTAACCTTTACCAAAAATTTATCAAGCACTTGGAATCCAATCAGCGAAATGTGAAAAAAACACAACCAATATTTTAGGGTATCCTTCGAAAGAATAAATTATAATGATTAATTTCATCTAATGATATAGATTTATAAATTTATGGAAAATATTTAGATTTAACATTCAATTATCACTAAGATTTCAAAAATTGCTGTTTTTGACCCTAACCGTTATGTAGCTAAATAAATTGATAAAATTATAATTTATAAAATTAATTTTTATTCCTTGAGCCTCTTTAATAAGCACAAATCTTGATTTGGTGCCTTCACCACCAGACTACATTCAAGCTATTTCACGTAATATATATAACCGCTATGAATAAACGTCTTGAAGTACTCGTTTATCCTTGGCGCTAATTTTGGATTGGGATTGCAACAAACATATTTTTAAAGAGTAAATAGCTCTAGCCATCCACCTTGCTTGATGCATCGCCAGGATCCAGGAGGTCTGATTTTAATTTTTTTCTCATTATCTCCTCCTAGGAATATAATGGATAGTTCAATTACTTCCCGATAATCGTCACGTACAATGTTTTTTTGTAATTCTTGATTATAAAATATCAACAATTCTTTTATTATTGTATTACCAAAATGTTGTGTGACAATATCGGTGTACGATTGAATAGCAGCAGGATTAATAGTTTTCCAGTCGTCTCTAAATTTTTTGAACATTGGGATATCAGGGCTGCTTGTGACTTGGTGGATTTTTGATTCGATTTGACACAGCTTTACCTTGATCCTGGCCGGAAGAGCTCTCTAGTTTGGGTACAGCCAGAAGTTGTTCATTTTCTCTAAATGAAATTAAAATTGGCAGGCGTTCTTCTTTAGGGCTTCTCACGTCCAGACCAGGTAACAATTTCCTATTCCAGTAAACGGTCACCATTTTAGACATATATAACGCGCAGATCGTCCGCGCACTTCGCGGAGCCGTACCTCGTCCCGCACCCTACTCGCGCCCGCGCAGCGCATGCGCGCTGCGCTCCTTTAGGCTCTACCGACATGAGAGACCGCGTTCCGCCCGCCAGTCGGCGGCCCGCTCTCATTAGTTGTACTTGATGTTTGTTTTGTCGACTTGCGTTTGTGCTCGTAATAGTACATAAACTGTATGTAAACTGTTTGTTTGTTTAATAAAAGTGCTCATCAATAATAGCTTTTTATACATATTATTTTGAAAATCAGATTTTATAGATTCCGCTCTATCTTTTCTACTCTGAGTGCTAATGCGTTGATAGACGATTTGTTTATCGGTAAATCATCACAGCTAAAATCTAGTGCTTCTACTACAGCCCGGTGTATACAGGGTGTCCCAAAAAATACGGACGACCCGAAGCCCAGAGATAGAACACCCTTAGAGGTATCCGAATAACCCCTATGTATGTTCTACGATTTTTTGTAGTTTTCGAGTTATGAATTTTTTTAATTATTTTTATCATTATTTGACTTACAAGGCGTTTTTGTTGACGGTGAAGTGAATAAACAAAGTACATGCTTGATTTTTTTTTTCTTAAATAGCTGAATGTACGACTATACGAACAAAATAGTCTCTGTTATCCTCAGATGTAACCATCAAGCAAGAAAAAAAATAATATTACCAAAAATGAAAAATTAAAAGATTTGAAAAATCTCCAAGAGCTTTTTATTCAAAACATAACCCATTTTTTTTCTTTCAAATCGACTTTAAAAACTTGTCTATTTCATCAACTATTTCCTTTGAAAATTTCTTTGATCTATCACTGCGGAAACAGAAATAAATTTTATTTAACATGTTGATACCTAAAAAATCTGAGGTTTCAAAGTGAGAATGTAATTTAATAAAACTCATAATTATTGTTAAAAAAATGTTTTTATTACAAGAAGTTTTCAAAATGTCGACCTCCATGTTCAATGCACAGTCTGCATCTTCTAAAAAAGTTTTGTCTAAGTCGATTGAATGCCATCCTGTTGTTCTTAATTGTTTCTTGTGCATCGCGCAATTTTGCTTGTAGTTCGGCTAGGCTTCTTATTTCTTTTGCATAAACTATTTCCTTGAAGTAGCCCCAGACAAAAAAATCTATGGGGTTTAGGTCTGGGGACCGGGGCGGCCAGGCAATGGGTCCTCCGCGACCAATCCATCTGCCTGGAAACCTATCATTCAAATGATTTCTGACTCTCGCTGCGAAGTGGCACGGTGCCCCATCGTTCTGAAAGATCATATTCCTGATCGTCATTAAATCTACGTATTCTAACAATTCATCCAAATTTTCTTCTAGGAATCGTAAATAGGATTCCCCATTTAGACGATCAGGTAATTGGAAGGGGCCAATCAGCTGTCCATTTAGGATCCCGCTCCACAAGTTGACACTAAATTGTTCTTGGAAATTGGAGGCACGAGATAGGTGCGGATTTTCAATGCTCCAAGAATGGTAATTATGGATATTGAATATCCCACATCGTTTAAAGTGAGATTCATCTGTCCACAAAATGCATTTAACAAAAATTTCATTCTCATTTTGACGCCGCAACATTTCGCGGCAGAATGATAACCTTCTTGGGTAATCCTCAGGTTTTAATTGTTGTACTCTTTGGATGTGGTATGGGTGAAAACCCTCACGTTGAAGTATGCGATGTGCCTGAGACTTCGGAATTCCGGTACGGTGTTCTATGCTTCTAACACTTATCGAAGAATCCCCATCCACTTCTTCAAGCACTGCGTCAACCAAATCTCTGTCATACTGTCGAGGACGACCAGCCCTTGTGCCAAGTATGCGACCTTCCATGTAGGCGTCATGAACACGTTGTATAACACGGCGGTCAGGGAATGTCTCAGGTTGAGGTCCACCCCTACGTACAACCTGGTCCCGGTACAGTCTTGCCGCTTCAGACACGTTTCCTCTTGCATATCCGTAATAATAATGCATTTCTGCATAATTTCTGGCAGTAAAAGGCATTTTAATTAGCCCGTCCAAGTCCGTTAAGAAAGCGAAGGTCGTTAAAACACAAGCGTGTCAATGTCCAGATCGATAGGCACAATTTCAAAAGTCCGTTGGGAAAGCCAAAATCGTCGCACAATCAATTAGGAACTGTAAGTACACGGAACGTATCGTAGGGCGCAAAGGCAAGCAAACGACTGAAAGGAAATTAAATACGATAACACAAGAGCATGTTACTAAGATTCTACTAACAAAATATGAGCTTGTAATTGCTTGAAATAAAATATATTATTCATTCATGCTAGAGATCGGGCACGTCTCTCTATCTCATTCTAATCACCACTAAGTATTTGTTGTCCCTTTCACATCACATGACTCATCTGCGCAGGTAAGAATTTGAAACCGGTTTCTTAAGCGAATTTCGTCCTTTTTGCGTTTCGAATTAAATTTTATGTACGATGCCGTAGACATAGCTCAACGAAATTTTCAGAGTAAATAGTTGATGAAATAGATAAGTTTTTAAAGTCGATTTGAAAGAAAAAAAATGAGTTATGTTTTGAATAAAAAGCTCTTGGAGATTTTTCAAATCTTTTAATTTTTCATTTTTGGTAATATTTTTTTTTTCTTGCTTGATGGTTACATCTGAGGATAACAGAGACTATTTTGTTCGTATAGTCGTACATTCAACTATTTAAGAAAAAAAAATCAAGCATGTACTTTGTTTATTCACTTCACCGTCAACAAAAACGCCTTGTAAGTCAAAAAATGATAAAAAATATTTAAAAAAATTCATAACTCGAAAACTACAAAAAATCGTAGAACATACATAGAGGTTATTCGGATACCTCTAAGGGTGTTCTATCTCTGGGCTTCGGGTCGTCCGTATTTTTTGGGACACCCTGTATAGACAGAATCCCTGCCTGCTAAACATCCTGAATTATTTATATAAATATTTTGTCTTCTTCTATTGTAATCCGTTCTAAAGCATCAGCGTGTGCTATATCGAATAAACTATCTAAATTATTTTGAAAGTCCTCACGGCGCTTGTAAACATCTTGTATTTATTTGGAAATTTTTTGCAACTCCCTCCTGGTGAAGATTCACAAGTTATTTTACACAGTTAGGTATATCTCTGGTAGGGATCCTAGCTTTTTCCCTAAATATAATACACTCTCGAATGACTAGGTATGCGCTTTCACTAACAGTCAATTTAACTTCGCGAATTTTATAAAAAAGTACAGGAAGAACATGACGGTTAGACTGTAATTTTGCGCCTATTATTTGATAATTTACGTCTCCAACTAAGAAAATACTTGATTTATTGCTTCTCAATTCCAGTGCCATCTTATAAAAGTTAAAACATTACGTATTAATCACGAGAATAACTGACATTCAAAATTAATAGACGGTTAGGTAATTATGACGAAGTTAACGATGCTCTCACTAAAGTTATTCTTTTGTTTAGTGTTAATAATCTGCTTTTAAATGATAAAAAGACTAAAGTAATTAAGTTCTCAACACCTAATGTAAGACAGGTGGCTACCAATGTACATGTTAATGGAACTAATTTAGCCTCTGTGGAGACAACTGTGTTCTTGGGTATAACAATTGACTCCAGACTACAAAGGGGCCCACAAATTGAAAAATTATCAGGAAAACTAAGTTCTGCAGCTTATGCAGTGAAAACTATTAGACGGCTCACTGATATTGATACGGCTAGAATAGTTTATTTCAGCTACTTTCATAGTATTATGTCATATGGAATTCTTCTTTGGGGTAACTCCGCGGATATTAACACCATCTTTTTATTGCAAAAGAGAGCCATAAGAGCTATCTACAAACTTGGTCCCCGGGAGAGCCTTAGAGAAAAATTCAAAGAAATAAATATTTTAACAGTCGCATCGCAATATATCTATGAAAATCTTTTGTATGTCCATAAAAACATAGACTCATTTTGTAAAAAGAGTGATACTCATAGCATAAATACTAGATATAAGCATAATCTTGTGTTATATGCAAGCCGTCTCCACAAAACAAGTAATTATTTTATGGGGCAATGTATACGGTTCTATAACAAACTTCCCAGCAATATAAGAGATTTGTCAATAAACAAATTTAAAACTACTATTAAAGCCAAATTGTGTAGCAGGGCATATTATAAAGTATCTGACTATATTAATGATAAAAATGCCTGGGAGTGAGTCGATCCAATTATAATGTAATTAACAAAATATGTAAATTTGTTTGGATACCAAAAGAGGGATGCCTGAGTTTTTTGGCAGTATTTTTATCAGTGCTCACCTAGTCATAAACTGCACGGTAGGGAAAAAAATGTGACGATTCCAAACAAATGTAGCCATTTTTACGGAATAAAAAGATTTTGACTTTGAATTTGAACAAATGAATACCGCGAGTACGTGCGGCACTGCCGCGCAACTTGTGTGAACATGTTTCGATGTAATTCGGCACGGATTATCGTAATCCAAATAAGTTAAAAATTAATTTCCGAGTGTTTTAAAAGCAAATGAACAAAACTAAGACATATGCGTTAGAAAATAAAAACTTTGAAAAATAAGGGACACCCTAATATACATATATACAAATAGATTTTATAATCTATTCATATTTAAAAAAAACATGTGACAAATGATTTTCTTGCTGTTTCATAACTTTAACTTCAGTATAATGACATTTATTGTATTTTACTTATGTATACTCTGTGTTTTGTATTGTTGTACGTTTCCTTGTTATTTATTAAACTCTCAAGAAGAAAGAACCAGGACTATCTCTGATGTTGCAAAATAAATCTAATCCGTACAATAGTTCAATACTAACCACAATGTATAGAATAGATGATTTTTTTGTGTTTTCAGTGTTGGTTCATAGTAAATATTATTTGTTTTCACGAGTACCATGGTTATAAGTATACTATCTATCTATATCTTCACGCTAAATCCCTCGCGGGGTAGGCAGAGAGAACTGAGCGCCACATGACTCGGTACTTACACATCTCGCTCGCTTCTTTAACATGAAACATACCGAGTT
Organism: Pyralis farinalis; assembly: GCA_947507595.1. Classification (NCBI taxonomy): domain Eukaryota; kingdom Metazoa; phylum Arthropoda; class Insecta; order Lepidoptera; family Pyralidae; genus Pyralis; species Pyralis farinalis. The sequence goes on along the minus strand of OX382259.1, from coordinate 21,240,268 downwards.
TTCTTTAAAAACTATCAAAATACACTATTTTACTAGTAATTATTTTAATACAAAAAAAAAAAAACCTCCACTGGTTTTCTATCTTCTGATAGCGCGAAACGTACAATGTCTAAGTCGGAGTTCGGTGAGCTTATAATGGTTACTATGAGTTTGTCGTCCCGTATGACACTTACGTTAAAGTAGCATATAAATCGAGTAGTGATTCTTCTAGTGGAATATGTTTATTTAGTAAGTTTCTCCTAAAAAACAAAACAGCAAAATATTCTATTTTATAAGTTTTTATTTTAATACAAAGAAATAAAGAGTCTCCACTGGTTGCTATGTGCTGAGAGCGCGAACCTTATTGGTATAAATTTCCAACGTAACCTGACCTCCACCGACGTACAACTTCTAAGTCGGAGTTCGGTCAGATTATAATGGACATAATAGGAGTTTGACGTCCTATATAGGTACGCGGTCAGCCTGTGGATAATGTATACCAATTATCAAATGTTACTGTTTATTCCTGCAAAAAATAACTCTTATTTAATTAATGCAGTTTTATATAGAGTTATTAAGTAAGCAAAATTAAAAAAAAGTTTGAAGAGGAATTAAATAGCTTGGGCCAACCATACCTAGGAACTGTTCTAAAAACTAGAAATATGTCTACACAATGTTATTATAATATGTTTAATGAATATAATAATTTAAAAAAAAAATACCTTGTCTTGTTCGCCTCCGCCATTCTACGAACATTTTCTTTGTATTTTTATTCTATATATTTTCTTTTTAGTGTTCCCCATTATTACAACAGTATAATAAATATATATAAACCTATAATATTATTTACTACTTATATCTAATAATAATACACTTACGCTAAATACTATAATATTGAATATTTACAACTATTAATTATAAAAACTTCGGTGTCGCGATGTAAATGGAGCGAGCTCGAGCAGACAGTCGACATAGGTCTTACCTCGAAGCGGGCTGCAGCCGGACTGGCTGGATGTAGTTAGTCAACGCGTTTATAATCCTCATTACCGCACAATAAGGTCGAAAACACGTAGCACCCAAGACGAATGTGATCGCTTAGAAATTGTCAGAAACTTAAAATATTTTTAAAAAATTTCATGTTTCACTTATCAAAATATGCAGCAACCATATTATAAACATAGATATTACTAATAGATTTAAGTAATTTTGAAGCGTATAAACAGAACAACTTCATTGTAATTTCAAAAATAATGAATGTCAGGAGGTGTTTTCGAAAGTAATTATTATCGAATCAATTTTACACAATCGCGTATTTGAGCAAGCAAATTCAAGATAAAGAAATGAAGTTATTTATATTAAAATCTTAGATCCGTCAGTTTAGTCATTAGCCTATACTATTCGATGAAAGTTGGTCTAATTTTTCGATGTGTCGCCTTAAAAAACCTAAATGATTTTAAAAAATCTATCTAACGACACCCCACACAAGAGGGAGAGCGCCAAATAAAAAAAAAATCATCCCCACTTTACGTGTAGGGGAGGTACCACCAAAAATTTTTTTTCGAGATTTTATTCTACCATTTTGTCAGCATAACAAATGTACATGGGACACTCAGAAAGTTGAAAGTTAAAGTACTCGTACATGCCAAACTACAACTTTCTAGTATCAAGCGTCTCTGAGCTAGGCCGCAGACAGACGGACGGACGGACAGACAGACGCACATGGCGAAACTATAAGAGTTCCTTGATTACTACGGAACACTAAAAAAATATTGGAAATGGTTTTGGCGTTAGTTACGCATCTCGCTTATGCACTATTACCACAGCCTAGAAATTATTGATTTCTAGACTGTGCTATTACGTAGGTCACACTATAAGTTTTGCGTAACTTAAAAAAACAACATGTTATAACCAAAATATTATGTTTATTGCTTTTCAAAATACTCTCCTTTACATTTTAAACATTTTTTCATGCGATCGAAACATTTTTTAAAACAGGAGGACCACAGATCTGAAGGCATGTTTTCTACGTGCTGATTGAACGCTATCACTGCCTCTTCGGAGTTGGTAAAAATGAAATCTCTCATCAAATCTTGATTTTGGGGAAAATACAGAAATCACAGGGTGCTAGGTCGGGGCTATGCGCAGGATGGGTAACGAGTTGTACTTCAAACACCCATTCACAAGATTGCTGTTTTTTTTCGGGTTCAAAACAATAAATCCACGTTTCGTCTCCTGTGACAATGTCATAAACAGCATTAGAATGTCCGTGGTCGTACTTCAGTAGCATCTGTGAGCACCATTCCACGCGAACCCGCTTCTGCTCCGCTGTCAGTTCATGAGGGATCCAACGACAACAAAGTTTCCGAACTTTCAATTCTTCGTGTAAAATTTTCTGAATTTGGCTCATACCAATCCCCAATAGTTCTCGAATTGTCTCATAGGTAATCCGCGGGGTTTCTTCAATTAGCCGCTTAACAGTAGCCATATTATTTACGTTGACGGCAGTTGAAGGCCGCCCTTCACGAAATTCGTCATGTAAAGAAACTCGACCTCTCTCAAATTCAGCAAACCATCACCTCATGGTGCTCAAAGAAGGTGCTTCTCTCCCAAAAGCATTTTGAAGACAAGCAGCACAGTCTTGTACAGAGAGAGAACTTTTAAAATCATAAAAATTCATCGCTCTAAAATCTTTTGGACTCAATTCCATTTTCGTTGCATACGTAGAATTTGATGTGTGATAAAAAACAAATGACAAATGATTTCCCGCCAATTGTTTTTTTTTATTACTAAGTAGGTTGCAACGTTTCAAAAAATATAACATTCGAAATTCAAATAGTTAGAAAACTTTTAGTGTGCCCCTAGTACTATGTTGTTAGATGTTTAAAGTCACAATTTGGTTATTTTGTTTTTTTAATAATTTAGTTTTGGTTTTATTTAATTTGGTTGTTGCAATAGACACTGTATAATATTCTTGTTCATATACGTTATTTGTTATATATAGGTACATGTGTATGAAATTATACAGCATATTCGTTTTATTTTTGTTTTATTTCAAGACGGTGGCGCGGCATCCGGCCGTTATTAAATTACCAATCAGATACCGGATAGTAATCGTATATCCATTCTTAGAGATCTAGGCTGAAATAACCACCTCTTTTTCAGATTGGTTTTGGAAAAAGATTTTAAGGCTGCTGACATTAAATGGAGTTTATTCGTGGCTGCAGCTTTCAGTTTCAGATATGAAAGTTGTGTACGACCTTTCCCGCCAGCTTTCATAAAAAATGGAGTAAAAGATATGGATACTTTAGTAAGGCAATACATAATATATATATCATACTTTCACATAGTTTTAGTACCAATATGTACGTAGGTTATGGCCTTGCTCGCTGTGCTTAAAACCCGTCCATCAGCTTGTGTGGAAGTGGAAGAACTATGATGCTTCTTCGTCGTTTGCAGGCGAGGATAAATTCGGCCACTATGAAATCCGTCACATAGCTTTGTGAGCATGAGCACGGAGGCGGCGCACTCTTATCTAATCGTAGCTAGGGTAGCGACAGGTTTGGCCATAATTCTCTTCTGTCTGTGTATTTTTTATGCTCATGGTTTGGATAAGGAACTCGATAGCGTCGTTATGTATGCCAGTCTCATTAAACGCATAAGTTAAACAGCGATAATAACGTCGACTACAGCCTGTCTATGCATGGGTTCATGGGTTGTTAGTGATCAGAATCGTTAAGCTAATCAGTGACTTTTGAACGGTTTGAAAACACTACCCTCCATCAATCCACACTTACTTAACCTTTGAGTAGACTTGGCTGGTGTCACTGTCGCTGTGTGTGTTGTAAATTACAGCTATAAGTTGCATAATTTCAGTTAAGTGTAGTCACGGATGTCCCGGCTCTGGATCTGGTGCTGCAACAGCTGGATAATTTAGAAAATTTGTTTAACATTGCTGACATTATTGACTTGTTATTCTACGTACTAGTACGGATAAAGGAGCCAAGTTTAAAATCAATTCCTGTTGAAACAGTGAGTACAAAGATAAATTTAGTTTTAAAGTAAACCGTGAAATGGCAGGTATGTTATGAGCTTAACTGTATTCCAGCATGAAGCTGTAATGAGCAGCACCCGTCTCACACCAAATACACCAAAGCCCCAATACATTTTTCAAGTAAACAGCTCTAGCAAGTCATTAGGAGAAGCAAAATGGAAAGACATGGCGAAAAATTATCACACATTCTATGCATATCATGGAAATCGTCTGGAAAATTTTTTCACTATTTTAAATTTTGGTTTACAGCAACAGTTAAACAAGGTATTTATACTTTTAGAAAGTAATTAGAATAATTTAAATTTGAAATTTTTGTACAGTCGGCTGCAGATCAACCGTCATCATTTTGTCTTTTGGACAATAATCCGTCCTCGTGTTATCTTAATAATAACAGTGGCGATCTTAGACTAGTAACTTGCACAGGATGTGTGGTCTACGAGTGAGTGCAGCTTTTTAGATAGTGGTAACTAGTAGTTATATTATGAGATATAAACATTTTTTTTCTTTCATATTTATATTTTCATTTCCTTGGACAGTAGAACAGAAAATCAGTTAGTATCAGATGTCTCGAAATTAAACTCATATTAGTTACAAAACTAAATAGGTACGCAGTTAGTCTTGGTAAGTGCGAGTGGCCGCATTCTAAAAGTCGTATTCACGATATATTTACGTAAATAAAGATCTCAGTACGTAAAAAAAGTCTCAGCTATTTAATGAAAATTTTCAATTTTGCCCCAGTTTACATTATCTATTTTTTTATTAGCCGAAACTCGCGGGTTGTTACCCTACTGGTAACCTAGCAGATCCTAAGGAGCTTACTGCCATGCAATTCTGTAAGAGCAAACATCCTTACATCCTCGGAAACATCGGCTGTTATAGCCTTGAACACAAAATTGCAATTCCTTAGTGTCGCTTTTCATGGTTGCGCGACACTAGCGCCGCAAGGCTGCGTTTGGAATTGGAATTCTACAAGGCAAACAGCCTCGCGTACGCTTACAGCCTTATAGAATACCAAATAAAAAGCCGCGATCGCAGTAAACGATGTCAAAGCTGTGACGCCTGTGATCACAGCGACGCACACAGCCATTACGAGTCGCTTAGAGAATTGCATGGCTGGTAACAGAACTCACTCATAGGAACAAAATAACCCCTCAAGTTGTTATTTGACTACGGCAATCTGCAATGTGGAAGGACGGGCTGCTTTGATCCGCCTACTTGTCTTTCGCCAGAGCTTCGTTTGTTAATTAGCACTCCTACCTGCCATGCAATTCTCTAAGCGACTCATAATGGCTGTGTGCGTCGCTGTGATCACAGATGTCACAGTTTTGACATTGTCTACTGCGATAACGGCTAAATTATTTGGTTATCTATAAGGCTGTAAGCGCACGCGAGGCTGTTTGCCTTGTAAAATTCCAATTTCAAACGCATCCTTGCGGCGCCAGTGTCGCACAACCATGAAAAGCGACACTAAGAAATGGCAATTTTGTGTGCAAGGCTATAACAGCCGATGTTTCCGAGGATGTAAGGATGTTTGCTCTTACAGAATTGCATGGCTGTACGTGGAGTTTCATCCCAAATTTTTCTGTAAGTATTCCTATTTAATTAACTAACCGGCCACTATATAATTCTAGTCTCGTCATTAAACGACTGTCTTAGTATAGTACGAGGGTGCTTTATATTCATATAAATACATGTAAATAATCTTAAAATTTATTTTGAAACACAGAATACATTACTGGGGAGTGGAGTATATTTATCACCAGAGCTTAGTGCGTGTTTACCGTACAGCCACGGCGGATTCGGCTGGGGCGCAAGCTGCATTGGCGGCCATTTGTCTTGTATAGCCATGTGCGAAATCATTGATGCTCCTGAGGGAATCAATTATCAGAAACCAGTTTCTAACGAAGGTTATTTTTTTTGTTCTTATGTACCTACTTAGCTATAATTTACCCAACAATAACTCCAAAAATATTGCAACATAAATACATTAAATACCTATTACTTGCACTCGCGAATTCTTTTGTGCGTATCCCGGTATCCCGCGGGAACAACCCTTTTTGATCGGCTTCTAGGGTGATCTATACAGATAAATAAAATTGGAGTGTCTGTTTGTAATATTAAAATAACCGCTTTTTACTAAATGCATATGGATATACACGGTACATATACCAAAATGAATATTTTTACAATTTTTGTCTGTCTGTCTGTTCGGCTAATCTCTGAAACGGCTGGACCGATTTTGACGGGACTTTCACTGGTAGGTAGACGACTGTTCAGAGCACCATATAGGGTACTTTTTATCCCGTAAATATTTAGGGTACCTGCGTAAAAAAATGAAAATCTATTAAAATTAGCGGGAAGTCTTCTTCTTCAGGGCACTTTGCAATTTTATTTTTATTATATTTTCATAGAATACCTATTTTTTAAATAACTACGCATTTTATATGTAATAAAAATAAAATAAATATAAGTTGCCTCCTGCAAAGGTCAATAGAGCAGCACATATTGTTTCGGTGTCCCGCATTCTCCAAACAGAGGTATGATTTGGAGCAGGAGTTGGGATTGCGGGTCACCGAAACAACGGTCTCCGAAACAGTGATGGGGAAACGTAGAACAAAATTTTTAAAATACTGCGTCAGTCTAGCCACGGCTGCTATAGATCGTAACAAGCAGAACAGCTCCGCCTAGGACTAATGCTGTATACCTCGGCTATATTTTGTATAGCCGATGGGATCGCGGTGGCTAGGTGGAGCTGTGAAGCTCTCTGTCGCCCGTGGCTGGACTGATGCAGTATGGGGAGGGAAGTTTGGAAATAGCCACTATCGTTTCACCGACGTTCTCAAATGGGCAAAATAAAAATTTGTTGTACATAAAAATGAAAGATGATGAATGGAAGAATGAATTGCGGAATGAAAGAAAGGATGATGTATGAATGTGTTATTATTTATATTTTAAATTCAATAAATAAATGGTATAATCCTTATATATATTGCTGCAAACAGCGCCTTGCCCATGGCAGGGGTGTATGAATAAAAAAAAAAAAAAAAAAAAAAAAAAAAAAAAAAAAAAAAAGGTCAATAGATGGCGCTGTATGAAAAAGGTCTATAGAGAAATAAAGGCTACTAAAAGCCCAAATCTCATGCGTGCGAAGCCGCGGGATTCAGCTAGTATTGAATAACCAATAACCTTCCTCAAGAATTGGGCTACCAAATGCAACAAGAATTTTTGATATCAGACTGATAATTCCAGAGATTATTGTGTTCAAGCAAACAAATGATCAAACAACGTCGCAACGCGCAAACAATAAGTTATATATACTAATATTATAAAGCTGAATTCATAATATTATAGGCAATTTGATCTAAACTACTTTGTGTGCTTCCGCTACCGATATTTTGTATGGGTTATATTGTGTACGTGCGGTGGCGGCGCAACAAAGCAGAGGGCGTGGAAGACTCTAGGCAAGGTGATCAGCGGCTAGGCTGCGTGCAAGGCGTAGGTGCGAGTAGTTTTGCAGGGCTATAAATATATTATAAATTTACCTACTGCATTAGGCCTATGCAAATGCATAAAGTCGCATACTTTATAAAACAGGTGTACATTTCTACAGATCTAATTACTTTTTCAGTGCGTTATCGGGTCAAGACATTCATATTTTAGAATAATTAACACTTTATAGAAAATTTCGAAACATTTAAACGATTCACCTGATTATAAGTGGAGCTTCGGGTATGATAACAAGAAAACCAGCGTTCCACCTTTCACCCAAAACTGGGCACAGAGACACAAGCCATGGGCATGCAGTGAACAATTAGACGACCAGGAACTACATACTACAGGTTGCGGTTTGCGAATGCATGCGGCCTTCGAGTCGGCATTGCGGCCTGCGAATTGCGACAAACAAATGCAAACCATTCAAACGCACTTACTTGGTATAGAAAGTTCAAAGTCGTAAAGTAGATGACGCCATGTTTCTTGATTGAAACTTGATTTACTGTATTTAATCTTTGGCAGAGCTGCGATAGCTAGCGGAGCCACATTACCCTCAAAATTGTCGTTTGGGGTAGACTGATGTCATCCAGCTAGCGTTTAGACGGTAATAGTGAGAAACTCCAAAATCGACACACTAATAGCTAACATATTGTAGTTTTGTATCCTTTAATTTGAAATTTAAATGTTCGTTGGTGAGGAAGAACGGTCCAAAATCGTTCCAATTAGAAAAAAAAACATATGCGAAAACGTATGGCCGGCCACTCTGCAGTGCAGAGTCTGCACTGCACTCCCATCAACAGAAAAAGTAACAGCACTCGTCGCTAGATGTCGTACAGGGTTCCATATATTAAAAAAAAAGTAAAAATAAAATATTTAAATATTTTTTAAATTTAAAAAATATCAGCTCTGTCTACACAGCTTGCTGTTATTTACTAGTAAGGGTTAGAACCCCGTGTTAACTTATTAGTTTAAAAGCCATATTAGATGGCTGAGTCTATTACGACTCAAAGAAATTAACTTCACATGTTTCAAATATCGAATCCTTCGGCCAAAAGGGGCCGAGAAAAAACGTGGCTTCTACGCCAAGCCGGGATGTATCTGTCAAGCAAAATGTTATTTGTTGACAGCTACGTGCTTGGCACTATGATGAATTAATCTTTTTCTTAAATTTTTCTCAAAATTCCGTCCTACCATTTTTTATAATAAAGGATATTTGTGGAAAACAAAAAAAATAAACAACAAACACAGAGGTCAGAGAATTTTAGAATTGCTGTAACAAGAAGAAAAATTATATTAGTATGAAAAGCAAAGAATTAAATTAATGAGAAGCGACTAGACGGCGGCACCTAGCAAAACTGAATGCGATCGATTTATGGATTTACGGGTCAACAGATGACGCCGGTAGCACCGAAACTTGCACCAACATGCAAGTGTAGTTTTGCACCGTAACAAGTTCGTGCGAACTACTGCCGGCCGGCACCCACCCACTACCGTTGACCATCCGCTTACGTCAGTCTGTTTGTTCATAAGACAATTTGCAACTTCCCTCTCTCTTCGCTCTTTTCGTTTACCCCTTCCACCCCCTCCTCCTTCTCTATATAAAGGACGGCACTACGGTGGATTAGCTTGCGTCACCCCGTTCCCCTGGGGTGATCGCTTCAGATGAAGCCTTTATAGCCTTCCCGGCTAAAGGCAGTCCCAGGGGGTGTTTTAGTCGTTCAGTTCGTTCGCACGAAATGGTATCTTTAAAAGATTTCACCTCCTCCCTCCCTTTTTCCGGAGGGTGCCCCTCACGGAAGAATGACCAATGCACACCCGGGTGTGGGTTGGTCCTTCCTTTGTGGGTCTTCAATTTTCTTGGGCGAAAAAAAAAAAAAAAGGTGGATTAGTTTTACGTCGCCCCGCATCCCCTGGAGCGATCGCCTCCGATGAAGCCTTTAAAGCCTTCCTGGCTAAAGGCATCCCTAGGCGGTGTTTAGTCAGGAGTCTGACATAACTCGTTCGGCCGTCTGAAGGGGTACTCGTGAGAGTTCACCACCTCCCTCCCTTCGGGTCCCGGAGGGTATCCCTTACGGAAGAATGACTAACGCACACCCGGGTGTGGGCTAGTCCTTCTTTTGTGGGTCTATGGGTCCTTCTTTTAATGGGCGACAAACAAAAAAAAAATATGGATTAGACATTTGTAGCATGTTATTCTAACGACTAACATCTACAGCGCCAGAGGACCGGAGCAGCCAGGGCAGTAGCGGTGGCGTATGCATGCGGTTCACATTTCAGATGGCGAACAATCGTAGTGGGTGGGTGCCGGCCGGCAGTAGTTCGCACGAACTCATCGGGAGCGAAAGTACACAAAGTATCGCCTGAATCTGTTAGCTATTCATAATATAACTATAAACCTATGTGTCTGCGGGTCAGGTCAGGTACTTATTTACAGTAGGTCAAAAACTGTATAAGAGTTTTAAATTACTGAACCTATGTAGAAACAATGAAATATACTACAGATTAGTTTGAAGTGTTTTATTATTACAAGATAGACAACAATATAAGTTTCCACGAAATCGTTTCATCCTAGGATCCAGGACTTGGGATAACAATAATGTTTTATCCTTTTAAAGTTAATAAATTTAGGTGATTTCTCAGCTTCTTAATTAGATAGTTTAAGTCAAATATCGATTCAGTCATTCAGCCGCAAAAATGTGAAGATCTAGGTATGCTACGCTTACATTTGTAACATTACTGTATACGCTAAACAGATTTATTCCACTGAATCTGGACACAACCTCATAGAAAGCGGGGCTAGACCATCAGCGAATGCTTTTTATATCTGAAAATATTTATTCGTCGCTCCAGTACGCCTGCTTGCGCTTGATCGTGGCTGCCGCCTACCTGAAATATAAAATCTTATTCCATTATTGGCGAATAGTAAAGCGTTAGTAGGTATGACTTACCTATGTAATTACTTACTGTCCCGATCGCTGCAGTATATATGATTTATTTATTTACAGGCGACGGTCTGTATGAGGACCAAAAAAACAAATTCAATGAACAGGGTTCTGAATTGCCACAATACATCGTAACAAATTGTGACTTGGTGAGACTCCGTTACCTGCTTGTGTATGCCAAACAATCCGCTGCGATGAGATTCCCCACGACAAATTCAAATAGAAATGGTACGCACATTTTGTGTCCATTATTGTCATTTACATTGTTAAATATTTTAACGTATTTAAGTTATATGCCGCGATTTATAGGCAATTGTGATTTGTGATATTTAATAAACCATCTTAGATATTATGACATTTCATAACAATATATATATATTATATATATATATATATATATATATGTATATATATATAGTGAATACGACTTCATTGAATTCGACACCTATTTATTCATTTACATAAACTTTATTGACTACCAGGTAAGTGTAGGTATATAATAGGTGGATATAATGCTAAGACTATCAGGTAACATTTCACATCCTTACTGGATTTATAATTCATAGAAGTCGATTTAACTTTTTAAGTTATTTCATAAATTTTGTAATCTATTCATCTATGATGTCAAAGTCGGATGATAAACAAAAGAAAGTCATTAAGCTGATTATTTAGTGTTTTTTTTTACAATACCATCTTTCAAATAGCAAACGATTTCGATTTTGCATAGGAAACTCCTTCTACCTTGCCCAAGATAACAGCTATAGCCTGGTTATGTTCTTCGGAGTTAGCGAGGTTACCAGTAAATTCGTGAACAGTTGTTGCGTTTGCAGTGACCGCAGAGGTGACAATTAGCGGCAACTCTGTAAATTAAAATCGTTCATAGGTTACGGTAATCACTTCACAGTAGGCCAACCATATGCATGTTTGCCACCCGATGTAGTTTAAAAAAGTACCTTGGTATATTTACATACTAAATATTATATATATGACTTCATCAACCCTTACTCATCCCACTGCAGGGATACGGGTGTCCCTTCAACGGCCCTTCCGTTTAGAGCATACTAGACCACGCTGCTCAACTGCGGATTAGCGGAGGCCAGTCTTTTCAAACCGCCCGAAGGTCACTTAACGACTGTCATCTATCGACAACAGCCGGAACCGATTGCTTACCGTGCCCTCCGACCACGGAGAAACTCAGGTAGATAAACCCGTCCATAGACAGGCTGGCGTCGACGTTGCTTACCTGCGTGTACGATTAGAGTGGCACGCGCAACGACGCCGAGTCGACGACGAGCTCTTATTATATCATTAATTTATAATTCGTTCTTGTCTTCATTATTTGTTCTGCCAGTATCGGTATAAGTATAATAAACAGCCCACGCAGACTAGTGTGAGTGCCGGTGTTAAGAAAAGGCATACTCCGTTGGTTCCAACATGTAAAAATAATTCAGGATGAAAGAATGACTAAACACGCGATGCAGGACCCGAGGAAGAACCAAGATTCACATACTACGAGGTTATACTCGTTCGTCGTAATTAGTCGTGTTTTATCAGAAGGTGATGTCAGGAGCCTTAGAAACCGGTGAGCGTACATGAAAAGAGCTATGAATGTTAAAGATGAGAGTGAGGTGTGTAAGGACCGCATACTATCGGTAAATATTAATCAGTGATAAAGTAACTTATTTTTATTTTCAGCTGGTGGGGTTCGTCAGTGGCTGTCAAGACACAAACTGTTCTCAATATTACTCGGCTACGGATTAATGCTTGCAACTATTGGGTTTGCAAATAATCAACCTATTCATTATTATTATAAAATATTATTGAAGAAACTCGATATTGCATACAACAACGTAAAGGTGTGATCCCTTGGCGTGGCGTGATGTGGCGTTTTAATTACAATATACCCGTCGATTTATTTTTTACCGTTGTATCATTTAGAAAAATAAATATTCGAAAATTTTCAGTGTTGCGTACTGACTCATCTATTGTTTCACTTTTGATATCGGTGTTAAAAACTATTCGTAAATATTGTTTCACTTTTGATCTCGGTGAGAGTACGTATTTTTTTGTACAATTGACACAAAGCGGATTGTTGGTTTAGAACAATGGTAGTCACCATCGCTACGGTGTCTCGTCGTGGCCCAGTGCACAATCATTATACGATCAAATTTTTATTGTGCCCAATGGTCACCCAGTTCATACTACAAACATGCATAATGAGTGAGCACCCAGTATTATCGTTTTGTAGTTCGAACCTACACGTAGCCGCCACATAAAAAGTGAACGAAAAATGTCAGTTTCTTTTCGAAAAATCTTTGATTCCCACTATAGCAATAAAAAATGGTTGTTGAAATATGTAAAAACGTTATGGTCTCTATTGATAATAACGTGTTCTCAAGTTACAACACAAGATCCTGTCGTCGTTTTGCCGCAGGGTCGCATTGTAGGAGTAAGTACCTTTTATTACGTGTGATTTTTTTGAAATAGGGTTATTTATGATTCCTTAGTGATTAATAAATTATTAATGTAGCTGTAATATAAAAGCTAAATGCGAATCATTAGTAGTAGCACAGCAGTTAACCATTATTTACATAAGTATTGTGAATAAATGTAGTCAAAGTCAAAATATTATAATCGACCTGAATATATTTGTAATTTGAACCAGCCGCCTCGATTATGATACTGATAATAAAAATGCATGCGAAAGGCAAAGCTGCCAAGTGCGAATCTAATTCGCTCACTGAATGTTCTGTACAGTGTTTTTGAAACGCATAGCTATGTTTATTTTTGTAGGATTAGTGAGAATTTATAAAAACATCTATCCTAGTTCGAAACATCATTATATTTTTCTTTATCCAAACTTGACATAAACCTGCACAAACATGATTCAAACTTAAGTCTCAGAATACAGAATAAACCAGAAGGAGCCTACAGCCGATAATACATGCAGTCCGCTGTGTCCAGAAACAATTCGCAATCCCCCGCACTCCTCATTCTTCCCACCCGTACAGTGTTGCTAGCTTAGTGAGAGTTCGCCTCTTTTTAGGGTAAATTAAAAGTGTAATATTAATATTAAAGATGTTATATTAATATACTGTTATGCATAAATAAATGTTTTAGTAAAATAAAACACAAGTAATTTACAAAAAATATGTCTTTACTTAGGTACATTTTGTTGTACTAATAATATTGCCGTTTTGATTCTGAGGTAACCAATAAGGGAACTGAAATTCCACATATAATAATTAGAATAGTTTTACACAAAACATTTTTGTAAAAAACTATTATTTACACAATTTCACATATGCAGACTATATACCAAAAACATTAGTTAATAATATTTCAATCATTATTATTAAGTCAATTATTATTATTTATTTCAGGCAATATTTATATTAAAGCTCATATCGTAAATACCTTAAAATTAAATAAATGTATTTACATATTTTACATTAAACAAACTATTTTTTAATTACTTAACATGCATTTATTATTTATTTCATCAATGTCAACTTAATAAAAAAAGTCTCTATCTATAACTTCACGCAAAATCCCTTACGGGGTAGGCAGAGAGAACCGAGCGCCACGCGACTCGATCCTCCTTCGCTTCTTTCACATTCAACCTCACTCGCTTCTTTCACATTCATTGCTCTTTTCATGCACGCTCGCCGGTTTCTAGGGCTCCTGACATCACCTTCTGATAGAACACGACCAAGTTGATCATGATAGGTAAGTCTTGGCCTTCCCCGGCTCCTACATCCTTCCACTTTTGCATTGTATATCTGCTTCGTCATTCTTTCGTCCTGCATTCTTTCTACATGTCCGAACCAACGGAGCATGCCTTTTCTTATTTTAACACCGACTCTTTCAGACCAACTAATAAAAAAAGACTAATAAAAAAAGTAGGGAAAAGAAACCAGTAAAACTGGCAACATGAACAAAATGGACTCGCCCAAATTGTTTACCACTATCAACGAGTAAAAGAAATTCATTATTTAAATAAAATGAGATGTAAATGCACTAGTTACACATGAAATGTGATCCCATCCCAGACGGCATTATTTAATAAAAACTATCGAGAAATTTTTACGCGTAAGAGTCACGGTGGCCAAATATATACTAGTCGTCCAAACTCTCATTGAGAGTAGTTTGTATGGCTTCAGTTTTGGGCGTGTTCGCGGTTTCTGGTTTATTCTGTATTCTGAGACTTAAGTATAGATTGTTTAGGAAATATAAACTATCGCAAAAAAAAAACTGGCGGGAATATTTGAAGATTTCTAAAAACTGTGTTAAAATTATCATTACGACTTTCTACTTTGGAGATAAGAGAAAGCGACAATGCTACTCATGGTGCTGTGAAACACAGACTGCCGGATAGAGCGAGAAAAGTGTTCCTTTCGATAAGCAACTGTAAGAACATGATTGCAATATTGTTATGCTCATTCATTACTTATGACATGACCACTCCTAACCCCATTGTGAACTCTTTTCATTACAATTCATATATGTATTGCACATTATTCTATAGATAATATTGTACTCTGTGCGGTCAACGAGCTGTGATAAATTTTTAAATGTGAAAGACAGACACGTATGTAAATGATAATTGGAATAAGAATATATCATGATGATATAAGTTTCGTTTATTTGTTTTTAAAGATGTACATAATCATTATTCATACATGTCTTTATAAAGCTACACAAATTACAATGATTGCCATTTTAACTTTTGCCATAAACACCATGATGTTTCTACATACCTACCTACTTCATTTACCGATCCGTCCACATGCATGCGGCTGTGGGGGCCGCCACCCACCACACAACGCCTAACCCGGTGGGTTGAGGAGAACCGAGTGTCGTATAGCCATATGGAATGTGAGAGATAAATTAAAAGATTAAATGAAAATGAGCTTCTAGATGTAATGAACAAGAGATGACGCCTAGATGCTTTGTGGGTGTCAGAGAGCAAGCCGAAGGGAAGCGATAGCTAAGATCGTCCCGGTTGCATGACGGCCCTGTGGTCCGGGGTGAACCAGGACGATTAGCGTAGGTATCGTGCTTTCATTTGGTCCATACGGACATAAGAGAGTGAACGATGCAGGTAAGTTAGTTTTAGAGGTATAAAGGTACGTATACGAACCCACCTTGTGTCGATTCCATCACTAGGATATTCACACTTTTGCATGGAGGCGGAATGAACAGAAAAGTGTGATTGATTTGATTTTGATAGATGGACGTCTCCGAAATTCATAAATGGATACAAGAGCCTTCAGAGGCACCACTCTTGAAACGGACCACTATCTGGTTTGTGAGCCTTCTCAAGAAGTGGAGGCACTGGCGAGTGCGGTATTCCTATCGGAGATCATGAAAGAATAAGAAACGAAAAATTCGAAGATGCAAATGCAAGGAGTACCTACTTGCTTACTACGTACGTCTGTACGTAATGTACGTGAATAATTATAATATAAAGTATGATAGTGCGAAAGAAGCATGTGAATGCGTAGGACGTAGATCACTGAGAGGAGATACCTGGTGGGACGTGGAACTTGAATCCTCAGTGGAAAAAAAGAGGAAAGCGTGGCTGGATTATGTATTATCTTTACACCAGAGTGATAGTATGAAAGAAAAGAAGGTAGAAATGTACCGTCGATACAGGAATCAAACCAAAGCTTCAGTGGAAGTCAAGCGTAATAAATTTGTTTCATTGAGAAAGAGAGGCTGACGAAGATCGATGAAGGCTTGACAGCAATATTTGTGTCGGACAGGGATGAGTGCTACTCAGCTCGGCTATTCATACTGTATATGTGGGAATACGAATGGATGACACAATGGTGAATTATTTGCTTTATGCAGATGATGTTGTACTCGTATTAATAGCAGCACCATCCGAACTGCAAACACTCGTTACAATAACGAAAACCAACATAATGGTATTAGAAAGAGAGGCAACCAGAAATAACACGTGGATGATTACGGTTGATGATGTAGTGTTGGAGCAAGTGGAAGAGATTGTATATGTTGGATGAGCTTTAGCAGGGATCATAGGTATACCGCTGTTGTGGAGAGACGAGTGAGAGTAGGGAACTAGTGAATGGAACATTGGATATTGTAAGAAAGAAAGTTCGTCTGAAAGAGAGTGTCGGTGTAAGGCATGCTCCGTTGGTTCGGACATGGGGGTGGATCAACTATTCTTTGCAAAAAACATGTCCCTCCATCAATTAAAAATATTTAACTATGTAAAAACAATAGTTCGCTGTAATTTTATATCCAAACAGTAATTTAGAATACTTAGAATTGATATTAAAGAGCGTCAATTATATAATTTTAATTATTTTTTATTGCTTTTACGGTAACTTAGGTGACAAGATTCACTCCCCACACAAATTATTCCTGTCCCCACGTCTACTTCAATAGTTCCCTGACGCAATAATTTTAAAATTTTATATAAAAGTGTATTCATTTCTACTCATATTACTTTCTACAACGGTTTCTAAACGCCAGATTTTTAAGTATGATTTTGCTACTTAGAAAAAAATAAACAAATTGTGTCCCAAAACTAATACCCAAACAGATGTCCGCTAAGTTACTGTTCTTAAAAGTTATAGATAAAAACATAGATGGCTCTAACAGTCTCAATTGTGGCAATTAATGCCTGAGGATGATGCAATGACATTCCGCCATTTTGTGTGTGTGGTAGTGGAACTATTGTTTTTACATAGTTAAATATTTTTAATTGACGGAGGGACATGTTTTTTGCAAAAAAATTGTTGATCCACCCATGAATAAGAATGCAGGATGAAAGAATGACGAAACAGATATCAAAATGGAGAACCGAGGAATGGAGGAACCGAGGAAGTTCAGGACTGACCTGCCATTACTAAATTGGCCGTGTTTTAACAGAAGGTCATCATGTTAGGAGCCATAGGAACCTAGCGTGCATAAATAGAGCTATGAATGTTAAAGAAGCGAGTGAGGTTTGTAAGTAACCGAGCCCCGTAAGACACGGTTCTCTCTGCCTACTCCTCAGGGATCCTGGCGTGCAGATATATATATATACATATACTATTTATTTTCACGTGTACCTACAGTACAAAGGTCACAGTTTCGAATTGGATGTGCTACCTATATGTATTTTACAACTGTCTCCAAAATTAATTCAATAAAATCTTAACTAATTGGGAGCCAGGTACAGCTATGTGTATCTCAAGATTTACAGTTGACCTTTGTACTGATCTTATAATCCTTCATAATAAAACTCACTTCGAATATTAAACGTACTGCTCTTAGCAGTACCACCTAAAACAATGTTGTATAGCGTATGTACTTTTTATTATACCTATTAATGTCAAAATAGACACGTGCTTTCTGTAATCTGTTAAATAACCTCTCTTTCAGATAAAAGTTTACGGGGAGGGATCGCTAGAACCGGTAGAAATATTCATGGGGGTTCCATACGCATTGCCACCAGTCGGGAGGCATAGATTTTCGGTAAGTTTGACACTTTGTTAATTACTTATGAAATTGCATTTATTGTATTACTAATTTAATAAGTATTATGTAGTTACTACTCAATACTAATTTGGCAGACTCTTCCAACAGTTCCAACTGTGCGTAACATTCAACAACTCAATCAAACAACTCCAGAGTAGAAACAAGTGCATAACAGCGGGAACTTTACAGTATAACTCTCCAATGCGAGACAAATAGAATTGAATTATCGAAGCAAGGCCATACTGGGAATTCATCCCAAGCCAGATTTAAATTATCTTGTATGTTCACAAGGGCTGTGAACGTATACTAATACCGCACTTGAATAGCTACTAGATGCTTGAGCTGAAAGTGTACCGTGACGCAGGAATATATTCCTGAAATTTACATATTTAAACAAAAATAAGTATAAGATACATAACTGATATGTTTTTTATTTTTATTCATTTTGTCTTTTGTTTACCGAGGTACTTACGTTATGTAATGAAACAAACTTTGTTCTACCAGTAGTACTTCTTAGTAGTAGGTACTTTTAATCGGGGGGGGGGGGGGGGGGGGGGCAATATTTAAAAGTATTATTTAGCGCCAAAGTATATGAAAAGTTTGATTAGTGAAAAAGTCATACATGATAAATTCTACAAAACATGTAAGGTTAAGTATTATTTACTGTACCAATTACCATCCGTTAGCGGAAGCAGTCGGTGCGACAATGAGAGGCGACACAAGGACAAAACCTGTAACAATTACCAACATCTACATTTTACAGTGCGTGCAGTTAAAAATAATATAGATAGCTTCAAGAAAACAATAAAAAGTGCGTGAATTTCAAATAATAAAATATACTATTAATGAAAATAATAAACTTCACGTAAACTAACTATGCATGCATGCCCAATTTATAGAAAAAAAAAACTCATCGTATGGCATACGTTCTCAGCCAGTGGAGTATTGCCAGATATATCAAATAGCTGATCGTTGACGGCAAAATGACTACACGATTTATATGCGTGATTTGGAGTGGAAAATGTTAATCATTACCTAGTTGTAGCCCGCGACTCCGCTCGCGTGTGGTTCGGTTTATAGAAACATTAATTAAAAAATACCCTACTGAACTCAAATGTACTCCCATTAGTGACAAAATTTACAGAATCGGATCAGTAGTTCCAGAAATACTTAACCATCCACATCCAAAGAAACTTGATCTCTTCGTAATATTAATTAGTTATTACACTTCACTATTTTTTGTTTCCATTACAATCATCGGAGTCAACGGTTACAGTAAAGCAAGACAAATGACAAATGCAAATTTGATTTTTAGGCACCGGAAAGGCACACTGGATGGAGACGCACTTTTTTCGCTCATCGTTTGCCTCCCCATTGCCCACAAATCGGCGATAATGAAAACGATAATCATAACGAAGATTGTCTGTTTCTCAACATTTGGACGACACGGGTTAGAACATACATTTTTGTAAATGTCTAATTCGAATAGTAAAAACTGTTAACTGGATCGTAGATGTGTTTCAGATAGCGAGCTGATGGGAAGTCACTGCCTGTAGTAGTAATATTTTACAGCGAGTCATGGCTGGATGGAGGTGTCACTCTACCTTGTCAACAACTAGCAGCTGAGGGTGTGGTAGTGGTAACTGTAGCGTACCGTCTACATCTACTGGCATTCTTCACGTTGGGCTCTGTATCCGCTCGCGGTAATCTAGCGCTGCTAGATCAATACATGGCCTTATTGTGGGTGCGTGATAATATACCTGCCTTTGGTGGAGACCCAACTAGTATAACCCTGGCAGGATATTCCGCTGGTGCCGATAGTGTATTGTACCACATATCTTCACCACGATCAATAGGTATTTTTATGTGTAATCTATATACGTCATTGACTGTACTTTGCTTACGTGATAATGATGACTAATGTCGGTGGTTTTCGCTCACTTGTATGTATTCATAGATATAACAATCGCAAAGCGCTAACAGGTTTGTTTCAGAGAGCCATTATAATGTCGCCACAAAATCCCTGGAAAATAATTGACGAAAAAAGAAGCTTAAATGCTACTACTGCAATAGCATTATCTCGAGAAATAGCACGATCCTTGGGATGCATTGGCAATTCGGATCAGGAGATTTTACATTGCATGAGATCTCGCCCTTTGCCTGACTTCACAAATATATATTCGGTAACCCAATATTAATTTCATAATTATATTTCTCACTAGCTGTGCCCGCGACTTCGTCTGCGCTTTTATTATTTATTTATATATTATATTTATATTAATAAAAATAAATAAAATTTCTAAAATAAAGGTAGGCGAAGTTACGCTTTATTACATCAGCTATCTGCCAGTGAAAGTCCCGTCTAAATCGGTCCAGCCGTTTCAGAGATTAGCCGGAACAAACAGACAGACAAAAATTGTAAAAATATTCATTTTGGAATATGTACCGTGTATATATCCACATGAATTTAGTAAAAAGCGATTATTTTAATATTACAAACAGACACTCAAATTTTATTTATCTGTATAGAAGATTATTATTATATTATTACATATTATGTTATTATATATATATATATATAAAATGCGTAGTTATTTTGTCACAAAAAATACGTATTCTGTGAAAATATAATAATAATATTAAAAATAAAAGTGCAAAGTCCCCCGAAGGGAAGATTTCCCCCTAATTTTAACAGTGTTTCATATTTTACGCAGGAACCCTAAATATTTACGGGATAAAAAGTACCCTATATTGTGCTCTGAACAGTCGTCTACCTACCAGTGAAAGTCCCGTCAAAATCGGTCCAGCCGTTTCAGAGATTAGCCGGAACAAACAGACAGACAGACAAAAATTGTAAAAATATTCATTTTGGTATATGTACCGTGTATATACCCATATGCATTTAGTAAAAAGCGGTTATTTTAATATTACAAACAGACACTCCAATTTTATTTATCTGTATAGAAGATTGTAAAAATATTCATTTTGGTATATGTACCGTGTATATATCCATATGCATTTAGTAAAAAGCGGATAATAATTTTATTTATCTGTATAAATTACATTGTCCTAAATAATAATTACAAATGTGACGTTTTAGAATACGAATTGGAGCAAAGAGTTAGAACCAATATCAGACAATTTCTTGCCCGAGGTAGAGCAATACTTACCTACGCCATTGCCTGTTGCACTCTCAGCAACAAAACAAACCATGCAACTCGACCTACTTTTGGGCGCTACGGACCTTGAAGCTATTAACTACAATGGTATGTAATAGTTTGTATTTCGCATTAAAGTCGAGGACGAATCTAGGAAGCGGCATAGAATATAAACTTAGTATGGTTAAATTTGTCAACGTTTGCTCATGTGTCCTGTTGAATTCTGGACCAGTCGCATAGGCAGACACGAGGTACGGTTAGTATTTACGTACGTCGTAATTTGCGACATGCTCAAATACGGCATGACGCATTTCAAATCAAACTAACTACTGATCTCCTTCTAAATGACAATTTCAATAACATAATGTGACGAACATAATGTTTTGAACATTTAAATGCAAAAAGGTTGAATTTTACTATAGTTTCGTCATTTCCCAATACAATGGTGTCTTCAGATAAACAAAACGTTCATCTGTAGGTAGTCATAATCTGAATTTACATAGTATACGATCAAATAGCCCTTTAAAAGTGAAGTTCGATAGGTATTATTTGAATCACTTACGATACGAATCACGAACGATATAAATAAATACAATTAAATATTTTGTATACTTTTATTCATGCCCTACCCTTCCGATACCCTGAAATATTGTCATACCTACTTCCAAAGAGTATAAGAAGAAGAACTCATCACTGTTCATTTTCTATTATTTAAAAGACGTCTACCTTCTACCCTTGGACAGCCTTTTTGGGGGACAACTATGAAGTAAAACAAAACTGACCATTAGACAAATTTGGTGGACGGAAACCTATTGTATAATTTTTTTGTATAAATCTTTTGTACGAGTATAAAGCTCCTCAAACAATATTAACCGAATTTCACTTTTAGAAGTTCGTTTGATAATTATTTAATAGTTTTATACTTAGATATACCTATACATAAATATTTTATAACGTTTTGACAAACAAAAATTTATCTTGTGTGTTAGCAAAGTGGTTATTGACACTTGCCAGTTTGATGTCGTTAGTTATTTTTAAATACCCATGCAGCAGGACAATTAATTTTCGCCACAGTATGGAAGTGGCAATAAAGGTTATGTGCGCAAGGTTATGTGCGTGTAATTATGTACCCTGGAGCTGATGGTAGGATAATACTTGTTGTAGAGAAATGCTATAAGAATTTTCAACGATTCTAAACTTATAGACCTTTTTAAGCCCTTAAAGTTTAAAAAGAGATTTCGTTTCCCTTTTTGCGTCAATAATAATACAATGGGTTGTGTTCCGAAAAGTTGTTCGATGTGATGTCAGCGCGACGATACTGTTCGGGTCTCTCTGGCGAGCTTTCTAAAAGACTACAACATGAGGTTCTAAGTTGTAATGAGGTGTTTAGAGGGTCGTCAACGCACTAGTGAAAAAATGACATCTCGTTACAAAATTTACAACAATTTATGAATCTCTAAGACAATTTTCTTCGAGCGTTTTAATTTGAATATTGTTTTTATCAAACGCTTATTTTTTTCATCACATCTGAAATTAATCTCTATTACCAAAGATACGGTAGACCGGTCAATGTCTCACGAATTACATAATGCTATTTTATCGGACTGTTGAGATACCAATAGTAATCTGAAAACTTTGCAAGGAATTTTATGCTTCTAGTATAACGACACATCTCTGTTCACTGGAATCCGTAGTCTAGCGACATTTATGCAGACACAGGTATATTGACAGGTAAAGTAATGAGAATTGTACAACATGTGGGTGATGTCACCCTGGTTTGACGACAACATTGGACGACAAGTAAGCAGGGTTGAGTACTGTTTGCTTTACTGTAATCTAAATCTAGATAATTATCCACAAAGAATAAGGTCTACGAATACAGGATTGCTCATGGGTGACTTAGTTAGTAATTTATCTACTTTATGCAAACGATACAGTGTTGTTAGGAAAAACAAATATTATTCGAATTGTAAATATTTAGTCATACTATTGAAAGACTATTATAGGGATAATGAAGAATGTGATGAAAACAAAGATAAAGTATGTGTAAAGAGAGGAAACCAGAATGAACGCATGAATTATGGTTGATGATATAGTATTGAAACTAGTGTATGCGATTGTATATCTTAGCTGCGGTTTTGAGCAGTGATTAAAGGTAACGTAAAAGACGAGCTAGTGAGGGAAGTACTTTGAATGAAGCATTGAGAAAACTTTTACTGCCTAGAGCAGTAAAAGTTTAAGTCAGAAGTTTCAACTATACATAACGCGGTGCTTAGTCTCAATACTAACTTATAGAAGCGAGTGCTGGGTAAGGCACAGAGAGCCTGAAAGTAAAATAAAAGTGCTCGATATGTGAGCGTTGCCGAAATTCAGCAGCGTTAAGCTTGTAGACCGCGTTCGCAATTAAGACTTTTAATTAAGACAATTAAGACTTTTAATTAAGACAATTAAGACTTGGTCTGAAAGAGTCTTCCTCTTCCTAGCGTTATCCTCTCTTTTAATCCATTAAATTGGGAAAGTCCGCTGCTAAGGCTTAGACTTACTAAGGATATGGCGAAAATACTGATTTTAGCATGGACCGAATGCCGTTAAACCTCCACAAGTTCCCCAACTCACAAGGAAAATCTTACCTTTCTTAGGTTAGGTCACACGTCATTAGAAATATAATGTGTTACACTTAGATTCTCACGATGTTTTCCTTCACCGCCCAGCAAGTGATGATTACAAATATGCACATATATCCGAAAACATGAATTTATTTGTACATTAATTAAAATTAAAATTTTATTAATTAAATTTTTATAAATTAAGTACAAATCCCACACCAGGATTCGAACCGGGGATCAATCAATTAATAAGCTGTTTCTATTTTCACTTGGCTATCATTGCTCTTGAAAGAAAGTATGGTATTTAGAAAAGAGTAATAATGTACGTCCAATAATGTACGTCCATAGTTATCCGCCACTACGTATATAATACATATATAGCCAATTTTATTTGCTATGCTTGTTCCTAATCGTGCTTGTTACAGATGGTACTTATGAGCAACTTAAAGAACAAGGTGGAAAACGTGTATCAGAGTATGCAACTACCAATGCTATAGCAAATTTGTTGAAGATATCTTCACTGTACCGTTCTGAAACATTATCAATGGTTAGTCCCAACAACAAATGATAAACAAAAAACAAACGATACAAACAGATGTACTTATTTAATCTTTTCTGTCAATTAATTTTACAGCTAACGCAAGCAATTCGTTGGGAATTTTGGGGCGCAATGACTAAAAAGGATATAGAAAATAACCCTGGTATCGCCTTAGAAAAACTTGCGCAAATGGAGACTTCAGCTTTCTGGGGTGCAGGAAACGCACTATTAGCAGCCAAACTAGCTCGACGGGTATCACGCCTTTACATATACCGATACTCACAGCCGGCGAACGTGGATCTACGCGGGAGGCAAATTAATTTCACAGGTCTGAAACCTAGTAATATAATAACTATTTATAAAAGAGAATGTGTAAAAACATAGGTGTCCCAACAATGGAGCCAAATCATTATATGTTGTATAAGAATGTTCTATATATAATTTGGAACTAGCGTAAAACTCATTTATATTATGGTAGGTAATCTTAGATATTGACTAGATTAAATAAATGATTAAATACATGCGCATTAACTGTAGTTCCAATCGTACGAGTATCACATCTTGTTTTTGTCAGATAGTCACTTTTCAGTACTCCTAAGTCAAGGATTTTGGCTCAATTATCGAAACAAATCTCCTGAAGGATGAAATTTGGAGATGAAAATTTTAATTTTTGAAGTTACGTAGGTATAGGCTGACGATCGCTAATAAAAGTTAACCGCATCACCTGTTTTTGGAAATACATTTTTTACGAGGTGTATTAGGAGATAAAAAATATTTTTGACGAGCTCGGTGGCGCAGTGGTGAAACGTGCTGTTATGTTTGTTACTTTAACACCAACGCTCATGGGTGTGTTTAAGAGAAGTAGGACACATTAAAGCAGTCCGTCTGAGGAAGTACCTCCACCTCACAGAAAACCGAAGCCAAATAACAACTCCCTAGTATGTTGTTGTGTTCCTGCGTGTAAGTGAGATATCCAGTAAGCTCCTAAGCAGTTGTTGGCAGAGGTGGCATCGCGCGAGTGATACATAACGTATTACAAGCGTTCATAGGCTCCGGTATCCGCTATACACCAGGTGGGCCTTATGCTTGTATAAAAAAAAAAATTTCTATAACAAGATATCGTGACTGCCTCATTGGCTGATATACATGCGTTTAAATTTTAACTGTTGGATCTGAATTCAGAGCCTTCCTTGTGTTCTTTCTAGACCGAGGAAGTTTTTTTTTGAAATATTTATGGTGACGCGTATGAAGCCACGGGAATTCAAAACTGTCAAAACATAACTGAAATGTACCTTTATTTTAAATAGTTACTTAAAGTTGTTGGAAATAAATATCGGTTAAGTGTTAGTCAAACTCACACACGAAAAGTAGGATTCCGTACCACCATAGTATTATAAAAATAAAGCGAAATAATCACATTACTTGTACGGGATACCCTATAATTTTTTATTTCATTTAATCTATATTCTTTATTTGTTTTATCGGCGATAGAAATACACAATAATAATAGGTGGGTAGGGTGCAGTGCGCACACATTGATTAAGGAACCGTACAAAAAGTTAATAAAGTAGGTGCATTTCACATATTTGTCCAAAGTCGCGTAAATCTAATTGACTATTTGCTAATAAATTAATAACTATATTATCCATATTTGTAAAGATTTATATGGTAATACAAATAAAGTTTATTGTTAGAGCAGTAATAGCCCAGTGGATAAAGAACCGTTTACCCTCTGGGTTGCGGAAGTCTGACGGCAGTCGTTCCATGTAAAAATTAGTATTTTCGCCAAATCCTTAGGCTTAGGTAGCGGATCCCGCCAATCTTAATGAATTAGAAAGTAGGATAACGCTAAGAAGAAAATATTTTTTTGTCGTAACAATTATAAATTATCTATAGTTCCACAGATTTCACACATCTGTGTCTTCTGAACATTGGCTATTAACTAAACACCTGTCAGTAATGAAAAAACTTAAATATAACACGTTTACGCACTTTTTGGAAGACGTGAATAAGTTCATCAAAAAAACCTTGTAAAAATCACTATCGTTTTACGGGTGGTATTTAAACTGGGTTAATTGGGTCTAGATACCCTTCCCAAGTATTTTTTCAGCACAGTTTCTGAAGCTGGAACATAGAATTAAGATTTTCAAATGGTTCTAAACTGAAGACTTGGCTGTATGGGCTAGATCCCTTTGCCTATCCCCTCGGGGATTAAAAGAACCAAAAAAAAAACAGAAAAACAAAATAATATCGTATATAATAGGCATTTCAATTAAATTGTTGAAATGCGATGCTGCGATGTTGAATGCCTGTTATGAGTAAACGTTAAGATGCATCAAGTTATGTCGACAATAACCGATAACGAACAAATGTTTCAACGTTTCCAATGGTTTAAGTTTGAGATGATTTGATAAATCTTTTAGAATTGGACATATTTGGTTTGGACTATGGAGGGATTAAATCACTACGCCACTTTGAATCACATCGAGTCGTGGTGAATAAGAACATTCGCTAGTGCACGACTATGATCGTCGTGAAACGAATAATATACGGACACATACACTTGCTAGCCAGTGTATCAGAAGGAACACTCTGCGCGGACGATCTATATACTCCATGTATTGCAAGCATTTGAGTTACGATAACCATTTTACATCAAGTGGGTCGAACGTATTGACATGACATAGAACATCAACTTCGCTAGACTCGCTTCTATATTTGTTATTTCTGATTGGAATTAATTTCTTACCTCCAATTCATTACTCATAATGCATAGTTAAGTGGATAAAGAATTTCTGTACATATTTGTAATTATTACTTGCTCAGCAGTGAAGGAAGACTTTGCGAGGAAACCGCACGTCCCAGATATTAATTTTGAAATACTTGTGTCCTAACCTAAGACAAGTGATTTTTCCCTCGTGGTTGTGGAGGTCTGACGGCAGTCGTTCCATATAAAAATTATTATCTTCGCCAAATCCTTAGGCTTAGGTAGCGGAGCCCGCCAATTCTAATGGATTAGGAAACGAGAATTATATTAGAAGATTGCATCATCAATAAACATCTCAATTGAGTCAATATCACTAACTAAATAGTCTGGCCATACATACTGTTACATAGAAACATTTTTTTTTTTCAACTCAATTATTTTGAATTTGGAACGCGTTTATTATGGTAATAACTTCCTTTAATTTCCCGCCGATATAGAAATTTTTTTGTTTTTATTATCAAATTACAATATGGAATGGGATGTTAAAGAAAATAGGATTCCAGTGATTACCTCGCACAAAGTGGGTGTGGAGCCGTCGGTCACATTCAAGACACTTCAAAAGCTTGGTATCAGCCGTATGTATATCGTACTACTGACAGATATATAAACTAGGCATGGATCATTTCACTAGTAGCATGTTAAAAATCAAGTGATCGGAAAGGTACAACGTGGTCATCATACTGCGTAAATAATGATTTGGGGGGAGGGGCCTTGTCAAGTAGTCACAAAGCTTCATTTTTGTGGAAAAGGAGGGAAGACTTCAGCCAAAATGTATCAAGTGACTGCCTTGGATCGTGTTGTCAAACCTGAAGATGACATTATGGTTTCTAACTGTAGCTCCTGTAGAGTTACAACGATTTCTCGTACAGTGTGAAGTCTTGCGTTATCCTGGAGCAGTAATGGTGAAGATCGATTCACGAGTCGGGGCTGTTTCACTGCCAGTTTTGCCATCATTGTTCGAAGTTCAGCACAGTAAACATCTGCTGTTATTGCTTGACCACACCTGAGAAATCTATAGTGAATAACGCCATGAAGAGACCACCAAACAGTTACCATTACCTTTTTATTGGTAAGCTTTGCTTTAGGGCACTGTTGCGGCGTTTGACCTGTGGTCAGTTATTGCATTTTTCGCTTACGGTTATCGTAAAGAATCCACTTTTCGTTAAATGTCACAATTCGATCCAATTTTCCTTCATCTCTGTACCGATTCAACAAGGCAACACAAGTTTCAACACGCGTATCTTTCTGCAGATCAGTCAAATCATGAGGCACCCATTTTTCATATTTTTATCTCTCTTCTTCTCTTGTCTAGCTTATTGATTTGATGCAAATGAGTCAATATTGTAGGTAAGATAACGTTAAACTATGCCGCTAATACCTGTGTAGTTTGACTCGGATCGGTTTCTACCACCTCCTTCAATTCAGCGTTATTCACCTGTATGGGCGATCTTCCACGTGGTTCGTTCTTCAAGTCGAAATTTCCATTACAAAAGCGTTTAAACGTTTAAAGCGTTAAAACGGTGCGTTCATTAGCAGTCTCCTCTCCAAACGCAGCATTGATTTTGTGATCCGTTTCTGCTGCGTAAGTTGCGCGTCTTCTCATCTATGCCTGAATAAAAAAAACAATTGAAATTCGATAATCAAATGCTGCACATTTTTTAAAAGGTAAGCCGAAAATCTCACCATGTTTAATTCAAAGTATCTATTACTACGTTAGAGAAGCGAGTGAAGTATGTAAGGACCGCGTCTTATGGTGCTCGGTTACCTCTACCTACCCCGCAAGGGACCTGGCATGAAGATATATATACCTACATACATATTACAATAAAACGGCAATTTTATACTTTAACCACTATTATTATAACTTTACATGAATACATTGTAATAGGATATCACACGTCCATATGTTTCCTAGTTTTTACATACGTACTTTTACTACAGGTGCTGTCCATGGATCAGATCTACTGGCCCTTTTAGGAGACTCTCTGATGCTTCAAGTTGCTCGACGACCAGCCTCTGCGGAAGAAAAACAGATATCGTCATTATTCCGCCGTTACGTAACTCAGTTTATTAAATACGGGTTAGTATTCAATCCAAGTCATCACATGAATATACTTGAACGTGATATTAATAGATATGGTACAGTCAGCAATGTGAATGTAAGAGATAGAATGATGCGCATTATTTTTGTACATTCTCTATCAATAACATTTGAATTGTACAACAGTGATTTTCGGTTATGCAAATCAAGCACTAGGTACATTTGGGGGGTACTTTGGGGGGTCATGTGCCAGAAGCGTGCTCGTTCGCGACCCCTGCCAATCAGTCGATTGCAATTCTGGACCAAGAGCGCACCGACGTGCGGATTAGGGCGTCCCCCGTAGGCGACGCGCACCGATCCGCCCCCGTCGGTGCGAATACAGCTGCATGCGGCGGTGGGGGCCGCCACCCACCACGCAGCGCCAATTCCGGCGGGACGAGGGGAGCCGAGTGCCGCATAGGCACGTGGAATGTGAGAGGTGGATTGAAAGATAAGACGAATGAACTGATAGACGTAATGAATGATAGACGTTTGGATGCTTTATGTGTGACAGAGACTAAGCGCAAGGGGAGCGACACCGATGATCTGCCCGGTGGTATGATGGCCCTATGGTCTGGGGTAGACCGTGACGATCATGCCAGTGCTGGTGTAGGTGTCGTACTCTCCTCTCGCTTAGCCACTGGTGTAAGAGATTACTGTTTGGTAGGGCCTAGACTTCTCTGGGTTCGTATTAAACTGGGCATCACGCGAGTATTTTTGGTTGCAGCATACGCTCCCGTAAGCTCAGCGTGTGCTCAAGAACTGGAGAAGTTTTGGGAGTCTGTGAGGGATGTTCTGGACTTAGTTGAAGGGAACGAAAGAGTGATTATGTGTGGAGACTTGAATGGATGGGTTGGGACCAAGCGATACAGCTATGAAGCTGTTCTTGGTCCGTATGGAGATAAGAGAGTGAACGAAGCAGGTAAGTCTATACTAGATTTATGTATGGAACGAGGCCTCCTCGTGTCGAATACTTTATTTCATCATAAGGATTTTCACACGTATACATGGAGAAGGAATGATCAAAAAAGTGTGATTGATTTGATTTTAATAGATAGACGTCTCCGAAATGTTTTAATGGATACAAGAGCCTTTAGAGGCCCCACTCTTGAGACGGACCACTACCTGGTGGTAAGCCGGTTTGTGGGCCTTTTTAGGAAGTGGAGGCACTGGCGAGTGCGTATCCCTTTCGGAGATCATGAAAGGATAATGAGCGAAAAATTGCAAGATGAAAGTGTAAGGAGAATGTATGTGCATCTGGTAAGTGAGAGACTTGCAAATGCAAGCCTCTCCGACTCAGATGTGAATGATTGTTGGAAAGTTTTGAAAGAAAGTATGGTGAATAGTGCAAAAGAAGCTTGTGGATGCGCAAAGAGACGTAAAACAGCGAAAGGAGATGCCTGGTGGGATGCGGAGGTTGAATCCTCCGTAGCAAGAAAGAGGAAAGCATGGCTGGATTACGTATCATCTTTGCCTTTAAATGAAAATATGAGAGAAAAGAAGAAAGAAATGTACCGTCTATGCAAGAATGAAACCAAGGCTTTAGTGAAAGAGAAGCGTGAAAGACAAATTATGAATGAGGAAGAGAGGCTGACGAAAAACTTCGAGGCAAATACCAAACTCTTTTGGAGAGAGGTAAAGAAGTCTCGGAGTGGTTCGTCGGCATCCAGAATGGATAAGATAAAGTCTAAAGCTGGTGTCATTCTTGCCAACACTCAGGAAGTGTTAGAACGGTGGAGTGAATATTTTGAGGAAATGTATGAGTATGCCTCGGACGCTGGCAATGAGAGTGAGTCGGATGCTTACTCCACGTTGACGGCGTCCGACGAAGGCATAACTATGGATGAGATCGAATGGTCGATACGAAGCTTGAAAAATGGAAAATCAGCGGGAATTGATCTGATCACAGCTGAGATGATCAAATTAGGTGGCACTTACGTCCGGGACGCCTTCTGGTACCTATGCAACCTATGCTGGAGAACTGGAAGGGTCCCAATGGACTGGAGACGCGCAGTCATCGTGCCCTTGTATAAAGGCAAGGGATCACGCATGGACTGCGCCAACTATAGGGCCATCAGTTTGATCAGCTTAGCAGCAAAAGTATATGGAAAGGTGATTGAAAGGAGAATGAGGGTGAAATCCGATGAAATGCTGTGGGACGCACAAGGAGGTTTCCGAAATGGAAGGGGATGTACGGATCAAGTTTTCTCGCTCCGCAATATCGTAGAGAAGCATCTGGCCATAGACCGGAAGGTTTTCTGCGGTTTTGTGGATCTTGAGAAAGCCTTTGATAGGGTTGTGCGAAAGGAACTGTGGGACATATTGCCGAGATATGGGATTGACGGTTCACTGCTCCGTGCTGTGCAGTCCACTTACAAGGATTGCTCAGCATGTGTGCGGATAGACGGTGGCATGTCACCCTGGTTTGATGTCAAAATTGGTGTCAAACAGGGTTGCATGCTATCTGCTAGGCTGTTTATCCTGTATCTCGATAGTTGTCTGCAGAGAATAAGGTCAACGAATGTGGGATTGCGCATGGGTGACCAAGTGGTGAACTGTCTGCTGTATGCAGACGATGCCGTGCTATTAGCAGATACACCATCTAAACTGCAAACACTGGTCACAGCGATGAAAGACGACTGTATGGAGAAAGGCTTACTACTGAATGCGAAGAAAACAAAGATAATGGTATTTGAAAGAGAAGAATCCAGAACTAATGTAAGGATTACGATTGATGATGAAGTGTTGGAACAAGTGGATGAGTTTGTATATCTTGGATGCGCTTTCAGCAGGGATGGAAGGTACACCGCAGATGTGGAAAGACGAGTGAGTGCTGGGAATAGTGTGAATGGAGCGTTGGGAAAACTTCTTGGCAGTAAAATCCTGAGCCAGAAGGCACAACTCGCTATACACAATGCAGTGTTGGTCCCAACGCTAACTTATGGAAGCGAGAGTTGGGTATGGCAGAAAGAGCATGAAAGTAGAATAAACGCGGTTGAAATGCGAGCGCTGCGCAAAATTTGTGGCGTAAGGCTCGTAGACCGTATTCGCAATGATGATGTTAGAAATAGAGTTGGTCTGAAAGAGAGCGTCGGTGTTAAAATAAGAAGAGGCATGCTCCGATGGTTCGGGCATGTAGAAAGAATGCAAGATGAAAGAATGACGAAGCAGATATACAATGCAAAAGTGGAAGGATGTAGGAGCCAGGGAAGGCCAAGACTTACCTACCATGACCAAATTGGTCATGTTCTATCAGAAGGTGATGTCAGGAGCCCTAGAAACCGGCGTGCGTGCATGAGAAGAGCAATGAATGTTAAAGAAGCGAGTGAGATATGTAAGGATCGAGTCACGTGGCGCTCGGTTCTCTCTGCCTACCCCGCAAGGGATTTGGCGTGAAGTTATAGATAGATAGCACTAGGTACAGTAGATTATTTTTTCTGTAATACTACTCACCTATCCAAGGTATACTGCTTAACTAATCCTAAAAGTACATATTTCCAAATTAATATTCTATTTTACACTAATAATAAATATAAAAAAAATCTCTATATTTCTTTTGCAAACTTTATACTTTAGATTATAGTAATTAAAGGTAAGTATAAAGTTTATTTGCTAGAGTTCCTTTTAAGTATAAAATACCTGTGTTTTAATAGTACATTTACTGTTATTACTAAATATGTTTACACATAGCTTTGTTTCTATATCTTTATTTTATTTTATACCACGTGAGCTTGCCCATATGTGTAGGTATATGTATGAATGTAGTTTATGTGAGTGAGGTAAGTGTGTATGTTCGTGTTTAATATTTATGTGATATATTGTTTATAGTGTTATGTATATTATTTATAACTATTTATATGTAAGTTGCGAGTTTTATATATGTATCAAATATATGAATAATTTTGTTGATGGTGTTGTATAACCGAGCTGTTTTATAGTTAAATTACCTGCTCGCATTACTCGTTCTGACGAATAGTAGAAGAGCAACTGAATATTTCCTCCTCCGTTTAATATGATTAGGGTCAGACAGAAGGTAGTCACTATTTAGCCTCGGAACTGCGTGAAATATATACTACTTGCAAATCGTAAGGAGATCGCAATAGAGGTATAATTTCTCTGTAGAGAATCTGTATGGTTTAAAGTACATTACTTTAAGTTCAGATCTTTTCGCCCTTTATAGTTCCAAAAATTTCATTTTGGTTGCTCCACCCCAAACCGGGACGTGAGCCAATATGTGAGAACCGACTGTACTAGTGAACCATAAATTTGTTTAAGTAAAGTTTTCTCCACAATATGTCTTAATTCCTTAAATATCCAGATTAGTTTACGAACTCTAGTCATTAGTAGTTCGGCGTGGGCATGCTATGATACGCGCTGATCCACCATAATGCCTAGGTATTCAGCTTTATTGATTTTATTTATTTTATTACAATTACCCCGATCATTACTATTGTGAATTTAAAACATTTTATTTGGTTGAGTACTGATATTATTTGTGAAGCATTGGTCTTGTTTGTATTTAACGTTAGGAGATTTCTATTTAGCCAGTTTGCTACCACAATCAGTCCATCCTCAGTAATTCTGCGAACCACTTCCCACGTATTTGCCGCTGAAGACAATTGCCGTGTCGTCCGCGTAAGAAAAAATATTACCACCTGTAATCTTCAAGTTGCATAGACTGTTGATGAAAATTAAAAACAGGGTAGGGCCCAACACACTTCCCTGTGGTACCTCATAAGTTGCATCATCACTTTTTTTTAACGGGACAGGCCCACCAGTCATTTCCTCCACTGTGTCTCCTGTGTAGCCAGAAATAACAGCGGCGACCACCAAAAAGGCAATGAACAGTGAAGTCCATTGCTGTCCCGGGGGTTAAACTACAGCTGCCTTGGCACTCACAACGAATTTAATTATTTGTAAGAGTAGGAAGTTTTGGAACTGACTTCATCACTTATGAAATTCCCTATTTTTACTAGGTGTTTTTGGTCATGTAGGTAATTTTTAAATATATGAAGAGGAATTCCCCTTAAGAATATAGTCTAGGATGTTATATGTCTTCTGTAAGCACAAATGAGGAGTCTTGGAATCTCTTAAAGTCATTTGGCTGGCCTTGTTGTGATCGATTAGAGAGGATCTCCTCAGCCAGCTTTACTTTAGAGAAATATCTCTTAGATTTTTACAGAGTTGTCTGTTGGTCTAGTAGGTCTAGATTTTGTGATTTGGAACCTTTTCGTTGCGTAATATAATTTATAGATTTCCTTTTTCTTTTAAGTCTTCCTTTTTCTTTTAGGGTTCTTTTCTAAGTTTAGGTACCTAGTTGTTCTCTATTATAATTTAGTTACAACTTTTTTATAAGATTATTACAGTTATTGCGATATCTCCTGTAGGTTAATATAAAATTTTCATTTTCTAGATCTATTTGTAGCTTTTTTTGCATCTTGTTTCTATTTTGAATGCAGTGTAAAATACATACCATTATCCGGGGCTTTATAATTTTATTTTTAGATGGTAGTGTTGTTGTAATTTCAGAATACATTGTCTCAATTTATTGATCAAAAGATATGTTACGGTATTTGGATTATTATATGTCATTAAATCTAGGATGTTACAGTCTTCAAGACAAGTTACTGCTTTTTCGAAATCTATTGTTGTTTTGGTCTTAGGAACATTAATTTTTGTTTGTAAATATGAGCGTTTAAAGAATATCGTATTATAGTAGGAATATGGTCGGGGATTGAGGTACTTATTACTTTAAGTATGTCTGTTTCTGTTTAATTTTTGAAAACAATGGTCAATACAATTCTACTCTCTTGGTAGCAGCGTATGACCAGGTAACATACCATGCATAGCCAATACATTAAGTAGTTCATACGGTTCTTCCTCTCGTTTGCCTGTGAGTTGTCTTTATTTATGATATTTATATTTATGTCCCCAGTAACAACTATACGTTTACACATTTTGATTAGACCTAATTGACTGTCCAGAGAATTTAAGAAACTCTGCATTCATATTTGATGGTGATCTATTGACGCCAAGGATAGTTAGTTGTATTAGAAAAACATATTTGTAAACATGAAGCACCACAGTTTAACCTCCTTGACATTAGCCCTATAGTTTTCTTTGACGTACACGACAACACTATCGAACATATTCACATGGTGCGTTGTAAAAAAAGGATTATAATCATTTATCCGTGGCACCGGCTTATTTGGATTGAGTATGCACTCAGTCAAAACCAATTAAGTCGGTCATAAATTTAAATTGAGGCAGGATTATTATAAAATTATCAATGTTGCTGAAAATGCTTCTAATATTTTGCGAAATTATTGTCATGTTACTAGTTGTACTGTAAAATCATTTATATTACATAGGCTAGATTTTACAGGTTCCAATTTATCTATTTCGTTTATAGTTGTCAGCGTATCATCCATAGTCTATAATTAAGAAAATAAGAAGAGGCATGCGCCGTTGGTTTGGATATGTAGAAAGAATGCAGGATGAAAGAATGATGAAGCAGATAATCAATGCGAAAGTAGAAGGATGTAGGAGCCGAGAAAGGCCAAGATTTACCTACCATGACAAAATTAATCGTGTTCTGTCAGAGCCTTTGTCAGGAGCCTTAGAAACCAGCGAGCGTGCATGAGAAGAGCAATGAATGTTAAAAAAGCGAGTGAGGTCTATAAGTATCGGCACATGTGGCGCTCGGTACTCTCTGCCTAACCCGCAAGGTATTTGGCGTGAAGTTATAGATAGATAGAATATTCTATTTTAACAACGTACGTATGTGGCTACAAACGTACGTTGCTAAAATATAATAATATTAATTTAGAAATATGTACTTTCTTATACAATGTTGAGAGGCATTGATTGTCTAGCCTAGCTACAAACGTATGTTGCTAAAATATAATATTATATCTATAACTCCACGCACGGTATAGGGTTCACCTGATATGATGTGGCTACCGCAGCCGATGGACACTACACCGATGGTAGTATAAGAAGTATTGCTCGCTCTTTGCCGCCCCCGCTGCTAACACAGCAATTCTTGAGGAAGTTACTATTACTACATGAATTTACGCCATGTCATTATGTCAAATCATATTCTACTAAAAATGTCAAAAAAACGGGTTAAATTAGAAATACATTTTGAAAGCTTATATCATTTACGCTGACAGTTACAAATGTTATATAAACATAACATTACTAAATTGTACATTACATAATACAGTAACTTTAGTATAGGTACTTGTTTTACTAAAAAGAAAAAAATACGTAAGTTAAGTATGTAACATGATATTACGTATGTGTCTAAAATTTATAACCAAAAATAACCACAGCTGGTACTGGTAGAACCGGAGTATTTCCATCAGGACAACCAGTAGTACCAAGTGTTAGCAGGGGCGATGCCCGTTAATTAGTGTCATTCTGGATTTTATTTGAGATTTTAGGCGATAAGAACCTTTATAATTGGCTATTACTACTACTGCAGTTCAGTGTTAAGGGTAGTCGAAGTTATCCAGAAAAAAATCTGACTTTCTCTGTATACACGCGTATTGTGTTGCTGATTGTACATAAAAAGCGTATAATGTTAATAACTTCGCAGAACTCCAGGTACTGACGAGGAATGGAAGCGATACAAAGTTGGTGACGCACAGATTCGTGACATTAATTTTAATAATAACTATAATACGAACAAGCACGTTTCGAATAGGGATGTATCCTTTTGGCTTCAGTATCTACCGCAACTTTCTAACCTTCACTCGCCCTCAGGATACACGGAGCAATTAACATCTGAAAAAGGTAAGAAACATTGTCTACCTACCGGAAAACAGTAGAACCCTTCTCCAGCTGTTCTACTTTTTTTTATACCACTATGGTGTCAAACAAGCGTACGGCCTGTCTGATGGTAAGCAGTTACCGTAGCCTGTGGACATTTGCAAAACAGGGGTATCACTCTTGCGTTGCCGTCCCTGTAAAAACCTCTTCTCGGCAAGGAATTAATTCCACAACTTAATAATTCTCGATAAAACAACTTCTCTGGAACTGCACAGTACGCGACCATTGCGGCTCCAGTACGTGAGGATGAACTTCCAACCGTCGGCGGGCTGTATGATTGTAAAACGAGGGTGTTGGCATCATATCAAATAACTCCTGAGAACACAACCCATTGTATAATCGGTAGAAACGCAAAGGGAGACGAAATCTCTCCTTAAACTCAAGGGCTCAATACAGGGTGTGAGTTTAGGATTATCGACGATCCTTACATCTTGTCTTTGCACCGATTCCTAACTACAAGGTCCTAGCTGGTAATCAGGTGCCCCCGCCCGTAGGTGACGGTCTGACTTGGATTTAAATAACATAAGTCTTGGTACGAGCTGTACTGTTACTCTACTTAAACTTAACCTACAAATATCACTACTGTCAGCATTACAATATTAAGTACTATATTACCAGTAAAAATGT
The DNA here is from genome assembly GCA_947507595.1 of Pyralis farinalis. Classification (NCBI taxonomy): domain Eukaryota; kingdom Metazoa; phylum Arthropoda; class Insecta; order Lepidoptera; family Pyralidae; genus Pyralis; species Pyralis farinalis. The sequence continues at coordinate 21,202,698 of OX382259.1, read as the reverse complement.
TTGCGTGTCGGAGGTAGTTAGATAATGGGTCTAGAAATAATGGTGACTCATTACTGTCCGCTCGCTGCAATGTGGACCGCAGCCATGTGCAGCTGGTTTCAACGAATATCTTCCAGCTCTGGGGATTTCCAACGAGATTTCATAATTTAGGACAAAAATGGTCTATTTCTTTGAGTTATTTAAAATTTTAAATAACTACTATAACATCTACGTACGTGTACGATATCAATAAAATATTACACAAATTATATGTGATAATGCATAAAAGGATTGTCTAAATATTTGTTTAAACCTGCAATATTTTTGTAACTTGAGCGACATATTCTACTCAAATACTTTTATTTCTTTTAGATGAAGGCAGATTACGCGGTGGTGTGTACGCTATGTGTGGAGTCTCTGCAGTTCTGCTAATACTGCTGGGTGCGTGTGTTTTGCTGCTTCGCAAAGAGCGCGGTCGGCATTCTTGCGCTGACGATATACATGACTAATTACCGGGTTCATTTATATGCCTATATATGTTTATGTAAAATTACAAATGTCAGAAACTTTTATGTAATAAATATTTTAAGAACCTTAGAAGTAGTTTTCTTTTAAGTGATGTTATTTTTAGTACATCTAGGCCATTATCTTGACTAAATAATTTCACATAAAATCATACACATCCTTTTTTAACATTCGGACCATCTAATTAGAATTAATTAAATAGGACAATGCTTTCCGTCTTTGCCATAACGTCACTATGTGGGCCGGCAATGCAAGATTAACTAGACACTGCTTACCATTAGGCAGGCCGCATGGTTCTTTGACAGCTTAGTGGTGTAATATAATATAAATCTATTACAAGCGTTCATAGGCTACGGTAACCGCTTTACTTCAGGTTGGCCGTATGCTTGTATGTCTTCCGACGTGGTATAAAAATAAATAGCTGTACCATTGTTCAAGGTCTAACATTACTAATATTTGAGAAATATTTGTCATTGTCTAGTGAGAAGAGAGCTTTCCCTCGTTCAGTGTTGTTACATAATATTAATTATTAAAGAGATACACTAAGATGAAGAGTTGGGAAAAATATATTTTTAGGAATTAAAACCAGGGTTTATAAAAAATAAAACAAACTGTAACAATAAACGAGAAATTACACAATCATTTCATTAGTTAAGTTCTAACTAGCCATTAATCGCAAAATTAATCACACAAGTAAATATGAGCGAGTTCACCACACACAAGGAGACTAGAGATCTGCACCAACCTGTAGAAACAGGTGACTTGCAAATGAATTGAACCTGATTTTCATTTCACAAGAAGGGCTTGTACCTTAATTATTCTGGGGGATTGGTCTCATGAGTAGGTACCCTTACGACCAGCCGGCCAGCTTAACCCTATCATAACAGAACGGACACAAGTCTGCGCGTTCAGCGCTTAATAAAACTCTTTTGATGTAGTTCCAGAACATGCCTCTTACATATGCATAGCGATTCATGGTGTCGAGATTTTTGGTGAAGATTTTCAGTTCAATCAAGCTGGCGTTCATGAAACTTGGGGCTGAATAGAGACTCCTCTCCAGGCAAATTTTTGTTGTACGAGTTTCAACTCCGATTGCATACGAAGTACTGTAGTCACCTCTGTACTGGAGCACCTGGATACCAAGAGTTCTTTAATTATAAATGTAAATGATGTAAATTAATTAGTATGACGTAATGTTACGATAAAAGAGAAATTTATAAAATTTAGTTACCTACAACCCTCCAGGAAGTTATTTAACTGTAGTTTTCTGTGAGGTGGAGGTACTTCCCAAGATGGGCTGATTTGATCTATACCACTACCCCTACCACTCTTTACAACACCCAGATCAAGACAAACAGACGTATTCATGCACACAAATGTTTGTCCTGTGTTGGAATCGAACCCATGAGCATAGGTGTCAAAGTCGCGTTATTAACCGTGGCACCACCGAGCTCGTCAAAATCGTCGTAGTCTGCATGGATTCAAATTACATCGAAAAGATTACGATTTTGTGAATGTGGCCTTTCGTGTGAATGTGATTGTTAGTGAAATACATTTCACTAGCAGACAACTCCGATTCTGTGTAACAAATTTTTGATTCGAATGAGAATTTTTCGTATCAATATGAATACCTACTCCTGGATAACCATAATAATATTAGCAAGAAAGAATAAATACTTTACTTATTTTTCCCCCACTATAATTAGGTTTACAATATATAAGTAATATTACGTATATCTTTACGCCAAGTCCCTTGCAGTGTAGTTAGGGAAAACCAAGTGCTAGGCGAGTGTTGGCCTTCCTCGGCTATTTCATCCTTCCTTTTTCGCATTGTAAATCATTATTCTTTCATCCTATATATTCAAATCAACGGAGCATGCTTTTTCATTCGACACTCTCTTTTAGACCTTCTTCTTTCCCCTTCTTGCACTTCAGGGCCCAATGGTCTAATTAGACCAGCGAAAAAAGTACCGTCAAGGACCGTTAGTGTAATAAGACCACCTGTCTGGCCGCCTAGCGGCGACAGTTTTGAGGTAGTTTTAGACTTTATTCGTGACGCATTAATGACGAGAATGGCTTATTTACTTGATTTTATAATGTAGTCTGTCTCTCCAGTAGTGCCAACAAAATTATACGATACTTTAGTATCGTATAATTAAACAAAAATTTAAAAATTCAAATTCGATTCGATTTCGATAAAAAAAATTCGGCGTCTCGCCGGCCCTTGACGGACATTTTTTGTGTGTAGTGTTTTTTCGTGTTTTTGTGTTTTTTGGTGTATAAACAGGTATGTTATATGTTATGTATTTTTTATGTTACTTTATATTGTTTTATGATAGGAAATGGCAACAATAGTGTGGTTTAGTGACTTTATATATTAGAAAAAAAAATATTACGTAACTTGTAGGTACTTTCAAATCGCATATTTCCTTCGTGATTATTTCGTGTAATTTTAGACACATTTTATTATTGTAGAAAAATAAAATAATATCGTATTGTAGTTGAATAGATTCTCTATAAATAGAGGTAAAAATCAAATATATAGCTTCTATCTACTATTTATAGGAAATGTTTGAAAAATTAGGTCGTCGCGTCGCACGTAAACCGATTTCCAAACTCTATTTTCAAATGCGAATATGATAATTTTCTGTATATAATACATATGTACTATTATTTTTCTATTTATATAAATTATGTATACTGTAGAACATATGTGCAAAAAACAAAACAAAAATCATAACTCTTTCTCAAGATATAAATTTTTTTTGAAGTAGTTGAAGTAGTTACGAATTTTAGTAACGCTCTGTTTCAAGTGGTAATAACAATTTATACAAACACTCAAATTGTTTATTTCAAAATAAATGAGTCAGGTCGTAAGTTGAACCATCTGGCCATGGAAATTTAAACAAAGCGATAAGGCGCGCCGGCCCTCGGAATTTCAAGTTGAGACCCCCCCCCCCCCCCGGGATTTCGAGGTCATGCGGCGCGGGCCTGAAGGGTAAAATCATCATTGCGAACGCTGTGAGCAATCGTTGTTCGTTACTACAAAAGAAGTTTTAGTGAAGAATGACTAAGGTACAAAAAATATTTAATTTAGGATAAATGCTTTTGGGAGATGGTAACACTGTTTATTGCCGTGTACTTCCTCTGAGTTGCTTAGCTTCGTCGCTACTTCCAGGGTTGCCAACCGTACGAGGACGTTCCTCTAAGTTCCTCGAGATTTTGATATACAAAATTTAACAGAATGTTATTTTATTGTGGACAATATATAAACAACCCAACTTTGGGTGCATTCGCGTTGGACGCTTTGAGTGCTGACAGCGCCACATCGTATACCACTTTATACGTCGATATATATTTATACGCATGTATAGCTGAGAGAGCGTAAACGCCCTACGCGAATGCAGCCTTTATAGCGTCAATGGGATTTTACACTTTGGCTGCATTGGGTCTACTAAACGAAAAGTAGACATGTTGAATATGTTCGTAGATTTTTCATTTTAATATTATTCTACTTTTTAAATCTCGTGGCCAAATTATTTATAAATGTACATTCACATTTAACCTTAAATAATAGTTTAATATGATGATCGTGAATTTAGCAGACATATTAATATTAAAAAAATATGAATTCATAAATAAAACTGAAAATAAAAAATGTACTTATGTATCGTAAAATGGCTCTGACCCAATTGCTAAAAAATCGTTTTTTTATCGAATTTTCGATGACAAAACGATTGAGTTTTGTCAGATTACAGAATAGATATTGCAAACTTAATATTTAAATTCTACCATACAGATTAAAACATGAAATAGGTGTGGTAAAGTCACAAAGAATATCTCAGATTTGTCCCTATTCCCCCCTTACACCCTATTCTCCCACTATTACGGTACTGATTTTAACATTAAAAAAATATACATTTTTGTTTTAATAATATTATAATTACATATATTTTAATAATATATTTTCGTTTAATTCAAAACTGTTTAAGTTAACGTATGCCTACTAAATTTACACTCATTTCCCCTGGAGCACTGCAGGTCATATATGACCAGTAAAATAGTACCGTAAAAGCCCACTGGTCATATATGACCACCTGTCAAAACGTCATAAGTCAATGGTTTTTAGGTAGTTTTAAACTTTATTTGTGACGATTGTGTGACTAGAATGGCTTGTTACTTGATTTTATAATGTAGTGTGTCATTCCAGTAATGCCAACAAAAATCCACGATACTCTAGTGGCCAAAACAAAAATTTGTAAATTCAAAGCGTCAGTACTAACGGCGCCGTCGCCGGGCCTTGACGGAAATGTTTTTTGTGGAGTGTTTTTCGTGTTTTTGTGTTTTTCGGTGTATAAACAGGTATGTTTGTGTATTTTTTTTATGTTAGTTTATATTGTTTTATGATAGGAAATGCCAACAATAATGTGGTTTAGTGAGTTTATATATGAGAAAAAAAATATATTACGTAACGGGTAGGTACTTTCAAATTGCATATTTCCTTCGTGAATATTTCGTCTAATTGTCTAAAATTTTATTATTGTCGAAAAATAAATAAATATCGTATTGTAGCTGAATAGATTATCTATAAAATGAGGTAAAAATCAAATATATAGCTCCTATGTACTATTTTATAGGAAAAGTTTGAAAAATTAGTACGGCGCGTCGTTCGTAATCCGATTTTCAAACTCAATTTTCAAATGCGAATGTTTATTTTCTATATATAATATGTACTATTATTTTTCGATTTATGTAAACTATGTACATTGTCGTATAAATATACAAAGACGCTAATCAAAAATTATAACACGATCTGAACTTATATTCATTTATCTGAAATAAGTAGGAGTATTTCATCGGCTCTGTTTGAAATGCCTATAACAAATTATACAAACATTCAAATTAGTAATTTGAAGTTTTATTATCAAACATACACTATTCAACAATCGAAATAAGTGCCGCAAATGCTTCTAAGTGTAAACAACTGTGTGTCCTTATTTAAACAATGCTTTATGACGGGCCGCCGGCTCATATTTCAAGTGGCCTTGAGACCACCCGGGCTTTCGTGATTTATGGCGTAACGCCGTTGGGGTATGTCTTATTTTTGGTTTTATAACATTTTAAATGTTTTGAATGTACGAGGTTTGAAAGCCAAAATACGAGATTTTTAGTTGTTTATGTACGAGAAAAAGGTCTAAGGTTGGCAACCCTGCCTGGATATTTCATTCTTTCGTAATCAAAAGTAGGCATTGAACATTTCCCTAGTAGCATGTGACAAATTATATGAATTGTTTTATCATACGTCGCGCCTGCTACTTTCCTTCACACAATCTGCTATTTATGACAGACAATGGTATATCACAAATATGAAATATCACAAGATTAGAGCAGCTATAAGCGAGCGCATACGTCACCGGTAGCCGACACGTTGCCGTAGACAGCGAGCGAGTAAGCAAAACATACTTTTCGTAACAGCTAAACTTGTGTGTCGATAACTAATCTAATTTGATTTGCTAGCTCGAGTATGTAAATATAGACTTTAAGGTAATGCGTTAAAGTTCTGATTTTCTTGTAGTGGTTTGTGGGATGGGCATTTTGGTCCAAAAAAAAATCAGCGGCCACTTCTGGAATCTGCAACTGGTTAGTTTCACATGTCACAGGTCCACATGCTGTCAAAACTGCTAATGCCACGATAATGAATACACTAACAGTGATCACACCGGATTTTGCAAGAAGGTGACGTCACGATGTTAGACAGTGGATTCAGTGATGCATTGCCTGACATAGAACTTGCGGGTACGAAACAGCGATGCCACAATCAAAGAAAAGAGGTCAAGACCAGTTAACTACTATACAAGCTAACAAGTCTCGCCTCATGACTTTATGTCGTTAAGTAGTAGAGGTGGTAAATGGATGATTCAAATGAGATTTGAAACTTTTTCGACAAGTTTTTTTCAATACAACCAAGCGCCACATGATTATTGATTTTAAAGTGGCTGCAGCACTGCTCCACCATTTTTACCGCCTAATCGAAGACAGAAAAAAAAATTAGGCACATTTACCTTCTCCTCATCGTGCCTTGTGTTTATATTACTAATACTGTAATGTGAAGTCTATTTTCTGTGCAATAAATGGGTATTACGATATTTTTCTTTTCTTGAACTAACTACCTGAACATTATTGACATGACAATAAATAGCAACTGCCACATTATGTACATAATCATATACTCGCAAAACATATGTATAAGATATTTTAGTAAAGTAATCGCTAAATCGATTGAGTACGCTAATAAAAATCGAAATACTTTTATGGACATATCTCAAAACTGAACCATGATAATAAAGCCCAGTTTCGAATAATCATAATATGTATAAATTTGAAAAAAAAAATGGTAACACTAGAAGGCCTCTTATAATTTTTTTATTTTATTTTATTATTTTGAGGGAAGCTTACAGCTATTGTTACAAAATGAACATCTAAATTTATCAATATAAGCCAATTACAAGCTACCACAGATAGTTATCAATTAATATACTTAACAAATTATCACTGTACATGCCTTACAAACTAAAGGTGAAGAATAAACAGGAAATATGTACTTATTGTCTACAGACCGTTCAGAGTTATTTTACCTCTGGTTGTTATGTTGGCTAAATTGAGAGCTGTGTTACCATATCCAACTTATAAGATTCCCACTTAAACATTAAAATTGTGCATTTTTTTTATATTTAATCAAAATGTTAAGCCCTCTTAAATCATTATTAAAAAATATTTGTAACTGTTGGATTGTTACCTTTCACGACAAAATGGTTAAATCGATTTTAAAGAAATTTATATAAGCTTAGCTGATAATATGGTGCGTACAAAGATTTACTTTCATGATTTTATTAACATCGGCAGCACATCAATAGTGCATATGTGAAACAGCGGGACGAATCTAATAAATTAATATTCACCATAAATGTATTCTGATCATATTGTTGACTGTGGTAACGGCAGATCATTATAATGTATATTATGGCATAGATATGAAATACATACGGAGGTCATAACATATACATACAGCAATACAGGCGATTTATCTTAAATTTTATTACATTGCCCGCTGCTAAATTAAGTCTTATCGCGCAGTCCGAAATTGACTTTTAACACCCCCATACTTCAACTGTCATAACAGTGCGCTGTAAGGATTGAAGTTATTAGTTACTTACATTATTTTACCAGAACCTGTGGGATAAAATAAAAAATCTAAGATATAATGCTATTATTTATTTTGAATATGAATGTTCCAAGGAGATTGCCGACGACGTACAATCATCCGCTGAACTTGAGTCTTCGGAAACGCTGTCAGATTCTGTATCAGATTCATTATTTAATTCTATTATGAACTTGTCTATTTCAGCATCCATACATCCATCTCTTTCAGACAGCTTGTCTTCAATGTGGCGCACGTGTTCACATTGTTTATGCCACTCTTCAGTAGTGACTGACTGGAAAGCTTCTTGGGTCAATTTAACAATGTTGCTTGCGTCTTGTCCCACATTCTGGCTTGCTACTCTCCTTTTCACAAGGCTCCACATAAATTCAATGGCGTTTAAGTCGCATTGATATGGCGGCAGTCTAGCTACTTTGTGACCATGAGCTTCGAGGAGTTGGTCAGCTTCATATATTGGTACTTCTATATGTTCTCTTATTATTTCATAAAGTTGGGCTTTAACCATGTTAGGCAGATAAGACAAACCCTTATTTATAATCCAGTTTTGCATATCTGCCTTGGTGGAATTCAATGTCGGTGCTTTATTTACCTTTACAGTGTGATATGGGGCATTATCCATAACTATCAAACAATTGGGCGGTAAATTTGGTATAAGTTTATCCTGAAGCCACTTCATGAAATTTGTTTTGTTCATGTCATCGTGATAATCACCTGATTTAGATTGGGACTTAAATATTAACAGCGCATCTGGTATAAAGCCCATTTCACCACCCGCATGAACAATTATCCATCGTGCACCAACGGAATCGCTAGACATGACACCTTCTTCATTTTCAGATTGCCAGCACTTCTTGACTCCGTATGAAGCGTGAATATAAGTTTCATCAAGAAAAACGACAGGTCTTCCTTCATTACGATTTTGTCGTAAAATATTTAGATATCTATATCTCCAGGCTACAATGTCATGTCTTTCCATTAACACTTTCCTCTTAGACCCACATTTTTTAAATCTAAACCCGATTTCACGTATAATTTTCCACAATGTGGTACGACCGCCCTGGAAACTAATGTCGACTTTGAGTTCTACTAATAGCTTACCCAAAGTCGGCACCACCTTTCTGACAGTGTACATTTCGTGTATTTTGTTTCTGATTGCACACAAATCAAAATCATCTAACACAATTTTCTTCTTTTGATCACGTTTTTTTCTGGGTGTAGTAACCTTTTGATACGCGGAAGCAGCAACTTCGCCTTCTTTAGTAATAGTGCTGACAGTTTTTTCAGATATGCCTGAAATAATAAACACAAATGTTAAACTTTGGAATTTAAGTAGTTTAATAAACTATTAAACTACGTATGCACTGATTCGTAATCGGAGCGTACGGAACGGAAAGATTTGTTGCTTTATATAGATTACTACTATGTATCTGCGTCCACTGGATCGGTAAATCCGAGTTGGATTTCACTATACATTTTGTAAAATGCCGACGCTCCGGTTCCGACGCAGTGCACGCGTATCTTAAAATGGATAACAACCGACGGCGGTTGACGGCCTTCGGTAAAACCTTTACTTCGGTTAGAATCCTGGTCAATTTGTTTATAATTTGCTTAACAACATTTGGTCCTAGTCATTGATGTTTATAATTAAACATATCTATATATTTATCTAATTAAGAACATTGTATTCGTCATCTTAGTACAAGCTTCAAGTTTAGTTTGGTGCTAGATAATTGGTGTGTTTTATTAAAATAAAAAATAAATGGCTTTCAAATCAAAAAGTTTTCGATAATACTATCGATACAATCATCCCCTAAAATACTAAGCAGACTCGGCAAAATGTAAAAATATTCAATAGCATCGCCTGCCTTCATACTGCATACGTATTATAATATTATTTTCCATTACGTTCGGGTAAAATGTTGGACACTGGTAACCCTATTTACATACCTGTTATGGCGGCGACTCCTTGTCGAACATTTTCAAATGGAATTAAAGGACTTTTATTGACTTTTTCCTTTTCACAAAATTCACGCACTGCTAACACAATCTTTCTACCACTACTTTGAATTATTTTTGTCATGATACAAGAAGAATTATCACTGATAAGACAGAAAAATACGAGGAGTTTTAATAATAGACGTAATTTACAGTAACGGCAACCGAACGGAATGACACACTGAAAGAAATCTGTCAGAGGTAAAATAACTGTGAACAGACAGTAATAATGTATTGTTATGGAGCACAATCATCACTAAATGTTTCTGTCAGTATCTGTTTTCTTACATATGTTTTACTACTGCAAAATATATCAATATGCTTATTCTTGCTACATAATTCGTTGAAATACGACGTGGCTCGATAAAAAAAACTATTTTTCCTGTATTGGGTACGAGTCCATGGAACACTAAAAGTTTTAGATCGACGTGAATGGGAATTGGGAACTGTTAAGTTAATCTTACTCAACAAAATGGGGCTGTCAATCAATCCTTTCGCTATATTCATTAATAGCATTGAATCAGCCACTCGCCTTCTAGCACTTAGGGGTAATAGGTGTAAGTGACTACAACGGCTCTGGTAATCGCAATACGGAATTTTAAACTTAAAATATAAGTAACGAGTAAACCTCCTCTGTATACGTTCGAGTCTGTCTATATATATGTTAAATTGCGGATTCCAGACCTGACAGGCATATTCTAATATACTACGAACATACGTACAATATAATATTTTTAGGGTTTTCATTTTCTTAAAAGAACCTGAACAGCGCAGGATGAAGCCGAGAGCTTTGTTGGCTTTATTGACGATATGCTCAATATGTTGATCGTAACAGAGCTTGCTATCATGCAGGACTCCAAGATCTTCAACATGGTCCAGTTTTATTAATATTTGGGTTTTTATTTTGTAATCAAAGGGTATAATTGTGCTCTTCCGACTAAAGCTAAGGATATGGCATTTGTCGACGTTAAGATCTAATTTATTTGTCGTGCAATACGCATCTAGTCTGTTGAGGTCGTATTGAAGCAACTCTGCATCCCGGGCACTGCCTATAGTTCTAAAGATTTTCATATCATCTGCAAATAGGAGAGGAGGAAATTTTAGACCAAACGCCATACAATTTGACCATCGTCCTTTCTTTGTCGCGTCAGTGTTACCATATGTACGATTTTATCCGTTCACGTACGGAATTCCAACACATTGTACGGAAACTAAATGCGTACGGATATTTGTTCCGATTTTTACTAGTAAACACAAAACTAAATTACTAGCCTAGTGGCTCTAGTATGAACTAACCTTTAGTTTAGAATGAGCGAGTGACCGAGAGCTGACCTACCGACTGACGGTCGTTAAATGCCGGTTTCATTTTTCACGGTTATGTTGTGTTCACAAATTCATTTGTAAGTAAATAATGATAACTTTATTTTTAATGAAATATAATAATATAAATATTTTTGTTTTGTATATTGTTTCTAGATTTCAATAAATCATCAATCATAAATGAGTTATAGGATAGATATGTAGCTCTACCGATTTTGCTTTTTCAGACGTACAAATTTCTACTAACTTAGTGCAATTTTACTCATCTAACACTTTTTTTAATTTAGGGTTGGCAACACTGTTTAAAAATATTACCAGCTTTTATTTTCGTTTGTGTATAATATAATATAATTCCAAAAAAATAAATTTGCTATTTAAGACTTTTTCATTATTTTAATTTTACTTTATTCGAAACCCTTGTGTAGCCGTAGGAATTGACGACGGAGATTGTTATAATTAGTGTAAACCTTCTAGGAGGGCCAATCCAAAATCGTAATGGCTTTAGCACTTCAAAGACGCGCGAACGTGAGTATTTTTAGTTAATAATCTTTATGTACAGTATATACTGGTGTCAGGCACAGCACCTTACAAAAGATTCTTTAAAAAATCTCCCGTTTTAACACACGGGTTCTGACATGAGCCCTTCATAAACTTATACTTACCTTTTTTTATACTTCTCATTATTTAAATAAAACATTGTATGTACATCGCACACAGCAAAAGGAACATGAAAAATAATGTTGACCTACTACATATACTATTACACAAAATATCCACAGTGACAGTCCTAGTGGATAACTAACCAGTCTATTCTGTATTTGCTTTGATAGTGTAAACCTTAATGGAAGTTAACAAAGGACAGGACATCGTCTACATTTCATATATTTTTGGTCCAAATGTTGTGAATGTGCCGGCCAAATAAAAATTGGTGCTCTATTCTGTTGGATTTTCTCCTTGTGAACATTTATTATTTGCATACCAAAGCTGTGAGACTATTATCATTGACTTCATTTGAGTACAAGAAGTGCATTTTTGTACATTTTCAAAGAAATATACTATCAATAGTTGCATTTTAGAACATTGTTCAAATTAATCTCACCGTTGTATTCCAGAGAATATATTTTTTTTGTTAGGCTACAGTTATTTTATGTCATATAGTGCACATGTCTGCAGTGAACATATTCAGCAAAACCTGTGGTATTTATTTTCTGTGTAAGATACCATATCAGTTCCCATATTACTGAAGATGTTATTGATTTTTAACCCGTAAAACGCCGTTATATACCTGTTGCCATAATGCGCATGGTTCGATCAAACTGCTCGGCACGCAATGAGTTTTTTAAATTATTTAGAATAATTAGAAAATGTAGTACTATATGAGTTATCATATACCTATAAATCTTGGATTCAATATGTTACCATAAAATTTTTTGTTAAATTTATTTATTATGGATGTAAAGAGTGAGGCCCTTTTGTAGGCGACCTCCACATAGGGTACGGCGTGACGCTAATCTATACAAGTTTAATTTGGGCGCCAGCCACGCTCTTACCTTAAGGTTGCACCAGATAATCCATCAAGGCCTGTAGGCCGCATCTACTAAAAACTGCAATGCACTGCTGCACGGCGTGTGTCAAAATGTACATTTTGACGTTTCAGTATTCTATTAGGTGACCGGACAGCAGCGACGTTGCAGGAACGCTGCAGTAAATGACTCACTATTCTGTTAAAAAACCTGCACTGTACCACTTTTCCATTCCTGTTGCAACAAGTTCATGCGCCACCTTACCTGATATTCTAAGCGGTGTGCCTGTGATCTGCGACTTATTAGCGTACCTAACGTTTTGCATTATTTAATTAAACGTGCAGCTCTTTTATGATTGTTTTCTTCATAATTATGGATTATTATTTTTTTTAGCTTTTAGGCAAAACAATAAATAAGAAAGGTAAATTGTATGTTAATTTTTATTAGTTTGAAATATGGTAACATTACAGGAACTAAGTAGTTCTTTTGCAGGATACACACAGTTGCAGTGTCGTTGCAGTACAGAATGCGCACAGTTCCAGTGTAGTTACTGCAACTACGCTGGAACTTTAATAGAATACACATATTAGCACTGCACTATTCCTGCACGACTCAAGTGACAGGCGTAAACGTGCAGTTGCAGTTATTTAGCAGAATTGGCCTACTGAACCTTTGATCTCAGGCATGGTAAAGAGAAACCATTTGAATTCCAATTAATGTTTTATTACTCAGGGGATCCCATAAAACATATTACAATAGATCTCACTTCCATTATAACTAGGGCTATAAAGCTAAGTTAATAGAGTTTAGTTTAGTAAAGTAGTGATTAGTTGTAATTTGTAGTCTACTAGAATTCCAAGAAACACAGTACAAACTCTAATTTATTATTTCCAATGAGAACTCCTGTATTGGTAGATGTCGCATTAGGAAGAGTAAATTTGGTGCATTTGGTTTTAGCCGAGTTTAGCAAAAAATTATTACATGTGAACCAGTTGGGTAAGTCAATAGTTGTGCGGTGTGGTCTGATAGCGCCAACTCAATAATACTACTTTTACAGTCTATGCCAGTGTTTATTGTGAATCATATTATCTATGCACGTCTGAATACTAAGGTGCATCGGAGAATGAATTTCAGTGTTGAAATTAAACTATTTTTAACGGAAGTATCGCGTGTTTTATTTATTTTGTTGAAACCTGATGTTTCGAACGCTTTGCAGCGTCCGTGGTCGCAGGAAAGACTAAGGTGGTATTTGTCTTACATCAACAAAATAAATAAAACATGCGATACTTCCGTTAAAAATAGTTTAATTTCAATGTGTAACAATCGCGAAAACCTAAGACAATACTAATGAATTTCAGTTTTGAAATTATATGACAATGGCAGGTTTTTGAAAGAATTAGACGAATTATTATTTTTCAGGTCGGTGTTAAAATCCCCACACAAGACTACTTTTTTTTTGTTATTACATATATTTTTAATAAGTAGATCAAGATTTGTGAAAAATGCATTTCACGAACAGCGTTGTTCGAATGTAAGTTGCTAAGTGTCAACTTAGTTTCTCCTGAGAGGTATTGATTATATTGTATGATGAAATCTTTTTAGTTTACGTAAAAGTTATGTTCTTAAAGTAACTCTCGACATTCAAAGAGGTAGCATTTGCCACTTCACTGTCATAATATTTTTTCAGAATGTTAGACTGCAGGGCAGTTGATTAACGAGTCTCAATAATCTTTCAATCATAATTGGAAAGTAATACACATTTTCTGTATTATTGAAATTCTCTTCAATGAAATCATTAATTTGTTTTTATACTACGTCGGGAGGCATACAAGCATACGGCCCACCTGATGTAAAGTGGGTACTGTAGCTTATTAACGCTTGTGATATATTAAGTTCACTCGCGCGATGCCTCCTCTGCTGATTACACAGCAACTCCTTGGGAGCTTACTGGTGACCTCACTCACGCGCAGGAACACAACAACCCTCTTGTGAGTTGTTATTTGGCTGTTGTTTTCTGTGAGGTGGAGGTACTTCCCCAGACGGGCTGCTATGATGCACCCTACCTCTTTTAAAACATCCAGACCAAGACAAACAGACATGTTCATGGACACAAGTGTTTACCTTGTGTGGGAATCGAACCCACGAGCGTTGGTGTCCAAGTCGCGTCCAAGAGCTCGTCGAAAAAAAATTTGCCTCTCTTTGGCAATGTGATCTATGAGCCATTAAATTCTTTCTTCCCTACCTTTTCTATACATTCCTTCTTCATTCGTTTATCTTCTTTCTGATCATTAATATAAAATAGAAACACTTGGGGACACTTTATTATTACACATATTCCTTGGTTGAATTACAACCAGAAAAAGCTTTAACTGATGTTCCTATAAGTGTAGAAGAATCGTTGCAGATAACTTCATTTGGAGGTGTATTCTTTTTGAGACCAGATTTCAAGCCAGTTCGCCAAAGTTTCCATATTCTGACTTTCTAATAACATGTGAAACAGACCGGCAGCTCTGACCGGGGAATGTCTGCATAACGCATACATGTAGATGCTTGTTTATCTTACTATCTGAAGAGGCTCCAAGATCTCTAAAAATACTTTCAGTTCCATCAAAACTCACTACAGTCCTATGATTTTTTTTATATTCTTCATAGTAATCTCCCTGATTAGAAGACCAATAGTACCCTAAGAAGTGGAGATGAAAACAAATAATCCTTAAAAGATCGTTACAGGGTGCACTTTGTGCCATTAACCAAAGAGCCATCACAGGATTTTTGTCAAAGAAATGCGATGCATTCTCTTCATATTTTATCTGGCAAAGGGTCCCTAATTTAGGTATATGAGTTGGCTCCCTATCATTGGCGTTATCGTTTTCAAGATATTGCCAAGCTCTTTACGTTTTACTGGACATATGTTTAATTTTATTATTTTTTTATGCACAAAGTCAATCTTTTGATTTTTAACTATACGAGTATCAATTGATACTCGTATAGTTAGTTATATAGTATCGTCGTATAGTTAGGTATAGTTAACTTTATCTATTGGCCAATTTATAAAAACTTCTATAGTAGCACCACATCCATTACAAGAACCATGATACGACAAAGATTCGTCCCGTTTTACACGAGTTAAGTTAAAATGCCAAGAGCATGGTTATCTTGCTTTTTCCCATAATTTTTTTCTTAATCATTCAGCCCATTGGTAGCTTAGTGTCGTCCAATTTTTACTTTTTCTGATCCTGTGGTTCTTTCAATCTTGTTAGGTCATTTCTCTTTACATATTTTTGAATGTGTTCTATTTTTTTCCAAGAACGTATATCTAAGTAAAAATTTATTTTTTCCTTATTTACTGTATCCTTTTTCACGTCAATATTATTGCTATTTCTGTCAAAACTTTCCAAATCTTCAACAACTTCAATACTATTCAGCTCAGAATTATTGGTATTTTTATTAAAAACGTAATTATTGTTAGTCTTTAATAATGGTGATGGTAGTTCACAGTTTTGAAATGCACTTTACAAATTAGCAACTATAAAAACACAGTTTTCTAAATATCTAGGGAAACCACGCTCTTCCTTCCTCTGGTCATGATAAATGGGTGAATATTGTAACAATAACTACAGGAAAATTACAATTAAATCACAACTCAACGCACTCAATTCCCACTTGGTTAGCCAGGACGCAGTTATCGAAAACTGATTCAACACTCAATATAATGCAACACAGTTACATTTTTTTAAACCTACCTTCAATTTTTATCTTGATATTACCTTCGCTGAACATTACGAGCATCAAGAGAATAAATAAATAAATAGCAGTACATGTTATATTAGCTAGGTATTTTTGTGTGCTATTCTTATTTTAAACACACGCTTTTGTTAATAAGTGACGGCCTCCGTGGCGCAGTGGTTACCACGCCAGCCTGCGACACCGGGGTACCGGGTTCGATCGGGCAAATACTTGTACATCATTTTCACAGGTATTTGTTCTGGTTCTGGAACTACCCAAGGAGGGTTGGTGTCAGGCATGCAACCGGCTGTAAAAACTTTCGCCAAATCATATTACAGCATGAATGCTGTCATAATAGCGGATTCCGGGCTCCTCAGGCATTACAGCTGAGGACGCAACCGGGAAAAACGCTCGGATGATGATGATGATTTTTGTTAATAACTACTACATTTGCGTAATACCTACATGTGTTTCAATCATCAATCAAGCCAAAATCGAAAAATTTATTTTCGATTTTGGCTCTTAAAAATAAACTATAATGTAAGAAAATTTGCACCATTTGAAGGTAGTAAATAGGTACTAAATATTTATCCTTTGAAAATCGAAAAAAAATTCCTATCTACTTGTCGCATTGAATTATAAAATCGTGAATTTGGAGGGATCAACATATATTAGTTGATATTTTTAAAACGATAAACATTGCGGTCAGTCAATATCAATATTATTAACCCTTCGAAACCCGGGTGGCCGTATACGACTGCGAAATGTATGGGAAAACGTATATAACGGGTTCTGACTGCTCAAAACACTAACTAGGTAGAACAATCCAGGGAGCAGTCTATCAGTTTGGCCCCTTTATCTTTATAATGGTTCCTCCAGTATGATTTTGGAAGGTATTTTGTTGAAAATCCTCCAAGGATTGTGTTAAAAATTATGCATAATGAAGAGGTAGCTAAAGTTAGCAAATAGCAAAGGTTAAAAAGCAAAGGTAGCAAAGAGTAGATTAATTGTATTAATCTTTTAGATATGTATGACAGACATCCGAAACTTGGCCCCTTCATTTTGACGGACACGTAGGGAGGGATTGATAATCCAGTTTACAGGACCTAATTTTCTGGTTTAATTGTGTCCCTCCTAATAATGAGAGAGGTTACGAGGAAGCTTCTGGGAGGTCTTGCATTGATACCAATGATATTTTTTGTGTTAAAATGTTGGTAACTGCTTCATCAGGTGGGTTGCATTCTTGTTTAACACTAACATGATTGCAATCAAATTGGTTAGTTATTCATTGGTAAATATTTGGGCTCAGATTTTCTTTATTTGTCATTAAGCTTCTGCTTCGTTTTCGTTCCATATGGAACGAGATACATATGTGCTGTCTTTCTCTGTATGAGTAGGACAACAATTAAATCAATTAACGAAATATTACTGTTTATGATTTTTATTATAAAGTTTGTTTTTATTCAATGATTGCAAAAGTTACATATGATTCTTTCTGAGTAATTTAGAAACCTTAGGTTAATTATTATTGTGTAAGTATTTTAACCATGTATAACATATTGCTTTTTATATTTGTAGGTGCGATTGCCACCAGAGGTGAACAGAATATTGTATATACGAAATTTACCTTATAAAATATCAGCTGAAGAAATGTACGATATTTTTGGTAAATACGGAGCGATTCGACAAATTAGAGTGTAAGTTAACAAAACAATTGATAGTAATACTTTTTTTGTTCTTTATATTTAATTTTTCTGACCAAATAATTTAAGGGGTTCAAGTTATAGGTTAAACCTATTATAGGTAATATTTAAATAAAAATAATTAATCAATCAAGACAAGTTATTTGGGGTCCCTTTTGGGCTTTGAAAAATAAATAGCCAAGGGCCAACTGACAAAAGTTAATTATGGTATAATTAAACAAAAATGAAATATGTAGAGGTGGGTAGTTGCAGGATGCGGCGGAGCAGCATAAGAAAGAGCTTCTTCGCAGATGTTGTTTATATTTTTATAAAGTGGTTTACAAGAATATAGGAAAAGTGGACAAGCGTAACTTTGCCGAAAGCGGCGTACAGCCCTTTTCCAAATAGGACGATGGCGGCGTATCCACTGGTAAGAATCTCCTGGCCGTAGATCTGCAGCGATACGTTTCCCAAAACATCTTTCCAGTAGGTACCATAGGATGCAGTACTTGGATGAACGCACTCACTGAGTTTCTACATACAATAAAAATGTTTCCCTGAGGAGATCATTATTTGCATAATACATGCCATGGCTTAGCCGATCTTCTTAAGCGGTGGCGCCATCTGTTGTGGAGTAACCGTAAACTCATTGAGGTACTCCTGATAGTAAATGATTGTAATTAAATACGTTGTTTATAGTTGTTTCTTACAAATATAATTAATATACAAAATAAAAATTGTGGATTTAGAACAAAACTGCATAAAGTTGACATAAAGCAAATAATACTTTTCGCACGAACCATTTCATTTGGGAACATATTATGGAAAGTAGTAACGAAAAGTGCCAAAACGTGTTTTAACAAACCGCCTCCTTGTAAGTTAGTTCCAAAAGAAATAATATTTTAGAAAATTTACAGTGTACAAGCATTGTTAAGACAGTATGAATTTTAAGGACCACCAAAATCCAGTCCAGTATAATAGAAGAATCCAGAAGGAATATTGAGATACTCCACATTGTTTGTTGCGCCTTATAATTATAATATACCTAATAATTTACCTAAGGCAAAAGTAATCATTTTCTAAAATGCCCATTTTGCATGTTGTAACAGATTGGTGACTAAGTTTTAATTATTTATAGTAAATATGAATTAAAACAAAAAGTATATAATGTTCAAAATTTTAATATTTTTCCTTCAAGTATACTCTGGAAAGTCAGTGTCAGGTGTTTTTAACATTCTATGAGAATGAAAAGGAATAGATTCAATATTCCATGCACAATGTATTTATATAAATTTTTGTTTTAACTGTTGCAGGGGTAACACACCTGAGACGAGAGGAACAGCATTTGTAGTCTATGAAGACATATTTGATGCCAAAAATGCTTGCGATCACTTGTCAGGATTTAATGTTTGTAATAGATATTTGGTTGTATTATACTACAGATCCAACAAAGCATTTAAAGGAATTGACATTGAGAAGAAACAAGAAGAATTGGATACATTGAAAAAGAAATATGGTATAACTACGGACGAACTTCGTAAATAAATGGATAGGATATTTACATAATATGTATTAAGCAAATTAATTATAATTATTTTATAAATCATACTAAATAGTTTTTTTTAATACCATTAATACAAGCATGACTCGCTTATTGCCAAATATTTATAGTATAATTGACGCTAGTTACATAGTAGTATTTCTACTTCTGTGTGTCAAAGTCAAGTCAAATAAATTCGGATATTATATCCTTTTTATTTAGAAGACTATAGAATAAATAATATGATGATTTTAGGTAAAATACACCACAAAACACGGCAAAGATAAAAGTTTTGACGAGCTCGGTGGCTCAGTCGTGAATGACGCGACTTTCACACCAACGCTCGTGTGTTCGATTCCCACACAAGAGAAACATGTCTGTTTGTCTTGGTCTGGATATTTTAAGGAGGTAGGGCGCATCAAAGCAGCTCGTCTGAGGAAGTACAGAAAACCGCAGCCAAATAACAACTCCCTAGAGGGTTGTTATGTTCCTGCGTGTGAGTGACGTTACCAGTATGCTCCCAAGGAGTTGCTGTGTTAGCAGCAAAGGAGGCATCGCGCGGGTGATACTTAATTTATTACAAACGTTAATGGCCAACGGTACTCGCTTTACATCAGGTGGGCCGTATGCTTGTATACCTCCCGATGTTGTATAAAAAAAAGTTTCAAGTATTAACGAGCTTGGTGGAGCAGTGTTTAGTAACATTACTTTGACACCAACGCTTGTGGGTTCGATTCCCACACAGGTATTTGTGTGCATGAACATGTCTGTTTGGGTGTTTTAAGAGAGGTAGGGTCCATCAAACCAGGCCTTCTGGGAAAGTAGCTCCGCCTCATAGACAACGCAGTCAAACATTAACTCCCGGGGGAGATTTTTGTATTACTGCTCGTGACTGAGGTCACTAGCAAGCTCCTAAGGAGCAGCAGAGGTGACAACGCGCGAGTAATTTTTAGTGTATTGCAAGCGCTAATATTCTATAGTAACCGCCTTTATCGGGTGGGCCGTATGCTTGTATACCTCCCGACATTATATAAAAAAACAATACGTAAGTAATATAAACATGATACACACGTACACAATTTCATCAAAATTGGTACAGCCTAACCGTTAAGGGTGAGTTCAGGATAATTATACTTATATACGTACCTAGTCCGGCCATAAGTTACAAGTGAATATACATTTATTTTTTTATGAAATGGAAGTCTCGGCAAAAAATAATAAAATTATTATTCGAAATGGCCAGCTTTAGCTTTGATATAGGCCTTTAATCTGTCTGGCCACGAATAATCTATGGATTTACGCATTCTTTCCATGTGAAATTTAGCCACTGCTTGCTCCAGAATGTCGGCGTGTCGTTTCGAGCAGGCCATGTCCTCTAAAACTGACCATAATTTGTAGTCAGATTCAGAGGATTCAAATCTGGGTTAGACGAGGGCCTGTCTTCAGCTCTTATAAAGTCCAAACCGTTGGTTTCGAGCCAGGCTTGGGTAGTTCGTGCCTTGTGACCAGGTGCAGAGTCCTGCTGGAAAGCCTACATTTTTAAAAAGTGTATAGCTGAGAGATTTCACAACATGATCCAGGGCAGAACTGTGTGCGTACCACTTTGTTATTTTGCTGGTTGTAGTGCTTTTTAATCGTGAATATTTTTTCATCATTAAACAGGATATTTCTGTGCCTTTCAGTTGCGTATCGGGCGGGACAGGTGTTTTGATCGATCTGCTGTCCAACAATAGGGATTGATTTAGGGCATGTCCTATATATCGTCGATAAAGGCCGAGTTTCAGGTCTAGTTTTATAATACGGGTCAGAGTCCTAGCAGGAATCTGCACTAATGGGGTTTCGGTGAAATCGGACTTTAACAGCCGTTGTAGTTCTAACAGCACGCGGTCCCCACGATCCTTAATGGTCTTCAACAGAGGAAGTGTTGGTATATCTGCCGATAGTACGATATACGATCATACGGCTGATACTAAGCTTTTGAAGTGTCTTGAATATGACCGACGACTCCATACCCACTTTGTGCAAGGCAATCACTACCTATTTTCTTTAACACCCCATTCCATATTGTAATTTGATAATAAACACGAAAAAAATATGTATAACGGCGGGAAATCGAAAGATATTTTAACATAATAAATGCGTTCCAAATTCAAAATAATCAAAGAGTTGAAAAAAGGAAAAGTTTCTATGTAACAGTTCTAGTTTTTAGTTACATAGATACATACAGGTGAAGCTAATAAAAGCGTATTAAAAAGTGAAACAACATATGATAGTAACATTTTTATTTTGCCTGAAGAATACATACAGAGTAAGTACAATACTGTATAAATTGGTATTAGGTAATAAGCTTCGTATGGAGTCGATTTATTATAATGCAATGGTTTCAAATCTTGTTTATCAAAAATGGTTACGTGTAAAATGTGTGTCAATCTTTATAATTGGAAAACTATTCCTTACGAACACCTACATGGAATATAATGTTCTTAATTCTAATAAATAAAGGACGTATAATTGGAGTATGTAAAACACGATGCCTTTATGACATTACAAGAGTATTTTTTTTTTATTTTTTAGATTTGTTTACAGCTAACAGTCATTTACACTACATTTAAAACTCTAGAAATTGAGAAAACTTTAACTTTGGAAAATGTTACAATTGGGTACATAAATGAACAAAACGAAACAACAAAATATTTGATGCGCTTCATTGATAGTTTTGTAAGAACTATTATTCTATTCATGGTCGGTCCAAAGGTGTTCACTTAAATACATTCTTGGTCTTCTATTCTAGCAGACAAAAAAGCCCTTCGAACGCTATACTAATGCGAGTTTCTTGACTAATTCTTAAATGAGAAAAAATAAATAGTTATAGTAATTCTTCACAAGAAATTAGTTGCCGTAGGTATTTCTTTTTCTTGAACATGGCAGTTGCTAACTAATAATTCACGAGGTTATATTATAGTTCTGTTCGTCTGAAACGTTAACTGCATTCAGTATTAGAGGTCCAGGTTCCCGAGCGGTTAAATTACTCATTGATATCAATCAAGAAATTTATGTCTATTATGTTCAAACAATCTTGCTCGATACACTTTCATAACTTTTTTGTCATTCATTATTTTTCGGAAATAAGCAAGCAAGTCAAGCAATCGCAGCATAATAAAATGATTTTGATACTAATTTTAAAATGATTGGGGGCTATAATCACTTTTAATAAATGCTGAACAAAACTTATGATACCGCCCATCTTGAGATCAAGCAGACGTATTTTTGGATATTTTATTTTGATTTCACGCGCGCGACGCGTTCACGCCCTTTTTGCGTAAGTCTGTAAAAGTTTACGGTTGGGCGACTACAAAAATCTTATATTAAATATATTCAGGTATTTTGTGAATGTCATATTTACGGCCAAATTGATCTTGTGGCGGGAGCATACAACGTAAAGTTCAATTTACGTGTAGAAGTCGAAGTAAATTTTACTTTAATTTAATGTTTTAATTGTTAAAGTACAAAAAACGTTTATGTTTAATAATGTTTGCGTTAAAGTGTAATATATTTTGTATTTTAACAATTAAAACATTAAATTAAAGTACTAAATAAATGTAAATTTATTTAGTACTTTAATTTAATGTTTTAATTGTAAAAGTACTAAATAAAATTTATTTCGAACTTTAACACAAACATCAAACAAAAATGGGGGTTAGAATACCAACGCTCGTCGTAATTCAATTTTGGCGTAGTTATTTGCACAGAAGACGAAATAAATGGGTAAAAATACAAGAACTAACACAGATGAAATCTCGACTTTTGTTTGTGGAGTCTTCAAAAAGGGTGAAATTCGCGAGCGGTAAAGCAAAATAAGCTCCTAAAATACTCGTAGGCCGTTAAAGACACCATTACTTTGTTAATCCGCGTGTCCTAGCGCGCCATTACCTCATCAAGTCGTGTAGTGATTGGACATATTTACTCAGCATTAATATACATTAAAAGTACTTTTACAGTTGGTAGTACAATAAAGGTTGTAGTCGCGACATACTTCTTGTACATGAAGGAATTAACCTATAGAGAACCAATGAGGCTATGGCTCATAGTAACTCAATTCACCGCTAAGGGCCGGGGGGTAATGTAAAACGCGTAAGTTTTACTGGCTAGTTCACGGATCGACAACGCGTTGCTTATTGGTTAAAAAATCCTGTCATTGGTCAGTAGTCTGGAGTCGCTGAGATATTTCGGCGCTAAAATACTATGTTCTCCTGAGTGAGGGGTGCCTTAATGCGTCGTCAAGTGGTTTATAGGTTTGTGCTTTTGTACTAATTTTGTATCCTTTGGACTTGTAAAAGTACTTCACTAATAATATACACACGGGCCTTTTATAAAGACACATTTTTGAATATCGATTCTGAGTCCACAGAGAAATTTGGAAACAACTCTGAAATCACATAAACAAAACTGTTCTTTATATTTTTTTTACAGCTCACGCTTGACACTGACAACTGCAACTGCCACTGACTGACTGACAGCCAGGTCACGCTTGACACTCGAGGGCAATTGTAACTCTTATTACATCGGCATAAGAACGGTACATAAGTTTACAAGTAATACTCGAAGAAAAAATATTTTTTTGTATTTCAAAGATAATTAAAATTAGATCGAACTAATCGACGCACACTCGATCCTACCTACAAAGTGTACCAAAATTAAAATGACTCTGAATATATGTACACACAGCGACAAGTCATGAGACACTTGCCTCATCATTTTTACTCTTATTGCGAGTGCCATAAGAATGGTACAATGGTCAAAAGGTCAGTAATGGTGAGTAAAATTGTTCATACGCTACATCTACATCTAATATCTTAGAGCTTCAATGATACTTGGATCACTTCTGCATCAATGTACCCAATTTGTTGTTTCTACAATGAAATATTTTCTGTCTTTCTTTTTGATAAATACTAGTAAAAAAATAATAAAACAGAACAACATTACGTAGAGACTCAATTTCCCTTACATTTGATAATAACCATGCGATACTAAGCGGCTATATACAATGGCTAAAATACTATGATGTAGACGATAAGCGTGCCCTGCCTTCGGATACCAACTGTTTGTTTAGGTATATGTCATCGTCTGTGGAGGTGTCTATGAGGTCGAGGGTGAGCAGTGGCTCGTTCGCATTCAACGGGTCCTTGCCGACGTCCTTGCAGATGCCAACAAACTGTTGCTCAACGCACAGCTCTTGAAACCTAATGCAGTCTTCTACAGCCCAGTCTTGATGAAGAGGCCATACATCTGTTAAATTACGAAAAGAAATGTAACTAGGAAACAATACAGCCTCTTTTTGTACAACATCGGGAGGTATACAAGCATACGACCCACCTGCCCGCCCACCACGTTAATGCAGTTGCCGTAGCTTATGAACGCTTGCAATACGTTAAGCGCTCTACACTGCTTCAATCATTTGCGCGATGCACCTTAGCTGCTGCTAACACTACAACTCCTTATGAGCTTACTGGTGATTCACACGCAGAAACAAAATATCCATCCAGACCAAAACAAACATACATGTTCCTGTACACAAATGTTTGTCCTGTGTGGGAATCGAACCCACAAGCTTTGGTGTCGTAGTTTTAGTTAAGTAGCGTTACTAATATTAACCTATCAGACCCAGGACGCCGCGACACAGTCACAGTATAAAAAAAGTCTACAAGATTCCCTTTGAAAGAATTACTGATTAAAAACTGGGAGAGATGTGTTGAGGTGCGGATAAAAATGAAGTGTGTACTGTAGCGTATACCTATTCGAACCTCGATAAACAATTGTCAGATATTCCATATCAACAATAAGTTAAGCATATAATAAGAAAGAGCACCAACTTTCACGAGTTGCTGTTCTGTTTAGCCGTTCTGCGATCAACTACGGAACTGTAGGAGTATACACATTGGAACGGAAACTTCTCATTCGAATCTAAAAGTCGTCATAAGCAAAACACGAATTTTTTTTTTCTTTTTAGTCAAGTGGGTTACTGGCAAACGGTCTATGCCCATTTAGAACAAGTCTTACGTTTAGAATTGTTTTAAAATTTTCTGAATTCTAGATTGTAGCTTCACAAATTCTGTTAAATAACACTCTGTAAACTCCGTAAAGGGTTCTCAGACAAAAACCTGAAGTTTCAATACAACCCGTAAAACGATAGTGAATTTTACAATTTTATCTTCAGGACATTCATTATTTAAATTAAATACATGCTGCATCTGTAAAACCACAATCGTTAAAATTACTTAATGTTTGCAATTTACATATCGCTCATTTGTTGCAACAATGACGCAATTAAACTTTTTGTCAAAATGTAGTTAAGTATGACAAAATACGCGGAAAGATTGGTTACATTCGGAGAAACATCGACAAAGCTGTATTTCTGATACTTTCCGCTAGATGACATTAATGTCGTTATTGCAATGACACTAAATGGTTATGACATTATTTTTTTGTATTTCTGGCGGAACAACATCACATTTGTGCAATTATGACATTGTTGTTGCGATTTTTTGGAACACTTAGTTGCAATAACATATTTTAATATAATTATGACGTTGTACCTCTAACTTTTAGGTGTTTTATTAGACTGATGACGTATTTGTGTAATTGTGACGTTGTAACCGAAAATATTTGTAACTTTACTCAAACAATATATAAAGTACTTTGTGTAATTATGACGTTTCAAAATTTACTTTGTACTAACATCGCAGTACTTTCATCTTTCTGCTTTTATTGTTTAGTTTGGAGTTTTCACAATAATGGGTAGATAAGCAAGATTGTTGGCAAATGCGAGAACAGTGATTAATTTACCACCTTTTGCAAAAGCAAATGTTGTGGATAACAGTCAGCATGGTCAATCAGAATATGTCTTCGCTATGTATGTCTACGCAGTCGCAATATTAAGTAATAACCCATAATTTTTTAGTTTGTGGGCATACCCAAAATGAGGACGACACGGCCCACTCAATTATAGATCAATCAAGATCAATCAAGAGATCCAAAAAGTCAGACCTATTTACGTACCCGACTAATATGTTCAAATAATTAGATCTGATCTGAATTTCCTATTAATATGAATAAGGTAATTATCTTTTTTTTTAACTAAATTAAAGAAATTGTACTAAGACTGTTATTACAAATAGATAGTTATCCAAATAAACACAGAAGTTGATTTAAACTTAAATTGGTTTTATTTTGTCATGAAATAGTTAATTTTATATGGACAACATACTGGGTAAATCACTAATTCTAACGGAACAATGACGCAACTACAGGTATCCAGTTACAAAAAAAATAATTACTGAAATAATATTAAAAAAATATAAAACCTGTAATCACTCAAGAAAAATATACATTTGTGGTCATCTTATAGGATAATCAAGTTCTATATTTTTAAGTGCTAACTAATACTAATTTAAAACAGATAATGAACATAATCTTTATTTCCCTCTACTCTAAAAACACAAAATGTACAATTACGTCAATGATGTACCAAATGAGCGATATAATAAATATATAGGTACGTCGAAAAAACTTCACAAGACTACAAGCTTTCGAGTCAAAATGGTCAAATTTTAGGAATTAAGAAGAAGAAATCGTTTTGACCCGTAGACAGAGAAAAGAATAGACCCAGTAAAGAGACAGCAATATACGTTTCAAACGTAACAGAACGAGACATTTATAGATTATTTTCTGTCCCTCATCAAGTTTCAGTTTTCTCAAGGACAGCAACTCGAATTGCGAAACAAATTTGTCATTTTTCACTGTTGTGCAAAACAGTGTAGTTTGGAATAAGTTTTATTTTATTTTTATGAATACTGTTTTGGCGTTTGAATAAACATTAAGGATTAAATAAACTACGGTACGGTGTAATATTATTTTATACAAAAGCGACAGGGAAAGGAAAATCTAAAGTGTATCATTTCATGGGTTTGTAACATCATTTTATAGCTTGTAGTCTATATATTACACCTTTTGCCTCGTATTCCTCCATATTCCCCCATATTATTTGCACTTAGACTTGATGAAACCATATTGTAACTCGATGTTCATTAGAAATATCGGAAATTTTAGAATTGTTAACTAAATTTAGTGGTTATTAATGTATTGCCAGTTTTGGTATGCAATTACCCTAGTGCTACTAATCAACAAACAAACTATTACTATTATGGTACTATGGTAACTATACTATTATGGTACTCTAAAGAGTAAAAACAATTTCAATTCGTTGTAATTAATACTTAGGGAACTGGCCACTAAATGTGTATACATACAGATCTTTTTGCAGGCGTACTTTATTTTCATAAAAAGAAACCATAAATTGATATGAGATAATTTAAACGTTGTTTCATTTCAACTCATAGAGAGTACCTACCTGGGCTACCTACTAGCCAACCAGTGTCTTGCCTGCTATAGTAGGTATTTCTCAGAAATTTAGCTGTAACCGTACTCATTCGCAGGAACTGAATACCCTTTCCAGACAGCCGGGCTGCTAATTTTCAATACTTGACTAGCTAGCTAGAAGAAATTAGCTCAGCTGAGCCTCTTACGATCTAAATTTAGTTTCTCAACAGGCGTGCTGAATAAGTATGCATTAATAAAGTAGTACCTGTTATAAGCTTTAATGAACATACGTAATTAACAGCTGATCTAATATTTACATACAAGAAATTGAAAACAGACAAAGACACATGGTCATTCCGGAAATACATAACTTCTACTAGAACCATACCCATAAACCGGTTACATGTCACTAGACATCCTTAACCACTCTAGTACAACACCTGTCAAAAGACCTCATTTAATAGGGAATGATGCAACAGTGGCAACATTAAACGCACACATAGGTAAACTATCTCTGTCTCAATCATGGTTACAGAGTACCTTTATCTATTATTTTCTCCATCTACGTTTTGACCCGAACTCGTAATTTGTATGAATTAAAAATTGCATAGAAAGAAATCGATTTTGTGACGAATATTGCGTATCGTGTCAATGTCCGTGAAATTGAAATACATTTACAAGTTCACTGGATTCTTCAGCGTAAAACCTTCACCAAATGACAATTTTCTATGGCAATGTGGGTACCCCCGCAGATTATCCCATCCCGATAACTTCAAGTGGGAGATTTTCGCGAAAAATAATTACCAACACACATTCGGAAAAGCCCATCAATCCACTCCTTTAAAAAAATATTGAAAGAGCATTATTTATCAGATCGAAAGTAAGTATATATATATATATATATGTATATAAGTGTATCTGTATTTATGTTATATGTGTGTATTCGGTATGTATGTATTTATTTAATTTATTTAGGCACGTACCGCTGTCCGCAACTGACGAGATATCCCACTGCTGAGGGTTGGCTGGAAGAGATCTCTTTTAGAGATAAGCTCGCCTCTGTACTATCTTTACTATACACATGTAACTGTTTGTATTTATATGTGCAATAAAGAATTATTCAGAAAGTAGTCATTACCAAAAAGTAACAGTGAATAAATAAATATAGTGTAGCATACATGTATAAATAAATATAGATTAATAAACTTATTTTGTCTGGAAGTGTTGTTTTTTTAAGACACTAGTGCCAGCACTAATTCGATGGAAAAGGCGAAAGAGGTGCGTTTAGATCGATGCACCTGGCATTCCATATTTTCTGCCTACCCCAATGAAAGACAGGCGTGATGATACGTATGTATTAAAAATTATTAGTAGCTTGCTAGGTAATAAATTTACTTTTAAATTGCATGGCATATTTACCGTATAATCGTGCCTTGATGGCCTGAGGAGGTAGAGATCGCGCCAGCGGGGCTCCCGCCGGCACTGCGCGCAACGCCTTCGTCGGGAGTAAAGCAAGATCGCCATAATCACAGAAGTAGACTGACACCATCCCCACCGAAACTGTCTTCGCAACAGTTACCCTGCACACAAGACATACACATCAGACGGAATTAGGAACGAGAAATTTTGACAAATATGTCAATAATTCAGGAGGCTTATTTATTTAGGCTTTTCTCTTATTGCTTTTCAATTCACGACCTAAACAAAAACTCTTGACCATTTCATACCATCACCTAAGATAAAATGTCCAATTCAACTTACCAACATACTCGTAAACAATCTAGTCAGAATTACAAACAGTCTATTCCTTAAATGAATTGGTAAACATAGCCTCTAACGTAAACGTATAATGGCTCGCTTATCTGTCAATATTAGCGATCCAATATAACTTTCTAATTTAGTTTTTGATCTGAATGGTTTCGGATTTAAAAATATTTAATTAACACGTTTCAGTAAGTTCAATGTTGGATTGTCTTTGTACAGATAGATAAATAGTTCGCTTATTTATATTTTGGAACATACACATTTTGGCATACAGTCAGTGGCGTTGAAGCTCCTATGTTGTGTATTGACAAGTTTTTCGCTTGCGTATTCCACTGGGGAAATATAGTCTTTGTGGAAGACTGTGCAACCAACCGCAGCCAAAAAAAGGTGATCGACCAAATTAAAAACCTATATTTGTCATAACGCTATAAGTCATAGGTGTATTCGATTCTCTGTTAACTTGGAGATAAGGGATGCAAAGTGACAGAGTTTGGATCCCTTCTCTTCAAGGTGACAGAGAATCTGATACACATACGACTTGTGGCATAATTGGAAGATTACATTGTGATCAGTGGCCGTCAGGATCACTCGACTGGTGATCATTTAAGATATGTTACACTTGGAATTTGCCGATTGAGAGATGAGTTATATATATTGGCTGTTAACCTAGATGTGGCGATGACCTTCGATCGGGACTGACTTCGGGGCCTTCTACTAAAGTTGCCATCGTACGGGCTCTCCGAGTGTCTGTGCAATTGAGTTGCCAGTTTGCTTGTTATTTGCTCCCAGCAGATGCATAATTATTGATCATCACGCACGGCTCTGTGCTGTCCACGACGCTATTTGTGCTGCGTATCAATCGATAGCATTCATTCTTATCATAACGACGACACACCGAAGGAGACACAATTCTTCTCGTTCACCGCTAAGAAAACCCTATTTCTTGTTTCTCAATACCAGAACAATTCAGGAATCCAACCAACAATTCAAGAAAACCAATGCTCTTACCGTCACCAAGAGCATTGCGATTCTTGGTGTCGAGATCTTCAGCGATATTCAGTATCGATCTCTCCTGGAGTAAGAATAAGTGGGAAACAAGAGTACCGCTTGCCTGAGGGTAAACAGTGACCGTAGCCTACGGATACTTGTAACAGCAACACTTGTAACACACTACTCTAACTTTCAATAGTAGTAGTACCGTTGAGTATTATGTTGATATATTTTACCTGTACCACGAAGCGTCCTTATCATAATACGCAGTATATAATTCTCCACTAGCTGGAACCACAGACGCATCCAGCTCGGACAACTTTGGACACTCTGTTTGTAACGTCGCCATCATCGTTTGAAGGGTAGGTCTAGTCCTGTTCGGTTGGATCTAAAAATATAAAATCTTTACTTGTATCAACAAAGACAATTAATTAAACACATCATTGTCATTTTTGACAATCTATATATATATATATAAATTAATGTTCGTCTGTATGTCTTCTATGGACTCAAAAACTGCTGGGCAGATTTTGATGAAGTTTTAAGTGAATCTTCAGGTTAGCCCAGCAGGTGATCCTGTGAAGTTTGGTAACGATTTATTCACCCGTGCGAAGCTGGGTCGAGTAGCTAGTTTCATATAAATGATATCGGTGTCACCACACATTTCACACAAATGCCGTCTTGGAGTTACAAAATATAAATGTTTTCACTAAATAGCTGAAGGCACAAGAAATACCTTCAGTCTTCATACCGACAGAGAAGCCGAGGTCGTACTAGGTAGATGCTCTTTGACACGACCACGTAAGATTTATGATAATGAGATTAGTTATAATAATGATTACAGCGTATATATAGACAATGGCAGGTGAATTGCAAAAATCAAACCACCCAACCATACCTGCTATTACAAACCGTAGTAAGGGCCGGTCCGGGGAATAAACTAAGAAATACGTAGTTTTATTTAACGAAACCTTACCGAAAGTTATACAGAATAAGGATTTATTAAACATATGAAAGTAATTTAGGTAGTTTCCCAAATAGTAGGTAAAAAAAACAAGTTTAGAATATAATGATGCAGCATTATTTATTTGATCTAGTAAGCTGCTGCCCACCCTTACATTACGACGTGTAATTTTCTGAAATAGAGACGAATATATAACTGCGTAAAAGTTATTACAGAATTATTCACTATACTTACGCTATAACACTTTACTGCTTAGCAATTAACTAAGTTAACTAAAAAGGTTTTCTTTTTATCTTTAGAAGTACGGAACAGTAAAAATAATAATGAAGGATCCACTCACAATGAAATTCCAAGGGTTAGCAGCCATTGCAATGTGTACGTCGAAGCACTGTCCGGGCGCGGGCAGTGCAGGCTGCGGCAGGGGCCCCGGCGCGACGCCCGCTGACCGGCGCTCCTCGCCCTGCGCACCGCTTGTTGATAAACTGCGGAATATGCGCTCCTTCTTCTTATGTAGTATCTCCAAAGCGTTTGGCGTTTCTGTCTCGTCTTCTTTCATTTTGCCACTGTACAAGAGATATATCATTTTAAGGAGGGTAAATTTAAAAATCATTATTTTTTATTTTGCTTGCATATTGTGAGGTACATTATGCAATCAAAAACAAAACAGAGAAAATTCTGAATATATCATGTTTAACATGATGGGTAGTAAGTACTAAGAAAAAGCAAAAGAAAACTACTGTAGTATCAGAAAAGTATATAATAAACTTTTTATTTTTTTGTACTACGTCGGGAGGCATACAAGCATACGCCCCACCTGATGTAAAGCGGGTACCGTAGCCTATTAACGCTTGCGATATATTAAGTATCACTCGCGCGATGCCTCCTCTGCTGCAACTCCTTGGGAGCTTACTGGTGACCTCACTCACACGCAGGAACACAACAATCCTCTAGGGAGTTGTTATTTGGCTACGGTTTTTTATCGTATCGTATTAAAATTACCATTTCAAGTAAAATAAAATATGATTTCACACAATACTCAACAAACAAACTCACTGTTGAAGACAATCGTATTCTACGAGGACGGCACTGTTGACCGAGACAAGCAGATTCTGAGGGCCGATGCGCACGATAAGGTCGACGTGCGGCGCGCCGGTGGTGGGCGCGCCGACAGCAGCGGGAAGCGCGCGACACACCACGCGCTTGTCTAACAGCAGCTCACGCAGCCGCGCCACCATAGCACTGGCCGTATTCTCCGGGAGGCCCAGACGCACCTGCATTGCCTGCACAAAGCCATACATTATTACATAACTTTTACATATATTTACATTATTATTATTTTATTATTTTGCGTTATTACATAATACATTATACGCCATAAACACAATGTCAAAGTGTGGCCGGAGGCTTGCGATCGGTAACTGCCTAGTTCGGCCATAAGTTCGGTTACAAATGAATATGCATTTATTTTTTCATGAAGTAATGTAACCTTAAAAAACTTATTTATCGAAGTCTCGGCAAAAAAATGATTATATTCGAAATGGCCACCTTTGGTTTTGATACAGGCCACGAATTTATGGATTCACACAGTTTCCATGGAAAATTTGGCCACTGCTTGCTCCAGAGATTTCCTAATTGACACAATGTCGGCGTGTCGTTTCAAGCAAGTCATATCCTCTAAAACTGATCATAATTTGTAGTCTAAGGGGTTCTGATCTGGGCTAGACGAGGGCCAGTCTTCAGCTCTTCTAAAGTCTGGAACGTTGGTTTCAAGCCAGGCTTGGGTAGTTCGTGCCTTGTGACCAGGTGCAGAGTCCTGCTGAAAAGTCCACGGTACACAAAAATGAAAGCTTGTGACTACTTGATAAGACACACCAAACCATTACAGACGCAGGATGACCGCGTTGTACCTTTCCGACCAATTGGGCGGCTTCTTTAGAACTGTGTGCATACACTTTATATTTTTGCTTGGTGTAGTGCTCTTCAATTGTGAAAAATTTTTCATCAGAAAAGAGGATATTTCTGTGCCTTTCACCTGCGTATCAAGACAGAAGGCGGTTTGATCGATTCACTCTCTTTAAGTGTAGCGATTGATTTAGGGCATGTCCTGTATATTGACGATAAACGCAGAGCTTCAGGTCTTGTTTTATTATACGCGGCAGAGTCCTAGCGGGAAACTTCATTTCTTGCGATAAGATTTTTGTTTCCTAATGGGATTTCGGCGTATTCTGGCTTTAACAGCGTTTGTAGTTCTAACAGCACGCGGTTGCCCCTACTTTTATGGTCTTCAACAGAGGAAATGTTAATACTCGTATATTTGTCGATAGTACGATATACAAACATACGGCTGATACCAAGCTTTTGAATTGTCTTGAATATGACTGACGGCTCCATACTCACTTTGTGCAAGGCAATCGATGCAATTTTCTTAATTGGTCCTAATTTGTCATAGGCTTCTTTGGCTCCCACATCCTTCAAATTTCGCGTTGTATGTCTGTTTCGTCATTCTTTCATTACACATTATATATGTCTGAACAAACAGAGCATGTCTCTACTGAACTATGTTTTCGATTAATTCTCCTTCTTATATTGATATAAGAAAGAGAATTGGTCGAAACTTTGTAAAGATGTCGTTACCATTACGAGATGCTCTTATCTCGACTCCTTTTAGTTTAATACTGTCGTTCGTATAATAACGTCATTCAGTTGTTTCAGCACCATGTGGTGCTGGGATAATGGGAAATAGATAAATTACGGTTGATGATATCATCAACCGTAATTGCAAGTATTTAGTTCCTATTTACTCTCTTTCAGATACCATAATCTTGGGTTTTTTCGCATTGAATGTAAGTATTTTTCCATACTGGAAATAACGCAGCAAAAACGGCTCGCAATATCAATGCTGCAATTTAGAGAGGAGACTGCTGATGAACGCACCGTGCGTTTTTAGTTTGAACGCTTTCGTAATGAAAACTTCGACTTGACGACCGCCCACACAAGTGAATAACGTTAAACTGAAAGAGATGGCGGAAGCCGATCATCCGAGTCAAACTACCCAGGAACTATCAGCATCGTTTAACATTACCTTACCTACAATATTGGCTCTTATGCATGAAATCAATAATGCAATTTGATCTAACCTGCTTTGTGTGCTTGTACTACTGATTGGTGGCGGAAGCACACAAAGCAGGTTAGATCAAATTGGATGTAAATTTGACTTTCGCAAAATAACGCCTGAATCTATCACCTATGAAATCAATAAGATAAAAAATATGAAAAACGGGTGCCTAATAATTTGAAACGTAATTTGCCTTGTTGAATCGGTACAGAAATGAAGAAATATTGGATCGAATTCTGACATGTGACAAAAAGTGGATTCTTTACGATAACCATAAGCGAAAAATGCAATGGTTGACCACAGTCAAACGCGGCAATAGTGCCCTAAAGCAAAGCTTATCAATAAAAAGGTAATGGTAATTCTTTGGTGGTGTCATCATGGCGTTATTCACTATAGCTTTCTCAGCTCCGGTCAAGCAATAACAGCAGATGTTTACTGTGCCGAATTTCGAACAATGATGGTGATACTGGCAGTGAAACAGCCCCGACTCGTGAATCGATCTTCACCATTATTGCTCCATGATAACGCAAAACCTCACACTGCACAAGAAACCGTTGAAACTCTACAGGACTTGCAGGCCGAGACAGAGTACTCGCCAGACCTTGCTCCAACTGACTATTAGTTTTTTTTGTGATTTGGACAATTTTCTACGTGGTAAAAAATTTGCTTCGCAGGTGGCAGCACAAAAACGCAGTTTGTCGAATCTAAATCCCCAGGGTTGCTATTGCAAAGCCATAAATAAACGTTCGATTAGATGCCAGCAAATAAAGTAAATATTTTGATAAAGAAATATGTTCTTAGAAAAAAAGAGTTTTAATTTTACAAATCGGAATCGGAGTTACCTGAGGCGGGTAGGCGTTGAGAGCTGGAGAAAATGCCTGTAGAGGTACTAATGACGACAGTGGTGCACGTAAAATTAAACCGCTGTCGATTAGTTGAGTTCTAACAGTACCCTCGCCGTCCAATCCGCTGATGATAGTGCAGCGAACCCTACCATGAAAAAAAAAGTATTAATGTGTGATGTATGTATACCTTAATTACTTCCGATCGTTTTTTTTTTAAGATTCTAAATACCGACTTAAACATGTATCACTATGGTCTCCACGAGACAGGCTCGACCTAGTGTGGAGATCACCAGTCAATAAATATTTTCTATATTTTAGGCTTTAAGTTTAACTAAGTGTAAAATGTAAAGGAAATTGTACTCCGATTTGGTAATAAAATTATTTTCTATTTTTTCTACCTTCGCGCCAGGTCCCTTGCGGAGGTCTTCCTCGGCTCCTACAGGCTTTCATTTTCGCATGGTAAATCTGTATTGTCATGTTTTCATCCTGCATTCTTTCTACATGTACGAACTAATGGAACATGCCTTATCTGAACACCGAAACTCCCTTTCAGACTAACTTTCTTTCTTACATCATCATTGCGAACGTGGTGAACAAGCGTTATGCCACAAATTTTGCGAAATGCTTGCGCATCCCAACATTTATTCTATTTTCATGCCCTATCTGCCATACCCAACTTTCACTTACATAAGTTAGTGTTAGTATTAGCATCGTGTTTTGTACAGTGAGATGTGTCTTCTAGCTTGGGTTTCGGCTGCCTAGAAATTTACCAATGCTCTCCACATCAGCAGTGTACCATCCATCCCTGCTAAAATCGTTCCCAAGATATATATAAGATCTTATTCACTTACTCCAAAACTACAGCATCAACCGTAATACTCGTGTCCGCTCTGGTCATCTCTCTTAAAAATATCATTATGAATAATGTAATATACATAGTATGGATATTGAAATACCGCCCCCTGTCTGTTCTATGCAGTCTAGGCTAACAAATTAAAGCATTGAACAACTGTGATGGAAACAATAATCTGATGACGTCACAAATATAGTTTATTGTGTCCACCTAGGGCCTAGAACAGTTACCTGTCGCTATTAACCGCGCAAGCATACTAGGCCCAGTAGGGAAAAGGGGAGTCACTGGCAAGGGTAGAGGTGAATGATAAGGGCTGGCAAGGCTGAGACGTGAATAGCACGGCGGGCAGCGTCCGGCGGTGAGTGAAGCTATACGCCCGTCGTCGCCCGCGTTAAATTCCTCATGTAGCAAGTCGATTTATAGGACTTAGGGCAACAATAATCACTCACCAATCGCCGGCGAGTGTGCGCACGATGTAAAGCGCGTGGCTTGGCGGAGGTGCTGGCGGAGCGGCAGGCAGCGGGCGGCGATACGGGCCCGAGGTGAGCAGCGCCAATGCCGAGCGTACGGATCCCGCGCCACCTGCACGGGATACCCACACGCGGCCCTCGTCGGTGACGCATCCCACCTCCACCTCACACGGCTTCTGTTGTTACATAATGACTATTATTATATAAAGACGGGAGGGGAGACCTACAGGGCTAACATCCTCCAGAAATTAAAGCAGCGCCTTTAGCTCTGTTAATATTTTATTGCTGCTGCTACAGTTTGTTTGTATAGGCGTACCAGAATCTCATGTCAAGTGCGAAAACAGAAAATTTAAGATAACAACATTAGGGTAATTGCATTTTGGAAATCATTACAATATTTCTTGGCTCTACATGCTGCAAATTATTTGTTATATTTTAAAATTATTTATCCAAACTTACCGGTCTGGTCGGCAACATATCCATGCAAAATTCATGAGTTCTTTTCTAATGTCACGAGATTCTGGTATACAGCAAACTCTGGATATTGTACCAAAATCATTATCTTGTATCGAACTGAAAATGCAACTGACTTGAGTAATGGTAAAAGCTCCGGCGATGCAGAAATCGTGCACGATCTCTTTATTAAGGTTGAGATCGCGTTGCGTAGAGGTGTCGTAGAGAACGACTGCGACGGAAGGTTCTGCCGGGTCGTGCCTCGGGCTAGGCGCCGCTACAAGCACCTCCCCGGGCAGCCGCTGCTGGACCAGCTCCATGGCCCGTGCGCTACCCGCCAGTTCCTCCGCACCGTCCAGACGGCACAGTACCGCCTGTAACAATCACGACAGGACTACATAACTGACTTCTTATTAACGACAAACACCCAACTAAGCGTTGACACCTATCGCCTGACAACATTTGCTATTGAATACTAATAATCAGTATCATACATAACGCGTTACGCCATATGATTTATTTTCAATTTCAATATCGCGTGCAAGCAAATAAGGCGATCTTATCTTGTCATACATATCTGAAATAAAAATATTTTGAATCATTTACAGCAAAGTGATTTTTTGATGAACCCCTCGTATAACGAATTATCCAACTTAATTGTAGGTACTGTCATATCTTTCTGTGTATTGTTTTAAAATTTAACTTGACTGTATTATTGTTCGATATCCGATAGTTCCATAGGAGATAAAGTTTAAGCCTAACACATTTTTTACTCCTTTTGAGGTTGATTTCGGTCTTAGTTCCGTTCTACTTTTCCTTTGTACGGTAGGGAAACACATATCATAAACAAGTTTAAACATTTCAATAAATTTCACTAAAATAGTATTTAATACAATTTCAAAAAATAACAATACCTTATCATGGTATAAAAAAAAAGTGACTAATGCAGTTCAGACCCTATCAAAAACGATCTATGACCATAAATTATATATCTTTACACGCAGGTTGTATAGGAACATACCACCAATAGTAGCTCCCATAAGCTCTTAAATTGTCTAGATTTTCCTATGTAGAAATATTGGACAACTGTTCCATTTTCAAAAAAAATGGATTAGAACCATAGCCAATATAGATATTACTAAAACATAATATATTAACATCAACAAAATACTGGAATCGTGCAAGTTTGTCAAAAATAGTTACATAAATTTGTTTTTATTAATAAATTAAATTCTATAAAATGTTTGTAAATTATGATAACATTAAGTCGACTGTACACTACGCAGGATTCATGTCAGTGACTCATTTAGATTAGTTAAGTATTGATATGCAATAAATAATTTGAATAAGTTTGTAAATTATATATGGTTATATATAAGCTAAATAGGTTTATAAACAACAAAAAAGTTAGAACCAAGATTACATGAACAGTCGGCTATCAGTGAGGAACATAAAGTTAGGAATTTTAAGTTTTGATAGTTGTTTTATACAACGTCGTCCCCGGCGGTAAATATTGCACTTCGACCTTTGGAAATAGACAATCGGCTAATATCGGCTTCGTAGAGCGTTATCTTTGTCGCACACTACCTATATGACGTATGAATGAATGAAATACTTTGATAATTTTAAAAATAGAACCTTCCCGCTGGCCAAAAATAAATTCATTATCAAATATAGAGTGGTCGAATAAGGAAGATAGAGTCGCGGTTATCGCGTATCGCGCCAAAAGAGATTTTCAACATTCTACAAAAATTTAAAACAACACTACGGTTTATTTATCGCACTATCAAACGATATACTAAAGATTCAAGCTACGAAGATCGTAAGAGGTGCGGCCAACCTCGCACAGTTGGGACACCAGCGGTCATCAAAGCAGTGAAGGCGCGAATCCAAAGAAATCCCGTGCGTAAACATAAAATCTTAGATCTTCAGATGGGATTAAGCAGAACCACTGTCAAAACAGTTAAATAAATAACAGAAGACTTGGGACTTCGAGCTTATCGTAAAAAAAAACGCAACTTTTTTGAGCGTTTGAAAAAATTAGATGGAAAGATCCCGCGTTTTGTTACGGCGGTACGCGGGAAAAAAATACCGCAAAATTTTGTTTTCGAATAAAAAAGTTTTTACCATTAAAGAAAGTTACAACAAACGAAATGATAAGGTGTATGCCCACAGTTGTAAAGAAGCGAGCGCACGTATTCTAAGGGTCCAGCGAGGGCATTATCCTTCATCAATCATGGTTTGGCTTGGAGTCTGATATTCAGACTTAACTGATGTATTTTTCTGTGAAAAGGGTGTGATAACCAGTGCCGTGGTTTACCAAAATACCATCCTAACAAAAATAGTAGAACCTTTATCTCAAACAATGTTCAAAAACAGACTGGATATTCCAACAGGACTTTGCACAAACTCATAAGGCACGAAGCACTCAAAACTGGTTGACTGCACAATTGACTTTATCGGGCATGAAGACTGGCCTTTTTATAGTCCAGATTTAAACCCACTGGACATCAAGATATGGCAACATTTAGAGGAGAAAGTCAGCGCTAAACTTCATCAGAATTTGGAGTTTCTCCGAGCATCTCTGGTTAAAGCAGCGGCAGAAATAGATATAAATGTGGTGCGTGCTGCGATCAATGACTGGCCGCGTCGATTAAGGGCATGTATTCAAAATGGAGGAGGAGATTTTGAATAATGTAAATAAAATTTTATTATACATTTAATTACCTAACTTTTACATAATTATCAAAAAATGTATCATTAATTACATCAAAAGTTTTTGACAGAACTTATGACCTGACAAGGTATATATATAGATTGGGTAAAACCCCAAACTTTAAATCACTTTTTACGTACGATGTCATCTATAGGCAAAAAGGGAAACCATTACGAGGCCAGTCACGCGAAATTATCTACAATGTTTATAAATATTTTGTAACCGAACCCGACATTAAAAAAAAATGAGGATGATAATGTAAATAATTATTTTAAGAAGGTTTAAGAGAGAGAGAGTTGCAAGTACCACTGGAATTTCAAGAAGAACTTTGAGCAATATATTAAACGAAGTCAGTACTGAAACACATTCCAGTACAATTAAGTTCAGCTTTCCGAAAAAAGGGAGACAAAAAAACAATTTCGTTTAGATATGAATGATTTTGATTATAATGTTGTTCGAAGAATGGTGTACGGGGTCAGTTGCGTTTTAATGAACTGCCAACAATAAAATCATTAAAAGCTAAATTATCTGAAGCTATTAATTATAATGGGTCTGAAAAGACTAAAATGGGAAAGCACAATGTAAGTCTGAAACAAATTAACTACTTAGATAAAATACGCAAATTTCGCAAAGAAGGAAAAATATAATCTATATGGATGAGCCCTACATACATACACTAAAGAAAAAACTAGGAGTGATAATAAGCAAAAAGGAGTAAAAAAGCCGATTTCAAAAGGTCAACGTAATAATAATATGATTATTTTTCATGCAGGAAACGAAAAAGTCCCTTGTACTCGGAGCCTGTTTAAGGTATAAATCCGCGGACATTACAGGTGATTATTACAAGTAAATTAATAACGATAACTACGAGAAATGGCTGGTTAATCAATTAATCCCAAATATACCCAGTGATTCTTCTACTCATATGCTCAGCGCTGCTTCTACTCATATGCTCTCACTTGAAAGAGCCCAGCGAGCAATTCTTAAAACAATGTTACCAAAGCCTGTACGTTTCTCCACGACTCTCCTCTATCAGGAAGCTCAAGTCCTTAGCGTTCGAAGACTATACCTGCTTGCTGTTGCTCTTTCTACCCATAAAGAAATGTTATTGTCTGGAAACTACATCAATTTACAATAAAATCAACAGGAAATATAATCTCCATTTCTTTGGTTCTCGCGAATTTAAGAATACGTTGGAAACTAAATTATTGTGCTGGACGTATAGTGATTCAGAAGAGCTATTGAACTGTACTGAATAGCACTAGTGTTTGCTTATTACACTCCTAACTAGAATACGGATATAATAGTGACAATTAACAAATTTTTATTATGTAGTTTAAGCGCCTTAAGTTTTAGTACCTTATTTCACGACAAATCAAGCTGTAAAGTTGCCCACAGGACAGGCTTAGCCTAGTGTGGTAACTAAATCAATTTCAGATTTTATGTAAAAAAAATTCTGTCAATAAAATATTATTATTATATATCTCTTATTTCACGGGTTTTAATCCCGGTCATTTGACAGGCGTGCGCGGGGATATGAATCCAACGCGTAGAGGCCCCTTCGAAAAGAATGATGTAATGTATTATACCAGCTGTGACCTGCTCTAAGGGATATCAATGGGAAGATATACCCACGAACAGGTCACGGCAGGTATTGGGACTATTGCAAATGTGTCGGAAATAATTGAGCTATTGAAATGAGATCTGGAGGGATTATTAGTACTGGGCTATTACAGAAGAGAGACGGACACCTGCCATAACTATCCTATCTGATGTTACTTCGGCAGGCGGTGGCTCGCCACTCACTAGATGGACCCCCGAAATGCCAGAGAAAGTCGGCCGGGAGCAACACCGATGTGAGTGACTCAGGGGTGGCGAGAGGTGTGCTGCGCTTTCTCCGAAGTTACTCGCAGCGTTATGCCCTTTAACACTTCCACCCCTGGAGCATATCACCTGCTAGAGCAATATACTCTATCGACTCCTCTCTGGACGGCCAATGAAGGCAAGCCAGAGCTGAGAGTCCCGCGGGCCTTCTTGACATTTCACTCCGACCGACGAAGACACGCCGAAGACGAAGGCCTTGATCGACTCTCTGGAGCACTCGGGTACCCGTAGTGTCGTTACGCACCAACAGCTCGCCACAAGCTGCCCTGCGGGGTTATTATTATTATTATTCTGTTTTTGTAATCGATAACGCACTCTATCACAATAAATATGTTGCAAAGACCCCCCAATTCAAACACCATTAAACAGGAAATGATAAACTGGTTAGAAAGACACGAAAATCCAGTTAATCCAAAATTGACGAAACCCCAGATGTACAATATTATATATCAGCACAAGGAGAGATTTACAGTTTTCGGTGGATAAAGACAAGGTACTGCGAACATGAGCACACTGTGTTGCGATTGTCACCATACCAATAGGATTTTAATCCAATTGAAAATATACGGTCTCAACTGAAAGGCTATGTAGCCGCTAGAAACGCGGAAATGATTTTAACTTCAATAAAAAAAATATTGACTGAAAAAGTGAACATCATCGGGGTTGAAGAGTGGAAAAAGGTGTGCGATCCTGCAATCAAATGTGAGAATGAATATCGAAGAATTCAACACGGTGTAGACGATTACATTAATATACTAGTGATAAATACGGCCGATAGTGACAGCGATATTGACCTCAATGAAAGCACAGACAGTGAAATAGAAGAAATTGAGATTTTTTCTGATTAAAACACAATATAAACATATTTTTTATTCTTTTTGCATATATTTCTCCAACCTAAAAACATAGAAATAATTATATTTAGAAATTAAATTACAGTGCTTCTATTTTCTTAATGTCTCTCGGCAAACTTCGTGTTTCGTCAGTCGTCGGATAAATATTCATTTTAGTCTAATTGCCAAACATAAGAACCTACTGTTTTTTGGAAGTCGGTTGAAGAAGTATTTTATTTTGTTTATATTTTTATTGATTTCGTTGGTATACTATACATGTTGGAAACGAGTAAATGATATTTAAAAAGGAAATCATTTTACAGCTCTATGTAGTTCACGCGGAAACAAAATAACAATAAAGTACTTAGTTTTGAATTCAAATTCTGATAAAACGATAAATCTAATAATTGATGGACATGGAATTTAGTATTCGTTGGTATTCGAAACTGCGATGATTGCCGAAATTGCAGTATGAACGCTTGCAATATACACAGCGCATCGGTCGTACGCTGCCACCTTTACAGCTAACACAGCACATTCGCAGTAGCTTACTGACAACCTTAGTCACTCGCAAGAATACATCAACACTACCGAGAATTGGCTGCGGTTTTCTATGACGTGGAGGCACTGACTCAGATGATTTAATATGCCCGACCTCTCTTAAAAACTCAGACTAAGACATGTGAATGCACACAAATGTTAGGTTTAAAGAAATTGATTCTCGAAAAAGCAAAATATCGCTTACATCAAAAGAAGATTAATAGTAATACCGAACAAATAAATTCGTCGTTCTTGACCTTCGGCTTTATGACCGATGCACCCAGGTATTCAATTTCTCAATAGTTTTCAACAACATGTTGAACAGGTTTTAAATTGAATGCATTCAATTGTCGTACATTTTTGATAACAGGGAATATTTGTTTTATAGCTTTGATATAGCTATAATTTGTTATAAAGCTTTCAATGTATTTTTTTTATCACAATTCGTTCTTATATTTCGTATTACCAGAGAAATAGTTCGACGGGTGCTTCGACATTTGTTCATTCGTGGTTATTAGTTTAATAAACGGAATCTATATTAAGAAACAATAATAACAATACAATCGTTTTACCTGTGCAGCTAGTTGTTTGAATTGGGGTTCGAGAATCTTTATTCTGTTTAAATCTACTATATCATCGTCACCATGGTCACCTAAGAATACAGTCGCAGTTTCTTCATCTACTTCTAAAACTTTAGCCCGTTGCCATCCGCCGTCGTCTAAATTAACAGCATACCTGTACAAAAAAAAATACACATTTTTATCCAAATCAAATTAATATAGGTATACAGATTTTTTATCAACCACTGTTTTCAAAGGTAAGAATCGTTAAGATTATTTCTAAGTTTATTGCAGGCATATACAAGTGGCTTTCATCTCACATGTGGTGACAGAAACGCTAAACTCCGTCTTAACTATTTACATTTTTAAGATGCAACATCATGCGGTAAACAAACACACGGCCAACCACGGTAATCCTTTCAGATACCAATCAGCAAAACGTTACCCCAGCAAAAACTGGTATACCATTGGAACTGTAGTGGGCAAAAAACGCTATTGTGATCAAATATAAATCCAAAAAGATCAAATATAGACCCACTAAGTAAAAAATATGTAGCTGAGATTACGTTACTGCAAAAAATATGTTTTTCTTAAAGAGTCCGAATGAGCTGGACACACATTTATTGAAATTTCGTGCACATCTACACTACACATAGCCCTCTAATTTTCTCCATCATTCCATAGTTGAAAAAAAGATTTTCATTTCGCTAGGTTAACTCACAATATGGTATACTATTGTATTATATTCTTATAGCAGTTATACTCTCATTCTTTTATTTGTTGTGTCTCTAGCAAACCACAACTAAACAAAACATTCAATGTTAACCGACTTACCAAGCGTTTTTGATGATCGTATTTTTGTCAGCAAGTGTTCCAAAGTGCTCATAATAGTTTGCCATATCAACTAATAATGCTTCGAAAATTTCCTAGAAGTAAAAAACATCCTTAATGTCTTCATTTCAAATATCCTTGCCAAAGACTTATGATCTATAAACTTGCTCTTTTAAAATGAGAAATAGCAGTAGAGATCTTTTAAGGTAAAAGTACGAACTCCACCTTTGTATTTACGTATTGCCTTATTTTTATAAACAAAAGGAAATAAACGCATC
Source organism: Pyralis farinalis (assembly GCA_947507595.1). Lineage (NCBI taxonomy): Eukaryota > Metazoa > Arthropoda > Insecta > Lepidoptera > Pyralidae > Pyralis > Pyralis farinalis. The sequence goes on along the minus strand of OX382259.1, from coordinate 21,157,717 downwards.
TAGCTTCGGCGATCTCTACTTGTTAACTATTGTTCATAATATCAAATACACATGAGTACCTGAATAGCTATAAAGATCAACAATGAGTGAAGGTATTAATTAGTAGTAACATATAGTTAACTCACACTGTACTCCGGTCCTATAATTCTAACCCAAATTTCCAGCGTGGAATTAGCAACCGTAATAAACACGTTCCAAAAATCATCATCTGGAAATTCTAATGGAGGCAGTTCATTGTCTCTTGTGTCGTCTATCACAATATTGTCTAAATATGGCAGTGGTACATCCTGAAAATAAATTAGACATTTAACAAATATTGATTTGTACACATATGCCTATTGTTTTAACTATGAGTTAATAAAAGTCAATAACAAACCTCGTTGGGAAGTAGCACTAGGAGTCCATTAACAACTCTATCTTTAATAATTTTAGGGCATTTCTCCACCAAGTCTTGCCAGTTACTTGGTAAATTCTCTGCATACTTTTCTCTATAAAGACAGAAATTTCAAATTAGCACAGTTTGTAACGATGATTACTTTTAACCTAGTCTAAGTCACGCTAATTGTGTGGAGAAGCGCGACGTTCATTTTTACACACTTAAAAAATAATATTTTTATGTGACAAAGGCAGTGTTCATAAAACGTAATTGTTTTTGAAGACACTACACGTAATCACTTGCGAATCAACTTGCAGCTTCTTGTCAATGCGAATCCTCCAATGAACACCCAACCCTCCAGGGTGTTTATTGGTTGTGGTTTTCTGTGAGGTGGACGTACTTTCTCAGTGCACCTACCTCGCAAGATACAAATAAATGAAATATGGTTACCTAGGTTTAATCTTATACTTAATCTGCCTTTATCTTTAGACTAGCTCCATGTTGGCATGATGATACTCGTTAATCCTTTCGCGCTCAAGAGAAATATTTTACCCTTCCTTAAAATTTGTAATTGATTATTAAATTATTACATAATCATTATTATTATTTTTATACTACGTCGGCATACGGCCCACCTGATGTAAAGCGGCGTATTAACCTGTCAGACCCCGTTATATACGTTTTCCCATACATTTCTTGGCGGAAAAGCGGTCCGCGGGTAATGAGAAATTAATGCTTGAGATATATAGGTGACCTCACTCACACACAGGGACACAACAACCCTCTAGGGAGTTGTTATTTGGCTGCGGTTTTCTGTGAGGTGGAGGTACTTCCCCAGACGGGTTGCTGTGCCGCAAACGAGTGACCGAGCATACAAAACTAGACCCGTTACATTTCAATTCCTGTTTTCAAGCAGCAATGAAGAACTCAAAAAGGCAATCTATTGATGAACATATGATCAAATTCAAAGAGCTTTTTGATGTACTGTACATAAAAAATAAACATATAAAATGGAGGTTTGAGATGTGGTGTAGAGCTGAATCTTCCAAAGGATATCTATTAGTTTCATTTACACACGGGCAAGAAAACCAAAACAGAAATTGGACTAGGTCAATCAGTAGTACTCAGTCTAACTGAACAGCTAGAGGGACTTGGTTGTGAAGTGTATTTTGATAAGTTTTCAACTCTCCCGCTTTACAATATAAACTAATGATGCAGAACACTAAAGCATGTGGTTGTGCAAACACATATAGAAAAAATGTGCTTAAGACATTACCGTTAGATAAAAATATGTAAAAACAATCAGACAATTATATGTGTTAAATACCATCCTTAAATAACATCGTAAGTGATGGAGTACGATCCAAAACTAATGGCCAAACATCAATCTCACAACGTGTGTACGCAAAACATTATTTTTAACACAGCTTTGGCGCATAGATTTTATCCTTTTACATATCTATACATCAAAATTGACAAAAAAAATATGCATATACCCGTTCACTAAATTTCAATGCACGAAAAAAGTCTCGACCTGGCTCAACACACTGACCTATGATGAAACGGAACATCTGCTCGTGGTAATCAAATAAAATAGCGCTTTATAATGTTTTATTACATTGATTTAATTAATATATCTCAAACGCATAGAAACATTTTTTTTCACACACACACACACACACGCTGACACACACGCATTACATATATTTTGAGATATACTTCATATTACACTAAACTACGTTATCATTTAATTAAGTCGCAGTACTAGTAAATCATATTTGTCACAATTTAATTCAAAGTCAAATCTCATAAGCCGCTAAATTAAATTGCTTTAAAAACTATTTAACATAGTGAATAAACCGGGAGGAAGCCGGGAGCTCTATAATACAAGCTACAAGCCTAGCATAGGCTCCAGACTCTCACAAGGTCTGTTTAACATAAATTAATGTAACATTGCTTAAGTCACTTGTACTGTACCCTTGTAAGAAGTGAATAAACGATTTTTTATTTATTTTTATTTTATTTAAAGGCGACATTCATACCGTCAGTTCAAATGGTGTAACATTCACAAAATGGATGGATACCAAATCAGCCCATACGTTGACTAATTTTATATCCCCGGTGCTGACTAGTACAGTAAAGAAGAGGCAGGCAGGAACTGCTCCAAAATGGTTATGTGGTACAATAAATATATGGGCGGTGTGGACCTTATGAACTAGCGCAAAGCCTGTTATGAGGTTGACCGCAAAGTCAAAATAAAACATTACTTGCGCCTCTTTTTTTATATTCTAGATGTTGCTATGAACAACGCGTACTTAGTGTACGTAAAGTTACACGAAACACCGCGTAGAAGGATCGCTTCTGAGCTGTCTATAGTATCGCAACACAGCACGTTGTCTGATAAATAATTTTACATGTAGACAGCGATCAAGGCCCACTATAGTCGTCTCTGAAAAGCTTCGTATTGGCAACAAACGCAATTTGCCAGCTCACAATTTGCAAAAGGCTTATAAAATGAAAAGATGTGTAAATTGTGCTAAACGGCGCATAGAAAATAGGACTCATAATAAATGTGCAATGTCCACCTGTGCTTCATAACAAAGCTAAATTGTTTCACAGAATATCATAATTGACTCTGCTGTATTATTTTTATATTTTCCTATCATTTTTAGTTCTATTTTTCGTGTTCGCAATAAATAAAAGACATAAAATAAACTTAACTGTTACTTTAGTTACCCTTATGAAAAATATTTTCCATGAAATTACAAAAAAAAACTGTACTTAATTTTCGTGATAGTATGTATTTCATTATTTTACATACAAAAACATCTAAAAAAATTAGTTGCATACTTATATTTATTCTTGGATATCTTAGATCCTGTAAGTGTTAAATTCCGATACACAAATTATGTACACGTGGACTCAATAAAGACGTCAATGTACTTATTTTTAGGGTTCCGTACCCTATTACTGAGGTAAAACGGAACCCTATTACTGAGACTTCGCTGTCCGTCTGTCACCAGGCTGTATCTCACGAACCGTGATAGTTAGATAGTTGAAATTTTCACAGATGATGTATTTCTGTACCTACTATAACAACAAATACAAAAATATAGAATAACATAAATATTTAAGGGTGCTCCCATACAACAAACGTGATTTTTTTGCTCGTTTTTGTTCGATATTGATAACGACAACAGGTAGACGCTTGAAATATTCACTTTAAGAATAAATAATTAAATTAAAATAAAACAAAAATATTTAAAGGGGGCTCCCATACAACAAACGTGACTTTTTTGCCGTTTTTATAGATAAAAAATAGTACGGAACCCTTAGTGCGCGAGTCCGACTCGCACTTGGCCGATTTTTTAAGTCATAATATGTGCCTAACTTCTAAGTTCGTTCACATTTCTTCAATATACTTAAATCCATATTAATGTAACTCAATCCTACAAGAGTTTGTATTAAGTCTTTACATATTATGAAATAGCCGTGGAAAAATTATAGACTTTTTAATATATAGAAAGCTAATGAAATTAACTGAAAATTTATTATTATTGTTATTGCTGAGCTGCTCAATTGATAAAGAACCGTCCTATTGACTAACTGGTCACCGGTTCGAATCCTGGCATGTACCACTAAATTTGTGTTTTTAGATTTATGTACATATTTGTAATTATCACTTGCTCGGCGGTGGAGAACAACAATGTGATGAAACTCCGCACGTCCAAGAAAGGTCTGGTTTACCCTCCGGGTTGCGGACGTCTGACGACGATCGGTCCACGTAAAAATCCGTATCTTCGCCAAATCATTAGGTTTAGGTAGCGAACCCCGCTAATCCTAATGGATGAGGACACGGGATAATGCTAAGGAGATGGAGATTATCACTTTGGTAATTTTAATGGAAGATAATTGATGATACCTCTGTTATCCGATGATACCCCATTTTCCGCAGGCCACCTGTATAAGAAGAAACAATAAATCACCTGTATAAATGCGGCACCATGTTGGCCCAGAGCCCAGCTTCATGTTCAGCCACGAGCTGCGAGAGACAAGCTATGGCGTTGCTACTCGTCGAAGTAGGCATTCCACCGGCATCTGCGCTCTCAACGATTGCAAGCAATTTCACTGCAGCTACCTCCTTTGCCAACTCCTCTGATGGCGAGGAATCAGGGTACGATGACGCGCTATACAGATTACCAACCTGGAAAGGAAAATAAATAAATAAAATTATACATCAATATCTACACTAAAATACAAATGTAAATGTAACTAGGCCTGTCTGTCTGTTTGTTACCATTTCATAGCTGAAACCCTGAACGGATGGTAAGGAAATTTGGTAAAGAGGTAACCTGGGACCTGAAGGACATATAGGTTACTTTAATATCTTGATAACGGGATCTCGACGCGAGCGAAGCCTTGAGTGAAAGCTAGTTGTATAAAACCTTTGTGAAATACTTACTTTAACCGCGCAGTCATACATGACAGGTCCATGTTTAGGTCGAAAGTCCTGAATCTTGTACACAGGTTGTGGTAGTCCTAATTTGCGACATGTCCACTCCAGTTTTATCGTTGAAGAGGAGGAGTCTGGAGGAGGCTCTAAGTTATGTGCAGGGGCTACGCTCACTACTGGACCACTATTTTCCTAAAAATATAAAAAAAAATTATATTGTGAGCACTTGAGAATTTATCTGTACTAATAGGTGTTCCGTAAACAAGGAGGAATTTAAATCTTGTTGAATTCTTCAGGACGATGTTTGCCAACCAACTTTGCTATTTGAAATCATATCATTTCAGCACGGATGGCCAGAAACTGAGCAACGAGGGTGATTAAAACATTTTACAAAAACAACAAAGTTCTACGGCGACCGTTAGTGCATTACAGACGCTACTCGGACGTCATGGTGCTCCAAGTGATTCCGTAATTTGACATTTAAACAAGAAGTTTGAGATTGAATTAAACAATTTTTAACGGAAGTATCGCGTATTTTATTTATTTTGTTGAACCTGACGTTTCGAACGCTTTGCAGCGTCCGTGGTCGTAGGAAGACTAAGGTGGTATTTGTCTTACATTAGTTATTCAATTATTACATCTACCGACATGGATGGATTAATTATATATGTTCCCACAATTCACACAAGAAGTTTGAGCATACGGGCTATGTGAACGACTTAAAAAAAACTGGGTGATCACGCTCTGCATGGACAGTGCAATACAACGTGACTGTGAGCCCAGGAGATAAATTTATCATCGAGCTCGACATTTGCAAATGTAAATAATGCGACTGCCCTGCATGTATAAATGGCAGTATCATGATAAGGATATTAAATAAAGGTTTTACCACATTTTCAAATTCGCCCTTGTTTACGAACCATCCTATTCTACAAATTCTAAAGGTAACTGAGTTGTTTTAAATAAATTCAATTGAACGTCAAGAGGCATACAAGCATACGGTCCACCTGATGCAAAGCACGCGTAAGTATTCTCTATATATATGCCTCCTCTGTTGCTAAAACGGCAACTTCTTAGAAGTGTACTGGTGAGTGAAGTGTACTCTAGGGAGTTATTTGGCGGTGTTTTATGTGAGGTGGAGATACTTCCCCAGACAGGCTGCTTTGATGTGCCCTACCTCGTTGGAAAACACCCAGACCAAGACAAACAGACATGTTCATGCACACGAATGTTTGTATTTTTTGTTGAATATCCTAAAATCTTCCAATATTCAAATATTGTTCTAACAAATCCAAAACGATTTTCTGAAAATCGATTGATAATTCCAGAGATTAGCGCGTTCAAACAAACTCTTTCACTTTATATATTAGTATAAATTCTAACATAATTACGCGTGTAAGGTTTGGTTACAAATAATTAAAATATGATACAAACTCTACACTCATTGTTCACTGCTGGCAACGGCAATGGTATAAGATCTACCACGGTATTGAGGCGATCCCTAAGATTAGAAAGCCTCTGCGACGCCGACACCTTTATACTACGTTTCGCATTACTCTCATTCTCCGTATGTGTGGAATGTTTAATCTGTAAAAAATATGTTTAAAATATTTTATTTTAATATAATTTGCGCCTCGAATAAAATATTTACAAGGCGTAGCACGTCAATATGCACTTACCTCGTCAACGTTACTTTCTCTCGCTTGCGTACTAAAACCTTTAGAAGTCGTGTTCGATGCACTCTTTTCTGAATAGTCGCTAAGAGATCTGGTAATAGGTTTAGTAGCCGGAATCGAAGTTTTCGTTTCGTTCGCTTTATAATAGTTGTATTTTGAAGTATACTGCAAAATAAACACAGTGCTAATAGCATTTATTTTATACAAAATCGTGCGTGAGGCATACATTGCAATACAGGAATATTGCTAACGCGTTGCCACCGTCGCGCTCAACATGCAAAACATGCATCTAGACTAGATGATCTATGTATCTAAACATTTTAGGGTCTGCAATGCATGAAATGACACCCCTGGTGCAGACAATGTCCATAAGTTACGATAACTGCTTACCATCAGGCAGACCGTACGCTTGTTAGTCACCTTAGTGGTATAAAAAAAATATGTACAGAGAATAAGATCTTGTAAAACATGCATGCATCTAGTCCTAAGTGCGCCGAATACTATCATATTAATAACACCGAAACTAGGGGCACCATTGAATAGAGATTTTTTTATATTTTACCCACCTGGCCCACCTAATGCAAAGTGGGTACCGAAGCCAACCATCCAAGGAGTTATTTGAATGTGGTGTTTTGCGAGATGGAGGTACTTCCTTAGACGGGCTGCTTTGTTGCGTCCTACCTCTCTTAACAATGTATGTACTGTGTGAAAATAGAATCCGCGAGCTTTAGTGTCGGAGTAACATTACAAACCTCTCCTCCGCCACAGAGGTCGCCAAATCAACAAGTCAAAAAATTTGTTTTCACTAATATATACAATAATCGCATTTATGACAAATCCCAATATATATAATATAAACACATACTCTACACACTGCCCGAATGGGGGTGCTCCTTCAATCGAAAAAACTTACGAGCGTACTCATCTGATTGATAGCGGCCAATGTTAAAAACCTGCTCGAAGGGCTCAGATATCGCTGAACAAGTTATACAGAACCGGCATTATATAATGTATAAAAAGCTAGTAGGGCTTTCTAGACACCATATCATTATGAACGCATTTAAATCAACGCTTCAGAGACAATACCAAAAAAATATACTGGCGTAAACTCCATTAAGAAAGGAGAATGCCCAGTCGTGGTTACAAGTTGTGCACAGTTAAGATTAACAATAAAAATCGAATAATTAGTTTCCACTACGTCTCTCAAAAAAATAAGCCATAATTTCTCCGGAGAATAAATTACATAAAATTAACAATACTTTATATCATAGCGTAACTAACAAGTTCCGGTTCGCCATTCAGATGAAATTATTGCCAGTGCTCAAAGGTAAATGAAGTACTCGACTGAATAAAGACAGTCAATTAAAAATAAATATAAGACCATTTATTGCACAAAACATATACATATTACGTACATTTCAACGATAATTGATAACTCTTCATGTATATTTTCACTACGTACGTGTATTTAAAAGAAAAGGTTAAAAATTCGAGAAAATCGTTTGAATTAATATAAGGCAACATTGATGGGAGTCTTGAAATGACAAATGTAAAATATGCTTCCGCTTTTGTTCTATTCTATTCGAAAGTATACATATAGTTAGTTCGTTTCGCCTGTATTTCCATGCTTTATATCATTTTATATTTCTTGTCGCAATACGTCGAGTTGAGCTTCTTGAAATATAACAATAATATCAACTAATAAAATTTGGCAATATATCCTACTAATATAAAATTATAAATGTGAAAGTTTGTATGTATGGATGTTTGTTGCTCTTTCACGCTTAAACGGCTGAACGGATTTGAATCAAATTTGGCACGTAGATAGATTATGATGTGGATTAACACATAGGCTATGTTATTTGACTCCACGCGGGCGGAGCCGCGGGCAGCAGCTAGTATATTATATGGCTAAATTACAACGATGATTGTTGAAGATTTCGAAAAAAATCATATCGACTGGGAGCTACGCTAAGTATATGCTCTGCTACCCGTACGAAGTCTAAAATTACGAGTATTTACATATTTATGCCTCAAATACCTTATACATAGCAGCTACCTATAATCCAACCGAAAAATGTAGGAGATATGATCGGTCAAAATATTGAAACCAAACACCATACAATAATGGGCATTCTCCTATCTTGAAGCAACTCAAATTGAATTATACTTCATCCATAGTGAAATGGATTATTTGCTTAAGTTTACAAATTTGAAGAAGATACTGATTTTGAGATGAAGCGACTGCCGTCAGACCTCTACACCCCAGAGGGGGAACCAGACTTTTCTTAAATTAGGTTAGTCTTTCAAAATATACCTAGCCCGCCATAAGTTCTGTTGCAAATGAACATGCATTTATTTTTTTATGAAGTAATGTAATCTTAATAAATATATGTGAAAAACAATTAAAGATAAATTAAATTACCTACAGCGTCATCTAAATATATACTAAACATATTGATTATGAACCTAAAACTTAAAAACCTTAAAAAATATAATATAATAACTAAAATATATTATTAAAAAAGAGTCCCTTTAGGCAAGGTTCCGAAGATGCTGGCAGCGTTCCTCCTTTGAATAGCTAGACTAATTCTTTGTCCGAGGTAGCTGCCAGCTCTTCGGTCTCCTGTGATGTCGACTAACCTTTTTGCTATTTCCTTAAAAAGCCTTATAGCGCTAGGAACCCACGGACCAAGGGTCTCGACACAGAATATATATTATATATTACAAAAAAATCTTATCGCGAGAAATGAAGATTCCCGCTAGGACTCTGTCCCGTATAATAAAACAAGATCTGAAGTCTCTTGATACACTTGGGCTGAAGTCTACACTCTTTTTTCACAAAAATGAAGCTTTGTGACTCCTTGATAGGACTTTCCCCACCAAACCATTACAGACACAAGATGATGACCACGTTGTACCTTTCCGACCACTTGGGCGGCTTTTTTAGAACTTTGTCATTTTGTTTATTGCAGTGCTCTTCAATCGTGTCAAATTTTTCATCAATAAAGAGCATATTTCTGTGCCTTTCACCTGCTTATTGGATATTATATTGATAAGCTTCAGATCTTGTTTTATTATACGGGACAGAGTCCTAGCGGGAATCTTCATTTCTCGTGATAAGATTTTTTTGTTACCTAATGGAGATTCGGCGAATTCTGGTTTTAACAGCATTTGTAGTTCTAACAGCACGCGGTCGCCCCGATCTTTTCTGGTCTTCAACAGAAGAAGTGTTGGTATATCTGTCGATAGTACTAGCTGATACTAAGCTTTTGAAATGTCTTGAATATGAACTGCAATCCTATATAGTAAAACGACGGGAAATCTAAAGAAGTTATTAACATAATAAAGAAATAAAAAGAGTTGACAATAAGAAAAAAAACTATGTAACAGTCTTTATGGCCAGACTAGTTAATTTGTTGGACGTGTGGTTTTTCTCATGACGCGTTTTCCTTCACCACCGAGCAAGTGATAATTACAATGTGTGCTCATTTATTCAGACCACAAATTACATCGAACTCTATGATTATGATCTTTATATCGATAATTTGATCTAAACTACCTTATGTGCTTCCGCCAATAACTAGTACATAGAACTTGTGTCGGCCGGCACAAACCCACTGCGGTTAGCAGATGCATGTCGTTACTGCCATGGCTGCTCCCGTCGTCTCCGTGACATGGCACGATACGTGTTTCGGCTCACCACGAGGCATCCTCAGGCACTGTAGATGGTAGTAGTTAGAATAACATGCCACGAATTCGACTTATATCTACAGCGGCTGAGGATACCTCGCGGAGAGATGTGTCGCAGAGACGACCGGCGTAGCCAGGGCAGCAAAGCGCCCTTTTTGCTGCCCTAACGACGCCGGTCGTCTCTGGCGCATGCGGTTTATGTTTCAGATGGCGGGCATTCATAAAAACGATCGCAGCAGCCGAGGCAGAGATGATCGGAGCAGCCATGGCAGAGACGGCGTGCATCTGCTAACGGTAGAAGGTGGATGCCGGCCGATACTAGTTCGTATGAACTAATCGGTAGCGTAAGCTCACATTAGATCAAATTACCGGTAATTAAGACTTTTGTAAAATAACTCCTGAATGTATTAACTGTATGATATATGTCTATTACACACATATTATGAAAATTATATTTTTTCGCTAGTCTCTACCAGTTACACTTAACCTCCGTTGAGGCCCGCGTGGCTGAATTCCGCCATGCGCGTTACGGCGCCAAGTATATAACGGACCTCAAGGCGTCAAGAGGGCGGCTGATCGCACCCGCTTTTTGTGTGATTGGCTGCATACAGATATGACAGAATGTTACAAAAAATCCCATCCCGGATCGCTGCCGCTTTCCCGCCCCAGTGGCTTTCAAACTTAGAGGGTAATCATTTCGGATGAATACGTTTAATCAATGATTGTAATTCACCAAATATTTAATATAACCAGTCAGGTAGAAACTTATTTAAACTATATATAGATTTACACATGTGTTTGTTATGTAAATTGTGGAAGAAATAAATAAATTTATTATTATTATTATATTATTATATTTATCCTCGTAAGTTGCTTAAGCAAATAAAATGACGAAAATATATAAAATATATTTAAAAAATATATTCTGTTCTCGACTTCATAAATTGTAGGTTTTCAATAAAACCCAATCACCACAATACATAGGGTAGTCATGGGGTAGATTATTTGATACTAAAACAACGAAAAGAAAACACTGTTAATGAGTTATTAATGGAAAGAACAGATTTTAAAGTATACCTTGTTAAAAGCGAATAAGGAAGCTTTACTTCATTTAAGTAAATACATCAGGACCGGAACAGTGCAGTGATAAACAACCGACCGAATCGCTGGTTCGAATTGTGGTGTGTGCATGTACCACTAAATTCGGGTTTTCGGAAGAAATACTATTTCGAAAGACGTGACCTAATCTAAGAAAGGTCTGGTTTTCCCTCTAAATTGTGGAAGTCTAACGGCAGCTGCTCTATATAAAAATCAGTATGTGCACCAAATCCTGAGGCTTACCTAAGCCTAAGGATTTGGCTTATGGCTAAGGATATGGATATATCGTAATGTATTAGGGAACTGAATAACGTTAGGAAGAAGAAAGACATCAGAACAGAGTTCAGAACATTTGCCTTACTGTCCAGCACGCATATACATACAATGGATTTAATTAGGATAGTTTACCTTATTATTTGTATTACTGTAATTATTATTGTTGAATGATGTGCCACCTTTTGCTCTGTAATATTGGTTAGGATATTGACTGTTGTAACTCGATGGATAACTGGACGATGAAACTGGTTTCCGCCAAGAATTTTGTTTCTTCGGGAAACGATTCTAAAAATAAAAATAACCAAATATATCAACATAAAATAAAAGTGCACATGTCTATCTATCTATAACTACACGCCAAATCCCTTGCGGGTAGGCAGAGAGAACCGAACGCCACGTGACTCGATCCTTATATACCACACTCGCTTCTTTATGATTCATTGCTCTTTTCATGCACGCTCGCCGGTTTCTAGGTCTCCTGACATCACCTTCTGATAGAACACGACCAATTTGATCATGGTAGGTAAGTGTTGGCCTTCCTCGGCTCCTACATTCTTCTACTTTTGCATTGTATATCTGCTTCGTCATTCTTTCATCCTGCATTCTTTCTACATGTCCGAACCAACGGAGCATACCTCATCTTATTTTAAAACAGACGCTCTCTTTCAGATCAATTCTGCTTCTAACATCATCATTGCGAATACGATCTACAAGCGTTACGCCACAAATTTTGCGCAAAGCTCGCATTTCAACCGCATTTATCCTAATTTCATGCTCTCTCTCTGCCATACCCAGCTCTCGTTTCCATAAGTAAGCGTTGGAACCAGCACTGCATTGTGTATAGCCAGCTGTGCCTTCTGGGTCAGGTTTTTACTGCCAAGAAGTTTTCCCAATGCTTGAATTCTTCGCCTCATTAATACTGATATATTAAAACTAATGAATCATCTGATTTCGCTGCTGTCGCTATGTAAACAAATAAATATAAATATATAAATAAATATTGTCGGACAAATAACACAGCGCCATCTAGCCCCAAAGTAAGCATAGCTTGTGTTATGGGTACTAGACAACTGATAAACATACGTAAATACATTTTTTTTTTTGTAAATACATACTTATTATACATAGAAAATACCCAGACCAAGACAAACAGACATGTTCATGCACACAAATGTTTGCCATGTGTGGGAATCGAACCCACGAGCGTTGGTGTCAAAGTCGCGTCATTCGCGACTGAGCCACCGAGCTCGTCAAAAATAATTTAATATTATTTGTTAGCTGTTTCATTGTCTTAACTGGATTTGCGTTTTATCATAATTATAAATTTTATTTGCTCTAAAACATTGAATACGAGGGTGTTATAAACATAAATTGTTGTATACATGTTTTGCTAATAGAAATAGTATGCAAGTATTAGTCTAAAAATCACTTAAGCTATAAAAATGTTTTTATCAATAAGCCACATATATAATGCTTTCATAAAACCCATGGGATTTAACATTTTTATGTCTTCGGGTATTTCATTAAATATTTTAACACACATACATACACAACTAACTTTATATGTTTCAAGTTTAGGTGTTTCTTCATACACCAGTCTATTGAGATTTCTCATATAACGAGAATATATCTCGACGTCAGACGCATAAGGTCGGATGTGGGCTTACACTCAAAATGACTTTTTTACGACGATGAAATCAGTTCAATGTGCTCTTTCTGTAACATCTGACTCTTATATTTCTATCCTTTTTCATTGCTATAATAACTAGATTGCATAATGTCGTATTTAACTTTTTCCCCAATTTTATGCAAGTATTAAAACATAACTTTAAAAGTGATGCTATGCCACTAATATTTTTTGTTTAAAAAAGTTGCAACAAGAGTTATATTCTTAGGCTAAAAAAAATATTGGAACTGGTACGTATTTGTGTATGTAGATATTATGCCTTTTTCCACAGTATTCTATGACAGGTTCTAAGTCTTGATTTGACTTTGTGCCTCACAATGAAAAACATATCCATTGGCATAATATCTTATACAGCCTTTTGCTTCAAGTATATTATTTAGGGATTACAGCTTTCATAGTCGTTGCGACGTTATGCTTCCAACGAATATAACTTTTCAATAAAACTTTGAGACGTTTGTGGACAAACTACGAGTATGTTATGATTTTTGCTTGCCGCTAAATTTTGGCAAATTATGTCGAGTTCGGACAGGTCCGGCGGCGATCGAGTGTGTTCGGGCTCGGTCGCAAAGCCACAACCGTGCGCCAGACGACCAATCGCGCGCTTGTTTACGCGATATTTGATTAGTGTTAATTTCGAAAAAACGGACCTCCAATTATTTGAAAAATATTTTGCATTGTATTTCGCTCAAAATAGTGCCATTTTTTGCTAGGTTTTGTTATATGCATATATACAATTAAAATGGATGACGAAAATCAGGTAAGTAGACAACTTTATCTAACTATTAAAATTGCCTTATTAGCCTTTTGATCTTTACTCCTAGGTACTTAGGTACCTCACCTATATTTACGCAGGACCACCCATATCTTTGCAGGATAGTTTAGACTGAAACTATTCCGTTCGGCCTTCTTTCAAATTAAGCTATGTCAATGTCAAAAAGAAGAAAACTAGTTGATATGACGGACAAAATACTAAAAGTCCGTATGGATAAAAATGATAGCGCGCTCATCATTCCCGGTAAGTTTTTCACTGCAAGCAGTTACATCTACTTAGCAAGTATTTTTCAACAACTCTGTCGCAGTTAGGTATAAGATCTCTGACGGTTGTTCCTCTGTATAATAGGTACCTCCTTAGTCCTTACTGATTTTGCCTATTAACAAATAGCTACCTACTTAAAATATAAAATTGGTGTCAAACATTGCATTGGAGAGAAATTCGTGAAAGGGAGTTTAGGTAAACAACTCGAGGGAGGTATGACCATTCCTGAACTAAGAGGGAAGCATGTGCCGGCAAATAAAACACCTCAAGTCAAGTCTGTCATTGACCATATCAATTCTTTACCATGTTACGAAAGTCACTATTCACGAGAGAAAAGTGGCAGAAAGTTTTTAGGTCCCGACCTTATCATCCCGATCATGCAAACATTACAAAGATATAATGGCGGAGAAAGGCGTGGCTTCTGAGCTTGTTGCTAAGGAATGGATTTACAGGAACATTTTTAACACAAAATTTAACTTGAGTTTCAAATTGCCGTCTGTAAATACCTGTGACTGCGATGCGTTTGTAAAGAATTTTTTATATTAAACGTTACAAATGAAACTGAAAAAGGAAAATTAATTAGACAAAAACAAGCGCATGAAAAATTGGCCGAAGAAAGATATAATATGTTAAAATGACAGCATAAAGAGGAAGCTAAAGCAAGTCAGGGCAACAAAATGTTTTGATGCTTGATATGCAAAAATACATGGCTACGCCGAATTTGGCGAACTCTAAGTCATTTTATTTACGAAAATTATGGACTTTGAACCACAGTTTAGCTTCCTGTTTGTTACGCTGGGCAGAAGAATATCATGCTCAACTTTCTGACGTGGAACAGTTGACTGTTTGGTCACACAATTGTGCTGGTCAAACCCACAACACAATGGTAACAATGGCCTACATGTGGTTATAACACACATTACCTCAAATAAAATAAAAGTTATAAGTCATAAATTCATGGTTAAAGGACATACCCACATGGAAGTCTATCAAATTCATTCTCAGATAGAAAAAAAAGAAAAAGCAAATTAAAACCATGCAAATCACAATCCCAAGAGATTGGTCCCAATTCATAAAAACATGTGGTGGGAAGAGGAAATTTGATGTGTATGACATGAGCTTGACAGATTAAGGAAAAATCGGCCAAGTGCGAGTCGGACTCGCGCACGTAGGGTTCCGTACCACTATCTATAAAAACGGCAAAAAAATCACGTTTGTTGTATGGGAGCCCCATTAAATATTTATTTTATTCTATTTTTTAGTATTTGTTGTTATAGCGGCAACAAAAATACATCATCTGTGAAAATTTCAACTGTCTAACTATCACGGTTCATGAGATACAGCCTGGTGACAGACGGACGGACGGACGGACGGACGGACAGCGGAGCCTCAGTAATAGGGTTCCGTTTTACCCTTTGGGTACGGAACCCTAAAAAAGGGAAAGAAGGCGAAGATTTCAAGATTTCAGAGTGTGTTTGGCTTCAGGTGAGAAGGGACAATCCAGGCATTCTATTATATGTGATTTCAAAACACACAGCATTGTATTGAAGAAGCATCTATAGAAATTGCCTTAAATCATGTATAATCTGTGGTAAATTCTATACTTCCCTGTATTACCTGTCTCTTTCACTCCTTGCAGAGCGTGTCAAAATCCTTGAGTTTGACACCTGTCAACTTCGATTCATAGTGTTTATAGATTTTGCAAAGTTTTTCAATTTTGATAAAATATTATATTTTAACAATTTAAAGTCTCTCTGACTCGTAAGATTATTGCTTAAGCGTTAATTTTTATTTTATTTTCTTTATTAGGGACCTCAACAGCATAACATATAAATTAAATACAGTGCATAAACATCAATAACAAAGCCAATGACAGATGACCACAAACATTAACAATATTAACTGTAGACAGTTAGGTTACCTGCTTAAATATTATGATACATATATATAGATATATATATAGAGAATAAAGAATAAATAACATTAAAATTAATTATTATTTTAAAAATAATTTAAGCACGTGATTTTTTATACGTTTTTACTGTAGTTGAAAATATCTATTATCAGCAAATTTTTTATTATAATCGCGAAGAATGCGCACAAGCGGGGAGTTCTGTGCATAATTTGTATGTACGAAACGAATGGCAAAAAGTGTCTGTTTTGTGTGACGTGTGCGAATAGAAGGCGTGTTAAAGGTAATTTCTGACAGAAGTTTAGGACTGTCCATGCGACCAGAAATGATGTCGTGCAGCAAGCAAACATCTAGAAGCTGTCGCCGGTTATCAAGACTTATAATTTTGTGTTGTGCATAAGCGGACTCATAGTCTAGGTCCCATTTTTTTACACGAAAGTTAAGATGGCGTACAAACGAGTGCTGAATTTTTTCAATTCGTTCTTTATGGGTTATGTATTGAGGCGACCAGATACACGATACATACTCAAGCAAACTCCTAACGTAGGAGAAATATATTACTTTAAGACAAGTTATATCCTTGAATGGCTCGCAAACACGGTAAATGAATGCCAAGTTTCGATACGCTTTAGTTTTTATATCGTCGATATGATGATCAAACAACATTTTATTGTCGAGGGTCACACCCAAATCCTGTATATTATTAACTCTTCGTACACTTTCACCGTTCATACGATAGTCAAATAAAATGGGTTTTGAACTTCTTGTAAAAGTGATTTGAGCGCTTTTACTAATGTTTATACTGATTCGATTTAAATCATAATAACGATTCAAGCGGCCTAAATCGCATTGTAATTTATTAGTCTTCTATTTTGCTCACTTGCAGAATTTTTTTTTTGTCATCTGCATACAACCAGAATTTTGAGTGAAGTAAAACCGTGTAGATATCGTATAGATAGACGTTATATAAAAGCGGCCCCAGGTGTGAACCCTGAGGCACTCCCGAGGGAAGAAAAATGAAATCGGATCTTGAGCCACCAAGTACAACTGCTTGTCGTCTATTTTTTACATATGAAGACATCCATCTAAATAAATCGCCCCTAAGCCCCAGTCTGAATAATTTGCGCAGCAAGATAACGTGATCCACACGGTCGAATGCTTTCTCAAAATCAGTGTAGATCACGTCAACCTGCTTTCTCTTATCCATCTGAGAGAGAACAAACCCTACAAACTCACTTAGATTAGAGACAGCAAACCGGCCATTGGTGAAACCATGCTGTTGTAATGGAATACCCTTATTCAAAGTTGAACATATATTATTTAGAACAATTTTCTCGAATATTTTAGCAAATTGATTTAATATCGATATAGGTCTATAATTATGAATTTTAAGTTTTGACCCTTTTTTATATATAGGTACAATAAGTGCTTCTTTCCACTTTTCTGGGAATTTACCTTCTGATAGCGATCTGTTAAACAATATACATAATGGTAATTTTAATCTCTCAGCACAATGTATTATAAATATTGAGGGTATGCCATCACTGCCAGCCCCACTATTACGATCTAGACTTATAAGCAGTTTATAAATGTGATCAGTACTTATTTTTGCAGAACAAACTGTCTCTTCTGCGTCACAAAAAGGTGGTGCCAGGTCATACTCAGGATATAAAGGTGCCGGTTCGATAAATATAGAGCTAAAAAAATCGCTAAAGTTTTAGCATATTGTTTGGTTATCGTCTAATATTGTGCCATTATACTCAAAAGATTTTGGATAAGAGGAACTGCCGCGGCGTGCCTTAACATAAGTCCATAATTGTTTGGGATTTTGTTTAATGTTGGTTTGCATTGACTTAACGTAAGTACACCAACATTCTTCCTGAAGTTTATTTTGACGTTTGCGCAACAAATTGAATTTGTCATAATCTAAAGGGTTATGGTATTTTTCCATTTCTTATGCATTTTGTTTTTTTCTTTAATGACCTGTATTAAAGCATAACTATACCAAATCGGGTAACATGATTTTATAGTTCTCGTTTCAAGTGGGACCAATTTACTTATTAGATTATAGAGACAATCATAAATCTTAGTAACAGATTCTTCAAGCGTTGAAGCCGACAGATAACTGTACCAATCCACATTACTTAACTCCTTATTAATGGATTCATAGTCCCCCTTATGAAACCTGTGTCTAGGTGTGTTTGATTCTGTGAGAGGTACAGAGAATATATCACTAACTTTAATTTCTAGCGACGGATGGTGGGGATCCTCCTTTACTAATGGACAAGTAGATCTGTGTGCTTCAATACTAAAGTTGCTAAATATTAAGTCTAAGATATTACCAATGTCTAAAGAATACAGTGTTTCTATCAGATTAATTCCAGCATTTAGAGTCTCAGATGCGCCACGGCGAGGAAATTCGGGATTATGCGAGGAAATTCGGGATTATTAGTTAATAGCTAGATTTTATTGATAATGAGCACAGGCACTAAGACTAATACTGAGTGTGATGGGTCGGAGGCCGCTGCTTCGGAGGGAGAGCGGTCACCAAGACCCCGTCGGCGCCGAGCGAGTAAATCCGATAGCGAGTCTTCCTCATCCTCGGAGGATGGAGAGGGCTTTGCTACACCGCCCCCCAACAAGCGCCGTAAGTACAAAAAAGATATTTCATGCGACCCACAAGTAGATTCCTTAGTGAATCAGGTAAACTTTATTTCAGGGTATTTAACTCAGATACCCCAATACATAATGTCAAATGCACAGGGTGTTAGCTTACCCAGCACTAGTGCCACAGTAGAGCAACCCTACTCTCAATCCCAGTACTTAGTTAATCCTTGTAAAGATAAAGAAAATTTTAATTTAGGTGATTTGAATACTAATTATGATGAAAAAAGAATGATTCCCTTGTCAAAGCAGGAACGGCTCATTAAAGTTAATCAGTTACATCATTTTGATACTCGAGCATGGCAGGGCATGAGATATAAGTCAGTATTGCAGGTTATTCTGCTACCCCAGGTTTCATTGCACTAAAAGTGAATGAGTAGTTATGTCACTTTAATAAAACAAAGGATTTTCTAGCATCTGCAGAAAATATGCTAGCAGGGTTAACAAATGCGCAATTGACGAGCTCGGTGGCGCAGTGGTGAAACGCGCTGTTACGCTACTTTGACACCAACGCTCGTGGGTTCGATTCCCACACAGTACAAACATTTGTGTGCATGAACATGTCTGTTTGTATTGGTCTGGGTATTTTCTATGTATATGTATTAAAAAAAAAAGTATTTACGTATGTTTATCAGTTGTCTAGTACCCATAACACAAGCTTCGCTTACTTTGGGGCTAGGTGGCGCTGTGTAATTTGTCCGACAATATTTATTTATTTATTTTTATTTAATTAGAACAGCAAGAATTATTAAGACAGGCTTTACAAGAGTTGCTTAATTGGGCAGCAGTTAATCCAAGTGAGTTAAATCCAGGAAATTTATTTGAAAGAGTCTCAGTACGACTAGGGCAAGGCTCACAGCTACATAAGTGTTCAGAGATGATTATGCAAATTATATGTGGCAGGCGGAGTGAGTATATAGAAATAAGAAGAGAGAGAATATTAAAAGAAATTAACGGTCCTAGTCTAAAGGCGACTTTAAGAGAGATTCCCCCTAGCGCAGAATACTTGTTTAGCCGACAAGCTTTGCAACCTGCTATTCAGTCATTGGAAGGTTCTCATACATGGCTAAATAAGCCAGAATATATTAAAGAGAAGGGAGTAGGTCGAATAAAGTCATTTCCTAGTTACCGACAAGATAGGAGGCAGCCATCCTCTAGTAATAGGGGTGGAAAAGTTGAACACAAGAATAGGCAGAGTACTTCCCAGAAACGCAAATTTCGAGACGTTCGTGCCAATAAGGACAACTCAACAGCAAGTACAAAAAACAAGTGACTATACAGGGGGCCACCAAGCTTTCAAGGGGGGATGCCTGAAACATTACTGGGAGGTATGGAAGAGGCTTGGCGCAAATCAGTTAATATTAGACTTAGTTATCAGAGGACGCATACCTTTCACAACGAGACCTCCTTTACAGACTCTAACCACCAGTTTACAGAGAAGGTTCAACACAAGGACTTCTCCAGTGATGACTAATATAATATACGAGTTGGAAGAGCAGGGAATTTTGGAAACACCCAAGGTTTTAGATACAGGTTTCCTCTCCAAGATGTTCCTAGTCAAGAAACAAGAAGGGGGAGTGCGCCCAATATTCGATTTAAGGGGACTCAACAAATATGTTACAACAAGACATTTCCAGTTGGTATCTGTGACGCAGGTAGGACTAGGCAGGCAGGTAGGAGACTTTGTACAAAACAAGGATTGGATGGTCAAGATAGATCTTCAATAAGCATACTTTCATTTGCCAAGTTGAACGTCTAGCATGGAAAGTTGGGGATGGTACGACCAAGTCACTCACTGGTCTGTAAAAGAAAAGGAACTATTGGAAAAGAGTTGGCGAAACTCTACATTAGTGACATATAAAGCCCCAATTAAGCGTTGGATTTCATGGTGTGAGCATAACAGTATAAATCGCAAGGCTCCCCAAGGGAATGAAGTAGCCCGATTTTTGGCCAAATTGTGTATTGGGACGGGCTTGCCTATCGGACAATTTTACTACACAAGTCTGCAGTGTCTACTTTTGTAGCAAACGGAAATGAGGATATTTCAAAGAATTTTTTTGTACATCAGGTGTTAAAAGCCATATCACTATTGAGACCGCAGGAACGAAAAGCACCAATTTGGGATACAAAGTTACTTTTTAATTGGCTTATGAACACCCCATCTTCAGAAACGCTGTTTGATGTAGCTAGAAGAACAGCCATAATCCTGTTATTAGCATCGGGACGTAGAGTTCACGACCTCACTCTCCTTGAGATATCTGAGGGTAGTTTTGTTGCGGATGATAAGAATAGTGAAATAACACTGTGGCCAAAGTTTGGCTCAAAGACAGACCATGCTAGCAATAGACAATCTGGATGGCTATTAAAACAACATCCTGAGGAATACATATGTGCAGTGAGACACATAAAGAAAATAATTCATTCCACACAGAGGCGTTCAGAAGGAAATATAACAAGTTTATTTATTTCAATCACAGGCCCAGTCAAACCAGCTTCCCGAGCTATGATAGCAGGCTGGATAAGATCTATTTTTAGAGAAGCTGGAATAGATGCATCGCCAGGCACAGTACGAGCTGCAGTAGCCTCGAGAAGTTTTATTGAAAATAGACCAATAGATGAGATCCTAATCAGGGCAAATTGGAGAAGCTGTCAAACTTTCCAGAATTTTTACTGCCGCAAGGTAGACCAGAGCAGCAGCAACAACAAAGAGACTGAAGACAGGCTGAGAGACAATTTTATAAGCCTTTGAATGACCCAAATAGGGTAGTTACATTACGATACCATAGAGTTATTACCTCTTTCATGATCTCACAATCTGTGTTGTAAGATGTTAGAATTTGATACATATTTTAGTTCTTTGTTGATTTGGAAACTTTTAATAATGAAGATTAATAATAAAGGAGAGTTTTTGGTTAAAGTCAAGTTTTAATATGAATGAGGAATAATATAATAAATGTTGATTCTTATATAGAAATTTATTTATTTTCACATAGTGTTTATAGTATGCTCTTTCACCAGCAGATAACAAACAGGTCTTCAAAACAATGCTGTGTGTTTTGAAATCACATGTAATAAGACTGTTTTGCATTCCAACAAAACAGTTATTATGTGTGTGAAAAAACACACAGCATTGGAGCAAGGGGCTTGCTGGTGTTGATAGAAGACTATGAATCGAAGTTGACAGGTGTCAAACTCAAGGATTTTGACACGCTCTGCAAGGAGAGAAAGAGATAGGTAATACAGGGAAGTATAGAATTTACCACAGATTATACATGATTTAAGGCAATTTCTATAGGTACTTCTTCAATACAATGCTGTGTGTTTTTTCACACACATAATAACTGTTGTGTTGGAATGCAAAACAGTCTTATTTTATAAATGCTCTTTCGCTGATAATTTTTCTGAAGTATCGCTTCTGCGAAACACTTCTAGATTGCAATTACGATCCAAAAGCGCGTCGAAGTGCGGATTAGTCACATTGCAGATTAGCCATTAATTCCTTAATAGAGCTTCCTCCGGAGGAGACGCGCACCGATCCGCCCTCGCCACCAATGCAAATGGGACCATTGTGACAACTTTGGAATATAGTACCATTTGCAACTAAACAGCTAGGTATACCAAATACGGGGGGGACACTTCGGGGATCTCCGACAAAATAAAATCACTTGTTGATTTAAGTAAATTCAGCATAACCAAATAGATACTTACGGGTAGCATTAATTTTATATTGGTCTTCTTACTAGACTTTTGACGAGAAACCATAGATGCAATATGCTGTGTTTCCTGGCTTGCTATAGCATCTACATACCATTCACCACTATTCTGTGTTACTTTAAAGCCAGGAACGTCCAGAAATAGTTTCTCCAAAGTAGGGTAACCCAATTTTTTGAATGGTATCCATTCACCTTGAAGTTCGCGGTAGTCACCTGCAAATAAAGTAATATTAAATGTATATGAATATTAAACTATTTTTATTTTAAACCATGGAAATAAACTTAATCTGATTTCTTACTTACAATTAGTATTTTTGGTTATAACTTAAACTAAATTAGCATCTACATTTTAATTTTAAATATATATAAAAAAAAAAATTTGAATAATTCATCAATGTAATATAAAAATACCATTTTAATTAATAATGACTAGTAACATAACAAATTGTATGTCAGTCTATAAATATCTACTATCTAATGTCGGTACCTTATTGTCAATGATGATATTAATTGAATTGATGATGTTTGAAGTTAACAGTGAATACATTAACCGATTGTAGACTGAATTTTTATAAGGTCTGGGATTCATGTGTTTTTTTTTATATTTTAATGTCTCCACAACCCTAAATCGGGTCAATTAATTAGATGTAGTACTTACTTCTAGAAAACTTGAGGCACGTGCCATATGGCACCGTTAGCCTCTAATGTAAGTATCTTGGTTCAATATCGAAAGTCAAAATAAAATAGCTTCGTACATTTTTACTTCTGCCTACCCCGCAAGGGACTTGGCATAAACGTATTGATAGATAGATAGTAAATTTTTCTTATACACTTTATAATCAATAAAATATATGAGGACAATCGTAGATCTTACATTACTCAATAAAGTAGAACAAAGTTATTTATGAAACTAAAAATTGTAAGAAAGACAGAGACCATCATATTTACGACATTCATTTTAAATTAGTTATCCGTGCGGTGACGGAGAAAGAACACTAAAAATCACCGCCCTTTTTCCCGTGGATGTCGTAAGAGGTGACTTAGGGATTTACTGAGATTTCAGCTTCTTAGGCGGTGCTAGGGTAAATACCCGCCTGGTTGGCCACCACCGTACACACGGCGTAAAAACACCCGTGAAGTTGCATACCTAAGAGTAAGTCGCCTTTCGGGATCAGCTAGTGTTTACCCAGTGCTCGATGGATTGTTGATGCGATATTGCGGCAACAGTGGTGGATTTTTTATATACATTGTCAGGAGGATTGAGCTGATCCGTTGGCTATGGAGACCGGTTTAAACGGTTGTTCCGCTGACCGCGCGCGGTATAGTACAGGGGCCCAATCAAGTCTAATCACCTTGAAAGGCTGCCCTTTCATACCGCGCATAAACTCAGGGTAGATCGTCGTGCCGATTGGTGACCGAATGGTGCGACCCGGCGACTACCTCCGGGTGATTCGCGGGCCATTGCGTTCGATAGATCACTACAGCTCCTTTGTCGACTAACTAATGGAGAAATAGTCCACCGCGCTTCTTCTCCATTCTTCTCATGACAGCGCAAATAGGAATACATATTCTTACAGCGGTGCACTCCGCCACCATCCTGTTCAAGGTTGAGTTCGCTAAACCTTAATGCCGTCAGCCAACACCTTGAGACGGTACTACCCGCCATGCTCTTCCTGACGGAGACACAGATCCAGCGCACACGTCCTACGAGTACATCCAGTACCCCGGTCACGTGCTTGAAGAGCTCGGATGTATGTTGTCGCCATCTGCGCTGCTTAGAGGATTCCACCTTTCCCGTTCTCTGGGTGCATGTAAATCTGGGCATTCAGAGCCGTATTTACATGTGCCTAAATCGACCCCATACTAGGGACACGGAAAGGATTCGGTTCTTTGAATACTTGAGTCGAGCGGTAGATAAAGCGTAGGAGCGGTACCCTACTGCAGAGATGGTGTGTTTGGGGGACTTTCGACTCTCACCACGACCCTTGGTTGAGATCCTCCATAACTAACCATGCAGGAAGGACCGCTCACGCATTCGCTCTTTCGCACAGCCTGTAGACCAACCTACCAGAATACCAGACATCGCTGGTCAGTTGCCCTCTCTACTAGACCTACTGCTGACCACCCAGTCAGCTGGCTACCGGGTTGAGGTCAGGGCACCCCTGGGCACATCTGACCACTGCCTATTGTCCAGTACAGTGCCAACCACAACACATTGGGACGGCATGCCCGGCTACTTTGCTTCCGTAACATGGGGGCAGCGCTGTTTCAGTGAAAATGATCTCACGGTGAGTTTTGCGACCATTGTTGACGAGATCGGCATTGGTAGGTATGGAATACTACATTCCTCACTCCGATATCGCCATCAAAAACCGGAGATGCGCTTGGTTTTATCGCGAGTGCGCTGAAGCTGTTAGAAACAAACGAGCGGCGTATCGCGGTTGGACCAGGGGTCGCGCACTCAAAGATCCGAATATTAACTTGCTGAAATCGGCCTATTTCTCTTCTTTTACTTTCCTACAGTGCGAAAGACACACACAAATGTGGCACAAAAGGCATCTATAGCCTAGAAGAAATCTAGTCAATTAAAGCTCGACTACTGTGAACCAACGGACTATTAATCATAGCCCTATTGTGTAAGTATAGGTTGCAGAAGTCAAGTAAAATATGATGATATTATGAGACTATATAAAATAAAAGTAAAATTGCATCCGTCAGCAATTTCTCAGTTTTGAAGAAATTGCTTTCCTTCCTAATCTAACTAGTGCCACATATAACGCCTGAAAAAGTCTAATGGGCTCTTCATCGCATTAAAAATAGGAAGGCAGTTGGAGCTGACAAAGTCCCCATCGAAGCCTGGAAGGTAATGGGGCCTCCAGGTGTGAGCATCTTGACCGACTTATGTAACCACATGGTCCTTACTGGAAAAATCCCAAACCAATAAAAACTTGACCGTCCTTGACTGTTTCAGCATAGACCTGTCGTTTGATAGGTCAATGAAGTAGTCTTTACTTAAGTGGCACAAGCAGGAGCTGCGTGTCACAGAGATGTATATGTTGCACAGGATGTGCGGAATGACACGTAAGGAACTCCCACATTTGCTGTAGCCTTCGTGTCTGTGCCAAAGTAGACAAACCGGAAGAGTATCGCCTACAATGGTACGGCCACGTCTTACGAAAACAGGCAAGTTACGTGGGGAACAAATGTCTAAATGAGGTAGAAATTGAAATTTCTAGCAGACACTGCAATGCAACTACAATCGGGGCCCCACAAGGCACATACAATCTATTGCAAAATCCAGAAGAAATTGCATACTTTACCCTTTGTTATAAGAAGCTCCAATATACTTAAATTCAAAGACATATGACTGTCTACTGGTTATGAAAAACATTTATTATTACTATTTGTTATATCTACAATTAATCTAATTAATAGATAAATAATAAATGTTAAACTTACGATTACATTGTCTTATTGTAAGTGCCCCTTTCACTGATATCAGAGTAGCCCTCAGGGCCTGAATCACTTGTTCTTTGTCAGCCATTTTTTACCTGTTAAATAATTTTATTAAGACATTAACCTCCAAACAATCACAAAACATAGGTCTGTGCAACTAAACTAGTATATATTATACATACTTTCTGAAGAATCACATAATTTGAATGCTTTTCCTGAGTAACTGACTCTTAGTAATAGTTTTCTAAAATTGCAACAATATTCTAATTAACCGCTAGGCTATAATAATTGCTTATAAGGTGATTGTATCCTGCTGTATTTTTTTTATTTCATTCCAACAAATCTGAAAATCTTACATATGGTTTGCTGGATGGTAAGCAGTGACCATAGCCTGTGGAAGTTTGTAACACCACTGCTTAATGTCGAGATTTCTAGTGACGTTCAATATAGAGGTCACCTAGAGGAAATGGTCAAGCAGACGTCCAAAAGACTTGGTGTGCTCAACAGAACAAAGCAAAGTACTTCAGTGCGGGGCAAATACTTATGTTGTATAAGTCTCAAGTCAGACCGCACTTGCAGTCGCCTCTGGGCACTGGGAGCACCTTGATACTGTGTGACTCCGTTCAGAGACGAGCTGTGAGAATTATAGATGATCCTAAGCTTAAAAACGGTATTGAACCCATAAGTTTAAGGAGAGATTTTGCCTCCCTTTTGTGTGTTCGCATCGATTGTACAACGGGTTGTGTTCTGAAGAATTGTTTGATATGATGCCGACAGCTACTTTTTACAACCTCACTCGCCGACAGCGGGAAGTTCACCCTCACATGCTCAATCAATTCCAGAGGAGTTTACTTCTGAGAACTCTCAAATTGTGAAATGACATCCCTAAACCTCGGGCTTTCCCAAGGAACTACAGCATGGGGCTCTTCAAGAAAGGCGCAAAGAGGTTTTTAGAGGGTCGGCAATGCATAAGTGACACCTCTGGTGCAAATGTCCATAAGCTATGATGACTGTTTACTATCAGGCAGGCTTTATACATGTTTGCTACCTTAGTGGTATAAAAAAAGTCTCTCAGGAAAACCTTGGCACCAAATACTTTTTTCCCAACTTAAGAATTCTCAGGACAAAACTGAGTTCTCTGCCTATGTCTTGATAGGGTTGAATTGAACCAAGTTTAAAAATCCCCATTAGAACACTGCAACATATACTCAATTTCAGACACAGATTAATCAACGCTTTTCCTCTACAAGAGAACAAGTACAATAAAACTAGTTAATATTTAATTTTTTTGTACTTGAACACTGGGTTACTTTCATTCACATTTCAAAAGACAACCCAAATTTAAATAGCTGTATCATTTTAAAGGGTTGGCCTCCTAAACATGGTAGAATTTATGTGTACAGAAATACTGCATGCCGTTTCAGATAATAATATTGGATGGTTAAAGTTTGGTTGGATTTGATTAGAGGAAGGATGGTTTAAAATGAATTATCTCCGTCTTTCTCTACGCATATCAGGGTAATGGGAAGAATAAAGGAGTAAGATACCTCCTATATTCTTCCTTTACTCACTCTCTATTATCAGACAATTATGTATATTAGAAAAAAATTTGTATGTTGAAAATTGATAGGTTTAAACATGATATTGACTTCATCGAATAAGATGCCTATTCACCTTGTTACTAGTGTCAACTTCAATCATGGTGCTTTCTATTGAGCAGTCAGAACCCATTATATACGTTTTCCCATACATTTCGCGGTCGTATATGACCACCCGGGTTTCGGAGGGTTAAAATGTTACTATATCTTAATGCTTTGGTTCATCATCAAATGTATGATGAGTATCTTCACCAAATTATGATAGGATCATTGAATATAAATAAATAATACCAAATAAACCAGACACCTCCTTTTTTAAAATTATTTAAAATTCACATGAACTGTAACAAGGGAATGAAATCATATATGCCTAAGTAATAAAATAGTATACTAAATTGTATATATAAATATAACTAGTAATTAATAGTTCTGATCCCTACAAAAAAAGTTCAATAGAAATGTATGTAATCATTTATGTATGTTTGAAGACAAGACTTCTAAAAACTATTGTTTGGTCTTCTATTCGATACCAGGTTCTCACAGTTCAATTAAATAACTAGAGCACTACAAGCCCTGCTGCAAAAAATATTTGGGACCTATTTAAATGCCTACGGTTGCAATGCCTCATATACAACTTGAGCCAAAGCCATTGTAATTGGGACATGGTATATTATGCCATAAACTGTGCTGGCGCTCTGTTCCCTCCGCCTACTCCTTGCTTTTCAATTCAATATGTAACAATCGCGAAAACCTAAGACAATACTACTACTTGCCATTTGTGTTTCAAACAACAAAACTCTTTTTTCATCTTAATTCATATAGTGGGTTCAATTGTCACACAAGGCAAACATTTGAGTGCACGAATATGTCTGCTTGTTTTGGTCCAAGTGTTTTTAACAGAGGTAGGGCATATCAAAATAGACCACTGTGGAAGTACCTCTACCTCACAGAAAATCATAGCCAAATAACAACCCCTGTAGACTTGTTGTGGTTTTGCAAATAAGCAATATCAGTCAGTTCATAAATTTAGTAGCAGATATGACAAGTGCGTTAATAAAAATAAAATGCTCAAAGATGTAATAAATTTTAAATAAATGATATGAAAGTGGTAATTTCAAGCTTGAAGGGTGCTGGCCATAGTCCCGGAAGATACCTACATTTAGGGGACGTATGCATGCATCAAAGGTAACAACAGCCTTGAACATAGTTATTTGATGAAATATTGATGTACAAAGTAACCACAGCACCTGTTTTATTTTATGTGCATTCAATTTCATTTCTGATCTAATGTCTGTTTATGAACCAGTCTTTTATATATTTATATTCAGTAAAGTCAAGAATTGAAGAAACCATATCTCAAAAGGTTTTTTTTAAATGAAAGGGTATATTATTTGAAATATTAGCCAGACAGAGTCGCTTTACGGGCGGTAAAGATTTTTACAACTAATACTTACTATCGTACGTAGTAGGTACCGATTTACCTGCTAGCCGGTGAAATGTGTCAAGTTTGCGAAGCGAAGGTACCCGACATACATTTATTTACCGTGGGTAGGTACCTACGATACCAAATTCCATGTAGATTTTTTCAAGAAATCCATTCGTCTGAAATATTGTGAAGGCTTTCCTGAAAACATTTATGACGCGTAAGCAAGAGAAATCAACGTCTTACAACACAACACGTACAATTACCGACTGGCAATTACGATTACTTTCTCTTGATTAGATTAATCATAAAATTATATTTGAAGAGTATTTACAATAATTTTGCGGCTACTTACAAACCAATGATAAAAATACTGGCAAACTAAATAAAATTAAAGATAACTATATTGATATTTTATTCAAAGGAGATAAAGTACTTCACTGACACAACACCATAAACAACACTATTGCAGATTGCAGGTTTTTTTGGTTTTTTTTTTGGTTCTTTTTTATCCCCAAGGGGAACGGCAAAGGGATCTAGCCCATACAGCCAAGTAATCAGTTTAGAACCATTTGAAAATCTTAATTCTATGTTCCAGCTTCAGGAACTGTGCTGAATAAATACTTGGGAAGGGTACTTCGACCCAATCAACCCAGTTTAAATACCATCCGTAAAACGATAGGAATTTTTCAAGGTTTTCTTGAGAACTTATTCACGTCTTCCAAAAAGTGCATAAACGTGTTATATTTGACGTTTTTCAGTATTGTATAATTGCACTAGCACTTATGTTACAAAACAGTATCGAAATTGTCACATAAAACTAATTTTACACTGAATTGTAAAAATTTCAAGTATAAGAACAATGTCACTAGTCAAAAGCGCGGGAAGAAATCCGCAGATTGCAGGACAATCGACGTGTTGCCAGTCAACCAAAATCAAGTTTACCAAAACCAGACTAAAAGATAACATGACAATTCAATGTCACTGTTTTTATTTTTTTATGTTGTCCTTTAACTACAAAAAAAAAAAAGTATGTTATTCTTAGTATGTGACTCTACGAAGAAGTGGCTTGAAGAGTGCACAATAAATTTAATAATTTAGCAAATAATGGAGACGCTATGATGTTTCATACACTAAAACATAGACAAATGTTAGTGTGATTATTAGACATACACATTACAGTTTAATAATGTTATTAATGTTAACAAATGCACACAAAGTATATACAAAGAAGGGGTGTTAAAATATGTAAGAAAGGGTTTAAAGTTGTTGTTCGGTGGGGGGGGGGGGGGGGGGGTAGAGGGAGTGAGTAGATCATAAACAGAGCATGAATTTTTGGGGTGGGAAAAGAAGATATGGTCTGGAGTATCCTCATCCAGGCCACACTCGCACAGAGAACTGTCCCTCACCCTGACATTCGTCAGGAACACATTAGTGCAGGTGTGCCCTAAGACTAATCAAAGACGACAGGTGTTGGTACAAACAAGATCTATTAAAGTCTCCCCATCAACAGAGAAATGGGTGGGGTCATTTACTATTTGTTGCAGGTCAAAATAATGACGAAACTGTTGAGCCTCTGCAGCGCCTCAATTGAAATTTTAAAATCAAATGTTGCACGTTTTTTAAAAGAAAAACCTCATAGGTATCATGTGAAAAAAGTTTTACTCGAAAATATCACACCATGAAAGTTTAATGTAAATTAAAAGTATCTGTTGCTATAAAACGGAAATTTCATACTTTAACCCCTATTATATGAAAGCGAGAGCTGGATTTGGTAGAGAGGAGAGAGAGAGAGAGAGAGTCAAAGTAGAAAAAACGCCGTCGAGATGCGAGCGTTGTGCAAAATATGTGGCGTAACGCTTTTGGATCGATAAGACGAGCTTTGCTGTCAATAACAGTTAAGTTAACAATCAGTTCTGTAGCAGATCAGAGGCCCCTGTTATTTTCGCTATTAAGCAGGTGCTGTATAGATCATCACGTCACATCAAGGATTTACTGACACGTCTTGTGTGGATTTCTGAACATAGTGGTATCCCAGGAAATGAAATTGCTGACCAGTATGCTAAGGATGCAGTATGCAATGGATGTTCGACCACTCAGTGCAAGTAGAATATCGTTACAATCTCAGACTGTGAAAGGTTAGTTTTATGGCTCCATTCATGAATTTCACCGCTTTAATGACAAAAGTCTAAAATTCGTACTAAAACCTATTTCGGAGACACAAGTAGCTAAGATTCTTCTATCAATTAAGTCGAATGCATGGTAGTGGTAATAAATGGTAGTGAAGGTATCAGCAGAGATATGGTCTTATTGACACTTCCTCAAACTCTAACTCCTATCACTGATATAGTTAACAGGACAATCGTTACAGGTATTATGCCCCAACAATGAAAGTTCCCCACAATTTTCCTCTAGCTAAAGTTGACTATCCATCCGAATTTAAAGACCTAAGGTCAATAAGTATTTTACCGTTTTTGTCCAAAGTGTTAGAAAAAGCAATTTATCATCAGTTAATAAATTACGCTGAAATAAATGGGATTCTTCCTACTCACCAATCAGGCTTCCGTAGAGGTCGTGATACTACAACTTCTCTGCTTGACGTCACGGACAATATCCTCGTGTCTAAATATTCCTTCCCCTCTGCCATCCCAATCACGCCCCTCATCCCAGACCCCACACATTAATGACATGGTGCAGATGTATACTGCACAAACTTCATCATACCGCAAATCAGTTGTTATTTCGCGCCGTCCTACTTCCTTAGCTTCAGGTCCAGGTTACGACACGCGTGTTCATGGGATGATTACAGAAACTCCGGTTTCTCTTCTTCCTAATGTGTGCGCAATGAAGGACTTTCCCAATGATAACCTTTTTAAACCACTCATTTTCACCCTTATGAATTTACTAACCCGTTTCAGTGATACCGAATTACCGTATAGTATCCGCCAAAAACTTACTTAGCTGATTTCTGTATACTGTAACATTCCAAACAAGTCTGCAGTAGAATTGTCGGAGCATCAAGCATAAGAAAGCTGATCTACTCTACCTGATAAATAAATACAGCCCCGTCATTGTTGCTGTCCAGGAGATGTGGCTTAAACCTGGAGCCCACTTCAGGGTCTCTGGATATTCATGTCTCTGGGATGACAGGGATGATGGCCGTGCTGGTGTTTCGATCCTCGTTTCCAAATCCATTGTCTTCTTCCAGATCCCGCTTCCTGTACACTCTGACGGAATAAATGTTGTGGCCATTCGTACAATGAACATATCATTCTTATCTGTGTACATACCTAATCCTAAGCCCTCTATCCTCAATGAATTACTATCTATTATCTCCTCACTTTCCCCTCCTGTTGTCATACTTGGAGATTTTAGTATCCACCATAATTCTTGGGGTTCACATTTTTGCGACTCTTTATCTTCCTCATTCTATTTCTATTCTTTATCTAAACCTATGCTTGCTCAACGATGGCACGCCTACCCGACGTGTCCTTCCGTCTCAAAATGGCAGCAGTGTTGTGGACCTTTCACTCTGTTCTCCTTTCCTATCATCCCAACTGTCCTGGAAAGTCCTTTGTAATACCTATGGTAGTGACCACTATCCTATATGTATTTCCATCCTTTCCCAGAACAACACCCCAATTGCTCCACCAGTCCCACGTTTGAAATACAGTATTGCCAGGGTAGACTGGGCTAAGTATGCTTGTACTACTGACCAATTGGTTTCACAACTGCCAGCAGTGGACCCTGACAATGCCCACTCTATTTATGTACATTTCAAAAATTCACTCCTCGCTGCCGCTGATAACTCCGTCCTTTTGAAAAAGCCTCAGGAGGAGGAAAAAAAGGATCAGGAATGTTATTTGGCAACTAAAAAAGGAAAGTCTGCAGAACGTCAATATTCAGCTGAAATGTCCCTTGAGATAGTTCTATCTCAGCTATCAAATAATGGCTGCGGCAACTACAATATTGTTGGCGGGAAAAAAGAGAACAGGGTGGCAAACATTTTGTGAAAATCTATCTCCTAGTTCACAATCTTCTATAGTTTGGATTGGAGAAATGTTAAAAGTTGTTCAACATATAATGATTTTAACATTTCTTCAAAAGATTATATGGAATGGATTGAAGGGTTTGCTCAATCTCTGGCGCCACCTTCAGTTGCTTCTCTCGAGGAGGCACTGAAGACTCATAATACTGTACTGAAGACTCATAATCTACCCACCCATTGGAAGCGCTTTTTACATATGAAGAATTGGAGGCTGTTCTCGAGGGTTTGCAAGATTCGACACTAGGTATAGATGGAATCCCATACTCATTTACTGTGAACAGTAACAGTGGTACAAAAAAAATATTTTCTACAAATTCTTAATATTTGTTTATTTCTGACATTTCTTCAGAGGAATGGAGTGTGCAGGTTGTTGTACCAATATTAAAACCTAGAAAGCTAAGTTTTGACCCAACTAGTTATTGACCCATTGCTCTTTCATGTACCATGGCGAAGATCCTTGAGCATCTCGTTAAAAACAGGCTCGAATGGTTCATGGAAAGCAATTGCGTATTATCAAAGAGTCAATTTGGTTTTCGAAAGGGTTTTAGCACGATGGACAGTCTCAGCATTCTAATTACTAATATTAGGTTAGCCTTTAGCTAGCATAACTACCTGGTGGGCGCTTTTCTTGATGTGTCTTCCTTACTCAGGCAGAAGATGCTTAATCTGAGTATCCCAGTGAGGTTAGTAAACTATATCTGTAATTATCTGTTCACTAGATCTGTTGTAATTAATTTGCAAAATTGCACTTCAAAATCATATTGAATTTTAAGTGTCCGTCCGTTTGTTCTGTTTTTAGTCTGGTGAAGCTACTGTGATTCTCGAGGCTGTCTTGTATGTAGAAACTCATAATGTGGTGAAGGCAGTCATTCTAACGGACTCTAGAAGCTGTTTAGTGGCTATTAATTCTAACCTGTTAAAAGCCCCTGTCATCTTAGCAATTAAGCAGGCTTTGTACAGATGTTACAGCAGGGGCATTCAGATCCATCTTGCGTGGATACCAGGTCACAGCGGAATACCAGGGAATGAAACGGCAGATAACTTTGCTAGGAATGCCATACAGAATAGATGTCTGCCCCTCGCTGTACTGCGTACTCCCAGGACCTAATCCCGCTTGCACGCACCAAGATGTTGGCTCGTTGGAATGGGTTGTGGGCTGTGTCCGGGGCCGTGAAGGGCAGACATTATGCATCTATCCAGGATACAATTCCATCAGTGCCATGGTTTTTTAAATACCGCGATGCAAACAAGCGTGCCACATCAGTTATCTGCCGTCTCAGTATTGGACACGGCTGTATTAATGCCTTCCTGGCTAAAATCCGGGTGAAGAACAGCTCTTTGTGTGAGTGTGGCCTGGAGGAAGGAACTCCTGGCCATCTGTTTTTTAACTGCAGCAAAATTCTTCTTGTATGACCTCCTACCTACTTTTATCCCCCGTCCTGTAGATTTTAGATCCTTCCTTACCTTTATTACCTTCTCCACTTTTGTATATACTTTGTGTGAATTTATTAACTCTAATAACATTAAACTTTAAGTTATTTGTCTCTACTAACCAACCAACTAACTGTTTGTGCTGTCGTACATATTGTGTCTGTCTTTTATTATAGGTAATCAACAGAACTACAGTTTATTATGAGCTTAAAATAATCTCTAGTACACTCACAAGGCCATTATAATGCAGAGTCACATACTAAGCCTGGCCACTTACTCAGCTCGGGCCCTACTTGAGTACACGCTGAGTTATAATAATAAAAGCGTTGTCATTGGCGAAAACACCAAGAGCGCCACAAACAAGAAATAATAATAAGGAGTATTCACATCACATTGCCATATTCGAAAAGTTTTCATTCAGATTTCATACATTTTGAATGAAAACTTTTCGATTCATCTATATTTAATAAAAGTGTAGGTATGATCATTGGCAAATATCATTTGAAGATTGTTTGAAAAACCGATACAGTGGCGATTACATTACAATTGAACTTTGCCGGTTGCACAGGTTACATAATTTAATTTTTTAAGTATTAAGTAGTTGTCGATGTCATAGCCTATAGTTGACATTCGTCTTATAGAGGTGCGAACGAATGAACGACTGATGTATTTATGAAAGGAAGAAAAGAAAGAGTAACATGACAATGACATTTTTCGTGTAGGTAGGGTGGACTGAATATTTTCTCATAAAATTTTTAATTGATTTCTGTCGGAATTTTATTACCTATATCCTTTTAATGGAGGAAAGTAAAACGCACCAATCTAATGACTATCAACGAGATATTGAAGATAAACATGGAAAGAAAAAAAGTAAAAATAAGAAGAAGCGTAATGGTGGTGATGGCGACCACGGTGTTTCAGGACCATCAGATGGGTTGATAACTAACGCAGGTGATGTTCATCAGAACATATCACTTAAAGATTTAAAAATGGCCATGGAAGTATTAAATCTTCAACAAAAGCCCGCTAAAACCGCAGAAGAGGCTATGCATAAATCATATCAATTTTGGTCCACCCAACCTGTACCAAAAATGGATGAAAAAATTGTTTCCAATGAACCCATCGAACCGCCGAAATCATCGGAAGATATAAGAGCTGAATCATATACTTTGCCCGATGGTTTTCAATGGGATACTCTCAATTTGAATGAACCATTGGTATTGAAGGAATTGTACACATTGCTCAATGAGAATTATGTTGAAGATGACGACTGTATGTTTCGGTTTGACTATCAAACTGATTTTCTTAAGTGGGCTCTACAACCACCTGGCTGGAGGATGGACTGGCACTGTGGAGTACGGGTTGTAAAATCTGGGAGATTAGTTGGTTTTATATCTGCTACACCGGCAGAGCTAAGAATATATGATCATGTACAGTCTGTTGTAGAAATCAACTTCTTATGCGTGCATAAAAAACTTCGTTCGAAGAGAGTGGCCCCTGTGCTAATTAGAGAAATTACACGTAGAGTTAATTTAACAGGAATTTTTCAAGGAGTTTATACCGCTGGTATTGTGCTACCAAAACCTGTTGCAACCTGCCGTTACTGGCATAGATCACTTAATCCAAAAAAATTAATTGACATTAAATTTAGTCACTTATCGAGAAATATGACTATGCAAAGGACATTGAAATTATATAAACTTCCTGATATGCCAAAAACTCCAGGCTTTCGTAAAATGGAAATCCATGATTGTGATAAAGTTGTGAAATTGTTGAATGACTACCTGGGTAAATTTGACCTGGCACCAATATTTTCAGATGAAGATTTCAAACATTGGTTTATTCCCCAGTCGGGAATCATCGATGGTTTTGTGGTTGAAGAATCAGATGGCACAATAACAGATTTTGTGAGCTATTACACATTACCTTCAACTGTGGTTTATCATCCTACACATAAAACCCTGAAGGCGGCTTATTCCTTTTATAATGTGTCTACAAAAACACCATGGATAGAACTCATGCTTGATGCTTTGATTACGGCAAAAAATTCAGGGTTTGATGTTTTTAATGCTTTAGATTTGATGGATAATAAAGAATTTTTGGAACCTTTGAAATTTGGCATTGGTGATGGAAACTTACAATACTATTTGTATAATTGGAGATGTCCAACGATGACACCAAATAAAATTGGCTTAGTTCTTCAGTAACTATATTTCATGTTTTGTAAATGCTAGCTGGTCTTTTTTTCATAATTTTGTGGAAAGTGTTTTTATGAATGGAAATATAGCTTTAGTTCAATTTTTAACTACTTATTAACCAAACCTTGCTAACATACATATTTAATTTGAATATTAATATATTCATTTTTGTAATGAAATAAAAACATTTAAAAATATCTTTATTGCACTAATCTTCAGTGAATTGTAATGGAATTTTCCATTGTTCCTGGAAATGTTCCATGTGGATATGCTGCAGTGGCTGTAGAGGTAGCAATGTGCAAATGTCATTCCTTGTGTAGTAAGTATCTACAACTAGGCATTTACATCAGCCAAGCCTTTTTGCAATTTGCCATCAGGGGATGTAAGTATTCTCAATCATCTCAGGGGCCTGGGCAAAATAGTAAGATAAAACCACCTAGCTGAGCAAGTACCCAACAATGGCCTTAGTGACAAGTAGCTACTAACGTCTGTGCATTATTTGTGTGTTACCGATCCTGCATAAACTTCTTTATGCCTTTTTAAGAACTTTATACTGTAACCCAGGGGTCGGCAACCTTTTGCTATAGCAGGGCCGCAAATGTTGCCAGAGTATCAGTGCGGGCCGCACATATTATTTATATGTACAGACATATACATGTATTTTTTTATATTTTAAATAAAACGCATATCTAGGTTTTTAGTCATATATTATACAATATATTCATACAATCATGTCTATCAAAATTGAATTACTATCATCATGAAAGACGGCCACAATCCTTGGGTAGGTAATTCCACATGGGCATAGACATAGTGGGAGGCCTATGTCCAGCAGTGGAATTACTATACTACGACGTACTATACTAACGAGTAACATAAAAGTAAGAACTAGTGAGATTTTTGCAGCTGCATTTGACTTGCAAGTGTTTTAACGTCTGCTTTCATTTTAGTTGTAGACACGCGCAGTATCGCGTCTAAATGTTCATCCGTTAACCGCGAACAATACTTATTTTTACGGTAGTTGAGAATTGAAAAAAGTCTGCTCACACAAATATGTACTACCAAACATAGTGATTATCTGTTGAGCAAACTTTTTCAATTCCTTGAAGTTTTCAGAACTCAAACCTCCACAGAACTGTACCAGGTCAGTGATTTCCTTAAATCCCGTTTTAAGTGTGCTATTACTTTGCAAGTCTACTATGTTCATTTGCAAATTGCTTGGCACATCATTAATATCAATTGCAAAAGGATTTTGGAAAATTTCCATGTTAAGGGAGATCTTTCTAAAGTCGGTGAATCGATTCATGAACTCAGTTTGTAGTTGTGTCAACACGTTTCTCATTGTAATATTTTGCCACTCAAAAATATCTCCAGCTTATTCCACGGCTTTCTTGCAATTAGGAAAATGGTCAAGCTTTCTTTCATCAATATGCTTGAATAACAGTTTCAGTTTCATCTCAAATGATTTAACATCTGCATACATATCGCAAATCAATTTGCATTTTCCCTGCAAGCGTTTGTTGAGCTGATTTCCATATGAAGTTCCATAGTCAAGTCAGTCAAAAAGCCAAGATCGATAATCCACTGTTCGTTAGTAAGCTCTTCGACTGGATTTCCTTTCATCTCCATGAAGTTTCCAATTTCTTTCCTCAAATCAAAAAACCGTTTCAAAACGGCACCTCGACTGAGCCACCTCACTTCACAGTAGTAAGCCACGTCGCCATGATCAGCTTCCAGATCTTCTAAAAACTTTTGGAACTGACGGTGTGTGAGCCCATTTCGTCTTATAAAATTAACAGTGGATGTTACAGTATCCATTATTTCTTTCCAAGATATAACCTTGGAGCACAATGCCTCTTGATGGACAATACAATGAAAAATCAATGGCAGAGTAGATCCAGAGTCTTTCACTTTGCTGATGATTCTCCCGACAACACCTTTGTTCTGACCGCTCATGTTCTTGCCTCCATCGGTAGTGACACTTATTAACTTTTCCCAGCTTAATTGCAATGAATCCAGGGCTTGTTCCAAATGGTGAAATAAATCTTCTCCCGTAGTTGTACCTTTCAAACTGCATATTTTCACAAGCTCTTCGTAAACAGTAAAGTTTTCGTCAATGCCGCGTACAAATATGAGTAGCTTGTATCCGACACGTCGGCACTTTCATCCATCGCTAAAGAGAAGTAGTCCAAAAACTGCGCCTTATCCCTGAGTTGTTCACACAAATTAGCACCTAAGTCTTCGGTACGTCGGGTACAAGTTCTAGCAGAGAGACTAAGTTTTTCAAAAATTGTTTTCTGCTCTGGGCATATTTCTTCTGCGATAGCTAAGACACGCTCTTTTACTAATTCACTATCGGTAAACGGATGTCCACGTTTTGCTAGAATCTCTGCTACCCTGTAGCTGGCACGAACATTCAATTCGCTGTTGTCTGCTACAACCTTAAATATGTTTTGTTGATTTTTTAATGACGATGTCAAAGTGGAAATTTTCCTTTTTCGAATTTCTCCTTCAAGACAGTCAAATTTAGCTTTGTGCTCAGTGTCGCTTCAGGTTATATTCCTTTACTACAGAAATACTCTTTTGACAAATCAAGCATAACGGTTTTGCATTAAACTCGATAAATCGGCCCGGCGCCGGTTGCCGACCCGTGCTGTAGCCTATTAGAAAAACATTGGCAAAGAGTTTATTTCCTGCAAGGAATTATCTCTGGTGTGCCTGCAAATAAGAAAAACCATCAACCCTGTGCAGCAGGGATGGAAATGAGCAAAATTAATATCACAAGTCTTGCAAACATCTAAAGGCTGTAACTCCAAAGCAGAAATCAAAAATATATCATTTTATAATGATATCTGCAACTATAGATTGTTTTCATGCTACCTCCCTATCCTAACCATACATGTAACGGCTAACCCGGTAGTGTGCAACGTTAGAGTGTAACGTTGTATATCAGTACGTATATAAATATGTACAGGATATCTGTTACTAGAGACCTACAGTAACAGACGGAACTTGGGTAGGGATCGGGTGTGTGTACGTCGTGCAATGTACACAGGAAATGGTTTTCTCACTGCCGGTCGAGCAGACTCACAAGACCGATCGTACTGACGGCTAAGGGTGTCTTGGCCACAGTGAGAGGATGTTGACACTCATGAGAGTCTTCCGTCCAGAGTGGTA
Source organism: Pyralis farinalis (assembly GCA_947507595.1). Classification (NCBI taxonomy): domain Eukaryota; kingdom Metazoa; phylum Arthropoda; class Insecta; order Lepidoptera; family Pyralidae; genus Pyralis; species Pyralis farinalis. Next base: position 21,117,802 of record OX382259.1, on the reverse strand, counting down.
CTGGACAGGTATAGCCTCCTCCGGCTCTTCCAACGGCTTGTTGGGTACTTCTGGTGTTGCTTGAGTCAAACACGGCTTCTGGATAATGACCGACTTTATTTACAAAAAACATGTTCTTAAATACTAATGTTAATTACTATACACTAATGTAACTATTAACTAGTGTGCCGTGCGTGTGATTTGTCGACACAGTGATTTTGCAGTCAACTCATTGCTCGTGGTCGAAGTTCATTTTTTGTTGCGCTGACGCGACGGTTTCGCCCGGCCTCTATACGCAAGGCAGGTTGGTTGTATGTTCGTTCTGAACACATATCATGGTGTAATTTCAATATTATACATTTTTATTTATTTGTTCTTATTACATTCCTATCCCTTAATATCATCATTATAATGGCCAAGAACTAATGAAAAGTTGGTGGGCAAAAAACATAATTTTGTTAAAAGAAATTCGTATTTAAACAGAAAACAACCCACAAAGATGATTCAATCATTTTTATACTGCTACACAATGACTAACAAGTGTACCGCCTACCTGATTGTAAGCTGTGTCCATGGACTATGTGTTGCAAATATGCATAGGCTGTAGTAACTATCATTACACCAGCTCTAGACAAAGAAGTAACTATTCAAACCTGTTCCTTGATTACTTACTACCTGTAACCTGTTACTGGCCAACTCACAAGTAATGGTATGACAAAAAAACATATCCTCACATAAGCTCTGAAAAGTTCGCCTGAGTTAAAGAAAAGAAGCTGCAATGATAGTAATTGATGTTTCAATTATTATTTTACTAAGGTTACATGTTTGAACGCAGTTAGAAGTAACTGCCATTGTTTCGGGTCTAGACCAGGAAGTAACTATTCAAATCTATTACTGGCACAATATGACACGGGACAAACAGCCCTCATTACGAGTATTACTGTACAGTGATAATGAGTCAGTTAATCACACAAACTCGTACTCTCGTACGTACGGGTGCGGAAATTAATTTGAAAAAAGTAAGTACATGCTATTAATATTATTAAAAATAAAAATTGATAACGTAACATGTTCCGTTAATATTTATAATGATATTCTTAGTGTAAACTCTGTATATCATTTTAGTAAGTTTTATTAGTAAATTTGTAATATAATATGGAACCGTTAAAAAAATCATAGTAACATATAATATCTATCTATAACTTCACGCCAAATCCCTTACGGGGTAGGCAGAGAACCGAGCGCCACGTGACTTGATCCTTACATTCACTCGCTGCTTTAACATTCATTGCTCTTCTCATGCACACTCACCGGTTTCTAGGGTTCCTGACATCACCTTCTATCTGAACTGAACAAACCACCTCCTGCGAGCAGTAACAGCCTAGTGGATAAAGAACAGTCTTTGTGACTAATAAGTAGGTACCCGATTCGAATCCTGGTGTGTACTTACCACTAAATTCATGTTTTCGGATTTATGTACATATTTGCAATTATCAGTTGCTCGGCGGTGCTCGTGAGGAAACCAGCGTATACCCTACAGCTTGTTCGTCCTACACCACTGTACTACATTATCAACATCCCACTGTAATACCCTATCATCCAAAGTGTCAAATAACAGACATCTTGCCCTCTCTACTACAGCTTGGAGGTTTTTAATCATTATAGTATACTCTAATTGACCCAAATTACTTCCTTGACTTACTCCTGAGAAAGTTCATTAATATCCGGCATATTCAACGTACTGCCTGTGCTCGCCAAGGTACCTACCTCGCGCAAAACTTTAACACATGCGGAGTGAATCCCATGGCAGCAAACTTAATCAGCGACACATTATCGACAGCATCGAACGACTTCCTAAAATCGAGGTATACGGTATCAACCTATTCACCATCATCCATTGCTGGAGTCACGTACGATATAAATGACATCAGGTTACTCCCCATCCCTCGTCCCGGCCGAAAATCATACTGGACATCCTAACAGACGTTAACACTGGGAGCTCTTCTGTGTGTAAATCTGTCTGTGTTGTGTAATACAGATTCGAAAAACTTGGCAAACGCAGATAATATTGCATTCGTCGATATCCGGATACATCAGAACCCGAGCCATTTTTAGGGGCGGGCGTCACGAGTGATTTTCCACTCGTCCAGGTAAGTAATTAAGTAATTCTTCTCTCAGACACAAAATATGTGTAGTAAGGGCTTCTTAAACAAAGTGCTAAAGTATTTTACACAAAATGGCTTAATAGGGATAAAAATAAATGAATGATGAGATATATTCTCATTACAACATACTATACAAAAATAATATATACAAATACGTGGAACACTCGGAAAGTTTTGCGAAAATAACAAAAAGTGTTCTATAGGTAAATATTTTTTTATGAAATCTTTTCAAAGTAGGTACTCTCCACCAGCCTCTATAAGTACAAAGTTTCATGCGTCTGAATCAGTTTTCGAAACACTATTTCCAGTCCGCCGCAGACACCTCATTTACAGCCTGCTCGAACGCTGACAGCACATTGTCATCTTCTGGCGACGAAAATTATATCCCTATAAGATTAAAAAGAAATCACACGGTGCTTGGCGATAAATCCAGGACTCATCACCTGTAATGATGTCGTAAACACGCCGAGACGAGCCTGCTTCAAATTTGTTTATCATATCACGGCACCATTCCACCAGAGCCTACTTCTGAGCAACGGTGAGGTTGTGCGGCACCTAGCGTGAAACTATTCTCCTCATGCGAAGATGCAACTGTAGAATCTCCTGAAGGCTTCCCGATCCAATATGCAGTATGTGCTGAATCCCCTGATACGTAACTCGCCTATTGTCTTGGATTATTTTTTTCACTGCTAGCATGTTTTCTTCCGTAATTCGTAATAGCCGTCGGAGGGCGACTTCATTCCCCAAAATTAGTCGACCGCGCTTGAATTCGTTATACCAACGATACACGTTTGCCTTGGAAGGGTCTTCATTCATGAATGCCATTTGAAGTCTATCGTACGTTTCGTCCGGTGTCAGGCGACACTTGAAAAATCATAGCGCGAAAATGTTCCCGGTGCAGATCCATTTTTCAATGAGACACGATTGAAATTAGCTCACAAAAAATGTGGAGAAATTTTGAAATTGAACGTACCTGTTTTTACTTATAAACTACATAAATAATCATATTTCCAATATAACTTGATAACTGGCCAGTCTCTCATACGTAAAAACTTTTTTTGCAATACTTTCTGAGTGGCCTGGTACTGGTAATAATAATGCATAGAGTGGGTCTATGATCGCACCTCAGAATACAGAATAAACCAGAAGGAGCCTACAGCGGACAGCCGATAATACACGCGATCCGCTGTGTCCAGAAACATTTCGCAATCCCCCGCACTCCTCATACTTCCCACCCGTACAGTATTACTAGCTTAGTGACAGTTCGCCTCTTTTAGGGTAAATTAAAAGTGTTATATTAATATAAAAGATGTTATATTAATATACTATTATGCATAAAAAATGCTTTAGTAAAATAAAACACAAGTAATTTACAAAAAATATGTCTAATTTACAACATTGTAAATTAGACATATTTTTTGTAATACTAATAATATTGCCGTTTTGATTCTGAGGTAATCAATACATTTTTACGTTTCGACAAATGAAGAAGTCTTGCTCTTTGCTTTTATAATTTCATCAGTGGGGAACTGAAATTCCATATAATTAATAATTAGTTTAATCATTATAATTAATAAATAGTTTTACAAATAAACAAATATTTATATATAGATATAGATAGTTCAACAAATATTTTTGTAAAAAAACTACTATTTACACAATTTCACATATGCAGACTATATATCAAAAACATTAGTTTAGTATTTCAATCGTTATTATTAAGTCAATAATTATTATTTATTTCAGGTAATATTTATATTAAAAGATCTCAAATAATGTAAGCCTATGTTTACATTATCATATCGTAAATACCTTAAAATTAAATAAATGTATTTACATATTTTATATTAATCAAACTATTTTTTAATTACATAACATGCATTTATTATTTATTTCATCAATGTCAACTTTATAAAAAAGTAGGGAAAAGAAACCAGTAAAACTGGCAACATGAACAAAATGGACTCGCCCAAATTGTTTACCACTATCAACGAGTAAAAGAAATAATAAAATGAGATGTAAATGCGCTAGTTACACATGAAATGTGATCCATCTTGTTTTTTTATGCTTCTAACTGCATTCTTGCAGGTGAGAACCGCACAAGACGGCATTATTTAATAAAAACTATCAAGAAATTTTTACGCGTAATAGATACGGTGGCCAAATAGGTATAACTAGTCGTCCAAATGTCAAACTACTCTCATTGAGAGTAGTTTGTATGGCTTCAGTTTTGGGCGTGTTTGCGGTTTCTGGTTTATTCTGTATTCTGAGGATCGCACAATATATTCGACACCAAAATGACCGCAATCTGTACCCCGTTTCTGTTCTTCCAATTAGATATACAGATTTTAGTTGCTTTTTAAATGTAAGTATAGTAGTTTGCCACTATAGTGGTATATAAAAAATCACAAATGAATGTGTGCTTTTTCTGAATGGTAGTGACTTATTTAACTCAGAATAAACGAAAAGGAGCCTACAACCGATAATACATGCCGTCCGCTGTGTCCAGAAACAATTCGCAATCCCCCGCACTCCTCATACTTCCCACCCTTACAGTGTTGCTAGGTTAATGAGAGTTCGCCTCTTTTAGGGTAAATTAAAAGTGTAATATTAATATAAAGATGTTATATTAATATACTGTTATGCATAAATAAATGTTTTAGTAAAATAAAACACAAGTAATTTACAAATTTTGTTTTTGTTGTACCAATAATATTGCCGTTTTGATTCTGAGGTAATCAACACTTTTTTACGTTTCGACAAATGAAGAAGTCTTGCTCTTTGCTTTTATAATTTCATCAGTGGGGAACTAAAATTCCACATATAATAATTAGAATAGTTTTACACAAAACATTTTTTGTAAAAAAACCACTGTTTACACAATTTCACATATGAAGACTATATACCAAAAACATTAGTTAATAATAATATTTCAATCATTTATTTCAAGCCATATTTATATTAAAAGACCTCAAATAATGTAAGCATAGGCTCATATCGTAAATACCTTAAAATTAAATAAATGTATTTACATATTTTATATTAATCAAACTATTTTTTAATTACTTAACATGCATTTATTATTTATTTCATCAATGTCAACTTTATAAAAAAAAGTAGGAAAAAGAAACCAGTAAAGCTAGCAACATGAACAAAATGGACTCGCCCAAATTGTTTACCACTATCAACGAGTAAAAGAAATTCATTATTTATATAAAATGAGATGTAACTGCGCTAGTTACACATGATATGTGATCCCATCTTGTTTTTTTATGCTTCTGTGTTCTTGCAGGTGGGAACCGTACAAGACGGCATTATTTATTAAAAACTATCGAGAAATTTTTACGCGTAAGCATAGACGTAATAAAAATTGTTTTATTACTTTTTTTTTTTTTGGTTCTTTTTATCCCCGAGGGGAAAGGCAAAGGGATCTAGCCCATACAGCCAAGTCATCAGTTTAGAACCATGTGAAAATCTTAATTCTATGTTCCAGCTTCAGGAACTGTGCTGAAAAAATGCTTGGGAAGGGTACCTCGACCCAATCAACCCAGTTTTAATACCACCCGTAAAACGATAGGAATTTTACAAGGTTTTCTTGATGAACTTATTCACGTCTTCCAAAAAGTGCATAAACGTGTTATATTTGAGATTTTTCATTGCTGTATAATTTCACTAGCACTTATGTTACAAAATACTATCGAAATTGTCACATAAAACTAATTTTACACTGAATTGTAAAAATTTCAAGTATAACATCAACGTCACTCGTCAAAAGCGCGGGAAGAAGTCCCTTGTTTTATTACGTCTATGCGCGTAAGTATAGATGCAAAGCTGGTTGTTAACGATTTCAACCGAGCGGTTGAAAACGGTTGTTTTTGTTTTTAACCGTAGTCAACGGTTGTAAATGGCTTGAAACGGGTAAGAACATGTTTTTTTAAATGGTATCAGTTTTTCCTCCTAGCTAATTGATAGAATAGGCCAATATTATGTAGGTACTTAATCGTTTTCTTTTTAAATAAATTAATTAAAGATAATTTATATGTAAAGTTACTTTCATGAGATACTTCAGTGTAGGTAAAAGTCCCTTTATTTTGAAATAATCACTTCAATTTATTATTGAAGTAAAAACTAGGTATACGTATACCCATCTCAACCGCGCACGGCATGCATGACATGATGCACGAAGTGGCAACGTATTGCACACACGACGACCCGTGCGCAATAATAATTATTACCAAGTTTCGTATTTTAACGAATGTATTTAGTAATTACAATTATCTCTACATAGTATAAAACAAAGTTGCTCACCGCCGCCTGTACGCTTTAAGAATTTTTAAACTACGCAACGGAATATAAAGGGGGTTTTATCAATAGGCAGAGTAATTCAATGGGGAGATTTATATGTATAACAGGTACATTCATATTATAGTAGCGATAAGACGAGAATTTCAAAGATTTTAATGTGATGTTGTAAAAAATATTTTTTTGTGCGCTTACATTGCAAACGCTGGCTAAACTTACGAGATATATCAAAATACAGTACAACGGAATTGAATTATGATATGAATTACGGAACAAAACTGTAATAACGTAATCTCTTTTTTAGCTCGCAGTCGGATAAACAACCGGTTTTCAACCGTTTTTTATACGTTATTAACGTCTACTTTGGATAAATATCCGTTGTTAACCGTTGCTTTACAACTATACGCGTAAGAGACACGGTGGTCAAATATATACTAGTCGTCCAAATGTCAAACAACTCTCATTGGGAATAGTTTGACATAACAGCTACTATACACCGGTGACGTAGTGACAGCCCACTCGGGGCTAACTACATAGTCAGGTCAAAACAAAAAAAAAAAAAAAACATAACGTGGATGTAATGGTCGTCAGGTGGCTCGTTGTTCATGGCGAATAAAGCGAAATACCAGCGTAGTTAATCTTCTCAATATTTAATCAGTCCATTACAATAATAATCGTAATAAAAGTTATACTCAGATCGTAGATTACAACGGATTCAAAATGCGGTGGACGCGACACGTGCGATTGGCTCCATTACTCGATTCGTAATGCGCTTCCAATGACGGTATCTCATCTTAACGTTTTTGACAACTGACAACAATCGACATTTCGAGCAACGCATAACAAACACAACCGGTGTTGCCAATCCAACGATGTCGATTCCACCCAAGCGCCGACTTGACATTTTGATCCGTTATTATTAAAACTAGCATCACGGGGATTGATTTCTTCCGGGCTTCTCAATATGGTGTTGCTACCTCTGCGACATATATATACATACATACATATACATACACATATATAGTCATTTCTGAATGGATAAGTAGTAATCTTTCAATTTCTTTTTGAATGAGAAAACAGATGGGCTTTCACGAATACGTGTAGGTAATTTATTCCACAACTGAGCAGCACGGTAGGTAAAAGAGTCATAAAAAAAATTTGTTTGCGCAGTTGGGAGCAACAGCGTCTTGGTATGGCAGGAACGACGAGAACGGTTGGTAGGGGGAAAGAAGTTAAATCGGCTGTGGAGGTACGCAGGAGCAGCAGGATCATGGAGAATCTTAAAAAGAAAAATTAGAGTGTGGATATTACGACGGGAGCGAATAGGGAGCCAGTTCAGTCGGTTGCGGTACTCAATAATGTGATCATATTTTTTAAGTCCAAAAATAAACCTAATTGCAAGATTTTGCAATCGTTCAAGTTTATTTAAGAGTTTCTCACTTGCGTCCAAATAGCAAACGTCGGCGTAGTCGAGAAGGGGTAGAAGAAGGGCATTACTAAGCATAACTTTAGTGGAGAAAGTTCTGGAGACGCCTAAGTGAGTGAAATGAATAGTGCATTCGTTTGCTAACCTCATTGACGTGAGCAGACCAAGATAAATTACAGTCCATGATGAGGCCCAAGTTTTTTGATTTAGAAGTATATGGAATATCGGTGCCATCATATACAATTTTAGGGAACAGACTAGGATTAGGCATCATCCTGCTGCTACCGATAATCATCGACTGTGATTTTAGGGGGTTAACAAGTAGACCAAACGATGCAGCCCAGTCCCTAACAGCATTAAGGTCCGAATTAACAGATTGGACGGCTGAGCACATATCCGCTGGTACAAAATGGCGGTATATTTGTAAGTCATCTGCATACAGGTGGTAGGGAGAAGAAATAGTATGAGTGATTTGATTAATAAAAATCGAGAAAAGAAGTGGTGATAACACACCGCCCTGTGGCACACCAGCTCTCAAAGTAGATCAACATGAGAAGGTGTCATCAACTTTGACGCACTGTTGTCGATCTCGGAGATAGGAGTCAAACCATGAGATTGCGGTAGGAGAAACATTTAGTGCACGAAGGGTGCCAAGTAGGACATCAAAATCCACCGAGTTGAAAGCGCTGCTAAAATCCAGTAAAGCAATAACTGTAAGTTCTTGCTTGTCCATTGCTTTACGTATGTCTTCTGTAACATGAAGCAGGGCACTAACAGTACTATGCGAGGGACGAAATCCAGACTGAAATGGACTGAGAAGATCATTTGCAATTAAATATGAATGAAGTTGCTTGTGGACAGCGTCTTCTAATTGTTTAGAGAGAATAGGAAGAATAGATATAGGGCGATACTCTGAAAGAGAAGAAGGGTTAGTTACTTTAGGATAGGGAATAACGTAAGCCTTCTTCCATGCCATCGGATATATATTTGATGTCAAGGAAAAGTTAAGTATATGTGTAAGAACCGGCAGAATATCATCCAAGACAAGTAAAAGCATATCAAGGCTTACGTCATCGCTGCCCACAGCTTTTGTTGATATCGACATAATGGTTTTCTTAACATCTTCCTCCGCAATACTATGAAACAAGAATGGAGTACAATTAGGTCGCAGAGTATTGGACAGTTTACGGAGGGATGACCTTTTAGTTGTATCATCTAGAATTATAGGAGGCTCTGAGAAATGACAGTTTAACGCATCTAAGTTTTGAATTACGTTAGTTGAAGTTGAATTATTGCCCACGCCAATAGACCTCAAAAATTTCCAAATTTTAGAAGTTGACTTGTCACGAAGAGCTGTGTGAACATGACGACGTTTTTCATCCCTACACAATCTGTTGCAGATGTTACGCAATTTTTTATAAGCAATGAGGTTCTCATCAGTGGGTTTACCTTTGTACGCAGCCTTAGCTCTGTCTCTCCTTTTCATCATTTTCTTGATAGAAGGCGTGAGCCAGGGTGCCGGAAAATGTCTTATTCGTACTGGTTTTATTGGAGCATGAATGTCGTAAAAATCAGTAAGCAGGCGTGTGAAGATTTCAAGTTTTGAATCAACGTTATCAGAAGTCCAGACCTGTGACCAGTCAATACGGCTCACGTTCCAACTCACGTACAAGCGTTCCAGATCAATATTTTTAAAGTCGCGCTGAAATATTAGTTTACGTTTTTGTTTTGGAGAGCGCATTTTATAGGACAGAAAAAGGTCATGATAGGAAAAGGGGAGCAGTTAACTGTCCGTGAACATTGACAAATTCGGGCTTATTAGAGATCATTACGTCAAGTAGAGAAGGTCTAGAGTGAGGAGGATTATGAGTAGGTAAGAAGAAGAGAAGGTAAGAAATAATCATGGTGCGAAAGCAAAAAATATTGTATTGACATCCAAATTATTTCGTAAAATTCGAAGCACGAATAGTCGTACTAATTAGAAGCATGTTAAAACAATAAAAATGTTTATTTTATGTGTTAAATATTAGATATAATTTATTGTTTCGATAAAGAAGCGACAACTGAAAACTTCACTAGTTCAGACTGTCCCTGATCGCCGTCACCGTGATTTTACGTGCGGCTCAAGGCCAAACGACGCCATATTTGCTGTTCCTCAGCCGCCGTCACCGTAATAACACGTTCCTTGTACAAATTAGTGTTGTTCCCTTGCCATGTTAGAAGACTACGAATTATTAAATATTTTAGAAGGAAATAATGACTGTTCGAGCTGAGGTACGATCAGAATTATATATGAAAATTATTAATTTGATAAATCAAGCTCGAAGAGATGCATCAGAAAACGAAGATGTTATACTAGATTCATTGCTAGAATATTGATTGAAACGTTGTAAATAATGTTATTTTTTTTATACCACTAAGGTAGCAAACAAGCTTACGGCCTACCTGATGGTAAGCAATTACCGTAGCCTATGGACATTTGCAACACCACTCACTCTTGCGTTGCCGACCCTGTAAGAACCTCTTCACGCCTTTCTTGAATAACCCCCGTATTGTAGTCCCTTGATACTTGATTAATAAAGACTGATTTAATATTAATTAAATTTTGAACTTTTATTCATTTAAACTAATCGATAACACTATTTCTCAACCCTGTTTGAAATTACGCCGACGGTTAACGGTTGAGCGGGCAGCTTCAACCTGTTAATTTGTGTTACAGTATCTTAAAATTTCACTCATCATTTTTAGGGTTCCGTACCCAAAGGGTAAAACGGAACCCTATTACTGAGGCTCCGCTGTCCGTCCGTCCGTCTGTCACCAGGCTGTATCTCATGAACCGTGATAGTTAGATAGTTGAAATTTTCACAGATGATGTATTTCTGTTGCCGCTATAACAACAAATACTAAAAAATAGAATATAATAAATATTTAAGGGGGCTCCCATACAACAAACGTGATTTTTTTGCTCGATATTGATAACGGCAACAGGTAGACGCTTGAAATATTCACAGAATATTTAGTTATATATTCACTTTAAGAATAAATAATTAAATTAAAATAAAACAAATATTTAAGGGGGCTCCCATACAACAAACGTGACATTTTGCCGTTTTTATAGATAATGGTACGGAACCCTAGTGCGCGAGTCCGACTCGCACTTGGCCGATTTTTTTCATAACGCGCCTAAAGAAGTATAACTTCAATACAATTTCATAATCATTTAAGTTTATTTGAATAAATACATGATTCAGTAAAGCCACGTTTGAATTAATCCTATTTCGACCGTAATTTTTCAAATCACTAAACAGGTAACATGACGTAGGTAATGAAAAAATTGTAGTCAATTCCTGATGTATGTACAAAAAATTATTAAGAAAAACTTTGTATTGTGTTATGTATAGATCCCTGATGGTTCCCCTACAGGGGAAAATTGTTTTGTATACTATACATTTTCGACGATTGTATAAACTATAAGCGACATCCCTACGTGTTTAGGCTATTATCGTTCGCTTGGGGTCGAGTCGGCCTACTTATTTGATTTTACTATGTATAGACTTACCGAGGCTTATCAGAGCGCTATCCTGTAAAAACCGCGTTCTCAGAATACTGTGGTCGCGAATCCGATGTTCCCGATTCAAATGGGAATTGAAAAATATTTCAAAGTGCTTGTCAGATAAGAGTTTGGTAATGGCGGGGGTCCTCCTGGGAAGCCAGAATAGACCAGGCAAGGCAACCGAGGAGCGCTCTAGTGTACACCACCTCAACGACCGCTGTCTTGGAGTCTTCCCCCCCCCCCCTGCACCCACTTTACGACCAGACGGGCACGCGTAGATATGAAGCCGTCATAGACTTGAGATATTGGTTTGATTACCCGCGTACATCCTTCCATCATTCCTCGGGAGCTTACTATTTTCAGGAACACAGTTCCTATATGAAATCTATGTTTTACTGTGTGTGCGTTTTTATTTCGAATATTCGAATTTTGACTTCAGATTCGGACTCAGCATAAAAAAGGAACATGGTCAAAATGGCCGACAAATAAAAAAAAAAAATATTTGTTATATAATTGACGAGTCAGGTGTTCCTCTGGCAATGCAAACTTGCGCATTCTCAACTGGTTTTTTATCGAATGCCAACGTCGAGAGGCTTACGAGCATACGGCCTACCGGATATTAAGCGGTTATCGTAGCCTATGAACTCTTAGAATACAATAAGTATCACTCGCGCGATGCCACCTCTGCTGGTAACGACTCCTTAGGAACTTACTGGTAACCACACTCAGACGCTAGAATACAACAACCCTCCAGGGAGTTATTTGGGTGCGGTTTTCTGTGAGGTGGCGATACTTCCCTATACGGGCAGCTTTAATGCGCCCTACCTCTCTACTCTCTACATTTCATGTACCTATGTTTGAAGTTTACGAACTCCTTGCATGTTGAAATTGATGATCTATGATATGAATACTTACTTCTTTTACAATATTTTTATTCTTCTTGGCACCACTACCACCATTAGAAGGAAATCTATTTTTCTCACCATCGGAAGTGTGGCAAGTTATATGGCGCCTTTGTAAAAAGAAAGCACCGGTCCAACGGGAAGAGCACGGTGTGCTATTTAGGGGTCCACAGTTCGCATCGATCGGTCATTGAGCATGGTAGCGCATGTCAACCATGCCGTCTATCAGTCTACCAGGCGGGCTACTTTGATGCGCCCTACCTCTACCCTTATGTAAAGGTGGCATTACTGGTTGGATCGGAGCGAGCGTTGATAGTAATTTTTCATTTTGTCTTGTTATTCATTTAAAAGGCCAATGATTATGCAACAATATGCATATCTTATCGTTTATCGACTTGATTACTTGTCTTCATAATTCACATACAGCATTAATCAAGGCTCCTAATTAGGTAGCTGTTAATTTAATATGAAAACTAATATATATGACGTGAAATTAATGTCCTCTTCAGAAATTAGTCAATGTGATGTAGCTTGTATTGAAGTAGATTTCTTTCAGTATAATAGTTTTTTTACCCAATCAAGTGGTAATCTATATGTGATCTACTGATCATGCATATGTCTTGGCACCTCTAGCAGTCTGGCATCATGATTTGGGTGTGTAAACTAATAAATGAAACACCAATATTATTGTAATATTTCACAGAATATATATATAACAAATTAAAAAGAAATACATATTATTGAATCGGTTACATTGGTGACCAAGTTTACAATCCAAGGTAGATAATTACCAATGTAAACCAATGAGAAAATAAAGATAAGTATACTTGCTAAAACTTAAAAGCCAACTCCGTTTTCACAGATGAAAAAGAAAAAAATAATGAACTGAAGCTTATTTTTCCTAGTCAATGTAAAAAGTCAAAGAGCCCAATAATTTTACTCCTTTAAGTGTACAAATGTTGATAGTTGCGTTGTTTTTGTTTGTGGAAATGCACCTTCAAATTAGTAATAGCAGAAATTGTATATAAATATTTGGTACAGTGCATTTGCCACTTTTTCACTTTTTTTTCAATTTTTATTTATGTATTTTTAAGAGCGGGACTTTTTTTCAAAGCATTAAAATAATCAAGAACTTTGCAGTGGTATTAGTTCTTGATAGATGCTTACATAGAAACTGGCAAGTCAGATAAGTAATAATAATTGTACCCTGCCAGCAGTTCCATATGTTATTACTCCTTCTTAGTGGCTTGCTGTTTAGCTTGGTGAGCTTGCAAAACAGCAACAGCCTCGTCAACCTTAGCCTTCAGAGACTCTCCATGCTCTAACATGTGAAGCAATTCAGAATTATCAATTTCTAAAAGCATTCCTGTAATCTTTCCAGCCAAATCAGGATGCATCCGTTGAATCAGAGGGAATAGACGTTCGCCAAGCATTTGTTTTTGTTCCTGAAGAGGTGCAGCAGCTAACATGGTAGCTGTCAAGGGTTCTTGGCCTTGAATATGAACTGCAGGTTGAGGTGCTGGTGGATTGCGCATATTGGCAGTGTATTTATAACCAGCCGGGCGACCACTCTGCGTAACAAGTGGTGTACGTATAGAGGCAGGTCCAGCTACACCTTGTTGCCCTGTAATTGGTCTAGCTCCAAGTGAAGTTCTTAAAGCAGCTTGAGTAGGGCCTCTTGGAGCGGGCCGGAACGGAGCTTGCATGTTAGGATATCCTGAAGCAGCTGTTTGAGTATTAGGCCTAACTGGTGGTTGTGCAGTCCAGCGAGGTGATGGTCGAATCTGTGTCATTTGAGCCGGACCATAAAAGCGTTGGGCTGCAGGAATTGTAGGTACAAAGTATCCACCTGCACCACCTGGTTGGAATATTTGACCCATTTGTTGCATACGCATACTAGCCATACGTTGCATATATTGTGACGTCAAATGGGCTTTACGATCTTCTTTACGTTGAGCTAAAGCAACATACAGAGGTTTTGTACCAACAATACGACCATTCATCTCAGTGACTGCCTTTGTAGCTTCTTCTGGTGATGAAAAACATACAAACCCAAATCCTTTACTGCGGCCATCTTCCAACATTACCTGTTAATAAAAATATTTTATTGCATTTTTTTGTTTTACCATCATTAAAAGAGTCATTAATTGTGTTGCAGTTCTAAGTCAATGACACGTCAATTAACGAAAAAACTAGCTAAGTCGAGAGTTAATCTCGCATAACATAGGTTCCATTCCACCATGCAGTATTTAAGACTACATATTTATTAAAAATATGTTATGATTTCTTGTATTGTAGACCTCCATTAGTTTTTACCTTTATGTTTATTATTTGTTTTAACAATAATACTGCATAGAGCAACAGAGGTAATGTGACTGACTGAGAGGTAATGGGCTAAATCGCCTAATGCCTGTCAAGTACACTAAAATTAAAAAAAAAACAAGTTTTAATAATTATTAATAATTTAACTCCTGGAAATATAACTTTAAATGGGAGATAAATGTATGTTTCTATTCCACGGCAACACATGTTTGAGGATAAATAACACTTTCATTGAAAGGAAGAAGCTATATATCCATTATATCAATTATTGTATTTTTTTATACAAGTTCATAGCGGCACCGCTTCGCCTGATGGTAAGCGAGGAGCCCAAATCACAGCAGCAACTGACAAAAGACATAATGTTAGTTGACACTGGCATGCTGGCCCGTAAGGTGCTCCGTCAGGCTTCGTTTTGAGGCTCCCATGTTGTAAGAAAGAGGAAAAGCACATGTGCCGGCAATGTGTAATAAAGTTGAATCTAGTCTAATAGAGTTAAAGTAGAACCTTCAGTGGGAAGCTTTTTAACTTTTAAACTATTTTTTTAATTTAAATGAATCATTAATATATCCACTCAAATTATACATGGAAAAGTATATAGATAGATATTAAGATATAGATAAGATATTTTTGTAAATTTACAAAATTATCACTCATAGAAAAACCTCTTGTCTGCGGGAAACTTTATGTAGGTACTGAACTGACTGAGTCAAATCATCAATATTCATATAAATGGTATTTAAGACTACTAAACTAGATTTATAATGAAATCAATTAAACTTTTAGTTTACAAGGCCAACACAGAATGAACTATTAAATGTACATATATATATATATACACATATTATTAAGTAAACTAGTTAAATTATATGAAAAAAAATTACTAAATTGTTAAAATAAGAAGAGGCATGCTCCGATGGTTCGGGCATGTAGAAAGAATGCAAGATGAAAGAATGACGAAGCAGATATACAATGCAATAGTGGAAGGATGTAGGAGCCGGGGAAGGCCAAGACTTACCTACCATGACCAAATTGGTCGTGTACTATCAGAAGGTGATGTCAGGAGCCCTAGAAACCGGCGAGCGTGCATGAGAAGAGCAATGAATGTAAAAGAAGCGAGTGAGATATGTAAGGATCGAGTCATGTGGCGCTCGGTTCTCTCTGCCTACCCCGCAAGGGATTTGGCGTGAAGTTATATATAGAGAGAAAAAAAATTACACATATTTTTCAATTGGCATAATAATACTCAACTGTAAGATAATATGTATCAAATAGCCGCAATTATTTAGTATTAGTAACTTGAGTCACATATGTTGTTTTATTTTAATGCAATGCTTTGTGTTCTTTGGATGTTGTATCTATAATTTGAGTAGATTGTAGCAATGATTTAACATTATCAGTCCAGTACCTAACATCTAGAGGCTTTTTCTTTAAGTGATATTTTGATAAAGTTAAATGCAACCTAGAAATTCTTCTGTTGATCTATATATAGTTGGAGTAGATCCAATTATAGAGTAATGACTCAACTTGATTAGTTTAATATCAAAAAAAAAACCAGCTAGCTAGAGGTAGTAAAAAGATGTACAAGATAAAGGGCAAGTGATATCTATGTCGGGTGCAGAGATAAATGTGTGATTGACTTTTTGGTATGGAACCATAAAAAATGCTGCAATCATTGATGAATCAAAATAAGTATCATTATGATAAATATATATTCATTACAACCTATGTATTCTCTTAATTTCTTTTACTATTATATATTTAAAAACTAGCCGTGCCCCGAATTCTTTGTGTCTAATGGCTGAATATTTATTGTAAATGGTTTTACCCACATGAAAATATATATACTTGTATAGGATTAGTGAAGCAGCTCAATAGGCCAGCAATAGTGAGAATATCTATAGAGCTATAAATAATGTCGATACTATTGATAGCACAAAATGACAACAAAACTAATTTGAGGATTAGAGACTTTTCAGTCCAATTTTTTTTTTAAAGTAGCTTGTAATTCTACAAATTACAATTTAAAGTGATAAGATTCTATCATAGTTCAGTTAGTCAAACGGACACAACAGCCTTTGAGAATAATAGGGTGGCCACACATACAAGTTACACCCTGGTCAATCATGCATTAGTGATGAAGATTTGGCAAAATAAATTTTATGTACAGTGATAGGCATGTCGGATTACAGGCACCAGACTAGAGACTGGATAACACCCCCAATTACATATTTTAATTACATATTTCTGAGTGAGGGCACAATTTTAATCATTGTAATTGATTAATTACTACAATTGAAGTACCTTACCTTAGCAGAAGTTATAGTACCAAATGGAGCAAATTCTTTTCGTAGTCTTTCATCATCAATAGTATCATCTAAGTTCTTCACATACAAATTAACCCCTTGGTAACGAGTCAAACGCTCAGATTTCAGCTGTTCAAATTTGCGTTTTAGTTCTTTTTGGCGTTCTGCCTTTTTCTGAGCTCTTCCTACATATAATGGTTTGCCTTCAACAAGTTCTTTACCATTAAGCTCCATACAAGCTCGCTCAGCACAATCAGGATCTTCAAATGCTACAAATCCAAAGCCTCTTGAAGCTCCATCATCTTTATACATAACTTTATGACTTGTAATGCGACCATATTTCTCAAACATGTCTTTCAACATCTCATCACTAAAATCTTCTCCAAAATTTTTGACATACACATTTGTGAACAATTTAGCTTTCTCGCCAAGTTCCTTTTCGCGTTCCTTACGAGGTATGAATCTGCCTACATAAACTTTCTTACCATTCAGCAACATACCATTCACTTTATCAATGGATTTATTAGCAGCTTCTTCAGTTTCAAAATGAACAAATCCATAACCTTTAGAGGCACCAGTTTCATCTTGAGCTACTTTGCAACTCAAAATATTCCCAAAAGCAGAGAATGTATCATACATGGCTTTATTGTCAATTGTTTTGTCAAGGTTTTTAATGAAGACATTCCCCACACCAGACTTGCGCAATGAAGGGTCACGTTGGGACCACATGATTCTAATTGGTCTTCCTTTGATAATATCAAAATTCATTGAATCCAAAGCTCTTTCAGCTGAAAAAAAAAGCAAATAATATTACTTAGTTGCTAACTACAAAATCATCAGTGTGAAATTAATTCAATTGATTATGCGTGTTTGAGGTACAAATAGCATAACTAGTATAGTGTCCGGTGGTAAATATTGCACGTCAACCTTTGGAAAAAGACAATCTGCTAATTTTAGCTTTGTAGTGTTATCTCTTTTGCACACTACCTACCTACCTATTGACCTCAAGAGAGCGCAGATAGTTAAATGTAAAAAATTGGGAATTTTCCTGATTAAAATATAATATACACATATGTTTTATTCTTAATGACAATTTTTGGCAGAAGAGCCTGTAGAAACCACTCATAAGTAATTCTGGGAGAGATTTGATAAAGTGGTCACTGAAAAAAGGAATGATGAAATTGCTCTTGCTAGACGGAATTTTAATGCTCTGTATACGTAAACTGTAAATGTAACTATCTGTGAACATTAGTGAAACTTGTGAAAAAAGACGAGACTACATACAACTGGCGGGCAGAAAATAAATCTAAAGTTATCCCAAAGCTCTGTGAAACTGCACTGCAAAATACCTGCAGAAAGCATAAATTGAAAAGTGGTAGACTATATTAGCATAAACTGAAAAGTGGTAGATTATATTACTTATTATACATACTTATCTAATCTGTATTCAGCTGATCTGTATTCAATTAATAAAATGGGGCCGAATAGGTTGAATGTTGAACAGTGGGCAAATATTTGTTGCAATACTAGAAATTAGCACAATCATGTGCAGGTGGGGTTTGTTTCGACTCAAGAAATGATAAGAACACTCCTTAATTATTAGTGCAATCAAAGAATCCTCTACATAAAAAAAACAATTAGTTAATGGCTTTATTACATGTTACACGCTAATTACAATAGCAATTTTTATTGTTATGTTGGTCACAGAGTCGCTTTAGATATGCCTCCTCGTTTATGATAACATTTTAACCTTAAACCTACACCATTACTTGGGAAGAGACCTTCCATTCTTTAGTCTATCACCAAAAAACCTAAGAAAATACAGAAGATCGGATTTGTACATGTCCAGTTAAATCAACTAACCTATAACCTCCTTATGCTTAAAAACTTTCTATTTTACGTGCATTGTAGAAATAAAGTAAACAACTTCTATTAACAAGAAACAATATTGACAATATAGGGAGATTTCATAAACGCAGGGTTACTCAGTAGTTAGATGTGTAGTATGAACAAGAATAAACATTTTTATTATTTCAAACATAATACTTTATAATATCTATATTTCATCATAAATAACATGAACATTACTGAAAACAGAGAAAGCAACGAATATTGCACAATAATTGTATATTCGTCACGGAAACATAATCAATGACCTTGAACATGTGGAAAAAAAAATAAGAATAGATGACTTACCATCAGCAGGTTGCTGAAAATTAACATATGCGTAGCCCAAAGATCTACGAGTTATCATATCGCGGCAGACCCGAATAGATAATACAGGGCCAGCAGTTGAAAATTTCTCAAACAACATGGCTTCAGTAATATCGGAATGTAAATCTCCGACATACAGCGAAGCCATTGGATAATTTGGTGGACCAGGATTCATTTTGAATTTCTTACTGCAGCAGCTTTATGTAGAACATTAACTTGGCCGAAGTAAAGAACAGCTTCACTTTCTCTTTATAATGACTACTATCGCATTCCTTAGACCACGTTGCACGCTTACGTACACTAACTTAAAATCAAGTGATTCCCGTTATTTTTTAAGTTATTTTACTATTTTTTTGGGTTTTTATGAATTTTATGCTTTTTTTTTTTATTTTACAAGAATATTTCACGAAATTCTGAGGATTGTGTGACCTATATTTCAGGGAACACACAACCTCACGTGAACACACCTTGCTCACCAAAGGAAAAGGTGACCAGTACACTACCACAGACAGAACAAAAGGTGACGTTTGCTATTGCGAAAAACGAAAAATGGCGTCGTATGATAGTCGTATTGTGGTGCGTTCAAAAACAACAAAATACTGGCAAGTAGGTAAATGTATTTAACGCCGAGGTTCCTGTCATGATTGTTTTTATTTCATTTTCAAAATAATAATTACCTTCTGTCTGTCAAATCGACAGAGGTATTAATAACGAAGTGTTAATAACAAAGAAATATAGGTACGTGTAAAGAGCAGAAGTATAAAAAATCATAAATTAACTTCATAATGAGCTAAAACATATTATTTTAAAAAGACAATGTACGAAATGTTGAAGTTCGGAATTTTATTTAAGTTGTCTTTGGTCATGCCGTTTTAAAATTAGTTCAATATGTGAGTGACAGGAAAAATTATGCTGTTTTGTTAATATAATGAAATGGATATGTATGGTTTAGTGTTTTTTGGAAGATTTTATAATAAATATTTATTAATGGTTTTTATGTGTTTTTATGTAAAATTAAAAATAAAACAAAAGGTTATGGGCCCAGCACGCTTCCACTGCGATAAAGTGTTATTGAAGAGAAAATGGGTCATCATCAAGTCATGAAAAGGTAATACCTAAATAACCGTATATTATACCCGTACTGAGAATCTATAGAAGAAAAGAAGACAAGTGTATTTTTATACTGCATATGCTGGTAAATATATTTGGCCCGGCTCGGATGATACAAAGCAGTTACTTGGCATTGCCTGACTGTAGCACTGACTATATAAACATATACTTGGAATATAAGGCTAAGTTAAATCTTTAACACGAGTAAAATAATAATTTCTTATTGAAGTGATAAGTTCTTATGGGAGAGTAAACCACTTCGTTACACTCACGGCACTCTAGAGGGGAGGGCTATGTTCAGCCGTGGACGAATACGGGCTAGATAATAAACAGCAAAAAAATACATTTACAATTTTTGTAGAATATTTACAAGGCTAGTGGTCACGTGACCGCATTACTAATATACGCCTACACTACAAATATAATAATTTTGTAATTATGTATTTAATTTTATGAGGAATTAAAAGTTAATCTTACTTTGCAAAACAAAGCACTATTTTGAATTGCATAAACCACCATTTTTCTACTAATGAATCTAGAGCTAGAGCTCTCTACAAAAAAAATGTACCTTTGATTCGTTAGAGATATGGGCGGTGCTACAGTCTCTCCAGCGATGCCAAATTGACTATCGGTACATCGAAGCATCGAAATACTTATAGTGTAAGGCAACGGTGTGTATTCGAGTACAGGATCAATGTACGAAATCGATTCAAGTGTAAAAAGATGTAAGACAATATGACGTCATATCCCCGAAATTCTTCGCCGCGGCGTAAGTGGATGTTTTCAAGCTCTTGGACAGAAAAGGATACGGTATAAATATCTATGGTGAATACATTACTCACCTTCGATTTAGTAGATATAGTTCTTATGGCGAAATCGCAGAAGGAACCTAGCAATACGATCAATTGTCTCAATAGTGTTTTCAATTAGATAAGGCTCAAGATGAACATAGACAAGGCTAAGATCACAACGAATGTAAGTATCATACCTATACTAATCACACTTGGGAACACTAAGCTCGAAGTGGTTGACGAATATGTTTACTCAACGCTAAAAACTAGTCTTCGAACAGTGTGTGATGCCAGTGAACTGATACGTGAACGTCATCCTTCACTGCGGACCGGTTGGAGAAGCTCAAAGTCGCTAAGCGTGCAATGAATAAGGCTATGCTCGGGGTTTCTGTGGCTGATAAAATCAGAAAAAAGGATTTCCATAGTAAAGTAGCTGACATAGCACGAAGTACAAGGCAGCTTAAGTGACAGTGGGCCGGTCACATCTTTCGTAGAACCGATAGCCGCTGGGGAAAAAGGTTCTCAATTGACGTCATTGTACTTGTATAATACGCAGTGTGTAGCGACTCCATAATAGATGAAACGATGACCTGAAGAAATGTACAGGGAGTCGATGTATGGAGGTGGCTCAGGATCAAAGCAAGTGACTCTCTAGAGGGGAAGTATATGTCCAGAAGTTGACGAGGCTGAAATGGTTGAATTTTGCGGTAGTCAAATTTACATGCAATTTGTCTAACCTGCTTTGTGTGCTACCATTGTAAATCATGGCGCTGTTTTTAGTTATATACTTAACTATTGGAACACATTTCATGCGAAGAAGTAAGTACTTTGTTTTGGGAGACTTATTTATAATTAATTGTTTGCGAAGGTGAAAATTTATTACGAGAGAATACATATCTGTGCGCTAGATCTAAAAAAAAAATTGTTAAGACTTGTTGAAATGCGGAATTTGAATTTTAAAGTGAAAAACAACGTTTTAATAAATAAATTAAAATCTTGACAATAAGTATTTTACTTATAAGAAACATGGAGAAGCCAAAAGAAGAAACGAAATTGAAAAAAAAATTTCGTTATGACGCAAGGAGAAGAAACCGAAAGAACAATTTACTAGAGTCCGCGCCACGAAACAAGTCCCGCGACAAAACAGGGAACTAAAATGACAGCCCCGCCATTATGTCGTTGCTTGACATTTGTTCGTCTCGTTTGGGTCAGTCTTTTCTAGAGAATTTTTTTGGTCAGTTCCAGTTTTTACGATGCCAAAAGTGATAAAAAGTGAAGGCAGAGAAATGATTCTCAAGGTGAATGAGTTTTGTGAAGAAGAAAGGAAGAATAATGACGTTCTAATTATATATAAAACATTCGAGCTCGCGTCGCTGCCATGACAGATAATATTTGGGGTTGCCAAATGATAAAGTTTCCCTAAATTATGGTGTTATTTATTTGTTTTTCATTTTGATTGGAGTATACCTAGCCTAACTAGTTGAATACTATATTCTTAGAACGATATGACTCCTATTAGTCAGTATATACATTTTATAACTTTTGGTTACAGGTGTTTCAGAAAACACTGTTACTAGAATTACTAGTGAAGGTAAAATTGCGACAACGAGTAATCAAAAACCAAAACTTGTGACACCAGGAAAAAGTAGGCCACATCCTAAAAGAATTGATTGAGACGATTTTGATATTTCAGTCATACGTCAAAAAATACATTTCTTCTATTTAGTGACAAAGGAATTGCCTACTGTCAATAAATTGAGACTTGACTTAAAACAAGATATAAATTTTAAAGGAAGTACGAGTAACACAACACTACGAAGAATATTGAAAACAATTGGATTTCAGTTTAAACGATGTCAATCAAAACGGAAAGTTTTACTGGAAGGCTATGATATAACAGCTTGGCGTGCCAGGTACATAGAGAGGATGAGAAAAAACAGATTAGTTGATAAGCGGCCTGTTGTGTTTTTAGATGAAACATATGTTCACTCCACATATCATGTGAAAAAATGTTAGCAAAGTGACGAAGAACGACGAGTTTTAATTTCTGATTTTGGCTTTTATTTTTTTATTTACTCATACCCCCCACATAAACTTTTTTTTAATATTTCTAATGTATAGACATCGTCCAGTTACAATTTTATTATAGTATACATTACTAGCGAGGAGGAATTTACTACAGAAATATAAAGAAGTAAAATAAAAATACAGTGCTGGCAACATTTTGACTTGCGACTGCAGCGTTGCGTCTACGGGACTTCTTTTGTGGCGCGTACTCTAGCTGCTGTCTCTGTTCAGCGTTCAGATTTATGATTTATTATCATCAGACTACATTATCATCCGCGCAAGAAGAGTTTGAATGGTCGCCACTCAATTGAGCGTCACCAACTCGCGGACATCCATCGACAATCACTAGGCCACTTTGAAACTACAGATGGGGCATGAAAGCACAAAAAGAAAGAGGGAGAGAAATCCTGATTTCGGGATCATGGCCCAAGTCCCCAAAATAATTCTCCACTGCAATGTATAAGAGATGTTCGCTGTCCTGAAGATTTAAGAACTACGCGATTCACCTCCGTTCACCGATAAAAAAAAACACTTATTTACTATTGTATTTTATTTTTAACTAAATGATTATTTCGCTTGCAATTGAAAAAAGTCAAGCTGTGCTGCCATCGTTTTTTAGCGGCTGAAGCGGCGAAACCGTTAGTGTTATCAATATTTATGGGTTGTGTTATTTAATATTAATTGTTTTCGAATAAGTTCAATCCCATTAGTAACAATGGAACGATTGTTAAATCTACTTTAGTAGATAAAACTCGTTTAGTAGATAAAATATGATGTAAATTGAAATTATGAATGTCAAGGCGTAGCATTAAGAATCTGTACATACGGTACCCTGGTCTCGTTATCTGCAACAGAAACAAAATGTCATTGGCAATGACAGTATAGACACTTAATTCACTTTATTGTCATATCGTCTAATGTCAATCTTTATTCTTTCTCTTTCTTTTTATTTGTACTTTACCACGACCGGTTTGTACCTTTATACGAAATCGTATTTAATCCTTGAAATTATTTGGAATTTCTGTAATATTTTGTGTAGTGAATATCATAACCTTTGATGTTTTGAGATTTTATTTATATTTTTTGTTTTATTTCATTGTAGGGATAATTGTGGTTATACACAATGGGGAAGGGAAATAATATGATCCCTAATGGGCACTTCCATAAAGACTGGCAAAGATTTGTAAAGACGTGGTTTAACCAACCTGCTAGAAGGCATCGCAGAAAAGTAAATCGCATTAAGAAGGCAAAGGCCGTTGCCCCAAGACCAGCCGCTGGAGCATTGCGTCCAATTGTACGTTGTCCCACGGTCCGTTACCATACGAAGGTTCGTGCCGGCCGTGGATTTACACTACGCGAAGTCAGGGTAAGCAACATGTGTATGTTACAGTCTAATAGGCAGCGTTACCTATACAGTTTTACTAGGTCCATAAGACTGCTTACTATTTGTAACTTGCATGAGTTTTATTTTGAAAAGTATAGAGTTGTGAGAGAAGGTTAGGTACATAGATACCACCACTGTAAAGTTGCGTGTGTTCAGTGGTTCAGTAGTTCTTTCTAAATTTGTAATTACTTTCTGTAATGCTTATTCTTTTCAGTATTTACAAAATTTGTAACATTTTCATTTTTTTATTTTTTTTTATTTATTAACATGGACCACAAACAGGTACACAATATCTACTTAAATATAACAAAATTTCAAAAAGAAAATGTTATTGTGAACCCAACACAGTAGGTCACACTATTATTACAATACTTACATTTTGTGGAGAGTTAACAAGCAAACCACACGAATATTGCATTTAATCTTTATGATTACTATTCTTATTATAATTTTATGTTAACAGATGTAAAAAAAAAAATGCAGTGTAAATCGATGGAAAAAGGAAACAGTCATACTATAATTATTCAAAAAAATACATGAACGAACTTGTAATTTCCAACATCAAAAAAAGTTCATGTTTCTCATTCATCACAATGAGCTCACTTATTGTAATTACAACCTTTGGCTCAGTTTTCCTTTATTTGTTATAGGGTTTTCACTTGCAGGTACGTAAATCCTTAGCAGTACAGTCTTGCCTATGGGCTATCATACACCTCAGGGACCTGGCAATAGCCTGAGGGCTAAAATAGCCTACTGTGTCCTACTTTTCATAGGAAATCTAATGTTACATGATAAATATATACAATAAAACTGCTGGAAGGAAAAATGATATATTTACATTTTTAGGCCCCTAGTTTTTCTGACTGATGTTCATTACCTGACTTTTTTTGCCTTAAATATTTCTTCAAAATGAGAGCAAAAAGTCTCATCTCCACAGATCACAGAAACAAGGGAGGTTTGCTATGGCAGGTCGGCGCGTTGGATTGCATCTGGCCAAATTTGGCTTGTTGTAAATTTACACCATCAGTCAAAAACTAGCACGCGTCTGCATCACATCTCTTGATTTTTGACAAAATGCCTACTTGTTCAGTGATTGTTTGCAAGAATACAAGCCGCAAAGTGAATTACGTGAAGGATGGTATTTCTTTTCACATGTTACTTATATGTGAAAAGAAAAATATTAGTATATATTCGTTAAAAACCGAAAATTATTAATTTGTTATTGTGAGATCTTCAAGACGTTCAGGGTGAATCATATCACGTTAAACAAAGTTCATTGCTTGCTTAGTACAAATCGATGTGTATAATACATCTGACAGCGCAATGGATTCATGACTTAACGATAGTCTCATTACATTTGACAGCTTTTAGGTAAAGAGCATCGTAAAGCATTTTTTGTTTACGCCAGTACGTAAGCTGTTAACACGCACACATATTTAAATGTGGTGACACCAGTACTCGCCTAGACTTGCAATCATAACACATCTCCCTTGTTTCTGTGATCTGTGCTCATCTCCATATAAAGCTTAACTAAAATGGTGCTGAATTACTTCATGAATCCTCTGTTTAAGGGTCTGAATCTGTTTAAGGGTTTCTTATTGTTCTTGAACATGTTGCAGTCATTATAAATTTGATCTAACTTGCTTTGTTGTACACATGGTGGCGGAAGCACACAAGGAGATAACCGATCAAATTACATGTTGTAGCCATAAATTACAGCTGCATAAGCTCTTTTTAGTTGACCAAACATTTCTATTCCTACTACTGCAAATAGTATTTCCAGAAATTTGTTAAATTCACTCTGATTTGGCGGTTTTCAAAGTGTAAACAGAATCAGATGTTGGGTCGGCTTCTGCAACAGGGCTTGAGTTAGTTCCTCTAGTATAAGCAGATTCCAACAAAGTTATTCAGATGTGTGCTTTGAACACTGTTCCTAATCTAATATTGTGACTACAAACCACTAAACTACTGTGCATGAAGCCATCTTGACACCAAAAATGTTTTGTTTTAGCACCACAATATCTCAGCAATTTGCACCTACTGACTAATGGTAGGATATTTTAACTAATAAGACTATCTATTGGTATCCTGAACAGTGCCAAACATAAACAAAAAAATTAATGGATATAAAATCACAATACATAAAGCCTAAACATATGTTCTCACTGGTATGCTGTACTTCAATAAGTCAAAAATAACAGGACTTTCCTCATCTGCACATACACCATCGACATGCTCCTGTCAGCCACTGAATTGTGTAATGAACACAAGATGCTAATTTCACTTATATAAACAGACTAGCTGACCCAGCAAACATTCTGCCACATAAATATCGATTTTTTTTTATGGAATATACAACTTATTCTCATACCTACCAAATATACCTATACATAAAAAAATTCATGAAAATCAGTGTAGCCATTTTGGAGGAGTGAGTCCACAAATACCATGACATAAGATTTTATATATAAGTTGATTTGTGTCACAATAATAGATAAAACTTTTTAAGATTAAAAAATAATCTATAAATCATCAATATAACAGTATATTTTTGCAATCATCATTGCCAAGGGTGTTGTTGTTTAAAAGCAATCTTAATCTCATACAGGCTGACGTCCAGGATATTCTCAATTTTTTTTTACAACATCGGGAGGCAAACAAGCATATGACCTATGTGATGTAAAGTGATTACTGTAGTACCTTTTTGTGCTTTCGTACTCCATTTAATAGTGTCACTTTATAGATTGAAGATATTGTAATGATGACAAATAAGTCTGAATCAAGTACTGGTTATTAGTTGAAGGGTTATGATAATGGTGGGTACTCTTGAATAGTGCTATGGTGGGTTTCTTGTTTTTGTTACATATTTATGATTCTCCCCATTACACAGCAATTTTTTGTATGGGGAAATTGAAAAAAAAATATTAAATTCTAAATCTATTATTGTGTACTTTTCAGGCAGCAGGACTGAATCCCGCTTTTGCCAGAACAATAGGCATTGCTGTTGATCCACGAAGGCGAAACAAGTCTGTTGAATCTTTACTTGTTAATGTCCAACGCTTGAAGGAGTACCGTGCTCGACTCATCCTATTCCCTAAGGGCAAGAAGGTAATCCTAATTTTTATTTAACATACATATAATATCCCAATACTATCCAGCTTAAGCAAGTGCATTAATTCAAAAGAATTGAATTTTACTCCTGGAGCCTACTATCTTCTATATATTGTGCTGAACATATATTGGTAAATCTGCTGTTCCAAATGTTTCGTGGCTTTTAAAAGGATTTTCTTTTAGAGTGTGAATTTATAGGATCCATAATGCACATGTGATGCTCCTGGTGTTGCACAGGTCCATAGACTATGGCAACTGCTTACCAATTAGTTGGATCATACAAATTCCCTTTCTGACCTTTATTATTTGTCTGCCTACCACTACAAAGTGTAGAAACTAGGAATCTGGGAATTAGTTTAGGTACAGACGTTATGAAAATCCACCCCTTAGACTGCAAAAGGGAAGTGGTAACATTGCCTCTTATCATCATACTAAGAGCATTGGAATTCTTGGTGTTGAGATCTCCAGCAAAGTAGACCAGAAAAAGGTCAAGCTGGCGTAGAGATAACTGCTTGCACTAAAAGGGCAAAAACTTGCTATAATATACTGTATTTATATTTTGGCTGAAGAACATAGATTCCATATAGGACCTGGTGATTCAGTTCAGTTCTGGGAACCATTAGGTTTAAGACAAAATTTAAGAGACTACAGTATAATTTTTATACAGAGTTAAACATTGCTTACAAATGATGACCCTGATATTTGTCTAATCGTCCATAGGCTATATAGTAACGTTTTATCATTAGGCAAGCCACATTTGCTTTTACCATCGCAGTGGTAGAATTATAGAGTTAGGATTCATTTACCTAATTTTTGCCCTACTTACAGGTCCTTAAGGGTGAAGCAACCGAAGAGGAGCGCAAGCTGGCGACGCAGTTGCGTGGCCCATTGATGCCTGTGCAACAAGCCCAACCTAAATCCGTTGCGCGCGCAATCACTGCTGAAGAGAAGGACTTTAAGGCATACCAATACCTTAGAGGAGTATGTATTTTGTTTTATAAACTGAATGGATGTTTTGAATGCATTAATGAGGTTTTGCTTTAATACTTTTCTATACCAATAAGACGGTAAACAACATTTTCATAACGACATTGAGCGAAATATTTAAATTTCACTCAATGTTGAAAAAAAATTTCATAACATTGAGCGAATAAAAAGTAGTGACGGGGATAAATGAATGAATGAGTTCCATAATTTAATATTTAATTTTCTATGGAGAGGTTTACTCAAAACAATTCAACCTATTCAAATAATATTTTTATTCATCTGAATCATTTAATAATATGGCACACGTAACGTTATACAATGTATGTTGTACATATTTAAGCAAGTAATTAGACTTTTTGAAATGCAACATACATTGTATACTGTTTATGTACATGAGTGAAGAAAGATAAATATCTATCTAGATTGTAACAATATACCAGTTAGGACCTTTTGTTTCGACGCAAAGACAAGCAGTGAGAACTGTCCATGATCTAAGCTCACACGGCCTTTCCAGTTTAAGAAGAAATTTTGTCTTCTTTTTTGTTCCACCCATGAAAATTGTCGATCCACAAAAGGACTAACCCACATACGCGGGTGTGCACTAGTCATTCTTCCGTGTGGTCCACCCTCTGGAAAATGGGAGGGAGCTGATTATGTCAGATTCCTATTGACTAAAACACCCCCTGGGATTGCCCTTAGCCGGAAGGGCTATAAACCCATAATATAAGCCCCAGTGAATGGGGCGATGCAAAGGATAATTCCCATCAAAGTATGGACCATAGTACAGGCGTTGAATCAATTCCAAATTTGTTTTAGACGGTGTATAAAAAATAAATAAACCTTTAACATTAGTAATTCTAGGGTTCAAAACAAGAGTTTCGAAGTTTTTTCAGAAAACGTAACATAACCTAAAAATCAAAATAATTCTCATCTAGTTTTGGTAGTTTTTACTAATCTTTGCTTAAGATGCCTACAGAGTGAATTAACGATCACTTTACCTATGTTGGAAACATTTACTTACACTTTAATAATTAATTAATTACCTACAAAAGTTTTCTTGGCGTAGGTACGGGAAATATTTCATTATTTGACCATTGGAGTAGATGCTTGTTCCAAGGTATGGCTGCCTATGTTTCTCCGTATCAAAAAAGAACAATTGACACACCGGTTTCGCCGGTCGAATGTTCTCGTCGTCATTTTCACGGTCAACTATAACCACAAGTGCTCAGCCATAGTACAACACTAACACAAGAAAAACGTCCCGTCGTCGTTGAATTGAACACAAATAATGTTTACGATATCACAATTTAAGCTGATAGTAATCTCAATCAACCCAAAAACGGCAGTAATAAACAGCAGATATAATAAAGTACTCTGTGCAGCAGATGTTCATTTCCTACAGCGTCACAAATGTTACAAGTGTTACCACACCATAGATATTAAATGAAAATCGGTTGTTTTACTAGCGTAACTCAATTCTTATACACTGTATTCGATATGAATAAAAACCAAATATGAGTAAGTTTGTAGCGTGAAAACCGAATGATTCCTAAAAGAATGAAATCAAAGTGTTTGTTTTCATAAGCGATAATGGCTATACAACGTGTCCCTAAATTCAACGATAAGCTGGCACCAACGGATGGGCCTACCCATGGCTACTCAAGACTAAAATTTTTTTTTTTTGTATCTCTCTTTTTTTTTAATGAAAAAAATAATAAAACTGAAATTTTCTGAAAATGTACATCCCTTATGATAGTTTTAACTACCATAACCACAGTTTTCCAAATATTTTTCATTTTTTTTTAGTGTCGGCAACCTAAGTAGCACTGCTATACACTACAATCCCTAAAAACCCCAGGATGCTTGTAGTTTTTTAACAGAATAAACTCAAAGTCATTTTTCTTCCTAAAATTGTATAAGAATTTTACTTACAGACTACTTTGACTCATCGTGGTGAAAAAAAAATGTATTGACACAGGTATGGCAAGTCATTTTAAAAGTTGGCGCAACTAACCGAGATTCTAAAATAGTAAAATACTCTAAGAACACTAGTCACAAAAAAAAATCGTAGGTACTATTTCTAAACAAGAGCCAAATTTGATAAATTGTTTTTGTTGATAGTAATCATTTTTATTTCGTACAAGTTGTTTTGTTATTAAAATTAAATGAATCAAAATAAATAAAACAAACAATATTACATTTTATTCATTTATTAAAACACCATTATAATAAATGTTCAAATTGCTTCCCATCGGCATGGCATTAATGCAGGCACGACATCGCCTTAAAAAGGCTCTTTTTATTAGTCGTGCATGTCTTCTCATATTGATTTGATCCGCTGCCTGAGATATTTTTTGGTGAAGCTCATCTAATGTTATATTAGATGATAGCATTGATAGCAACATTAGATGAGCTTTGGCGAAGCTCATCTTAAAAAGGCTCTTTTTATTAGTCGTGCATGTCTTCTCATATTGATTTGATCCACTGCCTGAGATATTTTTTGGCGAAGCTCATCTAATGTTGCTATCAATCCTATCATCTAATATAACATTAGATGAGCTTCGCCAAAAATTATCTCAGGCAGCGGAACAAATCAATATGAGAAGACATGCACGACTAATAAAAAGAGCCTTTTTAAGGTGATGTCGTGCCTGCATTAATGCCATGCCGGTGGCAAGCAATTTGAACATTTATTATAATGGTGTTTTAATAAATGAATAAAATGTAATATTGTTTGTTTTATTTATATTGATTCATTTAATTTTAATACCAAAACAACTTGTACGAACTAAAAATGATTACTATCAACAAAAACAATTTATCAAATTTGGCTCTTTTTTAGAAATAGTACCTACGAATTTTTTTTGTGACTAGTGTTCTTAGAGTATTTTACCATTTTAGAATTTTGGTTAGTTGCGCCAACTTTTAAAATGACTTGCCATACCTGTGTCAATACATTTTTTATGTCACCACGATGAGTCAAAGTAGTCTGTAAGTAAAATTCTTATACAATTTTAGGAAGAAAAATGACTTTGAGGTTATTCTATTCAAAAACTACAAGCATCCTGGGGTTTTTAGGGATTGTAGTGTATAGCAGTGCTACTTAGGTTGCCGACACTAAAAAAAAATGAAAAATATTTGGAAAACTGTGGTTATGGTAGTTAAAACTATCATAAGGGATGTACATTTTCAGAAAATTTCAATTTTATTATTATTTACATTAAAGAAAAGAGATACAAAAAAAAATTTTTTTATTCTTGAGTAGTCATGGGTAGGTCTATCCGTTGGTGCCAGCTTATCGTTGAATTTAGGGACACGTTGTATACTAGTACCTAGTAATGTTACACTTTTATTGTTTGTAATTATAATCGATAACAATATTAATCATAGTTTTCTTTCAACTTTTTATTTATTTACTATGGCAACTTTTTTGATCAACATTCGGAGGAAATAAAAATCAAGTGATAAATTGTAGTCAATAGTATATCTTCATATTTTCTAAAATATATCCCCTGTCCAAAACAAGCATGGATTGGGCAAGAAGGCTCTTAAAATGAGAAAAATAATTTATAAAATGTTTTTATCCTGAGGCATGAGACAATTCAGTACCATGAATGGGCATTCTCCTTTTGCCTTCCTTAGTGTGTTCTATCTATTGTACAGAGGGCTGTGTTCTGAGGAGTTGTTCAATATTCTGGTGTCAATCAACAGGGTCGTTTTACAATCGCACTGCTTGCCGGCGACTGGGAATTCATTTTCACTTCATTACATACTACATGTTTCCAAGACTGTTTCTACAGAGAACTCTTAAATTTTAATTGACGTTTTCCCTAGGGAGCCACAGCACATGAGGTTCTTTAAAAAAGGCGTGAAGAGGTTTTTTTACAGAGTCAGCTACACATGTGGTACCACGCATGTTGCAAGTGTTCATAGGCTACGGTAACATGCTTATCATCAGGCAGATGTTGTTTACCATCTTATTGGTATAGTAAAAGTATCAAAGCAAAACCTCATTAAGGGGCTCCTGCAGGTCCATTAGCGTCACTTAATTTAAAAAAATACATTATAGTCCCTTCAAGTAAGTTATTTTTGGTCCTTTTTATCCCAGTGGAAAATATTGAAAAATACTCGGGAATGGTTCACAGACCGAATCCTAAAGTTTCAATACCACCTTTAAAAGGGGGATATTTTTTAGCCAGTATTTATATATATGATATATAGTTTTTTAGTAGTTCTCTAGCCAATTAATTTTGTTTACCATTAAACATCAAATATGATGGGATAAACACTACCAGAAGTGGCAACATTAACTTTTTTATTGATAGTTAATAGATTCAGGCGTTATTTTGCGAAAGTCAAATTTACATGCAATTTGATCCAACCTGCTTTGTGTGCTTCCGCCACCAATTAGTTCATGGGTGGGTGCCGGCCGGCGCTAGGCCGCATGAACTAATTGGTGGCGGAAGCACACAAAGCAGGTTGGATCAAATTGCATATTTTTTTATTGAAACCGAGGTGGGGTCTTGCTAATGGTCGATCAATAACGCACAGCCAGATAATGTGCACCCAAGACCTCCAATTGCTGGTTTGTGCATCATTGGCTGTGGTTTATAGAGACGTACCAATAATGCCCGGCCGGAAAATCAACAACGTTAATAGCTTTTATTATGATATAATTATTGATATCGACGATTACCTACCTATCAGCCACGGTTTATCGCGCCGTCCATTATTGAGCTGTCCATGGTTGGTTGTTGCATTGGTTATCCATGTGCATAAAATTAGTGCATTTTTGATTGTGCAATACTATATGTAGAATAATATAATATGGCCAAATAATGTATTGTCACACCACGTGTTGTATACGGCACTTGTTGCTTGTAATGGTCAAATTAACAGCTCTAAATACTGGGGTCGTGTATTTTTGTATATACATAATTAGGCCTTTTTTCCATGATGTTAATAGCTTCGAATATTAGCCTGTACCGATATTGTACATATAGACACATATTGCACAAGCAACAATGCATTTTTCAAGTATTTTAGGTTTGCTGTGTAAAACTTTAATTTCAAATTACATATGGGTGAAGTCGCGAACAGCTAGTATATGTAAAATTAGTAACTGCCTGGACATATCAGCATAAAGCCTAAACGACCGGGTCTTCCAAATTTAAGTTTCGCATCGTTTCTTAGAGCCTAGGAAATAACCTATTGAATGTCTATTCATAATTTAATGAGATACTGGAAAATGAGCAAAAATGAAAGGATACCCCTAATCGACTATATTTATGTTCTTCATTTCTAGAAGTTTATCATCCGATTATGTAATGTTTCAGGCTCGATCCATTGCCAAACTTGTTGGTATCCGGGCTAAGAGATTAAAGGATGCAGCTGAAAACCCGGATGACGTGACTAAGGCGCCAACGGCGGTAAAAGAAACTAAGGCTAAAAAGTGATAAAATAAATGCCCAAAACACTTTTTCGTATTTTATTATTGTACACTTTTGAGAATGTTATAATCAAATGATAATATGTAAGCACACGCCCGCCCTGGACAGCGTATGCGGTCAGAGTACCACGATCTCTATCGCCGAGAGTGTATATAATATGCACTCGGCGCGTGTGAGATGTACAAATGTATATGATTGTACAAGATGTTACAATTCACTCGGCCTTTTTTTTAACTCTAATATAGGCATTGCTGTTGGCCCCTGTGGACCGTTACTACGTCACCGAAAGGCCACTTGGACGTATATTTATATATACAGATTGGAAACGATGGTACACTCTTTCCATTAGTACTAAAATTTGTGTGAGAAAACAAAATAGCGGCGGCGGCGGCGTAGGTTACCTAGGTCATCGAAGACACGATTCGTAGCTTCATCGAAGACACGATTCGTAACTGCCAAGGCGTAAACTGTATGTATATCTTCACGCCAAGTCCCTTGCGGGGTAGGCAGAGAGAACCGAGCGCCATAAGACGCGGTCCTTGCATATTTCACTCGCTTCTGTGACATTAATAGCTCTTTTCATACACGCTCGCCGCTTCCTGGGGCTCCTGACATCACCTTCTGATAAAACACGACCAATTTGGTCATGGTAGGTTATTTTCGGCCTTCCTCGACTCCTACATCCTTCCACTTTTGCATTGTATATCTGTTTCGTCATTCTTTCGTCCCGCATTCTCTACATGTCCGAACCAACGGAGCATGCCCTTTCTCATCTTAACACCGACACTCTCTTTTAGACCAACTCTTTCTCTCATGTCTTCGTTACGAATGCGGTCAGCAAGCGTTATGCCACAAATTTTGCGCAATGCTCTCATCTCGACCGTATTTATTCTACTTTCATGCTCTCTCTGCCATACCCAGCTCTCACTTCCATAAGTTAGCGTTGGAATTAGCACCGCGTTGTGTACAGCGAGCTGTGCCTTCTGGCTTGGATTTCGGCTGCCTAGAAGTTTACCCAACGCTCCATTCACCCTATTCCCGGCACTCACTTGTCTCTCCACATCAGCGGTGTACGTCCCATTGCTGCTAAAAGCACTTCCAAGATATACAATCTCATTCACTTGCTCCAACACTACATCATCAACCATAATCCTAGTGTTCGTTCTGGTTGTCTCTTTCAAATACCATTGACCTTGATAAGTCACCCATTCGCATTCCTACATTCATATTTCTTATTCTCTGAAGACAACTGTCCAGATACAGAATGAATAGCCGAGCCGACAGCACGCATCTTAACCTTTACAAAATAAAAAATATGATTGCATACCATTCCAACTAGTCTCGTTGAGTGTGCCTCAAAAATTCACAATTGTTTATGTAATTGAAAATAGTATATTGTTTTGCCAAGCAAGGTAAGTAATTACATCCCCATGAAATTAAATGTATACTTGCAAAATTAGTCAATTTGTAGTCTTGTGGGGAGTACGGTTTTTTTTATACAACTAGATTGACAAACAAGCATGCGGCCCGCATTTGATATTACTCGCGCGTTGCCAATTTTGTGACCTAAGACGGTTTCGTCACAGTACCCAGGTTTAATTAGAAAGGTTTTAATAAATATGATTTTGAATCAAAACATTCAGAGAGGTAGTGCATAGCTCGTAGCCTATAGGCGCTGGTAGTGCATAAAGCACAGCTTGCGCGTTAAACCTCCCCGTCTCAACTGCTTTGTTACCTCATTTACTCGCAGAAACACAACCGTTGCAGGCATCGATCACTAACTTCTGTTAACCCTTAGAGACCCACAGGTCATATATGACCAGTAAAATTAGTACCGTAAAACCCCACTGGTCATATATGACCACCTGTCAAAACGTCATAAATCAATGGTTTTTAGGTAGTTTTAAACTTTATTTGTGACGATTGTGTGACTAGAATGGCTTGTTACTTGATTTTATAATGTAGCGTGTCATTCCAGTAATGCCAACAAAAATCCACGATACTCTAGTGGCTAAAACAAAAATTTGTAAATTCAAAGCGTCAGTACTAACGGCGGCGTCGCCGGGCCTTGACGGAAAAGTTTTTTGTGGAGTGTTTTTCGTGTTTTTATGTTTTTCGGTGTATAAACAGGTATGTTTGTGTATTTTTTTTATGTTAGTTTATATTGTTTTATGATAGGAAATGCCAACAATAATGTGGTTTAGTGAGTTTATATATGAGAAAAAAAATATATTACGTAACGGGTAGGTACTTTCAAATTGCATATTTCCTTCGTGAATATTTCGTCTAATTGTCTAAAATTTTATTATTGTCGAAAAATAAATAAATATCGTATTGTAGCTGAATAGATTATCTATAAAATGAGGTAAAAATCAAATATATAGCTCCTATGTACTATTTTATAGGAAAAGTTTGAAAAATTAGTACGGCGCGTCGTTCGTAATCCGATTTTCAAACTCAATTTTCAAATGCGAATGTTTATTTTCTATATATAATATGTACTTATTATTTTTCGATTTATGTAAACTATGTACATTGTCGTATAAATATACAAAGACGCTAATCAAAAATTATAACACGATCTGAACTTATATTCATTTATCTGAAATAAGTAGGAGTATTTCATCGGCTCTGTTTGAAATGCCTATAACAAATTATACAAACATTCAAATTAGTAATTTGAAGTTTTAT
Source organism: Pyralis farinalis (assembly GCA_947507595.1). Classification (NCBI taxonomy): domain Eukaryota; kingdom Metazoa; phylum Arthropoda; class Insecta; order Lepidoptera; family Pyralidae; genus Pyralis; species Pyralis farinalis. The sequence continues at coordinate 21,081,045 of OX382259.1, read as the reverse complement.
TATCAAACATACATATTCAACAATCGAAATAAGTGCCGCAAATGCTTCTAAGTGTAAACAACTGTCTGTCGTTATTTAAACAATGCTTTATGACGGGCCGCCGGCTCATATTTCAAGTGGCCTTGAGACCACCCGGGGTTTCGTGATTTATGGCCGTAACGCCTATTGGGTCTGAAGGGTTAATGGTCGATGTTTTCAGGGAATGTTATTTCGCTGCAGTCATCTGTGAGGTGGAGGTACTTCCCCAGCCGGGCACTGAGCCCTATCTGTCTTTTGCCAGAGACTCGTTTGTTAGTAAGCAGCGTGACCACGTTCAGGCGACGTTGGTTTTATCTCTCAAGGTAATGGTGAAACATACCCCAAAAGTGTACATAGGCTAATGTCACTATACATCATAATAAATACATTTGTATTTTTATTTATTGTACGATACAGTTTACGCGAAATCCGATGGAATGCTTAGGGAAACACAGGGTGGATTTCGAAGCGGCAGAGGATGTACGGATCTAGTTTTTTCACTCCGCAACATCGTAGAGAAGCATCTGGCTTTGGACCAGGTTTTCTGCGGTTTTGTGGACTTTGAGAAAGCATTTGATAGAGTTGTGCGAAATAATCTCTGGAACATTTTGCCCTTATATGGGGTTGACGGTGACCTACTCCAATAATGATGAAACAGATATACAATGCAAAAGTGGAAGGATGTAGGAGCCGAGGAAGACCGAGACTAATCTACGATCCCCAAATTTTTTTTTTTTTTTTTCATTTATTTCCAATATTCTTAATACTACATTTACAATTTTAATATACCATGCCTTAAAACCACGTAGGGCTTATCCAAGGCTGGTGAATTAGTCGTGTTTTATCAGAATGTGACGTCAGGAGCCCCAGGAACCGAGGAGCGTGCACGAAAAGAGCTATGAAGGTTACAGAAGCGAGTGAAATAAGTAAGGGCCGCGTCTTATGGCGCTCGGTTCTCTCTGCTTACCCAAGGGACCTGGCGCGAAGATATACCTACATACATTAAAATATTACTATATAAATACGTCATTTTAAATCAAGCATTTTTAAAAGAGACGCGGTAGCGATTGCTCAAGAGGGAGTATCTCTATGCATCGATAGTATTGGTGTTTTATTCATTTTTCAAACATTACGTAGCTATCAGTTAAAAAATATTGCTGCCTTTGACAGATAAACTCTTCCTTAAAACATACCAACAGCATACACATCACAATTACATATAGAAATGGGTATGAACTATTAGTCAGAGATCCCAGAGCCGCCAGACGTCACTTATTTTCTGATGAACAAAATGCACAAGATTGAGTAGTGTTAGTGTGTACTATGATCGTATGACTACCTGCAACTTTAGCCAGGCGGCCGTTTTCCAGGTATCAGGTAATCGAGGTACATAAAAACACTACTCACCTCACTTAAATTCTGATAGCTGAATTTTACATATATGTTACACAATATTGTTTAAAAAATCGGCCAAGTGCGAGTCGGACTCGCACACGAAGGGTTCCGTACCATTATCCATAAAAACGGCAAAAAAATCACGTTTGTTGTATGGGAGCCCCCTTAAATGTTTTATTTTAATTTAATTATTTGTTCTTAAAGTGAATATATAACTAAATATTCTGTGAATATTTCAAGCGTCTACCTGTTGCCGTTATCAATATCGAACAAAAATGAGCAAAAAAATCACGTTTGTTGTATGGGAGCCCCCTTAAATATTTATTTTATTCTATTTTTTAGTATTTGTTGTTATAGCGGCAACAGAAATACATCATCTGTGAAAATTTCAACTGTCTAACTATTACGGTTCATGAGATACAGCCTGGTGACAGACGGACGGACGGACAGCGGAGCCTCAGTAATAGGGTTCCGTTTTACCCTTTGGGTACGGAACCCTAAAAATCAGTAATCAATACTCCCAGACACTTCCGGTCGGCAGTATTACCTTACAGACGCTTTAAGCGCTCAAAAAAGTAATTAATCTCACTTATATTCTGATGCTTCATTTTTATATATGTTAGCCAGACAACTATTTTAAAACGCTTTACAAACTGACAGACAAATTCAAGGGGCCAAACATTCCCTAGACCCTATAATTGTAATGCCGCTGTGAGTATGAGCGATGAGCGAGGGCATTATGCGTGTTCGTAGCATGTCTAATCGAAGCCGCAAATAATCTATATATATAAAAATGAATGTTTGTATGTATGGACTCAAAAACGTCTGGGCAGATGATGATGTTCTCAGTGAATATTCAGGTTAGCCCAGCAGGTGAAGCCGGGGCGGATAGCTAGTATTTAAATAAAAATTAATACCTACTAGTAATTAACGCCTGTTCAGAGACATGTTACTAAAGGACTCGCCATACGCGTGATTCTGTTAGTAAATAATTCTGCCATTTTTGACGGGGGGCGAGGTAACTACTACGTAGAAACGAAAATAATGTTTTAAGGAAATGTCAACCTTATTACGAGGCACCTACAGTTCAATGTTATTTTCTTACCGCTGCCTGCCATCTGTTGTGAAATAGATGAACTTCTTCGTAAATCGAAGCTGGTAGATTCAAAATTACAAAACGTCTTATATACTTTAATTTATGTCCGTATATGAAAAAAATATGATAGATATTGCTGCAGCTTCAGCAAACTCCAGTTTACTTTCAACCAGTGATGATATGTCTAGCGAACTGAAGCAATATCTAGACCAGCCTATAATCCCTAGAAAAGAGAATCCAACAAAATTCTTGTTTGTTTGTAGTCATTTTACCCCAGTCCTTTCCGACATAGCTCTAAACTATTTGATATCGAATGCGTCCTCGGTTTCTTCAGAAAGAGTGGCATCTGCTGTAGATCTCGCAGTGCCCAATAACTTAAGTTAATTAGTATTAATCGAGTCATGTAAGACGATTGAAGTAGATTAGGCCAAATAAATTAATTAGAGTGCCAATGTTCTCTGACAAATCATACCGATATATCGATAGTCTTTAATAAAAATATCGATATTGATATTTTCAAAAAATATGGATACAATATATATCGATAGTTTATTGCATTTCCGACATCCCTAGTAGTAAGAGTAAACCGTAAGAGAGAGAGCAATAACACTCATGTATGCCCGACTCACACTCATGCGCACGGATAATGCCCTCGCTCATACTCACAACGGCTGAGCGGCATTACAATTGGATCTAGGGGATGTTTGGCCCCATAGATAACAGAAACAACGGGAGATGTGACGAGGGGGCGTGGTTGGTGTCGCCGCAACATGCTCAAAACGAGAACATTGCCAAGAACAGTTAGTTAGTTGCAATCAAGTTCGATTGAGATACGTTGCTCCTTGTTTTAGCAAAATGCCAAGTTGTGCTGTTGCCTTTTTGCAAAAATAGAAGTGCAGTGGTTAACTTTAAATCAAATGGAATCACTTATCACCTATAAGTACAAATAATATTACGTTTTATAAGCATAAATACAGAATTAATTTCAAAAATTCTCTGACGCCATTTCTACCAGGGCCTTACCACGATACAAATTATAAATATCAAATTTCCCATTCTTAATCATACATTGCTGTTCTACCATTACGCAGTCGCCACCGCTCGTTTACCAACACGCAATGTAAAGTGAGTAATATTATGCGTTCACTGTGTGTACAGTTTCGAGATACGGCCGCTTGTTTCTGCCGCTTTATAAATGTAGTAGTGCGTGCTTACTTGGGTGTTGTTTAAATAAACATCCAATGACAGCGTCTTAACAAATGTGTGTCGTTGTACTTGTGTGCGTAGAATGATATTTATTATTTATTTAAGTGTGTGAGTGTTTTATGGTGGGGTGAAACTCGGCGACAACCATCCCTGTGTAAACTCGCGTGGTATGTCACATCTCCCATTGTTTCTGTTATCTATGTTTGGCCCCTTGGATCGTAAAACTATCGATAAAACGTTTTAAAATCTGGCTAAAATGAAACATCAGAATATAAGTGAGATTAATTAATTTTTTTGAGAGCTTTAAAGCGTCTGTAAGGTAATGCTGCCGACCGGAAGTGTCTGGGAGTATAGGTTACTCATTTTTAACGATATTGTGTAGGTAACATATATGTAAAAATCAGCTATCAGAATTTAAGTGAGGTGAGTAGTGTTTTTATATACCTTGATACCTGGAAAATGGCCGTCTGGCCAAGGCAGCAGATAGTCATACGATCATAGTACACACTAACACTACTCAATCTTGCACATTTTGTGCATCAGAATATAAGTGATGTTTGGCGGCCTTGGGATCTTCCTCTATATCCATAGAATTTATACAATAGACTTTTTATTCTGTGATGCAACTGTGGCAACACTGACTTATTGCCATAAGAGAGAAAAAAAAAAACTTCGAACCGACGCCATTTCGCTGATTTCCCTATCGTATTTCGTCATCTTTTATTGTGCTATCTTCACCCTTTAATTTCAATGTGTTTTCAATTTGTCGTCTTTTGTTATTTATGCTGTGATTATCGTTCCGTTTAAATTTCTGACTGTTGTTGAGTTCCAGTAATATAAGGTAATTTCTTAACCGTGTACATGTGCTGCAACTGTATTTGAATTAAATTTATTGATCGTCCATCTGTCCTAGCCACGAATACGTATGCGCGCGTTGTGTGGTGATAAAAATGAAAATGAGTTTTACGTAAACGCGTCAGTTACGACGAAATTTCTTAAGTACCGGAATTAGATTTTTAGTAATCTAAAACCTTTTACCTTGTGTCCGTAGATGTCTTCGCGCGGTCGGGGTTATGGTGGCTATGGTGGAAGAGGAGGTTATAATAGTAGAGGCAGCGGTTACAGAGGTTCATATCGCGGTAGTAGCAGCCGAGGTACCTATGAGGGTCGAGGTGGTCGTGGAGGTGGATACTCTTCATACTCCAGTGAGTCACGCTACAATAGCAGTGGCAGCAGATACAACAACAGCCGTGATAGAATTGAAGAACCGTACAAAAAGACCTACAGATCGGTAAGTTGATTAAAGTAAAGAAATTTAATTACAGGACACTTCAAAATCAATTGATTTATTATCAATCCAAAATTTGCTATGCAGTTTCAAAGGACACCATTCTTACTGATTTATGTTTCAAACTGATTTATGTTTTGAACGTACGACATAAAAAAATACTATGCTCCATTAAGCTGTTTATATACTAATGACTATGCATGTTATGCCAAATGTTGAGTTTTTGCACATTGCTGATTTTGATTTGGCAGTAGCAACATTGTATTTTATATATACTATTCTTACGTGTCTAGCATGATACGATCTTGGTTGCACCTATTCGTTAATTTAGAATATATTTTAAGCACACTAATATCTTGACCCTTTTTTAGGAAACTTCAGGTAGCTATTCCAACCGAGACTATGTAAGATCTGGATCACCTGAGCGTAAACGAATGAGAATCGAGGTTAGTTTCTTTAAGTTTGTTTTCAGATGTATTCTAATAAAAACTTGTTATAACGTTGAACACAACACAAAGGTTACCAACCAGACTACCAGGAGATTGAATTTTGGATCATAAATGGATACCCACCTAACTAAAGAGATTGGCTGTATAATCTTTATATGGTATTATCATCCTATGATGATCAACATGCAGAATTGCTGACATTAGTATGGAACATACTATTTGTTGATGAGATTATGGTAGTATCCTGAGAATTGTGATAAAAGATAGATCATGTGAGTTATTTATTTGAGCTAATAATTTGTTTTTTTAATAACTTCAAGATTTGTACACTGCAGATCAGTATTAATTGATGGATGTATACAAGATGCATGTATATGGGTATATAAAATTACCACATTTTATGCCAAGGAAATGAAGACACAAATGAGTTGACATATAAACCAATGGATAGTAGTTAGAGAGTTAAATATTGTTGCCACTCCCTTTTAGCAGAGGATGCTGTTTCATACCTGAATGAGTATACTATTATATTGTGTCACCCACCTCAGGGAAACTAAAGCCTGATGGCATAAACTAAATAATAATTTAAATAATATGTGGTTCATTCTCTGTGCCTGCTATGCAATGAGCAAAAGAATATACAAATTAAATTTAATCTGAATATCATACATCAGACTGCTGTCTGGAGGAATTTAAGCAACCCAAACAAATATAATGCATAATTAATGAGGACATTCCATTTCCCAATTGACCCATATAATGTTAATCATTTCATGAAAATTTTGGAGAACCAAAGAGTTGTGTACAGGGCTCCTTGAGTATATAGATTTAGCCATCAATATGCATATCCAAAATGAGGATACTTTTATTCTTTATATAATATACCTATATATTAATAATTGTATGCAATTTGATTCGTAAAGAATGGTGGAAGAAGCAAAGAGAGTTATGTACAGGGCTCCTCGAGTGATAGACGTAGCCATGATGGTGGCGGTCACTATGGCGGCCCGTACGGCGGAAGACAAGAGAGTTACAGCGGCGACAGGAGGTCGTATGGCGGCGACGAGCGGCGACGCTCGCCAGCCCGAGAGACCTACCGCAAGCCGAGTGGCATGGGCCCGCCGCGCGACCCGCCGCGCACCATGCTGCGGCCGCGCGCACCGCGCCGCTCTTTCCGCGGCCGCACCATGCGCTTGCGTGCCTCCTTCCGCGGAGCACCGCGCTCGCGCGGCACGTTTAGCTCTAGGCGATTCGGCGAAAGATCCTTTGGATACACCCGAGCATTCAGAACTCTCAAAGGGCGAAGGTAACTAGACACATTGAGTAATGTATACATTTAGTTTGTATTGGTAATTCCAGCCGAGCAATTGATTTTGTGACCTGGGAAACCAAACAGTGAGTTAATGTACAGATTGAATGACCATTGGAAAGTATCATGAGAAGATAGTAAAGGCTGAATATTGGTTTGTATAGTTTAATACATAGATTTCCAAAGCGGTCTTATATCGACCGCCAGAGGTTGATGTCGACGTGAAAGCAGTTCATAACAATAAGGCAGGGCTTCTACAGAAAACAGAACTTGCCCTTGCCTATTTATGGCAAGGGGTCCATGAGGCAAAAATGTTCGAAAGTCTCTGGTTTAGATGGATACGATATCTGGTTTAGATAAGTCATGAAAAAGAAAAGACAATGTGAGTCTTAGGAGTGTCTTCTAACAAGAAAAGGTGTTTTTTATGTATGATATTGGACTATGCAGTTAAAAATCTTTCATGAAAATGATTATGATTCCTGAATAATCCCTGTTATGAAAAGAAAATTGAAAATCTATAAAATATAATAGAGAAAACAGGTAAAAAACCAGTGCAGTATGAAATGCCATGAATTGTTGAAATGGGCTCTGTAAGGCATATAAAAATGCTATTAAATTCCCTTTTATGCAGTCAATTTCTATAGAACTAAGATTTATTTCTGTAGTTGTTTTCATTTTGTCGTTTTGTTAAAGCAGTTCAATTAAATCTAAAGAAGATGCTTCCTCCACTGAAGAGGAATGGGATGCTGATGAAAAAGAAGAGGAAGAAACTACGGAAGAAAAGAAGGAGTCCAAAATAAAGTCACCGAAGGTAAATAAATATGTTTTATATGAGCTTGGTGGTGCAGTCGTGAAAGACGCGACTTTGACACCAACACTCGTGGGTTCCATTCCCACACAGGACAAACATTTGTGTGCATGAACATGTCTGTTTGTCTTGGTCTGAATGTTTTAAGAGAGGTAGCGGCCCATCAAAGCAGCCTGTCAGGGGAAGTACCTCCACCTCACAGTAAACCGCAGCCAAATAACAATTCCCTAGAGCAGGGGTTCCCAAAGAGTGCGTCGCGGCGCCCTGGTACGCCGTACGGTGTACAGAGGGGCGCCGTGAGACGCTCTTGTTTGCCATTGCCTGGAAATGAAATTTAGGTATTCGCACCTACGCGTAAAATATGCGTGGATCCAACGTCTTTTTCATGCACTAACTCCATCAGAATTCCCTTTGCAAGAATAAAAGAGTCATATTTAACTTTCATGCGACAGGCTAAAAATGAGATTTCACGTGTTCCGATTTGGTGGATTTTGGATATTGGTTCAAAATGAATACTCAACTTTAAATTCAAAAGCATTAAAAATTCTCTTTATAACATCTTGTTTATGTGAGGCCGGATTTTTAGCAGTAGCTGTAATAAAAAGCAACTATCGGCCAAAGATAAATGTGGACCAAAAAATGAGAGTATTCGTATTAAACCGCGTTTTGAAAAACTGCGAAGATTATCACTCGTCGCATTAATAAAGTTGTCATTGTATTTTATATCCTATTGTTCATCTATTATAAAGGTTTCTTGCGTGTCAATGAAAATCTAATGACTCACCTTCATATTGCGGATGTTTTAATTTTTGTAACCATCTACCTTGTTACCTAGTAGTAGCTTTGTACCTTATCACGAGTGCCAACGACTACGGGGCGCTGAGACAAAATATTAAACCTGTAAGTGCGCCGCGAACTGAATAAGTTTGGAAACCCCTGCCCTAGAGGGTTTTTGTGTTCATGCGTGTGAGTGAGGTCACCAGTAAGCTTCTAAGGAGTTGCTATGGTAGCAGCAGGGGAGGTATCGCATGAGTGATACTAAATGTATTACGAGTGTTCATAATCTGCAGTAACCGCTTTACATCAGGTGGGCCATATGTTTGTATGCCTTCTGATGTTGTATAAAAAAAAGTTTATCTGTTGCCATTTCTCCTGAAAAACTACATTAGGAAAAGTTAACTGAAACCTCTAAAGCTTAGGATAGCTTCATAGAGTATTTTTTTTAAATTATTGTTAGCCATTGGTTGTTTTGTGGAAGGTCAGCGTGGTTGGAAGGGATATAGAATAGGGAATGCAATCTTGCAAAAAAGCTTTAGTCTCCGTATTTGCAAGGATCTAATTTGTAGGATACTCGCATGATTTACTTTTCTTATAAACTTACATAATTATTTTATTTAAAAAAAAGTAGAAAATAATATGAAAACAGGTTCCGTTTCTACCATTCGCCTTGTTACTCACTGTACAATTGTAATTGATATATACATAAAATTAAAATGAAGCCATGTTATTCTTAGATTGAGGTTTTATTTTGTGCTTATTTAAGATGTATTTCATAGTTCGTACAACGTCGAAAGACTATCCATACAGCCTTCCGTTTATTGTTAGATAATTATCCTCGCTGGAAATATTGTAAACCAATCGACTTTTACTAATTTTCATGAAGAACAAAAATCCGACCAATTAATAAAACTAAATAATAAGTTTTTATGGAGTCCACATGATAGTATTCCGAAAAGTTGTCGGTTAGTATTGTGACACATGTCGTGTCAGCATGGTGTGTGCAAACAAGTGAACAGTGTGGTGGCGCTAAATGCCTACCTTGAAATGTCCAATCATTGCGCAACCACGTAAAAACCTCTTCACATCTTTTTAAGGTTCCTTACCCAAAGGGTAAAACGGAACCCTATTACTGAGACTCCGCTGTCCGTCCGTCCGTCTGTCTGTCACCAGGCTGTATCTCACGAACCGTGATAGTTAGACAGTTGAAATTTTCACAGCTGATGTATTTCTGTTGCCGCTATAACAACAAATACTAAAAAATAGAATAACATAAGTATTTAAGGGGGCTTCCATACAACAAACGTGATTTTTTTTTTGCTCGTTTTTGCGTGATATTGATAACGGCAACAGGTAGAGGCTTGAAATATTCAAAGAATATTTAGTTATATATCCACTTTAAAAATAAATAATTAAATTAAAATAAAACAAATATTTAAGGGGGGCTCCCATACAACGTGTTTTTTTTTTGCCGTTTTTATACATAATGGTACGGAACCCTTCGTGTGCGAGTCCGAATCGCACTTGGCCGGTTTTTTTTTTGAAGAATCTCATGTTTAAATATTTTTATTTGAATTTACGAATGGAAAAACGTTTTCAATCCCAGTAGCTTGTTTACAAAGTTTCTAGCTTCTCGTGTATTTGATTAATTTTGATGATTTTCTTTCACGTCCTTTTATAACTTATTTACGCCCGAATTTGCATTGTTTATGTGAAAATACGAGTTTTGTTGGGACACAACTTTTAAATCTTTGACGTATAGGCAATCTGTTTATGAAATAAGAATACTGAAAATCTTGGGAGTGTAGTACGTGAGAAGAATTATATTTCAATAAATATTTTTTTAAAGAGGAAACACACAGCGCCACTCCATCCCAAATTAAACGAGGCTTGTGTCATGGGTACTATTATACTAATACACATACACGTAAATATATTAAACAGAGGAAACGCTCAAGACAAGCAGACATGTTCACGCACATAAATCTTTGCTTGTGCGAACCTACTACCTATGGTGTTAAAGTAGCCACTGCTAGCCACTCGACCACCGGGCTCGTGATACATGATAAATGAGTTCGCTTGCCATTTTTTAAGCAAACAAAGTGCAATGCTTTTTTTCTAGAACCCACTGAAATTGTTCTCACTGTAACCGCTAGCAAGTTTTTTGTGGACTCAAAATTGTACTTCGTCTTTACAAAAGTTTATATCCCGATTTGTGATTTGATGACTTTCTTGGGAGCGTCTCCCTACCGGTTGACCCGACCTTCACGTAAAAAATGACAAATAAGCACTTGCGTCAAATGTACTATTTTGTAGCCAGAAGAGGCGGGATCCGAAGGCGAGCCCGAAGAAGGAGGTGAGGAGTCTGACAAGGAGGCTGATACGGCGTCGGAGGCTGCGCCGCCGCGCACGCGCCCTTACTTTCAACTGGCGTGCGTGCACTGCAAAGAGAAGAGCGCTACATTCGGCGCGTACGTGAAGCACCTGGAGTCGGGCAAGCACCGCGCCGCCATGTCGGGCGTAGCGAGGCGGCACAAGGCTCAACTGGTCCGCATGCGCGTGGCGCAACGGGGCGCGCAACGCGAGCTGGAGGCTACGGCGGGCGCGCACCTCGCATCACGTACCACCTTCTGCTTAGTGTGCCGCCTGAACCACCGCACCACTCGCCAGGCGCACAATCTCACCGACACGCACCGCGCCATGAAGCGCTTCCTGATGCCCTTCTGTCGCATTTGTCGCGTCACATTCCGTTCACCGATGATTTATGAACACCACATTTGTTCAGTGGAACATTTGAAGGTTGGTTTAGGTGCTGAACATTGGTAAAAACATGGGCCTATGAGGTGACGAGAACACTGGCCTATTGTAACTGTGCGCTGTATGTCCCTTACCTAATTTTATCTACGAACGTCTATACTTCGCTATACTTTTCGTAGTATGCGGAGTTCACGGCTCGTTGCATTGTCACTTGCATGGCAACTTGCATGTCCTTGTTTCCCGCCACCTCGTAAAAAAATATACTTACCTCCAAAATATAGCTAGCCAAAAATATCGTCTTCCCATAGATCCAAGGTCCATACTGTTACTGAATCTATATATTATGTTATTCAATGTTATTACTATATAAACAATTTTTTTTTTAGAGGAAAGCCAGGCAGTCTGTGCGACGTGCAAGTCCAAAGGCCGAAGGTAGCGGAGATGAAGGAATGGATGTTGATTTGGACAATTTCATGACATTGGATTCTGTAGGTGATGTAGATGGTTAGTATTAACATTTTTTAGCGTTCCATACACAATAGAATCGGGATGCTTGTTATAGGTCACTTACGTGTTTCCTTTATGTGTTTCTCTCAGTCTGTCACAAACAAGTAGTAACATGACTGGTGGTCTCTGAGTGTGGATTGATATACCACAGTAAAATTTGCCGTAGTTGCGTAAAATTTTGACTCAAAAATGTCAAAGCAACAAATTAGAGAGGGCCTATATGTAAAGACAGAAAAAACTTTACTTTAGGAATAGTTTGTGTAAAAAGTGTTAATCTTACACAATTCGTATTTTGGCAAATTTTTCTGCGCTTTCAGCTTAACCGGTATTTTATGGTCGCAGGTGACACCAGCCACCTCGCCATTTGGTCCACCCGCTGAAATACATGCCTTGACGTCACAATCGATATCACATGACGCGTGGAGAACGGATACCAAGTTCCTACACTGGTCCGTGCGCCCTACCATGTCTCCGCCAATACGGACGGGTGTAGGATCTGTAGTATCAGTTTCAGACTGCCGTTCTCAAGCGACGACTTGTACGTTAGCGCAATATCATCAGCATATTTGACCAACCACGCAGGCTTCACATGTATATCTCTGATGCTGTCCGACACTTCGTCTAATATTATGCTAAACAAAAACGCACTAAGGACGGGTCCCTGGTGGACCTCGACGGTGATTGGGAAGGATTGTGCGTCAGGAACAGCAGTCCTGACCATGGAATCGTAATTAAGATATATGTCTTGGCAAATATCCATATACGAGGGGTGATCCAAAAGTAATGGTAATGAATGTTAAACACTGTGATTATAGTTAAAAATAATTTATTTTCTACGTGGTCTCCTAATAATTCAGTGCATTTAGTCCATCTTTTTTCTATACCTAGAATTCCCTTGGAAAAAAAAACTTTATTTTGACACTCCAAAAACAATCCATATACAAGGGGTGGTCTAAAAGTGTGATTATAGTTAAATAGTTTAAAAAAACTAAAAAAATACGCTATAATAGTAAATTGAACTAAAAAGCAGAAAATATTAAAAAAAAAAAAAAAAAGAAAATTCATTTCGTTGTAAAAAAAAGCGTAGGGTGTTTCTTATATTTTTTATAATAACTCTACTTTCATATATAGATGCTACTGATATATTAACAATAATCAATATCAAGCACCACACGCTATTTTTACAACGAAATTAATTTTCTTTTCATCACTTATAATTAAAAATTATTTTCTGCTTTTTAGTTCAATTTACTATTAAAGCGCATTTTTTTAGTTTTTTTAAACTATGTTTTATTTTTTCATTTTTATTTAAATTCTTGTATTGTCATAGGTCTTGAATACGTGTGCAAATTTTCAAATCAATTTGACGTCTTGAAGTAGGTGTAATTTGCGTTGAAAGATATGTAACATACAGGTGAAGCTAATAAAAGCGTATTAAAAAAATCACTTATTTTTATACGTAGTCTCCTAATAAGTTGGTGCAATTAGTCCATCTTTTTACACTACCCAGTATTCCCTTAGAAAATAAAAACCTTGTCTTGACCCTCCAAAAACATCTCAACAGCAGCTTTCACTTCGCTATCGTCTTTAAATTTTTTGCCACGGATGTATTCCTTGAGCCAAGGAAAAGAGAGTCACTGGAAGCTAGATCTGGCGAATAGAGCGGGTGTGAATAGGGAGGCTCGCTTCGTCTTAGTTTTTTTTCATTTTCAGGTTCAAAGTGGTGGATTCAGGTCTCTTCCATGGTCACGAAACGTGACAAAAAAAAATCCTGGATTGCTTGGAACTTTGCGAGATTCACCCTCGAAATGTCTACTCTTTTTTTCTTTTGCTCGTCGGTTAACATTCTCGATACCCGCAGAGTCCTTTTTCGTATGCAATTCGTTCACAAGGATTCTTTGAACACTGTCATATGGCCATGAGACATGTAGCTGAGGTCATAGGGTAGATCCCCGTGAGCTCCGCTACCATACAGCATACCGGATCTGTCACTGTTCGATCTGCCAACACGACATCGTTAACTTTTTCACGTTATCTTCAGTGAGGGACGTGGATGGGCGTCCTTTGCGATGTTCATCTTCCGTGAATGTTCTGCCTAGCTTAAACTCTTTGGCCTACCGTGCAACTATGGAATATGGAGGAGCAGAGTCCCCCAATGTTTCCACTAAGTCACTGTATATATATCTTTGGTAGACATTTTTTTCAAACAGAGGTACTTGATGGCAGCTCTAATTTAATTTTCTTTTTCATTTTGATGTTATCTCTTCCACGGTTCGTATTCAAATGAATTTCCGGAAATTGTGGACTATTTATATGATTTATATATATATATATATAATATAATATCATCTCTTTGTTGTATTATCCATGTTGTTAGTTCTTACATATCCATGTTAATATATTTAAATTGTATATCACGTGTGCCTAGATAAGGCGGTTTGTAACATACCTCACCATCGTTTTTTCCACTTTGTGTTGTACTACATGTTAAAACCTTTATGTCAATAAATGAAATGAAATATTAGCAAGCAAAATATTTTTTTACATACACTGAATAACCGAATATCATTACTTTTACATCACCCCTCTTAGGCTTCAGGCAAAAGGATTTTTGCACCTTAGTGCCCATCCCATTATCGCGCGAGGAACACAGTCGAAGGTCTCGTCCATGGTCTCCTTAGGGTCGTCATGGATTCACCAGCTGTGAAGCCATACTGACACTCCGAGACAGTGCAATCCTACTGGATCCGGGAGTCAATCAATCTCCATTGGGTTTTTTCCAGTGAGGAGTATGCAGTTACGTATGTCGGTCAATATGCTCACACCACGAGGCTTCATTCTCTTCCAGGCGTCTATGGCAACTCCATAGGCTCCTGCTACCTTCCAATTCTTCATGCGACGAAGAGCCCATTATATTTATTACGGTGTTATAGGTGACACTAGTCCCTAATTAGGAGGGAGAATCAGTGGCTACACCTCTTTATCTACTTGTTCAGCACCTCGCGGAAATATGATCGCCATCTCTCCCGTTAGGTCCCCTTACACTTTGGCACTTGGATATGTCCTGTGCTGCTTAGACCCTGAGTACGTGCTAACCTATCGACGAACTTTTGCCTCTCGGACCATCTGATTTGACGTAGGTAGCCCTTGGGTCCTTGGGTTTCACGCAAAGATCCACGACAAGGAGACAAAAACAGATGGGTCATGACACCATCGATAAGCATTCTCGCGGTCATAAGCCGATCACTGAAGCATTTCACTTCCAAAATGTCGTCCCGTAACTCCTTGGAGGGCACTTTAGGTACCCCTTTCTCCCCACCAGGCGCACTCATGTAAAACAGCTGCTGGCATTTCCAATGAAACAGGATCTAGAGCCTTTAAAGAGCCCGTCAGCCAGCTCCCTCGCGCGTCCGGTCAGCGTGATAATGTGCAGTGTCGCGAAACGGATTTTCCTAGTGTCTTTAGCCCGGTAGCCTTTATCGACTTGTCATAAGAATCGGGCGAGACTCTTTCTTTTTATTTTCTCATTTTTTATTTGATTTTTGCGTTTACGGAAGCGACTGCCGTCCGACCTACCAACTGCAATGTGAAAGTCCAAATCTTATTACTTTAGATTTAGAGTAGAGTATTCCCGCAATCGCCAACGAAAGCCACCTTTCGTATAAAAAAATTGTAAAGCGTTAATTTTCTTCTCGCCCATCTACGGTGGTAATGTGTATTGAACTCATTACCACCGTAGATAATCAAGGAAAAAATTAACGCTTTACAATTTTCTTCTTTGCTAGCAGAAAATCACGTTTATGCTGGTAGGGCTCCCAATTTCCATATGCCATTTTAGACGACTCTTGATGTCAGACACATTACTGAAATTGGGACTCTTGCTATATGATAGTTAGAATCATCGTTTAATCGAATTATGTTTATTTGTAGAAGTAGAAGACGATGACTCCGGCGGTGAAAAGAAGGAAGAAACTCCTGCTAAGAAACCAAAAGTAGAAATAAATATCGGCAGCGAACATATTAAAAAACTGGAGGTACCAATATGTTATTATTATTTATGTACAGTTAAAAATCAACCTTCACGATACAGAGAAAACATATCTATGCTCAAATTTCACGTACTGACGTCTCGCATCTCGGGTTCATTCGAAGACGGACAGAGCAATATTTTGGTGCAAGAGAACTTTTAAAGACTGGTTTTCACCTCGAGATGGTCGAAATCGACAAAATCGTTATTGACGAAAACATATACCTACGAATTTTCATGTTTCCAATTTTTTTTCACCATTTCCAAATACTTTTAATCTATTACACTACGAGGGTCATTTGAAAAGTTCTTAGCCTAACATGGTTAAAGTCATTGGTTTTTTTATAACTACCCTCATTTTGTAGTTACATTATTTAGCAACAAGTATGCACAGTTTAGTTTATTCACAGTAACTCAATGTTCGTTTACACATGATACCGTAAGTCAAGTCAGAGCTATTTTTGAAAATGGATAAAATTGAACATCGTGCAGTGATAAAATACCTGAATTTGAAAGGTTTAACTCCAAAAGCTATACATGAAGACATGTCTGCTACTTTGGGTGAGTCCGCTCCTTCGTATGCGACTGTTAAAAACTGGGTGGCAGAGTTTAAGCGTGGTCGTGAGACCATTCAAGATGAGCCCCATAGTGGCCGGCCTTCGACTGCTTCCACTGATCAAAACAAAGAAAAATCTGTGATTTAATTTTATCTGATCGAAGATTGACTGTCGAGGAGATAGCTATGACTGTAGGCATCTCATCTGAGCGACCACATCATATAATTACTACTGAACTTGGATTCTCTAAGATGTCTGCGCGGTGGGTACCGCGACTGCTTTCAGTAGAACAAAAACGCAACCGACTCACAACTTCTCGCGACTGTTTAGAGTTATATGACGCTGACCCAATAGAATTTGTTGAAAGATTTATAACCATGGATGAAACCTGGGTTCACCACAATACACCCGAGACAAAAGAACAGTCGAAACAATGGAAAAGAGCAGGATCGCCCACCCCAAAGAAGGCAAAGGTGGTTTTATCGGCGGGCAAAGTCATGGCATCCGTTTTTTGGGATGACAATTCTCGTGACTATTTAAAAAAGGGTGAAACAATAAACTCCGATTACTATTGCAACCTGTTGCGTCGTTTGAGAGAAGAAATCAAAGAAAAACGTCCAGATTTATTGAGAAGAAAAGTCTTGTTTCATCAGGACAATGCGCGCGTTCATACCTCTGTGCAATCCATGGTAGAAATCCATCAATGTGGCTTCGAATTGTTACCTCATCCCCCATATTCACCGGATTTAGCACCGTCCGACTTTTATCTGTTCCCAAAGCTGAAAAAATTTTTAGGTAGTAAACATTTTTTTACAAATGAAGAGGTCATAGCTGCCGTGCACGCTTATTTTGAGGAGTTAGACGAAGATTTTTTTAAAACGGGTATCGAGGCCTTACCGGGTCGATGGAAAAAGTGTTTTGAGCTCGGAGGAGAGTATGTTGAAAAATAAAAATAAACTCAAAATCGTGTGGTTTCATTAAGTATGTTAGGCTAAGAACTTTTCAAATGACCCTCGTATATACGAGCCTAATAAAAAAAAAGATCGTTGACAAACAGAGGAAAAACAGGTACCGACCGAACTGTTTCGTCTATTCTATCTTCTCCTTATGCATATATAAAAGTAAATGTGTATGTATGTTTATTTATATATTTATCAGTTTATATCTTTTCAGTAGGTATTCAAGTTTCGTACATACATTTCAATATGCACGTTCACAGCAGGACCTCACTTTGTAACTAACTACATATCACACGATTGGTGATTCGTATCTATCTTTTACTGGTCTGGTATAGAATGTTAGTTATTCTAGTTTTTGATAAATTCAAATTCCCTTTTAATAATAAATACCGCGGTTGCAAAAGAACATTTAATTAGACATTCCATTTATTATTGACAATTGCAAATAATTTTTACAGTAGAATAATTAACATTCATGGTATTTATAATATAGTTAGACATTTAATTAGTCTTTAGACTTATGTAAATACAAGTTCACAATGCAAGTTTTCAGGTAAACTTTCCAGTACAATATAGAAAAATGCTGTTTACATAACATATATTTATCTTTATCCTTTTCGGAGATTGAATATATATGTGAATTGACTAATATGTGTAATAGGTGTGGTGGTGCGAGTTATGCCGCGTATATCTACCGCGGGGCGATCCCGGCAGTGCAGAGGAGGCGGAGGCCCTGCGCAGGCACTGCCGTCTGCGCATTCACCTCGGCCGCTACGTGCAGCACCGCGACACGCGCACGCTGCGCAAGCACGCAGAACGCATCCACCGCCAGCTGCACCAGCAGAAAGGTGATGATTGCTCACATTGCCTCACAATACACGTAACGGCTCATTGTTTAGAGAGTTCACAATCCATATTTCGGACGAATTATTTTCTTACTATTTAATAAATTCTATGGACCGATAGAAAGCCTGCTCTGCAGAGGTTCTTCGATAGTTCAAGCTTCACAAAATCTTAAGAACAATATGTGATAATTTTTATTTTGTCCTTTGTATTAAAAAATACGATTTGATAACCTTAAAGAGAGGTAGCATACAGCTTTATTTAATAATCAGTTCGACTATGAAGGTAAAGTCGAAGGAATAGGTAAAGTATACAGATTTTAAAAACAACAGCGTAATCTATTAGAAAAATCGACATATGATGTCAGTATTTGTTGATAACAATATTTGGCTTATTTTGTCACATCGCGTGTTTCAATGTTAATAGTCAATGTATAGACCGTATGTTAGTTTTTACGTGTCAAAACAACCGTTGTCCTTTGATTCAGTTATTTAATAATGTAAAAAAATATATTTATGATGAAAAATCAATTTTTATTATTTATAGGTCATTTAGGTAATAAATATTATCCATTCAAATAAATATATTGTAATAAAATCTTAACTTTTATCTGCCTCTATGTTGTTCATTAATTATACAAAAATAAAATCATAAATTACAAATGAATTAAGCTACTAAAATAATCAATAATAGAAGTTATAAAGCAAAAAGAAATATTTAAAACATGGTTTCAAATATTAAATATTACTGATAATCGTTTTGGATCCAATAAGTAAATAAAGACGCAAATCTATACATGATAAAAAAATCACCGGTCGCCCAGGTTTATTGTATTTAAGAATCACCGTCAGTTATCACTGTTTTTGAGCCAATAAGAATAAATTGAAACAATGATATCAGAGTTACTGAGCAGTGATAGCCTAGTGTATAAAGAACCGGCCTAGGGTCCAATAGGTCTCCGGTTCGAATCCTGGCATGTACCACTAAATTCGTGTTTTCGGATTTATGTACATATTTGTAATTATCACTTGCTCTCGGCGGTGAAGGAAAACATCGTGAGGAAACCCGTCCATGAAATTATTTTTCTAAAGATGTGTAACCTAAGGTCTGGTTTACCCTCTGGTTTGTTGTAGATCTGATGGCATTTGGTTCATGTAAAAATCTGTATCTACCACAAATCTTTAGGCATAGGCAGTGGACCCGACCAATCATAATGGATTAGGAAACGGGCTAACGCTAAGGCGAAGAATGACCACAGATTTAGTTTCTTCGTCAAATCCTTAGGCTTAGGTAACGGACCCAGCCAATCCTAATGGCTTAGGAAACGGGATAACGCTAAGAAGAAGAAGAATAACAGATTTAGTAGCAACGGTCAATTATAAACTCAGTTTTACTAAATTCAATATTAATGGATAGTTGCAATACTAGGGAAGTCACTCGTGCGATGCCGATCTTATAAAGTATACTTATTTACTATCCTTTGTTAATGCCTAAAAATACTGTTGCAATCTTTCATCAACTACACTAATGGCTTATGCTGGTTACGCTTGCCACTTAACATGTAAATACTTTTTAATTTGCATGTATATTTTACAGAAGAAGAGAAGGAAACTACTAATGCTGAAGAAAGTGCTGATAAAGTGAAAGTGGAGAATGCAGATCCTGCTGAAGAAAATAAAAAAAAGTTAGAGAATGGTGGAGACTCAACAAATGTTGCAGGTTAGGATTACCTAGAATTAATAGTATTATATTTTAAAAAGAACTAACCAATTGGTTTTTTACACCGATCAATAGTGTATTTTGTAAATTTAAACATGAATCTAATTTACCGCACCGCCAAATAGCTAATACCTGCTTTTTCTACTTTCATTCTTTTTCTTTTAAATTAGAAAAGAATTTGTCTTCAAATGCAAAAAATGCCAATCCTACTATTATTAGTTTCAGAGATTAGCACAAATAAACTTTTCCACTATTATATATATTTATAAATTGTGTACAGATTTACTACATGACTATGAAAAGTTACAGGCAACAATATATTTATATTTAAAAGAGACACAGATGCCACATGCTGCTTTTTGTTCATACTTAACCAACAATATATGTGTAGTTGTTGGACTTGCAGTCGATTATGCCTTAGTGAGCCCAATCAGTCGAGCTCTACATTTTGGTATGAACATAGCTTGCAGATTACATACTACTTCTTACATGTACAAAAAAAATTACAGGAAGTGAAGATAAACTGTGGGCAGATGTGGACAAGGACATAGGAGAACTGCTCCGGGAAGTTGATCCGCAGGGAAATGAGGGCAGCGATGATGACGATGATCTAGACAGGTAGTTGAACCAGTGACATTAAAATTATAATAATATCAGTAAACTACAGAAAAAAGGATTTCACAATAATACTGCATCAATACAATATGTTTTTTTTTTACATAATTACTATAACTACTTGCATATTGCATATGCTACGCTCACCAACTTTCGACCCAGGTATGTTCGGTCCATCTATGGCTGGCTCTCTATAAAATAAATGAAACATTTTTTTCATATTCCCAAATTGTTCAAAACATGTTCAGTTACTAAGAAATTTATAATTAATTACTATCTTAAATACCTAGTTTCATAGAGTAGATATTGTAGTGGCTGGTAAAGCAATATTCAAATGTCGGGAAACTATCGGCACGTTAGTGAAAATTATAGTCAATAAGGCATTTAAAAAATAATTTAATAAATTAAACATAACACCTTTAACGAAAAACAAACTTTGATTAACCACTAGTAGTAAGGACAGTGTTATCGAAGTGATATCGACACAAAAGCATGATAGGTTTTAAGACGTTACTAAAATTATTTTATGCTTTAACTTTTGACACCTTGATAATACTGATAGACGATTAAATACTGTGATTTCCATCCATGGTTGAAGGAACAGATAAAAAGTTTCTGGGTGTAGATTTGGTACATATGAACAGTAGAAATATTTCCCATAATAAACAGTTCCTAAGTAACTCGCGCATGTGGAATACCATTAATTACTTTGATATTAGAAAATAAAAAAAATCCTACATTAGCTCAACAAAATTGTTGTGTTCCACAAACCGAAAAAGCTTCCTTGTTATTGGTAATAAATAGTTGGTGTCGTTCATGTGACGTTAAACTTATTATATTATAATAGATCGTTTTTGAATAGATTGTTAATTTTTTCACAGATACGACAAATTCAGGAAAAGTGACAAGAAGACCAAAATCGGTGGCGCTGAAGAAAATGCAGTAAATAACGTGGACAATTCAAATGAGAAAAGTAGTGACGAAGTAAACACCGCTGCTTAATTTCCCACAGTTGTCACTACACTGCTTATTACTATAGATTACACACGTATTTTTAAGAGTGGTTAATATTTTAATTCGAAACTATAATGTTTTAGACATTTGTCTTTATGTATTGTGGTAAATAAATATATAACGATAGACACGCACATATAAGAATTTTATTTTTATGGTAATCTTTACAATAATTAGGTTGTATGAATTTATTTCTTGGTTAAATTTTTGATTTTATCCTGATCATAATGTTCAGAAATCTTTCAATTTCAGTCTTTTGCATACATTATTATTTTGTTTTCAATAGGAGATCAGACAAAATTTCTAAAAGTGATCATGTTAGTCATAATATATTATATCACTGTGTCTGTTTAGCTAGATACTGATAAAAAAATAATGGAAATTATAATTTTTCTTTTTAAAATTGTTACAAGTTTTTTTTTATTCAACATCGGAAGGCCCACCTGATGTAAAGCGGTTACCGTAGCCTATCAACGCTTGTAATACATTTAGTATCACTCGCGCAATGCCTCCTCTGCTGCTAACACAGCAACCCTCTAGGGAGTTGTTATTTGGCTGCGGTTTTCTGTGAGGTGGAGGTACTTCCCCAGACGGAATCTGCTATGATGCGCCCTACCTCTAAATGGAATGAATTCTCCGCCGAGGATTTTTCAAGAGAGCCTACAGCATGAGGTCATTCAAAAAAGGCGTGAAGAGATTTTAACGGAGTTGTATCTACAACTTATACATAACTAACGGCATCTAGTTAGTTATCCGTTGAGATTTTTGCGAGGTCAGTATCCATTTGGCAGGGCGTAGGTACATTGTCACTTGTTTTCTTATTTATTTTATTATTCATAAAAGATTAAATAAAACCATCAATAAACAATCAATTTGATAAATATTTTAAATTTCAACTTCGGTACGAAGGAAAATACGCTCACGATCTCGGATGTTTATTTACAAAGTTCTTAGTCCTTCGTGCCAGCAATTTCGTCCAAAACGAAAGGTAACAATTCTCACACGAATTAGTTCAAAGAGCGGCAATTCAGGTTAAGATTTAATATTATAAAATTTGTATGAATGTACGGATAATAATGTATCACTGGAACTACAAATCCGATCGTATATATTTTTTTCACCAATAGCGCGCTAACCCTGAGGGCTAGAGGGTATTAGTTAGAAACCAAAAACCGTCAATATGTAGGGTATCTGTGTAAAAAGTAAACTGCGGTTAAAAGTAGCTGCTGCGGCAGCAGCTACTCTATAACCAACATTCCATTATCAACGGGCCTGGTGTAACTGCGAGTGTGCATACATACATTATTATTTGTCGCACAACAATCTGCGACCTGCAAGAAACCCTTGTGTGGCTAAAAAAATAATTAGCAAGCTTTACAGTAGTCTCATATGAAGTGTAACATCTGCCATCTCATCTTGCAATAACCAACTAGAATTATAGATATTCGCGATGTGAAGTAATAAAGATCTTTTCGGACGGTAGTGTATTGCCTATACGACATAATAACAGATAATATAATTTTACTTGCAGTAACCCTCAAATTATAATTCGACGAGCTCGGTGGCGCAGTGGCGAAACGCGCTGTTACATTACTTTGACTCCAACGCTCGTGGGTTAGATTCCCACACAGGACAAACATTTGCGTGCATGAACATGTCTGTTTGTCTTGGTCTGGGTATTTTTTAAAGAGATTGGTAGAGGCAGGAAGTATCGAAGTAGCCCGACTGGAGAAGTACCTCCACCTCACAGAAAACCGCAGTCAAATAACAACTCCCTAGAGGGTTGTTGTGTTCCTGCGTGTGAGTTATTTTTTTTATATCACTAAAGTGGCAATCAAGCATACGGTCTGCCTGATGGTAAATAGTCACCGTAGCCTATGGACATTTGCAACACCAGAGGTGTCACTCATGCGTTGCCGATCCTCTAAAAACCTCTTCACGCATTTCTTGAAGAACTCCATGCTGTAGTCTCTTAGAAAAACCTCGGCTGGGAGCTCATTCCACAGCTTGAGTGTTCTCGGAAGAAAACTTCTCTGGAACCGCACAGTACGCGACCATTGTGGTTCCAGTGTGTGAGGGTGAACTCCCCGCCGTCGGCGAGCGGTGCGGTTATAAAAAGTAGCTGTCGGCATCATTTTGAACAACTCATCAGAACACAACCCGTTGTATAATGGGTAGAACACACAAAGGGAGGCAAAATCTCTCCTTAAACTTAAGGGTTCAATACAGTGTGTAAGCTTAGGATTGTCGACAATTCTCACAGCTCGTCTCTGAATCGAATCACGCGGCTCGTATCCAGGTGCTCCCGCCCAAAGGTGACTGCAGTACTCCAAGTGCGGTCTGACTTGAGACTTATATAACGTAAGTCTCCCGCCCCGCATTGAAGTAGGTACTGCTTTGCTCTGTTGAGCACACCAAGTTTTTTGGACGCCAGCTTGACCTTCTCCTCCAGGTGATTTCAATATTGCACATCACTGGATATCTCGACGCCAAGCATCCTAATACTTTTGGTGACGGTAAGAGGTGTGTTCTGGAATTTGGGAACCAAAGCAAATGAGTTTATAGCGGTGAACGCGCATACTTGTGTTTTCTTGGTGTTGAATTCGACCAAGTCGAAAGCGCAAGCCCCCAGTCAGATAGTTTAGCCAAAGTACCATCCATTTCAGACACAAGTTTATCGCGGCTTTCCTCCACAAGGGAACAAGGGATGTTTGCACGGCCTGTATAATAAGTGTCCCCGGTGCTGTCGTCCGCATAACAATGAATGCCATCAATTGACAACATATCGTTAATATGCAGCAGAAACAGTAACAGTAAACAGTGCCGTCAACGTAAATAATATGGCTACTGTTAAGCGCCTAATTGAAGAAAACCCGCGGATTACCTATGAGACAATTCGAGAACTATTGGGGATTGCTATGAGCCAAATTCAGAAAAATTTACACGAAGAATTGAAAGTTCGGAAACTTTGTTGTCGTTGGATCCCTCATGAACTGACAGCGGAGCAGAAACGGGCTCGCGTGGAATGGTGCTCACAGATGCTACTGAAGTACGACCACGGACATTCTAATGCTGTTATAACATTGTCACAGGAGACGAAACGTGGATTTATTGTTTTGAACCCAAAAAAAAACAGCAATCTTGTGAATGGGTGTTTGAAAATGAGAACAGGCCAACAAAAGGCGAGCAACGTTGGTAAAAAAATGATCGCGTTTTTTTTCTCAGCTACGGGTCCCATCTGCACAATTCCACTTGAAGATCAAAAGAGTGTTAAAGCCGAGTAGTATTCCATTTGTTTACCCAGGGTGTTAGGAAAAGTTCGCGACAGACGACCAAAAAGCCGCGTTCCTACATCATGACAACGCTTCTTCACACACGGCCAACAAAACAAAGTCATTTTTAACTTCCGAAAAAGTACAACTCGTTACCCATCCTGCGCATAGCCCCGACCTAGCACCCTGTGATTTTTGTATTTTCCCCAAAATTAAAGATGTGATGAGAGGTTTCACTTTTACCAACTCCGAAGAGGCAGTGATAGCATTCAATCAGCACGTAGAAAACATGCCTTCAGATCTGTGGTCCTCCTGTTTTAAAAAATGGTTCGATCGCATGAAAAAATGTTTAAAATGTAAAGGAGAGTATTTTGAAAAGCAATAAGCATAATATTTTGGTTATAACATGTTGTTTTTTTAAGTTACGTAAAACTTATAGTGTGACCTACGTATTTACATACAAGAAATTGAAAACAGACAAACAAAGACACATGGTCATTCTGGAAATACATATCTTCTACTAGAACCGTACCCATAAACCGGTTACATGTCACTAGCCATCCTTAACCACTCTAGTAAATACCTGTCAAAAGATCTCAATTAATAGGCCACGATGCAACAATGGCAACATTAAACGCACACATAGGTTAACTATCTCTGTCTCAATCATGGTTACAGAGTACCTTTATCTATTATTTCCTCCATCTACGGTTGCAAACTTTCGTCCTTTTTCGAAATCACAGGTTGCAGCAAAGCGCGGGGAAGGATGTTACATAATTACCAACAAACTCAACGTGACATTTTTGTGTTACAGTTAACAGTTAGACATGACGCGCTGACGACCATATCAGAACTATTTATCAAAATGTCTCTACGACTAAAATACTAAAGGAGAAAATAAAACTATAAAAAATATTGGTACACAAGGCCCTGCCATTGCCAGTATCATTTATTTTGGTAGGTATATGAAAAGGAACTTAACACAGGAAGATAATTTATTTGGCGAATATATAGCTTCAATTTCCAGGTGCTATCTTCTGTTCTGAAGTTTTTTCCCTCTGAATATTTCATCTGTATACATACGTAAATTCGCCATCGAATCCTTATAAAGAAAGAAAAATACACTGAATAATTACTTTTGTACGGAAAGAGAAAATGTAAACAATATATACATATACCTAAAAATTACACTAAATAATTTAACAGTTTATACGACATCGGTAGGCAAATAAACATTCGATTCACCTGATGCGAAGTAAGCTACATAGCGTATGAACGCTTACGACACAAGGGGAATCGCGATTTGCTATTATTCTTTTATTGATCTGGGCTCAGATTGCTTATTTTATAAATGGCAACTAACCCTTTTTGGTTAGGATGATATATCAAATGTATGATTTTATATTGAAATCTTATATTGAAATAAATAAAGGTGCTTTTTTGAAAAATACTACTAGTTTTTTAGGGTTCCGTACCCAAAGGGTACAACGGATCCTATTACTGAGACTTCGCTGTCCGTCCGTCCGTCTGTCACCAGGCTGTAACTCATGAACCGTGATAGTTAGACGGTTGAAATTTTCACAAATGATATATTTCTGTTGCCGCTATAACAACAAATACCTACTAAAAAACAATAAATTAATAATAAATTTTAAGGGGCGATATTGATAACGGCAACATGTAGACGCTTGAAATATTCACAGAATATTTCGTTATATATTCACTTTAAAAATAAATAATTAAATTAAAACAAATATTTAAGGGGGGCTACCATAAAAAAAAATATAAATGCAATATATATATATATATATATAGATACGATGCATATTATGGTATGGTCAAGCAGAATCTTTCAGGTTCGTGGATAAAAAATATATTTCCTTTAATTTTATTTTAATTAATTATTATAATTTAAATAGACCTCCATCTTTTGTAAGTCTGCATTTACAGTATGTGTGGTCATGCGATCACACTATGATTACATGCTACCTGTAATACCCACCTATGCAGGTAATACCTACAGGTAGCATGTTATTTCGGATGCAACTTACTGATTTAAAAAAAAAACTATATTTAAGTACCTAATTAATTTCAGAACGAATTATCGTTTATTTATTTTAATCAAGTTTAGACTAACTCGTCTATATTTTCCCTTTTGTAAATGTACAAGTTCGTTGAAATTTGAGACGTCTCTTTTTTAATATTAATGATCATATATATTTATGTTTTTTCTTTATAATATGACTTGAATTAGTTGTAAGACCCCAGGTTACTATGGCCTGTTTAAGTTTTGATTATGTAGTAAAGTTGTGTATTTTCATTCTACTTACTTTTCTAGCTTCTCGCCATTCTAAATTCCGTAGACGAGCCAAACCTTTGAGATTTCGATCGAGTATTTTAAGAAACTCGGCTCGGGAAATTTTTGGCGTCTCTGTAGTACCATTACTCGAGGGGTCTGGTCGTTTGGTTACAGCCTGGAAATGAAATAGTTAAACTATTAATCCACATATTGTTTCTTCTTACTTAACCATCACCAACGCTATAGGAACAAAACCGGAGAAGCCGCGCTATTTCATTTGCTTTTCGATGTACCTACTGATTTTGATGTGATTATCACTTTCCAATTTTTCATATTTTACCAGTGTTCACTAGACCTCTAATCTATCCTCCAAATAGATTCTAGCCAAGTACAATGTTCTTCCTGTACGTTCGCTGTCAACGATACTATTACTGCCAAAAAGAAGAAACGTCCTAAATCTGTTCCTAAGTGCAGCCGGCAGAAAGTATTTATTGGAGCAGTATGTACCTACAATAAGTTCCACATTATACTTCCTTTGTAAATATTTAGTCCTGTGCTAGTTTTATACTTATTTTGGTGCAATGAACATTTATTATAGATTAGTTTAAATGAGTAGGTTCTATTCAAAAGTTGATTAATCCGCTTACAAAAAATAAACTGAGTAAGATGTCAAATTCAATGAATGACAACAGTTTCGGACTTGATCGTATTGCTTCGATATCTAGACCGGCCCACTAACCGACTGCCAGTCGGTTCTTTATCTTTTAGGCCATCACTACATTGATGATCTGGTTCCGGGTTACGGAGGTCAGATGGCAGTCGCTCCAATGTAATGACTCTCCACATCTTGGATCATGATCATAGCCAACCGTGGGCTTCATAGTGGATGCAACCTGGACTTACCGCTTGATGGGTGGTAAAACACATTTGGCTTCAATAGATAGGCTTATAGGCAATAGGCTCATTTCAAAATCTAAGTATTCAAATGAATCTCAAATAGAGGAGCCAGACTTTCATTGTCATATTAGTTTGATCGTATCATATTATTGTATTGTTTTCATGTTTCTCTTATTCCTTCAATGTACACTACACTAACAATATGTTTTTTTTTTTTGCTAATTGTCCGCAGGTTAGGATATGACGGCTGTTGGTGAGTAGTGCCTCCAAGTGCTCCAGAGATTCGACCAGGGATTGCTTTACTGCCTGTCGAGAGAGCAATCGTTAGAGCTATATGCTGTAGGGATGCCAATGTTAAAGAAAAGCCCAGCATATGTCTCGATATTCCTGAGCTACAACGGTGTTGCCCCCAGACTACTTTTTCTGGTATTCTGGTAATCCATCCAGTGAGTGGCAAGCCACTGCCTATCGGGACGTGGGCATCTGTCCCTCGACTATAATAGTCCAAAACCATACGATAGTCTCTCCAGATCTCATATCCTATTAATTCGCAATAATTCGAATACCCGTAGGACTTGTTTATGAGTATAAATAAATAAATTAAATAAATAAATATTGTCGGACAAATTACACAGCGCCATCTAGCCCCAAAGTAAGCGAAGCTTGTGTTATGGGTACTAGACAACTGCTAAACATACGTAAATACATTTTTTTTTGTAAATACATACTTATTATACATAGAAAATACCCAGACCAGGACAAACCGACATGTTCATGCACACAAATGTTTGTGCTGTGTGGGAATCGAACCCACGAGCATTGGTGTCAAAGTAGCGTAACAGCGTGTTCCACCACTGCGCCACCGAGCTCGTCATGTATATTGTATTATCGGTATTCTCGGGAGCGGGTCGCGCTGGGTGTATACACTACATGAATATTCTCGCAAGGGCCTACCCTTAGATAATACACGTGAACAAATATAAAATTATTTTTTATAATATATGTATAGGTAGTTAATGTATAGTAGAGTAGCAAATATTAACTAAGAATGGATATTTTCATTATATTAACAAAGAAGTGCAATTACTTACATTGTCATCACTAAATTGATTGCCGACTAGATCGGATATTTGATTATAAGCGCTCTTGGTATCGTTGATTTGCTGAAACAAAAAAAAATATCACTACCTACATATCGTAGTTATTTTTAAATTACGAATTCAAAATATGTACTCTTCACAATGGTATACATAGTATTGTTTTAGGTTTTCGCGATTGTTACACATTAAATTAATACTTCCGTTAAAAATTGTCTAATTCAATGATATCTAAAATGTTTTTATAGTCATAGATACGTCGTACACGCTCTAGAATGGCAATACGAAAGTAAGGTAATTGCCCACCTCGCATTCAGTTGGGCACGCTCTCGTGTCACGTCTATACGTACTTCGCCACAAAGCGTAAATAAGTTATTTCTGGCAAAAATGCCTTCCTGTGTTTTTAGATGGTCCACAAATTACACGGCAACTGTTAAAGACAAGGAAAACGTGTCATTTCATTTTGTAAGTACAGTTTTTTTTTATTAAAAACATAGTAAATGTATTTAGTTTTTAGCAATATTAGATCGGGTCTAGTGGCAGCCGTTGCTAGGGAAAGTTGAGGAAAATTTAACTATCACGTTATGAACACAGAATTGTGAATTAAATTTATTCCTAACTTTGTTTTATATTAAGTAATACGCCTGCCTACCTTATTTTCTATTTTATTATTAGATACTAGTAATACTTCACGTTCTAGAAAAAAAATTAAGCGAATAGAATATTACTTATCATTTATTTATTTCCATTTTAGATTACCTAGCTAGATGGTTTGATGAAAAAAAAAGGTTAAATATTTTTTTATACTACGTCGGGAGGCATATAAGCATACGGCCCACCTGATGTGAATTACCGTAGCCTATTAACGCTTGCGATATATTAATTATCACTCGCGCAATGCCTCCTCTGCCGCTTACACAACAACTCCTTGGGAGCTTACTGGTGACCAAACTCACACGTAGGAACACAACAACCCTCTAGGTAGTTGTTATTTGGCTGCGGTTTTCTGTGAGGTGGAGGTACTTCCCCAGATGGGGTGCTTTGATGCGCCCTACCTCTCTTAAAACATCCAGACCAATACAAACAGACATGCTCATGCACACAAATGTTTGCCTTGTGGGAATCGAACCCACGAGCGTTGGTGTCAAAGTCGCGTCATTCACACGCAGACCGCCGCGCGATATAAACCTTCGGGAAGCATACCTCTCACCTAATGTAAAGTGCGTAGCCTATAAAGTGCCTTGACGTGCCGTGGTGGCTAGTGCTCAATTGTTTCTATGAGTCACCCAGAGCGCCGCACGACATACAACATCGGGAAGCATACCCCTCACCTAATGTAAAGTGCGTAGCCTATAAAGTGCCTTGACGTACCGTGGTGGCTAGTGCTCAATTGTTTCTATGAGTCACCCAGAGCGCCGCACGACATACAACATCGGGAAGCATACCCCTCACCTAATGTAAAGTGCGTAGCCTATAAAGTGCCTTGACGTACCGTGGTGGCTAGTGCTCAATTGTTTCTATGAGTCACCCAGAGCGCCGCACGACATACAACATCGGGAAGCATACCCCTCACCTAATGTAAAGTGCGTAGCCTATAAAGTGCCTTGACGTACCATGGTGGCTAGTGCTCAATTGTTTCTATGAGTCACCCAGAGCGCCGCACGACATACAACATCGGGAAGCATACCCCTCACCTAATGTAAAGTGCGTAGCCTATAAAGTGCCTTGACGTACCATGGTGGCTAGTGCTCAATTGTTTCTATGAGTCACCCAGAGCGCCGCACGACATACAACATCGGGAAGCATACCCCTCACCTAATGTAAAGTGCGTAGCCTATAAAGTGCCTTGACGTACCGTGGTGGCTAGTGCTCAATTGTTTCTATGAGTCACCCAGAGCGCCGCACGACATACAACATCGGGAAGCATACCCTTCACCTAATGCGTAGCCTATAAACGCTTGCTCTACAGAAAGTAACGCTTGTACGTTGCCACTCCTGCTGTTACCATAGAGTTCTTATTAGGCTAAATGGTTTTTATATTATTTCCGTCACAGTTGTTATTCATGTATAACCGTTGTTATCGTTATTTTCATAATATCTATAATTAACCTTTACGAACTATATAGAATTCAACTAAAATTTTTTACCAGAAATTCTACACTTTTAGGTGTTTGACGTTGGTAGGATAAAACCATTGATACCTATTCTAAAGAATTTCACGCGTATATATGTAAGTATATAACATATCTTCACGTCAGATCCATTGCAGAATATGCGGAGAGAATTGAGCGCCATAAGACGCGGACCTTACATATCTCGTTTGTTTCTTTAACGTTCATAGGTATTTATGTATTTTTCAGTATTATATTTTAATGTTAATTCACAACGTTTTTACTTACCTCCAAAATTAAATGAAATATAGTACCAAAAAATCCCCACTGTGGCGTTGTTGCAACTTTTTTACCCAATTTTATTGCTGTTTGTCTATTATTTCTGTCTTTTTCTATGGATCTTTCGGCAGTTGGCTGAAAACAAACAAATGCCTATAAATTTTTCGACACCATAAGTTTAACGAACGAAACTGTTACCATATGATACCCAAGTTTGACTTAGCTTATGGTTTAAGTTGCCTGGCTAAATGGTATACAAGCTAACTACCACTACGAGCTAATTACCACAATCGAAAAATCATAGTTCGTTAGCGAAATTAAAACGAAACTAGGTAAAAATAGGTAAACTATTCTCGTCGTATTCCTAAGTAAAATAATATATATTATGTCTAAATCCTCTGTCTTACTAAATTTAGTACCGCTTGAAGTAGCTTTCGTTATTATGATTCGTTATTCTCACACTTACTGTTACTTCATTTATGGTAAGTTTATTATCTAGGTAATTTTATTATTACTTTTATAAGAGTGTAATAATGTCGAGCTTTTTAGTGATCAATTGGAGAATATAAACGTATTATCATTAAAATCTAAAAATAGGGCCTTTTAACTATCATTACTTAAAAGTGTTTCACATAATATTTTTTTGCCTTATATTTAGACACGGGCGGTACAGAAATTATAGACTCTAGTTACTTAATAAGAGTGGCTACTGCGTGCTTAATGTATTTTAGCTACTTTTACAGCCTTACGTCGTAGGGTATTCTGTCATGAGCTTTAGTCGATACAAGTCGACAGTTGGTAATCGATCATTCCATACTGCTCCGCAAATTATCATCGATAGGGGTACATGGTTTATTCCTTTACTGGTTCCAGTCATATCTTTCGCAAAGAATGTTGAAGGTGGTAGCCAAGGGTTATGAATCTGACATTTATGTAGCTCGTTCGGGAGTCCCGCAAGGCTCTCATTTGAGTCCGATTTTATTCCTAATTTTTGTTGATGATATTGTCGGATATATTAAACATAGTAAGTGTTCCTTGTTCGCGGATGACCTTAAAATATACAAATGCATAACTAGCTAAGATGACTCGGTGCTGCTACAACATGATCTGGAATCAGTTCATTCTTGATGTGTTCATAACAATATGGTCCTTAACGCGAATAAGTGCTACCATTTTAAATTCACAAAGAAAAAGAATTTCATCCGATCATCTTACGAAATATCTGGCACTCGGCTCCAAGAGGTCAGTGAAATTCGCGATCTCGGGGTTCAATTGGACAGTAAGCTTTGTTTTGTGCCTCATATAGACCAAATAGTCACTTGATCTTCAAAGATGCTTGGATTTATTAAGAGAACATGCAGGGATTTCACGTCTTCAAAGCCCATGATAATATTATTCAATGCATATGTCCGCAGTTCCCTTGAGTATGCATCAACTGCATGGAACCCATATTAGCGCACTTATATAGACCGCATACAACGCGGTTTTACCCGGTATCTCTCTTTTAAATTTAAAGCATGTGATCGCGCAGCTGAGTACTCTGAAAGACTCGAGCATTTTAAAATGTCCTCCTTGCAGCATCGTCGAAATATGTTGGATCTTTTAACATTACACAAAGTTGTTAATGGTACTCTGATGATTCCTGTTCTGTTGGAAGCCTTGGATATCGCTGTTCCCCGGCGTCCTGGTGAAAGAATGGCTAAAAGAAAAAAAAATATTTGCTCCAAAAACATCACCCTGTACAACGATTTTTACGCCAGGAATCCTAACATTGATATATTTTTCAACTCACAGATGCAATTTAGGCGTTTCATTGAACAAGTTTAGTTTAGATAGTGTAAGCGTAGATGTTCGGTTGTTATATTTCAAACAAATTTTTCTGTAAAAGATGTGTATGCCTATAGTTGATGTGTTCTAAGGCTTATTACTGTACCTATGTATTATTGTCACTTCTATGAGTGTAATACGAACGCGTCGTTGGTGTACCTTTATAAATAAATAAATAATAAAAGAGGAAAAGCGGCTGATATTAAATTATTATTTTATAAAAGAGATCATACACAGATGTGATCCCTGGTGTTAATATTATATAGATAGAAAGGGACATTAGGAAACTATTCAAAGAAATAAATACCCTCATTGTTGCCTTTCAGTGTACTTATGAAAATATAATGCATGCTCGTAAAAATATAGTTTTCAATATTCAATGAAAATCTTTGGACGATGGATGGAAGGAAGGCTGCTAAACCATCTATGGCACAAACTATGCAAAACCGTACAAATCTTACTTTTATTGTTAGGACATAATATGCATGGGTATAGGTTGGCCTGTCGTTGTCTGTACATGATATTCGTTTGATTATTTTTGAATTAATTTACGAACTATGATTTTTCTAGTGGTAGCGTTAGCTGAATCCTATAAGGTTCTTAAAAATAATAAATAGTCACGCTTAAAGCTAAATCATCTAATTTTCTTAACTAAAGACTAAGGTCTTTAGTTAAGAAAATTTGATAATTTAGCTCAGCCGTAACTAAGGTTAAATAAACCAAAAACTAACAAAAGGTAAACTTCGATCTTTAGAACAATATTTTTTGTTCACCCTGTCTGAGACCAAGTTACATTTTTTTTTGCAAAAACTCGTTAACCAACGTATGTGCCTAGTCTATATCGAGTACAAATCCTCACGCACATATTGATCGCATTTACGTAATCACTTCTCATATAGGTGTTAAAGTAGGTACTAACTGGTTGTGCAGTGAAGTGAGGCGCCATAACTGCAATTACTAGAAGCGTGGCCCACACATGGGTTTGTTGACTTGGCGTCATCTCTCGTTGTAGATTAACTCAATACCTGTATAATAATTACATTGTTTAGAGAGGGAAGAAAATTATATGAGAGCGTAGTTTGAGCTTTAAGCCGTGACTGTCCGTAATATGTATCCATGCATATTGGTCCGATGTTTAAGAAAAGCTGATCATGCTCTGTGAAATGCGTGATGCTCGATAAACGGCTGACTATACGTTTGTGGAGCGTTTTGGAGTGAATACTTCCTTCCGTACTACTTTCCTACCTTCTTTCTATGCTCTTTGTTGCATCTAGGAAACGAATAAAATCAAGAAGAGAAGGGAAGAGAGGAAAGGATATGAGCTATAAAGAAAGAATATGAGCTATATAGAAGTAAGATAGGCAACACAAGAGAATAAGAAGACTTTGGCAATTGGTTACAATCTATGGTATTCAAAAAGCACATTAAAAATACTCTCTGTAAAGGGGCTTATTATAGAGTTAGCTGAAGCCCGCGGCTTCGCACGCATGAGATTTGGGCTTTAGTAGCCTTTATTTCTCCATAGACCTCAATCTCTTTCTGTTTAAAAAAAACGAAGTTCAGGGTCGTAGATGCAATCATAGAGCGATTCAATTTTCATACAGCGCCATCTTTTGATCTTTACGGGAGGCAACGTATAATTATTTTATTTTTATTGCATAAAAAATGCGTAGTTATTTTATGTTACAAAAAATACGTATCCTGTGAAAACAATAAAATAAAACTGCAAAGTCCCCCGAAGGGGAAGATATTTGCCCCTAATTTTAACAGTTTTTCATTTTTTACGCAGGAACCCTAAATATTTACGGGATAAAAAGTATCCTATATTCTTCTCTGAACAGTCCTGTACCTACCAGTGAAAGTCCCGTCTAAATCAGTTTAGCAATTTCTAAGATTAGCACGGACAAACAAACAGACAGACAAAAAGTTAAAATTACCTATTTAGGCTTTGGTAACGTGAAAATAATAATATGAACTTAAGATAAAGGCTTTATTTTGAAATCACAGACAGACACTTCAATTTTATTTATATGTATAGATTGTGAATATGTAGCTGGCAAATATGTCTGGAAGAACTTCAGCACAGACTACTTGTACTTAATAATCTTTAATTTTTATTTTCATTTGATATCATTATTGTACTCGTACCAATATGCTTATGTGATTTTTTTGTACTATCTAATTGATAATTTTAAAACAGACCTATTATTATATAGACATTTATTATATTGGCAAGTTTGTAGTACATTATTAAAAGGAAATTCGTAAAATAAGGGAATTGAATAAGATACAATAAGATTATATTTCAAAAAAATGTAAATCGTGTCTAAGTGCCCGTGAGGGCCCAATGGCAAATAAAGACTTTTTATTTTTATCTTATCTACCATTTACATCAAGTTTATTAAGAAGCCTTTTATGAATCACATAATCGAACGCTTTGTACTTATCAGTAAAAATTGCACATATAGGAATTATTTTTATCTATATTTATCGTTATATTTAACAGTAAGTCAAAAATGGTCATGTCAATTGTTTTATTTTTTCTAAATCCCTTTAGTTGGTCACATAGAATATAAAATTTAGTTAAGTATCCGTAAATTGCATCTATACATATAAATAAAATTGAAGTGTCTGTCTGTGATTTCAAAATAAAGCCTTTATCTTAAGCTCATATTATTATTTTCACGTTACCAAAGCCTAAATACGCATTTTTAACTTTTTGTCTGTCTGTCTGTTTGTTCGTCCGGGCTAATCTTCGAAATGACTGAACAGATTTTAACGGGACTTTCACTGGTAGGTAGAGGACTGTTCAGAGCAGAATATAGGGTACTTTTTATCCCGTAAATATTTAGGGTTCCTGCGTAAAAAATGAAAAACTGTTAAAATTAGGGGTAAATATCTTCTCCTTCGGGAGACTTTGCAATTTTTTTATTCAAAATTTGATCTAAATCATTAGAGCCATTTCCGAGGTAGATATATGAAATATAAAATATATACAAGAACTGTTCGTTTAATGTAATAAGATATTTGGCATTATAGTCTATGGCCTATATATATATATATATATATATATATATATATATATATATATATATATATATATCGTTCGTTGAATTAAATACAACAATATTATCACCGATTTGGCTTCATTATACCCGGTGCCTTGAGATGGAAAATTCGTAATTTGTTGCGCTGTGGAGTGTTTTAAGAGGTTGTCTTTTTTATTACTTAATAACCGTGACCTCTACGGCAACCGCCAGGGTTTATAGTGATTTTTGGGATATTTTTGAGGGAATGTTATTATTATTATACCCTTCTCTAAAAATATGATTTCCTGAGTATAAGACATTTTATACGCGAGGGTGGAATTTGAGGAGTAGTTTAATTTGAGACTTAGTATTTATAGACGCTAGAGTTTGAGATATATTATGAGCTGGTTTTCCCTCTGGGTTACGGAGGTCTGACGGCAGTCGCTCCATCTAAAAATCAGTATCTTCGTCAAATCCCTAGGGGTAAGCGGACTCCACCAATCCTAGTGGTTTAAAAAACGGAATAACGCTAAGAAGAAGTGTTGGAGCCCTAATTTTTGATTTCAAAACTAAAGCGTGTACGTTTTTTTTAGTTTCCCTAAATATGCGGTCCCTAGACGCGATTGAGGCGGTCTAGTGTGAAGGAAATCCTCTAAAAGCTGATGGGAGACTATATGCGAGAAAACTTGAGACTTGGTGGACGCACATCTTTATAGGAACAAATGTGTTTGCACTTTATTCGCACATCACCTCTGCGTTCGTCTCTATCTGCATTAACCTCTAGGCTCGGTCATCTGCTTCTAGGTTACGAAGTATCTCCTACCATAAAATTAATATATTAGGCTTAATACGTTGGATACGGAATAGATGGAAATCTGTAAGAGGCTTGGGGACGATTTTTAATAGGTACTCACCAATTCCTTTCCAGCAGACTACCTTACCTAAGTACCGCAACCGCCTTTACTTCGATGTTATAAGCAAGCAGTGTGCAGCAATATCTGTGACAGAATAAAGAAAAATCTGTAAGAAAGACTAATATGGCAAATATGCAAGCAACAAAATCAACATCATCGTGTACGTAGAACGTTTAACTGATGAAAACATTACACTATAGGTCCTAAAATCTACACACATACATCGGACAGTGTTATTCTTTTTCAGACCATGTTAACACCGATACTCTTTGAGACTAACTCTTTCCTACATCATCATCGCAGTCTCGGCCTGCAAGCGTTACGGCGCAAATTTTGCGTAACGTTCGCATATCAAAAATGTTTATTCTACTTTCATACTGTTTATGTCATACACACTGCTCTCTTCCATAAGTTAGAACCAGAAAGCGTTCCCGACGCAAGTGCCACCTAGTTTGATTATCTCATATCATATCGATTCCTACTTGTTTTCCATTTATTAAACTTCGTATCGACCATTAAATCCAGAGTGATATCCTCGTCGAACGTAGACACTACGGTGTCAGTTGTAAGTTCACTCCTAGTGTCAGTCCATTTCCTCAAATTATTCACTGTTCCAATACTTTCTGAGTGTTAGAGAGAATAGCTTTGGACTAAATGTTATCCATTGTAGATGTTGACGAGAAACCTCATGTCTCCTTCATCTCCTTCCAAAAGAGTTTGGTATCCGCCTTGAAATTTCTCGTCTGCCTCTTTTCCTCGTTCAGAATTATTCTTTCACAATTCATTGGGCCATTGAGGCAATATCTGTGGGGTGACCATTGCAGACCGCGATCGCAACAATGATGACAGGATAGGTTTCATAAGAGTGTCGGTGTTAAAAAGAAGCATGCTCTCGGACTCGCAGAAAGACTGCGGGAGAAAATAATAAAGAAACGGATATACTCGTACAAACTGAAACTTTAATGATGTACCTAATCAAAACTCACCTATCTTAAACAAATTGCTTGTGTTTGATCAGAACGAGATGTCAGGAGACCTAAAATAAGGGAAATTTGTAGGAAAAGAACTATGAATGAACCTAGTGAAACGATTCGTGTGGCGCTCAACTCTTTGCCGCAAAACCATCATGAAAGACTAACCAAAAATTAACTAGAGACTAAAAGAAAGTCTGCAGCGATTTCATTGCTACTGGATTCTTTTCCTCTGTGACTTGTTCTCAATTTTTTTCGGCCTGTTCAATACCAGGTATCTTTCTCTTAGCGGTTTCACCTGGGTGGAGATGAAAATGTTGGAACTTAAACCTTGGAGAAGGTTTAAGTCCCAACATTTTCACGATCCCTACGTTTCGTACATCTAAAAACGAAGGCCGTAGTAAATGGTGGGATGTACATTTAAAGTTTCCACACCGTCCCATTACTAACTAGGGTCATCGGTTCAAGCAAATACCTTAATACTTATTCATTATTTTGTAGTACAAGAGCGTTATATGAATATATCAGCAAAACGAAAAGAATAATAAAAAAACTTGACATGTACACAAATATACATTATGATTATTTGAATTGTTATTGTCCAGTGGTTATTAATAATAGCTTCGTTTCTAGTTCTTCTAGAAAAGTTAGCCTACATTTTTACTTTATTAGCTGTATACAAACTACTATGACGAGCTCGGTGGTGGAGTGGTTAACAATGCTACTTCAGTATCAACTGTTTTAGTATCATGAAAATGTCAGTTTCTGTTGGTTTTGGTTCTGGAAGTGTTGAAGAGAGGTATAGGGCGCATTAAAGCAGCCCGACTGGAGAAGTATCTCCACCTCACAGAAAATCGCAGGCAAATAACGACTCTTTAAAC
Organism: Pyralis farinalis; assembly: GCA_947507595.1. Lineage (NCBI taxonomy): Eukaryota > Metazoa > Arthropoda > Insecta > Lepidoptera > Pyralidae > Pyralis > Pyralis farinalis. The sequence continues at coordinate 21,042,124 of OX382259.1, read as the reverse complement.
TTTAGACAACAACACTTTAGAGTCTAAATGGTTGTTGTATTACTGCGAGTGAGTGAGGGTTCAAGCTGTCGCGGAGTCGAAATTCATCAGAATAACTTCGGCAATTTAGCGGTTTATTACATATTTAGCATAGGTACTTAACTCAAATGTAGGTGTCACCCACTTAACTGATATCACGTTAGGATATTATAAACAACTTTTTCTACAAAGCTCGTCGTAGTTTCAGTATGTCAGTAAATGCAATATAACCTGTTGTTTCATATAAAGCATGTATTCCTATTCAGCATGGTACCTCCTGCGACATTCCTGCAGCTTATCATGCGTACCGGAACTGGATTTCTTTTCACGTATTTTAATACCAGAACAACACGAATTACATTTTTTTCTCTAGCTATGACATGGGATACTTGGAGGACGCCCTTGAGAATTCAATTCATTTAGTTATTGACAACTACTACATCAGCTTCTTCAGAAATGTTACATTGCTGGCTAATATGCGGTTAAAGAGAGACTGGGATATGCTGTGGCAGAGACGCTATGTTCAAATATCGCCATTTTGATAAACATCCAAAATTTTATATAATTATTAGGTTACGTCATGGTCACGTTTGTTGCTCAGTATTCTCAGCCAAAATAAAAATCTTTGCTAGTTGTACGATTTGATTTCTTTTTATATTGAATAAGAAATAGTGGATGTTGATGATTTTTTTTTCATAGGCAGTGAAATGTCCTTGTAACTGCTATAAGTATTAGTAAGAGGGGATAGATTTTCATGGGGCCAGTATGGCGAGTTATGGACGGACTGAAGGAGGCGTTGATATCTAAAATATTTGGCAACGAATGCGATGAATTTCGGATGAACTTGAACAAGAATCTATTAGCTAAATACTGCTTCCGTAGGTGAAGACAGAGATCCTAACATTCAAACTGAAAGTTGGAGAAGATTTCATAGCACCTACAATAATCTACAGACACCTGGACGGGACAGCGGATCATAACCTTAACCCGAGAGAGAACAATAAAAAAATAATGAAACATGTAGGTGGCGCTTAGTAAATTGTATTACATAAATAGGGAATAATTCTCGAATTAAGTAATATAATAAGTAGATACTGTATTTGCATGCATAAGCAGTAATGATCAAGAAAAAGAAAATAGAGGTTAGAAAAGGGAACGGTTAGGTTGTGTTTAGGAAAGGTAGTAAGTACGTTTTGACTAGAGATTTGAATGAGGATAGAGACTGAGCACTTCGGATATTAAACGGCAGAGCTGTGGCGCACAGCTTGAACTGAAAAATAATTAGCGTAGAATTGAGAAGAGTGTAATGGTGTTTTAAGACGAAGAAGAAGGGATTGATGTAACTCACGAACCAGACTGAGACTGTAAAAAGTAAATCTTTGAGGTAAAAAGGAGTGGCGAGATTGAAAAAAATAGAATAGAGCAGAGGCAATAAGTGCAGCGCAAGTTGCGGCGAAGAGTAATGGGGAGCCGCTTGAGCTGAGTGCGAAATTCGAAGACGTGGTCATATTTGCCAAGTCCAAATATAAACCGAATACAGAGATTTTGAAGGCGCTAAAGTTTATTTAATTGCTCTACAATTAGGTTAAGGTAACAGCAAAAGACATAATCAAGAATAGGAAGGAGTAGTGATTGTGCAAGAGCAATTTTGGTATCCATCGGGAGAAAATTACGCAATCTTCTTAAAGAAGGCGGGAACAACCTTTTACCAAGATCAGAAATATGCGCAGACCAGGACAAGGTCCTACCAATACTCCGAGATTTTTACTTCTGTCACTACATTTGATTACGGTTTCATATAAAACTATATTCATCACTAATCGTTCTCCTTACATTGGTTTTAGTTCTCTTTCAAAAACCATTATCTTTGTTTGTTTCGCATTTAGTAGTAAGCCCTTCTCCACACAATCATATTCTATTATCGTGACCAGTGTTTGCAGTTCAGCTGGTGTTTCAGCACTGAATCGTCAGCAGACAACTCGCCACTCGGTCACCCATGCGCAATCCTGCATTCAGCCCCTTATTCTCTGCAGACAACTTTCGACGTACAGAATGAACAACCGAGCGGACAGCATGCAACCCTGTTTGACATCAAACCAAGACGACATATCGCCATATATCGGCACACATTTTAAGAAATCCTTGTAGGTGGACTGCACAGCACGAAGTAGTGCACCATCAATTCATATCCCGGCAATATGTCTCATAGCTCCTTTCGCACAACCCTGTCAAATGCTTTCCCAAGATCCATAAAACCGCAGAAATAATTTGGTGGGATGGATGAGGAATACCTATATACAGATATCAGAAAACTGCCAATGTATTTTATGCCAATTAAATACTTCTATATGTTTGGACCATGAGCAGGAATGGGGATTTGTGTAAAAGAGAAATAATCTATATATATAAAAGGAGAAGCCGACTGACTGACATATCAACGCAGGGCCTAAACTATAAGGGTTAGAAACTTGAAATTTTGCACAGGGGTTCCTTTTATAACGTAGGGGAGCACTAAGAAAGGATTTTTGGAAATTCATCCCCTAAGGGGGTAAAACGGGGGTGCAAATTTAGTATGACACTTTACCGTTTTTGAAGTTATTCGAATGAAATTCAGCATGAAGGTTCTTTACTGAAAGGCGTGAATCATGAGTAAAATATTATTTTCAAAATTCATCCCTTAGGGGGTTAAACAGGGGCGCAAAATTAGTATGAAAATTGCCGTTTTTGAAGTTATTCGAATGAAATTCAGCATGAAGGTTCTTTATTGAAAGGCATGAAACGAGTAAAATATTTTTCTCAAAAATCATCCCTTTAGGCGGTAAAACGGGGATGCAAAGTTAGTATGAAACTTTCCGTTTTTGAAGTTATTCGGTTGAAATTCAATATTAAGGAGTTTCATTGAAAGTCATGAACCAAATGTAAAATATTTTTTTCTAAACTAATAAGTATAAAAGATTTTCGTTTTTACCTACATTATAGGATTCGAACCTGTCGAAACTCTTATATCTCGCTGGCCGTGCGCGCACGGATGTGCCGGTCGACAAGTGGGCAACCCGAATGCAGAAAATATCTAACTGTTTAAAATTTAAAACCTCCCCGACAGCCCAGAATGTCAGTTCGTCATTCGCCCTTTCATTTCAGTGCTGGACCAATTTTCACCAAATATAGCTAAGAACACTCCCGACTAATACACCTTTCAAACAAAAAAAAAAACTAAATCGGTTCATCCGTGCGGTGCGGGAGCTACGATGACACAAAAAGACTCAAAATCACACACACCACACCCTCACACACACACACATACACACACATGTCTAACTTATAACACCGCGTCGTGTTTTCGTCGGGGGTTAAAAACAGAGGCATAAAATATATATGTATTAGTTTCGATTAGTTCCAATTATTGCTAAGAGATGGCGCCATAAGCCAAATTGAAACGCGCTATGGTTTCTTTTGTAGCTCATTAAGTATAGATCTCAGTGATGACTGATTTGTGGCTCGGTCCGATATTCAGGAATCGTAGAATGTCACTTAGAAATAAGTGTACACTCTACAAAGCCTGCATCCGCCCCGTTCTCACATACGCCAGCGTAGTGTTCGCACACGCTGCGCGCTCCCATCTGGCTAAGCTCCAGATTATCCAAAACCGGTTTGCCCGTAATGCAACCGCTGCCCCTCACTATCTCAGGGTCGCAGATCTCCATCTCGACCTTGAACTCCCTTCCATCATTAGTTTCATGAAGAAAGCGTCTAGACGCTACTTCGAAACTGCCTCCCAACACCCCAACCCATTGATAGCCCGTGCTGTCAATTACACCCCGCGGATCGACGCCCGGGGGTTCCGGCGCAGACCGCGAAATTCACTCTTTGATCCCGATGATCGCATTACTGTTGCGAACGCCCCCTACCTCTCCCCCTCCAACCCCAACACTCCAGACACACACCGCGCTCGGCGGCTCCGGGCGCGAAGAGTAAGGACTTCTGCGCGATACACCAGGTACCGGTAGCCCACGGTACCTGGGCGCCTCTCTCTCCGACAGGCCCTTAAGGCGACACCTCGATCGTGAAGCTTTAAAATGGCTCCGCCCAATCACCCCGCGCCCCTCAATTGACACTCGACGCTCGATTTGTAAAATTTGAAATTAGCGCCTAATAGGTAACCTGGGGTCAACGTATAGTCAATGCAAACGAACAGAAAAGCTACAGAGTCGCGTCACACTTAAATAAAATTTATAATATCAATATTTAATAAAAATTATTGATTTAATTATTATTTAGCTTTATACATACTGAACCAAACATATTTATTTAAGCTAGACGGAAAACAATAGTAATAATAGTAATAAAAAACTACAGAAACGTATTCACTTTTAAAAGTTTATTGAAAGAGAAATCAATGACATCGTTTTATGTTTATATCTCTACAAGTTAACATGTCTTGGTATCTATGTTGTTCTTACTTAGGTCTCGTCCAGTGGCGCCCTCATTGAATAAAAAAACATATTATAGCATAGAAGATAAACATTATGAAATCTTATGTTGCATTTATTACGAAGATAGTAAAGTATTTTTACGTCATTAAACCAACACTCAAAATATTCCACTGTCGTTGTTATAAGCAAAAGTGCTAAAAGAGGCCGTTTTTTGGCAATTATGCCTATAACAACGAAAGCAAAACATTTCAATTGTTGGTTTAATGACGTAAAAGTACGTTATTGTATTTGTAACACACGCAACACATGACTTTATAATGTTTATCTTCCACGCTAAGATACGATATTTTATTCCTTGAGGCGCCACTGGACGGCATGTATCCCCCTTAAGAAGAATGAAACACCAGCTACATAATACAACATTGTTTATCGAGAGGCTAAAGCGGGCCATTTGTTGATTCGGACACATATGTTTAGTTAGCAGATACACCATCTAAACTGCAAACACTGGTCACAGCGATGAAAGACGACTGTATGGAGAAAGGCTTACTACTGAATGCGAAGAAAACAAAGATAATGGTATTTGAAAGAGAAGAATCCAGAACTAATGTAAGGATTACGATTGATGATGAAGTGTTGGAACAAGTGGATGAGTTTGTATATCTTGGATGCGCTTTCAGCAGGGATGGAAGGTACACCGCAGATGTGGAAAGACGAGTGAGTGCTGGGAATAGTGTGAATGGAGCGTTGGGAAAACTTCTTGGTAGTAAAATCCTGAGCCAGAAGGCACAACTCGCTATACACAATGCAGTGTTGGTCCCAACGCTAACTTATGGAAGCGAGAGTTGGGTATGGCAGAAAGAGCATGAAAGTAGAATAAACGCGGTTGAATGCGAGCGCTGCGCAAAATTTGTGGCGTAAGGCTTGTAGACCGTATTCGTAATGATGATGTTAGAAATAGAGTTGGTCTGAAAGAGAGCGTCGGTGTTAAAATAAGAAGAGGCATGCTCCGATGGTTCGGGCATGTAGAAAGAATGCAAGATGAAAGAATGACGAAGCAGATATACAATGCAAAAGTGGAAGGATGTAGGAGCCGGGGAAGGCCAAGACTTACCTACCATGACCAAATTGGTCATGTTCTATCAGAAGGTGATGTCAGGAGACCTAGAAACCGGCGTACGTGCATGAGAAGAGCAATGAATGTTAAAGAAGCGAGTGAGATATGTAAGGATCGAGTCACGTGGCGCTCGGCTCTCTCTGCCTACCCCGCAAGGGATTTGGCTTGAAGTTATAGATGTTCGAGTGTCATAATGGCTGATAGCGCCGAGTAAACACAGGATTTTTTTATTTCGAATAAATAAGAGAAATAAAATTATCAGATTGAATTAGATTGAAATTGAAATAGAAAATTGGAATTTTTTTGCAACTCCCTCCTGGTGAAGATTCACAAGTTATTTTACACAGTTAGGTATAGCTCTGGTAGGGATCCTAGCTTTTTCCCTAAATATAATACACTCTCGAATGACTAGGTATGCGCTTTCACTAACAGTCAATTTAACTTCGCGAATTTTATAAAAAAGTACAGGAAGAACTTGACGGTTAGACGGTAATTTTGCGCCTATTATTTGATAATTTACGTCTCCAACTAAGAAAATACTTGATTTATTGCTTCTCAATTCCACTGCCATCTTATAAAAGTTAAAACATTACGTATTAATCACGAGAATAACTGACATTCAAAATTAATAGACGGTTAGGTAATTATGACGAAGTTAACGATGCTCTCTCTAAAGTTATTCATTGGTTTAGTGTTAATAATCTGCTTTTAAATGATAAAAAGACTAAAGTAATTAAGTTCTCAACACCTAATGTAAGGCAGGTGGCTACCAATGTACATGTTAATGGAACTAATTTAGCCTCTGTGGAGACAACTGTGTTCTTGGGTATAACAATTGACTCTAGACTACAAAGGGGCCCACAAATTGAAAAATTATCAGGAAAACTAAGTTCTGCAGCTTATGCAGTGAAAACTATTAGACGGCTCACTGATATTGATACGGCTAGAATAGTTTATTTCAGCTACTTTCGTAGTATTATGTCATATGGAATTCTTCTTTGGGGTAACTCCGCGGATATTAACACCATCTTTTTATTGCAAAAGAGAGCCATAAGAGCTATCTACAAACTTGGTCCCCGGGAGAGCCTTAGAGAAAAATTCAAAGAAATAAATATTTTAACAGTCGCATCGCAATATATCTATGAAAATCTTTTGTATGTCCATAAAAACATAGACTCATTTTGTAAAAAGAGTGATACTCATAGCATAAATACTAGATATAAGCATAATCTTGTGTTATATGCAAGCCGTCTCCACAAAACAAGTAATTATTTTATGGGGCAAAGTATACGGTTCTATAACAAACTTCCCAGCAATATAAGAGATTTGTCAATAAACAAATTTAAAACTACTATTAAAGCCAAATTGTGTAGCAGGGCATATTATAAAGTATCTGACTATATTAATGATAAAAATGCCTGGGAGTGAGTCGATCCAATTATAATGTAATTAACAAAATATGTAAATTTGTTTGGATACCAAAAGAGGGATGCCTGAGTTTTTTGGCAGTATTTTTATCAGTGCTCACCTAGTCATAAACTGCACGGTAGGGAAAAAAAATGTGACGATTCCAAACAAATGTAGCCATTTTTACGGAATAAAAAGATTTTGACTTTGAATTTGAACAAATGAATACCGCGAGTACGTGCGGCACTGCCGCGCAACTTGTATGAACATGTTTCGATGTAATTCGGCACGGATTATCGTAATCCAAATAAGTTAAAAATTAATTTCCGAGTGTTTTAAAAGCAAATGAACAAAACTAAGACATATGCGTTAGAAAATAAAAACTTTGAAAAATAAGGGACACCCTAATATACATATATACAAATAGATTTTATAATCTATTCATATTTAAAAAACCATGTGACAAATGATTTTCTTGCTGTTTCATAACTTTAACTTCAGTATAATGACATTTATTGTATTTTACTTATGTATACTCTGTGTTTTGTATTGTTGTACGTTTCCTTGTTATTTATTAAACTCTCAAGAAGAAAGAACCAGGACCATCTCTGATGTTGCAAAATAAATCCAATCCGTACAATAGTTCAATACTAACCACAATGTATAGAATAGATGATTTTTTTGTGTTTTCAGTGTTGGTTCATAGTAAATATTATTTGTTTTCACGAGTACCATGGGTATAAGTATACTATCTATCTATATCTTCACGCTAAATCCCTCGTGAGCGCCACATGACTCGGTACTTACACACCTCGCTCGCTTCTTTAACATGAAACATACCGAGTTTTTTTAAAAACTATCAAAATATACTATTTTACTAGTAATTATTTTAATACAAAAAAAAAAAAAAAAACCTCCACGGGTTTTCTATCTTCTGATTGGATAAATTTCCAACGTAAACTAACCTTCACCTACGTACAATGTCTAAGTCGGAGTTCGGTGAGCTTATAATGGTTACTATGAGTTTGTCGTCCCGTATGACACTTACGTTAAAGTAGCATATAAATCGAGTAGTGATTCTTCTAGTGGAATATGTTTATTTAGTAAGTTTCTCCTAAAAAACAAAACAGCAAAAATATTCTATTTTATAAGTTTTTATTTTAATACAAAGAAATAAAGAGTCTCCACTGGTTGCTATGTGCTGAGAGCGCGAACCTTATTGGTATAAATTTCCAACGTAACCTGACCTCCACCGACGTACAACTTCTAAGTCGGAGTTCGGTCAGATTATAATGGACATAATAGGAGTTTGGCGTCCTATATAGGTACGCGGTCAGCCTGTGGATAATGTATACCAATTATCAAATGTTACTGTTTATTCCTGCAAAAAATAACTCTTATTTAATTAATGCAGTTTTATATAGAGTTATTAAGTAAGCAAAATTAAAAAAAAGTTTGAAGAGGAATTAAATAGCTTGGGCCAACCATACCTAGGAACTGTTCTAAAAACTAGAAATATGTCTACACAATGTTATTATAATATGTTTAATGAATACAATAATTAAAAAAAATAAATACCTTGTCTTGTTCGCCTCCGCCATTCTACGAACATTTTCTTTGTATTTTTATTCTATATATTTTCTTTTTAGTGTTCCCCATTATTACAACAGTATAATAAATATATATAAACCTATAATATTATTTACTACTTATATCTAATAATAATACACTTACGCTAAATACTATAATATTGAATATTTACAACTATTAATTATAAAAACTTCGGTGTCGCGATGTAAATGGAGCGAGCTCGAGCAGACAGTCGACATAGGTCTCACCTCGAAGCGGGCTGCAGCCGGACTGGCTGGATGTAGTTAGTCAACGCGTTTATAATCCTCATTACCGCACAATAAGGTCGAAAACACGTAGCACCCAAGACGAATGTGATCGCTTAGAAATTGTCAGAAACTTAAAATATTTTTAAAAAATTTCATGTTTCACTTATCAAAATATGCAGCAACCATATTATAAACATAGATATTACTAATAGATTTAAGTAATTTTGAAGCGTATAAACAGAACAACTTCGTTGTAATTTCATAAATAATGAATTTCAGGAGGTGTTTTCGAAAGTAATTATTATCGAATCAATTTTACACAATCGCGTATTTGAGCAAGCAAATTCAAGATAAAGAAATGAAGTTATTTATATTAAAATCTTAGATCCGTCAGTTTAGTCATTAGCCTATACTATTCGATGAAAGTTGGTCTAATTTTTCGATGTGTCGCCTTAAGGCACGAACCCGCGTGTTCGATTTGTTTCGCCAGCGACGTCCTGAGCCGAGGTCCGACCCCTCTCGGGGGCCCTTAGGCTGTCGCTTAACTTTGTTTTTTAGGCTGTGGCGCCTCACGCCCGCCCTCTAGTCCGGTGACGTAGTGACAGCCCAACCGGGGCTAACTACATAGTCAGGTCAAAAAAAAAAAAAAAAAAAAAAGACTGATTTGTTAGTTTTGCTAGGCTGTGGCGCCTCACGCCCGCCTCTTTAGTCCGGTCACGTAGTAACAGCCCACTCGGGGCTAATTACATAGTCAGGTCAAAAAAAAACGTATGCTGGTTTATAAAAATATTTATGGAAACAAGATCTCCTCATTCCATAATACTAAATTAAGAGATTGGTAATGATTAAGAAATTGCCTACAATAGGACGTGTTATCACAATCTAAGGCGGATATCTATATATATAAAACTGGAGTTCCTGACTAATTCACTGACTCATCAACTCCGTAGCCAAACTCTTGAACCTAGAAAGCTGAAATTTTGCAAAGAGGTTACTTTTATAAACCTCACGAGAGTGAAGAGGGACTTGACAGTTTGTATGGAGTTGAAAAATTATTTCAAGTGACTTGAAACTTTATACAGATAATCTTTATTAAAATCTAAAAAAGTAGTTTCAAAAATTCTATGAACTAAAAGTTGAATTATTAAGAAATTGTTATTTTTTAAAGTGAGCTGCTTTAGACTGTAAATATACTCTCAATCAAGACGTCAAATAAGTAATTTCAGCATTTTTCAAAATTCCACCTTTAGGGGCTGAAAGGGGGGTTGACAGTTTGTATGGAGCAGAAAACTTTTTGAAGTTAGTGACTTGAAACTTTGTATAGATACTCTCTATTAGAATTAAAAAAAAATGGTTTCAACGTTTTCAAAAATTCCACCCTTAGCGAGGTGAGGTGAGGTTTGGTTGAAATTGTGTTTGAACGAGACGCTAATCTATGTTAATAGAAATGGAGTTCCTGTCTAATTCACTGACTCACCAATAGGTTCCTTTTGTAATGCATATGAAAGATAAAGAAGATTTTTTTGAATTTCAACCCAGGCAGATATTTTTTTAAGTGGCTTGAAACTTTTATTTTTTTAAAATAGGCAATGTTGAGAATAAAGAGGTGCTTTGAGTGTATAGGTACAGCCAGTATCAAATAGTTAGTGAAAACCGAACAGGCCGTGACATATCTTTATTACTACACAAATAAGGATATTTGATACTTTTACTATTTAATGCCGACTGTACTAAAAAATAAGAAGTAAAATTAAAGTAAGTAGAACTGCTGAAATTCCAAAATCTACGCGTGCGAAGCCGCGGGCATAAGCTAGTTGTATATAAAAAGGGAACAACCAGTACGTCCGTCGTCCCTATCGTCTCGGAGACATGAATAACCTGTAATCCGGAAACGAGCCTAATTTCAGGTTATTCATGTCTCCGAGACGATAGGGTCGACTCCTTAAGAACTTACTGGTGACCTCACTCACACGCAGGAATACAACAACCCTTTAGAGAGTAGTTATTTGGCCGCGATTTTCTGTGAGGTGGAGGTACTTCTCCAGACGGGCTGCTTGGATTCGCCCTACCTCTATCTATTTTGGAGGCAATAAATTACTAGCACACTTACCTTATTCGCATGTTAAAACCTCCACCAACACAAAGTCTGGAAAACTCAGCGGAAAACCGCGATAACATAAGAATTTTATGTCCACCACGTGTATCAATCAACACAGCGTTATAACAACAACCATAAATTATTCATTCTACAGGTGGATAGTGAGAGCATACCTTAAACTTCATAAAAGGAGCATCGGTAGGTCGATCTCACGGCATAATTAAATAAAGAACAATTCAAATTACCTAATCGTTTACAATCTTTAACGCATTTTCATCTTAGGAAGTTAACTTGTATCATGATCACGGATTTCCTTATTACATCAGGCCGCGCCAAGCGCTGTTTTATTTTTAAATCACCTTTCACACAGGCACCTATCTAGGGACTTATGCACTGGCCTTCTTCCGTACTATCGTCGGAATCTCGACGAACGTTTTGATGTGTCGTTTTATTTTATACAATTTATATTCCCAATAGCCTATGTCGTTTAAATATTTTTTTTTGGTAGTCCGTTCAATATGCAATCCTTAAATGAAATAATTATGGTCTTTAGGAAATTAACCCTTTACATCGCAGTATAACACAACTGTAGAAAACAGGTGAAGGAAAAACAACTTGATATATAATTTCTTGGACGAGTGGAATCCCACTCAATTATATTTCGAAAACGTGTGACATAATCTAAGAAAGGTCCGATTTACCCTTGAACTTGAACTAATCAACCATTGATTAGTACAAGGATTTACCCTTTGGCTTACAGAGATTGGACCACAGTGGTACCATGTCAAAATCGACACCGAGAATCCTAATGGATTAGGAAACGGGATGTTGCTAAGTAGAGGATAGGCCTTTATGAATGAATCAACCTTAAACAACTTAATTATGCGGTGAAAAGATTTTTTTAAAACTGTGTCGTTAGAATAACATTTCTTTTTTTTAATATTTCAATGAACTTCTTTTTAATTGTAAGTAATTAATTTAATTTTACTCTTTCCAAATGTTAAGTGGGGAGTGGTATTACTTTCGCGAAAGATTTTTAATATCATTTTATTATAGATATAAAAGTGTGTAAGTAGGTATTTTATAAAATTAGTTATGGATATTAAGTAAGTGTTATCCAATAGATTATACATGAAAGCCGATAATTACCTAGCTGGTCTCATAATATAATGAATCCACTCCAGAAATGGAGTTTTGACGAACTCGGTGGGCCGTATGCTTGTGTGAATAAATTGCCATATTAAATACTCATTCATTAGTAAATATAACTAAGTATGACTATTACTTAAGCACTAATGTATAAATAGTACACATTAAAATTATACTTAAATACCGTCAAATGGGGGAACATGGGACGAGTTTTAAATTTGAACCTTTGATTTCTTCTTCTTCAAAAATAGTGTATAATTCTGTCAATGTCTGCTCTCAACCCTATGCAAACCTTTCAGTCCCAAAGTTACTCAATACCATGGTAGATCTAGAGAAATTCATGAATTTCGGGACTAAATGCCGGTAGCTGAGGAATTGGTAACTATGGAATATTTAAATAACTATCAATTGTAATCGCCTAAAATTAAATATCAAGAGGCGGGACGCTTGGGACACACCTCACTTGCTTCCTACGAAAATAAATTAATAGTAAAATATAATATATATTTTCTCCTATAGCTCGTGTAAAATATCTGATTTGGTCAGTTCTTGGGTTAGTAGATTTAACACATTCACACACACATATACAAAATACAGTAAAGGTAGTTTAGGGGCTATGAAGAATATTTTATTCAAAATATATATATTAGGACATTATCTTTACTCATCGAAAAGAATTCTTTTTACGTAGGAGGATGGATGAAAACATGTTTTTATTTATTATTTGCACATTAATAAATTATGTCTTATTTAATGCTTATAATACTATTTTAACACAACTGTACCTATCCTAAAAATATTGAAACATCAAAATCTCTTACACTTTTCCACCCCATTCCACAACTAATAAGTATTATTCCACTACCTTAACGAGATATTCTGGAGAAATCGGGAGCCTATAACTACTCGTATGTGCTATAATTCGAAATAACGAGATAGCTCAGCCAGAACTATTGCTGTCTGGCAGGACGACTAAACGATACCTATATATTTTTAACTTCTTGCCAATGAAATCTGATTTTTGCATTTTAGCCAATATAAAATTTTACTTACCAAAAATTATGATTGTTGGTTCCTATTTAAAAGTACGTTACCTACATGATTGTGAACGTTAGCTTGTACATAATCGTGTACAGTATGTGTAAGGTAAGTAGTTTTGAATGCATTGGCTAAAACCTTGACTCATGGACATTTCGTCGCAATTTGTAACGTATTCACCTTCACTCATTGATATAACACTTTTTATAAGTGTTTACTCTTAAACCTTTTGTAAACTATTTATAACGTAACCTAAGTACCTAATGATACTTATTTCTTAAGTAAATTTAAAGGAGTATCTAGTAGAAATGTGTTTACACTTCAACAAACAGTTTACGCCTGGTCCGTTCAATAAATACTGGCATTCAAATTGAATGCCTAGAGCGGTTAAAGCCACAACCCACACGAATGGGAAAAGGGGCAGTGGATGGGATTTTTTTGTAACTTTCGTGTTTGTATGCAACTTGTCACACAAAAGCGGACGCGCTCAGGCGCTTTATGCTACGTTGCACACGAATCTCACAGCAAATCCTGTCCCAGATCGCTGCCGCTTTTACGCTTTTGCCGCCTCTGTAGGTTTGGACTTTTGACTAAAATATGATCAACAAAGGTCTTAGCTATTTGAAAATTAGCCCTTTAGTAATGGCCGACATAAAAGCCGCTGAATGATAGAAATTCAGTCAAATTTTTACAATTGCAACGCTAGTAATCAACAAAACTTATATGGCGTCCAGCCTAGATTTTCATGTATTTTCATGTAAAACCAGTCAAAAGTGGTTCAAAAATTGTTCTCAAGGTATATTCGTTTTTGGCTTATATGGTTTTGCAAATGACATTCAATTTCAATAATAAACTATCGACACCCTCTCTGCGTTTTTACTCATAGCCAATATAGGTACCTAACGTCGTTTAGCCTTGTTGTTAAACGTAGCGTTAAACAATTGATACAGGTGTACGATAACTATTTAATGAACAAGCTAGTCTACAAACCAATTAACAACGTGGATGCACAATTATTATATTATTATTTTGTGACATCAAGGGGTTGCCCATACACGTAATGTTTTTTTTAGGTTTTAGCTCTCCAAACGTCCAAACTCTCATCCAAACGCTAACACTTACCTACCTATGTAGGTAATAATCGGTGTAAGCTCTAAAGTATGAAAACAAATAATAAAATTGGTCAAGTACGTGTCGGCCTATTATTGTGTATTTTTGTGTTCTAATGACATTACGGGCTATAGGTAATATAACAATTCACTTTCTTTTTTGCTAACGTACTACCCATATAAGTATATGTTGAACACGTAAGAAGTCATAACGCTTTGGCACTTGCGTCAAAATAAGTAGATTTTCCCGAGAATTCTTAAAATGGGTTAGATAGCCATAGATTTCTTCTGCAGAATGGATATATTACAAACTGATTTTGTAATATATCCATTCCTCACAAGAAATCTATAGCGATCTAATCCATTTTAAGTATTAATATAATTAAGAAGGAGTTAATTGTAAAGTTTTAGTGTCTAGAAACTCTTAAAATAAACTTCGCAATTACAATATAAAAAATATGTATTATTTTCATATGATATTTACGTGAAGTATTAACATAATATGCCTACTATTTCTTTTTCAATTTTCTATATTTGACAATATTTTTTCTCCAGCTAAGGTAGCTACAGCAAACAACAATACTGTTATATAATATGTAGGACCGTTTTCTCCTATTGGACAGACAACTCTTAACTAATTATTTAACTTCCATAAAGTAATATTCAATAAAAAAAATATTTAAAATAAATACATAGCAGCAATCTTCCTTTAACATTTTATAATTTTGATAGGTAAGCAATTAAATTAAAATCTCACCCATACATGAATTCAATTAAATATTGCGCACTATGGAAAACTAAAGTCATAGACACTTGAATTTAAAACTCATTTATCAATTATAAACGCAGAAGATTTAGAAAAATAATGAAATTCAAATCTTATTTCAATATTATTTGCCACCTTTTGCAGACACATACCGCCACCCATAAATAAATTAAAAAATACGTTGCACATTAAGGGAACTAAAGGGATAACACTGCACGAACTCAAAACATTATTTATCCTTACACACAGAGGGCACGAATTGTGAGAAAATTAAGTAAGAAAATAGAATAAATTGCTCATAGACACAACTAAGTTAAATTATTCAACCAAATGTGGCACTTTGCGAGACCCAAAAGTGATAGGTCGCTACTAATCAAGTATTGTTTACCTAATCGTCACACCAGCCTTGCGGACGAAGCACACGGCGGGACTGCCAAGCTTGTCGTGTTTACACGGGGAGCGTCACCACACTGCGCCGGCACCATCGGGGCCAAGGCCGCTACTGGTGCCGATTGCGAAGTCTTCGTTATGTCAGCCTGCGTTCCACTTATGCAATGTTGCCCACTGATTCAATGCAGTTCGACGAACCAGTCACACTATTCGATGTGTAATTATTCATTAATGTTATAATTTCCTAATTCATATTTAATCGTGTATTACCTACCTACTCATTATGACATTACTAACAAGACTTAAGTACATTGCACAAAAGACTGCCAAGTTATTCTCCGCGTTTAGTTAAGGCCACAAAAACAATTTAAACTTTAGATTTAAAAATATCTATGTATGTACGTTTAACAGATCAAATAATTCTTATGATTAGGTCTGTTTGTATTTGGACAATCCAACTTTTATGTGTATGTATGAACCGTGATTTAGTCGTATAGAACTTTTGCGAGTATTGTGTGGTTGCCAGCAGGTGTAACAAACACGTAAATATTTCTTTAACATTCATTGCTCTTCTCATGCACGCTCGCCGGTTACTAAGGCTCCTGACATAGCCTTCTGATAAAACACTATCAATTTGGTCATGGTAGGGAAGTCTTGGCCTTCCTCGACTCCTACATCCTTCTAATTTCGCGTTGTATATTTGTTTCGTAATTCTTTCTTCCTGCAATGTTTTTACATGACCGAACCAACGGAGGTATGCCTCTTCTTATTTTAACACCGACACTCTATTTCAGACCAACTCTGTTTCTAACATCATCATTGCGAATACGGTCTACAAGCCTTGTACGGTACGGTAACGCTTGTAAGCGTTACGCCACAATTTTTGCGCAACGCTCGCATTTCAACCGCGTTTATCCTACTTTCATGCTCTCTCTGCCATACCCAGCTCTCGCTTCCATAAGTAAGCGTTGGGACCAGCACTGCATTGTGTATAGCCAGCTGCGCCTTCTGGCTCAGGTTTTTACTGCCAAGAAGTTTTCCAAACGCTCCATTCACTCCAACGAATAAGTAGTGTTATTCCCAGCACTCACTCGTCTTTCTTTATCAGCGATGTACCTTCCATCCGCCCTGAAAGAGCACCCAAGATAGAGCTTGTAATATGGGTGCTAAATAATTGTTAAAATACGTAAGACAAATAGATATACTGATGCACACAAATGTTTGCCTTGTGCGGAAATTATAGCCCACGACCTTTGATGTTCAAGTAGAAATCACTAGCCACTCGACTAGGCTCCGGGCTCAAAAAAAGGAACCAAACGTTGAATACACCTTTCCAAGCACAGACATGACTACGTTGTAGGGCTTCTAAATATAAATAAGGTAAAAATTTATTCTGGATGTCATAAGTAAAGATCGCGAACCGGCCCAAGATCAGATTAACACCGTTCGTACAAATTAAAAAAAAATCTAATTGAAAAACAGTTCTAGAGCACAGAAAGAGTCCATAAAAATATGCATTGTTTGATTTTAGAAAGAATACATTTAATTTTTAGTTCCTTAAAAGATGTTCCGTTCCGTACCACTGTTGTAGAAAAAGTCAAATAAAACACGTTTCGTGTATCCGTCTCCCTTTAATGATTAACTTTGTGAAACAATCTGTGAAAAATTTAATTATCCACTTATTACTGTTCAAAAGGTACAGCCCTAACAACAATAGCATACGAATAGATAGATGAACTCACAGACGAACGAACGGCTGAGACTTAGTAATAGGGTTTCGCCGTTATCCTATGCGTACGGAAGCATAGGAAGATAAATACGAACTTAGTAATTCTAGACATGCAAATGTGAAATATATCAGTTGTGTAGCGTAACATGCTGACCTCCTCACATACAAGTTAGTTATGATTGTAATAATTTTCCAATTTGAATGGGACAAAAATAGAACTTTGACGCGCCTGATCTTGGAGGCCCCAATTTTTCGGGGGCCCTAAGCAGCTGCTTAGTTTGCTTATGGGTTAATCCGGCCCTGCGTTTAAGCGTGAAAGAGCAACAAATATCCATACATACAAACTTTCGCATTTATAATAATAATAATATGATGTTTTAATGATTTTATGGATTAATATTATGATGTTTTAGGTAATTAATTTTATACGAATGTATTTTTTTTCAATAGGATAAAGGAAAAATAATTTCATTTTTTATTATCAAATTTTATCGTAGTTCTATATAAGAAATCTGTTAATAGCGATAAAAAAAAAGTAAAATTACAGAAATTTTAAACTTTATCTCATAGAACTTATATAATAATGGTAATGCGTTTATAAAAATAGGGGCATTTCGTTATTATAGATAACCAGTTGAGAATGCGCAAGCTTGCATTGCCAGAGGAACACCTGGCTCGTCAATTATATAACAATTCAATATTTTTTTTATTTATTTGTCGGCCACTTTGACCATGTTCCTTAAGGGATAGGAACGGTGTACCTGAACATTCCTATTCTACTTTTTAGGGTTCCGTACCCAAAGGGTAAAACGGAACCCTATTACTGAGGCTCCGCTATCCGTCCGTCCGTCCGTCTGTCACCAGGCTGTATCTCATGAACCGTGATAGTTAGACAGTTGAAATTTTCACAGATGATGTATTTCTGTTGCCGCTATAACAACAAATACTAAAAAATAGAATAAAATAAATATTTAAGGGGGCTCCCATACAACAAACGTGATTTTTTTGCCTTTTTTCTAGATAATGGTACGGAACCCTTCGTGCGCGAGTTCGACTCGCACTTGGCCGATTTTTTTATACTGAATCCGAATCTGAAGTCAAAATTCGAATATTCGAAAAAAAGCGACAGTCAAACGCACGGAAAAACTCACAGATATAGAATTCATATAGGAACAGTGTTCCTGAAAAGAGAAACAATAAGAAATGGGAAACATTAAACTAAAATGAAGGAATATTGATAGAATTGTTACATAGGACGAAAAGTGGATTCTTTTTTACGATAACCCTAAGCGAAAAATGCAATAGCTGATCCCAGGTCAAACGCCGCAACAGTTCCCTAAAGCTTACCAATAAAAAGGTACCTAATAGTAAGCTGTTTGTTGGTCTCTACATCGCGTTATTCACTTTAGCTTTCTCAGGTCTGGTCAAGCAATAATAGCAGATGTTTACGGTGCCGAAGTTCGTACAATGATGGCAAAACTGGCAGTGAAATGACCCCGAATTGTTAATCTATCTTCACCATTATTGCGCCATGGTAACACGAGACCTCACATTGCACGAGAAACCGCTGTAACTCTACAGGAGCTGCAGTTCGAAACTATACATCATCCTGCGTACTCACCAGACCTTGATCCCTCTGACTATTCTTTTCGTGATTTGGACAATTTTCTACGTGGTAACAACATTTTCTACCCAGGAGGCAGTACATAATGCTTTCATACAGTTTGTCGAATCTATATCCCCAGAGTTCTATCGCAACGGCATAAATAAACTTCCGATTAGCAGTAATGTATAAGACAATGAAGGTAAATATTTTGATTAAATAAATCTGAAATAAATATGTTACTTACATCTTAGAAAATATTTTTAATTTTTCAGTACAAATAGGCAATATATATGATAATATAAAAATATGATATTAGGGTGACAACAAGACGGATACCTCACTGCGATACATCGCGGACTACTTGCATATCCTTTCACATGTGCGTGGGTGTCAAGGTTGCGAGGTAAACCGTGATTACGAAATTTATAAAATCGAAAATTATCAATATTAATATTTAAACTAATTAATTACCTGTTATTGTTGTTTGTTGCAAATATACAACCAGTCGCGTGGCCTCACTTCAGCCCGGTTGGTTCACTCGAGTGGCTAGATTTTTTTATACAACATTGGGAGGCATGCTAGTATACAGTCCACCTGATGTATAATGGTTACCGCAGCCTATGATGTTTGCAATACAGAAAGGACTGCTCACGCGTTGCCACACAATGCCAGTTACTGTTAACCTCGCTCGCTCACAGGAACAAAACGAGTTGGAGTTGTCACTCGGCTACGGTTTTCAGTGATGTGGAGGTTCATTAGATAAAAACGTTTTATAATGAGAGCGTAGGCGAAAACAAGAGCTGGAAATATATACATCAAAACTGATAGTGTTGTCGATTTAGAAACACATAATTGAACTGTTTTGGATTATTGAAAAGACTGAAGAACTTCGTTTCCTTACGTATTGGCGCCTGTGTGTGGGTTTGTTCATCTAAAATTATGTGTTTTTAATCTAAATACATAACGTTAAGCGAAGGGGTGTATATTCTGTGGCAGTACAAGTGCCTACTTGCAGCAAAGCGGTTATGACTAAACTCAAAAAGAATTAATAGCATTATATTTAAACAAGGCAATTACCATCACCATAAAAATAGAGATATTTAAAAATTCCACTAACAGCTAGCCAGCTAACTTACAGGTACTAATAAAGGAGAAAAAATACGAGAGCCTTTGGTTTCATTATATAAGGCTCAATTCACAAGACGTAGAATTGGAAACAGGTACTAGTAATAATGTTTGTTAATACTTAGGACTACCTATATGTTGCCCACAAATTAGTTTACATTACTTTTTGAATTTTATGAAGCCTCTGCTATTTTGACTTGATTATTTATAAACTAAATTATGTATTGA
Organism: Pyralis farinalis; assembly: GCA_947507595.1. Taxonomy (NCBI): domain Eukaryota; kingdom Metazoa; phylum Arthropoda; class Insecta; order Lepidoptera; family Pyralidae; genus Pyralis; species Pyralis farinalis. Next base: position 21,022,073 of record OX382259.1, on the reverse strand, counting down.
ATTAAACAATTTTTAACGGAAGTATCGCGTGTTTTATTTATTTTGTTGAACCTGACGTTACTAAATTATGTAGTTTATAACCATGTTTTTTTTATCAGGTGGTCTTTTATTACCTGACAATAAAACAGAATAAAAGGAAAAGGCTAAAAGATATTTTGTTCTTTATTGACTCGATATAGGTACGATACATTTGGATGGGTATATTACAAAAGGGATATTTAACTAAAAAGAGCCTTTGGTATCATTATATAAGGCTCAATTCACAATGACGTAGAATTGAAAACAGGTACGTGTGAAGCGTCAAACTATCACGCACTTTGTGCATTCGTATAGTTTATTTTTATTACATCTTTATGTGACCTGGTCTAGAACTCTGACGTATCTTACTTTACTTTCTGTTAAGATGACATATTATCTTAACAGACGGCTGCGCTAGGGCGGCCTGTATATATGTAGGTACTAACATCTACGTCTACTTATTGAGATACGTTTTATTTATAGAAAATCTTAAAATGAGACATGATGAAGTACTAGGCCGGGCCAGATCAAAGAGGAGGCAAATTTATGTTTTCATGATGACATATATACTACGTGCAGTGGCATTCGTTTCGTGTGAGAATTTCTTTAATACGCCCACCGGCACTTAGAAAGTCTCACATTTTTAAACTAAATACTTTATACATTACATGTTTAAAATAATATCATATTATGATTGATCCTCTTTCCTATTAATCGCATTTAAGAAATGGCTATTGGACGTGACGAAACTAAAGTTTGGCACAATGTATGCAATGTCAATGTTTTAGCACTGTCCCAGTCAATTTATACAGATTCGAATACAATTTACATTAAAGCTCCTCCCAGACTTAGCAGATCGATATATAGGTTTTCACTGAATATTGCAAAACGACTTTTTTTTTATATACCACTAAGGTGGAAAATAAGCGTACAGCCTGCCTGATGGAAAGCAGTTACCGTAGCCTATGGGCATTTGCAACACTAAGGGTGCCACTCTTGCGTTGCCGACCCTGTAAGAACCCCTTCACGCCTTTCTTGAAGAACCCCATACTGTAGTCCCTTGGGAAAACCTCGGCAGGGAACTCATTCCACAACTTAATAGTTCTCGGTAGAAAACTTCTCGTGAAGCGCACAGTGCGCGACCATTGCGGTTTCAGTGTGTGCGGATGAAATCCCAGCCGCCGGCGAGCTGTGTGATTGTAAAACGAGGCTGTTGGTATAATGTCGAACAACTTCTCAGAACACAATCCATTATACAGCTGGTAGAACACGCAAAGGGAAGCAAAATCTCTCTCAAACTCAAGGGCTCAATGCCGTGTGTGAGTTGAAGATCATCGATAATCCTCACAGCTCGTCTCTGTACCGAGTCACAAGGTCCTAGCTGGTATCCAGGTGCTCCCGCCCAAAGGTGGCTACAGTACTCCATATGCGGTCTGACTCTGGACTTATATAACATAAGCCTTTGCCCCGCGCTGAAGTAGTGTTTAGCTCTGTTGAGCACACCGAGTTTCTTGGACGCCAGCTTGACCTCCTCCAGGTGACTCAATTTTTCACTGAAATTTTACGAGCCTACATTATCTATATTTAAGAGAGACCTCACAGAAAACCGCAGCTAAATAACAACTCCTTAGAGGGTTGTTCTGTTCCTGCGTGTGAGTGAGGTCACCAGTAAGCTCTCAAGGACTTGCTGTGTAGGCACCAGAGGAGGCATCGCACGAGTGATACTATCTCGCAAGCGTTAATAGGCTACGGTACCAGCTTTATGCCGTATGCCTCCCGACGTAGTATAAAAACAAAATGTATTTATAATGAGAAGTAATAAAGAGGCTATTAATTTATTTATGATGTTCCTTAGTTGCTATTCCACTATAACATTTTCGTTATTATTAGGTATAATAGGGGTTCAAGTATGAAATTGCCGTTTTATAGTAATAGCTACTTTGAATTGACATTAAACCATCATGGTGTGAGATTTTTGAGTGAAACTTTTTTCACATCATACCTATGAGGGTTTTCTTTAAAAATGTGAAACATTTGATTATCGAATTTCAATTGTTTTTTTTTTATTTGAAAATCCGAGTAATTTTTAAATACGAGTTCCGACGCGGAACAAATGCGGCAAACACGGCTTGCAATATCAGTGCTGCGTTTGGAGAGGAGACTGCTAATGAACGCATCGTGTGTTTTCGGTTTAAACGCTTTCGTAATGGAAACTTCGACTTGAACAACGAACCACGTGGAAGACCGCCCACACAAGTGAATAAATAACGCTGAATTAAAGGAGATGGTGGAAGCTGATCCGAGTCAAACTACCCAGGATTTAGCGGCATCGTTTAACGTTACCTTACCTACAATATTGACGCATTTGCATGAAATCAACAAGATAAAAAAAAATGAAAAATGGGTGCCTCATGATTTGACTGATCTGCAGAAAGAAACGCGTGTTGGAACTTGTATTGCTTTGTTGGATCGGTACAGAAATGAAAGAATATTGGATCGAATTGTGACATGTGACGAAAAGTGGTGAAACGCCAGCAACAGTGCCTTAAAGCAAAGCTTACCAATAAAAAGGTAATGGTAACTGTTTGGTGGTCCCTTCGTGCCGTTATTCACTGTAGCCTTCTCAGGTCTGGTCAAGCAATAACAGCAGATGTTTATTTTGCTGAACTTCGAACAATGATGGCGAAACTGGCAGTGAAACAGCACCGATTCGTGAATCGATCTTCACCATTATTGCTCCATTTTAACGCAAGACCTCACTGCACGGGAAACCTTTTTAACTCTACAGGAGCTGCAGTTAGAAACCGAAACACATCATCCTCCCTGCTCGCCTAGACCTTGCTCCAACTGACTACCATTTTTTTTTATAATTTGGACAATTTGCTACGTGGTAAAAAAAATCTCAAACAGATTTAAGAAATTTATCAAACAGTTTGTCGAATCTAGATCCCCAGAGTTATATCGCAAAGGCATAAATAAACTTCCTATTAGATGGCAGCAATGTATAGATAATGAGGGTAAAGGTTTTAAATAAATATGTTACATCTTAGAAAAAAACGAATTTTAATTTTTCAGTACAAATCGGCAATTTCATCCTTTAAACCCTAATATGATGACATGTCTGTCGTTATGCCGGCTGTAAACAATGCTCTCATATGTCTAAATTACATTATGTGACCATTTATTTAAAGATCAATATAATCAAGTATCTAGTCAAGATTTTACATTTTTGTTTTTGTATCTGCAAAAATCTGCAGTTAAAAATATTCAAATACTATTCGTCGTTTTCAATGTATTTATTTACAAACAAATGCTTCTTTTGCATTTGATAAAATATAATTTAATTTCGAAAAATACAAAATTAAATTATTTGTCCGAAAATGCTAACGTAGCGACAACCTAGAACATGTCATAGCGTATGATTATAGCTCAGCATGCTGTAGAATACAGGTTGCTGTTACATTTCAAGCATTTCTCATATTTCTGTGAACTATAGAATTAGGATTATTTTCTCTTTTGTAAAATAAATTGTTTCAATGTCAGTGCTTTTTCCTCAAATTGGTGTCCTATATGTAAGACGCGCGCAACAGCATATGCAACAAAGTTGACGGTACTAGCATGTTTATTTATGAGGCATTTCCCGTAGTCTAGTCGCAGACCCCTTATACACGTGATTAATAGGTATTAAATAAGTATCGCTCGTTCCTTTCGACTCTTTTCAATAATAAACAATATTCAACATTTAAACACCCTCATCTTAAAGTAATGAACACACAAATATCTATATTTCACTATAACTATTAATAAATACATCAACACAGTCATAGTTTTGTTCCACTGTAGCCATAGGCCGCTACGTTGTAATGGAATACAATATCTAAATGATATGATGTCATTCTAATAAATTATTCATCTCACTACAGAATTTATTGAAAATTACTTGTGTCTGTGTCTGACTTTATGCTGCGACTAGTTCCATTTTTCGATATTTCTTCCTGAGCGTGGATACCGGGTCCTTAAATAGTATGGGGTCCAAGCGAAGTACGGACCGCATTAACGGCATGTAGCCCCAGGCCGTAGCGAAGGTGTTAAGACACGACTGCCGCTGGACAAAATGCTCCGGGTCGCTCCAAGATGACCTACAGGAAAAGCTAATCATTAGTACTGTGTGTACCAATCTTAAAGTACTTACTATTATTTTTTATTTCATAAATATCTCGGTTACAAATGCTCACTTTAACATCCCTCAGACAATATACTATTTCATAGAAAATGTTAGGAATAATTCAAAAGAAACAAACCAGGAAGTTATTAATTGGTGGTCCAAACTTTCTATAAGAAAATGGGTAAGACAGTCTAATGACTAATTTATTATTATATTTTATGTATGTAACTGGGAGAAAAATATCAAAAAAAATATTTTTTCATTAAAAGAAAGGATGGCATAACGATAACTTACTTATGAACAACAATGGTATAACTAGGGAGAAATATTTCTGGAATACCATCAGGTACAGCTTTTATTGTATATTTTTTTTTATACCACTAAGGTGACAAACAAGCGTACGGCCTGCTTGATGGTAAGCAGTTACCGTAGCCTTTGGGCATTTGCAACACCAGGGGTGTCACACTTGCGTTGCCGGCCCTGTAAGAACTTCTTCACGCCTTTCTTGAAGAATCCCATACTGTAGACCGTCGCGAATACCTGGGCAGCTCATTCCACAACTTAATAGTTCTTGGTAGAAAACTTTTCGTGAACCGCACAGTGCGCGACCATTGCGGTTCCAGTGTGTGCGGATGAACTCCCAGCCGTCGGCGAGCTGTGCGATTGTAAAACGAGGCTGTTGGCATAATGTCAAACAACTCCTCAGAACACAACCGGTCTTCCACGAAGACGGGACTTGCCCAGTGGAGTAGGAAAGCACGAAAAGGCGCGTTAGTACAGTACACAACTCGGGAGCACACTGCTTTAGCACCACTGCTGGTATGCCATCTGACCCACTCGACTTATGAATGTCGAGGGAGAGCAACGCCCGCCAGACATCTCGCTGAGTAATTGAGATTTCCGGCATTGAGCTACTGCACCTCGGGATGGTAGGTGCCTCTAACTCGACTTTGAATGACGGGGGAGCTCCCCGTCATTCAAAGTCGAGTTAGAGGCAAAGAGATTATTACCTAGTAAAATCTATACTTTCATTGCTTTTTTAATACGATTAATGGATAAAAATAAATGCCTGGTACATAATTGAAACTAGACATTCACACTTATCAGCGATTAATGTTCAAAATTATTTGTCACATAAAAAGATGAAAAATATTTGGCGAAGTGTATGAGAAGTAATAAACTTATCAACTCAATGTGTATTTCACTTGGTATTGATTCAGCATTTTTACGTTTACGCTTTATATAGCGCCAACAAGCTTTAATATTTATATTAGTAATCGACTCTCCAATTTTATTAATAAAGCTGCTAGTGTAACTTTTTTTTATTAATTCATGGCATCTCAATCGAGCCTCATTACATTAATAATTATTTCTAGAGTTCCTATTTAACGTTCCTTTTGTTATTATCTGCCCAATTAGGTTTTTGAAGTACCATTTAGAGTATTAATTTAAAAAGACAATAGACAAAGAATATGTTTTTCAATGGTTGAACTTATTATATCGTAAAGCGTACAATCAAGCAATCAATTGAAAAATCAAGTTATATGATAGTACCAGAACGGAAGTTTGTAAGGTAGTGGGCCAATTAACATATTACGGATAGCGCGCAGGGTGTGCAGACTGACCTGTACGCATGATGTGAGGGCTTGTAACGACGGCGCTGCGCCAATTTAAGCGGCGGGCGACGCGTCAGATGCGCAACCAGGCAGTTAAGCAAGATGTCCTCGCAATTACGGGCGCGGCGTACGGCGAGGCGAAGCGCGGGCGCGGCTGCCGCGTACGCCGCCAACGCACCACGGTGCACCAGCGCGGCACCCGCTAGCACCATCGAGTATGCACCACCCCAACGGCTGCTGTAGCCCCATGCACCCTGCGATCACGACAATGAAACTCGATATTTGAAAAAACAATAATGTTAGTTTGTATTGTAGGCAAACGTAAGAACATTTGGAACCGTTTGTTGTTGGAAGAAAAGGGCAATGGTTTTTATATAACAAAAATAAGGTTCAAAACTAAAAAGAGAAACTAACAATAGTGTAAATAAGTCGAATAATCGAGTCGATCAATGAAAATGCGCTACAGAAAACAGCTTCACTGGCTTTACGTGCACGCCCTCCAGTTATGTTTTTAGGTTCCGGAGGGCGAATCTTAGATCTTCTTAAGCTACCTTCCACTTTCTGTGGTATACCAAATATATATAATATATATATATTTGGTATTTGTTTTTTATGTCGTATATAAAATATAATAATTTCTTTGTTTCTATATGTATGCATAAACTAAGCATGCCTCTTCTTATAACAAGGGCTCTCTTTAAGAACCATTTTTTTTCTTACATTAGTAAGCCTTATTCCACGTAGCTTTTGCTCTATTTTCATCATCTATCTTCCATAACAAGCTCTTTTCATACGCTAGCACTGGGATCAGCATCGCGTTGTGTATAGCGAATTGTGCCGCTCGTTTCTTTTTTTACTGCCCAGAATTTTTCCCAACACTCCATTGAGCCTTACTATATGATGTCCTATTTAGCTCCGTTAGACAAAAATACGTCGTTTAATTAAAATGGCTTGCCCATATCAATCCATGAATGTACAGCTATGTATATCCTATTAGCTAAGTAAAGTAAAACTTGTCGCCGCCTTAGTATTGTAATATTTTTTTTTTACTTTTAAATACTAGTGGTCTTTTTAAGGGGCAGAGCTTTGTAAACGGTATAGCGAACCCTGGGTTCCGAAACGAAAGCGCAGGGCGCAACCGAGATTCAAACTCGAATGATGGTGAGCTCTGTAAATGCACGTATTTCAACCTAAATTATATCGATACCGTCTGCTGTATGAAAACTAAGCCAGAAGCTCGCTGTAAACGGCGCGGTGCTAATCTTAACGCTAACATTTGGAAGTCAGGACTGGTTACTGCAATAAGAGCATGAAAGAATAAACTCGGTTGAGATGCAAGCATTGCACACAATCTGCGGCGTAACCCTTGCTGACCGCGTTCGAATCTATGATCTAAGAAAATGAGTTGGCCTGAAAATGTATGTCGATATTAAAAACCGCGCTACGTAGGGGCTGAAAAAATGACGAAACAAATAGCGCGAAAGTGGAAGGATGTAGGAGCCGAGCAAGGCCAAATCTCACCTACACTACCACCGTGCGGAGGGCACGTTAAACTGTCGGTCCTGGCTGTTGTTGATAGATGGCAGTCATTAAGTCTGTGTCTTTTGGACGGCTAGTAGGTAAATAAACACTGGTCGCCGCGAGCAGCGTGGTGGAGTATGCTCTGAACCCCTTCGGTTAAAGGGAGAGGAAGGGATACAACCGTTCAGTGGAATGGGTTAGGATTAGGTAGGAATTCTGAAGACAGTCGACAACAAAGTGATACTGTCCTGTTTCCTTTGAGGTACAAAACCATAAAAACTAAGTAACTCTGGTTACATGTAGCCGTTTGTTTCATGGTATATAATTTTACTAACTTTAGCTTCATCCCAGTAATGGGTACGTGCAGGATATCCCACGATTCGTTCTGGAAAATGTTGCCACACGCGAAATGCAAAGTCCAGTTCCTCTGCGAGAAGTGGTGCGTCCCCATCCAAGGAAAATACAGCAGCAGTGGGCACCGCCCACAGAGGTTGCCATCTAGCCGACACGCCTTCTCTACAATAAAAAAAAACTGATTACAATACAGGAGGCAAGCACAATATTAGAGACGCATTTACAGTCTCTACATAGGTGCATTTCAAACGGGTCTACCAGTCGGCAGTGGCAGCAACGTCGAGTGGTCAGTATAAAAAGCTCTCGAGCCTAGTATTTCGGTATATTTTTGCCTGCAAACCACTCAGCTCGCTCGAATGTACTCGTAGATAGATGTTATATAGCGAACTAAGTTATACAGTGGTTTAGTCATATAACTGATGACAAAGACGACAGAAATGCCAAGCGGGCTCAAGTGCGTAACGTAAGAGTATATACGAATACGAGTTTCATCAAGACTTTGAGAGATAAAAGAAACCCGCCCCCAAATTGCAAGAAGTATCAAAAAATATTTTAGAACAGTTACTTTGGTTACAATTGGTAAATTCCTGGACATCTTGTTTTATATAAAGCGGATGGCCTGCCTGATGCTAAACAGTTAACGTAGTCTATGGACATTTGCAACAATACGGCTGTCACTCGTGCGTTGCAGATCAAAACTGCAAAAACCTCTTCACGCCTATTTTAAGAACGCCTGGAGGAACAGAAGTCTACATAGAGTTGTTACTTGGCTTCGTTTTTTTATACGCTGGAGGTACTTTCCCAATCGGAGTACTTCGATGCACCCTACATCTCTTGACTGTTTGCTTGTGTTAGATTGTAAGAATCTAACGCTAGAATTTACTCATAGATTAACTGTTACGTTACTTAGACTGTTGATTTGCGTGCATGAACATGTATATTTGATTTGATCCTAGTGCTTTAAGATAGGTAGGGCGCATCGAAACCCGTCTTGGGAAGTACCTCCACCTCATAGAAAACTGCAGCCAAATAACAACTCCCTGGATGGTTGTTGAATTACTGCGTGTGAGTGAGGTCACCAGTATGCTCCTAAAGAGTTGCTATGCTAGCAGCAGAGGTGGCGTCGCGCGAATGGTACTTAATGTATTGTGGGCGATTATAGGCTACGATAACCGCTTTTCATCAGGTGGACCCGTATACTTGAATGTCTCCCGACATTGTATAAAAAAGTGGTACTTAATGTATTGTGGGCGATTATAGGCTACGGTAACCGCTTTTCAACAGGTGGACCCGTATACTTTAATGTCTCCCGACAGTGTATAAAAAAAAAACATAAAGCTCAGAATTTACTCATAAACAAAACAAAAATACAGGAGAGATTTACCCAGGGTAATGTGTGGTAGCGTCTATGACTAGAACAGGCAGAGGATCACGAGTGTCGCCGGCGAGTCGTGCCAAAGACTTCAAGGAAGGCGCGGCTCGCTCGCTGTCCCACACCATCACCACCTGCGAACAACGTACTCGTATGTTACAGTAGGTACGACGACTTGTCCTGATATACATACCACCAATGTCGCATAAATAAGTTGCTACGGACCAGTAATTTCTATAAAACCTACCCCGCAAGGTACTTGACGTGAAGTTATAGATAAAGTTTATTTATGCCACTAAGGTGCAAACCAGCATACGGCTTGCCTGATGGTAAGCAACCTGTGATGCCTGGTATGTTAACCTACCACGTCTTTTTTAATGAACCTCTTGCTGTAATCCCAAGGGAAAACCTCAGCGGGGAGTTCATTCCACAAATTACACCTGGGTAGAAAATTTCTCTGGAACCGCACGGTACGCGACCATTGCGACTGTCTGCGCAGTATTTTACTGGTCAATAGCATAAGCAGGAATAAGTCTATAATGCAAAAGGCTACATGTAATAAAGCCAAACGCAAATTAGCTACCTACGTATCGTGTCATAAAAAAATCAAGAAATCGTTTATCTTATAAAAATACGGGTTGCACTCCGGCAATGCCGGCAGAAGTGAAAACTTGAACATTAACCTTGTGCATTTTGGAATATTTTGGAATGGTTAGGGAATAATTTCGCACGAATTGCTTTATTTATCAGTATAAAAGTACTATCAATTATGTGGTAAAATACAATATTTATTTATTGCGCTATCGTACACAAACATGACAATTTATATTACATTAAAAATTTAACACTTAAGAATTATTACAATTATTTTACATTAAAAAGTTTATCTCTCAGAAAAATCAACTTTCATCCATAATATCAACGACTCTTTCACCATCATCATTACCACCAGCATCATCATCGCCAATCTCTAAAACTCAAACGCTTAAACCAAACAGCGATGTTGATAAACTACGTTGAACGAAACGCGTAAGCGCCAAGAATTTCATGGCGCTTAGAACGTTTTGGTCGCGAGAAAATAATGCCCTATGCACGATCTAGCGCTTCATGTTTTAATTGTTTAATTAGACGTAACTAATGTTTTAGCGCTGCAGCGAACTTAAGTTCTAATTCTCACCAAAATCTTACGGTCGGGTCACGTGTCCTGACGCGAGTTTAACATTTTGTACTCATCCCAAAAAGTGCACAACGCCGCTAAAAATGTTTTCACTTCAATAATAAAAGTATTTATTTGTTCTGCTATCAGTGACCAATTAGGAAAAACCAGATACGGTGTACCCACGGAAATGAAAAAAATGGGCTAGACCCACAGGAATAGTAAAAACCAACAAACCTATAGATATTACCTGCCATCAGGCCATGCGATGATTTATATGAGTTTGGTGGACGTTGAGTTCCGTAGTTCAACACAGGACTCCTAACCCTATAGTAACTCAAGCTTAATGTAGTGTCATATCAGTGAAATATTTTTTATAACCGAATTAGTGGCTTCATGCATACAAAGAAACGAACTTTACCTCCTTAATATTAGAGGAGACAAAGTCAAGTTAAAGGTTGCTTGAATATTACAATAAAGTAAAAGTGCGATATCCTGAGTTCCTTTCTTGCGGATTGATACGTTTTGTGCGTGTGGAAGCTTAGTGTGTTCCTTCGAATTAGTTAGGTTACCAGTAAGCTTCTAGAGTGTTGTGTTAACAGCAAGAGTGGACACTCATTGTACTGAAAGCGTTCATAGGCTACGGTAACCACATTATTAGATGATGTTATGAAGTGATGATTATCAGGTGAGAGGCATGCTTGTATTTCTTCCGACATCGTATAAAAAAAAGGTAAAAGAGAGGCAGTAAAGAAGTTTAATACCTTCTCGCAAAATTCACTACTTGCAATATTAGCAAGCAATTTATGTAGAGCTGGAGAAGTCGCTTGGACATATAGTAGGGCTGTAAAGGTGTTACCAGGTGTGGGTGGAGGCGCGGCCAAGGGGACGGAAGGCGCGGGGAGCGGGGCAGGTGGGGTGGGTGACGCGGGAGGGGCGGGAGGCGCAGGTGCGGCCACAGGGTAGTGCGCCCGCGAATCGCCGTACGTAGACAAAGTTCCCAGAGCTCCTGGTGAAGCGTTCCATATAAGCGCCTCGCGCTGTTTCGATGTTCTATGCGCTAGTATTCGTTCAAATAATATCTGAAACCAAAATCATAATTTAGCGATGAGAAACTAAATAATTAATAAAAAATCATTGTAAATATATACACTAGAACAGTAATGAATCTTAGACGTCGGAAACTACAGTGTTGACTATTAAAAATCTGCAGACTTTTGTCAGCTCAGATAACAAAACAGAACTACCTTCGTGTATGGAGCCCTAAAATCTGCACTAAACACCCTGCACACTAAGAACCTCCCTTTTACTGAAGTGGGCATTTTCGTTCTACGCATTGGCCAGTAAGATGCATTTTAATTAGAGTAGTACTGTAGCTGTGTCATGGCAATCATATTATTTATTCAATCGAATGCCAAACACGAGGTGGCGTTTTGTACATAATATACCTACCATTTTCATTTTCAGATATTTATTTACTTTATATATATATATATATCTATATGTATATATATTGATGATTTTGATTTTCGCTCGATAGCGTAGTGGTCAGTGACGCTACTTTGAGACCAACGCTCAGACAGGACACACAATTGTGTGCATGAATATCTGTTTGTCTTGATCTGGGCGTTTTTAAGAGGAGTAGGGCGCATCAAAGCAGCCTGTCTGGGGAAGTACCTCTACATTACAGAAACCCACAGTCAAATAACATCTTCTGGAGGGTTGTGTTCCTGCGCGTAAGTGAAGTTACTAGTAAGCTTCTAAGGAGTTGTTGAACTAGCAGCAGCCTTCCGACAAGTATTTCCGAAGGAGTATTCCTCGTATATGGAAAAGCGCTACAATTATTCTGATGTACAAAGATAAAGCAGTGTAAAAAATTATAAATGTATATTTATAAAAATTATAATAATCTTAGCTAGTTAGTGCTGCCAAAATTAGCTACAATCGATAAACTTTTGATGATATTTTGTCTTACTGTATAATAAACAAGGCTCCATCACTACAACATCAGTTACAATTAAAATAGAAACTCACACCAAAATATTTGTCAGAAATTTGTCTTATTTATAAGAAGACGGCATCGTGAGCTCGATGTTATATGTTTGTTATTCAAGACCTAAAATATATTAGTTAAAAAGTTAAATAAACTGGTTCTACATTTTTCACTTTCATGCACTGTGTACAGTTAAGTACATTGTTAATTACTCCATACTGAGTAAAAATGACATGTTATAGAAAACATAGAAGCCTATACAAAAAGTCGGCAGACTGGGACCGATGGGGTGAATTCTACGCGTTGTACCCGTGGAGGCAGCTTTGTTTCAAAACAGATGATATTGAATTCTGTGCGACTGCGGTAGCTGCGGCGATATTGGATGACATGGAATGCTACATTCTCAATCGCTTAGTGGCTGCTGCGGGAGCTAAAAAGCAACCGTGGTTTAATCAGCCTTGTAGAGAAGCCAAACTTCTCAAACAGGCTGCGTTCGAGGCTTGGACCACAACGCGTGCTAATGGAAATCCTGATGTCTCTGTTTTGAAACGCAAACTGAACGCTGCCTCGAGGTCCAGTAGGAGGGTAATCGCCAGAGCAAAGTTTGATTACGTCGGTAGAGTTGGCGAGCGGCTTGCAGGCCTTCCGTATGGGCGTGCTTTCTAGGCGCTCGCTAAAGCTTCCGAGAGTAACTTTTGTCGGTCGTCCATGCCACCATTGCAAAAACCAGATGGCAGTCTGGCCTATAGTGCTAAAGAGAAAGCAGATTTACTAGGTAATCTCTTTGCCTCTAACTCGACTTTGAATGACAGGGGAGCTGTGCCACCTACCATCCCGAGGTGCAGTAGCTCAATGCCGGAAATCTCAATTACTCAGCGATATGTTCGGCGGGCGTTGCTCTCTCTCGACATTCATAAGTCGAGTGGGCCAGATGGCATACCAGCAGTGGTGCTAAAGCACTGTGCTCCTGAGTTGTGTCCTGTGCTAACGCGCCTTTTCGTGCCTTCCTACTCCACTGGGCAAGTCCCGTCTTCGTGGAAGACCGCCAATGTGCACCCGGTGCCCAAAAAAAGCGATAGATCAGATCCATCGAATTACAGGCCTATTGCCATAACCTCCCTTCTCTCCAAGGTGATGGAGCGTGTGATAAACACACGACTTCTGGCATACCTAGAAGATCACGACTTAATCAGCGACCGTCAATACGGCTTGCGTCACGGTCGTTCGACTGGTGATCTTCTCGTGTATCTCACACACCGCTGGGCTTCGGCGATTGAGAGTCAAGGTGAGGCATTGGCTGTTAGCCTAGATATGGCAAAGGCGTTCGATCGGGTCTGGCATCGGAGTCTTCTATCGAAGTTACCATCGTACGGGCTGCCCGAGGGTTTGTGCAAATGGGTTGCCAGCTTCTTATCCAGTAGACGTATAAAAGCCGTGATATACGGTAGTTGCTCCGATAGCATGAATATTACTGCTGGCGTCTCACAGGGCTCTGTGTTGTCCCTGACGCTGTTTCTGCTGCACATTAATGACATGTTGTCAATCGACAGCATTCATTGTTATACGGACGACAGCACCGGGGACACTTATTATACAGGCCGTGCTAACATCCCTCGTTCCCTTGTGGAGGAAAGCCGCGATAAACTTGTGTCTGAAATGGAGGGTACTTTGTGTAAAGTATCTGACTGGGGGCTATTGAACCTAGTCCAATTCAATCAACTCCTGTCAGACCGCATATGGAATACTGTAGCCACCTTTGGGCGGGAGCACCTGGATACCAGCTAGGACCTTGTGATTCGGTGCAGAGACGAGCTGTGAGGATCGTCGATGATCCTGAACTCACCCACGCCATTGAGCCCTTGAGTTTAAGGAGAGATTTTGCCTCCCTTTGCGTGTTCTACCGGTTGTATAATGGGTTGTGTTCTGAGGAGTTGTTCAACATCATGCCAACAACCTCGTTTTACAATCGCACAGTTCGCCGACGGCTGGGAATTCATCCTCATACACCGCATTGGTCGTGCACTGTGCGGTTCACAAGAAGTTTTCTACCGAGAACTATTAAGTTGTGGAATGAGCTCCCTGCGGAGGTTTTCCCAAGATACAGTATGGGGTTCTTCAAGAAAGGCGTGAAGAGGTTCTTACAGGGGCGGCAACGCAAGAGTGTGCAACACCCCTGGTGTTGCAAATGCCCATAGGCTATGGTAACTGCTTACCATCAGGCGGGCCGTACGCTTGGTTTCCACCTTAGTGGTGTAAAAAAAATGTTCTGTAAAAGACATTGCATACACTTTGTAAAACATGGCATTTTTTATTTATTTTTCAAATTAATGACAAACTTATTGCTCAACATAAATTCCTGAAGTTTTTTTTTAGGAAAAGTGTATACACGTTGGTTTCGTTACTTATGTATTGTATAAAAATAGTTAAAAAATTTAAGAATATATTCCAATATATTATTGTCTCATTTTCTTGTATTGCACACAAGAAAGTCGAACAATTCACAGACACGTAGCCACGGTCACCCTAGTTTCCTACGTGTCAGACAAATTACTCCCTAGTTTTAAGTACCACAATGTTACCTCGACAGTAGTAAATACAATTTTTTCAATCGATGAAAAATATTGCTCCCACAAAAGCTGCGTTTGTTGTCGCAATGCAAGCACTCTCTCAGCAGTTACTGAACGGACAAGTTCCGGTACCTAAAAAGAAGCGACGTATAATTGTTAATGAGGGTATTGATGGACATAAAAATATTATGATACACAAATTTATTAATCGATTGAATATGTTAAATTCTTAGTAAAAAGAAAAAATGTTGAAATAGAATCACAATGGAAAACCTTCGTAGATCTTTATCAATTATACTGGTCAACACAGGTTATGAAGATACGAATATCACGTTTCCTAATCCATTACGATTCTGATTTCGATATGGTGCGACTGCCGACAGACACACGTCTATATAATACTTTCGCCAGGACGTGTCTACATAATTCCTTTGACTTGATGTGTCGTGTAGTGTTCCTTCTACGTCGAAATATAATTTGTTCGACGTGTGGGTTTCCTCGCGATGATTTTCTAGCTAACTCTTTTTAAGCAATCTCGCCAGCTCCTAGGGCTCCTGACATAGACCGTGGTAGGTGGGTCTTGACCTTCGTCAACTCTTGACAACCTTCGACTTTTCTTGTAGACATTATGTCTACAAGGAAACTTTATTTATGACATAGGCTGTCTACCAGACAAGCTTTTGTAAGATTTATTATTGAAATAATCAATTTGTTGCTGAATGCACTATGCGTTACTGTCGATTTATAAGTGTGTTGGACGCCTTTATTTAAAAAAAACTCCACCAAAAAGCCTATATTTAATTTTTATGTGTCGAGGAAGTATCTTCTAGTGGTGAAATAATTAGTCCATCAGGATCAACTTTAAATTTTAATATAATTCTATATGAAACTATGGATTTCAGAATACCTAGTTGTAGATGAAATGTTTTGTTTAAGTGTGCGGCATGTATGTACATTAGAGTTTAAACCATTTTCTATAATAAATTCAACCTATGGCATTGTAAAGCGTTAAAAGTATTTTATATGGAATAAATACAGAGGGTATTTATTAATCGAAAATTTTGAAAGAATGCTCTGAGCTTCTTACAAACAGTATCAAAGTGGTATTCCCATTACTATGACTGTTGATAACCATTCCTAGACAAATATGCTTCCTATAATTCTATGTGTGGTCATATGTGCTATTTACGTATATCGAGTGAATACAACTATGGTTGTGTGCAATAAGTTTAAGTTGAAGGTACTGTCTGTTGTGAGTTGAAATTATGTATAAGAGCTTAATATAACAAATGTGATCCATGGTTTTGCCAATTATCTAATTATAGGCATTCCCCTGAAAGCAGAATTTCTTCGAAATTCTTCTGTGAGTCGGGTAGCGTATTCCAGAAACGTGTAGTACCTATAGCAATAAATTTAACAACATAAATACTTTATAGTTTTCAGGGCTACCATTCTTGATTGACATAGCAGTTTCATTGCCAGTTTCTTTTTCTAATGATTGCGCCACCCTTGGAATCACAATGCCTATACTTCAACTTCATAATGTCTCTACATCTACAATAGATGTGGAGACAATTGACTAATACTATACATTCGCTATATATTGCGTATTATTGTTTCCTATAGGTTAAGTCGCCGCTAATAGATCTCGATATACTTTGTTACCAGCATGACCTTTTTTACCTGTAGAAGTAATCGCTCATCAGCCCAAATAACAGCGCGTCGCCAGTCTATCCGTTCGTCAAAAGGCAGCCGCCATCCATTACTCAACAGCACAGGTACGCAGCCTGCCGCTAATGCCTCAAGGAAACGGTACGAGCCAAGACGGCGGCCGCGTGCCACCAGACAAAACGTGGAGTTTGCCAGTAACTGCTCGTAGTCAAACCTAAAAGGGCGAACACATTATTAGATTCCACGCGAACGCTCTTTTCTGCATGCAACGAATGATTAGCAGCGAATCCGTTCTTTCTGGACAGGGTATATGGTTTGGCAATAAGGTAATTGTGAAATAGGGAGGTGCTAACGCTGCTCAATCCAATGTGACTATCGATTTCTTTGTTGAACGAATGTTACAAGTTACCTTGGATTGGCCTTAATTTATAGTTACTTATCTATGCCCAAAGTGATTTGAGATTTGGACATCCCTTCATACATGATTTTAACCTAACCTAGGCGTGTCGTCGTTGAGCATATATCACTTTCAGAGAGTATTTCAGTCAGTTTTAATATAAAATATCTACGCTACTTGTACTACGTTGTTGACGAGGGCTCCAAGAAAAGGGAAGCTACATAAACATAGAAGAGTTGGTCTCTTGGTCTTGGATGTTGCCAGATTTAAAAATCACGGAAGGCTCTCCCTGTCGAATTTACGATAGTCCCAGAATCTGTTATTTGATTGACCTCGGTTCCATTTTCAGCCCCCCCCCCCCCATGTCCTCATCACGCCCTAGAGTCCAGGTGTTAAGATGGCCAGTTTATTGTGGTAACCTACCCATCCGAGATAATTAGCCCTGCCATAATCGATACCGCCATCTTATCCAGGAATAGTAGGGCTGCTGACTGCTTCTCTCTTTGCAACACGAAGGCAGATTGGCTACTCTCGTCGGAGCCTCGTTTACTAATTTGCAGAAATGCAACAGTTGTACAACTGAAGTTTGCTTTGGATCTAAATACGAAACACTTACACGTAATTTACAATAAGTTAACAACATCAAATACCAGAATCTTACTTATCATATTCCCGATTATCTTCATCACATCGTTCGTCCCTCAAATCTTTCCAGGATTTGCCGTGGCGGCAAGTAGTAACCAGAATAAGGTTATTACCATCATGTAAATGCCACAGTGAATTTCTCGTTTCACTTCCTATTCCATGTACGTAACGTTTTCCTTTAAATGCTAGTAAATGGCGGCGTGGCGCCGGAAAAGGGTTTGCCGTAGCAGCAGGAGGCATGCCTCCACGCTCTGGGTGTTCTTTGTGAAACAACGGTAGTGATATATCAAAACCATCACGAAACATTGTTTCAGATGCACTTGCTCGTGCTAATATAGCTTCTCCAGGATCAAATCCCAGTGCTTCTTCAGCATAATCGGGCCAAGTACCAGCATATAAATTAAATATAAGGTGGTTTCGCCCATTTTTCCAATATGGTAAACGAGATAATCTTGTTGCTACATCTGGAACATGTTCTGGAGATAAAGGATCGGCATCTAATGTATCCACTGCAGGCAAAAACAAGCATGCTTCATTGGGATCCCTAGTAGCATAGCGTGACTCTCTAATTACTGACAATACTTTTCTATAAGATGTACTTATGGGCCCTTCAGTTGGATAAATATATATCTTGGGGTCGTTCCCACATTTTGAAAAATCGAAACATGTTTCCATACGGCATGATTTTGTTGTAGAACGAGGTCGTCTCTGAAGTTGAGATGGTGATTCAGACAACTCTTCTAATGTCGCAAATGTTGGGAGTTGGTCTCTTCGACTATGTTGTATTAGTTCAGACTTAAGAGCGTGACCACTAAAGTAGCAATATATACAAAAAACACATAATATAATAAGGAGTATATAACGTTTCTTTGCTTGCATTCTGTTGTAAAATTAATCTAAGCTGAGTTTATTTAGATCTGAAACAAAAACATCAGAATTAATTCAAACTCAAAAAATCAGATGCATCATTGAATGAATGAATGTCTTTATTTACCGAATACGGGTACATAAATGATGTTCTTACAATACAATAGGGAAAGCCATACATATTCTGCCGAAGGTATATCGGCATTCATTACCATTTTGTCGACTTCGAGTTGTTGATAAACACATGTATAGAGCTGTTGTAAATTCTAGCTTATACAGAGTACCGAATCGTAAAGATTCGATAATCGGTTTAAATAAAACGAATCTTTACGAAATTTGGTGTACAGCTTTACTTTCGAAACATCTTTGTAAAATGGTTTTTCTGAATTTTTCTCTAATTCGAATCGAAAGCAAAAATTAAACATTTTTTGCTCTTAATCAGTAATAGCGAAAATCCTGAAACTTATTTAAAGGAATTATATTTACAAAAAGAAATTTTGAATCGTTTTCCTTGTATAACATGCCATAAAGTTAGATTTTTTTTTTATTCAATGATTAAGATCAGGCATTCATTGAATTAAACAATTTTTAACGGAAGTATCGCGTGTTTTATTTATTTTGTTGAACCTGACGTTTCGAACGCTTTGCAGCGTCCGTGGTCGCAGGAAGCCAGATGTTAGGCAAAGTTCTAGAAGTTCTCCATATTCCTCAGGCATGTTATTTTCACGAAGCTTCCTTTTCACAATTTCTATGCAGACGTAAACATGCTTATACTTTCTTGTGTTAAACCAACAAAACTGTATGGATTACCTAAAATACATAAAAACAGCATTCCTTTACGACCCATAGTTAGCCAGAATGACACACCAACCTACAAACTGGCTCAACATCTATAGAAGATATTCTCACGTCTTTGTGGACATACAAGTGCATATGTTAAGGATTCCTACCATTTAATAAAAAAAAATTGCCATTGGGCCCTCGCGGGCACTTAGACACGTCTTACAGATTTTGAAATATAATCTTATTGTATCTTATTTAATTCTCTTTTTACTTTTTTCCTTTTTTTTATCTACTAGCATTTCGGAAATGACCATTGGCTAAGAAGAAATGCCGAAAGAAACTTGCCAATATAGGTCTCTTTTAAAATAAAAATTGTCTCAATGTCAACCGCCGTTCCCCACAACAGTATACCATACGACATAATGCTGTGAAAGTAGCTGAAATAGACTAAGCGCGCAGTAGCCTTACTATCCGTCAATTTCCCGATTCTCCTAACTGCATATGCAGCAGAGCTGAGCTTACCGGCTAGTTTATTTATGTGGGGCCCCATTGTAATTTGGGAGTCTACTGTAACTCCAAGAAACACGTGTTATTAACAAATTCTAATTTATTATTCCCAATGAGAACTTCTGTATTGGCAGAACTCACATTTGGAAGACTAAATTTGATGCATTTGGTTTTAGCTGAGTTTAGCAACAGATTATTACATGTGAACCAGTTTAAAATAGCAGACACAACACCATTTACCTTGTCAATATTTTCACAACGGCGGGCCACATTAAAAATTAAAGAGGTATCATCAGCAAATAGTACTATATCCGCCATTTTCTGCACCATGTAGGGCAGATCATTTGCATATACTAAAAATAAAAATGGACCCAAAATAGAACCCTGGGGCACCCCGATATTAACATTATGGCCTTCAGATTTAACCCCATTTATGTCAACTGTTTGCACTCTGTTGTTTAAATAAGATGCAATCAAGTTCTGGGCTTTACCTCTAACTCCATAATAGTTCAGTTTGAGTAACAATGTCTGATGATCTACACAATCAAAAGCTTTAGAGAGATCACAGAAAACCCCAATAGCATCCTGTGATCTCTCCCATGCGTTAAGGATATGCTTAACCAATGCCACTCCTGCATCCGTAGTAGATTTACCCGCTGTAAAACCATATTGTGCATCATGAAAAATTTCATTGGTCTTAAAAAAGAGTTGCAATTGATCAAGCATTATCCTTTCGAATATTTTACTCAAAACTGGTAGTATAGATATGGGTCTGTAATTCCCCAGCTCGCTCTTTTCTCCTGACTTGAATAAAGGAATAAGTTTACTGAATTTCATCAAGTCTGGGAAAACAACCATATCTAAACATATATTAAAAATATGTGACAAGTGTGGAGCTATTGCCTCTATAACAGAATAAAAAACTTTAATGGACATTCCCCAGTGATCCTCTGAGTTTTTAATGTTCAACTGTTTAAAAGTTTTAATAATTTTAGTGGGTTCAATACAGTGAACGAAAAAAAAAACGGTTTTTTTATGGTGGTGCTATTGTATATACACTTCAATTCTTTGATACAACAATAATCAATGTGTCAGTGCTGAAGAGAAAGAAGCCCTGTGGGCCAATTCTGCTAAATAACTGCAACTGCACGTTTACGCCTGTCACTTGAGTCGTGCAGGAATAGTGCAGGGCCGATAGGTGAATTCTACTAAAATATCCTGCACTGCAACTGTGCGTATCCTGCAAGTAAACCACTTAAAACCTGAAATGTTGCCATATTTCAATCTAATAAAACTGAATTTTTATTTAATGTTGACTCCTATAATTTCACTATTGACCTTGGTTGCCGGAGTGGAGGTATTTCTAACCGAAAAGAAGCTTTACTTAATTATATTTATCCACAAACATCTCCCAAAACAAAGCAAATATAATTCACCGCCTCAGAATATTAATTTCACTTCGCAAAAATTGTTCAAGAGTAACATTAACAAAACTGCAAGTAAACTCCTTCAAAACATCTGTCACCGGTATACAAATGTCAAAACAATTTATCAGAATACGATTATATTGCAGGAAACGTGCAGTTGCAGTGCAGGTTTTTTAACAGAATAGCGATTCATTTACTGCAACATTCCTGCAATGTCGCTGCTGTCAGATCATTTAACAGAATACCGAAACGTCAAAATGTACGCATTTTGACACACGCCGCGCTGCAGTGCAGTTGCAGTTTTTAGTAGAACCGGCCCACTGCTTTTGATCTAATTGAAGGCCTTATTGTAATCCACAAACACTAAGAGTAGTGACCACTTATACTCTTTGGTCATCTCTATAACATGCCAACTAATAAAAAAATCGGCCAAGTGCGAGTCGGACTCGTGCACGAAGGGTTCCGTACCATTATCTATAAAAACGGTAAAAAATCACGTCTATTGTATGGGAGCCCCCCTTAAATATTTGTTTTATTTTAATTTAATTATTTATTTTTAAATCGAATATATAACTAAATATTTTGTGAAGATTTCAAGCGTCTACCTGTTGCCGTTATCAATATCGAGCAAAAAAATCACGTTTGTTGTATGGGAGCCCCCTTAAATATTTATCTTATTCTATTTTTTAGTATTTGTTGTTATAGCGGCAACAGAAATACATCATCTGGGAAAATTTCAACTGTCTAACTATCACGGTTCATGAGATACAGCCTGATGACAGACGGACGGATGGACAGCGAAGTCTCAGTAATAGGGTTCCGTTTTACCCTTTGGGTACCGAACTCTAAAAATAAGCCTTTTTGGAAACCGGTTTGTACAGGAGCCTAGAAGTCATTAAACCTACAGCAGAACAACTTCTGAAAGACTTTAAGTATTGATTTTCCAGCAGTTCTTAAGCAAATTAACTGCCATCCAAAACCCGTAAAGGCTTGGATATCCTTGGTTAAGAGTTGGGTTAATTTGACTATAGAGTCTGATGTCAAAACAGAAATGGACAATTCATAGAAACTGTAAATCTCTCAAAAGACCCTCTGGTTGGGACGAGACAATGTCGTCTTTTTTGGACTGTGTGTTTACTGTTTCTGTCATTTGGGGGGTTTTAGTCCGGTCTTTTATTCAATAGGTTATCTGCTCTATGTTATGTTGTTTATATAATCATTAGGGGTCACTAGTTTTAAATATTTTGCCTTATTGTAAAGGAGGAACTAAATGATGATGGTGACATTGAGAGGGAGAGTAGGGTTAGGTAATATGGTAGTTTGTCAGTTCGCTCGCTGTACAGACACTGTTAAAATAGTTCTATTTTAAGTATAATGTCAAAACTTTTACGTGAGCAGATTGTGCGTAAAATATACATGCTGGGTACAATATAACAACATTTTCAGGATGGTATTAGGGCTGCCTCGTAACTGCAGGGCCTCAGGTAAATTTGCAGAAGCCCACACTGATGGTTTTCATGTTCGATATGAATACTATAAATATAACATCATTATAATAATGTTATGTCCAATAGATATATAACTAACTTACAGTATAAAATATGTATAAAATGATGTAGCACAGTCAATGTCTATTTATGCTTGATTAGTTATATTTGTGAGTATGTCGAGTTGATAACACTAAAATGATTAAATACCTAGCATATTTTACTTCCTTATTTTTGTTATTATGGGTTTGTACATATTATTGGTGGGAAAAAGTGTAATAAATTTTATTCTTATTTTGCTTTATAATAACATATGTAAGCTACCTTGACTTATAAGAAAAGATAATGGATTATAGTTGTCTTATTCATTATGTTCCGTGATCCAATTCATCCAGTATGGACTTGTTACCTTAGAGTAAATAGCGGACAAAAAGCCTTGTAGGTTTTACGAAACCCCTTTACTAAAAGCAGTAGCTTCGCATGTATAATAATGAAAGAACGCCGTCTATACGGCAAAATATTATATTAAATTAAGTGAAATTTAGGAATTCATACCGCAGCTCCAACATCACTATCCTCCGAAAATTTACTATAGTTTGTGTTCAAACAGACGACCTCTTATCGTTTTCTTATAAACAACAGAATAAATAATACAATTAATTAATCACAGAGTAACTAATTTTGAAATATTTTTGAAATTGCATTTGCTATTTATTTGCTGTTTGTTTTTTTTTTTGGTTCTTTTTATCCCCGAGGGGAAAGGCAAAGGGATCTAGCCTATACAGCCAAGTCTTCAGTTTAGAACCATTTGAAAATTTTAATTCTATGTTCCAGCTTTAGGAACTGTGCTGAAAAAATACTTGGGAAGGGTACCTAGACCCAATCAATCCAATTTAAATACCACCCGTAAAACGATAGTGATTTTTACAAGGTCCCCTTGATGAACTTATTCACTTCTTCCAAAAAGTACATAAACGTGTAATATTTGAGTTTTTTCATTACTGTATAATTTCACTAGCACATATGTTACAAAATATTATCGTAAATGTCACATAAAACTAATTTTATACTGAATTGTAAAAATTTCAAGTAAAACAACAATGCCACTCGTCAAAAGCGCGGGAAGAAGTCCCTTTTGCTGAATGTTTCATACATTCGACTACAAAAAAATTACAATAATGATAATGATGTCAGGCAAAGGTTCTGTAATCATATAGTTTTGCCTAAATTTATTATTTTTCCCTCGGCTTTTTTTCAATCTCAGGTCCAAAGAATAATGGCAATATTTTGCTTAAAACATATTTCGTAAGCGTCTTCAAAAGCCTATTGTATAAATGTAAAACAGGTAACCCAAATTGTATACTTTAAAGGGTTAGCCTTACTTGTAGAAGCCACGATTGAATTGTTGATTTTAAAAATATGATATTGATAATTTATTAGGTATTAATCGTGTTGTACATTTAACTATCCAATATCGGGCGGTATTATATACGACATGATAATCGCAAGCCATTAATTACTATTTCGAGCTACCTATTTACTTAATTTTTGCATTAAGCCTATGTATAGCTCACAAGTATACTACGAGTACAAGTCAAGATATTGTTTTGCGAATGAAGCCTGTCGGCTTAATCGTTTCGATTCGAATTTGTAAATTTCATAATATGAATAATAATATATTCAATGCGATTTGAATATATTATATTCAAATCACATTGCAAAATACAGTAATGTGGCGTTGTGCTTTAATAATAACAAGTGGTAGATATTATAATTTTACTATACCGGTTGCCTACAATTACTGTAAATAATTTTCCATTATCATTTTGAGTATATTTTATGTATACGAGTATTGTGTGTGCTCGTACCACAAACCAATATTTCCTTCATGGCTCATACACATGAATTAAACTCAAAATGACATAAACTTTGTACACATTATGGCGTCAAGAATAGTCTTGTTGGAGTTGAGCTGAGGACCTAGTGTCAATAAAATAAAAAAAGAAAGAGGTTTATTTAAGTTAAGCCTTAGACAATTCAACAAAAGGACTCGCCATACGCGTGATTCTGTTAGTAAATAATTCTGCCATTTTTGAAGGGGGACGAGGTAACTACTACATAGAAACGAAAATAATGTTTTAAGGAAATGTCAAACTTATTTCGAGGCAACTACAGTTCAAAGTTATTTTCTTACCACTGCCTGCCATCTGTTGTGGAATAGCTGAACTTCTTCGTAAATCGAAGCTGGTAGATTCAAAATTACGAAACGTCTTATATACTTTTTTTGTCTTTAGCTAAATGAACTCTCTTATACAGCATGAAGGACTGTTTTGTTTTGCAGTTTGTATAACTTACGCTAATATGGGATAGGAGATATGCGACCAAAATCGCGGAATATGATTTGATTGCATCAGTGGGCCGATTCTACTAAAAACTGCAACTGCACTGCAGCGCGGCGTGTGTCAAAATGCGTACATTTTGACGTTTCGGTATTCTGTTAAACGATCTGACAGCAGCGACGTTGCAGGAATGTTGCAGTAAATGAATCGCTATTCTGTTAAAAAACCTGCACTGCAACTGCACGTTTCCTGCAATATAATCGTATTCTGATAAATTGTTTTGATATTTGTATACCGGTGACAGACGTTTTGAAGGAGTTAACTTGCAGTTTTGTTAACGTTACTCTTGAGCAACTTTTGCGAAATGAAATTAATATTCTGAGGCGGTGAATTATATTTGCTTTGTTTTTGGGAGATGTTTGTGGATTAAAATAATTAAGTAAAGCTTCTTTTCGGTTAGAAATACCTCCACTCCGGCAACCAAGGTCAATAGTGAAACTATAGGAGTCAACATTAAATAAAAATTCAGTTTTATTAGATTGAAATATGGCAACATTTCAGGTTTTAAGTAGTTTACTTCAAAGAGAAAGGATATACCTAGAGGTGACAAGCAAATAATAATACCAAGATAGAACGTGATAGATGTATACAGTTCCTCATAAGAAGGAAAGAGACAGATAAAATATTTTTTGTCCCTGTCATAGTTTCACTATTTTGTGTTTGCCACAAAACCAAGTTCGTGGCAAACAATCGTTTCGTTCCTTGTTTGTTTGCATAAATGACTAAATATAAGGGAAATATTAGTGTATATTTGTGTTCCTTTGCTTGTTTGGACATCAGTTTTTCCTGTTACAATGGTAAATTGCTGTGTAAAAGGCTGCAAAAGCCGCAGTGAGCAAAACTACGAAAACATAACCTTTCATACGTAAGTATAAAGTTTTAACTGTTGTTTCCAAATATTTTGTGAAAATTAGGAACAGAAGTAGTTTTAAAATAAACTGTTTACGTAATAACGTAAAAAGAATGAAAAAATCTTAATAATTTACGAAAAGTGTTTTTAGTAATAACCGCCTAAATTTTGTAGGTTGTCTGTGCTTAGCCCGTCAGCCATTTTCTGTTGTATTTTCGATTTATCCGTATTATGAGCGTTTTAGGGCTACCAGTATACAGTATGGGAAACACCCCGAAATTATGGGTAAATTATATGAATATAGACACCTTTTTTTTATGATACTTTTCATAGACTTCGTTTATGTTGTTTCGTTAGTATGTACAATTGAAGTGATAGTTCATTTAATCTCAGATGTATATTTATTTTTTAGATTTCCTAAAAACGTCACTGTGCGTAATGTATGGATCTCTGCTACTGGTCGATTGAATTGGGAGCCGACTAAATACAGCCGCATATGCTCCAAACATTTTAAGGACCACTGTTTTCGGAAGACTCAGTACAAAGTTTATTTGAATAAGTTTTCATTTCCAACATTGACCATACACGTAAGTTAACGTTTGTAAATGTTTTATTAAATTAAATTTGAGGCTCGAGCTCGGTGGCGCAGTGGTGAAACGCGCCGTTACGCTACTTTGACACCTACGCTCGTGGGTTCGATTCCCACACAGTACAAACATTTGTGTGCATGAACATGTCTGTTTGTCTTGGTCTGGGTATTTTCAATGTATAATTATGTATTTACAAAAAATAAAAATGTATTTACGTATGTTTATCAGTTGTCTAGGACCCATAACACAAGCTTCGCTTACTTTGGGGCTAGGTGGCGTTGTGTAATTTGTCCGACAATATTTATTTATTTATTTAAAAATAATTTTAGCCACAATATTCACTACTAATTATTAATATATACATGTGAATATTAGATATGTGCATTAGTTGTAAGAAATAGTTTATACTAAAAGTATATTTATATCTACCTTCAGGATGCCCTTCCTAGAAGTCCTTCCGAAGATCATGACTGGATGGAGTCCCATTTGGAAACTGTAAGTACCGTTTTACTGTCTTTATTCATAAGTTTGCGAAAATGGGGAAAAGAGGAATGTTGAATAATTATTATTCAACCTGATAGGTGGCGATAACTGTAGAGTCGGGTTCTGGGATTTTTATATTATCGGGCAGGTCAACGGCTATCGATTCCGCTAGAATATATTTAATACAGGCAGTCATGTAATTTATCCAATCCATCGTATCGACAAATCTGAACAATAACAATGTTAAAGCATGGGTAAAATATTAGAAAAGAAGAAACGAAATTGCATTATTTATGCCTGCTTATCTGTCTGCTTGTATGTCTTAGAAAGCTTCACGTGCAGACCTGAAATTTTAAATAGGTATATATTAAGTTTCGTAGCCCTCTAGCTCCAATTTAGATATTTATTTCTCAAAATCAAAGTATTTTTTATATGCATAAATATATACATATTTTATATGCATACAATATTTATATTACGAAGTTTAATTAGGTAAGTCCTCAGTTCCAACATTGGGCATATACGTAATATAACATTTCGAATGTCTTGTTATTAAAGTTGTGAGCCTTCATATTAAGAAAATCAATCAAACTAACTACAGCTATAATATTTACTCGCTACTGATTACTAATATACATATGCTTGTACGTATGTATATGAGGATGGAAGAAAGAGTCAATAGTAAACATATATTTATATCTACTTCAGAGTGATGATCATTTAGACGAATCTCTGCCTTCAACTTCTAACTCAAAGGAGTCCCAGGTGGAAATTGTAAGTACTGTCTTAATGTCATTTTTATAGCTTAGCGAAAAGGGGGAAAAATGTATATTCGTAGAAGTATATAAAATGAAAAATGGGTGCGTGTACTTATGTACGCGCGTGAGAAGTTATACTTCTCTGGCATCATTTAATAAATATTTAACATTAATAACTTAATAATATTTATGTACGGGCCCCTTCGATACGACCCGTACACTTTCGTAAACGAATTTGTAAAATAATAATATGTGTACTGGCGGGCTTGTTCTTCGACCTCCGGTTGTAAATCGCAGGTCTGTACGTTTGTGTTCGAGTGCCACGCATTCACTCTCGCTCTGTCTCTTTCTATTCCCCCTCCATGGTAGCGTTAAACGTTTAACTCAACCTTTTTTGCATGTCGCATTAGAAGTATAACTTCAAAAAAAACTGTTATTAATATTCCATCGAAACCGATTATCGCATCTTGAGTAAACTTGGTGATAAAATATATAATAAAGGACCGCCAATTCACAATTGAGTAGCTGCTTATATCTTTTAAGCTCCTTCAGTTGAAATGAGTCCCGTACTCTAGCAATGGAGTGAATGTGGGTTGATGTGATGTAGATGGGTTAATTATATTGTACGTATAATTGTGAAAGATACGGAGGGGAAGTCGTTGTAGATTATCCTACACCAATTATTTTTACCACAACATGTTAATCAATGATTTATTACATACTGAATTTGTATTTTTTTGGATATATAAAGCTTAATTGAATTATAGTTTTGACACTAGTTAGTGACACATTATGCTGCTTAATCTACAAGAACCGTAGATTAAGCAGCATTGACTGCACCCTGTCCATGGATGGGGTTTAATAATCTCGAGGTTCTCTGTGCTCGAAGGGCACGTTAAACTGTCGGTTCCGGCTGATATCGATAGATGATAGTCGCTAAGAGTGGCCTTCGCGCGGCTTGAAAACACTGTCCTCCGCAAATCCACAGTTGAGCAGAGTATGCTCTATACTCCTTTGCTTGAAGGGAGACCCGTATCCTTGCAATGGGATGAATAAGGGTTCATGTAGTGGTAATCGATATTACAATATATATAGATTAGATATGGTAATAATGCATTTCGAAATTGTCCTATTTTCCAGACCGATTGTCCAGGGCCTACAACTGCGATGGACACCATATTAACACCAAGAAAATTGAAACTTGCTGTTAAATTGAGACAGAAAACGTTACTGGCTGAATCACGGAAGAAAAAGATAGCTACATTAAGGTCCAAATCCAAGCTTCTTGAAAAAAAATATGTAGCATTGTCCGGTATTGTAGAAAAATTGAAGATTAAACGATTTATTAATCAAGAGTCAGCTGACTTGCTAACTGCACTTACTCCTGACTCTGATTTTCGAAATCAAAGTAAAAGCAAATTCTCACCAGTAATCCGCAAATTTGCACTTAATCTCCATTTCATCAGTCCACGAGCTTATTCATTTGTGCGACAGAATTTTAAAACATGCCTACCCCATACACGTACATTAGCACGTTGGTACGCAACAGTTGATGGTGAGCCAGGATTTTCTTCAGAAACCCTGGAAGCTCTCAATAGTTTGGTGAGAAACAATCCATCAAAAAAGTTTTTATGTAGCCTCTGTTTTGATGAAATGGCTATAAGAAAATGTGTACAGTGGGATGGCAAAAACTTTATAGGTTTTATTAATTATGGCCAAAATGCGGAGTTGGGTGATAGCTTACCAGTCGCAAAAGAGGCTTTAGTGTTCATGCTTACCTGTCTTAATAGCAGCTGGAAACTTCCAGTAGGTTACTTTCTAGTGAATGGAGTTACCGCGGAGCAAAAGGCTTCATTGGTCAAGACATGTATAGATCTAGTAGGTGAATGTGGCATTGATGTTGTTTCCCTCACTTTTGATGGCTGCCCCGCAAAC
Organism: Pyralis farinalis; assembly: GCA_947507595.1. NCBI lineage: Eukaryota > Metazoa > Arthropoda > Insecta > Lepidoptera > Pyralidae > Pyralis > Pyralis farinalis. The sequence goes on along the minus strand of OX382259.1, from coordinate 20,992,512 downwards.
TTTTCAATGGCCAGGTTAATCGGTTGCCAATTAGATAATGAACAAATCAATCCCGTGTTCACATACAAGGGGAAAAAAGTTGTTATATTCCCCGATCCTTCTCACATGTTAAAATTGACAAGAAATACTTTAGGAGACAAGTTATTCTTGGTTAATGGAGAGGGAAAAACGATAGCCTGGCATTTCATAAAATTACTCGTAGAACTTCAAGAAGATGAAGGTTGTCACTTAGGCAATAAAGTAAGAGCAGCTCATATTGGTTACAAAAAACAAATCATGAAGGTCAAACTCGCGACACAACTATTTAGTGAATCCGTAGCAAATTCTATAGAATATTGCAAGGATAACCTAAAACTTGAACAATTCCAACATTCAGAAGCGACAATCGATTTCATTCGAAAATTTAATACATTATTTGACATATTAAATTCGAGAAATTTAAACGCTTATGGGTTTAAAAAGCCTCTATACCTGAATAATTATGAAAATGTAACTAATATTCTTAATGATACATCAGATTACATAAAATCTTTAAAAATTGGTACAACTAATATTTTAGACAGCAACAGGAAAACCGGATTTTTTGGGTTTTTGATATGTATAAAAAGTATATTGTTTTTATTTAATGAGCATGTTATAAATGGTAACTTAGACTTCTTGTGCTCATACAAACTTAGTCAAGACCACCTGGAAATATTTTTCAGTGCAATAAGGGCAAAAGGTGGTTTTAACAATAACCCGACCGCTATCCACTTTAAATCGGCATTTAAAAGATTACTTGTACATGGAGAATTGAAGCACTTGACATCAGGTAATTGTATACCATTATCGGATGTAAATATTTTAATGTATAAAAAGCCAGAAATTGCTATAAATAAAACAACTGATCGTAATAGATTGTTAGATGACGATATTGATTTACATCAAACTTTAGAGACAGAAGTTGTTGTTAATAGAGATCATGATTATATTGCCGATCCCACGAGACTAACTGAATTCGCACGAAGTGTTCTCATTTATATCGCAGGTTTTGTAGTAAAAAGCTTAGAAAAACAATTAAAATGCAATAACTGCTTAATGTTACTTACTGCAAGAGAAAAAGATATACATACTTTGCAATACAAAAAGGATAAGGGAGGTCTACGTTATCCTTCAAAATCAGTTATCAAAATATGCGAAATAGCTGAGCAAGCTCATAAATATAATAAGATAAATGTTAAAAAAGATCACGTGCATTATCTTTTACAGACATGTTTAAAAAATTCCTTGTGCCTTCCTTTATTTTCCGAAGAGCAACAATTTCATATAGGAGAACATTATGCCTTATTAATTAAAGCTATTTGTAAAAAATATTTGAATGTCAGAATTCATTATGCTACAAAATCAATGGTGGACAAAAAAGAAAATATTAGAAATATGTATACCAAGCTCATTTTATTTAAAGGTCAATAAACTATGTGCGCATTTTGATAAACATGTTAGCATGTCAATGTAGTTTTTTTTTTCCATACATGCTCACTTGTACTTCTACATTCGATACGCGGACCCCTTTTCGTTGCCCATGTTATTACCTATAATTTAATACCATGTCGCCTCCTGTATTTAAAATTTAAATATATGTTTTAGAAAGAAAAATAAATTGTTTACATTTATATTACGTAGCTTAATTTGACCATTCCTCCAATCCTTATTTCAATGACTTTACATATATTACACTAACGCTGGGTTAGTATTTTCATTAATAGATAAATACGGTAGTCCAATTTGCATAAGAAATCACTATTCTAATAATATTAAAGTGTTTGTTGATCTATTCAGAGACTGCATTCATATACGCAAAAATCAAAACTTGCCCCCATATGTTACTGTTTGAAAGTTCGCTATGACGTGATGCAGTCTATTGTATTCAGCTGTGCTGACAAATTCAGTATGGCGCAGTTCCTGAAGCATAACATAGCTATCCTTATTCTTTTTTAGAAGTACGTTGAAAGTAAAATAGTTACTGACGTTACAATTTACACAATAGAAATAATAGTTTATTCTTGGCTCGGCGTGAAAATATAGATTCATTTATCACTTTGTGTGTAGAAATGACTGTTTCGACTTATTTGATGTTTTGTACAATGCTAATATCATATGAGTATATTTATAGCACACAATACATGCAAGTTTCTTATGGTAAACAGTTAACTGGGTACATTGTAAATTTCAAATTGCCGATACGCATTAGTGGGGTAAATTTTCCACAGTCTGGTAACCTTGTTTTTGAATGTACTTTTGTTGCCGTCCCTTACGGGTGTACGCGTTTGTCAACTCTAGGTATATCCTTTCTCTTTGAGTTTACTTGCACTACGCACAGTTGCAGTGCCGTTGCAGTGCAGCATACGCGCAGTTCCAGCGCAGTTGCAGTGCAGGATATTTTAGTAGAATACACCTATCGGCACTGCACTATTCCTGCACGACTCAAGTGACAGGCGTAAACGTGCAGTTGCAGTTATTTAGCAGAATTGGCCCACAGTACTCGATTACTGAATCGATTTCTCATGTTTAATCGTTATCACACCATTTTAATTTCTTTTATATGAAAGCAAATAAAATAATACTTGCATGTGAAAAGTAACTCAATATTTTTGCAAACTAGAAGTGTTCGACCTTTTTAGGGTTCCGTACCCAAAGGGTAAAACGGAACCTTATTACTGAGACTTCCGTCCGTCCGTCTGTCACCAGGCTGTATCTCGGCTGTAGTTAGACAGTTGAAATTTTCACAGATGTTGTATTTCTGTTGCCGCTATAACAACAAATACTAAAAAGTACATTCTGTGTACTAAGTATCGGGAATTTGTCAATAAAACAAAAAATACAAATTATTCATCTAAATTTATTTTATCGCCTTCAAAGTAGGCCCCAACGCTTGCAATACAACATCTCCACCGCTTCACCCAGTCTTCCATACATTTTTCATAGGCTATTTGCGGTATGGCCTTTAGCTCATTCAGCGAATTTTCTTTTATGGCTTCTATCGACTCAAAACGTTTTCCTCGAAGTGGTAATTTTAACTTGGGAAATAAAAAAAAGTCAGACGGAGCCATATCAGGTGAATACGGTGCTTGGTCAAGAACTTTTGTTGAATTTTTCGCTAAAAACTCTTTCACTATAATGGCTGTGTGTGATGGTGCATTATCATGGTGCAGCATCCATGAGTTGTGTTGCCACAAATCTGGACGTTTTCGGCGGATACTCTCACGCAAACGCTTCATGACGCCTAAATAATATTCTTTATTCACTGTTTCTCCCTCTGGAAGGAATTCGGAGTGAACCACACCACGGTAGTCAAAAAAAACTGTCAGCATCACCTTGATTTTGGAGCGACTTTGCCGCGGTTTTTTGGGTTTCGGCTCGTTTTCGAGACGCCATTCTGAAGACTGTTGGCTTGTTTGCATGTCGTACTCATAAACCCATGTCTCGTCGCCAGTTATTATACGTTTCATAAAGGTCGGATCCGTAGAAGCTCGGGAAACCATGTCTTCAGCGACATGCTTTCGCTGCGCTTTTTGAACAAAATTGAGCTCTTTTGGAACTAGTCGAGCGGCGACGCGTTTCATGCCTAAAATGTCAATGAGAATGTTGTGGACGGACTTAAAAGATATGTTCACCTCACTAGCCAACTCTCTCAGACTCATACGTCGATTTTCGAGTACTAGCTTCTTGATTCTGTCGATGTTTTCTCTGGTCGTAGCGGTTGAAGGTCTACCAGAACGAGGCAAGTCTACTACTACTTCTCGGCCTTCTTTAAAAGCCTTATACCATTCATAAGCCCTTGTTTTCGATATACACGATTCGCCGTAGGTATTTCGCAACATTTTTAGTGATTCACCACATGAAATATCATTTGAAACACAAAATTTAAGGCACACTCTTTGTTCAACAATATTTTCCATTGTAAAAATCGCCGAGGACTCAAAACTATGACCAACAAAAAGTGTAGTTTAAAACAAATTAAATGACAGATCCCGCTCAAATTTTGCGCGCTAAATCAGTACAGTGCTACCAACATGCAGTAAAAAAATTAGAACGACCTCTTTTACGCGGGTCTTTTTATTGACATATTCCCGATACTTTTTACACAGAGTAGTAGAATAACATAAATATTTAAGGGGGCTCCCATACAACAAACGTGATTTTTTTTGCTCGTTTTTGCTCGATATTAATAACGGCAACAGGTAGACGCTTGAAATATTCACAGAATATTTAGTTATATATTCACTTTAAGAATAAATAATTAAATTAAAATGAAACAAATATTTAAGGACGCGCCCATACAACAAACGTGATTTTTTTTTGTCGTTTTTATGGATAGTGGTACGGAACCCTTCGTGTACGGGTCCGACTCGCACTTGGGCGATTTTTTTGCATGACATAACTGCACAGTTTGGCATTTTTAGTGTAACACTTTATGATGTTACCTGAGCGATAACGATTACAAGACTGTAAGAGAATCGCTTACGCACGAAGTATTTATGCGCGCAATGGATCACAATATCTCGTACCATGACAGAGGGGAATGATCCTACGAGGCTGATCCTTTAGTAATATGTCACTGAGTTAAGCTAAGTAAGGACTTTTTCCCGCGCTTTTGAGAAATGACGTTGTTCTTATACTTGATTTTTTTTTAATTTAGTAGAAAATTAGTTTTATGCGACAATTTTAATAGTAGTTTGTAATATAAGGTTGTGAAATTATACAGTAAACGAAAAACTCAAATATAACACGTTTATGCACTTTTTGGAAGACGTGAATAAGTGCATCAAGAAAACCTTTTAAAAATCACTATTGTTTTACGGGTGGTATTAAAATTGGGTTGATTGGGTACCCTTTCGAAGTATTTTTTCAGCACAGTTTCTGAAGCTGGAACATAGAATTAACATTTTCAAATGGGTCTAAACTGAAGACTTGGCTGTATGGGTTACATCCCTTTGCCTTTCCCCTCGGGTATAAAAAGAACCAAAAAAAAAATGAACGTAAACAGGTGGTGACTTCTTCCCGCGCTTTTGATCAGTGACAACTGCAATTCTGGAGGCTGTCTTGTATGTACAAGCACATAATGTTGTAAAGACAGTTATTCTAACAGACTCTAGCTGTCTAGTGACAATTAAGTCTAATCTGTTTCGCAGCAAATTAAAAGCCCCTGTCATCTTAGCAATCAAGCAGGCTTTGTACAGATGCTACAGTAAGGGTATTCAGATCCATCTTGCATGGATACCAGGTCACAGCGGAATACCAGGGAATGAGACGGCAGATAACTGTGCTAGGAATGCCATACAAAATGGGTGTCTGTCCCCTCGCTGTACTGCGTACTCCCAGGACCTATTCCAGCTAGCAAGCACCAAGATGCTGGCTCGCTGGAATGGGTTGTGGTCTGTGTCCGGGACGGTGAAGGGCAGACATTATGCATCTATCCAGGATACAATTCCATCAGTGCCAATGTTTTTTAAGTACCGCGATGCAAACAAGCGTGCCACATCAGTTGTCTGCCGTCTCCAAATTGGACACGCCTGTACTAATGCCTTCCTGGCTAAAATCCGGGTGAAAGACAGCTCTTTGTGTGAGTGTGGCCTGGACGAAGGTACTCCTGATCATTTGTTTTTTAATTGCAGTAAGAATTCTTCCTCCTTGTATGATCTCCTACCTACTTCTATCCCCCGTCCTATAGATTTTAGATCCCTCCTTACATTTATTACCTTCTCCCCTTTTGTATATACTTTGTGTGAATTTATTAACTCTAATAATATTAAACTTTAAGTGGTTTGTCGCTACTAACCAACTAACTATTTGTGTTGTCGTACATGTTGTGTCTGTCTTTTATTATAGGTAATCAACAGATCTGCAGTTTATTATGCTCTTAAAGTAATACCTAGTATACTCACAAGGCCATTATAATGCAGAGTCACATACTAAGCCTGCCCACATACTAAGCTCGGGCCTGACTTGAGAACACGCTGAGTTAAAATAATAAAAGCGTTGTCATTGGCGAGAACACCAAGAACGCCACAAAGAAGAAATAATAATAATGATCAGTGACATTGTTGTTATACTTGAAATTTTTACAATTCAGTATAACATTAGTTTTATGTGATATTTACGATAGTATTTTGTAACATAAGTGCTAGTGAAATTATGCATTAATGAAAAAACTCAAATACAACACGTGTATGCACTTTTTGGAAGACGTGAATAAATTCACCAAGAAAACCTTGTAAAAGCCACTATCATTTTACGGGTGTTATTTAAACTGGGTTGATTGGGCCTGCGTACACTTCTCAAGTATTTTTTCAGCACAGTTCCTGAAGCTGGAACATAGAATTAAGATTTTCAAATGGTTCTAAACTGAAGACTTGGCTGTATGGGCTAGGTCCCTTTGCCTTTCCCCTCGGGGATAAATAGCAGGTACATTCAATATCTTTGATAAATAGAACCAAAAAAAAAAAGTAGACAGATGGTAAATATGCGGTAAATCAAATTGATATAAATAAAAGCAAAGCAGCCGGACTGGCTTGAAACAAATTACGCGGCCTAAAAGCATTTTCTGGACAATAAATTAAAATTTCGAAATATACCTGTGTGTAGGAGGAAGCTGCGTAATTTAACGATATGTCGGCTTTGTTTAAGGTTATCTCACTTGGAACATCGCCTAGACGGTTAATAAACTCATTCTATAGGCATAAGTGTAGCCTATGCTTGTGGGTAAGCATAAGAATTAATTATTTATTTTCTTTTGTCAATTGGTCTAAATAACATTAATTAAAAATAAATTCGGTAAATGAAAAAGACGAAGCAATTTCAACTGGTCATAACAAACTTTTTAGTCTTCGTATTCCTGGGGAGTATACTTTAGGAACATTTTTTAGGTCACATTCAATTTTTCACGATTGAGACTTTATGATCAGCCTAGTTCATTTTCATAAAATTTCCCTATGGTAATGATGGTAGATGGCAATTTTAAGAAATAAAGTGAAAGACAATTAGCAATGAATGTTAAAGAAGCGAGTGTGGTATGTAAGGATTGAGTCTGACGCTGGCGCTTGGTTCTCTCTGCCTACCCCGCAAGGGATTTGGCGTGAAGTTATAGATAGAAAGTGAAATATCTTCGTCAAAGCTAAGTATGGTGGTACTAGTACTTGTCCCACAATAGTGATAAATGGTTCTGAGCAATGAATCTTTTGAGGGCATATGAGAGTTATCTTTCATCACTTCACATTCTGTATCTCTTTACATTATAATTGGAAATGTTCATAATTATCAGAATAATTACTTATAAAATATTACAGTAAATTCTAATTCTTGTTACCTATCATTAACTATGACACATTTCCGAGGAAGTTAAAAACCATAATAAAACAATATCTGATGGATTGCCACATTATATGATGCCAGGATTTCTGAGATTTGTTCCACCGGCCTTGTAGTTTTTGGTTGTTGATTGTTGTACCCCAACTGGTCCCTGCAGGGTCGGTGGTGATGAAAATCGTGGCACCCTTCTGATGGATTGGCGATGACTTGTCGAACGTTACAGAGCCACCATTGCAGTTTCTGGACAACTATTTTTGGGAGTTTTTTTGGGAATTTTTATGTTGTTCTTCTTTTGAAGCTGATTGGCTTTCATTTGAATACGATGACAATGTAGTCTCCCGAACAGGATGACGAAAGTTGCGAAATTTAGATTCCCTAATACCTACTGTCCACCAAGACCATGTTTGATCCTGTAGGATTTCTTGAATTAACTATATTATTCTTAAAATTTTTGGCCTTGGTAACTGTATCATATTTGCCTCTGTGTTCCACAGAATTCCTAGGTATTCCAAACTGTAATAGGGGATGAGTACTGATTTCTGAAAAATTATGCACCAACCCATTTTCGTAAGATAGTCCTGGACCAGTTTGCTCTGTTGCATAAGGATAGCAGGATCATGATACATCACAGGAAATCGTCTAGGTAGACTGCGACTTTGATTCCTCTTTCCCTGAAAATATTTGCAAACCATTTAGTTAACTTGGCAAATATATAGGGGGTTGTTGCGAGCCCAAAAGGCAGAGAGGTCATTTGAAAGATTGTCTGATTATAATAGAAGATTAAAAATCTATGGTGAGATTCTACAATCGGAATGTGAAAATAAAGATCTATTTTGATCATATAATCAGATTCGTCTAAACAGAGTGGAATTTTGTGATAGTTCATTAAGCGAATCTTAGAAAGGTTTAGTTCTTCATAACATTTTTTCAACTTCTACAGTCATATCTGTGGAAGGCTTAGGCGCTTGCCAAGTACAGATTTATCATTGAATATTTTTAATGGTGGAGTGTATATGAAAGGAAGGAAGGTGTGACAAGTATTTTTTGTCACATGGAGTTGCAGCCCTCGGAATAAAAGGATCTCCAATATCCTGTGTATATATCATCAATCTTGCTGATAAACTGATTGTATGCCATCTCCTCATCAGGAGGGGGATCCCAGTTAGCAAGATCGCCCATTGTAACGCGTTGCAAGATCTGCGACGTACGACAAGATAAGTCGGTATTACGTATCGTTTGAACCTTCAGAATAAAGTCTGTCAGCATGCTGTATGCACTGTACATTGATATTGTAAAATGTCGGCTGCGCAGCTGACGTTTCGCAGGAGAGCGAAGGCTGCGCAGCCGACGTATCATTTAAGTGACGGCGTTGTTGCCGACGTTTTAACCGGCAAGCCGCGCTTGCGCTCTAAGGTTGTAATTGGGGGCTTACCCCATTGCACATAAAGTAACGAGTCTGCCATCCCAGGAGTGGGCATTCACAACAAGTGCACATGCTATCGATGATATTTTAATCACTTTAATAATTTTCACTTAATAAGTAGGATCCTCTTACAGTAGCGGCTGGTGGGTTATCGAACTGGTGGTGCACTTTACTTGCTCACCAAGTATTATTATTATATTAGAAATTGCAACAAATCAACAATTTACATAAAAGATGTTAATTAAAAAAAAACAATTAAACAAACAATAATTAACGCGTCACAGATACAGCGAAACTATACTGATAAGGAGAGGTCCATCATGGCCGCCGTCGAACACAAATTTCAAATTTCGTCAAACATCGGGTGCTCTCGGTAATCTTCGATTCGCAAGTGCGGCGCACGAGAACCGACTCATTTCTCGGTACATTTCTATGAACTAACTTTTGTTTCACGCGTCAGGCACATTCGCTAGTAACTCATACAAGTAATCTATTAGCAGTCCTCGTGCACTCGCCGAAGCGCACGAGAATTTTTCTTTACAGGGAAAATAAGTCTTAATAGTTTAGCAAAGCGCTTAAATTGATTTGTTTTTTATTTGTTATAATTTTAAATTTTATTTGTTATATTATGTTTTTGTATGTTTAAAAAACTAATATTAATATGGTAATTTAAAGATGAAGTAATATTTTGTAATTTGTAAATCTTTTGAATTGGTGGTTCAACGCACGAGCGCACTTAAGGTACAGCCGCCACTGTCCTTTTACCTCATTTACTTCACACTGAGCCATTTTAGATGTTGAGCGGGCGCTTAGTGCACTAAAAGTTTATTTATTTATTCTTCCTAACACACTACTCACTGCAAAGATCAAAGAAGTACTGACAAGACAAGCTAACCGGCGATGGCGCCTAGGCACGTACCTGTCACCTGTTGCATGGAAAACGCGAGGGAAATAGGGTAGACACACACTGCAAACGCTCAAGTTAAAGCGGGTAATCTCACAATGGGTTGAGCGTTGGCTCGAACACCTAAATAAAGAATTAAAATAATAGTATATAATTGCTTAGTGTGTAGTTTAATGGAGTATATGCACCACACTATACAACAAATTCATTAAAACTGAAATGCCAACATTTGCATGTTGTCCACGTAAGAAAAAATAAAATGAGAAAAATCTTGTTGCTTTTAAAATAACATCAAGAATGCAGAATTATAATTGACATTATGACCATAATATACATTTTAACTAGATATTGTCGAATCTAGATGTTATTAGTGTTACCATCTGGATACATCAAATAATAAAATTATTTGTTTAGACCAGAGGTTCCCAGACTTCTTTTTTTCATAGATCACTTTCAAAATTTAGCTGGTTCCGGTGGACCCCTGCAGCTACATTTCTACCATATTCCCAAAATTTGACGTATAATAAGAGTCAGGGGAATAGCAGAAAACTTGCAATTTAAATTTTTGATAGTCTTCTGTCTGAAGTCCGAATTATAGTAAAATATTATCTGGATTTATCTCGATAGTGTTCAGGTAGTATTGGAAATATATTGACAGTTTATAGTTAAATTGAGTGGGTAATTGCATGATCTAATAATAATATTGGCGGCCTTAATTCTTAAGTGGATTTCACTCCATATAGGCAAAAATACATTACCTACCCTATCAATTTGATAAATAGCATCCGATGTTTCTTAATTCTTAAACATAGTTGTTAACTAATATTTCGTGTCAAAAACAAAAAATTAAAGACAGCTCCATCTATCGGTATCGGTGCAAGTTATTAAAATAGATTAATTAGTACCCGCTACATCGATGTGCTACACTAGCGCCGCAATGGGAGCTTAACGGCAGAGACACAAACTAATTCTGTCTAAATTTACGTATGTGTGCCGCGTTGGTAATACAGATAGTGTAGTGTGCATTCCGGTAAATACATTGCCCACAATAACACAAATAACGCACACAATCGCATAGGATAGACAGTGTCTTTTCAGCTGAACCATGACGTAAATTACCGAAGTGTCGCGAACATTGCTACGTTACTATTTTAAAGAGTAGTTTGCTCCATATAATTAGAGTGAAAGAAAGTGCCATTTCTTTTTTTCGTTTAAAATTGATGTTAAATTTTATTTTGTTTTTAAACTGCCGCTATTGTTTGTTTTTAATCGTTTTGATTGACTTGTGGTAGCAGACAAAATAAGATTTTAAAGTTGATAAAAATGGATAGTATTCACTGCAAAAGTTGTTCAGGTGGTGTGTGTGTAGGGAAAATAAAAAATGATGCGATTTCAAAACTATCTTTCGGTGAAAAAAAAAACAAGTGATTGCGAAAGGCCGCTGTACACTGGATTTGAAATTAATACAAACTAAAATCAAAGTTAATCGTAAGTTTAATGCAAAACAATATGTTTCACATTATTGGCTCACGGGTTGCGTACACAGCAACCGCTTGTTCTGTTTTCCCTACCTACTGTTTTCAAACAATAAAACCGTATGGAATGCTGTATTTTTTGGTAAGTTAATAGCTTTAAAAAAATTCTGCCTACCCTGTCAAAAATCTCTGTGCACGCCACTGGTTACCAGAGTAGGAAAATAACTCCATTTGTTCCTCATTTACAAAGAGTTGTGATTTGATTTAAATCAGTACGTAATAAATTAAGGTGCTTAGAGCGTTAAGGATTTGACTTTGATTTTATTTTTCATTATATTCATATATTTCAATATTTCGTTCTATATTTTTATTTTTATATTTTATTATATGATGTATTTCCTTTATATATTTATTTCTTTTTACTTTTAGTTGTAGTTCAATCAGTCTTATGTAAAAATGTAAACAAATGTTGGTAAACAAGGGACTCTAAGCCTGAGGTCATTAACAAAAGGCATGAAAAGTTTTTTATCAGTAAATTGATACAATATTTTTCCATTTCAGCATCAAGATTTGAACACAGATATCAAATTGAATATAGAAAAACATTGGGGGGAAATGGTTGTGTCTAATGAAAATAATGATAGTAACAGAACACCACTGTATGTTCTGCCTATGTTTCCATATCCTTCAGGTACATTACATATGGGACATGTTAGAGTTTATACTGTATCTGACGCCATTGCCAGATTTCACATGTTACATGGCAAGAATGTTATTCACCCAATTGGATGGGATTCTTTTGGACTACCAGCTGAAAATGCCGCTATTGAACGCAAGATTGCCCCACATAATTGGACTAAATCAAATATTGAGTCAATGAAGAAGCAACTTCTACATTTGGGCATTAATTTTGACTGGTCTCGGGAAATATCCACTTGCGACCCACAATACTACAAGTGGACTCAATTTATCTTCATAAAATTATTTGAAAATGGATTGGCCTATCAAAGTAAGGTGGGTTATAGACGATAAAAGGACGAAACATAATTTTAGAGCAGTTTGTATTTATTGTGCTTGTCCGCTTATAGTTTTTTCGACTTAAGTAACATATAGTCACAGTATAAGTGTCAACACAAATACCTATAAATGTCAAAAATACAGTCTTAATTACCTTTAGTGTAGTCGAAATGACCTTAAATGTAGTCAGTGGCTTCAAAAAAAAGTTGAGAGAGTGCCAAGTCCCATTGCATTTCTTTTGATCATGTTTGTAGGAATGTACAATGTTCATCAATTCATTTAAAAACCAATTATATTATTTTTTTGATATATAGTTTCTTCTCAAGTTAAAATTCGGTCAATAAACTATGCTTAATTATTCGGTTCTTCTTAGTAGAAATTAACTATTGCATCTTACTACCTAGATTATATTGTATCTTAATACTGGAAAAAAAGTAAGACGGAACATTGTACTCTTCTAAGTGAGGCCAGTAATAGGAAGCCAGTGTGATAAATGGAAGTCAGTTGCTCGCTAGTCCGCCTGAGCAACCGATGTAGTAAGTTGCATATTGTGTCAGACGGAAAATAATAACAATAAGCCACCCTGTGTGATTAAATGGTACAAAAACAATTTCATGCCTTGGAAGAAGCCTACCATACTTTTAATAAGTAAGGTCTACTGTCCACGTAAACCGCAAAAACAATGTTGAATATGACAGGCACTCCTGCCTCGATGAAGATTCTCTAAATACTGCAGTATCAAGGCAGGTCATGAGCGCTCGAAATTCATTATCATATTATATATACATAGCACTTAAAATGCGTCTTGCGTTTCTGAAATGGGTTATTCCACTAAACTCCAAAAAACCTTCCACTTTAATTCCAAAACACATTTTAGTTTTAATTATATTTAAAACATTCCACTTTGTCTCCCAGATATTTTAAGGAATATATATATATATTACTGCGGCGCGGTGCAAAAGGATTGCTCGCGAGCTGATCCGCGCTCGATCTCTGAGGAATTGTGCAGTGTAAAGACACTCCACGATTTATCAGAGTCTCTCGCGTACTGTAGGATAGGTGCGAACGCAACGCTGCCGCGCCACCGCACTGCCCAATCAGAAAAGCTGTTTATCTTGAATTTTAGTTACAATTTAGTTATGATATTAATTAGTTGTGATATTAAATTTTCTTTTAAAAGTTAGAAATATACAGTGCGAGTAATGAGTTGTTGTATAGTCTTGATGATTACATGCGTGTATACAAACACTAAAATCTATTATTTCAAAACTCCATTTTGACATACTTACATACATTGATGCCAATTCGGAGCAAGCAATACTTAATTTATTTGTTTATTTGATACCTGTCCTCTTCAATACAGAAAGAAAAAGGCAGAATCCTTAAATAATCATTAGACCTGTAAAGTAGCTTTAATCATGCTATAACCGACTCGATACTAATCAATCATGCAATTTTGCTGCCGACTGTACCCAAATTATTTTTGAGTCAAGTGGAATTAAAGTACGTACATATTTCTACATGAAAATTAAATGCCTAAAATCATTTTGTAGTCGGAAGTGGAAACAATGTATCGACGGTAAAGTTTTTAGAACAATGTCTTTGGAGTCAAGTGGAATAACCCTTACTTCAATATGCATTAAATAATGCTTCTTTTTTACTTCACTACTTTAGGTAATGAAGTTATGAGCCACCCAATACAAACTATCGCCGTACATTTGCGGATTAATAATGTTACATATCATAATAACAACAATATTTTTGATAATAATATCAAATTACATTTCTTACACCCTGGAGGAAACCGTTTTCGAGACTAGCAAATTGCAATGTGTGGAAAAAAATTATTGTTTTAATTTATTTTAGGGTAGAGTAAATTGGGATCCTGTAGATAAAACCGTACTAGCTGATGAACAAGTAGACGACTTAGGACACTCATGGAGATCAGGAGCCAAAGTTGAAAGAAAAATTCTCACACAATGGTTTATTAGAACTACAAAATATGCAAGCAAATTATACAAGGGGTTGAACAGCGAATACTTAGAAAACTGGAAAGATATTATTAATTTACAAAAACACTGGATTGGTGAATGCGATGGAGTAGTTGTGACATTCAAAATAAAAATACAGAATAAAGTCAAACATGTTGATGTGTGGACTTCAAAACCATACAAATTTATTCATGGACAATTCTTAACTATATGTAAGAATAACATACTAATAGAGGGATTACCAGATGAAGACTGTGTAAATTTAAAGGGTATCAACCCCATCACTGACTCTGAAATACCTGTATATATAACAGATAATGCAGATTATCCTACTGGAAGAGAAATTTACATTGCATCCCCAATAACAAATGACGATGACAAGAAATTGGCAAAATCTTTGAAAATAAACACCTGTGATAATAAATATGCTATTGATATTGAAAGTGATAATCAAAAAGCTATTAACATTGCACAGAAGAAAAATGTAGGAGGTTATTTTGTAAATTCAAAACTTAAAGACTGGCTTATATCTAGGCAAAGATATTGGGGTACTCCAATACCAATAATACATTGTCCTAAATGTGGCACTGTTCCTGTACCTTATGAAGACCTTCCAGTAACTCTGCCCCGTATTAATGCATCAGAATCTGAAATCCAAACATTGGCTAAATTAAAGGAATGGGTTGATTGTAGCTGTCCAAAATGTCTTACTGCGGCTAAAAGAGAAACTGATACCATGGATACTTTTGTTGATTCATCATGGTACTATTATCGTTTTTTAGACCCTTGTAACCAAAATGTCCCTTTTGAAAAAACTAAACTAGAAAATAATGTACCTGTTCATATTTATATAGGAGGTAAAGAGCATGCTGTATTACATCTGTACTATGCACGTTTTATGAGTTATTTTCTACATTCCCTTGGATGGACACCCACAGAAGAACCATTTAAAAAGCTCCTGGTACAAGGAATGGTTATGGGACAATCATATAAACTAAAATCATCTGGGAAATACCTACCTTCTGAAAATATTGAAAAAGTGGGCAAAAAGTATCGAGAAAAAGATACTGGGGAACCTGTAACAGCACAGTGGGAAAAGATGAGTAAGTCTAAATACAATGGAGAAAATCCTGAAAGGCTGTTGTCTACATATGGATGTGACACTACACGACTTCTTATATTGGCAGATGTCCCGCCCTGTACAAGTAGACGTTGGTCTGATGACAGTAAGTATGCATTTATAATATTCCGAATACTAATATTCGTGCCCACGTAGCGTAATTTTTAGGAATGTACAATAGCGTAACTCACCTTCTTGTGGCTTAGAATATTGATCTGTGTTCTTAGAAGTGAGTAAATACTAGGAAGCTTCTGAGTCCTTGTTGCATTTGTGATGGGGGTGCCAATACTGCATGTGTGCATAAGTTATGGTAACTGATTCACATCAGGTCGTGTACTTTTTTTTCACCTGACATTGTAATGAAATTGGGACCACGCGTTATAATATTATTAATATATATACAACCTTATTTTTTTACAAAAAAAAGGTTGTATATATATATATATTAATATTATAGCGTGCATACAAAATATGTAGTGGTTTAATTAATTTTCATTGTGAATATATACATCAACTTTAAATATCTCCATTCATTACTTTTTTATAAACAATCGTACGCGTTTCGTAAGCGTGTCCGTTGTAAATTGGTTATTGGTGCATATGAACGTATATAACTTCAAAATTACTATCGTTCGGGATTTGCCACCTTTACTGTTGACTCGAAAATTCTTTATTAGTTTTTTCCATCGACATCACTCAAACTATATGTTCTTTTTCTCTTTGTCTGAACATTTTTTTTCAATTTTATAATAAATGCCATAGATGAAGATCCCAGGGCCGCGAGACGTAACTTATTTTCTGATGAACAAAATGTGCAAAATTGAGTAGTGTTAGTGTGTACTATGATCGTATGACTACCTGCTACCTTGGCCAGATGGCCATTTTCCAGATATCAGGTAATCAAGGTACATAAAAACACTACTCACCTCACTTAAATTCTGATAGCTGATTTTTACATATATGTTACACAATATCGTTAAAAATCAGTAATCAATACTCCCAGACACTTCCGGGGCCGAGTAAGACCGAGACTAACCTACCATGATCAATTTGGTCGTGTTTTATCAGAAGGTGATGTCAGGAGCCCCAGGAACCGGCGAGCGTGTATGAAAAGAGCTATGAATGTCACAGAAGCGAGTGAAGTATGTAAGGACCGCGTCTTATGGCGCTCGGTTCACTCTGCCTACCCCGCAAGGGACTTGGCGTGAAGATATACATACATACAAGAACTACTATAAAAAATATTATCTATACATCTATCTATAACTTCACGCCAAATCCCTTACGGGGTAGGCAGAGAGAACCGAGCGCCACGTGACTCGATCCTTACATATCTAACTCGCTTCTTTAACATTCATTGCTCTTTTCATGCATGCTCGCCGGTTTCTAGGGCTCCTGACATCACCTTCTGATAGAACACGACCAATTTGAATATGGTAGGTAAGTCTTGGCCTTCCTCGGCTCGTACATCCTTCCACTTTTGCATTGTATATCTGCTTCGTCATTCTTTCATCCTGCATTCTTTCTACATGTCCGAACCAACGGAGCATGCCTCTTCTTATTTTAACACCGACGCTCTCTTTCAGACCAACTCTGCTTCTAACCTCATCATTGCGAATACGGTCTACAAGCGTTACACCAGAAATTTTGCGCAACGCTCGCATTTCAACCGCGTTTATCCTACTTTCATGCTCTCTCTGCCATACCCAGCTCTCGCTTCGGTATGTAAGCGTTGGGACCAGCACTGCATTGTGTATAGCCAGCTGCGCCTTCTGGCTCAGGTTTTTACTGCCAAGAAGTTTTCCCAACGCCCCATTCACACTATTCCCAGCACTCACTCGCCTTTCCACATCTGCGGTGTACCTTCCATCCCTGCTGAAAGCGCATCCAAGATATACTCATCCACTTATTCCAACACTTCATCATCTACCGTAATCCTTACATTGGTTCTGGTTTCTTCTCTTTCAAATACCATTATCTTTGTTTTCTTCGCATTCAATAGTAAGCCTTCCTTCATACATTCGTCTTTCATCACTGTGACTAGTGTTTGCAGCTCAGATAAAAAATATTAATTATTTATTAATCAAACCAATATTTATCTGATAAAGACATAAGAAAATCTCTTTGATTTATGTACTCTGCTGTAAGCCGGCTTCTGTTATTGGATACTGCGAGATTTACAGCAGATGCCACTCTCTCTGAGGAAACCGAGGACGAAGGCGATATCAAATACTTTAGAGCTATGTCTGAAAGGACTGGGGTAAAATGACGACAATCAAACCAGAATTTTGCTGGATTCTCTTTTCTGGGTATTATAGACTGGTCTAGATATTGCTTCAGTTCGCTAGGCATACCATCACTGGTTGAAAGTAAACTGGAGTTTGCTGAAGCTGCAGCAATATCTATCGTAATTTTTTCATGTCTGTACCACAACGACGGCGAAGAATTTTCTGAGTTTGGTATTGTGGTAGTGGGTGTGAGTTCAGGCGAAAGTTGTTGTCCTCTACGACTTTGTTCTAAACGTATTTCTATTGACAATGCGGTTATTGCAGTGGAAACAGCTAGTGCAAAATTAAAATGAATACGCTTTAAATCGAGGGTCTAAAATTGTTGCTTTAGCAAAATGTAAATGTCGCTCTATTGGTTCTAGTTTGGCAATAACCAAGTTGATATTTTATTTTTTAAAATTGATATTTACTCAAAATTATTAAAACAGTTTGTAGGGTACAATTCTAGAATTTTATGGTGAGACGAGCACTTTTTTCAAAGTCAATCTTTGATTATTTACCTGATTTTTTAATTATTAACTTTTTTAAACCATTAAAAAATAATTCTCTAGTAAATGAAACAAGTATGAAAAATTAACGAAGTTGTATATTTATAATCTATTTTCAGGTGAATAATTTCAAAGTAACAGGCGTTAATTACTGGTAGGTATTAATTAATTTTTATTTTTATTTAAATATTATTTGCGGCTTCGATTAGATGCTACATACACTCATAATGCGTACGGATAATGCCCTCGCTCATACTCACAGCGGCATTACAATTGGGTCTAGGGGATGTTTGGCCCCTTGTATCGGTCTGTCTGTTTGTAAAACGTTTTAAAATCTGACTAACATATATAAAAATGAAGCATCAGAATATAAGTGAGATTAATTAATTTTTTTGAGAGCTTTAAAGCGTCTGTAAGGTAATACTGCCAACCGGAAGTGTCTGGGAGTATTGATTACTTATTTTTAACGATATTGTGTAACATATATGTAAAAATCAGCTATCAGAATTTAAGTGAGGTGAGTAGTGTTTTATGTACCTTGATTACCTGATATCTGGAAAATGGCCGTCTGGCCAAGGTAGCAGGTAGTCATACGATCATAGTACATACTAACACTACTCAATCTTGCACATTTTGTTCATCAGAAAATACGTGTCGTCTGGCGGCCCTGGGATCTTGGACTACCAGTTCGAGCAGTGCAGAAAGGATTATTTCATCGATTGTGAACATGCCATCATAACTGTGTCAGATGACGAAATAGGTTGAGATTTGTACTGAATCGAAATCAGTAACAACGACTAAATAAAGTAGACTTTATTTTGTTCATATGTTTCTTAACTTACTTATTTACAAGGAGCTATTTTTTGTAGAGTTATTAAAAATGGGAAAATATTTATTACAATTAATGTTCGTCCTATATTCAGAAATCCGTTGATTGCGGAAGGACATTAAGAACATTAAGAAGCCCTGCATGGGTAATATCTTCCTAACATTATCCGTTTCTTAATCCATTAGGATTCCCGGAGTCCGCAACCTAGGCCTAAGGATTAGGGCGCAAAGATATGCCATGGAGCGACTGCCGTCAGACCTCCACAACCCATAGGGAAAATTAGACTTTTCTTAGGTTAGATTACGCATCGTTCGAGATATAATTTCTTCGACGTGCGGGTTTACTCGCGAAGTTTTCTTTCAGTGATACTCGTACAATGAAAGACAATACTTTTATTGTTTATTTTCTTGACTCATTTTAACCGTAAAGTCAAGTGTAAGCAGTGCCAAACGATAATTTCGCGTGGTAAGCAGGGTATAACAGCTACAAGTTTGAACACCATGTCAAATACCGACATCTTTTTTCATTCAATCAAGGTTTTTATTTAATGAATTTCCTCCTATATACTATACCTATACATCTTATTGAGAAATACATGAAAAGTAAGAAGCCGGATAGTCGGCACTCTTTGCCGAATACTGCCGAATAGTCGTCGACTACGAAAGTGGTCGCATAGTCGGCTTTACCGACTACGCGCCGACTAGTCAGAACATCTCTAATTCATATACATTGATTACATTACAGCATTACCTGGTGTCTTAAATTGGCAGAACAGATTGTGGATTACGACCAGAGAGTTTTTAAAGCACAGAAATGAGTTACCTACGACAGGCACGTTATCAGAGGATGAATTCAAAAAGCACGAGTGTAAACTATGGGAGACCAGGAATTATTTTATTGCCACTGCCACCTATCATTTCAAACATACAGAGAAACTTAGTGTGGGTATTTCAAGGCTTCAAGCCTTGACAAATGTGTTGAGGGTATGGCTCAGTTTTATATTAGTTTTGTAAGATTTGCTTAATTAACATTACATTGATTTGGTATACATGAAGCCAGCGCTAGTAGAAACGTATATATATATATATATATATATATATATATATACACACACGTATATATATATATATACTTGTTTTGTTAGCAGCAGAGCTGGCATGGCACGAGTGATACATCATACACTGCAAGCATTCTAAGGTGCGATAACTTGTATTGTGTAAAATTGTATGCCTGTTTACTTCTCTAAATTGATATATATATAAATTTAGAGAAGTAAACAGGCATACAATTGATGAACAAAACAAGAACTTCCTGGAGTGTTAATTTCCAGGGAGTTCTTATTTAGTTGCGGTCTTCTGTGAGGTGGAGGTACTTCCTCCGTTGAAATATTAATGTGGTTATGGTAGTTTTCTCTGATAGTAAACAGGCATATGATTGGTCATTAGATGTACAGATTACACGTCACGTCACACGCGCCTTTACGAGCGCTACAGCGGCAATACAATTAGTATTACGCTGCTACCACGTACGGGCATTCGATATCAATAAAGTCTTCCGCTTTGAGGTTTATGCATCACATCAAAATCACATTCACTTTGACCTTTGTGATGAAATCATCTAACATATTTATTTGAATATGTGCTCAATTACCAGAGGGAGACTTTGTGCAAAAGTCGTCTGCGTGGGTACCTCTGTCTCACCACTTTCTACCGCCAAACAACTATATTTATATAGCTGTGTTCCGGTTTGAAGAGTAAAATATGGCAGAGAAATTCTGGGTACTGTGACAAAAGGAGCGCGCGAGTAATATCCCCGTGGTGTTGCGAGCGTCAATAGGGTGCGGTGACCGCTTACCATCTAATGCGGGCCGCATGCTTGTTTGCTAATCTTGTTTGATAAAAAAATCAGGTGTTTCTTTTGTGAAAGTCAAATTTACAGGCAAGTCAGTATTTTTTGCTCTTCCACCACCGGTTAATTCATTGCATCGGCCGGCACCCACCCACCGCTATTTGTAGATACATGCTGTCGCTGCCATGGTTGCTCTGGTCGTCTCTGTCCTGCCTGTTGTCGCTGCGATTACCCGCCATCTATAATAGATAATGCATACAATCGCCATTGTTGCTGTGATCGTTGCTTCAGTTTGAGCTCGAGTTCAGCATCAGTAACAAAAAACTCCTATCGCCACTGGTGTAGACGCCTCTGCACATGCCCACCTCCTGAAACAGAAGATACAGTTGCGATACGTGTTTTTTCTGCATCCGTAGGTGCTGTCGTTAATAGTTAGAATAACATCCTAGGAATGACAAATCCCTCTGTCCGCTGTCTGTATGCAGCTGTCCCTCAATTGAATTAATAGAGGGGGAAGGGCATTAATGAAAAAATATTTAATGTAGCTTACGTCTGTATTTTCATAAAATACACTTATTGGTTTATACGTTGTTATAATATACTATAAACTCAACTATTTCAGTATTGGAATTGAATTTGAATTAATGTTGAAGGGGATAGTTGAAAAATTTGTTAGTAACAATTTCTATTTATAAATGAAATAATTTCAATATTATATCGCTTTCAGAGCAAAGTACCACCGGAAGTCATCGCCAGAAGTAAAGAATTTGAAATAGCTTTAGCAAATTTGATAATAATGTTATCACCAGTTACGCCGCATTTCAGTTCAGAATTATGGGCTGGGTTGCTGGAAGCTCCTAACAGGATATGTACGGATGATAACATAATTAATTGGAATAATAATGTACTACAACAGAAGTGGCCAGAAGTTGACGATGATTTTCAATTGTCATTTTCATGTAAGGTAAGACTCGCAAGAAATGTATTATTAATAACACTATATCATGCTTATTATATTGGTAATAGGTATCGTCATGAAACAGGTTCGTAAGTAGTTCTGATTACAATGATAGGTGCGATAATGGAGGTTCGAAGATACTCTATGCATTTTGTATGGATAAGATAAGGTCACTTCGTTGTCTGTCTGTTTTATCCTGGCACGACCATGGATTTGTTTCTTATATCTTCTTACTTGAAAGTTATTGATGATATTGAAAGTTATACCAGCATGACCATCATATCTCCTAGATTTGGGTTATCAGAATTTTTAAGGTCGTGGTAAATAATAGTAGAATTCTTTAGCTATTTTATATTTGTGGCATAACTTAAGAAAGATCTGATTTTTCCCCTGGGTTGTGGAGTTCTGACGGCAGTCGCTCCATCTCAAAATCAGAATCTGCGCCAAACCCTTAACGGGCCCCGCCAATCCTAAGAGATTAAGAAACGGTATAACACTAGGACGAAGAAATCTATGTCTGGGAGAACATTTTTTACAACTGTGCAGTTAAAGGAGAATTTTCTCATTCATGGCTTCAAGTTGTGCACAGTTAAGATTAACATTAAAAATAAAATCATTATTTTTCACTATGTCTTACAAAAAATTAAGCCATAATTTCTCCAGAGAATAAATTACATAAAGTTAACAATACTTTAATATGGATACGTAACTCGGAAGTGCCGGTTCGCCATTTAAATGAAATTATTGTCAGTACTCGAAAGTAAGTGAAGAATAAAGACAAGCCAATTTAAAATAAATCACAATCTACCAATTATTACGCAAAACTTATGTCAATCAATCAATCAAACATTTATTTGTGAAACAAAGGTACAGCAATTCAGGTGTTATATATAGACTGGAATAGATCGCTATGTTTTGCCATGTATAGCATACAAATATTTAGAAAAATTATAAAATGTAGTAATGAATTTAACAATGAGTTCAGTACAACCAATTGCAATAATGTCATGAGAATTAATGTTAACATGGAATATTAATAATATCGAATTTTACAGGGTGTCGTTTAAAAAATCATTTACAGAGTAATAACATTTTTCAATCAGTAGCTCAAATAGTCGTTTTCTAAACATATTCAGATTTACAATACAAGAATACATTCTTACGGACTAAAGTTAGTTTAAAATTTTGTGTGCTTAAGGTGTGTTTATATTGCGTTCGTGTGGGATTCTTTTTTACTTGTGATAACTTTACATACAATACTAAATTATTCTTGACAAAGAGCGCTATTTCAAATATATATAGTGAAGGGAATGTCAGTATCTTTAACTGTTTGAATTTTGGTATGCAACTATCTCTAACGTTCATGTCGCATATAGCACATATGCAGCGTTTTTGTGCTCTAAATATGTTGTTCCAGTTTGAACAGTTGCCCCACAAGATAATCCCATATCGCAGCACTGACGCAACAAGTCCATGGTAGGCTGTCAGTGTTGCATCTATTTTTGCAATTTTTTCGCAATTTGTATAACGCAAATGCAGATTTGCTTAGTTTCCATATAAGTTGATTGTCTATTGTGAGTCCTAGGAATTTTGCATGTTTTACAGAATCTAATATAACGTCATCGTATTTTATAGACATATATGTTAATAGTGTTCCCAGTTTGACGTGCATAATACTAGTCTTTTTAATTAATTAGTAGATTGTTCATGTCAAGCCATTTTATTACATTATTTATAGTGCTATTAATATTTTTTTTAATGGTCATGTAGGTTACTACTATTTACACATATAGTACTGTCATCACGAAAAGTATCATTAGTTGGGTTGTGACACTTGGTAGATCATTGATATAGAGTATAAAAAGCAATGGTCCTAAGACGCTTCCTTGGGGAACCCCACGTACAACCTTCCTAAAGTCTGATCTGTACTTCGTTTCTATTTTTTTCTTTGGACTAATCCTTGTTTTTTCAGTAACTTGTTGCCTATCACTTAAATATGATTGTATAAGACTTAACACGTTGCCTCTTATACCATATGCTTCAAGTTTCCTAAGCAGTCTTGAATGATTTACATGGTCGAATGCCTTGGTCATATCAGCAAAGATGCCACTTACTGGTTTTTTTATCTATGTTTGTCAAAACTATGTTCAATAAGTTATATATTGCCATATTGATTGACTTATTTTTTCTGAATCCTTTTTGCTAGGGTATTGTACGAGGGTCATTTGAAAAGTTCTTAGCCTAACATGGTTAAAGTCATTGGTTTTTTTTTATAACTACCCTCATTTTGTAGTTACATTATTTAGCAACAAGTATGCACAGTTTAGTTTATTCACAGTAACTCATTGTTCGTTTACACGTGATACCGTAAGTCAAGTCAGAGCTATTTTTGAAAATGGATAAAATTGAACATCGTGCTGTGATAAAATACCTGAATTTGAAAGGTTTAACTCCAAAAGCTATACATGAAGACATGTCTGCTACTTTGGGTGAGTCCGCTCCTTCGTATGCGACTGTTAAAAACTGGGTAGCAGAGTTTAAACGTGGTCGTGGTAGACCATTCAAGATGAGCCCCGTAGTGGCCGGCCTTCGACTGCTTCCACTGATTAAAACAAAGAAAAAATCTGTGATTTAATTTTATCTGATCGAAAATTGACTGTCGAGGAGATAGCTAAGACTGTAGGCATCTCATCTGAACGAACTCATCATATAATTACTACTGAACTTGGATTCTCTAAGGTGTCTGCGCGGTGGGTACCGCGACTGCTTTCAGTGGAACAAAAACGCAACCGACTCACAACTTCTCGCGATTGTTTAGAATTATATGAAGCTGACCCAATAGAATTTGTTGAAAGATTTATAACCATGGATGAAACCTGGGTTCACCATAATACACCCGAGACAAAAGAACAGTCGAAACAATGGAAAAGAGCAGGATCGCCCACCGCAAAGAAGGCAAAGGTGGTTTTATCGGCGGGCAAAGTCATGGCATCCGTTTTTTGGGATGCAAAGGGTATAATTCTCGTGGATTATTTAAAAAAGGGTGAAACAATAAACTCCGATTACTATTGCAACCTGTTGCGTGGTTTGAGAGAAGAAATCAAAGAAAAACGTCCAGGTTTATTGAGAAGAAAAGTCTTGTTTCATCAGGACAATGCGCGCGTTCACACCTCTGTGCAATCCATGGCAGAAATCCATCAATGTGGCTTCGAATTGTTACCTCATCCCCCATATTCACCGGATTTAGCACCATCCGACTTTTATCTGTTCCCAAAGCTGAAAACTTTTTTAGGTGGTAAACATTTTTTTACAAATGAAGAGGTCATAGCCGCCGTGGACGTTTATTTTGAGGAGTTGGACGAAGATTTTTTTAAAACGGGTATCGAAGCCTTACCGGGTCGATGGAAAAAGTGTTTTGAGCTCGGAGGAGAGTATGTTGAAAAATAAAAATAAACTCAAAATCGTGTGGTTTCATTAAGTATGTTAGGCTAAGAACTTTTCAAATGACCCTCGTATCGTATTTGTGAAACTGGTTATTGCGTCATGTATATATTTTTCCAATATCTTAGAAAATATAGGTATAAGTGCTATGGGTCTATAATTATTAACATCTTCTTCTTTGTATTTTTTTTTAAATAGGTTTTACGACGGATTTTTTAAAGCATCGGGGAATATACCTTGTTCTATAAATTGAGTATGTGGGACAGAGGTTCTGCTATAGTGGTTCCAACAGATTTTACAATTTCTGTTGAAACATCGTCATAACCGACACTATTCGTGTTTTGTAAGAGATTTAATGGCTTTTATAATATCGTCTGGTATAACTGGTCGCATAAACATAGATTGCAAATTACGATTTTTTGTGTTTTCTAATTTATAATCATTAGTGTTTGTAGTGGGAGGTTTTATTTGGTCAATGAAATGGTTATTGAAAATGTTTGCAATTTTTTGTGGGCCAGTGATAGTTTCATACTTGTATTTTATTTGTACAATTTGATCTTTAGGCAATTTAGCTTTACATTTACTTATAATATGCCAAGTGGCTTTATTTTTATTTCGTGCGGTATTTATGTAATAGCTATTTTGTGCCATTTCAGTCATGTTAATAATCTTTTTGAAAAGTTTTGAATAGGTTTTTAATTTTATTTTATATGAGTTTGTTGAAGAATGTCTATACTGCCATAAGAGATGTCGTTGTTTTGTGCTGCATATTTTTATACCCCGCGATAACCATTTTACTTTCTTTTTAGTTTTAACTATTATGTTCTTGAATGGAAAGCGCAGATCAAATATGGTAAGCGGAAATAGTAACTGAAATAGTTATAGGCGTCATTTGCGTCTTTCATCTCCTACATTTCTGAAAACGTTAGACTTTTAATATGTTTTTTTAAATTTAGACATATTTTCTTTTGAAAACTCATGTTTCTTTGTTCACCATGTTTCTATTTGGCATACTCGCTTAACTAGAATTTGTAACAGTTGAGCAGTATGATCTGACATACCAAAGTCTAGCACCTCGTTTTTACAAATTTGATTCATATTATGTACAAAGTTATCAATACATGTCCTACTGGCCAGTCGAGTTGGTTGATTTATCACTAATTTTAAGTCAAAGTTTAATAAAAAGTATTAAAAATCTAATGTTATTTTTTTTTAATCTGTCAATGTTAAAGTCTCTACAAATTACATTTTTTTTATTTGTCGTTTTATGGAGTTGTTTAAGCGCGGTTTCCAATTTTTTGTAAAATATATTTAAGTTACTAGAGGTCGGCGTTCTATAAATGCACAATATTACAATATCATGTGAACTCAAATTAATTGCACAACATTCAAAACAATTTGGAATCGATTGCTTAGAAAATTCCGTTAACTCTTGATATTGTAAATCACCATTCTTTGTCAGGATGCAAGATCCCCCTATTCTTTTGCTGCTTCGACAGTAGGATGTAGCAAGATGATAGTTTGGGACATTTACAAGATCTTCTTCTCCAAGTAGTACATTATGTTCTGTTATACAGAGAACATCTGGTGTTTTGTTTTTAGACGACAAGTAATCTATGTGTACTGTTAACATATCCGCTTTATTGATTAAACCAGATATATTTTGGTGTAGAATGTCGATATTTCTAAGCGAGAAAAAACGAGTCCTCGGTGTGGGCAATGTCGCTTATCATTTGTTTCAGCAGGTCAAATATTTGATTCATTCCGAAATTGTTTATAGTGCCTCTTCGTCTAGTATACATGTCATAATCATAAGACAACACCGAGTTTGAAACTAGAATATAGGCATGCTTAAATGTCTCTGAATCTAGGTACAGCAAGTTATTAAATATTTCTACTCTCCAATTAAACATTGCGGCATTGTTCATATACTTATAAGTTGGGAGGCATATGATAATATTTGTGTGATCCAATGATTGTATATAATTTCTAATTCCAATAATCATATTGTGATAGTTTGGTGCTCTCAAAATCTGCTTCACCAAGCATGAGCACACAGAAATCCTTTTTTGTATAATGCAGAGTTTTTTTATTTAAGTCTTTTACGAGAGAGGTGAATTTTCTGTTTGGTGACAGATAGTGACAGATTTCATACTCATTTTCCAGTTTATTTTGTGCTATTTTCAAGATTGGGTTAGTATTGTTGCTGCTTATCAAACATATATTATTTCTCCTTTTGTGTATGATTTGTTGTTTATGTAATGTCTTCAAGTTTACAGCTTGCACATTTAACTGAGGCTTATTACGTTTTTCACTAATAGGTGCGTCAGTTTGTCTTATCCTGGAAGGCGTACTGTCATCCATTAAGTCAATTATTGACGCCAGTCCATCCACCGATTTAATTTTTATTTTAAGGTAAATTATTTCTCTCTTTCTATACATATTACGCATATTTCGATGACAATTGATAACTCTTCATGTATATTTTAAGTGTATTTAAAAGAAGTTTAAAAATCGAGAAACTCGTTTGAATACACGGCAACATTGATGGCAGTCTTGAATTGACAAATGTAAAATATGTTTCCTCTTTTGTTCTATTCTATGCGAAAGTTTACCTACAGTTCGCTTCGCCCGTGTTTGAATGCTTTATATAATTTCATATTTCTTGTCGTAATACGTCGAATTGAGCTTCTCGAAATATAACAATAATATCAAATAATAATATAATAACTATATATGATATGGTTGAATTATGACGATGATTGTTGAAGATTTCGAAAAATATCATGCCGACTGGGAGCTACATATATTCTCTGGTACCCCTGCGAAGCCGAAGAATAAAGATATTTACTTATTTATGCCTCAAATACATTATATATAGCAGCTACTTATAATCCAACCGCAAAATGTAGGTGATGTAGAATTAATGGTCAAAAATAACCTAAGATGAAGAACTTTATTACCGTTTTTCTTGTAATTCTGGACCAAGTTTCCGGTTCCAATTTTATTCGATTAGATAGAAGCCCTACAGATTGCAGCAGGTTTCATTCCTGCGCAACAAAAATAATATTGAAACCAAACTCCATACAACAATGGGCATTCTCCTTTGTTCTTCCATAGTACCAGTCGCATACGTCTTGTAGGTACTGAACCCTCAATGCGCGAGTGCGCATCTGACCTGTTTTATTAGATTTATCTAACTATGCGTTAAATTTGGAAGGAGAAATGGGTAAGTTACACTGAAATATCATTGAATTGACAGAAGTACGAAGAGATGGGGAGGACACGATAATTCTAAGTCCAGCAACCTGCCGGGGTGTACCATATATATATATATATATATATGTCAGAACGTGGATGTAATCGTCGTCAGGTGGCTCGTTCTTCATGGCGAATAAAGCGAAATACCAGCGTAGTTAATCTTCTCAATATTTAATCAGTCAATTACTAAAATAATTTTAAGAAAACTTATGCTTAGATCGTAGATTACAACGGATTCAAAATGCGGTGGACGCGACACGTGCGGTTGGCTCCATTGCTCGATTCGTAATGCGCTTCCAATGACGGTATCTCATGTTGACGTTTTTGACAACTGACAACAATCGACATTTCGAGCAAACCATAACAAACACAACCGGTGTTGCCAATCCAACGATGTCGATCCCACCCAAGCGCAGACTTGACATTTTGATCCGTTAGTATTAAAACTAGCATCACGGGGATTGATTTCTTCCGGGCTTCTCAATATGGTGTTGCTACCTCTGCGACACGGCCATTCTGATGCATCACACGTCCTCGTGTGCGTAATCTGTAACCAAAAAATCTGAACAGAAACAGATCTTACTCCAGCTCGGCCAACCCTGACTAAGACTGGCTTTAGTCAACATTTATTTCAAGTAAAATAAATTTCAATTAACCAGTAACATAGTACAACTTGCACTTAACTCTAAGTTATAATTCACAATCCAGACCATTGTGCAATTATCTGCCAACATTTAGTTTAAAGTTAATTCAACATTTTTACTGGATTCTGCTATCATGAAATCATCGCCTCCATCCGGCGGATACTCTCAAAATCATCGCCTCCATCCGGCGGATACTCTCAAAATCATCGCCTCCCTCCGGCGAATACTCTCAAAATCACCGCCTCCATCCGGCGTATACTCTCAAAAGCATCGCCTCCATCCGGCGAATACTCTCAAAATCGTCGCCTCCATCCGGCGGATACTCTCAAAAAGCCATCGCCTCCATCTGGCGGATACTTTAAAAAAACCATCGCCTCCATCCGGCGGATATTCTCAAAAAAGCCATCGCCTCCATCCGGCGGATACTCTTAAAAAAGCCATCGCCTCCATCTGGCGGATACTCTCACAATTTGCATAAAAACAGAACTCTTAAAATTCTAAACAACATTATTGCTCAATAGTCTTCGATCGATTATCATCCTCATCTAATTGAGGGCAATCATTAGGCATTTTTCACAAGCGATTATGAGCATGATTGTAGGTACGGTCACCACTCAAAGCCTTTAAATGTAACGGTCTCCTTCAAGCACCTCAATGACGCTATAGGAGCCTTTGTACTTAGGACCGAGTTTCGTTTGGTTTTGCTATTCATTTTTCAATAATACAAAGTCTCCAACTTTAAAGTTAACAAATTTAGCTTTTGTACTGTCAAAACGTGTTTTGTCATAGTCAGCATTTTTGTCAATATTCGAGCATTTGAAACATCACATGCGCAAACAACAGTCGTCCTAGTAAACTGTAACTTATCAGGAGTCATATGACGAACAGCTAGACATTATTTTAATAGTTAGCGGCCTACTAAAATGTCATATCGTAAGTAAGAGTCGGGCAGTACGTGAAAGAGGATTTCTAACTGAACGTCATCTATTTCAACAGTAGTCAAAATTTGAATAGTGCTATTAACTGACGTCTGTCCAATAGCACTCACAGTTACAGTGTCATTACATCTCCTTTATAAGCGACCATTCGGCTCCAGAATCGTAATAGAATAGGTACTGCTCACCAGAGTGTCGCATTATCCCAGCAGGGGCGCTGATACTGCACATATCCACTCGTTTCTCCGCCGTAGCTCGGGTGCCGTTGGTACCGCTGGCTCCACCCTGGTCACGTCGATTGGGGCCGCTGGATGCATAGAGGCCTGTTCCCCGGCAGTGGAAGCAGGTAACTGCTTGATATGAAAAGTCACTCCAACACATGCCATGGAAAGATTCTTGAAATAGCTAAGCAGCAGCTTGTCCCTTCAGCGCACGGCTCAAAGCAAACATCAGCGGCACACCACTCAGTTGCTGATCCGGTACACACATATCCGCAGTATTGATCCATGCACGCGCGTCCACATTTCCTTTGTCAAGATCGAATTCGGACAGTTGAATGTCAATGCTAGTCGATGGTCCTTTCATCGCTTGAACCAATGCTAAAAGATTCTGGTTTTGCTGCTCCAGTAAAAGACGCCATTTTTCTTCATCACTATTTCCATTTTTCATTATTGGGGCGGTTGGGTTACATCCCACGCCTGATGTCAGGACGTGGATGTAATGGTCGTCAGGTGGCTCGTTCTTCATGGCGAATAAAGCGAAATACCAGCGTAGTTAATCTTCTCAATATTTAATCAGTCAATTACTAAAATAATTTTAAGAAAACTTATGCTTAGATCGTAGATTACAACGGATTCAAAATGCGGTGGACGCGACACGTGCGGTTGGCTCCATTGCTCGATTCGTAATGCGCTTCCAATGACGGTATCTCATCTTGACGTTTTTGACAACTGACAACAATCGACATTTCGAGCAAACCATAACAAACACAACCGGTGTTGCCAATCCAACGATGTCGATCCCACCCAAGCGCCGACTTGACATTTTGATCCGTTATTATTAAAACTAGCATCACGGGGATTGATTTCTTCCGGGCTTCTCAATATGGTGTTGCTACCTCTGCGACATATACACACATCAAAAGTGTCTAGGGATCAACATATATTTTTGCAATAACTTTTCTCCTGATTGATATTAATTAAAATTTTCTTTAAGGATTCATCAAATAACGTGTTTTCGTTTGTCTACAGTAACGATAAACCAAGTCACCTTTGCATTAATAAAGAAATTTGCCATTTTCATAATAAAGGGATTTTTGACATTTGAACCACTAACATTAAAGTTCGAAAAAAAGACTGAAATAACAGTTTTCTTTAAAATTTTATTGGGTAACTTAAACAATTAATAATCCGTGTTTCTACCGCGAACACTAACGATGATAGAAGCTGGTTCCCGGCAACGTACTGTGGCTTTAGCTCTGAATACAAGTCAGAGTGTTATCAGTCGACTTTGGACACGTTACCGAAGCACTGGTACCGTGGCTGAGCGCCATGGAGGACGGTATCGCTGCACCACACGGAGACAAGACCGATACATTCAAATCACAACTCGAAGAGCTCCAACAATAACCGCCATGATGTTAGCCGTGACGCTTCATCACTCTTCAGGGAACTTAATTAGCGACCAAACAGTCAGAAACCGCTTGCATGAAGTGAACCTTCATTCCCGAAGACCGCTAAGGGTACCACCTATAGCAATGCACAATCGTAGGATTCGATATCAATGGGCTCTTGTACACAGAAATTGGGCAGAAGAACAATGGCGTTTCGTGTGCTTTTCTGATGAGTCTCGTTTTGGTATGAGACCGGATACAAGACGTATACGACACTGGAGAACCCCTGGACGCCAACAGCGATTAAAATCCTGCCAGGAAGTCCATCCTTATAGTGGTGGAACCATCATGGTATGGGCGGGTATTTGGATCGGCGGAAGAACTGAGTTGATTTGGATCAGAGACAACCTCAACGCTCAAATGTATGCTGAGACGATTGTATCAGACGTCATCGTTCCTCTACAAGTGCAAATCGGTCCCTTATTTCAGTTAATGCATGATAATGCACGACCGCACACAGCAAGAGTTGTAAGACAGACTCTCGCCGCAGCTAACATCAATGTCATGCCCTGGCCTGCTCAGTCGCCAGACTTGAACCCGATTGAGCATGCATGGGATATGCTACAGAGAAGAGCTCTGCCGAATATGGAGGGTATCCAGTCGCAAGAAGACCTTTTTTTGTTGTTGCAACGAACATGGGCGGCCATTCCACAGCGTGATTTGGATGAACTCATTTTGAGTATGCCAAACCGATGTTCTTGTGTTGTTAGTGTTCGCGGTAGAAACACGGATTATTAATTGTTTAAGTTACCCAATAAAATTTTAAAGAAAACTGTTATTTCAGTCTTTTTTTCGAACTTTAATGTTAGTGGTTCAAATGTCAAAAATCCCTTTATTATGAAAATGGCAAATTTCTTTATTAATGCAAAGGTGACTTGGTTTATCGTTACTGTTGACAAACGAAAACACTTTATTTGATGAATCCTTAAAGAAAATTTTAATTAATATCAATCAGAAGAAAAGTTATTGCAAAAATATATGTTGATCCCTAGACACTTTTGATGTGTGTATATACAATAACATTGCCTCGTAAAGCAATATTCGAAACGGGATTCTTTTCACTCAGATTCCATATATTTTGACAGATAACTTATCGATTCCGATTCGAATATGGCTTTTCGAGGCAATGTGAATACCTCAACTGGTCTATTTTATATCTAAAGGTAGCCAACAGTCTCATGGTGGTGTTGCGTTTATTGTCCGAAGTTTCCTCCGTAATGAGGGTAGCGTACCTTGTACTTAAATTTACCAAGCGGTACTCGCTAAACGTGATATGGGTTTACGCGCCGACCTGCCTAGGTGATGTGGACGAAGAGGCAACGTATACACAGCTTCAAGATCAGTTCACCAAGTCCGAGGTCGAATTACAAGAACTTCGTAGGAATCTGACGGTAGCTCAAGAAAAAAGCAGAGCAACATTGAATTACTTGAAAATCTGGTAAAATCTTTACAGAGCAGAAATAAATATCTGGAAGACTGCTTAGCTGAGAAGAAAAGAGAAGATGAAAGATGTTTGAGTGAGAAAAAACAATAGATATCAATTGCTAAAATCACATCACAGAGCAATGTGCAGGTAGTTGAAGCTGCTAAAGGTGCGGCCATTAAACAGGTGAATAAAACCCAAACAATGGAGTTTGAAAAACAAACCAATTTACCACCAGTGGTCAATTCGGAGATGAGGCACAAAGAGCCAGAAACAGAAGAAGATAGAAGATGAGTATATAGCATTACAAAAAAGGGTAACTGGATACAAGTGACAAAAAGGAAGCAGATATTCTTCAGTATGAAGTCTGATGGTAAAAATTCACCGTAACCTAAGGACATTTGCAACGCCAGGGGTGTCACATGAGTATTACTTATTCACGCATGAGCGTTGCCGTCCCTAAAGTTAAGTTAGGAAAAGAGGAAGTTAAAGAGTAGAAGAAAAATAAGGATGGATGGATCCAAAAAAAGGTAACTACGAGTACAAAAGAAAGTATGGAAATATATGTGAAGAGGATCTGTGGTCAGAGGTATCCGTTCATATCTAAAAAATTACGCCTGAAACGGAGAGAGACTACGCCTCATTCAAGATTGGAGTCCCAGAACGATTCTATGAACAATTATGTCATAGTCATCGGACGTCTGGTCAATTAATATGGAATATAACGAGTGGATATTTTTTCGTAGACTACACAATAACTCACGAAAATCCTCGTAAGATCATCGACATTTATTACCAGACCGTAAGGGGACTTCGAACTAAACTGGATAAATTTTATGCAGGTATAGGCATCTTCAAGCGCTGACATTTTTGCAATAACTGAGACCGGGTGTAATGTTTCAGTCCGAAACTTATTCCTCCTGGATACAAGATATTACGTTGTGACAGAACAGATGGTCGAAAAGAGGACGGCGCGCTACTCGTGGCCACACCGCATCATGAGCTACGGAGCGTTCCAATACCGGACAACGTAAACATTGATATGCAAGCATTCGAGATCGTTTGCGCGCAGGTATACTACGCGGTAGATATTTGTGTTTACGTTGTGCGTTAATGAGAATGAATACATGTGTTTATTTAAAATAATAGAACAATATTGTGTTAAATTTAGTGAAGTAATTATAATAATTGGAGATTTTAATTTATATTCATGTTGTAATAATATTTGTAATTATTATGAATATTTTAAAACATGTGGGTTCGTTCAAAGAAACAAGATACCCTAACTGCAATGGTCGTCAACTTGATCTAGTGTTGAACATCGTAAAAGGGTGTTAGCGTACATGTCGCGAGTGAGCCGTTGGTACCGATAGACGCGCAGAATCCCCCTCTGGATATATCTATGACGGTGACGGGGCAGGCCGCGGCGAAGGAGTAATAATGCAGTAGGGCAATGAAACTTCACTAAAGCTAATTTTTAATTATTATATTCAAGAATAGCTGCCATAGACTGGAGCCCGATTTATGAGTTAAATGATAGTGAATAAATTTTAAATTTATTTTATGAAATTTTGAATAATATTTTTATTTTTTGTTTCGATTAAAAAGCGAAAGGTTGTAAACTTGAGGTACCGACCCTGAGTGGTACACGCCGGAATTAAAACGCGACATTAAACGTAGGCATCGCTTCATAAACGGTATAAACAAAGTAAATCGCAAACAGATATGACGAATTCGCTCGGTGTAGGTCTACTGTACGCATATGATTACAATCGCAGAGGAACGATACCGGGATCGGGTTAAAAATCATTTATTAGAGGATCCGAGGTCTTTTTGGACATACATAAATTCTAAGAAGGGTCAAACGTCATCGCAAAAGATTTTTAAAGGTTTAGAATTGAGAGGCAAGCAATGTTGTACGAAATTTGCAAATTACTTTCACTCGGTATATAGTACAGTCCAACCGGATTTAAATGTTAGCACCGCGGGGGTAGAGGCGGGCTGAAGAAACGAATCAGTGCGGATACATCTGGGGGAAGTTCGAGTGGCTGATGTTACCCAGGCTTGAGCTAGACTTAAACGGAAGCATTCGGCCGGACCAGACGGAATCCCGGCTTTCTTGTTTATGGACTGTAGGTCTGTACATGCGCAACCGTTGTTACGTGTATATATCTAAAAGCGATATAGCCTAATAATACCGATTTTAAAATTAAATCTTACTTTTTCTACATATACTCACACATATCGGGAGATTTCATGCGTGTTTTTACAAGTATTTCCGTACCCGCGTTGCTACTCCCAATGTTAACTCAGTTATTAAGAAAGTGAAGACAGAAACCTGGCGATCTCATTCACTCGCAAGAAACACATCAACCATGATTTGTTATTCGATTGCGACTTTGTGTAAGGCGGCACTTCCTCCTTCAGGCGGTTGCTCATTAAATATCTCCGTACCCTACCTGTCTTTTCTCAAAGCCCAGTATGTTAATCCTGATTGTGTGTGTAGGTGAAGAACTTTTACTAACGAGTGAATAGACTTTGGTATCATGTTAACAATTTGTTTCTACTGAGCACCCGAACCAAAGCAGATTATTCTTATTATGTAAATATAGTTAATTTTATTGTTCAGGTTGATGGGGCTGACAGATGTGATTTAAAGGTGAAATCTGCCGAACTTAACGTTATGAGTGGAGAAAAGGCCATTCAAATGATGATCAAAGAAGAATCGATAGCGAAATATATAAAGAAGGGAATATTACGGACTAAATACGAGCTGTACCCTGGATGCCGGGCTATTTTGCATATATTCACAAAAAGGGCAGTTTCAATGCCTAAGAAAGAAGAGAACACTGTTATATCATCACAACCTCAATTAAATTGATGCACTTCTTGTCAGGGGTACGGTTTGGTGCGTAAGAACAACAGATTCACAACAAACTACATGTCCGTTGAAGATAAAAGCGTTCTAGTCCTGTAACTAGGCACGGCTATAGAAGAAATATTAATGTGATAGATTAGTTTCAGGTAAATAATAGTTAATATACAGTCGAGTTTAAGGGACCGCAATATCGTTTTCCCTTATGAAGGTTTTTCACTAAACCAAGTTTTTTGCTTATACTTGTACAAGAGTAGCCTTTCTATCGTAAAGAAGTTTAATTACAGCAGATATGTATGTACACATGTAGTGATAAATATGTTTATAATTGTATAGGCTTCTTTTATTTGACATAGAAGCTTACCAAAATGTTACTGTAATGTGTCACGTATGTGTTTATTTACTTTAAAAAAACCGTTAATTTCTTGTGTTTCTGTTTTTATATTCTGATTTTTTTTCATAGATTTTATGAAATATTGTATCGACAACCGCATATTCAAAAAGTAGCGGAACGTCTCCAATGCATTCTTCCTTTCGAAACCCTTCGAAACCCGGGTGGTCATATATGACCGCGAAATGTATGGGAAAACGTATATAACGGGTTCTGACTGGTCACAGCTTCTTGCTTCTTTGGAATATTCTTTACTTCTGCATTAGGCACGTAAAAGTATGTTTTAATGACTTCTCAACCAAGCTTTAAATATTTACTACTGACATAATTAACAGCTAAAATCTTGACATCTTTAAAACATCTAGATCGCTTTGATTTCCCGATGATGAATAGAGGGAGCTGTATAGCTATAACAAATGATAACATATCGAGCAAAGCTCCCCTTGCAGGGCGTAACGGCAACATTGATTTACGGTAGTGAAAAAGGTGGGTATGGCAGAAGAAGCATGAAAGTAGGGTGAACGCTGTAGAAATGAGAGCGCTGAGCAGTATGTGTTGAGATTAAATGATTGAGAGAGTAGTAGTAGAGTAGCGGCCCCTGCCGATATCGCCAAAAATGGAGATATCGCCAGGGGCCGCTCTATACGCACACATATACATCAAATTGGTTATGTGTTCAAAAAGGGCTAATTCAAAAGCACCCAAAACCGAAGAGGTATCTATGAAGAGGTTGATGAGTTTAGAAGAAGCGAGAGAAGTATGTTTGGATCGGTGCACTTGGCGTTCCATAGTCTCTGCATACCCCAATAAGAGACAGGCGTGATGATATCTATGTATGAATGAGTGGCGGGAGCTTCTCTGTACCTGTAATGTTTACACATTAAAGTATAGTGAGGCGTTCCTTGATTTGTTTTCCTCCATGGCATTTAAAGAACAAATCAGTTTAATCCGCGTTGTTAAGTATCATTGGGATAGTACCCTTTTAAAAGACTGCAAATCTTCAGTCCATTGGTTACACACGCATTTTGAGTACTTAGATGACGAACATTTCTTCGCAATTGACACGTACTTGTCAACTAGTAGTAAAGTATTACGTTCGACAAATAGAACGGTACACACGCACATGTGGCCATCTGATAAGGACACGATACAAAAAAAAATGTTAGTTCCATTAACTAGAATACAATATTGATTAGAATACGATAGAAAAACAATGATTTCACGAAATTTAAGAAGGAGTAATAAATAACATGTTAAAATATACGCTCGACTATCGCTTATATGTCGCATGTACAGACAAGTAGCGTTCACTCATGAGGGAAAAAGGGCTCGTGGGTTCGATTCCCACACAAGACAAACAGTTGTGTGCATGAACATGTCTGTTTGTCTTTTATAATTTAATTAATGAGAAATGTTTATGTTTTATAATTTAATTAATTGTTCCCTAGCTTTTCGTTTTAACCCTTTATCTACTGTGTATAAGATTTTATGTTTTATACGGGAATAAATTATGCCCTTTATAAGATGCTCTACCATTGTTTTTGCGGGTAAGCTCCGCCAATTGACCGACATCGCTACTACGCGCATACTCTATTTCAGCTTCTTTCACAACATTATAATCGTATTCTTATTATCATAGAGCCCCCATTATCTTCTCTACTCTATATATAACATAGACTTTATGAAATAACTCAAGGAAGTGTTGAAGGAAACAAATATCCTCACTGTTAACCTCTTAGTACATTTATGAAACATAATGTAGGTATGCTGGTAAAAATATAAAGATGTTTTCATAATTCAATGAAAATCTTAGAAGCAGGAATTAGTCGCCTATGCTGGTACATCAGCTTGTTGAGACTGGTAGGTCTTGTGATGAAAATTGTATTTTTCCAATTCAATATATGCAATGAACAGACATCCTAAATAATAAAAATGTTTAAATGATTTTTTTTTATTATTAGCATCGTTTTACATCATTTTTTATGCGAGCTCGGTGGCTCAGTGGTGGAACGCGCTGTTACGCTACTTTGACACCAACGCTCGTGGGTTCGATTCCCACACAGTACAAACATTTGTGTGCATGAACATGTTTGTTTGTATTGGTCTGGGTATTTTCTATGTATAATAAGTATGTATTTACAAAAAAAATGTATTTGCGTATGTTTATCAGTTGTCTAGTATCCATAACACAAGCTTCGCTTACTTTGGGGCTAGGTGGCGCTGTGTAATTTGTCCGACAATATTTATTTATTTTTTATGTACTAACGTTGTACAAATATCCATACAGTAAGTAGAAATACGCAAAACTTACTATTCTGTTCTGAAAGATAAACAAAGTGACTCAATTTCTAGCAAAATTTAGCCAATGTGATATCGTTGTATCAACTTATTAACTTCTGACTTAAGGTCCGCTATCCCAACTTTATTACGATCTGTTCAGGAATTTAATCAACGTACTCGTATTAAGGTAAAATAGAAAGATATAATATTAGCGATAATTAACGCTGTTATTTTTTTTTATATCACTAAGGTCACCGTAACAGTCACCGTAGCCTATGGACATTTACAACACCAGGGGTGTTGTCACTCATGCGTTGCCGACCGTCTAAAAACCTCTTCACACATTTTTTGAAGAATATCATGCTGTAGTCCCTTGGAAAATCCTCGGCTGGGAGCTCATTGCTTGCAAGCTGTGTCTTGAGAGTTCTCGATCACACTAAACGGTTCTATTAAGTATACAATCAAAACCTTGTTCTAACTCTAATTAAGTACTTTATTTCTATTATCATTGCTTTTTATCGTCTCTAAGGTATGAAAGCTAAAGTACCTATTGAATTAAGTTCTATTGTTTCGTCTTTAGGATACTC
The DNA here is from genome assembly GCA_947507595.1 of Pyralis farinalis. NCBI lineage: Eukaryota > Metazoa > Arthropoda > Insecta > Lepidoptera > Pyralidae > Pyralis > Pyralis farinalis. Next base: position 20,953,315 of record OX382259.1, on the reverse strand, counting down.
TAAACTCCCTCGCTTGGCTTGGGATTATACACAGCGCCGACGAAAGATACTGCTTTATCCCTATAGTCACTACTACATATAGTGCATAATAATTTAGTATAGTGCATAATCTAATTTAAACATACAATTGTTTTGTAACAAAGACAAGTGTTAGCGTAACAAGACATCTGGTATCTCAACCAATGGATACTGACTATGCAGTTGGTCGGTCCCTACGGACTGTTATTACGTCGCCAGATTTAATACATTTATCGATGAGTACAATGCATTGCTTTCATGTTTTACAGGTAGGTACGCTAATTATGAGAGGCCGTCCGTATTCATTCATATTCATTACTTCTAGTGAGACTATAGGAAAAAAAATATCGGTAGTCACACCAGTGTGACTATGGGTAAATAATAATAACTACTTAGTATGACGATGAATCAGACGGGACGGGATTTTAGGTCACCAGTAAGCTTCCAAGGAGTTGCTGTGTAAGCAGCAGAGGAGGCATCGCGCGAGTGATACTTAACCCTTTGAACGCCATATTTTGTTACATCATCATACACCCTAACGCCAGCGGCCTGTCGGGGTAATTTCAAATAGGGTTGAGAAATAGTGTTATCGATTAGTTTAAACGAATAAAAGTTCAAAATTTAATTAATATTAAATCAGTCTTTATTAATCAAGTATCAAGGGACTACAGTACGGGGGTTATTCAAGAAAGGCGTGAAGAGTTCTTACAAGGTCGGCAACGCAAGAGTGACACCCCTGGTGTTGCAAATGTCCATAGGCTACGGTAACTGCTTACCATCAGGCAGGCCGTAAGCTTGTTTGCTACCTTAGTGGTATAAAATATAACATTATTTACCACATTTCAATCAATATTCTAACATTGAATCTAGTATAACATCTTCGTTCTCTGATGCATCTCTTCGAGCTTGATTTATCAAATTAATAATTTTCATATATAATTCTGATCGTACCTCATGTCGAACAGTCATTATTTCCTTCTAAAATATTTAATAATTCGTAGTCTAGAAGACTGGCAAGGGAACAACACTAATTTGTACAAGGAACGTGTTATTACGGTGACGGCGCCTGAGGAACAACAAATATGGCGTCGTTTGACCTTAAGCCGCACGTAAAATTACGACGGCGATCGGAGATAATCTGAACTAGTGATGTTCTCAGTTGTCGCTTCTTTATCGAAACAATAAATTATATCTAATATTTAACACATAAAATAAACATTTTTATTGTTTTAACATGCTTCTAATTAGTACGACTATTCGTGCTTCGAATTTTACGAAATAATTTGGATTTCAATACAATATTTTTTCTTTCGCATCATGATTATTCAATAAAATTTCATTTAGATTACATTGATTTGCCCATCCCTAGTACACGTAATATCACGTTATTGGCGATTCGTGTTGGTACTAAGTAGCACCTTACAACGATTTTTTCTATAAATATCATAATGAAACGCAGCATAATTTGTTAATTAGGAATACATTCTGTATTGTAATGTACAACGTTTATTGCAACTTAATCTTTAATATAAATGCACCAATGAACAATTTATAAAACTTAACGTGAAATTATGTCTGTGGAGCGTGCAGCACATTTTTCATATCCCGTAATATTACGGACACGACGGTTAAAGGGTTAATAGAAATTACCGTAGCCTATTACAAGCGTTAATAGGCTACGGTAACTGCTTTACATCAGGTGGGCCGTATGCTTATATACCTCCCGACGTAGTATAAAGAAAATATTTTCTAATATTTTTTATTGTATATCAGAATCCAGGTAGATATTTAATTAGGTTATTAGGTACTGATTTAAAATCCTTGATCAGATTTTGGACCCAAATCGTCATAGCTGGCAGCATTTCATGAGTGTGAGTTGTCACTCATCCCATTTCTCCTGGCCTTGGAAAAGCAGATCAGACTGACAGACGTTATGAGAATTCTTATATTTATTATTAGGTAAGTTTAATGGTCCAGATCCAGACAGAGTAGAGAGAGGTAGGGCACCTCAAAGCAGTCCGTCTGTGCAAGTCCCTCCACGTCACAGAAAACTACTGTTACATAACAACTCCCTAGAGGGCTGTTGTCTTCCTGTGTGTGAGTGAAGTCACCAATAAGAGTTGCTGTGTTTTACAAATGTTGATGAAATTAATGTTTTACAAGCGTTCTATAGGCTAGTTTAACTGCTTTACACCAGTTGGGCCGAATGTATGCCTCCCGACGGTATATAAAAAAACCTATTTGGGAAACTTAAAATCGCTAATAAGAGAGTTGTACCTACTCCTATAAGTACATTCCAACGGTTATTTGTCTGATGTAGGTACTATTTACTCCATTCCCTTGGGGGAGATACCATAAACTTATATTCATGAATCTGAGGCCAGTTTCCTACTTCTGGATTCAAATTATCGTTTTGTATTATAGGTAAACGTATATGTAGGTATGTATGTCTCAATTTAAAGACAGGATGTGCGCAGATAACTATTATATCATTGCTGGAACAGCAGAAAAAACTGGCTATGATTATGTGACATTATCTCCTATATTCTCACATTTTATGTAGGCTTTATCTTATTTTGCCTAATTACACCCTCGATATTTTACTACGTATCGCGTTTGTATCTATCTATGTATGTATATCTTTACACCAGGTCCCTTGCGGAGTTTGTGGAGAGAACTGAGCGCTATAAGACGAGCATAGCTCTTTTCATGCATGCTCGCCGGTTCCTCCTGACACAACCTAATAAAACTCTTCCTCGTTTCCTACATCCTTCCAATCTATTTCGTTAGTCTTTCTATAAGTCCGAACGAACAAAGCATGCCTTTTCTTATCACCTACACCCTCTTATGCTACAAATTTTGCCCAACGCTAGCATCTCACTGCATTTATTCTACTTTTATGCTCCCTCTGCCATACCCGGCTTTCATTTCCATAAGTTAACACAGCGTTGTGTACAAGTGATTTGTGCCTTCTGGCTTAGATTTCGACTGCCTAGAAGTTTACCCAACGCTCCGTTCAAGCTTTCCCTACACTCCCACGTCTCTCTGTTAAAAGCGCTTCCAAGATATACCTACTATCTCACCCAAATTGGAACAAGTGTTCCAACAAAACATCATCGACCGCCTCGTACCTATTCATTCTGGTTTCCTCTCTTTCATATACCATTATCTTTGTTTTCTTCGTATTCAATTGTAATCCTTGATGATGATGATGAACTTGATCCGTACACCCTCTGCCGTGTCAAAATCTACCCTGTGCTTTCCATTGGATTTCACCCTCATTCTCCTTTCAATATTTTTTCCGTACACTTTAGTCCATGCGTGATCCCTTTCCATTATGATCTATGGATTGTCTTTCACTGACTAGACGTACTTTATATTCTTTCACGATCTCCGAAAGGAATATAGGTATACTCGCCAGTCCCTCCACTTCTTGAAAAGGCTCACATACCGGCTTATCATCAATTTATCAATCGTTTCTGAAACGAAACGCGAAAGTCAGACCTCGGAAGCTCTGAATTTCAGAGATGTCCATCTACCATAATCAAATCAATCGCACTTTCCATTCCGTCCCCGTGTATATGTATGAATATCCTTGTGATCGCTATGTGGCTTCGGCGTAAGAATGGGCTACATCATCTCAACACGTGGGTGTCGTAAAAGGCGACTAAGTGAAAAGATCCAGGAGACAGGCAGCAGCGTCCCCTGCTTACATGAATACCTTATTGTTGCCTTTGCCAAGCATGGTAACTATGGCAAAAGTCGCCTAAAATATGAGCACAAGTAAAAGACTCCACATTCAGATCTCCGCACATTATTTTTCGTTCATTCCCTTCGGTCTTCTTCTCTTAAATCGTAGGGCGTAATCTCCAGTTTTATTCTAATCTACAGAAGTTTTGAACCTACTAAACTGTAATCTTTCACACCTGAAGCTAAACTAGATGAGAGTACGACACCTACGCCAGCGCTGGCATGATCGTCCTGGTTCACCCCAATCTACAGAGCCATCATACCGGTAGTAACCGACATAGACCACAGGATAAACAAGCTGAAGTGGCAGTGGGCCGGCCACATAGTTCGTATAACCGACAACCGCTGGAGAAGAAAGGTCCTCCAATGGCGACCCCGTACCTACTAATACACGCAGTGTGGGACGAGAGAGACCCCCCCCCCCCCCCATGCAGGTGGCACAAGATCGAGACGAGTGGCACTCTAGAAGGGAGGTCTATGTTCAGCAGTGGACGAATACGGGTTGAGATGATGATGTAACGAAAATTGCCAAATATCGATATTCGGTAAATTGACGATAACTTGGAAAAGCAGTACTTTTTTTTCGCCCACCGCTATACGTGTTTCGGCGCCTGGGCAAACAGGGGCGCGGACGCACCGGGCGGCCGCATCCAAATAGTGCATTAGGTGCAGCGCAGACGACAGACTATTCGTGACGCACTTTTTAATCTGTGAATATAGAACCTATGCAATTACATGCACATTACTATTTAATGTGTGTATTGCGCGTCGTATGCGTTACATACGACGCGCAATACACACATTAAATAGTAATCTGCCTTATAGATCTAAGCGCTGCGGAGGAATGCCTCTTAGAACCTATGGAGAAGCTTAATCCGAAAATAAAGTTCGTTATACTGCGTTTTAGTTTACATACCCAATCATTTTACTCTTAGACTGAAATTTAAAAAATATATTAAAGGTAAGTGTACACAGCCGCTATACGAAGAAAAAGTACAATAAAAAAAGCATTTAATAATTGTATCTATTATTAATTTTAGGTGATGGTTAATAATAACCAGCGTCAAAAAAACTAAACATAGGTATTTTTAAATACATAATACAGCATCTTTGAATTGTTATTATTATTTCTTCTTTTTGGCGTTCTCGCCAATGAGGTAATGACAACGCAACACTGTCTCAGACTAATTCGATCAAAGAGAAAAGATACCTAGAGGTGACAAGCAAATAATAATACCAAGATAGAACGTGATAGATGTATACAGTTCCTCATAAGAAGGAAAGAGACAGATAAAATATTTTTTGTCCCTGTCATAGTTTCACTATTTTGTGTTTGCCACAAAAACAAATTCGTGGCAAACAATCATTTCGTTCCTTGTAGTACAACAATTTTTTTGCATAAATTACTAAATATAAGGGAAATATTAGTGCATATTTGTGTTCTTTTGCTTGTTTGGGATTGTCTTTTTACTTTAACAATGGTACGTTGCTGTGTAAAAGGCTGCAAAAGCCTCAGTTAGTAAAAATACGAAAACATAACCTTTCATACGTAAGTATAAAGTTTTAATAGTTGTTATCAAATATTTTGCGAAAATTAGATACATATGTAGTTTTTAAATAAATTGTTTGTATAATAACGTAAAAACAATGAAAATATCGGTTTAATTTACAAAAAGTATTTCTAGTAAAAACCGCCTAAATCTTGAAGGTTGTCTGTGGGTAATGCGTCAGCCATTTTCTGTTGTATTTTCAATTTATCGGTATAATGAGCGTTTTAGGGTTACCAGTATGTAGTATGGGAAAACACCCCGAAATTATGGGTAAATTATATGGGTACAGACACCTTTTTTTTTTAACTTCTTACTTTTTGTATACTGCTTTGTTTATAATTTTTCGTCAAAATGTATTTATTTATTTTTAAATTAAAAATGTTAACTTGTTTAATCTTAGATGTATGTTAATTTTTTAGATTTCCTAAAGTCGTCAGTGTGCGTAATGCATGGATTTTTGCTACTAGACGACAGAATTGGGAGCCGAGTACAGTCGCATATGTTCCAAACATTTTAAAGATCACTGCCTTCGGAAGAAATTTATTTGGATAAGTCGTCAGTTTCAACATCCACCATACACGTAAGTTAACATTTGTTGACCTGGTTCGTCAACATTTGATTTGTTGACGAACCAGGTGTTCCTCTGGCAATTTATATTGTTTTTATTTATTTATTTACAGATACAGTTACATAGTATAAATTATTATGTTCGCCAAACTGTTATAACAGTTTGTTGGCGAGTATATATAAATAAATAAATAAATATTGTCGGACAAATTACACAGCGCCATCTAGCCCCAAAGTAAGCGAAGCTTGTGTTATGGGTACCAAACAACTGATAAATATACGTACATTTTTTTTTTTGTAAATACATACTTATTATACATAGAAAATACCCAGACCAATACAAACAGACATGTTCATGCACACAAATGTTTGTACTGTGTGGGAATCGAACCCACGAGCGTTGGTGTCAAAGTAGTGAAACAACGCGTTTCACCACTGCGCCACCGAGCTCGTCATTATATATGATGATAGGTATTAAAAAAATAAGGAACTAAATTAGATGATTTACTAGCCTGCCTGTTCGTCTGTCTTAGAAAGTTTCACGTACAGACTTGAAATTATACATAGTTACATTTTAGTCGTAGAAGCGTATAATTGAAGTACAAAAACATATGAAAATATTCCAACGACTCCGACAATCCGTAATTGAGTAGTTTCGGAGATATATCTTCTAAGGTCTTTTGGTTGAAATAAGAACCCGTACTCCAGTAATGAAGTGAGTATGGGTTGATATGATGTTGATGGGTTGATTATATTTATATAGGTAATTGTGAAAAATATGGAGGGTAGTCGTGTAGATTATTCTATACCAATTATTTATACCACGTTAATCAAGTTAATCATGCACACACACATGCTTTTGTGTCAACACATAAATGTTAATCAAGCATTTTATATTGCCTGAATTTGTAAACTTTTAAATATATAAAGCTCAACTAAATTATAGTATTGACAGTAGTTTTAATATAATGTTAGTACTAGGCTGTCGATATTACATGTTAATAATGCGTTACAAAATTAAAATTGTCCTATTTTCCAGACCGATTATCCAGGGCTTCCAATAGCGACGGACACTACATTAACACCATGAAAATTAAAGTTTACTTTTGAATTGAGACTGAAAACATTACTGGCTAAGTCACGCAAGAAGAAATTAGCTATATTAAGGTCAATAACTAAACGACTTGAAATAAATATGCTGAACTATCTGTCATTATACAGAATTTTAATGTAATCGATGTATAGATGATAGATATCATTATACAAGTAAGAGGAAAAGAGTGAACTAGGGAATTAAGGGACCGTAGCAGTTTTGAGTACAATATGTGAAAGGATAATCCTTGATCAATTGTAGCTTTAGTTTAAGTCTAATGAAAACCATGATGCGCAATACAAAATGTTTAAAAACAAAGATTGTTTACCTTTGTTTAATATTTACACTTAAATCATCCCTGGCACTAATTCTTTTTTACATAACAATTATTGAAAATTTTTATGCAATATGTTTAATTTTAAGAAGGAATAATCCGCATTTATTGTGTAAAGAAGATTTAACTAAAAACCGTGTATGTAAATGTGACCATGAATATTCGACGACTGTTTCATTCTCACGTTATTTATATAAATACACGATGTAGAAAAATCGATCTAATAACATTGATTTCAAGAATAAAAATATATGAAAAAATAAACATAAATGCTAGTTTGTAAGGCACGAATATTTTTATTTACAAATTGTCTATAAAGTGTTTTTTATCTTTTATCTCATATCCTATGCCTATATTTAGTATCATGTCATCGCTTGTATTTTAAAATATATGTCTAAAATAGAAAAATATATTGTTTAATTTATATAACTCTGCTAGGTTTGACCAATCTCCTATCCTTATTCCAATGATTTCACAGATCTTACTGAAACTAACTCAGGCTTACTATTAACTAAAAGATCTATACAGTAACTCGATTTGCGTAAAAAAATACTATTCTAATAATATTAAAGTGCAAATATGTTTGTTCGTCTATTCAGATACTGTAGTTTTCATACGTATGTAAATATTAACTTTTATTACTTTGTGTGTAGAAATGGCTGTATCGACTTATTCGATTTTTTTACATTGCTAATATCATATTATGAGTATATTATTATAGCACACAATACACATTGTATGCAAGTTTCTTATGGTAAACAGTTATCTGGGTACATTTCAAATTGCCGAAACGCATTATGTAGTGGGGTAAATTTTCTACAGTCTGGTAACCTTGTTATTGTATGTACTTTTGTTGCCGTCCCTTACGGGTGTACGCGTTTGTCAACTCTAGGTATATACTTTCTCTGAGAATTCGATTCACCAAATGACATTTGATGTGTTACCACTTTTGAGCGAAAAAAGTTTGTTACGAGAACAAATGAATTAATGAGTTCATAATTTAATAATATTTAATTTTCTATGGTGGAGTTTATTCGAAATAATGCAACCTATGCAAATAATATTTTAATTCAACTGAATTATTAGAATCCCCGGCACTGTTTACTCTTAGGAGTATAATAAAACTGTCTGTAGTGTTATCAAACACTTTGTCTAGTTAGTAAATATCCTCCTGTTTAATAATATGGGACACGTAACAGTATAAAATGTACGCTGTATTTAAATAATAAAATATAATATTTGAATACAACATATATGTACTGTTCACCCATGTACATGAGTGAAGAAAGAGAAAGATATATGTAGTTCGTAACAACATAATATCAGCTAGGACTTTGTGTTTCGGTGTAAAAACGAGCTGTGAGAATTGTTGATTATCCTAAGCTCATGCATGGTAGCCCTTCCAGATTAAGGAGCGACTTTTCCTCCCTTAGTGTGTTCTACCAATCGTAAAATGGGTTGTGTTCCAAGGAGTTGTTTGATACTCTGGCAAAAGCGTCGTTTTATAATCGAACCGCTTGCCGGTGATTGGGAATTCATTTTCACTTCATCGCATATTGTTCGAAGTTTACTACCGAGAACTCTTAAATTGTCGTATGAACAGGGTGTTCACGTCATCGACGTTTCCCTTAGGCAGTACAGCACCTGAGGTTCTTTAAAAAGAGCGTGAAGAGTTTTTTACTGTCACTCACACTACACACGAGGTTGTAGTAGTTGTTACAACCCTTAATGTTGCAAGTGTTCAAAGTCTACTGCAACTACTTACCATCGGACAGACTTAGTTTACTATATTATGGAATTTGGCGTAGAAAAATATCAAAACAAAACCTCATTATGGGGCTCCTACAGGTCCATTAGCGTCACTTAAGTAAAAATAATAATACATCAAAATCAAAAAAAAGTCGGACGACCGACGCGCTATGGAAACAAATGAACGTGTTGAGGGCTGCACCATAGACGTAATAAAAATAGCAGACGGAATCTCGCTAAGAAACAACTGAAGCACCACAATGGCGGCATGTAACTATGTGTGAGTGTCAAGTGGGTTGCCAGATGGAAGAAAATTTCCCATTTCTTTAACTAAAAATAAATAAAAAATTATGTGATTCGTCACTGTCTTCGGAACTCGAATTTTAAGGATCGTTGATTTGTAACTTGTGTTGTTTAAAATAGGTATTAATGAAAATAAATTAAACACATGAAATATAACATTACATATTCCTTTTATTATGTAACAAACAGATGCATACAAATAAATCATGCCCGAACAATACACTTATTTTAATGTCTCCAACTAGGGTTCCCTATGAAGAACACCAAGCAAGGAAACATCTAGTTATCTACCCTGAAAACCCAAAAACTAGAAAACTCCAGAAGGATATTTTTCAAATTAGTCCTGACCGGAAATCGAACCCAATCGAACTGTAAAAAACATGTCTAGTTTTTACTTAGATAAAATGGAACAAAAGTACGTAAAAAAAATTCTCGACTTCAAAACGATAAATATCATCTGTACATCTATACAGATAAATAAAATTGGAATGTCTGTTTGTAATATAAAAATAACCGCTTTTTACTAAATGTATACAGCCGGAACAAACAGACAGACAAAAATTTTGGTATATATACCGTATATACCGAAATTTTTGTCTGTCTGTTTGTTCGGCTTATCTCGGAAACGGCTGGACCGATTTTGACGGGACTTTCACTAGCAGATAGCTGATATAATAAGGAGTAACTAAGGCTACTTTTATTTTGGAAATTTTATTTATTTTTAATAATATTATAAATAAATATTTAAAAAATAACTATTCCGTGCGGACGAAATACATAGCTATTATTATTTTGCTGTTCGCTATTTTACTCTGCTTATTTACTACTTATGATCAAATCAAATAAATAAAATTATAACTGAACAATAACTTTTTTGTTAAATTCCGCGCGGACGAAGTCGCGGGTACAGCGAGTCACATCATAAAAATATGAGTGACTAGCTGTGCCTGCGACTTCGTCCGCGTGGAACATTATTTATTTATATTAATAAAAATAAATAAAAATTCTAAAAAAAAGTAAAAAAGTTACTCCTTATTACAGATCGCGCGGCGAGAGTTTGGCTTTGACCGTTATTGCGCAGAAATCAGAAATTGGGTATCAACGGGCAATTAGCGGGGTGCGGGGCGGGTGTGTAGGCGCACGCGGTGCTCTGATTGGCGCTCCAGTCGTTCCCTGCCTCTCGCATCGATATGACGTACCGCGCACTCCTGTTGTACAATCACGTTCACAAGTGAATTGCTATTTTCGTTAATTGTTTATTGTTGTCAATTGTTATTATTTGTTGAGTTTGTTTGTTTAAGTTTGTCAGTTAAGTTTTTTTTGTTACATATTAAAAAGTGATTTGAAAATGCGTAAAAAAAACATTGTTTTAAAAAGGCAAGCACGGAAAATGATATATGACGTGAATTGCTTTTTAAAGAAAGAAGCTGACGAATGTATTGATTCATTGAAGCAAATTCGAAGTCAGATTGAGGAAGTTGCTTCTTTACTCAGTCAGTCGGAGAATAACCAAACTATACAGACTATGCAGGTAATGAAAACGGAAACTGTTTCTAAATTAAATTGTGTAGTCAGTAAATTAGCTAAAATTCAAAAACGGACATCGGAGGCCACTAAGACTTCAATTGGCACTGTAAAAAATATCGCAAATCAAGCCAAGAGTTCCGATTTGCTAATTACTTTCAGAACACCTGGAAAAAAACGTCCCAGAGCTAAACCAGTTACGAATATTGATAATTTTGACCAAGGTGTTATAAAAAGATGTATACACAATTTTCACAAGACGAATAATGAACTTCCCACCATTGGGAAACTAAAAAAGAAACTTGAGGAAGATATAAACTTTAAAGGGTCAGAAACAAGTCTTCGTGTAATTGTAAAGGAGTTAGGATTTCGCTGGAAAAAAACAGAAAACAACCGTAAATTACTAATAGAAACATCGAATATCCGATTACAACGCATTGAATATTTAAGAAAAATAAGAAAATATCGACAAGAAGGAAGACCCATTGTTTACACAGATGAATCCTACGTAGATTCATCGCACTCAACAACCAAAGCCTGGAGCGATGGCCCTACGGAAGGACTAAAAAAACCCATTTCTAAAGGACAACGAGTCGTGATAGTCCACGCAGGATCTGAAGCTGGGTTTATACCAAATGCTTTATTAACTTTTAAAGCCGGCACCAAAACAGGGGACTATCACGACAACATGAATTACGAGAATTATGAAAAATGGCTTAGGACACAATTAATTCCCAACCTACCACCCAATTCTGTAGTGGTTGTCGACAACGCCTCATACCACAATAAACAATGGGATTTAGCACCGTCCTCCAATACCAAAAAAGCCGATATGCAGAATTGGCTAACTGATAAAGGCATACAATATGATTCAACAATGCTCAAGCCACAATTGTACAACTTGATAAAAGCTAATAAAGAAAGATTTAAAACTTTTTCAATAGATCAAATTTTAGCAGAAGCAAACCATAGCATATTGAGATTACCGCCTTACCATCCAGACCTCAACCCCATAGAAATGGCATGGGCTACTATTAAACAATATGTAGCTAGCAAAAATGTTAAATGGAATTTACAAGAATGTACCAAACTTATCAAAGAAAAAGTATCCTTAATGGGTGCCCAGGAATGGGAAAAAATATGTAAAAAGGTAAAAGATATAGAAGAAGAGTACGCCAAGAGTGACCATGTAGTTGATTTACTTACCGAGCAATTTATAATTCACGTCGATGATAGTTCCGAAGACGATGATTCTGATGATGGTTATGAAGATGATGATGATGATGACAACTGCGACCGAGGAAGCCCTGAACCCGGACCCTCAACAAGCAAAAGACGTTGCACAATTTCGTGTCGCGGCAGCACCACTGGACCATGCGGTGATTTCATAGAAGGCGTTAAACCTTTAACTGATTCAGAATCTGAATAGCACTGGTGCTAAGACTTTTTTTTAATGTTAACTTTTGTATTTAAAAATTATTTTAAGTTTTCTTTTGTTTGTATGTACCAATTTTACATGTATCTTGGAATAAATAATTTTATTAAAAAACTATTATTTAGAATTTTCATCGCTGTCTCTGTAAACTTTAAAAGGAAATAAACATTTTATGTAAGTAAAATAACTATCAATAGTTTTAATAAATGAAGAAGTTTATCTATTTCGTATTATTTTCTAGCATTATTACCACTGTAGATGAATTTTGACCCACTCAAATATCCAACCTGGTACATAAAAAAGGAAAAGTATTGTGTGCGTGACAGTACCCATGCGCAGTAATCCCCTCCACCCGAAGGTCAAAGCCAAACTCTCGCCGCGCGATCTGTACATCAGCTATCTGCCAGTGAAATTCCCGTCAAAATCGTTCCCGCCGTTTCAGAGATTAGCCGGAATAAACAGACAGACAGAAAAAAATTGTAAAAATATTCATTTTGGTATATGCACTGTGTATAAAAAGCGGTTATTTTAATATTACAAACAGACACTCCAATTTTATTTATCTGCGCAGAATTGATTGTAATTTTTCAAAATATTTTTTTATTTACAATCCCTTTTGTTGGTTTAGTTTTTTATAGACCTGCCTTTTACTATCAAATGATCGAGATATCCCCTCTAATTTAGACATGTGGTGAAAACGAATATTTAGGTACTTTTCAGCAATGTATTTAATGAGAGCTATTTTATGTTCTACTCCGGCAAATGCATGTTCTAATTCTAAACACGAAAAAATTGTGTCATTTCCTATAAATTTCTCAAGAATTTTGTTGAGCATGTACTGATGTTGTCTTTCGTTATATATGGTAATGTTCTCTTTTATAAGCTTCCGGACGACCATCTCACAAGTGCAACAAATATCATACAAATCCTCAGACGGGTAATGTAAACCTCCCCTTGATTTTAAATTTATGAGTTTGTGAAATAAATGCCAGTTGTCGGTATGTAAACGCGCAATACATTTTTGACACTTAATGTTTTTCATTGCGTAATGACAAATACTTCCTGCCAGGTACCCTACAATTAATTTTCTATAGTCATTTAGTTCTTCTATATTTAATCGTTGTGCAAGATTATCATCCTGTATGGTAATTTCTTTCATAAAATATAAACAAGAGTTGGAAGTATTTTCATGTTCTTCGTGACGGTATGATGGAGTTGTCATATTTATTACTTGGCTCGCTGAAGAACAGTTCAGCACAGCTATTCGTTCCAAAGGAACACAATTTCCACTTGTCAAACATCTTACTTCCAAATACGCCAGCAATTTTTTGTAACAGCCCTTGAACTGACGGACATTGGGATTGTCGTTAAAACCTCCCTGCATTCTTATGCAAGAAAAAAACATCTCTAGATGATCCTGACTAAGTTTATAAGTAGGCAGAAATAGTAACCGTTTTTCTTCAATTAAGTTCCTATACAGTTGCTTCAGACTTTCTACATTAATCAAAATGCCAATAAAACCAGCTTTACACTTTGAGTCTACTAGACGTTTATAAAATCGGGTTATGACAAATGTTACTCGTCCGTCTTGCTTCACTTTTCTCTTTGACATATATTTAATTCTCAAATTTAATATATATTCTTTAAGTTCGTCTAAAAATTCAAATATCATATCTTTGTTCTGAGAGCAAAGCGGTTTTTTAAAATCAAATTGTGTCATTGTTCGAGAATTAAAAATGTCAAACATTATGTTAATATTTTTAATGAAAATTTCTGTTGATTTCGAATCTTGAAAAGTGTCTACATTAAGGTCTTCTCTGCACGATTTTATTGCAATTGCTACGCTTTCACTAAAAACCTGAGTAGCAAGTTTCACTTTCATAACATTGTTTTTGAAATTAACATGTTTTTTTGTCAGTTTATTGGCCAAGTGCAAACCTTCTTTCTCTTGTAGATTATGAAGTTCTTCAATAATATTCCATCTAATTTTTTTTTCATCCTTATCTACAAACTCCTTTTTTGATTCTAAATGGTTTCTTAATAATTTCATCAAGTGGCTCGGGTCTAAAAAAAACGTAACTTCTGAATCATTGGCAGGATGAATAAACGTAGTTTTTAACGACTCCGGCTTAAAATTGCAACCAAGCAATTCTAAAGCATTGAAATTTGTTGCATGACCATCGCATGTTGTGGCAACAACATCAATATCAGCATCAAAACATTTAATAAGACATAATTTTATCAAATTAGCTTTTTGTTCACCTGTTACAGAATTACATAAGAAATATCCCAATGGAATTTTAAAGCGGTGGTTAATTCCAACGAGTAAAAAAACAAGTGCTTGTGTTGCCAATGGTGCACCTTCTTCAACACCCGACCCCATGTCTTCTAGACCTATGTATTTCTTGCCATCCCAAATTTTCTGAGCTCTAATAGCTACTTCATCAAAAAGTAGAACCCCCAAAGGCCGATACTCACAGACATGTGCTTTAGCCTTTAATGCGTGAAAAGATTCTTCAGTAAACCCTGGTTCGCCATTAATACGCCCGTACCACTTGGCTAGTGTCTTACGGTGGGGAAGGCAGGTATTAAAAGTTTGCCTAACATAGTCGTAAGCCTTTGGAGAATAATAGTTAAGTGTTAGGCAAAACTTTTTCATAGATGGTGAGTATTTAACTTTCTTATTTAGTTTTCTTCTATTATAATTATTAAAAATGTTAGCTAAAGTTATGCCTTCATTTAATCTATTAAATAAATCCAAATCAACGTAATTCTGTTCTTTAAGGGTTTTTAAAATGTCTTTTAAAGATTTATTCCTATCTTGAAGACGCCTTACTTTTTGGTTTAAAGTTTTTATTTTTTTTTTGTGTCTAAGGATCAAGGTGTGCAATTTCATTAACCGTTCCTTCATACGTCGTTTTTTAGGAGTGTACAGTACTGATAATGGTTGTTCTAATTCAATTCCAGATGGCGGTGTTACAGTTTGAGATGACCCCTTTGACGATTCCTAAAAACAAAAAGTTTTTTTATGTAATAGAGTGAACAAACAAACAGATAGTCCATCTGATGGTAAGTGGTCACCATCACCTACAGCATCTACTTACTAGTACGTCATGTGTCACTAATGGGACAAAGATAAAGAGCGTTGTTCGCTCTGAGACCTAAGTAGTAACGTCTCATGTGCCTATAATTTCACTGACTATTCTGCTCTTCAAACCAAAACACAGCGGTGCGAACTCTGCCGCTGCAGCCGAAATAGTGTACAAATCCCTACCATCTTCAAAAAGTAAAGTTTTCAAAACTCATCTCTAGTATTTTTACTTATTTTAATAATAATATACCACATCAACCCTTACTCATCCCTCATCGTAGGGATACGGGTCTCCCTTCAACCAAAGGGGTTTAGAGCGTACTCCACCATGCTGCTCAAATGCGGACTGAAGGAGTCCAGTGTTTTCAAGCCACCCGAGGGCCACTGGCTTAGCTTAATGACTGTCATCTATCGACAGCAGCCGGGACCGACGGCTTAACGTACCCTCCAAAGCACGGAGAAACTCGAGATAGAAAAACGCATCCACAGACAGGCTGCGGTCGTTGCTTAACCTGCGTGTTTGGTTGGAATGACACGCGCAACGATGCCATCGAGCTCTCAATATACTCATATGAAATGTAACCTTTTGGTAGTTAAATACTTACATGTGGCAAGGATCTTCGAAGGTCAATCTGATGAGCATTTAGTAAGACGCGACATGATTGTCGTGATGTCAATCCTTGTACAGAAGATTCTCCAACCACTAACACACTCTAAAAAGTAAGAAAAACATGTTAGTACAAAGTACACTTTCATTATCATAGAATTTTAGATTTTAGTTAGAAAAGTCTGCCATCTGTCATAATAAAATCAGTTTCAATAAAAGACCAAACAACTAAATTACCATCAAAATAGAATTCTACCCATAATGGGCTTGTTGTTTTGTAATTATAAAATTATTATAATAGCGCACCTCATGCGAAGTACTGGAAGTATTTGCTTCAGCTAATTCCTTTATTTCAATGTTTGAGGCTTCCAAAGGAACCTAAAAAAATATAAGTACATAATATTTCAGGCCGCTTAAATTGTACACTTGTTTTCTTAGACTAACTTCTTTTTAACTTTTACCGTGTGCAATAAAGAATATTTTATTGATTGTTTGAATATTCTAAGAGATAAGAATATACTTATTGATTTTTACCTACCCCATGCGAAGTACTAGAAGTATTCGCTTCAGCGAATTTTTCTGGAATTTTTGATGTCTTTGATGAAATCTAAAAAAACGTTGTTATGATTAGGTACCTAAGTATACACTACAGCAAGAAGTGAGTAGATATTTATCGCTTTTCACCTACCTCATGCGAAGCACTGGATGTACTTGTTTCATCAAATTGTTGAATTTGATTACTTGGCGTCTCATATAAAAACTAAAAAAAAAGGTTACGTTTTACAAAATATATTTTTAAAACAAAATATAATTAGATAATATGTAAATATTTTATTGCATTCTACCTTTTTTGGAACAGCGTAGGTGACAACGCGAAGAAGTCCACCTTTAGTAATATATAAATCACACTCCTCAAAATGTTTACTGCATACTACACTTGATTTCGATGGAATCCAGCCGCTTTCTTTTCTGGACTCTCTTATTATTTGTATCCAATCATTCTTCCATGCGTCGTTTGACGATGGAAATCTAAAAAATATTAAAGGTATGAATGATAATTGTTCAGTAAAATAATCATAGGATGTAAGTTTATATGTATATATAAATAAAATTAGGTATCTGAATTAAGTAAGAATTACAAGTGAACAAAAGAAAAATGATCTCCCACATTTAGGCTAATTTGAAAATGTGAGTTATGGTAACACCGGTCAATTTATTGTATTGAAAAATTAATTTAAGTGAAAACGATTAGTTAATTTAAAAAAAAATACTTGCTTACCTATGAAAAGTAATCCCTTGGCTTTTCTTAATTATACCACTATGGTTCCGACAGCTCTTCACCACGCACGACGGCATTATTATTATTTTTTGACGATACTATCACGCGGCGACGTGTCGATGCGTAATGGCGGGCGGTAGACTTACTATGGTGTGAATGGTTGCGTGTCGGCTCGTACGTATAGCGACTGACTTACTATGAAGGTGCGTCAGTGTTTAGTTCGGGAGACGGTGTCTGCTATTTTTATTACGTCTATGGGCTGCACCGAACGGTGGACCCCTTCAAATGCTCTTTGGGCGACGATCAGGTGTACGTGATATCTACGTCTTCTCTTCCTAAAACGTCTACAAAGATAATAAGCTGCAATTAAACAACTCGTAAACGCCCGGTCAGTTTGTTGGTCAGGAGAGCACTGAATGATACAAACTGACGGTCGGTCGAGCACTGTAACCGGCCTAAGGCGTACTATATAAAAAAAAAAAGTTTGAACATACTGTCATAAGAATTAAGAAAGAAGTCAAGTCGTGAAAATAAATATATTAAATGGAAGAAAGAAACACTTCAGCATCATCTAGTGATTTTGATTTTACAATTCATGTATAGAGGCCGAAAGAATAAAATTTGCGTCTAATTATTCTCTTGTGTCAGTCTTTGTGGCTAAATCTTACATACTACAATAAATTAAAAAATGGCTAAGCCGAAAAATGAAGATCCGTCTGAAGACGCAAAGAAGATTGTAGATGATGCCAAAAATTTTATCGATAAAGCTATATCGGATATAGGAAAAACTTCTGCTACGAAGCAACTAATTTTGGGCACTGCATCAGGATGGTATGTAGCCTTGAGATTGTTTGTTTCATTGTTAATTCCATAAATGACGCAGCCAAATTATTCGTACTCATTACTTGTATTACGTATCATTTGTTTACTTTATTTTTTTTTTGTTTTCACAATAAATGTTATTTGGTTTCTGTTGCAAACCTTGACAATGTCTAGACAATACAATTAATGTTATTTTTGTCTTGTATGATTCATACATCTACCAACTGCACAGTAATAATCAATATGATCTAATGTCTTAGTCATATTACCTTTAATGCACAGGTATTTTATTATGTTGTAGGAAGATCATTTGTCATACTTTTATTTGAGAAATGAGATTACATAGTTTATTGATGTTTTTATTTTTGTCATTTTCAATTTTGGGTTGTGGAAATGTTGTTGAGTAGGACTATATGATGTATTGTTGGCTTTGGCATTGGCTACACAATGAATCTACTAGAATTTGCGGCTTTTGGGTCTTATAGGGTGGAATCACCCCTCTCCCTTGTATTTATTTCCTTGGGTAACATATTATTTTTTAGATTAAATATGTACTTTAAATGTGTTGCTTACCATCAGGATAACTGTATGCTTGTGTGCTATCGTCGTGGAATCGAAAGCTGGAATGTCATCATATAATAGCCATACATATAATATAACTAGCTGACCCAGCAAATGTTGTTCTGCCATATGTTATTTCTCATTAATAAAAGATTATTACATGTGAACCAATTTAGAATAGCAGATAGAACACTATTTACATTGTCAATATTTTTCCGCCACTTTCTGTACATGTAGGGCAGATCATTCACATATACTAAAAATAAAAAGGGGCCCAATATAGAGCCCTGGGTATATTATATTTCATAAAAAAAAAATTAAGTAATTAACCCGTCGAGCCCCGCGTGGTTCGATCAAACCATGCGCCTTACGGCAAACAGTATATAACGGGCGCGAAGCGTTAAATTCAACTAAAACCAAATTTATAAAATTTTATCTACCAAATGTGCCTTCTGCCAATACAGAAGTTTGCATTGACAATAATGCACTTGAATTTATTAATGATACTGTATTTCTTGGAATTACTATAGACTCCAAATTGCAGTGGAAATTTTTTCCCCACGTAAAAAACTGCTCTGTAAGTTCAGCTCCACCGCATATGCAGTTAGGAGAATTAGACAATTGATGGATGTGGCTACTGCATGCTTAGTGTATTTCAGCTACTTTCATAGCATTATGTCGTATGGTATACTATTGTGGGAAAAAGCGGCTGACATTGAAACTATTTTTGTATTACAAAAGAGAGCCATCCGCTCTATTTATAACATGGGCGCCAGGGAATCTCTTAGGGAACTATTTAAAGAAATAAATATCCTCAGGGTTACCTCTCAGTATATTTATGAGAACATAATGTATGCTCGTAAAAATATAGTCATTTTCAAAATTGCAAATAGTGAAAATCTTAGAAGCAGGAATAGATTGCGTGTGCTGGTATATCGGCTTGCTAAGACTAGTAGATCTTTTATTGTAAATTGTGTGTTCGATTCTATAATAAATTACCTGAAACAGTTCTGTCCTTGCCTGTTCAAAAGGTACATCAAAAATACTCTGTGCACGAAGGGTTATTATAGAATCGATGAATTCTGACAGGGACAATAACTGACAGACTGAAAATATTCAGTACATGTATTAATATATCTTTAATTGTACCACTTGATTTCACTATATGTAGACTCGCATATATTTATTGTAATATATAAGGTGTTTTTTTTATATGCCCGAACTTCAGTGGGTGAAAGTATATTATTTATTTGTTATGATAGACAAGAAACTTCGTGTCCCGGCATGGTTAAAAAAGTTTGAGAAATCAAATAAATAAAGTGCCTACTTGGTTCATGGTGCATAATGATTGCCCCGCCATCATTTGTTAATAATTTAGTTTGGCGGGATCGATGCACAGGTCGTGGGTTTAATTAAACACGCCATTTACACAGCGACGACCACAGCCTGTCTCGAGTTCCTGGCTCAGAGTGCATGTTAAGTCGTCAGTTCCGGCTGTTTTTGATTCCTTTTGCCAGTCGTAAAGCTTAGTTAAGAGAGGTAGGACGTGTCAAAGCAGCTCGTCTGGAGCTACTTTCATAGCATAGCAAAGGACCTTCACCTCACAGAAAACTGCAGCCAAAGAACAACTATTCCTGCGAGTGAGTTAGGTTACGAGTGAGCTCCTGAAGAGTTTCTGTATCAGTAGCGGGGGTGGCAACGCGCAAGCGATACTTCTTGTGTTGCAAGCGTTTATAGGCTACGGTAACCACTTTACATCAGGTCAGGTTATAAAAAAATACGCAGTCACTGTGAACTGATGACAAAAAAGAAAGATAAAGTTTCTGATATACTGTTAACATTAGCATGTCTGTGACGCGAGCCCATACGACCAAAAGTGTCTCAAAACTAAAGAAGTTTTCACTTCATAAATGTTAGAATATTCTAATTAATACAGCAATTTCATAAGTAGGCACCCGATATATACTTATATGGTATTGGGTCCCTACCGATTTCGATTTAATCACCTGCTTTAAAATGTGAGAATGTATATAACAAAAGTAATAACATAAATCTTAAGATAAAGAACTACTGAAGAAAAGGTTTCTAATGTATTTTTTAAATATTGGCGATTAAGTCAACTGCCATGATTTTTGATGTAAATATGTTCATTAATCCTTAAAACTTTTATTAGATACGGCAACAAGTTCGTAGGGGTCGGTACCAGAAGCGTGCACGCCACGACCCTGCTAGTCCAACACAGTTTGTTTAGACTGCAATTCTGGACCCAAACCGCACAGACGCGCGGATTAGGGCGTCCCCCGGAGACGACGCGCACCGATCCGCCCCCATCGGTGTGAAACCCAAGGCATGCGGCGGTGGGGGCCGCCACCTACCACGCAACGCCCATCCCGGCGGGTCGAGGAGAGCTGAGTGTCGTATAGGCACATGGAATGTGAGAGGTGGTCTAAAAGATAAGATGAATGAGTTGATTGATATAATGAACGTGAGATACCTAGATGCTTTGTGTGTGTCAGAGACCAAGCGAAAGGGAAGCGACACCGAAGATCTGCTCGGTGGCATGATGGCCCTGTGGTCCGAGGTGGACCAGGACGTTCATTCCAGCGCTGGCGTAGGTGTCGTGCTTTCATCTCGCTTGGCAGCTGGTGTGAAAGATTACGATTTAGTAGGTCCAAGACTTCTCTGAGTTAAGATAAAATTGGGGATTACGCGGGTGTTTTTAGTTGCAGCATATGCTCCTGTGAGCTCTGCTGATCCCCAGGAGCTCGAGAAGTTTTGGGAGACTGTAAGGGGTATTCCGGATTTGGCCGAAGCGAATGAACGAATAATTACGTGTGGTGATCTAAATGGATGGGTCTCATAGCCTCATAACTGCTTCGCTTGGTCCCAGCGAAGCAGTTATGAGGCTGTACTTGGTCCATACGGAAATAAGAGAGTGAACGATGCTGGTAAGTTACTTTTAGACGTATGCATGGAACGAAACCTTGTGTCGAACACGCTCTTCCATCACAAGGATATTCACACTTACACATGGAGACGGAATGAACAGCAAAGTGTGATTGATTTGATTTTGATATATGAACGTCTCCGAAAGTCGTTAATGGATACAAGAGCCTTCAGAGGTCCCACTCTTGAAACGGACCACTATCTGGTGATAAGCCGATTTGTGGGCCTTTTCAAGAAGTGGAGACACTGGCGAGTGCGTATTCCTTTCGGATATCATGAAAGAATAAGAAGTGAAAAATTAGAAGATGAAAGTGTGAGGAGTACGGATGTACGTCTAGTCAGTGAAAGACTTGTGAACGCTAGTCTTTCCGACTCAGATGTAGACGAATGTTGGAAAGTTCTCAAAGAAAGTATGGTGGACAGTGCAAAAGAAGCATGTGAATGCGCAAAGCGACGTAGAATACTGAGAGGAGATGCCTGGTGGGATACGGAGGTTCAATCCTCCGTGGAAAAAAAGAGGAAAGCGTGGCTGGATCTTTGCACCAGAGTGATGGTATGAAAGAAATATACCGTCGATGCAAGAATGACACCAAAGCTTTAGTGAAAGAGAAACGTGAAAGACTACATATGAGTGAGGAAGAGAAGCTGACGAAGAACTTCGAGGCAAATACTAAACTCTTCTGGAGAGAAGTAAAGAAGTCTCGATGTGGTTCGTCAGCATCCAGAATGGACAAGATAAGATGTAAAGCTGGCATTCTTGCTAACACTCAGGAAGTGTTAGAACGGTGGAGTGAATATTTTAAAGAAATGTATGATTATGTCCATGATGCTGACATTGTGAATGAGTCTGTAATTGACTCAGCAGTGCCAGCGTACCATGAAGACATTACTATGGATGAGATTGAATGGTCGATACGAAGTTTGAAAGATGGAAAGTCAGCGGGAATCGATATGGTAACAGCTGAGATGATCAAGCTAGGTGGTACCTAGGTTAGGGACGCCTTCTGGTTTTTGAGCAAATTATGCTGGAGAACCCGAAGGGCTGCGACCACGGACGCTGCAAAGCGTTCGAAACGTCAGGTTTCAACAAAATAAATAAAACACGCGATACTTCCGCTAAAAATAGTTTAATTTCAACCCGAAGGGTCCCGAGCGATTGGAGACGCGCGGTCATCGTGCCCTTGTATAAAGGCAAGGGCTCACGTATGGACTGCGCCAACTATAGGGCCATCAGTTTGATCAGCTTAGCAGCTAAAGTGTATGGAAAAATCGTTGAAAGGAGAATGAGGGTGAGATCCGATGGAATGCTTTGGGAAGCACAGGGTGTATTTCGAAGCGGTAGAGGATGTACGGATCAAGTTTTTTCACTCCGCAACATCGGCTGGCTTTGGACCAGAAGGTTTTCTGCGATTTTGTGGACTTTGAGAAAGCATTTGATAGGGTCGTGCGAAAGAATCTCTGGAACATTTTGCCCGGATATGGGGTTGACGGTGACCTGCTCCGTGCTGTGCAATCCACTTATGAGGATTGTACAGCATGTGTGCGGGTGGACGGCAGCTTGTCACCCTGGTTTGATATCAACATTGGTGTCAGACAGGGATGCGTGCTGTCGGCACGGCTGTTCATCCTGTATCTGGACAGTTGTCTTCAGAGAATAAGAAATATGAATGTGGGAATGTGAATGGGTGACTCGGTGGCCAACTGCCTGCTTTATGCAGATGACGCGGTATTAATAGCAGAATCACCATCCGAACTGCAAACACTAGTTACAACAAGGAAAGATGATTGTATGAAGAAAGGCTTACAATTGAATGCGAAGAAAACCAAGATAATGGTATTTGAAAGAGAGACAACCAGAACGAACATTAGGATTATGGTTGATGATGTAGTGTTGGAGCATGTGAATGAGATTGTATATAGGTAGTGCTTTTAACAGCAATGGAAGGTACACCGCTGACGTGGAGAGACGAGTGAGTGCCGGGAATAGGGTGAATGGAGCGTTGGGTAAACTTCTAGGCAGCCGAAATCTAAGCCAGAAGGCACAGCTCGCTGTACACAACGCGGTGCTAATCCCAACGCTAACTTATGGAAGTGAGGGCTGGGTATGGCAGAGAGAGCATGAAAGTGTGTGCATGAAATAAATGTGGTCGAGATGAGAGCATTGCGCAAAATTTGTGGCATAACGCTTGCTGACCGCGTTCGTAATGAAGACGTGAGTGAAAGAGTTGGTCTGAAAGAGAATGTCAGTGTTAAGATAAGAAAGGGCATGCTCCATTGGTTCGGACATGTAGAAAGAATGCGGGACGAAAGAATGACGAAACAGATATACAATGCAAAAGTGGAAGGATGTAGGAGCCGAGGAAGACCGAGACTACCCTACCATGACCAAATTGGTCGTGATGTCAGGAGCTCCAGGAAGCGGCGAGCGTGCATGAAAAGAGCTATGAATGTCACAGAAGCTAGTGTAGTATGTAAGGACCGCGTGTTATGGCGCTCGGTTCTCTCTGCCTACCCCGCAAGGGACTTGGCATGAAGATATAGGTAGATATATACATACATACAGACACCAAATTAGAAATCTAAATCTAAAAAAAAAACACTTCAATGTTAAAGTGATCGGCTAATTGCAACCTGATTACGGGGAAATTATATACACGCAATGAAAACATTTTTTTTCTATTGGCAATATTTTACATTGTGAACACTACTCATTTTAAAGAAGAGAAAAATGTACTGCACTCTTTTGTCTTTGCCCTTTTATATAGAGTAGCGCAAAAGTTGTTACCCGGTATTAAGTCGAAAAAATGATATTGGCCAAGTGGCCGCCGGCAGGATTAATGAAAATACGGGCCCGCTTTATGACATTTTCCATCACTCTTGCGAGAACTTCCGGCGGTACTTCAGGTTCTCGTATTCTCGACAAATATTCTCTTTGAGAGTTTGAGTCTGAGTTTTGTTGATATAAACTCGTGACAAGGAATCAAGAAATCTCAAACGCAGTAACGTTTGCCCCTTTGGTGTCGGATGACCGGGAAATCTACGCCTAAATTTACATTACGCCTACTCTACGACGGATTGTTCCGCAAAAAATCCAAGCAATTATTCCGCGTGATTGAGGAGTCTACATGTATTGTTACATACATGCATTTCTTGTTGACGTGTATTTTGTATCTGTTTACTTCATAAATGTCAAATGAGAACTGACATCTTTCAATAGTGTCGATACGATGATGACTTTTGCGCCACCTGTTATATAAATATCCAGAATTATCTTGAATATATGTACAATTAAATCACATTTTACACTCGAAGTGCGATTATAACGCTTATTACGTACGATATAAGTTTGGTACAAAAATCATAGTTGAAAACTGAAATGAACTTAACTGTATATGTATCAAAGAATCCCTCCAATTTTTCTACCCTAGGAAAATATTTATTAATGTTGTGAATTTTGTCATAATAATCAATGATTTTTTTTTGTAATAATTAAACCGCAATGAAATCATTGCTCTATTTTATTACTTTACGTTTTTATATTATGATTAAGCATTGGTATTTTATATAGTGTGAATAAGTATGTATATCACTATGATGTACTTGTATTGTATGTGTGTATATTATCTTCACGTCAGGTCCCTTGCAGAGTAGACAGAGAAAGCCGATCGCCATAAGCGGAAGTATTTACACGTGTCGCTCGCTTCTTTAGCATTCGTACTTCTTTTCGTTGACCATTCTTCAGAAAAGTTAGTTTATTCTCCAGTCAGGCTACTTATTAAATATCATTGTGTCTGTACCTTAGCACTACCTCTTAGTGAGCATGCCTTCAAATAAACTATTTATACTTTTTATACACACTACACACTTATATTGATCAAAATAAGTGAGGCATCATTATTATGCTAATTCTGTTTTATTAGCACCATTATTAAAGCAGATTCTTTAGTCTGTAACTTACATCTTTTAAAGCACAGTATACTTATTATAAAGTTAAGTTTTACAATTAATCCATAACTATTACCACATCAACTCATACTCATTCTACTGTTAGGATACAGGTTCCCTTCTACCAAAGGACGTACTTCACCATCCTGCTCAATTTCAGAGCGGGTTGGCGGAATCTAGACTTTTTAAGTTACCTGAAGGCTACTGACTTGTCTTAAATAACGTTGCTTATCTCATGTGTTCGATTGGGACTAACATTGATGCCATTGAGATTCTGGATTAAAATTTGATTGATTAAATTTAATCCAGAACCAGCCCAACCAATCCATTATAATAAATCAGCAATAAAAAAATAAATCTGAAGATTTTTAAATTTAAATTTACAGGATAACTGGCTTCCTTTCGATGAAAATAGGGAAAGTCGCTGCTGTTGGCATTGGTGGTGGCGTAATACTTCTACATATAGCAAGCCAAAAGGGATACATTGATATCAACTGGGATAAGATCAATAAGAGAGTGGACAAAATCAGTGACAAGATTGAAAAGGAAACAACAGGAAAATCTCCCGATTGGTTTGAAAAAGTAAGTAATGTGTTTTTGAAAGGTTAATTTTGGAGACACATGACACCCGCTCATGTGTCCTCAAAGGTTTTTATATACCACTAAGGTGGCAAACAATCATACGGGCCCTGCCTGATGGTAAAGAGTCACCGTAGCCTATGGACATTTACAACACCAGGGGTGTTACTCATGCGTTGCCGACCCTCGAAAAACCTCTTCATACTTTTCTTGAGTTCTCGGAAAAAAATCACATAAAGAGAATAAATGCTCATAAAGGGAAGCAGATATATAGGAGATCACAAGACTGATGAGTAGCATTCCTAGCTGGCATTAACTTTACGTATACATAATAAGTATTATAGAAAACAATCTTGTGTTTTCAGGAACACCGTTCCTATATGAAATCTATATGTTTGTCTGTGCGTTTGTCTGTGTGTGCGTTTTTTTCGAATATTCGAATTTTGACTTCAGATTCGGATTTAGCACAAAAAAGTAGAATAGGAATGTTCAACACCGTTCATATCTTTTAAGGAACATAGTCAAAATGGCCGACAAATAAAAATAATAATTGAATTGTTATATAATTGACGAGCCAGGTGTTCCTCTGGCAATGCAAGCTTGCGCATTCTCAACTGGTTATAAATGATATTTGTGTTGATAGTGAAATTTTTCCCCTGTCAGTATAATATTTTGTCTAATAGTAAATTAGAAAAAATATGTGACATAATAAGGAGTGGTTTGTCAGCCTCTTAAAATTCATTATAGTATTCAAATTGAAACTGAAAGAATGCTGAAAATTAAAATGCTGAGTTAGCACATAAATAAGTCCGAACATAACTATTTATATGAATAAATAAATGATCACCACCAGTAAATATAATTGATTGTTATATATTTTGAGTGATAATTAAATAAATTCTATTTATATTCTATTTTTAGTATTCCCTGGCATTTCAGAATCGAATCAAATCAAATGTTCCAGAACCTTATTTATTGACCTTGTTAACTTGTGTTGTGTTTGAAATGGTTCCTATAAAGGGTCGGTCACATATGAGTGACGACCAGGGGCGTCACAAATATCCATAGGTTAATGATGGGGATTGTAACGGTTTACTGTTTGGCCGTATTTTCTACTGGCTGCACTACGGTGGCAAACACGCGTACGCTTGTTTGCCACCGTAGTGGTATAGAAAATACAACATATTTCGAGTACGGTAATGTATACGCTAGTGTGATCGCGAACGCCAGTTAACATGTTAAAAATTATCTTTATTTAAATAAAAAAAGGACTTCGTCCTTTTTTTATTTTGGCAGTAGATAGGCTTTTTACGCTTTATTTATATTTTAACGTTTTATTTAATGCACCAAACGTGAACTAGAAAAAAAAAAAAAAAAACTAGAAAAAACTAACTCTTGTGTAGGAGAGATGTTATTTTGCCTATTGGCAATATGCAAGGACTTCTCATTTTAACTCACAATTTCATGCACTGTTACCATCGCACTCATGCACACCCACGCCCACGCGGAGACACGCACAGCCACACTCTCGTTCAAGCTCAGTATAAGCAAGCAATAAAATAAATCAAACGTGGTCTGAACAAAAATAAATCTGAAACGTGATTTTGAACGGGTTTAACGGGTTTAAGGTGAAATCATGGCGTGGTTCAGAGACAAATATTTTTCTAACAAGCTGTCCTTTATTCATCTTTGAGAACTCAGTGGATAAAAAACCGGCCAATTGACCAACTGGTCACTGGTTCAAATCTTGGGCATGTGCCACTAAATTGGTGTCATCGGATTTATGTACGTATTTGTCATTAACACGTGCTCGGTGGTGAAGGAAAACATCGTGAGGAATGGAAGAAAGGATGTTATTTTGCCTATTGGCAATTTGCAAGGACTTCTCATTTTAACTCACAATTTCATGCACTGTTACCATCGCACTCATGCACACCCACGCCCACGCGGAGACACGCACAGCCACACTCTCCAAAGTGGTATAAGGAGTGTTAATTGGCTAACAATGTTTTGAAGAGTAATAAGATTTATGTACGCCAAATTAGTGGTCTCTAGGCAACATAACGCACTTTGCTTCATGAAATTTGATGTCGATTTTTGACTATAAACATATCACGAGTGTGTGGCCTTAGAATGTAATCGACGCCGGCAGTTGGTGCTTCGAAAATAAATAAAAAAAAACTGCATAAAGTGACTGACGTGTATATTTTAGTATATTTCTAGTTGAACAGTAAGTAGGTCACTACATTGAATATGATCTATAGTACAAAGTCGCTCAAATCCAAATTGTGATATCATGCGAAGTTCAACTTATACAGAGATTTTTACGCTTATAATTGAATATAATGCAAATCTTTATTTTGCATTGAGAAGTCAGTATCTTCCGAAAATGTATCCCTCTACGAATGCAATAAGTTATATAGACAATACGCACAACGCCAAAGTGCAGACATGGCTCTTTAGACTATCACAAGAACCAGAAATGTACAAATAACATTTACTGGACATCTATCGCGTGATGAATCACGAATGAATGTCTATATAAGCATTAATATTTAATCATTAATGTTACATCTACCTCCGTAAATTTCTCAAGCTTCTAAAATTCTCGCAGAATGCACTAAACCCCGAATGACTTCTCTATTATCCTCATTTATATTTTGCAACCTGTTGTAATAAATTAATCTAAATGTATGAAAATAAAATTAGTGTCCCACCGTAACCCTTAGAGCCAAAAAAGAATAACTCCTGGCGAAAGAACGATGTGAAGCAGATATATTTTCACTGAATTTGAAGCAGACTGATTGCTAGTATAGTCTAGCTATTGATAGTATAAATAGAAAATGTCGTTTAATATAAAAAAAATCCTATATGAAAAGTTCACGGTGCGGTACTGGCCGCTGATATTGCACACACCTTCTGTGCTGCGTTGGTGCCTAGATAGGACTCGTATTCAAAAAATCATATTTCCATGGCGACAAAAATATCTAACGATTTAAAAAAATCGTACAGCGAGGAAACAAATGAACAATTGATAAAAAAAAATATAGCTGTTATAAAAACAAGTATCAGAAATCGATACATGATGACCATATCAAATAAACAATTCCTATTCTTTTGTTGAGTTTAATCAAATGGTTTGAATATTTTTCACGATTGAGCTTTTGTATGCCGTAGGTCCATTCTACAAAAGCGATAATTTTAGAAGCGATATAGGAACTTATTCTGTAGACATTTTGTAAATTAGACATTCTGCCCCCGAAAAGTTCAAAAGTATAATGTCGTCTGTCGATGATTTTTAGATCTTGTTTTGTTTAATTATTTACGAGTTGACGCCGGTTGTGCTGTGCCAGTCAAGAATTAAATGATGTCGAATATGTGTGAAAAAACGGGATCACCGTGATTGATTGCCAAATGCCAAGTTTATTTAGAATTGGAACACTTGCATTGCATCACAGGCAAGATTTAAAAATAGTATTCAGATGTAGAAGTTAACATTAAACAGTATTAACATATTCTACGTAAGTTCTGAGACTAGTAGGTAAATATTTTGGGAAGCTAAAATGAATCCGGTAGGTTACATTAAATAAGCATATTTTGTGGCATAATCGATCTTTTTTATCTAAATTGGTTGTATTTATATGAAATAAAAAAATAATTAAAAAAATCGGATAGACAGTGCTTTGCAATCATGACTTTTGTTTTGTTACAGGTAATATTATTTGTCAAAGATAATTCCTATTATTCAGCAGGGTTCACTGGAGGATTCTTTTTTGGCATGGCTTCTTCATAAATTATTCCACTACCCGTTTGTGACTTGAAGTACAATTTTTGACAACTATTTACAGAGTTATCGAATAGGGTGCTTTGTATTCCTTTTTATTTAAAACGATAAACTTTTATCGTAGATACGTAGTGGTATAACGGTACGAATAGGTTTACTTTATACTGAATAAATCGAAATAGTGTGTTTTAATAAATACTTCTAATACTTTTAATTTATGTTTTTATTTCAAATTATCTAAATTGTTCCGTAGTAATTAAACAGCACGTTCCACGGCTATTTTAAACAGAGAGGAAGTATTTTAAACATTGAAAATAGGAAACTTTAGTGAATGAATACTTCATTTTATTTTTGCACTGATTTTAGAAATATCACCTGCCTCAGCCCCGAAGGAATCCATTGTTGAATAGTCTCTTTACCTCGGTGCCTAAAGGTTATTAGACTAATGAATTAAATCCGAATAAAATAATAGGGGTTAAACTACGAATAAATAATTCGTAGGGGTTAAAGTATGAAATTGCCGTTTTATAGTAAAAGATGCTTTGAATTGACATTAAACCTTCATGATGTGAGATTTTCGAGTGAAACTTTTTTCACATCATACCTATGATGTTTTTCGTTTAAAAAATGTGCAACAAATGATTTTCGAACTTCAATTGTTTTTTTATTCAGTTTATACGTATTTATATATTATATTATATAGAAAGATGGATACTTCGAAAATCCGATTAATTTTTGAATACGAGTTCCAACGCGGAACTAACGTGGCAGAAACGGCTCACAATATCAATTCTGCGGTTAGAGAGGAGACTGCTAATGAACGCACCGTGCGCTTTGGTTTAAACGCTTTCGCAATGGAAACTTCGACTTGAAGTACGAACCACGTGGAAAACCGCTCACACACATGAATAACGCTGAATTGAAGGAGATGGTGGAAGCCGATGTGAGTAAAACTACCCAGGAATTAGCGGCATGGTTTAAAGCTACCTTACCTATAATATTAAATCATTTGCATCAAATTAATAAGATAAAAAGTATGAAAAATGGGTGCCTCATGATTTGACTGATCTGCAGAGAGAAACGCGTTGAATCGGTAAAGAAATCAAGGAATATTGGATCGAATTGTGACATTTGACGAAAAGTGGATTCTTTAGGATAACCGTAAGCGAAAAATGCAATGTCCATGTTATATATATATATATATTGTCCTAAGTATAAGTATTGTCGTAAGGTAAATTACAAGGATAAATTCCTTGTAAGTAACGTAGTATCAAAAAGATACTAACTAGACTGATATTTAAATAAAAATGTTTGTTCAAAAAAGGACGTTTCATACCATACCTACTAACTAAATCTTTAAACAAATTTAATTTTTCAAAAATAGTTTTCCGGCTGATAGCAACTATCGGAGAAATTAATTTCGAAAATATAACGGTCTTGTTTCTTTTTTGTGGAGACGATTGATATGATTGATGTGGAGACGACTAATATTCATCGTGCAAAGATAAGTAAATAAATAAATAATAAATAAATAAATATTGGCGGACAAATTACACAGCGCCATCTAGCCCCAAAGTAAGCGAAGCTTGTGTTATGGGTACTAGACAACTGATAAACATACGTAAATATTTTTTTTTTTTTTGTAAATACATACTTATTATACATAGAAAATACCCAGACCAAGACAAACAGCCATGTTCATGCACACAAATGTTTGTACTGTGTGGTAATCGAACCCACGAGCGTTGGTGTCAAAGTAGCGTAACAACGCCTTTCACCACTGCGTCACCGAGCTCGTCAAGTCAAATACAACATGGAGCAAAATAATTAAAAGAGTAAGAATTTGTATACAAAAGAATGGATCTCATTTTGAGCATGTTATAAATTGATGCAGCGATTTCCATTGCTAGCTTTTGGATTTTAAATTATATTGGACTTGGATTTTAACCCATTAAAAATATCATGAATACCGGAGTATAAGTTGGTGGAATCTTTTAGATAAATTAATATTTTGTTTTGGCCAGTATGCCAATGCACAAAGTACAGATTCAGATGCAAGAAATAATACCAGCTATTTCTTGCATCTGAATCTGTACTTTGTGGTTTTTAGGGTGCCGTACAAAAAGGTAAAAAAGAATTGATGGTATGGCCTATACAGTCTTATTTTGTTTATCTGTCTGTTATAGATTACGTGGACTTTCCTAGTCGGGCTACTACGTGTTACGTCGTGGTGTAAAATATTGAATTTTTATAATTGTAATCTTTATACAAAATTTTATTTACTGCCATTGCATTACATTATGGAGTATCCAAATTACGTATAAAATTATTTAAGCTAAATAAAGTCTATAACTTCACGCCAAATCCCTTGCGGGGTAGGCAGAGAGAACCGAGCGCCACGTGACTCGATCCTTACATATCTCACTCGCTTCTTTAACATTCATTGCTCTTCTCATGCACGCACGCCGGTTTCTAGGGCTCCTGACATCACCTTCTGATAGAACATGACCAATTTGGTCATGGTAGGTAAGTCTTGGCCTTCCCCGGCTCCTACATCCTTCCACTTTTGCATTGTATATCTGCTTCGTCATTCTTTCATCTTGCATTCTTTCTACATGCCCGAACCATCGGAGCATGCCTCTTCTTATTTTAACACCGACGCTCTCTTTCATACCAACTCTATTTCTAACATCATCATTGCGAATACGGTCTACGAGCCTTACGCCACAAATTTTGCGCAGCGCTCGCATTTCAACCGCGTTTATTCTACTTTCATGCTCTTTCTGCCATACCCAACTCTCGCTTCCATAAGTTAGCGTTGGGACCAACACTGCATTGTGTATAGCGAGTTGTGCCTTCTGGCTCAGGATTTTACTGCCAAGAAGTTTTCCCAACGCTCCATTCACACTATTCCCAGCACTCACTCGTCTTTCCACATCTGCGGTGTATCTTCCATCCCTGCTGAAAGCGCATCCAAGATATACAAACTCATCCACTTGTTCCAACACTTCATCATCAATCGTAATCTTTACATTAGTTCTGGATTCTTCTCTTTCAAATACCATTATCTTTGTTTTCTTCGCATTCAGTAGTAAGCCTTTCTCCATACAGTCGTCTTTCATCGCTGTGACCAGTGTTTGCAGTTTAGATGGTGTATCTGCTAATAGCACGGCATCGTCTGCATACAGCAGACAGTTCACCACTTGGTCACCCATGCGCAATCCCACATTCGTTGACCTTATTCTCTGCAGACAACTATCGAGATACAGGATAAACAGCCTAGCAGATAGCATGCAACCCTGTTTGACACCAATTTTGACATCAAACCAGGGTGACATGCCACCGTCTATCCGCACACATGCTGAGCAATCCTTGTAAGTGGACTGCACAGCACGGAGCAGTGAACCGTCAATCCCATATCTCGGCAATATGTCCCACAGTTCCTTTCGCACAACCCTATCAAAGGCTTTCTCAAGATCCACAAAACCGCAGAAAACCTTCCGGTCTATGGCCAGATGCTTCTCTACGATATTGCGGAGCGAGAAAACTTGATCCGAACATCCCCTTCCATTTCGGAAACCTCCTTGTGCGTCCCACAGCATTTCATCGGATTTCACCCTCATTCTCCTTTCAATCACCTTTCCATATACTTTTGCTGCTAAGCTGATCAAACTGATGGCCCTATAGTTGGCGCAGTCCATGCGTGATCCCTTGCCTTTATACAAGGGCACGATGACTGCGCGTCTCCAGTCCATTGGGACCCTTCCAGTTCTCCAGCATAGGTTGCATAGGTACCAGAAGGCGTCCCGGACGTAAGTGCCACCTAATTTGATCATCTTAGCTGTGATCAGATCAATTCCCGCTGATTTTCCATTTTTCAAGCTTCGTATCGACCATTCGATCTCATCCATAGTTATGCCTTCGTCGGACGCCGTCAACGTGGAGTAAGCATCCGACTCACTCTCATTGCCAGCGTCCGAGGCATACTCATACATTTCCTCAAAATATTCACTCCACCGTTCTAACACTTCCTGAGTGTTCGCAAGAATGACACCAGCTTTAGACTTTATCTTATCCATTCTGGATGCCGACGAACCACTCCGAGACTTCTTTACCTCTCTCCAAAAGAGTTTGGTATTTGCCTCGAAGTTTTTCGCCAGCCTCTCTTCCTCATTCATAATTTGTCTTTCACGCTTCTCTTTCACTAAAGCCTTGGTTTCATTCTTGCATAGACGGTACATTTCTTTCTTCTTTTCTCTCATATTTTCATTTAAAGGCAAAGATGATACGTAATCCAGCCACGCTTTCCTCTTTCTTGCTACGGAGGATTCAACCTCCGCATCCCACCAGGCATCTCCTTTCGCTGTTTTACGTCTCTTTGCGCATCCACAAGCTTCTTTTGCACTATCCACCATACTTTCTTTCAAAACTTTCCAACATTCATCCACATCTGAGTCGGAGAGGCTTGCATTTGCAAGTCTCTCACTTACCAGATGCACATACATTCTCCTTACACTTTCATCTTGCAATTTTTCGCTCATTATCCTTTCATGATCTCCGAAAGGGATACGCACTCGCCAGTGCCTCCACTTCCTAAAAAGGCCCACAAACCGGCTTACCACCAGGTAGTGGTCCGTCTCAAGAGTGGGGCCTCTAAAGGCTCTTGTATCCATTAAAACATTTCGGAGACGTCTATTTATTAAAATCAAATCAATCACACTTTTTTGATCATTTCTTCTCCATGTATACGTGTGAATATCCTTATGATGAAATAAAGTATTCGACACGAGGAGGCCTCGTTCCATACATAAATCTAGTATTGACTTACCTGCTTCGTTCACTCTCTTATCTCCATACGGACCAAGAACAGCTTCATAGCTGTATCGCTTGGTCCCAACCCATCCATTCAAGTCTCCACACATAATCACTCTTTCATTCCCTTCAGCTAAGTCCAGAACATCCCTCACAGACTCCCAAAACTTCTCCAGTTCTTGAGCACACGCTGAGCTTACGGGAGCGTATGCTGCAACCAAAAATACTCGCGTGATGCCCAGTTTAATACGAACCCAGAGAAGTCTAGGCCCTACCAAACAGTAATCTCTTACACCAGTGGCTAAGCGAGAGGAGAGTACGACACCTACACCAGCACTGGCATGATCGTCCCGGTCTACCCCAGACCATAGGGCCATCATACCACCGGGCAGATCATCGGTGTCGCTCCCCTTGCGCTTAGTCTCTGTCACACATAAAGCATCCAAACGTCTATCATTCATTACGTCTATCAGTTCATTCGTCTTATCTTTCAATCCACCTCTCACATTCCACGTGCCTATGCGGCACTCGGTTCCCCTCGTCCCGCCGGAATTGGCGCTGCGTGGTGGGTGGCGGCCCCCACCGCCGCATGCAGCTATATTCGCACCGACGGGGGCGGATCGGTGCGCGTCGCCTACGGGGGACGCCCTAATCCGCACGTCGGTGCGCTCTTGGTCCAGAATTGCAATCGACTGATTGGCAGGGGTCGCGAACGAGCACGCTTCTGGCACATGACCCCCTTAAATAAAGTATTTAATATATATTTTTGCCTGAGAATTTTTATAGTCTGTACGATTTTCTTCACTGGAATAATTAAATATTGCTTTATTATTATTATTAAATTCCAAAAAAATATTGCATTGAACTAATACTCCATTGTAAATACAAAGTCTGGTTGCATTTTATATAAAAATAGGGGATATTAAATACCTGTTCTCAATTTTTTTAATACAATAATATCAATTGTAGTATTTCGACTGAGATAAGCGAGAACACGGTAATGACAAGTACATACTCGAAGTTTGCAATAATAGAAACTACCAATTGGCCCCCGGTTCGAATCCTGGCATGTACCTACCACTACAGGCATGGACTACTTTGTGTCTCTGGATTTATGTACATTTTTGTAATTATAGCTGTGAAAGACAACGTCATGAGGAGACTCGTCCAATAAATTATATCTCAAATAACGTGTGGCCTTACCTAAGAACGAAAGATCCGTTTTCCCTAACTTTTGGAGGTCAGACGGTAGTCGCTACACGTAAAATCAGTATCTATGCCAAAGCTCCTGAAGCGTAGGTAGCGGACCGCGCCAATCGTAATGGATTAGGAAAACGGGATAATGTTAAGAAGAACACGATAATCACAAGTATGAGTGTTGACCGTGTAGTGAATGTTGTCGTCATTAGTTGTAACGGGCAGCAGCGAAGCCGCGTTTTGTAAGCGTTTAGATAACACAAAATACCTTTGTCATTTCTAAACCGTTTGTTTTATTTGATTTGTCTTATTTATACTTATTATTTATATTGCTTATTTATACTTACGATTTATTTTATTAAAAACTATTAGATACTATTAAAAATCCTAATACACATAAGCAAATTAATCTTTTGCACTTTAAATTTAATTTAAAAATTCTATTATGTGTGGAAGGATCAGTGTGAATATAATCTCTTGTCTACTGTAAAACCTTTATGAGACATATAAAATTGGGTTTTAATATTTATTATTACAAAGCGAAAAATCGCTTTGTAATAATAAATATTAAAACCCAAAAAAATTGTTGATGGTTGTGTGTTCTAACAGCGGTTTTTATATTAATTAAGTATGTTGACAATACTATCTGTAATATTTCCTAGGTTTGACAACTTGACGGTGTATTTAATTGTAGAAATATTTAGAGCCGCGTAAAATACGAGTAGCTTATTGATTCTCACCAATTTGTGGATGGTGTTTTTCATGGAAATGTTTTATGTCGCAATCTGATATTTTGATTTATTTATTTAGAGGGATGCTTATTATGCGGTGTACAGCTAAGAGCAGATCATGCTTGACACACTAATTTTGATAATAGCAGTTCTTGTACGTACGACATAAGAACGGTACAAAGGTCTAGCTTGACGTGCACTTGGCTGTACAATAACCCAGTTTATCACTTGCTTGTTTAGATTGTCATTGGTAGCATGTTGTTCTAACAATCAAAATCTACACTACTTGAGGATGCTTCACGAAGTCACAAATAATTATTATTAACCACTTAATTATTCGGCAACCAACGAGTGATAGCCCTGGTGTTGGAATGTGCATAGGCTACGGTAACTTTTTACCAAACAGTTATTATTATTTCTTCTTTGTGGCGTTCTTGGTGTTCTCGCCAATGACAACGCTTTTATTATTTTAACTCGGCGTGTTCTCAAGTCAGGCCCGAGCTTAGTATGTGGGCAGGCTTAGTATGTGACTCTGCATTATAATGGCCTTGTGAGTATACTAGGTATTACTTTAAGAACATGATAAACTGCAGATCTGTTGATTACCTATAATAAAAGACAGACACAACATGTAAGACAACACAAATAGTTAGTTGGTTAGTAGTGACAAACCACTTAGAGTTTAATGTTATTAGAGTTAATAAATTCACACAAAGTATATACAAAAGGGGAGAAGGTAATAAATGCAAGGAGGGATCTAAAATCTATAGGACGGGGGATAGAAGTAGGTAGGAGATCATACAAGGAGGAAGAATTCTTACTGCAATTAAAAAACAAATGATCAGGAGTTCCTTCGTCCAGGCCACACTCACACAAAGAGCTGTCTTTCACCCGGATTTTAGCCAGGAAGGCATTAGTACAGGCGTGTCCAATTCGGAGACGGCAGACAACTGATGTGGTACCAAACAGTTACCGTAGCCTATGCACTTATTTATATTATTACGCAGGTATGTCAGTTCTTGTTTGTCACCTTCGTGGTATGAAAAAGATTTGTGCTAATAAGGTTGTGGAATGGAAGTGGATCAAATTGACTGGAATAAACCGAAAAATAGCACCTCTAACTGGTAACTAAAGCCCAGGCAGTTATTACATTACCTTGTCAGTTGCCGGTATACAATACATAGATAATTACGACAATAATTTATATATATAAATATATTTATATTACGATAATAATCACTACCACGAATCACGACATGAGCTTCGATTTTTCAGTAGTCAATATTATGCAGCATAATGGGTGTTTGCGCAGTAGTGGTTCTAAACTTGGGTTGCCATGAAAGTTTGAATAAGTACTTACTGATTGAGACAATTTAGGCTTATAAATGAAATGTTAGTTATGACGTATGAGTCGTGATTAATACCTATGAAATTGCCGTTTAGAAAATAAAACTTTTTTTGTATTAATGTATGTATTTAAAAGATTGTATTGGTTATTGATGTCGACGTACTTTTGCCATTTAAATGGAAGTTCATTGATGCTTCTGCTATATAAATCTTGCGGACGCTAATCAAAGACCCTTAAAAGGAACTTTTCCACGCCCGTCGGAATTTTCCCTTACGAAAAGTTATTCAAATACCCAATAAGAGAGAAATCATTGAGATCTGAAGAATGTGATGGATGACGGAAAAATTCTTGAAATTAATTAAAATACTTTAGTTTTGAGGAAGTCAGTATTGCGGTGTGTGGAGAAGACAGACAGCGAATTTATTCATCGTCATGTGAAAAGCACACACACGGCCTGCCTGATTATTAATAGTCACCGTAGTCTATGGACATTTGCAACACCAGGGGTGTCACTCATGCGTTGCCGACCCTCATGAGGTGCGATAACTACCCCAGTTGGGTAGCTTTGATACGCCCTACTTCTCTTAAAAAAATCTCGACCAAGACAAACAGACATGTTCATGCGACGCAAATGTTTGTCTTACTTAACAAGCACAAATGTCGAGTGCTTAGCAATGACTAATTTGAGTCAATACTCGTGGGTTTGAATCTATCATGACAGTCATGACATGCTATTTAAAAACTATTTAACTAAATTAAATCTCCTTACCTGGACATTTTGTAAAGGAAAAGGGACGACCGGGATTGGAGTTTTAAACCGCCAACATCTTCCAGTACACCGTACCGGGGCATACCTATGGCAATACTACCTACCCTAAAAGGAGTAGTAGAAAGTACCACTATTAACTATGCTATGAACCCTCCTGTACTGAAATCTGTGGAACAGTTAATAGTTTCTAGCTACTTAATTACAAAATTTTGTTATAGGTAGAAAGATTTGTGGATCGTAAAATGGATAAAGCTGAAGATCTGTTGAAGAAAAAAGAAGTCAAGGCAAAACGTTGGTATAATAACTTCACCGGCGATGATCATTATCGCGCAACTGAAACTCACGTATTTTTGGCGTCTTTTATGGCTGGTATGGCTATTGGTTTAGTTTGTGGCAAGTAGATTGTGTCGTCATATATGTATGTCATTATTTGTATTATTAATATTATGTAGTTTAATTAACTTATACTTTATATCTTAAGTTTAAGCTTTTCAGCTCTTCCTTATTATTAACAAGAACGTCTAGCGGAAATCACCTATTGTAACCCACTATTGGATCTGAAAAGATAGCATTTTTAAGACAACGAACGATAACTCATTGAGCATGCAGGTATTAACTTAAGTATTAGCTACGTAACGAAAAGGTGGTGATTTGCTTCATGTTCACCACTTATTA
Organism: Pyralis farinalis; assembly: GCA_947507595.1. Classification (NCBI taxonomy): domain Eukaryota; kingdom Metazoa; phylum Arthropoda; class Insecta; order Lepidoptera; family Pyralidae; genus Pyralis; species Pyralis farinalis. Next base: position 20,913,846 of record OX382259.1, on the reverse strand, counting down.
TTCAGATATCGCACTAATATCGATAAATCTATCTGATGCAACTAAGTCTTATTCGTAAGTAAATAAAATGTAGCATCTTTAATTATGGCAGGTACATAATTAAAATATAGCACCATTGTTATTGCCTTTTTAAATTAAAAAAAATAAAAAATACAAAAAGAGCTTGCGTTTTTATTTAACATTCATGCCTATTTAGATATTTTGTTAATCTTAATATTTTGACTGCAATGAATAACCAGCGAAACCAGCAAAGCGACAGACAAACATAGATTTCATATAGGAACGGTGTTCCTGAAAATACGGAGGCATCAGCCAGAGGATCGAAAAATAATAATTTATTTCAGACTTATTGACGAGCGTGCACGCATTCATTCTAACGTATCTCGAAAATTCAGCGATCGTATCGTAACACGGCGAGATTCTACACGCACACTACAACGCACGCTATGTGTGAAACTTGAGCGCTTTATTTTGTATGAGCCATTTTGATACTTGAGTTTTATTTATGGGAATATTTTTTTTGATATTTATCACCAAAATATACGTTTTGTAGTGTAGTACACGTATTTCTCTGCCAACGATCTCACTGTTTTTTCACTATCCGCGTTTGTCAGAGCGTGTATTTCTATCTCATTACCAAATATTAGAATTGTATTCTAGTTTCAATAGTATTAAGAGAGGCGGCCGCATCAAAGTAGCCCGTCTGGGGAAGTACTTCCACCTCACAGAAAACCGCAGCCAAATAACAACTGGAGGGTTGTTGTGTTCTTGCGTGTAAGTGAGATCACCAGTAAGCTCCTAAGGAGTTGCTGTGTTAGCAGCACGGGTAGCATCGCGCGAGTGATACATAATGTATTGCGAGCGTTCATCTTCATTTTTTCGTTCATGCGAGTATCCTTGTATGCCTCACTGTATAAAAAAATAGTATATTATGATGTAAGTGGCTAGCTATTATATAGACTTCATAGATAAAGACAACCTGCACGTGGTGCACCCTGCCGAGGTAGGACACAGCGATAGTCCTCCGACAGAATTACCTACACTCTATAGAAGACTTACAGCCAAGTCACAATTTCTATTGTTGCGTTTCTACGAGTGAGCAAGAATCTCGCAGTTGCTGCTGTAATTCATAGTTTATGGTAACTGCTTCAATCGGGTTGTATGCATTTTTACCATCCAATGTAAAAAAAATACTTAAGTACTTATATTATAAACTAGCAGAAGCCCGCGGCTTCGCACGCATGAAGCTAGGGCTTTTAGTAGCCTTTCTTTCTCTGTAGACATGAAATTGTTTCTGTTTAAGAAAAAAAACAGTTCACAACAAGTTCTGGGTCGTAGATGCAACCATAGAGCGATTCAATTTTCGTACAGCGCCATCTATTGACCTTTACACGAGGCAACGTATATGTATTTTATTTATATTACATAAAAAATGCGTAGTTATATTATGTTACAAAAAATACGTATTCTATGAAAATAATAAAAATAAAATTGCAAAGTCCCCCGAAGGGGAAGATAGTTTTAAGTTTTTCATTTTTTACGCAGGTACCCTAAATATTTACGGGATAAAAAGTACCCTATATTCTGCTCTGAACAGTCCTCTACAGACGGACAAAAAAGTTAAAAATGCGTATTTAGGCTTTGGTAACGTGAAAATAATAATATGAGCTTAAGATAAAGGCTTTATTTTGCAATCACAGACAGACACTTCACTTTTATTTATATGTATGGATGTGAAAGTGTATTTGTTTGTCCTTCTTTCACGTCAGATCGGAACAACGGATTAATCGTAGCGGTGAAATCTCAGGTAACAGCTAATTAGCCATATTTAATACAATTTCTTTTACAATTACATTTTTTAAATTATTTTGTTTGAATGATATTGGGGTATCCTCGGAACTCCCGAAATACTATTTCCTCCGGCCAAAAGTCTTCCTTTATTAAGGTCGGCGTATGATGAGTCGGACGCTTCACCACAAATGAACTAAAATTTACTCTATAGCGAGATTCCAATCGTTCGACCCTCAAGATGACGTTTTTATGAGTCAGGAGGCATACAAGCAAACGGTTAACCTGGTGTATCCAATGATGTTATAAAAAAAGGATGTATCAGTATCACTTGCGCGATGCCTCCCACGCTGGTAACATGGCGACTCCACAGGAGACCTCAAGTTGGTCCTCTTCTTCACACAATCTACAACTTCTTCGCCCTTTGTAGACCAGTGCAGCCTAACATACTCGACGGTGTTGGTGGTACAGTGCAACCTCGATATAACAAATCGGAATGGAACAAGTAAATATTCGTTATATCAAGTAATTCGTTAAACTGAGTAATCTACTAATACTATCTATATACCAGTGGCGAAGGGTGGATATTTTCAGAAGGGAAGCCGGAGAATAAAAAGTCCACTCAGCAAATGCTGCCCGCTCCATGATGCAAAAATATAGGTCCCATCTCCAGTACATGGAAGCTGTTTATATACGAGTAACAGTGGCTTTCAAGTATGATAATGGTGGCTTTGAAAAAAGCCTTTTGAAATAAAGTAGTATGTGTGCATGCGTTCTTTAGTCTTAGTTACTTCGAAAAATATTTCGAACCCTGTTAGTAAAAAATGAAATTGAAAAGTTAACAATAGAAACGAGGACTATCAAAATAAAACCGGCCAAGTGCGAGTCGGACTCGCGCACAAAGGGTTCCGTACCATTATCTATAAAAACGTTAAATCACGTTTGTTGTATGGGAGCCCCTCTTGAATATTTGTTTTATTTTAATTTAATTATTTATTTTTAAAGTGAATATATAACTAAATATTCTGTGAATATTTCAAGCATCTACCTGTTGCCGTTATCAATATCGAGCAAAAAAATCACGTTTGTTATATGGGAGCCCTCTTAAATATTTATTTTATTCTGTTTTTTAGTATTTGTTGTTATAGCGGCAACAGAAATACATCATCTGTGAAAATTTCAACTGTCTAACTATCACGGTTCATGAGATACAGCCTAGTGACAGACGGATGGACGGACGGAAGGACGGACAGCGGAGTCTCAGTAATAGGGTCCGTTTTACCCTTTTGCTACGGAACCCTCAAAACGACCATCTACAACCACTACGACGACCTAGGACTTATTTATATTCTAAAGTAATTCGTCAGTTCTTTTTAGCATAATAAAATAAAACACTGTTGTATAAAATAGTTTTGAAACCGAAGTTTCCTTCGACAGCAAAGAATCTGTTAGACAACAGTTTCATGAATTAATGCCATAACGAACCAACTGTTGGTACAACACACAATACAAATTAAAACAACTCACTCACCACACTTCAGCACAAACAAATAAAATTCGACAAGTAATTGACAAAAAGTCAATTCAACAAAACTAAAGTTTCCCGCTACACACGCATCCGCAGTACGCACTACCCGCCATGTATAAAATCCAGGCAAATAAAATGTATTCCGCGCCTGTCACGATTTTATGTCGCTAAAATCATTCTTAATTTAGAATCATTACAATAAATCTTGCCAAATATATTATTCGCCAGTAACAGTTTTAAGGCGCTACATTCATTCATAATTTAGAATCTTTATAGGTACTATTACTTCTTAAAAATCTGGGAAGCATAAGGGCGTTTAGAAACCGTTGTAGAAAATAATATGAGTAGAAATGAATACACTTTTATGTAATTTTTTTAAATTATTGCGTCAGGGAACTATTGAAGTAGACGTGGGGACAGGAATAATTTGTATGGGGAATGAATCTTGTCACCTAAGTTACCATAAAAGCAATAAAAAATAATTAAAATTATATGATTGAACGCTCTTTAATATCAATTCTTAAGTATTCTAAATTACTGTTTGGATATAAAATTACAGCGAACTATTGTTTTTACATAGTTAAATATTTTTAATTGGTGGAGGGACATGTTTTTTGCAAAGAATAGTTGATCCACCCAATTATTGGATCGTGCATTGTAGACAATACGTGCAAAATAATGCATAGCTCAATAATCCATGTACATGCATTAAAATCATTTATTGGCCGTATTTACCATATATACACAACCGTGCCCAGTTCATTGGTGACCTGATAATCCGTAGCGAACTGAACTAGCGTCCCACTGTCAATGCACAATGCACAATCGTATATTATGGGGTCCCGCCGGTTAGTCTTTTTCTTAAAGTCTTACTCTTAATTATTCTAGTATGTTTGTTATTTATTGAAAAAAAAAAAATGCATTTGCTATAATTATTATCATCATTTCAGCCGATGGTCGTCCACTACGATCTTCACAAGGTCGTCGGTCCATCGTAGAACTCTACTAGATCGAGGAAAATGTTTTATCGTATTTTATGTACTTTTTTTGTACTACGACAGATAGCAAACAAGCATACGGTCTACCTAATGTAAAGCGGTTATCGTAGCCTATGAATGTTAGCAACAGAAATAATGTCGCTAGCCCGCTGTCAACACAGCAACTCCTCATAATCTGGTGACCTCACTCAGTCGCAGGGACACAAGAAACCTCCGGCGAGTTGTTATTTTGCTGCCATCTGCGAGGTGGAGGTACTTCCCCAGTCAGGCTAACGTCGTGCCCTACCTCTCTTCAAAAAATATACATTTCAATATAAGAGTATATGTACATTTCAATATATTTTTTATCTTATATTTATAGTGTATTTACATCTGGTCTGGAAAAGATACGGTATTAACGTCAACGGCGAGTATATCATTCACCTTCGATTTGCCGATGATATAGTAGTAGGTATTGAAGATAATGCTCGAAGGTCTCGATAGAGCATCCGAACGTGTGGGTCTTAAAATGAACATGGGCTAAACGAAGATTGTTGAATGTACAGCTCAAGCTTTACACTTTAACCTTTGTACCGTTTTTATGCAGTTCGTGATAAGAGTTACAATCGTACTTCGAGTGTTAAGCATAATCTGCTCTTAGCTGTACGTGTTGTAGCCAATCCAGTTTTGGTTGGGAGCTCGGTTTTCGAAGTTGTTGACGAGTATGTCTACCTAGGAGACACAGTCCAACTAGGTAGGTCCAAATTTGAGAGAGGTATCTTGTCGAATCCAACACGGAAAATTGAGGTATTCTCGTCCAAAATACCTCAATGTCTCCAGGCGAAAGTCCTGGACCAGTGCGTGTTGCCAGACAGCACAGAAACGTGCTCCCTTACTTGGAGCACAAACGGAAGCTCAAGGTTGCACAATGCGATGGAGAGAGGCATGCTCGGAATTTCTACACGAGATAGACTCAAAAATGAGCATATCCGTAGCAGAACTGGAGTTACCGACGTGGCTCTAAGGATCTGCAAGCTGAAGTGGCAGTGGCAGCAGGCCATATAGCTTGGAGAACCGATAGCCGTTGAGGCAGAAAGATTCTCGAAGGACGTGCACGAAGCGGAAAACGCAGCATAGGGCGCGATAGATGGACTTTGAATTGGATCCTTATCGGGATGTGTTTGTGATGGTTTCGAGATGTGTTGAGAGTGGTACGAGAATATGCTGGGGATAGTTTTGGGATGTATTTGGGATAGTTTTAGAATGTGTTGTTTGTGATTGTCTTGAAATATCTCTTATCTTATTAACAGTTCTAACATATGTCACGGTCTAAAAGGTGCTTGTAAATTCAGCGTTGTGACGAGGAGTAATAAATTATGAATTTTATTGTTAATGCTCAGGTTAAAGACTTTTAGCTCAATTAATTCCGAGGTGGCACTTAATGAGAACAAATTCTTTAGTGGAGAGCGAAAACAACACCAGTTAATGCAAATCAAATAAAAATATTCACGTTTCGAACTTTCGAACTTCGAAATTCACGGATCAAAGAGAAAATGGAAGTATCCGTGAATCCACCTGTGGATTGAAGAGGAAATATAAAGTATTCAATGATTCACTACTGGATGGAGGGATGCACGATATACAAAGGTTTTTTGACGTTTTATGTATTGGTAGTGTGTAGTCAGTAAAAAATATTAATGCAAAATTATTTTTCATAATCAAATTTTATGTAATAAAAAATAGGTAAAAAAACTTTTTAAGTTAAACGGTTTTATGTTAAACATACATTGCAATGTTTAAGATAAATGTACTAAAAACCAAAAAATAATAAAATAGATACAGTCGTGGAATTATAAACATATGCATAGACTAGACTAAAATAAAACCGTGGGGCACGTCAATTGTCTACAATCGTTGATTAAAATGTTTGTTTTGTAATGTTACACTATAATTAGGCAGTTGTTCAACCGACAACGATGGGCGTGTGATAAGTAGGGCTAGAATGTGGAAACAAGCTAGCAAGCTCGATTATAAGCGAGTTTTAGGGTTTCATAGTGGTGAGCGAGTAGTACTTTCATCATATGTTTTGTCGATTAAAGAAAAACTACGAGCAGTGAAACGGTTCCTCGCCAGCCAGCAGTGTGAATGTCTAACGATAAACTAGTTGAAACATCTCTTTTATTTACATGGAGTGTATAACTATTGGAATTTCCATGAGCAAGAAAATAGTAAGTAATTTCCTCACCGTCTGCGGGCCAACTGCCTAACGACGAATTAAACGATTCTTCTATCGCACATTAAGTCGATAATTTGTAGACAATTGACGTGCCCCACGGTTTTATTTTAGTCTAGTCTATGCATATGTTTATAATTCCACGACTGTATCTATTTTATTATTTTTTGGTTTTTAGTACATTTATCTTAAACATTGCAATGTATGTTTAACATAAAACCGTTTAACTTAAAAAGTTTTTTTACCTATTTTTATTTTCTAGTTTTTAGTTTTTATTTCGCATTCTGTTTAATAACGACGTATCATTTTTAGCCACCCTAACGCCACACAGTCCTCAACACGATACAAAATCTTGACTTGGGTGGTGGATTCAGGCTGGATTAATCAGATACCTAAATTACAGATTCAATTTCTAAATTTAAATCTTATTATTATACGCCATTTAGTGGCTGCGCCCATCTTAAATATTGAGGTTGTATAGTGCACTGTATTCTTCTTGTCAAGCCCTTTTATTTGATACCCATATTGGTGGGATTGATAAAAAATTGTTATCAGCCATTTGTTAGCGGCGGCCATCTTAGATTTCAATTTTGCATAGTAAATTGTATTCTACTTGTTGAGACCTTTCATTTGATACCCATGTTGATGGGATTGATAAAACCTAAGTTTTCCGCCATTTTGTAGAGGCCGCCATCTTGGATTTTAATTTTATATAGTACATTGCATTCTACTGGTTGAGCACTTTCATTTGATACCCATATTGATGGGATTGATAAAACCTACGTTATCCGCCATTTTGTAGCGGCCGCCATCTTGCATTTCAATTTTTTATAGTATATTGTATTCTGCTTGTTGAGCCCTTTCATTTGATACCCATATTGATGGGATTGATAAAACCTACGTTATCCGCCATTTTGTAGCGGCCGCCATCTTGGATTTCAATTTTTTATAGTATATTGTATTCTGCTTGTTGAGCCCTTTCATTTGATACCCATATTGATGGGATTAATAAAACATAAATTATCCGCCATTTTGTAGCGGCGGCCATCTTGAATTTATAATGATAATGAATAAACATAATTGTATTGTCACCAAAATCCAAAGTGTATACAAAATTTCAAATTAATCGGTTGACAGGAAGAGGGTGAAATTTGAATTACTAAATTTGACCCAAGAATAAATAATAAAACAAACGGGGTGAGCTAAATAAAACCGTTTAAAAATAAACATTACTGAATTACTCTTAACTCCCTAGACAAAAAACATCACTTGTTCCAATTACATGAGAGACTCATTAAGTGAGTTTTTGATTAGATTCGAGTTTCCAGCTGCAGAGCTCAGCGGCTAAATTTGAGTCAAGAACTCGAAGTACGATATAGACTCTATATCGTACTTCGAGTTCTTGACTCAATATTATAGACTCTATATTATAGAGTATACTACCGATACGTATACTTGCCTCTCGCCACACCGCAACAGTACGCCTGTTAAATTACACAAAGCTTGTTATGTCACGTTCAATACGGCGAGCGAAATAAATGCACTGGAGCTTCAGGTACAATTCACTATTTTACTCTGCCCATAGTGAATGTCTAGTCTAGAGTCCACCAGACATTCTGTTATCTTTAGTACATTCACATTCTTCATCATTCAACTCGTAAGGATATATAAAAAGACCTTTTCAAGTATAGAATTATTGTCTATTTAATCAATGTTTCGAAAATGAACGATAATATTCAAACAATTCCTTATGAGACAAACTTTCCAAATATGCTTTGTAGTCCGAAATATATTCTTTTTTCAATTGGTATAAAGCTTTTCGATAGAATATTTTTTGCATTCTCGGTACAAGGGACCACGACAAGCCATCTGCTCCAACGCTAGACTTAATTAGTTGAAATAACTCCTTTGGGGTCCTGTCAACAAAATATGAATCGTGAGTTTAATATCTATGTTAGCAAAGGCGGAAAAATATATATGCATTATGCACAGCAATATCTTCTGTGACATTTTAGGACAATGTGCTAAGAAATAAATTAATTTTTGATGAGCTCGGTAGCGAGTGATTAGTGAGCGTGGCGTAGGGTCCGCTACCTAAGGCTATGATACTGATTTGACATGGAGCTACTGTCATCTGATCACAATCAAAAAACCAAGGGGTAAATCAGACCTTACTTAGATCACATGACTTTTGAAATATATTTTTTTGTGCCATGGATCACGAGCTATGGATAAGTACAAATACTTATCTGCATAAATCTGACAATACGTATTTAGTGGTACATATTCCCACAGGATAACGGGTAAGCTAACCGCAATGCAATTGTCGAAATCTATCAATCAAATAGTTAATGTCACATATGATTTAACAGTCTCTTAAAAACGCATTATACAGCATACGACCCACCTGATGTAAAATGATGACCGTAGCCTATGAACGCTTGCAAGTATCGTTCGCGCGTTGCCACCGCTGCTGCTAACACAACAACTGCTTGACACATTAAGAGTTTAACGATAACCCCACTTATCCGCAGGACTACTTTAGGAAGGTATTATTTGGCTAGTTTTCTGTGAGGTGGAGGTACTCCCCAGTCGGGGTGCTTTCATGCGCCCTATCTCTGTTACCTACCCAGACCAAAACAAACAGACATGTTCATACACACAAATGTGTCCTCTGTGAGAATCAAACCCACAACCCTCGATGTTAAAGCTGCAATGCTAGCCACTCCGCCCCTGGGCTTGTCAAAGATCGTTGACAGCGGATTATCATTTATCGAACAATATTCTCCAGGTAAGGTAGTTGAAACATAACACCCAGGTCTTATATTGTTTATCAACTAGTTGCATATCAATTTTGGTAGCTTATATTTTCTACTAGGAAGGTATACTAAACAGTTTGGTATTCTTAACAACTGAACTTTGTTATTTACCAAAATGCCAAAGAGAACGAAGAAAACTGTTTTGAACAGTCAAAGTCGTGAGTTTGTGATTCGCTTACGTGAATATTTTGACCGAGAGAACAAAAATGGCGGGCCGCTATTACCCATGGAGAAAGTTTGTGATAGAGTTGCAGATCTATGCTCTTGGCATTGGACGTGCGACAGTAATTCGCATCAGCAAAGAAAAGTATGGCGAATCTACAACCGCAGCATTGACTGAAGACGAGGACCAAAAACTTTCAACGCCAAATAAAAAAGGAAAAAGGCTGCTCCTGTCACAAACATTGACGACTTAGACGCCGCTGCGATTTCCAACCATGTATATGGTTACTATACACGGGGCGAATTGCCTACATTGAAAAAAACTTGCCGCGTCCCTCAAAGACGCAGACTTGTTCAAAGGAAGCTTGCCATCTTTATCGAAGATATTGAAAAAATATTTGTTTTTCCTATAAAAGTGACAAAAATAAAATTATAAAAATTATAATAACTATATCACTCGGTCCAAAAGCACAAACCACCAAATTCGGCAAACAGAAAATTAGAAATGATTGCATGGTTTCAAGAAAATGGAATAGAGGCCAATGAAACTATGCTCAAAAATGAATTATTAAGACTCGTTGGTCTGCACAAACCTAGTACTCCAACGTATGTCTTAGATGATATAGACCACGAAAAGGGTCATACCGTCATAAGACTACCCCCGTACCACTGCCAGTATAATCCGATCAAGCTTATCTGGGCCCAAGTCAAAGTAAAGTTAGTAAAAATATGTTTTCTTTTAAGGTTACGCCGCCAGACACAACACCGCCTTTCACGGCAAATAAAATGTTGCAGTTATTAAAAAGTGCGATCGACAATGTATCTGCAGAAAACTGGAAGAAGGTGGTAATCAAACGCAGAAAAATAATGGAAGAAGATTGAGAGCGGGACGTCCGATTTGATATTTGCGAACAAGAGTTCATAATGAATTTACAAGATTGTTCTAACGATTCAGATATGGATTTGGGGTCTACTCCTTTAAGAGAAGAAATGTATTTTATATTAAAACATTCGTTTAATTTAGTAACGTTTGTAATTGAATTAAACCCAATTATATGTTACATTAGCATCGATAATACTAAGAAACGTCGATAATTACTATAGACTTTTTTTATATCCTGCAACCCTAGGAATGTCAGTTTGACATATGTCGCAGAGATCAATCTATCTTTTATGTAGTATACTTACCGGCACTCTAATGCCAGGAATCCCCTTTAAAGAAATCAATGTACAAAATAAGCGCTGTATTGTTGTGTATAGTACGTTGGTACTTACTTTACAATAAGAGGTGCAGGCTCAGTTAAAATAGGTGCTACGTTTTCGTCATCTATAATGCCTCGATCATTTTCCTGCTCATCTTTCAAAATCGATGATAGTTCCCTAAAAAAACATATAATCATTATTTTGCCTGCGTATATTGTACCGTGGTCGTTAGCTGGTGTACCGATGATTTTCATTCGTTTCAAACATGGAGTGGTTGAAGAAGGAAGATAGAGTCGCGGTTATCGCGTTGCACCGGTGTCGCCAAAAGACATTTTCAAAGTCAAATTTTTCCTCTATGAGAATCAAACCCACAACCCTTGATGTAAAAGCTGCAATGCTAGCCACTCCGCCCCTGGGCTTGTCAAAGATCGTTGACATCGGATTATCATTTTTCGAACAACATTCTCCAGGTAAGGTAGTTGAAACATAACACCCAGGTCTTATATTGTTTATCAACTAGTTGCATGTCAATTTTGGTAGCTTGTAATTTCTACTATGAAGGTATACTAAACAGTTTGGTATTCTTAACAACTGAACTTTGTTATTTACATTCTTTATAGCTAATTCATTTGCATTAGCATGAACCCGTGTTCATAGAAAGAAGATTGTAAAGTATCTAAGTAGCAACCTACGAATAAATAATAAGTCAGGAAATGTAATTCCACTCAAAAAATGACCCAACGAAAATCGTGTACAAGTAGGCGGAGCTTAAAAGTCGTGTACACGCGTCGTTTAGTCGAACATTTGCCACGCAAGCGAGCACATGTCAAATCTTTGTGTACGTTTTCATTTTTATCACTGTAAATCAACTAAAAATCATCATGATAGGTTGTGTTGTGAAGTGGTGCAGGAGCCATACAATATTTAAATGTCCTGGGATCACTTTTCTCTAGTAATAGTTGTCAAATATAATTATAATCAAAAATGTTAAAATACGCTATGAAATCGAGATAGTTAATATTATGCCAAATGAATTCAGTCAATTTTAGACTCTAGTAGGATCTTTTTTTCCGCTTGATAAAATATTTAAAACCATAAAGTTATCAAATATATTTTTATAACTAATACATTTTGCTTATTTTGTTCACTTTTAATTTTCCTACCGATGTAATTCGTCAAAATAACTGGATAGCTGTAGTTAGGCTAGAAAGACATCAGACGTCAGCTACAGAGGTCAGACCATAGATAACAGAAGGCCCAGATGGTAGTCGCTCCAATATAAGCTGGACTCTCGTCACATCAATATGTAACTCACTCCAGGGACTCCAGCATAGTATAAACAAATAAGTAGGCCGACTCGAGCCCCGAGCGAACGATAATAGCCTAAACACGTAGGATGTCGTTTATAGTTTATACAATCGTCAAAAATGGTCAAAATTATTTGGCTGCAGATTTCTGTGAGCTGGTAACGTCACTCACTCGCATGAACAAACAAGCATACGATCCACCCAATTTAAAGCGGTCACTGTAGCTGTTTACGCTTGCAATACATTAAGTATGCCTCACGTTTTGCCACCTCTGCTGCTAACACGGCAACTCCTTAGGAGCTTACTCGTGACATCACTCAGATGAACACAACATTCCTCCAGGGAATTGTTAAATGACTGCAGTTTTCCGTGAGGTAGTAACGTCACTCACTTGCATGAACACAATAACCCTCCAGGGAATTGTTATTTGGTGGCAGTTGCCTGTGAGGTGGTAACGACACTCACTTGCATGAACACAACATACCTCCAGGGATTTGTTATTTAGTGATGCCAGAGAAGTATAACTTTCACACGCGTGTATAAGTACACACACCCATTTTTTTACACTAAACTATTTTTAATTTTTCATTTACTACACTTATCAAAATTATAATCTTTATATATTGATAGGCATTAAAAGTACTTTTTTCTGTAGGAAATTTGTGATTTTTTAATAAAACTACACATTTGATACAGAAAAAAAATCTTTTTAATTTTTAGCCATCTTTACGTATTTGTAGTTAAATTAGGTAGGCGTGGGCGCAGGCGGTATTACGCACGGTGGCGTAGCCACGACTAGCGTGCCTTTGGCAGCGATAAATTTTGTCAGTGTATGCGTGCGACGACGCATACGTACGGGCGGGCACACATACAAACCGAATTCGAGGCGTATCTATGAAGATATCCTACTTATTTGATTTTACTATGACTCCAGGCTCCGTAGTGGATGCAACCGCGATTTACCGCTTGTAGAAGAAGGATATTCAAACTCATCGTTCAAATAACTACTCACCGGGAATCAAACCCAGGACCTATGCGTAGAAGTTAGATACACTGCTAACTAGGCTATACGGGTTGTCAAAATAATATTGTCATTAATAATTATTCGTATGTAGTGGAGTTCCTATCATCTACGTTGTTATGTTATGGCTGGCATGTAGGGAAATAAGTCCGCCATTGCATTTAAATTATATTGCCTAATTAGTTCTGTTTATTTTGTGCAATAAATTGATTACATACATACATATTATGGTCTCATCATTTCACTTTTCTATTTAATTACCAATATAGAATCCATTCGTATGTATAACAACTTATCAAATAATTGTAATTAAAACATAACAAAAAAAATCTATTTATTTTATAGCATAAAAAATAATATTTTATTATATATTTATTCCTTTTCACTTATAGCATAACATCGTCCACGGCGCTATGGCTCAACTGCTACCATTGACATTGCAGTCAGCACGTTTATTAGTGTAACCTAATTGATTCGTAATTTGAACATATGTCGTTTTGGTTTCACGTAGCGTCACTTTTTGTGTGGAATTTGTTCTGGGTTACAGTTCCTGACTTATTATTTATTCGTAGGTAGCAACTTAGCTGTTACTCTGTAATGTTCACGCTACATACAAGAAATACTAAAAAATGTTTTTGTTGTCTATACTTACCGGCAATCTTAAAGCCAGGAATCCCCTTTAAAAAAATTTAAGTACAAAATAAGCGCTTAATACTGTATTGTTATGTGTTTAGCATGTTGGTACTTACTTTACAATAAGAGGTGCAGGCTCAGTTAAAATAGGTGCTACGTTTTCGTCATCTATACTGCCTCGATCAATTTCCTGCTCATCTGTCAAAATCGATGATTGTGCCCTAAAAAAAGTTATAATCATTATTTTGCCTGCGTATATTGTATCGTGGTCATTGGCAGGTGTTTTTTTTTTTTATTGGGGACACGGTATGTGACATCCAGGGCCTACTTGATGGGCTGCAGGACACTGGTGTCCAGGAATAGAAGCCACGAAATACCATGCACTTCATGTCGTCTCGTGGCGTCTACTATGCCGGCCTTGAATGTGCCTCTTTATATTCCTCTTGAAGAACCCAATGTCGAACACGTGTGGAGCTGGAAACACATCGCCGGGAAGTTTATTCCACCGGTCAGCAGTTCGGCACAAAAAGGATTGACTAAACCTTTTTGTGCGAGGTAATGGGATAATATTCTCGACTGTGTGACAATGTGCACGCTGTGATGGACGGTAGTTGCGGTACTTGAACGGGGAAGGAGGAATAAGGCTGTAGAGTTCCTCCGAACATTCACCATGACACAGTCGGTAAAAGTGACTCAGCGCGACGACCTCTCTGCGGAGCTCCAACGGCTCAAGAGATGCTCCCAGCTTAGGGTCGTCAATAATCCCGGACCGCTCGCCTTTGCAATGAATCAAGGGCATCCATCAGGTACTTTGCGGAGCCATCCCAGAGATGCGAACAGTATTCCACACACGGTCGGATTTGAGCTTTGTAAAGCAACAGCCGTTGTGCGGGTGTGAAATACTGCCGAACCGAAAAAAATAATAATAAGAAAATAGTATCGCATGTTCTGAACTTGGCTCACCTTTCTACTCAACACAAATGGCTTTAGTATCTTGCCACCTTTGTTTGTGCGAATTGGCGGACAATTGCGCATTGATAAGCTGAGTGAGACGGTATTTGCAATTTAATTAAATCTAGAGTACCTTTAATTTTCTTTTTTTTTCTTTGTGAATTGTTTGTCAATAAATTACTATTTTATAAAATATACCGGTTACCTTTTAACAACTAAATATTGTATAAGTAGCTATGTAATAGTTTACTTTAATGCACATTCTGTACTTCCTTTTCTTTTTGAGCTGAGCAGCCCAGGTCTACAAATTGATTTTAGAATGTATACATATTTAATTAGATTTTAATATTTTCTCATGTAAATGGCTTTATGTTGTAATGAGAAATTAATAATAAAGATTCTTTAAACTGAACCCTGTTCAGCACTCCAAGTTTACGAGAGGCGTTCAATATGACATTTTGAATGTAATCCCTGTGATTCAGATCTGAACGCAAGTTCAAGCCAAGGATCGATAAATGGTCGCCGATGGGAAGCGAGATATCAAGGAAAGTTGGCGCCGGAGAAAACGGGTCCTTCTTAGTGAAAAACGCACAGGCCCACTAGCCTTATGCACATCGAGTGACCGGAGTATTTTGCGAACATGACGTTGCCGAATTTCAATATCAGGCATAGCGCTTCCGCAAGGTTCCAGCCCGGTGGCTGAACACTACGGTCGGTGTACCGAAGGGAGATTTGTCAGAAAGTAAAAAGACAATATTTACACAGAGTAAACCGAGCTTATCACCGACTGCTCCTTTTTGATTGATTGCGCTCAGTTGAGCAAGCTTACATTTCTTATTGAACGTCTTTACATATTATATTAATTTTATAATTAATATACCTAGTCGGGTCATAAGTTCTTAAAAACCTTATTATTTTACTTTTGGAATACTGGCCAGAAATACTTTTTATTACAATCGCGTCGTATCGTATGGAACGCACGGAATCCGGACGAGCCGCGTCGTATTGGTACTATATATATGGACTAATTTTAAAAATAGAACGTTCCCGCTTGCCGAAAATAAAAAATATGCGAATACGGTCTACAAGCCTTACGCCACAAATTTTGCGCAGCGCTCGCATTTCGACCGCGTTTATTCTACTTTCATGCTCTTTCTGCCATACCCAGCTCTCGCTTCCATAAGTTAGCGTTGGGACCAACACTGCGTGTAAAGCGAGTTGTGCCTTCTGGCTCAGGATTTTACTGCCAAGAAGTTTTCTCAACGCTCCATTCACACTATACCCAGCACTCACTCGTCTTTCCACATCTGCGGTGTACCTTCCATCCCTGCTGAAAGCGCATCCAAGATATACAAACTCATACACTTGTTCCAACATTTCATCATCAATCGTAATCCTTACATTAGTTCTGGATTCTTCTCTTTTAAATACCATTATCTTTGTTTTCTTCGCATTCAGTAGTAAGCCTTTCTCCATACATTCGTCTTTCATCGTTGTGACCAGTGTTTGCAGTTCAGATAGTGTATCTGCTAATAGCACGGCATCGTCTGCATACAGCAGACCGTTCACCACTAGGTCACCCATGCGCAATCCCACATTCGTTGACCTTATTCTCTGCAGACAACTATCGAGATACAAGATAAACAGCCTAGCATGCAACCCTGTTTGACACCAATTTTGACATCAAACCAGGGTGACATGCCACGATCTATCCGCATGAATGCTGAGCAATCCTTGTAAGTGGACTGCACAACACGGAGTAGTGAACCGTCAATCCCATATCTCGGCAATATGTCCCACAGTTCCTTTCGCACAACCCTATCAAAGGCTTTCTCAAGATCCACAAAACCGCAGAAAACCTTCTGGTCTATGGCCAGATGCTTCTCTACGATATTGCGGAGCGAGAAAAGTTGATCCGTACATCCCCTTCCATTTCGGAAACCTCCTTGTGCGTCCCACAGCATTTCATCGGATTTCACCCTCATCCTCCTTTCAATCACCTTTCCATATACTTTTGCTGCTAAGCTGATCAAACTGATGGCCCTATAGCGGGCGCAGTCCATGCGTGACCCCTTGCCTTTATACAAGGGCACGATGACTGCGCGTCTCCAGTCCATTGGGACCCTTCCGGTTCTCCAGCATAGGTTGCATAAGTACCAGAAGGCGTCCCGGACGTAAGTGCCACCTAATTTGATCATCTCAGCTGTGATCAGATCAATTCCCGCTGATTTTCCATTTTTCAAGCTTCTTATCGACCATTCGATCTCATCCATAGTTATGCCTTCGTCGGACGCCGTCAACGTGGAGTAAGCATCCGACTCACTCCCATTGTCAGCGTCCGAGGCATACTCATACATTTCTTCAAAATATTCACTCCACCGTTCTAACACTTCCTGAGTGTTCGCAAGAATGACACCAGCTTTAGACTTTATCTTATCCATTCTGGATGGCGACAAACCACTCCGAGACTTCTTTACCTCTCTCCAAAAGAGTTTGGTATTTGCCTCGAAGTTTTTCGTCAGCCTCTCTTCCTCATTCATAAGTTGTCTTTCACGCTTCTCTTTCACTAAAGCCTTGGTTTCATTCTTGCATAGACGGTACATTTCTCACTTTTTTTAGTAGTGTAATTCTAAAGAATTTGTATTTATTTTTTAATTATATAGGCTTTTTTATATGTTGATTCTTGCTCCAACTTGTAACCTTATCGAAAATTGACGTTAAAATTTGCGTTATAGAGTTTCTACGCACATGTTGAATTCACGTGTGTGTAGATAAATTTTATCAAGGATTGGTAAAATTCTACTACACACACGTCACACGGTCTCCAAACTCTGCGCCGACCAAAAGGTGAAATACACCCGTGCTACCAACACGGGTGTAGCTATTAAGATAGACGTCCCGTCTATGAAATGACTTGAGTCCATCGATATATATGGATAGGTTTTGTCAATAAAAAAACGCTCCCACAAAAGCAATTTTATTTTACAAATCAGATTGCTTTTGCTCATAGTCGTTTGGTACTACTCGTCTGATTCGTTCGCGTCTTCGGCGTCACTTTACTGGCTAAAAATGCCTTCATGCGTTGTAAAATCGTGAAAAATTGTTCTAAATAATATAAAAAAGAATGGAGAATTATTTCATATTATTATATAATTATTTATGTATCATTTAGCAATTATTTTATTGCAATTACATACAATAAAATCTGTACTCAACAATTCCCTCCATAATATAGAATTTGGAACAAAAAATGAATGGAGTCGTACTTTAGATATTTGAAAATAATTATGTATATTTAAAATATTGTATAGTACGTTTATGAATGTGTATATTTTTGATTCATTAATTATGCATTCGTTAGAACAACTATTAACCTATAACCATCGTGTCCACATTATTCGAACAATAATTGATAAGTATATAAAGAGACTGAATTACATAGCCAAAATATTATGTTTAAAAATCACTCAAAGGCAAAAATTTAATAAATTACTGCTTTTTGAAGGACTTTAGAATGCATTGTAGATTTCTGCAGAAAGATAGGACTTTGACGACGGTCTCTATGAACAATTTTTTTTAAATTTAAAACGAATTAATACATAATATGTACATGTTCCACCAATAGGGGTGTGTGGAGAGTCTTATCCTTTTTACATGTACGTATGCATTGACCTGTCTCAGTTGCTACACTATGGTGACCACTGGCATCGAACACACAACTTGAGAACTGCAATGTCAGGAGTTTTGTAATAGGTACGAGCGATGGCGGATCTCCTCGTAAAATAATGCCAACTACATTGTTCTATGAGGTGGTTAGTATAATTCAAGACATATGAAAGTACCTACATATGGTCAAATACACACATCAAAAGTGTCTAGGGATCAACATATATTTTTGCAATAACTTTTCTCCTGATTGATATTATTTAAAATTTTCTTTAAGGATTCATCAAATAAAGCGTTTTCGTTTGTCTACAGTAACGATAAACCAAGTCACCTTTGCATTAATAAAGAAATTTGCCATTTTCATAATAAAGGGATTTTTGACATTTGAACCACTAACATTAAAGTTCGAAAAAAAGACAGAAATAACAGTTTTCTTTAAAATTTTATTGGGTAACTTAAACAATTAATAATCCGTGTTTCTACCGCGAACACTAACAACACAAGAACATCGGTTTGGCATACTCAAAATGAGTTCATCCAAATCACGCTGTGGAATGGCCGCCCATGTTCGTTGCAACAACAAAAAAAGGTCTTCTTGCGACTGGATACCCTCCATATTCGGCAGAGCTCTTCTCTGTAGCATATCCCATGCATGCTCAATCGGGTTCAAGTCTGGCGCCTGAGCAGGCCAGGGCATGACATTGATGTTAGCTGCGGCGAGAGTCTGTCTTACAACTCTTGCGGTGTGCGGTCGTGCATTATCATGCATTAACTGAAATAAGGGACCGATTTGCACTTGTAGAGGAACGATGACGTCTGATACAATCGTCTCAGCATAAATTTGAGCGTTGAGGTTGCCTCTGATCCAAATCAACTCAGTTCTTCCGCCGATCCAAATACCCGCCCATACCATGATGGTTCCACCACTATAAGGATGGACTTCCTGGCAGGATTTTAATCGCTGTTGGCGTCCAGGGGTTCTCCAGTGTCGTATACGTCTTGTATCCGGTCTCATACCAAAACGAGACTCATCAGAAAAGCACACGAAACGCCATTGTTCTTCTGCCCAATTTCTGTGTTCAAGAGCCCATTGATATCGAATCCTACGATTGTGCATTGCTATAGGTGGTACCATTAGCGGTCTTCGGGAATGAAGGTTCACTTCATGCAAGCGGTTTCTGACTGTTTGGTCGCTAATTAAGTTCCCTGAAGAGTGATGAAGCGTCACGGCTAACATCATGGCGGTTATTGTTGGAGCTCTTCGAGTTGTGATTTGAATGTATCGGTCTTGTCTCCGTGTGGTGCAGCGATACCGTCCTCCATGGCGCTCAGCCACGGTACCAGTGCTTCGGTAACGTGTCCAAAGTCGACTGATAACACTCTGACTTGTATTCAGAGCTAAAGCCTGTACAATGTAGTTGGCATTATTTTACGAGGAGATCCGCCATCGCTCGTACCTATTACAAAACTCCTGACATTGCAGTTCTCAAGTTGTGTGTTCGATGCCAGTGGTCACCATAGTGTAGCAACTGAGACAGGTCAAGTACGTTGCCGGGAACCAGCTTCTATCATTCCCACGTGTTGTTAGTGTTCGCGGTAGAAACACGGATTATTAATTGTTTAAGTTACCCAATAAAATTTTAAAGAAAACTGTTATTTCAGTCTTTTTTTCGAACTTTAATGTTAGTGGTTCAAATGTCAAAAATCCGTTTATTATGAAAATGGCAAATTTCTTTATTAATGCAAAGGTGACTTGGTTTATCGTTACTGTAGACAAACGAAAACACTTTATTTGATGAATCCTTAAAGAAAATTTTAATTAATATCAATCAGGAGAAAAGTTATTGCAAAAATATATGTTGATCCCTAGACACTTTTGATGTGTGTATTTCTAACCGAAGAGCCTATGTAGCTTACAAAATTGATGATAAATATGTAATGTAAATAATTACCTATAAGTACAGGCATCCATAGTAGTACATATTATTTTAAGCCTCGCAGGACCTAAGGTCATATTGTCACTTAGATTACTTAATTCTGTATAATAAATACTAATATTGTATATAAATAATACACTACAAAATAACAAATATAGATTTTGATATACTTTTTTTAAAGAATTGTTAAATTTTTATTATTTATTTATTCCTTTGGAACAGACTTTTGTTCCTTCATTGTTCCAAAATCAACTAATTACACGTCTCACTCCTGATTGGTGCATTCCGGGCCTCATTAACCGCGGTTTCTGGAATAGAAACGTGGCAAACTAAACCATGGTGGGCCTCTTGGTACGTTTCTAAAGAGTATTTTGTATTGGAAGCGCTATATATCGATGCTTCAGTCTTACTAGAATTCTCACTCAAACAAACATACCTTACCATACGTACGTGCTCCCTAGTGAGCGCAAGGTACGTGCCGTATATGCGGAGTGCCGTTCGAGCTCTCCTGCGACTCAGTTAAGGACGACTTGCTAGGCCAGGGCATAAGGATGCCTTATACATCGATGCTTCAGTCTTACTAGAATTCTCACTCAAACAAACATACCTTACCATACGTACGTGTTCCCTAGTGAGCGCAAGGTACGTGCCGTATATGCGGAGTGCCGTTCGAGCTCTCCTGCGACTCAGTTAAGGACGACTTGCTAGGCCAGGGCTTCCCAGTTGAGACTTTGCACAAGATGCACAGTGCAAGTGCAGCCAGGTTGCCCACACAACAAATACAGCCCTCTAAGGGAAATACAGAGGATAACAAGCCGAGGGGTGTGCCCGCACCGCCATTATCCTCCCAAAACCACTTCCCCGATTTTCCAAAAACGGGCCAGGGCAACACCGGGCGAGCCTGGGGGCCGCGAAGTGCAAACCCGCCACAGGCGGTACCCAACTCCGCCCCAACAGGGTGTTAATACTCAATCACTAGCCGACGACCTGAAAACGGTGTTCACCGCCATTCAGAGAGTCGATATGAAGGAAGTATATGTTCTTGTGGATACCCTTAGAACTGCCCGCAGCTTGCAGGAGCGTCTTTTAGCGCTCTGCGAGCACGAACATCTGAGCTCTTTGTAAGCTACAACAATTTTTGACAATATGTGAGTAATGACGCAGTGGTTGCAAACAGGCCATGGAAATTTCTTACCACCAGGCAGGCCATATGCGACAGTCGCATTAGTGGTATAATAAAATATATTTACATAGACTCTATGATATAAAATTGTCTGCTAATTTTACTATTAGTCTCTATATAAGGTCCTGTGTTGTAACTACTAAGCTATGTCACAGCAGACTGCCTGTGTGATAACTTAACTTACAGTGAAGCATCATTGATTTCTGTGTCAGTGTTGTGGATGACAGATGGCATATCCCTATTGAACGAAATATTATTTAAGCCTTGGTTTGTTGTATGTGATGTGTCTTCAATTTCACATGTTTTATCTTCATCAAGCTGGCGAGTAGATGTTGCAGTGTTACTGTCATTCTGGTAGATTCTAAAAACATATAAATAGTTCATTAATGGAAAATTCTTAGGAACAAAAGCACATAAAATACATTAATGATTATAGTTTTTTTCTACAAAGAGAGAAAAACTAATATCCCCAGTACGGGTCACTACGCCAACCGCGTCGAGTAGAGTGCATTTCGAGATTGGGCGAGATCACCAGGGATTAGAAAAACATAACAATTTCATACTTTACAACAAAAACTAAAAACTTTTCGTGATATTATTTAACTTACGTATTTTTAACGTAAAGTATTTGTGCATTGTATGAATCAAATAGCCAGACTACACAATCGTAAGAAATCTGAACAGAGAGATCACATCTACAAGGTGATGTCGTAGCCTGATCTTACGAATGATAAATAATTGGCAATAGTAAATGCATAAGTTATTATAACTTTACTATGGTCGTGTTGTTACCAAAAAACTAATTGTAAATGATATCACAGTTGTGTGGTCCAGTGGTGTCATTGACAATGCATGCTTCCTTTGTGTATTCTATTGATTGTACAATAGATTGTGTTCAATCTCGTTTAATATAATGCCCAAAGCTTTCTTTTACAATCAAACTCCTCCTCATTCCACATTGTCATATGGAGGAATAGTTGGATACAGTGCAATTATAGATTAGTTCTCTTCTGAGAACCGTTTCTCATTCAATCACATTGAATCACAGCACCAGGGACATCTATTATAAAGGCTATACTAATTTTGACGAACTCGGTGGCTCATGGCATCTATTGCCACACTGGACAAACATTTGTGTGGTTCATGCACATGTCTTTTTGTCATGTACTGGATGATTTTATGTGAGATAGAATGCATGAAAGCAGCCCATCTGAGGAAGTACTTACCCCTCACAGAAAAACCACAGCTCTCTCAATAGCAACTCTCTGGAGGGTTGTTGTGTTCCTGCGTGTGAATGAGGTCACCAGTAACCTCCTTATGAGTTGCTGTGATAACAGCAGTGGCGGCATCGTGCGAATGATACTTAATGTATTACAACTGTTGTTAGGCTACGGTAACCGCTTTACATCAGGTGGGCCGTGTGCCTGTATGACTCCTTACATTCCCCAAAAAAAGTAACATCTATCCTGAGGACTGCCGCAATTGACTTGTCTGAAATTTTGAAGCATCAGCCTGAGATTGTCAAGATGTTGTCCTTCAAGTCTAAAGAGAGACTTCACCTCTGTACTGATAAAGGTTCGGTTTGTGTTCCGAATAGTTATTTGATGTGGTGCTTACAGCCCCATTTTTACAATTGCATCTTGCCATTGACAGATACTCAGGCATTGAAACTAAAACGGTCAGGTAGACTGAAGGTTTTTGTATTCATCACTTAAATTGTGGATTAAACTCCCTGCTGAGGTTTTCCTAAGAGACTTCTAGCTTTTGGTTTCTTCACAACAGATGTGAAGAGTTATTAACGATTTTTGGCAATATGCGAGTAATGCCACAGTGGTTGCAAACAGGCCATAGTAATTGCTTACCACCAGGCAGGTGATATGCAACTGTCGCATTAGTGGTATAATAAAACACATGTGCATAGACTCTATGATAGCAAATTTATCTGCTAATTCTACTATTAGTCTATTGCAAGGTCCTGTGTTGTAACTGCTAAGCTATGTTACAGAAGACTGCCTGTGTGATAACTTACAGTGAAGCATCATTGATTTCTGTAGTGTTGTGGATGATAGATGGCATATCCCTATTGAACGAAATATTATTTAAGCCTTGGTTTGTTGTATGTGATGTGTCTTCAATTTCAAATGTTTCATCTTCATCAAGCTGGCTAGTAGATGTTGCAGTGTTACTGTCATTCTGGTAGATTCTAAAAACATATAAATAGTTCATTAATGGAAAATTCTTAGGAACAAAAACACATAAAATACAATAAATGATTATAGTTTTCTTAAAGAAATATATGCACCATATATAACATTTAACCTAACCTAAAAGACCTACTATTTAACTTGTGATCATAAAAATACAAAAATTATACTATTTGTAATGGTCTATTATAGAATTCATAAAATTTGTTACAACAAAAGTATGTAGTTTAAAGAAGGCACAATAGGTGACACATGAATCACCAATATTGACATAATATATGAAACATTAAGCTTAATCAACATGCACTGATGTCCAAACAATTCTACAGATTTATTCTCTGAGAGACATGAATGGACAAAGTTTCAAAGAACCATTTTCTCAATTTTCAAGAACCTTATACCTTCGAGTATATTCCCTCTTTGGACGATGGCGAAAAGGCTCCCCTTCCACTTGTTCCTAAATTAGATGACAACCCGAAAAAACTGCATTCAAAAGGCGTAGGAGGTTATTACACTATTTAGTGAGGATTTCAAGAAACTCGTGAAAATTGTCTTGCTAGCAGTAGCAATGTCTATTCGAAACGCTATGATCACCACCTTACATCGTGAGGGCTGTCTGCGTTTCACACGACGTTTTTACATACTTACTTTAATAATTATGGACCCTGAATTACATGTAAAATAAGGAAAATCTTTACAAACATATTACTTATTCTGAGAATTTAACCGACTCATGCGATGACTTTTCTTTTTCATCATAAAAGGCTGCGTTTGTTTCAACAATTCGGCAACCTTGTCCATACGCTTTGCTCTATATTCATAAAATGTATTACGAAATAAATCCTTCTCTTCATCACTTAAAGTAATCCATGACCGTGTAGCTTCCGATAACAGCGAATTTTCCTAAAAAATAATAATTTCCATATCATCAAACAGAAATTAAATTTAAACTCTATATTAAAAAAATTTTAGCAGCGCAACAATATTATTATCACCTGAAAATTATTCGTTCGTTTTCTTTTAGATATATATACATGTATAAAGAAATTAAAAACAGATTTCATCTCCTTTCGTTGCGGTTCCATTTTTGCAATAATGATTATTGTGATACGTTTAATTTGATTAATTAAAGAAAATATTGGGATAAAAAATATTTCATTTTATTTCCACAAACAAACAAACAAGACGAGAGGTCTAAACTAAAAATCTACAACTTTTTTTTAATTTCCGATGCGAAGATGGAACAGGCAAAGGGATCTAGCCCATACAGCCAAGTGTTCAGTTCAGAACCATTTCAAAATCTTATTTCTAGATGTTCCAGTTTCAGGAACTGTGCTGAAAAATACTTGAAAAGGGTACGCAGGCCAACTCCTACAGTTTGTGTACCACCCGTAATATTAAAGTGAACAAGATTTTCTTCATGGACTTAATAGAATCTTCCAAAAATGCATAGACTTGTTATATTTGAGCTTTTTAATTAGGTACTGTATAAGTTTAGCACTTAGAGTACGCGTCACAAAAGAAGTCCCGTAGACGCAACGCTGCAGTCGCAAGTCAAAATGTTGCCAGCACTGTATTTTTATTTTACTTCTTTGTATTTCTGTAGTAAATTCCTCCTCGCTAGCAATCTATACTATTTATAATAAAATTGTAACTGGACGATGTCTGTACATTGGAAATATTAAAAAAAGTTTATGTGGAGGGTATGAGTAAATAAAAAAATAAAAGCCAAAATTGTTTTTAGAATTTTTATCTGTATGGTTGTTTAATATCACGTAAAAACTACTGCACCGAATTGGATGCGGTTTTCACAGTTGTGTTTCTAAAGGTCCAACTTAAAATCTGGTATATTTTTTTCTTATGTATCTTATATAGAAGTGGTGTGATTGCATAGGGCTACTCCACGCGGGCAAAATCTAGTTAAGTCATATGCAAATAAAAACAACAAATATATATATGACTATGCCTACATATATATATATATTTTCACGTAAAGTCCCTTGCGGGGCAGGCAGAGAGTACCGGGCGCCTCATGACTAGACCCTTACACACCAGACCTCTCATTTATTTTACGTTCATAGCTCTTTTCATGCGCGCTTGCCGATTCTTACGACTCTTGACCTCATCTTGATAAATCAAGACCAATTCGGTCATGATAGGCGACTCTTCGCATTCCTTGACTCCTAAATCCTTCTGCTTTCGCATTATCAATCTGTTTGGTCTTAAATCACGCATTCGTTCTACATGTCCGAACCAACGGAGCAAGCCTTTTCCTGCCTTACACCGACATGTCATGTTACGTCATGATTTCAAACGCGTTCTGCAAGTGTTACGCAACAGACGAATTTCAACCGCACTTATTCTACTTTCATGTTCTTTCGGCCATATCCAGCTCTCGCCTCCAAATAATAATAAGCAAGTATACATACTTAAAATACATGATTTAATTAAGCATTTTAAATTTTTTCGAAGTAATTATGTTCATTTAACGAGGTAATTCAACTCATAGAGCAATGACTGTCACTGTAGTGATCAGATTCAGTATCACTATCACTCGCGGTTGATATGATAAACCTTTCCATAGTAACATCTATTAATCCATCATTTTAAAATACTGCTCTTCTAAATGCACCAAAAGCTTACATTGGGCTTTCCAATCTTCAGGTGTGATGCTTGCAAAAGCAGCTTCTGTCAATCTGACGATTTCTTTCGCATCCTGGGCCACATTTTTTTCAGCCACCCTTCTTTTCACATGTGATAAGTGGGTAATCTTGCAACCTCATGGTTGTGCTGCTTAAGCAATTCATCAACGGCAAAGATTGGTTGACCTTTGTTAGTTTTAATAATATCATACAAAACTGGCTTGATCCAGTTTTCCTCAAAATATAATTCCTTTTCTCTTAGCAAGTCCTGCATTTCCGATTTTAAACTAGACATGGTCGGTGCTTTATTGACTTGGGTGCAGTGGTATCCAGCGTTATCCATTAACACAAGGCAGTTTTCGGGTAAATTGGGTATAACTTTTTCAGTCATCCATTTCATAAATTTTTTTACATTCATATCATCGTGGTAATCAGATGATTTTGTTTGTGATTTGAAAATTTATAGTCAATTTTCCACGAAACCATTTTCAGAGTCAGTATGTGCAATTATCCATCTACTTCCAACAGAGTCAGAAATTAAAACTCCTTGTTCTTCGTCACTTTGCCAACATTTTTTCACATGATATGTGGGGTGAACATATGTTTCATCTAAAAACACAACAGGCCGCTTATCAATTAATCTGTTTTTTCTCATCCTCTCTATGTACCTGGCACGCCAAGCTGTTATATCATAGTGTTCCATTAAAATTTTCCGTTTTGATTGACATCGTTTAAACTGAAATCCAATTGTTTTCAATATTCTTCGTAGTGTTGTATTACTTCCTTTAAAATTTATATCTTGTTTTAATTCAAGTCTCAATTTATTGACAGTAGGCAATTTCTTTTTCACTAAATAGAAAAAGTGTATTTTTTGACGTATGACTGAAATATCAAAATCGTCAAAATCAATTCTTATAGGATGTGGCCTACTTTTTCCCGGTGTCACAAAAGCTAATGTTGTTGGCAATACTCGATTTCTTTCTTTTGACCACTTTGAATTTATGAGAGAAAAGATTTTCTTGATATTAGTGTTATGTCCGGTATACCTAACACATATTCAGACACTGTCCGTAGTTCTACACTGTTCCTCAGAAATCCATTGCTTAAAAGAAATACAAGGTAATAGCTAATTATAACCAGGTTTCTATTTGTTCTTCCTAGCATTATACAGTTACCTAATCTCATTAGCATTAGCGAGGAATTGTGTACCTATACAAGGTGTTTAAGCTGTCGTCTTTTTGAATAGAATTCATAAAATTTTTCAAATAATTTTTAATAGTTTATTTCGCAGTGCGTTTAAAAAGACCAAAGATTTTTCAATGTTGCTCCAATCTAGCAAAAAAGACCCTGTTACATCAATCCAGTCGAAAACTTTTAGGTCCTCAAATGGAATTTAAATAGTCATTGATTTCCATATAAAAATCTTTCATTTTAGTTGAAAATTCTTTTCGTAGACATTTAACTTTTTCAAAATTGCCCTTACATTTAGAGGACAAAAATGCATTATCATCATCAACACTGTTTTCTTTCCCTGTGTGAATTATTGCCATTACTGAATGAACGTGATACAGGTAACCTTCGGCATACTCATTGTTAAAAACTGCAGAATGTACTGGTTGGTTTATCAAAACTAAAAAAAGCCGTCAAGTGCGAGTCCCGTAAAAAAATATTTTCGCAAATTATTGTCGCAAAAAAAGTATTTTTCTGTGATGGAACTACAAATTTACGGTTTTCAGATTTTTCTTTTAGTAGTGCTACATGACATTGCTTCTTACCAAATTTTATGATTGTAGGTCAACGGGAAGTAACCCTATAGGTTTTGACTCCCTTGTGAGTGTCTAAATATCCGCATAAACGAGGCATACACAGCCGTTTCTTTTTATTGCGTTGACTTAGAAGTTTGATTTTTTCACTACTCGAAGGGATTATACAACAAAGTGATCCTATAAGGGTTCCGTTTTTCCTTTTAAGGTACGGAACCAAAAAATATTCCTTTAACGAGTCATAGTATTTTAAAAGGTTTTCAATTGTCGGAAAAAGACTTAATCAGTGTGTTTTGGAGTGAGACTGAATTAGAATATATACTCCACACCGTCCTGTCTAAGATTTTCTGTTCTAATCGTGTATGTAGAAAAATGACTATAATTTTTTACAATTACTGATACCTCTTCTGTGGGCAGAATGTCACGTCTATGGTGAACATCATTGTTGCACATGAGCAGGACAACCAATACCTATAATGTCTTTCGCTATTTTTTCCTTCAGCTTAAAAAAACAACAGATGGATGCGCTTCGCGGTTCATGTCAGTGAATGCCGGTATCCCACAGGGCTCCGTTCTATCGCCCACCCTCTTTCTTCTGCATATCAATGACATGCTGCGACTTGGTAATATTCATTGCTATGCAGATGACAGTACGGCCCATGGGCGATATTTCGGTCGGCCTGGTGCTGGTCGGGCAGAAATCGGTGAGAGGCGTGAGAGTTTTGTCGTTGAACTGAATCGGGTTTTGGATCTCATTAGTAAATGGGGTTCCAATAACCTGGTTGAGTTTAATGCTGAGAAAACTCAGGTTTGCGCGTTTACAACAAAAATGTCCCCCTTCCTTCCCACTTCCAGTCTTCAGGGTGCTTCCCTCAGTATGCGAGATAGCCTGAATAGGCTGGGTATGGGTATTCATTGGGACCTTAACCAGCGTTATTACATCGAGGGCCTCATCTCAACAGCCTCAAGAAAGCTCGGAGTCCTGAACAGGGTGCGCCGGTTCTTCGCGCCGGACCAACTATGTCTGCTTTATAAGACACAAGTTCGGGCCTGCGTGGAGTATTGCTCGCATCTCTGGGACGGCTCCGCACAGTATCTTCTTGAGGCTCTCGATAGGTTGCAGCGACGGGCTATCCGCATAATTGACGACGAAGAGGTCACCAAAAATCTAGAACCTCTTCAACTCCGTAGGGACATAGGCTCTCTAAGCGTATTTTACCGCCTTTACCATGGCGAGTGCTCTGAAGAATTGTTTACCCTTATCCCACCCTCACCCTTCCGTCATAGAACCACACGTGCGGGCTTGCGATGTCATTGTTCCACGGTTGAGAATATCTCTTTGCGTACCAAAAAGTTCGGCAACTCCTATCTTTGTCGTACCATTAAAAAGTGGAACGCCTTGCCTGCACATGTGTTCCCTCCTTCCTACAATATTCGATCCTTCAAACGAAGCGTGAAGAAGCATTTTGCGGGTCAGCATGGCAGCGTCAACTGACAGGATACGGGATGTAGTATGTTGTCAGTTGCAGTTGCGATTTGGGCTCCTCTTTCGCTTACCATCAGGCAAAGAGGGGCCACTATGCTGAACTAATATTTAAAAAAAAAAAACATTGTCTGTTCCAGCTCTTTCTCTACCACGATTCGCCACGATAATCGAAATACTGAACCAATACAGGAACTAATTCAGTTGCACCATGTATGCTAGCGTCAGAAAGAAAGTACTTTTTTCGTGGCGCTGGCAGGCTAGTGATATTAGAGGAATTCCAGATTTTTTTTTTAGTTACGGAGGGCTGACGGAGGGATAACGAAGAAAGCATACTCAGAGGAAGTATACCTAGAGTTGACAAACGCGAACACAATGGCAACAAAAGTACATTCAATAACAAGGTTACCAGACTGTGGAAAATTTACTCCACTAATGCGTATCGGCAATTTGAAATTTACAATGTACCCAGTTAACTGTTTACCATAAGAAACTTGCATAGGATGTGTATTGTGTGCTATAATAATATACTCATAATATGATATTAGCAAATTAGCAATGTAAAAAAATCGAATAAGTCGATACAGCCATTTTTACACACTAAGTAATAAAAGTTAATATATACATACGTATGAAAACTACAGTATCGGAATAGATCAACAAACATATTTGCACTTTAATATTATTAGAATAGTATTTTTTTACGCAAATCGAGTTACTTTATAGATCTACTAGCGGCCTGCCCCGGCTTCGCACGGGTGGACATTTATTTTTAAACATTTTGGGATAAACGAAGAGTAAATGAATCTTTAGAGAGTTTTTTAAATAGTTTTTCTTAAGTAGCTTTTTTTTTCAGACAAATTACTTTAAGTGGTAAGTACTTAGTGGTATTTAATTTTTTATTAGTTTTTATCCATAACCCTAATTACAATCGGAAAGTTTATTTTTTATTTATTTATATTGTTTTTAGTTTTATTGTTACATTTCTTTTTTACATTTATTTTAATATATATAACATATATTTCGAGACTTTATATTAATTAAATTTAATAGGTTTTACTTTTTTAGTTTCCAATATGTCTACCTTAAGGCTGTATACTATATTGGCTGTGGTATTCGTAGATGGCAACAAAATATATTGATTTTTAGGAACTACTCGAGAAAGTGCAACATATAATTGGCTATGAGAAAAGCATTCTTCTCTTAGGTCGATGCCAAAGATCGAGAAAGTTTGTCCCTGGGATTTATTTATTATAAGAGCAAACGATACCTTTAACGCTTTAAAAGACATGGGCAAATCTGTTGGTATCATCGGGATCCGCGGAATGTGAGCTAGCTGTCCGGCCGTGGGACCGGTGATGATCGTTGCTATAATTAGATTGTCTCGTAATTCCTTTATCAAAAGCCTTGTGCCATTACACATATTGGGAGGGCTTAAATTTCTCAACAGCATAATGGGAGTACCTACTTTTAATTTTAGTTCGTGTGGTGGCAAGCCGGCGGGATAGAGAGAATTTAAAAATTCTTGTAGATAGTGCACTGTATCTTCGATGTTGCACACGTTATCAATAGATTTGTAACATTTAAAATCACCTGGTACTTTTTCAATAATCATTTTGTTTATCTCATTTACTGAGCTGTTTTTCGGTGAGACGATCGCCCTCGAATAGAGCCAATCAAAATTTATTTCTATAAGATGTTCGATGTCGGGATAGATTGTCTCTATAAGGATTTCTAGACTGTGAACAGTTTGAGCCAATTCATTATCCAATAATACTTGGAGGCTATGTGCAATTGGAGATGGTAATTTTCCGCTTTCAAGTTTAAGTAATTTTTGTGAGAAATTGTCGTTGCCGTCATTATTTAAACGTGCTCTCATATTCGTGCGCAAATTGAGAGTTTCAATTGATTGCCACAAAGGTGATGATTTGAGGCACCCTTTTCTGAAAAGAACTTTTTAACTGGAACAGAAAAATTGTGGTATGAAAAAGTCAAAACATTCAATGTCGGTAGCGCGCGAACAAAGAATATAATACTATAAACATCAGAAGCTACAACAAAAATTGGGACACATTCTTAGCCTTTATAACAGAATTAAATATTCCTATTGATGTTATAGTTCTGACTGAATGCTGGCTGAGCCCTCACTTTATCCCCGACACCCTAAATGAGTATAGATCTTATTATACTAAAAACAATATCAATAAAAACGACGGAGTGGTTGTATTCGTGAAATCAAATATTCCCGTTTCTTGCACTGAACCCAATATTACGGAGGGCAGTTGTCTTTTGCTGAATTTGTTCCATGACTATACTATACTTTGCTCTTACAGGTCACCATCCTTCAAAAACCCTACCAACTATATAAATTCACTAGATACCATTTTAGAAACAAGCAAAACTAAAAACATCATCCTCACAGGTGATATTAATATAAATATTCTACCTAATTGTGATGATAACTATTCAAATCATTACTTAGAAATGTTGGCCAGTCATGGTATTTTGCCAGGTGTTAATATACCAACTAGAATTGATAGTTGCATAGACCATTTCATGGTAAAAACTACTAACGAAGCAAAAACTTTTGTTTACGAGGAATTCACAGACCATCGCCCTATACTTCTAGTTGTATATAAAACTCAAACTGTAAAATATGAAGTTCCAACAGTAAAAGTCAAGCTAAGCTATGATAACATAGGAAATAGTCTGCTTGATCATGACTGGTCCAACCTATACGCTGCTGAGGATATAGACACAGCCACTAACGAATTAATAACCACTCTGCAAAATATCCTTTCTGAAAATACTTGTATATCGAAAATTCCTAAAATTAATAAACTTCTTAAACCATGGATCACAGTGGGACTAGTCAAATGCATGCGTAAACGAAATAAGCTATATAAAAAATGTGTAAAACAACCGAACAACATGGACCTCCAACTGGAATATACCAACTACCGCTACAACTGTAACAAGATTGTAAAAAATGCAAAAAAGCTATATTATCAATCTTTACTTTCCAAATCTAAAGGTAACACAAAGCAAACATGGAAAGTTATTAAAGAGATCTGCTGCTTAACTAAAGAAAAATCTACATGTGAAGAACTTCTAACAATCAAAGATAGCCCAGTAAGAGGTCCCTTACAGAGGTAAACAAGTATTTTACATCGGTGGGCAAAAACCTAGCAAATCAAACCCTATCGAAACTCGGAACTACACCTGAAATTTTAGCATCTAAAACAAAATCCCTTAAAAATCCTGTCAACTCAATGTCTTTTATACCTACAGACTCACTTGAAGTAAAAGAGATCATTATGAATCTCAAATCTGACTCAGCCCCGGGTTCTGATAAACTATCAGTAAACTTTTTGAAATTTTTTTGTGACTTACTAATCGAACCAATAACAGCTATTTGTAATCTAAGTCTTTCCACGGGCAAATTCCCCAACCAGTTCAAAATAGCCGCTGTTTGTCCTATACACAAAGCTGGAGACAAAAACCAACCTTCGAACTACAGACCCATATCATTGCTATCAGTCCTCTCCAAGGTCCTTGAAAAATTAGTCAATAAGAGATTAGTCAGCTTTCTGGAATCCCCAAACTTGTTAGCAACCAGTTTGTTGGCAACCAGTATGGTTTTAGAAGAAATCGGTCAACGGAAGATGCGCTTCTAAAGCTAACATCCACTATTAGTTCATATTTGGATAAGGGAGAACGTTGCGCCTGTGCTTTTCTGGACCTCCAGAAGGCCTTCGATACGGTCTCCATTCCAATTCTATTACAATGTCTTGAAGATGTAGGTATCAGAGGGATAGTCCACTCCTGGTTCCGGGACTATCTTACTCATAGACAACAGTATGTAAAAGTAAATAACCACGAAAGTCGCAAGTCAGAATGCTCCTATGGAGTACCACAAGGCAGCATTCTCGGGCCTAGCCTGTTTTTAATCTATATTAACAACTTATGTAGTCAAGATATTCCTGGTGCAGATCTACTGATGTTTGCCGATGATACTGCAATAATATTCCACGACAAAACGTGGGCTGGTGTGAGGGCTCTGTCGGAAGCCGGTCTGGCTAAAATTGCCGCTTGGCTAGAGGACCATCTTTTAACGTTAAACACTACTAAATCAAATTACATCTGTTTCTCAAAAACTTCTGCCACTTGTCCACCAGCGGATTTTAAAATTGCTATTCACACATTCCCCTGCAACCGTAATGGATCCTGTGTAACACCTAACTCATGTAACTGCACTCAACTTATAAGAGTCCAATGGGTAAAATATCTCGGAGTTATAGTTGATGAAAATCTGCGTTGGGATTATCACATCCGCTCCATATCTGTTAGGGCCAGGAAGCTGATGTATATTTTTAAGAAACTTAAAATCACCGAGGACCCTGATCTTCTCATAAACACATATAAAGCACTTTGCCAGTGTATTCTCACTTACTGCATCACCTCGTGGGGAGGGGCCTCTAAAACGCACATATTGGTTGTAGAACGAGCTCAAAGAGCCGTCCTCAAAGTTCTTCTAGGACTTCCCTTTCGCTATCCCACAGAAACATTATACAAACAGGCAAATGTCTTGT
The DNA here is from genome assembly GCA_947507595.1 of Pyralis farinalis. NCBI lineage: Eukaryota > Metazoa > Arthropoda > Insecta > Lepidoptera > Pyralidae > Pyralis > Pyralis farinalis. The sequence goes on along the minus strand of OX382259.1, from coordinate 20,879,754 downwards.
CTGTTAGGAAACTACATATTTTAGTTAGCCTTACTAGATACCACCGATTATCCGTCCCTTTCATCCCTCTAACTAAAAAACGTATACAGCGATGTCCAATTCCTAGAGTTGAAACCAGATTTGCACAAAGATTCTTCGATTATATTGCTCCATTTTTGTATAACAAATTTTTATTGACAGACAAAAATATTATGACCCTTAGGGCCAATTCATTCAAAAAAGTTCTTCTCGCATGGCTAGCTGGAAAGACCTATGATGAGACTGAAGAATTATTTAATATATTGAGCTAAATAACTATACTTGTTACCCCAATTATATACTTAAAAACATACATGACACTCAAATTCACCCACTCACACAAACACCCACAAACCCACACACATACACACACACACACACTTATACATAGACAGAGAAAGATATAGACAACATTCACAGCATAGAATATTACATATTATATTATTAGATTGTAATAAAACTTTCAAACCTTTCGCTTTATATATAAGGCACAACTGAGATTTATATAACTGTTCGCTATTTATAATTTAGTAAGTTAACTGTAATGCTAAGTCCATTGAAGAGCCTGACTCCCATAACACGGGGAAACCTAAAGTGGGAGCCAGTGAAACAGAAATTGTAACATTCTTGCTAAAATAAATTACTAGAAATAGTAATAAAAGACTACGATGATGTTCTAGTTAAAGAAAAACCGTGACTCGTTTTAAAGTTTGTGCCTAGTCTATCAAAATATAAACAAAAATGTAAAAGCTAATTACATATAATACTCCCTGACGGGAGCGCGCGAATGAGCCGCGCGGGTACCTATTTCATAGATGTGCGCCGGGCCGCCCGCTGCCACGCGCTGCCGTGGCCGCCGGTGTCGCAAGCAAGGGATTGAAACACAGAACAAAATCCGTCATATCTTTGGAATGGAATGTCCGATTTCGTTAATTCAAAGAGTAACCTACAGGCATTGAAACAGTCTTGAATACGAAATGATTTATTTGGATAAGGATTAATTTTATTTAATTACCAAGGTACGAATAATGTGGGCTAGTTGTACCGGCGGAACTATAGCATATTTTAACATGAAAAAGTAGTTATTGTGACGTAACTGTAATAGTTAGACATATGGTATCGTACGTTTTTGTAGATATTGATGTCCTCTATAAAACTGTAGTACATTACTTTGCTCTATTGTCAATAGTTTCAGCAGCGTACGCGGTATAAGGATTTTTTGGTATCTTTTACACACGTTATCGAAGTTTTCATACGGATCCCTAACTATTTTTAAAATATTTTATAGCCTATGTTAATCATTTATATTATAGCATTCTAATGGTGAAAGAATTTTTGAAATCGGCCCAGTAGTTTTTGAGTTTATTCATAACATACATACAAATCTTTCCTCTTTATGATAATAGTATAGATTAATTAATAGTAAGCCTGAGTTAGTTTCACTAAGATCTGTGAAATCATTGGAATAAGGATAGGAGATTCCTATTATGTCGAGCTTGGTGGCGCAATGGTGAAACGCGCTGTTATGCTACTTTGACACTAACGCTCGTGGGTTCGATTCCCACACAATACAAACATTTGTGTGCATGAACATGTCTATTTGTCTTGGTCTGGCTATTTTCTATGTATAATAAGTATGTATTTACAAAAAAAAAATGTATTTACGTATGTTTATCACTTGTCTAGTACCCATAACACAAGCTTCGCTTACTTTGGGGCTAGATGATTCTGTGTAATTTGCCCGACAATATTTATTATTTATTTATTATGCCATCAAAATTAATGCCTATGTTTTCTGAAACCAAGTGAAATTTACCAAGACTTTTTGAGAGTTGTTTAGTCCAATATCTAGTAGAAATGACCAAGGCTTTCAGAAAATTCAGAACCTGAGTATATGCCCTTGAACTTAATTTCTGGGGTTAGATTAGGTTAAACCTGCAAGGAATTTCTTTTTATAAGTGATATGCTTGAACCTGAATCTATCAAAAGTACTAAAGGTTTATGGGAATGTAGAGTTTTTACAGAAACATGTGGTAAGTGTATATTTTTGTTGAAATGAATCTCATAAATGTTTTGATAAGCAGTTAAGGCGACACATCGAAAAATTAGACCAACTTTCATCGAATAGTATAGGCTAATGACTAAACTGACGGATCTAAGATTTTAATATAAATAACTTCATTTCTTTATCTTGAATTTGCTTGCTCAAATACGCGATTGTGTAAAATTGATTCGATAATAATTACTTTCGAAAACACCTCCTGAAATTCATTATTTTTGAAATTACAACGAAGTTGTTCTGTTTATACGCTTCAAAATTACTTAAATCTATTAGTAATATCTATGTTTATAATATGGTTGCTGCATATTTTGATAAGTGAAACATGAAATTTTTTAAAAATATTTTAAGTTTCTGACAATTTCTAAGCGATCACATTCGTCTTGGGTGCTACGTGTTTTCGACCTTATTGTGCGGTAATGAGGATTATAAACGCGTTGACTAACTACATCCAGCCAGTCCGGCTGCAGCCCGCTTCGAGGTGAGACCTATGTCGACTGTCTGCTCGAGCTCGCTCCATTTACATCGCGACACCGAAGTTTTTATAATTAATAGTTGTAAATATTCAATATTATAGTATTTAGCGTAAGTGTATTATTATTAGATATAAGTAGTAAATAATATTATAGGTTTATATATATTTATTATACTGTTGTAATAATGGGGAACACTAAAAAGAAAATATATAGAATAAAAATACAAAGAAAATGTTCGTAGAATGGAGGAGGCGAACAAGACAAGGTATTTTTTTTTTTTAATTATTATATTCATTAAACATATTATAATAACATTGTGTAGACATATTTCTAGTTTTTAGAACAGTTCCTAGGTATGGTTGGCCCAAGCTATTTAATTCCTCTTCAAACTTTTTTTTAATTTTGCTTACTTAATAACTCTATATAAAACTGCATTAATTAAATAAGAGTTATTTTTTGCAGGAATAAACTTTCTAACATTTGATAATTGGTATACATTATCCACAGGCTGACCGCGTACCTATATAGGACGTCAAACTCCTATTATATCCATTATAATCTGACCGAACTCCGACTTAGAAGTTGTACGTCGGTGGAGGTCAGGTTACGTTGGAAATTTATACCAATAAGGTTCGCGCTCTCAGCACATAGCAACCAGTGGAGACTCTTTATTTCTTTGTATTAAAATAAAAACTTATAAAATAGAATATTTTTGCTGTTTTGTTTTTTAGGAGAAACTTACTAAATAAACATATTCCACTAGAAGAATCACTACTCGATTTATATGCTACTTTAACGTAAGTGTCATACGGGACGACAAACTCATAGTAACCATTATAAGCTCACCGAACTCCGACTTAGACATTGTACGTAGGTGAAGGTTAGTTTACGTTGGAAATTTATCCAATCAGAAGATAGAAAACCAGTGGAGGTTTTTTTTTTTTTTTGTATTAAAATAATTACTAGTAAAATAGTATATTTTGATAGTTTTTAAAAAAACTCGGTATGTTTCATGTTAAAGAAGCGAGCGAGGTGTGTAAGTACCGAGTCATGTGGCGCTCACGAGGGATTTAGCGTGAAGATATAGATAGATAGTATACTTATACCCATGGTACTCGTGAAAACGAATAATATTTACTATGAACCAACACTGAAAACACAAAAAAATCATCTATTCTATACATTGTGGTTAGTATTGAACTATTGTACGGATTAGATTTATTTTGCAACATCAGAGATGGTCCTGGTTCTTTCTTCTTGAGAGTTTAATAAATAACAAGGAAACGTACAACAATACAAAACACAGAGTATACATAAGTAAAATACAATAAATGTCATTATACTGAAGTTAAAGTTATGAAACAGCAAGAAAATCATTTGTCACATGTTTTTTTTAAATATGAATAGATTATAAAATCTATTTGTATATATGTATATAGGGTGTCCCTTATTTTTCAAAGTTTTTATTTTCTAACGCATATGTTTTAGTTTTGTTCATTTGCTTTTAAAACACTCGGAAATTAATTTTTAACTTATTTGGATTACGATAATCCGTGCCGAATTACATCGAAACATGTTCATACAAGTTGCGCGGCAGTGCCGCACGTACTCGCGGTATTCATTTGTTCAAATTCAAAGTCAAAATCTTTTTATTCCGTAAAAATGGCTACATTTGTTTGGAATCGTCACATTTTTTTCCCCTACCGTGCAGTTTATGACTAGGTGAGCACTGATAAAAATACTGCCAAAAAACTCAGGCATCCCTCTTTTGGTATCCAAACAAATTTACATATTTTGTTAATTACATTATAATTGGATCGACTCACTCCCAGGCATTTTTATCATTAATATAGTCAGATACTTTATAATATGCCCTGCTACACAATTTGGCTTTAATAGTAGTTTTAAATTTGTTTATTGACAAATCTCTTATATTGCTGGGAAGTTTGTTATAGAACCGTATACATTGCCCCATAAAATAATTACTTGTTTTGTGGAGACGGCTTGCATATAACACAAGATTATGCTTATATCTAGTATTTATGCTATGAGTATCACTCTTTTTACAAAATGAGTCTATGTTTTTATGGACATACAAAAGATTTTCATAGATATATTGCGATGCGACTGTTAAAATATTTATTTCTTTGAATTTTTCTCTAAGGCTCTCCCGGGGACCAAGTTTGTAGATAGCTCTTATGGCTCTCTTTTGCAATAAAAAGATGGTGTTAATATCCGCGGAGTTACCCCAAAGAAGAATTCCATATGACATAATACTATGAAAGTAGCTGAAATAAACTATTCTAGCCGTATCAATATCAGTGAGCCGTCTAATAGTTTTCACTGCATAAGCTGCAGAACTTAGTTTTCCTGATAATTTTTCAATTTGTGGGCCCCTTTGTAGTCTGGAGTCAATTGTTATACCCAAGAACACAGTTGTCTCCACAGAGGCTAAATTAGTTCCATTAACATGTACATTGGTAGCCACCTGCCTTACATTAGGTGTTGAGAACTTAATTACTTTAGTCTTTTTATCATTTAAAAGCAGATTATTAACACTAAACCAATTAATAACTTTAGAGAGAGCATCGTTAACTTCGTCATAATTACCTAACCGTCTATTAATTTTGAATGTCAGTTATTCTCGTGATTAATACGTAATGTTTTAACTTTTATAAGATGGCAGTGGAATTGAGAAGCAATAAATCAAGTATTTTCTTAGTTGGAGACGTAAATTATCAAATAATAGGCGCAAAATTACCGTCTAACCGTCAAGTTCTTCCTGTACTTTTTTTATAAAATTCGCGAAGTTAAATTGACTGTTAGTGAAAGCGCATACCTAGTCATTCGAGAGTGTATTATATTTAGGGAAAAAGCTAGAATCCCTACCAGAGCTATACCTAACTGTGTAAAATAACTTGTGAATCTTCACCAGGAGGGAGTTGCAAAAAAATTCCAATTTTCTATTTCAATTTCAATCTAATTCAATCTGATAATTTTATTTCTCTTATTTATTCGAAATAAAAAAATCCTGTGTTTACTCGGCGCTATCAGCCATTATGACACTCGAACATCTATAACTTCAAGCCAAATCCCTTGCGGGGTAGGCAGAGAGAGCCGAGCGCCACGTGACTCGATCCTTACATATCTCACTCGCTTCTTTAACATTTATTGCTCTTCTCATGCACGCACGCCGGTTTCTAGGGCTCCTGACATCACCTTCTGATAGAACATGACCAATTTGGTCATGGTAGGTAAGTCTTGGCCTTCCCCGGCTCCTACATCCTTCCACTTTTGCATTGTATATCTGCTTCGTCATTCTTTCATCTTGCATTCTTTCTACATGCCCGAACCATCGGAGCATGCCTCTTCTTATTTTAACACCGACGCTCTCTTTCAGACCAACTCTATTTCTAACATCATCATTACGAATACGGTCTACAAGCCTTACGCCACAAATTTTGCGCAGCGCTCGCATTTCAACCGCGTTTATTCTACTTTCATGCTCTTTCTGCCATACCCATCTCTCGCTTCCATAAGTTAGCGTTGGGACCGACACTGCATTGTGTATAGCGAGTTGTGCCTTCTGGCTCAGGATTTTACTGCCAAGAAGTTTTCCCAACGCTCCATTCACACTATTCCCAGCACTCACTCGTCTTTCCACATCTGCGGTGTACCTTCCATCCCTGCTGAAAGCGCATCCAAGATATACAAACTCATCCACTTGTTCCAACACTTCATCATCAATCGTAATCCTTACATTAGTTCTGGATTCTTCTCTTTCAAATACCATTATCTTTGTTTTCTTCTCATTCAGTAGTAAGCCTTTCTCCATACAGTCGTCTTTCATCGCTGTGACCAGTGTTTGCAGTTTAGATGGTGTATCTGCTAACTAAACATATGTGTCCGAATCAACAAATGGCCCGCTTTAGCCTCTCGATAAACAATGTTGTATTATGTAGCTGGTGTTTCATTCTTCTTAAGGGGGATACATGCCGTCCAGTGGCGCCTCAAGGAATAAAATATCGTATCTTAGCGTGGAAGATAAACATTATAAAGTCATGTGTTGCGTGTGTTACAAATACAATAACGTACTTTTACGTCATTAAACCAACAATTGAAATGTTTTGCTTTCTTTATTATAGGCATAATTGCCAAAAAACGGCCTCTTTTAGCACTTTTGCTTATAACAACGATAGTGGAATATTTTGAGTGTTGGTTTAATGACGTAAAAATACTTTACTATCTTCGTAATAAATGCAACATAAGATTTCATAATGTTTATCTTCTATGCTATAATATGTTTTTTTATTCAATGAGGGCGCCACTGGACGAGACCTAAGTAAGAACAACATAGATACCAAGACATGTTAACTTGTAGAGATATAAACATAAAACGATGTCGTTGATTTCTCTTTCAATAAACTTTTAAAAGTGAATACGTTTCTGTAGTTTTTTATTACTATTATTACTATTGTTTTCCGTCTAGCTTAAATAAATATGTTTGGTTCAGTATGTATAAAGCTAAATAATAATTAAATCAATAATTTTTATTAAATATTGATATTATAAATTTTATTTAAGTGTGACGCGACTCTGTAGCTTTTCTGTTCGTTTGCATTGACTATACGTTGACCCCAGGTTACCTATTAGGCGCTAATTTCAAATTTTACAAATCGAGCGTCGAGTGTCAATTGAGGGGCGCGGGGTGATTGGGCGGAGCCATTTTAAAGCTTCACGATCGAGGTGTCGCCTTAAGCCTTTGGTGCACAAGGATGTAGTGGATTGATTAAGAATGGAGGCGGTAGTTTTGGTAGATTTTGTGAAATTAGTAGAGCTAGTTGAGTTTTTAGAATTAGTAGAATTCGTAGAATTAATAGAACTAGTCGATTTAGTAGAATTACTAGATTTCTTAGGTTTAGTAGAATAATTAGAATGAAACGAATTAGTAGATATAGTAGAGTTAGTAGAATTCTTATGATCATTTCTATTTCATTTAGTAGAATAGGTAGTTTCAGTGGAAATAGTAGGGTGATAGATTTTGCAAACTTATGAACATTCCCAGGGGGTTGTTGACAATTTTGGAATTTTGAATTATTATACTATCTTTTACGACATTCACTTATATCATGGCGCGGGTGTTTGCAATATCTACACCTAATAGGGTTTTAGTAAGTGGGATGCTGCTTGATTGGTGCTGGTTGAAGCGGTATATTGTTCTATCACATACACGGCACCTAGGTCTAGACTCTCTAGGAGGCTTTGAATTTTGTGCGAAGTTGTAGAGTTTCTACTCTTGAGTTGCCAAATCAATAGCATCGTGCAAGGGTTCCGACACCTAAGAATGTTGGAGATATGGCTTGGCAACCCTAATAGGAAGGTGTGCAATGCTAAGTCTTCTGTGCTGGCGATTCACCCTTTCAGTTCACTTGGATCTTTAGTTATATGACAGATATCGGTCTGTAATCAAGTTAGGTATGTCTCTAAACGTAAACTATATTGCGTAATTGACTCGTTGGGTTTTTGTTTACAATTCTGTAAGTCCAATAGTAAGTGGTTTCACTCAGATCAATTAGAGAAAACCTTCAGTGAACAGGCGGACTTGGTTTTGCCCTCTAACGGTGCTAGTATATATTTAAATAAGATTTCCGACTTTACTGAATTAGCCATACTTAATGCATTTTCGCAATTCCTAATAAAGACAGACAATTTATTAATATATATATATATAGTTATTAACGCACAAAACTAGGTCAGTATAACAAACAATAGAATAATTAATTATAAACACTCACAGGTATGATAACAAGACGTTAATAATCGTAAGAATAACATGCTACAAGTGACAAGTTATTCTTACGATTAACGTCTACAACGCCTGATGATGCCTCGTGGAGAGGCGAAACACGTGTCGCAGCGACGACCAGGCCAGTCGTGGCAGCGACGGTGGTGGTGGGGGCATGCGGATTCTGTTCCAGATGGCGGACGACCGCAGCAGTCGAGGCAGAGACTACCGGAGCAGCCATGGCAGCGTCGGCATGTAGCACGTACTAACAGTAGTGGGTGGGTGCCGGCCGGCGCTAGGCCTCATGAACTAATTGGTGGCGGAAGCACACAAAGCAGGTTAGATCAAATTGCATGTAAATTTGACTTTCACAAAATAACGCCTGAATCTATTAAGTATAAATAATACTTGTTCAGTAAAAGAATCATAGGATGTAAGTTTATGTCTGTTTAAACAAAATTAGGTATCTGAATTAAGTAAGAATTACAAGAGAACAAAATGATCTCCGTAATGAACGTGCGTAATGGCGGGCGGAAGACTTACTATGGTGTGAATGTGTGCGTGTCGGCTCGTACGTATAGCGTATGATTTACTATGAAGGTGCTTCAGTGTTTAGTTCGGGAGACGGTGTCTGCTTTTTTATTACGTCTATGCATATAGAATTAAGATTTTGAAATGGTTCTGAACTGAAGACTTGACTGTATGGGCTAGATCCCTTTGCCTGTCTGCCCCCTCGGGAATAAGAAGAACATAAAGACTTCTTCCCGCGCTTTTGACGAGTGACATTGTTCTTATACTTGAATTTTTTACAATTCAGTGTAAAATTAGTTTTATGTGACAATTTCGATAGTGTTTTGTAACATAAGTGCTAGTGCAATTATACAATAATGAAAAAACTCAAATATAACACGTTTATGCACTTTTTGGAAGACGTGAATAAGTTCATCAAGAAAACCTTGTAAAATTCCTATCGTTTTACGGGTGGTATTTAAACTGGGTTAATTGGGTCGAAGTACCCTTCCCAAGTATTTTTTTGAGCACAGTTCTTGAAGCTGGAACATAGAATTAAGATTTTCAAATGGTTCTAAACTGATGACTTGGCTGTATGGGCTAGATCCCTTTGCCTTTCCCCTCGGGGATAAAAAGAACCAAAAAAAAAAAAAAAAAAGAAGAACATAAAAAATACAACTAAATTTTTATTTCACAAAATTCACAATGAAATGTTATTTATTTATTATTTCTTTTTAGTTTTATTGTATTTTGAGCTCATCACGCAAAATACCCATTGTTTGTTATTTGAGTGTTTATCAATACTCGAAAATGTCTCATAAAAAAAAGTAAGTTTGTATTTTTTTCTCTACACAGTCAGATAAAACAAGCTTAAGTCGCCCTTTAGGCAGCCTATGGACGCTTGCAGCACAAGCAGTATTGCTCTCGCGTTACCACCACCTGCTGATGTAACGGTGAATATCCTCCCTTTCGGATTCATTCAAATTTTTCAGGGAATAATTGTTTGGCTACGGTTTTCTATGAAGTGGAGGTGCTTTCTCTGTCAGGTTCCTTCTTATTATTGTATACAAAGTCAGGTAACATTCAAACATATGGCCCAGTAGATGTAAAGTGGTTACCATATCCTATAAACACTTGCAATACAAAGAATATTGCTCGTGCGTTGCTTTAGGAGGTTACTTGCAGTAGAAAAAGGATTGCTTCCGTATTGCCGCTCCTACTGTTACTACTGCAACTCCCCAGGAGCCCACTTGTATCAAAGGAAACCCTTGCTATACAGGAAAGTGTAGTTGTATTATATTTTAGTAATCATCAGTAGTCATGTTTCTTAAACTTATAGCATTTCCTGTCATATCTAGTGTACCTAACCTAGCTTGCAATTATATTCCAGATATGGACTTATTTTACCAGAAAAGACAAAAGTTCACCAGCCTGTATTTCAAGCTGCACACAATGTATTTGGAAATGATTCAGATTCAGATGAAGAATCTAAAAAGAAGCCAGTATTGCTTCGTCCAAGCGATAATGTAAATAGACAGGTTAGAATTCATTATCATTCCTCCTACTGAAGCTGCTAAATAATTTGATACTACAAGTTGATTTTGTGTAGTAAAGGAAGTCTAAGCCAGCCATACTCAACCTTTTTTCCCCTGAACAGCTACACTACAATAAAATGCAACTCCACTACAAATACAATAAATAAATGGAACAATATTATTTTTTCACTATTTTTGTAACGTTAATACTAATATACTACTGTTATTAAAAAAAATGCTGTACTAGGCTTCAGCCCACATAGAAAAGGCTAGCGGTCAACAGGTTGAGAATGGAGGATCTTGAGCCAATTTCGGTTTCAGTCTGGTCTGGATATAAAGATACATTTCTGATGGCATTTTTGAATGCCAAAAATGCTTGAATAACTTTAAAAACGTGAATTATGATTTTAAAGTTATTCAAGTTTGTCCTGAAATAAAGAAACGGTACAAATATACACTTTTCTTCTTCTGGTTTCACATGATCATTGATTAAAATGAATAAGCAGAAAAAATAATAATAATAGAAATTCTCTTTAATCAGAAACTCAACAAGGTATAGTTTTAGATTAGTATTAAAAATAGATCAATGGGATTATTTTGCAACATGGTGGTGAATTATACAATATATATTATACTAATACACTATTTTAAGAGGGGCTCTTATCTGTATTAGTCATAATATCTGTCTAAGCTAAAAAGAGACTCGGTGTTGAAATGTGGTAATCAGTTCATAGAACATTCTTGTAACCACACATATCTTCTTCGTGGGGCCCGCTACCTAAACCTTTACATGGAGCTACTGCCGTCAGACCTCAGAGTCGGACAACGCAGAGGGAAAACCAGGTCTTTCTTAGGTTAGATCACACATCTTTCAAAATATAAATTCTTGGATGTGTGGGTTTCGTCACAATGTTGTCACCACCGAGCAAATGATAAATATAGTACATTGTATAGCCAGGATTTGCACCGCGGACCAGTTGGTCAATGAGCTAGGTCCTTATACTCTGCGTTATCACTGCTCAACCACACCATAGTAAAATCAAATAAGTAGGATATCTTCATACATACGCACCGAACGCGGTTTGTGCCCGTACGCATGCATCGTCGCACGCACGAACCGACAAAATTTATCGCTGCTAAAGGTACGCCAGTCGTGGCTACGACATGCGTAATAGTGCCCGCGCCCATGCACGCACCGCCCGCCGCGCTCCCGCTCGTAATAATTTGTACGCGTACCTACCTACCTACTTTAACTACAAATTCGTAAAGATAGCTAAAAAATAATAAAAAAAAAATTCTGTATCAAATGTTGTTAAAAAATCACAAATTTCCTACAGAATAAAGTACTTTTAATGCCTAATTTTGATAAGTGTAGTAAATGAAAAAGTAAAAAATAATTTAGTGTAAAAAAAAGGGTTGCGTGTACTTATGTACGCGCGTGAGAAGTTATACTTCTCTGGCATCATTAAATAACAAATCCCTGGAGGGATGTGGCGTTCATGCGAGTGAGTGACGTTATCACCTCACAGGCAATTGCAGCCAAATAACAACTCCCTGGAGGGGTGTTGTGTTCATCTGAGTGACGTCACAACTAGGTTCCTAAGGAGTTGCCGTGTCGCGCGCGGCACACTTAATGTATTGCAAGCGTAAACAGCTACAGTGACCGCTTTAAATTGGGTGGATCGTATGCTTGTTTGTTCATGCGAGTGAGTGACGTTACTGCCTCACGGAAAACTGCAGCTAAATAACAATTCGCTGGACAGATGTTGTGTTCATGCGAGTGAGTGACGTTACTACCTCACTCACTCGCATGAATACAACAACCCTCCAGGAAATTGATATATGGCTGCAGTTTTCCGTGAGGTAATAACGGCAGTCACTCGCATGAACACAATAACCCTCCAGGGAATTGTTATTTGGCTGCAGTTTTGTGCATATTTTTCGTGGCTTAATGAGCGGTTAAGCGGGCAGCTTCGACCTGTTACTTTTGTGTTACAGTATCCTAAAATTTCACCCATCATTTTTTCATAACGTGCCAAAAAAGTATAACTTCAATACACTTTCATAATCATTTAATTTTATTTGAATAAATACATGATTCAGTAACGCCACGTTTGAATTAATCCTATTTCGACCGTAATTTTTCAAATGACTAAACAGGTAACATGACGTAGGTAATAAAAAAATTGTAGTCAGCTCCTGGTCTATGTACAAAATATAATTAAAAAACATTTTGTATTATAGATCCCTGATGATTCCCCTACAGGGGAAAATTGTTTTGTATATAGATAGACTGCATTTTTGACGATTGTATCCTACTAATATTATAAATGCGAAAGTTTGTATGTATGGATGGATGTTTGTTGCTCTTTCACTCTTAAACGGCTGAACGGATTTGAATCAAATTTGGCACATAGATAGATTATGATCTGGATTAACACATAGGCTACGTTATTTGACTCCACGCGGGCGGAGCCGCGGGCAGCAGCTTGTAAACTATAAGCGATATCGTTACGTGTTTAGGCTATTATCGTTCGCTCGGGGCTCGAGTCGGCCTACGTATTTGATTTTACTTTGACCACACATATGTTTAGACAATATGGATTGAGGTAGAATAGAATAGAATACACTTTATTGCACCAAAATTAATACATTTAAGTAACATGTTATTGAAAGAGTACAATGGGCGGTCTTATCGCTAAAGCGATCTCTTGCAGACAACCATATCAAAGGAAGAGAAACAATAATTAAAATACAAGTAGGTAGTGGCGCATTTATGACAATACCTATTTACACACATAGATTTATATACTTAAACTCAACAAACTATATAATCGAAAATAATAATAATAAATAATAATAATAATAAATTCTTTATTCAGTAACTGTCTTAAATTAAATAACAAACAATTTGTTGGGGACCCCTTTTAAGTATATTATATACTTGTGTTAGGGGACACCGCTCTTCATAACAAAATCACATTGACAGTAGGTTTATCGAAACTATGTTATAATATAACCGGTTAAAGAAGGTTAAAAATAATAATAATAACAATATTTAAGATGAGTGTAATGAGCAGATAAGTGACAGGACAACAATGTACGTACATATAGCAATACCAAATACACACATGCAAACATACATATACATCCACATATACATAATATACATATACATACACACATACATATTCTACCATAGTTAGATAGACAGATAATGAGATTTTACACTGTTTTTGAAGGACATTAAAGATTGTGCACAGCGAATGGAGAGTGGTAAAGCATTCCACAGTTGCACAGCCCATACCGAGAACGATTTAGAGTAGTATTGCGAAGAGTGAGATGGCGTAATCAGACGAAGGAAAAGAGTACTACGTGTACTGCGATCACAACGATCCCGTACCTCACTGAGATATATGAAACATTCTTTCAAGTAACTGGGAGAAGTAGGATTGAAAAGGATAGAATAAAGAAGAGAGAGTACATGCAAGTTGCGACGTAACCTGATAGGGAGCCACTTGAGCTCTGAGCGAAATTCGGAAACATGATCATATTTGCGAAGCCCAAATATGAATCGTATACAAAGATTTTGAAGGCGCTCAAGTTTTAGTTGAGTAAATCACATTGTATTTAATTTTATATTTCTCATCAAGGAGTCTTTATTTTGCTTGTACTAGACACACTCCATTATCAAATGTTGGATCGTGTAATGACCCCATACTAATCACAGTTAGATAAGTCTGGTTTTTTCATGAAACATCCAAACTTTCTTGTGTATACTAATAGAATTCTCATGGCAAATTTTACAATGTTTCTTTCTGAACAAACACGTTACAATGTGATTCCAGTCCTAATGATTAGATTTGAGTTGAATAAAACAGAAATGGGTTTGTGCTAATTGGTGCACAAAGATGTTTAAAGTATGACTATGAACATTTCTATGCTGTTTATTTTAATTATAAAAATTTGTTAAAACTATTTTTGTACTTAATGTGATTAAAGAGTATATATTTTACTTTTATTACCTGCACCATAAGATAGGTACAAAGGTCAAACAGTGTAGCTTGAGGTGCCGCTGGGTGTACAACTAACAAAACTAAATTATTTTTATATAAAGTTTTGACTCCTCCTGCACTTAATCTTAATCCTGCACCCTATGTTATCTTTATTTTTCTGAGACTCCAAAAATTGTTTGCTTTTTTTTTATACAATATCGGGAGGCATTCAAGCATACGGCCCACCTGATGTAAAGCAGTTACTATTAACGCTTGCAATAAAATAAGTATCACTCGCGCGATGCCTCCTCTGCTGCTTACACAGCAACCCCTAGGAGCCTACTGGTGACCTCACTCACTCGCATGAATACAACAACCCTCCAGGAAATTGATATATGGCTGCAGTTTTCCGTGAGGTAATAACGGCAGTCACTCGCATGAACACAATAACCCTCCAGGGAATTGTTATTTGGCTGCAGTTTTGTGCATATTTTTCGTGGCTTAATGAGCGGTTAAGCGGGCAGCTTCGACCTGTTACTTTTGTGTTACAGTATCCTAAAATTTCACCCATCATTTTTTCATAACGTGCCAAAAAAAGTATAACTTCAATACACTTTCATAATCATTTAATTTTATTTGAATAAATACATGATTCAGTAACGCCACGTTTGAATTAATCCTATTTCGACCGTAATTTTTCAAATGACTAAACAGGTAACATGACGTAGGTAATAAAAAAATTGTAGTCAGCTCCTGGTCTATGTACAAAATATAATTAAAAAACATTTTGTATTATAGATCCCTGATGATTCCCCTACAGGGGAAAATTGTTTTGTATATAGATAGACTGCATTTTTGACGATTGTATCCTACTAATATTATAAATGCGAAAGTTTGTATGTATGGATGGATGTTTGTTGCTCTTTCACTCTTAAACGGCTGAACGGATTTGAATCAAATTTGGCACATAGATAGATTATGATCTGGATTAACACATAGGCTACGTTATTTGACTCCACGCGGGCGGAGCCGCGGGCAGCAGCTTGTAAACTATAAGCGATATCGTTACGTGTTTAGGCTATTATCGTTCGCTCGGGGCTCGAGTCGGCCTACGTATTTGATTTTACTTTGACCACACATATGTTTAGACAATATGGATTGAGGTAGAATAGAATAGAATACACTTTATTGCACCAAAATTAATACATTTAAGTAACATGTTATTGAAAGAGTACAATGGGCGGTCTTATCGCTAAAGCGATCTCTTGCAGACAACCATATCAAAGGAAGAGAAACAATAATTAAAATACAAGTAGGTAGTGGCGCATTTATGACAATACCTATTTACACACATAGATTTATATACTTAAACTCAACAAACTATATAATCGAAAATAATAATAATAAATAATAATAATAATAAATTCTTTATTCAGTAACTGTCTTAAATTAAATAACAAACAATTTGTTGGGGACCCCTTTTAAGTATATTATATACTTGTGTTAGGGGACACCGCTCTTCATAACAAAATCACATTGACAGTAGGTTTATCGAAACTATGTTATAATATAACCGGTTAAAGAAGGTTAAAAATAATAATAATAACAATATTTAAGATGAGTGTAATGAGCAGATAAGTGACAGGACAACAATGTACGTACATATAGCAATACCAAATACACACATGCAAACATACATATACATCCACATATACATAATATACATATACATACACACATACATATTCTACCATAGTTAGATAGACAGATAATGAGATTTTACACTGTTTTTGAAGGACATTAAAGATTGTGCACAGCGAATGGAGAGTGGTAAAGCATTCCACAGTTGCACAGCCCATACCGAGAACGATTTAGAGTAGTATTGCGAAGAGTGAGATGGCGTAATCAGACGAAGGAAAAGAGTACTACGTGTACTGCGATCACAACGATCCCGTACCTCACTGAGATATATGAAACATTCTTTCAAGTAACTGGGAGAAGTAGGATTGAAAAGGATAGAATAAAGAAGAGAGAGTACATGCAAGTTGCGACGTAACCTGATAGGGAGCCACTTGAGCTCTGAGCGAAATTCGGAAACATGATCATATTTGCGAAGCCCAAATATGAATCGTATACAAAGATTTTGAAGGCGCTCAAGTTTTAGTTGAGTAAATCACATTGTATTTAATTTTATATTTCTCATCAAGGAGTCTTTATTTTGCTTGTACTAGACACACTCCATTATCAAATGTTGGATCGTGTAATGACCCCATACTAATCACAGTTAGATAAGTCTGGTTTTTTCATGAAACATCCAAACTTTCTTGTGTATACTAATAGAATTCTCATGGCAAATTTTACAATGTTTCTTTCTGAACAAACACGTTACAATGTGATTCCAGTCCTAATGATTAGATTTGAGTTGAATAAAACAGAAATGGGTTTGTGCTAATTGGTGCACAAAGATGTTTAAAGTATGACTATGAACATTTCTATGCTGTTTATTTTAATTATAAAAATTTGTTAAAACTATTTTTGTACTTAATGTGATTAAAGAGTATATATTTTACTTTTATTACCTGCACCATAAGATAGGTACAAAGGTCAAACAGTGTAGCTTGAGGTGCCGCTGGGTGTACAACTAACAAAACTAAATTATTTTTATATAAAGTTTTGACTCCTCCTGCACTTAATCTTAATCCTGCACCCTATGTTATCTTTATTTTTCTGAGACTCCAAAAATTGTTTGCTTTTTTTTTATACAATATCGGGAGGCATTCAAGCATACGGCCCACCTGATGTAAAGCAGTTACTATTAACGCTTGCAATAAAATAAGTATCACTCGCGCGATGCCTCCTCTGCTGCTTACACAGCAACCCCTAGGAGCCTACTGGTGACCTCACTCACACGCAGGAACACAACAATCCTTTAGGGATTTTCAATCAACATTTGGAAAACAAGTTTTCATAGATGTCACATTATACTCGATGTGGCGACGTCGGTGTTCGGTCGACATGTAGATATTCCATTACAGCAAATAATATCTTCTCTTCCCAATTTTTAGGCAAAGCTGGCGCAACAAAATGCATTAACAGAGGATCCAACAGTTTACTTATATGACGAGATATATGATTCTATGGCCATTAAAAAAACCGAAAAGAATGAAAAAAGTAATGAAGAAAAGAAGCCTCGTTATATAGAAAACTTGATGAAATCAGCAAATAAACGGAAACTCGAAAATGAAAGGCGTATCGAAAGACAGGTAGATGCATACTAATAATTTGATAATATGTGATAATAGTGCATAATGCAGTAATTAAAAAATAATTTGATTACAAAGCACACATAAAATCAGTGAAGTATTCATGTTTTTCATATTATACCGGGTGTTTGTAGAGGGTTAGCCAAACTCGTGTAGCATGATGGATATGGATGATAGATCCATTTGGAAAATACATATTGAACATTAAGATTCTAAATGTCCCATTTTTTTTAATTGCTATTTTCCGTTGGAAGGAGGAATAGTTAGAAAAGTTTTTAAAAGCATTTGAAGTACTTGATCGCGTTTGCTTTTTTTTTCAAATTAGGTTAAGGTCGAGTCTTTTATCTTTTTGCACCAGTTTATTGAGCTTTAGCACCTCATAACTAATTATTTAGTCACTACTAAAATTACATTTGTTACATTAAAGATACACTGGATACCAATAACGAACAAAAAGAAAAATGAAATTAAGGGATCTTAAGTCAATATTTCGGTAAATTATCAATAAATAGAAAAATTGTGATTAAAAAAAAATGGGGACGCTTAGAGTCCTAATGTTCAATATGTATTTTCCAAATGGGTCTTCACCTTCATGGCACACACGAGTTTGGCTAACCCTCTACAAAACAAACCTAGTGATTGGATTGATTCTTGGAGTTAAATCCAACTTTACCTGCATGCGGTGTACCCTACAAATTAACGAGGGCACTGCCGGTTGAGGGGTAGAGTGCATTAAAGCAACCTGACATTGGAAGTACGTCCTGACGAGCCTGATTACTACGTGGTTTACAATATCTATTTTATAAGGGTTTAAAGTTTGGTTTTCTCATAAGACAAATAATTGGGTGTATGTATTTATATATGTTTATCAGTTGTGTTTAATGCACATAGTACAAGCTTCACTTAATTTAGAAATAGATGGCACTACATAAATTGTCAGGTAATATTTATTTATTAATTAGAGGCTACAAAAAGTTTTTATATTCAGCACATGCAGATTGCTGTCATAGTAATTATAGTAATAACTTATTTTATATAAGAAACATATGGGTATGTTAAAAAAGCGAGTGAGGTTTGGAAGAATCCAGTTATGTGGCGCTCGGTTCTCGCTGCCTGCCTCGCAAGGAATTAGGCGTGAAGTTATTTCATAGAAGAAATATATAAATATTATTTAATACATCAAGAAGTTTATTACTTAGTAAGGTACATAACTAAAATTAAATAAATACACAATAAAACTAAAACTAAATTACATCTAAAATTTAATAAATCTAAAATAATAATAATAACCTAATATAAATCTAAGAAGTGTGGTCCCCGCGGCATTGTACCAACGATGCTGGCATATATAAATTGATAATGATTACAAAATTATAGAAAATCATAAATTTACTAAGACAGTAGTAGTAATACACTGATTGCTGTTTTATTGAAATGCATCTACTTCATAAGATTATAATAAAAGAATTATAATATATATAAAAAACATTCTATCATTTCATAAAATATTATTGGGCTCGAATATGTTTAAGCCAAACTCCATACCATCCGAATCAAAATGTTGTAA
This sequence comes from Pyralis farinalis, assembly GCA_947507595.1. NCBI lineage: Eukaryota > Metazoa > Arthropoda > Insecta > Lepidoptera > Pyralidae > Pyralis > Pyralis farinalis. The sequence goes on along the minus strand of OX382259.1, from coordinate 20,860,546 downwards.
GTTGTTTCGAAATTGTTCTACTCGGTTGATTCACCAATGTTATCCATGTCCACATCCGTAACAATAGTACTGGTTGGGTTTCCATAATTACATATTTGCAATATTCATCATGCAAAGTACTAAGTTGTTACTAGCGAAAATAAACTTTTGTTCTTTCAAATTCGCAACTGTTATTTACGCACCTTCTGCAGTTCATCTACTACAATTTTCAATTTATTCAATTCAATTACAATCGCATAATTGTGTCTGAATATAACTAATTATACTACAAAAAAATTACAATTTAAATTAATAATGTCACAATATCGGAATCAATAATAAAATATTAGCAATACGTACGTCAAATGTGTAATTTAAACATGGTCACTATTTATATAATTTTTATAAAAGTCTTCAATGCTATAAAAAATTTTGCCCAGTAAAAACTCCTTTAATTTATTTTTGAACATAGCACTACTCCGCATTTCTCTGAATTCCTTTGGCAGCCTATTATACGACGAGCTCGCTGGCGCAGTGGTGAAACGCGCTGTTACGCTACTTTGACGCCAACGCTCGTGGGTTCAATTCCCACACAGTACAAACATTTGTGTGCATGAACATGTCTGTTTGTCTTGGTCTGGGTATTTTCTACGTATAATAAGTATGTATTTACAAAAAACAAAAATGTATTTACGTATGTTTATCAGTTGTCTAGTACCATAACACAAGCTTCGCTTACTTTGGGGCTAGATGGCGCTGTGTAATTTGTCCGACAATATTTATTTATTATTTATACGCTTTTACCGACTGATACGTGGAGTCCACCCTCCACTACTTTCAAACCAGGTATACAATTTATTTTAATACATTTTCTTCTCGTTATTTCTCGTGCGGCCCTTTCATTTTTGATTCCGATTTCTTAATCTGTTTATGAAAATCTATCAGTAGGACCATTAAATACAGACTTGGCACAGTCAGAATTTCAGGTGGTGCATATGTAAGTGATGACATCGATAATATATATAGTATGACAGTGGTAACCCCAGTGAGAACAATTTCATGAACGTGGGTCATTTTCAGATTAGTAAATAGCAAAAAAATACTTCTTTTTTTCTTTGCAATTTTGCGTAATCAAAGGAAAACAATGAAATTATGAGTTATAATATCAATAAGAGAAATACCATTTAGAATATTCAATATTTACCTATTATCTGCGAGTGTGTATACCTTCAAAGGTGATGCTTGGTGGGATGCAGAGGTCGAATCCTTCATAGCAAGAAAGAGGAAATCATACCTGGATTATCGCTGCCCTTGAGCGAGAGTATGAGAGAGATAATATAATATACCTACCATGAATGTAAAACTAAATTGACAAAGTGGATAGGTACGAGTAATTACTTACATTAGAACCGCAAATTTATATTTCAATTTAGTGTTTTCGCTATTTATGAAATTGTTTTATTTGGTTCTGTACGTTTTTGAGAGAAGTCTTAAAAATGCGCTGGATTACCTGTAGTAGTAGTAGTGGCGTGTGTGTATGTATAACACGCCACTACCTGCGCAATATATTTTTTAAGTATATTTGAGAGATTGAAGAACGAAGTCCCTTGTCACAGGCATCCTACATGTTTAAGGAAAATCCCTGCATATATAAGTACATAAACATTTTTCATTTGAGAGAAGGAGAAAGAAGTGTACCGTAGAGGCAGATATTCGACTAAAGCTCTAGTGAAAGAGAAGCATGACAGACAAATTACGAATGTGGACGAGAGGCTGACGAGAAATTTCGAGGCGAATAGCAAATTCTTCTGGATAGAGGTAAAGAAGTCTCAGGGTGGTTCATCAGCATCCAGAATAAATATGATAAAAGTGTAAAGCTGATGTCATTTTTGCTAACACACGACGTGTTAGGAATGTATTATTATTTGTTTACCGCACATAAAGTCACTGCTATAATAAGTTTAACGTGTTATGTATTCACAATTGATAGTTACTGTTCATTTTATTGCCAAGTCCAATTATTAGTGTATTAATTAGTAGTTTCGCAGTATTACTTGTTTGGTCAAAATATCTATTATTGGAATATTGTTTCTTTTATATGTATGTATATCTTCACGCTAGGTCCCTTGCGGGGTAGGCAGAGAGAACCGAGCGCCATAAGACGCGGTCCTTACATACTTCACTCGCTTCTGTGACATTCATAGCTGTTCATGCATGCTCGCCGGTTCCTGGGGCTCCTGACATCCCCTTCTGATAAAACACGACCAATTCGGTCATGGTAGTCTCGGTCTTCCTCGGCTCCTACATCCTTTCACTTTTGCATTGTATATCTGTTTCGTCATTCTTTCGTCCCGCATTCTTTCTACATGTCCGAACCAACGGAGCATGCCTTTTCTTATCTTAATATATAATGATATCACATATATACCTAGTCGGGTCATTAGTTTTGTCAAAACCTTTTATTATAATATTTTAATATTGGAATACTGGCCAGAAATACTGACTAATTTTAAAAATAGCATGTTCCCGCTTGCCGAAAATAAAAATTAATTAATTTTCAAATATGGAGTGGTCGAAGAAAGAAGATAGAGTCGCGGTTATCGCGTTGCACCGCTGTGGTTACGCGCCAAAAAGAAATTTTCAACATTCTACAAAAATTTAAAATAATACTACGGTTTATTTATCGCACTATCAAACGGTATTCTAAAGATTTAAGCTTCGAAAATCAGGAGCGGCCGACGTCGCACAGTTAGGACACCAGCGTTCATCAAAGCAGTGAAGGCGCGAATCCAAAGAAATCCCGTCCGAAACAAAAAATCTTAGCTCTTCAGATGGGATTATTAAGCAGAACCACTGTCAAAAGAGTGTTAAATGAAGACCTGGAACTACGAGCTTATCGTAAAAAAACCGCGCTTTGTTTATTACGGCGTTACGCGCGAAAAAAATACCGCGCAATTTTGTTTTCGGATGAAAAAGTTTTTACCATCGAAGAAAGTTACAACAAACAAAATTATATGGTGTATGCCCACACTTGTGAAGAAGCGAGCGCGCGTATTCCGAGGGTCCAGCGAGGGCATTATCCTGCATCAATCATGGTTTGGCTTGGAGTCTCATATTCAGGCTCAACTAATGTGTTTTTCTGTGAAAAACGTGTAGAAACCAGTGCGGTGGTTTACCAAAATACCGTGCTAACAAACATAGTAGAACCTCTTTCTCAAACAATGTTTACACTAGCTCATAAGGCACGAATCACTCAAAATTGGTGGACCGCCCGTGTAATTGACTTCATCGAGCATGAAGACTGGCCCTCTTCTAGTCCAGATTTAAACCCACTGGACTACAAGATATTGCAACATTTGGAGGAGAAAGTTTGCGCTAAACCTCAGCAGAATAGGTGTCTTTCCGAGCATATCTGGTTAAAGCAGCGGCAGAAATAGATATAATTGTGGTGCGTGCTGCGATCGATGACTGGCCGCGTCGATTAAAGGCATGTATTCAAAATGGAGGAGGTCATTTCGAATAATGTAAATATTTTTTTATTGTACATTTAATTACCTTTCATTTAATATATAACTTTTACATAATTATCAAAAAGTGCATCATTAATTACGTCAAAAGTTTTTGACAGAATTTATGACCTGACTAGGTATATACAAAATTTGTAACACTCACTAATTATTGCTTAACACATTTGTTAGATACTCGTATGTATTTTTAATTTGTAAATAATGAGTATTTACGTGACGGTAGCGCCATCTGTTCTTTTGCTCCACCACTGTTACACTACATGAGTTCTTATCGATTATTTATACAACTGTCCGCCTTGGGAACCGTTTTTTCTTACTTCCTTTCTTTTTGTTCGGTTTCTAAAGGTCCGTATCATGATGTTGAATGTCTGTATATTATATACTTTAAGAAATGTGTTATAAGATGCATTTTTTTTTCAAATCCTACTGGTAGTTCTAGAGATTAGCGCAGATTAAATAAGATACATATACAAATTTCTTGGTTACTTTTTTTTCAAATTTATACTATGAAAATTTAATTTCATATATTTTTATCATTTAGATTCAGAAAGAAAGAGAAAAGGAGGGCGACGAGTTTGCAGATAAAGAAGTATTTGTTACATCTGCCTATAAAAAGAAGCTGGAGGAAATGAGTTTAGAAGAAGAAAAAGAAAAACGTGAAGAATATTTAGAAAGCATTGGAGACGTAACTAAACAAAGTGATTTAGGTAAGTTCTAGTAAATGTATTGTACTTATTCAGTGAAATGCCGGTGATTCAGATAGTAGTATAGTGTTAGTACCACTTACAAATGTTACGTACTTAAAAGTTATTTAATACGGTACACTACACATATAACACTACTATATTACTTCCATTTCTTTAAATTATTCATTTCTTTTACAAAGTTTTTCATAGTATTTATTATATTCCACCCTAAGTCAGATGTTTACGCGTCGAGCGTCAATTACGCGTATGGAATGTGACAATGACCGCTTTGTGCATTGGTTTCTGGAACTCAGCTCGATTCCCGGTCTCGACAACCTCGGTGGCGCAGTCGTAAATGACGCGACTTTGACACCAATACTGGTGGGTTCGATTTCCACACAAGACAACATCTGTGTGCATAAACATGTCTGTATGTCTTGGCCTGGCTGTGAGGTAGGGCGCATCAAAGCAGCTCGTCTGGGAAAGTACCTCCATCTCACAGAAAACCGCAACCAAATAAGAACCCCCTAGAGGGTTATTGTGTTCCAGGCATCGCGCGCGGGCGTTCATAGGCTACGGTAACCGCTTTACATCAGATGGGCCGTGTGCTTGTTTGACTCCCGACAATGTATAAAAAAAACTTCACATAAATACCTACACTTCAAACACATAATTATTTTTGTAAAATCAAAACTATGACTTAGCAATGTCAGAAGAAAAATGATTTATTTTGAAAATTAAAATTTGTAACATATATTTCTAAATATTACAAATTGATTAAGAAACTATAATATAACATCATATTTGCGAGAATGTCGCTCGTAACGCAAGTTTCCTCCCTGTATATATATATATATGTAACAATGGTATTTTATTGTAGGTGGGTTTTATCGACATTTATACGAGCAAAAACTGGGTACTGAGAAAGATTTGGAGAATAAAGGTATAAAAGATGAAAAAGAAATTGATAAGAGAGACATTACAGAAAATAATACAGACGGAAAACAATATAAAGATCTTCCGGAAGCATCTAAAAAAAGAAATTACAGGAAAAGGAAAACGTCTGATAATGCGACACATCTATCTGAGGGAGAAATTGAAGATTCGGGAGATGAAATTAATCGTGTCAATTTAGATGATATTAAAATGGCCAAGAAAATGAAACAATCTGAAAATATTGATGCAGACTCTGATTTTTCCATTGATGAATCGAGTGACGATGAAAGTGACGCTAAAAAAGAGGACAAGCAAACGGCTACTCAACATTCACAGAAAAAAGAAAGCGAGGATCCAAAACCTAAACAAAACGAGAACGAGTCTGAAAGTGCCACGGAAGACAGTGTTCAGACAGTGGTTCAACCTAAACCTAAAATAGATATTTGGAAAAAGAGAACTGTAGGAGAAGTGTTTGAACAGGCTTTGAAAAGATATTATGAGAGAAAATCTGCCAGAGGTGTTTAGTTTAAATATAAGTTCATTCAAACATATATTTTTTATTTTATCATGTCATTTAGTACTTATTTATTATAAGATCTTAATGTAACAATTAGTAACAAATAAATATGCTTCAAGAATTGCTGAATTTCCGTTTTACTTTTTTTACACAAGTGACGTAGCAAACAGCTGTATGGCCTGCTTCATTGCAAGACATCGCCACCGATGAACACTTGTGACACCAGGACTATTATTTTGCAGACCTACAATTTTCAGCATTTTCACGATGGACTTAAACCACTACATAATGGGCTTTGCAGTGAACTGAAACAAAATGAGATAAAATATAAATTAGTACACACAACAATTTTTAACCTGTATGGAATGTCTTACCCAGATAGAACCACAATGAACAATTTGAATCTATAGTTATAAGTATAGTGTCCAATTCACAAAAGTAAGTAAAACAGCACTACACGTTCTATCTATAACTTCATGCCAAATCCCTTAGGCAGAGAGAACCGAGCGCCACGTGACTCTATCCTTACATACCTCACTCACTTCTTTAATATTCATTGCTCTTTTTGTGCACGCTCGCCGGTTTCTAGGGCTCCTGACATCACCTTCTGATAGAACACGACCAGTTTGATCATAAGTCAAAATCTTTTTATTCCGTAAAAATGGCTACATTTGTTTGGATGGTGGTAGGTATATCATGGTAGGTAAGTCTTGGCCTTCCTCGGACTTTTGCATTGTATATCTGCTTCGTCATTCTTTCATCCTGCATTCTTTCTACATGTCCGAACCAACGGAGCACGCCTCTTCTTATTTTAACACCGACGCTCTATTTCATACCAACTCTGCTTCTAACCTTATCATTGCGAATACGGTCAACATGGGTTACGCCACAAATTTTTCGCAACGCTCGCATTTCAACCGCGTTTATCCCAACTTGCATGCTTTCTCTGCCATACCCAGCTCTCGCTTCCATAAGTAAGCGTTGGGACCAGCACTGCATTGTGTATAGCCAGCTGCGCCTTCAGGCTCAGGTTTTTACTGCCAAGAAGTTTTCCCAACGCTCCATTCACACTATTGCCAGCACTCACTCGCCTTTCCACGTCTGCGGTGTACCTTCCATCCCAGCTGAAAGCGCATCCAAGATATACAAACTCATCCACTTGTTCCAACATTTCATCATCTACCGTAATCCTTACATTGGTTCTAGTTTCTTCTCTTTCAAATACCATTATCTTTGTTTTCTTCACATTCAATAGTAGCCTTCTTTCATACATTCGTCTTTCATCATTGTGACTAGTGTTTGCAGTTCAGATGGTGTTTCTGCTAATAGGACGGCATCATCTGCATACAGCAGACAGTTCACCACTAGGTCACCCATGCGTAAAATCCTACATTCGTCGATCTTATTCTCTGTAGACAACTATCGAGATACAGAATAAACAGCCTAACTATACGTTTTCGTATATGTTTTTTTATTTTGTTTATATAAGATTTTAATGTCATTGTAATTATGGAGCAGGAATAGGGACAAATCTGCGACACTCAGTCGTTCTGTCATTGAGAATTCAATAAAAAAACAATCTTTTGGCAATTTGGTCTGAAACCTGCGGAATTTGCTCTTTAAAACATTTTAATTTTCTGTGATTTGAATTTTGCGTCAAGTGTTCAGCATTATTTTTAGTATTTTGGGAACAGGATAAGTTAAAATGTAAGTGTACGTAATTATGTTTTTTCCTATAGATTAACAAAATCTGAATAAGTCGGATTTCAGCAAGAAATGGGGCAATAAGGGTCGAACAATGGGGTGTATTGGGTTTGGGGTGAGGGAAATCGGGTCGGCGAGTGGGTGTAATAGGGACTAGATCGGGGTCAATAGGGACGGCTATGCTATACCATACTATATCACATTCCCCTCCCGCTTCCTCGCGAGTCGGGTGCGCTTATTTTCTCCGTGTATTTGTTTGCTTATTTAAATATTTTACTTCGTTGTTATTGTACAGTGTGTGTGATATTTCGTTGAATTTGGTTTATTGTGATATAAATATCTAAATTCCGCGTCGATTTTCGTTTAAATTAAGGTTTAATTTGTAATATTTCATCGCAGTGAAATAAATCAAGAAACTGGTAGGTAGTACGTACGCACGGGACGTCTCGTCGTCCGCGGCTTTGTAAAAACAGGTTTGCCCCGTTGAAAAGTAAGTAATTATTCGATATTTTGTTTTCTATTTTATTGAAAAGCAATAGTAAAGATTAATTAGTAGCATTAAAATATTAAAAGCGTATGCAAATTGTTATCTCCTGGTGTTGTCAGTCAATAAATTTACCCCGGTATCGGGGTAATAATTTGTATTGATACGTATTAGCTTTATTTAAATTTATTCTATTTTTATTTGTTACTAAGTTCGTTGTTATTGTAAAATGCCGAACAACCCCGATGATCCTGGTGGTACAAAAATTAATACGCCGGTTTTTCGCCGCAGTAACCTGACCCCACGCTCGCCGCCCGCAACAACCAGTAATGTCAAAAGACCGTTAGGCGATATATCACCTAATAATTTGTCACCTAAAGAAAAACGACTACAGCGGTCGTCTAGCTTTGAAAATATGGCCAATTTAAGTCGTAATAGCTCGCTTGAAGTTGTAGACTCGAACGTTGACAATATCGAGTTCGTCCGCGAATCATCACAATGCTTGGCAAAAATTAACGAAATTATTAACGGACTGACCTCTCGCATTGGTGTCGCTCATAGATCGGCAATAATGGATATGACTCAGCGGGTTACCTCTCTAGTGTCTATGATGGCCATAAAGTCAGCAACAACTGAAACGAAGCTTGCCGTAACAGAACGCGATTTGCTAGCACTCAAATTAGAAGCCAAAAATAACCATGTAGCACCCGTTGCTAAAACCGGTGAATCGTACTCAGACAAATTGAAACTTCGATTGCCCAAGCAAATTAAACCCATTCAAACTCGCGAACCAATGCCTTGCATTGTGGCATATCCCACAGAGACACGATCCGCGGAATTCAAAACGTCCGAAGCTACGAAGGAGGCTCTTATGAAAGCCATCAAGCCATCCGATGATGGTTTTCAAATCGTAGGCGTTAAAAAAACTGCCAAATCGGGTGTAGTTTTACGTGTATCAAATGATGCTCAGTTACGGAAGCTGCAATCGGCAGAAGGTATAAAATCGGCGGGGCTTAAACTCGAAAAGCCCAAAGGACGCCGACCGCGTATTATTATAAAAGACATTCCCGATAAAATGGACGACACAAAGTTTTTGTCAGCGTTATATAATCAAAATATAAAAAACGAAATGAACATTACATTGTCTGAGTACTTGAAAGATATAAAAATAGTGCGTCGTCGTCCTGTAGCCTACGGTAGAAAATGGATGGGTATCGAACTATCCCCGGAAATACGCAAGCACCTTATTTCAACAAAAGAAAAAATTTTTATCGACTTTGCCACATGTAGATTCGTGGATGACATTGAAGTAGTACGTTGTTTAAAATGTCAACAATACGGTCATGTTAGCAAATATTGCACAGAGACCAAACCAACTTGTGCTCACTGTGCTGAATCTCATGACTCGCGGGAATGTATTAAGAAATCGGAAAAAGACTTTAAACCGATATGCGCACCATGTAGGCGGCTAAAGAAGGTGTCTGACCACAAGACCGGGTCAGAATCTTGTCCAACTTACGCGGCTAGGTTGGAGTACAATATTTTAAATACCACATATGGATAACGTCGTTATTGCTCAATTAAATCTTCACAACGATAAAATTGCAACATCAGAGTTAGATAAGCTCGTTGCGGACTATAAGCTCGATCTAGTCTTAGTTCAGGAGCAATACCAACGAGCCCAACTAACCAGTAAATTCCTACAGCTCAGTAATAAGTCACGCGCGGGTATTTATGTTCCAAAAAGTGGTTTAACTATAACAGCGATAAATAACTTAATGTCCACGCACTGTGCGGTAGCTGAAGTAACATCGCCCTATCTAAGAGTGTTCGTAGTGAGTTGTTATTTTCAATATTCAGACCCAGTAGGTCCTCATTTACACCATCTGCGTAGAGTTTTACATGCGCTTTCTGGTCATAAAGTAGTTATAGGAGCTGACGTAAATGCATCATCGCCATTATGGTACGGTAAGCTGAGAGCAACCGATGCTGACAGACGCTCTGCTGTTGAAGAGTTCATTGCTGAAATGAATCTTCTTATTCACAATACCCCAGAAGCACCACCTACATTTAGCAGCCCAATGGGCGAGTCTTCTATTGACGTCACACTTTTTAGTGCAGACGTCCGAATACAAAACTGGCGCGTTTTACCTGAGGCTTCTTGCAGTGATCACCGTCTGATCGTTTGTAACTTCTCCCCGGTTGTAGACAACTTACACCCGCAACAATATACTGGCTTTCAGTATAAAACTAAAAATGTCGATTGGGCAGCCTTTGCTTCTCTTTTCGCTTCTCGCGCTGGAGATTTCACTCGTGCTGAACTTACAGTCACAGAAAGTGTTCAAATTATGTCTGATACATTCACATACTGTGCCGACGTTATTATGGGCCGAAAAGCTATAGTTAATAAGAGACGTTGTGACTGGTGGAATGATACGCTTGTCAGGCTGCGTAGGAGTCTCCGCTGTGCCCGACGTAAGATTTCTAAATTAAGAAAACGTAAAATCGAAGGAGAGCCATACCAAACAGCTCTGAGTAACTTGCGTATTGCTAGATCTCACTATCGCGCCGCCATCGAAAAATCTAAGGGTAATTTGCTAAAACGAATAGTAGAAAGATTAAATTGTGAGGGACCGTGGTCTCCCCTGTATCACGAATTCAAGGCAAATAGGCGCATTGATCAGGCCTTTGTTTCTAATATTAAACTTGATAATACCCACACCCTCGGTATAGAGGAGACTACTGATGCACTTTTGCATGCTTTAATTCCGGATGATTGCCCTGATAATGATAGTGACTACCATCGCGAGGTGAGGGCCGCGGTAGATCTGTGCCCTGCCAATCCAATGTCAACTGTGGTGTCAATGGACGAATTTCTACATGTTGTAAAAACATTACCAACAAATAAAGCTTCTGGTGATGATAAAATCTCAAACAAAATGATCAAGGAAGCTTGTAAAGTAGCCGCGGAACCTATTTTAAAGGTATTAAACCGGTGTATTGTGGAAGGCAATTTTCCTAGCGTTTTGCGTAGTGGTGTTATAAAGATAATACCAAAAAGCGGTGATAAGCAACCCGACGATCCGAAGTCTTATCGCCCTATTACCCTACTGCCATCGTTGGGTAAATTACTTGAACGTTTAATTGTACCACGTCTGTTGCCCGGTGGCCCTCAATTTCATAAAAATCAATTCGGCTTTACCATCGGCAAGTCTACTGTTGATGCGGCACTCGTAGTACGTAAAATTGTGGAACTTTCGGTTAGTAAATACGTTGTAGGTATTTTCTTAGACATTTCAGGTGCCTTCGATAATGCTTGGTGGCCAATGTTGTTGCTGAAACTAAAGGCGAGAGGTTGCCATAGCAACATATACTCCCTTATTCGATCGTACTTTTTTAATGGTACAACTAAATTAACATTTGGGCATTATGCTGCTTCGAAGGTGCTTACGCAGGGCTGTCCTCAGGGTTCGGTGTTAGGGCCGTATCTTTGGAATATCGGTTTTGATGACTTTCTTAGCCTACCCTTACCGGAAGGGTGTTCGTTAACTGGCTACGCCGATGACGGCCTCTTATTAATAAAAGCTAATTCCAGATCAAGTATAGAAAAACTAGCCATTACTTGCCTTGGCCTCATTTCAGACTGGGGTTATCGTAACCGTCTCGATTTCGCACCTCACAAAACATATCAGCTCTTGCTTAAGGGAAATTTGCAGGTTCCGCCGCGATTCCACTTCAATGGAGTATCAGTTGCAAATAAAAACTCGGTTTGTTACTTGGGATTACTGTTAGACAAAGGTTTTAATTACATTGAACACATAAAGCAGGTTGGAGAAAAAGCCAAAAAGAACTTTTATGCGTTAACTCGAATTTCCACCTCGACGTGGGGCTTAACTTTTAAAACGTTAAAAATTATTTACACAGCCACATATTTAGGATGTATTACGTACGGTTCACCTGCATGGGCTGATAGGGCTACCATAGGTGCTGCGCGTCGTAAGTTGCTGCAAAGTCAGCGGCTCGCTTTAATATTCTTATGTAAATCGTATAGAACTGTGAGCACCGAGGCACTACCAGTGCTGGCAGGCGTATTACCAGTTGACTTAGAAATTCAACGCCGGGCTTCAATGTACTACACCTCTAAAAACATACATCCTGACTTTCTAAAACGCCGCGATATTGACAAAATACTTAGATTGTTCAAACCCATTGACGAGGTATTTGAAACTTTACTGTCGGAATGGCAAGAAAGATGGGAAACTTCTACTAAAGGACGCCATTTGTATCTGTTCTTTCAATCAGTGCGAGACAGATTAAGTAAAGAGTGGTTAGAAGTTGATCATCCTGTTGCGCAATTTTTAACAGGGCATGGAAACTTTAGGGCGAAGCTCTTTTCATTTAGACTTGTGTCATCGCCTTTATGTGAGTGTTCTACGACAAATCATGAATTCGAGCAAACAGCACATCATGTTCTCTGGGAGTGCGATCTCTGGCAACGGGAGCGGGACGATATGTTAAATTCCTTGCGTGTCACATCCGGGGTAGTATACTATTCTGATTTGGTGGCAACAAGGGAGAACTACCAGGCGTTTAGGCGGTTCTGCAATCTATATTATTGGAATCGATGTGTTAGGTAGCAACTCACAGTTTAGGTCCCAATAGTGTTAGATATTTGATAATCCGTGGTGCACGGCAGTTGAGCTTCACTTGACTAGCCATCTCTTTGAGGTTTTAAATGCCTTATTTGTCATATTGCTGTCTCTCACTTTGCCAAGAGGGGAAGTCAATTCCAAAACTTCCTACTCCTACAAATTTCTTCTGATTAAATTCGTTGTGAGTTCCAAGGCAGCTGTAGTTTAACCCCCGGGACGGCAATGAACTTCACTGTTCATTGCCTTTTTTGTGGTCGCCGCTGTTAATTCTGGCTACACAGGAGACACAGTGGTGGGTATGAGTGGTGGGCCTGTCCCGTAAAAAAAAAAAAAAAAATACTATACTATATAGGTACCTACGTATTTCGGGTAGGTACTTAACTAAAGAGTGCCAGCCCTATCGAAAACCTATTATCCCCATACGTGACTCGATTCACTCCAAAGCAGAGTTGAATTGGGTCATTCTTATTTTAATGAAATACATATACATAATGTACTGGAAATTAAAAACTTGACTACCGGAACCATTAATTGAATTGGTACCTACAAGTTAATGTTGAACTTAAAAAGTGTCGCGATTCCCACCATTACGGTACTTAATGTATTACAAGCGTTTATAGGCTACGGTAACCGCTTTACATCAGGTGGGACGAATACTTGTATGACCCCGACGTTGTATAAAAAAGGGGTTTCAACCGACTTAAAAAAATATGGCAGATTCTTTAATCATCGCGTATATTTTTGTATAGGAACTAAATTATGTTTGTCATTCTAACGACTAACATTTTCAGCGCCTGAGGATGCCTCGTAGAGAGGCGAAACACAGAGTCGACTGCAGCAGACGAGGCAGAGACGGTATGCATATACTAACGATAATAGGTGGGTGCTGGTCGGCGCTAGTTCGTACGAATTACTTGGCAGCGGAAGCACACTTTATATCATTAAATCAAATTGCTTATGAAACTGTTATATCCGACTGAGGAAGTACTTCCACCTTTTAGTAAACATTCTTCGTCAATATTTCCCTGAAGGGCTGTTAAGTTTCTGCGCGTAAGCAAGGTGCCTAATAAAGTCTGCGGAGTTGCTGTAGTAGAGTAGCTGTAGTGGGGGTAGCAAGGCGAAAAATCTGTCGATGATGCCGCGAAAGATGGTTAGCGTACAATAAAAAGATCTATATACCTATAAATTCAGATACAGGATCGTTCTCTCCCTCTGCTCTCATTGTGCCTGTTATCTCCTCATTCTCGACCATTGGCAGTACAAGCTGAACGAATTCCGGCGTGTATGGGGGAGCAATGGCGTCTAACACCTAGATAATAACAAAAACAATCATTATACATAAATAATTTGAAATTTTCGCTTTTATATCAACATTAAAAGTACATGACCACTATGGTCTAAGGTGGCGTAACGCTTGTTTTTCTTTTTATACTACGGCGTGAGGTATGCAAGCATACGGCTCACCTAATGTAAAGCGGGTACCATAGCTTATTAACGCTTGCAATATATTAAGTATAGCTCGCGCGATGCCTCCTCTGCTGCTTACACAGCAACTCCTTGGGAGCTTACTGGTGACCTCACTCACACGCAGGAACACAACAACCCTCTAGGGAGTTGTTTTTTGGCTGCGGTTTTCTGTGCGATGGAGGTACTTCCCCAGACGGGCTGCTTTGATGCGCCCTACCTCTCTTGTAAACCGCGTTCGCAATGATGTACGAAACAGAGTTCGTCTGAGTGTTAAAATAAGGGCATGCTTCGTTGGTTCGGATTTTTAGAATCAATGGTGGTGGAAAGAGATATACCATGCGAAAGTGGAAGTAGGGAGTAGGATTTGGTCATGTTTTAACAGAAGATCTAGTCAGGAGCCCTAGAAACTGCCGATCGTTATTTTTTATAAAACGTCGGTAGGCATACAAGCAAGGTGGGCCGTACCACCTGATGCAAAGCGGTTACTGTAGCCTATGAAGGCTTGTATGTAGTCCATTAAGTATAACTCGCCCGATGCCTTCTCTCCTGCTTACCAGCTACTCCTTAGGAGCTTACTGGTGCACTCACTCACATGCAGGAACACAACTTGGCTGCGGTATTCTGCGAGCAGCTAACAGCTAACAGACATGTTCATGCACACAAATTTTTGCCCTGTGTGGGAATCGAACACATGAATATTGGTGTCAAAGTTGCGTCATTCACGACTGCGTCAAAAGGTGTATGAGAAGGCTATGAATGTTAAGAACCTAGTGAGGTGAGCCGGACCGAGACCGATGTAGCGCTCTGTTCTGCCTGCCTACCCCGCCACACCAACTCCTTTATGGGGTAGGCAGGGAGAAGCCTACCCCGTAAGGGACTTGGCATGAAGATATAGCAGTAATAGATGTATGTATTTCGCTTATTTCGCTACGCAGAAACAACAGAAAATTAGGACAATACAAACCGTCATTAGACCCGTTCTTGTAATTGTGACAAGTGGTCATTGAAGCTATAAAATAGTTTACTATTTTTACGCGGTGTAATACAAAGTTGACGAGCTCGGTGGCGGAGTGGTTAACAATGCTATTTTGACACCAGGGCTCGTGGGTTCGATTCCCACACAGTACAAACATTTGTAAAGAAGAACATGTCTATTTGTCTTCGCCTGGGCGTTTTGAGAGAGAGGATCAAAGCAGGCCGTCTGGAGAAAGTACCTCCGCCTCACAGAAAATCATAAGCCACAGCCACATAAATACTCCCTGTAGGGTTATTGTGTTCCTGCGAGTGAGTGAAGGTTATTAGTAAGTTCATAAAGGAGTTGTGTCAGCAGCAGGGGTAGCATCGTGCAAACGATACTTAATGTAAGATATACTTACTTATTGTAAGCGTTTATAGGCTACGGTAACCATCAGGTGGGGCGTATGTATGACTCACGACGTTGTGTAACAAAAAGAAGCGTGCGACATGTCTATTAAGGCGCACTTTGTTCTTTTACACTACCTAATAGATATAAATACGCCTGCACTGAATTGGTTCAACATAGCTCTGTTAGTTAGACACTCGTCGATCCTATAATAAGCATTTATTAGCAATTTTATTAATATATATATTTTTTATATTATTAATAATTAAATTTTGGTGGTTCAGTCGTGAACGATGCGACTTTGACACCAACGCTCAGCGGTTCGATTCCCACACAAGACAAACATTTGTGTGCATGAACATGTCTGTTTGCCTTGGTATGGATGTTTTAAGAGAGGTAGGGCGCATCAAAGCAGTCCGTCTGAAGAAGTACCTTAATATATAACAAGCGCTAATAGGCCACGGTAACTGCTTTATATCAGGTGGGTCGTATGCTTGTATGCCTCCCGACGTTGTATAAAAAGAAAGAGTCAGCAAGAGACCAAGCGTGAAGATAGATTTCTGTACAACCTGGTCTTCGGAAAGAAATTTTGTACATTTAGTTTTGTTCGAGTTAAGAATAAATTTTCTCCTCCATCACCGTAATGTACCGGATAAGAGATAGGTTCAACCTTAATCGAATGAACGGCTTACGCATATGTACATTTAAATATTTATTGTTATATGTAAGTCGACGACAAACCTCTGTAATAAAATATCTGATGAGGGAAATATCGGTATCTCCGCGTTGCCAACACTGTTTAATGTAACGCAGGACCGGCACCACACAGCCTCTACTGAGTAAATTCACCATACGGTCAAGTAGCATTTTTTTTAATTCCAGCTGAAACAAAAATGTACAGCAATTAATGCAAATGAACACAACTTTGTATTGAGTAAATATTTATGTAATAGATAATACACAGCACACTTCTGAACTTAACGAAGTTTATATTTCGGAGATAGTATGCTGCCTGATTACAAGCTAAACTTATCACATAGAAAAACACAATCACAAAAAGGAATAATCATTTTGCCTATTGCTTTTTGCAATCTGTACTTTTCTTAAAAAAAAAAATACAATATAAATGTACCTGCACTAAAATTTCTAGTTCATCTTGTGGTGATTCAAATAATTGGACTAATAACTTCAATAACCGGTGGTGCAGGAGTTGATGACATGAGGCCACCTCATCCAGTAATGCTAAGTGAACAGGGCAGTGTTCTGTGCATAATTTGAAATATGAGGGCTCTGTTACGACGCACTCTACCCACACAAGAACGCCCATACCAACTACAGGAAATCTAAAATCAAAACAGTTTCAGTGACTTGCTTTGCTTGACTTTAAGCCATTCTTAATTCCTGACCGAATTTTTTTATAATTTTGATAAAAACCTTTGTGTCTGCCTGTGGCATAGTAGTTCTAAAGTGGATGTGTTTTTTCCATTACAAAATTGGCTAAAAAGGAATACCCATGACCCTCGCACGGCCGGCATCAGTCCATACGTCGGGGACAGGTCGCTAGGCTGTAATGGCACAGGCTAGACACCGGAACTGATATGTATTAGTAAATTGCAGTGTTTTTTTTAATATATCAAAATTTCAGTGAGTTCACATCCTAAAGTTCAACGGTATCGGTAAAGTAATACATTAAAATTACTGGTGATCGATGTAATACATTAAAATTACTGGTGATCGATGTAATACAAAAGCTAGACCTGATCTAATCAAACTAAATATGGTGTTATAATAAGAGTAGGCTGGCTGGAAAACAGTGATGTAAAAAATCAGTACCCTTCGCCAAATCCTTAGGTTTAGGGGGCAGACTCCGCCAAATCCTTAGGCTTATTGAGCGGACCCCGCCAATCCTAATGAATTAGGGAAACTGGATAACGCTAAGAAAAAGAAGAATAAGTGTAGGCATTTCAAAATTGTTAAGTAAAAGGCCTTGTTACATTTTGTTGTCTACTTTAATTTGTACGTATTTATCAATCAACAATTTAAGGTATATTAAAATTTAACATTGTCTCACTATGAAAAGTAAAGTACTATCATAGTAGAAAGAGTAAAAATATATTTTGTACTCAAATCATGATGTTACACCCATAAAAATTAAAAAATAAGCTGTAAAAAATAGTTTACCTTATACAATGATACAAGGTAGGCAGTTCTGCGATAAGTTCACTAGAACTGGCGGAGCTACTACACACAGCGTGGACCTTTTCAATGGCTTGTACCGTTGGTTTGAGTTCATCTTTGACTGGCCTCCCAGGGGTCACTCCTTCACACACGCTAGCCGCATATGCCAGGAGGTACATGTATTTAGATTTGTGCTCTGGGTTCAATTTACTTCCTAATTTGAATAAGGAGTCAACTAGGAGTTCTGAAATCAACAAATATCGTACATAGCTAACCAATGACGAATTGGGATAAAGGTGGCAAATTGTCATGGTTTAAAAATAAGTATAACCAGTTATAATATTCTTTAGAACCAGAATACTCTATGTAATGTCTTTTCTCTTTGCAGTCTTTACACAACCTTCGTGCACGCGGTGCACCCTGACATACAAATTTGTTTCTTTACTGACTTAAAAATCTTGAAAGCGATGATTCTGTTAGATTCTAACTAAGACTTTAATATAGACGCATGCGCAACTTGCGTGAAATCTGCACCCGAGCCTGGTTTATGAATCGGCAGGGAGTACCAAGTGGATTCTGTAATACATACCTAAAAATTGAGGTATTCTTAACAAGTGAACTGGCGGCGGCTCTGCTTGTGTGTAAGCACGAAAGAGCATGGAAATGTCAGCAGGATTAAGAGCGCCCCGAGACAACATCGCTGCCAATGCGGTGCGAGCATTGCGCCAAGACTCGCCAGCGGTCAGCGCCAATGTGATTGGAGTGACGTCGTGCCCACTACAATTATTTAGAATTTATTAATATAAGTTACTAAAAATATTTAGGTGCTCTAAAAATGTATTTTGTTGCCAGTTATATACTGAATATTTAATAGTTATTCAAGTAATACCAAATACTTAAAAACACAAAAAGATTGTCAAAAAACAGTAAATTAATCACGTGACTAATAATAATGTACATTTTTTTTATAACACTAAGGTGGCAAACTAGCGTACGGCCTGCCTGATGGTAAGCAGCTACCGTAGCCTATGGACATTTGCAACACCAGGGGTGTCACTCTTGCGGTGCCGACCCTGTAAGGACCTCTTCACACCGTTTTTGAAGAACCCCATACCTACTGTAGTCCCTTGGGAAAACCTCGGCAGGGAGCTCATTCCACAACTTAATAGTTCTCTGGAACCGCACAGTACGCAACCATTGCGGTTGCAGTGTATGAGGATGAACTCCCAGCTGTCGGCGAGCTGTGCGATTGTAAAACGAGGCTGTTGGCATAATGTTGAACAACTCTTCAGAACACATTATACAATCGGTAGAACAACTAAAGGGAGGCAAAATCTCTTCTCAAACTCAAAAGCTCAATGCCGTGTGTAAGTTCAGGATCATCGACGATCCTCACAGCTCGTTGCACGTTTAGGAAAATTAAATGTAAAACATTAGTCTAGTTTCTGCATGGAATATAAACAATGTGTTTGGACACACACCCTACGAAAATTTTTAGGGCCGGATATATATTAATTTTATCTAAATATACACCTATATTTAGATGCTAAACTGAACCTCCTCGGAGCCACCTCTATTTAATTTTTTAATCGTGATTTAGGTGTATACTGAAACTAGAATATTACAAGAAATTGAAGTAGTATTGACATTTAACAAAATTCTCCAAAAGTAACTAGAACGTTCGAAATTCCTAAGCGACCGCGGGACCCACCCAAGCAGAGAGGGAGAGGCGCCTACAAAAATTGAAAAAATATTACCTTTGCTGGGCGCAACGGGTTATTTCTTGACTAAGCCTTTTCATGATAGCACCGCCTCTGGGTTCTTGAGATAATATGTGCACAATAACTTGACTATACACATAAGTATGTGCCCCGTGGCATACCATTTTCTGCATCAAACAATAATAAAATACATAAATATAAAGGTAAGTAGAATACTTGCTGAATAAAATTAATACTACATTATGTATAATTGTCGCTGTAAGGAGGAAATTTAAGCTTATGAACACAAATCTTGGGGTGGCGGTCACTTACTATCCTCTTTAGAGTCACAGCTTTCACATAGATATAGTGCTGGTGCCCCGATTAACAAACGAAAGTAAAGAAAGATGGGTAGGGCGCCGAGAATGGGCAGGGCGAACGAAGTATAAGAAGACCGCAGCAAAATAATAATTAACCGAAGGGTTGTTATGTTCCTGCAAGCAAATGAAATTACCAGTAAGCTCTTTAGTAGCTATCATAGCAGCTGGGGTGTTTTGCTTGCATTAGGCGCGCCGTATGACTACAATGGTTAAAAAGTTAATCTGAAACATGGTAAATATTAGGTATTTATGTGGTGTGTGCTTTCAGTTAGATCAAATTACATGTAAATTTGACTTTCGCAAAACAACGTCTGAATTTATTATTGACCCTGACGTTGGACTTCCCGGTTTAGGTAAATGGCGCTCCGCAATTTTGGCCACCTTCGTGTTGGCACCATTTATCTAACCCTTTTTTTGTAACTACACCAAGTGGTAGCATTCGAAAGTGACTAGACGTATGACGGGTTTAAATTTGAGACTTCTTTGTTTTTGGTCTTTGCATTAATATACGGTACACATTCTGATCTTTGACGCCTTGAGGCCCGTTATATACTTGGCGACGTAACGCGCATGGCGGAATTCAGCCACGCGAGCCTCAACGGGTTAAGGGATGGTGTTAATTGTGTTAAACTTTGTATAAAGTGGTTTAGCATGACATTAATTAAATGACTTTTTTTTAACTAAATTTATACCAAAATTAAATGACTTCGAACAATAATTTTCGAAATCGCAATATTGCTACATAAGTGCACACTTTCTTACTTACAGCACATTCATTTACACTATTCTGCCAGTCATCTGAACTTTGTAAAAATCCCACTATAGCTGATTTTAAAACTCTTGAGAATACTTCAATTTGCTGAGCTGCTGTTGATATGCTAGTAATTTCCCCTTGGAAACCAGCATCTGAAATCAACTAAAAAAAGAAAAAATATGCTGTATTTATTGATGTATAATAAACAACTACAGAATTCCAGTTATTTCACATGCTTTTCTGTAGGTATTTCCAAAAAAGGTTTACTTACTTTCTAAAAACTTATCTCCAAATTTAGAGTTTAAGACGTGCGTTTCTAGGCATTTGTAATGCAAGTTTAATAATGTTAAAATGACACTCTTAACAAATTTACTACTATTTCTTTTACTTAGTTACTATTGTGCGAATGACATCAACATATCAAAACTGAAAAATTTGATGCTAACCAGATTTGACTAAAATATACATGAATCTTATAACAGTGAGCTGTAAGTGTCTCAACTAGCAAACATTATAGTTGGCGGTATGTTCTGTGCGTTAGACTTGTCTTAATTTGATTTGTTAAAACGTAGAACAAGATGCTTATTTAGTACTAAGTGTGTAATTAATATAGAACTATTTGTCTAGTACATTATTTCCTAAAAATACCTTTATAGTGAAGTTTAGCATGAGGCAGTCAGGGTACTCTTCAGCCAACCTGTATATCAGGGATCTCCACGTCGGATGTTCTATCATTTCTGTAAGCCATGCCGGTGTCTAGAACAGGAAGTAACATGTGTCACATTGACTCATGAAGCTTGCATGTAAAAGCACTATCAACATTTTTTGAACTACAAAATTTAAAAACAAGTGTGTATTTTTGCCTATAAACACCTGCAATCTAAGGAGTATCACTCACATGGTATCACACCTACCTGAGCTGATGCTCCCAACTCTCAGGAAATAAGGAATAAAATACCTCTCATAAGCCATAAATTATTACATTCAGTAAAGATAAGCATGCATGAACATGGACATCAATAGATTTATAGAATAATTTTACTTGAGAATGAAAATAATAAATCTGTATTTTTATTTTAACACGTTAAACGCCATGGTGGACACCATGTGTCGCTACTACTACACTACGTTCATGAATTACGCCGTATGAAATTTTGCATTTTGTCCATTTTCCACATAATGTTTATTTAACAATTTCTCAAAATACACCCAATATTTTATCGTAAGCCATTAAATAAAGCATTATTTTGCTAAATTATACATAAAATATCCCGGACAAAATATCAAGGACACAAATCTAAATTTTCTTCCCGCAGGGCCCGCGGGGGGAATAGTGCCGCCCACGCTTGCGCTGGCCCATTTGTACCTATTGTAACATTGTTGCACCTTCCGAAATTATTCATAATTGTTTGCTTACTTTATCAATACATTTTATTTCCTGCCGTTGTTTCTTGACGGTTGGCGCTCTTTTGTTGTCTTTTCTAACATCTGTGTTATACAACTTATACTATTATTGTTTATTCCCATGCAGAGTTTACCTTACATTTTGCCGATAAGGTTGTGCTAATTTTACAACACAAAAATAAGCCATATACATAAATTTTTATGTTTACAACTTTCAAAATTAAGTTAACAGTATTGCATTTGTGCGAAATACAGCCCATGTGTCTTTTATTGCCATTCTAATCTTCGTGAAGCTGTACGTAAAGGTGTCTAGTTAGTTAGTCTTTGAGTTCTTATCATATAGGGCACCACACCACAATCGTCATTTTATTTTGTGCTTGTGTTGAATATTTTCTCAGTTATAGTTTTTTGGAGAATAATATGGATAATATCACCTCGATCGAAAAAAAACAAAATTTCCTTTGGCGTTTAACGTGTTAAGGGCCTTCTTAAATAATACTATTAAATGTAACTTACTTCACCCTCCTCTGTGAATATTGTGTCTGCCTTTTTAGGGTCAAATGTTTTTAAGATCATATCTTTTAAATGATTTTCAACCATTGCTTGGACTTCTGTTACTTTCACACCTGAGTCAAATAAATTTTTGTAATAAATAATATACCCAAGAATCTCTTTTATCATTGTACCACTCATTTGCACATTTTGCAATAATAAGGTCTAATATAGCTTGTAGTATCAATGTGGTAATGATTATTTTATTCACATTGTCAATAATGTGTCATTTCAAATTCATCCCAACTTAATTTGAAATTCTGCTTAAAAAGCTTGCTTGAAAACTTGGTAAAGTACTTTCTCGGTTGACTATACACACTCCAATTTGTATTTCCAATATGTTGTAAGAAATAAATATTTCTCTACAAAATACACAACACTATAATGGTCCCAAATGGAGTAAAGCTTATACTATTGTTTTGGTTGTATTTGTTTTGAGAAGGAATTGAACATATCCCGCTTGTCTACCCTACCCAACAAATAGACTCACTGTTGTATCATAAGTTAATTATATGGAAATTAAATTAAGCACTAAAATTACCCAGTATCATCAAAGTATAATAGACATAGGCACCAAAGGGTATTATTTTGATTGTTCTAGTTAAATCATTTTACATAAATATGTACAGGTGCTACTTGGATAAAAGCATTGAACAATACTCATTTTTTGGAGTATTAATGAGATCTCGTAGTGATAGTATTGAATTCAGTATAAAAGTTGTAAACCTACATCGTACTAACAAAAATAAAAGCTATCTTTTTTAACTATTTCCTTGTTTTCTTTGACATGTTTTCTATTGAACTTCAAATACAGCATAATATACTCTTAAAATTTCTCAAATTCACCTAAGAAAGTTCTGGTTTTCCCCATGGCTGTGGTCAGATGGCAGTTGTTCCACATCAAACTTAGTTTCTTTGCCAAATGCTTAATTATGCTAATGGATTAGGAAAGGAAATAATATAAAATAACACTAGGAAGAAGATATTCTCACTTCCAAAATAAAGTTTAGCAGAAAAATGTTTTTATAATATGCTGGAAAATCATGAAAAGTTTTAAGTGGACTCTTATGATTTGCTTCGACATTTTGTTCTCTGAGGACAAGTACCTCATCCTCTTTCTGTAAAACTAAACTTACCCAAATATGATGAATGTGTCACTTTCCAATTTATTAATTAAATTTATAAGCAACATTGTGTAACAAGATAAAACAGTACCTCCAAGTATAAGCCATTCCGCTAGCAAGTTGGCCATTTGAGCCACAGCACTATAATTGATTGATAACTGTTCAATAACTTGTTCGGGATTGCCGCCAGCTTGGAAATATCGTTTGAGCTGACCAAATATTCCCGGTTCCATAATGTAATCCGGTGTCTTGAATTTCTCCAAACACTCCTGGAGTACTTCTTCTGGGTTCTCGATAACATCTTCATTACCTTCCTCCTGAAATAAAACAAATGTAGTATCAATAATTTAGTATTCCATTATTTAAATATATAGCTTTTAATACGTACTTCATACTGGTTATGATTAGAAGCCTCCCAAACGCGTTCTTCTTCGTATTGACTAGGCATTGCCGTATTTCACAGTATTCCTATTTAAATATATAGAAACCTATAAACAGGAAGTATGTAATACCCTACGGAATCTGTAACACTAGAATGGAATTCAAAACGAAATAAATTAAAAACGGGAGTATAAAACGAAAACAATATAAGAAAAAAACAGGAGACATAAGCAAACTACACCACAACTAAGTGTTTAATTAATTGTTATTGAAGTGAACTTCACTTCACTTAGTGAAGTGACAATAATGACAAGACACATGACAGTCAAATGACAAGGGTTGTGTTGCCAGCATATGTACTGAAAAAACAGGCGCAGAGATGAAAAGATTTTCACCAGAAAGGTGTGATATTAAAAAAAAAAAAGGTGCGTGTACTTATGTACGCGCGTGAGAAGTTGTACTTCTCTGGCATCATTAAATAAATATTTAACATTAATAACTTAAATGAAAAAGGTCAATCAAGTATGTAGTAGTGGCGATGTTTGTGGAATGTATTACATACAAGTCAAATGTAAAATACAAATGTTATACATTTTTAACTATAGCGCCATTTACCGGTAATACTGTGAAACATTTAGCAGTTTTAACCTATTGCACATTTTTAACTATAGCGCCATCTACCGGTAATATCGTGAAACATTTAGCAGCTTCAACCTGTACTTTTGTGTTCGAGTGCCACGCATTCACTTTCGCTCTGTCTCTTTCTATTCCCCCTCCATAGTCACAATGTCACAACATATGTCACAAAGAAGTATATCAATGATATCACTAAATCCCTAGAAATATCACGTAATCACGGCAGATGTCGAATAATCTTTTCTATTGTGTTTTTTTATTAAAAATATCTATTGATATGACA
Organism: Pyralis farinalis; assembly: GCA_947507595.1. Taxonomy (NCBI): domain Eukaryota; kingdom Metazoa; phylum Arthropoda; class Insecta; order Lepidoptera; family Pyralidae; genus Pyralis; species Pyralis farinalis. The sequence goes on along the minus strand of OX382259.1, from coordinate 20,835,839 downwards.
AAACACTAATATACTTTCAGCGATACGTCATCGTTTCACTAACCAAAATCTATTGAAATGAGAAAAGTATTGACTGATATTAAAATCGAGAAAGAACTAATGGAAACAATAGTATTTTGTTACGACCACCATGTTCGATTGATTCATGGTACTCTGCGGGAGCACCTCAGAGAGAGAATCGCAGCAGCCGAGGCAGAGACGACCGGAGCAGCCATGGCAGCGGCGGCGGTAGGCATCACTAACAGTAGTGGGTGGGTGCAGGCCGGCACTAATTCGCATGAACTAATCGGTAGAGGAAGCCCACAAAGTAGTTTAGATCAAATTGCCTGTTAATTTGACTTTCGCAAAATAAGCCCTGAATTTATTAACGACTTAACTCGTTGAATAGACACACATTAACTGATTTTATATCTGTAAAAGAAAAAGTGAAGCCCGTGTAATACATTAAAATATCCATGGCACTGATTGAATACAGGACAGACTCAAATAAACCTGGTACTACATAACCCTATATACTACTACTACTACTACTAGTCTTGCCATAAATACTGAAACAAAGAAAAAAAATTCTATTGCAAATAACATTTATTACTTTAACAGTGTGTTAGTTTAATACATAAATATAAAACAATTTAAAATATAAAAAGCTTATTCGAAGTGGTATCCATTGGCTGCCATACAGTCCTTTAAACGTTGAGGCCAGTTATCAATAGAAGCACGCACTCTTTCCATGGAAAGAAAGAGAGAAAGAAAGAAAAACGTTTATTTGGCAACACAAAAATTTTACATAAATTTGAAACTTAAGGCTAAATACAATACAGTGTGTGTACCAAATAGGTCTCCACTCAGCATAATGTCTCGGCACTAAGTGCCTCGACGCTGGTATTCTGTGGACACCATTAATAAAAGAGGTGCCTGACATCGAGTAAACAATAACATTACAAGCCTATTCATAATGTACGTGTAGTATTAATATATAAATAAATATGATTTATATATTAATACTACACGTACGTGTTCATAATAATATTTATCAATAAAAATAATGTTACTATGTACATACATGAATAATAATAATATAATTAGTGTTATTATATTATTATTATTCATGTATGTACATAGTAACATTATTTTTATTGATAAATATTATTATGAACAAATACTGTGTATATATAGTCTTATGAGATACATAATTCATCAGCTTTTTTGTAAATTTAAAAGATATTCCCTGTACCTAACTTTAAAACATATAACAGATTGTGAATTTCTGATTGGTGGGGGAATGTTATTCCAACACTTGGATGCTGAATATCGAAAGCTACCACGGAATGCAGTTGTATTATGTGTTGGACAGATTAGGCGATCAAGTATTCGGGATTGTCGTTGAGTAAATTGCATTTTAGAAAACAGGTATATCGGACTTTGATTTTTTACAATTCCAAAGAGCAAACTAGCGAAGTGTAATTTACGTCTCGTCTCCATATTCATTAGATTATTGTTATTTATGTAAGGTGAAATGTGTGCTCTGCGAGGTATAGGGAAGCAGAATCTGATGCATGAATTCTGGACGCGTTGGACCACTTTCTTGGTTCGAGCTAACAGGCATCCTCCAACCACTGCGTCAGCATAATTCAGCTTAGATAATATAAGCGATTCGCACAGGCAGAGTCGCAGCTCTACACTTAAATATTGACGTACTTGATAGAGGACCTTCAATCTATAGTAGCACTGCTTAATAATGTTCGACACATGTTTCTCGAACTTCATACCGCCATCGATCACAACTCCCAGATTTCTTGCCTCATCTACTTGCTCAATATTAACATTCTTTATTTTGATAATGGGTGTGTGTCTATTAATCGTCTCTATTTGATTTTTTGAGCCCAGTATCATGAATTTAGTTTTGGATGGATTTAAAACCAAACCGTTAGCTTCCGACCATTCATGTATATGTTCAAGGTCCTGATTAATTTCATTCACAGCTGTATTTGTTTCATTTGGTTTAAAAGTTTTATACATCTGCAAGTCATCAGCATATAGATGATGCTCACTTTGTTGGATAGATTGAGGCAAGTCAGCAGAGTACAAAATGAAAAGTATGGGTCCCAGTATAGAGCCCTGCGGAACTCCTTTGTTCATGAGAGATTTAGCGGACAATCTTCTTGTACCATTGCTTTGAGTAACTTCTACACGCTGTAGTCGATTGAACAAATAGCTAGAGAACCATTTTATTGCGTTGTCGTCAAAGCCATAGTATATTAATTTAGCCATAAGTAACTCTATGTTGATAGTGTCAAATGCACGAGAATAATCCAATAAAACAAGAAATGCTCCTTTTCCTACATCTTGACCAGCTAGCACATCATCGATAACGTCTAGTAGTGCAGTCGAAGTACTCCTTCCTTCTCTAAAGCCTGATTGTTTATTTGGTAAAATATTGTTAATAGACAGGTAATCTCTCATTTGCATTATTCATTCACTGCCAATCGTACGGATTGTTTTAGGGATTTCAAATTATCATGGCGTTTAGAGCAAGCCGTACTCTCTAAAACTGACCATAAATCATAACTCAGCGGATTAAGATACGGGACTAGACGACAGCCAGTCTTCAGCCATGCAATTCTCTAAGCGACTCGTAATGGCTGTGTGCGTCGCTGTGATCACAGATGTCACAGCTTTGACTTCGTTTATTGCGATCACGGCTAAATTATTTGGTATTCTATAAGGCTGTAAGCGTACGTGAGGCTGTTTGCCTTGTAGAATTCCAATTCCAAACGCAGCCTTGCGGCGCTAGTTTCGCACAACCATGAAAAGCGACACCAAAGAATTGCAATTTTGTGTTCAAGGCTGTAACAGCCGATGTTTCCGAGGATGTAAGGATGTTTGCTCTTTCAGAATTGCATGGCAGCTCTGATGAAGTCCGAAACGTTAGTTTCCAACCAAGACTGCGTAGACCGAGCTTTATGACCCGGTGCCGGTCTTGCTGGAAGGACCATTCTTGATTATTGAACATGGTGTTGTTAAGGGGCTTCAATACCTTCTCAAGAATCGTATCTTGATACACTTGTGCCGATGTTTTGATACCTTTTTCACAAGAGTATGGCTCAGTCACTCCTTCATAGCTAATACCCCACCAAACCATCAGTGAAGTCGGATAGTGCCCACGTTGCACTCTGTCGACTAATTGGGAAGCTTCCTTAGAGCTTTGAGCATAAATACGGTCATTTTGTTTGTTAAAATGTTGCTCAATTGTAAAATTTTTCTCATCCGTAAACAAAATTTTTTTGTGACCTCCCTTTGCATACCGCTTCAGTAGTTGTTTCGATTTTACCACCCTATTCTTTTTTAAATTATCAGTTAAGAAATGACCAGTACGTCTCTTATAGGCTGCAAGTCCTAAGTCATCTTTTAAAATACGTGATATGGTTCTAGGTGCTATCTTCATCTCCCGAGATAAAATCTTTTGCTTTCGGACAGGATTTCTTCGAATTCTTGCCCTTACTGCTTTGACCACCTTTTTCGTACGAACACTACGTGGACGGCCAGATCTTTTCTGTCACAAACAGAGGAGGTCTCATTGTACCTATTAATAGCCCGGTACACAAACATTTTACTAATACCAAGCGTATGGCGAGTTTTAAAAATTGCATTTAGCTCCATACCTACTTTGTGTACCTAGTGCAATCACAGCGATTCGGTTCTCTTTATCACCCCACTCCATTTTAATATCGCAAAATATTGTACAATGTATTGGCGCCAAAATGAGACAACGCAATGAACAATCATATAAAAATGACAGATTCCAAATTCAAATGTAATATTTTGTTTATTTTTAATTGTTACAGTATTTATGGCCAGACTAAGTATATACAAATTGAAAGGTACCTATAGGTAATTGCATAGTTTATTATTAATAATATTTTCGTATCACAGTTGTAATATAAATAATACAATAAAATTTTATTTACATTATTCGAAATGACCTCCTCCATTTTGAATACATGCCCTTAATCGACGCGGCCAGTCATCACTCATCAGTCGCAGCACGCACCACATTTATTTCTATTTGATCGCGATATATCTTCATTACTACATAATGATATTTGGTCTTTTACTAACCATTTAATGCGGACTGTACTTAAAAATAAGAAGTAAAATAAAAATAAGTAAAACTACCGAAAATCTACGCGGGGGAAGCCGCGGGCTAAACGCTAGTCAATTATATAATAAAATTTGAAAGAAATACCTTAAATTTGATTATATTGTGTTGATGTTGAACCAAAACCAAATTTATTAAAAAAACAATATATTTTCAACAGGGGTTCCATGATTATAATTTCAATTAAGGGATGGCAATTAAGGTCTCATTATTAAAAGCTTATTTCGGCTCAAAAAAATAACAAAAATTTTTCTCTTGGAAATAAAAAAGTTGTAAATTTTAGACTACTTTTCTTGCACGGTCTAGCTCAAAAATTAAACATTAAATTTCATTCTAGCTCCACATTCTATATGAACGAGTAAACATCGCATACTGAAAACGCTAATTCATAACGTAATTTATTTTTTGCTAACCTATTTTATAAAATATGTAGTTTTATACGAGTATGTGTTACTGTAGTACGGAACACTTCTTGTGTGAGTTCGACTCGCAATTGATCGGTATTTAAAGTATTTTGATACCACCTGAATTTCAAGACGTAGCAGGATCTTTCAGTTCAGATCAATTTCAATTGGGATCAAAATATTTTCATCACATTTACTTTCTTCGCTTTATTATGTTTTTAAACCCTGTGTGTTCGCTTCATTAACGTCTTCGTAATTTAACCACATTTCTTAGTTTCGTACGCAACACATGTACAATACTTATATATCCTTTCTATTTTAACGTCCCAATTACATAAATTTTATATTCATTCTTACTTCAAATAATGTTTTCTTCACAGAGAGCGTTCTACTGCGAGTTTTTTTTATTTTGTACCACCTCACCTTACCTATTCATAACGTTTTCATTTCGTCTAATCAGTAGAGGAAGTACACATGCATTAGCGATTAAGACGCTATTGCATATACTGCTACTATATATGTTTTGTAAATCTTTGATTGGTCTGATTCAATCAGTAGAGGAAGTCCACATGCATTAGCGATTAAGACGCTATTGCATATACTGCTACTATATATGTTTTGTAAATCTTTGATTGGTCTAATTCAAAGTCATAATAATAGTATTTTTTAGTTTCTTTTAATCGACAAATTTTGATAAATACCAGGCACTTCTATCGTACCACTGTGATGTATTAAGAACTTGTAATGTATTTTATCTGGGAATTATTTAAAAATCAGTTATAAAATTATTCAACTGATCTAAATGAGCATTTAAAAAAAGAATATGCCTCAGTTCTTGTATGGAGACACACATTGTGTTATTACATACATATTACAGGTCGCCATCCCTAATCTATCTATAACTTCACGCCAAGTAGATAAAGAGAACTGAGTGCCGCATGACTCAGTCCTTACACACCTCATTCGCTTTTACATTCATAGCTTTTTTCATGCACGCTCGCTCGTTCCTTCCTAGGACTGCTGTCACCATTTTCCGGTAACACACGACCTATGTGGCCGTAGTAAGCGAGTCTAGGCCTTCCTCTGTACCTATATTATTCAAAGCAGCCTGTATGGGGAAGTACCTCCACATCGCAGAAAACCGTAGCCAAATAAAAACTCTCTGGAGGGTTGTTGTGGTCCTGCGTGTGTATGAGGACACAGAGCAGAGTTGGCATCGAGCGAGTGATACTCAATCTATTACAAGTGTACATTTGAACTCTGTATGGCAAACACAGATCTCGTTTCCATATATTAGCGTTGTCAGCATCTTCGATCAGTTTTGATAATACTTTTCTAATGTTGGTAAGGGCCATTTACCATTTTCGCCTCCGTATATTGTGTATACTTTCACGGTTTAACAAGAAAATAAAATTACTCGTATGAACTATTTTTATATACGATGAATTCCCAAGGAATATTTGATGAGAATAATAAACATTAGTGAGACTATCAAATAATATAATTTATTTGTTAATTCAGATTCGTAACAATTTCGAAGATATAGCTACGCAAATTAACAAAAGTATCTACTTACAAATAATAATAAAAACAATAGGTATCATATCCATGCATGGCGTGGATTAATTAATTTGTAAGTTCGTTATGTAAGTACTATATTTGCGCTGATATATTTACATTATCTCATCAATGTAGGAGTTAAACTATGAGAAAAAATATATGTAACTTTTACAATTAGACTAACTATATATAACAAAAAGTCGGGGTTCGTGTACCATATAAATTATTACAAGTAAAACCCGTCACAGATGTAGCTGTAATATATAGTAAGATAACGTGCTATCTTACTCTATAAGTATGGAACATGATGAGACAGGAAAATACAGATTCACCATAATTCATATGTATAGAGTGAGACAGCATGTTATCTTACGATATATTATAGCTACGTCTGTGATGGGCTTAAAAGGCTTCTTACCAATCTAACATAGGCTATAAATTATTGTCCTAAGAACTAAAAATTGAATACTAGTTCGATACTTCGTGCGATATTAAATCCATTATTTACCTACTATTTCATATACACACACTGTACATACTGCAACCATGTATGTATTTCACTTGAAGAAAATATTCGTTTATGTAGGAATGTCGGTGCTTAACAAGCTATTTGTGGTGTTAGTACCTACAAGCATTAGAAATTCCTTTCAACACTTGTGTAATGTACATATTTACCTACCTATAATGTAATCAACCCTATGAAGTATTTCATCACACCATGCATGATTTAATGTTTAACATTTTCTCAAGCATTTTCACGACAATATGCAAAATTAGGTAGGTAGGTAAATATAATAACAAATAGACAATTTAATTTCTATTCTCATGAGACAATATATTCCATTTGAACATTATACAAATGATGGCATTTAAGTAAGGATACAAATACTTATTTCGAGATTAAATTGTTTTATTAACATTTCAAAAGTAACAAAATTTGTTTAAGAAACTGTGTTATGATTTATGCCGTTTAGTGCTGCCAGCTGTAGAGATAGAAGGTCATTAATTGAGGTTGTTACAAAGATAAAACAATTTAGTAATTGACCACTTTTTACTTTCGGAAGATCGTAGATAAATGAAAGTTATTGTGACTTTTTGGACTGCGATTTCTATAGAAATTAATGGCAATCAACGGTGAGGGCATCTACCCAATACCAATACCTCAGGTCATCGAGCCCAAAGATGATTGCTGTACTCCATGTATGGTTTGACTTGAACATTGTATAGCATAAGTTTTTGCCCGAAGATGAAGTACCGTTTCGCTATATTGAGCATATCAAGTTTCTCGCACGCCAGTTTGACCTCCTCCTTTGGTAACTTCAGAATTCAGCTTTGTCAGAGATTTCAATGTAAAAAATCCCATTGTTCTTGACGATGGCGTGAGGTTATGAAGCGTTTTCTGAAATTATGGCGTTTCAACAAATGGGGGTTTCTTATTGGTGAACGCGCAGATATGGAGTTGAATTGGACAAAGGTAGCCTTATACTATTAAATTGCGTCGTATGTGAAAGAATGCTGTGAGAAAGTTGTGTAGATTGCGTTATTCTGTCATTGGTTTTATTTATTTACAAAATTGTTTTGGGTTCTTTTAATGGGTGTAAACCGTATTCACTTAGGCTTGCAAGTAAAATGTAAACAAAGCATAAAAAAGTTATTTTAAGTGTCGTTTTTTATCTCAAAATAAACTTTCATTGACCACAATACATTTAGTAAAAAGTTTAAAGTTACATGTAAGTAACTTAGCAAGTAAGTAAATATTGTAAAATAATAACATTATAATAATAATTTCCGTCATTTTTCATATAGGATAAAAAATTGAATACTACGTAAAATATTCCTTTATGAAATTTTCAACATTGAAAGACCTTTCAATGTTGTGAATGTCGAAATAGGAACGCATTATTATAGTTCCCAATAAACATAAACCGTTAACACATACGATGTATGAAGACTTTACAACTTTTGCATTTTTCCGCCATATTTACTTTTGACAAGATGTAAGAGTTTTCTTTCGCCGATTATTTTAGGAAAATCTAATTATTTTGGTTACTGTTGCTGTTTTTGTTAAGAGGGCGCACAAAGCTAAGTAGCGCCCTTATTTTGTTTTTATTAATAACGCAAAATTTAAGACCAATTTCAAAAAAAACGCTCTATAGGGCACTGAAGAACCATATTTACGTTTTTTTTAAACATATCTTATGCAATTTGATCTAACCTGCTTTGCGTGCTTCCGCCACCAATTAGTTCATGCGGCCTAGCGCCGGCCGGCACCCACCCACTACTGTTAGTACTTGGTACATGCCGACGCTGCATGTACCAAGTGGCTACTTATAGCAATAATCAAAAGTATGACTAATTCTACATAAATAATAAAAACAGAATATGTCTCAAAAAACATAAATATGGTTCTTCAGTGCACTATAGAGCGGTTTTTTGGAATTGGTCATAAATACAGCGTTATTAAAAAAAAACAAAATTAGGGCGCCATTTAGCTTTGTGCACCTTCTTAAGTGCTCTAATTGTGTCATGTATTTAAATTCTGTTATTGTTGACTTTCTGTTATCAAAATGTTGTTATGGGTGAAAATAAGTAAAACTAGACCGCGCAGTGCTCCCATATTACTTTCGTCGAACAAAAAGCGTTTCAAACATACTCCTATGCACTCTTCGAACATTGAGACTGTTCTTAACATATCAAGGTATACAGAACAGGCTTGGCGTCAGTGTACCAATTCGTATACCTATGTTCTTTGTTTACACTTTGTCTCAATGAATGTACTTTTTTATACTTATAAACTATATATATAGCAGTTGCCGCCTATTCGTAATTTAATACTAAGATGGAGTGATAAGTTGGGTATAAGTCAATTTAAGAGTAAAGTTATCGCAAATTTTATACAAATTCTTTATTTAAATCTCTTTCCTTTCAGTCAAAAGTTACCCAAGTTTCAAGTTCAAGTTACCGAAGTCGTTTCGTCATTTTCTTCTGTTTTGATTGCCATTGAATAAAAACAGTTGCGTATATTTTCGCAATCATAGAGGTGAATTTGTTTTAGCAGACTAACTCTGTCTCTTTCAACACACGACTAACGCTGCTTACAAAGTACTTAAAGTATCGGCACGCTATGATGGCCATTTTGACGTTTGTCCACTCATGAAGTTTCGTATTAATTAATAATTACATTTGAAGGAGCAAATTGCTGTTCTTTATTGTCAATAGTGACGTGCAGTAAGTCATAAAATTTATCGAATGTATAATTTTAGGACACAAAATTTATTTATTACATTGATTTCTAAACTATATATATTAGGGTCCCGCGAACATTTATTTTTTATTTTTATAAGATTATAATTATTGGTGTACTTATTTACCACATAACTCGGTATTTGTTTTTCGGAATTCAAAATTTTTCAAATGAAATCTAATACGATCGTGACATAGGATCGCTGGCCAGCACAACTACTACCTCCGGCAAACTCGCGTCAATGCTCAATGCAAAACAAAGCAGTTTCGACTTGACGTTGCTTCGAAAAGTACAAACTGTGAGTGCACTGCGATTGTGATATAGTTTTGACCTGGTTTTGGATTTCGGATATTGATACTGCATTACTGTTTACCCTTGCTCGTTGATTTGGACTCTGTTTACATGTGACTAAAGGAGACTGGGAAAAGGTTGTGAATAGAACTGTTAAATTAATAAGGGAAGATTATGAAAGAGATGTGTAAATAGACAATATTTTAGAAAGCGAACTTATAATTAATGTAGGTGATGATAGCAGTGACGACAGTGAAAATAGCATTATGGACGAATCTGATTAAATATGGCCTTTTGTGGCACCTTTTTTGGTCTCTTTTTGTATTAGTTTGTTTCTTGTGTGCATATAAAGTATGTATATTCATTTCCATTCCAATATTCAGTTCGTTCAAATATATTTTGTAAACATTTATATTTTTGTTTTATTAAACCTTTTTAATTAGATACTACTTGCAACAAAAAGTTATAGATTTGATTATATTTTTTTCGAGAATATATTGACATTTCACATCACTATTGTAATGTCAAAACGGCTATCATAGCGTGCCGCTACTGTAGTTAAGGTAAACCGTCAGTATATAACTATACTATTCTATAAAACAAATAAATAGGTAACAATTAGACTACGGGCATAATGACTCAATTTGTTTTACTGTCTTTGAAACAAAACTCCACGTAGTGTTATTAACGTTCACGTTGTACTACATGATACTATTTTAAGTAAGGCGGATAATCCAATCTGGCGAACATAGTGAAATAATCCCTTGTGTGTTACCTCTGCAGCGCTGGCGGCAATAAGCGTCATAAGGCGGCACTTTCCTCGGCTAATTTGGTAGAAATGTCATATAATCGCTTGTATCAGGTACACGAATAATAACTGTATTGTACACTACATCTAGAATTTTATATAAGCAAAATTTTCCCTTACCGGAAGGGTTATAGAAAGAAAGTTCGACTTTTTATTAGGATTCTCTGATTTTTTTATGAATGCGTTTTTTACAGTAACATTTTGCTGAGTCTCTAGTACGAAGTATATTTAAACGCAAGAAAAGAATATTTATTTATATTATTTGGTAAAATAGGCATAAAATTTACTATAAAGTATTTATTATGTATATAAACATAAACAGGCAGAGTGTTCGCTGCGCTATACGAACATATAATATGCCATACAAGAGTATGTTGACTAAATAAAATAAATACTGCACTGAGGTAAAAATTTAAAATACTTATTAAGGTAAGTATATCTTTAATATCGCCATTCCCATGGCAATAGTCAATAAGGGCGATAGTATTTATTAGTAGTAGTATGTGATGTCTATTGAGACAAAAATATAATTTTAGTTTTAAAACTAGTGCTTACGCCAAGACTATTTACGCGCTAGAGATATAAGTAAAGTTCGTTATTGGATAAATCGGACTTTTATGAAACTGTATTGATCGTATATAACTAAAATTTTTGTTACCTGATAAGAGCCATCTCGAATGATGTTTTTATAAATATTTATCTTATTTATTGTTTTAATTTGTTAGGCACAAGCAGTTGTAGCAGACAGGTAATCAATGATCATAATTATCTCATAATCGCTATTATATTGCGTCATAGTCATTATTATTAAATATCTATATACCTACATAATTTGCAGGTGCCAACTACATATATTTTTGATTGGGTCTACATTTTCATAAAACAAATATTTATTAGTCTCACATATTATAATTTCGTATATTTAATATTACGCAAATGAAAATATTTAATATAGACTCACTTATACACTTTTATTTAATCCGGTTACGAAAATGCAATGTAATATTAATATCACTGTTTATGGGATGACGGACAGGAAATAGGTGAGGTCCATATTTACATACAATCTTAAAAATAATCACCTTTAACTTTAAGTATTGTTATTGGTCGTCAATTGGGTATATTTTGTTGGTATTAATCTAGATAGTTGAAACAATACGTTGACTGTAAGCACGAGTCGGATACCTAGGTAGGTATGTAATTTTACCCCGATAAAGTTCAAAGCACTCATAGCAGTGTTGCCGTACATACTTGTGCTACCATAGGTAATTTAAATTTCACATTAATTGGTCATGTACGTACGTCCTCATGCTCCGAGCCTTATCAGGTATTCAGACCAGAAAAATCTTAATTGACTAGGTAGGTAAAACGCTTATATTGACAATAATAATCAAAAATCTAATAGGCAATAGTAGGTCCCTTTGTAGGTTGGTATTATTTTATTTATGTGGTTTAACCCAATTATTGTAGACAAATACAAATAGACATGTATTTTTATATGTAACTACACATAAGTGGGTTAGGAATATAAACATAGTTATTCTATTGCTGTGATTTGATAAAAACGAAATTAAAATATACAAGTGCCTAACTATGAAGTATGGTGAAACATTTCGTTTTACATAGATAATGGTATAAAGTAGTGTAGGTTATTTAATTTAGTCCCAACATGTTAGATGGTAAATATATTGTCGTTCTTCAGCCTCTCTATATAGCTACATATATGGTACGCCCGTAGACTCGTTTCTATAATAGAATGTTATCTTCAGGCAAATACACACTTCCACGTTATTTAATACGAGGATATAAATACATATAATAACTTTAAATGAAAATAGAACATCAGCTCACGGCAACTCTGTAGGCGTGTTATCATCTCGTTGTATTGTAATGAAGTTGAAGTGCAATGCTAGGTCCAATGTTATAAGTTTATATACTAAATCTTATATTTATTATTATGAATGTCAGGCTAATATTACCCTGCAATTATTAAGAAACATGTCCAAAATTTTAAAAATTGGTTCGAGAATAGGATTTTTCTAATTAAATTAAGGAATAGGATCTAATTATACATTGCAATTACTTACTTTAACATGTTGATGAATATTTTGGTGCAATCAGACTCCAAACTGAACGAAGAGCTATCACAGTTTCTTTGAAAATTTAGTAAGTTACTCAATTTTATTTTTCTTTCAACGTAATAAAATATGGGTTGGAATTACATCTACATTATTATGTAAGAAAAAATCTAAGGCATCTAACTATAAGCGTGTAAGCGCAACAAAATTGAGCGCTATATAAGCGTATATAGCGCTCAATTTTGTTGTGCGCACTCAAAGGTGAGCACACGCTAAATATTTAAAAAAAAATTGAAGTATAAAAGTAAACCGTAGGCTAATTACTACTAAACAACTGGAACATCACTACTGTTGACTTTCTGACAAGCGGTTCTGCGTCAGTGAGATGCAACAGTATTAAATGTAGTCATATTCTGATATTTTTGTTTTCAACTAAACTTGAACTGCAGTATAGGGGAGAGGCGGGCAAAACGGATCCGTTAAGGAAAAATAATAAAACAATACATTAAAATCAGATTACATGCAATTATATAAACTTAAAACTAACCACTGGTTAGCAATGCTTAAAATGAACAACAGAAAAATTAACATTTTCATATTGAAATCAGCTTTTTTTTATAGTGTGACCATAGATAACAGAAACAAGTGTGACATACCCGTTTTGCCCTAGGGGGGTAAGTAAAACGGGTATGTATGTATATATATATATATATATATATATATATATATATATGTATATATATATGCCTGCAAATAGATGGACAAAAAGGGTTATATAAGGGTTATACGCCCCGTATTGGGTAAAACAAGTGCGGGTAAAACGGGTCACATCATAACTCCTTTAAAAACACGACTAAATGCAACATGTTTACAGTCAAAAGAAATCACATTAGTTAACATAACACAAACAATGCTCGATAATTGTAAACACTGACACGTAATAAGTCCTCCATATATTATAAATAGGTAATCGAGTGTACTTACCTTCCATATATTTTATTTTTTGCGCAGGAAATCCACTCTAATCTCTAACGGCTCTGTCTAACTCGCACGGTTCACCATGGCAAGCTGATTCACCCGCGCATGGGCAGCACTAGCGCCATCTAGCGCTATGTGGAAATGTTTTGTCTCGATCTTGTGTCAATCGCGTGTACGAATATATCTTGCCCCCCTGTTCTCCTTGCCCGCCCTTCCCCTAAGCAAAAACTGCAAATACACCTCTTTGTAACTTCTGACAATGCTATATAATTGACAGATTTAGTTGCACTTGTAGTTTTTCTAATGCTTATACTGTAGTTCAAGTTTAGTTAGAAATATAATTTGATTTATGTATAATTAATTACGTTTTATTATGACATTGTCCCTTCATAATTTACTACCGAAGCGCCGTGCAATTGTATAAATACAAGTAATTGAAAAATATGTCTGATATTTTTTTTAGATGCTCCATTAATTTCGAACTGTATGTTATGGTCACTCAGTATTTTAGATTGTTGACCGCGTTTTAATTGAACTATAAAGGCCTTCTATCGTAATTTAGTTGGCTCCATTCCTTTGGAAATTTTAGCCATAAGATAGTTGGTAAGTTATTGTTAGCTGTGGTTATGTTAATCAAGGTTATTTTATAAGTACCTACCTATAATAATTTAATTCCGGAAATAATAAGCATTTCAAAAAATATTCCTTTTTATTTTCTCTGTTCTCGTTAGATAAGTTGACTATTAGGTACGCAAGATGGAGGCGAATATGGATAATGAGAGACCAAAAAGTTATTTTTTTGGTGTCTCATGCACTTCATATTCGGCTCGGGAATTCATGTCACAATATGCTCGTGAAGTTAGTGTGTACCAATCGTTCACAGTTTAGTTAGCGCTGTCTACGTGAATCCAAATTGCAATATCTACTGTTACAGCTGAAACTAGTGTTATTGCTTTCACGGTTCGCGTGTGGACGCGCGTGTATTCTTGCCAGATACTCGTACCTTGATCATTTTGTCGTCGATACAAACGCCGTTGCGGAACGGGGAACACGGCGCTCCTTGTGCGTGAAATACGTGAAGAGTTTCGTAACACCTTCACATTCGCAACGCGAATGTGGAGCCTGTTTTATATGCTATTTTTATTCAAAAAGGTAAAAGAGGCATTGATTTTCTTTCACTGTAAAATATATTTGGAAGGGTTTATTCAACGAATGACCTAACAGATTTTAGACGCAGATTCAATTTTTTTTTTCATATTTTAATGAATAACCATGACTAACTAGAGCTTTAATTTCGAAGAAGATCTTGGAGTCCCTCAGTGTGAGTGTTCACATTGCCTCGGAAAGCTATATTCGAAAAGTATGTATTGGAAAAGTTTTCACTCAGATTCCATACATTTTGACAGATAATGTTTTGGTTCCGATTCGAATATACCTTTACAAGGCAACGTGAATATCCCCACTGACCTCTTGGTCATACAAGTACATCATTGTTTTGTAGTATACCTATATCTCTATTTTAAAATTCTGCTAAATCCGAAGCACTTCTCGTGATCATTATTAACATCAGATACGTGTACTTATTTGATAAAATATGTACATTTTTATTTATGTAAGGAATAATATTCTTAATTCAGTATATAATTTCTTTCCTTTAGATTGAAGCATTTATATACAGGCTATGATTAAATTAAATCTATGTATAAGTACGTGGAAATTATATTAACGTATTTATAAAATTACCTAGTAGGTATCCTTTCGTCTTTGTTGTATCAATTAGTTGTCATTGTCATAAAGAAGAATAAAATTTATGTGAGGCCCTCCTAATAATGAAATTAACGCCACCATTAGAAATTGTCGAGTATAATTGAAACAAAAATAGTATAAGGCTTATGGATACGAATACCTGAGGGTTGTAAACGCTGGAAAGTATTAGGGAAGGCCGACATGGGGACTGATGATGAGGATAAGTCCTAAACAAAGTTATAAATTTTAATTTACCTTCTGGGGTTTATCTATATACGTGGGACACTCAAAAAGTTTAGCGAAAATTAAAAAAAATGTTCTACAGGTAAATATTATTAAACAAGCCGGCTTCAAATTTGTTTATCATATTAAGGCATCATTCCATCCGGGCCTGCTTCTGAGCAACGGTGAGGTCGTGCCCCAGCGTAAAACTATCCTCCTCACGCGGAGATGCAAGTGTAGAATCTCGTGAAGACTTCCCGGTCCAATCTGCAGTAGGTATGTGCTGAATCTCCTGACACGTAACTCGCCTATTGTTTTGGATTAAACTTTTCACTGCTAGCACGTTTTCTTCCGTAACAGCCGTCAAAGGGCGACCACTACTTTCTTCGTCCCACAAAGTTAGTCGACCACGCTAGAATTCGTTACATAGTAGAACAAGTTTGATTTAATTACTTAACGAAGTTCCAACCGTACACAATGCAGTCAGTATTTATGATTGCTTTAAATGAATTGGAGTTAGAAGGTTGATTAGGATTGGTAATCGCTGATCAAAAGTTGTAATAAAATATTCCTATAGGTGATACGATGTTCACCGGGTCATCTAGTCATAAATACAATGTAACATTATCTCATATAATTATTAGGAAATTGTTGTAAACTGTAGCTTTTATTGTCGTCAGAAGCAATAATACTTTTTGTGTATTTGTAGGCAAATTTTTATTTAGTAGCTTCGTTTATGAACTATGGTTTTCCAATATTCGGGTTTAGTTTAGTTTTATAATCGCCTTAAAGCCAAAGCGCTACTATACTGACAGTTAAAGGGCGTGAAGGACAAGGGCATGTAAATTACAATGTCGCCTTGTATGATTTTGTAAAGAAATCACCTTTCTGTACCAACAAAGGTACCTAAGTAAGTATTAGGACCCTTTAAAACTAGCTCCTCACCTTAAAGATATAATATTTCTTGAATGACGCTGAAATATAATATTTGTATATGTGTTTATCAGAAACACTTAAAGTATTTAGCGAAATTGTATCGTCAAGGATAAAAATGAGTATTTTAAGTATTTTAGCTCGATACGACTAATGTAGATAGCTATAATATTCTCAATGTAGGGCGTGTAACGTACAATATTTTACTATTTAAGAGTACCTAATAATATATACGTCAGTTTCATTAATGAATTACAAAGTATTTTTCTAATTGGTGGCGTTACAAATATGTATTGTAATCTACTTTCCTATCAGACGGTTTGCGTGATGAAATACATACCTATCTATACGTAATTATTAACGTAGGTATATACATGCTATTGTAGCCAAATAGAGTCCAGAGCTATCTAATGAATTCGTGTCTAAGATATCAACTATGTTACTACACAAATTCATTAGCAATTGCTATGTTATTATTTTCGGATGGAAATTTTGCTATCACTATAGTTTACTATGGCATATATAATGACATAAGTACTCAGGTTCAAATTGAATGGAATATTATTTTCTATTTAGTGAGAGATGTTTCTTTTCTGTCGGATGTCATGTCATTTCTGTCAAATCATCGATAGCCACTTGTTGTTGTTGGACTGCAGCATGAGTTTGTGGTTGCTAATAGCGTGCTTGCTATCAGTTCGTAAGCAAAACGTCAAATCCGTATATTCAATTCTGTAATAACTCGAAGTAAAGTGATATTACTGCGTTAGCAATTACCGTAAATATTACCAATAGGCATCTTGTATAGATTCTATTCATAAGTACATACTAATACAATTTTCTATAAAATTCGTGTGGTCGTTCCTAGCTGCAAAGAAGGCCAACTATGTTTTTGTAATTTGATACTGTAAAACATTTGAAGATTTTCTTAACTTTCACAAAGTAAAATAAAAAACACAACTAGCAAAGTTAAGGGTAGTAATAATAATACTCGTACTATCTATCGCCGTAGCTACTTTCGAGTCTTTGGTCTTTATTTTATATAATAATTATATATAAAACGAGTGGAATCGTTGATGCTTAGACTTAGAGTCAGTTGTTCTAATCGTTGTTCGTCTGTTTATTCGAGTAATACAAGACACACTTATTAAAACTATTCGATCACACTAGGACTAGGATTGCTCATTTGACTTTATTTAAGCACCTATCTAATATAACCGAAACGGACATCGCTTCGTGTCGTATCAAAAAATTGTGCGAAAATAACAAATACGAAGTCCGGAAGCAGGCATCCAAGTATCATGTATACATACTTGGATGGAAGCAAAGGATTTAATTTATTGTTAACTACCTGCATAGTGACCCCAATTGTAGAGCCACCTGGTCAATGTGGCGGGTGTAGGTTACCTCACGTTATCGAACACTCGAACCAAACCCCATCTTTTTCAATTTTAATTAGGTGCAGTGATGTGTTAGATATAGTGTATTTTAAAAATATGAGTATCTAACATTACCACAAAATCTACCAAGTGCGAGTCGAAGAGACTCATGCCAGATGGCAGACCAAAAGCAATAGCATTCCCGTTTTACCATTCGATGAACATGATGGATTTCGTAAACCTTCAAATTTAACGCTCGGTACACTGCTGTATTTGATATAAGTATATAATACATTCTTACATTACAAGTTAAAATAGTTATACATTCCTCAGAATTACAATAAATAAACACTTGTATGTGTCAAGAAGTTGGACCCTGGTTCGACTGCGAATTAGCTGATCAGAATTTTTAGTCACATTTTATAAAAAAAATGCGGTTAGGTCGTGTATTCGATGACGTACCTTTATCTACACATGAATTATGAGTAACCACCTGTATGAGATACCGTGATCTTCGTAACCTGTAAACTTTAACACTATCTCTTTCTTACTATTAAGTATTATGAAATCTAGTTTCCTCTCATCTAAGACGGAATAAAGACTGTAGGCTAAGCTGTAAAAATATGAGAATGATATTAATTTTATCTTAATTCGAACTAGTACACTGTAACGGATTCCAATAGTTCAAACATCTGGGCGTAGAAGGTGCAGATCGACGGCGACGTCTCGTCTTTGGGCGCGCACTATTCGGGGCGGGTGAACTAAGTCACCCAGTAGCGCAGCGTCCTCGGCCAGAGAGTCCCCGGAGCCGTATCCGCGCTCTTCGGCCGCTTCGCCCGCGTCGCCTTCGCACCACGACGCCGACCCTGAGCTGGCAGACCGCGAACCACCCACCTCCGCTTCCGTTTCTACGTCCACTGAGCAACTTGCACAAACCTCTGAAATGCGCAGGGCACAAAAATATACTTTTTAATTTAATATTTTGTAAAAATTGTTACGAACAACAATAATTATCAATGTTTAAAACAAGATGTACTGAATGAGTATTTGTATCATTCAGTCAGAGAGTAATGCAACTAGTATGTCAGGTAAATATTCTTGTATATCGGATTTACCATGGGCACCCTCTAATATTGTTCTTTACTATCTATGGCATGAAAAATAAATTTCACACCCTAACATGCGGTTACCTGATTGCCATTTTAATTGTTTGGCATAGGTAGATACTTCATGTTAGCAATGGCTGTGGAAAACACTTCAGTTATATCTGATGCGTTCCATTAATCTCTGGACAAAGTACATAGTATATAGTCACCCAGTATATATACTATCTCCTTAAATATAATTCGAAAATACTTAAAGAGATAGTTTAGTAACTAGGATGTGGCTATGAGAATAGGTAGTATACGAAATAAAATAAATACATCTAAATAAAGAAACATAAGTTTCATAGATAGTCTCTTCGGCACGAATGAATCTTACATTATATATAATTTACATACTATTTTTTACTTTTGTTGAGAATTCTTAGCTAATCTTAGGTTAGAAGGTATTGAACAAAAGGCTAAAACTATAAATAGGTGTAATATAGGTGTAACATCTGCATCTTTTTATAACGCTGCAAGTTTTAAGATTATAACTTGCAGAGTTATTAAAAAAGAACGCGTTACATTATTCGCAAGTCATGCAATAAACTTCTAACTTATATTCCAGTAAAATGCGTATTCCGGCGAAATAACTGGAAAGTCTTATTCTAGTCTATTATACATAGTTAATGGACACATAAAAATGTGGCTTGAAAGATGACGAAACTGATATATGTACCACACAAAAGTGCAAGGATGTATATCATGACGAAATTAGTTGTGTTCTTCATAACGTTATGTCAGGAGCCCTTAGAAAAACGAGCGTGCATGGAAAGAACTATGCATTATTATAAGAAAGCTTAGTCCCGGACTAAGCTGAGTCTTTACTCGCAGTGTTCGGTTCTCTTTACTTATCCGCAAAATACTTGGTTTCAAGATATAAATACACCAAGAATATTTCAAACGTTTTTAGGCATATTAATCATTATTAATTAAATGGACCGTATGTTTCATTGCCATCTTCCGCTGTATTTAAAAACGGATGACTGTATTGATTCATACAAAATTCTGTTCTATTTATTGCACTAACTCGTCACTCGTTTATCAATGTTATCATTGTGGTAGGTACTCTACTCAGATGTTGGCTAGAAGAGATTCCTATAGAAGAGATTCCTAGAGAGATAGGTATATACTTTATGTGTACAATTTTGTAGAGAAAATTGTGAGAAAAGAGGTTTCGTATAATTTCGTTAGTGTTAATTTGTAAACAACATCTTTCGGTTTTTCAAAAAAGATTTAAAACATGAGTGAACAATTTCCCCATGTTATTTTAAGGTCATATACAGCCGGTGTTGAAAGGTTTTCTATGGCATTTAAAGGTCATATACTTATATTTTTTTTCCCGTAATCTAGTAGTAAATAATTGTATTGTGTATTTTTATTCTAAATTTTAGGCTTAGTTGTTTTGGAGATTATGTGTCAATTTCTGTCATTTTCTCAAATAACTTTGAAACTGTTTGTTTAAAAATAAATCATATGACGCTATATCACGTGGTAAAGTTTGCAAAACCGTTTTTCTATTTCCTAATTTGACCCCCCCCCAAGTGACCCCATATTTTAATCGGTTCAGAAAAATTAGCTGTGATATGAGCATAGACAGACATGTGATCTTACATTTTTCTCATTCGGATGTACCAACCAACCAATAACAATCAATATTCGACCTAGTATTTCTTCAATGAATCATTTCTTCTGAAATCATCCGACACAAGGAGACACAGTTATATAAAATCTCAGTCCCGAAAATTGTTAGTGTGGCTTACAGGTTTTACGACTCTATTTTGTGATGCTCCGTGGGCTTACACGAGATAAACTCACGACCACCAACTAGATACAAATCTAACTCTGGTTATTACCTGTCGTTTGGATATAAATAAGTATATTTACTTTGAGCCCATATTATACAGAAGTCATATTTTCCAATTTTTTATATTTTACTTTATATGTATGAAACAGTATACAAGTATACTTATCTATTACAAATTATCGAATAAGTGGAACAATATTTTGAAAAAGCTACCGCAAGTTTTCTGCGTTTCGCGCTGCCAGTCAGCTACATTTGCTGAAATCGGTAAATAATGGCCACATCGCGTCAAATTTAAACTTTTCCATTCCCTCTTAATTATTTGAACCTAAGTGACGACGACTAAAAAATGAAGACTAAGACAGAATATTACGAACTTTGTCGGTGCGCGCTTGGAAATCAACAAAATTGTAAAACAGATGTGTTTCATTAAGTTCTGAACTTTTGAACAATTTAAGAAGTACCTAACTTACATATACACTATTCCTTTGAATATAACTTGAAAACCATGGATTAATGTTCCAAATAAAAAAAAAATGTAACCTAAATATTGTCACAGTTTAATAGTAAATAACAACCTAATGCAATTATGCTATTTTGAAATACATAGTTTTCTTAGATATAGGGTTGGAATTCTTTTTTAAATGTAAGGGAATTTTATGTAACAATATATTATTTGATTTCATCGAGACACGTTCAAGAGATACTGAACAAATGTTTCGATCTGTACCTATTCGAAGCATATACTCAAACTAAACAATACCTAATATTAGACAGACTTTCGCATTGGGCGCAAATTGAAGTGTTAGTCTCAGAATACAGTGTATTCTGAGGTGTTAGTAAATATAAAATTAAAAGAAGGCCCAGTGTGAGTCGTAAGTAGGTATTCGTGTACCGAGGGAGAGACACAACGAATAGACGGACAGAGCAGCATCACGCGGTTTTATAACTTTTAGCATTACCTACGTATGTATTAACAATCGCAATTTCCCATACACGTAGGAACTATTCGTAACCGCAGGGTGTGTGGGTGGTTTTATAGTTGCTACTATTGGTATTCAACCACAACTAGCGGTCATCGTGAAACAAACAAGTTCTCACAGATTTAAAGGCATTATAAAATGAAATTATTTACTTTATTTTATAACTTCTGATTTTTTAGCTTAGCCGCAAAAAGTGATGAAATGATGAGTACTGATTCATACAGAAAATGTTTGTGACACAATTATGGAATAAGTGATAGTCAAAGGCTAAACTGAAGTAGTATTACGTCACACAATGGAATGAGTAATAGGAATTCCACGAAACATAAAAGTGTATTCAGCTTTCAGGGCTTGTACTAATGACATACAATGTTAGCTACATTCTATGCTATTAGTACACGTTCCTTTTACATTTCCATCTTATTGTTCGGTTAAGACAAGAAAAATCAAAATTACGGTACAAAATATTGTATTTTGATGTGTATTCGTATCTTTTGTTTATTCCAATCACAGGAAATATTAATTTTTACATTACGATTTAATGCATATTTTGAAATATAGAATAAGAGATTACTTTTCTCCTAGGTTTTAGAACCAAAAATATATTTGTATTATATCCTTTAATACTTACGAGTCATATCGATAATCGAACAGACGAAACATGAAGTAGTTTCACTTCCACACGACCGGATTATAGTTTTAATAGTACTCAGTACCATTATTTACATAGGCGTATATGTAATATTTTAGTTTAACACTTAAATAAGATAAACTTATTATTACATAATAGTTATTTATGCAACTGTACGTGATGGGAGTTATAACACATTAGTATGGGTTTCTAAAATGTCTCTAAGGAAGAGGGGCGTGTTCCATAGTAGTGTCAAATACGTGTACATCATATATTACTAAAACTACTATTTTATTCAAGTTCCTAAACTGAGCTATGCGTAATTCAGAAACCATAGCGTGTCAGAGGCATCACTACAATCCATTTCGAATATGACTTTTCGAGACAACAATACAATGAATACCCCGCAGGTCTGTTGCAGTAGGCGTTCATTATCTGAACTCTTGGGATTTTTATACCTAGTCTTGCCATAAATATAAAGAAAAAAAAAATTCTATGCAAATAACATTTATTACTTTTACAGTGTGTTAGTTTAATACATAAATATAAAACAATTTAATATATGAAAAGCTTATTCGAAGTGGTCTCCATTGGCTGCCATACAGTCCTTTAAACGTTGAGGCCAGTTATCAATAGAAGCACGCGCTCTTTCCATGGGAAAATTCTTCACTGCCAATCGTACGGATTGTTTTAGGGACTCCAAATTATCATGGCGTTTAGAGCAAACCGTACTCTCTAAAACCGACCATAAATCATAATCCAGCGGATTAAGGTCGGAACTAGACGACGGCCAGTCTTCAGCTCTGATGAAGTCCGAAACGTTCGTTTCCAAACAAGACTGCGTAGACCGAGCTTTATGACCTGGCGTCGAGTCTTGCTGGAAGGACCATTCTTGGTAATTGAACATGGCGTTGTTAAGGGGCTTCACTACCTTCTCAAGAATGGTATCTTGCTTGATACACTTGTGCCGATGTTTTGATACCTTTTTCACAAAAGTATGGCTCAGTCACTCCTTCATAGTTAATACCCCACCAAACCATCACTGAAGTCAGATAGTGCCCACGTTGCACTCTGTCGACTAATTGGGAAGCTTCCTTAGAGCTTTGAGTATAAATACGATCATTTTGTTTGTTAAAATATTGCTTAATTGTAAAAATTTTCTCATCTGTAAACAAAATTTTTCTGTGACCTCCCTTTGCGTACCGCTTCAGTAGTTGTTTCGATTTTACCACCCTATTCTTTTTTAAATTATCAGTTAAGAAATGACCAGTACGTCTCTTATAGGCTGCAAGTCCTAAGTCATCTTTTAAAATACGCGACATGGTTCTAGGTGCTATCTTCATCTCCCGAGATAAAATCTTTTGCTTTTGGACAGGATTTCTTCGAATTCTTTCCCTTACTGTTTTGACCACCTTTTTCGTACGAACACTACGTGGACGGCCAGATCTTTTTCTGTCACAAACAGAAGAGGTCTCATTATATCTATTAATTGCCCGGTACATAAACATTTTACTAATACTAAGCGTATGGAGAGATTTAAAAATTGCATTTGGCTCCATACCTACTTTGTGTAATGCAATCACAGCGATTCGGTTCTCTTTATCACCCCACTCCATTTTAATATCGCAAAATATTGTACAATGTATTGGCGCCAAAATGAGAAAACTCAATGAACAATCATATAAAAATGACAGATTCCAAATTCAAATGTAATATTTTGTTTATTTTTAATTGTAACAGTATTTATGGCCAGACTAAGTATATACAAATTGAAAAGTATAATTGTATAGTTTATTATTAATAAAATTTTCGTATCACAGTTGTTAAAAATCACTTGAACATTTGAATCTTATAAAATCGAATAGTTACTTGGGATATTTACTTGAAGTCAGACTCCGATACTACAGTTGAATTTAGTTTACAATCGAGTCATTTCTATCTATATTATTTATAGCTTTCCGATCAAGTTGTAATAGTAAGAGCGCGTTTTCAGAATATGCCTTTTATCGTACTACATTCACGACGTAATTGGCTCCCTCGACGAAAGCATGTCTATTTCGTGATTAGCTCAAATACGCATTCAGTCCACGTCGTATTTGGTCCTAAAGTAAAGTTGGTAAAGTTTATTGCTTTTCACATCTTGTGTTTGGCTTACTTTGCACTTAATCATTTTCGCATTTCGTCCGCTACGCATTTGGTCAACTTTCCAAAATTTACTACGGAGTTACGTGTTCCAACAATATATATATATATATAAATATGTGTAAGATAAAGAGAATTAACTAAGACTATTTAAGATGTAGGTTCAGTAAATAATTTATCTATGGGACTCATGTCGAAATTATCCATTAACAGTTTATTATTTATTATCTATGATGAAGTATTTTTTTATAGATTTGTTATATACTAAAATTACACTTTTAATAGTTAAGTCGATGTTGTCGCATTTAATAATAAGTAGGTCCTTGACTAGACCTAGCCCGTGGCTTTAATTGCTTACACCACAAAGCATTATTTATTAACTTTAATAATTATTAATGTGATGATATTATTATTTATTTAAAATTGAAGTTGTGTTAGACAACTAAAAACATTATCATTGTAAATTAAAATAAGTTTATATTATATAATTTACATGGTATTTAAATATGTTTAAAACAAAAAAAAAAACAATTGCACTGTATTCCAAATTATTAACGTCATCCAGTTGTATTTCCTGAGAATCTCTACGTCAGTGGGCGCATTTAATAAGAAATAAACGAATTAATTTGATAATTTCTTACTTGTTTTACATGTTTAGATCCACAGAATGAATTTTAATTTAATTTAAATTTTAGATCAATGGTTTATAATAGTTTACTATGCGCTGATCGGTCAGAATTTTCTTAACCATACTATTAGCAAATAATTTCTAAATGATACGAATGAATATAGCCGCAGTTACAATCAAGATACTTTACGTTCCAATACCAAATGGTAAATGGGCGAATCTTAAAGTGAGATATTATGCGAAGTGGACGAAATGCGACGAAAAAAGAATAAAAAAATCGGCCAAGTGCGAGTCGGACTCGTGCACAAAGGGTTCCGTACCGTTATCTATAAAAACAGCAAAAAAATCACGTTTGTTGTATGGGTTTGTTGTATAATAATTAAATTAAAATAAAACAAATATTTAAGGGGGGCTCCCTTAAATATTTGTTTTATTTTAATTTAATTATTTATTCTTAAAGTGAATATATAACTAAATATTCTGTGAATATTTCAAGCGTCTACCTGTTGCCGTTATCAATATCAAGCAAAATGAGCAAAAAATTCACGTTTGTTGTATGGGAGCCCCCTTAAATATTTATTTTATTCTATTTTTTAGTATTTGTTGTTATAGCGGCAACAGAAAAACATCATCTGTGAAAATTTCAACTGTCTAACTATTACGGTTCCAGAGATACAGCCTGGTGACAGACGGACGGACGGACGGACTGATGGACGGACGGACAGCGGAGTCTCAGTAATAGGGTTCCGTTTTAACCTTTGGGTACGGAACCCTAAAAAGGATAACGGCCGCAGGTCCAGTGGTGTCTCATGAGTTTGAGTTAGATATGAGTTGTTGAGATTGAAATAAACCAAGTGCAGTCGAATACTCGAGAATAGTCTAAGACTTCTCGGAGAATACAACACGCGAACAATGAGGACCGCCAAGAAGATCGTAGAGTTAGAAGAGGAACTAACTAAGTTGCACTTAGATATAATAGGACTTTCCGAAGTCCGGCGACAGAGACTATTTCAAGTTTTATCGACTTCTTCCTAAATTAAATATTCAAAAAGAAATTAAATATTAAATATTCAAATATAAGTCGCTACGTTCAGTTCAACGTCATTCACGATGATATTAAAAGTATCAGAACGAATGTTGTACAACAAAATATTTACGAAACTTTGTTTAACACTCAACGCTTGTTTTCCTAATTGACATTTATGTCAATTCAGTATGTAATTTGAGATATCGGCGGCAAACACATCATAAACGGCCTTCCTAAATTCTGTAATTTAATTTATATATAAGTATGACTTACTAAAAAAAATAATAATCAAAATCAATTCGTAATTGGCGGAATGATCGCGTAACAAACATACAAAATAAAATACAGTCGAATTGAGAACCTCCTCCTTTTTTGAAGTCAGTTAAAAAGACATATTGCTTTGTGCTACTGGTATTAATAACAGAGGACTTTGTGAACTACGTTTGCTTTTCCTCATGTACTTGTAATAAGAGAATACCGGGATATCCTCTAAACTAAACGATAAAATTTCCATTTGCAATGTACGAGTATCTCGTAGATTAAGTTTTATAAAAGTGGAATGTGTTCGGCCAGCGTCATTGTAGAACGTTTTGTTTAGAATATTGGAACCCTAAGAGCAACCTCGAAATAGACAACCGACCTGAATCAAAAGAAAAACAAAAGTAATCTGTTTAAATAATTTTTTTGGACGACAGATTTCCTGTAATGCATGGAATAATTATGTTATATGCACGTTTATTTAGTCTAATCTATCTAGTTGAAAACCGAAATATTTCAAAAACCGAAGTGATAATTATTTGTTAATAATACCAATAAATGTTTGATTTTTAAAAGTGGTTTTTTGATTGATTTTTGATGATTGATTAAGGTATGTACTAATTACATGTGATTTATAATAAATGTGAAAATTGTATATTTGTTACGAATTTTGTTTTTTCCTTGAGTCCTATATATAGTCACAGAGGCTCAACGGAAACCTCAAATACTAGAGGGGACAAATGAACACAGAGTCCGAGTTTTAGGGGTCTGCTGACGATTTTGATGGCGTATATATTTATTTGTTACTGAAGTAAGTACAGAATGTAAAATATATTTAGATCTTTCTACAAAAGTCACCTCTATGTGTGTATATGACAGATTCCAAGCGAACGTGCGAGTTTTGGTAATTTGTAGTATACATAAGAGATAATAAATACGGCAACATTGTACACTTAAAATTTTACCTCTGGTACTGTTTTCGTTGACTTAGGGATCTTATCGCTATTCCGGTATTCTAAAAAAGGTATTAAGAAAACACGCGAACATGCGCGCGGTAGACAATATTTGAAAAATTATTAATATTTAATTTAAACTCTTGAACATTGAATAGAATAAGTTCTTACGAAACTAATTATTGTATTACCGTGACGCTCTACGATCTCTGAATACATTTTATAGAACTAAAGTGACAAATATAGGTAGATAAAATTATAAAAGTATCTAATGATCTACAAGTGAATCTAGACTGTAGATCCTAGTAGACAGACAATTAATTTATACAATAGTCGAATGATCTAATTGATCATTCGACTATTGTATAAATTGAAAATGAAACTGGTATTCACTTCATTTGTATTCCCATAAACCCATACTGGTATTTCAATAATCATCATTACATTAGTTGTATAAATAAATATGTTAGTTTTAACTACTGTATTCAAACTACGCCACATAAACATGCTTAACTGATAAAGGTGTTTTAAAAAATATAAAATAATAACGTATTTATACGTAACAAAATGCACAGACAAAATAAACAACATATTTTTCGGTCGATACTGACTTTCGGATACATGATGAAATAAGTATTTAAAATTAGATGTTTATTAGACAGACTGATATTGCCAATTTTAGTATTTAACATGTAAGAAAGTCGACGCTATTGTCATTTTTATTGTTCTTTAAAATTTAATATCGTGCTTAGGTACTACTCGTAATAAAAAGAAGTAGACATACGAAAAAGATAAAATGTAAATGAGGGAAAACTAAATACAGAGTTTTCGTTGGGTACATTCCGGAGCAGGGATAAGAAAGGGACTGGGGATAGAGATACTATTATACACATTCCACACATCGAAAGGGGATGGGTAAGGACTCACGCAGCCGGCGGCGGCCACATAGAATGGGGCTCTCCCATGTTGCCGGTCAGAGAGATGTCGACGACGAATAATCTTCATAAGATGCTGCAATTTTGTAATATTCGCATATTTATACCTATGGCAACGACGTGGAATTGGTTAAATTAGTAGATACAATATTAACATTTATTATATGTGTTATATACGTAATGACATGTATGTGTTCTAGGTAAACAATGATCTTGGAAAATGCATATCTTATACAATTGCTATACTTACAGGGATTTAATGAAATATGACAAGTAATAGAGTGAAATTTTGATTGTTTCAACAGCCGAACTCCTATCGGTCGCTCCGGACATAAAAAGCGGCTTCATTCGACACGAGACGCGACCGTCTTAAACATTTGCGTCCCCTATATTCATCTACGAATCGTCTAGGAGTTCGGAGTTCTTAACTCGCAGACAATTAATTCAATAATTAGATAAATACCTATTTGTTTTAATGTAATTAAAGTAACCGATATATTGAATGTATTATGTAAGACAACTTTTGGGATTTAATGATAATTTGACATAGTTGAATTGTAAATAATAACAATGTTATTTTAGCTTTGTGATTGTATGCTACGATTATGTGCTTGAATATGGTGATAATATATTGCTAGTATATAACTAAGATGGCAGAATGTGAGGATATTACACGAACCTGAGCTGTCAGTGACAAGTCGTGGAGGTGTATCTTCGCGGTCTGTTGGCACCACTATCACAACTTCATCATCTCTAGGAGAATCATCGTTTCGGCTTGATGACGTTCTGAAACGAAGTCAAAGGTATAAATGCTTGTCATTATTTATGATTTTATAAGTTTGTACCTACTAGACGGTGCAGCAGGTGAATGATTTTTTGCACTCTGTGTCTTCTTTCAAATGTATGTATGAAATATTTATTTACCTATCGACGTATGCCTATTTACGGAGTATATATATAAGTAAACGTTCAATATCTCACAAGTAGGTAAATGTGATTATACAAGAGGCGAGGCTAATGCAGCTGCAATGTCTCCCAGATTACCTTGGGGACATTATGAGAACTTGATAATTGATTCAAGTAACGCTATAGCCCAGAGAAGTTCAGTCAGTTCATTCTTTATCTGAGTAAGCATAGTGGCATCCTTCGAATAACACATGTTTTTATCTATAGATGAAAATGTTATCTTTGTAGAGTATACTTAGTAGAGAATTTCAGTGGAGCGTACCTAGTGCGGCTACCTATTATAATTTCAGCTACAGATTAACAGTTGCCCGCAGCTATGTTAGCGTGGAATTGCAAATTTCTTGTTTCTAGTTTCAACGTTGTGTCAGTTGCAATCCGACTAATTATATTATTTTTTAAAGGGTGAAATGTTAATAGTCTATTCATTGTGGATTAAATATTGCGAGCCTATAATTCATACAACAGCGTGCATTTATTATTTTTAGAATGTTTACATTCAAAATTCTTTCGATCGGTACAGGAATTAATGTTTGATGGATGTGGCTAACTTTGCAACACTTTTCTTTAAAAAACATATAGTACCAGCTTCTTTTATTCTTTATCTCTCTATTCATCCTTTTTTGCTTTTTAAGCACCTAATACTCTGATAATAATCTTTCATTATATATATTTTTTTACGCTTTCATTTCCTGTTACCCGTCCTGAGAGTTATTTTTTAGTTTTTGAAATACCTTTCTATACTAAACGAAACACTTCTTTAACTTATTTATTGGATTAAAAATCTCAAAGAAAAAATATTACCGGACACAAAAATCATGACTCTACCGTTTCGTTTTAATGATCCTAATATCATTATTGCGCATTTGTTGAATGTACCTGGCCCATTTTCTGTGCCTTTCTCTGAGATGACTTATTTTGAACATAAACGAGTCAATAATTAAGGGCTCCGTCGCAATGGTATGGAAATCGGCACTTGTCACTGTGCCAATAACCAAAACAAGATAGTCCTACAGAACTCAAAGATTTACGTCCGATTAGTGTTATACGATTCTAGTCTAAAATTCTTGAAAAGGTTGTATACGACCTAATTTACAAATATGTTTATGGTATACTGCCTGAACTTCAATCTGGGTTTCGCAAGGGCAGAGGTACGGTTCAACCTTTGTTAGATGTTGTTGACAACATACTTGTCAGCCAGGATAGTGGTGCTGCTACAGTTTTTAACACTTTTAGATGACTTGCGTGCATTTGACAGCCAGAATGTTCCGCTGCTGCGTTCGAAGTTGTCATATTACGGTTTGGATCATCAATCTGTTGCTTGGTTTCATAGTTATTTTAGTGATAGGCATGACCATGAAATTAGCAAACGAAATTGAACACTGTTGTTAAAAGAGGTATTCCTCAAGGAACAATACTTGGTCGTTGTTGATTTTAATATATTCTGCCGATCTGCCAATGCAAATCCGTCAATGTAATAATTTGTATGCAGATGATGCCCAAATTTATATACCAATATCACGCGAAGGATTTTCAGAAGCAGTGTCTAAGATGAATTTAGACTTAGATCTCATTGTGAACTGGTCTGCGAAAAATTCGTTAGTACTTAACCCATCAAAATCCAAATTCATAATTTTAGGGTCTAAGCGGCAAATATCCGATGTAGTATCTCAAAATCCCGTGATTAGTATTTCAGGCCAGACTATTGACCGAGATGATGAGGCTAGTATGGATAGTGAGCTTCGGTTTGAAACTCATATACTAAATTTAATTCGTAGTTGTTTCTATAGGTTGAAAACTATTTATAAAATACGTAATCTGCTGAAGGAGGAGGTACGTGTAAGAATATGTGAATACCTAATTCTATCCAAATTTAATTACAACGACCTCATGTATGGGCCCCGTTTGTACTCTAGTACAACGCATGGTGCAGCGAGTACAAAATGCTTATGCTCGCTTTTGTTATAATATTCCACTGCGTACACATATTACACTATATTTAAATAATGCTGCCATCTTTCAGGGTCGGCAATGCATGAGTGACAACCTGGTGTTGCAAATGTCCATAGGCTATGATGACTGTTTACCATCAGGCAGGCCGTATGCTTGATTGCCACCTTAATGGTATAAAAAAATTCTTAAAAAAATCATCGCGCAGAAAATTACATATCGCTTGTTTCCTGTTCGATCTATTAAACGACTATTAAACGACCAGATTATCTGTGCAACAAGCTTAACTTTCCTCGGTCAAATAAGCTCTACAGTGTCAGATCTAGACGTTTATGCTGCTCGAACATTCCCAAAACTCTGTTGCTTTTAATGGCAGTTTTTAGTATTCAGCCACCAAATGTTGGAACAACATACCTCCGCCACTGAGACTTCTCAATAGAAAAGAAAACTTCAAGTATAAATATAAATTGTTTTTATTTGATGAATAACGCCTCGATTTACCCTCATGGTATATTCAAGACATGTAATACTATTAGCTGTCTTTTTTAGTGTGATTTGTTGGTTTGTCATGTTATGAACAAACTAGAAAGCCCAGTGCAAATTTACTAAGTGGAACGATGGGTTAATTGTTGTAATATTGTATTAAAAATAGTAAAACTGATCGTGTGTATCTTGTAACTGACCCTAGGTTACAGTTGAAAGCCAGCGTTTTGCTCTTGAGCAATACTGACACTGAGCTGTAGCCTTTTTGTCACACTTTGGCACATACATGATGTGCTTGTTTGTTATCATAGTAAAAAAAAAAAAATATGGAAGCATTTTATGCATGGGAATGAAGATGTAAATGAAAATGATATCTATCTATCTAAATATTTTAAAAAATATGACTTTTATGTAAGGTCGCATAAAACTTGGTCAGTTAGTGTACCATGTATGTACTGGTATTCCTTAGGAAAATTATATTATTTCTTAGCAAACACCTATAACTAAACACGAGTCATGCAAAAGTGCAAGTCTGGATATTTCAGATATAAGCTAGTTAACAAGTAAGTTTTCTTTTATACTTATAGTAGTATGTAGGTACTTTCGAGTAGGAGAAGTTTTTATTGTTTTAGCAAAAGTATTACTGTTGTACTTACTTAACAATTACTTTTTTTCTCATAAACCTAGTACCGAGATCGGAGTAGCCCCTGTTCATGGGTCGTTTGTGTGGTAGTGGCGGCGCAGACGTCGGCGCCGGCGGCTCGAAGGTCCGCGATACCGGCGAATTAGGCTCCGAGCACTGCTTGTCGGAGAGAGCGGTCCGCACGCGCAGCGCCAGCGCTCCTTCGCCGCCGGTGCCTCTGCTCTCACCTCCATTTGCTCCGCTCGCTATCCTACGCGTACCTCGTCTATCCTCCTCGTACATTTCTAATAAATGATCCAACTTACTTTCTATATCATCTACCTGGAAATTATTATATTTATTTGAAAGAAAATCATCAGTTAATTTAATAGGCCATTCATATGGGCAATCACTTACTTGTCTTTCAATTTTAACTACTCTGGAAGCTAGACTGATTTTGGATGCATACACATCTTTAGCTTTTGATCCTTGTTTCCCAAGTATTTGGTCTAACCTGTGAATTTTTATACTTCTATTAACATATATTTATTATAAACTACGTGAAAAGGTAGTCATTAGAAAAAATACACATGTCAATTCTAAAAATATATCTATCGATTACTGCCGTAACGAATACTAGTTTAATAGGTAGGTAAGTGTTGAAACAAGCGACTTCATTTTGCATAGCAGACAAAATGACGATAAGTCTGTCATGGAATCATTTCGAAAATAAATTTTCTATTAATAAATATATTAAATTCTGACGTTACGAATTCGGTTTGCTCAATAATAAGCTCAATAATATACATATACTTATTAATATAATATATATAAATATAATACGTGATTGCAATAATTTGTTTAAATAACATCAAATTGTTTGTTTCGAGTGCACACAAATAACACACAAAAGCAGTCTGGAACGTACACAATATTGCAACAATAGCGATAGCTTTCAAAACACAGCACAAAATTATTGTTTTGTTTGCAGTTACAGCTACCTATTAATTTTGTGAAATACCATTCCCGGCTCTCGTAATTACTCAGTTCTTTGTCGCTCGATTGTAATATGCCTTTGTTGGCCGCTACAAGACAGGCCGACTGTCATTGTTGTTGGCTCATGTTGTTACGTAGGTACAATACAGTTCTTGCTCAGTTGTCAATTAGGTACCTATTAAGAGTAAATGGACCGACTGCCATGAATTAAAAACTTTATGTAAAGAAACATAATTATCACTGCAAGAGATTTACTATTACTATTTACAACTTTATACGGTATTTGGTTTTTATTGAATTTAGTTATTAGTTTAGTAGTAGAATCATGGTTTTTTTTTTCATTTGATGATTTACGTGCCTACAGGTCATGTAAAACCCGAGTAATTCGATGGCTATCAATGGTTCTTGTTTCATATGGAAACATTAGCGCCTTCAGTAATGCCTTTAAGTGTTGTCATAGTTTTTATATTCTCATTGTCATTATGTTTACAATTATGTGATCTTTACACACCTCACTCTCTTCCTTCACATTCATTGCTCTTCTCATGCATGCTCGCCGGTTTCTAAGGCTCCTGACATCATTCTGATAGAACACGACCAATTTGGTCATGGTAGGCAAGTCTTGGCCTTCCTCGGCTCCTACATATCTCCACTTTTGCGTAGTAAGTATATCTGCTTAGTCATTCTTTTATCCTGCATTCTTTCTACATGTCCGAACTAACGGAACATGCCTCTTCTTATTTTAACACCGACGCCTTTTTTCAGACCAATTCTGTTTCTAACATCATCATTGCGCATACAGTCTACAGCGTTACGGCACAAATTTTGCGCAACGCAATTACTTTCTTGCTCTCTCTGCCATACCCAGCTCTCGCTTCCATAAGTAAGTGTTGGGACCACCACAGCATTGTGAAGAGAAAGAAAGAAAGAAAGAAATATTTATTAGCAGAAACCACTAAAACAGTACACATAATAAAAAAAAATGGTACACAAAGAAAAATTTGTGAAAATAGGTATAGAAATATGTGTATTATAATGGCTGCCAACAAGGTGCCTTCTCAGCATCATGTCGGAGTACTCGGGTGACCGTGTACTGCAACGCTGTTTTTCGTCAGGCCCTTAGTGACGTCGGATTCCCGACAACAGACAATTACTTATGCATAAACATAAAAACAACAATTATATAAATTCTGACGTACACAAAAACCAAATAAAATACATGTGTGGCTGCCCTGCCAGGTCATTTCAATACTAGAAACCAGGGCGCGTATTAAACTACTCCTACCATAGATATACATTAGATGGTTGGACCACTAACTAATTATAATAAAATTCAATGGAAAAACTCAACCAAGCAAATTTATAGCGAGCTGTGCCTTCAGGCTCAAGTTATTACTGCCAAGAAGTTTTCACAACGCTCCATTCACACTATTCCCAGCATCAGCGGTGTACCTTCCATTGTTGCTGAAAGCGCATCCGAGATATACAATCTCATCCACTTGTTCCAATACTTCATCATCAACCTTAATCCTTACATTGGTTCTGGTTTCTTCTCTTTCAAATAGCATTCATTCTTTACACCTTTGTTTTCTTTGCATTCAATAGTAAGCCTTTCTCCATACAATCGTCTTTCATTATTGTGACCAGCGTTTGCAGTTCAGATGGATTTTCTGTTAATATTACGGCATCGTCTGCGTACAGCAGACAATTCACCACTAGGTCACCCATGCACAATCCTCCATTCGTTGACCTTATACTCTGCAGAAAACTATCGAGATGCAGAATAAACAGCCTAGCAGGTAGCATGCCACCCTGTTTGACACCAATTTTGATATCAAACCAGGGTGAGATGTTACCATCTACACATGCTGAGCAATCCTTGTAAGTGAACTGCACAGCACGGAGCAGTGAACCGTCAATCCCATAATTCGGCAATATGTCCCACAGTTCCTTTCGCACAACCCTATCAAATGCTTTCTCAAGATCCACAAAACCGCAGAAAACCTTTTGGTCTATGGCCAGATGCTTCTCCACGATATTGCGGAGCAAGAAAACTTGACCCGTACATCCTCTTCCATTTCGGAATCCTCCCTGTGTTTCCCACAGAATTCCATCAGATTTCACCCTCATTCTCATTTCAATTACCTTTCCATATACTTATTATTACTAAGCTGATGAAACTGATGGCCCTATAGCTAGCGCAGTCCATGCGTGACCCCTTGCCTATATTATATTGCCTTGCCTATATTATCCAAGGGTTTGATGACAGCGCGTCTCCAGTCCATTGGGACCCTTTCAGTTCTCCAGCATAGATTGAAATAAGAACCAGAAGTTTATCAATTAGTCACCTAGTTTGATCATCTCAGCTGTGATCAGATCAATTCCCGCTGATTTTCCATTTTACAAGCTTCGTATTGACAATGCGATCTCATCCATAGGCAATGCTTTCGTCGGACGTCGTCAACGTGGAGCAAGCATCAGACTCACTCTTATTGCCAGCGTCCGAGGCATAGTCATACTTTTCTTAAAAATATATACTCTACCGTTTTAACACTTCCTGAGTGTTCGCAAGAATGACACCAGCTTTAAGACTTCATCTTGTCCATTCTGGACTTTAAGATTATTGTTTTGATATTATGTTTGTGCCTTTTATTTTGTAATTTTTATCTAATTAAGTACATATTTAAATTTAAGTTTATGTTATAACGGTTCTACATTGTAAATGAAAAGTTATTTCCCTACTAAGGGGTTCCCATGAGGGGATTCCAAGTTTCTAAATAGTTTTAAGAAAAGTGTTACAAGTTTTTGAAACACTATGGAAACAATAAATTATTAAAATTTGAATTTATGAACATAGCTGGCTCGTCCCGGCTTTGCATGATGTACGTTAACCTTTCGTAAGTAATCTAAATGATGGTGTAAACCGTATCAAAATCCATTGCGCACTTGCGCATACTTTAGTAATTCATATTTATTTCATAAAATATTAATAGGGGTATCAAGTACTTGGTTATACTGTTTTTAATAATAATCATATGTTTGTAGCGGTGGTATTAAAATGTTTATAAGATTTTTATGTGTGTATATTGAACTTCGCCTGCGAAAATATTGGATCATGGTATAAAAAACCTTCAAAAAAACCATTTTGAATAAAAATCATCTTAAATCACAATTACAGCTTATTTTAATATATATTTACATTGACGGTAATATTTTATACCCGTAGTAAATAAGGGTACAAAACATTATTTAAAGTAACACAAAGTATTATTCCCATGTTTTTCATTCTGGGCGAAATTTAATGAAATGAGCCCTTTTATCACGCTAAGGTCGGTGCTAATAGATAGTTACAAATTCTTTCTCACCTAGTATGCGTGTCTTTTTTATATAATCCATCCTCAATTGAATAACTATTATTAATTAAATACATTCCATAATGCTTCTGAGTGTTAGTTCCAATACGATAATTTCAATTAATGTTTACCTACTCAATAGAAGTTCTTAACATTAGGTAAGAGAGTATACACACATTTATTAATATAAATGATTAAAACACATCTTTCGGATTTTCCGAATGCAGGAAAAAGACCTAAGTTAAATAAAAAGCTCAGGGCTCCGCTCCTTTAGAAGTTACTAAATCACTAGCAGTACCAAAGTTGGTAATCTTATTTATTTAAAAGCTGCAAAGTTAAATATGGTGAGCTACTGTTATGCTTCGTAATTACAATGGAGATGTTTAAAGCTGAAATGTGACTTATATTCAAATAGTCATAACCATTAAACTCAGCACATTTAATTATATTCAGAGATATCCTGATGAAAGAGAGTAGGAATTTGAAAGTGACAATGCATTGTAAAATTGGCTGTCAAGAAAATGATACGCGAAACATGATGTATGTGTATATGATAAATAGGTATTATAGAATACTTAAAATTTATTTTATGCCGCTGGTAAGAGTACGAACAAGCTTATGGGCGTTTGAAACATCAAGAAAACATTAGCTCGTCGTCGACCCTATAAAAAATCTTTTGTAGCCCATGATAATTTTGTTCCAAAGCAGGAAATGTGAGGACGAAATCTATGTCGACGACGAAGAGCATGATCACAGAAGGAGGGCTTAAGCATCAATTCAAACAACTCCTCTAAACACAACATACTGTACAATCAATACAGCAAAGGAGGGCGGCAAAGTCTCTCGTTATACTTATGGACTCAATACATTATCAAGGGTAGGGATCGTCAACAATTCTCACAAAATCGTCTCCGAATCGAGACGCAAGGGCCAAGCTGGTATTCAGTTCCTCCTACCCAATAATACCGCGTGAGTGGACGAACCGGGGTATTGTATAGCAAATGCCTTCAGTTTATTGAATAAATCAATATTTTTTTAGTTCTCAATTTCACCTTTTCCGCCAGATGAGTTCGGAATTGAACTTGATTGATTGACCTCTGTACCAGAATTCTATTGAATACTTTAGTAATATCTAGACGTTAGTCTGTGAGGTTTGTGTTTGGTACTTTTACTGATACATTAGCGCCTGTATACCGTCTGAGATACTCGACTTATGAATTTCTATCTGTATCTCCTTCAAAGGACTTGTAAAGACACGTCGGTATGCCGAAATGGTTGCATTTACCACGCATATTTGCAATACTAACAGATTCCAGTCTTTAAAACTGTGCAGCAAATCTTTCGCACGCAAGCTTTACTGGCAGACTATAATTCGAATCTAATTCATAGAATAGTAGTATGGGGCAACTCAGTAGATGTAGATATAGCTCATCGCACCTTAAATAAATTAGAGAACCACCGAAGAATTATATTCTCAAAGATAATTAAAATTAAACTGGTCCGCCCGCATCACAAAAATACCGTTACACGGTGTCAATATATTTGTCGGACACAATAACATATTACGTGCTTTTTAATGAATGTTAAGAAAAGTTATATATAAATTTGATATGTATTATATAACGAAAAATATTCTGATATCCATATTTATTATTGCTACCTACAATTATTCCGTTTTATTATATAAAAGTGTAATTTGAAGCGTGTATGAAAATATGAAATTTTTATCTCTTTCTCTCTCTTATTTCATATTATTACACATTTATATAATTGTTTACGATTCACTCAAATGTATAATAATTTAAAATAAGAGATTTAATTGTGTGACAATATTCCATTCTATTTTAGGTAAAGGTTACCGGCTCTTTTTATTCCAACTTCAAAAAAGGAGGACGTTCTTAACTGGAATCTTTTTTATTGGGAAGCACTTAGCGCCGGATTGGTCCCACATAAATTTCGTGAAGTTACGACTTCATAGATGTCGGGTTTCAGGACTTTATAGTCAGCGTAATTTTCGTTACTTGTATTATACACTCAACGAGAGCAGGCAATGCGTTTAAAGAAGAGGATTATGTAAGAGCTAGGGTGACTCGTAGATATAATTAAGATAAATAAATATTCATTCACTCGACTGTAAATTCTTCCTTTTAATAAATTACGTTTGTTTAGGTATTTTTTTTTATGTTACATATCTTTTTTATCATCATCATACATAATATATTTATTATGATTTGG
Organism: Pyralis farinalis; assembly: GCA_947507595.1. Lineage (NCBI taxonomy): Eukaryota > Metazoa > Arthropoda > Insecta > Lepidoptera > Pyralidae > Pyralis > Pyralis farinalis. The sequence continues at coordinate 20,796,932 of OX382259.1, read as the reverse complement.
TAATATCCAAAACTAGTTTTTTAAACGTAATTTTCAAAAACAATATGTGTAATTAAATTGCGTAATTAATTCAAAGTTTATATTTCAATTTTATAAAATATTTTAACGGCTTAATGTATAGGTTTAAAATGTTTTAATTCTGTTTTGATTATATCAAACCTAAATTAAAAAAAATAAAAACCAAATAAAAAGGTACGGAGCCCAAAAATCAAAATAAGGCTTGCTTTTCCGCTTCTTATAGAATAATCTCTGCTTAACGTATGAGTCTACTCTCCTTTAATACTTATCCTTTCTATAAGACACAATTATTTTTATAATGGTAACTACATTGACTTCTAATAAAATCATGCTTTGCGTGCAAGGCAGACATTGGTCTATAGGTACTAATGATGCAGTGCAAAAAGTATGCTATTTTGTTATAATGCCAGTGAAAATTACCTATTTCTCTATGTACATAACGCACGAATTTCTGCTAATATTATTGTTATGATATCCTACAAGCGAGATAAAAGTAATTATCCATTTTAAGGCAACTGGTAGGTATATTCGAAGATATCACTGTGTTAACAGTAGGTACATCTGATATATTTAAAATTACATACAAGTACTGTTATTTTCGAGTAGAAAGAAAATAACAAAGGGACACGTATTACATAACGTTTAATAAATTAACTAATGTTTAGGACTTTACCGATGCGAAGTGAAGCTTTATATATTTTATCGTCCCATTAAGATTTCTTTATGTGACATTACTTCTACGCATTACAATAAGGCGGAAGATTTGTTATTTTATGCAACTAACACGTTACGACAATTATTAAAATATGAGCGTGAATTTATGAGTCGAGCCGAGCGGAGATAATGCGAGCTTTTCTTTAGGATCGCACGAGTGCTTTAGCACACTAATTACCTACGTATAGTTGCATACAGCTTTATCTATTTATACTTATGACATGACGTAAACATGTATGTAATAGTAATGCAGGTGTTTACGATGTCAACAAACTCAATACCTGACCATTTAACACTACGTACGGCCCTATTTTTAAGGTTAATGCTTTAATTTTTCTATTAAAAGAATATATATAAATATAATCGAATATGTTTATTTTATTGTAACATTGAGATTGATTTGTACGCTTTACAATGCGATTAATGTAATAGAAGAGAACAAATATTCGCCAACCGGCAAATAATAATTACCACAACAAGTATCTATATTTTTATAAATGAGTGAACACGAACTAAAAAAACACCGTTCCGTTTCTAGCGTTTACTAAATATTGCCACCTGTTGATGCCACTTTACCGAACTCCTTGTTACAGTTATGGATTTAATATTAGTCACTGGATATACGATATTAGTAAGTAGTGGAAAATATCACACTGGTGGTACTCTACATGGCAAGTGGCTTTCACTAGGAGGCCGAGAGGCTGGTGATGAGCGGTGAACAAAGCATGGCTGCGGACGGTCGCCATTGACGAGCGCACGGTGTGGCTACGGCACGAAAGGTGGCAGCCCCAACCTCACCTGTATTGCAGGTTCTTGGTTCGGTTTAGTAGATCGGCGTGCCCCGAAGAATATTGCTCTATGACGTCTTTCACGTCGTAAGGTTTCAACGCTTCTCTAAATCTCTTGCGTGCGACAAAATACTTGAGCTACACGAAAATAACAGACAATAGGTTGTTCATCAAAGCGGAATTATATAACAAATTCAATTTCAACACTTGGTATACGTAGCCAATTCATGTTTGACGTTGATGATACAAATGAAAAGTCGCATGCCTACTGCCAATGAAAGTATAGGGTTGACACAAGTTTTGTAAATTATTTAGTATTACAGTTTACCATAAAGGCAGCCATGCAAAGAAATTACATCATTCATATAAGTTTTTGTTATACGTGACACCTGTTACGAATGCTTGTCATACCATGATCTATATGACTGGATATTCACTGTAAATATTCACCTGAAAATATGTTTTTATCATCAGTAACATTTTGGCCCTAGCTAGATGTCAATGACCTGTAGGTAAATAAAGATATATCGTTTTCAAGTGAATTTTGCAGTGTTGTAACATCGCAATTACAAATAGCGTTGCACACATACTAACTACGTATATAGAGGTAAGTTCGATGCCAGATATTCTACAAATATCACATTGCAAGACAGGTAAGGTACAGTCCAGACGAGAGGAAATTAAATAACGTAGATAATTGTAAATGGTAGTGCAAGTGTATATAATGTTGGTTGACAGGCGCAGTACCTAGTCTGGACGTTTTTCACTCGGCCCAGCAGGTCCACATGGCCCGCGGAATATTGCTCAATAACATCCTTTACGTCGTACGGCTTTAGGGCTTCTTTAAACTTACGACGTGCCACAAAATACTTCATCTGTTCAGAATGTATAACAAATATTGAACTTGAATTTCTACAACTTTATTTGACTAGTATAGTATTATAACGTCATTACTATTCTCTAAGGCGTTTTGTAGTCAAAGTAGAAACGCATCATAAGTATATAATGCATAATTCTGTATTTACACCTTGGTCGGCTACCAAAAGAAAGAAGACAACGTCGTAAATATTTTGTCAAATTCCTTAGAGAATAGCGCTACTGCGTGTAGTTCTTATTTCAATAAAATGAATTATTAAAGATTTATTTTATTTGTTATTATTAGAACAAAAAAATACAGTCAACTATGTCTTGATAAAATTTCTTTACACAATTATACTCGGAAAATATTTTCTGCCTATACGTATAGATACAGGCTGAAAAAATTTATGTTTTTAAATAGTTAATACATACACTGTGCGTATATTTAGTTCATTTTAAAAACAGATAACTGATACCATACAATCAAAATCAGTCTTGTAGTATATGCTGTGAATTTACGAGTATATACGACAACTATTGTGGGAGAGAGACAACAAGTACAAATACTTGCAGTTTTTTTTTCAGAAAGTATGTTTTATTTTATTTTTAAGAGTAACTACTATTATTAATTTTAGGTGTGTAAAATGTAAAGGAATTAATTAATATTATAGTTATGATTACGCACCTGCAATAAGTAAATATAAATAAAGATAGTTGTTTGCCAGAATGGGCATATTACACTAAATGAACTGATTGTACTCACTGATATGAACAACTACAACCCTTCGAGCAACATAATGTCGTAAAAGGCACACAAGGGGCGAACAAAATATGATAATTTTAATGTTCATTTCGTCAAGAAGTTAAATTGTACCGCTAATATCATTATACTTATTATATAATAATAATTATTATTATATATTATAATTTATTAAAGTTTTCGATTATCAGAGAATAATGAATTATTATAGGAAACACAAAGCAATATACGGTTGTTTTAATAGTTTCAGAGGTAGCATGGCTTTCATTACAAAAAGAAAATGTAACAGGTTGTAAGGATATGTTTGTAGAGTTCCTAATCCTTCGTAATCTGTAAGCCTTGTAAAAGAGGTTAGTATTGGTTTTATGGAAATAATTTTGTATTAAAACTCCAGTGTAATCAGAAGGAAATGTAATTTACGGTAGTAAATACAGTACATTTAAGTACAAAATGTTTCATTATTTCATGCGAATAATAGTATTTGTTTGATGTACAGATAATTATTGAGCAAAATCGAACTAAACTCAAAATCTTAACAATGATATTTTGAAAAACGTGTAGTCTTCGATAAATAGGCAATTTAAACATATCGGAGGAAATATTACCCTTTATAATGAAAAATGGTTTACTGTTTTAAAAATTGAAGAAACTGTTAAAGCTACAGCAGTAGTAGTAGTCATTAATATGTATAGTACGATAACTTAGCTTCATCAGAATGTTGCTATGTGCTTTGTATAGTAGTTCTAATTTATTAAAAGCGTTCGGCAAGTTCATTGTTTATAAATTGAAAACAGTACCGTATAACGTACTTACACTGTACATAAATATATGCAGGTTGAAATATAGAACTTACTAACCGCTGGTGGATTTGCCTCGTGGTGACCTTTTGAGAAGGCTACTCGATAAATTTCGAGCTATACATAATACAAACTTATTAGTACATATTTTCAAGAAAACAACACGTACCTACGTAAACATAGTGTCTTTTAAATTTAAAAAAAAAATCAACTAGGTTCTTGATGACTCAAAAATGTAACAAATGCAACTAGTTTGGATATCGACTGTTACCATGTAGTGCAACTATGTAATATTCAGAGTAGGCAGTAAAATTTTTGGGCATTTTTTATGATCTTCAATTCTTATTTCATCTTCACATCATTATCAAAATAATCAATTGACATTTGATTCCAATAAAAAATAAAAATGCGTTTTCTTTGTTCTTCATTTATTTCAAAGCAACCTATTTTACATTTTTCGGGGGTGCAAGGATTATTTCGCGTGATTTTGTGACGTATTTTTTTCAACATATATGCTGTACCTTCTCTGTTCTTCGTCACAAGACAAGTTATAATCACTATAGGTCACGGGATCGGAAAAAAAGTCAAATAAACAATCCAAATACGATTTTCAAGTTGACAGTCTATTAGGGCCAGAGGACTAGAAAGTGCAGGGGAAACAGCGATGAGTATCGTCTATCGAAGCGACGGGTGCAGAGATAGGTCGGTCAGCCGAACATTAGATATTATTATTATAGAAGGAGAACATGTCGTTGAATGCTAATGCGCTATCTCACATTGAGCAAAATATAAATTAGAATTTATATGTAAAGGTGTTCTAAACTCGACTTCTAAAGAATTCATGATGAGGTCATGATGAGCATATTGTGCACAGCATTAATACCTTATTAATACTATCTTTTTATGAAGTGTTGTTACGTAGTATACTTAATGAATACCGTTTTAGAGGTGTATCGATATCGCTATTTCCAATCACATATCCAAGGTGACCATCATATACATTCCGGTTGTATTAGTAAACGATTGAAAACAAACATACATACTAAAATATTCTTATACCAGAAGTTGCTAAAGTGCTAGTAAAGTGCTAGTAGGTTCACAAGATACAGCAACTGAGTTGATCTGTAACGATAAGCACAACGTTGTTATTTATTGTTAGTTTGGTTATTTATTGATACGGAATAAAAACCAAAGTACACGTAACATATAGAACTGGCGCAAATGCCAAAGAATATATTCATAGAATCAGATTTTGTAGTAAAAGTCATAGTGCGGTCGGCTCCATCTAAGTGTACTGCCTCTAAGCTAAAGAAACGATTTTATTCGTTATTTTACTGCAAGGTAATTTTAAAAGTTTACAATGTCTAATCTCATTTAAAAAAATGTTCAAAATGTGTGCTTATTAATACTTAATAGTGAAAGTAAAAAATATATATTCATCTATACAAAAAACTGCATTACGTTACAAGTTAGTAACTGTTGTTCAAGAAGCCAGTCTGTCTTTAACTTTGTTATAGTAAATAATATGTCAAGTATTGATAAACATTACACTGTCCGTCAGAATACAGAATAAACCAGAAACCGCGAACACGCCCTAAACTGAAGCCATACAAACTACTCTCAATGAGAGTAGTTTGACATTTGGATGACTAGTATATATTTGGCCACCGTGTCTGTTACGCGTAAAAAATTCGCGACAGTTTTTATTAAATAATGCCATCTTGTGCGGTTCCCACCTGCAAGAATGCAGTTAGAAGCCTCCACTGTCCATAACGAATATTATTTACAAACATTTTGTTTTTATAATATAGTGAGTTATATTCAGTGTAGACGTATTAAACTTAATATAACATGTGTATTAGAATGTAATAAAAAAATAAATACCTATATATCAATATATCTTAGCAATACTGTAGACTGTTTGTATTGAAAGCCAACGGAGACAAAATTTACTTCAAAAGAGACTTGATTTGTTTCTTTTATCAAACAATAATTTTCTTGCCTTTTACTTCAACGACGTTTATGTTGAGATAACACAGTTTCTAATGCTTGTTTTATTTGTTACAGCAAATTCAAAGTACTATTTCTGTCCTTTAGATAAATATTAAACACGCAATAAACAGATGAGATGAGAGGCCAACCGCGTACATAACATATACTCACATATGTTTGTATCATTTGATTCACAATTACATTAAGTTGTAGTTTAAAATCCAGTTAAAGTTATATAAATTATACTCTTTTTTATGCTACAATGCAGCTTGGATATTTATATAGATAAACTGTTGATAAATGTTATTAAAATCCTATTAAACAGATTGTGCCAAATTTAGCATTACTTTGTTAGGTCTCGTTAAAATTGTAGTAATAACCAACATTTAATATAAATAACATATCATGTTTTTTTATACAAATGTTCAAAAAATATTCTTCTATCACACGTGTCGTGCTAGCCATTTAAATAAAAAACAAGTACTTTACTACATTAATTTTAAACTTTCATTCTTATTCTCAACATTTTCGAAATTGATAGTTACGTTATTTATTATAAATAACTTACTTTAGAACTTGACGGGGATTTTTTTTTTTTGAGATTGAACGTTTAAAATATACCAACAATTCGCGAAACCGATTAGTGTTGCTACTAGTGTTGAAAAACAACACTATAATCAGCCTAAAATGGCTTTAACGACGTTTGTTGCTCGAATGGTAGCTACGATATAATAATGAAATCGTAAAAAGAAGTCAGCTTCTCTCCTTTAAATATTTTTTACGTTTTCGGAGTTTCATAATAAAAGCTGTGCTCAATGACAACGACCATCGCTTTTGCTGTACTTACATAACTTTTCTCATACGTCACGACTTGCTAGAAATGTTCTATATATTTTTAAAATGAAAACCTCCTAAGCTTAGGTGCGGGTCCCAACGCGCAGTTTTACGGCACTACGTGAAATAGAAATACACACCACCATCAAATTTCATGGTAAGTCAGTTGGAACAGCCTATGACTGGCAATCGAGGGGTGTCAAGCCCCACATAGGCAGGTAAGTAGTAAGTTACGAATTTAATATTAGAAACATATAGAATTTTTCACTTTATTAGTGTTCCGTACCTTAAAAGGAAAAACGGAACCCTTATAGGATCATTTTGTTGTCCGTCTGTTTGTATATCTGTCAGTCTGTCAAGAGTATTTTTCTCTGGAACGGGTGGAGCTACCAAGCTAAAATTAATATCAAATACTCAGGTCTGTAATCTCTTCGAGCAGTGAATAAATCAAACTTCTAAGATACGGCTGTATATGCCTCGTTTATGCGCATATTTTGACACTCGCAAGGGAATAAAAGCATATAGGGTACTTCCCGTTGACCTAGAATCATGAAATTTGGTAAGAAACAATGTCATGTAACATAAGTAAAGAAAAAAATCGGAAAATAGTAAATTTGTAGTTCCTTCACAAAAAAAAAAATTTTTTGCGACAATAATTTGCGAAAATATTTTTTTACGGAACCCTCAGAGGACGAGTCGGACTTGCATTTGACGCCTTTTTAGTATATACCTACAGTTTTATAAGTAGGTAAGTATAACACAGACAAAAGTTTAAAAATCTGATTCGAATAAAATCACAGTATAAAAGATCAGGACAATCGTTGCGCAGTCAGTAGCGAGAACTGTAGCACAAAGAGTATGAACAACGAAGGTTGTATGGGTTCGAAAATTGCAAACAAGCTTAATTATTCAGAGTTCCACGACGACTACCATTTTTACCTTACTTATCAATTATGCAAGGTAGGGAGGTGAAGTGTGTATTTTACGGCTGTACTGGACCAATTTCAGAGACTAATTCTGAACGCTATTTACAAATCTTCACATGAATTAAAAAGAAATGGCTTGGGTACTTTGAAACCAATCGGAATTTGGTATAAGTACTTGAAAAATTGGCGAAGTTTGCGAGTTAAATTATATGCCATAAATCTAAGTCTACTAATCAAAAACTTTAGGGCTGAACTCGGAAGAATCGTATGGAATGGTATATCCAAGATATACACATTATGTACGTACTTAAGCACCTCTATTTGATTAATAGGATCAATTTTGTTTACAACCAATCTTATTGTCGTCTAATTTATCTTTTCACTCAAGGTGTAATGATTGTAATTACCTACCCCAAAAGTTGAAATTTTGCGATTTATGGTATCCACAAATGACTAACCAGCTACTCATGTACTTTTTGTAAATTCAATATTTCAATCATGATTGTTGTAGAATCCAACCCAAGACACGTTCATTTGAATAAGTTCTATCATTATCGGACTTATGAAAAATGAGGCAACTTTAATGTTATGAATCCATATGTCATCGCTTCATGAATTATTCAGTTCAACTAGATTTCCTCGTACAATCACATAGCGCACCGTCGTTTATGGTACGCTTCATCTCTTCAGAGTAAAGCTCAAAGGAATACATGAATGAAAAATATGCCATTGCAAAATATTTCATTTTATATTAGGAGTCTGTACATTGAGTATATTAATAATGAAGAAATAGATACACACTGTTAAAAAGCCCTGTGTGTTTGTTTATGTTTTCATTACATACCATCACTTATTTTTAAGTCTATATAACTTAGATAGCCATCTGATTTAAAGATATTGATTACGTGCCATCTATCAATTTCTCATATCAAGAACATAACAAATAAAAATTTACATTAGCAAATGAATAGTAATCCCAGTGTCTAAAGTTTTATCCCACTTTGTACTATATACACTGGCAATCCAAGGAACATCAAATACGTGTTGCCGCCTTGTTTTTCGACTGCGTTAAAATACGAGATGACAACACGTGCGCGATAGATTCCTAGTAGAGAGTAGTAAAGTTTTAAGTAAAAGTACAGAATAAAGCTTTTCTATAAGGTTCTTGTTTAAATATCACAATGTACATCTTCTGCTCTTTTACCATTATGCCTAGTTTACCATTCGCTAGAGTAGGTACTCTACGACTTGAAATATATTGGTGTACCTACACCAATACATTTCAAAAGGGATTTATATATATTGTAAATAATATATGCTCAACATTTTTCAAATTAATATTTACATATTTATTGTCTAATTATTTTGGAGAAAGACTAGTCGTTATATTATTTAGAAAATAAAAAATGTTTAACATATTTACAAAACAGAATTTTGTAATAAACCTTTATTTCACAGCGAATTAAAATGTGTGTAGTTCCAAAAGTACACACGTTCCAAAACCAAATTACTCGTATCTACTACCTAATGTACTAAGTTTTAATTAGGTACTAACATAAATTCCATACCTTGGAAAAGAATACGAGCACATTGTTAAAAACTATAGTTTTCACAAAAAGAATTGCTTCAAAAATATAAGATATGAAACTTCAAAAATCTACAGGGTGAAATTTCCTGCCAGTATAGTATGAATTGTACTAAAGTTTTAGTTTAGCACAGTGTGCCGAACTTAAACTTAGAGTAAATATTATAAGACAAATTCATCCTAGCAATCAAAAACAAATGCTATGAGTCAAAGACGAAAAAGAAATCGATGGACGTTATAGCATTATTAATCTTATTCTACTGTAAACCTAAACTTAAAAAGTTAAATATTTGTCGTTACATAATTGCACGAAATTATCAAGGCAAGATAAAAGTAAATAATAATAAAGATTACATTAGTAATAATCATGTAAACTTTAATTATACGATCTTTTTAGGGTTTCGTACTTCAACAATGAGCCCTTACAAGATCGCCGGCCTTTCCCATTCGTTTAGTCGATGGCAGTGAACCACGACGAAAACTAAATGAAAATTACACTTAATATAACATGTGTATTAGAATGTAATAAAAAAATAAATACCTATATACTCGTATTAATATATCTTAGCAATACTGTAGACTGTTTGTATTGAAAGCCAACGGAGACAAAATTTACTTCAAAAGAGACTTGATTTGTTTCTTTTATCAAACAATAATTTTCTTGCCTTTTACTTCAACGACGTTTATGTTGAGATAACACAGTTTCTAATGCTTGTTTTATTTGTTACAGCAAATTCAAAGTACTATTTCTGTCCTTTAGATAAATATTAAACACGCAATAAACAGATGAGATGAGAGGCCAACCGCGTACATAACATATACTCACATATGCTTGTATCATTTGATTCACAATTACATTAAGTTGTAGTTTAAAATCCAGTTAAAGTTATATAAATTATACTCTTTTTTATGCTACAATGCAGCTTGGATATTTATATAGATAAACTGTTGATAAATGTTATTAAAATCCTATTAAACAGATTGTGCCAAATTTAGCATTACTTTGTTAGGTCTCGTTAAAATTGTCGTAATAACCAACATTTAAAATAAATAACATATCATGTTTTTTTATAAAAATGTTCAAAAAATATTCTTCTATCACACGTGTCGTGCTAGCCATTTAAATAAAAAACAAGTACTTTACTACATTAATTTTAAACTTTCATTCTTATTCTCAACATTTTCGAAATTGATAGTTACGTTATTTATTATAAATAATAAAGATTACATTAGTAATCATGTATACTTTAATTATACGATCTTTTTAGGGTTTCGTACTTCAGCAATGAGCCCTTACAAGATCGCCGGCCTTTCACATTCGTTTAGTCGATGGCAGTGAACCACGACGAAAACTAAATGAAAATTGTTTTGGGGTCCTATGCTTATAAAGAGGAACTCTCATTTACAAAGGAACACTCACAGTATTGGTGGCCCGCCGCGTGGTAGTATTTTTATTTTTGATTAAAATAAGAAATAGTGCTCCATTTACAGAAATTAAATTCTGTCACGATTATCAGAGTTTTCTATGTGCTTACTATATAATGTATATAGGTCTATATGGACGACGGTACGGAACATAAAATAATAATTTATTGCGCGGGATATTGTGGGAGATCTACATGAAAAAACATATTCCCGGATTCGCGGCTGGATAGACGATGGATAGTGTGGATACTGTTTTATTCGGGACACGCACCAAATGAGCTAAGTTCGTTTTTCTGCGGGGCTATTTGTTTGTTGTTTGGGTTTTATATATTGAGCATTTTATACCAGTTACATCATATTATTTGTTTCTTTCATTAGTGTGCTACGCCATAGATACGTTCCCTTTGTGCTACGCTCTGCCCGAGAAATGGTTTCGGGAAGATTCTTTTGTTGTTGCCTCATTTTACTTGTAAATCTACGATATTTTCCAATGTTCATAGTTTTGTTTCTGTTACAACGATATGATAACTATAGTTTAATAAAATTTTGTAAACATAGCTTGTTAAGTTAGCTGTACGCACCTTTCTTATGAATCGAATGGCAGCTTTATGTCGATGTGTCAAGGTCACGCATCGCGGCTCCTCGTCTTCATCTGTAGAGAACACATTATAATAATTAGCAGATATTATAATCGTAACAAATAATCAGTTGTTAGTTTTGTTCAATGGATTTAGAGTAATTTAGCGTAGTGTGATGTTTTCATAACCTGGTGTCATGACATGGAATGGTTACCATTGCAAAATTTGTATTTTCCAGTACTGTAATTACTCCTAAGGGCATTGTGTTTGTTGAATGTGTGTAATCGCGTTTTCGAACACCGCGATAATTGATACGATAAAATTACTGGATTGAAGTCTTCGGGAGAAAAATCGATCAAGGTTCATGTTTAGGTATTCTAGTTTTCCCGAGGTCATTGTAGTCTTATAAATATGATATAACATGTTGTAATGTTACATATAATAATGTATGTTATTTTAATATTAATAATATTACTATCGTACAAAATATACTTATTTGGATGTTACGGTAAATGCTTATTAAATGTATAGAGACTCAAATATTGGGTATTAGGGGTGGTTAAGAGGGAGGCCAACGAGAGCCCATTCAAAAGGGAAAGCCTTTTAGACTCGAGTTTGTAATTTCTATAACGACCGTGTTACATACTATGCTTTTCATTTGAATTTGTCTATCTTGTTTATCTTGTCTATCTCGTCAATTTTGACTACCCGATCTATATCTTCTATTCGATACATCTAAATTTTTCAATTAGCAAAGTATGAAAGCAGCTATAAAAATAGCTTTTATTTGGCTAAGGTGATGATGTAATTAAATGAAAAAAGCCATTGCTTCGGTGAGTAATAAGAAATCCATATACACTTTTTTTGGCCTATATGTTATGATATGACACGTTTAAAAGTATGATGAAAAATAGTAATTACCTGTAACACTTCTAAATGGAACTATAAATTCGATTTATATTCATATATTATGAAGTGACCAAATATATATAAATGTGAAATGATGTCAGCATTTTTTTACTTTGAGCGAGCGAAACAAGCGAGATGGTATCACGACCGATAATTTATCGATTTCGATGAAAAACTGTGCAGAAGCGTGAAACGAGTCTGAAAATGTCGACAAACAAAATATCTATTTATATGACTGTGTACCAGTCCAACGTAAAAGATTCTAACTGAACTAATGAAATTGCAGTTGACCTTTCGAAGGAGCATTATTTTATAAATAATTAGATTAGTTTTAGAATTTTCTCTAGTTTGAATATTATATTCAAACTAGAGAAAATTCTAAATATGAATTTTCTCTCTTATATATATTATAAGAGAGAAAATTCATAAAGATATCACGTATTTGTTATTGGATTGGCAATAAGAGTGGAAAATGTTCCAAATTAAAATTATAGTAATAAAATATTTTTATGTTACGAAATACTGGCATAAAATTGAAAAGGCTTTCGTGAAATTTTAGTGATGATAGGTATATGTTACAGACCTTCAACATATATTAACAATGCATCCAATTATTAGTAGAATACAGTTGCTTCCCCCTTAGGCAACATATGTGAACTGTGTGGATTTATTCGGGCAAGATTCAGCATAATATAGGGATTCATTTCTTATTTTTTATTATTACTGTGCAAAATAATAAGGAATTAATCTCTAATTGCCGGAAAAAAATAACCATTATTTTTCATATTATTTGAATAGATCAGATCTTATTGTATCTTACAGGGTGGCAACGCACGAGTGACATCCCTGGTGTTGCAAATGTCCGTAGGCTACGGCAACTACTTATCGCCAGACAGCTCGTACGCTTGTTTTCCACCTTAGTAGCATAAAAAGCTATGCTCCAGTCAAACTTCGGTCGCATGAAATTTGGCGATATTTATCTATCAAGATCCAAATTAATTGAAGCGCTAAAACACAAAAAAATCCCTGTACCTACCTAATTAAACTTTTATGTTCACATAATAAATGAGTTATTGGAGACAGTTTGCAGTGCTAATTATCTACTGTACTATTTACGACATGACCGGAAAGTACGGAGATAGCGCGGTATTTATCGATGCGATCCCTACTTCCTGCCGATAGGGCAGGGAGTAGGGTAAACCAATGCAATCTTAAAAACTCTAGGGAAATGCCAAGTTCCATACAGAGATTGCAGATGTATATTAAGGGAGTAATCTGCATTTTTAAAGGTCTGAATAAGAGTAGAGCAGATATTAGCCGGCACTACTGCTAAGTCATTTGTCAAAGAATCAATAAGTCTTAGAGCATCGTACTCGTCTTTACGCTAAAAAAAATAAGTCCTGGAGCCTTGACCGCATGATATCATCTACTGTGGACGGCATTGCCGATCATCTAAGCTCTACACACCGTTTTTGCAGACACGCCCCCGCTACAGGCCCTTGGAAAAACATCGTCAGAGAGTACATTTCACATGAGTTTTCTTAAGAAAATTTAAAAACACTAGAATCGCACATTACGCAACCATTGCGGTTCCAGTGTGTGAGGATGAATTCCCCCGCCGTCGGCAAACGTTCGGTTGATTAATAGTTATTACGTGTGTTGGGCCATTTATTTGCATTAGCGATTACATCCGCCTGCGGGTAGTCGTCTGTTTGTAAATAAACTTTACTGTACATCTTGGAGTATTCATGGGATTCATTCGTGGGAATGTTAGTGGGCTTGTTCACCTTGTGATAAAACAAATAGTTACAGAAGGCCATCAATACGCTCACATGGCGTGTCCCCGTGAGGCTGGCGGACCACCCCCGCCAACCTATTTAATAGTATGACAATTCCATTGTCTTGGAGAAGTACTCATAAAAATGTCGTTAAGTTTTTTTATATTGTGGTAAAATAGATATACACAGGAGACCACCTGAACGGTCACATGGCGTGTCGCCGTGCAGATACCGACCCACCCTCGCCAGTCTAATCGAATATGACAATGATATTGTAAGAAACGCTTGTAAAAATGACGTAGTGTGTTCACATTATGGCTAAGTAGACAGACACAGGAGACCACCAGAACCGTCACGTGGCCTGTCCCCGTGCGCCTGTCAACCCGCCCTCGCCAGTCCAACCGAATAGTATAACAATTCCATTGAAACCATTTGAAATTGCTTTCCGCGGTTAGTAATAGGTTGCGGGGAACGTTTCCATGTACAGAAGTGGGTCTCGTATATCTATTCTCCGACGTTATGTTGCAGTATTGCTTATCGGCTGCCAATAGTACCGAGTCCACGGCCAAAGTAAAGGCAGAGTGAAAATCTCAAGTGAAAATCAATGTATTCCGACATGTACTCTCACGAATGACTCATGCATGACGTGGCGTATCTGAAGTTTTATACAACAGGCCGGTACCAAACGTTGCATGTAGAAAATAATATCATCCATTTTTTAAATAAAAAGCATACATTTAGGTAATCGAAAACCTATATTCGATGCACTTTTGTCTTAATGGCTTTTTGTTTATTTTGTAACTTCTGTTACTTTGTTAACTAGTTGTCGTGAAGAAGGAATTAAATTCTTGGAAAGGGCTATTAATTGGTTAAGTCGAAGTTATTTAAAAGTAAGATTATAGCAGACCCCTTCATTAGCACTGATACTGTTTTTTATACACCTCGATTGGCAAACAAGCGGCCCGCATTAGATGGTAAGCGGACACCGCAGCCTATTGACGCTCGCAACACCACGGGGATGTTACTCGCACGCTGCCAATTTTGTGACCTAAGGCTGTGTCGTCACAGTACCCAGTAATTTCTCTGCCATATCTCACCCTTCAAACCGTAACACAGCTATATAAATATAGCTGCTTGGCGGTAGAAATAGGTGAGGCAGAGGTACCCACGCAGACGACTTTTGTATAAAGTTTCCCCCTGGTAAAACTACTAAACACTAGTTTAGATCAAATTACCTGTAAATTTACTTTCCGTAAAATAGATAAAATCTACTAACATTTTATATGCTAGGTTTCAAGAAGCTGCAATAAACAATGAAACATAGGTTTACCATACATTCACAAGCACATTTACTGTGATTCAATTTACGTTTGGGACATGGTTTAGTTGGTTCCGCTGTGTCCAACCAATGCGACGGACGTTTTTGTCATACAGACTTTTCATTACAAATGGCAATCCTATTCAGAACACTCCATTTGTCCATTTGTGTGCATATCGAATAAATTGAGTCGCTTGACTTAATTCGACGTGATTTTGTTGTTGTTTATTCAATTCATATAGTATCTGCCCACTTTGCGAGTAAAAGTCTTAGTAACATTCTAATTTGATGTCAATGGTATTAAATAGTTAATGCCAGCCGGCGCTAGGTCGCATGAACTAATTGGTGGCGGAAGCACACAAAGCAGGTTAGATCAAATTGCATGTCAATGGTATTATTTTATCACTTAAGTTGTAGATTGTGCCGATTCCGACGTGGTTTACAATGAATCTGTTTTCACTGTGCCTTTTATCGTCATTGCCTATTGTCACCGGTAGGTCACGGGCCTCATTGTTGTGATCAAATTTCCCTTGCGATACCTAATTCATGCACAAAAAACCACAACCGATTAAGAATTCCCTGAAACAATTACTTACACGCAGGAACACAATAGTTCCTGTGTCTAAGTAAGGTTACCAGTAAGCTGTTGTGTTAGCAGCTGGGGTACAATGCGCGACCGATATTTCCTGTATTACAAGCGCCTATAGGCCAACGCTCGTGGGTTCGATTCCCATACAGTATAAACATTTGTGTGCATGAGCATGTCTGTTTGTATTGGTCTGGGTATTTTCTATGTATAATAAGTATGTATTTACAAAAAAAAAAATGTATTTACGTATGTTTATCAGTTGTCTAGTACCCATAACACAAGCTTCGCTTACTTTGGGGCTAGATGGCGCTGTGTAATTTGTCCAACAATATTAATTTAATTTAATTTAATTAATTTAATTAATTTAATTAATTTAATTAATTTAATTAATTTAATTAATTTAATTAATTTAATTAATTTAATTAATTTAATTAATTTAATTAATTTAATTAATTTAATTAATTTAATTAATTTAATTAATTTAATTAATATACACATATGAAAATATATATAATAATATTTGAAATTTTATCTGTGACAGGAACGTGCTTGGTTGCAAGTTTGGTGATGTCACAGGAAAATAAACATAGTTTTCTGAATTGTAATTAGCGTTTAATGTTTTCTGAAGTAGAATTGCTGAATTTTTTTGATAAATGTTATTACTATGCTACGATTAATAATAGGCATAATATTTGTTCCTTATCTCAAAATCTCGAGTCAAATTTTGTACGAGCCGATAGCAGCATCCTACTTTTCTTTGAGAATAAGTCTGACTAGTATGCTGCGGAATTAATGTGAAAACAGTAATGTAAGTACCACGTAGGAATTATTTCATTTCAAACCTCTATATATGTATTTCAGAATTTATGTAAAATCTCATTTTGTTAAAATAAAAAAACCGACATTTTAGCTACTATTTAGTATAAATAAAGATAAAAAATCTTTATTTGCCATTGGGCTCTCGCGGGCACTTAGACACGTCTTACATTTTTTGAAATATAATCTTATTGTATGTTATTCAATTCTATTATATTACTAGTTTACTTTTTTTTTAATCTGCTAGCATTTCAGAAATGACTATTAGCGAAGAAGAAATGCTAAAAGAAACTTGCAATATAGGTCTCTTTTAAAATTGTCAATTAGATATTACAATTCATATCATCATATTGGTACAATAATGACATCAAATAGTAGAATTAAAGATTATTAAGGAAAGGTCGTCTGTTCTGAATTATTTCCAAACATCTTTGTCAGTTCCATATTCATCAATAATATAATAAATAAAAAGTATTTTGAATGTGCGTTTTGAATACATTGTCAGGAAAGGACAGAACTGTTTCAGGCAACTTATTATAAAATCGAATACAATTTATAAGAAAACATCTACCAGTCCTAGCAAGCCGGTGTACCGGCATATACCACTTATTTCTTTCATCTTCACATCAACCCTTTCTTATCCTACTGCAGGAATACGGGTTTCGAAAGACGTGTGTTTCGAAAGATGGTTTCCCTTCATCCGAAGGGATTTAGAGCATACTCCACCACGTTGCTCAAATGCGGATTGGGGGAGGCCAGTGTTTTCAAGCCGCCCGAGGGCCACTGACTTAGCTTAACGACTGTCATCTATCGACAACAGCCGGGACTGACTGTTTAATGTGCCCTCCGGAGCATGGAGTAACTCGAGATATATAAACCCATCCATAGACAGGCGGCGGTCGACGCTGCTTAACCTGCGTATTGTCTCAATGTCAGCCGCCGTTCCTCACAACAGTATATACCATATGACATAATGCTGTGAAAGTAGCTGAAATAGACTAAGCGCGCAGTAGCCACATCCGTGAATTGTCTGGTTCTTCTAACTGCATATGCAGTGGAGCTGAGCTCAGCGGCAAGTTTATTTATGTGGGGGCCCCATTGTAATTTGAAGTCTACTGTAATTTCAAATTCCTGTATTCTTAACAAATTGTAATTTATTATTCCCATTGAGATCTTCTGTATTCGTAGAAGTCACATTCGGAATACTAGATTTAGCATTTGGTTTTAGCCGAGTTTAGCAAAAGATTATTACATGTAAACCAGTTTAAAATATTAGACACAACACCATTTACCTTGTCAATGTTTTCATACCGACGGGCCACATTAAAAATGAGAGAGATATCATCAGCAAATAGTACTATATCCGTCATTTTCTGCACCATGTAGGGGAGACCATTCGTATACATAGTCTGGCCATAAATACTGTTACAATTAAAAATAAACAAAATATTACATTTGAATTTGGAATCTGTCATTTTTATATTATTGTTTATTGAGTTTTCTCATTTTAGCATTGTCCAATATTTTGCGATATTAAAATGGAGTGGGGTGATAAAGAGAACCGAATCGCTGTGATTGCATTACACAAAGTAGGTATGGAGCCAATACAATTTTTAAAACTCTCCATACGCTTACTATTAGTAAAATGTTTGTGTACCGGGCTATTAATAGGTACAATGAGACCTCCTCTGTTTGTGACAGAAAGAGATCTGGCCGTCTATGTAGTGTTCGCGCTGAGTGTTCGTATGAAAAAGGTGGTCAAAGCAGTAAGGGAAATAATTCGAAGAAATCCTGTCCGAAAGCAAAAGATTTTATCTTGGGAGATGCAGATAGTACCTAGAACCATGTCGCGTATTTTAAAAGATGACTTAGGACTTGCAGCCTATAAGAGACGTACTGGTAATTTCTTATCTGATAATATAAAAAAGAATAGGGTGGTAAAATCGAAACAACTACTGAAGCGGTACGCAAAGGGATGTCACAGAAAAATTTTGTTTACGGATGAGAATTTTTTTACAATTGAGCAACATTTTAACAAACAAAATGACCGTATTTATGCTCAAAGCTCTAAGGAAGCTTCCCAATTAGTCGACAGAGTGCAACGTGGGCACTATCTGACTTCAGTGATGGTTTGGTGGGGTATTAGCTATGAAGGAGTGACTGAGCCATACTTTTGTGAAAAAGTTATCAAAACATCGGTACAAGTGTATCAAGATACCATTCTTGAGAAGGTAGTATGTATATCTTCACGCCAAGTCCCTTGCGGGGTAGGCAGAGAGAACCGAGCGCCATAAGACGCGGTCCTTGCATACTTCACTCGCTTCTGTGACATTCATAGCTCTTTTCATGCACGCTCGCCGGTTCCTGGGGCTTCTGACATCACCTTCTGATAAAACACGACCAATTTGGTCATGGTAGGTTAGTCTCGGCCTTTCTCGGCTCCTACATCCTTCCACTTTTGCATTGTATATCTGTTTCGTCATTCTTTCGTCCCGCATTCTTTCTACATGTCCGAACCAACGGAGCATGCCCTTTCTTATCTTAACACCCACTCTCTCTTTTAGACCAACTCTTTCTCTCACGTATTCATTACGAACGCGGTCAGCAAGCGTTATGCCACAAATTTTGCGCAATGCTCGCATCTCGACCGCATTTATTCTACTTTCATGCTCTCTCTGCCATACCCAGCTCTCACTTCCATAAGTTAGCGTTGGTATTAGCACCGCGTTGTGTACAGCGAGCTGTGCCTTCTGGCTTAGATATCGGCTGCCTAGAAGTTTACCCAACGCTCCATTCACCCTATTCCCGGCACTCACTCGTCTCTCCACATCAGCGGTGTACCTTCCATTGCTGCTAAAAGCACTTCCAAGATATACAATCTCATTCACTTGCTCCAACACTACATCATCAACCATAATCCTAGTGTTCGTTCTGGTTGTCTCTCTTTCAAATACCATTATCTTGGTTTTCTTCGCATTCAATTGTAAGCCTTTCTTCATACAATCATCTTTCATTGTTGTAACTAGTGTTTGCAGTTGGGATGGTGATTCTGCTATTAATGCCGCATCGTCTGCATAAAGCAGGCAGTTGACCACTGAGTCACCCATTCGCATTCCCACATTCATATTTCTTATTCTCTGAAGACAACTGTCCAGATACAGGATGAACAGCCGAGCCGACAGCACGCATCCCTGTCTGACACCAATGTTGACATCAAACCAGGGCGACAAGCTGCCGTCCACCCGCACACATGCTGTACAATCCTCATAAGTGGATTGCACAGCACGGAGTAGGTCACCGTCAACCCCCGAGAAGGTAGTGAAGCCCCTTAACAACACCATGTTCAATAACCAAGAATGGTCCTTCCAGCAAGACTCGGCGCCGGGTCATAAACCTCGGTCTACGCAGTCTTGGATGGAAACGAACGTTTCGGACTTCATCAGAGCTGAAGACTGGCCGTCGTCTAGTCCCGATCTTAATCCGCTGGATTACGATTTATGGTCAGTTTTAGAGAGTACGGCTTGCTTTAAACGCCATGATAATTTGGAGTCCCTAAAACAATCCGTACAATTGGCAGTGAAGAATTTTCCCTTCCCATGGAAAGAGTGCGTGCTTCTATTGATAGCTGGCCTCAACGTTTAAAGGACTGTATGGCAGCCAATGAGGACCACTTCGAATAAGCTTTTTATATTTAAAATTGTTTTATATTTATGTATTAAACTAACACGCTGTAAAAGTAATAAATGTTATTTGCAATAGATTTTTTTTTCTTATTTGTTGCAGTATTTATGTCAAGACTAGGTATATAAAAAAAAATCGGCCAAGCGCGAGTCGGACTCGCGCACTAAGGGTTCCGTACCATTATCTATAAAAGCGCCAAAAAAATACACGTTTGTTGTATGGGAGCCCCCTTAAATATTTGTTTTATTTTAATTTAATTATTCTTAAAGTGAATATATAACTAACTGTGAATATTTCAAGCGTCTACCTGTTGCC
The DNA here is from genome assembly GCA_947507595.1 of Pyralis farinalis. Classification (NCBI taxonomy): domain Eukaryota; kingdom Metazoa; phylum Arthropoda; class Insecta; order Lepidoptera; family Pyralidae; genus Pyralis; species Pyralis farinalis. The sequence continues at coordinate 20,776,251 of OX382259.1, read as the reverse complement.
GTTATCAATATCGAGCAAAAATGAGCAAAAAAATCACGTTTGTTGTATGGGAGCCCCCTTAAATATTTATTATATTCTATTTTTTAGTATTTGTTGTTATAGCGGCAACAGAAATACATCATCTGTGAAAATTTCAACTATCTAACTAACACGGTTCATGAGATACAGCCTGGTGACAGACGGACGGACGGACGGACAGCGGAGCCTCAGTAATAGGGTTCCGTTTTACCCTTTGGGTACGGAACTCTAATAAAAATAGACCCAAAACCCTGGGCTACCCCGATATTAACATCACTGCCTTTACATTTAACCCCATTTATGTCTTCTATCTGTAACCTGTTATTTAAATGAGATGCAATCAAGTTCTGGGCTTTACCTCTAACTCCATAATAGTTCAGCTTGGGCAACAATGTCGGATGATCGAGTCAATCAAAAGCTTTAGAGAGATCACAGAAAACCCCAATAGCATCCTGTGATCTCTCTATGCGTTGAGGATATGCCTAACTAATGCCTCCCCTGCATCTGTAGTACATTTGCCAGCTGTAAAACCGTATTGCTCATCGTGAAAAATTTCATTGGTCTTAAAAAGAGTTGCAATTCATCAAACATTATCCCTTCGAATATTTTACTCAAAACTGGCAGTATAGATATGGGTATTTCATTCCTCCACGTAAAAATCAGTATCTTCGCTAAATCGTTAAAATCACGTAAGGCAGCGGGACCTGCCAATCCTAATGAATTAGGAAACGGTATAACGCTACGCAGAAGAAGGTTGAATTACTCGAATTGGGTGACTTTGGTGTTATACTGTACTTCAAATTACGTCTTAATATTCGCATCGGCAGCATACTTGCTAAATCCTATAAGACTTATGGTTTTGATATGCGATCTGCTTCCGGTTTGGTTTCGTTTCTTATTTATAAAGCCCTGAGTATATCCTATGCTTGTCATTTATTTGATGCTGCTTTGCTTGCTTTGTTACTTGTACCAATGCTGGTAAACTTTCTCCATTCCATAGACTGTTTGGCTGGAGTTGACTCTTTCAATGAGAATTTCAATTCCATAGACATATTGTTTACATGTTCAAACAGTTAATGACCGCTAATGACTACTAGGACTAACTAGGACCTGTGGTGGAACGTTACATTAACTGTACATTTAAACATTTATTCTTCATGTACTTAGCGATTCAAATTTAGGCATACCAGCATATGGTCCACCTGAACTGAAGTGGTTACCGTAGCCTATGCACGTTTGTAATATATTAAATATCACTCGCGCTATGCCACCTCTGCTGCTAACACAGCAACTCCTTAGGAGCTTACTGGTGACCTCACTCACACGCAGGAACACAACAACTCTCCAGAGAGTTGTTATTTGGCTGTTATTCTTCTGTGAGATGGACATAGTTCCCCAGGCGGGTTGCTCTGATGCGCCCTATTATCTCTTAAAACATCGAGATCAAGACAAACAGACATGGTCATGCACACAAATGTTTTCCTTGTGTGAGAATCGAACCCACACAAGCATATTTCCTTCTGCAAATTTTTGATTATATTCAGTAGTTAAAACTAATTTTCTGTATCTTCTAACATCTATATTTGTCAACGAATTCTGTACGAGGCCACACATACAATGCATCACCGCTTTCGGCTATCAATGTCGTCTTTCTGTTTCTATCGTTCTGTGGTCAACGGCGTTAGTAGCACAACACCAAATGTAGCATTTAATATAACGTTTTAAGTTTACTGTTTGACCATCTCGCTATTTTGTACATTTTTATAGCTACTATTTACAAGACCGAAGTTATTCAAAAAATAAATGTAAAGTATTTAAAATAAGTTAATGGTATCATTAAAAATCTTCGTAAATAAAACCAACCTTCTGAAGGTTTTGCGTGTGACATGCTAGTTTCAAACAAATTACGATAATGCTATTGATTTGCTGTCAGTTTGGCTGCTCTAATGACCAACTATGTTATGGTACGGCAATGTAATTTGTTTTATTCAACACTTCACGGACACTTCTGACGAGATTACCTACGACGATTTATTACTTTCGACGGGAAGTGTAAAGACATGGATGTTTAATTTGTCTTTACGCCTGTCGGTATAGCAAAAGCTAGCACGCTATGGCACGAGGCGATCACCATGATCCTGTGTGGTAATAAGTACATTCATTCGTATTTATGATGTGCGAAAAATTTGATGTATACCTTTGAGATACCTCAATAGCTTTCAACTTGCCTCGGACACCACAGTCTAGCCTGCTCTTCCACCGTGGGGCGCAACTCCACTATGCTGCGCTCAATGTCATCATCAGATGCGCGCGTTCCTGCGGCTTTTGAGACGCAAAGCATGCGAAACGATGACAAGCGTCTTTGATACCGAGGAGAATGGGACGTCCGCTGGTGTGAGACATCACCCGCACCAATAAGCTAAGAGTGCTTACCTCGCGGCGGTTAGTAAACGGAGAGAGTACTCACATAAGATAGATAAAGTTTTTGTCGCTTTTGGCGAGGCCCTCGCCCCGTGCGGTCGAGGGCACATGCTCTTTACGGGGCTCAGTAAACGTTTGAGATAGTCAACGGGCGATCTCCGCACAGGCAGTTTTTCGCTCAAAGGCTGTCCTTAGCAAACCAGCGCGGGCAAGCCGGCCCGCGTTGTGGCAATCTTATCAAATGGTCAATTTTTATGAACATTTTTTGCGTTTAGCAATTTTGGTCTATAGTTTTATATTTAAATAAAATTATTATTATTATTAATTAATAAAAAATATATAATAATAGTAGCTTCTAAAATGACTATCAGGCTTAGTAGTATCAACAGAGTCATCGCAATGATGGCTTCAAATTCAAGTTTCTACCACAATCTAAACCCTGTGCGAATACATAGAAAACGGCAGGTTTTTTTTTCTAAATATATTCGTCAACTATCGAAAATCAGTCAATCATGTCTAGATAGATGAAACTGCATTTTTGATAAGCTTTATGAAAAACTACAGATGAACTTTTTGTACTATGTCGGATGACAAACAAGCATACAGCCGCTTGAAGCTAGCCCGTGATATGAATCACCACTGCCTTTTTTCTAGGAAATCTATCAATATGCTCGAATGTTGTTACTACTGCCCCCGTTGTCGCTAACGCAGCCATAGCTTACAATCACTCCCACTCGAGCTGATATTTATAATATCGATATACCTATCCTCTCTTTTACTAAAGTCGATCTTGCTAGCAGATTGCACCACGTGCAGACTAAGCTTTGGGGTTGACTTTAAAGATGACAATGACTTTGCCTCTTGTATCCCAATTTTATTGAGTTCGTCATGTTAGCTCAGAGAATCTATAGCTGGATTTAATTACAAACCTTTTGTTGGTTACAACCTCTATCTACACATAAAAGATCACATTTAATGGCAACATTGAATTAAACTATTTTTAACGGAAGTATCGCGTGTTTTATTTATTTTGTTGAACCTGACGTTTCGAATGTTTTGCAGCAGCCGTGGTCGCAGGAAGACTAAGGTGATATTTGTCTTACATTGGTTATTGGATTATAACTGGATCCCAAGCAAGATCCAGTTCTAAAAATAATCATGCATTAATGCGGTAGGAGCTTTCTTTTTGTGCTGCGGTCTTCTGTGAGGTGGAACTTCCCTAGTTGATACCCCTTAACTGTCTTCCGTTAATTTAACGACTGACATCTATCGAAAATAGTCGAAATCGACTGCTTGACGTGCCCTCCGAAGCGAAAAAAGAAAACAAGATCCTCAAAACATCTCTGTATAAATTAGATCTATTTATACAGAGATGTTTTGAGGATCTTTTTTTCTTTTTTCGCTTCGGAGGGCAGCTATTCAAACAGCATGTGGTGGTATGCTAATTCAATAATACTCGTAATATTGAAGTAAAAAAGCTACAAATTTCTTACACTTAACATAAATAGCTTTTATCGAAAGAGCAACATACGTGCCTCGTATGCTTTGAAGATTCGAGGCCAAGAGTGCGATATGAATCCGGCAAGACGGCGCCGAAGGCCTTATTAAAAGAAGTATTGTATCAAATATAACCAGCATCAATTTATGTATGTAGCTATTTTTTTTCATCCATATATTCAATAATGGGTTGATAAATAAATGTTTCGGCTCAAACTTTAAGAAATCTATTATTATTCACGGAAATAAGAGATATAATACTTATTATATTCTGCACGAATTAACAGAGGGCCATTCCATCTCAAACCAAGGAAACATATACTGTGGGTAACTATTAAATAATGATAAGGATTATCTAATATATGTCGACAGTAAGGTAAGATCAACACAAACAGACATGTTCTTTCACATGAAGTTTTATCTTGTGTCGGAATCAAACCCGCAAATATTGGCACGTCAAATATTAGCATACGAGGCTCAGCGCCTGGTGCCATGTAAGGCTGAACTCCGTATTTAGTTAGTTATTCCTACGAAAAATGTGTCCATTGCTATCGAAAAATCGAGTTCTAACTAGCCACTACCAGAAGGAATGCGTCCCCTTTTAAATTTTTCTTGCATTTTCATTACCAGTAAAACAATTCAGCAAGCAGTAACCATTTTCTGTTATAAATAATTGATCACTATTGTAGGCAGGACTTTTCACGATTTGTTTTTCTATTTTCCCAATATTTCGGCGCCGTTACAGGCGTCATGGTCACGGTATGATTGGAAACGGAGAGTATATTAAATATTATTATCTGTTTGTTAAGTGCAGACATATCTCTACCCTCTTTATGAGCTGATTATTACTCGGGGTCTTACACATTACACTCATGTCTTGTTGGAGACTGTTATTCGAAGCCCGCACATAACATTGAAAACATGGAAACAAGTGGTTCCGTTACGCAACGGAACCACTTGTTTCCACGTTTCCGACAATTTAATATCGTCTTCACGATTAAAATTACGATGTTTCGTTATGTCAATCGCAAAGTCGCCGAAATATCGAGAAAATAGAAAAACAAATCGCGGTAAAGTACGAACAGAGAGTGATATAAACAACTGTGAAAGTTTAAATTATATTTAAATGACTGAAATTATATTTAAATATTACAAACTGCAGTACAACGACCATTAAACGGAATTCATAAATAAAAATAATTTAAAGCAGCGTATGACTATAACAATCTCTTAGTGCATATTATAACTGCACTGGCTACATATTAGAAATCAGATTCCCGCTATTCCTGTAACATTCGTGTTTGGAACAGATGTCATTTTTTAATTTGATTGTTTACAATCACTATTAAAAAACTGTCGACGTTCTACCAATCTCTATATCTTCACGCCAAGTCCATTGCAGGGTAGGCAGTGAGAATGCCATATTACTCAGTCAATACACACTCCGCTGGCTTCTTTGTCATTCATAGCTGCTTTCATGTATGTTCGCCGTTTTATAGGGCTACTGACTTGTGATAAAACGCGATCTATTTAAATTAGTGGTTGGAGAACTTAGGTCACCAACCGATCCCAAGAGTAAACTCGTAGGGCTAGTACAACCATACAACTACATATATACATATCACACTACTCACACTATGCAATCCCTTACACAACATTTACACAACCTACACAATACATTCACATCACACAATGAATGCTAGCGTGTGTATCTCTCATACAACACCCACACATTATGTTCTATTTGAAGTTATAAACAGTTAATTATTGACTGTTTCTTTTGTAATCTTTTGCTACGAGTATTTACAATTATACAATAATGTATGCGGCTGATTATTTGAACAAGATTGTAAGATATGGAAGACACTTTGGCCTGTAACACAGTTGTATAACTACCACAGGCCTCAGGGTCACATGGAAACCTGTAATTCATATGCCATGGTAGCAAAAATAAAGCATTTATTATTATTATTATTTGGTTGTCATTAGTGAGACTTGGTCTTCTTCAGGTCTTACATCCTCCCAATTTTGTGTTGTACTTATATCTATTTTGTCTTCCATTCATTCTACATTCACGAACCAACATTCTACATTGACGAGCTCGGTAGCACAGTGGCGAAACGCGCCCCCCGACGAGGTAGTATAATACCAACAGAACATGCTTCTGTTAATCTCTTTACTTTATATATTCTTCTTTCATCCATACTACTATCATACTATAGAAGATATGTTTTACAAGTGTACTTACCCATCTCATGGGGTACCGTTAAGAAAATTTTTCAAAACAATCATCTTATTATAGAAATTGTACGGATCTAAAACAGCAAAGATATTTTGATATTGAATTTAATGTAATATCACCTATATACTACGGAGCCCGTTCTTGCGCGAGTTCGACTTGCCCTTGACCGATTATTTTTAAATGTACAAACTATGTATGTCTTTTTTATTCAGTGGCAGGTCTAGTTACCGGCGTGTAGAGCTTGAAAAACGTACAAATAAAAACATACCTACCGTGAAAATTTACGTGACAAGTTGAACACGCTACCTACGTGACAACTGAACTAACGTTTTGGTTATGAATAACAGATCGCATACTGCGTTCTGTTTATTTTATATATGATTTGGGCTCTATTATACGTTTGGATAGATCATTAAAACTTTACGGATTCCAAAAATGATAATGAACAATAATATTTTGATATCTATGTGTCAATCAATGGTGGTAATGGGTACAAACATTAGTAGTAGCAGGTACATCCTTGCATTGATCGACTTTTACAAGTAACTTTTATCGAATAGTTAAATAATAATCGAGTGGAATAGTAAACTGAACTATCAAAAGTAGACTTCGAGAAAACATCAAAAGTAGACTTCGGAAAATATCAAAACATGTAAACATTTATGGAATAAGGTTCTACAAACGAAAAGACAAACATTTCATTTTGATTTCAAAGTAGTGCACAGTGTAATCACATTGAAAGCACTAAGCGGCTGCAATTGCAAACCGTCTAAATATCCTCCTGGGTACAGACATATTTGCACATTATGATTTTATCGGCTACTCAGCTGGAAATGTGGGAATAAACATATTTTTTAATAATACTATTTTTACACGATTCGTTTTGTTTATGCTGCTTTGTTTTTTTATTATTTGTTTATATTATTCGTTTCACAATTACATTCATTAAGAACATTATTCATACTCATATGCAGATACTCATTCGTCGCAAAGAGGTTAGAGGAAACTAGCAGCTACTAAGAATTGGGTGAGGCCAAAACGCGGCTTATCCGCCTTCAATTAACAACTGTCACCTAAGTGTATGGAACGGGAGATCAAGATGCCTTGCAGAGGATCCCGATATAATTAAATCCATATAAGACTATGTTAAAAAATAGGCGACAAGTTTTCTTGCTTTAGTTCGTTGTTATCTTTTAAACCGACATGGACTACGGACATACTGAACCCCTCATAATTACATTACAATTCACAATTTTGACACAAAAAATATATGTCCTCAATATGAAGTTAAATAATTCATATGATAATACGGCACGAGTATATTTTTCTTTGCATAAATACCTAATAAACTACTTAATATTACATAGGCAAATTCAAATTGTAAAACGCATCTACATAATCGTGTATTTTTTTCTTTGCACTACAACGGGTGATAAACAGGCATACGGCTCGTTGATGTGAAGGGGTTACAGTACCTAGTTTATAAATACGTGTTAAACAAAGAGTACATATCGCTCGCGGGTAGCGGCAGCAACTCCTTATTGTAAACCACTTACTCGCAGGAACACAATAATTCTGTAGAGAATTAGTAAGCTGTGATTTTCTGTAAAGTAGAGGTACTTTCCATTCGAGCTACTTTTTTATACAAGCATACGGCCCATCTGATGTTAAATTAATACCGTATGCCTATGAACGTTGCAATAGCTGAAGCATCGGATGATGCCAGGCCTGCTGCTCACACAGCTTCACCTTAGGAACTGACTGGTAACCCACTCACTCGCAGGCACATAACGACTCTCCAGGAAGTTGTTATTTGACTGCGGTTTCCTGTGAAGTGAGTGTACTTCCACAGATGGGCTGCTTTGAAGCACCTTAATCTCTTGAAATATTCAGGCCAAGACAAACAGACATGTTCGTGCACATAAATGTTTGTTTCTATGGAAATCGAAACCACGAGCGTTGGTGTTAAAGCGGCATGCTAGCAAATGCTAAATACTCTGCCACTTTACCTTACAGAAAACCGCAGCCAATTAACAATTTCTAGGGGCTTTATTGTGTTCCTTCGAATGAGTGAGGTGCAATTCCGGCAACGCGCGAGATACTTCATGCTTTCCAAGACCACGCTAATCGGTTTTTCATCATGTAGGCCGTATGCTTCCAAGTCTGTAAAACTTGTAAAACAAGGAGTGTCGCTGGCGCGTTGAGACAGCAAATCCTTTTAGTAACCTCACGCACGAGCAAAATAATCCTCCAGAGAATTATTATTAAGTTAAGTATCTTTTGTAAAATAGTGGTAATTTCCAGGCGAGGCATTTATTGAACATCGTTTTGCCCTAAACCTCTTTTGCCTGAGACTCGTTAGTTAATACTTATGTAGTTAAAACTTGATAGTGAGGTTGGTTTCAACACTAAAAGATGATGATACAAGTACACCTCTAAAATCATTACTCTTCTTAGTTTTTCATTTAACGTATTTAAACGTATTAAGTAAAAGTGTCATCAACTGACCCCTGTCTCCCCTAACTAATATCCAACAGTAACTTAGTTTTAACTTTGGCTATACTGAAACTGTAGTTGCTTATGATTTTATAATTGACCTACCTAGATTAAATAAATAATGCATCGGTAAAAGTTAAATCGCTAGCGATTTAACTTTTACGGTATCTATACTAATTGAACGCGCTTATCTCGGAACTACAGTCGGATTTCAAAAAATCTTTTTGAATTTGATAGCTCAATTCATGAGAAAGGTTATATGCTATTCAACATCACGCCATGACTCTTAGAAATCGAAGTAAGAAAGCCGACTCCCCTGGGATACGCGTATATAAAGTCGCGGACTATAGCGACATGTATGTTCCGTCATCATCATAATCTCAGCCAGTATTCGTCCACTGCTGAACATAGGCCTCCCCTCTAGAGTTCCATTCGTCTCGATCCTGTGCCACCTGCATCCATCGATTCCCTATAAACCTATTGAGGTCGTCGCTCCATCTAGTGGGGGGTTGTCCCACACTGCGCGCACCAGTACGGGGACGCCATTCGAGAAACTTTCTTCCCCAGCGGTTCTCGGTTCTACGAACTATATGGCCCGCTCACTGCCACTTCAGCTTACTTATCCTTTGGGCAATATCAGTTACTTTAGTTCAACTGCGGACATCCTCCTTTCGGATTCTATCACGCAGAGAAACCCCCAGCATAGCTCTTTCCATAACACGCTGAGCGACCTTGAGCTTCCCCATACGGCCTGCAGTGAAGTGCCATGTTCAGTATCAGTTCCGTATGTCATAACTGGCAACACACACTGTTCGAAGACCTTGCTTTTCAGACGTTGAAGTAATTTGTATGAGAAAATGTGCCGAAGTTTCGCGAACGCTACCCAGCCGAGTTGGATCCGTCTGTTGACCTCTGGTTGAAGGTGGACTTACCTAACTAGATAACCTGCCTTAGGTAGTCAATTTCAAGCTTAGTGCTTCCAACCGTGACTGGCATAGGTGTAACATGGACATTCGACATAATATTAGTTTTGTCCATGTTCATCTTGAGACCTACCTGGTTGGAAACACTATTGAGGCCATGGAGCACAGCGCTAAGTTCATCCAGCGACTTCGCCATGAGAACTATATCGTCCGCAAATCGAAAGTGAGTGATGTATTCGCCATGGATGTTTATACCGTATCCTGTCCAATAATCTTTAATCTTTAAATAATCTTTTTTTAAATCTATGACAGCATAAATTTTGATAACTTTTTTTCATAAACTTTTTGAGTCTTCCATATCGACCGTTCCTGATGTTACACACTAGTATATCTATGTATTAAAATATGCATTATTAAAAAAAGTATTTACGCATGTTTAGGTTATTTAATATTTATAGTATAAGATTAGCTTTATTCCGGACAAATTCTCCCCCGTCAGTCCCTAACTGACGTTTGTCCGGAATATTAATTCTATCCTCAACTCGTCCTAATTCCTCCGGAATGATACGGTAGACTTGATACAAAGCGGTTAACCTAATCTATGCATGAATACAGCATAAGGAGTAACGTGTGCATGTGGGTTACTGTAGCAGCAACATTAAGCTTGTTAATTTGCTGCGGACTTCCGCAAGGAGATTTTTCTTTTTTAAAAATAGTTATGTTTAGCTAGCTCTCAGCAGAGCCTAGTTTTTTTTATCGTTATACCACATGCAGATGAGGTCTGCTTTGGATCCTAAAACGACGGTGAGGAAATTTCATTATCTACTAAACAATGTGACTCATGTTATGAAAAAATATGGCATTTGATAAGCAGATTCAATGACGTAGCTAGACTAACCCATGCCCGATATTTTTTATACAACTTCAGGGAGGCATAAAGATACGGCTCACCAGAAGAAAAGTGGCTACCTTACACTTGCTATTTGGCTGCGGTTTATTGTGGAGTGAAGATACTTCCTCAGTTACCCAATTGAGGTGGGTACTTTGATGCACCCTACTTATCTTAATAAAACCCAGACCAAGACAAACATGTTCATGCACATAAATGTTTGCCCTGTTAGTGTTAGAATCTACCCACTCCACCACCGAGTTCGTCATGCTAAATGGACAATAATGTTAATGTCGGAGTCATTTTTCAAATGTTGCCCATTTGATTTCAGTAGCGCCGCATCTTTGTAGTTAGGTTGGGAAAATGACATGTTTTCTACGATTAAGGTGACGGGTGACGACGAGTCTTGCTTGAATTACTATCATTATCAAAATTACCCTCTTTTTTAACGTAGCAGTGTATTTATGATGTCTTCTAGAGACTATATAAATAAAAATCAATTTAAGTAGGTTTGTCCTCTATGGATTCCATAACGGCTGGACCGATTATAACGATATTTTCGGACAATCTTTAGATTAGCCCAGCTGGTGACCCTGTAACTTTTGGTAGCGATCGGATCACCCGTGCATGTGCATGAAGTATGGGGTCCGTTGCTAGTGTGACTTATAAATTGCCAGCTGATATTAGGAACTGTACTGAGAATAGAACATTTGAAATTAAATTGTTCAACATCTTAAGGATATTTTATTCAATAAATGGATATTTTGATATCTGTTAATTAATTTTACACTAATTGATATGAATTAGGTTGTATTTAGTTCTAAACTAATAATATCGCAAGTCTGTAGGCTAATTACAGCGGGAAAAATATTTAATCTATATAATGAACCTCTAATTTAGAAATCTTTTGATCTTTTATCATTATCTACAAACGTGGAGGTACATAATGATAGTACCTAATTCAAGCAAATCTAAATGTACCTATATTTATGTTTGTATGTATTTCTTCACGCCAGGTCCATTGCGGGGTAGACAAAGAGGATCGAGCGCCATACCGCGCGGTCTTTACACAACTCACTCGTTTCAATAACATTCATCCCACTTTTCATGCACGATCGCCAGTTTCTAAGGCTCCTGACATCACCTTTTAAAACACGACCAATTTGGTCATGGTAGGTGAGTCTTGATCTTTCTCGGTTCCTACATCCTTCCACTTTCGCATTGTATATCTGCTTCGTCATTCTTTCATCCTGCATTCTTTCTACATGTCCGAACCAACGAAGCATGTTATTTATTATTTTAACACCGACACTCTCTTCCAGACCAATTCTCTTTTTACATCATTGTGAACGCAATCAGCAATCGTTATGCCGAAAATTCTCGCATCTCAACCGCATTTATATTACTTTCATGCTCTCTCTGCTATACCCAACTTTCACATTTCATAAATTCCGTAAGTTAGCGTTGGGATTAGTAACGCTTTTGTACAGCTAGCTGTGCCTTCTGGCATAGGTTTCGGCTGCCAAGAAGTTTACCCAACGCTTCATTCACGCTGTTCTTACTCGCCTCTCCACATCAGCGATGTACCTTCTATCCCTACTAAAAGCGCTTCCATGATATACAATCTCATATACTCACTGCAACCGTAATCCTCGTCATCTCTTTCAACTAATCTTTCAAAGCTTGATTTTTTTCGCATTCAAATGTATGCGTTGCCTATATTTATATATTCTGTTCATTTTAGTTTGGAAAACAAGTAACTATATTTCTCGCACGATGTGAGTATCGCTTGTGATTTCTACATCTGCTGGATGTGAAATGTTTCAGAAACATCGTAATGACCTTACATGCAGAAACGTAAGAATCCTAAGAGGAATTGTTATTTGGTTGCGGTCTTATATTTATTTCCTCGGCTATTCAACCATTTACGCTTTAAAACTAAATGCTGCAACATATAGGTAATTTTAAAAGCACCCGCCCCTCCATAGTTATATTATCCTTACTTATTAATATATTAAATAAATATAGGTACCTTCTATTGTACGGTAGAATGCATAAAGTACATATGGCAATGTGGATGAAAACATACTTTTTTTTATTGTCGACGAATAATAAAAATAATATATCTATTATTTATTTTTAAATATATTTGTTATTATTTAGTATTCAGTTTTTTATTCGTTTGGTTAAAAGTCGTTATAAAAACTAAACGGTCTAATTAACAATTATAATAAAATAAAATAAAAACAATAACAATCAAAAACAACAGGCCTTGTTTAATAATATTCTATGCGTATTTTTTTATTATATTAATAATAAAAAAATACACAAAGAATATTATCATTACGAAGTGAGACAGTATATGTATAAGAATGTTTTTGATGATTTTTCAATAACAACGGTCAATTATTAACACTAGATTTTTATTATTTTACATGATACTAGCTTTTGAATATAGAAATTTATATAACCAAAACAGTACATTTCGGAACCAAACACTGTGCAGTACGTATTCTTTTGAAATAAACTCAATTTTATTTTTCATAATTAAGAATATTTAATCTAATATTATTTTATTACTAAGCGATAATTTTTGAACAACTACAGTAGTCTGATGTTTACGCAATCATTACACGAAACTCGACCGCATTATTAATATAGTTAGTGATTTTTCTTATCAAACAACCTGAGTTATGCGGTTATAGGAGAGTACGGCTTAAATGGACTGGTACTAAACACAGAATTATAGATTAGGTTTCAGGTTGTAGGTTAGGTCTGGGTCAGGTTTAGCTCGGGTTTGAGTCAGGTCAGGTGCCGGTTTAAAAGGTTTCCGAAGATTATATCAGGGTTGACTCTGATTTGGAACAATTTATCAGGTTTTTATGAAGAAAAAGAAAAATACTTCTACCATTTATTAAGCAGTAACCAAAAATTATACACAAACACACAAGTTGTGCGATTTAAAGAACGCACGGATCCTTCGGTACCGGACTCTGATTCGTAGTTGATCAGAATTGTTTTCAATTATTAGCAGGGTTAATTATTTTTGATCATTGTTATAATAATATCAAAAACAACATAATAATAACGTTTCACAAATTGTAATTAAAAGCAGAATAAATATAAGATTTTCTCTATTTAATTTTTCTATTGATAAAAATTCATCTAAATGGTATTAATATTCGCATGTACACTGTATTTGGCAACAGGAATGAATAACTTCATTAATGGCACGTAATAAATTATACATACAACTGCTCTATTAACTCGAAATTGCTTTCGTAGTGGTTATGGGTTATGCGTTAATATTATTGTATCACTTAAATAGGAATATAGTGACATGCTTTAGCATTTAGTTCCCATAGTGAATATCGTGCTAAACAAAATTAAATATAACGTACCGCATCGATTTAAAAACAACAACAAATCTACGAACTAAATCTACTCGTATCTATGTATGTAGTTGCTTTTATGGATGTAATTAGTTATTCGTGTCGTTATATTAGGCAACTAATACGCTACAATAATTTCGTATATAGTTAGGTATAGTACATAGGTAGTAGTTAAGATTGTCATAGTGCATTATTATTACTAACAATAACTTTATCCACATGTACTTTGTTATGTGCCTATATGCATTTCTAAGTGAACTATGTGTTAATACAAAACGTTTGTTAATATCGAAACCATAACTTGACGAATACAACGTTAAAATAAATTATTTCGTGAGACAGATAATAACACTGATGTTTAGATGGATAATGATTATAAACAGTGACATTCAAAATGATGACTAGTCAAACCACACTATTGTATCAGTACATACATAGAGTCCTAATGTTAAGAGTTACTACTCGGAAGCGACAGTAAGAGCATCAACAGACGAACAGATTTGTCTAGAACGGAAGGACAACTATTTTAGTTAATTGCAGGCTTCGTGGAAGCCATCTTACCGTCGGAGTATCTCTTGGAGAGCGCCGTCTCGGCCACAGAGTCCTCGCTGTACGTAGGGTCGATGGGTCGCGTTCGCGCTGTGCGCCCGTTCGTCGCGCCTGCCAACGCACACACACGCTCACTTCAACACTATTCTCATGCTGTTTTAAGCTCGGACAACCCAAACAAATCATCGGCATGCGTTTTAAACAGGTCTCTACTTCATTTCTATCCTGCAAAAGGCTTACTGAAAATGACGTGACGATGTCGTAAATCGCTTTTATTGTGTATGTATCACTATTTTATTAACATGGTTTTCGCTTGTGCTAAAAATTTTAATAAAGATAAAAACACCCCTTGCGTACGTACATAATATAGGTCTATATGGATACTTATCGGACATGATGGGGATACATTACAAAGTTTTATCTATATAAAACCTTTGATTCAGGCTTCACCCCAATCACGAGCATGAATCCGCCTGTCTGGCTGTCAGTCCGTTGTTTTTGTGATGTAAATGCAAGAGTCCGCGATTGGCTAAAATAGCCTTGATCCATTGTGCTCGTGAGTCTATAATTCTGAGACATATGTATTCCTATCTATAGTTATTGTTACAATTCATTTCAGTGGTTTTGAAATGCCAAAAATCACGATAATGTAACTCCGCCATAAAAAGATTGCTCGCGATATATTTAAAGTACACAAAAATTATAGGTATTAATTACACTATTACTTATTAAGTCCCGTAGTTTTACATATATAATTCATAAACATAGTAAATTAGTAGGTCTTAAGAGAATAGTGCTAAAAGAATCGTTATTGGCATGTGTTTTTTCAATAACTTTTTAATTTTATTACGTTTATAATGAACTGTTGTAGTTTTTGAAGGTTACTTGCGTGAACGAAAAAAAAGTGTTTATTTTCGTTCCCAATATACCCACAGTGAAAACTACGGCGCTTAATACACAATTGAATAATTACTGCTTTTTAAATTAATTCAGCGAATAAATAATTTTATATTTGAATGTGCTAATTTCACAGTAGGTGGTTCTTTGGGCCAGAAGACTCGCCTATTTTCTTTATAAAATTCGGGTAGTTAGGTTGTTGATTGTGTGTTAATATAGATATTTATTTTTAACTATTAAATTATTTCATTATTTTTTCTTTGGGCCTAGATGGTTTATGACTAAATATAATTTCCTGAATTGATTCTAAGATACTGTAATAAAATGGAAAGGCAGATCATAAATTTCATCAATACGAACACGTTGATAATTTTTGCAAAGAAATGATTTATGAGACAGAAAAATAAAGATCTTGGGACATAAGGCGCAAGGCATGTTCAACGATTTCACGGAGTCTGCTTAGCCGTATTGCATTATTATGTTAAGGTTGACCCAACTTAGGTCCCATATACATTTGGTTAATATTTAAAGAAATGAGTTGATGACTGTGTTGTTAAAGAGTAATTAAAATAAAAACTTTGGTTATTAGCGTGTCCATAAGCAGTTCTTTGTTTTTGTTTAAAATCCAATATGAATTAATAATGCTTCATCAGTATACTTCTAAGATCACGTATAATTTTGTGAAGACTTGATAAAGGTCATTAACTAAACTGTAATAAAATTAAAAAAAGTAGAACCGAGTTTATTGAAATCGGCTTTAATTTAAAGATTTAAAGTTAAAACCCACAGAAGCGGCAAAAGCGGGAAAGGTTTTATTATCTATACAGATAAATAAAATTGGAGTATCTGTTTGTAATATTAAAATAACCGCTTTTTACTAAATGCATATGGATGTATACACACTGTACATATACCAAAATGAATATTTTTACAATTTTTGTCTGTCTGTTTGTTTGTTCCGGCTAATCTCTGAAACGGCTGGACCGATTTTGCCGGGACTTTCATTGTCAGATAGCTGATGTAATAAGGAGTAACTTAGTCTACTTTTATTTTGGAAATTTTATTTATTTTTATTTATATAAATTTTATTATATAAATAATATTCCACGCGGATGAAGTCGCGGGCACAGCTAGTTTTTCAATATAAGCATATTTTTAGAGGTGAATCAATTTATTATAAATCATTACTTTGTTAACATATAATCCTGTATTATATTAATTTTCAACATTAAGAGTTGATTTTACGCCATTTTTCGGTTTTGCAAACATTTATACATAAATATTAATTAAAGAATCACAAGGTTATAAGTACACTTTTAATCTTTCGTCTTTAAAAGAGTATATAGTATATAGAAAATAACAATTACGTGGAGGGTTGTTGTCTTCCTGCAAGTGAATAAAGTCACCAGGAAACTTATAACGGGTAGCTACGTTATCAGCAAGGGTGATACAGCATGAACAATAGCTGTTTGCGTTGCAAGCTTTTATTCTATGCATGGGTCCCACAGCAGAGGGTAATCCGATATAATTATGAATATCCGAATTTGTATAAACCAGTAACGTTTCAAAATGATGATGATGCTCTAAATATATTAATTAGAACAAAAACCCTATATATTTATTATCTAAATATTAAATCTTAGAAATAGGGTAGTTAAAATTTCGAGTAGAGTTATATTTTCTTGGAAATTATAGGTCTAAATAGTCGTAAAGTAAATACACTGAAAGTTGATAGTCTCAAAAATTATTAAAAATATAAATGCTACTTTTACTTATGATTGTCACAAAAATACAATATAATCGGTGTATTATTCAATATTAAAATTATCAGATTGTTTACAGTAGGCAGCTAAATATCCGCTCGTATGAAATACATATATAATGATATGGATAGTCTCTGCCTATTCCTATATCGAATTGACAAACGTACATTAGTAGTTACACTAACTAGTACCAATGTTTGTACATTATCAATTCGATATATGATTATTGCCCTATCCATGTCATTTGAATAAGACATTTAAACAGACCTCACCACTTTTTACGAGAAGTATTTCAAATTATACTGTCTTAATGCCATTGCGACAATATTGCAGTATACTTTTCATTTCGTGGTACTCGCAAAATAAGTATCTATACTTATTTTGCTTGCAGATCATCACAAAAGTTAATCACGTCAAGTGTTTTATGCAGTGTTACCCCACCTCCCCCACCCCCAATCATAATAGGTATGCTAATATTGCAACCGAAGAGAGGAGTAGGTAATATGCGGGACAAACGTCCTTTAAATATTTATTATATTATCACGACAGAATGGCGATTGTTATTTTCTTTGCCTTATTTAAAAAAAGAACCATATACTAGACGGTAAAGACGTAATACGAAAACAAACTTGATCGAAATAGGTCCAATAACGGATTCTTATGACGGATTATTATATTATAGATCTCTTTCCATCAGTCGTAGAAAACATAAAAGGCAATATTTTAGATTTATAGTGATTTTGTAATGAGCCGAGGAGGGCCAAGACTTACCTACCGTGACCAAATTGAACGTATTTTATCAGAAGATGATGCCAGGTGAGGTTCGTAAGGATTGAGTTATATGGCGTTCGGTTCTCTCTGTCTACCCCGCAAGGGATTTGGCGTGAAGTTAAACATAGATAGATAGCGATTAAATTTAAAGTGGTAGGTAATTCAATGAAATTATCTACTTGAATTTGTTTGTTATATAGTACGTGATATAAGTGGAATGGCAAATATTTAAAATATTAATAAGCAGAAGAATAATCACACATGGGTGAATATGAACCTAAACTAAACCACAATAACTTCCTCTAAAATTTTAAGTTGGGATATGGGAACGACAGTAGATGCCCCCTAATCCTAAGAACATGCCCATGACCAAATTAAACTACGCATTTTTAATGAAACCCAATTCCCTACGAAGACTACATTGTATAAAATTTCGCATCTAGTATGAAATATCTATGCGTAAGCTTAAAATACTTTTATCAGTAACATTTCACAGACTGGTTTAGCTGTAACTGACGCAAATAAATCGATAGTTTTTTTATTATATCGTTTTTAACTGATATTTGTTATGTTGGTATTCCTGCCACTATGGTCATGCATACACAATATCTATATGTAAGTTGATCATAGATTTTTGGTACCTAAGTATCATGTGTATATTATTTTTAAACGAGCAAAATCACTGAAAAAATAATACTACTCTCGCTTAATGTCACATGTCTACAAGAGAGAGCAGATATTTACAATCCATGTCATTTTCCCGAAGGAGCCAGGGGAAATAATGTATCTTAAAAGGTAGTATTTTATTATCCACATTACTTTGGGCTGCATCGAGGAAACACCTAAATAATGAGGTCAATGCAGCGGTTGCCATTTAATGTCTCAGCAAACTATCGATCGATTTGTTTTCTCTTTCTTACTTATGTGCAAACGTTCTTCAAGAATACAGCCTTCATAATGAGTATAATTTACGAACTCCTAAATATTCAATGGGCGCAAACGAAAATGGACAAAAAATGGACCTATTTCTGACCGAATATTAAATCTAAATACATTAGTACTTTTGCCTACTAAGTACAACAAGTACAAAAGTTTATTTATGATGACTACCTTAGTAATATGTCATGCAGATATTATGGAGAAAAGATGTGTAGGTAAGTATCTATTCTTAGAATGGATTGTATTTACGTGGAGTTTTTATAACTTCTTGTTTTAATATAAAAGAACTGTTTTTTTAATAGCATAGCATTTTCTTATTGAAACTTTTCGTAATGCCTTTTGTGTTACAAGCATCTTTAGGCTATGGCACGGCAGCCAATTCACATCAAATGCACCGTTGTTTTTTACAGACAAATATAAACAGAAAGGCAAATACAGGAGAATAAATTAATCATTAGCAATACAGTACAGTCAGAGTCTAACGGAATATCTGAGAGGAAAGCTTCGTTCGATTTTTTATGTTTTTTATAAAATTTATTTGTTGTGTATGCATTAAAATAAGTATCAAGATTTATTTTGTTAGTAGGTATACTTCTAATTTTCGTAGTTATTTTATATAAGGTATTTATTGTTGAGAGAATAAAGACAAAGGAAACGTCAAACTTGGAAAAGCCCCGGGAAGCTGAATTTTCACCTGTACTTTCCCTTTGTGATTCTAAACAAAATCTCGAAAGTTACCATCAATAAGTATCCACCTAAAAATATTACGGCGGGTCAAAGGTCACGGAAAACGGTTTTCACGAAAATTTCGTTAACAGTCACTTTCATCGTAAATATAATGGTTATCGAAATACTCGTATTTAGAAAATTGGCTACAAACACAAATTATCGTATTTCCACCCAGCTGACCAAAGAGAAGATTTGCTTTTAGGTATGTACGCTCGATCCTTTGAGATTTTTGATGTGTGAGGTATTAGATTTGTCTTTATCCCCGTCATAGGCTATGCGGTATCCGCATAAAATGAATATGGCGGAACATTTCTCTTTTTTACGTACAATCGAAATTATTCGTTTTTATTTAATTAATAATGTGATGACTTGCAGTTTAGATTGCAGAATTTATGTAACATTTATATTTATCTCCTGTTCGGAAGCATTATCTATATAGCAGTTGAAAAATTACTTTCCTCAACCTAGGGAAGGTTGGGAAAAAATATTCCATTCGCTACAAAGTACTTTTATATTGTTGGATTCAGCATCGGGACTACCCACAGAATTTATTTGTATTTATTTATAAGATAATTTTTAATTATAAGATAATATCAAGTTGTTTCGATATGCTTAAACATATAAGTTCTACAAATAAGTACTTAGTGGCACTATTTCGTCTATTTATTTAATATAATCCTCATCACTCCTATATTGCAGATTCGTTGATACAATTACATTTTTATGTAGATATAAAGCCTCAAGTTTTTAATAAATCAACCAGCTGAAGCAATTTATTTACGATTCTATTCAATTGTAGCCATCACAAAAAATGACACTGAAAAATACGGTAAATGGTAGTTGTCTATTATCAAATGGCTAATAGTCTGAATTAGTTAATCTTCCGCGTACTAGCTCAAAGAGCATTTATAAACATGTATGATTTAAATTATGCCTTTATATTTTTCAATCAATATTTGCAACATGCAAACATCGCTGACGTATTTTTTTCCATCGCGGTGGTTTGACAGGGCAGAGTGAGACGATGTGAGATTGGTTGCTGAGTAAGCAAAAATTCCAAAATATCGTGTTCAAGAATTATGGCTGACCAATTGTGTGTTTTATGAAGGGACCTTGCATTGCATGGCAAGCAATAATAAGATAATTTAATTGGAAAATACCTATTGTTAAAATGTATCAATGGTTTACAAAAAATCAACTTGATATATTACAAAAAAACCTATGAACTATCTGGCATGCATAGTAAAGAATGCAAAGCAGTGTAAAATTACTCATTTCTTCATTTTCTTATTTATAACCCAACTTAAAATACAAGCTTTAAATTAAGCCATTCCAGTATCATCAGTGCGCCAAGTTCTAGATTTTCATCATGTGAACCGCGCTCTATGATTCGATGATGATACTAAATGAACGCAATTCTGCAGTTTTTGAACCAACATGTTGATTTGACATGTCTACCTTAGCAGTACGCGAAAGCGATCATCAGGTTTAGAAGCCACTCTGTCAACTGTACGTGAAGCTTCTGATTGCATATTGCAATAAAATATTTCGAAGCGCTGTTTTCTATGCGGGTGCATTTTTATTTAAAAAAAGTGAAAAATAGAAAGAAGTAGAAGGATGTCAGCAATCGTGTCTGGAGCTAAGAGACGTAGCCATTATCGCCGGAAGTGAGATACTCTTTCCTGGCTCAATGGCACTACGTCGTCAACATACTCGCTTTTCGTGTATTCACATATCTGGAAGTTTTTACTAAAAAGATTGATAAGAAACGCAGCAGAAGTTTATCGACTGTAACTGGTCATGCCATAGTGCCGTCTAAAAGATGAAGAATAGAACCTTTAAAGCAGCTTTTCCAACAATGGAGTAGACAACACGCACGGTCCCCGCCCGATGTACGATTATCTACGAAACAGGGCAATAAATGACATCACACTTCATTCTATCAAACATCTATTTGATATTGCACAGCTCTGTGATACAGATGAATGTAGATCTCGTTTGAAATTTGATTCTGTGCCGGTGTTAGCGGTCATCGTGTTGGAATTTCGTACTCGAGTGCATAATCTCGTTGTATGTGATGTGAATTAGTGGAGGCGTTTCCAGCAGCTTATGCGTAAGGATGGCCATACGTATAATTTTAATGTTAAAATTGTATGTAACAAGGAATTTCGTACCTCCCATATCTATTCTGTTATCTTAATGAGTGCCATTTTTGCCATGCAATGATTTATTCGACCTAATTAATCATTTCAGTTTCATGTTGTGTTTATTTGACATTTAAAACCAATTCGGATTTAAGCGTAAGTAATTTTGTTGGTTATTGAATTTTAAATAATAAATTAATAACCATAGATGTTGTTATCAATTGAGGTTTTTTGAGTCAGAGCGAGAATTTTGACAACAAAAATAAATTGAAGTAAAGTAGACATGCGACAATAATAATAAAGTGATCGAATGTGGCGACGGATCGACCGCGAATTACTTCAAATGATACGTAAGGTTTGTAAGGAATGATTATAAGTAAAGATAATATAAATGTAAGTAATGCAGACTATTGCACACTAATGCTGATAAATTATGTTGTGAGCTCTGTGTGCACATGGACGTCGTTTAGAGGCGGCTTACCGAGGTTTTCAGCGCTCGCGTTCACGTCGTACCGGTGGTGCGCCGGCTTGGAGTGCGGGGCGGGAGAGTGCAGCGAGGTGCTCTTGTGGCGGCGGATCGTCGGCAGTCGCGACACAAACGACGCATTGTTCTTGAACGACGCACTCATAACGCGACTGTCAAACATACACATTGCGCTCGTTACTCGTCTCGCTTATAAATTACATGATTTTGTTACAGCGATAATAAGTAGGTAGCTTATGTCTCAAACTAGCTCTATATCACATTTTATTAGGATCCGTGTGGAGTAAAACTAACACACAGACATAGTTACTTCTTATTTACATAAATATTAGTGCGAAATTGGTATAAAGTTTCGCCAGCGCTTATCGACAAATAATAATAAATATTTTCGGACATATTCCATACACAGCTCCATCCATTGACGAGTTCGGTGGCTCAGTCATGAATGACGTGACTTTGACACCAACGCTCGTCGCTTCGATTCCCACACAAGGCAAACATTTGCGTGCATGAACATGTCTGTTTGTCTTGGTCGGTATATTTTAAGAGGTTGGGCACATCAAGGCAGCCCGTCTGGGAAAGTACCTCCACCTCACAGAAAACAGCAGCCAAATAACAGCTCCCTAGAGGGTTGTTGTGTTCCTGCGTGTGAGTGAGGTCACTAGTAAGCTCTCAAGGAGTTGCTGTGTAAGCAGTAGAGGAGGCATCGCGCGAGTGATACTTAATATATCGCAAGCGTTAATAGGCTACGGTATGCTTGTATCCCTCCCGACGTAGTATAAAAAAAAACACAGGGCCATTTAGCTCTATACTAAGCGCAGCTTGTTCTATGACTACTAGTTAACTGATAAACATACGTAAATACCTTGTATATACGCAATACATACGTAAATAAAAAAAAGTAAAATGTATTCTCCTTTTTTGTAAACGTACTACATGTAAACATACTTCATAATACATGTTTACAAAATATACTTATCTAAGACGAACAGTCCACAAGACCACACAAGAATCCAATCCACGCCGCAAGCTGTTAAAGTAGCCTTTGCTAACCTAATCCTATCCTATGTTGTTGTTGTTGTAATATCTTTATTGTATTGTATTGAGTTAATAATATTATAAATTACGTAAAAGTAACGAGCATCAATTTTACCTAACACGTATTACAAATTGACTATTAAACAAAACCATACATAAAGATGAAACAGAAATACAAATATATACATAGGTACTTTAAATACAGAATCTAAATACAAATAAACATGACAAATATGCTAAGGTCTAATGTAAGGTATCCACAAATGCTAATAATTCACCAGTTAAAATTTTTTGACCTGGAGTTTGAAGAAATCTATGGAGGGAGCCAATTTAACTTCTAGAGGGAGTGCATTCCAAAGATTAATGGATTTTGCAAAATAAGACTGTGTATATGAATTTGTGTTCATACTCGAAATATCAAGAGAAAGGGCACAACAGGGAATTTCTCTTTTAGGTAGGAAGGTACAGATGGATTAAATAAAACATTGAAAAGTAAGCTGAGAATGTGCATCTCTGATCTCTGACGATCTCTGATCATTAGCCAATTGAGACGTTTGCGGCACTCCGTGATGTAATCGTATTTGCACAGTTCAATGATGAAGCGAATACAAAGGGTTTGTAGTCTTTTCAACTTATCTAACACTTCTTCGGAAGGGTCCAGATACGCGACATCACCGTAATCAATAGACGGAGAACTAGCCAACAACATCTTGATAACCAATGGCACAAAATATTGCAGCCGTCGGAGTGAGTGAAGAGATGCTTAAATCCTACGGCTGACTTTATTGATATGCGATGCCCACGACAGAGTTTAGTCAATAATAATTCCTAAATCAGAGACAGTAGAAGAAAAGTTATGGGACTTATCAACAATAATAGCAAGATCATCATTGATAGTGAACACCGGTAAAGAAATATCAAGAAATAGAGGTTTTCTATGTTAAGATAAAAAATCATAATATAATTATCATTATTAAATACTTAATAATGATAGGTACCTTGTCTGCGGGCTGGGTAGAGGCACTTGATGTATTTTCCATGTGGCCACACTCATGGAATGCTCGTCGGCAGCGTAACATCGCCACAACGCCTGGATGAGAGTGGCGGCTGGTTGTCGTCTTCGTATCATATGCTTTTGTCTTTGCTGCTGCTGAACTTTCAATGCAAATCCAGAACCCAATATGCCCTACGAGAATACAAATTGTTTTAACCAAAACGATCTCCATTTTAACTTTTATACAAATTTAGGTAGATTTCGGACGAAATTTATTTATATGATATACTTTACATGATTAACTTTAAGTTAGTAATAACTCTCATGCTTCCATTCTAATAAAATGTGGTAGGTTACATTGGAAATATCAAGAAGTTTAAGCTCGTCGTGCTTCGAAATCGTTTCAGTTGTTTTTGGGATATCGACGTAAATGTCAAATGTTACTATTGAATTATTAGAGAAAAGACAATCTATTGAATCCATTGGTAGCGAACGAATACTTGTACTAATATTATAATTAGACAAAGAGCTATAGTGGTTCTCACAGCGGGGAGTGCAAAGAATGATATCCCGAGTAGCGCGCAGAACGATGCGATGAATTTTCCTTGCCAGGTCTGTGGCACCATGTCGCCGTAGCCCACTGTGCACAGCGTGATCTATGGTCATATAATTAACAATAAATGCACGGATATCTGCATCATGAAATATAGTTATAGCGGTTGATCACATCAAGTATAACAATGAACACTGCAAAAGCATTGCCTTCTGTGATTGCATAAAGATGAACAAAACGTCAACCTAATACGCTTGATCTGTGGTCGACTCGAGTGTTACATGTCTTATCCAATCTAACACTTGCTATTTCCACGTATATAAAACATTTTTCAAATTATTATTGACAATTTCAAGGATATTAACATTAAGACCATACATAAGAACTTAATTTGAAATTACTAAAATGAAATATACTCACTACTCCCCACCATAAAGCTTCTGCGAAGTTTTTAAATTTGGTATCGGCGACATCTTTTTCTGCTAAGTACACTAAAAACGATGCGAAAATGAGACCCAGGAAGCCTATGTAAAGTGTGGTTATTAGTTCCTGAAAGAGAAATAAGGAATTGTAGAACATTTTTATTTGTAAATATCTTTTAGAGGCAGGTACATAATAAAAACCAGAGATTTCTCTGGCTCAACAACAGAATAGATGAGAATATATCAAGAGAGATAAGTGAACTTCGTAGTAAGCGATTTTTCTGGTACATTAGTTATGTTGAATGTAATAAAAGATGTGATTTAACAAAATGACCGGTCTTCAATATAATAAGTGTGAACAGAAGGGAAAAGGAATCTACATTATTGATTTAATCAATAATGTTTTACGAATTAGGAGTACTGTTTGAATATAAATAGTATCGTATGCAGTCGCTACATTAGAGATTATTATGTGATTATAATACTCATTTCAAACTAAACCAGTTGAGAATGCGCAAGTTTGCATTGCCAGAGGAACACCTGGCTCGTCAATTATATAACAATTTAATATTTTTTATTTGTCGGCCATTTTGACCATGTTCCTTAGAAATATGATATTGGTTTTTAAGACATTCCTATTCTACTTTTTAATTTACTTTCGATACTGAAATAAAAATACATTTTTTTTTTAATTTGTCGGCCATTATGAACATGTTCCTTAAGAGATAGGAGGTTGGTTTTTCAGACATTCCTATTCAACTATTTTATGCTGAATCTGAAGTCAAAATTCGAATATTCGTCAAAAAGCGACAGACACACACAGAGACAAACGCACACACAGAAAACATATACATTTCAAACAGGAACGGTGTTCCTGAAAAGTGAAACAGACACCATTGAAGTTGAACTATGGCACTTCAGAAAAGTTTAAGCTGGAGTGTGAAGTCGGATACACTCACGGGTATGTTTTCTACAAACATTTAATGTGCAGGTCTTAGATTTCAACCATAAAAGTAATAATATATTGTAGGTAGTTTCTTAATAATTTAATTTTAAAGGGTGCACTGACGAGGGAATTTTTCCACGGAGATCAGAAATGTTCCTGTCGGGAAACTGTCCGGGAACAAATTCCCAAATAGTTTAATTTTAAAGAAGCTTTTTGTATGCCCCACGTGATTCTATTATTTGTTTATCAAAATATTGTAAGCTTATAATAATTTGACAAACAAATAATGGAAACTCTTAGCAATTTTCGAAATAAACTGAAAAATATAAGACTGGTTCGACTACCTTGACTTTACCGGTTAGTTAAGTTTTTAATATTGAAATTATTTAATCTAATTATTGTTTAAACTTTATTCCATCTTATCGTTAATAGTTTACTGATACAATTTCCTTGATGAATTTATTAAGTTAATAAAGTTGCTCAGATTCAAAACGTTAATTAAGTATCATAAGGAGATATAATAAGTACAACTACGAACAGACTATGCTGATATTTGATGCACATCGAATAACACTCGCACTCTTATACGTACGGGTTGAACGGTACAAAAGCAAAGTATCAAGCTTGATGTGCAAGCTGTACGTATTTAAATATTTATGTTATAACTTCCTAGTTTAACATCATATCGTCATCAATGCTACCGGAGATTATTACAGGAAAAAGTACACCAAATTAATACGGGTCTATTCTTATTAATCAGAATACAGTTTGAACTATTCATTCAAATCCGTTCAGCCATTTCCGAAATATCGGTGACCATACACAAAGCATACCTATGCGACGAACAAAGCATCTTTTACTTTTTTCTTAATTTAAAAATTAGTCGGCTCCAGCATATTAGATCCAAATAGAAGAAAAAAGAATAAATTTTCCTAGTAAGGATAATTTTGTTCGACGCAGTATTACTGCAAGATATAGAAATAGCTTCCTATTAAGCAGTTACTACGTCGCTACTAACTTATACCTACAGTGGTAAGTACTTATAAATCTCTCTGACGACTCAGCTCAGACATACTTCCTGTTTCTTGCCTGGTATTTAGCGAGCCTTTATATTCCTTTTTGTAAATATTGCTACCTTTCTAAAGTAAAAGATATGAAATCATGAATATTTATGTAGCTCGAGGTAAAGATATTAAGTAAACCTATGTAAATTACAATTAAAAATTAATCTTCCTCATCTTCATTATATACAAATGGATATGTAGGTATATAAAATGGCTGGACCGATATAATTTTCGGGGGACCTTCTGATTTGCCTAGCGGATAATTCTGCGAAATTTGGTAGGGATCGTATCACTCGTGCGAAACCGGGGCGCATTGCTAGTTTTATATCATCTTCTTCTTAACGTTATCCCGTTTCCTAATCCATTGGGATTGGCGGAATCCGCTTGCTTAGCCTAAGGATTTGGCGAAGATACTGATTTTTACATGAAGCGACTGCCGTCTGATCTCCTCAGTCCAGAATGACAACCAGATCATTCTTAGGTAAATAATTTCTTGAACGTGCGGGTTATTATTTATTTAATCAAAATATTTACCCTCATTATTTATACATTACTGTCATCTAATCGGAAGTTTATATATGCCTTTGCGATAGAACTCGGGGAATCTAGATTCGACAAACTGTGTGAAAACGTTTTGTACTGCCTCCTGGGAAGAAAATATTTTACCAAGTAGAAAATTGTCCATATCACAAAGAATAGTGGTAGTCAGTTGTAGCAAGCTCTGGCGAGTACGATATACGATATGATGACGTATGGTTTCTAACTGCAGCTCCTGTAAAGTTACAACGGTTTCTCGTGCAGTGTGAGGTCATGCGTTATCATGGAACAATAATGATGAAGATCGAATCACGAGTCGGGGCTGTTTCACTGCCAATTTCGCAATCATTGTTCGAAGTTCGGCACAGTAAATATCTGCTGTTATTGCTTGACCAGACCTGAGTAAGCTATAGTGAATAATGCCATGAAGAGACCACCAAACAGTTACCATTACCTTTTTATTAGTAAGCTTTGCTTTAGGGCACTGTTGCGGCGTTTGATCTGGGGTCGCTTTTTTCGCTTACGTTTATTATAAAAATCCACTTTTCGTCACATGTCACCGATTCAACAGGGAATATAATTTTTAACACGCGTTTCTTCCTGCAGATTAGTCAAATAATGAGGTACCCATTTTTCATATTTTTTTAACTTATTGATTTGATGTGGTTCGTTGTTCAAGTCGAAGTTTCCATTACGAAAGCGTTTAAACCAAAAACGCACGGTGCGTTCATTAGCAGTCTCTTCTCCAAACGCAGCATTAATATTGCGAGCCGTTTCTGCCGCGTTAGTTCTGCGTCGGAACTCGTATTCAAAAATTACTCGGATTTTCGAAGTATCCATCTTTCCCGTCTAAGCTAAATTTAAAAAAAATTCGAAAATCAAATGTTGCACAATATTTAAAAGAAAGAACTCATAGGTATCATATGAAAAAAGTTTCACTCGAAAATCTCACACCATGATGGTTTAATGTTAATTCAATATATAGTAAAATCTATTACTATAAAACGGCAATTTCATACTATTATATATACTTTTACTAGTAAAAGGTCTATCTCTAGAGATAGAAGGCCCACCGCTAATCTCTCTACATCATACGAGTCAGTGTATAGAACGGTGAATTAAGCTTATGGTAAACTTTTACGAATTAAAATTCAACTCTGAAAGCATAGCTTAAGATATAAAACGCGGTGCTGAAATTTGTGGCGTTACGGTCTCAGACTGCGTTCGCAATGAAGATGTAAGAATGGGAGTTGGTCTGAGAGTATCGGTGTGAAGATAACATATGTTAAAAGAGGTAAGGCGCATCAAATGGAGCCCTCTAGAGAAGTACTTCACAGAATACCGCAGTATAACAACTACTCTCTCAGTATTGTGTTTCTACGAGTAAGCGAGCTTCCCAATAAGCTGCTGAGGAGGTGTCAGTAATATGAGTGGAAAAGGTCCGAAAGCCCGAAGGCCGAGACAAGACTTATTTCCTACTACTTTCCTTTGTTGCGTTCTGTCGCGTTCTCAATGTATTTAATCGCATACTTACGAGTACTTGAAGATCTTTCGTATGCCGTCGCCTTTCGGGGCTACGTCATAAAAACTAGAATCCCTGTAGAGAGCTTTGCTTCTCGAACTTTATGCTGCCGTCCGAAGTACTTTGTAGCTACTTTGTGTAGTGTTCCCGTTATTGTCTATTGTGGTACCCAGCAAGCTGTATCGGTTTTGAACTTCCATTTCAATTTAAGCTTATAAAGAGGTTAGATTTAATCTCATCATAATACTCTTGTACATACTCTTCATACCGTCAACTATAGATATTTGTGATACATGGGGTATCACTCGGGTGTAGTCATTCTCGTCTCCAAAGCAGCAACTCTTCATATGTAGGCTTTTTTATACAATAGGGAGGCATGTAAGTGTACGGCCCACTTGATGTGAAGCGGTTACTGTAGCCTATGAACGCTTGCAGCACATTAAGTCCCCCGCGCGATGTCACTTCTGCTTCGATGCTGCTTTCTGGCGACCTTACTCACTCGCAGGAAGATGTCAACCCTCCAGGAAGTTGTTATGCTGATTTCTGTGAGGTGGACGTACTTCTTGAAATGGGCTGCTTTGATGCATCCTATCTGTTTTAAACACAGGCAGACAAAGACAAATAGACATTTTTATGTGCACAAGCGTTTGCCCCATATTGGAATCAAACCCACGAGTATTTGAGTCAAAATAGCTTAGATGGCGATGGTTTACTAACGCTGTAGCATTTTTAATTTGTCAGGAAATTTATAAAGTAGGTTATGGAACCAGGCATGAATTAATTGCTTTTCGAGGGGCTCCAAGAGCGTGTGACATACGAGTTATGGCTATTTACTATAATTAAATTTTATCGATTTAATGTGTCAAAAGCAACAAGTTTTGCTAGTTAGGTGCCATCAACATTTGTAAACCAGGAAATACAAGTAAAATAACAGGGTGGTAGCTGTGAATGATAAGACATTGATAGAGGGGATTTTTTTGCACCCTTTAGCTACTGTTATAACATAATATATCCACTACCTTTTTGATTTTCCTGCGATTTTAAATTAAAATACTAAATAACTTCTTTGCTTGTATCGTAACGCTACTTGGATAAAGATAAAAAAAATAACGATTAAAATCATGTATTTGCCATTTATACCATTATTTACGGTATTTGCCATTATATACAATCCTCCGGGGAATTGTAATTTGGTAATTAATTTACTTAGACACATCAGTCTTTAAATCAGATCGTATTGTATCTTTTTATTTTTTATAGCTTTAACCTCTCGTTTTTAATCTACCAGCATTTCGAAAATGACCATTAGCGAAGAAGAAATGCCAAAAGAGACTTGCCAATATAGGTCTTTTTTTAAATTATCAATTTATATTACAATTAATATATTATGTGTGTGCATATAGTGATATCAAATGGCACAATTAAAGATATATTAATACATGTGCTGAATCATTTCTAAACATTTCTGTCAGTCAGATATTCATCGATTCTGTAATAATCCTTCTTACATAGAGTATTTTTGATGTGCCTTTTGAATATATTGTCAGGCAAGGAGAGAACTGTTTTAGGTAATTTATTATAGAATCGAATACAATTTACAACAAAAGATCTATTAGTCTTAGTAAGCAGATGCACCGGTATACGCAATGTATTCCTGCTTCTAAGATTTTCTCAAAATTTTGAAAATGGCTCTATATTTTTACGAGCATACATTATGTTCCGAAATCTCGGCCCGCTTTGCTTACTCAAAGTCTTCCGATAGATCACGACCAAATATATCGTGGTCTATCAGGAGGTAATCTCGGGAACCTTAGAAACTGGCGAACGTGCATGAGAAGAGGCATGAAATTATAGAATGATATAATAAACTTCACAAATTGTTTAATACTTCCTTTCAACCATTTTTTTCAGTAAATAATCTTCTTTGAGGTCTCACAATCCTTCTAATATATAGGAAAACAAATTGCAGGCTTGTTTCAAAATATTTTGTTCTAGAAGCAGTTCTGTCCGCGGCTTCGCTGGCATAGTTGGGATTTTCAAATGTTATGTTGCAACCTTAAATATTTGGTAATAATATTTATAATAGAACTTCGCCAGGTTCTATGTCGCCTACATAGAAACACAACAGTGGAGGGCTGTTGTTGTCTTGCAATTTTCTGTAAGATGGAGGTATTTTTAAGCTCAAGAAAACAACCACCTTCAAAATAATAATCCCAATTATTTCAAAATTGTAAATAATCGTAGAAATACGAGCCTATTCGTTTGATAAATCATTTGAGCAATCCGCAGCTAAATGTAGGTATACCATGTAGCCGAAATGTAGTATAAGTATATGCCTGAAGGCGCGAGAATGCGGCCGTGGGTCGTGTTATTTGCGCTGTATTGTGATCATGCAACTTTAACCTGAACCGATTGTGAGTAGATATTGAGTTCCGCCTTGTGTTGCTTACTACTTCACCGACAGAGGAAATTGCGGCCCGCTTTGCTTACTCAGCATGGTTATGCAAGCACCTAACTTCGCTCGTGCAAGGCCGCTATTGGCCTTTACTTAATACATTAATGTCCATATTTCTATAATAGGTATAATTTAAACATGGTGTGGCGTAATTAACTTCCGGTTCATCTTTAAAACCGCAGCCAACCTCACATGCATACGCACCCTGCCAAATGAGGCTCTGGGCCTGGTAATGAGAAGTAAAATATAATATGTACAAGTAATTAAAAGCGGTTCAACTGAATAATTCCGCAGTCAAGTAACAAGTATCTGGAAAGTAATTGTTTTTTCACGACAGAGTGAATTTATCGAGTATTAATATCGTGAAGATGTGTTCTAAGCGTATACAGCTTTACATCAGGTAGGCCGTATTCTTGTTTGTTAAAAACAATCAGATGCTCGACCAAGCGGTTGTTTTAGAGTACTCAAAGAATATTCTCAAACTAATCCTTTCACGGCAGAAGAAATGTCACTCGCTCGAGTCGCAGCAAAAAAGCAGCGCTCGTGACCACGGCAGCGGATAAATCACGATCTAGCTAGTTTTTTGAATACTAGGATCATAAACATGCCAGATTACGTGGTCGTCTTGGCACGTCATATTGGCACGACAACTTCGCTGTCTGTGGACTAGAATTCGTTGAAATAATTTTAATGTAGGAATGTTATTTTTATGGAACTAAAGAATGGCGTACTCTGGGAATAAACCGAACTGTCCACGAACATAGAAAATGTTTAGTTAAATGTACCCTATCCTAGAGTTTACTCTACAATTTACCTATTACCATTTGTAAAGAGCGAAATTAAAAGATGCTACCAAGTATCGTAACTAAGTATTGTTTGCGTAGGCATAACAAAGTCTTATTTTTTTGTGCAACGTCAGGAGGCATACGTGATAAGACTTTAAGTATTGCAAGAGTTCATAGGCTTCACTAGTCACTTTACACTGAGAACGCTTGTAATACATCAAGTATCACTCGCACAATGTTACCTCTGCTGCTAACACAGCAACTCCTTAGGAGATCACTGTTGACCTCACTCACACGCAAGAACACAACAACCCTCCAGAGAGTTGTTCTTTGGCTGCGATTTTCTGTGAGGTGGAGGTACTCGTACTTCCCCAGGCGGATTGCTTTGATGCGCTCTACCTTTCTTAACCTCTTAGTATCACTCCCGCGATGTGAGGTGGAGGTATTTCCCCAGACGGACTGCTTTGATGTGCTATAACTCTCTTTGAAATATCAAGACCAAAAAAAACATGCATGTTTATGTACACAAATGTTTGTGTCGTGTGGGAATAGACCCCATGAACCTTCGTGTTAAAGTAACGTTGTTAACCACTCCGCCACTGGGTTCGTCTAAACTGTTTAATATAGAAATAATATAAAAATACAAATATCATTCACATTTAATATTTACAAACTAATGTATGCACGCAAGGCCGGCAAAATAACCTTTGTAATTTTAAAATATTGATTTACCCAAGTATCAAATTTAATGAACTGTCAAATTTACACGATGAGGTGCCTAAAATCTATATATTATAACTAATATTAGACATTTGAACAAAAAAAAACAAACATTTCTTACAAATTTTATACCATTGTCTGGGTACACACTGCTACATCTCATGCAAGATTGTATAAGCTTTGTACTGTTCTTATAGCGCATACAATAAGAGTATAAATGGTGCACTAAGTGTTTAATATTACTTGTCGCTGTGTGCACATTCTAGTAATCCGTCGATTCGTTTAAATAATTTTAGTGATCACCAAAGCACTGCATGAAATCTTTGTGTGAAAAATTCCAATGTTGAATGGAGACATCATATAAGATAAATCTGACGCTTCTTAGACATACAGTTTTAATGAAGTTTTATAGAGCAGCAGCTCTACGTGAACTTTACTGTATTAAATTAACGTAGTTAATGTTAATAAACTTGTAGCGTCGTAGACCCATTATGGAGCATACAGCCAGGTTTCATAATAAATTCACGCGCGCTGCGAAAGGGGATAGTGGGGGCTTTCCAAGGGCCTCTCCTTAATCTTTGCACCTATTTAATTATTTATTAAGTATTAACTGGGTTGGTTAAATAATCCTGGATTAGCTTGGAGCAAATTTGTTACGTTTCAATTATATCTTTAAACTTAAGGCAGCCAGATTAACTGTTAATGTTCTTTATAAAAAATATTCGGCGAAGTTTTTATATATTTAAATCACATGAAATCTTAGATGCAGAAATTATCTTGAGAAAAATTACGGAAGGTACGGTTATTTGTACATTAAATTATAGTTATGTAAATAAATTACTATAAAATATCGAACAATTGATGTGTTAGCAGAAGAGGTGGCAACATGCTGACGACATTTATTATTGTCTCATACAATAGCGGGAGGCAGACGAGTACGAACTTTACCTGTATATGTATATGTGATCAATAAAGTGTGAACATCATCATCAATTATTGTCCACGCGTTGCCACCTCCGCTGCTAATGCATCATCTCCGCAGGCGCTTACGATAACCATACTTTTTCGTGGGTACGATTCAACATTCCGGACATTTAGCTGCGGCATTTTTCTTTCCCCTAACCAACAGACAGACAGTTGGAGTTACCTCCACCTGACAGAAGGACGTTAAGTGAACGATACGGTTCAGGATTTTGGATGGCCGTACTGATTCTTTTCGAACAGATTTATTTATCTAGATGTAAGCACCTTCTGCAGGCGAGTGACATAGGCCTAAGGGCTATCTCACCCTCGAATCCTAAAGAGGTTCAGAAGCCCGCCTTGTCCTTCGATGTCTAAGAAAAAAGATAACGTGTATATTGGTTAAGTGTACTTGTAGGTGACGTAAATTATTTTCGATATTTCGAACTTTCGGAGATTTAATGTTCGCCGCATTAAACGTCGATATTTTAGTTATAGGTATTATGAATTTTCGACATTATAGTGCGTTATTTTTCCATCACACATATAGAATCATCGAGCTCCATCGTAAGTCTATTTGAATGATACAATATTACTGTGTTAGCATCTCAACTACATATAATTACAAAATTTCGTTGATGATGATGAAGCAAAATTGGAATTGACGGATTTAGTAAAAGCGTGCCGAAAATGAGCGACTTATTTCAGATAATTGTTTATAACAATAAAATATTTATATAAAGGTTCTAAAATATAGTTTCCCAATTCAAATAAAAATATATATTAAAATGGAAATACACACATACTTAATTGCGTACTACCCGTATTCGTGTAGTATTTACCACGAATGATGAAATCGTATAGTAATCAAAAATAGTTCTCACCGGCGGCGGCGGCAGTGTGTATGACGAATGAGACTCATACGCATAGCAACAAACAAATCTCTAATAGTATATGTATAGTAACCGACCTCCAACCATCATCGTCCGCGCAGTATGCGCTTTGATTGATTGATTTGCCTGACTTATTTTTTTGTGCAACGTCGTAAGGCATACAAGCATACGGCCCACCTGATGTAAAGCGGTAACTATAGCCTATAAACGCTTGTAATACATTAAGTACTAGTCTGGGTTGCCACCTCTGCTGTTAACACGGCAATTTCTTAGGAGTTACTGGAGACCTCTCACACGCAGGAATACAACAACTCTCTAGGGAATTGTAATTTCGTTGCGGTTTTCTATGAGCTGAAGGTACTTAGCAGACAGGCTGCTTTGATGCGCCCTACCTCTCTTACCTACCTCTCTTGCGTGTTCGGTTAGAATGACACGTGCAACGACGCCATCGAGCTCTCGAGGAAACCCGCCATGTCCTAGAAATTATTTACCTAACCTACCTAAGAAAGGTCTGGTTTCACCTCTGCGCTGAGAGGTTTGCTGGCAGTCATTCCATGTAAAAACATCTATGTATCTATGTATCTTTGGTTAATTTTAAGGCTTAGGTAGCGGATCCCGTCAACGGATAGCGCTAAGAAGAAGAATTATAGAAAATATTACATTTTTTTTATTTACAAGTTAGTGTTCGAATATGTATGTGTGCATGATTTATTTGTACACTTTTTATTTATTTATTGTTTAAAACAATGCTTCGGCAAACGAATAAATATAAGAAAGCCGTGTAATAAATGGGCAAGCAAAATTGTACATTACGTCTACCGCATTAAAACGCAGTAGGAGGACAAAATAAAAAACAGATGGTTACGTCGGCAGCTGCAGCTACAAAAATCATTGTCTATATACATTGTAT
The DNA here is from genome assembly GCA_947507595.1 of Pyralis farinalis. Taxonomy (NCBI): domain Eukaryota; kingdom Metazoa; phylum Arthropoda; class Insecta; order Lepidoptera; family Pyralidae; genus Pyralis; species Pyralis farinalis. The sequence goes on along the minus strand of OX382259.1, from coordinate 20,740,298 downwards.
ATATATACTTTACTATATACAGTATAATAAGAGAAGCCACGTATAATTTGTATATAATTCCCAAACACAACCTTAGTTCTTAATTTCAATTCTCTCAGCGTGGAAAGAATTTTCTAGCGGGGTTTTCCTAAGCATTTTCTTACATGGGTTCTTCAAGACATGGGGTTTAACAGCATTTGCGTGTGATGTGCCTGGAGTTGTAAGCGTTCATAAGTTGCGATGACTGCTTCCCAAGAGGTAAGTGATACGTTTGCAACCTCAGCGATTAAAAGAATATCAAATCCTTCCGACAGGTAGCCACAAGAACTTCACTCTACCCGTACATTCTATTGCTATCCCTGATGCATTTTTTACCCAGTAAGGTGACAATCAAGCGTATGGTCTGCCTGACGGTAAGCAGTCATATACTTATGAATACTTGCAATACAAGGGCATCACTCATTTATTGCCGACCTAAACTACCTAGTACCTAAAACTAAAAACTCGATCGTTATCGACGTATTTAAACTGCTTAAGTACTTAAAGTAAATTGTTTTGTCTGATGCAGTAGTAAGTACATGCGCTTCGTAGATGTTTTGTTTCTATTCTGTGTTCGTGAATGTGTAAACAGAGTTAGGGACTGAATTAATGTGTGATGTAACTAAGTGTAGATAAGTGGTGTTTTAAACGCATCTAGTAATTTAAAAATTAAATCATAAAGGAAAATAAAAAACATTAATTATATAAATAAGTACGCATAAAATATTCTACCAAATCGCAGCCGAATGCTCATGTTTGACCATGCTCATGTTCCCATGGGGTTATTTCCATACCTAGCTAAACAATTTTCATTATAAGTCGACCGTCATTTCTTATTTATTTGTAAGTTTCAATCGCTCTTTACTACGTATTATGGATAAAACTGTGGACTTAATCCTAATAACATTATCTACCAGACAGCCTTTTCAAACGTTAAATATATGGAAAGTAGACACATAAAGTGTGAAAACAATAGAATACTTATGATTAATCATAATTACAACGCTTGGTAAATATACATAAGTAGGTACCTACTCATTAGCTACTGCATTATATAGATAACAATTTCTTTATACATATGGTGGTATATATATACTACTATAAACATACTTGTACACTATTTCTTGAGCTTTTTAAGAGGATCGATCATAACACGAGAAATATGTAAAAACATTTTCAATTTTTCTCATCCATTGTCCTATGCAGTCGGCGCCATCTTGTTTAGCAACTCTTAGCCGACTCGTAGCGCGCACTGTATAAGCTAAGCGACGGAGGATTTCGTTTTTCAAAGGAAAATTCAGTTTTTAATCATAGTTTTATTAATTTAATAGTGGTATTCATTGATAGATCGAGATTTCTTCTGTTGCATAATCAAAACAAACGACTTCATTAGGAAATATCTACAATATAATTACCTAACTCTATGGTTGAAGTTTAATATCATTACATTATATGATTGTCAAGATATCGCAGCATCCGCGCATACATATTATACTCGTACAACTTGTGATAATTAATGCAAACACTGCGTGATTTCGTCTTATATGTATATAGTATCAAGTTTTCTTTTCAAATGTAAAATAACAATAAATACTCAATCACTAGGTATTAACAAGAACAGACGAAGGGATTGTAGTCTTTAGGCAATCAGCGCGTCTCTCGCTGGGCTATATCTACCAATCAGAGTTCATGTCTTCGATAAAATAAATAGCAAATATTTTCGGACAAATTACACATCGTCGCCTAATCTCAAACAAAGCAAAGGTTATGGGTGCTAGACAACTAATAAACATGGGTAAATACACTTTTTTGTACCAATCTTCAGACCGGCACATACAGATATAATAGCTAAGTGTTTATTCGCAATTCGAACTCTAGTATTCAACTATCCTAAGATTTTGTTAAGATACGTTTGTACATATGCATAGGTAATCTATGTAGGTTTACGACTGTATCGTTCATCATTTATTACAAGATCAATACTTATTTAATATGAATGATATATACTTAGTCATACATATTCATCAATGTATGCAATATTTATTACGGGATATTATTTTACACTATTATGAAAATTGGCTTGGCTGTCTATTACATAAATTGAATTGCATGAAACTGATTGCGGATAGGAATATCATGCAATTCATTACTGACCGCTTGATTGCGAGTTTATCGATTATAAATTATAAAAGTGAGTTGATATGTTATAAATAGTAAATCGACGTTAGAACATCGCTAACGTAGATTTACTACTTATAACATATCAACATAGGTAACATGTGGTGTAAATGATTTATATTGTAATAGTCAAACCTATCTCACCTGCGCGTGGTGCACCCTGCTTAAACAAGGCTTTGGCGAAAGAAAGATCCCGGAAGTACCTCTACGTCACAGAAATCAAATGAAATCACCCTGAAAGGTTGTTGGGTAAATGAACTGTAAATGAACGAGATTACTAGTTTTTGAGGAGTTCCTGTTAGCAGTAGGGGTGGTATCGCACGAGCAATACTTTACACGTTCATAGACTACGGTAACCACTTCACTTTAGGTGGGTCGTATGCTTGATTATCTATCGTCGTTGTATAAAAAAAAAACACTTGAAAGAGTACATAATATTGCAGGCTATGATATCTGTAGTCTGTAGGCATATAAAAGTAGGGTAGGTATGACGTGTAAGAAGCGGACTATAGATTGCGGCTTCGTTAAGTCTCCGCACTATCGTGGCCTAGATATGTAAATTTCTTGAAAAACGTCCTACTTCCCGTAACGTTTTACCAAGTGACAGCCTTTGTAAATTACCGCTCCAACTAGCACTATCAACCTCCGTGTTTTACTTTTAGTTGCTTTTATACATTATCATACTGGAGCACGCCTGCTTTCGCGAACCCGAAGAAAATAATAATATTTTAATATATAGATTGTGTTGTAGCAACAGGGTAGCCAATTGTTGTATGGATCGCCTGATTGTGGCTACATTGACCAACAGGCCAATTCAGTACTTTCTAAGGAGCTTCTTGATGACGTCACTCGTCGTACGGAAGTTACGTAAAGGAGAACATATAAAGCGGTGAATGAATAAACGCACTGTTCTCATTGCACCGTGCGCGTATTTGCGTAAGCCATATCTGACTTAGAAATTCAACGCCGGGCTTCAATGTACTACACCTCTAAAAACATACACCCTGACTTTCTAAAACGCCGCGATATTGACAAAATTGACGAGGTATTTGAAACTTTACTGTCTGAATGGCAAGAAAGATGGGAAACTTCTACTAAAGGACGCCACTTGTATCTGTTCTTTCAATCAGTGCGAGACAGATTAAGTAAAGAGTGGTTAGAAGTCGATCATCCTGTTGCGCAATTTTTAACAGGGCATGGAAACTTTAGGGCAAAGCTCTTTTCATTTAGACTTGTGTCATCGCCTTTATGTGAGTGTTCTACGACAAATCATGAATTCGAGCAAACAGCACATCATGTTCTCTGGGAGTGCGATCTCTGGCAACGGGAGCGGGACGATATGTTAAATTCCTTGCGTGTCACATCCGGGGTAGTATACTATTCTGATTTGGTGGCAACAAGGGAGAACTACCAGGCGTTTAGGCGGTTCTGCAATCTATATTATTGGAATCGATGTGTTAGGTAACAACTCACTGTTTAGGTCCCAATAGTGTTAGATATTTGATTATCCGTGGTGCACGGCAGTTGAGCTTCACTTGACTAGCCATCTCTTTGAGGTTTTAAATGCCTTATTTGTCATATTGCTGTCTCTCACTTTGCCAAGAGGGGAAGTCAATTCTAAAACTTCCTACTCCTACAAATTTCTTCTGATTAAATTCGTTTGTGAGTTCCAAGGCAGCTGTAGTTTAACCCCCGGGACGGCAATGGACTTCACTGTTCATTGCCTTTTTTGTGGTCGCCGCTGTTAATTCTGGCTACACAGGAGACACAGTGGTGGGTATGAGTGGTGGGCCTGTCCCGTTTAAAAAAAAAAAGCCATATCTGTTAGGTACGTTACTAAAATAAATGTTACCTGTCGATGTGCGTAAACAACTGAGCCAAGAAGTTTCCAGGTGCCTCCTCGTCGATCCATGCGTACCATCCGGAGAATTTGGAAGAAACGCAGCCCGCGAAGCGCCGATGCCGCGAACACTTGGCCCGAGGACCCCATGCCCAGCACCACCAGGGAAGCCAGTATCGTTGTAACATCTGTTTCCAAATACAAAAACAATTAATTTATTGTGTTATCTGCATTGATGAACTGCAGAACAATTTACATAGTTCGAATTCGAAATCAACGCCCGTTCATGAACCCAAGACCACAATAGCGTCGAGGTACTAAGTACCTAACTATAAAACTTAAATGAAAAATTTAAAAAATCCCGAAAGGCTATAAAAGAGGCGGGAGAAATATTCTTGTACTTTTAACGAGTTTTCTATGTAATGGGATTTCATTAAAGAAAAACTAATTTTAGATTTCGATTTTATCATACTAAATGTAGGTTATGTAAAGTAAAACACCATATAGTGTTCCTGTTAAATGGAATCATAGTAACAATAAATCGTTAACTTAGCTCAGGATTTACAATATTTCAGTGGTACCGCTATATAGGCCATAATGGATTGAAAGACAAATATAATTTGTGGTATGTATTTACTCCTATAATTGTATTTATCCACCCGATCAATGGACAATTTGTATTGGATAAATCTGTTATCATGAATACTAATCTCACTGATAATACTCGTTAATTTGATTAATCTTAACATTGGCATGCTTCCTAGAAAAATGCGATATTATTAACTGAAGGATAGTTGAATAATTTGGAGAGGTTTATTTTATTGTCCCCAGGTGGGATATCGTGCGGCCGTGTTTGCTGGCTAGTACGGTCTCGGGCGGGCCGGCTCCCCAGAGAACGGAATGGCGGCGGTCGCACGAAACTACTGCCAAGGGAAGGAGGACGAAAATGCGAAGGTCACAAGCAGATTGGTCGCACCTGAAATAGGGTCACTTCGTCACGGTTTATAGACGGAACGTGACTTTTACTTGGAAATGTTGAGGATGAAAGTACACTTGAATTGAACGAACCTACAATATTTTTGTGACAATCTTTCTTTGTGATATTTGTTCGGTCGTTCTCACAATTTTTTTGTATCTTATTGTGTAGATACTTCAAATTCTTATCTAAATCGGATAGGAATATAACAACATAAAATATTTTTATTGATTCACTATGAATGAAAATCTTTACTCATAGAATTTTTATTTTCATTCATAGGGAATCAATAGAAATATATTATTGTAAGGTTGTAGTGGAAATATTTTGATTGACATAAATAATTTAATGAAATTAAATAAATTAAAAAATATATGGCACAATATTGATGTTAGCTTTTTTAAAGCTCGTTAAAGCTGTTAATTGGAAATTTTGGTTGAAATCACTTAAGAGGTTTTAAGAACAATTTGTTACACATTATACTAACAATCCAAAAGTAACTTTTCCTATTGAGATATTTATGTGTAAAAATATAACGATGTCCTAAGGATACATACAGTCGTCCGAGGGAGACTACTGTACACTGTAAGAAAAAGGTATTGACAAAATTGTATTGATAAATTTAGTTAGAATAATACAATAATTTAAATGCATTTCGAACATCTTATAAGCGTGATACGTAGCGTTACTTGTCATTGTAACATGGAAAAATTCAAGGCATCGACCCAGTTACGATATTCCATGTACAAACTCAAGTTTGTATCGACTCTACTGCCAAAGTCAAAACGTTTTTAAAACATTTGGGCAGTATATTAATCTGTTGAGCATGTGTTAAGAAAATACTAAACGGATTTTCATGGAATATTAAGCAATGATAGTAAAATTCCATCTATCCGGATTTAAGTTCGTAATTATTGTTACTCCAGTGTATGAGGATGAATTTTCAGTCGTCGGCGAGCGGTGTGATTGTCAAATGAGACCGTTGGCATCATGTCGAACAACTCCTCGGAATACAGCTCATTGTACAATCGGTATAACACGCAAAGGGAAGCAAAATCTCTCCTTAAATTAAATCCTTGTTCTTTTAAAAAGACGCGATACGATTTTTACATTAATTTCGTTAATATCCACATCGGGCCCTAACTCCGTGTAAATGTGAATGTCGAGAAGTTGGACGTATTATTATGCCGTCGACACTATCTACTCTCTAAAAACTTGCAATGGCTGTAGCAATCGCAACAACAATAATTAAACAAAGAAAGAGGAGAAAGACATGGGTGAACAATATTTGCAATTACGAGAAAGCTCCAAAATATGCAAATGCTTTGCGTGCTTGAACCGAGGCTTTTAAGAAATTATCTCAGAGTAGGTGCAGCAGAATTTGAGCGTACGTCGCGCGGCAACTGAGCTCCCTAACTGCCCTAAGTGTTATTACATTGCACGATATGCAGAGCGCTTAGGTAGCTACGCAGATCGGGATGACCCGATCGGAACCCTTACTTCCTAATGCTTATTACACTGCCCTTAGTTAGGGTAAGGGTCCCTTGATATTAGGTAGAGTAATATACACTTTACTTAGAGTAAAACAAATTTATTTAAAATATAGGCATTAGCGATATGCATACCTACTTGTTTTACATTTTTGTAAGAAATGTGTTAGTATAATTATTTTCTATTTTTTGTAAATTCCATGTAAGATTTTTTTATTATAAGATATATAATACTATATCTATACCGAAATGGATATATAAGATCTGTATTGTTTGATTTGAGATATTTAGTAAATAAGTAAACGAAAATACTGATAAAAAGATATAAATCGACTCTCTGATTAACCAATCAACGTTCAAGTTTCTAATTACGCTAATCCAATTTGGATTTATGAATAATTTGGAAAATAAACAACTCAGATGACGACCACTATCTTTATGATTGTGTTATTATTCGATTCCTTGAAATCATCCTGTTATGGCAAAGTTACGATTTCTATTATTTACATTGAATTTCAATACGGACGTCTAAGATCCGTTTTAGAAGAGCAGTTCTAAAACGGACAAACGGTGTCCTCGTGGAATTTCTCCTTTGTCCGTGCATCTGTTACAGTTGAATTTCCCCGGGGCATAAAGAAACGTATCGAACTAAATTGGCATTCTTTTCTGGTACGTTCCGGGTTCAGTTTTATTACGAGAGTTTATCTTATTACAATATAATGCAGCTTATAATTTAAGTAGGAACTTCCTGTTGTAAATCTTAGACATCTACTTTGCGGAAGTAGGTAAGTTCCTAAGTAATAAAACATATTTTATTTGGCCATATCATACTCGTATCTACTTTTAACATAAAGAACACAAATAGCATTACATTTGATTTGAGAACTTATCATTGTCATATAAATACTCGCTGCGTTTTATCGTTTTCGTGCCGATTTTTTTATCAATAATATTTTGTTTAATGCTTGGGTTAGTAAAAGAAGAATATGATAAAGAGAACCGAATTTTTGTGCTAAATTACATTATACAAGGTACGTACGTACGCAATAAAGAAGGGATGTGAATGAGAAGGGGTGAGTGAAAATATATTAAATAGAGGAGAGTGGCTATAATGTTTTACAAATTGTATGTTTTGTAATTTCTAATTTTTAATCTTTACCGGGAATAAATTGTGTTCACTGTCTATAAAATGTTCGGCGAAGTGTGCGATCGTTTTTATGCGCTGATAAGTGTTCATGTAATTGTTTTTGAAATTTACGTCTAGTTTGACTTAGTATTATAATAATAAAATAATAATAATAAATCTTTATTTCAGACTATTTGCCCATTTTGTTAGAAACAATTTATCCTTATAACTAATTAATGTTAGTAAGTTGGTTGGTTGACACAATAATATATATATATATTTATATTATTTTTCTTAGAGACTTTCTTAGAGACGTTCGAAATTGCGCAGCAGTGATTGACATACATGCAGTCCAGTCTGCTCGCGATCATATTATATAAACGTGTTCGCAGTCAATGCAGAACAATTTATAGATGACGTGTTTTTTAATTGACGGGATTTTGTCTATCCTGTTACAAAGTGATTTGAGTAAATGTGTTGAAAGTGCAACGTTTATGTTGTTTATTCTAAATATAATAACTATTTCGTCAATATTTTTCCTAGGTGTGACAAACTGGCAGTGTATTTAGTTGTTGAACATTTGGAACCGCGTATACATAGTAGTTTATTAACTATATCGCGATCTGATATATCAAGTTCTAGGTTGTAATTATTCTTACTTAATTGGACTTTCATCAAACAGTTATCAAGTTAGTTAAGTGAATTATTTTGTTATATTTCATTTTGTAGACAATTTAATTTTTAGAAGGCTATTTTAATTTTAGCTTAAATCATACTTCGCCGAATATCTTATAGATAAATGACCTAATTTATCCCGCGCTACACATTATAAAATCTTACACGCAATAGATAAAAGAAAGGAATTAATATTAAGCCACAACTAGAAACTAGTATAATCTAAGTAACTCTCCTCTATTGACTAACCGAGGGACCGTACAACGATAAATTTGTCATTAGTGTTATATTATTTAACGAGTAATATCTAAAGCGTCTGAGGATGTCTTGTGGAGAGTTTCAGCGCTTGTCACAGAGACTATGAGAGCACCAAGGGCAATAACGGTGGCGGATGAATGCGATTCCAGAAGGTCATTGGATTCCAGTATCAGATGGCGGGCAATCGCAGAGACGATTGCAGCAGCCATGGCAGAGACAGCATGCATCTATTAACGGAAGTGTGTATTAATTCTCATGACTTAATTCGTAGCGAAAGGACACAAAGCGGATTAAATCTAAATGCATGTAATTTTTGATTCGGCATTGAACTAACCGTCGATACCTACAGATTGTGGTTAGGGGTATGTATTTTTTTTATACTACGTCGGGATGCATACAAGCATACGGCCCACTTGATGTAAAGCGGGTACTGTTGCCTATTAACGCTTGCGATATAATAAGTATCACTCGCGCGATGCCGCCTTTGCTGCTTACTCAGCAACTCCTTGGGAGCTTACTGGTGACCTCACTCACACGCAGGAACACAACAACCCTCTAGGGTAGTTGTTATTTGGCTACGGTTTTCTGTGAGGTGGAGGTACTTCCCCAGACGGGCTGCTTTGATGCGCCCTACTTCTCTTAAAACATCCAGACCAAGACAAACAGACATGTTCATGCACACAAATGTTTGCCTTGTGTGAGAATCGAACCCACGAGCGTTGGTGTCAAAGTCGCGTCATTCACGACTGAGCCACCGAGCTCGTCAAATATATATTATTATAGAGAAAAAGGAATAAAGAACTTCCTACCGATAACAAATCACATATATTGGCCAGATCTTTATTAAATCATATGCACATAGGAGCAGAATAAAGAGCTAACAAATATTTTTATTTGTAATTAAACTCATTTTATTTTTAACTATCGAAAATAATAATATAAATAGTTAAACAACGTTATTTTGTAATTCAATTTTTCATAAGAGCAAGTATTTTTTCTCATTGTTACACTAGGCCTCCTATATACTCTGTATAGGAAGCCAAGCAGAGGTAGCCTAGAGGATAGCTACAGTTTGTGATTACGAGTATAATAATATACTTAGAGCATTCACTACGGGAGATGACAAAGGCGGGCGAACCGCTCCGCCGAAGTATGTGGCCATTTTGACCATGCACGCTATAAAAAAGTAGTTCACGAGCAGCCGCTGCCTTTCTGTATTGCTTTGTGTCTCAAGAAAATCCTCCGACGAAAATGGTTTTATGCATGTAAACGGCGATCTCAGACATCAAATCTACGGGAACATGTTGTATCCTTCCATACATTAGCATTATTATAACTTCACTTTTAAATTTCACGACAATAATTATTTCATATAACACGTAAATCACACAAAAGTAGGTGACACGTACTCATAGTACGAGGTGAACAAGTGTAGTGAGGGGATGATTTGAGCACATATATCGAATGAATTAGTTTCATGCTCAAATAACAACCCGTTATTTCATTATGTTCCTATGGTTGTGTCTATGATGTGTAAAATACTAATCACATATATTTTTTCAGTGAAAAGGTGCATAAATGGTTTACACCTATATATATATAGTATACACATTCATGCACCCAACATCCGCCATGCAAGAGGCCGTAGTGTCTGTTTGTCGGTTACATATACTCACTCTGGGTGCTGCGGGGATGTTAAGGGGGATTCCGGCACTTTATATAGTTGGTGTTAGGAGACCCCTGGGTTTCGCCAGAAGACGCACGGCTTCTTTTTCGTGGTACATTCAGACGTGATTATTCTACAGATTCATCTGCCTGAATGCACTTCGATTGGCTCGTTAGGCCGACTGCCCTGTGAGCCAGGGATGTCATGCGGAGACGAGCGTATTTGGCGTTGCAGTGCAATGGACATCCCTGATGGCCACAGTTTTAAATGCACAACGTATCTAACGTATTTAAATGTTAAAATAGTATTGATTAAAATAGCTTCGTCAATAACTAATTTTTTTTTTGTAATCTGTTTGTAATCTCCTGAGGATAACCCACAGTAACCATTTTTATCTTAAAAATGATTACTGTGGTTTATCCTTAGCAGATTGGCATATATCATCATGATCTTTTTTGTAGATCTTTTTAAGATATATTATTCCATAGTACATTACCAGATTTACCAAAGGGAGACTTTGTACAAAAGTTGCGTGGGTACCTCTGTCTCACCTATTTCTACCGCCGAGCAGCTATATTTATATAGCTGTTTTCAGGTTTGAAGGGTGAGCTATGGCAGAGAAAATACTAGATCACAAGATTGGCAGCGCGCGAGTAATACCTATCCCCGTGGTGTTGCAAACGTTAATAGGCTGCGGTGACCGCTTACCATCTAATGCGGGTCTCATGCTTATTTGCCAATCTAGTGTCTAAAAAAAAATATTACGATCTATCTCGTAAAGTTTAGCCAGCGTTTGTTATGTAAGCGCAAAAATATGTTTTTTACGACATCACATTACAAATCTTATAAATTCTCGGCTTTTCTCTACTATAATATGCATGTATTCAACATATAAATCTTCCTCTTGAATCGCTCTGTCTATTAAGGAAAACCGCATTAAAATCTGTTGCGTAGTTTAAAAGACCTCCGCGTACAGACGGACGGCGAGAAGCAACTTTGTATTTATACTATGGAGAGATATCGCGATTTTTAGGAGGCGACTTGACCGATATTTTTTTATTTGTTCGAGGGTTGTTAAACTTAATTATTAAAAAAAAATTGGGGCATGATTCATTTGCTTTGACCATATTTTCTTAAAAGTACTTTCGGAGATTTAGCACTTTCATGTTACTTTGGTTGCTAATGACCATTGAAATAACATATGACAGACATGATAACTAAATAGTTTTGCAAGTGTACATAGGAAACAGTAGCTACTTACCATCAGGCAGGCCGCATGCTTATTTGTATATATTGTATAAAAATAATTACTATAATTAAAATCTCTACAAATGAAGTAGGTAATTATTGACAGAAAGTTTTCTAAGACATAGTTTTAATTTTGTCTCCCTTTTATTAATTATTTTTTATGTAACGTCGGGAAGCATACAAGCACCATACCATAGTATATGAACGCTTGCAATATATTAAGTATCACTCACGCGATGCCACCTCTGTTGCTAACACAGCAAATCCTTATGAGCTTACTTTGATCTCACTCACACGCAGGAACACAACAACTCTCCAGAGAGTTATTTGGTTTAGATGGTGTGTTATTAGGTGGAGGTGCTTTCCTAGACGCACTGTTTTCATGCGTCCTACTTCTCATACAAACATCCAGGCCAAGACAAACAGATTTTTCATACACACGAATGTTTGTCGTCTCCACGTGACATCCCTAGCTCACAGGGCAGTCGACCTAACGAGCCAATAGAAGTGCATTCAGGCAGATGAATGTGCAGGATTCGAACCCACGAGCGTTGGTATCGTAGTAGTGTTACTAACTACTGTGTCAATCTTTTCATGATTCAAGTCGTTTTCGATACATGAAATATATATACAGGGTGGCGCAATAGAGTGTGCATATTAAAAAAAAATATAAAAAATTAAATACAAAAGGTATAGTTAAAATAAAAAGGAGGCATTGTAATGTTATAATTGAAGTTTATTTAAAAAAAAATTACAGCATCCAAATGATGACCCTCTCTACGACGGCACTCCTCTAACCGCAAACGGAAATTATTGAAAACTTTCTTCAATAATGTTCGTGTAATTGCTGCCATTTGAAATGGCTAATATAATAATAATATAAAATAATAAGAGAATATTCTCTTTGAGCTGATCGATGTTCTTCGGATTATTGCTATAGACTTTGTATTTGAGGTATCCCCACAAAAAAGAGTCAGGAGCCGTTAAGTCTGGACTACGTGGGGGCCATGGGATATCACCTCTTTTCGAAATCAGTCTGCCAGGGAACATCTGTTTCACAACCGCCATGGAGTTATTTGAAGTGTGACAGGTAGCTCCGTCTTGCTGAAACCAAGATTTTGAATTCACTATTCTTGAATTTTCAAGTTCTGGAGTCAAAAAGCCCTCCAACATTGCAACATAGCACTTTAGGACTATGCAGTGGTTTCCGAAGAACATCGATCAGCTCAAAGAGAATATCCGTGGTGAAATGGCAGCAATTACACCAACATTATTGAAGAAAGTTTTCAATAATTTCCGTTTGCGGTTTGAGGAGTGCCGTCGTAGAGAGGGCCATCATTTGGATGATGTAATTTTTAAAAAATAAACTTCAATTATAACATTACAATGCCTCATTTTTATTTTAACTATACCTTTTGTATTTAGTTTTTAATATTTTTTTAAATATGCACGTTCTAGTGCGCCATCCTGTATATATACAAGAATTGCTTTTCATTTGATGCGATGTAAGTAGAAGTAATTTTTTTTTAAACTTAGTAAGTGCTAGATTAGCTCCTGCTGTGGCTAATGGTACACATACATGGAACAAACTGTCGGACAAGCTGTGTGTTATTTGATTCTCCTGACATGTGGAACACACCTAACTAAATAAGTACACAAGGCGTCAGTTTAAACTATACAAAACCAAGCCAATTTTACTTTTATCTCTACGACATAAGATGCACGAGTATAGTTGGATCTTGTCTGTATGTATAAAAGCTATTCTTAATATAGGAATAATGCCTATTCGTACAAAAAATCTGTAACTTTCAAGCGCGTATCCCATAAACTAAAATACTTAACTCGTTGAAATATTTGATGTAATATGCAAATATTAATAAGTATAAACAATTGGTGGCACGTAAGTGTTTATTTTCGTTTTTCATACAACTTGGATGGAAATCAAAGATAAAGCCTGACTATTACAGTGGAATAGAAAATGACATTTATTGTTCCATCACATACACTATATTACTACACGTTAGATTTTGACGAGTTCGGTGGCTCAGTCGTGAATGACGCGTCTTTGACACCAACACTCGTGGGTTCGATTCCCACACAAGTCAAACATTTGTGTGCATGAACATGTCCGTTTGACTTGGTCTAGGTGTTTTTAAGATAGGTAGGGTGCATCAAAGCTGCTCGTCTGTGGAAGTACACCCACCTCACAGAAAAACCGCAACCAAATAACAACTCCCTGGAGGGTTGTCGTGTTCCTGCGTGTGAATGAGGTCACCAGTAAGCTCCTAAGGAGTCGCTCTGTTAGCAGCAGATTTGGCATCGCGCGAGTGATACTTAATGAATATATTACAAGCGTTCATAGGCTACGGTAACCGCTTTCCATTAGGTGGGCCGTATGCTTGAATGCCTTTTTACGTTATTACATATATAAAAAAGGTAGATAGATATCAATAAGCTATGCGACTGGAGAATGTCTTAGATATACGAAACTTAACTCGCTATGAGAGAAAGAAAATGTGTTCTCGGACCTCTCTCTCTCTTCCCCTACAGTAATATACGAAACGTAACTCTCTCTCTTTCTATCTTCACTAACTTATATCTCCCTCTCAACTTCAGTTCGCCTCGCCCGATCACACTTTTCGTAACGCTCTCGTCACGCATTCACCAGGTTACTCCACAAGTCAAGCGTGCGTAAAGAAGTTTTACTTCAAAAATCGTAGGTTCCCAATAGACATAAGCAAATAAACCACTTGACTACGCACGAAGGCACCCAAAATGTTGTGTTTTAACGCTTAAATATCTCAGCAATTTGAGCCTAGTGACCAATTGAAGAATATTTTAACCAATAAACCGATACGTCGCGCGATGTTGATCCGCAAACTAGCCAATAAGAGGTGCTCATTCTGCGTTACCCCGCGGCCCGTAGCGGTGAATTAAGTTACTGCGTAATATTGTTCTCACTGTTTCTATATAGCTCATTTACTTCATGCCAATAAAGGATCTTCCCACATCACACGTATCAAATCAAATACCATTTTGCTGGGCATCACTTATATTGTGTAATATACCTAGCGTCAGAATAGGAAACTAATAGATATATTTAATACAAGGTAAATCATTTATTTTATTTCTATCACTAATATCGGGAAGAATAAAATTAGCGGCAATCCCGAAAATATAATTTTATATTAAAGTTCCTTATTTGTAATAGTTTGAAAAATAAATTACGTTGTAATTTTTCGTCTTCAAAATAAATCATATTTTCTCTGACAACCCTAAACCATATCGTAAACGTGTGCGCCTACGCTACGCGAGCCGAACATACGTAGGTACATGTATACAATATCTATGTTGGTATGGAACTAACTGAAAGATGTAGGTAGGTAAATAACTATACTTGCCCACTTTCTTCCTATTGGTTAACAATATACTATTGTGTACCTTGATAGTGTACCATGATATTGACATGTACAAAGAAACGTTTTCTTATTATGTTAGAAAAAAATTGACCATCAAGATCCATGTTGCATGTTTTAAAAGATATATTTCAGTTTCTAAGAGCTGGTCGTTACTTATCAATAATTTAATAATGAATAGGATGCTAATAGGTACTAATTCAACTTTATATACGACAGAAAAAGGAAGATCACAGTAAAAAATAATTAATTAGAAGAATTCAACCTTGACCTTTCAAAGTTTTATGTCTTTTCGCGTATGTCTCTTTTATGCTATCCACCATACTTACATAATTTTCCAGCACTCATCCATATCTAAGTCAGAAAGATTCGAGTTCGCAAGATTTGTATTGACTAGAGGTGCTTACGTGTAAATACCTTACGCACTTTCGTCTCCCAATTTTTCACTCCTTGTCCTTCCATGATCTCCGTAAGAGGGGAGTACTGACCTGTCGCTCCACTTCTTGAAAAGGCCAACAAACCGGCTTATCGACAACAAACTGAAAGCGGTTCGTTTCAAAAGTGGCACCTCTGTAGGCTATTGTGTGAACAATATTATTTCCGAGTCGGTTATCCACCAAAATCAAATCTATCACACTTTTTTGTTCATTCCATATTGAGTAATAATTTCCGTATACGTATGAATATCCTTAGGATGGAATAGAGTGTGGAGGTTTCGTTCCATACATGTCTAAATAGACGGACCTGCTTCGTTCACTCTCTCTTATCTCCATACGAAGTACCAACTATGTACAGCATTGTATCGTTAATGTTAACACTTGTAGAAATTCCACTTCACAAGTTGTAAAGTGGAATCTGTACAAGTGTAAGGTTAACATTAACGAGATGTCTTCAAAATTCCATCCAGCGCCAATAACCAACAGTATCAACATAATACAGCATTGTAGCTGTCTCGCTTCATCCTAATCCAACCATCCCTGGTGCTACAACTGCCCGTAGCCTAAGGTAACACATTGATTCCAGTAACTAAGGTAGCTTAATACATAGTCAAAAGATAATTCTCTCTAGCTACAACTAGATTTGAATAGTTTGTTACACCGGATCAGATGTGTAGGAATTTAGCATCACGCTCCCGAAGATCGCAATCCAAGTATTGAACAAACAGACATGATGTGTTGTTTGTTCAACTTCAACGCCTGAAGACTATATGACAGGCGAATATACGAGTTTAAAAGATAATACTTTAGTGTATTATAGCGTCTATGGGAGTAAAAAATTGAGCAGCGGGATGATTCAAATCTAACCATTTTTTTTCAATCTACGTACATATTTCACGGATAGAAAGAATAGATACACCGACGACTGCCCTTTGTATAAACCACGCTCTGCTGTAAAAAAATGTTGAATAAACTACGCCCTGCTAAGAGCTATATTGCACATTTAATGAAGCAACTACTTATTTTTTAATTCTATCCTTTCGTACTTATTTTTGAGTTCCTCACGAGTGACCGGAATATCTGTATCGGCAGGGACTTTCATTCTAAGCTAAAATGTTATAAGAAAGGAAGAATATTCGGTGCTGGATTCGGTGAATTCAGGATATATGCAAGTACCAAACCAGAATGAATAAGACAATGCCGCTTCACGAATGTTACCGAAACATTTAGGCCCGCCTCGAATTTTAAAATATGGCCGGTGGAACACTTCGCTTTAAAATTTCACACGAAACATAGAAAAACCGCTATCGAAATTTATAATTTATTGAAAGAAGTGTCTGACAGTGAATGTTAATCGCATGTACCTAGTCTTGCCACAACTACTGAAACAAAGAAAAAAAAATGCTCTATTGCAAATAACATTTATTACTTTTACAGTTTAATATATAAATATAAAACAATTTAAAATATAAAAAGCTTATTCGAAGTGGTCTCATTAGCTGCCATACAGTCCTTTAAACGTTGAGACCAGTTATCAATAGAAGCACGCCCTCTTTACATGGGAAAATTCTTCACTGCCAATCGTACGGATTGCTTTAGGGACTATAAATTATCATGGCGTTTAGAGCAAGCCGTACACTAAAACTGACCGTAAACCATAATCCAGCGAATTAAGATCGGGTTTAAACGACGGCCAGTCTTCAGCTCTGATGAAGTCCGAAACGTTCGTTTCCAACCAAGACTGCGTAGACCGAGCTTTATGACACGGCGCCGAGTCTTGCTGGAAGGACAAGTCTTGGTTATTTAACATGGTATTGTTAAGGGGCTTCACTACCTTCTCAAGAATGGTATCTTGATACACTTGTACCGAAGTTTTGATACCTTTTTCACAAAAGTATGGCACAGTCACTCCTTCATAGCTAATACCCCACCAAACCATCACTGAAGTCGGATAGGACCCACGTTAGACTCTGTTGACTAATTGGGAAGCTTCCTTAGAGCTTTGAGTATAAGTACGTTCATTTTGTTTGTTAAAATGTTTCTCAATTGTAAAAATTTTCTCATCCGTAAACAAAAAAATTCTGTGACGTCCCTTTGCGTACTGCTTCAGGAGTTGTTTCGATTTTACCACCGTATTCTTTTTTAAATTATCAGTTAAGAAATGACCAGTACGTCTCTTATAGGCTGCAAGTCCTAAGTCATCTTTTAAAATACGCGACATGGTTCTAGGTGCTATCTTCATCTCCCAAGATAAAATCTTTTGTTTTCGGACAGGATTTCTTCGAATTCTTTCCCTTACTGCTTTGATCACCTTTTTCGTATGAACACTACGTAGACAGCCAAATCTTTTTCTGTCACAAACAGAGGAGGTCTTATTGTACCTATTAATAGCCCGGTACACAAACATTTTACTAATACCAAGTGTATGGAGAGTTTTAAAAATTGCATTGGGCTCCATACCAACTTTGTGTAATGTAATCACAGCGATTCGGTTCTCTTTATAACTCCCTTTTAATATCGCAAAATATTGTACAATGTATTGACGCCAAAATGAGAAAACTCAATGAACAATCATATATAAATGACTGATTCCAAATTCAAATCTAATATTTCGTTTATTTTTAATTGTAACAGTATTTATGGCCAGACTAAGTATTTATTTTTGTGTGTACCACTCATGCTTTAGCGCTTTCAAGATGACCATGAATAGGTTGAAGATAATTCATACCCGGACTCGTCCACGTCAAAAACGGATGACAATATCAAAAAAATTGGAACCGGGAAAAATGTGTAGCGTCCTGAAGCTGAAACTATTAATCAACATTACTACATTTACGTGCTTGCTGAAGTCTGTGAAAGAATAAGGTAAAAGCGACCAGAATTGTGGAAGGACTATGCACCAACTTATACCGATTTGTCTGTCAAGAGGTTACTAGCCAAGTGCATCATTCCAGTGTTAGGACCATCCCCCTTATTCGCAGGATCTTGCGCCGTGCGACTTCTATCTGTTTCTAAGGTCTGTACTAAAAGGAACAAGATTTGAATCGAGTGAAGATGTAAAAGAGAAAGCGGCACACGCCTGCTGCTTTCTTTCTTTCTAGATAGAGGAATATAATTATATATATTGCAGGTGATACTAAGTAAATAGTGTGAAATCAGAATAATAATATTTGTATATCGCTGTTATTTAATAGCCACATATTCTAGCAGGAGGAGTAGTGCAGTTCTAATACATGTATTCAATTAAAATTTCCTGCACTGAAACAACACTGCAATTATGCTGCAACTGTCGTATCCTGCAAATGAACTACTTAACACTTCACACAAGTCATATTACCATATTTCAGTTTTGTAAATTGGAATTTTACTTAATGTTGATTCCGAAAGTTTGAAGCCCCATTGCCAAAAAATATTATACAAATATTTTGAAATATAAATCACCACTTCCAAATATTAATTTCACTTCGCAAAAGTTGCTTTAGACTCACGTTAGCAAAACTGCAAATAAACTTCTATGAAACTTGTCGTCTTGTCGCCGCTATACAAATGTCAGAATAATTTATTAAAATACGATTATATTATAGGAAACGTGCAGCTCACGGAATAGGTAAAAGAGACCTATTCCGTGGTGCAGCTACAGTCATGTACTGTAGCGCTGCTGTAATATCGCTGTGCGATGTGATACGCTTAACAGAATCACGAAACGTCAAAATGGTTGCCTTTTGATTTGACACACGGCGCGCAGAAGTGTAGTTGTAGTTTTTAGTAGAATTATATGCAATTTGATCTAACCTGCTTTGCGTGCTTCCGCCACCAATTATTCAGCAGGTTAGATCAAATTGCATATAGATTTGACTTTCGCAAAGTAACGCCTGAATCTATTAACTATTTAGTAGAATTGGCCTACAGGGGCCTACAGGCTGCCAAAATGTTTTAGCTATATACCGACATCATAGATTATAATTGTTTAAGATACAAACCCGTCCTTTTAGTAGAGAAATCTCTCACCTTTTGGCAGGAAAGGTCAGAGATTCAGAGAGCGGTGTTTCAAGTACTTCGACAATATGGTTGTTCTATCTATGTTCCCAGCGAATTTTTAGGAGACAAGTGACTACGTTTTTTGATAAATAATAAATTGTGTACTTATAGGCGTGACGCTACCAATCATAAGTAATACCTACGTCCCAAATATGTAGAATTATAAATATTCTTTAACGTTTAAAAAGTCAAGCTGTACGTGAAAAATAAAGTTCATGTTAATGTGTGCAATATTCGTGTTATGCATGATATTTTCGACATTTTTTTTAATTTGTTTCATGTACTTAATATAGTTGATTTTTTCGTCGTGACAGATGTCAAGTACAGATGTTATACATTTTTATTTGGCAATACAATGAGATTTTTAATATCATGTCAAAGTTCAAAGTGGGCAGTTAGTTAAAACATTACAAATTAGACAGAGAGTGATGAAGTGGATTTTGTCCACTCAGCTAAAACAAAATCTGCCATCCCCGCTCAAAGCACATCCAAGATATAATATTTCATCCACTTGAAGTGTTGGAAACACTTCAGCATCAACCGTAATCCTTACATTAGTTCTGGTTTTTTCTCTTTCAAATACCATTATCTACCTATGTATTGTCTAAGGTTTTCGCGATTATTATACATTGAATTAAACAATTTTTAACGGAATTATTGCGTGTTTTATTTATTTTGTTAAACCTGACGGTTTGAATGCATTGCAGCGTCCGTGGTCGCAGGACAAAGAATATAATACTCCCTGACGGGAGTCGCAGGATAGGAAGACTAAGGTGACATTTGTCTTACATTGGTTACTTTTTTTTTGTTCTTTTTATCCCCGAGGGGAAAGGCAAAGGGATCTAGCCCATACAGTCAAGTCTTCAGCTCAGAACCATTTCAAAATCTTAATTCTATGTTCCAGCTTCAGGAACTGGCTGAAAAAATTCTTGGGAAAACCCAGACCCCATCAACGCAGTTTCATTACCACCCGTAAAACGATAACGATTATTACAAGGTTTTCTTGATGAACTTATTCACGACTTCCAAAAAGTGCATAAACGTGTTATAATTGAGTTTTTTCATTACTGTATAATTTCACTAGCACTTATGTTACAAAATACTATCGAAATTGTCACATAAAACTAATTTTATACTGAAAAATAAAAATTTCAAGTATAACAACAATGTCACTCGTCAAAAGCGCGGGGAGAAGTCTTACATTGGTTACATTCAATTATTACATCTACCAACATGGATGGAATAATTATATACGTTCCAATGCACACAAAAATCGCTCACGGTGTCCGAATTTTCCACCATTTTCTCTATTGAAATTGGGGTGAATAAGAAAAGACCCAAATTTCAATAGAGAAGATGGTTGGCAAGTACCACCTGCTTGGGATCCAGTTCTAAAAATAATTAAGTCACAAACCCAGAGATCTACTCAAAAACATTCGGACACCGTGAGCGATTTTTATGTGCATCGGAACGTATATAATTAGTCCATCCATGCGGTAGATGTAATAATTGAATGTAACCAATGTAAGACAAATGTCACCTTAGTCTTCCAGCGTCCGTAACGCTGCAAAGCATTCGAAACGTCAGGTTCAGCAAAATAAATAAAACACGCGATACTTCCGTTAAAAGTTGTTTAATTCGACTATCTTTGTTTTCTTCTCATTCAATAGTAAGCCTTTCTCCATACAATCGTCTTCTTTTATTATTGTGACCGCAGTTTGCAGTTCAGATGGTGTTTCTTTTTTTTATACCACCAGGGTGGCAATCAAGCATACGACCTACCTGATGGTAAACAGTCACCGTGGACATTTGCAACACCAGGGGTATCACTCATGCGTTACCGACACTCGAAAAACCTCTTCACACATTCCTGGAAGAATTCCATGCTGTAGTTCCTTAGAAAAACCTCGGCTGGGAGCTCATTCCACAGGTTGAGAGTTCTTGGAAGAAAACTTCTCTGAAACCGCACAGTACGCGGCCATCGCGGTTCAAGCGTGTGAGAGTAAACTTCCCGCCGTCGTCGGCGAGCGGTGCGGTTATATAAAGTAGCTGTCGGCATCATTTCGAACAGTTCTTCAGAACACAACCCGTTGTACAATCGGTAGAACACACAAAGGGAGGCAAAATCCCTCCTCAAACTTAAGGTTTCAATACCGTGTGTAAGCTTAGGAATGTCGTCAATTTTCGCAGCTCGTCTCTGAATCGAATCACATGGTCCAAGCTGGTATCCAGGTGCTCCCGCCCAAAGGAGACTGCAGTAGTCCAAGTGCGGTCTGACTTGAGACTTATATAACATAAGTCTTTGCCCCGCACTGAAGTACTGCTTTGCCCTGTTGAGCACACCAAGTTTTTTGGACGCCAGCTTGACCTTCTCCTCCAGGTGATTTCGATATTGCACCTCACTGGACATCTCGACACCAAGCATCCTAATACTTTTGGTGACGGTAAGAGGTGTGTTCTGGAATTTAGGAACTACAGAAAATGGAGTTTTCTTACCAGTGAACGCGAAAACTTGTGTCTTCTTGGGGTTGAATTCGACCAAGTTAAGCCGCCCCCAGTCAGATACGAGGGATGTTTGCACGACCTGTATAATAAGTGTCCCCGGTGCTGCCGTCCGCATAAAAATGAATGCCATTAATTGACAACATACCATTGATATGTAGCAAAAAACAGCGTCGGAGACAGTACAGAAGCCTGAGGACGCCAGCATTGATGTCCATACTATCGGAGCATCTACTGTCAACCACGGCCTTTATGCATCTGTTGGATAAAAAGCTGGTGACCGATTTGCACAAACCCTCGAGCCCGTATGATGGTAACTTCGATAGAAGACCCCGGTGCCAGACCCGATCGAATGCCATCGCCATATCTAGGCTGACAGCCAATGACTTTACCTTGACTCTCTATCCCTGAAGTCCAGCGGTGTGTAAGATACACTAGAAGATAACCAGTTGAGCGACCGTGGGGGAAACCGTATTGACGGTCGCTAATCAAGTTGTGATCCTCTAGGTATCCCAGGAGTCGTGTGTTTATCACACGCTCCATCGCCTTGGAGAGAAGGGAGGTTATGGCGATAGGCCGGTAATTCGATGGGTCTGATCTATCGCCCTTTTTGGGCAGCGAGTGCACATTGGCGGTCTTCCATGAAGTCGGGACTTGCCCAGTGGAGTAGGAAAGCACGAAAAGGCGCAACAGTACAGAACACAACTCAGGAGCACACAGCTTCAGCAACACTGCCGGTATACCATCCGTCCCACTCGATTTATGAATGTCGAGAGTGAGAGAGTAAGGCCCGCCGGACATCTCGCTGGGTAATGGAGATTTCCGGTATTGAGCTGCCACACCACGGTATGGTAGGTGACACTGCTCTCCCGTCATTCATATTCGAGTTAGATGCAAAGAGATTACCGAGTAAATCGGCTTTGTCCTTAGCGCTATGGGCCAAACAGCCATCCGGTTTTTGTAGTGGTGGCATGGACGGTTGACAGAAATTTCCCTCGGCAGCTTTAGCGAGTGACCAGAAAACACGGCTTCCAGAGGGAAAGTTCGCAAGCCGCTCGCCAACTCTGCCGACGAAATAGAATTTTGCTCTAGCGACCACCGTTTTACTGGACCTCGAGGCAGCATTCAGGTTGCGCTTCAAAACAGAGGAACATTAGGATCCCCATTAGTACGCGCCGTGGTCCAAGCATTGTAAGCAGCCTGCTTAAGAAGATTGGCTTCCTTACAATGCCGATTAAACCACGGCCGCTTTTTAACTCCCGTAGTAGTTATAAAGCGATTGGGAATGAAGCATTCCATGTCATCCAATATCGCCGCAGCCACTGCGGTTGAATCAATGTTGTCTGATTCGAAGTACAGCTGCCTCCACGGGTACGATTACGATACGATTTCACAAATGTGTTGAAAATGGAGATTCAGCTAAAGTCTGGATATTTTTAAAAACCCTAGGAGTTGGGAAAAGATACAATAATAATCTTTAAAATGCCGATATAGATGCACTCAATGTACACTTCTCGTCTTCCGCCGCATTTGATAGCGGTACTACCGTAATTACTCTTGACTATTTTCATCGCTCCCAACTCCAGACTATCCACCCTTTTTCTTTATTCAATTCGCGCATTGTGATGTTGAAAAGAATATACGTTTTGCCGTGGGGAATGATTGTGTTAGTCGTCTTATGATTTTACCTATCCTTGACATAATCCTTCCTATCATCACATTGATCCTCAACAAGTCCATTAGTTCAGGAGTTATTCATTCCAAACAACTAGAAACTGTCCCATTTCTATTCTTCCATTCCTATCTAAAGTCCTGGAATGCCTAGTTCAGCCACAACAGATTTTTTTTCCTAAACAGAAATCACATCCTCAATCCCTTCCAATCTGGTTTCCGTGCATAGTACGACTACCGCTCTTGTAAAAATTACTGATGACATCCGTTTCTATATGGACAAATCACACCTTACGGTTTTAACGCTGCAGGACTTCAGCAACGCGTTTAATATCGTAGTACTGCAACAGTTGTGTTCTGTCAACATATTTCCAAGGCATGTTTATTTACTAATCTCATTATTAACTTGACTTCCTTTCTGACATAAACAAACTAGACTAAAATAGATAATCTTTATAGTATTCATTCATAAATGATTGTATAAATAAAATGCATTTTGATATAACATTCTAATGTAAACTTCTACCTTTACAGTATAATATTTATTTGTCATGTTTTACTTAAAAAAACAAATGTTATTTGTAACTGTTTTGTTTCATTTCCTTAATCACTCAGATATCTTAAATCAATATTTATCAATTCTAATAAATATCAACATTGACATCTAACTCATGTAAAATAAATAAATAAAGAAATTATGATGAAAATTCATTTTCTCATACATTTTATATGAATCGCTTTTTTATGATATCACAAGAAATTGGCACATCTATATATATATATATATATATATAACAAAGTCGGGTAACACTATTTATAACTTGAGAACGGCTGGACAGATTTTTATGGGATATAAGAGAATATAAGAATTCTCTTATATCCCAAGAACGAATTGACATATATGTAGCATCCGGTCATGAGAATGGATGTTTAAAACGAAACGAAAGCACGCGAACGGTGGCGCACTTTGGCAGAATCAAGAGGCCGACGCTGGGAGAAATGGAGAGTTAGTGCAATGCAAACGGCGTCAAGTGACGACGTATTGCGACTGTAGGTACTCTCGTTTCGTATTTTCGTGAACATTGATTACAAGTGTCTCATTACACAACATATGCCCGCATAATATCGGATAGACCGAAAAATCATACGAATACGACATATCTATACTTAGTCTGGCCATAAATACTGTTACAATTAAAAATAAACAAAATATTACATTTGAATTCGGAATCTGTCATTTTTATATGATTGTTCATTTAGTTTTCTCATTTTGGCGCCAATACATTGTACAATATTTTGCGATATTAAAAGGGAGTGATAAAGAGAACCGAATCGCTGTGATTGCATTACATAAAGTAGGTATGGACCCAAATGCAATTTTTAAAACTGTTCATATGTTTGGTATTAGTAAAATGTTTGTGTACCGGGCGGTAATAGATACAATGAGACCTCCTCTGTTTGTGTCAGAAAAAGATCTGGCCGTCCACGTAGTGTTCGTACAAAAAAGGTGTTCAAAGCAGTAAGGGAAAGAATTAGAAGAAATTCTGTCCGGAAGCAAAAGATTTTATCTCGGGAGATGAAGAAGGACTTGCAGCCTATAAGAGACGTACTGGTTATTTCTTAATTAATAATTTAAAAAAGAATACGGTGGTAAAATGGAAACTGAAGCGGTACGCAAAGGGAGGTCACAGAATTTTTTTTTTTACGGATGAGAATTTTTTTACAATTGAGCAACATTTTAACAAACAAAATGACCGTATTTATGCTCAAAGCTCTAAGGAAGCTTCCCAATTAGTCGACAGAGTGCAACGTGGGCACTATCCGACTTCAGTGATGGTTTGGTGGGGTATTAGTTATGAAGGAGTGACTGAGCCATACTTTTGTGAAAAAGGTATCAAAACATCGGCACAAGTGTATCAAGATACCATTCTTGAGAAGGTAGTGAAGCCCCTTAACCACACCATGTTCAATAACTAAGAATGGTTGGAAACGAATGTTTCGGACTTCATCAGAGCTGAAGACTGGCCGTCGTCTAGTTCCGATCTTAATTCGCTGGATTATGATTTATGGTCAGTTTTAGAGAGTACGGTTTGCTCTAAACGCCATGATAATTTGGAGTCCCTAAAACAATCCGTACGATTGGCAGTGAAGAATTTTCCCATGGAAAGAGTGCGTGCTTCTATTGATAACTGGCCTCAACGTTTAAAGGACTGTATGGCAGCCAATGGAGACCACTTCGAATAAGCTTTTTATATTTTAAATTGTTTTATATTTATATATTAAACTAACACACTGTAAAAGTAATAAATGTTATTTGCAATAGAAAAAATGTTTTTTTTATTGTTTCAGTATTTATGGCGAGACTAGGTATATATAAATAAAGTCGGGACTTCTTCCCGCGCTTTTGACGAGTGACATTGTTGTTTTACTTGAAATTTTTACAATTTAGTATAAAATCAGTTTTGTGTGACAATATCGATAGTATTTTGTAACATAAGTGCTAGCGAAATTATACAGTAACGATATAACACGTTTATGCACTTTTTGGAAGACGTGAATAAGTTCACCAAGAAAACCTTGTAAAAATCACTATCGTTTTACGGGTGGTATTTAAACTGGGTTGATTCGGTCTAGGTACCCTTCCCAAGTATTTTTTCAGTACAGTTCCTGAAGCTGGAACATAGAATTAAGATTTTCAAATGGTTCTAAACCGATGACTTGACTGTATGAGCTAGATCCCTTTGCCTTTCCCCTCGGGGATAAAAAGAACCAAAAAATAAATAAAGTCGGGTTAGTTACACCATTTATAACTCGAGAGCGGCTGGACCGATTTTTATGGTCTTTATTTTGTTGGATCTGCCTCTACCGAAAAAAAAAATTATGAAGATAATTCATTTTCTCATATGTACATTTTATATAAATTGATTTAAATACATATATATAACAAAGTCGATAGATTCGATCCCACGACGTATAACCTAATAACAACTAGCTTAGACTCTGCACCATTGCTGTTACAAATACAATGACGAAATTTTGTATCATATATATACGTTGAATGCACGTTATAATTGCACCGATTAGGCCCGACGACACCGATAACACACGATGACATTGGCCTCGTACAAAAATCGAGGTGATGTACTTTTCTCTGTGGCCCACTGTACCTACCATCCCTGCTAAAAGTGTATCCAAAATACACAAACACTTGTTTTAACACTACATCGTCAATAGTTATTATTTCGTTCATTCTGGTTTCTTCTCTTTCATATACCATTATGTCTTCATACAATGTTCTTTCATCATTCTGACCATCATCGAGCGTGTGGCATTTTCAGCAGGTTGGTTTAGTGATATGGAGACATTAACTTTGACTTGGTTGATAGTCCCTCAGCGAGTCATGTATAGAAATATATACACTTGGAGCTTGTCAAAAATGTATTCATCAAAAACTACGAGCGGAAACAGGTATATGTGTGCTAAGTCAGTAATGGCAGATGCGTAGGTAAAGTTCTGGACAGGGGCCAGGTATGAAACGGTAGAACTTCGATCATACCCCCTCAAGATGGACTTTTTTATTGTACTAAGATAAGAGAAACAAGTATACCTGCCTGAAGCTGTACCACTTGTTTGCCTTACCTTAGAGGTAAGCTGTTACTGTTCCCAATGAACACTTTCCACCATGAGTCTCTTCACCTTCGCCGACATTAAATTTGCCGACGAATGACTTCCAACATTTCAAGTAGGCGGTAGATAATAGAATATGTTAAATTTTATCACTACATTCATACTCAATCTACTGGATACGGGTCTCACTTGAACCAAAGGGTTTTACAGCACATACTTTGCCACACTGCTCAATTGCGGTGTACTATCTTTTAAGCCATTCGAAGACTAATGACTTAGCTTAACGAGTCTATAGCCAAGACCGACAGCTTTCCATGCCTTCTGAACACGAAAGAGCTCGTGATAAATAAACCCATCCATAGAAATGCTGAAGTAGAAGTTCCTTTACTTGCATGTTGGTTTAACTTACACATGCTATGACGTTTTCAAGCTCCTAATAAATATTCTGTTAAATATTACCTATGTGTTTTCTTCAATGAGTCGTCAATTCTTGGTCGTGGTCAATTTTTTAGATAGGGACCACAGATAAAATATAAGTGTAAGCCTACTATTAGTAATATTGATTAGTTAAAAATTATTGTTATTTAATTGTATTTTGTTAGTAAGAAATAACATAACAATTGGACAACTTACCGATAATGCAGAAAGGCCGCCTCAAAAACTTGAGGCGACCCATGGAGCCTTGATACCGCGACCTGCATCCTGACGACCACAACCTGATGAATACAATATAAAAATACATTCCACATTCGTAAATAGGAACATTAAAAAAAACAATTTTCTTATCTGCGATTTGGATTTTCCGTAATAAACTGATTGAATTAAAGCAATTAGCATTAGTTTGCCTGGACAAACTAATCGTAATTAAATACATTTGTCTCTATATGAATTTTAAATACAAGTGAAAGTTTGGTAATAGGACAATTGTAAATATAATTACTTCTACGTATAATATTATCTAAATTTCTTTCTTAACACTTCGATCACATAACACTTATCTGCTAATTATTACCTGGGGCTAAGCTTGTGAGCTAGAGCGTGCTATACAGATCTACTGCACAGTTATATATACGAGTACAACCATTTTGACTGCAGAAGTACCTGTTTATGGAAAAACTTAGGGTAATCCATAAATATTACTTGCTAATAATATATTTTCTTAAACAATAACGGCGTTAGTGAAATCCATCCTTTAAAAATGAATTTAGGCTTAAAACATTATTTCTGATATTATGTTATTATGTAAGCGAAAGCAAAGATCAGCACCCTTCTCCTGTATTCAAATCAATTTCTTTCTTATCTTATTTGTAGATATAAACCTATTAATATTTTAGAGATCCGCATTCACGTTCAAAAACGATCAACTTTTATAATTAGGATCCTAGTTTATCCTGTTATTCAGTTCATCCTATTATTATAATATTTTACTGTCTTATTTATTCTCTGAAATCATGTATTAGATCAAGGTATTTTTCAGAGCAAAGTGATAGTGCCTCATCTACAGCAGTCACACTGAAAATTTAGTATTGGCTAGTACCAAAAGTTGCCGATGAAAAATGTATTTTAATTTCGAATAAATAATTCTTCAGGTAGCTAAAACGTATATTTCAATTCATGTTGTTATGTTACTTGGTTTTATAAATTGACGGCAATTTAAAAAATAACTGTCGTGCATCGAAATGAATTTGTTTAGGGAAAATTTTCGTTGCATGATTTATGTCGACTTTCGTTAAAGTCTTAATCAATAACAGTGTTATAATAAACAATCTTACATTAACATTTAGTTAGAATATTAGTAGTAGGTATGTCAAAAAGCTTTGTATTAGACTAGATGAATATCGCGCAATTTACATAAGATCAAAAACCCGATTGGTGCCGCAAATTGCTTAAAAAGGATAAAGGAGTGACTCCACTGCTGTTTATAACATTGGCAAAGGTGATGTAAGCCAAAATACATTTTTACGAATTCGAAACTAAAAGGCAATCTGCCCAATGGATTTTTTTTCCATTCTAAAATTTACCAACAAAAGTAAAGATAAGGGAAAAAGATGATTGCCTCATTCTTTGAACGGTCGGGTCATTTCGCAATATTTGAGCTAAAAGATAAAAAGACTAATCCTGCAGATTAGTATGTTAGTCATTGTTTACCAGTTGTCTTGGATAATGTTCGACAGCAACGCCCAAGAAGCAGGATCTTATTCCATCACGACGATTATCCAGCTAGCAGATTAGCCAGCCAGACAACTCTGTCAGCCGGACAACGTATATTTTTTTAGATATGGAAGGCGTGGAATTAGTAAGTCATCCTTATTACAGTTCTATTCTGACACCTTGTGACTTTTATCTATTTCTCAAAATAAAAGATAAACTCAGAGGAACACTTTACGAACCCTGAAAATATCGTAGTTGTATTCGAAAAATGTTTGGAAGAGATCCATAAAGAAGAATGAGCTGACTGTTTCAGTCAATGCGACGGTGCTTGGAGAGGAACAAAGACTACAACAAAAAGCAATAAAAATATTAACCGACTCCTGAATCATTTTGTATTTGACTTTTTAAAAAATTTCAGTGTTACCCACATGTAGTTTGTGTTTGCAAGTAGTAGAAATAAAGAGAAATCAGACCGTCATAACTGTCGTTATATATTGTATGAATATCTACTAAAGGAAATATTATAATTAGCTCACTATTGGAGTTAAAGCCAAGTTAAGCTACACATGACGCAAATGAGGCTCTGGCAATAGAGATGTAGCATATAATGATGCAATAAGTAGAAGTATCCCGATGAAAGAAAACCACGTGATATCTAAAAGGATTTTACGATGGAATAAAATATAAATGTTAATTATGAAATTGGCTTTCCACTAAATTATTATTTTATATGTTATTTACCAAATTATGCCTTACCGAATATACTGAAGATACATTCGGCATTTTCGGCCTTTTAAAATAATAGAAAAATTATATAACTATATTACAAATTATAAAGAGTTACATCCATCCTCCTACTATATTTTAGTATATGATAAAATATATTATAAAAGTTAAAAAAAATACAGACTTACGATAATCCATCAGATTTTTTAAGTCGGAACAGGGTCTACAACGCCAAAAATAAAATACACTTATGAAAAAAACGTTTACTAATATTTATTTGATTATCTAATTAGAGTATTTCTGGCTCTCGTTTATAGTAATCACCATTATTCATCTCTTTTCATTTACAAACCGACATTATTATTGTAATAAATTATGACTTCGGAACCTTTATCAAGCAAATTTAAAATTATAACGTTTTTTTTACATTAAGTACCTATTCATATCAAAAAAATAAAATATAACATGTACTTGAGCATTTTTTACTGTTAGTCCCAGTAATAATTAGTATTATATTTTACTATTACTACCGTGACTTTTAAAAATGTCGGAGTATTAGCAAAAGAACTACATGTTTTTGTACGAGTAGTAGCGTCATTTCATTGAATATTGTAGCTAGCCTTGATGTTATTCTAGATATTTAATGCAGGTTCTAGTGACATTTACTATAATGTATCTATGAATATAAGTATAATTAGTTAATGACACTTGTAGCAGAATAATAGCGGCTATTGTAGCTCTAGTACAGGCACATTAACCGAGTTACAAATAACAACTTTATGAAGATAAATTACGACTAATGGCTACAGTAGAATCGCTTACACACTTTATAAAGCGTATTTTCTAAGTGACAGAATGCTCTTTGTAATATATTTTTGTATAGTTTCTAGGTGCAAATAAGTACATTCATGAACTATTATAAATATCAAGGTTAAACATATATGAATTATTATAAACGTCCTTTGATTAGATTTAGTCACTTTTGTTTAAGGAATTTTTCCTGCGTCTAGAACTGACAAAAGTTACAAAATTGGAACGGTCATGTACAGTAAAATAATAACTTATGAGCCTGCAACCATGTTGGTATCCATCTACACTTATATTATACATTTAAAAGTAACTTCATCTGTCAGTTTATCTGTGTGTTTGTTAGGTTTTAAGGATTAAACTGTTAAAAGAGCCGTAACGACGTTAGTCGGGTCAGTTGTAATGAAGTACAGATTTTGTCGAAACTTTGACTAGGATATAGACAGCTTATCATCGCGATAAACGAATTCCCACGAGAGCGAAACCACGGGCTGAAGCTAGATAGCAGCCAAATTTCCACAATCCCATACATTTGCTACCTTTCAAGTTAAAACCTTTTATTGTATTTGCGAGTTACATATTAAGTGCAAACAAAAATTCTTGTGGATGCATTACAATAGCTGCAAGCGATACCTCTTGTTTGATTGTAATACAAACGACCTTGTTTGCATGCATGTTTAGACATTTTTATAGTTAGTTAATTTACCGAAACATAAAAATCATTCGGTACAGTACTAATTGTATAGAATCTATAATAAAATGTTAAAAACAGATAAACAGACAGAAAGAAATACTGATGGCCAGACCGACAGAGATAACTGTCGAATTTACAACATGACATAATTTATGGAAGACAGTAATTCTATCTAGTCTATAAAAAGCAGAAGTACTCGGTAAGTAGTAAAAAGTATGGAGATTAATGTTTCTATTTCGAGAAGATTATCCACATTTTATTTTTTATTTTTAGTCACGATTAACATAGAATCTCACCAATCATTTGTTATCGAAAGTTCACTTTACTCATAGAGCTCGGCTGTCGCTGCCACTTGATTCTATATATATTGTACCTACGTTTCTACGTTCGGTCCGCAAACACTTCTCGGCGGTCCCCCATTTTCCCCCATCTCCCAGTCCTTCACTTATTCGCTCCATATGAGACGAGTGAGGCACCGATTACTTTCGCAATCCTATCCGCCACATTTATAAACACCATCTGTTCCGCACCAATTTGTCATTCAAAGTACTACGTACAATACACACACTCGATTCGAAATTCGATTAAAGGCCATTGCACATAAAATTACGAGTATCTAAACGAATGTAAATATATTATATAAAAAAGAGATAAATGTTCCTCCTTGAAATATTATAGAGAGAAACATTCTGTACGAGTATCCGACCATCAAGATGTGAAATACGCCTTGTTTTATGTTTGGGTAAATATTTATACAATAAATTTTTATGAAATCATTTAGACACAAATAAATAGAGACGTTTTCTTACTTGTATTTAATTTTCTTATGACGTCTATTAGATATCTTTGCAGTGGTTTCGATAATATTTTTGTATATTTTCAATGTCTGAATAGTTTTCGTTTGACTACCGACTTTGTGTTTTATTATGTTACTTACTTACTTTCCCGGCGAACTTTGTACCGCTTCAGAATCAATAAATGTTGTGTTAACTTATTAGGTGAAATACATTCAGTTTTTTATTAAGTGTTAAAAAAATGAATAGTCAAAGTGAATTAAGTATAATAAATGTCCAAAAATAAAATGAAAAGTATTTTAATTATGCTAAAACTAATGTTCACATAGCAGCAAAGCATTAGCATTGTAGAAGCGAACAAAACGATTCGCGTACTATTGTTGTATTACTTTATATTGAGCAGGATGGATTAAGCCTGGATGGGTGATTCGAGTCGATTCCCTTCGTTGAATTGACTGCCGAGCTAACCTTCAGTTGTAAATTGTGCGGGGGCAAGCCAGGCTGATCCATTCTTGCCGCTGTTCGTCTTAGTTTGTTGCGTAGTCGGTAGATTTGAAGGAAGGAGTAAACCAACGATTTAATTTTGAATCGTGAAAAAAAACATTTTTGTTTTTTGCCGCAAGAATTACTCGTTCGCTCAACCAATTGTGATTTTTTGATGCTCGGGAACACTTTGTTGACGAGTTCGTCCTTCATTGAGATGCTTTGATTTTGATTGAGAAACCTGCAGCAGATGGATTGTTTAGCAATGCAACTCGCATGTTTGCCGTCAGCGGAAGTTTCGTTTATAGCACCACAGAGTCGATGATTTGAGGCAAGCATTTATTTCACCGGTAACAGTCGATCTTGAAATGGCTGGTAGTATTTGATGGAAATGGCCAGACAGTAGAACCATTGCGCCTCCAAAACTTCTCGAGTCATTGCTCAGATCGAGTGCTTCCAATACGGGTTTGTGCGTCATTATTCATTAATTCCTGATGATGATTTTACTTGTTATTAAAACTCTGATCCTTGCTAAGTGTTTTGCAATGTTAGATGTCGGTTTTTCACCTTTTTGACCGCTATCCCAGAAGAAGCCACTGCAATATCGGATATTTTGCGAAATTTCGTTTGGCAAATCGAAAAGAAAATGGTCAATGTTGTCGCTGGAGGTATTTCAGTACACCCTAGGATGAACAAAAAGTTCTTGAGATAACTCATCGGGAGTTACAACGACGAAACTGCACAATATGCGATTTTACAGGAGAAACAATCAAAATTTTAGATGTTTGTAATAGCTATTGTACAGATTATAACTAAAATTGTGTTTGTTTCAAAATTAAGTTAAATGATTACAGTTTCCCTGATAGTTATTATATTCACATTGAACGTTACATATACCTAGATGTAGATATAAATAGCTTAATGGGGGTATAATTTCGTCATTGTTGCTCAAGAATTTAGCTTGAAGTGTAAGGATTTTTTTAGAGGAATCTCACATTTTTGACTAAATTAAACTAAAATTTATATAATGCGGGACTTAACGCGTAATTTAGGTAAAAATATTAGGTACCTGTGTATTTTCCGACGTTTCGGCTGAGTTGCATCAGCCGTAGTCGGCCGGATTGCCGGTGCGCAGTGTCGCAGGCTACGCTCGAAGGTGTTTTCTTCGACTATTCCCTCTTGGTCTTTGTATTTATTATAGTCACTACACACGCCTTATACACACACACACACACACACACACACACACACACATACATGTTGGCCAGACTAAGCGTACCATCGCAGAGAGAGAGTCAATGAATATATTGCAGCTGTAAATAATCGTCAGACGACAAAATCAGCGATAGCCGCACATCTGCTCGACTCCAACACTAACCACTGGATTGAGCCCTACCGTCCAAAGGTCGATCGATCGCCAGTATGATTACCGAATGATTCGCGAAGCGATTGAAATTAAAAAACATAAAAATGTTAATCGTGAGGATGGGTATAAACTGTCGCCGGCGTGGCAGCCAGTGATAGGAAAATTAAAATCTCGGGATTTATCATCGAAATCGCCCGTGGATATTATTATTATCGTGTGTAATGACTATGCTATGACATATACAAAGACCATTGCGACTGAGTATGAAAAATATTTTTCTAACATTCCTCTTATTACTACGAGAAATCTTAGGTCTTCTTCTATAGCTGCTGAACTGGTTCTCAAACAGAGCGTGGTAGAATGCGACACAATATTTGAATTTTCAGCTGTAAGCCCAAAAGATGTTTTGAACGCTTTTAAATCAATAAATATAAAAAACACTAAAGATCTGTGGGGTCTATCTGTCAAAATCATATCTTCTATTATTATTTCAATCGCTCCACATTTAGCTACAATTTTCAATTGTTGTGTGGCATCTGGTGTATTTCCTGACTTGATGAAACATAGTAAAATCATTCCATTATTTAAATCTGGTGATAGTTCGGACCCTTCGAATTTTCGACCTATTTCCATACTGCCCATTCTCAGTAAAATTTTTGAAAAACTAATGCTTAGCCAGTTGCTCAGACATTTCAATACACATAATTTGCTTCATAGGAGACAAATCGGATTTACGAGAGGTTGTTCAACTATAGACGCAGGGATTCATTTGCTTAAAAGTATATTCGCGGCATGGGAAGGTTCGCAAGATGCCTTGGGAATTTTCTGTGATCTGTCTAAAGCGTTTGACTGCGTGCACCATGACACTCTTGTCAGAAAATTACACCACTACGGTATCAGGAACAAGGCTCTCGAACTTCTGTCTTCTTATCTGGGCAATAGGATACAGAAGGTCGATGTTAATGGTAAAAGATCTTCGGGGTCCCCTGTAGTTATGGGAGTCCCACAGGGGTCAATTCTAGGTCCATTCTTATTTTTAGTATATATAAATGACTTACCTTATTATGTAAAGGATAAACATGAGATTGTATTGTTTGCGGATGATACCTCTTTGACATTCAAAATTAATAGACAGTTAGATAATTATGACGAAGTTAACGATGCTCTCTCTAAAGTTATGCATTGGTTTAATGTTAATAATCTGCTTTTAAATGATAAAAAGACTAAAGTAATTAAGTTCTCAACACCTAATGTAAGACAGGTGACTACCAATGTCAATGTTAATGGAACTAATTTAGCCCCTGTGGAGACAACTGTGTTCTTGGGTATAACAATTGACTCCAAACTACAATGGGGCCCACAAATTGAAAAATTATCAGGAAAACTAAGTTCTGCAGCCTATGCAGTGAAAACTATTAGACGGCTCACTGATGTTGATACGGCTAGAATAGTTTATTTCAGCTACTTTCATAGTATTATGTCATATGGAATTCTTCTTTGGGGTAACTCCGCGGACATTAACACCATCTTTTTATTGCAAAAGAGAGCCATAAGAGCTATCTACAAACTTGGTCCCCGGGAGAGCCTTAAAGAAAAATTCAAAGAAATAAATATTTTAACAGTCGCATCGCAATATATCTATGAAAATCTTTTGTATGTCCATAAAAACATAGACTCATTTTGTAAAAAGAGTGATACTCATAATATAAATACTAGATATAAGCATAATCTTGTGTTACATGCAAGCCGTCTCCACAAAATAAGTAATTCTTTTATGGGGCAATGTATACGGTTCTATAACAAACTTCCCAGCAATATAAGAGAATTGTCAATAAACAAATTTAAAACTACTATTAAAGCCAAATTGTGTAGCAGGGCATATTATAAAGTATCTGACTATATTAATGATAAAAATGCCTGGGAGTGAGTCGATCCAATTGTAATGTAATTAATAAATTATGTAAATTTGTTTGGATACCAAAAGAGGGATGCCTGAGTTTTTTGGCAGTATTTTTATCAGTGCTCACCTAGTCATGAACTGCACGGTAGGAAAAAAAATTGTGACGATTCCAAACAAATGTAGCCATTTTTACGGAATAAAAAGATTTTGACTTTGACTTTGACAAGAGAGGGTAGTCGAAGAAAACACCTCTAGGATCGCCATAAAGAAGAATAATAATAACACCTCCGAGCGCAGCCGGCGACGCCGCGCACCGCCAGTCAGCCCGTGACCACGGCTGATGCAACTCAGCCGAAATGTCGGAAAAGACACAGGTAATATTTTGATCTAAATTACGCATTAAGTTCCGCATTATATAAATTTATGTAATTACGCAACGCAAAAAAATTAAAAACTTACTAAATTAAACTATCTTATAAGAAAAACTCAGTAGAAATTATAGTTTTATTGATTTTCATTTAAAAAATCTTTACTAAACGTTATATTCTTAAGAAAAAAAAACATCTTAACTTAGTAACACTAGTATTATTCTTACTAATACTTCATAGTTTCCATTCATCACAGAAGAATTAATAGCTTTAATAGCTAGAATTAGTTCTTACACTTATAAAAAAGATCTCCTTAAGCTATCTTAGTGAACAAAATAATTTTATCTAAAAGAGATCACAATTACGTAGATACCTACCTAATGTGTATTTATCTATCTATCAGTCATACTGTTATTCTAGAACAGGTTCTAATGGCACAATTAGATAATATCACAAACAATTTTAAGTAATCAGTCTTAATTAAAATCGTAAGTTTATCTCTGTTTCTCGTAACGTAAATCACGTTTACGATCATTTTAGCGTATTTACGCCGAAATTAACTTTTTTAAAAGAGTTTTTTGAAAAATGATACTTTTTCATTAATTTTCCAATAGTTATCCTTCTATTCGGGCGGAGACAAATCCAACAAAACAAAGATCATTAAAAGTGGTCCAGCCGTTCTCGAGTTACAAATAGTGTAACTAACCCGACTTTGTTTTACTCGTATATACATATGTAGATAAGATTATAAGAAACTTTGACGAAAACGTTCATGGAATAAGTAACTTTTCTCTAACTTTCTAATAAAATACAGGGCAATACAATGTACCTACAAATAAATTCTACCTCAGAATCATTGTACTAACATTAACTAGCAATTATTTGCGACTTTGTTCGCGTGATTATAGTTCACAGCGATTAGATACGTTCATTCTTATGACCGATATGGTTGCTCTAGAAACTAATTCTGATACATTGGGATTGGAACTATATTCTTAAGCGACAGTAATGGTAGTTGAGAGCTTAGTAGTTGATTGTTTACTTTGACACTATTAATGAGATTCAATCCCATGTGGTGAACAGTTACAGCCATTGCGAAATGTTGCTCACAACTTCAACATTGAATTACCATCAAGGTTAAACTTAATGGGCTTTACAATATGATGGATAGCTCAACACTCAGCACTATGATTTATTCAAAACAGCACGTCTCTCTCTCTCTCAGTTTAAAGTACTGTATAATTAATATAAAACTCGTTTCTTATAAAAGTAGACCAATCTATTTATAAGAAAAGGCTTGTGATATACATTCTTTAAAATACAAGTAGATAGATAAAATAAATAAACGGAACAAATAATGGGATGAAAGCTCGTTGAAGCAGAGCAATCCGTCTACATTGAGTGACGAATCACTTCACGCGCAGAAAGCTCTCAGAGCTTATCTACGAGTGCGTCACTGTTTGTACTACTTTTACGTATAATACGAGAACAAGTATAACTTTTATATTATTTTTGAAGTATTACAGAACCTAACAGTGTATTTTAAGAAAGATTACGACCTGCATAACCATATTAATTATAACACCGTGAAGGTGATTTAATCCGCGGTTGAATTTTGCAAAGACTACCTATTTTATTTGCATACTTTTTAGACTGCTGTAGAACTACTTTAGTAAAATAGGAACTTAAAATGTTTTTCACATGGATTGATGTTTGTACGGGAGAACAGGCAGAGAAAATGCGTTAGCAACGGCAGTGATACTCAAAAATCTTGCATAAGTATGTCCGTTTGTCTTAGACTATTCATGTAAAGTTTTATGAATGACTAATTTCACCGTTCTGTTTTCAAATAAATAAATTTGCAAAATTGGGCATTTGCTCATAACCTCTTCAATCATAACTAGTACTAAACTTAACCGGGTACACCTATAATGTATACCACTTAATACGAGGCTTGCATATATTAAGTTGCTAATAAAATTTGATAAATAATACGATACCTTAGAAAAAACTCAATAGCGAACCAGATGACGACGACAGTCTCCATGTAGAAGAGGACGATCCCAGCTTTTGCTTCGTATTCTTCGATGGTAGAGAACACAGACAGCGACAGGCACATGAACACCATCAGGAACCTACACATAGCATGTATTATTTATTCAGACAATTATTACTGTACAAAACGAGGTTTATTATTGTTTGGCGTGTTGGTGCTATAATTGAATTTACTTGGCTTCATTAGATGTTTAAGCGCAATTTACGCTTGAATAGGATATAATTTACCTACATGTATATTTGCTCTCATTAGATGTGTAAGAACCACGTCGGTATGGTATAACCATATATTTCTAATACTACTAGTTTAGCAGTTTACTTGACTGAAACAGTGAGATTTCTGTTCATGTTTTGATATATACAGCTACTGTAACAGCATATCAATATTCTATATATACCAATAAGAAATATTTTTTAGCACAAGTAGTGTTTGATATTCCTAAAAACTATTTGTTTAATGAGACTTTCTACCAAATTTCTATGTAATAATATATTATTACAAAATCCCGATTGAAGCATTTATACCTGCATAGTGCGCCGGGTGTAGGTTATTCTACGTTATTGAATATATATGTGCCTAATAACGTCCAGGTAATTTCACATCATTGTACATTATTAAATAGAGGTATTGAAATTAAGCAACTAGTTAAGCTACGTTACTTGTTTGTTTGTGAAAAATAAAAATAAAACTTTTTTGTGTCATCGTAGAAAAACCGAAATTTTAAAACACCCTCTTTGGGCTGCCTTGGGAACTTGTTAGCCAATAAAATCCCTTTATGTATTAATGAACATCCATTTAAAAACAAGATAGGCGATATTTTCTTAGCATTAATTAATTTGTTAGAAATTCACGTTTATTTCAGAGTTTGTTTATCAAAAATATCGCATTGGGCCTTCTTATATGTATAGAAATGCACGATGATACACTAAGTATTATATTAAGATCCATCTTCTCTATTCTAAATACAAAAATATTAATTAACGTACACCATTATGGTGTCGTAACAGGTAACAAATATTTAACCGTAAACCTTGTTACGATTGATATAACATTTGAACAATAAATATAAAATGGGTCTTGTAAAACAAAAAAAAAAAACACAGTAACATGTAAAGTATAACACTAATAACAAATAAAATATTTTTGTAAATTGAGAAACAGAAAAATAAATAATAGTCATTTATCAGTAATGGCTATTAGTTGCCAATACACGGTGCATATTTCACACCACTATGTACTGATATACTTTTATACAATAAAGAGGTTTGGAAGATCATGATTCATCATATTAATTGTTAATAACATTACTAACATTTAAGTAAGGTTAAGTATCATTGCTTTTATGTGTAATACATTTTTTACGGGGTTTTTACTACCATAAGTCAAAGTTCCATAAGTCGGTTCTCTACCTACAGAACTCCTAAAGAACGCCCGGGCCTTAGACTTAGACTTCCATAGTGAGCTTGTACTATTTGTTTATAGACACATTCAAAATATTCGCATGATTTTTTTACTGTACTGGAACATTATATTTTGAAATTTTGTCAAGATAGGCCATAGTATCTTACGATAGATAAGTGCCGATTTGTACCTACTATCCGTTAGGTAACCTCAAAAGTAGTCTAGCTCAAATCTGGCAAAGCATACCCCGTAGAGGCTTAGGTGCAACTGATCAAAACTTTCATTTATGGGATGGCCTTAGCTTTCAATATTACATTACATTTATTATTTGCATTATTTTTCTACAGGAAACGTAGTTCAAGGGAGTAGGGAAAATCTCATGAAAATGGTCGACTTTGCGAAATCTATAAAGCAGACGTGCTGCGTGTAGGTTTTTGCCTATTTTAAAACCGCTACGATTCGCTTACGTGACATTATGATTTGACAAAATTCCCTTTTTTATTTGTTTTACGTCCATGTTTGACTATGTCTGTTAAAATTGTACATATTTTTACAATATATGACGATAGCGTTTTGTTCGTATATTCTATAACATAAGATAACCTGCACCTGCAATATAGATTGTCGCTAGTAATCTGTAGTAGCTCTGTATATATGCTAGAACAATGCGTGGATTGGTACAATCCCTCAAGCAAGAATATACGTACCGTTAGATAAACATGTCTTAATAGAACAATGTATACACTGTTTACTATAATGTTCATGTTCATTTCGTACATTATACGATGTTATTATGTCTATGTAAATAACATGAATAATTATCTATATATTAATACGTTAAGATTTTTTTTACCCCTATTTAAGCATGTTGTAAGAGTATGAGATTTGGTATAATTATAGTTCATATGGAGGGGGGCATAAACATAAATGAAATTAAACAAATTAAAACACTCATTGTTAACATTTATACTATTTGGAGTGAAATACAAAATAAGGATGACTTAAATCTGTCAATGTCTAATACTCATGGCTGTGATCATAAAATCTATCTAATCTTGGTTTCGATATGTTCATTTGGTGTTTTCTTTTACATTCAGGTATTTGCACATACTTCCATTAAGTCTCGACAATATTGACAGGCTGGAGTGAGAGATAAAGAAGAAGAAATATATATTCGTGCTCACATTATAATAGACTAAATTCAAATTTAAATAGCATAAACAGTATTCAAAATGATGAAATTATTTTGAGAGATATAATCAGCGAACTGGATATAATTAAATGCGAAGCTTAACAGCAAAAGTATATGGAGAGATAATTGAAAGGAGAATGAGGGTAAAATCTGATGAAATGCTGTCGGAAGCACAGGGAGGATTCCGAAATGGAAGCGGATGTACGGATCATGTTTTCTTGCTCCGCAATATCGTAGAGAAGCATCTGGTCTTAGACCAGGTTTTCTGCGGTTTTGTGGATCTTGAGAAGGCATTTGATAGGGTTGTGCGAAAGGAACTGTGGTGTATATTGCCGAGATATGAGACTGACGGTTCACTGCTCCGTGCTGTGCAGTCCAACTCCTGGGATTGCTCAGCATGTGTGCGAATAGATGGCAACATGTCACCCTGGTTTGATGTCAAAATTGTAATATTAAACAGGGTTGCATTTTGCCTGCTAGGCTGTTTATTCTGTATCTCAATAAGGGAATGAGATCGACGAATGTAGGATTACGCATGGGTGACCTAGTGGTGAACTATCTGCTGTACACAGACGATGCCGTCCTATTAGCAGAAACATCATCTGAACTGCAAACACTAGTCACAATGATAAAAGACGAATGTATGAAGGAATGCTTACTATTGAGTGTGAAGAAAACAAAGATAATATTTGAAAGAGAAGAAACCAGAACCAATTTAAGAATTACGGTAGATGATGAAGTGTTGGAACAACTGGATGAGATTGTGTACCTTGGATGCGCTTTCAGCAGGGATGGAAGGTACACCGCTGATGTGGAAAGGCGAGTGCGTGCTGGGAATAGTGTGAACTTCTTGGCAGTAAAACCCTGGGTCAGAAGGCAGAGCTGGCTATATACAATGCAGGGCTGGTCCCAACGCTTACTTATGAAAGCGAGAGCTGGGTATGTTGCGCAAATTTGTGGCGTAACACTTGTATACCGTATTCGCAATAATGAGGTTAGAAGCAGAGTTGGTCTGAAAGAGGGCGTCGGTGTTAAAATAGGAAGAGGCATGCTCCGTTGGTTCAGACATGTAGAAAGAATGCAGGATGAAAGAATGACGAAGCAGATATACAATGCAAAAGTGGAAGGATGTAGGAGCTGAGGAAGGCTTAGCCTTGTCTACCATGATCAAATTGGTCGTATTCTATCAAAAGGTCATGTCAGGAGCCCTAGAAACCGGCGAGCGTGTATGAAAAGAGCTATGAATGTTAAAGAACCGAGTGAGGTATGAAAGGATCCAGTCACGTGGCGCTCGGTACTCTCTGCCTACCCCGCAAGGGATTTGTCATTGAAAAGCTATATCTAATGAATGTCATTGCTATTGGAGGGTTGTACCAAGTTCCATTTTTGCGCATTGTGCTGTATAGTTTAAACGATAAATACAAATATGGCAGAGTCAAATAATAGATCATAATGTTAGAAACACAATATACCGTGCAAAACCGGTATTTTCTCTACATTCCACAAACACATACAAAAACACATACTAACACATAAAAAAGACACTAACTATATAGGTTGTTGATAAAACATTCAAAAACACGGAGATAGGCTTGTTTACAAAAAGCCGAATTGGGTTAATGTCTCTAGGGGTCGACTTACACAATCATGTGATAGAGGACAGCCTTTACACCCCTTGGCCGTTCAAGGAAATTGTAGAACTTGGACTGTAGGCGGCGGTAGCGCGCGTCGCGTCGCGTGGCGCGGTAGCTGAGCGGCTTGCCCAGCAGCGACATCCGCGGCGTAGCCAGTCGGTCGCCGCCGCCACTCTTACTCTCACTGCAACCAAACACATCGCAAATAGTTTTAGCTCTCTCACATTCGCGCAGCTAGGGCAC
Organism: Pyralis farinalis; assembly: GCA_947507595.1. Lineage (NCBI taxonomy): Eukaryota > Metazoa > Arthropoda > Insecta > Lepidoptera > Pyralidae > Pyralis > Pyralis farinalis. The sequence goes on along the minus strand of OX382259.1, from coordinate 20,697,317 downwards.
TCGCGTCTGCTCGCTTGTTGAAAGTTAAAATTGCTGAAACGCATCTGTTAGTCTTTGTGAAATTGTGTTATTTACGATGCATGTTTGCGCACACGAGTTAAACGCGAAAATAGATATTCTCACATGTTTATTTGTATTTACCTGTTGATTTTTTGTATGTAGTATTCATTGTTTATGTGTTGTTCTTAATACAAAAATGACGCGATCGTACTCGTATACTCGCTGCTCAAGTTAATATAAAAAATAGGTCATAATAAATTTAGTTTTTAATTAACTACAATAATGTGCAAGATGTTAAAAGGTAGAGCGGCTCTTTACACTTGTAAAGGTACGCAGCGCCTTATCTTGAGATTGGACTCTCGTATCAATTTCTATTCTCGGCGACACTTTGCGCAAAAACGACGAGTAAACAAGCAGCGAGAAGTTTACCGGCGGAAAGTGAACCGTAGTAATAAACTAGTCCGCGGCGGGAACAGCCCATTCACTATTCGCTAACCGTTGCGCTTCAGTTTTTATTCAATTTTCATTTCAACTGAATTGAAAAGCTGCCTTTATAAAGCGTTCTGTAAATATTGCAATTACAAATACAATACAATTATTATTTATATAACTTTTATGAAGGCACAGTTTACATTACGCTTCATTTTAAGAGTTACAATTGTTGTAAAAACATCTACACACCAAGAGTTGCACATTGACACATTGACGCTTATAAATAAGCTGAAACTAGAGCTAATAGAGCGACACATCACATCACATATACAATAATAAAGCGAAAAGTGAAGAACATCCCTCATAATAAACGTTTAATTTGAATTTGTTTCTTACAAGTAGTTTCCTGCCAACTTAGAAACCAAACATTTCAAATCGATTAACAAAAGTTATCGATGTTTATCGTGGCCTAAAGTGGGCACAGATGACCTCAAACGTTTGATATAAATATGTATACATTTTTTATGTTATTATAAGAATCAGTCGATTATAACGAATGGTTTTATATGTCAACCTCCCCTAAAATCGAATTGACGTGCCATTCCTATATTATTTAGTTGAATTGGGGACGTGAACCAACCAGTAGTCGTTCACATTTTAAAGCTATAATATCAAATTATTATTTAACAGTTAATAGTTGCAAGTGTTATTTTGCGAAACGTAAATTTGCAAGCAATTTGATTGAAAATACTTTGTATGCTTTCACCAATAGCAAGTTCTTGCGATCTAGCGCCGATGGAAACAAAGTAGTAATACCTAGTTGGGATCAAATTGCCTCTGAAATCATGTGCAGTGTAGATAAAGTTCTTTCATTATGTATGGTTTTCGTGTATATTGATAAATTAAAATTAGTGTTATTATAACTACAATCATTGTAGTGCACTTGACCTTTACATGTATGTAACTAACTGCAAGCCGTGTCTTCGCCCGCGCGCGTAGGTATTCCGCGAAAACAGTTTTTTCTTACCTCCCTTCGTTTCGCTCGGCTTCTAGATAAAGTTATATTATGATATTGAATAACCTTCCTCAAGAATTGATCTATCAAATGTTAAAATATTTTTTTTAACTGCTAGTTTCAGAGATTAGCGCGCACAAACTCTCATTTATTTTTATTTGTATAGAGTTACGTTCGCTCTTCGACTATCAAGCGAGATCTGCTCTTTGACTGATTGACATCTTTAACGATTTTCTCATATTTTTTCAAATCCAAATTACATCAAAAGCCAAAACTCACAGTAGTGACTAAAAGCGGGAAAGTGGCTGGGATCCGGGATGAATATTTTTGTGACATTCGTGTTTGTATGCAGCCTGTCACATAAAAAGCGATCGCATCGGATCGAACCGTATTGAGTCCGCTTCATGTGTGACAAGTTGCATACAAACACGAATGTTACGAAAAATCCCGTCCCGGGTCCCTGCCACATTCTGTGGATTTTGGCTTAAGAGTACAATGGAACATGTAAAGTTGCTGATATAAAATGAAACTGGTATAAATCTGCAACTATATTGGCAACGATATACCTAGCGTATTTGGATGGAAGACAATGAAATTATTCATCTCGATACCAGGTGTGGTGTCGTAGTAGATTAGTAATGTTAATAACCTAAACGACACTATTCATAAAACCATTGAATAGCATCGATTAGATAAGTGATATTTATAGCTCATTACTAGTTACCTAAAATGAAGATAGGTATTTCATTTATGAGTAAAGACAGGTAATGTGCATCAAAGCACCCGACACTTGCACCACACAGAGAACCGCAGTCATATGACAACTCCCCGGAGGGTTGTGGTGTTCCTGCAAGTGAGTGAGGATACGAGGAAATTCCTGAGGAGTTGCTATGTTAGCAGTGATACTTGTTGTGCTGCAAGCACAACATTGTGGGCTACGATGACTATTACACATCATTGACATTGTATACGATATTTGTTATATGATAGAACATGACGTCATCGAACAAAATAAGTCAATTTTACTCTTTCTTCTTCTTCGCGTTATCCCGTTTCCTAATCAATTAGAACTGGCGGGGTCCACTATCTAAGCCTAAAGATTTGACGTCAGATCTCCGTAACCCAGAGGGAAAACTAGATCATTCTTAGGTAAGGTCGCACGTCTTTAGAAATATAATTTCTTGGACGTGCGGGTTTTGTCCGAATTTTTTCCTTCACCGCCGAGTACGCGATAATTACAAATACGTGCATAAATTCGAAAACACACATTTAGCGGTTCACTGCTCATTTTTTCTATAGAACGTATATAATACTTTTCTCAAACTATTCTACGGAAAATTAAATAAGAACTCCTTTTACACTTATATATTTCCATTCTAGTTAGACTGGCCACTAGAAAATATTTATATATAACTAGCTACTCGCCCGGCTTCGCACGAGTGATCTGATCGCTACCTAATTTCACAGGATCACCCGCTGGACTGATCTGAAGATTCCCTGAAAATTTCATCAAAACCTGCCCAGCCGTTTTTGAGTCCATAGAGGACATACGGACATTCATTATTATATATATATATATATATATATATATAGATGTATGTATATATATATATATATTTATATATATTATAGTGTCACTTGTAGAAGTGATTTATTATTGGTAGGTACGTAATTACCTGTCTACATACAAAACGCTTTCTTTTATGAATATCATTTTTACGTGGTCGTGTTACAACCTTACAGCTTCAATACGAAACAATTTGGTAAAAAAATAATAGAATCCCATATTGTACGACATCACAGAGAAGTAAATTTATTATTCTATGAAATAAATGAGAAAAAAATCGCCCAAGTGCGAGTCGGACTCGCGCACGAAGGGTTCCGGTCCATTATCTATAAAAGCGACAAAAAAAAATCACGTTTGTTGTATGGGAGCCTTACCCTTAAATATTTGTTTTATTTTAATTTAATTATTTATTCTTAAAGTGAATATATAGCTAAATATTTTGTGAATATTTCAAGCGTCTACCTGTTGCCGTTATCAATATAGAGCAAAAATTAGCAAACAAATCACGTTTATTGTATGGGAGCCCCCTTAAATATTTATTATATTCTATTTTTTAGTATTTGTTGTTATAGCGGCAACAGAAATACATCATCTGTGAAAATTTCAACTATCTAACTATCACGGTTCATGAGATACAGCCTGGTGACAGACAAACAGACGGACGGACGGGCGGACAGCGGAGCCTCAGTAATAGGGTTCCGTTTTACCCTTTGGGTACGGAACCCTAAAAATTAGACTCATTTTGTCCGATGATATCATGTTCTATAGAACTAATGGCCATCTATAAAACCGACAACTTCGAGATCAACCTATAATATTAATCTTTGGTAACCTCACTCACAGGAACATAACAACCATCTAGAGAGTTGTTCATTGGCTGTAGTTTTCTGTAAGGTGGAGGTACATCTCCAGTCCGTCTGCTATGATGCGCCCTGCCTCTCTTGAAAACATCCAGATCAAGACTAACAGACATATTTAAGCACACAAATATTTGTCATGCGTGGGCTCCCTGGAGGGTTATTGTCTCCCGCCAGTGAGTGAGTATACGAATAACCTTGTGAGAAAGTGTTGTGTTCGCAGTTAGTATTATGGCATGCAAGCATCGATCACTAATAAAGCACGAGTTATAATTGTTGTGTTTGTAAGCATTCACAGGCTTTAGTAACCACTGTAGGTACATCAGGTAGTACATATACATATTTGCTTCCACAAGTAGTAAAAAAAGATATTAAGACTTTAAGTACCCATGAAACTGAGGTTATGAACTCGAAATTTTCAAACTGACATGGAAATGGGAGCAATCGGATGCTAGGACCTTCCTACAAAAAAAACTTGTGTGCTTTAGACCACATGACTGAAGTAAAACTTCTTTAGCTCCATAGTGTGATACAGACAATAGGCCTAAACGTGTCTTAGATATACGAAACTTAACTCTCTATGAGAGAAAGAGAGAAAGAAAATGTGTGCTCGCACCTCGCTCGAACCTCTCTCTCTTGCCCCTACAGTAATATACGAAACGTAAGTCTCTCTCTTTCTATCTTCACTAACTTATATCTCCCTTTCAACTTCCATTCGCCTCGCCCGATCACACTTTTCGTAACGCTCTCACCAGCTTACTCCTCAAGTCAAGCGTGCGTAAAGAAGTTTTACTTCAAAAATCAAAGTCAATTCACAACTTAATAGCGAAGATAACGTATATAACTATAAAACAAAAACAATTCGGATGTAATTGTAATTTAATTTTTGAGTCAGATAAAGCTGAAGTCGACCTCATTAGGTTCTTATCTATGAAATTGATGATTTTTAATACGGGATTGTATGAATGTTCTTTTTGTTGATGGCTATATTATAGGATATTTTTAATACTTATTGCTTCTGTTATGGAGGTAATTTCACACACAGTGAACCACAGTCATATGACAACTCCCCGGCGCGTTGTGGTGTTCCTGCAAGTCACTCATTTTTTCCCTATCGTTATATAATATTATAAAAGAATACGAATTAATTAACGTGAAATTGAATCGATAAAAAAGTTCGAAAAGTGAATGAAAAACAACGACGTATTCATTTCGAAAAGCTCACAGAAAAGGAACAATATTTTCACATGGAAGTTAGCATTAGCTTGTTGAATAGGCATATAAATGACAGGGTTGTTACTTAAGACGAAAAGTGCATGCTGTATGAGTATCAAAAACGTTCGTTGCAGTTGTTGGGCATATGCAGGTGAGGTAGCCAAATAATGTCCCAAATGAAAATTGAGTTAAATGAAGCTGCTGGTAAGTATGGTGTGGTGGCATTGGTCATTACAGCTTCTTATGCTCTGTCACAACATTAATGAAGAGTTGTATTACAAATGTTAAGGATAAGCTCGCTTCGAAACAGCGGAGTTGAGAGAATTGAGTCAACCTAGAATTGGCAACACACGAGTGACACCCCTGTTGTTGCAACATATCTATAGACCATGGTAACTGCTAACTATCAGGCAGGTCGTAGATTTATTTTCCAGCTTAGTGTTATAAAAAATCGGCCAAGTGCGAGTCGGACTCGCGCACGAAGGGTTCTATAAAAACAGCAAAAAAATCACGTTTGTTGAATGGGAGCCCCCCTTAAATATTTGTTTTATTTTAATTGAATTATTTATTCTTAAACTGAATATATAACTAAATATTCTGTGAATATTTCAAGCGTCTACCTGTTGCCGTTATCAATATCAAGCAAATCTGATGAGCATGAAAAACCGCCGTATACTAAAATTAATCTCTCTTGTATTTAAATTAAAAAATACTCATACACCTGCTTATTTGTACCAAAAGCTGAAGTGGGTTAAACATCGCGAAAGGTTAGTAGAACGTAACTCTCGTATTGTACTGCCACGGCCACGTCTCGAACTGTTTCGTGGTGCATTTAGTTACGCAGCGGCAAAATGTTGGAACGATTTACCCCCTCCTATTAAGGCATCCAAATCTATAACAAGTTTTAAAAATAAATGTAAGACCTGGCTGTTATCGAAACAAAAATCTGACTGTTGTTGGACAGTGCTGTCTCCGGCTTCCTGATAAAAAATATTTCCATTTAAGCATTCTATTGTGGTATGTTTCACTCTCTCGTTGTTCCTTGTTTTTATTGTTTGATAGATTAGACATGATCTCCAAGTCTTGAAAGTAGTCTTATTGAGAGATTTTCAATGATTTACCTACATATTGTTGTTGTCATTTTTATTGAATTTATTGTCATCTATTTTAAGTTTAAAAACATGTGGTATTTATTGGTACCTACATGTGCAGCGTCTATACTGGCGGTGTGTCAACAAACAAAGGCAGAGACTGAAAAACAGCGGTTCCGCTGAGGCTCTTACCTCTTTATCTGTACAATACGTTTATGTGAATGTAACGGCTACTATATATTCGTGCACTGTGTATTAATGTCATTGGTCGCAGACAATGTTTTTGTACAGATGAATAAAGTTTCTTTTATTATTTATTATTATTATAAAAATGAGCAAAAATATCACGTTTGTTTTATGGGAGTCCCCTTACATATTTATTTTATTCTATTTTTTAGTATTTGTGTATTTTTTAGCGGCAACAGAAATACATCATCTGTGAAAATTTCAACTGTCTAACTATCACGGTTCAAGAGATACAGCCTGGTGACAGACGGACGGACGGACGGACAGCGGAGCCTCAGTAATAGGGTTCCGTTTTACCCTTTGGGTACGGAACCCTAAAAAGTTACTCTACTTTTTTACGTCAGTCGTCAACACCCGCCCACGCACCGCAGAACTACAGGACGTACTGTCTCAAAAGTACAGGAGTTCCGAGTAGAAACTCTCCTACCCAATGACCAGAGTTAATCTACAACAGATTCTATTTTTTCGGAATCTGGAAAAGTTTTATCCGATGACACGGGAAAAATGCTTTTAGAGAATTCATCGATTGTCGTACCCAGGATGTCTAAAGGATGATCGGGGGATTAATGAACTTCCATTAAAATGGAAAAAGTGCATTACCGGTAATGGATAATAATTTGATTAATCGAATAAATATTAGGGGTTAAAGTTAAAGTAATGACATTACCGATTTGTACTGAAAAATTAAAACTCATTTTTTTCTAAGATGTAATATTTTTATTTATTCAAAATATTTACCCGCATTATATACATTGCTGCCTTGAATCGGAAGTTTATTTATGCCTTTGCGATAGAACTCCTGGGATGTAGATTCAACAAACTGTATGAAAGCATTTTGTACTGCCTACTGGGAAGAAAATTTTTTACCACGCAGAAAACTGTCCAAATCTCCAAACAAATGGTAGTCAGTTGGATCAAGGTCTGGCGAGTACGGAGGATGACGTATGGCTTCTAACTACAGCTCCTGTAGAATTACAACGGTTTCTCGTCATTACTCACGTCTTACGTCTTGCGTTTTCATGGAGCAATAATGGTGAAGAACGATTCACGAGTCGGGGCTGTTTCACTGTCAGTTTCGTCATCATTGTTCGAAGTTCGGCACAGTTAACTTGTGCTGTTATTGCTTGACTATACCTATGAAAGCTATAGTAAATAACGCCATGAAGATACCACCAAACAGTTATAATTAACTTTTTATTGGTAAGCTCTGCTTTAGGGCACTATTGCGGCGTTTGACTTGGGGTCAGCCATTGCATTTTTCGCTTACGGTTATCGTAAAGAATCCATTTTTCACCACATGTCACAATTCGATCCAATATTCCTTCATTTCTCTACCGATTCAATAAAGCAACACACGGTTCTTTCTGCAGATCGTTCAAATCATGAGGCACCCATTTTTCATATTTTTTTTATCTTATAGATTTGCAGTCTCCTCTCCGAACGCAGCATTGATATTGCGAGCCGTTTCTACCGCGTTAGTTCCGCGTCGGAACTCGTATTCAAAAATGACTCGGATTTTCGAAGTATCCATCTTTCCTGCCTAAGCTGATTAAAAAAAACAATTGAAATTCGAAAATCAAATGGTGCACATTTTTTTAAAAGAAAATCCTCATAGGTATCATGTGAAAAAAGTTTCACTCGAAAATCTCACACCATGATGGTTAATGTCAATTCAAAGTATCTATTACTGTAAAACGGCAATTTCATACTTTAACCCCTATTATATACTCTAAGGTCTCTCCTTCGTCCCCTCAAAATTATTACATTTTACGCCATGTCCCTTGCAGGGTAGGTACAGAGAACAAGTGTTTTAAAATTTATATATGAAACGGTAATTTCATAGGCAAGGATCTAAAAATACGGAATTGTAAATTTATTTGTTTAGCGATCGATTATTTTTTATAATATAATTATTCGATCTATTAATAAAAACACAATTAAGACACTGCTGACGCTAGCGCGCTTGCTTCGATATATACTTGTATAAGATTTATACAGTAATTTACATGCCTAAGCAGAAAAGTAAAAAAACTAGTTCACTAAACCATTCGGTTGAATTCAAATCCTAATATCCTATCCTAATAATATAATATATATATATATCCTACTAATATTATAAATGTGAATGTCCGTTTGTTTGTTATGCTTTCACGGAAAAACTATACTGAACCGATCGCCATGAAACTTTGGACACATTTTCTTGGAGATATCAGAAGTAAAATAGGATACTTTTTATTAAAAAAAAATATTTTTTATCAATGCGAGCGAAGCCGCGGGAAAAAGCTAGTAATATTATAAATGTGAATGTCCGTTTGTTTGTTACGCTTTGACACGAAAACTACTCAACCGATCATCATGAAACTTTGTACACATATTCTTGGAGGTATCGGAAGTAATATAGAATACATTTTATTTAAAAAAAAAGCGAGCATATCCGCGTGTAAAAGCTAGTACTGAATATAAGAAGCAACTTCTACTACAGTAAATACGAGTATTTGAGGTATGCATGGGGTTACCTGGGTTTCTAAGAAATATGACTACATTACACCAGTAGTGACGGGAATAAACTCTACATGCGTGATTCAGGAGTCTAATTACATTCCAATTTTCTTATTATTTAGTTCCTCTCGTATTTCACTGTAGTGTTTCTGTTGGCAGACGTACAAATGAGATTGACAGCTATTATTTTAGAATCTAGTCCGTGATTATACTTTTCGTAGAACGTGCCACATACTTTACATGTGTGAAAGAGTTACGTTTTAAGTTTCACTTTCAATTAACAAACGACTCTCTCGCAAAAGAGAGGCAGTGCGCAGTGCTGCAGTACCTGCTTATGCTTGTTTATCTACCTACATACTTACCACAATAATAAACAAACCTCTTTCGTTGTGTATATAGGTACGCAGGTAGTAGGTACTTTATAAATTACCGTACAAATCAATAGCTTCGTAAACACATTATAAAATTCAAGGTAGAAGGGGAAACAATTAATGTACAGCAAAGTTTGAGCATTTAAGTTATGTTTATACGACGAATATAATACAAGTAACTCCCATATATTTTAGTATTACGTATCAAAATCAGAATAACACAGCACATATACAGGAATGTTAGTCATTCTGTACAGATTTCTTTATTCTGTTGACAGTCTGTCTAACCGTCCATCTTTACAAACTCAAAAAGAAACCGCAATTACAACAATTTAGAGGTTTATAATTGTACATAGATAATATTATTGTACAATGCTGTGGTTTGATAGAAAACATAATTTTGATATTAAGAATAGTTCGAAGAATCAACCTTTAAAAGTGTTTTTTTTATTAAGTGCGGTGTTAATAATGAGTGTCTATCTACTTATATATTGACCACCACATGACTATGTACTTACATTCTTCATTAGATTCTCTATCAGTTATAGATCATTTGAATTTGATTGACACCAAATTTGACGCCAAACCAGGGTATCTCCTTGGTTGCTGCCACCTACTCGCATGTACGCTGTAAAACCTAACAAGTGGACTGCACAGCACGCAGTAGAATACCATCGATCGCGTATTCCGACAACGTGTTCTACAGATCCTTTCGCAGAGATCTAGAGATCCCCTGTTAGGTGTACTTTCTCAAGATCCACACACTCGTACTAAACATCTCATGCTAGACCAGAAACTTTCTTTCATCAGCGTTAGATGATTCTACACGATATTGTGGAGTGACAAATCTAGATCTGAACAAAACATATTCTAGAATTGTGGAAGTCACAGGGGGACCCCTAAATGAAGGGGTCCCCCTGTGACTTCCACAATATTGCAACGGATTTTATTAACATTCTCTTCTCAATGATTTTTCTATACATTTTTGTAGTTAAGCGCTACAGCTGGCGCAGTTCATTCGTGATGTTTTACCTGTGTACAAGAGTACGATGACTGCCACTTCTCCAATCCGTTGGTACTTTCCAGTTCTTCAGCATAAATTGCATAGCAATTAGGCAGACAAACAGTAAGTACAATCTGGTTTGATTACTTTGGTTACAATCACATATTCTTGCTGACTCTCCATTTCCCAAGCTTCGTATCGACCATTTAATCTCAATCGAAATCGAACGCAGACGGAGTGTGAACGACCTAGAGATTATCGTACATTTCTCCAAAATTCTATAATTGACCATGATACACTTTCTGAGTGTTAACAAGGATGTCACCAGCTTTAGACTTTATCTTACCCATTCTAGATCAACAACTTCGTTAGGAGTTTGGTATTCCTACCTTGAAGTTTCTTGACATCCTCCCTTCTCTTTCAATAAAGCTTTGATTTTATTCCTATATCGACCGTATATTTTTTTCTTATTCTTTCATTACACAGATGTAAAGATGATCATAATCCAGCCACGGATTTCTCTTTTTTCCTACTGAGGATTCATTCTCGGCGTCCACCATGCATCATCTTTCAGGGTTTCTGTGTTTATCACTTATGTATTAACATGATTTTTTGCGCTTGTCATATTTCAGTCGGAAATGCTTGCGTTCGGAAACCTTTCATTGACCAAATGTGCATGCATATTCATTACTTTCATCCTCTAGTTTTTCAATATTTATCCTTTCATGACCTCCGAAAATTGTATGCACTCGTCTGTGACTCCGCTTCTTAAAAAAGTTCAACTAACCGGTTTATCGCCCGGTAATGACCCTTTTCAAGAGTGGGACTTCTGTGGGCTCATGACCGTAATCTCCCAAATTAACAAACAATTTTACTGCGCATGAAGGTACACCGTGCTCACAAAAACGTTGCATTTTAGCGTCAAAATATCTCAGAAATTCGAGCCTACTGATCAATGGGAGACTATTGTAATCAATAAGCCGATAAGTGGCGCGATGTTGATCCGCGAACTAGCTAATAGGAGCTGCGCGTCCTACTTTACCCCCGGCCCGCAGCGGTGAGCTAAGTTACTACCTAAAATTAATCTTGTCGGTTCCCCATAGGTTATTTAATTCATGTCAGAATCAAATACTCTTATAACGAAATAAAGGGTTCGATACAGATTTCGTTCGATCAAGTACAGCATTGTAGCAGTCTCACTTCGGTTAGTGAATAACTCGAAACAAAAAATACCCAACGGTATAACGTTACATCCGCGTTAATGCAGATATCGAATAACCTATGATACTCCGAGAGTAAGTAGGAATCGAAATGCATCTCACATTTCAAAATTGACCACATTGTAAGCATAAGGCCTTATAGGGCACACCAAAACGGATATATAGAAATTTCTTAGAAAAAGATTTTGTCAGTTAGATAATAATTATACTTTACATTATAAACACTAAAATTCTAACTCAACTAAAAAACGGATACCGCGTAACATATACACAAAAACATATGGATCGTATTTGGGAACAAAGTTAAAAAAAGTCAAAAGAAGAAAAGTCAAAGTGAGCATACAGGCAAAAGTAAGTAAAACATGCCTCCTTTTTTTTCAAAATTTCAAATCAAATTACACTGCGCATTTCAGTCGCAAATGACGCAAATATTGTTATTGGTAGGTTTTATTAAACAACTGACATATATTATAACATAGGTATGTAAATAGTTTTTTTTTGAAAATTTAATTACAAATAAATGTATGTATGTATATCTTCACGCCAGGTCCCTTGCGGGGTAGGCAGAGAGAATCGAGCGCCATGAGACGCGGTCCTTACATACTTCACTCGCTTCTTTCACATTCATAGCTCTTTTCATGCACGCTCGCCGGTTCCTAAGGTTCTTAAGGTTCCTATTCTTCTACAAATAAATATTACAAAAAATCCCCAAACCTAGATAAACCGACATATTCATGTGCACAAATGTTTGTTTTGTGCGGGAAGAAAGCCACCGCTATCCACTCGTCATTAATAAAACTTTGAAACAATTTTGTGAACTTGCCCTGACCTGAATAATAAAGGAAAATTATAAGCAACTTTGTGAAGTTATCGGTTTCGAAGAAATACAGTAACAAGTAACTTCACTGCGTCTTCATTGAACTTCAAGTAAATCGAATTACATTCGACGGTTACGAAGATTTCAAACCGTGATGTAGATTTAAAATGTACGTGATACCAATATAACCTCAGGAAGCATACAAGCTTACGGCCCACCTGATGTAAAGCGGCTACCGTAACTTATGAATTTGTAATACATTAAATACCACTTGCGCGATGCAACCTCTGTTGCGAACACAGGAACTCCTTAGGAGCTTACTGGTGACCTCAATCACACGCAGGAACACAACAACCCTCAGACGGTTGTTATTTGGCTGCAGTATTCTGTGAGGTGGAGGTACTTCCCCAGACGTGCTGCTTTGATACACCCTGCCTCAAAACCTACATACTCTAAGAACGGTCAGATTTTCCCTCTGGGTTGTGGTGGTCTGACGCCAGTCGCTCCTTGTTTACATCTGAGTAATGAAATAATAAAAAAGGAATATACCATCGAATTAGGAATAAAACCAAAGCTTTATCAAGTTCAGTATCTTCTGTAAATCTCAGTATCGTAGCAAACCCCGCAAATTCTAACGGCGTAGGAAATGAGATAATAATTTCACTTCTCCTCAGTGCGCTACTTGATAGCTTAGTTTTATACTTACACATGCGTAATGTGAATATGTTTGCTCGTGTTGTGAATTTACCACTCATTATGGTAAATATTTCTTGAGTTACACAGCACAGTTAACCAATATTACAGTTATTTCTTTGATAAAAAAATGTTACGATTGCATCTTCTGTTGATGACAGTTCTATTTCGACGAGAATAGAAGTTTATAAATGTGTACATTGTAATTTTCATTATTTTCAGCATTACAAATATAAACATTTTGACGTAAAATACGTATACACCTGTCGGTGAACCGCTTTAAGAATCTATGTACTGTTTAAAGTTATTTAACAAATAACTTCCGAGTTTGAAGCGTTAAAGACGCCAAACCTCGTTTATTGTTTCTCACCGGTAGGTACATTTACTTTGTCACATCAACACTTTTACACAATCCACATGAATAATGCAGCCATTGCACCCAATTGTTTCCAGTTGTAGTCCACGGTATATTAGATAGAGGCATACCACGTACGTCGAAATGTTTATGTGAAGATGAAACTAATATAATTGTAATTATGATTTTATTTTACAGACATCGGCAGACATACGAGCATACGGTCCACCTGATGTAAAGCGTTTAATTAAGTATCACTGGGGCGACGATACATCTGCTGCCAACACAGCAAATCATTAGGCGCTTACTGACCTCAATTGCTCGCAGAAATACAACAATCCTCCAGGGAGCTGTTATTTAACTACGGTTTATTGTGAGGTGGAGGTATTTTAGCAGACGGCTGCTTTGATGCGCTCTACCTATCTTAAAAACACCCATGCCAAGACATACAGAAATGTTCATGCTCACAAATTTTAGTTCTGTGTAGGAATCAAACCTAAGACGTTGATATCAAAGTAGCGTTATTAGCCACTGCGCTACTGAGTTCGTCAAAAATGTATCTATTATAAACAGTAATTGCACCCTGTTGATTAATAACCAAAGGAAGCTTTGACGAAAAAGAGGTAGAGTGCATCAAAGCTGACAAGACTGGGCAAGTACCCCCATTTCACAGAAGACCGCAGCCAACTTCTAGGAGGTTTTTTGCATTTCTACGAGTGAGTACAGTTACCAGTAATCTTCTAATGCGTTGCTATGTTGCAACAACAGCTGCGGTGACAGTGCACGAACGATTCATCCTGTATTGCAAATATTAAGATCGTAACTACTTTACATCAGATTGGCCACATGCTTGATTGTAACCGATTTAGTGTAGAATAAAAAGCATGAAATTAAATTATAGGAATTATGAACCATTTTATTATCATAAAAAAGGCCGCCAACAACGAATCCGACTCGCGCACTGAGGGTTCCGTAAAAAATATATTCGCAAATTATTTTCGCATTTTTTTATTTTATTTTGTGATGTAACTACAAATTGATTACGATATTTTGTCTCCATTTGTGTGTTCTACCTCTACAACGATTTTCAGGAACACCGTTCCTATATGAATTCTATATGTTTGTCTGTCGCTTTTTTTCGAATATTCTAATTTTGACTTCAGATTCGGATTCAGCATAAAAAAATAGAATAGGAATGTTCAGGAACACCGTTCCTATCTCTTAAGGAACATGGTCAAAATGGCCACCACTTTAAAAAAAAAATGAATTGTTTTATAATTGACGAGCCAGGTATTCCTCTGGCAATGCAAGCTTGCGCATTCTCAACTGGTTTATACATAGGAGGCATACAAGCATACGGCCCTCGGATGTAAAGCAGTTACCGTAGCCTATTAACGCTTGTAAAATATTAAGTATCATTCGCGCGATGCCTCCCCTGCTGCTTATACAGCAACTCCTTGGGAGCTTACTGGTGACCTCAATCACACGCAGGAACACAACAACCCTCAGACGGTTGTTATTTGGCTGCAGTATTCTGTGAGATGGAGGTACTTCCCCAGACGGGCTGCTTTATTGCGCCCTACCTCCCTTAACACTTTCAGACCAAGACAAATAAACATGTTCAGGCACACAGATGTTTGTCTTGTGTGGGAATCGAACACACGAGCGTTGGTGTCAAAGTCGCGTTATTCACGACTGTGCCAACGAGCTCGTCAATTCAGCCCGATTTGTTCGATATGATACCGACAACTTCTTTTTACAACAGCACCGCTTGCCGACGGCGGGGTGTTCACTATGGTTGCGTAGTACGGTTCCAAGGAAGTTTTCTTCCGAGAACTCTCAAGCTGTGGAATGAGCTCCCAGCCGAGGTTTTCCCAAGGGACTACAGCATGGGGCTCTTCAAGAAAGGCACGAAGAGGTTTTTAGAGGGTCGGCAATGCATGAGTGACACCCCTGGTGTTGCAAATGTTTATAAGCTTCAGTAACTGCTTACCATCAGGAAGACCGTATGCTTGATTTTCACTTTAGTGGTATAAAAAAAATACGGTTTTCGGATTTTTTCCCTTACTTGTACTACCGAACATTGCTTCTTAACAAATTTCATGATTCTAAGTCAAAGCTAAGCACCCTATAGGTTTTGATTCCCTTACGAGTGTCAAAATATGCGGCATGATCGAGGCAGAAACAGCCGTAGCTCTTCAGTACGTTGACGGAGGAGATTGAATTTTTTCACTGCTCGAAGGAATTGCATACTTGAGTATTTGATATTAATTTCAGCTTTTGATAGCTCCACCCGTCCCTGAGAAAAACGCAGACAGACAGACAAAACCTAAAAAAGCATGGAATGACTTACAAAATAAAACTGTTACACATACTTTTTTTTATACCACTAAGGTGGCAATATGCTTGCGGCCTGCCTGATGTTAAACAGTCACCGTAGCCTATGGACATTTGCAACACCAGGGGTGTCACTCATGCGTTGCCGACCCTCTAAAAACCTCTTCACGCATTTCTTGAAGAACTCCATGCTGCAGTCCCTTGGAAAAACCTCGGATGGGAGCTCAGGGCGAACT
Organism: Pyralis farinalis; assembly: GCA_947507595.1. NCBI lineage: Eukaryota > Metazoa > Arthropoda > Insecta > Lepidoptera > Pyralidae > Pyralis > Pyralis farinalis. Next base: position 20,681,363 of record OX382259.1, on the reverse strand, counting down.
CCCCGCCGTCGGCGAGCGGTGCGGTTATAAAAAGTAGCTGTCGGCATCTCTCTTGTTCATTATCATTTCCTCTCGTTTCCAAATTATCTCCGTTCACTATATATATGTATATAAATAGAATTTATACTTTTAAGAAAAAAAAAGAAATAACGCACAATGTTTCGCTCTGTCGTTCAGTATACTAAACGATATAGCGAAATATTGTGCGTTGTGAGTTTGTTAACAGCGCAGCTATAGTCGGACTATAATAATCTAGGACTCTATATTTACCTGCGTGTATATGTAAAGTACAACAAACAAATTAATCAGCTAAATAATTTTTCAGTAATTAAGAAAAGGCATGTTCCGTTTGTTCGGGCATGTAGAAAGAATGCAGGGGAAAAGAATTACAAAGCTGATAAACGCAAAGTAGAACATGGAGGAGTCGAGGAAGGTCAATATTCGTCTATCGTAAAAAAATGGTCATGTTTTCTCAGCCGGTGATATCAGAAGCCCTAGAAATCGAACGTGCCAGAGAAGAGCTATAAATGTTAAAGATGTGAGTGAAGTATCTAAGGACTGAGTCAGGCGTTCGGTTCTATATAGCTTACCATAGCTTGGCGTGAAGATAGATTGTTAAAAAGCAGAAATTGTAATTCATTTCTTATAAAGTCGAAAGTATCGTTCTTTCGCGGCTAAACACTGATCCGATTTCGTATGAGTAAGGTCAATTATTTATTTTATAGAATTTGATTAACGGATGGTTTTCTTAATCAAATTCCACAAAATTCTGTAACTTCTTAACTAACCATATTCTCCTTTGATACCTATGGAGAAAGCTTGAAACCACTTTCACAGACAAACAGAAATAATCTTCAAATTGAGATTGCTAACATAAGTGAAAGCATAAAACTCATACTCATAGCTATAGATATATTGGCATATTGTTGATGCATTCATAGCATGTTGGTGACGTAATCTATAAGATTTTTCGTTATTAAAAATCGTTCAATATTCTTAAAGAAATTTTCACACACAAATATACTCTGCCAAACATTATGTATCTATAAATTCACGCCAAATCCCTTTTAGGGTAGGCAGGGAGAACCGAGCGTCACATGACTTGATCCTAACACGTCTTAGTCGCTTCTTTAACATTAATTGCTCTTTTCATGCAGGTTCACCGGTTTCTAAAGCTCCTGACATCATCTGATAAAACACGATCAAATTGGTCATGGTATTACCTACCATGTACCTGTACCTGTCTTGGCGTTCCTCTGCTCCTACATCCATCAACTTTCGCGTTGTATATCTGTTTCGTAATTCTTTCTCCTTACATTCTTTCTACATGTCCGAACCAACGGAGAATGCCTATTCCTATTTTAATACTTACATTCTCTTTCAGATCAAATCTGTTTCTAACATCATTACGTCATTATTTGTTAACACACCATCATTGCGAAAACGGTATACAAGCGTTAGTCCTCAAATTTTGCGCAACACTCGCATTTCGACCGCGTTAATTTTACTTTCATGCTCTCTACAACACCCAACTCTCACTTCCATCAGTAAGCATTGGGATCAGCACTGCATTGTGAATAGCGAGTTTATTCATGTCACGCGTGCAAATACATATGTCCAAAAATAAAAATGCACTTTATTGTAATTTTTATTTAGTACAGAATTAAAATATGTATATACAATGCGATTGTTGTTAATAAGTGTAGAACACTGTACTGTGCTGCTTTTGTAACACGGTTTTCTCGTGGTAGACAATCTCGAAGATAATATCTGAGCATAATTATTCTTTGCACAGTCATCAACTTCATAACGAAATTCGCCCAGTTCTAAGAAAATAGACTAATTAATTTCTTTCTATTTAAATTCAAACTTGCCTAGCAAACAACAAATGAATAAGTTATTTAAATTGCTTATAAGCAACTACAATAAAGACCTCAGCATAGAATGTATATAAACCGTGTACTTTTGTTTATTACTTTCTACAAGAATGATTCTAGTACGTATCTACGTATGTAATTTGCTATATCTACTCATTTCCATATAGCCACATAGCTCTCACGTCTTTGCTAATTTGTACCAAATATTGGGTATATGACGTTGTGAAATAAATAAATAATATGTATATATTCTTGAACAATGTACCATAGACTGCTGCCACTTATAGTGGTACCGGACATTCAGTCTGCGTGTAGTAGACTAGTCTGCTTAGACTGGCCTCAATACCATCTAGATCTAGACCGATAACTAGATAGCACTGAAGGCATTCAAATCGTATAATATCCCTTTAAATGTTTCTATTATAAAATATTTTATTTTATTCCTATTATTAGCTTATAAGCATAAACGGCAAATATGTGATGAACTCAAAATTTCATTGATTAATCCAGGGCGACAAAAGACAACATAGAGCATTGATAGCTCAGTGGATAAAGGACCGTCAAATTGACCAACTGGCCCTTGATTCGAATCCTGGTATGTACCACAAAATTCGTGTTTTCGCATTTATGTACATATTTGTAATTATCACTTGCTCGACGGTGAAGGAAAACATCGTGAGGAAACCCGCATGTCAAACTCCGCTCCGCCAATCCTAATAGATTACGAAACGGGTTAACGTTAAGAAGAAGAAGACAAGAAAGACGATAATAAAGACCTAAGAATATAAACCAATAGCCACACAACCGTGTTTTAACAGTGTACGAAAAGTCATATTTAACAGGCTACATTAAGAAATATTTTGCCTTAGATGATTAAACAACCACATAGAGGTATATACACACAAGCGGCTCTCCAGCAACTAAAACGTAAAACTTTAAAGTTTATATTTTTTTATGTGTTACCCTTTTTTGGTAAGTTCTTGGTATAAAATTGACTGTTATATATTACAATGTTACGTAGTAAAATATTGCATTGTATAAACTCCTACTGTTTTAACTACATTAACTAACTAATCTTATATATTAACTTTATTGTTCATAAGGTTTCATATTGGAGTTGATTAATTTTCATTAATAACTTAGCGATAATAATGTCATAATCACTTCTGATAACAAATCTCACGGAAAAAGCTCACGTGAACGTCAATATCTAGCTATAGTAGTTTTCAAACAAAAGACTTGATCAAAACATTTGATGATACCATGTTTAGAGAAAAATATATGCAGTCGCTCTAAATATCCGAGGGTTAGTAGATTATTAGTGGATTTTTCGACACAACTTATTTATTAAAATGTACCTATGCGAAATACCACTTATACAAGATACTAGTTTCTACCCGCGGCTTCTTCCACGACAAAAAGTGACTGATGTCACCCCCCAAACTTTAGGTAATATTTATATATCTACCAGTATTCACGCGTAATAATCTTTTGTTATACTAAAGTATGAAATTAAATATTCGAAATGTACTTACACCTAGTCCGGCCATAAGTTCTGTTACAAATGAATATGCATTTATTTTTTATGAAGTAATGTAATCTTAATAAAACTTATATATACATATTTATTGAAGTCTCAGCAAAAAAATAAAAAAGGATTCTATTCGATATGGCCAACTTTGACAGGCTTTTAATCTGTCTGGCCACGAATCAATGGATTTACGCACTGTTTCCATGGCAAATTTAGCCACTCTTTGCTCCAGAGATCACTTAAGAGGCCATAACCTCTAAAACTGACCATAATTTGTAGTCTAAGGGGTTCACATCTGGGCTAGACGAGGGACAGTCTTCAGCTCTTATATAAACCCGAACGTTGGTTTCGAGCCAGGCTTGAGAAGTTCGTGCCTTGTGACCAGGACCAGAGCCCTGCTGGAACGTCCACGGTACATTTTCAAAAAGTGTATTACTGAGAGCTTTCACAACACGATCCAAGACAGTCTCTTGATACATATTTTAGCTGAAGTCTTCACTCGTTTTTCACAAAAATTAAGTTTTGGGACTCATAAGACACCATCCACCAAACCATTGCAGACACAGGATGATGACCCCGTACCTTTCCGACCACTTAGGCGGCTTCTTTAGAACTATGTACGAGCGCTTTGTCATTTTGCTTGCTGTAATGCCCTTCAATCGTGAAATCTTAGTAAAGAAGATATTTCTGTGCCTTTCACCAGCGCATTGGGACAAAAGGCGTTTTGATCGATCCACTCTCTTCACCTGTAGGGATTGATTTAGGACATATATCGACGATAAGCGCCGAGCTTCAGGTCTTATATTATTATACGCGACAGACTCGATGCGGGAATGTTCATCTCTTGCGATAAGTTTTTTGTTTCCTAATGAGGTTTCGGCGGATTCTGGCTTTAACAGCATTAACAGCTTTTATAGTTCTAACAGCCGCAGTTGGCCCGATATTTTACGGTATTCAACAGAGGAAGATGTTGGTATATCTGTCTGTAGTACGATATACGGACTTACGGCTGGTACTAAGCTTTTGAAGTGCCTTGAATATGACTGACTGTTTCATACCCACTTTGTGTAAGGCAATCACTGCAATCCTATTTTATTTAACACCCTATTCCATATTGTAATTTTATAATAAACACGAAAAAAAATATGTTAAACGGTGGGAAAACGAAAGAAGTTTTTAACATAATAAACGCGTTCCAAATAATTTAAAGAGTTGAAAAAAAAAAAAGTTTCTATGTAACAGTATTTATGGCCAGACTAGTTATATAATACCAATACAGATGTTCAGTGACGTTGATGCGCCCTACCTCTCTTAAATTCTCTATTACAAAATGTACACAGGCACAATTCATTATTTATTCTGAAAGGTTGTCTAGGAAAAGAGCGATACACCACCCATTGTATTTATTTTATTGGCATTATGTAACGCTTTATCATATTTTTAATATTAAAGAGTTTTTACATTGTATTGTACGTATTAGGCAGAGACTATAGAACGCCAGTTGCACCGATCCAAACATACCGCTCTCGCTTCTTCTACACTCATCAACCTCTTCATGCATGCTCTTCGGTTTTGGGTACTTTTGATTTGGCGTTCTATAGTCTCTGCCTACCCCAATGGGAGACAGGCGTGATGATATGTATGTATGTATTGTACGTATTACTAACAAAAAAATAGCGTTTAGATGCAATATCTGTATCATGTAACTTTTCTGCTACAACCGCTGAAGGAATTGTGGTCTTTCTTTAATTTAAGATACGAGTACTATAATTTGTTTGTTAAAAAACATCAACCTTTACAACTAATATGGACATAACATTGGTTTGTATATACGCAATTTTTCAAATGTAAATAAGATTTGAGGGTGAAAGAGTGGTACAGCGCTATCATACCATGAACAAAGTCAATAGTAATAAATTATCATGCCAGAGTTTGTCGCTGGTATGGTACATACATTAAAGTATTTTGATGTTATGTAACAAAATTTTGACATGATCTAGTGTCAAAACATAAGTAATAAAAATGCCAGTGTTCAAGTGATACATTTTACATATAAAATTGACGTAATCTTTTATCAACAGTAATTATTTAAAAGCTTTTGCTGTGTAAACTCGGGGATAAGGCGGAGGGGCAATTGTAACAGTGGCAAATAAACTTTTTCATTTTTGCTTGTTAGGTACCTACCCCTAAAAATGAAAGATAAGTTGAAGTTAAGCGGTAAGAATTTAAATTTATAGGGTGTTTTAATTAGTATGACAGCGGGACTGAGGGACAGCCTGGACGGGCGTAGGTGCCGGAAAATGAGCCAGACCCGCAAAATGGCGTATTGTCGCGTTAATTATGCCATTATCAAAAGCTCACTGTCATTTTCACGACGTCCACGTTTATTTCTGAAGTAATCGGAATTCCATTTAATATATATTTTTTCTGTTGACGGACTTTGTCCGTGATTTTACATAAGTATTGTGTCAGTATCTCAAGCTAGTATTACTTAAAATGTATGAATTGACATAACATAGAAGGTATACGTCTATAGCTAGATACATGTCCATGCGGAAATAAAAATATTATTAATAAATAAACAACGGAATCCCTGATTAGATCTCTTACGTGTCGTTCTGTCACATACATTTATTATAGTTTAATGGCGAAGGGTGTAAACAAGTTTCAGGATTACAAGGGGAAAAATTGAGAGATTCTTCTCCCAGGAAAGTTCGGGCATTTTTACGACTAGGTAATTTAATATTGTGTCAAATCGCATAAGACAAATGACTATATGAAACCTTACTTAAACCTCGTCTAAACTCGACCATAGTTAACTTAAGGCCAAACTATATTATGATATTGTCAGTCAATATTTGATCTAAACCGCACTTGAACCGAACCTAAACTGAAGCTAAGCCCGATCTGTTCACAGCCTAGCTAGCCTAAGCCTTACATAAGTTCGGTTTAAACCGGAACTAATGTCCTTTTCTCTTTCACCGTTAACTAAACCCGAACTGAAAATTAGGGTTTTGTTTCACATTTTATTATTGTTTAAGTCTTGTGCAAACCCTAGGCCAAATCTAGCCCCAAGTTCTTTACATTATAATAATATCCACGACATAATTATTATTTGAATAATTAATTTAGAATTATACAATAGTTTATCAAGGAATTCAGACGCACAATGTGGTTGGTTCCTTAGAGAATTTCTTCTGCGAGCTCTTAAATTACAGAATGAACTACATGTCAAGGTTTACCCAAGGGACTATGTAGGGATTTCTTTAAAACGTGAAGTGGTTTTTACCGGGATGGCAAACGATGTAAGCTATATGTATATAGGCTACGGTAATTATCTTATTATACGTTAATCCTCAGTGATATAAAAACACATAGAACCTCATTTTTTGAAGTAGGTTATGAACACTTGGTACTTCGCCCCAATTAAACAAGTTTTGCAACTCACCTTGGAATTGTACCACTTTCAAAGTGCAAATCAGTTTACATGAGACGTTTATATATTTTTTTAATTGCTTGACACGTTTGCGCGGTAAGATCACCTAAGTTGTTTTAGACAAGTTTAAGAGGATGATTGTTCATGTGTGTGGGTTTGTGTGTTAGTTCTGTATGTATGGCGTGAGTATGTAAATAAAAATTTGCACCCAATTTTTTCTCGAACTGCTGAAGCAATTGAGGTGATTTTGTCACAGTATGTTGATATAATAATATAACTTAACCTTATTAGATTTTCAGCTTAATCGGACGAGTATTTTTTAATAGTTTGTATTGTTTGTATTGTAGAAGTTTATTCTGCCGATAATTCATCTCATCAACATTGTATACCTTTTCCCTTTTGTAATTTTTTGTAATATCTATTCAAAAGCTTTCCTTACTAAATAAAACTAAACAAGCCAATCATGGTTTGATTTTAGTACCCCCAAAGAAATTAACTTTAACCCATGACAATGACACTCATAGGCCTATCAGAACGATTCTTCTTCCTAGCATAATCCCGTTTCCTAATCCATTAGGATTGGAGGCGTCCGCTTCTACTGTTTTTGTCATGACTGGAGCGGAGGAGAAGATTGAAACGACTGCCGTTAGATCTCCACAACCCAGAGGGAAAACCAGACCTTTCTTAGGTTAGGTTAGTTAGTTACGATATTGTCTACCTAAACGCCCATGAGAACGATTCTTTAATATTTTATTCCACTGGAAATGAGAAGGCGAAAGGGAACTCAACGAAATGTCTCTTTAGCAACAAGGCCAACAATATCGAAGTTTTTATACTTTCGATTCTTGAATACCGTATTTGCATTTACCCATAGGAAATATTAAAATGTACACAATCCAAGCTTATCAAATCGAATTATATTAAAATCCGTCCCGTAGTTTTCAACTGTAAAAATAATTGCCAGACAAATTACACAGCGCCACCTAGCCCCAAAGTAAGCGAAGCTTGTGTTATGGGTGCCAGACAACTGATAAACATACGTAAATACATTTTTTTTTTTGTAAATACATACTTATTATACATGGAAAAACCCAGACCAATACAAACAGACATGTTCATGCACACAAATATTTGTACTGTGTGGGAATCGAACCCACGAGTTTACATAAGTATTGTGTCAGTATCTCAAGCTAGTATTACTTAAAATGTATGAATTGACATAACATAGAAGGTATACGTCTATAGCTAGATACATGTCCATGCGGAAATAAAAATATTATTAATAAATAAACAACGGAATCCCTGATTAGATCTCTTACGTGTCGTTCTGTCACATACATTTATTATAGTTTAATGGCGAAGGGTGTAAACAAGTTTCAGGATTACAAGGGGAAAAATTGAGAGATTCTTCTCCCAGGAAAGTTCGGGCATTTTTACGACTAGGTAATTTAATATTGTGTCAAATCGCATAAGACAAATGACTATATGAAACCTTACTTAAACCTCGTCTAAACTCGACCATAGTTAACTTAAGGCCAAACTATATTATGATATTGTCAGTCAATATTTGATCTAAACCGCACTTGAACCGAACCTAAACTGAAGCTAAGCCCGATCTGTTCACAGCCTAGCTAGCCTAAGCCTTACATAAGTTCGGTTTAAACCGGAACTAATGTCCTTTTCTCTTTCACCGTTAACTAAACCCGAACTGAAAATTAGGGTTTTGTTTCACATTTTATTATTGTTTAAGTCTTGTGCAAACCCTAGGCCAAATCTAGCCCCAAGTTCTTTACATTATAATAATATCCACGACATAATTATTATTTGAATAATTAATTTAGAATTATACAATAGTTTATCAAGGAATTCAGACGCACAATGTGGTTGGTTCCTTAGAGAATTTCTTCTGCGAGCTCTTAAATTACAGAATGAACTACATGTCAAGGTTTACCCAAGGGACTATGTAGGGATTTCTTTAAAACGTGAAGTGGTTTTTACCGGGATGGCAAACGATGTAAGCTATATGTATATAGGCTACGGTAATTATCTTATTATACGTTAATCCTCAGTGATATAAAAACACATAGAACCTCATTTTTTGAAGTAGGTTATGAACACTTGGTACTTCGCCCCAATTAAACAAGTTTTGCAACTCACCTTGGAATTGTACCACTTTCAAAGTGCAAATCAGTTTACATGAGACGTTTATATATTTTTTTAATTGCTTGACACGTTTGCGCGGTAAGATCACCTAAGTTGTTTTAGACAAGTTTAAGAGGATGATTGTTCATGTGTGTGGGTTTGTGTGTTAGTTCTGTATGTATGGCGTGAGTATGTAAATAAAAATTTGCACCCAATTTTTTCTCGAACTGCTGAAGCAATTGAGGTGATTTTGTCACAGTATGTTGATATAATAATATAACTTAACCTTATTAGATTTTCAGCTTAATCGGACGAGTATTTTTTAATAGTTTGTATTGTTTGTATTGTAGAAGTTTATTCTGCCGATAATTCATCTCATCAACATTGTATACCTTTTCCCTTTTGTAATTTTTTGTAATATCTATTCAAAAGCTTTCCTTACTAAATAAAACTAAACAAGCCAATCATGGTTTGATTTTAGTACCCCCAAAGAAATTAACTTTAACCCATGACAATGACACTCATAGGCCTATCAGAACGATTCTTCTTCCTAGCATAATCCCGTTTCCTAATCCATTAGGATTGGAGGCGTCCGCTTCTACTGTTTTTGTCATGACTGGAGCGGAGGAGAAGATTGAAACGACTGCCGTTAGATCTCCACAACCCAGAGGGAAAACCAGACCTTTCTTAGGTTAGGTTAGTTAGTTACGATATTGTCTACCTAAACGCCCATGAGAACGATTCTTTAATATTTTATTCCACTGGAAATGAGAAGGCGAAAGGGAACTCAACGAAATGTCTCTTTAGCAACAAGGCCAACAATATCGAAGTTTTTATACTTTCGATTCTTGAATACCGTATTTGCATTTACCCATAGGAAATATTAAAATGTACACAATCCAAGCTTATCAAATCGAATTATATTAAAATCCGTCCCGTAGTTTTCAACTGTAAAAATAATTGCCAGACAAATTACACAGCGCCACCTAGCCCCAAAGTAAGCGAAGCTTGTGTTATGGGTGCCAGACAACTGATAAACATACGTAAATACATTTTTTTTTTGTAAATACATACTTATTATACATGGAAAAACCCAGACCAATACAAACAGACATGTTCATGCACACAAATATTTGTACTGTGTGGGAATCGAACCCACGAGCGTTGGTGTCAAAGTAGCGTAACAGCGCGTTCCACCACTGCGCCACCGAGCTCGTCATGTAAAAATAATAAATACAGTAAAAATTTAAACTCTCTGTCAACCCCGCAAGGGACTTGGAAGTCAACGCTAATTATTTTTCATGACTTTGTTGTTACTGTTTTATTATTAGTATAGCTTTTCTGTTCTACTAATTGCATTTCCATGTTTCTTGAGCTCTATACTAACGATAAATCAATAATAAATATGATCAGACAACTTTTTAAACTTGGCTAAAACCAAATGTATTAAATTTAATCTTCCAAATGTAACTTCAGCTAACACAGAAGTTCTTATTGAGAATAATAAATTAGAATTTATTTATCATTCTTTATTTCTTACAATTACATTAGAGTCTAATTGTAGTGGGGAACATAAATAAACCTGTCAGTAAGCTTAGCTTCGTTGCATGTACAGTTAGTAGAATCACGCAATTGACTTGTCTATTTCACTTGTTTTCACATCATTATGTCATATGATACATGTAAGGTAGGTGTATTATTGTGGGGAAAGTTGACTGACTTAATAACATTAACTTTATCAATAACTCAATAATATTAACAATAAAATTAAACTTGCTAGTACGCTCAGCTCCGCTACGTCGCAAGCAGTTAGGAGAATATGACAATTAGCGGTCTAGTCTATTTCAGGTAATTTCATAGCATTACATCGTATTATATATTGTTATGAGGCAGGCGGCTGACATTAAAACATTTTTTATCTGGCAAAGAAGAGCCATACTCTAAATATAATTATAACGTGGTCTCCAAGGAATTAGCCAGCTAACTATTCAAACAATAAACATCTTCACTGTTACCTCTTAATATATTTACAGAAACATAGTGCTCGCAAAATTTTAAAAGTCGTTTTCAGTTTAGTTTCAAGTGTCCAGTTCAGTGGAATCGTAGATGCAGGAATAAGTTGCATGTGCCGCTACATCGGCTTGCCAGGAGTAGTAAGTAGGTCCTTCGTTGTAAATTGTATTCGATTGCATAACAATTCCTGAAATAATTCTGTCATTTTCTCACAATATATCTTCAAAAATCTTCGAAATCTTCGACTTTATTAGATTAGAAATGATAATATAGTTTTTTCTTATATTATAAAATATTTTCTTATAATGTTTATTTATGATATTATTATAGATTATAATTATAAGATTTTATTTAAGAAATAATAGGGGTTAAAGTATTTCCGTTTTATAGTAATAGATACTTTGAATTGACATTAAACCTTCATGGTGTGAGATTTTCTAGTGAAACTTTTTTCACATGATACCTATTTTTCTTTTAAAAAATGCGCAACATTTCATTTCCGTATTTCAATTGTTTTTTTATTCAGCTCAGACGGACAAGATGGATACTTCGAAATTCCGAATAATTTTTGAATAAGAGTTCCGACAGAAACGCGGCAGAAACGGCTCGCAATATCAATGCTGCGTTTAGAGAGGTGACTGCTAATGAACGCACCGTTCTTTTTTGGTTTAAACGCTTTCGTAATGGAAACTTCGACTTGAAGAACGAACCACGTTGAAGACCGCCCAGGTGACACACAGGTGAATAATGAATTGAAGGAGATGGTGGAAGCCGATCCGAGTCAAACTACCCATACAGGAATTAGAGGCATGGTTTAACGTTACCTTACCATACAATATTGACTAATTTGCATCAAATCAATAATATAAAAAATGAGTGCCTCATGATTTCACTGATCTGCAGAAAGAAACGCGTGTTGAAACTTGTGTTGCCTTGTTGAATCGGTACGGAAATATATATATAGGATACGCATAAGGAATATTGGATTGAATTGTGGCATGCGGCGAAAAGTGAATTCTTTACGATAACCGTAAGCGAATAGTGCAATGGCTGATCCCCGGGTCAAACGGTCAAACCGCAACAGTGCCCTAAAGCAAAGCTTACCAATAAAAAGTTAATGGTAATTGTATGGTGGTCTCTTCATGGCGTTATTCACTATAACTTTCTCAGGTCTAGTCAAGCAATAACAGCACATGTTTGCTGTGCCGAACTTCGAACAATGATGGCGAAAATGACAGTGAAACAGCCCCGACTCGTGAATCCATCTTCATCATTATTCCTCCATGATAACGCAAGACCTCACACTGTACGAGAAAACGTTGTAACTCTACAGGAGCTGCAGTTAGAAACCATACATCATCCTCCGTACTCGCGAGATCTTGCTCCAACTGATTACCATATTTTTTTTTTTATTTCAATTTCATACCCCTAATATATAAGACGTGTCCATGCCCGTGATGGCCTAACTACAAATACATTATTTGTTATGTTTTTTTTACACCAGCACCGTCTTGAAACTAAGAAAAGCTTGAACTGTTGGTATTAGATAACTGCTAAACATTAGTAAAGTCTTCCTGCGACCACGGACGCTGCAAAGCATTCGAAACGTCAGGATCAACAAAATAAATAAAACACGTGATACTTCCGTTAAAATTTGTTTAATTCAATTAGTAAATACTTGTTTGTAAAATTAAGTTTTTTTTTGTATACACAACACCCAAAGCAAGACAAACAGGCATGTTGTTGCACACACATGTTAAACTTCAAACCCGCGATCCTTGATATTAATGTAGGTATCGTTAGCGTCTAGACCATCGGGTTTGTTAATTTGCTTTATACACAAAAAAGGTGGCCAACAAGCATACAGCTTATCTGATTGTAAGCAGTTACCGTAGCCTACGGATAGTGGGACCACCAGTGATGTTATATATATATACCAAGAAGGTCAAAACTTGATCAGAAGCAGCCAATATGGCTTCCGCTACGATTGTTCGACTTGTAATCTTCTAGTGTATCTTACACACCACTGAGCTTCGGCGATTGAAAGTTAAGCTGGAGCAATGGTTGTCAGCTTAGATATACGAAAGTGTTGGATCGGGTCTGACATTAGTGTCTTCTATCGAGGTTTACACCGTCGTACGAGCTGTCCGAGAGTTTGTACAAATGGGTTGTCGGTTTATTGTTAGTTGCATAAAAACCCATGGTAGGATATCAATTATGGCGTCCCGCGGGGCTCTGTACTGTTCCGGACGTTGTTTCTGCTTCATACGAGTATCAATGATATGTTGTCAATTGATTGCGTTCATTGTTATACGGACGTCAGCACTGGGGACACTTATTATGCAGGTCGTGCTAACATCCCGCGTTCCCTTGTGGAGGAAATCCGGGATAACATTGTGTCTGCAATTGAGGGCAGTTTGACTAAGGGCGTCCGAACTTGATTCAATCAAACTCCATAAAAACTCAAGTCTGCACGTTTTCAGCTAAGAAAACACCATTTTCTGTGATTCTTCAATATCAGAATACACCATTTATCATCGCGAATCTTAATACTTTTGCATTTGGATTCTCGGTATCTCCAGCAATATTCAGCACGTCAAGTTGCAAGTGATCGTCCAATAAACCTGGTGTGCTCAACAGAGCAAAACAGTACTTCGACGCACTGTTTTGCTCTGTTGAGCACACGACAGACTTATTTTATAAAAAGTCTTAAGTTAGACCGTACAACATGTACTGTAGTCACTGTTGGGCAGAAGTATTTGAATGCCAGCTAGGACCTTGTGACTCAGAAATGACCTGTAACAATTGTCGACGATCCTAAACTACACACGTTATTGAACCCTTATGTTTAAGAACAGATCTTGATCTTAAGAACAATTCTTCAGAACGGGTTGTATTCTGAAGGAATAATCAATATGATGTCGATAGCTTTTTTTTATAAAATAATATAATAAATGCCGACGCCCCGTTTACCTTTACACGCTGATACCCCAACCGTTGCGTACTGTACGGTTCTATAGACGTTTTCTTCCGAGAACTCTCAGGTGGAATGATTTCCCAACCGAGGTGGTCCCAAGGGACTACTGCATTGGGTCCTTCAAAAAAGGGCCGTGAAGATGTATTTACAGGGTTGGCAAAGCATGAATTTCACCCTGGTGTTGCAAATGTCCATAGGTTACGGTAACCGCTTACCGTACGGTTGTATGCCACCTTAGTGGCGTAACATAATATTATATTTGTATTTAGCAATACAGATACATGCAAAAACAATTACTTATTATTATATTTTTATAAATCACCAAAAAACACGTAGGAATTATTTTATTCATGTTGTGTCGTGGTGGCGTCCATATTTCGTTTTGTGTATCGAACATTCTTATCAAGTGTAAATAATTTATGGTTTTATGGTATTGGTTCATAATAGTGATAGTGTATATTACTGTGAGAGATCGTATAACGTATAGGTATAATAATATCAATGGACATATTTGTTCGAAATCGCTAAAAGTAGCTTCACTTGTTGCTTCAAGAACTCCAAAATAGCGGTGAATCGATTAGTTATTGAATTGAACGTCAAATTTACAGACTATTTGATATACTTTGTGTGAGGCAGTTGAAACACAAAATGTAGTTGAGATCAAATTACCTGTAAATTAGCTATTGGTTTTGCTTATGTATTCTCTTTCTTCCCTTGATTAACTAATATTACTAAACATCTCATATGTTCGTGACCACTGTCATATCATGTAGCCGTGGTGGGTTTGGTCATGACATGGCCTTGATTACGGACATGATAGCTTTATTTGATTATATCACATACTAGCTGCAGCCCGCGACATCGTCCGCGCATATCACGGTAAACCCGTGAGTACCTACAGCTTTTTCTCTCTCTTTTTGCATGGCTTCTAAGGGTCGTATTGTGGCTGTTGCAAATCTGCTTTAAGTATTGGAGTATCAAATGCAAAAAGAAAGAAATCAAATACAAACGAACAAACTCTTCCGCTTTATATGCTAGTGTGGATTAACCATACATCAAATCTCGGGAAGCTTTAAATTTTGTTTTTTTTATATTCAAACTTTGCTTACTCTACAGCAGCCCTACCTCATTCCTCTGCAGGGATACGGGACTCCCTTCAACCGAAGGGGTTTAGAGCATACTCCACCACGCTGCTCAACTGCGGATTGGCGGAGGCCAGGGTTTTCAAGCCACAGGATTAGACTGACTTAGCTTAACGACTGTTATCTATCGACAACAGTCGGGTTCGACGGCTTAACGTGCCATCCGAAGCACGGTAAACTCGAGACAGAAAAACCCACCCATGGATAGACTGCGGTCGACGTTGTTTAACCCGTGTGTTCGGTTAGAATGTCACACGCAACGACGCCATTAAGCTCTCAAGCGATATGGGCTATACAGGCGAAATACAGACGATACGGGAGATAGACAAATTAAGACAGGTATTTGGTCTTTGAGACAAGTTGATCGTAGATTTCCACAAGAAGGATTTATAAGTGTTTTATGTCTGTAGTGTAAGTATGCTCTGAGTTATTATATTTTAAAATAACCTTTATATCAATGGACACATGAATGAAACATGAACGTTGACACAATAATCTAACTCTATTAAAAGGAAGGATCTCGCTTTATACTCCGCGTGTGAACTCAGGAAGAAAATCCTTTCTTGGTAACAGTATTATATATGAGCCAGTGTCAACATCCATGGAAATCCATGGACAGTTTTACATTCATCTTTCATATTAACGCTAGTGGGTAGAAGGGTTAGTACTGACTGTTTTATAATCCCGTACACGAATAGCCGCGGCGTTTTCGTCAGGAAATACAGAAAGAAATTATGTTTATCCATCTGTTTGTTTGCATATGTGTATAGACATACCTACATTCTTCGTTTTATTTCGAGTCTATGGAGTTTTATTGCTTATGATATTGCTAGAAACTATTTTGAGAATCGCGTTGGTCACAGGAGATAAACTCTAAAACGATACTATAAATATATTAAAGACACTGTTGATAGATATTGGTTGTGGGAAAAACGCTAGTAGAGTTAATCTCGGTTTATTTGAATATCCTACAGATTTATAAGAACCCGTATGTATATACACTCTTATTGCTTTTTAATAAAAAGAAAGCAAAATGGATAGCAGATGATTTCAAGTTTATTTTTTATTAATTAGAGCAGTAACAAAGAACTGGCCTATTGACCAATTGGTCCTTCGTTTGAAACCTGGCATGTAATTATCAATTCCTCGGCGGTGAAGAAAAACATCGTAAAGATTCCCGCAAGTCTAAGAGAGCGGACCTCGGTCATCCTATTGAATTAGGCTAGGCGGGATAACGCTAAGAAGAACAAGAAGGCAGTTAATTAATCTTTTCCAGAATCCACAAAAAAAATCCCTCCATTTTAACTATTTCCATGAACAAACTGAATATTTAAAACCCTCAATATTCTTTTACTTCGTTAACATTTGAAATAGTTATAAGTGTATAACAAATCTAATATATGAAATATATTCGCCATTGTATTGTTAGGCCGCTACAAAATAGTAGGTACGTAATAAATAACGGTATGCTATACTATCTACAAGGTTAAATATTAATCTGGCACCAGCGCGAGACGCCAGTTATATTTCTTTTTTTACTTTTTAATGAAATTACTGGGAACTGTGACGAAACAGCCTTAGGTTACAAGATTGGCAGCGCGCGAGTAACATCCCTGGGGTGTTGCGAGCGTTGATGGTCTGCGGTGACCGCTTATCATCTAATGCAGGGCGCATGCTTGTTTGCCAATCTAGTTGTATAAAATAAATATTTACCTACTATTATTAAATTCATAACGTATAACGTATAAAGTAACGTGTTGATGAACCAATTATAAACTTTATAGATTTTGGTACAGTGAAAAATAAAGGAACGTAACGTCATACCAACCGTAACTTGTCACCGCAGGGATACGACTTGCCCTTCAATCGAAGGAGTTTACAACATACTAAGCTCGATATAGATAAACTCATCCATAGACAGGGTGCGGTTGGCGCTGCTTAACATGCATTTTAGAGTCGGCAACGCAAGAATGACATCCCTGGTGTTGCAAATGTCTGCTTACCATCGGGCAGGCCGTACGCTCGTTTTCCACCTTAGTGGTATTCAAAAAATGTGTACTCGGTTAGAATGACACGCGCAACGCCGCCATCAAGCTCTCTGTAGTCATACATTAACTCTAAATATAATAAACACATCACATAAAATAAATATTTTTGGAATAATTTAATTAACGCCATACTTTTTTTTTTTTGGACAACGTCTTGAGGCTTACAAGCATATGGCCCACCTGATGTAAAGCGATTACTAGAGCTTATGAACTCTTGCAATACGGTAAATATTGCCACCCCTGTTGCTAACACCACTCTTTATGAGCTTACTGGTAACCCCACTCACTCACAGTGCACAAAAACCTTCCAGGGAGTTGTTATTTGGCTGCTGTTTTCTATAAGATAGAGGTACTGCCCCAGTCAAGCTGCTTTGATGCGTTCTAACTCTCGTAAATACCCAAATTAAGAAAAGCGGACATGTTCATGCACACAAATGTTTTCGTGTGTGGGAATCGAACCCAGTGTATGCATGGCTTTGGTGTTAAAGTAGCATTGATAATCACTCTGCCTTCGGGCTCGGTAAGCGGATATACAGCCGGAATGTGCGTTCGAAATTAAGACTTAAATAGCAAATATCACACAACACCGAGCTATAGTGCGAATGTACTCTCGATTTGAAACATAAGAGATATACTAAATACGCAAGACCTGTATAACTAATAATATAAGTGCTTGGTATCGTCGACCGCACTGCAACAAATGCTCCATCAATTTGAAACCTAACGTGTTGCAGCAGAAAGATAGTGGGCGATAGCGTAGCCTTGCGTGACGCCAGCATGATGCCCATGCTATCGAAACAGCTGCCGTCCATAACGGCTTTCATGCATTTATATGTAAAGATTCAAATAACATTTACATAATATACACTCGACTTGTCTGTAGAATGCAGGATAGTAATAAAAGACTTCGGCATAGACTATATTAAATGCCGTCGCCTTTTTATCAAAACGAATGTTCACCTTAATATTTTAAATTCGACTGCAATCATTACAATAAACGTCCGTCGCACGTTATCACTAGCCCAAAGGAGCCAACAATCCTTTAAGGTTTTTTATACAACGTCGGGAGGTATACAAGCATACGGTCCACCTGTTATAAAGTGGCTACCAGGTTACCGTAGCCTATAAACACTTACAATACATTATCAAGCGCGCGATGCCACCTTTGCTGCTAACAGGAATTCCATAGGAACTTACTGGTGACCTCACTCACACGCAGGAACACAACAACTCTCCAGAGAGTTGTTATTTGGCTGCGGTTTTCTATGAGGTGGAGGCACTTCGTCAGACGGGCTGCTTTGATGCGCCCTACTTCTCTTAAAAACACCCAGACCAAGACAAACAGAAATGATCACGCTACAAATGTTTGTCCTGTGTGGGCAATTCCCACCTAATAGCTTTGGAGTCACTACTGTGACACAAATGCTCGTGCATTGGTAATAAAGTTGCGTTACTAACAATTGCGCTCACAGCTTACAGAGCTCGTCATATACGAATTAGCATGTTACCAACTTTTTTTTCTACTGTTTACAATATTTTTTAATAATTACACTACAGTCAATTGTCAATAGCTACTACACAAATAAAGGAAATCGATTCATAAACAGAGGAGAAAACGGAACTATTTTGACTTTACCTATTTGTGGCATTTACGTAGATACACTCGTAATATACATCGATGAGTGTAACCTGCCGGAAGTAGCGATCAGGTATGGTAGTTATGGCATGTGTCCGTACCTCTTTTGTAATAGTCCAGTCCCAAGAATCCTTCCAGAGCTTTACAATAGCAAATTAATTTCAGACACATTCGCAATAATCCCGATATCGGCTCACGGGTATGTTGTTCCATTGATGAGGGGACATCAATGGAATAATATAGGAGCGGGTCACGAGAGGTCTACTTCGTTTCATTGATCGTCGTCGAAGTGGCCTCTATACGTTAGATCCAATATCCCCTCGCACGCCTTTCAAATGACCAGGTTTCATAACTGTGACTTTAGAAAATATAATAATTGTTTCACAAAGAAACTTTGAATACGTTGTTACATTTTCACTGTATACTCGTATATGTTTGCAGATTACTTACATCTTATAATTATGGATTCGATGGAAAGCTTTGGGGAGCACAGGGTGGATATCGAAGCGGCAGAGGATGTACGGATCAAGTTTTTTCACTCCGTCGTATCGTCGTCGTTTTTTCACAACATCGTAGAGAATCATCTGGCTATGGACCAGAAGGTTTTCTGCGGTTTTGTGGACCTTGAGAAAGCATTTGATAGGGTTGTGCAAAAGAATCTCTGGAAAATTTTGCCCAGATATGGGGTTAACGGTGACCTGCTCTGTGCTGTGCAATCCACTTATGAGAATTGTACAGCATGTGTGCGGATGGACAGTACCTTGTTGCCCTGGTTTGATATCAATATTGGTGTCAGACAGGGATGCGTGCTGTCAGCTCGGCTATTCATCCTGTTTCTGGACAGTTGTCTTTAGAGAATAAGAATTATGCATGTGGGAAAGCGAATGGGTGACTCAGTGGATAACTGCCTGCTTTATGCAGACGACGCGGTATTAATAGTAGAATCACCATCATAGAACAGGATGTCGGAGCTGGGAAAGACCAAGATAACCTACCATGACCAAATTGGTCGTTCAGGAACCGGCGAGCGTGCATGAAAAGAGCTATCTATGAATGTTAGAGAAACGAGCGAAGTATGTAAACCGCGTCTTATGGCTCCTCCCTTGTTTTCTATTGACTAAGGAGAAGACGATTATTAAATCGTAATATAATAGACCCTGTATCATATAAGTTTCTGAGGATACCATAATGTTAAGTTGAAATTTAAGTAATTCGCTGTCATCATTAGAATCAATGTTACATGTACGTGGTGCCGCCTGTTAATTAGTAAATGAAGCTCTAGTGATACAGATAGGGCGTATTAAAGCGGTCCGACAGGGGTGGTCCACCTCACGGATTAGGTACCTACCTAATTCTAACAACATCCCTATGAAGGGGTTTTGTTTTTTAATATATATGGCAATAGTGTTGCTACTTTATGCCAGTGTCAAAGTCGTCAGTATAGGACCATTTGAAAATCTTAATTCTATGTTCCAGCTTCAGGAACTGTGCTGAAAAAATATTTGGGAAGGGTACCTAGACCCAATCAACCCAGTTTAAATACCACCCGTAAAACGATAGTGATTTTTACAAGGTGTTCTTGATGAACTTATTCACGTCTTCCAAAAAGTACATAAACGTGTTATATTTGAGTTTTTCATTACTGTATAATTTCACTAGCACTTATGTTACAAAATACTATCAAAATTGTCCCACAAAACTAATTTTATACTGAATTGTAAAAATTTCAAGTATACCAACAATGTCACTCGTCAAAAGCGCGGGAAGAAGTCCTATGAAGGGTTATTGCGTTTTTGCACGTGAGTTCCTGCGTGTGAGTGAGGTCACCGGTAAACTCCCAAGGAGTGCTGTGTTAGCAACAGAGGTGGCAACGCGTGAAAAATACTTCCTGTATTACAAGCATTCATGGGCTACAGAATCCACTTTATAACAGGTGGGCCGTATGCTTGTATACCTCCCGATAAAAAAAACCTGAAGGATTATTGGCAACTTTGGGCTTGTGCGACGGACGTTTATTGTATTGCAAATGTTTATAGGCTGTGGTAACCACATTACGTGTGTTGGTACGTATGCCTATTTTTCTTGGCATCGAAAAATCTAATCTACGTCATTTATAGCAGAGACTTCCAATTAATTTTGACCCATAGACCTCTTGTCTATATATTTTCTGCACTCCGTAGACCCCTTGCCTAACTAATATTCTGATATGATTGACCCCAAATTTATTGGAATCGACCCTATGGGGCTCGATATAGACCAGTTTGGGAAGCACGGGTTTACAGCATACTCGGTAGGACTATGACTGTATGATGAAGGTAGGAAGTGGTCGTAAATAGTTTGCTCGTTTAGCTTGTTTTAGTGACCCATTTGGAATACAGCATGTATTTAAAAGTATTCAACGTTTTGCTTTTAACTCGCTTAAAAGGTTTTACATGTCAAGTTCGTTGGTCTATAATGTATAATAATAATTACAATATGCATTCATTGCGTCATTGTTGGCAGTAGATGGGACAAGCCTATCAGTTTTTCTATTATTGCAGTTATATAGGGTAACTCATCCAATTATTGACACTTGAAATCTCTAAAATCTAATTTGAAATGGAATTTAACTCAATTAAAATAATTATATTAATTATAACGAATAAGATAATATAAGTCAGATAAGATAAGTCTCCCGAACTTTTTCTCTACACACTATTTTCGGTATTAATACTTAGTTAATATAAAAAAGAGATTTACGGTATCCACATGTAAAACCCAACTATTGGCATAATCTATTATAAGTATTTGAATCTTATTATTTGTCTGTGAAGGTAAGCCAATAACTGGGTGGGTGTTTGGACGGATTACGGTACATCTTTTTACAATTTTTTATTTGAATTTTCATACAATTTTCCTGAACCGATTGAGATGAAATTTTGCATACAAGTTTAGTTTGGATGACAATGCATGGTTAGTTAAGTGATGTCATTCTCAATTAAATATGGCGGACGGCCCAAGTTGCCAGACTAGTTGTTGTTTGTGCACCTCCATATGGGTATCAAATGAAAGGGTTGGCTGAGAAGAACACGAAAGCAAAATTACTTTACTCTAAATCCAATATGGCGGAGTAGTTATTTCTTGTGCACTCATATGATATGGGTATCTAATGAAAGAGTTTACTGAGTAGTATACGAAAAAAAGATGACCTTACTCTAAATCCAATATGGAGGACCGCCCAAGATGTCAGACTAATTATTTTTGTGCACTCCCATGCTATCTGTATCAAATGAATGGGTTTGATGAGAAGAATACGAAAAAATAATACAATGACTAGTTGTTGTTTGTGCACTCCCATATGGGTATCAAATGAAAGGGTTGGCTGAGAAGAATACGAAAGCAAAATTACTTTACTCTAAATTCAATATGGTGGTCCGCCTAAAATGGCGGTCAAGTTATTTATAAGTACTTCCATAATATCCAGATATGGGATTGACGGTGACCTTCTACGTGCTGTGCAATCCACAATCCACACAATGCTGTGCAAACCTATGAGGATTGCACAGCATGTGTGAGAATGGACGACAGCTTTGATACCAGACAGGGATGCGTGCTGTCGGCTCGGCTATTCATCCTGTATCTGGACAGTTGTCTTCAGAGAATGAGAAATATGAATGTGGGAACGCGAATGGGTGGCTCAGTGGTTAACTGCCTGCTTTATGCAGATGACGCGGTATTAATAGCAGAACCATCATCCGAACTGCAAACACTAGTCACAACCCTGAAAGACGATTGTATGAAGAAAGGCTTACATTTTTTTTTGAATGCGAAGAAATCCAAAATATTTGTTAGGTATTTGAAAGAGAGACAACTAGAACGAACACTAGGATTACGGTTGATGATGTAGTGTTGGAGCAAGTGCATGAGTTTGTATATCTTGGAAGCGCTTTTAGCAGCGATGGAAAGTACACCGCTGATGTGGAGAGACGAGTGAGTGTAGGGAATAGGGTGAATGGAGCGTTGGGTAAACTGTTTAGCAGCCGAAATCTAAGCCAGAAGGCACAGCTCGCTGTACACAACGCGGTGCTAATCCCAACGCTAACTTATGGAAGTGAAAGCTGGGTATGGCAGAGAGAGCATGAAAGTAGAATAAATGCGGTCGAGATGCGAGCACTGCGAAAAATTTGTAGCATAACGCTTGCTGACCGCGTTTGAAATGATGACGTACGAAAGAGAGTTGGACTGAAAGAGCTTGTCGGTGTTAAGATAAGAAAGTGCATGCTCCGTTGGTTCAGACATGTAGAAAGAATGCAAGATGAAAGAATGACGAAAAGAGATATACAATGCGAAAGTGGAAGGATGTAGGAGCCGAGGAAGACCAAGACTAACCTACCATGACCAAATTGGTCGTGTTTTATCAGAAGGTGATGTCAGTAGCCTTGGGAACCGGCAAGCGTGCATGAAAAGAGCTATGAATGTGACAGAAGCGAGTGAAGTGTGTAAGGGCCGCGTCTTACGGCGCTCGGTTCTCTCTGCCTACCCCGCAAGGGACCTGGCGTGAAGATATACATACACTTCCATAATGTGTATATACCAAATAAAAGTGTTTGCTGAGAAGAATACGAATAAACTAACGTATGGAACATAGATTATAGTCGAAAAAATGATAACACATTTAAATAATATTATACCATCCGATATAAACAAGACAGATGGGCTACCTATGGAGTTGGAAATATTCATTGGGACCAAGGTGATATTGCGTCACAATGTATATATGTCCAAAGGTCTGGTGCATGGCGCTTTTGGACATATTACAAAAATCAGACGAGCTCGGTGGCGCAGTCATGAATGACGCGGCTTTGACACCAATGCTCGTGGGGTGAACATGTGTGTTTGCCTTGGTCTGTATGTTTTTCAAGAGAGATAGGGTGCATCAACGCAGCCCGTCTAGGGAAGTACCACCACCTCACAGAAAACCACAGCCGAATATCAACTCCCTATAGGGTTGTTTGGCATGTGAGTGGGGTCACCAGTAAGCTCCTAAGGAGTCCCTGTGTTAGCAGCAGATATACAAGCGTTCATAGGTTACGGTAATCGCTTTACAGGTGGACCGTATGCTTGTATGTGTTGCGACGTCGTATAAAAAAAATATGACACTGCTTCAAGACAGCACAAATGTCTCTCCCTTCCGGTGACGTAGTAACGGCCCACAGGGGCCAACTACATAGTTGGGTCAAAAAAAAAGCACAAATGTATGATACTGACATACCATCCGTCCGTTTGGACTTCACTTTGTTCAACCCAAATCTGTACAATTTCCAGCAAAATATGACACGGTACTGCTGAAAGAAGGATGTTGCCAATTATATGTAGTACTGTCGACCACGCTGGCCGTTGTCTATTTAGGTTCAAAGTTTTTCTCTGCTGGTCAAGCGTACGTGGCCTTTTAGGTAGAGTCAAATCAATAGAAGGTCTCCTTAAAGAAGAACTAGAGTGTACTAAATTAATGGGCAAACGACTAGTCCACAAGTCAGCTTTAAATGAACAGGTTGAGAAATATTAAGATACAATAATACAAAGATAACTAAAAAATAAATTATTATTAAAATAATTGTTTTAAAAACAAACTTCTCTTTAAATGTTCTAAAGAAGAAAATTAACTTTGAATTGAATCAAACCCATCAATTTATTAGATACATTACACATTTATATGACATAAAAGTTGGCACGAGATTTATTTGTGTCGATGTATTTACCTATTTTAGAAAAAATACATACTTCTTTTTCTTAGATTTATTTATATCAAGATCAAGTTACACAATTATTACAATATTGTCTATTTACAAAAGTAAATCTCGTGAAATGCTTTTATATCATATAAGAACGAGCATTTACAAAATTGCATTATTAAATATATGCAACGGAATCAAACGGTTAACAGTTTAACGCTCCGGTGAGTATACAGGATGTAAATGTATCAACATAGCAGATTGCCCTGATGTATTGTTTTTGTGCTATAAATGCGCAATCTGCACGAGTATGGTGTACATTATTGAGTATATATGACCATAATACCCTAGTAACGGGGATTTGATTAAACCTTAGACGATTACCTTGAGCAAATATTGGATCAGATAATTGAATTGCATAGCTTCACAGAGAGCATAAAATAGTAGTCTCGATACGCTTGAATGGTAACCCTTTTATCACTTATCTTCAAAAGCGTACGTACGTAAAGCGTTGATAATAGGTTTTACCTTATCACATAGTTCGTTAGAACCATTGTACTAAATAAGTTTGGTGTGGTTCTGGTACTATTAGTTATGAAAACTAAATGAATATTGAAATAGAAAATAAAAAAATAGATATGGCGCTTGGTGAAGTTACGCAATCTAATCGACCATGCAGGTTAAACAACGTTGACTGTAGTCTCTCCATTGATGCTTTTCTTTATTTCGAGATTCTCTAAGCTTCGGAGTGTACGTTAACCCCGCGGTGTCGTCTGTTGTCGATAGATGGCACATGTTAAGGTAAGTCTATAGCCTTCAGGGGTCGTGACAAAGCCGACATCCTTCATTCTACAATAGAGCAGCATAGCGGAGTATACTTTAAATCCCTTTTCGAATGAAGGGAGAACGGTAGTGGAATGAGTACGGGTACCGCGGGTGTAAAGTGCCCTTCGAGGTACGGTGAAACTTGAGATAGATAATTTCATATTTTTAACAGGCTACAAACGAAGTTGCTATACATGCGTATTTGATTAGAGTTGGAGTGAGTTTCCAGCTAAATATAAAACAAATACGTAGAAATATAAATCTAAAATATCAAGTTTTCACCATTTCCTCGCAATATTTAAGGCTATATTATGTACTTTTATACACAACATATTCGAAGGATTATCATAATTATAAAATACGTACATACGTACATAAATCCAACAAGACAAATTTAGTGGTACATGGTAAGTACATGTAAGATATATGTATAACTTCACGCCAAATCCCTTGCAGGGTAGGCAGTGAGAATCGAGCGTCACATCCTTACATACCTCAATCGCTTCTTTAACATTCATTGCTCTTCTCATGAGGCTCCTGACATCACCTTCTGATAAAACACGATCAATTTGATCATGATAAGTCTTGGCCTTCCTCGCATACATCCTTCTACTTTCGCATTGTATATTTCATACTTCTTTCTTCCTGCATTCTTTCTACATGTCCGAACCAACACAACATGCCTCTCCTTATTTTAATAATAAATATATGTAAATAAATAGTATATATATATATATATTTAAATCTTCTAATTGATCTCGAGTCTTGGATGCTAAAATTATTAATGAGTCTGCGTCCGACCGGTTAATACCAGTATGGAGTTTGTTGGCTGAAAATCAGAGAGATAAATCGTAGTACGCCCGTACATCGAACGCAACGAGTCGATCGAAAGTCGGAACTTTATGCGTAATTTTTCGGTCTATGACGCAAGATTAAAATGTGTATAATTATGTATTGTTAATATAGTAATTTCATTTAAATGTAATCAATGATGGGCGCTTTTGGTCTGTTTTTGAAATAGAACCAATACTGACCACGTAAATACCAAATGAAAGTTCATGTTTTTGGATTCAGTTTTTATTAGGCGAACCTATCTCTAAAGTACCGGAGGTCTGAGATATCGAACTTTTACTATAATATATAATAGTACTTGTGTTAAATGTAATAATAATACTACAATACCTACTTCTGTGTCAGGAGTAGACTAATAAAGAAATAGAGGCAAATAATGAATTAATAGATATTCTTCTCGTTCAGTTGACAGTGATATTATACTTTATGCCTTGGGCATTTATCAATTGAGAATGGCAATATTTACGAGATGGTGTGTACAATATAGATGCGTATGGACAAGACCGGTTGAATGAACTTCGATTATATAATGTAATATAATGGAAAATAATGTTTGACTACTTCGTGGACACAACATACCTACAGTCTATACATGTGAGAGCACGAACATATTATTTAACATACTGTTAAGGTCAATCCAGAACGAAATGGAAGACAGGCTTTAGTACACAATTATTGCACCTGTTTAACGGGGCGACGCACAATAGGTACACATATTATTTCAATAGCGGTATTTAGGATTAGGTCAATTTGAACAATTTATTGCGCCTGCACAATATCTCGAAAATATAATTGTTGACGAGTGAGATATATATTAGATTGGTTATGCGGGTATATTAATGTAAAATTGTGTTTTACAATTACTGATTGTGTTGACCAAAATATGTCTGGTCCTCACAATGTTAATATATCCCATCACCGCTATTTAAGGTCTGGATATGTTTATTTACAGTAATTGAAGAGACTTTGTATTTTATTTGGTTATCCAGTTTTAAAAAATAGCTATAAGAACTTTAATAAATCTATGAATTACTAATCGATATTTTAGTTTTTTTTTCAAACGACCTTTTTAATAAACCCAATTGACATGGACAATAAAAACTATTATTCAGGTAACTGATCGTTAAAATTAATAATATAACACTTATTCCAATTGTATTGGTGGGTTGGCAGACCAGGCTATACAAAATTCAAATTAACAGGTGATGCTTAGATTTTTTTGATGCATGCAAATCCTTGTGCACTTGCTACATCCTATCTGGCATCACGCACGCAAAAGTTGATTGGTAGAAAATGCTTAGATAGCATTAAGCCTGCCTTTGTACGTTTATGTTCAGAAGTAAAACAAATAAAAATATGTAATGATGAATTTACTATTTCCACAAACTTGCCTATAAAGTATGTGGAAATACCTAAGCAAAACCTTCAACTTCTTTCTCAAGTCGTTAGAAGGTTATGATATCCATATGAAATAGGTATTTTGTATTTCAAGTATGCTAAAGAGTTAGGGTTCAAGAGAAATGATAAGAGTATAGAAAGTAACCTCGAATGTCGACGATGATGAATGGGTAATTATCCAAGTTAAGGCCGTTGGTTTGAAATTACTGCTAAAAGTTTAACTAAATTATTAAGCACGACAGATGATTGGAATTCCCAGTTTTTGAAATTCATCGCGAACTTCCTTCAGTACCATAAACAGTCTGAAGTACCTACTAGTCCATTACTTTATTATACTTTTATTAAAAAGTTATTGATTAGTATGGGAGCACTCTGGTAAGGCCGATTACTAAACGATCAAAATATCGTTAGCGGGCGATGAGGAAACGGCGATCATTCAACAACGTGCCTTAAACACAACCGCAGTAGATCGATTCGGAGTAATTGGAACGGCCGCCCGCCGCAATGAAATCAATGAATTCGCACAATTCGAGTGAACTGTTTAATAGTAGTGAATTTGCTCGAGTCTATGAAATAAAACAAGGCTTTCCATAATGCGTCAATAAGAATTCCTCGTGCTCATTATGGCTCACACAGCGTTTGATAAAGTGAATCAGAAGATAAATATAAATCAGTGAGCACCGTGAGCGGTAAATTATTAGATTAGTTTGTGTAATACCTCTTGAGAGAGTGATTTCGTAGGTGGCCATAAAATAGACACCAGTCAATGTTTGTTATAGACAAAGTGTGGCTTTCTCACGGGATCGCATTTCAAGCCAATCTCTTTTTATTACCGTTTCATAAAACCATATTGTTTGCTGTCCGTGCTGATTCAT
This sequence comes from Pyralis farinalis, assembly GCA_947507595.1. NCBI lineage: Eukaryota > Metazoa > Arthropoda > Insecta > Lepidoptera > Pyralidae > Pyralis > Pyralis farinalis. The sequence goes on along the minus strand of OX382259.1, from coordinate 20,652,900 downwards.
ACATCAATTATTTCTCGTTTTCAATAGAGTTAATGTCCCATATTAACACGCTATCTGTATAAATGGAATACTTAAAATTTCTATCAAACTTAAATTCGACTAATCTTGAAAGGCTTAGGCATTATAATTAAAAATGCCTGCGATTGTAATAGAATAATTATTGTTTATGGTTAAAAATAAACATTGTAAAAAGAAATATTCCCACTATTAACCGACGATGAGTGACTCGAATTTGAGGATATGACAGTAATTACAACTAATTGTCAATGGCGACGTAGGGTACACGAAAGTTTAGAGGGAAAGCTGAGAATTCATTATAATAAGTTAGTTTAATTTATAAAGTAATCTAATAAATATCTTTATATATACCTACCAAGAAGCTTTCATAACGTCATATATGGATCTGTAGACCTCTTGATTCCTCTTTTTGTTTATATAAACGCTATTAAAATAATACTAGCTTCTGCTGCACCTTAACCGCGCGCGTACCTATATATTCTGTTATTGTGTTCATGACAACTTCTGAAGTAAATGTCATTACGATCCAATTAAAGTTCAGTCGTGAAAATGTAACAAACAAAGAGGCAGGGTTACTTTTGCGTTCACAATATTACAACAGATTTTAACCTTTAGAGTAATCGTTTTTTAATTCTAAGTACGCTTAGAATTAGAAAACGATTAATTAAGTTGGTCAGCAAAAATCTTATCACTTATAGTAAGATTTTTGCTGACCAAATGTTCTGCATACCAGGGCGATATTTTAAATCGGTATAATTATTTTCGTTAAAACTGAGTTATTATATAATAAATAAACTGTTTTTTTAACTATTAGAGCGTTTGTACACTACCACGTGTAAAATGAACCAAATCTAGTTGCAATTAACCTATAGCGAGTGTGTTTGTCATTGTCAGAGACTAAGAAAATTTATAGTATGAAGAGATTTTGCCGAAAATATTATATTTTCAACAAAATCTTGTGATATATCAATAAGTCACCGCTGTACGAAGTAGACCAGGTTTTAATTTACATATCCAAGTAATTTTAACAAAGTCGCACATCGGAAGTAGATTTTCTTTTAGTGAAGACTTTGTGATTTGTTTATTTTACAATTATATTCACAATTGTTCATTGAGGATGTTTTTTGTTTAAATTGAAAATAATAATTTCATTGATTAAACTTAATTATTTGAGCTACATTTTTATACCATTATTACACCGAAATCGTATTAAATTTGTAATGGTGTTGTTATGAATGTCTTAAAGAATATATTGTTTTATACTCTCCAATAGTTTCGAGTTGTCTAATAATGAAGCATGCAACAACATCGAAATATTGAACACTCGTACCGTAAATATGCTACATAAATAGAAAAATATGAATCATAATAGTACATATATCACGTACTTACTAATTATTTTGTAAAAAAAAACGTTCGTGTGCCACAGGTTTCAATAACTTAGTTCTCTTTGTTATAAGATTTTTTTATATGTGTTATAATTTCGTAAAATAGGTTGCTGATTTAAATTTGTGTAGTTCTACACTATGCAAAGTTTCTATTGTATTTGAGTTTGAGGTTATTACGTCAAATCCTAATACAACAGAAACTTTCCATACAAAACCTTGCAACTATAACAAAACCTTCGCCTACGGCATCGCGGCAGGAGGAAAAGTGTGTGTAATAGTGATGCATCAGTTTCAGGATGTATTTATTAGGTATGGTATTATTATATATCATTCAATTAATGTCACTGGTATTCACACAAGTAGTTGGATTTATTAGTAAGTAAACTAATAACAAATTATTGTCATCAATATTACTGAAACATTATTTAAATTTAGCAATACGCAAACTTTTTATTTTGAAAATATATGCAAAATGAGTTTATATGTCTATTGAAAAATAGTATAGTACCTACCTATAGTCTTATCTATAATTTTATTTATTTTTGTTCTGATATTTAATGTACAGGAAGCATTGACAGATGAAGTTATGTATTATCATAATTTTTAATATCTTGAATATTAATAGTTTTATATGGATAATTTGTACCGAAATAAATGACATTTAAATAAATTTATATAGATATATAGTTAAGGTCGTTGTACCTGCATTATATTTTCCTAAATAAAAATCTACCTATGTGGATTTACTTTTACGCGATTACATCACTCGTTCGTCGCAATACAATGGTCTACAAATGTAAAAACTAGCTACTATAGCAAATAAAACTAATTAGTAAGGAAAAATTAGATTGGCTTAAAGTTTTCGAACAAAAGTTGAAATATAAATAATGAAATCATGTATTATTCTACTTAGTACTACGAATATTAGATAAATAAAAATGTTTAATATATTACCTATGACGTATAGCATCTTCATGTACACGAACACGCCTGGTTGATTTCATTTTCACCTAAACATTTGATGCCAATGAATATGTTATGTAGGTAATTAATTTGTATAGCAATGGGTATTAGTAGTTTATGTAGGTGGGTAATACTAAGATAAGGGACTTTAGTTTCTACTCGATACTGCCACGTACCCCGTAGGTGCATTTCCGCGGCAAAATGAAGCTAATTCCATGATACCCCTTTTTATGCATTACATTGCTTAAAATACGAATCAGAATCGAGCATTAACTGATGTGGGTAGTTGCAGCAGTAGTTTTATGTACTCGTCGCAATAGGGTGTGTAGGTATGACAGACTTTTTAGTTTCGGGACTTCTCTGAGGTCACGTGTAAACTGTGAAAGGTCAGTTGCGTATAAAAGGTATATGTGTAAATTAGTGACAAAAACTTTATTAAAGTATCGTGTACGTTGAAAGAGGATCAATAGATAGATCTTTTAAAATTTCATGTAATCGTAAATGTGTTTTCATTGACGTAGTGGTCTTTGAAATACAATAGTAACTTGTGATCATTGTTAGATATCGTGAATACGAAATTGGCATGTTCGCGGCGGCGCACTGACGCTAGCCGCTCGCCGTCATATTTTAATCACGTAATGTAATGCGAAAAATCTTTTCAACCCAACGATACCTACATTTAATGGGAAACTATCGATCCAAATATAGAAAGGTCGCCATCAACCGGTCATAGCAATTATATAGGTACAGAGGCAAAAGCATAATGCGATATCGAGGAAGCATGCTTGTGATTTAATAATTTACCCATTATACTTTATTAATATAAACGACATGTAATAAACGATAGAAATATAACGACTTCGTGCAAAAATCGAAACACCAGACGTTACTTACGTACCTTAAAATTCACAGCCAATCTAAACAACTGAAAACTGACATCCATAAATATTTACATTCCGGTAAACGTGAGACGCGTGATCGCATGCGTTTTTGTGTACGCTACAGCCGGCGGCGAATTCGGGGCGGCGAGCGGCGCGGCGCGGCGGCGGGCACGCGGCACGTGGTGAGCGCCCGCGGAGCGCCGGCATAATACCCGCCAGGCATGAGCGCGGCACGGCTCTGGCTCGGCTCGGCGCGGCGCGCTGCGGCAACAGACGCAGGCTGCGGGCAGCGACTGACGCGCCCGCCGCCGCCGCCGCCGCGCCAACCGCCCGCCCGCCCAGCGCCCTCCGCGCGCCGCCCGCCCTCCTCTAATTCTAATTGTTGGCCACCTCGAACAATTCAGGTCATCGTACCTGCATTATTTTTCCCTGAATGAAAAACCCGGTTATAATTTGCATATTTAATACACTGATTCAGATTTCTTGAAAATTAGACACTTGCTTAGATTCATAAAAAGTAAGTAAGGGAATAACTTAATCATTTATTCGGGGCGAGAGAAACGGTTTGTATCTTCAGTGGGTAAAACAACAGTAATAACAGTAACAAACGGTGAATACAGCAGCTAACTGTAATAATGAGTGACATAAGAAAATAATTATGTTCTAATATAAGAATAAAGCCAATTGTGTATGTAGGCAATTGCACATAAATATATATAAAAACTTACCAACTTCTGAGACTACGTAAGTTTGTACACGTTATACAGGAAAATGTGTTAATGCGGGAAGTAGAGACTCGAGGGAATTAACCACATTCAGAAAGTATTGTTTGTAAGGTAATGTACGAGTCATATAGAGATTACTGGTTATAGTATGTGGGGCTGCGTTGGCCTCGTGAACTAATTCTGACATTATATGAAAATATGAATAATGTCCATGTTAGTTTTTTTTAGACAACATCGCAAGCGCAGTGATCTAGGTAACATCTTTAAATTATAATAAAATAAAAAACTTGACTTTCAAAGTTTAACTTTTTCATTTAGAAGTTTCTGTTTGATATCTTTTTAATTTAATACTAAATCCTATCCTCCTATATATATCCTATCCTCCTATATATATATATAGGATCATTAGGAAGAAATACGCAAAGAAAGAAAATCAAAACTCACAATCTCCTTCTTCTTAGCGTTGTCCCGTTTTACTAATCATTAAAATCGGCGGGGTCATCTGCCTAATCCTAAGGATTTGGCGAAGAGACTGATTTTTACATCGAGCCACTGCCGTCAGACCTCCGTAACCCAAGGTCATACAAAATATAATTTCATGGACGTGCGGATTTTCTCGCAATGTTTTCCTTCACCGCCGAGCAAGTGATAGTTTCAAAAATGTACTAAAATCCGAAAACTTAAATTTAGTGGTAGGTACATGCGAGGATTCGAACCGGGGACTTGTTGGCCAATAGGGCGGTTTTTTAACCACTAGGCTATAACTGATCTCAAAAGAAAATGAATAATCGAAGCGAACGAGACGACATATTACCTTTTTTTAATAGCTTTTTAATCTTTCTTACACAAAAAAAGAAATAAACGCGACGAGTATACTTTAACTACCTACTTTTCTAAGGCCGGTTGAAAAAGTGAAATCAACTTTATTTAAGTCGACGTCAATTCTCATTGTATGTAGTTTCGACAACTTCAAACAGGAATTCAGTGAAAACTAGTCGGGTTCCTATTCTATTTAAAAAAATGTTTCATAGTATTTTGTATACCATTATAACAGAAGTATACACATGAACTACAATGAACATCAGCAAAATGAACAAATAGTAAGGAAAAAAGATGATGCCTCGTGGAGAGGCGAAACACGTGTCGCAGCGACGACCAGGCAAGTCGTGGCAGCGACGGTGGTGGTGGGGGCATGCGGATTCTGTTCCAGATGGCGGACGACCGCAGCAGCCGAGGCAGAGACTACCGGAGCAGCCATGGCAGCGTCGGCATGTACCATGTACTAACAGTAGTGGGTGGGTGCCGGCCGGCGCTAGGCCGCATGAACTAATTGGTAGCGGAAGCACACAAAGCAGGTTAGATCAAATTGCATGTAAATTTGACTTTCGCAAAATAACGCCTGAATCTATTAAAAAAAGAAAAGTTATGTGATCGGACATGAACTACCGCATTTAATTCACAATCATTTACTCATGCATGCACTTTGAGATAACTTCCATATTCCATAAAAACATATGATTTTCTGTAATGAAAATGTTAGTAGAATAATGGAACCGGAATGGAATTAGCATAAGTTAACGAAGCGTCAAACGATTTAACACAAGTATTCGGCTACCATTTCCAAACAAAGCCATTTGTCTAGGGAGGGAGACTGATTGAAGGCCGTAACATCACAAATCTAAGTTCAATTTAGCTAAAGATCTATGTATTTTACTATGGTTATATTTATTAACTGAGGGTAACTACTTGTTTTTAATTGATGCTTCAAAATGCACTCCCTAACTTTGCTTTCACCATTATGTACACGTATATTATACCTAAAGATTTCACTTCAAAACAGCTCAAATCACTCTCAAACCAATGTAACATTCGTCTTAATAAAGATAAAAAAATAAACATTTATGGCCTCTAATTAAAATTATTTACACTCCATCCCAATGATCAATTAAAATAAGTTGATTTACTGCAATAAACTCTTATAAATTTTTCTTTTTAAAATCTCTATAAATTCAAACTGTGAATTACTAACATAAAGAAACACATAAATGTCCATAGGCAACGGTGACTGTTTACCATCAGGCAGGCTGTATGCTTGATTGCCACCTTAGTGGTATATAAAAAAATACAAAAAGAAACTGTTTATCTATTTATATAAGTATGTGAAGTGTGCAGATAAATTCGACGACGACGAATTTACACAATAATGGAATAGTTTATTGTTACATCTCATAAATACAAAATAATTGATTACTACACATTTAAAAATAACCGACGCAATTGCGAAATGGACCGGTAGGACATACGAGATTCCTTTTTGTAATAACAAATTCGTTTTCTTTATTTTTCTTGTTTTACAGCCAGAACATTATTTAACTCTTCGACTTTATTTAAACACAAAGTTAACAAAAACAACGAGTTACCTTGTTTGAATCGCGCTTTAATTTAGAATACCCGCTATTCAAGAACAGATAGATAAGGAATCGATACATGTAGAGTAAAGTGGCGAATTCTTTGTTTGTATCAAGAGATGTACGTCTTGCTAGAGTCAAATTTGTACATTTACAGCAGTTTGATTAGTCCAGCACAATTTAAAATTGATTTACAAAAATGAGATATGTTAGAAACATGCATAAAATACTTTTATCTAGCCAATGCGCTATCTCAGCTAAAACTATAATAAAAGTAGGGCAACAAACAGTTTCATGACATGCGATTACGTAATAATATAATGCACCATAGTTCGCTATGTTCATTTTATTACACAAAAACATCAATATAAATGAAGCTATAAACGTAGAGGAAAAATAGCAAGATATTCACTTCCTAACTTAGGAATAATTCCATAATTTAAGATAAAATGCAAGTTAAGTCAAGAAGAGATCAAGCTTGACAAGAGAGGTAGGGCGCCTCATAGCAGCCCGACCGGGGATGTACCTCCACCTCACAGAAAACCGCAATCAAATAACAACTCGCGGGCGATACCTCCTGTATTACAATCGTTCATGGGTTACGATAACCACTTTACACTTTATATCTTCCGACAGGACGTTGCATAAAAAAGAAATAATTATTAACAGGACCTGTATACAATACTATGTAATATATAATATATGGTACCGACGTAGAGCTACAATCGAACTGTGGCATAAGGTGCTCTTCATGAATATGAACAAGGCTAAATTAACCTGCACATGGTGCACGATGCTGACTAGCAGTCAAATCTTTACCAAAAGAGGTGTAGAGCACAAAGAAATGAAGAGGAATATCGTATAATTATATATAATATAATCCGTCCAGCAAAAATCGCGCCTAAGTCAATAATCCCCTGGAGGGTTGTTGAATTGCTGCGAGTCACTAGGAAGCTTCTGGTAAGGCATGGCATTAGCAGCGGGAATGACAAAACCTGCGACCCCGAGAAGCAAGATATAGTATGTAATATATAATATATGGTACCGACGTAGAGCTACAATCGAACTGTGGCATAAGGTGCCCTTCATGAATATGAACAAGGCTAAATTAACCTGCACATTGTACACGATGCTGACTAGCAGTCAAATCTTTATCAAAAGAGGTGTAGGGCACAAAGAAATTAAGAGGAATATCGTATAATAATATATAATATAATCCGTCCAGCAAAAATCGCGCCTAAGTCAATAATTCCCTGGAGGGTTGTTGAATTGCTGCGAGTCACTAGGAAGCTTCTGGAAAGGCATGGCATTAGCAGCGGGAATGACAAAACCTGCGACCCCGAGAAGCAAGATATAGAAACACGTATCTTTTAAAAACATGGTACCTCGCTGATGATTGCTTTGAACTTCGCCTTTGCCTTTGCTGTCACCCTAGCGTAACGTCGTATAAATTCAAGGAGCTATTTGTCTAGCGATATCCTTATAGGTAAGAAGAAGAGAAGTTTCGCTCGTTGAGGGCGTGGACAGTACAAAGCTAGATTGACGCATTGTATGCGAGTGTGATCGCGGGAGTCAGTGCAATGCTCGATGGACGCTTTCTGGGAGTCAGTTTTACATGCACACTGGAGATAGATAGACTCATTTTGTAAAAAGAGTGATACTCATAGTATAAATACTAGACATAAGCATAATCTTGTGTTACATGCAAGCCGTCTCCACAAAATAAGTAATTCTTTTATGGGGCAATGTATACGGTTCAATAACCAACTTCCCTGCAATATAAGAGAATTGTCAATTAACAAATTTAAAACTACTATTAAAGCCAAATTGTGTAGCAGGGCATATTATAAAGTATCTGACTATATTAATGATAAAAATGCCTGGGAGTGAGTCGATCCAATTATAATGTAATTAATAAAATATGTAAATTTGTTTGGATACCAAAAGAGGGATGCCTGAGTTTTTTGGCAGTATTTTTATCAGTGCTCACCTAGTCATAAACTGCACGGTAGGGAAAAAAATTGTGACGATTCCAAACAAATGTAGCCATTTTTACGGAATAAAAAGATTTTGACTTTGACTTTGAGACGCTGTGTATAATCGCGACATATGTTCAGTTTTGTATCCGGCCATACACAAAAAAATTCTTCAAATTCAATATTTGAATAATTGATTTTAGTTTAGCCTTCAGTAGTTACTAGATATTGACCATGACCTTGTGATAACAACGAGCAAGAAATAATAAAGTTATTTCTTCGGGTAAATTCAGTTCGCTGTGATGATACTGCAAATAACGGATTCGTATAGTGTAGTATAGTGTAGTACTAGTGTCTTTGAACCTATGGACTAAACTACGAATTGTGAATGTCAAAATGTTGTTGTTTCTAAATGTAGCCATATAACTTTAATTTGGACGTAACACCTAAACCAGACTAAAAGATACCTTTAAAATCCAAATTTAGAGGTTATTTTAGAATTGCAGAATTGAAAGTTTAAAAAGCTAAAAGTCGCATTCTAGTGGCCCAGAATGCGACTTTTAACTTTTTTTAAAGTTTCACCGGTAATTGTATTTACTATACTCTCATGTCTTAGGATTAATGCCATACAGCGGCAGACAAAAAAATATTACCTGATTGACCTGAACTTGAGATTACTACTAATATTACACTTATGACAAAACTCCTGGGATTGTCATTTCCCGGTATGAAGCTGATATTTTGCTCCGTACTATTAGCAATTTACATCTAAACAAATAGATAATGTCTGACTGTGTGTAATGTTAAAACAACAACTTTTGATTTTGACGAGACTTTCTTGTAGAGATAGCGGATGTTATAAGGAGTATAAGCCTAAGCTTATTTTATTTTATAAAAATATATTACGGTATCGCGGGAAAAAATAAGATCCATGAAATTGTGAACTAATTCCAATTCGAGGGCGAAGTTGCGGGGGATCGCTAGTCTTATTAAATATCGGACCATCCGTAGCTTTTGTCCGTAAAATTCAGACCTAACGTTGCGATGCAGTGTGACTATGTCTATAAAAAGCAAGCATGTGGTGTGAGAGTGATTACTGAATGGGGGTGATATGAGTCCCTCTCTGGTAGAGGCAGATGGTTCAAAACTGCAAATAACGGACAGAAAATGTAGTACTTAATGAGTGATTGGATAGAAATTTAAAAGTCTATAGTGAATAGTCTTTGTTAAGAAGTAAGTTTAGTGCACCTAAGGAATTGCATGTCTTGTGGAAATTCTCGTACCGGGAATTGACGAGTTTTGCTTCTACTAGCGATTTTGGCCAGCGATGGTTTCTTTAGGGTCATGTTTTCGATTCCGACACAAGATAAATATTTGTGTGCATGAACATGTCTGTTTGTCTTAGTCTGGTATTTTCTATGTACTTAATAAATAAGTAAGTATGAAAACAAAACGGTATCATACCCCACAAACTTTGCTTAGTTTGAGACTAGATGACGTTGTGTGATTCGACGGACAAATTTGATTATAAATCGTTGATTTAGTATCTAGATAATGAAGATAATCCAGACGACACTGACGATGAATATAGATGTTAATGCTGGGACTGTCGAGCAATCCTTACAGAAATGAAATTGTTGTTTCTTAGTTTATTTACAGATTTTGGCAGTAGGTATTCGCAATGCTTGTGAGTAGTTGGAGTCTAGTGCTTTTTGTCTACCTACTAGGTAGATGGAGATTATGGAGACAATTTTCACCAGATTGCCTGATTGAGGCTAGGGGGTGGTACGTATTAAGCAATGGAACTATGGTTTGTAACGTTAGTAATAATATATATTGGCGTTAAAAAAGGGCATACTATGTTAGGCTTTGTTACTAACTAAACATCTGATATTTTTTATTTCTAGGAATTCATCGATACTATAAGGAGAAATACTGGGCGAAGAACATGTCTCTGCATCTTCTGGTTAGATGCATAAAGAAGGCTTTCGACTGTGTTCCTTGCGCGATGATTTGGTGGGCACTGATGTTCAAAAGGGTGCTAAAAGCCTTATTCGATGTTTGCCGGCACGTGTATCTCGATTCCGAAGTCATAGTTAGGACTGCTGTTGGCGACACGCGATCACCGTCGGGGTCGACCAGGGATCCATCCTTAGTCCGCGTCTATTGAGTGTAATATTAGATGTAGTGTAGGATGAGAGATACATATGACCAGCTTCCGTTGTTACTTATGTATGCTCACGACGTTGCGTTGGTTGCACGCGGATAGGGGGCACTTGGTATGACGCTTGAATGCTTGGAGACGGTCATTTGAGAACGGCAGTCTGAGACTGAATGCGACACATTGGCGAAGACCCGGTCGATCGCACAGACCAATGTAAATATTTAGGATTGTTCATTGAATACTAAACTTGATGGTACATATTTCATAGTGAACCTCGAGTCAGAACATTTCTCTAGTTATGTGATAGTGATTATATTATGCATAAAGGTGTTTGTACGTATACACCGGTATGGTTGATGTCGTAAGTGGAAACGGAGTCAGTTACGATCGTACCATGACGGCATTTTAATAATGTTTCTTTTAATGCCACGAACACCACAGTACTTCTCAGTACATAACTTCTGAGAGGCCACATGGTGTATGATAGTATAAAGCCCGAGGAAAAAACTCCTACTAACGCTATCATCATAGGCGAGACCCAGGCAGATGCTTCAGTTGACATTCCACGACATACCTATATGTGTATATTGTTGACGAGTTTGGTGGCACAGTGCCTAGTAAAGCTACTGTGACCCCACCGCTCGTAGGTTCTATTCCCACACATTATTATTATATATTTGTGTACATGATCATGTCTGTGTGTCTGTGAGTGCATGTTGATCTGGGTGGTTTTAGGAGAGGTAGGGCACATTAAAGCAGCCTGTCTGAGGAAGTACTTTCACTTTACAGAAAATAGCAGACAAGTAACAACTCTCTGTTGTGTTCCTGCGTGTAAGTGAGGTACCAGTAAGCTCCTAAAGAGACACTCTGCTAGAAGGGTCGGCAACGTATGAGTGACACCCCCGGTGTTGTAAATGTCCATAGGCTACGGTGACTGTTCACCAGCAGGCAGGCCGTATGCTTGTCTGCCACCGTGGTGGTATAAAAAAATGACGTTTCTGCTATAAGACTCAAGATGGCGTAACCAAACAAATTACTACAATTTAATGCTAATAAAATCACTTTTAAGTACTTTCTACATCGTACGTAACCAAAATAGCCATAACGATGGCTTCTAGTTTCGCTATGAACAATTTGTCAACGGGGCTTCATTAACAAGTACCACGCTGCAATGGTGCAAACGATACTACAATGTATCATTTGCACTATTAATACACTTCCTTTACTGCTTTTCTTGTCATGCTTTTCAGCGAGAAAATTGAAATATTAATTTATGGTGTAAAACCTTACAAATATTAGTAACATTTGCATCATTGATGGTGCAAGCGATACTATTCGCGAAATTATTCGCAATAAAAACATTGTAACGGATCTTGTGCTATTCGACTACTAAACCTAATACTAAAAAAAATACATATATACCAACTGAGCATGGATGAAATTATATCCTTACGCTTAAAATAAGATAGGGCATGGATTTATACCAGTTGTGCTACTAAGGAAAACATTCGTATGTCAAAACTTCGTAATTATTTTGTAACTGCAATTGTATTAGATAAAAAGAAAAAAGTATATTTATTTGCATTGGGCCCTCGCGGGCACTTTGCACATTGAACATTTTTGAAGTGAAAACTTCTTTAGCGGCGTTGTGCACTTTTTGGGATGAGTAAAAATGTTAAACTCGCGTCAGGACACGTGACCCTGACCGTAAGATTTTGGTGAGAATTAGAACTTAAGTTCGCTGCAGCGCTAAAACATTAGCTAACTCTAATTAAACAATTAAAACATGAAGCGCTAGATAGTTCATAGGGCATCATTTTCTCGCGACCAAAACGTTGTAAGCGCCATGAAATTCTTGGCGCTTACGCGTTTCGTTCAACCGTAGTTTATCAACATCGCTGTTTGGTCCGCATGTTCAAGTTTTCACTTCTGCCGGCACTCCCGGGGTGCAATCGTTTATTTTTTAAAGAAATCTTATTGTATTTTATTAATTTCTCAAAGGTTCAGGTTTTTTTTTACCATAATGTCTATACACATACAGCTCTATCTACCATAAAAACGGTAATTAATCACAGATTTTTTTCATGAAATCGTATAAGTAATGGTTTAATTACTAAATTCATAATGAATAAGAATTATCTTACTTACTAGTTACCTTATTCAACAATTGAGTAACGACTATGGGTTTTCGTAAATAAAGCTCATTTTTATTAAATTGCATACACCTTAAAAGATCAAGTTAATCACGTATAATAACATTTTAGCATTTTCACCAGGAAATGCTGAGATGTAAAAAAGGAACCCTTTTGCATAAGATAATGTAATTACAGCTATCCTATCACATATATTCAACCCTGGCCGAAAATGCATATACCTTCTCGTAAAGATCACCTGTATTTGCTACCTACCGAAAGCATTCACTTGTTTGTCCTCCGTCCACATGATTAAGTTGTATATAAAAAAATCGTTTTCGTTTGTTTATTCTGTGAATATCTATAGATAATTATGTACGTAAGTTAATTTCATTATTTTTAAATAAATCGTTCAGTACTTTGAAACCGAGGGTTTTATTGTGACTTCAGTCAAAGAAGCACCCAACACGCACTTGGCTCATCCATACATTCCACTTTTGAAACACCATCAAGGGTCCCGAATGATGAATGAACCAAACAGTTTATTCATCATTTGGGACTCTAATATTCTTTTTATACCTATGAATGATTGCAATTAGTAAATAATAAACAAATAATACAAAATTCAGACGTATTATGCCTAATTTTTACACAGCCTTTTGTTAAGTTAATTAATTGTACTTGGGTACCTACACTTTTATAGGTATTTATATAGTTGTATTCCTCACATTAAAATGATTACTTTGATGTAACTAACTTATATCTATATCTTCTATTCCTTGAATATTGCACCTATGTAATTACATCCGAGAACGTAGCGTGTAGTTAACTGTTGCCTACTAATCCACCTGCGTCGAGTATAATCTTCGGGTTTTATGCAGGAAGCCTAAATATTTGCGGATTAACTGTGACCGGATTAATTGTTAGTTATCATTAAAACGGTATCACGCAAAATTTCATGAAAAACTGTAAGTAATTTCTATATGATGCATATAAACAGACTGTTTCGGTTTTTATTTCGATATTAGAGTCTAACAGCATTACCTACCATCTTGAGAAATATTGTACAAACTCAACGCTACCACGATTTTATTATGTAAGTATATAAGCAGGTTTTTTATATATCTGGAGGTATGCTCATGTAAAGTAGTTATCGTATCCTTTGATTTGAAATGCAACAAGTATCGCTTACGAGTTGCCTCCCTTGCTGCTAACACAGCAATTTCTTAGAAAACTTACTGGTAACCTTCATCACTCGCAGGAATACAAACTCTCCAGATAATTGTTATTTAACTGTCGTTATCTGTGAGGCGCATCAAAACGCCCCTGGAGAGACACCAATTCAGTCCATTATTTCCTAAGTCGGGGCGTTTTTATATGCCCTACCTCTCTTAAAACCACCCTAACCTAGACGAACGGACAGGTTATACGCAAATGTTTGTCCTGTGTGGAGATCTAACTAACTACTCAACTAATGCGCTCGTCCTAGCACGTATAAATGTAAATTTAACCTACGGTAAAGCACAGACGTACGTTTACAAATTTCTACGATGTGTATGTAGAATATAATATTGAAATTCTACTGAGATATGAACGTAATCAAACTACGCAAGCCCTGCAGCGCAGACGGAGGGAGGAAATGATCTCTAAATACATTGTCAATCAAGTAAACAGCAGCACGTTCCTGGCGGGTAAGAACCCCACAATAGAGTCGAACGCTTCGGCATGTGTAGCGGAAATAACATATTATTTCCGCAACGGGTCGGTTTCGCCCAAAGGCTTTCACAATATTTTTATTGTTTTCCGATTTGTTTTATACATTCCTTTGTACTGTTTTGCAGTATATTGTGAATCGAGTGTATTGTGGATCGAGTATAAATAATTTATTTCGATGATTAATTTATCGCACATAGGCAATTAACTTTTATAGCGTAGTCATAGCGTTATATGTACAATATTGTTACGAAGATATATCAACTAAATATACAATAGATTTAATTTTTATTTTTTAAGAGAGGTAGGACGCAACAACAAAGCCTCTGGGAAAATACCTCAACCTCATAGAAAACCGCAACCAAATACCTGGGGGGGTTATTGTGTTTCTGTGTGAGTGAGGTCACCAGTAAGCTCGTCAGGAGTTGCTGTGTTAGCAGCATAGGTGGCATTGCGTGAGTAACAGTCGGCGTTGTATGAAAAGAAAGAATTTTGACTAAGTATAAAATTTTGTGACTTTAACTAGGGAATCAGGTACGAGTGAACATGTTACTTATTTTACATTACCTACAGCACGGTTATTGTTCTATCTTCAGTTATTTAGTTACAGTTTATCAACGTCATCGAACGATAATCACGATTGCGTCCTAAGATTTTGCTTCCGACTTTGATTTCACCACTTCGAGCGCTCCTAAGAATCCCTTAGTGTAAGACCATTGACATACATATCATCTCTTATGACGTCAAGCTAGCACTTCTTAAGCCTACCCCTTCTATCGGGACCCGGAGATGACATGGTTAGAGGGTTAGACATTTGTTTCCTAAGTAACTTGCACGTTTTTACGAGCACGGTGGCGCAGCAGTGCAACGCGATTGCCACCAACGCTCGTGGGTTCGATTCCCACACAGGACAAATATTTGTGTGCATGAACATGTCTGTTTGTCTTAATCTGGTTATTTTTACGAGAAGTAAAATGCATCAAAGCCCGTATGGGGAAGTACCTACACCTCACAGAAAACAGCAGCCAAATAACAACCCCTCTGGAGAGTTGTTGTGTTCCTGGCTGTGAGTGAGGTTACCAGTAAGTTCCTAGGAGTTGTAGTGTTGGCAGCGGAGGTTGCATCGTGTGAGAGATACTCAACGTATTGCTAGCGTTCATGGGCTGCGGTAACCGCTTTACATAAGGTGGGCCATATGCCTCCCGACGTTGTATATATGACAGCCCAGAAATACCTATTATACGGGTCATACTAACCCATATTTCTCTATAAGAACGCCGCGAGCGACTTGTCTAAAATTGATCCCATTCAATCCCAGTAAGATACATGTTTGTGAGATTGTGCTAAGAAAAAAATCACAACTGTCATTATGGAGAACTGCCTTGTGACCAACAGGTCGCCGGTTCGAATCCTGGCATGTACCAATAAATTCTTGTTTTCAGATCTATTTTTACATTTGCTTGACAGTGAAGGAAAACATCGTGAGGAAACCCGCGCGTCGAAAAAATTATATTTCGAATGACATGTGAGCTTACCTAAGAATGATCTGGTTTCCCTCCGGATTGCGGGGGTCAGGCGGCTCCTTATCACTCCACGTAAAAATCAGTATCTTCGCCAAATCCTTAAGCTTAGGTAGCGGAACCCGCCAAACTAACGAATTGGGAAAAACGGGATAACGTTAAGAAGAAGAAGAGGGAGGGATGCCTGCCGTAACTATCACTTTATCAGGACCGGCGGTGTTTCACCACTCACTGACTGGACCACTAAAAGGACAAGAAAAATTGGCCACGAGGCGTATCTTAAATTAGATTATCCATGCTTCAGTTTAAACGGGGACAATAGTATCTACATACTTGATTCTGTAATCATTATTCTGTGCGCTTATAAAAGAGTTTAAATGGTACACGGAAAGTACAGCACAACAAAACAAAAAAAAAATATTTCAATAATTACTTACAGTTGTTACAGTTGTTAAAGTACACTTGAACAGTTGGACTTTGTTGATATAACTTCGGTTAAGGAGATACTCGGGATATTTATATTAAGAACTTCGTTACGTTAATTTTCAATGGAGTTCGTTTAAACACTTGAATTTTAATTACTTATGAAGTTAATTATTTCAAGAGTTACCTATAGTAAGGTGCTCCCGCTACAGTCGTAACCTCTAAAAATGTAATATTACCACATTAATTGGCAACACTCGCATGTCGCCCCTACTATATGTTTGATAGATAGCCAATATATTTTTTTACAACGTCGGGAGGCATTCATGCATACGACCCACCTGATGTACAGCGGTTACCGTAGCCTTACCGTACCGTACGCTTGAAATACATTAAGTATCACCGGTGCGATGCCACCTCTGCAGTTAACACAGCAATTCCATAGGAGCTTACTGATGGCCTCACACAACAGGAACACAATAACTATATAGGGAGTTGGTATTTGGCTACAGTATTCAACGAGGTGGAGGTACTTCCCCAGATGGACTGCGTTGATGTATCCAATCTCTCTTAAAAATACCCAGACCAAGACAAACAAACATGTTCATGCACACAAATGTTTGTCTTGTATGGGAATCGAATCCACGAGCGTTGGTGTCAAAGTAACGTAACAGCGCGTTTCGTCACTGCGCCACCGAGTTCGTCAAAAGTATAAGTAGACCTCTCATTGACCTGAACCTATATAAGAAGAGGTAGGCAACATTTTCTTCCTTACAAGGTCACAATCACAATGTTGCCGATAATTGTATTTCAATACTAGGCGTTTTTTGCGCAAAATTGCATTTTGTCATCAAAGACACCTTTATAGATAAATTTATAAAGCAAAACTTTAACTAAATAGAAAGTTTAATCCAAATCGTTAGAGATCTAGACGTGGATCATTTCCTAGATACAAGAATTATATTGCATATAAAATTGATCGTTTTACGAGTAAGTATGTAATAGGACAAATCTTGACACATTTGACATAATTTATTTGATTATTCTGCAAGTTATTTTAGGTAAAAGTGGAATTTTGTTATTCATCCAGGTTTTTCCCTGGAGACATGCGGCACTTCAAAAAGGTCGTGAAAACGACTTAATGTGTCGGTAATCCGGGAGTATTAGTAATAGCTCTTAAATTGCTCGAGTGTCGTTAAGCTGCGGGAATTGGTTACAATTATACGGACTGTAGTGCATTTATTCTATGCTAGTTCATTTGCTAATAAATGGTCATTTTTGCACGTAGGACAGTGAACTATATAGTTTTGTGTGCTACCGCCAATTCCGATACTTTGATCTAGACTACTTCATATCCAAAGTAGTATACATCAAAATGCTCCCAAATTAATAACATTAAAAATCTTGATTGTTTCTATCGAATAGCGTAGGTACCTATAGGTATATATAGTAGTACCTACTTATCAGTGGTCATTCGGTAGGAAAAACGAAGTTTTTGTTATTAGACGTTTTAGATCATTCGAATTATTCGTAAATATCACCACAGCCATAAATACTGTTACAACGATACTCTTCTTTGTTTTCAACACTATTTTAAATGTGGAACGCGTTTATTATGTTAAAAACTTCTTTAGTTTTCCCGCCGTTTTACATATTTTTTTCGTGTTTATTATCAAATTACAATTTTTTTTTTTAATTTCTTCATAAAACTTACAATAATATTACATCAATGATTAGTCCGTACCACAAAAACCGCGTAGAGCTTATCTGAGTGACGGAATGGGGTGTTAAAGAAAATAGGACTGCAGTGTTTGCCTTACACAAAGTCATTATGGAGCCGTCGGTCATGCTCAACACTTCAAAAGCTTGGTATCAGCCGAATGATCGTATATCGTACTATTGACAGATACCTATCTTCCTTCACTTCCTCTGTTGAAGAACATAAAAGATTGGGGTGACTGGCCGACTACAAAGGCTGTTAAAACCAGAATTCGCCGAAACCCCATTAGGAAACAAAAAATCTTATCGAAAGAAATGAAGATTCCCGCTAGGACTCTGTTCCGCTAGGATTATTCACGTCTTACGGTCCTGTTAGCGCTTCGTTCACTGTTCACGGTCTTGAAGAATTAACAACTCTAAGGCGTTCGTTAGTCTATGTAAAAAAGTACTGAAGTACGCTAGTTGATCCACTGAATCTCTACACTATGACCGAAGTGTCGACATAAGTGTAGCGATTTCATATTTAATCCAAAGTCCTATAAATAACCAAATACGCAAAAAGCAGTAAAACGTAAAGAAAATTTAGTTTGAAATAGCTGTAATAACCCATTTCAGCACTGTTTAAGTGTTTACTCTGCGTACGCGAGACGTGTTAACGAGGACTGTTTGTGTATTCACCTGGAAAGTAAGATGTTGGTATCGACAGCCATACGACCATTCTGTATCGATAGCTGGCTTGATGTACTGGGGTATATTTATGAACAGCTATCATTAGTACACAAGGCGCGGGTGTTTGCTCTATAAAAGTTTAATGGGATAGCCTTAGATTTCTACTTTCTAATGAAATCATATTGCAGGTAATTTCGAAATAAAACTTGGATAGAAAAGACGTATGTATATCGTATCGACGTATGTATATCTTCACGCCAAGTCCCTTGCGGGGTAGGTAGAGAGAACCAAGTGCCATAAGACGCGGTCCTTACATACTTCACTCGCTTCTGTGACATTCATAGCTCTTTTCATGCACGCTCGCCGGTTCCTGGGGCTCCTGACATCACCTTCTGATAAAACACGACCAATTTGGTCATGGTAGGTTAATCTCGGTCTTCCTCGGCTCCTACATCCTTCCACTTTTGCATTGTATATCTGTTTCGTCATTCTTTCGTCTCGCATTCTTTCTACATGTCCGAACCAACGGAGCATGCCCTTTCGTATCTTAACACCGACACTCTCTTTCAGACCAACTCTTTCTCTCACGTCTTCATTACGAACGCGGTCAGCAAGCGTTATGCCACAAATTTTTCGCAGTACTCGCATCTCGACCGCATTTATTCTACTTTCATGCTCTCTTTGCCATATCCAGCTCTGACTTCCATAAGTTAGCGTTGGGATTAGCACCGCGTTGTGTACAGCGAGCTGTGCCTTCTGGCTTAGATTTCGGCTGCCTAGAACTTTACCCAACGCTCCATTCACCCTATTCCCGGCACTCACTCGTCTCTCCACATCAGCGGTGTATCTTCCATTGCTACTAAAAGCACTTCCAAGATATACAATCTCATTCACTTGCTCCAACACTACATCATCAATCATAATCCTAGTGTTCATTCTGGTTGTCTCTCTTTCAAATACCATTCTTGGTTTTCTTCGCATTCAATTGTAAGTCTTTCTTTATATAATCATCTTTCATTGTTGTAACTAGTGTTTGCAGTTCGGATGGTGATTCTGCTATTAATACAGCAGCAGCAGCATTAATACGTCTGCATAAAGCAGGCAGTTTACCACTGAGTCACCTATTCGCATTCCCACATTCATATTTCTTAT
This sequence comes from Pyralis farinalis, assembly GCA_947507595.1. NCBI lineage: Eukaryota > Metazoa > Arthropoda > Insecta > Lepidoptera > Pyralidae > Pyralis > Pyralis farinalis. The sequence goes on along the minus strand of OX382259.1, from coordinate 20,633,049 downwards.
TCTCTGCAGACAACTGTCCAGATTCAGGATTAATAGCCGAGCCGACAGCACGCATCTCTGTCTGACATCAAACCAAGGCGACAAGCTGCCGTCCACCCGCACACATGCTGCACAATCCTCATAAGTAGATTGCACAGCACGGTCACCGTCAACCCCATATCTGGGCAAAATGTTCCAGAGATTCTTTCGCACGACCCTATCAAATGCTTTCTCAAAGTCCACAAAACCGCAGAAAACCTGCTCCAAAGCCAGATGCTTCTCTACGATGTTGGGGAGTGAAAAAACTTGATTCGTACATCCTCTGCCGCTTCGAAATCCACCGTGTGCTTCCCAAAGCATTCCATCGGATTTCACCCTCATTCTCCTTTCAATGATTTTTCCATACACTTTAGCTGCTAAGCTGGGCAAACTGATGGCCCTTTGTTGGCGCAGTCCATACGTGAGCCCTTGCCTTTATACAAGGGCACGATGACTGCGCGTCTCCAATCGCTCGGGAGCCTTCCCTAGACCCCTAGAAAAGACGTGTTCTATCAATCGATACCATATAGCAATTATGGTTTTTATTTAATTTCAATATACGCTGGTAGCGTAAAGAAATATCGCTCACAATAAAGAACAACAAATACTACACAGCACTGTGCCCTGTCTCATACAATCCCATAGATTATAAAGCAGTGGTATGTACGAGTACATACGTGCATGTTACACGTGTGCAGCCAGTGAGCTTTATGTGTCGTAATATGTGATCGAATATTCTTTTTCAAATGAAATACACCTCGGTTATTTGACATGACTTACGATTACAGGCTAGTTACTTGTAATATAGATAGCGCGCGCCCGCCCACTATCCTAGCGGCTTCGTTACAGGTCATGATTCTTTGCATATTATAATATTGTATTGTTTACGTCGTGCTATATTAAAGTGATGACATACACATAGTGGTCTCGATATTTTATCTTTAGCGTGTTCGCTTCACACATTCTTGAGCTCCTTTGTGTATGGCTCATTTGTCTCGATAACAGCTAGGATGGCTTAACGGGTACGTTAAGCCATCCTGTGATCGACACGATATATGTTATCGACACAAATGAGTGACACAAAGGAGGAATGTGGCTTAACGTACCCGTTAAGCCATCCTAGCTGGCAGTTTAAAGTGTAGACAGATAAGAGTCGTTATGATAAGTCAGTGGCCTACAAGGAGTTTGAAAACACTCGCCTCCGCAATCGAACAGAGTGGCGAGTTAAGTTCTAAACCCCTTCGGTTGAAGGGTGAAAGCAATGGCTTGAGTATTTATTGTGGCGGTTCGCAAATTGATAGTATGGTGTCAACTTATAGGTATTTCACAAGATTCAAAAACAATTAAACTAAATATTAATAAACTAGCTGAAGCCCGCGGCTTCGCACGCATGAGATTTGGCTTTTAGTAGCCTTTATTTCTCTATAGACCTCAAATTATTTCTGTTTAAAAAAAAAAACAAAGAGTTCAGAGTCTTAGATGCAACCATAGAGCGATTTAATTTTCATATAGCGCCATCTATTAACCTTTACGGGTGGCAACGTATATTTATTTTATTTTTATTACATAAAAAATGCGTCGTTATTTTACGTCACACAAAATACGTATTCTATGAAAATAATAAAAATAAAATTGCAAAGTCCCCCGAAGTGAAAGTCCCGTCAAAATCGGTTCAGCCATTTCGAAGATTAGCCCGGACAAACAAACAGACAGACAAAAAAGCTAAAAATGCATATTTAGGCATTGGTAACGTGCAAATAACACAAAGAGACACTTCAATTTTATTTATATTATTATATATATAAAAAAAATGTGTAGTTATTTTATGTCACAAAAAATACGTATTCTGTGAAAATAATAAAAATAAAAGTGCAAAGTACCCCGAAGGGGAAGATATTTCCCCCTAATTTTAACAGTTTTTCATATTTTACGCAGGAACCCTAAATATTTACGGGATAAAAAGTACCCTATATTGTGCTCTGAACAGTCGTCTACCTACCAGTGAAAGTCCCGTCAAAATCGGTCCAGCCGTTTCAGAGATTAGCCGGACCAAACAGACAGACAGACAAAAATTGAAAAAATATTCATTTTGGTATATATACCGTGTATATATACATATGCATTTAGTAAAAAGCGGTAATTTTAATATTACAAACAGACACTCTAATTTTATTTATCTGTATAGATTACTTACAAATAGTAATTTAATTATTAACCTGGTACAAAAAAGGAGAGGTACGGTAAGAAGGTAGAGTAGGTAAGGTAGAGTACCGTCGCTTATTTTTTTTATTTGTCATGGCAATTGATGAGCACAGTCGTGAATGACGCGACTTTCGACCACTGCTCGTGGGTTCGATTCCCACACAGGACAAACATGTCTGTTTGTCTTGGTCTGGATATTTTTAGGAGAGGCAGCCCGTCTGGGGAAGTAAGTACCTCCACCTCACAGAAAACTGCAGCCAAATAACAACTCGCTACAGAGTTGTTGTGTTCCTGCGTGTGAGTGAGGTCACCATTAAGCTCCTAAGGGGCTGCTGTGTTAGCAGCACAGGAGGCATCGCCCGAGTGGTACTTAATGTATTACAAGCATTCATAGGCTTCGGTAGCCACTTTACATCAGATGAGCCGTATGCTTGTATGCCTCCAACGTTATATAAATAAATTATATTTTTTAATCTATTAAACAAAGTAAACCAAGTCCGTAAGTACCGTCATGTGGGGTGTATAACAACTGCCGAGTGACTAAAAATATTTATGAAAAAAAAAATACAAACATTTTAAATGGCCGTTTTTATTATGCTAGAAAAGAATATTTTATTAAAATTCTTTTAATTTCAGGCACAATAAAAAACCATTTACTGGAGCAGTCCAGTGGATAAAGAACTGGTCCCAGATTCGAATCTTGGCGTGGTCATCTAACACTAAATTCGTGTTTTCAGATTTATGTATACTTATAAAAATTTTTTTAATTATCACTTGCTCGGCGGTGACGTCCAAGAAATCATATTTCTAAAAACGTGTACCCTAGCCTCAGAAAAGTGTTTAACTTTACAAACAAAGACTGTGTGTTTATTATATACGAAGAATATTCGTGCAGAGACGTTACGGAACTTGGCTATAGATATGGGGTGTAAAAGGTTAATTGTACAATGCTACACTTCACATTAGTGATCCTAGTTCGTCTAGAGTCTAGACGAACTAAGATCACCCTATTACAATACCGATTAAGCGTCTAGACTCTAGATGCTTAATGAGTATTGTAATAGTGTGACACACGCAATGTGGCATGACACTTGACTGTAACGTCAGACCACCCATCTCTCATAAGTCTATGATACGACTTATAATACGTAACTATTTACAACACCTATATTTATCACTCGATCACAAAAGATCTTCTTCATGATTGAGGTGGTTTTGACTTTTACGAATTCGAGATTTTAATAAAAACATGTTCAGAAACGTTACTAGAAGGTAAAAAAGTCGATTATAAAGATGTTTGCCTGTGTGTCTGGCCGTGGTCACCCAGTTTAGATAACAATCTACGCTAAGCTTAACAAGATTCGGTATACAGCTAAAATTTGTAAATGTATAGAAAGGTTTTTCTGGATTATTTGTAACTAGAAAGTAAAGGGGGCTTTCATAAAAATGAATAAATCTCAATAAAAGTAAGACTGAGTATTCCAAATATATAAAAAAAACAGATTCGTTTATATTATACTAATGAACGAGTAATGTTTTATAATATTTTTTTCTGCGAAATAAAATTTTCTGCCAGACAACAACATAGTAACAACGAATAATAATAATACAAATCTTAACTCCGCAGGGTAGCTTGTGGCGAGGTGTTGGTGCGTAACGATACCACGGGTACTCGAGTACTCCAGGGAGTCGACCACGGCCTTCGTCTCCGGCGTGTCTTCCTCGGCCGGAATGGAAACTCAAGAAAAAACTTTGGCTTATCTTCATTGGCCGTCTAGAGTGGTATCGGTAGAGCAATATGCTCCAGGGGTGGAAGTGTTAAAGGGCATAATACCCCGAGTAACTTCAGAGAAAGGGCTGCACACTTCTCGTCACCCAAGAGTCACTCACACCGATGTTTTCTCCGGCCGACTTTCTCTAGCACTTCGGGAATGCATGTAGTGAGTGGCGAGCCACACCCTGCCGGAAGTAACATCAGATGATCAGATTTGGTAGATAGTTATGGCAGGCATTTGTCCCTTTTCTGTGTTAGCCCAGTACTAATAATTCCTCAAGATCTCATTTTAACAGCTCAATAATTTCCGACACATTCGCAGTAGTCCGTTGTATGCCTGCTGTGACCTGTTCATGGGGCCCTATTGATATCTCCAGGAGATATCAATAGGACCCCATGAACAGGTCCCGGCAGGATAGCAGGTCCCGGCGTGTACACAACATTACATATTCTTTTCAAAGGGGCCTCTATGTGTTGGAATCATATCCCCGCACAGGCCTATCGAATGACCTTGTTAATACCCCGTAAATCGAATAACCCGTGAATCTAGAAATACAAATAATAGTAGTAACTAAAGTAGTTATCAATATTTTCGAGAAAATGTATATATGCTATACTCATAGATTGAGGAGTTTTAGGATTCTTTATATACGTTCCGTTGCCAAATAGTAAGAAATAGAATTTAACAATTTTTTCAAGCATATCATAGTTATTATACTAATTTACTTTTTAGCACAGTGAAAACGAGAATTAGATACTTACAAAATATTATTTGCATATTCCTCAGAGGAAATAACCATGCATACTGCAACTGTATGTTAATAAACTTTTTAATGGAAATTCTATAAAGGGAACTGTAAGTGGAGCTCAAATAGAGAAGATTCAAAATTATGCTACTGAACCTGAAATTGAAGCGGCATCAAGTCGTAGTGTCGTAGTTACAATTAAATGTTTTTAAGACGCCAATCTTCCAAGGAATGAATGAGCGCGCCACCAATTTATGTTATATTTAGTAAACAATGAGGCGTACTTGAGTGATTTGTTTACATTTTATCTGCCACCTACGCTCGCCGTAGCTATTTGCACTCGCCGTATTGTGCTCATTACTGTGTTGTAAGCGCGTAATTGATGTTTTTCAAATAAGTACGAATATAAAGCGCGGAGTCGATTGCTTTGTATTTATTATTCCACTACCAGCTGCCCAAATTTGACTCCCCAAGACTTACACAGGAAACGTAAATATTTTAGGGATAATAAGTAATCTATGCGTTAATTTAAAACATACTCTATTCCTGTGCTATACAATCTTAGCCCCTATTTGTTTACACAACGTCAGGAGGCATACACGCATATGGCCCGCCTGATATTAATAAATAAATAAATATTGTCGGACAAATTACACAGCGCCATCTAGTAAGCGAAGCTTGTGTTATGGGTAGGTACTAGACAACTGATAAACATACGTAAATACATTTTTTTTTTGTAAATACACACTTATTATACATAGAAAATATCCAGATCAAGACAAACAGACATGTTCATGCACACAAATGTTTCTATTGTGTGGGAATCGAACCCACGAGCGTTGGTGTCAAAGTAGCGTAACAACGCGTTTCACCACTGCGCCACCGAGCTCGTCATGGTAATGGTAGCGTTATAGGCTACTGGCTACGGTATGCCTACCGATGGAAGTATCGCTCGTTCGATGCCACCTCCACCATACAAATAACATAGGTACGTAACAAGCATCCATACATCCTCACATACTTACAAATTTAAATTTGTAATATGTTACGTCACTGATACTACAAATAAATTGTACCTACAATAATAATTCTGTTACATACATAAGAATACCTTTATTGTTTACTTCACACGTAACAATAGTTCTCATATACAGCGGTGTAACAATAACTTGCATGCAGAAATGTCTAGATTAGTCACAATGTAATACCAATTTTTAGGTTCCGTAACAAAGAGGTGAAAAGGGTACCCACTGGAGCCCCTGTGTCTGTACCCGTCACTCCGTCTGTCAGTCACAGATCCAAAACAAAAAAATCGAAATGTTAATAAAGGTTTACGTAAATATAACTCTGCTTTTAGGCAGTTATGCGGCGTTTCAGCGTGACGCGTACAAACATGCAGACAGATAGACAAACAATTTTTTATTTTTTTTCTAAACATAAATCATATTATTTTTTCTTAAGTATCTCCTATGCATGATTTTTTTTATACAATGTCGGGAGGCAAACAAGCGTACGACCCACCTGATATAAAGGAGTTACCGTATTCTATGAACGCTTGCAATACATTAAGTATCACTCGCGCGATGCCTCCTCTGTTGCTAACACAGCACCTTCTTAGGAGCTTACTGGTGATCCCAATCACGCGCAGGAACACAAAAATCTTATATATTATATATACTCGTATAATAATGTATAAGTATTTGGGCTTTTAGGAGTCGTATCACGATGAAATATACTTTTACATTTTAAGTTAGACTTCCAGCAGTGCAAATTTTAAAATCACATCCAATTTCATGCAGTAGTTTTCGTGCTTGTTTGTCTTACTGTGTGTACAGATAGGTAACAAACTAAAAATCTAAAGATAATTATTTCAGCTTCTATTGCTCGTATAAAGACTCCTCATATTAATTTTTCTGAAGTATCTTCTATGCACTTACATTGGCTATTTATAATTTTATGTCATATACAGATAATACCTAGATATGGTGATCTATCCGTACCAAATATAATTTTAAAATCTAAAATTTTGATAGTTATCTACATATGACACATCGCCGAAAATTCACTAGGGTAGATCTAGATTCAACATATACTTACTTATTACTTAACTTAGCGACTTCAGGCCCAGATCTAGCTTTAGAAGACAACAAAGAACTTAAAAAGCATTATGTGATGAAACCATTAATTGCATGTTCCATGTCCGGTAGAAGAAAAAGCTTAAGCATACGGCTTGCATGATGCGAATTGGTTACTGTACCTTTCGCTTGGGTGTCACGACTCTTGCTGCTAAAGCATTTACTATTCGGGTATTTACCGGTAACCTTAGTCACACACACAAATACTTGTACACAACAATCGTCCGAGGAATTGTTATACGTAGATAACTTCGCACGCATGAATTACGTTCTCAGTGGGGCTGCTTATTACATGTTGGCGTGACAGAAGCTACATTGCAAGTGACACGATGTACCACGTGAGATTGAATTCTGTTCTTTAAAATTGCGTATAGACACTTTATCCTAAGATAAACATTTAATGTGTCAATACACGTTGTTTCGTGGTACTTAGTAAGTATTAACATAGATCTTCTAAGGTACGACTCTTCTGGTTACCTTATTCACTCGCAAGAACTTAAAAAAACAGCAGAGAATCCATTATTTCGCTGTGTTCTCATAGTCATGTCACAGCTTAGGATGAATCGTTCAAAAACAAGGTTTCTGTTGGTGCATTCAAGGTATATCTGATCAGAAGAGATGATTTTGGATTTTCTTATCTTAGTTTCAGTGGAAGTCAATTTACATATAAACCCTTTGACATATAAATTAAGCAATGAACATATAAATTAAGCAATTTTTAAAACGTTCACCTTTTTCACATTTAGCCCCGGGCGCAGTGGATGGACCTCAGTGGACCTTTATATTAATTTTACGGAGCTTTCCCCTTTCCCTAAAAATAAATAGATACCGGAAGTTCACAGATTAATAGGTGTACAGTAGTACACAGATACTAATTACACAGTTGTACGGATACTAATACAATTAAGTATTTTTGATATATACCAACGCAATAGCGTTACAAAATTAGGGCCATCTGAGCGACGCCCTACACAGAACGTACCTAATCTGACTTGTTACTACGTATCAGTAGCTGTTGATGTAACTGTGAACTTGGGTTTGACCGCCCTGCCGAGGTTTTTACTAGTGATTACCGAACAGAGTTCTTTAAAAAGAATTCGTTTTTATAGTGTCGGCAATCGACAAGGGATACCAATGGTGTCGCAAAACTATGACTATATGTAACAGCTTAATATTAGGTAGGCTGTACGCCTGTTTTCTGCCATAACACTCTGTTAAGGTAGAAAACAACGTGGTGACGTGGTAGCCTGTCAGAAACCGCAACGTCGTCATTTTTCAGATGTCGTCTATATACCTTCCTATAACTTTCCTGTGATATTTCTTTAGGTATAACGTACTCATACGTGTGTCGGTGAGTCAAGAACGGTTACGGGCCCAGGTGCCCATATACGAAGCCATTTTGTGAATATAATCAATTATTTTGAGGCCTTGACATTTCACATTGAATTAATAATAAGGGCTTAAATTAAAACATATGACTATAATAAACGTTAACTTTGATGTTATGCATTATATTGAAAAAATGTTTACATTCTTTTACGATGTTAGTTTTAGAGGGCAGATAAAAATTATCAATATAATATGTTCAACGCAACTTACGTTCTTATCTATCTATATTTTTATTTTTTGTGGCGTTCTTGGTATTCACGCCAATGACAATGTTTTTATTACTTTAACTCAGCGTGTACTCATGTAGGGCCGAGCTTAGTAAGTGACCGGGATTAGTACGTGACGATGCATTAAAATGACCTTGTGAGTATACTAGATATTACTTTATACTCATATTAATCTACAGATCTATCGATTACCTAAAACAAAAGACAAACACAACATGTATGACAAATACAAAGAGTTAGTTGGTTAGTAGTAAGTGAATACAATAGGTATTTGAACTTACTTAAATTAAAAAGATGTAGGTAAGCTGTCAAAGTGGCGTCTAGTGCACACATATCAGTAGAATTGTGAAAATAACGTCACCTCAGTCGCAGAGAATTAATACTATCAAAATTCGAGTAGCGCATGACTTGTGACTCTAATCTGGAGATGATATGCTTTTTAAGTTCGCTGGTAATCACCATTAGATGCACCAGCAAACCCGTCAAAAAGCATTTGTCGAGATCTAACCAATTACCAAATAAGGCTCTGGCAAAAGAGAAGTAGCGTATATGTAAATAAACAGTATACAATTGAGAGTTTACAAATGACCGCAGTCAAAATAACACCGCCGGCCGTGACAAGTTTAAGAGAGGTGTTAATTATATTTATATTATAGAGGTAGTAATTTAAGAGAGGTAGGATCCAGAGAGAGGTCGGAGCATGAGGCACATGCTCCAAATATCCGTCTGGAGAAACACCTCCACCTTACAGAAGACCGCAGCCGCTTTTGTTCTTAACTCTGTCTGTTCATCGACCTCTCATTTTATTTACCACATCACACATGGCAAAGCAAAAAAACGGAAAAATGGTTCCCCAGCGGCCATCCCCTCCACAACGTATGTGGACTTTTGCAACATCAGGGGTTTGCACTCGAACATCAACGCGGTCCATCATCACCTGGAAACCGCGCGGCCGACCACTTTTACTCACGAAGACACAAATATCCTCACCCGCCGACACTTCTTACTTGCATTACTCCGGGTACAAACTGGAGCACTTGTCTGTGCGTCATGCCGGGGTATGCTTGTTCGTCCGGGAGGATATTTGTTGTGGCCGATTGCATAATCTTGAAGACAGGGACCTGTCGATATTATGGATACGAGTAGATCAAGGCGGCCACACCCGGATTTACGCGTGCCTTTACAGGTCTCATAGCGGTGATTCAAGCACAGCTCGGTTATACGAGCACCTGCAAAGGTCGACTGACAGAGTCATCGAACAGTATCCCGCCGCAGAGTTAGTGATTTTGGGAGACTTCAATGCCCACCATGCCGAGTGGCTTGGCTCTCGGTGCACTGACTACGCGGGGAGATCTGCTCATGAATTTGCTCTGGCCTATGGTTTCTCTCAGCTGGTTCATTCTCCCACGAGAATACCAGATGTAGAGGACCATTCAAGCTCTCTACTGGACCTTCTGCTGACCACACGTCCGGATGAGTATAACATCTCAGTGGATGCACCGCTTGGCTCGTCTGAGCACTGCCTCATCCGGACTCAAGTGCCTTGTACCAGACGCGACCCACTTCGGCCTGCCGGATGTCGCCGCGTATGGCACTATAAGTCAGCAGACTGGGATGGATTGCGTAAATTCTACGCATCGTACCCGTGGAGGCAGCTGTGCTTCGATTCAGACGACATTGATTCCTGCGCAACCGCAGTGGCTGCGGCGATATTGGATGGCATGGAATGCTTCACCCCCAATCGCCTTGTAGCTACTGCGGGAGCTAATAAGCGGCCGTGGTTTAATAGGCATTGTAAGGAAGCTAATCTTCTCAAGCAGGGTGCTTATAATGCTTGGACCACGGCGCGTGCTAATGGGGATCCTTGTGTCTCTGTTTTAAAGCGCAAACTGAATGCTGCCTCGAGGCACCACACAGTAAAAGGGTGGTTGCTAGAACAAAATATTCGATTTTGTTGGCAGAGTTGGCGAGCGGCTTGCGAGCTTTCCCTCTGGAAGCCGTGCTTTCTGGTCGCCCGCTAAAGCTGCCGAGGGAAATTTCTGTCAACCTTCCATGCCACCACTGCAGAAACCGGATGGCAGTTTGGCCCATAGCGCTAAGGAGAAAGCCGATTTACTCGGTAATCTCTTTGCGTCTAACTCGAATATGAGTGACGGGGGAGCAGTGCCACCTACCATCCCGTGGTGCGGTAGCTCAATGCCGGAAATCTCTATCACCCAGCGAGATCTCCAGCGGGCCTTACTTTCTCTCGACATTCATAAATAGAGTGGGCCGGATGGTATACCGGCAGTGGTACTGAAGCTGTGTGCTCCTGAGTTGTGTTCTGACTGTTGCGTCTTTTCGCGCCTTCCTACTCCACTGGGCAAGTCCCGACTTCATGGAAGACCGCCAATGTGCACCCGGTGACCAAATAGAATTACAGGCCTATCGCCATAACCTCCCTTCTCTCCAAGGTGATGGAGCGTGTGATAAACACACGACTCCTAAGATACCTAGAGGACCACGACTTGGTCAGCGATCGTCAATTCGGTTTCCATCACAGTCGCTCGACTAGTGATCTTCTAGTGTATATTACACACCGCTGGGCTTTGGCGATAGAGAGTTAAGGTGAGGCATTGGTTGTCAGCCTAGATATGGCGAAGGCGTTCGATCGGGTCTGGCACCGGGGTCTTCTATCGAAGTTACCATCATACGGGCTGCCCGAGGGTTTGTGCAAATGGGTCGCCAGCTTTTTATCCAACAGATGCATAGAAGCCGTAGTTGACGGTGGATGCTCCGGTAGCATGGATATCAATGCTAGCGTCCCTCAGGGTTCTGTACTGCCTCCGACGCTGTTTCTGCTACATATAAATGATATGTTGTCAATTGATGGCATTCATTGTTATGCGGACGACAGCACCTCGGACACTTATTACACAGGCCGTGCAAACCTCCCCCGCCCCCTTGTGGAGGAAAGCCGCGATAAACTTGTGTCTGAAATGGATAGTACTTTGGCTAAAGTATCTGACTGGGGACGGCTTAACTTGGTCGAATTCAACCCCAAGAAGACACAAGTTTGCGCATTCACCGCCAAGAAAACTCCATTTGCTGTGGTTCCTAAATTTCAGAACACACCTCTTACCGTCACCAAAAGTATTAGAATGCTTGACGTCGAGATCTCCAGTGATATGCAATATCGCAATCACCTGGAGGAGAAGGTTAAGCTGGCGTCCAAAAAACTTGGTGTGCTCAACAGGGCTAAGCAGTACTTTAGTGCGGGGCAAAGACTTATATTGTATAAGTCTCAAGTCAGATCGCACTTGGAGTACTGCAGTTACCTTTGGGCGGGAGCACCTGGATACCAGTTTGGGCCATGTGATTCGATTCAGAGACGAGCTGTGAGAATTGTCTACAATCCTAACCTTACACACTGTATTGAACCCTTAAGTTTAAGGAGAGATTTTGCCTCCCTTTGTGTGTTCTACCGATTGTACAACGGGGTGTGTTCTGAAGAGTTGTTCGAAATGATGCCGACAGCTACTTTTTATAACCGCACCGCTCGCCGACGGCGGGGAGTTCACCCCACACGCTGGAACCGCAATGGTACTGTGCGGTTCCAGAGAAGTTTTATTTCGAGAACTCTCAAGCTGTAGAATGAGCTCCCAGCCGAGGTTTTTCCAAGGGTCTACAGCATGGAGTTCTTCAAGATATGCGTGCAGAGGGTCGGCAACGCATGACACCCCTGGTGTTGCAAATGTCCATAGGCTACGATGACTGTTTACCATCAGGCAGGACGTATGCTTGATCGAACCAATGACTGAAGTTAAGTACCTACCAACAAGTTCCTAAGCTGTACCTTAATAGGACTCATTAGAAAATTATGGTAACGTCTCTACATCAAGCGAGCTGTAGGCTCGTTAACTTCCCAATATAGAAAAACCTTATTGCATATGACATCTGGTTATGTTACAGTATCGCACATTTAATATGAAGTTGACCTCCTGTTTCGTTCATGTGCTTTATCTCTCTACTCCGAGAAAATTAAATAAACGTCGCCAAGGACGCTCGCTTGTCAGTCATGGGCCGTGGCTTGGCAAATTGACTTTGACAAAAGCTCGAATTGACTTTGTTTGTCATCTCAAACAAACTGAACGGGATATTCCGACGACTATTTGGGAATATCCCGTTTACTGAAAATCGAACTTCTTTAGGTGTGAATTGGTCAAAAGTTATGCGTCTCTGACATTTTTATTTGCTAATTTATTGTTTTTTGGAAACCCAGTTGTGGTCGTTCTTGGTTTTTATTTAATCTAATGGAAACCAATTTTCTGTTTTTTAAAGAACTTCGGTAGAGTATCAAGCATGCGGTCCAGTTGTTTTATACTGGTTACCGTAGTCTATGAGTGAAGGAATATGACGAAATTTAAGTTTCAGGTGGTATTAAATTTCAGGTGGCGGTAATATTTTTTTATCACGTCGCGTCGTGTGCTCATCACCCGACGTGGCAGATGGAGGCTCTAACATACGAAAATGTGAAATGCACACTGTAACTTATGAACGCTCGCAATACTAGTAGTATCGCTCGCACTTTGTCACCGCTACTGCCAATTCAGCGACTCTTCACTGGCAAGCTCACATTTCTTTACAACATCCACGTTACATAGGCAAGGTAATCGTACAGAATAAAAGGGCGTAACATTATACTACGTTATATTGTAAATTTTTGTAGTAATTTATTCGCCCGATTAAATATGTCAAATATTGATTTTAAGAGTAGTGATAGCCCAGTGGATAAGAAACCGGCCTATTGAGTCACAGATCCACGGTTCGAATCCTGGCATTACCTACCACTAAATTCTTGTTTTCGGATTCATGTACCTTCATGTTTGTAATTATCACTTGCTCGGCGGTGATGGACATCGTGAGGAAGCTCGCACGTCCTAGAAATTATATTTCGATATACGTGTGACCTAACCTAAGAAAGGTCTGGTTTTCCTTCTGGGTCGTGGAGGTCTTACGACTGTCGCTCCATGTCAAAGTCAGTAAGTATCTTCGCCAAATCTTTAGGCTTAGGTAGCGGATCCCGCCAAACCTAATGAATTAGGAAACGGGGTAACGCTAGGATATAGAAAATTGATTTTAAAGTAACAGAATTGTTTTTGTTCGTTAGCTTTTAATGTCCTCACTATAGTTCTCAAAATAATTTTCTCATGTATGAAAATTAAAACAAAATAGACCATCTACATAGGCTTGCAGTCGCAGGAGTGGAATAGCTTTTAATTCTACCTGGGCTTGTTTTTTTAGTTCTTTAGCTCTTGGGTTTACATGTGGAGTATAGGTACGCGGCTCACGTACAATCTTTAGACGCAACCTCGCCTGTACATGGGTGTTGTAGTTTTTAGGCTAAACTAGGTATTTTTAGATAAATCAATTGTTGTAACTGGCTAATCATAAAACCTATTGTACGAGTATTCTATTTTTATATTTTTAACGTTGTTACGTTGTTTATAATTTGACACTTGAGTACTTCAAATATATACTCGTACCATCTTCAAGTTGGTCATGCTTTTTCATTGATTTAGCTAAAAATACCTAGTTTCGCCTAAAAACTACAACACATGGTACACCCTGACAACTAACAAACTAGGCACTGACGAGAGAACACGGTAGTTCTAAATAAGCAGCACAACTGGGGAAATAACATTGAGTGAATAATGTTACTTCTCAGTTACACTAGTTGTACAATGGGTTGTACAGTCAGTGTAACTAACGCTTATACAATGGGTTGTGCTCTGAGGAGTTGTTCGATTTGATGTTAACAGCCATGCTCTACAATCGCACCGCTCAACGATGGCTGAATATTCAGCCTCACATACTAAAGCAGAGCGTAAATATAATATTGGTCGCGTGTTATGCGGTTCCAAAGAAGTTTTCTACCGCGAACTCTTAAGTTGTGGAATGAACTGCCTGCCCAGGTTTTCCCTAGGGATTACCGCATCATGTTCTTCAAAATGGCGTGAAGAGGCTTTTACAAGGTCGGCAACGTACAAGTGACAACCCTGGTGTTGCAACTGTCCATAGCCTACGGTAACTGCTTATCATCAAGCAAGCCGTATGCTTCTTTAGCACCACCTCCAACTTACAGAAAACGAATAAGGTTGTTATGTTTAAACGAGCGAGTAAAGTCACCTGTAAGCTCCTGTGGTGATTCTGCATTAGTAGCGTGGCGATATTTCGGGCATTGCAAGAATTTATAAGTTTCAACAACCGCTTCACATCATGACGTAAGGTTAGGAACGAAAATTGTTCATATCTCGGCTCAAGAGGGTAATCGAAGAGATCTTGAGCATCTTTTGATATCCCCAAGGGCGTAGTAGGCAATGTGAAACTTGGATAGGGTAATAATCAATCATTGTGATACAGCTTTAGTAGTATAGGTAGGTACATATAGTTAAATAAGTATCACAATGCTATGGTGATACAGTCCCAAATCATTTTTGTCGTTTGATGACTGAATACAGAAAAGAACTTTCCATTATTTGGATGCATCTTTTTCATGGCGGTCGCTACACGAAGCGAAGGACTTTGTAGTCCGCTGCGTAGTCCCTATAGTACCGACATATATTTACATAGGTATATGTATAGGGGTGACGGACTCTTTTAGCAAAATTATAAGTAAGTTAATGTAATTTCTATTTATGCAACATGTATTTCAATCTTACTACTATGGGTTCAAACCTGAAATAAACGCATTTTATTTATTTATTTATTTATATATGCAAAGCGACTGGACAAGTATCACTTTACAGAAGCTCTTATGTGAAAAAAACGTATTGGCTCAGTTTTACGAAATATTTATCAGTTAATACATTCAGGCGTTATTTTGCGAAAGTCAAATTTACATGCAATTTGATCTAACCTGCTTTGTGTGCTTCCGCCACCGATCAGTTCATGCGGCCTAGCGCCGGCCGGCATCCATAATATTTATCACTCATTAGGTCCTTTTCACAAAAAGTCGTCTATTTATAAACTATTTAGAAAACTAAAGTATTTCAATAAAAAGTATAATTTGCTTAATTAAAGGAATTATTGAAATGGACTATACCTCAGCTGAGGACGGCAATCGGTGAACTTTTAAAGGCTATTTTCACTGCCAAATCGATTTTTTACGCTGTAAAATGGAAGCTCAATTCCGAAGAAAATGGAATTCAGTTTAAACAAAGTCTAGTGGTGATGATGGAGGATTTCCAGTAGCAATTTTGAACCGGATGACTCTACGCTATGTGAATACTATAAAGCAATTTTTCACAAGTTTATTTTTTTTGACAGCGAGCTAGTCCATTATAATATTTCATTTACAGTGTGTAATACCACTATCTGCATGAATTCTTGTGCACATCAAAGAAGTTGTAATGAAGAATGCTGGCACAGGTCCACCATACACTTACTAGCAGCTTCTTTTGACCCAATTTGCTTTTGGGATTTGATTTAGCTACCTCCCCTGTGCCCAATCAGTGCGATGGACGTTTTGGATTGGCATACTGGATTTTCTTATTTAAGTCTAGTGACTAACAAACACAGCCAATCTGATGTAAAGTAGCCTATAAGCGCTTGCTCGCAAGGCACCTCAGTTGCTAACACAACACCTTGTCAGACGGTTACCTCACATAATCGCAGGAAATGAACAAGGAGTTATTTTAGCTGCTGATTTTTGTGAAGTCGAGGCCTCAGAGATGCTTTGATGCGCTTATTTTTTTTCGCTAGAGCTGCTTTGTTAATTAGCAGGGTGCATCACGTAAAGGTGAGGTCAGTTTTGAGTTTAAAGATGCTAGCGAGCCACATACACTCCATACGATATTTTTATTATAAGAGTCAATCAATTCGAATCAGAATTCTCTCATTAGTAGGATAGGGTGAGTCCGGGACACTTGACTAGCCGTCTTTTTTACTATTAACGCTTGTAATATATTAAGTATCACTCGGGCGATGCCTCTTCTGCTGTTTATACAGCAACTCCTTAGAAGCTTACTGGTGACCTCACTCACACGCAGGAACACAACAACCTTCTAGGGAGTTGTAGCAGCGGTTTTGTGCGAGTTACTTCCCCAGACGGGCTGCTATGATGCGCCCTACCTCTCTTAAAAATCCAGAGCAAGACAAACAGACATGTTCATACACACAAATGTTTGTCTTGTGTGGGAATGGAAACCACGAGCGTTGGTGTCAAAGACGCGTCGTTCACGACTGAGCCACCGAGCCCGTCAAGTCACCGAGCTGGTCGAATAAATTAGAATTTGTTAATAATACTGTGTTTCTTCGAATTACAGTCGACTCCAAATTACAATTCAAGGTGGGACGAAAGTAGCGTGATTTTGATTGAGTTTTAATATAAATAAATAATCTGGTTGTTGATTTTATAATCATAGAATTCTATATAGAATATATATAGAATTCTATGATTCTATCTATATCTATCATAGAATTACAGTAATATTCACTTTTTGTAGCTTCATTTTTTTTTTATTTTAAACAATTATTATTATATTTTTAAGAAAGTAATAATGATTAAAATAATTAAGTAATAGTTTTTTATTAACATTGACGTATTAAAATATTTCAGATTTATAAAATATTTTTCATTATTTTTCCTATATACATAGACATAATCAAGTCTCCCACTCTACTAGGGTCAACTCTCACGTAGGTACGTTGGAGACTTAAATAAAACATTTTTATGATAAGCTGTTAGCGGCTGAAATTGTCGAGTTAATAATAAATTTAATGCTAATGCTTTGCATACTAACCTAAGAAAGATCCGTGGGTGTATTCACAATAATTCACATTGTCACGAAATACTATTCGTATTTGAATCGAAAAGTATTGGGATACAGAATAAACAGCCTAGCAGATAGCATGCAACCCTGATTGACATGAATTTTGACATGCTACCATCTATCCGCATACATGCTGAAATTCTCTCAATCCTTGTAAGTGGACTGCACAGCACGGAGGAGTGAACCATCAATCCCATATCTCGGCAATATGCCTCAGATTTTTTTTTTATACTACGTCGGGAGGTATACAAGCATTCGGCCCACCTGATGTAAAGCGGGTATTGTAGCCTATAAATGCTTGCGATATATTAAGTAAAACTCGCACGCCTCCTCTGCTGCTTACACAACAACTCCTTGGGAGCTTACTGGTGACCTCACTCACACAACAATCCTCTAGGGAGTTGTTATTTGGCTGCGATTTTCTGTGAGGTGGAGGAGTACTTCCCCAGACGGGCTGTTTTGAGGCGCCCTACCTATTTTAAAACATGCAGACCAAGACAAACAGACATGTTCATGCACACAAATGTTTGCCTTGTGTGGGAATCGAACCCACGAGTGTTGGTGTCAAAGTCGCGTCATTCAGGACTGAGCTACCGAGCTCGACCTCGAGTTTCTATCGCACAACCCTATCAAATGCTTTTTCAAAATCCACAAAACAGAAAACCTTCTGGCCTATGGCCAGATGCTTCTCCGCGATATTGCGGACCGAGAAAACTTGATCCGTACATCTCGTTCCATTATGGAATCCTCCCTGTGCCGCCCACAGCCCACAGCATTCCATCCGATTTCACCCCCATTCTCCTTTCAATTACCTTTCCATATATATATACTTTTGCTGCTAAGCTGATCAAACTGATGGCCCTCCAGTCCATTGGGGCCCTTCCGGCATAGATTGCGTATCAGAAGGCGTCCCGGACGTAAGTGTCACCTAGTTTGATCATCTCAGCTGTGATCATATCAATCCCCGCTGACTTTCCATTTTTCAGGTTTCGTATCGACCATTCGATTGAATCACTTTGTAGAAAAAATAAAATTGAAAGTACCTACTATCAATTAGCTGACATTGTGGTTAATTTTACATGGAAGTTGAACACGACACAAGCTATCACATACATGACATGCACTCTCGAACATAGAAACAAGTTACACAAAAACACCCACAATTACAAACACTTTTTACATGTACAAACACACAAAACCTGACATACATATATTCTATCGAAAAGTACCAAGGTACATAAAAATGTAAATGATGGTAACATACTAACATGTAAGATAAAGAGGAGCGGTGTCTCCTGTCACAGGCATTCATATGCTTAAAAGGAGACTACGTATATAACTTAAGAAAAATTTGTATGATAAAGCAAATAATTATTATTACTCGTATATCTCTTATTTCCCGGTCATTTGATAGGCGTGCGCGGGGATATGAATCCAACGCGTAGAGGCCCCTTCGAAAAGAATGATGTAATGTATTTTACCCGCTGTGGCCTGCTTCAGAGGATAGTAATGGGACATTATACCCACAGGTCACTATATTGGGACTATAGGAAATATGTCGGAAAAAAGTGGGCTATTAAACGGAGATCTGGAGATATTATTACAACTAGGCTATTGCAGAAAAGGGTCGGACGCCTGCCATAAATATCATAATCTGATGTTACATTAGGCAGGTGGTGACTCGCCACTCACTAGATGGACCCGCGAAATGCCAGAGAAAGTCGGCCGGGGGCAACACCGGTATGAGTGACTCAGGGGTGTCAAAAGGTGTGCTGCGCTTTCTTCGAAGTTACTCGCGGCGTTATGCCCTTACAACCCTGAAGCGTATCACAAGATAAAGCGATATGCTCTATCGACTCCTCTCAGGAGAGCTCAGAGTCCTGCGTGCCTCCTTGACCTTCCACTCCGGCCGACGAAGACACGCCGGAGACGAAGGCCCTGATAAGCCTCTCTGGAGCACTCGGGTACCCGTGGTGTCGTCACGCTTATATTATTGTTCGATCTCATCCATAGTTTATACCTTCGTCGGACGCCGTCACCGTGGAGTAAGCATCAAACTCACTCTCAATGCCAGCGTCGGAGGCATAGCCATACATTTCTTCGCTCCTTATCTTTTCATGATCTCCGCAAGGGATACGCACTCACCAGTGCTGCTACTTCTTGTAAAGTCCCACAAATCGGCTTACCGTTATTAAAGGCTATTGTATGCATTACAGTATTTCGAAGACATCTATTAAAATCAATCATACTTTTTTAGTCAATCCGCCTCCATGTATACCTACGTGTGAATATCGTGCTGATGAAATAAAGTATTCGACATGAGGATTTTACATGAAATAGTCATATTTTAGTTACTGTTTATGTTAACTATAGAAGAGCGGGCAACCCTGGCACGGGTAATATATTACCTAAAAGGGTAGCTCAATAATTGTTGTAAATGTAAAAGAAGTTTTTGTTAACAATAAAGCATTTGTATTTGAGGTTTCGTTTTATACATAAATCTAGAATTGACTTACCTGCTCTTCGTTCACTCTCTTATCTCAATAGGGACCAAGAACAGCTTCATAGCTGTCTCGTTTTGTCCCAACTCATTCATTCAAATCTCCACTCATAATAATTCTTTCATTCCCTTCAGCTAAATCCAGAACATCCCTCACAATGTCCCAAAACTTCTCTAGTTCTTGAGGACACGCTGAGCTTACGGGAGCGTATGCTACAACCAGAAATTCTCGCACGATCCCAAGTTTTATACGAACCCAGAGAAGTCTAGCCCTACCAAACAGTAATCTCTTACACCCGTCACTAAGCGAGAGGAGAATACGACACCTACACCAGCACTGTCATGATCGTCCCGGTCTACCCCAGACCATAGGGCCATCATTCCACCTGGCAGATCATCGTTGTCGTTTAGTATATCACACACAAAACATCTAAACGCCTTTCATTCATTACGTTCATCAGCTCGTTCGTCTTATCATTCAATCCACCTCTCACATTCCACGTGCCTATGCAGCACTCTGCTCTCCTCGACCCGCCGGAATTGACGCTGCGTGGTGGGTGGCAGCCCCCACTGCGAACTTAGGTACATGCACCTAAGTTCGCACTGACGGGGGCGGATCGCGAACGAGCACGCTTCTGGCATATGACCCCCAAGTATGTATTCCTTGTTGGCTAAATAAATAAAAGAAATAATTCATTTTTTTAATAGTTTATTTCATTAAAATAAATTATTGGACTATGTGGGGATCGTCATTGCTCAGTACTATGATAAGATATTTAAGTGTGACAGTCAAACAGGTTATAAGAAAAAATAAAGTGATAGACAAACACATATGTAAATGGTTCTGCTTTTTTCTTCATTGGATGTAATCCTAAAAATAAGAATGTACAGGTAATTTTTATAATGCAAGCGTAAATAGAATGGGGTAACTTCTTTCCATCGGGCAAGCCGCAAGCTTGAATGTTGTCTTAACAAGCTTTTAGTCATAAGGTTAACTATATAAAAAAAAAAAATAGTAATATGTTATTAATGTTTTCGAAACGTAAACAGAGTTTTGAAAATGTGTAAGAAGTGAATAAAAGAAAAATATATTTATGTTAAAATTTTAATTACTACAAATTTTCAATCAGGCCGCATTAATCATACATAGCGTTACATGCCGCTGAACAGATTCTTGGATTGAAAAGGCTAAACAAATGCACAGAAAATAATGTTGTAAGTAAATCATGTAAACATATTTAATTTATGAAACTGGATACGATTTCCAGATGTAACATACCTATTATACATTGATGAAAGTATTACCACCAATTACTACTTTCGAAATACATTTTATTACGTAATAGTGTTCATGGAGCCATAGAAACCGGCGAACGTGCATGAGAAGAACAATGTATGTTAAAGAAGCGAGAGAGGTATGTAAGGTTCGAGTCACGTGGCGCTCGGTCCTCTCTGCCTACCCCGCAAGGGACTTGGCGTGAAGTTATAGATAAAGGTACCTATTAGATAATAGAATATATTTCTGTTTTGACAACATATTGAAATGTTCACTACTGGCCTTGTTTTTTTTTTTTTTCTAAACGGCCACGTCAGCGCCAATAACGTCCTCGTAATGTTTAATTCTTATTAAATATGTTGTAAGAGCTATAGACAATTTGATCTAAACTGTAAAAGCTATAGGTTATGTATGACTTTATACTAGTAAGTATTACATTATAATATTTATTTATCCTCATTTACATCATCCGCATAGTTTTACATGCGCTTTTTGGTCATAGTTATAAAAGAGCAGACGTAAAATGCATCATCATCATTATGGTACGGTAAGGAGAGCAACCGATACTGAGAGACGCTCTGCTGTTGAAGAGTTCATTGCTGAAATGAATCTTCTTATTCACAATACCCCAGAAGCACCACCAACTTTAACAGTCCAATGGGCGAGTCTTCTATTGACGTCACACCTTCTATTGTAGACGTCTGAATACCAAATTGGCACGTTTTACCTGAAACTTCTTGCAGTGATCACCGTCTGACCGTTTGTGGCTTCTCCCCGGTTGTTGACAACTTACACCCGCAACAGTATACTGGCTTTCAATATAAAACTAAAAATGTAGATTTGGCAGGCTTTGCTTCCCTTTTCGTTCTTCGCGCCGGGGAATTCACTCGTGCTGAACTTACAGTCACGGAAAGTGTTCAAATTATGTCTGACACATTCATATATTGCGCTGACGTTATATTGGGCCGAAAAGCTATAGTAACTAAGAGACGCTGTGACTGGTGGAATGATACGCATGTCAGGCTGCGTAGGAGTCTCCGCTGTGCCCGACGTAAGGTTTCTAATTTAAGAAAACGTAACAACAAAGGAGAAACATATCAAACAGCTCTGAGTAACTTCCATATTCTAATCACACTATCGCGCTGGCGTCGAAAAATCTAAAGGTAATTTGCTAAAACGAATAGTAGAAAGATTAAATTGCGAGGGACCGTGGTTTCCCCTGTATCACGAATTCAAGACGCATTGATCATGCCTTTGTTTCAATATTAAACTGGATAATACCTACACCCTCGGTGTAGAGGAAACTACTGGTCCACTTCTGCGTGCTTTTATTCCGGATGACTGTCCTGATAATGACAGTGACTACCGTCGCGAGCTGAGGACCGCGGTAGATCTATGCCCTGCCAATCCAATGTCAACTATGGTGCCAATGGACGAATTTCTACATGTTATTAAAACATTACCAATAAATAAGCTTCTAGTGATGATACAATCTCAAAGAAAATGATCAAACAAGCTTGTAAAGTAGCTTCTGAATTCTGAACCTATTTTAAAAACTCCAGGAAAGTTACCTTTTACAAAAAGGTAACTTTCCTGGAGTTTTGCACACTGATGTTATAAAGATAATACCAAAAAGCGGTGATAAGCAACCCGACGATCCAAAGTCTTATCGCCCTATTACCCTACTACTATCGCTGGGTAAACTACTTGAACGTTTAATTGTGCCAGTTTGTTGCCCGGTGCCACTCAATTTCGGCTTTGCCATCGGCAGATCTACTGTTGCGGCACTTGAATCTCGGCTTTGCCATCGGCAGATCTACTGTTGCGGCACTTGCGGTGCGTAAAATTGTGGAACTCTCGGATTGTAAACGTTGTAGGTATTTTCTTAGACATTTCAGGTGCCTTCGATAATGCTTGGTGGCCAATGTTGTTGCTGAAACTAAAGGCGAGAGGTTGCCATAGCAACATATACTCCCTTATTCGATCGTACTTTTTCAATGGTACAACTAAATTAAAACTTGGCCATTATGCTGCTTCGAAGTTGCTAACGCAGGGCTGTCCTCAGGGTTCAGTGTTGGGGCCGTACTTTTGGAATATCGGTTTTGATGACTTTTTTAGCCTACCCTTACGGAATTTAGCCTACCCTTACGGAAAGGGTGCTCATTAACTGGCTACGCCGATGACGGCCTCTTATTAATATGAGCTAATTCCAGGTCAAGTATAGAAAAACTAGCCAGTACTTGCCTCAGCCTGATTTCAGACTGGGGCTATCGTAACAGTCTCGATTTCGCACCCCACAAAACATATCAACTCTTACTCAAGGGAAAATTCCAGGTTCCGCCGCGATTACACTTCAATGGAGTATCAGTTGAAAATAAAAACCCGGTTTGTTACTTGGGATTACTGTTAGACAAAGGTTTTAATTACATTGAACACATGAAGCAGGTTGGAGAAAAAGCTAAAAAGAACTTTTATGTGTTAACTCGAATTTCCACCTTGACGTGGGGCTTAACTTTTAAAACGTTAAAAATTATTTACACAGCCACATATTTGGGATGTATTACGTACGGTTGCTGCAAAGTCAGCGTCTCGCTTTAATATTTCTATGTAAATAGTATAGAATTGTGAGCACTGAGGCACTACCGATGCTGGCAGGCATGTTACCAGTTGACTTCGAAATACAACGCCGTGCTTCAATGTACTATATATATACTATAACTCTATAAAAAACATCCACCTACTATAAAAAATACACAAAGTATACTATAAAAAACATCCACCCTGACTTTCTAAAACACCGCGATCATGACAAAATACTTAGATTGTTGAAACCAATTGACAAGGTACTTGAAACTTTGCTGTCTGAATAGCAAGAAAGATGGGAAACTTCTACTAAAGGATGCCACTTGTATCTGTTCTGTTAATTAGTGTGAGACAGATTAAATAAAGAGTGGTTCGAAGTTAATCATCCTGTTGCGCAATTTTATCTGGGCATGGAAACTTTAGGGCTAAGCTCTTTTCGTTTCGACAAATCATGAATTCGAGCAAACTTCATCATGTTCTCTGGGAGTGCGATCTTAGGCGTCGGAAGCTGAACGATATATTAAATTCCTTGCATGTCATATCCGGGGTAGTATACTATTCTGATTTGGTTGCAACAGGGCAGAATTATCGGGTGTTTAGGCGGTTCTGGAATCTACATTACTGGAATCGATGTGTTAGGTAACAACTATTTAGGTCCCAATAGTGTTAGATATCTGATAAACCTTGGTGCACGGCAGTTGAGTTTCACTTGACTAGTCATCTCTTTGAGGTTTTTAATAAATAATTTAATAAATTTTAATAAGCTCAATTTTCCAAGAGGGAAAGTCAGTTCCAAAACATCGTACTCCTACAAATTTCTTCTGATTAAATTCTTTGTGAGTTCCAAGGCAGCTGTAATTTAACGCCGCGACAGCAATAAACTTTACTATTGCTTTTTTGGTGGTCGCCGCTGTTAATTCTGGCTATACAGGAGACACAGTAGTGAGAATGAGTGGTGGGCATGTCCCATGAAGTATTTATATCATAAATCATTGTCAATATGCAAGTAATCAAAATTTTACTTATTAATACCAAAGTAACTAAGTACCCTTGGATATACCTTTGGTGTTAAAGACACTATGAAATATCAATTGCTAATCAAATATCGCGCCTATCAAATTTACGTCTTTTGACGCTCCGATTTCGACTTATATAGAAAATTCTTTATCAGTGCAATATAAACTGAACTCACAATATGAACAGACAAAAAATATTACTGAATGTAATCTTTGTAAGCCAGCTTTAGGGTAACAAATCATTCTAAAGTGTAAGCAGAGTTCACAAGGTATAATAGAATAGAAAATAAGAAAGTGATGAAAAACTAAAATAAACTGGACAAATTATATCGTTAATTTATCCGATAATTCGAAAGTTTAAAGTAAGATGAAATGAATTCATCAATTTAGGCACACACTCATAAAAAGCCGTTAATAAAATAAGCCTCTGTTTACTTTCTCTAAATTTTGTGACTTTCATACATTTCGTTTTGATTTAACCTATTGCGTGTCGCGGTACTCAAACATTTAAAAAAAATCTAGATTTCTGCATAAATTTGTAAATTTCGTGATGTTATGTATAAAATACCGTACATCAATAAAACTCACGATAAAATAATGATGCAACTATCGTTAAAATATGCTGGGAATGTTTAAATTACAGTGAGTGTGATATAAATTCCACTAATTATTTCTATAGAAATCTTATGCAAGCTACCAATGCCTTTTGAAATACTTTTTTGAGAATTGAAAATGAAATTATAAACTGGAAACACTCGACATTTCCACTCTTACACTCGACATTTCACATTTAGGTATACCATACCATTCACACAGAGTATATAATAAAAGCATTAACCATATACAAACGTACATGATGGGAACATCAGTTAAAGTTGGAATTCGAAAACAAGGATATTTTGGACTAGTTTATTGAAAATATTAGACGAGGCCTTTTAGATTTGAGATGTCTAGTTATCTATTGATATACATTGATTACTTACATATGAGTGTTAAAGATTGGTTAAAGAATTCAGTGAAATTACAAGGAACCAAGAGATTTTATTGACCGTACTACAATTGTACAACGAGGTCGCCTTTGACGCTTACATTCATTACGTGCTATTTGCAGTCTAACAAATTAAACTTATGGCGCTATGATCGCGACCGTAGCTTCTTTAATAGAAAAAAATATATAGCTAACATTAAGTTTGTTTGACCCATAAATTGGTAAGTTAAAATCCTGAAGAATGTATTTGTATATTTTACAGATGCAATTAAATATTTGTAGTTATAAGACAGGATAATAACAAAATAGGTAATTTTATGTACAATCCTGCCTCATAAACAAATTTAATTACAGCTATTAACTTATGCACAGATATATTTAATAAATACCTTCTTCAGGGATGCCGTTATAGTTTGTAGAAGTATATTTTTTCTGATGCGGATGCATCTACCGTGGACAGAGCGCCTTATGTTTTAATTAATAAAAATGGTAATTAACCTACATTATCACAATGAAATAAATATTATCCACCTTTTTTCCACTTTTCACCAGGTGTATATTCAGTCATGGGCCTCCCAGATATGCCACAAGTGCCAATACCAACTCTACCAGCTAAATTATCAGGAGATGCAAATATACTCTTTCCCTTTACACCGGGCTTCTTGGCCGCTTTTGTGTGAAATGATAACCACTTATTCTTTTCACTTTCTCTTTCTTCTTCAATCTGTTTGAACCTCTGTTGCTTTTTTTGTTTTTTCTTCTTTAGATACTCTCTGTTATAGCCCTTTCCATGTCTGAAAAATAAATAATGACAGTATCTCGTGAGTAAAATACATTTTGTTAACTAAATTAGTTTTGTTATTATAAAGACGTTTCGAATGCTTTGCAGCGTCCGTGGTCGCAGGAACAAAATAAATAAATTCAACAAAATAAATAAAACACGCGATACTTCCGTTAAAAATTGCTTAATTAAATTAGGAGCAAACTTTCTTTGACGTCATAATACAATGACATAACAATTAGCGCTTATAATCAGATTATTTAAGAGAGGTAGGAACCAGCTAGAGTTGCTATGCTCCACTTCCTCCGATTTTACATTTGTTGCAGTGAGGTAAAGTATGACTTCTTGCTCCAAATATCCGTCTGGGGAGGCACCTCCACCTTACAGAAGACCGCAGCCAAATAACAACTCTGGAAGGATTGTTATGTTGCTGTGCGTGAGTGAGGTTGCCTGCTAACTAAGAGGTCGTTGTTCGGACAGTGGGAGGACCGGTGTATGTTGAAGGAGTGTGGGCGCGGCAGGCTGGCATGAGAGTCAGGGAGACCCGGTGAAATGGTTGACCGCTGGCCGCCTGTAGGTTAGTAGGGTTCCCGAACTCAGGGAATATTTAAGCTCCACCCTGGGATAATGGGAAAGACATCGCGCTTTTGACCTTCACCTGTTCATTCATCGATTTCTCATTTTTTACTTCATCACATATCATTGTAAAACGGAAATAGAAAAATAGTCTCCCCGCGCAAAGGTCGCGTACTATGCGATTCCAGAGAAGTTTTCTTCCAAGAACTCTCAAGCTATGGAATGATCTCCCAGCAGAGGTTTTTCCAAGGGAGTACAGCATGGGTCGGCAACACATGAATGACATCCCTGGTGTTGCAAATGTCCATAGGCTACGGTGACTGTTTACCATAATGCAACCTTAGTGGTATATAAACAACTCATTTTTTTACTATAACAACTAATGGTAGTAAAACTACAGGTTTGTGCATATTACTCACTTGCTTTCATCGCCACTTAAAGGTCTTTTTAATCCTGACCCTAATGATTTGATATCAGTAACAGAAACCAGTTCCAAAGTTGTGTAACCATCAAATTTTACTTTAAAGTTTTCTGTGCCAATTTCCTCAATAACAGCTTCATAGAACCTGGAAAATCATTACAAATAAAAAGACAAAATGCAGTAATTTTTAATAATTTGCCAACAATGAGCGATTATCTGAATTATACAGTATTCAGGCCTTAAGGAAATTCACATGAAGATATTGATAGTATCTCTGAATATTTTGGTGATCTATCACTGTGTATTAATTCTAGTAATACACAGTGATAGATCACCAAATTATTCATAGATTTGCTGTGACATACACATATGTATTATTTTTCTTTTTGGTGTGTACAGATATTGCTAAAATATAGCTGGTTGCACAGCAGCAGGAGTCACATACTGTCCTCATATGTTAATAAGAATGTGTAGACAGTATGTTTATTTTTATTTGGTATAAGTGACATAATAATGTTTATCCAGTGTAGGAATCGAACCACAAGTGTCGGTGGCAAAGTGGGGTTACTAAATACTGTGCCACTGATATTGATACCAAATTTTATGTCAATAGCTTTTACTGTTTGATCCTATGAGATTGTGACCAAAACAGGCCAATGTGAGGACCCTAAGCATTCTATACAATTATTGTATTGACCGATAAATAAAAAGCATATAGGAAAGATTTCATAACAGATATGATAGATGGTGATACAACTATTGCTATTTTTGATGTAATTAAACCCAGGCTGGTGCATGAATCACAATGAGAAAATAATGTGTGTTACGACATAGACTGACGTTTGTATGAATAAGGTCTAAAAGAAATTTCAGTGAATTAACCCGTCGAGGCCCGCTATGTACTTTTTACACGCATACCGCCATAAGCCTGGTCATATATGACCTATGTTGGTGCTCAAGGGGTTAAGGGTCATTCCAACATGATTATTGGGACAGCATTCCTTATTTGCAGAAAAAAGTTAGAGTATGATCAGTAAAGTATTTAGAGCAGGTTTAATTATAAAAAGGAAATTATAAAAATACATTGTTACTAAATAGCATTGGGTAATTAGGAGCAATAAATTGAAAAACTAGTTATTTCCATACAAAAACTCATAATAATATGGTGTTTTGGAGATGATGTTATGATGTATATACTTTTACTCAAATGTTTAGAACTAATAGGTATTTTGTGTAGTAATATCGAATTTTATAATAGTATTAGAATTATTATTTTGAACACTAATCCAATATCTCAAAAAGTCAAATTAGGCCACATAAAATTATTTGAATTCTGACTGTTTACTTAAAAATTAAAACTTATAAATTAAAAACCAAATTTTCACTTCTCTCTACTATATACAGTTGACTTACAAGTTGCATACAAACTTATACTTGTGCTTTTTTGAACTATGATAATGCATAATTTCCATTATAATTGAAGATTATAAACTAATATCTGAAATAGAGATATTGTGAACCCAACTAGAAGTAGATGCAGTATATTGTTTTAGGTAGTTTCTAATTCATATCCAAAATTGACTGGTCAAATGTTACTTACTAATGGGAATAATAAGTTACAGTGAGACCATAAAAGTCATTTTACACAAAACTTTCCTTTGTTGGTTCGACTTGCTTCAATTTGTAAGAAGATATTCTCCACTATTGACTTTTCACAACTCTGCAATATTTCCTGCCAACTGACACCAAAATTGCGCCTTCCTTGTTCATTCCATTTCTCAAGTACACCGGCTCTTGTTACCTTGATCTGACCGAGAAGCAACTGAATAAACTTTTTATATTTTGACTTCACAAATACGTTTCCCAATACTGCTGACAGCTCAGTGGCATCCTATTAGACTGATGAAACAGGCACATTCTATCTTTTCTATACGCCATCATGTTTAACAATTTCACTACTACATGTCTAAAGGAGCACCTCTTGTTTCTCAGTAGATCATAGCTCGTGTTTACATTTAGTTACAAACATCACATTCAACAAATGGATCAAACACATGACAACACTATGTCAGTGTTATGTATGAATACATAAAATTGTTTAATCAATATTTCTTTCTATTATTGTTGAAGTAGGCAAATGTCAACGAATTTCTTAAGTGCAGTATTTCTTAAGGCTATACTATTAAATTAACAAATACTTACATGCCATCCGCTCTCCACTTGGCAAGGCACTTCTCACCTACACGCCAGTTGGAATAAGACTGTTCACCAATGTCGCCACTCTCCGCCGCCAACAGGGATGCTGTAACATCATCATCATTACTAGAACCATGAATATTAGATACTTTGGAGTCACCCTCTTGAGTTTTTATTAGATCTTGTGTCAATGCAATTACTTCTTCCAAATCAACCTTCAATTTCAGCAACTCTTCATTATGAGGATCAGTAAGTAAAGCAGCCTCTACCTGGAATACACCACATGAAATCAACAATGTAGTATCTAAATGTACGAAACTTGCTAAAACCACAACAAAATCAATTCATTTACCTGTTGCAGTTGTAACGTATAATTTCTTAGATCTTCAGCCATCGCTGAAGTTATTTTTATTTCGAAAATATAACAATAAAAATATGGACTAAATTTGTAGTTGAAAATTGACAATAGTGAATGAAGCCAGCACAGAAACGAATGAGAATTTCGCAGTCGGCTTCTTCTTAGTTTTAGTGATTGGCGCTCGGCTCTCAACAGAAGCATAAATCCACTTCAGCTTCTTTGTATATTAGACCATGCAACCAGTGGACACAATATACGTGTGATTCTAATAGCAAATACATGATAATAATCTGCAACTTATGACGGGGACGAGGTAAATACTACATAGAAACGTCCAGGAAGGTTTTTCCCGAGCTTTTGACCAGTGACATTGTTGTTATACTTGAAATTTTTACAATTCAGTATAAAATTAGTTTTATGTAACAATTTCGACAGTAATTTGTAACATAAGTGCTTGTGAAATCATACAGTAATGAAAAACCTCAAATATACCACGTTTATGCACTTTTTGAAAGACGTGAATAAGTTCATCAAGAAAACCTTGTAAAAATCACAAATTCAACCAAATATTTCACCACCAGGTCATTTTATGCATTGAAATAAACACGACAACAGAAGATTTCCGAAGACTGGCGAAGGCACTACCTAGTTTAATCATCTCAACTGTAATTATATATATTTCCGCTCACTTTCCATTTTTCAAACAACATATTCATTTATTTCAATACATTATTCAATTTCAACCATGGCAATGTCTTCATGGTACGCTATGTATATGGTATGGAATAATTCTGAATGGATTGCCAAATGTCGACTCAGTCACCGATTCATTTACAATGTCAGTGTCCTGGGTATAATTATACATTTCTCTAAAATATTCACTCCACCGTTCTAATATTTCTTAAGGGTTAGCAGGAATGCTACCATCTTTCGACTTTATCTTGTTCATTCTGGATGCTGAAGCACTAGCTGGCAGCTTCTTTACCTCTTTCCAGAAGAATTTGGTATTCGCTTCGAAGTACTTTGTCAGCCTCTTTTCCTCTTTTAAAGTAATTCCTTCACGCTTCAATTTTCTTAAAGCTTTTAATTGAATTCTGTATCATTATAGGGAAGTATCTTAGACTGAAGTCATTCATATCAACTAACGCTCTTAGCTTGAAGAGATTCCGGTCTATTTTTATTTTTCCAAAGGAATAAATTACCTAACGTAAATTACGTATTAATAGAACGAACTTACACTTATGAAATGAAGTGTGAGTTCATTCTCACTCTTAACATGTTAAAAGGAATTCTAAAATAAAAATGTATAATATTTCACAGAGTTCATGAGTAATTTTACATAAGGCAAAGTCAAAATGTTAAGGTGAAATCACTCCAATTATTTTTAAACACTTTTGTTGGGAATTTACCTACGGACTTCACAGAAATTATTTGTGGGAGAAGAAAAGGACTTAGTTCTTTGAAACGAGCTCATTTGTGGGAGCAAAAGAGACCAGTATTATTGAAAGACAGAGATAGAGATAAACGTTATCCCTGGAACGGAGAATATATATGACTCATACGCATGGCGTGAGGAGAGTTGTTTGGACTCGCTACCTCGGGGCGTGGGGTGAGTCGAAAGCGAGGATACAACAATGAGCGTCCTGATATCAAAAGGAACGATCATGTCTTTCGTTAATTGTGATCTGCAACATGATAAATATCCGTACGGGTGACGACGGGCACGGAAGCGCCCTTTCGGAAGCGCGTGAATTTGGAGACCTCGGGAGATGCGTAGTTAATAGAAAAAATGCTGCAAGTGAAATTAAAGAGAATTTAGGTTTAGAAATATTATGAAGTAGGATAAAATAATATGTAAGAATAAAATTTAAATTTCGGTTGATACTAGTGAAATAAAATAACGCGAGTGAAAATAAATTTTCTTTGATCATTCAATCATCAACTAAAACAATCACAAACGAAGTTATTAGGAATTTATCAACTAACTAGCTGAAGCCCGCGGCTTCGCACGCATGAAATTTGTAGTTCATTTCGCGTTTTTTGTAGTTCGTCAGTTTTTTAGTAGCCTTTATTTCTCTGTAGACCTGAAATTCTTTCTGTTTAAAAAGAAAACATAGTTCAGGGTCGTAGATGCAACCACAGAGCGATTCAATTGTCATACAGCGCCATCTATTGACCTTTACAGGAGGGGACGTATATTTATTTTGTTTTTATTACATAAAAGATGCGTAGTTATTTTATGTCACAAAAAATACGTATTCTATAAAAATAAAAATGCAAAGTCCCCCGAAGGGGAAGATATTTCCCCCTAATTTTAACAGTTTTTCAGTAACAGTAAATGTTTGTATGTATGCACGCACGAGTCACTTAATTTTGGTTAAATAAAATAATAAATAAATTCAAAGTCGTAGAATGAAAGAAAATTCATTCCACTGGTTTAAGCAAATTCTCGACGTTGTCATATTCTAGGAGTTTTAGCCAGTCAGTTAGTTTAAGTTTACAGTCTCGGGAAGTTAAAAGGTATATTTCCAATACTCGATTGGCATAATTATACAGACGAGCTGATAGACTCTTGTAATGATGCTGAGCAAAACTACTATTTACTACTGGGTATTGGTACTACTCTGTCTTTTCTTCTTTTTTGTACAATGTCAGGGTTATATCTTAGAATTCTATGTTTTTTTATAATTGTTTGTACAACAAATAATTTTCTAAAAAATAAACACATCAATTGACAAATAAGGGTAGTAACAGGGTTAACCCAGAAACAGAATCTATACACTGCGCTAGATTACCATTTTGAGGAAAGATATCCTATAAACGTTCGCGGATACTTAATAACTGTCGACCAGCATTCTACAGTACCAATTTCCTATAGAATCTGTTCTGTAACAATAAAGACAGAACTCTCACTGAACTAAAAAGTGGAGTATATGAACTGTCTTGTTCCCAGTGTGATAAAAATATATAGGTCAGACTGGCAGATCCTTTCAAACTAGGTTTAAGAAACACAGTAGATGCTGGAAATTTAAACGAACAGATTTCAACTTTGATGAACAAATAAGACTTTGACCAGCAAACAAACTTTAAAGCCCTCCATATGTGTGATAAAGGAAAGAAATTAAATGCCCTGGAAGCTTTAGAAATTAATAGGCTGTGTGTTTTGACGTTTGTCCTCTCATGAAGTTTCGTAATAATTACATTTGAAGGAGCAAATTGCTGTTCTTTATTGTCAATAGTGACGTGCAGTTAGTCATAAAATTTATCGAATGTATAATTTTAGGACACAAAATTTATTAATTACATTGATTTCTAAACTATATATATTAGGGCCCCGCGAACATTTATATTTTATTTTTATAAGATAATAATTATTGGTGTACTTATTTACCACACAACCCGGCATTTGTTTTTTGAATTCAAAATTTTTAAAAATGAAATCTAATACGATCGTCACATAGGATCGCTGGCCAGCACAACTACTACCTCCGGCAAACTCGCGTCAATGCTCAATGCAAAACAAAGCAGTTTCGACTTGACGTTGCTTCCAAAAGTACAAACTGTGAGTGCACTGCTATTGTGATATAGTTTTGACCTGGCTTTGGATTTCGGATATTGATACTGCATTACTGTTGGTTGACCCTAATTTGGACTCTGTTTACGCCTTTTGTTGTGGATTTCGTCGATATGGCCGAACGTACGCAGAGAACTGTTCTAAACAGTCAGACACGTGAGTTCGTTATACGCCTTAGTAACTATTTCGATCGTGAATCTCAAAATGGAGGGCCAATTTTACCTATAACGTCAGTGTTTGAACGCGTAGCTGCGCTGATGCGCTTAATATTGGACAACGAACTGTTAGACGAATAACTAAAGAAAAATATGGCGAGACTGGCACAGAAGAAAATAAACCTCACACATCAAAAAAGAAAACGAGCAAAACCAGTCGTAGGCATCGATAGCTTTGATGCCGATGCCATCCGAAGACATGTGTACGGCTACTATTTACGGAAAGAGTATCCAACAAGAAAAAAGTTAGTGCAATCACTGAAGGAAGCTGGATTATTCTAATAAATATATATATTATTCTATTAATAATAAATAAAATTGTGAAGTAGAATCTTTACAAGTGTATGTGGTAACATTAACGAGATGTCTTCAAAATTCCATTAAGCCAACTATAAATACTTTGTAATATAATTAAAATATACATAGAATTATTTCATAGTTTATTCTTCATTCCGCTAATATGACATTTCCATAGAAAACATTATAAAAAGAATAGTAATAAAAGCAAAGAGTATATATAACACCAACAATCATTAGTATCAACATAAGTATGTTTCTTTCTTCTTCTTCATCATTTTACTGGATGGAAACCGCACATGGGCGAGGATTCGTGTCGTCGATAGAAGGCGACGTGCACCGATCCGCCCTCGTCAGTGTGAAATCAATTGCATGAGGCGGTGGGGGCCGCCACCCACCACGCAACGCTCAAACCGGCGGCGGTGGGACGAGAGCTGAGTGTCGTATAGGCACGTGGAATGTGAGAGGTGTATTACAAGATAAGATGAATGAGTTGATAGATATAATGAACGAGAGATTATGCCTGGATGCTTTGTGTGTCAGAGGTCAAGCGAAAGGGAAGCGACACCGAAGATCTGCCCGGTGGCATAATGGCCATATGGTATGGGGCAATGAGCTTACAAATACTAGAGTAGCAATGTCATACAAACACTTCGCAGAAATGCGTAACCACTTGAGAGTTCAAAAGACGTAGCTTGAAACTGATACATATGACATAGTAAACTATATTTGTCTCGTTTTTTCCACCTTCGAACTAATTACGTTGAAATGAGACAAAACATGACTGTCGTGAAATCTGACAGAGTTGCCGGTGTTCAGAAGTAATTTCCCCAAAAGGAAAGAATAAATGTTTTTATTGATTTAATAAACGTATTTAATTACGTGTAACAAATGTTGTATATTCTGAACAGAATATACAACATAACACTTTAATCGATTTGAAATTGCGCGAAAGTTTAGTGCGGGCTGGCCGTACAATTTATTATATTTAAAAAGCTAGCTATTACACTAATATTATAAATGCGAAAGTTTGTATGTATATTTGTTACCTCTACACTCCTAAACGGCTGGACCATTTGGATGGAATGCGGGAGGAAAATTTGTAAATAATAAAGATATTATTAACAAGGTTTGTATATAGAAATAAAAAAAAATAAGTGCGGAAACGTATAATTTTTTATTGTTCTCGTACACTTACGATAATATTTTTAAAATTAAAACATAAAGATAAAAAGATAAAAATACTTTATTTGCCATTGGGCCCGCGCGGACACTTAGACACCTCTTACATTTTTTTAAAATATAATCTTATTGTATATTATTTAATTCTCTTATTTTACTTTTTCCTTTTTTTTTAATCTACTAGTAGTTCGGAAATGACCATTGGTGAAGAAGAAATGCCGAAAGAAACTTGCCAATATAGGTCTCTTTTAAAATTGTCAATTAGATATTACAATTTTTTTTTTTTCATATTGGTACAATAATGATCAAATGGTAAAATTAAAGATTATTAAGGACAGGTAGTCTGTGCTGAATTATTTTCAGACATCTTTGTCAGTTACATATTCATCAATTCTATTATAAGCCCTTCTAAAGAGAGTATTTTTAATGTGCTTTTTGAATACGTTGTCAGGAAAGGACAGACCTGTTTCAGGCAACTTATTATAAAATCGAATACAATTTACAAGAAAACATCTATCAGTCCTAGCAAGCCGATGTATCGGCATACACAACTTATTTCTACTTCTAAGTTTTTCATTGAAGTTTTAAAACGACTAAATTTTTACGGGCATTATGTTTTCATAAATATCTTGAGAAGTAACAGTGAGGATATTTATTTCTTTGAACAGTTCCCTGAGGGATTCTTTGGAGCCCATGTTATAAATAGAGCGAATGGCTCTTTTTTGCCTACAAAAAAGAGTACATACACTGTAGTAAAAAGTAATGACATTGGTCAGCCGCGCCGTTCCCCACAACCGTATACCATTCGACATAATGCTGTAAAAGTAGCTGAAATAGACTTAGCGCGCAGTAGCCACATCCGTCAATTGCCTGATTCTCCTAACTGCATATGCAGCAGAGCTGAGCTTACCGGCAAGTTTATTTATGTGGGGGCCCCATTGTAATTTAGAGTCTACTGTAATTCCAAGAAACACAGTATTATTAACTAATTCTAATTATTATTCCCAATGAGAACTTCTGTATTGGCAGAACTCACATTTGGAATACTAAATTTGATGCATTTGGTTTTAGCTGAGTTTAGCAACAGATTATTACATGTAAACCAGTTTAAAATAGCAGACACAATACCAACTAATATAGACTTTTTTATGACAATTTATTCTTATTATTATATATTTTTTTATATTGTAAATTACTTAAACTGCAGTGTATTATAGTGCTTAAACACCACTGTGTAACATGAGTTTGTTGTATAATTGTCTTTTACTCTCTTTTTTATATCGTAAGGTGAACATTTTACTTTCATGGTACAATCTTATTTTAATATATTTATGAATTATTGCATTAATCAACAAAAGAGTATGATCCATATGTAATGACGACACGTGCTCCGCTGTATGAATAGCAAATCCTTTGATCGATGAATTTGCTTGAATTTTTTCAAGTGTTTTCGTAGTTAAATACATAGCACCATATTTTGGGTGTAAAGAGTTACCTCCAGACATAGCAATAGCAAATTTAATCACGGCTTCACATGACATGCATATATCAAAAACGTGTTGTGTTGGGTAGCATAGGCCACCTTTGTCTTTAATAATTATGAGTTTGTGAAACCACAAAAGCTCCGTGGCTAACAAAGCTTTGATACATAAATCACATTTAAGCTCTTTCCCCAATCTTGCGACAACGTAACCAGCTATATACCCAACAATCTGTTTGGTAATACCAGTAATGAGGCTGTTACTTAAATCAATATTTTGTTGATGGACCCATTCTCTCTCTAGATCAGCTTCACTCGTAGTTTCTTCTTCTTTAGTGTCTTCATCTTCTCGGTAACCGACACTTGACATATTTATTTCATTTAGACAATTTTCCGATGTGCAATTCAAGACATTGATTTTTTCAAGTGGTATACAGTTACCTCTGAAAGCTGTCTTTAGTTCTAAATGGTTTAACATTTTTTTGTACGCTGATTTAAATTGTAGGACATTGGGGTTGTTGTTATATCCCCCTTTTTGCCTTATGCAACCGAAAAATATTTCCAAATGATCTTGAGACAGTCTGTATGTCGCTATATATTTCAGTGTGTTTGTTTGAACCAATTTCATAAACAATACTTTTATGCTTTCTAAACAAAGCAATAATCCTAAAAATCCTATTTTAAACTTACACTCTAAGACCGGTTTTAACTCTCTTTTTATTGTAATTATAGGCAAAGCTCCTTTTTGCTTCTTAATTTTTTTGGTTGTGATTTTAACTTTTAAATTAGTTACATATTCTTTATAATCTTTAAGCAGTTTGAATACTTCATCTTTATTCTTTAGGTTCAGAGCTCTTTTTAATCCATATGCTCTGGGATTTCCTCTCGAGTTCAAAACGTCAAAGACATCATTATAAAGTTTTATAAACAGTGCAGTTGGTTCACTTTCGGCAAATTCTGGTGACAAGTCTTTGCAAACTTGCAGAGATTGTGCAACACTATTGCTTAAAAGTTGAGTGGCCAACTTAACTTTCATAATTTGCTGGCGAAAATTAATGTGACGACTGGTAAGTTTGTTACCTGTTCGTAATCCTTCAATGTCTTGGATCTCTTGTAGGCGTTTTACATACTTCCAGTTTATTTCGTTGCCATTTTTGTCAATAAATAATTGTCTTGCCTCAAAACAGTTTCTAACTAATTTTAGCATGTGGCATGCATCTAGCATCAATACAACGTCATTTCCAGTAGTAGGGTGTCTAAAATTCGGTTTTAATGATTTGGGATCGTCGAGTTTGCAACCTAAAATTCTCATTGCTGCAATGTTGGTTTGACTGCCATCACATGTGACTGAGACAATGTCAATGTTCACTTGGGCACATTTTTCTAATGCCAAATTTATTAAAGTTGCGAGTTTCGCTCCAGTGAGCCCATGAGTAAAAAAATATGCTATTGGTAGCTTCCATGTCTGATTCAAGCATACCAGTAGCAGTACTAATGCTGAAGAAGCCAAATTCTGACAATCGTTTCTTTCATCTAATCCGTAGTCAACAAAGCCGTGATGTTTTTTCCCGTCAAAAAGCTTTTGTTGACGAATCGCCATTTCGTCCAGCACTAAATTACAGAAAATTTTTGACTTGGATGTAGCGCTTTTTATTTTTAGTACATTGAATGCATCTACCGTAAAGCCAGGTTCCCCATTAATCTTGTTGTACCAATTCAGCAACGTTCTTGGGTGTGGCAAACAATTGTTCAAGGACGCACGAACATATTTATATGCTGCAGATAATGCAAATTTTCTCAGTGTAACAGGAAACTTTTTAAAAGACCTTTTCTTTTGATATGAATTCTGAAATGCTTTCATTAAGACACACATATCTTCATTAATATTTAACTGCATTTCTTCTTCTTCGCTTAAGTAGCGCTGCTTTTTTAATTCCCTAATTATGTCCGATAATTTCTTATTTTTAATCTGAAGTCTTCTGTTTTTCTGTCTTAAATTCTTTACACATTTTAATCTCTTTGATGATACAAACTTCAAGCGTTGAATAGTTTTTCTCATTTTATGTTTTCGTGGTGTTTCTAATATTTCGAGCATTTCTTCATCAGTTTCCACGTTTAAATCTGTTTCCATTTCTAACGGTGATTCGGTTTCATCCTAAAAAAAAAATACTTATGAAAAGACAGACTGACGAACAGACAACAAACCACTTTCATTCTATTAAAAAAAGAACTATTTTACTAAATGCTGGACTGAGTTTATAGTGAAAAAGGTACTTACAATGACCATTGGAACTGCTTTGTCTGACAATTTAGTATGCCCTTTTTCATGCTTAGGTGGAATCCTATCTCGATCTCTAAAGTGTTTCGAGCATATGACGGTTGCTGTTGATGGCAACCAGTCGGTTTCTTTGCGTAATAATCTTATATTTCTTATCCACTCCTCTCTACGCTTCTGATCTTTTGGTACTCTAAAAAAAGGGATATATTCTAATAATTACTGAACCTAATACTATTTTAAGACGATTACACATTATGAAGATGAAATAACCTTAATCAGTATCATAAAAACTTTTTCTCGTAAAGATTAAACATATTACAGTCGTTGCCGAAATTTTATTATGACGGCACACACATATTACTGGCGCATACTTCCGTCATTCACTCCTTCATTAACCAAACTCCCAACAAAGTGGAAAAATTAAAAATCGTTTTGCTGGCAACACCGATGCCAAAAACAATGCATCGAATACATACGTTGCCACCCGTAAAGGTTAATAGATGGCGCTATATGAAAATTTAATCGCTCTATGGTTGCATCTAAGACTCCGAACTTTGTTTTTTTTTAAACAGAAAGAATTTGAGGTCTATAGAGAAATAAGGGCTACTAAAAGCCAAATCTCATGCGTGCGAAGCCGTGGGCTTCAGCTAGTTATTACATATTATATATAATATAAAAAAAATACGTAGTTATTTTATGTCACAAAAAATACGCATTCTGTGAAAATAATAAAAATAAAAGTGCAAAGTCCCCCGAAGGGGAAGATATTTCCCTCTAATTTTAAGTTTTTCATATTTTACGCAGGAACCCTGAATATTTACGGGATAAAAAGTACCCTATATATAGACTGTTCAGAGCACAATCTCTGAACAGTCGTCTACCTACCAGTGAAAGTCCCGTTAATATCGGTCCAGCCGTTTCAGAGATTACCCGGAGCAAACAGACAAAAATTGTAAAAATATTCATTTTGGTATATGTACCGTGTATATATCCATATGCATTTAGTAAAAAGCGGTTATTTTAATATTACAAACAGACACTCCAATTTTATTTATCTGTATAGATATACTCGTAGTATCGATTACGCAAGCAGTTTTTACTAACGCAATGGATCAAATTATCTTGTACCATGGCAGAGGGGAATCATACCAATTATACCTTTATTTGAATGTAAATATGAAGAGCAGCCAAATAATTATGTTCTGGTATCTATATTATTATAATTACCTATTTAATACATTTTAACTCAGAAAACACTCCCGTAGGAGAAGACATACGACACGGCGCAATGTGCGGTCCAAAGAAGTTTTCTACCGAGAACTCTTTAAGTTGTGGAATAGACTCCCTGACGAGGATTCCTCCCTGAGGATTATAGCATGAAGTTCTTGAAAATAGGCGTGAACAAATTTTTAACACTGTCAGCTACGCACGAGTGACACCCCAGGTGTTGCAACTGTCCATATGCCACGGTAACTGCTTACCATCAATCAGGACCTACGCTTGTTTGTCATTTTAGTGGCATATAAAAAAGAGTAATTATTCGGGTATTTTGAGCCGAAGAACAGCATTGGACTATTAGGGTGACTACAATATTTATATTAAGTGAGACAATCATTATTATCAAATAACATTTTCGTTTTAACATTTTTTTAAAGTTACTTTATTGAATTATGTTTGGAGCTATGCACTAAACAGCTCGACATTCTAATATGCATTTCGTATAAATTGAATACGCTTTGATTGATTGAGTAGTACGCGAATTATCGCCAACTAAGAAACACCAAACCATACCAATCAAGCGCGTATTCAAGTACCTAGTATTTACCATTAACTATCGTATAACCATTTTACCAGTTTTGTAATAAATGACTTTTGTATTTAGTAGAACTTAACAATAAACCGTTTTTACATAAAAACCTATCAGTGAAATTACATTGTCTCCATCAACCATCATCAGTATATAACTCAGCGGGTATACCATCTGCCTGACCATCAAGAAGAAACCACTACATAAATAAAGTGTTTAAAATAAAATCCTTTGCTGGCACTTGGTACCTCCTAGATTTTCATGTTCGTAACTTTCAAATTATCTTTTTAAAAGGACTATAAAAAGAAGGTGGAGGTGATATGTTCGTCCTGAAGGCTTATTTTTATTACTACTATAACTTCAGGCCAAATCCCTTACGGGGTAGGCAGAGAGTACCGAGCGCCACGCGACTCGATTCTTACATACATCACTCGCTTCTTTAACATTCATAGCTGTTTTCATGCACGCTCGCCGGTTTCTAGGGCTCCTGACATTACCTTCTGATATTGATCATGATAGGTAAGTCTTGGCTTTCCTCGGCTCCTACATCCTTCCACTTTTGCATTGTATATCTGCTTCGTCATTTTCATCTTGCATTCTTTCTACATGTTCGAACCAACGGAGCATGCCTCTTCTTATTTTAACACCGACGCACTCTTTCATACCAACTCTGCTTCTAACCTCATCATTGCGAATACGGTCTACAAGCGTTACACTACAAATTTACTTAATTTATTTTAATTATCTTCACCAATATCTCAGACACAGTTAAATGGATTTAAAGTGTTATTGTATAAAAGCGGTATATAATATCTATGAATTAGATACCCATAAAAAATATTTTAATTTTAAAATTTAGGTAATGAAATAACTGTTAATTGAGTGGAAAGCTGAGACATCCAGTTGTGCCTCGAATTGAATACTAAATATATGATTAAGTGATTGAACTTAGGCTAGTTTAACCCCGTTACAAAACAAATCTGTGTTTACCGTCATGAAAATTTAATTTGCTTACTCTTAACATCTTAAAGAACACTGGGATTCTTGGTATCCAGACCTCCAGCGAGTTCCATTTGTAAGTCACCGGGAGCGGAGTACAGTCGTCAATGTAAAGGCCAAGTAACTTTGTGTGCTCAACAGAACGAAGTTAGCATACACTTGTTGCAAAAACATACAATATGCATGTCTGTTAAACCGCACATGGAGTAACAGGTGCTCTTCAAACAGCTACAATGTCGTGGATTCGATTCAGAAATGAACTATAAGGGTTGTAGACGATGATAATGCGTGATTTTTTACGCGGGATATTGAGCCCTTATCTGCCTGTGACTCAGAACGAATACGCGATTCCTAGATCCACCCGTTGTACTAATAGGTAGTAGAACAAAACAATTTTAGTACTTATCGTAGACGCAAACATGAAGATGTTAATATTTCTGTAATGGACGTATATGTTGGATATATTGGTTGGATGTTTATGGACCGTTGTTCTATTGACATAGAGATGTTGGAACGCGTAACTAAAACCCAGGTTTTCCTTACAAGATTGGGTTATAATTATTTTTAATTGTTATTCAAAATATTCGTCCATTTAAAAAAAGAAATAGCGTTATTCCTACAGCAGTTGTTATTCATCACTGGTAAGTTGGTATTCAGTATGATCAACCACGAGAAAAGAGTACTTGAAGAGAGCAGAGTTTGAGCCCGTGGACTTTGCTAAGGAGTTATTAAACTTTGGTGAAAAAGAAAGCTGATGGAAATTATGAATAATTTATTTATGTAAAATACATACAAACTAATTTTTAAATTCTTACGTATTGTATTTTATCAGTTTAGGTCACTTTAGTACTTACAAAATACTTTTAATAAATTAATTATATATTCATAATTTATTATTACAAATAATTTCAATGTGTATTGAAATTTATTATTTTCACAACATAAATCATGTAGTAAGTCAAGTAATTTTAATAATTTTATTTTGTATATAACGAATATGTCGGTTGACAACAGCCGTGAGACAGCAGAAAAAATACGGTATAGAGGGTATTCTAAGTTCATTATATGGATTTTATAGTTAAATAAAGATAAAAGCATACCGTCTCAGAAGGTTCAGTATACCGCCTTGCATTAATGAAGGTCCAGCAATGTTCTAGCCCATGAGGCTATACAACTTAGCCATAGTTAACTGTAGCTGAAGAGCTTCTAAGGAGCATAGAAGTGTTTTTGGGTAAAGTTAGAACTGGTAAGAGCTGTCTTCCTTGCAACTTTTATCAGTGTACAGGGCAGAATTTGGTTTCACAACGACGTTGCGACAAAAGAAAATGTCTGTGTTATATTATGCCTCGTACATGGCCGCATTTACAGAGGCGTTGTACATAAGGTATGTCGTATATATAAGTTTGTGGCTGTCAAACTACAATAGCGTTTATACACGAGACTAGCGCCAATGAAGGACCATACAGAGTATAATTATTTTTTTGTTTTCGTTCATGAATTATACATTCTGTGTACTAAGTATCGGGAATTTGTCAATAAAACAAAAAATACAAATTATTCATCTAAATTTATTTTATCGCCTTCAAAGTAGGCCCCATCGCTTGCAATACAACATCTCCACCGCTTCACCCAGTCTTCCATACATTTTTCATAGGCTATTTGCGGTATGGCCTTTAGCTCATTCAGCGAATTTTCTTTTATGGCTTCTATCGACTCAAAACGTTTTCCTCGAAGTGGTAATTTTAACTTGGGAAATAAAAAAAAGTCAGACGGAGCCATATCAGGTGAATACGGTGCTTGGTCGAGAACTTTTGTTGAATTTTTCGCTAAAAACTCTTTCACTATAATGGCTGTGTGTGATGGTGCATTATCATGGTGCAGCATCCATGAGTTGTGTTGCCACAAATCTGGACGTTTTCGGCGGATACTCTCACGCAAACGCTTCATGACGCCTAAATAATATTCTTTATTCACTGTTTCTCCCTCTGGAAGGAATTCGGAGTGAACCACACCACGGTAGTCAAAAAAAACTGTCAGCATCACCTTGATTTTGGAGCGACTTTGCCGCGGTTTTTTGGGTTTCGGCTCGTTTTCGAGACGCCATTCTGAAGACTGTTGGCTTGTTTGCATGTCGTACTCATAAACCCATGTCTCGTCGCCAGTTATTATACGTTTCATAAAGGTCGGATCCGTAGAAGCTCGGGAAACCATGTCTTCAGCGACATGCTTTCGCTGCGCTTTTTGAACAAAATTGAGCTCTTTTGGAACTAGTCGAGCGGCGACGCGTTTCATGCCTAAAATGTCAATGAGAATGTTGTGGACGGACTTAAAAGATATGTTCACCTCACTAGCCAACTCTCTCAGACTCATACGTCGATTTTCGAGCACTAGCTTCTTG
Organism: Pyralis farinalis; assembly: GCA_947507595.1. Taxonomy (NCBI): domain Eukaryota; kingdom Metazoa; phylum Arthropoda; class Insecta; order Lepidoptera; family Pyralidae; genus Pyralis; species Pyralis farinalis. The sequence goes on along the minus strand of OX382259.1, from coordinate 20,588,820 downwards.
ATTCTGTCGATGTTTTCTCTGGTCGTAGCGGTTGAAGGTCTACCAGAACGAGGCAAGTCTACTACTACTTCTCGGCCTTCTTTAAAAGCCTTATACCATTCATAAGCCCTTGTTTTCGATATACACGATTCGCCGTAGGTATTTCGCAACATTTTTAGTGATTCACCACATGAAATATCATTTGAAACACAAAATTTAAGGCACACTCTTTGTTCAACAATATTTTCCATTGTAAAAATCGCCGAGGACTCAAAACTATGACCAACAAAAAGTGTAGTTTAAAACAAATTAAATGACAGATCCCGCTCAAATTTTGCGCGCTAAATCAGTACAGTGCTACCAACATGCAGTAAAAAAATTAGAACGACCTCTTTTACGCGGGTCTTTTTATTGACATATTCCCGATACTTTTTACACAGAGTAGTATATAAAAATACTCTTAATTTCGACACACTATTATTATTTAATTCCACTTAAACGCTCTTAAGCAGATAGTAAGTTAGATTGGTCTGCTACACCTAATCTGTATATTAAAACAGTATATTAGACAGCATTAATATTATAAATATATATATGTACAACAAATACAACACAACTATTTCAATCATAATACAAAGACCTACATTGACAAAAAACGCCAGGAAACGCACACATTGTAAAAGCTGGTGTTGCCATTTACGCTTTGACGTTTTGAAAGAATTCGAAAGGTCGCGCGACAGTGGTCATCACTATTTAATAGTTTTTTTTTTATAAAATACGCTGAACCCAATAAAGGAAATCCGGTGTAGCAGCAATAGAGGGCGCAATCTCCTCAAAATTGAATATGGGAGGCGAAATACAATTTTAAAACTCCCGTGAAGAAGAAAAGTCTCGCGCACCTTCCACCTTTACTAGTATGCCAATGACCATATTGGATGTGAATAAAGTACATTTTGTTAGTATTGGTACAATTGCAAATAATATTAAAATTAGGTAATGAGTATCATTTGTTCACAACGAGATCGAAGTCAACATGTTATACAAATTTGTGAATTTAGTACACTTTTCCATTATGTTGCACAGAAGATGACAGATACATACAAAAACATGCAAATTTAACCTTTACTGTTACGACATAAGATCGAAAGCTGTATAGCTTACTCTGTCGTTGTTTATGTCCCTTTGTGATATGAATCTGGCTTGAATTAGCACGCTAGTTATTTGTGCGCAATAACTTGACACGTGATTGTATTGTCACATTAACAATTTGCCAATATACATGATATAACGTGAGAATATAATTTAATTTTTGGGTGAATCATTTGACGGACGCGTTTCAGGCATTCATAATACAGTATAGCGAAATCTAAAGACTAATCAATGACGTGTTATAACATAGAACATTACACATCGACATAATTGCACTTCAAAACAGCTGTATTTTACACCTATATACAAGTATGTACAACGATACATCAATGAGGAAATAAAATAAAGGCCTCTAAACATCGTGCTTAGTATTGGATTATTTATTACTTTTCAGTAATGTATGTACCTATATAATAATAGGATATATAAGGACATACACTAAGGATGTATAATAAAAAGTTATTATACACCTTTATAGTGACAAAATAATTGAACTTAATAAATTGCCGCTGTAGTAGAAATTGTTTGGATGTTATTAAAATGCATATTTGTTTTCAATAATATCTTTCAGACTGTATATAAAAACAACGCTTCGTTATTCACAACCGAAATTTGGTGAAATTTACTTGTGGAGTACATCAGTGTAGTAGTCGCGTTAGATATGCATGATACATATACGTAAGTAAATAAATGTTTCTCAGGCAATTTACTAGTTAAAGTTAGGGGCTTTAATATTGTCAAATAATAGAGCTTTCGCGAGCGATGCATCTACATTTTATTAACATCATGCTAAACAACCGTCAAAATGACTGCACATCAATACCAACAAATGTCGGGCAAAAATAGTGACCATTTGCTAAATTTCGGTATATTATAGATTAAATGTAATAGAAAAACTCTAAGCTGAAAAAGTGAATACTTCATTTAAACCCGCTTCAGGCCAATAGTTACATTTTGCTATAGTGATCTAACTGTTGAGACTATCTATGGTCAGTGTTTGTACCACAGACACATTATTAGTATTTTTCATTTATAATTTTCTACTATTGATGAAGTTAATTGTCAAGGTGGCATAAGTGGCGCCCCCAAAAAAAAGTGGTTCTCGTAAACGGGTACAAGAAAGTGAATTATGTTTTCTAGTTCCTAAAGTAAACAATCATAGAAATCATAAGTTAATTCTTATCTTTGTTCATTAGCTTTAGTTTTTCGCAAAATTGCAACTTCGAGAAAGGTGGCAAAAGATAAATAGAAAATACATTGTACTCGTACATGTAGCATTGAATTTGGAGGAAATGTGTGCATAACAGTTAGCGTTAGAAACAAAACTTTTAATAAACCTATCTATAATACACTGCTGGGCCTCTAAATTCAAGAGTCGCATGTCTGGTAATCATATAATTTTGTCCACGGGTTGCTATAAGACTGTAAGGGGCATCCATTAACCCTTCGAAACCCGGGTGGTCGTATACGACCGCGAAATGTATGGGAAAACGTATATAACGGGTTCTGACTGCTCAAAGGTCTCTCTTAAAGTGTTATTATTCCTAAATGCATTACAAAAATAAGCGTCACTACCCTTTAATTGGGAAGCTTACAGTGCATACAGTTTGACAAGCTGAAGTATATATAAAATTACTCTCGTGTTTAAATTAAATTTATAGTGGTTATCAAATCATTGCGGATATATGATGAGAATATACTTCGTTGGTTATTTTGAGCATTACCCTATTGTAGAAAAGAAGAATGTTGCTAGGGACTCCATTCTCATGTACCTATATTCAAAGCATTAATATCAACATTTGTATAAAAATAAATGTTTCTGTATATACATCAATTGTTTTTTATGTACAATTTTGTGTATTGGTACATAAAAAATAATTGAATGAATTTTGCTCCATTAAATTATTTTCGTATACACACAGCAACGTCTCAAGCTAGACTGTTTGAACTTTGTATCGTACTTATGACGTACGCAATTAGAGTAATAATGGAGTTGCGTGTGTGTAACATGACTTGTCGCTGTGTGTACATAAGTTTCCTTAATTTTGTTATTGCCTATATGTTTAGGAGCCATTAAAAAAGAAAGCAAAACAGTTTAAATAATACAGTCACGAGAAATACTTAGATAAATACACAAAAGGGCTTCCACCAGCCAAATGATTGATATGGTAAGTCTCTTGTGACGATTTTTCTAAGATGGCGCTTTAGGGATTCTAGTCTTAGATAAATTCATTACGTGTCCAGCTTAAGGCATTTAGTTTAATACATAGTAGCGGGAATATTTTAGCTGTCTACATTGACGAGGTGGCTCTGCAGCGCGGTGGACTGGTGATACCGCCGGCGCGACGCGAAGTCTTCGTTGTCATCATTCAGTCTCTCTTGCTCCACCGTGATGTCCGCATGCACGGGCGTCACTACCAGTTGCTCGTACTCTAGTGGCCGCTTTCTGAACAAAAAATAAACATAATACATTATGATACTGTCATATAAAGAGGTATGATTGCAAGTTTCAAAACCATGTCGTAGGCGAGCTCCGAAGATGTTGTGCAAGGATTTATAGATTACACAAACAGAGCCTCACATCGGACCGGTTCTAAGTTTCTTTGTTACCAGAAAAGTTTAAAAGCGATGGGGGATTTTATAGTCGTTTTGATGCTGATGACCTTGATGGTGGAACGCGTATCAGTTGTTGTTGAATATGCTCGATAAGTAACGTCGGCTATAACCTTTGTTTGGATGGGTTCATTCCATGCGATATCCAGCTAGAAAATGAATATAGGGTAAATAAAGAAATAAAAGAATGTCCATGCACAGAAATTGGTATTTTTATTATTATCGGACTGACCATGGATTATATTATTTGACCAATTGTATATATGTACATTTCATTGACCCTTATGTAGCCTCAACAGGTTGACCGATTTTGAAATAATGAGGTATTATTAGATTTAACTTTACCACGAAGTTTTATCGGTTGTGTAAAATGTGCATAAAATTAATACAACGGACGTATTCTGTGAAAAGGACACCGCAGTCGAGTATTTTAATTTTTGCTTATAACTTTCTTTTCTGTGATTACTTACCCTATGGCTTGTAAGAAGGATATCCTCAGCCAATGCAAGAAGCGGAACTCGGAGGCCCTGCCAGGCTTGACAGCAGGGTTGGCCGCACCGATGTACAGCCACACCAGCCACAGGATGGATAAGGCGCCCAGTGCGTACACCCAGTGCACGAGGAACATTAGTAACAATTTTACTGCTACCTGTCAAATTTTATAATGTTGATTTTACAAAGTTTAAATTTATATAAAGGTATGTGCTCGACACTTACCTTTACAAAGTGACACGAGAGTCACGGATCGGTCTTTGAGACATGAAGGAAATATGTATATAATGGACACCCAATGACATGATTTTACGTAGTCAAAAATCTCACCGCTACGGGTCGGGGTAAAGTAGAACACGCAGCTCTTATTGGATATTTCATGGACTTCACGTCACTTACCGGCTTATTGGTTAAAATTTCCTCCCAACTACCAAAAGGCACGAATCGGTGATATATTTATGATATGCAATATTCAGGCACTTACCCCAATCAATGACAGCCATCTGTTACAGAGATGCGAGTACCAATTCTTGTTTTTGGAATGTACGCTGACATCAGGGCGCTGCACATCGCCGTTCGACACTCGTCCATTCATTATTGCGGAGTCGGTGGGTGACGGCGTGAAGTCCTGTAATCATTGTCACATTTGATCCCAGTAGTTGGATCGCTAGAAAAGTTCTTGCATATTAAGACAGATAATGGCTGCATTAGACTTAGCTACTATTACTAACTATTGGTTGGTCGTTACAGTCAGCGGGCAGTCAGTTTCCTTTATGTAGTAATTTTTATTTATACTCAAACTACAATCCTTAATCGAAATGGCCAAACTTCAGAGTTATCTATGAAATATTAGTCATTATTCACTAAAATATAATGCAATTATTTGAACGTTACTACGGAACATTAGTAATTTAAATGACTTCTTTGAAATTCTGGCGAATGTAGTATTTTTTAATTTTTTTTTTATTTCCAATCGTCTGAAACAATGGAATCTACAGTCTTATCTTTTAATGGTTTGGTTGAACTTAGGAAGAAGTGATCAGTGGCGCTCTCGAACATGTGCTCGATTAACAATCTACTATAGCATGTGGATAAAAAATATTGAATTAGAAAACAGGTACAAGTAAATTTTTGTGTCGTTATCGTGAGTCAATAAGTAACGATAACCATGCATTTACACAATAAACAAGTTCCATGTAAAGACACAGAACTTGTTTATTGTTGTTATATTTTACGGTTCAGTATAAAATTAGTTTTATGTAACAATTTTGATAGTATTTTGTAACGTAAGTGCTCGAACTTATACAGTAATGAAAAAGCTCAAGTACAACACGTTTATGCACTTTTTGGAAGACGTGATCAAGTCCATGAAAAAATCTTGTAAAAGTCACTATCATTTTACGGATGGTATTTAAAATGCAGGATCGGATCTGGGTACTCTTCCCAAGGAATTTTTCAGCAGAAAAATTTTGCAGCAGCTAAAGCTGGAAAATCTAGAATTAAGAGTTTGAAATGGTTGGAAACTGAATATTTGGCTGTATGGACTATATCCCTTTTCCCTCGGGGATAAAAATAACCAAAAAAAGGAATTTTATGTTGTTGAAGTAATTCATATAATTTGATAGTGCCCAGTTACTTACAGCGACATTTTTGTGCCTTATTCTTTCAGGGAATAGCATGTCAAGGTCACTGCCAGTGGCCCCGTATACTTGAGTATCGCGCTGAGAGCTCCCTTGGAACCTGTTAATAGTAAAAAGAACAAATTAACTACAAATGTATAAAAATTAAGTATAAGTTGAGATTGGCAGCGTAAGTTTATATTAGGTGGGCTACATATTTGTCACCTAACTGATATACTACGACGTGATATATAGATTTCTGATTACCATCAGAAATCTATATATCACGTCGTATATTGACGAGCTCGGTGGCTCAGCCATGAATGACGCGTCTTTGACAGTTGGCTCATGGGTTCGATTCCTACACAGAACAAACATATTTGTGTGCATGAGCATGTATGTTTGTCTTGGTCTGGGTATTATCTATGTATCATAAATATGTATTTACAAAAAAAATACTTATGTTTATCAATTATCTAGTACCCATAACACAAGCTTCGCTTACTTTGGGGCTGGATGACGCTGTGTAATTTGTCCGACAATATTTATTTATTTATTTATTATCCTGTTTTCTTCCAACGGCACCACAATGACATACACTTACTCCACTGCTGCGATATAAATCTCCCTTTAATCAAAGGGGTTTAATGTAGAATAATCGGACATGCTCCTTGGAGAGTTGACGGACTTCGGTGTTTTCCTCTTGCCGCAAACACAATTTTTTCTTATACGTTGCTCTTCTTGCAGATTACTACAATAATTTGATACATGCTTCTTCACTACCGCGTATACTTTGTAAGTATTAACAAAAATATACAGAATGTATGATATGATAATCAAATCAAAACGAATGAGAAAAGAGCAGGCGAAAACAAGCGAATATATTTATTGGGCATTGTCTCTGTTACTAAAAGTATAGCAGGTAAATGAGAGGAGTAGAGGGTTCACTTTTCCTTTTCTCCAAACTTAACTGCACCAAGAGTACCTGAAGGCGGCTCCAAAAGATTATGTGACTCACTTTAGACTCAAAATCTGAATGTTGCAAATAATTATATTATTATCTATCTTATCTTGGCATGTACCTTGCTGGGTAGATTGATAGGACCGGATGCCACAAGACGCGGTACGTCACGCCCTCGATCGCTTCATTAACATTTATAGCTATTGTTATGCATGCTCCTTCCTTTCGGTTCCTAGGGCTACTGGTATCAAGGTTTCGAAGACGACTAAGTTGGTCGTAGTAGGTTAGTTTTTAACGAGAGTTTCTATATCATTCTACCTTCGCGTTGTATATCTATTTAATCATTCTTCCATCATTAGATGGAGCGACGACCTAAAAAGATCTGTAGAATCGACGAAAGTGGCTTACTAGAGGAGAGATCCATGTATACCAATGGACTAATACGGGCTGAATGATGATGATTCTTTCATTCCGCATTCTTTCTACATGTCTGAACCTATCTTATGGGTTTGTAAATGCTTTTTACCTTCTGCGGGTATCGTATACGCGGTCATTAATATCAAAGGGATAAAGCTAACCCATTTCACTACCTAACTAACCGATGAGTCACTGAGGGAGTAACGCTTTATGCAGTATCAAAGAATAAATATTTTTAGACTTCAGTATATCTGATTATACCACCCACCTAATGTGAAACATGCAATTTGATCTAACCTGCTTTGTGTGCTTCCGCCACCAATTAGTTCATGCGGCCTAGCGCCAGCCGGCACCCACCCACTACTGTTAGTAAGTGCAACATGCCGACGCCGCCATGGCTGCTCCGGTAGTCTCTGCCTCGGCTGCTGCGATCGTCCGCCATCTGGAACAGAATCCGCATGTCCCCACCACCACCGTCGCTGCCACGACTGGCCTGGTCGTCGCTGCGACACGTGTTTCGCCTCTCCACGAGGCATCATCAGGCGTTGTAGACGTTAATCGTAAGAATAACATGCTACAAGTGACAATACCATCGCAGTGCCATCCCTTATATTGAATTGAGGGTGGGGGTGGATGGTGTGAGCAAAAAGATATGTAATAGTGGGGAATGGTTTACGTCAGTCTGTTTGTTCATGCGAGTAATTTTAGAATTTTTATGTTTATTAATTTCTAATTGTTCCCTAATATTTAGTTTTAAACCTTTGTCTATGCTGTGTTAAATTTGATAAGTATTAGTGGGGGATAAGTTATGTCCTTTGTCGATAAGATGCTCGGTGAAATGTGACCTTTCTGGGCGATTGTTTTTATACGCCGATACGTGTTCGTGAAATCGTGGTATAAAATTACGACCAGTCTGACCGATATAAACGTGTTCACATTCATCGCAGAACAGCTTATAGACGCCGGATTTTTTATTGGGCGGGATTTTATCTTTAGTGTTACAAAGTGATATGAGTGAATTATGGGATTTGAGAGCAACATGTATGTTATTTTTTCTAAATATGTGAACTATTTTGTCAGTGATTTTTCCCAGGTATGACAAACTCGCAGTGTATTTATTTGTCGAAATATATGGAAACGCGTACAATAGTCTGTTAACGATACTACTCGTCGTTAACAGACAATTGTACGCGTAACATAAAAATTCTAAAATTACTCTCATGAACAAACAGACTGACGTAAACCATTCCCCACTATTATATATCTTTTCGCTCACACCATCCACCCCCACCCTCAATTCAATATAAGGGACTGCACTGCGATGGATTTGTCACTTGTAGCATGTTATTCTTACGATTAACGTCTACAACGCCTGATGATTCCTCGTTGAGAGGCGAAACACTTGTCGCAGCGACGACCAGGCCAGTCGTGGCAGCGACGGTGGTGGTGGGGGCATGCGGATTCTGTTCCACATGGCGGACGACCGCAGCAGCCGAGGCAGAGACTACCGGAGCAGCCATGGCAGCGGTGGCATGTTGCACCTACTAACAGTAGTGGGTGGGTGCCGGCCTGCGCTAGGCCGCATGAACTAATTGGTGGCGGAAGCACACAAAGCAGGTTAGATCAAATTGCATGTAAATTTGACTTTCGCAAAATAACGCCTGAATCTATTAACTATTTAATGTGAAACAGTTATTGTAACATATGCCAGCTTGTACTTTCTCATAGAAACGCGCACTAAACTAATGATCTTGACTGTATCTCATTCGTAAATGCACAATAACTTTTACTCCTATCACTCTCAGCATTATTTGGACTCCACAAAAATCCCCAGCGACTAAGTATTCTTAGTGATATATTAAACACAAATTAATAAATGAAAATACAGTGATTATAAAATAAATAAAAATCATACCTCATTTCGCGTCTGTGTTGTAAATCAAAGGTTTGGGCGAGTGCAAAGTAAGAGTAATCAATACTAGCGTAGGTGATGAGGAATGGCATGGTGACGATGGGTGCGAGCTTGTTAATATCACCGATGATGATGAATGTCACCGTCACTATGGCTACGACCACCATGCAGTATATCGGCACCTTGTTCGGGCCTCTCTGTGGAACAATGGACAAATCATACAATGGCAAATAATTAAAAAAAATACTTAACTTATTTAACAAATAATGATATCAAATGAAGGGAAACATGGGTAATTTAAGGTTAATTTTTATCAACAAATCAATTAGGCACTGACTGACAAATCAAAGCGTTGGATTTAGGAACTAGAAATTTTATATGAGGGCTTTATCGGGCGTAGCCAACCATTGAGAAAGAAATTTGGCAAATTCATTTCATTCATTATTTAAATCATGTGGGCCATATGCTTATATGCCTGTCATCGTACGCAAAAAAAAAAATACTTCCCAAGCCCGGGGTGCAAAAGCTTTCTGGCTAAGAAACGTCGTGAGGTCCAATAATGCATAATAATTATAGTTACAAAAGAACTTAAAAAATGGTGCATTGTCAGACACTCCACTAAATCACGTCTAACCTGACTACATGTATTAAGCTTTTCCTAATACATCCATTCTGACGCAAACAGAATATTATTATAGTATTATAACTATTATTACTTAGGGTAATTTGCATTAGTATTCTTCCGTCATTTCGGCGACGTATAGGCGAACACAATATTGGTGGTGATCCAAATCGACATTCTGTATGAATTTTGTTAATTTGCGTTTACGAACGAACCAAATCTTCGTGTTCATTCGTGCGGAAATAGAGCTGGTTTTACAGAACAACTTTCGACGTCGGTGTTAAAACAAGAAGAGGTTCCTTTAGGTTGAACATGTAAAATCAAAGCGGGAGGAAAGAATTATGAAACAGATATACAACGCAAAAATTAGAAGGATGTAGTAAGTAGCTTAGGAAGACTACGATTTGCCTACCACAACCAAATTAATCGTATTTTATCAGCAGGTCATGTCAGTGGACCTAAAGCAGTTGACGCTGCATGTAGAGCTATAAATGTTAAACAAGCAAGTGAGATGTGTAAAGACCGAATCATGTAGTGTCGGTTCACTATGCCAACCGAGTTATATATTCCGTTACTTATAGACGGATGCCGTCACCGTCAATTGAAACGCGAATTATGATTTTGATAGTACACAGAAAAAAGTAAACTCACAGAAATCAACTTGGCACTTGAGTACAATGTTTCTCTTCTGTATTTGCAAGAGCCTACCACTTTAGACGTCCAGTAATTAATTACTCTTTGTGCATTTTTTAATTGTCCAAGTACTGATTCTTAAATGTAATTTAATTAATGATTTAATTAGGGTAACTACGTAGTCATCAGACGACTTGCCTAGTTAATTTCTGCACAATATATATAATCTATCAATTTACCCCACGGCCTAGCGCTTCCAGTCCAGGAATGACCCTCTCATTGGAAATGCTCTGCAATACCCGCGGTGTTCCGTACATGGCGCCCAGACACGAACTCATAGAGCTGACGTAGAGTCCAGCGAGCAGCAGCACTTTAACTGCAGATATGTCTGCTGTTATAGAGAAGTCATTCAGTAATACGTCTCGCGTCACCGTCGCCGCTAATGTTATTACAAACATTAGGTATAGGAACGTCCTGTAATATAAAAGAAGAAATATACTAACATATACTAATAATGCTACATCCAAACATACAAGTTTTATATATGTCAGCGCAATACATAGTTAATTAATGACTTGTCACAATTGTAGCTAGATGTTATTATCATCCTTTATAGTACATATAAACAAAAAGTCCCACTATTAAGTAAACATGTTTGAACACATCTATTCTCCAGGAAAAGGTGGAGGTATTACTACTCCTGTCGGCCAGTTTATTAAATATCGCTTTGCCTTACATCTCCTTTACCAGAGTTTCAGTTATATATATATTATAATAGGGAATATGTATGCAGTTTAAATAAGAGTAAAATATTTTTCTAGGGTATAGGGAGCTTCAGAGATATGCGTATATTTTTTATAATAATTTCTTTTCGAGCAAGAAATTAAAATTTTAAAAAGTGCAAAGAATCTGTGGAAAATTCAAATATTTGAAAAGGCCAGATCGGATGTGACGTAATGTCAATGTAAACTTGTAAGTATGTCGTTTCTTAGATTAATCCATAGAGTTATCCATAGGTTGTTCCATATGATTCTATTTTCGAATTGGCTTTGGCTCTAAAATATATTATGAGGCACACTATAAAAGTATAAGCTTAACTGTATCTTACCCGGTACTTATAGCCGCCAATGAGCCGTTGGGTATATTCACGGAGGGGTTTTTCAAGTCACCACTCATGTTAATTCCGGCTAAAATACCAGTGATAGTGGGGAAGAACACGCCGAAACAATTGAACCACGTGTACCCGTCTTTGTAATCTGCCCAAGTGTTATTGGATATAGTACCGCTGAGCCACCCAACAAATTTCTCATCTAGAATGAAATGAAAACATTATTAGAAAAAAAAAAGATATGATAAAGTTATCCTTGAGAGACGTCACTGAATTCAATCCTACTAATATTATAAAAGGGAAACTTTGTGAATATATTTGTAACTGTTTTTTACATGACGTAATACAAGCGTATGCTCTACCTGATGTAAAGCGGTTACCTATAGGCTATGAACGCGTGTAATATATTAGGTATCACTCGATGCCACAGCGTACACAGCAACTCCTTATGAGCTTATTGCTGATCTTACCCGCACGCACCTCTAGAGAATTGTTATTTGGCTGCGGTTTTCTGTGAAGTGGAGGTACTTTTCCAGACGGACTGCTTGATGCGCTCTTAAAACTTACTCTTTTACGCAAAAACGGCTGGACACAAATAGATGTTGTTTTGGATTAATACATAGGTTAGTTTTATTCTAAAATAATAGCAATGAATGTTAAAGAAGCGAGTGAGGTATGTAAGGATCGAGCCGCGTGGCGCTCGGTTCTCTCTGCCTACCGGCGTGATTTGGCGTGAAGTTATAGATAGATAGATATGTAGTTTTATTCTCGAAAATATTTGGAGTTCCTGTGTAAACGTCACGCGCGCGAGCCTGCGGTCAGTAGCTTATTGATTCACAAGATAAGATTGCGCATCCCATCTATTTCGGAGACCTATCGACGAATGCAACATAAGAGGTATCACTCAAACGTTGCTACCACCATCGTTTCTAATGCAGAATTCGTCGCCAGTGTGTATTAAACTTTCTCTTTCGCAGCAAAACACCAACCCTTCAGAGAATTACGGCTGCTGTCTTCGGAAGGTATCTTCCATTCAATAAAAGGTGTTACCTCACTATTGTCTGGGTGTAACATTTAAGTACTGTAGGCTCAGGTCTCAATGTAGGCAAATTCGTTATAGGCATCTGTTTAGATATTGTAATTAGCGTTGCGTTGAATGGACTGAAACACGGGAGGAGGTAATCTCCATGTACTAATTTAAGAGGGGGCATTGGGATCTATTGCTTCCAAAATGTATGTCATTTGATTGCGATTCAAAGTTAGTATTATTAGGTAAGGTAGCCTTTTGCCTCTTAGATTGATTTTTATACATTTTTTAAACTACTATTTGAGCTTTACGGTTATGTTAAATACAATCAGAGAAATCTTACATAAAGATATATCTACTTTTATCAAATTAATACAAGAATTTGATGTGGGCTAAACATGTCGCTGAAATACGAAAGTCACATTTGATCGTTGGTATTACGTACGTAAGTTTATAGGGTTGCACACTTCAGGTTGCAAATTTTAACCAATTAGGTATGATATTTTTAATTGATTGAAAACCAACCACAATAAAATTCTATTGTTTTTCAAAATAATTCTACGTATAGTTCAATTGTTATAAATAATTATTTGAACTCGCCATTACTCCACTATTTTTGGTGTCTGAAATTTCAACGAGTAATGTACGTAGGAAATACAGGAATGAGTGCGAGAATTTACATAGGAGGTTTTATGCAGTCTAAGTCGAGCCTCTGCCTAAATTTTATATACATATGTAGTTATAAACTAAATATAACACTAATGCAAAGAACAGTTTGTGTCTAAAATCTACCCAAATAATTTCACTAATAAGGACAAAAATAATTTCATTAAAAACGCACCTGGTTGTGTAGTAAATGACCCAACGAAGAAATCAAGCGCAGCAAGTAGAATCACCAGAAGTAATACGAACTGGAGCTTGATGACCCACTTGACACCTGCCACGTTGATGGTACCGAGTAACAGCACCGCCGCGACGGCGAACAGCCGGTCCGCCCATGGTGCCCCGACCAACGACGCCATAGACTCACCAAAACCAAATACGTTGAGGGCACACCCCACTGCCTGCAATTTATGGCGATTCAAAAATAAAGATATATGCTACAACTTGAAGTGTCTAGAAATAATCAGCACATGCAGTTCATACAACACCAACATCAACTTATCACCAGTTGCGTGCACTCCATATAGGCAAAAAGACATTGCCTACCCTATCAATTTGATAAATACCATCCGATGTTTCTTAATTCTTAAACATAGTTTTTAACTAATATTTCGTATCAAAAACAAAAAATTAAAAACAGCTCCATCTATCAGTATCGGTACAAGTTATTAAAATCATCGCTAGTCATATTCAAATCGCAGCTAGGCGCTACAGCACATCGATGTGCTGCACTAGCGCCGCATTGGCAGCTTTTAACGGCAGAGACACAAACTATTTCTGTCTAAATTTACGTATGTGTGCCGCGTTAGTAATACGGATAGTGTAGTGTGCATTCCTGTAAATACATTGCCCACAATAACACAAATAACGCACACAATCGCATAGGATAGACAGTGTCTTTTCAGCCGAACCATGACGTAAATTACCGAAGTGTCGCGAACATTGCTACGTAACTATTTTAAAGAGTAGTTTGCTCCATATAATTAGAGTGAAAGAAGGTGCCATTTCTTTTTTTCGTATAAAATTGATGTTCAATTTTATTTTGTTTTCAAACTGGGCCGCCATTGTTTGTTTGATATGTACATAAAATCAATCAATCTATAGATATTTGAGTTGGCTAACCAATCACATACATCATTATTTCCAACCATGGGTAACCAAAATCAGCATCCTGTATTTTTTGGTAAGTTAGTAGCTTTAAAAAAATTCTGCCTACCCTGTCAAAAATCTCTGTGCACGCCACTGCTCATCGCACTGCAGGGATACAGGTCTCCTTTCAAACGAAGAGGTATAGAGCATAGTGCACCACGTTGCTCAACTGCGGATCGGCGGAGGCCAGTGTTTTAAAGACACGCGATGGCCACTGACTTAGCTTAACGACTGTCATCTATTGACAACAACAGAAACCGACGGTTTAACGTGTCATCCGAAACGGAAAATATATCTCGACGACGCCATAGAGCTCTTATGGTCTCTTAAAATAGAGTCCGATTTTAAAAGATGATTGTTGAGTTTGCGATGTCATGACCATCTAAGTCAAATGAGGAATGGATTTTTGCTGTTCCATCCACCCAGTATTATTACAGGAAATAACCAGTGGGTATCTTTTATGCTATTTAACTGATCCGAAAAAGACCTATTAGGTTTTTCAATCGTTATTCTTTGACAGTAATGGTAGATTATAATATAGAAACGTGATAACTATGAGAAATTAATCATTTTCTAAATTTTTTATACAACATTGGGAGGCATACAAGTATACGGCCCGTCTGATGTAAAGCGGTTACCGTAGCCTATGAACGCTTGTAATTAAGTATCACTCGTGTGATACCATCACTGCTGCTTACACAGCAACCTGTATGCCTCCCGACGTAATATAAAAAAAAATGTACATATAAATCCGAAAACACGAATTTAGTGGTACATGCTCACATTAGGATTCGAACCAGCACCAGTCGCTAATAAGGCTCGTTCGCCTACAATTCGCCTGATGCCTTACTGTTTGAAGTGTCTTTACAGCCCTATATTGCTTGAATTAGTGACCATATTGGATCTTGAACAATCAATAATTTGTGATGTGGCACATCACTAAAAAATATTGGCAGAACACACTTGTACGTGCGCCGCCGGTCCGACGGTGTGTTGCATGGAGTGATGGCCCCCGTTGTCCATGTTTTTAAGGCCGCGGCGGGTGTAGGTTACAAGTCTTCAAATATATTTTTTTTATATTAGCTCAACATAGTGGCTCCGCTTCGCCTGATGGTAAGCGAAAGGAGGAGCCCAAATCGCAGCGGTAACTGGCAAAAGACAAGTGTTCTGCCAGTTGAGGCTGCGATGTTGGCCTGCAAGTTGCTTCTTCACGCTGCGCTTGAAGGATCCCTTATTGTAGGAAGGAGGAAACACATGTGCAGGCAAGGCGTTCCACTTTTTAATGGCACGTCAAAGATAGCAGTTGTCGAAATTTTTAGTACGAGAAGAAATGTTCTCAACAGTGGAATAATGATATCGCAAGCTTACACGTGTGGTTCTATGAGGGAAGGGAGAGGGTGGGATAAGGGAAAATTGTTCTTCAGAGCAATCACCATGGTATAGGCGGTAAAATACCCTTAGCAAGCCAATGCATCTACGAAGTTGAGGAAGTTCCACGTTTTTAGTGACCTCTTCGTCTTCGATTAAGGAGCCGCTCCAGAGATGCGAGCAATACTCTAGGCCCGAACTTGAGTCTTATATATAAAGCAGACAAGTTCCGCGCGGATCCGGTCGCGGGATATTGTTAATTGTTTTTTTTGTTACGTTTTACATTAAAAATACAACAGACATAATACTGTTCATAATAATATGAATAAAACTTAGTTAATATGTAATATGAATAAAAATTGTTATACCTGTCCGAAACAATAAATAATGCCTAGTGCCCCACCCATTCTTGATCCTAATGTGTGAGCCAATAAGAAATATACCCCACCACTTTCGATTCTGCATCGTTCACAAATACCAACTGCTGAGAGAACTGAGATCAATGCTATAAATACTGTAAAAAAACAAAATTATCATTTAAAATAGAAAATTACATTCATGCATTATTGCGTTGTATAGGATTTGTTGTAACATATAACACTAGAACCTTACACAAGACTGCAAACATTTACAAATGTATGGAAGTGGGCACATTACGATCGATTTTCATAATGAGAAAGACCTCTTAAGGATCTTGATGCTGCTATGCAGAGCTCTATGAAAATGTTTAAAGTTAATAGATTGAGGCGTCAAATTTACATGCAATTTGATCTAACCGGTGATGTGGTAGCGTAAGCACACAAACCAGGTTAGATTAAATTGAAGTGTTTGGTGTCAATCTTAGCTAAGCCCCATTTTAAGGAATGTCTGTAGCCTGTTCTTGGCGGGCTTATTTATCTTAGGTCCCTACAAGCTATAGGATGAAGTTCTTCAAAATCGGCGTGAAGAGGTTTATAAAAGGTCGGCAATGTACGAGAAACACCCTTGGTGTGCAGCCGTTTGTAGGTTATGGTTGTTTACCACCTTACTAGTATAAAAAAAAGCTGAGAGGGCATGTTCCCAGGTATTATCAATAAACAACAGTTGTTCGCCCCAATCATTGGTCAAGGGCTAAACAGTTCTGACCTCCACTAATCTGCAATAGAGTAGCATGGTAGTGTTCCCCATCCAGGTTGAAGGAAGACCCAAATCTAAGTAATGGGATGAGTATGTAATTTCTTAGGAACAACAATTTCTTAGGTTGCTTAGGAAATTCACTTACTTGGTTTTTTACAGAGTCGGTAATGTAGGTCCCCCTGGTGTTCATGGGCTATGGTAACTTCTTATCATCAAGCAGGCTATACATTTGTTTCCCACCTTAGTGGTAAAAAAATATGTACCAAGATCCCAAGTATTCAAAGATAAAGTTTGCAGTTTGAAGGGAGTCTATGAATATGTGAACATATGTACAAATAAAAAGAAAGAAACTTTTACCTGTGAAAATGACTATGAGTACAGCATTAACTAAGCCAGCTTGTCCAACTAGCCAGCCAGACCTTAGAAATACGATCACACCAAAAATGTTAATAAGGCATGATGTGAATACTCCATCCCAAGTTCCAAATAAGACCGGTTGTGATATAAAAAAGTTTGATTTCCACCATGGGATATCACCCTGAAATCATGAAATAAATAAGACAAAATATCGACAACAATAAATTTTATTAAATACTCCGCTAGCATATATTTGTATATTATTATGTGTTGTGGGTTGGTATTGAAAGGTCTGACAGTAGTCAGTCCATGTCAAAATCAGTATCTAAGAATCATGACCCACCGTAAGCTTACTTTCATACAGTTAATTCAATACAAGTAGGTCGAAATATGAATAAACATATATTTCTTTAGAAATAAACTTGTTATCCATCACTAACAATTTAAAAAAATAGCTAATTTAGTAAAAATTTTTTAAAAATAAACTGTGTAATGGTTAATTTATTAACCCTTCGAAAACCGGGTGGTCGAATACGACCGCGAAATGTATAGGAAAACGTATATAACGGGTTCTGACTGGTCAATCATCCATTTTATTATTATAAAATTAAATTTAAACTCTCATAAGCTTTAACTTGACATTTGACACTCTTGTTGGATTTCAGTGTAGCAATTGACTGTTTGAAATTGTCTGTTAATGGAAAAAAAATATTATGTTTAGGTGCCTGTCTCGCTATGCAGTGCGCTAATTTGAAATTAAAAACATGATTACTGCTTTATCTAAAACGTAACTACTGCAATGATAGCAAAGGTCAAAATTACATAAATCTCTGAATTCTCTTTGACCTGTCTTGAGATAGTTTCTTCAATATCATGAGCATCATTATGCACGCTACCAAACTATATAGTAGCTAGGAAATAATAAAATAATTACGCACTTTGCCAATAATTTAAAATTTACAATTTTAAATTATTGTCAATGTGCATAATGATTTTCATTTGGTAATATAATAAGCTTTCTTATAAATTTAAATAACATAATAGTATCCCAATTAAAAATACTACTACTTTAAACTACTAAAAATATTCAAAAAATTGGGTCCTTTAGGTAAGGTGCCCATAACGCAGGCAGCGTTCCAGTGCTGGATTGCTAAGGATAGTCCTTGTGCTCCTTGAAGAGCCCGTGCACACCTCGACCCCACAGACTAAGGGTATTGACGCCGAATACAGACAAATTTGTATTGGGCATCGAGACAACTTCAAGTAACATTTTCTTTTTTTTGCAGTGTTTTGTTTTATTGGACTTCAAATAAAACCATCTGATAGAGAATTAAATTAAAAAATAAACTGTGTATTTGAAATCTAAATTAATTAATAATCTGAATTTCTATTATTTTTTTTATGAATTTGAAATCTTTAAAATGCTCTATTGTACGTTGCTTGAAGCCTTAGCCTTTCCACCCTTGTGATTTTTTTCGAATTTGTTATTTTGAAAGAAAATATGTCCTATAAATCTAGAACAATTTTTATGTAGTATCTTCTAAACTTGATATTAAAGGGAGCTTACTGGATTGCTAAGGAAAGTCTTTGCACGAGAAAGCTGCCTGCGCGGGGATCTCCAGTAGCCGCCCTCAGTCGTTTACTGAGCTCCTTGAAAAGCCCGTGCGCACCTCGACCCCACAGACTAGGGTATTGATCCGAATACAGATAAATTGGTATTGGGCATCGAGACAACTTCAAGTAACATTTTCTTTTTTTGCAATGTTTTGTTTTATTGGACTTCAAATAAAACCATCTGATAGAGAATTAAATTAAAAAAATAAACTGTGTATTTGAAATCTAAATTAATTAATAATCTGAATTTCTATTATTTTTTTATGATTTTGAAATCTTTAAAATGCTCTATTGTAAAGTTCCAAAAACGTTGCTTGAAGCCTTAGCCTTTCCACCCTCGTGATGTTTTTCGAATTTGTTATTTTGAAAGAAAATATGTCCTGTGAATCTAGAACAATTTTTATGTAGTGTTTTCTAAACTTGATATTAAATGGAGCTGTACTGCCATTGTGAATTTGTGTGTATGTATATATGTACCTGCAAATGGAGTGCGCTTGGTGGTTACCTTTTTCCAAATCGACAAGCTGTCTCTACCGATTATTTAATATTCATCTTGTCTGCGAAATAATGTTTGAGATCATACCTATATACTGTAATGGCATAATATGAACCTAAGAAAGTAAGTAGTACAAATGCTATTTACATAAATAAACCTCGATTAAGTAGCATTATGAAAAAAGATGTAGAACCCTCGGCTAGCAACCGCTACCTACCTACCTACATTTATAAACAAGATCTATTTGCTGGTATTATTAATACAATCCAGTTTCCTGTTTTGTTGTGGAAGAACATATTAAAATAAAATTATTTGTTAGAACTTGTAATATTGTTTAGTACCTGTATGTCAGCGAAGATTTCATTTGCGCCAGATGCTTGATGTCCACCTGTACCATATTGTGATTCATTTCCCAAGTCTACGAAACCACCCGATTGTCTTCTCATACGCGTTCGGTCAAATCCAGGTTCATCACTACGAAAACTATCCACATCCAAATCTGTTCTCCTGGGTCGACTGTTTTGATCCATTGTCTTTACTTAATTTTAATTACAGTTACAGGCACATAATCACGTCATTAATTGTTTACTTATCGCATCGATATCGCAGAAAAAAGATAGATAATCGGTCAGTATGATGTTTTAGTAAAGAAAAGGGAAATTAATCATTGTAATGAATGAAATCAGTACCTATACAGTAGTGAATGAAATGAATGCAAAAAAAATTGATCGAAATAATGGAAAATAGAGAAGGTGATTCATTTCCAAATGGAATAAAATTACAAAAATTAGTACCAATAACAGTGTTGCCAACTGCTCCGATACCGTTAAATATATACCTTTAGGCCATATTCACATTGACTCGATACACGTCACTCGATTCGTAATCGAAAAGTTATGTTATCGTGCATAGTATTTTTCTCTTGTAATTAATATGTATTCATATTTTAAATAATAATTTTCGCTTTTAGTTCCTATTATTAATTGGATTGGTTTGGGGTTCATGTGCCAGAAGCGTGCTCGTTCGCGATCCCTGCCAATGAATAAGATTACAATTCTGGACCAAGAGCGCACCGATGTGCGGATTAGGGTGTCCCCTGAAGGCGACGCACACCGATCCGCCCCGTCGGTGCGAATATAGATGCATGCGGCGGTGAGGGCTGCTACCCACAACGCAGCACCAATTGGGGCGGGACGAGGAGAGCCGAGTGCTGCATAGGCACGTGGAATGTGAGAGGTGGATTGAATGATAAGATGAACGAACTGATAGACGTAATGAATAAGAGCTTTTTATTGCTTTGTGTGTGACAGAGACTAAGCGCAAGGGGAGCGACACCGATGATCTACCCGCTGGAATGATGGCCCTATGGTCTGAGGTAGACCGGGACGATCATGCCAGTGCTGGAGTAGGTGTCGCACTCTCCTCTCGCTTAGTGACTGGTGTAAGAGATTACTGTTTGGTAGGGCCTAGACATCTCTGGGTTCGTTAAAAACTTGGGATCACGGGAGAATTTCTGGTTGCAGCATACGCTCCCGTAAGCTCAGCGAGTCCTCAAGAACTAGAAAAGATTTGGGAGTCAGTGAGGGGATGTTCTGGATTTAGCTGAAGGGAATGAAATAGTGATTATGTGTGGAGATTTGAATAGATGAATTGGGACCAAGCGAGACAGGGATGAAGCAGTTCTTGGTCCGTAGGGAGATAAGGGAGTGAACGAAGCAGGTAAGTCAATTCTAGATTTATGTATGGAACGAAACCTCCTCGTGTCGAATACTTTATTTCATCATAATTGTAACAAATATAATGGTATTTAAAAGAGAAGAATCCAGAACCAATGTAACGCCAAGACTTACCTACCATAATCAAATTGGTCGTGTTCTGTCAGAGGGTGATGTCAGGAGTCCGAGAAACCGGCGAACGTGCATGAGAAGAGCAATGAATGTTAGGTATGTAACGATTGAGTTACGTGGCGCTCGATTCTCTCTACCTACCCGGCAAGGGATTTGGCGTGAAGTTACAATAATATTAATTGGATGGAAAACTGTATCAATTACCCATATCCTTTGCTTGATCGGAACTCTTCTCCAACAAAAACATATTAATTAACTAAATAATCCTTACATTTTCTTATTGATCTTATCTGATATTCTTTGATAATGGCTAGACTTATTTCCTACGATCTTAATAAAGCTGAACTTCAATATGAATTACTCTGTAGTTAAAAAATAAAACTTTTCTATTTAAATCATCTATCTATACCATAGACTTATGTTTATAGTACTTATGTTATATAAGCCCTTATTTTATATCCCCGGAACCTCCAAATAACTATTGACTTAACTACATTTGTATATACTTATTTATATTAATATTCATTCGTCACTTCGATTATATTTTGGCAATTTTAATCGAAGCCCTGTATTTTTAAGGAGGTAACATCATCCCTTTGTTTTACTCTGGGAAGATGTGTAAAATATTTGAACTGCTTTACTCATTTACCTTGCCTTTTAATTAGGTCTTATAATCCCTCTTCGTTGACATTCCTTTAGTCGCTCGGGTAAAATGAGCCCTTTCTGTGACCTTGGTCATGGAGGTAAAATGAGTTCTTATTTTTTTCTCGATCTTATAATTTCACTTAGGTACTCTTACCGTCTTTGACTTCATTTTCATTAGCGGTCTTAAAATGGAGCGGAGCGGAAACTGGCATGTTAATGCGTGAAGAGGTTTTTAGAGGATCGGCGACGCATGAGTTGCACACCCATCCAGCACACCCCTAGCGTTGCAAATGCCCATAGGCTACGGTGACTGTTTACCATCAGGCAGGCTGTACGCTTGATTGCTACCTTACTGGTATAAATAAATGTTACAAGTATTACCATTGGAGCAGAGGTCATTGATTGTGAACTCTACCCCTACTTTCGTATGTAAGATGTATGATAGGAAGCATGATAGGATGAGCATATGATAGGATTTGGTAATTACTTTTTAGAACTTTCAACATTCAACTTTCAGACCAGTCTAGGCTGAGATCGAGTCAGCAACGCACGGTGCATCACGGTGTACTCTCTACAGCGCCTGTGACCTCCTGTCTCTGTTGTGTTGGGCCGCACCTTGTACTTCGGCGGCGGCGCCTCTGACCACTGCGGTGGTGGATCGCAAGGCGATCTCCACCGACTCCTACGAGTACTACAACTGCGCCTGTGACCTCCTGCGACCGTGAGCCGATGTGGATGTGGAGTGAGGGATGTGGTTCGTTGGCGAGCTACACTACTGCCTCCGTCCGGACCTCCCGACGTGACCGGGAGCTGCCGGCCACCTCTATACTGGCCCTCAGTGAACTTTGGTTAGACCCATACAACGCGAGTCCTTAAAGCCAGAACTAGCCAAACTTATAGAATCCACCTTTTTTATAATCTTATGTGAAAATATTTATTTTAATAAATTTGTTGTTATTTTTGGAAGACCCGTTTTTAATTTAGTAACTACAGTATATTATATGTATGAAGCACGTTAATTCGCAAAGAGGCGTAAAACTGTGAAAGGTGACACCTGGTGGTGCGCAGAGGTCGAATCTTAAAAACTTTAAAAACGTTAAAAACAAAAAAAGAGAAAAGTTCAATTACTTATGTCGTATCTTTTCACTAGAGAGAGACTTTGTACTAAAATCGTCTGCTCTGTCTCACCTATTTCTATCGCCAAGCAGCTATATATAACTGACTGAAGGGTGAGATATGACAGACGTGTGAGACGAAACAGCCTTCGGTCAAGATTGGCAGCGCGCCAGTAACATCCCCGTGGTATTGCGAGCGTCAATAGGTTGCGGTGACCGCTTACTAATGAGGGCCGCATGCTTGTTTACCAATCTAGTTGTATAAAAAAAATCTTCTTACTTAAATGACAGTATGGGAGAAGGAAATTTACAGTAGATGCAAAATTTTCTTTAATTAAATAAATTATTAATTTCTTATTAAGTAACAATTCTGCATCTGACGAAAAACTTTAAGGTGAATATCAATTTTTTTTTGAGCGAGGTACAAAAATTTGCAGGAAGAGATGTGGTTGCAGCCGAGATGGTCTAACTAAATCGCACTTGCGTCCTATATGCTTTCTGGTTCCTGTGCAATTTATGCTGGGGTATTAGAAAGGTTCCAACGGGTTGGAGAGGTGCAATCATCGTACCCTTGTGCAAAGGTTAGGAATCGCATATGGTCTACGTCAGCTACAGGGGCGTCAGTTTGGGCAGATTAGCGGTAAAAGTGCATGGAAAAACATTTGAGAGGAGAATGAGATGGAAGTCTGTGAGAAGCACAGGGGATTCCGGAATGGAAGAGGATGTACGGATGAAGCTTTCTCACTCCGCCAACTTGTGGCTAAGCATCTGGCGCTAGGCAGAAAGGTTTTTAGCGCTTTTGTGGACCATAGAATATATGCAAGGCGGTACTGATTCTAACGCATATTAGCGTTAAGAAAGTTAAAGCTGGGTATGGCAGAGAGAGCTTGAAGATAGAATAAATACCTTCGAGACGCGAGCGTTGCGTAAAATCTATGTAAGTTACGCTTAAAGACCAAGGACATGACTCGCCTGATACGAAATTGTTATCAGAAGGTGTTCGTGTATTATCAAAAGGTGGTGTCAAAAGCTCTAAATACCGGCTAGCGTCCATAAAAAGAGCTATGAATATTAAAGCAACGATCACTCGTTCCTTACAACCTCACGGTTTGTAAGGACCGAGTCAAGGGGTGAAAATAAAGGTAGATAGTTCTACGAGTGAAGAATATTGTGATGTGATGTCGTACGATAACAATAGGACAAATGCCATTAAAATTAAATCGCGCAATGCGCGTAAACTTATAGCCAGCCCATTAGCGTTTACTTCACTATTAGCTAACGTCGCTGGTCCATCGGCAGTCCAATGGCTGCACAAGACCCGTAACCCAACGTCAGAAGTTAATCGGCTCAGTTGTGTATGACAAAAAGCAGTTAAAACACCAAACACTAAATAATAAAAGTACATTACTCACTAGATCTTAATTAAAACAGAAATAATTCCCGACGATCGTACTCAAATCAAATTTTCGATTTTAATGCACAAAATCGTTACCATGTTGTGTAAAGTAACATCACAAAGTAATAAACAGAAATTTCATAGAAGACTGCCAATGTGCACCCGGTGCCCAAAAAGAGCAATAGATCCATCGAATTATAGGCCTATTGCCATAACCTCCCTTCTCTCCAAGGTCATGGAGCGTGTGATAAACACACGACTGCTAATATACCTAGAGGATCACGATTTAATCAGAGTCCGTGAATACGGTTTCCGTCACGGTCGCTCGACCGGTGATCTTCTAGTGTATTTTACACACCGCTGGGCTTTGGCGATAGAGAGTCAAGGTGAGGCATTGGTTGTCAGCCTAGATATGGCGAAGGCGTTCGATCGAGTCTGGCATCGGGGTCTTCCATCGAAGTTACCATCGTACGGGCTGCCCGAGGGTTTGTGCAAATGGGTTGTCAGCTTTTTATTCAACAGATGTATAAAAGCCGTGGTTGACGGTATATGCTCCGATAGGATATCAATGCAGGCGTCCCTCAGGGATCTGTATTGTCTCCGACGCTGTTTCTACTGCATATCAATGATATGTTGTCAATTGATGGTATTCATTGTTATACGAACGACAGCACCGGGGACACTTGTTATACAGACCGTGCAAAGATCCCTCGTTCCCTTATGGAGGAAAGCTGCGATAAAATTCTATCTGAAATGAAGGGTACTTTAACTAAAGTATCTGACTGGGGGCGTCTTAACTTGGTCGAATTCAACCCCATTAAGACACAAGTTTGCCCATTTACCGCTAAGAAAACAAACATTTGCTCTGATTCCTAAATTCCAGAACACACCTCTTACCGTCACCAAAAGTATTAGGATACTGGGTGTTTAGATCTCCAGTGAAGTTCAATATCGAAGTCTCCTGGAGGATAAGGTCAGGCTGGCATCCAAAAACCTTGGTGTGCTCAACAGTGCAAAGCAGTACTTCAGCGCGGAGACAAGTTCAGTCAGACCACACTTGGAGTACTGCAGTCACCTTTGGGCGGGAGCGCCTGGATACCAGCTTGGACCATGTGCTTTGATTCAGAGACGAGCTGTGAGAATTGTCGACGATCCTAAGCCTACATACGGTAATACCCCTGTAATAACCCTTAAGTTTAAGTAGAGATTTTGCTTCCCTTTGTGTGTTCTACTGATAGTAATACGGGTTGTGTGCTGAAGTATTGGTCGATATGATGCCGACAGCTACTTTTTATAACCGTACCGCTCGCCGACGGCGGGGTGTTCACCCTCACACGCTGAAACCGCAATGGTCGCATACTGTGCGGTTCTAGAGAAGTTTTCTTCCGAGAACTCTCAAGTTGTGGAATGAGAATGAAGAAAGGCGTGAAGAGGTTCGGAAACTCATTAGTGCCACATCTGGTTGCAAATGTCCATAGGCTACGATGACTGTTTACCAGCAGGTAGGTCGTATGCTTTTTTACCATCTTAGTGTGCGCGCAAAACGTGGAAGCGTATTTAAAGGCTTCATAATTATGTGAAACTGATGACTTTCTTTTTTCTTTTCTTATGTTTCCTAAAATTAAAGACAATTAGAGGCGCAGGTTTTATGAACACCACGAATATATCATAATATTTTTGAATCTCTAACTATATTTCTATTTATTAGAATGTTTTACTTCTGTCAAATTCGTAGCTACAGATAGTTACAGTAGGTACAGGTAACAATTGACTCAGAAAGGTATAGTGTGAAAAAAATGTGTAGATTCTCCTTGGTCCTTTTTTATTTTTCATAAGGCAAACTTTAAGTTTTGCGGTAAAAGTAGGTAACTCACTATCATCTTTATAATCAAAGTCAAGTTCATCTGCTAATTATCAAACTCTAGAAAATTGGAAATAGGGCGCATCAAAGTTGCCTGACAATCCCTGGAGGATTATTGATTTTCTGTGAGTGAGTGAGTTTGTCCGTAAGCTCCTCAGGAGTTGCTATGATAATAGAGGTGATAGCAATATTTTTTGTATCGTAAGCAGTCGGCTGCAGTAACCATTTTACATCGTGTGAATGGTTAGTCATATGATTGTTTGCTTCCCGACGTTGTGAAAAACAAAAGTAAAAAATATTACAAAGAAAAAGTTACAATAAGTTTAATCAGCTTTCTTGGCAATAGTTGTGGTACAGCGTGAAAAGAATGCTGTACGCCAGGGCGATTATGCATTGTTCGGAGGACCGGATGGGCGATGATGTTTTGGAATCTAATTAAGAGAGTCGTTCAAGTAGCAGCCACTTTTAGGAAAAGTATTTACAAGCAAATGTCAAGTACAAACACTAAACATTTTCAACCATAGCGACATCTACCGGAAGTACCGTGAGACAATATGCAACTAACATGTTATTTGGTTACAAATTGTTGAGACCGAGGGCGCTGGTGAATTTTGTCCAACGCCTTTGTCCAATAAATAAGCTATCATCGTCGAATTGTTGTGTTTTTGGCAGCAATGCACACTAGATTTAATTCATATTTGTTATGTTCTTAGTACCTAGAGACTTCTGTTAGTTTCTTTAGTAAAATGAAAAAAAAAAAAAAAATGAATTTATCACTCAAACGTCCCGGGAACGCGCGTTCCCAGAACCAGAAATCAGTCTTAAAATCTTATTTGTGTTAATACAAGGTTCTTATGTGAATAATAGATCATTTAGAATGGTAATGAGATCATTACTGGTTCTATTTATAAATAAAAAGGACTCCCAGTGTCGCATTAACGTTAAGTGTTAACAGATGAGTCACATTTTTTTTTATGTTCCGAAAAGAACGGCTATAATTATTTGGATTTTTTGAGATTATTGTTTATTTCTGGGGTCTCGTATACGAAAATAATCGTTATTTATCGTACTTTGAGGATGCACATAAATATTCTAGTTTCATCATCTAGAAAATCATTTTATATTTTATTTTTCGATACGTCGGGTTTTTGGCGAGGGGAAAAAAGTCGGTACTGTTGAGTTTGTCATTTTTTTTGCACTTTAGGTTCAATTCTAGTAATTAAATCAATTTAGTCTAATTCTGTGTATAATAATGTATTCGTGGTATTTTTATTTGGATATAGCTGTAGTAATATGCAAATGGCGCATAATATGGTCTAAGCGAAGGTCGCAGATATGTGACTTTTTCGAAAAAACGCGCCCTGTACCTACGTTTAAGTAAGAAGTAGAAGAAGCTTAAGAATTTTAGACTATTTTCACTGTTTACGCCGGTCTGATGATAAAGCTGTGTGCGTACGAGAAAACTGATTATATCAATGCAACAGAATTTACGGATAAAATAGTTTCTAAGTACACCCCGCAGTATATTTATGTACCTAAATTTCATAACAAATGCTTGTAAATAAAAGGAGCTATATGAAAAAGACTAGACAATCTTAGCCGGGAATATTTGATTAAATTTCAATACGCGTTCAGTATTAAAAAAAAATACTTGCAAAACTTGATAAAACACTTTTGAACGTACCTATACTTCTACTATGTGTAGATTTTTTTTACATTCATCCACAGCAAGGTTTTTATGATATTAGAAGTGCTCTTTCGCTGCAAGATTACTCTGATCGTTTTTGAATTGGTTTTGGAATGGAAGTATCTCATTTGAGTATTGTGGGATGTTGGTATGTGATTTTTTTTTTAATCATGGATGTGTTTCTCTGAAAGACGACTTTCGTGAAGGACGGCCTTCAACGGTGACCACCGAGGAAAAATTTAAGAAAACCGACCCATTATTTATGAGATGATCAGACAATATATCGAGATCGCCCTGAGCAAAGTTTAAAAAAATTTTGTACATGTAAATTGAAATATTTGGAAACTGGGCTGATGTTGATTGGTGCACGAAGATGTCGCTTAGATACGACCACACACATTGCATCGTTATTTATGACGTTGTTACAAGAGACGAATCGTGGATTTATTGTTTTAACCCGAGACAAAACAGCAGTCCTGTAAATGGGGTGTTCGAAAACGACTCCAGACCCATAAAATTGAGGTAGGTATTGTTGGTAAAATACGTTAGTATTGTTTTCTTTCATGTTTTTGCACAATCCCATTTGCAGATCAAAATACTGACTGGTACACAAAATAATAGTTTATCTAGAGTCTTGCATCACGACAATGTGTTTTCGCACACCACGAATAAAATAATCAAATCATCCTACACGTAGAACTAACCATGTAGTTTCTTCATTTTCTAGAAAATCAAATATTTGATGAGGGAGTTTGGATTTTACGAAGTTGGTTTGAATTTTAAGAAGAAAAGGTTGTGTAGCTTTTCAACCAGCACGTAGTATCAATGGTCCGCGTTTTCGAAAAATGGTTCGATTGAAATAAAGTTTAAATGTAGGAGAGTAGGTACTTTGAAAAATAATAAATACGTTATTTTGCTCTTCACTAGTTTATTTATTAGCTACGCAAAATATGTCCTACTTATAAAAACTTTTATCATGCACTGTGGTGGTGCCAACAGTCATAGTACTATTTTGACACTATTTTTGAATCTGATGTTCCTACGAGTAGTTTCACAATAAGCCTTTTTCCAGTACGATTATCTAAACGCTAGTTTAGTCGTCAAGTGAGCGTACACAATATTGGACATGGTTTTATGAACTGAACTGAATGAAACAGGAAACATTTTTTTATTTTTATTTTATGTTTTATTTTTGCTCTAACTAGGCTCTGTTAAATCTCATGTAAGGGCATAACGACAAACTTGAATCAGATCTTGTGTCGCGATCTATGCTGTATTAATGAAGATAAGACCGCCTTCAATGATTGCGGTTTATTTCAAAATAATCTTAAATTACACAAATTGACATGCATTTGTGTATCAGAGTTCGAAGTGAAACCACAAATTTATTATTATACCATAAAACATAGTACGTAGTATACCTTCTCAAACCCACCAGACGTGACATAGTTGATATAGGTCATAACAAATCTGGTAACCATAACTTTGTTGTGAGCTTCTATAAAATACTTAATACTGTTTGTACGTGTAAGAAATAGAAAAGTTTATGGCGTCCAAACTTTGAGAGAGCCCACCGTGTTTCCTTAGGAATTTCATTAGAATATATTAAAATGCGCATAATATTGCAGGTAGGCGTGGATGGGTAATTGGTAAGTAATAGGTCGTTGAGGTAAAGTCGGCGCAGTTTGGGGCGCTATCTTAATCGTCCAGCGTTTAAGCATATTTATGTCGCAATAAGTTATCAGAAGGCTAATTACGGCCGCGAAACCACCTGTCCGCTATCATCTGTACATAGGCCTTCGCATATACTTCCGTGCGTCTTACGCGCGGACCCACCCCCGGGGTGCGATTGGCTGTCGGTCTCTGTGCGCGCGCAGCGACCCTCCTCGCGACCGGGTGTGAGACGCTGCGACTCCGAAGGAGCCGGTCGCGGCCGCGATGTGCATCCGCGAGCAGTGTTGTCGCGACCACGCCACCACGCCGCCGTTGTACCATCGGCCGAGCACGCCGCTCCGTGCGCCGCAAACTATATACGCAACAGATAACAAGAGACGCATCACTCCCATACATACAACTTACAGTAGTAGTTTGCCCTAGTTAGTTGTAGTCGAGAAAAACTTTTAAACAAGTTTAGAAAATCTTTCAAGTTTATGTTATAAGTTCGATTAGTGGATTGTAGAGTTTAATGACAGTAGAAGTTGGTGATGTGATATGGCTAGGCGACACCAGAAAGGTTGCAGCAGCGGTTGGTACGCGCGACTGGTGCTGGCCGGTTGCGCGTGGGCATGCGCGCTGATCGCCGCCGCGGCCGCAGACGCTCATGCAGACGTAGACACTTCTACGGGCCTTGGCGATAACACACTCACTAATTCAGGTACCTTTACGCACATTCTCTCTTCTACTTATTTGATTTAAGAAATCTTGGAAGTGTATAGTAACTTTTCTACTAGGTACCACAACTTCCACTCATTGCGAATATAGATTTTATATGTATTTGAAAGTTAGGGATTAAATATTACTTTTCCTAAGTCTATATCAAAAAAGTTACACGTGTCTAAATAGAAATTGGATGAAAGAGGAATTACAAATATAATAAAACATAGTTTTGATTTTTTACACGTATTACTCTGAAATTAAAGATTTTATAATATAGAATTCGGGGTATAACTACAAAAAAATATATGTACATTATTGATTTTGGGGATTGGTGAACACGTAATTAGGTACGTAAGTTTTTAATATGTAGGTACCTAAAAACGTATACCGTACGTGTTTAAAAAAATAAAAATGCTAACAATTTATTTCGTGTTGTTTATTATATTCTTTTATGTGTTTATGGATGAAGGAATCTTTTATGCTGATTATATTGAAACATACTATATATGTATTTCTAGGTACTTTTTATTATAAATCAATGTTGAAGGTACTTATTTTATAGCACATAGATTGGTGTCACAGTTTTATTAAATAAATTATTATTTTTCAATGTTTTTTGTCTCATTTTGTAGGGAATGATAAAAAATTACTTAAGTTTTTTTTTATTTCATGGACGAGTGTGGTTTAATTATGAGCATTCCATTATTTTATTGTGAGCGACGGGTGGGCGGCGTCGGAATAGAACAACACCTACTTACTCGTACATAAAGCCCAAGAAAATATTATATTCGAGCCTTACTTTACGATTTTTATTTATGTATCCTAAAATTTATAGAGATTATTTAAAAAAAAACTGTTTAATTTAGACTCGATTCCGCAATGAGAAATCGATGCTAAATAACTATTAAGTAGATATAAATTTTCGATACCATCGATAATATGCAACTATAAATAATAACGTAAAGGTATGACCGCCTACTTATAATCTTTTTCACTTAATCATTTTTAAATATTTCAAATAATAAAAGTTTAAACATCGACGGACAATTAAAAATGGCCTACGTATGATGTAAACTGCTAATAAATTCAGATTTCTTGTCTATTTAGAAATTCTAAATTTATTCTATGTTTGTCGTACGTTGCAATAAGTGTCATGGGTTTAATTGTGCGCGTCTATCAGTTCTGCGCGAAATAATTAGACTAAGTACACTCCAAGTTTTAGTATGTGTCGTATGTACGTTGCTGAAACATAAAAATGTTGAAAAAGCAGCTTTAGTAGGTATACTAACTAACTACTAATTTTAAAGTATAAAATGAATGAGGGTTTGTATCATTACATTATAAAATAATAAATTAATAAAAAAATAGGGAACGATCCTAAATAATGCTAAACTATAAGATATTATGATGGGTAACATTATAGTTTGTTCACGCGCTTAGATTACCATATAAATATATATTATATTTCATAGGTCATGTCATAACTTTCATTAAATTGAGTCACGAAAAAGAATTGCAACAGGGTTAAAATACCGTATGCTTTATACTTCATACAAATTTCAGTTTCGTGTATTTAGCTCATTAGAAGGAACAATATATTGATAAATATTTTAAGGGTCGCGTGTTTCCTCTAATGGACCCCTAGAATTAGTAATAACCTTTTTAACAATAGTTTTGTCACTAAATAGTAATTACAATTAAATTTGTCTAAATTTAATTATAATTCATAATTAGTGACTAATTTATTATTAAAAAGGTTAAGCTACTTAATTTCTGTGTGTTGTTTACAATGCTGACGTGATTACAAATAACACTTTGACTAGTAGAAGTACTGAAAGATCCAAACGTAGGCTTCAGCGCTGGTAATTTGTTACATAATTATCATATAAAGTAAGAAGCGTTTGAGTTTATTAATTTACATTACATCGCCCAATTTGGAGCATTAATTCGAATAACTAAGCAACGGGATCTTTTTTGAGTATAAATTTTAGATATCCACTAAATTTAAACACGATCCTCATTTCATACTCTTTTGGATTTGAACCCTGTTTCTAGACAGAATTTGTAATAATGGAATACCGAATATATTACAGATTTTAAGCAAGAAATATGGGTATAGATAGTACGGCAGAGAATTAGACTAGCCCGATAATGGAATGGCTAGTGATGGCTAATTTACTCTTACTACCAAGGGTCTTGGGTTCGATTCCCATGCAAGGCAAATATTTGTGTGCATAATATGGCTATTTATGTTACGAGTAGTTTGTTTGTTTTTTTTTTATGTAAGATAAGTATGTATTTACAAAAAAGGTATTTATATATGTTTATCAGTTGTTTAGCACATAGCACAAGCTTTGATTAGTTTGAGTCTAGATGGCGCTGAATAATTTGGCCGGGAATATTTATTTATGATTATTATTTTAGAGTAATAGGACTTAATGGTTCATCCATTTAAAAATAAATTTAAACAGTAGGGTGGAACAAGTAATGAGTCATCCTGGGTAAAAGGAGAGAAAACGAGCTTTTTGTTGTTTTCTCACCTTCTGCCTTTTGAAGTTTGTATAGCAAGCTCCTTCCAGTAAGGAATGGTTGTGTTTGCGACGTTCTCCGTCTTGCAAGCTTTCATAAATCGCGGTAACTGATTCACATCACGTGGGCCGTATACATGTATGCTTATCCTATATAAAAATATAGTATCTAACGGCTAAGTAATAAAACTGGAGAGGCCGGCGGATTTAATTTTGCAATAGTGGAAAATATGTTCACATATCGAGAGCTTGTTAAGTATTTAGAGTATATTTCAGGTAACTTGCTACTAAGAAAATATATCAACGAAAGTACCTATTTATCATACATTGACATAATTAGTCAAGTATAATGTCTGTCTTTAAAGTTTTTGTTGTCATTATTATTATTTATTTACTCCAGAAACAATATACACTGTGTTAGGATCAAATTACGTACAAATAACATTCACAAAAAAAATGGAAATAAGAACATATCAACCTTAACATGTATCTTTACTTGTATCTTTGCATTACATATTTTAAATTACATTACATTAATTTTATTTCATAAATTCTTTATCGTCCAAATTATTATCTATTGAATAACAACATTTCGCAATCAGGATTTTGTTCAATCTATATTTAAATTGATTGACGTCATATATTGTTTTAAATGCTGGCTGTAATCTGTTAAACAGTCTTATCGATTGGTACAACGTAATGTGATCTCTCTCTCTGAACTCTCAGTTTTGACGTGGGTGGTTGTTTTTAAATCATAATGTTTGCTTTTCCCTGTCTATGTACAATGATTGTACAAGCATAAGGCAACAATTCAAAATTATCATTACACTAGCAACCCGCCCAGGCTTCGCACGGGTTCTTTACAGAAAATATAAAATAGCCTATGTTACTCCGAGGAGATGTAACTTTTGGTAAAATTGGTTGAGTAGTTTTTGAGTTAAATCGTAACAAACAAAAAATCAATCATCTTTCCTCGTTATACGTAATATTAATTGTACTTATGTTCTGAACGTCTGATGAGTCTTTACCCAAAGACAACAAACACAAAACCAAAATACGAATTTTCACTCAAATACTTATGTTCTTAAAGCAATCAATTGTACCAAATTACAACACATAAAAAAGTTACCATAATATTAATTTTAAAATAATTCACGATATATCTATATACCTAAAGACAACAAACTCAAAACTAAAAATACATAGGTACATTGATACAGTATACAAACTTTCGGACGCCCGCGCGCCACGGCTCACGACATTAATTTCGTTGCGCATTATTTTGATTTTTCTATATCTCCAAAGGTATTCATTTAATTTGCATGGTGTAAAGGGAAAAAAAAATCTTCATGAAATGCTCAAGCCAACTAACGTTAAATTTAAAATGATAAGGATTAATTCCGTATTTGTGTAAATAGCTTTCCAATTACCGTTTAAAAATAGCCCATTCTTTAAAGTATTAAAATGGATATAGTATGTTATACTTAAGAGATAGATGTATGCCATCGCGGATTTTTCTGTAGATCTATATATGATACACAATTCCACCATACATTATATTGTTATATCTCAAAGGGTTTACGCAGCGTTTTCGTTGAAAGCTCCCAGACGCCTTATTTTTTTCCGACACCTCCAACAAATATCGTTAATGTATACAAAAACTTAACAAATTATATACTTAAACCTTCCTATTTTTTATAATATGTAGTGAATGATAGTGATATTTCTTTGTTTTTTAAGGTATCACTAACCAAACAGGATATTTGCAGGTGACCTAGAAAGGACAAGTTCTAGACTTTCCTGTCAATTTACAATCAATTGTATGTATAACCATTAGTTAGTTTATTTCATGTTTTTAACCAAAATTTATTCCATAGTTAACTTACGATCATGATTGTAATTTTTTCATATCATATCATCAAGGGGGTCATGTGCCAGAAGCGTGCTTGTTTGCGACCCCTGCCAATCAATCAGATTGCAATTCTGGACTAAGAGAGCACCGACGTGCAGATTAGGCCATCCCCCGGAGGCGTCCCGCACCGATTCACCTTCTCGGTGCGAATGTAGCTGCACGCGGCGGTGGGGACCGCCACCCTCCAAGCAGCGCCAATTCCGGCGGGTTAAGGAGAGCCAAGTGTTGCATAGGCACATGGAATATGAGAGGTGGAATGTATGATAAAATGAACCAACTGATGGACGTGATAAATGAGAGACGTTTATATGCTTTGTGTGTAACAGAGACTAAGCGCAAGTGGAGCGACACCGATTACGTGCCCGCAGGAATGACGGCTCTATGGTTTGGGGTGGACCGGGACGATCATGCCAGTGCTGGTGTAGGTGTCGTACTCTCCTCTCGCTTAGCCACTGGTGAAGGAGTGCTGGTGTTGTTTGGTAGGGCATCACACGAGTATTTCTGGTTGCAGCATACGAGCTTGTAAGCTCAGTGTGTGCTTAAGAACTAGAGAAGTTTTGGGAGTCTGTGAGGGACGTTCTGGACTTAACAGAAGGGAATGAAAGAGTGATTATGTGTAGAGATTTAAATGGATGGGTTGGGATCAAGTGAGACAGCTATAAAGCTGTTCTTGGTCCGTATGGAGATAAGAGAATGAACGAAGCAGGTAAGTCAATTCTAGATTTGTGTATGGAACGAAACCTCCTCGTGTCGAATACTTTATTTCATCAAAAGGATATTAACACGTATACATAGAGACGGAAAGACCAAAACAGTGTGATTGATTTGATTTTAATAGATACTCGTAGACATCTCTCCGAAATGCTATAATAATATATATGCGGACCACTACCTGGTGGTAAGCCGGTTTGTGGGATTTTTCAGGAAGTGGAAGCACTGGCAAGTGTGTAGATCATGTAAGGATAAGGAGCGAAAAATTGCAACATGAAAGTGTAAGGAGAATGTATGTGCATCTAGTAAGCGAAAGACTTGCAAATGAAAGCCTTTCCGACTCAGATGTGCATGATTGCTGGAAAGTTTTGAAAGAAAGTATGGTGGATAGTGCAAAAGTAGCATGTGGATGCGCAAAGAGGCATACAACAGGGAAATGAGAAATGTTGAATCCTCCGTAACAAGAAAGAAAAAAGCGTGGCAAGATTATTCCCTTACTAGATGAAAACCCGGCTTCGCTCGGGTGAAATGAGACATGATACACATGTAGGTATAAAATGGAGGTAGATATTTCTGTAGTTATCGGTTGTCAAGGAATATTAAAGGCAAGCAAGGCATAGGTTCGTATAGCATCGTTCATTATGTTTAATAAATGTAGTAAATTAAAACTGTGAAAGTTATTACATAAATAATTTTAATTTTAAATCAATTTTAAAAATAAACTAACATAAATTAACAAAACAAATAACTTTTAAGATTTATTCTTTGTAAACCTCTATGTTTTGAGCATTGTCTTTTTCTTTACTTTGATAGGTAGGTAAGTACTTACTACTTTTGAAAATAAAAAATTAAAATGTTGTTTCTTTATACAAATTGGCTAAATCAAAAATAATATTGAGAAGCCAAATAAAACAATTGCAATTTTGCAATGAGTACTCATCCGAGAAGTTGGCAAAGGTACTTATTAAGAAATAATCATAAATATTCTCTATTATACATCACAGGTTGATTATCATAAAATTTCTCCATATACAACATTTCTCGTTAAATATTTATCACCTTTCAAGCCTTGTTCAGTGGTATTGATAATTTGGATTTTTACATCATCGAATGTTCGAACTTGGGAGAAGGCAACATAGAGCTGGCCATGGGTGAACACAGGATTAGGTAAAAATAGACCGATTTTGTCGAAAGTTTGTCCCTGACTTTTATTCATTGTTATAGCGAATGCTATGCGGATGAGAAACTGAAGCCGACTATATTTAAAAGGCAGTTGACTGTTAGATGGCTGGAGACGAATTCGAGGAATAAAAACTCTGGTTCCCACATGGCTATCGCAAATAATTTCGGCATCAATGACACGTGAAGCTAACGCTCTAATAATAAGACGGGTTCCGTTGCACAACCCAACAGTCGGGGTTAAATTTCTTAAAAGCATTACTATATAACCAACTTTTAATTTTGGAATGTGTGGTGGTAGTCCTACAGGCGTTATAGACAGGATAGTTTAAAACATCATTATGATCGTCCTCAACCACAGCGTCAGAACTCTCGTAAATTTTAAACATGCCGGGGATTTTCTCAACAACTTGGTCGTTCAATTGAAAACAATTATCGTTTTTAGGGGTAAGTAAGGTAAGTAAATTTCATTGAATAACTTTTATAATCATTTGTGTTAAGGGACACACCAAAAATATGGTCTACAATTGAATTATGTTGTTAACACATGATGTAGGTATCACATGAATACTGAAAAATGTACATTATAATTTTATTATGAAAAGAACTTCAACTTTTAAGGTTATTGTCAGTATACTTTTTTCTATGGTTATGTTATGGCAATCGGCCAATCTCACGCCCCGTGGCGAGGCGTATGTGCGCTTGTATGTAACGGAACGTTTAGTAACTACTCAAGATGTTATCCGATGTCAGTGACATTTCGCTAGAGTGGCCAATATGGCGACTGCGATTTGTCTGTCAGCACCATTAGATGTTAATAAAATACTCGACAATCCGAATTTTTGCGGATATATGTTGTCGACTCGAAATCTTAATTTTTTTATGTTTTATTATTCAAGTAAGGTTTCGATCGAGTCTACCGTACCCCTTGACGAAATTATTAATATAGAAATGCCTTTGCCCTTAAATGAAAATATGAGAGAAAAGAAGCAAGAAATGTACCGTCTATGCAAGAATGAAATCAAAGCTTCAGTGAAATAGAAGCGTGAAAGACAAATTATGAATGAGGAATAGAGGCTGACGAAAAAGTGGTTCGTCGGCATCCAGAATGGACAAGATAAAGTCTAAAGCTGGTGTCATTCTTACGAACACTCAGGAAGTGTTAGAACGGTGGAGTGAATATTTTGAAGTAATGTATGGCTGTGCGTCGGACGCTGTCAATGAGAGTAAGTCTGATGCTTACTCCACGTTGACGGCGTCCGACGAAGGCATAACTATGGAATAGATCAAATGGCTAATACAAAGCTTGAAAAATAGAAAGTCAGCGGGAATTGATCTGATCACAGCTGAGATTATCAAATTAGGTGACGCCTTCTGGTACCTATGCAATCTAGGCTGGTGAACTGTAAGGGACTGGAGACGTGCAGTCATCGGGTCTTTGTATAAAGGCAAGGGGTCACGCATGGACTGCGCCAACTATAGGGCCATTAGTTTTATCAGCTTAGCACCAAAAGCATATGGAAAGGCAATTGAAAGGAGAATGAGGGTGAAATCCGATGGAATGCTGTGGGAGGTACGAGGAGGATTCCGAAATGGAAAGATCAAGTTTTGTCGATCCGCAATATCGTGGAGAAGCATCTGGCCATAGACCAGAATGTTTTCTGCGGGTTTTCGGATCCTAAGAAAGCATTTGATAGGGTTGCGCGAAATAAACTGTGGGACATATTGCCGGGATACGAGATTGACGGTTCACTGGTCCGTGCTGTGCAGCCTGCTTACAAGGATTGCACAGCATAAATACGGATAGATGGTAGCATGAAAGAGAAATTGATGTCAAACAGGTTTGCATCCCATTTGGCCACAATAATGAAAGACGATTGTACGGAGAAAGGCTTACTATTGAATGCGAAGAAAACAAAGATAATGGTTTTTGAAAGAGAAGAAACCAGAACCAATGTAATGATTATGGTTGATGATGAAGTGTTGAAATAAGTGGACGAGATTGTATATCTTAGATGCGGTTTCAGCAGGGATGGAATGTACATCGCTGTAGAAAGACGAGTGAATGCTGGGAATAGTGCGAATGGTGCGTTAGGAAAACTTCTTGGCAGTAAAAACATGAGCCACAAGGCACAGCTCGCTATACACAATGCAGTGCTTGGTCCCAACACTTACTTATGGAAGCGAGAAAGAGAGCGTCGGAGTTAAAATAAGAAGAGGCATGATCTATTTGTTCGGACATGTAGAAAGAATGCAGGATGAAAAAATGATGAAGCAAATATACAATGCAAAAGTGGAAGGATGTAGGAGCCGAGGAAGGTCAAGACTTACCTACCATGACGAAATTGGTCGTGTTTTATCAGAAGGTTATGTAAGGAGCCTTGAAACAGCCGAGCTTGCATGAGAAGAGCAATTAATGTTAAATAAGCAAGTGAGTGCCCGAACCTCGTGACTCGATCCTTACATACTCGTAGTATGTAAGGATCGAGTCACGAAGTTCGGGCATCCTAAAATTACAACAAGCCATTGAATCAGTCAAAAGAATAAAAGAAAAAGTTTTAACGTCCCGTAGATGATGGATACGCAACGCGCGAGTTATGGCCTTCTGGTGTTGCGAGCGTCTGTAGGGTGCAGTATATCCATCTTGCAAGGATCATACGTTTGTTTTTTTTAGTATCCTTAAACTATCTCAACCTTAATCTTCACTAAACAATTGACATATATTGACGCATTGATATAGAAAATTTAAAGTCGGAAAGTAAAATAACACAGGAAATATATATCAGGAAACATATCTCAATAAAAAAAAATGGGTACGTGTACTTATGTACCTGCGTAAGAAGTTATACTTCTCTGGCATCATTAAATAAATATTTAACATTAATAACTTAATAATATTCAGTATTAATTATATTAAATATTAATATTTTAATTTTAACTATGGCGCCATCTACCGGTAATAGCGTGAAACATTTAGCAGTTTTAACCTATTGCACATTTTAAACTATAGCGCCATCTAC
Organism: Pyralis farinalis; assembly: GCA_947507595.1. Lineage (NCBI taxonomy): Eukaryota > Metazoa > Arthropoda > Insecta > Lepidoptera > Pyralidae > Pyralis > Pyralis farinalis. The sequence goes on along the minus strand of OX382259.1, from coordinate 20,549,248 downwards.
CGGTAATACCGTGAAACATTTAGTAGCTTTAACCTGAACTTTTGTGTTCGAGTGCCACGCATTCACTCTCGCTCTGTCTCTTTCTATTCCCCCTCCATGGTAGCGTTAAACGTTTAACGCAACCTTTTTGCAAGTCTAATCATAGAACTCAAGGAGCGCTCGGAACGCGAGAAGAATGTCGTGATTGTTCGAATACCTACCCGAAAAAAATTTATAATAACTTCAATGTCAGACGAACTCACGATATCGACGAGTTTATGCAAATAGCTAAATCATTAATTGAAAACTGTCCTAAGCCAATTAAAACAATGCGATTAGGCAAGTAAATTCCTGACAAATATCGACTACTAAAAATCTATTTTGACAACAGCGATACACCTAAACTTTTATTACCAAATAAGACAATAAGCTTCCAGAAAATATAAAGGTCTATGCGGATCAAACACCCGCACAAATCCAGTATCTTCAATCTGTTAAGGAGGAATTAAATAAACGATTAGAATGTGGCGAGAAAGAACTGATTATTAAATACATTAAAGGAATACCACGTATCGCAGGAAACAAAGTAACGAAAAAAAAACTAGGGGTGGAAGGGAAATTTAATAGAGGGGAGTTGCTTATGTCAGTCTGTTTGTTCGTAAGAGAGATATTAGAATTATTATGTTTAACGATTTCTAATTGTCCCTTAATATTTAGTACTTTATCTATAGTGTGAAGTTCAATATGTAGTAGTAGGGGATAAATGATGTCCTTTGTCTATACGATGTTCGGCGAAGTGTGACCTTTCTGGGCCATTATTTTTTAATGCCGATATGTATTCCTGAAATCATTTTTGAAAATTACGACCAGTTTGACCGATATAAACATGATCACGTTCATTGCAAAACAACTTGTAGATTAGTAGAACTTGCCGGATTTTTTATTCGGCGGATATTTGTCTTTACAAAGCGATTTGAGAGCGTTATATGTGTTGAGTGCAACGTGTATGTTATTTTTTCAAAATATGTTAACTATTTTGTCAGTAAAATTTCCTAGGTATGACAAACACGCAGTGTATTTTGGTGTTGAAACATTTGAAATTGCTTATAGTAGTTTATTGACGATATTATTCTCTCCGTCGTATTATAAATTTCTTACCCACTGCTACTAAAGTAGTTCTTGCACAATCCCTTCTTTTTCGTATCCTTGATTACGCTGATGTTTCTTATCCCGACCTTAATGTGGATCTAATAAATAAATTTGAAAGACTTCAGAATCTATGTGTTAGGTTCATATTCGATCTCCGTAAATATGACCACGTAACTCAATACCGTGAACAACTTTAATGGTCATCTATTCGTCAGCGTAGAAATTTGCATATTCTTTTCTTTCCCTCATACTCTTCAATCCTAGAGCGCCTCTTTATCTCAAAGTTTGGTTCAAGGTTTACTCCTCCTCTCACAACTTGCAACTTCGCTCCTGTGAAAACCTTACACTGACCTTTCCCTCTCATTACTTAAATTTTTTCGATCAATCCTTCACCGTCTAACCTATTCAAAAAAAAAAAAAATCAAAATTCTCTATTTATCAGCCTTACTGTGCTAAATATACATATTGCTGAGACCCACCTAGTAGACTTTGGCAATGGAATGACTTGCTAGTGGTTATCAGAACAGCTAACTTAATTGCCATTTTCAAAAATCTAGGAAAAGATCATCTTCTTTCTCTCTGATTTTGACTAGTTAACACTCCCATTTGAAACATATATATGTTTGTGTATTGTATGTATAGTGTATGTATATTGTGTATGTAATGATATGCATATGCGTATATGTTTAATATATATATATATATATATACTTATCTGTATGTGCATTTATATGATTGTATTTGTATACCTGTAAGTGATATCAATAAGTTTAAATTAGTATCAGTTATATTTAATTTTTCATTTCCTTCCGGCTAGCCTACCGTTTTTTTGTAATCTGATTCGTTACCTTGAAATTATTGCTTTTAACAAGAAGTCCGCCTTGTTGCCTAGTATAGTTCTATAATTGTAAGAATCTTTTTGAATGTATTTTTAAATTCTGTATTATGCAAATAAGGTGTATTCTATTTATGTATCTTATTGTTTTCACGAAGAGTAAAATAATCTTGTTGCCGATGGATTGTCAGTTATGTTATATATTATCATTAATTATTCATTAAAATAATGTTGATGTTGTTATTAATACAATTGCTGTGTAATAAAGATTTTAGTGTGGAAGTTTAATTAAAAGAGCACCGTCCTTATTCGGTTATGGACAGATTAGGTTTAATATTGCGGGTAGTTCTGTTCGGGTATTGGAACCATTGGTACCTGCTTTGTATACGTATCTAACAAAATTGACTAGTTTAATTTCACGCTTTTATTGAATATTGAATGTCGCTTTACTCTCTTCTCACTATAAAGAGGAGGGGAAATAATGTGCTAAAAATTTTAAAAGATAAGACAAAGACAAGACTCCTTGGAAAGAACGCCAACGCTCGTTTTTGTTCTCATACTCAAATAGATATGGGTTTATATAGTTAACATAGCAAATAATATTGAATTAAGATTTAGTTCCACGAGTATGACGCCACCGTAAAACAGCAGGACTCTCTCCTGACCCCTGTGATAAAAAGACAAGAGCCACCGTGTTGTACGCGAGCACGGCTAAATACGCAAGACACAATAAAAATCCGTTTCGCAACATGAAACTTTGGCACGCTGACTGGGTGCGGTAGGAAGTTGGCTAACGTGCTCTTCAGGTGAATTGTGGCAGTGGCGTTCCTACAGGAGACTCGGTGGAAAGGTCCAAGATCCCGGCACATTTGAAATTGCTATAAGCTGATCTTCAGTGATCAGCTTATGACCGTAAGAGTTCTTATCGATGGAATTGTCACCCACTTGATGAGTTACCACTGTTACAGCCAGGTTGTTAGGATGACATTCTGGAATCAACTCGGTACAGCGCTTGAACTCTGTTGTCACATAGGATTGATTTGGGTGGTTATCTTAACAGTCACGTGGACGAGGCTTCGAAGGAGTATGATTTTTGGATACGGTAGTCGTAACATGGACGATGAGGATATCCTCCGGACTAATGCTGCTTATGTAACCACGTACTAACAAAAGAAGTTAGGTTACTTAATGCTCAAACTCAAGATTTCTTACTCACTAAGAGAAATCACATCAGCAAAGTAGTCAACTGCAGGATCATACCCGACGGGAGTCTTACTGCACAACTTCACGCCTTCTTGTCATAGACTTCTTTGTGAAGCTCAAAATAAAGGCGCTCTGAGCAATGCCGACGTCAAATAAAATGGTAGCTGTTCGATAAAGGTAAGTCCCAGGTGATCGCCTCGGTTACCGGCGAAAAGTACGCTATCACTGACGATAAACCACTTCAGCATTAGTGGTTTAGGATTCAGGCGACCATGCAGGGACGGTCAAGGCAGTACTTGACACAACCAAGGGTATGCCAAGTAGATTTGGTGGTAGAACGACATAGTTCAGAGAGAGTTGTGTGATGAAAGCTCTCCTTACAAAGTGACGAGCGTCCAGATCTCCTAATAATCACCACGTATATAGGACCGCGAAACGGTACAGAAAGAGAGATATAGGCTGAGGCAGAGGAGATTATTTGTAACCTCTGTGTGGAATCGCCTGAGAGACAGAAGCTCATATAGATGAGCTTCTGTCTCTCAGGCGATTCCAATGGCGTGTTTCAGGGTCAAAGTGGCACAGGATGTTATGCGAGAAGGTGAAGGAGAGAAGGCGCTCATTTATCCACGTTTTGCTAAATAAATTGCATAAAGAGGTCTCCTTCAGTACTCCTTCTAAACCAGGAACTAGTGCCATTAAAAACCACTTAAGAAGTTAAATGACCTCTCTGCCGCATGAAGGATCGGAAAGCTGTAGAAGCCGATTGAGTCTCTATCGAAGCTTGGAATACTGACCTTTGTAACCATATACCCCTTTCCGGAAAAAATCCGGACCAATGAAGATTGAGTATTATCACTCTCGGAGTGTCGCAGTTACCTTGGTATAAGGGGCGTATTTCATACCATGAAGCTTTTCGAGTGAATAATTTGTTTCCCAGATTCTGAGGGAATGTCATGTTACGGAGTGTCACTATGGCTTCTGCCTTAGCCTGAATCCTTAGGTCCTTAGATCAGAAATAGGACCATGGATCTTCTTTCTGATCTATGAATCGTCCTGTCTCCCGTTTCTGGTCATGGAGTAAGCCTTCCACTATAGTAGAATCAATACGGTATTTTTTACTTAAAATTTTTTGAATAACAACCGATCGGGCTGAAACAAGATGCATTCGATGGGGAAAAATATGTAGACAAGAGAACCCCAAATTATTCATCAATATCAGAATTGTGATCGAGTCCACCGTTTCATTCAATTCTGATGGATATTTTCCATAAATGCTGGATGAAGAGCATGGAGGTTAGATTAAAGGATAGGGGTGGGATATTTTTGATATTCTGTCGTCGGTAAGTTCGGGATCGTAATCAGCGACCCCAAAAACCTCCGAGTCCACGGTTTCATCCAATTCTGATGGGGGGTTAATTATTGTGGCAGTTCCCCATCGAATGCATTCTGTTTCAGCCTGATTGGTTGTTATTCAAAAAAATTTAATAATCGACCTATTTTTATACCATATGGACTGTACTACTATGTCCGTCGTGTGATTACTTGGTGGTACACTGAAGTCCAAAATGGTGCCGGAAGTCTTTATTGATATTTGCTGAGACATGCATCTCGATTACCATTCCATAGTTAGGTCTACTGTTGGCGACATACTATCATTCGCGTTGAGGCCCACCAGAGATCCGTCCTTAGTTCGTTTCTGATTATTCCTTAGAGAAACTCAAATTATGGCCTTCGTCAAGCTACAATGTCTCTCTAAAGTAGACATAGCAATTAACTACTTCTATGATTACATTTTCGGCGAAGACACAGGAATGACAAATGTCATGGTACATATTTGCCTTGTAATAATTCCTATCCATTCTGTACTACAGGCCTCGACCTAGTTCAGACTCCAGACTCTCACATTATTTTATTTCGTCTCATTCTTTAAACATAAATGATTATAAGGCGTCTTGTCACCAGGCGCAAAAATATTACTCACTCCATACAACCAAAATTGCGAATAGTAGAGCATAGTGTAAGATATTAAGCAACAAAGTTATTCAATAGATTGTCTACTAACCTTAAAATCACAACAAATGCAAATTATTTTAAATAGCAATTAAGGTCCTTCTTGTTTGGAAAGTGTTTGTATTCAGTAGATGAATTATGACTTAGTAGAATAAAATTTAGTTTTGTGATACAAAAGCAGCATATTCAGTTTTGAAATCATTAGTTTAATAAAATGCAATTAATTGTAATTTGTAAGTAATAATTAATCTATCTGTCAATGTACGAGTATTTTTTCCAACACAATGTATTTTGTATATGGAATAAATGACTTAATAACTTATAAAAAAATATTTATAAAATATAAAAAAATGCTCAAGCTATCAATGGTTAGGGCTCTAGATTCAGGAAAATCAAAGAGATATTTACCATCATACAAAATGATGACATATATAGATATTTTTTTATTAAATAAACATTTAAAAGACCTGAAACTATGTTTAAAGATCATTTCATTAAATGCCGCGTAAGTGCCGCATTGATCTCGGAATGTGACTGCCAGCTGTAAAAGCTGTTATTGCAATTGAATGATTAATAACAAACAAAATAAGTTACTAACAAGTTAGTTAAGTGCTACGGAACTTTCAAATAGTTATAACATCAACAACAAAATAAGTTTTTAAGACTTGTAGTTTGATTACATACAAATGACATCACATATTTTTACGCGGCATTTCTAAATAAATAACTTTAGACATAATTTTGGGTCATTTAACGGTTTATTTATTTAAAAATATTTTTTTATGATAATAAATATCCATTACGCTTAATTGAATCACTTTTTGAAATGTTCACCGATTTCGTATTAGTTCACCATTTAACTATTAAATTTAAGAATAAAATAAATGTATGCGGGTAAGGTAAAATTATGCGGTGATTGGTCAGTTAATGAGCTTTTTTAAGTGTATACAATTATAACTTTAGTACGTGAGCGGTATTAATACTTACAATATTAAACTCCTGCAAAATTGTAAGTCACCTCAGAAATTCACCATCTCGGATTTTCCGACTTAGATACTGCGCAAACAGTAACTTTAAACATTAAAAAACAAAAAGAGTATTCCACCTGGTTTGCATAGCGAATACAATTATTAAAAAAATCCGCAAATGTATCTCGGGGTCTTTCTCTTCTCTAAGTACTAAATATAATATAATAAATTCTACTAATATCGCAGAAGCATTTGAAAACTTTTATGACACTATGTATACTTTTATGTTTCGTGAATTGTACTTTTCAGTTATTAAAATCACGAGAGGCCACCGAGCTGCAAACAAAATCCACTTATATGAAAAGACTTAAATTATTTCAAATATGTCTCATATTAGCAACTCAAACCAGCTTGACAATATTAATGAATTTTAGAAAATTTGGGGTCGGTACCAGAAGCGTGCACGCCGCGACCCTGCCAGTCCAACACTTGGACTGCAATTCTGGACCCAAACCGCACAGACGCGCGGATTAGGGCGTCCCCCGGAGGCGACGCGCACCGATCCGCCCCCGTCGGTGCGAAATCTAAGGCATGCGGCGGTGGGGGCCGCCACCCACCACGCAACGCCCATCCCGGCGGGTCGAGGAGAGCTGAGTGTCGTATAGGCACATGGAATGTGAGAGGTGGTCTAAAAGATAAGATGAATGAGTTGATAGATATAATGAACGTGAGATGCCTAGATGCTTTGTGTGTGTCAGAGACCAAGCGAAAGGGAAGCGACACCGAAGATCTGCCCGGTGGCATGATGGCCCTGTGGTCCGGGGTGGACCAGGACGTTCATGCCAGCGCTGGCGTAGGTGTCGTGCTTTCATCTCGCTTGGCCGCTGGTGTGAAAGATTACGATTTAGTAGGTCCAAGACTTCTCTGGGTTAAGATAAAACTGGGGATTACGAGAGTGTTTTTAGTTGCAGCATATGCTCCTGTGAGCTCTGCTGATCCCCAGGAGCTCGAGAAGTTTTGGGAGACTGTAAGGGGTATTCTGGATTTGGCCGAAGCGAATGAACGGATAATTATGTGTGGTGATCTGAATGGATGGGTTGGGACCAAGCGAAGCAGTTATGAGGCTGTGCTTGGTCCATACGGAGATAAGAGAGTGAACGATGCTGGTAAGTTACTTTTAGACGTATGTATGGAACGAAACCTCCTTGTGTCGAACACGCTCTTCCATCACAAGGATATTCACACTTACACATGGAGACGGAATGAACAGAAAAGTGTGATTGATTTGATTTTGATAGATGAACGTCTCCGAAAGTCGTTAATGGATACAAGAGCCTTCAGAGGTCCCACTCTTGAAACGGACCACTATCTGGTGGTAAGCCGATTTGTGGGCCTTTTCAAGAAGTGGAGGCACTGGCGAGTGCGTATTCCTTTCGGAGACCATGAAAGAATAAGAAGTGAAAAATTGGAAGATGAAAGTGTGAGGAGTACGTATGTACGTCTAGTCAGTGAAAGACTTGCGAACGCGAGTCTTTCCGACTCGGATGTAGACGAATGTTGGAAAGTTCTGAAAGAAAGTATGGTGGACAGTGCGAAAGAAGCATGTGGATGCGCAAAGAGACGTAGAACACTAAGAGGAGATGCCTGGTGGGATGCGGAGGTTCAATCCTCCGTGGAAAAAAAGAGGAAAGCGTGGCTGGATTACGTATCATCTTTGCACCAGAGTGATGGTATGAAAGAAATGAAGAAAGAAATATACCGTCGATGCAAGAATGACTCCTAAGCTTTAGTGAAAGAGAAGCGTGAAAGACTACATATGATTGAGGAAGAGAAGCTGACGAAGAACTTCGAGGCAAATACCAAACTCTTCTGGAGAGAGGTAAAGAAGTCTCGAAGTGGTTCGTCAGCATCCAGAATGGACAAGATAAGATGTAAAGCTGGTGGCATTCTTGCTAACACTCAGGAAGTGTTAGAACGGTGGAGTGAATATTTTAGAGAAATGTATGATTATGTCCATGACGCTGGCATTGCGAATGAGTCTGTGATTGACTCGGCAGTGCCAGCGCACCATGAAGACATTACTATGGATGAGATTGAATGGTCGATACGAAGTTTGAAAGATGGAAAGTCAGCGGGAATCGATATGGTAACAGCTGAGATGATCAAGCTAGGTGGTACCTGCGTTAGGGACGCTTTCTGGTTTTTGAGCAAATTATGCTGGAGAACCGGAAGGGTTCCGAGCGATTGGAGACGCGCAGTCATCGTGCCCTTGTATAAAGGCAAGGGCTCACGTATGGACTGCGCCAACTATAGGGCCATCAGTTTGATCAGCTTAGCAGCTAAAGTGTATGGAAAAGTCATTGAAAGGAGAATGAGGGTGAAATCCGATGGAATGCTTTGGGAAGCACAGGGTGGATTTCGAAGCGGCAGAGGATGTACGGATCAAGTTTTTTCACTCCGCAACATCGTAGAGAAGCATCTGGCTTTGGACCAGAAGGTTTTCTGCGGTTTTGTGGACTTTGAGAAAGCATTTGATAGAGTCGTGCGAAAGAATCTCTGGAACATTTTGCCCGGATATGGGGTTGACGGTGACCTACTCCGTGCTGTGCAATCCACTTATGAGGATTGTACAGCATGTGTGCGGGTGGACGGCAGCTTGTCGCCCTGGTTTGATGTCAACATTGGTGTCAGACAGGGATGCGTGCTGTCGGCTCGGCTGTTCATCCTGTATCTGGACAGTTGTCTTCAGAGAATAAGAAATATGAATGTGGGAATGCGAATGGGTGACTCAGTGGTCAACTGCCTGCTTTATGCAGACGATGCGGCATTAATAGCAGAATCACCATCCGAACTGCAAACACTAGTTACAACAATGAAAGATGATTGTATGAAGAAAGGCTTACAATTGAATGCGAAGAAAACCAAGATAATGGTATTTGAAAGAGAGACAACCAGAACGAACACTAGGATTATGGTTGATGATGTAGTGTTGGAGCAAGTGAATGAGATTGTATATCTTGGAAGTGCTTTTAGCAGCAATGGAAGGTACACCGCTGATGTGGAGAGACGAGTGAGTGCCGGGAATAGGGTGAATGGAGCGTTGGGTAAACTTCTAGGCTGCCGAAATCTAAGCCAGAAGGCACAGCTCGCTGTACACAACGCGGTGCTAATACCGATGCTAACTTATGGAAGTGAGAGCTGGGTATGGCAGAGAGAGCATGAAAGTAGAATAAATGCGGTCGAGATGCGAGCATTGCGCAAAATTTGTGGCGTAACGCTTGCTGACCGCGTTCGTAATGAAGACGTGAGAGAAAGAGTTGGTCTAAAAGAGAGTGTCGGTGTTAAGATAAGAAAGGGCATGCTCCGTTGGTTCGGACATGTAGAAAGAATGCGGGACGAAAGAATGACGAAACAGATATACAATGCAAAAGTGGAAGGATGTAGGAGCCGAGGAAGGCCGAGACTAACCTACCATGACCAAATTGGTCGTGTTTTATCAGAAGGTGATGTCAGAAGCCCCTGGAACCGGCGAGCGTGCATGAAAAGAGCTATGAATGTCACAGAAGCGAGTGAAGTATGCAAGGACCGCGTCTTATGGCGCTCGGTTCTCTCTGCCTACCCCGCGAGGGACTTGGCGTGAAGATATACATACATACATACATACATACATTAAGAAATATATTAATATATCTTATAATAATAAATATTATTATTATTATAAGATATATTACTTTCTGATGCCACTACTTAGAATCAAATGTATACTGTTGTTCTTGCACAATCCCTTTTGCTTCCTATCCTTGATTACGCTGATATTTCCTATCCAGACCTTAATGTAGATTTAATTAATAAATTAGAAAGACTACAAAATCTCTGCATTAGATTTATTTTCGGGCTCCGAAAATATGATCATGTATCTGAATACCGTCAACAACTGAAGTGGCTTTCTATCCGTCAGCGCAGAAATATGCATATTCTTTCCTTTCTCTACTTCATACTCTTTAATCCTAAAGCTCCTTCCTACCTCAAAATTTGGTTCAAATTTTGTTCTTCCTCTCACAACTTACAACTTCGCTCCTGTGAAAATCTTATTCTTTCAGTCCCGTCTCATTCCTCTAAATTCTTCGATCAATCGTTTACAGTTCAGGCTATTAGGCTATGGAATACTTTACCTATAGTCATAAGAACAGCAAAATCTATCGCCGTGTTCAAAAAACTTGTAAAAAATCATCTCCTTTATTTGACTTCAAAAGCTGTACACTGACATTAAGTATGTATAAATATACTTATATTTGTATATTTTATTTATGTATTTTATATATTATGTGTTTTTATTTGTTTATTTATTATTATATATGTATTGTTATTTAGTATTTGTACACAAATGTATACCTATGTATATATTTACACATATATAAGTAATAATATTAATAAGAATAAATTTTCCTTCCTTGTTAACCCTACCTTCTCTGTACGCCGATTCGTTACCTTAAGGTTGCCTTGAAAAGATTGCTTTTAGCAATAAGGCCGCCTTGTTGCATAATAGGTATTCATATTTTACTATTTTTTAAGAAATTTCCTGTAAAATTATTATGTAAATAAAGCTTATTCTATCTATCTATCTACTGTTCGCTGATGACTACTGAACCGCAATGTAATGCCGTAGAATATATGCCGCAGCGCCATAATAAGGGGACAGCGGTAGCTATCCATCATGCCGACGAAAGACTACAGTTCCACCAGCACAGTACCTGCGCTGGTTGTAGTCCTCCCTGCAGACCTGAAAATAATGCATACAGGATGACAGGCGGTTGCGCGTAGAATTGCGACCGGGCGAGAGTTGAGCAGGTGAATGCGCGAAGTTGGGTCGCTACAGTCAGTACAAGGAGTGGCCAAGTGGCTGGAGTAGGAAGACGAAGGGGAGGAACACCGACAACTTATCTCGGTCGTGCTGGACTGACTAATCAAGGCAACTTGGGTCGAACTAGATTATCCGACCACTCAGAATCTAACGGGTCATTGATATTTTAGAAGGCGAGGTTACGTAACATGGTGTAAGGGGAACAGAGATCACGTCCTAAGTATGACGATTTTCGGAGCAAAATGATGGACGGAATTCATTGCAGTCAGTTGGATCCATGATCGGTATAATTTGCGTATCTTTTGTTATCTGGGGTGAACGTCTAAGCACCTCTAACCGGTTTCGCCCACACCTGGCAATTATGCAAGGCGTTTTGTAATTTCCGCTGCTCCAGATGTGGGAGAGAACGTCGACGAGACGTTATGGCTAAAAATATTCTGGAAATCCAAGCGTTGTAAGCGTGCAGAACTTCCCCATATGACTAGGAAGCCGGTGGAACCATGGAATGGAAATGTGACAATATTGCCTGATGATGCAAATTGGTTTTGTACGAGTATAAATAAATACAACAACAATTTTTTAGTTACACATAAATAATGAACTAAAACTTGAAGTAAGAAATTATGAACAAATCATATCATTTATTTGGTGATTCACACAAAGCAGGTTAGATAAAATTGTATTTAATTTTTCTTCCTATACTACTAAGGTGGCAAACAAGCGTATGGCCTTCCTGATGGCAAGCAGTTACCGCATCATATGGCTATCATCATCAACAAGGGGTCACATTTCTTGAAGAGCCTCATGCTGTAGTTCCTTAGGAAAACTTCTGCAGGGAGTTCATTCTACAACTTTATAGTCCGTGGTAGAAAACATCTTTGCAACCGTACAGTACGCGACCTTCTACAATAAATATATTTATGAAAATACGAGAAAGTTTTCTGCGGTTTTGTAGATTTTGAAAAAGCATTTGATAGGGTCGTGCGAGAGGATCCCTGGAACATTTTGGCCGGATACTAGGTGGACGGTGATCGGCTCCGTACAGTGCATTCCACTAATGAGAACTGTACAACATGCGAGCATATGGACGGCAGCATGTCGCCCTGGTTTGACATCAATATTATTGTCAGACAGGAATACGGGCTGTCGGCTCGGCTATTCATCCTCTACCTGGATAGTTGTCTTCACAGAACAAAAAATATTTTTTTTTTTTTTTTTTTTGTTTATTTTATTTATTTTCTCCACAATCTTAAATACAAACTAAATATAGACTACTTGCGGCATCATATGATTGTGTGAGACTGGAGCCCTGAACTAGGCCAGGGGCCTGTATCTCAGGACTCCAGTGCTCTGCCCTCATGTGGTGTCACAGTACAATTTTTTTCAAACAATAGATTGGAGAATTAATCAACTATTAAATTATACTAGGTACATTTACAATTATTTCTGGGATGGTTGTGTAATCGAGTGGTGGGTTATGGGTGAGACCTTATCTGTGTAAGAGAGAAGTGTTTATTTAATGTGTGGATATATGTTAACAAGAAAACCCACATAAACACATGATCACATGTAAGTCTACGTTATATTATAAGTGGTGTAGGATATAACTAAGTGATAGGGTAACTGCACACATAGTAATACCTAATTTACACAAGCGGTTGAAGCAGATTTTCTGTTTCAGCATAATTCAGACTGTTTAAAAAGGTAAAGATCTTTTTTTTACAAACAAATTTTGTACAGGTCAGTAGGTTAAGTTTCCTGTGTAACTTGTTGTAGAGAAATGGACCTAAATAACAGAAGAACCGGTGGGAAAAGGTCGTATTAAATTTAGGGAAATTAGCAACAATAAGTTTGCGACTGGATCTACTAGATGAGGTGTTAGGATTAGTGTTAGCATGTTGTTTCAAGACAATTTGGGAGATGAAAAGCTGACGGACAGTAAGGACTTCACAGAATTGATAAAGATCAAAAGTAGGGAAAATGATAGGCTTGGATGTGCATACCTTGAGAAGGGCCCTTTGAGCTCTCTCTAGTTTGATGAAAGTGGTTTTAGAAGCACCTCCCCAGGATATGATACAGTATGTGATTATCGATTGACAAAGAGCAGTGTATAATAACTTCACTATTTTTGGCTCTGCCACGTGACGCAATTGTTTAAAAATGTATATGAGTTTACGAACTCTTCCAGCGGTTGTGCTAATGTGACCTTGAAAATTCAGCCTATTATCAATAATGACCCCCAAATATTTTATTGTATTAGAAGAAGACAAGGTAGGACATGAGCACATGTTTTGGGAAGTAGTAGTGTGTGTGTGCGCGATGATGGACAAATCTGAGACGGTGGTATGGGATTTATTAGTTATAGAAAAAGTGAGGTACTGGGTCTTGAGTATGTTAAGAGTTAACAGATTTAGACGAAGCCAATCTGACACAGAATCGAAGCCAGCCTGTGCTAGAGCAAAAGTATTTTCCCAAGTGTCGGCGGTAAAAAGAAGGGCAGTATCGTCTGCATAGGAAATAATTTTACAGTTGGGCATCTTAAGAGAACACAGCTCGTTAATGTAAGTTAAGAAGAGCGTAGGACCTAAAATGCTTCCCTGGGGGACGCCATAATCTATAGGCAGATAGGAGCTCGAATTCCCGTCAATTACTACACTCTGACAGCGACCAGAAAGATAACTCCTGAAGAGAGAAAGTTGTTTTCCACGTACACCCAGCGATTCCAACCTATTCAGAAGGATGGGAACCGACACAGTGTCGAACGCTTTTGCGAGGTCTAAAAAGATGGTTAAGCATTTGCTGCCATTATCCAAGCTCCTTGTTATGTGGTCAGTGAGAGCGTGAACCGCGTCAGCTGATGACCGGCCAGTTCTAAAGCCGTACTGGTTTGGCGAGAGTAAACCTTTATCCTCAAGAAAACTCGATAACCTTTTGTTGATTAATCGTTCAAGGATCTTGGACAATGCTGGAAGGATGGATATAGGACGGTAATTGTTCGTATTGCTGCGGTCCCCAGCCTTAAAGATAGGGTGGACGATAGCTTTTTTGAAAGCGGATGGGAAGACACCAGATGCCATGCTGATATTACAGATATGCGTAATCGGGGCAGCCAGAACTTTAATGTTGCGCTTTAGGAGCTTAGACGAGATGTTATCCCAGCCCACTGCACAGTCTTCTCTTAAAGAGTTTATAACCCCGTCTACTTCACGAATTGTAGCTTCATTGAGCATGAAAGATTGGAGCGGGGAGGAGTCAAGACAATAACCATTGGGGGGCAGGGAAGCGTTGTTGCAAGCGGAATTATGTATGTTCTCTGCCAGAGTTCTACCGATGGCTGCAAAAAATGAGTTAACATGATTAACTGATTCTTTAGGAGAATGCTTGCAATAAAGAATATCGTTGGATATTGTAGAGTCTTTATTCAAGTGGGTGATATCCCTGACGGCACGCCATAATTTTTTTGAATTACTTCCGGCCTTACTAATAATATCTCTTTCGTATTTCTGTTTGACTTTTTTTAATAGAGAGTTACAATAATTACGATATCTGTAGTAAGTGATACGCAAAGTATTATTATCGGGATGTTTCTTCAATTTTTTGTGCATGCTATCTCTGTTCTTAATACATTTTAGCAGGCCGGGTGTAATCCAAGGCCTTAGAATACGTCGGCTTTTCGGAAGATTTACATTTGAGGTATGCAAGGAGATAACAGATTGGAGGATTTCAATAAATTTGTCAGTGGCTACTTCAGGATCAGAATAAGCCATTATATGCGAGAAGTCTGTGTTATTTAGAACATAAGATATATCGTCATAGTTGACTTTAATAATGGTTCGTGGAGGCGATATTTGTAATCGTGTATCTAAGGATAGTAATACAGTCTCGTGGTCAGTCAGTGAAGATTGTATGACAAGAGAGAGAGCACGGTGTGGGGTCTTTAGTATGACGTGATCAAGACAAGAGCTATTGCGAGTGGGGAATGTGTGAGCAGGGAGAAGACCATGGTGTGCCAAAGCATTTAAATAATCTTCAGCATCTCCGTCAAGGTTACCAGGTGCGATATCAATATTTATGTCACCCATAAGAATTATGTTTTTAAAGCATCGAAGCGAACCTAGCACTGAAGCCAGTGACTGCGTAAAATTAACGACATTTCTAAAAGCGCAGGGCCGATATAGGGCCACTATGACAGTTTCCGCGTGGAGCTTTATCAGCAGGCCACTGGCATCTAGAATTTTAGGTACCTCAATGCTAACTCCTGTGAGTGTGTTATTATAGTAAACAATTACACCGTCATTTTGGTTAATAGGATTACTAGAGGATATCGCGGAAAAACCTTCAATTTGGGGTATACTTGAATTTTTTAATAGCCAGCATTCTGTTAAAATCATAATGTCCAGTTTGCAACCAAGGGTGTGAAGCAGAATATTAAAGCTGTCAAAGTTGGCTCCTATGCTACGTATGTTTTGGGTGATTATGTTAAGTGATTTCTTATGATTTGATAAATAACTACTTACTTCGCATGGATCGCAAGTTAGCGAGGTGGCAACCGACACATTATCAATATTATTTAATAATTGATCATCACAATCCATAGCGAGAAGTAAATGTTAAGTGTGACTGTCCAGTATCAGAGGAATACAAATAAAATAAAAATAAAACAAAACTGTGCAGATATGACCTGACTGAATAAAAAATCGTGTATACAGACTGGAGTGGGGTATATCGGCGGCTGACTATTAGGAGTTACATTGATTAATGCTAGCTGAACATCAGAACAAGCACTGGTAAGTATCGGGCAATTACAAGAAGTTGCATAGTTAATTACTGCAAGAATATCAGATGTTCGTGTTATAATGGTAAGCAACGGGTGAATATGAAGTGTCGCGCAGGTAAGTTTTGGTTGAAAATAAGGTGATGCATTGGTGGGAAACGGCTGAGTATTTGGTAGTACACGAATAATAATTAGTTGAGTATCAGGTATAACACCGGTAGATATTTTCGGAACATCATGCACACCAACACTTGCAGCATTGTTATTATGTGATATTACCGTACCTCGCCAAATTACCGATTTGGTACAACAATATATATTTTTATAAGAAAGATGTATATAAATTAGCTGTGTATGAATTTGTGAGTCGTGAAGGTTTGTGAATAATTGGTGTTTATATAGTAAAATCGAAAAATAAAAAAACAACAAAAAGGAATACGCCCTGAACCACACAAGTAAGAAAGACAAGAAGCCAACGAAACCAATGCCTAAAATAAACCAGCAGTATACCCTAACATGAAATAGTCAGTCCTTGTTTTTTTCTTTTAACTTAGTTAAGTCAGCCTCTTCCTCAATCAGTGTCCGCGGTGACCCCTCCTTCTTGCGTAAATACACTTTACCAAACGACGTCCAACAAAACGAATATCCAGAAGCTTTAGCGAACTCGCGTGCCAGATAAAAGAGTCGTCGGCTCTTAGAGGTGAGGCTCTCGGAAATAAATATTGGCTTAACCGGCATTGGTTTTAAACCCGTAGCAGCAACAGTGCTGTACCCAGCTTTGTCAGCTGGCTGCTGTTCAGACGCGTCTGAAGTCTGCTTGGTCCTCTCTAGGAATATGCCGGTGTGTAATTTATCGGTCCTATCCTTCATGCTCATTTTTCTAAGACCCTTCAATATCTTCTCTTTCGTGAGAACAGATGTAAACTCGACGTCGACTATTTGGGGCATGTTCGGTTTTGCAAACGGTCGATATACATCCTTAATATCCGATGTCTGTACGGAGACGTCGAGTACCTTAACGATCTTAACAACGGCTGCACACAAATCTTCCTTTTCTTCAGAGCCTAGACGAGGCACATTTCTGATTGTTACCTTAGGCAGGCAAGCGTGGCGCTCAAGCGACTCTAATTTATTCTCAAGCAATTTAATATAGGAGATATGTTCTTTCCGCTCTTGACGAATGCTGTCTAATTCTTTATGTATTTCGTCGTACTTGTGAGATAAGGTGTCAATAAACAAATGAATTTCACCATTCTGAGTTTTTATTTCAGCCAACGACGTTTCCAGACATTGCATTTTTTTATCCTGCTTTTCAGTAAAATTCATAAATAAGGAACGGACCTCCTGCATAAAATCCTGTAAATCATTATCACGTTTTCTTTTAAATCGAGTTTTGTTGACATTTTGTAGTGATTCGCTATCGTTGAACTCCTGCGCGCTACCCTCGGCAGCGCGCGATAAATCTGGGTCTGAAGCATAAGCTTTCGGCGGGGTGTGTTTCAGTGACATCATGATATATATGAGAGAAAAATTGTATTTTAACCGCCTGGATACACCAAAAGTAAGGGTAGTTGCACTCACACTTAAATTTATATCCTTCAGCTTCGTACCTTGTGAAAGCACAAGGGTCCACAATCCAAATTTTAGTTTATATTTTTAAACAAAGCTTTTTAAAAGGTTACTATAACACAAACAGAGCACTAACACGCTGCCCGTAGCAAGTTCTTAGATCTGGCGCTGTAACCGCAGCTCATCAACAGCTAAGCAGTGTAGTGTACGTGACGTAGTAGCTCGTAGCAGGTGGTAGCCAATTTCGTCGAAAACCGTCGCTTGTACAATGGCTCGGGGGCGCATTCACCCAACACCGCGACGCCTAGACCCGGGTTCAAATCCTCCAGCGCACTTTTCACAGAATTTAATTTTTCTTGTTTATAATTTAATAATATTTAATGAAATTAGCAAAACAGTTCATAGGCACGTCCACGCTAGTCGCGGTCCGGGGGGGAAGATATAAATGTTGGTAATACGAATGGGTGACTCGATGGTGAATTCTCTGCTTTATTATTATTATGCATATTATTATGCGTACCTTATACTCAGAATTATCAAACGGTATTCGCTGAAGGTCGTACAGGTCTACGCACCAACTTCGATGCACCCCGATGATGAGGTGGAGACTATGTATGAGGACATCTTCAAAACTATGCATACCTCTAAAACTCACTATACAGTGCTGATAGATGGGGATGGGGGCCTTCAATGCAAAGCTGGGCACGAAACAGAACGATGAGCGATGAGAGTGGGGCAATTTGGAATCGGGCAACAAAACCAAAGGCGCCAACTGCTGGTCGACTTCATAGAGAAGGAAGAAACTCTTTCTGATGAACTCTCTCTTCAGGAAGCAGCCGCAGCGCAAATGGAGTAGCCCGGATGGTTCGGCAAAAACCCTCATCTATGGGAGACTTACCGGCCAAGTTAACCAAATGTTCCATTCTTGCTTATCTGATGAAGATTGATGACCCACTAGGTCTCCTCCACTTATCGTAACTCCAATTATCGTGAGAGGCAGAGTAATCTTCCAAGAGACCTGGAAGCTGGGTGCTGACTGGGACCAAGAGTTACCATCACCACTAATATTAGAGTGGAAGGCTTGGTTTGCTGAGCTTTCTAAAACGAAACTGGGCTCTATTCCTCGCCACTATTTGGGTGGTCGTCATGCTGAGTCAGGAGAGCTTCACGTCTTTGGTGATGCAAGCGAGATCGCGTATGCCTACGTTGCCTACTGGTGGTTTAGCTGTTCTGACGGTGGCGTGATGATCAGCCTCATAGGCGGCAAAGCCAGGGTTGCGCCTGTGAAAATGGTTTCCATTCCCAGACTTGAGCTCCAGGCCGCTCTTATGGCGGTACGTTTCGCTTCATATATCGTCGAGGCTCACAAGCACAAACCCTCAAAACTTTTTCTCTGGTCAGACAACCTCACTATCCTTAAATAGCTACGTAGCGACGCCCGCGACTTCAGACCGTTCGTGGCCCATCGCGTTGGCGAAATTGCGGAGATAAGTAATGTATCAGATTGGCGGTATGTACCAACGGCACGCGTATCCGCAAAAAATTCGAAATTTCATATCGGTGGTTTTCTGGGCCTTCTTTTCGCTACTTACTTGAATCCGAATGGCCAACAGAGTCAATAAAGGAACAACCACCGGTTCTTGAGGAAATGAAGCGTCCTCCCGCGGAATTCGTAGCTTTAACAAACACGCGCGAAATGCCTGTCCCAGTGGTCCCAGACGCCACTAGCTTTAGTAAATGGGTTCCCTTACTGCGAGCATCCGCGCGCGTTTTGGTTTGCGCCAATATTTCGAAACCCGGGTGGTCGAATACGACCGCGAAATGTATGGGAAAATGTATATAACGGGTTCTGACTGCTCAAGGCGGCGGTTTTAGATCCTAGCTCGAAATTTCCAAATTTCTCATTACGGTGCCGAGAGTCCACAGCTGCAAAGCACAGAGAGTCAACCGCAGAAGACATGACACGCGTGGAAGAGCGTCTCTTATTACACTCCCAGTTAGCCTCTCTACGCGAGGACTATATCCGGATTAATCATGGCGCGCCACCTACAAGCAACGGTCGTCCCAAGAACCTGACACTGTTCCTCAAAGAGTCCACGAATTTGCTACGCTTTTCTGGACGGATTAGTGCGGTAGAAGGCGTGCCCACGGTGTCCCAGAATGCCATAGTCCTGGATGGAAAAGATCGTATTGTGAGGCTTCTCATCGATTACGACCATGAACGCGCGGCCCACTTCAACATGAGCTGGTGGTCAACGAGCTGCGACAAAGATTCCACATCATCGGCCTGAGGCCAGCTTTGGAAAGTGTGTCCACATGTCTACGTTGTCGCATTCGCAAATCAACACCTCAGAAACCTCCGATTGGATATTTGCCACCAGAGCGGCTAGCCCATCACGTTCGACCATTCACATGCGTGGGCTTAGATTACTTCGGCCTTGTCTCCATCACAGTCGTACGACATATCGAAAAGCGTTACGTTGCCCTGTTTACATGCCTTACGGTTCGTGTTGTTCACGTAGAAATCGTCGGAAGCTTGAGTACTGACGCGGCGCTACGAAGATTCATCGCCAGACGAGGCACGCCGATCACGCTCTATAGCGATAATGGAACAGCGTTTGTTGGAGCAAGTCGAGAACTGGCACGTTTATATGAGCAGCCGGTGCAGGAGTTCGCTGCGAACCAAAGAATCGCTTGGAAGTTTATCCCCCCCCCTCGGCTCCATTCATGGGAGGCTGTTAGGAGCGCTTGGTGAGAAGTATAAAAATCGCACTCTCGGCAACCCTAATGCAACAGACCCCCTCGGAAGAGGTTTTCCAAACTTTCTGCTGTAAGCGGAGTGTCTGGTCAACTCGCGTCCACTGACGCACGTTAGCGTCGGCCCTAACGAGGAGAGTGCTATAACGTCTTTCCACGCTGCTTGTTTTGATAACATTATATAATAATATTGTATTGATAACATATTTAGCACTGTAAAACCTTTGTATCAATCTATAATTAATATTAATAAATAATGGTTTCATTTCCAAATTCTTCAAAAATACAAAGAAAGCAAATAAATTATATACCATTTACTAAAAGCCGCTTAGAAAGATTTAAGTCTAATATAGCAGAAAAAATTGTATTGTTGCCCTGTCACGGTATTCCGGACCACTTGTACAGTTCGTTATTTAGCTTAATCACTAGTGAATTTAATACAATATTTACTCCAAAACAACTGTCTGTAAGTGACCGTATGACATTCAGTGATTGGGCAACTCCTGGTATTTACAAAAGTCGGAATAAATTGTATGAACTTTATGAAGAAAGGACCTGTAATCACAATCCCACTTTTCAAGAACTTGTAAAAAATTATGCCAAAATATTTAAACGAGCCTGTTCCAATGCTAAGTCTATATATTTAAGAAATAAAATTAATGGTTCAATTCGACCAAGTGCGAGTCGGACCCGCGCACGAAGGGTTCCGTACCATTATCTATAAAAACAGTAAAAAAATCACGTTTATTGTATGGGAGCCCCCCTTAAATATTTGTTTTATTTTAATTTAATTATTTATTCTTAAAGTGAATATATAACTAAATATTCTGTGAATATTTCAAGCGTCTACCTGTTGCCGTTTTCAATATCAAGCAAAAGTGGGCAAAAAAATCACGTTTGTTGTATGGGAGCCCCCTTAAATATTTATTTTATTCTATTTTTTAGTATTTGTTGTTATAGCGGCAATAGAAATACATTATCTGTGAAAATTTCAACTGTCTACCTATCACGGTTCAAGAGATACAGCCTGGTGACAGACGGACGGACGGACGGACGGATAGCGGAGCCTCAGTAATAGGGTTCCGTTTTACCCTTTGGGTACGGAACCCTAAAAATAAGAAGTAAAATAAAAGTAAGTAAAACTGCCGAAATTCCAAAATCTACGCGTGCGAAGCCGCGGGCATAAGCTAGTCTGACTATATTAATGATAAAAATGCCTGGGAGTGAGTCGATCCAATTATAATGTAATTAATAAAATATGTAAATTTGTTTGGATACCAAAAGAGGGATGCCTGAGTTTTTTGGCAGTATTTTTATCAGTGCTCACCTAGTCATAAACTGCACGGTAGGGAAAAAATTGTGACGATTCCAAACAAATGTAGCCATTTTACGGAATAAAAAGATTTTAACTTTGACTTGACTTTGACTTTGCTTTCCACTTCATATTGGGCTCGTCTTCGCCTCTGTCGTATCCCAGGTAAATTTTGAAAAAGATCACTTCTGACACCAAAATGTTACAGTTTCAAAATCATTTATTTTTAGTTCTTTTTTATAAAATGTCAGTCACTTTAGTTATGGTGGCCAGCTACGTCGGTGACATCTCTATTTTTCTCGTTTTTAATCATTTTAAATGACCATTGGCGAAGAAGAATTACCAAAAGAAACTTGCCAAATATAGGTCTTTTTTTCCAAATCATCTTATACATATTACAATAAATGTAATGATATTTATTTATTTATTTGTAGGAAAACAAACAGCTTAAAGCCTACAGTTTTCACATATAGTTGCAATAACATCAAATAACAAAAAAGAGAATTTGACAATATATCAGAACAATGTAAATTAAAATATACATATATATTATTAATCCATGCTGTATATATTTATACTCTAAATTTACTAAGTGTATTGAGAAGAAAAGAAGTGAAGTGACTATATGAGTGTACATATAGTGATATCAAGTGGTACAATTAAAGTTATATTAATTCATGTGCTGAACGATTTCCATACTTCTCTGTCAGTTAGATATTCATCGATTCTGTAATAACGTATAACGTAAGTATTGAGAGGTAACCGTGAGGATATTTATTTCTTTGAATAGTTCTCTAAGTGATTTCCTGGAGCCCATGTTATAAATAGAGCAGATGGCTCTCTTTTGTAATATAAAAATAGTTTCAATATCAGCCGGTCTTCCCGACGACAGTATACCATATGACATAATGCTGTGAAAGTAGCTGAAATAGACTAAGCGAGCAGTAGCCATATCCGTCAATTGTCTAATTCTCCTAACGGCATATGCGGTAGAGCCGAGTTTATTGGCCAGTTTATTTATGTGGTACCACTGCAATTTTGAGTCTACCGTAATTTCAAGAAATACAGTATAATTAATACATTCTAGTATATTATGGTCAATGAAAACTTCTGTATAGGAAGAAGCCACATTGGTGGACTAAATTTTATACGTTTGGTTTTAGTTGAATTTAACAAAAGATTATTGCATGTGAACCAATTTAGAATAGCAGATAGAACACTATTTACCTTGTCAATAATTTCGCACCGGCGAGCAACATTAAAAATTAAAGAAGTATCATCGGCAAACAGTAGCATATCCGCCGTTTTCTGCACCATGTAGGGCAGATCATTTACATATATTGAAAATAAAAATAATAAGTCATATTAAATAATAGTAGTATTGTCTTAGGTTTTCGCGATTGTTACACATAGAATTAAACAATTTTTAACGGAAGTATCGCGTGCTTTATTTATTTTGTTGAACCTGACCTTTTCGAACGCTTTGCGAACGCTTTGCGTCCGTGGACGCAGGAAGACTTCGTCGAAGAAACGTCAGGTTCAACAAAATAAATAAAACACGCGATACATCCGTTATTGTTTAATTCAATATATAATAGTACTCAATAGTAGAGACGTCCATATCCGGAACGTTCAATTTCTATTAGGTTGTCAACTCGTTATTGAAATTCACCCATAATTTGCATTATCAAATTGCGCCCACGTATTGATTGCATTGTTGTTAAGGCTCGTATGAGATAGGCGGACACAGTGATGCCAGTAATTCGACCAGTCATAAATTACTCGTTTAACTGAATTACGCGTGTTGAAAGCATTCCGGTACTGCCGAATGCGAGCCATTTCCATTTGCCAGCGACTCTCGCAGATACTGATATGTAGGCATTCGACGCACTTGGCAAATGAGCTTTGAATCAATGAAATTTAATTAGTGGTTAAACCACCGTTAACGTGTCGCCAAATCCTGTATATACTTGAGTGAAATGTGATTGTAATTCTCCTTGTAATTGTGTCATTTATAAAACTTTTCAATTAAAAAAGTGGAACCGAATTCAATGAAATCTAAGTTAGACGTTTCACTTTTTTATCGATACTCATATAATAGGGGTTTTTATCTATACTAATATAATAGGGGTTAAAGTATGAAATTGCCGTTTTATAGTAATAGACACTTTGAATTGACATTAAACTTTAATGGTGTGAGATTTTTGAGTGAAACTTTTTTCACATGATGCCTATGAGGTTTTTCTTTTAAAAAATGTGCAACAAAGATACTTCGAAAATCCGAGTAATTTTTGGATACTAGTTCCGACGCGGAACTAACACGGCGGTAACGGCTCGCAAAAACAACGCTGCGTTTGGAGAGGAGACTGCTAATGAACGCACCGTGCGTTTTTGGTTTAAATGCTTTCGTAATGGAAGCTTCGACATGAAGAACGAACCACGTTGAAGACCGCCCCACACAGGTGAATAACTCTGAATTGAAGCAGATGGTGGAAGCCGACCCAGAAATTAGCGGCATGGTTTAACATTACCTTACCTACAATACTGACTCATTTATCTTACTAGTAACCTCACACACTCCCAGAAACATAACACTTTAGGGAGTAGTTATTTAGTTGCGGTTGGTAGGTACTCCCTCAGATGGGCTGCTTTGATAGACCCTGCCTCTCCTATAAACACCCAAAGTAAGACGAACAAACTGGGTTCTGAAAACACCCAGCCCAAGACAAACAAACATACACGCACACAAATGTTTGTGCTGTGTGGGAATCGAACCCAAAGCCCTAGTATTAAAGTAGCATTGCTAAACACTCCGCCATCGGGCTTTTCAAAATTCATTCAATTCAAATAAATTTGATTTTCGCAAAATAACGCCTGAATCGATTAACTATTTTGAAAATTCGTTTTACTTCATATGCGATGACGGGTCGGCAACGCATAAGTAACACCTCTGGTGTTGCAAATGTTCATAGGCTACGATAACAGCATCAGGCAGTAGCGTACTGTGCTTGTCTGTCACTTAGCGGTTTAAAAAACACTCACGTAATAAAAATCAAAATCGCATCACATACAAAACAAAGACTCAATGAAAGTCAATTTTAAAAAGTGTTTTTGATCATCAACCCAGCATAAAAGGATGACTTCTAGACAAATTCTCATCATTATTTTAAGAGATTTCGAGAGGCACACTGAATATGAGAGGCGGTTTAGAGATACATGAAATGTGTTCATACATACAAGAACTGTTCCTTAAAATTAATAAGACAGTTATGTCGTCAAGGTCGAAGGATCAATACATGATTACTTCGCGAGAACTTGCGCGATGCCACCTCGCGCGCGATCTTCATAGGCTAGGCTACGGTATTCGCTTTATATCAAGCAGGTAGTATCCTTCTATGATGAGAACGTTGACAACGACGAAACGTTAAAAAGATGGGCAATAGTCTTAGATTGAGTCGTTTAAAGACATGTTTGTCTATTTATTTGCTAAAATGGGTTTATTTTAGAACCTTATCTATAATAAGCCAGGTTTTGGTAATTTTTAACGTAGTTTTTGAATCACTTTTTGAGCAAGACAAGAGTTTTTTCAGGCAATTTATAAAAAAAATTGAGTACAATTTATGACAAAGGATTTCCCTGTTCTAGCGAGCCGATGTATCAGCATACGCAACTTATCCTTGCATCTCAGATTTACCATCGTACAATCGTTGAATTTAAAAAAGGACTTTATATTTTTACGAGAATACGTGTTTTCATATAAACATACTGAGAAGTAAAAATATTTAGATAGGGATCTTAGATAGATAGAAGTAAAATAGAGAGGGGCCCAATCTCATTATTTAACCAGTTGAGAATGAGCAAGCTTGCATTAAAAGAGGAACACCTGGCTCGTCAATTATATAACAATTAAATATTTTTTTTAACTTTGTCGGCCATTTAGACCAAAGAAATATGATATTGGTTTTTAAGACATTCCTATTCTACTTTTGAATTAATTTTTCGAATCTGTAATAAAAATTTTTTTTTTTTTTAATTTGTCGGCCATTTTGACCATGTTCCTTAAGAGATAGGAGGTTGGTTTTTCAAACATTCCTTTTCTACTTTTTTATGCTGAATCTGAATGTATCAAAATTCGAATATTCGAAAAAAAGCAACAGACACATGAACAGACAAATGCACACACAGACAAACACACGCACACACAGACAAACGCACACACAGTCAAACATACAGATTTCATATAGGAACGGTATTCCTGAAAAATATACTGTTTTAGGTAATTGTTATTATGATGGCAATTATCAGTTTGATCAGCTTAGCAGAAAAGTATATGGAAAGGTAAGGAGAATGAAGGTGAAATCCGATGGAATTCTATGGGAGGCAAAGGGAGGATTCCGAAATGGAAGGGGATGTACGAATCTCTTCCGATTCTCTCTCTCCTCTTCCGATATCTCGAACCCGACTCTACGAAATTCTTTCTCGCTCCGCAATATCGTGGAGAAGCAACCGGCCATAGACCAGAAGGTTTTCTGCGGTTTTGTAGATCTTGAGAAAGCATTAGATAGGGTTGTGCGAAAAGAACAGTCGGACATATTGCCGAGATATGGGATTGACGGTTCAATGCTCCGTACTATGCAGTCCACTAATAAGCATTGCTCTGCATGTGTGCGGATAAATGGTCATGTCATGTGGTTTGATGTCAAAATTGGTGTTAAACAGGGTTGCATGCTATTTGCTAGGCTGTTTATTTTGTATTTCGATAGTTTTCTGCAGAGAATAAGGTCATCGAATGTAGGATTGTACATGGGTGACCTAGTGGTGAACTGTCTGCTGTATGCTGACGATGCCATAATACTAGTATAAACACCATCTGAACTGCAAACACTGATCACAGTAATGAAAGACGATTGTATGGAGAAAGGCTTGAATGCGAAGAAGATAATAATATAAAAATAAGATAATAATATTTACATGCAATTTGATCTAACCTGCTTTGTGTGCTTCCGCCACCAATTAGTTCATGCGGCCTAGCGCGGCCGGCACCCACCCACTGCTGTTAGTAAGTGCAACATACCGACGCTGCCATGGCTGCTCCGGTAGTCTCTGCCTTGGCTGCTGCGGTCGTCCGCCATCTGGAACAGAATCCGCATGCCTCCACCACCACCGTCGCTGCCACGACTGGCCTGGTCGTCGTTGTGATACGTGTTTCGCCTCTCCACGAGGCATCATCAGGCGTTGTAGACATTAATCGTAAGAATAACATGCTACAAGTGACAAATCCATCGGAGTGCCGTCCCTTATATTGAATTGAGGGTGGGGGTGGATGGTGTGAGAGAAAAGATATTTAATAGTGGGGAATGGTTTACGTCAGTCTGTTTGTTCATGAGAGTAATTTTAGAATTTTTATATTTATTAATTTCTAATTGTTCTCTAATATTTAGCTTTAAACCTTTGTCTATGGTGTGTAAAATTTGATATGTATTAGTGGGGGATAAGTTATGTCCTTTGTCTATCAGATGACATGACACCCCCACCCTCAATTCAATATAAGGGACGGGACTGCGATGGGTTTGTCACTTGTAGCATGTTATTCTTACGATTAAATTTTTTTTTTATATAATTGTATAATGTATATTTTAATAGAATTATATAATTGTAATACTTATGGTCAGTAATTTTATATTTTATGATTTATGATTATTATTTCATTACAATTATATATGTACATTATTGACCAAAATCTTAAAAATGAAACATTTAGATAAAAAAAAAAACAAAATTCTAATTCATATTTCGCCGCTACATAGATAATTTACATTTAAATAAATGTATTACAATTATACCTTTATTACTGTCTCTTGATCTGACGTAATTTTAAATTCTAATTTAAAAATATAATTCTATTAATATACATATATTGTAATTATGACATTATTATTTATATACTAGCTGCTGCCCGCAGCTCCGCCCGCGTGGAGTCAAATAACGTAGCCTATGTGTTAATCCAGATCATAATCTATCTACGTGCCAAATTTCATTGAAATCCGTTCAGCTGTTTAAGCGTGAAAGAAAACAAACATCCATACATACAAACTTTCGCATTTATAATATTAGTAGCGATATAATATATATAATATAATAATAGTATAATTCGAGCTCGGTGGCGCAGTGGTGAAACGCGCTGTTACGCTACTTTGACACCAACGCTCGTGGGTTCGATTCCCACACAGTACAAACATTTGTGTGCATGAACATGTCTGTTTGTCTTGGTCTAGGTATTTTCTATGTATAATAAGTATGTATTTACAAAAAAAAATGTATTTACGTATGTTTATCAGTTGTCTAGTACCCATAACACAAGCTTCGCTTACTTTGGGGCTAGGTGGCGCTGTGTAATTTGTTCGACAATATTTATTTATTATTATTATTATTTATTAGTAGGATGTAGAAAACCACCATATATACATATATATATATACATTCTGTGTACTAAGTATCGGGAATTTGTCAATAAAACAAAAAATACAAATTATTCATCTAAATTTATTTTATCGCCTTCAAAGTAGGCCCCATCGCTTGCAATACAACATCTCCACCGCTTCACCCAGTCTTCCATACATTTTACATAGGCTATTTGCGGTATGGCCTTTAGCTCATTCAGCGAATTTTCTTTTATGGCTTCTATCGACTCAAAACGTTTTCCTCGAAGTGGTAATTTTAACTTGGGAAATAAAAAAAAGTCAAACGGAGCCATATCAGGTGAATACGGTGCTTGGTCGAGAACTTTTGTTGAATTTTTCGCTAAAAACTCTTTGACTATAATGGCTGTGTGTGATGGTGCATTATCATGGTGCAGCATCCATGAGTTGTGTTGCCACAAATCTGGACGTTTTCGGCGGATACTCTCACGCAAACGTTTCATGACGCCTAAATAATATTCTTTATTCACTGTTTCTCCCTCTGGAAGGAATTCGGAGTGAACCACACCACAGTAGTCAAAAAAAACTGTCAGCATCACCTTGATTTTGGAGCGACTTTGCCGCGGTTTTTTGGGTTTCGGCTCGTTTTCGAGACGCCATTCTGAAGACTGTTGGCTTGTTTGCATGTCGTACTCATAAACCCATGTCTCGTCGCCAGTTATTATACGTTTCATAAAGGTCGGATCCGTAGAAGCTCGGGAAACCATGTCTTCAGCGACATGCTTTCGCTGCGCTTTTTGAACAAAATTGAGCTCTTTTGGAACTAGTCGAGCGGCGACGCGTTTCATGCCTAAAATGTCAATGAGAATGTTGTGGACGGACTTAAAAGATATGTTCACCTCACTAGCCAACTCTCTCAGACTCATACGTCGATTTTCGAGCACTAGCTTCTTGATTCTGTCGATGTTTTCTCTGGTCGTAGCGGTTGAAGGTCTACCAGAACGAGGCAAGTCTACTACTACTTCTCGGCCTTCTTTAAAAGCCTTATACCATTCATAAGCCCTTGTTTTCGATATACACGATTCGCCGTAGGTATTTCGCAACATTTTTAGTGATTCACCACATGAAATATCATTTGAAACACAAAATTTAAGGCACACTCTTTGTTCAACAATATTTTCCATTGTAAAAATCGCCGAGGACTCAAAACTATGACCAACAAAAAGTGTAGTTTAAAACAAATTAAATGACAGATCCCGCTCAAATTTTGCGCGCTAAATCAGTACAGTGCTACCAACATGCAGTAAAAAAATTAGAACGACCTCTTTTACGCGGGTCTTTTTATTGACATATTCCCGATACTTTTTACACAGAGTAGTATATATATATACATATATATATATATTTTACTTATACTTTCCAGCCAGTGACCATAAAGTAAACAATTGCCAGCATATGTCACGAGGAGGACCCAATGTACAAACTCAGTTATAAATTAAAAATCACGACTTCTATTATCATAATTATTAAAACCACTGAGGTTTTATATTTTTTTATATAACATGGTATCAGTGTAATAAAATAATGAATCATAGGAGAAATAGAAATCCGCTAAAGGTGTGTACAACAGTACTGAGTTCCGTAAAAAACACGATCGGAAATAGCTGACTATCGTGTCTCAGATAGCGACAATGCAGCACTGTTTGAAATTACAGCAATGCAATTATTCTAAAGCTCAGGCCGTCGTCCTTTCATAGAAGTTCCTCGGCTGGAACTACCGATAACTGGGAACATTGTAACGAATTAATCAAAATTTCACCTCGGGCCTAATATGAGTCACGATTTCTGGGTGTTAACAATGGCGGAGGAGGCGCGCACTCGAATCGAAGTTGAATCACAGCGTACATTTGAGTTCCTTTGTTAGGGAACCGAGTAATGAAAGCGCTAGCTGATAATAATTTACGAACAGCAGAAGTGTCGCTGTTTAATGGCGAAAATAGGGGTCCGAGGAGCATTCCAGCGGGCGGACGGGCGTCGACGCGACTGACAACCGCGCCGACAGCAAACTAAAATAATTATCATCATTGTCCTGGCCACGGCGAGCGCTTTAATTGTTCATTTACATTTGCAACGATGATACCAGTTCCGAACTATTTCGCCCGGCGTTTATTTTACTCTCGCCCGCTCTGCTGCCGTGTTATTGTCCAGAGTTAATGGTCTGAAAAATAGAAACGAATTGCAATTCATTTTGTTATTTTTATGTATCCGATATGAGTGTCATTTACAAGTTCTGGGTTATTTGCTAATTATGTACAGCGTTTATTAATGTAATATTGCTTTAACAATACTTTATTTACATTGTATTGAACGTTTAGTGTTTGAATTAATGATACAGATTTTTATTTACCCTGCCCACCGGCCCACCTGATGTAAAGCGGGTACCGTAGCCTATTAACGCTTGCGATGATATATTAAGTATCACTCGCGCGATACCTATTCTGCTGCTTACACAGCAACTCCTTGGGAGCTTACTGGTGACCTCACTCACACGCAGGAACACAACAACCATCTAGGGATTTGTTATTTGGCTGCGGCTTTCTGTGAGGTGGAGGTACTTCCCCAGACGGGCTGCTTTGATGCGCCCTACCTCTCTTAAAACATCCAGACCAAGACAAACAGACATGTTCAAGCACACAAATGTTTGCCTTGTGTGGGAATCGAACCTACGAGCGTTGGTGTCAAAGTCGCGTCATTCACTACTGAGCCAACGAGTTCGTCATTATCAGATTGTCACGTAGATTAAAATTTGAACTTAAAATTTTAAAAAACTGGTTTGTGATAATTTGTTATCATGATATATTAATAAATATTAATACTTTAATATAGATACTTTAATAAGTCTGTTATATTACAACAATTAAGTGTTAAAATAGGAAGAAGCATGCTCCGATGGTTCGGACATGTAGAAAGAATGCAAGATGAAAGAATGACGAAGCCGATATACAATGCAAAAGTGGAAGGATGTAGGAGCCGGGGAAGGCCAAGACTTACCTACCATGACCAAATTGGTCATGTTCTATCAGAAGGTGATGTCAGGAGCCCTAGAAACCGGCGAGCGTGCATGAGAAGAGCAATGAATGTTAAAGAAGCGAGTGAGATATGTAAGGATCGCTCGGATCTCTCTGCCTACCCCGCAAGGGATTTGGCGTGAAGTTATAGATAGATAGAATTAAGTATTATGTGTAATATGTTACCAGAAGTTAAGCTTTTGACGAGCTCGGTGGCGGCGACACGTTTAATAACGCGACTTTGACCCAAACGCTCGTAGGTTGGATTCCCACACAGGACACACATTTGTGTGCATGAACATGTCTGTTTATCTTGGTTTATCTTGGGAAGTACGTCCACCTTACAGAAAACCGCAACCAAATAACAAACTCCCTGACGGTTGTTGTATTCCCACGTTTGAGTGAGATCACTAGCAAGCTCCCAAGGAGTTGCTGCGTTAGCAGCAGAGGTGGCATCGCACGAGTGATACTTAATATATTACCAGTGTTCATAGGCTACGGTAACCATTTTACATCAGATGGCCCGTATGTTTCTATGCCTCCCGACGATAAAAAAATCTTTTCAGAAAAAGGTCAAAATGACTATGTGGATGAACAATGATTACTACGTACGCATTGTAATATTCCGACTTTCTCTCGGTGTTCGTAGGGGCGTAGTGGTATTGCAAAATGAAATTACAAGAGACGCTAGCGGAGTCCTCCCACAGCATTAATTTGTATCAAGAATTTGTAGAGATTTAGCTTGAGCCGCGACGGAGTGTTCATCGCAGCCGGCGAGCGTTAACACTTATTAAGGGGGTGCATCCCTGCGACAGATGTAGGGGAGGCCCGCCATTTGCGTAATGTCAGGAATGGTTACACTCGATTTAATAAAACTCCGACAACATTTCATTCTGAAGAATTTAAGAGTCAATTCCTTTTAAACGCCACAGTAGCATAGCGAGAAAAAACCGTGAGCCGAAACGTGCCGAGAATACATTGCCGCGGCTTGGATTTCTTATCGGTAGCAATTGAGATGAGTACTTATGGCTTTTCGAGTGGCTCGGCTTCGTTTAATTTGTTGTTTCAGCGTGGAATTTTTATTAACGTCTCCCCTCATTTTACATTTTAGGAACGTGGTCCTTATTGGCAAGTAGGGTTACCAACTTTTTTAGACCAATTATAGTATTTTCAAGTCCAGTCCATACAGTAGATTTGGTGAAAATATAAATTCAACTCTACCGTGAAGATACATTTCAAAGGAGAACGCCCTTTCAAGGTTTCAAGTTGTGCACAGTTAACTGTTAACTGATTAACATTAAAAATCCCATCTTTCTTTTTCGCTACGTCTCTCAAAAAGTACAGCCATAATTTCTCTAATAAATTACATAATATTAATAATACCTTTATATCATAGCTTAAGTCACAAGTTCTGGTTCGCCATTTAAATGAAATTATTGCCAGTACTTAAAGGTAGATAAGGTAGGTACTCGATTGAGTATAGGCACTCAATTGAAAATAATTGTAACATAATCTACTATTTATTGCGCAAAACTTATACATTACATATATTTTGATAGTAATTGATTCATGTGTATTTTCATTACTTAGGTGTATTTAAAAGATGAAGTTTAAAATATTTAACTAATAAAAAACTCATTTAATATATGGGAACATTAATAGGAGTTTTGAATTAACAAATGTAAAATAGGTATGTTTGATGTTTCCGCTTTTGTTCTGTTCTATTTTATACGATACCATACCTATAGGTCGTTTCGCCAGTGTGTCAGTTAACCTTAAAACGTTAACCTATACTTTCGAAGTCGAACAAAAAAATATTTACTTATAATACATTATATCTAGTGGCTAACTATAACAACCAAAACATGTAGGTTATATATAAAATTAAGAACTTTATTAGCGTTGTTCTCGTAAATCCGGAGGTTTTTATGAACAATATTACTTTTATTCGATTACATAGTTAAAGCCCTATAGATTGTAGCCAGTATCATTTATGCACAACAAAAATAGTATTGAAACCAAACATACAACAATGAGATGATGATCCTTTGTCTTAAAAATAGTCTTGCTTAATTTTAGCAGATTTGATTAATATGTTGACAAACATTGCGGTCGACTTTACTTATAACCTGCATATTTAATTAGAGTGACACGCACTGTGACGCAATCAAGCTCCCTAAATGCATTGAACATCATATTTCAGTATAAATCATAAAACCATTTACAACGCGTGTAACCATTCCTGACAACGCATAATAAAGTATTTGACAACATACCCCTCACTCACAACATAGTTATATATATATATATATTATAGTATATAGCGCATAAATATCTTAGCGATTCAACCCTACTGACCCATGGAATGTGGGATATATTAACCAATAAACCATTATGTGACGCGATGTTGATTCACATTTTTGGTTGCAGCATACGCTCCCGTAAGCTCAGCGTGTGCTCAAGAACTGGAGAAGTTTTGGGAGTCTGTGAGGGATGTTCTGGACTTAGCTGAAGGGAATGAAAGAGTGATTATGTGTGGAGACTTGAATGGATGGGTTGGGACCAAGCGATACAGCTATGAAGCTGTTCTTGGTCCGTATGGAGATAAGAGAGTGAACGAAGCAGGTAAGTCAATACTAGATTTATGTATGGAACGAGGCCTCCTCGTGTCGAATACTTTATTTCATCATAAGGATATTCACACGTATACATGGAGAAGGAATGATCAAAAAAGTGTGATTGATTTGATTTTAATAGATAGACGTCTCCGAAATGTTTTAATGGATACAAGAGCCTTTAGAGGCCCCACTCTTGTATCCCTTTCGGAGATCATGAAAGGATAATGAGCGAAAAATTGCAAGATGAAAGTGTAAGGAGAATGTATGTGCATCTGGTAAGTGAGAGACTTGCAAATGCAAGCCTCTCCGACTCAGATGTGGATGATTGTTGGAAAGTTTTGAAAGAAAGTATGGTGGATAGTGCAAAAGAAGCTTGTGGATGCGCAAAGAGACGTAAAACAGCGAAAGGAGATGCCTGGTGGGATGCGGAGGTTGAATCCTCCGTAGCAAGAAAGAGGAAAGCGTGGCTGGATTACGTATCATCTTTGCCTTTAAATGAAAATATGAGAGAAAAGAAGAAAGAAATGTACCGTCTATGCAAGAATGAAACCAAGGCTTTAGTGAAAGAGAAGCGTGAAAGACAAATTATGAATGAGGAAGAGAGGCTGACGAAAAACTTCGAGGCAAATACCAAACTCTTTTGGAGAGAGGTAAAGAAGTCTCGGAGTGGTTCGTCGGCATCCAGAATGGATAAGATAAAGTCTAAAGCTGGTGTCATTCTTGCGAACACTCAGGAAGTGTTAGAACGGTGGAGTGAATATTTTGAGGAAATGTATGAGTATGCCTCGGACGCTGGCAATGAGAGTGAGTCGGATGCTTACTCCACGTTGGACGGCGTCCGACGAAGGCATAACTATGGATGAGATCGAATGGTCGATACGAAGCTTGAAAAATGGAAAATCAGCGGGAATTGATCTGATTACAGCTGAGATGATCAAATTAGGTGGCACTTACGTCCGGGACGCCTTCTGGTACCTATGCAACCTATGCTGGAGAACTGGAAGGGTCCCAATGGACTGGAGACGCGCAGTCATCGTGCCCTTGTATAAAGGCAAGGGATCACGCATGGACTGCGCCAACTATAGGGCCATCAGTTTGATCAGCTTAGCAGCAAAAGTATATGGAAAGGTGATTGAAAGGAGAATGAGGGTGAAATCCGATGAAATGCTGTGGGACGCACAAGGAGGTTTCCGAAATGGAAGGGGATGTACGGATCAAGTTTTCTCGCTCCGCAATATCGTAGAGAAGCATCTGGCCATAGACCGGAAGGTTTTCTGCGGTTTTGTGGATCTTGAGAAAGCCTTTGATAGAGTTGTGCGAAAGGAACTGTGGGACATATTGCCGAGATATGGGATTGACGGTTCACTGCTCCGTGCTGTGCAGTCCACTTACAAGGATTGCTCAGCATGTGTGCGGATAGACGGTGGCATGTCACCCTGGTTTGATGTCAAAATTGGTGTCAAACAGGGTTGCATGCTATCTGCTAGGCTGTTTATCCTGTATCTCGATAGTTGTCTGCAGAGAATAAGGTCAACGAATGTGGGATTGCGCATGGGTGACCAAGTGGTGAACTGTCTGCTGTATGCAGACGATGCCGTGCTATTAGCGGATACACCATCTAAACTGCAAACACTGGTCACAGCGATGAAAGACGACTGTATGGAGAAAGGCTTACTACTGAATGCGAAGAAAACAAAGATAATGGTATTTGAAAGAGAAGAATCCAGAACTAATGTAAGGATTACGATTGATGATGAAGTGTTGGAACAAGTGGATGAGTTTGTATATCTTGGATGCGCTTTCAGCAGGGATGGAAGGTACACCGCAGATGTGGAAAGACGAGTGAGTGCTGGGAATAGTGTGAATGGGGCGTTGGGAAAACTTCTTGGCAGTAAAATCCTGAGCCAGAAGGCACAACTCGCTATACACAATGCAGTGTTGGTCCCAACGCTAACTTATGGAAGCGAGAGTTGGGTATGGCAGAAAGAGCATGAAAGTAGAATAAACGCGGTTGAAATGCGAGCGCTGCGCAAAATTTGTGGCGTAAGGCTCGTAGACCGTATTCGCAATGATGATGTTAGAAATAGAGTTGGTATGAAAGAGAGCGTCGGTGTTAAAATAAGAAGAGGCATGCTCCGATGGTTCGGGCATGTAGAAAGAATGCAAGATGAAAGAATGACGAAGCAGATATACAATGCAAAAGTGGAAGGATGTAGGAGCCGGGGAAGGCCAAGACTTACCTACCATGACCAAATTGGTCATGTTCTATCAGAAGGTGATGTCAGGAGCCCTAGAAACCGGCGTGCGTGCATGAGAAGAGCAATGAATGTTAAAAAAGCGAGTGAGATATGTAAGGATCGAGTCACGTGGCGCTCGGTTCTCTCTGCCTACCCCGCAAGGGATTTGGCGTGAAGTTATAGATAGATGTTGATTTATGAACTAGCCAATCAGAGCTGCCCCTCACCCGTAGATGTGAATTGAGTTACTATTGCAAAATAATTCCATCGGTTGTCTATAGGCTATTTCCTTCACGTATTCTATACTTTTACACGACATCAGGCTTTAATACAAATTGTTCATATTTCCGGATCTCTTTTTTTTCTCCGATACAGGGACGATATTGTAAATGAATACATTACACTGTATATATATGTATATATATATATATTTAGCAATATT
Organism: Pyralis farinalis; assembly: GCA_947507595.1. NCBI lineage: Eukaryota > Metazoa > Arthropoda > Insecta > Lepidoptera > Pyralidae > Pyralis > Pyralis farinalis. Next base: position 20,513,047 of record OX382259.1, on the reverse strand, counting down.
ATTATATTCATTAAAGTATTAGACGTCTTCCTTTTGAAAGATCCTAAATATGGTAGGATATTACAAGAATCAACCAGGGTTGTCAACCCTATTGGTCAAGTCAAACTGAGGAGAAAGTAACTTCGTCATCTTTTTCTTACCGAAACTGTATATAGGATTAAGGATAAAAGAAATGTAAGATCAATGATGAAACTCGTGAGCGGAATAGTACTTATCAAAAGATAATGTTTGGTGTCCTTTATTTGAAAATAAATATTGTACAGTATAATAACCATGCTGCGTCAGTTTGTCGATGAAAATGTGGTGAAGTCGGTAATAATATGATAGCATAACGCAACGTACGTTTCTGAAAAATCTATAAAAATCTTAATGTAAAATTGAAACTTCTAAATTTGTTCTGTATATCATTTTTATTATTTTTTATACAACGCAGGTGGCATAACTGATGTACAGCGATTACTGTAGCATATGAACGCTTGAAATACAGCAACTCCTTAGGAACTTACTGGTGATACCCTCCAGGGAGTTGTTATTTTGTTTTTTGTGAAGTGGAGGTACTTCCCCAGGCTTGTTTTGATGCGCTCTATCTCTCTTAAAACACCCACATCAAGATAAACAGGCGTGTACATGCATATAAATGTTAGCCCTATGTGAGAATCGAACACATGATCGTTGGTGTCAAAGTAGCGTTATTTACCACTACGCCACCGAGCTTATCAAAAATCATATGACATAATGATTTAAACATATGTCCCAGTTGCATACGAACACCTAACATGACTTGAGGTTACCAAATGTATTTATTAAATTTCATTTTTTCAGATAATGACTGCAGGCAACTAGTGTATCTGGCGTAAAGTGGCTACCGTAGCATATGCCAGTTTGCAATATAGGGAGCAACGTTTGCGCATTGCTACACTAGCTGCTGATGCAGTCACTCCTCAGGAGCATACTGGTTACCTCCCTCATTTACTGATAAACCTATCCATACACTGGCTGCGGTCACCGTTGCTTAACTTACAATTTAGATTATACTTATTCTACGCGGTAATAATTTGCTCGCGAAAAGAAAGTAATTAGTAACACTGGTGTCTAAACTAGGGATGGAGCCTGTATCTCATATCACCAATACTCACTAGTACTAAGTATGACTCTATTAATCTAAAACACAAGTAGGTAAAATGAATTTATGAATTTAGGAATCTATGAAATTGTATATGTGTATTTTAATTGTATATTCGTCTGTCCTTTGCTATATACCATATACACGAGCACGCTTGTACGCGTGTGGCTGATTTGCTAGCATAGTAATCTATACGTCAGTTTTATTTTTGTTACTTCAATGAAGTCGATTTCGGATTAGGCTACTGTCATTTCAAAGATTCAGGTAACCGACAAAAAAACCAAAAAAGTAACCCCGAGCAAAGGAGGACGATGCCCAAAAGTAGTATCAGGCTACTGTAGAACCTTGTTGTCATAAAACACGACGAATATAGGAAATAAAAAAAAAATGAATTAGAAGCTCAAGTAGGAGTTCTGAAGCGTCGAAGACGGATAAATGTATCACGCTTACAAAAAACATAGTGGATATATTCAAACCCTAATTATGTTGCTGTGGGGAGGTGAGGTTACCAGTAAGCCACCGAGAAATTGCTGTGTTAGCAGCAGGGGTACGATGTGAGTACGACTCTTTGCGTTGTAAGCGTTCTTAGACTACGGTAACCACTTCACATCATGTGGACCGTATGTCTGTTTGCCTCTCGACATTGTATATAAATAACAATTAAAATATTCACCGCAACTCACAGAGGTTTTTCGTAGGGCACGAGAATGCTACCGTATGAAATTATAGCCGTGCGCATTTTACTTGCAAATACAATCACATTATGTCCAGTGCTCTGTATTAGCTTTGTGACGGGGCTCAGAAATTAATAGCAACAGGAGCGTGTGCCGATCGGAAAACACAAGGGGACCACTCAGCTGATGCTTATCTACACACACACTCTGCTCCTATCAACAATTCTCTTCCACAACTATGTATATACGTATAAGCTTTGTTCACCTCTATTTTGTTCCCTGTAACATACCGTAGTAGAGTTTGCAGATGTTTAATGCATACATATAAAACATTATATATGGTATGTAAATATTATATACACTTGTGTTCGAAATATATGTAATATATACGGGTTTTATTTATACAATAAGCCCACCGATGTACGATACCATGTAAAATGGTTACCGTAGCGCATCGCTACCCCCGTGTGAGAGATAGACATTAATTCTGTATCGATATTAGAGAAAATATTATAAATTATTATTAATTGAATACTAGATCTCATTGATTTCCATAGCTATCGAGACGCTGACGGTAAGTTTGCTATGGTAGCAACGTGGGTGACAAAAGGGCTGTCGATATTGTGTAAATGTTACAATGATCCACACGCACGGCAACTGCTTCGCACCAGGCAGGTTGTACAGAAAGTGTGGTCCAGATCACTTAATCCGCGGGACGTGTCTCTCGATCGTCAGCTATTTATTAACCTACTTCAAAAAAAAGAAGGAAGTTATGTCTGTATGTCTGTTACGCAATATTTTCGCCAATTGTGGATTGATTTTAATGATCCTTTTCTTATTATAGGTCCTATACAATAAAAAAATAATCATTAACATCACTTATATGGAACCACATAAGTAAATGATGTAGCTGTACAATTTTTTAGAAACTAAATTCACCTATGTGTATTAACCAATTTTCCGTATAATATATTCGTCAAATGTGAACTGATATTCATGATTATTTTTTAGTGAAGATTTGTATATACGACAAAGATAAACTAAAAAGTTAGGAAATAAAACTTTTTTAATAAAAAGTAGAATTAATTTCATTGAAGTTGACACTTATTTACATAGTTGCTATTTATAGATTTCAATGAAGTCGGTTTAAAATTTTTATTTAAAAAGCTTTTTTTATGTTATATTATTTAATTTCTATTGAGAAGAATCATCTAAGAGAATTATTCATAAAGTTGTCACCTGACTTGTAATACGGACTAGTATATTCTTCACATGTTAATGTATTATTATGCGTTATGTAATAAATGTATCTATCTATAACTAATGTAATATACAATAATACGTTTGTGAGTGTGTATATGTGTACACTTACAAAATATTAATTGTTTTGCTCAAGTTCATACGTGCGTGGTGCTGTGGTTTTGGTGAGTGTATACATACTTACATCTTTATATTTTACAATGTTGAGGTATACCTGTTTATTAAATATATACACGAGTACATAATATGTACTCGTATATATATTAATATAGGTATGTTTAATACATTTTCATGCCAGGAGATCTTTTTTTCAGAGTTAAATATAATCTTACTATAAACACATTACCACAGAATAAAAACTACTATCATAACGTATTATTCCTAATGTTATTTGATTATCTGTTCTCCTAATGTAAACGCATGGATTTAGTCATACGCGCATGTTAACATGTGGTGCATAAATGTGACTAAACGTAATTAATGATCGATTGTAAGTTGTCGACCATAGAGAATGGACTATGCAACCCTCCGCAAATCTTTGCCGGCACAAAATAGAAGTCCCCTGAGAGGGCCGTGCCTTTTAATTTGCGAGCATTTGGGGTGCGTCGTCGTCGCTGCCGGGCTTACAGAGTACATTTTTAAATCTCCCATTTTCGGATCGATGTTGGTACACCTGATGCAATTTATGGTTCCACGATCTATTATCACCGGGGATTAAGGGACTAATTGTGGCTTATCTTTGTTTAAGTAGTAGATTGAACTTTATACATTGATTTTGCTTGAATAATTTAGTATCATAGCCATCACGGGGTATCCGAATCTATGCATATGCGCATAGATACCACAAAATTTAGAGTTCCTTATTTAAATCCAAAAACGTTATTTTAGAAATAGTTAAATATACAAAAGCGAACTTTGTCATTGATAACGTTATTTATGCTATAGTGGAACTTTCCCACACATGTTATTCTCAACAATAATAAGTAGATACACCATAGGTATAAGGTATAAGCAGGCATATGTATTATTAGAAGGTATGAGGGGAGTGGGTGTAAAGTTTAAAATTTGGTGACATATTGAAAAGACATACAAAGATAAAAAAAAAATATTTTAATGAATGTTGGCAAGTTTTTATGTAGGTAATTAAAAAAACATTTACTTTTCACCGCTCCCTCTATCTCCGAAGTTTGTGACAAAATTCTAAATTTTAGACAATTATGTTTCGATCGATTTAGAGATAAATACGTAATATACAACGCTTTATGGAGTTAGAGATGAAGCCTTGCTCTGCTGCTAGCACAACAAATTGTGTGATTATAGTAATCTCTTTTCTTATTATTCTTTTATGTGACGATATCATAAACTACTATTACTTTACTGGTATGATAACATTTTACTTTAGTCCACATTTCCAAATTGTATAACAAACGTGGGCTTTGATACATCAGTTCCTTTCCATCGAAATTGCATAATCAAAAAATTTTACGCATGTCTAGTTGTTATAGAATCTGGATTTTTGGAGAATGCATCGACTGCGACTAATGGTTACCTACCATCGATGATAGTGATTATGGCTTCTGAACGCGTTCAATACGAAGAGTATCGTTCGCGCCTTATTATCTTCACTGCCAACGCAGCATCTCATCAGAAGTTTATTCGTACTTTACTCACGTGTGAAGATAACGACCCTGTAATTTTAGTACAATTTATATTTCTTATGAGTTTTATTTTATAAATGCTTGCCATGTCATGATATTTCTAAATAATTCCCTTATTCGAAATCTCCCTACGATAAACGATATGCCTGCGCTTCGATAACATTGGGACTCGGTGTACGCGGTTCCCCTGTGGAAATTTTAATCGCTACCGTGGATGTCGCTTGCCTGGCATACTGTGCGATTCGGTGCGATACGATGCGGTGCGGTGGGGTGCGATGCGTTGCGGCACTGTGAAACAGGGTACTGCACGTTAGTGCTCCGGGCGATCTCGGTTCTCCGTTCACTGCACCCTATACCAATTTAAAATTCATATCATACTAGCTTCGTAAATTACTTCTCCCTGTTCAGTATCACGGCCAAATCTTAAAGGAAATTTTAGATAGTGAATTAGTTCAGAAAGGATTATTATTTTAAGGATTGTAATTTTAAATAAGATTTTCTATTTCTAAGAATTGTGTGAGGATGTTTTAACTACGTATAATGTTTATGTCTAAAATGGAATCTTCAACTTCAAGGCTAAGTTAAACGAATTCATGTGACAGTACGTCTACGCCAAAAGATGACGAATTCAGAGTCATTTCTAGAGCTTACTAATGTTTAACGACGAGCATTCTTTGTATCATTAAATTCTATATAATACCTAATGTCCTCAATAAAAATACTTTTGATGTTTCGTGCCAAGTTTGCCGAAGAAAGACACTTATGGAGAAACATAATAGGAATACTTAAGAAACACTTGTACAAGCTTCCAGAGACACAGTGCAAGCTAAATACTATTATATCTTATTTATATTCCACAAAAATATAAATTAATGGATGACCGCCCATTCAGCTATACTAAATAATAAATTAAATATATAATTGTGAATATATAAAAATTATATTATTATAAATTGAACTCAATCTATTGTAAAGCTTTGGGTTGTTCACAAGATGCTATTGTATGAATGTAATTATGGATTAGAATTATGGGTGAACATTCCAGTTCGATAATTATAAAGGAGTTTAAAATATTCGAATATCTTTAAACTTGGTAGTCTTTTCACACGCTCAACATTATGTCATGCTCATAGTCACACTGAATAAATACATGAAGTGCATTACACACAAATATATTTTAATACACTAGGTACTTAGCTGTAGACAATACATTTGTGACAAAATCGCCTCAATAATAAATCTCGGGTTCCTTACACCTTCTTGAATTCTCGATCGCGTTTCATACCGCAACCTGCTTTGTAGAACTAACACAGGGTTAACCCGGAGCTTCATTGTTATGACACTCGCACAAAAGTCCATAGAGTATCGACAAACAAGTACTTCGTAACTCAACTACTGTCGTGAACACTACACGGTTTGAATACCTATATTAAGATATGAGTATTTTTATTGTGCTGACAATGCGGCATAAAAATCTAGCACAAAATATTTTTTTATTTGAAACAAGATTATTAACGTTATTTACTAATAAGATACTCATGTGATATTGGAGCATAAATAACGTACCTACATATATTTAAAGAGTATGTAATAATTTTCAAATTAGCTGGCACCTACGTCTTTATACTCGTTTGGAGTTAAAATTTTCATGTTTTCTCAGGAAGAAAGCCTACATCTCGACTCGGTATGCAATCACTTCATATTCAGTAGTTTTCGTGTGATGCGTATATACCGGACTACAGACAGATCTATAGAAATAAAATTTAAAAAAATCGTTTTAGTTTTTGTATAGATATTAGAATACAGTGCAACATTATTTAAAAAAATATATTCAATGTATAATGTCAACCTTACTGCGTCTTTATTACATGTATAGTTCTATGACCATAGCATTATATAGATGGTAACAAGGCGTGGACGAATCTAATCGTAAATCAATTTGGTTTCCGAAAAATGTCGATATCGTTATTGGTAAAACCGCACGCGCTCCCCGTCTGTAATATGAGACGGCAAGTCCGGCGTAATGTTTATTTGATACATGTAATCGCCACATGATGTATGGGAGCGATCGGGTATCGTCCTCGCCGACACTCACTCGCCACCACGACGTAAGGTTTATGATGATTATTCGCTCTAAATGATGATTTATTACAGGATTAGGCAGGCACACGGTCCATTTTGTGGGGAGATTGGCTTTTTTTATATCGTAATACGATCCTCACATTAAATCAGAAAGAAATCGGCTTTACTGAATATAAATGATCGTGTTATTTGTCCTTGTTAATAGGGGAGGACTTTCGTACTGGTGGGAAAAGTTTTAATTTAGGCATATCAATTAAATTTATTTTTCAGCGTATCACCCGGTGTTAGTTCTCTTTGTGCTTGAATTTGATCTCATTTGTTATGCAAGCTTTGTATATTCAGAGATTACCTCCTATTCTTCTTAAAAAAAGAAATTTAATAATACCTTGTACTCGAGATTTAAGAATTTAATATTGGCATCAGCTTGCTTAAATGGACGGATTCTTTTTTCTTTACCATATTTAGAAGCCGAGATAATCAAATTATAATTTGGCGAAAAATGTGGTTTAAAATACCTCGGGATATTTTCGTTTGTGTTGGACATTGCAGTAAATAATAATTATTGCAAAAGTCGTCTTTCCCGGTGTACGACGAGACAAAGCTAATCAAATTATAATTTCAAATTAACCTTTGCTGCTGGCGGCTTTATGATACAGCAATATAACAAAACAGGGGTTTTAATTTGCTTAAGAAAATGACATAGAAGGGAATTTTCATAGCATTACTTAAGACCCAGAGTGCCGGGAATTCTTCTGTAATAAATATTAAAAAGCAGTTTATTTAAATAATACTCGAGCTCTATGTGGGAGTAATTAAAAACTTGACGGTAAGCACTTATTCGTAATACTTACCTATTTTGGCAACAGCAGCCATGCTTAACGCGCATTATAGAATTTCATAAATTCATGTTGAAGTTCATTTGATCTTGTAGTGGGAACTTGCAAAGAACAATTGAAATAAACACCACGACATCCTGGCTTCTCAGCTCAGTTCAAACTCCATTTAATGGATTTTCATTAAATATACCTTATTTTTATCACGATTAAATAACAAACAAACGGATTGAAATCGGCCTCTATCTGAGTATTCGACAAACAATCATACTAATAAATATATTTTACAAAAGTTTCAAATTTATAACATACCTCTTTTTGGCCGAGTCATAAAAACAACTGCAATACCTCCTGTGGTTTAAAAATATTTTCAAGTTACATGACATGTTATCTGCCAGCACTGCCACGTATTCTATGGCATCTGCACAAAACATGAAATGCATAACTTTAACTTCGGACAACAACAACAAAGCCGCCATTTAAATTACTTTAATATAAGTTTGTTTCTTTGAAACGCTAGGTTGAGGGGAAATTTTCGGAATTTACTTTAAAGCATTTCTTATAAAGAAGCTTCCGACTTTGCTTGGAGTTAGACGTCCATAAAAATAGACCAAGACACAGAAACAGCAGAAAGGAATACTTTTATTATATATAGAATCATTTTATTATATTTCATATTAATAACTTGTCAGAAACCGTTCTTTCCACTTTTCATAACATTATAAGACTAATGTATATTCTTTACTTGTTTATATAGAATTATTGTAAAGAAGTATGTCAGTATGTTCGACATGGCAATGACCGTTTGACTAGAATAAGACATATTAAAACTATATTATAAAATAACATAAAAACAATGCACAATATTCTTCATATAGAAAATTATTATCGTCCAAAAATACACTAATTAAGAGAGGTAAGGCGCATCAAAGCAGCTCGTCTGGGGAAGTACCTCCACCTCTCAGAAAACCAAACAACCTCCAGGCGGGTTGTTCATGCGTGTGGGTGAGGCCATCAGTAAGCTTTTGACAATCGTTTTTAAAAGAGGTAGGGCGCATTAACGCAGCCATCTGGGGAAATAACTCCACCTCACAGAAAACCGCAGCCAAATAACAACTCCCTAAAGGGTTGTTGTATTCCTGCGTATGAGTGAAGTCACTAGTAAACTCCTAAGGAATTGCTGTTTTTGCGGCGAAGGTGATATCGCGCGACTGATACTTAATGTATTCCAAGCGTTCATAGGCTACGGAAACCGCTGTACATCAGGTGGGTCGTATCTGTACGCCTCCCAGCGTTGTACAAAAAAAAATACTCAATTGTATTGGGTAACAAAAATGTTTCACAGCATCGTCAAATTGTTATTTTTATAAGGATTAATTTTCAATGGTATTTATAATTTTTCAATAAAGGAAAGCATTCATTTACTGGTATTTCCTTCAATGAAATCGGTTTCGTATTTTTAATTTAAAAGTTTTTAATTGATATATTTTATTTATATCAGATTACAAGGTGTAACAAAAGTGATACACTCCCGAAAAATCGAAATTAAGTCACAACAAAACAAAGATTTAAAGAAGTTGAAAGAATGATTTTTAAATTATATTTTAAGTAATAATTAAATATTGACCGAATTTATAGGGGTTCAAATTCGAATATATTTCAAAAGAATACAGTTTCGAATTAAAAATACGCCTACTCGCCTTTTACGCTAGTAAATAGACTAGAACGGATGGCAAAAGTGACTAAGAGGTTAGATAAATATTAGTAGTAAACGGCACATAATAAGACCCTAGCATATTTGGAATCTGAATGTCAACCTCTTCAATTTCTACACATGAAGAATTAAAAGAAAAATACTTGTTGACATTTGCTACTTTTTTTAAGGTTATTTGGATTGCAGGTATGTCATACAATGACGTGGAACTGAGGATGCGTTATATTAAATAAAGGTACCCATAGTCAATTTCATCCTATTCATCGATTTTGTTGCATATATCACTATATTATCAAGATAGTATAAAAACACATTGTATCAACTCGCAACTTTAAAACAAAGAACAGTTTCTTTAAGTGTACAATATTTTTTGCCAAAGAAACGAGAACTCAAGAACGATTCCGAAACTGCAATCCTTGATAATACAACACGCCCCGGGCGGCCATTGATTCAAAAGAAAGACAAGTAGAAAGTTTCCCGCCGAAGACATGAAATCATAGAGCGATTTCTTTTACGACTTCGGTTTCAACTTCATAGCGATGAATTATGCAGAAAGGAGAGAGATTTCCTAACGATAAAAGTCGTAACACCCAGGAGTGTTCTAAAAAGAACGCTTAGGATTTGATAAGAGAAAATAGGTATATACCTATATGTGCATACGTGTATTAAGATATTGATTTTTTGTGAGGACTGCCTGCATTCGCAGTAGGTGCTCCTCACTATATCGTAACGTGTTGTTTGACAAATAAATTTAATGATTGGTGTCAGACAGGGATGCGCGCTGTCAGCTCGGCTATTCATACTGTATCTGGACAGTCAGACATCTTCAGAGAATAAGAAATATGTGTGGATTGTGATGTGTGGTGACTCAGTGGTCAACTGCCTGCTTTATGCAGACGGCGTTCGTAATGATGACGTAAGAAAGAGAGTTGGTCTGCAAGAGAGTGTCGGTGTTAAGATAAGAAAAGGCATGCTCCGTTGATTGAACATGTAGAAAGAATGCAGTATGAAAGAATGACGTAACAGATATACAATGCGAAAGCCATAAGATGTAGAAGCCGAGGAAGACCAACACTAACCTAGCTGAACCAAATTGTTCGTGTTTTATCAGAAGCGTGTATGAAAAGAGCTATGATATACAAATTTTGCACGGAAAAATAAAAATTCCCTTGTTTTAAGTTTCCATTATTGTTTAAAAATAATTAAATGTTATGTGAATACCAACATGTTGGGTACTTGAGAACCGAGTTCATTATTACTAAAGATTTACAAACGAACTACTTAATACTTTAGTTAATTAGTTACAACAGTAATAAATCAATGTCACAACATAACAAGTAAAAGTTTTAAACGTAAAACGATAGAAGTACCCACCTCAAAAGGTTAAATTTAGTTATTATGAGATCACTTTGTTGCCCGCCTGCTACTTCGTCGCCCGCCTGTACATTTGTTGGTGTCTGTATATCATAAAACAAAACCTATATGATACTTGCCATTGCCACTAAGTGAATACCAACATGTTGGGTACTTGAGAACCGAGTTAATTATTACTAAAGATTTACAAACGAACTACTTAATACTTTAGTTAATTAGTTACAACAGTAATAAATCAATGTCAAAACATAACAAGTAAAAGTTTTAAACGTAAAACGGTAGAAGTACCCACCTCAAAAGGTTAAATTTAGTTATTATGAGATCACTTTGTTGCCCGCCTGCTACTTCGTCGCCCGCCTGTACATTTGTTGGTGTCTGTATATCATAAAACAAAACCTATATGATACTTGCTATTGCCACTAAAAATTGACAAGAAGAAGATCGCTTAGCACAAGTAAAGTGAAAATAAAAAAGGTATTTTGAAGTTGCATGTAGCTGTTTTTAAGAAATAATAAATCATAAACAAGAGTTATTAGGTGCTTATTGTTGATATAGGAATATAAAATTTTGGTAACACAACCATCAACCATATTAGTGACGTGTGACACCCCTCATGAGTATTATTTGTTTATGTCGAGAAGAAAATAAAGATAATGGTATTTGAAAGAGAAGAAACCAGAACCAATGTAAGGATCACGGTTGATGATGAAGTGTTGGAACAAGTGGATGAGCTTGTATGTCTTGGATGCGCCTTCAGCAGAGATGGAAGGTACACCGCAGACGTGGAAAAACGAGTGAGTGCTGGGAATAGTGTCAATGGAGCGTTGGGAAAACTTATTGACAGTAAAAACTTGAGCCAGAAGGCACAGCTCGCTATACACGATGCAGTGCTGGTGCCAACGCTTACTTATGGAAGCGAGAGCTGGGTATGGCAGAGATAGCATGAAAAAAGGATAAATGCGGTCGAAATGCGAGCGTTGCACAAAATTTGTGGCGTAACGCTTGTAGACCGTATTCGCAATGATGATGTTAGAAACAGAGTTGCTCTAAAAGAGAGCGTCGGTGTTAAAATAAGAAGAGGCATGCTACGTTGGTTCGGACATGTAGAAAGAATGCAGGATGAAAGAATGACGAAGCAGATGTACAATGCAAAAGTGGAAGAATGTAGGAGTCGAGGAAGGCCAAGACTTACTTACCATGACCAAATTGGTCGTGTTCTATCAGAAGGTAGCCCTAAAAACCGGCGAGCGTGCATGAGAAGAGCAATGAATGTTAAAGAAGCGAGTGAGGTATGTAAGGATCAACGTGGCGCTCGGTCCTCTCTGTCTACTCCGCAAGGGATTTGGCGTGAAGTTATAGATAGATGTCGATAATTTATCTTTCGATTCCCACACAAGGCAAACATTTGTGTGCTTGAACATGTCTGTTTGTCTTGGTCTGGGTATTTTCAAAAAAAATACCCAGACCAAGACAAACAGACATGTTCAGGCACATTTACAAAAAAAAATGTATTTACGGATGTTTATCAGTTGTCTAGTACCCATAACACAAGCTTCGTTTACTTTGGGGCTAGATGGCGCTGTGTAATTTGTCCGACAATATTTATTTATTATTCTTTTTTTCTTTGAATTTGACATGTTGCTTAACCTGACCTATTTTGATATCAAATTTCGAGTATCGAAGACACGTTTTTAAGAGTAAATCAGTGACAAAAATAATACTTTTTGGATATTGTCACATAATTATGTCAATGAAATTTGGAAGATATACAAAATGACAAGTATGTAGGTATATTAGTTTTAGAATTACAGGCGGGTCGAAAGTACCTTGAAATGATTTGCGTTAGATGCACACTGACCGGTGCGTCGCTTTCAAATCCGGCTGGATCCAACCGAGCTGATAATGGTGCCGAATTGCAATTCCTATTACGATTATTGCTTAGCAATTTTTCATCAGCTTTTTGGTAAACAGATTTACTCGCAGGAATACGACAAGAACTTTTAATTTGACAGCGATCTTTTGTTAGTTCGACGCACTTCTCTAGTCTACTAATTAAATATCCCTATGGCTGACTCCTTCATCGCCAGAGCCTTGAGTGCTAAGTAGTAGACCCACCACGTGCAGGCTTGTGTTAGATTTATGATCTAATAATGGGCTACATATGATATTTTTTTTTTAATACTATGTCGGAAGGCAAACACACCCCACCTGGTATATAGTTATTACTGTAGCGTATGAACTCTTACAATACAAGTAGTATGACCCGCGTGTTGTATCCTCCGCTGCTAACACAACAACTATTTAGGAGTTTACTGGCAATGGTAATAAAAACTTTGCAAGGTATTGGCGAGCTCGTTGGCGCAGCGGTTAATAACACTATTCTGACACCAACGTTCGTGGATTTGGTTCCCACACAAATATGTTTAAAAAAAATGTTATTTCCGTATGTTTATCAGATGTTTAGTACCATAACACAAGCTTTGCTTACTTTGGGGCTAGATGGCGCTATGTAAATTGTCTGAAAATATTAATATATACATATATATCACTTTCAGAATCAAAGCCAACCTCACCTCACGTGAGCCACATATATTTATTCGGTAACTCATTTACAGAAATGTTTTATTATATGTTTGACCTCAAAACTTGATGAAGAACATTTTTATTGGTATTCCATCATACATTTAATGTCAGAATTTTCCATTAATATTCAATTCTTACCCTCGCAAAGTGCTCTATTACCTCAAAATCAGTTCACATGCAGTGTGTGCCAAGGCGATTCTATCTGCGATCACAGCTCAGTATTGCAGTACCGAGGAATATAGAAAGCAGCTTTGGACCACAACTCGAGTCGCCAGACGCAGCGAGTGGGGTGCGCTCCACGCGCTCTGAATACCTAATTGACTAATATTAGTTGCTTCGAGGGGAACTTTCTTAGAGGTGGGCACAAACTTGAGACAAAGAACTCGTACGAGCCTTGTAAGGGCTACTTTTTAACTTTTAATACAAGAACTTGGCCGATCCTCTCGATTCACCGTTATTAAGAAACTCATTTTAAATTACTTTTAAATTTTTAATTGCAAAGGGTAGAATAGTTTAGGTTTAACAGTTATGTATTTAGATGCAATTTGATCTAACCTGCTTTGTGTGCTTCCGCCACCAATTAGTTCATGGGGCCTGGCGCCGGCCGGCACCCACCCACTACTGTTAGTAAATGCAACATGCCGATGCTGCCACGGTTGCTCCGGTAGTCTCTGCCTCGGCTGCTGCGGTCGTCCGCGATCTGGAGCAGAATCCGCATGCCCCCACCACCACCGTCGCTGCCACGACTGGCCTGGTCGTCGCTGGGACACGTGTTTCGCCTCTCCACGAGGCATCATCAGGAGTTGTAGACGTTAATCGTAAGAATAGCAAGATACAAGTGCCGTCCTGAATCTAGTAACTAGTTATGTATTTTTTTAATATATCTTTATAACAGATATATGAGAAGTTGCGTGCGCCACAATAATTTAGTGATTATTCTTCTATCTAGCGGAACCCGTTTCCTAATCCATTTGGATTGGCGAGCTCCGGTACCTAAGTCTACTAAGGATTTAACGTACATACTGATATTGACATGGAGCGACTGTCGTCAGACCTCCATAACTCAAAAGGGATAATCAGACCTTTCTTAGGTTAGGTCACACGAATTTGAAATATATTTTTTTAGACTCGAGGGTTTCCTCGCAATGTTTTCCTTCACGTCAAGCAAGTGATAATTACAAGACACATTTAGTGGTACACACCCACACTAGGATTCGAACCTAGACTGATCGGTTAATACCTTTTTTTTATACAACGTCGGAAGGTATACATGCATACGGCATACGGGTAAAGCGGTTAACGTAGCCAAAGAACGTTTGTAAAACATTGATTATCATTTGCCCGGTGTCACCTCTGCTGCTAACAAAGCATACTCGTGAGCTCACTCTGCACGCAGGAACACAACAACTCTTCAGGGAGTTGTTATTTGGCTGTGATTTTCTGTAAAGTGGAGGTACTTCTCCAGACGTATTGCTTTGATGCGTCCTACCTCTCTTAAAAACACGCAGACCAAGCCAAACAGACACGTTTATGCACACAAAAGTTTGTGCTTTCCGGGAACAAAACCCACGAGCGTTAGTGTCAAAGTCGCATTATTAACCGCTGCACCACCGAGATCAGAAAAAATACTTAATTATTTATCAACCAGTCGTACTGTAAGTATTGTAGCGACTGTTAATTCCTCTTATATAAATAAGAGTTTATTTATATGTATGTGTGGGTCAAATGTTGGAAGGCCATTTTGAAGTATTTCTATCTATCTATAACTTCACGCCAACGCCTTATCCTTAAGTACTTCAAATGCGCTCGGTTCTCTCTGCCTACCCCGTAAGGGGATAAGTATTAAATTAAGTTTAGCATGTAAAGGTACAACTAAATCAGTAGTAACAAATCTTGCGGTCCTACCGCCTACGGTAAAGACGATTTAGATATTTTTTTAATACAAAATATTGCATATTTGTAGTGGATAACGATTGCCAGGTATTTAAACCTAAGTTCGATTATCGGCATAAAAAACCCCATCTTAATCATCTGCACCTTGTGTGGTAGGCAATGATCTGGTGATGGAGCTGGAATGTGGCCACTGGAACTTAAATTTTGGTTTTATCCTAATTGTTTTCATGTGTACAACACACCTTTCTATTTAAACTAGTAAATAACAGCAAGCTGTGTAGGCAGAGCTGATATTTTTTAAATTTAAAAAATATTTAAATATTTTATTTTTAATTTTTTAAAAATATATGGAACCCTGTACGACATCTAGCGACGAGTGCTGTTACTTTTTAGGGTTCCGTACCCAAAGGGTAAAACGGAACCCTATTACTGAGGCTCCGCTGTCCGTCCGTC
The DNA here is from genome assembly GCA_947507595.1 of Pyralis farinalis. Classification (NCBI taxonomy): domain Eukaryota; kingdom Metazoa; phylum Arthropoda; class Insecta; order Lepidoptera; family Pyralidae; genus Pyralis; species Pyralis farinalis. Next base: position 20,497,400 of record OX382259.1, on the reverse strand, counting down.
CGTCTGTCACCAGGCTGTATCTCATGAACCGTGATAGTTAGACAGTTGAAATTTTCACAGATGATGTATTTCTGTTGCCGCTATAACAACAAATACTAAAAAATAGAATAAAATAAATATTTAAGGGGGCTCCCATACAACAAACGTGATTTTTTTGCCTTTTTTTCTAGATAATGGTACGGAACCCTTCGCGCGCGAGTCCGACTCGCACTTGGCCGATTTTTTTCTGTTAATGGGAGTGCAGTGCAGACTCTGCACTGCAGAGTGGCCGGCCATACGTTTTCCCATATGTTTTTTTTTTCTAATTGGAACGATTTTGGACCGTTCTTCCTCACCAACGAACATTTAAATTTCAAATTAAAGGATACAAAACTACAATATGTTAGCTATTAGTGTGTCGATTTTGGAGTTTCTCACTATTACCGTCTAAACGCTAGCTGGATGACATCAGTCTACCCCAAACGGCAATTTTGAGGGTAAAGTGGCTCCGCTGGCTATCGCAGCTCTGCCAAAAATAAATTTATAATAACAATTTACTATATTACATTAACCTTTTCAAAGAAGCCTCTTGGCGTTGGTTTCATATCCACGCGCCGACTGTCAAATGACTGGGCTTAACACACGTAACGTTGCAAAAATGACAATTTATTCAATGGATGAATAAATTGTCATTTTTCCAACGTTCAGCTTTTTCTATGCTGTTTCCATTTTTTTTTTCATGATAAGGTGCAAGACATTTGACATTGACACAGGTCGCGGTTATCAACTGCAAATGAGTTTGTAATCGCAATAAAAATTGAATTTTTTGTTTACGTATTTATTTTTCAGGTATTTTTCTTTTTACTTGTGCTACGTGACATTGCATCTTGTCACATTTCATTTGTCTAGGTAGGAGGGAAGTACCGTATAGGTTTTGATTCCCTTGCGTATGACAAAGTATGCGGCTTCAACGGCTTTTTGATTGCGTTGAATTTGAAGTTTGATTTTTTCACTCTTCCAAGGGAATGCAGACTTGATACTTCCACGCGTTCCGGAGAAAAAGTATCTTGATAGACGCATATACAGATAACGAAGTGATCCTATAAGTGTTCCGTTTTTATTTTCGAGGTACGAAATCCTAAATAAATTTAATTAGCTGACAGACAGACGAGAATTAAGAATTGAATTCTTTTGTTCAACATCTATTTCTCGTCATTGTATTGTCTACACATATTTATTTATATATATATTTTATAAAACTCTATTCGTAGTAAACAGTATTTTAAGGGTAGGTCCGTAAAGGAAAAACGAAACCCTTATGGGATCACTTTTTTGTCTGTCTGTCTGTCTGTCAAGGCCCTTTTTATCAGGGGCGAGTGGAGCAATCAAGATGAAATTAATTACAAATACTCAAGTCGTTGATTCATTTGAACAGGGAAAAAGTCAAACTTCTAAGTCAACGCAATCAAATGATACTGTTTATGCCAAGTTTATGCGCATAGCAATTAAAACCTATAGCGTACTTCCCGTTGATCTAGAATCATGAAATTTGTCAAGAAGCGATGCCATGTAGCAGAAGAAAAGGAAACAATCCAAAAATTGTAAATTTGTAGTTACATCACAAACAAAAAAAAATTGCGAAAATATTTTTTTACTTTTTTGTAATAAAATAAATAAATAAATATTGTCGGACAAATTACACAGCGCCATCTAGCGCCAAAGTAAGCGAAGCTTGTGTTTTTTCATTTTCATTTCATTCATAGAAAATACCCAGACCATGACAAACAGACATGTTCATGCACACAAATGTTTGCCATGTGTGGGAATCGAACCCACGAGCGTTGGTGTCAAAGTCGCGTCATTCACGACTGAGCCACCGAGCTCGTCATATAATTGTTGTTTCTATATTCTATATTTATAGTAAAGTACAATGGTTCGCTATTAAATAATAAGGCAGTCATGCAGAGCACGGAACAGGAGTACATAAATTTGAAACTCGTACTATGTGTATGTAACACATAGGTATATTTTTAACATTAGCATGTCGGTGATGCGAATGCATAAGCTTTCAACCAAAAATCGCTTAATGCGCCTAAAGCAGTTTTCACGTTCAAAATATTCTAGGCATATACAAAATCGACTTATATATGAAATACGATTTACTTAGTCTGCAAATGAAAGCGATCGATAAGTATTCACAAAACACGAAAGTAAAACATTTGATTTTATCACAACAACTATCTAAGTGCACTCAGACTGCACGGCGTAGACTCCCGTCGGAAAAAGATAGGTCGAAATGAAATAAATTCCATTAGCGTAATTGGTAGCCAAGGCGAGTTATCGAGGCTCGTTTCGCTCCGTGATGGCTAGCGGACGGGTGCCCTATATGGCTAAGTGGCTGACGTATCAATATTTTGCTATTATGACATCTGTAGTGTTACGGGGTAATTATATGAAAGGTATCTGCGTTCCACTAATTAATTTAATAAAGGCGGGAAGTTGAAATACAATTCGGTTGAGCAGCGATAGCCTAGTGGATAAAGAACCAGCTTATTAGCCGCTTGGTCCCAGATTCTAATCCTGACGACTGCACTTAATAATAAATTGGTGTTTTTGAATGTATGTACATATTTGTAATTGCCACTTGCTGTGCGATGAAGGAAACTGTCACGAGGAAACCTGTACATCCAAAAATATATTTCACGAAAACGTGTGACCTAACCTAAAGAAAAGTCTGATTTTCCCTCTAGGTGGGATGTGAAGGTCTGATAGCGGCCAAATCTTAGGCTTAGGTAGATTCCGCTAATCCTAGTGGATTAGGGAACGGGGTATCACTACTTCTTCGAGTATTTTTTTTAAACACATTAATTTTTATTCATGTAAGAGTTACTCACTTTGGCGCATGTCTCGACATTTCTTGTTCATGTCTGTTTAGTGTGTTATACGTCAACTCTAGGAATTCATAGGATTCCCCATAGTTTAAAATTTAGTTAGTTTCGATATGTACCGCTGTATTCCGAAGTATTTATTTTATTTAACTACTTATCAGTTGATCGAAACAATATCAAAAAGATATTTATAATGTTGCCAAGAATAAAATTCACACTTTTAATTTACACTTTTAACTGATATTCCAATTTTGGTAATTTAATCACAATGCTCTGTATATAATCAGACTTGTAGGTTTCCGTTACAATTTCAGATGGTATAAAATTACTTTCAATTTCTACTAATTGATTTGATTATTTTGAATAATCAAATCAATTAGTAGAAACCCCTTAAAAAACCCCTTAAAAAAATTTTAGAATTACGATTAGCAAAGCCATTGAAATTTAGAAAATTGAATTATTTTTTACTCCTTTGCGGCTACTTAAATTCATGTTAAGTAGATAGTTCTAGATAAATTAATGTTAAATTTAGAAGATAATACTGACAGGAATCATCACGTAGTGACTTTAACTAGACACTAAATGAAATTCCATTCGGACTTAAAATGTACACAAAATATTAACATATTGAATTAAACAATTTTTAACGAAAGTATCGCGTGTTTTATTTAATTGTTGAACCTGACGTTACGAGCGCTTTGCAGCGTCCGTGGTCGCAGGAAGACTTATTGTAACAATCGCGAAAACCTAACACAATATTAACATAGTTTATTACAAAACATACATGTTCAAGATTATAATAATCTGTGAACATTTTGTAACTTCACATTAAAAGACACAAAAAAAGACAGGCACGAGATTTCTGAGTTGCAAAAGACAACGCATCCCCCGAACACAGTTTCAGCTTACTTTGTTATGCTAATCTTCATAATTCTTTAGGCGGGAGAAGTTTTGGCAAGTTGCTTTTTTGGAAATAACTTGTAATTCAGTCGTAATTTGTTATGCCAAAATGCGCATTTGAATAAAGCATGAGATCTACAGGTGTAGCACGAAATACAAGTGAGTATTGTTTGTATATTTTATCAAAGAATTATTAAGGGGTTTATATAAAATTTTAACATGGGATAAAGAATACTACTAGCTTTATATTGTATTGAAGTACATTGTTGATTTGAAATTAAAGCCCGCCAAATTATAATGCAAACAAATAAGTGAGCTATTTTAAAACCAGAGATTAATCGAAGGATTTGAAAGTTAAAATCCTAAGCGTAGAAGGGTTTCGATTCGCGTCATTGAGATTGACACACTCTTTGTTTTTCGTAATAATTATATTTATGTCTGTAGTTTAAGGGTTCATTCTTAACGATGCTTTACTTTATTTGTTTATATGGTATATTTATTTTCGTAGTAAGGAGATTTACAATTATACATTTTACAATAAGATGAGAAGTTATACCTAATAGAACAATGTAAACTGCTCACCCTTAATACAGCGACTCCTTAGGAGCTTATGGTAACCTCACTCACTCGCAGGAAGACAGCAACCATCCAGGGAGTTGTTACTTGGCTGCGATTTTCTGTGAGGCACAGACACTTCTCTAGTCAGACGATGTTCGCCTTTTTTTTAAATCAAATATTAAATATCCCGACTCGATTTTTTTATTTTGTGTACTGCCGGTGCGCAAGCGTTTAAAGTAACCTATGGATACTTGCAATACAAGGTGTTTGCTCGTTACTCCCGTTACTAATTCAACAACTTCACGCCTGCTTCCTAACTAACTTGCTCATTCACTGGTACACACCAATTCCTATCTCTCTTTTGCACCTTTACTCAACAGACGAAGAATTTTTTCGTATGCTACGAAACAAACTTGCAAAGATAGTGAACAAGAAATGTGACAATAAAGTACTGACTTGATGATACTTAGTTAGTTTACGGTTATAGTAATCGTCAGAAAACTCTACCTTATCTAGGTAGTATAAACATAGCAATCTAGACAAGGATCTCTAGCAATTCTGTCAGTGTAGTGAAGCCCCTTACTAGTTCAAATTAACGAAGAAAACTTCTCGATCAAGTCCGTCTACCTGAAAACACAAAGTAAACTCCATGCCTTCGCAACTTATCCATTAACTTAAGTAGAATCTGTAGACAGCGCGGAGAATAGTGCCTTCGCCGTAGTATTAGTAGTTTGAACGTTAAACGAAATTTATGATATTAGATTGATAGATAACTACGATGTGCGTGTTATTTTAGGTCCGCCTCTCATATGACAAACAACATGGTCGCTTTTGGAATTAACTCTTCGTAATTTATCATGTAACCTCTATGATACGATGAGAGCGTAGATTCAAATAATGGCGAGTCACCGTTTTACATTATGCGGTGTAATCATGCAGAACCCTTTCCGGTAACCTACGCAGATTGAAATTACGGGACTGCCAATTCCCAAGAGAGCATTTGTCCGGAGGTTGGCCAGGTTTTAAAACTCACAGCACAATCTCCACGAAATCTTCATTAATTTAAGAAACTTCTAACAATTTCCTTTTGACTCGGGACCCGAAAATGAAAAATTATTTCTTGAATTTTTACTTCACTTAAAATCTGCACAACGTTGTAGTCGACGACCGCTTTATTATTTATGACAAGGAACACGAAACTCATCTCGAGTTATAAACTTCTTGGAATTTCTCCTGAAGTAATACAGAGCTATTATTATGATGTCCCCGCAAAAAATATTCGCAGTGAAGCGGGGCCACGGTCGGCAGGGGGCGCGTCGGGCGGCAAATATAGTCGAGCAGTCGGGCTCACGAGGGACAGACGTCCCGGGCAAGCTTTGTGTCCGCGCTTTTCTCTCCCCTAAAATGTTTTGAAAATGTCTGCGCTACGACAGCTTTCCTCGAGGCGGTTACACCTTTCATAGGAAACCTATTTTAGTACACAACATCGACAAACACTTTAAATGTGGTTCGCAGAGCTTCAAAGTTACTCCTATGTATGTTCTTTTTATATAGGTCGTATAACTTTTCTATACACACATCTACCGAATAGTGAACGATTGTTCGTGCACGCACAGAATTCTGAATAAGTACTCAAAGGTTGCATAAAAGGGGATTTTGAAATTTTCTCTTTATTTTCCTTGGATCCTTTTACGAGTATTTGACAATCGTAAAGTTTTATATCGCTTTCTTATCTAACGTGCTGTCTGTGGTATCAATGCATAGGTAAAAACGCACACCGTACTTGTACAAATATTTTTATTTACATGTAGGAGTATTTAATAGCGACATAAAAAGAAAACTTTTTAGTACAAATTCCGTTTGGATTCTTTTATTTTAAAAATGAAGCATCTCATTATACTTGTTTATAGCTACATTCAACTAATGTCATTATTATGTAATAAATGCCTTTGAATTCATAATTATTTTGTCAAATGTAGTAATGCTATCACAGCATACGACCCACCTGATATACAGCGGGTACCGTCGCCTATTAACGCTTGCGATATAATAAGTATCATGCGATGCCTCCTCTGCTGCTTACACAGCAAATCCTTGGGAGCTTACTGGTGACCTCACTCACACGCAGGAACACAACAACCCTCTAGGGAGTTGTTATTAAGCTGCGATTTTCTGTGAGGTGGAGGTACTTCCCCAGACGGGCTGCTTTGATGCGTCCATCTCTCTTAAAAAGTTGTTACCGTTGCCTACGAACTTTTGCAATACAGGAGGTGCTCGAGCTTTGCCACCCCTGCTGCTAACACAGTACCTCCTTAAGAGCTCACTGATAATCCCCACACACTCGCAGGAACACAACATCTCATTAAGTAAAAACATTTGTGTGCATAAAGATGTCTGTTTGTCGTGGTCTGGGTATTTTCTATGTATAATAAGTATGTATTTACAAAAAAAAAATGTATTTACGTATGTTTATCAGTTGTCTAGTACCCATAACACAAGCTTCGCTTACTTTGGGGCTACATGGCGCTGTGTAATTTGTCCGACAATATTTATTTAATATTTATTTCATTAAGGAGTTGTTCTTTAGCTGCAGGTTTATGTGAAGTGGAGGTTCTCCCCCAGTCGTGTAGCTTTGCCGCGGTTTATCTCTCTCGATATTATTACCTTATTAGGCTATACTTATTCAACTCTACCTCCATGATAAAATTCAAATCTATCTCCATGACTCTTGGTTTTGGCTGCGGTATGCAGGCAATTAATCAATAAATGTTTTTACAACATGTAGAAATTCGTCCATTGACACCACAGTTGACATTGGATTGGCAGGGCACAGATCTACCGCGGCCCTCACCTCGCGATGGTAGTCACTATCATTATCAGGGCAATCATCCGGAATTAATATATGTCTTTTATATATGCAGATATGTGAAATTAGTCGATGGTTTTTTAATTAGATTATTGCATTATGGTGGCTGAAATGGTACTTATTTTGTTGTTTAATTCACTTCCGTACTTTATATCATGAAGAATTACAAAGCGGTATTACGAAATCTCGGCCGCAAAAAAGCAACCGAGGGATGGGGGTTGGTTAACCAACTTCTCAAGGGGCGATACCGGACGCACTTTGACGTGCTCGTAATGTGTTTTTTAATAATATTGTTGCAGGAAACACAAGCGTAGAAATTTAGAAGGCAATTATATTCTTCTTTTTTATACAACATCGGGAGGCATTCAAGGACACGGCCCACCTGAGACGTAAAGCAGTTACTGTAGCCCATGTATGCTTGTAACACATTAAGTATCACTCGCGCGATCACCCCCGCTTCTAACACAGCTACTTCTTAGGAGCTTTTTCATTCACAGGTAGACAACAACTCACCAGGGAGTTGTGAGTTGTAATTTGGCTGTGGTTTTTAATACGACGTCGGGAGGCATACAAGTATCCGGGCAATGCCACACCTGCTGCTAGCACAGTGACTCCTTAGGAGCTTACTGGTGACCTCTTTCACACCCTCGGTATAGAGGAGACTACTGATGCACTTTTGCATGCTTTAATTCCGGATGATTGCCCTGATAATGATAGTGACTACCATCGCGAGGTGAGGGCCGCGGTAGATCTGTGCCCTGCCAATCCAATGTCAACTGTGGTGTCAATGGACGAATTTCTACATGTTGTAAAAACATTACCAACAAATAAAGCTTCTGGTGATGATAAAATCTCAAACAAAATGATCAAGGAAGCTTGTAAAGTAGCCGCGGAACCTATTTTAAAGGTATTAAACCGGTGTATTGTAGAAGGCAACTTTCCTAGCGTTTTGCGTAGTGGTGTTATAAAGATAATACCAAAAAGCGGTGATAAGCAACCCGACGATCCGAAGTCTTATCGCCCTATTACCCTACTGCCATCGTTGGGTAAATTACTTGAACGTTTAATTGTACCACGTCTGTTGCCCGGTGGCCCTCAATTTCATAAAAATCAATTCGGCTTTACCATCGGTAAGTCTACTGTTGATGCGGCACTCGTAGTGCGTAAAATTGTGGAACTCTCGGTTAGTAAATACGTTGTAGGTATTTTCTTAGACATTTCAGGTGCCTTCGATAATGCTTGGTGGCCAATGTTGTTACTGAAACTAAAGGCGAGAGGTTGCCATAGCAACATATACTCCCTTATTCGATCGTACTTTTTTAATGGTACAACTAAATTAACATTTGGGCATTATGCTGCTTCGAAGGTGCTTACGCAGGGCTGTCCTCAGGGTTCGGTGTTAGGGCCGTATCTTTGGAATATCGGTTTTGACGACTTTCTTAGCCTACCCTTACCGGAAGGGTGTTCGTTAACTGGCTACGCCGATGACGGCCTCTTATTAATAAAAGCTAATTCCAGATCAAGTATAGAAAAACTAGCCGTTACTTGCCTTGGCCTCATTTCAGACTGGGGTTATCGTAACCGTCTCGATTTCGCACCTCACAAAACATATCAGCTCTTGCTTAAGGGAAATTTGCAGGTTCCGCCGCGATTCCACTTCAATGGAGTATCAGTTGCAAATAAAAACTCGGTTTGTTACTTGGGATTACTGTTAGACAAAGGTTTTAATTACATTGAATACATAAAGCAGGTTGGAGAAAAAGCCAAAAAGAACTTTTATGCGTTAACTCGAATTTCCACCTCGACGTGGGGCTTAACTTTTAAAACGTTAAAAATTATTTACACAGCCACATATTTAGGATGTATTACGTACGGTTCACCTGCATGGGCTGATAGGGCTACCATAGGTGCTGCGCGTCGTAAGTTGCTGCAAAGTCAGCGGCTCGCTTTAATATTCTTATGTAAATCGTATAGAACTGTGAGCACCGAGGCACTACCAGTGCTGGCAGGCGTATTACCAGTTGACTTAGAAATTCAACGCCGGGCTTCAATGTACTACACCTCTAAAAACATACATCCTGACTTTCTAAAACGCCGCGATATTGACAAAATACTTAGATTGTTCAAACCCATTGACGAGGTATTTGAAACTTTACTGTCGGAATGGCAAGAAAGATGGGAAACTTCTACTAAAGGACGCCATTTGTATCTGTTCTTTCAATCAGTGCGAGACAGATTAAGTAAAGAGTGGTTAGAAGTCGATCATCCTGTTGCGCAATTTTTAACAGGGCATGGAAACTTTAGGGCGAAGCTCTTTTCATTTAGACTTGTGTCATCGCCTTTATGTGAGTGTTCTACGACAAATCATGAATTCGAGCAAACAGCACATCATGTTCTCTGGGAGTGCGATCTCTGGCAACGGGAGCGGGACGATATGTTAAATTCCTTGCGTGTCACATCCGGGGTAGTATACTATTCTGATTTGGTGGCAACAAGGGAGAACTACCAGGCGTTTAGGCGGTTCTGCAATCTATATTATTGGAATCGATGTGTTAGGTAACAACTCACAGTTTAGGTCCCAATAGTGTTAGATATTTGATAATCCGTGGTGCACGGCAGTTGAGCTTCACTTGACTAGCCATCTCTTTGAGGTTTTAAATGCCTTATTTGTCATATTGCTGTCTCTCACTTTGCCAAGAGGGGAAGTCAATTCCAAAACTTCCTACTCCTACAAATTTCTTCTGATTAAATTCGTTGTGAGTTCCAAGGCAGCTGTAGTTTAACCCCCGGGACGGCAATGGACTTCACTGTTCATTGCCTTTTTTGTGGTCGCCGCTGTTAATTCTGGCTACACAGGAGACACAGTGGTGGGTATGAGTGGTGGGCCTGGTGACCTCTTTCACACGCAGGAACATAGTAATCTCCCAGGGAATTGTTATTTGGCTGTTTTCCGTAGACGGGCTGGTTTGCGCCCTACCTCTCTTAAAAACACTCAAACTAAGACAAATAGACATGTTGATGCACATAAATGTTTGTACTATGTGAGAATCGAACCCACGAGCGCTGGTGTCAAAGTTCTTGTGTCCGCCACCGAGCTAGTCACAGTTATTACACAGAATTCTTCTTTGAAGCGTAATCTCGTGTTCTATTTTATTAGGTTTGGCGGGATCCGCTACCTTAGTATAAGCATTTGACGAAGATACTATATATTTTTAAGAGAGGTAGTGCGTATCAAACCAGCCCGACTGTGGAAGTACCTCCAACTTACAACGAAAAATGCATCCAAATAACAGCTCCCTGGAATGTTGTCGTATTCCTGCGAGTGAGAGCTTCTAAGAAGTTGCCGCATTAGAGGTAGTGGTAGCAACACGCGAGCGATAATGCCTGTGTTACAAGCGTTCATAGGCCTACTTTACATCATTTATGCCTGTCCACCCCCGACGCACGGAGAAGCTCAAGATAGATAAACCCATCTATAGACAGGCTACGGTCGACGTTAAGAGAAGAAGTGCAGAAAGCTAAAATGTTTTTATAATAGTGCTTGGAAAATTCACTAAATTAATAAAAAAAATACACACACCACCATGCGTTTGACACACAAACAAATAGGTAAATAGGTACTCAAATATATACCTACTCTTTTGTTGATGGTTAAAGTCTGTGGTAAAACTGAGAAGAGATTAAATATTATTGGTCTTTAATGTAATATTGTCTATAGTCTTACAAAAAACAAAATTATGATAATGTCATAGTCATAGTATTGTCTTAGGTTTTCGCGTCTTCCTGCGACCACGGATGCTGCAAAGATACTTCCGTTAAAAATTGTTTAATTCAATGTCACAGTCATAGTTTTGTAAATAAATAAATAAAAATAAAATGTTTGTTTATTTTGGCAACGAGGGCCCATTTGTTAGTAACAATTTGTCTTACAAGCTAATATTAGTATCTAAACATGAAAAAAAAATCTGAAATGGATTATATTACCGACAATTATATAATCAGTTCCACATGTATTACCGCCAGCTAGTTACCTCTGTCTAACCAGCACACTAATAAAGTGTTCTAGCATGGGCGAATCAAATTTATTGATTAATGTTTTCAGAATATTGTTGGAGCTATTACGCGTTCTTGTTAATAAGGATGCTGTCTTTTTCCTTATCATGGCATAAAAGTCATCTGTTCGTGCAAGCGCAAACATGCCAGACGCGCTACAGAATCGCTGCAGCCCCATCAATACTCTGAAACCATTATTATACTGTATGCGCAGGGCGTTGTAGGCCGACTGCGTATAGTTGACCCACAGACAACCAGTGTAGAAGGTTTGACAATAACTTTTAAATAGAGTTATTTTGGCTTCCTTGCTACACCGAGCGAACCTACGAGCCAACATATTGCACCTTGCCGCCAACGCCCTGCGCTCCCGTTCCATGTCCATCTGATCTTTAAGGTCCTCAGTCACATAGTGCCCCAGGTATTTAAAGTGTGACACTCGCTTAAGTGGAATGCCATTGAGCATAATTACAGCGTCATATGGTACTTGTTTTCTGGGGGCCTTAAATATCAGATATTCACTCTTATTTGTGTTATACACAAGACCGTGCTTAGCAGCGTACATCTCACAGATATGTAAAAGCTCTCTGATTGATCCCGCCGTTGGACCCAGTAACACCATATCGTCTGCATAGCTGAGGTTATTGACACTGACGCCGTCAATCTCACATCCAACAGGTTTGTCACTGAGTTCAACAATGAGATCATTCATGTACAAATTAAAGAGCTTTGGCGATGTCAACCCACCTTGCCTAACCCCGCAATCCAACTTGTACACTTCAGAGAGTGAATCACCCCAACGAACATTGTTTTGTTGATTCTTATACCAGTAGCAGAACAAATGTATCAAGTCTATCGGCACACCTGCTTCCCTCATCTTCCTCCATAGAACATCATATGCTACGAGATCGAAGGCCCTGGAGAGATCAAGGAAACAGGCGTACACCGGAGTCTGCCGCGATGTGTAGTATTGGGCCGTCTGCTTGAGGGCCAAAATCGCACTTTCTGTTGAAAGTCCAGCTCTAAAGCCGAACTGCGCGTCATGTAGCTTTAGGTATTGATCCAGTTCTTTATCAAGCAGACTGTCCAGCACTTTAGCTATTATTGTGGCAAGCGATATTGGTCTATAATTCGCTGGGTCCGATATATCTCCAGTCTTGTTTTTTACTATCGGAACAACTACCGTTTTAAGCATCGCCGGAGGCATATATGAGTGACTAATACACAATGAGTAAAACATCGACAACACTCTCGGTAGATGGACACCCGCATTCTTCAGGTGTTGGATGCTGAGACCGTCATGACCAGGTGATTTGCCTTTGGTCATTTTTCTTATTGTATCTCTGACTTGTTTGGCAGACAAACGTAGTGGTACGGTGTTGTGACATATCTCAGCATCGACCAGCCCACACGCGTTTAATGTCGGCTCCACTCTAAAGTGCTGCTTAAACAAGTTCGCGATATCCTCCTGCGAACTACATCCCGCCACACTCACAGGAAGACCCGGCCTAATATTGAGTCTGTTAGTTGCTTTCCAGAACTTACCAAAGTTCTTAGATTTTTGATGTGACGCTATTATGTCCATTTTTATTTTATCTTGATTTTTTTGACACCATCGTAATCTGCTTTTAAAAATCCTCTGACTTTCTCTCATTTTTTCCCATGTTGAACCAGTTTTAGGTTTGTTTTGAAACAACCACTCCTCGTATTTAAGCCGGGCCTCCCCGTGAGCTTCCCTAACATGCATGTTCCAACCAACAACATGCTTGCTTTTAGAGCGGTTCTGCTTTCTGGTCTGTATAGCAGCGTCCGACAGCAGACGTACTACATCTGCATACAGGCCATCCAAAGCATGCCTATGTTCAATATTATTGCACATCCTGTCTGCACATACATGAAACAATTCAGGAAAATTAAGTTCTTTCAATTTATTATTACAAAGGTCACAATATTTACTGATCTGATCAACCGCTCTCTCTCCCCATAAGACTTTACTTCTCTTGTACATAGGTATTATTTTTGGTGGAATCTTTTCTAAACGACACTCTATCACAAGTGGCAAATGGTCCGACCAGTAAACACCAGTAAAGTTGAAACCAGTTTAGAAAGTTAAAACCAGTAAAGTTGTGGAGAGGCAGGGCAGAAGCGTAGGAGACTCCAGGCAAAGTGATTCGCGGCTAGGCTGCGTGTAAGGCGTGGGTTCGAGTAGTTTTGCAGGCCAAAACCAGGAAAGTCAATAATATGTCTGCTTCAAAGAGAATAGATCAAATAAGAAAGGAGCCCCACCTCATTTAACCAAAATCTATTAGGAAGGTACGATAAAGTAATGCGCGAACGTATATAAAGAGAAACAGATTAGCAAGTTACGTGTATTTTTTCATTACAGTCGCTTTCAGACACATTTAATAGGAAACATAAATATAAAATTAAAAAAATAATTTAAATGTAATTAAAGAAGAAATGAATTTCTTTTCATATGGTTAACATGTTTTAAGCTAGATTACACATCCACTTCAATTTACCTACTGAATTAGGCCTATGCCAATGCATAAAGTCGCATTCTTTATAAAACAACAATTTGTACAGATCTAATTACTTTTTGAGCGTACTATCGGGTCAAGACATTCATCTTTTAGAATAATTAACACTTTATAGAAAATTTCTAAACATTTGAACAATCACCCGATTGTAAGCGGAGCTTCGCGTATGATGATAAGAAAACCAGCGTTGCACCTGTTATCCAAAACTGAGTACAGAGACACAAGCCATGGGCCTGCAGCGAACAGTTAGACGACTAGGAACTACGTACTACGGGTTGCGATCTGCAAATATGTGCGGCCTGCGAATTGGCATTGCAGCCTGTGAATTGCGACCGAACCTTAGTTCGGTATAGAAAGTTCAAAGTCAAAACTAATTCTGTAGGTGACGCCATGTTCTTGATTGAAATTTTGATGTATTATATTTAATCTTAAGGACTAGAAACTTGCGTTAACTTATTAGTTTAGAAGTCATACTTGGATGGCTGAGTCGACTACGACTGAAAGAAGTTCGGCCACACACAGCCATTTTCAAAGAGAACCTCACATGTTTTGCATATCGAGTCCTTCGGCCTAAAGGGGGCAGAAAAAACGTGGTCTCTCCCCAGCCGAAATCTATCTGTCAAACCAAATGTTATCTGTTGACAGCTACGTGCTTATCATTATGATGAATTAATCTTCTTAAAATTCCGTCCTACAATTTTCCATAATAAAGTACATTTGTGGAAAACAAAGAAAATAAACAAACATTGAGAACGCAAAATTTTAGAACTGCTGTAACAACAAGAAAAAATATATTATTGAAAAGCAAAGCTAGACTAGAGCGCGGCACTTAGCGAGAGCGAAAGCGATCGATTTAATGTATTTACGGGTTAACAGATGACGCTGGTAGTACCGAAATTTGCAATAACATGCAAGTGTAGATTTGCACCGTAACAGTTTCTCTATCAGATATTTGTCTTTATATGTTAGTTATAACTTTTATTATATATTAGTTATACGTCGCAGCAAGTAGAGTTCTATCATTCGATGGTTTTTTATACTTCTGAATATAACGGAGGCCGTTTTGGTGCATTGATGTATGGTATGATGGGTTGTAATTTAACAAGCATGTGAAATGTAACCAAATAAACAAATTTTTCAATAGACAACATTATTTTTTAACGCTTGGTTTTATTTTTAAATAAAAATATATAAAAAAGGAATTCTTCATTTCATTTCTTTTTGTATTTGTTTTTTATTTTAATGTTATATAATTTATTTGAAAAAGATAATGATATGCAAATTAACTGTGTAGCTTTGGCGACATCCGTGATTATAAAGGTTATATAGGTATCTGGAAAACTTCTTGGCAGTAAAAACCTGAGCCAGAAGGCACAACTCGCTATACACAATGCAGTGCTGGTCCCAACGCTAACTTATGGAAGCGAGAGCTGGGTATGGCAGAAAGAGCATGAAAGTAAAATAAACGCGATCGAAATGCGAGCGCTGCGCAAAATTTGTAGCGCATTGCTTGTAGACCGTATTCACAATGATGATGTTAGAAACAGAGTTGGTATGAAAGAGAGCGTCGGTGTTAAAATAAGAAGAGGCATGCTCCGTTGGTTCAGACATGTAGAAAGAATGCAGGATGAAAGAATGACGAAGCAGATATACAATGCAAAAGTGGAAGGATGTAGGAGCCGCGGAAGGCCAAGACTTACCTACCATGACCAAATTGGTCGTGTTCTATCAGAAGGTGATGTCAGGAGCCCTAGAAACCGGCGAGCGTGCATGAGAAGAGCAATGAATGTTGAAGAAGCGAGTGAGATATGTAAGGATCGAGTCACGTGGTGCTCGGTTCTCTCTGCCTACCCCGCAAGGGATTTGGCGTGAAGTTATAGATAGACAGATAGATATATAGATATATCTGTGAGTATTGTTTTTGACAATAGAATCTCAATAACGTTCTAACTTAAAAATTAAATGAATTATGTTCGAATTAAGACCCCGCAGACTTACAATGTCAAGTTGGCAGACTATCGAACAACTAAATTGCGTACTCTCACAATTTAATCGGCCGATTTTATTGTGTTGGTTGCCAGCCGCTGATCTAATTGATTTAGTCGGTAATAGTGTTTCTAGCTAGGAGACGTATGCCTGAAAATGGGGTAAATGGGGGAATGCTTTAATTTCTCTATTCATAAAAAGAAGAAGTAAACAAATGAGAACATTTTGGGTGCATCCTTTGCTACGTCACAGATTACAATATGGAAAATCATACCTTGCATTATAAAGTAAGATGTTGATGTTCCCAGATATATATTTTTTCATTCTACAGAATGAGTATTTCTTCTTTTGGTGAGCTGGTATATGCAATCAGGCCAGCAACAAGCATAAGGCTTTCAAGTCATATTATTACGTCCTTACTCAAAGAAAAATTTAAACTACGCAAAACGTATGTTTAATTACAGACATACCCGAGCACATCGATTGGTAGAATGGCCGTTTGGCATTTTAGCTAACAAATGGCGTATATTTCATCGCCCTATAAATGTCCATATAAATTTTGCTGTAAAGATTATAAAGGCAGTATGTATTTTACACAACTACGTTCGCTCAAAAGACGGAATAACTTTTAAGGATACATTATACGAATATCCTTTGGACGAATACCGTTATTATTTGTCACGCAGAAAACAATAGGGGAAGCAACATTACAAATGGCGTAAATGTTCGGCAGTATCTGACATCTTATATTATTCAACCTCATGGATCTGTTCCATTTCAATAAGATAAAGTGTAGAACTAGGTACATAAAAATCAGAAATGTGGAATGGGGTACAAAAAGTATTCAAATACAATACATGCATATATGCAAATACTTTTCTCATTCATTGTTTCAAATGAAAAATAAGATATAAATAAATACAAAATTGGTTTGATTTTTGGTGGGTATTAAAATTCAAAATACATTATTAAAATAAAATACTTAACAGGTTCACCTGTCAAACACCCTGAACACGCCATGTGTCTACAAACATCGTTGAATTTTAATATAGAATGGCTTAATGGGCTAGGTTCCTTTATCTTTCTTTACCTTGATAGTTCATCATAAACTTTTTAGGAGTAACATAAGAAGCTTTTTGTTGGTTATAATATAGGTTGTATCTGTTAATAATCCTAATATAATAAAAATAATGATATAGGTACTTAACCCTAAATTCTTTAAATTCAATTTCCAATCTAATCCCTAGTTTAATGTAAAAAAATATTAATTATATGTTTATTAAGTAATCTAAAGGAATTTAGTACCGTATAATTAGTACATCAATTCAATCAAAAAAAAAGAAAATGAGTTCCAAGTACATCAATGGTAGTTAAAAAGAAAATGAGTTCCAAACTACTCATTAAATTCCAATTACTTATTAGAGCTTCGCAGATTTCCTCCCATAGTTTTCACCTAAGATTTATGCCAGAGTAATGCCTTAAGTCATTTTTGGCTAGCACCGGCCTTTGTTACACTTCATCTATTAGTTCTTCGACTTTTTCGTTCGAAAGAAGTGACCGGTCCGTGGGGAAATCATGCGCACGCGTGCTGTCCTCTGTCATCTCGCCGTGCGACTGACCAACTAAGTTGGATAGTTTGCGAGCTTCCATATTGTATCCGTGCTAATAAGCAGTCGGCCGACAGTTGGCCAACTTTTTAATTTGTGCGAATCGAAAAGGAATCGCGATTCTGATACGATCGGAGTCCAATTAGTTAGTTGGACGATTTAGTTGTATGGGATGTGCGGGCTATCATATACTACTATGCCTATTGGTATATGCTGCGATTTAGTCGGCCAACTTGAAATTGTAAGCGTGCGGGAGCTCTTACGACCACTAGGCGACCACTAGTATGTATAAATATACACTAGCATACAATTGCATAGGTACATATGCATTAGCGTTGCACAGGTATATATACATATATACGAGAACACGACTACATCCGCAATTTGTTATTGTTACACGAACCCCCGTTGATCGATCACAAATAGGACGCTAAATCAGTTCAGACGTTGATTGTTGTCATCGTCTATGATCGTACGGTCAGTTGTATGTACAGGCAATGACAAATCTAGCTATACACCCATGCATCTTACGTGTTGTAACAGTAAAGGTGGTATTTGCATAGGTCGAGGTATCATCGTATAATGTTAAACTTTCGCGGTTGTTTACATTACTATTGTAGATGCGGGACTTATCGCGATTTGTTTTTAAGGGATTCACGTTTACGGGTTCATGATGACTCGAAATATCGGGGAATTATAAAAACAAAACGCAGTAAGTCCCGTACCTATGATAATAATGAGCTGTCAACGTGTGTATGTTAGTAGCTATATGGTTATATTAAATAGGACAGATGATCAGCTGATCCACCTTTCGAATCCTGGCGTGGGAACGTACCACTGAATTCGTGTTTTTGGATTTATGTCCATATTTGTAATTATCACTTGCTCGACGGTGAAGGATAAATAATTTGATGAGAACAGCACGTCCAAGGAAATTTATTTCGATATACGTGTGACCTAACCTAAGAAAGGTCTGGTTTTCCGTCGGGGGTGTGGATGTCAGACGGCTGTCGCTCCATGTAAAAATGAGTATCTCCGTCAACTCCTGAGGCTTAGGTCGCTGAGCTCGCTAATCCTAACGGCTTAGGAAACGGGACAACGCTAACAAGAAAAATAGGTTTGAAGAGCTCAATGTAGTCGAGGCTCTTGTCAGTGTAATCGAACACACAAGTTAAGCCGAGTTCATCCGCATTCGGAGTGCACGTTAAAATGTTGGTTCAGATATTTTTGATAGTGATCGTCATTAAACAAAACCTTACAGAAAACCGCAGTCGAATAACAACTGTCTGGAAAGTTGTGTTCCTGCAAGAGCGCGTCTAATGAATTGTTCTGAGGAGTTGTTCGACAGTATGCCAACAGCCGTGTTTTATAATCGCACATCATCCTCATACACTGGAGTCGCAATGGTCGTGTACTGTGCGGGTCCAGAGAAGTTTTCTACCAAGAAATATTAACTTGTGGTATGAGCTCCCTGACGAGGTTTTCCCAAGGTACTATAGCATGGGGTTCTTCAAGAAAGGCGTGAAGAGGTTCTTATAGGGTCGGCAACGCAATAGTGATACCCCTGATGTTACAAAAAGGCCTTAGGATGCTGTAACTACGTACTATCAGGCAGGTCTAAGGCTTGTTTACCACCTTACTGTAGAGGTTTTTTTCATTATAGTCTAGAGCGCTACAAGTATACGGCCCGCTTGCTATAAAACGATTATCGTAGGCTATGAGCACTTGCTGTACATTAAGTATCACTCTGCTGCTAACACAGCAATTCCTTAGGAGCTTACTGATGACCTCACTTACACGCAGGAATACAACAATCCTCTAGGGAGTTCATATATGGCTGCGATTCTGCCATGTGAGGTGGAGGTACTTCCCCAGACGGGCTGCTTTGAAGCGCTCCATCTCTCTTAAAAACACCCAGACCAAGTTCAAGTACACAAATATTTTACCTGTATGAGAATCGAACGTACGAACGATAGTGGCGTTCAGTAGCGTTACTAACCACTGCACTACCGAGCTCACCACCAAGTCGTATTAGCAGCGTTAAATGTTTGAAATCGTTGCATTGATGTAAGTTTGCGGCAAAATACTTACTGCCAGACAGCCTTATAATTGTTTCGTTAATGTAACAGTATAAGAAAAACATTACTTCAACAGTAGTAATGTGTTCATAAAAAAATTCTGAGAAACAATGGCAAGTTCACAATATAAGATATTTTTTCCTTAGTCTCACTGACACATACAATCTGTACGTATACCAGAGAATATGGCTTAAATGGCCTGCGACAATAAAAAAAGTTTTTGTGATGTTTTTCTTCCAAACCACTTAACAAGCTTGGCGCACGTAGACATGTTTGTGTCTTGCTTGCATTATGACACCGTGTTGCTATAAGATTTAGAGGGGACAAAGTGAGGAGACACTGCGGCGCCAGAGACGTTGCTTGCTTCATAACTATTATTCTGTGTGTTATAAATTGGATACACTTATGTAAAATAGGGTGCAAGTGGCTCATGTGATGGAAAGTCAAGTTCAACTCATCTACGCGTGGTGTATCCTGCAGGTTAGCAAGCGTGGCTCTGTCGAAAACCCAATAGGGCATAGCTATATTTCAACCCCGCTAATTTAAATGCTTCCTTTGAGTTAGAATGTCAGAGATAACTATCAAGTATTACGATTCCCATAAACCGGTAACATAGAGGTAGAATGAGTATTCAAAAGTGTAATAATAAAATGAACATAATATAACAAGATGTCATACTAAGGATGTATCTTCACCTTACAGAAAACTGCAACCAAATATTATTTGGAGAGTTTTTGTGCTTCTGCAAGTAAATACTGCATTAGCAGCAAACTGATAACTTCTTGTGTTGGAAAAGTCCATAGGCTACAGAGCACTGACGTAGATAAAGGAAAGTGATGTTTAAAACAAAGGCGTTGTATACAGAATAGATATGTTAATCGAATTCTAGCGACTCGCTACGGCTTCGCGCAGGTAGTAGAGCACATCTATATGTATTTTTTCTGTTGTTCTCCCAAAAAGCTCCCAGGCGTTTTGACTTTTTCCAACATTTTCAGCAACTATCGTCATATTTCAAGAAATTTACACTAAATCTTAACAAATTATACACATAAACCTTCCTCAAGGATCACTCTGTCTATTAGCGAAAACCACATGAAAATCCGTTCAGTAGTTTTGAGTTTATCGCAACAGCTAGACAGACAGACGCGGCATAGGACTTTGTTTTGTAATATGTAGTGATAAAGTAACACAACAAACACTGTCCTAAATCGTATCAAAAAATCTAATCCCCGTGTTAGCATAACAACGATTTTCAATGGTAGACGACCAAACTAATGCGAGTTTGTATCCCGTACCTAGAGTTCCGTACATATATGTGTGTAGATAGTACTCCCACCACGGGAATTTGAGAGTCTTGAAATGCAAGTTTGCTGTCGCCAAAAATATTTCACATGAGCTAGTAGTTCACTAATGTTCGTATTTTCGAATTTATGTACATATTTGTAATTGTCACTTGTCGGCGGTGAAGGAAAACATCGTGAGGAAATTCGTACCTCCAAGAAATTATATTTCAAAAGTCGTGTGAGGTGTGTATCTAAACACAAACAATTCTAACAGATTAGAAAAGGGTGCAACGCTAGGAAAAACAAGACATTCCTTCTTGTCAAATTTCATTTCATTCATTGTTATTTACCCTATGAGTTTTGATTTATTTGCACATGTCATAATGTAAGGCATGAATGGCCAATATTTATTGATTGCGTTGTCTTAGAAGTTTGTTTTTATACAGCTCCAAAAACCACAGACTTAAGCAATTGATATTAATTTCAACTTGACACCTCCACGTATTCGTGAGTTTAAGTTTCTTGTTGAGTCTTCTTGTCTGGAAAGACAGATATACGAACAACGACTTAAGAGTTCCATTTCTTTTACCGGTTGCGAACCCTTTTTTATGCAACTAGATTGGCAAACAAGCATGCGGCCCGCATTAGATGGTAAACGGTCACCGTAACCTATCGACGCTCGCAACACCACGGGGATATTACTCGCGCACTGCCAGTCTTGTGACCTAAAGATGTTTCGTTACAGTACCCAGTAATTTCTCTGCCATATCTCACCCTTCAAATCGGAACACAGCTATATAAATATAGCTGATTGGCGGTAGAAATAGTTGAGACAGAAGTACCCACGACGAATTTTGTACAAAGTCTCCTCTGGTAAAACCCTAACATACATAAGCTATCTTGTCCAAATAATTGCAACATGGAGAAATTGTTATGCCCATTAAAATCATGATTAAAGCATAGTGTTGTAATACCTACTACTATACTTAATAATTGAAGTAAAGGTAGGGATTATATATAAACTTACTTAATATAAGAAGGAGCAACGCAGCGTTTGTTATTGCGACAACAGTCAGCTCCGCTCGTCCGCGTCTGCCATGTTAAGTAGGGAAGTGCGGCAAAGTTTAACCACGCTATATTTACAGTAAATATTTTAACGCAAACGTTTTCCTTGACATATTTAAAATGAGTTTTTCGGTTGTTGTTGTGATATTGTTATTGTATGTTAATATAAAAATAAATTACAATGAACTTATGCATGCTTAACATATGCATGCTTATCCGTAATAAGTTTTTATCTGTACAGGAGCCATTAAAATGTACATTTTCTTGAAGAGATCTGCTGTTAAAGAATATTCTACGAGATCAACTTTGAAAATATGAAAAAGCATCACCTATGCCATGCATGTTAGATACGTAGATGATATTATAAAATATTATACAATAAATTAACAATAAGTAGGTTCATGAGTTGTATATAATTATATAGCGCATACAACCCCAGCTCTTGCACTCAACCCTGTAAAACCAGTAAGGAGACACCTTTGACGAGAACTTTGGTAACAATATGCGTAGATACTAAGAATAAAGAAATAGGTGCATAGATATATAAAATTAAATGTGATAAAATAAGGATATAGATACAAAGACATTAATGCTATACTTTGCAATGTGATATAAGAGCATACAAAAGTGATATAAGTTTTATAATGCACATGTAGATAGAAAAACATTAATACACACGAAATGTCATGAATTGACTGACCGAACACTTCCTCACCCATTTGTGTATACGAGCATATTAAAACGCACTGTCTACATTTGTATACAGCGTAGGTTCCATTATTTTAATCCCATCGTATCAAAAAATATACGTAGTGTCACTTATATGGTATCGTTAAATACTTCCAAACACTTTAAAAATATTTATGATTGCTTAACTTTATTTCTGATAGTCAAAAAAAAATCTGTTTTCATGGGTACTCGTAGATACTACAAAATATAGTCGGCTGTTAGTATTTGACATCCTACTACATCATTCATTTTCATTTATATTCACAGTCTGCGTGTTCAAATATTGTAATCCTAACAAATACTTATTATTTGTTTTTAAGTTAAAACCAGATGTACATTTTGCATTTTACACAAACTTCTACGTAATCTCGAATTATAACTTTATGACTGTATGTTCAAGTTGTCAACACTTAAAAACAATTTATATGTAAGTTTGTCGCGGATAATATTAAGTAAATGGTTAATTTTGAGTAAACGACGCAAAAAAGGACAATGTTGGCCGATGTCCCGGGCGGGGCGTAATATACGCTAACGCGCTGGGGACAAGACAAATGTGCTTTCTCTCGGTAGCTATTAGACGCTCGCCGTTGGCTCCGTTGTGTACCCCCTGGATCTTGATTGAAAACAATGGCTTATTATTCGATAACAGATATGTGTTGTTCTACAATAATTGAGCCGTACGCCTTATGTTAGCTGTCAGTCTAATGAGTAAGAGCTTGCATTGCAAATTCGTGAAATGGTAGTTCAGTTGTATTATGGTCAAATCAAAAGGGGGCGAGATATTAATCTGAACAATCATTGATACCAGGAGAAACTTCGAAATCTTGCTCTTGGGGAGACATTTTCTTCTACGTTGATTTAAATTTGAGATATGTAGAGAATTTAATGAAGACGTGTACCTCTCTGTGTCTATTTATATCAAGGCTCTCCTAAGGCTTGAATTAGTTTTTGAAAAATCGTTGATAGAAAATTATAGTTAACGTAGTTAAGTATAATGTTTAAATGGAGACCAAGATAATTTATTATCAATTAATGGGAATTCATATCTTCATATATATAATTCTTCTGTACATCACTGAGCTCCTCGGCAAATCCTTTGTAAATCATTGATTATTTTTAGACTATATGTTTGGTACTAAAATAAAATAATTACTGTCCAAAGTTGATTGTTAGGAAACATTTTGTTCACAAGAGTTTGAATGGTTCTTTACTGCAGTCCTTTATTGAATGGTTACGTCAACATCTTGTAGTCAATGTATGCTTAGATAGATCGTAGATAATATACAACAGTGATTAAAGTCTAACTTGCAAGCTCCATTTGTTATACACGGAAAACCTCGATTTGTTATTTCATTCTACGATTTATTCCAAATAGTTTTTGGTTAGTGCTTATCTTGGTAAAGTATGATATTTGTATTCTATTGGCGGTTGTTCGCGGTTCCATCTGCATTGAGTATTGGTTTCCACTGGAACCACTAATATTTTCGGTATAAATAGAAGCTTAAATGTTGACCCGAGTCAATGTCAGCCTTAGCTTTATTTATATTTACAGTATTTCACTGAAATCTGTTCAATAGGACTTATTTGTGTGATGCATGTTAAATCGACATATAGATAGACATTTTTTAATCTGAATATGTTCTTCCTCATCGATGATAAGCTAAGTTGCTAAGTTTTTGACGAGCTCGATTTCGTAGCGGTTAATAACGCGACTTTGATACCAACGCTCGTGGGTTCCATTCCCACACAGGAGAAACAATTGTGTGCATGTCCATGTATGTTTGTATTGATCTGGGTGTTTATAAGAGAGGTAGAGTGCATCAAAGCATCCTGTCTGGGGAAGTAACTCCACCTCACAGAAAACCGCAGCCAAATAACAACCCTCTGGATGGTTGTTGTATTCCTGCGTGCGTGTGAGGTCACCAGCAAGCTTCTAAGGAGTTGCTTTTAGCAGCAGAGGTGGCATCGCGCGAGTTATACTCAAAGGAGTACAAACGTTTATAGGCTATGGTAATCACTATAAATCAGGGGAGCTTGTATGCCTTACGACGTTGTATAAAAAAAAGTTGCATCACTGTTTCATAAAAATATTCCATTTACAAACTCGATCCGGCAGTCCGGCTACATCTGTTTATAACAAGATATTATCGAATGCTATAAGTATTGATGTGTCGACCTTCAGCTCTGTACGTGTTATTATATTCCTTCTGAGCAGTAGATTCGTATTAGAGGAAACGAAGAGTTGACTCGTCAGATAGATATAATATAAAGACAAGGGTACCATTCACGTCTCAGCTAGTTAGTAGCGCAAACTGGCTCGTCGCCGGCGTTCGCGCAAATTGAATTTGTCCCGTTCGGTGCTGGGACGGTGGCGCCGGGACACAGCGAGCACAAACCCTGTGCGCTTCCTCTAATAACTGTCATCCTGTCGGTACGAATAGTGGATTACTGTTTTTTACATAAGTTATTTTCCTATGTCACTAAGGATTGAAGTAGGAAAGACGATATATTTCTATACCTTATTGTGTGAAAAAACAAGCGTAGGGTCTACTTATCCAAAGTGGAAAGTGTAGCCTAAAGGCACTCGCAACACAAAAAAACCGTCTAAGTTTCTACCGCCATGGCTGACACAGTACTTATTTCGAGCTACAATTATCGCAGGCTAGCAAAACCGTTTAAGCTAAGTTAGTCAAACTGAATTAGTTTCTGGTCCCTAAATTCGAAATTAATTCTAATAAATTTCTTACTACTGTTTTGTTCACAGTTCTAGCTAAATATTATACTAGTTGCCCAAGAATATGACACAGAATTCAGATGTAACTATATAATACTATGTAATGATAACTTATGAGACGATGAACAATGCTCAATAGAAAAATATATCAAAGATTTTACTTTTAAGTTACAATAAACTTACGTGCGCAAACTGTGGGATTAAGCGCCATAAACTCCAGCGTTTCATATTATTTCTTATGAAACTTAAGCTTAGCTATCATACGAGACTATGTAATAAATTGGGGGCCACTTCGAATTAACTGGGCGTCTCGCCTAATTTAGGATCTTCCAAACAAGCAACTTGAGTAAATATATAAAAATGTAATACGTAATGTAACTTTCTCAGTAATACAGATTTAATATCGACTCATTTATATAGTGTATCTTTAAGATGCTTAAAGTCATCATAGTAACCGATCATTACTCCACTACTGAGATAGGGTTTCTCTTCAATCGAAGGGGTTTAAATAAGTTAAGAGGAGTTCACCGAGAGTTCACCTTCACACACTGGAACCGCAATGGTCGCGTACTGTGCGGTTCCAGAGAAGTTTTCTTCCGAGAACTCTCAAGCTGTGGAATGAGCTCCCAGCCGAGGTTTTTCTAGGGGCCTACAGCATGAAGTTCTTCAAGAAATCCCCTGGTGTTGCAAATGTCCATAGGCTACGGTGACTGTTTACCATCAGGCAGGCCGTATGCTTGATTACCACCTGTGGTATAAAAAAATACACCGCTATGCTCTTGCATTGCGGTCTGACGACGGAGTGTTTTGAAACCTCTCCAAGTTAATAAACTAGTCTACAGACACGATGCGATTGACGTTGCTTAACTTGCGTGATGGATTCGATTAATATGCTCAATGATATCATCAAGCTGGTCATGAAGCAAGATTAGTTTCTATATTTTAACATATCTTCTCGGTTGTTATTTCATACATTTAAATTAATGGTGGCGGAAGGGTTTCATAATAGCAGTAATTTGTAGCATTTAACGAAGTTACGTGCACATTGCCCCGAAAGGCAAGTATTACATCGTGGGATGACTTGCGCTTTATCGAGTGTTAGCGAGATTAATGGCGGCTTGTCGCGCGTTCGGCTATTACACGCGCAATGTGGCACGCGGGCCTGCGATGCCGCTCCATCTCGCACCGCCTGGATATGCTCGCCAGATGAACACGAAATGACGTGCAAGGAAATAAATGACGCTCATTTGGCTAATGATGCCAAAGAATAAATACTTATTACTATTCTACATTACATTAGGTAGAAGAACGAAACTCCTACCTCGTAGATATAATGATTGTTTTGGTGGTATAAGTTGCTGATCATCATTTGTAGAGTCAAATCTCACATGCGTAGTGCGCATTGCTAACTTATCTTCATCATCTCAGTCCGTGATCATCCACTGCTGAACCTAGGCCTCCCCTCTAGAGTGCCATTCGTCTCGATCCTGTGCCACCTCCATCCATCGACCTCTGCATCTGCATCCTCGATAAAGCTCTTGAGGTCGTCGCTCCATCTAATGGGACACTGCGTGTACCAGTACGGGGACGACATTCGAGAACCTTAATTCCCCAGCGGTTGTCGGTTCAACGAACTATGTGGCTGGCCCACCAACACTTCAGCTTACTTATCCTTTGGACTATGTCGGTTACCTTAGTTCTACTGGGGATATCCTCATTTCTTATTGTGCAGATCATGCAATGCAACATGCTATCATGCAGAGAAACCCCGAGCATATCTCTTCCAGACCTTGAGCTTTCCCATATGGCCCGCAGTGCCCGCATTGCCAATTAACAAAGAGACAAAATGAGAATCTGGCAAAAGAGGACGAGGATACAGCTACATATAAAATCGGCTACAATAAAAATCAGTGTGACAGCCACTCGAATAGTTTGATGCTGTACAACGAAGAAATTTAGTACGTTGGTACGCCAGGAGACTGAGAAACTTTGTTATTTATTAGAATCTTAAATTAATTCTCTTGCCATCATTATAAGCATAGCGATTTTGAGAGTAGGGTCACCAGCGAAGTTCAGTTCCGAAGTCCTCAAAAGGAGAAGGTCAATAAACTTGGTGTGTTAAAGAGAGCGAAACAGTTAGCGAGAGTTTTGCTATACAAATTTCAAATCTATATCTATTTTGTTTTTGACCTGACTATGTAGTTAGCCCCGAGAGTTACTACGTCACCGGACTGAAATCTTTATCTATATTAATATATAATATAATATAATATATAATATAATATAATTGTATAAAGCGAAAAAGTTTATTTGTTTGAACGCGCTTATCATATCGGAACTACTGGTCCGATTTGAAAAAATCTTTTTGCATTTGATAGCCCAATTCTTGAGGGAGATTATAGGCTGATCATTATCACGATACGAATCTTAGAAGCCGAGAAAAAACAGAAAGTAGGAAAAGAGGCCCCTACAGGATATCGAGCTACCACCTAAATACCAGCTGCAATTCGGTGCTGAGAATGTGCTGTGAGCTGTGAGAATTGTATATTCTAAGCTCACACGCGGTATTGACTTTTTGAGTTAAAGGAGAGATTTTGCCTTCCTTTGTGTCTTCATCCGTGTGTACAATGGGGTGTATTCCGAGAAATGTTTCGATAAAATGCTGACAGTCTAGTTTTATAATCACGCCAATTGCCGACGGCTGAGAATTTATTTTTAACACACTGAAACGGCAATGGTCGTGTATTACGTGATTCTAAGAAAGTTTTTTATCAAGAGATCTTTAGTCGTGAAATAAACTCTCTGTTCCGGTATTCGTTTTTACAGTAGATCCATAGGCTACGGTAACTGCTTATCATCAGGCAGGCTATGGTTTATGTCGGTGCATCACTATTGCATGACGCAGCCTGCGGGGTGGCGTCGTGCGGATTCCTCGGCGCTTGGTCCGCGTCGCCGCCACACTCAGCCGAACCGGTCGTTATACTTGTCGGTTTAATACCTCATTTTAAATATACCAAATTACAGTCCACAATATCGAAGTATCAATTATCACCCGTTAGGGCCTAAACAGTTTATGTTTCTTCCTAGATTACATTAAATTATTTTACAGCGCTTTAAATTGAACTTCACTTTAAGTCAAAATTCAAATTATATCTCTCTACTTTTGACAGCTATTAACGTCGCCAGATTTTTACATTGAATATTACATCATAAATCTCCTCATTAAGAATGTAAATTTACATAATTTCCGTCTAGTAGCCACGTCCTCATACATATGAATTTCTCATTCATAAAATATTCAAAATGGTTTCATGCTCCTTAATTATCTGTGTTTGTACGTCGAGGCTGTGGAAAATTTCATATGTCTATTACACTTTTTGGATATAAAATTAAATAAATCTAAGCTTTTTGGTTAGTAGGTAGAAACATGCCGTTATCTATTGAATCAAGTTATTCTCCCTTGTACATGATGTACCACGCCGACTAATAACGTTACTCTGGCGAAAGCGAGATTACGATTACTTGTCGAATGATTAGGAAAGCATGTATGAAGAAATTTCTTTTATAAAGTGGAGATGGGAGCCTTGTGAGAATTCTCTGAATGCTTGTTGTATTCCTGGGACTGAGCGAGGACACAATGAAGGTTTTGACGAAGTAGTGTGTAAGCCCTAATGGTGGTACTAGTAAAAAAAACAAAACTACTTACTTTCTTTTAACCGATGAAGAATAAAGAGAAAAATTATTTATTTAAAATTTTATTGACCATAATATATTACTTGCCGTCAGCTTTGTAAAAAATAATTAAGCACAATGGTTAACATGTAATAACTTACTACGACCGGTTAATATAAAGCGAGATGAGCATGAGCTCCGGCGATGACTTCAATGTGTAAACGTTTGTCACCCACGAGGTACAAATATGGAAATTAAGGGAAAACAGTATTTTCGATTTTTTTTTGGGATCCATTTCCACACTTTGTAGACAAAGCGGTGATGGAACCTTAATTCTCGTATTATTTCGACGATACAATTAAGAGAGGCCGATGTAGAGCGGAACCCTATATCTAAATGATGTTGATGATGACGACAATATTGTGAAATGAAACTCAACTACAGTATACGTGTTGGAAGATGCCGGAGACGACTAAGTTGTCTCGCAAGGCATTCGGCGCGTTTTATTTCAGTGCAGTGAGCGAGTAGCAATTTTCCGTGAATGTAAGTGCCTTAATAACGAATGTTTGCTGAAGTTTCGACGGTAATGCGGCCATTGTAGCACGACCACGACACAAGTTTCACTTGCGCCACGCTCACAATAAGGATTAAACGGCTTGTTGCTTACTGAAATGAGAACTTACATGCTTCTATTTTTGGTTTGAGTAAAATTAAATCTATTCGGAAACAATTGTTAAGTACTCACAGTGAAATTATTCAAATGTATTAATTTACCTATAATACATTCATAGTTTCGGTACATTTTTATCGTATTTTAGGATATTATGTCAGAGACATAGTTCAATTAAATTCTCATAGTGGTTCTGTAAACGTCGACAAATCTGTAGATGTTAGTCGTTAGAATAACATGCTACGAATCATTCTAACGACTAACATCTACAGCGCCTGAGAATGCCTCGTGAAGGGGCGAAACACGTGTCGCGGATATGACCGGAGCAGTCAGGGTAACAACGGTGGCGGGTACATGCGGTTCACATTTCGGATGGCGAACACTCGCAAAAACGGCCGGAGCAGCCATGGCAGCGGCGCCATGCATCTACTAACGGTAGTGGGTGGGTACCGGCTAGCAGTAGTTCGCACGAACTAATGGGGAGCAGAAGCACACAAAGTAGTTTAGATCAAATTGCCTGTAAATTTGACTTTCGCATAGTAACGCCTGTCTCTATAATCTATTAACTATTTAAATCGTAAATTACAGGTTATGTTTTTTTAAAATCATACAATTGTTAAGTCAACATTTATTGCTAAAACTTATCTTCGTGTACTTGGAACTGATGGAAAACGTCATATTCTAAAAACTATATAATAATCAATGTGTAGTTCGGCTAAAATGTAAATTAAATTTTCATGTAAACTGAAAATCTACCTTGGTTTTCAGTAAGTCGAATATTAATGTTCGTTAATTGCTACTCTACTGAATAAATTAAATGTAAGAGTTTACAACTGCTTAGCTTCATGTAGCACCCAACAAAGCTTTGTGTTTTAAAAAAATATATTTAAGAAATTTTCAAAATATTCTTGATTTTTGCCATAAGATT
Source organism: Pyralis farinalis (assembly GCA_947507595.1). Lineage (NCBI taxonomy): Eukaryota > Metazoa > Arthropoda > Insecta > Lepidoptera > Pyralidae > Pyralis > Pyralis farinalis. Next base: position 20,466,867 of record OX382259.1, on the reverse strand, counting down.
AAACACATCTTAGTCATATCTATACAAATATTAGGGAAAGAGAGCGGATTTTGTTAAGGAAAGTTAACTCTGAAACCACTGCGCCAATTTGAAAAAATCTTTCAATGTTTGAAAGGCACATTATTTCAGAGTGACATTGGTTATATATTATGTTCATATATACAAAACTCACAAAGATATAATGATGTTTGTCGGGTAAGTTGGATAATGTTGTGGCTTTTCAGAACTTCTACTGCGTGCGCTGCGTTATTAGTTAAATCTTCATTAAAAAAATGTATTGTTGGATTGTTCGTTATCGCAAAATCTATAAAAACATCCTCGAGAAGATATATCTGTCTATTTAAGATCTATCTATAACTTCACGCCAAATCCCTTGCGGGGAAGGTAGAGAACCGAGCGTCACGTGACCCGATCCTTACATACCTTACTCGCTTCTTTAACATTCATTGCTCTTCGCCGGTTTCTAAGGCTTCTGACATCACCTTCTGATAGATCACGACAAATTTGATCGTTGTAGGTAGGACTTGGCCTTCCTGGGCTCCTATATCCTTCCACTTTTGCATTGTATATCTGCTTTGACATGTAATGTTATATGTGTGGAGCGATTATATCGATTCCCTGGCTTTCGCTCTTTACATAAATGTAACATTTTATACGATCTGTGTTATACGGTATGATCTTGTGTCTCGCTGTGTCGCGAGTAAAAATTTATCAAATGTAATGGATTATTCACGAAGCTGATCTGCACCCGGCCGAAGCCGAGCCGGCTACTAGTCCATACAGATAAATAAAATTGGAGAGTCTGTTTGTAATATTAAAATAACCTCTTTTTACTAAATGCATATGGATATATACACGGTACATATACCAAAATGAATATTTTTACAATTTTTGTCTGTCTGTCCGTCTGTCCGTCTGTCTGTTTGTTCTCTGAAACGGCTGGACCGACTTTGACGGGACTTTTACTGGCAGATAGCTGATGTAATAAGGAGTAACTTAGGCTACCTTTATTTTAGAAATTTTATTTATTTTTATTATTTATTAATATAATATAAATAAATAATAAAAAAAACTATTCCGCGCGGACGAAGTCGCGGGCACAGCTAGTTAGATAATAAATTACTAACCAAAGTGCTTGTAATGCAACTACAGGCTTATACTACGTAAATGCTACGCCATCTACGGCGTAGCATATCTCGTAACCACGAACACGTCTCGACTGGCGGCGTAGTGTGTCGTCAGCTGTGAGTTACAATTACACGATAGTGATGTACAACGTAGTATTGCCCACGAGAATAATTAAAATATGCAACAAATATAGTGGAATCGTTATGTACTTTTAAAACACTGCAATAATAACGCTTTATACACACGCTCGAATTCACATATATGCTCGTCTTTTATTAAACCATGTTTATCGTTATTTCTACATAAGGAATAAAGATTCTATGTTCACCGTGCATGTTTTTTTTATGTGTTTACAGTTCGCTTGGAAGCGGCTAAACAGTTTTGAATAATTCAAACGGTGTTCGGTTTAAGTATATCCTAATTCAATGTCATATAAATTTTGCACTGATATTTAGCACTATGAGTTTTGCTAAAATAGTTTTTTTACTAAACATAGTAAATGAGCAGTGATCAAAATTTTTCTTAGTTAAAGGAAAAATAATAAATTATTTTATTCATAGTTTTTTTAATACAACATTAAAAAAACTATGAATAAAATAATTTATTATTTTTCCTTGTAATGTTTATCGATTTAGATAATTACATCACAAGAGTAGTCCTTTGATAATGCTATGTACTTTTTTTTAGATTTGATGGTATAATGATTACCTACCCCACCGAAGTCAACAACAATATAAATAAAACATCAATGTGTGTAACACTTCAATGAAGGAGATTTCGCATTTTTATTCCTAAGTTTGCATATTTGTTTAGTTTATAGTCTTCCGACTGTATACTCAACTATAGGCATAGAAGAAATATCAAAAATAACCAACACCGTTTTTGATACTTACACTTAATTAGATAAACGCTGCGATGTCTACGTCGTAGCACGATCTCATAGCCGCTAACATGTGTCACGTCAGTATGTCGCAATACCACGACAACAATAACGTTCACAGCTTGTGGCAACAGCGGGTTGTTTGGTTTGTTTAGACATTTTGTTGCTTGTTTTAGCGCTGTTCCATGACATCGAAAGGTTTAACCGTTTAATTTGACAGTTTGATTACCTATTAATGACATTATTAATACATTGATTGTGCTATGTGTAGTATATATAAATTACGTGTGGAGTTCTATCTACTCTCTACTCTAATCGATCACGGAGGTTAAGCATCGTCGGATGCAACCTATCTATCAATGTGTTTATCTATCTAAAGTTTCTCTGCATAAGGTGCGTTAAGGTTGCCATCTCTAGATAACAGTCGTTAAGCTTAGTGAGTGGCCGTCGGGCACCTTAAAAACGTTGGCTTACGCCTATCAGCATTTGAGCAGCTTGGCGTAGTATACTCTAAATCCCTTCGAATGTAGGGAGACCTGTATCTACCCGTATTTACCAGAGGGAGACTTTGTACAAAAGTCGTCTGCGTGGGTACCTCTGTCTCACCTATTTCTACCGCCAAGCAGCTATATATATATATATATTTTTATATAGCTATGTTCCGGTTTGAAGGGTGTTGAGATGTGGCAGATAAATTACTGAGTACTGTGATGAAACAGCCTTAGGTCACAAGATTGGCAGCGCGCGAGTAACATCCCGATGGTGTTCCAAACGTCAATAGGCTGCGTTGACTGCTTACCATCTAATGCGGGCCGTATGCTTGTTGACCAATCTAGTAGTATAAAAACAAAACTCTGGAGTGGGAAGAGTAAGGGTTGCTGTGGCATGTGTAATTTCAACATAGTCATAGACATATGAACGGATACGCTGAGATTTTTTACATTGATTTAGAGTCAGTTTGCGGAAATAAGTACATGCTTGTGAAATACCAATTTGATTTTGTTAAAATGATATCCAAAATCTGTCATGAGGTATTGACATCTTTATTTCTATATACACGCACAAATAACAATGTTATTTGTGCGTGTATAAAAGCCTTGGTATTTGGAACAAAAGTTGAACATTCTTTACGTGTGAATATTATTTTCACTGCTTGATATTCCAAAAAAGAATATAATATATGTAACCAGTTTCTTTAAAAAAAGAAAAGGCTAAAGCTTAATAAATCTATTTAATAATAATAAATCTATTTAATAATAAAGCTTAATAACTTTATCGAGTGATACAGAATCATATTACCCGCATGATATTAGGAGATAACCATAACCTTGATTACATCTTACGTATTGCGACCTTGACTGTTGCCGAGGTCTTCTGTAAAGGAATGTTCTACCCCAGTCAATCTACTTCTTGGATACGGTACCCTATTTTCAAAAGAGGTTCTGAAAAAAGAGAAACCTCTTTCTAAACCCTTTTTGAAATCGACTGCGTACACGTGTGCATGTAATTTAAACATCATCATATAATATTCCCAAAGCACATAACTTAAAAGAACCTGTGTACCAGCAATCTTTTTCAATGAAGTATACATCGAAATCCAAAACATACGGTGACCAAATCGGCTAAGAAGCCCATCAGAGTGTTACGTGACAGAATCGAATTTGTCCTACTAAAGCCGCTGCCTTTTTCTCACATTCGATGGACGAACAGATAGGGACCGTCCCAACGAATTGCCCAGCTAAATCCTTAACACTCAACTTCACTGAAACTTGCAGCTCTTTATAGGAAGCTAAATCAGATATAGTAGAACAAAAGAGACAATAATGGGCTTTGTCAGTTTTATCCTAAAGTTTGCCCTTTTTATGAAATAGTTACTTTTTGGGTTCCGTAACCAAATGAAGAAATATTATAATATTATACACGTATCTGACTTTTCGCTTCTCTGCTCTTTTTCTGAAAGTGATTGTTATATTGATGGTGTCTTGTGAATCTTGAAAACTGTTATAATTGCATATCTCACGTACGAGTATGTTCTAAACCTATATTAAAAAAACGATGTGGCACAAATTAGTTGTCAGCGATCAAAATAATTTTTTGCTAAAAATATATATATTATAGATTTATGTCAAACATTAACGAATACATTTTAGACATTATTTGAGGTTCAACATATAAAAAGGAAATCTCTCAAATTATGAATATTTGCCTCTAATATCTAACACTTTATATTCAATGTTAGTCCGATCCGATCTTTCTAACTAGCAGAGTTTTGATAACTGCAATTAATAAAGTTTTATGTAAATATTACACGAAAAATAACTTTTCGAACTAGCATAGTTTTAGGATTCATCAATAGTTATTAATAAAATGATACCATTTTCAAACCATATCTCTGAAGTTTGAGACAAATGAATAAAATTGATAAAATTTTATTCACAAGAAAAAGCAGGAAAATTTTCTGACTACCTTGAGTTATCAAAATTCATAAAATTTCTGTGAAATTAGATCATGTTTAAATCATAGTTTGTGTGGCTTTTAATCAGGTTAGTGTCAGATTACGATCTGGTTTGGGTCTAATAATAGAAATATATGTAAAAGAATTAGTTTAATTAGAGCTACTCTATAATGCATGACTGAATTGTAGTTTAATGGATCTTGAGAAAAACTCAAACATTTGTGAATTATATTTAACCATCAAGTGTTCGTTTGCGAGTAGGATTTATAACTTATTATTTGACGAGCTCGATGCCGTAGTGGTTAGTAATGCTACACTAACACCAAGACTCGTGGGTTCGATTCTCATACAGGACAAATATTTGTGTACACGAATATGTCTCTTTGTATTGGTCCGTTGGTATTTTCAGATAGGTAGGGTGCAACAAAGCAATGGCGCATCAGTCTGAGGAAGTACCTCCATCTAGCACAAAACCGTAACCAAATAATTAATATTTAATATTCTTCCCGACGTAGTAAAAAAATTAGGGTGCTTTGTTATTTTCTCCACTTTCATTATTTACAAACATACATAGTAATTGTTATTGACTGAAGTTGTTATCGTGAAAGTAAACTAAGTGATAGTATTGATTGTAGGTTTCTTTTTCTAATACCTAGTAAATCAATACAAAACATATAACTCGCCCACCTAAATAAGTGAAAGTCTATCTCAAGTATATTAGGTTATCCGTAAGATTATGAAGAGTATTTCCGTTAGCAGCTGAGATGGCAACGCGCAAGTAATATTTCTACTATTATATGTGTTTAAATCACTAATAGGCCGTGTGTTTATACTCTACCTCATGTAATTTATAAAACTTCTAAAAATAAATTAATGTATTGCTTTCAGCAAAAATCATAGCGGAAATAATGAAAACAAATCGTCATTCACAGTGCGAGGCAAACGCGCCTCGTGGGGTGCCCACCAGGTGCAAATATATTTCATGATTTAATTTGGGACTTAGGGAGCACCTCTATTGAATCGTGCAATCTTTTCATCGCATCGGCATTCTGCAAACATTCATTTCAGTATTGGTACAGAGGAAACAAACGAATCATCAAACATTTTGATATAGATAGAGCGTTAAACAAAATTGCGTGGTCATCCATAACACTTTATCAATAGCAGACAACTGTTTTATTTCAGGACAAATGGTTTTGGAAATATAACCACAGTAAAGCGCAGACACTGAACAAACGTACAAAAACAAAATCACGCATGGTTGGGCATGCCGCGAACCGCTCCAAAAATGAATTGCTATTTGCAATAATTGCAATTCCACTGAAACAATCATATTGTGTTTCTAATAATATATATTTGTTGTTTTTTTTCTATTTATAACATATTACTTAATATATAAATGTATGTATATATATCTTCACGCCTGGTCCCTTGCGGTGTAGGCAGAGAGAACCGAGCGCCATAAAACTGTTTTGTCATTCTTTGATCTTGCATTCTTTCTACATGTCCGAACCAACGGATCATGCCTTTACGTTAACACTGACACTCTCTTTCAGACCAACTTTCTTTCGTACATCATTATTTCGAACACGGTCAGCAAGCGTTATGCCACAAATTGTGCAATATATAAATGATGACTGAAAACCGTCGATGCTGGAAAGACTTGAAATTAGCACTCAATAATAATTTTAAGTGTCTTCATTTTTTTATAGCGTCATGCCGATCAGTGAATAAGTTTATAATGAAAGAAAAGGGCACATGTACGACTATATACACATATAGAGTTGAGTTCTGATATCAATGCAGAGTCTTAACCAATTTTTGTAGAGATGAAATAGATTCAAACTTTGAACCACATATCGCGGTATTACCATTTACAATTATTAAAAATAATAAAGAAGAAATTTTGTTTAAGAGAGGTAGGGCGCATCAAAGCATAAAGCAAAGCAAAGCATCAAAGCATCGGTTCTATAACAAACTTCCCAGCAATATAAGAGAATTGTCAATAAACAAATTTAAAACTACTATTAAAGCCAAATTGTGTAGCAGGGCATATTATAAAGTATCTGACTATATTTATGATAAAAATGCCTGGGAGTGAGTCGATCCAATTATAATGTAATTAATAAAATATGTAAATTTGTTTGGACACCAAAAGAGGGATGCCTGAGTTTTTTGGCAGTATTTTTATCAGTGCTCACCTAGTCATAAACTGCACGGTAGGGAAAAAAATTGTGACGATTCCAAACAAATGTAGCCATTTTTACGGAATAAAAAGATTTTGACTTTGGCTTTGACTTTGCATACGACGTCTGGGTAACACAGACACACTCTGTCTCACAGAAGACCGCTGCCAAATCGCGCGAGTGATACTTAATGTATATGTTTATACATATAACAAAATATTAGCAGGCAAGGGTTTAACATGGACCATTTTTCGAAATAGTGATCCTGATGGAGTCTACTATCTATACAGAAGTCCAAACAATCATTTTTAAAATATACGTCTGTATGCCAGTTTGTACTATTATACTCGTATTTGTCTTTTTGTGTCATAAGTTCAACAATATTCATAGCAAATTTTTTAGCTGAAGTGGATAATTTCGAGTCAACATTAAAAATCAACTTTTTGTATCGGATATATACAGCTTTGCTATATTAAACAAAAAAAAACGTGCTTTACGTGAAACCCGAAACCCTTCGAAACCCGTGTGGTCATATATGACCGCGAAATGTATGGGCAAAGGTATATAACGGGTTCTGAAGGCTTACGTCGCAGTTAGATAATATTTGATAAAAAACAGCTTGGCTGTAGATTCACTATACATATATGTATGTATATCTTCATGCCAGGTCCCTTGCGGGGTAGGCAGAGTGAACCGTGCACCATAAGACGCGGTCCTTACATACTTCACTCGCTTCTTTAACATTTATAGCTGTTTTCATGCACGCTCGCCGGTTCCTGGGGCTCCTGATATAACCTTTTGATAAAACACGACCAATTTGGTCATGGTAGGTTAGTCTCAGCCTTCCTCGGCTCCTACATCCTGCCACTTTTGCATTGTATATCTGTTTCGTCATTCTTTCGTCCTGCATTCTTTATACATGTCCGAACCAATGTATACTTCTCCAATTGATCGGAACTATTTTTTTTTATTTGGCGGTACTTTAATGAGCGATAGCACGTTGTTTATTTGTTACAATAGAGATACCTTTTCGTATCCCGTCCCTGTTGTTTTGTGTAAATTAAATTTATTTATTTTTATTTATTTATTACATTGTTTACATATTAATCTTTACAACTAATATTTTGCAGTATAATATAAACTTAAATAAAGTTTTTCCTTATACTGGAGTTCATTGTCGATCATCCACACATTATATTAGCCGAGAGGTAACATCAGATGTAAAATCAAGTAATAAATCATTTTTTTATACAACATCGGCAGGCATACGTTCCACTTGATGTAAAGTGGTTACCAAGTGCTATGAACGCCTGTAACACAAATAACTCACGCCTTGCCACGCACATTTACAACAATACCACAAACCTCCAGGGAGGTGTTATTTGGTTGCGGTCTTCTATGATGTGTAGGTACTTCCTCAGACTGCTTCAATGGGATCTAACCGTCTTCCGCCTCATCTTTTTCAAATATTCATTTGTTAGTTAACTAGATGTACCACGTATACTGCAGAGCGATTTTGCTCTTGAGAGTGACTTAGGCTACATAACATCTGCTGACGAATTATTCCGTCAGCGAAGTGGACGGAAAGGCGGGAGCGCTTTTGCTTGTCTCGTAAGCGTACGTTGATACATTTGCTTGTTTACTACCCAATGTGGTACGAAAATATATGTGTACGCGTGGTTGATATGTTCAGTGCAATGTGTAGTAATAGGTAATGTTAGCGTAGGAGGCGCGAGCCGTCGTCGGTCGGACAGCAGGGCCACGAGAAGAATACTAAGCAGGCACCGGCCCGCCAGGCCTCAGCTAATATTGTGCTGACTCACATACCTACCAGCTACTAATGCGCCCCTTTTATCGTTATTTCCTTTTAAATAGCTGAAACTTTTTTAATTAACTGTCTATGCTTCAAGACTGTCTTTTATTATTGCACACCGCGCGGGGCGCGTGTTTCTCTAAGACCACATAGGAAAACCTTAGAGTTCAACGATCAACTAAATAATCACATTGTACGAAATTTGTTAAGAAATCTGGAGGTTAGTTTTTGAATAAAAAATATTTTATTCTAGCAATTACTATTTATTAAAAGAAAACTTTACATACTCTCGTCGTTTGGCGATGATTATCTATGAGTTGCAGTGTCAGTTATAAGTTAACAATCTACAAGTATAGTAAGTAGTACTTGTTACTTCCACAATGAAATATTTTTTTACTAATTACTTTCTGTTCGCTGCGGTTTTATTCGTAGAGTTTATTTTTTCTAGTTTCGCCTAGAAGCTCCAAACATTTCTAAACGACATTGATCATATGAGATCATCCTGTCAAATTTTAATAAATCCTTCTTAGCGATATCCTGTTTCGGAATCCATTGGGATTGGTGGGTCAGCTATCTAAGCTTAAGGATTTGGCGAAGACACTGATTTTAGCATGAAGCGATTGCTGTCAGATCTTCACAACCCAGAGCGGAAAACAAGACCTTTCTTACGAGTAGATTAGGTCACGCGTACGCGTCTATCGAAATACAATTTCTTAGACGTGCGGGTTTCCTCACTATGTTTTCCATCACCGCCGAGCAAATCATAATTACATAAATCCGAAAACACGAATTTAGTGGTACATGCCATGATTTGAACCGTGGACCTGTTGTTCAATATGCTGATTTCTTATTTAGTGGGTTATCATTGCTCACAAATTTTAGTAAATCATTTAATGTTTTTGCAGTATACGTAACGGAATGACAGACAAACTAAAAATTAAATAAAACATTTTTTGGCTTGCCCCTCTACTATATTACAGATCAACAACATCACTATTAAAGCAAACTAAAACAAGACTCTAAAATAGTGAAACTGCTTTAACTATTGGAACTTCATAAGTTTTCTGAATTTCCGTAGTGTGTATGCAGGAACTTGACAATGTATTATAACGCTTTATTGATTGCGACCAGACTGTAATAACATGGGTTATTGCAACGGCCCGGTGATTCAGTACGTGTTCGCGTTCCTCAGAATGGATGCGGTTAGGATAGCATTCCACACAATGCCGCTATATGTATAGGATAGAGAAGTACATACTGATGTTCAGCATTCAGTTATGAATTATTATTGATAATTCATATGATACTGGCCTTTTAAATTTAAATTTTATATAGGATTTTTGCCTATTAGTAGTTGCCGTATGGTTCCCTATAAAATGTATTTTTAATTATTTCTTTTTACAATAAAGAAAACACCGTCTCCTAAAATATCTACTACGTGGAAATGCACTAAGTTAATTAATGCAATAAGTTACAAAATATTTGCTTCATTTCTTTAAATGGCTTTAATTATATATTATAGTGTCTATTTGTAGTTAAACAGTAAATATAAATATATTTTGAGACTAATTAGAATAAAATCAATGTATTAATAATATAATATACGTTTATTGTTATTTTTGGAATCGATGTCAGCGCATTTTATTAATTTTTTTTCTAAGCAGTCTGAAGAAACAAATTTATTCACCGCTAAGAAAACCCCATTGGTTGTGATCGACCGAAGTCACCTAGAGGAGAAGGTCAACTTGGCGTCCAGGAAACTTGGTGTGCTCTAAAGAGCAAAACAGCACTTCAGTGTGGAGCAAAAACTTATATTGTGAAGTCTCAAGTCAGACCGCACATGAAGTACTGTAGTCAACTTTGGACGGCAGCACCTGGATACCAACTAGAACCTTGTAATTCGGTTCAGAGACGACATGTAAAAATTGTGATACGGCGAGGAGTTCACCCTCACACACTGGAACCGCAATAGCTGAGTAATGTGCGGTTCCAGAGAAGTTTTCTACCGAGAACTCTCAAGTTGTTCAATTAAACTCTCAGCTTTCTCAAGTTTCCCAAGAGACTATAGCATGGAGCTCTTCAAGAAGAAGTGATTAGTAAGCTTGAAGTAAGTACATACGTGGTGGGCGTAAAGAGGATGTTACAGGATCAGCAATGCATGAGTAACACCCCTGGTATTGCCATATTAATAAATAAATCATAAAAGAAACTTTATTCATCTGTACAAACACATTGTCTGCGACCAATGACATTATTTCACAGTGCACTAATATATAGTAGCCCTTACATTCACATAGACGTATTGTACAGATAAAAAGGTAAGAGCCTCAGCGGAACCGCTGTTTTTCAGTCTCTGCCTTTGATTGATGACACACCGCCAGTATAGACGCTGCACATGTAGGTACCAATTAATACCACATGTTTTTAAACTTAAAATAGATGACAATAAATTGAATAAAAAATGACAAAAACAATATGTCGGTAAATCATTGTTAATTTCTTAATAAGACAACTAATTTCAAGACTTGGAGATCATGTCTAATCTATCAAACAATAAAACAAGGAACAACAAGAGAGTGAAACATACCACAATAGGATGCTTAAATGAAAATGATTTTTATCAGGAAGCTGGAGACAGCACTGTCCAACAACAGGCAGATTTTTGTTTTGATAACAGCCAGGCCTTACATTTATTTTTAAAACTTGTTATAGATTTGGATGTCTTAATAGGAGGGGGCAAATCGTTCCAACATTTTGCCGCTGGGTAACTAAATGCACCGCGAAACAGTTCGAGACGTCGCCGTGGCAGTACAATACGAGAGTTACGTTCTACTAACCTTTCGCGGTGTTTAACCCACTTCAGCTCTTGGTACAAATAAGCAGGTGTATGAGTATTTTTTAATTTAAATACAAGAGAAATTAATTTTAGTATACGGCGGTTTTTCATGCTCATCAGATTATAAATATTCAAGAAAGGAGTAATATGAGATCGTTTGGGAACATTATAGCAAAATCTGATACAGGAATTTTGTACGCGCTGAATCTTGTTTTCAGTTTTTTTGACTAGTATATGACTTTACTATGTCACCATAATCAAGATTAGATAAGACTAAGACGTCGCTCAACTTTAACCTTAATAAATAAATAAATATAAATAAATATTGTCGGACAAATTAGACAGCGCCACCTAGCCCCAAAGTAAGCGAAGCTTGTGTTATGGGTACTAGACAACTGATAAACATACGTAAATACTTTTTTTTTTTTGTAAATACATACTTATTATACATAGAAAATACCCAGACCAATACAAACAGACATGTTCATGCACACAAATATTTGTACTGTGTGGGAATCGAACCCACGAGCGTTGGTGTCAAAGTAGCGTAACAGCGCGTTTCACCACTGCGCCACCGAGCTCGTCAATGATTAGTGGTATAAAATAAAATAGTGACCGTAAACACCACTAAATGTATTTTTTTTTCAGTTATATTTCTATATTCTATTACATTTATAGATAATATTTCTATGGGACCAATCTGAAGGTATATCCTTTCGACTAAGAAAAAAAATGTTCAAATCGGTTCGTAAATGACGGAGTTCTGAGATACTTTTTTTGTAGAGGGTTAAAAACTATTGATTTGATTATTCTGAACACCTAATCAGAGTAAGTACGTCAAGATACTAAAATTTGCTATAAATTAACTCAAACACAAACACATACACTCACGCATTCTCTCTCTGATACAACCATACACACACCCACATCCAGTCACATATAGACATTCACCTATGTGTCTGTCTAAGTGTGTTAGTGTATGCACTCTCTCTATCTCCCTCTACACAGAGAGAGAGAGAGAGAGTGATCTCAAAAATTGTATATAATAATTCACGAAGCTTCGAATTGTAAACATATCAATAATATAAAGTAACGAATTTACAGTTAGATCAGAAGTTTCAGAGATCATTTCATAGATCATTTCATAGATTTAAACAAACGAAATCTAGATAATAATATCATACCAGGTTCGAGTTCATATATAAAGTAGGAATACAATTGGACTCGAATATATAGAATCCAAAACAGTAATTTCTAAAATGTTTACTGTCTGTTTGTTCACATTTTGTACGTATATCACGCAAAATATATACTGATTAGTAGACAGTACATTAGTATGAATTTTTATACGGCTTAGCTTACTTATCGAGTACGGCGAACTGAGATAGTTCTAATGAGATATAATTATCATTTCATGCACAAAATAGTTCTAAATAAATTATCTGAATAAAACATTTATGGGATCTCTAAACATAGGGACAATCATTGCTTGTTCAACGGTACGGAATATTATTATATGTTATAATGACATTTGGTGTGTATCTAGTCCGCCTCATGTCATCATGTCGATAGAATAGGTATGGATGGCTGATTGGATAGCATGTTTTGATATTCAAATTATGTAATTGCAACTCAATGCAATTTGGTGTATGTTCCACAAATAATCCATATCTGCCGGTATATAACATTGACCTACAGGATACAACTAGAATGTCGATTTCTTACATTAATAGTGTTCCGCATATGTCACACGAGAGGCAAAATGGGTACTGGTTGACAATTTTGAATTATTTAATGTATCTTTTTAAAACATGTCAGTTTCCCCAAACAAACGTGTTTAGATTACTAATCAATTTAAATCTGATATTAGAAATGGGAAATTCAAAATAACAAAATGGCGTAACGCTTGTAGATCACGTTCGTAATGATAATGTAAGAAAGTGAGTTGGTCTGAAAGAGAGTGTTGATGTTAAAATAAGAAGAGGCATGCTTCGTTAGTAATAGCAAAATTAGATGTGGTATATTTATACAATTCACAACCGTTTTCCTATCAGGTGCCCAATAATATCTCCCATCAGAACGCTACGAAAGTGTTATAAAATCACAAAGAAAGAACATTAAACAAGGTAGCACAAGTGCGTTAGTCCCAACGAGAGTATAGTCAGTTTGTAACTTTTCGTTTCTTTATCGCATCGTTGAAATCGTACTTCTTTGTGAGTAATCCCTCCACGTCCCGGCGATGTCGCCGACGAAGATAGAGCACGATCTTCACAAATAATGTCACATGCGATTCGTTTCAGACGACGTGACTCGCATCACCGTGGTTGCCTGCCGTGCCGTGCATAATGGGATAAATATGCTGCGGTTATGTGTCCCCACATGGCCCTTGAATTAAGTGAACACTATTCACTGCACGCGGCGAAACTTCCTTGGCTGCCCGCTTGATTAACTAGATTGTGTTTACCTTTACATTTGCCTTATTAAATGCAAGATGTTTGCCCGGGACGCGGCCGCTTAGCGCAGCGACGTCGACGAGTCGTCTGCATCTCATTATAATAATGTAGAAACACACGTTTAATGAGCACCGAGTTAAAATCCCCTTTAAAAGATGAAGACGTTATTTGATATATAATGACATATAATTTTGGAGCTACGAAAGTCTACTTGTCATGTTAAATAACTTAATCATTTCGTAATATTCATCTTGTATAAATAACTAGCTAATGTGTGAAATAAGAAGTGAGATTTAAGGATCGTCTCAAGTAAAATATGTAATTTGAGATAAAGCGGCATCCCATTCCAGATAAGATGCAGCACGACCCACGTCGAGAGCCATCCGACTCGTTACGAGCCGCCCGAAGCGAGGTGTGATACAAAATCATCAATCTTACCCGAGATTGTACTATTAAATGCCTCTTCGCTCTTTTCCCTCGAACTCGAGACCAGAAACAAATGTAAAAAGTTGTGTGATAAGTTCAATTTGAATTTGTAAAGCCCCTTTCAGCGTTTCTCGCCTGTTTATCTCGGCGAGGAAAGAACTGGAAATACAAAAGTAAGAGATAGGAAATGAAGAGGCGGAAAAAAGTGTCGGGTGTGGAACAAACGCGGAAAAGTTGGCGTTATCCGGGAGACAAGTTAAATCGCAATTTATTAGGGCGTACCGGCGGATTTAGCGCGGGCGCGGCCCAGCGCGACGTCGCCGCCGCCCGTCGCCTCTGTCGCCGCCAGCGCCGATCTCCTTTGATCCATGATAAGGATTTTGGCCTACACCAAGAACTTTTTCACAATTTGTCCGCTAATCGAACTAATGTTGTATGAAATAACTAAAAGTGTATTACCGTTCTAACTTTTTTACCGAAAGATAAACTTCGATTTCGATCGATTATGTTTTATCAAAAGATGATTTCAGGAAGGTTTGAAAAAGCTAGAACAGGATATGAAAAATTAAAGAAGCGAGCGAGGTTTGTAATGATCGCGTCTTGTGATTCTTTCAGTCTACGCAGTAAGGGGAAGGGAAAAGGAAGCAGGTATAGATAGATAGAAAGGCAAACTTAACATTCCACTTTTAGTACCTAATATACCTTCATGCCTCTATATTGTTAGCATATTATACTGACAAAGAAAGAAACCTTTATAGTTCACTCCAAGAAATCGTCAAGGCGCTACAAGGTCTTTGTAAATCTCGCTTGCTTCTTTAACATTCATAGTTGTAATCAGCCAGTTCTCAGGGCTCATGAAATCACCTTCCGATAAAAAACGATCAAGTTTATGTGATTATGACACCAAGAACCATCTATATATATATATATCATATTTCTTTCCTAAGGGTATAACTAGCACTAGCTAGTCGATTTACAGTGTTGGAAAATTATGTAATAGCTAAGACACTTTTAGGTCAGACCAATCAATTTTGATAAGAACAGTGGCGGTGGCCAATTTCTTTGTCGATTTGCACTGACATATTTGTTAGCATTTTGTACCTAATAAAAGGGAAATGGAGCTCTAAAAATCTGTCGCAGGTATGGCATGTCTCGTGGTTTGATTAATAAATGTTTACAAAAATAGGTGCATTTGCAGTCATAGTTTCGCTCAGATTGTAGTCTACAATAAGAAGTCTAAATTTGATGGCACTTTCTTACGCACAATGCAATTATTTATTGGATATTTCCACATTTATTCTTTGTGTATTCGTAGACAATGAAAATTTGATGTAAGTTATTAAATTTTCGCGTCGTAAAATATATATAAATTTACATAATGCGGGATTTAACGCGTAACTTAGGTTATATTACCTTTGTATTTCCCGATGTTTCGGCGGAGTTGCTTCAGCCGTGGTAACGGGCGGATTAGATGGTGGTGCACGGCGTCGGCGGCTGCGCTCGAAGGTGTTTTCTTCAACTAGCCTTTCTTGGTCATCGTATTTGTCATAGTCACTTCACATGACACTAATAGTGTCCACGGGCGCATTTCACGATAAATCGCGATATATTAATTTTCCTACCACTGGCTACCACGCCGGCGACAGCTTATATCCATCTTCACGATTAAAATTTTTATGTTTTTTTTAATAATTTTAATCTAATTCTCCAGCAAGATTATATATATTCCGTTCTCTAAAATAGCAAAACACCTGTGTATGTACACCAAAGGATGTAATTCCGTAACAGACACCGGGTGTCTACAATATTTATTGCAGTTACGGCAGTTCTTATATTGGACAGACTAAGCGTACCATCGTAGAGAGAGTCAAAGAGCACATTGCAGCTGTAAATAATCGTCAGACGACAAAATTAGCGATAGCCGAACATCTGCTCGACTCCAACACTAACCACTGGATTGAGCTCCACCGGCCAAAGGTTTTGTCTACCGATCGCCAATATTGCCGCCGAATGGATTGCGAAGGGATTGAAATTGAAAAACATAAAAATTTAACCGTGAGGATGGATATAATTTGTCGCGGCCATGGCAGCCATGGCAGCATAGGAAAATCTCGCGATTTATCTTCGAATGCGCTCGTGGACATTATTAGTGTCGTGTGTAGTGACTATCACAAATACATAGACCAAGAGAGGGTAGTTGAAGAAAACACCTCCGAGCGCAGCCAGCGACGCCACGCACCGTCAGTCTACCCGTGGCCACGGCTGACGCAACTCAGCCGTAACGTCGGGAAATACATAGGCAATGTTTTTACCTAAATTACGCGTTAAGTCCAGCGACTTATCAAAAGGTTATACACCAACATTAATGTATTTTAAAATGGCGCAAGTAGTACTATATCTACGTACAGTTATTTATTATGACACTTTGCTCTAACAAAGAGACAAATGATACTTGTCGTTAGAAAGAGATGAATATATATCTTAAGACATTTATGCTTTGTGGCGACGTACGTATAGCAGCGACGCGAGAGCGTGGCCGATTGAATGCGAGTTGGGCAATTACCTTACTTTCGTATTGCCATTCTAGAGCGTGTACGTCGTATCTATAACTATAAAAACATCTTAGGTTAAGTCCCGCATTATATAAATTTATGAAGATTCAATAATTGACACCTTTTATCCTTTTATGTATAAAAATTATGTTCGTATTTCATATAAACTTAAATGAATCTTAAGAGTTTAATAACTCTAAGTTAACTCTCTATAAGGAGCAAAAAACGTTCGTTATCTATATTCACAAGCGATTTTTTTTGTGTGCAATAACTAATTAAATATACCAAGTCATCTAGGGGAGCGGGACGAAGGCAGACCATACAGTGGACAGTCAGGACTGGACACACGCACTATCGTTCTTAGGTACCCTCAAAAAATATGGTACACCCACCAACGGAACTGACAGATTGTCTTAATGGGTATTCCCAAGGCATATCCAGAGGAGACCGCCCTCTATCAAGGGGCAAATGAAAGCACCGTACGATCGGAGTTACGTCCTACTAATGTTATAAATGCGAAAGTTTGTATGTATGGATGTTTGTTGCTCTTTCATGCTTAAACGGCTGAACGAATTTGAATGAAATTTGGCACGTAGATACATTATGATCTGGATTAACACATAGGCTACGGTATTTGACTCAACGCGGGCAGCAGCTAGTCTTTAATATGCCGAAGTCTAAAGGCATCATAGCCGCCGTTTCGCTAGAACGCTAGCGAGCACTAAACAAGACCTATAAACAGAAGTTACTTACTGTTGCTATCAAGAGTGCACCGGCCCTGCCTGTTGTACATCTATTATACTCAACCGAACGTATCCAAAGACAAGTGGGCCAACAACATGATCATGAATATGGGTTGGTTTCCTAACAGTAGTACCCCGCTCCATAATTCACTTCTGTAAAATGCTATATGTTTAGGTTTATTTGCCTTCTAGATTATTTACACCTTTTTGGCGAACTCGGTGGCGCAGTCGTGAATAACGCAATTTTGACACAAACGCTCGTAAGTTCGATTCCCATACAAGACAAACATTTGTGTGCAAGAACATCTCTGTTTGTCTTGGTCTGGATGTTTTAAGAGAGGTAGGGCACATCAAAGCAGCTCGTCTGGGGAAGTACCTCCACCTCACAGAAAACCGCAGCCAAATAACAACTCCATATAGGATTATTGTTCCTGCGTGTGAGTGAGGTCACCAGTAAGCTCCTAAGGAGTTGCTGTATTAGAAGCAGAGGAGGTATCGCGCGAGTGATACTTAACGTATTACAAGCGTTCATCGGCTACGGTAATTCACATCGTATGCTTGATTGCCTTCCGACGTTGTAAAAAATTACATCAAATTTTGTTTCTTTCATTAGTTATTAAGCATTGAAACATATTATTATATCCCATACTAGCGGAGCTGACAAACGTCCCGCCCCAAAGCAAAAAACACCCTAGAAGTTTGCAGCTCTACCAGCTACCCACTCGAACACACACACACACACACACACACACAATATTTCGTCAATATCGGTCCAACCGATGAACGGTGAAGACGTTCACTGACGTACACACATACAGAAGAAATCAATATATGCATAAAGATATTTTACTCTGTATACCTACTATTAAGGTACTCAGGATATCCTGAGTATTGAGTGCCTACTATATTCAGAAATATCACACCTGAATATATACTGAGGAGTGAAATATCTGACTAGTTTTCTTAGATTTGTCGTCGACTGCGTGCGAATTATTTAATCCGGAAAACAATTATTGCCCAATAATCAAAATTTTGTATTAAGGGACAACTTTGAATAAAAAAATAACCTGTAATGACATAGTAGGTACGATATGTGAAATTCAGAGCCTACTGCCATTTTTAAGGTCACTATGTAATTGAGTTGACGATACAATCATCGTTGAATTTTCAAACCTTTGTAAGAGCCGCTAAAACTGATTACGTAACTTCATTAATTTATAGATACGTGTTCGACGCTCCTGTATTTACGTAACCTACATGAAGTATTTGATCGTCAGCTAAACTGCGTTACTCTTCCCTGATCTGCAGACAAATTATAATTGGAAGTATTATGATGACGCATTGTACTAATATACGAGTATTACGAGTATAACAAACTAAGCTATAGTTTGTTCATACATCTAACGTTACTCGATGTTTACCTATCGATTAAAGTGAAATTTTGCAATTTTTTATACTTTTTCGTGAGGCAACCAAGTATATGTGGCTCATCTGATGTGTAGCGGTTGTCGTTAGCAACAAGGGATGCGCAGGTTATGTTCGCTCGTGCTTTGATTAACATTCTGCTAACGCAGCGCCTTCTCAGTGGTTTTCTAATAACTTCCCTTGCAAGAACATACTTTTTTTTTGTTTTTCATTTATTTTTACTTATGATAGGTACATGTTTTCATAATTCTGTATTATGTTGGCATGGTATGCGCCCTTAACATTAGTTTATTTATACCTACCTAGCATTGACACTTACAAAATGTTTTTGGGTGGGCACAACAATGCCGGTATTGCAGGCACCATAGAAACCATATAGAAACATATACCTGCAACACCCGCGCTGTCTCGCCAGAAAGAGACATTTTAACCAATAATTAAATTAATTAATTAATTAAAATATTTATTATTTTCTTACATTATGGTAAAATACAACCAATAATTAAAAATAATAATAATAAAAAAAAAACTATATTAATCTATCACGACCAAATTAATCGCGTTTTATCAGAGGGTGATATTACCCTAAGAAATTGGCGAGAATGCATATAAAGAGCTATGAATGTTAAAGAAGCGAGCGAGGATCGCGTGGCGCTCGGTACCCTCCAGCTTATCCCGCAAGGGACCAGGCGTGAAGATATACATACATACACAATAAATAAAAGAAAAATTAATCTATCCATAACATAGTTGAAAAATTCACGAAATACTGCACGAA
Source organism: Pyralis farinalis (assembly GCA_947507595.1). Classification (NCBI taxonomy): domain Eukaryota; kingdom Metazoa; phylum Arthropoda; class Insecta; order Lepidoptera; family Pyralidae; genus Pyralis; species Pyralis farinalis. The sequence continues at coordinate 20,447,192 of OX382259.1, read as the reverse complement.
ATTTTATGTCGCTGCGGTCTTCCGTAAGATAAAGATATTTCCGTATCCAGGTTCCTTCTTTTCTATGTCTATATGCTTAATAAAACTGTAGCGGAGTAAAGATTGCACATGGAATACTTATACGAAATTATTAAATTATAAACAGTATTATGAAAGTTTGTTGTTTATCTATCCTCTAGCAAAAACTATCAAACGGATTTTAAATTTGAATATAGTCTACGGCTCAACATTTAGTGTTACTTCAATGTAACTATAATATATGTTTGCATACATATGTCTATACTAAGAGCGCAGAGCGGAAGAGTTTGTTTGTTTGATTTCTTGTTTGTTTGACGCGCTGGTCTCTGGAACTGCCGGTTGGATTTGAAAAATTCTTTTTGTATTTGATAGTCCAATTCTTGAGGAATATAAACCTTTCTAATATAAAATATGAGGTTATTCGACACCACGATACGAATCTTTGAAGTCGAGAAATAAAAAAGAAAGTAAGAAAAGCGGCTCCGGATATATAACGCTTACCTCTTCCGCCAAAATTAAATTTTATAATATCAAGGGTTTATCACGCGAGTTTACTTTGGACGGCTATTAGACTAACCGCGAAGGCATTATGCCTTATAGCAAGACGCAAGACTTTCCATTTTAAAACATGTAATGCATGTAAACAAATTCAAATTTTATAAATTTCTGAAATGTTACTGTTTCGTTAAGCTAGAAATTTAATCAGAGTAAATTATGTAAGGAAAACCTAATGTAAAAATCTGTTGAAATGCTTCAGTAGTTCGGGGAAAAATTAACCCACACAAATGTACCCACGTACATACACGTAGCGATACTCTTAAAAATGTCGTAGAGTTATTTAGGAAGCATTGATACCTAAAAATAAATACAAATTAAAATAACTTCTCCTATAAATGCGTAGTTAAAAAGATAAAGGAAAAAGGTAAAGCAATTTATATGTGCAAGAGAGTTTATTTATCTTCCCTTTTTACGATTGTACCATTGTCCAACCACTATTAGGTAGTGTAGCGAATAAATTACAGAGATGAAAACACAGAATTATGTATGGACACACATGATATTGTAGTCGTGGAGAAAAGAATTGAAATTTCTCACCACTATTTATATTTATATTTCACTATATACCCGTGTTTACACTTACATGTATATTCCATTGTTTAATAAGGTGAACTGAATATGCCCCTTAAACAAATATCTAAATTTTTTTAGGGGTTTCTTCCTTAAAATTTTAGAATCTGGCTGAACACACTGTGCTTGACTATTTTTTTGTGTATAATCGCGTTTTTTTTATGAAAGTCACCTATATAGATAAACTTAAAAAGTAAAACCTAAAAATAATTTGATTTTAAACAAATTTGATCCCAATCGTCTGAGCCATTACCGATTCGAAATGTTACGCAATATAATTTCAACTTTTTTTTGCCCACCTGATGTATCGTCCCTGGTGTACGGTTACCATAGCCTATAAACGCTTTCAGTACATTAAGTATTACTCGCGCGATACCACCTCTACTGCTAACACAGCAACTCCATAGGAGCTTACTGGTGACCTCACACTTACGCAGGAACACAACAACTCTCTAGGGAGTTGTTATTTGGCTGCGGTTTTCTGTGAGGTGGAGGTACTTCCCTAGATGGGCTGCTTCGATGCATCCTTCCTCTCTTAAAAATACCCACACCAAGACAAACAGACATGTTCATGCAGACAAATGTTTGTCCTGTGTGGGAGTCGAACCCACGAGCGTTGGTGTCAAAGTAACGTATCAACGCGTTATAGTTTTAAACAGTTTTATACGATGAGCATACTTGTAACATGTACACTTATTCGAATGTGTGAATATAATACACATTTCTCAAAAATATACCAATTTAATTGAGAAAGACGTCGAAAAGTGCAGTTTGAAAAGGAAAGGATTATATTTTAACATTGATCAGTTTAAGTACATTCAACAAACAAATAACAAAAAAAAGCTTTATTACAACATAACTATAACCACTACCACCTACAAGTTGCTCACCGTCATATTACTAATTTCGTCTGTACGTGATACATCCTGCCCACTAACAAACGCGGCTCTGGCAAAACAGAAGTTAGCGACATGTGATTAGCCGCGCGACTGGAGAGTCTTACGGAAGATCTCAGCTACATAACATATGCCTGGTAAGCTCTTGTATTTGTGTGAGTGAGTATGGACTAATAATGACATGATGGACTACTCGAAGAGGAATGTATGTTCAAGCCATCTAGAACATCAGCGGAGGGAGTAGATAACGTGCCCCGAGTAGAACGATTACACGTAAGACCGCTAGTAATACCTACATAGATGAAACCATAGGCCAGGTTTTACGGCATCAATTGCGTTTTTTATTAATATGCTACATAAATTTGCACAACTTACGAGTGATGCCCCTGGTATTACAATCGTTCATAGATTACGGGAAATAAACAACATATTTCTAATTGTTAAAGCTTTTACGTCAGAAAATTGAAAACAATTATCAACGAGACTCTGGCGAGTTGGAAGTCCGGTTGTCCAGCCAGGCTATTTATGGGCAATAATTTCAGAATGCAAACACAAATAATATGTGTGTCGGTAACAGAAGTCTAGGGTTTTTAGGCGGCCAGACGGCCAAAGTGGAAAACGCAGTTACAGTAGAACTAAGGATGCCAAAGTAAGAAATAGAATAATATGGAGGATTTTAATTTACTAGGAATCTCAAACCAGGCACGTGTAATAACCGGATTGTGGAGCCGATATGATGTGTATGGATGTATGGGAGTTAAAACAAAAACTGCAAATTCAGAGATTCACGGCGGAAATGTATGTATAATATATGTAGTATATATATAATGATATAACCTTTACTTTAATCATACATCGAGCGAAGGAGCGGAAGTAATGCCCGGTGTTTCCCACCTATATGGAATCGAAGACGAGGAAATCGGACTAAAAAATGCCTTATTTAATAGAGAGATAGTCCCAAAAAGTGGCTAGAATTGATTAGATTGAATGCGAAAAAGTGCTTCTAATGCACTCTCTATATGTGAAACTCTATATATAGTGCATTAGAAGTGGCCTGCAGTCAGCGCCTGCAGTGGATAGATTCAGGATGATGATCATGTATACAATTTCAATACTGCAGTTGTTTAAATGCACTTGAATATCAATCCTCCGTGACACACTGTAGGGTCAGGACTGACAGATAATGAACTTTTCCTATTCACTGTTGTTAAAGTCATAAATTAATAGTACAGTTTTAATGAAGCACTTCGAATAATTCCCGACGTAATGGCGCATGGCGGCGCAGCGTGAGTGTAGCTAACGTCTGTGTTGACATATCATATTTAGCTCAGCGCGAATTATATAAATATTTTTGAAAACCAGCATACTAAATATTTTTTTCTATTTCCTCATGAAATATTGCATATATATTTTATTTTAATAAAACCTTACTCATTTATTAGTATATTTATTTTGTGAATTTTAAAATTTTCTCTATTACCGGTCTCAACACAAAAGTACCTATATTTATTATTGATTGCGTGGGAGTCCTTCTTAATATTCAAGATAGAGCAATTTCTAGAAACAATTGTCGATTTTCACAAAACAATCTCTGAGACGAAATTTCATGAAGAAAAGCATTATTAGTTTTTTTTTCTGGAATCGTCGATAACAGACTACGTTTGTTAAATCTCATTTTTCGGCTCGTTTTTCTTTCACTAAAACTTTCCATCAAATTCTCGAAGTCCAGAGAAAAATACGATTACGATACTTTCACTACTACTTACTTGGAAAATAAAAAACAATTCTTTGATATCGAAAAGCTGTAAATGAATTAAGTTGAGATTTTGAAATCAGGCTTTTATTATTTTAGATTTTTGCACCGTAGGGAATGCTATAGGATTACTTTGTAATTCGCCTATCTTTTGTACCTCAAAAATAATCAGAAATCAAAACCTAATGAGTGCTTACAGTCGTTTTAAAATAATGAAATTTAGTAAGAAGCAATAGCACAAGTTTAGGAGAAAATAAAAAAAAAGCCTCCTAATGTAGTTCTATTGCTTGTCTGTTTCTTTTAAGAATTCGAAATATAATTTATAGTTATGTTTAAAATGTTAATTTTAATTCTTCAGTAATAATAATCGTCATTTTTACGTCTTCCTGTTTGTCTAGTAAATCTATCTGTACCTGTCTGTGAATATACAAGAACAGACATACTTATTTCAATTTAGCAATTTAACACATCGTCAATCATCCACATGGTATCATCTTCCTGGTATTTTAAATCCTTTTGCGGTATGTCCGCCACTAATTGTGGCGGGGACTAATCGGATCCGCTTTCGTGTGCAGATTCCATTATCTGTAGGATCGCGTCGACTCGCCCATACATATTCATATGTCGCCCGACTCTCACGCCGGCTCAATCAAATTATACTGCATATTAACTAATTTTTTCGATTTTCGTACGGATGTCTAAAATGCCTTTATCAAATCGGAGACTGTTCCACTTCGACCCCGCTTCTCCGTATCGAAGTTCAGGAAACAAACTTTTTAATTAGTCTGCCAGGACAAACAAGCTGTGTCTCCTTAGTTCCGATACACACAAGTATGTACTTATTTGTCTTCCCCAGAATAGAACTCTGCCTTGTTAGTTATTTTAGGTGATTTATCGACTGCTTCCTCTGTAAGTACTCTTCGATTTTAATATTTACCGACAAACACAGGTGTATTCCAAGACAAAGTTGTAGATTAATTAACCTCATTAGATATATGTGTTACTTACTGAACCGCTCTGCCTATGTAGGAAATCTAATAACATAACAGGATTGTTTGTCTTACGGCGAGATGCTGTAATGAATAGTCAACATGCTGGCGACGGCACATTGTATCCTCGTTATGAACTCGATCAACGTTGTTTTAATATGGCTATTATAACCATGTTTACTGCATATTAAACTGTAGTCGTATCTAAAATTACATAGCAACAGGATGGATGGTTTGAAAGTGTTTTTTTTAGGTGCGATGAAGAGCTAAGCGAAAATTAATTGCGGGAAAGCGTTGTAATTGTAGTGTTAATTTGAAAGTGTCATGGCATGGCGCAGTGTTAGCCGGCGTGAAGCGTGGCGCGCCGGTCTCGCTCGGTGCTGGGTGATCGCGCCGCCGCCGCTCCTAGTCGTGTGCGTCGACCGCGACTGCCAGGCGCCACAATTACACAAGCCTCCGTAAATCATAAACATCAACCCTCCATTTAATCCAAATAGTCCGTCGTTAGTCGAGCAGCCTGCGTCTAATTTGTCTCCGGTAACTGGAGATTAATTTATTAACATTAATTACATGACAATAACTATTATATTAGTTCGTGATCTCTGTACGTTTACAGTTCGAAATCGTCTGGATTAGAGTTATGACGATATTTATTACAAATCATAATGAAGTGTGTTTATTACTTATTATAAAGCGTAATTATGTAACGTACTAAAACTTATTTAGTATATCAAAGACAAACAGGAACTTGAAGATGAGTACTTAGATGTTTAGAAATAACAAACAATATTACCTATAGTAGTAGTATCAAAAAATACAGCTGAGTGAACAAGTTGTATACCTGTGCAAACAATGTTCAAGATGGCTAGATAAAATCGTAATATAAAGAATATTTTGAAGAATTTGTTATGAACTTTGAAGTACTGATTTACTTTTAGAATTCTAATGTAGGTATTGCAAAGATTTGTTGTACCAAGGCCCAAGACTTTGATCGAATATAAAATGAAGATAAATCGATCTGTAAAGATGAAACAAAGTTTCTTGGGCGTTCAACTTTTGCACTTAGATACGTATTTTTTTTTTTTTAATAAAATCTTAGTATTATTTAATTTAGTTTCTCATAATTTTAATTATTTGTTAATCAGAATTTCAGAAATATTAATTGGGAAAGGTAAAACGCGGAAATAACCTCAGGTTTCTTTTAAATCGTCAATTATAACTAGTCCAAATTCCATATTGTAATTTAAAAATAAACACAAAAAAATAAGTTAAACGTCCCAAATTCCAATTCCAAATTCAAAACAAAGAGTTAAAAAATGAAAAATTTCTATGTAACAGTATGGCCATAAATACTGTTACATAGTCAAAAACTTCTTTCGATTTCCCGCGGTTTTACATATTTTTTTGTGTTTATTATTAAATTACGATATGGAATTTGGTCTTAAAGAAAATTTGACACTACACAACTACACCGGCTGTTAATGCTGTTAAAGTCAGAATTCGCCGAAACCCCATTAGGAAACAAAAAATCCTATTACGAGAAATGAAGATTCCCACTAGGACTCTGTAGCGTGTAATAAAACAAGCCCTTGCGCTTGGCGCTTATCGTATCGATATGCAGGACATGCCCTAAATTCTTACAGTTGAAGAGAGTGGATCGATCAAAACGCCTTCTGACCCGATACGCAGCCGAACCCACAGCAATTGGCCTCACCCCGCCATCTTTTTTGGACAGGGCAATGAGGTACGCACCGTACAAAATAGGTACTATAGTGGTATTAACGTTTCCTGCTAGCATTTGTTTAATTAACTTCGTAATAAACAAAAGTAGTTTTTTACCTGCACACCTAAATTCTAAAAGCAATTTTTCTCAGTCATCTATCGTGTTTCTTTCAGTGCAATTTGATAAAAGTTGAGTCGAAGAGTTAGCAATGGAGATTCTCGCACCTGGAGGTATCCACTTAACCACTGGAATATCCATTTTAAAATGAGCGAGTTTTTTTTATGAAACGGTTCGATTGGAGTAGTGATAGATGAGTTACAAGGATTCTGGGTGATCAAAGAGGTAGAGATGGTTGAATTTTGCGAACAAGAATACTAACTATTACCATTTTATTATTCTCTCGTCTAAACTCTCCTAATGCTCTTTTTATATAACGTTCATTTGTCATAATCTTCTTTTTTACTAAATCAAGAGTACTTAAGTATTAAGCAGTACGACATTGCTGGGTTAGGTTAGACTTGTGACCATTAAAAACAGAGCGAGCTAGTCTCGACATGCGTTTGATTGTTCAATTAGGAAATACAGGCGTTTAAATAATATTAATCGAAATGAAAATTAGTTGAAATATTGTATGTCAATTGAACATTTATGTCAAATGGTTATAAAGTAAATGAATATTAGGTCACATGAATATTTATTCTAACTGACTTTATATGAAGTGACGTTATACATAAAAAATATATTAAATGTTGTTCGGCGAAACAAGGGAGAACCATAAAACTCTTATCCGTATACTAAGTAACTTAGGCCATATAGTTAATAACCTATCTACCGAAGACGTTTGCCGTACCATCTACCAACACACTGTATGTATACAAATAGCGTCTTTTCATTTCCCTATTTTATTAATTTTCCCCAGCAATATGTTGCACCGGTTTCCTGAACTATAGCTGGCTTGGATGTAACTAAATGAAGCATAACTTTTTATAGCGGTTTTTGTTTTGGGTACGTACTCCCAGTTAATATAACTTTACCTGTTTGAGCGATGCGGCTTTTAGAAATTTCAACCAAATATTATGTAGTCCGCATTTTTGCTACCGTATGTTATTTTTGCAACTATACGACTACATAGTACATTAATAACTCATTCAACTCGCGTGAGTAGAAATTTAGACAATGTGCTTAATAGATTCCTCCTCCTAGCGCTATCCCGTTTCCTATCAGTATCTGGGATACTGCGAGCGACTGCCGTCGAATCTCTACAAGCCAGAGGAAACTCAGACCTTTCTTAGCTTAGATCAAATGTCTTTCGAAATATAATTTTTTGGACATGCGGGTTTCCTCACGATGTTTTTCTTCACGGCCGAGCAAGTGATAATTACATCCGAAATCACCTATTTGGTACATGCCCACACGATGATTCAAACCCTGGACCGTCGAGTAATGGGTCAGTTTTTGTACACTGCTATCATTGCTCTTGATATACTCAGCAGACCGTGTGACGAATATTCAACGAGAGTTCATTCAACTCGCGTAAATAGAAACCTATGCTAGATATGCTTAACAGATTGTGTGACGAATATTTCTCTTTGAATCGGGAAATATTTAAAGTGCTATCAATACATTTCATCCAATTTGCATGAATTTTAAGCTCGGGCTGGAGAGCTAGTTTTTATCGTTTTTTATTGCCGACATTTAACTCCTGCGGTTGAAATCATTCAGGTTTTGTATATATCTGTTGCGAGGAGAGTGCTTTTAATTAGCTTTCAAAGCTATCGAAGACTCTTTTAACTACGCCATAATAAATAAAAACAGAAGCATTTATGCTGTTGCTGCCTTGTACGCACAGAGTTATTGCATACTCGCATCATCCTGTATTTCAACTGACCCTATTAAATACTTGTTAAATAAATGACATGTGAGTAATCTAGCAGTCGCTATTTTAGCACCAAGAGTTGTATGTTCGATTCCCGCTCAAGACACAGGTACAGTTGTATGGACATATATTTGTTTTGGTTAGGGTGTTTTCTATGTTAACTAAAGCACATATCAAGGTTCTGTCAACCAACACTTTTTACATGGGGGTTGGCAGAGTAAAAATTTATAAAAAACCAGTTTATTGATTTTTGTGATTAGATTATACAAATTGAAAGATAGACATACCTATAAAAAAACGTAAATGTATGTTAACGTTTTTGTACATGTTAAATGCAGTTTTGAGGCTTGTTATTTTTGCAGATAATATAAAAACAATTTTATATGTGTTCCAAGGAACTTTTTACTTATCTTTGTAAAATTTTAAGCTGGTCGACTATACTCGTAAAACAGTAAAATCTACTTAAATTGAAAGTTTTGTGTTTTAGTTATTAATATTATTAACTTATATTTTATATATAACATATATTTTAGCGGGTAGTATACATAACTCAAACTCTTAAATTATAATATCAAAAAGAATGTTAACTTATAATATTTTTGAAAGATCTATCAAACAAAAAACTACAACGATAAACTACTACAGTAAAACAAAATTAAACCTTATTTTCAAATAGAGGAGGTCCCTAAAACAATATTCTTTTTAAATTTTATTATTTACCATTGTCGGCGTTGATAATATGTAAAATTATAACAAACAGACGGATATACACTATAAGGGTTCCTGGTTTTACTACCGAACCCAAAAAATGTACTTATAAATATAATGCATAAATGCTTGTTTATCAGTTGTATCTACTATCCATAGCAGGTATACGCTTTTAATGAGAAGACGTTGCGTAATGTGTCTGGAAATATTAATTTATTAACCGGCGTGGTGAAATATCTACGAAATTACTTATTGATATCTGCCTACTACTACAATTTTATAGACTTGTTGACATCCCAGTCATAATGTATTACAATTACATTATTCATCATGTCACACAATCAACACGTACATTTTTTACTGAGTCAAAACGCAACATGGAGGGTTTGTTTTTTGTACTTTCCAAATAAAGGGCGAGGGTAAAGCGGTGCTGACGGTTGTTTGGAAAATTGCGGAAAATTGCCCACGGAAAAATTACGCAGAGAAACGAGCGTTCGCCACATGGCGCGCGACGATACGCCCTACATAAGTGATGACTTTCCGATGGCCATTCATTCGCGGACACCGCGCCGCGCCGCCGCCGCCGCCGCCGCCGCCGCCCGACGCGCCGCACCACTCATCGTCCACCCGAGCCCTTAACCACCACGCATAAATTCATGGATGCGTGACCATGTGTGAAACAATGATTTAAATATTCTTCGTTACATTTGGTTTAATTTCACATATACGAGTATTTCACTATATCAACTACAAGTGTATTTGTACATGATACTTGCAATTATGTTCCGCATTGACATGTCGTAATGCTTGAACATGGTTCTCCCTTCAAAAGTATATAAAAGCCTGTGCTTTCGAGCTACCCAAATACTAGGGTTAACTACTTTAGCCTAAGAGTAACAGTTGGGCCCATTCTAAAACAGGCTAGGGTCTATGGTGCTTGAATTGCATCTTAAACAATTATTTATATGCATAATGATTACGCTAAATAAGCAAGAATGATGCGTTATTTCGATGATTTTATGGTCGTAATAACTGCGATATTGTAGAGAAATTGATCGTTGGGAAGCGGTAGATTATACAGAAGACCGAAGAATATAACCAGCCACTATGCATTTTGGACCATGAGAAGACCTTCGATTTGATCGAGACTTGTACTGTACTCCAGTTCTCTCAAGTGGTGCCGCATTGATTATAGGTATACCGAAGTGGATCGTGGACTTCGACTCCAGGACCGGAGTACGAAGCTTGCCCAATTGCAGAGAGGAGTGAGACAGGGAGACGTTGTCTCCGAAACTGTTCACTGCTGGGATGGCAGATGTTTTCAAGCTACTGGGCTGGAAAAAATACAGAATCAACATCAAAGGCAAGTATATCACTCACACCTTCGATTTGCCGATATATAATAGTCATGGCGGAATCGCTCGAGGACTTAAACACAATGTTCGAAGATCTCGACAGAGCATCCTGACGAATAGATTAAAATGAACATGGATAAAACAAAAATAATGTCGAATGTACATGTCACAATCCACTTCGGTTGAGAGCTCGGTTCTCGAAGTTGTAGACGAGTATGTCTACCGAGGACAAACAGTCTAGCTAGGAAGGTCCAACTTCAAGAAAGAGGTCTCTCGTCGAATCCAAGTCGGATGGTCTCGAATGGCGACCACGAACCGAAAATGCAGCGCAGGACGGCTCCCACACGATGCACAGACGATCTTTTGTACATCGCTGGGAGCCAATGGATGCAAGCGGCACAATAAAAATGTGAAATAGGCAACAATTTACAATAATAAGTTTTCTATTTTATGTGTGTATTTGTTATTGTTATTGTTATGTAGTTAAATGATACCTCCTGAAATACTGCATTTATCAAACAAAAGAAAGGATAATGGAGTTGAAAATACGGAGTTTTGTGCGATGCAATGATATATAAAAAGCACGTTACGAATAAATGAGAATCTGATTAGTAAAAAGCCAAGATTTATTGCAATCAATAGCATATCTATAATAAATACTAATAGCCGCCTAAGAGGCAAAGATTCAAAGTATCAAGGCAGTCTTCGATTATTGTCGTTAAACTAATTAAAAAGTTTTGAGTTGATCGCTGCGAAGCGCTGTACTAGCCGCGCGACACTCAATAGACATACCCACTTACACGAAGTTATGATAGAACACTTTTTGAAATAGCATATTGCTATTAAAGATACTTATGTCCAGATTCTATTGTAAAATTTACTTTGTTATATTCATAATGCATTAGGTAACGAATATTTTTTATAAATCGCGTTTGTTTAAAGACTTGTCTAAGACTTGAAAGACTAAATCTATCTATATATATCTATAATTTCACGCCAAATCCCTTGCGGGGTAGGCAGAAGGAACCGAGCGCCATAACACGCGGTCCTTACACACTTCACTCGCTTCTTTAACATTCATAACTCTTTTCATGCACGCCCGCCGGTTTCTAGGACTTGATATCACCTTCTGATAAAACACGACCAATTTGGTCATGGTAGGTTAATCTTGGTCTTCCTCGGCTCCTCTACTTTTGCATTGTATATCTGTTTCGTCATTCTTTCATCCTGCGTTCTTCCTACATATCCGAAGCAACGGAGCATGCCTTTTCTTATCTTACTCGTAACACCGACCCTCTCTTTGAGACCAACTCTCTTTCTTACGTCATCATTACGGACGCGATCAGCAAGCGTTACGCCACAATAAAATAAACCTCGAAATGCAATTCTTCGAGAAGCTACTTCTTAATTTAGTCTATTTCTTAATTTGTGCGCGTCACTAATGCATGCACTAATCATCATGCAATTTCCGAAACTACTTAAGTATTTTCCTTTTATTTATATATAAAACGTGTGCGTCTCGGGACCCCCGACAGAATTGATAACTTAAACTAATCTACATATAATTAAAGCTGCCGTATGCGTGAGAGAAAGGGAAGCCAGACAGACTGGCACCGTAACGCGTTATGTAACGAAGCGGTTTACCCTCCCATAAGATGTTATCACTTCAAAAAGTAAATAATACAAAAAATAAATGTAATGTTGTTACGGATTACTCTAAAGTGTACAGTTAATTTTGAGACATCCACAAAAATGTGTCTTGTTATTGCATCGAAAGGAACTCAATAGACGAGCGCCGAGCGAGCACTCAGCGGCAAACTGGGACGTTGAAACATCGCACAATAACTTCCCCCGGGCGGCGGCAGTCCGAGATACAACCCCGTCCAACGAAAACTTCCTTTATTATTAGTGTCCCTATATTGGTTCACAAACTTTCTAAACTAATAGACAGTTTACCCTGAAAGGCCATCAAGAAATCAAGATGTAAATAGATGTTTTCAGAGTGTGATTTGTGCTATAATTAAACATTATTTTAATAATCAGTAATGGGGTTGGTATTGGGCATGTATCCTGAGAGCTTTGATGTTAAAATAAGAAGAGGCACGCTCCGGTGGTTTAGACATGTAGAAAGAAAGAATTACGAAGCTGAAATAAAGAAGAAAATGTTAGGAGCCCTAGAAACCAGAGAGCGTGCTTGAGAAGAGTTATGAATGTTAAAGAAGCAAGTGTGATGTATAAGGACCGAGTCAAGTGGCGCTCGGTTCTCTCAACCTACCTCGCAAGCGATTTGGCGTGAAGCTATAGGTACTCGTAGATAGCTAGGGAGTATCATGTTAAGACTTAACTTGCCGGCTTTAGATTTCAATGACATATATCGTCACTTTGTAGTTTTTTATTTAAATCTAGGTTTTAGAACTGAGTAAACTTCCAAAGAGTTGCTGTGTTAGCATCAGAAGTGGCATCACGCGGGCGATACTTACTGTATTGCAGGCGTTTATAGGCTACAGTAATCACTTTACCATTGGGCCATTGTATGATGTTGTATAAGAAAAATGTTACCTATATAATACATTTTTAGCAGTAGTGACCATTTCTATTTCAGCTTTTCTTACACAAGTCTTTTAATTATTCAAATGGTGGAGACGATGGCGTGGATAATGAAGTAATCTACACCACATTCCAGCATTACAACCATACATTTTGTATTGTTGAAAATCGGAAAAAGAAACGTACTGTTTTTCAGAACGACTGAATTATTTACAAAATAAACTTTGTTGTTTAATTGTTGTAAATAATTATCTAAAGCAACTCATGTATTTTTCTCCGAATGAGTATTCTTAGCATCTAAACATGAAAGATGCAAGTAGGAAATACGAATCTAGTTCTTTCAAAGCTGGAGTTGAGTTTGTGCATAGTGAAAAATATCTAGCAATGAATAAATCCAAAATACACATTCATTTATATATTTTACTATCTATTCGAAGCAAAGCTGTAATCTCAGCAGACGAGTACGATGGCGCAATGGTTAATAAAGCTACTTTGATACCAACGCTCGTGGGTTCGATTACTACTCAGGACAAATGTTTGTGTGCTCAAACATGTGTGTTGTATTGGTACGGGTGTTTTTAAGAGAGGTAGGAGGCATAAAAGCCCGTCTGGGGAAGTACAATCCAAGCCAAGCCAAATACCAACTTCTGTTGCTGTGTTACCAGCAGAGGTAGTGATGCTTAATGAACTGCAAGCGTGCTACGTAGCCTATGTATAATTAATTGTTCATCATTCGACATTTAAAAAAAATAACACCGCAATTTTTATTATTAATTATTGTGGCCTAGGGAGGTACCTCAACCAAGCAGAAAATAATAATAAATAATAAATAAATAAATATTGTCGGACAAATTACACAGCGCCACCTAGCCCCAAAGTAAGCGAAGCTTGTGTTATGGGTACTAGGCAACTGATAAACATACGTAAATACATTTTTTTTTTTGTAAATACATACTTATTATACATAGAAAAATACCCAGATTAATACAAACAGACATGTTCATGCACACAAATGTTTGTACTGTGTGGGAATCGAACCCACGAGCGTTGGTGTCAAAGTAGCGTAACAGCGCGTTTCACCACTGCGCCACCGAGCTCGTCAAAATCGTAGACAAATAACAAGAGCTTGGGTAAGGAATGTTGTTGTGTCCCTGGGAGTGAGTGAGGTCACCAGTAAGCTCCGAAGGAGTTGCTGTGGTAACAGCAGCGTTGGAATGCACAAGCGATACTTTCTATATTGAATGCGTTAATAGAATACGATTACCGCCGAATGAGGCGAGTCGTATGCTTGTGTACCTCTCGACGTTGTATAAATAAAAATATTTTATGCATATTAATGAGAAACTGAAAATCGAGTCACAGAAATGTGGTCAATCTCCATGATCTGTATGATAATTGGAGAACTCGTGTTTTCCTGAAAATGAAAATTGTTATTGCAAATGAATACCAGTGACTTTGAAGTGGCGAATGGAACATGAGCGGCTCACTCAGGCAGATAGTGGCGGTACAAAGCAACAGCGACGACCATTCACCGGATCGGTGCACCGTTTTTTCGCCACTCGACCTTTGAATTGAAATAAAATCGCACACATCACCCACATTGGATTGCTTATGTTGCTTTACCTTGTACTGATTCGGGTACGAAAATTGATAAATTCAATTTTGTTTATCCCCTGCAGCATGAAATGGTACGCTGTGTACATTTTTACGTTTGTATACCGACGAAATAACTCGGTAGCTTATTTCAATTACCATACCAGGCTGAAATGAAATGTTACGAATTTAGTAGTTGTATGTTTGTATTTCAGTTTATTTGTTTTTTTTTACGTTTGTATACCGACGAAATAACTCGGTAGCTTATTTCAATTACCATACCAGGCTGAAATGAAATGTTACGAATTTAGTAGTTGTATGTTTGTATTTAAGTTTATTTGTTTTTTTTACGTTTGTATACCGACGAAATAACTCGGTAGCTTATTTCAATTACCATACCAGGCTGAAATGAAATGTTACGAATTTAGTAGTTGTATGTTTGTATTTAAGTTTATTTGTTTTTACTATGTTATTAGTAACGTAATAACTACTGACTATATTTGAAGACTATGATGTTGATCGATTCGTTATTATGGTCCAGGTGATATGCTACATTTTATACGAATACAGTAAATATAAAAAAAACGGGTTGCACTCCGGGAGTGCCGGCAGATGAGAAAACTTGAACATTAACGTTGTGCATTTTTGAATATTTTGGAATGGTTAGAGAATAATTTCGCACGAATTGCTTTATTTATCAGTATAAAAGTACTATCATGTTTGTGGTAAAATACAATATTCATATATAGGGCTAGCGTACACAAACATGACAATTTATATTACATTAAAAATTTAACACTTCAGAACTATTACAATTATTTTACATTAAAAAAAATATCTCTCAGAAAAATCAATTTTCATCCATAATTTCAACGACTCTCACCATCATCATTACCAGCATCATCATCTCCAATCTCAAAAACTCAAGCACACACTCACACTCGCTCAAGCGCCCTGCGCCGCTTAAACCAAACAGCGATGTTGATAAACTACGTTTCATGGCGTTTACAACGTTTTGGTCGTGACAAAATAATGCCCTATGTACGATCTAGCGCTTCATGTTTTAATTGTTTAATTAGAGGTAACTAATATTTTAACGCTGCAGCGAACTTAAGTTCTAATTGCCACCAAAATCTTACGGTCAGGGTCACGTGTCCTGACGCGAGTTTAACATTTTTACTCATCCCAAAAAGTGCACAACGCCGCTAAAGAAGTTTTCACTTCAAAAAAATACGCCAGTCTATTTCTAATGTTTCCACAGCGAAACTATGGAACGGATAGTATTTTTGTTATGGAATTTGGTACAGATGTAATCTGCGGCCCAGGGAGGGATATAGGCTACTTATTATTACGACTACAGAAGTCTAATCCGAGTGAGAGCGCGATGCAGAAATTGTTTCAAACGAATATTATATAACTATAACTATGTGTCCGTTTGTTAGATGTCACGGCTCAATAAGTAAAACTGATTGTACTTATGAGGTAACCTAATCACACTAAAGAATCATCTAGTTATTTTAATGGTAAAAAGCCACCTCCATGCCTGGATGATGCCATAAGTCATGAATAAATTTAAACCGGAGTTTGAAAACCATTCAGTCCTATGAATGAAATACGCTTAAGCTTTAGTAAATAGTTGCCCATTGTTAATATTCGACCCAGGGGCTCGTCAAAATAATGCTGATGGTGATGTCAATGATGAGAGAGTTGGTTCTTTCGGGTACTATCACAGTGAACAGATTCTGCAAACGTCGCAGATTTTGCCTTTAGTTAAGTTCAAACATTCCTCACAGACTCCCAAATCTTTTCAAGTTCTTGAGCATACGTAGAGCTCTCGAAAGAGTCAATTATAACATTTGTATTTTTATTTATACGCACGAAACTTAGTTTTATACGAACCCAGGGAAGTCGCGGACCTACCAATTATAATCTCTTACACCAGCTAAGATAGAAGAGAGTACGACACTTACATCTATACTGACATGATCGTCCTAGTTCACCCGGGACCATAGGACCATTACTTCAATCATACAAGTCGCAGAGCATTTAGGTGTTTCGAATTAATTATGCCCGTAACTCGTTCATTTTATTTTTCTGTCCACCTCTCACATACGCTTGCTTATGTGGCACTCAACTATTCGCCGCATGCACTATGTCTTACACCTACGGGAGCGGATCATTGCACATAGCCTCTGAGGGACGCTCTAGCCGGCATGTCGGTGCAGCTTTGGTCCAGAATTGCAATACATCTCGACGAGCAAGTTCTGGTATATGAACCCCAAAAACCTTACAAGTTACTTTTTAAATTCGATTTGAAGGAAGCTTTCTTTTTTACATTTTTACTGTATAAAACAAAAATGTACTTTCATAAAATAACTCAAATATGACAATCATAGTAAAGAAAACAAATGTCAGGTACTCTATATACTTCTAAAACCACAACTACTTATAAAATCCGTACCGTTCTTTAACCTAATTTGCAATGCTGTAAGTAATATCCTTTAAAAGCATTCCTGAAACTGTAAAAACTCTTCCATTTAAGTAGCATTTATTTATTCCATGACCATTGGATAAGCTCTGATTGATACTTGGAGTTGTCTGACCTTAAGGCGAAATTTACACACGCGAGGTAAATCGTTATTCCGAGGTGCTAAGTAGTGGGGATTGAAGTGTAGGCGACGTGACGCTCTCGAGGGGCCCGGACACAGCCGGGACCTCTTTGATAAATATTTTATGCCCCTCGCGACTCGCTACACATAACTTGCAATATTTCTTTTACTTTAGATTAAAATAGTTCCTCCTTTCCTTTATGTGCTACGCATTGATATTCATCATGTTTTCTTTCTTGGATAATGTAATGTTACAAGTTTGTATATTTCGTTTGCAGACATACTATTTTCTTTGTTATTGACTTAGTGATGTTACTGGTTACGTAAAAAGAAGAAATACTGAAGCTACCGATAAACTAGCTGACATATTAATATACAATCTTACGTCTAAGTGTATTTCTATGGATGTTTTTTTTTAAATACTTTCTCATGTATTTTCGAAAATACAATGATTTCGTATTTGCCAAATCCCTTGCAGGGTAGGTAGGGGGAAACAAGTGATTTGGTCCTTACACACTTCACTAGCTTCTTTAACATTCATAGTACTTCACATGCTCTTCGCCGGTTTCACCTTCTGATAAAACACGGTCAATTTGGTGATACCTACGTAAATCTAACAAGATGTTCTCCAAAAAAGGCGTGAAGAGGTTTTTGCAGAGTCGGTAATCTGTTAGAGCAGCTTCTAGTGCTGTATGTATCCGCAGACAACGGTAAATGCTTACCGTCAGGCAGCCCGGACGGTTATTGTTACTTTATAGGTAGAAAAAACCTGAGGGATACATATAGGTCTGATTCGCGGTCTAGCACTTGTAAATATTATAAGTTATAGTTATAATAATAGTTGTGCACTATAATGAAGTCAATAGCTTGATTGGAGAAGTACCTTGCAGAGATACACAAATAATACTAATCCTCTTTGTTATTCGTTGTGAGTAATTTAATTCAAAAGCCGCTGACGAGTTTGTTCATGAATTAAGGTTGTTCATTTCAGTTATAGTTTCATAAGCAGGTAAACAAACATACACGTTTTTCGTTTTTATGCTTGTTAATATTTGTTTTCATTTATTTATTCGAATAAACGTTTAATATTTAAAATTTGTATAATGTCAACTTGTACAATGCACAATAATATAAAAACCCTTCGATATTATACTGAACTCTTGTATTATTTACACTATGGTCAGTTAGTTTAGTGGTACCCCCTAGTGGTAAAAAGTGGGTGATCATTTTGATTTTACGACTTATCTGGAACCGATGTGATGATACTTTCCAGTATGTAGTGACACTTTCAGCAATGAAAGAACTTGTAACAAAAAGGGCAATTTTATCAGATATAGCAAAATTATATGATCCGCTAGGGCGGGCGGGTCCTTGCATCATCACAGCCAAAATTCTTATCCAACGGTAACTACTTCATATCAGACGGGCTGTATGTTTGATTAACACTGAACATAGAAAAAAATAATTATGTACCGATTGCGACCTGAAAACGGTAGGCTGCTTACATTAGGAGCGGACAATAAATATGAATAATGATTTAACGGATCAATATGAAATTGCAAAAAATGTGTGTGCAAGAGAATATACATAATAATACGCCATTAAAAAAGCAGAGTGTTACAAGTATTCGTAGGCTATGGTAACTACTTATCTTCAGACAGGCCGGACGCTTGATTGTTTACCTTGGTAGTACAAAAAACTATCATAAGTTGAATTGATGGTCTCACTCTTGGTTGTACACTCTGTATACAGTTTCTATACTATTGCAATAAATATTAATTATATGTGAAAACTGGTAAATAAATTAATACCAATTCAGCGACGGTTGTCGTTCTCGGAAATATATTTTAATGGAATGGAATTACAATACTGAAAAGGGTCTGAACGAAAGGAAACGCGGTGGGTAAGAAAAGTCGAAGACGGAATTCTTAAATGAAATGAGGCTAGATTCTTCGGAGAATGCAGTAGACAAATATAAGATATACACGGTATTTTAGACCTTGTTGTTGTTACTTGCCTCCAGCTCTTGCTTCACGATAGACTGTGCCTTTTCTTGGTTATTTGTTCTACTAAATCGAGAAGTACAACTATCGTATTCATAAACATTTTAGCCCGTATTAGTTCACTACTGGACTCCACTCGGGAGAGCCACTCGCCACGATCCTGAGCGAGCTGCATCTATCGACTTATTACAGATGTTTTGAGGTCATCACTAGTGGGGGTTCGTCCCACACTGCGTGTATCGGTATGGCGTCGCCATTCGAGAGCCTTTTTGCCCCAGCGGTTATCGGTTCTACGAAATATGTGTAAGGCTCACTGCTACTTCAGTTTACTTATCCTTGTTAGAACTAAAGTTCAACTGCGGATTTCCTCATTTCTGATTCTATCATCTTCTGTAGAGCTGTATATAAGTAGATGAGCTGATGAAATCCTGCCTGTGGCGCTTCCTGCCATAATGTAGACAACGTCCACGAGAGAGGACGTTCCACAACTTACCTTTTTGGAATGCTTGAATGAATGAAAAATTTATTAAATAAAACAAATGTTATGGCTATGTATGTATATAAAATTCATTTTATAAAGTACTAAGTAAAAAAAAATTGTGTACATTGTGTAAAAAATGTAGAATGAAAAATTCAAAATCGGACTCAAACGACTTAGACTTAAAATTATTTACCTTTTATAATCGGGCTTGTATAAAATATTTTGTTCTGTACTCAGTATGAAAAGAAAAAGGTAATTTTATAGATATGGACTTAATAACTTAATGACGTATCAAAAAAATATACATTTGGGAGTCGTATCTAGTAAATATAAATTCTTAATGCAAAAGTTTTTAACTACAACATAAAGTTTGAATTATGAAAACATCTTTCTCGTACCGTATTACTAAATCAAAACTAAGGGCTGGTTTAGATAGGCACTACTTGTTTTCGTAGCGGCCCCAAACAGTTAAATAAATTAGATAAGACGGGATATACGCTGACGGAGGTTCTTAGCAAGTTTCCGTGAGGTCAACACTTTTATTGCGTGTATTGAGTTGACCCATTACGTTGATTCAGAGATTAATATCTTGTGGTAATATTTTGATTACCTACTCGGTGTTGTCAAATTGAAGGTGAACAAATATTTATAAAAAGAAATCCGTTAATAAAATGTGTACCGGATATCACGCGATAATCTGCACAAATAGGTGAAACTTTTCATTCTGATGTAGATCAGAATAAAAAGAACTGCCAGAAAAACAAAGGAAAAGAATAGGTACATATTATAACACCGTGATAGTTCTTCGTAGTTTTTCTGCCACCGTCCATTTCGTCGTTCAAAAATTTGCAGCGCTGGCTCCAATCTGTTAACATCGAAATTCGACTAAACTCATCGGCGATAGTTAATAGAAGACCAAAAATATTTTTGGGGCCATAGAAATTTTGTCGCAATGCGGAGAACGAAACCACATCCTTTGGTTGTTAAAACCATTTCCAGCTACTGCATACACGACCGTCGAATTTTAAACAATTGCCTCATTGAGACTAGACTAGCAAAATCGTCTTAAAGGACTGTAAAATCATGAAAACCTGTCTCATCTTGCACTGTATATTCCTCCACATAGAACTCTGATTTCCTCAGTAAGAGCCCACGAATCCATCGCCGTCGAGTTGTACGTTGATATTGTTTTGCATAAATCAGGAAATCAAAGTGGCATTTTTTTATTTTACTTTACCGCTCCCTCTTAGAAAGTCTTACAAAGCCAGCTACCGCAGACTACACTGAAAATGGGGAATAACGTCTGTTGCCTCGCCTTCTAAACTTGGACGCTTCATTTAATCAAGACCTCATCCTTTGAGTGTTTATTCAACCAAAGTATTTGAGGACTCCTTCGGTTTCTCTTCAATTTTATACACATCGAAATATTTCATTTGTATTCAATACAGTTATTTTATTATATTAGATACATCTGCAGTTGTAAGCCTAACTGCAGATGTATCTATTTATGATATATTAATTCATAAAAATATCACGTATAATACCAAAATGATAACGAAGAACGAGATATACGAAATGTGTATGAAAATATTTCAGTAATGTCAGGGGAAGAACGATTCAGTGGTAAGAAAAGTTTTAATATCTATTCCGATTAGATTCAGTGTCAGGAAGGAACGCAGATAGCGTCGGCGGAGTTGGAAGGAAATATTAGATGGATCGGGCTTCGAATACAAATAGGGGGGGATAGGGAAATCGGATTTGCCAGTAGTCCCAGACGTGTCGTATTATCGGACTCTTTTTGTGAAACATATCACATTTTAATAAGACAAGATACCAATATCATATTTTGTATGGCTACATTCGTTTTTGTAGCAGAAATATAACTTAAGTCCTGTACTTGTGATTATTGAGTATTGAAGATTTTACCATTTTCATTGTATAAGGTACCTACATTTTACTAATATCTATTTGTATCCATGTTTAGTAAGGAAACCATTAATTGCATTGAATCATATTATATCATGCTTCTTAAAAAGGAAATAATGATAACTTGTACACAGATTTATTGTACTTCATGTTTTTCGCGATTCGATTTCTCAACTAAACTAAATTACATTTTTTTTACATCGGGAGGCATACAAGCATACGGCCCACCTAATGTAAAACGGTTACCATAGCCTATAAATACTAGCAATACAATAAGTATCACTCACGCAATGTTAACTCTGCTGCTACCACAGCATCTCCTTAGGAGCTTACTGGTGAACCCTCTAGGGAGCTGTTATTTGGCTGCGGTTTCCTATGAGGTCGATGTACTTCCCTAGACGGGCTGCATGCGACTGATGCGCCCTACCTTTCTTGAAAAATTTACTTCCATATGTAAAAAGATTCATTCGTAGATATAACAAAACTGCGAAACGTACATGCACTTGCGAATCGAATTTATGCACGTTCGTTTCTTGGAACGCTTAACTAAATATGCCTGCGAAGGATTTATGATGGTTACTACGTGGTAGATAGAACAATCGTAATTTTTTGCTTTACTTTAATACAAAACAGAGTAAAGCTCAGACCGAAAGGGATTCAAATCTAACACAAACCTTACTGTCACCTATCATAGACCTGACTCAAACATTTGAAAGAGCGATCAATAATTGCTATTACGCCCGCGGTAATATTAGCTATTTTGTATGTAATTACATTACATCTTAACCCTGCGTCTAATTCTAGGCATGGAGATTTCGTCTTAAATTAATTTTAAGTAAAACTAACAAAAAACGATGCAAATTACAATATTTTCTATAACTCCAAATCCCTAGCGGGGTAGACAGGGAGGACCGAGCGCCACGTGATTCTATCCTTACATACCTCACTTGCTTCTTTAACATTCATTGCTCTTCTCATGCTCATCCTAACGCTCCTGATATCACCTTCTGTTAGAACACGACCAATTTGGTTATGGTAGGTAAGTCTTGGCCTTCCTCGGCTCCTATATCCTTACACTTTGGCATTGTATATCTGCTCCGTCCATACAATAGTAAGTTTTTCATCATTGTAACCAGTGTTTGCAGTTCAGATGGCGTTTTTGCTAATATCACGGCATCGTCTGCATACAGTAGATAGTTCACCGCTGGGTCACCCATGCGCAATTTTTTCTCCTGCAGACAACTATCGCACTACAGACGACAGCATGCGACCCTGCTGGACCCAATTTCGACATCAAACCAGCGTGACATGCGACCCTCTATGCTGAGCAATCCTTGCAAATAAAATGCATAGCACTTAGCAGTGAACCGCCAATTCCATATCTCGGCAATATGCCCCACAGTTCCATTCGCACAACCCTATAAATTTCTCAAGACCCACAACACCGCAGGAAACCTTCTGGTCTATGGTCAGATGTTTTTCCACGATATTGCGAAGCGAGAAAACTTGATCCGTACATCCCCTTCCATTTAGAATTTTTCTCAGTGCCTCCCACAGCATTCCATCGGATTTCACCCTCATTCTCCTTTCAATTACCTTTCCATATACTTGTGCTGCTAAGCTGATTAAACTGATGGCTGGTCCCTTGCTTTTATACAAAGCTACGATGACTGCGCGTTTCCAGTCCATTGGGATCCTTTCAGTTCTCCAGCGCAGATTGCTTTAGTCGTCACGTACGTAAGTGCCACCTAGTTTGATCATCTCTGTGATCAGATTCAGATTAATTCCCACTGGCTTTTCATTTTTCAAGCTTCGAATCGAGTCTTTCGCTTACAAGATGTACATACGTTCTCCTTGCACTTCCATCTAGCAAACTTTTCGCTCCTTGTCCTTTTATGATCTCCGAAAGGGATACGCATTCACCAGTGCCTCCACTTCTTGAAAAGTTCTACAAATCGGCTTTCCACCAGGTAGTGGTACATTTCAAGAGTGGGAACTTTAATGGCTCTTGTATCCAATATAGTATGTTTATCTATTAAAATCAAATCAATCACACTTTTTTGGTCATTCGTTTCCACGTATACGTGTGAATATCCTTGCGGTGAAATAAAATATTTGACACGAGGAGGTTTCGTTCGATACACAAATCTAGAATTGACTTACTTGCTTCGTTCACTCCCTTATCTCCGTACGGACTAAGAACAGCTTCATCGTTCACTCCCTTATCTCCGTACGGACTAAGAACAGCTTCATAGCTATCTCGCTTGGTCCTAACACATCCATTCAAATCTCCACACATAATCACTTTTTCATTCCCTTCAGCTAAATCCAAAACATCCCTCACAGACTCCCAAAACTTCTCTAGTTTTTGAGCCCACGCTGGGCTACGGGAGCGTATGCTGCAACTAGAAATACTTGTGTGAAGCTCAGTTTAATACGAACCCAGAGAAGTCTAGGCCCTACCAAACAGTAATCTCTTACACCAGTGGCTAAGTGAGAGGAGAGTACGACACCTACACCAACACTGGCATGATCGTCCCGGTCTACCCCAGACCATAGGGCCATTATTCCAGCGGGCATATAATCGGTGTCTCTTATTCATTACGTCCATCAGTTCGTTCATCTTATCGTTCAAGCGACATGTCTGTGCGCCTATGCGGCAGTCGACTCTCCTCAACCCGCTGGAATAGGCGCTTCGTGGTGGGCGGCGGCCCCCACCGTCGCATGCAGCTACATTCGCACCGACGGGGGCGATAGGTGCGCGTCGCCTCCGAGGGACGCTCTAATCCGCGCCTCGGTACGCTCTTGAATCAAAATTGCAATCTGATTGATTGCCAGGAGTCGCGAACGAGCACGCTTCTGTCAAATGACCTCCAACACAATATTTTGCTGTAATTTATTACTTAAAACAGATAAGTTATGACAGTATTTCGATCTTCCCTGGCTTTCGCTTTTTACATAAATGTAACTTTTTACATGATCTGTGTTATAAGACGTTATCTCTTTATAATCTATTATTATCATAGCGTAAAAAAGATCAAATGCACGTTAATTCATTAGAGTTTTGATGAATATATTTGCAACGTTTTTAAGAGAGAACGATAATGAGTCTTCTTTTATTGCCGAAGTTTATAGACACTTGCATAGCCGTCTATTTATTTGATGTGTTTTGTATAAACTTTTGTAGCTTTATTTTGTCTTATTTGCAAACATGATGATGATGAAAATATTATATGTAACACTATTATAGGTATAAAAAGTTATTAAATCTTTATAATACACTGATTCCACGGATATATATATTTTTTTCTTATCACCATTCCGTGATATACGTCGCCTGCGATCGCACTCAACTAAATAATGGATACAGTTTGATTCAAAAAAAAATGTTTTAATCGAAGTGAATAGTGAATTCGAACTTTATGTTACAATTTTCAGTAGTTCTACGTCATAAAGTGTCTCGAGTAGTATAATAATATTCCTTGCAAAAGAAATTCAGTGAGTTTTCTATAGAGACGGCTGCGTTCGCCATCGAAATGCACAAGTGCCGGTCAGGGCGGGCGTAGGGCAGGTCGCCGCCCGGTGCCGCAGCCGCCGCCGCGGTGGATTGTTCGCTCACTAATTAAATCTCGCCGACACGACGCGGTTTCAAACCGACAGCCTCTTAATTATTGTTCCGGCTCTTAACATCTGTCTTAATGTCACTTTACATTTAATTCAGAAATTGTTTAAATTTCCGTTATAAATGTTTCATTCCTGTAACGTTCTTTATTATCGTCAATTATTTTAAAATTCTACTGCCTGTGTGTGTGAAGGGATTTCCCATCATTCACGTAAGCTTTTATACTCTATTATGATGATAATAACCCCCTAATCAATCAGTTATTTCTTAACACTCACCCATGTTATATTATAAATTAAGGAAACGAGAGAGTGACCGTGTCATATGGAGCTCCGTTCTCTATGTTTTGTTGTTAATTCTGTGCATTGTCTGTCAGTCAGTAAGTATAAGTAAGGTATATTATATAATATTCTTGTTTGTTTGTTTGTATAATTTTATTGCATTATCTATAATTACAAAGTATAAAACTAACATGATTTGCAAAGGCGGACTTATTTCTTCAAGGAATCTCTTCCAGCCGACCATTTAGTATTTTCTCGGTAATTTGCACAAACGTATATAAGAAATTATTCTTTTAACACACGATGAATATAAAATATTAAGAAGACTGAAGATTCTAAGTAACATACAGACAGATTATGTATAGTCAAAGTCACTAAAATATATTTTGAAACTTTTTTCTACTAAGTAACTAGACATACGCCCAATCTTAAGTGATTTATGATGTGTGTGGCGGTGGAATAAGCTGTGTCTCTGGCGCATTACCATTTCGATAACTTCATACGTACTACTGTTAAGCGGTAGCTCCTCAAATGCTTCTCTTTACTCAATCACCAGAATACAGCAAACTTTCAGAATATTGTTAATTGGACGCGATCTTCTAGAAGGTTATTTTTACACAACATCGGAAGGCAAATAAGCATGCGGCCCACCTGATGTAAATCGGTTACCGTAGCCTATGAACGCTTGTAATACATTGAGTGTCACTCACACGATGCCACCCCTGCTGCTGACATGGCATTTGCAGGAACACTTCTACCCTCCTGGGAGTTGACACTTGGCTGTTTTCTGTGAGGTGGAGCTACTTCACAGACTTGTTCTGCCCAACCTCTCTTAAGAAATAGCCAAATCAAGACAAACAGACATGTTCCTGCACACAAATGTTTGTCCTACGTGAGAATTAAACCTACGAGCGTTGGTGCAAAAGTAGCGTTATCAACCATTGCGTCATCCGTTTACCAAGGTGGAGCTACTTTCTAGTCGGTCTAGGGTAGAGGTACCTCTCTTTCTATGTTCCATACTAAGCGGTGATAGTGTGAGAAAGTAAGGAGAGTGGTGGCGAGTAGGGAGGAAATAAAGAGTATCGTCGGGGCAGCAATGTACGAGTGATACTTTTGGTGTTACAAGTGTTCATAGGATATGGTAGCTGTTTAAAATCAGGAAAGTCGTACGTTTATTTGTCACCTCAGTGATATAAAAATTGTACAGATTACGTTTAAGTTTATCTTGTGTCAGTGTGCTTTTAAAATACTTTTAAAGGAGATTATTGAATTTCTTCCACAACAGACTAGACATGTACTATCACACACCGACAGAAAAATTATTGAATTTTGTCAGTGTTGACGTAGTTAAACATGTACGTATCTTCCTGAAGGCAACATTGATTTTTGTTAGTGTTTTTGAGATCTAGCTGGCACTTCCATCACCTTATTTTCTATCCTAACTGCATCCTGTACATCAAGCTAGTTTTAAAGGCCATTATTAGCGATATTATAACGCAGAACATCATTTACTTAGCTAAATTTCTTATACATTTGAAACATAAAATATATCGTTTGCACGTAGCTAAGCCACAAGCCAAGCCAAGCAATGGAGAATGGATGGACATCACTAATTCGAAGTAGACACAAACCCTAATGCAAATTAATATTTGGTTGCGGTCTTTTTGCTTATCAGCAGTGGTATTGGAATTACTTCATCGATCGGGATAATTAAATATCACTATGCCCATTGATTACCGAACGAAGGTCGGGCACGTATTCTGTGAGAGCTAAGTAACGTTATGTGTTTTTTCATTCCCAATATTATCTGGCATATCATGCCAGATAATATTGGGAATGAAATGCAATGATATAATTTTTCATTTCTCTACTTGACATATGTATAGTATTTTTTATAATGTCACGTACAAATTACTACATGAAATGACAAAATAAATACATAAACGACGAACTTGTGAAAAATCGTTTTTATACGGTTTACCAATATCTGAAATTATGAAGAGTACACAAGTTAAACGTAAACAAGACATTTGTATTTGCAATGTGATGTATTGATACGAATGCAAATATAACTTCAACTAAAAGATTCATTAAAATGATTATTGAGAAATTTAATTTTGTATAAATACAAATTCAAATGAATTTCATGATAATATAAATGATACTGTGAACAGTAGGTAGTGATAGCCCAGTGGATAAAACCGCACTATTGAGCAACAGGTCCTCGGTTTGAATCCTGACATGTACCACTAAATTCGTGTTTTCGTACATGCGTACTTGTAATTATTACTAGCTCGGCGGTCGGTATCCAAGAAATTAAATTTCGAAAGACCTTACCTAAGATAGGTCTGGTTTTCCCTATGGGTTATAGAAGTCTGACGTTAGTCGCTCCATGTAAAAATCAGTATCTTCACCAAATCGTTAGGCTTAGGGTAGCGGACTCCTCTGATCCTAATGGATTAGGAAATAAGATAACGCTAAGATATATAAGATATAATATAAATAATGCTTTATAATAACGAGTTTTTTCATAAAAATATTTTAACACGAATGCGTACTGTTTATATGTGATGCATATTATATTGTAGGTATAATTGTAAACCTTTCTACTAAATATAAATTAATTAATTGATTGTAAAGATGATAGTGACCTTCTTAGACCTCTTTTATATTTTAATAGCTTGATATGCCAAGGTGAAACTGGTGAAGATCTGTTACTAGATGCACACAGTGAAAAAAGTGAGATAATCACTACTGCCGTTTTAATTAAGAACCTCCAGATATATTGCCTAGACGTACCTACCTCTGAAAAGCATCGTAGCTAGAATTATTGTTACAATTAGTGATGAGAGTAGTGTAAACATTTGTTGTTAACTATATAAGCTACGAAAACTTCTCGGAGAAGTTTTTAATTTTCTTAGTAGTATACAAATTGGTTTTAGAAGCTACAAAAGAACGAGCACACGCTCGCGCCTCTCGGGCGAACCGAGGGCCGAATACAAATTAAGACATAGACTTCGTACTCGCAAAACTAGTTAATGTGTGCCTTGTCTGGATTTCAGTTAGATATAAAGTATAAATTGGGAGTTTAAATGAAACTAGGTACTTAAACAGATCGTTCGTTGCGAAAATTCGAAACTTATTTTCCTTCCGCTTAAACATTTACCGGTTTTTGTGGATAAAAAAATGAAAAATAAAAATATTAAAACTGTTTTTTTTTGTAATCTTTTATAAATGTTATTTACAAGTGTTTTACTGGTATGGGGGTATGGGGGCTACAGCATGGGGGTCTTCAAGAAAGGTGGGAAGAGGTTCTTGCAGGGTCGTCAACGCAAGAGTGACACCCCCGGTGTCGCAAATGTCCATACGCTGCGGTAACTGCTTACCATCAAGCAGACCGTTCGCTTGTTTGTCACCTTAGTGGTATAAAAATACCTAAAAACAGAATACATAAATTCGAAGGAAGGTCATTTTAGACAATCTTACTATAAAACAAAAATATTTATTTATTTACTAACCTGTATTTGTTCAATAATATTAAACATCTCCGCTACATACCGTGTTAAAGCTGTATAAATCAGGTGCGATTGTAGGATTTTATAGAATCTTATTTAAAAGAAGAAAAAAGTAACTTGTAATTCTAATTAGTACTCACTTGGGCAAAGTCGGAGCGAGCTGAGTCGAACGGTTCCTTAATTATTTATGCACTGCAGGCTGAATAAGGAACACACTCTTGCCTCACTGCGCCAAAATTAAAAAATAGTTGCATGCTCAGTAAGAAAGACTAAATTTTGATACCTACTTTGAAACCTTACTTCATCATAGCTGGCTCATAAATTAGCAATGAATAAGAGTTTAGGATTTGGTTTATGAATCGTCAAATATTCTAACGTAGAGATCTCTATTATACGATTAACTAGAGTGCTCTATCCGTACCGTTTAATGAATGTGCATTATTATATTGCGTACTTTACCTATAATTTTGAATAAAATTGTTTTTTTTGTGTTATAAAATTTTCCTAACATTTCTTTGTAAATAATGTAAAGCACTGCCGAGTAATGAAAATTTCAACGTCTTAAATACGTATTTTATTCCAAGATATAAGGCATTTTATAGTTTTATGCACTTTACTGGTGTACTTTTATGAGTAACCTATCTTCATAGGTAACTCATATTTTATCAAAAAAAAATTATGCAAAGCTATTACATACTTTTTCGTTAATTTGAAAAGTCAAATTAGCTCCGTACTTCTTAAAAAAGCAGATTAGGCTTGGGGCGGGAATGGGGCGCACTCGACGCTGTACAAAGGGCTAGAGCTCTGCGGACGGAAAGTTATAATATCCCTCCGATTGGATTCAGCCGCAACAGGGACGAAGGTAGGGATTGAGGGTATGTTTCTCCATTGAACACGAATAAGAATTTCAATGATAAGGAAATCGGCTAAGACGCTCAGTGATTTTCTTGAGGCTTTACCTTGTTTCATCTATAATTCTGCTGTTATCAAATGAAGGATAAACATTATTAATTTATTTTCTCCCATTTGTTAGTTTAATTATTATTCTGTATTATATTAGTAGTCAATTCACGTTTGACTTTTGAAGGTTTCTTTCACTATTGTCTCACATCTATTAAAATATAGAATATAACAAAAAATTACTTATTCCAAAACGAATGTAATTTCAGCAATTTGTACATGTTGAATAACGATTATTTTTCGGTTGTCCAACTACGTCGGCGTAAGGCACGAGGGTGCGTCCTCAAGCGGACGAAATAGGGAAGTCTCTAAATCCATATTCGATCAGTAGAATCTACACTGAGCCGATCTGACAAGCTGACGATCTGCTTTGCATTTATATAAACAGCCTTTAGTGTAACGACTTACCTGCTGAAATTACATTGTTGAATTTACGCTTCGGCATTTTCGGTTAGTAAGACACCATGTCGAAAATTACACAATATAATTTATACGAAGTAATTTGTATCATGTTTAAACTAGAACTCTGTTATGTCTTCATAGATTAGGATATTTAGTCACATGCTTACATTGAGTTCTTAAATTTTTGTATAATTATATTTTACAAGGTAAGGTTTAGAGGATGAAGATATATGACAATACAAAGTGCATTAAGCACGTTGTTTCGGAATATCAGAATCGATATTTACACGTAGATTATTGTAAAATGCATTTGATAACTGATGAAGATACGTAAATAAATAATAATAAATAAATATTGTCGGACAAATTACACAGCGCCACCTAGCCCCAAAGTAAGCGAAGCTTGTGTTATGGGTACTAGACAACTGATAAACATACGTAAATACATTTTTTTTTGTAAATACATACTTATCATACATAGAAAATACCCAGACCAATACAAACAGACATGTTCATGCACACAAATGTTTGTACTGTGTGGGAATCGAACCCACGAGCCTTGGTGTCAAAGTAGTGTAACAACGCGTTTCACCACTGCACCACCGAGCTCGTCAAATAATCTCTCGTCAAAATAGCTCGTCAAAATAAATACTTATAAATACATAGAAACACCAGAGTAAGATAAACAGACATGTTCGAATACATAAATGTTTGCCTAGCATTAAACATACGACAGTTACCTTCATCAGTTATCACAAAACTTTATTGGTGATAGACTTTTTTGGTAGCCAACATATGAAACTGGTGTACCGAGCTAAGAATAATAACTACGAAATAAAAACTTAGTGGCGCCAGGCCTACGTTTTTTTGAACAAATCTACAATTTTCAATAAAATATGTAGTACTTTATCAAGCTGAAAATATTTGTGTTTATGGATTTATGTTATGATATATTAGTAAAAATCACTTGTTTGGTGGTGAAGGAAAACCACCGCGAGGATACCCGCACGTCTAAGAAATTATATTTTGAAAGAGGTATAGCCTAAACAAAGAAAGGTCTGACTTTCCCTCTGGGTTGTGGAGGTCTGACGCAGTCGCTTCATAATAAAATTAGTATATTCGCCGAGTTCTTACGTTTGGCAGCGAACCCCGCCAAACCTAAGGGATTAGGAAACAGGATAGTTACGGGTACTTGCTACTGAAAACAAGTCCCTTTTGCAGAGAATATGTAGTTAAAGTTAAATCATGATAGGTGTTTTATATACGCATATATTGTTATATTACGGGCCCCGATGATGTACGCACAGGAGTGTGGATTCAATTCACTTACTAGGCAAACATTTATGTATTCGAACATGTCTGTTTATCTTACTCTGATGTTTCTATGTATTTATAGGTATTAATTTACGTATCTTCATCAGTAAACAAATGGCTATTTTATAGATTTGATAAAGGTTCATGATAATATATCGATGCTATAATAAAAATTATAAAATATAAAGATTTAAATAAAAAATACGCGCTTCAACTCGCGTCAACATGTACTTTACATGTTGACGCGAGCTGAAATGATATCGACTTTAATGAACTTCTCTTCACTTTCATATTCAAATGATTTCATTTTTATGTTATGTAGGTATGTAAGAAATACCAAAGTTTGTGCTGATTGTGCATTGACAACGTATGTGGAGACTTGTCGATTCTTTTCAGTTGGGTTATTCTATTATGAAAAATATAAAAAAAAGACTTTACTGTGCAAAAAAACCTTTACGAATTCCTGTTCAAGGAGAAGTTAACTCCCCTAAAAGTTGAGAATTCATTTTGTTGAGTTCACGTTTCTAGGTCTCCTGACTCATTTCTCAGTCTTTTTGAGTGAAAGTCTTTGTGTTTGCGCATGTATAAATATAAAGTAACTGATTTAGTTTATTGTGGGTGTTTTCCATAACCAGCCCATTAGATTAAAGTGATTTAAAAAAATACGAATATTGACTGTCTTTGCAAAAATGCCTCCTTTATACTTTTATTTTTATCTCCCAATTAAAATGTGGTAGTCACGGTGATGTCGGTACTAGTTCGTGTGGAGAGTGTCAAAGAAGGCGAGAGGCAGGCGGCGACGGGCGCGGCGCGGCGCGGCGGTACGCTGGACCTTCATCAAGCGGTTGACTGGTATTAGGGTGTGCATTGTTCCTCTGTGGCGCATTCCAAACTCTACACAACATATATTTCACTCCGTGATTTCTGAAATTAGTACCCATGTCTCGCAAGGACACATAATTAAAAAGTTTAAAGGTTTCAACACATATTTCTTTACCTATGGCAATTATATTAATTTATTCATATTCTTTTAAACATTTACAATTGGTAATATTAGTTCACGCTAGTCGTTTTATAGATTTTTGTTACAACTCAATCGCCTTTTTATTAATCGCATTAGTGATGATTTTGATAAATATATATAAATTACACATATAATAATAATTAAACGCCAGATTAAAATATATAAAAAAACAAAAAATAGAAGGATGTCATGATGGATTCAAATATTTTGGTCAATTAAGAGAATGGAAGTTATATATGCCAAATGATCATGTCAATAGAAATTGAATGCTATGCTGAAGATAACAAATAATATAAGTATTATCAAATGGAGTGTTATATGACAAATATATAACTTATTAATTAGCGGACCCGACATACATAGTACTGCACTAAAGCAATAAAAAAATCCTTGAAACCGATTGCAAGGCCTCCTAATGGATCCAGTTATATACGCAAACCTTTCAATGATCCACTCAAACACAAACAAAACATTTAGTTAAAATCGGTCCACACGTACAGAAATTCATATTATATATATTTATGAACACTTTTTCATTACCTGTTGACGAGCGTATATGTTATTATCAATAAAAAAGTTTTAGAAACAGTAGAAGAAATAAACTTGGAAAAATGTTAATTTAAAAACATATTCGTCAAAACTTCACTATAGATAAGGCTTTATCAATTTTAAGAAATATAAACGGATTGAAAATAATATAAACATGAAACTTTGTAATAACAACTAATTTTAGTGCAGTCACTTTTGACTTATAAATTATAAATTTAAGTGCGGAAAAATTCAAACATAAGCATACATTTTTATATCAAAGAACAAAACCTGTTTGTTCAAGGGGTATAATTACAAAATCCCTCGTGTACCGAATTTTCCGATGTTTTCGCGCTGCGTGCGAGTACGTGCCGTAAAAATAATTCGACGCTCCTCTGGGATCGTTTGTAAAACGTCACGCGTAAAACATATTATAAAGCCAATAAAACGTGTTTACAAGGGTGAGTAGAGCTCGCCGTCCTGGGGCGTTCCCGCTCCCGCACGATATCCGTAAACATTTTAGCGCTGCAATAAATTTAACATTATCCAACTCGCGAGACATTCTGTTTTCTTCCGTCCCGGGATCAGTTGGTTAACGGTTGTAATCTCGGCTGTTTCGGATTTCCTGCTCTTTGCAACCTGAAATTATACAATTACGTGGTTTACAATGTCTTTTCGCTGAGTCATATTTATGGGAATTATCAGACGGCCTACGACAGTTCATTTTTAATTAGGGCAATGCTTTAAGATAATTATAGTCAAAAAGTTATAATGAAACTACAAATAATTTATACCAACAATAAATATATTAATATTTATACGTATATATTTATTTCGCACTCTAATATACGCTCAGTGGACCTAAAGTTACGTAAAGTGCGTTGACCACTGAATAAATGACACATAAACCTAAGGAAGAAATTAGCCGGACAAAATAAAATCCCCTGTTTTTCTCAGCCTGACCAGGAGGGTGCTTATGGAGTGGCCGCACAAGTATACCGTTTCCGCCAATGACCGCCCATCTGCTTCCACCACGTTGGAAAAATACTTGCGTGAATTTTTATGAGCGTTGATCTTTATCTATATTCTGTATATTTAATTGATGTATTAAATCGATTTCACATATATCTTACACGTTTCAAATTTTATACTATAAGTTCCTATGTTTTGTTGATGAATTAGAAAACGGGCCATAAGATTTGTTTACACTATTTCTGATTATAAGCTTAATACATGAATAAGGCCGTCCACGCGCGCTTTACATACTTAGGTATTTATTTCATATAAAATTTGTAGGATATATTTCACATGCTCGCCAAGGTACCACTAGGCCCCTAAGTGTTCATTCGTTCATTCTTTTTTTTCAGTTAGTTAGTCGCTGGAATCTTTATTGATTCTGTTTTTGTGCTATTTTTAACCCTGAATTTAAATTTACGTTACTTACAACGTTTTTCATGGAGCTCTTATTTTAGGCAATTATTTTATATTTACAGCATTATTTATAGAAAATACGTCGTGTTACATGTGTCTTTGCATACATGATCTTGAATAAATTGTGGTAATTATTTACGTAGTTTCATGAATTTGCCTCGCCAGTTGTTAATCAAGATTTGGATGGATCTTATAGGGTACTTTAGTAACAAGATAACAACGGCTAATGCTCACACAATAGATTAATCAGAAGCGTCTGCATTGCAATGCCCTTTTGCAGCGCTGATCCACTTTTCTACGGATGCGAGATTAAAGGGGAGAGTAACAAAATGAGAAATGGAACGATTTCAGGACGCATTGTCGGACCGCCGCCCGTTCTCGGATTTATGACAAAGAACAGCGGATGATTCAATCAGCCTGGCTCTTTAGTTTGTTATATTCATGTAACAGTTGTCCGTCTACGAGTCTTATTGTTAGTAGTATTTTGTCTTTTTTGCTCCATTTCGTTCATTCTTAGTTCTATTATAATTCTATTTTCTAGCTTCTTTGTGTAGTTACCCTTATTTACATACTTTACTTTTATAAGTACCCTCTATCTAGATGCATGGTTAAAGAAAGATCTACAAGTACTTAGACGTTCACATGAATATTTTTATAAATCTCCGGATAATAAACAGGCATATGACCCACCTGTTGTAAAGCGGCCCACTTAATGACAACTTATGAAAGCGTGCAATTCCAGAAGTGTTTAGCTAGCAGATTGCCACCTTACAGCTTACACAGCAGCTCCACAGGAGCCTACTGGAAACTTCACTCACTCGCAGAAACGCTACAATAACTCCCTGGAGAATTGTTATTTGGCCGCGCCTTCTGTGAGTGCGTCCGATGGTGACAACAATACTCCATCTGCCATCAGGACAGACTTGTTTAACAAGTCTTTCCACCGAGCTAAAGTAATGATTTGTTCTGTTTAACATAACAAGTTTCGAAGACGCAGTATGGTTTTCTTCGGCAAGTGAGTTGGAAATTGGACTTCTCTGGAAATCACGACACCAAGAATTCCAATGCTATTAGCGATGGTAAGAGCTGACTAGTAATCTCACTCACTCGCAGGAATATAACAATCCTCTAGGGTGTTCTTATCGAGCTGCGGTTTCCTATTAGGTGGAGGGACCACTCGTATTTATGGTTGTGCCCTACTTCTCTTATGACGTGAATAAGTCTTTAAATTTGTATCTATAGTGGCAGACAATTCAGAAAATTGATGATAACAAACCGGGGGATATAGTTTGGTGTTGTAGCTACATATCTATCGTTAACATCCAAAATTTAATTAAACCAATTGATAGCAAAATAATCTAAGAATTATTTACGTTGAGTGAGAACTGTGACGCATCTCGCGCGGCAAGTCGAAAAGCGTCGCTATTTTGAGATCATTTTGCTGCATGTATGTATATCTTAATATCAAGTATAACTTACTTTCGTTTACCCGTTACGGTAACGTATTCACGTAAAAGTCACGGCCGTGTCCACGACACAGCCCCATATGGCCCCATATGGAACCACCACTCTAGAACCTTTTTTCCCCAGCGGAAAAAGCGGTTCTCGATTCTATGAGCAATGTGATCGACCCACTGCCACGACAGCTTGCTTATCCTTTGGGCTATGTCAGTTACTTTAGTTCTACTGCGGATATCCTCATTCCTGATTATATCACGTAGCAAAACTCAGAACATAGCTCATAGCACGTTGAATGACCTTGAGGTTCCCCATATGGCCCATAATGAATAGTCATGTCTTAGTTCTGTGAATAGCCCTTAAAAATCTATGTATTTCAAATACTTTTCAGGAACATCGTTCCTATATGTTTGCCTGGGTGTGCGTTTGTCTCTGTGTGTGTGTCTGTCGCTTTTTTTCGAATATTCGAATTTTGACTTCAGATTCGGATTCAGCATAAAAAAGTACAATAGGAATGTCTTAAAAACCAATATCATATTTCTTAACGAACATGGTCAAAATGGCCAACAAAGTTTAAAAAAAAAATTAAATTGTTGTATAATGGAAGAACCAGGTGTTCCTCTGGCAACGCAAGCTTGCGCATTCTCAACTGGTTTGATTTGCTATATCTACGCGGCACCACCTTTGTAATTTAGTAAAAAAAATGTATGTGTACCAATGCCTTGCATACAAAAATTGCGTTGTTAATAACATTTCACTGATTACCCAACAGCAGGGCAATTTAAAAGGGCAAACTTTTGCCAAATAGGTATTCAATGCAAGCGTGCAATTTACAATTTAAATATTCTTAATGTTTCCAAGTTGTTGCAATGGGGGTCGATTGAGGAGAGGCTGGAGTGGGGAAATAAAGGACGGGCGCACCCACTTCCACTACATCAATCACTCGCGGACGCTGCGTCTGAACATTTCTAATTATTCGGTTCGCACTGTACCAATTGTGTCATTCAAGGACGTATTATGAACACGTTGCTTGTAAGGCATGTCGACTATTTTATAGAGTTCCGTAGCCCATCCACCGTTATAAGAACACATAATTTCAGCCCCTATTCGTTCACTGCTGGACATTTTACCTATGTATTCCATGCTGGACATAGTGCTCCCCTCTCGTTTCGATCCTGCGATCGGCGACATATGGACACTATGTCTCACAATCTATTACTCATTTGTTTTATGAAACTAAGCCACATTTTGATAAGTTTTGATGGGACCAATCTTGCTTGGATAGAAAATAATTAAACCACAACCCTTACTAGAGTTGCCATGCAGTGATTTATTACAAGCTTCGCCATCAACCAGATACTCGTCAATCCTGTGTGTAATTGTAATGTGGTATTCAGAGTTAAGTTGTACAAAATAGCTTTTTCTAGACCTGGACATCAAGCAAAAGATGTTATTTTTATACTCGTCAATCCTGTGTATAATTGTAATGTGGTATTCAGAGTTAAGTTGTACAAAATAGCTTTTTTTAGACCTGGACATCAAGCAAAAGATGTTATTTTTTTTTACAAATTACAAGGTGCATCAGCCCCAAAGTAAGCGAAACAGAATACATTTTTTTTGTGTAAGTGACACATAGAAAACACCCAGACCAAGGCAAAGAGACATGTTCATGCATACAAATGTTTGTCCTGTGTGGGAATTGAACGCACGAGCGTTGATGCACGAGCATCAGTCGACTTATTTCTTATAACAGTCATCTCCAGGTATTTGAGGTTGAGGAGAGTATATAGGTACGTGAAATATACGTATATGCATATCATACGTGATATGTATATATATATATATATAATTATTTACCTTAGTGGTTGGTATAAACAAACATAAAATTTACTACAGGAAACAGTATAGTTCCTACTATATAAGTATAGCCACTATTATACTACTACTAGTCATATGGCGCTTGGTTCTCCCTACCTACCCCACAAGGGACCTGACGTGAAGATATATGGATAATCATACCAAATATTTTCTATTTTTTCACATCGCCGATATACATATATTTATATATGCAAAAATACCGAAACCTTTATATATATATCTTTATATATATTATTTAACATTCATAATAAATTAATTATAAAGTATAGTTCCTACTATATAAGTATAGCCACTTTTATTTTACTACTACTAGTCATATGGCGCTTGGTTCTCCCTGCCTACCCCGCAAGGGACCTGACGTGAAGATATAGAGATAATCATATCAAATATTTTCTATTTTTTCATATCGACGATAATTTATATATGCAAAAATACCGAAACCT
Organism: Pyralis farinalis; assembly: GCA_947507595.1. Lineage (NCBI taxonomy): Eukaryota > Metazoa > Arthropoda > Insecta > Lepidoptera > Pyralidae > Pyralis > Pyralis farinalis. The sequence continues at coordinate 20,408,731 of OX382259.1, read as the reverse complement.
TTATATATATATCTTTATATATATTGTTTAACATTCATAATAAATTAATTATATAATTTTAAATACTTATATTTGTGACTATAAGATAAAATAAGATAGAAAAGTACACAAACCGATATTTACAGTTTACAACTAAGCTTAATTTGAGTGCGCGCTCTGCATATTTAGTAAGGGGTGTGTTTGCTCACAAATGTCGCAGCGGGGACCGCGCCGCTCGTCTCGAGAGGCACTCTAGTTCGACGAGGGTCCTCTTCCGAGGTGACGGCCCTGTCTAATCTCCGCGGCTTAAAGCCTTTCTCACCGATCCACTCCAGATGTACACTTTCACCTTCTTGATGAACTATTTGATAACATAAAGGCTATCCTATAATTTTAAGCCAGCAATTCGTGTACCTACATATAGGTATATATATATATATATATATATCTATATACATAAAACAAAGTCGGGTTAGTTACACCATTTATAACTCGAGAACGGCTGGAGCGATTTTTATGATCTTTATTTTGATAGATTTGTCTCCATGCAATTTGATCTAACAAGGTTAGATCAAATTGCATATAGATTTGACTTTCGCAAAGTAACGCCTGAATCTATTAAGATTTGTCTCCGTCCGAATAGCAGTATGATAACTATTAGAACATTCAAAACTTAACGAAAAGAAAAATTATAAAGAAAATTCTTTTTCTCATTTTATATGAAACGCTTTTTCATGATATCTCAAGAACAAATAGAGAAATTTCAATATTTTTTTCGTCTTGGCGAGTGCTGAAATACTTCCAGCGACATTGACCAGTTTCTTATCGCTTTATACTAAGGCGATTCATTTAACCGATATGCCACGTTATTCCACTTGGAACGCTCATCTCATCTACATGACAATATGGTCCCTGATCATCGGATGTGTGTTCTGCGGATGATTTTGATCGTATTTACACAGTTTATTCAAAGAGTGACGAATGCTTCTACTTGCGGTTGTTGCTGGTAAATGTTTGTCGACCGGCACCATTTGAATTACTTCGAACTGTCAATGTTTTAGTGTGCCCAATATTTCATGGATCATGTAAACAGCTCAATTTGCTTGAAAACGATACTCATTGGGACATGACTTCCCACGAAAACCACATGAATTGTGGAACAATAACGTATATGTATGTCAAGAGACATTTTACATCGAATTCGTGTCAGTTCAGGAAATCCCGATCTCGAGGTGAATGAAGAGATTCATAACCAGGCTTTGCTTTTAATTGAAGACATGTGGTACATTAAGGGCGGTAGTTTGTTAGTGAAGTTAAAAATGCTACCGCCAAATCGTGGAATGAACGTGGCTTTAGTCGAGAATTGGAATGTGAACGTGAATATGTTCGATATGTACCCATGCAGTTGGAGCGAACGTATGACTGTTGAATCCTCAACAAAAGGAAGTGTGCGATAAAATAACGAAGGTAATTAATGATAGAAATGACTTATTTTCCTCGATGCGCTCGATTGAACTAGGCAGACATTCCTCATATCATTGAATTTGCCCACTTTTCGCAAGATATCCGAAATTACAGTTGCTTCTTCTGGGATAGCGGTCATGTTACTAAAAGGATGCAAAACGACTTATAAAGCGTTGAAATTATCATTAAAACGACTGAAAAACTGTCATCCACCATTGCAAAATACTCAGCAAGGACCAAAGTTTTGGCAACAAGTAAAATAATCGTCAGCGATGATTACACAATGGCGCATAAACGCGTATTGAAAGCGTATTTAACGATCTTGGCAAATATTCGAGATATTTTGGAGGTGTAATGATTGTACTACCTGGCAATTTTCGCCAAATACTACCAGCCATTTTAAGATCGACCGCTGCCGTTGAAATAAACGCTTGCCTCAAATCATCCACTGTGTGGCGCTATGAAACGAAACTTCAACTGAAGGCAAACATGCGAGTTGCATTGTTAAAAGATTCATCTGCCGCAGGTTTCTCCAAGCAATTACCGACTATCGGTAATGGTCGTATTCCTGTGGACGAATCTAACGGATTGATTTCGTTTCCGCCAAATTTAGCAATTTCTTCTCAATGAAGGACGAGCTCATCAACAAAGTGTTCCCGAGTATATTTGATGACCACGAAAATCACAATTGGTTGAGTGAACGAGTAATTCTTGCGGCAAAGAACAAAAATGTAAAATATTCCAACTTCAAAATTCAAAATTAAGTCATTGGTCTACTGCATTCTTTTAAATCTACCGACTATGTAATAAACCAAGACGAAGCAACTACCTATACAACTGAATGTTTAAACTCATAGGATCAGCCTGACTTGCCCCCACAATTTACAACTGAAGGTTAGCTTGGCAGTCAATTCAACGAAGGGAATCATCTGGAATGCAACCCATCTAGCAAATAACTTAATATAAAGTAGTACAACAATGGTACGTGAATAATTTCGTTCGCTTCTATAAAGCTAATGCTTTGCTGCCATGTGAATTACATTAGTTAACACAACATTTATTGATTCTGAGGCGGTACGAAGTTCGCCAGGTTAGCTAGTATTAAATATATATCGCGTATCTCGAAAAACACTAGAGATTTGTATAAAAACACAGCACTGAAAGTTTTTACATAAAAAAGAACATAAAACAAACCGAGCGAAACTCGATCACCTAGGTACTGATTTTTTAATCTAAGCTATACCTATAAAATAATACCTCGTCTGTCAATTTTTACATAGCTTCGGGAGGTAAACAGACAGTTCACTCGACTAATGTTGAATTTCTTCGACGTGCGGAAAATGATCAATCACATCACGATGTTTTTCTTCACCACCGAACAAGTTCTAATGACAAATACGTATATAAATCTGAACACAAATTTGATGAGCCTGATGGTGAAATGACTAGCAATAAGGCAATAAGGAAGGTACATAGGTTCGATTGCCGCTCAAGATAAACATTTCTGGTCATGAACATATGTGTTTACATTAGTCTGGGTTTTTTTTTATAAAATAGAAGTATAATCAGTTGGTTAGTACCGTTTGTACTACTACATGCACATCAGGACTCAACCAGGGGCCTGGCGGTTAGCAGGCCGGTTCGTTATCCACTTGGCTTTAACGGTATGTATGTGATGGTTTTATAGCTCGTAATCAAAATTACAGAAAATACAAAAATGAAATTTTCATATATTGTAGATAGTACGAGTACAATAAAAATATAAATACTTATATAATTATATATTATTATATATATATGTATTATTAATTAATTAATTATATTTTGTATTTGTATATGTACCACTATGACAAAATGTATATGTTTTATTGAATCTTGGAGAGAATAATAAACCATTTTTTATATACACATGTTTTCTTTACATTAAGAATATGTAAAGAAAACATATGTAATGTATGTTCTGATAGGTCAATTTAAAATAACCAGAAAATCCCACATAACGTGTACACTCAGCATTTTTAGATTTTGTGTGTTCATTCAGCATTTTTAAATTTTTCGTTAGTCTTTCAATAAATCTCCCGTGTACCATATTCTTCATATAACTTTAATGCTTGAAGAAAAACTAAATAGCCGCAATTTTATAAAAGTTTTAGCAACATCTCTTGATCTGCAATTTCTACACGTAAAAACGTTCAACTGTAATTTACTCATTATTATGTTTTTGTATCAGCATCACCTTCATCCATTTGCCTTCAGTTCGGTTAACAAGCGAATTCGTGTCATAAAACAAAGTATACCTGAATTTAGCATTCTAAGCAAAATAAATAATATCGATCTTGACATTTGTGAGTATTCAGTGAGTAAAACAAATAAACATTTCTTTTTCTCAGGTAATGGCAATACGAGTAATTTGATGTGCTGAACAGGGCGAAGAACGCAGTAGTACTTCAGCTCGAAACAAAGGCTCATATTCAATTCAGGTGCCCGGTAGGTACGTAAATAAAAACTATAACTGATAAATATTATCATTCAATGTTCTGTACGGCCTGCCTAATTTTAAGCAGTTATCGTTACCGTTCTGTTATATCTTCTCACCGAGCATCACTCGCGCTTTTGCGGACCCGGTAAAGAAATGTATTTTGGCGAAGTTACAACAGATCTAGTTCATTCGCCCCAATTAGATACTCCAGCCAGAGTTTCGCCACAAGTCGTTTTGACAACATGTAGAGCGATGTTAGTCAGTGCAATGATAGCCCAGTGGACCAGTGGTTAAGGAACCGGCCTATTCAGCAAATGGTCCCCGGTTCGAATCCATGCGGGGCCATGTACCACTAAATTCGTGTTTTCGGATTTATGTATATATTATATCACTTGCTCGACGGTGAAGGAAAACATCGTGAGGAAACCTACACGTACAAGAAAATATATTTTCTAAAGACGTGTGACCTAACCTAAGAAAGATCTGGTTTTCCCTCGAGGCTGTGGCGGTCTCGGTCAGTCGCTCCATATAAAAATCAGCGTCTTCGTCAAATCCTTAGGCTTAGGTAGCGGACCCCGCTAATCGTAATGGATTAGAAAACGGGATAACGCGAAGAAGAAGTAGTAGTAGAGCGATGTTAGTGTAACCTGTATAATATGTATTTCCTCTACCGTCGTCCGTATAGAAAAGTAGCATATATTGTCATCTACAATTACATATGTATAATTGCTATACAGCATAAACAAATGTGGAGAAGAACACAGCGCCCTGCGGGACATCAGTATTGATGTTCATCTATTATTCAGTCGAGTGCCATTCAAGGAACGGTCGCCTAAAATGAAGCATGGGTGCCTATGATCGCTTGAACTATATCCTATCATCTCTTGCAATACAAGGAAAAGCAATTCCAAAGGAGTTTATTGGTATCCTCACTTACTTGTATGAATGCAACAAACTTTCAAGGGAGTTGTTGTATGGCTGTGGTTTTTTGATATCAGGCTTACCTCTCTTTCTATCAGATTTATTAGACTAATTGTAGTCAACAACACGTTTTATACATCTGTTAGGTTTTATACATTTACGATGAAAAATCGAGTGGACAATAAGATGGCATCTTCGATAGTGACTCCGACGCCAGACCCGATCGAACGCGTTCACCATATCTCGACCAATAGCAAATATCGCGCTTTGACTCTCAATAGCTGAATCCCAATAGTGTGAAAGACGCACTAGAAGATTATCTGTCAAATGGCTCTCGTGAAAATAGTATTGATGGTTGCTGGTTAAGTCCTTGTTCTATGTCAGGAGCCACAGCATACGCTCTATCATATAGAAAGTAGGTCGGGCCGAGCGATAGGCCTGCAATTCTATGAGTCCCATCTATGTCTTCTTATATTTTTAAACACTGCACGCACTTTTCTGGTATTCCACGAAAATATGACTTACCTAGTGGAGTACGAAATTTTACACAGCTTCAAAATATTTGCCAGTAAGCCCTCTGGCCAATACCGATGCCATATAACAGTTGAATAGCTCGCTGTGCTTATGAGTTTCCTGCATGGAAACTGCACCACGATATGGAGTCATCCCGTTATTAGAAGTCTATCCCGCATCCCGTAGTTAGAAGCAAAAAGGTACCCTGATAATAGACCTTCTCTTTAGTTATAGACCAGTTTGCCATCCGGTTTTCCCAACGGTGACAAGAAAGACTGCCAAAAGATTCCTTTGTCAGCGAGTGATCAGAAAGCACGGCTTCCAGAGCGATATACCTATTACTTTGCTGTTAATTAAAAAAATAATAAAGCACGCAATGAATTAATGAACATATGAACAGCTTTTTTTATACTAGTTAGAATTTTATAGGCGCAATCGGCTCTCACGGTATTAATAGTTTATCATCGTCTACAGAGTAATGTGTTTCGACAAACAAGGAGTTATCCGCTTCGTCACCCCGTAGCTGCAATAACTTCTTATGATCCTCCTGGTAACTCTCTTCACAACAATTCACTCACTCACAAGAACACAACACCACCAACACACCAAATAACAACTGCAATGGATGGGCCATTGCAGTTTTTTTTTGGTCATATGAAGTTGCTACTTTGTAAATTGAAGGTACTTTTCCATTAGCAATGATCTTACATCTCATCGGCTTCATCACATGCAGCTGACTTTGAATTTGACTCTTAAGCCCATGGAAAGCCACGTACACCTTAAAAATTTATTATTTACACTCATCATGTGTATACTCATGTGTGAGTAGGCAATTAAAATAATTGGTTGACATAAAGTTCTGTAGGTATGCCTGTGACTGCAATTATAAAACAGTCCCGTAATTTATTGAACAATTTTTTATTTGACAATCATTTAATAATTACATTATTGTATTCATCTGAGAGACCATTTCATGCTTCCCTACATTTTGCAATTAATTAATCCAATCGCAATTAATATAGTAAATTTAATATTTACATCAGTTGAGATAATTAACATATTGCACAGTTGTAATGGAATAAAAGGCAAAAAGTATTTACGTTTACGAATCATTTCCTTCAATTTGGGGTCATTCACTCAACCGTAAATGGTTATGTTATACACGCATGGGAGATATAATTATTCGAAGCATTTCTCCGGGCGTCGCGTCGCTCGGTGAGATTGTCGACGCCCGGGACACAATGGATGTGTTTACAGGAAATCAAAGCAGGCGGCTCTCGGCCCGGGGCCTGCCGCATACGCAAACATTCCGTCTTCGTGCACAATAAATTTGCCATTACGCAACTTGGGCCAAGTTATGTCAAATTCCCAAATAGAGGATTTAACTTTACTTGAGAGGTACACGACACTAATTACAAAATTATATTTGTTTGCCTGTTTTCTTGGTCGTGTTATACTTGATTTTTTTTAAAATACATTATTTAGTACTACAGTTTCGTGATTACTGGTTAAATTAAATAAACAAAAAAGATGACGTCTTGTACAATCAATCAGTTTGACTTTTAGAACTTAAAATTTCATAGATGGTACATACAATAATTAAATTATTGTATGTAACGTCTATGAAACAGTAATAATACACACAATTAATTAAAGTAAATACATTTAAAATGGAAAAAAGAACTCGAGTTTGTTCAATAATTATAAAAAAAATTAGGAGACAAAGTTTGTAATAACGCAAAAACTGCACGTACGGCGTAAAAGAAAGTATAAGATCCAGACAGTAACAACAGATATATAGACATTATATATTTATTAGTATCTTAAATAGAAAAACACTAGTAATTAAAAAAAATACAAGTACTACTAATAACTAAACAAATTAAAAAATATTCGTAGTACGAGTTTTTGCATTATTTGAATCTAGATGAAACGTTAAATAATCTATGAAAAATTAGACAGCGTAATTTTTCACGTAATATTTATAATTCGTTGTAAATATTTATATTTTTGTATTAGCGTTCAAAAGTTTTGCTTGATATAATTTGTGGTTAAATTAATGAATGGAAAAAATAGCGAAACAGCTATACAATACGAAAGTAGGAGCCGTAGAAGGCAAAGACGCACCTGCCACGACCAGATTGGGCATATATTATCAAAAGGTTTTTTCAGGAGGTCTAGGAATCGAGCGTTTATGAAAACAGTTATGAATGTTAAAGAAGCAAATGAGGTGTATAAGGACTTGGATCTATATCTCAACAAGGTACTTGAATCTATTTCTCTACGATATAGATAGATAAATTTATCACTTTGTCTTATAGCGTTAAGAGTTTTGTCTTGATTTTAATTTATGTTTTACATAATTAAAATCTTGTTATATTAATTAAATCGTACACAGTTTGTCACTGCAGTTATATATCCGTATTCATATCCAGTTTGAGACGGCGTTATGAATACCTATGCATGTCGCCGGCATTATCTGCGTGTTCCGTAATGTATTCAAATATGTATCAAGCCCATCCGCACCATGTTGTCGTTGTTATTTTATTTCGCAGGCGTGACGCCGCACCAGCTTTATTTTTTCGCTATTCAAGAATATCATATTGTCCCTTCAGTACATTTTGTACGGACGAAGTACAAACGGGCATGTATATACATTTTAAATACTACGAAATATGTGAAGATGTCCTTTATTTAGATATTTCCAAAGTTAATAAGCATGATTACGCAAAGATGTATTGACGTGCGTAGGATGAACGTAGATTATGCGACAAGAGAGGCAAATGGGCGAGAGTATTTATCTGTTTAGCAATTTAATGAAGTATAAATAAGAATGACGTACGAGTAGTATACACATTTCGTTCAAGATATGAATTACAGATTAAACAAATGCGCTCGCGCAGTCTAAAAGATTGGTTGGTACAAAGGAGACATGTCGGTTCGCGCTCACCATTCATTCGAATGGATATTGATCGTTTGTCTGTAAGGAATACAAATGTATCAGAAAACTATGTTCCTGCGGTGTGCCGAGCGCCATTCTTTGTGCTGACATCTAACATTAAACTTCATAGTCGGCCTCGTACTCTGGATTTCGGTAACCTATCTTTGCCAGCTTCCGCTAGCAATCGAGTTCTATCGAGCATAATTATAGTCTATGCATTTTATTAGCGAAAGGAATTACTAATGACCATCCAAAATACGTCCATTACTAGTGTATTATATATGTCTTTATTTTTTATATATATTTTTTATTCTGAGCTCTAATTTTTAGATATAACTAAATCAGAAAAATTCAAAGACTTTGAAAATGAAAATGAATTTTACAAATCTTTGATTCAATTTAACAGCACAAATATGAAGCCAGAGCTAACTTCCAGTATTTAAAAGACAAATAAATTGCGCTTCGGAGAGAGAAAATAATAATTACTGATTGTTCAAACTATTTCAACTTGACGTATATAAAGAAATGTCTTCAAGCATTTTTTTATACAACGTCCGCATACAAGCATACGATCCACCTGATGTTAAGCGGTTACCGTAGCCTATGAACGCTTTTAATTAAGTACCACTCGCGCGATGCTTTCTCTGCTGTTAACACAGCAACTCCTTAGGAGCTTACTGGTAACCTCACCCACATGCAGGAACACAACAACAAGTTTATATTTTTGGCTGTGGTTTCCTGTGAGGTGAAGGTACTTCCCCAGACGGGTTGCTTTGATGCGCCCTACATCTCTTAAAACATCCAGACCAAGACAAACAGACATGTTCATACACACAAATCTTTGCCCTGTGTGGGAATCGAACCCACGAGCGTTGGTGTCAAAGTCGCGTCATTCACGACTACGCCACCGAGCTCGTCAAAGCATTCATTTTTTTCTTTAATAAGTGGTAGGTATACGGTGAAAAGCAAGACACAATTTATGATGGTCGGAAACGTCCGGCTAACACTGCACGAGCAATGAGAGCCCGCGGCAGCTAACTAGCAGGTGCACGTTAGCAAAGAAAAATGAAATAACGCAAAAAGGAAAAGTCGAGGGAGGCGAGGGGGCGGGCGAAACCGTTCGGGTGGTTCTTTCGTAGAAAAGCCAGTTTCCTTTAGTGGAAACAGATAACGATCCGCTGCCGACGACAGAATACGTAACTGCACTCGCTAAGCATAGATCTACATACTGACGGAGCGCTCCTATCAAAGGTATCTAACACAACAGATTCTCTTTATTGAACAGGGAGAAAGTGCTCAGTCAGTGTTGTTGTAGCGATGACATTTTGCTTCATTCATCTTGCGGAGCGACGGTATAAATCGTATGTTCTAGGGGTCGAATATCCAAAGTGAATTGATTAGTTATGATAACAGTTTTATATTCGCTGACTGGATCTAATCAGGAAGAGTACACAACCGCAACCGGGGCATGCGAAGAAGGAAAGTTGATTCCTATGAGACACCGCGTCATGCATCCGTGCGCGGCATCGCAATGCAGAGCTAACGGTAACAATGGGACGAACCGTAATAACAATACGAACTTTGTTTTGTGTACTTTTTACCGATTGGAGATTTCCTACAAGAAATATGTTCGAATTACGCTTCGTTGATATTGCGGTAGTCAATATTTGTGCTGACAGTAATGACTGCACTGCGCGTTTGGAGGCACGACGTGCAAATACGCGGGCAACTATTATGGGTGCGTGTTCCACGGAGGGTGGCAACGCGCGCTCGTGACCTGCATCTATTGCTGCACTATTCGCAATGTTCCTGTGTAATTCGTTTGTGCTATTTTTTTGTTATTCTGAATAAATATTTTTTAACTCATGGCATGGCGGCACATGCATATGATTATTTGAATCTTTAGTTTTTTTAAATTTTATATGCAGCTATTGTCATTGAACTGACTACTGTTTTCATGTTTGATCATCATCATCATTTCAGCTGAAGGACGTTCACTGCTGGACATGGGCCTCCCCTTAGCCTTCCACAGCGATTGGTCCTATGCTGCTTGCAGAGTCGGCTTCCAGCGAACTTCACAAGATCGGCGGTCGGTCATTACTACAAATCTAACTATTTGTAAAAATAGGACATTTTGTTTTCACTGCATGAAATATACTCTAGCTAATCTAATTTGTAGCATTCAAAAATGAGATAATGTCTGGATAATGGCCAATCGGTACGGCATGGCGGATGAGGCAGCGAGACGCCACGGGGGCGCACCGCACAGTGCGCGCCTAATGGGCGGCATTACCATTCCAAGTCAGTAGGTGCGCGGTGAGCGCCCGACCGCCTTGTGAATATGCAAAGCGAACCACGTTAAATATTGAACTACGGTATTAGGCTCAAATATGCGTTTTAATTCCAAATCATTTTGTACATCAAGTTCTAACACCCGCAGTAAAACTGTCTAGTGCAACACCCCCGCAATGAGTCGTAAATCTCATTTGGGGGATGGAGGAAACTTGAGAAACAATGAAAATTGAAATATTTTCTTTCCTGAGTTTACTGAGACAGGACCTAATAATGGACTTTTCCTTGGCACGTAATACTATTTCACGGTAACTTACTTGTTCATTTGGAGCTTCCTAGGAACTAGTTCGTGAAGGTTTACCTTATCGTAGAGCGTCGGATCGTGCAACACTGAGGTGAAATAATGCTGTTATCCTGCATCAACATTCTTACTAATAGTTAATTTAAAATTTGTATTTTTAATGAAAATAATATATTTGAAAAGTTTTATTAAGAAAACTAGCTATGCCTGCAACATGTCAGAAATTGCTTTATACTCGTATATTAATAAAAATGTCCCTATACAATTAAACGATATAAGCACTTAAAAACAGATTTTGAAGACTAAATATGTGATTTTATTGGGTTCTTTCGTGCACATTCAGATTGTTAATTCAGCTGCCTGCAGTGCATTTTTTAAGAGTATTCAGGTGAACACAGCATTGTATATATAAAGGCAGCGTGAAGAGGTTCTTACTTTATTTTGACACCTTGTGCTATCCTCAGAAGATCACTCCGGTGTTCCTTATTAATGTTCATGCCAATACTAAAATCAATCAATCAGTATTTTTTATTTGTATAATATTTCATATACCTACATGATAAGGTGAGATTTTACAATTTTCCATGTACATTTTACCTTTTGTATAGGAATGCAAAACATTACGAGCTTGGTGGCCCGTCGTGAATGACGCGACTTTGACACCAACGCTCGTGTATTCGATTCCCACACAAGACAAACGTTTGTTGTATTCCTGCGTGTACTCCTGTGTGGAAGTGATGTCAACAAGTAAGTAAGCTACTAAGGAGTTGCTCTGTTGGCAGCAGAGGAGGCATTGCGCTAGTGATACTTAATGTGTTACAAGCGTTTATAGGCTACCGTAACCGCTTTGCATCAGGTGGACCGTATGAGTGTATGCCTTCCGACGTTGTATTAAAAAAAACATGAAAAAGTCCTAACATATTACTACTCGTACTAGTTTAATTGTTGACAGATGTCATTAGATTTGTTATGACCAATATGAAATTAAAGAAAGTCCTTTAAATAGTAATAATAGTAAAAATGGAGTAATTGCATTTCTGGGAAAGAAGTGCAATTCTTTTTAAAATCACTCATATTATATTTCATATTATTTGGTAACTTATTGCATATTTTAGAAGTCATTCCAAATACGTTCCTATCGAACATAGCTGTGTTGTGCGACATATGGTGAATTATGTCTTTATTACGTACGGGACTAATAAAGCCGAATTTGTTTAAATTTGACTTTACACGAACTGATAAGTCGTATATACACATTGGAGAAAAAGAAAACGCGCGATAATATTTAGTTTAAAATAATCTATTAGGATGGGGGTTTGTGTTACATAACATTCAAATTCAAACAAATCCCCATCCATTCTCCTTCTCCCATTGCCTAAGAACCCTTTGCGTGACGTCGACGAACGATTAAAGTGGTTTAGTCGTGAAGAACAAATAGACATACATAGCATTTACAATTTATTGCCTAGGATCCGTAACAATTTAAGTACCTACGCAAATGTATAACAAGAATATAACAAGAATAAAAACTGTACGCCAACACAAAACTACACTACGGAAACCGGCAATCTTTATTCATACACTCACGTAGGAGAAAACCATATTACTTTACAAGATATGTCACTCATGTAGAATACGAATTTAACGTGACGCGAATATAATAACAGCATATCCTCATAAAATATTCTTCGATAAACTGATAAAAAGCACACAGTGGCATGTCAGAGCAAAAATTGCCAGGGCGTCCCTCGCCATGCGGCATTGTGCCCGAAATGACACGTGAAAGCCGTCAAGAGCGGCGCGTTCCTGCCTTCACAAAAGGCTTACAGATGCGCGCACCAGAAGATTTTAATGAGGCAACGACTCTGTGTGATTTTATCGCGTGTGCCGTAATGAGAAATAACCAAGCGCATCCTCTTTCACTGTACTCGTTTGGAGCTGCTAGCAAAAATGCTACAAGTGATGCCTTTGGGAACATGTGTCGCGTGCATTCAGTTTGCACATTAACAACTTGCAAATAACACACGTACTTCGTAAATTCCATCTCATTGCACGTTACAAGCATAATGAGCAAATTAAGGGTCCTTAAATATTTATGTACGATGTACGATAGACGAGCTCGGTGGCGCAGTGGTGAAACTCGCTGTTACTTTGACACCAACGCTCGTGGGTTCGACTCCCACACAATACAAACATTTGTGTGCATGAACATGTCTGTTTGTCTTAGTCTGGATATTTTCTATGTATAATAAATATGTATTTACAAAAAAATGTATTTACGTATATTTATCAGTTGTCTAGTACCCATAACACAAACTTCGCTTACTTTGGGGCTAGGTGGCGCTGTGTAATTTGTCCGACAATATTTATATTTATTTATTTATGTTTTTAATAGAAAGAGCTGATAAGATTAGATAGAAATCTATCTTAAGAGCGTGCACGTTATTTAACGCAACTCGAAACTTCAGCGATTGCAGATACGGCTAGATTCTACACGCACACTACAACGCACACTCTGTGTGTGAAACTTGAGCGCTTTACTATTTTGTATGACCCATTTTGATACTTGTGTTTTGTTTATGGAAATAAATTTTTAGTGACACCTATTTATCATCAAAATATACGTTTTGTACTGATTATAACGTAAAATAAATAAATAAATAAATATTGTCTGACAAATTACACAGCGCCATCTAGCCCCAAAGTAAGCGAAGCTTGTGTTATGGGTACTAGACAACTGATAAACATACGTAAATACATTTTCTTTTGTAAATACATACTTATTATACATAGAAAATACCCAGACCAAGACAAACAGACATGTTCATGCACACAAATGTTTGTGTTGTGTGGGAATCGAACCCACGACCGTTGGTGTCAAATTAGCGTAACAACGCGTTTCACCACTGCGCCACCGAGCTCGTATTTCTCTGCCAACGATCTCAATGTACTATTTGCGTCTATCCGCGTTTCTGAGAGCGTGTACTTCTATCTTATTATTAGTAAGTACCATGAAAAGACAACAATAGAATTGTACTCCAGTTTCAATAGTATTGAGAGAGGTAGGGCGCATCAAAGCAGCCCATCTGGGGAAGTATCTTCATCTCACAGACAACCGCAGCCAAATAACAACTCCCTGGAGGAGTGTTGTGCATATGAGTGAGGCCACCAGTAAGACTCCTAAGGGAATTACTGTGCAGGTGTAGCATCGCGCAAGTAATACTTAACATATTGCGAGCATTCATAGGCTCCGGTAACCACTTTACATCAGGTGGCCCGTATGCTTGAATGCCTTCCGACGCTGTATAATAAAGAAATTGTATATTAGGATATAAGTAGGTTACTATAGCCGTCATATATTAGAATATAAGTGGGTTACTATTCCCTTCATAGACAAAGCCAACCTACACGTAGTGCACCTTGCCGAGGTAGGGCACAGAGGTATTCCTCTGATAGAGCTACTTCCACCTCATAGAAGATCGCAGCCAAGTCACAATTCCTATTGTTGTATTCCTACGAGTGAATAGTTTATAGTAACTGCTTCACATCAGTCGGGTTGTATGATTTTCTACCATCCAATATGGTATTAAATAATCCATACTTTCATTATAAAAGAGAAAGTGTGCCCTTTTTTCGCGTTAATACGGAACAAGGGATTAATCGTAGCGGCGTTAATATTTAACATTATTACTTTTACTGATTACATTTTTTTTTATTATTCTGTTTGATTGATTTGGGATGATTGGGCAGTTCCGAACTCCAGAAATACGATTTACTCCGGCTAAAAGTCTTCCTTTAAGAAGGTCTGCAGATGATGACTCGGAACCCTCACTACAAAAGAACTAAATAAAGTCTATGGTGAGATTCTGACCCTCAAGATGACGTTTTTATACAACGTCAGCTGCATTCTGAGCGCCAGGATACATGTTAGTGATGCCGACCTTGTAACTGAATATCGGCAAAGCTAGCTTTCAAGTATCTGATGTCTTGTAGAAGCGTATTAACGTCGACGTTATCCAGTATGATTAGTGGTAGCTCATGTAAATCTTTCGCTACAGAAGAAGATACGAGCTACCGAGATCGGTGGTACAGTGGCGAAACGTGTTGTTACGTTACTTTGACACCAACGCTTATGTGCGCAACATTTGTGTGCATGTCTGTTGTCTTGGTATGGCGCTTCAAAGCAGCCCGTCTGATGAAGTACCTCCAGCTCACAGAAAATCGCAGCTAAATGACAACACCCTAGAGGGTTGTTGTGTTCCTGCGTGTGAGTGAGGTCACCATTAAGCTCCTATGGAGTTGTTGTGTTAGCAGCAGATGTGGCAATGTATTGCAAGCGTTTACGGTAACCGTTTTATGTCTTGTATGCCTCCCGACGTTGTATAAAAAATAAAGATACGTCGTCTGGGTCTGGATCTGTCTCTTTTAAAATACTGACGACGTCTTCAATAGTTTTCTCTCCATCCTTCCTGCATGACGGTAACTTCGCGGTTTTGCCGAGCGTCTTGAACATCAGCATCTTGCTACTTTAAATCTTATTTTCACTGAAGGTACAGTTGCAGATCCGCATTCGTCCAAGGTGGATAGCGCGTTGCGTGAACGCCAACAACTCGTTGGCTATGAATTATTCGGTGTGCATTGGCCTTGACAGTACCAGTCGTGGTTAGTATTAACTAAGTCATCCGTTTTCCAAAAAGTATCTGTTTTACTTATGGCCCTATCAGTATCCATATTGCGTATCGAATATGAACGTTTTATTTCAATGATACCTTCTTCATAATATATAACACCTGGAGAAGCTCCCTAGATAAAATGCAGTTCGTCAGTGAGCCCGCGTTACAGATTTTTACATTCTTGCTGCTGCAACTGACCATTATGTTTCTTTCGTTTGTTTTCCGTACTGGATAGCTGACACGTTGTTTAAAGAATATTAATTATTTGTAATAAGAAGAAGTATTAATAGACTTTTATTTCCGTTTGTATCCCATTCATGAAAGAAATTTATACCACTAAATACCCGTTAATATTCGTTTTCGGAGATTAACTACGTCAAACAAGTAAAACAGACAGACGAAAAAATTAAAAAAAAACGCATGTTTGGATTTATTGTAAGATGCAAAAAACAATATGAGCTTAAGATTAAGATTAAACCTTAATTTCGAAATCATAGACAGATAGTTCAATTTTATTTCGTTGTATAAATAAATTCCGTAAATGCCCCGGATTTCGGTTAAAGCCTAAAAACAGCTGACGGTAGATATCTGCTTTTGCAGGTGCAATTCTGAGTAATGTCAAATTGTCATAATTTATATATAAATATATATTGTTTATTGTAGATAACAGTACTAATATAACAATTTAATAATCATTAAAAAGCTCCATGTGCCAGCAGCAGTGGACTCAATCATCACTCCCGCTTGATTAGGTAAATGATACTGATCAAGTGTAAATACATTAATTCTTTTAGAAATCGCTCTATGCTTGATTACAATATTTTGGGGAGTTCCATGGATTCCTTGTGGAACTCATCATTAGACATTCTTGATTCTATCGTGGTCAATCTAGTGATACTCTACCGATAATAAAAGGCACATAAGTGTTCCGTTCACAAATGTTATGAGGTAAGTATCAAATAGTTACGATCATGCTATATAATTATTTACCCATGTGTACCATCGGGAAATGGTACGAATACCTAATGTTGGTCACTACTGGGTGATGAAAGCACGAGCTACGTCCTGTCGTTGGAAGGACCCGTCGCGTACTAAATGAAAACTTATTGAGCTCACGGTTTAAAGACTGTCTAATATAGTTTAATCAAAATAATAGGGATTAAAAATTTCAATATGTTAACCAACATTACATATTTCATGTAATGAGTATATTATTTGTAAATGTCGTCGAATACATATAGAAAAAAAATAATGAAATGTACCTATTTAGCCATTTTTTAATCAGGTTTAACTATATTGAAACGCAATATTTTTCAAATTTGAATCTATGACCCACTTTGTCTTGTTGTTGTCATCTGTTATTTTGGACAAAAGTAAAAAAATTACATATTTGAATATTATAAAGGTTAAATTATACCTGAAAAGTACCTCTGACCTAGATTTTTAATAAACAACGTAAAGTAATTGAGGTATTATTAATAAACCGTCAATCAAATATTATTTTTACTCTATACTGCAATTTAAAACAAGTTTATCTGTTAAAGCCAGCCTTTTTATTTAACCAATGCAGTCTCATTGCTACGTAATCATGTTTGAAAAATGAGTAAAACACCGAAATTATCGATGCACCCTCTTAAACTAGCTTACATTGCTACATTGGCAACACGTAGCAAACAATTATGCGACTAAAAAACAAGCATTGTACATCGAGAACACACCGCACCGCCCGAGCGGCCTATTGTGTCGACAGTTTTATACTACACTTTTTCGAACAATTATGTTGAATACTAGTTGCGGACCGCAGCTTCACACGCGTGGAGTTTGGTTTTTAATTTTTCGCGTAAAATGTTTAGCTTTTATGAAATTAAGAAAAATGTATATATTAATCATTTATTGTCGTATAAAAGCATAAATGTTAACTGCCGATATAATATGATATAGGTAATTCAGCAATGTCACTACTTTAAAGTGTTCATTTGTTGTTTGGTTTCCAAAAATCTGCGGTTTATTTGTTTACTCACCGTTTATTTTTTTATATCGATGTTTCTTTGAATATGGCAAAACGAAATTGTACGTTAGTTTCGTATACGAATTCCGTACTTGTACCAACGCAACATGGACGACACGCAACATAATCGACATTTGATTTCGAATTAGATGCCGTTCTGGAAATTTTATTCATCAATGAGGCATGTGGCTATCCAGAAATTTAAGTCAATAACGATCAAACGAAAGTCATGGTATTTTTTATACGAACACGTACCCGGCCCACCTGACGTAAAATGGTTACCGCAGACTATGAATGCTTGCAATACAAGGATAGGCGCTCTAGGTTCTCATACAGTTAGGAGCTTACTGTAATAGCAGAAGCTTACAGCGTATGTCGTAGTGCACTACTAATTCATATATCATTATGTATATATGTTACTGTAAAAGCCCGAACAACGGTAAATCTTAGGTTTTACCAGAGGCGGCTGGTAAATGTTAGTATTGGGAAAAAAACAATAAGGACTTTTTCTTTATTCATTTCAATTAACTATCAGTACTCAACAAAGTAATTATCAATCATATTACCAATCAGTCAAATCCTTACCTATATAAAAATATTTTTATTTGGTAGGTATTTTTATTTAATTATTGTATTTTAGTTAATTATTAGTATCTTAATTTTTTAATTATTTTAAAATTATAAAAAACAACCCCATTTACATTTTCATCTTAAAAACATTTATTTTTAAATTCTTCTTCAAAAAATATCACAAATTAAATTATCTTCTTAAAAAAACACAATATAAATCGGCTTGGTTAATCTAACAGAATCATTGCTTTTCTTATTATTTAGTATTTAACAAACAAAAATAAACACAATTTATCTATTGTCACTAACTAGTATGTGGTAAATAAAAATTACTTGTTACAACAAGGAGCGCTATTGTGGCATTTAGAATTACAACGTAATCCTGATGACTTGCAAGCGCATTTCTTCGACAGTCTTTCTTGAAACAGCTACATTTTTTAAATCCTTGTCCAGTCCAGTCCAGTCAACGACAACTTTCCATCAGCTTCCCGAAGACTCACTTCTTTATCTATAATGTCTTCTATCTTTATAAAATCTACAGAGCATGAAGTAAATAGGTTCCGAGTGTAACGCTGCTTTAGTACTGCAATTTTGGTAATATGTTGGTAAAAGTCCTTGTCCTTTACATCTGCTACAACTGCAATAATGCTTTTCGGGTCAGTTTTTAGGTCTGACGATGTCAGGTACTCTCAGTCTTACATTTTTACCAACTTTCACATTTGGATGCTTATTAACCGATATGGCATTCATTCTTTCAGCTTGATTTTCTAAATTCAATTTAGCTTTT
The DNA here is from genome assembly GCA_947507595.1 of Pyralis farinalis. NCBI lineage: Eukaryota > Metazoa > Arthropoda > Insecta > Lepidoptera > Pyralidae > Pyralis > Pyralis farinalis. The sequence continues at coordinate 20,389,803 of OX382259.1, read as the reverse complement.
TTTCTTATCGCCTAGACAGATTCTATCTTTCTCGGTATTGCATGTTCTTGAAATTGAGTTTGGTTTTCTATCTCTGAATCGGTATATCTCTGAATTGTTACATTAGTATTACCATTTATTTGCTCATCCTTCAACTTTTCGGTTTTAATTATTTCGTTTTCTTGTGATTTAGCCTTCACACATTCACTGTTAATGTCCTTTTCTGACTCATTTTCGACAACATCGTCTTCCTTGTCGTGTTCAATTGCATCGTAAATATTTTGTTCTGTATTTATTTGCGGATGTAACAGTTTTCTAAATCTTCTTCTGATCTTAATAATCCAATCATATCTTTTTTTGAATTGCTGATGTTGCAATGCCCATCTTCACGGGACTACCAGACATTGCTTCGTAAGGGGAGCACTTAATTTCCTCTTATGTCCTGGATGAATTTCAAGCCCTCTGACCACTTTGATGACTGGTTGGTTTCCATACACGTGCTAAATATGACTACTCTATTACTTGATTAGTACGTTCTACTGATCTTTGACTCCGGCTGTATCTTGGCTTTCCATGTACGATTTTAACATCCGGCCACATAGAGCATAAACTGTCAATTACTTGGTTACAAAATTCCCGATCATTATCGGAATGAAGGATGTTAAGTGTCCCAAAAGTGGAGAAAATATCCAGGAGATGGTATGCAACTTCTGCTGCGCATTTAGTTTGAAGTACATGAAGAAACACGAATTTAGTAAGACGGTCTTAGTAAACGAATATGAATTTATTATTTCCAACAGGGTTAGTTCGTAGGTCTATGAGATCTACTTGTCAGCTTGAGTTCATTGCACTATAGGCTTGATGACAATGCTCATTTTCAAAGTCTTCTGTTTCTTTTGACAAAGTTAGCATATCTTTAAATATGTCATGATAGCCTCAACTGTAATATTTTTATACTTGCGTTTACATTCCTTAAGCATCCTCGTCCTTCTACTGTGTCCAACAGCAACATTTACTTCTTCGAGAATGTTGAACAATTCTTCAAAACAAATGTAACACTTGATTCTCCATTCTCTTCTTTCATCGGTGCAATAAGCTTTTCTCCTCCGCATGTACTTAAAATATCATAACGCTTTATACGCCTGTAATGAACAGCCTCCAACTTTTTCACGTTCTTTGCCGTTTTTACTTTCCCAAAACACTTTGAGTATTTATCCATTTCAAGATAAAACTTATTATATTTCTTGCTTGCTACGAGCTCGCCCATTATTTCATAAAATTAATGTTTTACACTCACATCGATTTGTAAGATACCTCTAGACAGTATAATATAATGAAATATCGCATTAAACTTACTTTCGAACTATAAATTACATAAAAATATCTAAATCACAAATAGAAAATGAATTAATTTGCGTGTTCAAACGTGTGCAACGATCAACTGAGGCAAGCTGAGGCAGTAAAGGGGGTGGTACGGGAAGCGGGGGATTGTAAACTGTCCGTGAGTTCGAGACGATATGTGGCGAATGGTGTCTGTTTATCGACATTTACCATGTTTTTGAAATAAATATTGAGATTTACCAAATTAATGGTGGTAATAATTGCTCGAAATAAATCAAGATATTAAAACTTTTCGGACTTTTACAATAACTAGTTGGTAAATCCTAGAATTTAACGGTAAATCTTAAGATTTACCGTAGTTCGGGCTTTTACAGTAATATATATATATGTATATCTTCACGGCATGTACCTTGCGGGGTAGACAGAGAGTACAGAGCGCCATGAGATCTCACACACTTCGCTCGCTTCTGTAACATTCATAGTTATTTTCATTTACGTTCGCTGATTCCTATCGATGAAACATAGGTCTCAAACAACGAGCTTCTCTTGGACTAGATATTTATAGGAATAACTCACGTCCACACACCAGACTACCCCATAACTACAGAAGTTACATCTGGAAACTATTCGTGACATCGCCAAACTCACTACATTTCGCTCTAACTGATTTCCATTTTTTTTTTCGATGTTTGGAAGACTTTGTACCTACAGGGTAAAAGTTTTAAATCCGATAGGGCGGTGAAAAAATCTTTATCAAATTCATCGATTCCCGTCAGTAGAAACATGTGTATGCAGGACGTAAATTTCTTCGCGATTTCAATGTTGAACCAAAATATTTTTCGTTTTGATAATCTAAACTAATATTATGAAAAAGAAAGATTAGATTGTTTTGTGTGTTCATTTGTAGTGGATAAATCCAATAAATAATTAACGGATTTATAAAATCCTTCTCCAGTATAAAACCCCTTTATCATCGTATTATTATCTATTTTTTTGTTAATAATATTTTATTTTCAAAAAAATAGATCCCTACGAAAATTGCAATAATGTAAATTTCAAACGTTTGGTACCGAAAATTTGAAATAGTCATTATTTCACGCACAACCCTCTAGGGAGTTGATATTTGGTTGCGGTTTTCTGTGAGGTGGAGGTAGTTCCCAGACGGGCTGCTTTCATGCGCCCTACCTCTCTTTAAACATCCAGACCAAGATAAACATACATGTTTATGCACACAAATGTTTGTCTTGTGTGGGAATCGAACACACGAGCATTGGTGTCAAAGTCTCGTCATTCACGACTGAGCCACCGAGCTCGTCAATATAATAGTAAAAAATATAAAAGTAATATAAATTCTAATTTTTTTGTGCAATAAGATCTTTCTTTAAACCAAACATCGACCTTTTATACGAAACTATTCTGAGTTTTAATCACATACCAATAACTATGTATTTTTTTTAATATATAATATACGGCATATGTATATTTATATAATATACGACATAATAACGGAAGGTAAATTTATCAAATGTTTACATTCCGTCGACGTCTAAAACTCGAACGATACAACGAGAATATTAAAGCATGGATCTGTCTAGAGAAACTATCCTTCTCACTGATCACAAAATATCTATGCGTAGGTGAGAATAAATTATATCAGCGCAGTTCACAATTTTTCTATAGTTGCCGATATCTATTGAATAAAATCGTAGTACATTTTAGCAAACGTTGAAAAGTTAAAACATCGCATCATTCATTAAGTTCCGCAGTATTTCACATAAAATAATATGAAACATAAAATACAACGTAGTTCGTGATCAGATAAACCGTTATTTACCCGTAGTCAGCGAGAGCACCATCCAAAGTTATTGTTAATTATCCGACCAAACAGAATGGCATCAGTCGTAAAATCGCTTCGGTTTTACAAACGCAATAAAAACAAATTAGGCGACAAGTAAGTTGCGAGAGAGTCGAGTACACCGGCCAATTTTCATCAATGCAAATCACGTTGTCGACTCGTCAACCCAATTACCAAGAAGTGAATTTAAATAAAGATAAGTATCGCCCTCGAGGAGACAATGCTAATAGGAGGCGGAGGCGTGATAATAGGCTCCGACTGGGGCGCGGCGGCACACCGCGGTAGGTGCTTTAATTAGATCTCTCGACTTACGCCCGTCAGCCTCAAAACACTTGTTCAATTAGCGATCAGCCTTAAGAAACTTTATTATGCTAGCGTTGTTTCGCTCGAGTGGTTACTATTTTGTTATTTATACTGCGGTTTAGTATGCGTTTACCTGCAGTTTCTGCTAGCATAAGTACAGATCTATCCATAAATAATAAAGATAATAAAACCTATGTCATTGCGCTGTATCTGTATTATTAGAAGGAGCAACAAATTTTGGCTCATGTTCAGCTTTTCCTCCTACAACTTACAACTTTGCTTATGTAAAAATCTTACCCTTACCGTTCCATCGCATTCCTCTAAATTTTTCCACCAATCTTTTACAGTTCAAGTTATTAAACTATAGATTATTTCACTGTATTCCATAGTCTAATAGGTGTTATTGAAACAGCAAAATATATTGCTGTTTTCAAAAAAATTGCAATAAAATCATCTTTCTCTTCGATTTTAATTTGTAAGAAGTGTCAATTAACGCATAATAACATTCATCTATTAATATATGTATATACATCCGTAACTTTAAATTAGTATTAGGTTATTTATTTCATTACTTTCTTCGTTGCTAACCCTACCTTTTCTATATACCGTTTGGTTACCTTAAGGCTGCCTTGAAAAGATTGATTTTATCAATAGAAAACATACATTTCATGCAATAAAACGGCATAAAATGAATGTTTTCTATTAATAAGGATCTTTTATAATATATATTCGGGTATAAAAAATTAAGGGAAAACCGCAGTGCAATAAATATTTTATAGCTAATTGTTGAGTTCGAATGAATACTGCATTGCCAGTGAGAGTAACAACAGGCTAATGCTTGTCATTTTATAAGACTGAACAAAGCTTAGCAGAAGCCTACGACGGGTCCGGTGGTCCAGTGGTTAGAGATGGTTATTTTAACTTCATGGGTTATGGCTTCGATTTCCGCACAAGACAAACATTGTGTAAATTAATATGTCCGTGTGTCTTAGTGTGGGTGTTTAGTACTCATTACAAATATGTATTTACAAAATATGTTCTTACATGTGTTTATCAGTTGACAATTTATTATTTCAAATGTAGAAGTCACATAAAAACTTTTGATAGTACATGACCCAACCTCTATTCTAACTGAAAATTTAATGCAACATGATAGGTCGTAAACAGCATCCGATGGCATTCTATTGGGCAGCTGAACGAGATTGAATAGGTGGTATTCTGTTGTAAGCATCGATGACAGACGGGACCGATAAGTAGGGCGGAGCGGGCCTGTCAACATCTGCTTCCGCACTTCCGACTAAGTGACCGCGACATCACTCTGTCGGGATGAACTTGCCGACGTTTATATAGGACATACCGTGGGGGTGAGGGGCGGGGGTGTAGATCAAATGTAGGTGGGTCAAAATATCCATCAATACGAACAATCTAAAAACTACACCAATATCGTATGTTTTCAAAGTCTACGTACAAAAGTGTTGTTGTTGTTGTTGTAATCTCTTTATTGTACAGATATACATAACATATACAGTTAGAAATATGTCAGAAAATAACAAATCAAAACATAAAGGGGACTTACAGCTGACCTAGGATTATAAAAACCGTTGGGAAGTATAGCACAAGTACAGGGAAAAGACAAGGAAAAGGGAAATCGCCATTTTGAATATTAAACGTACTATAAAGTAATTGACACACGATAATATAGAAAATACTTTCAAGTTATTCAAAATTTAAACTAAAATTTCGGTGGTGTAGAGGTTAGTAACGCTACTTTGACACCAGCGCTCGCGGGTTCGATTTCCACACCGGATAAACATTTGTGTGCATGAACATGTCAATTTGTCTTGATCTGAATGTTTTCTGTGTATAATAAGTATGTATTTATAAAAAAAATATTTACGTATGTTTATTAGTTGTTTAGTGCCCATAACACAAGCTTCGCTTATTTTGGAGCTAGGTGGCGCTGTGTAATTTGTCCGAAAATATTTATTACTATTATTTATTAAGGCCTCACGAGTCATTATATATCATATTTGAGAGTATAGCTATATGTGTCTCTGTGTGTACATGGCTATGTAAACAAAAGTTTACGTTTAATTTTCCCCCGATCCGCTAAAGTAATTTAGCTGATTTAGTTACAGTTGGTGTATCTTGACATAACTCGAGTCTGAATTAAATTTTGAGTTTAAACGGACCAGTCATTTTTAAGTACCTAGTTAATAAAAAAATATATTTTTCTGTTCTATCTGCCTACCTCGCAAAGGACTTGGCGTGAACTAATGAAATGTTTCACACGTTAAAATGCAATCTTTTTCAGCTCGGATAGTTTTTTGTGCCCCGATGTTAAAAATTGTTCAAGTCAAGTAACAGAAAGCTCCCTTCGGGTGTTAATACATCTATTGTGTAACACGGTGTATTTGCAAAGGTGTTATACAAAACAACTCTGTTTCGATAAATTTTATAGTGCAGTGGTTTTCCAAGACAGTGAAGAAAATATGGTTAGTTGTAGCTAGAATTAATTTATGGAAAAACTATATTTTCGAGCAAAGTTCGCTATACCAGGGAACGTGACAGTTAAGAGTGCATAAAGCCTGACACTTTGGCGTTTGTAACATTCTTGATTGATTGCTTGATTTATCTTGTGTTCCTAGATGTAGCTAGCGCGAAGTAAAAACAGTACATTGAACTTATTTTTTTCACAATTTGTAGTAAGTGAAAGTAAAACCATTATTTTAATAATGCACTGTACCCTAAACAAAAGCAATTAATTCCTAATACATATAATATTATTTATATCATGTTATAGGATAATTCCTACAATATAAAATAGCAGTCTTATTTTTTTATACAATGACGGGAGGCATACGTGCATTCGGCCCACCTGATATAATGTAGTTACCGTAGCCTATGAACGCTTGCAATTTACCTATTAAATACCGCTCGCGCGATGCCACCTTCGCTTCTAACACAGTAACTCATTAGAAGTTTACTGGTAGTCTTATTCACTTGCAGAAACAGAACAACCCTCCAGGGAGTTGTTATTTGGCTGCGGATTTCTTCGAGGTGGAAACACTTCCCGAGACGGGCTGCTTTAATGCGCCCTTCATCTCTCAAAAAGTCCAGACCAAGATGTTCATGCGTACAAATATTTGTCTTGTATGGGAATCGCACCCACAAGCTCTGGTGTCAAAGCAGCGTTATTAACCACTGCACCACTGAGGTTATTAACAAGCATTCAAGATAAAATCTAACCTTGTTCTTTAGTAGCCAGGTTAGTGGTGTAGTCCCGCATTTGTAAATAAACTTTGATAACATAACTTACATAAAACCTATAAAACCTTTTGTCCAAACACTACCCAACCACTGTGTCTATGGTAATAAAACAAATACGTATTTTTTCCACAATCCGTCCACTAAAAGATAATATGTTACTTTATTTCTATTTTCTGAATTCACTCAGGGTTTATGTATCTCGAATAGTCACGTCCCCGTCCCGGCGAAGGGTAAAGCATACAAATAAGTGAAAGTCCGAGACCGGCCAAACACCCGACGCCATCTTCTTTATCTGCGGATCTCTTAAAAGAATTTGATCGTATATGAGAATATTACGAGCAACATCTGTGACAAGGGACGTATAAACTTAAATATTTGGATACAACCACCGCGCTTACCATAAAGAAAAACATCTGGACAATTTTTATTTACCTTAGCTACAGTACAATAATAAATTCAGTTTAGTTTCAACATTATTAAATCACTTTATTGCCCACATTGTAATGTTTAGTACAAAATAACCGCTACCAGAAAAGAGTTCTATGCAAAATGGACATCATTAATTATGTTATTAAAATATATTGCATTCAATGCTACGAATTTATTTCTTAGACTCTATGGCGTAGAGGTTATGCATTACAAAAATTTTAACTACAGTAACAATCGTTGGTAAAACCAAAAGTGCTCACCTCGCAACTCCCATATAGGCGAGACGCCGTTGGAGTGCTCAGTCATCAGGAACAAGGAGCACTGGCGAAGAAGAAATGCCAAAAGAAACTATGGGTCCTTTTTTTCATCATCAATATATATTACATTAAATATATATGAGTGTACATATAGTGATATCATGTGGTACAATTGATATTAATAGATGTGCTAAATCATTTCTAAACATCTCTGTCAGTTAGATATTCATCGATTCTATAATAACCCTTCTCACACAGAGTATTTTTGATGTACCTTTTAAACATATTGTCAGGCAAAGACAGAACCGTTTCAAGTAATTTATTATAGAATCGAATACAATTTACAATAAAAGATCTACTAGTAAGCAAGCCGATGTACGCAATCTATTCCTGCATCTAAGATTTTCACAGAATTTTGAATGACTATATTTTTACGAGCATACATTATGTTCTCATAAATATACTGAGAGGTAAAAAAATATTTATTTCTTTGAATAGTTATCTAAGTGAGTCCCTGGAGCCCATGTTATAAATAGAGCGGAAGGCTTCTCTTTTGTAATATAAAAATAGTTTCAATATCAGCCGCTTTTCCCTACAACAGTATACCATACGACATAATTCTGTGAAAGTAGCTGAAATAGACTACACGCGCAGTAGCCACATCTGTCAATTGTCTAATCCTCCTAACTGCATATGCGGAGAAGCTGAGCTTATTGGCCAGTTTTTTTATGTGGCCCCACTATAATTTGAAGTCAATTGTAATTCCAAGAAATACAGTATCATTAATAAATTCTAGTACATTATTGTCAATGAGAACTACTGTATTGGTAGAAGTCACATTTGGTGGACTAAATTTTATACGTTTGGTTTTAGTTGAGTTTAATAAAAGATTTATATATATGAACCAATTAAGAATGGCGGATAGCACTATTTACCTTGTCAATATTTTCGCACCGACGAGTAAATTAAAAATTAAAGAAGTATCATCAGCAAAAAGTAGTACATGCGCCATTATTTGTACCATGTAGGATCATCATTCTCATATACTAAAAATAAAAAGGGACCCAACATAGAGCCCTGGGGCACCCCAATATTAACATTGTTGTCTTTAGAATTGACCTCAATTATATCAAGTCTGTGTTCTGTTACTTAAGTTGTAATCAAATTATGGGCTTTATAAGTTACCTAACTCCATAATGGCACTGCTTGAGCAATAATGTCCGGTGGTCGACACAATCAAAAGCTCTGGAGAGATCACAGAAGGCCCCAATAGCGTCCTGGAATCTCTATTAATGCTGCTGTAAATCCGTATTTTGAGTTATGAAACATTTCATTGGTATAAAAATAGAGTTACAATTGGTCAAGCATTATCCTTTCAAATACTTTACTCAATACTGGCAAAAATATAATCTACACTATCGCAGAAATCTAAGGCTTTTCTATTAAGAGTTCGCAAAATCACACACTATTACTGCAAACTCTTTATAGACGTTGCAAGTATATGAAAATCCTATTTCGGCATATACTATACAGATATATATATATATATATATATATATATATAGTACCGTAAACTATTTGTAAATATTTGTTATAATATTTGTTGTTAGTGAGAATGGAGCGTTGGGAAAACTTCTTGGCAGTAAAATCCTGAGCCAGAAGGCACAACTCGCTATACACAATGCAGTGTTGGTCCCAACGCTAACTTATGGAAGCGAGAGTTGAGTATGGCAGAAAGAGCATGAAAGTAGAATAAACGCGGTTGAAATGCGAGCGCTGCGCAAAATTTGTGGCGTAAGGCTCGTAGACCGTATTCGCAATGATGATGTTAGAAATAGAGTTGGTCTGAAATAGAGCGTCGGTGTTAAAATAAGAAGAGGCATGCTCCGATGGTTCGGGCATGTAGAAAGAATGCAAGGTGAAAGAATGACGAAGCAGATATACAATGCAAAAGTGGAAGGATGTAGGAGCCGGGGAAGGCCAAGACTTACCTACCATGACCAAATTGGTCATGTTCTATCAGAAGGTGATGTCAGGAGCCCTAGAAACCGGCGTGCGTGCATGAGAAGAGCAATGAATGTTAAAGAAGCGAGTGAGATATGTAAGGATCGAGTCACGTGGCGCTCGGTTCTCTCTGCCTACCCCGCAAGGGATTTGGCGTGAAGTTATAGTATAGTAAATATTTGTCTTTTGATTAAAATTATTGTCTTTTGATTCACAAAATAAGTATTGTTATGAAATTTCTATGTTTCATTGCACTATCATAACTTGCTTAAAAATATATAGAAATTGAATGGACTAATTTGGACAATCAATTTGAATTGATCAAATTAATTGTCAAAATTAGTAAGAGTAACAAATTTCTAAACCCTGTTTATGCTTCAAAGTTTCTTGAGTGCCTTCTCGGCGGTAGCGCGTCTTCGCAAATTCATAAATTTAAAATACTTAACTGCATCCTTAGCAGTTGTGTCTACTTTTTAATTTTGCTCAGGTGATAAGATTCGCCTAGACTAGACTGATATCACTCGGACTAAAATACTCGTACCTGCAGTTGAATGGCCACCTCAAAAATTGGTTACATAAGTATAAAATATTTAAGAATAATGAAATAAGACGCACTTTCCACATAACCCGATATTTTATAATGTAATCTATTTGAACCAAATTAGGTCATTGTATTATTTTATTACTGGGTATATTCTGCCATACACTGCTTGGTGGTGTACGATATATATCCCATATTTATGACCAAAAATGAGGTAATACTTATTGTGTACATGGAAAAAAAAATATATGCGAGCAGTATGAGCATAATTGATCATAAGGCGACGTATCGTGGTCTCATATTTCCTCAAAATATAATAGAGGATGAAGGGATGAAAAACAAATGTTGTTTGTCAAATATCAATGGCGCTGTTATAACGCGCTTCGGTACAATCAATCGTGTGGGGCTGTCAATTTGCGAGAGCGATCCAGCCGCCAGGCACTCGCCCGTGCTTGATGACTTCCGAGTGACCGCGTCTCATTTGCATAAGGGCCAGCTTTAATATGAGATTATTTTCGAGTTAGAAGCGTCCGAAGCTGTCCCATTCATTATTAGTTTTGGAATATTTAGTCGACCCAATCCCGGCCGCAATTATCAGAATTGCCAGTCTCGACGAATTACGACTAAAACAATTAATCTGTTGAATGCGAGGTATTTGGTTAAAATTTTTGTTGTACATTGTACGTATTACAAAGTATTTATTGCTATGAAATAGATACTTATAAATAAACTCAGGTATTTCAGATCTACCTACACTCTAAACCGATCCTGGAAACCTAAAATTGCTAAAGATGCCCTATTTAGTACATGGAGATAAAATAAGAAAGCTTTGATAATTCATCTTGCTAGGACTTCTTATTCGAATCTAAATACCGTATGGAAATTTATTTGCTGACCGATTGAAAAGAGACTTGGTATAAATATTCTACAAAGCAAATAATTAAACACTTGCTTCAGGATTGTTCGATAATTTATTCTTAAGACTATAAAATCAGGATGAAAAGTGATAAACGAATTTAAAATTATAATCACTGCAACCAAAAGTATGTAATTTGGATTTTTGGGTGGCTAGAGAAATATGAGAGTAGAAAAAAGAGGGGAGATTAGCAAGTGAAAAATCTCTTAGAGAAAATGGAAGCCTTTAAATGATGGCATGACGCAGAAGTGTATGACAGAATATACGAGTACCAAGTAATGGTACAATTTGCCGAGAATTCTTTAAATGTGGAAATTGGAAGAGCACTCGAACGGTAATCAAGAAGCCGGTGGTTCAAATCCCACATAGGTGGACTTGAACCACCGGCTTCTCGATTATTATCTATGCGTGAGTTTTTCCATTTTAAAATATTTAGAGAATTGTGATTCCAGTGTGTAAGAATGAATTATTATAGCTTAGAAATATTTTTCATTACACATATTAATGTAAACAGAAAATGCATTGTACGTATGATTACCATCAATCAGTAACTATTTTTCTGCACTCATAGATGGGTAATATATAATTTACAAAAGGAAAAGCAAAATAGGAGAAAGAGGATCTATGACATTATATTTTCTATAAATAATACATACATTCTATTTTAACATTACTGCATCTTTACTTACCTATTTTTGTTATTGATACAAATCTGAATTTGTTACAGTTAACTAATTAAAAAATATTAATAACACATTTTCAGTGCTTTATAATGTATTTATTGAAGTCTTGCATATGTTTCTTGTTAAATCATTCAATTTATATTAATTGCATGTTTTGATAGGTAATGTAAAAGTTACAATCGCACAGGTTGAAATATGCAGGTCATTTATATATGGTTCCGAATGCATGTGGTTATGAAGGCAAAGGGTTTCAGTGCACATAGATAAAGTTATGATTTCTTATATTCCTTTATATCAAACATAAAAGCCCTTAACTCGATTTTACAATATACTTACCGGCGTAGACTTTCGGTGATGCACGCTAGATTGAATTCACAACAATGTATCGTAGATTTCAAAGCAAAGCCGCTGAAGATATCTAATCAGTAGGTAACCTTAAAGAAGTATTCTAAATCGTCCCAGTCATACAGGCGCTCGCTCGCAGTTAAATTTGTCGGTACTGATCTTTCAGAATGACTGCTCGTTTTACGTACTCACTCTTTTTGAAAAGTGATGAAAGGAAGCACTCGAGGGTCGGTTGGGTAATTATAATATTCATATATTTCAGGGTCGGCAAGTAATGAGTGAGCATTGCACCTTACAGTTACTCCTTACCATTAGGCAGTTTTACCACCTTAATGATATTAAACAATACTAAAAGATTTAAGTGTGCTACTGCTATATCTCTTGACTGTGGCAAGGCGTAGTTATGGCAACCCCGCGAACTCATGTCTCCATTGGCATAATAGACATATGTATATTCAGTAACATTACTTCGAAGAAACGTCGCGAATCGTTGCACTTATACCGGCATGCATGTCAAACGAGAAACTTCTAAACAACTAGTCCCGGGTAACTAACAACTGCTCACTGTTTTCAACCCTACCGCTCAGACGCGAACGTTGTAAATTCTGAAAAAGACCTAAGTGCGCTAGTTAACCTACTGTTATATCTCTCAACTGTGGCATTATCGGTGAGTCGGTGACAAAGGGATTACCCGTCCCCGCGCACCGTCTGCGGTTTCTTAATTAACCCCTAAATACCCCTGCACACACCGCACGCCTTATGCGGCGTGTAAGATTATAGCCAACGTACCCTTGTTAATTTTAATGTACGGTATTATTGAAACAAATAGAACATCTCGTCGACACTCCTTATTAACTTAACCGCGCCTACCTACACGGATTTTATGGGTATTATACATCTTAATCAAGCCTTAGCAAAATTTGAAGACGATGCAATTAATGAAGACATACATATTTTTTGTTTGTTTGAAATTGCCGTTCGTTTATCTTATCAAATATGTATCTTATAGAATAGAATGTGTGTTTTATAGACCACTTTAAATTATAGACCCCTCAATTTTGTAAATACATGATAGTCTTAAAGATAAGAATGACGATTTCCTCCCTCGATCCACAGTAGAGTAACGTGATGTCCACGGTCTACCTTACATATGACACGAGTATCTATAGCGGGATACTAGGATCGGTATGGATTGCTGTGGCGTTGTAAATTTGTTATTACAAGATGGGGTGGAGGATGGGATGGCAAAATATCATATGACCCGCCTTTTGTGATGCGGTACCTTAGTTTATGGATGCTTGCAATATAGCAAGTACCGCTCGCAGTTGCTATTGCCATTGCGAACTAATTCTTCAAAGCTTCCTGGTGATCGGATTGCTAGTTCTTAAGTAACTTCACCAATTGTAAACTATATTCCTGATCTACATTTTTAAAATTAACAGCCAATACTTATTTTATAGGCAGTCAATATTTAATTTAGAGTTAAAAATATTTTTTCGGTCTTCCACCTACCCTAACATAAAGTTACTGCTGTCACTTCTGGAAGGCAGCAAGCACCCTGATTGCTGCGCCAGCTTTCCTTTTTTATAACTCAATTTGTTGATTATGCCAACTTACATGCGCTATTGGGCCCTTAAGTCTAATAGGAAAATTTACCTTTCTTTGACAATTTGTCCTGTTCTAAGAAGGTTCCTACAGCGTCCGTTTAACATACACAATTCGAGAAATATAGCGATTTCCACACTTGATGTGAAACTAAACTGGTGACGTACTTTGCGATTCCAGCGAGGTTTCAGTGGAGCACAAACCTTGAATCTTTAAGTTCTAGATTTACTTCCGGCTTAACTTAAAAGTTTGTCATACCACTTGATGATCGTTTATCAGACAGACTGTACGCTTATCTGCCACTTTTGGGATACAAGTAACCACTATTATTTTTTGAATCCAAGCCAACTACACTTGCATGTAATTCATCCTGCGTTAGCGACTAAGAAACTTAAATAAGGGGTCCAATGAACTATCGCACTTTATCGCTTTTTACTATTTTGTGATGCCACAACGTGCTTCTCTCTTTAAACTTCTTCTCTTTTTAAAGAACCTCAATCGACACATTACCCCGGGTAAAAACTCGAAAACTTATTTGTGCATCGTGCCGGGCATGTTCGTTCGGGAGGATATTTGTTGTCGCCGTCTTCATAGCCTGAAAAACAGAGACCTGTCATTATTATGGGTGCACGTGAATCATGGCGGCCACACTCTAATCTACGCGTGCCTTTACAGATCCTATAGCGGCGATACAGACACAGCTCGTTTATTTAAGCACCTGCAAATGGCGACTGACAAAGTTATCGAATTGTATCCCTCCGCGAAATTAGTGATTTTGGGAGACTTTAATACCCGTCACACCGTATGGCTTCGCTCTGGATGCACTGATTCCGCGGGGAGATTGGCTTATAACTTTGCTCTGGCATATGGTATGATTTTTCCCAAATAGTTCATTCTCCCACGAGAATACCAGATGTAGAGGACCATACAAGCTCCGGAACTACGGCTGACCACACGTCCAGATGAGTGCACAGCTTGGCTCATCGGACCACTGTCTCATCCGGATCCAAACGCCCTGTGCCAGGCGTAACCCACGTCAGCAAGTCAGCAGACTGGGATGGATTGCGTGAGTACTTTGCGTCGTAACGTGGAGGCAGCTTTGTTTCAAAACAGATGATATCGAATCCTGTGCGACTTCGGTAGCTACGGCGATATTGGGTATCATAGAATGCTACATTCCCAAGCCTAGTAGCTGCTAGCTAAAAAGCGACCGTGGTTTAATCGGCCTTGTGGAGAAGCCAAACTTCACAAACAGGCTGCTTTCGAGGCGTGGAGCACGGCGCGTGCTAATGGAAATCCAGATGTCTCTGTTTTGAAACGCAAACTGAATGCTGCCTCGAGATCCAGTAAGAGGGTAGTAGCCAGAACAAAATTTGATTTCGTCTGTAGAGTTGGTGAGCGGCTTGCAAGCCTTCCGACTAGGAGCCGTGTTTTCTAGTCGCTCGCTAAAGCAGCTGTGGGAAAGTTTTGTCAGTCGTCCATGCCAACATTACCAAAACCGGATGCCAGTCTGGCCTATAGTGCTAAAGAGAAAGCTGATTTACTGGGTAATCTTTTGCCTTTGAATAACGGGGGAGCTGTGCCCCCTACTATGTCGAGATACAGTACCTCAGTACCTCAATGCCTCTCGACATTCATAAGTCGGGTGGGTCAGATGGCAGTGGTGCTAAAGCTGTGTGCTGCTGAGTTGTGTTTTGTGCTAACGCGCCTTCCCGCGCTTTCGTATGCGCATCAAATAGGGCGATAGATCTAATCCATCGAATTACCAGCCTATTACCATAACCTCCCTTCTCTCCAAGATGATAGAGCGTGTGATAAATACAGGAGTACTGGCATATCTAGAGGATCACGACTTGATTAACGACCGTCAATACGGCTTTCGCCACGGTTGTTCCACTGGTGATCTTCTAGTGTATCTTACACAACGCTGGGCTTCTGCGATTGAGAGTCAATGTAAGGCATTGGCTGTCAGCCTAGATATGGTAAAGGCGTTCGGTCTGGCATCGGAGTCTTCTATCGAAGTTACCATCGTACCCGAGGGTTTGTGCAAATGGATTGCCAGCTCAATCCAGCAGACGCATAAAGCCGTGATACACGGTAGTTGCTCCGATATCATGGATAATAATGCTGGCGTCCCACAGGGTTCTGTATTGCCGCTGTTTCTGCTGCACGTCAATGACGTGTTGTCAATCGACAGCATTCATTGTTGTGTGGACGACAGCACCGGGGACACTTATTGTACAGGCCAGGCTAGTGTCCCTCGTTCCCTTGTGGAGGAAAGCCGTGTTAAACTTGTATCTGAAATGGATCATTTGCTCTGGTTCCCCAATTCCAAAACACGTCGCTCACAATTGCTAAGATCATTGGGATCCTCGGTGTCGAGATCTCTAGCGATGTTCAGTATCGAGATCATCTGGAAGAGAAGGTCAAGCTGGCGTCCAAGAAACTCGGTGTGCTCAACAGAGCCAAACAGTACTTCAGCTCGGGGCAAAGTCATATGTTATATGTATAAGTCCCAAGCCCTGCCACATATGGAGTACTGTAGCCACCTTTAGGCGGGAGCACCTGGATACCAGGACCTTGTGTCGATCGTCGATGATTTTGAACTCACACACGATATTGAGCCCTTGAGTTTGAGAATACCTTTTGCCTCTCTTAATGTGTTCTACCTATTGTATAATGGTTTGTGTTCTGAGGAGTTGTTCGACTTTCCTCGTTCTACAATCGCACAGCTCGCCGACAGCTGGGAGTTCATTCTACATTGGAACCGCAATGGTGGCGTAGGTACTGTGCAGTTCCAGAATTTTTTTCTACCGAGAACTATTAAGTTGTCGAATGAGCTCCCTGCCGGGGTATTCCCACAGGACTACTGTATGGGTTCTTCAAGAAAATCGTGAAGAGGTTCTCACAGGGTCGGCAACGCAAAAGGTTGTGGTGTTGCAAATGTCCATAGGCTATGGTAACTGCTTGCCATCAGGCAGGCCGTACGCTTGTTTTCCATCTTAGTGGTATTAAAAAAATATTCGATTCAAACCGAGGACCTGTTGGTTACTAGGCCGGTTCTTTATCCACTGGGCTATCACTACCCTAGAGACATTTATATATAAACATGATAATACAATACGCAGCTAATAGGGTGCGTCGGTAATATGAGATTTACACGAGTTGAGTCACGAGCAGCCGAGTAGAAACTGAAGCATCGTGCTCAGTGTTAATACGATCAGATGAACAAACACGGGACGCTTTCATCTTCACCCAGGTATCTCTTATAGACGGCCTTTCATTTATACGTAAGCGTTCATATCTCATCTGAATATTATAACATTATATAGTATAACTAATAAATGTCCTCTAAAACATTTCTTCTTTTGACAAGTATTTTTTAGTTGGCAATTTAGTAATTAATATCTCTTGGCGTATATATATATAAGTTGAGGTACCGGCAGTATGTATATTTACACTGACCATTTTGAGCAGCATTCTGCCACTTTTTATTACTTTTTAAGACAGGGTGCATCAAAGCAGCCGGTCTGATTAAGTAACTCTAACTCACAGAAAACAGCAGCCAAATAACAACTACAGCTTAACAGCTGAGGTGCCACCACATAAGTGACACTTAATATATTGCAAGCGTTCATAGGCTACGGTAACCACTTTACATCAGGTGGTCCTTATGCTTATATGCCTCCCGATGTTGTACAAAAAATTCTTGAATAATTTACAAAATCGAAAAACGAATGTTGTAACAATCTTTGCCTAGTCAAACGTCTATTTCTACTCTACATTTTTCTAGATAAAATAAATATTAAACCTTCCATAAAGTAATGATATAGCGACAGAAATCATTATGAAAAACCAAGGGGGAATCAAGGGACCAAGGTCACTATAAGCGACGTCTGGGATTGGCATCTTCGTTGAGAGAAAAAGGTGCCAAGTTCCACAGCTTTTTTTCTTAATTATAAAAAGGTACAATGTTCTGAAATTTATTTAAAGAAAATTGATTACTTTCATTGATAATCAATTTGTTGTTTGTTGATATTAAATTGTCAATGAACGCACAGCTATAAGTCCTAGTAGTATTAAAATAATAATGTATCTGTCATTTATAGCATAAAGAGCACTATTTACACGAACTGGAATTTAATTTGCTTGCCGAATTTAAATTTAAATCAATAAAAATAACTGTTACTTTTTAATAAAAATAAAGTTGAACCTATTATTTAAAAAATGATTGAGATAGAATTTAGCACAGGTTCAAATCGCAACTTTATCAGCGACACCGTCAAGCTGTGATGACGTTTGTACGAAACTTAGTTGTACAGTATCTGGAGAAGGACAGAGGGCATATAGTAAAAGAATTTTCATGATGGAATCCTCTCAATTCAATATTATTCGTAAACTATTTTAGGGTTCTATATGACCCAGCGAAAAACGGAAACCTTATCACTCGTATAATGAATAAACAGAACTATTGACAAAGACAATTTGTACTGAATCTACGAGACCGAAAAGATGATGAACAGTTACTTGCAATAACTAAGTCACCAGTGCATTGCCGACCATATAAAAACCTCTTCACTCTTTTATTGAAGAACGTCTTGTTGAAGTCCCTTAAGTCCTTCGTGGGAAATTCTCGACTAGGATTTCATTCCACGACTTAAGAGTTACCGGAAGAAAACTTCTATGAAACTATTCTACCGAATAGACCACAATCGTTAGTGTTCCAATGTGTGAATTACACGTTGAAAGAGCAATGTTTGCTTATTTCGTAATTCCCCACCGACGGTG
Organism: Pyralis farinalis; assembly: GCA_947507595.1. Classification (NCBI taxonomy): domain Eukaryota; kingdom Metazoa; phylum Arthropoda; class Insecta; order Lepidoptera; family Pyralidae; genus Pyralis; species Pyralis farinalis. The sequence goes on along the minus strand of OX382259.1, from coordinate 20,371,487 downwards.
AGGGGTGCGGTAGTGGAAGGCAGTTGTTGGTATTATATCAAACATATCGTAACAATACAACGCATGGTACAATATGTTGAACACACAAAGGGTGGCATAGACATCTCACCTTAAATGTAAGAGGCAGTACCGTGATTAAGTTTATGATCATTAGCAATTGTCACAGCACGTTTCTGTATTGAATAACAAAGAACATAGCTGGTATTCGGGTGTTTCTGCCCAAATATGAGTAGAGCACCCCAGGTGCGATTTAACGTAAGTCATATACAAAAATAAACATTATAATATATTCAACGTACTGAACCATTTCCACTCGAGTTCAACTCGCACTTGTCCACTTTTTTTATTTTTGTAGTTCTTAAAGAATAATATTCAATAAAATCTCGTATACAATGCCGAACTAGCATAGGAACCATCTGATTTGAAGTGGCTACCGTGGCCACAAGGAGTATAACATGTTCTTTGAAACTACCTCTGCTAACACAGCATATTATAAGAAACGTTATGGAGTCTTTATCACTTCCAATGATACAACATTTTCTTCCTAGAAGTTGTTATTTGGCTGCGTTTTCCTTAAATGTGAAGATACTTGCATAAACGGGAGTTCCTATCCTCTATATCACTTCAATTCTCTTATTCCAGAATATATTACGACTTCAGAATATAACTTCGGTCCGTTCCCAGTCTAAATATAAACGTGTCGGAAAACTTTCCAACTATGCAAAGACGAAAATGTTTTTCCATATAAAATCCATTGTCCGAAAGCGGGATAAATAAATCTATTGTTGTCAGTTTGAGCGAGACTGTGATACGTAAACAAGTGCAAACCAACCGAACCACGGAGCAAGTTTATTCTGCAAACAGCGGTGTGAAGCATATGCATACGGTGTCACTGGAGCGACGCGCCGCGACCGTGTCTGCGTTCGTCGCGAGTCGCTCGCCGCGTCACACCGCCCGCTTGGTACTGGACATTCGTCCCGGCGACTCTCTTGTGACCAACCCGTTTACCGAAACACAAATATTTACTTTACTCAATATAATCTTACGATAACTTGCAAACTTTTACTCTCACAATTTACTACACAAATACGCACGTAGAGTAACTTAAAATAAATATCGGGAATCGTTGCGCTCACTCAGGCATACGCAGCTATATGATTAGCCAATCTTCGCAGTGCAGTCATTTACTTTTTCTTCTGATCGACTGTTCAGTTCGTGTCTGTGTCCGTTCACTGTTCCCGATCATTAAAAGTGACGATCTGACTAACTGCTGTAATTATGTCAAAAGAGACGTAATTACGCTAGTTAACCTACTGTTACATAAGTCAAATGTGAGAAAAATCTAACTGTAGACCTAAACGACTGATTTCCATATGAATCGATATTCCTATAGCGATCAGATACCACGGTACGTTCGTAAGGACATAAGAAGAAAACAAAGAACGCCAATTTGGCAAGTCGAAGACAAACGCATTTAAAATGGGCAGAGCAGAGCAGCAGCCATCTATCTTGGAGCTTGATAAACGACGACATTATTCCTTATCGCCCACTCAATTTGTTTAAAAGCGTTCTACGTTGATAATTTGAAAATTACAAATCGTATTTTGACACAAAAATGTCCTCATAACATCTAAATCTTGCCAGATTCTCGATAAGACAATGGGGAGAAAAATCGGTCTAATTTATTTGAATTTATATCTTATACGAATCCGATAAATGGAAGGCCTGCATTGTTATATAAACATAATTTGTAAACGTAACTCTACTAATCTACGTGATTGTTACGATTTTCAGGTATTCTTAGTAGTCTTTTTTTTTGAAAACAAATGTGATATATGGAAAGCTAAGGGCAATTAAGTTAATTATTGCCTTTAGTTTCCAAAAAACTTAATCTTCATCTTCTTCCCGTTATATAGTTTCCTAATGCATTAGGATTGGTAGGATCGGCTACCTAAGCCTAAGGATTTGGCGAAGATATTGGTGGAAATGGAGCGATTGCCGTCAAACCTCTACAATCCAGAAGGAAAGCCACAAGTCACAAGTCTTTTGAAATAAAATTTCTTGGTTTCCTCACGATATTTTCCTTCACCGCCGAGCAAGTGATAAATATGTACATAAATCCACTTCACAAATTACTGTTGATTGCCTTTGATCTCCAATCATACTTGTCTACAATATGACAATAAGAATTTGCAGACTCACTTACCTGTAATATTTATTTCAGTGGTGGAGGAACCGGAGTTTACCGAAGTTATCCAGAACGTGACGGTGCCTGCTGGAAGAAGCGTTCGGCTCGCTTGCTCCGTCAAGAACCTCGGCTCTTACAAGGTTAGCAATTCGCCGATAACTTCAAAAATATATGATTTAGCTTTATGTTCGTGGAATATATAAATGCAATTTATCTTCGATGAACCAAATCACGATTCCAAAGGCATACCACTTACGTGGCAGACACCTACTTACGTGGCAGGGAAGAGGACAATATGCGAAGCGGTGAAAGGAAACATAAAATAAGAAGCATTTTATCATTTGATTTAGAAGGCGCCGTCGTAATAAAGTGTCCATATAAATGGAGAAAGATATGATTTACAACCCCTACGCCGAGTTTGCACCTCGCTCGCATAACGAAGACGGTTTAAAAACTAAAATAACATTACTGCAAAATAAGCTTTATGTCTATTTAGTATAGCTCTGATTTTAGCACAGTAGATAATGTCGATATTCGTAGATATTGATTGAGATTGCAAATATGAGAAATCTTTACAAAGACTTCGATGGTTACTTTATTCTTGATACCTATTTTGTCTTTAATTAAAGTGTTGCTAAGTTTAGGACCTAATTTACTCGTTAGTCTGCGGTTTTCTATTAAATTTTGCATATTGACAATGACGACGATTTTGACACCAAAGTTCGCGGGTTCGACTCCCACACGGGACAAACATTTGTGTGCATGAATATGTCTGTTCGTCTTGATATTGGTGTCTTTGTGAGACGTAGAACACATTAAAATAGTCAGTTTAGTGAAGTACCTCTTCTCAGTCGTGCACTCTTGACAGAGTGGTCATGGTTATAGTGTGCCCGTCATCCATGACCGCCGCTCTTACTATGTTCCTCCATTTCTCCCGGTTGGTGGCGTTTCTGGAACATTCTGTTATGGGGTATTGCGTAGCTGTTATCACAAGTTCAAGCCGTCTTGTTGGGGATCGACCACGTGACCGCTTTCCTTCTACTCTACCTAGAATCACTAAACGGAATTGAACAGTCGACGAAAGTCTTTGTTTAGTTCGGAGTTCTTTAAGGATAGATACGTTTGTTCTGTAAGCAGTTCAGCTCACCCTGAGTAAGCGTCGGCAGCACCATATTTCCAAGGCATCGATCTTTCTTCGGTCTTGTAGTTTTAGCGTCCACACTTCCGCACCGTATAGGAAAATTGGAAAGACCAAGCAGTTCATTAAACGGACCTTTGTGTTTCTCGTGATACCTCTTCCTTACAGAAAACCGCAGTCAAATAACTACTCCCTGGAAGGTTGTTATGTTCCTGCGTGTCAGTGTAAGCTCCTAAGGAGTTGCTGTGTTAGCAGCAGAGGTGGCATCTCGCGATTATTACTTAAAGTATTGCAAACGTTCATAGCTTCATCAGGTGGGCCGTAAACTTGAAAAGGTTGCATAAAAAAATTTGGGCTGGGATTTTCTAAGACAACTTGGCGTTAAATACAAAACAAATGCACTAATAACATCTGAGGTTTTCATATGCCATTAGATAAAGATAAAAGATAAAGTTATTCATTTTCCGTTAGGCCCTCACGCGCTGCTGCTGCTAGATTAAAAATAGATAAATTAGAACTTTTTTTTTAATGGGACAGGCCCTCCCCTCATTCCCACCATTGTGTCTCTTGTGTAGCCAGAATTAACAGCGCGACCACCAAATAGGCAATGAACAGTGAAGTCCATAAATTAGAAGTATGAAAAATTAATAATATACAATAATGAGAATGTAAGACATATCTAAATGTGTATATTATAAATTTTTCATAGTTCTAATTTATCTCTTTTTAACACGTTCACTGCATTATGAGGTCTAACAAGCCACATGCGTGATTTCTCGCAGGTGCGGCAGTCAAAATCGCGTTCTTTTACTCTGTGCGGGGGGCGACTATATTAACATTTCTATGAGTATAACAGAGATTAATATATAAATTTGCTTCTCTTCCGAAGTCTAGCCAAAAGGCGTAGTTAATTATATGTGAGGTTGAATAGCTCTCATACGCACCAAATAGAAATTTATCCCGTACAGTGCGTAAGGAGGTCAATTGTAGGCCTCAGAGCCGTACGGAGTGATGCGCGGGAAGCGCGGGCGCCGCGCATTCTACGAGTAGCTTAGTGACGTGAAAAATTTCGACATAAAAACTCTGCCGGCTCGAATTTTTATTATTTATCAGTGTACATAAAGTAGTTGGTTTTCGTATTATGGATCGATCAAACCGTAAACGTTGCAAAAAGAGACTTATATTATATGATTGAGATACGTCAAGCGGATCGAATATTTCATTAAAGCAAAATATTTTTTACAGTTTTACGATTTTTCCTGCTCTAGGTATGGGTTGTTTCAAATGCATGTTGATAAAGCATGGATGTGGTTTTAAACTTGATATACCTACACGTATTTTAACTTTTTGTTTAGTTAATATATACGGTTTATAATTCCAGATTCCATTAGTTATGAAGTCTATCTTCTCTTTTAGCGAATTCGAGTTAGTTTCTGCAATGGTTGCAGCTGTTATAGTCAATGAGTAAGAGTACACACACATTTTCTCGCTCACACATCTATCGACTAACACAGACACACACTCATCCACCCACCTACACAAATACGCACACACTCATGCACGCATACAATGTGCGAAGAATAAATGCCACATAAACACACATTCACAAATTTTAAAACTAAAAATGGCGTTTATAGACACCTAACGTAAGTGTTTTATTCAGGATTTCCTAGTGGTAGATGTACTGATCATTTGCTTCAAAAAGGTGGTCAACGAAAGCGCTGCGTAGGTTGCTACGACAAATTAGGGCTTATGTTAAATAGCAGTCAGGCCTAAAAAATATGTTACTTTTTGTGTCCAGTGTGACAAATCCTTCTGCTTGCCCTATTTTAATAAAAAACATTTTGATTGATATTTAATAAACAAATTATGGTAAGTGCTCCTTTTATTCCCATCCCTAGTCGAGACACAAATCGATTTTTTTTTCAGTGCGATGTGAGGCAGAACAGATGTCGTATATATTTTTTTCATTTATTCAATGCCGAAATGTCATAACTATGGGCTAAGCTAGATTCAACTTTAACAACTATTTAAGTCTATAATGACAAAGTTTTAAGCAAATATTGTCACTTTTGAGCTACATTCAAGGTGTTTTTAGAAACACCATTTTCTGAGGCCGAAAAGGACTCATACGCACTGCAAAGAAATTCAACCTTGCCTCGAAAAGACCTCATACGCACTAGCTGAAAGTCCATGAAAAATGGTTTCACAGCCAGCGTGATCTACCAGCATTTCCAAAATGAGCGAAGAATAAATGATAAAATAAATTTGCCAATATGGGTATTTAATAAAACCTTATCCATTTTTATATAAATAAATAAATAATAATAAATAAATATAGTCGGACAAATTACACAGCGCCATCTAGCCCCTAAGTAAGAGAAGCTTGTGTTATGGGTACTAGACAACTGATAAACATACGTAAATACTATTTTTGTAAATACATACTTATTATACATAGAAAATACCCAGACCAAGACAAACAGACATGTTCATGCACACAAATGTTTGTACTGTGTGGGAATCGAACCCACGAGCGTTGGTGTCAAAGTAGCGCAACAACGCGTTTTACCACTGCGCCACCGAGCTCGTCGATTATTATATAGGTTTGGTTATATTTGAGTGGATTGTTATAAAAAATTACAGCTTACAATTACGTTTCTAATAAAATATTTAATTACTTCAATTAGTGGCGAACACAAAACTGACGGCAGAGTCTGTAAGTTGCCGTGAGTGCGGCGATGGGCACTAGAGGGTGCATGCACCGGACGCCGGAGGAACGATAAGCCGCAAGGTGCCGTTCGGCTAACTGCCCAGACTACACTCCCACAGGGGGCTGGCTTCATTTGACTCCCCAGCACCCGTCAGAAACGCAGATTAGTATTAGCTTATCACCAAAATATATACTGAGTTAGTTTATTGGGTGCAGACCATCATTAGTGCTAGACGTATGCAATTAGCAACATAAATATTTGATGCACCATTATGAACTTAATATACATAAGATGCGTAATATGCTTAAGAGAGGTAGGGCGCATAAAAGCAGCCCGTCTGAGGAAGTACCTCCACCTCACAGAAAATCGCAATTATAGAACAACTCCCTGGGGGGTTGTTGTGTTCCTGCATGTGAGTGACGGGCTGTTTTGATGTGCCCTACTTCTTTTAAAATGTTAAAATCTTTTTTTTATACGTCGGGAGGCATACAAGTTTACGACCCACCTGATGTAAAGCGGTTGCCGTAGCCAATGAACGCTTGAAATACTATCAAGTATCACTTGCGCGATGCCACTCTAATGCTAACGTAGTAATTCCTTAGGAGCTTACTGGTAACTTTACTCGCACGCAAGAACCCCACAAACTTCCAGGTTGTTGCTTTCTGTGAGGTGTAGGTAGTGCCCCAGACGACGCTCCTCTGATGCGTCCTATCTCTCTTAAAAAGTTAAAACCTTTTTTTTTCATATAACGTCGGAAGGCATACAAGCTTACGGTCCATCTGATGTAAAGCGGTTACTGTTACTGGTTACAGAATATGAATGCTTGCAATACCATTAAGTATCGCTCGCGCGATGCTACTCTACTGCTAACACAGATACTCTTTAGGAACTTACTGGTGACCTTATTCACACGCAGGAACACAACAACCTTCCAGGGAGTAGGTTTATCGCCTAAAAAAATTTAAAAAAATCTATTTAAAAGCCTAGCAAAGGACTAACACCGGAGCAATTAGTATATTGTTCAGTTGACACCCTTTAAGTACGGAACTCTATAAACGACCGACTCAATGTTGCCACGTTGAATTACACGTAACAGAAACATTATCAATTCCTTATTTGACCATTATTTCTTCTCATTTTATTGCATTTCCTTACGTCTGAAACCGTCTGCGGTGCGGGCGCAATAAAAGCCGGGATAGTGTTCTTCTGAAATAAAGGCTTAACTGAGGGAGCCATCACGGTTGCCCTGTATTGACAACAAGAAGCGGATTTTCCCGAAAGCCTCGCCTCTGCCATTAGTTTCCCGCATCCGTTAAAAAGATTTGCTTCTTCGCCTGTATTTTTTTTTAGAATTATTGACTCATGCGAAATATTGCTGAGGCAATAACATTTTCTATTTGGTGCTGCCTGTTGTATTCTGAAACAAAACCAATAATAATAAATCAATATAGTTCAGGTCTATCTCCAAATTCAATATAGGTATTTTTAATAAAGGACATATTTCAAACCGTCTATAAAAGGAAGAGGTTCTATGTTGGTCGTGTATGTTTTTTTATGTACTCGTATGCGCGCCGACATTTCTCTCAAAAATCAATTTGGATATTTATATGTGTGTTCTATTAAGCTATATCCGAATTTGATCTTATGTGAATCTTGTCATGATTTGATGATTAGTGAAAAAATAAATAAAAATAGTTTAGGTAATTATATGTTTAGGTCCTTTTTTTATACAACGTCTGGAGGCATACAGGCATACGGTCCACCTGATTGCAGTTACCGTAGCCTAAGAACGCTTGCAATAGATTTAGTATCACTCGCGATGCCTACCTCTGCTGCTAGATACAGCAACTCCTTATGAGCTTACTGTTGACCTCACTCACACGCAGAAACACAACAACTCTCTAGGTAATTTTTATTTAGCTGCGGTTTTCTTTGTGGTGGAGGTACTTCCCCAGACGGGCTGCTTTAATGCACCCTAATCTCTTAAAAACACTCGGCCTAAGACGAACATACATGCTCATGCAGATAAATGTTTGTTCGTGTGTGGGAATCGAACCCAGAAGCGATGATGTCAAAGCAGCGTAACAAAGCGCTTCACCACTGCGCCACCGAGCTCGTTTTTGTTTGTTTACGATTAGATTCTGATTATTTCTTCATGAACGTACTCCTATGATGAGCCCATGTAATATTGTTATATTATTGGCACTAACGACCCGCCCCGGCTTCACACGGGTAGTAAAACATATTACATGCAGTAATGACTAATGCTGTATATCCGATGAGTGCTCCCAGGCGGCTTGACATTTTCCGTCATTTCTAACAATTATCGTCATATTTCAACCGATTTACGAAAAACCATAACAAATTATACACCTGGTACCTTCCTAAAGAATCACTCTGCCTATAGGTGAACCGCATGAAAATCCGTTAAGTATTTATTGAGTTTATCGCGAAGAGACAGACGCGGCGTGGGCTTTGCTTTATAATATGTATTAATAAATTAATAAACTATAAGGTTATGAAATAAAAATTTTAAACGAGTGAAATGTAATTTCTTTAAAGACAACGCCATTAAAATTAAAGATGCGAACAGACGTTGCCTTCAATGAAGTTGGGTTTACTTATTTTATTTAATCGATTTTATTTATGCGAAGTCGGGAGGAAAGGCACAGCGTCTCTGACTGATGTGGCACGATCACAAGTGGTTTCGTTTACGCCTTTGTTACCGATAGTACCCACTGCCAGCTAGCAAACGTGTTTTTGGCAGATAAAAGGTACCAAAGAAGGATCACCAGCTTAAGATACTGCAGCTTAGTACCAACTTAAAAGTTTTACTGTTCCTGTGACTAAGTGAGATGATAACCTTTTGAGGTAACTGGTGTTCTAATGAGTGAGAGAAAAATAAACTTGTTTGTCTTGGTCTGGGTGATTTTCAGAGAGATAGGATGTATCAAAGTAGCCCGACTGGGGAAGTATGTCCACTTCACAGAAAGCCGCAGCCAAATAACAACTCCCTGTAGGTTTTGTTTTCCTTCGAATAACTGAGGTTACCAGTAAGCTAGTAGTAGAATGTTAGATAGTTAGGTAGAATGTGAAAATCACAGTGAGTCAAAGGATGCAATCCGATCGCTGTGAAAGTCTAAGGGGAGGACTATGTTCAGCATTGGCCGTCCTTTGGCTGAAATGATAATGATGACGAGCTAGCAGGTGGACGTTATGCCTCTCTACGCTGTATATAAAAAAGAAAGGATTTGTCTTCGGCATGTGCACGAAGTTGTATTTACAATTGATAACGAACCATCTACACATAAACTAATATAGTATTTTGCGAAACATTTTCTACAGAACATGGAAGTATTTAAGTTATTCATGATGCAATCCAAATAGGTTTGCTATTTTATGCAAATGTTTGAAAGTATGCGCGCACGTAGCCGGTTCATCGGCATGAAATGTCAGATAGTCCGCAGCGCGTATGTGGGTTTGCAATAACATGCCACAACGAGTCGCAGCAATGTTACACTCGCGCCGCATGCGAGCACCGGCTGTTCAAATTCTGGCATATTTCTCGAGGCTTAATACTACCGCTCTATGAATAAACCGAGGCCAAGAAGAGGGGCGTAGAGTTTGTCAACGACCCCCCGGTGCTACTGCGTGTGGAATGATTGCAATTACAAATATTAATATTAAAATACATGTGCACGTTTTAATTAAAATTGTTTGCTGGCGTATCTGAATGTTTTAGCTGCCTAATGAGATTAGTAATATTCACAGTTCCTGATAAGGTTTGCAACTGATACCAATAGTGTAAAAGACAATGTTTGTGATTTAATTTTGGGGAGGTCTAATACAAAATAAAAGAACTAAAAATAAAATTAATGCGACGATTAGCAATCCGGCTTATGCTATGCCAGATTTGAAATGGTTACCGATCAATTTCTCTATCTATTAACAATTGCAACCCTAAAAGTATCACCAATGCGTTGCGAACCATTATTCCTAACTTCTAACCAGCTTTCTAGTGATCATACTCACTTGCAAAAATGCGACAACTTTCCTAATATGGATGGAAGTCTGGATTTAAAATATTTAAAATAACATATGGTTTGCGGTTTTATGTAGAAGAGAAAATACATGTTTTAATGAAAAGTATATAATTAATTACTCTAACTCAATATACCTACTTGTACCGTACTTGGTAACAATTGTACTGTCATCGTATTTGAAATTTTCCCCTTTAAAAACTTATTAGAATAAAACAAAAAAAAAACAGTTGAAGCAAAATTTGTTGAGTATGGTAGGTGGCGGGGAGTCCCTGGTCGTAACTCTTGTTGTTTTGAGACCATTATTTGACAGCTCATACTCTGTCCATCAGCAATTGCAGTTGTTTACAGTACACTGCTCCTGAAATTCCTGTGCCACCTAATTACAAATGTAAAATCACATTATATATACATACATGCACACGAAATTGTATTAAAGTAATTCGGCTTAGGTTACGTACATTGGACATATGTAACAGCAGGGATAAATTAGAAATAATTTAAGAAAACTAAATTCATTTTTGACTCTCTTAACTTTACTTAGACAGAGGAGGTTGTTAGAAACGAAGAAGCTACTAAACAATATAGCTCATTGAAAGTTTTTTATTTTTCTTGTTTTTATGTTCTTCAAAGTTACCATTTCTAAGAACATTTTTTACAATAATTATTCTAATAGCGGCTTTGTGTAGCAGTGTATAACATATTTGAATCAATTATTTTATCATAATTTCAACAGTAAAGAACCATATATGTTTATTTAATTGAACAGTGTCAATATGGAAATTGTAGCCAAACTGTTTCCACGAGTGACATCATAGAAACATCATTGGCTGAAATTGTACGTAAGTTCGAGTGCCCTCGTCAAATCCGGGACCGAAGAGATCTCTAAGTGGGCTTTTAGTAGAAGTAAGCTAAGTCGCCTTGTGCACAATGTTTACTCATTCCAGTGGCTTGCATTAGAGCGGTGCGGTGTCGTTCTGTGCCCTGACTATAATTGCCCGCGATATAAAATATATTTTTACGAGACTTCCTGTAGGAAATGAGTACAGCCATCGACCGTGAGCTTATGCATATTAATTGTTACGCGATTAACATTAGCAGCGCTAAAGCATAAGACTCAGTTATATAATCAACTTTATTTTAACAAGGTCTCATAAATCGACAGTACTGAATGGTTATAGGCCACCCGATGTTGAATAAAAAAAAACCGGCCAAATTCGAGTTGGATTCACACAAGATTGCTTCCTTACTAAGATGAATATGTTGAAAAAAATTTCCAGCATTAATTTTATCGCTATTACATTTATATTATTTTCCGATGGATCAAGTGATGTGATGCATGAGATTTGGCGTGAAGTTATAGATAGATATATTATTTTTCCAAACATAGTAATAGATAGATAGATAGTTAATACTTAATACAAGACAGTTAGTTAGTACAGTTAGTTAGACAGATAGTTAATACAAGACAAAATAAAGTATTTCCAATGATCGTTTACAAAAAAAAAAACAACGAATAGTTAATTTAAAAAACCTCTCGAATGTTTACCTTAGTTGATTCAAGTAAATCTGAGTGCAAGGCAAATCTCATCTTGATGCTCGCCCGGATTTATACCAAGCCTTTAAGTAGTTGGTGACCTTTTATATCTACTCTGTCTTTGATGTATTTTTTCTAAAAATAATATTCCTCCTAACAGATGATCTGATAAATGCTGTTTGAGCGATTGAATTATTGATAGATAGATAGTGTATATGCAAGTGTATGCATGTATATATATGTATACATATTTAGCGTCTGTTATGTTTGATATGATAAAAGAATGTCATTTGTGACCTGGTAGGTTACCAGGTCACAAATGACATTCTTTTATCTTATTATTATATTATTTAAAGGTTTTCTCAGCATATTTCATCCAGCAACCTCTCCCTGGTAACTGTTATAAATGTATTCTATAATGTTTGTTTATAAGGTTTAAGTACTGTATGTGATTAGGTGATTACTGTGAGAAGATACAAATACATTTTCATTTTTTTTTCACACTCACGGGTATTACTCCCGGTCATTTGAGAGGCGTGCACGGAGATATAGATCCAACATAAAGAGGCCTTATATAAGAGAAAATTAATATAATGTCGTACACCAATTGTAACCCGCTCCAGTGACCTCAATGGGGTAGTATACCTATGAGCAGGAATCGGTTATTGCGAATATGTCGGAAACTAATGGTCTATTGATATGAGTTTTGGAGACATAAAAGTTAGTGGGTCGTTACAGAAGAGTAACAAACGCCTGCCGTAACTGTCGTATGATATATATATATATATATATGATCGTTACTACCGACAGGCCAGTAAAAGTCGACCAGGGACAAGATAAGTTTGAGTGATTCAGGGGTGTCGAAAGGTGTGATGCGCTTTCTCCGAAGTTACTCGCGGCATTATGTCCTTTAACACTGGAGCATAAATCCTGAGCAAAAATCTCGACTCCTGTCTGGACGGCCGATGAAAGCAAGCCAGAGCAGTTGAGCTTCTTTTCTTGACTAGCCATCTCTTTGAGGTTTTTAATGCCTTATTTGTCATATTGCTGTCTCTCACTTTGCCAAGAGAGGAAGTCAATTCCAAAACTTCCTACTCTTACAAAATTCTTCTGATTAAATTCGTTGTGAGTTCCAAGGCAGCTGTAGTTTAATGCCCGGAACAGCAATGAACTTCACTGTTCATTGCCTTTTTACTGGTCGTCGTTGTTCATTCTGGCTACACAGGAGACACAGTGGTGGGAATGAGTGTTGGGCCTGTCCCAAAACTAGAGCTGAGAGTCCTGCGGACCTTCTTGGGCTTGCACGCCGAAGACGAAGACCTTATCGACTCTCTGGAGCCCGTAGGTACTCGTACCCGTAAGTCTAGTTACCTGTAGTATTATTACTCATCAACAGCTCGCAACAAGATTTCTCATCACTGAACAACTGTATGGATATCCTTCAAGCCTTGCTTTGAAGTAAAATATTTAACGTGAGTTACTTTTGCAAATCATCATTTCTTATGCTTGAATTTTGAAGAAACCAGAGGGCAAGTATAGTATACTTTTCCGACGGCAAATACTTGTAAATCTACTATTATACATCAAAATGAAAATCATCGTAACCCGTTAAAGCCACAGCTAAGGATGAAGGAAGAGGGAAGGGCGCTCTGATGTAGTAGTAAAAGAAAGGGAGGGCATTATTAAAATGACAATAAATATACATTATTTTATGATAATAAAACATTCGTAGAAAAAACTAAATATGATTAACTAAATATTAGTGTACATATCGATGTACCATTGTACTTAGAATTGCAAATTTTTAAACTTATTTTCTAATATACTCGAATATGAATTTTCTGCAGCAGTAGATAGCCGGCAAATTATCACCCTCGTTTACATCAAAATTGACGTCACGCTGGGTTGCTGTACGCTACTGATGTAGAAAAGTAATTGAGTGATAGAAGTACTGTGAACGAAGCATTGGGAAAACATCTAGGTAGTAAAAGCATGAGTCAGAAGGAACAGCTAGCTATAAATAACGCGGTGCTGATTCACAGCTAACTTATAGAAGCGAGAGCTGGGTATGGCAGAGAGAGCATGAAAGTAGAATAAATGCTGTCTAAATGTAAGCATTGCGCAAATCTGTGACGTAACGCTCATGGACCACGTTCGCAATGACGATATATGGTAACAAAGATATATGATCTGAAAGAGAGTATCGGTATAAAGATAAGAATAGGCACGCTCCGTTGGTTCAGACATGAAGAATGACAAATAAATATACATCGCGAAAGTGGAAAGATGGTGAAACCGAGGAAGACCACCAAATAAGTCATAATTCGTACTAACTACAGTCTACTTATGCAATAAATCGAAGCAAAGCGTCAATATTAATTTTAATTTCTTGAGATCTAGCATAGCATTTGGCGCATTACACAGGTGTATTGCGCCAAATTGGAAATTATGATGTGCAAACTCGCCAAAAAACGAAGACTTAGCATAGTTCACTGTTTCTTCACTGCAACGCTGGCTCACATACCACACAACGGATCGTCATAACACTACAAGAGTTACGACGGAAAACTTTCCGTCACCCATTACACTCAACAGATTTTACTTCAGCTAGTTGCCATTTTATAGACAAAAAAAAATTAATCCGATAAGACAGCGAGATACGCTTTTAAAGAGTTCATCGATTCCTCCCTCCGCCAATATAAGAATCTTATAAATTAACAAGATAATAAACTAATGTATACAGCAAAACAACCTGGTCAGGCAAACAACTGGTAATAAACAAAGTACGATGCCAGTGTAAGATGAAGCTCTTTAAACGTTTCATAATTAAATCTGTCGTAATATTATTAAACACGTCTACGAATCATCTCCTGCGGCGATAGGGTCCGTCGTTAAAGAGGTTGGTGCGGTGCGCGGCAGAATGGGCAAAGTTTGCAACGAGTCCATTATAAATCAAACGACGCCTTCGGGGCATATCCTGAGGGACGCCGCGTCTCCCGGCGTGCCTGCGAACTTCAACTCGCCTCCTTAATGCCTCAACAATTAAGATAAAAAGAAAGAAGGGCCTAAATTAAAGGTGGTTAAAAGATAACGAGTTAATAGGCCTCCTCTAACTTTCCTACTGAAGCGATAAAACGCGATGATTTTGGGAAATTAAATATAAGTACGAGTAGTACATTTCTAAGAAAAAATTGCATAACGACAAATATTTTATATATAATATCCGTTCCTGTAACACGCAGAACTTTTAGATCCACTTCGTAAATAAGTGAAATACGGAAACTTGGCAGCAGCCAGTCCACCGAGTGGCGTTCCTCCCTAACTCGTTTAGGATCCGCAGACGAATTAAATTAGTTAGCCCGAACCGCCGATTCTAATATCATATTTGCATCCACCGGGTTCATTCGTGCTAAAGTTACAGACTTTTTTTAATTACGCTTAGATTTAATCTTGCGTTATTTGATATTCAAACTGTTACAATTATTCAAATCTTTAATATTTATTATTATATACGTCAAAATCAATAGAACCCAATAGCATAAAGGTAAATGTTCGCAATTAGTTTTTCAAAAAGCTTGTACTTATATTATCATATTAACTTATTTTTATTAGGTATACATGTAACTATCAGTGGTTACCTGATAGGATATAGGTCACTGGAGTTTAGGAGACGAAGCGACGAATCAGCTCATTGAACATAGTATCTCGTCGCGTCTACAATGCCGCCCTTGAAGAGGTATCGTCACATTCGTTTGTTCTGTTGTTGTTCTGAAATTATGCGGAGCATGAAACACATCACCATATAAGTTCTTGTTTCACCGTTCCGTAGTTTGATATAGAGAGATTGGCTTCACCTTTCCATGCATAGATGTGAATGGAAGCTCCACTCCAAGCAATAAAGCTATTTAACAGCTCTGAACACTCGTCATGGTATAGATCAATATGTTTCCACGCAGCTACTTCTCAGCGGAGTTCCAGTGACGCAAGTGAAACATCAAGTAAATCATCAAATTTATGGATTGCTTGACGTGCTTATTTCATCTGTAAAGTTGATATCTTTATGTGATCCGCTAATTACCTTCTTAATACTTCTACTCATTACTAATTAGTATATGACTGACAAAACTTAACGAACATCTGTAAGTCATTGAATACATACTAAACAACGCAAACACATTTTGTGTATACTATATTTTGGAACGCAGTACAAACAACTGTTGGAATCCTTTTTTCAATGAAAGTTGTAACCAAGAATTTATACGTAAAATTTGCTTTAATTTTACCGTTAATTCCTTACTCACCCTCACTAAGCAATTTTATAATCCTAATTCCAACAAACTTGGGACGTTACAAAATATTTCGTGCCGACCCCGAGCACGCAAACTTCGTCAAGTTCAACACTCTACGCTTATCTTTCAACCGCTTACAGTTTTGATTCCTCCTTAATTTTATCTTAACTGTGGGAACAATAAAAGAGAACTTTGGGAAATACCTTTTATGTTATATGGATTTGAGATAATTCCAATGGATTTGGAAAGACTATACATTCGTAGGCTGAACGTATCGTTAAATCTTTATTGCTCTTAGAAAGCATAAAATTTTAACAGTCTTGCCACAAAATTTAGAATAAATAAAATTTTTGACATAACAAATTTTGTAGTGTGCACTCTCTCAACTCAACTCAAGTTAATAAAGTGAAGTTCCACTTAAAACTTTTGTTAAATTTGCAGAGTAATCCTATAACTCTGGAGTTCAAAATAAGCACACATTTTTAAAGTATTGCTGGTATATGAAAACGGTGATTTATAAATAATAGAAAACGCAGCTGTAAAAAGTACATCGGATCTCTTTATATATTTAAGATTATCAACAACACCGATACATGTTTAAAAGAGAAATACATAAAATAAGTATACAATAAATTTATAACATGTACAAAAATTTTATAACATGGTTACATAAGTTATTGGTTATATGGACAGAATTACTAAGGGATATAAATGATATTGTGTGCGTTATATAATCCAGTAATATTTTAATAATTTAAAATATCAGGACGTCCCTTCGGTATTGTCCTAAAGAAACACAATGTGCATGTGTCATATAGCTACTTGCGTTATAAAGTTTATACTATCTTTGTTATGAATACGTATTATATGGTATGGAAAAAGCAACACATGAAAAGTAATTATTATTTTCATGTTTATTTAATATTAATTTATTATTAATAACATCGACGATAGTCTGAAGGTTGTCCTACTACGTGGCGATGAGGCGCGAGACGAGTACGGACCGAGTGGGCTTATAATTGAATCAGCACGGTGCAGAGGGACACCGCAACATGATTAGATTAGACGCCGGCCACAATTACGCAGATCAGATTTACATCGGCCACCGTCGCGACGCGACTCCACTGCCTGACGTGGCGACGACGGTGTCTCACCGCCGCGCCGCCCTGAAATAATATGCTTCGGACAGACTCTCGCATTTCATACTGTTTCTAGTTTGCTTTAATTAAATATTAGGACGTTAGTATCTAATGTCGTAGAATTTAATGTAATCCCTCGAGTCCGTTTTCGTATCGTTGTAATATGGATGACTTGAAATAATTACAAATCTAACTTAATATAAATGAAAAAAATAACCTTATGTATCATTCAAAAGCGGAATTTAATACAGAAAGTGCATACTTTCTTTAACTAAACTGAATATATTTTACCGGGGAATCAGTGAGCAATATATATTCTCCTAAGGTTAGTTTCGACATGTATCTACCACATTACATTTATAACCTACCAGTTTACAACGATAAATAAATTTGCCATTACTAGGTTCAGGAAGAACGAAAAATAGAGAAATTACGAAAGAAAGAAATTTGGGCTGCATCAAAGCAGTCCGATTGGAAAGATGTCTCTACTAAAAAAAAAAGTAAATAATAATTGCCTGGTAAACATCTTCGTGTGTACCTTGTATATCGTGCGAGCACACAAAGTACACATGAAAATGATTGCGTATTAGATATATATACGCGAATACATATGAAGTCACGAAAATCATTTAGAATGTTTGAAAGTTAACTAATTTCTAAACATTCTAGAATTTTACATAAAATTATTTTAACATAAATCACTTGAAATATTAAGCCTTGTTTAATATCGTTGAGCCCCAGGATACGGCGACAAGTCAGGTCGGCGTCATTAGAGGGGTTACCGTCCCATTGCATAATAAAATGGGCAAAGTTTCCTCAAGTCCATTATAAATTAGGCAGCGGTTGAGTGCCGCATCACTTAAGATAGGTAAGATGTGACCCGGCACGAGCTCAGCCGAACTTCCCCTATATTGCTTTCGCAATCTTGATAAAAAGAACTACCCATAGCCATGATTCAAACCTAGAGCTGGATTAAGAGATAAAGGAGACACGTTCAACTTCTGAAGTTCAGTATATTTTCACTGTAAGATAATTCATTGCCTTTTTTTATACCGAGCGCATAACAAAAGTTTTAAATTTGTCACAATACGATTGCCATTTCTATTATTGTCTGAACTTGTGTGTAGTTAAAAAGTTGATTATAAATGGGTATTATTGTGAACATATTGATTTAATATCCTTAATATTTTTACATATATTTTTCTACTTTTCATTTCTGGCAACAATATTAAGGTCTTTTTACATTATTCAATGGTTTTTGATCTGAGGGTCTTAAAAAAAACTGCACTGTTTAAAAACATTGTTATTCTGCCTGTAACACACACACATATATATATATACATATGTATGCAACCTCTGAAGGCATGTAAGCATACGACCCACCTCATGCAAACTGTTACCGTAGACTATTATCGTGTGCAACACAAGAAGTATCAGTGTAATAGGCTATATAGAACTTTGACTTTTTTACAGACTTATAAGAGTGCCAAAAAAGATTTTTTTTATAAGAGCGGCTTAAAGTTGTTATTACAGCTTAATCTATATAAAATATTTATTAATGAATCCACGTAAGTTTGAGTGCGATAACATAATATTACTTTAAGTCGCACTTTGTATTTTGCACATGATTTGTATAGATGTAGGAGCCGAGGTAGACCAAGACTTGCCTACCATGATCAAATTGATCGTAATTTATCAGAAGGCGATGTTAAGCGTGCATGAGAAGAACTATTATTAACATTCATAGCTTATTATATCATGCTTGACATCGCCTTCTAATAAATTAAGGAGCGAGAAAGGTGATAATTACCGAGTCACTAGGCGCTCTGTTCTCCCTGCCTACCCCGCAAGGGATCCGACGTGAAGTTATAGAGATAGATAGATCATTTACTTTTTACAACTCCAGCTCTATGTATTATTTATTATAGTATCACTCGATACCTACTTATTTCTGTGCAATAAATTGTTTTCGTTCTAAAATTTATTTTCATGGCGGAATTATACACTCTTGTAAATACAGTGGTTTTACGTAGTCTGTTGTCAATGATTTAAAATGAAAAGAATAAATGACAGTTATAGTATGCTACAGTCCCGTATTATACTAATGTACTCTGTGCTACAGTCTGTATTATGACAGTCGTTCGACCGCATGTAATTGATTTTTACATGTATTTCTACAGAGCATTAAAAGTTATGTAATAAGAACTAATACAGACTGAGTAATAAAAACCCTATTCTGAAGCTGATTAAAAGCCAATAGCTGCATAAAAATACCCATAGGCTTCAAATATCGTTTAGGGTGATTAAAAAATTAACAAATTTCCTTATGAATGAAAGTAAAATTGAAAGTTTACACTGTTTACAAGAAATGTATAATATAATGTAATAATATTACTATTATATTATATTACGCCACTAAGGCGATGCTAGTACAATCCCTCCTGCTTCCTCTGTTAGATTATGCTGATGTGGCCTACCTGGATCCGGCAGAGGGGTTGCTTGATAGACTGGATAGACTTTTGAATCTTTGTGTAAGGTACGTATTTGGTCTGCGGAAGTATGACCACATCTCTGAATTTCGCAAGACGCTCGGTTGGCATCCGATTAGGCTACGTAGAAAATTCCATATATTGTCCCTTCTTTTCAACGTACTATTTAACCCATCTGCTCCTGAGTACTTACGTGAAAGGTTTCAATTTCGTGATATAGATAATCGTCTGCGGTCTTCAGTGGATCCTTTACTGAATATTCCTATGCACACCAGTAGTACATACACCAAATCTTTCTCGGTTCATGCTGCAAAATTGTGGAATTCACTCTCTTTGCACATTAAATTGTCTCCCACCATTGAATTGTTTAAACTGGCTCTGAAAGGCTCTCACGATGATCATGGTGCTTTAGACTGATTTTATTTTTATCTTAGTTAATTTCGTTTTCTTTTATTCTTTCGTTATTTTTTTTCTTTCTTCTTTACATATATATTCATATTCTGTTCTATTTTGTCTAGCTACTTTCAATTTCATATATATATATTTTTGTTTTTTTGACATTTATTACTTTTATATTTGTTATTAATTATTATAATGATCTGTTTCGTTTATGTTGTACTACCGCGCCACTCGCCTACCAAATTCCAATTAGACACTCAAAGGTTGACTGGAAGAGATTCCTTATAGGAATAAGTCCGCCTTTGTACATTTATTAATGTGTTGCATTTTAATTTATATTTTTCATTGTTATTTTATGTACAATAAAGATATTACAAACAAACAAATATTTGACAATAGCTAAATAGAACTGAAAATCACGATTATCAGTTCAAATAGTGTTTAATGTTCCCTCGGTTCATTATTACAAATTATTTTTCTATTCTAACCTTAAAAATAAACATTTTTTTGTATTTCGTATCCTCTTCAGTTAGCTTTTAGATTATTTTGGTGGAGCATGAATATTTTACCGGATACTAATTACAGACTCATAAAAGGTTTTAACTACATGTACATCTAAAAAAATCTCTTTAAAAACCTATTTCGAACGCTTATTTTTTTTTAGTTTTTTTTTTCACACAATGACATATATAATAAAGTTATTACACAGTCTTTCTGCTGTTTCTACAGCTACTAATCAGCTGACGCAATAAGCTGTACAAGTGTTGTATAATCGCTCATACAACTTTTATACAGCCGGAATATATAGCTTTGTGCGTACAACAGCTTGTGTACACAGGACCGCATGCACGTTTCCAGCAGCGAACACGCAGGAATACAATAGCACTAAAGATAAAAGATAAAGATAAAAATTCTTTATTTGCCATTGGGCCCTCGCGGGCACTTAGACACGTCTTACAATTTTTGAAATATAATCTTATTTAATTCTCTTTTTACTTTTTCCTTTTTTTTATCTACTAGCATTTCGGAAATGACCATTGGCTAAGAAGAAATGCCGAAAGAAACTTGCCAATATAGGTCTCTTTTAAAATTGTCAATTAGATATTACAAAAACAAAAAATACATAAGCATATTAGTACAATAATGATATCAAATGGTAAAATTAAAGATTATTAAGAACAGGTAGACTGTGCTGAATTATTTCCAGACATCCTTGTCAGTTATATATTCATCAATTCTATAATAAGCCCTTCTACAGAGAGTGTTTTTAATGTACTTTTTGAATGCATTGTCAGGAAAGGACAGAACTGTTTCAGGCAACTTATTATAAAATCGAATACAATTTACAAGAAAAGATCTACCAGTCCTAGCAAGCCGATGTACACAACTTATTTCTACTTCTAAGTTTTTCACTGAAGTTTGAAAACGACTTTAAATTTTTCCGGGCATACATTATGTTGCACTCCACCAGGGAGTTAATATTTGTCTATGGTACTTCCCAAGTCGGTCCGCTTTGATGCGCCCTACCTCCCTTAAAAGCCCAAGACAAACAGACATATTCAACACACAAATGTTTGTCATGTGGGAATCGAACCCACAAGCCTTGGTGCCAAAGCAGCATTGTTAACCACTCCGCCACCGAGCTCGTCAAAATATTATAATCATCTATGTTAACAATTGTATTAATATTAAGAAATTACATTTTACAAATATCTTAAATTAAGAGGGGGCAATATCAAAACAGTAAAAACGTACGCTTATGGTACGAGTCCGTTTGTTTGTCACCGTTACCATTTCTATCGCCCTTATTAGGGCGTATAAAGCTAAGTGGCGCCCTCATTTTGTGCATTTTTGGGAATTGGTCTTAAATTTAGCATTATTAATAAAAACAAAATGAGGGCGCCACTTAGCTTTATACGCCCTAATAAGGGCGATAGAAATGGTAACTGTGACAAACAAACGGACTCGTACCATAAGCGTACGTTTTTACTGTTTTGATATTGAACCCTAAATGAACGTGAATCGTATAATGAAACCTTTATTAGAGCAGTGTCACAGTCTACCATGAGCGAACTACATAATATCCACCAGGTTTATTTTGATGAGATTGAATCATTCCGGAGCGAAGGTTAAAAGTAGCGAGATTGCCTGAAGTATAACAATCTCTGTAAAATGCATTTTAAGCGCTTAATGCCGTGGAAATTGGTGCGAAGCGAAACGCGACGGCGGCGGCAGCTCCGTGCAATTACAGACGCCGCGCTACGCGACCCCACAATATCTAATGGTGGCTCGTAAAGGTTCAAGTTCGCTATTTGTCTTGTCTCCACGCGTGACAATTTCTATTTATAGTAAATAGTCAACCGTTGGGTTTAAAAATCTAAAAGCTTTTTTGGAGATGGTTCACTAGAGACGTTCTTTTTTGTATGTACAACGTCGCAAGGCATGCAAGCACATAGCCCATCGGATGCAGTTACCGTAGCCTATGAACACTTGCAAGGTATTGAGAATCACTTGCGCGATGCCACCTCTGCTGCTAACACAGCAACTCCTAACGAGCTTACTAGTGAGTATGAGTGAATGAGCACTCGTAGGCATACATTTTTTCAGGGAGTTTTTATTTGACATGTGCATGCACATAAATGTTTGCCCTGTGTGAGAATTGAATCACTCGAAGTCAAAGTAGCGTTACTAACCACTGTGCCATTGAGCTCGTCAGAAGATAAAAATCTTTATTTGCCATTGGGCCCTTGCTGGCACTTGGACACTTATACATTTGGATATATTACATTTTATAAATAAAACCTTTGTTATTTCTTATAGATTTCATTTTTAAGGGTCCGTCCTCAAAAAGCACAACTGGACCCTTATAGGATCACTTTGTTGTCCGTCTATCTGCCTGTCTGTTAAGACCCTTATTCTCAGGGACACCCGTCCCTAGCTATCAAGTTGAAATTAATATCACATACTCAGGTCTACAGTCCCTTCGAGCAGTGTAAAAATCGAACCACAATCAAAAGACAAAAGACACGGCTGTTTATGCCCCGTTTATGCGCATATTTTGACACTCGCAAGGGAATCAAAACCTATAGGGTATATCCCGTTGAGTTAGAATCATCATCATCAAATTAGGTGAAAAACAAGGTCATATAGCACAAGTTAAGAAAAAAATCCGAAAACCGTAAATTTGTAGTTATATCATTACAAAAATAATTTGCGAAAATATTCTTACGGAACCCTCGGGGAGCGAGTCGGACTCGTACTTGACGACGTTTTCTTTTTTAATCTGCCAACAATTTAGAACTGACTTTTATTCGAAAAGAAATGCTGAAAGAAACTTGTCAATATAGTTTTTTTTTGGTATTATTTTAGTATCAAATTAGTATGGTAATAACGGTACATATTCATTTGCCGTTATGACAAACGAGGTACTTGGTGTACTTCGTTTGTCAAAATTGCGATTTTACAAATTACACGCTGCCTTAACTAAGTAGAATTCGAATTCAGGTAGAATTCGGTTCTAGGGTTCGTTGTGGTCGCAGTTCGAACCTAGCTATTTAAACAATATATATTTTGATAGGTATACATTTTGATTGATAAGTCTTTTAGTGCATTTTTTGAATAGGATACTATTTAACGTGTATACCGCACAAGTTATATATCAGGTGATATTTATTTTACATAAACGTTATAAAAATATTATATGCTTTTTTAATGAAAATTTTACGAATATTATCAAATGTCAAATCAACATTATATACTATGAACTTTCTTGAAATGTAAATATATTTAATGTTATTCTATGAAACAATACGCACCCTATTAATAGATATGCTGAATCATTTCCGCTTTGTGTAATTAGGCGAGAACTCCTAGAAGGTTCAAGAGCTTAACTAACATTAACGCGATGTCTTCAAAATTCTACCAAGCGCCTACAATCAACAGTATCAACATAAAAATAAAAGCTTAACTAACTTTCACAACTTGGCTGTATCTAGTTAAATATCGACCAGCGTTGACATATTCATGTATATTTATTTAAAAAATATCGTAGAAGAAATGCCACGTTTCTTAATTTCCGTTACGTCACCGTTCCAATTGGAAGAACGATTGGAAATCATTGAGGCAAGACGTTTCGCCCCCTACCTCTACTCGATATTAAGCTTTCATAACTCAAAAAAGTTGTAACAAATATTATAAGTATGCGAATATATCAATCCTATATTAATATCTTATTTGCAATATAGTACATTAATTAAATGGAAAGTGCAATTATTTATTTGTTCGATAATTTGATATAATTTTGAACTTGATTAATAATTCAACTTTTAACTCATGACCTATAAAAATTAATTATAAGAGTTTTCAAAATATCCACGTAAGATGTTGTAATGAGAAGATAGTTTATACAGGATATTTATTTATAGGTGGCGTGGATGCATTTCGAGCAGTCAGCGATCCTCACTGTACACAACCATGTGATCACGCGCAACCCGCGAGTGAGTGTCACTCACGACAAGCACCGCACATGGTATCTGCACATTTCGGACGTGAGAGAAGAGGATCGCGGCCGGTATATGTGCCAGATCAACACAGTCACTGCCAAAACTCAGTTTGGATACCTGCATGTTGTCGGTGAGAATACTGGAACACATGATATAAACACTAATTAATTTTATTGATATACTGATTTTAACCAAAGATAATCTTTCCAAAAAAGTAGAAAATATATTTTTTAAACTAACGGTATTAATAACGCATCAAATACCTGTTATAATTAAAAATAGGCATGAATACGATTATAACAATATACTTGCTAGTATACTCATAAATTAGAACTGACAAATGCCTACAAAAACGACTTCGTGCCTCGACTGCCAAAAAGGCAAATATCTCCATTAATGGAATAGATGCACTATAAAGCGGGGCTATCGTTTGTTTACAGTGCCACCGACGATCGACGACTCGATGAGTTCGAGCGACGTTATCGTCCGGGAGAACGCCAACGTCACGCTGACGTGCCGCGCTAATGGGTCTCCTAAGCCCACCATCAAGTGGAAACGGGACGACAACTCAAAAATCTCCATCACCAAAGTACATACTGGTTAGACATCGATTTTATTAATGGCGTTAAAAGTACCTTTTTGCTATTCCCCGTTCACAATCTTGATTTGAATTTACAGTTTCCGAATGGGAAGGTGAAGTTTTGGAGATGGCGCGCATCTCACGGTTGGATATGGGTGCTTACCTGTGTATAGCTAGTAATGGTGTACCGCCTACCGTTTCTAAGCGTGTAAAAGTCAGCGTTGATTGTAAGTGTTTACCGGTTAGTTAAATTTACTCATAAGTTACTTTGATTTCTGGTATAATGGTTATTTTTAACATTTCAGTCCCTCCTATGCTATGGATTCCCCACCAACTAGTTGGAGCTCCCCTTTATTATAATGTCACCTTGGAATGTTTTACGGAAGCTCATCCTACTTCTCTAAACTATTGGACTAGAGACGATGGTCACATGATTCATGAAACTTCCAAATACCACATGGAAAATACAGTTGGAGTACCAGCTTACAAAACGCACATGAGACTACTTATAAGACATATTAATAACGAAGATTATGGCACATACAAATGCGTCGCAAAGAATCCCAGGGGAGAATCTGATGGTACAATACGTCTGTACAGTAAGTATTAAAAGTATCGTTTAATTTTTAACATGATAAGTTCATAAAATTTAACATCAAAAGTGAATTCTGTCTCTTGTTACAATTTTGCTAAGTGAAAAAGTTAATTTAAAACTTAGTCGACTTGCTACGACAACAATGAAAAGTTCCGAAGTAGTTCGGAAAGGATCTATAATTAAGTGGCTTGAACTGCCAGTGTTTGGGATATGAATATTTAGCTAAAGTGGATGTAGTAAAATAAAATAATATTTGTTGTTGTAATAGTTTTCTCAATGTTGCTATAGCTTCCTCTCCGCCTACCACGACGCCAGATCCTCGAGCCATGACGGTCCCACCACCTTCCAGGCCGCCTCGTCGTGATACCCCTCTTACAGAAAAAGGTAATATAATAACGTAAAATTATTGAAATAAATTGACTTTTTATACGCAGTTGGAGTACAACAGGTTCACTATTAGTTATTATTTCACTATTATTCACTATTAACTATTTCACTATTATTTAGAGCCAACGTCAAGTCTCCTACATTCATGGACCACGTATTCTTTTTCCCAATGTAGGTAATTTGAATATTTCTGCGCATAATTAATTCATTGTATCCAATCAATCCGTGGCTTGTTAAATCAATGTTTATGCAATACATTTTACAAGGTATTAATGCTCTAGCGATATTTATCTCCACCGTTTCCAAACTTAAAATTAAAGTGCTTACAACAACATATTCTGCGGTCGGGTAATTTCAACGTCGATAGTTTCAACTGGTTTTAGAGTCGCGCGTACGGTAAGTGATACGATTGTAAATGTATTGAATACTTGCGAATTTCATTATACAGATGTGTTCTCGTGTGCGTGTGTTACAGGTTAAAAGGAAATTTGCTAAGTCTTTAAATCAGTCTAATATCACCTACATAATGAAATCGATAAAATTACAATCAGTTGTTTTTGTAGCAGTTAAACAAAAGGCAAACAGGCAAGATTTATAATTACATTGTTTCAACTTCCATTTCGTGTATTTAGACATAAGCATAGAGAGCAAACCCGTGTTTGCTGGTTGTTCGGATATGTTATCATTAAATGATAGATTGCTCCCTCAGGACCATCCGGCTTCGTCGCATAGATGAGAAGGAATACTGCAATGGTTTTTAGTTGTGTCTCCCACTCTGGAAGAAGTATCCGAAATAGCCACGCCATCCTCCAAATTTCTTGGATAGCATACTTAGTGGATTTATCCACCGCAACATATTTAGAGGTTTTTTGGTTTTAGTACTCCATATGAAGATAATTCTAACCGACCTGAAAAGCAATCCTAACCCTATCAGAGTATATGAAGATTCCTAGTCACCAAAAACATGTGTCACGATAGGAATAAAAAACCCCTTCACACTTGGACTGAATCATAAGTTGAAAATCTTACAGCGAGCGGTGAAGAGTTTTTCTTAGCTCTACGTCTTTCCTCCTATCCCCTTGAAGCGAGGAAAGTCGTAGGCAACGGTGACGAAATTGAAGAACAGCCAAAGAATATTATATACTATATGCATGTTTGTAATTTTGTTCTTATTATCATAGTCGATTAATTAAAAAAAAACAGTACAGTATTTGCAATCATAATTATTGATATACCAACATGTTACTTCGCAGTTTCACAGTGGTCATCAGTGCGTTTATAAACTGGCGCGGTTATAACGCGCGGACCGTAAGCGACGCTATAAAATCAGTCTTCATCAATATCTGATACCGATAAATGCACAAAACAACATTTTTACGTCGGTCATTCCTTTTATTAAGAGATAATATTACCTTTACGAGTTGTATCCCCACGAGAGATTTCAGCTAGCTTCATTGTTTGCTATTTCAGTTATTATTACTGGTCGTCATATTTGTTTATAGGCCATAACACAGACTATTACGACAATCTGCTTGTCGCCAGTCTCTAGTTGGTTAACTGGCTTCCAATGTTATGGTGTGTCGTAAAAGATAAACAAATCGTTGCACAAACGTTATGAACAGATACCGTACGAGTTGGAAACGATAGTAAAATTAGTTTAACAGTTTGTTAATGGGCTATTAACTACTTAAATTTGTATATAATAAATTTATAACGGTGGAGTGTGTTTCTGTAATTATTTGTGTTATACATTAAAAACATACATTGTTATTTTTAATAGCTAGCACAAGCATACGACTTAACAAACAAATACCAGTTGCTTCCTAAGTAGTTAAAACATAGGTCTATTTTATGATATAGTTATTTTTCTAACCCACATTTCGTTAATACGCAATATAATGGTATCTTAATTATGTTATTATAAATGCATTCTGCTATGTTGACTGATGTGTAGTGACTAATAATAATTTTCAAGTAAATCAGATATTCGGTTTCCATCACAATAAAACCGAACAAAGTCAGTCGCTTAAAAATAGGATACGAAGTCAGGTGGTTAAATAGTGGTGAAAGTACATTAGGGCGTTGTTTGTTTTACAATTATAACAGGTTTCAACAGGTTTATTAGGATGAGGATGGAGGATAAAATGAGGATGATTTTTACACCAATATTATAAGCATAAAAATATTTTTCATCTCAATATAATTCTATTCTGTCCTAGAATTGACCTAGACCGCCAACCGATTTAAACGATGTCTCAATAACTATAATTCAACCAGCAGGTAGGATGACATGATGCAATAAAGAATAGCACATACGTAATAATTAATGATATGGTGTTCATACATTCAGGCTAAAATTACATTCTTATAGTTGGATAATACATAGGTAGGTATCATTATCCAAACCTACTCATCAATAGTAACATCATAACGTGATGTGAGTTTTTAATAAAAAATATATATTCTTAGAAAATCTTATTTAAAATAATAATTTGGTAGCTTATATGCAATTGTTTAGGTAAGTTACGTTAAAATGATTATTTATGTTCCATTTTATTTTTTCTTCATTTCTAGTGTTCGAACCTACATTGAAAAAGGGAACACTTACTTAGTAGTAGCTGTCCGTTAATCAGTCCTTCTATCCGTCCATTAGCCCCACAGTTACAAATTCTTAATGTTAAACCTCAGAATACAGAATAAACCAGAAGGAGCCTACAGCCGATAATACATGCGGTCCGCTGTGTCCAGAAACATTTCGCAATCCCCCGCACTCCTCATACTTCCCACCCGTACAGTATTGCTAGCTTAGTGAGAGTTCGCCTCTTTTAGGGTAAATTAAAAGTGCTATATTAATATAAAAGATGTTATATTAATATACTGTTATGCATAAAAAAATGCTTTAGTAAAATAAAACACAAGTCATTTACAAAAAATATGTCTTTACTTAGGTACATTTTGTTGTAGTAATAATATTCCCGTTTTGATTCTGAGGTAATCATTACATTTTTACGTTTCGACAAATGAAGAAGTCTTGCTCTTTGCTTTTATAATTTCATCAGTGGGGAACTGAAATTCCATATATAATAATTAGAATAGTTTTACAAATAAACAAATATTTATATATAGATATAGATAGTTAAACAAATATTTTTGTAAAAAAACTACTATTTACCCAATTTCACATATGCAGACTATATACCAAAAACATTAGTTTAGTATTTCAATCATTATTATTAAGTCAATAATTATTATTTATTTCAGGTAATATTTATATTAAAACATCTCAAATAATGTAAGCCTATGTTTACATTATCATATCGTAAATACCTTAAAATTAAATAAATGTATTTACATATTTTATATTAATCAAACTATTTTTTAATTACTTAACATGCATTTATTATTTATTTCATCAATGTCAACTTTATAAAAAAGTAGGGAAATGAAACCAGTAAAACTGGCAACATGAACAAAATGGACTCGCCCAAATTGTTTACTACTATCAATGAGTAAAAGAAATTCATTATTTAAATAAAATGAGATGTAAATGCGCTAGTTACACATGAAATGTGATCCCATCTTGTTTTTTTATGCTTCTAACTGCATTCTTGCATGTGAGAACCGCACAAGACGGCATTATTTAATAAAAACTATCGAGAAATTTTTACGCGTAATAGACACGGTGGCTAAATATATACTATTCGTCCAAATGTCAAACTACTCTCATTGAGAGTAGTTTTTATGGCTTCAGTTTTGGGCGTGTATGCGGTTTCTGGTTTATTCTGTATTCTGAGTGTTAAACATTACACTAGAAATTTGACATCGACAACTATAGCTTCTTATAAGGCAATGATGTATATAATACGTTTTTATTTGAACTATAACACTGGGCTGCATAATGCTGGGCAATCAATTATATCATATATTAATTACTGCAAAATAAAACCATTCAATTATATCTATAATTTCTGAGACAAAAAGTTTCACTTCTTTGTATCAGATTCATTTCCCGAACGAACCTTAGCAATAGATTGTAACGACGTCGGCAGCTAACCAATAATATAGTCTTGTCATCATCGTCAGTTGTCTGCGCGCCATTAGGTAACCCCTGTTATTGTGAGTTGGCCATTTTCTCGGACATGTTGGACGACATCTTGCAGCGACCTATTACTGCCAAGTGTTGATTCCGCCTTCCTCGTAACAAACTTACCGACTTACACAATTTCTCCGTAAGTTGGGCAAATAGGAAAAGTTATGACTCCGAGAGAGTTTTAGTTCGGAACACGAGACCGTCAACATATTTGTTCAATATGCAGATATAAAATATGCTTTGAAAATAAACCTGTTAGAATCTAGGTATTGTAAGTATTGAGGGCATCATTTTAGCGTGCATCGATAACTTGAAAAATCCATTTAGCGCTCGGCGGCGGCGGTGTAAGTTTTGCAGAGCGGGTTGTTTTTGCGTCGGGCAACGCGCCGTCGGTATCGGCTGCCGCTTCTGTTTTATTTTTTGTACCCATTACGAATTTACGGCGGGCCAGGCCACTCGACAATATTGCACAACTTTTCAATAACTGTTTGGTGACCGCTCGCCGTCCGTTCTGTCCCTTGCCATATTGAATCCTTTCCCCTAATATCTGCCTACGTCGCGTACGTACTTTATTTATTGTTAGTTATGTGTTTTTGTATTTCTTTTATGGTAATATATGCCTTTATATTATGTTTAAATATTTCTCTGGAGAATCTGAATATTTTGACTTAACGGTAACATTGATGTGTTGTTCGGACAGGAACAAAATATCAGTCGAATCTGAACGAGATCGATAAGGGGAAGCAGAAGACAGACGAGGGTGGTGGGAAAGTTCACCTCAACTGGGTAGGGGGCCCTTCCCAAGTTACAGGTAATCAACATTTTTTTCGTTACTGTGTGAATATTGAACGCGCAACTAAACCTAGACAAACAAACGCGCGAAGAACTGTAGATCGTTATCTGGACAAACATTCCATATATTTATTATTTTTCTATGGATGAATGATGTAAGGAGAAATTGGGGAATTGCTACAATTATATTAGTATATAATTGTAGCAATACCCCTTAAAGTAAAGTAACTTTTACAATTCGAGACTGACAACATCATATATATGCTTTAGCATTAATGTCGCCTTTTGTAAAACAGTTTAAGATGGTGTGTAATAAAGTTAATAAATGAATTTTATTTATTATACTAATTGTTATAATGAATTACAAATTGATTAATATTGTGGGTACACATGGCATCAACGAATTTTGGGATATTTTAATGCTTGCAGAGCCGCATTCAGCAGTATCCAGATACACAAATATGAATTACATTTCACAGTTGCCAATTCCTCGCTCGTAGTCCACGTGATTCGTTCACAAGACTAGTTATCCCACCGCTGTGTATGAGATTCCATAGTATACAGGCTCATGCTTTTCCAGTATTGTTCTGTAGACGCGATTCTAAAAGTTGTTCTTTCAAAAACATATTTTAAAAATAATCAACCTGCAATTACTCAACGCGACTTTTTATTATTATGTATGGATAGACAAAGCTGTGATATTTGAAATGGTGTACTTTTGTTAAAGTATTGCGTTTATCATTTTCAGGTGAGGCACAATGGACAAGAGGTTGTTTTTGGATTTTACTATTATTGATTGCACCATTATACTTTTAAGATATTCACATTTTATTTTTGTATGCGGCTTTAATTACGCTGTCCATTTTTGTAATACAAAAATATCAGTAATAGTGCCGTTAACGCTAAGTTATATATATTTTAGCTAAAAACTTGTCTAGAAACCTGTTACTGGTTTTGGTATACACCCTCCCATGCTACTAGTCTCTAGACTAGATTAAATTGTATGCATAATATTTATGTGTCAGAATAATACATTATTATTTTTAACATTTACCAGTAAACTCTTAATATAATAAAAATATATTATCGCTTGTGTTAGTCGACGTTTCATATTTTTTTGACATATATTGCCATATTAATCAATATACAATATTAACTGTCACTATTTTATGGTTGACTTTGAGTTAACAAAAATAATAACTCAATTTTGTAACAATTTTGCACTAAATTCATGATTAGCATACGCTTTACTCCGCCCTTGGCATATACTAATCTTTAGTGGATGTTTCCACAACAAAAAATAGTATTATGAGCTTCATTAATAGTATTTATAATTTGTAATAGTATTAATGATATTTTTTTAATATATTATGTTGTATGTATTTTTAATATATTTTTACATTTTTCTCTTGACTTAATTAACTCAGCTGATTGGAAAATTGAACATAGAAAAGCAAAGAGCGCAGTACATTCTCTGAAATACATACTTAGACAAATATATTCTGATCGCTTATATCAAACAATAAAGAAAATGAGCTTAGGAAATTAAGGCTTTTTGAGAAATGTCTACATACAGAATATTCGTAGTCGATCGACATCACAGTTATTTAAATCTCACATTATTATGGGATGTCAAAAAAGATACTACTTTAGAAAAATATTATAAGTCGGACTTAACGAAGTCCTCGAAAAAACAGGTAAATTAGATTAAAATATTATATGAAAGTAGACTCACCATCGTCGGTTGTTGTATTATTATTACTATGCAATAGATTATATAGACTCTTTTATTTCAATCCCATACTATGTACTTGTAATGATAAACGTTGTTGTTATATAATTATGTAAGTTAAGGAATATTACTATATGTACAACAGTTCCTTGAACAAAGTGACATTCCCGATTTCGCAGATTTTCTGTACTGGCAGTTTAAAAAACTATATGTATGTACAATTTCACGTCAGGTCCCTTGCTGGATAGTCAGAGAAAAACTAGCGCCATGTAAAAAATATATAATTTCGAAAATCTGCTGAGTTGAGAGTGTAATTAAAAAATAGTAAGTCACTGCACATGTATTAACTTAATATAATATAAAAGTGCACTAATATATCATAAAGGTTATTATGTATATATATATATTTATATATATAGAGTAAGACTGAAAAAAAATATATGTAATTAATTGTGTCTCTAGAATGCTATTTCGATATTATTTTAAGGGCATATGTATGCTATGATAAGCCTTGATTTAGTCGTGCCCTGTCATACCTTGTCTATCAGAACGATATTATTGCCTTGAAAACAGAAGAGAATTCTTCTGAAATTTATATAGACACATCCTAATTTTATAAAGAAATTACTACGACATCTACAATCACTTAAGTATGTATAATCGTATATTTTGATTTAGTAATATGAATAATGAACAATGAAATATAGTTTTTAGTGCTAATACAGCATTTGCAAAACGTCAATGACAAACAACAGTAAATTAAATCATCTGTTTTACTTATTCCTTATCTTGTTTCCTTTTCTAATTAATGTATTAAGCCATACACGAAATCTGTACATCAATATACATTAATAATCTAAAGCAAGTTTTAAATAATTTTGAATCATAATTTGTAATTAAAAATAATATATGTATTTAAGTTTAATAAAACTACGTGATTATCAAATAATTTGCCCATATTATAAAGAGAATACATGTTTCTTCTGTCAATTATAGTTTATATAAATAATACTGTATGTAAATGTTACCGTTAAACATGTTGCCAAATTGCTAAGTAAGTATGAATAAGACAAATCTAAAACTTTGTAAATATACCCATAAGCCAAAGCATTGAGTGTTTTTGATAACTGAGAGTGTATTGTTTAACTGCATGAGATCAAGATGACTGTAAACATACCTGCGTAACTTACACGTAAAGATGTTAAGAATGACTAGATTAAAAATTAAATAAAGCTTGTTTTAAACAAACATCTTTTACTTTCGCACCCATTTTAACAACACATAATGGTCCATTTACACCTATTTAGACTATACATAAGATTTACGACGATAATGTAGTATGTTCCTTTACTCTATGCAAATATTGAATACATATTTATTATACACTTTTTTCAGTTTGTTATTTATATAGATCTTAAATATCATATTATTAATGAAACCGTACCGTTATAATTTAACTGCCGAGTCAGTGCGTCTGTTTGTCATCATTGAGCTAATATGTACTTATTACATTAGATTTTATCTCAATATATATCACAGCGAGTTTTTACCATTCTATATATATAACTTAAAATTTGTTAAAATGCTGGAAAAAAATAAGAAAAAAGTTATGAGAATTAATGTTACATAAAAAATATACAACTGCTCTCCAGAGCCATGGGATGTAAAGAATTGTTACTTATATGTCTGTATCTACATTATGTATAAGGAAAAAGTGGGGAAAATAGTTTGCCCTCTACTCTATTTCTGTAAAACATGGGTAAAACTACATAATTCTGTACATTTTTGTAACTTTTTGTAACAAGAGCTATGTGTAAAATGTGTAAGGACGTACACATTATTAGGTTTTTAACATCAAATATTCATATATAATAGAAGTCTATATTTTTCCTTTTTAACCTCCGTCTAATTTGAAACATAGTATTCTTAAGAAGTTAACCCTATCCAAATACGTCACCAGCGTAGAGATAAAAGTGAAATTTGGAATAGGTACGTAACATACGTACCTATTCCAAATTTCACATTTATCTCTATAATACACATTTTCTTAAAAAACAATGTGGGTGATATCTTATATATAAAATTCTCGTGTCACAATGTTAGTTACCATACTACGCCGAAACGGCTTGACCGATTTTTATGAAATTTTATATACATATTCAGTAGGTCTGAGAATCGGCTACTATCTATTTTTCATACCCCTAAGTGATAAGGGTTGTCCACCCCTAACACTTTTTTTTATTATTTCGGCAAATTTTAATTTTTTTATAATGTGGCATTAACAAATACATACAATCCTAAATTTTCCGCCTTCTATCGCCAACCCCAATTTTTTAGTAGTGATTTTAGTAATTTAATCATTTTTTTCAACTATGTATAATTGATCAATTACACATGGTAAGTTATCCCCGCCAGTTGAGCCTAACATTTAATTGAAAGTTTTTACACGGTAACATTCTATCAAAGTCAGTTTATCACCCGTCATAACAAATTGTAAACAATTTATATACGCTTATACCCTGAAGCTGGAACTAAGATTTTCAAATGGTTCTAAACTGATGACTTGGCTGTATGGGCTAGATCCCTTTGCCTTTCCCCTCGGGGATAAAAATAACCAAAAATAAAAAAGGAGTTTATCATTTAAAATGAATAAAACTATAAAAAGTGATGTGCGGAATTTACTATACACTATGATGAGTAAGTTTGAAAAAAAAAACAAAAGGAGCAGCAAGATCTCTTAGACAAAAAAACAGCAATGTTTGAAAGGTTTATTTGCAGATAATTCGGATGTCGATAAAAATGAAATTAAAGAAACATATTAAAACATTAGCTATTTTGGAAGAGAAAGAGCTAATTAAAACCAAGTCGTCGTCTTTTTTGTAAATATTTTAATGTTTGTTGTTTTATTATTTTTATATTCCCTCATCGTTCACTGCGCTCCATGCCTCTTTCACTCATATACCACATCCTTACACACTTACAATAAGTTAGCCTTTTTTTCCATACTAGAAATTCCCTATTGTAGAAATAATTTATATGGCAAAACAACGTTTGCGGGGTCAGCTAGTATACATATAATAGATTATAAGGCTACGATACCATATAAAGTATAAAATATGAAAAATATAATAAAAATGCAATATGGAATATATAAGGGTCCACAATGAAATTAAAAGCAACCAAAGGTTTATAAATATAGTTAAGCGCATAAGGGAGTTCCGACACTTAAATAAAAATTTGATGAGATTTAAACATATGAACAGTGGAAGTTAAATTTGGCATAACATAATATTCTTTGCTATTTAGTACGAAACCCTAATTAAGCGAGGCTAACCAGGACTTGAACGGTTTTTATACA
Organism: Pyralis farinalis; assembly: GCA_947507595.1. NCBI lineage: Eukaryota > Metazoa > Arthropoda > Insecta > Lepidoptera > Pyralidae > Pyralis > Pyralis farinalis. Next base: position 20,335,518 of record OX382259.1, on the reverse strand, counting down.
GCATTATTTCGTTGGAACAAGAAAGTTCCAGACTCATGCTCGCTCTTCATGCTTCGTGTCGTGGACGCCAATACCACGCATTAACGTCTCATTCCCCTAAAATATTTACTATATCCTCATCATACCCTTCGTCAGTGTTCGTGAGAATGTCACCAGCCAATGGCTCCATCTTATCTATCTGGACGCTAAGTTAGAACTAGACTACTTTACCTCCCTCTAGCATATCTACCTTATTCGGAATTATATTTTCTTGCTTTTTTTTCACTAAAACTTTGGTTTTATTCCTGCATCGACGGTATATTTAAATTTTCTTCACTTTCATAGTATCACCTAGGTGTAAATATAATAAATTATTCAAATTTCCCTAATCTTGACGCATCTACATATTTCTTTTGAGCTTCTGCCATCATTACATCTAAGTGATAAAAGCTGACATTCGCAAATCTGTCGCTGAGTAAACATACATACATACCGTTACACGCCATTGCAATTACACATTGTAATTACGAGTACATATAAATCAATTCCATAAGTTCTAAGACTGTACCAACGATATAATATCAAGTTTGTTGTTGCTTGTCTGTAAAGTAATTTATCCGTAGAAATATTACCGCCGTCATATTTTGATGAACCGAAATGCTCGCAAACAATCTGAGGAGAATCTTTGAAGATTAGGACTGGCTTTCGAGCTTCGAAAAGGATCCAACTATGTATGGCCCCACGCCAACTCCTGTAAGCCAATCTAACTTCTTTTAAATGTGTTTTTGATGTAAAGAACATATTACGGCTTCTCGACTTCCAAATCGGGAAGTAAATTAGCTTTTGATTTATAAGACTTTAACTTGTTCGCCTTGGTTATAATCTAACAGCTTAAAAAGTTATCGCATATTGATGTTATTTCTGTGCTATAAAACCTACACTTTAATAAATTAATATTAATATCAAGTAACACGGATGTGAAACCAGACGAGGAAGAAATTAGAATTAATTATTATATGTATAATGTCACATTTCCCTGGTAATTAATCGAACTACAGTTTGTGCTCACGACGATTCGTGTAATACTAATCTAAAAAACAGGCTGTCACGTGCTGGTTACGCAGTATTAAAGAATATCAGACTTATTTCTTCTGAATAAAGCGGAGAATACTTTGCGGGAATCCCAATATTTTATGACGTTTCCCAATGAACCAGTGTTTGTAACAGTAGCCTCATTACTTAGCGCTGGCGCGGTAGGCGTGAACTTCCGTCGGAACCGGTTATCGCGGGGTGTGCAAATAAAATTAAAGCTTATTGCCAGCCCATGAATACGCCCTTAAATTTGCGGTTTGGTTTTCATTGAACCGATGCTTCGAGAAAATAAAATAAGAGAAATTATGAATAGTGGTTAACGTAGAATTTTTAATACCTACTAATGATTTCCGTGTAATGTTTTGAGTAAAAGTATCATTATAAAAGGAAGATAGTATTGATTTAAATTACTGATTTCCTCTTGTTGATGCGTTTAAATCGTGATAACTTCTGTGTCGAAAGTTTAATTTGCCAGGCCCTTTTTTGCCAACATAAGTTTTCGTTTATTAGAAATGACACCCAATGATTCAGCATACAGCAAGATTCTATAGTCTCATGCTCATGATCATAGACTCCTGCTGAGCGATCTAAGCCCGATGGACCAACTACATAATCTATGTCGTTTTTCTGTTTGATTTTAAGCGCTACTAAGCGCTAAAGTACCGAGGTCACACACGTCTTCACTATACTTTTAAGATATAATTTAAATTCCTTTTCATTCTAGTTTTGATACTGAACGTCGTGGAACAGCGTCCAACTAAGAACAAGATTATAAACCGATCGTTTTTATTGTCCCAAAAGTTTTCCCAGTTTTCTCTTTGCCAAAATGTCTGCACAGCGCCAAACATTTTGAATAAAATTTATATGTATTGCACGTAGGTATATACGACAGCTATTATTTATACAACTGAACAGTTGCTTAAATATAAGAATGGTTTATGCAATTAAATTGTTAAGTTTAATAATGACCCAATATATCTAATGCGTTTTACTTTAGGTATTGCCCTACCCCTAAGCAAAACTAACCCTAGCAAATCACCCTGGGTTCGAATGAATAGTTATAAATTTTACCTACATCTTCCTCGTAATTCTATATGTTTATTATTTACGATTGGTTATATTCTTGGAAATAGTTACAAAAATTTGCGTGTACAGTACAGGCTCGGTGGAAAACTTTTATTTTTAAAATTGTAGTATAGTGTCATAATACTTATCTAGTTACTGATTTATCGTACTACATTTACTTATCTAGTAACAAATTTATATTCAACGGATATTTATTAAAAAGATACTACAACGCTTAGTCGAAACTTTTCTCTCTATGTAGAGAAGACATTATCCATTTCAGCGCTTAGATTCAGTTTAGGTCGGGTTTAAGTTTAATATAGGTTTCGTATATACCTATGTACTATTATGAGGAACTTGATCGTGTCATTGCAAAACATGTCAGTGTAATCGTAGCTTCCGCCAAAAAACCTCTTCGAGCACGCTCAATACCAGCAGAGAGCAAATTCGAGACCCGTATACCAGCATGCGTAAGGGTTGAAGTGGTATCAATATGCTTAACTATGGGGAAAAATAGGCAATCAAACCAATACGCGATTGAAATCTTGTATATACAGCGACTCGCAATATTTGACTGAAGATGAAATTTAAATTTCAAATTAAAGACAATCAAATCTTATGAATGCCAACGGAAGCCACCCTAGGCTAGTGTCCGGCCAGCGCAAGTGAAAACAAACCAATATTGTCCGGGCCAGTGGTCGTTACGGTCCATAGCGGCCTCCATAATTTTCAGAAGGCAAATTAATCCGACCACGGGCGGGTGATCGGCGGCGGTCAACGCGTCCTCGCATACTAATGCTGTTGTTTATCGGAAGGGCTAATCTCTGCGTACCAGCCGTCGCTGTCCACCCTCGAAATTATAACGGATCACTTTCGGCCGCGCTTAATCCGCCGCCGGCGCCTCGATCAACCTGAACGTGCTTGGAGTACGGACCCACCAGATGTTCGCTGTTGATCGATCACAATATGTATATACAGCCAAAGACATTAGTCTTAGTTATCTTGTTCCGCTGAGTTTGACCTTCGACACACTACGCAGACGCAGTTTTTTAAAGTATATTACATGTTTTACATCAGCACCATACATCAGCTTCGGCAAAAGGCATAGGGCATAAGAAGAAATATTTAATTAGAAATTGTTTCCGGGGAATTAGAGCAACCTTTTCAAAGACCGTATTGAAATAACAATTCTCGTATTTCACCATTTGTAATCCTACTTGCTGAGGTCGCCAGGTACCAGTCGAGAAGTTGCTATGTTAGTCCACGACACTCCTTGTATTGCAAGAGTATTGTAGACTCTGTAAACGATTCTGATCAAGCAGACCGTATTCTTGCTTGCGGCTGGAAGTACCATAAGAAACTGTCGAAGAACAATTTGGATCTGCATCAAGGGTCCGAAGCACCTGGATAACTTAAGACCTCAAATGAGGAGATATTTTTAATACACAAAGGCGCAGGTTTTGTAAAAGTCAAAATCAAAATATAAGTAGATACGGACCTATTTTTTCTAAATTTGGGTTACTATTGATAAAAATATAATACCTACAGTAAATTTATATTTTTGTTAAAGAAGCGAGTGTTAGGACCGAGTCATGAAGCTCTCATTTCTTTCTGCCTGCCCTGCCAGGCATTTGGCATAAAGTTATAGATATATTTTTTCACCACAATTATCTTACCTATATCAATCTCAACAAAACGACTACAATTTCGTAAAATTCGACCGACAACTTTTAGAACAAAAACTGTAGCAATTGTAAACATGTTTTATCTGACAAACAAAACATAAAACTACACACCACAAATATGCAATATGAGTCGAACCGCCGAGAATAGCCATACAGTTAATTGTAAATAGATTCTAATAAAGTTCGATGGCGTCGTTGTGCGTGTCATTCTAACGAACACGCACGTTAAGCAATCTCGACCGCAGCCTGTCCATGGATGGAATAATCTATATCAAGCTTCGGAGGGCACGTTAAACCGTCGGTCCCGGTGGTTGTCGATAGATGACAGTCGTTAAGCTAAGTCATTAGACTTCGGACAGTTTAATATCACTGGCCTCCGCCAATCCGCAGCAGAATGGAGGAGTATGCTCTAAACTCCTTCGATTGAAGGGACACCCGTATACCTGCAGTGGGGTGAGTTAGGGTTGGTAGACACCAAGACACAACTGCAACTGCTACTAATAAGTTACCTAAGTACTAGTCGACATTCGATTCTTTAGATTCTATCGCATAGATAAAACCTTGGACCTCAGCTCATGAATATCAAATCAAATAGGTAGATACTTTAAACTACAAAAACTTCACATTAGTCATGCCGTAATTTAGGTTTTCATTTCATTTAATATTACTTGTGATCATCAGGTCAGCTCAATGGTACCACATTATTGCATTATCTTCTCACAATCAGACGAACCCAGTGATGGAATGGCTAGCTATGTCTACTTTAGCACCAAGGAAATAGGAATTTGAACCCCTCGTGAGTTCAAATTCTGCACAAGCCAAACATTTGCGTGCATGACTGTTTGTCTAGGTCTGTTTACAAAAAAAAAGTTATTTGTGTAAACTATAATGACAAATCATTCTATATTACCATTAAAGTTGTACGGAGAGAGTTTGACATACGATATAAAATTATTATAATTATTAAAATTAATAAAATTGATGGATTGCGATCTATCATGCATCCACACTTACATACGTTCGTACGTACAGATCAATCTACGGAGATGCAGTTCAATTTTAAAGACAATTAGGTCACAATATACATATGAATTTAATGATTGAAAAATTACTGATCATGAGATACATCTAAAGTTGGTTTCTTAAGAAATTATCCTTTTATCGTAGAAGTATAAAATTTTCCTATAAAGTGATTCGACACAGTATTGCGATTTTTTCTATACTTATTCAATTTGACGTCTCTGCTTACCAAAGTACATGAACCTTGATCAAATATTAGTATCCTATAGGTGTGGTTACTTGACATACGGATAGATTTAACTAAAAATGTTCGACGTTCTCCTGTTGTAGTGCAGTGTGTACTCTGAAGTTCATGATCTCAATCAACCGTAAATACACCATATGTTTTGTAGTCTATAGAATCGACAGCCAAAGATTTCCAAGAGACGGCAACAAGATTCTTCAAAGAATACTTGTACCTACAGTTTTTATCCAAGGTCCAAGTACTGCCCTTGGTGTTGCAAGCTTCTGTTAATTATTTATTGCTCCTGCAAATAGGCAGACCGAATACTTATTTATCAATTCTACTCTACAATACTGCTACTTCTTGTTACCTTAAACACCATTTTAATTTTTATAGCGGCATTTAGGGTCATAGGTTTCTTAGATCCCTTCCCCTTCGTCTTAAAATAACATAATACTCCTCTCTATTATATGCTAAATCTTTTTCATTAACAGTTTGTCTCTGCAATGCTCTCCCGTTTACTATCCAAAATCAAAACGTGTTACCTTTTCCTAAACAATATCTAATCTACCCCTTTCTCTAATCTTCATTTTCTAAATCATTACTGCCTATGCATGTAACTACACTATCTAGTAATATATTACTCAGCGCCACCTCCGTGTTTTATTAAATTGCCTCTCTTAGGTAAGATCGCCTGGAAAAATATTATATTATATATAGTAAATTTTATGTCAGAGGTAATGTATTATTTGTCATTTCAGTAGTGTAAAACGGTAAAGTGCTACTCGAACTGGCACACGAAGGGTTCAGTGTCACCTTTCAATATTTAGCACTACACATTAATTAAACTGTTATAAAACGCCGTAAAAAACATTTTTTGTATGAAAACGACGTGACTGACAGATGGTCAAACTACCCAAAACTACAGACGTATAGGGAATAGAACTATAAAAACCGGCCAAGTACAAGTCGGACTCGATCCCTACCACCGCCAAAAAAGTAAACGTAAACTAAAAAGTATTTAATTTATTTTATTTTATTATTTCTTTTTGTAATACACACTGTGGAAAATCAAATCTGTACGTAATACGGTTGAAAACATAACCCAAAAAGACAGGCTACAGTCAACTTTACTAGACGTCAGTATTATATTTGTCTGTCTGCAAGAACTATATTCAGTTCGTCATTAACTGTTGGTATAGTTACTACCGGGTTTCACAAAGACTTTTTTACACATTTTATATAGTCAAATGAATTCCCTGCAGATGTTTTCCCAAGAACATGACATAAACGTCAGCATGCGTTCGTTCTCATAATTCAGCCGTAAGTGATAAGCACCAAGTAGGCAGTGCCTACGCATAATAATCCCTTTATTTTTTACACTACATCTGATGGCAAAAAATTGGATTACCTTATGTAAAGCGGTTATCAGCAGATGATCATTTTTTACACACTAACGTAGCTAACCTACTATCCCTACGCACACCTATCAAAGTAAGAGAGGTAGGGCGCTTCAAAACACCCCACCTCACAGAAAACCGAAGCCAAATAACAACTCCCTAGAGGATTGTCATGTTCCTGCGTATGAGTGCGGTCACCAGTAAGCTCCTAAGGAGTAGCTATGTTAGCAGCAGAAGTAGCATCGTACGAGTGATACTTATGTATTGCGAGCGTTCATAAGCTACGATAAGCGCTTTAGATCAGGTGGGCCATATGCTTGTATGCCCGACGTTGTAGAAAACCAATGACCGAGATTGACACCCTTGATTGAAGAGAAATAAGAATAATATAGCTATCTGCGAGTCTGTTTCTTCTGTGTCTCGATTGTTGTTTGCAGAGAATAAGGTCAACGAATGTAGGATTTCGCATGGGTGACCTGTGGTGAACTGTCTGCTGTATGCAATGATGCCGTGATATAAGGAGAAACATCATCTAAACTACAAACTCTGGTGACAATAATGAAAGAGGATTATATGGAGAAAGGGTTCCTATTGAATGCGAAGAGGACGAAGATAATGATATTTGAAAGAGAAGAAACCAGAACGAATGTAAGGATTACGCTTGCTGATTTATTTATTTATTTATTATTTATTCATCCCATGCAAGTTTACAGAGTCCGTACAATAAACTCCAACACACCAACAAGTCAAACATGAAATATATTTAAAAAATTAAATCCAAAAATTTGCCTGTCAAAATAAAATAAAAAAAATTGAATACAAATATGTCAACAGATGAACAATTAACATTGATTATTACATAAATACAACAATTTACCAATTTAAAATACAACACAATTACATATTACAAAATCAAATCAAGTTCATTACATATGTCATTAGATTTTAAATGTTACACCATTACTGTAATTGCTATTGATGAAGTGTTGGAACAAGTAGACGAGATTGTATATCTTGGATGCGGTTTCAGCAGGGATGAAAGGTACACCGCTTATGTAGAAAGACGAGTGAGTGCTGGAATAGTGTGAATGGAGCGTTGGGAAAACTTCTTGACAGTGAAAACTTGAGCCAGAAGGCACAGCTCGCTATACACAATGCTGGTCCCAACGCTTACTTATGGAAACAAGAGCTGTATATGGCAAAGATAGCATGATAGTAGGATAAACCGGATAAACGTGATATAAATGCGAGCGCAACGTTCGGTGTTAAAATAAGAAGAGGCATGCTCCGTTGGTTCGAACATGTACAAAGAATGCAGGAAGAAATAATTATGAAAAAGATGTGCAACGCAAGAGTCGAAGGATGTAGGAGCCGAGGAAAGCCAAGACTTACCTACCAGGGCCAAATTGATCGTGTTCTAGCAGACGGTGATATCAGCAGCCTTAGAGCCCGGCGAGTGTACATGAGAAGAGCAATGAATGTTAAAGAAGTGAGTGATGTGTGTAAGGATCGAGTCACGTGGCGCTCGGTCCTCTCTGCCTACCCCGCAAGGGATTTGGCGTGAAGTTATAGATAAATAGAATAATATATCTAAGAATAGAACAGTGATCAGTGATAGCCTATTGGATAAAGAATCGGCCTAGTGACTAAAAGGTTCGAATCCTGGCACGTGCCACTAAATTCGTATTTTCTAATTTATGTACATATTTATAATTTGTAATTATCACTTGCTCGGCGGTGAAGGTAAACATCGTGAAGAAACTCGCACGTCCAAGAAATTATATTTCGAATGACATGTGACCTTACCTAAGAATGCTCTGGTTTTCCCTCTGGGTTGTGGAGGTCTGATTGCAGTCGCTCCATATAAAAATCAGTATCTATGCCAAATCGTTTAGGCTTAGGTAGTGGATCCCACCAATCCTAAAGGATTAGGGAACGCGATAACTGCTGCTAAGAAGAAGAAGGAATTTAAGGAAAGGAAAGGAATTTAATTGCAGAAACAACTAATTAGAAAAACAGTTCATAAAATAATTCATTTTAACAGTTAAATAACACCGTTCTAAAAATGGAAGTAGCATCAAAGGTTAAAATATCGCAACCAACCCATTTTGGTGGTCGTATAACATGTGTAAAGTTGTAAAAGAGTCGTTCGGCACTGAGTGATAATAAAGGTAACCCTCCGCGGCACCTTTATTGTTATCGAATAAAAATAATCCAGGGATTTTTCGGGATGATCGTAAATTATAACGGGATTCACAGGGGAGGCCGCAGGAGGCCCGCGCTGCGCTTTACTTAACGGCATCCACATCGAAAGTGTTAGCTTTCACGCCACAGGGGTTATATTTAATACAACTACAAGAATCTTATAAGTGTACATTTTTTTTATACAACGTCGGAGGGCATTCGGCCCACCTGATGTAAAGCGATTACAGTAGCCTACGAACGCTTGTAATACATTAAGTAGCACTCGCGCGATGCTTCCTCTGCTGCTAACAGAACAACTGCTTAGGAGCTTACTGGTGACCTCACTCCCACGCAGGAAAGCAACAACCTTCCAGGGAGTTGTTATTTGGCTGCGGTTTTCTATGAGGTGGAGGTACTTCTCCAGTCGGGCTGCTTTGATGCGTATTAGCTCTCTTAAAGACACCCAGACAAATATAAACAGACACGTTGATGCACACACATGTTTGTCTTGTGTGGAAATCGTATCCACGAGCGTTGGTGTCAAAGTCGCGTTATTAACCGCGGCACAATAGAGCTCGTTAAAAAGTGTTAATTTCAGCGTCCATACATAATAGAATAGACTAGACATAAATACCAGTCTTTTTGAATGGTTTCGTTTCAGATCTCTTTCTAAAATGTAACAACGTCTTGGAGAGAAACGCATTTGAAAACCTCTCTGGAATGGCACACTACGCGACCATGGCAATCTGTGTTGTAAAAAGCTGTGGGCGTCACATCGAGTAACTCCCTGGAACAACAAATTATTTGACAAAACGGTAGAACACTTAGTGTCTCTCCTTAAACTTCCGCCCTTAATGCCTAATAACTATTGTAGAATGTTGAAAATCTCTTTTAGCGCGCAACCACAGCGGTGCAACGCAATAACCGCATATATCTTCCTTCTTCGACCACTCCATATTTGAAAATGAATTCATTTTTAAGGTTCCGTACCCAAAGGGTAAAACGGAACCCTATTACTCAGGCTCCGCTGTCCGTCCGTCCGTCCGTCTGTCACCAGGCTGTATCTCATGAACCGTGATAGTTAGATAGTTGAAATTTTCACAGATGATGTATTTCTGTTGCCGCTATAACAACAAATACTAAAAAATAGAATATAATAAATATTTACGGGGGCTCCCATACAACAAACGTGATATTTTTGCCGTTTTTATCGATAATGGTACGGAACCCTTCGTGTGCGAGTCCGACTCGCACTTGGCCGATTTTTTTATTTTCGGCAAGCGGAAACGTTCTACTTTCAAAATAAGTCAAAGTATTTTTGGTCAGTATTCCAAAATAAAATTATAGGGTTTTGACAGAACTTATGACCCGATTAGGTATAAGCGTAGGATCGTGAACAATTCTTACAGCTCGTCTTCAAACTGAATTACAAAATTCGAGCTAGTATCCAATTTTTGTAGCCCAAAGGTGGCTCCACGAACAGCGTAACTTAGTGTAAGTAAGTACTTATATGTTTGTTGATCTCGCCTGAAGAAGTACCTCCACCTCACAGAAAACCGCAGCCAAATAACAACTCCCTGGAGAGTTGTTGTGTTCCTGCAAGTGAGTAAGGTCACCAGGAAGCTCCTAAGGAGTTGCAGTGTCGCGACTGATACTTGAATACTGATACGTGAATGTATGGCAAGCGTTCATAGACTACGGTAACCGCTTTAAATTAGGTGGACCGTATGTTTGTATGGTTCCTGACATTGAATAAAAAAGTCTCAGCCCCGAGATGAATACTGCTTCCTTCTTACAAGAAGTAATTTTGACCTTCTCCAAGTGATTTCTGTATTGAACTTCATTGAAAATGTCAACATTAACATTGCCCTTAGCGATAAAAAGAGGTATGTTCCGAGTTTTATACGTTACAACGTCGGCATATAAGCATACGGCCCACCTGATATAAAGCGGTTACCGTAGCCTATGAACGCTTGTAATACATTAAGTATCACTCACGCGATGCCTTCTCTGCTGCTAACGCAGCAACTCCTTAGGTACTTACTGGTGACCTCACTCACACACGGGAACACAACAACCCTCTCGGGAGTTGTTATTTGGCTGCGGTTTCCTGTGAGGTGGTGGTACTTCTCCACACGGTCTGCTTTGATGCGCCGTACCTCTCTTATTGGGTATTCGGAGCTAAAGCAAATGGAATTTTCTGAGCGACGAAAATGCGGACTGGTATCTTGATCGTTTTGATATGGAATAAATTCCATCGCCCCCAGTCTAGTACTCTAATCAGAGTATCCTCGGTTTTCAGAAAAAGTTGATCGCGGCTATACTTATAAGGAAATGAGGGATGTTAGTACGGTCTGCGTAATAAGTGTCACCGGTACTTTCGTCCATATAGCTATAGCCTTCTTGCTAGCTTTAGTCCGATTCCTAACGTATTGGAATTGGCAGGGTCCGCTATCTATGTCTAAAGATCTATCTATCTATAACTTCACGCCAAATCCCTTACGGGGTAAGCAGAGAGAACCGAGCGCCACGCGATTCGATCCTTACATACCTCACTCGCTTCTTTCACATTCATTGTCTAAAGATATGACGTAAATATTGATTTGGATATTACGCAAATGCCATAAAACTTCCACAACCCAGAGGAAATACATTTTTGGAAATATGTTACTTACTAGCTGTGCCCGCGACTTCGTCAGCGCGGAATAGTTATTTTTTTGTTATTTATTTATATTAATTAAAATAAATAAAATTTCTAAAATAAAAGTAGCCTAAGTTACTCCTTATGACATCAGCTATTTGCCAGTGAAAGTCCCGTCACCGAACAAACAGACAGACAGACAAAAATTGTAAAAAAAAATATTTTGGTATATGTACCGTGTATACATCAATATTCATTTAATAAAAAGCGGTTATTTTAATATTACAAACAGCCACTCCAATTTTATTTATCTGTATAGATACGTCTTCCAAAATATATTTTTTTGGGCTTGCGAGTTTCCTTACGATGTTTTCCTTCTCCGAACAAATATGTATATAAATTTGAAATGCCATTGGGGCCAGAGACTAATCGGGTAATAGGCCAGTTCGTTATCCACTGACTATCACTGGTCTATGGTGGCAGCATAGCAATGAAGGCCATCTCTTCATTATATTTGCAACATAAATAACATCGAAGATAGCATAGAGTCGTACGCTACGTTTTACTTAGATCCCGATGAGATAGAGGTACGACGAGCCAAGCAACGCATCCCAGTGTATGTTATAGTCTTTGTGTGATACAGTAGATAACTTGTATAGTTCTCTATATCTGGTATTAGCATTTTAAAATCAATCAGCTTAATTATCAACAATAAATTCATGAACAGATCTCCTCGTGTCCAGAATCGAGAGCCCAGGCTATTGGTATGGTGGGCATTAAAGTTTCCCAAAATCCTAGCTTTGTATCACTAACTCTCCATACTGCATCTCCATGACTCTGTCAAATGCTGAATGTAGAAGCTTGAAAAAAAAATAGAGGTAGGGCACATCAAAGCAGCCCGACTAGAGAAGTACCTCTGTCTCACAGAAAACTGAACCGACATAACAACAGTCTGCAAGAGTCGTTGTGTTCATGCGACTGAGTGAGTTGCCAGTAAGCTACTGAGGAATCGCTGTGTTAGCAATAGGGGTGGCACCGCGCGAGCGGTACTTCCTATATTGCAAGTATTTATCGGCTACGATAATTAGTTTACTTCATCATTTGGGCCGTATGCCTCTAGATGTTGTATAAAAATAAGTTTTGTTCGGAGAAAGCTGATGTGATCTGTAATTTGATAACGGTCTTCATACAACTTCATTCAAAAAAAGGTTAATTGTTTCCTTGCAGGTAAGTTGTTTTATACTACGTCGGGAGGCATCAAGCATACGGCCCACCTGATGTAAAGCGGGTACCGTAGCCTATTAACGCTTGCGATATATTAAGGATCACTCGCGCGATGCCTCCTCTGCTGCTTACACAGCAACACCTTGGGAGCTTACTGGTGACCTCACTCACACGCAAAAACACAACAACCATGTAAGGAGTTGTTATTTGACTGCGGTTTTCTGTGAGGTGGAGGCACTTCCCCAGACGGGCCGCTTTGATGCGCCCTATCTCTCTTAAAAAAGCCCTAAAATAAACTGCGTTGTTAATGTTACACCAGGAAGTATAACGAGGTGTGAATGAAATAGAGTAAACCGACATTGTCTATTCTTTAAATATTTCATAAAATTATGCCTCTTCACGAGGCATTTAAAATGAACGAGATGGTAAAGAGTACAGCGTAACAATAACCAGCCCCTCAACGCATATTTTTGACGGTGTGAAGCGCTGAAAATCCACCGATACCAACAAAAGTGGCAACTGAAACTAATGAATTATTCATAGCGGCGGCGTGGTGCATGTTCTATCACTGTTTTATCTATTGCGGGGCTTACTCGGCCCGCTCGCTCCCCTCTCGCACACTCGGCCACCGCGCAAGGGTTAACTACCTTGCAACCAACAATTTTAGTGCCGTTTGAGAAGACTAGATAAGCTTCATGTTGGAAATAAACATTAGCTTAATGCTACCGCTAACGCAATTATTACTAAGCAAGCAACACTTGTTTATTTAGTTCGGGGCCGCTTCTTACAACTATGCATTGTTTTCTAATGGCGTTTAAATAGAACGAAGCTACGTGTGGTTGTTTGGGAAATACTAAAGAAATTTTAATGATAACGATGGATATTGATATTTGATAGGGATGTCGATGTTTGACCAGCCCAGTGGGCAAGTGATTAGCAATGTTTAGTAAAAGTAAACATTGCTAACCAGTAATAGTTAATGCATTGCAAGTGTTTATAGGCTATGGTAATCGCTTTCTATCAGGTGGGCTGTATGCTTGTATGCCCCCCGGCGTTGTCTAAAAAAAAGTTTAAATTTACCAAAATATATTTTTGTTTTATATATTGTTGTAAAGAGTTTTAGCACAAACAGGACGATGTTTTCTATTCAATCTTAGTGTTTTGTTCCAAGGCAAAAGGAACATTCAAAATTCTATTGGTTATTTAGCAAGGAGTTTCACTTTAGTACTTCTACAATACTAGGTATGTAGGCAACGCCTTAGACTTGGATTGCCATAGCCAGTGTTACTGTTACAATCTTCGCTCAATATTATTTGACGAGCTTGGTGGGGCGCCGCCGCGGTTAATAATGAGACTTTGAGACCAATGCCACGAGCGGTTCGATTCCCACACAAGACAAACATTTCTGTGTATAAACATGTCCAATAGCAACTCCCTAGAGGGTTGTTGTGTTCCTGCGTGTGAGTGAGGTCACCAGCTCCTAAGGAGTTGCTGTGTAAGCAGCAGAGGAGGCATTGCTCGAGTGATAATGAATATATCGCAAGCGTTAATAGGCTACGGTACCCGTTTTACAGGTGGGTCGTATGCTTGTATGCCTCCCGACGTAGTATAAAAAAAAAGTCTAATCATGTTAGTAATAAACTAGAATTAGGTAGGAATCACGCAAACGCGCGTAACGACTTGCACATGACCACAAATGCAAGTCGGTCACGTGATAGCCATTACCAATTAACGAATTATAATCTATATAATATGTAAAGCGGAAGAGCTTCTTTGTTCGAAGTGCTTATCTCTTGAACTACCGGTACATAGGCATTTCATAGCTCAACTCTTGAGGTAAAAGGCTATTCAACATCACGACATGACCCCTAGAAGCCAAGGAAAAAGAAAGAAAATAGAAATGGCGGTTCCCACACACGCGGTCGAACCGGTATGCGAAATCTTTATCAATGACATAGAATAAAAAAGTGAAATCTTAATTTCCTCCTAAATAGTAGTAAAGGTGCAATATTTTCGTGTTAGGTGGTTTATTGCAGGTGTAGACTCGGCGTCGCCGCGGCCTCGCCTCGTAAACAAGATAAAGCCAGGTACACAGTGGGAACGCACGGCACGACACATAAATCTGCACAGATTTCATTATCCACATCCACTTGATCCATGATATCGTTCTCAACTTATCTGCCTTTTAAGTACCATTCGTTTTCCTTATCTTGTTACATGTGCAGGTTGCTTTTACTAAATAGGTAGAGTTGGCAGTATCATTACATCGATTTGGCGCTGGATTTGGTTGCATACTGATGGAAACTATCAATAAAACAACGTATTATCTATATATATATATATATATATATATATATATATATATATATATATATATATATATATATGGCATTTTATTGAATGAAGAAAAGGTACATGTGCTAATTTCTAACGCCAAAATGTTCGTGTAAAAAGAACCTTCGGGCGAGTTTAGGGTTTTGCTAATAAGTACATATTTGCTGATATGCCACTGTTTTATTAGCCTCTACCATTAGCCGCACAGACTCACGTATTCAGTGGTCGCCATAGAAGGATGTCCTTCTCGCAAATCATCAATGAGCTTGCTCCGCCATGTATGAGCTTACTAAATCATAAAAAGTAGGGTTATATCATGAAATGCCAATCGATAAAGCAACAACAATGTTATGATATATCATCATAACAAATCATCAACAATGTTATGATGATATATCTTGACATTGTTGTTGATTTGTCATTCAAATTTATTGCGACGCACGGCAGGCACTTTTTAAATTGCCGCCAATTTGTATAAATACATGAATTCAATTTCTGCAGATCACAAATAGCTCTTTATTCAACATAAAAAAATAATACAACAGATCAAAATATAATTTAATGAAAAACTACTAACATGTTAATATTATTTTACTTCATGTTTTTTAAACTATGGTAAGCGGCAACCAGGTATATGATACTTGCAA
The DNA here is from genome assembly GCA_947507595.1 of Pyralis farinalis. Taxonomy (NCBI): domain Eukaryota; kingdom Metazoa; phylum Arthropoda; class Insecta; order Lepidoptera; family Pyralidae; genus Pyralis; species Pyralis farinalis. The sequence goes on along the minus strand of OX382259.1, from coordinate 20,320,024 downwards.
CACGTGGGGTATTACTCATGTTGCAAGTGTAATGTATACACCTGTAATGTATACAATCCACCTAATGAGAAGCGGTTATCTCAGCCTATGAACGATTGCAATAGTATCGCTCGCGCTTTGCCACCTTCATTGCTATCGGAGAAAATGCGCAGGAGTTTACAAATTATAAAAATATAGGTTGAAATTCTACAATTTTTCGAGTTCTCTGGAATAGGAACGTGTTATGTGGAGGTACCTCCCTGTGTCAATTTTTTAATACTATGTCGGAAGGCATGCAAGCATACGGCCCACCTGATGTAAAGTGGTTAACGTAGCCTATGAATGCTTGTAATACATTAAGTATCACTCGCGCGATGCCTCCTCTGTTGCTAAAACAGCGACTCCTTAGGAGCTTACTGGTGACCTCACTCACACGCAAGAACACAACAACCCGCTAGGGAGTTGTTATTTGGCTGCCAGTTTTCTATGAGGTGGAGGTACTTCCCTAGACGGGCTGCTTTGATGCGCCCTACCTCGCTTAAAACATCCATACCAAGACAAACAGACATGTTCATGAAAACAAATGTTTGTCTTGTGTGAGAATCGAACCATGAGCGTTGGTATCAAAATCGCGTCATTCACGACTGAGTCACCGAGCTCGTTACTTCAGAATAATAATTGTTTTTATTAATATTATTATTTATTTATTGAGAATAGTGATAGCCTAGTGGATAAGGAACCGGCCTATTGAGCAACAGGTCCCAGGTTCGAAGCCTGTGGCATGTAAATTCGTGTTTTCTGATTTATGTACATTATAGTCACTTGCTCGGCGGTGAAGGCGGACCCTGGGCTCCGAAGCGAAAGTGTAGGACGCGACCGGGATTAACACTCGGGTGATGATGATGAATTGCTCGGCGGTGAAGGAAAACATCGTGAGGACACACACACGTTCAAGAAACTATTTTCGAAAGACATGGGACCTAGTCTAAGGAAGGTCTGATTTACCTGGGTTGCGGAGGTCTGACGGCAGTCCGTCCATCTCAAAATCAGTATCTTCGCCAAATCCTTAGGCTTAATGGACCCCTCCAAATCTAATGGATTAGGAAACGGGATAACGGTAAAAAGAAGAAGACGTTCGTTGCACAAACTCAGACTTGTTTTCGTGTTATATAATATGTATATTTGTATAAGTCGCCTCGGTAACGTTATAGAGCCTGAGATACTACATTGTAATGATAGATTTCTTCAATAAATAATAAAAGCGTCGTGGAACTTCGTAGGAAGAGTTAACTTGTTGGTTGACAGCTGAAATTCAACAAGGCTTTCTTGTGCTTTTGTAAAATGTTAATCTATGTATTCTTATGTTAGTTCAGTGTCGGGCCGGGAAAACAACCATTACGATAATGAAATATGTATTATTTATGACTTTGCGTACAACAGTAGCTTGATAGAATAAAAGGACTTAGTTCTAATTGTGTTCTCTACCAGTCGACCTTTGAAAACGTACAGAATCATTTAGATGGTTACCAAGAATAATTGAAAAGAAAATGTTTTGGTAATTCTTACAGACATTGAACATCGAAAATTATCCATTCTAAACAATATTGGCTTGCTCTTCATCATAAATTTATCTGTACTACCGAAATATTACCTTATTTTTACGAGCTCGGTGGCTCAGCGGTTTATAATGTGACTTTGTCACCGGCGCTCGTGGGTTCGATTCCCACACAAGACAAACATTTGTGTGCATGAACATGTCTGTTTATCTTGGTCTGGGTGTTTTAAGAGAGGAAGGGTGCATCAAAGCAGCCCCGTCTGGGAAAAGAAATACATAGAAAATCCTCACAGAAAACCGCAGCCAAATAACAACTCACTGGAGCGTTGTTTTGTTCCTGCGTGTGAGTGAATCACCAGTAAGCTCCTAAGGAGTTGCTATGTCAGCAGCACAGGTGGCATCGCGCGAGTGATACTTAATGTATTACAAGCCTTCATAGGCTACGGTAACCGCTTTACATCAGTAGGCCGATGTATAAAGAAAAAATTACAAACACATTTTCATACCAATTGGAAGCGAGTTCCGTAGGTTATAATAATTCTAGTAGCCACAATATTCGAAATGTTACCGATAAAGAAACAACAGTTATCGCGTAAATAGGCCATAGTATTTGACTATAACCAATCCTTAAACTAGTAAAGTACAAGATTTCAAATAATAGACGTAATAACAAAGGGCCGCGCCGCCTGTTCGTGATGCTCGCGCTTGTAGAGGATATTATTACAAGTTAGACCGATGAAACAAAGTTGTAGCTGAAATCGATAATCTTATTAAATTCTGATTTGAATGTACAAGTTGACAAACTATTTAACAAGGCACTATCTCCGTTGTCCGTCAGTGCCAGAGTTAGAGCAGCCAGCGAGCTGCCGTCTGCGCAGTGCAACCAACTTTCGCAATTAAACTTTTATTCAAAAGATCGATTTTGTCTTCTTGGTTATATTTTGCTTATCGACCAAGTTCAGGTTATCCTGCTATAAATGGAAACTATCGAACATTTCTAAGGAGTACTTACTTTTGTAAAGTAAAAGTAGTGGTTGATGATGGTGACCCAAGAGGTCAAATTATATGTCCAATTATATGTATGTACTCCGGCCATAAGTTCTGTTACAAATGAATATGCATTTATTTTTTTATGAAGTTCCAGTCTCTTCAACTGTATGGATTGATTTAGGGCATGTACTGTATATCGACGATAAGTGCCGAGATTCAAGTCTTGTTTTATTATATGCGACAGAGTCCTAGCTTCTACCACTACCACTTCAGCTTGCTTATCGTTTGGGCTATGTCAGTTGCTTTAGTTCTACTGCGGGCAACCTCATCTATAATTCTATCACGCAGCGAAACTCCGAGCATAGTCCCTATCAAAGTAGGTATGCTGAGCGACCTTGAGCTTCCCCAAACAGTCCGCAGTGAAGGGCCACGTCTTAGTTCCGTATATCATCACTGCCAATATATACTGTTCGAAGACTTTTTGAACTTTCCTCTTTTGAACTTTTTGAAATTCCCTCGTCCAAAATACCTCATTTTGGAATTTGATGAAGATAAAGAAAAAGATAAAAATTCTTTATTTGCCATTGGGCCCTCGCGGGCACTTAGACACGTCTTACATTTTTTGAAATATAATCTTATTGAATCTTATTTAATTCTCTTTTTTCCTTTTTTTTAACCTTCTAGCATTTCGGAAATGACTGTTGGCGAAGAAGGAATGCCGAACGAAACTTGCCAATATAGGTCTCTTTTAAAATAGTCAATTAGATATTACAAAAACAAAAAAAATGTACATAAGCATATTGGTACAATAATGATATCAAATGGTCAAGTTAAAGATTTTTATGGGCAGATAGTCTGTGCTGAATTATTTCCTGACATCTTTGTCAGTTAAATATTCATCAATTCTATAATAAGCCCTTCTACAGAGAGTATTTTTAATGTGTTTTTTGAATACATTGTCAGGAAAGGACAGAACTGTTTCAGACAATTTAATGTCAGCCGCCGTTCCCCACAACAGTATACCATACGACATAATGCTGTGAAAGTAGCTGAAATAGACTAAGCGCGCAGTAGCCACGTCCGTCAATTGCCTGATTCTCCTAACTGCATATGCAGCAGAGCTGAGCTTACCGGTTAGTTTATTTATGTAGGGGCCCCATTGTAATGTGGAGTCTACTGTAATTCCAAGAAACACAGTGTTATTCTAATTTATTATTCCCAATGAGAACTTCTGTATTGGCAGAACTCACATTTGGAAGACTAAATTTGATGCCAAATGCATGCAAATGTTTTAGTTTAGCAACAGATTATTACACGTGAAACCAGTTTAAAATAACAGACACAACTCCATTTAGGTACCTTGTCAATATTTTGAAGAAGTTTCTCGAATGCTACCCAACTGAGTTGGGTTCGTCTGTTGTCCACTTGGTTGAAGTTGACAGTAGTAATATAATGATCATAGTCATATAATAATAATCAATTATGCGAATAATCTTCTGTCTTACCTATTATGCCAAAGTATTAGTATCGCCAAATATTATTTGTTGTCATAATAATTCGGTGTTAAATAATACTAAAATTTAAAAATAGTAACTAATATTATAATCTTAAACTGATATTTGCTGGTCATATAATTATTTGTCCTTTTATTAATATCGAATGTACAACAGAGTAATGGGGAGAGCTCACTATTTAGAACCAAACCCCACGTAACCATGCACATAGTGTACAGTGCTGATTATCTATCAAATCTCCAGATAACAGACATGAGATTTGTGTTCCTGGAAATAATAATAATAACCCCGTAGGGCAGCTTGTGGCGAGCTGTTGGTGCGTAACGACACCACGGGTACCCGAGTGCTCCAGAGAGTCGATCAGGGCCTTCGTCTCCGGCGTGTCTTCATCGGTCGGAATGGAAAGTCAAGAAGGCCCGCAGGACTCTCAGCTCTGGCTTGCCTTCATTGGCCGTCCAGAGAGGAGTCGATAGAGTATATTGCTCCAGCAGGTGATATGCTCCAGGGGTGGAAGTGTTAAAGGGCATAACGCCGCGAGTAACTTCGGAGAATGCGCAGCACACCTCTCGACACCCCTGAGTCACTCACATCGGTGTTGCCCCCGGCCGACTTTCTCTAGCATTTCGGGGGTCCATCTAGTGAGTGGCGAGCCACCGCCTGCCGAAGTAACATCAGATAGGATAGTTATGGCAGGTGTCAGTCTCTCTTCTGTAATATCCCAGTACTAATAATCCCTCCAGATCTCATTTCAATAGCTCAATTATTTCCGACACATTTGCAATAGTCCCAATACCTGCTGTGACCTGTTCCGTGGTATATCCTCCCATTGATATCCCTCAGACCAGGTCACAGCTGGTATAATACATTACATCATTCTTTTAGAAGGGGCCTCTACGCGTTGGATTTATATCCCCGCGCACGCCTATCAAATGACCGGGATTAAAACCCGTGAAATAAGACAGGTAATAATAATATTTCTTTATTTGCTCTCTTACAGTCTTACAGAAAGTTGTTCCTACGTGTGAATGACGTCACCAGTAAGCTCCTATGGAGTTACTGTTTTAGCGGCAGAGAGGTGCCATCGCGCGAGTATAGGCATACTTAATGTATTTATTATACACGTGTTTAGAGGCTATGGTAACCGGCTGCGGTTTTCTGTCAGGTGGAGATACTTCCCCAGATGCTTTGATGCGCCATACCTCTCTCACCTAGGCCAAGAAAAAGAGACTTGTTCATGCACACAAATGTTTCTCCTGCGTGAGAATCGAACTCAAGTGCGTTCGTGTCAAAGTAGCGTAATAGCGGGTACGTATTGCCTGTGTCTGTGTGCCTGTGATCTGTGGGCTGTGGTAACCATTTCACAACTAGGCCGAACGCATGCTTGATACCCGATGTAGCGGAAAAAAGACGGAGTAGCAAGTCAGCTATGTAATACTATCTATTTGTTAGATCAATAATAACGAATAATTGTAGTACCTATATTTTTGATACAGTTGATAATTGAGTCAATTTTATACAGTAGTAAAAGGCTTTTTATGTTCGCAGTTTCCAATGTTATTGATAAAGTTTGCTTATTACGATTCAATGAGAATATGTTCTACAAAGCCACAAACTTGTTTACATCGAATTCAAATCGAGTTTTTAGCTTGAATTATACAGTCCGGATCTCTGCCAACTGAATGCAGTAACGCAGTGTTAGTATGTAGATACTTTGGATTCGGTTTTGTTTTTAACTGCTAACTTTGTTTATACGGGTACGATAGACAACCAAACTTAGCGGGCTGTTGTACTTTGTTTACTGTATGATGCAATAAAAAGTAACTAGTGTTTTTCCTAATATTATTACGTAATTCGGAAAATAGCTTGCTAGAAACGGTAGGTCTTTTCTTGTATATTGTATTCGATTCTGTAATAAATTACCTGAAACAGTTCTGTCCTTTCCTGAAAATGTACGAAGGTACATCATAACACACTCTGTAAATTGGCTTGTTATAGAATTGATGAATATGTAACTGGCAAATATATCTGGAAATAATTCAGCATAGTCAACTAAATATCTTTAATTCTACCACTTGACATCACTAGTACTGTACTAATATGCGGACATAAATTTATTGTAATATGGTTCGATTCCCACACAAGACAAATATTTGTGTGCATAAACATGTCTGTTTGGTGTGGATGTTTTAAAAGAGATAGGGCACATCAAAGCAGCCCGTCTGGGGAAGTACCTCCACCTCACAGTAAACTCCCTAGAGGGTTGTTGTGTTCGTGCATGTGAGTGAAGTCACCAGTAAGCTATTAAGGAGTTGCTGTGTTAGCAATAGAGGAGGCATCGCGCGAGTGATACTTAATGTATTACAAGCGTTTATACGCTACGGTAACCGCTTCACATCATGTGAGCTGTAAGCCTTCTGACGTAGTCACAAACAAACACTCGCATTGCGATAGTAATTTAAATTGCGTATATCATGAGAGCGATACAAAATCGAGGATTTGTGCGATGTGATGCCGACAGCTTCTTTTTACAACCTTACATACTGGAACCGCAATGGTTGCATACTGTGCGGTTCTAGCGAAGTTTTCTACCGAGAACTCTCAAGTTGTGGAAAGAAATTCCAGCCGAGGTTTCCCAAGCAACTACAGCATGCGGTTCTTCAAGAAAGGCGTGAAAGGCATTTATTCAATTAAAACTACAATTTCAATTAGGTATTTTAAGTTGTAGCCAACAGTTAGAATTTTTAATTCAATTTATAGTTCAAAATACAAGAAATTATAATACGTAAAATAATGCATGCAAAAGCCGTGCTTTCTTTGAATGTGTAAGGCAATTAAGATCTGTGGTTGCATATGCTACGTCGTAGCTACTGCTGTAGCCGTCGTAGCTGTTACCGTAGCCGTCGTAGTTATAATGATGAACTCACGCAATCAAGTCAAATCATCAGTACAATGATACCTGTTTGTCACAAACACATAAAATATTAACAATTTTGTTCAAAATTGCCAAAAAGGAACACTTAGAACGTAATCAACAAACAATTAGAGCTCGGTGGCGCAGTGGTGAAACGCGTTGGTACGCTACTTTGACACCAATGCTCGTGGGTTCCATTCCCACACAGTACAAACATTTGTGTGCATGAACATGTCTGTTTGTCTGGGTCTGGGTGTAATAAGTATGTATTTACAAAAAAAAATGTATTTACGTATGTTTATCGGTTGTCTAGTACCCATAACACAAGCTTCGCTTACTTTGGGGCTGGGTGGCGCTGTGTAATTTGTGCGACAAAAAAAAATTAAAAAATAATCACAACCCAGAGATAATTTGATACAAGTTTAACCCAAGGTAATTTGCACAGTATAGGCCAAATAGGAGAAATTAATGTTACAAGAAACAAAATCTTACGTCTATCGTTACACTACGTCGTATTACAAAATTTTGTAAGTATTATTGAATATCTTAAATCATTTACACCAATAATATCTTTATAACAAAACGTAATTGCGATATTAAAAATTAACTGCATCTTTTTTCGGCTCATCTGATGTAAAGCGATTACAGTAGCTTATGAACGTTTGTAATATATTAAATATCATTCGTGCAATGCCGTCTCTGCTGTTAATACAGCAACTTCTCAGGAGGTTATTGGTGATCTCACTCACACCCAGGAACGCAACGACACTCCAGAGATTTGTTATTTGGCTGCGGTTTTCAGTGAGGTGGAAATACAAAAATAATTCGGCATAATTTTTTGAATATATAACGTGCGGTTGGAGATTCCTTTTACGTATATTTTACGCATATACTTGTGTTAGGATACGCCGCTCCTCCATAGCAATCCGGTGTTGGTAAGTACCTAGGAAATTATACTATTATAAAACAAGTAGGGAAATCAAGTTAAATAAATAAATAAATAAATATTGTCGGACAAATTACACAGCGCCATCTAGCCCCAAAGTAAGCGAAGCTTGTGTTATGGGTACTAGACAACTGATAAACATAAGTCAATACATTTTTTTTTGTAAATACATACTTATTACACCCAGACCCAGACAAACAGACATGTTCATGCACACAAATGTTTGTACTGTGTGGGAATCGAACCCACGAGCGTTGGTGTCAAAGTAGCGTAACAACGCGTTTCACCACTGCGCCACCGAGCTCGTCAAGAGCAAAGAGTCTGTGGTTGCATATGCTACGTCGTAGCTACTGCTGTAGCCGTCGTAGCTGTTACCGTAGCCGTCGTAGTTATAATGATGAACTCACGCAATCAAGTCAAATCATCAGTACAATGATACCTGTTTGTCACAAACACATAAAATATTAACAATTTTGTTCAAAATTGCCAAAAAGGAACACTTAGAACGTAATCAACAAACAATTAGAGCTCGGTGGCGCAGTGGTGAAACGCGTTGGTACGCTACTTTGACACCAATGCTCGTGGGTTCCATTCCCACACAGTACAAACATTTGTGTGCATGAACATGTCTGTTTGTCTGGGTCTGGGTGTAATAAGTATGTATTTACAAAAAAAAATGTATTTACGTATGTTTATCGGTTGTCTAGTACCCATAACACAAGCTTCGCTTACTTTGGGGCTGGGTGGCGCTGTGTAATTTGTGCGACAAAAAAAAATTAAAAAATAATCACAACCCAGAGATAATTTGATACAAGTTTAACCCAAGGTAATTTGCACAGTATAGGCCAAATAGGAGAAATTAATGTTACAAGAAACAAAATCTTACGTCTATCGTTACACTACGTCGTATTACAAAATTTTGTAAGTATTATTGAATATCTTAAATCATTTACACCAATAATATCTTTATAACAAAACGTAATTGCGATATTAAAAATTAACTGCATCTTTTTTCGGCTCATCTGATGTAAAGCGATTACAGTAGCTTATGAACGTTTGTAATATATTAAATATCATTCGTGCAATGCCGTCTCTGCTGTTAATACAGCAACTTCTCAGGAGGTTATTGGTGATCTCACTCACACCCAGGAACGCAACGACACTCCAGAGATTTGTTATTTGGCTGCGGTTTTCAGTGAGGTGGAAATACAAAAATAATTCGGCATAATTTTTTGAATATATAACGTGCGGTTGGAGATTCCTTTTACGTATATTTTACGCATATACTTGTGTTAGGATACGCCGCTCCTCCATAGCAATCCGGTGTTGGTAAGTACCTAGGAAATTATACTATTATAAAACAAGTAGGGAAATCAAGTTAAATAAATAAATAAATAAATATTGTCGGACAAATTACACAGCGCCATCTAGCCCCAAAGTAAGCGAAGCTTGTGTTATGGGTACTAGACAACTGATAAACATAAGTCAATACATTTTTTTTTGTAAATACATACTTATTACACCCAGACCCAGACAAACAGACATGTTCATGCACACAAATGTTTGTACTGTGTGGGAATCGAACCCACGAGCGTTGGTGTCAAAGTAGCGTAACAACGCGTTTCACCACTGCGCCACCGAGCTCGTCAAGAGCTCGTCAAGTTGCTCAGTTAATGTTGTGCATATGGGTGTACTGTGTGTAAGCATGTTGTATGCGCAGTATATTTATGGTACTTCTCCAGACAAGCTGCTTTGATGCAACCAGTCTTAAAAACACCCACACGAAGACAAACTGACATATTCATACACAAATATAAATCATACACAAAGGTGTCAAAGTCACTTCATTAACCGCTGTGCCACGGAGTTCATCGCTCTTTATAGATGTTCAATTGAACATCCATTTATGTGATCGTTTGTAAAGAAGTAATATAAATCATCGTCTCTGATTTTTTTTTAATGGTCTTGAATATCAACACATATATCTGTTCTAGTTAAAACTGTTACGGTGCTCAGATGAGTACAACAAATGAGTCATGAGAGACTCACTCACTTCTGTGTTCAAATGTTAAAAAAAATCGTGTTACACGTTGTTTCTATGCACGCTGTTGTAGAGTATGCTCTTGTCTAGTGATAGTGAAGCAGCTTCTGACAAACCGCACGCTGGTCGCACATAAATCTTGCAGGCAATATGAGACGCCCGCAATATCACAATAACCCTGCCTGCAGCGACGGCATCGCCTTACAAGCTACTGCCGACAGAAATTGGAATTAATATTAACTTCATATGTAGTTACCTATAACGTATCTATGTTTCTCATCCAATAATCCGTATAAGTTATCACACAGATATGGACCAAAATTAAAAATATCTTGGATATAATATTCTAGTATGTTGTAAAAGCGTATGATATCATGTTTTTACGGTTAAATCCTTTGTTCCCTATAGTGCATGTACTTGATTTTTCTATGACAATATCAATAATAATAAGCAATATGGTCTGAAAGCAGTATATTGTGTACTCTAAAATGATATTCAAATTAAATAGTAAAAGTAGGAGCTCTAACACAATCGCATGGCTGATCGGCCAGACGAGTCGAGAGTGAGTCGCATCGTGGAAAGTTATTAAGTAAGAAAATTGTTGCCTCTTTATTGACAAATCAAACAGTGTTGCCTGAAGAGCAACGGACAGTGGTTTCAGATTGGTACGTTAACACCTGCTTGCCCAGTTTTAGGTTAAAGTTCGCAGAAGCGCTGAAGCCATCCTCGGAGCGATATCGAACTTCACCACAACAGCGTCAGCACGTTTCGTTAAGCCCGACCTTGCGACTTCTTATAGTTTTCAACATTAAAGACACGGCGATGAAGGTCACTAAGGAAGTCCAATTTCCGTTTTATACGGAAAACATACAGTTTACACTACTAAGTAAAATACAATTAGCCATTTTATAGTTTTCATATATAGGTAGTTGCCAAATATGTTAGACATCAGAGTCACCAAATTATAGGAAAAGTTAATTGCTTTTTCTACCGACATAGTACAAAAAAATAGATTATGATTTTTAATAATCATGAGAGAAAAATAGACACAATTTTGTATGAATCAAAATTTGTCGCCTTGACTAATAGAAAACTGACTTTACCGATGACAATAAAATATTTGTTTATAGCAAATAAAAAAAATAATTTCAATTTAAAATTATTATGTATTTGAAGTTGAAATTAATTTTCGTATTTATCTATTATATAGATTATGAAACGGTTAATAAATGAAAAAAATATTGTAAGAATAAAAATAACAATATAAATAGAAACAGTAATAAAATTAAGTTTTCTTTTTATCCTTTGTCGGAAGGCATACAAGCACCTGATTTTAAGCGGTTACCCTAGCCTATTAATGCTTGCAATACGTTAAGTATCACTCGCGCGATGCCACCTCCTAACACAGCAACTCAATAGGAGTTTACTGGTGACCTCAGTCACACGCAGGAACACAACAACCCTGGGAATTGTTATTTGGCTGCAGTTTTCTGACACGTTCCCCAGGTGGGCTGTACCTGTCTTAAAAACCCAGACCAAGATAAACAGACATGTTTATGCACACAAATGTTGGTCATATGTGGGAATCGAACCCACGAGCGTTGGTGCCAAAGTAAAGTAATAGCGCGTTTCGCTACTGCGCCATCGAGCTCGTCAGAACAGGAATTTCGTAATTTTCGGAAATTTCGTATGAACGAAAATGGAAAAAAAAGGTAAGTCTGTGCTTTCGAAATAAAGGTTTTTTCTTAAGATCACACAGCCATCCTTTCAAAAATGGAGTATAAAAATACTCAGGAGCCCTTGTTGAACAATTATATAATATAGTATAGTATAATCATTAAATTTCAATTATATTATTACTTATTAATTAAATAAAATTTTAATTTCGAGTTTTAGTGCAATTGCAATATTAATATATTAGTTAATAGAAAGTTGTGGAATTATAGTGTATTTTTTGTGTTTTCATTTTTTTAAACCAATAAAAGCAATATAAATGGATTCAGTATTTGGGCTCATAATCCTATCTGCCGTTCATATTTCAAGCGATAACACGTTTCACAATTGAGTAAGTTTCGCAGATATCCAAAGGCTGTTCCAGAGGGAAACACGTTCTCATTATTCAAATGCATCGAAGCAAATTATGGTAATCTGGGAAACCTGTTCTGTTTCACTAATATTAATACACAAACATCGTCGGTCTGTGCGTCCGTCGTATTGCATTGCTCAGTCTGAACTCCCCTTATTGCGGAGAGGATGTTTCTCAAAGGTGTGTGGACTCTACAACACGCTTTATGAACACAGACCCTCGTCCTTAGGCTTGACTATGAATTTGATATTATTCGAATTTATTTAGATGAGCTTTTTTATTTCGTAATAAATTTATTATTAACTAGCAATCACCCGTGATTTCGTTTACGTGACATTTTTGATCATAACTTCAGTAACTAGGTATTCGTTTTTTTATAATATTTATAAAAGTTATGATCAATCTATATTATGTCATTTAGAAAGAGCGGAGCCCCGTTTCGCACTTTATGCCTGAAAGGAGACTCCGTCAATTTGATTCACACTTTACGTAAGACAGAATAAACATTTCTTTATTTTTTATTTATAACCCCAGATTATTATTTAGATGAAAAGTAGTTTAGACTATTTTTTAATAGTTTGGTCCATCAGTTTTTCGATCATTGACAAACAGATAAATAAATTGAAAAGGAATTTGTGTTTTTTCTACTTGAAAGTAACACTATGATCTTAGAAAAAAACCTTTATTGCGAAAGCACGAACCCTTATCCGCACTTTCGAAATTTTGTTTATTTGGAGGACTTCTATCTTAAACTTTGTTTTTTTTTTCAGTAATCTCTTTTACTACTTTCATTTAGCCGTACTTAATTTTATTACTGTTTCTATTCATATTATTCTTTTTATACTATTAATACGTTTTTATATTTACGCACACTCTCAAAATGCACAATTAACAGTTTAATTACAACATTCAAATTATTCTGTTTTTCTATATATTTAATTAAATTGTATCTCAAATGATTTCCCATAGTTTGTAGCTAACCCACATATAAAAATAAATTTCGAAGTCCACTTTTCAATTCACCTTATCGTAACCAAAATTCAAAACTGGATCAACAGACACCATTAAAATTAAATAAAGCAATACAATTTCCTCGTGTCACAGCACGTGTGTGACGTGTTCATCGACAGATATCGGAACACGCATGCTGTAGTGCGGTGAAGCCGCGTGGCGTGTTCCCGCCCGCCCGTGCCGCCGCCCGCCGCGCAACGCCTCCCCTACATTCCGAATGTCGCATTGTACCAATACTATTGTACGTGTATGCGACAATGTAGCGTTAACTCCACGTGACAACTCGTATATCTCTGACATCAAGTGACTTTTTCATACGTGTTTTGTTTATATTTAGTACATTTTGTACTAAGGGCGGTAACGTAAGAATTACAAACGAGAGGCTATTTAGAATCCGCAGGCCGAATACTTCAATGACTCGTGTTAGTATTTTCTCGTCACATTTACTAGGGAATAAATAAAATAATCGACATGATCTTTCGACTTCCCTGGTGATAAAAAATATCTCTCTTTTATATTACATGATGTTAATGTGCTAATCAAAACTCAATTGAATTTACAAGATCGAAATAAAATTTCAAGTGAAAAACGAGTTTACAAGTAACAACTAAATAGGCAATTCAAATGCACAGATAATGTAAATGTTTGTCTTAAAACGTGAAGCAAGGACCAAGGACGAGTAATTGCTGGCATGATTTATTTATTTTGAACAACAAATGAATGTGAAATACTGTAAAAATCGTAAAAACGAATTCAAGCTTAAATAAATTTTGTAAAATATATAAAGTATGTATTTAATTTCTGAATACATTACATCTTTCTTGGACTATTTTGACTTGTGCTGCAGTTGTTTAGATCTCGAATTGTTAAGGAATAATATTTAAACATTTGATTGCAGAATAGGACCCAATATCAGTAAACAATACTAAAAAGCATAAAAAATATATTATTTAATTTAAAACAAGATTCAAGATGTAATGTACTTAAATATAAAAATAGCTACTGTCATGGCGGTCATGGGTCCTCTTTACATGCATATAATGAAGCTGATTATAAAGCAAGTGTGAAGAAAAATAAGTTTATTCTATGTTTTATACATAGAATTAATATTATAAGAAGATATTAATTTACTGAGCAGCATTACAACGCACGGTTCAAACCGCTTAATTTAGGAACTTGAAATTTTACACTGAAGCTCTTTATAATAAGCCAAGGTACAGGATGTATCCTGGCTTATGTGGGGCCATAGTAACCAGCTATCTGGTCTTAATAGTACCTACATACAAAAAAATCTACTTCCTTCTGGTACCTACGTATGTACTAGTGTAAAGAGTTTAAAATACATTCTTACTTTTACTTCGTATATGTAGCATAGTAGGTATACGTGCAAAGTACAATATAAGTAGAAGTAGAAGGCACAAAATAAATTTATTCTTCAATATGGGATTCCCGATATACACAATATCTTGAAGGCTTCCAAAACAAGCCTGCGCTATCGAATATTTTAATCGGTTTTATTTCTATGATGTCGGAAATTTCATGCGGCTAAAGTAATTTTCCGCGAGCACAGAGCGGAAATTACTACATAGTGTAGTGACGTGTTCGACAAACGTCACGTAGCCGGATCCGAGCGCGCAGATCCTTATATCCAATTTCCGGTGGTTTTTGTTGGAAATGAGAATTAGCTGACATGACGTGACAGAAGGCTAAATATCAATGTCGATCGTATCATCGCCGAACGTACGCTGGTGTCGGCCACAAGGTGGTTACACGATATGAAAGGCGTCACTATATTTTTATGTTTAATATTATTTTAATACTAATGTAATAATATCATATTGAGTTTAAGATTATAAACATATGAATTTGTTGCATAAGTGCATCTCAATACCGAGTTAAAAAATAGTAAATATTGGTAAACAATAATCCTCCTCCTTCCTCCTTTGAAGAGCCGATGAGACCGATTTTACGTAGTAACTCAATTCACCGATGTTGTTCGAGGGTGTAAGTAAATCGCGAAGCTGTTCTTGTTAGCTCATGAATCGAAATCGCGCCACTTCTCATCTTATTAGTTAAAATATACTCCGAATTGTTAATATGCTCGAATCGCTGAGATATTTAGGCGCTAAAACACAACGTTTTTGTGAGCTCACTTCATGCGCAGTCAACTGATTTATTGTTTTGTTCTTTAACCTGATACTATGAAGACAAAGTCTGTGTTATTCGCAACGTATTTCATTTGTTAAAATCTTGGCTTTTTATAGAATCTTAAGTAGAACCCTCTTCACAATGAAAACTAACACGACGAAGGAGACAAGAAAACTAACACGTTTTCTTGTCTCCTTGAGCTCGTTGAGAAAGTTGGAAAGGTGTTTTATTTAATACCCTTTTTGTGGGCGATATTCGGTCGTGGAGAGCCTCGTCGGTGTCACTCGCGCAGCCAGCGGAGCGGACTTAACGAACTCGCCGCGGCGCACCGTCTGGGGCTCCGCTCCAGTCGAGGCAAGGGCCGCACTCAACTCGCATCTTTCAAGACATCTTATAAGTTGCACAGATCACCATATTACGTAGACTTTGATTTATTACCATTATTTGTGGTAGTATATTAAAGGAACACGAACGTTGAGATACTACGTCGACAAGTGTGTTGTCTCGAATACGCGATTGAACTATGCGATTAGCTACAACGATTCTCGAGCAATTACGATAGCGATCGTAGTAAATTGGGCGAACTCGAAGAGAATACTTTCTTTAAAAGAATTTTATTTTCTTTCATTTTGTGAATTTTGTCTTAGTTTACCTATATTTTAACGCTGCAGAACTTTGTATAATATATAAACCTAGAAGAAAATGTTCATAAGTATAAATACATCATTTGAACTAGTTTTATTATAGATCTAATAGCGAGAAGTATCCACAGAAGATATAGAAAATAATAGCCTGTAAACGTACCTTAGACTAATGAGAAAAAACTCGCAACTTTCCATTTTCATTGAACAAAAACAGTATTTCATTACATTTCAGATTTTATGGACTATTATTAGGCTATTATCGACAATGTAACAAAAGTTTCTTTTTGATCGGCTAAAGACAGACAAGTAGACAAAGATATTGTTTTGCCTTTGTGAAAAAAATATTGTTGAATGAAATCATATGAAATTCCTAGGACGTGTACCTCCAATGCAAAATATGGGACGCGTACACGCATCACTATATCTTAAAAGAGACGGTAATTATAGATTTTTTGACAACATTGTATCCCAGATTAAAAATTAATGTCCTTCTCAGTAACTCATCGCAATCCTTGGTGTAAATTTCATATTCATTCATTTAAAAAGTATATACCTGCTACTTTTCGAGTTAGTACATAGATTGTTTACCCACTCTAAATCTGTGGTATGACCACAACATCTAATATTATGTTATTTTTACGAGAACAAATAGAAATAGAGTAGTTACACGTAGGTATGTGTTTTTGTGACGTGTTTTTTTGCTTAATAATAAAAATCGAACACCCATAAATACATAGACGATTTCGGCCGCGTGTTTTTCTTATTCAAGATTTACACGGTATTTAAAAAAAAACGTAGCCATAATGCTGAATCATAATATGAGGTAATAATTTGCAAAATTTCGAAAAAGTATGTTAAGTATGAGAAGTGCTGACTGACAGACAGACAGGTAGAAATTTTAGAAATTACTGTTTATCTTCTATATAGATATTGAAGTTCAGCTACATCACTGAGTTACATAAATTCGTGCAAACCCGACAGTACTACTATTTTAATACATGCACAGATTCAAACTTCCAATATAAATTATATAAATCCTTTTTACTTAAACTTTTTTTATTATTATTATTATCCTCATTCAGTGAAAATTTCAAGCGTCTATCAATAACTGTTTGGAAGATACAGACCTGTGACAGATGGACGGGTAGATGGTGTATCATGATACTACCCTAATACCCTATAAATATACCCTAATAAAACGAGATATAGTATTAAACTACGAGTAGTACGTAATGTATTTAGTAGAAGGTGACGTAAGGAGCCCTAGGAACCGGCGATAATATATATATATATTATATGATTATGCATACATATATGTATACACATAATAACAATCTGTAATAAAGTAAGAATATAATATTATTAATATTCTCTGATTAGTAAACTCTAGGATATGCATACGCATACCTATCTGTCTACAGTTATTATTTTGCCTTCGCAGGTACTCAGTTGGCGTGTTATTGAAAACCAACTGAATGCTTATGAAAAATTACTTTTTCGTTTCCCCGTACGTTCCT
This sequence comes from Pyralis farinalis, assembly GCA_947507595.1. NCBI lineage: Eukaryota > Metazoa > Arthropoda > Insecta > Lepidoptera > Pyralidae > Pyralis > Pyralis farinalis. Next base: position 20,302,682 of record OX382259.1, on the reverse strand, counting down.
CGGTCTCCCTTTCGTTTTCTGTCTACGGTCGGATGCAAATACGAGATTCCTTTGCCCGACAATAGACATAATGTTGAACTCCGTCACTGGAAAATGTTGATGTTGGTTTATTTGTGTTACCATTTTGTATATACACGTAAATAGGTCTTAATATTAACCTGCTAAAATATATGTTACCGTCTCTACGTTTATACGTATGTTGGTATATGTAATGTAATATGTAAGTATAAGGAAGCGGCCTGTTAGCTTTTGATTGGTGCCCGGTTCGAAATTTGAATTTTGGGATTTATGTACATATATATATATATATATATATATATATATATCGCTTGCTCGGCAATGAAGGAAAACATCGTGAGGAAACCTGCACGACGAAATTATCTATTAGGTTAGGTTCCACTATCTCTTTTGATAGTGGAACCAACCTAATATATATTTTTTTATTAGGTTAGGTAAGAAAGGTCTATTTTCCCCCCTGGATTGTGAAGGTCTGACAGTTGTCACTCTGTTTAAAAATAAGTATCTTCACCAAATCCTTAGAATCCTAGGTCCGCTGCCTATTAGGATACCTGTACATATACGGTACCTAAAATACGATGTACCTATATTTGCATGCCTATACTTCACTATAACGTAACCGTATTGTATTTACATAAGAAATAAGACGCAGAAGAACGATACAGCATATTAATTGTCCGTTATGTTTAACATATAACATGAATAAATATAACGCATTAGATATTCTTTGTGTGAGCAAATCATATGATAACATAAACGCCAGCGAACCGACTTAATATTAGGCTGAAGTTCCGTCGGGTTAAAGCCAGCGTGGTTGGTTAATGTGCTAAGGGGTAGGAAAGTTTCAGGTAAGCGTATTCTTTTGCGAGACGTGACTGGCTTACCGCAAGACAACTATATTCGTAAGTCCACTAGGTTCGTTTATGACAAATATAAAAAATAATGTCACGCGTAGCATTTACACATGAAAATAAAAGAGATAATTATAAATAAATGTCAGGATACATTTTAATTATTCGTTATTAACAAAATTCGACAGATAGTTTGAAAAATACATAAAAATAATTCATAATAATTGCATACAACTAAATAATACTGGAATAATAACTAAAACAATACCGCACGACCAAAGAAATTACGAAAAAGAACTAAAACAGAAATCAAATTTTAAACGTGAGGAAAAATTTCAAATATCTACCTACGAGCCAACTCGCCGTCATGGGACCGACTGGAGATGAAAATATAATAATAGAGGCGCATCAAACGTGATGTTATTAAGGGCTTCCGTGACCAGCGTACTGATTGTGCGATGGCGGAGCGACGCGGCGTGCAAGGGGCTGATCGGGCTTGCGGCGCGCACGCAACTTGCGTGCGGCGAATACATGCCATTCACATGCAAAATAAAACGTTTACCAAACTCTGGGCGACCACCCAAAGTAATTCGTACGATAAATCCCCAGACTCGGCCAACAGTTACCTACTGGAATTCTCTCTGGGTCTAAATAATGAATGCCGCGATCGTTTTAGATTGAGAGTAATATTTCTGGCAATGGTTTCGACACGCCGATAAAAGTTTTTAAGTCTGTTGTACTAGCAAATCGAGCTGACTTTATATGACTTGCTATGTTAATGTTATTATAGAAGTCAGTAAATTCATATTATAATAGTACCACCACATTTGTAACCAAGTTCTCGAGACAAAGACAGCTAGAGATTAAACATAAAATACAAAGAAATATATATTTATTTGTATTTCATGTTTAATTTTTTTTTTTATACGTCGGAAGGAGTTCAAGCATACGGTCCACCTGATGTAAAGCGGTTACCGTAGCCTATGGACGCTTGTAATACATTAAGTACCACTCGAGCGATGCCTCCTCTGCTGCTAATACAACAACTCCTTAGGAGCTTACTAGTGACCTCACTCACACGCAGGAATACAACAACCTTCTAGGGAGTTGTTATTTGGCTGCGGTTTTCTGTGAGGTGGTGGTACTTCCTGAGACGGACTGCTTTGATGCGCCCTACCTCTCTTAAAACGTTCCAGACCAAGACAAACAGACATGGTCATGCACACAAAATTGTCCTGTTTGAAAATCGAACCCCTAGAGCGTTACGCATGGACAAGTTCTCTAACAATTCAACAGTCGTGCTACTAGATTTTACCACCAGCACGATTACCACAATGGCACCGGGGATCTTTTTAAATTATTATATGTTGAAATATATTTACGATTTAGTTTTCGATTACTTCAATATTTTATATGAATTGAAGTAATGAATGAACTACAACAACAAACAAAACATTTTGTTAAAGGTTTTGTATTTTTTTTTCTGTATATTTCTTGATACATAAAATAATATGAGATTGTACTAATAATTACTGCTATTAATATATTGTACTTACATGTAAAATAAAAATAAAAGAAGTGAATTGTTCATATTACAGACGCTAGGAAAATGTGCAAGGATCGCATCATATGTCTTATAGAATCCTTCTGATTCGATCGAATTACTTCCCATCGAATCTCATCCGCTACATGCGTCCTCTCTGTCTACCCGGCAAGGGAGCATGGCGTAAAGATATAAATAGATAGATAGTTGATATTTATGCCTGTATAAGCTACTGAAAAATGTGATACCAACATTTCAAAATACTATCGAAATGATCTATATATGTGAATACCGTTAAACGATTCAAACTTAGAATAAGTTGATATAGTTTTTTTACCTGCTAAAGTTTCCAATTCCAATATGGACGCAAAGTATATTTTTGTATAAAGATTTTTTCAACTCGAGCATCCATTCGACTTACAATGAATTTCTCAGTTGGCCGTAAAGGGGGAAATTTCTTTTTATTTTGTTGTAGAAGAGAAGCAACGCCCGTCGGCGCCTAATCAAGGAGTTGGCCCGGACTTGTGCCGCTAACGAACAGGTGTACCTATAAATACTTTCCGGGGCGATTGCTTCAGGCTTTAATCAGCGCCACGGCACCACTTTACCGCTGTTCATTGACTCCCGACTGACCCGCCAGCGCCGATTGGAAACCTACACTCCGGGGAAATACTGCCGAAGGAAAATTTACGCGCATTTTCGGCTCCTTCGCAACTTTCTTTAGTCCCTGGTAGTATTTTTTTAATTCCCCAAACGGTTGCTGTCGTCAAGCAATGTGCGCGAATTTGTAAAATTAAACGAACTTGATTATTCAAATCATTTTTCACGAAATAATTTTTTCTCCTTTACATTCTCAACGACTTTTACCTTTCTTTCATGCATTGCTTAAGATTTAAATTTCAATGGCCCTCCTGAAACTGAAATATGAATACATAAATATTTATTTTGAATAACAATATAAGAGTCGTACGCCACAATTGAAATAAAAGTTCGTTAAGATATCACATAAACATTACTATGACAAAGAAGCACATTCATGTGAAAAATCCGACCGTTTTGTTACATACATACATACAAACATATATAGATGTAACATAAGTCGACAATTTCTGTTAAATGAAAAAATAACAAATTAACAAACATCAAATTCCAGATCTATTAAGAATCTTTTAAACTTCGAGTGACTAATTTTATCTACACCTACAATAGTACTTTCTGTGCTCCCGCCAGAGAGGTTTTACAAACAAAAAAAAATTGAAATAACTTAATAACTATGTCATGATATGAAGATTAACGGTTATATATTATCAAATGTAACATTTCAAAGTTGAATATTCTGCACACATCGCAAATGCATTTTGCGTATTTGAGTAAAAGGTACGTGAAAATAAAAATGAATGCAATGTATAAGCAACTGCTTTTAGGGTTGTACACGAAGGTAAACTTTGTTGTACCGACTTCATACATGCAGAAACACAATTAAAACATTATTATTAACTTCTAGTGGTTAGCAATGGTTGATTTTACTCTAAGGGTGGTGGGTTCGACTCTAGCAAAAAACTAACATTTTTGTTTATCTTGGTTTGTCTGTTTTGTAGGTACAATGCCCGCGATTCATCCGCACGTATCCCTGTCCCGCGGCAAACACATTTTCTACTTTCTTTCTTTTACTCGGTCTTAGGGTCGTATTGTAATGTTGAATAGCAATATTGTAATGTTCAATAATTGGGCTCTCGAATACAAAACCAATTTATGAAATCCGATTAGTAGTTCCAGAGATTAGCGCGTTCCTACAAACTTTTTTGCTATATTTATTAGTACAGATTTAAATATGTTTATCAGTTGTCTAGTACCTAAAGCACCTGTTTCGCTAAATATGAGAAAAAGGTGGCGATAAAATTTGTTCCAAAAAAAGTATAGTTAGATGAAAATACAATCATATGGTACATCTATATTATGGAGCTCTCATTATGGAAATTGTATTTAGTTATTGGGATTAACAATATACTTCTATCCATCTTTGGAAAAAAGTTGCGTCGCCCCGCGTCCCCTGGGGTGTTCAGTCAGTAGGAGTCTAGCTCGTTCAACCATCCGGAAAAGTACTCATGAGATTTCACCGCCTACCTCCAAACGTGTCCAGGAGTGTGTCTTCCTCAGAAAAATGACTAGTGCACGATTTTAGTGAGTCAGTCCTTCTTTTATGAGTCGTCGTTTGCACCGAGCGTAAAAACAAAAAAAAAATCTTCGGTAAGTAATATTTCAGTGAGGCATATGAGGTACCAAACTTAATTACTTAACCGGATAAATAAATTAAAACGGTAGTACCAGTATTAAGCATCGTTGTATGTTTGAAAATAAATAATTGCGAAGTGGGTGTACAGAAAATTTTAATTGTTAGAAAATCCAATTAAAATCTAAACACAACCGCATTAGAACAACCCTAAAATAATAGTAACAGTCAGTAGCAAACATAGATGTTCTGCATGCACGCCGGCTTCTACTCGATACGTAGACTTCGTTGCTTTTAATTGGATTCGCATCGCTTCTCACAGTATGTCCTCGAGACACCAATTCAAAAATTATCAACTTCTGCCAAACTGTAGCTTTTAATTAAAATGTTCATTTTACGTTTTCATTTCAGTTTACTAATTAGGAATAGTTTGAATGTACTCACCATAGTATGTTATATCGTATGAGTTTCACGATGTACGTCTATCTATCTAATTATATCTCTACACTAAGTCCCTAGTGGAGTATGCAAATGATGTACATAGGACAACATAATCACAATTATCATCATCAGTCCGTATCTTTTGTTTTTTTTTATTATACATTCTGTGTACTAAGTATCGGGAATTTGTCAATAAAACAAAAAATACAAATTATTCATCTAAATTTATTTTATCGCCTTCAAAGTAGGCCCCATCGCTTGCAATACAACATCTCCACCGCTTCACCCAGTCTTCCATACATTTTTCATAGGCTATTTGCGGTATGGCCTTTAGCTCATTCAGCGAATTTTCTTTTATGACTTCTATCGACTCAAAACGTTTTCCTCGAAGTGGTAATTTTAACTTGGGAAATAAAAAAAAGTCAGACGGAGCCATATCAGGTGAATACGGTGCTTGGTCGAGAACTTTTGTTGAATTTTTCGCTAAAAACTCTTTCACTATGATGGCTGTGTGTGATGGTGCATTATCATGGTGCAGCATCCATGAGTTGTGTTGCCACAAATCTGGACGTTTTCGGCGGATACTCTCACGCAAACGCTTCATGACGCCTAAATAATATTCTTTATTCACTGTTTCTCCCTCTGGAAGGAATTCGGAGTGAACCACACCACGGTAGTCAAAAAAAACTGTCAGCATCACCTTGATTTTGGAGCGACTTTGCCGCGGTTTTTTGGGTTTCGGCTCGTTTTCGAGACGCCATTCTGAAGACTGTTGGCTTGTTTGCATGTCGTACTCATAAACCCATGTCTCGTCGCCAGTTATTATACGTTTCATAAAGGTCGGATCCGTAGAAGCTCGGGAAACCATGTCTTCAGCGACATGCTTTCGCTGCGCTTTTTGAACAAAATTGAGCTCTTTTGGAACTAGTCGAGCGGCGACGCGTTTCATGCCTAAAATGTCAATGAGAATGTTGTGGACGGACTTAAAAGATATGTTCACCTCACTAGCCAACTCTCTCAGACTCATACGTCGATTTTCGAGCACTAGCTTCTTGATTCTGTCGATGTTTTCTCTGGTCGTAGCGGTTGAAGGTCTACCAGAACGAGGCAAGTCTACTACTATTTCTCGGCCTTCTTTAAAAGCCTTATACCATTCATAAGCCCTTGTTTTCGATATACACGATTCGCCGTAGGTATTTCGCAACATTTTTAGTGATTCACCACATGAAATATCATTTGAAACACAAAATTTAAGGCACACTCTTTGTTCAACAATATTTTCCATTGTAAAAATCGCCGAGGACTCAAAACTATGACCAACAAAAAGTGTAGTTTAAAACAAATTAAATGACAGATCCCGCTCAAATTTTGCGCGCTAAATCAGTACAGTGCTACCAACATGCAGTAAAAAAATTAGAACGACCTCTTTTACGCGGGTCTTTTTATTGACATATTCCCGATACTTTTTACACAGAGTAGTACATCGCCGAAAAAGCTCATTTATACTTGCGACACAAGAAATGGCGCTCCTGTCTTACCACTCTCGGTGCTAATGCAACAATTCCTTGGGAGCTTACTCGTATTTTTTTATACAACGTCGGGGATTCTATGCCTATGAGAGCTTACAATACCACCGCTGCTGCTAACACAGCAAGTCCTGAGAAGTTTACTGGTAATCTGACTCACTTGCAGGAATATAACAACGTGAGGTGACCGTTCCAGTCTGGCTGTTTCTACATCTACATCTAGGAGAACGGATATCTAATGCCTTGTCATGCAATACGCTCTCTCCGCTCTAAGATTTCCTCTCTCTACCTACCTAGCTCTCTCTACCTACTTTTACTAACTCAGCAGATATGGCCGAACCACTGCCAATTTAGCTTGCGGATTTTGAGAGTTATGTTAATAACTTTGATTCTTCGTCGTATTTCTCGTTCCGAATTCTATCCCTTTAAGAAACTCCAAGCACAAAACTCTCCATCGCATGCTATGTTATTTTGAACCCGTAGCTAGCCCTACGAAGAGTTCTAGACTCTGTACCAAAAAATATTGCACTGGTTAAAAGAAGTTCCGTGTTTCCAATTAAACGCCTAGATATTGTTGTGTAACTAAAACTTTACACAAAAGTGTATATTTAAGTCGCGACGAAATTCTGAAAATAGTTTATTTACGAATAATCATATCAAAAGTACTGCATCTATCCCTGTCCTGACTACGGAATACAGAAACAAAGTTTAAGGTATTTCGAAACACAGACATAAACACATATCAGCATTCTAAAGTACATTTGTGCCCAGTGTTATAAATAAACATCAGAACTAGAAACCATAACTAGCAGACGCCGACATTTCTCTATCTGTATGATAAACAAGTCCCATTGCAGCAGAAGACAGCAAGCTCTAGAAAAATAACAACCGGGGAACCTATTACCCGTAATTAATACAAATAAATCAAAGATGGCAATCGTAAACTCTTCAAGTAAATTAAAATAAAGTTATGCAATCCTATGTGCATTAGTATTCATAGTCTACGTTCATATAACACGGAAACGAAAGATTTTAATGAAAGCCTGACATCGCGGGATCTATATGGAGCTGATATTTCAAGCTTCTATAAATATAGGAGCTACATGCATTTGTAGTTTGCTTAATTCAATGGATTTTGTCTTTGTTATCTCTCAGTATATTTGTGAAAATATAATGTACGCTCGCAAAACTATAAAGTAGTTTTCAAACTTCAGTGAAAATCTTCCCCTAATTTCATTAAACAATGAATACATATTATTACTCTCAGTGTGTGGGAAATATTACATTTTTAATTCCGTTTTAAATATTAGTTTAGGGACCTGTCGATATTGAGGTGCGCGTTAACTATAGAAGCCGTGTATATATAGGTAATCTACGCGCGCCATTATAGGTTCCATAGCTGAAATATAGTCACAGATCATTTATTCGAGTCTGGAAGTTAAGTGCTCCATGGCTTTGTCAGTAGTCACTAAATTCAAGTTTTGCGGCAGGGAATTGAAACTTATTTACTAAAATGCAGTCCTGAACGTTTTGGCAGCAAAATTTTTAGGCTTGCCTCAATTATGCAAACTTCAAATTTATCTTCATGGTGTTGACATATTTTGTGTTTTACTACTAGTCAATTTTGATTTCCTTGATTTTATGGGCTCTTCTAGGCAGGATCTAGTATTTATAACAAGTAACACATATCGTCAGAAACAAATAATAATCAAATGGGTTGTATTGCTGCGCTATCTTACTGAAAAGACTAAGAGTCTGAGACAATGTTCCAGCTTGTAAAAACTGCATAAACATAAAATTTATTTATAAGTGAGATTAAGTACCGCCATTACAAAAATATGGTTCAATAGTTTTTTGTTTAAAACTTGGCATTATACTGACCTTGAAGCATATTTTTGATGCATTAATTTATTACTCTAAAGTGTATAGGTACCTATTACTTCTACCAAGTCTCTTGCAGGATAGGCAGAGTGGTCCGAGTGTTATACACATCGCTCGATTCTTTAACATTTTCGTCTCTCGAGCTCACATGACAGTTTCCACGGTTCTTTGAAATCGTAATTCATAATGAAGCAAGCAAGCAGATGATATTTTTTTTCAACTACGTGATTTTGATAGGTATATGGTCAAGCCACTGCAACGTCCCGGGAACACATGTTCCCAGAGAGAGAAATCAGGTTCAAAAGCTTATTAGTGTTAATACAAGGTTCTATTTTGACTGAAGGATAATTTTGAATGGTAATGACATCATTACTGGTTCTGTTTATAAACAAAAATTACTCACAGCATCTCAAGTGCCGCCATTAATTTTAAGTGTTGACAGATGATTCATATTTTTATTTTTATTTTCCGAGAGAGGTCGGCCATAATTATTAGGATTATTTTGAGGTTGTTACAAAAATAAAAAAAGCATTACACAAACTACCATGTGTTTGACACACAAACATATATGTACCCAAATATATACGTGCTCTTTTGTTTATGGTAAAAATCTGTTGTCAAACTGAAAATATTAATATTATTTGTCTATAGTCTTACTGAATGTCAAGAATACTTTTGCTTGTGGTTGAAGTCTGTGGTCAAACTGAAAAGAAATTAATATTATTGGTATTTCGTATTACTAGTATTACTAAATGTCAAAAATTATTATATTATTATTTTAATATAAGTTGTAAGAGTTATGTATGTCTAATACGTTTGTATGTATCGTCTAATTTATATGTATGTATGTATATGTAATGTGAGTATATATGTATTTAATGTATGTATATATATATATATGTTTAGCCGCAATCGTGATTCTCTGCACTCCCAGAGGTCGACTGGTAGAGAATGCAACTAGCATTAAGTCCGCCTATTGTACCAAAATGTAAAGTGGTTAATAAATAAAATAAATATCATATTATAATTATGATAATATCATAGTCATAATTTATATAGTTTAGTTAATAATAGATATTTGTATTTTATAGATCTATTAGTTATTCAAACGCTCAAACTTAAAAATTCGATGAATTATGGTTGAATTTCGACCGTTGGGCGACTACTAGTATAAATAAATAATTAAAATTTTATTTTGAAGTAGATACCTATGAATGCTTATAAAGCAAGGAGTACGGTAGCTCGATGCTAAGGTAGCAACGTTTTAAAAGCCTTCTGGTGATATAAGCTCACTCACTGACAGGAACGCAACAAGCCTCCAAGGAGTTGTTTTTTGGTTACGCTCTTCTGCAAGGCGATATGTACTTTCTTATTGAGCAGTCAGAACCCGTTATATACGTTTTCCCATCACCCAGACCACCCGGGTTTCGAAGGGTTAAGTATTTCAGTGCTCTATCTCTTTAATGCCAAAGCCTCTTTTGCTATAGTGGTTTAGCTAACGTGGCTGTGACTATAGAAATAATGGTGTTATCTTTACCTTTACGCTACACCTTACACCTCAGTGAGTGCATGCGGGGTAGACAGAGAGAACCGAGTGCCACATGACTCGGTCCTTATACGCCTCCCTCGCTTCTTTAACATACATAGCTCTCCTCATGCACAGTCGGTGGTTTCTAGGGCTCCAGATATCACCTTCTGATAAAACATGAATTCATTAATGTGTACCATATATTTGGCCAGGCGCTGTTAAATCATTCGTTCATCGATTGATTACATGACTTAGATTCGTGCTGAACATAATCCATACGTTCAATCGATAAAAAAAGAAATAACAAGAAAAATTAAAAAAAATCGGCCAAATGCGAGTCGGACTCGCGCACGAAGGGTTCCGTACCATTATCTATAAAAACGGCTAAAAAATAACGTTTGTTGTATGGGAGCCCCCTTAAATATTTATTTTATTCTATTTTTTAGTATTTGTTGTTATAGCGGCAACAGAAATACATCATCTGTGAAAATTTCAACTGTCTAACTATCACGGTTCATGAGATACAGCCTGGTGACAGACGGACGGACGGACGGACGGACGGACAGCGGAGCCTCAGTAATAGGGTTCCGTTTTACCCTTTGGGTACGGAACCCTAAAAACTATAGGAATGCAATTTTTTTTTATACAAGGTCGAAGGCATACAACCATACGGCACACCTGATGTAAAGCGATTACCGTAGCTTGTTTTACATTAAGTATCACTCGCGCGATGCCTTCTCTGCTGCTAACAAAGCAACTCCTTAAGAGCTTACTGGTGACCTCACACACACGCAGGAACTCAACAACCCTCTAGAGAGTTATTATTTGGCTGCGGTTTTTCTGCGAGGCGGAGGAACTTCCCCAGACGGGTTGCTTTGATATTTTGTATATACTACATAACCACGAAGCTACGCTAGTAATATATAAAACCTTTCATGGAGGCTCTATTCTCAGAAATAACTTACCGAACTTGTTATGTGGCCAGGACATTTAAATTTACTATAGATAGATATGAAAAATTCATCGCATTTACAAGTTTCTTTAATTTACAACCTTCTTAGCTTAATTGTAAAAGCACTGGACGGACTTTAAGGTGTGGGTTCTTTTATCTACAAGGAAATAGCATTCGTATTAAAAAAGATTGTATTTATGTGAAACGATAAAAAGTCTTTAGAATTTACTACGGCAAACTGAAAACATAATAAAAGAAGACATATTTTGTATAACTAGCGGCTATTCTTAACTCTATAAATGTACGCCCATTCAAGTTACACCGCAGGGTTTTATACTCGCAGCTGCTGTTTCTTTAAGTACTTCTATTTCTGCAGCCAGCCGCCCTCGCTTACTCCTTAATTATTTGCTTTACCCCTATTTCTGTACAAATTGGCTTTGATAGCCCTTCAGTTACTGTAATTTATTATTTAAATCATCCTTGACAGTTAAAAAGATATATCAAATCTTGTCTACTCTTAATTTTTGCTATTAATTTATTGCGCATTAACCTGTTTTAATGTTCGGTGCAGAATACATGAATAGACATTGTGAAAAAGGTCACTGTACTATTCGTACATTACCATAAAAAGAATAGGTATTTATTTATATCGTATTCTTTTATAAGAGCAAGGAACTAACGCATAATATGCACACTATAATAAAGATATCCAATAACAACGTACTGCGTGTTACGAACTGAGGCCTAACCTAGATGACAATTTGTTTTCAGATTAAATAGAATATGGAGATGGAACTAATAAGATATATTGGAAGTGTTGCGAACTTTCATAGTAAGATCGTGAAAGCTAAAATGAAATAAAATGTATTATTTTCAAATTCTATTAGAGTTATAATTCTTCTATTAGAGTAATAAATACATGAGTAATGTGTAAGTTCCACGTATTATACAATTAATATTTCCAGCTACAACGTTACATTTCGAATTATGAAAGCAAAGAGGATAACCCAAGCCAGGACCAAAACTACTCGTACGAGTATGCTGAATTGATTGTTAAAAACGGAATTATGATTCTCACGAGCAGTCTTTTTTTATAAATTGACAAAAAAAATAGTCCTTTCCATTTAAGGTATTATAATATTTCTGTCCCCTATTTGCTTTCCAAGTTCACAAAGTAAATGAAAATGAAAATTCTAACGCGCATAGTTTTTTAAGAAGCTTTATTTGTAAATCATCTTTTGATCTGGTTTGAGTAAAGTTGAAGAAATATCGAATGATGTTTCTGTCTTTCTATCTATAATTCACGTCAAATCCCTTGCGGGGAAAAAAGAAAAAAGAAAGAGTACTACAAAGAGTACCGGTTGCCACATGACTCGGTTCAAACACTCATCCGCTTTTTTAACATTTCTAGGATTCCTCCTAGAAATCGGTGAGCGTGCATGATAAGAGATATAAATGAATGATATCTGAAGCAGATGTCAGGAATGACATCTGCTTCAGATACAGCACATTAATTCTATCTACAAGTCTGAACCAACGGTACATGCTTCTTCTTATTTTAACACCGACACTCTCTTTCAGGCAAATGTTTACAGCGTTGGAACCAGCACTGTTTATAGCGAGCTGACCCTTCTGGCTCAAGTTTTTACTTCCAAGAAGTTTTCCAAACACTCTGTTTACACTGTTCATTCGTCTTTCCAATCAACGGTACACCTTCCATCTGCTGAAGGCACATTTAAGATATACAATCTCATACACTTATGCCAAGACTTCATCATCAACCGTAATCCTTACATTAAATGATGTTTCGGGTACATATTTTTACAAAAAATCAATCCTTCACAATGTGCAGTACAAGGAATTTTCAGACTCACACTCAACCGACCTTACTTGTTACGAAGTCTTTTAAACTATTGCAATCTGAAATTTATCCATCCAATAGCATTGTCGAGAGTAGCCGTGCCTCTTTTTCTATGTGTAGCAATAGTGGCTAACGTAGCCTATGAACGCTGGCAATGCAAGGAATATCGCTAGCGTGTTGATACCCACGCCTCTTACACGGCATCCACTTAGAGGTTACCAGTAATCCTCCAAGGACTTATTATTTGGTTACCGTTTTATCTTTGAGATGGGGTGATTCTGCAGACGAGCTTTCTTGGAGCCTGCGTTTTATAACGTTAACCGATTATATGCTGTGGTAGCCACTTTACATCAGGTGCATCGTATACTTATATGTCTCCCAACATTGTATAAAAAATATATTTATGGAACACTGCCGCGTATAAAAGAGATAAACGATGGAAATTTTTACTATAGTTAGATACGAGTATACTAACGCACGGAAAATCGTGACACAAGGTGTCAGCACGGCGGTGGTTTCTCTCGCCGCACAGGCAACTCTCCTGGCCTCATTAACTCCCGGTATTTGTTTAGGACCGCAGCTCAAACACGCCGTCACTCCGCCAGGAATAACGGATTTTACGATTTAATATATTTACGAAGCTACCTTTCTGCGTTTACAGCAACAAACAACTTTTTATGCTCTTAAAGAGACCAGGCTTTTATGTCTCGTAATTTAAATATGAATGTAAGTGGACACATGAATCTTTAAGTCTATCTATCTATAACTTCACGACAAATCCCTTGCGGAGTACGCAGAGAGAACCGAGCGCCACTGACTCGATCGTTACATACCTCACTCGCTTCTTTAACATTCATTGATCTAGTCATGCACGTTTAACGCCGGTTTCTAATACTCCTGACATCACATCCAATCTTTAATTCGTTGTTCAAAATTATCTTTAACATTCCTATTTCATCAATGCTCGCATTCTACTTAGTAAAACCCATTTATACACCCCACCAGACTGTTTCAAAAATTAAGAATCAAATGCTTTGTTAAACCAAAAACATTATTGACGAAGAAGAAATGCCGAAAAAAACTTGTCAATATAGGTCTATTAGAAATTACAATAAATTCACATTAGCAAATTGGTACAATAATAATATCCAACGGTAGAATTAAAAATTATTAAGGACAGTTCTTCTGTGCTGAATTATTTCCAGACATCGTTAATTACATATTCATCAATTCTATATTAAGTCCTTTTACAGAGAGTATTTTAATGTGCTTTTTGAATGGACAGACTATTTCAGGCAACTTATTATAAAATCGAATACATTTTACAAAAAAAGATCTACCAGTCCTAGCAAGCCGATGTAGCAGCATGCAGAACTTATTTCTACTTCTCAGTTTTTCGCTGAAGTTTGAAAACGACTTTAAACTTTTACGGACGTACATTATGTTTTTATAAATATATTGAGAAGTAGCAAGTGAGGATATGTACTTCTTTGAACAGTTCCCTGAGAGATTCTCTGGAGCCCATGTTATAAATAGAGCGAATGGCTCTTTTTTGTAAGATAAAAATTGTATCAATGTTAGCCGCTGCTCCCCACAACACTATACCATACAAAATAATGCTGTGAAAGTAGCTGAAATAGACTAAGCGCGCAGTAGCCACATCCATCAATTGCCTGGTTCTCCTAACTGCATATGCAGCGGTGCTGAGTTTACCGGCAAGTTTATTTATGTGGGAGCCACGTTGTAATTTGGAGTTTACTGTAGTTCCAAGAAACACAGTATTATTAACAAATTCTAATTTATTAATCCCAATGAGAACCTCTGTATTGCCAGAAGTCACATTTGAAAGACTACATTTGATACATTTGGTTTTAGCCGGGTTTAGCAAACGATAGAACATTACCAGGTTAAAATAGCAGACACAACATCGTTTATTTACCTTGTTAATATTTTCACACCGGGGGTCACATTAAAAATTAAAGAGGTATCACCAGCAAATAGTACTACTTTATCAGCCATTTACTGCACCATGTAGATCATTCGCATTATACTAAAAATAAAAATGGACCCAAAATAGAACCCTGAGTCACACCGAAATAACATTATTGCCTTTAGATTTAACCCCATTATGTCAACTATCTGCAATCAGTTATTTAAAGAAGATGCAATCAAGTTCTGGCCTTTACCTCTAACTCCATAATAGTTCAGCTTGAGTAACAATAATAATAATAATTTATTTCATACATAATAACAGCACATTATAACTATATGAATTATTCACATACAGTACTATAAAAGTAATAATACAGCACAGCTAAGCGCACGTCAAGCATAACACTTTGACCCTTATGCTGTTCTTGTGCAGCATACAATAAGAGTTCCAAACACACCTCGAGTATAAAGCATGACCTGCTCCCAGCCGTACTACAAGGACTTATAGTTATTTAATTCGGTGTGTGCCATCTGAACTAGTATTATGAAAATACTGTATCTCAAATGGCACAATTCTTCCCAGGTGTAACATATAGAGAGAACTTGCTAGGATATAGTACAAAAATAAAATTTGAATTAAGGCTTATATAATTAATTAATGTCTGATGATCGACACAATCAAAAGTTTTAGAGAAATCACAGAAAACCTCAATAGCATCCTGTGATCTCTCCCATGCGTTAAGGATATGCTTAACCAATAAATAAATAAATAACTCTACATCCGTAGTAGATTTACTAGTTTAGCGCTTCATGAAAAATTTCATTTGTCTTAAAAAAAGAACTGCAATTGATCAAGCATTATCGTTTCCAATATTTTACTCAAAACCAGCAGTAAAAAAAATATGTAAATTCTTTATTTGCCATTAGGCCCTCGCGGGCAATTAGACACGTTTTACATTTTTTGAAATATAATCTTATTGTATCTTATTTAATTCTCTTATGTTACGTTTTTCCTTTTTTTAATCTACTAGCATTTCGGAAATGACCATTGGCGAAGAAGAAATGCCGAAAGAAACTTGTTTATACAGTATATGTGTATATGGGTCTATAATTGCCCAGCTGTCTCTATCAAAATAATTATAACTTGTAACTTAATAAAACTTGTAATAATTAACACTTTATGTGCAAACTGAAAAAGTTCCACACTAGGTTCTTTTAACAACTCAGCAGCACCATCTAGCTAGAGATGAATTAAGGTAGTCAGTGTTAAGGTTAGGGATATTGATAAAGTAGTCTTGAAATAGATCTGCTAGTTGTATTATGTTTGTGATACTTTGATTGTCATATTTTGTAGAACACTCATTATCTCGTGGCTTATATTTGCCTGTTTCTTTACTAACAATATCCCATACACCCTTAATTTTATTTGATAATTACTTTAATTTTGTTTTTAATATACATAAACTACTTCTCTGCAAATATTGTCAAATATTTTGGAATAGTTCTTGACATAATTGACAAAAACTGGGTCAAATTTGTAATACTTTTCTACATACAAATCAAACTTTTTATTTCTACTTATCAGAATACCTGTAGTTGGACAATCATTAAACTCAACATTATTTGTAATATCATTTTTTTGTCAATTAAATATTTTTTGATATTCACTGTCTACGTGTATGAGTACACGCTCTTTCGGACCAACTCTTTCTCTCACGTCTTCATTACGAACGCGGTCAGCAAGCGTTATGCCACAAATTTTGCGCAATGCTCTCATCTCGGCCGCATTTATTCTACTTTCATGCTATCTCTGCCATACCCAGCTCTTACTTCCATAAGTTAGCGTTGGGATTAACACCGCGTTGTGTACAGCGAGCTATGCCTTCTGACTTAGATTTCGGCTGTCTAGAAGTTTGCCCAACGCTCCATTCATCCTATTCCCCGCACTCACTCGTCTCTCCACGTCAAAAGCACTGTCAAGATATACAATCTCATTCACTTGCTCCAACACTACATCATCAACCATTATTCTAGTGTTCGTTCTGGTTGTCTCTCTTTCAAATACTTTAATCTTGGTTTTCTTCGCATTCACTTCTAAGCCTTTCTTGATACAATCATCTTTCATTGTTGTAACTAGTGTTTGCAGTTCGGATGGTGATTCTGCTATTAATGCCGCGTCGTCTGTATAAAGCAGGCAGTTGACCACTGAGTCACCCATTCGCATTCCCACATTCATATTTCTTATTCTCTGAAGACAACTGTCCAGATACAGGATGAACAGCCGAGCCGACAGCACGCATCCCTGTCTGACACCAATGTTGACATCAAACCAGGGCGACAAGTACAATCTCATAAGTGGATTGCACAGCACGGAGTAGGTCACCGTCAACCCCATATCTGGGCAAAATGTTCCAGAGATTCTTTCGCACGACCCTGTCAAATACTTTCTCAAAGTCCACAAAACCGCAGAAAACCTTCTGGTCCAAAGCCAGATGCTTCTCTACGAAGTTGCGGAAAAAAAATTGATGATGAGTGAAAAAATTGATCCGTACATCCTCTGCCGCTTCGAAATCTACCCTGTGTTTCCCAAAGCATTCCATCGGATTTCACCCTCATTCTCCTTTCAATGATTTTTCCATTTTTTTTTTATACCACTAAGGTGGCAATCAAGCATACGGCCTGCCTGATGTTAAACAGTCACCGTAGCCTATGGACATTTGCAACCTCAGGGGCGTCACTCATGCGTTGCCGACCCTCATTTTCCATGCACTTTAGCTGCTAAGCTGATGAAACTGTTTGTCCTATAGTTGGCGCAGTCCATACGTGAGCCCTTGCCTTTATACAAGGGCACGATTACTGCGCATCTCCAATCGCTCGGGACCCTTCCGGTTCTCCAGCATAATTTGCTCAAAAACCAGAAGGCGTCCCTAACGTAGGTACCACCTAGCTTGATCATCTCAGCTGTTACCATATCGATTCCCGCTGATTTTCCATCTTTCAAACTTCGTATCGACCATTCAATCTCATCCATAGTAATGTCTTCATGGTACGCTGGCACTGCCGAGTCAATCACAGACTCATTCATAATGCGTCATGGACATAATCATACATTTCTCTAAAATATTCACTCCACCGTTCTAACACTTCCTGAGTGTTAGCAAGAATGCCACCAGCTTTACATCTTACCTTGTCCATTCTGGATGCTGACGAACCACTTCAAGACTTCTTTACCTATCTCCAGAAGAGTTTGGTATTTGCCTCGAAGTTCTTCGTCAGCTTCTCTTCCTCACTCATATGTAGTCTTTCACGCTTCTCTTTCACTAAAGCTTTGGAGCCATTCTTGCATCGCCGGTATATTTCTTTCATACCATCACTCTGGTGCAAAGATGATACGTAATCCAGCCACGCTTTCCTCTTTTTTTCCACGGAGGATTGAATCCCCGCATCCCACCAGGCATCTCCTCTCAGTGTTCTTCGTCTCTTTGCGCATTCACGTGCTTCTTTCGCACTGTCCACCATACTTTCTTTCAGAACTTTCCAACATTCGTCTACATCTGAGTCGGAAAGACTCGCGTTCGCAAGTCTTTCACTGACTACACGTACATACGTACTCCTCACACTTTCATCTTCCAATTTTTCACTTCTTATTCTTTCATGATCTCCGAAAGGAATACGCGCTCGCCAGTGCCTCCACTTCTTGAAAAAGCCCGCAAATCGGCTTATCACCAGATAGTGGTCCGTTTCAAGAGTGGGACCTCTGAAGGCTTTTGTATCCATTAACGACTTTCGAAGACGTCCATCTATCAAAATCAAATCAATCACACTTTTATGTTCATTCCGTCTCCATGTGTAAGTGTGAATATCCTTGTGATGGAAGAGCGTGTTCGACACAAGGAGGTTTCGTTCCATACATACGTCTAAAAGTAACTTACCAGCATCGTTCACTCTCTTTTCTCCGTATGGACCAAGCACAGCCTCATCATAACTGCTTCGCTTGGTCCCAACCCATCCATTCAGATCACCACACATAATTATCCGTTCATTTGCTTCGGCCAAATCCAGAATACCCCTTACAGTCTCCCAAAACTTCTCGAGCTCCTGGGAATCAGCAGAGCTCACAGGAGCATGTGCTGCAACTAAAAACACTCGCGTAATCCCCAGTTTTATCTTAACCCAGAGAAGTCTTGGACCTACTAAATGGTAATCTTTCACACCAGCGGCCAAGCGAGATGAAAGCACGACACCTACGCCAGCGCTGGCATGAACGTCCTGGTCCACCCCGAACCTCAGAGCCATTATGCCACCGGGCAGATCTTCGATATCGCTTCCCTTTCGCTTGGTCTCTGACACACACAAAGCATCTAGGCATCTCACGTTCATTATATCTATCAACTCATCCATCTTATCGTTTAGACCACCTTTCACATTGCATGTGCCTATACGACACTTAGCTCTCCGTCCCATGCCCTAGATTTCGCACCGACGGGGGCGGATCGGTGCGCGTCGCCTCCGGGGGACGCCCTAATCCGCGCGTCTGTGCGGTTTGGGTCCAGAATTGCAGTCAACAGTGTTGGACTGGCAGGGTCGCGACGTGCACGCTTCTGGTACCGACCCCTAAATAAATGATAAAGATAAAAATTCTTTATTTGCCATTGAGCCCCCACTTCGACACGTCTTATATTTTTTGAAATATAGTTTTATTGTATCTTATTCAATTCTCTTATTTTACTTTTTCTTTTTAGGGTTCCGTACCCAATGGGTAAATCGGAACCCTATTACTGAGGCTCCGCTGTCCGTCCGTCCGTCCGTCTGTCACCAGGCTGTATCTCATGAACCGTGATAGTTAAACAGTTGAAATTTTCACAGATGATGTATTTCTGTTGCCGCTATAACAACAAGTACTAAAAACTAAAATAAAATAAATATTTAAGGGGGCTCCCATGCAATAAACGTGATTTTTTTGCTAATTTTTGCTCGATATTGATAACGGCAACAGGTAGACGCTTGAAATATTCACAGAATATTTATTTATATATTCACTTTACGATTAAATAATTAAATTAAAATAAAACAAATATTTAAGGGGGGCTCCCATACAACAAACGTGATTTTTTTGCCGTTTTTATCGATAATGGTACGGAACCCTTCGTGTGCGAGTCCGACTCGCACTTGGCCGATTTTTTAATATGCTAGCATTTCGGAAATGATCATTGGCGAAGAAGAAATTCCGAAAGAAACTCGCCAATATGAGTCTCTTTTAAAATTGTCAATTAGAAATTGCGAAAAATTCACATATTGGTATAATAATGATATCAAATGGTAAAATTAAAGATTATTAAGGACAGCTCGTCTGTGCTGAATATTTTCCAGTCTGCAGTCGTTTGTCTCTGCCATAGTCTGCCATCTGTAAGAAGAACCTCATTCATCCATCACCGCTGCTGCCATGACTGCTGTGGCTGTCTTACCACCTTCATGAGAAATTGTAGTAATAACGTAAAAAGTCACAAGTTTCAATAACGATATATCCATGTTTTGCTGTCGCAAGCTTTGTTGGGTATGTGCATGGTAAGATAGTCTAATCGTAACTAATCCCTAAGTACATCCTCTGTTTCATCAGACTATCAGTTTTTATTAATCTATTCTTATTTTTTTTGGTGTCCTTCAAATGGCAAGTCTGGTATTCTTATTTATTTTTTGGTGTCCTTCAAATGGCAAGTCATCATGGTAATGCGAAATACTCATACCATTTTTGATTTTACGTAATGGCAGCCTGATATGTTAGATGTTAATCACTTTGTTATGTAATTACAATAGCAGTACAGATTCACATTATTGTATGTGAATATGCAGTTTGAAACCAGATGTCGGCTCGCAATTGCAATGCACGTTGACACAGTAAATTTTCATTGCAAATTCTGCCATCGTGCTACATAGGAGCTAGGGTTACGTACACAAACAACCGCGTTATGGATGTCAAACTTAAACGAACCGAAATCGACCCCGAGCCTCGAACGGCGCCGCCGGTATCAATGCTTGTAAAACATTTCTGTGTTCACGAATCTCCTACGAGCTCTTGTTCTCTCTGTGGGTGAAACGACATTATAGTCGAACGATGACGGTAAAGTTGGTATCGTGGTACCAGCACTCGAGTACGTATTCCAGTCCCGAATGCGCTGTAACGAACCACGTATACGTTTAACCTTTGACAATTGATTCGTACAGAACTTTTTTCCGGTTTTTCATAAACATTGTATGTTGCAAAGATATATGACATACTAATTGGTACATTTTTGGTTTACTGAGTAGTAACACTGCTGTCAGAAAATATGTATAATTCAAACGGAGAGTCACTATGTAGTATGAGGAATTCAAGAGTTCATATAACCAGCGAAATACTATAACAAAGTATTAAAATAATTGATGATAGAGTCTATTATTCGCCGGACCGATTGAAGAATTAAATTTTAGGCTTAGTTTCGTTAATAGATATTTTTTAGCATGCATCGTCATGATGATATGTGTTAGCAGCGGGGGCGGCAACGCCCGGGCGATTCGCCTACGTTACAAGCCTTCATAGAATATGGTTACGATACCTACCTATTTCCTTAAAAAAACAGTTGACTATTTGTTGTCCCATCGTTCGATTTCTTTCATATCGCTGTTTCTGTAAGCAGAAATTAATCATATTCGAATGCCACTTCCGTCGTGGCATTAACGCAGTACATACAACACGTAATATCAATAACGAGTATGGATCGGGAAGATCTGGCAGCCAAAATGTCCCAAATGCAAGTTGAGTAAAAAGAAGAATTTCATTGAAAGTTGCAAAAGTGAACACTGCCATTAACCCTTCGAAACCCGGGTGGTCGTATACGACCGCGAAATGTATGGGAAAATGTATATAACGGGTTCTGACTGCTCAATTAAATGTATACTTTCTTTAGGATTTCGGTGTGTCGCTTTAAACTCAACACAGAGACCGAACGCCAGTCGCAGCAAATGAGGAAGGTTTCAGCGGAACACGGCGGCACAGTAATGTACTGGATCTTGAAGACGTTACACCGTGACTTTGAAATCTGATAATGCTATAATACTTCACGAGTTATTTATAAAGCGAAAAATGCATATGGCCTAAATATTCATTCACTTTTTTACCTATGCTAAAACGAAGATAAGTTAAGATAAGAAATGGCATGCTCCGTTGTTCGGACATGTAGAGCATGCGGGACGAAAGAATGACGAAACAAATATACATTGCAAAAGTGGAAGTATGTAGGAGCCAAGGAAGACCGAGACTAACCTATCATAACCAAATTGGTCATGTTTTATCAGAAGGTGATGTCAGGAGCCCCAGGAACCGGAGAGCGTGCATGAAAAGAGCTATGAATGTCATAGAAGCGAGTGAAGTATGTAAGGACCGCGTCTTATGGCGCTCGGTTCTCTCTGCCTACCCCGCAAGGGACTTGGCGTGAAGATATCCATACATACATACTAAAACGAAAGAACGGAGTATTCACGGAAAGAGCCAAAATAGCTAATTACCGATCATAAAATTAGCTTGTATCTGAGATATATTTGTAATATACAATGGACCTTACCACTAGTTTTTTTTTCAATTGGTAAGCGTCTGTCATTCATTATATATCAGTTCATTCATCTTATCTTCAACCTTTATATTTCACGTATACGGCACTCAGCTCTCCTCGACCCACCGGATTAACCGCTGCGTGATGGGTGGCGGACCCCTCACCGCATGTATTGTCTTACAACATTGGCGAATCGGCCGCTTCCGAGAGACACCAGTACATTATACCTATGATATCAGAATTAGCAAGGGTCGCGACGAGCACTCTTCTGACAAATCAACATGAAGAAATGTCTACACATATTCAATCTATAAAAGAAAGCTTAGGTTCTTTTATATATTGAATATGTGTAGACAACACTTTCTGTATCTCATAGGAACTACATTTATAAGAAAAACTTCTATAGGGAAAGAGCATAAAAGTAAATAAGAAATACCTGTGTTTGCAATATATATATTTCAAGATAATGAAAGTAATGTTATACATCGATAAAGTTATAAGAATACGACGTAAAGTAATATGAACGGGCACGAAGTCGGTGAACCGGAAAATTCGGGTCGGAGGGTCCGGTGATACCGCATGCATAGCCAAAACATTTGGGGCTAGTTGGAAGATAGATATTATGGCGTATTGATCGAGTCATCGATGCGACAACAATTTGCCGGTCCGTTCGGTTCGAGTGTCGCTATGCAAATGCCCGCCCTCCGTTTTACGCTCGGGCCGACGACGGCGGTAGCAGCGGACAGCGGTGTAGGGCCGGGGCGCCGCCGGGTGCTCCAAGGGGGCGCTGCATGCCGGATGTTCCTCTGTCGTCGCAGGAAATTGAGAACGCTGCATAAATCCTGATCCTGCAAACCAAATTTGATTCGACCTAATCCGGATATTGATACGAAACAAACACCGCTGACGAATGTTTTAACGATTCACTGAAATATACATCATTTTTATTTTAGGGCGTACGCCTCGAAGTTGTTTACGCGATGAATTGCTATGCGAAAGTACATTTTGAGTCACTCTTGCGGAGACCTTTCAAATAACATAAAATGTCACTAGGGTGAAATATTGTCGAGAAAATTGAATACGTGCAAGTATTCACAGTCACTTCGACCTTTTAAGTTTGTAGGTACACTAAATTTCTGTAAGTTGTAACTCACCAACAGTTAACCAATTGTTCGTTTATATGATGAATATGAGACATAAACAAAATACAGCAAGTAGTAAGACGTTCTACATAGTAGTTTAAATATAAATATTTATTTCATTTATCTCATGTGCTTTCATTAAAATTAGCTTCGTACTTTACTAATTATTTGCTCATATGCTCAACAGACAGCTAAATGTTTTGTAATTGTTTCAACGGTCACGTATCTATCCATACGTGTCTCACCAGCAGTATCGGTTTAGGTGCGATAATGTGTTGTTTATTCAATAGGATTCACTATAAAATCATAAGTGTTAACACATATTTCATTTCTACGTTAAAAGAAATATTTTTTCTCCATAAAGCAAGATTTAATCAGAAATTCCAATCCGCAAATTTCTTGTTGGTTCGTTCCACCTGTTTCTCTCTGATTAAAGTGCGTTTCTCGCAAATACTCGAAACGGTAAGAAGACGCCGAAAGTAAATGTTGGCACAAGGAATCCTTTTGCGTTGCGGTACACGCACAGAACCGTTTGCACATTAGCTGCTTAGGTTGAACGTCATTTACGTATTTTCTAAACGAACATGTTCAAAGGACGTCAAACATGATTTACTTCTTTAAACAATAACTTGTCTGGAGTTACTAAAACATAAATATTAAGAGTAGATGATGAGTTAGATATTCAATATAAAGATACGCATTAAACGTAAAATGTTGTTTGTCACTACCTCAGCGACGAGAGCTGCACTCAGCGTTTTTTATATTTTATTTATTTTAGAAAATCACGAATTATATGTATATATATATATATATATATTTATAAGCCACTTATTTGCATGAACCTTAAATTCAAAACTTAATACCAAATTTGATCCAAATCATTACAGTCGTCCGGGAAATATACATTTACAACAATTACTCGTTTAATGTAAAAGAATAAGAACAGAAATAATGAATACTTATCCCTTCGACAATTTATACATATAATGAAATCGTAACGTACACAAAGAAGCCAAAGCAGTTTAAATAAAGTTGTATGTCTGTCCATAGTGCAAAACTTACTGTACGGATTTTGATGAAATTTTCTTCGATAATATATTAAACGCCGACAAAGGCTACTTCGAAACCTTTGATTCCTGTGTAAAATATTAAAAACCAACGCACACTGAACGAAATATTCTACTGTCAGTACTTTATTGCATTCCAAAAGTATAGATGTTCTTAAAAAAAATAACATTAGTATAACCATTATAAAACCAGAGGGCGGAGTCACGAGCAACAGCTACTATAATAATTTTAATTTTGAAATGTAAGTGCCTCTGTATAAGTCAAAGCCAATCTCAGTTAGGAGAGGCCCTGAAATAATAGAGCTACGGAACGATGCAGTCTCACTGGTGAATTACACGTAAGTTCCTGAAGAGTTGCTGTATCAGTAACAGAGGTGGCAAACTTCTTTGTTGTTTCACTAAGGCTTAACTCCCACTGACACAAAATTAAATCGAAAGACCCAATAATGAATGAAGAAATGGGAAGACCCAATTTATTTTTGTACAGCATATTGTGCTCTGTCCCTTCGACATAATGCGCAATCTTCTACCGATATAACAGAGGAGCGCGGATTCGCGCGAATAACAGCGACCTGGGAATTTTTAAGTCTCGGTAGAATATTATGTGTTACGCTGTAGAGATCGAGTTTAATATACTATGAAAAATTTCTTAACTTGGATTCGTCTCTGGTTCAGTGGATATCGCGCTATCGCGCTATCGCGCCTAAGCGCTTTGAGAAATAATGAAACGGCTAGTGAATGCACACATGGTGGTGTGAAATGATGAAATCTTAATTTCGATACACATGTCCTTGAAAATCCTTTAAAAAATTATAATGTTTTTTGGGAAAAGAAAGGGTTAGTAATACTAATGCCTGCGTTCAAAGTTATATTAAGCGCAATAATAAATTGGTGTTAAACGATAGTTTAGCCTATATAACGACAGGATATTCGATGTAATGTTTAATTTTGGCACTACAAAATTAAATAGTGATACAAACATCATCTATCTCGCTAAATTTTCAGTCCTAAAGTCCCTTGCGATGTGGGCAGAGAGAAACCACCGCCACATGACTCTGTCCTTACACATATCACTCTCTTCCTTTACATAGCTCTTCTCATGTTCACTTGCAGGTTTCTAGGGCTCATGACATCGCCCTCTGATAAAACGCGACTATTTTGGTCGTAGTAGGTGAGTTCGTTCAGCCCCTACATCCTTCTGTTTTCGCGTTGTATATTGTCTCGTGACTCTTTTCTCGTGGGTTTTTTCTACGTGCCTACTGTTAAAGCTTTTCCACCTTAAAGTTGCCGTTCAATAACAACTTACTTAAGATGGGCTGGATTTTGAATTCCTGGGAGAGAATATCTATCTATAAATTTACGCCAAATCCCTTGCGGGGTAGGCAGAGAAAACCGAGTGCCACGTGAACCGTGCCTCACTCACTTCTTTAACATTCATTGCACTTCTCATGCACGCTCTCCGATTTCTAAGGCTCCTGACATCGCTCTCTGATAAAGCACTCTTTTACTACTTTGGTACACTATTATGGTCTAGTATGTGAGTCTTGGCTTTCAGCTCCATACATCCTTCTATTTTCGCGTTGTATATTTATCTTGTGCTTCTTTCCTCCTGCAACTTTTCTACATGCCTAAACCAACGGAGCCTATTCCTATTTTAACACGGATATTCTTTCAAAACAAGTCTGTTTCTCACATCATTGCATACGCGGTCTACAATTGTTAAACCACAAATTTTGCACAGCGCTCACATTTCGATCGCGTTTAATAATCACCTTCTATATTTATTATTGTTTGTATAATTAATAGTAGCGGACCCGGTAGACGCTGTCCTACCCGTTAAAAAAATTTTGAACCCGATTACTGCACCACCTTGAAGGGCCAAATGTGAATATAAAATGCATCTCATGAGCTGTGTTCAACTCTCACACTCTGTGAATTATCTAAGTGATTTTATCGTCACATATAAAACTATGTAAACACGTGTAGGGTACATTAAATTCAATAACACGAGTTAGGGAGTTCGACGCTCGCTCCGACCGTCCTCAAAATAAGAAGAAAAGTTTCGAAAAACTCCGCTCAATTTTCACGGTTGTGTGTGTGTAAATTTTTCTAAAGAAAAACGAAATATATATGTAAGTATTTATCAGTAGGCAAAATTCGTCTGCGATGTGTCTATTTGTGTCACATAGTTATTTGCAACTCAGCTGCTTAATAGCGAAGTGAATATTTGAGTTATTACGAGTATAGGTATTTAATTTCTACTGTTCATTCTGACGTGAATAAGTCTTATTTTGCTTCCATAGTGGGAGGTAATTCAGAAAACTTATGATAACAAAATCGGAGCGACACAGTTTGGTGTTATAATTTGTAATTTCATATACTATAGTATACATCCAAAATTTAAATACACCACTTGGTAGCTAAATAATTCATTGCGTTGAATGGGAACTGTGACGTATCGCGTGCGGCGAGAGGGAAAGCGCCGCCTTTTTGAGATCATTTCGTTGCATCATATAATTTCCTTTAAATATAACTTCCCGTTAAGAAGACGTAAAGTCACAGCTGTATTGACACATACACAGCCACACGTTGTTTTTTGTACAATTTCGGGTAACGTAACCGAATGCTGGCAATACTACGAGTATCGCTCGCGGACTTCTTCCCGCGCTTTTGACGAGTGACATTGTTGTTTTACTTGATTTCGATAGTATTTTGTAACATATGTGCTAGTGAAATTATACAGTAATGAAAATACTCAAATATAACACGTTTATGCACTTCTTAGAAGACGTGAATAAGGTCATCAAGAAAACCTTGTAAAAATCACTATCGTTTTACGGGTGGTATTTAAATTGGGTTGATTGGGTCTAGGTACCCTTCCCAAGTATTTTTTCGGCACAGTTCCTGTAGCTGGAACATAGAATTAAGATTTTCAAATGGTTCTAAACTGAAGACTTGGCTGTATGGGCTAGGTCCATTTGCCTTTCCCGTCGGGGATAAAATGAACGCATGCGTGTTGTGGCCCAATAGTTTATGTCGCTACTTCTAACGAACTTCCAAGGATTTAACATATAGTTACAAATGTAATATTGAATATCTACATAACACATCACCAAGTCAATTGTAAATGATCTAATCATAAAATATGGCATCTTTGGTTTGTCCATTGAAAATTATTTTCTATATGTGTTGGAGTCATCTAGCAAATACTGGACATCGAATAGAAACTATAACATTTTTTTGTATTATTCTTGCTGTTTGAATACCTTTGGACGTAAACGGTGAGATCGGTTTTCAATAATAATCTGACTTAAAATTACAGTCTAACCGTTCAATAGAGCTACGGGAGTGGTTACACCATATTACGGAAATTCATAATAACATGGAATTGCATAGCGAGGGTCATGATTATTTGGTCTTTACGAACTAACTGAACGAACTAGGTCATAGGAATTCACTGGTCAAATAAATAATAATTATATGCCACACCAAGATCAAAGTGTACCAATAGCATTCTGTTACTTACACTTTGCTGCCCGTTGCTATTTTAGCAGCAGAGTTGGCATCGCGCGAGTGATACTTAATGTATTACAAGGGTTTATATGCTACGGTAACCGCTTTACATCAAATTGGCCGTATGCTTGTATGGCTCCCGACGTTGTATAAAAATACTGAAATGGCAATGGGTCGGCCACTCTGCCGAGTCAGATGGGGGAAAAAAGTCCTAACATGGAGACTGCGTTTGAGACGAAGGACTATTGAACGACCTCCCTCTACGTGAACTGATAATGCTATGGTTCGCGTAAGGTGCTCATCATTAGTGAAGGGTTATATCTAACAGCGGGAAGATATAAGCTGATTATGAGGATAATATAGATGATGGTTAATGCCAAATCGTGTTCTGACATTGCATAATGTAGTTATTCTCTTAGTTGTGCATTATTTTAAGTTAAGGTAATTAGTAAATATAGTAGAGTAACAGTTTCCTTAATAAATCTTAATTCATTAAGGAAACTGTTACTCTACTATAAGTATGCTAGTAACTAGTTATTTCATTTCTAACCCCCCAGCCGGTCTGCGCCAATCACTAAACCGTCTCCAAGTTCGCTCTAATTTTCACTTGCGAACATGTTACTCGTACACAAGTGAACTAGAAGTGCTCGCAACTTCGGACGCACTCGTGCCGAGTTCACAAGTAAACAACTCTTGTATAGAGGCTGTTAATAATATTGAGTTTGAAACTTTATCTCGTTCTCTGCATAGGCATTTGATAGAAAACTGCGTGTATTCTTGTATAAGTAAATATTATGACTGGAATTTCTCATATGAGCACGGTATATTAAAATTAAATAATTTAAATGATTATACTTTGAGTGAAGAATCAGTTCAACTGCTGTAATAAAATACATAATGACAAATATGTACAGATAATTTAAATACCGCCACCTAATCATTAACCAAGCAAAACATGAACTATAGGTAGGTACTAGAAAACTGATAGACGTTATATGTATTATGTATGACTTGTTCATATTACAGAAATATTTGCCATATGCGGGAATCGAACTTGCGATCATTTATCGTAACCATTTATCTACCACGCTCGTTTAGTAAGTGATTGAGATTAATACACTCAAAATCGCACACGTAGTGCATCCTGCCAAGTAGCAAACGACACAAGTAAAAAAAAGAGAACACTCTAGCTATACTAAAGAACTGCCGAACTGGGGAAGCTTCCACACCTTAGAGTTGCAGTTCAATAGCAACTTACTTAAGATGGGCAGGTTTTTGTACTCCTGGGAGATATTCTCTCCACGTTTACCAATAACTTCTGCTGTTGCGTTAACAGCGAAAGTGTCTATTCCCGACAGGCATTTTGTAGTGCACGCGATCGTTGCCTACTGTAGCTGTACGACGCGCACCAATCTGTTCCCGTTGGTGCAAAAATATGTGCATGTATTGATATATAGCGCTGTCGATGGCACCGGCTGTGCCGAAGATGTACAAACGGTACGTAGATGATACTTTTGTTGTCATACCCAAAGATAAAGTGTCTATATTCCTACACCACCTTAATTCCATCAACAACAAAATCAAATTCACCATGGAATTAGAGGCAAATAATTCACTAGCATTCCTTGATATATTAATTACCAGGAAACTTGACAACTCACTTACTCACACAGTGTATAGGAAACCCACCCATACAGACAAATATCTCAATGGTAACTCACACCACCATCCATGTCAGTTAGCTACCGTAGGCAAATCTTTGTTTCAGAGAGCACAAGGCATCTGCGACGCTGAGCATCTAGAGGAGGAACTCCAACATGTCAAACAAGTACTGCGGAGCAACAGTCACAAACTCCCTCGCATGCGTCACAGAAGCCGCCCGAAGCCACCTACAGTTGAACGTCAACCTGCCATCTTACCATACTTAAAGGGAGTCACAGACAAAATTGGCAACATCTTACGGCGAGCTTCAATTAAAACTTATTTCAAGCCCCATAAGAAGATCAGTCAAATTCTAAGACCTATCAAGTCTAATATCCCCTTACAAGATGCAGGAGTATACAAATTAGACTGCGAATGTGGTTTATCATACATAGGGCAAACAAAGAGAAGCGTAGGTACTCGTGTGAAAGAACACATTGCTGACATGAAGAATAGGCGCGATAAAAACTCTGCAGTATGTGAACATACACTGGACCAGCCAAACCATTACATCCGGTTCGATAAACCACAAATCCTCGCCAAGGAGAATCGCTACATGCCGAGAATGTTGCGCGAGGCTATTGAAATAAGAAAACACCCCAATTTCAATAGAGAAGATGGTTGGCAAGTACCACCTGCTTGGGATCCAGTCCTAAAAATAATCAAGTCCCAAACCCAAAGATCTAAAAAATGTTCGGACACTGTGAGCGATTTTTGTGTGAATCGGAACATATATAATTAATCCATCCATGTCGGTAGATGTAATAATTGAATAACTAATGTAAGACAAATACCACCTTAGTCTTCCTGCGACCACGGACGCTGCAAAGCGTTCGAAACGTCAGGTTCAACAAAATAAATAAAATACGCGATACTTCCGTTAAAAATTGTTTAATTCAATGTGTAACAATCGCGAAAACCTAAGACAATACTATGTGCATGTAGCGATGGGGATTCAACCACCATCCAGCACTCAATCCGGTGGGACGAGGAGAGCCGAGTGCCGTATAGGCACGTGATTAGTAAGGGGGACTGAAAACAAAATGAACTGTCAAGGTGCGTAAGGATCGAGTCATGTGGCACTTGGATCTCTCTGTCTACCCCGCAAGGAATTGGAGTGAGTATATAGATAGCTAAATGATTACACAAGTTTTTAATCTATTTATGTATTACGCTTTTCACTTGTCACTATTCACTGAACATTTCCACTGCTCAATTGGCCTGAAACTTTAACAAATTGCTAAGTTAATTATAACACTGTAGTATTAAATGCGTCTAGGAAACTTCGTTTTCTTGTACAAAATTCGTCTCACGTATCTGTAGCTAGGGCCGAGGGTGCGGGAATGCGGGTCGAGGGGAGGGAAGTGCAGCAAACTGACGCGACTCTCATCAACCAATCATTATGGACGCGCCATGTTTTTAAAACGGCTTTAGGTATCGCACGGCTCTGCTCCAAATTAATCCCCTACCATGATATTGTACTCGTATCCTAAAATCAAATTAAAAATATTCCCAACAAGAACAAAGTCTTTAATCTTAAACTTAAAGAGGAAAAACAATTTCGGCGGGAAAATGTAACATTAGAATTTAGATGCTATTTTAAATTCCTTTCTTACACACAACGGTGATGGCAGGTGAACTTACTTATAATATTAGTGCTTTGGTGGTCTACATGTGCTACGCTTTGATAACACCTCTACATTTATATAAAACTCTACATTTACTACGGCAAAGTGGTGTCCTTGCTGCCTTGATTTAGTTAATTAGGATAGATTTTCTATGTAGAAAAAAATGGGTGCATGTACTTATGTACGCGCGTGAGAAGTTATACTTCTTTGGCATCATTAAATAACAAATCCCTGGAGGGATGTTGTGTTCATGCGAGTGAGTGACGTTACTACTCCACGGAAAACTGCAATCAAATAAGAAATCCCTGGAGAGTTGTTGTGTTCATGCGAGTGAGTGACGTTATTACCTCACAGAAAACTGCAGCCGAATAACAATTCCCTGGAGGATTGTTGTGTTCATGCGAGTGAGTGACGTTACCACCTCACAGAAATCTGCAGCCAAATAACAATTCCCTTGGCGGTTGTTGTGTTCAGACGAGTGAGTGACGTTATTACCTCACTACCAGCTGTCAGGTCGGTTGTTACGTATAATCCTGTATCTGGACAGAGAAATAAGATCCACGAATGTTAGAGCGCGAATGAGTAACATAGTGGCGAATTTTCTGCTCTATACAGGCGATGCCTTATCACTAGCAGATGTGACACCTAAACTACAAACACTAATCAAAATGATGAAATGATGGTATTTTGGCTTATAATTGAATACGAAGAAAGTCAAGATATATTTGAAAGAAAGGAAATCAGAACGAAGACAAGGATGATATCGTAGTGTTGTATTTAGTATTTAGAAAAGGAAGAAGATTTTAAATCTAAATTGATATATCGCTGAGGTTGAGACACGAGGAATTGCAGAAAACAATACATATGGAGCTTTAGAAAATCTTCTAGGCAGCTAAAACCTTAGACAGAAGGCACAGCTTATTGTAGACAATATTGTACAAAATCACATAAAAGCGACAAGAGGGTATGGCAGAGAGAGCTTGAATTATAATAAATTTATAATAAAACTGTGGAGTATCTTTTACGGATCGTATAAGCGAAGATGATATTAGAATGTTGTAGGAAAGGAGTTATGCTGAAACACAGTGTCGGTGTTAAGATAACAAAAAGCATGATTAGTTGGTTCGAATATATAGAAAGACTTCGGGTGAAAAAATGATGAAACTTATATATAACGCAAAATTAGTTTCATTTAGAAGCTGAGAAATCCAACTCATCTCCCTAGCGTTCTCCCGTTTCCTTGACGGGTTCCGCTACAATCGCATCTAGATCGTGACGAGATCGTGACAACAATCATTGCTTCATGTATATTGGTATTTTCTCTTCCTAGCGTTATCCATTAGGATTGACGGGGTCCGCTACCTAAGCCTATGATTTTGGCGAAGATACTGACTTTTACATAGAGCGATTGCCATCAGACCTCCACAACCCAGATGGTAATCAGGTCTTTCTTAGGTTATGTCACAAGTCTTTCGAAATATAATATTTATGACGTGCAGGTTTCCTCACGATATTTCCCATCACCACCAGGCAAGAAATCATTAAGAATATATTCATCAACCCGAACACGAATTTAGTGACAGAGAATCATCTACCGCAATAAAATTGTCGTTTTCTCAGAAGTCTATGTCAAAGGCCCTAAAAACCAGCGAGCATGTATAGAAAAACGACCGAGGTGCATAAGAACCGCATCGTATAGTGTTCTTTCTGTCTACTCAAAGTGAGATCTGACACGAATAGGATATGGATAACCATAATAAGTGCGTTAGTCATAGTGCTCTAGACAGTCGATAAAGGCCTTCGATTTTTTACCGGTCAGAGTTGAAACCTAAGAAGGTCAGATAGGACTTTCAGCTCTAGATTGCGTTCATTGACTGTACAAAGGGGCGTTGATAAAACTATATATACTCCAGGGGTGGAAGTATTTAACCCTGTAACCCTTTGTTTAATCCTTTAGTGTCAAACGGAGTTGTATGCTGTCCGCTCGGCTGTTAATCCTGTACCTCGATAGTTGTCTGCAGAGAATTAGGTCAACGAATGCAGAATTGCGCATGAGTGACCTAGTGGTGAACTGTCTGCTTTATGCAAACAATGCAGTGGTATTAGCTGGAATACCAGCTAAACTGCAAACATTGATCATAATAATAAAAGACGATTGTATAGAGAAGGGCTTACTACTGAATGCGAAGAAAACAAAGATAATGGTTTTTGAAAGAGAAAAAAACATTGTAAAGATTACAGTTGGTGATGAAATGTTGGAGCACGTGAATAAAATTGTATATCTTGGATGTGCTCGTAAATGAAGTATTGGGATAACATACACAACACAGTGCTGGTCTCAGCAGAGCATGAAAGTAGGATAAACGTAGTAGAAATGCGAGCGTTGCGCAAAATTTGAGGCGTAACGCTTACTTAACGTGTTCCCAAAGGTGATGTTAGAAATTGAGTAGATCTGAAAAACAGCGTCGGTGTTATAATATGAAGAGGTATGCCCCTTTAGTTCGGACATGTACTCGTAGAAAGAACAGGAGGAAAGAATGATAAAACAGATGTACAACGCAAAAGTAGAAAGCAGGAGCCGAGAATGGCCAACAATTACCTGCCATGGCCAAAAGTGATCATGTTTTATCAGAAGGTGATGTCAGGAGCCCTAGTAACCGACAAGCGTGCATGACACGAGCTATGAATGTTAAAGAAGCGAGTTAGATATGTAAGGACCAGTCATGTGGTCAATTCTCTCTGCCTAACCCCCACGGGATTTGGCGTGAAGTTATAGATAAATAGATAGTATAACACCCCACGTACCTACGTAGAGAGCGGAGTAAACGTGCCATTACTAATGAGTCAGGCACACCGGTGTCACCTCTGGTTGACCTCTTCTTCTTCTTCTTGAGCTATATCTGTCGATCCGATGCCGATTCCCAAATCCCTTGAGGGGTAGGCAGAGAGAACCGAATAATATAAGTAGTGATACGGAATCCTCAGTCTGGTAGATTAAAAAAGAGAGATTAAAAGTAAAAAAAAAACTGGAAAATTATTAAGATGACAGTATGATTTAATTTAAAGAATGTACGACGTGTCTAAGCGACCGTAAGGGTCTAATGGCAAATAAATGATTTTTATCTTTTTTTTTATGTATAAAATCATAAATTTTTGACATATAAAATAAAAACTTGACCAGCACATCAAATCGCCGCTTAAAACCACAGAATCTCAAAACATAACACAGTATTTTTTTACACGGCCTACCTGATATAAAGTGGTTACTGTAACCTATGAATGCTTGCTATACAGGAAATATTGCTATGCGCTGTTATTCCCGCTACTAATACAGCGATTCCTCGGGAGCTTAGTGATAACTTTACTACGTCTTCAGGAAGTTGTTATTTAGCTACGGTTTTACCTCTCTTACCTTAACCACTATCGTCTCACTCTCTCGTCTATCGAAAACCATCAGGACCGACGGCTTTACATATCCTCCACCACTAAACCCATACATGGACTAGTTGCGATCGACGATGCTTAACTTGGGTGTTCGATTTGATTACAACATTTTAAAATAATACAATTAAAGTTAAAAATGGGATGGCTCACAATCATTTTTATAGTCAGTCATTTTCTATACTGCACTAACCATCGCCAAGAGAGTTGGGATTCTCGATGTCTAGATCTCCAGCGAAGTTCAGTACTGAAGTCACTTGGAAGAGGAGATCAAGCTGGCGATAATGAAGCTTGGTCTGCTCAACAGAGCCAAACAGTACTTCAGCCCGGGGCAAAGACTTATATTATGTAAGTTCCAAGTCAGACCGCATATGGAGTACTGTAGTCATCTCTGGACGGGTGCACCTGGTTACCAGCTAGGACCTTGTGACTCGGTGTAAAGACGAGCTGTGAGAATCATCGATGATCCTAAACTCACACACGGTATGAAGTCCTTGAGTTTAAGGAAAGATTACGCATCCCTTTGCGTATTCTACCGATTGTACAATGGGTTGTGTTCTGAGGAGTTGTTCGATATGATGCCAACAGCCTCGTTTTACAATCGTACAGCTCGCCGATGACTGGCAGTTAATCTTCACACACTGGACCTCTCAATGGTCGTCTCACTGTGCGGTTCTAGAGAAGTTTTCTACCGAGAACTGTTAAGTTTTGGAATGAGCTCCCTGCCGAGGTTTTCCCAAGGGTCTACAGCAGTTGCGTGCACTCCATATAGGCAAAAAGACATTGCCTACCCTATCAATTTGATAAATACCATCCGATGTTTCTTAATTCTTAAAAATAGTTTTTAACTAATATTTCGTATCAAAAACAAAGAATTAAAAACAGTTCCACTACCGGTATCGGTGCAAGTTATTAAAATATATTCATTAATACCCGCTACATCGATGTGCTACACTAGCGCCGCAATGGGAGCTTAACGGCAGAGACACAAACTATTTCTGTCTAAATTAACTTAAGTGTGCCGCGTTAGTAATACGAATAGTGTAGTGTGTATTTCTGTAAATACATTGCCCACAATAACACAAATAACGCACACAATCGCATAGGATAGACAGTGTCTTTTCAGCCGAACCATGACGTAAATTACCGAAGTGTCGCGAACATTGCTACGTAACTATTTAAAGAGTAGTTTGCTCCATATAATTAGAGTGAAAGAAAGTGCCATTTCTTTTTTTCCTATAAAATTTATGTTAAATTTTATTTTGTTTTTAAAATGCCGCCATTGTTTGTTTTGAATCGGTTTAACTTGTGGTAGCAGACAAAATAAGATTTTAACGTTTTAAACTTGATAAAAATGGATAATATTCACTGCGAAAGTTGTTCAGGTGGTGTGTGTGTAGGGAAAATAAAAAATGATGCGTTTTCAAAACTATCTTTCGGTTAAAAAAAAACAAGTGATTTGGAAAGGCCGCTGTACACTGTACTGTACGGATTTGATATTAATACAAACTAAAGGCAAAGTTAATCGTAAGTTTAATGCAAAACAATATGATTCACATTATTGGCTCACGGCGTGCGTGCGTTGCTGCTATTATTTTTAAATACAGAACATCAACAAACGCGCTGAAAGGCCGCTTCGAATATCTGCAAATTGATATATATATAAAATCAATCAATCTATAGATATTTGAGGTGGCTAACCAATCACATACATCATTATTTCCATAAGACTGGGCAACCAAAATCAACATGCTGTATTTTTTGGTAAGTTAATAGCTTTAAAAAAATTCTGCCTGCCCTGTCAAAAATCTTTGTGCACGCCACTGTACTACAGTATGGGGTTCTTCAAGAAAGGCGTGAAGAGGTTTTTGCAGGATCGGCAACGCGAGAGTGACACCCCTGGTGTTGGAAATGTCCATAGGCTACGGTAACTACTTATCATCAGGCAGGCCGTACGCTTGTTTGTCACCTTAGTGGTATAAAAAAAATCCCATGCTTGTAGTGCACCCTGTCGATAAACAAACCAAACTGATGACAGGGTTAATTACCTAAATTTAATAAAAATAGAAAAAAAATATAAGAACTATGCGATTTGAAGAAGTAACTTCACGTCCCGGGAGGCGGACAGTGCACTTAACAATCAGTATAAAAACTATTCTTTAGAATGCATAACTGTAAAAGTTTGCTTTTGTAGGTTTTTATACAACATCGGGAGGCATACAAGCATACGGCCCACGTGATGTGAAGCGATTACCGTAGCCTATGAATGCCTGAATACACCAAGTATCACTCGCGCGATGCCACCTCTGTTGTTAACACCATATATAGTAATTCCTTAGATAGTTCTAAAAAACGGTATCAATTAGAAATACCATTTTGTTTTTCTATTCTTTACCTAAACCTGACCTAAACTTGGACAATCCAAACCTGAAAGTCAAGTGCGCGTCTCTACTACGTAATTACTTAAACCGCACGACTATGTTTTTCTGTGAACAAAATCCAACATAAAAAAATTAGTTGTAGGTATGCAGACAGAATTTATAATGATTTTAAAAATCGGCCAAGTGCGAGTCGGACTCGCGCACGAAGGGTTCCGTACCATTATCTATAAAAACGGCAAAAAAAATCACGTTTGTTGTATGGGAGCCCCCTTAAATATTTATTTTATTCTATTTTTTAGTATTTGTTGTTATAGCGGCAACAGAAATACATCATCTGTGAAAATTTCAACTGTCTAACTATCACCGTTCATGAGATACAGCCTGGTGACAGACGGACGGACGGACGGACGGACAGCGGAGCCTCAGTAATAGGGTTCCGTTTTACCCTTTGGGTACGGAACCCTAAAAACGGTGGTAGCTGCAAACGTTATTTTCTTACTCTTTTAATAAACATAAACCTTTATGTACGTTTGTGACAGAAAATGCTTCATAAACCAACTTAGTTATGTGTGAAGGTAGTTTGGTGATACTCGTATCTAAAAAAAACTGTACTTGTTAAATTAATATTACAATTTACTTTTTTTTGTTCCTTTCGGAGTAGACACCCTTGGTCCGTGGGGTCCGAGCGCGCAGTCGCTTTTTCATGAACTAGCGAGACGTCTGATCGACGTCACTGGCGACCAAAGAGCTGGTAGCTTTCTCGCTCAGCGCATTAGTATTGCGATTCAGCGCGGGAATGCTGCCAGCATCGTTGGTACAATGCCGCGGGGGCCACACTTTTTAGATTTATTTTAGGTTATTATTATTATTTTAGTTTTATCAAATTTTAGATGTACTTGTTAAAAACGTTATTTTCTTTCTTCCTCTTAGCGTTATCCCGGTTCCTAATCCATTAGGATTAGCGGGATCGCTACCCTAACCTAACCTAAGACTAAGGATTTGGCGGAGATACTGATTTTTACATGGAGCAACTGCCATCGAGCCTTCATAACCCAGATGAATAACCAAATCTTTTTTAGGTAAGGTAGGGATTCCTTTTTCTAATTTCGAGAGGCGTATGGTCTCTCGAAATGTAATTTCTTGCACTAGTTAGTAGTAATAGAGCTAGTCACAATTACAAATATGTATATAAATCTGAAAATACAAATTTAGTGACACGTGCTAAGTTTCGAAGGTTCTTTATCCACTAGGCTATAATTGGTCTAACTTGTATGTATGTATAACTTCATGCCAAATACAGTTCAATATACTCTGCCTCGCGGGATAGGCAGAGTGTACTGAACGCCACATGACTCGAACCTTACATACCAAATCGATTCTTTAACATTCATTGCTCTTCTCACGCACACTCGCCGGTTTCTAAGGCTCCTGATATCACCTTCTGATAGGACATGATCATTTTGGTCATCGTAGGTAAGTCTTGGCCTTCCTCGACTCCTATATCCTTCCACTTTTGCGTTGTATATCAGTTTCGTAATTATTTCTTCCTGCATTCTTTCCACATGTCCGAACCAAAGGAACATGCCTCTTCTTATTTTAACACCGACGCTCTCTTTCCAACTCTGTTTCTAACATCATCATTGCGAATACGGTCTACAAGCGTTACGTCACTAATTTTGCGCAACGCTCGCATTTTGGCCGCCCGCGCTTCATCATCAACCGTAATCCTTATTAAATTGGTTCTGGTTGGTTCTTTGTCTTCTTCGCATTGAAAAGTAAGCCTTTCTCCATACAATCGTCGTTCATTATTGTGACCAGTGTGTACAGTTCAGATGGCCTTTCTGCTAATATAGCAGCATCATCTGCATATAATTTTGACATCAAACCAGGGTGACTCCAGTCCATTGGGACCCTTCCAGTTCTCCAGCATAGATTTCGTAAATACCAGAAGGCGTACCGGGCATAAGTTCCACCTAGATTGATCATCTCAGCTGCACATTCATTCCCGCAGACTTTCAATTTTTCAGGCTTCGTATCGACCATTTAATGTCATTCATATTTATACCTTCGTCAGACGCCGTCAACGTGGAGTAAGTATCAGATTCACTCACAATGCCCGCATCCGAGGCATAGTCATACATTTCCGCAAAACATTCACTCGATCGTTTTAACACTTCTTGAATGTTAGCAAGAATGACACCAGCTTTAAACTTTATCTTGTCCATTCTGGATGCCAACGAACCGCTCCGAGACTTCTTTACCTCTCTCTAAAAGAGCTTGGTTGTCATCCTCTCTTCTTCATTCATAATTTGTCTTTCAAGCATCTCTTTCACTAAAGCCTTGGTTTCATTCTTTCATAGACGGTACATTTCTTTTTTTTTCTCTCTCATATTTTTATTTAAGGGGAAAGATGATACATCATCCAGACAAGCTTTCCGCTTTCTTGTTACGGAGGATTCAACATCCGCATCCCCCCAGGCATTTCCTTTCAATGTTTGATGTCTCTGCGCATCCACGTGCTTCTTTTGTACTATCCACCATACTGTCTTTCAGAACTTTTCAGCAATCATCCACATCTGAGTTGGAAAGGCTTACATTCGCAAGTCCGCTCTAACTTGTTCAATACATTATATTTATGTAATATATGCTTAAAGTTTCATTAACTGTAATTATTGGAAGTAGGTATTTCGGAAATAAGATGAGGGAGAACTAATTTGTTTATGATCATTTCTGAACGATTGTAATAGTTAGAAATATCAATTCATTTATTTATATTTCTAACTATTACAATCGATGAAATGGTGATACAGTATATCTGGTATAAATTAGAACTGAATTTGTTCAAATTTAATCTGTTTCAGGTATGTCTTTGAGATTTGGTTATATTTCAGAATTTCATATGTAATCCAATGTGTGAGGTAGGACGGAGAAGTCCACATCCTGTCATTCCTCAACCTTTCTGATAGTTTCTAAAGAAGTTTAATATTTTATTTATTTACAATTGACACATAAATTTACAACGCCAATGCCAAAACATTTATGAGCTAGTTGACTTACTGGCTCATCTTAATGATACTAACTTCAAAAACATAGAGACACTGTCAACAAACAACAGAGAACAAAATTATTCTATTATTATACCATTCTATTTGTCCTGTAATATTTACGAGTCCATTCAACAACTGCAAATATTTTTAGATTTTGCTATTTACTGAGCGGGAAATGGTGTCTGTTAAGGACTGACCATAAACAATTATTTTTTACCCTTTTGGTACAGAATCATAAAAATTTATGAACGTAGCTACGTGTCTCAATATTCATCGTTCGTGCTGTATTCATGCCAATAGGCTTGACAATGCGGTACAGCGCAGCGAACCGCATCGTCTCGCCCTATAGGGCCGGGAGCTGGGAATCGTGAGTTGCTCGTAATAAAACCACGCATTCCACTTGCAAGTCACGGAATAGATTACCGCGGGCCCATAACGTCCTCGCTGCGCGCCAATCCTTCGAACACCTGACATTGCTGTCACACTCTAATTATTATTTGCATATTATAGAAACAATAGTTGTAATTATCATTAGCGAGCATTTTCCAGGTTTTAATATTATAGATAAAGATGACAGACCACATCGTGATTACTTGTATATCATCAAAGTAAAAGTTGTAATGATACTTAGCGAGGATATTTTAATTATCTACATCACAGATAATTCGATAGTCAGGCCATGATTAATTTCTATCACTGAAGTAATAATTGTAATGTTACTTAGCGAGCATTTTCCAGGATTTAATATCTTTGATAGGTTGATGGACAGACCGCACTGTGATCGCAGTATTATAGTATTAATATATTAGTAGTAAGGATAAATAAGATAGAAGTACAAAGCAAGGATATCTTGCATTAAATAATATTATTAAGATAAGTAAAACCATTAAAATAATTCTTGAGATGTGCGTTCCACAGTAATTACAAAGGACAACAATAATCAAGCACTTAATCTTAATTAACTAACCTGCACTTGCAAGAACTCACATTAACCTTTGAATGTTGAAATCCAGAGTGTAAACCCCGCCGCAGCTCTACTTGTGGCAAACCGAAATCCCCTAACCTAAAGGGTTAAAAAGGGCCATGAACGTCCCTAATTGGCGCCTTGACTTGAATTACATTAAAATAATTAGCACATTATGAATTTTGTAATTGTGCAATCCACTTTTAAGATTATACTTAAACTTAAAACTCGAAACCGACTTTTATTTCAAATTACGTATAATGTTCCTCATCATTGAAAACTTTTACAATAAAACATTTTTAATTAAACATAATCTTTAAAATGTGCAGACCACTCACTATAATTAGACAGTTGGAATGATAGAATACTTTTGAACTAATCGATAATATTAAATTTAATATTTTATCGACAATTAAGAGCAATTGATCTTATTTCCGTTAACATATTTTTTAATTTAAATTATAAAAGAATAAATAAGTAATGAGTAAGCAGAAACGTAGAACAGAGCAATCTATTTAAATACATAAAAGGCGGCGTATCGCATCTTGCGTTGCGATTTGTTGTAATTCCGCACAATACTGCGCCAAATTAAGAAAGGACGAAGAAAGTATGCCCTATCAATAAGTGGCAGTGGAGCCGACAAATTGAATTGAATAAAACACACAAGTCCGCTAACGAGCCGGTGTTTACCCAAGTGGACACTAATTGGCTTAGCCAACGGTCGCCACCGCTGTGAACTCGGGCCAAAGAACAAATCGAATTATTTATTTTTGGATGCGGTATCAAACACAAATTAGGAGTAGTCCACAAGTTCGTTTGCGAATACACTAATATTTTGTTTGGAAAATCGATGACGATAATCTCTAGCAACTTAAATTCAAATTTTCTAATTCTTAGGTCTTGTAATTAGGCTACGTATTGACATGCCATAACAGTAAATCAGGTATTTTAATATAAAAGTTTTTTTCATAACGTTTTCAATTGTCATCAAATCTTCTCCAAAAGTGTATGGGATATGATTTTGTTCATGAATAAGTAATTAAACATGGAATTGTTAAATTAGTGGAAAAATTGATGACGGCAGTTGCTTTTAATAACTTTATGATTAATTAACAACTTCATGAATAAAACCAAATTTTAATATAGCTAATAACACAGTTTACATTATTCAAATCAGTTAAGTTCCTAGATATTGGAGGGACATACTTAATAAAAACATACGAGACTAACATAGATACCTATATATATATATATATATATATATATATATAGAACTCGTTATTTTTAGAAACCGGCTAAATGAGAAACAAATTGATTGGCATAGTTATGCAGAGCCAAAATTGCTGGATTGCATACCAGCTTAACGGAATTGAGCTAAGCGTAAAAAGGATATTTAAAATTTCCCACAGTATATTGAAGTACGCATGACGGTAGTTACGAGCAACCCCCAAATATCTTATAAATAATTTGGAGAATATTCGTTGCTACATCGGACGCAGTCGTTTAAGCGCACGTTTGTACATTTGATGTAACAGTCAGACAGACGTTTCTCTTATGATGGATATTTATTTATTTCAGGAAGATTTACGAACCTAATGAATTTATCTATATATAGGGAACAGTAGTGATTCTGTGCTAATTATAAGTAACAACTTTTATACATTCAAAGCCATAGTAAGGCTTTACACGTGTTAAAAGTTAAATACAAATTATGTTATCTAGCTGAATATTTTTCTACTTCTATCTCGGTTTTATCATAAAAAAGTCCTAATGGGCAGAATAATTTCCTTCCGATTAAATTGTAATTTTTAAAGTAGCCTGTATATTACATACATACGGATAATTCTTGGAATGTAGTTATAATAATACACACTTATTTCTAATAAAGGTTACGAAAAACGAACTCCCTAAAAAAATGCGTAACATCAAATTGTTTTATCACTGTAAAAGTAAACCTTACGCAGTCGATTGGATGACAGTCTCCAGTAGTTTTTAACGTCCAAAATATACATTCTTCGGTCTGTACCTCTTTTATTCATTCTAGCATCCATAGCGCATCTGTTTAACATTAGACGAGACTATTTTCCATTGTCACACATAGACGTAATAAAAAAGTCAGACGGAATCTTGCTAAGAAACAACTGAAGCACCACAATGGCGTCATGTAACTATGTGTGAGTGTCGAGTGGGTTGCCAGATGGAAGAAAATTTCTCAATTCTTTAACTAAAAAGAAATAAAAAATTATATGATTCGTTACTATCTTCGAAACTCGAATTTTATGGACCGTTGAACTTATGTTGTTCAAAATAAGTACTGATGAAAATAAATTAAACACATGAAATATAACATTACATATTCCTTTTATTATGTAGGACAAACAGATGCATACTTATTTGAAATAAAAAATGCCCAAACAAATACCCCAATTTTAATGACCTGACGAGGCTCTGGCGAAAGAGAGGTAGGGCACGTTAGCCTGACTGGGGAAGTACCTCCACTTCACAGAAGACGGCAGCCACTCCTCACACTCCTCAAAATGTATACTGCATATTACACTGGATCTAGATGGAATCAAGCCGCTTTCTTTTCTGGACTCTCTTATGACTTGTACCTAATCATTCTTCCATGCATCGTTTGACGATGGAAATCTAAAAAATATTAAACGTATGAGTAATAGTTGTTCGGTAAAAGAATCAAAAGATGTAAGTTTATGTCTGTTTAAAC
The DNA here is from genome assembly GCA_947507595.1 of Pyralis farinalis. Lineage (NCBI taxonomy): Eukaryota > Metazoa > Arthropoda > Insecta > Lepidoptera > Pyralidae > Pyralis > Pyralis farinalis. Next base: position 20,258,724 of record OX382259.1, on the reverse strand, counting down.
AAAATTAGGTATCTGAATTAAGTAAGAATTACAAGAGAACAAAAGAAAAATAATCTCCCACACATTTACGCTAATTTGGAAATGTGAGTTATGGCAACACCGGTCGATTTATTGTTTTCAAAAATTAATTAATTTTGGTTAAATTAATTAAATTTGAGAGAAAACTATGGTGTGAATGTGTGCGTGTCGGCTCGTATGTATAGCGACTGACTTACTATGGAGGTGCTTCAGTGTTTAGTTCGGGAGACGGTGTCTGCTTTTTTTATTACGTCTATGTTGTCACATTGGATAATAAATGAAAAGTGTCGAAGAAGTAGTATTTTTCTTTTTACAACAAATAAAATGCCGTATCCATTATCGGAGACCTTTATTTGTTTGTGAATGGAACCGCATTTGGGCTAGTTGACTGCTGAATGAAGATGCAATCACTGTAACTAGTCACTCGACGCGTGCAAACAGCTTCTTAACCTTGCGCGGTAATTTTCAGAATGAAAATAATTTGATAAGCATATATATCTGTGCCTCGAAAAGAACTATTCTCAAAAACAATGAATTATTTCACAATCAGCTATCTCATTAAACAGACGCCGCGAGCAAATCTCTAACTTAGGTACATATCGTTTGCGTTTTTCGGAGAAACCGAGGGAAAGGAAGATCATTAAATTTAAATAAACAAGAGCCAGAGTTTAACAGCATAAACGAGCCAAGAAAAAGGTAAAGCTACTTACATTCATTAAGTATACAAATATACAATGTTTTACATTTAAAGTGTGAAATAAATCTAGAAATGTTAAGTTTGGCCGGTATATGTTATGAAGAATAACAACCTTTTTGCATTTCCTATTTCGTAGTACAATATATTATAATAGGTATATTAATTCGTAATAATGTATATAGGCGAAATACTTATAGATATTATAAACATTCTTGTTAGTCGAATTATATTTAGTGAGATTTACATAACTGTTCTTTACATTATAATTGTTCTAGTAATGTTAGTTTAAGTTAAGCTTTCGTATATATCTTACATTTTGAATTATCCTATGAAATAAGTTTCCTATTCATTCACATTCGTGTTTCCCAGAGTGGTCTGTATTGACCCTATGGGGTCGATTACGATGCGGACGATCAAGAGATCCGTCAAGTTCAAACATTAGTTAGGCAGAAGCTCTACGGAGAGCAGAAAATATATAGGCAAGGGGTCTATGGGACAAAATAATTCGTCCGCAAACAATAGAACCAAAACATAAAAGTAAATGCCGTGTTTCCGGAGGTTTTTTTTTGTGCACAGTATAGATATGATCTCCCCGTCAAAACTTCTTACAATATGTTACAGCATAGGCCCCTTCAAAAATTTTGTAAATGATTTCTTTCTCCTGGTGTCGCCAGCGTCTGTAACTACTTACCACCATGGAAGTAGTGTCTACTACTTTGTCATTTAAGTGGTATGTTTAGAACAAAACAATTAACCTCTTGACTCTCCGAAAGTCCGTAGTATTTTAGCGCCTAAATATGTCAGAGATCCGAGCCTACTGACCAATGGGAGGATATTTTAACAAACAAGCAGATAATAATAAACAAATAGATAAGTAAATATTGTCGGACCAATTACACAGCGCCACCTAGCCCCAAAATAAGCGAAGCTTGTGTTATAGGTACTAGACAACTGATAAATATACGTAAATACATTTTTTTTATAAATACATACTTATTACACATAGAAAATACCTAGACCAAGACAAACAGACATGTTCATGCACACAAATGTTAGTACTGTGTGGGAATCGAACCCACGAGCTTTGGTGTCAAAGCAGCGTAACAGCGCGATCCACCACTGCGCCACCGAGCTCGTCTGGTGACGCGATCTCCATCCGTGAACTAGTTAATAAAATTCACCCCCTCTTTACCCTCAGAGCCGTAGCGGTGAGTTTAGTCACTACGTAAAATCGTGTCATCGGTTCTCCATAGATTATTGGCTTCATAGTTTGAAATCATACGCGCACTATTGGCCAGATTTTCCTTGTTAAACAAAAAAACTATTGTAATTATAGTAAACGAAACCTAGCAACAGCTTCAAAAATAATTTGCATAGATGTGCTTTCACTTATAATTATACTTATACTTATAAAGTAGAAATGGAAAACTACCAGGAGTAACCTTTATAGTCTTCATACGTACTACTTGTCCCAAAAGAAGCAAAATTCGTTTTATTTATCTATGCAAAACACCTATACGAAACAGCTCTAACAATTTATAAGTATTCATATACGCAAAAGCAAAAGTGTAAAAACTAAAACTTGAATAATATGGAAGAGGTCCACGCGAGGCAAAATAACATGAATTTTGTTGTGCAAAAGTAATTTCAGAAGTGATAAACAGAAGGCGTATGCGTCTCATGGTTAGCGGGTGGCGGGTGCCCGCAGCGCACCCGGCGACATCAGTGGCTTGTATCTTGTGTTGAATTTGCATATAAATTGTGTCTTCCGGTCAGAAAGCCAGCCAAGATGACGCACGTCTACGGCCGAAAGGCTTGCTACAAACTTGCCTGGTATATACGGGCAATGTTTCACGTTTGAATGATTCCGATCTAATTTTGACACGGTAATATTTAAATTTTCATGTAATTCCATTATTACAATTATGTTTGTTACACCTTTCAAGGTCTTTGCATGTTTGCTATCTCGCGTATATCCATTATATCTGTGACGTGCGTTGCACAAATGGTATTACTTATTGAAGAAATTGTGATTTTTACATTTTGTTTAACAATTTAGTAAAATATTTTATCACAAAAAAAACTTTTACACAACGTCCGTAGTCATAGAAGCATACGACCCACCGATCTAAAGCAGTTAACGTAACCTATGAACGCTTGCATTATATTAAGTATCGCTCGCGCGATGACACCTCTACTGCTAACACAGCTACTCTTTAGGAGCTTACTAACAACGTCACTCACCCACAGGAATACAACAACCCTTCATGGAGTTATTTGGCTGCGTGTTGAAGGTATCCAGAGGGGTAGCTTTGATGCGCCCCATCTATCTTAAAACTAGACAAACAGACATGATCAAGCACGCAAATGTTTGTCCTCTGTGGGAATCGAACCCTCGAGCGTTGATGTAAAAGTAGCGTTTATTAACCACTGCGCCACCAAGCTCGTCCAAGTGTATAAATATTTAAAGTTAAAACTAAATAAGTACATCAGCTAATCTATACATATAATAAAATTGTAAATGGCTAATGTCTGTACATAACAGTCATTTAAATAAAACTGAGGAGTCTTTTTTAGGGTTCCGTACCCAATGGGTAAAACGGAACCCTATTACTGAGGCTCCGCTGTCCGTCCGTCCGTCCATCCGTCCGTCCGTCCGTCCGTCTGTCACCAGGCTGTATCTCATGAACCGTGATAGTTAGACAGTTGAAATTTTCACAGATGATGTATTTCTGTTGCCGCTATAACAACAAATACTAAAAAATAGAATAAAATAAATATTTAAGGGGGCTCCCATACAACAAACGTGATTTTTTTGCCGTTTTTATAGATAATGGTACGGAACCCTTCGTGCGCGAGTCCGACTCGCGCTTGGCCGATTTTTTCATATACTTTTGTTAGGTAAGCCTGTATGTTACATATTTATTGATGTATATTTATATATCAACGAACGTGGTATTCCCTACTAATATTATAAATGTGAAAAATTATAAGGAAGAAAATATTTAAGGTGTAAAAGTTGAATAATCGAATACTACGCGGGCGGAGAAATGCGCAGCAGCCAATAGACTATCTACTACCCGCAAAGCAAATTGTCTTTTTTTTTAATTACTAAAAATAACTACATCAATCAAATTACAAATCAGAGTTATGTTACGTCAGTATACACTTACCTACTATAAAGAAACCATCTTAATTGCTTGAGCAGTTAGGATGAAAATAGCGTGAACTTTTATTTTATTACCCATGCCTATATACATATACCATACCTACACATAGCTCATCTCTCAAGAATAGTACAGATCGACTTCAGGAGGAACTCAAGGAGGAACTAGATAAACAAATGTTTTTCAACGGAAAAATACACCTTACCCGCCTAGGTGTTAGATTCCAAGACTTCTTGAATGACGATCGATTGCTCTTCCAACTGAGTTACCAAGAAGGTTTATTATCATGGCAAATTTTTGCATTTCTTTGTTGCAGTAAAGGCGCCTTAGTGCCATCTGTCTACTATATAATGTACAGTTTAAGTGGACATGTTAGAAATCGCCAGAAAATAGCTAAATCCAATTAAAACAATGGGATAACTTGAATTCAACTACTTTCTGGCGATACGGAACGGAAAGCAAACTCACCTAGGCAGCTAAGCTAATTTTTTCTATTGTAAAACTAAATGATTGATTGAAAATATTTGGAGAATTTCCGAAATATGATATATATTATACATGATATGGATTATGTATAAACAAAATTTCGACTTTTGGTCCATTCCAGTAACTTCCCCTAAAATGGAAAGTTAATAATATCCCAGCATTTTAATAACAGATATAAATCTCTATTTACCGTTACTAAGCAAAATTAACGATTATATTACTCTTCATCACCCGCTTCCCAAACGATACAGGGCAATAAAACGATGAAAAGAAGCTAATTTTTCAGCAAATCATCTCCGGGGCCATGAAGTCATCAATATTCATTTTGCGGCGCGCCTCCGAAACAAACACCTTTCCGAAGGAGCATAACGCGCTTCCTTTGAAGGGAACTATGACGTGGGGGCCGTAGCCTGCCGGGGGCTAACTCAATTTATTTGGATAATTGGTTTGTTTCACTAACGTCCCCACACCATACCAATAAATTGTTTCATACTGCCGAATGTATTACACCGACGGTTTTTGACAGAAATCGATTACTTTTATTCTTAATATTTTGCGTAAAATAATGCGGCATTTTTATTTATATTATCTTTATTCACGTGTTTGTGCAACATCTGGGAAAATTAGGTATTTAGTTAATTATACGTTTACGTTGATACAATTTAATTATCCTGTAAAAAAGTCATAAACTGTTTTTATTTTATTCATTTTAACATTACAATTTTATTATAAAAGACATTTAAAAACCTCTTGTTTGTACAATTATAAACCTAAATGTAATGCTACTTAATTATTTTTTAATTATACTTCCAATTCGTCCATTTTTGTGAAACGTACTATTTTTCAACAGTGATAAATAGAGTAAATATTTTTAAGATCATCGAAGTCAACCGATGGGTTTAATCGTCTCGAGCTAGTACCCAAAGAAGAAATGGAGGGTTATTGTTCCTGCGGGTCAGTGAGATTGACAATAAGAGTCACTTTACGTTAACAGTAAACTGTCTTAATACAGTGTGCGATTATGCTACTACGGTAAATAACTTACATCAGATGGACCGTATGCCTTCCTAACGTTGTTTTAAAAAATGAGAAACAGTTGAGAACTTCAATTACTTAGGAATGATATTGTTTGTGATTATCAAATCAGTTCACAATTACGCCGCAGCTATTAATATTCAGAATGGGGAGCGTAGTCGAATAATTAAAGAGTCCAGTCGTCCCGTTGGTCTCGTCCCTTGCCGCCGGAAAACTCCAAGTGGCGGGGCGCAGCTCTCCTCAATATTATCATATAAATTATAGTACATATGGAAAACAACTTTAGTGGATACTGCAGTAACATAGAACCTTATGTTTATTAAAAGCAGAGATTCGACGTCGTCGCTCGCCGATCTTTATACTTCAATGTTTTTATTCCAATCTGATGTCCATAAAGATGTACTCTAAAACTTGAACTCTGGAAAGGGGACTGGTGGCCTATAATACAGGGGGGCTCACGCTTCCCTAGCTCAGGCACTAGTTTTCTCGACAAAATTAAACACTGTAACTAAAGATTAATTAATTGTATTGGAGAGAGAAAATAAACGATTTTGTATAGTTATATTTTTGTATTAAATCTAATCAATTTTATACGAAGTATTTAATACCTATCGTTGTTTAATCAGATTTATCTCCGAGGTTTTTCAAAACGAAAAATGCAGTATGTAAACTTTAGGATAATAATATACATTAATATAAGAAGCGGAAAAAAATATTTGATGGTTTAAACTCGCTGACCTCTGAAACTTATACTTGGTTATGAAAAAATATTTTTGCATTTGATAGCCCAATTCTTGATGAAGGTTATATGGGCTATTCAACATCATAAAACAACAGCAGCCCGTCTGGGGAAGTACCTGCACCTCATAGCAATCGGCAGCCAAATAACAACTAACCCTGGAGAATTGTTGTGTTCCTGCGGGTGAAGTGTCTAGTAAGCTCCTAAGGAGTCGCAGTGTTAGCGGCAGTGGTGGCATCTCACGAGCGATACTTGACATATTGCATGCGTTCATATGCTACGATAACCACTTTGCATCAGGTGGGCTGTATGCTTGTATGCCTCCCGACGTTGTATAACTTCTACCTAGCATAGTTTTTAAAAATGATTACAAACCTTGACCTTGATTTCATGTGTTGCTTATCTATACAGATAAATAAAATTGGAGTGTCTGTTTGTAATATTAAAATAACCGCTTTTTACTAAATGCATATGGATGTAGGTATACACGGTACGTATACCAAAATGAATATTTTTACAATTTTTGTCTGTCTGTCTGTTTGTTCCGGCTAATCTCTGAAACGGCTGGACCGATTTTGACGGGACTTTCACTGGCAGATAGCTGATGTAATAAGGAGTAACTTAGGCTACTTTTATTTTAGAAATTTTATTTATTTTTATTAATATAAATAAATAATATTCCACGCGGACGAAGTCGCGGGCATAGCTAATAAGAAATAAAAATATAAGAACATAACTAACAAGCACCATTTTGTTAGAAATGATCAACAATTGCGAAGCAAGGAACGTACGGAACCATCGTACGGGTACGCGACTCCTATTACTCGATACTTTTTTTTTCATGATGCGTTTTACAATCAATTATTAAAAATGCCAATGAATGCAAATTAGAGACCATTGATGAAACAAACATGTTTATCAATGGTATCGAATAATCAAATAGTCGCAAGCTAGATTTATTTACAATACCTAAATATCTTGTCGAGGTTGTAGAACTGACCGTGGTGAATATATAGCAGTAGTGATCAGATGGAAGCAACCGAACCACGTACGAGGCGCGTCCAGTCGCCGGCCGACATTACAGTCCGGCGCCAAATTGCGATATCCGCCACCCTCCACGCGCCGCCGCCCGCCCGCCAGTTCATTTACTCTACTCTCCGTGCCTTTCCTAACTTTACAAACTCTATCCACCTTATAAACTTCTGTGATATTCGTGAGTAATTTCTATATTCTTATACAGTCCATTTGACAAATCTATACTATAATATTATAAAGAAGAAAGTTTTGATTGTTGTATGTTTTTGTAACAATAGAGATCCCTAAAATTATAATACTTAATTTAACCCAAAGTATTAAAATTTTGGCTACAAAAGTGTTTATGTATATGAGTACTACATGTTTATCACATAGCTATAGCTACATAGCTCACTAGCTGTTACCCGCAGCTTTGCCCACGTGGTCAAAGAGATACAAAGCGTGTTTTCCTGGTAAGATATTTTGCCGCGGTAAAAAGTAACCTATATCACTTTCAGGCGCTCCATTAAAAAAAACACATCAATCCATAACTCCGTTTTGATTTGAAAAAAGGACAAAACAACAAATAAATACACTTTTACTACAGTATGTACTGAATATATAATACACTTTCATTACAGTACGTACCCCTCTAGACATTTGGACACTATGACTCTATGAATCTCTACGCTCTAGATCTAATCCACAGGAGCTGTGCATAAAAGTGTCACATGTTTTAATTTATCAATTTCTGCGTCACATAAACAATCTCCATACAAAAATAGCTATCCTACAGGAGTTATAAATGTTGTTAATACGATAATCATAGTTGATATCGTAACCCTGAGCAACTCCACATTTCAATTACAATATGCTTCTGCAGACGATATTATAAGACCGATTATTTTCGGCGAGCACATGCAAATTTTGGGCGCTCGAAACTCGGGAGCAACTCACATAAAGTTGACCGTGCGAGAAGCATGAGATGCCTAAAAGCATCCCTGACACATAAGGTCTGTAGTATATAACGAAACATTTTTTTAGCACTGACTATGTGCCTGGCCCGTGTGAGCCGTTGCTGCGTCACCGGAAGGGATAACGGAACGTTAATGAGAATTAATATATTTCTTACAGGATAACGCAACCATGGCACGATGCACACACATCACACGCGCCATCTATTGATAATTTAGCCTTTACCCTTTTTATATCGGTGATATGTTCCTGTAGGATAGTAGATGAAAAGCCGCTGAGACGTGAAAGCAAAATAAAACATCCATATTTGGTAAGATTCAAACATCTAAACATCCAAACTATCCCACGGGAACATATCACCGGGATAAAAAGTAGCCTACGTTTTAATCCAGTACCTCATCTATCTACCCACCAAAAAGTCCGCGAAATACCTAATAATTAAGTAATCGTTTTTTTTCATATTAGTCAATTAAAACACGGGTAGAATCAAAAGATGATGACATTCATATCACGATATTAAGCTGCATTAATATTTATCTGACGTGTCGTGTCGTGATGCGTCAGATCGGTATCGGTTTCATACAATAAAAATCCTCAGAACCGCTTGATTTCGCCTCGTAATTAAATATGGACGACCTGATCGAAATAGTTCAATAGTATAAAATTATTTACTATCCAAAAATGAAAGAATATAGGGATCAATCTATTTGGGAGGAGATTGGAGCAAAAATAAAACAACCTCGTAATCGATACTTTATTTAAATGGATACTATTTAACGTAGGTATCATCAAATAAATAAATTGCTAATCTGACCTAACTATTTTGCACGTCAGTAATACTGATTGCACATCAAATGCAGGATTTGAGGTGCAACCACGTCATGTTTAGTGGATCAATTTAATAATTTCCTTTAATTATTCCGGCAAATTCTACCTTATCTAATAGCTTGCACTTGTCACGGAACTTGTCCCGTTGGACTTACAAAATATCTATTATATGCCTCGCGAACTTGAATAGCTTCTTGAGATGGATTTCTATTTAACGGACCTATGTCTATTAAACTATTATCGTCGCTAACTTCGCTTTCATTCATCCAAATATTTTCTGTTCAGTGTGTGTTTTCGGTCAAAAGGTTATGAACGCAGCAAGCAGCATGTAAAATCTTGTCCGCCATGTTTGGTCGTAGGTACTAGTAAAGGTCCTTAAAACACTCTGAATCTAGCTCGTAATAACACGTCGAGCACGTGATAAACTATAATTAAATACCTATTTTATTTGGATCATTGTTAACTAGTTTAGCTTTACTGTACGGCTTTAATAAATACGTTTTCAAGGGAAATGCTGTGTCTGCTGCAAAAGTGTAAAGGCTCTGTATTTTGGGTTAAGGGTTTATTTGGTGGTCACAGTCACATTTAGTTGACTGCTATCAAACATTTTTCTCATTAATAACTCTTGTTTATACCCCACCATCACTATTTCGACTAGACATTATCATAATACTACATCTATCATAATGACTTTGTACTAAGCGTCAACTAGTGCAAGCAGTACAATGGAATGCTCGTTTTTGTAATTATTAAAAGTAAAGCCTGCATTTATTGGACATATTATAGTTGCGTGTTTCCCATTCAATGCTCCAATACAATTTGGAAAATGTATTGGAACATTGGATGACTGAACACAGCCATACCGTTATTATTTTAATCGAATTTTTGGTCTTCATAAACGCTTCTATTCGTTGTATTGGTACTAACCACGAACAAACAAGCATACGGCCCGTCTGTTGTAAAACAGTAGCTGCAATACGATTGCAATACTAGGAATATCGCTTGCACATTACCACCCCTTTGTTAATGAATGTATTTTTTATACGACGTTGGCAGCATACAAGCATATGGCCCACATGATGTAAAGTGGTTACGGTAGCCAATAAATGCGTACAATATATTTGGTATCACTCAAGAGATGGGACCTCTGCTGCTAATACAGCTACTCCATATGAGCTTATTGGGGACCTCACTCGCACGCAGGAACGCAACGACCCTCCAGGGAGTCTGGCTGCGGTTTTCTGGGAGGTGGAGGTACTTCCCCAGACCTATCTTGAAAACCACCAGAACAAGAGAAACAGTCATGTTCGTATACACAAATGTTTGTCCTGTGTGGGAATCGAATTGACGAAAGTTGGTGTCAAAGTCGCGTTATTAACCGCACCGCCACCGAGCTCGATATGGTAGACACTATCTAGGCGGTTCGAAAAGATGATGATGACAGTTAAAGGTCAAATAGTAAAAAGATAAGCAATAAAATACAAACAGATACAACTTGTAACGAAAAATATCCCAGCCACTTATAATTTCCGAGGCAGCACCTTGAGATGAAGACAAGCAAAGAGGTTGAACTTTGAATGAAACCCGGGCTTAGTCCCACCGCGCACGCTACACTGTCCACAGTAACAAGCCACTCTTGTTTATTTTACCGCTATGAATTTCTTAGCAATATTTTAACATTTTTTTTTTAATTTTGAATACATTTCAGTACAATTCTCCGTGGCGGTTGCGCGCCCCCGGCAATCTCCAAATTGCCTCTTTATGTGCAGATGTTCCGACTCTCGTTTTTTCCGTCTTTTGAATGTCGTTTTGCTGTTAAATAACGTGCTCTTTTATTGTAATTGAGGTTTGTAAGTTCGCTTTCTACATCTGTGTGTTATTTGTCGTGCTCTATGAAATAAAATATTAATGATTTTAATCATAAAGCGTGTTGTTCTATTTTTATGTACAACTAACTATCACGCTTAACACTTAAGTTCGATTGTAACTCTAATTACGTAAGATATAAGAACGATGCAAATGTAAAAATATCAAGTTTAACGTGCACTTAGCTGTACGTTTTCTCAAGTAAGTACTTTTTCTGTAGGTTTTTGATGGGCATCAAATACCCATTAAAAAATATTTAGAAACCGATGTTACCTCCTGCTACATCCTTGTGTACTTTAAACGAGCATTTTTTTTTTGTATATGTATATAATTGCATTTTGTGTATTTTGGAAAACATAAAATAAATTTAATCTCTAACGATTTTAATCAAATTTTAAAATTTAGACTTTTGTCTAAAGTTTTTCTTTTTAAGTGCGTATAAATGTACTGTATAAACAGATAGGTTTCATAAGAAAAGATAATTTTACACAAAAAAGGTACAAATGCTCAGGTACTGTTAGGAGAGTCCACCTGCATCAGTATTTCAAAAAATATTTTGCACACAAACTCAAACCAGTTACGACTGTACATATATAAACATTGGTATGTCATATAGATGTGTGTAAGAATAAAAATAAATCTAATAAGGGCTAGAAATCTAATAGAGAAATTTCATTTTGGCCGAGAAGTCATTCTGGCACAATTAATTCACCTGCACGTGCCCTAAGCGTAACCAGTACTGCACTCATTAGTGTTCCGAAACTGTAAAACCCACTTGAGATACATGAAGTTATTCCTTCTCCATACCTACCGTACATAACCAGCCGTAATCGTAACCTACCATACAACTAGTAATCTACCATACAAAAAGACTCCCTGGAGGATTGTTGTGTTCCTGCCAGGGAGTGTTTTTACCAATAAGCTTCTAAACAGTCACTGTGTTAGTAGTAGGGGTGACAAGCCACTGTATTGCATATGTTCATAGGTCATCGGTCATCGGTTTGACTTTCTTAGCCTTAGTTAACTGGCTACGCTGATGACGGACGAAAGTAATTCCAGAACAAGTATAGAAAAACTAGCCAGTACTTAAGTAACAACTCACAATTTAGGTCCCAATAGTGTTAGATATCTGATAAACCGTGGTGCACGGCACTTGAGCTTCGATTGACTAGCCATCTCATTGATGTTTTTTTTAATGCCTTACTTGTCATACTGCTGTCTCTCACTTTACCAAGAGGGGAAATCAATTACAAAACTTCCTTCTCGTACAAATTTCTTCTGATTAAATTCGTTGTGAGTTCCAAGGCAGCTGTAGCTTAACCCCGGGACAGCAATGAACTTCACTGTTCATTGCCTTTTGCGCTCGCCGCTGTTAAATCTGGTTACACAGGAGACACAGTGCTGGGAATGAGTGGTTAGCCTGACTCTATAAAAAAAGGTCATCGGTAAGCATCCTTCTCTCCCTAAGAAGATAGTATATAAATACAAAACGCAGTGGCATTTACTATTTATTTTACTAAAATAATACAATTTATTCCTCTGACGAAAATGTCAGTACCATTCCTTACACTCATAGAATTAGAGATCTGTGTTTGAAAGCACTCTCTATTTCACCAAATAGTTATCATACGTTAGTATCCCTCTATTAGTATTTTTGTACATATGAAGCTTTTGTACTGTGTTTACTTTGACTTATATTAGTGTCGTCTTTTAAAGAAAAACCTTTATTTGTACATAACACAGCAGTAATGCAATTACACGTCAACAAAAAGTAATAAACTAAAAATACGTAAAAACATAATATAAACTCATACATATAGCACAGACAAAACAGTGTTATGTAATATCACAAATCGGTCCCACCTCAGTCAATTGCCGATTCCTATACAGACTCGGCATTGATTTTCAGTCGAAACCATTTGTTACACCATAGACGAATAAACATATTATAATATAATTAATTCACTAATAAACACGTAACAAATATTTTATACAAACACATAAAAAACAAATAAGAAAAGAAAAAAAAGGACTTTGACAGGTTGCCTTGACAGTTGACAGTCTTGACATCACTATTACTGTGTACATTGTAATCAGTCATTACTGTCAAAATCATTACATCCTCCGAAAATTATGTTTAATAAACCAAAACATAAAACAGAACAACATAGATAGAATAGCTTAACTTTAATGAAATTGAGTTTCGAAGATGAATACTAATAACTCTCCTCGTGTCACTCACGCTTCTCTTAGTGCACGTGCGAATAAACAGTGCATCGCAGCAAAGTAGAAAAAAATACCCAGAATCAAGGGGCGACTGGGCAGACATGCAATCCACTGCCTTATTGTCTTCTTAGTAGCACATTTCGTAATCCTTTAGGTTTGGCAGGGTCTGCTACCTAATCCTATGAATTTGGCTATGATACTAATTTTGATATGGGGCGACTGGCAATAGACCTCCACAATCCAGAGGGAAAATCAGAACTTCCTTAGGTTAGGTCAACATTTTTCGAAATATAATTTCTTGGACGTACGGGTTTCACTATGTTTTCTTTTGCAATTGATTGCAAATATATTCATAAATCCAAAAACGCGCATTAACTGGTAAATGCAAACAAGGATTCGAACCGGCACCTAGACGGTTCATAGGCCTTTTCTTTATCCACTAGGCTATCATTTCTATAAACTTGTAACTTTTATTAGTGTGTGTTAGAATAAACATCTGCCCTTTTTTTATACAACTAGATTGGCAAACAAGCAAGCGGCCCGCATTAGATGGTAAGCGGTCACCGCAGCCTATTGACACTCGCAACACCACGGGGATTTTACTCGCGCGCTGCCAATCTTGTGACCTAGGGCTGTTTCGTCACAGTGCCCAGTAATTTCTCTGCCATATCTCACTCTTCAAACCGGAACACAGCTATATAGCTGTTTGGCGGTAGAAATAGGTGAGACAGAGGTACCCACGCAGACGACTTTGGTGCTAAGTCTCCCTCTGGTAAAGTCTCCCCCTATTAAAACTCGACGTCAATAACTAAAGTCAGTTGTAACGATTACTAAGTTTCATCGTGATCTAAATATTTCCACTAATTTACCACTACTAAGAGAGGTAGGGTGCATCAAACCAGCCCGTCACCTTTTTAACATTCATAGAAGATCTATCATGCACTCTCGCTGTTTCCTAGGGTTCCTGGCATCGCTGTGGTAGGTGAGTCTAGGCCTTCCACGGCACCGACATCGGTCTACTTTCGCGTTGATATCTATTTGTTTATTTTTTCTCTTGCATTCTTTTTACATTTTCGAACAAACGGAGCATGCCTCATCACATCACCGATACTCTCTTTCAAACCAAGTCTTTTAAAACGAGATCATTGGCATTATATCGAACAACTCCTCGTAACACAACTCACTGTACAATCAATAGAACAAAGAAAATATCTTAATCGAAATTATCTTAATAAAGCAAAATCTCTACTTAAACAAAAGGCCTCGATACCGTCTGTTAGCTTAAGAGCATCGACAATTGTAACAGCTCGTCTTTACACTGATCACAAAGTCCCAGCTGGAAATCAGGTGCTCCCGCTCATAAGAGACTACTCAGTACTCCACGCGTAGTTTGAATTTCTACGCGCTTGTTACTACTGGGCACGAAAAGGCGCATTCGTTCGAATGTTTGAGAGTGTGGCACGTCCGCTAATAAAATAAAATTAAAATATTAAGAACCCCACCCCTTACCAAGTATCTCAATAAGAAATTAAAAATAAAACTGGCTCTGAAGTTTACTTAAGAGAAACCTCCAAAATAATGAATTTCATAAGCTTTGACGCGGAAAAACAAAATAAACATTTACGGTAAGCAGTTCCCCATCCGACTCGATTTTAAAAACGTCTACTCGGAATGAGAGTTTCTTTGAATTTAATTTTACTAAAGATCACAATTACACGTTTTACAAGATTCGAACTCATTTATTTCCCCCGAACAAATTATTTCTCGTGAAGCAAATTAATCCCCTAGCATTATGCTTCTTTCAAGATCTGAATAAATTTGAGCGAGATTTCATAAAAAAATAGACGATCTCAGGGCCTGCGGCTAGCGCCAAATTACGTCTTTATTTACGAGTAAGTACCAACATTTTCTTCTCACTGGAGAGCTGATATAAAAGTCAAAGGCGGGTATGCTTTAACTTAAGTGAACAAAAGCAACTGAATCAAGTTACTTGATAAACCATAAGTTGATGCAGTACCATTCTATATTAAAGCTCTCTGTATCTATAACTTCACGCCAAATCCCTTGCGGGGTAGGCAGAGAGAACCGAGCGCCACGTGACTCGATCCTTACATATCTCACTCGCTTCTTTAACATTCATTGCTCTTCTCATGCACGCACGCCGGTTTCTAGGGCTCCTGACATCACCTTCTGATAGAACATGACCAATTTGGTCATGGTAGGTAAGTCTTGGCCTTCCCCGGCTCCTACATCCTTCCACTTTTGCATTGTATATCTGCTTCGTCATTCTTTCATCTTGCATTCTTTCTACATGCCCGAACCATCGGAGCATGCCTCTTCTTATTTTAACACCGACGCTCTCTTTCAGACCAACTCTATTTCTAACATCATCATTGCGAATACGGTCTACGAGCCTTACGCCACAAATTTTGCGCAGCGCTCGCATTTCAACCGCGTTTATTCTACTTTCATGCTCTTTCTGCCATACCCAACTCTCGCTTCCATAAGTTAGCGTTGGGACCAACACTGCATTGTGTATAGCGAGTTGTGCCTTCTGGCTCAGGATTTTACTGCCAAGAAGTTTTCCCAACGCTCCATTCACACTATTCCCAGCACTCACTCGTCTTTCCACATCTGCGGTGTACCTTCCATCCCTGCTGAAAGCGCATCCAAGATATACAAACTCATCCACTTGTTCCAACACTTCATCATCAATCGTAATCCTTACATTAGTTCTGGATTCTTCTCTTCCAAATACCATTATCTTTGTTTTCTTCGCATTCAGTAGTAAGCCTTTCTCCATACAGTCGTCTTTCATCGCTGTGACCAGTGTTTGCAGTTTAGATGGTGTATCTGCTAATAGCACGGCATCGTCTGCATACAGCAGACAGTTCACCACTTGGTCACCCATGCGCAATCCCACATTCGTTGACCTTATTCTCTGCAGACAACTATCGAGATACAGGATAAACAGCCTAGCAGATAGCATGCAACCCTGTTTGACACCAATTTTGACATCAAACCAGGGTGACATGCCACCGTCTATCCGCACACATGCTGAGCAATCCTTGTAAGTGGACTGCACAGCACGGAGCAGTGAACCGTCAATCCCATATCTCGGCAATATGTCCCACAGTTCCTTTCGCACAACCCTATCAAAGGCTTTCTCAAGATCCACAAAACCGCAGAAAACCTTCCGGTCTATGGCCAGATGCTTCTCTACGATATTGCGGAGCGAGAAAACTTGATCCGTACATCCCCTTCCACAGTGGCGTGCACAGAGATTTTTGACAGGGTAGGCAGAATTTTTTTAAAGCTATTAACTTACCAAAAAATACAGAATGTTGATTTTGGTTACCCAATCTTGTGGAAATAATGATGTATGTGATCACTTGTTTTTTTTCACCGAAAGATAGTTTTGAAAACATTTATTTTCCCTACACACACCACATGAACAACTTTCGCAGTGAATATCATCATATTTATCAACTTTAAAACTTTAAAATCTTATTTCATCTAAGTTCTACCAGTCAATCGATTCAAAACAAAAACAATGGCGGCCGTTTTAAAATCAAAATAAAATTGAACATCAATTTTATACGAAAAAAAGAAATGGCAATATCTTTCACTATAATTATATGCAGCAAACTACTTTTTAAAATAGTTACGTAGCAATGCTCGCGACACTTCGATGATTTACGTTATAGTTCAGCTGAAAAGACATTGTCTATACTTTGCGATTGTGTGAGTTATTTGTGTTATTTGGGCAATGTAATTATAGGAATGCACACTACAGTATTTGTATAAACAACACGGCACACATACGTAAATTTAGACAGATATAGTTAGTGTCTCTGCCGTAAAAAGCTGCCAATGCGGCGCTAGTGTAGCGTAGCGCCTAGCTGCGATTTGAATATGACTAGCGATGACTTTAATAACTTACCGATACCGATAGATGGAGCTTTAAATTTTTTGTTTTTGATACGAAATATTAGTTAAAAACTATGTTTAAGAATGAAACATCGGATGGTATTTATCAAATTGATAGGGTAGGCAATGTCTTTTTGCCTATATGGAGTGCACGCCACTGCCCTTCCATTTCGGAAACCTCCTTGTGCGTCCCACAGCATTTCATCGGATTTCACCCTCATTCTCCTTTCAATCACCTTTCCATATACTTTTGCTGCTAAGCTGATCAAACTGATGGCCCTATAGTTGGCGCAGTCCATGCGTGATCCCTTGCCTTTATACAAGGGCACGATGACTGCGCGTCTCCAGTCCATAGGGACCCTTCCAGTTCTCCAGCATAGGTTGCATAGGTACCAGAAGGCGTCCCAGACGTAAGTGCCACCTAATTTGATCATCTCAGCTGTGATCAGATCAATTCCCGCTGATTTTCCATTTTTCAAGCTTCGTATCGACCATTCGATCTCATCCATAGTTATGCCTTCGTCGGACGCCGTCAACGTGGAGTAAGCATCCGACTCACTCTCATTGCCAGCGTCCGAGGCATACTCATACATTTCCTCAAAATATTCACTCCACCGTTCTAACACTTCCTGAGTGTTGGCAAGAATGACACCAGCTTTAGACTTTATCTTATCCATTCTGGATGCCGACGAACCACTCCGAGACTTCTTTACCTCTCTCCAAAAGAGTTTGGTATTTGCCTCGAAGTTTTTCGTCAGCCTCTCTTCCTCATTCATAATTTGTCTTTCACGCTTCTCTTTCACTAAAGCCTTGGTTTCATTCTTGCATAGACGGTACATTTCTTTCTTCTTTTCTCTCATATTTTCATTTAAAGGCAAAGATGATACGTAATCCAGCCACGCTTTCCTCTTTCTTGCTACGGAGGATTCAACCTCCGCATCCCACCAGGCATCTCCTTTCGCTGTTTTACGTCTCTTTGCGCATCCACAAGCTTCTTTTGCACTATTCACCATACTTTCTTTCAAAACTTTCCAACAATCATCCACATCTGAGTCGGAGAGGCTTGCATTTGCAAGTCTCTCACTTACCAGATGCACATACATTCTCCTTACACTTTCATCTTGCAATTTTTCGCTCATTATCCTTTCATGATCTCCGAAAGGGATACGCACTCGCCAGTGCCTCCACTTCCTAAAAAGGCCCACAAACCGGCTTACCACCAGGTAGTGGTCCGTCTCAAGAGTGGGGCCTCTAAAGGCTCTTGTATCCATTAAAACATTTCGGAGACGTCTATCTATTAAAATCAAATCAATCACACTTTTTTGATCATTCCTTCTCCATGTATACGTGTGAATATCCTTATGATGAAATAAAGTATTCGACACGAGGAGGCCTCGTTCCATACATAAATCTAGTATAGACTTACCTGCTTCGTTCACTCTCTTATCTCCATACGGACCAAGAACAGCTTCATAGCTGTATCGCTTGGTCCCAACCCATCCATTCAAGTCTCCACACATAATCACTCTTTCGTTCCCTTCAACTAAGTCCAGAACATCCCTCACAGACTCCCAAAACTTCTCCAGTTCTTGAGCACACGCTGAGCTTACGGGAGCGTATGCTGCAACCAAAAATACTCGCGTGATGCCCAGTTTAATACGAACCCAGAGAAGTCTAGGCCCTACCAAACAGTAATCTCTTACACCAGTGGCTAAGCGAGAGGAGAGTACGACACCTACACCAGCACTGGCATGATCGTCACGGTCTACCCCAGACCATAGGGCCATCATACCACCGGGCAGATCATCGGTGTCGCTCCCCTTGCGCTTAGTCTCTGTCACACATAAAGCATCTAAACGTCTATCATTCATTACGTCTATCAGTTCATTCGTCTTATCTTTCAATCCACCTCTCACATTCCACGTGCCTATGCGGCACTCGGCTCCCCTCGTCCCGCCGGAATTGGCGCTGCGTGGTGGGTGGCGGCCCCCACCGCCGCATGCAGCTGTATTCGCACCGACGGGGGCGGATCGGTGCGCGTCGCCTACGGGGGACGCCCTAATCCGCACGTCGGTGCGCTCTTGGTCCAGAATTGCAATCGACTGATTGGCAGGGGTCGCGAAAGCTCTCTGTATAAAATGCTAATACATTTATTGAATCCCTCAATGCTATTGCTTCTTAGCTATAGCTTTGAGCTTAGTAGTTTAGGTGGTCTCTAGCACTCTTGTACTAGATACCACCTGAAATGCTAAACACATAAATACAAGCCGCTGTGTGTGACTCCGAGCGGTTGAATTTTGGTTTTTGAATTTTTCACAGGGATCTTAATATTCATGGGACAAAAAGTAACCTAAATGTTGACTCGAATTCATTATTTATACGTGCACAAATCACTATTTAAAAAATATTTCATGTACAAACTTGAGCAGGCTACGTTTTGATAGACGAATACATTATTTTATTCATTTACTGTAGATAATGAATGAATTTACATTCAAATATGACGAGCTCGGTGGCTCAGTGGTGGAACGCGCTGTTACGCTACTTTGACACCAACGCTCGTGGGTTCGATTCCCACACAGTACAAACATTTGTGTGCATGAACATGTCTGTTTGTATTGGTCTGGGTATTTTCTATGTATAATAAGTATGTATTTACAAAAAAAAAATGTATTTACGTATGTTTATCAGTTGTCTAGTACCCATAACACAAGCTTCGCTTACTTTGGGGCTAGGTGGCGCTGTGTAATTGGTCCGACAATATTCATTCATATTCAAATGAAAAATTTAGTAATTTTAATTCGAATAAATACTCATTAATTATTTATCTTTAATAATAAAATAATTACGCACATATTCACGTGCAATTTAATATTTATTTTGTATTTTCTAGCGTCAGCTATATTTTTTCAATAATTATTTTGCAATAGATTATCCATTTAGTTATTACTATGAAAGGATACCTATTTAAATTTAATGAATTCGAAATGGATATTATTGGGTAATAAGAGTATTAATAAAACTGCACATTCGCTTGAATAGTCATTTATTAAATGGAATCTTCTCCCAGTTTTGAGATCTTCATTAGTGCCTTAGAATAAGAAGTAAAACTGAAAAGAAAGTTATAAAATAATTGTAGACATAAATTGACTACATCTGCCAACTGTTGAATAGACATTTGGCAGACTACATTAATAATGTGCTACTAACTTAGCTATGAATTAATAATGTATGTCATTTATGAGTAAATATAAAGTCTTACATCTGGATCCTTTTCGTATGAACATTTGTGAACATCAAACGCTCTTTGGCATCTGTCCTTATCATTGGTATCTGAAATATTTGAAGGTTATATAAATTTTTCATCATATCATTACTTCTTATCTGATGAATCGAATCAATGGCGTCGAATGGAGCACCACGCGTTTATTTTATACCAATGAAGAGAAAAATAATGCTGCCTGATGCTAAGCGGTAACCGTATCCGGCCATCGCAATACGAGTAGTGGATGCGCATTTCCACTCTGTTGCTGTACACATCCTCAGTAACCTTCCTGTAATCTCATTCAAATGCAAGTATACAACAAACTTCTAAGGAGTTCTTTTCTGGTCAGCGTTACCTATAAGATCAACGTACTTCCCCGGCCTCTACTCCAAATTCTATCTGTAACTTCACGCCAAAACCCTTGTGGGACAGGCAGAGGGCTCCGAGCCGAGCGCCACATGAGTCAGTCCTTACACATCTCATTCGCTTCTTTGATATTCATAGCTCTTCACATGCACGCACGCCAGATTCTAGTACTCCTGATGTCATCACCTTCTGGTAAAACATGATCAAATTGGTCATAGTAGGTAAATATTGGTCTTCCTTGGCTCCTACATCCTTCTACTTTTTATATCTGTTTCGCAATTCTTTCTTCCTGCATTCTTTCTACATGTCCGATCCAACTGAGCATGCTTTGTGTATCACATAGTAGGGTGTTATACGTTTGAAATATTAGTCAATTGACTTGTCTGCAGTATTGAAGATTTCTTTAAAGCTTAACAGCTATTGGTAATTGATCTAGCTCAATCATTTTGTTGAATAAAGCTTTATGTTGAACCAACCATTTTTTTTAATATAACGTCGGGAGGCATAGAAGTAGCCTAAGAACGCTTACAACATAAGGAGGGTGGCTTGCACGTTTTCACTTAGCAGGTTGCATTTTTTACATAGATAGCATCAAGAGATAGTCAAGTATACCTACGGCCTACCTGACGTATAGTGGTTACCATAGCTTATGAACTTTCGCAACGGCCTCCCTACTAACACAGCAACTCCTTAGGAACTAACTGGTGACCTCACTCACTGGCAGGAATGCAACAAGCCTCTGATTACTTTAAAATGGTTACCGTAACCTAAGAACGCTTACAATATAAAGAACGTGGCTTGCGCGTTATCACTTTGATAACGCACCGAGTTGCTTTTTATTTTTTTTACATAGTGTCAGGATATAAACGCTGTATACGTAAAATGTAAAATGATTTTACATAATGTAACACAGTGACCATAGCTAATGAGCGCAATGAAAGGAATTTCCGCGTTCGGGGTGGTAACGCGTAATCTGTTAATACAGCAACTCACCAGGACTTTACTGAGCAAACTTACTTATTCGTAGGAACCCACGATTGGCGAGCTCGGTGGCGCAATCGTGAATGACGCGAATTTGACACCAACGCTCGTGGGTTCGATTCCCACACATGACAAACATTTGTGTGCATGATCATGTCTGTTTGTCTTGGTCTGGGTGTTTTAAGAGAGGTAGGGCGCATCAAAGCATCCCGTCTGGGGAAGTACCTCCTCCTCACAGAAAACCGCAGCCAAATAACAACTCCTCAGAGAGTAGTTGTGATTCTGTGCGTGAGTGAGGTCACCAGTAAGCTCTTAAGGAATTGCTGTGTAAGCAGCAGAAGAGGCATCGCGTGAGTGATACTTAATATAATTACAAGCGATAATAGGCTACGGTAACCGCTTATATCAGGTGGGCCGTATGCTTGTATGCCCTCCGGCATTGCATAAAAAAAACAATTTCCTCCAGGGAGTTGTATCACAAAAATATCCTCATCTATATAAATTACACAAAATAAAATGTCACAGTCACAGCAGAATTTACCTAGATGTTTACAGCCGAATATCATAGCGGATGCTCTTGCGGAGTACTCTTCTGGAATCAAGCTCACCAGCATGTCATAGTCGATTGTGTCGTCATCATCAACCTGTTTAATATTACGGTAACATTATAACCAGATCAGCGAGTTGAAACAACTTGGGGCCTGATGACGTTGAAAATCTAACCAGTACTTTTACTCTTGGCACTAATTGAAATGACAATCAAATTCTAATCTTTAATACATTTTGGTCAACATGGCACAGAATCTCATTAATACAGTCAAACTATTCAATAAGCCATCACGATCGAACCAATTTGGCACTGCTGTTTTGATATAAGCTTGTAATACCAATTCCGATGTGTTGGAATTTGTTTTCATAATAACCATACTCGGCCCGAGTTTCGTCAAGATAAAAAAACAGTTCAACCGTTTCAGAAGTTGGAAGAAAATTGAGATACATATCGTCTAAAATATTATCTTTTTAATATAAAAGAACTCAGGATGGCGAATAAGAATTTATAAGGAAAGTTATACTATATCATCGCGCAAATGTAAAACCATAGCTAAACAATTACGATAGTATGTAAATTATAGTGTTACAGATGTTTACGACTCTCCCGAGGTATAAATATGTGATATTACACAGAGAATAGAGAAAATAACATGGTAAAAACAACTTGTACTACATATCTACTGTTAATGTAAATAGTGCGAAATATTAAGTGCATCGTATCTTTGCCTTACAGTATGCTGTGACTAAAGACCGTTAAAATTGAATCAATTTTTTTCGGCTTAAAGACATCTTCGCTCTTTTCATAACATGGGCCCCAGGGCATTAAAGCGAAATTTTCAAATAAATAAATAAATTCAGTGTAATTTTTCAGTAGACATAATTTAAGGAAGCATTGTGTATATTCGTAAAAATGTGAAATATTTTTGAAATTTTAGCGAAATTTTAAAAGTATGCTTATGTTGGGTGTGCCGGTACATTGACTTGCTATGACTGGTTTCATGGACTACCTATGAAATGAATAGTATTTTGTTGTGTAATGTGCTCGATCCCGATCGTTAACGTAATTATAACGTATTTATAATAAGTGAAAAATACTCTTTGTAAAAAGGTTTAATATGGAGTCGATGGATATGTAACCAGATCTTTCATAGATTAGGTCATACGTCTTTCGAAATATAATTTCCTGGATGTGTGGGTTTTCTCATGATGTGTTACCAGGGTGTTTATTTTACCACTGACGCTACCGTCATTGCACCAGACATTTATTTATTTATCTATGGCACAGTAACAGAACACAATTTTCTCAGTTACATATTACTCATTTGTTCGCACAATAATTTAAATTTATGTTCCTAAGAGTATAACTACTGAGCACGACATTTACATAAAGTTTATAAAATTTGACATCTAAATGCAATAACAATAATCAAAAACAAAAAATATATATCTTTGTATTGATCTTGTGTAAGATGCTAAAATCACATATTCTTCTTCTAGATTCAAGGGTGGTTAGGTTAAAATATTTCAGCTTATCTTCGTATGTCTTCGTATATCTTCAGTTGTCTTCTGAGACCCAATATAACGCTTAAATACCTAAGATTATTGTAAAATTATTATTGGCACACCAACAACACTAAACATTTATGTCATTGTGTATTATTTATTTATTGAATTGATGGTTTTTTTTTAAAAAGACCTATAATGGCAAGGATTTCTTCTTCACCAATAGTCATTTCTGAAATGCTGGTAGATTAATTACGGGATAAGAAATGACAATAGTAACGAAAGATGACGTTATGGTTTTATAAAAAATATGTGAGATACGTCTAAGTGCCTTCGTTCAACTCGATGCTGACTTGCTTTCCAAAAATATCGTATTAATATGAAACTGTAGGTATTATGGGTATATACTGAGCAATTTTTAACTAACTTAGTAGTAGATATAAGAAACAATAAGTTGTGCATACAAAAATTTCGGAAAGATATCAGAGTTAATTTTATGCGCTTTTTACTATGGTGCACAATGCATTGCACTCACCAACCCTTCAGGCATTCATTGTTTGCGCTTACCGCTATAAGACAAAGCTACTTCCTATTGAGGTACTGCATCTATTCAATTACACGGTCAAATGTCTTTTAAAATCAAAATGTTACTGCCCACATTGAGAAACAAAAAATACATAAAATATTAAAATCTATTACTCATAGTTTTATTGTAATTTGGCTCGTTATAACATTCAATCAATATCCAGTATGAAAGTTTGCTAATTGGTTTCTGTGGTGAAAATTAAATTAAAAAGTTTAAGTTTTCAGCCCAAAAGTTCAACTTATTGTTACAATTCTTTTTAACAAAAAGTTAAAAAGAATTGTTAAAATGAACTTACTTCGAGTACCCGAAGGTCATGTTGAAAGCGTTGTTATTGGCATTTGTGCGCGTTCGAGTTTTTAACTAACTATGCTCAGAGTCCGATTAAAATATGTCTATCATTGCTTATACAGAAGGGATCGTTGACGGATAAACAAACTAAGATATCTCTGTGTCTCTCTGGTGACATTTGATATACCTATATACCTTATTAATATTCAAAATGTTATTTTCCTAACTCGAATACTAACTTGAATATTCCACTGAAATAGAAATGATTTTTATCTCTCAAAATCGGTAAGAGAGGTTTTCAAATTTGCAAACTAATTATAGTATAATAAAGTATTAAAATATAATAAAATAAATAGTCAGCAAGCTGAAGTGGAGTGGGGCCAGACATCTGTCGTATCAGTGATGGGAGATAAATAAAATCCCACAGTGTAGATTGCGATGACTAACGGGCGTTGAGTATGCTCCTACTACGTGGTTAGATGATTTCAAACGAGTAACCGGTAGCAGATAGATGCGGAGAGTGAAATTTGGCATACGGTAGAAAGTATTAGTAATGTCTATATCCAGCAGATAATAATGATTTATGCTGCACCTCAACATTATCGGAGTGATATTAAAATAACAATCTTATAACAAAACCTATCATCTTTAGAGTCAACACCAATCTCAAGTGCTCGTTGTCAACACTGCTAATTAACCAACAACGCTCTGACGAAAGAGAGACGGCGCATCAAAGCAGACCGACTGAGGATCATCCACCTCACAGAAAACCGCTGCCAAATGACATTACCCTAGACGTTTGTTGAATTGTTGCAAATAAGTGAGGTCACCAGTAAGCTACAGAGAAGTACTGTCTTAGCAGCGGGGGTGGCAACGCACGAGCGGTACTACTTGTTTTTGAAAGTGTTCATAGGTTAAGGTTACATCAGGTGGGCTGTATGCTTGTTTACCTCCCGATGTTGTAAAAATAAAAACAACCGTGTAATCTATTAAAACCATTAATGGATTATACGGCAATGTTTACATGTTACCCATTTAGCAGTAGCACCTTTGAATGTAGAGCAAACAAATTGAATTAAAAATAAATTAGTCTGTGTTTGTGTGTAATTTCACGAAGCGGGGACGATGGTGGATGGAGAGAGAAATATAAACAAAAGAAGGCTCACTCACGAGACTCGCTTCCTCCAGCAGGCAAAACATATAGCACTTCAATTTAACGTCTTCTTTAAATATGCCGTTTTCGCAATTCGCTATATCCTCTGGGGGCAAGTAACAATAAAGACTCTTTAATGTATGAAAATATGCGACATCGTGTTTCGATACAGTCCGCTTACAGACGGAACGAAGTTTCAAAGCAAAATCTGGTTCAGTATATGTTTTTAAGAATAGCTGCTGTAACGCCAAAATCAATACAAGCGGAGATCATGAATACTGTAAACTTTGTCAATTTGAGCTAAATAATTAAACCTTAACTAATTATCAAAATTATGTGTCATTTTTGCATGCGGCCTGCCTGTTGCCAAGCATTTATCATTGCCTATCGACGCTAGCAAAACTAGCGGCATTAATCGCGTGTTACCAAACTTAAGGAAGTGCCTTCATGCTTTCTTCATATGTCACACGAGCAAAGCATAGCCACTGCATTCTCACGCTGTCACTGGGACATGAGTCTTCCCTCAGATTTAAAGTTTATATTGTGATCTACTGTTCAATTCGGAATAAGCAGAGATGCAATCACAAACAATCCGAACGCCCCTGGCTCAACGTACTCGTATGTCATCTATCGACAACAGCCAGAACCAATGGCCTAACATACCACCTGTGCTCAGAGGAGTCGAGATAAATAAACCCTTCCGTATACAGGCAGCGATCGACCTTGTTTAACTTGCATTTTCGACTAGAATGACTCTTGCAACGATGTCATCTAGCTAGATGCTACCCCTACTAAAACATAACTACACGCTATTTTCTGCATTTATATGTAACATTCGTTATCCTTTATTCTAATGATTTTTATCAAATTTAGCTGCAAAAAGAGGTTCTACCGCCTATGCTGTAGGATACAGAGAAGATATTAAGAAAACCGTTGATAATATTGTTTCTTTCTTCTTTTAGGCTTAACCGATAGGGAACGTGGAGCTCTTCCGGTGCAATCTGCACCCAAAATTTTACATTTTCATTCTGACTTTGATATAAATGATGTACAATCAACACGTAATTTACTCGTATATTAAAGTCAGAATGAAAAAATAATGTCTGAATCATTTTCAGACATGTAAAATCATATATATATCAATGAATGTCTTATGAAAATCCCTTCTTGAAATACAACGTCAAGAAGCTATAAATTTCGGAATATTATTTCAGAATAAATTTCAATCTGCCGCGTAATAACAAACTACATATATAAACTAGATATATTTCGCTAGACAAGTTTCGCCTAATTTGAGACATTACCTAAAAGTTTGAGAGTTATAATTCTTTTGTTTTGTTACACTCTTTATACTAACATTATGGGATAATGCACATATTTTGTTGTTTAGCACATTTTTATTGATATTACTATGAAATTAATAATAAATGAGGAATAATAATAAATGCCAGTTCTAAAGCAACATTGGACTATGGCAACAGGTAAGCCTCCTCGATTGTTTCACGTCTTTCGCATACAAACAATACAAAAGGCAAATATTTTTTTCCTTTGCCAACTTACCCTCGGCGACCCCGGTCTTGCCAACACACTCGTTGTGAACATGATGTATTATTTCTTTGATTTCCTCACTGAAAACCTGCAAACATATATTATTAAAGTAATTTTATGTTTACCCGTTCTAAATATACGAGTACTCGTGTATGAAACAGTTTTGAATCTTGCGGATCTTTATGACTATACGTAGGTTGACATTCGAGTTTGTACATGGAATACTTTTTAATATATGAATGCTTCTTCTTTTGAAATATTAATAAATTTGAATCTAACAGATTCTTTTAACTACATAATAGAATTACTATTTTGGCTTCTGGAATACATCTGGAATAGATGTATTCCAGAAGCTAAAATAGTAATTCTGTATTTTTTTCTATCTGCCTTTCGCCCAGTGTGTTGTGCATACATAGCATAAAGGCTGGTGAACACATTTCGACGAGTTGTTAATTAGGCTTCTTTTTATTGCAAATTTACTTTTCTGCGGAAAACTTAAAACTTATACTCCACGCAAGTAGAGTCATGGCAAACATATAAACTAATTCCCAAACATAATTTTATCAAATACTAGCTGTGCTGGCGACTTCGTCCGCGCGGAATAGTTATTATTTTATTGTTTATTTATATTAATAAAAATAAATAAAATTTCTTATATAAAAGTACCCTAAGTTACTCCTTATTACATCAGTTACCTGCCAGTGAAAGTCCCGTCAAAATCGGTCCAGTCGTTTTAGAGATTAGGCGGAACAAACAGACAGATAGACAAAAATTGTAAAAAAATTCATTTTGGTATATGTACCGTGTATAAATCCATATGCATGGGGTTGTTTTAATATTACAAACAGGCACTCCAATTTTATTTATCTGTATAGATGTTATTATTATTTTATTATTATTACAATTTAGATTTCACCAACTCCTCCAGAAATTTATGCAAAGGTAAGTTGTACGCGTAAGTTGTACGTGAAGACAATCATGGTGATGTGTCACTGTATTATAAGCAGTCATAGGCTACAATAACCGATATTACCGGTATTGAACAAACACAATTATGCTTCGTTTACTAAAATAGAAAAATAGAAATAAGTAACCGGTTTAAAATTTATAAACTAAATTATTTATCTATATCCTCACGGAGGATTCCAGCTCCCGGTTTCATCCGGGATTTCCTTTCACAATATATGCATATGAGCATCCAAATACTTCTAAATCAGAAAGTCTTGCACTCGCAAGTCTTTTTAAGACTAAGACGTACATACATACATTTTACATTTCAATTTCTTGCAATTTGACACTCCTTATCCTTTAATTATGTCCGATAAGGATATGCACTCGCCAGTCAATATACCGACTTATCACGAAGTCCGTCCACTGGGACATCTAAAGGCTTTTATACTAAGATATTTTATAGTTTTTTGATACGTCGCTGTATTTATATCCATTCCATTATTTCGCAGACGACTACCTGTCAAAATTGAACCAATAATACTTTTTTGATCATTCCGTCTCCACATACATACACGTGATGAAATAAAATATTTAACACGAGAAGTTTTCGTCCGATACATAAACGTAGAATAGACTTACCTGCTTCATTCACTCTCTTATCGCCATAGGGACCAAGAACAGGTTCATATCTGTCTAGGTTGGTCCCAATCCCAACCCATCCATTCAATTCTACACGCATAATCACGCTTTCTTTCTCTTCAGGTAAATCCAGAACATACCTCACAGTCTCCAAAAACATCTCTAGTTCTTGTGGATAAGCTAAGTTTCAGGGAGCGTATGCTGTACAAAATGCGTGGGATTATCGCAGAAGTATACCCATCATAAATAAAATAACCATAAACGACAGTGTTCTGGTACAAAAACGAAATTCATAAAACATCAAATTTTGTTTAACATTTTCGAAAACCTACCTAATTATAGGACATAACGAAAATACGTCTCAAACTATATCAATTTGTACAATTGTGTACAGTTAGTTAAAAGAAAAAACGACATCGATTTTACATGTATATATAATGTACATATATAAGTATATTTAGTAAAAAAATATTATTGTATGTAACATGTGAAAGCGAAGTTGCCCAATATTATTCAGTCACTATTGTGCCCCTGCCCCTTGATCTACACGCGTTACCTTTGTAAGCACCGTAGGGAAAATAAGTCGCTACAATATTAAAAATGGGATAACATTCTCAAAGAAAATATTAAGTCGTGATTCCATCGGGACGTACCCAATGCGCATCAACTTGTATCATAATGTTAAATATTAATTTAGTGGAGTCGGTTCGTTTCCACTGTAAGGTTTTTGTAATTTCCTTTTTTATGTGTGACTGGTATTTTTTTTATTATGTTCTATATTTTTAATATTTTTCAATATTCTGGTCTTCCTCTTTGATACTTCATATGAACTTGAAGTTTTATGAAAGTATGGTTCAAATCTATCTATCCTCTCATTTTTCTATCTCAACGTGCATTAGAAGGTATCCATAAGATTCAAATCACGTTAGATTCGCTAGACTTGTTTTTCATTTGCGAAATGTTGGTTATATCCTTTTTAGTTGTTCTTCCTAGCATTATCCCGTTTCCTAATTCAAATTAAATTGACGGCGTCCGTTACTTAAGCCTACAGATTTGACGAAAATACCGACGTTGACATGGAGCGATTGTATAAAAACTAAAAATAACATAGCTTTGATTGTAACAAGTTTTTGTTAAATAACGCGATTTGTGCAATCCTGTAACAATAGGCTGGCTCAGTATGATTGAGCATCGAAAGAGATAAACGAGTTTGTGCATGTTTGACTTATTCTTGTCGGTGCGTGCTATATTTCAATTCTATATAAAACCTCGTAATATTTCTTATATCGTTATTGTAATCGTTAAACAAGTACTTAAGTTCAACACTTTACTTACATATTTGTAAAAACAAAACCATGTTGTAAGAAAAAAGTTTTGATGCACATGACTGAGCATTATACTTCTTCTCCAGGTATTGAAAATAGGTTATATTTTTACCTTCGATCATCATACAATATATCTTTGTTAATTGCTCAAACAGGTAAACCACACACCATAGGAGAAATGTTAATTTTGCCGGCAATAAAAGAAGTTATAACTACTGTGCTCCATAAACCGGCGGCAGATATTAGGTATCGAAAAATTCCTTTGAGCAATAGTTCTGTGCAAAGACGAATTGATGAAATGGCTGAAAACATTGAAGAGTCATTCTGCAGTCATCTGAAGACTAGTCAATTTTCAATTCAGTTGGACGAGTCCAATTTGCCAACTAATGAAAATTTGCTGTTTAATAAACCTGACGTAAGACCACGTCAGGTTTATTAAAGATTAAAAAATAACTCAAGAACTATTATTTGCTAGAAATTTAGAGACAGACACAAAAGGAGAAACCATATTAAATAGACTGGAAAAGATACCCTGATATTAACAAACTTGTTAAAAATCATCAGATTCATCCTTCTCATTAGATTAGTTTTAAAATAGATTACCTATCTTATTGTTTCTTTTAATTTGAATAAAAGATATTTTTATTTGCTCTCACTGGTAAAAATGTCTCGTTTAGAATGTAAGTTTAAACTCCACCACCAGATTAACATAGCACACTATAATTAAATGAATTGAAGTAATTAATGTCATTGTGGTTTTTATGTTTTAGGAATGTAAAAAAATTATTTTCAAAGTAGGCGGTAGACGAAATAAGTTTGAGAATCTCTAAACTAGTCTAATGTAATATAACTATGTTATGACTTATTGTTTTAAGTTTCATCAGTAGGCTCTGGGAGTTGTGACAGATAAACGGATGAATATGCAATGCATACAAAAATATAATTTTTTTTTTTGCCTAATTAGATGGCAGACACTAAAAATGTTAAATAAATCAGCAGTAGGGTAGATAAAGTTTATTCTGTATTCTGAGGATAAAGTATGAGAAAGACATTTTCTTTCACGAACAACCGCGACGTATTTTCAACCTATCCTCGAATTATCTAGTCGTTCAATTCTAGTCAGGTATATTACAAGTATCGTACGCAACAAAAACCATTCCAAAACGTCTTTAGTTCTCAGTATCGTATATCATTGGAGATGGGACGGCGATCTAGCGACAGCATTTGGTATTCGCAGACGACGACTTTGAGCAATAGTGTCGCGAGTCGAGCTTCCCGCTCCGATGTTCATCCATCAACCCTCACTTCGCACCGACCGACACTAAAATATTTCATAAACTTGCCTCCCGGAGAAATTCGCAAGCCTTCGCCGACACGTGTTACTTAAAAATTACATGGCATGGCATAAAAATAATTAAAATAATTCTACAATCCACAAATCGTCAAAATCTTGCATAGCACACACTACTGTTGCTAATAAATTACCGAAAATATGATTACTTTCCTCATTTCCACGGTATTCTCGTAAAGTGACTTCGGGACATACAATATGTACAACTCATTCTAAACATCTTAGAGAGATTATTATCTAAATCTAGCGATTTAAGGAATGTCTGTAAGTCAAGATACTGATACATAGGTTTGTAAATTCAGATGTTGCCATCTGAATCTTTTAAGTACGTACAACATAAATGTAATTATAAGATAATATAAACATACAAGATAAACATAATGGTATACTAACGACGATATTACAATTATTTACTATATATATATATACATATATATTTATATACTTTTATATATATACTTACAGGTTTATGTTTTTCTCCACTTCCAAGAGCAACCAATGCGAGTAGCATCGGCAGCGTCACCGCGGACATGGCGCCCGCTGCCTATCTACCATTGATCGTACCTCTATATCATTCGCCTTATATTGTAACATACAGATCCGCCTCAACGAGGTTAAATGACATAGCAAGACACGGCAGTTGTCTCAAGCTGCAATTAGCGCATTAGCGAGGCGCGCTCTTGTTGCACTACAAGCTGTAATCATGAGACGGAAACTTTCGGAGCATGAATGAGTAAGCAGGTAACCACCGTCGGTGCACCTACCTACTAGTTAACGTCTATTCTTTTAGCCATAAATTATTTGAAAACATTTACGTTTAAGATTTGCAGGATATTTTCTCTATATTTTTACATTTCTAACTAAATAAAATTATAATGAACGAAAGAAATTAATGTTCAATGTTGTATCAAAGTTAGCGGATATAATACAAATACCTAGTCTTGCCATAAATACTGAGACAAAGAAAAAATTAATTTTCTATTGCAAATAACATTTATTACTTTTACAGTGTGTTAGTTTAATACATAAATATAAAACAATTTAAAATATAAGAAGCTTATTCGAAGTGGTCTCCATTGGCTGCCATACAGTCCTTTAAACTTTGAGGCTAGTTATCAATAGAAGCACGCACTCTTTCCATGGGTAAATTCTTCACTGCCAATCGTACGGATTGTTTTAGGGACTACAAATTATCATGGCGTTTAGAGCAAGCCGTACTCTCTAAAACTGACCATAAATCATAATCCAGCGGATTAAGATCGGGACTTGACGACGGCCAGTCTTCAGCTCTGATGAAGTCCAAAACGTTCATTTCCAACCAAGACTGCGTAGACCGAGCTTTATGACCCGGCGCCGAGTCTTGCTGGAAGAACCATTCTTGATTATTGAACATGGTGTTGTTAAGGGGCTTCACTACCTTCTCAAGAATGGTATCTTGATACACTTGTGCCGATGTTTTGATACCTTTTTCACAAAAGTATGGCTCAGTCACTCCTTCATAGCTAATACTCCACCAAACCATCACTGAAGTCGGATAGTGCCCACGTTGCACTCTGTCGACTAATTGGGAAGCTTCCTTAGAGCTTTGAGCATAAGTACGGTCATTTTGTTTGTTAAAATGTTGCTCAATTGTAAAAAAATTCTCATCCGTAAACAAAATTTTTCTGTGACCTTTGCGTACCGCTTCAGTAGTTGTTTCGATTTCACCACCCTATTCTTTTTTAAATTATCAGTTAAGAAATAACCAGTACTTCTCTTATAGGCTGCAAGTCCTAAGTCATCTTTTAAAATACGCGACATGGTTCTAGGTGCTATCTTCATCTCCCGAGATAAAATCTTTTGCATTCGGACAGGATTTCTTCGAATTCTTTCCCTTGCTGCTTTGACCACCTTTTTCGTACGAACACTGCGTGGACGGCCAGATCTTTTTCTGTTACAAACAGAGGAGGTCTCATTGTACCTAATAATAGCCCGGTACACAAACATTTTACTAATACCAAGCGTATGGAGTTTTAAAAATTGCATTTGGCTCCATACCTACTTCGTGTAATGCAATCACAGCGATTCGGTTCTCTTTATCACCCCACTCCATTTTAATATCGCAAAAATATTGTATAATGTATTGGCCCCAAAATGAGAAAATTCAATGAACAATCATATAAAAATGACAGATTCCAAATTCAAATGTAGTATTTTGTTTATTTTTAATTGTAACAGTATTTATGGCCAGACTAAGTATATTTTTATAGGTTTTAATTTGCATAGGTGGGTATAATTATATTACATATCTCGCGCGTTTCTGCAATCGATAGTTACTTTCTTCATGTGTCATATATGGTAATGCTTGAATAGATGTATCTTAATGTAAGCATTCAAACATATATCGATAGTCTTCCATCCTATATTCGGTAACATTCAATTTTTAAGCCAAACATTACGGAACATTTAAAAATCAGAGCATTTCGGCCGACTCTGGTTAAAGGAGAGCGGCACTTTTTCCCCAAGTCATTTTCCAACCAGTTTTGAACAATCATTCATTGTTTTCGCGCTGAACAATGCGAAGGAGCTTACGTGTTTTTGTGCGCCCGTCTCTATTGTGTTCTACACAATAATAATTATAAAATTAATGTCATAATTTGCGGTGTTCGCCGCTGCGGCTACAATAAGCCGCGCGATATCAGTCTTAATGATTATTAATGGTCTGCAGACAGCTTGGAAATCATGCGGAGCTCGCCGACATAAACTCCAGCAATTTCACAGGAGAACGACCGTTACTCGGGAATCTATTATCTTTTGCAGATACTCGAAAATACTTGTCATCATTACACATATAATGGTTTAATTCATTTTGTAACTGGATAACTTTAGGAAAAGCGATAGTAATTGTCATTAACAATGGCAATTAAAGCTAAGTGTTCTTTTCTTACTAAGCAATTTTACAGCTTTACGAGCTGCACTTCAGGTTGAGAATAGATAGGTAGTAAAAGAAGTGAGTGAGGTGTGTAAGGACCGAGTCTTATAACGCTCGGCTCTCTCTGCCTACCCCGCAGTTGTACATCCTAACATACCATGGAGTCACCATGTGTTTTAAGGGGGCCTGACAAGGTATATCTGTGGTATGATTATAATGATACTTGTTTAGTATAACGATGAAGTAAAAGGAAGTATGATTGAAAATCTATAGTTGTGTAGTAATTACTACAACATTATCATTAATAGGTCGAGTTTTCTTCACGTGGGTAAAACAATTCGAAAAATTACATTCAAACCGATGAAGGTCGCCACTTGTATTTCGTATTCTATATATGAACACATTTTGTAAAGAAGAAGCAAATTAACACAAATTATTTCATTTAATTAGTCTCAATATTTTTGTAAATCCATTCGACAGTATGGGATTCTTTCCCATGGCAACAGTTTTTACAGTGGCGGCAATGCGTGAGCAATACCTTAATGGTATACAAGCTTTGATTTATTTCGCCATAATTCTAAACACATTCAGTACTAAATAGAAACTACAATTTTTAGTTCTGTTAAGAATCTCAATCTGTTAAGAATTGTAATGAAATCGAGTATATTATTAATCATAATCTGGCTTTAGATCAAATACGTGATTTTATTATTCTGCAACATCCTTATACATTTAAAGTGCTACCAGGAGCTCCATGAATTGCCGAGCATATATGACTACGAATGTTAAAGAAGCTCGTAAAATATGTAAGGACTGAGTCAAATGGCGCTCGGTACCTTTGCCTTCCCCGTAAGGTCAATTAAAACTTGACAGTGTAGTAATGATAATAGTATTAGCAGTAATGTTATACATTTATAATTAGGTCACAGTTTGTATTTGTTTATTTTTATTGAAATGATTGTACTGTGTGAAATCGAACCGCCTAACATTTGTAATAGTGTCTACAATGGTAGAGTGAGCATTCACTAAAAATATTAATTGAAAATGAATTTTAATAACAATACTTTCTATTATTCTTTCAAATGAAGAGATTCTGAGTACGTTAGTCAAATGTCTTGATAGAGGCCAGTTATCAAGCTGCCGAGAAGGCTACTGTCATAGTTAAGGGCTGTCATCTATCGATTGCGACGGGAACTGACGATTACTTCGTGATATAACGTGAGTGCACTCACCGAATCTCGAATCTTCCGACCCCGACCCTATACTATACTAGACGCTGCTTATCTTGCCTGTTCGATAAAATTACAGCAATCACAATGACGCCATCACTCTATTCAAACTAAATTTGTATGTAAGTATATATCTTCACGACAGGTCCCTTGCAGGGTAGGCAGAAAGAACCGAACGCCATAATTAAATTTAACCGTCATAAAAATATTGGTTCTAATATTTAATGTCATTACTCAAGGAGTACATACCCTTATTATTTTGGAGTACAAATCCGCGACACCATGTACCTACCGGCGGCAAACGTCGCTTCATATTTGCAAAATAGTAAAATCGGTTTGGGTAATGTAAATGTATTATTGCAAACGGATGTGAATTTGTGGTTTGATAATTTCGAGATATAGTTTCAAAAAGTCAATTGTTTTATAATATATTATAGTAGATACGCATATCTCTGGCGTGCTCAATCGACATGAAAAATCCATTAGAGTTGTTTGCGTCGGCTAGGATGGTGCAGGCGGCGGCGCAGTGACCGTGCCTAAACGGATTTGTTCCTTCTGTGTCCGTTGCATCCTATATGCATATTATGTGCATCTGCGTCATCAAATCCTTTATGGATGTTTATTTCTATTCTCTTTCCTACATAGGAATCAATGTTTATGTACTTATTACGGATTTCAATTACTAACGGGTTAGGTGTCTTTTATTGATATACTACCAAAAATAATATATTCTACTTATTTTTTAATCAACTCACACTTTCGGTATGTAGTATTGCAACTTTTGCAATTTTAATTTTCTTTCCTTTGTATTCATTATCATCTTCTATTGACATTGGGTTGAAAATGTGTGTGAGCTTCCTTTGCATGAAATAAACAATACATTTTAATTATTGCACGCATATTCATGCAATGAATTAAAAACTTTTATATTTTTTGTTATGCTATGACAATTATGTAAATCACTATTTTGTTCAATATTAGGTACACTTCATCCATTGCAATACCATCAATATGTTATTTTTTGCACAGTTTCCAAATCTTGTTGTACCTACGTACCTAGACATTAGCTACAATAGAGGAATAACGCTATTAGGGTACTTTACTCTTTAGATCTCTGCAGCCGCAGAATCACGTTTTAAAGCAAATAAAATCATATAGTTACTCATTCCTTAACTTGATAGCGAAACATTTCGAGTCGAGTAATTAAAAAATACACTGTCATTAATTTGTATCTAAAGAAATTATAATTTAAAGATAGAACACGAGGAGTGGAGAGGTGGGCACGGGAGAGAGTAGAGACGTCATTACCGCAATCAAAGCACCGAATCCACAGTATGCGCGCTGCACCCCGCCCGCCGCCGCCCGTAACGACGAGTGCTCTCGATAAAAATTAAAAACACGTGCAAGCCCAGCCTGAGGAAAGTTTTAATGAGAGTACACGGCTCGCTCTCCACCCGCTGATATAACCGCATCTGTATGAACACGCACATTCTGGGGATAAAACTGAGGAATGTACCTACCTACTGAAATTAGAAAACATTGAAACTGTTTGGGTAAACAAGCCAATTGAACCTATTATAATATTTTACAGGTTTTGTTAGCTTATATTTTAATGTCGAAATCGAATCTACAGCGATGAAATGTAATGACTGTTGTATATGAATTCAATGCCTCTTTATCATATTCCAAAAAATAACTACATATATGAATATTATTTACTACATATTTTTATAGTTAATATTATATAAAAAAGAGGCCGGTTTGCAAATTCAGCTTTTGTAAATTATTTAATATTGTTAGAGAACCGTAAAGAAATAAAATAATATTGGTATTGAAATTGAATAATGACGATATCTCGATCTAAAATATCAGAATTTTGAGGTGCTACAACAAGGAAAAGTAATAAATAGCGAAATAATCCTGTGTCTAAACGAAACGAAAGAAACCCAATTACACTTTCGCACCGGTATATCTGCCGTGTAGCTAAGATTAACAGCGGCAATTACCACAATGGAAATGAACTTTGAAGTTCATTGCAATAGCCGAAGTAAAACTATCGTTCGAACTCACAAGAAATTTAAGCAAAGAAATTTAAAGAAGTATTTTGAAAGCAGCTCGACGGCCGCGCACTATATAGGTTATTCTACTTTATTCTATTTTTCTACTACACGATAGAAAACTGTGATAGTAAATTGTTACTTAAACACATTGACTCCGGCATAATAGACTGCAGAATCATCTAAACGCGTGATAAATTGTCCTTTGTTGCAAGTAATTTTGAAGTGTATGACGAGCTCGGTGGCGCGGTGGTGAAACGCGCTGTTTGACACCAACGCTCGTGGGTTCGATTCCCACACAGTACAAACATTTGTGTGCATGAACATGTCTGTTTGTCTTAGTCTGTGTATTTTCTATGTATAAAAAATATGTATTTACAAAAAAAAATGTATTTACGTACCTATGTTTATTAGTTGTCTAGTAGCAATAACACAAGCTTCGCTTACTTTGGGGCTAGATGGCGCTGTGTAATTTGTCCGTAAATATTTATTTATACTCACCGGCATGTGATGAATTCACGCTTCAGTCAGCGACGTATCAAAAGGTAGACACGTTATACACCACGTTATACATAATGGTATCGTATTTTAAAGTGGCGCAAGTAGTACTGTATACTATGTCCACGTACAGTTATTTATTATGACACTTTGCTCTAACAAAGAGACAAATGATAAATATATGTCGGAACGTGGATATAATTGTCGTCAGGTGGCTCGTTGTTCATGGCGAATAAAGCGAAATACTAGCGTAGTTAATCTTCTCAATATTTAATCAGCCAATTACCACAATAATTTTAACAAAAGTTATGCTTAGATCGTAGATTACAACGGATTCAAAATGCGGTGGACGCGACACGTGCGATTGGCTCCATTGTTCGATTCGTAATGCGCTTCCAATGACGGTATCTCATCTTGACGTTTTTGACAACTGACCACAACCGACATTTCGAGCAAACCATAACAAACACAACCGGCGTTGCCAATTCAACGATGTCGATTCCACCCAAGCGCCGACTTGACATTTTGATCCATTATTATTAAAACTAGCATCACGGGGATTGATTTCTTCCGGGCTTCTCAATATGGTGCTGCTACCTCTGCGACATATATATAAATCATACCTGTCGTTAGAAAGAGATGAATATACATCTTAAAAGATTTACGCTATTTGGAGAAGCACGTATCGGCGCAACACGAGAGCGTGCCCAACTGAATGCGAGTTGGGCAATTACGGTAGTGTGCGAGTGCCTGCCGGTGCTAGTTCGGATGAACTAATTGATGGCGGAAGCATACAAAGCAGGTTTGGTCAAATTCTATGTAAATTTGTCTTTCGCGTTTTATTTAATTAACGCCTGAATCTATTAACTGTTTAACATAAAATAGGACCTTTAAAATTATAAAAATGTCAAATTATGTCATACAAGCCCTAAAAACTCTTCTCGATAATTCCATTTTCACTACGAACGACCAACTTCAATATACCTTGATGAAAGATTTCCCGCCAATTAAAAAAAAACACGATGTAATTCAAACAGTTATGACGAGCCAGTAACCAAAATTTGCATCGAAGACAATTACTTAGATAATAGTGCATGCGTACAGTGCAACTTTACGTAGGTATACTAAACTGCCTAAAAAGAAATATGAATGTGGGAATGCGAATAGGTAACTCAGTGGTCAACATACAGATGACGCGGTATTAATAGCAGAATCACCATCCGAACTGCAAACACTAGTTACAACAATGAAAGATGATTGTATGAAGAAAGGCTTACAATTGAATGCGAAGAAAACCAATATAATGTTATTTGATAGAGAGACAACCAGAACGAAAACTTCTACTACCAGCCGTAATCTAAGCCAGAAGGCACAGCTAACTGTACACAACGCGGTGCTAACCCCAACGCTAACTTATGGAAGTGAGAGCTGGGTATGGCAGAGAGAGCATGAAAGTAGAATAAATGCGGTCGAGATGAGAGCATTGCGCAAAATTTGTGGCATAACGCTTGCTGACCGCATTCGTAATGAAGACGTGAGAGAAAGAGTTAGTCTGAAAGAGAGTGTCGGTGTTAAGATAAGAAAGGGCATGCTCCGTTGGTTCGAACATGTAGAAAGAATGCGGGACGAAAGAATGACGAAACAGATATACAATGCAAAAGCGGAAGGATGTAGGAGCCGAGGAAGACCGAGACTAACCTATCATGACCAAATTGGTCGTGTTTTATCAGAAGGTGATATCAGGAGCCCCAGGAACCGGCGAGCGTGCATTAAAAGAGCTATGAATGTCACAGAAGCGAGTGAAGTATGTAAGGACCGCGTCTTATGGCGCTCGATTCTCTCTGCCTACCCCGCAAGGGACTTGGCGTGAAGATATACATACATACTAAACTGGCACATATTTTTTAACAAATAACCATGAAAGGTACCTGCCATGGTATTATGTAAATTCTGTTACATAAAGAGATATTGAGTGACATAATACTCGTATACTTACTTAATTACCCGCAGTTATCACTATTACTCCCATCACAAGAAGTAAAATAATCCGCGCAAACAGAAAATTCCACGTAATAGGGTCACAGTAGTCATGTAGCCTTCATATTTATTACCTTGACAAGCAATGCAGACCGTCATTACTGGGTTTTAATTACCTATCTATTTTCTGAACATACTCGTGTTAATTATGAAAATGGAAAAATACTTTCTTTATTAAAATTGTCTATTATCCCAATTAGTTCCACCAAAAATTATAGAAATATGCTCTGTGGACCTGCAAGTACCAACTCTCACAAAGAAAATAAGAAATACCTATGTTCTAACTATTTGTAAACCACATTTAACGACTGTAGCAAAACTAGTATCCCAACATCTAACAAACGGAAAAGAATTTCAATACTGGCTAAGTAAATGTTACTTTATTGTATAGTCAGAGGTGATATTGTAGAAAATAATTTAACATTTATACACTCATATACGAAATGTGTTTTTATTTGTTAATGCCGCACGCTGCCGCACGTTTTTTAAAGTGCTTTAATTACAAAAAGTCATAAGATCTGATGTATCTACATTAAGAATTTATTTAGATACCACACCTATAGTATAAATACATTCCCATTATTAATCTTACGTAGCTATTAGTGGGTCACTACCCTTAAAATTTATGCAGAGGCCTCAACGACCCTGAATGATGCTTCAAATGGAAACACTTTTTAGAAAGAGGACTTGAGTATACGCAGCGGATGTTTGTCAGCAACGAGTCGTATGTGCATGCCTTAATATCTCTAAATTATTTTTAGCTAGATAGATAAGTTGCGTATAATGTTAATTTTTCATATTAGTTTTCCGTAGGTACCTCAAAAGGTACCATTGGAACTAAAAAGATTCAAAATGACATTGAAATTCATTTTATAAAAAAGAAAATGAAATAATTACCTAGTCATTGGAATTGAACATACCTACTTAAAGCAACACTTTAGTGATGCCCCTGGTAGGTCAGTTGGTACGGGAAGTACCTATACTGATGTATGCAATGATATTATGTATTTGTAAGTTCATTAGATGTATGCAAGCCCTTTTAGAAGAAGCCAGCGGTCGGCTATATAAATCTAGTCTTAGATTGTTATTGTATGTATTTCTTATAAACTAGAATTTCATTCCATCAATAAGACCATTTTCCAATTATTTAAGTTAATCATTGTGATCGGAATCTCCATAGAATTCTGCATTTCAGACATCTGGTTCTCAAATTTAAACGAGTGATAATTATATAGGTGAAAGTTGTTCCTATATAAGGAGATTTCATAGGGCACACTTCAATAAAACATCACCTAAACGCCTACATATTACGGGAACGTAACAATTTGGTGCAGATTCATAGACAATGAAAATAATCCTATGTGATAATGCACGAATACAAATCCTTTAGTAAGATGCATTTTTATTTTATTCATGCCAGCACTTTTTCTGGCAACATAAAAAATCCATTAGATTTGTGCATCGTTTCGGCGTCGGACGAGCGGGCGCCAACACGCGACGCATACAGCGCGAGGAGAGTCGGGCAGTCAGCACGGCCGCAATTGACCGTGCGTAAGCGGCTTTAAAACGTCCTATCAGCATTTAGCATCAACGTTACATTCGCGTTAACACTGATAGCTATTCTATGTACCCGTCTCAACGAAAATTGGACGTGTCAGTTACTTACCTTAAAAACTCTAAACTGTTTTCCTTTTTTAACGACCAAGGCATTTGCGTTACCTAAGAAGATGCCTATGTTATTTAGCATACATTACATTAAGTTGAAAAAGGGGATCGTACAACATTTCAAGAAGTGATTCAAGTAATCATATTGAATATTTATCACTATAAAATATGGTGAATTTAAATGACCCAAAACAATGTCGATGCGCATTGAACACGGAATGCGTGATGTCATTTGTAAGTAAAGAAACAATCAGCCGTAAAAGCTATTATTGCGATTAATTGACTAATAACAAACAAAATAAATATTAGCAACAAGTAAGTTAAGTGCCAACCTTTGAAATAGCTAATACCAGGAATAAAATACCTAATAGTTTTTACTACTTGCAGATACATACAAATGATTTCACCTGTTTTTACGGGGTATTTTTAAATATATAATCTTTAAACATAGAGTTTGGTCATTTAAAATTATATTTTTGTGGTGATTAATATCATTAATGATAAATTTGAATCACTTTTTGAAATGTACCTACGTATCAAATTATAGCCTAATGTTAAGAGCTAGGGTTACCTTTATATTCGTAATGTAGGTATGTAATTCGTATTATGTATACATAAATATTTTACACAAAAATAAATATTTTACATTATGTAAATACTCATTCCTGAATGCGTAATTCGTTACTTAATTAGCTTAAGCTACTTATATAAATTGGCTACCATGTAGTTCTGACAGAAGATAGATTTTCATCAGGTGGACCGTATGCTTGTATGACTCCCGAGACGTCAAAATGAAAAATATATTATTCCACTAGCTGAATTTAATCAATAATAAATATCCTTATACGTTGGGTAAAGTCGGATAAAAATGAGAATAAATTGTGAGAATCTTGCAAAACAATAGTTGGAAATGGTGTACGCGAGAAAAAGCCGGATGCAAATGCCATTCATATTAATTAGCAAAGCGAGACGGGGCTTTTACGAAATTAGACCGTGATTTCACTGAAGATTTATTGTTGTGTTTGAAATGGTTTTCAGAGCAAAGGTAGCCATTTAGACGGAGGCAAATTGGTGTTGTCAGAGTGGAGTTTAAATTGAATTGACTGGAGTCGCTTGTTTGCCGTTTGCTTTGGTCAGTGACTCATAGTAAGGTGGCAACGTCTAATTTATAGCCTCCACGTGGAAAGTGGCAGCCCGTTGTAATGATTAATCGCCGTCGACTATTTGAGGGCAACGTTATACTCGTAATGTGTTACTTTAAGTAATTTAATTAACTATGTGGGTTTTTGTTGTGATTGATGATATTTTGTGCACGTAAGGTACCCAGGTGAACATGATTACTTCAAAGTAACCCCAGTTTTGTTATTCCTTTCAAAGTGTAGAAATCAAACTCTGTAGCCTCTAGAAACAACGCCCTAAACATACAAATAACGTCAGTAACTGCTATTACTCATACCGAACCGGTTTGTTGACAAACTTTGTTCCTAAAATAATAGCGATATTTCTCCAACGCTAGGATATATCGTCATGATACATTTTACTATAAATAGACTAAATAATAAAAAACATTTGTTACAAAATTATGTATTAAATAAAGTTTTAATTATAACACATACTGAATACAACCGGGGAGTTTCCGTAATAATAAAATATTGTCTAGTTTTATAACAGTTTTGAGAAACTTGATAACAATACTAAATAATTTACATTTATTACACAAGAAAAGGAAACACATATCACTCGACCTGATAATACCAGTGCAACATAATTTAACAGCAGAAATGCAAATAAAATGCTAGACAATATAGGTAGGTACGTAAACAGTGCCTAATTTCAGTCATAAATTCAACTAATTTTCGTATTTCAAAATAACTAATTAATCACAATGATACATAGAAATTCTTATTTCTTGGGGATTCCTACACAGGTAACTAGCGCCCGATTACAAAACTCTCCAAATCGTTACATACTCGTACTTCTTCTCGAAGTTATTAGGCATATCATTACATTGCCGTGACGCTACAGAAAAGAGATATAAACAATATTTATTTAGCTTTTTAAATCTCATATACCAACGCTTCAGTTAGAACCCTTTGGTCGTCACTTTTTGAAAACACACTGGGAGGACATGATTCGTGATCGATTTGACTACGACCTTCACTTCGGTGCGCACCAGTGTGAATGCAACGATTTCGAAAGTTTCAAGTCATCCTAAATGTTTAATACCTCCTGTGACGACGCAGCACGGCGCATTGCAGTACACCAGGACAGTGCAGCGTTGGCGTACCATGACAATTGCATTAATTTAATAGACGCCCTGATGATGTAATGTCAAGCGCTAATTCCGTAG
The DNA here is from genome assembly GCA_947507595.1 of Pyralis farinalis. NCBI lineage: Eukaryota > Metazoa > Arthropoda > Insecta > Lepidoptera > Pyralidae > Pyralis > Pyralis farinalis. The sequence continues at coordinate 20,214,488 of OX382259.1, read as the reverse complement.
ATGTCGATTCATTAACTACAGTATATTATGGATATCATTAAATATACGAGTTATAAAAAAATACGAGCATTATTCTAAAGATGACAATTTTATTATTTATGTATTTACCGAATAATTCATTTTTTACTCGAGTGGCGCTAATGAACCCGTAAACAATCCTTTATGCATAGTCGCATGATAAGTGCATGTCAATCTTGACATTTTGACCTTTATATCGTTCTAATGTCGTACGTAACAAGTCACAATCGGTTCCAGTGTGAAGCGTGATCTACTCTTAATTGTACAAATAAACAATTAGTACAATTTGTTTTATAGATGCTGCAATTATACAAGTAATCATTTTAAAATAATTTCTGCTTATTATTGATGTCACCCGACATCTAAAACAAAAGCGTTTTTAAAATTGGAACGGCATACTAATTGTCAGTGCAACAAACTTATAGAATGGTATCTTGTAGATATTTACATGTATACGTAAAGATTTACCACGGTTCCCTTTTTAAAGACAATATAATGTAATGACCCAGAAAAGGACGGATAACTTAACGGATACTTAATTTAAAATATTTAATCTGCCATATCTTGTAGAAAGAAATAGCATGATCTGCATACCTTAAAAAGGTTTAAAAGTGAGGTCAGTGCGTAACACGTTTTTATTTATGAGTCAAATAGAAGCAGTCTGTTTCTTAGTATATATGTCTGTGAAATAACTCTCAGGTGAAAATCTCTGATGAGGATGATCTCTGATGAAAATCAATAGTTATGGAAATACAACGCTATCAACGCTAAGAATCAAAGTCAAAGTTTAAATTTATACTTCAACGCCGTGGAGAGGCGAAGCGAGACGATCGAGCCGCTAGGGCATCAGTGGTGGCGGTTTCCCATAACATATGGCGGACAATCACAATAGCCAAGTACCTAATGCATTCATCTGATCTGCATTCCATACCAAGCTGCAGTAGATACTGATGGTAGTTGGTGGCTGCCTAGTCCCGTGAACTAACTGATGACGAAGGGACACAAAGTAATTTAGATCAAATTGCCTGCAATTTACACGGATTATGTACGCTCATCTTATTTTTTATCTTAAGCAAAGTGTTTAGTAAGTACGCGTTATTCAAAACATACAGTAAAGATTTCTAAAAGTTTGGGTTTAAAATAAATCACCCATAGGTACATTTTTTTATATAAACAGGCAGTTCGTAGGTAATAATCTAATGAATAATATGACTTGATAGCAAATAAATATCAAGTTTTAAAACTTAACCTGAATTCCATTAAAACCATAAGTGTAACAAAGTCATTAACACAAATATCCCATATGTATAGGTACCTACTTACAACAAGATCTAAATTGAGCGTTCACACTTTGTTATTGAAACTATTATTATAAATACTTAAATTTTAGTTTTCCTTTTGTTTGTTATTGAAATTGTTCAACGAGTACCGATAATACATAATTTGTTGTAGCAATATTTGACGTTATATATATTTTTAATCATTATTACCATTACAACAGTAGGTAAACAGAACACAATCATGTGCATTATGGGCGGCAGAGGAGGAATTGCCCAATGAGAGGTTCAAGGATTTAATGATCCGAAGGGGTAATTACTGTCGTCGTGCACCGATAATGTAAATGTTTCGTTTTATAACACGAAAAGAGGTGAAGGGAAAACTAATATCTATTATAAATAGTATATAAATGCAAAATAATATGGAACAATCTACACATATAAATAAAATTGAAGTGTCTGTATGTTATTTCAAAATAAAGCCTTTATCTTAAGATAGACAGACAGACAGCTTAAGCTCATATTATTATTTTCACGTTACCAAAGCCTAAATACGTTTGTTTGTCCGGGCTAATCTTCGAAATGGCTGAACCGATTTTGACGGGACTTTCACTGGTAGGTAGAGGACTTTTCAGAGCAGAATATGGGGCACTTTTTATCCCGTAAATATTTAGGGTTCCTGCGTAAAAAATGAAAAACTGTTAATATTAGGGAGAAATATCTTCCCCTTCGGGGGACTATGCGATTTTATTTTTGTTATTTTCATAGAATACGTATTTTTTGTGACATTATTTTATGTAATAAAATTAAAATAACTATACGTTGCCTCCCGTAAAGGTGCTGTATGAAAATTGAATCGCTCTATGGTTGCATCTACGACCCTGAACTTTATTTTTTTTAAACAGAAAGAATTTCAGGTCTGCAGAGAAATAAAGGCTACTAAACGCCCAAATCTCATGCGTGCGAAGCCGCGGGCTTCAGCTAGTTTCAAATATAAACGTATTAACCCTTCGAAACCCGTGTGGTCATATATGACCGCGAAATGTATGGGAAACCCTTCGAAACCCATGTGGTCATGTATGACCGCGAAATGTATGGGAAATGGTATATAACGGGTTCTGAAGGCTTAAAATATAGGATATATGTGTTTTATTTGTCAATAAGCAATCAAAGAAAGAGATTTTTCAGTTTCAATCTTAGACACTAAGTAATATCTTTTTTTTAATTTAGAGCCTTATGCCTGTTCACAATAACTAAGTTAGCATGTAGTTAAATTTAAAAAAACTCCATTACTAAACTGGACGTTACAAAGGCCAGATGCTTTACTTGCGTTATAAGGCTAATTATGCAAGTGTGATTAAAATATTTAAAACACTTATGTCTAATGACCTAATGAGGGTTATAACAGCAGGCGCACGACGCAGTAGTTGCATGTCCATTTTTTACTTTTACGATGCCCATGAAGGTATCCAAATAAGGAATAAAGTTCATAATTTACAGGCAATTTGATTTAAACTACTTTGTGTGCGGGCTCCCGATTAGTACGTACGAACTACTGCCGGTCTGCCGGTCTGTTTGTTCATAAGAGAGATATTAGATTTTTTATATTTAACGATTTCTGATTGTTCCTTAATATTCAATTTTCTATTTTCAATTTATTTAGGAACAATTAGAAATAGTTAAACATCAACCGTTAAACGTCAAACAACGGAGCAGCCATGGCAGTGGCGGCATGCATCTACTAATGGTAGTGGGTGGGTGCCGGCCGGCAGTAGTTCGCACGAACTAATCGGGAGCGGAAGCACATAAAGTAGTTTAGATCAAAATGCCTGTAAATTTGATTTTCGCATAGTAACGCCTGAATCTATTAACTATTTAAAGTTCATAAAAGCAGTATTTAAGTCATGTATACAGTTCCAGTCTGAAAAACCCACACACTTAGGTACATATACACGAACAAACACGAATTATGACAAATACGTTTTAAAATGCATAGTCTTTATGACATATTCATATAACATAATATTATTTAACTAACATACTCAAAACATTCTTAATCATAAATATGTTGGTTATGTACGCCTGACAGCAATAAAAATCACCTAACTATTTACCTTATACAAATTTGTGCTCGATTTATCTTAAGTTATATTTTTGCCTCATTTAATGTCATTAGTCTTTTTTAACTTAGATAATACAATCATTTATTTCAAGGAATCAAAACATTTAATGTAAAAAATGTAGCATTACGATTTTAAATAGTTGAAGGGCGTCGTATATGCTGCTCTAAATATATTACAACAATGTGACTAGTTAGGCAATTAAAATAAATGTAACTAGAAAGTAAACGCAAAAACATACGGTCTGCCTCGTATTGATATTTAGGTGTTGTACAATAATCGTCAGGAAAAGGCAACTGCGCCACTAACTCATTTGACCTAAGTTTGACAAAATCAAGATCTCTCACTCCTTCAAATTATAACAGATTTTGTTTTAAAAAATTTACCTCTTAGAGAATTATTATAATTATTTGCTGTTTTTATGATATGCTTTATTTTAAGAAAGTGGTGGCACTGTATTTCAAATCAAACCAATAGTGTTAAAGTTCGTGGGATAGGTGACTAACCCTTGGTAGTCTTTTAACGGACTCTTCTTTCCCCCATGAAATTTAACACTATTGGTTGTACCTTCGGTGTTAGCTGATGTCTATGGTCGCTTATCGTAAAGTGACTCGCATGTTTGTTATACCTCTTTCATATAAAAATGTGGTTGGGGCGATAAATACTACACTTCACTACACAATCATAGTGATCTTACAATTTCATATTACTTAAATTAATGAAATAATAAAATAAATGTACTTATCATATAATTTTATGAACTAGCACAACTGAATATAAAAACATGAAATGTAGTCCTACGAATTTGGCATTTACAATATTTTATAATAGGAGATCACACTTACAAAAAACCTCAATAAAAGCCAGCAGACGCTATTTTAATGCGGCAAGATACTTCAGTATATTCAGCTGTACCACATTTCAGCAATTACGTTTCACAGCTACAGCCGCACCTCGTTACCGACCTGCCGTGGCATGCCTACATATGCTCAAGTCTTGTGACAAATACAATGAGTTCTAAATCGACATTGATATACTTTAGATGGGTCTTCCCACTGATGTCAAAATAGTAAAAAAGGTTGTTTCCGTCAGGCGATGAACTTAATTTCGACACACGTTACTCCGACCTCGCCCGACTTGAATACCGTATAGTAAGTTCAGTTAAAATTACAACATTTTGTTTTGTATATAAAGCACAGAGTAACTACAAGTTCCAAATATTTGAATAAAAATATAATACAAAACGCTATTTATAAAATACATTCATTATTAAGGTTTTTTATTGTTTATACGCAACAATACTTATCTTTATCGACATTATAAAACAGTCGTGATACAGGATTCCAATATACACATAGAGTATATACATAAATACAATTGAAATTAAAAAAATGTTTAACCCTGTAAATAGATTGAAATTGACAGCATTTTATAATATTTTTTACCCACAGATGAATTAATTTTTTATTGGTAGAAAATTTGACATTTAGTTGATTCTTGACCCTGACATGAGGTCTGCCACTATTTCGTCATCCTTCAATAAATTTACACAAAACAATATTGTTTTTAAACTTTTCGAGGGTGTAACTAAGAAACATGCGTAAAAAAATATTGTTTATATATTAGTGGTAAAAGAAAAAAGTACAGTAATATAAAAGAACAGTTTCAAGTTTCAATTCTAATTTTATATTCACAATATAGAATCACAACCAAAATTATAAAACATTAAAGCAAAATCTTTTTCCACTAACCTCTTATTTCACAAAACTATATTAACTACTTTTTGATTACTTAATCTTTCTTACCACCGAGTATTTTGTATGTCGTGTTGCGACTATAGTAGCGTAACATAAAATATTTTTTATGCATTTGTAGAAGAAATTTATAAAAACCTCTCTTCAGCAATTTTCACAAAAAAAATTGCGTGCACTACCTACTGCCATAAATTATAACCGAGGATATTTTCAATGTTCGCTCTGTAAAAGTATGTGATATGACACTAGTTTTGATGTTAATTAAACAACATCTATTAATCGATATTATAATCAAAACCAACTGCCTTGGCATTTTACACCTATTTCTTCTTCCATTTTAGTGATCAGAAATATTTACATTAGTCAAATTGAGTTAAATTTACATATTTCTAAACTGTCGAATTATTTAATATATCACTATGTACAGTACATAATCGTATATTATTACAAACGCTATTAAAAATGAGGAACTTTCATTTTAATGTTCTAATTGGTACCTAAATAAATAAGATTGCGTCAACGTTCTTTCGTTATTATTTGAATGTATGTAGGTAATAAATGGATCTTGATAAATTTACCTCTCTCGTCTGATTTACTAACCAATGTCGCCCCATTATTTTATTTTCTATTCATGAATGAGTATAAATTGTAAATTTATATTGAAACACAATTAAATAGGTAGGTACAGATAACTACAAATTGACATGGATTGCATCATTGCAAGCCTTCAGTTTTATCAATTATTTCATCATTCATCATTTCTCTAAGTAATAATTTGTCATCGTTATACCGTTAGTTTAAAAGTAACTTTCTTTAATCGACAACAAACTCATTTACCTTACTCACTTTATTATACCTAGTAATGAAGTAAATATTGTTTAATTACTAAGAACACATTAGGTTAAAGGAAGAAATAAGCATTGCGTAATTACGAGTATAGATTGAAAAGTTCGCGCCATAGCCCACAAACAAAAGTAAATATACTTTAATAGATTCAGGCGTTATTTTACGAAAGTCAAAATATGTTACAAATTTTTTTTTTTGTTTTTTCGACGTAAATTGCATATAGCAACATGCATTTCGTTTATCTGCGTTTACAGCTTCAACACCGGTTTTAGAAATAAAGCCTTCAAGTTCTTTAAAAAATAGATTTACTGCAGACTCAACCTCTTAATTTTTTTGAAAATCTATCTGCCAATGTGTGAAAGTCTGGCGGTGTCAAATCGGAGTGTAAAATTGGGAGAATAAGCCGCGTGGTTATTATATGGTTTCTCTTTTCGTAAGGTAGTCCAACATTGTAGTATTTGTTAAGAGAACTGGCCCTCATTATTTATATAAATGTCATGTGGGTACTTGGGGCGTGGTAACCGATCAGTCGAGAATAAAACCTTGTTGCAACTACTTGTGTTATTGCTCTTTGTTTAAAGTCGACTCCCGTTTTCGCATATAGTACATAGTTTTTTTTAAACCGCGCTTTATATCACTTTATCCTTTCTCTTCTTCTTCGCGTTATTAGTGAACCATTGAGACATTGTTTCCCTTGCAAGTGGACTTTGAGAGTGCCCTTAAGCCGTACGAAATACAGTACGAGTGGCCGTGTATACCATTAAAAGTTTACAATTATTATTAATTACCTACTGATCTGTAGTAAATATGTAATAATAATACACTGAAGTTTACCTTCTTATGGTCTCATGTTAGACGACCCGCTTTGTTAAATGACTCGAGTTCTTTACTTAAAAGACTTGCGACTAAGTATTGAACCCCTTAGTAAAGAGCTCGAGTTGTTGTATTGACGCTAGTCCTTTCTAATGACTCGAGCTCTTTCACATTAGTAACAACACTCAAGTCGTATTTTTGGCGTCAAGTCTTCAAAATCGAGGCTAGTCTTAACTATATATTTTTTTTAAGATTTAAAAGCCTCGAGTCCTTTCATCACCACGTGTGACCTACCCTAAAAAGATATGGTTTGCCGTCTGGGTTGTGTAGATCTGACGGCAGTTGCTCCATGTCAAAATCAGTATATTTGCCGAATCTTTAGGCGTAGGTAGCGGACCCCGCCAATCCTAATGGATTAGGGGACTGGATAACGCTAGAAAGAAGGCTAAACTTTATGTCACATTATTTGCACTAGCTTATAATTGCTGTAATTGTAGTAGCACAATTTTACACTGTGACAACCAAAGAATTGGTAATAAAAATAAAAAGTGTAATTGAATGTGAGGTCGCAAATTTTTCAACCACAATGGTGTTACTTGAATCAGGGATATAGCAATCCATACAATTTACAATGTATTTGAATGTCTATTTTATTGACTTGAAAGCAGAAACCACCATCAATCTTAATAGAAGCAATGTTACAGAGTACACTTTTAATCATTTTAATTGAAGAAAATCTACCACCCACCCGTGGGATCAATATAATGATGAGAATAACAACTCAAAATCTGTCACATATATCAAAGTCATGTGAGAATCATTAATAGATTGATAAAACCACTCTAACTTCATAAGTTTGTGTTGATAATCTATTTATCTATCTATATTTTCATGGCAAAGCCTTTAATGTAGGTAATAATACTGTAATTAATAAAACATACCCAATGTACATATTGGCCATATGAAATGCTTAACTAGCCCATAATATGTTTTTGTTAAAACATTGTAAATTGAAATCTATTATTATTTTGTGAGTAAATTTGTGTCTTTTGTTAAGAATGTTTTTGTGATATTTTAAGTAGTTTTTACAATATGTAATCATTATTATTCATTTATAGTTATTTAACCGAATAATCCCATGCATAATCACACATTGTCTTAATTGGGATGTCAAAACATGAGCAAAAAGTTCAATGATATTAGCACTTAAATCCCAAATCGGGGATATAGCAGTTCATACAATTTACAATGTATTTGAATGTCTATTTAGTGCTTTAGATATAATCTGTCACAAACATGGGGGAGGCAACGGCATATCAATCAACTTACATACTTCCAAAAGGAAATTTTTAAGTATTGCTGCTTGATTATCTTTGGAGCCATTCAATGCTATTGTTGGTATAAAAGTTGGTTTCACCATATGAGTATCATCTCCATGCTTCTTTAATAATGCTGAACCATGTTCAGTGGAAGCACAGTTGCTGATAGGTTCCGGAATAATCTTCAGTTGAGATGCACACTAAAATAACAATATTAGCACATAATATAATACATTCATTAAATAACATAAATTACCAGGTCACTCACATATATAGTCAGAAAATTAATAAATAGGTGATTTGTATTTAAAATATTATGATAATGAAGTTAATCACAATATATTTATGTTGGACTAAGGTATTAAACTGTGAAATTTATTTTCATTTTTGGACTTGGATTTGGATCAATTTTGGTAACCATGTGAACACAACTACGGTTTATATTTGTAATCTTTAAACTTATTTTATACTATGTCAGCTGGCAAACAAGCATACGGCGTCATTATGTAAATATAGTTACTGTAGCATTATGAAGCCTTGCAATATAAATTGCCTCCACACAAATATTTTCTGAAATAATTCATGGTTTCATGAAACTAAACAAGGATTAGACTACATACTAACAAATAAAATTACCCTTGCAAGAGCTCCATCAGCATCTAAATTATCTGTGATCATACACTCTGTAATCTTCACAGCTGTTGTCATATTGCTCACGGCCTGAATGGCACATGCATGAATTTTGTTAGCATAGCATTCTTCTTCTCCATGTTGGCATATAAAATAATACTGACCTTTGTCTTCTTTGGTCTGTAAAAGTAGTAATGACATTGGTCAAAAGAGTCAGGTGTAACTTTATTAACCCGTTGAGGCCCGAATGGTCTGATCAGACCTTGCATGTTACGGCAACAAGTATATAACGGGCCTCAACAGGTTAAGGTCCTATTCCTATTATTGTTATTATATTGCAACAATCAGTAGCAGAAAATCAATATTTGTTTGTTTGATTACACAGCTTACAAACTACAGAATGAATCGGTGTAAGTACAATACATGATTTGTTTAGCTCTTGAAATCAGGCCCTTAACCTGTCAGACCCTGTTATATACGTTTTCACATACATTTCGTGACGCAAAAGCGGTCCGCGGGTAATGAGAGATTAACCCGTCGAGGCCCGCTATGTACTTTTTACACGCATACCGCCATAAGCCTGGTCATATATGACCTATGTTGGTGCTCAAGGGGTAAACAACGCTTAAAATGGGTATTTTAGGAGACAAGCTATTTTTTCATTATACACTACACAATGAGTTCTAAATATGGCATTTCACATGCCAAAGTATTAACCCGTTGTTTACCGGGCGGTCGTTTACGACCACAAAATGTATGGGAAAACGTATATAGCGGGTTCTGACCGGTTAACAATTACTTTTTGAATATATGAAGTTGTTGTATACAACAATATGAGGTCTAATAATTTTATGACAGTATACATGCACAACTTTTACATAACCAAATTTCAAATTCTAGACTTCATTCTATTTATGAGAAAAATAGGTATAGACAAATAGTCATCAGTGACTTTCAACCTTGACCTTCGGCCATGGAGATTTTGTAATAACAAAATTGTAGTATTTTTCAGAAATGGTAAAAATATTTTTCACAAGATAATTAATGAAACTTACTGTGGCTTTCCCATAAGGAACTAAAACTATGTCCAAAAACTCTGATAGTTTCTCAGTCACAGGTCCCAGATGCCTAATAAAAAAGTGTTTTGAGTCTGGACATAATGCTTCATAGTAAACTCTAACTTTTACTTTATCTTGTTTGTGTTTATTGAATTTGTCATCTTCTAGCTTCACTATATCAGGCTGAAATAGAAAATAACATATAAATTTCCTAAAGTTTATATGCTGTTTAATATATCAATTTTAATTTTCTCATTTCAAGCATAACACAAGTTACAGAATTAAGACAAGAGAATTCATTTATATTATAGATACCCGTTAATAATATTCATTAAAGTAGTGCTGTAAAGATAAATAAAAACATGCAAGCTTTTTCTCAAAAATTAACAATAGTGTTCATTTGAAGTATGGCATTATGTTGCTCACCTCTGATATATCCGCAGCTTTATGCGGTAATAGTCGGAAAAATTGCCACATGATCAATGCAAGCAGTACCACCACTATTAACCTGTATCGATTGCACGAATAAAATGCCATTTTATTGACGACTTACAAGAACATAATATGATATGATAATTAATAAATAAGACACAAGTTATTTGTCTCAAGGTGCTTGGCGTTTATTATAGAAAATGATTGACATACATTACGTCTCACGCACTTAAATTGCACTGTTCACAAAGTTTTAATTTGAAATTATTGTAGTGTAGACAGAAGTAGTGGTATTTTCATTTTCATGGCAATTTTTTTTCTTTCACGTTTCTGTTTTGAATGACATTGACACTTGTCAATCCATTTTTATTTGACAATTTTTTTTTTTTTGGTTCTTTTTATCCCCGAGGGGAAAGGCAAAGGGATCTAGCCCATACAGCCAAGTCATCAGTTTAGAACCATTTGAAAATCTTAATTCTATGTTCCAGCTTCAGGAACCGTGCTCAAAAAATACTTGGGAAGGGTACTTCGACCCAATCAACCCAGTTTAAATACTACCCGTAAAACGATAGGAATTTTACAAGGTTTTCTTGATGAACTTATTCACGTCTTCAAAAAAGTGCATAAACGTGTTATATTTGAGTTTTTCATTATTGTATAATTGCACTAGCACTTATGTTACAAAACACTATCGAAATTGTCACATAAAACTAATTTTACACTGAATTGTAAAAATTTCAAGTATAAGAACAATGTCACTCGTCAAAAGCGCGGGAAGAAGTCCTTTATTTGACAAGTTGACAATAGCCGGCCGGTGTCATTTTTTTTTTTTTGGTTCTTTTTATCCCCGAGGGGAAAGGCAAAGGGATCTAGCCCATACAGCCAAGTCATCAGTTTAGAACCATTTGAAAATCTTAATTCTATGTTCCAGCTTCAGGAACCGTGCTCAAAAAATACTTCGGAAGGGTACTTCGACCCAATCAACCCAGTTTAAATACCACCCGTAAAACGATCGGAATTTTACAAGGTTTTCTTAATGAACTTATTCACGTCTTCCAAAAAGTGCATAAACGTGTTATATTTGAGTTTTTTCATTATTGTATAATTGCACTAGCACTTATGTTACAAAACACTATCGAAATTGTCACATAAAACTAATTTTACACTGAATTGTAAAAATTTCAAGTATAAGAACAATGTCACTCGTCAAAAGCGCGGGAAGAAGTCCACGCTTCTGTTCATTACCCGTTAGAATCTTCGGCAGAGGTTCTATGTTAAGACAGCCACGTCTTCAATAAATATCAACTTAAGGATAAGGTGTGTGATTCCATATAGCAAAGCGGGAAATCGACACCGAACCGGGTTAAATGACTATGTATACAAACACGAATGTTCCGTCCCGGATCGATGTCGCTTTACCCCGCCCCCTTGGTCTTGGATTTTAGTTCATAATTTTAGAGCATAGTAAAAGCATAGACGTAATAAAAAAAAGCAGACTCCGTCTCCCGAACTAAACACACTGAACACTGAAGCACCGCCAAAGTAAGTCAGTTGCTATACGTACGAACCAATACGCACACATTCACACCATAGTAAGTCTACCGCCCGCCATTACGCACCGACACCTCGCCGCGTGATAACCTTGTCGAAAAAAATAATACTGTCGTGCGTGGTGAAGAGCTGTCAAAACCATAGTGGTACAATTAAAAAAAGCCAAGGGATTACTTTTCATTGGTAAGCAAATCATTTTTCTGATTAAATAATCGTTTTCACTTGAATTAATTTTTCAAAACATTAAGTCGACCGGTGTTACTTTAACTCACATTTCCAAATTAGCGTAAATGTGGGAGATCATTTTTCTTTTGTTCTCTTGTAATTCTTACTTAATTCAGATACCTAATTTTATTTAAATAGTCATATACTTACATCCTATGATTCTTTTACTGAACAACTATTATTCATACCTTTAATATTTTTTAGATTTCCATCGTCAAATGATGCATGGAAGAATGATTGGGTACAAATCATAAGAGTCCAGAAAAGAAAGCGGCTGGATTCCATCTAAATCCAGTGTAATATGCAATATACATTTCGAGGAGTAGCTGCCGTCTTCTGTGAGGTGGAGGTACTTCCCCAGTCAGGGTAACGTCGTACCCTACCTACCTCTCTTTCGCCAGAGCCTCGTCTGGTCATTAAAATTGGTGTATTTGTTTGGGCATTATTTATTTCAAATAATTATGCATTTGTCCTACATAATAAAAGGAATATGTAATGTTATATTTCATATGCTTAATTTATTTTCATCGATTCGAGTTCCAAAGACAGTAACGAATCATATAATTTTTTTATTTCTTTTTAGTTAGTTTCTCTCAAGCTGTGGAATGAGCTCCCAGCCGAGGTTTTTCCAAGGGACTACAGCATGGAGTTCTTCAAGAAATGCGTGAAGAGGTTTTTAGAGGGTCGGCAACGCATGAGTGACACCCCTGGTGTTGCAAATACGGCCTACCTGATGGTAAACAGTCACCGTTACTGTTTACCATCAGGCAAGCCGTATGTTTGATTGCCACCTTAGTGGTATAAAAAAAATTGTTAAAGAAATGGGAAATTTTCTTCCATCTGGCAACCCACTTGATACTCGCACATAGTTACATGCCGCCATTGTGGTGCTTCAGTTGTTTCTCAGCGAAATTCCGGCTGACTATTTTATTACGTCTATGCGTAAAAGTTCATGAGTTATGTTAATCTTGTTTTAGTTTATTTTTAATACATTAAAAGGTATTGTGTATAATTAATTATAGAAAAAGGTTTAGTACTAAATAAAGACAGACGGTACTGAAATGCTTTTTAAAAAAATATTTGTTAAAGGAAAAAAATGAAAACAATGAGCGGGCATGAAAAGAGCTACGAATGTTAGAGAAGCGAGTGAAGTATGTAAGGACCGCGACTTATGGCGCTTGTCGATTCTACCGACATTTTGCTCTAGCAATTACCCTCTTACTAAACCTCGATAGAACAGCATTTAGCTTGCGCTACAAATCAGAATTATTATCAGGATATTGCTAAAGGGTAGCATGCATCATTGTAAGTCTCGTAAGCGGCCTGCTTAAAAGAATTACTTCTTCTTCTTCCACTGCGGTTACACAGGATTCAATGTCTTTTATCCCACAAATAGGTGATCTCGTATGCTAAATCAAAATATTTTATTAATTTATGTTTTTCGGCTTTTACAAGACTACCGTCACGTAGAACAGCATTATCAACAATCACTGCTTAGTTTGTTGGTTAATCTACAAATACAATGTCATAAAGATACAAGATTTATTGGCTACAATAGTATTAGTTAGTGATAATAGATATTGTTACAATAGTTCAATATCTGACAAATTTTTGCGTGCATGGCATACACATGTTCAACAATTATCTAGTAATAATTATGGAAATTTTCGTTAGCTCTACATAACGTTGTGTAATTCCGCATAAATTATCCAACGTCATGTATCCCTAAAGAAAATTTGCATAATTATTACTAGATAACTTATACTTATTATATTCACAGATCATATGTTTCAAAAACGAAAGTGTTTGTTTCTGTACATTTACTTTATTCAGTCAGTTTTAAAGAATTAAACTTTTGTACATCATAAAACCCAGCTTTCACTTGTCTGCCACCAAAGAATCTACCGTTTAGATCTACCACTGCCTTTATGGCGCTTTCAATGCGTTTGAACTCTACAAATATTCTGACTGCCTCATCACTGGGAGAATTAGGCAACTCAAATATCAACACTTTAACTACGTCACCATATTTAGTATTGCATTCTTCTATGACTTCAGGTTCAAGTTCTTCATCTACATCACCTGGCCCGACCATATTCTGTAACGATACAATCATTAAGAGTAATTAAAACTAAACAATAAACTAAAGGGTTCCATAAGTCAAACGAGCTAACTACGTAGAATTAATGTTAATCATTAAAGAGTCCCTATGGCACCTTCGACTTCCATCGTCATACAAGGTCGCTGATACCACTGTATTGATACTCAAATGTCAAGTTTCGTAAGTGGTTTTCCAACTTATAGTCGGTCTTAATGAGAAAAGATAGTCTGGTATGCACAAACGGCGGCGCTGTTATTGCAACACCAAGGCCATCTTTTGTGAATCGCTGACTATTAAAAATTGAAGATCTACATATTAAATAAAATATTATCTTATCTGAATTATGTTATATTGTTTGTATTAATTAATTTATAAAATATTATATATATATACAATGCGACAAGGCTCTTTTGGTTTTTGAGTGAAATTGACAGATGTATACCCCTCTCTTCCACATTTAGGTAATCTTCACGAGATGGACGCATTATTCACATTTCGGCCACGCACCTAACAAGCCTTGTCGTACTGTATCTGGTGTGGTTCAATTCCCACACACTCCACCTCACAGAAAACTCCAGCCAAATAACAACTTCCTGGACGATTGTTGTGTTCCTTCGTGTGAGTGAGGTCACCAATAAGCTCCTAAGGAGTGGCTGTGGTAGCAGCAGAGATAGCACCGCGCGAGTGATACTTAATGTATTACCGCTTTGTATCCGGTGGGGCGTGTTTTTGTATACCCATTACGGTGTATAAAAAAAATAATATGATGGCTGCTTCTCATCAATCGCTGTATGCGTACTTGCCACCACTTGTGGACTTTTTCTTGAGAACAATCTTTCATATATCATAAAACTTATAACACACAATATGTATGACAAAACATTAAATTTACCCTGAGTAACACCACTTTACTAGGTGACTTCATTATCTCTGTAATAGATGGTTCTTGCTTCGAATTACCAGGCGAATTTGAAGCACCATTCGGCGAATCTGCAAATTTGTATGAAATTTCAATTACATAATTTTCAAAAATGTGTTGTGTACTTGATAACCCAACAGGCTTATATTTAGCTCATAGTTA
This sequence comes from Pyralis farinalis, assembly GCA_947507595.1. Classification (NCBI taxonomy): domain Eukaryota; kingdom Metazoa; phylum Arthropoda; class Insecta; order Lepidoptera; family Pyralidae; genus Pyralis; species Pyralis farinalis. The sequence continues at coordinate 20,199,263 of OX382259.1, read as the reverse complement.
TTTTTTAGCACCGCGACCAAAAATCTGTTGTCTTAATATTTAATTAATTGAGATACTACTTTCGGTGTTTACTATTAGTACCCTTACGTTTTATTAAAAAAATCTCTATTATTGAAATTTCTTACTCATAAATAGTCCTTTTCTGATATTTGCCACTTCCTTGAAAACCTCTTACTGAGGCCAATTTACTGATCTTATTAGTTTAGAGTTAGACAATCAATTCCTGTGTATACCTATATATAAATGTATTTCGTGTATCTCGAAAACTGATCTCGAAAATTTGGATATTTTTTTGTAATTAGATAAGGTTGTGGACTATTTTTTTTTTTGTATATATACCATGTATACAAATAAATATAAAAACGCCTAGCGAAGTCGCCCAGGTAACTCAATATTGTTTACTTAAACAATTGCAAAAAATAATGTAATATGTTATAATTGTTATAGCAAGTAATAGTAGCATGATGAAGCATGGTAAATTGAAGACTTAAAACAGAATTCCTGTCATTTTGATTAAGTTTTCATTGGTATTCTCAAGAAAAAAATCCTCTCTTTGTGCATTATTAGACAAGAAATGAATTATCCCTCGCAAGTTCATATATTCAATTTCAACAGTGGTTTGAGGGTGTGTTTTGTCCGTCAGTCCATACTCTACAGGAGTACTAAATGAGATTGCTGTAATTTAACCTGGTCCAGGAGGTGCCGGCGCAGCAAATGCAGGTGGTGGCATGACATTGCCATCTCTCTCGTGTATGATACGCCCGCCACGTTTTGAAGTCTTCTCCACTTGTAGCGCCACTGACATACCCTGCTCTTTCTTACCCAAGCCTTGACCTTCCTACGATTTTATCACATCAATTAGCGTAAGGAATTACTAATACAAACCCTAAATCTAAATAAAACTTCACATAAATATGTTTAATACCTACAACATATCAATCATATCATGTATAAAAGTAGACCTAACGGTACAGAAAACATTATAAATAAAATTTATCAAGTGTGAAATTCATAGCATTACTAAGTTTGTGCTTGATGTGTTGCTGCTGGTTAGAAACATCATTCTATTTTTCGAGTAAGTTTCATATACTTTTAATACGCGTACACTATTACAATTTTTCTCCTTACATACCTCAAAGAAAAGCGGGTTTTACACAGTCGGTAGGATAGACAATCTTTTTTGTAACTAACCATAAAAATGTAGATTTTTCCAAGACACCTTTTAGTTGAGCATATATGTTCCAAGAACATTGGAACATATTTTGGCTACATTTACCTCTCGACATATACAAGTTCACGACAATTACTTGATGATATTTCAAAAACAGCACGTAATGGAATCTTTTAATATCGTTCCAAACATTTATTGTAAAATAAAACACATTTACATTTACAAACACACTTACTCATAAACATTTTTTGAAAGAGATCAAACTGCAGTTTACACCAATATGGGAACTGTTATGGTAATAAATACTATAATAGACAAAATATCAAAAACAATTCTTACAAATTTTATTTTGTATTATTATTATTTTCAGCAGAGATGGTAGGTACCCTGCTGATGCTGCAGCACTGGGAATCTATGAATGGAGTGACGGGAAAACTTCATAGCAATAATGAGCCAAATCAGCACCACGATGTATACATCGCTGTACACATCGTGGTGCTGATCCCAACGCTAACTTATGGAAGCGAGAACTGAGTATTACAGAGAGAGAGCATGAAAGTAGAATAAATGGTATCGCAATGAGAGAGTTTCGCAAAATGTTGGCGTAACGCTTAATAGTAATGAAATCGAAATGATGATATAAGAATCAGAATTGGTCTAAAAGAGTATCGGCGATAAAGCAATAAGAGCAATGCTACGTTGGTTTTGATAAGTAACAAGAATGCAATAGGAAAGAATGACGAAACAAATATACAGCGCGAAAGTAGATGCATGTAGGAAGAAGGCTGCTACTTCCCTACCATGACCAAATTCATCCTGATTCATCAAAAGGTGATGTCAAGAGCTCTAAACCGAGCGCCACGTGACTTGGTTCTTACACACGTCACTCGCTTCTTTAACACTGCTTACCTCGCAAGGGTCTTGGCGTAAAGATATAGATAGATAATAAAATGTTTCAAACCATGTCGATTGCATCGCGTTAATGTTAATACTTGCACTTGTACAGATTCCACTTCACAATTTTATTTAACAATTGTTTTTACCGACCGGTTTCGCCTTTACGGCATTATCAAGGTATTTTATGCCGTAAAGGCGAAACCGGTCGGTAAAAACAATTGTCAAATAAAATTGTGAAGTGGGATCTGTACAAGTGCAAGTATTAACATTAACGCGATGTCTTCAAAATTCCACCAAGTGCCTACAATCAACAGTATCAACATAACATTGTCGATTGCCTACTATTATCATGAAACTTTCGATATATACCTTAAAACCATATTTAGCCATAATTTTAGCAGCAATTGAACTGGCACCGTAGCCTCCGAGTGAGAAACTGGGAGAAGGAGTCGCTGAAGGAACGGCCGCTGGCGGCGGAGAGGGCGTTTCTACTGTAAGAGATGGGGGCGGTGCTATGGCGACGCCCGCTGATCGTTTGGTTATCTCTTCTGCTTCCTCCTCCTCCGGTTGCTGAAAACCACAAAGCCACACAATATACAAGAATCCATTTCACGTCTCCATCATCAGATCAGTTCTAAAACACCATAAAATTATATTGTCATCAAAGTTAAATGAAAATGTCTCTTGACTTATATTCAATCAGTCAAAGAGGTGGATTGACTTTGTAATCTGAAAAATAGTGTACTTTAAAAACTAAATACTTAAAAAATAAATACTTTGCTAACTGGTTTTATTTTTTTACCTGAAAGGTCCCATGTGAATGAAGAACACACGTTGGTTGAGAAACAACCATATATAACCTACAAACGTTTACAATACAAAGAATAACACTCAAGCAATATCATCATTGGTGCTACATCAACTCATCAGGAGCTTACAGAAAACCGCCGTCATTTGTGGGAACAGAATAATTCTTCAGTAAATTCTTATTTTGCTACGGTCTTATGAAAGATGGAGGTACATTCCCAGTCGAGACACAATATCGCTGTGCCCAACCTCTTTTACCAAAGCCTCGTCTGCTAGTTGGAAGGGTGAACAATCTGCAGGCTCTGAATATGGTCAGCCACTTCCACGTGATACATTCAAGCTATGTTATAGGTAAGGTAATATAGTATCTTTGTTACTACCATGGGTATGAGTGTCTTCTCCGGTATGATATCCTCTTCATCTCCGAACCTACTCTTCCGTTTTCTATCAGCTCTGTCATTTCTGTCATTACCATCTAATTGAAGCCTTTTAGCCTGCATTTCTGAAAGGTTTTTCAAAGCAAATTATTAATAATGATGGCTTCAATTTATAAGCTCATCCACATGGTAGCATTAGAAATGTAGGTAAATTAAAAACATTTATAACTTCTTACTTTCCTGTTTCGCAAGAGTTAATAAGGTGATGTAACCACTTTATATCAGGTGGGCCGTATGTTCGTATGTCTCCTGACGTTGTATAAATCTGTGGCTTTAGAAGTGCATTTGCAATAGTCACATAAGAAATAGAGTTGATTTGAAAAATAACATTGGTAATAAGATAAGAATAGACATGCTCCATTAATTTGTACGAGTACATTTAGAAAGAATGCAGGATGAGAGGATGTGGGAGTCCAAAAAGATTGCCAATGTTGGTGATGACCACATACCATCAGGTTGCTCACATGCTCGTTTGACCCGTTTGAGAAAAAAAACCTACCATGTCCAAGTGATTGTGTTTTATCAGAAGATGATATCCAGAAGGTGATTTCAGGAGCCCTAGAAACCGGCGTGCGTGCATGAGAAGAGCAATGAATGTTAAAGAAGCGAGTGAGATATGTAAGGATCGAGTCACGTGGCGCTCGGTTCTCTCTGCCTACCCCGCAAGGGATTTGGCGTGAAGTTATAGATAGATGATATCCAGAGCGTTAAAACCAGGCCAGCGTACCTACATATTAACATTAACAGTTATTATGTTAAAGAAGCTAGTGAGAAAAGTGTTAAGTTCCTAGATCTGAATATCTGCTCTGTATGTTTAGGGTACGTCAGTTTCCCCTTGGCTCTTCTTCCTTGCGTTATCTCGTTTGCTAGTCCATTAAGATTTTCCGGGTCCACTACCTGACTCTAGGGATTTGATGAGGATACTGAGTTTGACATGGAGTTACTGCCGTCAAACCTCCACAATCCACGGGGGAATACATAACATTCTTAGGTTAAGTACTTACGACTTTTGTCAAAGTCAAAATCTTTTTATTCCGTAAAAATGGCTACATTTGTTTGGAATCGTCACAATTTTTTTCCCTACCGTGCAGTTCATGACTAGGTGAGCACTGATAAAAATACTGCCAAAAAACTCAGGCATCCCTCTTTTGGTATCCAAACAAATTTACATAATTTATTACATTATAATTGGATCGACTCAATCCCAGGCATTTTTATCATTAATATAGTCAGATACTTTATAATATGCCCTGCTACACAATTTGGCTTAAATAGTAGTTTTAAATTTGTTTATTGACAATTCTCTTATATTGCTGGGAAGTTTGTTATAGAACCGTATACATTGCCCCATAAAAGAATTACTTATTTTGTGGAGACGGCTTGCATGTAACACAAGATTATGCTTATATCTAGTATTTATGTTATGAGTATCACTCTTTTTACAAAATGAGTCTATGTTTTTATGGACATACAAAAGATTTTCATAGATATATTGCGATGCGACTGTTAGAATATTTATTTCTTTGAATTTTTCTCTAAGGCTCTCCCGGGGACCAAGTTTGTAGATAGCTCTTATGGCTCTCTGAAATATAATTTCTCTTTGAAATATAATTTCTTGGACGTACGGGTTTCCACACGATATTTTCCCTCATCTCCGTGCAAATGATAATAATATATCTAATCTATCTATAACTTCACGCCAAGTTCCTTGCGCGGTGGGCAGACACGAACGAGCGCCACATGACTTGATCCTTACACACCTCACTCGCTTCTTTAACATTCATTGCTCTACTCATGCACGCTCGCTGATTTCTAAGGCTCCTGGCATCACCTAATAATAATAATAATGTAATACGAAAATACGAATTTAGTAGTGCTAGTATGATGTGTGGACATCTGGATCAGGGACCAGTTGGTTAACTGGTCTGGTTCTTTATCCACTACGCTATCAATGCATCGGTTTTCTTCTTTGTATTTGTATAATTCCAGGATTTCAGACATGGTCATATAGCAAAAGTTCACATAATTGTTGACAAAACTGTCAAGTGGTTATACCGCCACTGAATAAAGATGCATAATAAAAAAACAAGGTTTTTACCTTTAGCCACTTTTTCATAATCATTTGGCCACATAGGGTCATATTCATTTGCAACATTCCAGTCAAAATCTCGTACATTTAAAGATGCTGTCAGTGTCTTTGGCTGTAGTTTAGGACTATCTGAATTTGAGTCGTCGTCATCCTTTTGTTTGCTTTTCAAATCTATGACGGGCGTCAATACCTAAATATGAAAAAAATATATATAAGTATTGTTCACAGTATTAAGTGTTGTTGAAAGTCTCTGCCATTGCTACAGTTTATAACTTCATAGGCAGATTATTTTAGCTATTTCATGGATAATATTAGTGGCGGCGTCAGGTGTTGGAGACGTCGACAACCGCCGAAGGCCAGGCCACCTGTGGAGTTCTTGCAAAAATTATTTTTTGTAATTTTTACCATTATTAGTCCAGTCAATAAAGGGGGAAATCAACCGATTAAAAAAGTTTCTTATAGGAAGATGGCTCAGAAAAATTCTTTTTGCATTATCTTCTATGAGTCCTCTAGGTCATTCGTGACTAGCAAGCGAAGTGACTAACCGGAACCGGCGAGCGAGCATGAAAAGAGCTATGAATGCCACAGAAGCGAGTGAAGTATGCAAGGACCGCGTCTTATGGCGTTCGGTGCTCTCTGCCTACCCCGCAAGGGACTTGGCGTGAAGATATACATACATTATTTCGTTTAACTCGTTCGTAACACTGAACATTAATTTGGAGCACTTATTTTATCAGTAACAACGAAAAACAAAAAGAAAATAAACAAGATTTTCCAATTTTCCACTTTTCATGGGGGATTTTCCAGGAAACTGATAGCATATTCGTGATCATCGACCCAGAAACCCCATATAATGACCTGCTACACGCTCATATCGCCAAATTTAAAATTTTCTTATACCAGATTTTCCACAGTTTTCCGAAAATTTTCCACAGTTTTTCGAAATTTACGTCTTGACATCAGAAACATCATTATTCATCTTCAGGTGCGAGCCCAATTTGATAACACCGAAGAAAGCAGTAAAAAGTAGGAAAATTAACCAAATTTTCCGATTTTCCGCTCCCCGTGTGAATTTTCCGAAAAACTAATGGCGGATTCGTGATCAGCGACTCCGAATAAATAAATAAATATTGCCGGACAAATTACACAGCGCGACCTAGCCCCAAAGTAAGCGAAGCTTGTGTTATGGGTACTAGACAACTGATAAACATGTTAAACATACGTAAATACATTTTTTTTTTTGTAAAACATACTTATTATACATAGATACCCAGACCAATACAAACAGACATGTTCATGCACACAAATACATACTTATTATACATAGAAAATACGCAGACCAATACAAACAGACATGTTCATGCACACAAATGTTTGTACCGTGTGGGAAGTGGGAATCCCTTTGGGGGGGGGGGGATTAACTGAAAAATAAGAGTGGCCTTGAATGTCGCCGACAACTATAGCCAACATGTAAATTAATAAAAGCTCATAATAATGAGCCCATGCCATAATAGTAGACTTGCTAGGGCAAGACCGAGAGAGAGAGACTTGCGCGCACGCCACACTGAAAAAACGTAATGAGTGGATGAGCGAAGACATGACATGCAGTTCATATCTAGTGGAGAAACCTTCAGTTACAAATATAAAACGAATGACCAAGTTTTGAATTTAATTTATTCATTAATGCCAGTTAAAAGTATCTACAACTTAACTATTAGCCAATCATAATAATCAAACTATAGAACTAGATAATTCTGTTTATCAATGGAATGGATCTGAAAGAACTAATCAAATGGAATGTAATTATTGTAGCAACAGAATCTGGCATGTATCCTTTGTTTTTAATTTATTGTATTTAACTCTAAAATATCTTAATTCAATACACCTATTAATATTTACTGTGTACTGTACAATTTACGTAAATAAGCATAGTATTTCTATTTTGTAATAATATTATTTTGTAATAATATTACCTAACATAATTTCATTTAAACTGTTTTAGGTAATATCATTAGAGGAGTCAATATATTTCTCAAAATGACAGACACAAGCCCGGTAGACCAAATAGTGTACAGCTTGCAATTTACTAAGGCAAGGAGAAAAGATTGTAAGCAATACCTAGAGACCCATCATCCCAATTGGAAGTTATGTGTTATTTCAGAACTTACAGAAAAAATTGGTAAATAGACAATTATGCGATTAAAACTGAATGATAAAGTGTGATTTAATAAAATGTGTATGTGACTGTTTGTGATTGTGTTTATTCTTGATTAAATAAATTTAAAGAAATTTTTGAAGATACATGTAAGTAATATCAATATAACAACTTTTTACGTATAATATGAACATGGTATTTATACCAAAAACAATTATAAAAATTTTTATCTGTCTGTTTGTTCCAGCAGCTGTTTGTTTCATTGGTAGATAGCTGATGATATGAGGAGTAAGTAATGCCACTTTTATTTCAGAAAAAGAATTAGGATTATGCAAGAAAAAATAAAACCCATTGTTTACAAATTCTAATTTAACGCAGACGAGTTGCAGGAGGCCACTAGTAATAGTCAATAATTATATATAAAAACTTAACATAATTACATTAATTTGACAGTCCAAGCTCTGTGTGAAAGTGTGGTGAGCTTTTTTATGGATCAGCTTTCAATTTTCAATTACCTAGATAGTTATCAGGTATGTATGTTGATACTGTTGATTGTGGCACTTGGTGGAATTTTGAAGACATCGCGTTAATGTTAATATTTGCACTTGTACAGATTCCACTTCACAATTTTATTTAATAATTATTTTTACCGACCGGTTTCGCCTTTACGGCATTATCAAGGTATTTTATACAACATATGTTGTACTTGTACTTGTGTATGTGTATATGTACTTTACATGCTTTGATTACTTACCAAATGTAAATGAAATCAAAACAATACTGATTATGTTTGGTTTATGACAACATTAAAAACTATATAAGTAACATATACAATGTTAATGGTTAAATATCAAAAAATTAAAACGCTATCTGATAACATTTGTGACATTAACCTGTCAGACCCCGTTATATACGTTTTCCCATACATTTGTTGACAGAAAAGTGGCCTGCGGGTAATGAGATTAATCTGGTGAATTTAAAAGTTTATCACCTTATTTACACATTGTTGTACAAGCACACCCTGGAATGATTCCACATTCCATGGAAATGTATGCATATTTGCATACATGTTGACATCAACGCTCGTGGGTTTGATTCCCAGGACAATAATTTATGTGCATGAACACGTCTGTTGCATTGGTCTATATGTTTTTAAGAGAGGCAAAGAAGAAAAATATCTTCTTCCTTAAAACAGACATTAATTTTTTATTTTTTTTAATAACTAGACTAGACTAGACACACCTCACTCACATCATATACAATAAATCAGCAGGCAAAGCCTTAGATGGAAAAACAATTAGTATATTAATAGCTTGTAATTATTCAGATTCAGAAAGGGGTTCACTGGAAAGATACATGGTTTTACTGCATTTCATCCATTTTATCAAGGATGCAATATCAGCTAATGAATTAATCAAGTAGTACATTGAGACAAGGTACAGTTTTAATTATTTTTAAGCAATTCAGACATAATACAGCGACTACAAGAATAGGCCCCGCTGAAAGGATATAGAGATCATAAATTCTATTAAAACAGTTAAAGTACATTGGATCTTTTTAATTTCTCAGGATTTTGAAAGTAAGGCCACAAGTTTTATAACTCAAGGGGCTCTCCTAGATATAAACATAAACAGAAATGGTGGCCCTTTACTTTATATTGTAGCAAATGTAATTAAACAATAATCATACTTACCATGCTGTCACCAGCCTAGTTAGGGGAAAAAAATGACAATTTACAGATGAGAATAAGACATGTGTTGAAGAAACTGACGCAAATTACATAGCCAAGTGTAGCAAAAATATTATTTTCTGTGGTAAGTCTTGTACTACGCTTGACAAGAGCAAGGCTTCATCTTTCTTTTATAGTTTTGTAAATGTTGTTGATCATTGTCATATGATTGGCATACAGAATATAATATTGCTTGTCACTTAATCCTACTGTGGCAGTACAAAGGCTAAAGTTTCAGTTCACAACAAGATTGGATTAAACTTTGATACGGACATGAGGTTTTAAGATTAACTAAATGAAAAATTTTAACTAAATTAATTATACTATTATTTTTATTTATTACTAGTTTGGATAACTATAGGAAAATTAAGTAGGTTTGTATGTATATAGGGACATTTCAAAACGAATACCTGTGTAGAGCGCCGCAATGCTTCTCTTTTAGGCTGTGTGACAGCGGCTTTCTTAAGCTGTAGCTGTGATTGCAATAACTTTATGCCTGAAGACCATCCAGCCACCTTCTCTGTGGTTCGAGCCTTAATAGTGTCTAGATCATCATATAGAGACATCTCTAAGAAATTGTTTCTCCACAGTAAGTGATATTTGTTCAGCTAATTAAAACTACTGGTTGCAGCCTGCAGCCCACAAAAGTTAATTTGTAGTGTGCTTGTCAATTAACACTTCGATAACATTTACTTCACTACCTTAATATTTTTATTATCAACATATACTGTAAATTAAATATATAGTAAATAATTAAACATTCTCTACTCTACAGTTTGTCAGCAACGTCAAATAACAAAAAAAATCTTGACATGACAATATTGAAAAAAAGCACGGAGTCATCTTCTTCTTCTCTTTTATTGGCACTGAATCCTCACGCTAAGATCTGTTGTTGAGTCCAGACCTGTGCTTTACCTAAGTTCTCCACTTGGGGTAAGCACGGTGATTAGGGTCCCGTGCTCCAAATGATGACGTTATTGTATAGTGATTCAAACGATTTTAATAAGAGTGAATTTATATTATGCACAATAATATTAAATATAAATTAAAATTATTATTTTCTTATATTCAATTTATATAATTGCTTACAAGCCTTTGTGGTGCAAAGTCAAAGTCAAAGTCAAAATCTTTTTATTCCGTAAAAATGGCTACATTTGTTTGGAATCGTCACAATTTTTTTCCCTACCGTGCAGTTTATGACTAGGTGAGCACTGATAAAAATACTGCCAAAAAACTCAGGCATCCCTCTTTTGGTATCCAAACAAATTTACATATTTTATTAATTACATTATAATTGGATCGACTCACTCCCAGGCATTTTTATCATTAATATAGTCAGATACTTTATAATATGCCCTGCTACACAATTTGGCTTTAATAGTAGTTTTAAATTTGTTAATTGACAATTCTCTTATATTGCTGGGAAGTTTGTTATAGAACCGTATACATTGCCCCATAAAAGAATTACTTATTTTGTGGAGACGGCTTGCATGTAAGACAAGATTATGCTTATATCTAGTATTTATGCTATGAGTATCACTCTTTTTACAAAATGAGTCTATGTTTTTGTGGACATACAAAAGATTTTCATAGATATATTGCGATGCGACTGTTAAAATATTTATTTCTTTGAATTTTTCTCTAAGGCTCTCACGGGGACAAAGTTTGTAGATAGCTCTTATGGCTCTCTTTTGCAATAAAAAGATGGTGTTAATGTCCGCGGAGTTACCCCAGAGAAGAATTCCATATGACATAATACTATGAAAGTAGCTGAAATAAACTATTCTAGCCGTATCAATATCAGTGAGCCGTCTAATAGTTTTCACTGCATAGGCTGCAGAACTTAGTTTTCCTGATAATTTTTCAATTTGTGGGCCCCATTGTAGTCTGGAGTCAATTGTTATACCCAAGAACACAGTTGTCTCCACAGGGGCCAAATTAGTTCCATTAACATGTACATTGGTAGCCACCTGTCTTACATTAGGTGTTGAGAACTTAATTACTTTAGTCTTTTTATCATTTAAAAGCAGATTATTAACACTAAACCAATGAATAACTTTAGAAAGAGCATCGTTAACTTCGTCATAATTACCTAACCGTCTATTAATTTTGAATGTCAAAGAGGTATCATCCGCAAACAACACAATCTCATGTTTATCCCTTACATAATAAGGTAAGTCATTTATATACACCAAAAACAAGAATGGACCCAGAATTGACCCCTGTGGGACTCCCATAACTACAGGGGACCCCGAAGATCTTTTACCATTAACATCGACCTTCTGTATCCTATTGCCCAGATAAGAAGACAGAAGTTCGAGAGCCTTGTTCCTGATACCGTAGTGGTGTAATTTTCTGACAAGAGTGTCATGGTGCACGCAGTCAAACGCTTTAGACAGATCACAAAAAATTCCCAAGGCATCTTGCGAATCCTCCCATGCCGCGAATATACTTTTAAGCAAATGAATCCCTGCGTCTATAGTTGAACAACCTCTCGTAAATCCGAACTGTTTCCTATGAAGCAAATTATGTGTATTGAAATGTCTGAGCAACTGGCTAAGCATTAGTTTTTCAAAAATTTTACTGAGAATGGGCAGTATGGAAACAGGTCGAAAATTCGAAGGATCCGAACTATCACCAGATTTAAATAATGGAATGATTTTACTATGTTTCATCAAGTTAGGAAATACACCAGATGCCACACAACAATTGAAAATTGTAGCTAAATGTGGAGCGATTGAAATAATAATAGAAGAAATGGTTTTGACAGATAGACCCCACAGATCTTTAGTGTTTTTCATATTTATTGATTTAAAAGCGTTCAAAACATCTTTTGGGCTTACAGCTGAAAATTCAAATATTGTGTCGCATTCTACCACGCTCTGTTTGAGAACCTGTTCAGCAGATATAGAAGAAGACACAAGATTTCTCGTAGTAATAAGAGGAATGTTAGAAAAATATTTTTCAAACTCAGTCGCAATTTCTACATCATTTTTGATTTTGTGCACAGAATGGAGTTTGAGTATTATTTACAAACCTTTGCGATCCATAAAACTTATGAAAAATAAATTTAACGCGACTGCTTCTGTCATTTGTGTTTGTCATCGTCGAGAAGTTGTCAGTCATATTTTTTTTGAGTTATGTTATACCAGGAGCAAGTTATTGAGAAAACAAGCTCCCAATAGCCCATTTTTGTGAAAAAAAAGGTGGAATCATAGTAATCTCTAATGGTCTACAATATTACCCGCACAAGACATATAAAAATGATAACCAATTTTAGGTTTGGAACCAGTCGAAAAAGAAGAAACATGTGAAATGTCTTGGTTCAGTCATTTTACAGGTAAGACTTATCTTAATTAATATATAATCATCTACAGATATCTATGTCGTGTTCCATGTGTTGAAATGTTTCACCTAATATAGCATCTAATTTAGCAATTAGCCGAAACACCATCTGAACTGCAAACACTGGTCACAATAATGATAGACGATTATATGGAGAATGGCTTACTATTGAATGCGAAAAGAACAAAGATAATGTATTTCGAAGAGAAGAAACCAGAACCTATGGAACGATTACGGTTGATGATGAAGGGTTGGAACAAGTGGATGAGATGTATACCTTGGATGTGCTTTCAGCAGGGATGGAAGGCACACCGCTGATGTGTAAAGACAAATGATTGCTGGGAATTGTGTGAATGGAGCGTTGGGAAAACTTCTTGGCAGTAAAAACTTGAGCTAGAAGGCACAGCTCGCTGTACACAATGCAGTGCTGGTCGCAACGCTTACTTATAGAAGCGAGACCTGGGTACTGGCGAGCGTTGCACAAAATTTGTGGCGTAACGTTTGTAGACTGTATTGGCAATGATGATTGTTGAGGATGGCAAAGGAAAATGAGGAAAATTATTATCAATACGTGTTGTTGCTAAGATTCATTTGAGAGACTGAAGTTTGACAATGATTTGGAATATAAGAAGAATAAGAACTGAGAATTTAAAAAATTTAAAACTGATGGCCGAAAAGGTTTACTTACGCTGGTGGTTGCCAATATGGCCCCCGACGGTGAGAAGTATTATTGGCCATTATTATTGGCCGGCAACCACCAGCGCCACCTTACGAGTAGGTCGACGCAGCACGCCCCCTTTTGTAGAGACGTCTACTACACGAACTATGCCGTCCTTGCCTGGATATACTTCCACTATTCGCCCACGAGGCCAGCGTGATCTTGGTAGTGTTCCATCGGCGATAAAAACAACGTCACCAACTTTGAACTGGTCCTTTTGAGGAATCTTTTTGCGCGGGGTTATAGTTGGCACGTACTCCTTTACAAAACGTTGCCAAAAATGGTCGGCAAGTCGCTGCGCTTTCCTCCAGTCTACTCGTCTGTGCAGATCGCTGTCGTCGAATTCTTTCATAGCCGGCTCGTTGCTCGAAATCCCGATTAAAAAGGAGAACGAGGTAATAGCGTACTCACAATCAATTTCTACCGAGACATGAGTAAGAGGTCTGGAATTGATCACACATTCAGCCTCAAGGAGCAGCGTATGTAGCACTTCCTTTGGCGTTCGGTCCTTTAAGATTATGGAGAGAGCAGACTTTATAGAGCGGACTAGTCGTTCCCAGCAACCTGCGAAGAACGGCGCTGAAGGTGGTATAAACTTCCACTCAATCTTTGTATTAGCGCAGAAGTCAAACAGATGTGGTAACATTTTTGCTGCACCAACGAAAGAAGTCCCATTATCGGAATAAATATGTGTTGGGCAACCTCTTCTCGCAATAAAACGTCTAATCGCCATCATGGCAGAATCTGAAGAAAGGTTCTCTACTATTTCAAGATGTACCGCCCTCACAGTCATGCAAGTAAACAGGGCTATCCATCTTTTGGCAGTGCGTCTATAAATAGAAACATTGTGGCCCGAAGTAGTAGAGACCCACGTGACTAAAGGGACGCTGATGATGCGCTAATCTTGCGTGAGGAAGATCTCCTAATGGTGGTGTTACAGGTTTAACTTTACGATTCCGGCAAAATTGACATCTCTGTGATATTCCTCTCACGGTTGGTCTCAGACTGAGGATGAAATACTTCTGGCGTAATTCGTTGTCTACCAACTCCTTATTACCATGAGCGAATTTGACGTCGTAAGAATATATTAACAAATTGGTAATCATCCGATGTTTCCCATCTGGTACAATTGGATTGGATTCTATGCCTTCAGCGGCGGCAGTTCGTCCAGAAAGTCGAAGTAGGTTGTCTTCAGCATATAAAAGAGAAACGTTTCTCAGCCTACTATCATTTGAAACAGGACGTGCTGCTTGAACGCGAGTCAATTCATCGGAAAACGAATCTAACTGTACCTTTTGAAATAAGCTGATCTCTGCAACGTTGAGATCTTGAATAGTGAGCAAAAGTAAATTACTATTATCGCGAAGAGAAATAGAAGGAAATTTTGAATTTGGACTTAAAATAGACAAAAAGACTCTCATACATTGATGTAGTCGAGCTGTAGCGCGAAGCAAACGTAACCACCTACTAAATCGTTGGTGGTCCGCAACTACCGGTGAAGAAAGTTGATGCGGTGTTGCTGTAACGTGTCCCACTGATTCTGAATCTCGTTTAAGCTCTTCAGTTATCAAAGGTACGTTGCACATTGGTTCACGTGGCCACTCTGATTGAGGCGGTAAAAGAAATGATGGGCCAGTGAGCCATCGTGATGAAATCGTGAAGTTATGGCAATTTCGAATAGCGTCGTCTGCGATATTTAAAGCTGTAGGAGCGTACTTCCAATTTTGGGTATTGGTTGTTTCAGCTATTTCGCCTACACGAAAAGAAACGAAAGCTTTAAACGAACAGGCATCACGGTTAAAGAATCAGTCCAGTAAAAGGTTTGATTGGGTTTTCGTCTGTGCGCATCGATTATATATGTACCAAAACGAGAGGCGACAAGGGCGACTTGTAGTTCTAATCTAGGGATAGAAACAGGTTTCAAAGGTGCAAGCCGATCTTTTCCTCCAATCAGAGATAAGTTAATGCTACCATTGAAGTAAAACGCCAGTATGCTACACAGGCATACATCTCCGGCTTTGGGCACGGTGACGTCTCTGGCCTCCGGAACAGCAAACGCAGAATCTTGAGACGGAAAACGCAACGCTGACGCGGGTATCTGGCATGCGTCGTCAGGGTTCGTGTTAATTTTTGTAGCCCTGTCAAAGGGATGCCCTGGATTAAAATGTTCTGACTCTAAATTATTATCATGAGAAGTGACTAACCAATTGTCAACGCTATCCATTTTAGACGTCCCTGAGGAGCTGCAGGCAATAGCTGCTAACTCAGCTTCGAGTTCTAGATCTGCGAGCGCCTTTGCTTTATCTAGCGCTAGTTTTTCAATATTTACCAGTAGTCGAGCATGCTCAACTCTGGCAGCCCATTCTCGAGCTTTTACTGTACTTCTTGAGCATGTGCTTGATTTCGTAAATGATCTAGTCACATTTGTATGCGCAGCTGTTCTGTTTCGGTCTACTGTATCGGACAACACGTTTGAGGCGAGAGGCAACTTCGGTGCAATGGTGTGAGATATTCTAGACAACGCAGGTACTTGGGCACCAGAAATAGAGGCGCTATCTTGATGTAGAGCACTATCACAAGGCACTGTATTTGATGGTAACTCGCAAATATTCCTTTTCCTTTTGATTTCTAATGAACGAGCTCTAGTTTGTATAGGCATTTTTTTTACCAAATTACTACTGACACCACAATGTTGAGGATGGCAAAGGAAAATGAGGAAAATTATTATCAATACGTGTTGTTGCTACGATTTATTTGAGAGACTGAAGTTTGACAATTATTTGGAATATAAAAAAGAATAAGAACTGAGAATTTAAAATTGATGGCCGAAAAGGTTTACTTACGCTGGTAGTTGCCAACAATGATGTTAGAAACAGAGTTAGTCTGAAAGAGAGCGTCGGTACATATAGAACCTAGATTTTTTCCTTTCAACTTCTATTATGTAAAATAACAATGTGTTACAATCATTTTGTTCAAATTTTCAATTATAGACTTGAATTTATTTGTTATACATTATTTTAGGATGGCAAAGTAGTTAAGAAAATGGAACACTGAGTTAAAAATGGTGATAATAACTGCTACGTAACGGGTTATGTAAAAACAGAAGTATTGTTAGCAATAGAAAAGACAAATGAAGAAGCTACTACATCCAATGAGCCTTTAAGTAGAATTTACGGCCTACGGCCTTTTTATAAATTCTACTTACAACCGCTGTACCGTAAAGGTCTCAATTTAGTTACCCCTGCTCCTCCTTTTTCGAGCAAAAACCATATTATGATTACGAAAAGAAAAGAAATCAAAAGTGAAGCAAAACTTTGTTTAAAGATATTTGGGAGGTTGAAGTCTCCGGATTTTTTCATTTGTTATTAGCCGATTATACAAATGACAATCAAAAGACGAGAATAATAGTGTTTTGTTCTAAGGAGGAATGAAAAAAGATGGAGGTCATTGAAGAATATTTCTTTAATGGTAGGTACGTTTTATAGTGCTCCAAAGACAATTTATCAAGTAGTTGAATTGCATGGTGATGATGGAAGTAATAGTACTAATACAAACACTGTACCTTTAATTTACGCTTTGATGAGCAATAAAACAGAGAAGTTCTATTGTGTTCTATTTGACCTTATAACGCACCGTATTAAAAACTGAAAACCCAAAAAAATACATGCAGATTTTGAACCAGGATCAACAAATGCTTTAAAACAATTTTTCCCATAATAATTTTCATATAATAAAAAGTGTTATTTTCATATTACACAAAATATATGGAAGAAATCCAAAAATATTGGCAGCAAAAATAAAATTTACACACACGTTGTAGGTCTATGTTCTAGTCTGTCTCTATTGCCCCATAATCGTATTGCAGAAGGATGGCAATATATTTTGTCAGAGAGTATAACTTTTCAAAATTTGAAGATACGGGAATTTATTAAATATTTAAGCTTAAAAAATTATTATGATATACAATAAGAAGAAACTATTTAACAACATTACCCTCCTTGATGAAGTTCAGTTGGTTAAGTGAGAAAAATATTTTTGCAAGACAATATTACATCTCATACCAAAACAAATATAAAATGGGATTGAAGATCCGTTATCCAAGTACGTTAATAAAAAAATGTCTGTCTTTGTGTGTTTGTTGCTCAGAGAAAGTATATACCTAAAGTTGACAAACGCGTACACCCGTAAGGGATGGCAACAAAAGTACATTTAATAACAAGGTTACCAGACTGTGGAAAATTTACCCCACTACATAATGCGTTTCGGCAATTTGAAATTTACAATGTACCCAGATAACCGTTTACCAGAAACTTGCATAGAATGTGTAGTGTGCTATAATAATATACTCATAATATGATATTAGCAATGTAAAAAAAATCGAATAAGTCGATACAGCCATTTCTACACACAAAGTAATAAAAATTAATATTTACATACGTATGAAAATTACAGTATCTGAATAGATCAACAAACATATTTGCACTTTAATATTATTAGAATAGTATTTTTTTTCGCAAATCGAGTTACTGTATAGATCTATTAATTAATAGTATGCCTGAGTTCGTTTCAGTAAGATCTGTGAAATCATTGGAATAAGGATAGGAGATTGGTCAAACCTAGCAGAGTTATATAAATTAAACAATATATTTTTCTATTTTAGACATATATTTTAAACTACAAGCGACGACATGATACTAAATATAGGCATAGATATGAGATAAAAGATAAAAAACACTTTATAGACAATTTGTAAATAAAAATATTCGTGCCGTGCTATTAGCAGATACACCATCTAAACTGATGATGATGATCTCTTGATTGATGATGAAGTGTTGGAACAAGTGGATGAGTTTGTAAATCTTGGATGCGCTTTCAGCAGGGATGGAAGGTACACCGCAGATGTGGAAAGACAATTGAGTGTTGGGAATAGTGTGAATGGAGCGTTGGGAAAACTTCTTGGCAGTAAAATCCTGAGCCAGAAGGCACAACTCGCTATACACAATGCAGTGTTGGTCCCAACGCTAACTTATGGAAGCGAGAGCTGGGTATGGCAGAAAGAGCATGAAAGTAGAATAAACGCGGTCGAAATGCGAGCGCTACGCAAAATTTGTGGCGTAAGGCTTGTAGACCGTATTCGCAATGATGATGTTAGAAACAGAGTTGGTCTGAAAGAGAGCGTCGGTGTTAAAATAAGAAGAGGCATGCTCCGATGGTTCGGACATGTAGAAAGAATGCAAGATGAAAGAATGACGAAGCAGATATACAATGCAAAAGTAGAAGGATGTAGGAGCCGGAGAAGGCCAAGACTTACCTACCATGACCAAATTGGTCGTGTTCTATCAGAAGGTGATGTCAGGAGCCCTAGAAACCGGCGAGCGTGCATGAGAATAGCAATGAATGTTAAAGAAGCGAGTGAGATATGTAAGGATCGAGTCACGTGGCGCTCGGTTCTCTCTGCCTACCCCGCAAGGGATTTGGCGTGAAGTTATAGATAGAATATTCGTACCTTACAAACATATTAATGTTTATTTTTTCTTAGATTTTTATTCTTGAAATCAATGTTATTACATCGATTTTTCTACATCGTGTATTTATATAAATATCGTGGGAATGAAACAGCCGTCGAATATTCATGGTCACATTTACATACACGGTTTTTAGTTAAATCTTAAAATATATATACATACAATAAACAATAAATGCGGATTATTCCTTCTTAAAATTAAACATATTGCATAAAATTTTTCAATAATTGTCATGTAAAAAAGAATTAGTGCCAGGGATGATTCAAGTGTAAATATTAAACAAAGGTAAACAATCTTTGTTTTTAAACATTTTGTATTGCGCATCATGGTTTTCATTAGACTTAAACTAAAGCTACAATTGATCAAGGATTATCCTTTCACATATTGCACTCAAAAGGTGGTAAACTGCTACGGTCCCTTAATTCCCTAGTTCACTCTTTTCCTCTAACTTGTATAATGATATCTATCATCTATACATCGATTACATTAAAATTCTGTATAATGACAGATAGTTCAGCATTTTTATTTCAAGTCGTTTAGTTTTTGACCTTAATATAGCTAATTTATTCTTGCGTGACTCAGCCAGTAATGTTTTCAGTCTCAATTCAAAAGTAAGCTTTAATTTTCATGGTGTTAATGTAGTGTCCGTCGCTATTGGAAGCCCTGGATAATCGGTCTGGAAAATAGGACAATTTTAATTTTGTAACGCATTATTAGCATGTAATATCGACAGCCTAGTACTAACATTATATTAAAACTTCTGTCAATACTATACCTTAATTGAGCTTTACATATTTAAAAGTTTACAAATTCAGACAATATAAAATGCTTGATTAACGTTTATGTGTTGACACAAAAGCATGTGTGTGTGCGTGATTAACTTGATTAACGTGGTATAAATAAGTGGTATAGAATAATCTACACGACTACCCTCCGTATCTTTCACAATTACCTGTATAAATATAATCAACCCATCAACATCATATCAACCCATACTCACTTCATTACTGGAGTACGGGTTCTTATTTCAACCAAAAGATCTTAGAAGATATGTCCCGAAACTACTCAATTACGGATTGTCGGAGTCGTTGGAATATTTTCATATGTTTTTGTACTTCAATTACACGCTTCTACGACTAAAATGTAACTATGTAAAATTTCAAGTCTGTACGTGAAGCTTTCTAAGACAGACTAGCAGACGAACAGGCAGGCATGTAAATCATCTAATTTAGTTCCTTAATTTTTTTTAATACCTTTCATCATATATACTCGCCAACAAACTGTTTTAACAGTTTGGCGAACATAATAATTTGTACTATGTAAATGTATGGTGTAAATAAATAAATAAAAACAATATAAATCAGTTCAGAATGCGCAAGCTTGCATTGCCAGAGGAACACCTGGTTCGTCAACAAATGTTAACTTACGTGTATGGTGGATGTTGAAACTGACGTCTTATCCAAATAAACTTCTTCCGAAAGCAGTGGTCTTTAAAATGTTTGGAACATATGCGACTGTACTCGGCTCCCAATTCTGTCGTCCAGTAGCAAAAATCCATGCATTACGCACACTGACGACTTGGGGAAATCTAAAAAATAAACATACATCTAAGATTAAACATGTTAACATTTATAATTTAAAAATAAATAAATACATTTTGACGAAAAATTATAAACAAAGAAGTATACAAAAAGTAAGAAGTTAAAAAAAAGGTGTCTGTACCCATATAATTTACCCATAATTTCGGGGTGTTTTCCCATACTACATACTGGTAACCCTAAAACGCTCATTATACCGATAAATTGAAAATACAACAGAAAATGGCAGACGCATTACCCACAGACAACCTTCAAAATTTAGGCGGTTTTTACTAGAAATACTTTTTGTAAATAAAACCGATATTTTCATTGTTTTTACGTTATTATACAAACAATTTATTTAAAAACTACATGTGTATCTAATTTTCGCAAAATATATGATAACAACTATTAAAACTTTATACTTACGTATGAAAGGTTATGTTTTCGTATTTTTGCTAACTGAGGCTTTTGCAGCCTTTTACACAGCAACGTACCATTGTTAAAGTAAAAAGACAATCCCAAACAAGCAAAAGAACACAAATATGCACTAATATTTCGCTTATATTTAGTAATTTATGCAAACAATATGTTGTACAACAAGGAACGAAATGATTGTTTGCCACGAATTTGTTTTTGTGGCAAACACAAAATAGTGAAACTATGACAGGGACAAAAAATAATTTATCTGTCTCTTTCCTTCTTATGAGGAACTGTATACATCTATCACGTTCTATCTTGGTATTATTATTTGCTTGTCACCTCTGGGTATCCTTCCTCTGAGGTTTGTTGTAGGTAGTTGACAGGTACAAGTGAATGTTGTGCTAGTTAAATCTAAACAACATTATAAAATGTAAATATTACAATTTCGTAATAAATTCTTATTGTAGACGGTAACTAATTAATTAACATAGAATATAACACAGAAGCTGTGATGAAATTAATATTAGATTTATGCAAGTAAGCTCAGAAGAAATTACTTTGTGCCCAAATTGTAGAAATGGGGTTATAATTTTTTCAGTAGAACAGGTTCTTGTTAGCACTGGCGACAATTATTTCAGCTACTATGTAGCCTATTAAAAGTTAGCAGGTTATTGTATATATTAGAACAGAAATACTAATCAGTCCAACATTGGCGATATTCACGCAAATGGACGAGTATGATTTGAGTAAATGAGTGAACTGGTGACCGGTGAATGAACCATATATCTTTCGAGTTCAAGTTTTAACAAAAGTGTCTCTAACCATAATTCTAGAATGTTCAAATATTATTAAATCTATTCAAATAATTATTTTAAAATTGAATATGAGCTAAAGCAATTTAACTTTATCATACAAATGGCCTAAATGGTTATAGACTTCAGTATAGCGGGAGTATTCACATTGCCTTGGAAAACCGTATTCGAAACGAATTCGAAAGGTTTTGACTCATGATTTTGACAGCTAACGTTTCGATTCCGATTTGAATGTAGTGTTTCGAGGCAATATTCATAACTTATGCCTCGAAACACTACATCTACAAATCGGTACAAAAACGCGTACAAAACAGTAGCGAGTGCACTCGGGCTATCTCTCGTAGGTACAATTATTAAGTTGTAATTGTGTCACGGCGACATATTTCTCAATTTAAATTAATCTATAAAGCAGAGTAAACATTTTAAAATTATTCTCTTTAATACATTGAACTGTTAATACAAAATTTGAAAATTATCTAGTAATTATGTATGTTATATATATATAGAGTTTTCCTATATTTCATAATATTTTGCTGTAGTTCCAGTATGTATATATTTTTTTAAATAACTATTTTTTAATGATTTGCTGTCAATTTCTATGTAAGCACTTTCAGTATTTTTTATACTGAAAGTGTTAAAAACTCAGTTAAAAACTCACGATGATAAATGAGACTATATATATACGAAACCTATATATATATATAACATAGTACATAATTACTAGATAATTTTCAAATTTAGAATTTTCTTAACTCTTGGATGGATTATCGGCCATTGTATATATGTTGTAGCCTCGTATATAATTTTTCGGAGGTTTTAACAGAACTTTTCACACTTAATTTACATCTAGCTTCTGCCAAAATAACTCTTACCACACGGTACCCAGCGCCACGCATTAACATTAAATTTGAGGAAAAATCGTGCAGTAGGCTAAAGAAAAGAAAAGAGAAAACATTTTTTTATGGACGCAAGAACAAACAAGAAAGATAAAATATCATAAGAGAACAAGAGACCAAAGCATAATTACAGAAGATTTATAATGACTAACAAGTATCTACAAGAAGGCGGAGAGAACTGAGTACTACATGAATCGATCCTTACAAATCTCACTTGCTTCACTAACATTCATTGCTCTTCTTATGCACGCTCGCCGGTTTTTGGCAAAAAATATGGGCTCATTATACTCTAAGGATGAGGTTATCGTACTTCAAATCGAAAATGAAGCAGCATCTACAGCAGCAAAACAAGTGCAATGTTGAGGCGAGAATTACACGTCATTATCATCAAAAATTCATCCCACCACCACATAGAATACGAAAAAATAAAGGAGTGTTGTCCAGGTATCGCGGCTCGGATGTAAAAATAGTAGCTGCATATCCGCTGTATATAATGCGGTCTTGGTTTAAATTGCGGGCGCAGGTGTGACCGATTGGCTACATCACCAACCAGCTCCCGGTCACCTGTTTATATGGTCATGTTGGTCTCCGACGAAGAATAAAAAACGGAAGAAGGTGTATCGTCCAGGATATCCCGGCCCGGTAGTTCACGACATGCATTTCAGGATAATATAAATGAGCATTTAACCGGCTGTATTGATTAAGATATAGGAGCCGCATATCCACTGTATATAATGCGATCTCGGCTGACCCTGTGGGGGGCGCAGGCGAGATTAGTTAGCTACATCTCCAACCAGCTACGGGCCACGTGTTCATATGAACACGTTGAGCTCCTATGAAGAATATCGCGTTTTCCACGCGTTCAGCATTTTCCACGCGAACGTAATTAACAGATAAAAACTCTAGCTCTATTGCCTAGTTCAAATTTTAATCAACGATTGGCGGTCAAGAACCGAGTGATGTATTAACCGAATCTATCTACACTTGGAGGAACTTGACACAAAGACATGTATAATAAATTTAAGTAATTCACTTTACAACATAGGTACTCCTTAGTTCTCTTTGCAATACCGTGATGTCAACTGACGTCAAAATGTCTTGTTTTGTTTCATATCCAAATCAAATCGTAAAATAATCGTAAATAATAATCTAGTTAAATTATAGGTACAAAATTTTTAATAGGTGAAATGGGTACTGGTAATAGCAAAGACCCTAGAAGAATAAGTTTTGATAATAATTTCGCAATAGTTCCTGTAATTGCAATACAAAAATCTATCGAAGATGATAACATTAACGGGATTGCAAACTTAACACAAGTAGGTATCTGTAGTTGTAATTTGTTTAAGCAGGTAGGTATATCTGGACTAAAGCTGGACAAATAAATTGTTTACAGAAAACCGCAGCCAAATAATAACTTGCTAGTTAGAGGGGTGTTGTGTTCCTGCGTGTGAGTGAGGTCACCAGTAAGTTCCTAAGCAGTTGCTAAGTTAGCAGCAGAGGAGTCGTATGTAATGTATTAGAAGCGTTCATAGGCTACGATAACCACTTTACATCAGATGGGAGGTATGCTTGTATGCCTTCCGATGTTGTATAAAAAAAATCGCCCAAGTGCGAGTCGGACTCGCGTACGAAGGGTTCCGTACCATTATCTTTAAAAACGACAAAAAATCACGTTTGTTGTATGGAAATCCCCTTAAATATTTGTTTTATTTTAATTTAATTATTTCTTCTTAAAGTGAATATATAACTAAATATTCTGTGAATATTTCAAGCGTCTATCTATTGCCGTTATCAATATCGAGCAAAAACGAGCAAAAAAATCACGTTTGTTGTATGGGAGCCCCATTAAATATTTATTTCATTCTATTTTTTAGTATTTGTTGTTATAGCGGCAACAGAAATACTTCGTCTGTGAAAATTTCAACTGTCTAACTATCACGGTTCATGAGATACAGCCTGGTGACAGACGGACAGACGGACAGCGGAGTCTCAGTAATAGGGTTCCGTTTTACCCTTTGGGTACGGAACCCTAAAAAGAATAAAAACACATGATACAAAAACCAATAAAATATAATGTATATATAAATTGCAGAAAGAAAGTATAAGTTCGGTTGATTCGGTAAGAATTCACTTCACAATATGTAGAACTTTCTTCTTAAATTTTGACTACATTTCACATTATCTACATACATTTTATGAAGATTAACCTTAGGGTAACAATGTCAATGTATTATTATATTTTACTAGCTTTCCACATATTCTTTTTTGATGTGAAACGTCTCATTTCGTTCAGTATTCACGTGTCCACATGCAAATATCAAATGTAACGAAATATTATGTTATCACTAGTGCGTTTGTAACTTTGGCACTACATCATCTACATATCTGCATTATTTTATAGCTACTAATTACATGGCAGAAGCGGTTCCTCGGTAGTGCAGATTTGAAAATAAGCTACAGTAAATGATGCTATATTTGCGCGTAGAATGATGCTTTTGGAAAATAAATTGCGTGCTATGTATTGTATTGTAAATGTAATTGCGTGCTATGTATTGTATAGTGATTACTCAGCAGTATAATTGATTAATTCTAGCGGGAGCAGTTGCTTTTCATAGAGCCAGCATGTTGGCGTTATAGTAGCTGTAATATATGCAACTCTTACTACTGCCATTAGATGATTATAAAGTTTAAATGTGTTTTGAGTAAATTTGACGAAGGAGCCAACCCATTTTGATCTCAGCGGAACGTGTTCGTATAGGTACACAGGGAACGGAAATTAATATCTACGCAAAAGATTCATATACTCCACTGCGGTGGCTGCGTCCCTAAGATAGCTTACCCGACGTATCTTATTAAATTGGCTCATTAATGGTTCACGTTGTTCCTAAATATTTATACGTGCCAAAGGATTCATTCTTCAAATAATAATACGCTACAGTTATTAGATATGACAATAAATAACGACATCAATAACAAATGAAGATTATTACCCACAGGAACCGGTAGAAGACACATTTTTTCAAGAAAATAATTGTTTCTATGAATCAAACGACTGTGACAGCACTGAGAGCAGTTATTGGGTTCGGAGGATTGAACATCTTAAAAAAGAGCATCAATCAATCACCAAAATAATCGAATCGGAATATGAAAATACTGTGAAAAATACTGATAGAGCACGCGACTCGTTTCAACTTACTCATGAGAAGATCCATAAATTAAAACCATGTTACAACTGGCGTGCAAAAGTAACTACTATCACTTTTTTAACATTTCCTATTTAACATTTTTTATAATTTGCCAAATTTTGTCAGTTTAATTTAGAGTGTAATAAATTGAAGTTGTAATAAGAAAAAAATCTTTGCAGATTATTCAATGTTACGAAAATAATCCAGGTCAACCACTGATGTGTTCATCAGTTGTCCAAGCTTTTAACCAATGTGTTGATTCATGCAGAATAATGGAATAAATGAAAGAAACTTCTGTATCATGGAAAACGTAAACAAAATGCAATACGATATTTATTATTGTGATTAGTTTATGTCAGTGTTTATCGATAATGCCCATTACTTTAATTGATAATACAGAAATGTGAATAGTAAGTGAATAAAATAAAGTCTTTGTTTCACGTGTCCACATGCAAATATCAAATGTAACGAAATATTATGTTATCACTAGTGCGTTTGTAACTTTGGCACTACATCATCTAGATATCTGCATTATTTTATAGCTACTAATTACATGGCAGAAGAGGTTACTCGGTAGTGCAGATTTGAAAATAAGTTTATGTCAGTGTTTATCGATAATGCCCATTACTTTAATTGATAATACAGAAATGTGAATAGTAAGTGAATAAAATAAAGTCTTTGTTTCACAAACAATCATGTCACAAAGAATTTTGATTACGTTATCATATTTACACTATAAAAATATTGTTTGGTGGCAGGAACTTGTGGAGGCTGGTATTCCGTGGTAGGTTTTATATGTGTTAGGTATTGTCCGCCAGGGCTCCATCACTGCGCGCAAAATATTTAATTTAATTCATTTTGACACTTAAAGTGCAAACGAAAATTACAAATAAAATTGTACAAATTTATTATATACCATTACTTAACGGTCTAATGTGATTCCATCTGCTTTATAGTTCGATTTATTACTATTTTTCCCACACCACCGAATAGCAAATAACGCCTTTGTAAAATTAGTTTATAAACAATCTCAATATCTCGAAATATACGACAAAGTACGCACAGGTCACTGGTTGGTGATGTACTGTTTTATTGCGAGCGAGCGTTGATGTTTATAAGTGTAAAATCACTGATCAGTTTCGGAATTGGACGGCCCGCATTACGGCTCTATTAGGTTATATACTCGATGAGGTATGACGAGCTCGGTAGCTCAGTCGTGAATGACGCGACTTTAACCCCAACGCTCGTGGGTTCGATTCCCACACAAGGCAAACATTTGTGTGCATGAACATGTCTGTTTGCTTTGATCTGTATGTTTTAAGAGAGGTAGGGCGCATCAAAGCAACGCGTCTGGGGAAGTACCTGCACTGCACAGAAAACCGCAGACAAATAACAGCTCCCTAGATGGTTGTCGTGTTCCTGCGTGTGAGTGAGGTCACCAGTAAACTCCTAAGGAGTTGCTGTGTAAGCAGCAGAGAGGGCATCGCGCGAGCGATACTTAATATATCGTAAGCGTTAATAGGCTACGGTACCCACTTTACATCAGGTGGGCCGTATGCTTGTATGACTGTCGACGTAGTATATAAAAAAAGGTACATTGAAGCGTTGAAGTGCTTAAACACTAAGATAACGATGTGTGTCAAAGTTCAGGACCAGAGTACGAAACCGATCCAAGTGCGACGAGCTCGGTGGCGCAGTGGTGAAACGCGTTGTTACACTACTTTGACACCAATGCTCGTGGGTTCGATTCCCACACAGTACAAACATTTGTGTGCATGAACATGCCTGTTTGTCTTGGTCTGGGTATTTTCTATGTATGTTAAGTATGTATTTACAAAAAAAAAAAAGTATTTACGTATGTTTATCAGTTGTCTAGTACCCATAACACAAGCTTCGCTTACTTTGGGGCTGGATGGCGCTGTGTAATTTGTACGACAATATTTATTTATTTATTATTATTTATTAAGTGCAAAAAGGTGTAAGACTGGGCGATGTTATGTTCCCAAAACTCTTTACCGCAGCATTGGAAGATGTCTTCAAACTCTTGAACTGGAAAGGATACGGTATAAACATCAATGGCGAATACATCACTCATAACTGCTTCGCTTGGTTCCAACCCATCCATTTAGACACCACACATAATTATCCATTCATTCGCTTCAGCCAAATCCAATCTACCCCTTAGTCTCCCAAAACTTCTCTCACAGGAGCATATGCTGCAACTAAAAAAACTCGCGTAATCCCCAGTTTTATCTTAACCCAGAGAAGTCTTGGACCTACTAAATCGTAATCTTTCACACCAGCGGCCAAGCGAGATAAAAGCACGACACCTACGCCAGCGCTGGCATGAACTTCCCGGTCCACCCAGGATCACAGGGCCATCATGCCACCGGGCAGCTCTTCGATGTCGCTTGGTCTCTGACACACACAAAGCATCTAGTCATCTCACGTTCATTATATCTATCAACTCATTCATCTTATCTTTTAGAACACCTCTCACATTACATGTGCCTAAACGACACTCAGCTCTCCTCAACCCGCCGGGATGGCCGTTGCGTGGTGGGTATGCTAATGTTCTGCAAAGAAAATAAATATATAATATGTATGCATATTATAATGTAAATATCTTCGAATAAATTATATATACAGAGAATTTATTGTTACATAAAGCTACTAGTTAACTAATAAAAACCAGTTGAAAATACGCAAGCTTGCATTGCCAGAGGAACACCTGGCTCGTCAATTTTATAACAATTCAATTTTTTTTTTAATTTGTCGGCCATTTTGACCATGTTTCTTAAGAGATAGGAACGGTGTTCCTGAACATTCCTATTCTATTTTTTTATGCTGAATCCGAATCTGAAGTCAAAATTCGAATATTCGAAAAAACGCACACACACAAACGCGATTTCATATATAGATTTCATATAGGAACAGTGTTCCTGATAAATTTTGTGAATGCACACCTTATGTTATATAGAAAACATGTAGTCCATGCAAAAATATTTTTAATTGCATTTTGTTATTTAATATGTAACTATATCTCTGGTATATTGTACTTTTCCTATCCGGTATATTTTACAAAATGTCCCATAGCATAGGTTGGCTGGAAGAGATCTCTTTGTTATAGAGTTAAGCTCGCGTTTGCATAATAGTGCAGTCAATATGGTTTAAAATTTTTGAATAACAACCGATCAGTCTGAAACAGGATTCATTCGACGGGTAAAAATATTTAGACAAAAGACCCCAAATTATTATTGTCTAAAACTTGATGAATGGATGGAGGAGAAGGAGGAATGGATAAGGTATTTTTCAATTCTGAAGTCGGGATCGTAATTAGAGACCCCAAAAACCCCCGAGTCCACCGTTTCATCCAATTCTGATGGTTATTTTCAAAAAAGCTGGATGAACAGCATGGGTGGTTAATTAGAGAACGGGGGAAGAGGAATATCGGAAATCTGACGACGGTATCGTGATCAGCGACCCTGAAAACACCCGAGTACACATTTTCAGGTTTGTTCGGCAGTATTATGAAATTATTTTCTCAATTTTTATTTATTGCTCCATGAGCTGCCCTAGAAATTGGCTTATTTAAGGGTATGGGGGGGGGGGGACTTGTGGACAATTATAATTTTATTTAAAAATACCGTATTGACTGCACTATATGTAATTACTTTTTTTGTTAATATGTTTATCAATGTTATATGCAATAATGAATGTATGACATACACTTTTTTTTTTTGGTTCTTTTTATCCCCGAGGGGAAAGGCAAAGGGATCTAGCCCATACAGCCAAGTCATCAGTTTAGAATCATTTGAAAATCTTAATTCTATGTTCCAGCTTCAGGAACTGTGCTGAAAAAATACTTGGGAAGGGTACCCAGACCCAATCAATCCAATTTAAATACCACCCGTAAAACGATAGTGATTTTTACAAGGTCTTCTTGATGAACTTATTCACGTCTTCCAAAAAGTGCATAAACGTGTTATATTTGTGTTTTTTCATTACTGTATAATTTCACTAGCACTTATGTTCCAAAATACTATCGAAATTGTCGCACAAAACTAATTTTATACTGAATTGTAAAAATTTCAAATAAAACAACAATGTCACTTGTCAAAAGCGCGGGAAGAAGTTCGTGTGACATACACGTTTAAGTTCAAAAGTGTCGAGAAGTTGCCAAAACGAAAAGAAGAAATAGATAAAACATTTTGTTGTTCGTTGATTTCTGTTTGATTTTGAAAAGTAATGAAAGTTTTCTGGTTACTACATAGTTATATATTCTCTCGTTTATTGAATTGTTTAGTTTTTCTTTCTCCGTGTGGAATCTTTACAATGCTAAGTCAGTGATAAAAGCAAAAAATATAACTATCATGGCTTCTAATGATTCAAAAATTGAAGAGGGTCCTGTATGCCATACAATCTTAGAGAAGATAAATTCAATAAATGATAATGTGGTCACAAAGGTCTGTGATTTGTATAGGGGCTGAGCACATCTAGCTTGAACGGTCACAGCAGTTTGAATTTAAATCCTTCTACGTGCGGTATAGGACCTCGATGTGCTGCTAGCTATACTGCTGTCAAGATAAACATTATGATTTGGAGCAGATTTGATTTATTTTGTGTTTTTTTAATTTCATTGTAGGCACCAGATATAAATGATTTTACGATTGTAAAACCAATCAGCCGGGGTGCCTTTGGTAAAGTTTTTCTGGCCCACAAGAAAAATAACAAGGAGCTGATGTATGCAATTAAGGTTATGAAGAAGTCTGATATGATAAACAAGAACATGGTGGCCCAAGTTGTGACAGAGAGGAATGCACTTGCATTATCCCGAAGTCCATTTTGTGTGCATTTATTCTACTCGTTACAGTCAGCATCTTCTGTTTACCTGGTTAGTTTAATTTATCTTTTGTTGTTACAAAATATTCTAGATTAATCACAAATTACATCAGAGAATCACCTCAGTTTCTTTAGTACTGAGCTCTGGGTTGTCACCTGTTCCGATACTACTGTAATGTTGCCCAATTTTAATATTACAGTCTAGCAACAATGACCTACTAATGTTATCTGATTTCTGGTTAATACACAAACATGTTAATCTAAATTGTTTGAATACAGTGTGAATTACTTGACCATGGTTTTTGACAAAAATGTGGAGAGAGAGAGAAAGAGAGAGCAATGGCATCCCATGACTCTTATCTTATGATTCTTATAGCTCACATCCCTTGCTGCTTGTGCAAATGTAAGGCACTTTTGTGTATTTATTGCTGTAATCTTGACTGAGAGTATAAAAGGAAATTAATTTAATGATCAACCAAAACTGACCTGATTATTTGTACAAAGATTAGTTGAAAATAGGGTTTATGCGATTTTCCCAAGTAAATGGCCTAGGCTTTAAATTCCTTTTACCAATGCAATTCTGATGGGCAGCACATGTTAGTATAAAACTACAATTCTGAGTTGACTGTGATTACACATAATCCTGCTTTTGTGGTAAACTCCCTGACTGATACAATGTATGTATGAAATCATAATTTAAATATCTCTTCATTGAATAATACCATTCAGAAATGAGAACACAATGTAACTGCATGTTACCAAAAATGGATACCATGGTCACTTATTGATAATCTATCCTGGATATCGGCAGGTCCAGTTTATTTATCTAGTGGGCTCAACTGTAATTTTGAGTCTACTGTAATTCCAATAATCATTGCACCAAAATTGTAATATCTTATTCTCATCTCATAACTTCTGCATATATTCATAGGCAACAGTAACCACTTTTCATTCAGTGGGTAGTGTGCTTGTTTAGCTCTCAATATTGTATAAAAGTATTAGATAAATAATATAATATACTTAAAATAACTATATAAATGCTGTTATTATTAAAGTAAATTTACGCTTATGTTTTCAGGTAATGGAATATATGGTTGGGGGGGATTTAAAATCTTTATTAGGAGCTTACGGATTCCTTGAGGAGCCCATGGCTGTGTTCTACATCGCTGAAGTAACACTAGCATTGGACTATCTGCACAAACATAACATTGTCCATAGGGACTTGAAGCCAGATAACATGTTAATATCTAAAACGGGTCATGTGAAGCTCACGGATTTTGGATTATCTAAAATTGAGATACATAGAGGTAATTTCTTATGTATATATAAGAAATATATATATATATACTCAGTACTTATAAATAAAAAGTTTAAAAATCGAGAATAATTCCATGTAGGATTTGTGTTCTTTCGAGGAAATGAGATCCAATCCTGAATAGTTGTTGCTTTAACAATGAGGATAGCTAGGCTATCTATACTTCTACATATTTTTTCAGATTATCCACCCAATGTAGTGTAAAAAAATATCAAAAATAAGTATCATATAGCTTAAGTATAGATTACATTGTTTCCCAATTTTTTTGTTTTCAGATTTAGAAATATCAGACTTTGTTAATAGAACACCAAGTCTAAACTTGAGGACTCCTGGCCAGCTGCTGTCATTGACATCTCATCTATCGTTCGGCTCGGGTGGTGGAGAGAGCACACAGACTTCCGATGTCTCTACAGATGCTTGTGAGAACCTTCTTGATGAACTTTGGGAGACCAGTATGATTTTAAAATACTTGTGTTAATCTAATGTGATACTTCATATATTCAGCTTTTTAAATAACTTCACTTAATTTATTTGTTTGTTTGCTATAAATCTTGTCAGTAAATTTTGGGTAGGTACTTATATCCAATTTAACCATAATACTGTATTTTGATAAAAATACCGTATTATGATTATGAAGGTGCAATGGACTACCCTACAAGGTAGTTGGCATTAACATGTAGATAGCTAGAAGGAGTTTGATGAAATCACATGGTCACTGTGTAAACCTTTTGAGTTCAAACCTATTATACTCATTTCAATGAGTATTACCTTGTATTTTAAGCAACATGTTTTAGTGTTCAGTTAGAGTGGGTTCCCACTGTGTCATTTTGATTTTTTCACTCTTGAACTACTGTTGCATCTAGGTCTTCCCATTAGATCGTGACGAGATCGTGACAACAATCATTGCTTCATGTCTATTGGTCTTTCCTCTTCCTAACATTATCCTGTTTCCGCTTCCTAAGCCTAATGATTTGCTGAAGATACTGATTTTGACATAGAACGACTGCCGTCAAACCTCCACAACCCAGAGGGAAAACCAGACCTTTTTAGGTTAGGTCACACATTTAACTAAATATATTTTTTTGGATGTATGGGTTTCTTCACGATGTTTTCCATCACCACCGAACAAGTGATAGTTACAAATATGTATA
This sequence comes from Pyralis farinalis, assembly GCA_947507595.1. Lineage (NCBI taxonomy): Eukaryota > Metazoa > Arthropoda > Insecta > Lepidoptera > Pyralidae > Pyralis > Pyralis farinalis. Next base: position 20,166,189 of record OX382259.1, on the reverse strand, counting down.
GAAATAGTTTACTGCTTGTAATTTTCAAAACCATTTTATGAACACATATTGGCGTATAAAAACAAGGTCACTTCGCCGAACATCATCATAAAAAACATAATATATCCCCGGCTAACACATATATAAAATCTTACATGAAACAGATAAAGGATTAAAATTGAATATTAGACAACAATTAGAAATTATTAAACAAAAAAAAACGTAATTATCCCTTATGGACAAACTGACTGTCGTAGGCAAGTCCCCTCTATTATATTATCATTGACCCTTTCCAACCCCTCGTACATCGCTCGATAAAGGTTGGTACTGCGATTGATTATTCTACCAAACATCTACAGCCCCTGAGGATGCCTCGTAGCGAGGCGAAACACAAAAAGACGACCGGATAGCAACGGTGGCGGATGCATGCGGTTCATGTTTCAGATAGCGGATATTCGCAGCATCCGTGCAGCAGCAGCGTGATGCAACTACAAACTGCAGCAGGTAGGTGCCGCGCTAGTTCGCATATACAAATTGGTAGCGGAAGACAAAGTAGTTTAAATCAATATGCTTTTTACGTTTGCAAAAGAATGCCTGAATCTATGAAATAATTTTAATATTCCTAGTAATGGGACTGGGTTCTCTTATCGACGGAGAAACCAAAACTGGATCTTTTTGGAAAAAAAATATTTGCTGTTGCTGTCTGTTGTGCGCGCATTACGAAAAACTAATGAATGCATTTCGAAATTTTACACGGCATCACATCGTAGTTTTCATCACATAGGAAGAAAATGATCAAAATTGAGCACCACGTTGTGGCTAATTTCATAATTTTCCTAGTATTCGGAGTTTCTTGTCCTTTAGAGTCCTTCAGAATTTGCTATAAAGGTTTGGTCAAAGCATTAAACATGGTCGTGAGAACTTCGTCGGTCGAGTACGATCCCCATAGCAGACTGCCGATTTCTACATTTACCGCAGATAATGTCGAAAAAGTGGAGCAACCGATTATGGTTGATAGGATATGCGTCCTACCTTTCTTAAAAATACCCAGCCTAAGACAAACATGACATGCACACAAATGTTTGCCCTGTGTGGGAATCGAATCCTTGATGTTATAGTAATATTGTCAACCCCTCTGCCTGCGGGCTCGTCAAAATTCGCTTGAAATGTTGGTGGCATTAGAAAGGAAGAGCAGTGACAGCTCAGTAGGTAAGAAGCGACCTATGGACCAACTGGTCCCCAGTTCGAAGTCTGGCATGTACCACTAAATTCGTGTTCTCCGATTTATGTAAATATTTGTAATTATCACTTGCTCGGCGGTGAAGGAAAACGATAAGAAGTTGACAGTAGTAAGGAGCGAGTTTATAAAATAATTCCCGGATTTTTGGGGATATCCAAAATGAGCATGTGGTGGGTGCTAGAATGTAGATATTGTTTAACAAGTTAAGTGTGTGGCATGCTGTCAAGCTTTTTTAGAATTCGTGAGGGGCAAGGAAGAAGAATCTATTTCGTTAATGTGATAAAACTTGAATTTGCTAGTTTCCTAAAGTAAACAAGATCAGTGCAATGGAAATCTAAAGGTGAAAAAAGCCACCAAGGCTGATAGCCGGAAAACTAATGGCAGCCATATTTTAAGAGGTCGAAGAGATTTTAATGATAGATTACTCATATTACAAGAAAATAACAATGAATGCTCAATGCTGTGCAAGATTACTTGATTATCTTTGTGAAGAAAAAAAATAGAGTAAAATTTTGCAAAGGAATTTTATTCACATGATGTACACATGGGCATCCCCAAAGAACAACCGTTTTCCAGGGATCAACCATCCACCCTATAGTCCAGATTTAACCTCCTGTGACTATTTCCTTTTCAAAAATGAAAAGAAACTATTGAGAGCTAGCTGATTTTCAATGAATGAAGAGATGAATGACAATGTGGGCGACCATTTTGACGCCCGAGACAAAACATATTTAATGGTACGAGTATTAATGGTAATGGTACGTCCTTAATAGACCAATGTCATTAATGTATTTCAGTTGCAGGGGACTGCACAAATAAATCAAACCGCCATGTCTATTTTTTCATACTTATGCAGATGAGTTTTAAACCACCCCCATATCACAGCATACTGGCTCAAATATTTAGGGTACTTATCTAAAAATGAAAAATCGCATTGGCGAAGCCGTGGGTAGGAGCTACTTATTTCTATAAAAATCTAATGAATTTAGCTAGGTTCAATTTGTTTCGAAAAATTTTATTTCTTTATTGTGTCAGTTATTTTAACAAAAGTAAGTTTCAAGTCACCTTTAATTGTATTTTTTTAAGTTATATTAAAGAATTTTATATTTGTTCAGGTAAAGTAAAAGACACGTACGATTGTGTCACTGGACTTGAACATTCAAAATCGCTGGATCACTCCCAACTGTCCGGTATACATCCTTTTATGAGTGCTAATAGTATCAACTTGGATGATATTGTAAGTTATTTTTCTGTAGAAATTTATTTGTGTCAACTTCAAAAAGGATGACGTTCTCATTTTTTTTGTTTCATACAACGTCGGTAGGCATACGACCCACCTGGTGCAAAGCGGTTACTGTAGCCTATAAACGCTTGCAATTCATTAAGTATCGCTCGCGCAATGCTACCTCTGGTGCTAACACACAGCAAGTCTGAGCTTACTGGTGACCTCACTTACACGCAGAAACACAACAACCCGTAGTACCCGGGGCTAGTTATTTGGCTGCATTTTTCTGTGAGGTGGAGGTATTTCCTCAGACGGGTTGCTTTGATGCGCTCTACTTCTCTTAAATATGTGTATGTTATACCATGGCTATGCAAGCTAAACAAAGCTTGTAATATGAGTACTAGATAAAATGTATGTTATAATGTAATATAGACTTTATGTAACTTGAGCTTTACTGTTATGTTGTTTATTGATTTTTTTTTATTGGGATGCTCCTAAAGCCCATAATGCTTTTCAGAACTTTATTTTTTTTTATTATATTGTATTATATGATAAACAAACATGGCCTTTCTGATGTGCAGCAGTTATAATAGTTTGTTCACGGCGCTTATAATACAAGCTTCCATATACCGCGTTACTGATGCCTCTGGGGCTGGCGCATGCACTGCGATGGCTGGTTACCTATCATAAGGCATCAGAGGCAGAGGTATTTCATTTTCATCTAGAATTGTCATCTGGTTTGGTTTTACGAACCCGGAATAGGTAATAATTTTAAGGACAATTACTTCCCCTAGGAAAATATAGTGAAATTCTCTAGGAGAAGCGCCCTAACTCTTTTAGCCCGCTTCTGTTTTGCCTATTAGAGTGATGCAACAAATGTAGGCTTTGGCTCTAAAAAATATCCCAATTACACATCCCAATCCCTAAAACTTCTAATCCTATAGTCTTGTCCGAATATCAGCCAATTTTCATTCTGCCACTGCTGTCTAAACTTCTTGAAAGCATTGTTCACAAATAGCTCAATTCATATCTCCATCAGTATAATCTTCTTAACCCCTTTCAGTGGGTTTTCGTCCTCATCATAGCACAAGGAGTGCATTATTGAATTTCACAGATGATATACGATTTGCTATGGACAATAAAAAAAAATCCTTGGTTATTCTGTTAGACTTCAGAAACGTTAACGCGAAAATTCTTCACTCTTAGCCTCTTCTGTGACCGCGTGGTTCGATTCTTATCTTCGTCGACACTGGCAATGCATCAAATTTGAAGAATTTTCATCTGATTGGACTACACTAATTGCTGGTGTGCCACAGGGCGGTGTTTTAACTCCATTACTTTTCGCGATTTTCATCAACGAATTATCCAAAGTAATTACTTCCCCCTACCATCTTTATGCAGAAGATCTACAAATTTATAGATATTTTTATTTATCTGATGAATTTGGTGCTATTTCGGCTATGAATCAAGAGCTATGAGCAGTCCAGAAATGGGCTGATAGGTTTGGCCTCTTAATCAACCCATCTAAATCACAGGCCATTGTTAATATTGGTAGTCGGCAATTCGGAAAACACAAAACTTGGGACTGATCATCGATGAAACTTTATCCTGGACAGCGCAGGTCAATAATGCCAGTAAACACATGCATTGCAAATTTCTTTCACTCAGGCGGCTTCAGAACTTCTTACCATTGAAAACTAAAGTTATGCTTGCGCAGTCTCTTCTCCCTAACCTCAGCTATGCTGATTTGTTACCTGGGTGGCTTGAAAAGTTCGTGGCTTTAACATATAAAAAGACATATTATTTTTATTATACCACACTCATTTGGTTCACATACTCTTGGGTTGTTATCGTATACATTTTTGTTGCTGTAGGTTTGACAGTTTTTAAATTAGAGTGATTTAAGTGACATTAAGTGCCACGTTTTCAGAAAATGGAGAAAATTGAACAACGTACAGACATCAAATATTTGTTTAAAAAAAGTTACACCGAAAGAGATTCATGAAGATATGGTAACAACATTAGGGGAATCTGCTCCATCGTATACCACTGTAAAAAAATGAGTTGCACAATTCAAACGTGGTCGGGAGAGCATTGAAGATGAGCCTCGCTCCAGCCGCCCACGACGTCTATGACTGAAGAAAATATCGGAAAAGTGTCTCTGCTTATAATGGGAGATCGCAAATTGACTATCAAGGAGATCGCAGACACTATAAGCATCTTGTACGAGAACGGACACAGAACATCATTGCCAATGAACTTAGATTTTCTATGGTGTCCGCTAGGGTCCCCAGATTGCTTTCAGTTGAGTAAAAACGAATTCGCCTCATAATTTTACGCGACTGTTGTAGATGTTCGAGGTTGAACCGAAAATCTTTTTTGACAGATTCGTGACTATGGATGGGTTCATCATTACACTCCAAATTCGAAACAAAAATTCAATCAATTGAAAAAATCTGGTGAACTGACCCCAAAAAAAAGGCGAGGCAATTTTGTCGCCTGGAAAGGTGATGGCATCAGATTTTTGGGATTCCAAGGGTGTCATCATGACTACCTTGCGAGAGGTGAAACAATAAACTTAACATACTACTGTACTCTTTTGCGTCGATTACGCGAAGAAATTAAAGAGAGGCGCTCAGGATTGCTCTGAAAGAAAATGTTGCTTCATCAGGATAATGCGCGCGTTCCCACGTCTGTTGAATTAATGGCTCAAACTCGCGATAATGGTTTCGAATTACTGCCTCACCCCGTTTATTCTTCCGATTTGGCGCCTTCGGACTTCCACCTGTTTCCAAGCTTAAAAAAACATCTCGGTGGGCAGAAATTTTCATCAAATGAAGAGGTTGAAGCCGCCGTAAACCAGTATTTTGAAAACCTCGAAGAATCTTTTTTTAAAACCGTCATATAAGCTTTGGAAAGCAGGTGGAAGAAATGCATAGACCAAGATGGAGGTTACGTCGAAAAATGAAAATATTTTCGTATAAATTTTATTTTGTTTTTTGACTAGGCCGTGAACTTTTCAATCTGACCTCGTATTTAGATGCGACTGACGAGCTACTTAATAAACTAGAACCATTACAAAATCTGGTCATCCGTTATATTTATGGTTTGCGTAAATATGACCATCTATCCGAATTCCGTACACGTTTAAAGTGGCTCACTATCCTCCTTCCCAGAAATGTGCACATATTATGCTCTCTATATATAATCCTCTATAACCCCGAGACACCCCAATACATTCGATCCCGGTTTTTACATAAGACAAACCCCCATCTGTTCCCAACGTCGTTGTCTTACCAAAACTCTGAACTATCCCTCATCCAACACAGTCTTTTTCTTTTGGTCATTCGCTGTTAATGCCGCACGGCTTTGGAACAAATTACCGCTGTAAATACGGGACAACTGCTCTGTATTTGTTTTCAAGAAGAGGTTAAGTTACTACTATCTTGGTCATGATAAGTAATATTATATGTATAGGTGTTCATTGAGCAGTGATAGTCCAGTGGATAAGGAACCGGCCTATTGGCCAACTGGTTCCCTGTTCGAATCCAGGCTGGGTCAAGTACCACTAAATCCGTGTTTTCGCATTTATGTACATATTTATCACTTGCTCAGCGGTGAAGGAAAACATCGTGAGGCAACCCACACGTCCAAGAAATTATATTTCGAAAGTCGTGTGACCTAATCTAAGAAAGATCTAGGTAGTGAAACCCCTACAATCCTAATGGATTAGGAAACGGGATAACGCGAAGAAGAAGAAGTATATCTGTATTTATGTATGTCTTTTTGATGTATTACTATAGATTATTTACACTATATATGTATAAATTTTTGCGATCTTATTGGTTAGTTTATGAAAAATATATATATTTCATTCTTCCCACTTCTTATTGCTACCCACATGTTACAATGTAGGGTTAACTGGAAGATATATCTTGACGAGATAAGCTCACCTTTGCACAACATTTTCTGTGTAAGCTACTTTATATGTTTTGTTATGCAATAAAGGATATATATAAAAAATATTATGAGCCAGGTACACCCCGAATGTTTGTTAATTTTTTGTTACCACTAATGTGACAAACAAGTATACGGTCTGCCTGATAGTAAGCAGTTACCCTCACTCATGGAAATTTGCAACACCAGGGGTGGCGCTACTGCGTTTCCGACCCTTTAAAAACATCTTTACGCCTTTTTTGAAGAACTTCATTCGGTAAGCCATAGGGAAAACCTCGACAGTGAGTTCAGTCTGCAACTAGAGTTCTAGTTAGTAAACTTCCCCGGAACCGATTCCATTCCCAGTCCCCATGTTTGAGGATGAATTCTTAGCCATCGACGAGCGGTGTGATTGTAAAACGAGGCTGTTGACATCATCTATCTATACAGATAAATAAAATTGGAGTGTCTGTTTGTAATATTAAAATAACCGCTTTTTACTGAATGCATATAGATGTATACACGGTACAATTACCGAAATGAATATTTTTACAATTTTTGTCTGTCTGTCTGTTTGTTCCGGCTAATCTCTGAAACGGCTGGACAGATTTTGACGGGACTTTCACTGGCAGATAACTGATCTAATAAGGAGTAACTTAGACTACTTTTATTTTAGAAATTTTATTTATTTTTATTAATATAAATAAATAATAAAAAAAAACTATTCCGCGCGGACGAAGTACATAATACATATGTATTATTATTTTGCAGTTCGCTATTTTACTCTGCTTGTTAATAAGTTATCTAAATAGCAAGTCTTATTAATAGCGAACTGAACAATAACTTTTCTGTTAAATTTCACGCGGACGAAGTCGCGGGCATAGCTAGTAATTTATAAATGATGTTTAATATAAGAGAGTTCTCTTTTTTTGGTCTTCCGAGATTTGGAAGTTTGTTTGCCGTTTTTAGGGCGTTAAAGGATATGTCCCACGAAATTATATTAAGAGATAATATTATAATATAATATTAAGAGAGGTAGGGCGCATCAAAGCAGCCCGTCTGGGGGAGTACCACCACATCACAGAAAACCGCAGCCAAATAACAACTCCCTAGAGGGTTGCTCTGTTGCTGCGTGTGAGTGAGGTCACCAGTAAGCTCTGAGTTGCTGTGTTAGCAGCAATGGAGGCATCGCGCTAGTGATACTTAATGTATAACAAGCGTTCATAGACTACGGTAACCGCTTTACATCAGGTGGGCCGTATGCTTGTATGCCTCCCGACGTTGTATTAAGATCATGAAACATCCTTAGATCACAGGAGTCTCAACTTGTTTTTATTATACTTGTGTAACTGTATTTGTTTATGTATTTAGTCTCAAGACTCTGGATCAGAGTCTCTAAGTTCCTACCACACATGTGAGAGCTCAAAGAACAGCATGGCGTCCCGAAGCAAATCTACAGACTTGAGTAGTCAGAATGGGTCTTCAATTGGAGAATCCACTGAATTGTCAGACTCGCAGCATGATAATTCTACTTCACCTTTATGCAGAGTTCAATCATTGAAAAGGATACCCAGGTGTGTGTTTATTTTTCTTTTATTTTGTTAATATGTTCTCAGATACGAGCTTGGTGGAGGAGTGGTGCTCCTTAAATACCAAAGCTCGTGGGTTCGATTTCCACACAGAACAAACATTTGTGTGCACGAACATGCTCGTTTGTCTTGATCTGGCTGTTTTCAAGAGAGGCAAGGCAAATCTCACTGGCTACTGCAGCCAAATAACCACTCCCTACAGGGTTGTTGTGTACCTGCAAGTGTCTGAGTTTACTAATAATCTCCTAAGGAGTTGCAGCAGGGGTCGTAACGCGAGAGTGATACTTCCTGTATTGCAAGCGTTCATAGGCTACAGTAACTAACTTCTAGTAGGTGAGTCATATGCTTTTATGCTTATTTTGTATAAAAAAAAGATACGGTGTGATAAATGTCAGCTGCTTTTGAATAATGTTTGTGATTTAAACATAGTCCTCAAGTTATACTGTAGGACAGGGCTTGGAACCGGTTTCGAAAATACCGGTAAATAAAGGTTTTTACCGGTTTTTAGAAAAGGTTTCGTTCGGAGTGCGTCCTAAATGAGAGCGCTACGTAAAACCTTAAAAAACCGATTTAACACACGTGTCGAGCGAGCAGGTTACGATTTGCTTGCTTTAATTCTAATTGGAACAAATTGGTACCTACGTAAACTCATAAAGAAAGGTAGCAACCTTGCAACACGTAAATTGTGTCTTTGTGGTTTCGTAGCTTTTAATTTTTAAGTGAATTTTAAAGGTCGTCAAGGTCTCGGCAAATATGATGTCGAAAAGAGCGAAATGAAAACCTTATAAAACCGGTTAATTGATTCAAAACCTCGTTGATTTTGCTCCTTAAGAATACCGGTTACTTTAAGGTTCAGGTAGAGCCAAACCTAAACAAAGCGCTCCCAATGTACTTGTGCTGATTTAGGTTTGAAAATTAACCGGTAAACAAGCCCTGCTGTAGGAGATTACCGTAAAGACCGGGAATTTTGTATTATATAGATGATAGCATAGAATTATCGGAGCTAAAAGGTGAAATTACGATTGCATGATTAATTTATGTATACTAATAAAATCTATTTCTATCTATAAAAGTTAAATAGACAAATTCCTTCGTTTGTTATTGTTTTAAAGCTCGCATTACACGTTCAATCTACGGCGACAATCGTCGCCGGACCAGACCGCGGGTCCGCGGGTCGTAGTGGACGTAACAAGGTATCTTAGTGGATAAAATGCTAAGTGCGTCCTCAAAAATGGTTTTGTATGTATTATTGTACTGCAGTGGCATGTTGTGCTGACCAGTGGATAGATGTTTTCTAATTATACTGTAATTTACTCCTTCCGAAATTGCAGTTTTCTGTTGTCAGAAAGAAGAAATATACGATACTGGTTACGTGAATATTATGTCAGAGCAGACCTAGACCCCACAATATAAATTTAGGAAAAATGTTACAATTATAAATTGATTTTTATTTTTGTTTAATAATGCAATAGTACGGAGCACGCGTCTTTCGCAGTGAGCGAGTTCTACTTGCATTTATCACCTTTTACTTTTTGGGTTTTACAAGCCAAATATTGTTTTAGTTTTAGAGCTAAGAAAAGGAAGAGAATACTAGATGGGGACGGAGACACGCCAACCGGTGTAACAAGTCTTGCAGAATCGAAGGAAAATCAAAGTGGGCTTACACAGGAGATCATGGCGTTAGAGCTCAGTCAAAATACGCCCAAACGAATGTCTATACACCCTACTCCAGACAGACGCAAAAATCCAATAAAAGGAGTATTGAAAAAGAGGTAGGTATTTCGTTAAAATACTCTGTCCTGCACCGTAAATCGTGATGCTGTGCTGTGATAGTGATGATTAGACGAGGTTTTTAGTATAATATCTAGTTACTAGCTGTGCCCGCGACTTCGTCCGCGTGGAATTTAACAAAAAAGTTATTGTTCAGTTATAATTTTATTTGATTTTATTATAAGTACCTAAAAAGCAGATTAAAACAGCGAACAGCATAATAATAATAGATATGTATTATGTACTTCGACCGCGCGGAATAGTTGTTTTTTTATTATTTATATTAATAAAAATAAATAAAATTTCTAAAATAAAAGTAGCCTAAGTTACTCCTTATTACATTAGCTACCTGCCAGTGAAAGTCCCGTCAAAATCGGCCCAGCCGTTTCAGAGATTAGCCGGAACAACCGGACAGACATAAATTGTAAAAATATACCGTGTATAAATCCATATGCATTTAGTAAAAAGCAGTTATTTTAATATTACAAACAGACACTCCAATTTTATTTATCTGTATAGATATGAAAGCCCAGCGGATAAAGAACCGGCCTATTGACAGAATTCGAAACGGAGATCAGTTGGGCCTCCGGTTCGAGTTCTGGCATGTGCCGCTAAATTCGTGTTTTTGGATTTACGTACATATTTGTAATGATCAGTTGTTCGACGGTGAAGGAAAACATCGTGAGGCAACCCGCAAGTCCAAGAAATTATATTTCAAAAGACGTGTGACCTAACCCAAGTAACGTTTGGTTTTCTTTCTGGGATTGATGGTCTGACGGCAGTCGTTCCATCTAAAAATCGGTATCTTATATAGCGATTTTTTTCTTAATTCATATCAATTTTAACACTTATTATTTTGAATTGTCTATAGGACTATATAAAAAATCATTTGACTACAAAAATGGGTAATGTTAGTGATAACCCGTAGTGTCTATGTATTGCGTCTTGAATTGCACAATGTACTGAATGCTTTCTATTGAAAAATGCTTTATACACCCATGTCTATTTCAGATGGGTTTCTCAAAACGATAGTCATCACTTCAATGTGGGCGTGATATTCTCAACACCAGTCTCTAATATTACAGAGGAAGACAAAAAGACTCACAAGTCAACTCGTTTCATTCTCCCAAAGGATGATCAGCCAGCGTCAGGTATCAAGGAAAAGGCTACTATGTTTAGTAAACATATTTCTACTAGTTTGGAAATTTTTCCAACGAGGAGATCTAGTAAGGTAATATAAATTCATACTTTTCTGGAACTAGTTTTATTACTGCTGTGTAATTTATTACTTGGCATTGGTCTTCTAAAAGTTGAATGCACTTTCCCAGTTGGGCTACTTGTAAGTGTAAGTGTAAAGTAAGTGCTCGTCTGAATTAACGATCCCTACTGCAAGGCTCACGTTTTATCAAAATAATGCTTTCTATGTGGCGATTAAAGTAAACAATCACTTACTAAATTCAGTAAAACCCCCCCGAGAGGAATCTCAGTTAAGCAAGCTGCTAATTGTCAAACCATATTAAAATAACAAAGGTACAAGCTTTGGATTTATTAGAATTATTTTTATTATGTTATTATATATAGTTATTATATTTCGATATTTATTTTAGTATATTTTTATTGTTAATGTAATGGCGTTTTAAGTTCAATATTATTATGACTATAATTAATTATTATGTGTTACATCCTGAACATGAAATCGCGAGTACCATGTAAAGGTGATTTGCTGACATCTTATATTGCCATCTTACATGATCTATAAAGTGTTCGATTTATATAGCAAATGTTATGTAAATATGGCAATATAATTAACATTAATATTAAATAATAGTATATGTTAGGCAGCAGGGTTCGCCATAGGCAGTTAAAGTTGCTATTGTGTATACAGTATATAATAACTGTACCAAATACAATAAGTACTTGTACAGATAAGTGCACGTCAAGCTTGACACTTTGACCTTTGTACCGTTTTGAATATCAGGAAAATTGGAAAGCAAATCGCGGAAAGTTATGTACCTATCTACAATAGTGATGATACAAACAATTGTGAATGTTTAAAATCATACGTTCTTATGCTATATGTAATAAAAGTTACAGTCGCACACGTGTCAATCGTTAAGAGAGGTAGGGCGCATCAAAGCACCACGTCTGGGGAAGTACCTCCACCTCACAGGAAACTGCAGCCAAATAGAGGGTTGTTGTGTTCCTGTGTGTGAGTGAGGTCACCAGTAAGCTCCCAAGGAGTTGCTGTGTAAGCAGCAGAGGAGGTATCGCGCGAGTGATAATAGGCTACGGTGTCCGCTTTACATCCGGTGGGCCGTATGATTGTATGCCTCACGACGTAGTATAAAAAAAATCGTGATCTGTTCTTAGTTGTACAATTGATTGTATTCAGGGGAGTTGTACGATATAATTCTGCAGCGTCCTACCTTCGCGGGCTGAAACTAAAGTTGCCGCGTATTATGCGATTCCAAAGCGGTTTTCCCGGTTTTCCTCTGCGAACTAACTTATGTTTTAAGTGCACTTTTTAATGAGAATAGATAAAGAAATAGATAAATGCACGTATAAGTGTATGTGCGTAGATTGTATTTGGGGTGTACTTGGGTCATCATGAGTCATCTTTCTAGTCAATGCCTGCCTCACCTGCAAGTATACCCTGTTAACTAGCAACTCGGTCACTTATACATTAGATATGGTATGACGAAACGATATTTAATTATGGCCGACTGAGAAAGGAACCAACTGTAGACCTCAGCCAAATAGTAAGTGAATTCTTGACATATAGACCGACGAACAGACGGTCAACAAGATGATCCTATAAGGGTTTGAATTGGTTTGGCTTGACAGCCATTATTCATTTTGATTTAAAAGTTCAATGACAACGCTCCAGTATGCTACAAAATCGGCTATTATATGAAATTTTGCAGTAAATGTTTACTATATTTTGTATGGTAAGCCGCTGCTTAGTTTGTGTCTGCGCTGACGTTGTTCGCCCGTGGGTTCATAGGTTCCCTCTGTCCACCATTCCGCCCACTGCTACAGTGATGCTGGGCAGAGATCTCTGGTCTTGCTTGTTTTAACAGCCCGCCGCCACAAGTTAGATTGTTAGATTGACTCGTAGGTCTTCAAAAAAGGCATAGGTTTTTAGGATCCACAACGTGTGAGATATTGCAAGCGTCCATAGCATACGGGTACTATTAGTGAGACCGTATGCTTGTTTGCTTAGCTTTGTGTTGTATAAAAAAGTTACTATTTGGTCATAGTTTAGAATATTATCGATATGATTTCGTTATATATATATTCTTCTTCTTAGCGTTATTCCGTTTCCTATACATATATATATCATATCGAAAAGATTGTTGTCCTATTTGTGCTATAATTTGGTGGCAACACGGTGTTGATATGTATCAGGAATTATGAAGTTTGTTACACTTTACACTACATTACAGAGTCGACAATATTAGTAAACAGAATTTCTTACCGCCTTACTGCCTTAGTCTAGAAAGAGATGTGGAAAGCCTGAGAAACTTTCATGCCGTGCTTTAATGTTTCGTCACATGTTTGATGAAAGCACTACACACGCCTCGGCCGTGATTATGATTGGCGAAGTTGTATTACAGCCAAGTCGCACGACTTGCTAACATGTAACCGTCCATCGATTATTAACTTTTGGCCTCTGTAGTAAAGTACTGTTTCAGGGCGAGAGATCACCAACAGACCAATGTAAAACCCCATTGGCATCAATACAAACACCTTACCGAACTCCGAAGAGCGTAAGGCGAGGAAATCAAATCTCAGATCCAAGAATATTGGGTACACCAGATTATTTAGCACCGGAGTTACTTATCAAGTAAGTTTTCGTTCTAAATCGACTAATGCAGCTTTTATAACAACAAAAATTATGAGATCCTGTGGTGTAGTCTAGAGACCGTACCACCAACTAACAACATAAAGACCACCGCGGCAGTTGCGGCTGAGACGGCCATAACTGAGTCTTTCCCTCTTGAGTTTCCACTCCGAAAGACCCTGATCGACTTTCTGGAGAACTCGGGTATCAGTGATGTTGTTACACATCAACAACTCGTTATAACCTTAGTCCCAAGTCCCTTGTGTGGTAGGCAGAGAGAATTTAAACACTTACGAAACCATGGAACAATGAGCCAGAATTATCGTTAAATTTTCTTCTCCGCATCTCATTTTCCTATGTTTGAAAAGTAGTCACGTACGCAGCTTACAACCACTCCTTCAGCTACCCTATAGGATACGACCTCGTAAGCTATAAGGTAATTACACGAGTGGTTCGAAGCTGTATATATGAGTACCAGCCACCGCAACTTTCTATTGTGTTGTCCAAAATACAAACTTGTCTGTTTTCCTTGCTCTGTCTGTCAGCCTCTCTAATAGAGGTAAATAGGTACTCTCTATAATTAATAAGTAATATTTTAACAAAATAATGACTAATTCTGTTAACAATGAATTTTTTTTTCTACCAGGCAAGGTCACGGCCCTCCTGTGGATTGGTGGGCGCTGGGCGTTTGTCTCTACGAGTTTATGACGGGTGTTCCGCCCTTTAACGATGAAACACCACAGGCTGTATTTACCAACATACTGTCTAGAAGTGAGTTGTGTCTGTGCTTCTTTTTTTGTATAAAGTAAGGCATTGTGAATTTAAAACATTTCTATAAATATTGTCGTAGCTCTCAAGCGGGTAAACTAATTAACCGGTGTGTTTTTTTTATTTAAAATCTTTTGATTTTATGTTTTTCATAACAGAACATTAATGAAATCAGTTACTTGCTTCCAAAGCGAGAAGGTCGGCGTTTATGTTTGATTAAATACACACGTGTTATCTATACAAAAGAAGTCTTAACGTATTTCATGAAATGACTAATTTAATGACCTGGCTACTACATATATATTGCAATTTTCAGATATTGAATGGCCAGAAGCCGAAGAGTCATTGTCTGCAGAAGCAATGGCTGCAATTGAAAATCTGCTCACTATGGAACCGAAAGAGCGTCCTGCCGCGTCACAAGTTCGTGCCATGCCACTATTTAGAAATGTCGATTGGGACAACCAACTTAAGATGGAACCACCTTTTGTGCCCACCCCGGACGATTTACATGATACTGGGTATTTTCAAGGTAAGCCTGACGAGTCTGGAAGTGATTAGTAGTAGAAATGCTCTTTAATACCAATGCTCATGGGTTCGATTTTCACACAGGACAAACATTTGTGTGCATGAACATGATTTCGCCTTGGTCTGGCTGTTATCAAGAGAGGTATAGTGCATCCAAGCAACCCGACTGAGAAGTACTCCACCTCACAGAAAACCTCAGCCAAATAACAACTCCTAAAATGATTATTTTGTTCCTGCGAGTTTCTGAGGTTACCAGTAAGCTTCTAAGGAGTTACCATGTTATTAGCTGGGGTGGCAACGTACTAATGATGCTTCCTGTGTTGCAAGCGTTCATAGACTATGGTAATTACTTTATATCAGGTGTGCTGTATGGTTACACGCCTCCCGACGTTATATAAAAATCAGCTATATTTCTACCAAAGCATAGAAAAATACTCTGTGCTAATTACCCATCTAATATAATGAGGGATTTCATCTTATATGTTTGCTAGAGATATCTCATATATATTTCCACCTGTTTGGTGAATAAGACGACTTTACAAAATTTTCATAATTTATGTTGATGTCCACAGAAGTCGAATTATAATTATCACCATTGGTATAATAATAAAGAAAAATAAATCCACAGAGCTTCATTATAGAATAAATAAGCCTACCTCTCTTCCGGCAGAGGCTCGTTGGTTAATTAGCAGGGATACCACGTGTAGGCGACGTTTACTTGGACTTTAAAGATACTATCGTCTATCATCTCAGTCACATATACCTCAAAAACGGGCTACACGTCATTTCACATACGAGATTCGCGTAGGCAATGAAATCAATTGCGTGAGGCTATATGCTAAGGTAAAGTCGTAACGGAGCTTCCCGCTAGGTCAGTTGTACGTGATCGGAGCCATTCTAAGTGGTGGACATTGAAATCACGCACAGCAATCACAGAAACACAATCTGAGCGAAAGGAATCCGCTTAATTTATACTGCCAGTCGTCGTTTGGATTTACTCAATAAAAAGCACTCTTTCGATATTACCGAAAATTATAGGATCTGTCGACGCACGCATAGATACGGATGTGATTGTCGAAATATCGAATCATGAAGTAAACAGGTCTCTTGATTCCCAAGGCATCGGTAACAGATATTTCCGTCTTATGTTCAAGTTTCTACTCTGGGTCTCATATGTGCGCTACGTATGAGATATCTGATGCAGAGTGAATCATGTTTTTTTCTGTCAAAAAGAGCAAATCTGGTTTAGCTCGTTTAATCCGTCATGCCCCAAGGGCCTCAAAGGAGGCTCGAAATGTATGGAAAATAGTATATAACGGGCTTTGACGTATAAATAAAATAGCATGCTATTTCACGCCGGTTTTCTTTGAGAGAGTTTACTATCCCGGAGGGCCTGACCCAATTTCAAAAATATTCATTCCATCCAAAAATTTATCAAATTTATCACTTTCATATTCCGTGTTTTTTTAGCTTCTAACGGTAAATAGTTGTTACCAAGTGTAAAAAAACATTTTTAATAATCTCATTTTTTCCTTGTTTCAGCTCGTAACATCCTGCAACAGTTGCACGTATCTAATTTCGATATGTAAGTGTCGTGACTGTTGTGTATACGTTGGATATAGTTATCTATTATAGTTATTTCTAAAAGTGATTATTACGTGTGATATTTAGTTGTAATTCATAATGTATAACTATAAGTCATTAGTGCCATGTATTAAGAGGACATACGGACGAATGAATCTGATAAGCATTGAGCGATTTTACATCATGAATCTTCACCTGTCACCCCCTAATTGTAAAAAAATATACGGCACAAACTGCCCTACGAAGGAAAAAATTTGCAAACTTAGTTTTTCTTACTTGCCTGATTCTTGCTTCAAATACATCGATCGATCAATTAGAAAAACAGCTTTCTGATTGCAGTGTCAATATACATGTCCTCTTGCTTCGTCGTAAAATTGTTATTCTGGCATATTAGATGTATTCTGGCAGTTTATTCACAATAAACTAATGATAGAAAACAATAGAAACAACCCTATCGATGAACATGTCATGAAATGCACATTACTAGCTGAATGTTTATAGTGTAGATAGAAATCATGGATTTAATGGTGCCAGAATTCAATGAGGTAATTAGGCAATATGTTTGTATATGAAGAAAACGTAGACCGTATACCCTCTTAAGTAAGTTTATGGTGATAAAAGACTGATGATTTATGCCTTTACCAGTTCATTGTTTTATCATTTTTAATTTATTAATCCTTTAATACACATAGTTATGTTGATATTATATTTACGGGATTATTAAATAAAAATATTACATACGAAATAATAGTTTAATTTGTCTTAAGTCTTATTGGCACAAATTGAACAAAAGTATATTCATCATTTTCATTCATCTATACTTTCAATAACCAATTTATTGAGAAAGGCAAAATTATTTAGTTGGCTTTCTCAAAATAATTGATATGCATTTAATGAGCCGTTTGTTTGAGAATGGTGCTAGATTTGTATTTAAAAAAATGCATTTTTAGAAAAATAATTCAAACAAATGTGTATCAAATTACCAAACCAAAAGAAAGCACATGACCTATATATACTGTTTATATTTTATATGTTATTGTTTGATTTTTTAACACTTATTCAACGTTCATATCTATAAAATACACAGGTCAAATTTTCTACTATCTAGAGTATGTAATTTTTGTATTTAAAACGGCTCATTAGGATTATTACCGCTAATTTTTTCTCATGTCTTGAACATTATACTTGGAAGCTAGGTTACAGTTATTTTACTTGGAGTTCTTTTGTATCCAAGGAAGGAAGGCAGTAATTCTTGTGTACACTCCCGGGTACTGGCCTTTGCCGCATCCAATGCCCCACGAAACGATGCCCACTTGCGTCCAACGACTTCCCTCGCTCACCATCAGTGGTCCACCGCTGTCGCCCTGCACATCATAAAATCGTTCATATTATTTAACGAAGATTACCCTTCCCTACTTATATCCCCGGCAGTAATTCCTTGGATGATTCATATGGAATATTTCAACATTTTCCAAGGTTTTCCCAAGGGACTATAGTATGGGGTTCTTCAAGAAAGGCGTGAAGAGGTACTTACAGGGTCGGCAACGCAAGAGTGACACCCCTGGTGTTGCAAATGTCCATAGGCTACGATAACTACTTACCATCAGGCAGGCCGTAAGCTTGTTTGCCCCTTAGTAGTATAAAAAAAAACAACATGAAAAAAAAGTGTGTGTCTTATGTACGCACGTAAGAAGTTATACTTCTTTGGCATAACTAAACAAAAATAATTTTAAAAAAATCATCCCGCGTGCTAGTGCTCCACGTTTGTAAAACAAAACGATAACCAACTTCGATGTGACGATTTTAGATGTCGCTGTGTGACCAATTTCGTGGTGTCGACTGTCGGTGCGCGCGCATCGTCAAAATTAACTCTCATATTTCCCTGATGCGCCATAACAAGTATAACTTCAAAAATAAAACAGGGCTGTTACACTAAAATTAATGGAACAATGGCAGATTGTTTAATAAATATCCCGTTGAGATGCATTCGTCGTATATAAATAGCATAACAAAGTCCTCCAGGGAATTTTTATATCGCTTAGGTTGTTGTTACCTTTTCAATTAATGTGGTTACGAATCAGGTCTTAAAAAGTTGCTGAACAGAGCGATACTGCAAGCCTGATTCTATTGTAGGTAATTTGTAAGCTAGACCGAGTGGCACGTTGTTAGCTTAGTCAGTCCCATAAATTTAACATTCTTCTTCTACCGCTTGGAGAGATTAGAACAAATTTTGCTCCATATCTTATTTTATTAACTTACGCTGCAAGAATCCATGCTGGCTTTACCAGCGCAAAGCATGTGTTCAACTATGCCACCTGGTGCAGCTGCTCCATATTTCTGTCGGCATTCACCGTTTGTCCATATTGGAATGGACACTTCTTGTAAAATAGAGGGCTGTGGACCACCTGTAATAATATATATAAAGGGGAGTCATGTGCCAGAAGCGTGCTCGTCCGCGACCTCTGCCAATCAATCAGATTGCAATTTTCAACTAAGAGCGCACTGACGTGCGGATTAGGGCGTCCCCCGGAGACGACACACACCGACCCGCCCCGTCGGTGCGAATATAGCTACATGCAGCGGTGGGGGCCGCCACCCACTACGCAGCGCCAAATACGGCGGGATTAGGAGAGCCGAGTGCTGCATAGGCACGTGGAATGTGAGAGGTGGATTGAATGATAAGATGAACGAACAGATAGACGTAATGAATGAGAGACGTTTAGATGCACTTTCACAGAAAACCGCAGCCAAATAACAACTCCCTAGACTGTTGTTGTGTTCCTGCGTGCGAGTGCGGTCACCAGTAAGCTCCCAAGGAGTTGCTGTGTAAGCAGCCGAGGAGGCATCGCGCGAGTGATAATTAATATATCGCAAGCGTTAATAGGCTACGATACCCGGTTTTCATCAGGTAGGCCGTATGCTTGTATGCCTCCCGACGTAGTCTAAAAAAAATCGGCCAAGTGCGAGTCGGACTCGCGCACGAAGGGTTCCGTACCATTATCTATAAAAACGGCAAAAAAAAAAAACGTTTGTTGTATGGGAGCCCCCTTAAATATTTATTTTATTCTATTATTTAGTATTTGTTGTTATAGCGGCAACAGAAATACATCATCTGTGAAAATTTCAACTATCTAACTATCACGGTTCATGAGATACAGCCTGGTGACAGACGGACGGACGGACGGACGGACAGCGGAGCCTCAGTAATAGGGTTCCGTTTTACCCTTTGGGTACGGAACCCTAAAAAAGATGCTTTGTGTGTGACAGACACAAAGCGCAAGAGGAGCGACACCGATGATCTGCCCGGTGGAATGATGGCTCTATGGACTGGGATAGACCGGGACGATCATGCCAGTGCTGGTGTAGGTGTCGTACTCTCCTCTCGCTTATCCTCTGGTGTAAGAAATTACTATTTGGTTGGAGTTCTCTAGGTTCGGTGGGTATTAAACTGGGCATCACGCGAGTATTTCTGGTTGCAGCATACGCTCCCGTAAGCTCAGCGTGTGCTCAAAAACTAGAGAAGTTTTGGGAGCCTATGTGGGATGTTCTGGACTTAGCTGAAGGGAATGAAAGAGTGATTATATGTGGAGATTTGAATGGATGGTATGGGACCAAGTGAGGCAGCTATGAAACTGTTCTTGATCCGTATGGAGATAAGAGAGTGAACGAAGCAGGTAAGTCAATTCTAGATTCATGTATGGAACGAAACCGCCTTGTGTCGAATACTTTATTTCATCATAAGGATATTCACACGTATACATGGAGACGGAATGACCAAGTGACCTCGCTCTGCAATATTGTGGAGAAGCATCTAACCGTAGAACAGAAGGTTATCTGCGATTTTGCGGATCTTGAAAAAGCATTTGATAGGGTTGTTGAAGGGAACTGTGGGACATATTGCCGAGATATGGGATTGACGGTTCATTGCTCCGTGCTGTGCAGTCCACGTACAAGGATTGCTCAGCGTGAGTGTGGATAGATGGTACCATGTCATCCTGGTTTGGGTTGCATCTTATCTGTTAGGCTGATTATCCTGTATCTCGATAGTTGTCTGCAGAGAACGAGGTCAACGAATGTAGGATTGCGCATAGGTGACCTAGTCGTGAACAGTCTGCTGTATGTATAGACGATGCCGTGTTAGTAGCAGAAACACCATCTGAACTGCAAACACTGGTCACAATGATGAAAGACGGATATATGGAGAGAGGCTTACTGTTAAATGCGGAGAAAACAAAGATAATGGTATTTGAATGAGAAGAAATCAGAACCAATGTAAATATCACGGTTGATGATGAAGTGTTGGAACAAGTGGATCACATTGTATATCTTGGATAAGAAGAGGCATGCTTCGTTGGTTCGGACATGTAGAAATAATGCAGGATGAAAGAATGACGAAGAAGATATACAATGCAAAAGTGGAAGGATGTAGGAGCCGGGGAAGGCCAAGTCTTACCTACCATGACCAAATTGATCGTGTTCTATCAGGTTATGTCAGGAGCCCTAGAAACCGGCGAGCGTGTATGATAAGAGCAATGAATTTTAAAGAAGTGAGTGAGGTATGGATATATAAGGATCGAGTCACGTGGCGGTTTGTTCCCTCTGCCTACCCCGCAAGGGATTTGGCATGAAGTTATAGCGATATAAAGGGCGATTCGAAGAGAACTACAAAATAAAATTCTATGAGAAGTAAAAAAATGATCTTAAAAGCATCAATAAATGTATATGTTTGATATTTTGGTGGCGTAAATAAAATACTAGGAAGCGATATGCTTATATTATTTAAATTAAAAGTACTGCACAGACACACTAATGTGTTTCGTTTCAAAATGAGACAATGACGACCAAGGCGATGCCAATTACAACCTTGATTTTGGCATATACAGTCTTTTAATTTAAAACTTGTTAGGTCCGTGGCCCTTATAAAAGCTATCTGACCCGTTTTACGTCCATATTAAGAGGTGAAAATCTTGCGTGTCTTCAAGTATGATTAAAAATCTGAAAACTAGAAAGTTATTGTACTAGGTGTATTAATGTACATACAGCGGTGATTAGTACAAACCATGCCATGGACTGAGGTTATATTAACATTTGTGGAAACAGTTGTTTGTTGAGGTACTTTTATGATCTCATTTCTACTATTATGATCGAGTGACTCTACAATGCAAAATTTTAATCGCCATCCAAACTTTACCGGGCTATAATATCCAGAATTACAATTTTTCGGTATTTAGAGATCTTATAGAAAACGCAGCAGCTGAAAGAACATTGTAAGTATATACCAGTTTTTTTTTGTAGTATGAACAGTTTGAAATAGCTAAAGTTAACTATTAAGATGCGATAAATATATATGTAGAGTACGTTTACTTCAAAAAATGTTTGACTCCTATACATGCTTGTCTCTATAGTTTTATTCTAAGTTCGTATTGAAATCCGTGGTGACTAATTGTCTAATATTATATTGGTGGTGACTAATATCCTATTCTAATTCTTTGAAATGAATTATTTTACGTTTTATATAACGCGTCGCTCACTTGAGTAAAACTTAAGCTCTAGGTTTACTAGAGCTCAAACACGAAAGTTACTAATTGTGAAAATGTTAAAAAACCTGCCAAGTGCGAGTAGCTCTCGCACATGTAGAGTTTCGTAAAATACAATATAATATTTAACTTACCAAAAATAACGCGTAAACTCATTTTTGGAATTACCCCTTTTAATTTTTAACGTTATTTTATTTATATTATTTGTTTATAGCGGCCATAGTAATACTCTCTTTGGATATTTCAAACGTGTACGTATTACGGTTCAAATGATAAAGATCTGTGTCCGGCGGATGGACATACATCACTGCCTTAGTAATATAGGGTCCTGTTGATACCCTTTAATGGAATGGTACCCGAAAAAACCGTATTATACTTGACCTACTGATTGTATAATTTTTATATAATGTTGGGAGGCATAGGTACGGCCCGCCAGACATCTGCTATAATAATAACCACTTTTTCATTTTAAAAACTTGCCACAGGTGGGCCTGACAAATATAGATAAGCGACGAATTCAAAATACATTCCATTTCTAGTCGTTTTATCATACTTCGTCGTAACACTGTTCTTATAAATAAAATATATAATAAAGAAAGATTTGTTAGTTAAAAATTGTAAAAATAATACTAACTCTCTCGCAGACTACCCCAACCAATAACGGTTGCCACGATCCCAGAGTAAGATTTTCCTCCACCAGGAAGGCAAACCGGATGAATGTTCTTTGAGATGGGCACTGATTGATCAACTGTCAGTACTGCGACATCATTGTACTGTAAACAAATATACAAAATTAACGAGAATAGGTAATATGCCAGTCATTTACTAGACACTTTTTTATTACATTTATTTTGAAGGCTTTATGAACATACCAGCGTCCTCATGTCGAATCCTCGGTGTCTGACTACTCGCTTGATCTTTCTTTCAATGTGTTGCGTTTCTGTGTTAGTACGAATGTTGTAGTCGCCGAACCTAGCAGTCAGGCGGGCCACATCCCATGAAGTCATACTGCAATGTAAGTCGTTCTGTGATGCAATATTTCTTGAGAGAATAGTACGAATCTCTAAAAACTATGTACTTAATTGTTTTATAAAGAAAAACAATTTCATTGAAAAATAGTTCCGAATCAAGGACATACAACATAATTTAAAATCAGGATTGTAAAAATGTGATGCCGGCTTTATCGGTGGATTTTCCTGTGGCCTGCCCCCATATTTGATGTCGACGTTCGAAATGTATGCATGTGGCGACTAGACGGACGGTCAGCAGGTTCCCACAAGATTTTACATTAATATTGTACGCAAGATCTGACTTAGCGGTGAATTTGCCGCCAATTAATTTGTAATCGGCCGCACGACGTTATCTTCATTTATTTGTATGTATGGTCATACAATCATACATAAATTAATTTGTAATATTATTTTCTCCCTAATTTTTATCTTTATTTTATTTTTATTATTTGTTATAGTTATCTCACAAATACAGAGCATTGATAGCTCAGTAGATATAACCAACTTATTACCTGACTGGTCCATAGTTCGAATCCTGCTGTGATCATGTACCACTAAATACGGATTTGTGTACCTACACAATTATAATTATCACTTGGGGTGAAGGAAACCCGCATGTCCAAGAAATTATATTTCGAAAGACGTGTGGTCTATCTTAATTTCTTATGATAGGCCACACGCCTTTCGAAATATTTAGGCCTAATTTTCCCTCTGGTTTGTAGATAGTGTAATTGCGATCTGACGGTAAACTAAGGATCAAATCCTTCGGCTTAGATAACGAACCACGACAGTCCTAATAAATTAGGAACGACCAAGACTGAGACGCGTAACTACGCCATCAAGCTCTAGGTTGAAGATGATAAAAAAAAAGAAAGCATTATTAGGGATAACTCTAAGAAAAAAAAAATTGTTTCACAATGCTTTCTTTTTTTTTTAATCATCTTCAACCTGCTTGATGGCGTAGTTACGAGTCTCAGTCGTCTACACAAGTCAAGTAATGTTGACCATATAATGTTTTTTATACGTTTAGATCGAGCTTCTCCTTGCCACGAAAGGCACATTTAGTGGTCGATTTTGGCTGTTATCAATGAACTTTAATAGTAACATAAGTCAGTTACTTACAAATAATGGGCTTCGTTAAATCCGCAATAACACAATAACCTGAATCCAGATTATAATATCCCTCTTTAGTTGATGTTATAGGTACTAACATGTATACCAGTGCCGGATTAATTTTCAAATTAACCATGGAAAGTCCTTTGTGATTGATAATAACGAAGACGCGCCTAGAGTCTAATATTTATAAACAATATGGACCTCGTTGCTCGTGCCAGTCTGAACGAAATTTCAAATTTGATGACAGCATTAAGTCAACTTAGTGAATGGCTTAAGTGTCAAGTTACGATTGTTGTATGTGTATGGTCCTCAGGTTGTCTTAGAAAGACAGGCCTCTTCCAAATCGCTGTAGACCAACGTGATGGAATACGTTCTAGAGTTTCTAAACATCTTCAATTGAAGGGAGGTAGATACCGGCTGTGGAATATTCATGAGATGGAAATTTTATAAGAGATAGCATACTCACTGAGCCACGCAATGTGCAGCGGACAGTACGTGTTTGTCGTCAATAAGAGAACCGCCACAGAACTGACGACCTCCATTGAACAGCGCCACGATCCAGGGCCATTCGTTCAGGTCGGCGTTGTGTCCGCCTACGATACGTTCTTCGTCTTGCAAATCATAAGTCTGCCCATAATACTGTAGATTTAATACAAAATATTCATTATTATAATATTTGTCACAAACAAATCAACAAGGTTATGCTAGGCAGACTAAAGATTACAATACACGTGCATGCAATAAAATTGGGCTGCTTCTACGCTCGTTGAGCTGGAGTACAATCAATCGAACATTAAAAATAAATCTATAATATATGTTACAGGGAAAGTTGACGTAGATCCGTTAACAGCTTGTAGTAGAGGTAATTACAAACAGATTTGACTATGGAATGTCCTATCTAAAAATGAACACCTATTAAGATATTAGACTTTAAATATTTTTTTATTGAAAATACTACCCTTGTGCAAAGATATATTTTTCATTCTTAGGTTTATCCACTTACTGTAATTTTATAACAGATTTTGTGTAGCGGGGAAGTTAATTGATAAATATCATCACGAAAAAAAATATTCTTACCAAAACAACAAAGATATTTAAAAAAAATATATACAATGCAAAAGTGGAAGGATGTAGGAGCTGAGGAAGGCCAAGACTTACCTACCATGATCAAATTAGTCGTGTTCTATCAGAAGGTCATGTCAGGAGCCCTAGAAACCGGCGAGCATGCATGAAAAGAGCAATGAATGTTAAAGAAGCCAGTGAGGTATGTAAGGATCGAGTCGCGTGGCGCTCGGTTCTCTCTGCCTACCCCGTAAGGGATTTGGCGTGAAGTTATAGATAGATAGAGATAAAAAAAAGGTGAATATGAATTAATCTGACACGATGGTTTCTGTTGTAAAAATAATAAATAATTATTAATTTTTTACCAACTTATAATTTTTATTATTTTGTTTTACTATCAGGATTATTTCCTTCTGTTGAGAATCTTTGAGATGTACGAGGGTACCTTTTCGAGCTGTCCTATGATCATTGTACCTTATTAGGCAGCTAAGGCAATGTAGGTAGATGTTTTAGCAAATATCTGCAGTTTTAATGGAGTTTTTTTTTAATATCGCATTTAACAACGCGGAAATATCATTTTTTTTAATCAACTATATGTTTAATATTTCTGTAAAAAAAATTTTTCGTGACGATATTTATCAATAGTCTCTACTACACAAGAACTGTATAAAATCACAGCAAATGGATAAACAAATTATATATTTAAAATTGGTTGGAGTCGGGATACTGGCTTCACGCCAATCCCTCGCCCAACACCGGAACTTTCATTGACCCCAGTACACTGCGAATCGCGATTGGTCTACGGCTAGGAGCTGAAGTTTGTGTTGATCATTGCTGCGCTTCTTGCGGAGCCAGTGTAGCTCGCCTCGGATACCACGGTCTTGCTTGCCTTTCCGCCGCGGGCCGTCACTCCCGCCACGCTGCGCTTAATGTCATCCTTAGAAGGGCGCTCGCCACCGGCAACGTTCCCGCGGCTCTGGAGCCGCAGATCATGCGAAACGATGGCAAGCGTCCTGACGGGATGTCTCTGATACCGTGGAGGAGAGGACGTGCGTTGGTGTGGGACGCCACATGCGCCGATACGTTAGCGGCATCCTACCTCCCGGTGACTAGTAAACAGGCCAGTGCTGCGGCGGATGCCCGTGAGCGGCTTAAGATGCGCAAATATAGTTGTCTCGATACCCAATACGAATTTGTCGCATTCGGCGTCGGGACCCTTGGTCCGTGGGGTCGAGGCGCGCACGGGCTCTTCAAGGAGCTCAGTAAGCGGCTGAGGGAGGCTACTGGAGATCCCCGCTCAGGCAGCTTTCTCGCGCAAAGACTTTCCTTAGCAACCCAACGTGGGAACGCTGCCTGCATTATGGGTACCTTACCCAAAGGACCCAATTTTTAGGGTTCCGTACCCAAAGGGTAAAACGGAACCCTATTACTGAGGCTCCGCTGTCCGTCCGTCCGTCCGCCCGTCTGTCACCAGGCTGTATCTCATAAACCGTGATAGTTAGACAGTTGAAATTTTCACAGATGATGTATTTCTGTTGCCGCTATAACAACAAATACTAAAAAATAGAATAAAATAAATATTTAAGGGGGCTCCCATACAACAAACGTGATTTTTTTGCTCATTTTTGCTGGATATTGATAACGGCAACAGGTAGACGCTTGAAATATTCACAGAATATTTAGTTATATATTTACTTTAAGAATAAATAATTAAATTAAAATAAAACAAATATTTAAAGGGGGCTCCCATACAACTAACGTGTTTTTTTGCCGTTTTTATAGATCATGGTACGGAACCCTTCGTGCGCGAGTCCGACTCGCACTTGGCCGATTTTTTAAATATTTTTTAATAGTTTTAGTTTAGGTAATTTTAGTTTGTAGTTGTATTTTTAATTAGGACACTATTATTATAATATTTATATTTAAAAAAAAATTGGAAAGTCGAATATTTCGAATGGTGTTTATTTTTAGATAGGACGTTCCAAAGTCAAATCCGTTTGCAATTACCTCTACTACAAGCTTAACAGCTTGTAGTAGAGGTAATTGCAAACTATCTAGGTCGACTTTCCCTGTAAGGGTTACGCGAATAATGTTCCTCGATAATCTGCATAAACGGAAATAGATGAAACAACGTCGAAATGTACTGTAATCAGTGTAAATAATAACAAAAAGTTATTTTTCATTATAACAAAGACGACTAAGTGTAAACTTGAAAGGCCGAACACAACGTAAACGAAGCCGCACGCAATAGCTAGTGTTTATAAATAGAATATACGTCTATATAAGTTTATTGATCTCGTTTGAGATTTGAATAAATAATAGTGAAAGCGAATAAGTAAATATGATTTCCTTATAAATGCGCAAAAACACCTGTTTGAGAAAAAGCAGGTCTAGTAACTGGAAATAGCTGCAGTATTCATGTTGTGAGTCATAGAGTAGTATTACCGTTGTCTGTACCGCGCCAAAATTAGAAATACAGAACAGTGATAGGTATATTCCCTGACTGTTCGTGTACTACTCGTACTATGTTTTTTCCCTTAGGCAGTTAGGTCCCACCGCACGCAATTTATTGGTTATTGAGACAACCTTCAAATCTAGTACATATAGAAAATAATCATAACATGTTTTATATGTTACTTATAAATAGTTATGAAAATAGAATACTTAATAGTTAAAATGTAACAAAATACTCTGAAATATTTTATATATATTTTGTAATTTCATTACAGTTTTATTATTTCGCTTGCACAGTTTTTCTCGTGAGTGAGGCAATATTGTAAACTGACTGTAACTTTCCGACCGACTTTTTAGGGGTCCGTAGTAAACCCTTATAATTTCGCCATGTCCGTCTATCCGTCCGTCCGTCCGCCCATCTGTTCGCGGCCTAGCTCAGAGACGCTTGATAGAAAGCTGTAGTTTAGCATGTATAAACTATGCTGACAAAGTGGTAGAGCAAAATCTTGAAAAAACATTTTTTTGGTGGTACCTCCGAAATGTAAAGCGGGGATATTTTTTTATTCGCGCGCACCCCATGGTGTGGTGTGTTGTTAGATAGGTTTTTAAAAACATTTAGAGTGTGGGATAATCACTTTTCGATATATCGATCCATTTGCGAAATATTTGTATTAAAAGTGTTAAGTTTTGTTAGACTCAAGTGTCCCCCCCATGCCAGCGAAACTGTTGTATTTGGAAATGTAAAAAAAATCATGGTAGCAGTCCACATTGTGAATTTTAAAGAAAATCTATCACGACTAAGTAGGCTTTACAGATTAGCGAGTAATAGTCAAGGAAGTTATAAAATGTATTTTCTTTTATGAAAACGTACAAATGTCATAGAATATTGACAATGCACCCATCTGCACTAAGCGTTTTGCTAGTTTCTAATTTGAATGGCCAAGTAGTGGAAGAAGTTGCATAGGTAATTTCATAGTTTAGTTCAGATATTTTACACTTGATGGCGCTGTTGATGATTACATCGCCATATAGAAGTCAACTGGGTGTGGGCTTAATTTTCATGTACCTATACGTTTAATGCGATCTGGACAGTCGTAGATTTTATTTCACTTTGTATATACCTTTGGATATTTAGTTGCATTATTTAAATAGGTGTATGGTTATAAATAGTAAAGTTTGGTTTTGAATGTTAAATTATAGTATTTTAAGCAACTATCAAATTTTTTCGCAAGCAATTAAAGCGAAGCAAATACCAAACCCTACAGTGTGCGTGGCCCGACATGCACTTGGCCGGTTTTTATTATTATACTAAGGTGGTAAACGTTCGATTTAAGACTCAAGTCATCGATCGATCTGGACGGACATTGCACGAAACGTACCTATAAGTAATAAACACAACAATTTATATCAATAGTGCAGACTCGATTATTTGGGCCTCAGTTCCATGAATTCGCGATTATCCGGATTGTCAACAGCCATCAAATAACTTTTTAGTCTGATACTTGCAGTCGTGCATGCACGGATATGTCGAACCTGTTACTAGCTATACGTACGCACCATGCGCGGTCTCTCCTCCACGCGTTTCATTATCAGAATAAAAAAAAAACAATCGCTTAAAAGTAAAGTAAATATTATTGATTCATTAATAAAAGAAAGCAGTTGTAACTTAGCTGATATGTATGGTGCCAGTTTCTACATAACCTTTTAGATTATCGAATGCCTTACGACAGCAATTATTGAGGTGGTAAATGGAGTCTCCATTGTATATGCAATATATATAGGTATTAAAAAAAAGTATACAATATACAAAATATCTGTGATATACTTCAAAAACAGGGTCAGGAACAGCATGGAGCCCTGTATGACGCACCGCTCTGTTTATTCAGCGATCACAACAGCGACCATCGATAATAGCTTTTATGTTATATGCTGTGTAGAACGCATGAAAATAACTTTTCTAGAAGAATAGCGAAATATTTTTGAAATATCTAGACTGCGAATGCCTCATATTGGTTCTCAATATCCGAGGGCCAACAGTGTGTAAAATACACATAAAGATCACTATTTTATCGAATTTTATACAGATTGGATTGCTTTAGTTTATATTAAGATTTCATTTGTCTACGTTTTTGGGCTGTTTGTTGTATATCTGATCTTTCTCTGGGTGGCGTTTTGTCTTTGACATACTTTCTTCAGTAATTGTGATACTGACATGTGCTTGTTACTGAAGACTTATTCCTATTTCAATGACCACCGATTACATAGCGGAGTGGACCAGCACGAGTTTTCGTACTTTTTGTTATTGCAGAAGACTTGATCTTGAAACCAGAGAAAAAATCGAAGCGAATCCTGTTTTTTCATTTCAAAATATGTTACAAATTCGAAATCATAACAAAAAGAAATAAAGAATTTTGAAATAATTTACTGTCTCAAAAAACTAGATACACACTGCACGAATTTCAACTTACAACGTGTAAATAAACAAGTAGGCGTAGAAGATAATGTCAGGTCAAGTCCTAAAAATGGCAAGCGTGCATGAAAAAAGCTATGAATATAGGAAACACGTGTGGTGTGTGTAAGGACGATTCAAAATTCACATGGCGCCCGGTACTCTCTGCCTTTCCCACTACCAATGGATTTGGTATGATAATATAAATATACTCGTAAGAGGCTGATAGAAGAGGTGAAATGGCGATAAATCTGGAAATTTAGGGATACAACTGTACAAAAGCAGAAAGGGCAGGGATCGATTAGATGCGGTGCAAACATTATGCGTATGTCATACCTGTGCACATCATGTTGGATACACTTATTGCTATAGATAAAGTAATGGTAAGTAAGATCTAAATGATTTACAAATATAAGCTATCGTTACTGTGAACATAAATGGGTTTACTATATTATAAATTTTTCAAAATATACCTACTCTCGGGGCATGATTGAAATGATATTTTCGCCGTTATTATTTACAGCTGAAACGTGCCATAATCATGTAGTAGAAAAAGCTACACTTTATGAAAAATAATCACCAAATTATTGTATAGTTGTTATTTAGCAAAAAAATTAAATGACTTTTATGATCATATCTTAAAACTAAACTATGATAGTAAAGCTCATTTTAGATTAATTATTTTAATTGTTACTACTACTTTACAAAATCACAAAAGATAATAATAAAAGTTTTTTAACATTTTGGCCCTTTTTACTTGCAGGTTAAATATAAATGGCTACGTATACGAAAAAAAAAAATAAGGAAAATGTTCAAGTTTTATTTAATAGAATTTTATAGATATGCGAGGAAAATAATTGTATTTTTCTCACATACCTATAAAATACTTTTTCAAAAATTAAAATGGTTAAATACGAAGGCTTGCTTAAACATGAAATAAATGTTAATGGATACTATACAAATATAAAATACAAGCGGTGTTTTTCCCCTATCATAATTAATAATTTAGATGAACTATTCAGGTTAGAGACAGGTTGTTTATAGTATTATCTGACGTGCTATCAGACGTGCGGACAAAATGGTATAATGGTGTTAATACATATGTGATCTATTTTCTATTCCTGCTTTATATTAAGCTCCTTTACATTACAAGCTACACGTCTCCGAAATGAGCTACTCGCCGTTGTCAGAGATATTCTTACAAATCCTGATCCAAGAGAAAAATCTATGCCTAATCATGGTTATGCATGTCCAAGTATACCTATCTATGTATGATCTACCGCATGTATTGTATAGTTGTTATTTACGTTATGTTGTATATTCTATTGCTTTGTCTTTTTTTGCTTTGCGTACAGATTTCCTGTATATTTACAGTTCCAAAAGGTTGTCTGACAAAAAATGTTCTTAGCATTGTCCGCTATTGTACCCTTGATATGTGGTAAATAATAATACAATAGTTATTAATTAATATTCACCCACATATTCGTCTTCTGTTAAAGACGTAGCTGCGAAAGTTATGACATGTGCAGATTTTCCGACAACATTTTGTACTACATATATTATTATATGAATTGGAGAGCATAGGGGGGTATCATAAACATCTCGCTCAGGGCACCGGTAGTTCTAAAATCGGCAGTGGCGTACAGTATAGAATATTATTATTATTTCTTGTTTGTGGCGATCTTGGTGTTCTCGCCAATGACAACGCTTTTATTATTTTAACTCAGCGTGTACTCAAGTAGGGCCTGAGCTTAGTAAGTGGCCAGGCTTAGTATGTGACTCTGCATTATAATGGCCTTGTGACAGTATAGAATACTAAATGCGCGAATTTGACTTATACTTGGCAGTTACCTGAGCTCCAAGGGGCCCATTCTTGATGCCACACTCTGTAGAGGGCTGCGGCTGGACTGGTTTTGATGGTATAGTCGGATGCATAGGAGGCCATGTCTGTAAGTTAACGTTAGTTATGTTAGAAGTTACTAACCAATGAACATCTAGAGGTAAAATTAGATAAGGTTTTTGAATATTTATCCTAAAATATCTGATCTTTAGTTTTTATGAGAACAGTATATTTCGTTTCGTCAATTGAAACGAAACTTTCGGTAAATATTGTACAAAGCAGAGTCCTCTTTCAGAATTATTCGATATGATGCTCCTAATGGAGAGATTTTTTTTTATTTGTTTAGGAAAACTTCCAACTGCAAAATCTATTTGGTACAACTATTTATATAAGTATGAGCCAATAACAAGTGTATATATTGTCCAGTGTAACATATCCAAAAAACAACGTACACTTATAAATTAGTTTGAAATACGAATTGGTCATCCAAGGGTTTGATGGTTACAGGTTTAGTTGTACTAACGTCTACGGTTGGAAATGACATGATAAAGCATTGAATTGCGCGCTGACTCAGCTGTAAATGAGTTTCTTAATATTCCACCTAGGAATATGGAAAGGCTGCAATATACGCAAATAAAATTTATTAACAAAAGCTAAATGTAACACTACTGAACCTTTTAGGTACGGAATTTGGACACAGGTGGTAGAAAATATTGAGAATAGGGAGAGGAGAAGGAAAGATACCAGGAAAGGACACATGGAATATAAAATGCAAAAGAAAATGAAACGCACGCACGCACAAGCCAAAGCGTGGTTAACTGCAGCTATTAATGTATCTATAACTTTACGCCAAATCCCTTGCGGGGTAGGCAGAAAGTACCTTGCACACGCAAAGCAACTCACAAGCGAGTGAGTCGTTTCTTTAACAATAACTGCTCGCCTCATGCACTCACGCCGTTTTCTAGGGGAGCCCTAGAAAACGCCGTGAGTGAGTGAAGAACACAAAATTATCAAAGATTTAAGTGTACGAATTGGTAGAAAAATGTGTG
Source organism: Pyralis farinalis (assembly GCA_947507595.1). Classification (NCBI taxonomy): domain Eukaryota; kingdom Metazoa; phylum Arthropoda; class Insecta; order Lepidoptera; family Pyralidae; genus Pyralis; species Pyralis farinalis. The sequence continues at coordinate 20,133,212 of OX382259.1, read as the reverse complement.
GGCATTGATACAGTACTCGTACCATAGCGAAAGTGCAGTGGTGTAAAAACCGAGGTAGGCCAGGACTCACCAAGGCTAAATTGATGGCGCTTTATCTGGAAGCTTTACTAGAAGCTCATATGAAGCCCTAAAAACCGGGTTGTTGAAGCGCCTTGAATCTGTGTCAGTTTGGTGATATTTGACGTTAGTCTTCTGCTCACACCTCTACTGTATCAGAATTATGAGAAATAATTTACACGATGCGATAATTTATATGTTGCGATGTGTAACTAAAAACTGTAAGCTAAAAACTAGATATGCTTTCTGCTTGAGTCGTGTAACTCTAGAAGAAATCACTTCTACCCATTAGAATAACGTGTACCTGCTTTGTCGTACTAGGCGGTCTCGTTGCCCAAGTGGTGCCGGAGGTCGGGGGTTTTGTGGTCACACCTGCAACTAGTAAAATAAATGAGGTTTCATACAATATATGTGCATTTTTTAAAATATAGAGCCCCATCTATTGACTGTTAATTTAAATAGTTAATCCACTGTGTTGGTACATAAATAAATATCCTCACTGTAACCTCTCAGTATATTTATGGGAACATAATGTATGCTCGTAAAATATAAAGTTGTTGCCGAAATTCAGGGAAAATCTTAGAAACAGAAATAGATTGCGAATGCCGATACATCGGCTTGCTTAGACCGGTAGATCTTTTGTTGTGATTGTATTCGATTCTATAATAAATTGCCTAAAACATTATATCCTGACAATATGTTCAAAAGGCACATCAAAAAATACACCTTGTAATAAACTTTATTACGCAATTGATAAAAGTCTGACTGACAGAGACGTCTGGAAATGATATTATTATATCTTTAATATATCTTTAATTTTATCACTTGACATCATTATGTATATGTGACTGACATAAATTTATTGAAATAGAAGCGACGATTTCAAAAAAGACCTAGGTGTATTGGTACATAAGTGTTTCGGCATTTCTTTTTCGTCAATGGTGATTTTCGAAATACTGGTATATAACAAAAAAAAAGTAAAACTATAAAAAAACTAAAATTTTGAAAAACGAATTAAATACAATAAAATTTAAAAGTGTACGACAAATGTAATGACAAATAAAGAATTTGTATATTTGAATTTGCGGCTTAAAAAATTAAGTAATTGACATTGACAAATCTAGAACATTATTAAGTCAACATCTGAGTTTACATCTGTTATGTGTATGAAATCTGAGATTTGGGTTACGCAGTGCATGAGTAAACACCTCGTGTTCCAAGGTTAGATAGGCTGTACAATAGCTTGTTTTCCACCTCAACCACCTAAGAAAATCTCAGATAAGCGCTTCAGATTTCAATACAATCATACTTAGATGTGGACGCAAACGTAGTAGTAATTTAGTCTTATGTAAAACTCACACATAGACACTGTTAATACATAGCCAATGTAAGTTTTTCAGGCGTTATGGATGTAAGTTATTACTGATAGAGGGCGGATGTGTAGGTGCTGTGTGATCGGGTGGGTGCGTCGGCAGCGGTGGGATTGTAGGCGGCCACTGCGCAGGGATTTGACGGAAGTGTACGTTTTGGAGCTGCGTCCACTGCGGCGAAAGAGCAGAGAGGACGCTCGAGAATCTGTAGAGAAATAGTAGTGTTATTTACTGAACAAAAGGAAGACATAAATGCTGTTATTTAATGTAAATATTTATGTGTGCATGTGATGCACTCGGGACTACTAAGAAACGAGGCGGTCGGGCAACCCGTCGACCTGCTTGTTGTAAAAAGACTTGTTGTGTCAACAGCGGGGGTAGCAATGCTTACACAATGCTCTTTGTAACCATTTCCCATTAGACGGGCTGAATTGATTGCTTCCCGATTTAGTATATGCATTAAAGAACTGTCGAAAAGTATGACCTTACTATTACTTCAATAATAAGACGAAATGAAGAGTTGTTTTTACATTTTTAACTACTTTTGTATACTACTGTACTGTATATATATCTACTGAATGTGTTCGTGTCTTACCCAGATATAGAACGTATGGGTGGTAGTTGCATTGGCCCGGCTGGCGGTAGGACACCCAACCGTTGTACGTCAGGTTCTTGCTGCGGTGGCGTTCCTACTGGTTCGGTACAACAGACGCCAAATACCTATATATAAACAAAATACCAATAAGAAAACATTATATTTAATACGGCACAGACTATATTTAGCAGAAATGAATAGTTTTATTTAATCTGAAATACTTTCAATGAGAAATATGACAATAATAATAAATTAATTCATTGTAATCGTTACGCTTTTCCAATGTATATAGGTTCATTTGAAAAAGTGCCTATCTCTGTCTATGATGACAATATTACGATATAATTCTTAACATAAAAGCTTTACTACTACATAACATGATATATACTATTACTACATAATATGTACAGAAGTTCGGTAGTGCGTCAGAAAGTACACGTATGGACTAATTTTGCTCATACTGGCGAGCATCGACTGCCTATATTTTTAAGCACTTGTTTAGCTACCCCTGGATAAGCCGCCACTGGTATTTAGGCATTCTAGAGTGCACGACACGGCCTAACTTATTTCGCCTTGTCAATTTCCAGTGGTATGTCTAACTCGCCACCAGTGGTACCCTGGAGTAGGTCGATTCGAAGAGCGACTCTGACCAACAGGCTATTGACGCGTCGTGATGTTGACGATGACGACCCGCGTTTATGTCTTTTATATGACAGTAGTTCCTGACAGACAGTATTCTGCCCAAGCAAACTTATATTAACTTATATTTTTTCATCTAAATATATACTTACCTAAATATATGCACCTAGTATTCTGTACCGACCCAACGTATAAAATGTTCATATTCAATTTTTCTCAATTGGATCATGGACCTTTAGATATATACGTATGGTATGCTACCACTGAAAGCTCATTGCATGCACAGTTTGTTAATACTCGTAATATGCGATTGTCATAATACGCTCAAATAATAAATCTGAACACATGACTAAACCATGGCGGGACCGGCGCGGCGGCGTGTAGTTCGTTTTTTAAGCTTTTCTCATGAACCAAGATCTTTGCACTTATTTTATCACTTTACAAAATATACAAATTCATTTCGCTAGTTCTTGTGTTATGCGTGTACGATGGACAAGTAGACAGAACTGGCAGGTTGTATTCTTGTATGTGAGTAACGCTGCGAGGGGGATAGGCATAAATATGCTTATATTGTTGCAGGTATCTATAGGCTGACGCTATAGTTCTCAGGATCCTTTACTTGATTACCACTCAATCGTGTACAAAATAAACATTTACCAATAGAAGATTTTCATAGTAACGTCAGATTATGTCTTGTTTAATGGCAAAAGACTTTTCTTGTTTGTATAGCAATTTGTTGCACTCACCTCCATATTGTCACCGCTAATGTAACTGCACGTGTCATAGTGTCCCATGACCCAGCCATCGAAGCCCGACAAGTCAGCAACTTTGAAGAGCGGATAGCAGTCTCGGAAACTCTTGCACGTGCCCTTTTTTCCCAAGGTTGTTTCGCAATCAAGACCAAATGGTTCTTCTGCCTAGGTAAGAATTATTATATTGTTATTAAAATAACGTTATGTGCATACAAGATATATATTTTTACTCTTAGTCTGAAGTAAGGTTCTTGGTAATAAATTTACTTGAATATCTCTTTCCTTATAGTTTCAAAGACCAAAGGACTGTTTGGATAGGATATTTTAAACGACTGATATTGTTATCCCATGTCCAACAGTAGATAATGATTCATTCATTGGACTTTAGATTTATAAGAGAAAGATTGGCCATTGACTCTAGATTACCTTTTATCCTTGATGAATCAGCACTGAAACAATAACTAATTTTGCTCATATATGTAACCTGCTTATGTACAACTACAGTTTACAATACTAAATTGGTCTAAATCGGCGTTCATGGAGTTAATGGCTTCAATTAACCAATTTAAGCAAATGATAGTATGATTTAGTTAGAACCGTGGGATTCATTTAGATCGTTACCCTTATTATCAGCATTAAAGCCATATATTGGACATTGCAATATATCAGATCAATAAGAGAGACAGCGTTATACCTCAGTTCTAAAGTATATATCACTGTTTCCTTATCCATCCGACACCTGGGACTGCCAATGAACGTTACAATTCTATAATTTTTGAGAAATTTTATGACGAGTGCTGTTTGATAAACCTTACTTGATGTAAGAAATTGCAGACGAATAACTCACGAGTATGACGGTGGTAAATACTGTTTAATTAAGCTTTATGTGTACGTAAGTACGTAGACACGTACATAACGGCTGTAGATTTCGGTGACAAATTGTATTTACAAATATACACTTGTAAGTTACAATTTACACAAAATTATTATTTTTTGTGACGAAGAACATCAATTGCCATCACTAGTAGGTATATTTTATAGTATTTTAATTTTGTTGCTTACTATTGATGAACAAACATTTAAAATTATCGTACAGCTCAAGATCGCCTGTCGATCCTGTACTCTAATTTACAAAATATTTAAACTTGTAATTACAATTGTTTATTTGTATAATGTACATATATATATTGTACTAGAACAAAAGTGTATGAAAATAATTGTCTAAACAATGACGGACTTTCCTATGCGTGATCTCTCCAAGGAAATGTCAATTTAAAATATACATTAGCACAAAATCATTTTTATATATGCACATACATATAATATACACATACATAAAAGTTCATACATCAATATCAGGTACGTATATACAATTAGACGAGCGAATTATAAGGTGTATCAAGTCATAGTTTAAACAATCTTGACTTGCAAGAATGGATAGACTGCGCCATTTTTATATCACCGGGAAGTGAACTCCTAAAACACGCCGCTTATACAGTATGTCCAAGTGACAAAATCGTAATTTGTCGTACAAAATTGTAGAATTGTTATATTTATTACTAGCAGAAGCCCGCGGCTTCGCACGCATGAGATTTGGGCTTTTAGTAGCCTTTATTTCTCTGTAGACATGAAATTTCTGTTAAAAAAAAACATAGTTCAGGGTCGTAGATGCAGCCACACAGCGATTCAATTTTCGTACAGCGCCATCTATTGACCTTTACAGGAGGCAACGTATATGTATTTTATTTATATTACATAAAAAATGCGTAGTTATTTTATGTTACAAAAAATATGTATTCTATGATAATAATAAAAATAAAATTGCCCCGAAGGGGAAGATATTTCCCCCTAATTTTAACAGTTTTTCATTTTTTACGCAGGAACCCTAAATATTTACGGGATAAAAAGTACCCTATATTCTGCTCTGAATAGTCCTCTACCTACCAGTGAAAGTCCCGTTAAAATCAGTTCAGCCATTTCGAAGATTAGCCCGGACAAACAAACAGACAGACACACAGACGGACAGACAAAAAGGAAAAAATGCGTATTTAGGCTTTGGTAACGTGAAAATAATAATATGAGCTTAAGATAAAGGCTTTATTTCGAAATCACAGACAGACACTTCAATGTTAATGATTTAGGACACTGTCACCTGCCTTTTGACCTACGCTCAAATTCTATACATACTCAGACATACCTGTCTTGGTCGCAGTAATATAAGTTGTTTTCCATTTCGTGTGCTGTTTGTGGTGTCCCGTCTTACTCGGCGAACTGGCGCTGGAAATAAGAATGTATTTTAATGAATTTTCATTAGCTATAATATTAGATGCTAGTCTGATCAGATATTTCATAATAATTTGTTATTATGAAATATCTGATCAGATGCTTAGTTTAATTCCTTCAGTGCGTATCCGGAAATAATAATAATAATAAAATAATAATAATAATAATAAATAATAATAATAAAGCCCGCAGGGCAGCTTGTGGCGAGCTGTTGGTGCGTAACGACACCACGGGTACCCGAGTGCTCCAGAGAGTCGATCAGGGCCTTCGTCTCCGGCGTGTCTCCGTCGGTCGGAGTGGAAAGTCAAGAAGGCCCGCAGGACTCTCAGCTCTGGCTTGCCTTCATTGGCCGTCCAGAGAGGAGTCGATAGAGCATATTGCTTTATCAGGTGATATGCTCCAGGGGTGGAAGTGTTAAAGGGCATAACGCCGCGAGTAACTTCGGAGAAAGCGCAGCACACCTCTCGACACCCCTGAGTCACTCACACCGGTGTTGCCCCCGGCCGAATTTCTTTGGCATTTCGGGGGTCCATCCAGTGAGTGGCAAGCCACCGCCTGCCGGAAGTAACATCAGATATGATAGTTGTGGCAGGCGTCCGTCCCTCTTCTGTAATAGCCCAGTACTAATAATCCCTCCAGATATCATTTTAATAGCCCAATATTTTCCAACACATTTGCAATAGTCCCAATATCTGCCGTGACCTGGTTCATGGGTATATTGTCACATTGATATCCCCTGGAGAAGGTCACGGCAGCTATACAACATTACATCAAACTTCTCAAAGGGGCCTCTACGCGTTGGTTCCAATCCCCGCGCACGCCTATAAAATGACCGGGATATACCCGTGATAAAGGATCTATAATAATAAAATACATATATATTCTTTTAACTTCTCCCAGGAAATTTAAAATGTATTACAAACATTAAATCAAAGTTGTGTGTGCTAAGCCTGTATTTCAGAACATCAGATGTTCACCATTTTTTATACAACTTCTCGAGGCATTCATGCATAAGGCACTTGATGCACTAAAGTGGCAGGCTTAATCTAAAGTGGTTATAGCCGCAATACAGGAAGTATGGTTCGCCCATTACCACCCCTGCTGCTAACATAGCTACTCTTCAGGAGCTTACTGGTAACTTTACGCACTTGCTGGAAAACAATAACCCTCTGAAGAGTTGTTATACATACGCTATAACATTTACAATATATATATATATATACGTGGCAGAGTTGTAGAAGACACAAATATTATTAATTACAAATAATGATCACAGTTATATGTAGTATACACGTATACATATCATAAAAAGTCAGATGTTATTTAAAAAAAATGCGTGTTGTGTTATGCATTATAGTTATTGGTTTACTAGATGTACTTATCAGAAGATTAACAGATTCTTAACTGCTTAATTAAGAAAAAAAACGTTATTCAGGCCCATCGCTATCGCTTCTCTACTTTTGAAGGTGATAAAATGTGCCTGTCTCGGCGTACCTAGATCATTGCAGTTTACACAGGCTTGATCAGCAACTCTTCAATATGGTTTTTTGCTAATGATCTTTCGACAAGTAACCAGCTAATGAGCCCTATACCCCGTTGTGCTTTATGAACTAATAGTCAAGGCAGCAGATTAGCCATTAGCATAGATGTAGTGAAAATGTTCAATGAATCTGGTTGCGGATTGGTGAACTGACTCAACTATTGTTATTCACAGGCAACGATCAGGACTGAGATAGCTTAATTGCCCTTCGAAATTCGTAGGAACTCAACATGATTAAACTTATTCAGACAAAGCTGACGACGCTGTTTAACTTGTGTCTTTGATTAAACTGTCACACACAACGATTTATCAATAATAAATAGGTTTAGATTGATTCCATTTCATGCCAGGCAAAGGAAACCCGGTAACTACTTTTGTCTGCAAAAATCGAGAGTATTCTTGATTCCCCACTAAGAAACCTTTACTTGCTATGACCCTCCAATTACATAATATGCCCCTTACCATCGTCAAGAGAATGAAATATTAGTATTGTCTTAGGTTTTCGCGATTGTTACACATTGAATTAAACAATTTTTAACGGAAGTATCGCGTATTTTATTTATTTTGTTGAACCTGACGTTTTAACAAAAATTCAAGTTCAACAAAATAAATAAAATACGCGATACTTCCGTTAAAAATTGTTTAATTCAGAATGAAATATTGTTATCAACATTTGAGCAGAAGCTCCTGCATACTTGCTTAGGCCGCTTGACTCAGTAATAGAATACAGCTCTGAGAATTGTCGACGATCCGAAACTATGTACCTATGCCCCTAAGTTGTGATGATTCAATTTCAGTTTTATAGGATGATGTCTACAGTTGGATATAATGCCTTCAGTCTACTTCGACAATGACATCACTCGTCATTGACAGCATAATCATATTCACGTATAGGAGCTGAAATGGTCGCGTACTGTGTGGTTTCACAGAAGTTTGTTTTACACAAACGTTTAGGTTCTTTTCGTGGTTTCCCAAGTAAATACAGTACGTAATTCTCAACAAATGCGCACAGATCAAGGTAGGCGTGAATTATGTTTCGGTGTTGTACCACCTGAGTTGCTACTATTTGAAGATAAAGTAAATACTTTTCTAAGATATTGTTGTTTATTATGATAATAGACGTAGTACTATTGGTCAAATGACCTGAGCAACTGGTCCCTGGTTAGAACACATGCCATGTAATACTAAATTCACATTTTCGAATTTATGTACATATTTGTACTTCATTTGCTATGCCATGAAGGAAAACATCGTGTGGAAATCCGTACATCCAAGAAATTATATTTCGGAAGACGTGTGCCATAACCTAAGAAACGTCTGGTTTGGGTTGCAGAGGCCTGACGGCAGTCGCTCCTTGTGAAAATCAGTATCTTCGCCAAAAAAGTGGTCAGTTGGCTTAGGTAGCGGACCCGCTAATCCTAATGGACTAGGCTATGGCATTACACTAAGTAGAAGAAAACGTAGTACCATTAGCCAAAATAATAATAATTAATGTTGTAATAATTACTATTTATTAATATAATAAATAATAATAATTGAGTGTACTTATTTGTTTTTTTTTTATTTCCATCTCAACACAGTATTTACTTTTCTTCTCTTTCTATATCACATTTTATAAAATAAAAATATTACAAGTCCAGGCCATTGTCCAAAACATAACTCGAAAAAAAAATGAACTACAATTGAGATGTTCGGAAACTAAAAAAATGAAGGCAGGTCAATGACCGTAAGTAATTTTAAAACCCTATATGGACCCTAAGATCCCAAAATATAAAAATAAGTTGGTTTATGGGCTTTTATATACTTATATATTATTTTTGAATGCTTTATATTTATACATAAGTATACTTAGGTACTTTGCATATAAGATCAGAGTGCAATGTAACTAAAACTTTGTTTTTATGTTTTAGTTTTTTTTTCATTCAAAGTGGGGTGTAAATCTTTTCTCTCTATTTTGTCATTATCAACATGATCTAGACCAATGTGAGTGACCAAAAAAAATAATTTATATCTACGGTAACTGGCAACGTTTTATAAGATTTTTGTGACAGAAACAGACTATATGTGTGTTAATAGTACTAATAGTTATATAGTATAATAGTTTTGCATAATAAATTTTGGATGGCTGGAAAATGCTAATGGTTTCTTAGTAACATATTTAAATTCTCCAATTTTTTTATGCCTCGAGCATTGTACGTATGCAAATACGAGATGTAATAAGATGTCGATGATCGTGCTAAATCAGTGACTATCTTAAATAATAACGGTTAATTCATTTAGCAAGTACCGTAATAGCATTTTATGTGTAGGTATAAATATTTCATTGGAACCAGTTACCGCAGCGCCCACGGACCTTGCCAGACCAGTACCTACTACCGATATACATTTATTTAGGTTGATTTTTATTGCCGATTATCGAAAATATTATCATGTTGCAGAACTCGTAAACCTCACAGCGAATTCTCGTCTTTATTCGCGTGGATAGTTCGCATTTCTCACATTGCTGATTATCGAAAAAAAATATCATGTTGCAGAACTCGTAAACTTCATAGCGAAATCTCGTCTTTACGAGCATGGTTCATGTGGTCAGTTGCCATAGCAGATTGGCAATATACAATTCATAGGTACTCCTTGTTTTGCAAGCTCCCATAGATTCCACGACAACAGCCTCATATCAAACAGAGTGTAGGCTTTTATGCCATTGTTCCATTGTATTGGCGTTACATCCAGTAACCTGAACCGACTTCCGGATGAGACGTCTGCCAATATATCTTGTTAGTACGTTTGTCAAAAGCAACCTAACAATAAAGTAACAAATGTAACTTTGGGGTAGTTAACCATGATCTTTAGATCCAAAGCCTGGATGCGGTGCCGGTGATGTGCAGACTTGCTCGAAAGTACGGTTATACTTAATAAACGAAAAGTGCCCATCTACGAAACTATGTCATGGAAGATCGTAGCTAAATAACAATTCTCTAGAGCGCCGTTGCATTCCTGAGAGTAAGTAAAGTCACCAGGAAGCTGGTATTGTAATGCTCATTGTGACAAACATCTTGTAAGATTCGATAATCGCTTCACATCAGGCGGACCGCGAAAAATATTGAAATTTGGTGCAAAGCTAATGTAATAAAATAAATAACGACAGTCGGGGCAAGCGCGTCATACTTTTCACAAAGTTTTGTTCCGCTGTAAATATTTTAATTTTTATTAACTTTTGCCAATCAATTTATGTGTTTTAAAATAAAACATTTCACTAAAAACATATGCAGCCTTATATATACTCGTATTTAAAAAATTGGACTGTTCTTGAATATATTCTTTCTTACAGTAAACTATATACTAACGACGCACTTCCCCGCGAATGGGCGAAGTGCGGCGTACGTTCATTAAGCGCGTAATTTATAATAATTTTAAGTTTCGATACAATTGTATAATAGCCATGTGTGAGCTGGATAAAACAATTTATCCTTTAGTATAGTTTAGTAGTTTAATTTAATTACAACTAAACGAAAAAGTTTGACAATCTTTGAGTAGAGGTAAACGCGTTATAGTAATGCACTTGCCACATCAAGTCAGACACACTTCCCCCTTTACAAAGTTCTATCTATAACTTCACGCCAAATCCCTTACGGGGTAGGCAGAGAGAACCGAGCGCCACGCGACTCGATCCTTACATACCTCACTCGCTTCTTTCACATTCATTGCTCTTTTTATGCACGCTCGCCGGTTTCTAGGGCTCCTGACATCACCTTCTGATAGAACACGACCAATCTGATCATGATAGGTAAGTCTTGGCCTTCCTCGGCTCCTACATCCTTCCACTTTTGCATTGTATATCTGCTTCGTCATTCTTTCATCCTGCATTCTTTCTACATGTCCGAACCAACGGAGCATGCCTCTTCTTATTTTAACACCGACGCTCTCTTTCAGACCAACTCTGCTTCTAACCTCATCATTGCGGATACGGTCTGCAAGCGTTACACCACAGATTTTGCGCAACGCTCGCATTTCAACCGCGTTTATCCTACTTTCATGCTCTCTCTGCCATACCCAGCTCTCGCTTCCATAAGTAAGCGTTGGGACCAGCACTGCATTGTGTATAGCCAGCTGCGCCTTCTGGCTCAGGTTTTTACTGCCAAGAAGTTTTCCCAACGCTCCATTCACACTATTCCCAGCACTCACTCGCCTTTCCACATCTGCGGTGTACCTTCCATCCCTGCTGAAAGCGCATCCAAGATATACAAACTCATTCACTTGTTCCAACACTTCATCATCTACCGTAATTCTTACATTGGTTCTGGTTTCTTCTCTTTCAAATACCATAATCTTTGTTTTCTTCGCATTCAATAGTAAGCCTTCCTTCATACATTCGTCTTTCATCATTGTGACTAGTGTTTGCAGCTCAGATGGTGTTTCTGCTAACAGGACAGCATCATCTGCATACAGCAGACAGTTCACCACTAGGTCACCCATGCGTAATCCTACATTCGTCGATCTTATTCTCTGTAGACAACTATCGAGATACAGAATAAACAGCCTAGCAGACAACATGCAACCCTGTTTGACACCAATTTTGACATCAAACCAGGGTGACATGTTGCCATCTATTCGCACACATGCTGAGCAATCCTTGTAGGTGGACTGCACAGCACGCAGCAGTGAGCCGTCAATCCCATATCTCGGCAATATGCACCACAGTTCCTTTCGCACAACCCTATCAAATGCCTTCTCAAGATCCACAAAACCGCAGAAAACCTTCTGGTCTGTGGCCAGATGCTTCTCTACGATATTGCGGAGCGAGAAAACTTGATCCGTACACCCCCTTCCATTTCGGAATCCTCCTTGTGCCTCCCACAGCATTTCGTCAGATTTCACCCTCATTCTCCTTTCAATTATCTTTCCATATACTTTTGCTGCTAAGCTGATCAAACTGATGGCCCTATAGTTGGCGCAGTCCATGCGTGATCCCTTGCCTTTATACAAGGGTACGATGACTGCGCGTCCCCAGTCCATTGGGACCCTTCCAGTTCTCCAGCAAAGGTTGCATAAGTACCAGAAGGCGTCCCGGACGTAAGTGCCACCTAGTTTGATCATCTCAGCTGTAATCATATCAATTCCCGCAGACTTTCCATTTTTCAAACTTCGTATCGACCATTCTATCTCATCCATAGTTATACCTTCATCGGACGCCGTCAACGCGGAGTGAGCATCAGACTCACTCTCATTGTCAGCGTCCGAGGCATATTCGTACATTTCTTCAAAATATTCACTCCACCGTTCTAACACTTCCTGAGTGTTTGCAAGAATGATACCAGCTTTAGACTTAATCTTGTTCATACTGGATGCCGACGAACCACCCCGAGACTTCTTTACCTCTCTCCAAAAGAGTTTGGTATTTGCCTCGAAGTTTGCCTTTACAAAGTTTCTAAGCGAAAACTTTGTATTCAGGGAATTATTTCGCTAAATATCATCAAAAAAAGTTTTGATATGCAGAACATAATATTTTTCGAATAATCTTACCTTTTTTTATCACGTTGTAACACAAGAAATACAATATTTTTCGACAGTATACTACCCACCGGTGAACTCGATATTCAAGTACAAACGGACACTAATATTAAAAAGGTATTTTAAGCCACGTTTTGGAAGACAAATAGACATCTTCAAGCACACAAATGTTTGTCTTGTATGGGAATCCAATCCTCAAGCGTTGTTGGTGTCAAGATAGCGTTACTAACCACTACGTCACCGAGCTCGTCAATATATATAAAGCGTAAAAAGTATCTTACTATTAGTATTAAGGTTTTATTTATAGTAATATAAGTAACTTCCAAATTATTTTGTATTATATTCCAGATACATCTTAGATTACGGACTGCACCATGTTTCTTAGAGTGTGTTACGGTATAAATTTATAGATTATAAGCGAAGTCATTCGTGATCGAAAAAATTGTATATTTGTGAAAAGTTACGAGTATATTAAGAGGAAAAATGATTTGGTAAAAATGTCCAAAATCTGTAAACAAGAATCCTGCATTAATTTTTATTACCAAAATTTATTTTAACCACGTATGGGATCGTATTACAATATGGGAAGCGTTAAAGAATTTAAGTTAAAATACCCTAAACAGGACCATAAATAAGAGGTGAAGAAGAGCGGGACCACACATTGTTTAATATTCGTAAGGCCATAAAATTCACAACATGTTGTCGAAAATATGGGATTGTTATTCCGAAGATAAGGAGGCATTAACCACTACACGCATGTTATATTGGGTCCTGCATAACGTTGGGCATTATATTCTTACAGTTTTATTCATGCGAATGCCATTTAAATGGCTTTCGCATGTGTGTAGCATATAAACATACTATGCGATTTGATGACGTGTAAGTAAATGAATAAGGTGCAGTCGTAACGTAATATTTAGAAGTAGTACATTCTTATATCAAAAAAGTTTTTTACTTTTTTGTGCATGTCAGAACCTCATGTAAGGGATAAACGTGAGATTGTATTGTTTGCGGATGATACCTCTTTGACATTCAAAATTAATATACGGTTAGGTAATTATGACGAAGTTAACGATGCTCTCTCTAAAGTTATTCATTGGTTTAGTGTTAATAATCTGGTTTTAAATGATAAAAAGACTAATGTAATTAAGTTCTCAACACCTAATGTAAGACAGGTGGCTACCAATGTACATGTTAATGGAACTAATTTAGCCCCTGTGGAGACAACTGTGTTCTTGGGTATAACAATTGACTCCAAACTACAATGGAACCCACAAATTGAAAAATTATCAGGAAAACTAAGTTCTGCAGCCTATGCAGTGAAAACTATTAGACGGCTCACTGATGTTGATACTGCTAGAATAGTTTATTTCAGCTACTTTCATAGTATTATGTCATATGGAATTCTTCTTTGGGGTAACTCCGCGGACATTAACACCATCTTTTTATTGCAAAAGAGAGCCATAAGAGCTATCTACAAACTTGGTCCCCGGGAGAGCCTTAGAGAAAAATTAAAAGAAATAAATATTTTAACATTCGCATCGCAATATATCTATGAAAATCTTTTGTATGTCCATAAAAACATAGACTCATTTTGTAAAAAGAGTGATACTCATAGCATAAATACTAGATATAAGCATAATCTTGTGTTACATGCCAGCCGTCTCCACAAAATAAGTAATTCTTTTATGGGGCAATGTATACGGTTCTATAACAAACTTCCCAGCAATATAAGAGTGTCAATAAACAAATTTAAAACTACTGTTAAAGCCAAATTGTGTAGCAGGGCATATTATTAAGTATCTGACTATATTAATGATAAAAATGCCTGGGAGTGAGTCGATCCAATTATAATTAATAAAATATGTAAATTTGTTTAGATACCAAAAGAGGGATGCCTAAGTTTTTTGGCAGTATTTTTATCAGTGCTCACCTAGTCATGAACTGCACGGTAGGGATAAAAATTGTGACGATTCCAAACAAATGTGATGATGACTTTGACTTCATATTTTATTAGTTAGTGATTCAAAATAGAGAGCGTCGGTGTTAATATAAGAAGAGGCATGCTCCGTTGGTTCGGACATGTAGAAAGAATGCAGGATTAAAGAAAGACGAAGCAGATATACAATGCAAAAGCGGAAGGATGTAGGAGCCGAGGTAGGCCAAGACTTAGCTACCATGATCAAATTGGTCGTGTTCTATCAGAAGGTGATGTCAGGAGCCCGAGAAACCGGCGAGCGTGCATGAAAAGAGCAATGAATGTTAAAGAAGCGAGTGAGGTGAGGTAGAGGTAAGGATCGAGTCACGTGGCGCTCAGTTCTCTCTGCCTACCCCGTAAGGGATTTGGCGTGAAGTTATAGATTCAAAATAGTTCCTCAAATATCAATATAATATGCGCTTTCCTTGCTGCACACGTCAAAGTAAATAATAATTCTGAAATTATTATTTACTTTGACGTTAAATCATTAAGTTACTACTTGTTGTAAAGACTAAATAACTGATTATTTAGTCTTTACAACAAGTAGTAACTAATTGATTAATTTTAACAATCAGTAGTAATGATTATCAAGAACTAAAATGTTTTTTTTTCGAATAAGCACTCTTAATCAAAACTTAAAAACTGTTACAAATTTAGCTTTATTGGAACAGTTAATCCATTCTGAGATTTGGATATTTTATGTAAACTATTACCCGACCGAGAAAATTTTAGAGAAGCTCAACTAAATTATTTTTCATATTTTCATGATGATTCACGCTACAATGTGGGATTCGTCGTTACATATAACTCGTTATAGGTTCCGTACAAATACTTTATCTATCTATATATAAAAATGAATGTTTTTCTGTATGTACTCTATGGACTCAAAAACGGCTGGGCAGATTTTGATGAAATTTTCAGTGAATTTCCTGGTTATCCCAGTAGGTGATCCTGTGAAATTTGGTAGCGATCATATCACCCGTGTGAAGCCGGGGCGGATAGCTATTTATCTTTATAAATAAGAAAACGGGCGGACGTCAATGTTGCAAGTTTTTAAATACTTTTTCTCGTTGGATCTATCTAGTAAACTAGTTAGAAATGTGGAATTTTTGCATATCATACACCTTAACTTCTTATAAATTATACAATAAATGTTAAGAACGTCGATTCATAATGTAGTTTATCAGCTGTGACTAAAAGAAGTAAATTTTGAATTTTGTTCACGGGTGTAATTTTATACGGCGCACTGTGGTCCGGTGTTTTTGTGTTTTGTGGACTTAGCAACCAAAGTCATTATTTTGTTATCAAAAAATTACATACGATAGGAAATCTGACTTGGAACTATGTTTAATTTATTTTTTCTCGTTATGTTCAAAAGAGTTATGTTATGTTCAAAAGAGTTATGTTATGAGTTATGGGAGAGAATAATATTTACTTTGTTCTATTTTTTTGTATTTGTTGTTATAGCGGCAACAGAAATACATCATCTGTGAATGATGGCAACAGAAATACATCATCTATGAATTTCAACTGTCTAACTATCACGATTCATGAGATACAGCCTAGTGACAGACGGACGGACGGACGGACGGACAGCAGAGTCTCAGTAATAGGGTTCCGTTTTACCCTTTGGGTACGGAACCTTAAAAATAACATATCCCTGCAGCCTTGGCGTTAAGGCGCAGTTGAACTTTCAATATTTTTATTATCTAAGGCAGTAACAGTATTATGACGTATTATTCTTCAGAAATAATGTGGTTTTGCAATAATTTTAAATCCTATGCCTATAAGCGACTTTTTTTTTAACTCTGCAGCAAATTTGTAAATAAAATAAATAACACGTGGAACGTCAGAAATTGTTCATTTTCAAAATAAGTCCGTACGTCAATTTAAATTTCAAATTAATTTCAAGAAAAGTCATTTTAAATTAAGAAATTTAGTTTCAAGATCCGGGAATTTCGAACTTACTCATGAGCTACACATGACAATGATTGATGGCAAAGTGGCACAGATACACCATCTGCAGCTACCTGCAATGTATGTCTTGCAAGGCTGAGTGAGATGAATGACCTGCCACTAATGTTTTCGAGACCCGTACGAGAAGTAGTCTACCAATATTAACTCTCGACACTTCATATGTGGATCTGAAGCATGGAGTGTCTGTTACACATATCTTACAATTTGGATTTCCAGAAGTGATGTGCACGAGGCGAGAACAAGAATCTAAAGCAGGCAAGGAAGGACGTGACACAATACGAGTTCAAAGAACAGATGGGACTGTTGATAGACATCGTCAAACAAAGTTTTAAAACAACCAATGATGGGAAAACGGCAAGAAAATTCTTCAGAGAATACTCAGTCAATACCTACTCTTGACGTTAATTACAATGACAATCCAATTCCAATCTCAAAGTCTCAAGTTCATATTTTATATACGAGTATACAGCAAATTTATGTATATTTTATATATACATAAATTTGCTGTAAAATTATAGGCAACCTGGACTATAAGTTACGAAATATATATTACCTTTTAAGTAATATTTCGTAACCTGGACTATAAGTTTACCGCAATCCAATTGATTCTCATTAACAGTATCAATTTTATCAATCGACGTTCAAGATCAAACTAATCTGTGTCCACTGTTGTGATTGTAGAGCTTAATTCCTATACTGATATATCGGAGTCGGTTTCCAGAGTACTGGCATGAGAACTTGTATGAAAATAAGTAGATTTTAATATTAAGTAAAAATATAACAAGCTTATACTCTTTGTAAGCATATTTTTAAATGACACATTACGAATAGACTAGTAATCATCGATTCATATACATCTACGCTAGACACTTGCCATACACACACATCATCATCACAGAGCATGTTTAAATATTACACACTTTGTGAGTACGCACAATATGTAAATTTCAAATAAGTAGCTTATTTTGTTTACACGCTAGAGACCAGTGCCGGTGATATGTATGGATAGACTGTAAATGACCGCATCATGGCTGCCACGCTTATGTTTTGTTCTTTGGGTACGAAACTCTAGAAACTCACATGAGCCTAAAATATGATTTATTTGACAATTCTCTCCTTCAACTTCAGTGGTTTCTTTCTGAATATACTACTATACTTAGATGGTCAGTCAGTCAGGAGTATTGACATTAGCCTTGAAAGGTTGGGAGTTAAGATTACTTTAAAATTTATTTGCGCGCAGCGTACGCGCTTTATTGCTTGGTGCTTAAAGCAAAATTCCTCTAGCAAAATGGTAGCTTGCGGCCTTTAAAGGTTTCTAGATCCCACCCGCTAAAATGTAGACCAAAGGGATCGAGGCAAAGTAAGCTCTAACACAAAGCCAAAAAATGTAAATTGATTTAACAAGGCCGAAGTGCATTGTACTTCAGTGGCAGTAATTTAATGCGTTAATTTGATACCCATCACTGGAATAAAAACGATAATTTTGTGCTTAATTTCTCCAGTACTATTTTTGTACTCAATACTTACCTACCCAGGTTTTTATAATTATGATTGCTTGACCAGTAGCAGAAACCTATTATGGGCACAGATCAATTAATAGTTACTACGACGTAACATGAGTTTGGAATTGAACGCTTAATAATAAGTATTTTGAAGATTCAATGATGCTATTTATTAACGGGGAGAAGCGAGGCTTTACTTGGCCATTCCAGTACTTTATGTTTGTTTGTCAGACGATAACTAGGTACTTATCTAATTTTAACTGATGATTGATAGATAAGTACGCTATATTATCATATTTGATAATTTAAATTCTACCAATAAATGATTTTGAGCAGTAGCTACCAATGCAATGCGATGTCATATGTATATTTTTATTTAGGGTGAGGAAATATGCCGTAGGATGTAGGCATGTGACATATATTTTTAGTAATAATACATTTTGATATGGGTTATCGCTTCGGCCTTTGTTAAAACACTCACCTAGTAAAACTGTTTTAGCAATTAAATCTATATATATCTATATCTTCACGCCAGATCCCTTACGGGGGAGGCAGAGCGAACCGAGCGCCACGTGACGCGATCCTTACATACCTCACTCGCTTCTTTAACATTCATTGCTCTTCTCATGCACGCTTGCCGGTTTCTAGGGCTCCTGACATCACCCTCTGATAGAACACGAGCAATTTGGTCATGGTAGGTAAGTCTTGGCCTTCCTCGGCTCCTACATCCTTCCACTTTTGCATTGTATATCTGCTTCGTCATTCTTACATCCTGCATTCGTTCTACATGTCCGAACCAACAGAACATGTCTCTTTTTATTTTAACAGCATGGCAGCAGCAACTGACAGGATACTGTGTAGTTTTTGTCAGTTGCAGTTGGGATTTGGGCTCCTCTTTCGCTTACCATCATGCAAAGAGGAGCCACTATTCTGAACTAATAATATAAAAAAAATATCACCCACGCTCTCTTTCAGACCAACTCTGGTTCTAACATCATCATTGCGAATACGGCCTACAAGTTATGCCACAAATTTTGCGCAACGCTCGCATTCTACCGCGTTTATCCTACTTTCATGCTCTCTTTGCTATACCCAGCTCTCGCTTCCATAAGTAAGCGTTGGGACCAACACTGTATTGTGTATAGCGAGCTGTGCCTTCTGGCTCAAGTTTTTACTGCCAAGAAGTTTCCCACAGTTCCTTTCACACAACCCTATCAAATGCTTTCTCAAGATCCACAAAACCGCAGAAAACCTTCTCTAAGGTCTATGGCCAGATGCTTCTCCACGATATTGTGGAGCGATAAAATTTGATCCGTACATCCCCTTCCATTTCAGAATCGTCTCTGTGCCTTCCATACCATTTCATCGCAATTAAATATCCACACTTATACTTAAACTTTATCTTGGTAATACTTATTTTCAAAATCTTCAAAATATTGTTGTAGTGTATGTACGACAGATATCATAAAATCTTTATCTTAATGCCTAATTTCATTCATAGGCATTCGGGTGTTCAAGCTTTAAAAAAAATTAACTACCTTACTTTTTTTAATATGTTTTATTCCTAAGGTGGCAAACAAGCATACGATCTATTCGACTGTAAGCCAAACTAACCTATCGGCGCTTGTAAAACCAGATGCATCATTATGCTTTATTCTCTTGAGAGAACGTCGACTTTCCCAAACTAAGGTTTCGCGGAAAAACAATCTCGGAAAGTGCATAGATAGGACGCTATCACTTTATTTAAAATGTGTACGGATCACTGACATTGGTCAGGGCTCTATTACCGAACTTTGACACTCACTTAACAGTGTCTTAGCCTACAGTGCCAAAATGGCAATAATCATGTGTACTCAAAAATAATATTACAACAGCCTGTTAGCCTGCAGCCAGCCTGCAGTGCCAATTAAAAAGGAAAATGTTGATGATGAATGGCATAAACAATTTATATCTATTTAGGTATATATGCATATATTAAGGTCGTGAAAGTATTTAGTATGTACGTAGAATATTTTTTGAAATGTGATGCAGCTGCTCTCTAAAAGTTAATGGCAATTTTTTTGTCTATTTGTCTGTCCACGGTGCATGTGTCATACACAAACTACTAACGGAACGGATTTAGGCGGCTACTTGCAGCAGTTAACCCAATACAGATAGGTGAGTAATACATACATAATGTACATAATATTGACATTTGTCAACTTTTGATCTTAGTCATATATATTTCGTATGGGACGAGCTCAGTGGCGCAGTGGTGAAACGCGCTGTTACGCTACTTTGACACCAACGCTCGTGGGTTCGATTCCCACATAATACAAACATTTGTGTGCATGAATATGTCTGTTTGTCTTGGTCTGGGTATTTTATATGTATGATAAGTATATGCAATTTGATCTAACCTGCTTTGCGTGCTTCCGCCACCACCACTTCCGTTGGTGGCGGAAGCACGCAAAGCAGGTTAGATCAAATTGCATATAGATTTGACTTTCGCAAAGTAACGCCTGAATCTATTAACTATATGATAAGTATGTATTTACAAAAAAAAAAATGTATTTACGTATGTTTATTAGATGTCTAGTACCCATAACACAAGCTTCGCTTACTTTGGGGCTACATGGCACTGTGTAATTTATCCGGCAATATTTATTTATTATTATTCATTGTATAAAACCCTAATTGATTGACATCGCAAATATCAAAACAGGCAAATTTATAAATTTTGTTACTCTTTGTAGCTGTGCATTTGCAAAAAATATTTTCTAAAATTCCCACATGATAGCGTTATACGGCCGGACCCAATCGCCGGCTTAGCTTATGTAGAGGATCTATTGTAATGCTGTTGTTTGTACCTTGAATAGTTAATGCCATTTAAAAGTCGATCCAGGTCCGCTCGTGCCTATCTAGTTTCTTTGTTCCGATCGTAAACAAGTCTGAACGTTCATTAAATCGTAGTCGGGATTCCGGGTTCAGCGATCCAATGCAAGGAAATGTCAACGGCGTCACCCGGCTTCAATCTCCACTCTCCGATCTAATTAATGTCCTCGAAGACCCTCGCAAAAAAATCGGTACTTAGAAGCCACCGTCAACATGTGGACAATGGTTTGATTGATCAATGTGGTTGGTTGTGTGCGTGTGGGCGTTAAAGCATTTGCATTGAATTGATCCCATAGGTATACGTCGAATAATGGTCCACGTCCACGTAAAAAAAAAGCTAGCGGTCATGCGCGGGTTGACGACCACCTTAAAATATCGACTACTATCCTGCTCACTACTGGTCATACCTTAAGAATATTGATCGTATCTCCATAAGCAGAAAGTTTACCGATTACTCGAGACAATTAAAATTAGAACACAAATTATTAAAATTTGACCAAATACATCAATGTTTATCCGATAGTGTATTCACCGTGACCAGACATCTCAGTTGCAAATTTTAACTTTCTCTAGCCTCAAAACCTCATACTGGCCTGTGGTGTGCATTGTTTTGAGTCCACACCACACGAATACTAACATGGTACTAACACTTTTTCTTATGAGTTATTGGTCGAATAGTTGCACCTATTGCCAATAAATAAAATTATATTATCCTTTTTCTGAGTTAAGTGAAAAGTACTTACGTTAAAATTTTAATAAGCCAAAAGAAATCGTGGTCACTGCAGTCTAAGACAGTGTTCCGCAAACTTAGTGTTCAAGATACACCTATGACAGGTGTATCTTGAACACAAGAATTTTTATATGTGCACCAGTACCACCAACTTTATACTAATTATATTAACTATATTAAACTAGCAGTTAGTTAATGGCGAATAACGATTTGTTTTCATTCCTCGCGCAGCGTAGCGTCTCGCCCGCGTGTTTCCCATGTAATAGGTATTATTTTCATGACTTTCTAACAAAATTTGCCATTTTTCCGCAGAACATCATCACCACCATAATGTCCACGGTACACCATTATGACGCGGCACGCACTTTGCAGAACACTAGTCTAAGTAACAATTATTTTAAGTTAGGGTATAATATACCTTCAAGTTACAAGTTCAAATAAAATATGTACACAGCTCAATTTAATAATACTTGAAATTAAAACAAACAGTTCTTTTTTGCCTTTTAGTTCCTCAGTTAATCACACTGTCGTCTATGGTAATATAATAACAATAACTTATATGTAAGTAACAAGAATGAATTTATGCCAGCAGCAGCAATGTTGTCTTAGGTTTTCGCGATTGTTACACATTGAATTAAACAATTTTTAACGGAAGTATCGCGTATTTTATTTATTTTGTTGAACCTGACGTTTCGAACGCTTTGCAGCGTCCGTGGTCGCAGGAAGACTTCCTGCGACGTTCGAAACGTCAGGTTCAACAAAATAAATAAAATACGCGATACTTCCGTTAAAAATTGTTTAATTCAAAGCAGCAATGTTCGTAAAAAACGCAATGAGACCCGAAATGTAATAGCTGACATTTGAAGTATTTTTTGTTCAATTAATATACCTAATAAATACAGATCGAGTTTAAAGCTAAATTAAGTAATTACGTTTATAATTATTTGTTAGCTTTGTGTTTTTTTGTGATTTGTCAGCACAAGTGTGCACGAGTATCGTCTTATAATATCTGCCAATTTATTTAAATTTAAGTCCCTGCTTACTAAACTACTTATGTAACTATTCCTGTCCACACAATATCGAGAAGACACACGTAGTATTTTTTTGTAATATCTAATTCCGTAATATAAAATTAAAAATAAAATAATATCACAGAAAAGAAATACTTATATGTTTCTTCCAAAGTGTTATTCATTTCACATAAATAAAAATACGATAATAAGGTAATATTAAAACTAATATAAAACAATTATATTAAAAAGCTATATAAGTGCAGTATATGAATTGCAATTTTTATGACAAAATTAATTTATGCTCACCATTAATAACAACTGCATCGTCTGTATAAAAAGCGCCATCTTGTGCAGAAAATCCGATACCATCAGATGCACTCCCGCATGTAGTCGCCAAAAAGCAGACCCATAAAACTATTGATGCAAATCCTAGCTTCATTTCGTTATTTTGCTACATATAAAATTAAAGCAATTTTAAACAAAGTAAAAGTGGTTCGTCCTGCCAGACGCGTCGCGCGGATGTGCGAACCGCAATGAAACGCTTCGCAAAATGTTTCGGCCACATAACTCCGCGCCTTTATAATATGTTTACACTGACGCTCTACATTAGGTTAAAAAGATAACAGAGCTTTTTCTCCTTTTGTGTTCGGCTGACATTTGCTGTCCGATACAAAACGAGCTTTATAAAATATGACAACCATTCGGTTTAGTGCGCCCGAAAAGGTATCATCGATTGATGGTGTTTATTTTTATGGCGTTCACACGCATCATAACAAAGACTGATGTGGAGATCAATGAACTGCGCAGGAATTTCTTCATTAAGGATGGCTAATAACGACGGAACCTCGATTGCTGGGCCCTAATTATTGGATTTAGTATAATTTAAGGGAATAAGCATAATGATAAATGAGCAGTAATTGGATTTTGGCGCCAGTTCCGTGAAATCGGAGCGACGACGGCTGTGCGGCGGTTTTGACTCTTATCCAGCAACGCGGCTCCGTGACGGGCGTGGTATTAAGGCAAATAAAATTTGTGCAAGTATACTTATAATTATGTATAATTTAAAATATTTTGGAGAACCTTGTTTCATTAATGTAACATTGTTTACTGCACATATAAATAATATACAAGTTATTCGTTTTCCTACATATGTTTAATTCGATATGATTTGATAAAGAATACAAATTCTTAATTTTGCTCTCGCATTGTATAAATATTACTTATGCTAATATACAAAGTGGAAGAGTTTGTTTGTATGTTCGAACGCGTTAATCTCTGAAACTACAGGTTGAATTAGAATTTTTTTTTTGCATTTCATAGCCCAATTTTCCAATTGATAAAGAATACAAATTCTCAATTTTGCTCACGCATTGTATAAATATTATCTATGCTAATATATAAAGCGGAAGAGTTTGTTTGTATGTTCGAACGCGCTAATCTCTGAAACCACAGGGCGAATTTGTTTTTTTTTTGTGTGTTTTTGCATTTAATAGCCCAATTCTCGAGGAAGGTTATGTGTTATTTAACAATACGATACGACCCTTAGAAGCCGAGAAAATAGAAATAAAGATTCCACGGGATACCGGGATACACATGAACGTAGTCGCGGGGTGCAGTTAGTTTGGTATATTATTTTTTCGCCTTTTTTAACCCTTCGAAACCCGTGTGGTCATATATGACCGCGAAATGTATGGGAAAAGGTATAGGTTCTGAAGGCTTAATCTACCAACATTTTGGCTTATTTATGTTTACTTAGTTCTCTTGTTACGTAATGTTTCCTTTTTAATGTTGGTAATGGGGCCAGTAAATTGGAAGACGGCTACTGGAGAGACAGGAAGAATCAGGAGAGACTTAGTGTCCGAACCAAATTTTGTATGAGAAATCAAGGCGACAACACTTCGCTGGTTCGGGCATGTAGAAAGAACGGGAGAGGATCGAGCCGTAAAGAAAGCGTATCTGGGGCGAGCAAGTAGTCACTGACCGGTCAGCCGCCCCAGTTATCGTTGGAGTGAAGAAGTGCTGAAAGACCTGCGAAGTCTCTGAGGTGGCGACTGGCGGCAGCTGGTAGAAGATCGTAAGAAATGGCGTCATCTGGTGTCGGAGATCAAGATCCACTTTGGGTCGTTGCGCCACTGCGGTAAGTTACTAATTAAGTATGATTTGTTTCAATCTCTCATGCCATAAATATCAGGATGGTGAACGATTGCATGTAGTTTTAGCTAATCAGTAGTTCAAGAGCGCACATATACCAAGAATAGCAGAGTAATTAGTTTTAGTAGACACGATATAATTTAAGAAACAATACTCGAGCAAAGGTAATTTTGTCATTTATCCAATTCTAAAAACATAAATATTCTACTTCAGAAGGAAATAATATACATTAAGTATCATAAGGGTTCTGAGAAATGTGTGGTACTTATTTAAAAGCGATTGCATAAAAATAATTATCATGAATTTTAATCTCTAAGCCACCGATCAATAAACATGTTGGCTTTGGTCGCAGAACCGCAGGTGATTCATTTTTACTTTTCCTGGTAATGTTAGTATAAAAGGGTTTAGGTATCATCTTAAAGTACGTATGTTTATTATTTGCCTAATACATACAGCAGAAGTTTTGCTTAAGTTGGAGCGTCCTGATGTGCAGCAGTTACCGTAGCCTATAATCACTTGGAATACAAAGAGTATCGCTCACGTGTCGTCACCAGAGCTCTAGCGTAGAAATTCTACAGAGGTTCATTGGTAAGTTCACTCAATAGTAGGATCATTATATTGTTATGTATGACTTATGTCGCTGCGGTATTCTATAAAGTGGACGTACTTATATATATACTAGCTGACCCGGCAAACGTTGTTCTTTAAATTATTTCTTATTAATATTTTCCTAGTTTTCAGGAACACCGTTCCTATATAAAACCTATATGTTTGTCTGTGTGTACGAGTGTCCGTCCCTTTTTTTTCGAATATTCGAATTTTGACTTCAGATTCGGATTCAGCATAAAAAAGTAGAATAGGAATGTTCAGGTACACCGTTCCTATCTCTTAAGGAACACGGTCAAAATGGCCGACAAATTAAAAAAAAAATTATATATAAGATATATATATATATATATATATATTTTGACGAGCTCGGTGGTCACAGCAGTTACTAATGCGACTTTGTCACCGACAAACCAACAAATGTTTTTCACAGGACAAATATTTGTGTGCATGAACAAGTCTGTTTATCTCGGTATATGAATTTTAAGAGAGGTAGGATACATCCAAGTAACCCGTCTGGGTACGTACCTCAACGTCACAGAAAACCGTAGCCAAATAACAACTCTCTGCAGGGTTGTTGTATTCCTGCGTGTGAGTGAGGTCACCAGTAAACTCCTAAGGTGTTGCTGTGCTAGCAGCAGAGGTGGATTCGCTCAAGTGATACTTAATGTAAATATAATACAACATAGGCTACGCCACACCACCACTTTACATAAGGTGGGCATACAAGCATACGTGTATGCCTCTCGACGTTGTATAAAACAAAGAATAAACTTTCTCAGATTACCACAACTGTTGTCATAGGTTTGCTCCCTCCCACTTTAAAAGCCTATTATTTCAAACTAGATATTCTTGTACATATATAAATACATTTTGTGTACCACGGAAACGACTGTAACGATTTGGATCAAACTTTGAATTGAGAAAAGTTTTTGTTTTTATCTATATTTTTCATGAAAACATACTATTTACACAAAATACGCAGTGCGAACTTTACTTATTTTTATTATTAAGTTCTTTAATTATTTTTATGCAACTTCGGAAGGCATACAAGCATATGGCCCTCCTGATGTAAAGCGGTTACCGTAGCCTATGAACGCTTATAATTTATTAATTTTAAATATTCGTCTCGCGGTCCCACCTATGCTGCTAAGACAGCAACTCCTTAGGAGCTTATTGGTGACCTCACTCACACGCGGGAATACAACCATCCTCCATAGAGTTGTAATTAGGCTGCGATTATCTGTGAGGTGGAGTTTCTTCTCCAGAGGTGTTGCTTCTTTTTAAAATATAAGTTCAGATAGTGGATCCGCTTTGCCTGATGGTAAGCGAAAGAGGAGCCCAAATAGCAAATGCAATTGACAAAAGACTACTCAATGTCCTGTCAGTTGAAACCGCCATGCTGACCCGCAAGACGCTTTCACGCTTTGTTTGAAGAGGATCCCATATTGTAGGAAAGAAGGAACACATTTGCAGGCAAGACGTTCCACTTTTTGGTACTGGTAATGGTACGACAAAGATAGGGGTTGCCGAACTTTTTGGTACGCGAAGAAATGTTCTCAACAGTGAAACATCGCAAGCCTGCACGTGTGGTTCTATGACGGAAAGGAGAGGGTGGGATAAGGGAAAACAGTTCTTCAGAGCACTCGCCATGGTAAAGGCGGTAAAATACGCTTAGCGATCCAATGCCCCTACGGAGTTGAAGAGGTTCTAGGTTTTTGGTGACATCTTTGCCGTCGATTATGCGGGTAGCCCGTCGCTGCAACCTATCGAGAGCCTCGAGAAGATACTGTGTGGAGCCGTCCCAGAGATGCGAGCAATACTCCGCGTAGGCCCGAACTTGAGTCTTATATAGCAGACAAAGCTGGTCCGGCGTGAAGCTTTGATGCATCCTACCTCTTTTAAACCCCAGACCAAGACAACCACACATGTTTATGCACACAAATGATTGCCCTTTGTGGAAATTAAACACACGAGCGTAGGTGTCAAAGTCGCGTTATTAACTGATGCGCCACCGAGCTCGTCGAAAATTTCTTTTTTTGGATAATATTTATGTCTTACCACGTGTACTTTTTTAAACAGAGGTATGGCACATCCATGCAGCCCTACTGGGTAAGTACCTCCACCTCACAGAAAACCGCAACCGAATAACAATAAATAGTTAATAGATTCAGGCGTTACTTTGCGAAAGTCAAATTTACAGGCAATTTGATCTAAACTACTTTGTGTGCTTCCGCTCCCGATTAGTTCATGCAACTACACCCACCCACTACCGTTACATAGTAGATGCAAAGACGACCGGAGCAGCCATGGCAGCGGCGGCATGCATCTACTAACGGTAGTGGGTGGGTGCCGGCCGGCAGTAGTCGCATGAACTAATCGGGTGTGGAAGCACATAAAGTAGTTTAGATCATATTGCCCGAATAACAATACCCTGGATAGTTATTGTCTTACAAGTAATGTAGTAAGCTCATATGGATTTCTTGTGTTAGCAGCATGGCTGGCAACGCTGGAGCGATACTTCCTGAATTGCAAGCATTCACATGCTACGGTAACCACTTTAAGTCAGGTAGGCTGTTTGCCTCCCGACGTAATATACAAAAAAACATTAAAAATACGTAGTCGTACTACATGTTCTGTAGCAGACTTCACGGGCCCCATATTTTTTTTATACATGATGTATGTATGTATTTATATATTCACGCTAAGTCCCTTGCGGGATAAGCAGAGAGAACCGGACGCGGTCCTACATACTTCACTCTCTTCTGTGACATTCATAGCTCTTTTCATGCTCGCTCGCCGGTTCCTGGGGCTCCTGACCTTCTGATAAAACACGACCAATTTGGTCATGGTAGGTTAGTCTCGGTCTTCCTCGGCTCCTACATCCTTCCACTTTTGCACTGAATATCTGTTTCGTCATTCTTTCGTCCCGCATTCTTTCTACATGTCCGAGCCAATAGAGCATGCCTTTTCTTATCTTAACACTGACACTCTCTTTCAGACCAACTCTTTCTCTCACGTCTTCATTATGAACGCGGTCAGCAAGCGTTATGCCACAAATTATGCGCAATGCTCTCATCGCGACCGCAATTATTCTACTTTCATGCTCTCTCTGCCATACCCAGCTCTCACTTCCATAAGTTAGCGTTGGGATTACACAACTGATATAAAGCGGGTATCGTAGCCTATTGACGCTTGCGATATATTAAGTATCACTCGCGCGACGCCTCCTCTGCTGCTTACATAGCAACTCCTTGGGAGCTTCTGGTAACCTCACTCACACGCAGGAACCCAACAACCCTCTAGGGAGTTGTTATTTGGCTGTGATTTTCTGTGAGGTGGAGATACTTCCCCAGACGGGCTGCTTTGATGCGCCATCCTTAAACTCTCTTCTCTCTTCTCTTAAAACATCCAAACCAAGACAAACAGACAAGTTCATGCACACAAATGTTTGTCTTGTGTGGGAATCGAACCCACGAGCGTTGGTGTCAAAGTCGCGTCATTCACGACTGAGCCACCGAGCTCGTCAATTGCAGTTTAATTGCAATTCACTGACCCCGGATATAAACTGGAACACTTATTTGTACGTGGTGCCGGGGTATGCATATTTGTTCGGCCCATCCTTCTTTTCCTCAAGGAGACACAAATATTCTCACCGGCGCGCCGACACATCTTACTTACCCCGAATATAAACTCGAACACTTATTTGTATGTCGTACCGGGGTATGCCTATTCGTTCGGGAGGATATTTGTTGTCGCCGTCTTCATAGCCAGGAAGACAGGGAAGTGTCGTTATAACAGTGCGCGTGGATCATGGCGGCAACACCCGAATCTACGCGTGCCTTTACAGGTCTATAGCGTCGACAGACGGAGCTCGTTTATTTGAGCGCTTGCAAATGGCGACTGACTAAGTTATCGAGCAGTATCTCTCCGCGGAATTAGTTATTTTGGAAGACTTTAATGCTCATCACACCGAAATGCTTGACTCTCAGTGCACTGATTCCGCGGGGAGATCTACTCATGCTTTTGCTCTGGCCAATGGTTTCTCGCTACTGGTGTATTATTCCTCGAGAATATCAGATACAAAGGATCATGCAAGCTTCTCACTGGACCTTCTGCTGACCACACGTCCGGATGAGTATAAAAACTCAGTGGATGCGCCCCTTGGTTCATCGGACTACTGTCTCATCCGGACCTAAATGCCCTGTGCCAGGCGTGACCCACCTCGGCCTACCGGATGGCGTCGCGTATGGCACAAGTCGGCAGACTGGCAAGGATAGCATGAATTCTACGCGTCATACTAGTGGACGCAGTTTTGTTTCAAAACAGATGATATCGAATCGTATCCGACTGCGGTAGCTGCGGCGATATTGGGTGGCATGGAATGCTACATTCCAAATCGATTAGTGGCTGCTGTGGGAGCTAAAAGCGACCGTGGTTTAATCGGCCTTGTAGAGAAGCCAAACTTCTCAAAAAGGCTGCTTTCGAGGCTTGGACTACAGCGTGTGCTAATGGAAATCTGGATGTCTCTGTTTTGAAACGCAAACTGAATGCTGCTTTGAGATCCAGTAAGAGGGTATTGCCAGAGCAAAATTTGATTTTATCGGTACAGTTGGCGAGCGGCTTGCAAGCCTTCTGCCATCTGGGAGCCGTGCTTTCTGGTCGCTCGCTAAAGCTGATCAATCGTCCATGCCATCATTGCAAAAACCGAATGGCAGTCTGGCCTAGCGCTAAAGAGAAAGCCGATTAACTGGGTGATCTCTTTGCCTCCAACTCAACTTTGAGTGACGGGAGAGCTTAGCCAGCTGTCATCCCGAGGTGCAGTAGCTCAATTCCGGAAATCTCAATTACTCAGCGAGTTGTCCGGCGGGCGTGCTCTCCCTCGACATTCATAAGTTGAGTGGACCAGATGGTACCAGAAGTGGCGCTAAAGCTGTGTGCTCCTGAGTTGTATTCTGTGCTGACGCACCTTTTCGTGCTTTCGTACTCCACTGGGCAAGTCCCGTCTTCATGGAAGACCGCCAATATGTACCCAGAGCCCAAAAAAGATGATAGATCAGGTCCATCGAATTAAAGCCCTATTGCCATAATCTCCCGACTCTACAAGGTGATGGAGCGTGTGATAAACACACGACTCCTAGCATATGTAGAGGATCACGACTTGATCAGCGATCGCCAATACGGCTTTCGCCACGGTTGTTCGACTGGTGACCTTCTAGTGTATCTTACACACCGCTGGGCTTCGACGATTGAGAGTCAAGGTGAGGCATTGGCTGTCCGCATAGATATAGCAAATTCGTTCGATCGGGTCTGGCATCGGAGTCTTCTATCGAAGTTACCATCGTAGGGGCTGCCCGAGGGTTTGTGCACATGGGTTGCCAGCTTCTTATCCAGCAGACGTAAAAAAGGTGTAGTAGACAGTAGTTGCTCCAATAGCACGGATATTACTGCTGGCGTTCCACAGGGCTCTGTATTTTCCTGATGCTGTTTCTACTCCACGTCAATGACATTTGCCAATAGACACGATCTTGTGGGAGAAAGCCACGTTAAGCCTGTGTCTGAAATGGAGGGTACTCGTACTTTGTATATAGTGTCTGACTGGGGGCGATTGAACTTGGTATTATTCAACCCTACCAAGACACAAGTCTGCGCGTTTACCGCTAAGAAAACCCCATTGGGTTCCCCAATTCTGGAACACGTCGCTCGCAATTGCTAAGAGCATTGGGATTCTCGGTGTCAAGATCTCCAGCGATGTACAGTATCGAGGTCACCTGGAGCAGGAAGATCAAGCTGGCGTCCCAGAAACTCGGTGTGCTCAACAGAGCCAAACATAAATAAATAAATAAATATTGTCGGACAAATTACACAGCGCCATCTAGCCCCAAAGTAAGCGAAGCTTGTGTTATGGGTACTAGACAACTGATAAACATACGTAAATACAATTTTTTTTTGTAAATTCATACTTATCATACATAGAAAATACCGAGACCAAGACAAACAGACATGTTTATGCACACAAATGTTTGTACTGTGTGGGAATCGAACCCACGAGCATTGGTGTGAAAGTAGTGTAACAACGCGTATTACCACTGCCTCGGTGGCGCAACAGTAATAAACAGTTAAAAAAAAACACAAAAAACTAAACAGTAGTACAGCTCGGAACAAAGATTTATGTTTTATAAGTCCCAAGTCAGACCGCTTATGGAGTACTATAGCCACCTTTGGGCAGGAGCACTTGGATACCAGCTAGGACCTTCTAGCTCGGTGCAGGGACTAGTTTTGAGAATCGGCGATGATCCTAAACTCACACAAGGTATTGAACCCTTGAGTCAGAGAAGAGATTTTGCCACCCTTTGCGAGTTCTACCGATTGTATAATGGGCTGTGTTCTGAGGAGTTGTTCGACATTATACCAATAGCCTCGTTTTACAATCGTACAGCTCGCCGACGGCTGGGAGTTCAACCTCCCGTACACACACTCCCACTACACTACACACTGGTACACTGGAACAGCAATGGTCGCGTACTGTGCAGTTCCAGAAAAGTTTTCTACCAAGAACTATTAAGTTGTGGAATGAGCTTCCTGCCGCGGTTTTCCCAAGAACTACAGTATAGGGTTCTTCAAGAAAAGCGTGAAAAGGTTCTTACAGGGTCGGCAACGCAAGAGTGACACCCCTGGTGTTGCAAATATACATAGACTGAGGTAACTGCTCATTATCAGGCAGGCCGCATGATTGTTTGCCACCTTATTGATATTAAAAAAAACTATAATTCATGTCTCGACATACCCCATCCTATGCTTGAAACATTGTTTAGTTAGTATTTGAATCTTACTAATATTAAATAGGTTATAAGAAGGTCTAATTCGGTCTCTCTTGCCATATGCAGAAATCAAAGTGGCAATCAGAAGGTGGCAAATTCTGTTTCATTTGTGTAAAATATCTGTATTGTATAAAAATGTCTTCGGGTCATTTTGTAACAGCCCATGATTTAGCGTCGCGTTAAAACCTCGACAAAGAGTTCATTCACCCACTTCAACATTGTGGGCTAAATTTCTTTTCTGAAAATGCTAATAATATCAAATTTTGGTTCCAATGTGTAACACGAAATTCCTTGCCGTAGTCCTAAATAAGTATGTATAGGAAACTGCAGTAATGAATATGTACTTACACACCTACTATGTAAGTTGAGGTTTGATTGCTGGTTGTAGATCCATCGTTAGCAGTCAAACGTCAATAGTACTTAACTGTTATATCGTGTGCTTTGATGGTATACCTACACTCACACAAGTAATATGTACGTACATATGTTAAATGTGTCTAGATCGCAGAAAAACAAGATTGGAATGCTGATAGCCAATATCGCGTCTGAACTTGACAAGCAAAATGACTAAAGCTGGTAATCCACTTTACTACATATTAAAGATTCGGGCGGGTTAAGCGCAATGGAAGAATAATAATTTGTGCCTTCTAGAACCCAAGTTAAGGTACCTACTGTAGTGATGAATGGTCTCGATGCTTTTAAACCTTTATTTTTAAGACTAGCCTCGATTTTGAAGACTCGACTCCAAAAATACGACTTAAGGCTTGTTACTAATGTGAAAGAACTCTCGTCATTAGAAAGGACTCAAGATAATAAAACTACCCGAGTACTTTACTAAGAGGTTCATGAGTTAGTAGCGAGTCTTGTAAGTAAAGAACTCGAGTCGTTTAACATGAGACCATAATAATGTAAAGTTCAGAGTATGATTATTACATATTTATTACAGATCAGTAGGTACTTAATAATAGTTTTATATATTAAAGTTTTATATTAATGTTTTAATAATTTTTTAATGATACACACGACCATTCATCAAGTGTAACAGTTGCACTACGAAAAGGGCTCTATTTCGTATGGCTAAAGAGCACTCGCAAAATCAACTTGCAAGGAAAACAAAGTCTAAAAGGATCACTTATGTATGTATTTAGTACCCATGATACGACGACTGGCGACACACACGACTCACGAACTGAATTATTTTTCTTTCGTTTCATTTTCGACAGTCTTAAGATTAAACCTAGAGTCGTGAGTCGAGGACTTAAAAGTGTTAGGGTTCAGGGTTTAAGGACTCGATCGAGTTGCATACCGTCATAACGAATTCTTTTTAAAGACTTAAAAGCCTCGAGTCTTTCATTACTGACCTACTGCATATAGTGCGAAAGCGGTCGCTGCAAAAAGCGTAAACTTCAGCAATAAAATAATCATATTATACTATGCAGGTAATTGAAGAACTCAAATTTTGATATAGTTGTTTACAAAAAAAGAGGTTCCGTTACACCGTACACACCGCGCATTTGTATTATCAACTGCCTGCCTCATCTTTCGTACTTACCTACTTATAATCTCAACTCTGATGTTATCTTTATGTGTATCTTGTGCTAGTTATCTCTTGTGACTTTTAGTAGTTCATCATATTAAGTTGTCTTTTTCCTAGTATGGTATTTCTATTTCATAATATCAGAACTGATTATTGATTGGTTTCAGAAACCTAGTTTAGTGTCACTAACAAAAAAAGGGTGCGTGTACTTATGTACGCGCGTGAGAAGTTATATTTCTGGCATCATTAAATAAATATTTAACATTAATAACTTAATTTAAAAAAACGTCTATCGTAGTAGTAGCGGCGATGTTTATGGAATGTATTATATACAAGTCAAACGTAAAATACAAATGTTATACATTTTTAACTATAGCGCCGTCTATCGGTAATACCGTGAAACATTTAGCAGTTTTAACCTATTGCACATTTTTAACTATAGCGCCATCTACCGGTAATATCGTGAAACATTTAGCAGCTTCAACCTGTACTTTTGTATTCGAGGGCCACGCATTCACTCTTGCTCTGTCTCTTTCTATTCCCCTCCATGGTATCGTTAAACGTTTAACGCAACCTTTTTGCAAGTCGCATTAGAAGTACGAGTATAACTTCAAAAATATTTTCATTAGTGACTCTTGTAAGTGTCATAATGTGTCGCTGCTTTATACTGAATAATAATCGTTTTCAGGATTAGCGACTGCTGTATTTCAGAGGTGCAGGCTTCCTCACCAACAAAACGGACGCAAGACGAAGTACTGCTGATTGCTTCGTATTATTTAGAATATTTGTATATATTTAGAGATAGGTTGTCGTAACTGTGGCCTACACTTTGGTGATTTTGCTATATAACGTCTACTTTTATTTCTGAGCGCCTCTCTGTGTGGCTATATAATGATTGCTATACTAGGCAATTTAATCTAAACTACTTTGTGTGCTTCCGCTACCGATTAGTTTATTCGAACTAGTACCGTCTGAAAGACGATGACCGCAGCAGCCGAGGCAGAGACGACCGGAGCAGCCAAGGCATCGGTGGCATGCATCTACTAACGGTAGTGGGTTGGCATCGGCCGGCATTACTTCGCCTGTAAATTTGAGTGTCGCAAAATAACGCCTGAATCTATTAATTATTTGATGGCCAAAGCCACAAAAGTTGGCTATATTTACGTTCTGATGTATTTCATACTGGATGCTTGTATGCCTATGAGCTGATGAGTAAATAACTACGAATTTATATACCTATTACTCTAGCCACGATTAGTGCTTACTCTGGCCCCGGCTATGATTAATGTTGCGTTCTCTCGAAAGTTGAGTCACCAAATCAAGTGGATGACTGCCTTTACCTTAACATTATTAGCGTCATTAATCTCTATGTGCCGTTATGTCTATGATCATGATCTTTTGGGCTATTGCAAAAACTCGTAGCACAATGATCTGTCGCATAGTCCGCGTCAATAGATCAACCAACATGACATTGATGGCGGTAAACGAATTTGCTATGTTAAGTACATGTTTCTATTGATGTTAAATTTGAACATGGTGTTAATTAAGGTTGAACAAAAGTTACTTTTGATTAAGTTAGGTACAGGTACATACTTTTAGTACCTATGTAAATGTATTATAATAAAAAATCAAGTATATTCTACTTCGGTATAAAACTCAGGAATAACTAGATTGCATCGTTGCGGGTGTCAGTCTAACCCTCTGCAATTGATGTAGTCCCAAAAAATACTACAAATTATTAAATTCGTAATTGGGGCGCATAGTGCATGGTTTAGATGATTTTATACATGCCATCTTTCCAAACATAGAAAACTTTTAACAAACAGGTCATAGGCTTTGTTTCCCAAGCAATAGTATCCCCAAGAACATTGTGTAGAAAATACAATACATACATACGAAAATCAGCTCCTGTGACGTAGTTCTTTTATGTTATGTTTCCCATGTTTCTTTTATATATTATAGTATTATGATAGTAGTAATATTATAGTACGTTCCTAACGTGCGTCGCGGCATTTGCAGAATGGCGTGAGTGGTCGTGGAAGTCACACGTCGGCATATAGATGCTCTGGTCTCCACCAATCTACTACAGCAGCATAACGGCAAGTTATGTATGACATTATGATATATGGATGGTGATGTGGAAGCGTTTTTAAGATGCATTGTCTGTAAAACTTTATATTACTACAACTACACCAACCCTTACTCACCCCACGGCAGGGATATCCCTTTATTCTAAGGGGTTCAGAGCATACTCCACCACGCTGCTCAAATGCGGATTGGCGATGGCCAGTGCTTTCTAACCGCCCGAAGGCCACTGACTTCGCTTAACGACTGTCATTTATGGACAATAGCCGGGACCAACGGCTTAACGTGTCCTCCGCAGCTCGGAGAAACTCGAGATAGATAAACCTATCCATAGACAGGCTGCGGTCGACGTTGCTTAACCTGCGTGTTTGATTAGAATGACACGTAACGACGCCATAAATACCATAACATACATAATAATAAACATAACCTCTAAGTACTGGTCTATATGAAAATGTGAGCCTATAATGAAAGGTTACCAAGACGATTGCACATGACCATTAGCAGAATTTTGGGAAATAAACTACCTCTCCTACCTTCGAAAACCTGTCTATGCCAACAAGTGGAGAGTCGTGCAGTTGTAGTTGTTGTTGTAAGTTGTGCTTTATCTGTCCAACAAAACAAAAAAACTAAAACTAGCGGGTCCCATTCAACTTTCACTCTCATCTTCTTCCACTCAGTTCCCAATTGGAAATGGGACCTATTTCCAATTGTCTGTTATCAAATTATTTATAATTGCATAATACTTATTATTATTATATTATTCTTCAGAACGTAATGATTGTGTGCCCTGTAATCTCCAAATGATTTTGTTCAAGTAAGTATTTTACTAACATAATGTACATAGATTAGTTTTAGATTATGCAATTGTTTCACTTTTCAATGTATTTTGAACTTTTCCGTATCGCAGTAGGGTTTTTAATTTACTATAAGTATTACTTTTTTTTATGTAGTGAAGCTACTAGCGTTCGATCAGATTCATACAAGCATGGTAACACCACCACCACACGACATAGACTAGTTTTAATTTATTCTGATAATAACTTCAAAAACCAGCGAGCGGATATGAAAAACCTGTAAATGATAATGAAGGAAGAGTAGTGGGGATTGAATCATATGGCGCTCGGGTCTGCCAGCCTACACACAAGGGATTTAGCGTGGCGTTATAAATAGTTCGATAGACTTATTCTTATCAAAAAAAATGAAAACAAATATCCAACTCAACATTCAATATTACATAGAACAACCGGCGGCGAACAACGAACGGCAGCGACGGCATGCATCTACTAACGGTAGTGGGTGGGTGCCGGCCGGCAGTAGTTCCATAGTAAAATCAAATAAGTAGGCCGACTCGAGCCCCAAACAAACGATAATAGCCTAAACACGTAGGGATGTCACTTATAGTTTATACAACCGTCAAAAATGCATAGTCCATCTATATACAAAACAATTTTCCCCTATAGGGGAATCATCAGGGATCTATAATAATACAAAGATTTCTTAATTATTTTTTGTACATAGACCAGAAGCTGACTACAATTTTTTCATTTCCTACGTCATGTTACCCGGTTAATGATTTGAAAAATTACGGTCGAAATAGGATTAATTCAAACGTGGCTATACTAAATCATGTATTTATTCAAATAAAATTAAATGATTATGAAATTGTATTGAAGTTATACTTCTTTAGGCGCGTTATGAAAAAATGATGAGTGAAATTTTAAGATACTGTAACACAAAAGTAACAGGTTGAAGCTGCCCGCTAAACCCGTTAAGGAACTTTTATATGGGTGCAGTTTTCCGTGATGTAATAACGTCACTCACTCGCATGAACAATATTAGGAATTATTATTCGGCTGCAGTTTTAAGCATATTTTTCGTGAGGTAGTAACGTCACTCAGTCGCATGAACGCAACATCTGTCCAGCGTATATTAGAAAGAAGTATATTAGAAAAGGGTTTTTTTTCGGACCTTAAAATGGAAAGTCTTTATACAACTTACTTGTTAAACGCTACCTTGCCTAGTTTTATATTAAGTATGTAAGATGACAAGTGGTCTGCCGCCTGATGTGGAGTGGTTACGGTAAAATATGAACTCCTGCAATACAAGGAATATCATCTCGTTAATGCAAACGCTTGTACAAGGAGTATCACCCGCGCATTACCATCCCCACTATACTAACGCACCTGTATAAATCATGTAGTTAAAAAATAATTTACCTATTTTGTAAAATACACTTTGTAAAAGGAAAAGATAATTTTGTATTTTTTTCTGTTTTGCCTATTCTTTTGGATTTATGTATTCCTCTTCTTCTTCATGTTGCTCTCCTCTACTGGAGGTTGGCCGTCAGCATCGCGAATTCGTCTCTCTCTTTGGCCATTCAGAATAGTTGTTCGGCGCTGGCAATTTCTGTCCATTCCCGTATGTTCCTCAGCCACGATTTTTTACGTCTTCCGGCGCGTCTCTTTCGCTCTATTTTGCCCATCATTATAAGTTAAAGCAGCTGATATCTATCATGTCGTAACACGTGCCCGAGATATTCAAGTTTACGCTTTTTGACGGTTTGCATCAACTGTCTCGGCATTGAAACACGCCGGAGAACTTTTTCGTTGCTGACTTTGTGTGTCCAGCAAATACGAAGCATGCGACGGTAGCACCACATCTCGTATGCTTCAAGACGCCGTCGTGTATCTTCTTTAATAGTCCACGCTTCGCTGCCGTACAACACCACCGGCCAGATATAGCACTGGAGGATCCATACTCTGAGCTCGATGTTTATTTTTCGGCAACATAACACCTTTCTCATCTTATTAAAAGATGTACGGGCGATCTCAATCCGGGTCTTAATTTCTTGGTCTGAGTCCCATGTTTTATTCGCCCAAGCACCAAGGTATTTATATTGTCGGACTCGCTCCAGATCGCTCCCAGCTACTGATATCTTCGGGTTCAGTCCAACGTCTCGAGATACCACCATGTATTTGGTCTTTGAGATGTTGATCGAGAGACCCGCCTTTTCGCTGCTCTCGTGCACCCTGTCCAAAATCAACTGCAGGTCACTTTCAGTAGAGGCAATTAGTACTGTATCATCCGCATAGCGTAGATTATTGATGATTTTACCGTTGACTTTTATCCCGACTTCGAGATCTCCCAGCGTTTCAGACATCACTGCTTCAGAGTACACGTTGAAGAGGAGCGGTGACAAGATACAACCCTGGCGAACACCGCGACAGATGGGTATTTCCTCTGTGTCATCCTGTTCCATTCTTACAGATGCTATTTGGTTCCCGTACAAGTTGTTGATAATTCTCAAGTCTTTGCCGTCTAAGCCGATATCATTTAAGCGAGACAGTAGCAGGCCGTGTTTGACTCGATCGAATGCTTTCTTGTAGTCAATAAAGCATATGATAACGTCTGCTTGCATATCGCGGCATTTTTGAACGAGAACATTTAACTTTAATTTAACGAGTACCAACACCCGAACGGAAGCCGAATTGACTCTCTCCCAGTTCGTCATCACCTTTTGATTGTATCCTATTTTGTATGATGGACAGGTATACATGGCTCATAAGACTGATCGTACGAAAATCTCCACACTTTCTAGCATTCTGTTTTTTCGGTAGAGTGATAAACGTAGATTTAAGCCAGTCGTTTGGGAGAGCTCCAGTTGTATAAATATCATTGAAGAGATGTGTCAGCAAGTCAATGTGTTCTTCTTCCAAGAGTTGTACACTTACACAGGGACATTATCTGGGCCAGAAGATTTCCCTAACTTAAGATGGGCGGCCCTGTCTCATTATCATCGCGTGGGGCAAATAAGTTTCTTGATGCGTCTGCGAACATAGTAGATATGTATTTACTCCAGGCTTTTTTCTTGCTATCTACGTCCGTTAGAACGTTGCCACTGTCATCTGTCAATATAGTGATTGTATGTTTATTTAGCCCTACCATTTCCTTAATATGCTTGTGCATATTAAAGTTGTCGTGTTTCTTATGCAGCTCTTCCATATGTTCACATTTCTGTGTATAGTAAACGTCGCGGGCATGAATTATAGTTAATAGATTCAAGCGTTATTTTGCGAAAGTCAAATTTACATGCAATTTGATCTAACCTTTTTTTTTTTTTTTTTTTTTTTTTTTTTTTTTTTTTTTTTTTTTTGTGACGCGGGGAAAAATGCGTTACGCACACCACCGATGAAACCTGGGTGGCCTCCGGTGGTAGTGTGGGACTCCCCGTCGGCTGCCCGACGGTATACCCACTAAACAACCCCGCGAATTGCCATCGGCCGCGTTGGTGTGGTGCCCCGGATCTGTCAGCAACAGGGCACCACTGCGACTGGCCAGCCCCTCAAAAGGGGCCGGACTTCTTCTCTCTAGGGGCCATCCCGGCAAATTGGGACGGCCCCTCCGGCGGCGGGACCACTATGGGGCCAGGTTCCCATCCTGACCCCTAGTCCCACATATTAGGGAGGCGGCAATAGGTGCGCATAGCGCCTACGCCGCACTCCCGTGCGCCGTCTCCGGAGCGGGACAGCCTCGGGATCGTCCTCCCTGTCCCGCTCCGAGGCCTCCTTCTGGGACATGACCGTCTCACAGAAGGAGGCCATCGCCTGCCAGGCACTGTCGCTCCCGAGCATGGAGCGGACTACGCTCGGGAGCGAGAGGTCCGCGCTTCCAAGCGCGGACACCAGATCGTGGCGCTGCCGAGACCACCTGGGACACTGCTCCAGCGTGTGTTGGGCAGTGTCCTCGGCCGCGCCACAATCGTGGCAGCCTGGCTGCTCCTCCCGCCTCGCGACCCGGTGCAGGTACTCACCGAAGCACCCGTGCCCGGTGAGCACCTGCACCATGCGGAAGGTGAGGGGTTTGCGCCTGCGGCGCATCCACGCCTCCAGGACCGGGCGCAGCGCATCTGCAACGCGGACTCCATACCGCGGCTGCGCCAGGTCCTCCCCCCACCTCCGCATCATCTCTGAATGCCCTCGCTGGCGACACCGCCCCACCTCCTCCAACGTGGGGCGCTCGCCGAGGCTCCTCCTTTCCGCAACAAACACGTACACCTCGGCGAGCGCCACCGCCACTATCTCCCAGGGCGGGTCGCCAGCAAGGGCGGTCGCGGCCGTCCAAGCAACCGTCCGGTACCCCCTTATCGCTCTCTGCGCTATGACCCGCTGCGCTCTGCGCAGCTGAGCCTTGTTCCGAGCGCAGAGGGCGTCCGCCCATATGGGGGCACCGTACGTGGCCATACTCCGGCAGGTACCGGAGTACAGCCGCCTGCACGCGGCGCTGGGCCCGCCCAAATTGGGCAAGAGGCGACCCAGCGCCGCCGCAGCTCTGATGACCTTCGGTCCCAACCGCTCGAAGTGGGGGCCGAAGGTCCATCTCCCGTCAAGGGTGAGGCCCAGGTACATCATCTGGGCACTCACCCTGATCCTCTGTCCTCCTATTTGGAGGTGTGCTCCGGGGGGAGGGCCCCGTCTGCCGGTCCCGCGGAAGAGGAGGGCTTCGGTTTTCTCCAATCGGACCCGAAGCCCAAGCCTCTCTATACGGCTGATCACCAGTCCCACCCCGACTTCGGCCAGCCGCGCCGCCTCCACGAAGGTCTTACCCCGGGATGTGACAAGGGTGTCATCTGCGTAACAGATGACACTCATCCCGGGGAGGAGACGGCCCCGCAGGACCCAGTCGTACGCGAGGTCCCACAGGATGGGGCCCAGAACGGACCCCTGTGGGACACCGCACCCGACGGGCCTCCTCACCATCTGGCCACTCGCGTCCTCGTAGCACACCTCCCTGTCCTCTAGGTATGCCTTCAAGAGTCTCCCCAAGTACGGAGGCACCCCAAAGTATTTGAGGGCCTCCAGGATGGTACTGTGGGGGAGGCTGTTGAAAGCATTGGCGATGTCCAGCGACACCGCCACCACCACGTCTCCCTCGCGCTCCGCATCCTCCGTCTCCGACCTTAGGCGCCTTATGGCGTCGACGGTCGACCGTCTGGCCCGGAACCCGAACTGGGCATCCGAGAGGCCCGGTCCCGGGCCATCCTCCAAATGCTGAGCGAGGCGGGAGGCGACAACCCTTTCCAGGGCTTTGCCCGCCTCGTTCAGCAGAACGACTGGTCGAACCGCCGACCCCGAGTCCGGAATTTGATCTAACCTGCTTTGTGTGCTTCCGCCACCATTATTTACCAATTATTTCTTTACGTATCGTATTATCCAACGTTTTGTACTGGATGGGATCAGTGCTCTTGTACCGCCTACGTTCTTCCATTAACTACAAAATGGAGTCGGTCATCCAATCCTGTTTTTTCGGTGTTGTCGATACTTGAAGCTATTTCTGACAGATTTAATTTATTTTTGATCTTAAATCTTCCCATATTTTAAGGTTAGAGGACGGAGTAAACATTTAACCTGCAGCCCACTGATTTAATCCCATCTTGGTTTCTTGATCAGCAAGTTTTCTTACATTAGGCCTTTTGTTGGTTCTTTTTTTGGCTACTTGCTTTAGTTTGCATCGCATGTCAATTACCATGTAGCTATGATCCGATCTTATATCTGCACCTGGGTAGGTTCGAGCTTTTATTATGCAGTTTCGGTACCGTCTGTTAACCATCACGTAATCAATTTGGTTACGTACAATATGCTCAGGAGTGTGCATTGGCGAAGTCCATGTGTAGAGTCTTCGTGGAGGTAATTCAAAGAGGGTGTTTGTGATAACTAGGTCGTGTTCTTGACAGAATTCTATTAGGGTATCTCCTCTATCATTTCTCTATCCAAGGCCATAGGCTCCCGTGATACCCGGAACTATACTGGATCCTACTTTATCATTCATATCTCCCATGATGATATTAACTTCGTGTTTCTTAGTGCTCTTAATAAGGGTTTCAATTTCGGCATACATCTCATCCACTTCTGCCTGCGGTCTCTGTTCCGTGGGTGCATAGACATGTATTATGTTGATACAACATGGTTTGGCTTCTAATTTAATCATCATGGTTGGACAAGGGTATAAAATCACTCACTGCTTTCGAGACTGTCTCATTTAGCAGGATTGCTACTCCATAGCGTTCTGATGCTTGATTACTAGCCGAGTAATATAACACTTTTCCGTCCGATGTTAATTTCCTTCCGTTTTCCGGGACCTTGGTGTCACTAACTCCTACAATGTCTTATTGCAACTGGTCCATTTCCTTTATCAAGTTTGGGAGTTTTCCATCTTTGCTTTAGACTTCTAACATTCCATCTACCAATTCTAAATATTTTCCGCCCGGAGATTCTTCGCACCCCTGTCTCATTTAAGAGACGCCGGGCACTCGGGGGCATTTTGTTTTAAGACTTTTCCATTGAAGCTAACAACTAGGGAACATTAGTGCAGTGGTTTCCCGGTGCCTTCTGCACCAGATTTTTTCGGAGCTTTTGGACTCCAAGGCCGCTGCAGCCTCTTCGGTTTCGGTTGCCCGATCGGGGGAGTGATTATCCCGTCACTGACTCGGTCGCCAGAGCCCCGTCCGTTATCTAGCAGGGAGCACCACGGTATCGCAAAAGATGCCGTCATTAGCTATTCGTGCGAACCACTAACGCGTGCAGGTCGGGTTGATATTTGGGCCGGTTAGTTCTTAATTCCGTTCTCCCCTTACTCCCCACTTGTACTTTATGTATTACGTACTCGTAATGGATGAAGCACTACTTGACCCTGAGGAAGAACCAGTAGAACATTGTGGTGCTTTTCCTCACTTCGCGCCTGGCGAGCTACAGACAGAAGCTGCAAGTACCTAATCAAATTATCTGTGAATATTTCATCAGGCGCTAATTCATGAGCAAACGTGAATCAGTAAGTTTTATTTTGATTTGTTTATGAAGTAATTGTCAGATTTTTTAATACCTTTTTTTATACAACGTCGGGAGG
This sequence comes from Pyralis farinalis, assembly GCA_947507595.1. Classification (NCBI taxonomy): domain Eukaryota; kingdom Metazoa; phylum Arthropoda; class Insecta; order Lepidoptera; family Pyralidae; genus Pyralis; species Pyralis farinalis. The sequence continues at coordinate 20,089,292 of OX382259.1, read as the reverse complement.
CATACAAGTATACGGCCCACTTGATATAAAGCAGTTACCGTAGCCTATTACGCTTGTAATACAATAAGTATACTCTGGAATCAGCTTTTTTACTTTATGTTGAATAATCTATAACTCTCCTCAAGAATTAAGCTATAAAATGCAAAAATATTTTTACTGGTAGTTCCAGAGATCAACGCGTTTAAACAAACAAACCTTTCCGCTTTGTATATTAATATAGATATGACCTAGGCGATCTTATTAATTGCTCTAACCTAACCTAGGCACAATAATATAAATGATTTTGTGTTCGTTAAATGAACGCGTTTCTACTGACATTGGGTTCTAGAGTTCAGCACTTGCAAGTTCATAAGTGATGACATATTTGTATATAATACAAATACTTTATGTTGACGCCATATTAAGTATTCCGATGTGGTCGTTGTCGACATTGAGAACGGCCAAGTTTTATGCAATAGGTATAAAACGTGTTGGTTCGTTTTTCGCTACTTGCACAACAAGCGATACATCGGTTCGCGTAAGTCGTCTATGGACTCGCATAATCAGCTGTTTGACCACATTTAAAACATACAATCTACAAGATCATAATGTATACTATATTACATGGATTGCTTTCATTGGTTTTTTTGTTGACTATATTTGCAATTTGCTTTGGAGAAGTGGATGTGGGTAAGTCAAATTTCATTTATTTTATAATGCCAATTCAAAGAATTTAAAACAGAGACCTGTTTATGTATTTATATCTACTTTAAATTAAAACAGTCCAAGATTGTTATACTTGTTATTATTGTTAGTTATATTAGTATTTGTAAGTGATAGAAAGATTTTAAAGCTGTTAATCAAATTCACTGATATGTTAACTGAAGCCTTCACCAACAATATGCACATAGGTAGGTATCTAAAGCATTATCATCAACAATGGGCTAAGAGAAGAGGGCCAGGGCCCTGCTGAGTTGAGGTCGGGACCTACTTAGGACATCCAGTGCACCACATTCTTTACAAAGTTATTGGTTTTGTATACAGACTCACATGCTCGTTTTTATGTTTCAGAAAAATTCCTCAAGATATGCGACAGAAACTCAGCAGATATCAACGATTGTCTAGCTGATGCGGTGCAGGAAGGGCTAGCTGTTATGTCCAATGGCATTCATGAGCTAGGAGTGCCCCCAGTGGACCCGTACCACCAAAAAGATTTACGCGTTGAATACAAAAGGAATCAGGTTAGAAGACTTAAAACTAGTCGAAATTCAACCATAATTATAATAGAAAAGTTAAGACATTAGATTAATAACATTATAATTCGGCAACGGCTACATACTAGACAAAACAGAAAAGAAAATCAGTTGATAAACAGAGGACGAGTTTGCTTTTGCCTATTTATAGATAGATAAATGAAACCGGTCAATTTCGAGTTGGATTTACACTGAGTGACAAGTATACAACAACAACGTAACTTAATTTATAAAATGCCGACTAAAATCCGTCGCTTATATGGCGACCCGATTTTTTTTATTTTTATAGCAGTTATGTTTTTATAACACGCCCTGTGAAAATTTCATGCTCTATCTATTACGGTGCAAAAGGTACAGCATTGTGATAGATGGGACGGAGAGACTGCAGATCTATTGTAATAGGGTTCCAACTTTTGGACACGAAAGTCTATGTAAAACTTTTCTTTTAAGGAAAATTACCGCTACACTTAGCGCAACATAGTTACCTACCTATTACAAATATTACCTACAGAAGGAGCCCTATTACAACAGAAGATTTGTGTAAGTATGCATTTATTTTGAAATTTGTTATGTGAATCATGTTTACAAAAATGAGTTTTTATGAATATATAAAGTCAAATTAATTGCTATTGAGATCGTTTGATCACACTCAGCAAGGCAGTAGCTTCACTGCCGGCGGCACTCGTATCTGTTAGTGTGTATTATGTGTGTTACCCCATTGATGGCATTGCCAATTCGCGGTCTTCTCGAAACTAGTCGTCCTTGGCGGTTATTGGCTCTTGCATACTTAGTAAGTTTGGTTTAGTTGACGGCTAGCTGACTACAGTGACACTATACTACTAGAGTAATCATTATAAATTAGTCTTATCTCGTAATGATTAGTAGTAGATTTTTAACCCAGAGAAGAAAGAGAGAAATTACACGTCGAATCGAATTAAACACTTTGGCTGTTGTTTCGACTGCGAGGAACTAATATGCTGGTTATTTAGATTATCCAGTAATTAGGTATGGTATTTAAATATCGATATTTTTCACTTTAATATCGATATTGATGAAATAAATCTCAACTTGTTTTTTATTGAGAGGCACACAAACATACGCCCCATTTGATGTAAAGCGGTTACCGTAACCTATGAATGTTGCAATACGTTAAGTACGAGTATCACTCGCGAGATGCCACCTCTGCTGCAAATATAGCAACTCCTTAGGACCTTTGTGGCGACCTCACTTACACGCAGAAATACAACAACCCGCCATAGAGTTGCTATTTGGCTGTGGTTTTTTGTAAGGTGGAGGTACTTACCAGACGGACTGCTTTACCTCTCTTAAAAGAAACCCATACCGAGATAAGCAGACATGCTCATTACACAAATGTTGGTCCTGTGTGGGAATCGAACCCACGAGCGTTGATGTCAAAGTAGTGTTACTTACCACTGCGCCACCGAACTGGGAAAGTACGCTATTAATTCACTATCTATATGACGGGTAGAAAAAAACCTTTCAAATCTAGAATACCTTGCCCACAGAAAACAAATCGATTGATGTCACGAGACCTAGTTTCTTCAAAACCATTATTTTGTCTTGATATGAAAGTCAAATGCAAGACATTAAATCATTCCTATCTAAAAGGCCTGTTTCTTCTTCTGCTGGAGTGGCTACACTCCTAACAATTGAGATTCTACCTATTCTCCAATAATATCTGTAATCTATTGTATTATTTTATATAATATATATTTGTAATCTTATTGTATCTTTGAACAATCAATTTGGTCATGGTAGGTAGTATTGGCCTTCCTCAGCTCCTACATCCTTCTACTTTCCCGCTGTATATCTGTTTCGTAATTCTTTCTTCCTGTATTATTTCTACGTGTTCGAACCAACGGAACATGCCTCTTCTCATTTTAACACCGAAACTCTCTTTCAGACCAGCTCTGTTTCTAACATCATCTACAAGCGTTACGCCACAAATTTTGCGCAACTCTCGCATCTCGACTGTATTTATTCTACTTTCATGCTCTCTCTGCCATACCCAGCTTTCGCTTCCACAAGTAAGCGTAGGGACCAGCACTGCATTGTGTATAGCGAGCAGTGCCTTCTGGCTCAAGCTTTTAAGCGCTAATAAGTTTTCTCAACGCTCTATTCGCACTATTCCCAGCACTCATTCATCTTTCCACACCAGCGATGTGCCTCTGATTCCTGCTGAAAGCGCATCCAAGATATACAATCTCGTTCACTTGTTCCAACACTTCCGTAATCCTTACATTGGTTCTGGTTTCTTCTCTTTCAAATACCATTATCTTTGTCTTCTTCGCATTCTATTACTTTACCAGCTTTAGATTTTATCTTGCCTATTCTGGATGCTAAAGAACCTCTGTCCAAAAGATTTGGTATTTGCCACGAAGTTTTTCGCAAGCCTCTCTTCCTCGTCATAATTTGTCTTTCACGCTTCTCTTTCACTAAAGCCTTGGTTCTTGCATAGACAGTACATTTATTTCTTTTTCTCTCTCATACTTTAATTTAAGGGAAAAGAAGATACATAATCCACCCACGCTTTCCTCTTTTTTGCTACGGATTCAAACTCCGCATCTCTTTTCAATGTTTATACCTCTTTGCACATCCACATGCTTCTGTGGCACTAACTTTCCAGAAATCATCCACATCTGAGTGGGAAAGATTTGCGTTCGCATGTCTTTCGCTTACCAGATGTACATATATTCTCCTTACACTTTCATATTGTAATTTTTCACTCCTTGTCCTTTCATGATCTCCGAAAGGGATACGCACTTACCTATGTCTTCACTTCTTGAAAAGTCCCACAAACCGGCTTACCACCGATAGTGGTCTATTTCAAGAGTGGGACCTCTAAAGGCTTTTGTATCTATTATAGTATTTCGGAGACGTCTGTCTATTAAAATCAAATCAATCACACTTTTTGGTCATTCCGTCTCCATGTATACATGTGAATATCCTTGCGATGAAAGAAAGTATTCGACACTAGGTTTCGTTATATACATACATCTATGAGAAGAGATATTAATGTTAAAGAAGTGAGTGGGATCAGTAAGGACCGAGTCAATAGGTGCTCGGTTCTCTCTGTCTACACCGCAAGTGATTTGGCATAAAGTTATAGATACCTAGATCATTGTAACCCTTTTCAATCAAGCTTCCATGGTCATATTACAACTACTGTGTTCGTCAAAATTTCGAACGACATTAGACGCCCTTCAGCCATTTATAATATCATATTGACTTTTGAATACTTAATAATGTACTAATATGACATTTAGGTCACATCGCCTGGATTACAATCCATGGATATAATTACTAGATCATGAACACAAAGATGGTGTCACAAAATACATTTTCAAATGTAGATGCTAAAAAATACGAAAAATCGTCTTCTGTTACTTAGCTATGAAACAGTAAAATTCTTTTCTTTCTCTATTTTGTACTCCTCAAATGCAGAACTTCTTCTTATTTCAAAGTTTGGTTCAGGATGTGCTCTTACTGCCATAGCTTCCTAATTGGCTCCTGAGAAAATCTTACTCATTCCGTTTTATTTTACTCCAAATTCTTCGACCAAACCTTCATTATTCATGCTATTTAAGCTATATGTATATGGAAATACCTTATCTGTGGTGATCAAAACACTAAAAATCTCTTCATTTTAATAGTGTTTTATTACAACTTCTTCCTCTTTGAGGCTCATACATAATTATATAAGTTTAAATCACCTTTTCCGAAGGAAGGAAAAGGTGATTTAAGGAAAATGTCAAGGGACCTACTAACTTAACCCTACTTCTATGTAGAATCGATGCGTTATCCTTGACAAGATTACTTTTAGCAAGAAGGCCGCCTTGTTTCATAATATGCATATTTTTCTATTTATAAAAATCTTTTATACTGCATCTTTAGACAATGCATATTATGTAAAGATTATTTTACTTATGTATCCATAAAAGCTATGCATCATCCGTATATTTTTGTGTACGAATATTGCACGATCGGTAGGACCATCGGTCCCCTATTGAAAATCATAAACGATCGAGTCGACTACATTTAATTAGGACCGATAAGCAGTGAACGCTGTCAAAGCTGAATTCGACCAAACCTTGTAACGGAACAAAATATATTATCTCATGAACCCCGAAGAAGGTCCTTGCGACGTACTACTATACAAAACTTCAAGCTAAATCCTTTCTGCCGTTTAAGGGGGCGCCGCCTAGTCTGTAGCAAAATAATTGCATTCATTTGCCTTGCTATGTACCAGTAAGCTCCTGAGGAGTTGTTGTGTTAGTAGCAGAAGTAGCATCGCGCGAGTAATACTTAATGTATCGCAAACGCAAGCGGAAACCGCTTTATATCAGGTGGGCCGTATGCTTGTACGCCTCCCGACGTTTTATATTAAAAAAGTAATTTAATGTAGGTATGTATATCTACACGCCAGGTCCCTTGTGCGGTAGGCAGAGAGAACTGAGCACTATAAGATGAGGGCCTTACACACTTTACTCGCTTCTCGAATATTTATAGCTCTTTTCATGCACGTTTGCCGGGTCCTGGGGCTCCTGACATCACGTTCTGATAAAACACGACCAATTTGGGCATGGTAGGTTTACTTGGTCTACCTCGGCTCCTACATCCTTCCACTTTCGCATTGTAGGTAAGTATATCTGTTTCGTCGTTCTTTCATCCTGCATTATTTCTACATTATTGAAAGAACGGAGCAAGCATTTTCTTATCTTAACACCGACACTCTCTTGAAGACCAACTCTCTCGGTGTTTACTATATTATCAACCGTAATCCACGTAATTTAAAAACTTCCATTTTGTAAACTTCTGTAAATGTAAAGAGTAAATTAATACTTCTTTTAACTGCCAAATTTAGCAAGAGACTTTTTGATAATTTCCGAAAATGTACCGTGGACTTTTCGGCAAGACTTTACATCTGGTCTTTTCAAGACATAAACAACCAAACCTAAGTTGAAAACAATGTTCCGAACTTCATAAGAGCTGAAGATTAGGCCTCGTTCATACCACAAATTGTCAACAGTACAGTATTAGAGGACATGTTCCGCATGATGTAAAGCGGGTACCGTAGCCGATTAACTCGCGTGGTGCCACCTCTGCTGCTTACACAGCAACTCCTTGGGAGCTTACTGGTGACCTCACTCACACCACAGATTACTTAATAGTCTCACACGCAGGAGCACAACAATCCTCTAGGGAGTTGTTATTTGGCTGCGGTTTTCTGTGACATGGTGGTACTTCCCCAGTACCACCAAGTCACAGAAAACCGCAGTCAAATAACAACTCCTGCTTTGATGCGCTCTACCTCTCTTAAAATATCCAGACCAAGACAAACGAATCTGTCTGGGAATCGAACCCACGAGCGTTGGTGTCAAAATCGCGTTATTCACGATTGAGCCACCGATCTCGTCAGATCACATCACTTGCTTACACTTCAGTTTTGTGCAATTGTGAGGTACAATACGAGCCGTAATGACTTTGAGAGTCGATACCACTCGCAAGGTCACTATAAGTCGGTAGACAGGTATAAAACGCAGTGAACCGACTATTTATTCGACCACTGCGGAATTTATAAACGTACTTGATTTAATCAGTCTTTTAGAAAAGCTATCAAGTTCTGCTTACTCGTAGTAGTGAGGTATCCAATGTATCTGTCTGAAACACAAGTTAAACATTGCGTGATTCATTAAGATGATGACAACCAAAGCATACCTAATCCGATATCGTTGGCGAACTTGGTGAGTGAGCTTGCAAACCATCCCTCTCGGAGCCGTGCTTTAGGTCTTAAAAAGCACAGGTCCATGATTTTGGGCCTTAAATCTCGCTAAGACTGACGAGGGAAACTTCCGTCGTTCTTCCTTACCACCACGGAAAGGCCAATGTCTGTCTTAAGTACTAAAGCAGAAGCAATTTTGATGTTCTTAGCGCGTTGCTCTCCCCTGACTTTCATAAGTCGAGAGGGTCAGAATTGACGCATTCAGATTGATCTTAAAGTTGTGTTCTACTCTGTATCGATGCCTCTTTTCGTAGTTTCATACATCCGTCTTCGTGGAAGACTGTCAATCTCATAGTTTTGCCTTGTGGAGTATGAAAGTGCAAACTTATCTGTGGTATCTGGTACTCGAAAAGAATCGAAAAATAAAGCTGACTCGGATAGATTGACCTTAAGGAATTACAGGCCCGGGAGAAGTAAGCTGGGGGGTACTCCATTCTCTTCTAGATACATGAAGTGAGCGAGAATACACGCAGGTCATGCCAGAACGTAAAGTGTTCACTCCGAAATATCATCTACACTTATATTTATTAATTTGAAAATGGTTTTAGTTGATGAAACAAAATTTATTTTTTCCATCGTACTACATTAAAAGATTATTATTAAGAAATTACCTACAATATTGGTATTTTTGTCGTTAAATTTTACGAGGGCGTGATAAAAGCAGATCACTCGAAGTTGGATTGTAAATCTTTTGTCGTATGACATAAGAACGATACAAAGGTCATATTGTCAAACATGATCTGCACTTAGCTGTAACATATACGGTATAAAAAGTTTATCTTATTGCTGTAATTGCAGTTCTTGTGTACATAAAATTTTCGATGCCTCGATGGCTCATCAGCGGCAGGAGAATGCCGATCTTATGACCAACCTCTTTGCGGCTAACTCCCGTACTGTAGCACGCAACCACCCATGATACCCTCCAGGGGATCCGTTATGTCTGATATCCACATCAGGCAGCGCGATGTGCGTTTTGAGCTGCAGTCACTTGATGTCCGAAAAGCCCGTGGTCCTGATGGTATCCCAGCGATTGTTCTTAAAAAAAAGTACAGCGGAGCTGTCTCCGATGTTGATGCGCCTCTTTCGTCTCTCTTACTCGACCGGTTGTATTCCGGAGGCTTTTAGAGAGGCCAATGTGCAACCGGTCCTCAAAAAGGGAGACGATTATTTGATATATGATCCGTTACCTAGAAGATCACTCTTTAAGGGGGAGTAAATCAATAAATATGGCGAAACCATGGCAGTCAGCCTAGATATGGCCAAGGCATTTGATTGGGTTTAGCACAAAGCATTTATCTCTAAACTTCCGCCATACGGTCTGCCCTTCCAGACTTATAATTGGATTACTAGCTTCTTGGATGCGTTTCATGTGAGTCAGTCCCACAGGGCCCCGTTCTATCGCCCACCCTCTTTCTTCTGCATATCAATGACATGCCCCTTGGTAATATTCATTGCTTTGCAGACAGGACGGTCCATGGGCGATATTACGATCGGCTTGGTGCTAGTCGGGCAGAAATCCATGAGATGCGTGAGAGTCTTGTCGTTGAGCTGAATCGGGTTTTGGATCTCATTAGTAAATGGGGTTCCAATAACCTGGTTGAGTTTAATGCCGAGAAAACTCAGCTCTGCACGTTTATAACAAAAATGCCTCCATTCATTCCCACTCCCAGTCTTCACGGCGCGTCCTGAGGTATGCAAGATGGCCTCAATATGCTTGGCATAGATATTCGCTGTAACCTTAACCATAAATACTACATCGAGAGCCTCATATGAGAAAACAGCTTCAAGAAAACTCGGAGTCGGAACAGGGTGCGCCGGTTCTTCACGCCGGGCCAGCTTTGTCTGCTTTAGCGATGCAAAATGGATGCAAATATGCTGAGCTTACATAAAAATAACAGAACAAGGAAACCATTAATAAAAATTAATGCGCTTTGTGCGTGTGTGTCGGATAATTATATTATTAGCATTGAATAAATTATCACGTTAGAGTAAATTATCATATTTTTCCTAGTTTTAGCTAGACTGTATTACCTACCTACTCGTTTTACTTGATAGGCACACTTAGAATGTATATTTACGTTGACACTACGAATAATTATTTATTCGTAGTGTTCACAAGATACCTTGAATTTTTTGCTTTTCCGCTAGTTATAAGCTATATGACGTCATAGAAAATCGAACCTGTCAGCTTATTATACATAATATACCGTACTGTAATAATACACTTCCAAGTCATACATAATGCGACTCCTAAAAAGTTTTCATCTGAGATGAATTAAGGGCAAAACCTTTATAAGATCTTTATAAAAGTGCATACTCCAAAATAATTAAAAGGAATAAAATTAAAAACTAATACCTAGGCAAAAAATGCCTACTGCAAACGTATCTAGATGAGACATAACAGTGTGTAGGGATATTTTTCATACATTAAACTATCAAAAATATGATGTAATGCAACTTCTATGATTAAATTTAAAATAATTAAGATAAAGGTCGGTTTTATTTAGCCGTAGTCACATGCTAATATCTATACATGACACGCCAACTCCAAATTAAAATAAACTTTATTATACAGCGCACTACAACACTACAAAAGAACATGACACTTAATCAAACATCAGTTAACAATATTACATCACTTTTATACAATAGCATTCAACAATGTTAAGTGTATGCAGCTACCCATATAAGAAGACCTCACTCAGCATGAGCTATGGCGCAAACCAAGCGCTGGCATTCTGTGAGACCTTATGTAGATATTTGTCACAGACAGTGACGAACCACGCAGAATCAACACGACAATTAATAAAATAAGTTAAATCAAAATAATTATAATTTCAATTAAGCAAATATGTATACAAACATAATATAAATATACTAGCTATCCGCCCCGGTTTCACACGGGTGATATGATCGCTACCAAACTTCACAGGATAACCTGCTGGGCTAACCTTTTCACTTCACTGAAAATCTCATCAAAATCTGCCCAGCCATTTTTGAGTCCATAGAGGACATACAGACAAACATTCATTTTTATATATATAGATGAATAGGTTGATAAGTAAGGAAGAAGCGGGATGGGTATTTTTGGGTCGGTGCACCTGGCGTTCCATAGTCTCTACCTACCCCAATGGGAGACAGGCGTGATGATATAACATACATAATGCATATGTATGTACAAATAAATAATAATATTAAAAAATAATAATAACTGCTGATTTGACATCACATGTACACGAAATGTATATCTGAATGTCATGCGCGTATATATGATATTTACAGCGCTGAATATGTACTACATCTGCGCTGTAAATAACAAAGAGCAGAGGACACAGAATAGATCCTTGCGTAACACCTCTTGTCATGTGCCTGGCTTCAAACCTCACCTTATCTCCTTTAGCGTCGCACAGTCCAACTTGCTGCGTTCGATTGGCGAAATAACTACTAAATCTATTTATAGTGTTTGAACTAAAACCGTAGAAGTGCAGCTTGGCCAACAAGAGGGGCACATTAATGCAATCAAAAGCACTAAAAAATCAAGCAGGACTAGCAGAGTAGCTTGTCCAGCGTCTAGTCTAGGGAGTCCAATGAATCATCTACTATGTCTAACAAGCCTGTTGCTTTACTGTGAGCTTTTCTGAAGCCAGATTGTCTAGGCGGCACTATGTCACTTTTTTCTATGTACACACGGAGTTGGTTAGTTACTATTCTTTCCAAGATTTTTGATGCACAGGGTAGTATACTTATCGGTCGCAGTTAATTTAAGTTCGATGGACATGACGTCTTAGGAGTAGGCTTCACGATACGGTAATTATTAACTGAAAGCACAATTGAATTCATAATTTAAAGTTTGTGTCTGCTGGAAGTATCTTAGAATTTCATGATCGATGAGTGAGTGCCAGTGACAAAATTAAAGAAATCGACTGCCAATAAATAGCTCGTAACGTACGGGAATAAATAATAGGCAACTTGCAAAAATGCAGCTATAGCACATCTTCATGGCCATTAAAAATTCTAGCCGCAGTTTTATCTACGACGAAGTTAGAGAGATTAAAAGGGCTTTTAGTATTTTCGGTTTGAGTATCTTTTATATATGTAAATAGTTCCCCATTACGGGAATCGAGTCTCGAAAATTGTTCTCGTTTTTTTTCTATCGTTTATGTTGTAAATTGTTGTCGTCCCCATTCACCGACGTAGGCCAACTGCAAATTTACCAACAGCAAATAAGTTTATAATCGCAAAAATGTGATATAACTACACGGTTTTCCGATTTTTGCTTTCAAAATGCCTTGTCCAGTAATGGCACTTGTACAAGTGGAAATTGATGCTTTTTTTACACAACGTCGGGAGGCATACAACCATACGGTCCACCTGATGTAAAGATATCGTAGCCTATTAACGCTTGTAACATATATCACTCGCGCGATGCCTCCTCTGCTGCTCACACAGCAACTCCTTAAGAGTTTCCTGGTGACCTCATTCACACGCAGGAACACAACAGCCCTCTAGGGAATTGTTTTTTGGCTGTGGTTTTCTGTGAGGTGGAGGTACTTTCCCAGGCGGGCTGCTTTGATGCGCCCTAACCCTCTTAAAACATCGAGACCAAGACAAACAGGCATGTTCATACACACAAATGTTTGTCTTGTGTGGGAATCGAACCCACGAGCGTTGGTCTCAAATTCGCGTCTTTCACGACTGAGCCAACGAGCTCGTCTATGTTGCATGACCAACAACTAAAAATAGGTACCTTACCTATTCATAACAATAAACATTAAATACTCGTAATTAGAATAAAAAAAGGTGAAAACGTTCATAGACTACGGTAACCGCTTTACATCAGGTGAGCCGTGTGCTTGTATGCCTCCCGTCGATGTATAAAAAAGGCATGCAGTAGGTACTCTAATTGCCTACATCTCTTTCGTCAGAGCCTCTTAATTATCAGGGTGCACCACGTAAGGCGAGTGAAAGTCCAAGGAACCAAAATCCCTGAACTCTAATAAAACACTAGTAATTCGGGTAACATCGTTTGAGAGTCGGCAACGCATGAGTGACAACCCTGGTGTTGCAAATGTCCATAGGCTACGGTGACACCTTAGTGGTATAAAAAAAAATCGTTCAAATTAGTTTCCGGGGCACTTTCAAATGGGCGCTTTAAATTGGTACACAAAATCATATCTATGGAAAAGCCTGCCCAGTGTACTTACAATAAAACAATATGTACTAACAACCGAAACTCATTCACATCGTAGTATAAGATGTATATATGTTTTCTGTTTCAGATAACAGCTAGAATGTCAATGAAAGACATCTTTGTATATGGACTGAAGGAAGCTAAAGTTCACGATGCGAGGTGAGGAAGCAAGTTCTTAGCCACTTACGTAGAATATACTTAATAGTTATAATTAACGCAAGTAGGTATGTTCATTCCTTTGCAACATTCTATGTATTAACTATCGCCTATTTTCTGTAAGTCTTGAAATACAAATCCTGATTTTGATCTAGATCTTGTTAACCACCATTTCTACTCTTGATACTTCAAATCAGACACGCTAAATCTGTTTTTTACAATAGCGCCCCCCAATGGAACGAAAACAAATTGACAAGTCGCAATTTGTTTTCGTTCCATTTACTGATTGTGATGTTTAGAGAAGCATACTGTCTATCGTATCTTATACATGGTGGGATCGTTCTTCTAACCGACATTCTTGTTGCTGTCCTGTCATTTTTTTTTCCACTGGTCCATTGATGTATAAGTAATTTATGCAGCCCGTCTGGGGAACAACCTCCACCTCATAGATAACCGCAGCCAAATAACAACTCCTTGGAGGGTTATTGCGTTCCTGCGAGTGAGTGAGATCACCAGTGAAGCTCCTAATGAGTAGCTGTACTAGCAGAGGTGTTATCGCGCAAGTGATATTGTGTTCCAAGCGTTCAAAGGCTACGACCACTTAACATCAGACAGGCTATAAGGTCGTATACCTCTCGATGGAGTATAAAATATAGGTATATGTATAATTTACTTACCCAAAAGCCTTTTTCTTCTTTCATCAGTGACTACTTTAAACAGTGTCTAACTGACATGGTTTTCTATCAGCGCAGAAATATATAAATATATTCCTTTCTTTTTCTCCTTCATACTCTTCAATTCCAGAGCTCTTTCTTAGGTACGTTAAGGTCAATATTTTCATTAACTAATTCGTCAACATGTAGAAGTTCTTTCACTCACTTGGTAAATGGCCCACTAAACCTCACTTAACGTTTCCCCAATGACTTCACATAAATCTGGAACCTATACGAAATTTTTTTGGCTTCAACTCATACTGAATCTTTGTCCTTTACTCCAATATTGACGGATGAATTTCTTAAAATAATATTCTGAAGCAAATCAATAAATTGGAGTCTGGGTCAATTGGAAGCAACGAGTTACATGAATCGTACACCGAATTAAAAAATCTCCTGTAATTCAAATTATCAGTAAATTAGGATACAATACTATTTTGGATTCTTTGGAATCTTATTCTATATATATCCAAATATTTATATATATTTTTCTTAATGAATAGTACTTTAAATTCATGCACGAGTGCCCATAACGTTCTAAGATGGAATCTTATGATGGACATACCTACGTATAAACGAGTTACACGCGATTTTTTGTATTGGACCAATGATATTTTCCAAGATAGATTAATATCTAACTATTGTATCCAAACATTATTCTTTAAATTTTGTATTTGTTTTCCTTACAAGAAAATATATGTAATTGGCAGATTACGTGCAGACGAAGATCGTTTTCACCTCGAGGTAGACCTCACAGCGCCGCGAGTCTTCGTGACAGGCCAGTATGAGGGTGAAGGCCGCTACAACTCGCTCCGGATATCAGCTCACGGGATGTTCAACTCGACCATGAGTTAATATAGTTTTATTGAAGTTTAGATAAAGATAAATTATATTTACGCAAGGGTTCCACTTCGACTTGTTTAACGATGATAAAAGTTAAATAATTGGAAGAAATGTGTCAAAATTGTGCAACTTGTTGAACTTACACTAGAACCTATTGGGACATGGGACACAACATACTCTCTCATAAGACTTGACAATGTGTCTCAACAATGAGATAAGTTACGGTAAAGGCGATTCAGGGATCCTACTGCTTAACCTGAACATGAAACACATTGGATTTTTATTTCAATAATCTAACTTCCATAGAGTTCTAGAATGCTTATCGACTACACTGGCCACCGTATTTAAACTAAAAGAAATAATTATTACAACTACAAAAGAAAACAAACGACCTGCCTGATGACAAGCAGTGGAAAAAGACCACTCGCAACACCAATGGAGTACTCGTGTGTTATCTGTTAATTCCCTTTTTATAGAACCCTATGCTGGAAGAACCTAGGCAATAAGTTTATGTCACAATCTAAAGACACCCAGAAGAGAAACTATTGATAACCGAATCAGAATCAGAATTGCATTGGTTTCAAGTTAAACATCTTTTGATTTTACAGTTTACTGTACAAGGTGCTCATGCAATGCACTCTTGCTATAACGCATTCACTTGCAGGGTCACAATAACTTTTCAGTATGGTTATTAAGTTACAGTCTTCAGTAAAGTGTTAAATTTATTGCGCCTCTTTAATATCACTTTGTTCTATCTCTCATTCGCCACAACCTCGTTTGCTGATTTACAGGGTACCCGACGTGTAGGTGTGGTTAATTTTGGCTCTAAAGATGTTCGTGGATTACTTTGATCAGAGCTCTGATTCTGACATTTTTGTATATTTATGTAAAAAGTTATCATCATCATGCTTATACATTTCGGAACAATAATCCAAGTGGCTTACTGCTTTCTTTGACTAGTCTATTGTTTTTAATGTCTTATTTTAATTTTATTATTTAGTTTTTAAGCATAAAAATGTAAATGTTCGTTTGTTCAAAGTCTTAAATATCGATTGTTATTAATTAAAATATTTCCATTGTATTCGCTATTATTTATATATTTTTTTCACTTTATGAAAAAAAATATAAATCATTAATTTGTTACCTAGTGGGATGAGGCGGATGTACTATAGGATATGTTACAGGCCTCTGCCTAATTCGGACGCCAGTCCCTCACTGTCCTCACTTGAATTATAATGTTCCGTATTGAAAGTGTATAACTTTAAATACGAAACATTATTAATGTAAGATTGTAGAGAAAAGTTTTTAGTTCTGGAGAAAACAGTAACCAAACCTATCAGCATCGGAAGACCGTGACCGTAGAGAATATATCTTAGTAGAGCCTACATTTTAGTTGGAATTACACTTTAACCATTTAGGTAAGGAAAAAGGTAGGCATTCACTAAGAAGTTTGTTGAAAGTATCCGCGTGATATTGAAAATGTGGGCAACCTCCAAAATTTTGAAATATGTTAATTTTCTCACTGTATATTATATTTTGCTAACTGCTTCAAAGTGCCTACTCTATCAGAGACAACACAGTTTAAAATAAAAATATTTTATATTTTTTTAGCCGATTTGGTGTACACTTGGAAACTGGACGGAGTGCCAGAGAAGAGAGGCAATGCAACTTATATGAAAATTAATGGCTTTTATATGCGGCCTGATGTCGGAAACATGGTATCTTACATTGACAACGGAAATCCTGAAACAAGAGAACTGAGTAAGTAATTCTACAATTAGAACAATGTTCACGAACAATCGACTTAGTTATAATTATCTACTGCTCGCTAGATACTACCATGACGTTGGTTACATGCAAAAGCTTCTTAATTATTTCAAACAATTTTGCATTCTATATTATTTTTTGTAACCAGCCAGAAAAATTTTAGATTAGGCAAGACTTGTTTTACGTGTATATGAAAACAAGTTATTGTATTTTTTAAAGGATCGCCTATTTTCTGTGGCAAGTCCCAAAATACAAATCTTGATTTTGATATAGATCTAATTGACTACTATTTCTACTCTTGCTCCACTCTTGATATAAACATCAAATCAGACGCTAAATCAGCTTTCTACAATAGCGCCCTACAGACTACTCTACACTTGTTTTCGTCCCCATTCACTGATTACGATATTATGAGCAATGATAGTCTAGTGGATAAAGAACAGGCCTATTGACCATCAGTTCACTGGTTCGAATTCTGGCATGGTACCACTAAATTTGCTATTTATTTACACATTTGTAATTATCACTTATGAAGGAAAACATCGTGAGAAAACCCGCACTGGATGAAATTATACCTATTTCTAAACGTGTGACCTTACCTAAGAATTATCTGGTTTTCCCTCTAGTTTGCGGAGGTCTGACGGCAGTCGCTCCATATAAAAATGAGTATCTGTGTCAAATACTTAGACTTAGGTTACGACCCCGCCAATCCTAATGCATTAGGGAATGGGATAACGCTAAGAAGTAGAAGAGTACCGATTGCGATATTAGGAGAAGCATACTGTCTCTAATACAGGAGTTGATTTCATTAGCCGCAAAATGATTGTTCTTCTAACCGACATTCTTGTTACTGTCTTGCCAAAAGAAAACTTTTTTATTATTTCAAATTGTTTTTGCTACATGCAAAATGTACTTAATTATTTCAAACAATTTTTCTGGATAATTTAATATGAATATAATAAAAAGCAGGTACTTTTAAGTACCTATCTATTATAAATTATTGCTGGACGGGATTGCTATTTAGATTTATTTCCACCATACTTCTAGCGGTTATAATTACCTAGGAACATACGAGTACATACGTTGCCAAATTTCTTTGTCAATAGGTATTATTATATAAAGAGAGTGTTGGTGATTCACTTATCAATGTAATGTACAGTCCACGGAAATATGACTAAAGGATACAGCCGAACCTAATGAAGTTAAAAGTGAAGTACCTAAAGATTACTTGATAGGTTTTTGCTATAGATATTGCTAATACCTTTGAGCTCCTGTCACATTCTGTTTTCTGATTAAGTTCGTTTAGAACTCCAAGGCAGCCACAGTTTTTCCCCCTGGCCGGCAATGAACTTCATCGTTCATTGTGGCGGTTGCTGCTGTAAATTAAACAGAAGACACAGCGATAGCTTAATAAGTGTAATGGACTTTTCCCGTTTGAAACGCGACAAGTCCATTTTGGTCCCGTTTATATGGTCAGACAGGTAGATGTAGGATACTATAACAGTTCCTTGTTTAATTACGAAACCTTATAATATTTTATCTTCAATACTTACTTACTTTACTTCTTCACAAATCACTTTAATTGGAAGCAGAATTAAGGAAATATTCGTACTATAAGTACAAGATGCTGCCAGTGCGCTTACGTGTTGCCTCCACTGCACTGCACTAACTAACACAGCAGGAGCCCTCAGAAGCTTACTGCTAATTTTACTGAGTCACAGTAAAACAACAACCCTCCAGGAAGTTGTTATTTCAGCTGTTTTTTGAAGAAGAACAGACAAATTCATACTCACAAATATTGGTCCTGTGTGGGAATCGACCCCACCAGCATCGTGTTACAGTGGCCATTACCCACTCGTTAACCACTCGATAAAATCAAATTTATTATTGTAAAAGAAATGTAATGAAAAGATTAATTGTTATAATTATTTTTATCCTCACAATGATATGGTTCTCACACTAAGTTCTTACATAATAAACCTGATTTCCATGAGGATGAATGTCACGGTCAATGCTCATAGCCATACATATCTCAATAAAATACGCCAATGTATAAATTCTCAACTGCTTTATACTTCTATTTATACCTAATTAGGTCAAAACCCACAGGGCCGGGAAAAGCGGGAAAACGACAGCAATTCGGGACGGGATTTTTAGTAATATCCGTGTCACACAAAAAGCGGGTGTGATTCGCCGGGGTGCGATTGATGTCGTCAACTAATCCCGTCCTCGATCGCTGTTGCGTTCCCGTTTTTTAAACTTAGGGACTGCTCAGAGGGTGGCCATAATCGGATATTGTATCCTCAACGCGAACTTACCACTAAGACAGTACAGTTAGACGCCGACACAAACTAATAACCCACTTGACTATCCATAAAGGCACATTGTACTCACTAAAATTTGTGTAATATCGCTTAAATATCTTTCCGATTCGAGTTAATGGGCCATTGGCGATGACGATTTGACCAAAAAACTAAAGCGACGTTGATCTATGAACTAGCCAATTACAGCTGCGCGTTATAATTTACCCCCGAACCGTAGCGGTGAATCACTTTCAAAGGAAAATCGTTCTATCGCTTCTCAATTGGTTATTTCTACGCCAATAGTAGCATTTTTTATACTACCTCTGGTTGGTCAGCTGACGGGAACGGGACGGGACGTCCAATGTGAAGCGATTAGCGAAGCTTATTAAACAATTATAATACAAGGAGCAATCCTGATTCTATCATGCAGAGAAACCCCGAGCATGTAAACTTTCATTCGTGGGACGATCCCCCACTAGATGGAGCGATGACCTCAAGAGGTTTATAGGGAGTCGATGGATGTAGGTGGACCAGGATCGAGACGAATGGCACTCTAGAGGAGAGGCCTATGTTCAGCTGTAGACAGACGAATACGGGCTAAGATGATGTACATATTTGTAATTATTACTTTCTCGACGGTGAAGGAAAACATCGTGAGAAAATCCGCACGTCCATGAAATTATATTTCGAATGTGTGACCTAACCTAAGAAAGGTCTGGTTTTCCCTGTGGGTTGTGGAGGTGGCAGTCGCTCTATGTAAAAAATCTTATCTTTGCCAAATCTTAGGCTTAGGTAGCGGACCTTGCCAATCCTAATGGATTAGGAAACGGGATAATGCTAAGAAGAAGAATATGCATTGAGCTTAAATTTTATCGTCTTGGTCAGTAATAAAATTTCGTTGCGGGCAAAATGTATCCACGCCGCTGTCGTACATTCACTCCGACCCTAACGCATAAAAAAGTAATCTCTTATTATATCATACCTCTATTGAAGTAATTGTGATTTAATATCGTGTCAATTGCTTGGTATGAGCACTGTTGAGTAGTTAGTTATATCACAAGAGGAAGCTTATGTAACAGAGCTATTCTTAGCGAATAATTACTAACACATACGGTGCGGTTAAAGCGTGACTATGTTACTTCATTATTTGATGCAGTCTAGCTAATAAAGAAAAACACTTTTAATTACAGATGTCGTACACTTAGTACCTTTCAACCTTTATGCAAGGCCGTCTTGGTGTTAGTGATTTTTATACGGTAGGTGACAGACAAGCTTGCGGCCTTACTAATACGAAGCGTTTATCGTAACCTGTGCATGAGTATTACAGTAGCGCTATCGCGTTGGCACTCCTGCAGCTATTTTTGCCATTAGCTTCCTGCGACCTTACTAGGTAAGTAAATGTACTTTTAGTGTCAGATTGCATAATAAGATTTGTAGCTATGTTTTACACTCTTTCGTCAGAGCCTCGTTTATTAATAAACAGGATGCACTACGTCATGTGTCACTACGTCAGGCTTTGACTCAAAAGACAATGGTTGTTTTGTTCTTATTCATGGTTTATCCTAATTATATACCTACTAGAGGCATAGCCAGCCTCATCACTATAAACCCTGCTGCGATGGCCTCGTTAATAGAGTACTGAAGCATTTGATTTGGTCCATTACCATATTAATTAGATGTTGCCCGCCAGCAGGAACTCTACATATTTCTGATAAAAAATAGTAGGTATACATTAATATTCTATTTGTGGATTATTCATCCTAGTAAGTTGAACCACATGATTTAATAAGTAAAAGTTCGAATATCGTCACGTATTGCAACTAGGCCAACTGCAAGGACTGCGTGCCTTGTTGAATGCATTTGAAAATCTATATCACAAAGCGTTATGAGATCATACTACTCTGATACATTACATCAACAAAACTTAACAACAAGTAGAGCTTTATTGGAAGGTCACACGTCTTTTGAAATATACAAGAACTTGTTCCAAGTAATTTTCATTTTTTCAGAATCTGGATTTTTTTCTATATAACTATATTTAAGAATGCTCCTAGCTCTATAGGCAGTTCTGAATATTAATTCGAAAAAATATAAGAAGTCGTTACTTTACCAAAGGCGTTAGGATGTGGCATAGTCGCCGGTCGCCATTTTGAAAAAAAATACATTTTAAAGGCCAGCGATGAAACTTCGATAAATCGATAGAGAACCCTCAGACAAACAAAAAACATAGTAACTTCTAATGTCGTAAAGTGTCACGTTACCGAGATATTTGGGACTAAAGATCGCAATATTAAATATATTTCGTTTATTTTTAGATCGACTATACATTTATTTTTTTAACAAACTATGAAATAAGAGATTTTGTTTGTATATTCACTGATTTTTAATTTTTACAAAACAAAAACAATGTTTTAACCAATATCTTCATCTTCATCGTGTTGAGCCCATATTATGTGGTCTTATTCCTACAAAGCTAGATCCTACAAAACCAGATTTCTTATACGGACTCATCCTTTTAAGAACGAAAGTACCTACTCTCGAAAATATTTAATGCTTTTATTTATATGTACTTACAAACATATTAATTATAAACGTAGTTAATAAAAGCAAAAATGAACTAGTACTACTAGTACCTATTTCGTTACATACATAAAACATATTTTTAATTAACTGGCAATCAAGCATACGGCCTGACTGATGGTAAACAGTTATTGTTGCTTATGGATACTTGTAACACCAGGGGTACCACTCATGGGTCGTAAATAATAATTATAATTATATACTCGTATTAAATTAATCATTACTGTTATTATCGTGTTTTTTGCAAACGTTTTGCCTTTACTGCGCTCATATTTTATTTTGCTTACTATCGCCATAGTACAAACAAATAAGTAGGCCGACTCGAGCCCCGAGCGAACGATAATAGCCTAAACACGTAGGGATGTCGCTTATAGTTTATACAATCGTCAAAAATGCATAGTCTATCTATATACAAAACAATTTTCTCCTATACGGGAATCATCAGGGATCTATAATAACAAAGTTTTATTTAATTATTTTTTGTACATAGACCAGGAGCTGACTACATTTTTTTCATTATCTACGCCATGTTACGGTCGGTCGAAATAGGCTTAATTCAAACGTGGCTTTGCTGAATCATGTATTTATTCAAATAAAATTAAATGATTATGAAATTGTATTGAAGTTATACTTCTTTAGGCGCGTTATGAAAAATCGGCCAAGTGCGAGTCGGACTCGCACACGAAGGGTTCCGTACCATTATCTATAAAAACAGCAAAAAAAAACCGGCCAAGTGCGAGTCGGACTCGCGCACGTAGGGTTCCGTACCATAATTTATACCAAAGGCAAAAAAAAAACACGTTTGTTGTATGGGAGCCCCCCCTAAATATTTGTTTTATTTAAATTTAATTATTTATTTTTAAAGTAAATATTTAACTAAATATTCTGTAAATATTTTAAGCGTTTATCTGTTGCCGTTATCAATATCGAGCAAAAACGAGCAAAAAAATCACGTTTGTTGTATGGGAGCCCCCTTAAATATTTATTTTATTCTATTTTTTAGTATTTGTTGTTATAGGGGCAATAGAAATACATCATCTGTGAAAATTTCAACTGTCTAACTATCACGGTTCATGAGATACAGCCTGGTGATAGACGGACGGACGGACGGATAGCGGAGTCTCAATATCAATCAATAGGGTTCCGTTTTACTCTATGGGCACGGAACCCTAAAAATCACGTTTGTTGTATGGGAGCCCCCCTTAAATATTTGTTTTATTTTAATTTAATTATTTATTCTTAAAGTCGCATTTTTTTATTTATTCTTAAAGTTTCTTAAATTCACAAGGAGGTTTCCGAAATGGAAGGGGATGTACGGATCAAGTTTTCTCGCTCCGCAATATCGTAGAGAAGCATCTGGCCATAGACCGGAAGGTTTTCTGCGGTTTTGTGGATCTTGAGAAAGCCTTTGATAGGGTTGTGCGAAAGGAACTGTGGGACATATTGCCGAGATATGGGATTGACGGTTCACTGCTCCGTGCTGTGCAGTCCACTTACAAGGATTGCTCAGCATGTGTGCGGATAGACGGTGGCATGTCACCCTGGTTTGATGTCAAAATTGGTGTCAAACAGGGTTGCATGCTATCTGCTAGGCTGTTTATCCTGTATCTCGATAGTTGTCTGCAGAGAATAAGGTCAACGAATGTGGGATTGCGCATGGGTGACCAAGTGGTGAACTGCCTGCTGTATGCAGACGATGCCGTGCTATTAGCAGATACACCATCTAAACTGCAAACACTGGTCACAACGATGAAAGACGAATGTATGGGGAAAGGCTTACTACTGAATGCGAAGAAAACAAAGATAATGGTATTTGAAAGAGAAGAATCCAGAACTAATGTAAGGATTACGATTGACGATGAAGTGTTGGAACAAGTGGATGAGTTTGTATATCTTGGATGCGCTTTCAGCAGGGATGGAAGGAAGACCGCAGATGTGGAAAGACGAGTGAGTGCTGGGAATAGTGTGAATGGAGCGTTGGGAAAACTTCTTGGCAGTAAAAACCTGAGCCAGAAGGCACAACTCCCTATACACAATGCAGTGTTGGTCCCAACGCTAACTTATGGAAGCGAGAGCTGGGTATGGCAGAGAGAGCATGAAAGTAGAATAAACGCGGTTGAAATGCGAGCGCTGCGCAAAATTTGTGGCGTAAGGCTTGTAGACCGTATTCGCAATGATGATGTTAGAAATAGAGTTGGTCTGAAAGAGAGCGTCGGTGTTAAAATAAGAAGAGGCATGCTCCGATGGTTCGGGCATGTAGAAAGAATGCAAGATGAAAGAACGACGAAGCAGATATACAATGCAAAAGTGGAAGGATGTAGGAGCCGGGGAAGGCCAAGACTTACCTACCATGACCAAATTGGTCGTGTTCTATCAGAAGGTGATGTCAGGAGCCCTAGAAACCGGCGAGCGTGCATGAGAAGAGCAATGAATGTTAAAGAAGCGAGTGAGATATGTAAGGATCGAGTCACGTGGCGCTCGGTTCTCTCTGCCTACCCCGCAAGGGATTTGGCGTGAAGTTATAGATAGATAGATAGATATTCTTAAAGTCAATATATAACTAAATATTCTGTGAACATTTCAAGCGTCTACCTGTTGCCGTTATCAATATCGAGCAAAAATGAGCAAAAAAATCACGTTTGTTGTATGGGAGCCCCCTTAAATATTTATTTTATTCTATTTTTTAGTATTTGTTATTATAGCGGCAACAGACATACATCATCTGTGAAAATTTCAACTGTCTAACTATCACGGTTCATGAGATACAGCCTGGTGACAGACGGACGGACGGACAGCGGAGCCTCAGTAATAGGGGTGTAAAAAATCGGCCAAGTGCGAGTCGGACTCGCGCACGAAGGGTTCCGTACCATTATCTACAAAAACGGCAAAAAAAATCACGTTTGTTGTATGGGAGCCCCCTTAAATATTTATTTTATTCTATTTTTTAGTATTTGTTGTTATAGCGGCAAAAGAAATACATCATATGTGAAAATTTAAACTCTCTAACTATCACGGTTCATGAGATACAGCCTGGTGACAGACGGACGGACGGACGGACGGACGGACGGACGGACGGACGGACGGACGGACGGACGGACGGACGGACAGCGGAGCCTCCGTAATAGGGTTCCGTTTTACCCTTTGGGTACGGAACCCTAAAAAGTGGGTGTGTGTACTTATGTACGCGCGTGAGAAGTTGTACTTCTCTGGCATCATTAAATAACAATTCCCTGGAGGGTTGTTATGTCATGTCAGTCATGCTAAACCGGGGCTTAGCATGGGTAGATAGATAGAAAGATAAATTAGTACTTCATTTAAACAAATGAAACATATCAACTATTCCGTATTTTTTTTATGAATGTTGAAGTTTTATATAATACACCATATAATGTAACAAACATTGCAAACATGAAACAACTATTCAATTGTTTCTAGTAGATTTCGTTAAGGCTGTTGTGTTCCTCACACCGTGGCATTCTTCTTACTATTTTAGCTTTTATATTCCCGTTGCAACTACTTTTAAATGAGAGGTCGGTTCCAATAATTTAAAATGGAATTTACATGTACATAAACTTGATCATGAAACTATATAGTTGGACAAGTAGTGGAGTCTAGGAGGTATTTTTTACTTTAAATTTTTTGAATAACAACCGATCAGGCTGAAACAGGATGCATTCGATGGGGAAAAATATGTAGACAAAAGGACAACTATTTTTGTACCATATTGACTGCACTAAACGATTAATGTCACGATTTGAATGTCATCATTTTATGATTCTACCAATGTATTTATTGATTGACTATTTTGAACAAGAATTGGTTCTTGTAACTTAACCACAATAGTTCGCCTTGTTGACTTTTTTGTGGATAATGATGAGTACTCTACTTATGTGGTACATTACTTTATGTACGAGTATCATTAATGGTTCTCGTACAAAAGTAATTATTTGGTATGTATGCACATAATTAAGTTTGCTACCTTAGGTTACATTACTGCAATTTTTATAGGGATCTTTAAAAATTAAATATAGCCTATATGTTACTTAGTGATAATGTAGCTTTGTACATGGGAAAGATTTTTACAATTGGTTTTTTTTTTTTTTGAGTTTACCTATTACAAACAAATACACAAATATAATTATAATGTTAATTTAGTTAAATTAGGTAGCAAGTTATAATTATTGTAGCAAGGTTTTCCTTGGAATAAAATTGGTCATAGATATGCTCATATTCTAGTGACTAGATAACTTTTTTATAAATATACCTACGGGAATTTTGTAAAAACCTCTACATACCAAAAACTTGAACTCATATTATATTACTTGGACGGCAATAAAATTGTGCTGTTTCGTTACTGTCTGTATCTGTATACCAAAGTGTGTTATCAATTTTTACTTTGATATATTGTTTAACTTTAAATCTATTTCCCTTTTACAGCCAATTTGGGAAACAGATTTTCAAACAGCAACTGGCGGGCGCTTTATCGTGAATTTTTGCCTTTCGCTCAAGAAAACTGGAACAAGATTGGAATCAAAATTGCCAACAAGATATTTTTGAAAGTACCGTACGACCAGTTATTTCCTGCTCTTTAATATTTTTAATGAAAAACGTGCGTTTGTCATTTGAATACTTCATTTTATGTACATAATTAATTTAATTATAATGGAAACTATACCTATCTGTGATATATTCCGTCGTATCTAAGCAAATACAAACGAACTTACAACCAATAGCAATACTATGTAAAATCACTGTTTATTTAGTAATGAGGAATACCTAAAATATATTTTTGACGAGCTCGGTGGCTCAGTCGTGAATAACGCGACTTTGACATCAACGCTCGTGGGTTCGATTCTCACACAAGGCAAACATTTGTGTGCATGAACATGTCTGTTTGGCTTGGTCAGAATGTTTTAAGAGAGGTAGGACGCATCAAAGCAGCCCGTCTAGGAAAGTACCTCCACCTCACAGACAACCGCAGCCAAATAACAACTCCCTAGAGGGTTAATAGGCTACGGTACCCGTTTTACATCAGGTGGGCCGTATGCTTGTATACCTCCCGACGTAGTATAAAAAAAAAACTTACGTAGGTTACCTTACCAGGTATTCATGTTAATGTACGCACTCATCGTAGTTCCTAGGATAGGCTAGTTATGATACTATATAGATTTTAATCTTCTGTACCTACTTATTAATATTTGCTCGCAACTAGATAAGACGACCGTCAGGATTTTATACGGGATGTATGAAAATATATCCTTGGGGTGTATTTATTACCGATTTATATTTGTTCGATCTGATTGTTATAAGTATTTATTTTTTAAGCATTCCAGTTGAAAAAAATAATATTGAAATTGGTATATATGAACAGGGAAACAGTCATTCATGTATATAAAATTATATCTTTTGTGTCTTTCGACCTCCGTGTATGGCATAACAAATTATGGTTCATCGAAAGTAGGTACCTGCATTTTAACGAAATAAATAGTTTAATTGTTAAAATAATTTTATAATTACAGTTATCTCTTTCAAATAAAAATCAAATTAACGTGATATTTCTTTGATGGTAGGTAACACAAGTTTTTTATACTTATCAATACCACACATCCAAAACATACCTAATGTTTACAAAAAAGGATCAATTTCAGCGCTCCATCCCATATATGTCGAATCATCCTGATGTACACAGTAGGTATGTAAGTGTTAAAATTATTATTAAATATTTATTATTATTGTAATGAAATTTACTGAAGTAAAATGTTATGCGTCGTACTCAGAAAGTTTTACGAAATCTTTAATTAGTTAAAGTAGTTTATACCTAGTATATGTATATTATAATTATTGTAGCAAGGTTTTCCTTGGAAATAACCGCATAATTTTTAGGAAAATTTACCATTCATCATTAGAAAACTTTCTCCGTGGCCACTAGAATTATGAAAACTTGTAAAAAGGTGTATGGGTGTCGGGTAATTAAAACAATAATACTGTATTATTAGTAAGTAAGTTTATAGTTTACAAAATATGCAACAACACAAAGCTATCCGTCTGTCATACAATGTCGGAAGGTCTTGATTGTATTTCGTAGTTTATACCTATCTATTGATTCCCCTATAGATAAAACTTTAAATTGGTATTGACAAACTAAAAAATATTTATTATATATTATTTATTATTATATATTATTTTATTCTCAATGCCCTGTATCAATGTATGTAACACACACCTCTACAAAGTTATGTCTAACTGATAACCTATTCGTCCTAAATCTTCTATCGGAATACACATTTTAGGTGTAGGTACTTAAATTATTCAGTGTGTAAACTATTAAACTCATATGTAAATAATAAATTGATGGAAAGCATTAAGCTCATCACAGACGTTGCTATAATATATCGTAAGATAACAATCCTGTCTCGCCCTATCTATCTCTATATATGAAACAAGGCTGTATTTCTCTTGTTTCAGCGTGTTTCATACATACAAAGGAAGACATTACGTTATCTTACGACTTATTATAGCAACGCTTGGGCTTTAGAGAAGATATATATCCGGTAGTAGGTAGATACGACCTGATGATATAAAGTAAATAAATAAATCTATATTTCGTTTTATTTATGTCATGATGTTTTATGTATGCGTGTTTGGTGTACTTATATGAATGAATTTGTGGTGTTCGATCCCTAAGTCCAAAAAGAGTTTTCACATAACTACATATTTTAAATCCACTGATATACCACGTCATGGGATAGAATAAAAAAAATTATATCCATTAAAATTGACGTGTAGGGTAGGTTTCGTAAAAAATATTTAAAAATTTAATTTTTTCAGTATATCGGATGTATACCCAGGTCAAATTATGGCTTTCTACTACTAAGTCAGAAGACAGCCAAGACAGAACATACTTATATTGTGCAGTTCAGACTAATTTGGACATAGCTAATCGACAATTTTCTTATTAGTTCAGATCTTTATCACTAAACTTAGACTAAACTTTCTACGATCCACAAACTATTATTTCGTTCGTTTCGTTCCTCCAGTTCGTTGATCTTATGTAAATGAATTACTTTCAACATAAAATGAGGAATACGAACTTTAAAAAAAAAACTTTGACCCAAATACTTTGATTCAAACAAAATAACAAAGATACGTGACTAGCTTCTAGCGCATGGTTCTCATAAATTAGCCCTACGGGCGGCGCCTAATTTAACATAGTCGCAATCCGAGTAACATTCGCTTCGCACATCACACGCGTGTTATTGAGATAATTGTACTATGAGATTTTCGGCGGAATAAAGGTATCTAATGCCTTCCGTGTGCTTTTAAAGATTGCACAAATAATTCAAAAAGAAAAAACAAATCACACGGCATTAATTTCCACTCTTAAGTAGGTACCTACATTTTTCTTATTAAATATGTTTGAATTAGTTTTACGAGACAGAAGTATACGATACGTTAGTGTACGACGAGCTAAATTGCACGGCCACGCGTAGTCGTCATGGCACAGCGGCGCAGCGTATTGTTTCATAGTAGCGTAGCGATACTTCGTCTTGGTTCTTTTTATCCCCGTGGGGAAAGGCAAAGGGATCTAGCCCATACAGCCAAGTCATCAGTTTAGAACCATTTGAAAATCTTAATTCTATGTTCCAGCTTCAGGAACTGTGCTGAAAAAATACTTGGGAAGGGTACCTAGACCCAATCAACCACTCATAAAACGATAGTGATTTTACAAGGTTTTCTTGATGAACTTATTCACGTCTTCCAAAAAGTTCATAATCGTGTTATATTTGAGTTTTTTCATTACTGTATAATTTCACTAGCACTTATGTTACAAAATACTATCAAATTTGTCACACAAAACTAATTTTATACTGAATTGTAAAAATTTCAAGTAAAACAACAATCTCACTCGTCGAAAGCGCGGGAAAAAGTCCTACTTCGTCTTGTTCACCGACCACCTGTTTGCGTCATTCAATACACGCTAAAGGAGAAAGTCCTTTAGCGGTGGAGCCGCCAGCGTGCGTACTCTGCGGTACAGTGGGACATACCGCTAATTACGGTGACTGCCCCAATTCGCCGAAGAGGCGTATGAGGCCGACGCAGGCCAACTGGCGCTCGCACACCCGCCTCCATCATAAGGGCATCATAGCCTTTCGCCTCAAAAAGTTCATCGAACTTAGAGGCATCCTCATCGACGAGTAGTTTGGGTTCCGTCCCTCCCAAGCACTCGGCAGTCACCAAGTGCACCGTATCACGGAGCACGTCTACTTGTCAAATTGCTCCCTCCGCGTCAGAGCCCACGGCACTCTTTCAAGGCCGCTCCCGATCCGAGCCGGAGTCCCCCAGGGCTTGGTGCTCGGTCCTATCCTATACACGTTGTACACCAACGGTGTTGTTTACAACGAGTTAGCCCTCTTCGCCGATGATACGGCGCTTTACACTTCCGAACGAGCCAAATCCAACACATCGGATAGGCTACAGAGAGCGGCTAACGCTCTAGCTAGGCGAATGGTTCCGAATCGAGGTGAATCCGGAGAAAAGTGCCGCAGTGTTCTTTTCTCGGGATCATACGAGATCTGATTCCTAACATAGGGCCGTGAGACCCACCTGATTGTTCGGTCGATTCATCCCATGGGTCAAGAAGGCCAAATACCTAGGTGTCATCCTAGACTCCAGAATGACGTTTGGATCTCACATCACCGCTGTTAGGAAAAAAACCGCGTTCTACCTAGGCCGGCTCGCTCCGATATTCAAGAATCGTAGAATCTCACGTAGAAATAAATGTACACTCTATAAAGCCTGTATCCGCCCCGTCCTCACCTACGCCAGCGTAGTGTACGCACATGATGCGCGCTCTCATCTGGCTAAGCTCCAGATCATCCAAAACTGGTTTGCTCGCAATGCAACTGGCGCCCCTCATTATTTCAAGGCCGCAGATCTCCATCTCGACCTTGAACTCCCTTCCATCATTAGTTTCATGAAGGAAGCGTCTCGGCGCTACTTCGAAACAGCCTCTCGACACCCCAACCCATTGGTAGCCCGGGCTGCCAATTACACCCCGCGGATCGACGCCCGGGGGTTCCGGCGCAGTATTCACTCTTTGATTCCGATGATCGCATTACGCTTGCGAATGCCCCTTACCTCTCCGACCCCGACCCCGACACTCCACATACACACCGCACTCGGCGGATCCAAGTGCGGACAGTTAGGACTTCTGCGCGATACACCAGGTACCGAGTAGCCCAGGTACCTGGGCAGCTCTGATCTTAGGCCCTTAAGGCGTGTTCGATTTTGTAGTTCCGCGACGCCTTAAGCCGAGGTTCAACCCCTCTCGGGGGCCCTTAGGCAGTCGCCTTTTTTTTATTTTTCAGGCTGTGGCGACTCACGCCCGCCGCCTCTCCCTTTCAGTAACGTAGTAACGGCCCACAGTGGTACATAGTCAGGTCAAAAAAAAAATGTTATATTGTTTTAATCAAAGCCCAAATATAAATGTTTCTGCATAGTATTCCTGTAATTAATAACAAGATGTTTAGTAAATTATGGTCATATCATACCGTTCCTGAAATTAGATGCTCTGACCCGGAGAATGTTGGCTCTCGACTTTCTCCGAGAAAAAGACTGCAAGTTAATATCGACATTTTGTCAGAGATTAGGATAATAGAGAACTAACGTAGTGTTCAATTTGTCTATGAAATTATCCATTGAAATTCCAACCTATGTTATGCTATCAGCATGTAATTTGCAATGACAATTATATATATAAGTACCTACCTACTAAAGGAAGCTGACATCATCCCGCGCTTTTAACGAGTGATATTGTTGTTATACCTAGGTACCGGGAATTTTTGCAATTCAGAATATAATTAGTTTTATGCGACATTTTTATAGTATTTTGTAACAGAAGTGTTAGTGAAATTATATAGCAGATAACGAAAAAACTTAAATATAACATGAACTTTTTGGAAAACGTGATTTTTGGAAGAAGTTCATGAAGAAAACCTTGTAAAAATTACTATCGTTTTACGGGTGGTATTTAATCTCCAGAATTGGGCTGGGTATCCTCCCCAAGTATTTTTTCAGCACAGTTCCTGAAGCTGGTACAACTAGAATTAAGATTTTGAAATGGTTCTGAACTGAAGACTTGGCTGTGTCGGCTAGATCCTTTTGCCTTTCGCCTCGGGGATGAAGAGAACAAAAAAAAATGAAATTAGTAACAAATCGGAAACTGAGAAAACTAAATTAAGACGATGGCTGCATGGCGCTGCTTTTGTCTCTCCCAAAGTGATGGGAAGAATTAATTTAACAAAAAGTACTAGAGCATGCTACTACATTGGGGGTTGTCCTCCTATCTATCTATAACTTAACGCCAAATCCCTTGCGGTGTAGACAGAGAAAAGAGGTACATTTCCTCTTTCTAATACCTATCAGACAAATTTTCGCTGTCTATTTTGTCATGCCGTGCATTGTTGGCACCTCTGAGCAAAAACAAAAACAGTACTTGAATGAGATATGACTGCCACAACTACACCTTGAAAGAAGAGAAAACGTACGCTGAAACCTGCTGAAACCGACTTCTTCCCGCGCTTTTGACGAGTGACATTGTTGTAAAAATCACTATCGTTTTACGGGTGGTATTTAAACTGGGTTGATTGGGTCGAGGCACCCTTCCCAAGTATTTTTTCAGCACAGTTCCTGAAGCTGGAACATAGAATTAAGATTTTCAAATGGTTCTAAACTGATGACTTGGCTGTATGGGCTAGATCCCTTTGCCTTTCCCCTCGGGGATAAAAAGAACAAAAAAAAACCTGCTGAAACCCTGATTTTTATTTTTAGCATACGTTTTTCCCCAATTTAGAGGCTTTCCCCCTAAATTTAGGGGAAAATATGTCAATTGGGAGTTTTAGCCTAAAAACTTTAGGGGGGTTTTTAGGTGTAATGATACGTAATTTATTTTATTAGCAAAACAACATTAGATTACTTTTTGATTTAACATTTTAGTCTGATACATTCAAATTAACTATTTAATGACAGTTCGTAATAAATATTTGATCAAAGATACTAGACCAAGGGTGTCCCAAAGTGTGCGCCGCGGCGCCCTGGTGCGTGGTAGAGAGTACAGAGAGGCGCCGCATGACGCTCATGTTTACCATTATCTGGAAACGAAATTAAGATATATGTACGCGCCTACAATATGAACAATTCAATACGAATGAAATCAAACAAGAAAAATATGCATGGATCCAAGATCCTTTTCAAGCTCCACCAGAATTCCCTTTACAAGAAGAAAATAGCCTTATTCAGCTCTCTTGCGTCAGCAGCCTAAAAGCAACATTCACGTGTTCCGATTTGGTGGAGTTTTGGATATCGGTCCAAAATGAATACGCAACTTTAAATTCAAAAGCATTAAGAATTCTCGTTCCCTTTGCAACATCTTATTTATGTCAGGCCGAATTTTCAGTTGGAGCTGTAATAAAAGCAAATATCGGTCAAAGATAAATGTGGAGTAAGAAATGAGAGTAGTGGTATCACCAAGCTCACACGTCACATTAATTAAGTCGTCATAGTATTTTATATTCTATTTTTCTTAAATTATAAATGTTCCTTACGTGTCAATAAAAAATGTAAAACTCAGCTTGATATTGCGGATGTTTTATTTTTTGTGCCTAGTATCCTTGTACCTTTTTTTGAGTACTAACAACTACGGGGCGCCGCGCCTAGGCGAAGTATTATACCTGTAAGTGCGCCGCGAACTGAAAAAGTTTGGGAACCCCTGTACTAGACTATAACCGTATGTATTTATCTGATTGGTCTTTAGACCTTTCAAATGTCTAAGGATTGGTCATAATATCAACACTGAAATTATTTACTTTATCTCGATCATAATTAAGTTGTATTATGTGTAAAATATAAATTATATTATATGTAATTTGTAATGACTTACGTACTCAAATTATAACTTCAATTTTTAAGTGGTTTTCAAAATTACTTTAGAACATTTTATGGGTTTCTACACTTTCATTTAGGGATACATATTTTTAGGAGTTGGTAACCCTGAAAACATTGTAAGGAATAACGGACTTCTTCCCGCGCTTTTGACGAGTGACATTGTTGTTCTACTTGAATTTTTTACAATTCAGTATAAAATTAGTTTTATGTGACATTTTCGATAGTATTTTGTAACATAAGTGCTAGTGAAATTATGCAGTAATGAAAATACTCAAATACAACACGTGTATGCACTTTTTGGAAGACGTGAATTAGTTCATTAAGAAAACCTTGTAAAAGCCACTATCGTTTTACGGGTGGGTTTTAAACTGGGTTGATTGGGTCTGGGTACCCTTCCCAAGTATTTTTTCAGCATAGTTCCTGAAGCTGGACTTGGCTGTATGGGCTAGATCCCTTTGCTTCTCCCCTCGGGGATAAAAAGAACAAAAAAAAAATGTAACGAATAACGAAACCAAAACGAAACGGACTTCTTCCCGCGCTTTTGACGAGTGACATTGTTCTTATATTTGAAATTTTTACAATTCAGTGTAAAATAAGTTTTATGTGACAATTTCGATAGAGTTTTGTAACATAAGTGCTGGTGCAATTATACAATAATGAAAAACCTCAAATATAACACGTTTAAGCACTTTTTGGAAGACGTGAGTAAGTTCATTACGAAAACCTTGTAAAATTCCTATCGTTTTACGGGTGGTATTTAAACTGGGTTGATTGGGTCGAAGTACCCTTCCCAAGTACTTTTTGAGCACAGTTCCTGAAGCTAATTAAGATTTTCAAATGGTTCTAAACTGATGACTTGGCTGTATGGGCTAGATCCCTTTGCCTTTCCCCACGGGGATAAAAAGAACCAACCCCACGGGGATAAAAAAAAAAGAACCAAAACGAAACGAACATATATTTACGTCAGGCTAGTAAAATAAATTTGATAAATAAAAATAAACCAACTTTTTCATTAGTTATACGACAAATATGGCTGTAATACTAAAGTATGTAGTAGCCGGTTTAGTTAGATATTGGCTCATACAAATAGACTACTGGCAAACTATCGCAAATAGAGTGGAAATTGCAACGCCTCTAAACTCTTGGAAGAGGTTAATTGAGGGAGTATATCTTTATGATCACAGCATTAATCCGTACGAAGGAGATTCATTCCATGAGTCTCCAATTATGCTACTGTTTTTCCATTACCTCATGAAGACTGTACCTTATTTATTGCCAGTTCTCTTTACTGTATTTGATTTACTGACTGCACATCTTCTTTATCGGACATCTAAAGCGTTTATACGACTTTTTAAACAATCACAAGAGAACCATTTATCTGAAGTAGCCGAGGAATCGAAGACGATGCTTTTAAATGATGGACAGTTAAAAGAAGCATCTGAATATGTTTTATCAGTGTATTTGTTTAATCCGTACTCAGTATTGAATTGTGCCGGTATGACTACGACGGTTATACAGAATTTGTTGGTGGCAGCATCCTTGTGGTCAGCCTCTAGTGGCCATAGAATATTAGCTTGTGCATTTATTGCGCTTGCTACACACCAAGCTCTTTATCCAGTTTTGCTCATAGTCCCCATAGCTATCCTGTTGGCTGATGTTAATAAGGGCTGTAACAAGTGCTCCTATATTAAAACACTGCTAGTGTTTGTGTTATGCTGGGGTTTTCTCATTTATATATCTGCGCACATCATGGATGGTTCCTACAAATATGTTTATAATACATACGGATTCATGTAAGTTCAATTTTTTTAGTACAATAATAATTACTGTGTCAGAGTTTAGCTAATAACAGTCTCAGTAGAAAGCGTGACAGCTCATAAATTTCTGGTCACACACCAATCCAATTCTAACCTAACCAAGTTAAGTATTCTGCACTCTTTTTTTATATTTAAGTTATTATTTCATAGCACTAGACATTACACTTTTTGTGATATAGTGTACAGATGTGCACAAAAATACTGTAAACCATTCACATTTACAATATTAGTGGTGTGTTCACACATATACACACTTTTGTAGTATAAAGTAATTTTTCCATGATGAGTTTTTTTCTCATTAAATTTTTCATCACATATTGATTTCACAGAATGCTTTCATATTTAAGCAGAGGTTTATGTACCTTTAAATTAAAATACTGCTTGCTGAATATGATATTTTTTATTCATACGAGACTAGAAATTATTGACAAGCTAAGTACGTAGGTTTAGAGGACCTGTAACTTCAAGAAATTATGATTTTTAAAATTAAATTTTCTTTAGGCACTAAACTCGCATGACCGTCACACTCTTCATTAACAACCCAAAAATAATGTTTACAAGTTTATGAAACTTAGAAGTTTTCACTTCTGAAGTGAAAGTCCTTCAACTGAATATACAGTTTTTTACACAATTGGGAGGTATACAAACATGGCATACCAGATTCTACCTATAAATGCTTGAAATACTGAAGCTATAACTTATACTATAATACTTGTGATTGAACATATATTCTCACAGGAACACAACATTCCTCCAGGGGGTTGTTATTTGGATATGGTGTGAAGATGTAAAGTGGAGGTGCTTCCCCAGTCAGACTGTGCCGTACCTCTCTTTGCGTAACAACTGCCATCTATAGAAAACTGATGTGTCTGATACCTAAATGAACTCAAAGTAACTAAACCCATCCATAGACAGGTTGCAGCTGGGTTTGTGTTTGGCATGTTTGGTTCGACTCACACTCTACTAAATATGTGTGTGTGTAAAGTAACTAAGGCAAGCACCGTCTTAAAGTTTTACCGATTGTGGTATTAGAAAATGTCACATGTTATATCAATACATGAAGCGAAAGCAGCAATGATATTAATAATAATATTTTATTTGCATAAAACATGGTATGCATAGTTGTTATAATATTACCAAAGTGCATGTCTTGCTAATTTTATACTGCATGCAAAATACATAATTACAACATTAGAATAGACATAGATATTGATTGAAAAGTGAATCCACATAGAGTATTCAATTACATAATGTGTTTGTCAAGGAACTTTTTAACTTCATCAATGTTTTCCTGAATCAGCCAATTTTACAATTTCCTTTTAAACTGGTGATGATTTAGACATTTAAAATCTTTACGAATTTTGTTATATATTTGTACATTTGTTAAGCAGCTTATTATATATTTGTCTGACCTCGGAATGTGTCTCAATCACCAATCTATGAGGATTTCTTGCTACTCTGGGATTAACATCACGTGACATAGCGAACAATTTGTTATGCTTAAATACGAAATTATCGATTCCAGAAATATACAGCGCTGGTAGTGGCAGTAAAGCTCTTTAAATAATGGTTGACGAGACTCACGAGGGGAGATGCCATTTATGGCCCTGGTGCACCTTCTTTGGGCAATGAATGTACTAATTTTACTGTTGCCATATTACTAATCTGTAATGCAATATTTATTCTATATATGCGCAGTAGGCTGTAATGGTGGTGGTTTATTTAAAGTTATTTAATTCTTTTTTTATGTTATTATGTTATTAATTGTATTATTTATGTTGATTTCATGATTATTGACCAGTCAGAACCCGTTATATACGTTTTCCCATACATTTCGCGGTCATATATGACCACCCGGGTTTCGAAGGGTTAATTGAATTTATTTGTTTATTTGATGTCACAATTAAAGATATATCATCAGCGTATAATATGCATTTATGAGTATACAGCGATAGCCTATTGGATAAGTAATCAGCCTAATGACCAACTGATCCCAAGTTCAAATCCTGGCCACTACCGCTAAACTTTAAACTTTTCGGGTTTACGGATTTATGTATCGGAAATGACAAGGATTTTACGAAATCCCTAGAGACACCACGAAATCATGGTAAATGTCGAATACTCTTTTCTTTTACGTCTACTTACTAAAAATGTCAAGTAGAGCAGTGAGAGTCCCCGGTTCAAATCTCGGCATGTACCATTAAATTCGTGTTTTCGGATTTATGTACATATTTATAATTATCACTTGCTTAGCAGTGAAGGAAAACATTGTGAAGAAACCCTCACGTTCAAGAAATTATATTTCGATAGATGTGTGACCTAACTTAAGAAAGGTCTGGTTTACCCTGTGAGTTGTGGAGGTCAGATGGTATTTGCTCTCTGTAAAAATTAGTATCTACCAAATCCTTAGGCATAGGTAGCAGACCCCGCCAATCCTAGTGTATTAGGAAACGGGATAACGCTAAGATGAAGAACACTAAAAATGTCAAGTAATGTGACAAAATACTATTTATATATACACTGAAAATTCAGTGATACATCATTTTATTACACAGAATTTAGTAAGATTTTAAAAAAAAACCAACTTCATAGAATAACATATGAGCCATGCCTCTGCCACGAGTTTGGGACGAGGACTGAGGAACTGTGATCAAATTGATTTTAATTGTCAAGTTATAAAACTATCGAAAGGAAAAGAGAGAGAGAGAAGAAAGAGAGAGTTATGGTCTGCATATAACATCAAAAATGTAATTAAGCTTCTTGATAAGCTTATTGAAATATTGTAAGAGACTCATATATGACTATGGAACTAAATATAATTCAATGAGTATTGGCCAACTAAAAGTTTTGATTCTGGCTATATGAATCAGACTCAATTTTTATGATCATTTCAACTAAAAAAAGACTATTTTGTTTTCGCAGAGTGCCATGAATCAAGTGGACATGGTGTTCAAAATAAAATTCTATGTTCTCTAAATGTTTTCCATTACTTCATTTCTAATTTTGTTTTATTTTATATTGAGCAAGACTTTTAATATGTTACTTAATAATATGTGAAATAAAATAGGTTAAATAGTAATTTTATTTGTAGTAATACTGTATGTAAATTATTTATATGATTCAATTCGTATTTTTGTTTCAGATTGACTGTTCCAGATCTTAAACCGAACATTGGTCTCTTCTGGTACTTCTTCACAGAAATGTTTGAACATTTCCGCCTGCTGTTTGTCTGTGCATTTCAAATTAATGCCCTAGCCTTGTATGTTGTCCCTTTAACTCTGAGGTTCAAGAAAGAGCCCATACTTCTTGCTACTGTACTCATAGCCCTCTCTACAATATTTAGGTCATATCCTTGCATTGGCGATGTTGGATTCTACCTAGCTCTATTGCCTATGTGGAAGCATCTTTTTACATGTAAGTATTATTTGAGATTCATAGATTTATAAAGGGTTTAACTAACTAACACTAAATGGAATAAAGCATTAACATTTTTAATATGTATTTGGTTACCCTTTACTAAAAATAATCATCTTTATAAAAAATATTATTACCCTTTATTACCAACACCAAATCCACTTGAGCGCTAAACATAACCAACAAAAAATATCAATTCAAAATATTTTTTATATTGTTTATTATATATTTATTTGGACATTGTAACGTAAATTAAAAAGTAAAAATAGACTGTTATGTTTACCTACATTCTTACAACACCAAATCGAATGTAATGAATTTGTATAACTTTTTATGATGAAATTTAGAGAGGTTATAAAATTGAATTTGTAGGGTAGACTAGGAGACTAAGGATTATGAAGCGAGTACATATTATATTTTACTAGCTGACCTGGCGAACTTCGTACCGCCTCAGAACCAATAAATGTTGTGTTAACTTATTAGCTGAATTAAATTCAGTTTTTTATTAACGACAAAATGAATAGTCAAAATGTATTAAGTATAATAAGTGTTCAAAAATATAAATGAGACGTATTTTAATTGTATTAAAACTAATGTAATTCACATGGCAGCAATACATTTGCTTTTTAAAAGCGAACGAAATGATTCGCTTGCCATTGTTGTACTACT
This sequence comes from Pyralis farinalis, assembly GCA_947507595.1. Classification (NCBI taxonomy): domain Eukaryota; kingdom Metazoa; phylum Arthropoda; class Insecta; order Lepidoptera; family Pyralidae; genus Pyralis; species Pyralis farinalis. The sequence goes on along the minus strand of OX382259.1, from coordinate 20,050,861 downwards.
TTACTGCATTCGAGTCGATTCCCTGCGTTGTTGATTCTGCCGAGCTAACCCTCAGTTGTAAATTGTGCGGGAGCAAGTCAAGCTGGTCCAATGAGTTTACAACGTTCAGTTTTATAGGTGGTTGCTTTTTGTTGCGTCTTGGTGTGTTACAAAGTCGGTAGATTAGAAGGAATGCAGTAGACCAACAACTTAAATATGAATTGTGAAGTTTAAGTGTTCTACATTTTTGTTCATTGCCGCAATAATTACTCGTAAACTCAACAAATTGTGATTTTCGTGGTTATCAAATATGTTTGAGAAGAAATTTCAAAATTCAGCAGAAACGCAATCAATCCGTTAGATTCGTCGACAGGAATTCGACCATTACCTATAGTCGGTAATTGCTTGGAGAAACCTGCGGCAGATGGATCGTTTAGCAATGCAACTCGCATGTTTGCCGTCAACTGAAGTTTCGTCTCATAACGCCACAGAGTCGATGATTTGAGGGAAGCGTTCATTTCACCGGCAGCGGTCGATCTTGAAACTGCTGGTGGTAGTATTTAGCGGAAATCGCTAGGCAGTAGAAGCATTGTACCTCCAAAACCCATTCCCAGATTCGCACACTTCCTTCTGTTGGGGGTTTAACAGTGGTACATTCGCTCCTACTGATTGATTCAATGCATTTTGAACACGCCTACATTCCAATTCTAGACTAAAAGCGTCGTTCATTCCACGATTTGGCAGTAGCATACTTAACTTCACTAACAAACTATCGTACATGATGTACCACATGTCGTCGATTAGAAGCAAAGTCTAGTATACATAAGTATCTCTTTATTCACCTAGAGATCAGGATTCCTTGAACTGACACGAATTCGATGTAAAATGTGTTTTGACATACATATATGTACGTTTTTGTTCCACAATTCATGTGGTTTCCGTGGGAAGCACTTGGAAATATAACAACTGCTTCAGCGATTGTCATGTCCCAATGAGTATCGTTTTGAAGCAAATTGAACTGTTGACATGAATCATCCAATATTAGGCACACTACACCATTGACAGTTCGACGTAATTCAAATGATGTCGGCAGAAGAACATTCACCAGCAACTACCGCAAGTAGATGTATTCGTCACTCTTTGAATAAACTGTGTAATATTGATCAAAAACATAGCAGAATGCACATCCGAATGATCAGGAACCATATTGCCTTGCTCCCGACGCGGAAATATCTGGGATGAGCATTCCAAGTGAAATAACGTGCCATGTCAGAGGCAAAGAAACTGCTCAATGTTTGGTTTTTTTCCTCCTTCAGTTCCCGTCTCCTAGCAAAGTCCAAACGTGTCCCTACAGCGTATATAAAATGCTTGTTTTAGATTCTGATTTGGAGTACCGCCAAGAACACATGTTACTCCATATTTTAACGCTGCTAATATGCTTAATATGAAATCTAGGTGCGATCTGTACTTTGCAACCTTGCTTTTATATATTGTAAACACTAAAATACTAAAATATCTCTATGACAAACTAACATATGTGCTCACTCAAGATCGATATACAACACGCGGGGCGCACTTTGGAAGCTTTTCTTACATTGCCACAAAACCACTGCTTTCCGAGGTAGTTTTAGATATTTAGCTACTAAATGTTGGAATTAAGCTTCTGTCTAGTTTTGTTGTCGTCCATATAAAACTGTGTAATGTTTTATGTTGTACAGAAATAAACATTTTCTTTCTTTCTCTCTATCACAAAATGTTGTCGCCGGAGGTGTTTCCGTACGCGCCATGATGAACAAAAAAATATTTATTGAAATTTATCAAAAAAGGCGTTTCATATAAAATGTATAAGAAAATGAATTTTCTTCATGTATTTTTTTTTCAATAATGTAATCGGTCCAGCCGTTATCGAGTTATAAATAGTGTTAGTTACACTATGTTATATATACATAGATTTCATCTTATTAAAATTTGCTTTCCAATAGCAGTAGTATTTTATAAGTTTCAAGGTAAGTTTCATTTAGCTCACAGTTGGCATTTGACATATCTATCTTAATTAAAAAAATGATCTCAGCTGAAACCATTAGAGCCGATTAACAAACTGCTCTGGCGTAAAAGGTGCAGTTTTATTGATTGATGTTTATGTTGGATTGTATTGACTTTTTAAGAGATCAAAGCAGCCCTTCTGGGGAAGTACCTCCACCTCATAGAAAACCACAGCCAAATAACAATTCCCTAGAGGGCTGTTGTGTTCCTGCGTGTGAGTAAGGTCACCAGTAAACTCCTATGGAGTAGCTGTGTTGGCAGCAGAAGTAGCATCGCGCGAATGATACTTAATGTGTTGCAAGCGTTCATAGGCTACGGTAACCCCTTAACATCAGGTGGACCATAGATAAGCAGGTATGCCGCCCGACGTTGTATAAAAAAAAATGTACACTCCAAAGCCCCAAATGAATTCAAACACCCCTGTAATACAAACTGCTATAAAATCTGAGAGTTTAAAATGAAAAATTCTGCACTCAATATGTAAGACTACTTTTTATCTGCATTAGTCAATCAACAATCTCTGTAATTCGTCAGGTGTGAAATCGGAACATCTCAGGTTCTTCTAACATCAGCTACTACATATACCGTGGATCAGGTGATGAAGACCATTCATGTCTCTATTAAATGGCTATTTTCTTAATTACAAACTTGAAAGCACAAATATTTCAACTTAAAGGTTTCTTTTGATGTTTATGTCATAAACATTTAAAAGATCATGGTAAGAAGTAACTTTTTTTTTGCGATAATCCCTCCATCCAGCCGCCCTGAGGTAATAGCCACAATATCTAGGAAAAGTCAAGTTCATTGCAGCCCCGGGGGTAAAACTATAGCTGCCTTGAAACTTTCAACAATTTGCAACTTATCAGAAGAAATTTGTGGATGTAGGAAGTTCGAAATTTGACTTGTCTCTCCTTAGCAATGTGAGGGAGCATGTATGGCATATAGGAATCGATAAGTTCGTCTGCCACGCAGCACGATTTTCATTCACGTAATGTTCGAAGTGAAGATGTCAATATACACCTCGAATTTAACAATTAATTCGTATTTCTCTATATGAATTAGTAACTCGCCAGTAATGTAAACCTTTGTTATAATTATTCTTTCTTTCTGTAAAAATATTCGAAATGTATATGAAGTCTAATTAGATTAACTATTTCTATTTCAGTCATGCAGCAAAAGTTCATAGTGGGTTGTGCCTTCATCATTACGTCTGCTCTTGGACCAACAGTTTGGCATCTCTGGATATACTCCGGATCAGCAAATGCCAACTTCTTTTTTGGAGTAACTCTGTCTTTCGCCACAGCACAGATATTCCTTATTACTGACCTGCTCTTCGCTTACATAAAAAGAGAATTTACTTTAAAGCATGGATCCTCACGACAAGTGGATGGAAAGCCAGCAAAACTAGTGCTGCGATAATGATTTTGTGATAGTTTGGTAGTTAGTCTATGGTAACCTTCGATCACAGACTAAAATGGATACTGCATGCCATACTACAGTCAATAGTCAAATGCGATGCCGCGTTTACAGCAATGTGCGTATCATGCGGTATACTATCGTTCGTCGTCAAGAGCTTGTTAGAAATATATTTATTCCCATTCAACACACGGAAACTCCGTATTACTTTCAACACGTACACGCCTCTTGCGTATTACTTATTTAACAGACAACTGTAGGTCGATGCGTGTGCGTATACTTCCTAGTATAATGCTTTTATGCGAACTTAGAAGGACGTAGGAGCCGAGGAAGACTATAACTAACCTACCATGACTAAATTGGTCGTGTTTTATCCGAAGGTGATATCAGGAGCCCTAGGAACCGGCGAGCGTACATGAAAAGAGCTATGAATGTAAAAGAAGCGAGTAAGGTGTGTAAGGACCGCGTCTTAAAAGGTTCGGTTCTGTCTTCCTATCTCGCAAGGGACCTGGCGTGAGGATATATACAAGTTTTATGAACGCATTTCGGTATTTTAGCAATATACGGACGACGACGATGTATTCTGCTTTCTTATATATTCGCAGTGTTTGTTGAAGAGCAAGGCTTGTAGATTTTAAATTGATCGGATTTTTAGTGCGACGTGAAACGAAGTAACATGTGTATCTATTGTTTTCTGTGATTGAATGTGGTAACTAATTTGTATAAATTCCATTGAAATGTATAAATAGACATTAAAATTAACTTAATGCTATTAGCCTTAAATACACACACAAAATAAAATACAATATGAAGTCATATCAGAATAGGACTGTCGAATATTCCATGTCATTCGCATTTCATATATTTTTTAAAGAAGTTATTTGTTAGTTATTTTATTTATGAAATGTCACTTACATTTCAATACTAATTTTAAGATTCTGATTTGGCTCACACTGTACAATACTCACTTTGGAAGTGAAACTTAGTCATATTCTTTGTGTGTGTATTTTACAAAATAATAGCTTTTAATGTAATGTCTCTGTAGGACAGAGATTTTGATGAGACTACTTTGTGTAAATATTGTTAATTTCGGCATTAAGATTTTAGAAGAGCAGTGAGTTGTTTGATTCAAACCATGAAGTCATATTTTAGTTGAACTAGACTTATTAAGATAATGAAGTTATTAATTATAAAGACAAAAGTCACAAAGGTTTTATAATGTCAATGTTTTAAGGCTGCTATTGTACGTTTACGGGCTTATGTTACACCATCTAAAGAGGTTACTGTAAAGGTGGCCATATGCTAATGATATTCATTATGTTACAGGCGTAGTGATACCTGTCTGCGTATAAACGTGTATAGGCTATGTTAACCGCTTCACATCAGGCGGATTGTATGCTTGTTTGTCATCCGAGGTGGTATAGAAAAACCATGCAATGACGTTATTTTTCTTGTGATCATGAGGATTTTTAGTAGGTAATTCATTTTATTCCATTTAACTCCTAAAATAACAAAGAAAGTCTGATATTAAGTTTCAAATTATTTTTTTTCAATTCTCATAACTTGCTTTTCTACCGCCGAAGCGAGATGAGGTGAGGTTACATTTCGTTTAATTATTTTTTATACTTTTCTACAATTTTAAGAACTTGTGTTTGAATTTAGCTCCGAGTGATTCACCACCAACCATAATATACTAACATGTTTTCCCATTTACTCATAGCATATATGTTATTTTATTTAGAAAATACATGTACGTTTTCAAGCTGTCATAAATTTCTACACAGATATAAAGACACAGATATAAAGATATTATTGTGGATAGATTCGTTTTCGACCACCTTTAGTGTATGCTAACTACCAGCACGCGTATTTGGATAATTAAATAATATAATGGCATATCAAAATAGTATCCTGTGACGTAGTGAAATGCGTGGAGAGTGCGATTGCCGTATTCATGTCATGGTCAGAACGTTGAATTGGCAGTTTCATAATATGACCGGGCAGGTCGTTAGATTCCCTTTTGTAACTAAGCAATAGTAACCCGTAGTGGGTTACTACTAGTGCTTAGTTTACCTAGTCTACCTAGTTAACCAATTGCTCAACATATCCGTTGTATAGGTGAGCAACGCAACCCCGAAATTACTGGAACCTCGAATACAGTTTACCTGAAAATGGGGCAAAGTAGACTCATTACTGACAGTAAGTTCATTAGGTCGTTTACACCCCACGCTACATATAGGAGAAGGACTCGGTCATCTTGATGAGATAATATTTAAGATGGCGCCTTTCGTGATTGAGTATCGTACCCATGCTATGTATGCTAAAGTATTCCCTTTATTTAACCATCAGCCCGGTCATTTTATGAAATTGCCAATTCCTACTATCTGGCGACAACGTGTATAAAAAGTAGCATATTGGAAATATAATTATTTTGACATTTTTATTTTCAATTGTATATCGAAATCTAAGCCAAACTTCGACATGGTTGTGTAACTGAGATAAATAATCATATTCACATTGTATTAGTAAATAGGAACATTTTATTGCGGTTTATGTTTTATGCGTTTTACGTTCGTTTTGTTGTGTGCGCTTATTGAATGTCATTTCAGTTAAATATTATTTATTCTTATTACGAAAATAAAAGAAAACCGTTTTATTGCACACCCCGTGTACGTTTTATAAACCCTTGAGGAGAAAAAGTTATTTCAACGACTAAATTGATTATATTGTAGGAAATTTCTTAAGAAATCAACTTTTAATGCCATTTTTTTTTTGGTAGAAGAAATCATACTCTCTCATCGAATACCCTTTTGCAATTATTGAAAATATTTATTGTCACTTAAATTTGGTTTTGAAAAACGAATTGCATCTCCATCGGTTGATCTTTACGTATACCGTACGAGCAGTTGCACGCTACAAGTCGTTAGTCTTAGAGATTTTCAGAATGATTCGTCATATCGTTTACATTAACAATTATCTAAACCAGGATTTCACAAACATTTTGCGTTCAAGGCATGCCTACTAAATTTCTATATGCACACCATAGAAAAAAAAGAGTTTGATGTTAAAATAAATATATGAAAGATGTGTTAATAAGAAATGTGAGACTGAGTATAAGCGATCATCTGAATTTAGTGCAATAATCCTTTTATGTGCATTTCAGCTTTCGTGTATGTGTATTGGGACTTGCGAGTTGTGCACTTTCGGTTTTATCAATATTTTTCTGAGTTCAACAAGCCTTTTTTTTGTTATAATATTTATATGTTGGAAACACATTAATAAACATTTTTTTATTAGGTAGGTACTAGCGTCATATGTATATTGTGAAGTTAGTTTGGAGAATTTTTAATATTCGTGATTATGTAATTTCAGTTTTGTTGTGAAGCTCCTGGTGTACCGATTATTCGGATATAAGTTCACCCTACTTATAGACCTTTTATCTCACGAAGGCGGGTGAGCCTTACTTGTAGTAGTGATGAGTATAGACGCGCGCGTTTGTGTGCGTAATTGCAGGTAGCGTTAACAAGCTCATCGTAATGCACCGAAAAAGGTAATATGCGTTGTATTGTTTGAAAAAAATACGGCTCGGCGTACAGCTCGAGCGTCACTGACTGCTCTCGAACTTACGCAGCATAAACAACGTGCACGTGCACCTACTCCCACAACTAGGACTAACCCGCCTTCGTGAGATAAAAGGTCTATACGACTTAATGATATCATTGTAGTCGGTTTTTATTGTTTATAAACCTTTATAATTATTTTTTACAATGTTCGTGTTTATGTTTGTATTAACATTTAGATACACAAATTAGGACTATATGTACAATAGGCACATCTAGACACGTAACATATTTGCAGGTCGTACAAATGCTAGTTCTAATACAAGAGAAGCCGTGGTGCAGGTAATCTAGCCAACAGACTGCACAGTTTTACCAAAACAACATCGCTTTACGCTTATCCTAAGAACATTTACAAAAATGGCATTTATTTATATTTTAATTTTAATGTTATGAAATGTAAGAATGTGTTGTTTATGATTACAAAACTGAGTGAATTGTCAACAATAATAAATTATTTTTATTTAATCTCCGAGTAATTATTCGTCATTGCCAACTGATGTTCATCCTATTATAAATCAAAAGTATCTTTTATCTGTAGTGAAATATTTTGTAGTGTTTAACTTCTTGTGTTGTGTGTGACTTGTGACCTCGATGTAAGGTCAATGAGACTCTTGAAGACTTATCAGCACTCGCCTTTACTGCTGCTTAATCTTCTGCCTAGCAAAATTTGGTAAGTTACTAAGAATGGGACCTTTTATTCTTCGTCCGTTAAAAAAATTGTGTAAGATTTTGATTGACCGAGATTATTTTCTAATCTAAAATCGGTAAATTCATCCCATCTCCACTGGGATCTACCACCACTATTATCTATCCATTCCCGTTTGAGTCTCGATTAGATTAATTTAGTTTCATGAACAAGGTACATTTATATTAATGATTAGTAGTTCGTTCTTATTCTGCCACTAAAAGCAGCGTGCAAATATTACCTACATTGATTGTGTACGAAGAAACAATGACAGTAATAATGTCTTAATACACTCGCTCATTGCTTTCTACTCGTATAAGCTCAACCGTGATTGGCAATTAATCACGCCAAATATCGCGATCTTGCTAGTGCTTCGAGGATAAATATACAATACAGATACTTTTTAATGAGCAGTATATATATATATATATACTGCTCATTAAAAAGTATATATATAGTAATAGCCCAGTGGATAAAGAAACGGCCTAACGACCGGCCCCCGGTTAGAATACTAGTGGGCTCATGTACCACTAAATATGAATGCACGTATATATTTGTAATTATCCCTTGCTTGGCGGTGAAGGAAAACACTTCAGGAAGAAATTATATTTTGATAGACGGGTGACGTGACCTAAGAAAGGACTGGTTTTCCCGTGGACATCTTCGTCAAATCCTTAGGCGACGAACCCTGTCAATCCTAGTGGATTAGGAAACTGGATAACGCTAGGAAGAAGAAAAGCATAAATCTTACTATGAACAAGAGTCCTTGCATGGCCTAATTTTTAAATTCGCGTAATTTGTAATTAATGCATAGCCCTTAATCTTGGGACTGATTTATACTTCGTGTGTACACAATGGCTCACTGTTTTTTATCTTATCGGGCTTGCGATATATCTAGTTGGTACGAACGGCGATAGTACGCGTTGTTTCATTGCATCAGTCACGCTAATGATGTGAATAGAAAAGAATGAAGGAACTAATCGTTGTGTTATCATTCATTTGGTGTGAGTAATATTTTTTTGGTTAACTTTATTAATTGTCATTAAATGTGCATCTAAAATAGTCCTGTGACGACCTTTGAAATATAAATGGAATGTTTTGTTGCGGTGTAGTTTCTTTAAAATTTGTTTTGTTTATTGTACTGGCGCCTAAGCCATTTAAATATAAACATAAAAACAAATATTATCAATTAACTTAATTTTAAATTTATGTCTCGGTCAACTTAGGGCCTCTATGTACCTATTGTGTATTCGAAATCTATATTTACCGCATGGGGTTCGAAAACCCACAATATAATTTATATTACATGTAGCTGTTATCTCGTCTATGTGAAAGTGAATTAGAACGCGGAAGCTACATAGAAATGCCCCAACACATGGTTAAACATGGTGAATCTAAGTATGGTCATTGCAATTATGTACATACTGAGATTACTCTATTTACGATCACCTAGTTACCTGGGCGAACGAGCTTTGTTGTATATTCTGTTTCTTTTTTGTGTGAAATAGCTTTTTTTTTTACATAGACGTCTATATAGATAAATTAAAAATGCTACCCTTATCTAAACACGAAATTTTCTCCAGATAGTCGGTTCCGAGATACTTGAAATATATTTATATATATACATTTTTTTTTATTTAAAGTAATATGATATACGAGTGAAAAATAAAAAAAATGTGTCATATTTTATTAACTTTTTATTTAGTGTATACTTGTTCCCCCCCAGTAGCGCTAGTGGGATCGCAAATGAGCCACTGTGAGAAGTTTACTATTTCTATACTTGTCTAGAGCTTCGTTGCAGCGTTTTCGGGTCTAACCCAGGCCATCTTTTGCATACATCTTCTGTTTTAGATGGTGGACATGAGCAAAAAGAAGTATCAGCAGGATGGTGGTGGTTGCATACATTTTATGTTACAGATGGCTGGTAAGCGCACGAACGAACTCAGCAGCCAGTAGGTATAGAGAGGACCACAGCGGCCATAATAGCGACGGCGTTTGTATACAACTGTTAACGGTAGTGGGTAGGCGCTAGCGCTAGTTAGGATGGAGTGACTGGTAGCAGAAGCACACTAACTAATAAACTTTATTATATTGTAATAGCATAAATAATTGCCTGTAAATTCTAATTCTCTAACGAAAAACTTACTCTATTAACTACTTTATTATTCTTTTTCTACTTATTTTATTTAGTTATCAATGCAGCCGTTCTTCCAAGCATTCCACCACATTTAGTGCCATGCTACAGCCAAGGAGGGCCATCCCTAAGGACGCCAAGGCGCCTCGATGTATTCGTCTCGCTTTTAAAAAAGTTGGAGCTAGAGTCAAAATTAGACACAAGATTAATAAGTACTTCTATGCTAAGGAGGTTAGTCAATATAGGTTTTTTTTATATTACGTCGGGAGGCATACAAGCATACGGCCCACCTTATAGAAAGCCGTTACCGTAGCTTTATGAACGCTCGCAATACATTAAATATCACTACCGTGATGCCCTTTGCTGCTAGTACAGCAACTCCTTTTAAGGGCTTACTGGTGACTTCACTCACACGCAGGAACACAACAACCCTCCAGAGACTTGTTTGATGATCCAGATTGATTGCTTTGATTCACCCTACCTCTCTCAAAAACACTCCAGACCAAGACAAACAGCCATGTTCATGCACACAAATGTTTGCCCTGTGTGCGAATCGAACCCAAGAGCGTTGGTATCAATTTTTTGCCACTGCGCCACCGAGCTCGTCAAAATAGCAGTCGTCATAGGTAGTAGTTTTTTTTTTTATAACTTAGTACAACCATATTATGCAGTTCAAAAATATGTAGTTGTATTTGAAGTGCCCAATCGGGGTTTATGTTTCACATAATCCTATATGTCCAGTAGTTAGATCTAGGATGCGTATATGATATAGTTAAGACCAATGTAAATGTAAGCTTGGGCTATAAGTAAATCACCGAGGTAAAGCCAACTCCACCAACAATGAATGCAACTTAATAACTAGTGTACTAACCAAAAAGTAACTAGGATATTGCAGAATTTAATAAACAGAACCACTGAGTAAATATGTCGACCTAGTAGAAGATTGCAATTAAATATAATCTCTTTGTAGGGCCGTCTCTTACCTGTAAGTGAGTGAGATTACAAGAAACTCTGAATAGTTTCTTTGCTAGTTGCTGTGCGCTGTGGTAGCAACTGAGGTAGATATGCGCGAGTGATACTCCTTGTCCTGAAGCGTACATAAGCTGCGGTAGCCCCTTCACATCAGTCAGGCCGAAAGGTTGGTCGCCACTGTTGTGAAAAAATAAAGGGACGGATTAGCTATGAAAACACGCACAAGGGAGGTTTGTTGTTAAAGGGTCAACCTTGAACGTTGTTGATGTTACAACAAAAATAATTAAGCAAAAATACTTTAAATAATTTAGTGTTTTTTTTTACACAACGTCGGGAGGCATACAAGCATACGGCCCACCTGATGTAAAGTGGTTACCGTTGCCTATGAACGCTTGCAATACATCAAGTATCACTCGTGTGATGCCACCTATGCTACTAACACGACAACTTGGGAGCTTATTGGTGATCTCTCTTGCACGCAGGAACACAACAACCCTGTAGAGAGTTGTTATTTGCTGCGGTTTTCTGTGAGGTGGAGGTACTTCCCCAGTCGAGCAGATTTGATGCGCCCATCCTCTCTTAAAAAAACCTCTCTTAGCGTGTCTGGTGACTAAAATAAATACCTTCTTTTAAAAACATAAGATAAATCTAGCGTAATGTTTAGCCCAATGGCTAAATTAAATATTTTTTACACAGCACCATCTAGCCCCAAAGTAAGAGAAGTTTATGTTATGGGAACTAGACAACTGATAAACATACATTTTTTTTTTGTAAATACATACTTATAATACATAGAACACCACCAGACCAAGACAAACAGACATATTCATGCACACAAACATTTGTGTGTAAATCAAACCCACGAGCGTGGTGTCAAAGTAACGTTACTAACCACTGCACCACCGAGCTCATCAAGTTCTTCAATAATTACAGTTGCTATTTGGAGTAAAAAACTGTTTAATATTTTCAGTCTTCGACTCGATGGTATCGAAGAAGCTAGTGAATCGATAGAAACAGACTTCGTGTTGCCCTTCAGAGCATCTGCATTCCAATTCCACAAATACAAGATGCTGATGGATCTGTTTTTACCAAGCCAAAACATTCTGAGCGTAGACGAGATTCTATCCCTGGATGAGAAGTGCTTGCTACATAGGATACTAAGTTCCACCGTTCAGCGATGGGAACGTGGCGACGAGAATATCGTATGTCCTACTTCCGTGGAATTGAGACAAAATGTGGCTACTCAGAGTCCTGGTAGGTAAGTAACGGAATTTTTAAACATTTTTATATTGTCCTAGAGTTTTGCTATAAATTTTTATTTTTAACTTTCTCTGCATGAATTGCAATTGTACCTCGTACCCAACCCCTCGATAATATAAGAAAGAGAGTATTCGACCAGTTACCGAGGGATCACAATAATAGTAGGTACTGACGTAGTATAAGCAAAGGATAAATATAATAGGGTATTTTTGTAGGGCGTTTGGCACCTATTCTTATGGTTCGCTTGATTCAGTGATTTATCAATTCAAATACTGCTACTTACTAGTTCTTTGCTACCCATCTGCAGGAATATAATAATGTATTTCCATTAATGGAATTTTAACCCCAACAGTTAAAATTCTATAAATGTAAGTACATCTTTTGTATTCTAGCTGTCGGATATTTTAGCTTTTTAAACAAGAAATGCCGCATCTCCTTGCTTAATTTTATTCTTAAATCTTAATTTTCAATCACTAATTATAATTACAGATTAAAGCATCTGAAGATAATGTCTTTTTTATATTTTTTTATAAGTACACTGGGTTTGAAAAGGATTATAAACTGTTTCTACTAGATTTTCCTTTTTAATTTATGTTGTATATAACCATATGTACTCGTACATATGTATAGGGAAATCGTTGATCTTTTTTAACAGCTCCAGCTAATTCGACGATTCTAGTTTTCATTTTTTTTTTCATTTACGATTCATGTTAAATCTAACGCTATTAAAGGTGAAATGAATCTATCTGTCATTGGAAGTCTTATATTGAATCTGAATCAAACGCCACTAGAATATCAAAGTTCGTTCCATCAGAACCTTCGTTTTTATCATAATTTCATTACTTACTCGTGCTAGATTATTGGATGGCGTAAACCGTACTTTTGAATACATCTCTCGGATCTTAATTTGCGTCATATCGGAATTCATGTTCATCATACAGTTTGCGTCATCTTGTTTGAATAATATTAAAATTTGTATTATCTCTAGCAAGCTGTTTCGGAATTTTGATATAAATTTGATTGAAATAAAAACAGTCTATAGAATCATGTCTGGCGATACCGCAATAGTCCGCAGCTTGTTTAATTGATTTCTTACGACTTATAGATCTACTTTTTTGGAAATTCCCATGTTGTTGAGAAATTATAAGTACTTCTTATTCACGACAAACGATGTCAACTATTAATTCTTGCTCTTGTTTAATAAATGTCTCGTTCACGAAAGAAGCTTTTATTAGTTAAATGGTCTAGGTTATTAAATAATATGGAACAATTTCTGGAAGTGAGATTTTCATGCTGATTATTGGAATTTCTGGATAACTGGGCAATGCGATAACAACAACTCGAGCAACGCATCAACGCATTGCTGAGTAATCAGCTTGTTAACTATCGAGCGATCAAGATGATCAACGCAATCTTATCGCATTAATGAATCAATTACTTCAATGAACATCGCAAATGGAAAGAACGTGTTCCGAAGAAGCGATGGATCAGCGCGATGCGTTGCATTTAGGAAATTATTGCAACACGTATAAAATAATACAAAGTGTTAATGAAATGAGTTTGACATTATGTTACAGTTTCTATAATTATGGTATCAAAATAAGTCATATCGATTATAGAAAAGTTTTCTGTCACGGTGCTGCTTAGCGAATCCTACAGTCACCGAATGTGAACCAATATTCCCCAATGCATATGTTAAACAGTTTTCTAATATAAGTAGAACTGAGTTGGATTCTTCAGTTTTCTTTTTTTCAACTCTTTAATTATTTTTAATTTGTAAAGCATTTATTATGTTCAAAACTTTCGATTTCTCGCCGTTTTATACATTTTTTTCGTGTTTATTATCAAAGTACAATATGGAACGGTGTGTTATAGAAAATAGGATTGCAGTGATTGCCTTGCACAAAGTGGGTATGGAGCGGTCGGTCATATTCAAGACATTTCAAAAGCTTGGTATCAGCCGTATGTTTGTATATCGTATTATCGACAGATATATCAACACTTCCTCTGTTGAACACCATAAAAGATCGAATTCAATCCAACACCATGAAAGACCGCGTGCTGTTAGAACTACAAAGGCGATTTGAGACTTATCAAAACAAAACAAAAAATCATATCGCGAGAAATGAAGATTCCCGCTAGGACTCTGTAGCGTATAATAAAACAAGACCTGAAGCTCGGCGTTTATCGTCGATATACAGGACATGCCCTAAATTAATCCGTACAGTTGAAGAGAGTGGATCGATCAGAACGCCTTCTGTCCCGATATGCAGGTGAAAGGCACAGAATATCCTCTTTACTGATGAAAAAAATTACTTGGTTGAAGAGCACTACAACACGTAAACGACAAAGTGTACGCACACCGTTCTAAAGAAGCCGCCGAAGTCGTCGGAAAGGTACAACGTGGTCATCATCCTGCGTCTGATATGGTTGATGGGGAGTGCAAGTCACAAGCTGCGTTTTTGTGAAAAAGGAGTGAAGACTTCAGTCCAAGTGTCAACAATCTCAGCAATACAAAAATTGTATTGCTGAAGTGTATTGCCAAGAGTATTATAAATGTACTGTGGACTTTCCAGCACGACTCTGCACCTGGTCACAAGGCACGAACTACCCAAACCTGGCGCGAAACCAACGTTCCGGACTTTAAAAGAGTTAAAGACTGGTCCTCGTCTAGCCCAGATCTGAACCCCTTACAAAGATTAAATTTGCAGGCTAGATCAAATTGCATGTAAAATTGACTTTTGCAAAATAACACCTAAATCTATTAACTAAATATATTCTTCTAAATCCTTGACCGTCAATAAATATATTAGATATTCAGAATGGACGGCATTCTGAATATCTAATATATTTATTGCATTCTTACAATTTAGAATCATAAAAAAGTGTAATAATTTTGCACTGTCTCTTTTAGTCGAATTGAAGCTGAACAACATGTGACTCAATAGCCAATCATTTTTAAATATGTTGCCTTCACCGGGTCCCGGAACCTGAACGGCTGAACATCATCTTTATACAACAGTGTCTTTGTGTCAAATTTTGTTTCAAAACAACAATCTGTTCAGCGATTTAGTTGTGAAAATATAAGAAACCAACAGATATAGTATTAAAATTACAGCATTATTATATTAAGCTGGGCGGGTAAATTATGTAAAACAGTAGGTACAGTGGCGCTACAAAGGTGCACATTGTTACGACTATTGTTCTAAATAGCAGAACTGCAGCTTCAAAGACAATACTTACTATGACTATTAAAAATAATAAATTTATTTTACGGACACAACGCCATGTGACTAAACTTTTCTTTCATTTGATATCCCACTCATATCGTATGGTAGTAAAAAAAACCTTTAGCCACCACCTGCTTTTACACACTTTTTAGTACCTGTATAACATTCCTCATATTTATTTTTTTCGTGTAAAATGTAGCTTATAGTATTCGGACCATAGTAACAAATCGATTGACAGATCGGTCATATAAATTGGATCAGTAATAATATGCTTGTCATTCCGTATACCGTAGTACACATAAATACAAGCACACACGACACACATATAGGTCGCGAAGATCATAATCCTTCCTTTAGGCTTAATTGTAGTTTGCATAATAGAAAATGTCTGTGATTTATGCCATGTAAGAATACATTCGGTGTTTTTATGTTGATAATATGCATAACACAGTTACGTCACGAATTGTAAGAAATAAAGATTCATTTATAATTTGTGCGCTATTATAGAATCAACAGTCGTTGCCCTGTGGAAGAAGGCGTAATTCAAACTGCATGGGGCCCAGTTGCTCCTGGAACTCTGGTAGCAGCCGCCGCCGCCTCTCTCGAGTATCAGGATGTGCTCGTAACTGACATCTTTAACCAGGACGTCTTCAGGTCCGGCATTGCTGAACCCTTGATGATATCAGCCAAACAGGAGTGGTTCGATGATATAGAAACATTGAATCCAAATAACCAAACTCAAGTACCCGAGGCTGCTATTAACAATGTATGGGTGGCTACTCTCGCAGGTACGTGCAGTAATAAACGTTCAAATAAAGTAATCCTACTTTGATATTTAATATACTTCTAAAATTACAAGTCGTATTGCGTTCACCTTTTCAAGAGTATAGAGGAACCCTCTACCTCCAGAACATACTGGTTTTGTGTACTAAATTTCATGCAAATCATTGTGACTAGTGTTTGTTAGTCTAGATGGTGTGTTTACTATAAGCACGACATCGTCTGCATAAAGCAGACATTTCACCACTAGGTCACCCATGCTCAGTTTATAGATCATACCATTCGTGGATCTCTGTAAACAATTATCAAGATACAGAATAAACAGCTGACCCGATAGCACGCTACCCTGCTTGACACCTATGTTGACGTCAAACCAGAGCCGCAAGCAGTCACCTATCCGCACACACGCTGTATAATCCTCATAACTGGACCGTAAAGTACCGTACGTACGCACCGTCGATTCCATATCCCGGCAAAATGATTTTTCACGGCGCTGTCAAATGCTTTCTCAAGATTTACAAAACTGCAGAAAACCATCTGATCTAGCGCCAGATGGTTCTCTACGATATTGAGGAGTAAGAAAACGTGGTCCATGCATCCTCTTCCATTCTGGAACTAGTCACCTAACCAAAGAAAGGTCCGATTTTCCCTGCATTTTGGAGGTCTGACGGCAGTCACTCCATGTCGAAATCGGTATCTTCTTCAAATCCTTAGGTTTTTAGTTAGCGGATCTCACGAATCCTAATGAAACGGGATAACGCTAGGAAGAAAATGAAGAAGACAAGGGTAATTCTCGTCCATTCCCGATGTCCGTTTATACACGTAACGCTTTTTAATATGACCATTTTGCATTTGAAGTGTGAATTTTGTATGTGATTTTATTTTATTGTTTATCGATATTTGTTCAGATATCTTTTGAGTGGAAACTTTAGAAGCGTAAATTGCAAAAGCCTTTTGCAATGTAAATCGACAAATTCAGTTCGGCACTTGCAGTTCCATTTTTACCCTTATTCCGTACGTCATAAGACCGGTACAAGGTCAAACAGTCTAGCTTCAGGTGTCGTTGTGTGTATCTAATTAATATTTAATACTTTTGAGTCGCCAAGCTGGCAAACAAACCATATGGTACTACTCGTAGTTACCTAGGCATATGAACACCAGACGCATCACTTGTG
The DNA here is from genome assembly GCA_947507595.1 of Pyralis farinalis. Classification (NCBI taxonomy): domain Eukaryota; kingdom Metazoa; phylum Arthropoda; class Insecta; order Lepidoptera; family Pyralidae; genus Pyralis; species Pyralis farinalis. The sequence continues at coordinate 20,033,567 of OX382259.1, read as the reverse complement.
ATTTGCTGGCATCTATCATCTCCGATACACTCAAAGGTCGTTAAAAAAGGTCGTCACACACTCGTTATGTTACAAATTTATTATCCGTGACGCAGTCTTTTGGGAAAACCTCTGCAGGGAGTTAATTCCACAAACCAAGGACTCGTAAACCATCTCTGTCCGAGATCATTTCACCTATATATGACGATGAATCTACTATCGATGGTAAAGATGTACTACTTTACGATGAATACAATGGCATTACACATTTTTCAGGCGACTTGGCAGAGGTGGTGATAAATCAGGGCCCTAGATTCGGTACATCATCACACCTCGTCATCGGCACTAACAACAGGTGGAATGACACGCTATTGCCGCGGGAACACTACCTACTGCCGCAGAATGCATCACTGATCGACTGGCATTTCACGGATGCCGAGATACTGGCAGGAATAGATGGTAAATATCACAAATCAATAAGCTATTCGACAGCACAAGAAGCCGCCCTTGCTTGTACCCGAAATGTGCTGTTTAAGCGACTAAATATCTCAACGATTTCAGACCATACTGGATCAGTGGTAGGATATTTTAACCAATAAGACGATATGTGACACGGGGTTGATCTGTGGACTAGCCAATAAGAGCAGCGCGTTCTTTACCTTACGACAAGTAGCGTTTTGTAGGTTATTTTCTTCATGGTAAATATCTACCTAGCAATACCTAATGAAAAAAAAGACCCATATTGGCAAGTTTCCTGTGGCAAAAAAACTGGATAATTATTAACATACAATATGATTTAATTTAAAGAATGTAAGACGTGTCTAAGTGCCCGTAAGGACCTAATGGCAAATAAATGATTTTTTCTTTTTTTTATCTAATGGAACAGTGTACTGGACATACTAAACCATCGTAGTAAGTGTGATTATTTAATATTTTTGTTATACGACGTTGGGATGCATGCGGTCGACCTGGTGTGAAACGGTTACTATAAGCCTATGAGCGCTTGCAATACATTAAGTATTGCTATCGTGATGACACTTCTGCTGCTACCAGAGCAAACAACTTGGGAGCTTACTAGTAACATTATTTACTCGCAGGAGCACAACAACCCTCCAAGGTGTTATTATTTGACTGAGGGTTTTCTATGGAGGTAGTTCCCTAAACGGGATATATTGATGCGTCCTACTTCTCTTAAACTTCTTAAAGGTTCAGAATAATTTACACTAATTGCACATTGTCGGAATTCTAATTTTATTGATATGTTTAGGTTTTAAGGCCAATCTTAATTGTTCTTTATAACAATTGAGCTAATTTTCTTTAGTAATTAGTCCTTGTTTGATTTTGAGTTAAAAAGTAAAAAGTTTAAAAGTAGTTTTTGTGTAGTTAGTTGTAGTAGTTCTCTCTATGGTAAGTATGACGGCAAGGTTTCGACGAACTCCGTGGCGGCATGGGTAACAATGCTCCCTCAACACCAAGGCCCGTGGATTCGGATTCCCACACAGGACAAACATTTGAACGCATGAACATGTCTGTTTGTCTAAGTTTGGATGTTTTTAAGAGAGGTAGGACGCATCAAACCAGCCCATCTCTGGAGGTACCTCCACCTCACAGAAAACCGCAGCCTAACAACTCCCTAGAGGGTTGTTGTGTTTCTGCGTGTGAGTGAGGTTACCAGTAAGCTCATAAGGAGTAGCTGCGTTAGCAGCAGAGGTGGCATCATGCGAGTGATGCTTAGTGTTACAAGCGTTTATAGGCCACGATAACCGCTTTACATCAGGTGGGTCGTATGATTGTATTCCTCCCGATGTTGTATATGAAAAAAAGTTAAAAATTATAATACTTCAAATATAAGTAGCATATTATCTTTACAATCAAACCCAATCTCGCCTTCGCGTGTGTCACTTGGCTAATTAACAAACGAGAAGTTGGCGACAGAGAGGTAGGACGCATCACAACAACCCAACTTGGGAAATACCTCCGCCTCATAGAAAACCGCAGCCAAGTAACAACTCCCAAGAGAGTTGTTGTGTTCCTGCGTGTGAGTGAGATCACCAGTAAGCTCCCAAGGAGTTGCTGTGTAAGCAGCAGAGGAGGCATCACGCGAGTGATATTTAATATATCGCAAGCGTTAATAGGCCACGGTATCCGCTTTACATCAGGTGGGCCGTATGCTTGAATGCCTCCCGACGTAGTATAAAAAAAAACAACTCCCTGAAGAGTTGCACGAGTGAGTCAGGTACCAGCACAAACAAATAAATCACTTACCTGTGCATGAAGGCTCTACGCGCTTACAAAAATGTAGTATTTTAGCGCCTAAATATCTAATTGATTCGAGCCTACTGACCAACGGGAAAATATTTTAAGTAATGAGCCGATAAGTCCCGCGATGTTGATCCATCGGGGACCACGTCGGGAGGCATACGAGCATACGGCTCACCTGATGTAAAGCGGGTTCTTCCCCTGCGGTTGTCGGTTCTACGAACTATATTGCCGGCCCACTGCCACTTCAGCTTGCTTCCATCCTGTGGTTGTGGTGGTGGTGTGTCGGTTATCTTAGTTCTACTGCGGATATCCTCATCTCTGATTATATCACGCAGAGAAACCCCGAACATAGCTCTTTCCATAGCACGCTGAGCATTGAGCTTCCCCATACGGCCCGCAGTGAAAGGTCACGTCTCAGTTCCGTATGTCATAACTGGCAACACACACTGTTCGAAGAGAGGAGTGAGGTATTAAAAAATATATAATTAATTTCAGGTCTCATACTAGCAAATTACATACCAAAGTGGCAGGAAGAGAGACGCACTTTACGCCTATCGCAGATAATAGAAATGTACTACTCCAACGAGGGGATATCCTTCGATCCCAGGATCAGAGCCTGCGACAGGCAGACGCTGTTCCGGAATATGTTCGATAGCACGCGGCTACTGGCCGAGACTTCAAGGTTGGCCCACGTGCTGTCTCTGCGGCAAATAACTGTGTACATACCTATGGATGAAATGGACAAGATAAGCGCTGCCGCTGTCATTGCTTTTGAAAATTATCTTAGTAAGTATTCCACCTTCTTCCTAGCGTTGTACCGTTTCCTAATCCATTAGGATTGGCGGAGCCCACTACTTAAACCACAAAGTCCCCCTAACGCTGACGAGCTCGGTGGTGCAGTGGCGAAATGCGCTGTTACGTTACTTTGACACCAACGCTCGTGGGTTCGATTCCCACACAGGACAAACATTTGTGTTCATGAACATTTCTGTTTGTCTTGTTCTGGGTGGTGGGTTGAGTCTCATCAAAGCAGCCCGTCTGGGGAAGTACCTCCACCTCACAGAAGTCCGCAACCAAATCCGCTCAGAAAAACAAAAGCCCTGGAGGGTTATTGTTTTTCTGTGAGTAAGGTCATCAAAAAGCTCCTAAGGAGTAGCTGTGTTAGAAACACAGGTGGCATCGCACGAGTGATACATTATCTGTTGGAAGCGTTCATAGGCTACCGTAACCGCTTTACATTAGGTGGGCCGTATGCTTGTATGCCTGCCTGTATAGTTTACATAATTTCTAAACTATGGTTCACGATGACGTCTTTTTAACTACACATTGACGACGAGTTTGATCGTTTGTAAATTTTGATATTACAGCAACCATCTTCAGGCAGTATCACACAGACTGCCAACCGTCTCACAGCATCCCCGTGATGGACTTGATAGTCGCTACTGACGGCGCGTGGAAGGGATATGACGTGGAGCAATTCATGTCGTAAGTTGATTTTGGCACTTTTACCATGTCGGGTGACTGTGATGCATGTTGTGCCCCTGATTGGAAGTGGTAATTCTACAGACGGCTGCATAACAAGGAGAATTGTTTGCGGTTTAGCCACTCTCTTCAATTGAAGATTGGAAATTCCTAACTCACAGGGGTGGAATTACCAGTCATTTGACTTCTACATCATTATTTCAGCCAGTAGGTATTCGTGCACTCAAACATAGTCCTCCCCTCTAGAGAACGATTCGCCTCGTTCCCGTACCACCTACATCCATTGACTCCCTATAAATATCTTGAGGTCGCCGCTCCATATAATGAGGGGACCGTCCCGTACTGCGACTACCAGTACGGGGATGCCATTCGAGAACGTTTTTTCCCCAGCCGTTGTCGGTTCTAAGACGACGGTTTTTGATGAGCTCGGAGGCACAGTGGTGAAACGCGCTGTTACTTTGACACCAACGCTCGTGGGTTCGATTCCCACACAAGACAAACATTTGTGTGCATGAACATGTCTGTTTGTCTTGGTCTGGGTGTTTTTAAGAGAGGTAGGGCACACCGTTTTAAGGCTACCTGTACACTTTACATTAGGTAGGTCATATGGCTATTTGCCTCCTGAAGTTATATTAAAAATTATGATACGTTTTAGTCCTTAAAATGACGAGCTCGGTGGCTCAGTCCTGAATGACGCGACTTTGACACCAATGCTCGTGGGTTCGATTCCCACACAAGGCAAACATTTCTGTGCTTGAACATGTCTGTTTGTCTTGGTCTGGATGTTTTAAGAGAGGTAGGGCACATCAACGCAGCCCGTCTGGGGAAGTACCTCCACCTCACAGAAAACCGCAGTCAAATAACAACTCCCTAGAGGGTTGTTGTGTTCCTTCGTGCAAATGAGGTCACCATTAAGGTCCTAAGAAGGTACTGTGTTAGTAGCAGAGGTTGCATCGCGCGAGTGATACTTAATGTATTATAAGCGTTCATAGGCTACGGTAACCGCTTTACATCCGGTGAGCCGTATGCTTGTATGATTCCCGACGCTGTATAAAAATAGAAATAAAAACAATTATGACGCCGGCCCACTGACACTTTAGCTTGTTTATCGGTTGGGCCATATCGGACCTTAGTTCTACTGCGGATTGCGTCATTTCTGATTATATCACTCGGAAAACACCGAGGATAGCTTGCCATAGCACGCTGAGCGACTTTAAGCTTTCCCATACGGCCTGCATCATTTGATTTACGTAAACGCAATTATTTTATCCAACACGCTTAGCAGCTATATAATTCTAATTATTTGTTACATACCTGGAGTAGCAAACATATATATGTATATATATATACTAATAATCATTGTTTTAGCCGAAGGCCCTGTTGACAGGTTTACCCCTTTCGGGTTCTACAACTGTCTGTTCTGTAAATTGTACATGTAGACTAAAATGATGTTTTATCTATTGCTAAGTTGTATAATGAAGTTGATTCACACATAAACGAGGAAATAATAACAAAATGGAAATACAAACACAAAGTAAAAGGAAGTAAGAAGAACGAGAGGTTTACAGGTGTGTTGTGGAATGAACTCCCTGTCGAGATTTCCCCTGGGTAACAGCATGGAACTCTTCCAAAAAGGCGTGAAAAGATTTTAAAGGGTCGGCAATATACGAGAGACACCCTTCATGTTCGAAGTGCCCAGGCTTACGGATCCGCTTAAGAGGTGTAGGGCGTATCAAAGCAGCCCGTCTGGGGAAGTACCTCCACCTCACAGAAAACAGTAGCCAAATAACCACTCCCTGGAGATTTTTTGTGCGAGTGAGTTAGGTAACCAGTAAGGTCTTAGGGAGTTGCTGCGTTAGCACCAGAGGCAGCATCGCGCGAATCGTAATGACAATGACTCGTGCGGTGGTAAAAATGAATACCATGAATTTATAACGCCACAACCTTGGTAAACGGACTCGTGGAACTGCTAATGGATTTTTAACCGTCTTCCTGGTCTAGCCGGTGAATCAGGTTCAAGGTTCCGAGTATAGCACATTCGCTATGAGAACGATAACTGTTTTCGTGTTTCTCAAATTATTATACTATTGCTAAATTTTGCTAGCTACTGTATGTATTTCGTGTAGTGATCTAACTTATTAACCGACATTATAAAGGGAGGAAATTCATCCCCTTTTTTACGAGCTCGGTGGCGCAGTGGTTAGTAACGCTACTTTGATACCAACACTGTGGGTTCAGTTCTCAACCAGGACGAACACTTGCATGAACATGTCTGTTTCTCTTACACTGGGTGTTTCATAGACAGATGTATAGCACATTAATGCAACCCGTCTGTGGAAGTACCTCTACACATAAAACCGCAGCCAAATAACTCCGTGGAGGGTTTTGGCTTACCTTCGAGTGAGTGTGGTTACCAGTAAGCTTCTAAGAAGTACTGAACTAGCAGCATTGGTGGCATCACGTGAGTGATACTTAATGTGTTGCAAGCGTTCATTGGCTACGCTAGAACTTTTAGATTATTTTTATAAGCACACCGCCCACCTGATGTAAACCGACATCAGGTGTGCTTGTAAAAAGACATCCTTACACTGTCATCACATTAGCAGCGCCAACCAACTGACACACTTAGGTTCTTCGAAAAAGATGTGAAGAGGTTTTTACTGAGTTAGCAACGCACGAGTGATTCCAGTGATCCTAGTTTCCATAAGCTATGGTAGCCGCTTATCATCATGCCCCCAATTTACTCCTATAAAAATTGCTTTTTTATATAATGTTCACCGATTTGATATCGGCGAACATATATTCTTTGTACCCATTCTTTACTTCATCGTATGTCCTAGTATGCACTATGTATCAAGTTATACGAAACCACGCAAATCTCATCTTTACTGCTACGACATAAGATGCATGGTATAGCTGTAACTGTCGCTGTCTGTACATTCATCATCATCATCCGAGCGTTAATCCCGGTCGCATCCTATGCTTTCGATTCGGAGCCCAGGGTCTGCTAAACAGTCTGTACATTCAGTGCACTTGTAAATGTGAATGACTTTCCAGATGGATGGGAGGCGCCCTCGAAGTAAACATGCAGAGAAGTACGCTGGGCTTACTTCACGGCAACACTGCGCAATGGATTGTTCCTCCGTCAGACAATCTCACTGCTGTATTTTCACATTTAACCAACTATACTGATGAATGTGAGTATTTTTATGTACATATTACAATACAAATGTAAATTACTCCAATACGGTTCAGATACTTTCTTACAAATAAGAAATATTAGAACTAAGTAGGTGAATACATACATACCATCTCCTGTCGCCCATTAGGGTAGGCGGAGACTGTGGAACGCCAGGTGCACGATCCAAACATACCTCTCTCGCTTCACACTCATCCATCTCTTTGTGCATGCTCTTCGGTTTTAGGGTTATTTTTATTTGGCTCTTTTTCAACACATCACCAATTTATCTATATGTGTGCGTCTAAGGCGGCCCCTACCTATATCTGCTCTCTCTGATTGACTTCTTTCGTAACTCTTTTGTCTTCATTCATTCTTTCTAAACCATCTCACTTACCTACCTAACCTTTCAATTTTTGTCACTACATCATCTTTCATTCCACAGAGTTCTCGTATCGTGTTATTTCTAATTCTATGAACCATTCTCACTCGACACACGCCTCAGCGCTCTCATTTCTACGGCGTTCACCCTACTTTCATGCTTCTTTTGCATACTCATGTTTCACTGGCGTACATCAATGTTGGCGGTAATACACCCTGAATGATAGCAAGGCTTTATCTGCTGCTAATCCAGTGGATAAGGAACCAGCGCATTAAACGACGCTCCCTGGTTCGACGAATCCTGGCGGGAGCATGTTCCGCTAATTACGTGTTTTCATTTTTATATACCTAGTCTTGCCATAAATGCTGAAACAAAGAAAAAAACAATTTCTATTGCAAATAACATTTATTACTTTTACAGCGTGTTAGTTTAATACATAAATATAAAACAATTTAAAATATAAAAAGCTTATTCGAAGTGGTCTCCATTGGCTGCCATACAGTCCTATAAACGTTGAGGCCAGATATTAATAGAAGCACGCACTCTTTCCATGGGAAAATTCTTCACTGCCAATCGTACGGATTGTTTTAGGGACTCCAAATTATCATGGCGTTCAGAGCAAGCCGTACTCTCTAAAACTGACCATAAATCATAATCCAGCGGATTAAGATTGGGTCTAGACAACGGCCAGTCTTCAGCTCTGATGAAGTCCGAAACGTTCGTTTCCAACCAAGACTGCGTAGACCGAGCTTTATGACCCGGCGCCGAGTCTTGCTGGAAGAACCATTCTTGGTTATTGAACATGGTGTTGTTAACGGGCTACCTTCTCAAGAATGGTATCTTGATACACGTGTGCCGATGTTTTGATACCTTTTTCACAAAAGTATGGCTCAGTCACTCCTTCATAGCTAATACCCCACCAAACCATCACTGAAGTCGGATAGTGCCCACGTTGCACTCTGGCGACTAATTGGGAAGCTTCCTTAGAGCTTTGAGCATAAATACGGTCATTTTGTTTGTTAAAATGTTGCTCAATTGTAAAAAAAATCTCATCCGTAAACAAAATTTTTCTGTGACCTCTCTTTGCGTACCGCTTCAGTAGTTGTTTCGATTTTACCACCCTATTCTTTTTTAAATTATCAGTTAAAAAATGACCAGTACGTCTCTTATAGGCTACAAGTCCTAAGTCTAGGTGCTATCTTCATCTCCGAGATAAATTTTTTTGCTTTCCGTCAGGATTTCTTCGAATTCTTCCCCTTACTGCTTTGACCACCTTTTTCGTACGAACACTACGTGGACGGCCAGATCTTTTTCTGTCACAAACAGAGGAGGTCTCATTGTACCTAATCCAAATTCAAATGTAATATTTTGTTTATTTTTAATTGTAACAGTATTTATGGCCAGACTAAGTACATATACCTAATGATCACTTGTTCGGCGGTGAAGGAAAACATCGTGAGGAAACCCTAGCTTAGGAAATGTCTGGTTTTCCTTCTGGGCTGTGTCGCTCCACGCCAAAATCAATATCTTCACCAAATCCATAGGCTTAGATAGCAATTGCCTAATGGAATATCTGATCTGATATTAGTCAACGTTACGTGGCAAACAAGATGATGATGGCAAAGAAGATGAGACGGACTGTCTGATGTGAAGCAATTACCGTAGACTATAAACTCTCAATACCTTTTTCTCCTGACAAGATACCCACCGCCTTGAACGCAGACTGTGAGCTTTTATTGACAAGTAGCTATTTGTTGTATTTTATATATATTTATATAGTGCAGTATATGTATGGCCTCAAATATATAATGAAATAATGTATGTGAGTAGAAAAAGTAGTACTGGAAACATGTAGATTCATATGTTTTTCCCAAATTTCCACTACTTATTATGGTTGAATTTCGACCACCCAATGGTCGAAATTAGACCATAATGATTATTGTAAATTCTACTATAGACTACTTACTACGAACTATACTAAATCGACATCTCGTCATTGGATTAGTTTGAGAACGTTAAGATCTATATTACATCTGACATCACCATTACTGTCTATTCGTATTTATTGTGATAAATACTCAGTAATGTGTCATTTTACAGTTTTCTAATGTCAAGTTTTTCTTGAAATTCTGTGATTACGACTTATTATCATAAGTGTTAAAACGCTTTCTTGGTTGTCTCTACATAATTCAACACGAGCCTTCTACTTGTTTTAGGGCCCAATCGCCTAAACATGCCAAACATATTATCAGCAATGATCACCCACGAACGCAATAAGACGCTAGCAGCTGTGGATGCAGGCGCCAGCGCTGCACCCAGCACAGTGGTTCTTATAATCAGCCCCAGCGACCGGCCGTCCACTAACGACTTACAGCGCTCCAGAACTCTCATGAGGTCGCTAAGAGATAGCTTTTTCGATCTCTACTTCGTTTATGCATCTCAAGATCTAAGCTTTTTTCAGGACTTAAATAATGAGTACATGGATTATTCTGAATTATTCCTAGAGGTATGTCAATATTTATAGTTATAATTTTGTCATTGTTTCGTTATGTTTTAGGGTCAGTCAAAAGGTAAAAATGAAAGCTTTATAGATATACTTTGCAGTTTGTCTGTCCAGCTCCGGTTTCTTTAGTTCCTTATTGTACAAATTTCAATATTACATCTCAACCCGCTACGGGTTGCTCGTGTGAATCCAATCGCTACCAAACTTCGCTGAATTATCCCTCTGGGCTAATCTGAAGACTTCTTTAAAAATTGCATTAAAATCGCTCCAGCCGCTTTGCAGCGTATAAGGAATATACACACAGACATCGAATTTTATGTATAAAATTTACTTTAATTTACACATTTTTAACATTAATAAGTAAAGAAAAAACATGATTTAGCTTTACTTGAAAATTAATAATATAAAAATTTTAACAAAAAAAACCGACTCCAAAGATAGTTTTGTCTGATTTAGATGGTGACAAATTATTGAAACGGCCACACGACGACAGATCATTGGTGGCAATGATAAAACTACGCAATCTGTCTTCAGTTCAACATTGAAAAGTTTCGATGGTCATCTTTACCAGCTCTATTAACTAAAAAAATGATACTTCTCAATGCGAATTCTCGATTTTTTTTTTTGTTTTTCTATAAATACCTAAATCGTGTGCCTATGATATTTGAGGAGTTTTCTCAAATCTTCATGAACCCCACTATCAGAATTGAATTTTATGATATGAAAAAAATGAGACCAATCTGGAAGTATAATCTGGAACTCTTTCAAATAAAAAATAGTTTTTTCAAATCGGTTTATAAATGACGGTGTTATGAAGTAACAAACATTTAAAAAAATACAGCCGAATTGAGAACCTCCTCCTTTTTGTAGTCGGTTAAAAATGTAGGTACTATCTATACTAATAATAAAGCTGAAGAGTTTGGTATATCAGAAACTACCAGTTAGATTAAAAAAAATTGATAGCCCAGTTGTCGAGGAAGGTTTAAAGGAACAACAACCCTCTACGTTCCGGGCGAAGCCACGCGTATAACCTACTACTTTATATATGGTCAAGGAAATAAAAACTTTTATGTGGTGTTAACACATGTTCCTTAATGAATCTAATGATAATAATAGACACATATTCCTTAACGATTCTAATGATAACAGTAGAACGGCGTAATAACTAATTAAATCTCTAAACACAATGAAATTGGCAGCACAAGTTATGTAAACGTATTGTCTACATAAAAAAACAGAATTTAACATCCTACCAGACCTGCGCATGCGCTGCCGTTTAGTAGTGCAGTATTGAGCAAAGCCAGATTCAACGTTAGTCCAATCGGGAAAGTATTTTCACCTCTGTGATGACTGCAACTAAATACCAAATGCCTTGGAATTAAGTAAGATCTCCAGAAAACCCCTGTTTAGGTATTGTGTTGACAAAAAAAAAATGCCTCCCGACGTCATATAAAAAAAATATGTGCCTACATGATATAAAGTGGTGTTACCGTAGCGTGTTACAATAGTGAACATTTACAACATCGGGGATATAAAAAAAAAATGCAAAATTCATAATTTCTTATTCTTAAAACTTAGTCACTAGAATCTCCATTTAAGCATTTTTGTGGGATGTCACTCTTGCGTTGCAGATCCAGTAAAAACCTCTTCACGACTTTGCTTAAGAACCTCATATTGTAGTCTCTTGGAAAAACCTCGTCTGGGAGTTTCACAACTTGGAATAATCAAAATCGGATCATAAACAAAACATACACATGAATAAATCGAATTATTAAATATTTTTAATAACTACTGTAATATTGCTAATTAAAAAAGGGGCTAATAGAAGGCGAATAACAAATTTATTTAGGACTAATGTTTAGAATAAAAGATTATGAAAAAAGACGGATTTCAAAGTTCGGCTAGTTTTGCCTTTGAGGACTCGCGTTAGTTCGATCTAATCAAAGTTCACTGTTCACTAGTCGGCAGCACCCGTTTACGGTCCGGATGGAAATGTAGGCCAGCCGCCAGCTGTAGAGGAACTCGTCAGAGAACCTCAGCCAGCGAGTATGTCCGTGAAGGGCTCACGGACGTTGGAGATCACAAGGCGCAGTAGAGAGTAGGAGTCGGTGGGGACCGCCTTGCGGTCCAACACCGCCGGTGTTAAAAGGTGCCGCCGCTGAAGTACACCGCGTAGCCCACACAGCAGGGGCTGGAGGTCACAGGCGCAGTAGTCAGTACACCGTGCGCTGCTGATTCGATCTCAGTGTAGTCTGCCGTTGTTTCTTCTCGTCGGTCGTCTAGAGAACATTTATATTTTAATTGTTAAAATTTTGTAAATTAAAATTTATTTAAAATTTTGACAATGACATTTTACAAAACAATAAAAAAGGTTGTATATATATATTAATATTATACTACTCATCAAATCTTCACCAATGCATCAAAATTGATTCAACCATCTTGGTTCTGAACATACTTTACATTAATATACGCGACGAACATTGAACTTTTTTTTAAATCTGTTAAATGTGTTGTTTTAACAGCTACACTCGGCTAACGTCCAAGATGTGATCGAGTCCGTTGACACCCACATGGTGAAGAATGAGATCCCCACCACGATCATGGCGGTGCATTGTCCATTCAACGGAACGACGTACGAACAAGTGGAGTATGAGGATTTTGTGCTCCCGGGCCGGACAAAGGGCTACCGTATCCATCCTCATTACTTGAGATCACGTTCACTCGTCACTGTACGGGTAAGATTGAGAACAAAATAATTTTTCTTTTTATTATATCTTAAGCGTTTGAACTTAATAGGATGAACGTTTAGACGACGTTTAGAAGATGAACAAACATACAAACATACACTTTTGTATTTATGGTAGTATTTAATAATTATGTTAAATATTACTCAAGAACTCGCGCATACATACACACCACAAAACAAAAATGAATTCATTATAGTTAGGGTCATTTTTACAAAATAGTTGTAATATGTACCTATGTAGGTATATGATTATTAGCCACTGGGCCCTCGCGGGCATTACGACATGTCTTACATTTTTGAACTATAGTCCTATTGTATCTTATTCAATTCTCTTTTTTTACTTTTTTCTTTTTAATCTGCTAGCATTTCGGAAATTACCATTGGTGAAGAAGAAATGCCGAAAGAAACTTGCCAATATAGGTCTCTTTTAAATTTGTCAATTAGATACTACAATAAATTCACTGTAGCATATTGGTACAATAATGATATTAAATGGTAGAATTAAAGATTATTAAGGACATGTTGTCTTTGCGGAATTATTTCCAGACATCTTTGTCAGTTTCATCAAGGCCTTTTACAGAGAGTATTTTTAAATGTGCTTTTTGAATACATTGTCAGGAAAGGACAGAATTATTTCAAGCAACTTTTTATAACATCGAATACAATTTACAAGAAAAGATCTACCAGTCCTAGCAAGCCGATGTACCGGCATACACAACTTATTTCTACTTCTAAGTTTTTCGCTGAAGTTTGAAAACGACATAAAAATTTTACGGACATACATTATGGTTTCATAAATATATATGAGAAGTAACAGTGAGGATATTTATTTCTTTGCACAGTTCAAAGAAATAAATATCCTCACTCCTCACTCCCTGTGAGATTCTCTGGAGCCCATGTTATAAAAAGAGCGAATGGTTCTGTTTTGTAAGACAAAAGTTGTCTCAATGTCAGCCGCCGTTACCCATTATTCATACGACATAACGCTGTGAAAGTGAAATACACTAAGTACGCAGTAGTCACATCCGTCAATTGCCGGATTCTCCTAACTGCATATGCAGCGAGCTGAGCTTACCGGCAAGTTTATTCATGTGGGGGGGCCCCATTATAATTTGGAGTTTATTGAAATTCCAAGAAACACAGTATTATTAACAAATTCTAATTTATTATTCCTAATGAGAACTTTTGTATTGGCAGAAGTCACATTTGGAAGACCAAATTTAATGCATTTGGTTTTAGCCGAGTTTAGAAAAAAATAATTACATGTGAAACTGTTTAAAATAGCAGACACAACACCATTTACCTTGTCAATATTTTCACACCGGCGAGCCACATTAAAAATTAAGAGAGGTATCATCAGCAAATAGTACTATATCCGCCATTTTCTGCCTTTAGATTTAACCCCATTTATGACAACTATCTGCAATTTGTTATGTAAATAAGATGCGATCAAGTTCTGGGCTTTACCTCTAACTCCATAATAGCTTGAGCAATAATGTCTGATGATCGACACAATCAAAAGCTTTAGACAGATCACAGAAAACCCAATAGCATCCTGTGATCTCTCCCATGCGTTAAGGATGGATATACCACCTAACCAATGCCACCCCTGCATCCGTAGTAGATTTACCAGTTGTAAATCATGAAAAATTTCATTGGTCTTAAAAAAGAGTTGTAATTGATCAAGCATTATCCTTTCGAATATTTTACTCAAAACTGGCAGTATAGATATGGGTCTGTAATTCCCCAGCTCGCTCTTTTCCCCTGACTTGAATAAAGGAACAAGTTTACTAAATTTCATCACCTCTGGGAATACGCCCATCTACACATATATTAATAATATGTGACAAGTGCAATTGTAAAATAGTTGTCACTTGAGAGTTCCCAAGGAAAGCCTGGAGTTCTGTGGTACATGCCTAGGCCTAGTTAAGACTCCAGATTCTCACAAGGGCTTATGGTCATAAATTGTGAATACTGTAATACCTTGTGAGCAGTAAATAAAATTATCTATACTTATATATAAAGCTGAAGTCTATGTTTGTTTGTTTTAACGCGCTACGCTTCAGAATTGAAAAAAGGTTATAGGCTTGTCAACATAACGATACGACACTTAGTAGCCGAGAAAAAAAAGTAGAAATAACGCCCCTAGTGTATGTATGTATATGTGCGGACGAAGTCGCGGGCTTCACCTAGTTATTATTATAATATTTTAGAATACAATTTGGTATCAGTCGCTTGATTTTATTGTTTATGGCTAAAGTACATCCATCGTTTTATATTACAATGGAGCCAAGCAACGTACGTACGGGCTGCCTGTTACGCTAAACAGTTACACATGAACACTTGAAACACCTGAGGTATCGCTCGTACGTTTCTGATCCCGTAAAAATCAATGTTCAAAATCGCTGTCACTGCAGTAGCTACAGGAAGTTCACAAAAATTCTCTAGTTTGTTATACTTTACGTCCAATGTATTTTATGCACATGTTGCATAACCTATATACTCCAGAGATAAAGACAATCTAACGATATCTAGCAATTCAGTCAAACTGTTTAGGCTACAAGTCCCCAATACAACAAAAAAACAGACACATACTACTCTGTGTAAAAAGTATCGGGAATATGTCAATAAAAAGACCCGCGTAAAAGAGGTCGTTCTAATTTTTTTACTGCATGTTGGTAGCACTGTACTGATTTAGCGCGCAAAATTTGAGCGGGATCTGTCATTTAATTTGTTTTAAACTACACTTTTTGTTGGTCATAGTTTTGAGTCCTCGGCGATTTTTACAATGGAAAATATTGTTGAACAAAGAGTGTGCCTTAAATTTTGTGTTTCAAATGATATTTCATGTGGTGAATCACTAAAAATGTTGCGAAATACCTACGGCGAATCGTGTATATCGAAAACAAGGGCTTATGAATGGTATAAGGCTTTTAAAGAAGGCCGAGAAGTAGTAGTAGACTTGCCTCGTTCTGGTAGACCTTTAACCGCTACGACCAGAGAAAACATCGACAGAATCAAGAAGCTAGTGCTCGAAAATCGACGTATGAGTCTGAGAGAGTTGGCTAGTGAGGTGAACATATCTTTTAAGTCCGTCCACAACATTCTCATTGACATTTTAGGCATGAAACGCGTCGCCGCTCGACTAGTTCCAAAAGAGCTCAATTTTGTTCAAAAAGCGCAGCGAAAGCATGTCGCTGAAGACATGGTTTCCCGAGCTTCTACGGATCCGACCTTTATGAAACGTATAATAACTGGCGACGAGACATGGGTTTATGAGTACGACATGCAAACAAGCCAACAGTCTTCAGAATGGCGTCTCGAAAACGAGCCGAAACCCAAAAAACCGCGGCAAAGTCGCTCCAAAATCAAGGTGATGCTGACAGTTTTTTTTGACTACCGTGGTGTGGTTCACTCCGAATTCCTTCCAGAGGGAGAAACAGTGAATAAAGAATATTATTTAGGCGTCATGAAGCGTTTGCGTGAGAGTATCCGCCGAAAACGTCCAGATTTGTGGCAACACAACTCATGGATGCTGCACCATGATAATGCACCATCACACACAGCCATTATAGTGAAAGAGTTTTTAGCGAAAAATTCAACAAAAGTTCTCGACCAAGCACCGTATTCACCTGATATGGCTCCGTCTGACTTTTTTTTATTTCCCAAGTTAAAATTACCACTTCGAGGAAAACGTTTTGAGTCGATAGAAGCCATAAAAGAAAATTCGCTGAATGAGCTAAAGGCCATACCGCAAATAGCCTATGAAAAATGTATGGAAGACTGGGTGAAGCGGTGGAGATGTTGTATTGCAAGCGATGGGGCCTACTTTGAAGGCGATAAAATAAATTTAGATGAATAATTTGTATTTTTTGTTTTATTGACAAATTCCCGATACTTAGTACACAGAATGTATTTACAGGCGCTCGAAAAATGTTCCTTCTTTGTGGTCAGTTAGGTAGAATGGTTTGCGAAATACGGTTACCAGTGTTGCTTAATTTTTTATGTCTAAGTTTATGTAACTTCAGTAGTGTATTTTGATATAAGGCACTGAAATTCATTCAGATCTAATTGTATCATCACGATCAGCGTATTGCGTGTGTTCTGATAACTATGTAAATATTATGGTATAAAGCTAGTTTGTTGACTGACGTTTGGATTAGTCCTCAGCTTGGATTATGTTCGACCTTGGACTCGATTGACTTTTCTTAGTGGCCGCTTTGGCCATCAGAGGGGATTTTTTTTTGTAATAAATTACTGTAAAATTATAAGTTGAAATCACATTTTCAAACATAATTGTTAGTGGTGCCATCTGCAATGCATATTATGAAATGACTATCTGTTGCTTTCTAGCATTATAGCGCCATCTACAGGGTTTAATTTCGTGATTGCAATTTTGTGATAGTTATTTTATTTAAATTTATTGTCTGGCTAGTTTCGCAATGATGGACAAGGGCAGTTGTTGGTGTGTACATACCGCGGTGTGGAAACAACACATAACTGCCAGAGCATAGCGGAGCGAGAGATTTACCAGTTTAATTTAACCACGCCATGCCAGTCAGCGGAATTTTGTATACCAGTACATTTCACTGTGGGAGTCCAGTCATCGTCCAATATATGCGCACGTAAGTTAAAACAATTTTAAATATATGTATTTTGAAATAAAAAGCAAAAATGTAGCTTCAACCAAGCTAGGCCCCGGGGGGATTCGAACCCCCGATCTCCTGTTTACTAGACAGGCGCTTTAACCAACTAAGCCACGGCGCCGATGTGTGACACATCGAAAATGAACATTACTTCTGTCTACAACATTACAGAATATATATGACTTGTAATGTATAATGATCAAATAATATTATTAATTCTAGATTATTTTGAATATTTCAATATTTATTATACAACTAGTTTTTTTATAAGCGTTAAACTCCTATGTTTAAAATATTTTTTTTTTCTCATACAACTTTGGGAGGCAAACCTAGCAAATAGACTTCCAACCCGTCCAATGTAAAGCTGTTACCTATGAACCCTTGTGATATGAAATCATCACGACAACCATCTACTCGTAGATAAAGATAAGATAAAAATCATTTATTTGCCATTAGGCCCTTGCGGGCACTTAGACACGTCTTACATTTTTTAAATTAAATCATAATGTATCTTAATAATTTCCCAATTTTTTTTTTACTTTTAATCTCTCTTTTTTAATCTACCAGCATTTCGGAAATGACCATTGGCGAAGAAGAAATGCCAAAAGAAACTTGCCAATATGGGTCTTTTTTTCATCGTTAATATATATTACAATAGATGTGAATGTACATATAGTAAAATCAAGTGGTACAATCAAAGACATATTAATACATGTGCTGAATCATTTCCAAACATCTCTATCAGTTAGATATTCATCGATTCTATAATAACCCTTCCTGCACAGAGTATTTTTGATGTACCTTTTGAACATATTCTCAGGCAAGGACAGAACTGTTTCAGGTAACTTACTATAGAATCGAATACAATTCACAATAAAAGATCTACTAGTCTTAGCAAGCCGATGTACAGGCATACGCAATATTCTTGCTTCTAAACTGTTCACTAAATTTAGGAACTGACTCTATATTTTTACAAGCATACATTATGTTCTCATAAATATACTGAGAGGTAACTGTGGGGATATTTATTTCTTTAAATAGTTCTCTAAGAGATTCCCTGGCGCCCATGTTATAAATAAAGCGGATGGCTCTCTTTTGTAATATAAAAATAATTTTAATGTTAGCCGCTTTTCCCCACAATAGTATACCATACGACATAATGCTATGAAAGTAGATGAAATAAGATATGCTGTTGAGATACATAACTACATTACTGCTACATTTTTCTGTAAAGTGGAGTGGAGTACTTCCCCTACCTTTGTATATTTTGTGTGCTGTACTTACCGTTTATTGTTATTCTTCCTAGCGTTATAACTTTTCTCTAACCCATAAGGATGTGCGGGCTCCGCTAGCTAAGCTAACGATTTCTCTAAGATACTCATTTTGACATGGAGCGACTGCCGTCGGACCTTCAAATCCAGGGGGAAAACCAGACCTTTCTTAGATTAGGTCACGTAATACTTTAGAAATATAATTTCTTGGACGTGCTGGTTTCCTTAATATGTTTTCCGTCACCGATCATATCTACTATATGTAATATTTACATTGAATCTATTCGCAGATGATGACTGTCGCCTACCAAACCAAGTCGGGTTCTACATCCAGCACAGCGGCCTGGCGTGCTTGTCGCTGCGGGGGGCTGCTCACTCCACCACTACCATCTGGCTACTTCATCTTACACTTGCACTTGTAATCTCATTACTGAATTTTAATTAAATAAAACATTTGTTGTACTTTTATTGCGAATATATATTACGCGAGAGTGGAAGGATGTAGCAGAGGAGGGAAGGAATAGTAATAGTTATAGAAACTTTATTATGTCTATGGATTCTGTATTCATTCTTTAATTTATTAAAACTTTATTTACCACGAAGTAAGGATACAAAGACGGTTTAATGCTGATAGTAATAATAATCTATCTTTGGTAATGGTATACATATGGAAGAGATAAGTATATATATTTGAAGAAGTTATTCAATCTGTGACAACGAACTCCACTGAAGTCGTAACTTAAGCAAATGTATATAGGACTATACCCAATAAATAACAACGTTTAAAAGCCAAATTGGTGAAGATAATATGATAAACATGGAAATGAAGAAATTTAAGTATATACAGTTTCAAGTATAAATGAAATTTACTGCATTTACCCAAACATACAAACATTATTTCCCAAGCGTACATAGACCTTTACAAACCGAAAGAGGGTATAGTAGCGACCTAGGCTGAAATTTTCGTAAAAAGAATTGAAAACTCGTGGAATATAACGAAATTTATCAATGATATATGTAAAAAGGTTTTAAATCCGTGGCTCACATCGCTTATGGATCATAGTATGGTTGATATGCCCTACAGCTGCAAACTAGAGTACTCGCAAAATAATAGGCACCTTTTGATGTTTTCATCGTGACGACCTTACTTTGTACAACAGCTGTAATGCGAAATCGAAAAATGGTAAACCACATCACATCAAGGTATGTTCCTAAGCTGTGGCGATGCTAGACGAAACGTGGTCAGCGACATCAGTCTTGCGAGGGCCCTCTTATTTTCCACTCTAAGGAAATGTTAGTTTAAATGAGTAAAATTATGCACTAGTATTAATTGTACACAAATTTTATTTTACAAGTATTATTGTTAATCAAATAATAAAAAAAAATTAAAAATCTTTGCCTGGCCCCACAATTGCTAGGCCTAGTCTAGCCTAGCGCTGTCATTGTTCCTAAGCATTTGAATAATAATCGAAGCAAAATATAACACATCAGGTAGTCTTATGTTGGTTCGATTATTCAAATGTTAATCAAATATTCATGGAATGGAATGAATTGCTTTCAAACTGTCAACACATATGGGAACATACCGAATGATACAACATTATAAGAAAAGCACTAACTATTTTCTGTGAATTTTAATGAGAGTATTTTAATGATACGTTTCCATACATCTCACTCGCGGATATTATATCGAATTATATGATATAATAACATTTAAAAATATACGTCATTAATTTTCAATCAAACCAAGAAAAACGAGAGTTCAAGGGACCGTAATCTTGTTTTCGCTTGTAAAGATAAAAGATAAAAAAAATATTTATTTGCCATTGTGCAAATATTCAGTCGGTCAGTCAAATATTCGTCAATGCTGTAATAAGCTTTCTTACACAGAAAATTTTTGATGTGCTATTTGAATATATTATATCGTCAGGGTTTTCACTAAATCAAGTTTCTCCCTTGTACAGATGTACAAGAGTAGCTTTTCTCTCTTATAGAGATGTAACTAAACACTTTTAAATATAGACAGACATTTTGAGTGAATGAATAACCTTCCTTCGCAATTGATGCTTATGTACTCTAGCAAGTACTATAGCAAGCTCGACAAATATTCCAAAAATAATACAATACAAAAACCTGTTGAGAATGCGCAAGCTTGCATTGCCAGAGGAACACCTGGCTCGTCAATTATATAACAATTACATTTTTTTTTTAATTTGTCGGCCATTTTGACCATGATTCTTAAGAGATAGGAACGGTGTTCCTGAACATTCCTATTCTACTTTTTTATGCTGAATCCGAATCTGAAGTCAAAATTCGAATATTCGAAAAAACGCTTACACAGACAAACGCACAGACAAACATGTACATTTCATATAGGAACGGTGTTCCTGAAAAGGTTCCACGAAATTAAGGAACGGTCATAAATAGCAGATGTGTAAATTATACGCTTGAATGTCGCTTACAGAGGCACAGGAAAGTAGCAGTCTCACGCCTTCAGAACCCGTTATATACCTTTTCCCATACATTTCGCGGTCATATATGACCACACGAGTTTCGAAGGGAACCCTTCGAAACTCGTGTGGTCATATATGACCGCGAAATGTATGGGAAAAGGTATATAACGGGTTCTGAAGGCTGAGGTTTACGAGGGAAAAAGGACTCTCATAGAGGTTTCTGTTTGTCACTTATAGGGGGTTTGTCGAGGGTTATATAATGATAGGACCTAGCAAACACACTCACTTGTAGAGTTTTTCACTTATCCAATTCTCACTTACCCATGTTTAACTGTACAAATATCCATTATTTTGTAATGAACATTGAATGTATGTACCAGCCTGATCACCACTCCTTTGGTAATTTAGTCACTTTACCGACTGCGGTAAAATTGCCTAGCCTGGTAAAATTGTTATTTGGTAAATGTAGTCATTGTTATTTGTAATCAATATAAAAGTATTTGTTTATATTGTAAAAGTCAAATGAGCTGCTTTTACGAGTCGATGCGACTAAATAGTTTTAAAATCCGTTTGCTAACAAACCCAATGCTATATTGGAGATGCAACGTGCGTTCTTCACTTTTAACCGGATTTCAAATATTGACTGCACCTTCTAGAAACCTGTAAAATTATTTTGGAAATATGAATATTTTATGTATGATTTTGAGAGATTACAAAGAAAGGGTATTAATGTCACTGGAGATGTTTATTAGAGGTACTGAGAGAAGAAATCAAGAATATAAGACAAGGGGAAACTGGTCACGTCTTTGATCAGTTTCCCCACGTCTTTTATTCTTGATTGCTTATTACTGTTTGGCAGTATATTGCCCATGTTCATATAAGTAAAATCGCGTTGGCTGCTCTTTATAAACGCAGCTTCAAACTACTCTTACACGGACCTTAAATCCCTGGCTTTTTAAGAGCTGTAATGGATAAAAATTTAAGAATCACACGTTTGTTGTTTGAACACAATATTGAAACCGAAAAGAAAAATTAGTATTGCATTAAATTTTTTTTTTTGGAGCTTTCATGAATAAATTATTAAAATGCGCAGTGTAAAAATGTGTACATTTATCCGTCCGAAAAGAAAAATAAGGTTTGTACCCCTGGTGGGACTCGAACCCACAATCCCCGGCTTAGGAGGCCGATGCCTTATCCATTAGGCCACAGGGGCTACAAAGGAAACTTTTGAATTTACGCATCTTTTTCAAGTAGCATTATATATGTTATACAATTTCAAATTTAACATGTAATTATGTATTTCATTCCATCAAAAGTTTTTAATTCAAAATATGACATTATATATATATATAACGCAGTTTACCTCTATCAAATGTAATCGTGCTGCTACAGCAACAATGTACACATACATCGTTGCTGTAGTGTACTCCTAGATGGCGCCATATACATTTGCAGACTTATCTTTGATACATTATTTTTTTTTATTGCAAGAAAAATTCAAGTCTGCCTAACATTTAATACATTATAATAATATATTTAATAATATTATATTAACTACAAGTTGTAAATTGCTAATATTATTTTCTCAAGTCTAGACTTAGGCGCGCCACCAATGCAATAGCTGGTAAGATGTAAAAAAGTAAATAATGTTCTGTTACTACGATATTTTAAATATTAAAGCACTTCAATTTAATTTTCTTTCTCCCATTAGGAGCTATTTATAACGATGTATGCATAAAACAGCGTTAGTATACAGGCAGTGAATAATATTCAGGTGTTAATAATAATAACAGCCATATTTTCGGAATTTACCCAGAATTGTAGTTAGTACAGAACATTTTTTTTAACCTTTCTACATTTTAGGTGCAAAAACTTATTCATAATGTAAATTTGCTTACTGTGACGGCTCGACAACTCGGCTTTAATTTAAATTTTATTAACTGTAATGTAAGAATTCCAAATTATATCAATTATATATTTGTCACAAATTTTATATAAATATCTCAGAATACAGAATTTATTCTTAGATTAAAGAGTTTATTCTGTATTCTGAGATAAATATGTAAACAAAAGGATGATGTTAATACCGGAACTATTGTCAATGCATTGCACAGAAGTATTCACATATTTCGCTGTATTTACCATCGACTCCGTGGCGCAACGGTAGCGCGTCTGACTCCAGATCAGAAGGTTGCGTGTTCAAATCACGTCGGGGTCATATATACGAAATTTTTTTTGGAGCTAAGCACAGCATTGATTGTTAAATTCCGTTCTGCATTACAGTTCAACAGAAATTGAACATTGAACTTCTATAAACATGTACCAGCTTGTTAAACTATTAGCATAGAATAGATTACTTATGGACACTTAATTCGTCAATAATTAGATTGAATGTACCCTATATACAATCTAATTATTGACTGAACCGTCATTTGTCTGGACTTTCCTTCATCATCTTTTTGACATCTCCTTTTATATAACACAATTTCTTCGAATTTATTATTTAGATTTTTTTGTCAACCTGCCATTGATTTGGAATTCCTAGAATAAGTTTCGACTTTTTTAGTCTCATGCAGTTAAAAACAATGCGATGGTACCTAACAATTAAAAAGGAAGTTTTAAATTAAAATTTTTAACTTTCCTTAGCTTGCAAACATATTCTTGACCAGCCAACCTAGTCAGAATGGCGGGTACTTTGATACCGCATATTTTATTCATTTTCGAACTATGAGGTAGCAATTACTTAAATCAGATAACAATGCTAATATTCGTTAACCACATTTAAGTAATTGCTACCTCATTATTTGAAAAACAAAGTTTATCTAATTAATAGTTTCAGGCGTTATTACCTAGTGGATATCAAAGGATCTTGCATATATATTGAATGAAATCATTTATTAGGTATTTTATCTGTCGATAATTCCAAAATCTTTAAATTGCAAGTTGAGATAAAATACGTATTAAATAATCAATGTTCAGAAAACCTTGAATTCTGCTTTTATCTGGTTAGAATTATACAGAAGATATCATGCTAATGACGGTAGCAATAAGCAAAATTGTTAGCATGTATTTGGTCACAAGTGTAACAAGTAATAATCATTATTGTGCTAAATACAACGCCACTTTTATCCGCATGTTGCCAGTTTTCGCTGCTTCCGTACCAACCTGAAGATTTGCTGTAATTCTTAACATTTATTCAATCCAGTTACGGCTTAATTTATTGTACACACGTGAGTCTACACATCAAGGCTTATTTTGACTACATCACGGCTTTCAAATCATTTAAAATATAATGCAGGCACCTTCTCAACTAAGTTAAAGAAGATTTACATGGGAGTTTATTTTTTTTGTTAACAACTAATGAATAGGAATGTCATCATGGCAATATGCATTCTAATGACATTTTTGAATGAATTTGCGAATGTGTACATAAAGTCAAAATGCCAGTTAGATACGAAATAATTAATTTGCATTTTTGTAATAAGCTCAGTTGTTTGAGAACGTCGTTGTGCATGTCATTCTAACCAAACAAAGTTAAACAAACCGCAGCCTATCTATGAGTGGGTTTATCTATCTCGAGCTTCTCCGTGTTTCGGAGGGCATGTTAAGACGTCGGCCCCAGCTGTTGTCGATAAATCACAGTAGTTAAGCTAAGTCAGTGATCTTCGGACGGCTTGATAATACTAGCTTCTGCCAACCCACAGTTGAGCAGCGTGGTGGAGTATGCTCTAAACCTCTTCGGTTGAATGGGTACCCGTATCCCTACAGTAGGATGAGTAAGGGTTGCAATAGTATAGTAGGAGCACAAACTCAGTGACACCTCTATCATAAAGATCATAGATATGTAATTAAGTATTTCCTTTAAATATGTACATTTAAAGAGAAAGTTGGATAGAACTTTGTATCTATCATATCTATTCTTTGTTCAAGGACATCCAGATTATTATTTTTTTTGCGACAAATGTGGGCTCGTCCGAGGAAAATCCGGGTTTTGCGTTTTATCGGATTATGTGTAGGTAATCGGGGTCTCTGTCCGTCTGTACAAAGTTCTAATTTTATTACACAATAACATTAATAACCCGGCGAAGGACGTGGACTTTGTGTGTTTGATGCTATCAAATTCAATGAAGAATTATGACAGTATCACAATCAGAAATTAAATTCATTGTGTATCCGGTTTCAAGAATTTTTATACAAACAAACAAATATGTTATTGAAATATAATTAAGGAAGTAGGAAATATTTCAGTCCATTTTCTTCATATTACATTAGCGACTATGATCTTAATACTATATGAAATCTTACACCATAGGCATTTGGTGTAAGATTATATATAGTATTAAGCGGGGTAGGCAGAGAGAATCGAGCGCCACATGACTCGTTCCTTACACACCTCACTCGCTTCTTTAAGGCGACACATCGAAAAATTAGACCAACTTTCATCGAATAGTATAGGCTAATGACTAAACTGACGGATCTAAGATTTTAATATAAATAACTTCATTTCTTTATCTTGAATTTGCTTGCTCAAATACGCGATTGTGTAAAATTGATTCGATAATAATTACTTTCGAAAACACCTCCTGAAATTCATTAGTTTTGAAATTACAACGAAGTTGTTCTGTTTATACGCTTCAAAATTACTTAAATCTATTAGTAATATCTATGTTTATAATATGGTTGCTGCATATTTTGATAAGTGAAACATGAAATTTTTTTAAAATATTTTAAGTTTCTGACAATTTCTAAGCGATCACATTCGTCTTGGGTGCTACGTGTTTTCGACCTTATTGTGCGGTAATGAGGATTATAAACGCGTTGACTAACTACATCCAGCCAGTCCGGCTGCAGCCCGCTTCGAGGTGAGACCTATGTCGACTGTCTGCTCGAGCTCGCTCCATTTACATCGCGACACCGAAGTTTTTATAATTAATAGTTGTAAATATTCAATATTATAGTAGTTAGCGTAAGTGTATTATTATTAGATATAAGTAGTAAATAATATTATAGGTTTATATATATTTATTATACTGTTGTAATAATGGGGAACACTAAAATGAAAATATATAGAATAAAAATACAAAGAAAATGTTCGTAGAATGGCGGAGGCGAACAAGACAAGGTATTTTTTTTTTTTAATTATTATATTCATTAAACATATTATAATAACATTGTGTAGACATATTTCTAGTTTTTAGAACAGTTCCTAGGTATGGTTGGCCCAAGCTATTTAATTCCTCTTCAAACTTTTTTTTAATTTTGCTTACTTAATAACTCTGTATAAAACTGCATTAATTAAATAAGAGTTATTTTTTGCAGGAATAAACAGTAACATTTGATAATTGGTATACATTATCCACAGGCTGACCGCGTACCTATATAGGACGTCAAACTCCTATTATGCCCATTATAATCTGACCGAACTCCGACTTAGAAGTTGTACGTCGGTGGAGGTCAGGTTACGTTGGAAATTTATACCAATAAGGTTCGCGCTCTCAGCACATAGCAACCAGTGGAGACTCTTTATTTCTTTGTATTAAAATAAAAACTTATAAAATAGAATATTTTTGCTGTTTTGTTTTTTAGGAGAAACTTACTAAATAAACATATTCCACTAGAAGAATCACTACTCGATTTATATGCTACTTTAACGTAAGTGTCATACGGGACGACAAACTCATAGTAACCATTATAAGCTCACCGAACTCCGACTTAGACATTGTACGTAGGTGAAGGTTAGTTTACGTTGGAAATTTATCCAATCAGAAGATAGAAAACCAGTGGAGGTTTTTTTTTTTTTTTTGTATTAAAATAATTACTAGTAAAATAGTATATTTTGATAGTTTTTAAAAAAACTCGGTATGTTTCATGTTAAAGAAGCGAGCGAGGTGTGTAAGTACCGAGTCATGTGGCGCTCACGAGGGATTTAGCGTGAAGATATAGATAGATAGTATACTTATACCCATGGTACTCGTGAAAACAAATAATATTTACTATGAACCAACACTGAAAACACAAAAAAATCATCTATTCTATACATTGTGGTTAGTATTGAACTATTGTACGGATTAGATTTATTTTGCAACATCAGAGATGGTCCTGGTTCTTTCTTCTTGAGAGTTTAATAAATAACAAGGAAACGTACAACAATACAAAACACAGAGTATACATAAGTAAAATACAATAAATGTCATTATACTGAAGTTAAAGTTATGAAACAGCAAGAAAATCATTTGTCACATGTTTTTTTTAAATATGAATAGATTATAAAATCTATTTGTATATATGTATATTAGGGTGTCCCTTATTTTTCAAAGTTTTTATTTTCTAACGCATATGTCTTAGTTTTGTTCATTTGCTTTTAAAACACTCGGAAATTAATTTTTAACTTATTTGGATTACGATAATCCGTGCCGAATTACATCGAAACATGTTCATACAAGTTGCGCGGCAGTGCCGCACGTACTCGCGGTATTCATTTGTTCAAATTCAAAGTCAAAATCTTTTTATTCCGTAAAAATGGCTACATTTGTTTGGAATCGTCACATTTTTTTTCCCTACCGTGCAGTTTATGACTAGGTGAGCACTGATAAAAATACTGCCAAAAAACTCAGGCATCCCTCTTTTGGTATCCAAACAAATTTACATATTTTGTTAATTACATTATAATTGGATCGACTCACTCCCAAGCATTTTTATCATTAATATAGTCAGATACTATATAATATGCCCTGCTACACAATTTGGCTTTAATAGTAGTTTTAAATTTGTTTATTGACAAATCTCTTATATTGCTGGGAAGTTTGTTATAGAACCGTATACATTGCCCCATAAAATAATTACTTGTTTTGTGGAGAAGGCTTGCATATAACACAAGATTATGCTTATATCTAGTATTTATGCTATGAGTATCACTCTTTTTACAAAATGAGTCTATGTTTTTATGGACATACAAAAGATTTTCATAGATATATTGCGATGCGACTGTTAAAATATTTATTTCTTTGAATTTTTCTCTAAGGCTCTCCCGGGGACCAAGTTTGTAGATAGCTCTTATGGCTCTCTTTTGCAATAAAAAGATGGTGTTAATATCCGCGGAGTTACCCCAAAGAAGAATTCCATATGACATAATACTATGAAAGTAGCTGAAATAAACTATTCTAGCCATATCAATATCAGTGAGCCGTCTAATAGTTTTCACTGCATAGGCTGCAGAACTTAGTTTTCCTGATAATTTTTCAATTTGTGGGCCCCTTTGTAGTCTAGAGTCAATTGTTATACCCAAGAACACAGTTGTCTCCACAGAGGCTAAATTAGTTCCATTAACATGTACATTGGTAGCCACCTGCCTTACATTAGGTGTTGAGAACTTAATTACTTTAGTCTTTTTATCATTTAAAAGCAGATTATTAACACTAAACCAATGAATAACTTTAGAGAGAGCATCGTTAACTTCGTCATAATTACCTAACCGTCTATTAATTTTGAATGTCAGTTATTCTCGTGATTAATACGTAATGTTTTAACTTTTATAAGATGGCAGTGGAATTGAGAAGCAATAAATCAAGTATTTTCTTAGTTGGAGACGTAAATTATCAAATAATAGGCGCAAAATTACCGTCTAACCGTCAAGTTCTTCCTGTACTTTTTTATAAAATTCGCGAAGTTAAATTGACTGTTAGTGAAAGCGCATACCTAGTCATTCGAGAGTGTATTATATTTAGGGAAAAAGCTAGGATCCCTACCAGAGCTATACCTAACTGTGTAAAATAACTTGTGAATCTTCACCAGGAGGGAGTTGCAAAAAAATTCCAATTTTCTATTTCAATTTCAATCTAATTCAATCTGATAATTTTATTTCTCTTATTTATTCGAAATAAAAAAATCCTGTGTTTACTCGGCGCTATCAGCCATTATGACACTCGAACATCTATAACTTCAAGCCAAATCCCTTGCGGGGTAGGCAGAGAGAGCCGAGCGCCACGTGACTCGATCCTTACATATCTCACTCGCTTCTTTAACATTCATTGCTCTTGCACGCACGCCGGTTTCTAGGGCTCCTGACATCACCTTCTGATAGAACATGACCAATTTGGTCATGGTAGGTAAGTCTTGGCCTTCCCCGGCTCCTACATCCTTCCACTTTTGCATTGTATATCTGCTTCGTCATTCTTTCATCTTGCATTCTTTCTACATGCCCGAACCATCGGAGCATGCCTCTTCTTATTTTAACACCGACGCTCTCTTTCAGACCAACTCTATTTCTAAGATCATCATTACGAATACGGTCTACAAGCCTTACGCCACAAATTTTGCGCAGCGCTCGCACTTCAACCGCGTTTATTCTACTTTCATGCTCTTTCTGCCATACCCAACTCTCGCTTCCATAAGTTAGCGTTGGGACCAACACTGCATTGTGTATAGCGAGTTGTGCCTTCTGGCTCAGGATTTTACTGCCAAGAAGTTTTCCCAACGCTCCATTCACACTATTCCCAGCACTCACTCGTCTTTCCACATCTGCGGTGTACCTTCCATCCCTGCTGAAAGCGCATCCAAGATATACAAACTCATCCACTTGTTCCAACACTTCATCATCAATCGTAATCCTTACATTAGTTCTGGATTCTTCTCTTTCAAATACCATTATCTTTGTTTTCTTCGCATTCAGTAGTAAGCCTTTCTCCATACAGTCGTCTTTCATCGCTGTGACCAGTGTTTGCAGTTTAGATGGTGTATCTGCTAACTAAACATATGTGTCCGAATCAACAAATGGCCCGCTTTAGCCTCTCGATAAACAATGTTGTATTATGTAGCTGGTGTTTCATTCTTCTTAAGGGGGATACATGCCGTCCAGTGGCGCCTCAAGGAATAAAATATCGTATCTTAGCGTGGAAGATAAACATTATAAAGTCATGTGTTGCGTGTGTTACAAATACAATAATGTACTTTTACGTCATTAAACCAACAATTGAAATGTTTTGCTTTCGTTGTTATAGGCATAATTGCCAAAAAACGGCCTCTTTTAGCACTTTTGCTTATAAAAACGATAGTGGAATATTTTGAGTGTTGGTTTAATGACGTAAAAATACTTTACTATCTTCGTAATAAATGCAACATAAGATTTCATAATGTTTATCTTCTATGCTATAATATGTTTTTTTATTCAATGAGGGCGCCACTGGACGAGACCTAAGTAAGAACAACATAGATACCAAGACATGTTAACTTGTAGAGATATAAACATAAAACGATGTCATTGATTTCTCTTTCAATAAACTTTTAAAAGTGAATACGTTTCTGTAGTTTTTTATTACTATTATTACTATTGTTTTCCGTCTAGCTTAAATAAATATGTTTGGTTCAGTATGTATAAAGCTAAATAATAATTAAATCAATAATTTTTATTAAATATTGATATTATAAATTTTATTTAAGTGTGACGCGACTCTGTAGCTTTTCTGTTCGTTTGCATTGACTATACGTTGACCCCAGGTTACCTATTAGGCGCTAATTTCAAATTTTACAAATCGAGCGTCGAGTGTCAATTGAGGGGCGCGGGGTGATTGGGCGGAGCCATTTTAAAGCTTCACGATCGAGGTGTCGCCTTAACATTCATAGCTCTATTATTATCATCTTAATAATTTATAGTAATAAATACTATCTTCAATAAAAAGCTACATGGTTGTAGTAAGTACTATGAAGTAGCATAATACAAAGGCTATGCATAATTTGTAGTAGTACCAAGGGCGCTAATGGAGTCACATAATACTCGTATGTTAACATATTGGGGTTTACTTTATTTTACTCGTATCCTTTTGGTTGTTTTTTTTTGTACTACCATAATAATAATTGAGCTCTCAGTTAAGTTCGGTCTTTCATGTTTCCCGACGTTGTATGAAAAAAAATTACTCGACTGTTTCCGCTTATGTCTATATTTTCTACTTGAGATTGAGTTCTGAAAATTTTCTCTTAGAGGCACTGATCGAATTAATGCTTAATATATTTAAAATCTGCACTAATTAGAGCTAAGTTTGAAAATTAAATAATTTAACGCGGCGTAAATATATACGTAAAAAATAAGGCGCAAAAAATGCAGTAAATATCAACATAATAGGTACTTATATCCAAGGACGCGTTTACTACTTATCTCTACATTATAAATTTGGCTATAGGTACCTACATCCGACAACAAGGAAAATTTACAATCTCATATTTTTTTTATCTATATAGAAGTATTATATATCATTTTTTTCGAGGGAGTGGCTCTGCGTCATATTACTTTAGTTGCCTACTAAAAATACGTTACTATAATAGTTATACGAGGAAGGACAAGACATGGTCATGTTATAGCAGAAGGTAATGTTTCAGGAACCGGTGATCGTGCACGAAAAAGATATTTTTTTTTTTAATCGGGCCCTCCCAAAATGTCGTCAGTGCGCCTGATGGAAAACGTCAATGAAAACCAGATGAGAGAACAGCCATCACAGTGATTACCGCTGTGCTGACTGTCCCCCCCTTGACTGCCCGCTAAGGTGCCTCTTCACACCTCGTCTGAACGACCCAGGATTATAGGAGGAGGGGAACACATGCGCCGAAAGCGATTTCCACATTTTGACAGTCCGACAGAGAAATGAGTCGCTGAATCTCTTAGTACGAAAGTTCAGCGACCCAACTCTATGTGGAAGCGATCTCAGTCCAGCACGAATGTTCCGGAGGAAGGAGGGACGAGATTGAAAAGCTCCTTAGAACATTCGCCATGGTAAAAACACTCAAGCTACCAATATCCCTACGCAGCTGAAGAGGTTCAAGGGGGTTAGTGACCTCAGCGCTATCTATGATGCCATAGACATAACGCTCTCGATATAGTCTTTGGGGTTGAGGTCGCCCCTGATATTGCTACCGAGGATAGTAAGGCTATCATGTATCTGCAAAGGGGTACTCTGAAGAGAGGGAAGAGGGTAGAATGGAGTGACCTTGGCACTAATTGCGCAACCCTGGGTTTTCTTGGCATTGAACTCAACCAAGTTGTCAGAAACATCGTGAAATACGATCTAACACCTGGTCGAGTTCAACGACAAGTGTACGTCTTTCATCCTCTACTTTGGCCTGTCTTACAGCGGGTCGTCCAACTTTTCGCGCATGAACCATACTATCATCTGCATAGCAATGAATGTTACCAAGTGATAACATGTCATTGATATGCAGCATAAACAAAGCGGGCGACATGACTGATCCTTGCGGGACCCCGGCGTTCATACGTAGAAACTGAGATGACTGACCGTCGCAAAGAACTCGTATGCTGCGTTTATGGAGAAAAGCAGCGATCTAAGCGCATAAGCGAGGTGATAGACCATATGCTAGAAGCTCGGAGAGAAGCGTGCGCTGCCAAACCCGATCAAAAGCTTTGGCAATATCTAGGCTAATTCCAAAGATTCGCCGTGCTTGTCCATAGTTTCACCCCACAGGTGAGTTACGTAAGCTAGAAGGTCACCCGTAGATCGATTTGGTCTGAACCCGTATTGACGATCATTAATTAACGAGTGATCCTCCAGGTAGCGCATGAGTTGCGTATTTATTATCCGCTCAAATACCTTACAGAGAATAAAGGTGCTATGGGTCGGTAGTTGGCAGGGTCAGACCGATCACCTTTTTTGGGGACCGGTTGAATGTTCGCCTCTCTCCAGGCCACCGGCACGATTCCCGAGGCGTACGACATTCTATATAAGCGACTTAGCACAGGAGAAAGTTCACTCTCTCCGACAGGCCCTTAAGGCACGAACCCGCGTGTTCGATTTGTTTCGCCAGCGACGTCCTGAGCCGAGGTCCGACCCCTCTCGGGGGCCCTTAGGCTGTCGCTTAACTTTGTTTTCCTAGGCTGTGGCGCCTCACGCACGCCCGCCTCTCTAGTCCGGTGACGTAGTGACAGCCCACTCGGGGCTAACTACATAGTCAGGTCAAAAAAAAAAAAAAAAACGGCCAGTTTTCGTTGCGTGCACACGCATCGACGCTCGCCATCTTCTCTCTCGCTCGCACCTGCAGCCTTCTCTGTCGTTGTGAGTATACACCGCGCTGACTGTACAGTCAAGGCGCCGTTCGCATTTTTTGCGAGTTTTGTTTGCAACAGAGAATAAAGGCGGCGGTTGTTTGCACAACTTGTAATCAATTGCCCGCGTAGTATCGGTGGAAACCTACTTGTAGGTGCCATACGAAACCCCGATAGGCGTTGACCCGACACGCTGCTGGGTTCCTTCAGAACCCAGCAAAGTCGGCCGACCCGAGCCCAGTGCACTTGGCTCTTGCCAAGGGTGACGGTCCTTTTCTGTGCCTACTAGAGTAGCTGCAGTTAAAATCAACCTCCGTCGCCCCCCTGCCCCTCGGCAGGGAGGTTTGCTTCGCCAATATGGCGCAGTTTGATAGCACTACGCTACAAGCTATCCTTCCCATTATTAAGCAGATCGCTTTGACTCTGCGCTCCACCCCCGACGTCGACATCGACCTCCCTCACCCTCAAGGCCTGCACCACCTCCTCCCCCGCCTCCCCTGTGTCCTCTCCCGCCATCCCTGTGTCCTCCCCTGTCCCTTCCCTCGCCTCCCTAGCCGCTCCACACAGCGTCCCAGCCTCCCCCGCGTCTTCTGACGCCCCCGCCTCCCCTGCCGTGGAGGTACTTTCCTCCCCCGCCTCCCCTGCCTCTTCTGAGTCCGACAACTCGGACATGGAGCTTGATAGCTCCATCCCTCCCGCCCAAAGGACTATCAAACGTCCAGCCCTCAGTGACGACGATGAGCAAGGCTCATACACCGTCGTCACTCACACCCGCCCTAAAAAGCCTTCAGCAAAGAAAAACCGGCGTGCTCGCTCTGCCTCGCCGCAGAGAGCATCCTCCGCCGCGTTTCAGCGCCCCGCCATCCCGGCTCTAATGAGCATAGATGTCCCAGCGCCTTCAGCGCTTGACACCGCCGCTGCCCGCGGCACCTCCTCCTCCTCCTCCGCCACCGCCAAGCCAGCGACTCGCTGTGCACCGGAGGTGCCGAGAATCAAACCCCCGCCGCCTATATTCCTCAGGGATAAGGCTAGGTGGGGTGAGGTTCAAAAATGTGCGCTGATAAAAAAGTGCATTTTACAAAGGCCACAAATACCGGCGTGGCCATAAAAATTGAGGTCCCCTGTATCTCCGCATACAGGGGCCTCACAGCCATTCTGGCGCAAATTAATGCGCCCTACCACACTTACGCCCTCACAGAGGAGCGTAAAGTCCGTGCGGTACTCAGAGGAGTGCCGCACGAAATCCCGGCCGAGGAAATCCGGGCTGACTTAGTCGGTCAGGGTTTCCCTGTGGAGGCTGTACATAAAATGTACAGCCGCTCGGGCCGTACTTACCCGCTGGCGTTGGTGGTTTTAACCAACAACGGCGAGGCGAGAGCCATATTCAAAGAGACCCGCACGGTGTGCGGGATCTCTAATATTACAGTAGAGCCGCCCCGCAAGACTGGCATGCCGGCCCAGTGCCACCGCTGCCAGTTATACGGACACGCGGCTCGAAATTGTACGGCTGCGCCCAGGTGCGTTAAGTGCCTGGTGCCGCACCTTACCAAAGACTGCGGTCGCACACGCGACCAGCAGGCCTCCACGCCCCCGGCGTGCGTACTCTGCGGCCAGACTGGCCACCCGGCCAACTACAGAGGCTGCCCGCGCGCGCCTCGGCCGTCCCCCTCCCAACAGTCCCGCAAGGCCGCCAACGGCCGAGGTGGGGCCCAAAGTGGCCTCAAGGCGCCCACGGCGAGCCACTTCCCGCCTCTGCCTGCGGCGGCCAAGTCCGGCACCACGCCTGCGTGGGGCCCAAAAAAGGCTGACTCTGCGCAACCGAAAACCCAGGCCTGGGGGCCTCAATCCGCCAAACCCGCGCCCACTGCCACTTCAGCCGGCCCGGGGATGCTTAGCTTCCCCAAGGTTGATGTGGCTGAGGTCACACAGTTCCTGCAACTGTATAAAAGCAGTGACATCATCGGGCGGATGGAATTATTCACCCGCTATCACCATCTCATCCTTGCATTTAATTAAATGCCTCCAGTAGTAGGTAACTCAGTGGTACCGAACACCGCCGTGTCGGCTGCACCTGGCCGGACCAAATCGAAAGGGCTCTCGCTTATTTCATTTAATACGCGTAGTTTACGTCCTAACATTCTAGAACTGAAGGAATTTGTACGTAGTAGGGACATTGACCTGCTGCTCCTTCAGGAAACGTGGCTCAAACCCACTGACCGGAAGGGGCTGTCGATTCCCCAGTACACTTTAGTTCGGAATGACAGGCCGCGCGACCATAGAGGCGGCGGTACTGCTATCTACTATAGACGAGCACTTCATTGCTCAACTATAGATACTCCTCCTTTGAGTAGTATGGAGGCCACAGTATGTAAGGTGGCTATGACAGGACATCAGTCCATACTCATAGCGTCCATCTACATACCGAGCGGGACAATCCCACTAAGAAGCGACTTTGAAGCGCTCTTAGCACTAGGCAAGTCTGTCATTCTCTTTGAAGACTTTAACTCCAAACATACAGACTGGACCTGTCAGTCTTCTAACTCCAGTGGCAGGAAGCTACTGGAGATTACCCAAGCCCTAGATCTGGACGTCCTGTGTCCTTTCTCGCCCACACACTACCCTGATCGGGTGGACGCCACTCCTGACGTACTAGACTTTGCGCTAGTCAAAGGAGTGTCGCTTCAGCTCAGATCAATCGAGCCTCTCGATGATCTGGGTTCTGACCACCGTCCAGTCTCACTGGTAATGGGGCCGTTGGATCCCCACCCCTCCTCCACCAACAAGACCTTCACCAACTGGAAAGGTTTTAAGGCCACCCTAGAGGCAGCCTTTGATGCCCCAGATTCACCGTACGCTCTCACGTCCGACTACTTCGATAGTCCGGACAAGATTGACAGTGCGGTGGATTCTCTAACCAAACTGGTTCAATCAGCTGTTCAGGACAACTCGCGGGTAGTGAAGGTGGATAACCGCCGAAAACTACCGCAGGCTGTCAGGGACCTGATTAAAGCCAAAAACGCAGCGCTCCGCAGAGCCAAGCTGTATCCCACCCCGTCTAACAGGACGCTCGCGAACCGCCTTCAGCGGCAAGTGAGGTCCTCTCTCTCCGACCTGAGGGAAGAGCGATGGGGCGACCTCATGGAGAATATAGCTCCCTCTCATGTTGCGTACTACAAAGTAGCGAGAGCACTGCGTAGTGACGTAATAACTTACACCCCACCACTCCACCGTCCCGATGGCACTATCGCCTTCGAGGACGAAGAGAAAGCCGAATGTTTCGCTGACAGCATTGCTTCACAATGTTCTGTCAGCACGCAGCCATGCAACGCTGCACACGTCAAATCAGTGGAGGAGGAGGTCTTACATAAGAGCTCACTCCCTCTCACTGTAGACCCCATCACAGTGTCCAATGATGAAATTAGTTCCTTCATCAAAGGACTAAACCCCCACAAAGCCCCAGGCGCTGATGGAATTTCAAATAAGGCGCTAAAGAACTTCCCAGCCCAAGTGCTGACGCTCTTAGCCCTTATATTCAACGCCTGCTTCGACCTGTGCCACTTTCCAACCGCCTGGAAAGATGCTACGGTCATTGGTATACCTAAACCGGGTAAACCACTCAACAACCCCACTAGTCACCGCCCCATCAGTCTACTTAAGGCGATGGGGAAACTTCTTGAGAGAGTAATGCTCGCTCGACTGAGAGAGCATCTCTTCTCAAATGGTCTCATAATAGACAACCAGTTCGGCTTTCGCTCCAAACACTCTTGCCCACAGCAAGTCCACCGCATAGTCGAGTATACATTCTGTGTACTAAGTATCGGGAATTTGTCAATAAAACAAAAAATACAAATTATTCATCTAAATTTATTTTATCGCCTTCAAAGTAGGCCCCATCGCTTGCAATACAACATCTCCACCGCTTCACCCAGTCTTCCATACATTTTTCATAGGCTATTTGCGGTATGGCCTTTAGCTCATTCAGCGAATTTTCTTTTATGGCTTCTATCGACTCAAAACGTTTTCCTCGAAGTGGTAATTTTAACTTGGGAAATAAAAAAAAGTCAGACGGAGCCATATCAGGTGAATACGGTGCTTGGTCGAGAACTTTTGTTGAATTTTTCGCTAAAAACTCTTTCACTATAATGGCTGTGTGTGATGGTGCATTATCATGGTGCAGCATCCATGAGTTGTGTTGCCACAAATCTGGACGTTTTCGGCGGATACTCTCACGCAAACGCTTCATGACGCCTAAATAATATTCTTTATTCACTGTTTCTCCCTCTGGAAGGAATTCGGAGTGAACCACACCACGGTAGTCAAAAAAAACTGTCAGCATCACCTTGATTTTGGAGCGACTTTGCCGCGGTTTTTTGGGTTTCGGCTCGTTTTCGAGACGCCATTCTGAAGACTGTTGGCTTGTTTGCATGTCGTACTCATAAACCCATGTCTCGTCGCCAGTTATTATACGTTTCATAAAGGTCGGATCCGTAGAAGCTCGGGAAACCATGTCTTCAGCGACATGCTTTCGCTGCGCTTTTTGAACAAAATTGAGCTCTTTTGGAACTAGTCGAGCGGCGACGCGTTTCATGCCTAAAATGTCAATGAGAATGTTGTGGACGGACTTAAAAGATATGTTCACCTCACTAGCCAACTCTCTCAGACTCATACGTCGATTTTCGAGCACTAGCTTCTTGATTCTGTCGATGTTTTCTCTGGTCGTAGCGGTTGAAGGTCTACCAGAACGAGGCAAGTCTACTACTACTTCTCGGCCTTCTTTAAAAGCCTTATACCATTCATAAGCCCTTGTTTTCGATATACACGATTCGCCGTAGGTATTTCGCAACATTTTTAGTGATTCACCACATGAAATATCATTTGAAACACAAAATTTAAGGCACACTCTTTGTTCAACAATATTTTCCATTGTAAAAATCGCCGAGGACTCAAAACTATGACCAACAAAAAGTGTAGTTTAAAACAAATTAAATGACAGATCCCGCTCAAATTTTGCGCGCTAAATCAGTACAGTGCTACCAACATGCAGTAAAAAAATTAGAACGACCTCTTTTACGCGGGTCTTTTTATTGACATATTCCCGATACTTTTTACACAGAGTAGTATCTCGAGCGGTTTTTATCCAAAGCGTCAAAAGACAGTAGCTGTCTTCTTTGACGTGGCCAAGGCTTTCGATAAAGTCTGGCATGGAGGACTTATATACAAGCTTTACAAGCTTCATATCCCAGACCGACTTGTCCGCTTAGTGGCCTCCTACCTCAAACATCGCTCCTTTCGTTTTAGACACGAAGGAGTGCTCTCAACCCCACGCCCACTCAAGGCTGGGGTCCCACAGGGCTCTGTTTTGGCACCCCTGTTGTATATATCGTACACAAACGATATTCCCACCCCTCCCAAAGGCGTTGAGCTCTCGCTCTTCGCCGACGACACAGCCCTCTACTCAAAGAGTGTGCAAGTGTCATCTGCGTTAGCCAAGCTTCAAACCTCAGTTACTGAGTTAGGAAGTTGGTTCAGAAAATGGCGCATAGAGGTGAACCCGGAGAAAAGCTCCGCAGTTTACTTCTGTGCGAGACGCAAACTCCCACACAATACTCCCCGCCTGCGTATGCTGGGGGCGTCAGTCCCCTGGAAACGCACGGCGAAGTATCTCGGAGTCACTCTAGACTCCAGACTCTCTTTTGTCCCCCACATTCGAAAGGTAGTTAGTACCGCCAGATTTTATCTGAACCGACTCAGCCCTATGCTGGGAAGGCACAGTAAAATGTCCCTCAGAAATAAGCGAACCCTGTACAAGGTTTGTATAAGGCCGGTGATGTCGTACGCGTCTCCGGTGTTCGCTCATGCCAGTCCTGCAACCATTAATAGGCTGCAGACCGTCCAAAACGTCTTTTGTCGTCGAGCCACCAATGCTCAGTGGGCTCAGCGTAATGCTGAACTCCACCGTGACCTCCAACTCCCATCTATCCAAAAACACTTTCAACTCCTGTCAAAGCGTTTCTTCGAAACCGCTGAGACCCATCCTAACCCGCTCATCCAGCAGGCTGCGTCCTACAGCCCGCCACAGCCTCCTTTATCCCGATACCAAAACCGCAGGCCACGTAGTGTCCTCTTAGATCAACCAAATAAAATTTCGAGAGCTTTGGACCGCTATGCAGCGGCCGAAGCCTCCTTAGGGCAACACTCCTCCACCATGTGAGCACCCTTCTGGTCGCTCGGTTTAGGCGCTTATAGGGTCCAGGGTCGGCGTCCTCAGGAGGAAGTCGACCCTTCTCTAAGCGTATGCTCTTATTAGAGTGACGCTTGCGTCACCCCGTTCCCCTGGTGTGATCGCTTCAGATGAAGCCTTTGTAGCCTTCCCGGCTAGAGGCAGTCCCAGGGGGTGTTTTAGTCGGTGGAAATCCGACATAATCAGTTCGTTCGCACGAAATGGTATCTTTGAAAGATTTCACCTCCTCCCTCCCGTTTTCCGGAGGGTGCCCCTCACGGAGGAATGACCAATGCACACCCGGGTGTGGGTTGGTCCTTCCTTTGTGGGTCTTCAACTTTCTTGGGCGAAAATAAAAAAAAAAAAAAAAAAAGGAGAAAGTTCAGGGGCACAGTTCCTGAGTACCTACCATGGCCGGGATACCAATAAATGTTAAAGAAGCGAGTGAGGTGTATAAGTCGGTTCGAGACTGAACGAAGTATTATCTTTGTTTTTTGTATTTATGTGGAGGTATATTTGAGGTGAATAATAAGTTTTTTATGTTATTATTTTATGTTGCACACAATATAAATATTTGTCTATAAGGTGTACCAGCAAATAATACAAATTTTCAGCTATGATTAAATGAATATTTTGATAGTTTAGCAACATATCGAATCATATTGTTTTCTCCTTTAAACTTTCATTTTTGCTATGCGACAACAAATTCCTATTGATATTCCTGTCGTTTCATGGCCTAATGCTATGCGATGTATCAGGCACTACAAAAAGAAATGATTTTATCTGTATATTTTTTATACAAATTTATACATTTTGAGGTGAATAATTTCTACGGTCTTACTTTTATGGTGCTCAACAATGATCAGCCTAATAGTGAGCAACTACATCTGTAACTGAGGTGGCACTCATCATTCAATATTGTATAGATATGTGTAATTAAGATTGTATTACTGTTCGCTTTGTTAATATATTATAACAAATAAATAGAGATTGTCTTACACATGAAACAACAATTTCGGCTTATACGAATACAAACGAAACCAATACTATATCTTGTGTGATATATTAAACAAGTATAACTGTGTACTCGTAATAGTCAGTTCATAACATCATTAATTTTTAAGCTTGTGTTATGAGTACTAGACAAGTGATAAACATATGTAAATACATTTTTTTTTTGTAAATACATACTTATTATACACAGAAAATACCCCGACCAAGACAAACAGACATGTTCATGCACACAAATGGTTGTCCTGTATGGGAATCGAACCTACGAGCGTTGGTGTCAACATAACACTGGTGTTCTAACTCAAAATTGAAGTATCGTCTGTTTTTCGATTAACCGACATTAAAAAGCGTGATGTACGCCTTTTTGGTGCTAAAAAGTAAATGTAAATATAAGTTAAAAAGGGTCCGCCTGTATGTACTTTGGTCATTCACAATAGTCACTCGGTCAGTCATAAAAAAGTGACTTAATTTTGGACAATCCTGGATTAATTATCAAGAAAATAATTTAATTAGTTCAAAATAAAATATATCATAAATAAATAAATATTGTCAGACAAATTACACAGCGCCATCTAGCTCCAAAGTAAGCAAAGCTTGTATTATGGGTACTAGACAACTGATAAACATACGTAAACACATTTATTTTTGTAAATACATACTTATTATACATAGAAAATACCCAGACCAAGACTGTGTGTCGTGTGTGGGAATCGAACCCACGAGCGTTGGTGTCAAAGTAGCGTAACAGCGCGTTCCACCCAGTGGTAGAACGCGCTGTTACGCTACTTTGACACCACCGAGCTCGTCTAAATATAATGAATTTAATCTGTACACGAAAGTTCAAGCTAAAAATCCACCGGATGTCAATTCATTCTAATGATAAAGTACGCATTAGTAAAGCGTTACATAAACTGCGTAATATATTTTCCAAATATATATTATTAAATTCCCACAAATCATCTTTTTTGAAATAGGTCACCTCAGTTCTAATTCATTATTTCGTTAATGTATCAGATTTCACCAAAAGTATTTTTCTAGATTATTATGGCGATACGTGTGGAGGTCGTCCGCCAGTAACGACTATATGTACGCCGATCCTTAATCATCATATTTCACTATGACGCCAATTACTTAACTGTGATTACATATACACTCACACAATGTGTGACACATTCCCGGTGTTCTATTTCATTAGCTAGAAACCTGACGTTTGATTCTTGTGGCATTACCATAACACTACCGCATACATACATGATCAGGTGACTACTTTACATGTTCATACAATCAAATATCCTTGTGTGTTTTCCAGTAGGTATAAATATTTCAGACGTGTATGTACACGACACGCCCGCCGCTGTGTTTGTATGTGTGCCAGAAGGCTTGTTTGTGTTCTACTTGGAGGTCATATGAAGTGATTGGAGAACGCACCAAACACTGTTTTTATCGATTCAATGAACGCTTTATTTAACACTCGTTAACATGGGTTTGGGTCACTTGATTGGTACCTGTCACAATTTATTTTCAGCGATGAGGTAATTACGGCTTCTAGTGAAATTTTCCAAATGCGTAATACCTACCTGAAATTATTTTTATAAACAACGTTTTACATATCTGGTCGCTAGAAATAGAGTTTCTGTACCCAAAGAGCGCCAATGGAACTTATTACTGTAGCTGCGCTGTCTATTCGTCTGTCTGTCAAGGCTAAACGCTTGCTCTTTCGAACCCTAATAGGTAGACACTTAAATTTTTCTCACATATATAGTATGTTCCTGCAGTCGCTATTGAAGGTGGTCCTCATACAAGAAACTGCTTTTTCAACGTTACTTTATACGGTGGTCTGGAACCTCTCTGGAACCCTTTGACTGCGAGTCCGTCTCGCAGTTAGTTACAGTTTAAAAAACCGGCTAACTGCGAGTGCATTTAGTAGATACTATCTACTAAATGCAGTGCTGTGATATGTTCTCATGTTGACGTTTTTTGCCTGTTCTGATACTCGTATTAAGTACAACTGAAAATATAAACATTTTGGCAATTTGAACAAAAGTACATACGAGTACTTTGTGGGATTAAAATCTTAGTAATGCCGTCTCTGATGTATCTGTTCTTCACCGTAAACCGGGCGGGGCACCACCGCTCCGGTGGCTTGCCTTTCCTGTTATGTATAAATATTAAATACACGCAGAGACGATCGCTGCGAGAGCAGACCCTGGTCTCCGAAGAGAAAGCGTAGGACGCGACTGAGATTAACGCTCGTATGATGCTGATGACACGGTGAGACGACCATGGTAGCGATGGCGGTTGTATGCATCGTCTGTTATGATGACTTGCCATCGCAAATACGATCGCATCAGCCGATGCAGAGACAGCTAGAGCAGCCAGGATAGCGACATCATTCATCTACTAGTGATAGTGGGTGGGCGCCTCCGGTCGGGGTTAGTTCCATGGACCATGGACTAGCTGGTGGCGGTAATCACACTTAGATAAAATTGCCTGTAAATTTGACTGCCTGCAAAATAACATAGGAATCTGCTGTAAAAAAATTATATTGTCTTTAACAAAATGTTCAAGTTTTTGCGTGTATGTATCATTAGCATTATTGGCATCGAGTGCTTAGCTAGCTTGTTTTTGAGGAAAATACCGGAATACTAATTTAGTACAAATGTAGCTTCCTCGTTTTTGTTAGGTCACCGCAAGTTGAACATGTTTAATAAATGCATATAATAAACAAAATATTAGCCGGCAAGCAAGAGTTGTGATCAAGTGAGCAGAATGGTTCACCTAAATCGATATGGGCTCATTTTAAAAGAGGCCCGTTTCGCTCCCCTATACTACGATGTTAGACTTTGTTTATGATCACTCAGAAATATCATTAAAATAAAACGACTTTTTTATGACATTTACCTAGGCCACATTTTATACTGATTGCTATAATGTCTAAATATAAATAGACAAATACAAAACAATACCTTTTTCCTTTTTTGTCAACCGATTTTCATCTATTTTTCGATATGTTTTGTATAATATTGACCAGCTTTAGTGTTATCAATAGGAAAAAGTGGAAACAGTTTTTCAATAATGATTATCGTTAACTTTAGATCTGTAGTTTTAGAGTTATATTTTTGTTTTTGGAGTTTACTCCTTAAGAAGCGATTTTGAGTTATGAGGCCTGGTACGGAAATTTTATGAGGAGTAAAATTGAGTGAACAATTGAACGCGTTAATAAAAAACGTTACGCCCCTTCGATTAAAAAGAGACAAACATATTCATCTGTAGGAATAAACGTGCGAGAGAGCGAGATAGAAGTGTCTAAAGGATTTAACTGAGTTTTTTTATATAACGTCGGAAGACACACGGCCCGTCTGATGTAAAGCGGTTACCGTAGCCTATGAACGCTTGTAATACATTAAGTATCACTCATAAGAAAAATCAAAGATAAAGGCGTACGCGAAGACAAAAAATGGATTCGAGTTGTAACGAAGAAGAATACGAAAAACACGTAAATGCGGTTAGTTTGTAAGTGGTGAACTGTAGTTCACGTTTATGAATAATATAAATTTTATTCTTATTATTTCAGAAGATGCATTAATTTACCCTCTTTTTATATATTATCATAATCATAATTTGTAACTCTCCAGTCATGCGTCGGAGCTGACACACACACATTTTTTTATCTTCCCTAACTTTTACTTCTTAAGTTTATTATAAAACCTAACTTTGTGGCTGTAACAAAACATTTGCTCATATTAGTATTTATGTTACCCGCAAGTAATCGGTTAACATTTTACGTACCTACGGTCATAGACGTACCAAATAAAAAAGTTTTTTATTACGTCTATGCCTACGGTGCACGTCTTTTCTAATTTGACATTACTCACGTTTAAGATTATCACGAGATGCTGCAAAGTACTTGAATGACTCGACATTTTGTCAACTTCGCGAATACTTTTCGATCTGTTATCGACCTTGGCGACATCCAATGCATAAACTGAAAAAATAGTGACGTCAACGTGTGTGATTTGACGCACGTCGCCTAATATATCTTCGTTATGGCCTATCAAGTTTTTTGTGAACTCCTGCGTTCAATTGACCCTCATTGAGAACGCGCGTGTGTGATGGCACATCCCTCATGCAATGTTTAATTTTACAGAAATAATTAATAATATACATTAAATGAAGTAAGCGAAAACTTACTTTATTTAATATATATATATTATTAATAACTGAAGACTGAATTATGCCCTATGCCGATAGGAAATATAAAAATATATTATTACTGACTCTGCTAAAATATTATGCAGTTTCTTTGTCCGTGCCGTGAACCATTAAAATTCAAATCGTTAGTAAAATCCAAAAGTGCACATCCGCAAGTGCAATACAGACTATGTGCACTAGAAATTTATATTATAGTTGATAATAAAATACGATAAAACGACAGAGGGCTCACTAAGGCAAATAAACCAACCATGGGTATAAATAAAGGCTATATATAAAGGCTTATGTTATATAAGTCCCAAGTCAGACCGCATATGGAGTACTGTAGCCACCTTTGGGCGGGAGCACCTGGATACCAGCTAGGACCTTGTGACTCGATACAGAGACGAGCTGTGAGGATTATCGATGATCCTGGACTCACACACGGCATTGAGCCCTTGAGTTTGAGAAGAGATTTTGCTTCCCTTTGCGTGTTCTACCGGCTGTATAATGGA
Organism: Pyralis farinalis; assembly: GCA_947507595.1. Lineage (NCBI taxonomy): Eukaryota > Metazoa > Arthropoda > Insecta > Lepidoptera > Pyralidae > Pyralis > Pyralis farinalis. The sequence continues at coordinate 19,988,682 of OX382259.1, read as the reverse complement.
TTGTGTTCTGAGGAGTTGTTCGACATTATACCAACAGCCTCGTTTTACAATCGCACAGCTCGCCGGCGGCTGGGAGTTCATCCGCACACACTGGAACCGCAATGGTCGCGCACTGTGCGCTTCACGAGAAGTTTTCTACCGAGAACTATTATGTTGTGGAATGAGCTCCCTGCCGAAATTTTCCCAAGGGACTACAGTATGGGGTTCTTCAAGAAAGGCGTGAAGAGGTTCTTACAGGGTCGGCAACGCAAGAGTGACACCCCTGGTGTTGCAAATGCCCATAGGCTACGGTAACTGCTTACCATCAGGCAGGCCGTACGCTTGTTTGCCACCTTAGTGGTATAAAAAAAAAAAAAATGAACTTACAGTTAATCATTGAGGAGTTCGTATAACTATTTCCTCCCTCTATCAACGTATTATTGTATTTTTATCAGAAATGCACTCGGCTATATTTCACGATGATACAATAAATACAATTTGTTGAAAATCGCCTTTTTTAGATTTCATTTTAAAGATGCAAACTTAAGCCTCCACCATCCTACTATCAATAGACCATACCACTTTACTGTATTATTTACGAATTACATTCAATTGTCTAATTTCTTAGTGATAGACCAAGGAAAAGTGGCCGACCTTCTACATATAATAAAAATAAAAAATGTTAGACTTCTTTATCTAAAAAGTCTAAAAAATGAGCGACGTACTTCAAATAATTTGTGTAAGTAAACCTTTTTAATAATTAAATTATATGGTGAATTATACTGTGAAGCAATGATATTCCAATCGTATAAAAAATTATTGTCAAACTAGGTCAAGAAATATGTAGCGTGTAATCAAATCACACACACCTACAATTGTAAACATAATATAATGACCAACTAACGGAGGCGCATATTGTTTTTCAAAGGTAATTGGTAGAACAAGTACTTGTCTCTACATAACACAAATTGCGTGTAATTTGATTTTTGTTCTTGAAATCTAAGGTTAAGTGTTTACTGAAACACACACCGCGCGCACCGTAGAAGTACCTAAGTGTCAAAATGGAGGTGAATTTGACTGTACCAATATTCATCGTTATGGTAAAGTTAATTTGGTTAAGGTGTTGTGCTATGTCATACAAATGAAACGCCATATGTGTCAACATTGGCACAACTAAATTAGTAATTATGGCATTTATATGTTCATTCTGTCTACAATGTGATTCGTGTTATGGACACACCCACGATATCAGGCATGAGGTTTACATTATGCCTATGTCGGACAGTGTGTCGGTCATCAACAACACGTGACGTGGCATATTGCCAACTCAGAATGGCACGGCACGGCGCGGCAGTAGGATAATATTTTTACTTTTGTGAGAGCGAAACGAATGTCACGAAATCGAAAAAGTTGTGCTCGTATTATGTATGTCTTGGAGACATTCTATTCGCTCTCACCATCAGGATAAAAAAGATTAAAAAGAAAAATCGCAATCGCGCTTTAGTCACACGTGTTTTTATCAATTACAAGATTTGATGGAAATAGGCCCAAAAACGTTAATAGAATCTATAAAACACAATTTAGCATAGCATTACGTTGTACCTATATATCAATTATATATAGCTTTTCTTGAAGAAATAACTTGTATATATAATATGCAAGTTATTATCTCTAACTTGTATGCAAGTTCGGCAGGGATCGACGAAAATGTGGGTCTTTCACATCGTCAAAAATTTAAATAATTTTTTTAATGGCAAGAGAAAGAATGCTGTAAAGTAGGTACCTATACAATAAATATGCTTAATGGAAGTGATAGAAAATTTTAAACAGATTTTTTTCTGTGCCATACAAAGTGATATTTAGAAATTATTTCTCTATTGTTTCTCTAATATTTTATTGTATGTATTACCTAATAACCATACCATTGTAAATAGGTATACAGTGTGTTTTAAGTCTTAAGAAACAAATTAAAATTTCGAAGTTTTTATGTTACATATAGTATACAAGGTTATCTAACATGTACCAATAGAGTTTGCCGAAAATTTCCCTAATTTGAGTAGTGGCTCTCATACAAGTACCTAAATATGTACCTACATATATCGAAAACGTACTAATAACTTCTGTAGCAAAGGTGCAAAAAAATAATCAACCACAATCAAATTGGTCGGGTGTTTGCAGCAGGTTGCCTCAGGAATTCTAGGAACTGGCGAGCGTAGGTACATAAAAAAGTTTTGAGTGTTAAAGAAGCGAGTTGAGTGTGTAAGGTCAACCAATTCATGTGGTGGGTTCTCTCTCGTAAGGGACTTGGCGTGTATATACATATAAGTAAGTTCTGAAAAAAAATAGGTTATCTAATTATATAACTGAATGTCTAATCGAAATGTAAAAAAAATCAACGTTATTTATCTCATATAAAATTATTGAACATTTCGTAGTTACTTTAGAGTAGACGCAATAAACTTTAGAGACAATGAATGAAAATATATGGTAAATTTTTCTTCCCATCACAAATTAAAAATGAGCCATTTTTCAGCTTATGTTAGTTATTAAGAGTCAGAGAATTTAGATATAGTTGTTAGAAAATATTGAAACATTTAGCATGTTAGACAGAGAGTTAGAGAAACAGGTAGCATTTATTACAAATGAAAGATTTTAAACGTTAGTATAAATAAATTAATATTTTTCAAATATTCTTACTGCACATTTTTTATAATTAAGGAGGTATATACTTAATTAAAATATTGCATCCATTAAATTTTAGATAGGTACATCACATGTTAGAGAGATTTAAGCAATATTAGTAACCCTACCAATTGATACTGTACAATACAAGGTATTAAAATAATTAGAATTTAACTTGTTAGAGAAGTAAAATTTAAAAAAAATGTTAAGATCTAGTATGGCAAAGAGAAAACAACTTTTGAAACTGTGGATGTGTGTTAAGAGATATCCAGTCTAAGTATAGAAGACTGTCCTTATAGGCTAAGGTAGTATCGGATATTCAGGCCCAATAATGTTTCTTAGCTCTGCCTATACCGTAAGGTACAACATTATATGAAAATGTACATGGATAGTTGTTTGTGAATGCTAAAGTTATTGTTTAGTAGCTGAAATATATTCATGTTCTGATCTATAGGTACACTATAAAAATATAGTCAGTCCCAAAAAAATATTATGCTTTTCAACCTTAAGCGTTTCTTAAATTAAGTCCATAATTACTACCTTTTTTGAAAAAGAAGCCATAATTGCCATGTATCTTCACCATTCAATGAATTGTTTTTAATTTTGTTTTTTACTACTCAAGTAATTTACTTGTTTACTTCAGGCAAAGTTTACAATGATAATTGATGATGATTTGATCATTAACATTTTTTCTTTCATTAGGTTTAAATTATCCTAATTGCGAATGTTACGAACTTGAACTGGGAAGTAGTTCTGACAATAGCACAAAAAATACACATTATCCAAAGATAAAAACCTCTTTGAGCGAAAAAAGAATATTCAAAATGTGTTATATTTGGGGTTGCCATAATGCCACATACAGGCATTTAATTTCCGGGACAATTCGAAGGTTACGAATTCGGTCGATAGGAAAATATACGTAAATGGATAATTATTTTTGTAAAGCTTTTTTTATTTATTTTACTATTTACTTGTAGTATTATAAAATCATACTATTTTATTTATATTAAATACTAACCTTAACATTAATCATGCAACGTAGTGTTAACCCCCGACGCAAACAAAAGTTGTAAGTTTGCCCGCTATGTGTGTGCGTAGCTCTTAAATGGGTGAACCGATTTGGATGCGGTTTTTTCTTATTTCAAAGCAGGTTTTCTAGCGGTGCTTCTTAGACATGTTTTGTTTCAAGGTCATCCGTTATTTTGTTAGCTGCGATAGGGATCTTAAATGCATAATGGGTATTTACTTTACTTTCCAACATATGTGTGACCTAAAATTTGAAATAATTAACTCGATTATTATAACGACAATTATTTGGCTCAGTAATTAAATCAAACGACAAACTACTGAAGAGGCATGTGCCATTGGTTCGGGCATGTAGAAAGTATGTAAGAAAAAAGAATTACGAAACAGATATACAACGCAAAAGTGGAAGGATGTAGGAGCCGAGGAAGGCCAAGATTTAACTACCATGGCTAAATAGACCGTGTCTTATCAGAAGGTGATGTCAGGAAGTCAGGAGCCTTAGAAACTGGCTGGAGTACATAAGAAGCAATGAATGTTAAAGAAGCGAGTGAGGTTTGTAAGGATCGAGTCGAATGACGCTCGGTACTCTCTGCCTACCCCGCAAGGGACATGGCATGAAGTTATAGATAGATAAACTACTTTTCTAAATATTTGTCACTGGATGTTGCCATATTTTGAAGATATTCTCCGTCAGTGCTTTGGAGAACAGACAATATTTCTGACAACAATGTTTCAGAAAAACTAGTGGTGGGTATTGAAATCCGGGGCATACTTAGTGCGCAAAATGACTAGGTAGTTTTAAACAACAAACAACAACGGCGCTTTGTCATTTAACGGCTCAATGAATAATACTTATCTACCTATAATTTCGGAGGTGTGTGTCGGTTATCAGTACAAAGCAAGCGAATAAGATTAACATGGATGAAGTCACGCGTCGACTGGCTTGGCATTATCAGTCACGAGTCGGCATGACGCGCGGGGGCTTGGTCGTGGCGACCAATCCGCGTCTGCCAACGGCAATGTGCGTCATACGGGGAATAAAGTAAATGTGGTGTAACGCTACAAAATAATACATTACAACTGAATTTTAACACTTTCTTTATTTAGGTATAATTTTGTCTAAACATAAAAATGAATTTGCGAAACTGAAATGATGTCAATATTAATTGTTGTATCATAATTTCATCATTAAACCTGGCAATTGAATCAGTTAGCTCTAATGACAATAAGTACATTAATATCGAACTGGTCCAATGACGGATGTCGGAGCTTTCACTATAGAAAACTGTGGTCGAAGGGTCGACGTTAGCCATAGGGATATTCAATGGTTTATAAATAAACCATCTATTTAATCCTAGTTCGGTCTCGTTGCGTTCTTATATGATATAATACAGGTAGCTTTTTTTTTTGTTTCGTTGAAGTACTTATTGCTTTAATTTTTTTTGTATAAAACATTAATAATAATGACAAATTGACTATCGATAATATTTTTCTAATACCCCTGTAGGTAACCTACGTTTTTGTACCATTCAGGTACAAAATATTATACAGCTATTGTTTTGCCGTTTGACTTAAAATATCAAAGTAGTTACGTCAGTTACGAACAACAAGTAGGTGAATAAGATAGTTACATAAACGGATAAAGGTCGCATTATCGCCGCATATCAAATGGGTCGTTGCTTCTTTATCGCCTGCGTGCTATACAAATAACAAGAAAGGAAATGAATAAAATGGGTGTGTACCTAAGTAATTGATGATTAATAAATACTGATTGTAATTTGGTTTGTCAGAATTCGCAATCTACTGATGCAATAATGTCAATAGGTGTGCCAAGACACGCAACGTATCGCAAGCCAAACCGCGTGCCAGTACCCACGCGCACGCCCCCGACGCGTCGGCGGCCGGCGCGGCGCCTTGTAGTGAGGTGCGTCTGCACCGACGAAGGCTTGCGGCAGAGTGGCGGCGCTACATGCGGTTGCCAGCGCCACACCTCCGCTTGCAATCCAACAATCATACATTATATATTATGTGTACATGGCTAGATGCAAACCTACTTTCTACAGTCGCTACTTGACGTCACTGACCTCTGGAGTAGTTTCAATTCGCACAAGCTAGAACACTTTGCACTGCCACGCCACAAACCATTGTTTAATATTAATATTGGGTACGATACACCGGTGTGACCTTCCATATGGTAAATGACGAGTTTAAAGACTCGTTGTTCAGGTAAAACGAATCATGAAGGCCATCAATCTAAACGTATAGTCAACCAGATAGGTATTAGTTGTTAACATGACTTTAAAAATGTTGAAATTATCTTATACTTACTTTATTATGTAAATAGCTTGGAGTTTGCTCCAACCAAAAAAATGTATGTCTCGAATCATGTATTTAACCTGGAGTGAATGTAATGTCCTTCAATGTTAAAGCAATTATGTATAACTTCAAGATTTAAGGGCGTTTTTAATGTGTAGATATTTACGTCAATTAATTTTTAAACGGTTTAAATTTCAAAATATGTGCTTTGAAATGTTAGTAAACAATTATCAAGAAAAGTTACACTAGTATTTACGTATAATAACGCAGATTAACAGACACAGGAAAGGTGGGCCCACAGGACTATTCTCGTCGAAATCCGGCCAGACTTAGTAAATACTTATGATTATTACGGAAGAGAACACCAATCTTCTAAGTTTGTTGTGATTAGTCAAGTACAAAGTCCCTGTCACTTGCCAATGCCACAGCATAATGCTACTAAACCGGTCTTGAACTGTCGTGATAATAATTTAATAGATAGCATAAGCTTGATACAAGGTGAGGGGAATACAATTTAAAAGATTCTTCACAAAAAATCTCATGTGCAACAAGCCAACCTTGACGCATAGAGTAAGGAATATAATCCTTGCTTAAGGTAATAGGTAAGTTTTGTAAGAAAGAGATGATAGAAATAAATTTGTATAAGTATAATGAAAATGACTAATATTAATATTATGATTCTGATATGTTTAGACGTTTTTACGTGATAGTCACAAACATTGATCTCATCTTTACGCTCATGTAAAGTTTTTGTTATATTTAAGGAAGATACGAGCGGTTGTCCGCGGCTCCGCTCGCGTGGCATATTTTTTTTATACAACGTCGGGAAATATACTAGGTAGAGTACGGCCCGCCTGATATAAAGCGGCTAACGTAGCCTATGAACACTTACAATACATTAAGTAGCCACCTCTGCTGCTAACACACCAATACCTTACGAGCTTACTGGTGACCTCACTGACACGCAGGAACACAACAACCCTCTGGGGATTTGTTGACTGCGGTTTTCTGTGAGGTGAAAGTATTTCCCACGACAGGCTGCTTTGATGCGCCCTACCTCTCTTAAAACACCTAGACCAAGACAAACATGTTCATGCACGTAGATCTTTGTCTTGTGTGGGAATCGAAACTACGAGCATTGCGATTTTAAGCGGTCTATGAGGCTATTTGACCCTCGCCCAAAAACACAAAGAAATGTACTTTCGCAAAATGCTATCGCATAATATTAGTACGGATACGTGAAATAGAATGGAGAAAATTTACCATTTCAGATATTCCAGCAACTCTAGATATTCTACGTGGTGGCTTATTGCGATCTGTGGAACAAGTTATTGATCTCGAAATTTATTGTGTCCGTATAGAGAGCAGACCGTCCGAGATCTCGACTCAGGCGCCACATTCCTGTTATATTGACTAGATTGATATAATTGTTGGCGATGAATAGCGGAATTTTCCGATTGTCTGAAGTGGAGCCATGTTTATTATGGGAGTTCAATTTTACTATTAGGATCAGACCAGATCGAGGAAACGGCCGCGAAAAAAAAATACTTAACAGTCTAACTCGACCATAGTACATTTGGTACTTAAATTAAGTGAATGCGTCATCGTATTCCGGTATAAGGTGACTTAAATTGTTATAGGATTAATATCTTAATGACAATCCGTGGGCCTGACCTGATCATTGTTGTAAATTTTATTTATGCTATGGCGTAGTGAAACGCATGCAATACTAGGAGTATCACTGGGGTGGATTTAGCATGGCACGAGTAACGCGCAACGCACTAGCTTCCAGTGTTATAAACGTTTATAGGCTCATGTACGAGTACCAGGTGTACAATTAAAAAAATCTAGAATCATGCACATTGAAATTTGATGCCAATTTGAACCTTGTAAAAAATGTTAAAATATTTTTGTAAATAAATGAATTCATCAGTATATTGTGGATTTTTAATTTGGGTTTGCAACGTGCGAATGTTGCTTCTAGTGTTTCACGTGTAAGCTACCTACGGTAACAGCTCACCATTAGGCAAGTCATATGGGCCTTATTCCGTTTTACTAGTATAAACAATATCAAGTCGCGCATAAACAATAAATGATTTAACCAGGCAGAAATAGCACTCGAAGCTCAGAGCATGCTGTTTCGAGTTTTGTCTGGTAGAGTCGACTTCAATAGCAATTAGATAAGATTAAGATCAGCTTGATGCTGTGTCATGCGCTCTCACTAATTGAAGTTCATCAGTTTATATTATGCACCATTGTTTCATCATCGTATGAGAATCTACATACAAACAAATGAAAGTGTATAAATTTTGGCATATATTTGAGATATTATCATTTGATATATATATAATTTTGTGATTGAAAAAAATCGCTATTGTCTTTAGGGATAAAACTAACCTCATTAGCTCGTGATGAGTGTTAATACCGGCGAAAGGTAGTGCACAAAGATATATTAGTGATTAGCTCGACTGAAAAAGTAGGGTAGTAAGTAGACCTTAGAGAAGAATGCATGCAAATTACAATTCCCTGTAATGTCATGAACTTATAACACTTGATGGTTTTTACACCACTAAGGCTGTAAACAAGCGTACAAACTCCCCCTGGTAAACAGTTACCATAGTTTATGGACGTTTGCAACACATTGGTCATCACTTAAACGTTGCCGATAATAAATAATTTCTTCACAAGATTCATACTGAAGACTCTTGGGAAAATATTGGTAGGGAGTTAATTTCACACTAACGGTTCTCCGAGGAAACTTCTCTGGAACCCTCACGCAATTGGTTCCAGTGTATGAGGATGACTTCCATGCTGAAGGCGAGCGATGTGGTTGTATGAAAGAAGTTGTGACTTTGTAATTGTATCGAACAACTCCTCGCTATACGACCGGTAGAACATACAGATGGCGGCTATGTCGCACGTCGCTGAAATATAATATTTTCTGGTAGATTTACTGTCCATGAGCCATTATCGCTGTGGTAGCAATTCCTATATGTTATCCAACATAATAAAAAACAATATACTGTTATTTTTGACGAGCTCGGTGGCGCAGTGGTGAAACGCGCTATCACGCTACTTTGACACCAACGTTCGTGGGTTCGATTCCCACACAGTAGGTACCTACAAACATTTGTGTGTATGAACATGTCTGTTATCTTGGTCTGGGTATTTTCCATGTATAATATATAAGTACCTACGTATTTACTAACAAAAATGTGTTTACGTATGTTTATCAGTGGTCTAGTACCCATAACACAAGCTTCGCTTACCTACTTTGGGGCTGGATGGCGGCGCTGTGTAATTTGTCAGACAATATTTATTTATATTTGCTGCGGTTACTCGGATGTTTGGATTGCTTGACTAAGTGGTTTATTTTCACGTCGGAAACTGAATTGTATGTGTTTTTCCTCCATTTTTTGCAAATCATTTTGATAGTAGCGTTGTTTAATCAGTTAGAATTATGTACGGTCCATTTGAAAAACAAACATGTAGGTAAGTAAACAAATTGCGTCCTCTTTCCTGCTTTTGAGTGTTTAATAATGGCTACGTGAACACGTGGGTTGGATTCCCACACAGGATAAAAACTATGCACATGAACATATCTGTATCTTTTGGTCTGAATGTATTTAAGAGAGGGTAGGACGCATCAATGGTCAACTGGTATAGTACCTCTTACTCACAGAAAGTAGCAACCGACTGAGATTCCCAGTAAGCTCATAATCAGTGTTGTGCTAGCGGGAGGGGTAGTAACGCACGAGCGATACTTCTTGTATTGCCTGCGTTCATAGGGTAACCATTTTACATATATAGCCAGCCGTATGCTTTTATGCCTCCCGAAGTAGTATAAAAAATACGAGTAAAGTAGGTACTAAATGGAAGTACAAACTATTTCATAGTATTTTCTAGGTGCCAAGACTCATCTTCCATGACCAAACAGGTCGTATGGTATCAGAAAGTTGTGTCAGAAGAAGCCATAGGAAACGGGGAGCGTGCATTAAAAGATCTATTGATGTTAAGGAAGCGACTGAGGTGTAAGGGTCGAGTCACGTGGCGCTCTCTCTGCTAACCCCACAAGGGACTCGGCGTGAAGTTATAGATAGATAGATAGATAGACATAGTATTATTTGATGAAATTTTAAATGTGTTTAGGTCTTTAACTTAAATACTAGTACAATCAATTCCATTTTATATTTACAGTCATGAAACCTAAACACAACACAAACGTGCATTTTGTTGTTAATTGTATGCTCATTAAAATTAAACTACCGCCTTCAATAACAAACTAACTTCGCTAGTCACGACAAAACACCAACGGGCATCAATTTACATAAGAATGCTACTGTCTGCATTTATAAGTAGAGCATCCTTACAGTGCAGCAAAAGGGGCCTTCATGCGCAGTCAAGAGGATTAGTTGGTGCCTCTACCTCAGCCAAATAACTCAACAGCCAAAACTGCAGCCAAATAACTCTTTGTAAGGCTTTTATCTTCACGTGTGTGAATTGTGTTACTAAGTAATAAGGAGTTGTTGTGTTAGCAGCAGGTGTAGCAACGAGTTCGTAATACTTCCCATGTTGCAAGTGTTCATAGGTTACCACTTCCTTATAAATAAAGTCTGGACGCATCATCACTCGCAGCACTTGATGAAAAGTGATTACCGTAACGTAAAAAACTTGCAATACATTAAGTATCACACGCGAGATACCACCTCTGCTGATGAAATAGCAACTCCTTAAGAGCTTACTGCTAATCCTACTCACTCGCAGAAACACAGCAAACCTCCACTTCCAGCGAGCATCTCGTATCGTCGGGGGTATAAAAAATACTGCCCCGCTGATGTAGTGGTTACCGTAGCCAGGTTGTTGTTATTTGGCTGCGCAATTCAGTGAGTTGGAGGTACCAGTCGGGCTTTGATGCGCCCTACCTTTACAAGGTCATGCACCATTTAAGATGATGTATGATAATAAAATTACTCACATCATTGCACTTCATCCATCGAATTGTTTGGTGTTACTGTTGAAGTACTCGTACATACACTTCAGCAGTAACGTCTTGAAAGAGTTTTGTTTCATAAATATCACTCCATTAATTCAAAGGCCGAGTGGAAAAATACCATTGGTGGCATATTGCGTGACCCATTCGTCAGTGTGGGTGATATTGTTGCATGCTTCTGGGAACGAAACAATCTGTTATGACCACTTCATATTTGGTATTTGGTTTATGTATGTCATACTTGCATGTTTGTGTAGCTTGAAAATCGCCGATTTTGAAGTTATAAATGTCACGTTTGAAGTTATAAATCAATTCGTGATTGACATGGCGATTCTAAGAAGGATTCTGAATTCTGATGTAAGAATTTTTGGGAGTAATCTTCATACTTTGGCTTACTTGCTCCGATTTTAGTAATGGTTTCCCTTTTGCATTTATAAATATTCTCTGACAAATTACACAGCGCCATCCAGCCCCAAAGTAAGCGAAGCATGAGTGTTATGGGTAATACACAACTGATAAACATACGTAAATACTTTTTTTTTGTAAATACATACTCATGATACATAGAAAACATCTAGACAAAAACAAACAGACATGTTCATGCATACAAATGTTTGCCTTGTGTAGGAATCGAGCCCACGAGCGTTGGTGTCAAAGTAGCGTTACTAACCACTGCGCCGAGCTCGTCAATTTTTTTTTCATAACTTTTCAGTTTATCGTGATCTTCTTCTCCTTGGCTTTATCCAGTTTTCTAATCCCGTAGTACTGGCCAATTTTTTTTTCATAACTTTTCAGTTTATCGTGATCTTCTTCTCCTTGGCTTTATCCAGTTTTCTAATCCCGTAGTACTGGCGGGGTCCGCTACCCAAGCCTAAGGATTTGGCGAAGAAACTGATTTTTACATCGAACGGCTGCTGTCATACCTCCACGTCTCAGAGAGAAGATCAGGCCTTTCTTAGGTTAAGTCACATGTCTTGCGAAATATAATTTCATAGATTTGCGAGTTTCCTCACGATGTTTTCCTTCACCGTCGATTTTGTGATAATAATAAATATGTACATAAATCCGGAAACACGAATTTAGTGACACATTCCCGGATTCGAACCGGGGACTAGTTGACCATTAGGCCGGTTCTTTATCCCTGAGCTACGGGTCACTTTCAGTTTATCATCATATCGCTATAAAATCATCACGATCATTACATTGAATCATCAAACGGTAGACCTTTTACGAAAAAGCAATCAATATCGGATCATAAACAAAATATAAACAGAACAGAATCAGGTAGGTGATGTGCCTGTATGCGCCCCGAAGTTTTATTAAACTTCCTATTCTGGTTTGGTTCTAAAGGTGAAGGTAAACCGCTTATACCATATCTCCTCCACGAGTGAAAAATCTAGTAAATGATGTCATATGTCGTCACTGGTTTAATGATGATTTCTGAGTTAATTTGATACATATTACATTCCTCTTCTGTATTCACCGATGGCATGATGACAACGTTTCATCGAGTTCAGTGGTAGAGTGGCTAACAATGCTACTTTAATATCAAGGTTAGTGGATTCGATTCCCACATAGGGTAAAAATTTGTGTGCATGAACATGTTTGTTTGTCTAATTCTAGGTGTTTTAGGAGAGGTAGGGCGCATTAAAGAGCCTGGCTGGAGAAGTAGGTATTTCTACCTTACAGAAAACCATAGCCAAATGACAACTCAATCTCAACGAACCTATTAACTTTTTTTTTCAGTGCGTACAAATGCCTACGCAATTGAGACAATTATCCAGGAATTAAACCCGTTAGAAGCCACAACATTTGTTATTTGACTATTATATTGTTAGTATTCCAAGATGTTACAACCAATACCTTGTTTGTAATAAAAGATACGTATTATGTATTGTTATTATTATATATTGTATTCGCGCATAGTATTGCATTTTGTTGGTCAGCTATTTTTGCTATATAGAAACGTGTCATAATGGTACTCTACAATCGTTGGATATTATTAACATATCAATACCTAACTTTACACACACTCCTACACACTTCCTCAATTTCATGGCCATGGGTCATTTGGAAATATTCTGTGGATTTCGTTTTGTTATATCTTGAAAATAAATTGAGAGATATATTTAATAACTATAAAAATACAATTTTCAGATTTGTTTCCATACTTATTTGTGCTATGAGACCTTGCGTCTTGCTAAATTTCATCATCCTATGTATAACAATGTAGGGGGTATATAAGGAATTAGGTTTTATTCATTATTTCTTAATATATCAACAAAATAAATGTATAGGTAGACAACCAAACCTGTCTGTAGGTTAGGCAACGCATGAGTGACACCCTGGTGTTGCAAATGTCGTGTATCTGCTTACAGTCAGGCAAGTCATACGCTTGTTTGCCACCTTAGTGGCAGTAGTAGCGGTAGTAGTAGTTTATAAAAAAACAGACGAATCGCAATTCAAATGCCATTGATATGTTTACGTTTTTAAACCTCCTGAGTGGTGCTAGTTCATTTTAAAAGGATGGCATTTTTGTGTGTGTGTATGCATAAGCATGTTAAATTTAGCGAGTGTATGTTGAACATTGTTATAACGCAACAAATGTTTACGCTCAATTTAATATGTATGAAATATGTCAGCTGTTTTTTTTAGTGTTATTTGATGGATCTTAGACATGGTTACTTTTCAGCTTAATCGGATCTTTAGGAGCTTAATTAATTCAATAGAGTTTTGGAGAGTTCATTTAGATATAAATTTTATAAGACAGTACAAAGCTTAGTTTTTTGTTGCGATCGCTTGCCTCAAGAAATAAATTTAAAACAGTAAAGACTTTATGGTCGGACGTCAAAGTGAACCGGAGACCGGTTGATCAATAGACCGGTTCTTTATCCATTAGGCTGTCACTGCCCCACTTGGCTTAATAACATTAATATAATTAATATAAAAAAATAATATAATAGACTTAGTAATATTATATTATTCTTCAAAACTTTTTGCATTCTTCCCATATTCGTTCGTACGGAAGTTGTATTGATACTCGTATTTCTATTGTTCTCACCACAAGCATGAACATTCTGATCATCTGATCCTGATCCTGCTCATTCCGTAAACCGAGTCGGTTCGTTCCGTACTGCAAATATCTCAATAAAATTTTGTACGAAGATTGTTGAACATTAGGAGTCGCATTCGCTGTGAAAAAAAGATAATTTTGGTATTCTACCTACTTAATATATTTCATTGCGATTAGATTAACCATACTAATGTGACAAAAACATTAACACAAAATGTGTTATGTAGATAAAATGTAATGAGTACTTTATTTAGCTGACGCAATATATGCTTGTAATTGTAATCAAGGCTGTCGATGCATTGAAAGTACTGTTCGCGGTGGAAGCGTGTGATTGGCTGTTGGCGGAGGCCTGGCCGGGTGTGGCGAAACGTGTTTATAGCTTCGTTTAAAATACCACGGACCACCGGTTCTCCAAGGCACGCTGATTCAACAAAAAAATAGCCTATTCAGGAACCGACCCGAGCGATAAATTTGACGCACCATATTTTTTTTACCACCACATTCATATTTAAGGTCAATTCGGAATGCCATTGGGTTTGCATTATATTTAGTTTTTTTTTCTTTTTAAAGTAAAGCAATATGGAAACCATTTGTCATGGTGGTAGTCAGTAAGGCACAATTTATGGGTATGAGAATGATGCTTAATGTTGACCGTAAATAATAATATGCTCATAATTACTATTTTTTACTTCATTGAAGGTCATTTAGTTAGTGTTAGCGCATAAGGAAGTAAGAAACTATGCAAAAAATTAACAATAATAAAATTTCCATTATAAACAGGGGCCTTATTATGTATGAGGAGATTGTAATAAGTAGATTCCATGTCTACATGTAATGCTAATTTTATGCCTATCTCATTTTCGATTTCATTCGCCTCCGATGAAATTAATATACAATTTGTACTCAAACATAAGTTAGTGAACTCTGATAGAAATAGAAAGCACTGACCGACGGATTCATTCAAAGTCTAAGAATCCGTTGAACCAAAAATTTTGTAAAAAGGTTTCTAACAATGTGTATTACTTATCAGTGAACATTTTTTTCCAGAGGATTAAATTGAGGGCTAAGTTTCTAGTGCAGAAAAATATATCGTGACCCAATTGTATTATAGCAAAGCAAATAAATATCTATTTCAGGAATTTAGCATACACAGTTTCTAAAAAGGTAGATAGGTATAGAGATAGATAGAGATAAGTGACTATTGGTATTGTTTAACAAATTTTAAGTTACAATATTAGCCGATTCTCATTAAAAACTGCTCTGACAAGCCTAGAGCTGTGCATACTACGGATTCATACATAAAATATAGTTAAAAATTTAGTTATACCGACTAAAGGGTATTGTATACATAAAGGTATAGTATATTTATAACTTTATTATAAATGTTATACAGTTGAGCACAAATATTAGACCACATAGATTATTACGAGTATTAAATTAAAAGGTTTGCCTACTGTTCCCACAGTTTTCATCAGGGGCGTAGCTACTGCCGTATTTGCCGTATCAATTATACGGGGTCCCCGGGCCACGGGGGCCCCCAGGCCACGGGGGCCCCCAAAGTGTGTAAGGAAAAAGAATAAAAACTTTCTAATTTATTTTATTTTACAAATGACAAAATTCTATAAAGCAATTCCTTTTTTTCCCGCCTTAAGCGTGCGTTCAAAAGTTGGCAACACTACATCGTTATGGCGGACTGCGGGACTTCCCTGTTTTACTTACTTCATCTTCAACTCAGCGGGGAATCCCCGGGAATCCTTCATCGATATCGCGGTGTACGTTGTTGTACTTTGCATTGGATGTTAAACCACGGAGTGCAGTGCACTGTTTATTAACGCGCTTTATATAAATGTGCATTACATTGTAATTCAGTACAAACAATATTGTTCTTCTGGTTTAGCAGTATTAGTAGGGATTTGTAAAAGAAATGAGTGAAAGGAAAAGAGATTATCCCAGCGGCGCTGAGAAAAGAAAAAAGACAGAAAAGGGACGAGGTTTGTTGGAGTTTCTTTAGTAAATACTCTTTTGTTTCTTTATGATAGAATATTTATATTTAGAAAAATACTTTTAACATGTCAATCTGAATTCTTAAAATATAACACATATACGTACATCTTCTATCCGATTTTTTATTCTTTTATATATAATTCTATAAACTCCTATTATACAAATCCTCACATCTGGCGACCGTGACGTTGAGAGTTTATTATGGAACACGCGAAAGAAGAACGTAAGTTGGCACGCCGACGGTTTACTTTGTGTGCTAAGCAGATAGAAGATGCTCTTGCAGTGAACGACGTAAGTGTTGTTTGCGCATTAATGGAAAAATTTACAAATTTATTCGAAAATTTATCTACCATACAGAATAGAATATATAGTATATGGTTAGAACAGAGTGATAGAGATGAGCTCTTGTTTGATAAAGATATTAGTGAGTCAGAAGAATATAGTACAAAATTTTACATTCTAAAGCAAAAGGTTAAAGATATGTCAACCCGATCAGAATTGTCTAAGAAAGGCTCCGTCAAGGAGTTCGGGAGCTGCGTCAATTCGTCTAGTGGCAACAGCCATATAAAGCAGCAGCGGCGGTTTAAGCTACCATCTCTTGAGCTAATAAGGTTTGATGGTCAGGTGGGCAATTGGATTCCGTTTTGGTCTCAATTTAGAAAAATTCATATGGACGAATCTATAGAGGACGACGACAAGTTTCAATATTTGATACAGGCAATGGAGCATGGCTCCAGCGCTAAAGAACTTGTATCGAGCTTTCCTCCCTTAGGAGCTAATTATGCCAAAGCAATTGACTATCTTAAAGAACGCTTCGCTAGGGATGAGCTTATTATAGAGCATTATGTTCGAGAGATGCTACAATTAGTTCTAGCACAGAGTGGTGGCACTTCAAAGTTATCCTTACGATCATTGTATGATAAGCTGATGTCACAAATACTTGCTTTAGAATCACTCGGAGTAACGCAAGACAAATATACAGCTTTTCTTTATCCTTTGGTAGAATCGGCTTTACCGGTAGATATATTACGTGCATGGAGCAGGTCACATTTATATACCAATAGCAAAGCGAATCCATTGACAGAAATACTAGATTTTGTTAAACGTGAAGTTGAGTCTGATGAAAGAATTCGCACAGCTCGTTCTGGATTTAAAGACGACTCTCTAGCTCTACCGACAGCAGCATGTTTCGCTACCGCCACTGATAAAAAGGACTACAATAGTAAAGACACAATTCTAAAAACAGAAAAGACATGTCTGTGGTGTGATAAGACATTACATAACAGTTCAGAATGCGTAGTAGCTGTAAAGATGAGTTTAGACGAACGGAAAAATTTCGTAAAGCGCAAGAATGCATGTTATATTTGTCTCAATATAGGACATGTATGGAAAAAATGCAAAAAGTATCCGAAATGTGTAATATGTGGGAAAAGGCATTATCCTATCATGTGCAGTGACATACGTTCGAGGCAAACAAAAGAAGTTAGTTCTGACAATTCTAAAAGCAAACAAACTGACATGAATCAGAACGCTTTGACATCTTCTAAAACGGTTCTTTTACAAACACTGAAGGTGAATATTTCAAATGGTAGAGATGTTCTTTGTTTGAGAGCCCTGTGTGACACCGGTGCTCAACAGTCATTTTTGAAAAAAGAAGTTGCTGTTAAATTAAATTTGAAACCCTGTTATCAGCAACAGTTGAGTCACAATTTGTTTGGAGGCATAGTAACTAGGAAACAGAACTATAATGTTTACGATATTAAGGTTGAATCTTTAAATGGCAAATACAAATGTAATATGGAGGTTTTCGAGGAAGAGAAGATATGTGGTTATTTGCCTACTTTACAAAAGGACAGTATTGTTTTTTCTCAGCTGTTATTAAAAGGTGTAAATGTTACTGATTGTGTAAACGATGTATCAGAGATAAGTTTATTAATTGGTTGTGATATTTTAGGTTCTCTGTATACAGGTCGGTCAGTACGCGTGGATGACAACTTATTAGCAGTGGAGACGAAGTTGGGATGGACGGTTCAGGGCCCAGCGGTTGGTGTATACTGTTCTGTGGGTAATGTAAATTCTCTTGCTTGTACGTTTGATATCGAGGACATTTGGAATTTAGAAACCATTGGTATTAAAGATGATTCAGGGGTGAAAAGCCGTAGGTCTATAAAGAATGAGGTTGATGTTTTCTTTAAAAATACGTTAATAATTAATAAAGAAAATAGGTATGAAGTCAAACTTCCATGGAAGGATTTGTCAATATGTTTACAATCGAATTACGGTAATGCTCTGAAACGTTTATATTCCACAACTGCCAAGCTTTCGCGATTAAGTATAACGAGAGAGTATGATTATTGTTTAAAAGAATGGCAGGATAGTGGTATAATAGAGTCGGTAGAAGATGCGGACATTGCGAAGGGATACTATTTGCCACATCATGCTGTGGTCAAGGAGTCGAGTTTGACGACTAAAATTAGACCCGTTTTTGATGCATCTTCAAGTAATAAAGGAAAACTTTCTTTAAATCAATGTTTAGAGAAGGGTACTAATCTTATCGAGTTGATTCCACCGTTATTAGTAAAGTTTAGGAAAAACGCGATAGGTATTACGGCCGATATTAAGAAAGCGTTCTTACAGATTTCTTTGTATCCTGAAGATAGGGATTTTCTTAAATTTTTATGGTGGCGTAACATTGATGAAGTGGGCGGGAAAATTGTGACATTTCGTCATTGTAGAGTTCCTTTTGGTATAACCATTAGCCCGTACTTACTTTCGGCTACGATACTTCACCATCTCGAACGATATGATAGTGATACTGCTATTATTTTAAGAAAATCATTTTACGTGGATAATTGTGTAACTAGTGTGAACACTGTAGATAAGATGCGTCAATTTATAGACGAAGCTAAGTCCATTATGCTAGAAGGTAATTTTGAGTTGAGATGTTGGGTAACAGGGCCTGAAATTGTAGATGATAATATCAATGCTGTTTCGGTATTAGGCCTGACATGGGACCCTAAAGCCGACGTACTATTTTGTAAACTTCCAGTTCTGGAAAAAATTAATGCATTAACTAAGAGGTCGGTAATGTCTCTTGCTCACAGTATTTTTGATCCCATAGGCTACTTGTGTCCAGCAATGCTTATTCCAAAGCTCCTTGTACAAAAGTGTTGGCTTGCGAATTTGAGTTGGGATGAAGCATTGCCGTCGGATCTGGAGAGCATAATGAAGAATTGGTTGGCACAAATTAAAAGTTTAGAGGATTGTAGGATTCCTAGGCGCATTAGCTGTTGCGACTTACGGAAAAGTAATAATTCACTACATATATTCGCTGATTCCAGTCAGTCGGCTTATGCAGCCTGTATTTTTCTGCGATCCGAATTTGAAAGCAAAGTGACAGTTCAATTAATTTCCGCAAGGTCCAGAGTTGCTCCTACAAAGGCAGTGACAATGCCTAGGCTTGAATTAATCGCTGCTGTGTTGGCGACGAGGTTAGCTGCTGAAGTAGATAGCGGTCTGGAGATGAATTGTAAAAGGTTTTATTGGACTGACTCTAGTATCGTAATAGCTTGGATCAAGAGAAATGCCTGTTTGAATGTATTCGTTCATAACCGGGTGAAGGAGATTTTGGCCAAATCTGATGCTGATAATTGGCATCATATTTCTGGATCACTGAATCCGGCCGATTTACCATCAAGAGGGTGTAAACCAGAAACTTTACTTAAGAGCAATTGGTGGGAAGGGCCAGAATGGCTTAAGCGTCCGCATTCTGAATGGCCGCAATCATGTACTGTTCCTGATGAGGTGGAGTTTCAAAAAGAGGTGAAGAAGAATTGCCTAATTGTACAAGATAAAGAGATATTTTCTGAGCGTTTTACTTATTTTGGCAAGTATTCCAAAATTATTCGGACTATTGGTTGGTGTTTGAGATTTTATGAAAATTGTCGAAACAAGTCTAACAGAAAGAAATCGGATTTAAATAGTGAGGAATTTATGTGTGCTGAGAAACATCTTATAAGATTATTACAAATGGAGAATTTCGATTGTTCGGATGACTTCTTCAAAAATTTGAGACTTGACACTTTTCGAGATGAGGACAATCTCATACGGATCAGAACCCGTTTAACAATGAGCAACGATTCAGATACATTCATTTCACCGATTTTGTTGCCAAATAAGAATGTAATTGTAGAAAGGTTAGTAATACAGAAACATAACGAAGGACACGCGGGATCACAGACGCTAATAAATTTGCTTAGAGAGAATTATTGGATTATTGGCATTCGTTGTCTAGCGAAGAGAGTCGTTCGTCAGTGTCCAGTTTGTCGGAGATATGCCGCTAAACCGTGTACTGCGCCGCCACCCCCGCTTCCTTTAGATCGTATTCGATGTGGATCTGTTTTCGAAGTGACTGGTATTGATCTGGGAGGACCACTAATTTTGAAGGATGGTAGCAAGTGTTGGATTGTTTTGTTTACTTGTGCCACATATCGAGCAGTTCACCTAGAGTTGTGTACTTCACTATCCACAGAAAACTTTTTACTGTCATTGCGTCGGTTTTTTGCAAGACGGGGTTCAGTGAAAACTATATACACCGATAGTGGTACCAATTTTCGCGGCACTAGTAATCTGCTTAACCAAATAGACTGGAAAGAACTTTCCGATAGAATGTCAATACAGAAAATTGTATGGCGTCATATACCTCCTACGTCGGCATGGTGGGGAGGTTTTTGGGAGAGAATGATTCGTTCTCTTAAAGATATTTTAAGAAGGATTCTCGGACGAGCAGCTCTTCAGTATACCGAACTATCAACTGTATTGTGTGAGGCTGAGTCTTTATTAAATTCACGTCCTCTTACATATATTTGTGATGATACTGAAAATCTTAAGGCACTTACACCAGCTATGTTTTTAAAGGTCGATGCTAGTATGGACGACAGCCATCACGTCATTTTTGACCATCTTGATGGGAATGTATTAACTGCTCGGTGGAAATATTTAGTCAAGTTGAGTAAGGATTTGAAAGAGAGATTTCGAAGCGAATATTTATCCCTATTGACTCAAAAGAGAGATTGTAAAAAGGTTCATGACGAAATAAAGGTAGGTGATGTGGTTTTGATAGGCAGTGATGATCTAAAGCGAGTAAATTGGCCACTAGGTTTAGTGCTAGATATTTATTCTGGTATAGACGGTAGAAGTAGGGTAGCTCGTGTTAAGACAGCACTGGGGGATAGGGTCAGACCTGCACAACGGCTTTTCCCTCTTGAAGTCAGAACTGTACACGCCACCGCTGAACCAAAACCGACCTCTCCTCAGATGACCACTCGTACTGGTCGACTTGTGCGGATACCTACTAGGCTGGGCTTTTAGGCACCTGATGTAACCTGTTGTTTTGCCTATCTGGCAAAAGGGGGGAGTGATGTTGGAGTTTCTTTAGTAAATACTCTTTTGTTTCTTTATGATAGAATATTTATATTTAGAAAAATACTTTTAACATGTCAATCTGAATTCTTAAAATATAACACATATACGTACATCTTCTATCCGATTTTTTCTTCTTTTATATATAATTCTATAAACTCCTATTATACAAATCCTCACAAGGTTATAAAAAAAGTGCCCAAAATTTCTTCATTTTTTCAGAGACAAGATACTGTGAGTGATTTAGATTGGAAAGGTAAGTACTACACTACTACCCAACCCATTTATTAGGGGCCCGTAGTGATAAACAAGGAAATCTTTTAATTTCGGTCTGTCCATCTGTCCGTCACAAAAAGTTGTCTCCCCCCTCGATTTTCACAATTATACTGTTTTTAGGGTTCCGTGCCTTGATTAAAAAAA
The DNA here is from genome assembly GCA_947507595.1 of Pyralis farinalis. Lineage (NCBI taxonomy): Eukaryota > Metazoa > Arthropoda > Insecta > Lepidoptera > Pyralidae > Pyralis > Pyralis farinalis. Next base: position 19,966,771 of record OX382259.1, on the reverse strand, counting down.
AAACAAAATTCTAACTTATCTATAGGATCGATTTGTTTTGTTGTTTGTCTATCAGTCCGTATCGTATCGTTAATTGCGTGTTGAGAACTTCAGATGTGCAGACTCGCTTTCGGGTTCTCGTTTTGTATGGCCACTACACTACGCGCTGCGTTTAAATAGCACGCAGGTGTATAGTAATGCACGGACGGGCTGCAGGTGATTTTGTATCTACTAATAGGTACGAGCACAATCCGCGTAGAGTCTGTGTGCGTCTGAACTGAACACTCTCTAACTGTGACCCTTAGTAACGTTATTTATTTATATATAACTCTTTTTAGTTTAGTATCAAAGCATTCGTATTTATTTTGTAACAATTACTCGTTTATTTTTAGATTCTTCTGAAGCATGTTCTTCGTCACATATCCATCCGGAAATAGAAGAAAGCCAAGCACATACTTTATGTCCATCCAGAAATCGAGGAACCCCAAGTCAACGATTCTGATATATCTGCAGATAATGCAGATTGTAATATAATTTCATCAGATAGAGGAAATTTTGGTGACAATTTAACTGAATGCGAACGAAAAATAATTTTTAAATTGGGTCCATTTAAACCACAAGGACCATTTCCAAAAGTTTCAGAAAATAACCGACCTTTTTCGGCTTATTATTATTCATATTTCAATCAGGCAGGCATAAAAATTATAAGACCATGGTTATGTTATTCTAACGTTTTAAACAAACCGTACTGTCACTTCTGTTGGTTATTAGCAGATCGTCAAAACAAATCGTACTCCTCTGCTTGGGTTAACGGTGTTTCGGTTAGAAGCAATTTCACACAAACTATTCTTGACCATGAAAAGTCACAGCAGCATATTAGTGCCTCACTCTCTTATAATAATTGGTTGCAAGGAAATACCATCGATACTCTATTGAAAAGTGAAATCGATAGTAAAATTACATTCTGGAGAGATGTACTGCATCGTATAATTAATGTTATAATTACTTTAGTATCTTGTAATCTACCTTTGAGGGGGCATGATTCTGATTCTGGCAATTTTATGGCAATTTCACGTCTGCTATCTAACTATGATGCAACTTTAAAAGAACTTCTTCTAAAACCGAAAGGTGAAATAAATTATTTAAGCTCTACGATTCAAAACGAAATTATTAGTTTGCTTGGTACTAACGTTAGGAACAGTATTATCTCAGAAATTAAAAAAGCTCCATTTCTGACAATAATTCTGGATACAACACAAGACTTATCAAAAATTGACCAACTATCTGTAGTTTTTCGATATATCTCGGTTACAGAAAATGATGATAATGTGCCTAAAGAAATAAAAATCTGTGAGTCCTTTTTAGGATTCATAGCAGTAACCGATTGCAGTGCTGCAGGTCTGAAAACTGTCATTTTAAATTTGACTAAAGAATATGGAATTGATTTGACTAAATGTAGAGGACAGGGATACGATGGAGCAAATGTTATGTCGGGTGTGTATGGAGGATTACAAACCCTAATAAAAGAGCATGCTCCAAATGCCGATTATGTTCATTGTGCTGCGCACGCTTTAAACTTGGTTTTGAACGATGCTGCGAGACATGTTCGTGAAGTATCGACTTTTTTCGATAATTTAGAAAAAATATATACTTTTTTTGGCAATAGTATAAAACGCTGGGCTATGCTAAGTGACGATTCATCTGAAAAATATTTGATTACCCTTAAAAAGGTATGTCCTACCAGATGGTCTTCTAGGAACGACGCTTTATTAGCAGTCAAGAAATTTTTTTTACTAATCATGAAAACTTTGTACCAACTAAATTTAATTTCAAATAAAAAAGATGAACGTGAAGAATGTAAAAGTATAATTAACATTTTAGAGAGTTTTGATTTCTTAGTGCTCGTTACATTTTTTTCTTCACTATTTGAAATTATTAATCCTGTTTCTAAAGCTCTACAGCATGAAAATAATGACTTACAGAAATCTAGTATTTTATTAAGTAATCTTTTAAATAGACTGTGCCAATTAAGAAATCAGAATTCATTTAATAGTTTGCTAAATGAATCCAAAGATTTAGCAAAAGAGTGGGGGGTAATAACTGTTTTTAAAAACAGTAGGCGAAAGATAACGAAGCGTTTTTTTGATGAGTTATCACAAGATGAGAGAATTTCCGACCCGGAATCCTATTTCAAAGTCAATGTATACTATTGCTGTTTAGATATATTAATTTCTCAAACTAAAGAAAGATTTCAGAGCCTTTGCAACCTGAGTAGTATATTCGAAATATTACAACCGGAGAAACTCCTATCTTCTTCAAGCGAAGAGATATTAAACTCTTCCGGAAAACTGTCTGCTAAATACAGTAAAGACATCTCACTTAATCTTTGTGACCAATTAAAGGCTCTAAAACATGCTTAAATTCTGAAATTAAAAAAAAATATTCCATTAAAGAACTCATTGAATTATTGCTAGTAAAATTCAATAGTCTTGCATCCAGTTTTCCCGAGGTAATCACAGCATGCTTTTTATTCTTGACCCTTCCAGTTACAACCGCAACGGCAGAAAGAAGTTTTTCAAAATTAAAACTAATAAAAAATTACTTAAGAACTTCGATGGGACAAGAACGGCTGTCAGACATCTCACTATTGTCCATAGAGGCAGAAACTTTAGAAAAACTAAAATCATCATCAGCCATAAATGATTTAATAAATCAGTTTGCCGAAAAAAAGGCAAGGAGAGTGAATATTTAAAATTCGATTTTTATTTGTAAAATGGGTAAATTATGTGATAAATAAATATTTCTTCTCACAATATTTTTTTTCTTTTGTGAAAAATCTTTACCTCCATATAAGGGCCTCCAAAAAAATTTTTATACGGGGCCCCGACAAGGCACGCTACGCCACTGGTTTTCATTGATGTTGTCATGTAATTATAAACAATGTATATGTAGATTTTATTGAAGTCGTTCGGCAAACTTTTATGAGAATAGTCGCTCGGAGCTCAGCAAAAACAGAATTTTCATCATCACATAAGTTTAAAACTTGTAGACCGAATACGTAATGATGATGCAACAGAGTTGAGACGAATGCTTCGTTGGTTCGTACATGTAGAAAAAATGACGAAAAAGATACACAACGCGAAAGCGGAAGGTTGTAGGAGACAAAACATGTAAAAACATAACTGTTAAGACCCAATTGATCATATTTGATCTGAAGATGATTTCAGGAGTGCTCGTGAACGTGCAGGAAAACAGCTACGAGTGATAGAGAAGACAGTGAATTGTTTTTTTTACGCAGCATATAAGCATACGGCTCGTCTAATGTGAAGTGGTTACCGTAGCCTATGAACGCTTGCAACACATAGTATTACTCGGGCGTTGCTACCTCTACTCCACTATTACTCCTTAGGCGCTTACTGGTGACCTCACTCACTAGCAGGAACGTAAAAACCTCTATGAAGTTGTTATTTGGTCGCGATATTCTGTGAGATGGAAGTACTTCCCCAGACGGGCTGTTTTAATGCATCCTACCTCTCTAAAAACAACTGTTTAAGGACAGTTTCATGTGGCGCTCAGTTTTCTTTACCTGCCTCAAGTGTCTTGGTGTAAAGATGTAAATAAATAGATGAACAAACGCTCGTTAAGGATAATACATATTTAAAGTTTTTTTAAATAAAATAATAAAAGTTTAAACAATTTAACTAATTTAATGACGTTCGTGTTTAGGTCACACAAATTCATATATCTAATTTCAACTTGATCGGTCCAATAGATCAAATGGCGACTGTGACAGATGGACAGACGTGAATAATGCTTAAGTTTTTCTCATACTGACGTATGGAACCCCAAATATCATGAGAAACTTCTCCTTTTTGAATTGGATTAGTTCCATATAAATTTAAAGAATACCCGACTTTACTGAAGTTCGTAATTTTCGAACGTTTTTAAAGGGATATGTCATTGTTCAGTAATGAGTACGCAATAGTTATTATTCAGCGATTAGTCAAGTTAGTAGTCGGTATATTTATCGTTCCAAAAATTGTGTAAGTATATAATTCTACATTTGTGACTTTACTAAACAATATGAGTGATCCTTGAACTCTGTCAGGGCAGTCATTTGCTGGAATCGGTCACACTGTGGAGTTTTATACATTGTCACTGGTTCAATGCAAACCTGAGTAATTGATTATCCATAGCGCATTAACCCACGATGCCTACAGGATGCGATTCGGCCGTATGGGCCGTACCGTACTAGTCCTGGCCCTACCATACAAAAAATAGATGTGCGAGATATTACCTTTTACTCCTATACCAGAAGTTGCGTAGTAAGTCAACTCACTGCTAGCTCGAGAAGAAGAACGCGCTTCTTTTATTGGATAGTTCACGGATCGTCATCGCGTTACTTATCATCTTATTGGTTAAAATATCCTCTCAATCGTAAATAGGCTTGTATTGTTTAGATATTTAGACGCTAGAACACTATACTACATTTAGGCAAGTGAGGGGGCCTCCATGAGAACTCAAGTGATTACTTGGTTTGTGTAAGGTTGGGTAGCAATTTTAGTACCGTGTTGGCGAGGCTAGGTTAGTGGTGTTGTTGAGCAACACGCATAATATACGAGTACCTACGTTAGCTGATAATATATGTTTTATCTTGTTGCAGATCGGGCACAACAGTTAATGGGATAATTTATATTATATTTAATAGACAAGTACCCTAGTGTTTCTCGATAGCGTTTCTAATTATGGATTATGTAAGCGTAGTTCTACGACTACGGTAGACTATTCAGTATGACCTAGATTTTTAATTACAGTTAACAATACTAACGTTACGGCGTACTTGAACAAACTACTCGATTTATCCTTAACGAGCGTTTGAAAATCGCGAATGGTTGATTTATTAATCAATGTATTCAATAAATTTAATATTTTTATACTTAATAGTAGAAAATAGAAAGAGGCAAGACTAGGTTTGCTAGTAAAATGCAGTTTGCAATTTATAAGCATTGGTATAGGTACATACAAATAGAGCATACATGTAGGTAAATGTACGGAACAATTGGGATTTCCTTTTCATTTGCGATTGACCCTTTTCATGATTTAGTATTTCTAGTGATATATTTTGTGAAATCGAAAAAAAATATTATGTCTTTTCTATCCAGTTCGTACTTCTTCTTCTTAGCCTTACCCCGTTTCCTAAACCATTAGGATCGGCGTAGTCCGCTACTTAAGCCTAAGGATTTGGTGAAGATACTGATTTTTACATGTAACGACTGCCGTCTTTCCTCCACAACCCAGAGGTTATTATATAGGTAGAGGGTATAGGGTCATTACATGGTCATATGACCATGACATGACCAAGAAATGTCTGGTCTTGGACGTGTGAGTTTCCTCACGATGTTTTTCCTTCACAGCCGAGCAAGTTATAATTACAAATATGTACATAAGGCCGAAAACACGAATTTAGTTTATTAATTCGTAATCAAATAGCGCGTTGGAACGAGGGCGCGCGTTCATAACATCAGATATAACAATATCAAGAATATAAAACTAGTTGATTCACGGGAAATGTTTATTCAAATATGTTTATAACACAATACTGCTACTCGTATATATATCGGGAACACAGAAGCTCAGTTGATGCATACAAAATGGTCATTCATTTGTGTTTGTATTACGACTAAATATTGTGATGTAATCAACTTTTCTATTTGATATGACAGTGATATTGGCAATAAACTATCACTATTCATGATGACAATAATAAAATTATCTGTATAATTAAATTTTTGTCATGGCGACTAAATCACATTTTGTCACCTATTTTGAGTTTTATATTGGATTAGTGATGTTCCTCAATTTGTTGTCAACTACGTGGTTGTCTCAATGGCCAGATATTAATCATGATCTTTATTTAGAAACCTACAGAACTGAGGGCTCCACCAGCTTTCGTGGGTCTATTGAATGGATTAAAATGAAACTGTATGTATGTATATCTTTACGCTAGGTTACATAAAACGAGCGCCATAAACTGCGGCCCATACACACTACACTCGTTTCTTTAACATTTTTGAAAATTCATTTTTAAAAGGCTCTTTGGATAGGAAATTATCGCAAACAGGCCGATCTCTGAGCGAGCGGAGATTCCGTTAATGTGATAGTAGGTAGCCTATGCCGCTCTCCTGGTACATTGTTCTAGCTGTGCACACATCGTTCATAGTAATAACCCCTATTTAGGTGATAATAATAATAATAATGCTTTATTTTTGCTACCATGACATATGAATTACAGGTCTCCATGTGACCCTGAGGCCTGTGGTAGTTATACAACTGAGTTACAGGCCAAAATTTACTATCTAACATTCAAAGGTTTGCCGGTAGATAATTCTTAACAAGTTACGAGTTGGAAGGCGCATAAGACCACCTTATATGAAGTGATTACCGTAGCCTATGAACGCTAGTAATACGGGAAGTATTGCTGGGGCGGTGTCATCCCTGCTGCTAATATAGCAACTTGATGCTCCCCACCACTCTAACAGACAAGACAAACACAGACTTGTTCATGCACACAAAAGTTGTTTGGGGTTAAAGTAGCATTGCAAGTTACTCAACCACCGGGCTCGTCAAAATATGTATGAATTATGTGTATGAAGGTGCTGTATTTTTATTGTATTTAATTTTGTACTATAAGATATTAGAAACAAATCTCTGTATTAAACTCGCCACGAAATATTTGGCAGTTTATTCTTTAAAATATAAATAATAAAGAGACAAGCAGATAGACAGACTTTCGAATTTATAATATGTGAGACGAAATTATACATGCACGCACCTCAACGGATGCTACAATGTAACCAACAGACGCTTCAATACAAAACCGTACCACTCCTACATTGTCAACCCTGTTCTACCCTTCAAATTTTTAGTGACTTCACTCATTTGTGGAAAGCCAACAATTGTTGCAAACGCTGCGAACTTTTGTACTGTGCATAACTCATAGTTAGCGGGAACCGTTTCAAATCAGTCGCGATGTATGCCTCCCGAATTTGGTCAAAAAACCTATCTTATTTCTTTATTCTTATTATTTTAAACCAGTAATTCTTGTATATATTTCTTGTAGTAGATCAAGTTTTCTCGCTGCGCATCAAGTTTTCTGGCCATAGACCAGAATGTTTTCTGCAGTTTTGTGGATCTTGAGAAAGCCTTTGATAGGGTTGTGCAAAAGGAACTGTGGGACATATTGCCGAGATATGGGACTGACGGTTCACTGCTCCGTGCTGTGCAGTCCACTTACAAGGATTGCTCAGCATGCGTGCGGATAGATGGTGGCATGTCACCCTGGTTTGATGTCAGAATTGGTGTCAAACAGGGTTGCATGCTATCTGCTAGGCTGTTTATCCTGTATCTCGATAGTTGTCTGCAGAGAATAAGGTCAACGAATGTGGGATTGCGCATGGGTGACCTAGTGGTGAGCTGTCTGCTGTATGCAGACGATGCCGTGCTATTAGCAGATACACCATCTGAACTGCAAACACTGGTCACAACGATGAAAGACGAATGTATGGAGAAAGGCTTACTACTGAATGCGAAGAAAACAAAGATAATGGTATTTGAAAGAGAAGAATCCAGAACTAATGTAAGGATTACGATTGATGATGGAGTGTTGGAACAAGTGGATGAGTTTGTATATCTTGGATGCGCTTTCAGCAGGGATGGAAGGTACACCGCAGATGTGGAAAGACGAGTGAGTGCTGGGAATAGTGTGAATGGAGCGTTGGGAAAACTTCTTGGCAGTAAAACTCTGAGCCAGAAGGCACAACTCACTATACACAATGCAGTGTTGGTCCCAACGCTAACTTATGGAACCGAGAGTTGGGTATGGAAGAAAGAGCATGAAAGTAGAATAAACGCGGTTGAAATGCGAGCTCTGCGCAAAATTTGTGGCGTAAGGCTTGTAGACCGCATTCGCAATGATGATGTTAGAAATAGAGTTGGTCTGAAAGAGAGCGTCGGTGTTAAAATAAGAAGAGGCATGCTCCGATGGTTCGGGCATGTAGAAAGAATGCAAGATGAAAGAATGACGAAGCAGATATACAATGCAAAAGTGGAAGGATGTAGGAGCCGGGGAAGGCCAAGACTTACCTACCATGACCAAATTGGTCGTGTTCTATCAGAAGGTGATGTCAGGAGCCCTAGAAACCGGCGAGCGTGCATGAGAAGAGCAATGAATGTTAAAGAAGCGAGTGAGATATGTAAGGATCGAGTCACGTGGCGCTCGGTTCTCTCTGCCTACCCCGCAAGGGATTTGGCGTGAAGTTATAGATAGATAGATAGATATTTCTTGTACCTAAATTGGAAATAGTTGTAACGATTAAGATAACATTTTGTATTTAGATAAGGTTTTGATTCTTAAGTTTATCTATATAGGTAGGTATTCTGCTACATACCTCAAAGGTAAGCTGCTACATACCTAAAAGGTACACCTTGAAATAAAATGCTTCAGCCGTCCGCAGTCGCTCCGTTGCTGCAAGGACATCGACCATGGTAGACAAGCTAATCTTCCAAACCAAGCTGCTTACAACGCTAAGAACCGTGTCTGGTGCAAATGGAGATTTTGGATCCCCATTAGCTCTAATCTAAAACAAATATTACCTCGAGATTTAATATGAAGGTAGAGCGTTTTACTGACTTTTGTCAACCGTCCTCGCCCCCGCTGAAAAAAATGGATGGCAGTCCGTCCTATAGCGCTAAAGAGAAAACAGATTAAATAGGTATGCCCCTCTTCTAACTTATCTGTCTCTTTTACGCTATGTACAATCCCGTGGTACGGTAACTTCGGGATGGAAATCTGAATAACACAGCGAGATGGCTGTTTTGCCGTCTCTGGACATTAGAAGTGGAGTAGGCCAGCATATCGACAGTAATGATCAGACTATGTGTTGCCGAGTTGAGTTCTTTACAATGTCTCCTAATGCTATGGTGTTCACTGACCATGTCACGAGCTATCTTCGTAGAAGACGCCAAAAAGGAAAGAATTTAATTTCTGACATATCATTGTACTAGTTGTAAAACTAAGGCTCCTAGCTTATCTGGAAGATCCGACTAGATTGACAGTCTTCTCTCGGTTGTTCAACTGGTGATCTTCTCATGTCTCGCACTGTTGGGCTACAATTGAGAGTCAAGGTGAGGCGTATGCTGTATCTGTATACAACATGGCATCGAATTTACAAACCCTTTACAGTTTTATTACGTGATGTGGTGGTGTGGTGAGATTAGATATGGAGTAATTAAATTTGGAGTAAGACAATCTAGCTAATTAAGATGTTCGTATTCAATCACAAAATCGATTAATTAAAAATTAATAACAATTTCCTTGTACGATTTTTTCTGTTGGATAAAATGTTTGTGTTTTTTAACAAAATATCGTATTTGTTGAATCATAAAACTCCTTTATTTTTTCCCACTGCAGTTTGTCATCCGCGGGGTAAATGGGAAAAATTACTCGTAGATAAGATTTCAAGGCGACGTATTTGTTATGATTATTTATCAAAACATTCTGGGTTTGAATTTTAATTAAATGAAAACTAAGCGTCGCAGTTCTTAAGAAATACTCGTAGTAATTGTATAAAAAAGCACTCGACATGCGTTCACGGCGAACTGTTACTAAGTGTAATTAAATACAATTTAAGCTTACGAAAGTTTAACTATTATGTCTTAGATCGTAAATGATTTCAAGTGTTAAATATTTATTTAATACAAATTATTTTACACTCTGCTAGTAATCGCGATGCTAGATTTTCGAAGTAAACATTGTTGCTATACAGTGTTAAGGCGGAAGAGTTACAGCCGAATTTATCTAACAAGTCGACATTGGAATCAGTTTGCCATTGGACTTAGTATCAAGAGTAAACCAAGAGGTGGGAATTAATTAACTATTATCAACTTAGCTCGATTATCGAAACAAAACATTTACATAACTAAATTCGAAGGCTAATTTGTACTTTCTTGGCAATGTCTTCAATAGGCATATCATAAATACTCTTTGTAAAAAGGCTTATTTACAGAATTGATGATTATGTAACGGACAAAGTTGTCTGGAAATGATTCAGCACAGGCAAACATTTCTTAATAATCTTTAATTCTGCCCCTTGACGTCATTATCATTGTCTCAATATGCTGACGTATATTTTTTGTAATATCTAATTGACGATTTGAAAAGAGACCTACATTGGCAAGTTTCTTTCGGCATTATCGAAATGTTAGGAGATTAAAAAATCGGCCAAGCGCGAGTCGGACTCGCGCACTAATGGTTCCGTACCATTATCTATAAAAACGGCAAAAAAAAAACACGTTTGTTGCATGGGAGCCCCTCTTAAATATTTGTTTTATTTTAATTTATATTTTTTATTTTTAAAGTGAATATATAACTAAATATTCTGTGAATATTTCAAGCGTCTACCTGTTGCCGTTATCAATATCGATCAAAAACGAGCAATAAAATCCCGTTTGTTGTATGGGAGCCCCCTTAAATATTTATTTGATTCTGTTTTTTAGTATTTGTTGTTATAGCGGCAACAGAAACATATCATCTGTGAAAATCTCAACTGTCTAACTATCACGATTCATGAGATACAGCCTGGTGACAGACGGACGGACGGACAGCGGAGTCTCAGTAATAGGGTCCGTTTTACCCTTTGGGTACGGAACCCTAAAAAAGAAAAATAATAATTAATTGAAGAAGATACAAGATACAATAAATGCGACGGCCCAATGGCAAAACATATTTTTTATTTTTCTCCTTTTTCTTCGTATGAGACAAATAAAGTCTTCCAAATAAATCGCCTCTTTACAAGAGCAACGTGACATCTCATAAAAACGTTTTTTTTTATTATTTGATATTCAAAACCGCGATGTCGAATTTTATTTTCTACAAAAACGCGGCATTTTAAAAGTGAATGTTCGAGGAGCTATGAGTGAAAGAGACGACACCGCCGTGGCAAATGGCGTTATCACGTTGTCTCTTTCGGTGTGGCGCACGACTTCGACAACGCGACGTGTTAGTTTGCCCCGCACGCGCAACGAGAGAAGTGTTCCTGCTTTTCACAAAAAACGTGGCATTACGAGTATACCACAGTTTTAGTGCAAAGGTATGTTTCTTGTTGTTATTTACTTTAACTCGAATAATGTGATATTAGTTATATAACTCGTTTTTGTTGTAAAACTCGTGAGTATCGAGAATGAGATAATGAATATTGCCACATTATTGATGAAAAAGTTACAAGTTTCCTTTGTGATATCTTAGATTGTAACCATGTTGTTGATGAATCGTTTTCAAATACTATGGGTTATTTTATTTCACATCGTTATTTTTGAAAACCTTTAAGTTATCGTTTATATTATGCTAAAATGTTACATTATACATGCTAAAATAAAGTAACTTTTACGCATTTGTTTTTCAGATGGCATCCCGATCTAGGATGTTAGTTCAATTAGCTACTGGTGTTAAAAATAATTTAAGTGAACAACTAAGTGATTCAAACTCTCAGATCGATATTTTAACACAAGACGAGAATGAATATGCCAAAAGCTCGACCAATACATTGCAGACATCAACAGAAGGTATTTTTTTACTTGTCCTGATTTTTTTTCTAGTTATTTAATATAATAATAATAGTATACTATATATAGTAATAATAATAGTTATGTTCCTATAATTTCTTTATTTTAATCCTCTTTTTAGACAAAGACATCGCAGTAGATTCCATCCGACCTCGTAGTAATTCGACTAGTAGCGGTTCCTCTAGTTCTAGCAGTTCTTCAAGCAGTGGCCCATCTATATATCAAGGTAAGTTAATCAAAATGCAGATACAGATGTTAGGAGTAAATAATTCTTACAAAATTTGAGGGTAATTGATTAAACCAATACCACACCATTACACTTCAAGAAATTGATTGCATTTATAACGTTACAGACAGCGACGACTCGGTAAAGGATCCTGATTATGAAGCCCAACCAACAAAACGTGCTGAGTATTCTTCTGATACTGACGTGGAACAAAATATCACTACTAACTATAATAACATTTCTGATGATCAAAATTTGGTAACATCTAATATTTAAACTACGAGGAACCACTTTCGTCTACAAACGAACATGCTATGGTATTCAATGATCTCGGTGTAATAGAGAACAGGGAATCTTCTGCGATTGAAAACGTAAGTAACGAAAAAAACGTATTGAAAAAGAAAAAGATAAGAACAACAAAAATATTTTAGTAGCGGTCTATGATCTTCAAGCAGTGTTCCAATGCCCCAAAGGAGACGTCTCAGTTTTTTACTACAAGCCCAAACTAAATGTACTTAATTTAACAATTTATAACTTACAAAATAATTCAGTTGAGAGTTATATATGGGATGAGTCTAACGCCAATAGAGGTGTCAACGAAATAGCTACCTGTGTTTACAAATACCTGAAGAAAATTTCCGCAACGGCTGAAGACCTCGATGTTGTCTTTTATTCAGACAATTGTGCCGGACAGTAAAAAAATAAGTTTATGATCTCAATGTACACTTACGCAGTCAAAACTCTGCCAAATCTCATATCAATTACACACAAATACCTCGTTAAAGGACATATGCAGAACAAGGGCGATTCAGCTCACTCTCAAATAGAGAGAGAAGGTAAAAGGCAATTGAGATCAGGACCAATGTATACACCTGACGCATTTATCGGGGCTATAAAGGCGGCACGGAAAAAAAGCGAGCCATTCCATGTTAATGAAATGTGCTTCGATGATTTTTTTCATTGGAAAAGTATATGCACTCAAATGAACTTCGCAATAATGAAAGATGAAGACAATAATACTGTGAAACTGGCTGGACTGAAGATAATAAAAGTTCAAAGCTCTGATCCCGATGCCATATTTTTCAAAGAATCATACGCTGACGAATTATTCAAGAAAGCTATAGTGGTAAAAAAAAGAGAAATCATAATAGCCAAAGCATTAATTTAGATTTGCAAAAGGCCTATCTTCAAAAACCTGGACTAGCAGAAAGAAAAAAAGCTGATCTCATGGATTTAGTCAATAAAATACCTCATTCCTAGATACCACAAGCCATTTTACGAATCGTTGTAATACAACTAATTAAGTACAAAGATTTTTTGAATTATATTTTTTGAAATATTTAATTGCTATATTTAAAATAATAGTGTTTTTATTAGTATTAAGAGAATTTGTGATTCTATGTTTATGAAGGGCGATAGCAATGTTCCTATTTTGAATTTCTAAGTACTATAAAACTGGGTGCCATAATCGTGTTAGAAGACGTTACTTACTATTAGATATCTGTTTTTAATTTTCTTATTTGTATGAATGTAATTTTTAGTTACCTTATAATTTTAATTAAAGCGAGTACTAAGTACTATGTGATTGATTGATCTTTAGTTGATTATTGTGCCTTAAACTAATTTCATGGTGTAAGTAAGCCGTTGTTTTCGTAAATTTGTATTTTTAAATACAAGATCTTTATTTTGATAGTGTGTTTTACTAAACTTATCACACAGCCTTACGCCTAAATTTAACATCTTCAATGTGATATATCAAGATGTTACAAGCATTTTCTGACTTATTTTCATTAAAAACGTGACATGTGTGTCTGTGTTTTTTTTTTATCAGTTTTTTCACTTATTTCATATTGAGTGAGTTTTTTTTTGCTAATTTTCAGAAAACACATTAATTCCCGCAACAATTTAATTGTTTTCCGACAGTAAAATTGTTAATATTTTAGAATTTATCAACGCTTCAATGTTTAAAATTGCTCTCCTGTAAAGTTGTGGTTTCAAAAATATCACGTTGTTCTTGTAAAGAGGCGAAATGCTCTGTGAATTTTGGATGTAACTGTACTTCACAGTCAGTTGGTTGGAGGCTTGTTCACCTCGGGTTAATGCCAAGATGTGTGCCGCGTACACAATAATTCAATGTTTTAACTGATTTTATTGATTTGACATTGATGTTGTCGATTACTTTGATGTATTGGTACGATTGATGCGCAATACTGAGATAAATTATAATGGTTATTATATAAATATACGATGTTATGAACTTATATAATTAGTATAATATCCGTCCGTGTGCTTTCAACAGTTAGCTCATGCGGCTTTATCTGTTTGGAAGGGTTACCTATCATAAAGGCGAAGAGGTTTTGTACGAATTTGAATATACCGAAAACGTTTAGTAATTTTTTTATTTTCTATATTTTCATTGGACTGAAAATTCAATTTGGATTTTCAATTGTTATTGTTTTCGAATGCTATATGTTTTGAATTCTAACTCAACGTTTAACAGCAGCTGTAATTGCTAGATGTTTTATTCTCTAAAATAATGTTTTCCATATTATGAAAAGACAACAATTCAAATGACAAATACACATAAATGACAAATAATTAAAATCCGTAATAGATTAAATAGATTTTTACAAGGAAACCTACCCCTCCCTCCGTGGCAAAGTTGCTTTTGTGTCTTTGCGACTTTCTAAACTAAACTTGAGTTCGCTCGTTCGTGTTTTGGTTACAAGGAAGGAAACCTAACGAACCTAACCTACCCACCGTGGTCAAGTTGCTTCGTTATGGCCGGGGGCTTCGCTCCCGAGCCCACATGGTAGGGAGGCAAGGCTTCACCCTCCCTCCTTATTTTCCTACCGTTTTTAGTTTGTTAATGATAGTAAATGACAATACGGTCAGGGTTTGTAGCGATTAAAAATACTATTTCTAGTTCAATCGTCTTCCCGTACAATCCATCCAGTACAATGTAATGTCTTTAGCCTTCCCATAAATTGACAAAAGTGACTTCGAAAAAGACTTCAAAAGATCATTAACCTTACAATAAAAGATTAACACTAAAATAAACTTGGTACTTATAACAATTTGCGCTGTATACTTACAAGGAAAAGTGATTTTCCTGCATCTTCAAGTTGTTAAATAATTATTGAAATGAATGTTAAATGCAGGTCCATACATAAACTAGTAGACTAGGTATCCCGAGGCAGTATATTTATGGGCTTTAAGTATACTGAACTATTTAATATTCAAACGCTTTATACTCCATCATATAGGGTGATTGGCGGAATCGTGAATAATTATAAAGAGATAAAAAGTTATTAATGAATATTCATTTACATACTTCTTTACGTCTTTGTTTGAACACGACGTCGTTGTTTATGGTCCGATTTTATTATATTAAATGCGGATGAGATTCACGTTATCCTGCCTATAAATAAATATTTCCTGTAACCGAACGCAGTGCCACCTATCGGATCCAATTGTAAATCTAAACAATCCAGGGAACACTCAAACATCCACACGAAATTTCTTCAAAATCCGTTCAGCTGTTTTGGAGGAGTGCAGTGACGTAGGTACACACGTACAGAACTATGTATGTAAATATTTGAATTGTTTTTTTACATATTTATTTGTAATAGATAAACTCTTCCCACTGTAAAAAGCCATATAGTCAGCGAGTAAAATGGAATATATTTTATATAAAAAAAAATAGAGATCTCTACGAAAATTGCAATAACGTAACGTAAAACGTAAGGTACGAAAAATGTATGCCGTGAAAAACCGGAGCGGCTCGCTTATATATATATATATATACATATATATATATATATATAAAGATGAGTATGAAATAAATTTCAGTGATAGTTTGATGAAGTTTTGCTGTTTATTTGTATAGGCTTTGATCATTTGATCATTGATCAAAGAAATAACCATGGAGAGCCAATCACATAATTTTGGCATAGCAATACCAGTCGCCGCTACGGGTCGGGGTGGTGAGGTAGTAGAACACGTAGCTCCAAATGGCTAATTCAAGAATCAACATCGTGTCGTTGCGGTCGTGTTCGTGCCTACAATATTTTAGTTCGGTACGACAGAAATATGTGACAATTATGAATATCGATAAAACTTGTAACAAATCAACATTAGGTACATACATATATCTTACATTAACATGTAATATTAGTGACAATAAAATGTCGTAATATAAATAAAAATAATAAATCATACATACTTACTAAACGGCGGTATTCACCATGCGCAGGTGAGATTAGGTTGGCTTTGACATAATGGTGAGCCACTTACATCGCAAATATATTTTTTATTTGACAATTATATAATCATATAAAAATATATTTTCGTAAATATTATGCTAATTATATAATAAAAGATATTTTCCAGATGCGGTAAAAAATATTAATTATTTATACGTTACTTCCTACTACTTATCCATATTTGCGGTCTTAAATTAGTTAAAGTTAGTTCTACTACACCTAAAAACTCATAGCATACAATAGCCTCATTTATCGATAATACTACTCAAGATGGTTATGACACCACACAAGTTACACGCGCCGGAAAAAGAGACAGCTATTTACAATTCAACGTATAAGAACGAGACACAAGATACTGAGAAATCATGAAATCGATCAATAATTGCCTGCATTTTCTTCATATTACAACCAATCTAGGTTTACTCGTGAAATGTAATATTATCCTATGCATAGGTAGTTGGAGGTCTTGCTATTTTTGCCACAGCATTTCACCGAACAATAAGGTAAATAATACCCTGACCCCACACTAGGCTAGGCCTATTGTATATTTATTTCAATAGTTATTCGAGAATATTCGCAGCGCCAAATCATGCTCTCATTGAAACGTAACGTAGGCTCGAAGCGGTGAGCCTATCTAAGTTTTGGTGAGCGAGGGGTGCCTTAATGTGTAGTCAAGAAGTAAATTAGTCTGTGACTTTGATCATATATATTTATCACATATTCGTAACTATGAAATTAAATATTCATTACAAACCAGTTGAGAATGCGCAAGCTTGCATTGCCAGAGGAACACCTGGCTCGTCAATTATATAACAATTCAATTTTTTTTTTAATTTGTCGGCCATTTTGACCATGTTCCTTAAGAGATAGGAACGGTGTCCCTGAACATTCCTATTCTACTTTTTTATGCTGAATCCGAAACTGAAGTCAAAATTCGAATATTCGAAAATAAACGCACACACAGACAAACATATAGATTTCATATAGGAACGGTGTTCCTGAAAAGTTAAACCACATTGAAGTCTACTGACATTGTTGTTTTGCCATTACCCACGTCGACTTGAAGGGAGAAGACGAACCTTTTATAAAAAAAAAAACCTGATGACAATAGACAAACACTATGTAATGAAAAATTAAATATATTGTTATAAATTACAATAGTACCTACTAATACGAAGATCTAAGCACATTTGCTGAAGCTCTATTGGTCCAGAGCAAATAAAGTTTAATAAGTTTTCCAACAAACAGACGCAGTATGCAAATGATAATCATTTACAATGTGACGGATTATGTTGACTGTCCTGATTTATTGTTGTAATTAATGCACTGTGCGACGTTAGGCGTCTATCTAAATATTCATATATAAATTACGCGGCATTAGTCGTTGCATAAATGCCTTTCTTTATACCGCGTGTCGGGAGGCATAAAAGCATACCGGCCTGCCTGTATGTTAAAATGTAAAGTGGTTACTATAATGCTATGAATAATTGCAATACAAGGAGTATCGTTCGCGTGTTGCCACTTTCGCTGCTAACACAGCAACACTTCAGACGTTTTCTGGTAAGAGACACTTAGGTATGGTGTGATCTGTCATTGGGCGTCCCCTCTAGATAGACATCAAAAGAAAGGTCGGATGTGATTCTATGTCGAAAGTGGAGAGAGAGATAAGAGAATCTGCTCTTAGCTGTACTATCAAGCTGATGATGGACGTAGGAAATCAATATATCAATGGTTAACAGAAAGTTTGTTCACTTGAGGCAATTCTGAGTGATTTTAGCAGACTTCTATGTATACTACGTAGTACGTAGTATAAATAGAAGTAGTACGTAGTATACATAGAAGTCTTTGGATTTTAGTGAGAGTGTGAGTATTAAGTTATGTTTTCTGTTAATGTTTAAGAGTAGATACGAGATGAAAATCTTAGAATAAAAGCCGTTTATGATGTGACCTTACACTGGGCTTCCTCCACTAGATGGATATCATAGGAAAGGTCGGATGTGATTGAATGCCGAAAATGGACATGTGATGGAAGGCTTATATATTCAGCAAGCCACAGATTACTACCACTGTATCTCTAGGATAAATGTAACCAGGATTAACAACGGCGACCACCAAAACCACCAAAGAAACATTACTGACGCAGACTGTCTTGAAATTCTGACAATCAGAAGAACGTAAGTAAAAGTTGCTAGATTTTAACCTCTTTCTCAATGTGGAAGACAGCAATATCATACAAAAACATGATTGACGAAAGAGATGGCTAGTCACGTGACGCAAAACTGCTGTGGCTACATATGTATACTTTTTATCTATCTATGTAATAATAATATTAGCTGTCGTGGAGTAGGTGCATCGAAATATTAACTTTGATTACTAAAATTATTATTTTTTCGATGCAGTCCACTTAGCAGTGTAAGTTATACCGCCAAATGGCCAAGCTGAGTTGAATAATCTTATGTTACGCAGTCGATGCAGTTTATTCATATTTGATTCTTATTGCAATTAAATTCTAATTCAATATTCATTATGTTGTCAATTATATGTCGCTTGGCTATTTTAGTATTGTGTAATACAAGCCAG
Source organism: Pyralis farinalis (assembly GCA_947507595.1). Taxonomy (NCBI): domain Eukaryota; kingdom Metazoa; phylum Arthropoda; class Insecta; order Lepidoptera; family Pyralidae; genus Pyralis; species Pyralis farinalis. The sequence goes on along the minus strand of OX382259.1, from coordinate 19,948,102 downwards.
CGATCTTCACTGCAATTTACTATGAATATAATAAATAGGTGGTGGCATTGATATCCCATCAAAGCCAAGTTATGGACGAAATGTTGAAATGGGTGTCGTTCTACCGAACACCCAGGTTGTCCAACGCCGACCGCAATCTGTCTATGGATGGGTTTATCTATTTCGAGCTGAGCCAGTTCCGGTTGTTGTCAATAAATAACAGTTGATAAGCTAAATTACTGGGCTTCGGGCGGCTGGAAATCACTGGCCTCCGCCAATCCGCAGTTGGGCAGTGGCGGATTATGCTCTGAACCCCTTCGGTTGAAATGAGGCCGGGATCCCTGCAGTAGGATGAGTTAGAGCTTGTGTAGTAGTAATCGTTATGAGTCATAACTTGACTGTGACAATCGATATTACACATCATTTTCAATGAAAACATATATAGCGGACGCACTGAAACTTGACCCTGGACTATATACAAGAAAAAGTTGGAAACTTTAATATTAAAGTTACTACGCAGTTTACTTGAAATAATTATTAAAGTGGGTACTTTTAACAATTAAAAGACGTTTTTAACAAAAAGAAGCCTTTATTTACCAAGAATTACTTATTACAAATCGTTCTCACTGAGACAGTTTAATTAGAAATCTATTTTTGCAGTATGTCGTGCAGTGGCATTTTCATTTTGTTTTATGGACTATTTTGGATGGAAAATTTGAAATTAAGGTGATTAGCAGACGTTAGAGATATTCAATACAAAAAACAAAAATATTTGAAGTTACACAGAAGTAAATAGTTTATGTACACAATTTGTTTAAACAGACTCACATAAAATAATATTGTTTCTACTCTATACGTGGAAAAACGTAAATTTACAAGATCAAATGTAAACTACTCATGCCTGATCCCCGTTTTGCTGATGTGAAAAAATCTTGTTGTTCTTTGCCACTAGTGGTGGGAATTATATCCCAACGGCTTTTATTTGCCCATGCGTTGAATGGACCATTCTTGCTGACAAAGTGGACACCGATTATTCTGTTTCACCCACAGGGACATGCAGCAGAAGTGAAAGCTGTGGTTGCACTCTCCCCAGACGACGACGCAGTCTTGCTTCCCGTACGAGTCCTTCTTGCTCTCACCTTGGCATCTCAAGCACGCATCTGCGAAAGAAGACTTTAGTTTGATATTTGTGTATGTAAGGTACATTTTAGAATATATATCTACTACAAGAAAAGTATCTTTTACGCTTTATAATTCTAAATAATTCAACTCTTTTAACAGGCTTTTATTTAATGGTCTTGTATAAGAGTGCGTAATAAAATCTAGAACCGACTCCGAACTAGTAAAAGATAAAAAAAACATTATTTGCCATTGTGCCCTCGCGGGTATTTAGACACGTTATACTTTTACGATAATCTTATTGTATCTCATTTCTACTTCGGTTATTTTATTATTTTTCTTCTTTAATCTGCTAGCATTTCGAAAATGTCAATTGGCGATGAAGAAATACCGAAAGAAACTCGCTAATATAGGTCCCTTTTTAAATTGACAATTAGATATTATAAAACATTTATGACAGCATATTGGTACAATAATTATGTCAAGTAGTAGAATTAAATATTAATAAGAAAAGTTGTCTGTGCTGAATTATTTCCAGTTGTAGTTCCAAAATTATGAACCTTGACAATTTCAGTGTCTTTCTGCTGACAAAACAATGTGACAAAGCTTTGACCTTTGTACCATTCTTATAACAATATACAACTTCAAATGTTAAGTGGGATTTACTCTTAGCTGTACCATCAAGCTGATATGTTGTCTACTTAAGGCAAGTCAGACCGAACTTAGTAGATTAATACGTCGTAGTTTCTGTTATTTTTGATTGTTACTATCTTAATTATCACATATATTATGAAGAATAATTACAAAGAGAGAGTTTTGGTGAAATAAAAAACATTGAAACATGGTTATGGCAGAAAAAATATGAAAGTAGGGTGAACGCTGAAGAAATAAGAGCGTTGAGGAGTTTGTGTGAAGTTTGAATAGATAGAATAGAATAGTTTGAATAGTGAATTTGAATAGAGTAGAGTAAGAAATAGCACGATACGAGAACTATGTGGAATGAAAGATGACGTAGTAATACAAATTGAAAAGGGTATGTTGAGATGATTTGGACCCATAATCTAAGAGCATGCACGGAGTGGTTGATTAGTGTGGAAGAAGCGAGAGAGGTACGAGTATTTTTGGATCAGTGCACCTGGCGTTCCATAGTCTCTGCCTACCATAATGCGAGACAGGCGTGATGATATGTATGTATGTATAATATGTATGTAGAGTTTTGGCCGGAAACAGGCAGCTTCTTTTAATACCGTTTCCAATGTTTTTACCAATAATTCTTGATAGGCATACCTAATCATTAAATACTGAGTAAAAATAGCGTTTGAGGAATTGAGGAAGTCATCAGATAAATGGGCATACATACCTGAATTATAAATTTCTGTTTTCTTATATATAGGTATACAAAAAGGTCCTAAGAGATAAATTCTATACTAGTGGGAAAAATAACAGCGCATAACATTATGACAAGGAAACCGGCGTTTTTCTTTGATAATCACTTTATGTTAGCGATATCACAGATTTCAAAAACGGCTGCCTGCGTAAACATTTAACGTCAAATGATTTTTATCCTTAGTATTAATATTGATGTATTCGTCATGCATGACAATAATACACACTCAATGAGTAATGCTAATAATTGTTGGCGATTTTCCTACAGATAAATTGATATGTAGTCACTACATATCATAAAACAAAGCTCCACGGTGAGTCTGTCTGTCTGTCTGTTCGCGATAAACTCAAAAACTACTGAACGGATTTTCATGTTGTTTTGGCCAATAGACAAAGTGATTCTTGAGGAAGGTTTATGTGTATAATTTGTTAAGGTTTTGTGTAAATCGGTTGAAATATGACGATGATTGTCGGAAAAAGTCAAGCAGCCTGGGAGCTTTCATTGGATATTGTACGGATATACAGGATTAATCCTTGTATGTATGTACTCTACTATCCGTGCGAAGCCGGGGCGGGTAGTAATAGATTTAGACGACAGGTGTCTGCTGAAATCCTGTACAAAAAATACAATCAACAAATAGCTGCTTTTTAAGGTTTCATGTCAATAACTAAAACTGAAACCCTTATAATAATATAAATGTACATATTTACTTAATCCCTGTGAGTGGAAAAAATGCATACAATTATAATCTCAAGAAATCATGCAAGCAATGTTCAGTGGGGGTTATTCACATTGCCTCGTAAAGCCATATTCCAATCCGAATCGAAAAATTATCTGTCAAAATGTATGAAATCTGAGTGAAAACCTATCGAATCTGTTTCGAATGTGGCTTCCGAGGCAATGTGATTACCACCACAGAGCGCAATTCACTTGGTTAGCATATTTTTTCTATAAAATGTCGGGCGGTATCGCAAATAATTTATCGACTACGATAACCACTTCACATCAGGTGGGCCGTATGCTTGTATGCCTTCCGATTTTATATAATTAAAAAAAAAACATTTTCCTGAACACAACCTATTATACAATAGGTGACACACACAAAGGTAAATTCTCTACGTAGAGTTCAGTGTGTAAACTTCGGAGCGTCAACTATTCTCACAATTCGTTTGCCAGAAGACTTTGACAGACCCTATCTTTACCATTCTAGACTGAGGTCAATAATAGCTAAGCCTTCAGCATCACGGGTCTTTCAATATTGATTAGGTTGTGATTCGGGCTTTGGACTATGGTTTCTTGCCCGGGCGGGCTCCTAGGGGCGAACCACTCCTGGATATTTTGCCCCTGTGTTAATCTAAGGAGATGTATACGTGGTGACGACAAGTATACCACTGCGGGTATATGAACTGTCTTTGAGATGGGGATTTTATTTTGTGTGTGTTAGAGCTGTTACGCCATTTCGCTTTAAAAAAAATTGGTAATTATATACCCATCGAAGGCGTAGGGATGGGATTGATGTTTTTGGGACCTTGGGATCAATCAAAAAACATAAACACCGAAATTTTTCTTAGGGGTTTGTACATATATACCTTTTAAGATATACGTCGTCCACGTACATTACCTTACGGAACGAATTTTTGGCACTGTTGCCTTATACATTGCGTGTGCCCAAGTACAACCAAATACGTACAGTTGAGTTGCCCTCTTGACACTGCCTTACACTAGCAATAGGGCAGTACGACGGAGAAAACTCTATGAGTACATATGTGGATGATGCATATATACCGTACGGAAACAATTTTGGTGGTGGTTGATGGTTGGTGATCATTTGTATATTTATTATTTAAGGAATCACCTCCTTCTTTATTGAGTTGATTTGATTTGTAGAAATATTATTGTGCACGTACGTGTCTGTTTGTATTGGTTTGGATGTTTTTAAGAACACAGAAAACCGCAACCAAATAACAACTCCCTGGAAGATTGTAGTGTTTCTGCCAGTGAGTGTGGTTATCAGTAATCTCCTAAGGAGTTGCTGTATTAGCAGCAGAGGTGGCATCGAGTGATACTTAACGCATTGCAAACGTTCGTTGGTTATGGTTGTAGCCAAGCCCAACGTAAAGCCCAAGATATACTCACTAGTAGAACAACCTTGGGGAAAGTCGTATTTTCGGTCATTGATCAAGGCGTAGTCTGATCCGTCGTAGTGTAAATAAAAGATTGTTAAACATCAGGATTTTTTTATCATATGTTAACTTTATTTAAACTGCACTGACCAAATTTTAATCAAAGACTACCGCTTAGAATACGTGTTATTCCGCGTTTCTTTTTTGTTTTCTCGTTAAGTGTTATTTCAATATTAGTCACTTTACCTACAACTATATTCGAATATAAATGGTTCAGACCTGTCGACATAATTAGACCATAATAAATTATAATTGATCGCACTATCACTGACAAAACTATCAAGGAAATCAATCATGAGAAAATAAACAAAGTCGCGTAAAAATATGTGACACTATTTTTGCACACTTTTCCACGTTACGAGGAAAAATGACATTATTTTCTCCATTTAATAAGCATGAATCAAGATCGAACTTATTTTGAGGCATAAACAGGAGTTTGTGTTTTTCTAACACAAAGAAGTCTGCGAGTAAATAAAAATTCCCGAAAGGGTTGCTATGATCCTGTTATCGTATCATCTAGCTATGCCTTATGATCTTCGTTAGTGACGTAGTTTATTGTGTAATGTTAGTTTAGTAAGTAAAGTTTTTAGATACGTCATTATCTATGGTATACTACAAAATATATTTATGTAAGGGTTTTAGCTTCACAAACGTTTTTATTTTCATATATAATTGATCAGTTCTACTACAGAAACACAGGTTATAAATATATTCAACCTCCAATATAAACAGATCCGCCGAGCCGATCAAACTGTACAAGCAAATTTTTTTTCAAGTTTTTGGACCAGTTTTTATTCAGTAAAATTGTTCAATTTTACAGCATGAGCTACATCTTGTCAGGATTGCACCTTTGTACCATAGACCTTGTATAGTCAGACGCCAAATAAGGATAAATTGTCTACCATGGACAATGTCCATGTATAAATTACCGAGTCCCATAAAACGATTAACGACGAATGTCAATGTTATTATATACATGGATCTATAATTATACTAACTATAGATTGTACCTAAATCTACTCTGAAATATTATGCCATTCAATTCCTTTCATGTCGTTAAGAATTATGTCTGCGCTAATAGACCAATAAACAGCTAAGCTTGAGGTTTCATATACTTGTAGAATATATAGAGGGTGCGTCACGACGCAGTTTATTTTCAGTAAGACAGGCTTCTTTTTCCAGTGTTCAATATTTATACAGAAAAAAATATATTTTGAGTGATGTTAGTGGTCGAAGTAAATCTTAGAAATAGCAATGTGCAAGTAAATATGATTACTGCCAACATTGTAGGTCAAACAAAAGTTCAAGTGAAACCGTACCACAACAACAAGCACAACATTAACCCCTAATGGGATATAGGTTTTACTCCAATTGAAGAGTTCAAAGTGTATATTGTTTTGCTTCCCCACTGCGAGCTGGCATGTTTTTAAGCTCTGTTGCTATTGCTACTGCCTTGACTTAACGACTGTTAGCTGTCGGCGACAACCAGACCGACGGGCCGGAAAGTACGCAGAGGATTGAGGTAAGTAAATCCATCCATAGACAATAATACAGACGAATCGGTGCCGGACTGGTTAGCAATGCTACTTTAACAAGGAACTTTAGGTTCGATTCCCATACAAGATAAACATTTGTGTGTATGAACATCTCTATTTCGTCTGGATATATTGTCAAGAGAGGTAGAGCCACAAATCTTGACCGCCCATAAAGGCACCGCTCACTCGCTACAACCTAGTACGTACGCAACGATTTGAGCCTATTGACCAATGGGAGAATATTTTAACCATTTATGTTGATCCGTGAACAAGGCTTTACGAGTTTCTACTCTACCCCCTGACCCGTAGCGGTGAGTGGATTTGCTAAGTAATTTCGTTACATCCGCTCTCCATTTTTTAATTCCTTAACGGGGAAGTACCTATACCTCACAGATCAAATATCAACTCCCTGAAGGGTTGTTGTGTTCCTGCGAGTGAGTAAGGATACCAGTAAGTTCCTAAGGAGTCGCTGTGCTATCAGCAGGGATAGCAGCGCACGAGTGATACTTCATGTATTTCAAGCGTTCATAGGTTTTGATAATTGCTTTACATAAAGTGAGCAGTATGCTTGCATGCCATTCGAAGTTCTATAAAAAAAGACAAGCCACAGTATCCCGTCAGTGAATTTCTAACAGCGTCTAATTTAAAAATGGCTACAGTAGAGCTAAATAACTGTATAAAATTATTGTAATCAACGTTGGAAACATTTATATTTGGAAAACATATTTAAAAAAATGCCGTGAAGAAATCAATGGTAGTTTCCACCACACAAACAACATCATCATCATCATCCAAGTGTAAATCCCGGTTCTTATGTTTCGGAGTCCAGGGTCCGTTTTCCGGCTTTCCGGCAAGACACAAACCAGCGATCTTTCTTCAATCTCAAAAACGTAAATCTAATAATCCAATCGCCGAAAATGACTTCCGCCCTGAAATAACTTTACTAACGATATGTTGTATGACGTACGTGTCGATTTAACCTAACACCTATTAAGCTCCACACCCATTTTGAAATCACATCGCTTGCTCAATATCCATATCTGAGTAAATGTTATTCAAGATCGATTCGAAAGGGTTTTATAACAGGATATGATTTCACATGACTTCGGAAAATTTTCGTTGACATGTTGACTTTCAACATCTTCAAAACAACGCTTTCTAACTACCATAATGGTGCTCTCGCTCAGTAAAAATAACAGGGTTTTGATTTGTGAATATCAATGTGACACTACCGGATACCTGTCATGTCCTCGAGCTGACCTAGCAGCGATGTGTACTTATTTATATACTTGCTCGCGGCTGCCGTGATAAACACGTTTTCGAATTCTACAAGTGCAACCATGTAATTCAAGTATGTTAAGGTCTATCAAAATCCGGGATGTTACCTTTGTGTAAAAGTGCGCGTAGATAAAATTTTATTTATACTCCGGCCGTAGGGTTTTTAGGATCATATTTACTGTGTACTTTAAATTTGATATTATAAATCATGTGTGCGTGTACACAAAAATAGGTTGTATGTACTGATCTAAGAACCAATAAACTCTTAAAGTCAAAAAAGAAGTGGGAAAAGCGAGAAAGCGCCAGCGATCCCAGACGGGATTTTTTGTAATATTCGTGTTTGAATGCAACCTACATAAGTGAGCGCGACCCAGCACGGTGCGATCGCTTTTTGTGGACAGCTGTAACTTTCCCGCTTTTCACGCCCTTTGGGTTTTGGCTTTTAGAGATTTAAGAGAGAGAGATGTTGGTTCTACTAAAGATGTACTCTTGAGTCAGACGCATAGAGATGTCAAGGTCTTTTTCTATGTAATGTAGTTCTGAACAAAATGATATCTTGTGATGACATGAGTGGCGTGACGCGAACAATGCGTCAGATCAACATTTTGCGTCTTTTCACAGATATTGTACTCTGTAGTATCATCACCATGGTATCTAAAGAAATACACGCTTCTAAAGAAAAGCACGTCACTGCTTTCTAAAAATATAAAGGTTACTGAGCTACGCGAGAAAATACGTCATATGGACTTGACGTAAGAACATATTTACTAAATTGAATTGAGGGCAAAACTACAGAAAAGTGGAATGCTAACACGGAAAATTTGTGGGAGTTACGTCTTAGATTGACTATATAATTCAGTTTTACATGCATTTACATTTAAAATTTTCAACAGTACACATACTCTAAAGTTCTTTTCAACTTTAAAAAGACCTAAAATAAATGCAACAATGTGACGAGGAGTTCGATGGCGCCGGGTATTTGTCTAGTTGAACACGCGAGCTAAGCAACGTCGAGGGCAACATGACTATGATTTATTTAACTCGAGTTACCTTTGTTACACATTTTTGTCGATACATTAGCTGAACTACGACAGCGGTTTTTGGGTGGCTTCTATACTCTGCAACTCTGTGATGAGCAATGAGCGTGACGGATACTAAATCCCTTGGGTTTAAGGGATACCAGTGTTCCCGAATAAATATTGAATTGCTCAGGATAACTATTATTCATAATAAAAATATAATTTAAAACCGTGCCTACAATTCGACGTCGCTCGTGCGAAACTGTTCAAAACATGACATCATAAGTTTCTGAAAGAAAACTGTTTATAATTAGAGTTTTTAATAGACTTACACGTTGCTGCGTTGATTCTGGAAGACTATGATGGACGTGTGGAAACATTAGATCATTATTATGTCATAACACTGTCTGTGTGAAAAAGCGTGTATTTTTCTATGGACAGTATTTTATGTATAGCGGATCTAAAGCGGATATCAAATCAAATTGTCGTTATTTTATCCAAGCCGATCACAGACATTATAACACTCGTATTACTGTTACGAGAGATGAAGAATGGAGGAGAGGATACGGAAATGACTACGCCTTACAGAAGTCCAGCAAAATAGTAATTCTCTGGAGCATGGTTCTACTCCTGCAATTGAATAAGCTTATCAAGAAGCTCCTAAGAAGTGGCGGCGTTAGCAGACGGGTGACAGTACGCGAGTGATACTCTTTGTAATAGTGAGGCTGCGGTAATAAATAAACTGTTCAATTTTAAGGCTGTAGCAGTAAATCTGTATCATTAGTAGGACGAAAACATACAACTATAGAGTGACGATTTAGGTATTATTTTACAACGTAGGGAGGCATACATGCCGTATGCCTCCCGACGGTTTATAAAAAGGTCAGCTGATGTAAAGCGGTTACCGTACGCCTGTGAACGCTTGCAATACATTAAATATCACTAGCGCCATGACACCTCTGCTGCTACTCCATATGAGCTTACTGGTGACATCACTCACACGCAGGAACGTTATACTACTCTGTGTAAAAAGTATCGGGAATATGTCAATAAAAAGACCCGCGTAAAAGAGGTCGTTCTAATTTTTTTACTGCATGTTGGTAGCACTGTACTGATTTAGCGCGCAAAATTTGAGCGGGATCTGTCATTTAATTTGTTTTAAACTACACTTTTTGTTGGTCATAGTTTTGAGTCCTCGGCGATTTTTACAATGGAAAATATTGTTGAACAAAGAGTGTGCCTTAAATTTTGTGTTTCAAATGATATTTCATGTGGTGAATCACTAAAAATGTTGCGAAATACCTACGGCGAATCGTGTATATCGAAAACAAGGGCTTATGAATGGTATAAGGCTTTTAAAGAAGGCCGAGAAGTAGTAGTAGACTTGCCTCGTTCTGGTAGACCTTCAACCGCTACGACCAGAGAAAACATCGACAGAATCAAGAAGCTAGTGCTCGAAAATCGACGTATGAGTCTGAGAGAGTTGGCTAGTGAGGTGAACATATCTTTTAAGTCCGTCCACAACATTCTCATTGACATTTTAGGCATGAAACGCGTCACCGCTCGACTAGTTCCAAAAGAGCTCAATTTTGTTCAAAAAGCGCAGCGAAAGCATGTCGCTGAAGACATGGTTTCCCGAGCTTCTACGGATCCGACCTTTATGAAACGTATAATAACTGGCGACGAGACATGGGTTTATGAGTACGACATGCAAACAAGCCAACAGTCTTCAGAATGGCGTCTCGAAAACGAGCCGAAACCCAAAAAACCGCGGCAAAGTCGCTCCAAAATCAAGGTGATGCTGACAGTTTTTTTTGACTACCGTGGTGTGGTTCACTCCGAATTCCTTCCAGAGGGAGAAACAGTGAATAAAGAATATTATTTAGGCGTCATGAAGCGTTTGCGTGAGAGTATCCGCCGAAAACGTCCAGATTTGTGGCAACACAACTCATGGATGCTGCACCATGATAATGCACCATCACACACAGCCATTATAGTGAAAGAGTTTTTAGCGAAAAATTCAACAAAAGTTCTCGACCAAGCACCGTATTCACCTGATATGGCTCCGTCTGACTTTTTTTTATTTCCCAAGTTAAAATTACCACTTCGAGGAAAACGTTTTGAGTCGATAGAAGCCATAAAAGAAAATTCGCTGAATGAGCTAAAGGCCATACCGCAAATAGCCTATGAAAAATGTATGGAAGACTGGGTGAAGCGGTGGAGATGTTGTATTGCAAGCGATGGGGCCTACTTTGAAGGCGATAAAATAAATTTAGATGAATAATTTGTATTTTTTGTTTTATTGACAAATTCCCGATACTTAGTACACAGAATGTATACATATTATGATTACTAACATCAACTACCATTATGCGGCCAACTACCAAATCATAAAAAAATCTCCTTGAGCATAAATAACTGCTCGAAAAATTTACAGCTCGCTATACATAATGTAGTGCTGGTCCCAACGCTAACTTATGGAAGCGAGATCTGGGTATGGCAGAGAGAGCATGAAAGTAAAATAAACGCGGTCGAAATGCGAGCGTTGCGCAAAATTTGTGGCGTAACGCTTGCAGACCGTTTTCCCAATGATGATGTTAGAAACAGAGTTGGTCTGAAAGAGAGCGTCGGTGTTAAAATAAGAAGAGGCATGCTCCGTTGGTTCGGACATGTAGAAAGAATGCGGGATGAAAAAATGACGGAACAGATATACAATGCAAACGTGGAAGGATATAGAGCCGATGAAAGTCAAGACTTACCTACCATGAACAAATTGGTCTGACAGAAGGTGATGTTAGGAGCCTTAAAAACCGGCGAGCGTGCTTAAGCAATGAATGTTAAGAAGCCAGTGAGGTGTGTAAGGATCGAGTCACGTGGCGCTCGGTTCTCGCTGCCTACCCCGCGAGGGACTTGGCGTGAAATTATAGATAGATAGATAGATAGGTAAATATAAGTAGGTAATAGTTGACTAGCTATAACGTGAAAGAATTAAATACGTTCCAATTATTTCACTTTTGGTCCACATTTCATGATGACAGTACTAGACTAATATAATTTATATTAGGTACAACGTACTAGAAAAGGTGTGGTGCGTTCGTATTGAACCCAATTTAGAGATCAACAAATCACAATGTGCGGACAGCGCGCCGACCGCCTCCAATCAATTTCAATCAAAGCGGCTCGCGTCAGCGGCTGCGCCCGCGCACGTCAGCGTGCAAATCAGTATTTATTTTATTCGCGACGTTGACCCCTTTTTACGTTCTTTTAAATTAGTAGAACTACACAACTCAACAGGTCGAGTAAAATGTAACACAACAAACAGATGGACGGACATGACGTAAATCGTACGGATTTCTTTGATTGGACCACTCCTCCTTATATGGAATCAAAATAGCTCCCTATTAAGTGCATTTACGCAATATTTCTTCTTCGTATTTTGGTTGTTTGAACAGAACACATTAGACATTTTAGTAGTTTGTTAATTAAACTTTGAAAATTCACGATCCACGATTTAATTTACACGCGATACCATATCGGTAAAGTGCGGTTAACACAAGATGATGCCATTTTTGCAAATATGTACAGAGGGAAGTGTGTGCGTATGTGCCTATGCAAATTTGTATTTTATGAGTTCAGTATTTATTAGCCGTTGTTAGCACACGTAGTACTTACAAACGTTAAAAATAGATGTGCACAAAACGACCATTATTTAGGCTTTGTTATTTACAATCGTTAAGGAATTATTGAAAAATAAACCATTCGCCGTACCGCCCCGACTTGGGTTTCCGCAAGATAGCCCCTACTGATAAGAATACTGCTTCAAAACTTCTTGTATAATTTCGACAACCTAAGCGTAGTAGTAGTAATTGTTTAATAATTCTATATAGTTTTTTATTTCGTGATGGAGTATTAGGAAAAGAAAATGTATCGAATGAATTTATGATAAATTAATTCGATACATTTTTTTTGAGCCGAAGAAACATTACCTCTTAAATTTCTATAATGATAAGGACTTGTTTGTTTTCAATGGTTTCCTGCAATTTTACTAGTTTGTCGATATCTGGCGAGGGATCATTTTATGCTGCATTTCCGATCCGTGGTCGTCATTTCAAAACCGTTCTGGGTCAATGGTTATCGGTTCTGAGAGCTACTATGTGGTATGCCTCCTGCTACATTTCAACTCGCTAATTCTTATGGCTACATCGGAGACCATAGTTTTCATTGCTGAGATTTTAGCGCATTAAAACTCCGATTACAGCTTTTTTCTCTCTTCATTGCGCGTTGTGATACCTGGAGCTTCCTTCCGAGGCCAATGGTAAGGGCACATACCCATTGTGATGAAGCACATAAAACGAGGGAGTCTGTTCTCATTTAATGCTTCAGTATCATGTATCTTAGCTCGTCTTTGAACCCAGTTCAGGTCCATAAGCTGAAGACTGCGTGTTCCCTCCAATAAGTAACAACAGGAGGTATAGGTCGCACCAAAGTTCTGGTTAGCTCTGCTGAATACAGCACGTTCTGTTCGCTCAATAGTAACATGTAGGTATGTAAAGATATGCTTTACATGTTCGGAGTATAATTTTCACCAAACATTTAGTTCGATATGATATAGATAAAGATATGGTTTACAATGCTCTGAGGTTGTTGCGCAGGGCAAATTCAGAGCATTGTGAACCATTTCTTTTCGTCGAGAATAGGTCAATATGCTCAATCTCATCATCAACATTTGATCTTATGTTCATTCGCACCAATATGTAACAAAATAGTATAACCGTAGGTTTGAAGGGTAAACCAGTATGATTTAATTGAAAATGACCTTAAGAAGCATTTTACACTTGACGTAAGTACGTAAGGGCAACTACGAATATGACATTGCCTAACACAGAACGCATTCGTGGCTATTTGCGCGTACTACATACCATACTACATAATTTTTGGATGTTATCTGATGCAGATATGATGTTTTTTTTTAAAAATATTATTTTTATTTCCAAAAAGTAACACAAATTAACTACTAGGCTAGTATAATGCGTTATTATTGCGATTGCGATTAATAGTATCCGTTGCCGAAATAGACGATGTTTCATTATTACTAGCGTTCGTTGGCTACGGAAATGACTTCCCATCTGGCGAACGCCTGATAGTCTAGCAATAAAAAAGGAAGTCAACTCAGCAGACATTCAACAGCTGAGTTATCTGCACTCGTGCCAAGTCATTTCTTGATAGAGGTGTTTGATCTCGAATTGTCTATTTTAAATCATGACGATTTAAAAATATCTACGTTTGAAAATTCGTGGGTGAGCCTCGCTGTGATGTTGTGTACATACAAAATTCCACATATAAACGAGAATACAAATTGGCAATGTTATTTAAAATAGACATAAATTACTACGTACAAGCCAAATATTCAGATATGTCCAACATTTTTTCTGGATACAATTTTTCACATAATTAATATATACACGTAAATATATTTATTTATATGTGAACCATAATTGTTCAAAGATTTATAAAGCTTTTCAAGCTTAAGTGAACTTCACACTAACTTTAAAAGCTCATATCAAGCTTAAGTGAACTTAAGACTAACATAAAAAAATATATGTCACACTTATGTATGCTGGCTGGCGTTATTGATGCTGCTTATGAATACAGCATTATGCTTATTAACAACAAGTTACAGAGACTTATTATGTTTATGTATTAAACTGTGTGTCCTAGAATGGGAAATAAATAAATTGTGAAATCACGCGTCAAAATAATATATAAGGCAGGCAATGAGTAAAGAGTTAACTAATATTGCATTAGAGGCGCTAATACATGACTGTGGCGCCGGCTATGCGTCAACGCATGTTCGTTCTGGTAAAATCTCACATAGGCGTTATGAACACACATACACGCGAAAGATTGTAAGTGAACACTCAAAATGTGTGCGTATTGTGTTGATACTTCGAAATATTCGAAGTGTGTGAATGTTTACGCTTGTGTTAATCAAGTATTCAACGTCAGCGTATTGAGGTTTAGCAGCGGTGGCAAACCTTTCTGAAAGACTATTGTACTCATAATTTACAGTTTTTGTAATATACCGTATAATGATTGTAACAATAGAGCATCTACGTCTTAAAACAAATCGCAAATAACATTGTAGTCAACATCTGTAGATACGTGCAATACTGCGAATGGAATAATAATTATTACTTCCTTGGAGTTCATAATAATTCTATAATGCTAATGTATATACTCATGCGAATGAAACGTAGATACTTGAATCAAATACAATATAATATTACTCGCATGAAATGTTCGTAACCTCTGCAGTTGACCATTGGCTCGTGCACTTTTCTTCCAGTACTTTTCCATAAGAACCTTGGCGCACACTTGAATCGAAACCGCTAAAAATATATTTGTCTCTTTCTAGGCATATACGAGTCGATGCACGTTCGGAAATTCACTGAACGGCTAGACTGCATAGAATGCATAGCCTTCATTGGCAAAATAAACAGCGTTATTCTTTATTAAATGTATTTTCATTTGAAAATATCGGCAGAATTGCCTATTAAGAGTCATAATACAGGTATATGACGTATCACTGTTAGCATACATATATATGTCAGGAAATCACGTTACATAGTAGTTTAACTATGCAATGCATCGTTTCGCACGGTCATTTGTACCTATGTATTATTATATATATGTCATACAGCTTTGATAGAGCTTCTAGGGGCGCTCTCAGGGCCCCACAATTCAATCAATAGGATACATATACGGTCATGTGACATGATACATTTAGCCACTAGCCAGAAGTAGTCGCAATCTGATCGTGGTCTAACTTTTAGTACGGAAAGTAAATATTTAATATTCATGTTATGCGCTGGTCCAGATAACGAACCGTCGCTAAAAATCACAACTGAACCGGCTTTTGGCGCAGAATGCCTATCAATTCTCAAAATGGCACTTGAGTAATTATTGGCAGTACCGATATAACAGTATATAAATTTAGCGCACTTAGGCCTTTTTGACATAATAACCAACACTCGCGTTAAAGTGGTAGGGTGCACAGACGCGATTCTTCATCTCAAGTGCTATCCGCGATTGATTCCATTGTTTTGTGATTTTTTTTTTTTGACACCATGTTTTTTTTTTATACAACGTCGGGAGGTATACAAGCATATGGTCCACCTGATGTAAAGCAATTACAGTATCCTATTAACGCTTGTAACAAGCAGAGGAGGCAACGCTTGTAACATATATCGCGCGAGTGATATATGTTACAAGCGTTAATACAGTATCCTATTAACGCTTGTAACATATATCACTCGCGCGATATATGTTACAAGCGTTGCCTCCTCTGCTGCTTACACGGCAACTCCTTAAGAGCTTACTGGTGACCTCACTCACACGCAGGAACACAACAACCCTCTAGGGAGTTGTTATCTGGCTGCGGTTTTCTGTGAGGTGGAGGTACTTCCCCAGACGGGCTGCTTTGATGTGCCCTATCTCTCTTAAAACATCTGTTACTCGTATCTTCTATGTAGTTGACTCCTGTCTGTAGGCCGTTACTACGTCATCGAATGGGGATTCCACTTGTGATCTTCACTTACAAGTCTATAGCTGTGGGTGTCAGTGTAAACGCAGCGATTTCCAACGTTTCTCTGAAGTAATGTATTTATATGAGAATAAGGTATTATTAAAAATTATTAAATTAAAGGTATTAATATAACATATGAGTACTGATATAAGTAGTAGTCACATTGTATTAAAGCCCTTTTCGTAGAAGAAGCAGAAGTATTTATTCGTAGCAGAAGATGTGGTCTTTTTGCAATTTAGTCAAATATCAATTAATTGGACAACAATGTATTCACGGCAGTGCAGTGAGCGAGCTTACCAACAAGCTCCCACGGAGATGCGAGGTGAGCAGATCGATTCATGAGGATTTCTTAGGAAGCGTTTATTATGGTCGTTTGCCTCCCGAGGTTGCATAAAAACAATATTTCATTGCTTAATAATTTAACCACGTCGAAATGTTGGAAAATAAATATACTTACCCAGACATAATGTGAATGCGGCAGTGATTTTTTGACAAATGAAGGCCAACCAGTTACCAGAACGGAGGCGCGCCTGTTTTGGTTTGTTTGAAAAGAATGCGTTTCAGAATACATATCACATGATTAAAAAATATGAGAATTCAAGAACTAGAATACAGTATATCTTTACGCCAAGTCCCTTGCGGGGTAGGCAGAGAGAACCGAGCGCCATAAGACGCGGTCCTTGCATACTTCACTCGCTTCTGTGACATTCATAGCTCTTTTCATGCACGCTCGCCGGTTCCTGGGGCTTCTGACATCACCTTCTGATAAAACACGACCAATTTGGTCATGGTAGATTAGTCTCGGCCTTCCTCGGCTCCTACATCCTTCCACTTTTGCATTGTATATCTGTTTCGTCATTCTTTCGCCCCGCATTCTTTCTACATGTCCGAACCAACGGAGCATGCCCTTTCTTATCTTAACACCGACACTCTCGTTTAGACCAACTCTTTCTCTCACGTCTTCATTACGAACGCGGTCAGCAAGCGTTATGCCACAAATTTTGCGCAATGCTCGCATCTCGACCGCATTTATTCTACTTTCATGCTCTCTCTGCCATACCCAGCTCTCACTTCCATAAGTTAGCGTTGGAATTAGCACCTCGTTGTGTACAGCGAGCTGTGCCTTCTGGCTTAGATTTCGGCTGCCTAGAAGTTTACCCAACGCTCCATTCACCCTATTCCCGGCACTCACTCGTCTCTCCACATCAGCGGTGTACCTTCCATTGCTGCTAAAAGCACTTCCAAGATATACAATCTCATTCACTTGCTCCAACACTACATCATCAACCATAATCCTAGTGTTCGTTCTGGTTGTCTCTCTTTCAAATACCATTATCTTGGTTTTCTTCGCATTCAATTGTAAGCCTTTCTTCATACAATCATCTTTCATTGTTGTAACTAGTGTTTGCAGTTCGGATGGTGATTCTGCTATTAATGCCGCATCGTCTGCATAAAGCAGGCAGTTGACCACTGAGTCACCCATTCGCATTCCCACATTCATATTTCTTATTCTCTGAAGACAACTGTCCAGATACAGGATGAACAGCCGAGCCGACAGCACGCATCCCTGTCTGACACCAATGTTGACATCAAACCAGGGCGACACATACACATACATACATACATACAGAATACAGTAACAGAGTTGGGTATGCTATGCATCTTTTATAAAGACAATGGGTTTGTGGGGAAAAGTTTAGAAGATATTAGTAACAGATGAACATACACACATAGACTGCTAAAATCATAACCCTCTTTCTGGCTTTGTCACAGTTGTATACAAAATAAAACATTACCTCGATTCCTTCCTACTAATTCTTACTAGCTCTTAAAGCCTATAGCTGTGTCCTTTAAGGTGATGTATATATCCAGCCACTATAAATTTTAAGAGAGTTAAGTCGGTCTAGGAACTTCCACCTCACAAAAAAAAAAGCCAATCAAATAACAACTCCTTGGCGGATTGTTGGTACTGCGTGTGGGTGAGATCGCCAGTAAGCTGTTAAGGAGTTACCGTGTTAGCAGCAGATGTGGCATCGCGCGAAGGATACTTAACGTATTGCAGGCGTTCATTGGCAACGTTAATCGTCTTACATCAGATGGGCCATTTGCTTGTATGCCTCCTGACGTTGTATAAAAACAAGCAGCAGGGTCGGCAACGCAAGAGGTCACCCCTGGTGTTGCAAATGCCCATAGGCTACGGTAACTGCTTGCCATCAGGCAGGCTGTACGCTTGTTTGCCACCATAGTGGTGTAAAGAAAAGCAACAACAAGGTTCATATCACCATTAGACAACTTTTTACTACTTTGCCACAATAATGTGTTAGCCAACACTTACTTTGCTCATACATTTTCATTTAAAAACAAGATACGCGCAAACAACAAACTCAGCTCTCAGTTGGGGAAAAACACAAACCAATAAAATTTTTGATTGCTCATGATGGACCGTCTCACTCACCAAAACATAGTGTTTCAGCGCCTAAGTCAATAAGTGACACGATGTTGATCGGCGTACTAGCCAATAAGTGCTGCGTTCTATACTTTACCCGTGGCGGTGATATTATTTACTAAGCAAAATCGCGTCGTTGGATCTCAATAGGTTATTTCCTTCATGCGTAAAAAGAACAAAGAAGAAAAACCTGCGACCTTACATGCAATGTGTGTCCTCTTATCACTCAATCAGTCCGCCTGAGATTTCAATGGCAAAACTAATCCTATGTAATTTCTTAATAACAAACTTTTCACATAGTTTTAAGGAAATAACAGATCTAACAAACAGACAGTGTTCTATCAACTAATAGCGTTTTCAAATTATTAAAAACATTGATTGTCGTTTAAGGATGCTGCAGCGATATATATAGCTATGCTAATAACATAATTTTTTCTACCAATATCACGGATTTAAAATATTCTAAAATAAAAGTAGCCTAAGTTACTCCTCCTTACATCAGCTATCGGCCAGTGAAAGTCCCGTCAAAATCGGTCCAGCCGTTTCAGAGATTAGCCGGAACAAACAGACAGACAGACAGACAGACAAAAATTGTAAAATTATTCATTTTGGTATATGTACCGTGTATACATCCATATGCATTTAGTAAAAAGCGGTTATTTCAATATTACAAACAGACACTCTAATTTATCTGTATAGATTTTTGCGTAATATATGCAATGGGAAAGTTTTAGATAAATCAAAAAGGAAGGCGAGAAAACTTTTCTAATGTTCGGAAAATGCGTGGAAATATGAAAAATTGGGAAAATAAAAATTATGACGCAAATTTTAAACTAGGTTAATAGCGTAGCTATATATATCGCTGCAGCACCCTTTTAAACTTGCTTTTGACAAAAGGTATCTACTGCCCGACCGTTGCTCACTGCCATGAAGGAATCCACTGCAGATCCAATTGCGCGATTTTGCTTAGTAAATAAAATCACCGCCATGGGCAAAGTACAGAACCGATGAAACAAAACTGCTTAGCAAATCTATTCATCATTTCGGGTCGGGGAGTAAAATATACACACATCAAAAGTGTCTAGGGATCAAGCATTTTTATGCGGATTTCTTGAGATTGAGATGTGGCTTCGTAATAAAAAAATATATAAAATATATAAACGTATACGACACTGGAGAACCCCTGGACGGCAACAGCGATTAAAATCCTGCCAGGAAGTCCATCCTTATAGTGGTGGAACCATCATGGTATGGGCGGGTATTTGGATCGGCGGAAGAACTGAGTTGATTTGGATCAGAGGCAACCTCAACGCTCAAATTTATGCTGAGACGATTGTATCAGACGTCATCGTTCCTCTACAAGTGCAAATCGGTCCCTTATTTCAGTTAATGCATGATAATGCACGACCGCACACCGCAAGAGTTGTAAGACAGACTCTCGCCGCAGCTAACATCAATGTCATGGCCTGGCCTGCTCAGTCGCCAGACTTGAACCCGATTGAGCATGCATGGGATATGCTACAGAGAAGAGCTCTGCCGAATATGGAGGGTATCCAGTCGCAAGAAGACCTTTTTTTGTTGTTGCAACGAACATGGGCGGCCATTCCACAGCGTGATTTGGATGAACTCATTTTGAGTATGCCAAACCGATGTTCTTGTGTTGTTAGTGTTCGCGGTAGAAACACGGATTATTAATTGTTTAAGTTACCCAATAAAATTTTAAAGAAAACTGTTATTTCAGTCTTTTTTTCGAATTTTAATGTTAGTGGTTCAAATGTCAAAAATCCCTTTATTATGAAAATGGCAAATTTCTTTATTAATGCAAAGGTGACTTGGTTTATCGTTACTGTAGACAAACGAAAACACTTTATTTGATGAATCCTTAAAGAAAATTTTAATTAATATCAATCAGGAGAAAAGTTATTGCAAAAATATATGTTGATCCCTAGACACTTTTGATGTGTGTATATTATAGATTAAAAAGTCCGTTGTAAGTAGGCTGAAATCGCTGTGATATTTTGTACAATAGCTGTAATAACATATTATAAAAGAAAAAAAATAAAGTTCGAAAGCAACATGAATGGATAATTAATTCCTATTAATTGTATTAATAACATTAGAAAGAAAAATGTTTACATTATTGTTTTAAAGACAGCAATCTTAAGTACAAGGGGAAAGCGGTCTCATTCTTAGTGTTATCCCGTTTCCTAATCCATAAGGATTGGCGGGGTCCGCTACCTAAGGCTAAGGATTTAGCCAAGATACTGATTTTTACATAGAGCCACTGCCGTCAGACCTCCACAACTCAGAGAGAAAAACCAGATTTTTCTTAGGTTAGATCATACGGCTTTCGAAATGTACTCGTAATATCACTAGCTTCACCGCCAAGCTAGTGGTAATTACATACATGCACGTAAAATCAGTGGTACATACGCCGCCCCGCCAGGATTCGAACCGCGGACCAGTTCATGAATAGGCCGCTTCGTTGTCCACTGTCTTTATTACTGATGGGTTATAAGGGGAAAACGTTGTACAGCCATTTCATGGTTTATTTATTATAATAACAGAGGATTGTAAAATACTGTAAACATTTAGTAAATACATTAGGCTATACGTATTAAATTTCATAATAGGCAAAGTTTGAAACTGAATAATCATTTGGTTTTCTTTGATGTAAAATCGTTCTACCTTTATTTACTTGCTTATTTGACGTATGGGTAAAATGTGAGAATGAAATTAGAAAAGACGAAACTATTGCACCTTGGCGTTATAAAGGGCATAACACGAGCAACCGTGATGTACAATAAACTCTAAATCAGGTAAACTTTTCCAACAGAATTTAGTATATATTATATGTGACTTTGATATAAAATATGTACTTTCGTGACTCAAGCGTCAACATTATAATTAAAGTTTTATCTCAGCCATAATATTTGGCAAGGGTTATTAACTTTTATGGTACACGCTTATTATATGTTGTTAGCCCTAAAAAAATAGACAAACCTCATTGTTCGATATCATAGAATGCGCAGTAAATATGTAAGAAAGTTGGTCTGAGAGAGCGTATCGGTGTTAAGATAAGATTCGGACATGACAAAATTCAAGAGGAAATAATGTCAAAACAGATACACAACGCGAAAGGAGAAAGTTGTAGGAGTCGAGGAAAGTCAGACTCATCTACCATGACCAAATTCATCGAGTGTTAGCAGGTGATGTGAGCTCTAAAACCTGCGAGCGTACATTAAAAGCGCTAAGAATGTCCTGAAATGGCTAGCCCCAGCTCGGGTGCAGTACCTGCACCATTGAACAATGGGATGAATATCCCAAAAGTTGACATGGATGAGGTCAGCATTTCTGCCCGTAGTTGGGAAGCTGCCAAAACCCGGACTGAAAGAGCCCTTGTGCAACATCATTACAGGGCTCTACTTAAAGTGCTTGAAGCGTAATCAACACTATGAATCCCAGTAATAGTAGTATTAACCTCGCGACGACACCAGTCGGCCGATTGAAACCAAAAGGACTCTCGCTCATTTCTTTCAATATACTCGTATGAAGCCTGCGTTCTAACATTCTCGAACTAAGGGAGTTTATACGCAACAGGGATATTGATCCTCTGCTCCCTCAGGAAATGTGGCTCAAACCCACGAACCCGAGGGGTCTGGCAATTCCCCAGTACACATTAGATTTAAATGATAGAACGGGCAGTCGCCAAGGAGGCGCTACGGCCATCTATTACAGAGAAGCACTTCATTGCTTGCCTATAGACACTCCGTTATTAAACAGTATGAAGGCCGCTGTATGTAAAGTGGTAATGACAGGACATCAGTCCATCGTCATAGGCTCCATATACATACCTAGCGGTACCATCCCTCTATTAAGCAACCTCGAGGCGCTCTTAGCTCTTGGGAAATCTGTCATTTTGTTTGATGAGTCATCAAACAAAATGTTTGTAGTTAAAGTCATCTATGGACTGGACATGCCAAGCCACTAACCCGAGCGATACTTAGGTATTAAAAATCACCAAATCCAAATCAAGGGACGTTCTATGTCCATTCTCTCCCACTCACTATCAGCACTCCAGGTTCAACTCTTTAGAGCCTTTCGATGACCTAGGCTCAGACCACCGTCCAGTCTCGTTAGTAATGGGACCACTGGATCCCCACCCCTCCTCCTCCTCCTCTAAAACATTCACAAACTGGACAGTCTTCAAGACCTCTCTTGAGGCGGCATTTGAGGCTCCAGACTCCACCGTATGGGCTCTCCTCCGACTACTTTGATAGTACGGATAAGATTGATAGCGCGGTGCACACCCAGTTAGTACAATCAGCAGTTCAAGACAGCTCGAGGGTAGTGCAGGTGGATAATCTCCGAAAGCTACCGCCAGCTTTCAAGAACGAATTGAGGAACGCACAGGGAGGTGATCTCATGGAAAATATAATCCCGTCTCACACTGCGTACTACAAAGTAGCGAAAGCTCTGCTTATTGACGTAATAACTTATACGCCGTCAATCAAACGGCCCGGTGGTGACGTTGAGAAAGCCGAATGCTTTGCTGACTGCATTGCTTCACAATGTTCTATCAGCTGCCAGCCGTGCGACCCTGCACATATAAAAGCAGTGGAGTATGAGGTCTTGTTAAAGAATTCACTCTCTCTCTGACTGCAGACGCAATCTTAGTAACCACTGACGAAAACTCTTTCATCAGAAGACTGAAGTCCAAAAAGCCGCAGGTGCTGACGGCATATTAAATAAGGCCCAGAAGCACTTCTAGCCCTTATTTTCAACGCCTGCTTCGACCTATGCTACTTTACAGCCGCCTGGAAGGACGCTACGGTCATCGGCATTCCAAAGCCGGGCAAACCACTAGATAACCCCGCAAATCACCGGCCCATTAGCCTACTCAAGGCAATAGGCAAACTTCTTGAAAGAGTTATGAGAGAGCATCTCTTTTGAAATGGACTTATCATCGACAACCATTTCGGCTTTCGTTCACAACACTCTTGCCCACAGCAAGTCCACCGCATAGTCGAGTATATCTTGAGCGGTTTTTATCTTAAACGTCATAAGACACTAGCTGTCTTTTTTGACGTTACCAAGACTTTTGATATAGTCTGGCACGGAAGCCTCCTGTACAAGCTTTATAAGCTAAATCTGCCCGACAGATTAGTCCAAATAGTGGCCTCATACCTCAAAGACCGTTCCTTTCGTTTTAGACACGAAGGAACCGTTTCTACCCCACGCCAACCCACGGCTGGGTCCCACAGGGCTCCGTGTTCGCTCTCTTGCTTTAAATATCGTATACAAATGATATTCCTATACCTACAAACGACGTAGAGCTTTCCCTCTTCGCCGACGACACGGCACTCTACACTAAGAGTGTTCCGAACAAGTCAGCCTTCAAGAAACTTCAAACCTCAGTCACTGAGTTAGGAAGTTGGTTTCGTAAGTACCGTATAGAAGTTAACCCGGACAAAAGTTCCGCGGTCTACTTTGATGTTAAACCCTTGCCATATGCCTTGCCGGTGTATGCTAGGGTCGTCAGTCCCCTGGCAACGCCCAGCAAAATATCTAGGAGTTAGTCTTGACTCTCAGCTCACTTTTAACGTCAAAAAGGTGGCCAGTACCGCTAGATATTACTTAGGCCGACTCAGCAATATGTTGGGAAGGAACAGTAAAATGTCATTGAGAAATAAGCGAAACCTGTACAAGGAATGCATAAGGCATAAAAAAAATAATAAAGAAGCGAAGAGAGGTGTGTCGGGACCTATTGTAGTCATATAGCGCTTGGGGCTCTCTGTCTACCTCGCAAGACTTGGTGTGAAGTTAGAACGATTTAAATAGTTTTATAGAGACGGCTTTACCACATAATGCTGAAATAATGGTGAATGTGAATATATTTGACCATTACATACATTCTATTGTATTATAATTTTACTACTAACCTCGTTAATTATACTGTAGGAATGAATAATGATTACTTTGAACCTTGCAATAAACTGTATAGTGTAGTTAACTATTATTGGAAATAAACGTAATCTAAAGTTACTAATGGGACCAGTAATATATATATGATTTATAAATACTGAAGTTCTAAATAACTTATTTGCAAAAGATTTACAACTTAAGGAGAAAAACGTACACCATATTTAAAATGATCAAAAGCAAAAGGGACTATCTATTTCTCGGGCTCAAACAAAAAGTCTACGAATTCACGCAAGGTCGCATCCATAGGACCCTATGGTCACCAACATTGACTTGGTCTGACTAAGAGGATGTAGGTAACTACAAACTGTTCATTAAAACAGTTCCTTATTATCGTCATATAATACGTCATATAATCATAACTACATTTTTATCACAACTACCTCAATAACATAAACATGCAGTATTTAATTATTAAACAGTAAGATACCAGTCGACCTTCTCTCATTCTTCTTCTGTCTAGCGTCATCCCGTCTCCTAATCCGTTAGGGTTGGCAGGGTCCGCTATCTAAGCATAAGTATTTGGCGAAAATACTGATTTTGATATGGAGCAACTGGCGTCAGATGTCCGCAATTCAGAAGGAAACCAGACCTTTCTTTGGTTAGGTCATGAGGACAAGAAAATAACAAATAAGGTATAACTGAAATGCTAGGTTCAGTATATAAGAAGTAAGAAGTGTGTAGAATTTATTATTCAAGAGCTCGTTACTGCGACAAAGGAGAATGCGTAAAACATTGCGCATGTCTTATATGTAAAGGCATGCTCCCAAGGTTCGGACGAAGAAATACAGGAAGAGTTACGAAACAGATATGCAAGGCGAAAATAGAAGGACGTAGGAGTCGAGAAACCAAGACTTACCTACCATGATGAAATTTATCGTGTTTTGTCAGAAGTAATGTCAGGAGCCCTAGAAACCGGCGTGCGTGCATGAGAAGAGCCATTAATGTTAAAGTAGCGAGGGAGATGTATAAGTACAGTCATGTGGTGTTCGGGTCTCCCTGCCCACCCCGCAAGGGATTTGGTGTGAAGTTAAAGATATAATGTTTTGTATGGAAGGGTTTTGCACTCATGTTCTGCCGGTTTGAGATGTCGGTTCTTCGGACTTTTGTCAGTCGCGATTAGCCAGGTCACACCTATCTCAGATAGTGGAAGTATGAGTTGACAAGTACTTATCTAACAATTTATCAGAAGATTAGAGGATAGGTATTTAAACTTTAGAATTTTGAGATTCGGAGTTCATTGAATGTTCAAAATATGGAAATTAATACCAAAATATTTTGGGAGTGAACTAAGTTAACATGATCTCGTTAGCATTTTATCCACCTATTTTTTATCTTTGTATTACTTACCATCAGGCAGTTCATTGTTTCTGTGTGTTGTTTGTGGATTTGTTTGTCACCATAGTGGTGGTATTAATAGAAAATTAACAGTGACTCATAAAAGTGTATGTCATTCATTAGCGTCATTTGAGTTGCCAGATATGAAGACCAAAATATCTGGACAAAATTCCAAAAGTCTGAATTTTGGGATTGTTGGCAAGATAAATAAATGTTATAATTATAAATCAAAATGTTTGACAAAATCTTAACATTTATTTGGTACATAATGGACATCAAGACGCAGGGAACCATTGACAATTATTTTTTACTTTGCCATATTATTATGAGTACTTGGCATTAGAATTAACTGAATCTACCAACCATAAATTTTATTTAATCACAAACCAATAATACTTATGTTCCGTTCCTTCAATGTTCCGTCCAATCGCAGTGCCGTAATTGCGAACGTGTGGTAATTTTAAAATTTCTGTTGAGGTAGAGAACGTTATGAGATGCTGTTTGTCGGGACATTTTGTATTTTATAAGGAATTTGAACATCGTATGAAATATCGGGACAATCTAGATGAATCCCGACCGTCTGGTAACTCTAGTGTCATTAGTCTGTATCTACCCTAACCAACTGCACTGCATTTACGCTTAAATTCCGAAAGCATTACGAAAGATGTACTCCAACTTTTCTAATGCTTTCGGAATTGAACCACTATTTGAGATTTATCCCGCTAAACGCTTACGGTCCCATAAGTTACGTCCACTTTATGACTTTCCTGTCCTATCCGCCATCTGTTCTAAGGATTCAGAATTATGTCGAAATAAGGGTAAATTACGAGACCATAGATGCAGGCGAAATCAAAGATCAGAGCACTTACGGTACGTCGCGATTCTAGTATGATTTCAAATCCGACATTAAAAAAGCTTGAAATAGACAACTTGTGATCTACCTAAATATCATTCTAAATAGTATTCATCAATTGATTAGTATTAAAGTTATTGTTGTCCTTTTTTCTACTCTATACATATAGTAAAGATACTATTGCAGCATCGTAGTATTGGCACTACTGTATGCGATAACTGCTATGGGTACATCTTTCTGTCACAGATATTTTTCCGCAACTCTACAAGTTACGGAAAAATATCTGTGACAGAAGTTTACAGGAGCAAATAAAACCTTGAAAAAGCCATTATATAGTAAACCCATTCAACCGCACATAAATATTTTATTGCCATATGTTTTTATACTAAGTCGGATTTGCTATAAGGATACCGCCCCACCGGTGAGCGGCTACATTAGCCTATGGACTCTTGGAACATAAGTACTTATCGCTCGCGCGATGCCACCTTCCCGCGTTAAAACAGTTTTCAGGGTTATTCTAGTGACCTACTCACTCGCAGGAACATGGAAAATTAAATAATAACAATGGAAATGTATTTATAAGTTTCATACATTGACTGAGATTTTAATAGAGAATAGATTGATATGATTATAGATATAAACATCAAAATATTATGTACACCCACAAAAAACCTAATCGCTTCGAAATTGCGTAAAATATATATTTTTACAAAAAATAAGAAAAATACTGTCGCTAAAAACATTTGTCATAAAACATTCACTAAAAGGTACAAAATAATTGCTTTATTTCTTTAAATGAGTATAAACAAATATTACAGTGTCTATTTGTACTTAAACAGAAATAAACAGAATTAACTTATTGGTGACAGAAGGAAATACATAAAATAGTTTAAATGAAATTGTCCTTAAGTAATCTGTGTACGGTGATACATGTAAATGAAAACATGTAATACTACTTATAATGTAATAATAAAGCCCAAAAGCCACGTGCCAGAGCTATGTACACAAGAAATATATTATTGTATAAATTTGTTAAAATAATAGACTATTGTGTCTTACTAAACTACTTATATATATATCTACTTTTAAGATACGTGACCATCATAAAAATAAATTATTCCCTCATCCTACGAGAACCGCATTACAAAGTAAGAATTTATTTTCCATTAGAGGTCAAAAATACCATAAAATTCTGAACCATACGGAATATTGATTATATGAGTGCAATTAAAAAGAGGCTACATGATATATAAATGTTATCATGATCGGAATGACTGTTTGCATAATTAGGATTTGTACACACACGGTTCAATTGTTAATAATCTTAATGCAAGACTATGTGGGGCATCATAGTATGATCAATCTATAAAGATTTTAGATTTGTAATCAGTACATATAACAAAAATGTAAGTTATTCATGTAATTAGATAGCTCATATTTGTAAAAAACAATGGACGGTCTAAGAATAACTTGTAAAAGAATATATATTTCAAGTATTGAAGGCAATTGGCTAGTGTAAAATAAACCGATATATTTATTCTAAATAGAATACCAAGACTAACCTACTATGACCAAATCAATCGTGTTCTATCAGAAAGTTATATCAGGAGCCTTAGAAGCCGGCGAGCATGCATGAGAAGAGCAATGAATGCTAAAGAAGCGAGTGAGGTAAGGATCGAGTCACGTGGCGCTCGTTCCTCTCTGCCTACCCCGCAAGGGATCTGGCGTGTAGTTATAAATAGATAGAATACCACATGTGAATAGTTTTATGATAAAACGGAGACATTTCAATTCATTTGTTTTCCTACCTTTAAGATTTATATTTAATAACACTGTTGTAGTAAACGAAAATTGGCACTATCGCATCCGTCTATGCTGCGTTAGTGCCAAAAAAAAAGTGCACGCAAAATGAATACTACTCTAAACTACTACTAAATTTATATTAGGAGCTACAAGTGAACGCATGTTGAGTTTTTAGTTTGATCGCCTACTATTCTGGAAATTCTGATCTTACACTATGACTGTCTCATTGTTTAAGACGAGACTTTTCAGAATGAACCGGCGGATAAGTCGAAAATCGATAACAATGAATAGAAAGCCATAATGAAATCGGATTCATTTCAAACCATCTATATTACGAGTAGCAACAACGCAATTGACTTCAATGCAAATGATAAAACGATACTGATTCATTTACGTTACATTGGAAAGATAAAAAAGCTCGTAAAGTGGGTACAACATAAACTAAATGAACGACACAACAAAATTGCGTCTAAATTAAGGCGACAACTTGTTGAATAGGTACACATAAATGAGGCGTTCAGATAACGCATTTTAACTCGCGGTGAAAAGTGCATTGTGTATGACAATCGAAAATGTCGTTGCTCTGGAGGGGTAGCAGTCAATCTGTGGCCTAAATGCATTGAATCAAAAAAACATGCTAGCGAGTTTATGGTGAACCGGTATTGTTCATTAGTTAGTTATGATCAGGAACAGAGATGTACTGTGAAGGATTGTAAATAATACTGCATAAGCTCATTGTCAAAAAACTGAGACCTGTCAATTGTCGAGTCTAGTCTTTTTAGTCCTTATACAGTAGGCACACGATTTGTCTCAAAACTACAGGATTTATGATTGAAAACTCTCCGTTACCTCATCTTTCTCTCCGTCCGTATTATATAGCCAAGGAGGAGACCAAATTCAAATAAAATATCTCGAGTTATGAAGTGAGCCTGTCGTCCTATTTTGAAAACCTGTGAATTGATAGTTACACAAAGTACGAATACGACCAAATTTGATTGGGCACAAAATAAATGTCAATGGTTTTAAATTTACTTTAAAAGAGGGAGAGCATCTACTTTCGTACAATTATCTCATTTCTTTCTTTAACTGTGTGAGAAACTGTTTTTTTATTCAGTCACATGGCGCAAATGAAGTCACGGGTGCTAGCGTGTAAAGCTAGTTGTATAATATATGTACATAATGAAAGATTTAATAGTGGTTATATAAAAGAGATATGGGAGGTGATTAGTAAGACAACTTGCATTAATAA
Source organism: Pyralis farinalis (assembly GCA_947507595.1). Lineage (NCBI taxonomy): Eukaryota > Metazoa > Arthropoda > Insecta > Lepidoptera > Pyralidae > Pyralis > Pyralis farinalis. The sequence continues at coordinate 19,918,346 of OX382259.1, read as the reverse complement.
TAAAATCAATGTCTATTTTCATCATATGAATATAGTTCTAAAACGTAAATCAACTGATGACGCGGTACATTAGCTATCAAATCATGTTAACAAACTGGGCTCAGTATCTAGAACTGTAGATATAATATATCTGGGTTTTTGGCAAAATTATGGACGCTCAGTTTTAATCCGTGCACGCTCATTAGTTTCTAGGTAACGGAAACTAACAGATGTTAAAAACCTAGCATTTTGCCGATCAATAGCAGGCTATAAAACTTGAGGAGCCCTCCTCAATATATATAGATACAGGAACCTGAACACAACACAAACTTTTTGGAATAGTTGTGTCAAAAATGCGAGGAGAGGCTGATGGCCCGTAAGACATATTGGTTCTTTCTTACCTCTTTAGCTCGGACACAAGTTATCTCCACATCTAAAAATTAAATTCCTGTCAGGTATACCCATTATGACTTTATGTACAAATTTATAGTGAAGAACTTACTAAAATTGAATATTTCTTATTATTGTTAGATATTACTTAATACATACATTTCGTCAGGTTTTTAAGAAGCTATAATTGATTTTTCACAGTAAAGTTTTACCTCGAAGCCATCAAGACACGTGACATACGACCAGGTTCAAGTTTCTTTGCGAAGGGTTAGTGGTCCTTGGTTATGTGATTCATAAAAAGTAAGAAGAGTCAGAGTTTTAAATTGTAATTCATTATTTTTTTTCATGTGTATGTTAATACACATTCCTATTTATTTGCGTGTGTGTTTTAAAATACAAAGGCATGTCAGTAATAGAATAAGAGTTCTCTCGATATCATTGTAGTCTTACGCTAGAAAATAGGCTCGTACTTTTTGTTCAGCTTGATGTTTGGTAATAAAATGACATAATGAAGTCCTCATTGTATTACGAGTATATTGTAAATAGGGTAAACTAATGAATTAACTAATTTATAATAGGGTAATCTAGCAAAAGACTTGTATTTTAGTCAGATACTTGATTTTTTTTATGTTTGATTTGGATAAAACCGAAGAAAAAATAAACAATTTCGTAAACAAAATCAATAATGCGGTGTATGTTATGTCAGTAAGTCTCATTGCGCGAGTTCAACTCGCGCTTGACCGGGCTTGTTTCCTAATGACGGCGCCATTTCCAAAATTATATGACTTGCTATTGGTACACAGAATACTATTTTTAGATTATGATATGAACGAAAATGTACATAAGCACTAGATAACAAAAATATCAGTGAAACCGTGTTAAGTACGCGTGTATCACCCGGTTATTTTTCATTATCTTGAGTAAACTGCATAGTAATACGGTAGAGTACAGCTAATAGCAGATCAAGCTTGACACTCGAATTACGATTGTAATGCTTATTGCATACGGCATAAGAAATGTACAACGATCAAAGTGTAAAGCTTGAAGTGTGCTTACCTGTACTATGTTACAAACTACTTACATTAATGCAGTCATTATTGGTAGAGTAACATTTTACTCCAGCAATAATAATTGCATTGGTGTAAGCATACTACAACTGGGGTTAACAATCATTCGAATTTACAATAAAAGTAGTATCGCTCGTTTCCATCTCCTCTTTAATGCAGCACTTCCTCAGTAGCTTCCTTATAGACCTCACTCACCTCAAGGACCACAATAGACTGCGGTCTTTTGAAATGTGAATGTGCTTTACCAGTCGTGCTACTCGTAACTTCCTTATATTACTGGAGCTTACTTCTCTTTCGCCCCCTTTGCCAACTCCAGCATTTCATTGCGGTGTAGGATATGCATGCAGGATAAGCACGCATTCGGTACCTAGCATTTCTTGGGTTGTAGTGGAAGGCATCATCTATATTTTCATACAAAGCGAAGCTAACTCCACGTGCGTAGCGTGGCCGTGCACAGCATTGAAGTAGCGCCTTAACGTCCGTAGGAAACTAGGTCGGCTTTGGCTCTAATGATGCCCGTCGGTCACTTAATTATAAAAATAAAAACTGAATTATAAAAATACACAATATGTTTGTTAAAGTAGAGTTATGGGAGCAACTGTGCCATTTAGCTTTCTCCTATCTCTATGTACAGAGAGTACCCGGTTAGTGGAGTAGCCGGTTTTTTTTCAGATGTTACGTTATGATAGGCACAGATTGAGGTACGAATTGTAAAATTTCACTATGCTAAAATGAGACTGAGAGACATATCTCTATATGTCTACTGACAACGTACAGAATCCTGGTGAAATAATATTCTTTGGTTAAGTATACTTTCACTACTGAACCAACTCGAAAGCCGTGAACACAACATAAATTTTGTACGAGACGTAATTTAATATTTACTTTTCGTGATATAGAATTAGATTCCCAGTGTAAGTTACTTAACTAAATATAAAGAGATTCCTATAAACAAAGTGTATTCAAATATGAGGCTCTATCAAAATGGTAGAGTAATGGCAACTGTTAAAGCAGTATACCAATTGACTCCCTCGTCTACTCTACTCGTAAATATCTGATTATGGTATTAGATATTTTAAACTTTTTATTTTGAGGTACAATGTTAAGGTCTGTCATATAAAAAAAATATAATTAATATGCTTTATATAAATCAATAGGTATAGAAAAATAATCAAAAATATGTAAATGTATGTATGCCGCGGGGGCCACACTTTTCAGATTTATTTTAGGTTAATATTATTATTTTAGTTTTATTAAATTTTAGATGTAATTAGTTTTAGTTTTATTGTGTATTTATTTAATTTCACTTAAGTAATTTATATATTGTATTATTCTGGAATTACAGAGAGAATCTCTGTAATAAATAAAATATGTAAATATAATGACTGAGATGGTAATAAATAATTTATTATTGAGACCTATTGAGTAAGACTTATATTAAAAATAAATTGTTAGGTTTATTTTTAAAAGTTGCCCTATTTCCTTCGAAACGGATTGGGCAATCGCAGTCGGCTAGCCAGTCATGTCTAATGTCGTAATTTACCGCAAACTCTCCGTGGAAAGTTTACTCACATAATCAGAAATTTATCTCATACGATAACGTTTCACATGGTCTGGACGAAGAGCATAACAGATTGTCTGCTGCGTAGTGTTATGTTATTGCACAGACATTTCACTGTCATATTAGAAAACTGGATTGCACACGTTGTTGAAACTGACAGTAAAACCGACTTCAATGAATTTCACGCCAGTAAATATCGATACAACGATGCGAATCGAAATGACTTATTGATTATAAATAATGGCATTTTTTTTGTTTTATAACATATTACTTGATTGTCCATTTTCCATGTCGGTTACAACCGTTCACATGGAATTATTAAAAAAGCATCACTTGTTAAAATATATGAACGAAATCCAATGTATATAATAAAAAAGATTAAATTGCAGATTCATTCACGAGAGCGAAGGTAATGTTAATGTAAATCCATTATTCCAATTAATTACAGGCAATTAATATTAGTATGTATCTGGGTATTAAGAATAATATTATTTAATAGATTCCAATTAAGGCTGATATTACACAAACGGCTTTTTGAAGTGACTCCGATTAAATGGCTAACAAGCAACGCTTGTCACTGCACTGAGAACATTCGAGAGATGTATGGGGCCTGTCTCTCTCCGGCTCACGCTTTGCCGGCTCACGCGGTAATATTCCACTGACATTTTTGAATAAGTGATGTGTGTGCGATGTGTGTATATCTGTGAGTTTACACAAGTGCGCTTGTGTAAGTAACTGCGGCATCACCTTGTCCTGTCACGTTGGCTTTTCTAGCCATTCACATTAGTTCAGTGACGTAATTGACATCAACATCACTATAATATCTGTTTCAGACATAAGTAGAACATATTAAAATTTTATATTTCCATTAGTTTTTCATAAAATTTCGGCACAAGTTTCAAAAAGGATGTAAAGAAGTTTTTACGGGGCAGCAAGGGCTCTGCTGTAAATATAATCACGCGAGCCGCATACAATGTTTTCCACTTTGGTGGTATATGCTATATAACTAGTACTATTTAGAACAATTCTGATGTAACCGTTGGAAACATTAAAATTGGCAGGTTCACATTATTCATTTGAAGCGCATTTCAGATGAATCATGTATGACGAATATACACGCTAGTGTGACGAGTGGAACGCGCCCACGAGCGCCTGCGAAAGTCCCACGTCTATGTGTGCGTGAGTTGTGGGGGGAGGGAGACGACAGACGCAGCTGAGCTTACGGGAATGCCGGCCGGCGAGACGAAGGCCGAGCCCCTATTGAAAATACGTGATAAGACGCACGTGGTCATTCATAACATAACATGACCACCGTTATGCTTTCAATTTCTAGAATATTCTTGAATAAGCAAAATAGATTTATAAATAAGATAGGCTAACAGCAAAAAAAATTGTTTCTGTAATATTATCTGGTCTGGTCCTGTAAAATAGAGTCGAAAAAATATATATAAAAGAGTCGAGTCTGTCGCATTACTAAGGACTGAAAATTACACGAAGTTCATTTAAAATAAAGATTAGAAATTTTCAAATGTAGACTGAATTACATTTGTCTTATTTTATAAAATTTGTCATTTGATCACATGATGTGTAGTAGTAAATAAAACCATTGTGTAACTATGAAAAATACAATAGAGGATTAATTACATGTGTACAATATGGAATTAGACCTCTATTGTACTTTTTCATGTGCACGAGTAAAATTAAATTAAAAATAAACTTGAAAGGGTTTTAATATTTCACTAGTGAAATTTACAGTCAGTCGTTTACTGCATTATGTTATTAATCTGTAAATAGCATGTGTAAATTGTCACTTTACTAGTTTACAATTTTATTAATAAATTGGTTAAAGAAGGGAGTGAGGTGTGCAGGGACCGTGTCTTATGATGTTCGGTTTTCTCTATCTACCCTGCAAGGGACCTGTACCTAGATATATCATAGTACATTCTTGTTTTGAATGTCCCCCTCTCGAACTCATAGCATTTAATTGTTTTTATTTTAAGTATTTGTGAAGATATCAATATACAACAATTTAGGATTACGGTTGCACTCTTCAAACGATTTGCATTTTGCAGCCGTAACAAAATTTAGGAGCCTAGGTGCAAGTGGTCGTTTCTCAAGATGCTGATTGATAAATTTTCGGATCTATGTACATATTTGCAATTATCACTTGCTTGTCGATGAAGGAAAACACAAGAGAAAAACCCCGCATGTTCACGAAATTATATTTCGACAGTAGTGTGACCTAACTTAAGAAAGGTCTGAGTTTCGCTGAGTTGTGGAGGTCGCTCTGTAACATAACATAATCAGTATTTCCACCAAATCCTTAGACTTACATAGCTGATCCAGCCAATTCTAGTAATGTACCTAGTAATTACCAAATAAAGTTTGTAAACCATGTAAAATTACGGTAAAATAAGATCATAACATAAACTCATCCTTATAATCTCTGCAGTGTAGTTGGATTTAATAACTCCCTCTTCAGTGACCGCCGTCCTATATGGGCCCGGTGGAAGATATTATTTCATGGCTAATAACTTTTAATTCAGCCGTGTGGTGCCGGCATAAAATTGTGCCATCCCCTCTCGCCCGGTGGGTGCCGTAGGAGTCGGCTGAGGAAACACACAGCCGGATGACGGGCAGCAGCGTCATATCGTGCACTGCCTCAAACTGCGATCACCAATGGGGATTGATGTGATCTGATGGCAGACTGAAACGGTCCCGCATGATAATGTCTACTCTAAGACCTTCAAGAGCCCAAATCCAAAACCTCGAAAGCTTTCACCTTTAACTCCAAACTCGCTTCGAAGGCCTAGAGAACTGCGTCTCCGTTGACGAGCTAAATAGCGGTCTGATAGAAACTGTCCATGCGGTTGGAACTAAGTTCTTTAAGCCTCGCCGCACAATCATACCTCAGAAGCTTTCAATCCAAACCCTCAGGTTAATGGAAATTCGACGAGAAATGAGCTTGCAGTCTTCAGTAGAGCGTCCTCGTATAGGTAGCTAAACAGGCAGATTTCGGTCTCTTTCGCGACACTCGTCTCTTCAATACAATAAGTACTGAAGAACGATTAAGCAGAATAAAGGCTACAAAGTGTTCGCAAGGAACATAAGGAATGTTCTATCTGTTGGTCAAAGTCAGTTAACGCAGCTGGGTCTTCAGCTTCAGCAGAAGAAGAATCATTAAGCAACAACAGTACAACACAAAACAACAGAGTAAACATTTGTCTAATACTCACAAGTTTATTTATCATGCATGCATTGTACTATGTGTTTGATAAATTCACTGTAAACGTCGAAGCGAATGTGAGCTACCACAACTGGTGCATGAACCTCAATTGAGTGGAACACTTTAATTTTCCCGAACACCCATTGTAGTAGTCATAATATGATTAAAGGCAGGTATACGCATATCTACCAATGCCCTCAGATAAAGTCAGGACGACGATACCGATTTATACAAATTAGCTGCTGCACTTTTATTGATTTGGTCGCGGACGGTGCGATCACATGAGTAGTTGTCTCATACAAAGTCCAATGCGTACTATATTTATATTTGTAATTATATATTTTATTGAAGAATAATAAAAGGTGCATCACCTTTACATGTTTGGACTATTACTGACAATTATGTATTTAACCATTAATTAATGGTGGCTAGGGCAAACAGGACTCTAGTATTATGGCCATTTAGAATTGACACAAAAGTGTCACAATTATATTAAAATTATATGTAATCTAATTTTATTTTTGCAGATAGCATATATAATTGATGTAATACAATGTTATTAAGAAATTCCCGCTAAAAAGGCTTCTAAGGAGTATTCGTAGAGACCGAACTACCAAGAATACAGAAAATTAAAAGAAAATGGCCGGAGAAGCTGGTAAATGTGAAAAAGATTGATCTTAAGTTATTCAATACTTGTCTTGTACTTTTCCTTTCATACATTCACATATGAATGTGGAACCCATGTCCCTTTTAACATTATAGAAGCATACTCAAGTACTGCAAAAGAACCACGGAAAGAAGTATATGGACATCAAAAAATAAGATATACACTAGGATCTAAACAAAAGAATTGGATGTACTTTACAACATCGTAGATCGACTAAATAGAAAATAAAACGAAGTTATATTATGAAAAACTGAAGAAAACTAAACATAATATTGTAGCATACAGAGCGACGGTAAAAGGAAAATATAAAGACAACGCTAAAGCTCAGAAGACGACGTCCAAAGTCAAAGATAGTACTGACTATAATACAGATAAGAAAAATTATAGACGAGATTCACTAAATACCAAGCAAAAACAACAACAAATGGGAGCGATATTTGTTACGAAGTGATTTATAAAAAATATCGGTTACATTAACGAAAGCAAAAAATTACATTAAGAAAAGATAAATAATAATAATAAATAGTCGTGTATAAAGATATGCCGATATTTAAACAGAAGTGTTGAGATCCATAATTCCAGTCCAGATATTAGGGGTTAAAGTATAAAATTGCCGATTTGTGCTGAAAAATAAAAACTCGTTTTTTTTCTAAGATGAAAATATTTATTTAATCAAAATATTTACCCTCAGTATCAATACATTGCTGACATCTAATCGGAAGTTTATTTATGCCTTTACGATAGAACTCTGGGGAGCTAGATTCGACAAACTGTGTGAAAGCATTTTGTACTGCCTCCAGGGAAGAAAATTTTTACCACGAAGAAAATTGACAAAATCACGAAAAAAACGGTAGTTAGAGCAAGGTTTGGCGTATATGGAGAATGACGTATGATTTCTAACTGCAGCTGCTGTAGAGTTATATAATGGATAGGGAATAATTTCGCACGAATTGCTTTATTTATCAGTATAAATATCACGTATGTGGTAAAATACAATATTCATTTATTGCGTTATCGTACACAAACAGGACAATTTATATTACATTAAAAATTTAACACTACTATTACAATTATTTTACATTAAAAAAATTATCTCTCATAAAAATCAACTTTCATCCATAATTTCAACGACTCTTTCACCATCATCATTACCAACATCATCATCGCCAATCTCTAAGACTCAAACACACACGCACACTCGCCCAACGCCGCTTAAACCAAACAGCGATGTTGATAAACTACGTTGAACGGAACGCGTAAGCGCCAACAATTTCATGGCGGTTACAACGTTTTGGTCGCGAGAAAATAATGCCCTATGAACGATCTAGCGCTTCATGTTTTAATTGTTTAATTAGAGGTAACTAATGTTTTAGCGCTGCAGCGTACTTAAGTTCTAATTCTCACCAAAATCTTATGGTCAGGGTCACGTGTCCTGAACTCCTGACGCGAGTGTAACATTTTTAACTCATCCCAAAAAGTACACAACGCCGTTAAAGAAGTTTTCACTTCAATAAAAAAACAATTGAAATTCGAAAATCAAATGTTGCACATTTTTTAAAAGAAAAACCTCAAACGTATTATGTGAAAAAAGTTTCATTCGAAAATGACTCACACTATGAAGGTTTGATGTCAACTCAAAGTATCTATTACTATAAAACGGCAATTTCATACTTTAACTCCTATTATAATGTCTCCATCTTATTGAAGTAACGAGAGTGCATATCAACAGTTCCCTCACTCAATCACTACAGGCCCACGCACTGTGACGTACGCGCCCCGCCTACAAACAATATGACTGCATAAAAAGTTACCTATTTGCAACAAACCACAAGTCGCCTGGTACAACACATAACTTGACATCTGTTATCACATAAATACTTCTTTATATATAATATATTATTTACACGAGCACTTGTCGGTGGCAATGCTCATCTTCAACCAAACAAATGAAAGACTTCTATGTATACTACATACATAGTAGGTATACATAGAAGTCTTTGAAACAAATATTGTTTCTCATTACAAGTATATTACAATAGACAATTATTTTGTACTAAGTATAGCAATGCTTCCGTAACAAAAAAACACATTCATATGGGAAATAATGAAAGTTGATAAAGATGTAAATAAATATTACAGGAAAATTAGAACGTTGTGTTAACTGTCATGGTTTTTTTGATTAAATATCATTAAAATCGTACCATTTAGTTTCGAAAACAACCATCTCAGGATAAAACCATGATATCGGAATAGTGGTTGCTTTGGAAAATGTTTGAGAAGTTTAGTGAAGAAAAATATGGATGTAATGTTACTGCCGATTAGCAATCAAAGCTCTGGCGAAAGTGAAATACGACACAGCCTAATTAGTCGCAGTAGCAGTCCAACGAGGTTAAGTACTGAGTACGTTACCATAAAAGATTATAGAGAAATAACCATAAAACGGTCTGTTCCTGGGAGTGACTGAGGTTATCACGAAATTACCTGGAAATGCCAAGTCTATGTGGCAATACAATTGGTTTTCTTCCGACGTAGTTCACTGAGCTACTATCTAAATTTAATGACTAATTCAACGTCTGAAATACGTTACAACTTCAGGAGCCACAAAAATGGCATACAACCTAGTGTGGGTGTGTGTGTTGCACACTAATGTAGAGTTCGCACACAGTGCAGGTATACGCGGCGGGTGAAGTGTGCGGGGAGGTGGACGACATGCTCGACGCGGCGTGCGGCGCCGACCGCCGATCACCGTTTCCTATATAAAAGATTGCGCGCCATCTGTAGCTTTAATAGACAACTTGAACTCTAAAGAAACGCGCTTCCAACACTTTACGTTTGTTGTATGCGCGACTGTACTGTTATCTTGAATGTGTACCTTGCAGGTTTTCGGCGCGAGTTTTAAACATTACAATCGTAAACGTGGACTTTTAAGCAATTTATAATTTAGTGACTTTTCGCAATAGTGACGTGCCGTTCCGACCTGCGACATACTGAAACTGTCATATTTCAAGTGATGCACTTGACCAACAGGTGAATCCGAGAACCTGGAGGATAAAAAATATCCAAAGTTCGGAAAAAATACAACTGAAAGTGACATTCTTCACAGACATTATCATTTCGACGTTCCCTGAAATCGTTTTCAGTGAAGACTAGGAGTATTTACTGCAATTAGTGAAAACCGAAGACATCAAGATGAGCTTTAATAAAAACAACCCCAATCCAATGGGGAAAATTATGGGCTACCTAAAGCAGCTTTCCACAGAAATGGTATGTTGATAAAATATTACATATTTTGTAATGCAGGAAAGTTAGTGTTTAAAGTATAGGCTTACCTGAGTAATATTTGTAGATAATGTTATACATAGGACAGACCATATTCTTGCATAAACCATTCATTAGTTTTTATTACGTCACAGTAAAGTTTATGTTAAATTTTATTTTATAGCTACCAACACGTAGTTAAAAAAGTCAATCATTTCACAAATATTGCGCAGGTAGTAGATATGCGATGCTTCTGGAAATTTCTGAATTGATGCAGAAAGATCTAGACGGACGCGCGGTATGGTGAGCGGTAGCGCGCGATGGGTGGTATGCGGTTGATGGGGATGGTTGCCAGGCAACAACTGCCCTATCAGCTGTTAACAACACTATGGATCAATAAATCGTGATTGATAGTAATATATATATACATATAATTAACTGGCTGATTGACTGTGAGACATATCACAGTCCTAAACCTAACTGAGGTTAAGATGAGTTTAAGACCTTTATGTTATGCATAGGGTTTCCTCGGGAAGTGTACTTGTAAACATCAGATAATAATTTCACAATTCGGTGTTATAGCGATTCCGAATACGGGATACATGCAGAGTAAACAATATACTAAACCTGAGAACACGAATTCTTCATGTCAAGTCCCGAGCAAACTCATGCAGCATACAGTTATTGTACAAAAAGTGCTAAACCAAAAACATTACCTACATAAAAATGTAATACATAGTCAATCCCGGATAGTGGCTATAAGCAATATACACAAATAGATACATAATTTGAACTCGTGATATGTATAAAGGTATTTAAGTTACTTACATATATGTAGTATATGTATGGATATTCGGCGTATGCTATTTTATTCAAATAAAAAGTCAATATACCAACGTAATTAGAAAAACACGATCACAACAATCAACGTTTTGTTTGGGGCGTAAACAATCAACTAAATAAGTCGTGAAATATCCAAGGACAAACGCGAAAGAGCGCGAAAGAGGTGCAAGTTGAGTGAAAGAAATGCGTAGATATAGGTCAAAATAGTCCTTCATAGATTAGAATACAGCTTAAAGTAATATTTTGTTTTGCTTCAACAATTGACAGTTGGTCGTTAAAGCCGATGAATTTCGAGAAAGTTTCGTCGCTTCAAGCGATATGTCGTTGTCGTTATAGGCGGTATGTAAATATATGTGTTTATATAGGGATTCGGCTTACTTACCTTACTGGTACTTTAAAAGTTCAGTTAATAGTTAAATAACTTGCCTAAAGTAAAAGACACCGCCATCTATCTTTATAGGTACCTACTACCTTTATATTGTCAGAAAAATTACATGTAAAATATATAATTTGTTTCTAAATGTTTATAAGAAGGGAATGATGTTTAACAACAGTTACATTTATTCTATTTGTCCAATTTTATAGAATTCATATTTCCACGTTGATAGAATTGGCGCCACTTACTCGCTACAGTGATAGGTACTACAAAGCATGCTAGTGAAAGATGATCACTTCTTACTATATGCAACAGATGGCGCTATACAGAGTAAATCTATCTGTTATAAATAATTCTGTATTACCTCATGAATCTCCCAATGTCTATATCAAATAAAAAAGCCATTGTATTGTATATAAAATCACTGTTAATAAAAATAAAAACGAAACTTGTCAAACGATGAATTTTCGAGGAAAACAATTAAGTATAACACATTTACTGAAGTTAACCCACATTTGCTGTTACATAGCAAAATTTCCAGGCAAATGTGCCAAAAAAATGGCCGGTTACTTTCGAAGTTTTATTCGTGTGACGTGACGTACCTACTTTCCAATAAAAACTGCCGCTGTGTAACATCTTAAAATGAAGGTTGATTTTATTATTAAACTACGATTTTCGCGACAAAATCGTTAGTTAACAATTTGATTACTAAGCATTAACCTGAAATTTGGTTGCATGCAAGATTCAAACGTGGAACAATTTATATCGAATACTAGCAAACCTGACAGATAGTCCTGCTCGGAAATAAAAAGTCTTAGAAGCCGATTGCAGCACCACCTAACCTAGGTTAAATTATGAATGTAAACCATTCAGAAACCCACAAAAATCCATCAAAATCAGTCCAGCCGTTTAGGAGGACATACACGCGTTTGGAGAATATACGAGTATAAAGATACTCATATCCTGGTGTACATAAATAAATTACAATAACAATACACAATTGTACTAAATGACCTTACATGGACTAACATGATCCCTACATGCCCCAATAACTAGTGAACTGCAATTGTATCCTTCCAAGAAAGCCCACCCAACTTGCATCATGACCTACTTCAAGCTCTACATTGGTACCTATATCAATTTATATTCTGCTACCGAATTCCCATAACTTTCTTCGTGTGGATAATTAACGAACAGATATCCTAAATACCGGTTTATGCGATCAAAGAAGGCTCAAGCAGTTTCAATGAAAGAATCGCAATTGAACATTATTAGTTGTTAATTCTATTATTCGCTTTCCAATAAAACAGATCTATTGATATATTTTAAGGTTCTATACTGCAGAGCATACTCTACCACGCTGCATAAACTGGCGAAGGTTAATTGTCAAAGCGTCTAAAGCCACAGACTTGATTACATGACTGTCAATTATTAAAACCAGCCAGATCCTGCTGCTGCAACTGCTTAATGTGCCCTTCGAACATGAAGGAGATAAATAAAACCATTCATGTAAAAACCGCTGTAGACGTTTTCGAATAGGAATAATAAAATCGTGAGACGTCATTGAGCTCCTCGTGGAAAGTCTTATTTCTACTAATATTATCCCGTTTGGTAATCCATTAAGATCGAATGGCTTCGTTACTTAAGCATAAGAATTTGGCGAAGATATTGATTTGACATGAAGCGACTGCCGTCAGACCTTCACAACCCGCGGAGAAAACCAGACCATTCTTAGGTTAGGTCCTTCCTAATTTCCTAAGGTCCTTCGCGATGTTTTCCTTCACCGCCCAGCAAGTAATAATTATACATATGCGCGTAAAACATCACGTTACAATTGCATGTGATTCTTTTCTTGACCCCTGTATAGAGATTCATTGGTATCACGCATGTGTCACAACGCTGAACATTCTCAGAAGAAAATGTTGTAAGTAAAAACTATATAAATGTTATATGGCCAGCTGTGTCTACGTAATAATGATAGCAATTTGCGATGTAAATACTTTAACACAGATCGGTATCAAAGAAAGATCCACATGCCGGCAATGGCAAGAGAGAGATAGTATTGTTGATGATAATATCTCAGGAGTAATAAGGTTCACTATAAAAAGATAAAAGATTCATAATTATATGTTACACTTAATGCCTACTTTAGAAAAATGACACTTCAAAACTCTCAATACAGGCAAATTAATTACTGTCTTTAGTTCATACCCATATTTTATGTAAACAAAGTAAAGGCAATCAAACAATGCACAACAATTTATACTCTAGCTGCAAAAAATGAAATAAGAAGCCAACACTTTTCGGTTTCGGCCAATGCTTTCAACCAAAGATAATATTTAAGCAAATAAAAATTCTTTTCGGGCTTTTACTTGTAGAGGAAAAACGTGACAGCACATAAACAACAATATCTTAAGTAGCATTGAGTCTGACAGTAGAAATAACAAGTTAATTCTGGTTTATTTCTTAAATATCTGGTAGTATGTCTAAATACTAAACTAGAGGAGCCTATGAACTTAGGTACTTAATAAAATGTAATGTGTAGATACACCAAATTTACGTATGATACACGAGTATTTAAAATCCATAGAAATGAAAGAGGAAATGGATAGTATTACAGAGGACTGGTTCATTAACCTAAACTATAACACATTTACATATCATGCTTTGATAAATGAGGTAATGCTAATTGCTATTTAATAAAACGCTCGATACTAATCGCAGACAAGGTGTAAACAATAACACTGAATGTGATATAATTCAAAGTTCATTTGTGTACTTATGACAGAAAGTGTTTATACAATTCGATGTCTATAAATGTGATTTATAAACATCATTACAAGTACAGAGATGGTTCGATAATGTCATGACATGAATATAGACAGCCGCCGGTGCTTCAGCGCCCATTATTTACTGACCGCGGCTACCGGAAAATACTTCTGTAGTTTTGTTTTGGGTTTATGTTTAGGTCGTGTTGTGAATCTGTTTTATCAACTTCAGAAGCGTCTCAGACAGTATTTGACTTGCAGCAGATAGGTCAAGGTCTAACCTTATCGTGAGGTTATCAAAAGCATGCTCTGAACATATGATAGTTAGTGGTCAAGAAGCGTTGTGTATTCTTCGCTTGACCTGTGCCTCCCTTGTGTCACAACTGTTATCATCCTACTGGTTTACGCACGTTAGATAGCGGATATAATAAATGGGGTATATTTACTGGCTACTTCAGTATCGCATATCCAGTGTTATTGAGTGACCAATTTAGTTTTGGTAAATAATATAATTTCTGGAATAAACATTATTTTATTTGATAATAACTATATAAGTTAATTTTCGATGTTCCAGGGTGGAAACGAGCAGGCACGAAGAGGGCAGAACGACGAGGACCGCCTGTACCGCTCCCGGGGACCCAAATACGCCAGAGTTCCGTCACGAGCGACGCTCTCTGCGTCGTCAACCTGTACCTCATTGGCTACTTCCTGCGGCTCCCAGGGCACCCTTGTACCAAACTACGCAACGATCCCAGAAAACGTTACTACTGAGAGTAGTAGCGAAGACGAACAAGATTCCTTCGAAAAGACACGACGTCATTTCCAGCAACTACGTCAAATCAGTCTAGGAAACGAGTTTAAGTACAAAATGGAGATGGAGATTAAAAGTGCCAAGGAAGAAAATTTAAGGAACTCAATTCCTTTCGTGAAACAGCTTAGTACGGATAGCAACAAAGTTAGAACAGATTATTCCGTTAACGGTGACAGTACACCTTACAGACCGACCACACGGCCACAGCGGCGATTCCTGTGGACTCAAGTAAGTTTATAATCTAAAATATTTTCCGTATAATGTTAGGCACAAACCAATAAACCGCTTGACTGCGCACGAAGGCACCTGCGCTCATAAAAGCGTTGTTTTAGCCTCTAAATATATCAGCGATTCGAGCCTACTGATCAATGGGAGAATATTTTAACCAATAAGCCTATAAGTATCGCAATATGGATCTGCGAACTAGCCAATAAGAGCTGGGCGTTTTTCGCTTCCCCCGACACGTAGCGGTGAATTGAATTGCTACGTAATATCAGGCCCAACGGCTCGATTTTTATGCAACGTGGAGGGGCGTACAAGCATATCGTCCACCTGATATAAAGCGGTTACCGTAGCCTATGAACGCTACATAGAATACATTTGGTATCACTCGTGCAATGCCACCTCTGCTACTAACAGAGTAATTCATTAAGAACTTACACGCAGGAACACAACAACCCTCCAGGAAGTTGTTATTTGGCTGCGGTATTCCGTGAGGTGGAGGTACTTCCTCAGACGGGCTGCTTGGATGCGTCCAATTTTTTTTTGTTTAGATCCTTCTTGATGTTAGGTATCCGTAGGTTAAGGTATCCGTATTGCACGGTAATCGAGCTTCCCAATCCTAATTTGTTTATTTTGAGTGCTATCTTCGAGATTACAATGAGCTTAACGCTCCATTGTAAAGTTCTCAGTTACTCCTGTTATTTATGGATAGACAAGAGACATAGCGCCGGGCATATGTGACTGCTTGTCCGTTTCGCTAGAAAGTATTTATACCTAATATGAAACATAACAAAACTATTCGCGATAACATTCGCCATAAACAACCACGTATTTCATTTCCTTTTGTAAATTGGATGGCTTCTTTATAATAAACATAGTTCACTTCCAAAGTCAAGTTTCTTAAAAATATATCACGATTTGCGTTAATAAGCGCTATTTTAAGAACGTAAGTGTTTTGTAGAGACCCTACCTATGTTTGCTAAGTACTAAACCCGATCTTCATCCACCATGCAAACATTGAAATCGTTTCATACCAATATGCACACAAATACGCGTTTCCTACGACTGTAGCTGCACGGACGGTACAATATAAACTTCGAGGACTGTTCGCCTCGAAGTCCATAGCTTTCTAAGAAAGGTTTGCGCGGAAAAATTATTGTGCAAAATAGTAACAGATAATATTTAGTTTCGCAGACGTGATCATGATATCTGTTACGTACGAGGTGGTTTAACAAATATAACAATAAGACACACTACTAAAAATATTTTGTTTAATATTTTTCCTTGTTTACTTACAGATTTTGGCTACATTTGCTGTATCAATGGGATCTTTAATTGTCGGGTTTTCTTCGGGTTACACTTCACCAGCCCTTACCACTATAAAAAATGGAACATTAAATATTACCAACGAAGAGGTTAGTTACGTTTTTGTAATACATCCCGGGGGGGGGGGGGGGGGGGTCACCAATAAGCACCATCCGATGTGATGCGGTACTACACCCTATGATCGCTAGCAATACTAGAAATATCGTCTTCACTCCAACTTTTTACGTAACAACTCTCGGAGTTCACTCGTAGGTAGTCTCGCTCAATCGCAGGAATACAACAAACCTCCGGACTTACCGTAACCTGAAAGCATCATTGTTTGGCTGCCCTATTCTGTAAGGTGGATCAGTGCTAAAAAAATATAGCTGTGCCGTCTTTTGCCTGTGCCTTATAGGTTAGTTGGCAGGTTGCACCACATGCAGTGAGTTGACTTTGGGTCTCGATTATGATATTTTTTGCCTCCGCCAATCCGTATTTGAGCATTGTAGTAACATACTCCATGTTCTAAACCCCTTCGGTAGAAGGGAGACCCGTATCCCTGCAGTGGGATGAGTAAGGGTTGATGTGCTATTGGGATAAAGTACACTCACTACATATTAAATATATTTGCCGTCGTAAAGGTTTTCAGGACTTACTATGATAATACACAATGAATTTTAATTCATCCAAGAAGGGGCATCCAAGATTATTTAGAAGTGAACTCGTAAAATATTAATTCTCTAACTCAGCACATATAGAATATAATGCAAGTAATGAAATTCATTTTCCATTTTTAATTTTTCAGATAAGTTGGGTCGGAGGATTAATGCCATTAGCTGCGTTGGTGGGCGGTGTATCAGGAGGACCGCTTATCGAATATTTTGGCCGTCGAATGGCTATAACTGGAATTGCTATACCGTTCTTTATTGGCTGGATCCTTATTGCCACGGCAGTAGAGGTGTCAATGGTATTCGTTGGGAGAGCTCTTTGTGGCATCTGCGTGGGAATCGGATCCCTTGCTTTCCCCGTATATCTCGGCGAGACATTACAACCTGAAGTCAGAGGTGCCCTTGGATTACTACCGACTGCCTTTGGTAATACGGGCATTTTATTGGCATACTTTATCGGAAGTCATCTGGATTGGTCGCAGTTAGCATTTTTCGGTGCTGCACTACCCGTACCGTTCTTTTTGCTTATGTTTCTGGCACCTGAAACACCATCTTGGTACGTCGCTAAAGGACGCGTTGAAGAAGCTCACAAATCGTTACAATGGCTAAGAGGAAAGAATACCAACATAGATAAAGAAATAACAGACCTTACACGTCGTCAAGCGGATTCTAATCTTCAGGGCGGCAGTGTTTACCGACAACTTTTCAGTAGAAGATATATGCCTGCTGTTCTTATAGCTCTTGGATTGATGGTATTTCAACAACTAAGTGGGATAAACGCTGTAATATTTTATGCAGAATCTATATTCGAAATGTCAGGTGGCAACATTGACCAAAACTTTTCCAGTATTATAATCGGACTCGTCAACTTTGTGTCAACGTTTATAGCTACCGGCCTCATCGACCGTTTGGGAAGAAAAATACTATTATATATTTCATCCACTTCAATGATCATCACTTTAGCGGCACTGGGAACTTATTGTTACTTGAGATATATTGAAATAAACGTCTCGTCGTACGGATGGCTGCCGCTCGCCTGCCTCGTAATATACGTGCTGGGATTTTCAATCGGTTTTGGGCCAATTCCATGGCTGATGCTTGGTGAAATTCTACCATCGAAAATTCGTAGCACTGCTGCAGCGCTCGCAACAGGTTTGAACTGGACGTGTGCCTTCATTGTCACTAAAACATTCCACAATATCGCTGCAGCCATAAACATGCATGGAACTCTATGGCTATTTTGTGGCATTTGTTTATGTGGACTATTATTCGTTATATTCTTTGTGCCAGAAACGCGTGGCAAAAGTTTAGAAGAAATCGAATTAAAACTGACAGGAGGATCTCGCTCAGTAAGAAATATTACGAGTAGTAAAACTACACAAAACGGATGTTAATACATATCCAAATAGGACCATCACCAATCGACATATAAATAAGAATTATGTACATTCCAGAATGCAGAGGCTGCAAATGCACGTTTTGTGGCATTTAGTTTTGTAAGTAAGAGGTGATTTGCTAAACCGCTGTTTAAACAGTGTGTGTGCAGAAGACTGATTTGGACCGTAGCCAAGAACTTTAATCAACTGTAAATAGTATTTAGATAAACGCTTAGGCAATTCTCGTATAATTTATAGTTCCTTTATGTGCAATTATTGTAAAAGCATTCCGCCATACATAAGCGGTTTTGCACGTGCTTAATTTTCCTTAAACTCTTTAATGATTTGTGTTATTTCTAATATTTTAGAAATCTGAGGCACGTTCGTTCAACTGTAGTTTCTATCCTTCCGTTTAGGCCTAGAAACTACAGATGTACATACACGTAGTAAATGTGATTGTAATTTAGCTTATTATGATCTGATAGTACTTTAAATGGTATGTATTGACCATGACAAACTTTAATTAGATAGGTAAATATGACCAAATGTTTTATTATATAATTTTGAATAAAATTCATTTTGCATATTATATAAGGTTTAGGAAATCGTGTTCCGTATATTACGGAGAAATATTTATTTGATTTGTTACTATTTTTATATCAATACAAAACTGTCCAACAACAGTGACCTTTATTTCATCTCCTTTTTATAGAAAAGCCAGTTTATCGACGGAAAGCCCTTTGATTCTCTGTAGATCTGTCGCGCCATTTCACATTCATGTATTAGATACCTTTTTAGGACTGCGTAATAAACAAAATTCTGACACGGATCTAGAAATTTAAGCAACGTGGGAACTGAAATTTGGCCCAAAGATACAACTTGATGACACGCACATGTAAGATCAATATTCTTCATCTGCCTAACGCTATTCCGTTTTCTAATCCATTAGGGCTGACGGGGTCCGCTAGCTAAAGATAAATCTAAGGATTTACGAAGATACTGATTTTGACATGGAGCGGCTACCGTCAGACCTGCGCAACCTGAAGAAAATACCAGCCTTTTTTTAATTAAGTCACACGTCTTTCGAAATATAATTTCGTGGACATGCGGGTTTCCTCACGAAGTCTTCCTTCACTGCTGAACAAGTGTTAATCACAAATGTAGGTACTTACATACATCCGAAAACACATTTAGTAGTACATGCCCACACCAGAATTGGAATTGAGGACCAGTCCGCTAATAGACCTATTATCCACTAGGCTATCACTGCTCTCCACGAGGCATACATGGTCAATATTATCTCTCCATTATATTATTTTTAAATACAATTTAAACTAGCCAACATACATTTCAATAAACAAATGTTTATTAACGTACTCATTACCTCGATGCCCACATGATTTATTTGTAACAATTCTTGACTCTCAATCTCTTGACTTTTGGGAGATTAATATTGAATTGAATATGTGTGTGGAGATCGACATGTTACCTAACTATACCAAATTCAGAATTTTGAAATTCAGAACCGCGGCGGAGTTAAATGGAAAGAGTTATGCGTGAGTGAGGTATATACAGAGTCAGTTGTGGCGCTCAGTTCTCTCTGCCTTCAGCGAAGTTGGTGTGTAGATATAGATCAGAGATTCTCCAAACGTATTTCGTCTACCACCCACTTTGAAAATCAATTATTTTCAGCGTCATTAATTTAATGAGAAGGATGAATCTCATGATTTTTAACAAGTTTGTTGATATCAGGTCTGATTTTATTCAAAAACAGTCGGTAAGTCGCCGTGTTCAGTACCATGCAAACGATTTCTCTTTTTAGTGAGCAGCGTTGCCACAGCGTTAAATCTACGTTCACACAAATATGACGATGGGAATGCTATCAAAAATCGTTGAACGATCGACCACCATCCAGGGTTGGGTTTTGTAGCCAAAATTCTTGACAGCCTTTTTTGAATTTGATTTTTATTTCCACGTTCGTTGTTAGTTCTACAAGTTCTTCTTCCAGCTGGGGTGAAATTGCTGTGTTGACATTTGAAAAAGGATCCAACACCCAGTCTGGTATTTCCAATTTTAAAATGTCCTGGAACATTTCTATGAAGTCACTGTGGAGGTTTTCCAAATGTTGGCAGTAGACAAGCAAGTCGTCATTGTTGCAATCTATCTATAACTTCACGCCAAATCCCTTGCGGGGTAGGCAGAGAGAACCGAGCGCCACGTGACTCGATCCTTACATATCTCACTCGCTTCTTTAACATTCATTGCTCTTCTCATGCACGCACGCCGGTTTCTAGGGCTCCTGACATCACCTTCTAATAGAACATGACCAATTTGGTCATGGTAGGTAAGTCTTGGCCTTCCCCGGCTCCTACATCCTTCCACTTTTGCATTGTATATCTGCTTCGTCATTCTTTCATCTTGCATTCTTTCTACATGCCCGAACCATCGAAGCATGCCTCTTCTTATTTTAACACCGACGCTCTCTTTCAAACCAACTCTATTTCTAACATCATCATTGCGAATACGGTCTACAAGCCTTACGCCACAAATTTTGCGCAGCGCTCGCATTTCAACCACGTTTATTCTACTTTCATGCTCTTTCTGCCATACCCAGCTCTCGCTTCCATAAGTTAGCGTTGGGACCAACACTGCATTGTGTATAGCGAGTTGTGCCTTGGAACTCGGCAGGCGAACAACTAAACAAATCCAGCGCGTCATACTGCGAGGTTAATTCGTTGAGCAAGCGCAGTGCCCGAGATATCGGCGCATGGCTACCCATTTGCGTTCTACAAAAGGGCAGCGCAAACAATCTATGTGAACGACATCTGTAGAAGTTATCCGGGACGTTCAAAGTAATTAGCTCTAAGAGAACTGCATTTTCCCTTATACCCCTGAGCAAGCCGAACACAACCTCAAGAAGTCGGACATCACGTCTTACTTCAAGACTATTGTATCCAACCATACCAAGTAAAAAAGCGCTAAGATATATATTAGGACTAGCTTCCGCCCGCGGCTTCGCTCGCGTGAATGTCCATTATCGCGACCAGTACGTCCATCCTCATGCCTTAAAGTCCCTTGGCAAATTTATGTCCAGCGATTTTAACTTGAAAAGGTAACATGCAGACAGACTGAAGAGAATTTGTAATATCGGTATTGATTAAATTTTCTACGTGGTTAAATATTGCTCACGCGGGAGAAGCTGCGGGCGGAAGCTAACTTTTTGGATTAGTCTTAGTTTCTATAATAATTACAAAGAAATATTATAGGAGAATTATAATATTTACAAAAAAATATTATAGAAGAGTCTGCTCCTACAATATTTCTTTGTAAACAATATTTTTAATCTTCCTATCGGGTGGCGGTAAAACGACTAAATTTTTTGCTGAACTCACACGCGAGCAGGCTACATAAAATTGGCCATGCGAAAAACAATCTACTCTCAAATCTACCCCAGCGTATTTAAGAGTTTGGCCTTGGGATTTGTTTATTGTCATGGCAAAACACACCTTGACAGGGAATTGTACG
The DNA here is from genome assembly GCA_947507595.1 of Pyralis farinalis. NCBI lineage: Eukaryota > Metazoa > Arthropoda > Insecta > Lepidoptera > Pyralidae > Pyralis > Pyralis farinalis. The sequence goes on along the minus strand of OX382259.1, from coordinate 19,896,304 downwards.
CGTTTAAATTCAAAAGGGAGATCATTGGGAATCAATGGGATTTTCGGCAGAAACACTGTCTCACCCTGAGCACAGCCAGTTATAACAATGGCCTCGATTAAGTTTTGATGTAGACGCTTGACCTGTAGTCGGGTCCCGTTGCAGAGCTTCGGAGGCTTCAAATTTCGTAATAATATTATAGGTGTCCCTGTCCGTAAGGTAAGTTTGTGGGGAGGCAGACCCGCGGGTTTTAAGGAGTTCAAAAATTCCACCGGATAATTAACGGTATCATCCGAATTTACCGCCGAGTCTATTGAATTACATACCTTTTTCTCTCCTGTCATCGATTTCAGTACCATTTCATTAATTGCTTCAGCTTGATCGTTTCTTGGGGTCAAAATAGCCCGTTCACAAAACCATTCCAAAGTTTTTTCTCGTATTTTTAATATGTCGGGGTATATTCGATTAATTAATTATTGAACAGTAGCCACCATAGTGCACAACTCTTCTGTTAATATCACTTTAACGTTACAGTCATTACGTTCCCCTTTTCCTATTTTAAGCAGCATATCTGCAAACAGTCCCGCAGTAACGTCGCCTTTTAGATGTACTCTCATATTTCTTGTGAGTTTAAGCACTCTTACTGATGACCATAAAACAGATCTCTTAAGACTGGCTTTAATCTCGTCGGCTCTCGTTCCTTTAGGCACCACTGGTAATGTTTGGCGAAAATCTCCTGCGAGCAGTACTGTCACACCACCCATTAAATTTCCGTTATCCTTAATGTCACGGATGCTCCTGTTCAAAGCTTCAATGCCTCCTTTATGTGCCATTGTTATTTCGTCCCAAACTATGATTTTGGTATGTTTTAATACCTCAGCGAAATTGCTCGGTTTGGGTATGTTGCACATGGGGTTTTCTAAGACATTGAAGTTGAGAGGCAATTTAAATTCAGAATGTGCAGTTCGGCCTCCGTCCAGTAAGGTTGCAGCATCCCAGATGATGCGACGGCTTACGCGATATTGCGTGTGCTCCTTATTTTAGCGAGGATCATACACAATACAAGTTAATCAGAAACGTTTTTTCAGTGTCCCCTGGAGCATCTAAAAAGAAAATTCCACCTGCATTCTGTTCTATGCTAGTAATGATATCATCATAGGCTAATTTCTGTTCCGCAGTCAGAGTATACTCATTGTTTGCGACTACGTTTGCTAACATTTCTGAATTGTAATTAGTCTCTCTTAAATACTCCCTGTTTTCTAATGTTTATACTTTACTTGGCTGTGGCATACCATACTCCCTAAGTGTGCGACCACCTAAAACTTGTAGAGACTCTTCAATAGATAATAAACAATTATTAAATATGTGGTTAGAAAACTGGTCTATATCTACTTCCACATTTTTTTCAACTTGACGCCTAAAGTCTTCAGATAAATGTTCTTTGAATTTATTCCACAGATTTAATGAATCTGATACTTGACAATGCACAAATAGAACTCTCGCATCATCGAAGGTGATTGACAAAGTGCGGCTTCTTCCAGCGATGCACACCAGTGCTCGTCATCTTCAAGTAAATGTAAAGCCTTGCAAACGGCTTGGAATGTAGGGTATAGCACACCATCCACCGTTTTACGGACCTCGAATTACGTGAAGAAGCATACGAAGATAGTAGCACTCTGCATTGTTTGGATGAACCGTGTATACCCTTCCTAAAGCTTGATCTTTCTTCACGCCAGACTATCCTTCAGCATCAATTCCTCTTTTCCTCCTCTCGAATGTATTATTGTTCCATATGTAATACGCAGGAACTTCAGAATACAATAAAGTTTTAGCAAAGTTATCTTGCTGGCACAGTTCAAAAAATGCCAGAAGTGTAGTTTTTTTTAGGATTATTTAATCTGTCGGCCAAATTTTGTGAATTGAAATATATCCTCTGTCCATTCTCTAAGTGTACCGCTAGGTGAAATACTGTAGGAAATCGTTCATGTACAGGAAACCCAAGTATACGCCATACAGCCTCAGAACTACTTATATATCTTCCACTTTCATAAATCTTCACCTCATCTTTGTCATTTTCTAAAGCAAATGTAGCCTGATCGGACCCTTTATTAACATACTTACAAACATATTTTATAGATTTTACCGAATTACAATACTCAATGTTTATGTGAGCATTGAAAGTTCTTAAAAGAACTGGATTCCCATTTATCTTCACAGTAAATCCTCCATCATCCGGAGACCGCCTCCTATACAGAGGATAACCATCTTTTCCAGGTTGTGTTTCGCTATGCAGGAGCATGGGGTATTTTTTGCGGAGGAGGGGTAGCAAGAGAGGATGAAAGGGGAGGGGTAGTGGGAGAAGGGAGGGGCAGCGGAACAGGGGAGGGGTAGCGAGAGAGGTGGAATGAGGGAACTGAGAAGGAGGAGAGATATATATGTAAATAGATAATACAATTATAAGGGCGGATGGGGTGCGAGAGAGGGGGAGGGAGGGAGTTGATGATATTTTACGTCCGCCATATTGGATTATTAAATTGCTATTATTTTCGTAATCAGCAACCCGATAAACCATAAAAACGACACCCATATTGATATTTAGACATTTCAACCCCATTGCACCCCAACAGGGGATGATGATATACTACGTCCGCCATGTTGGATTTTTAAATTGCTATTTTTTCGTAATCAGCAACCCGATAAACCATAAAAACCAAACCGAAGTTAATTTTTAGACTTTTCACCCCCATTTTCCCCTTCCGGGGGTTGAATTCGGAAAAATCCTGAAACACGGGTTTTCTAATTTATCGCTAGGAATGCTCTTAAGAAATTTTGAATAAAATAGTCCAACTATTTTTTTTTCCCCATACAAACTTTGAACTCCCATTTAACCCCCTTGGGGTGTGAATTTCGGAAAATCCTTTCTTAGTGGGTACCTACCCTCAGTGGCGTGCACAGAGATTTTTGACAGGGTAGGCAGAATTTTTTTAAAGCTAATTAACTTACCAAAAAATACAGAATGTTTATTTTGGTTACCTAGTCTTGTGGAAATAATGATGTATGTGATCACTTGTTTTTTTTCACCGAACACCACACACACCACATGAACAACTTTCGCAGTGAATATCATCCATATTTATCAACTTTAAAAATTTAAAATCTTATTTCGTCTGCTACCAGTCAATCGATTCAAAACAAAAACAATGGCGGCCGTTTTAAAATCAAAATAAAATTTAACATCAATTTTATACGAAAAAAAGAAATGGCAATATCTTTCACTATAATTATATGCAGCAAACTACTTTTTAAAATAGTTACGTAGCAATGCTCGCGACACTTCGGTAATTTACGTTATAGTTCAGCTGAAAAGACATTGTCTATACTATGCGAGTGTGTGCGTTATTTGTGTTATTGTGGGCAATGTAATTACAGGAATGCACACTACAGTATTTGTATTAACAACACGGCACACATACGTAAATTTAGACAGAAATAGTTAGTGTCTATGCCGTTAAAAGCTGCCAATGCGGCGCTAGTGTAGTGTAGCGCCTAGCTGCGATTTGAATATGACTAGCGTTGATTTTAATAACTTACCGATACCGATAGATGGAGCTGTTTTTATTTTTTTTGTTTTTGATACGAAATATTAGTTAAAAACTATGTTTAAGAATGAAACATCGGATGGTATTTATCAAATTGATAGGGTAGGCAATGTCTTTTTGCCTATATGGAGTGCACGCCACTGCCTACCCTTTATAATGAACACACTCTCCAAATTTCACGTTTCTACCATTGGCGGTTACGGCTGTGGGTGCGTCTTAGCGTTTCGACTTGTCCTTTTATATATATAGATAACCTACACTATATCCATATTGTTAACGATAGAGCCAGCGCACAATTTTTTGCTGTAATTTCTCAATGAAATGAATTCCAAATTATTGCGTCACTTTCTAATTGACTACGAACAAGCGCATTATAAAGGATTTTAATGGCTGTCACACTTTCAAAATGTTGCGCTTGCCGCAATAAAAACCCCAAAGTCTTGAATGCGCTTGTACAAATGTTAATAATATGCCTACCGAAGGACAGATCGTCACACATCTGCACGCCCAAATCTCGAATGACACAAACTCTCGGAACGACGGAATCGCCTAGATGGTAAGTAGTCGTAATTGGATTTTTTGCAAGAGTAAATGTCGTCATAAAGCACTTGTCAACATTGAACAATAATTTATTGTTCTCACTCCATCGCAACACACCATCAATATCCCGCTGAAGTAGCCCGAAATCAGATTCTGCACCTATTCTTAAAAACAATTTCATGTCATCAGCGAACAACAGACACCGTGCCGCACTGACCGTGTCAGGCAAGTCATTGATGAATATTAAAAATTCTAAAAGACCAAGATTGGAGCCCTGACCGACGCCAGAGTGGGTGCAGAATAGGTCCGAATCTCGCCCCTGATAGTGCACGTACTGCTTTCTGTCGCGAAAATAAGAACAGAAAAACTGTAACAATGAAGGAGTGAATCCAATTGCAGCAAACTTTTTAAGAAGTATGTCATTATCCACAACATCGAACGCCCTCCGGAAGTCGAAGTACACAGTGTCTACTACTTGACCAACCGCGTCGACCACACTATTCGCGTATGTCAAAAATAACAAAAGATTGCTGCTGGTAGAGTGACCCACTCTGAACCCATGCTGGGCGCTAGACAACCTACACTCTATTTGACTACTAATCCTGCGATATAAAATCGACTCAAATAACTTGCCAAACACGAACAACATAGCTATTGGTCTGAAATCGTTAATATTAGACCCACGCTTTGTCTTAGGCACAGGCACCACTTTGGTAGTCTTCCAAACGTCAGGGTAAAAGTTATGCTTCAGACATAGGTTAAATAAATGCCACAGTGGTAACTTAAACACCGATCTGCAGTCTTTAACAACATACGGTGGAATGCCGTCCGGTCCGGCTGATGTTTTAGGTTTCAGACGCCTAAGTGCGAGCTCGACATCTTCAGGCGATATCGATGATACATGCACATAATTACGAGTACTATTCATACTGGCTGCCGCCGCCGCCTCCGCTGCATTGAGCTCCGGCGGTTGTTGTGCATACACAGAGCTAAAATAATTCGCAAACCTTTGAGCACACTCCTATTTCTGTATTAGTTGACCGTTCTCAATGACCTTCCCGAAAACATTTTTAGACTATGGATCTTTTTTTAAATTATGTTCTACACGCAATTTATAATTATGAAAATCATTTTTGATTCCGAGTTTAACAAGCGCCCTAAAACGAGAAAACATGTGACGATCTGTTGTACAATTCGTTTTTTTAAAACGCGAGTGATAATACGATTTTAATCTAATGTTGCGTCTCGTGTCAGCAGAGTACCACACAGGGTAAACGTACCGAGGTGGCCCCGTCCGACGCTGCTTTTTAGGGACGCATTTATCAACCGCCGCACGTAACAAATTATAGAAAAAATTAACAGCTGTACTAGGATCTTTAATACGTAACAAGAGCTCCCAATCTATAGACCCCAGGTTAGAGTATAGTTTTAAGAAATCTGCCTTATTAAAATTCCATTCCGTTTCAGACTTAATTAAACTATTACTCGTATGTAAATTAGTGCGCTGGATATAATTATTTAACGCAATACTAAGCGGTGGATGATAATTATCTACAGGAACCAAACTGTCGATCTCTCGTTGCACTGATACCTGCTCTAACGACGCACTAACTAACACGAGATCCAACTTTGACCCACTAAAATTATCCACAATATTCACCTGGCGAAGATTACAAAATGACAACAAATATTCAAAACGTACAGTGACAGACAAGGGCGCTGAGTTTAAGTTAAAGTCACCGCATACTAATACATTGTCATATTTTCCACCGACACGCTCAATCGCATCAAACACATCCAAGTAACTGGGCTCAGGCGCAGACGGTGGGATATAAACACATAAAGCGACAAATAATAATTTGTTATTGTGGTAAACACCGCCGCACGCTGTTTCACAACCCGTGCTTATGTTGAGCGGGACGTCTATCGTGCGCAAGTCGTAGGTATACGGCTGCGGCTGCAATGATTACGCTGCCTCCTCGCTTACTGCAGGAACGTTCTCAGCGAATTAGTGAATAACCCGGTGGTATAAGCTCTGAATCATTGATTCCAGGTCGTAGCCAGGTCTCTGTTATAAAAAATAACTGCGCTGAAGATGTGGCAATGGCATTACAAAATTGGTCGAGTTTAATTCGGAGACCGCGAACATTTTGGTAGTAGATATTTATTGACCTACTACCAAAATGAACATTTACCGAGTTCTCTGCAATATCAGTCCTTGTTTGCACTAAAGTTTCTTTTGCGAAACCACTCATTGAGCTCAGTATTAGGTGGCCAATTAGACGCTGTCATAAAAAACTCGAATGCACTTTCAGGAACTTTTGCAACAAAAGACGCATGATACTCATGTTTCAGCTTCAGTTTCTCGACCGAGTAAGGTGCATGGGCCGAGTTCTTTTTAGCCATATAAGCTTGCACCTTCTCTATAGTCGTATCCATTCTTCAAAGACCAAAGGTGTACATGTCTATATTTTTCTACGGTGCATAGTTGATCACCGTATCTCCGGCGCCACGAATAACCGGCCTTCGATGCTTCTTTTGACGCACAGTGCTCCACGGTTCGTGCATTACTCTGAGCGCGACCGCGTCCTCCGATGACGAACCGTGCGCCGCGTTGCCGCCGCTGGTGGGAGTCGCGGGCGCAGAGGGAGGTAGATGCGTAGACGTCAAGACGACGTCAGCTGAACACGCCGGTGGCGGGGCGGCGTCCATAGCCGCTCGTCGGCGGCGAGTCAGCACACTTGCAGGAGCCTGCGGGGGTCGGGTAGAGGGGCGCGATGCTATCGATGAGTAACTTATGGATGCCGGCGCGGGTGTGATGTAGACTTACCCCCAACTTGCACTTGTTGGCGAGTTTCTAAGCCATTTATTTTGGCCTCCAAAGATCGAACCAGCTCCAACACTGAATTCATTTTTAACTCTAATGGAAGTATAATTGCCTGGATAGCTTTTACTACCATATCTGACACTTTCTTCTCCATTTTAACGACGATATTAAAATTAACACTGGGAGCGTAAACAACAGATGTTTAAGATGTTAATATATAGGTTAATATTATTTCTAATAAAAAAACTTGAATATATTTTATTTGTAATGATATAAATACAAAAATACAATAATGTAATCATTTGTAATTAAATTTTATATAAAATACGCAAAACATATAATTAAATAATTTTGTTTACGTATTTAGTTACATAAGTAAATTCTTATCAAGTGTTCATAATTTATTGTTTTTTTATTGATTCGCGGTAGTGATAATGTAATATACAGGAAGTAATTATATAATGTAAAATATGTTTGACAATGACAATGATATTTGATTAAAAGTGTGAAACCTAGCTTCCCATCTTGCTTCAGGTTCAAAACAGCAGTAAAAAACATAAATTAAACATTTAAAAAACCCACGACGAAAAAAACTTCAAATAAAACATTTCAAAAACATACGACATTAAAGCGTAATAGGATTCATAAAACAATTAGATATAATTCTCATTAATAAAGTCAAGAAATGAAAAAATATTAATAATTACAATATTGTTTTATGAATCCTATTACGCTTTAATGTCGTGGGTTTTTGAAATGTTTTATTTGAAGTTTTTTTCGTCGTGGGTTTTTTAAATTTTAAATTTATATTTTATTTGTGGCTTTATAAAATTTGAATAGTAAATGCGATTTATACAAACTAATATAATATAGCTATAATATATAAATAAAATCCGTTTTATATATAATGCACGTAGAAATTTAAAAAAAAACCCCACGTAAAAAAAAGGCTGAACAGATTTGCTTAAATGGTAGTTAAGAACACTCCCAACCAGGTCACCTTTTAAACAAAAAAAAAATAAATCAAAATCGGTTCAGTAGTTTTCGAGAAAAATGGTAACAGACACACAACAAACAAACACCTCTTACCCCAAACGCATATACCGCCTCCGTAACCGACGCGGGTAAAAAACAGCGAAAGTAATTACTTGAATTATCCAATACTAATATTGGGTAATTCAATTAATTATTATTTTCTCGCAGTCGAAATGATAATTTGAGTGTTAACAGCGATAAAAACTCTCGAACGTAGCGATAACCTAAATATCTAATTGTTCTCTTTCTTCCTTTAGTAACATATTGTTACGATAATATTACCTGATCAATAATACAATTATTAATCTGCACATCGTTGTCAATTGGCAACAACATTTTTGATGTTTTACTTGTTATAATTTTCGTTCCATTCTAAATGGCATGTGTTTCATACGGTAGAACAAGATCACATTTTACTTTAATACAATTAATCTACCACGAATCTCCTGTAAAATTAGCAATTATATTATTGTGATTTTGTTCTACCGTCTGAACGACATGTCATTTGAAATGTAACGAAAATTATAACAAGTAAAAAATAAAAATGTTGTTGTCAACTGACAACGACTGTGTGCTGTGCATGGATGACCTCAAATTGTCCGCACCAAAAAAGGTAGACCTGATGGCATTGCTGAAAATAACTGGAAATTTCAGCAACGCCATAGCTATGGGACTTGGCAAATGTGCGGTCATACATATAGAGCGGGGTAGAGTCGTAAACACCCAGTCCACGACAAACATTATTCTACACTGTAACCTTACAACCGCTTTGTACCATGTGGACCGTATGCTTGAATGAATCCCGATGTTGTATAAAAAAACCTGTAGGTACGTCTGTGTGGTAGAAGATAAACAACTTATGTTCAACACTTGAAAATTTTCTTTTGCTGAAACATTTTAATCTTCAGAATTTTTCACCTGCCTGCCTGCGGCTTCGCACGCGTGAGATTTGAGCTATCAGTAAACTTTGTTACAAACCAGCCTCCAAATTTTTTCTGTTAAAAAAAAGTCGAAGTGGAGGGCCTTTCTTTGTATGTAATTACCTTAGACTTCATCGCGTGGAATGCATATTAACAAATATAATTATATAAAATATTTCGCGATTCAATTTTAATACAGCGCCATCTAATTCATCTTTACGGGAGGTAACGTTTATTTATTTTATTTCTATTACATACAAAATGCGTACTTATTTTATGTCACCAAAAATATGTATTCTGTGAAAATAATAAAAATAAGCTAAGCGATATTTCCCCCTAATTTTAACAGTTTTTATTTTTTTACGTGGGAACCCTAATTATTTACGGGATAAAAAGTAGCCTACATTATGCTCTGAACAGTCCTCTACCTACCAGTGAAAGTCCCGTCAAAATCGGTTCAGCCATTTCAAAGATTAGCACGGACAAACAAACAGACAGACAAAAAAGTTAAAAATGCATGTTTAGGCTTTGGTAACGTGAAAATAACAATATGAGCTTAAGATAAAGGCTTTATTTTGAAATCACAGACAGACACTTCAATTTTATTTATATGTATAGATATAAAACCGAGTTCGACTCGCGCACCGAGGGTTCAGTAAAAAATATTTTCGCAAAAAACTTTTTTTTGTGATGTAACTACAAAGGAGATTGCCCATTCATGGTACAGAATTGTCTCATGCCTCACGATAAAAACATTTTATAAATTATTTTACTCATTTTAGGAGTCTTCCTGCCCAAATTCATGCTTGTTTTGGACAGGGGATATATTTTAGAAAATATGAAGATACATTATTGACTACAATTTATCACTTGATTTTTATTTCCTCCGAATGTTCATCAAAAAAGTTGCCATAGTAAATAAAACAAAAATGTTGAAAGAAACCTACGATTAATATTGTTATCGATTATAATTACAAACAATAAAAATGTAACATTACTAGGTACTAGTATATCACCATCATCGCTTATGAAAACATAAACACTATTTGGTTTTTATTAATATCGAATACAGTGTATAAGAATCGAGTTACGCTAGTCAAACAACCGATTTTCATTTAATATCTATTGTGTGGTAACACTTGTGACATTTGTGTGTGACGCTGTACGAAACGAACATCTGCTGTACTATTCAGGCTGACTGAGCACTTGTGGTTATAATTGACCGTGAAAATGACGACGAGAAACCGGTGTATCAATTGTTCTTTTTTGATACCGAGAAACATAGGCAGCCATACCTTGGAACAAGCATCACTCCAATGGTCAAATAATGACATATTTCCCGTACCTATGCCAAGAAAACTTTTGTAGGTAATTAATTAATTATTAAAGTGTAAGTAAATGTTTCCAACACAGGTAAAGTGATCGTTAATTCACTCTGTAGGCATAAGCAAAGATTAGTAACTACCAAAACTAGATGAGAATTATTTTGATTTTTAGGTTATGTTACGTTTTCTGAAAAAACTTCAAAACTCCTGTTTTGAATCCTAGAATTACTAATGTTAAAGGTTTATTTCTTTTTTATACACCGTCTAAAACAAATTTGGAATTGATGCAACGCCTGTACCATGGTCCATACTTTGATGGGCATTATCCTTTACGTATTCGGATATTTTCCTTTACTTGTACTACAGACATTGCTTCTTACCAAATTTCATGATTCTAGGTCAACGGGAAATACCCTATAGGTTTTGATTCCCTTGTGAGTGTCAAAATACGCGCATAAACGGGGCATAAACTGCCGTTGACTTAGAAGTTTGATGTTTTCACTGCTCGAAAGAAGTGCAGATCTGAGTATTTGATCTTAATTTCAGCTTGATAGCTCCACCCGTCCCTGAGAAAAAAGATCTTAAACAGACGGACAATATAGTGATCCTATAAGTGTTCCGTAGTTCCTTTAGAGGTACGGAACCCGAAACAACATAAAGGCATCATTTTGAATTCTAAATAACATAATCAAGTTTGCCTGAGACATGTTACATGTCCACAGACATCCTTGGCGCAGAGTGAGGGCCATCCGACTTATCTTCAAAATTTCAATCACGCATGTAGCAGATATTAAGCAAAGCATACAAACAGCGGTAGGGCGACTGAAACTGACCTACGATAAACATTATATTAAACAGTGAATTGTAATATTATGAACCGCATTTAATAAATGAAGAAGCATAGGTTGATGATAATGATCTATGGATATCATTGTTCGACAGTCATAATTTCCTAACATGTGTCGTGTTAGCAAAAAACACATGACACAAGATTTGTTTATCAACCATTGTTTACAGAACACAGCCTCGCGATCGGCAAATGCATATGTGCTAATGTTTACTAGCGTGAATAAAGCGTAAAATTCTCCACACTCTTAGACTTGAACACGTGGTTTGTTATCAACTATGCGCGTAGGTTATTAAAAAATAAATAACTGTGCGTTCAAAATACACAAGTACACGATATTTTGAGATGACATGATCGTATTTAACTATATCTGTGATACGTAGCTTATGTCTAGGGGTCTAGAAACATACATTATTATAATATCTACAAAGTCACGGATTTGATAGGGGTGCACGACCACATTTGGATCCAATACGTAGAGCTCGCTACGAAAAGATTGAGGTAATAATACATTGTGGACCCACTCCCACGGGAACAATAGTAGGTATCGGCTGATATTGGAATTATGGCAAATGTGTCGGAAAGTAAAGGGATTATCGGTGCTTCCGGCAGGCGATGGCTCGTCCCTCATTGGATGTACCACCGATACGTCAGGAAATGTCGCCGACCGGGGGCACACAGGTGTGAGTGACTCAGGGATATACAAAGGTGTGCTGCGCTTTCTCGAAAAAGTTACGTAGTTCTTAAGGAACATATATTTTCGTTGAACTTATCTGAATCAATAATGAGTTTTGATGATAAAGCGTCTTTAATTGTATACAAACGATTAACCAGGTGTTTATTTTAGTAAGTAATTTCTGCTAGACGACAATAATCTACACAACACAATTTTATCGCAAACACATAATATTTCATACAACTTCTGCTAATGTTGCTAATGAAATAACTGCTCAGAAGCTTATTGGTTACCTCCTACACTAACGATTTAGCTATAAGATGTAGTCTTGACAATGATTTGTATGTGATATTTTGTCTGCTAATCCGCTTGGGGCTACCCAATAAGCTATTATTAAATAATCGCTTTGAGAGACCCAATAATTAAGAAGTGTTTTCTTTTATACAACGTCGGGAGGCAAACAAGCATACGGCCCACCAACTGCTAGCACAGCAACTCCTTATGAGCTTACTGGTGACCTCACTAACACAACAACCAATAAGGGAGTTGTTATTTGGCTGCGGTTTTCTGTGAGATAGAGGTACATCCCCAGACGGGCTGCTTTGATGCAACCTACCTCTCTTAAAATTTATTATTATCCATTTATTTATTTTTCATCTTATTTTTACACTTTTAAATATTTCAGATTACCTACTTATTTCAGATTGGGGTTATCGTAACCGTCTCGATTTCGCGCCCCGCAAAACATATCAGCTGTTACTCGAGGGAAATTTACAGGTTCCGCTGTGATTACATTTCACATGGAGTATCAGTTACAAATAAAAGCTCGGTTTGTTACTTAGGATTACTGTTAGACAAAGGTTTTAATTATATTGAACACATAAAGCAGGCTGGAGAAAAAGCCAATAAGAACTTTTATGCGTTAACTCGAATTTCCACCTCGACGTGGGGTTTAACTTTTAAAACATTAAAAATTATTTACGCAGCCATATATTTATGTCATGAGTATGCAGTCCAGACGTCTGCATCACTTTGGGTGTTTATTATTTAACATTATTCAGACACAGTCTCCATCATATCTATATAATGAACTGCAGTTTTGCATCCCGACTTATCTGCCCCCGACACAAATCAGCAATGTTTCGTGGCAGTTTTCGTTATTGCGCCACGAAATGTTGGAATAATATTCCCCCTCCCATAAGAAACTGCCGCACAACTGAATTTTTCCGGCGACATTTCAAGGCTTACCTTTTCGATCTAAAAACCATAAATTGCAACTCCCCCTGGTTATCAAAATTGTTTTATTTTTATTTTTTCCTCTGTATCTGCGTTTCGGTTTTCAGTGTAGTAAGTATTTCACGTTCACTTTACCCTAAGTACAGTCTACCCTTTAGTAATTTTACTTCCCACAGAGCATAGAATTATATATGTAAAACTATAAATTTAAGGTACCACTTACTATATTGTTTTGTTTAAACTTATGTAAATACGAGTACCAATGGATGTTTTGCGCACAGTAGTGTTATATTTCAAACAGGCATCTACGGAAGACCAGCGCCGCGGTGTCAGACGACCCCACGGCTTATGCTGAGTAGATGCCTATTTGTTGTCTTATATAATATTTACTTGCTTTAGGTTTTAAATGTTAGTGATTACATGTGAGGCAACAAATAAACCATTTTACTTTCTTTCTTTCTTTAGGATGTATTACGTACGGTTCACCTGCATGAGCTGATAGGGCTACCATAGGTGCTGCGCGTCGTAAGTTACTGCAAAGTCAGCGTCTCGTCTCTTTAATATTTTTATGTAAATCGTATAGAACTGTGAGCACCCAGGCACTACCAGTGCTGGCTAGAAAAAGTTGACTTGGAAATACAACGACACGCTTCAATGTACTACACCTCTAAAAACATGCACCCTGATTTTCTAAAACACCGCGATCATAATAAAATACGAGTACTTAGACTGTTCAAACCAATTGACGAGGTATTTGAAACTTTGCTGTCTGAATGGCAAGAAAGATGGGAAACTTCTACTAAATTACGCCACTTGTATCTGTTCTTTCAATCAGTGCGAGACAGATTAAGTAGAGTGGTTAGAAGTGGATCATCCTGTTGCGCAATTTTTAACAGGGCATGGAAACTTTAGGGCGAAGCTCTTTTTGTATAGACTTGTGTCATCGCCTTTATGTGAGTGTTCTACGACAAATCATGAATTCGAGCAAACAGCACATCATGTTCTCTGGGAGAGCGATCTCTGGTGTCGCGAGCGCGACGATATGTTAAATTCCTTGCGCGTCACATCTGGGGTGGTATACTATTCTGATTTGGTGGCCACAAGGGAGAATTACCAGGCGTTTAGGCGGTTCTGCCATCTATATTATTGGAAACGATGCGTTATGTAACAACTCATAGTTTAGGTCCCAATAGTATTAGATATTTGATAAACCGTGGTGCACGGCAGTTGAGCTTCACTTGACTAGCCATCTCTTTGAGGTTTTTAAATGCCTTATTTGTCATATTGCTGTCTGTCACTTTGCCAAGAGGGGAAGTCAATTCCAAAACTTCCTACTCCTACAAATTTCTTCTGATTAAATTCGTTGTGAGTTCCAAGGCAGCTGTAGTTTAACCCCGGGACATCAATGAACTTCACAGTTCATTGCCTTTTTGGTGGTGTGTAGCCAGACACAGGTGGTGGGTATGAGTGGTGGGGCTGTCCCGTAAAAAAAAAATACCTACTTATTAAAGTAATTATAAAATACATTTAAAAATACAAAACCGAGCACCCACATGTAGCGGAGCGGGGAGGCCAACTGTTGAAGGCACGAACTTTGTTACCACCTGCAAGAGACTTTTAAGTACTTTTGTAAGGTATCCAAAGAAACGTTCTGTCACCGATTGTTTTATGTCTCCGTCTGCTATACCCAAAGACTCCGACATACCAAGGTATTTATAAGTTTCGACTTCAGAGAGGGACCTGAGAGACATAGTTTTTGAGAGTTGCAAATAAGGAGAGTTTACGACTCTACCCCGCTCTATATGTATGACCGCACATTTGTCAACACCAAATCCCATACCTATGGCGTTGCTGAAATTTTCAGTTAATTTCAGCAACGCCATCAGGTCTACCTTTTTTGGTGCGAACAATTTGAGGTCATCCATGCACAGCAGATGAGAAATGATCTCACCCGCTCTGCGAAGTCGCAGACCTAGTCCTGAATCCCAATGAGCTTTATCACGTGATAAGTACTCTTCTCTGTAATTTCTTGTGTTTTGCCCTACCTGCAACATATTACCTCGGAGACAGGCGCAAACGGCTGCAACACAGTTTAATACTATCGCAGTCGTTTACGAACGCAATTGTTATTGTATATATGTTTATTGTTTGACATAAATTCTTTAGCTAAGTGGACTTAGAGCCATGCAGAACCATAATGGACACAGACTATCACCCTCGAAGATGCCACGTTGATTAGAATACTTATAATATGTATGTATGTATATCTTCACGCCAAGTCCCTTGCGGGGGAGGCAGAGCGAACCGAGCGCCATAAGACGCGGTCCTTACATACTTCACTCGCTTCTGAGACATTCATAGCTCTATTTATGCAAGCTCGCCGGGATATGACTTCAACGCGCAGAGGCCCCTTTGAGAAGTTTGATGCAATGCTGTATACCCGCCGTGGCCTGCTTCAGGGGATATCAATGGGCCAATATACCCATGAACCAGGTCACGGCAGGTATTGGGAATATTGCGAATGTGTTGGAAATTATTGAACTATTGAAATGAGATCTAGAGGGATTTTTGGGACTGGGCTATTACAGAAGAGGGAATGCCTGCCATAACTATCTTACCTGATGTTATTAGCGGCAAGCGGTGGCTCGACACTCACCCCCGAAATGCCAGAGAAAGTCGGCCGGGGGCAACACCGGTGTGAGTGACTCAGGGGTGTCGAGAGGTATGCTGCGCTTTCTCCGAAGTTACTCGCGGCGTTATGCCCTCTAACTCCACCCCTTGAACATATCACCTAATACAGCAATATGCTCTATCGACTCCTCTCTGGACGGCCAATGAAGGTAAGCCAGAGCTGAGAGTCCTGCGGGCCTTCTTGAGTTTTCACTCCGACCGACGAAGACACGCCGGATCCCGGCCCTGATCGACTCTCTGGAGCACTCGAGTACCCGTGGTGTCGTTACGCACCAAAAGCTCGCTCATAGCTGCCCTGCGGAGTTATTATTATTAGCCGGTATTTCATAT
This sequence comes from Pyralis farinalis, assembly GCA_947507595.1. Lineage (NCBI taxonomy): Eukaryota > Metazoa > Arthropoda > Insecta > Lepidoptera > Pyralidae > Pyralis > Pyralis farinalis. The sequence goes on along the minus strand of OX382259.1, from coordinate 19,880,299 downwards.
ACTTATATATACGACCGGTAATCGAAATCTTTAAAGCTTAATATTTAGCAAACGGATCCCCGAATGGTAAAGTTGCAAACGGGCCAAATAAAACTTATTATTTTAAAACATACAGAGTATCTATACTTAGTCTGGCCATAAATACTGTTACAATTAAAAATAAACAAAATATTACATTTGAATTTGGAATCTGTCATTTTTATATGATTGTTCATTGTGTTTTCTCATTTTAGCGCCAATACATTGTACAATATTTTGCGATATTAAAATGGAGTGGGGTGATAAAGAGAACCGAATCGCTGTGATTGCATTACACAAAGTAGGTATGGAGTCAAATGTAATTTTTAAAACTCTCCATACGCTTGGTATTAGTAAAATGTTTGTGTACCGGACTATTAATAGGTACAGTGAGACCTCCTCTGTTTATGACAGAAAAAGATCTGGCCGTCCACGTAGTGTTTGTACGAAAAAGGTGGTCAAAGCAGCAAGGGAAAGAATTTGAAGAAATCCTGTCCGAAAGCAAAAGATTTTATCACGGGAGATGAAGATAGCACCTAGAGCCATGTCGCGTATTTTTAACTGATAATTTAAAAAAGAATACGGTGGTAAAATCGAAACAACTACTGAAGCGGTACTCAAAGGGAGATCACAGGAAAAAAATGTTCACGGATGAGAATTTTTTTACAATTGAGCAACATTTTAACAAATAAAATGACCGTATTTATGCTCAAAGCTCTAAGGAAGCTTCTCAATTAGTCTTCACTATCACTATAATCACTATCCGACTTCAGTGATGGTTTGGTTGGTACAAAAGTATGGCTCAGTCACTCCTTCATAGCTAATACCCCAGCTATGAAGGAGTGACTGAGCCATACTTTTGTGAAAAAGGTATCAAAACATCGGCACAAGTGTATCAAGATACCATTCTTGAGAAGGTAGTGAAGCCCCTTAACAACACCATGTTCAATAACCAAGAATGTTCCTTCCAGCAATACTCGGTGCCGGGTCATAAAGCTCGGTCTACGCAGTCTTGGTTGGAAAAGAACGTTTCGGACTTCATCAGAGCTGAAGACTGGCCGCCGTCTAGTCCCGATCTTAATCCGCTGGATTATGATTTATGGTCAGTTTTAGAGGGTACGGTTTGCTCTAAACGCCATGATAATTAGGAGTCCCTAAAACAATCCGTACGATTGGCAGTGAAGAATTTTCCCATTGAAAGAGTGCGTGCTTCTATTGATAACTGGCCTCAACGTTTAAAGGACTGTATGGCAGCCAATGGAGACCACTTCGAATAAGCTTTTTATATTTTAAATTGTTTTATATTTATGTATTAAACTAACACACTGTAAAAGTAATAAATGTTATTTGCAATAGAAAATTTATTTTTCTTTGTTTCAGTATTTATGCCAAGACTAGGTATATTTCATGTTGAGTTCAGTTGAGTTCAAATTCGGAATTTCCAAATTAACAATCAAAACATTTAAAATACGCAAAACATAAACAAAAGGAGAAATAATAAATATTATTAGAGATTTATGTAACAAACTGCAACAAAAAGGGTTGGGGGTGTTGTTACAAGTAAGTAAGCTTCAGAGAACTGTTACTTCTAAGAAGCTCACTGATATCGTGCGCTGTGCGATTGTAACCGTTGGCCAAGGCTCTGGTAACCGTTCTACATTCGGCGGGTCCTCTCTGCCAAACGAGCACTGGATCAAAAGCATTATCCACAATTGTTCGAAATGTACAAGCTCAAACGCGTTATTATCACTCGTAGTTAACTGAATTTTAACTAATAGAAGTCAATTTGGAATGCGGCGTGAAGTCGAAAAAACATTTTGCAAGAAATATTATTATAACATCAAAAGGGAAGCAATGTACGGTGTTTAAAATCTTATAATTCAGTTTAAAAAGTTTACTAGTTTAATTAGGCATTACATGTATTTTACTTTGGTAATTACTCAGTATAGTAGACATTGTTTTGAATCACGCAGCCTCGGGAGCCAATCAGTTTTGTCAATCAATTTGTACCCATATAAATCGTTGCTAGCGTGCCGAGACACGCATTACTTTAGTCGCTTAGGACGTTGACGAGCGTACAGTGACATTCGTAAGTGTATGGACCAGTGCAGTGCATTAGGGAATGAACTGGGATAAAAAAATAACAACATGAAGATTTTAATGCGAGCAGATACACATTATAGCATCGGTGTTAGAAGCAGTGAATATGAAAAACCCAAGTACACGTTTTCACAGGTGGGAAGTCACTTAACTTTCTTTTTTGGACTATGAAGTGGGAAACAAACATACGTGCGCCTGATGATTGTAAAAAGCGTTACCACTAACGCCTCCGTATAATAACCTAATCGTAAAAATAATCATAGAATATATAATTAGATAAAGATGTCTCCTCCACCAGTTAGCTCTATTTATTTTTGTTTAGTTTAGTTATTTATAGTTAGTATAAATCACTATAATAGTATAGTGATACTCTATTTGGCCAGGGTTTAATTTGATCGGTGGGTAGCATAATGTACAGCATCATATTGGCTTTAATGATGATACGATTATTTAATTGTATCTATTTCACGTTATTACCACTTTCATACCAATGTCATAATTTTTTTTAATAGTTGATACTTCGTTTATTTGACAGTTCGTATTAAGAAAGAAAATAAGAGACTTTACCCCTTTTTAACGAGATCACTGGATCTCGAACAAAAGTTGTATACCTACATAACCAATAACCCAAACGAATCAGTTGCCTATCTTCTGTGATGTGGTCAATTAGATAGAAATATGTATTGTTATACATCGAGATTTTTCATATACAGACTTGAATTTGGAGACGGAAAAAATCCCAACATAAAGGTCTCACTCTTGATGTGGTTCTGTTTTCTATGTCGCCACGTCTCTGTGCGTTTTTACTTCGTCATGCATATTTCGTTATCAAATTACGGAACAATAAGTGGAGAACTATGACCACACCATTATAGACTAATTTCAAATAACTTGCGAATTAAATATTTTATGTATCCATCATCATCATCCAAGTGTTAACCCCGGTCGCTTCCTATGCTTTCTTTTCGGAGCCATGGCCCACTTTCCGGCTTTTTCTCCTCCATTTCGCGCGGTGTTCGGCATACCTTATAATAACTTGTTGCTTTGGATTTTTCAGTATAGACACGGAAGCCAAAGAATAATGTTTATCTTGAGCAATGTACTCGGTTCCACTACATTCGCATTTGCTTAGGTACTTATATATGTATGATTTTTCATTTAATTTTTATTTTCTTTGTGTTACATTTATGTATCTCTTTTTACTGTTGTAATGACTCATGTTCATGATATTTTAGTTTGTATTACATATTCCTATCGAGCCTATAAAGGTTGGCAACATACTAAACATTTGTAGCTGTAGATGTTATGTATATTTGTACAATAAAGATTACAACAACTACAATACCATTGTTAAAGTAAGACCAAAATATTTTGTGTACATACTATTTCCACTAATTGTTAGGGATCCCTGTCAATATCCCGGTCAACTTCCCTAATGTAAAGTGAAGTTCTGAATTATTTTCAGTTAATAAGTTTATATATATTTTTATACTACGGGAGACATACAAGCATACGGTGTATCTGATGTAAAATGGTTACCGTAGCCTATGAACGGCATTACATTAGGGTATCACTCGCGGGATGCCACCTATGCTGCTAACACAATAACTCCTTAGGAGACTGTTGAAGACCTCACTCACTCACAGGAACACAATAATTCTTCAGGGAGTTGTCATGCTTTGATGCACACACTATCTACTCGAACTAGCAAAGTTTACAGAAATCCTTAAAATTGTTCCCAAACAAAATTAGTTTTGCGGTCCCAAATAAATACGGAACTCTTGATAGGCAAGGCCGATATACACTTGAATGGTTTTTTGTGTAGTACAATTAATGTACAATTGAATATGCGACTGTTGTAAGAGATCAGAGTCCAAACGTCTTCGAACAGAAAAAAATGAATTTTTATACAATTAAGGTAGAAAACAAGCATACGATAAACCTGCCTGATGGTGTACAGTTACCACCTATGAACAAATGTAAGGGGCGTCCCTCATAGAATCTCATCATATAGAATCACTTCCGCCTTTTTTGAGGTACCTCATGGTGAACTATCGATTAGGAATAATGACGTCCGTGATACATTCGTAATATCAATCATTGTAGATTTATATCCCTAATGTAGCACACAGGCATACGCTATCTGTGAACGCACCTAGAGTTAGTCTAGTAGTAGAGTCTATAAGCTTCCTCAAAAATTGGGTTCCCAAATGCAAAAAAAAATCTTTCAATCTGACTGGTAGATCCAGAGATTACCGCGTTCAAATAAACAAACTTTATTTTTATACCACAAGGTAAAGGGAATCAAGCATGCTGCCTGCCTGATGGTAAACAGTCACCGTAGCCTATGGACATTTGCAACGCCAGGGGTGTCACTCATGCGTTGCCAACCTAAAAACCTCTTCACGCATTTCTTGAAGAACTCTTCGGCTCGGCTACCTCTCGTTACTTTCTACCGATACTTGTAAACAAGTACCTGTGTCTTAAATTATTGGTGATATGAATCAGGAATGGCAGAAATTAAAACGCCGGCGAATTTGTAAATCATATTAGTAGGTAATATTATGTGAATGTGTTCCACGCGATGTACGTATCTCAGTGGCACGAAATGTCCCAAGCAACTTTTGACTACGTTCAGTAAGTAGGCGATCGAGTTTCGCTCGGCGCTTTTGTATTCTTTTTTGAGGAAAATCACGTTTTTTCAGGATATCCACATATAAACGTAAAAATCGAAATTGAAAGTTTTCAAGATACACGAAATCTTATATATACCTAACCAGTTGAGAATGCGCAAGCTTGCATTGCCAGAGGAACACCTGGCTCGTCAATAATATAACAATTCAGTTTTTTTTAATTTGCCGGCTATTTTGACTATGTTAAGAGATATGAACGGTGTTCCTGAATATTTATAATCTACTTTTTTATGCTGAATCCGAATCTGAAGTCAAAATTCGAATATTCGAAAAAAAAGCGACAGACAAACACGCAGACAAACGCACAAACATATAGATTTCATATGGGAACGGCGTTCCTGAAAATCTCTTGTCACGCTGTTTGTGGTCGCACTCCTCCGAAACGGCTCGACCGATTTTTATTAAAAATTTTATGTATACTTAGTAGGTATGAGAATTGGTCGTAAAGTATACTTCATAAAAACAAAATAAGAAAAAAATGAATAACAACGTTTGCCGGGTCAGTTAGTATATTTATATAATAAGATAATAAAAATGAAGTTGTTCGATTGACAAACGACTATGCAGTTCACAGAAAGGAGGGGCTATAATTTATTTTAAACAATTCATGGAAAAGACAAATATATAACTGTTTATCTCGTTTCCTTGCTACTAAGTTTATCAGGAGATCTTGCAAGTGACAAGTGGACAATGGCGACAATCAAAGCTGATGATTGCAAATTAATCGTAGGCGGTTCCACACACACCTCCCAGCGAATGACGTCAGCCATACGACAACGGCCGAGGCGATTGTAAACACAACATATAAATTATTAGATATTGTAACACAGAATACATACAATAGTACTTGATTGTATGTGCGCACTATATGTCTGTGTACGAGAGATGACCAAATTTCTTAAAGTATGTGTTTATAAATTAATTCTTAAACAATTTTATCATACGATCAAAGGATGGGAAAGCGAGAGTTGATAATGCGCTTTACTAACCAACAAGAAAGTCATTGTCTTGGATGTGTTTATTTATGTAGAAAAAAAGAAGAGTAGAGGAAGTTTATGAGAGGTATGGCGCATCTAAGCAACCCGTCTGGGGAAGTATGCCCACCTCACAGAAAACCGCAGCCAAATAACAACTCCCTAGAGGGTTGTTGTGTTCCTGCGTGTGAGTGAGGTCACCAGTATAAATAAATAATAATAAATAAATATTGTCGGACAAATTACACAGTGCCATCTAGCCCCAAAGTAAGCGAAGCTTGTGTTATGGGTACTAGACAACTGATAAACATACGTAAATATATTTTTTTTTTTGTAAATATATACTTATTATACATAGAAAATACCCAGACCAAGACAAACAGACATGTTCATGCACATAAATGTTTGTCTTGTGTGGGAATCGAACCCACGAGCGTCGGTGTCAAAGTAGCGTAACAACGCGTTTCACCACTGCGCCACCGAGCTCGTCAGTATGCTCCCAAGCAGTTGATGTGTAAGTAGCAGAGGAGGCATCGCGCCTATAAGTGATACTTAATATATTGCAAGTGTTAATAGGCTACGGTAGCCGCTTTATATCAGGTGGGCCATATGCTTGTATGCCTCCCGACGTAGTATAAAAAAAAACCTTTCTTATGCAATGTTTCAGTTGGTTAAACATTATACAATGCATTTTTACATACATCATTTCATTTCTGCCAAAAAAGGACCAGGACAGTCAGTGTTTGACTACAACGCTGATTTTCAGACGAATCCTTCGCTGCCAAACAAAACTAGATATGTCAAGAAGATACGCTAAGCTGTCGCTCCGACTGTTGTCCATAGACTACAGCCAAGCTAAATCAGTGACCTTCGGTTGTTTTGAAAGCTCTGGTTTATGGTAATTCGCAATGGAGCAAACAGCCCTTCGATTGAAGGCAGGGCCATACACCGGTAGAGCAGATACATTTTTACTTGAGTTGTGAATTTAGAGATAGGGAATTCATGTGGAAGCAGACGATTGGGGTTGGAGAAAGAGAGAAGCGAGTGACTTTATCACGATTGTGTTCTTATTAAAACAAGTACCTAGTATATATATATACACAGTGGCGTGCACAGAGATTTTTGACAGGGTAGGCAGAATTTTTTATTGAACTATTAACTTACCAAAAAATGTTGATTTTGGTTACCCAGTCTTGTGGAAATAATGATGTATGTGATCACTTGTTTTTATTCACCGAACACTACACACACCACATGAACAACTTTCGCAGTGAATATCATCCATATTTATCAACTTTAAAATCTTATTTCGTCTGCTACCAGTCAATCGATTCAAAACAAAAACAATGGCGGCCGTTTTAAAATCAAAATAAAATTTAACATCAACTTTATACGAAAAAAAGAAATGGCAATATATTTCACTATAATTATATGCAGCAAACTACTTTTTAAAATAGTTACGTAACAATGCTCGCGACACTTCGGTAATTTACATTATAGTTCAGCTGAAAAGACATTGTCTATACTATGCATTTGTGTGCGTTATTTGTGTTATTGTGGGCAATGTAATTACAGGAATGCCCACTACAGTATTTGTATTAACAACACAGCACACATACGTAAATTTAGACAGAAATAGTTAGTGACTCTGCCGCTAAAAGCTGCCAATGCGGCGCTAGTGTAGGGTAGCGCCTAGCTGCGATTTGAATATGACTAGCGATGATTTTAATAACTTCCCGATACCGATAGATGGAGCTGTTTTTAATTTTTTTGTTTTTGATACGATATATTAGTTAAAAACTATGTTTAAGAATGAAACATCGGATGGTATTTATCAAATTGATAGGGTAGGCAATGTCTTTTTGCCTATATGGAGTGCACGCCACTGTATATACATATATATAGTAGTCATCTATACATATAAATAAAATTGAAGTGTCTGTGATTTCAAAATAAAGCCTTTATCTTAAGCTCATATCCCGTGAATATTTAGGGTTCCTGCGTAAAAAACGAAAAACTGTTGAAATTAGGGGGAAATGTTCCCCTTCGGGGGACTTTGCAATTTTATTTTTATTATTTTCATAGAATACAATTCACTCCACTCCAATTCAACCACTCCACACACACAAAAATTTGTAACATAAAATAACTACGCATTTTTTATGTAATATAAATAAAATACATATACGTTGCCTCCTGTAAAGGTCAATAGATGGCGCTGTACGAAAATTGAATCGCTCTATGGTTGCATCAACGACCCTGAACTTTGTTTTTTATTAAACAGAAACAATTTCATGTCTACAGAGAAATAAAGGCTACTAAAAGCCCAAATCTCATGCGTGCGAACCTGCGGGCTTCTGCTAGTTTAAAATAAAGCTATAATTTTATTAATTCAATTAATAAGATATTCTAATCACAGATAAAGAATAAAAATGATAACTCTAAATTGTATTTAAATAAGGGTAACATTCTAAAACCTTTTCAGAACAGCTGGTCAGAGTAGCATATACTTATACTCACGCTTTAAAGTTCACAACAAATCCCAATACAGCATTCTAAAACGCACAAACAACTTGTCTAGCAGCAACTTGTCAATTGTACTCGTAATCAAAATAAAAAACAAATGTTTTGACGAGCTCGGTGGCGCTGCGGTTAATAACGTGACTTTGACATCAACACGCGTGGGTTCTATTACCACACATGACAAACATTTGTGTTTACTTGGTCTGGATGTTTTAAACGAGGTAGGGCGCATCAAAGTAACCCATCGGGGAAGTACCTCTACCTCACAGAAAACCGCAACTACTCCTTAGACAGTCACCAGTTTGCTCCTAAGGAGTTGCAGAGGTGGCGTCGCGCGAGTGGTACTTAATGTATAGCAAGCATTCATAGGGTACGGTAACCGCTTTACATCAGGTGGGCCGTATGCTCGTATGCCTCCCCGCGTTGTATAAAAAAAAGTGTGCGCTAGATCTTCACCGATGCTCTCCTCCGTCATGCGCTGATGTGCGGAGTTCTGAAACACTACATACTTCTACAATTAGTAGATGTATGTCAACGCTGTCATCTCTGTTCAGCCATGCAATTCTGCCATGCAATTCTGTAAGAGCAAACATCCTTACATCCTCGGAAACATCGGCTGTTAATAGCCTTGAACACAAAATTGCAATTCTTTAGTGTCGCTTTTCATGGTTGTGCGACACTAGCGCCGCAAGGCTGCGTTTGGAATTGAAATTCTACAAGGCAAACAGCCTCGCGTACGCTTACAGCCTTATAGAATACCAAATAAAAAGCCGTGATCGCAGTAGACGATGTCAAAGCTGTGACATCTGTGATCACAGCGACGCACACAGCCATTACGAGTCGCTTAGAGAATTGCATGGCTGTAATCCTTACATCCTCGGAAACATCGGCTGTTACAGCCTTGAACACAAAATTGCAATTCTTTGGTGTCGCTTTTCATGGTTGTGCGACACTAGCGCCGCAAGGCTGCGTTTGGAATTGGAATTCTACAAGGCAAACAGCCTCGCGTACGCTTACAGCCTTATAGAATACCAAATAATTTAGCCGTGACCGCAGTAGACGATGTCAAAGCTGTGACATCTGTGACGCACACAGCCATTACGAGACGCTTAGAGAATTGCATGGCTGGTTATCTCTGGTTTGGGTGCTGCGGTAAACTATGCGATTGCCCGCCATCCGTACCAGACCTGCAACCGCCATCGCTGCTGTAATCGTATCTAACCGTGTTCAGCAGTAAAATTGCCCGTAAATTTGACTTGTACAATAACATCCGAATCTATTAATTACCTAAACAACGATTTGAAAAAAGAAGTATCTACATTCGTCAACAAATGTACCTACACGTCACTCACATAAATATATCTTATCTAAACAATTACATATTTACTTTTATTTTATACAATTTAAAATGAATAAAATTTATGTCATTAATTTGCAGGTGCTCGCTGCTGTAGCGGTGTCCATGGGCTCAATGATCATAGGATTTTCTTCAGCTTACACGTCACCAGCTCTAGTTACAATGGAAAACAGCACAATGTTATCTATTTCTAAAGAAGAGGTAATAAAATAAAAAATAAAATATTCAGGAAGTATTAGAACGGTGGAGTGAATATTTTGGGGAAATGTATGATAATACCCAGAACGCCGACACCGTGAGTGAGCGTATGACTGACTCTGCGGTGTCTACGCCTGACGAGGGCATATATGGACGAGATTGAATGGTCGATACGAAGCCTGAAAAACGGAAAGTCAGCAGGAATAGATATAATCGTAGTTGAGCTTTCTGGTTCCTGTACAATTTATGTTGGAAAACCTAAAAGGTACGCGCGGACTGGAGAGGCTCAGTCATTGTAACCTTGTACAAAATATAGCTAACTAACGATAAAAGTATACAGCATTGCATATTATTATAAATAAGGAATTGTGGAGTAGGATCGCGCACAGCTCGAATTTAATGGCTCTAGTCCGTAATTATAGAGATAGAGGGTCGGCAACGCATGAGTGACACCCCCGGTGTTGCAAATGTCCATAGGCGATACGATGACTGTTTACCACAATGCAGGCCGTGTGCTTGTTTTCCACCTTGGTGGTATAAAAAATGCATGTAAGGTAATTGCTTGTATATGCCCGCGACATTGTTTAAAAATGATTGAAATTGAGCTTATTACAAGCTTAATTAAACAATATTTAAGTTAGGTATAACATATATGAATGCAAAAGATCACAGAAGAATTCGTTGTTCGAGAACGTACTACTAATAATACCAGGGCAGCATATTAGCGTTGAGTTGAGCGTCGCGTACCAAGAGTGTAAACGCGGCAGTAATGCACTGTCAGATAATATGGAAGCCAATAATGCAAATAATAATGACGACACAATAACTCATATTGTTGCCAATTATACATACTTATGTAAAAGTAATTTAGTATAAAAATTTGGTTATTAAAACGATAATTTCTTTGTATTGTATGTACGATATGATGTTTGTTTCCAAAATACGTACACGTTTTCAATGTCTCTTTAAATACGTTTACGGTGATGCCATTGTTCATATTATTTATTCATTTCATACTAAAAATTTACGGCCCTAGATCCGTATTTGAAATCGGGGGGCACGGCAGTGACCCCGCCAAGTCGAGTGCGAAGCAAACACTGCCGTACCATCCTTTACTGGAACCATATTTTCGAACCTCTGGATAACGCCAGAATGCAGAAATTTTCGTCATCCAGTAAGCTATAATCACATACTTAAAATCCAAAATTTCAAGTCTGTAGGTCATTTAGTTCCGAAGTTAAGCGAAAGCAAAGTTTCGCATTTATGACACTCACTCATGATCATCAAAATAGAACTAGTACTTCCCATAAACTCAGAGAGCTGAAATTTGGTACAGAGTTAGGGTTTAATGGCCACATAAAGGGAAAACTATAAAAACTAGGATAATCGAAGATCTGGAGTACCTGGTGACCCTGAATAGAAAACACAAGAGCCCAACCAAACTATTAGAGATCGACATACCGCCTTTACAAAAAATATTCAACTTGGTGGGCCGCTTCATTTGATGTCAAAAATCGAAGGTCTGAAGTATCTGATGAAGAACCCTCAGCTGGTCTCAGCTGTATTAGAGATATAGTAATGCCCCCTTCTACTATGAGAAAAAAACTGTGTCAAATAAGAAAATCTAATAAAATAAATCAATATGCCCACGTTTCTACAAAAAGAAGTGAAATCCCACCAAAAACATTCTGTAAAAAACTAGCCAAGTCTCGATGGAGCTGCTTGTTTATCTCTAAAAAGTAATGAAATCTAGACAAAGTCGTGCCAAGTCTAAAGTTCCTTACTGCGATTTCTTTATTATTATAGTTAATGTTGTGTGACTTGGCCGTTGAAGGGTACACAAGGGTACAAAACCAGGTGCTCCATGACACCATTGCACCAATCTGTCGCCGGAACCGCTACCCATTGACGATGGAAAATTGCCACTTGGAAAACGTTGATTCAATAACCAGTCAATTGTAGGCTTGATAAAGCTGCGGATTTCAATAATACTTCAGGCGAGCCTGAAACAAACAGTATATAAAATTATTTCCAGTACAGACGGACTTCTAATCATAGAAGTCCGTCTGTGCGTCTATTTTATGTTAGATCGGTGGTCGATTTGACGCTCCAAAAATAAGAGAGCAGAAGTCAGCATTGTCAATGCTGAATGCATGTGTTGCACAATCAACAACAGCCTAAAATGAGACACTAGCATCCAATTACCAATACCAGTATTATCTCGCTTAACAAACATAGGTAATTACAACAGATTATATCTGTTATATAACAGATTATATCTGTTATATAACAGATATAACATTACGTGTAAACAAAATTGACTTGTACCCACTAACGTATAAAGAATGTTCAACGGCCAAGTCACACAACATTAACTATAATAATAAAGAAATCGCAGTAAGGAACTTTAGACTTGGCACGACTTTGTCTAGATTTCATTACTTTTTAGAGATAAACAAGCAGCTCCATCGAGACTTGGCTAGTTTTTTACAGAATGTTTTTGGTGGGATATTACTATCTGATAATGCCTGCACGGGTATTCAGCCAATTACGATTAAGTATGATGAAAAAATATATTGTTGATGATCAGTATCATATGAAATACATCAATATGACAGAAACTTTCGGTAATATATACATACTGACTTAACAAACTTTTTTGTATTTACAGGCAAGTTGGGTGGGCAGCCTGATGCCACTCGCCGCACTCGCAGGTGGCATTATTGGCGGACCCCTCGTGGATTATATTGGAAGGCGCAGAACGATACTCTTCACAGCGCCGCCTTTCTTTATTGGCTGGATGCTTATAGCCACAGCGAGGATAGTACATCTCATACTAGCGGGCCGCGTTATATGCGGTTTATGCGTAGGTATTGGCTCACTTGCATTCCCGGTATATCTTGGTGAAACGATACAACCAGAAGTAAGAGGTACTTTAGGATTGTTTCCTACGGCTATCGGTAACATTGGTATATTGATATGTTACGTAGCGGGCAAATATCTCGATTGGTCACAACTGGCATACCTCGGTGCAGCTCTTCCAATACCCTTTTTCATTTTAATGCTTATGATCCCGGAAACCCCCCAGTGGTATATATCTCAAGACCGTACTGAAGACGCCCGTAAAGCCTTGCAGTGGCTTCGTGGTAAAAATGCTAAAATTGAAAATGAAATGCGCGACATTGTACTTTCCAATACGGAGACAAAAGCTAGCGACTCAACAATAAAAGATCTTTTCAGTATGAGATATATGAAATCTATATTAATTTCTCTAGGTCTCATGACGTTTCAGCAATTATCAGGTATCAATGCTGTAATATTTTACACTGTATCTATATTTAAAATGTCTGGGAGTGCAGTAGATGAAAATTTATCAACAATCATCGTTGGGATTGTAAACTTTGCATCTACATTTGTCGCTACAGCTCTCATTGACAGAGCTGGTCGGAAAATGTTGTTGTATATATCTTCGGTAACAATGATTATTACCTTAGTTGTATTGGGTACATTTTTCTATATGCAAAATAATATGAAATTAGATGTGTCATCTTTAGGATGGTTGCCTTTGACGAGTCTCATGATTTACTTATTAGGATTCTCCTTAGCTTTTGGCCCAATACCGTGGTTAATGATGGGCGAAATTTTACCAGCAAAAATAAGAGGGGCAGCTGCATCCATTTGCACAGCCTTTAATTGGTTGTGTACGTTTACTGTGACAAAAACATTTCTAAATATCATAGATGGAATTGGTCCAGCTGGAACGTTTTGGCTCTTTGGTTGTATATGTTTCGTGGGCCTATTCTTCGTAGTCGTGTGTGTACCAGAAACTCGAGGCAAAAGTCTTGAACAAATCGAAAATAAAATGTTGGGTAGAGCTAGTACTAGAACACGAAGAATGAGTTCAATAGCCAACATTAAGCCTTTACCAAGCGGTTGTTAACGTATAATTAAATATAGGATCTGAATAATATCAAATATTACAGTATTTAAAGAAAAAAATATAGATTGTAACTTTCTGTCCATAATTAGTTTTGTTTTAAATTATTCCTAAAGAATGTGAGGAGATCGATGAACCAACTGGCAAATTATTTATTTAAAAGAACACTGACTCTATTACATAGATAAGTGACTTTAAACCTAGATTGGTTGGTTACAAGATATGTAAATTGGTATCTAGAATCTAGACAGAAACATTAGGTTAATGATGAAATAATATTTATAATTTAAGCATCTTAAACGGGAACTCCATAAAAATATAATTTTTATTTACTTAATAAATAAGTAATCAAGAATGTCAAAAACGTAATAAACAACACATATAACGCTAAAGACGCTAAGACGAGCCGGAACTGTCAGTTTGTTTGAAAATAGTTATAACCGTCATGCACTTATCCAGTTTGTTACCGATTATCTGTAAAAATATGAACCAAATTTGGATTTTAAATGCGTGTTTATAAAATGTGTCACCTTTTTTACATCGGTAAAAATCGGATAAAAGAACTAAACTCTTTTTGTAGAATATTTTTTAAATGTTTCATAGTTCTTGACTGTTAATCAATATATTATGAATGTAATATTATCCTTTCTAATTCAATTAAATTGACACATTACTTCCTAATAAGTACTAGGTACTTATGTGTTAGGTCAACTTAAGTCACAATAATATAAATTACAGGTACTATGCGTACTTAATATGGAGCAGATCTTTGCAATTTAAAGATTGTCAATAGAATAAAGATTAGTCAAAATAAGAGAATAGCATTTAGAATAAATATATACAACTAAATCTATTATTGGTCATTATAAATTTAGTTATATATATATATACCGGTTAAGGTTGAATTGGAATTATTTTTTTGTATTGATGCATTTGTTTATAAAATAAATTAATAAAGTATTTATTTTTGGCATTTTTCTTTTTATGTGCTGTAAGGACATTGCGTTTTCCCAATTTTTATGATTCTTGATCAATGGGAGGTGCACTATAGCTATAGGATTTGGTTTAGGTACTTGCAAAGTGTAAAAATATATTGCATCAAGAATAATATTTTTGAAGTGAAAACTTCTTTAGCGGCGTTGTGCACTTTTTGGGATGAGTAAAAATGCTAAACTCACGTCAGGACACGTGACCCTGACCGTAAGATTTTGATGAGAATTAGAACTTAAGTTTGCTGCAGCGCTAAAACACTCGTTACCTCTAATTAAACAATTAAAACATGAAGCGCTAGATCGTTCATATGGCATTATTTTCTC
This sequence comes from Pyralis farinalis, assembly GCA_947507595.1. NCBI lineage: Eukaryota > Metazoa > Arthropoda > Insecta > Lepidoptera > Pyralidae > Pyralis > Pyralis farinalis. Next base: position 19,865,183 of record OX382259.1, on the reverse strand, counting down.
GCGACCAAAACGTTGTAAGCGACATGAAATTGTTGGAGTTTACGCGTTTCGTTCAACGTAGTTTATCAACATCGCTGTTTGGTTTAAGCGGCGCAGGGCGCTTGCGCGAGTGCGCGTGTGTGTTTTAGTTTTAGAGATTGGTGATGATGATGCTGGTAATGATGATGGTGAAAAAGTCGTTGAAATTATGGATGAAAGTTGATTTTTCTGAGAGATAAACTGTTTTAATGTAAAATAATTGTAATAGTTCTGAAGTGTTAAATTTTTAATGTAATATAAATTGTCATGTTTGTGTACGATAGCGCAATAAATGAATATTGTATTTTACCACATACATGATAGTACTTTTATAATGATAAATAAAGCAATTCGTGCGAAATTATTCCCTAACCATTCCAAAATATTCAAAAATGCACAAGGTTAATGTTCAAGTTTTCACTTCTGCCGGCACTCCCGGAGTGCAACCCGTTTTTTTATTACATTGACTTAGAATGTTGATTTATAACATCACTAAGAGACCGCAGTAGTTAGTTTTTGTATTTGTTTTATTTTCGACTTAAACCTCCACGCGTACCTAAGAAAAGGGCCTTGTCAAACCGAGGAGTCAGGCAGACGGACAACGAAGTAATCCAATAAGAGGTTTAGTTTTTAATTGATGCGACGTAACTCTAAAAACCAAGACAAAACAACTTCTAGCCAGTGGGACAATATTTTTACAAAGCTGTTTAGCTGTATATTTAGAAAAATTCCCTTCAGCTCGCGGCCTCGCCCGTCTCCCATAGGGGTAGGCAGAAACTATGGAACACCAGATGCACCAATCTAAACGTGTACCTCTTTTACTTTTTCTACATTCATCAACATCTTCATTCATGCTCTGTATGCTTGTTTTCTGGTGCTTTGATTTGGCCTATTTATTTGAACCATATGTGTGTGTTTAGGGCCTTTTTGTTTTAATATAAGACTTCAGAATAATTAAATAAAGCCTTGAGTTGGGCTCCTGAATGGGGATCTGTACTACCTCACAAAACAATTCCATTTGACCAATATAATAAATAACTTATTAAAGGGAAAGTAACCCATAAATGATATACGACATTACATTGTACCTACAATTATAAAATATCGCCGGATTTACACTTGGCCGGTTCTCAATATTTGTTATTTTACTTTAAGGTTTGCACTATATTCGCCTATATTATATTCAGTTTGACAACTGTCAAATTTAGTATTACCGATTTTAACAAGTAAAATAAAAAAATACTAAAAATATACTCTTTTGTAGGTACGGGAACCTTTTTTATTTAATACGTTTTTATTATTTACCATTAAATTCGTCATAACCACGTATATTCTGTGAAAAATTACAAATAGCTACTGCGATTGTATGACATTGGCACGGTACTTAAATTGTTCCACTGATTACAATTTTAAACTTTTTATAAAACTATTTATGTGATGAAAATCAGCTTCAAAATATTGCTTATTAAATATAATGAGTTGCAGCATACGCTCCCGTAAGCTCAGCGTGTGCTCAAGAACTGGAGAAGTTTTGGGAGTCTGTGAGGGATGTTCTGGGCTTAGCTGAAAAGAATGAAACAGTGATTATGTGTGGAGATTTGAATTGATGGGTTGGACCAAGCGATACAGCTATGAAGCTGTTCTTGGTCCGTATGGAGATAAGAGAGTTAACGAAGCAGGTAAGTCAATACTAGATTTATGTATGGAACGAAACCTCCTCGTGTCGAATACTTTGTTTCATCATTATCGGATATTCACACGTATAATATACATGGAGAAGAATGACCAAAAAAGTGTGATTGATTTGATTTTAATAGATAGACTTCTCCGAAATGTTATAATGGATACAAGAGCCTTTAGAGGCCCCACTCTTAAAACGGACCACTACCTGGTAGTAAGCCGGTTTATGGGCCTTTTTAGGAAGTGGAGGCACTGGCGAGTGCGTATCCCTTTCGGAGATCATGAAAGGATAAGGAGCGAAAAATTGCAAGATGAAAGTGTAAGGAGAACGTATGTGCATTTGGTAAATGAGAGTTACCTACCATGACTAAATAGATCGTGTTCTATTAGAAGGCAATGGACAGGAGCCTTAGAAATAAGCGAGCGTGCATGAGAAGAGCTATGAATGTTAAAGAAGCGAGTCAAGGCGTTCGGTGCTCTCTGCCTACCCTGCAAGGGATTTCACGTGAAGTTATACATACAATAAAGTGGAGCGCCCTATGTTCAGCGGTGTAAGATCTTTGACTGAAATAACGACGATGACAACATTCAAGATGTTCAGAATGGCAGCCATCCACGTGATTACACCGTAGACGCTTCCTGCCTAGATGAAATAAAAAGTGAACAGTAGGGTAAGCACGAACATATTAGAAATTCGTAGCGTAATCGTAACGAGTCCTCGATAGTATTACGCAGCATCACGCTAGTACATATAGCACGAAGCACCTTCGTCGTCCTATCGTATCCTCGATAGCATTTCGATACTACGTAAACCGGGAACGAACAAATTGAGTGAACAATTCGTTCTGAAATTAGATGAAGTTGTTGTTATAATTTTTATCTTAAGTAATAAAATATTCGAGTGAATTATGTACAAAAACTTTGAAATAAGAATATTCTTTTTGTATTAACATTTTAAATTGTATTAATATTAAAAAAATATATAAATTATGTTTTAATTTGAAAAACATAAACAGCTGGATACTTTTATTTCTAAACGGCTTCTTGACATTCTGTCTCGGAGACTGGACAAAGGACAAGCTTTGTTTATTTATATGTCGTATAAATAATCAAAGGTCGCAAGGTATGCATTTAATAGACTCAAGAATTTTAAGTGCTCCTCCTAAGTATAATATAGGAGTATAACGTTCATGTTGCACATATGTACCTCGGGATTTTTTTATTTGTTTTTGTGACGGAGTGTGAACTCAGTTTTTGTTTTAATTTATTTCGTTTTATTGGGTCAAGGTTGGACCTCCTTAAAAACAACACGATATGCATTAGGCAAATATCTATAGGGCTGCTACTGGCACTGGTGGAGGGCTGGTTGTTATCTTTGAAGGCAAAACTATTTTTAAATTCAGTTTCTATCAGATCTAGCAGTTTTGTTGATTTTCTTTGTTAGCCCTGTGTAATAATCAATAAATAAAAATAACGGTAGGTACTTACTTTAGTACAAATACATATTTTTTTTCAATTATGTATTAGTAGAATGAAATATAAACTATATATTTAATACTAGCTTATGCCCGCGGCTTCGCACGCGTAGATTTTGGAATTTCAGGAGTTTTACTTACTTTTATTTTATTTCTTATTTTTTAATACAGTCGGCATTAAATAGTTAGTAAAAGTATCAAATATCCTTACTTATGTAGTAATGAAGATATGTCACGGCCTGTTCGGTTTTCATTAACTATTTGATACTGGCTGTATACACTCAAAGCACCTCTTTATTCTCAACATTGCCTATTTTAAAAACATAAAAATTTCAAGCCACTAAGTAATTAGTAAAAGTATCTGTTGTGGTACGTAAGGTTCACAATTATCCTTGACACGACGTGTAGTTTCAATAAAAACGACCACTCTCTGAGACGATTTGCTTTAATACTGATTTTAACGTTACAACATTTGCACTATATAGATAAACAGTAAGAAATGGATCGGACATTCCGCCCACCAAAAAACATTAACAATTGTTTTTTAATAATGTGTATAATGTGTACAATAAGCTGCAACAATTAAAAGTAACAGATTTACTTAAACTGAGTGGACTGTATCATTGTTATATTAACTTATAAGTGACTATTCATCGTTGTACATTCTCTTTCAACGTGAAATTAAAATATCATATCTAACATTACATTTAAATCTCAATTATTAACCCATATAAAATATATTTAAAATCATTTCTTAATTAAGCCGCCCACCATGACACACTACATATCGTTTTCACGAGGGAGCGGTATTATTTTATACAAAGGTCTTTTTAACTCGTGACCGCCCTTGCATTGAACTGTAACTACTCTTACTAAATTATCTACGCCGGGGTGTAGATGTTTAATTCTCCCTAGTAACCATTTGGTCGGAGGCATATCTTCATCCTTGACAATTACAACATCTCCGACTGCGGGTGATGGAACCGCTAATTGCCATTTATATCTCTGTTGCAAAGTATTTAGATATTCTGATTGCCATCGACGCCAGAAATCTTGAGTCATTTTTTGTATGAGCTGCCATCTTGTCAAGAGGCTGATCTTTGTATCGTTATAATTGGGATCGGGGACACTGATTAGAGGTTCACCTATTAAGAAATGTCCGGGAGTTAGGGGTGTTTCTGTACTGTTGTCAATATGACAAATAGGGCGAGAGTTAAGGCACGCCTCAATTTGCGTCAATAAGGTAGCCATTTCTTCATAAGTAAGTTTGGTATCTTTGTTTACTCTGGTTAAGTGTCTTTTCGCTGATTGAACACCCGCTTCCCATAGACCTCCGCAGGTCGGCATTTTAGGAGGTATAAAGTGCCATGTCGTACCATCGTTAGCTAATAGTTCTGCTATCTCCTTACCTGCGTTATCTTTACCTTGGCGAAATAGCCCCCTTAATTCTTTGGAAGCGCCAACAAAATTGGTGCCATTGTCGCTCCATAAATGTCCGCAGTGACCTCTGCGAGCCACAAATCTCCTGAATGCTGCTATAAAACCTTGTGAAGTGAGATCTGTTACTGCTTCGAGGTGGATGGCACGAGTAGACATGCATACAAATAAACAGATATATCCTTTCGTAGCATGCTGTCCGCGACCCTTGGATGTCCTAATTAATAATGGTCCAGCATAATCAACTCCACTGTTTTTGAACGCTCTATGTTGGTTGACTCGTACTGCTGGTAATTGGCCCATAAATTGATATTTTCCTTTAGCCTTGTCAATAATGCAAGTCTTGCAAGTACGGACACATTTTCTGACAGCTGATTTAAGACCAATCACCCAATATTTACTTCTCAAGTAAGCCATCATTAATTGAATGCCACCATGGAGTGTTTTCATATGAGCTTCGTTTATTAGCAACTTAGTTATATGCTGGCTCTTTGGTATTATAATAGGATGTTTAATTACGTCTACCATGTCAGCATTTTGTAGACGTCCACCTACTCTTAACACGCCGTCCTCATCTAAGAAAGGTGAAAGCGTGATGAGTGAACTTCTTTTCTTTACCCTTTTCTGCGTTCGTAATTCTTCAATTTCCTTTCCATAAACTAAATTTTGATAATATTTTATACATTCATCTAATATTTTCTTCATTTCATTTGGTGTAAGATATCTTTCTCTTCTTTCTAATTCCTTACCCTTTATTATTCTTCGACAGTAGGCTAGTACTCTTTTCATTCTGGATATGGATGAAAATCTTTCCCAAATAGGTTTTTCTTCCAATATTGCATGCAAAGAAGTTTTTAGTTCTAAATTTGTTTGTGGAATTTTGTTGTCATATGCAGGTAACCTATCATATTTCAACCATTTGGGTCCAGTCCACCAAATCTCATAAGTAGCTAGATCGCCTGCTTCAATGCCTCTAGTAGCAATATCAGCTGGGTTATCTGCAGACTGAACATGTCGCCAGCGGTCGTGGTCTATCACTCGTGTAATATCTGCAACCCTGTTTGCAACAAATGTTCGCCAACGACTTGAGTGTGACTGCAGCCATGACAATACGATCATTGAATCGGTCCAAGCAAATATCTTGTCGCTGGAAATGCTCAGGAGTTCTACTATATCGTTAATAAGATCCGCTAATAAGGCGGCGGCACAGAGCTCTAACTTCGGAATCGACATCTGCTTCAAAGGGGCAACTTTAGTTCGGGATGCGATCATCGTTACGTGTACGCAATCATCTTCAATTATTTTAAGGTAAGTGACGGCCGCATAGGCTTGAGTAGATGCATCTGCAAAACCATGTATTTGTATTTCCTTGCAGGTTTTAGGTGTTGTTTTTAACCAACGTGGTATTTTTATCTTCTGCAAATGAATAATTTCTTTTCTATATCTTATCCACTCTTCACTTAAATGTACAGGTAGTATTTCATCCCAATCTAGATTGCACTGCCATAACCTTTGAATTAGAACCTTTGCAGTGATTACAACTGGAGACAGCCATCCAAAGGGATCAAATAAACGCGCAACATCAGAAAGAATGGATCGTTTTGTTACAGGATATTTCATCACAGGTAAGTTTACAGTGATCTCAAATGTGTCATCCTTTCTGTTCCATGTCAATCCAAGAATTCTTATAACCTTGTCTAGTTTTATTTCTCTCTTATCTTCCGTTTTATTTTCTACTTGTAAATAATTTAAAACTTCTTCTGAATTACTCGACCATTTCTGCATTTCAAATTGCCCCTTCTTTAATATTGCTCTAATTTCTACGCACATCTTCTTTGTCTTTTCTACATCTTCGCTTCCTACCATCAAGTCGTCCATATAAAATGACCTTTTTATTACAGGTGCAGTGTCCGGATGTTCTACGCCTTCATCATCGGCTACTTGGTTCAAAGTGCGAACAGCTAGATATGGAGCTGCTGCAGTACCAAAAGTGACAGTTGTTAATTTGTAGGTTTCCAGGGCTTCATCAGGGTTGTCTCGCCAAACAATACACTGTAAATTCGTGTGTTCCTCGGTCATTCTGATCATTCGGTACATCTTGACGATGTCTCCAACTACGCATATTTTATGCGTCCTCCAAGTTATAATCAGACTTCGAAGATCAGGTTGTAATACGGGCCCAACCATCATAGTGTCATTTAGCGAATAGCCATTAGAACCCTTGGCACTAGCATCAAATACTACTCGAACCTTGCTAGTCTCCTTTTCGTTGCGTACTACAGCGTGGTGAGCTAAGTATATTGAGTTTTCATCATCTGGTGTTTCTAACTTTTGCATATGACCCATCTCCATATACTCGTGTATGACCTTTAAATACTCTGTTTTTAGATTCCCGTCTCTTTGAAATCTCTTTTCTAACTGTTTGAACCTTCTAATTGCTTGTTGTTTCGTTTCTCCACATAATTTTACAGCTTCTCCAGTGTTTTGTTTCAATGGTAGGTGTACTATGTATCTTCCTTTATCATCTCTTTTTGTGCTGTCTTTGTATATCTCTTCACACCTTTCTTCTTCCCTTGTTAAAAGTTTCCTCTTTTTGTACAAATCTGTCTCTATCTCCCAGAACCTCCTTAAGATATCATTATCTTCGGTAATCATCCTTGTAACATGTAGCGTAATTAAATTGTGTTCATTACTAACTAGCTTGGCTTGCCTTTGACCTGAAAGTATCCACCCTAACATTGTTTTCTGCGCCACTACCCCATCTGGCATTTTTATTAACCCGTCTTCAATAATTTTGCAAAAGACTTCGGCGCCGAGTAACATATCAACCTTACCCGGTTTGAAATAGGTAGGGTCAGCCAATTTCAATGTTTGGAGTTCTGGCCAATTCAATAAAACGTGTTTCGATGGCAATCTTGTCGATATCGACTTCAAAACATATGCTTTAACTGGTATAGCCTCATTAGAATTTAATCGCGATGTAATTGTCAAGTCTACTAAATGTTTAATACTTACCTGAGTTCCTTCTCCCACTCCTGAGACCACACCGTTGATATTGGTTTTTGATAGCCCCAACAGTTCAACTACCCTTGCGGAAACGAATGAAACCTCTGAACCTTGGTCGATTAATGCTCGAAGTGTGTATGCATACCCATTAGCCGATTTGACTTCCACTTGAGCTGTAGCCAACAATACGTCACGACCCGGTTGTTTTTGAGAGAAGTGTGCGGTTGTGATAGCCTGTTCTGGTTGTGTTTGTTCGTCACTTACTTCATTTATTATTGTCTTACTTCGGTGTAAAAGAGAGTGATGTTTTCTTCCGCAGATTCGGCACCTAGTTCTTTGTTTACATCTGTATACGTTATGATTCGGTGTTAGACAGTTGTAACATAATCCCTTTTTCTTAACAAATTCTTGCCTATTTTCTACTGTCTGTTTTGTGAACTCCTTGCAGTTAAATATGTAGTGTTCTCCATTGCAGTAGGTACAAGGAGCTCGTGACTTACTACTGGCGTGTGCAGCAGACTGAAACATATCTTCCTTGCTGTGTTCGGCTGTGACATGGAATGATTTTTGTGTTTGAGACTTCGGTATTGATGTGGGAGCAATCAGTTCTAGTGTTCGAAACTTTGAGTTCAGGAACGTTTGTAACTCCACCCATGTTGACATCGCATCAGACTTCTCCCTGTGTGCCCTTTCCTCCCAGTCCTTTAACGACTCTGTATCCAATTTCTGTGTGACCAGAAATACTATTACAGGATCCCAAGAATCGGTACATATTTTTAAATTATTCAAGCTATTAATACACTCTGTTGTTGTATCTAGCAATGATTTAATTTGACTTGCTGACTGGTTAATTACTCTTTTTTGACCAAACAATCTTTTAAGAAGAGAAGTAACTATCATCTTCTTATTACCGAAGCGTTCCTTAAGCAATTCCCATGCTAGTACATAGTTACTCTCGGTTATTTGAATATGCCGTAACAACATTTCAGCTTCACCTGAAACGCTCGTCTTCAAGTAGTGTAGCTTTTGTACATCGCTCAAAGAAGTATTGTGAACAAGTGCTGTATACAAGTCCGAGTATGTAGGCCAATCTTCGTACCTGCCTGAATAGGTAGGTAGTTGAATCCTGGGTAGTGCAGCGAAAGACTGCTGACCATTTGGTGACAGCACAGACATATTTACATCTTCTGTTATCTTCTGCTGATGTTGTGGTTGTAACTTTGCTAAGTGGTCAGTCATATCAGCTTGCAGACAAAGGTAAATTTCTTCAAATTTATAAAACTCGTCATTTAAAAAATACGGCAAGATTCCTCGTTGTTCTCGCGGCGTGCACTTCATCAGACTGTTATGTGCTTGTTTAAATGTGTCCCAATAATCATCGACAGTTTTAATTCTTGTTTTCACATAACCTTCTGTCAATCTTTGTTTAGGGCATTTCCTGATGTTTGTTTGAGCCTTTTGTATCATATTCGCCACATCTTCTAACGTAGTTAAATATCCACTTTGTTCTGCAGTCGGCACCGCCATTGTGTATAAGTGAAGTAACCTTTACAATTTGCACGAACACAGTCAATCTATAAATGTTATTCACTTTAAATTGGTAACTAAGTGAATAAAGTATTAATATTCACTAACATAGTCATTCAAATAATGTTATTCACTTTTTATAATAATCTGTCTTAAAACTGCACATCCGATGTAAACAACTTATTCCTTATCTAAGGAATGCAGTCGCTATTGTTCTGCAGGTGGCCGGCTCGCTAGCCGAGTCATAGAAAAATCCGGCTCGTTTTGGACCATATGTTGTGGTACGTAAGGTTCACAATTATCCTTGACACGACGTGTAGTTTCAATAAAAACGACCACTCTCTGAGACGATTTGCTTTAATACTGATTTTAACGTTACAACATTTGCACTATATAGATAAACAGTAAGAAATGGATCGGACAGTATCAAATATCCTTATTTGTGTAGTAATGAAGATAGTATTGTCTTAGGTTTTCGCGATTGTTACACATTGAAATTAAACAATCTTTAACGGAAGTATCGCGTGTTTTATTTATTTTGTTGAACCTGACGTTTCACTAAGGTGATATTTGTCTTGCATTAGTTATTCAATTCTTACATCTACCGACATGGATGGATTAATTATATATGTTCCGATTCACACAAAAGTCTTAGTCTTCCTTCGACCACGGGCGCTGCAAAGCATTCGAAACGTCAGGTTCAACAAAATAAATAAAACACGCGATACTTTCGTTAAAGATTGTTTAATTTCAGTAATGAAGATATCATGGCCTGTTCGGTTTTCATTAACTATTTGATACTGGCTGTATACACTCAAAGCACCTCTTTGTTCTCAACATTGCCTATTTTAAAAACATAAAAGGTTCAAGCCACTATCTTTGTTCAGCAAATATCTGCCTGGATTGAAATTCAAAAAAATCTTCCTTATCTCTCATATGCAATACAACAGGAACCTCTTGGTGAGGCAGTGAATTAGACAGGAACTCCATTTCTATTAATATAGATTAGCGTCTCGTTCAAACACAATTTCAACCCCCTTTTCACCTCACCTCACCTCGCTAAGGGTGGAATTTTTGAAAACGTTGAAAACATTTTTTTTGGATTCTAATAGAGAGTATCTATACAACGTTTCAAGTCACTAACTTCAAAAAGTTTTCAGCTCCATACAAACTGTCAACCCCCCTTTCAGCCTCTAAAGGTGGAATTTTGAAAAACGCTGAAATTACTTATTTGACGTCTTGATTGAGAGTATATTTACAGTCTAAAGCAGCTCACTTTAAAAAATAACAATTTCTTAATAATTCAACTTTTAGTTCAAGAAATACTTTTGCCCTCCATTACACCCGGGGTGGAATTTTTGAAACTACTTTTTTGGATTTTAATAAAGAGTATGTGTATAAAGTTACAAGTCACTAACTTGAAATAATTTGTCAACTCCATACAAACTGTCAAGCTCCTCTTCACTCTCTTGACGTTTATAAAAGTAACCTCTTTGCAAAATTTCACCTTTCTAGGTTCAAGAGTTTGGCTACGGAGTTGATGAGTCAGTGAGTTAGTCAGGAACTCCAGTTTTATATATATAGATATCCGCCTTAGATTGTGATAACACGTCCTATTGTAGGCAATTTCTTAATATGAGTATTACCAATCTCTTAATTTAGTATTAAGAGATTGGTAATACTATATAATATAGTATTAGCATAAGCTAGTATTAAATATATAGTTTATATTTCATTCTACTAATACATAATTGAAAAAAAATATGTATTTGTACTAAAGTAAGTACCTACCGTTATTTTTATTTATTGATTATTACACAGGGCTAACAAAGAAAATCAACAAAACTGCTAGATCTGATAGAAACTGAATTTAAAAATAGTTTTGCCTTCAAAGATAACAACCAGCCCTCCACCAGTGCCAGTAGCAGCCCTATAGATATTTGCCTAATGCATATCGTGTTGTTTTTAAGGAGGTCCAACCTTGACCCAATAAAACGAAATAAATTAAAACAAAAACTGAGTTCACACTCCGTCACAAAAACAAATAAAAAAATCCCGAGGTACATATGTGCAACATGAACGTTATACTCCTATATTATACTTAGGAGGAGCACTTAAAATTCTTGAGTCTATTAAATGCATACCTTGCGACCTTTGATTATTTATACGACATATAAATAAACAAAGCTTGTCCTTTGTCCAGTCTCCGAGACAGAATATCAAGAAGCCGTTTAGAAATAAAAGTATCCAGCTGTTTATGTTTTTCAAATTAAAACATAATTTATATTTTTTTTTAATATTAATACAATTTAAAATGTTAATACAAAAAGAATATTCTTATTTCAAAGTTTTTGTACATAATTCACTCGAATATTTTATTACTTAAGATAAAAATTATAACAACAACTTCATCTAATTTCAGAACGAATCGTTCACTCAATTTGTTCGTTCCCGGTTTACGTAGTATCGAAATGCTATCGAGGATACGATAGGACGACGAAGGTGCTTCGTGCTATGTACTAGCGTGATGCTGCGTAATACTATCGAGGACTCGTTACGATTACGCTACGAATTTCTAATATGTTCGTGCTTACCCTACAGGATTATGTAATGTTAAGAGAAACATAGTGAAGTTGTACATGATGTTTGAAGGAACAAAAGGATAGAGCATTCATTCCTTATATTAAATGGAAACGCATTCCATAGACACACTGCCTCGACGGAGTTACTATAAAAATCAGTGGTGATATGGTGTTTTAGATGGATTAAAAGTGCACTATGCAAGGTACGATCCCGCAAATTGCTGTGAAAGACAAAACATTCCTTTAAATAGGTTGGGGTAGCAGGGTCAGAGACGATAGAGCAAAGAAGGGAAATGCTGTGCCAGTTACGATGAAGTCTTACAGGGAGCCGCTTGAGCTAAAAACTAAACTCAAAAACATGATCATATTTGTGAAATCTAAATATAAATTGTATGAAAAAGTTTTGAAGGCGCTCAAGATTATTATAGATAATAAATAAAATAACATATCAGATTGTTCTTCGGTGATATATGGATAGAAGGAATCAGCATAGTTGAGGATAGGAAGGAGCACGGATTGTGTTAGCACAATTTTAGTGTCTACTGGCAGATAATTTCGCAACCAGTGGCAGCAAACAATTTCCTCCTTACTTCCGCAATCTGTGTTGACCACGATAAAGAATAATCAAAAATTATTCCCAGATTTTTTATAATTATAATTTACTTTGTCGCTGAAATTTATTGGTGTATTGTCAAACATAACACAAGGGATATTATTCCACTCAATTTTTAATATGCGACGACAATGTAATATTTATTTTGTGTACTACCTGCTAATGATTTTCCAGCAAGAGGTTCTTCAAAATACTTTTTGAAGGGTCACAAATGCACATGTGACACCCCTGGTGTAGCAAGTGTTCATAGACTATGTTAACTGCTGACCATTAGGCAGCCATATGGCTTGTTCTCCACCATAGTGGTACAAAAAAATGTAGAAGTCAAATCCTTATAAATGAGATTGTTAACATGACTGCAAAGATAATGGAAATATTGCTTCCTGTAATCTACTAAAAAATATCACCAAATTTTGATTTTTACCTTACAGTACACTCAATTAAAAATGAAAAAGTACCATATAATTTTATTTTTGATATGTCTTATAGTTTCCGAGATATTCAATCTCTTAGCTAGGCGTGCGACGACGAGTGGTCATCGCCCGCTGTGACGTCACTTTACAACGGTCGCTCAGTGCGTGCTTTGCTTGCGACCTGTGTGTATGAAGTTAGTATCGAAAATTGATAAAAATGTTGAATCCAGAAACAAGAAATTCGTGTATTGGGCCAAAGTGTATAAATACAACCACTAATGCACCCGAAAAGTTGTTTTTATTGTTCCTTTCGAATCCAAAAGTCGAACGAAGTGGATGCAAATCATGAAATGGGCCGATCCACCCGGAGCCTAAAGTTGTGTCTATTGTTGTGAAGATCATTTCGATGCGAGTATATATTACTGCAGTACACGTAATAAACGTAGGTCTACTTATATTTGATAAAGGATACATTTTTTGTACATTTATAAAACACTAGTAATGATATATATATATATATAGTAATGAGAAAAATATGTATTTATAGTGATCAAAACATTTATGATAAAAAGTAAAATGTTGTTAAGTAATACTTACTTTTGCATTTTTACTCCTTGCATCTCGGCGGCCAAGAAACAGGAATTATTTAAAAAATAGTGGGCAACTATTAACCCGTCTATTTCAGGCAAGTTATCAGATCGTCCTTTTTCAAAACCGTCAACCATATCGAATATTATACTTATATGCAATTTGATCTAACCTGCTTTGCGTGCTTCCGCCACCAATTAGTTCATGCGGCCTAGCGCCGGCCGGCACCCACCCACTACTGTTAGTACTTGGTACATGCCGACGCTGCCATGGCTGCTCCGGTAGTCTCTGCTTCGGCTGCTGCGGTCGTCCGTCATCTGGAACGGAATCCGCATGCCCCCACCACCACCGTCGCTGCCACGACTGGCCTGGTCGTCGCTGCGACACGTGTTTCGCCTCTCCACGAGGCATCATCAGGCGTTGTAGACGTTAATCGTAAGAATAACATGCTACAAGTGACAAATCCATCGCAGTGCCGTCCCTTATATTGAATTGAGGGTGGGGGTGGATGGTGTGAGCGAAAAGATATTTAATAGTGGGGAATGGTTTACGTCAGTCTGTTTGTTCATGAGAGTAATTTTAGAATTTTTATGTTTATTAATTTCTAATTGTTCCCTAATATTTAGTTTTAAACCTTTGTCTATGGTGTGTAAAATTTGATATGTATTAGTGGGGGATAAGTTATGTCCTTTGTCTATAAGATGCTCGGCGAAGTGTGACCTTTCTGGGCGATTGTTCAACTGGCGATTGAAATTTTACACACCATAGTGGGTGGGTGCCGGCCGGCGCTAGGCCGCATGAACTAATTGGTGGCGGAAGCACGCAAAGCAGGTTAGATCAAATTGCATATAGATTTGACTTTCGCAAAGTAACGCCTGAATCTATTAACTATTATACTTATAACACTATTGCAGCACTAATTCACATAAATACTTAAGTTAAAAACGTTATTGTGGTCGAACATAGGGAACATCCGATAGCAAAGCAATGAAAGAGTGTACGATGAGAACCGTGCGTTGTAAAATGACGTCACGCGATTTGGATAGGACGGAAACTAAAAATGTCGTAACTTCAAAACTACTCGCTTGATTTAAATAAAACAAAAACAGGTGTATTTCTAAATATTTAGGCTACACAGTCATATAGTTCGAAGTGATTAAGCAGAATCAGTGACATCCTTTATTGTTATAAATTTGCGGGTATCGAAGGCGGTACAAATAAACAATAAATGGATTACGGTAAGCACGCGTTCGCAGTCTGTTCAATACTTATTATGAACTGACAATGCTTGCTACTAAATGATGCAATAGAGAAGAAAATTAAATCAACTATAGCAATGATTTATCATATAACTCACCCATAACTTGCACTCGGCAAATGGCACAAGTATCGCATTCGACATCCCAGCTCCACATTGCAACCGCATTCCACTTTTTTAGGGTGAACATTTTATCCGATTTTTGTCCATCATTTTCACCACGATCTAAATCACAATCTTCACTAGACATGTCTAAATTTATTTATAATTCAGAAAACAGACACGCAAAGTAGAGGTCATAACATGAATTGTTTTGAATTTATTGTTACACGGTGACATTGACAACTAGTCGTTGCCAGAATCTTGACAGCGATAGAGTGCTGCCAACAGCGCCAATATACATCGCTACCGTTGAAATCATATCACAAAATATCCGCGGACAAAGTACAAACATTGCTGTCCACTTCGTATACTATACCTACGATTGAAATAGGTTTACTAAACCATTGAAGCCTGTATTTGCAATAAGTAGGTACAATATATTTACAGACCCATTTGGATTTTTTTTACCTTCATATACTTATATAATTAAGAAGTTGAATCTGCAGGTGTAAATATATCTGTTATCACTAAATGACCCTAAAGGAGGAGATGTATAACATGTGGATAACATTACCTTTGGAATTTCGAGAATGAGTAGGGATAGGATAAGTAAATGGTGAGTTTTGTTAATTTTATCGTTATTGTACTCACAAAAAATTACTTTAAGCTACACTATTAGATTCAGGGTCGGCAACGCTTGTGTAACACCCCTGGTGTTGCAAATATCCACAGGCTACGGTGACTTTTTACAGATCAGGCAGGTCGTATGCTTGTTTGCCAACTTAGTGGTATAAATAAATAATATACGTAAATGATTATCAATATCACGAAACCGACACCTTTTACGCGAGCTATTATAGAAGTAGAGTCAGACAGTGCGTTATAAAAATGGGACAGTACCTAAGTGAAATTTTCTATGAAGTCTAAGCAGATACCAGTCGATTTGCTGGCTAAACATTTAGATGTGGTCATGTTTCCAGAAATAGGTATATGACACAAAAATTCAGTAGTCTGTTTAGTTTATCAAGGAATTATTTTGCTGGCTTTAGTTAGGCTACATCAGTCAGGTAACGGTGTGCAGAGGAACGTCAGGCTATACAATTCTCTAAGGAAACCTTTGTAGCTGCGCTCGTCGCTGTGAACACAGATGTTACAGCGTTGACATCGTCGGCTGCATTCACGGATTTTTATTTAGTATTCTATAGGCTCATAAATATCATGGGCGATGTCTAGGCTGCGTGATCATCGCGGCTGTCGCCGTGGTTGTGCTAGGGAGGTGACGTATTGATAATTACACAATCGACCAATTCTTGTTTGGTAAAATTTTGCCTCTCTTTTGCATATAAAATGATAAAAACTATAAAAATGTTATTTGGACCGAAATAAAAAATCGAAAGAGGTTTTTTCGAAATTTCGATACAGTGTTCGTCACTTTCTGTCACTCTAAAATTTATAAACATAACCTCGAAAACATTCAAAATTAAAATACTTCTTCCCGCGCTTTTGACTAGAGACATTGTTTTTACAATTCAGTATAAAATTAGTTTTATGTGCCAATTTCGATAGTATTTTGTAACGTAAGTGCTAGTGAAATTATACAGTAATCAAAAAACTCAAATATAATACGCTTATGCACTTTTTGGAAGACGTGAATAAGTTCATCGAGAAAACCTTGTAAAAATCACTATCGTTTTATGGGTGGTATTTGAACTGGGTTGATTGGGTCTTGGTACCTTTCCCAAGTATTTTTGCAGCACAGTTCCTGAAGCTGGAACATAGAATTAAGATTTTGCAATGGTTCTGAATTGAAGACTTGGCTGTATGGGCTAGATCCCTTTGCCTTTCTCCTTGGGAATAAAAAAAGAACAAAAAAAAAACAAAATTAAAAGGAACCTATCTTTTAAAATTGGACTTCTTCCCGGCCTTTTGACTAGTTACATTGTTGATATACTTGAAATTTTTACAATTCAGTATAAGATTAGTTTTATGTGACAATTTCGATAGTATTTTGTAACATAAGTGCTACTGAAATTATACAGTAATGAAAGAACTCAAATATCACACGTTTATGCACTTTTTGGAAGACGTGAATAAGTTCATCAAGAAAACCTTGTAAAATCACTATCGTTTTACGGGTGGTATTTAAACTGGGTTGATTAGGTCTGGGTACCCTTCCCAAGTATTTTTTCAGCACAGTTCCTGAAGCTGGAACATAGAATTAAGATTTTGAAATGGTTCTGAACTGAAGACCTGTCTGTATGGGCTAGATCCCTTTGCCTTTCCCTTCGGGGATAAAAAGAACAAAAAAATAATTACATATTTCAATAATATTTCTCTTCTCTGTAACAATTTAAGCAGCAACCATTCTGTGATCTCCAGATGATATTATTAACCAAAAACAAAATATAACAGTACCATTGTGAATAGAACAGGCAATTAAGTAATAAGTATGTACATCAAATAAATTTTGCTTGTTGATATTGAAAGTGATTATTGTTAGATAAAAACTTAATACGCAATTATTGCTTTCAGGAACTCATAATGCTAGAATGTCCCTGAGCCCATACCATAGTATAAACAAATAAGTAGACCGACTCGAACCCCGAGCGACCGATAATAGCCTAAACAAGTAGGGATGTCGCTTATAGTTTATACAATCGTCAAAAATGCATAGTCTATCTTAAACAAAACAATTTTCAGGGATCTATAATACAAAGTTTTTCTTAATTATTTTTTGTACATAGACCAAGAGCTGACTACCTACATTTTTTTCATTATCTACGTCATGTTACCTGTTTAGTGATTTGAAAAATTACGGTCGATATAGGATTAATTCAAACGTGGCTTTACTGAATCATGTATTTATTCAAATAAAATTAAATGTGAAATTGTATTGAAGTTATACTTCTTTAGGCGCGTTATGAAAAAATGATGAGTGTAAGTTTAAGATACTGTAACACAAAAGTAACAGGTTGAAACTGGCAGCTAAATTAAAATTATATTTAGCTCATTCAGTCACGAAACCCGTTATATACGTTTTCCCATACATTTCGCGGTCGTATACGACCACCCGGGTTTCGAAGGGTTAAATAACAAATCCCTGGAGGGATGTTGTGTTCTTGCGAGTGAGTGATGTTACCACCTCACAGGCAACTGCAGCCAAATAACAATTCCCTGGAGGGTTGTTGTGTTCATGCAAGTGAGTGACATTACTACCTCACGAAAAACTGTAGACAAATAACAATTCGCTGGACAGATGTTGCGTTCATGCGAGTGAGTGACGACAATAGCATGAACACAACAACCCTCTCGGGAATTATTGTTTGGCTGCAGTTTTGAGCATATTTTTCGTGACTTAATGAAATTGATTTTTTTTAAAGCGAGCTGCTTTACGTGGTAGAGTCTGTCTAATGAGTTGCACGTTGCACACGAATTATTTCGAATTCTTCATATGGTAACAGTCAGCGACGTATCAAAGGTAGACACGTTATACACGAACATTTTTGTATTTTAAAATGGCGCAAGTACTACTATATCTACGTACAGTTATTTATTATCACACTTTGCTCTAAAAAGAGACAAATAATAGGGAATATCTGTCGTTAGAAAGAGATGAATATACATCTTTAGTTACGTATTGATTGCTGCTGAGCGCTCATTGGCGCGAGCACTGATTTACCGATATGGAGGAGATCGGGGAAAAAAGCTCTGGATTTAATTAGTGTTTAAAATAATAAAACCAATTATGTACAAAACATCTATTTTCGTAATATGAATTGTGAACAATGAAATTATAAAATAAGTAGCGGCCCGCCTCGGCTTCGCACGGGTGGACATTTATTTTTTAAACATTTTGGGATAAACGAAGAGTAAATGTATCTTTAGAGAGTTTTTTAAATAGTTTTTCTTAAGTAGCTTTTTTCAGACAAATTATTTTAAGTGGTACGTACTTAGTGGTATTTAATTTTTTATTAGTTTTTATCCATAATCCTAATTACAATCGGAAAGTTTATTTTTTATTTATTTATATTGTTTTTAGTTTTATTTTTACATTTATTTTAATATATATAACATATATTTCGAGACTTTATATTAATTTAATTTAATAAGCTTTACTTTTTTAGTTTCCAATATCACAATATAACAAAATATATTGATTTTTAGGAATCCTACTCGAGAAAGTGCAACATATAATTGGCTATGAGAAAAGCATTCTTCTCTTAGGTCGATGCCAAAGATCGAGAAAGTTTGTCCCTGGGATTTATTTATTATAAGGGCAAACGATACCTTTAACGTTTTAAAAGACATGGGCAAATCTGTTGGTATCATCGGGATCCGCGGAATGTGAGCTAGCTGTCCGGCCGTGGGACCGGTGATGATTGTTGCTATAATCGGATTGTCTCGTAATACCTTTATCAAAAGCCTTGTGCCATTACACATATTGGGAGGGCTTAAATTTCTCAACAGCATAATTGGAGTACCTACTTTTAATTTCAGTTCATGTGGTGGTAAGCTGGCGGGATAGAGGGAATTTAAAAATTCTTGTAGATAGTGCACTGTATCTTCGATGTTGCACACGTTATCAATAGATTTGTAACATTTAAAATCACCTGGTACTTTTTCAATGATCATTTTGTTTATCTCATTTACTGAGCGGTTTTTCGGTGAGACGATCGCCCTCGAATAGAGCCGATCGAAATTTCTTTCAGTAAGATGTTCGATGTCGGGATAGATTGTCTCTATAAGGATTTCTAGACTGTGAACAGTTCGAGCCAATTCATTATCCAATAATACTTGGAGGCTATGTGCAATTGGAGATGGTAATTTTCCGCTTCCAAGTTTAAGTAATTTTTGTGAGAAATTGTCGTTGCCGTCATTACTTAAACGAACTCTCATATTCGTGCGCAAATTGAGAGTTTCAATTGATTGCCACAAAGGTGATGATTTGAGGCACGCTTTTCTGAAAAGAACTTTTTAACTGGAACAGAAAAAATGTGGTATGAAAAAGTCAAAACATTCAATGTCGGTAGCGCGCGAATGAGCCGCGCGGGTACCTATCTCATAGATGTACGCCGCGCCGCCCGCTGCCATGCGCCGTGGCCGCCGGTGTCGCAAGCAAGGGATTGAAACACAGAACAAAATCCGTAATATCTTTGGAATGGAATGTCCGATTTCGTTAATTCAAAGAGTAACCTACAGGCATTGAAACAGTCTTGAATACGAAATGATTTATTTGGATAAGGATTAATACCAAGGTGCGAATAATGTGGCCTAGTTTGTACCGGCGATACTATAGCATATTTTAACATGAAAAAGTAGTTATTGTGATGTAACTGTAATAGTTAGACATATGGTAATGCGGACTTTTTTGTAGATATTGATGTCCTCTATAAAACTAGTACATTACTTTGCTCTATTGTTAATAGTTTCAGCAGCGTACGCGGTATAAGGATTTTTTGGTATCTTTTTCACACATTATCGAAGTTTTCATACGGATCCCTAACTATTTTGAAAATATTTTATAGCCTATGTTAATCATTTATATTGTAGCATTCTAATGGTGAAAGAATTTTTGAAATCAGCCGAGTAGTTTTTGAGTTTATTCATAACATACATACAAATCTTTCCTCTTTATAATAATAGTATAGATAGTATAGATATCGAGTCAGTTTGTGAGTGAATAAAAAAAATACGTATTTGATAAAATATTATTCCCACAAATAAACTTAACTTATTCCTTTTTTGTCTTTTTTAATCAGTTTTCTAATCTAGACTATTTTAATGCGCGAAATATATTTTAACTTCACTATAATAGCGCGTATTAGGTGAAGCCTGTGATTATAAGTCGGATATTGCTCTAGGAAATGACAATTTAAAGAGGAAAATACATCATTGCGGTATAGGAAACACTTTAAATAACGACTCGAAATTTGACGAGCTCGGTGGCTCAGTCGTGAAAGACGCGACTTTGATACCAACGCTCGTGGGTTCGATTTCCACACAAGGCAAACATTTGTGTGCATGAACATGTCAGTTTGTCTTGGTCTGGATGTTTTAAGAAAGGTAGGGCGCATCAAAGCAGCCCATCTGGGGAAGTACCTCCACCTCACAGAAAACCGCAACCAAATAACAACTCCCTAGAGGGTTGTTGTGTTCCTACGTGTGAGTTTGGTCACCAGTAAGCTCTCAAGGAGTTGTTGTGGAAGCAGCAGAGGAGGCATCGCGCGAGTGATAATTAATATATCGCAAGCGTTAATAGGCTACGGTACCCGCTTCACATCAGGTGGGCCGTATGCTTATATGCCTCCCGACGTAGAATAAAAAAAAATATTTAAGCATTTTATTTTCATCAAACCATAAATAATAAGAAAAGAAAGAAATAAATGATAAGTAATATTCTATTCGCTTCATTCTTTTCTAGAACGTCTAGTATTTATTACTAGTATCTAATAATTGAAAATAAGGTAGGTAGGCGTATTACATAATATAAAACAAAGTTAGGAATAAATTTAATTCACAATTCTATGTTCATAACGTGATAGTTAAATTTTCCTCAACTTCCCCTAGCAACGGCTGCCACTAGACCCGCTTTAATATTGCTAAAAACTAAATACATTTACTATGTTTTTTATATAAAAAAACTGTACTTACAAATGAAATGACACGTTTTCCTTGTCTTTAACAGTTGCCGTGTAATTTGTGGACCATCTAAAACACAGGAAGGCATTTTTGCCAGAAATAACTTATTTACGCTTGACGTGACGCGAGAGCGTGCCCAACTGAATGCGAGGTGGGCAATTACCTTACTTTCGTATTGCCATTCTAGAGCGTGTACAACGTATCTATGACTATAAAAACATCTTAGGTAACAGTACTGAATTTCAAACGTGTGTCAAACTAAATGTCATCATAACGTCTCGCTGTTGTTGTGCGACGTGTAATTATAGTGTTTTTGTGAAAAATATGGCAAAACCTATTAAAGGCAGTGTTCGGAGAATGTTGTTTACCATAATAAGCAACTATGAACGACATAAAAGTGATACCAATCAACAGATTGAGGGAAAATTACGACTTTTAGATGAAATTGTTTCGACTACAAGTAAGTAGAGCCAAAACATTTTAATACTTGCCATAGGTTCAAACTAGAAACTCAGAATACAGAATAAACCAGAAGGAGCCTACATCCGATAATACGAGTACATGCGGTCCGCTGTGTCCAGAAACAATTCGCAATCCCCCGCACTCCTCATACTTCCCACTAGCTTAGTGAGAGTTCGCCTCTTTTAGGGTAAATTAAAAGTGTTATATTAATATACTGTTATGCATAAAAATGCTTTAGTAAAAAAAAACACAAGTAATTTACAAAAAATGTCTTTACTTAGGTACATTTTGTTGTACTAATAATATTGCCGTTTTGATTCTGAGGTAATCAATACATTTTTACGTTTCGGCAAATGAACAAGTCTTGCTCTTTGCTTTTATAATTCCATCAGTGGGGAACTGAAATTCCACATATAATAATCAGAATAGTTTTACACAAAACATTTTTGTAAAAAAACTACTATTTGCACAATTTCCCATATGCAGACTATATAGGTACCAAAAACATTAGGTAATAATATTTCAATCATTATTATTAAGTCAATAATTATTATTTATTTCAGGCAATATTTATATTAAAAGATCTCAAATAATGTAAACATAGGCTCATATCGTAAATATCTTAAAATTAAATAAATGTATTTACATATTTTATATTAATCAAACTATTTTTTAATTACTTAACATGCATTTATTATTTATTTCATCAATGTCAACTTTATAAAAAAAGTAGGGAAAAGAAACCAGTAAAACTGGCAACATGAACAAAATGGACTCGCCCAAATTGTTTACCACTATCAACGAATAAAAGAAATTCATTATTTAAATAAAATGAGATGTAAATGCGCTAGTTACACATGAAATGTGATCCCATCTTGTTTTTCTATGCTTCTAACTGCATTCTTGCAGGTGGGAACCGCACACGACGGCATTATTTAATAAAAACTATCGAGATTTTTTTACGCGTAAGAGACACGGTGGTCAAATATGTACTAGTCGTCCAAATGTCAAACTACTCTCTTTGAGAGTAGTTTGTATGGCTTCAGTTTTGGGCGTGTTCGCGGTTTCTGGTTTATTCTGTATTCTGAGACTAGAAAATAGGTAATACTTTTGTGTATAGATATTTATTTCGTATTTTAGACGCTTATCTCATGCGTCGTGCAAAGAAATTCGATATTGACAAAACGTGCAATAGTTATTGCACAAGCAATCAAGCGGCTAATAGGTACTTATATAATATTCTAAAACAATCAAAAGCAAAAATAAATTAAAATAACGAACGAATAATGAACGTTTAGAATAAACGGCATTATAACATCTCTTTACATTTGATTTTACGCCTAGACTTTTTTTCTCTGTATATATAAATGTAGTCTAAAAAAAAATAAAAGTATCAAAATCGTTTTCAGTAGCTTTTCAGTGTTAACATGTAAAAGATTTTCAAATTTGGCGCCATTTTCGTGTGCAACGACTCACTAGACAGACCCTATAATGGGGTTCAAAATATTTCTTGAACTAAAAGTTGAATGAAATAGTTTTTTTTTAAATTGAGCTGCTTTAGGCTTTGTAAATGTACTCTCAATCAAGACGTCAAAAAGTAATTTCAGTGTTTTTCAAAATTCCACCTTAAGGGGGCTAAAAAGGGGGTTGACAATTTGTATGGAGCAGAAACATTGTTTCAAGTTAGTGACTTGAAACTTTGTACAGATACTCTCTATTAGAATCCAAAATAAGTAATTTCTTTTAAGCGTTTAAAAAGTTCTACCCCTTATGGGGTGTAATGGGGGTCAAAAGTATTTTTTGAATAAAATTTCCAAAGGAAAAAACGGAATATCATTATATGATACACTAATGATGGAGCCTACCTTACAACCGGAGCTGAGACATATAGTATTACGTTGGAGAATGTTTCCCGTCTGCATTTCAGCCGACATAGTGAAGATGTACAGACAGGTGAAGGTGGATGAACAGCATACAGACTTCCAGAGAGTGATGTGGCGAGATGAAAATACCTCTGAAATAAAGGATTACAGATTACTGAGGGTAAGGAAAGTACAGAATTCGCCCCATACCAGGCAGTCAAGGCTCTTCAAAAAGTTGCACACGATGAAGGTAGTAACGGGGAATATTCCTCGGTAACTGAAAAGGTCAAGAAAGATTTTTACATGGACGATCTTATGACAGGCATTGAAACAGTGGAGGAAGGTATTAAGGTATACGAGGAAATGAACGCGTTTTAAAAAAAAGGAGGATTCGCTTTGCAGAAGTGGACCAGCAACAATAATGAGTTCATGGAGAAACTAAGGGAAATCGGACAGGATGGAGGAAGTGCAAGGGATTCTGAAGAAGGATTAAAACTGAAAATGGATACTACAATCAAAATACTGGGACTTACCTGGTGTCGTAATAAAGACTCCTTCAAATATGTAATGAATCTTACGCCGCCGAAGATACCTGCAACAAAAAGAAATATTATTTCTGATATATCTCGACTATTCGACCCATTGGGTTGGGTCGCACCCTGCATAATAGTAGCAAAGATCATAATTCAAAAGTTTTGGCTAGCTGGAGTTGAGTGGGATGAGGAGGTCTCAGAACATATATTAAAAGAATGGTTTACTTACCGTCAAGAGTTGATTCAGTTGAACCAAATTAGATTGCCACGATGGTTTGGCACACATGAGACTGATGAGTCGGTACAGCTCTATAGCTTCTGCGATGCTTCAACAAGCGCGTACGCAGCGGCAGTATATCTTCGAAGTGTAGGCAAGGAAGGAAACATCAACGTTACACTAGTCACAGCAAAAACAAAGGTAGCGCCTATAAAACAGGTTTCCATGCCACGGTTGGAGCTTTGTGGAGCGGTGCTTTTGGCAAGACTGATGGTTGAAGTAGCTGAAACATTTAATATTGGTAAACAAAATCTTCACGCATGGACCGATTCGACAGTGGTGTTAGCATGGATCAACAGTCATCCGAGTCGTTGGCAGACCTTTGTAGCCAACCGTGTAGCGGAAATAGTGACTACATTAGATCCATGTCAGTGGTCGCATGTCGTTTCAAAGAAAAATCCAGCCGATTGCGCTTCACGTGGAATACGACCATCAGAACTTCTGGAAACTCCTATTTGGTTTTCGGGTCCAGAATTTCTCAAGGATGAAATCATTGTCTACACAAAACCAAGAAATGTGACTACGGAATTGGAATTAGTAAAATCACATTGTGCGACAGTAGAAACGCTTTTCTTGATAGATTTTCTTCCCTTACAAAACTAGTACGTGTAGTAGCTTACTGTAGACGTTTTTTGAATTGTAAAAGACAGCTAGCCAAATATCCCAATTATCTTACAAGTCAAGAATTGGTGGATGCTCTTGACTGCTGTATACGTCAATGTCAGCAGGAACAATTTAAATCGAAGATAGATATGTTGCAACAGAAAAAGGATATAGGTAAAAAAAGTAAAATACATAATTTAAATCCATTTCTTGATAACAAAAATATATTACGAGTTGGTGGTAGGTTGGAATTGTCAAATTTAACTTCATCTCAGAAGCATCCTATTTTGTTGCCTAAATGTCATTTAACCAACTTAATTATTTTTAACGCCCACTAGGCGACATTTCACGGTGGAGTTCAACTTATGTTGAGCTTTCTTAGGTCTAAATATTGGATTTTAGGCGCTAAATTGCTAATTAAGTCTCATATTCGCAAAGATAGTTTCACCTCCACTAATGGGTCAATTACCTGCTGTACGTGCTACACCAGAGCATTTGCGTGGAGTGGACTATGCAGGACCCATTAATATTAGGTCCGCCAGAGGCCGTGGTCATCATGCCTATAAAGGCTATATTTGTTTATTCGTATGTATGTCAACAAAGGCCGTGCATATTGAAGCCGTCAGCGACCTTACACAGGGTTTTCTACAAGCCTTTAAAAGGTTTGTGGCGCGACGTGGTCACTGTCACAATTTCGAATGTGCGCAAACGATTATTTCAAATCGAAAAGGCAGATATAACTAGCGAAGTAGCGGAGTCTTTAGCCACAAACGGGACGCAGTGGTATTTCATTCCGCCTCGTAGTCCCAATTTTGGGGGATTATGGGAGGCGGGTATAAAATCGGTCAAACAACACTTGAGGCGTGTGATCGGTAACACAACATTGACATATGAGGAAATGTCTACGGTCTTAAGTCAAATCGAAGCCTGCCTAAATTCGAGGCCATTATCGCGAATTGACAACGAAAATGACACTGCGACCGTCTTAACACCTGTACATTTTCTCACTGGAGAAGAATTTGCTCCAGATCACAACTTTTAGTCGCCAAATGTAAGTTCTCTACGGAGGCGGAAGCATACACAAAAGATGCTACAGAATTTTTGGTATAAGTAAATAAATAAATATTGTTGGACAAATTACACAGCGCCATCTAGCCCCAAAGTAAGCGAAGCTTGTGTTATGGGTACTAGACAACTGATAAACATACGTAAATACATTTTTTTTTTGTAAATACATACTTATCATACATAGAAAATACCCAGACCAAGACAAACAGACATGTTCATGCACACAAATGTTTGTACTGTGTGGGAATCGAACCCACGAGCGTTGGTGTCAAAGTAGTTTAACAACGCGTTTCACCACTGCGCCACCGAGCTTGTCTTCATATAAATATGTAGTTATTGTACTTGTTCGCGACGGAAAACATTTGGAGATAATGCTTATATGTATATATTAATAAAGTAAAGTAAATAAAGTAAATTGAATACGTATAATTGTATATGCTAGAATAAGGAAATATAAACGTATAGTTATTGTATCGAATAAGTGTTTAGGATAAGTAAAATGTGAATGTAAATGTATCAACTAAGTATTAGAATTAAGAAAATTTGTATTAATGAATAAACGAGATATCGGAGGGGTGAGGTGTGGAAAAAGGACAAGGCGAGGAAGAACAACGCCGTGAATCTATACGCGCGTTGTATGGCTAGCCGAGTAACTAGCGGCACGCCGATGCGCGCATAGAAATACCGGTGCCCCGCCGCAGATTTGGAGTTCCGATTCGGTTGTCGCGCGCGCTAGTCGTGTGCGCTCCGTCTCAATTTTTTATTCGCGTTCGCGAGTGTTTTTTCTCTGGTGAGTATTGTACTACGACTGTTTTGTCGAGTACGTCGCTGCATTACACATTGTTTTGGAGTCCAACTGTTGTATAGCTTCGGCTGTATAGCTTTTGGGTTTCACAGCAATTGTAATAGCTCGGTTTTTACCGGTGGATACCTACAGGTGCGATACGAAGCCGGTAAACGTCGCCCCGGTACGTTGCTGGGTTCCTTCTGAACCCGGTGAATCCGGAAGACCCGAACCCAGTGCACTTGGCTCTTGCCAAGGGTGACGGTCCTTTTAACGGCTATCTAAATTAGAGATACTCGTTTTAATTTCACTCCCCCCGCCCCCCTGCCGTAAGGCAGGGAGGTTTTTGTCGCCAATATGGCAGATTTACTGCTGTCTCCAGCGCATCTCGAATTGCTTATAAAACTAACCAGTTTAGCTCTCGAAGCCCATAAGGCCGCTCCCGATCTCGATGCAAGAGCCCTTTTTGCGTTGGTTATGAGCCAACATAACGCAGAACATTCTGTCTCTGCTGACAAATCGGACACCATGTCCACTGCCTCTTCTACATCAAAGAGGACCGCTTCCCAGCGGGACTCTGATTCCTCCGGCGACTCTCAAGAGTCGTCGGACACACTTGTTGAGTCGGTTAAAGGCTCAACCTCCTCCAAACCCCCGTCCAAGTCCGCTAGAAAGCGGATACGGCGCCTTCAGCGCCGTCAACAGGACGCATCAGTAGACACAATCAGGTCCAGTGCCTCCCCGTCTCACGACGAGGAGGTGCCTCTCCCGCCCTCTCCTGTCCCGGTAGAGATGGAGGTAGTTCCCTCGTCGTTCGACAGGGACTCCCCTCTCTCCCCGCCACCCCCCACACCGCCGCCCGCTCCTAAAGCGGCCCCTGCCTCTCAGAAGGCCGCCAACAAGCCCGCCCCGCGCGGCACCCCCGCTCCGACCCGGGCCAACGGCCCGCCGCCTGTTTTCCTTCGTGAAAAAGGCAGGTGGGTCGAAGTCTCCAAACTTTGCGCCGATCAAAAGGTGCAATACACCCGTGCTACCAACACGGGTGTTGCAATCAAAATAGACGTTCCGTCTATTAGTGATTTCAAGAGTCTTACAAGACTCTTAACCCAGCAAAATATACCGTATCATACGTACGCGCTCCCCAGTGAGCGCAAAGTACGTGCGGTATTACGCGGAGTGCCGTCAGAGGTCTCCTGCGACTCCGTTAGGGACGACCTGCTGGCTCAGGGCTTCCCTGTTGAGGCTGTGCACAGGATGCACGGTCGCAACGGGAAGGTTTACCCGCTAGCACTGGTCGTACTAGCGAACGTTCCGACTGCCCGAGGCATTTTTAAGAGAGAGCTCACTGTGTGCGGCCTCTCAAATGTCAAGGCTGAGCCTCCACGCTCACGTGGCATTCCGGGGCAGTGCCATCGTTGCCAGCTGTATGGTCATGCAGCTGCCAACTGTTCGGCCAAGCCCAGGTGTGTCAAGTGTCTACTTGACCACCATACTAGGGATTGCACTCGCGACCCTAGCACTCCTCCCGGCTGTGTGCTGTGCGGCCAAGTCGGCCACACAGCCAATTACAGAGGGTGCCCTCGTGCACCCCAGCCCTCTGGCAAGCCCTCTAAGGGACATACAGAGGGTCCCAAGCCGAGGCGCGCGCCCCCGCCGCCCATATCATCTCCAAAACATTTCCCCGATTTTCCAAAATCGGGCCCGGCTCCGGCCGGGCGGGCCCCAGCATGGGGCCCGCGAAATGCAAACCCGCCTAAGGCGGCCCCACTTCCGCCCCAGCAGGGCGCTAAACCTCCATCCTTAGGAGACGACCTGAAGACGGTAATCACCGCCATTCAGGGAGTCAATCTGAAGGAGGTTTCACTCCTTGCGGGCAAGCTTAGAGCTGCCCGCAGCCCACAAGAGCGACTTTTAGCGCTCTGTGAGCACGAACAACTTCTAAGCTCTTTGTAGCTTATCACTAGCCCCGGTAGCGAGTCGTTAACGGCTCGCGCCGAGTAGAGCGCAGTCCGCTCGTAGGTACCTGCCTAGTCCTACCTACACTCAATCCACTTCCCAGTTCCTTCCCTTCTGTTTGTGTCTACTGAACCCTTTTAATATTATAAGCACCCTTCTGGTCGCTTAAGTCGCATAGTTAGGTACTAGTGTCGACCTCCTCAGGAGGAGAGTTGGCACTTTTCTAAGCGTATGCTCTTATTAGAGTGACGCTTGCGTCGTCCCGTTCCCTTGGGGCGATCGCATCAGATGGAGCCTTTGAGGTCTTCCCGGCCAGAGGCGGTCCCAGGGGGTGTTTTAGTCAGTAGGAATCTGACATAACTAGGTTCGTTCGCACGAAACAGTATCTTATGTAAGATTTCACCTCCTCCCTCCCGTTTTCCGGAGGGTGCCCCTCACGGAGGAATGACCAATGCACATCCGGATGTGGGTTGGTCCTTCCTTTGTGGGTCTTCAATTTTCTTGGGCGAAAATCAAAAAAAAAAAAAAAAACGCAGATTTGTCATTAGACCGCTACGGCCGCCGCACTGAGCAGACGTCTCGACGTTCGCTCCGTGTAGTACCTGTGCGATCCGCGACTGACCAGTGTCGCTAGTTGTATCTCTGTTGTGTTTCGTAACGAAACATCAACTGAGATACGCCTGCGCCGCCGGAAAGTTTCTCTGTACTTTTTTAAGGTACAATTAAACCTGAAGGCATTGCAGAGGTGACTCCACAGCCCTGACGACTCTTGGCTAAGCCGTAACACTTTCTCCCCTCGGGCCTTAGGGCCTGGGGGCGTGAGGTTTGTGGCCGCCAGACTGCGGATACAGGAGCAAGACCGTCCCTCCGATGTCGAGCCCTTCTCAGGGCTCCGATAAAAAGGCCCCTGTCGGGGCCAAACGCCCGACGCCCGTCGCCGCCAGCCGAGGCGAACCCCCCGTGCCGTCGCCGCGATCCCCCCCCCGCGCAGCCGTCGCGTGCGCCCGTCGTACCTGCTCCGCAGCCATCTGCGTCGAAGCAGCCGCGAAAGGGTGCAAAAGGTACCGACGCCGTCGCGGGCGTCGCTACCTCCCAGCCGGAGCGCAGCGCCGGAGGTATGCGCCCTTCTCAGGGCGAAACTTCCAGGCAGCCGCCGCTGACGTCCCTCAGAAAGGGTATAAAAAGCACCGACGCCGTCGCGGGCGTCGCTGCTTCCCATTCGTCGTTGTCCGAGCGCAGCGCCGGAGGCATGCGCCCTTCTCAGGGCGAAGCCACCAGGCCGCCGTCGCACACTCCACGCGAAAGGGTTAAACCAGACATCGACGCCGCCGGCGGCGTCGGTGCCTCCCGCGCCGGAGCGTCGCGCCCTTCTCAGGGCGAGCGCTCCAGGTCGCTTTCGTCGTCGCGTAAGCGCGACGGTGCTAGGTCCGCGTTGCTTCACCCGACACCGGTGACGTCACGCGACCCGACTGTCTTGGCGGTCCCGCGAGTGCGCCTGCTGGGTTCCGGCATTTCGCCAAAGTCTATCCTTGAGGATGACATGGTGAAATTCGCCGAGATCTGCCGGCGGGGCATCTTCTCGGACCCCTTGACGGAAAGGATAGCGATGACCATCCGGGACTACCAGGATGAGGTGGCGGCAGGGTCTTCAACCCCCCCCTCACTGGAAGTGGTCGAGGCGCAAGAAGCCGTGCAAGCGTTATGCGAGCGCGGTGTAAGGCGCCAGAGGTCCCCAGAGAGCGATACAGAGGCCGAGATGCAGAAGCGTATACGCCTTGCACTCGCTAGCCCTCCTGCCTCTCTTACTGTACCGATGGAGGTACCTCCCCCTGCCATGCCAACCCCGAGAGAGCAACGCGACCCGCGCATCTGTCGACGCCGCGACGTAGTGTGCCCTCCTCCTCCCCCCCCGCCGTCAAGTGACGAAGCGCCACCCCCCCCCTCCTCCTTCTCCCCCCCCGCGGACAAGGAGCGACGTAGTGCCTACAATGTCGTTTGCCGACACGGTACGAGCGCAGGCGTCGACATCAACGTCCGGTGCGTCGCAAGTACCGCCGGCGTCGGTGAGTAGCAAGCCTGCGGTGCCGCCGAAAGCAAACCCGCGCTACCCGCCGCTTATTGTTGAGACCCTACCGGATTGGACGACGCACTTCAAAGCCTTGAAGTCTAAGCTGGGCCATAGCCCGAACGCGAGACCCTTTGGCAGAGGAGTGCGGTTCACACCGAAGACGGAAGAAGAATACCGTGCCGTGCAAAGGTACTTGTACGACCTCGAGAAGACCCAGAAGCTCAGCTGGTTCTCGTATTCGTTGCCTGCTGAAACCAGCGCGAAGGTAGCGATACGAGGGCTACCGTCTGACACGGATCCGAACGAGATTTCAGAAGCCCTAGCGGAACTGAACTTCGTACCCGAGTACGTGCGACCCATCCGTGCGCGACAAGGGAGACCCGGATGCATTTTCTTCGCTCAACTGAAGAAGACCGCCGATACAATCCCCCGGATTTATGACGTCACCGAGCTGTTGTGCATGCCCGGAGTCAAGATAGAGGCGTGGCGAGGCAGGCAGGGGCCAGCCCAGTGCCACCGCTGTCAGCGCTTCAGGCATTCATCGCACATGTGCCACCGCAAACAAGCGTGTGTGCGCTGCGGAGAAGAGCACGCAGCTAGTGATTGTCCGCGTCCCAGAGAGGAGCCGCCGACGTGTGCCAACTGTGGAGAGGCGCACACGGCCAACAATCCCAGATGCGCTGTGTTTCGTCGCGAATTGCGAAACAAGCGAGCAGGGACAGTTGCAATCACCGCCGGTGCCTCAAAACAGACAAAGAAGGCCGTTACAGTCGATTTACAGACAGAAACGACTTCTTTAATGGCACAGGCGAACGCTCCCACCGAGAGAGGCGCCTCTCTCAAGAAGAAGAGGCGTAGGAAGAAGTCCCGGAAGGCTGCGCAAGCCGTACAGGCGCAAAAACCGGCCGAAAGGACCCAGACCGCAACCACTTCAGCACCCCGAAAAGGTGATTTGAAGAAAGCGGGCGTCCCTACACAACAAGTAGGTCGTCAGGCGAGGCAAACGGCGGTTGTTACATCGCACATACCGGCACCCAGCGCTGGAGCGATCGACAACAACGCTACTGCTGTTTTAGACGTCGCTCTTATGATCATGGAGGACGTATTGAAGGCCGTACGGACAGGACAGAACACCCTGTCAGTGTTACTAGGAGGAATGGCTCAGCTCATCCAATTGAGACTGCAACATGGGGGCTCTTAGAGTTTTGCACTGGAATGCAGACGGCCTATACAAAAAGGTTGCTCTGCTGAAAGCGCTACTCAAGGAGCAGGATATTGACGTCTGTTTGGTGTCTGAGACGCACCTGAAGGAGTCCATTACGCTGAGAATCCCAAACTACCATATCTATCGGAAAGACGAACGTTCTCCCCATGGAATAGCTTACCGTGGGTTGGCAGTGCTAGTCAGACGCCGCTTAGTCCATCAACCGATCAAGATAGTCGAGACCGAGTCTGTCCACAAGAGGGCCAAGCTTTATGCTTTAGGAGTTGACATCCACGCGGGTAGGCAATCCATGCACCTGTACGCAGCCTATAGACCCCCGATTGGGAAGCTGGACCCGGCGGAGATAACCCGCCTAGTCGATACGGAGACTAATACACCTGTCCTTCTGGCTGGCGACCTTAATTGTAAACATACAGCATGGTGCGCCACGCACATTTGCCCAAGCGGACGTCGGTTGTTTGACGATGCGGAGCGCTGGGGCTATACCGTGCAGGGCCCCGAGGTTCCGACGCATTATCCGTATAGTGATGCGGCGGCACCCGATGTCCTGGATATTATAGTTCACAAGAACTTACACTGCCAACCTACGCAAGAGGTTCTACTGGAGAGCATGTTCTCGGACCATCTACCGGTACTCGTGACGATTCCAGAGACTCCACTTTCGGTCTCACCACCAATTCCCAAGCGTCTCATCAACTGGGCCCAGTACACCGAGAAAGTAGACTCCAGGCTCGCGGCGTCGTTTCCCATCTCAACTCCGGATGATGTGGAGCGGCTAGCGGTGCTTATTACGGAGACTATCCAGACGGCCTTCAATGAGTCCTCCACCGAGACTAAGAAGCGACAACAATACTCGCCACTCCCCGACGCCATCAAGCGTAAGCTAACAGACAAACGTCGACTACGCAAGTTGTGGCAGAGGACGCGGTGTCCTGTGTTAAAGGCCGAACTTCATCGCCTTACGACCATAGTAAAGGACGCGCTAGAAACCCATCGAGAGGAGAGTTGGCAGCAGCACGTAGAGGATGTCAGTGATGACTGGAATTCCATCCACAAACTGTGCAGGCAGCTAACGAGATCTCCGCCTCCAGTACGCCCACTACTGGCAGCCGATGGAACTTTGCGATATCACGCAGCAGACCGCGCTGAAATATTCGCCGACCACTTAGAACGCCAATTCCGCCCTAACGAGACAGAAAATACAGCTCACGTCGAAATGGTGCAACAGTACTTACGAGGCTATTTTTCTACGTCGATAGCGGCCGATGACGATCCAATTGTTTTCACCCCGGGTGCAGTGCAGCGTGCGATACAACGCACGAAGCTAAGGAAGGCGCCCGGTGCAGATAAAATAACCAATGAAGCCCTACGTCGGTTACCGCCGCGCGCCGTCGCGGCGCTAACACGACTGTACAACGGTATAAATCGCACTGGACACTTCCCGACTATATACAGAGACGGACGCGTTATATTGCTGCCTAAACCCGGTAAGAACGTGTTGAAACCGGAGAGTTATCGGCCCATCACGCTGCTATCTACACAATCAAAAGTGTACGAACGCCTCTTACTGAAACACCTCGCCCCGCACATCACCCCCCGCGACGAGCAGTATGGTTTTAGAGCGGAACATTCAACGACACTCCAATTATTGAGAGTACTGCACATGATGACCCAGGGCTTGAACCAGAGGGGAAGCACAGTTGCAGTTTTTCTTGATATGGAGAAGGCGTTCGACAGAGTTTGGCACGACGGTCTGCTGTACAAACTAGCGACGTCCAGCGCTTCCCAACGTCTAGTCCGAATAGTAGCCTCCTTCCTGAGTGATAGAAGTTTTCACGTATCAGTAGAGACAGAGTCCTCGACGTCAAGGAAAATCTTAGCCGGCGTACCGCAAGGGAGTTGCCTCTCCCCAGCATTGTACTCACGTTACACCGATGACATTCCGAAGTCAGACGAATCCACATTAGCACTGTACGCCGACGACGCAGCGTATCTAACATACAACAAAAATGCTAGATTCGCAGTGTTGAAAATGCAACGCGTACTAAACCTGCTCCCCGAGTGGCTTGACAAATGGAGGCTCTCGGTGAACGTGCGAAAAACACAAGCAATGCTAGTGAACTTTTCCGTAAAGAAGCCTTCCACCCTGTATCTCCATGGTGAGCAGCTAGCTTGGCGCGAATCGGCGACCTACCTAGGCGTCGAAATCGACCGGCGGCTCACTATGAAAAAACACGCGAACAAAGTCATCGCTAGGACCCGAACATCGCGCGCACTACTGCGACCGGTGCTCTCCTCGAAGCTTCCGCTGAAAACGAAACTCAGCATTTACAAGACCTACCTACGGCCATGTTTAACATACGCAGCGCCGGCTTGGTACGCCCTACTGAGCAGAGGAAACGCTGAGCGAATCCAACAACAACAGAGCATCTCCCTCAGGCAGATTACAGACGCCCCGCGTCTTGTAAAGAACGCCACTATACAGAGGGACCTACGCATGGAGAGCACGGACGCATTCATACGCCGACTCACTGTAAGCCTGTTCGAGCGTGCGGACGCGTCGGATTTGCGTCATATACGCAATCTGGCGCCTCTACATACTCGGCCGCCGGACGGACGCCCTTACGCTCGTGAGTTACTCGCGAACAACGACACATGAGACGATTCTGACGAACTAGAAACGTAGCGCGCATCTCGGCCTATACGGCCAACACAACGCCCGGTATGTATTCACATGCTGCGATAGATACCTCAGTAGAGAGACATTTATCTCGGAACTGAGTCCCCAGCCACCGTGAGGAGGTTGTGAGATGACCCACACTAGATTTGTCATTCTACCGATCGAGAGCCACACCAGCGGACGTCTCAGAAAAATAAGAAGCCTCTCTCCTAACCTCAGCCAGTACAGTCTCAAGAACAAGAAACCTCGCCGTGTTTATTTCGGAAACATCGAACACCCTACTATACAGTCCACTCTGGCGGCTCGACGCAACCGCCAACACACTCAAAGCACCTCTTTATACGCAACATTTCCTATTTTAAAAACAATAAAGTTTCAAGTCACTAACTTGAAAAAATATCTGTCAGAATCTGTCTGTCTATCTCTTGAAATATTTAATGCTTAGAGAGGCGGCGACTTCCAAATGCACCGCTCGCGACGTCATGTAGGTGAAGAGCGCGACGTATCTTTTCTCCCGGTGTCTTCCCACCGTGACTTCCAGGGGCTCGAAGTAGGCCAACCCTGTAAAAGTAAAGGACCGGACGTGGTGAGCCAAGCGTGCGGGGGGCAGGTCACCGGTGGATGGCGTTGCTGGCTTTGCTTTTCTTAGTCGGCAGAAGGCGCAGCGGGTGATGACTTCTTTAACAGCTGGTCGGATCTTTACTATGTACATTCGTTGACGTAGTTCATTAACCACTATCTCGGTGCCTCCGTGGTGAAGTTTTTCGTGTACGTGAGCTATGTACAGTTTCGTGTAAGCGTGCTTCCCATGTAGTACGGCCGGTCGCACCGCTTCCACTGCTAAGTTTTCGGCCGCGGCTAATCTGCTTCTAAGTCGTAGTATACCGTCTTCATCTACGTAGACGCTTAGCGTGGCGAGTCGATCGGTTTTATCCGGTGTCCGGTCGTCCTGTATTCTTTTTATTTCGTTTCCGTAGCTGTGAGGCGCGAATCCACAGTTTCTCCGCTGCGAGTAGGTAGTGCGCCTCTAACACGACGAACTTGCTCTTCTCCGTAGGCTTAGTGGTGGATTTGGCTCTACGCAGGCGCGTGGGGTCGTCGGTTCGTTCCAGCCTCCGTCTCGTTCCGGGTTCGCACGCGTTCGTTTGCGACGTATAGCGGCTACCAGCTGTTTTTCGGGTTCAGAGAACTTTCTTTGACAGAGGTCGATGAATTGTAGCGCTCTCACCGTCGCTCGCAATAGCCTGGTCCAACTGGAGAAACGCTCGATGCCCGGTAGGTGCGCTTGTTGCGGTCGTCGTTGAAGTTTGTTGCATTTTTCTTTCTCTTCGCCGGTCGCGGGAATTTCGACCTTATTTTCAACGGGCCAAGTCGACTCGGCTTGATACAAGAATGCCGGTCCCTTGTACCATCTGTATTGCGCGTTGAAGACGGTCGGCGTAGCTCTAGTCGCGTCGTCCGCTACGTTGTCGGCTGACGGCAACCACCTCTACTGGTATTTTCGGGTCGACTCTTCTATTTCTGCCAGCGGGTGCGCTACGAATGTTTTGTACGTGCGGGGCTCGGCGCGTATCCATGCCAGAGTGGTGTGTGAGTCACTCCAATAAGTTTTGAAAGAAAGAAAGAAAGAAAAACGTTTATTTGGCAACACAAAAATTTTACATAAATTTGAAACTTAAGGCTAAATTACAGTGTGTGTACCAAACAGGTCTCCACTCAGCATAATGTCTTGGCACGAAGTGCCTCGACGCTGGTATTCTGTGGACACCATTAATAAAAGAGGTACCTGACATCGAGTAAACAATAACATTACAAGCCTATTCATAAAGTGTAACGGTATTAATATGGAAATAAATATGATAATTAGTGTTATTATATTATTATTATTCATGTATGTACATAGTAACATTATTTTTATTGATAAATATTATTATGAACAAATACTGAGTATATATAGTCTTATGAGATACGATATGAGATACATGATTCATCAGCTTTTTTGTAAATTTAAAAGATATTGCCTGTACCTAACTTTAAAACATATAACAGATTGTGAATTTCTGATTGGAGGGGGAATGTTATTCCAACACTTGGATGCTGAATATCGAAAGCTACCACGGAATGCAGTTGTATTATGTGCTGGACAGATTAGGCGATCAAGTATTCGGGATTGTCGTTGAGTAAATTGCATTTTAGAAAACAGGTATGACGGACTTTGATTCTTTACAATTCCAAAGAGCAAACTAGCGAAGTGTAATTTACGTCTCGTTTCCATATTCATTAGATTATTGTTATTTATGTAAGGTGAAATGTGTGCTCTGCGAGG
Source organism: Pyralis farinalis (assembly GCA_947507595.1). Taxonomy (NCBI): domain Eukaryota; kingdom Metazoa; phylum Arthropoda; class Insecta; order Lepidoptera; family Pyralidae; genus Pyralis; species Pyralis farinalis. Next base: position 19,828,001 of record OX382259.1, on the reverse strand, counting down.
TATAAGGAAGCAGAATCTGATGCATGAATTCTGGACGCGTTGGACCACTTTCTTGGTTCGAGCTAACAGGCATCCTCCAACCACTGCATCAGCATAATTCAGCTTAGATAATATAAGCGATTCGCACAGGCAGAGTCGCAGCTCTACACTTAAATATTGACGTACTTGATAGAGGACCTTCAATCTATAGTAGCACTGCTTAATAATGTTCGACACATGTTTCTCGATCTTCATACCGTCATCGATCACAACTCCCAGATTTCTTGCCTCATCTACTTGCTCAATATTAACATTCTTTATTTTGATCATGGGTGTGTGTCTATTAATCGTCTCTATTTGATTTTTTGAGCCCAGTATCATGAATTTAGTTTTGGATGGATTTAAAACCAAACCGTTAGCTTCCGACCATTCATGTATATGTTCAAGGTTCTGATTAATTTCATTCACAGCTGTATTTGTTTCATTTGGTTTAAAAGTTTTATACATCTGCAAGTCATCAGCATATAGATGATGCTCACTTTGTTGGATAGATTGAGGCAAGTCAGCAGAGTACAATATGAAAAGTATGGGTCCCAGTATAGAGCCCTGCGGAACTCCTTTTTTCATGAGAGATTTAGCGGACAATCTTCTTGTACCATTGCTTTGAGTAACTTCTACACGCTGTAGTCGATTGTACAAATAGCTAGAGAACCATTTTATTGCGTTGTCGTCAAAGCCATAGTATATTAATTTAGCCATAAGTAACTCTGTGTTGATAGTGTCAAATGCACGAGAATAATCCAATAAAACCAGAAACGCTCCTTGTCCTACATCTTGACCAGCTAGCACATCATCGATAACGTCTAGTAGTGCAGTCGAAGTACTCCTTCCTAAAGCCTGATTGTTTATTTGGTAAAATATTGTTAATAGACAGGTAATCTCTCATTTGCACACAGACTATCTTCTCTAATGTTTTTGACATGAAAGGTAATATACTGATTGGTCTTAGATCCTTTAATTGCATAGGATGGTTGTTTTTCGGAATAGGTTTAATCAGAGCTTCTTTCCATAACTCTGGAAAAGTTCCAGTTTCGATAGACTTATTAATGATTGCAGTAATAACACCTAAAGTTCGCGGGAGAGTCAATAGTACCATGTATAGTGTAATACCATCTACACCTTGTGCATTTGTTGAAATTCTTTTAATAATTTTCAGTACAGTGTATTCGTCTACCCTTTTCAGACCAAATATGGAACTACTAAATCTGTTTGACTTAAAATATTCTAATCTTAAACTACTAATACTGTCACTACCGGGTATATCGAGAAAATATTCATTAATCCGGTCAGGATCACTAATATGTTCTGGTAAATCTGTACACTTCTTGTTAAAATCAACAATATTGCGTTTTATATTTTTCCACAATGCTCGAGAGTCTTGTAGATTTTTATTAATAAAATACTTATAGTAAGCCGTTTTTTCATTTCGGATTGCCACACTAACTAATTTCTAAATAAATTCTTTGTAGTACTTTTTGTAACATTCAAGTTTTCGTAGCGATCTCGTAGTCGTGTTCTTCTGCGACCGATCTGGCTAGACGGATACCGAGGACTGCGGCCTGGAGTTCCAGTCTTGGCACGGAGATGGGCTTCGTGGGCGTAACTCGACTCTTCGCTGCGGCTAACGCGACCTTGATGCTCGATGACCGAGCGGGTTTAAGCGTCCGTGTCCAGGCCGGTGGCGGCGGCGGCATCAACTGCGTTGATTAGCGTTCGACGACTGTGGCTGTAGTACTGGCCGCGGGCGTGGCTTGAATTCCCGATGTGTCTGCCGGGCCGCCTTTACTTGTAGACGGCGTCGTCGTGGCGCCGGTGTTCATTGTGGCGTCGGTGGCAGTTGTAGCGCCGGTGGCCGTTGTAGCGCCGGTCTCGGCTGTGACGACGGTTTCGCTGCTGCCGGTGGCTTCAGTAGCAGACTCGTTCTCCTTGCCGTGGTTGCTTCATGTAATAACCATTTTCTTGATAATTTTCGTTCTTCTGTTTCAGTGATCCGGCTTCGGAAGGACCATTAAATGTTGGCGGTTGCGGCTTGGTAGGACCATTCAATGTAGGCGTTTCGTCGAGCCTCTAGAGTGGACTGTATAGTAGGGGTGTTCGATGTTTCCGAAATAAACACGGCAATGTTTCTTGTTCTTGAGACTGTATTGGCTGAGGTTAGGAGAGGGGCTTCTAATTTTTCACGGCATTTTGACAAATCTACGGCGGGGCACCGGTATTTCTATGCGCGCGTCGGCGTGCCGCTAGTTACTCGGCTAGCCATACAACGCGCGTATAGATTCACGGCATTGTTCTTCCCCGCCTTGTCCTCTCTCCACACCTCAGCCCTCCGATATCTCGTTTATTCATTAATACAATTTTTCTTAATTCTAATACTTAATTGATACATTTACATTCACATTTTACTTATCCTAAACACTTATTCGATACAATAACTATATGTTTATATTTCCTTATTCTAGCATCTACAATTATACGTATTCAATTTACTTTATTTACTTTACTTTATTTTGCTTTATTTATAAGCATTTTCTACAAATGTTTTTGTCGCGAACAAGTACAATAACTCTACATATTTATATTTACTTATGCTAAACATTTGTTCGATACGGGGCTATACATTTACATACACGTGGTCAATTTATTTAATATTATTTTCGTAGTGAACAATTTGTGTATGAGTGTTTTCGTCGTGAACAGAGTGTATGCAGTCAATTTCAAATAGTTAATGAAAACCGAACAGATCGTGACACATCTTCATTACTACACAAATAAGGATATTTGGTTTTACTGACTATTTAATGCTAACTGTACTTAAAAATAAGAAGTGAAATAAAAATAAGTAAAACTGCGGAAATCCAAAATCTACGCGTGCGAAGCCGCGGGCAAAAGATAGTTTTTTTTTTAATAAATAGAGGTAATGTGAATAAAATAACAAAATAAAATAACAAAAATCATTTATTGCATGCTGCGTAGAAGGATATTGCAAATACTTTATGAATAATAAAAATGTACACGTAGGATACATATTTTACAATAATTTGAAATGTGCATTGTAATTAAAGCGTAATACAAGTTGTAAGTTAGTCGTGAAGTAGGCATTGCAGATATTGGTTTATTAAAAACTTTATTATGCTTATAGGTGCAAAACTTCTCCGTTCTACAATGATTTTAATAAAAATATTTCTCTCTAATAGTGTAATTAAATCTAGGTACCTACACCAATTTACCAACAACCATTGACCAGAATAACAGTAACTTTTTGGTAGAATTATTTCGCTGAGTAAATACGTTATTGGAAGGCATGGGTAAAGACAAACGAAGAAAATACGGATTGAGTGATAAAATATATAATTGAAATAAGAAAGAATTACTCCATGACGAATAAAAAAGAAAGAGGATCTGGACTTTACCCAGTATGTGATGACGAATTGGATTATGATGTAATGATACAATATGACCACTCATTTTCAAAATGCTAGACTGACTTTGATGATGTCTTAATTGTCTACGATGTGATTATTTTTATATTTTTAAATTAAATCTAAAGTTTGCTCGTAAGACTTGAACAGACGCACACTTCCGTACAGCCGAGTTCCAATGCTAATGAAGGAGAAAATACTCTCATTCGAACATAATGATTCTACGTGGGATTCATTTGGGAATTTAAAAAAACAAAATGTTTATCATGGCGTATTTTTTAATTAAATGTACGATTTTAAAATATTTAATACTTTGGGTAATTAAAGGATACTTGATAAGCGCTACATAGTTTCATTTATTTACGGTACACCTACAAATGCTGCAATCCATCCAGTCCCCCCATTATTCATAGTGGTTATGAAAACTATTTTTATGTAGTTGTCTGTGCTGGTATAGTCAGCCGGCATCTCAGAGCAGTAGTTGGATATCACAATGCCGATTCTATCGACCAACTGCAAATAGTTATTGTCGCAATCTCTCCCCAAATCGAAAGCACTAAAGTGTAAGTACAAGTGTGTATTATGAGGCGTTTCGAGCTCCCACTCACAAATCTTCTTATGACGATAAACATTCGGGTAGAATGGGCTCGTGACAACACCTTGCTCATTTAGCAAGTATCCTCCGCAACCTTGACCTTTGTCAGTTATCATGTAATTTAAATCATATGTAACCTGATCTGCTCCGTGATAATGATTATGTAATAATATGTACCTATCGACCCGACGAGAACACTGGTTTATTATCCGCGTCCTCCGTTTTAATGCTAATTAATTTAGTTAATGTAATTTCTTTGCCATCATATATGTCGAGGTATACGTTAGTATTCCAATAGGAGGGCACTGTCATTAGGAAATACATGGATATAGTAAAATTTTCGGGTGCAGTTATTAAGGTGTAACAGTCACCCGATCCAGAATCGACATAGTCATAATTATTTTTTATCCTTCCATAGCTCTCAGTGTAGTTTCTACCACAGAACCCAGTAGTTGCTACCTCAATTTCCATGTCTTTGTAAATTCTAGAGGTTGAATCTGGAGATGTTTGTAAAGTAATTGTCGCTCTTCCCGTAACATAAATATCAATTTTTTTGTTGGTTCCACACAACACAAGCTGTTTTGGGAAACTTAACTCATAAAAGTTAGACAATTGGCTCATGTAATGCATAAATGAATTCGAATCTCTATCCATAATATATTTAGTTCCAATGCTCGTATTATGTGAGGTGATTTGGCTTATTATTATTAATCTATCTTTGTTACACGCTTCAGCAGTTGTACCAGGTTGTATGTCTAGAGTGGTAATAGTTATGTGTGTCATAGTATATTCAGCTTCAAAATGATACACACAGTGAAGACCACGAGCTATCGATCCCGAGTCGTAACCAGGAGATTTTAAACGCTGTGCCTCACGGGACACGGTAAATACAGATTGACCACATAGAGAAGGCTGGGAAATTAAAATTGCTTCAAAGCCCTTACTAGATATTTCGCCATCAGTAGATAATCTGACACTCATCAAGTTTGTGGAGGTAATAAGTTCATGTGGCGTAGTATGACCACAGTAGGTTCCTATTACTAAACTGTCAGGATTTATACCATCTCTAATTTCTACGAGATCACAGCTACATTTACTATATCCTATGGCTGTTTGGTTTAAGTTTTCGCATGGTGCAATATGAAACGAGGTAAATGTAATTTTTATCACGTAATCGGCTGGAGCTATAATACTCCAATGACAATCCATATAGTTTTCGTAAACAACCTGAGAATCAATAAATGGTGATTTTAAAGCGTATAAAGACGAAGACGTCATTTTAATTTTACCTCCACATCCAACAGATTCAGAATAACTAAAGAATACATCTGACTTGAAACCCTTGTACTGTCTGACGCTGTTGGTAATAAACTCTACAGTCATAGTATTGCCTCGAGTTCTAAATACGGTGGTAGAATTGTCATGACCGCAAATTAATGCTACTCGTTTATCCGCAGCAATTATTAAGCCTTCATATGCTGCTATGTAGTCACTATAACAAGAATACGTGAATTCAATGTCAATATAAAGGAATTTAAGAATGACTACTTTATTTTTGGGGGCTTCAATGAGCCATGTGCAATTTACATTCTCGTCGTAGGTTTCAAAGGGACCATGGGAAATTACCGTAGATTCGTTAATTAATCCGCCACAGGTATATGTAGAATACGCTATTTTAAACCCTTTTTTCTGTAAATTTATGTCCGATTTGAAAATTATTTCTATGTTACTATATGTATGACTAATGGGTGGAATATTTGTTCCACAATATACATTGTAAGAAGATTCGTATTCATACTGCGCAGATATACTCAAATTATCATTTTCACAGCCGGGATAAGGACCTTCCAACTCAAACTCTAAAAATTTAAGTAATACTCTTTGTTTATCTGCCGATATTTTGTATGTACATGTCATAGATGGCCAATAAGTAATTGGATAACCAGGGCTATATATGTATTGTTCGATTGAAGTTGCATTGTAAATGCCTCCACAAATCTGCATCCAGTGAGCTTGGAACCCATCTAAATTAGTATCACTGTCCGTACGTAATACGACTTTCATACGATTTGACGTAGAGTTGTAAACTGGTGGCAAATCACGACCACATAATCTTGCAACTTCGGTGAATATCTCTCCTCTCCAATCATAAATTATAAGTACATCTTTGGTACAATTAGGTTTTTTTTCAATAACGAATCGGTTTATAAACTGGAGCGATATTCTAAAACCCAAACTTGTCCTCATTTCCCACACACACTCCAGGTTACTTGAATAACTTTGAGGGTAGTTTGGTGATGCAAATGTGGTTCCAAATGTTGTTAAAATTCCACCACATTCATTTATCGCTGTCCTTACCATTACTTTAATTTTATTGTCGCTCTTTACATTAGAATGATATTCAATGTGAAAATTGCTGTAAGGCAATACAATCGGATTGTCTTGCGCCTTGTTTTTACAATAATCTGTAATGCTTAGCATTTCATATCCAAATCCTAATATGCATTTTACTTTAATAAACTCATTGGCACAGTCTAATTGAAAATATCCTTCAAGTTTTATTTCTGCTTCGTTACCCGGTGGAACTATAATCACCCAAACACAATCCACTGAGTCATTATATGAATTTGTAATGTCTATTATATTGATTGGGTTTTCGCTGATATGTATAATTCCGCCACATGGTTGTAATTCCCAACGTAAGTGAAAGTTTAGAAAGCTTTGTTTACCTTTTTTTGCCTTGAAATCAATAGCAGATGATGGTACTCTGTAGGTAAATTCACCTCTGCAAATTTTCTCTTGATATTTTAATTGTTTGTCGTACACTCTGTCACTAATATATAATTTTGGATCAAAATATCTGCACTGCGAGTCGGTTGTAGATGAGTTGATATTAGCCGTAATTAATATTGTTCTGTATATCCTAGAATTAACTAGTAAATTAGAGTTATCGTCATAATGCCACTCGCAAGTGTAAGATTCATCAAGTATCGGTGAACTCAATTCTCCTACATCTCCGCTTAGAGATCCTCCACACAGCGATGGTTCATTTGAGCTAAACCTAGCCTTGAATCGATGAGAAACATGTGGGTTTTGAGAGTTTTCTATTAAAATTCCAAGTTTGTTACCTGATGATTCAAATGTGGTATTATTTCCTGGTCTCTCAACGTAGTTAGAAAAATATGCTATAGTATTTTCAAAACTAAAATCATTGTATATGCCTACTCTATGCTTTTGCATACCAGCATCAATAATTTCCAAGGTTATTCGTCGAGATTGATTAGGGACAGTAATACGCCAGTAACAGGAATGTATAGAAGTTTCACGAGGATACCCTGGAGTAGTTAAATATCCTTCTGGTGTGTTGATTCTGCCTCCACAAGATACAATAGATGAACTATATGTAAATCTGAACCCTCGAAAATGTGATGTTGTAGAATATGTACTTGGTTTACCTAAATGTAGTTTAATAGAAATATTATTACCACTTGTTACAATAATTGAATTGTCTAAAATATCTTCATTGCAAAATGTTTTAATTGGACCCAAGGTATTATTAAATGGTCGATACTCTTCTATAGTGACTTTGGAAGCACATGGCAATTCTGACTCCGGTAAATCTATATCTTGGGGTCTTATCATCAAAGTATTCATATCCCGGCCAATAACAATCCATTCACAATCAGTTCCAGCAGGTAAATGTAAAAAAGGATAACTCGGCGAAGACACTTCTCCATCACTAGCGCGAATAGTACCACCGCATACATCAATAGACACATTAGCTTTGAAACCATTATTTGGCTCCGATCGTTGGGTCATGTATTTTATATATATGGCATTACTGCTGGATTTAATAGACCCTGGTTTATCATGACAATATTTTCCTATAACTGGAGATACATCTGAGGCACCATCATGAATTTCGATAAATTCTGAGGGACAATTATCTTTCGAATCTAAATCAAACCTATCTATAAAATCTACTCTTAATATTTCACCAGGTGGTCCAGTGAATACCCAATTACATTCAGAATAAGGATCAGGTATAGAAGGATAATTTGGGGAACTTATTGTTTCCCATGAATGACCAACATCTAAGTTAGATGTTGCACCGCAATTAATACTCTGCTCCTCGTACCGTAATTTGAAAATTTGTTTTTCTCTAGGTAATTGCATGTTGTCGCCAATATAAGTCACGAATAAATTGTTACTCGAGGTAACTAATTCATTATTTTTATCTTCGTGAGTGAAGTCACAATATTTACCATTTCCAAGTAACGGAGCTTCAACAGAATCACCATTACGCAAAATAACATACCGTTTGCAATCGTTATCCCCATTCGTAATATCAAAACTTTCAAATTGTATCTTAATAAGGCGTCCTGGCCTAACTTTTACTTTCCAATTGCATCTTGTTGTATACTCAAATACGTTATGAAAATCAGATATAGTTGGTCCAATATTTCCAGATAAGGCAGTGATATCTCCGCCACATACGGATTTGACTATACCTTGAAATACTTTTTTTGTTATTGATGAATCTGTGTGAAACTTAATTTTTATATACGTAGTAGCCTCGAAATCTTGTGTTACGTGTTCTTGAAGGCATACATTTTCTTTAACTAGCTTCCATTGTGTTGGAATATTTGATGTATAAATAGAAACAGAGTCAGCAAAACACAAATTGGTCTCTTCTATATTTAAATCGGTAAAATGTAATGATAGGTGTCTACCAGCAGTTGCTTTATATATCCATTCACAATTCAACGCATTATCGTAATCATTAGGATAATTAGGTGATACAAATATAACCGAATGTCCAGGTAAAATAACTTCTGTGCTATTGGTGCCACAATTATTGTTGTTATCATCTGCATCTATATTTTTATCTCCTTGAGCCCATCGAAGGTGGAAGAGGGCTTCAGAATTTAGCTCACGTACCGTAGATGGACGTCTCCGATAGTCACTAATGGATACAAGAGCCTTCAGAGGTCCCACTCTTGAAACGGACCACTATAAGGTGATACTATAGCCAATTTGTGAACCTTTTCCAAAAGTGTAGGCAATGGCGAGTGCGTATTCCTTACGGAGATCATGAAAGAATAAGAAGTGAAAAAATGGAAGATGAAAGTGTAAGGACTACGTATGTACGTCTAGTCAGTGAAAGACTTGCGAACGCGAGTATTTCTGATTCAGATGTAGACGAATGTTGGGAAGTTCTGAAAGAAAGTATGGTGGACACTGAGAGGAGATGCCTGGTGGGATGCGGTGGTTCAATCCCCTGTGTATAAAAAGAGGAATGCATGGCTGGATTACGTATCATCTTTGCACCAGAGTATTAGTATGAAAAAGAAGAAGAAAGAAATATACCGACGATGCAAGAATGCTTCCAAAGCTTTAGTGAAAGAGAGGCATGAAAGACTACTTATGAATGAGGAATAGCATGAATGGTGTGTTTGGTAAATTGCTAGGTAGCCGAAATCTAAGCCAGAAGGATCAGCTTGCTGTACACAACGCGGTGCTAATCCCAACGCTAACTTATGGAAGTGAGCGCTGGGTATGGCAGAGAGAGCATGAAAGTAGAATAATTGCGGTCGAGATGCGAGCACTGCGCAAAATTTGTGGCATAACGCTTGATGACCGCGTTCGAAAAGATGACGTATGAAAGAGAGTTAACGTCAATTTTATATAAACCGCATTTGATGAAGTCTGTATAACTTCGGTGTTATCTCTTAATATGCCACAAAGCTGTTTTAATAGTGGCGCCTCATCATTATGGCCATCATAAAAACTCAAGTTATCAGAACATGCATCTCCATGGGTGTGTATAACCAATTTGTCGACATCAAGAGTAATAATCTGGTTTCCACTAGTAATGCGCCACCAAAACTCGCCTGGTTTATTGTAGGGATTTGGAAATAGAGGTGAAGCAATTTCACCACTTTCCAAGCCAGTAATATCACTTCCAATTAAAAATCCGTACCGTATTAAGAATCCCTTACCAGGACTTTTATTATCACTATGAAATTTAATGTACAATTCAGACGCAGTTGTAGTGTTTGTTGGTACTATATTGCCACAATAAACACCTAATACACTGCCACTTCCGTTATGTTCCCGAATTTCCAAGTAGTCCTTATTACATTCTTCAGAGTCTTCCATATCAAAACTTTCGAATACAACATACACTTTATTACCGGGTGAAGTACTTAGTGTCCATTCGCAATCAACGCTTACAGGATATGGTAGGGGATAGTTCGGAGAAGCAAGAGCGCCATCCTCTGAGGTTAAAGTACCTCCACATGCAGTAGTGGTAGCAGTATAATGTGCTGTAAAATATCCTGTTATTTTATCTTCATTGGTACCGAGTATGATAGTAATGGCACTGCCGTGGCTAACAATCATTGGGGGTATTGTACTTCCACAGTATTCATCAATTAGAGGAGCGTTTTCATCATTACCATCAAGAACTTTAAGAAAAGTGGACGGGCATCTTTTATTTCCTAATAAATGATTCCCATCGAGAACATTGCTGTGTAGGGCCAAGTGCGTATTAGTCAAGGAAATCTTTTGATCCGCCCATGGAGCTAGTATGATCCATATACAACTGAAATTGGAATGGCTAATAAACTTATTATTTGTTATTAAACCTTCTGTCTCCGCTGTAATGACAGCGCCACAAGTCGTATTAAAATTAGCTTTAAAACCTTTAGCGGTTCCTCGACTATCAGATACGAATTGCAATATTAGGGTGTTACTTTTTGATACGAAATAGCGCTCTTTTGAATTAGGACAAATCATGTGTGTATAGTTTGAAGTTAAAATATTTACATCGTCATATAGTTTAATAAAATCAGTGCAAGATGTGATTTTGTGGTCGTAAATTGAATCAGAGTATAAATCTAACGTCATGAACTGAATTTCTATTCGGTGGTTTTGGGGAACCGCTATTGACCATGTGCAGTCCAAGTTGTTATCATAATTTTTTGGGAAATTTATAGAAGTAATGACCCCAGAATGTGAGTTTATTACGCCACCACATACCGATTTCACCGAAGTAAATTGTGAAACGAAATGTACATCTTTTAATGCTGAAGTTTTAGTCAATCTCACTACTAAGAAATTGGTACTTGATTGTAGTGTTACACTACCCTCGTGACAAACTTTGGAAAGAAGTGGAGAGTAAATAGTCGGTCCATTATAAACTTCAATAGCATCAGAAGTACAGTTCATTGTTCTATTCACATATATTTTGGTAAAAGTTAAGTAAATGCTTGTACCCTTAGGTGTTTCTATTAACCATTCGCATTCTAATGGATCACTTGATGATAAAGTTTTATCCAAGGATCCATAGCGTTTTTGTAAATGCCCACCACAACCATAAATCACCCATTCTAATCGGAACCCAGTATGAGCTATCAAATAACTAGTTACAAATTTGATTTGTAGTGAATTACTAGACGTGCTTAAAGGTTTAGGCAATGACGACCCACAGTGTCTCGTTGAAATACCGAAATCACTATTAGGTTCTTTGATCTGTAAATAATCTTTATCCCACTCAAGTGAACTGCGTGTCGATATTCACCATCGCCTAGATTGTGCGTACGGTTTGTAAATATCAAAATGTGTGAATGTTACGTTTATTTTATTACCTTTTAGAACATGTATAGTCCATAGACAATTTAAATTCAACGGGTAGTTACTGGGATAATCGGGGCTTTCTATAACTCCATAAGTTCCAGTAATATTATTGTTACAAACTGTTTCGTAATTGAGCAGAAATCCTTTGGCATTTGTGACGAAATCGGATCTGAATTTAACGAATGCATAATTAGTAGAGGTTTCGATACTAGGCATTCCAGGTGTCATATGGCAGTGCCGTCCCAGACTATGGGAACTAGCATCTCGACCGTCGAAAATTTCGACGTAATCATCCATGCAAGTTCTCGTAACTTCTAAATCCAATTCATAGAACGTAAATTTTAGTCTTGAAGCATGGCTAGTGACAATCCTATAAAAGCATTCTGAGTTTTCGTGGTAGTTATTGGGATAGTTAGGTGACGATATAGACCCCTTAGAACTAGTCAACGTGCCTCCACAGCCTTGTATTGTACCATCCCATTCGATCTTAAAGCCGGTACCGGTCAAATAGTAATCTGAATAAAATCGTAAATATATTGAATTAGATATAGAAATGATTTGTTCCCATTTAAAAGAACCACAGTATTTATTAATTAAAGGAGAATTTGCAGATGCACCATTTCGTACTTCTAAATAATCACCGAGATCACATTTATTTCTTATAGGCCTCTCCAAATCAAATTGAGAAATGTTAAGTTTTATTTGTTGTCCTGTTAGTACGTTGATTATCCAAGTACAATTACGATTAGGTCCATATGCATTAGGCCAACCCGGAGAATATATTATACCATGTACTCTAGCATAGGTTCCACCACAGTGACTTCTTTCATCAAGAAATGAATATGACAAAGAAAACCCCTCCCCAGTAAAACTTAGGTCACTGCTGAATTTTATTTCCAGTCGATTGGCATTCGTCGTCAGGGGTCAGGAGGCGTAGTAGTTCCACAAAATTTACCAAGGCTATCTTGTTTGTGTTATATATTTGTTAGCATACTAGTGGGTAGTGCGTTATGTCACGAGAGGTCAGTCTCCTAATAAACCGCTATAGAAGAGCACGTCTATTATTTACTAGTGGCGACGAGTAAAAATAAAATTCTAAATGTCGATCGGTCAAGTGCGCGAGTTCGACATGAAGTGTGGGAACTGGACAGCCTACATCGAACGTGTCGAGATGTATTTTTTGGCGAACTCGGTAAAGGAAGAAGTGAAACTGGCGACATTAATAGCCATGATGGGTGACAGTACATACGAGTTACTGGACACGTTGGCTAGCCCTAAGAAGCCGTCATCATTGAAATATAAGGAAGCTGTTGATTTACTACGGGAACATTTACAGCCCAAACCGTCAATTTTGGCCGAAAGATACAAATTCCGACAACGACGTCAACTAGCCGGTGAGTCTATCGCAGATTATGTGGCAGAATTAAAAAAACTTTCGAGATATTGTGAATTTAATAGTACGCTGGAAGAAAACCTCAGAGACCAATTAGTATGTGGGTTACGAAATGAGGGCATTCGTCAAAAATTATTCGCCAAGGAAAAATTAGAGTATAAAAAGGCGGTAACAATGGCGCATGCGCTCGAGGCAGCCGAACGAGATGCGAATGCCGTTGAGGGTGATAATAGTAACACAATGACCGAAGACTTGAATCAATTATACACAGAATCATGTTTCGCGTGTGGTAATAGATATCATACAACAGATCGCTGTAAATATAAAAATTTTGAATGCAGTATCTGTCATACAAAGGGGCATCTAAGAAGAATATGTCCAAAGAAAAATATGAAAGTGAAACGTGCGGAACAAGGGCGGGGAGACGGAACCAGTGAAGGTGTTTACAATAAGTACGATAAGAATCGCACCGGCCGAGCCGGCGGCGGCGCGGGCAGCGGCGGGCGCAGCTGCGATGGCCGCGGAAATCGAGCCGGTGGCGGCGGCGGCAAACGCGCGGAGAGGGCGCGGAAGGCTCATACGGGAGCTTACTGGGCGCACGAGTCGCACAGCAACCGCACTGAGCTGGCTGGCAGTGGCAGCAATGGCGGCGGTCCCGACGAAGTGGGCCGCAACCGCGACAGTAGTGAGGACTGTGGATCTTCGGACGAAGAACCAATATACCAGATGTCACTGACAAATTATAAGCCGGTGTGTATTAAAGTATTAATTGAAAATCAATCGTTAAAGATGGAAATCGATACAGGATCTGCATTGTCTTGTATAAGTACGGACACGTACAAGGAACGATTTAATGAAGTTATGTTACATTCGTGCAAATTAAAATTAAAGTTTTATGATGGATCGACGATACGTCCATTAGGTTATTTAAAAACAGTCGTCCGATATAATGATATTATTAAAACATTAGATTTGTATGTTATAGATAAGGGATCGACTAGTTTATTAGGACGACAGTGGCTTTCAGAATAAAATATAGATATACCTAAAGTGAGCGTACATAATTTGTCAAACGTCGTAGAAAATAAAGCAATAATAAATAAAATTATTCACAGGCATAAGGCATTATTCGACGGCACATTGGGGAGATACACGGGCGGTACCGTGCAACTATGTGTGAGAGAGGGCGCACAACCCATATTTTGCCGTGCGCGGCCGCTGCCGTACGCGTTAAAGAGCCGAGTGGATGCGGAGCTGGATGCCATGCTGCGCTCAGGCATCATCGAGCCGGTTGACCGGTCCGACTGGGCCACTCCGCTGGTAGTGGTGAGTAAACCTGACGGGGGATTGCGATTGTGTGCCGATTATAAAATCTCGCTTAATCGTGTATTGTTAGTAGATAGATATCCAGTTCCAAAGGTCGATGACTTATTTAGCGAATTAAAAGGTAACATATATTTTACCAAGTTAGATCTCTCCCAGGCGTACAACCAATTGGAGTTAGATAAAGACTCGCAGAAGTACACAGTCATTAACACCCATAGAGGACTCTTTTCATACAAAAGATTGGTGTACGGCTTATCTTCGAGTCCTGGTGTGTTCCAGAAGCTCATGACCAGCCTTTTTAAAAATATGCTAGACGTGATGGTTTTCTATGACGATATTTTGATAAAAAGTACGAATTTTGAGAGCCATCTGAATAGTATAGAAAGAGTATTTGATATTTTAGAACGGAACGGGTTGAAAATTAAAAAAAATAAATGCGAGTTTTTTAAAAGTTCTGTCAAATATCTAGGGTTTATCATCGATAAATCGGGCGTTAAAGTTAATCCAGACAAAATTAAAGCTATTCTGTCTATGCCGCACCCTACAAATGTATCAGAACTGAAATCTTTTTTAGGTATGGTAAATTTTTATGGCAAATTCATTAGAAACCTCAGTACTTATCTCTCGCCACTTTACGATTTATTAAAAAAGGGCAAACATTGGCAATGGAACGCTAAACATGAAATCGTATTTAAACAGATAAAAGAATTTCTTTGTAGCACGGAAGTACTCGTCCACTTTGATATGTCTATGGAATCAGTAGTAACATGTGACGCCAGCGAGCGCGGCATCGGCACGGTATTCGCGCAACGAGCGACCGGCGCAAGTGGCGCAGGCGCCGAGCGAGTCGTAGCCTATGCGTCGCGATCTCTTACACCCGCCGAACGCGCTTACAGTCAAATACAAAAAGAAGCACTGGCAATTATATTCGCGGTAGAAAAATTCCACCAGTACTTGTATGGCCGTAAATTTATACTTCGTACTGACCATAAACCGTTGGTTAGTATTTTCGGCCCCCATGCGAGTATTCCTAATACTACGACGAACCGTCTTCAACGCTGGGCGCTTAAGTTATCTGCTTATAATTTTAAAATAGAGTACATTCGAACTGATAAGAACACAGCTGATATTTTATCTAGACTAATCAAGTCACAAAAAGATGAAGCAGAAACTCAGAAAGAAATATTACCGGAACAAACATATTTACACTTTGCATCTGATGCTTTATTATTAGATAATAAAAAAATAAAAAAAGAAACGGCAATAGATCCCATTTTAGGTCGTGTCGTTAGTTACATTAGAGACGGGTGGCCAGAGGAATTAGAAATTCGAGAATTAAAACCATATGCAAATAGAAAAAAAGAATTGTATTTAGAATTAGGGTGTATCATGTGGGGTCAAAGAGTAGTCATTCCTGCATCGTGCAGAAACAGAGTACTCCAGGAATTGCACGATTCCCATATGGGGATTGTCAAAACTAAGTCGTTAGCCAGAAGTTACGTTTGGTGGCCTGGAATGGATGAGGCGGTGGAGGGCACGTGCAAGTCGTGTGAAATATGTGCGGCAGTGGCCGACGCCCCAGCAGGGCACGCACCACGGCTCTGGCCTTGGCCTGACCGACCGTGGTCACGAATCCATTTGGATTTCCTCGCTATTACAGGCCTAACCTACCTAATAGTAGTCGATGCTTGCTCTAAATGGATTGAAGCGATTAAAATGTCGCGCACTTCAGCAGCGGCAGTTATCATAGTTTTACGCGATATGTGGGCACGATTTGACTTGCCTAAACAAATAGCTAGTGATAATGGGCCGCCGTTCACGAGTATCGAGTTTGAATCCTTTTTAAAGAACAATGGAATCGAACACGTACTGTCGGCGCCCTATCACCCCGCATCCAACGGCGCTGCCGAGAACGCTGTCAAAATATGTAAGCGTGCTATTAAAAAAGCTCTCAAACAAAACGTAAATGTTGATGTAGCTCTTAGTAGATTTTTATTAGCTTACAGAAATACCGAACATTTTTCTACGGGGGAAAGCCCAGCAAAAATATTAATGGGACGAAATTTACGTATGCGGTTAGATCAATTAAAACCAGAAAGATCGAAACGAGTAGACGAGCAACGAGCGCGGGTACAAGATGCCGCAGGCGGCACATATCGCACACTGCAACCGGGAGACCTGGTGTGGTACCGGGACTACCGGGGCCCTGATAAATGGGCACCAGGGCAAATTATAACAAAAATAGGTAGTACAGATTATACGATAAAATCGCACCTTGGAACTGAGACGCATAGACATATTGACCAATTAAAACGTCGAGTTTCTGCCATCAGCCCTGTAGAACTACATAACGAAAGTACATCGGCAATAGGTTGTAGACAGTCGCATAACTCGTCGGGGATGCTCACACCATCACCGAGCGGACTTCATGACGGCGAGACGGGAGCAACGTCACAAGGTAGTTCGCGTGCAGCTCCACGCCACTCCAGCATTTTCGAACCTCCCGAGGAACCTATAGATAGTATGTTAGAGAAATCTAAAAGAAATACCAAAGAGTTAACCAATTTGTCGCAGAATGACAGCCAACATGTTTTACCTGAATTAGAGGGGGGCGCAAGGTACAGACAGCATGTGAGAACTCGCAGGCCTGAGGTATGGATTTAATGAATTTAGGTAAATGTGTATTTTTAAGGTATAAAATAAGGCTGCCTGCCTTACTATGTATTTATATAGATATTTTCAGTGTGCTATATTTCCATGTTTACATTGTTGTTTGTTTACATTGTTATGTTTACATTGTACATAGACTTAAGTAATTAAACATAATATTTAGCTTGTGTAAAGCAGACTAGTAGGAATTAAGGGTGAAGGTGTTATATATTTGTTAGCATACTAGTGGGTAGTGCGTTATGTCACGAGAGGTCAGTCTCCTAATAAACCGCTATAGAAGAGCACGTCTATTATTTACTATCATTGTCGATTTCAATTAATTCCAAATAATCGCTTTCACAAAAATATGAACTCTCGATATCGAACCTATGCCAGGACAGCTTGATATGATTGCCCTGTGGGGCAATTAAAAACCATGTGCAAGATTGATTAGGTTTGTATCTTACGTTTTTGTCCGTAGGATGATTAACTATACCTGCTGATTCTTTGTAAATACCACCACATTCAGTATCAATGGTTGTGAAATTTGCATAATAATAATAATAATAATAATTTTTTATTTGCTTTAAATAGGGTAATATACAATATCGGTGTTAGATTACATGATGGAGTAGCTTAAACCTATTTAGCCATTTTTAATAGCATGCAAATTTATAGTTATGGATATGTTTTTTAGTCCTATTTTTCAGTAGTCAAACTTATTATCAGGTAATTAACTATATTGATTCCATGTAATATTTTAGCTGCAATACACAAGAATTCGACAGGAAATACAAGCCATACATCGATTATAAGTATAATATATTTATAAATATAGTATCTATTCCTTATACTCTAAGAACTCTTTAACACTATAAAATAGTTTCTCTAAAAGCCATTTACGTAATGTTGCTTTGAATCTGTTGAGGGGGAGTTCCTTAATGTGCATTGGTATTTTATTAAAGATTGTTTTGCACATGTTGTAACAATTGTTCAAAAAACGCTGTGTCTTTGGAACAGAGCTTAATATAAGTTTGTTAGGGTTCCGTCTATTCCTCGTTGATATTTCCTTGGCTGTTACGAATAAATTAATGTTCTGTCTCACAAATTTACCTACCTCATATATATAAAGGCAAGGTAAAGGTAGAATGTTCAGTGAACGGAAATATGGTTGACACGATACATCGGGTGCAATGTGGACAAGAGCTCGAATGCATCTTTTTTGGGTAATGAATAATTTATCTATATCCTTACCGTTTCCCCAGATGATTAAGCCGTATCTAAGCACTGATTCGACATACGCAAAGTAAGCGGTGATTGCTGTACTTTGGTTAGCTACTCTAGTCAATCTGTACAAAGCAAAAGCATAGAAGCCAGTGCCAGCCATACTCATATCTGATTTAAACGTGAGATACATAAAATTATGTGAGGATGTTTGTGCGGGTGGCAAGTTTCTCGAACCACCGCAAAACCTTCCCATTAGTGTAGAATTTATATTTGGGCCATCTCTAATTTCAATATTATCATACATACAATTGTATTCTGAGGTGTCTTCAATATCGAAGTCTTGAAATGTCAACAGTATTGCCCTTCCAGGTGCTGTGCTAATGATATATACACATACTTTATTTTCTGAGTAACTAAAAGGATATCCTGGCGATTTTATAACACCACTGTCTCCAAAAATGTCATGTTGACATATTGTTTTATAAGTTAATCTAAAACCTTCAGCAGAAGTCGTACGGTCATATTTGAATTTAATATATAGATTATTTGAAGATGAAATGAAAGTTTTGGGAAAATTCACATTATTTTTTGTTAAATCTCCGCAAAATTTTCCAAAGAGAGGAGACTCAGACGAGGAACCATCGTAAACTTTTAAATAATCATATTTACAACGAGTGGACGTTTCTAACTTGAAACTTTTGAACTCAATTTCAATTTTAGAATCTGGATTAGTCTTTATTTTATATTCGCATACTAAATTATTCAAATATGCTCCATTGTAGGTCGGTGAAACAATTTCGCCACGATCTCTAGTGTAGAAACCACCACAGCCCGGGATGCCATCCATGGGAGCGAATGTTATTTGAAAACCTTTACCGTTGCCATAATTATCGGAGTGAAAGTGAATCAGCATTTCAGAGCCAGATGACTGAATTGGTTGGGGATGGATGGAACTGCAGTATTTGTTAAGCAGCGGATCAGTGGACTGTTCCCCATCGTAAATAGCCAAATAATCGAAACTGCAATTTTCGTGTCTCTCGATATCTAGTTGAAAGAAATGTAACAGAATTCGTTTACCATAAGTAGTTTTTAAATGCCAAAAGCAGTCTCTATTAGGTGAATATTTACCAGGGGAGCCCGGTGAACTAATTTGGCCATGTACAGTTGCATCAATTTCGCCACCACAGGCAGGGGCGACACTATTCCAGTGCAGAGCAAAACCTTCGTCCATTCCATATTAATAAGTTAAATTCTAAAGGCGAATTTCTACCTGTTTGTTACCGCCTATGAAATGAAATAACTAAAAACAGGATTAAATAAAAAAAAATAAAAAATTATGAAGATACAATAATGGTTATTCCCGCGTGATGGTAACCCTATTAGCCGTCATCCATGCGTTGCCCCGAAACTGCCCGCGTGATAGCGATGTCTATTAATTAATAACATTATTTTTTATTTTTTGGGGTAATTTGTATTATCATGGCAACACCGGCCCACACAACACATGTTTAGATAACTGGCCTCACTTTGCTGTTTGCCGAGTTCCGTCTTAACTTTTTTATTTGGTCTGAGTAACAATCAAACAAAGAATGCGCAATAGATCCCTCCGTAAATAAAAAAATATAAATCCGTGATTCCCCTACACTGAGAGGGTTGCCATATAAAAGTACTTGTTTTAGTCTATCAACCGATGACACTGAATGTACCGTCACGCGGATTTGAAAAATTTATATGTAAATTGCTAGTTAATGGTACGCGTTGATTTAGTAAGCTGAAAATATGGTTAATAAAATCTATTATTATAAAAAATCAAAAATGATTTACTTTACCGCGGTTTTTGATGAATTTTAGTGCATTCAATAGGAAATTTCGTGATTAAAAAGAAAAAGTTGTATTTAACATATTTTCGGCTTACTAAGTCAACGCGTACCAAGTTGATTTTATTCGTATAATTGTTAACTATCGATTTACATATAAATTTTTCAAATCCGCGATGACGGGACTTTCTGTGTCACTAGCCTATTTGGTTAACAAAATGAGAGAATTCCCCGACCGTCACTATAATAGCTCGCTCGTGTCACCAGTGTACCGCGACAAAAAAATGAAGCAACCAATGGATGCGTTCTGTTTGTTTGTTTTGAATGTGTTGAAATTTTAATTTGTATATGGTCTTTAGTTGTGCCCCACTTTGATTGATTATAAATATTTAAAAAATATATAATTTATAAGTACTTAGCTACAACATTTTGTTAAAAATGTTAGGTTATTTCTGAGCACGCGGCCTCTTGGGCCGGGGCCCTATTGGGTCGGGGGCCCGTGGCATTTTACCCTATAGTTACGCCCCTGAGTACGACCTTAACAAGCTAACCGAGAAGCTGTCGGCGAGGGTGAAGGTATGGAGGGGTAATTCTTCGTAGGCTTTAATTCATACAGTCTTTGAGAATCACATCAGCCTGTACCACCTAAACCGACAACTTAGAAACGTGAAAATACCCGTCTGCCCGCAATTTGATGTAGCGGGTAATTGAAAATACACGTCCGCCGAAAGGGCTGAAGTACTAGCAGACTATCTAGCTGGCACATTTTAGCCCAATCCCGTACCACCATATCTCTCTGATGTCGTCCGCGAGCACCACGAACATGTGGAGCATCGTGTAGAGCAATTTTGCGCCGGGGCCGCAAAGAGGTTACAGAGGTTGTTACACGCGCTTCCTGAGTGGTTCAATCTGTGGCGCATGGCTGTGAACGTGGATAAAATAGTCGCGCTGCAGGTCGGCCTCAGTTCTGCGACCGGTATTAACATCTCGCCCACCGTTAAGAGCGAAAGTAAGACTTACTATCGCTCAAGATTATCGCCCCTGCATGGTACGCACTCTGCTCTCCAATGCAGAGAAGCCGACTCCAGGCGCTGCAAAATATAACCCTTAGGATGTGCACTAACGCCAGACGATACGTCAAAAACGACGTCATAGCGCGAGATACGCGGGTGAAGTCGGTGCACGAATTTATAGTTGATACGGCGCGGCGCGGAAAATGTTCAACCGCGCCGGTAACTCGTCCCATCCTCGCTTAGTGCGGATTGCACCACTTCACTACTGACCTCCCGACGTCCGGCGTCGAGACGCCCTCCGAGACTTAATCTCAGAAATTAGCGCGGATTTTGCTGCGCCTGGAGGAAAACACTAGCAAAAGCACTAGGAAAGCGCGAGAGATGTGGCATCCGGTTTAGCAAGTCAATCACTTGTATGGAGAACTGTAGGTAGGCTGGATATTCTACTAGATTGGGCCGGAGCCTTACAAACTGGGTTGCTGGGAGATCCGTCCCGGTTGGAGATAAATGATAAAGAGTGGACTGTATAAATAATTATTGTATAAAATGTACAAAGTATATCAAACGGCGCGGGTGTCGCATAGCGTCGGTGTGGGCGAGTGAGGTCGCGCGGGCGGTGGACGCCGCGGGCGCCGCGACGTCCCCGCGCCCCGCGCACCCTCCGTGGCGCGCTCAGCAGCGGAGCGCGACTATGGTGTGGTGTTGCCACCATATACTCCCCGCCTTGAAGTATCTTCAAGACTGGTGATCGGCAGGGGGCATATGGTGTTGTAGGCCCGGCGAATCGTCCCCTTTTGAGTACGAATGTCGGCGACTCTGGCGACGCCGTCTCGCCCCGGCAGGACCCGGAGGACGCGGCCGAGTAGCCACATCAACGGTGGTGCAGTGCTGTCCTTGATCAGGACAAGCGAACCCTCCTTGAGCTCGCCTCGGGATCTGTGCCATTTTGTCTTCCTCTGAAGCCAGAAAATATACTCATTGTGGAAACGATTCCAAAAATGTTGCTTCAGTAGTTCTATGCGTTGGAACCGCTGAAGACTAGTGACATTTCTATCGACGACTCGCGGGTGTGGCAAACATACCAGAGATCGACCAATAAGGAAGTGTGCGGGTGTTAAAGGAGAGAGGTCCGATGGGTCTTGTGAAATGGGAGTAATTGGACGTGAGTTTAGGATCGCCTCTATCTGTATCAAGAGCGTAGCCATCTCTTCAAAGGTTAAATGTGTCAATTCTAAAACGCGTCTAAGATGATGTTTGACTGATTTTACTACCGATTCCCACAGACCGCCAAAGTGTGGCGTGTACGCTGGTATAAATGAAAAGTTGATACCTTGATCGACGAGACACGATGACAATGTAGGCTCTTTGAGAAGCTTTGCCAACTCGTTAAAAGTACCAACAAACGTCGTACCATTGTCGGAGAATACATTTTGTGGCTTCCCCCGGCGTGCTATAAAACGATTCAGTGCTGCAATGAAAGCCTCTTTAGTTAAGTCCGAAACAAGCTCCAGATGCACTGCCTTCGTGGCTAAACACACAAAAACACAAATGTAAGATTTGACTAATCTACAACCTCTACCTTTTCTATCAGCTATCATCACTGGCCCTGCATAATCTGTACCACAGTCCAAGAACGGATATTCTAACTGTACACGTTTATCAGGTAAATTCCCCATAATTGGTTGTACTATTTGACCTCGAAATCTACAGCACTTTATACAAGAGCGAACAATGCGCTTCGCTAGCTTAGTTCCTCCTAGTGGCCAGTAATTATGACGAACTGTAGCTAATAAAAGTTGAGGACCTGAGTGGAGGTATGTTTTGTGAAATGTATCAAATATTAAGTGACATAAACGATTTTTACTACATAGCAGAATGGGATGTTTAACGTTGTAATCGTAGTGAGAATCACTAAGCCTGCCACCCACGCGAATGAGCTTATCGGAATCTATGAATGGAGATAGGGGTAACAGGCGGTTTTTAGCAGGCAATACTTTGCCTGATAACAGCAATTGACGTTCGACAGGAAATGACTCTTGCTGAGCTGAAAGTAAAAGAACAGTCTTTGCAGCATTAAGCTCGGATGTTGATAAATGCCCGCAAAGCTTGGGTGCATTTTTACAATTGTAACTAAATCTTAGAATAAATGCAAGTACGCGTTGTAATTTTATAAAACTTGAGTAATTTTCAACTAACATCAATAACACATTTTGTTCTTTATTTTGTGTTGTTGATATCTGATGTGCATGTATTATATCAGGTAAGTTGAGAAATGTGTTTTTATTTGGCATAGAAGGCCACTGAGATGGGTCTAGTTTTAAGAATGAAGGCCCACTCCACCAAAGTGAGCAGTTGTGTAGTAGATCAGCTCTAAGTCCCCTCGATACTATATCTGCTGGGTTTAATTTAGTAGGCACATATCGCCACTCATGATTACCCTCCTGTATCTCGGCAACTCGATGCCGAACAAAGGTCTTAAGTTGACTGTGAGAGGAAGAAAGCCAGCCTAACACTATAGTAGAGTCTGACCAGCATATACATGTACTAAATTCAAAAGTGACAGATGAAATCACTTTCTCACACAATCTTGCTCCCAATAGAGCACCACACAATTCTAAGCGGGGAATAGTAGTAGGTTTTATGGGAGCTACCTTACTTTTGGAGGCTAAAAGCCGAACACTGACTGTGCCATCACTGGCTACACTTCTCACATACACGTTTGCACCGTATACTTTTTCTGATGAATCCGTGAAAACATGAATTTGAGTGTCAATTGAAAAATTAACTTTAATACATCTGGGTATCTTAAAATTATTTAAATGTGATAGAGAGTGAGCAAATTCAAGCCAAAGTTTTTTAATGTGACATGGTACTTCCTCGTCCCATGAGCATTTGATCAGCCATAGTTGTTGCATCAGTATTTTGGCTTCTACAACACACGGTGAAATGAGACCCAGTGGGTCGAACACCTGGGAAATTGTGGACAAAATAACACGCTTACTAATTTTGTCTGGTGCAGCCACACTATCATGATGAAAGGTGAGCGTATCAGAATGACAAACCCAATTAAGCCCTAAAGTTTTTGACGCTTCCTTATCACTAAGATTGACACAGCTAGACATGTCGTCTTCTTCACAGATTGCATTCAAAATTTGCTTATTATTTGAGTGCCATTTTCGCAAATTAAACTGTGCCGACTTGAGTGTCGTGGTTACGTTCTGACATAGGTCGATGGTGTCGTTTATTGTGTCACCACCTGATAAAAAATCGTCGACATAAAAATCGCGACAAATAGCTCGTTTGGTATTGCTGTTGGAGGAGTCAAGACCTAGCTGCATCAGGCATCTAGTGGCTAAAAAGGGGGCTGATGCTGTACCATATGTCACTGTGTTCAGTGTATATGTCTGAAGAGATTGGGAGGGGTCGAACCTCCACAATATTTGCTGTAACGGTCGATGTAGCTCAGCGATATATATCTGCCGGTACATTTTTTCTACGTCTGCTGATACAACGTATTGATGCTGTCGAAAACGTAACAAAATAGAAATTATGTCATCCTGAATAGTGGGACCAACACGTTGGATGTCATTGAGTGACTTACCAGAGGACGTGTTGGCAGAGGCATCGAACACAACACGTAGTTTGGTTGTGGTGCTACACTCTTTTTCAACCCCATGATGTGGAAGATAACAATATTTAGTGTTAGGTTGTTTTGATGTAGTTAAACTCATATGACCTAAATCTATATACTCTGACATAAATTGTGAATACCGTTCTTTCATACGCGGGCTCCTATCTAACCGACGTTCTAGAGAAAGAAACCTACTCCTAGCTAATGTGTACGAATCACCTAGAGCATCCGTCGACTCTTTTAGAGGCATAGACACTATGAAGCGACCAGCCGTGTCACGTTTAACAGAATTAATGAACTCTTGTTCACACGCGTGCTCATCTGCAGTGTATTCGTATCGTGATGGGATTGTGTCTATTTCCCAAAATCGAGTTAGGTCGACGTTGTTTTGTATTTCGTTACTAAACATACACACATGTTGCTTAAGACCGGGTTGAGCTATGGCGCCTGAAACTACCCATCCGAGTCGAGTTTCAAATAAAACCGGCTTATTTTTACCTAATTGAATGCGATTTGTGCCGATCACGTTCCAAAAGATGTCTGCGCCTACTAGAATGTTAATGGCTGACGGTATATTGAAAGTTGGATCAGCTAAGCAAACCCCAGACGGTATTTGTATGTTTTGAGTGTCTATGTATGTGTGTGGCAGCAACGAAGTTATGTTTGAAAGTACGTAACAGTCAATGTTCGTCCTGTAGCCACTACTATAAGACTCAAATGTTATCGAGCAAGATTGTGAACTACTAGAGATTTGATTATTGATACCTGTCACCTTTGAACACGTAGCATGGGTAGATAGATTCAGCTTACTACAGAGGTCTTGTGTAATAAAGTTCCCGGTGCTGCCGTTGTCTAGCAAGACTCTAGCACGGTGCGGCCGCCCGTGGATGTCGAACACCTTGACCAACGCTGTGGATAGCAAGATATTGTTTTTATTGGAAATGGACTCATATTGTGAATGATCAGCTGATAAAACAATACTATCGTGAGAGATGGGTTCTTGCCGAGGTGAGTCAATATGAAGTAGAGTGTTGTGTTTAAGCTTGCAATATTTGCAATGACTCAATGGACATTTAGACTCATAGTGGCCAGACCTGAGACAATTTTTACATAGCTTAAGTTCGATGACCTTTTGTATGCGTGTTTGTACAGGCATTTGTCGAAAAGTGTCACAATTGTATAAGGGATGACTTGACTTTTCACATAATAGACATGCTACTGAATTTTTAGCGCCTTTACCTGTCGATACTACAAAACTTTTTGGTTTTTGAAGGAAGGAATTTTCTGGTTTTCCTTTAGAGCTCCTAGCTTCTTCGAGTGTCTCCAAAAGATCAGCCCTGTTCATCAAAAAAGTTAAAAAAATATCTAAATTAGGTGGTTCACTACGATTATTCCGATACTCCTCCCATTCTCTGTTGGTGGTCATATCTAGCTTAGTGGACATTAAATAAATGATTAAAGTATCCCAATGTTCTATAGGTTGATCAAGGGTCGCTAACGCGCGTAGATTTTTATTGGTAATATCTATTACGTAGCGCAAAGAGCTACTAGACTCCCTCTGTATGGAATTTACATTAAAAAGTGCTCGGACATGATTATTGACTAATAAGCGTTTGTTATCATACCTCTTGCATAACAATTCCCAAGCAGCTGTATAATTACTGGCTTTGAAGTCTAAGCTTTTAATTACTAAAGCTGCACTACCCTGAAGACAAGCGCGAAGATAATGAAACTTGTTTATGTTATCGATATTGTTGTTAGAATGTATTATTGATGTAAATTTGTCCCTGAATTCCAACCATGTTTGTAAATTTCCTTCATAGGAGGGTAAACTGATCTTTGGGAGGCGTACAAAGTTATTGTGTTTATGTGTATGTGCATCTAAAGAGCTTACCTCGGTACTGTGCATCGAGAGGTTTGCTGACTCGGCCGCAGAAGCTGAGTCGCGCAAGCCCTTAGCAAGGCCAATCGCCGTGTAGTATTGACCTTCGAATGCATCTCGTTCCTGGTACCTGACCTCTGGATCGTCAGAAAGCTCCTCAATTTCACCTTGAAGCACATCAAAGTCCGTATAAAGCAACTCCATTCTGTCAAGCCGCGTTTTAAGCTCGTTAAGGACATTGGGTTCGCTAATTGCAGTGCTATCTTTAATAATATTCAAATAATTGCAAAATGCAGTTAATTTACTTTTAAAGGTGCCTCGTTTTTTAACTAATTGCGTGATTTTTGATTCAGCCATCGCTAAGCCTTAAAGATAAATTGATTTCTAACTTAAAAAAAAATGCTTACTGTGTTCAAGAAAGATACAAAAAAAATAAAACGAATTAATAAATATATGCAAAATGAAACGCCTGACACGAAGTATTAGCAAGCAATAAATAATACGTGTCCGTTAGCTATAGCAGAAGCGATAAGCTGTGCGCAGGAAACTGTTTACCGTTACGTCGAGTAGTGCCGCACTACCGACCTATAACAAAAATAAAAAATGTTAACACGAAGAAAACTATACGTTGTAAATATGTTTTTAAGATTTACTAAGCGTTTAATACACTACTAAATTATATTATATTAAAAATAAGAAATGATTACGATTAATTATGATTATGCAGTAAATTCGATATAAAATGACAAGTGAATGAATGAAACGAACTAACTACGATGAAATTAATATATGTACTATTATTATACGTTGATTCTAAATTGTTCCTATGTAACTAACTACAATGGACTACTATGACTACTACTAACGTAGTGATTTTGAAAATTTAACGGCTAATTTTGTTTAATGTAAATTGCTATGAAGATGATGGAAACCACTAATGATAAAGATGAAATAGTGAAATGAAATGGTAATGAGTTGTGAAAGATGAATAGATAGAAATTGGATCGATCTCACGGTTTTTTGGCACTATCCGTGTTGTCTTGTAATGCTTAATTTTCTATCTTGCTCGTCACTATCACTGATGCACTGTTGTTGATGCGATGTCACCGCTTTAGACCCGATGATATTATCCGGAACACTTCAATTTGATAGACGAATCTGATGATTGTGCTGGTGACAATGAATTCGTCGACCGTTGACCGTTGAGTCATCCGTTGATGGCGTCGAATTTTTGTTGTTTGCCTTGTTGTCGAAGGACCAATAGATTGGGCCGGAGCCTTACAAACTGGGTTGCTGGGAGATCCGTCCCGGTTGGAGATAAATGATAAAGAGTGGACTGTATAAATAATTATTGTATAAAATGTACAAAGTATATCAAACGGCGCGGGTGTCGCATAGCGTCGGTGTGGGCGAGTGAGGTCGCGCGGGCGGTGGACGCCGCGGGCGCCGCGACGTCCCCGCGCCCCGCGCACCCTCCGTGGCGCGCTCAGCAGCGGAGCGCGACTATGGTGTGGTGTTGCCACCATCTACATTCAATCAGAGCGCTGCCTGTGGGATCCTTCGGGAAACGTCCCACAGGAACCAACAAATGTCCTCAGGCGGAAACTGCGATGCCTAGGAAAGTAGGGACACCATAAACACAGCAGAAAACTAAAATGTACTACTCGTTCCCGAAGCCTAGTATAGTCCCGTTAAAAGGAATGGTGCATTGACAGACAAGGTGTGTCCACCATTTATAAGCGTAATAATCTCTTAACTAAGTCGTACCTACTGTTTCAAATGTAACTTGTTTTTACTCTTTCTAAACTAGCCTTACAAAATCCGTATTGTATACGCTGTGCCAGGAAATAGTACATTATGGTACAAGTGATTACCACTGAGGCGCCATTGAGACCCGAGCCGAGGTGAGGGTCGAGGACGGTAATCATCAATACACACGTGTATCATACGACGTTTTTCAACACACTTGCGAAGAAAATAATAGTCAAAAATAATTTTATATAGTAGATAAATAGTTTATTTAGAGAAACAATTAGTAAATGTGCAGTTAGTAAAATTCACACTCAAAACTCGCTCAGTTACCACTGTGAAGTTGTCCACGAGCTTTGAACTGTATGAATATGCTTTATTGCAAACCACTTTTAACAAACTAACGCGAGTTTTTAAACTATAAGAAATGATTAACACAAATCTTATAGCCAATTGCTCCAAAACGACACGGATTCCTTAAGTTTTCAAAATGCAAAATAAGAATTCACGGAATATATCACTCTAACGAATCAGTTGAGCAAATGTGTCTCCGTCCTTCTCGGAAAATCCTTTTATAGCTCGATTCCCCATCTCTACTTTTACATAAAAAACATTGCTTCGTCCTAAAAATAGTGGTATTTCACGACGTTCAATGTTTGACGGTTCCGTACACATTATCCATTTCAGACTAAGCATTTACAACTAGCTTAACTTACCAAATGATGCATAATTCACATACATGCTAATTAACTCTGATTAGTAACAAAATTAGGCATTCTTTTTAATACCCGACAGGCCCCAGACAAAGTCTGTTCGTCACGCCTGAAAACTGTTTTCCAGGGCAAAGGTTGCGTCGTCCCAATTGCAATTCTATTTATCCTCAAACATCTATTATCTCGTGGTGATTTATTTTTCGTTAGATCTTTAAACCTTCGTATTTAATGTCTAATTCCAAATTCAATCAAAACATCGTCCCATTTTCAAATTGTACAACGGATCCCTGATTAGTTATTATATTCTCGGCTCCCCCAACGTCAAATCTTAAAAAAAAACTTAACGGATACCACATGTGATCCAGCCTCTTGCTTCAATCGTAATCCTTACATTAGTTCTGGATTCTCCTCTTTCAAATACCATTATCTTTGTTTTCTTCGCATTCAGTAGTTAGCCTTTCTCCATACATTCGTCTTTTATCGTTGTGACCAGTGTTTGCAGTTCAGATGGTGTATCTGCTAATAGCACGACATCGTCTGCATACAGCAGACAGTTCACCTAAATAGAGGTAATGTGAATAAAATAACAATAATAAAATAACAAAAATCATTTATTGAATGCTGCGTAGCAGGATATTATAAATACCTTATGAATACTAAAAATGTACACGTAGGATACATTTTACAATAATTTGAAATGTGACATGTGCATTGTAATTAAAGAGTGATACAAGTTGTAAGTTAGCCGTGAAGTAGGCATTGCGGATATTAGTTTATTGAAAACTTTATTTTAAATGCTTATTAGTTGCAAAACTTCTCCGTTCTACAATGAAAATGTTAATAAAAATATTTATCTCTAATAGTGTAATTAAATTTACCAACAACCATTGGCTACAGAATAACAGTAACTTTTTGATAGAATTAAATGTGACTTAATTGCACTGAGTAAATACGTTATTGAAACGCGTGCGTAAAGACGAACGAAGAAACTACGGATTGAGATCTTATTACAATTATATAATTTTTATAATTGTAATAAGAAAGAATTACTCCATGACGAATAAAAAAGAAAGAGGATCTGGACTTTACCCAGTATGTTATGACGAATTGGATTATGATGTAATGATAGAATAAGAGCACTCATTTTCAAAATGCTAGACTGAAGTTAATGATGTGAGGAATTCCCTACGATGTGATTATTTTTATATTTTAAAATTAAATCTAGAGTTTGCTCGTAAGACGTGAACAGACGCACACTTTCGTACAGCGGAGTTCCAATACTAAGAATGAAGGAGAGAATACTGACATTCGAACAGAATCTACGTGGGATTCATTTGAGAATAAAAAAAATATATATGTGTATTATGACGTTTTTCCTAATTAAATGTACGATTTAAAAATATTCTTAAATACTTTGAGTAATTAAAGGATACTTGATAAGCGCTACATAGTTTCATTTATTTACGGTACACCTACAAATGCTGCAATCCATCCAGTCCCCCCATTATTCATAGTGGTTATGAAGACTATCTTTATGTAGTTGTCTGTGCTGGTATAGTCAGCCGGCATATCAGAGCAGTAGTTGGATATCACAGTGCCGCTTCTATCGACCAACTGCAAATAGTTATTGTCGCAATCTCTCCCCAAATCGAAAACACTAAAGTGTAAGTACAAATGTGTATTATGAGGCGTTTCGAGCTCCCACTCACAAGTCTTCTTATGACGATAAACATTCGGGTAGAATGGACTCGTGACAACACCTTGCTCATTTAGCAAGTATCCTCCGCAACCCTGACCTTTGTCAGTTATCATGTAATTTAAATCATATGTGACCTGATCTGCTCCATGATAATGATTATGTAATAATATGTATCGACCCGACGAGAACACTGGTTTATTATCCGCGTCCTCTGTTTTAATGCTAATTAATTTAGTTAATGTAATTTCTTTGCCATCATATATGTCGAGGTATACGTTAGTATTCCAATAGGAGGGCACTGTCATTAGGAAATACATGGATATAGTAAAATTTTCGGGTGCAGTTATTAAGGTATAACAGTCACCCGATCCAGAATCGACATAGTCATAATTATTTTTTATTCTTCCATAGCTCTCAGTGTAGTTTCTACCACAGAACCCAGTAGTTGCTATCTCAATTTCCATGCCTTTGTAAATTCTAGAGGTTGGATCTGGAGATGTTTGTAAAGTTATTGTCGCTCTTCCCGTAACATAAATATCAATTTTTTTGTTGATTCCACACAACACAAGCTCTTTTGGGGAACTTAACTCATAAAAGTTAGACAATTGGCTCATGTAATGCATAAATGAATTCGAATCTCTATCCATAATATATTCAGTTCCAATGCTCGTATTATGCGAGGTGATTTGGCTTGTTATTATTAATCTATCTTTGTCACACGCTGCAGCGGTTGTACCAGGTTGTATGTCTAGAGTGGTAATAGTTATGTGTATCATAGTATATTCAGCTTCAAAATGATACACACAGTGAAGACCACGAGCAATCGATCCCGAGTCGTAACCAGGAGATTTTAAACGCTGTGCCTCACGGGACACGGTAAATACAGATTGACCACATAGAGAAGGCTGGGAAATTAAAATTGCTTCAAAGCCCTTACTAGATATTTCGCCATCAGTAGATAATCTGACACTCATCAAGTTTTTGGAGGTAATAAGTTCATGTGGCGTTGTATGACCACAGTAGGTTCCTATTACTAAACTGTCAGGATTTATACCATCTCTAATTTCCACGAGATCACAGCTACATTTACTATATCCTACGGCTGTTTGGTTTAAGTTTTCGCATGGTGCAATATGAAACGAGGTAAATGTAATTTTTATCACGTAATCGGCTGGAGCTATAATACTCCAATGACAATCCATATAGTTTTCGTAAACAACCTGAGAATCAATAAATGGTGATTTTAAAGCGTATGAAGACGAAGACGTCATATTAATTTTACCTCCACATCCAACAGATTCAGAATAACTAAAGAATACTTCTGACTTGAAACCCTTGTACTGTCCGACGCCATTGGTAATAAACTCTACGGTCATAGTATTGCCTCGAGTTCTAAATACAGTGGTGGAATTGTCATGACCGCAAATTAATGCTAATCGTTTATCCGCAGCAATTACTAAGCCTTCGTATGCTGCTATGTAGTCACTATAACAAGAATACGTGAATTCAATGTCAATATAAAGGAATTTAAGAATGACTACTTTATTTTTGGGGGCTTCAATGAGCCATGTGCAGTTTACATTCTCGTCGTAGGTTTCAAAGGGACCATGGGAAATTACCGTAGATTCGTTAATTAATCCGCCACAGGTATATGTAGAATACGCTATTTTAAACCCTTTTTTCTGTAAGTATATGTCCGATTGGAAAATTATTTCTATGTTACTATATGTATGACTCATGGGTGGAATATTTGTTCCACAATATACATCGTAAGAAGATTCGTATTCATACTGCGCAGATATAGACAAATTATCATTTTCACAGCCGGGATATGGACCTTCTAACTCAAACTCTAAAAATTTAAGTAATACTCTTTGTTTATCTGTCGATATTTTGTATGTGCATGTCATAGACGGCCAATAAGTAATTGGATAGCCAGGGCTATATATGTATTGTTCGATTGAAGTTGCATTGTAGATCCCTCCACAAATCTGCATCCAGTGAGCTTGGAACCCATCTAAATTTGTGTCACTGTCCGTACGTAATACAACTTTCATACGATTTGACGTAGAGTTGTAGACTGGTGGCAAATCACGACCACATAATCTCGCAACTTCGATAAATGTCTCTCCTCTCCAATCATAAATTATAAGCACGTCTTTAGTACAGTTAGGTTTTTTTTCAATAACGAATCGGTTTATAAACTGGAGCGATATTCTGAAACCCAAACTTGTTCTCATTTCCCACACACACTCCAGGTTACTTGAATAACTTTGAGGGTAGTTTGGTGATGCAAATGTGGTTTCAAATGTTGTTAAAATTCCACCACATTCATTTATCGCTGTCCTTACCATTACTTTAATTTTGTTGTCGCTCTTTACATTGGAATGATATTCTATGTAAAAATGGCTGTAAGGCAATACAATCGGATTGTCTTGCGCCTTATCTTTACAATAATCTGTAATGCTAAGCATTTGATTTCTAAATCCTAATGTGCGTTTTACTTTAATGAACTCATTGGCACAGTTTAATTGAAAATGTCCTTCAAGTTTTATTTCTGCTTTGTTACCTGATGGAACTATAATCACCCAAACACAATCCACTGAGTCATTATATGAATTTGGAATGTCTATTACATTAATAGGGTTTTCGCTGATATGTATAATTCCGCCACATGGCTGTAATTTCCAACGTAAGTGAAAGTTTAGAAAGCTCTGTTTATCTTTTATTGCCTTGAAATCAATAGCAGATGATGGTAGTCTATAGGTAAATTCACCTTTGCAAACTTTTTCTTGATATTTTAATTGTTTGCCGTACACGCTGCCACTAATATATAATTTTGGATCAAAATATCTGCACCGCGATTCGGTTGCAGATGAGTTGATATTAGCCGTAATTAATATTGTTCTGTATATGCTGGAATTAACTAGTAAATTAGAGTTATCGTCATAATGCCACTCGCAAGCGTAAGATTCATCAAGTATCGGTGAACTCAATTCTCCTACATCTCCGCTTAGAGATCCTCCACACAGAGATGGTTCATTTGAGCTAAATCTAGCCTTGAATCGATGAGAAGTACGTCGGTAATGAGAATTTCCTATAAAAATTGCAAGTTTGTTACCTGATGATTCAAATGTGGTATTATTTCCTGATCTCTCATCGTAGTTAGAAAAATATGCTATAGTACTTTCAAAACTTAAGTCGTTGTATATGCCTACTCTATGCTTTTGTATACCAGCATCAATAATTTCCAAGGTTATTCGTCGAGTTTGATTAGGGACAGTAATACGCCAGTGACAGTATTGTATAGAAGTTTCACGAGGATACCCTGGAGTAGTTAAATATCCTTCTGGTGTGTTGATTCTGCCTCCACAAGATACAATAGATGAATTATATGTAAATCTGAATCCTCGGAAATGTGACATTGGTAGATATGTATTTGTTTTACCTAAATTTAGTGTAATAGAAATATTATTACCACTTGTTACAATAACTGAACTGTCTAACTTATCTTCATTGCAGAATGTTTTAATTGGACTCAAAGTATTATTAAATGGTAGATACTCTTCTATAGTAACTTTGGAAGCACATGGCGATTGTGACTCCGGTAAATCTATATCTTGGGGTCTTATCATCAAAGTATTCATATCCCGGCCAATAACAATCCATTTACAGACAACTCCAGCAGGTAAATGTAAAATAGGATAACTCGGCGAAGACACTTCTCCATCACTAGCGCGAATAGTACCACCGCATACATCAATAGATACATTAGCTTTGAAACCATTATTTGGCTCCGATCGTTGGGTCATGTATTTTATATATATGGCATTACTGTTGGATTTAATAGACCCTGGCTTATCATGGCAATATTTTCCTATAACTGGAGATACATCTGAGGCACCCTCATGAATTTCGATGAATTCTGAAGTACAATCATCTTTCGAATCTAAATCAAATCTATCTATAAAATCTACTCTTAAACGTTCACCAGGTGGTCCAGTAAATACCCAATTACATTCAGAATAAGGATCAGGTATAAAAGGATAATTTGGGGAACTTATTGTTTCCCATGAATGACCAACATCTAAGTTAGATGTTGCACCGCAATTAATACTTTGCTCCTCGTACCGTAATTTGAAAATTTGATTTTCTGTAGGTAATTGCATGATGTCGCCAATATAAGTCACGAATAAATTGTTACTCGAGGTAACTAATTCATTATTTTTATCTTCGTGAGAGAAGCCACAGTATTTACCATTTCCAAGTAACGGAGCTTCAACAGAATCGCCATTACGCAAAATAACATACCGCTTGCAATCGTTATCCCCATTCGTAATATCAAAACTTTCAAATTGTATCTTAATAAGGCGTCCTGGCCTAACTTTTACTTTCCAATTGCATCTTGTTGTAGACTCAAATACGTTGTTATGAAAATCAGATATAGTTGGTCCAATATTTCCAGATAAGTCAGTGATATCTCCGCCACATACAGATTTGACTATACCTTGAAATCCTTTTTTTGTGATTGATGAGTCTGTGTGAAACTTAATTTTTATATACGTGGAAGCCTCGAAATCTTGCGTTACGTGTTCTTGAAGGCATACATTTTTAACCAACTTCCATTGTGCTGGAATATTTGATGTATAAATAGAAACAGAGTCAGCAAAACACAAATTGGTCTCTTCTATATTTAAATCGGTAAAATGTAATAATAGGTGTCTACCAGCAGTTGCTTTATATATCCATTCACAACTCAACTCATTATCGTAATCATTAGGATAATTAGGTGATACAAATATAATTGAATGTCCAGGTAAAATAACTTCTGTGCTATTGGTGCCACAATTATTGTTGTTATCGCCTGCATCTATATTTTTATCTCCTTGAGTCCATCGAAGGTGGAAAAGGGCTTCAGAATTTAGCTCACGTACCGTCAATTTTATATAAACCGCATTTGATGAAGTCTGTATAACTTCGGTGTTATCTCTTAATATGCCACAAAGCTGTTTTAATAGTGGCGCCTCATCATTATGGCCATCATAAAAACTCAAGTTATCAGAACATGCATCTCCATGGGTGTGTATAACCAATTTGTCGACATCAAGAGTAATAATCTGGTTTCCACTAGTAATGCGCCACCAAAACTCGCCTGGTTTATTGTAGGGATTAGGAAATAGAGGTGAAGCAATTTCACCACTTTCCAAACCAGTAATATCATTTCCAATTAAAAATCCGTACCGTATTAGGAATCCCTTACCTGGACTTTTATTATCACTGTGAAATTTAATGTACACTTCAGAGGCAGTTGTAGTGTTTGTTGGTACTATATTGCCACAATAAACACCTAATACACTGCCACTTCCGTTATGTTCCCGAATTTCCAAGTAGTCCTTATTACATTCTTCAGAGTCTTCCATATCAAAACTTTCGAATACAACATACACTTTATTACCGGGTGAAGTACTTAGTGTCCATTCGCAATCAACGCTTACAGGATATGGTAGGGGATAGTTCGGAGAAGCAAGAGCGCCATCCTCTGAGGTTAAAGTACCTCCACATGCAGTAGTGGTAGCAGTATAATGTGCTGTAAAATATCCTGTTATTTTATCTTCATTGGTACCGAGTATGACGGTAATGGCACTGCCGTGGCTAACAATCATTGGGGGTATTGTACTTCCACAGTATTCATCAATTAGAGGAGCGTTTTCATCATTACCATCAAGAACTTTAAGAAAAGTGGACGGGCATCTTTTATTTCCTAATGAATGATTCCCATCGAGAACATTGCTGTGTAGGGCCAAGTGCGTAATAGTCAAGGAAATCTTTTGATCCGCCCCTGGAGCTAGTATGATCCACATACAACTGAAATTAGAATAGCTAATAAACTTATTATTTGTTATTAAACCTTCTGTCTCCGCTGTAATGACAGCGCCACAAGTCATATTAAAATTAGCTTTAAAACCTTTAGCGGTTCCTCGACTATCAGATATGAATTGCAATATTAGGGTGTTACTTTTTGATACGAAATAGCGCTCTTTTGAATTAGGACAAATCATGTGTGTATAGTTTGAAGTGTAAATATTTACGTCATCATATAGTTTAATAAAATCAGTGCAAGATGTGATTTCGTTGTCGTAAACTGAATCTGAGTATAAATCTAACGTCGTGAACTGAATTTCTATTCGGTGGTTTTGGGGAACCATTATTGACCATGTGCAATCCAAGTTGTTATCATAATTTTTTGGGAAATTTGTAGAAGTAATGACCCCAGAATACGAGTTTATTACGCCACCACATACCGATTTCACCGAAGTAAATTGTGAAACGAAATGTACATCTTTTAATGCTGAAGTTTTAGTCAATCTCACTACTAAGAAATTGGTACTTGATTGTAGTGTTACACTACCCTCATGACAAACTTTGGAAAGAAGCGGAGAGTAAATAGTCGGTCCATTATAAACTTCAATAGCATCAGAAGTACAGTTCATTGTGCTATGCACATATATTTTGGTAAAAGTTAAGTAAATGCTGGTACCCTTAGGTGTTTCTATTAACCATTCGCATTCTAATGGATCACTTGATGATAAAGTTTTATCCAAGGACCCGTAGCGTTTTTGTAAATGCCCACCACAACCATAACTCACCCATTCTAACCGGAACCCAGTATGAGCTATCAAATAACTAGTTACAAATTTGATTTGTAGTGAATTACTAGACGAGCTTAAAGGTTTAGGCAATGACGACCCACAGTGTCTCGCTGAAATACCGAAATCACTATTAGGTTCTTTGATCTGTAAATAATCTTTATCGCACTCAAGTGATCTGCGTGTTGATATCCACCATCGCCTAGATGGTGCGTACGGTTTGTAAATATCAAAATGTGTGAATGTTACGTTTATTTTATTACCTTTAAGAACATTTATAGTCCATAGACAATTTAAATTCAACGGGTAGTTACTGGGATAATCAGGGCTTTCTATAACTCCATAAGTTCCAGTAATATTATTGTTACAAACTGTTTCGTAATTGAGCAGAAATCCTTTGGCATTTGTGACGAAATCGGATCTGAATTTAACGAATGCATAATTAGTAGAGGTTTTGATACTAGGCATTCCAGGTGTCATATGGCAGTGCCGTCCCAGACTACGGGAACTAGCATCTCGGCCGTCGAAAATTTCGACGTAATCATCCATGCAAGTTCTCGTAACTTCTAAATCCAATTCATAGAACGTAAATTTTAGTCTTGAAGCATGGCTAGTGACAATCCTATAAAAGCATTCTGAGTTTTCGTGGTAGTTATTGGGATAGTTAGGAGACGATATAGACCCCTTAGAACTAGTCAACGTGCCTCCACAGCCTTGTATTGTACCATCCCATTCGATCTTAAAGCCGGTACCGGTCAAATAGTAATCTGAATAAAATCGTAAATATATTGAATTAGATATAGAAATGATTTGTTTCCATTTAAAAGATCCACAGTATTTATTAATTAAAGGAGAATTTGCAGATGCACCATTTCGTACTTCTAAATAATCACCGAGATCACATTTATTTCTTATAGGCCTTTCCAAATCAAATTGAGAAATGTTAAGTTTTATTTGTTGTCCTGTTAGTACGTTGATTATCCAAGTACAATCACGATTAGGTCCATATGCATTAGGCCAACCCGGAGAATATATTATACCATGTACTCTAGCATAGGTTCCACCACAGTGACTTCTTTCATCAAGAAATGAATATGACAAAGAAAACCCCTCCCCAGTAAAACTTAGGTCACTGCTGAATTTTATTTCCAGCCGATTGGCAGTCGTCGTCAGGGCTGGAGGCGTAGTAGTTCCACAAAATTTACCAAGGCTATCTTGTTTACTATCATTGTCGATTTCAATTAATTCCAAATAATCGCTTTCACAAAAATGTGAACTCTCTATATCGAATCTATGCCAGGACAGCTTGATATGATTTCCCTCTGGGGCAATTAAAAGCCATGTGCAAGATTGATTAGGTTTGTATCTTACGTTTTTGTCCGTAGGATGATTAACTATACCTGCTGATTCTTTGTAAATACCACCACATTCAGTATCAATGGTTGTGAAATTTGCATAGAAGCCAGTGCCAGCGATACTCATATCTGATTTAAACGTGAGATACATAAAATTATGTGAGGATGTTTGTGCGGGTGGCAAGTTTCTCGAACCACCGCAAAACCTTCCCATTAGTGTAGAATTTATATTTGGGCCATCTCTAATTTCAATATTATCATACATACAATTGTATTGTGAGTTGTCTTCAATATCGAAGTCTTGAAATGTCAATAGTATTGCCCTTCCAGGTGCTGTGCTAATGATATATACACATACTTTATTTTCTGGGTAACTAAAAGGATATCCTGGCGATTTTATAACACCGCTGTCTCCAAAAATGTCATGTTGACATATTGTTTTATAAGTTAATCTAAAACCTTCACCAGAAGTCGTACGGTCAGTTTTGAATTTAATATATAGATTATTTGAAGATGAAATGAAAGTTTTGGGAAAATTCACATTATTTTTTGCTAAATCTCCGCAAAATTTTCCAAAGAGACGAGACTCTGTTGAGGGACCATCATAAACTTTTAAATAATCATATTTACAACGAGTGGACGTTTCTAATTTGAAACTTTTGAACTCGATTTCAATTTTAGAATCTGGACTAGTCTTTATTTTATATTCGCATACTAAATTATTCAAATATGCTCCATTGTAGGTCGGTGAAACAATTTCGCCACGATCTCTAGTGTAGAAACCACCACAGCCTGGGATGCCATCCATGGGAGCGAATGTTATTTGAAAACCTTTACCGTTGCCATAATTATCGGAGTGAAAGTGAATCAGCATTTCAGAGCCAGATGACTGAATTGGTTGGGGATGGATGGAACTGCAGTATTTGTTAAGCAGCGGATCAGTGGACTGTTCCCCATCGTAAATAGCCAAATAATCGAAACTGCAATTTTCGTGTCTCTCGATATCTAGTTGAAAGAAATGTAACAGAATTCGTTTACCATAAGTAGTTTTTAAATGCCAAAAGCAGTCTCTATTAGGTGGATATTTACCAGGGGAGCCCGGTGAACTAATTTGGCCATGTACAGTCGCATCAATTTCGCCACCACAGACAGGGGCGACACTATTCCAGTGCAGAGCAAAACCTTCTTTGTTCACATTGGTATCCGATCGAAACCAAAAGTATAAATTATTGTGATTTGAAAGAAAATGCCCCCCTTTAGGAAACTCGGTACCACAAAATCTTCCTATCAATTGATCGGACGAACTTCGCCCATCGTGTATTTGTAAAAAATCGTATTGACACTCGTTTGAAAATTCTAGATTAAATTTACTAAAAGTAATATTTATTACCTTGTTTGGGTCTGTGTGTATTATCCAAGCACATTTAGAATTGTTTTCGTAACTTGAGTTGGTCATAGGATAGATAATACTTCCTTCCTCAGAGTCTAACACACCACCACAATTTCTAGCACGTACCTGACATAGCGAACCAGTGTATTGTGCGGGACACTCGCATCTGTAATTCGCCGGTGTTGTATCGTCAGGATGACACAGCCCTCCGTTGTTACATGGTTTGGTTGCGCAGGGGTCGGCAATACTGTTACAGTGAGCACCTGTGAATCCTCTAAAGCAGAGGCAAGTGTAACCCCTTCGCAGCTCGTGGCATTGCCCGTGCGTGCCACAAGGGTTAGCCTGACAACTTTGGATAGAAATATTTCCAGTTGAGATGTAACATCCGTGAAGTCCGATTCCATCTCCATCCATGCCGGAAGGACACATGCACTGAGATATTTGTCCTCCCAATGATATATTATCGATGCACTGAGCAGACGGATGACATCCTCCATGATTGATACTGCAGGAGCCTCGCCAAGAACACGTTTTTCCGTCGCCTATATAACCTGGAGGACAAGGGCCGCATATACGAGATCCGACAGTATTGTGGCAAGAAACCATTGGGCTACAGCCGCCGTTAGGAATAGTTATGCATTCATCTATGTCCGAACAGGTATATCCATCTCCTTCGTAGCCGTGTGGACACCTGCCGCATCGGAACGATCCTGGAAGATTTATGCATTGTACCTTAGGATTAACTGAGCAACGAGCACCTAGAGCTGTATCACATTCATTGACGTCGGTCAAACAAGCAAAACTAGTTCCATTTGTAGTCCACCCTTGGTCACATATGCATTTGATACTGTTACCAGACGTAACGCAACTGCCGTGACCGCACATCTCGAAATTGCCTCCAGAACAATCTTTCTCTCTCCTTGTGCAATGTAGACCATACCATCCTGACCTGCATCGACATTCGTATGTGCCCGGTTTGTTAATGCAATCGGCTCCATTTTGACAACCTAGATCTGTACCGGCAAAATTGCGACATTCGTTTACGTCGACTTCGCAGTTTCTTCCTTCCCAGTTTGCTAGACACAAACAGTGATAGCCATTCATTAAATTTAAACATGTTCCTCCATGTTGGCAAGTTTGTGACTCACATTCGTCCCGGGCATAGTTATTCATTCGATTTTGTAGATTATTGATTCTGGTCGTTAATCTGTTGATTTTTGTCCAAATGAGTGATATATTACTAAGTAAATCGCCGGAAGACACCACAGTTTGGCTCTCTAGTAGTGCTAGTCTATGCAGGATACTCTGTGGTCCATTCTTAAAGTTTTCGAATCCATCAATTTGTGAGTGCTGGAATTGCCCTTCACTCATTGTAGCGATAGTAACATTGAGTAAATTTACATCTCCGACGTACACACTTGATTTAGGTCCATTTGTAACAAAATATATATTCTTGTCCTCAGCTGGTTCTAAAATGAGATGTCCATTTCTGCTTTTGATCTTGGGTCGGTCATTATAGACTTTACAGTTAAGATGTGCAAATAAAATTGTTAAAAAACAATAATACGTTAAAACTTTCTTCATGTTTGTCCATGCGTCACCGGCACAAAAAATAACTGTAGACTGAATTCACAATTTATGAAATATTATATGATTGCCGATAGGAGCGATATTATTATACGCCCCCTAAAAATGAAGATCATGTGACATTTCGAATGACTCGTCATGATAAATGAACATGTGGTAAAACAAAATGATAAGGTATTTTAATAAGGCACTGATTTAAAAGCGGCAGTTGTATATTGTAGTTTTGACGAGTTAAAAATTACAAAATACATATTTATTAACAAGTTCGGCAGATAAAACTTAGCAGTAAAATAAACAAAACTGACTCATAAAAAATAATGAAATGGGTAATTAAATAAATATAGAGCAGTAAAATAGCAAAACGGGCAATTACGTCTGGGTAGTTAACAAATCGGAATTAGTCGGTAAGAAATCTCATTCTAAGCAGTTCTATAAACAATGATAAACAAATGCAAAAACGCACAGTGCGTAACGTAATAAAGGAAAATATTTAAGTATGGTGTTATATTTTTTTTTTTCCAGAAAATTTAAGTTATGATAAATGAAATGACTTTCGCTTTGATATAAAACAAATTAAACGCTACGACAATGATAGGTACTTTTAATTTGGTAGGGTTGATACATGTAAAAATAATAGCGAAACGAAATTTGTTTAGAGGCTAAAATTAACTAATTGTATAAAAAGAGCGGGTTTGGCTTTCAATGCCCGGCCTCACTTCCTTTATTGTCCGAGAGTTCTTGACTTCAACTGGAGGCACGGCGTACTTCAAGCGTATGGACACGCCAATTATATGCCTACACACATACATTTTATAAAAGTTTGGGCAAGTACAGGGTCCAAGAAGGGTCCCAATGGACTGGGGACGCGCAGTCATCGTACCCTTGTATAAAGGCAAGGGATCACGCATGGACTGCGCCAACTATAGGGCCATCAGTTTGATCAGCTTAGCAGCAAAAGTATATGGAAAGATAATTGAAAGGAGAATGAGGGTGAAATCTGACGAAATGCTGTGGGAGGCACAAGGAGGATTCCAAAATGGAAGGGGATGTACGGATCAAGTTTTCTCGCTCCGCAATATCGTAGAGAAGCATCTGGCCACAGACTAGAAGGTTTTCTGCGGTTTTGTGGATCTTAAGAAGGCATTGGATAGGGTTGTGCGAAAGGAACTGAGGTGCATATTGCCGAGATATGGGATTGACGGCTGACTGCTGCTTGCTGTGCAGTCCACCAACA
Organism: Pyralis farinalis; assembly: GCA_947507595.1. NCBI lineage: Eukaryota > Metazoa > Arthropoda > Insecta > Lepidoptera > Pyralidae > Pyralis > Pyralis farinalis. The sequence goes on along the minus strand of OX382259.1, from coordinate 19,784,995 downwards.
AGGATTGCTCAGCATGTGTGCGAATGGATGGCAACATGTCACCCTGGTTTGATGTCAAAATTGGTGTCAAACAGGGTTGCATGTTGTCTGCTAGGCTGTTTATTCTGTATCTCGATAGTTGTCTACAGAGAATAAAATCGACGAATGTAGGATTACGCATGGGTGACCTAGTGGTGAACTGTCTGCTGTATGCAGATGATGCCGTCCTGTTAGCAGAAACACCATCTGAGCTGCAAACACTAGTCACAATGATGAAAGACGAATGTTTGAAGGAAGGCTTACTATTGAATGCGAAGAAAACAAAGATTATGGTATTTGAAAGAGAAGAAACCAGAACCAATGTAAGAATTACGGTAGATGATGAAGTGTTGGAACAAGCGGATGAGTTTGTATATCTTGGATGCGCTTTCAGCAGGGATGGAAGGTACACCGCAGATGTGGAAAGGCGAGTGAGTGCTGGGAATAGTGTGAACGGAGCGTTGGGAAAACTTCTTGGCAGTAAAAACCTGAGCCAGAAGGCGCAGCTGGCTATACACAATGCAGTGCTGGTCCCAACGCTTACTTATGGAAGCGAGAGCTGGGTATGGCAGAGAGAGCATGAAAGTAGGATAAACACGGTTGAAATGCGAGCGTTGCGCAAAATCTGTGGTGTAACGCTTGCAGACCGTATCCGCAATGATGAGGTTAGAAGCAGAGTTGGTCTGAAAGAGAGCGTCTGTGTTAAAATAAGAAGAGGCATGCTCCGTTGGTTCGGACATGTAGAAAGAATGCAGGATGGAAGAATGACGAAGCAGATATACAATGCAAAAGTGGAAGGATGTAGGAGCCGAGGAAGGCCAAGACTTACCTATCATGATCAAATTGGTCGTGTTCTATCAGAAGGTGATGTCAGGAGCCCTAGAAACCGGCGAGCGTGCATGAAAAGAGCAATGAATGTGAAAGAATTCGGCGTGAAGTTATAGATGGGCAAGTACATGTTCCTTGAGTCCATTCCTCTTTATACTTTTTTTTGGTAATATCTATATATATATATATATATTCTCACTTCGCGAAATGACTGGTTTATCCTAGGTGTGACCAAAGTCTTCGGGCTCACCTCGAAATATATTCCAATTTCGGCCTTTGATTAAAGTATTTTATTCAAAACTAGAAGTTCCTAACTTTTCAGTCAAACGTCGAAAGTAAAATAATCTGTTTCGGGCTTTGCCTAGTTGATCCTAGAATCGACTGGCAGACTCGATCAAACGTCGACTCTACTTGTAAGACGTTTAACAATCACCGTTTGAAGTTATGTTTCTGAGTATAATCCCTATCTATAAATGCGAAATACTGTTAATATGAATAGGTAGCTTTAAGTAAAAGTAAACAAGCACGTCGACAAGAACGTCGGTGGCACAACGGCTAGGTCGATTGCCTCTTATCTGGGAGACGCCGGTTCGAGCCCCACCACGTACCAATGTACATTCTGTGTACTAAGTATCGGGAATTTGTCAATAAAACAAAAAATACAAATTATTCATCTAAATTTATTTTATCGCCTTCAAAGTAGGCCCCATCGCTTGCAATACAACATCTCCACCGCTTCACCCAGTCTTCCATACATTTTTCATAGGCTATTTGCGGTATGGCCTTTAGCTCATTCAGCGAATTTTCTTTTATGGCTTCTATCGACTCAAAACGTTTTCCTCGAAGTGGTAATTTTAACTTGGGAAATAAAAAAAAGTCAGACGGAGCCATATCAGGTGAATACGGTGCTTGGTCGAGAACTTTTGTTGAATTTTTCGCTAAAAACTCTTTCACTATAATGGCTGTGTGTGATGGTGCATTATCATGGTGCAGCATCCATGAGTTGTGTTGCCACAAATCTGGACGTTTTCGGCGGATACTCTCACGCAAACGCTTCATGACGCCTAAATAATATTCTTTATTCACTGTTTCTCCCTCTGGAAGGAATTCGGAGTGAACCACACCACGGTAGTAAAAAAAAACTGTCAGCATCACCTTGATTTTGGAGCGACTTTGCCGCGGTTTTTTGGGTTTCGGCTCGTTTTTGAGACGCCATTCTGAAGACTGTTGGCTTGTTTGCATGTCGTACTCATAAACCCATGTCTCGTCGCCAGTTATTATACGTTTCATAAAGGTCGGATCCGTAGAAGCTCGGGAAACCATGTCTTCAGCGACATGCTTTCGCTGCGCTTTTTGAACAAAATTGAGCTCTTTTGGAACTAGTCGAGCGGCGACGCGTTTCATGCCTAAAATGTCAATGAGAATGTTGTGGACGGACTTAAAAGATATGTTCACCTCACTAGCCAACTCTCTCAGACTCATACGTCGATTTTCGAGCACTAGCTTCTTGATTCTGTCGATGTTTTCTCTGGTCGTAGCGGTTGAAGGTCTACCAGAACGAGGCAAGTCTACTACTACTTCTCGGCCTTCTTTAAAAGCCTTATACCATTCATAAGCCCTTGTTTTCGATATACACGATTCGCCGTAGGTATTTCGCAACATTTTTAGTGATTCACCACATGAAATATCATTTGAAACACAAAATTTAAGGCACACTCTTTGTTCAACAATATTTTCCATTGTAAAAATCGCCGAGGACTCAAAACTATGACCAACAAAAAGTGTAGTTTAAAACAAATTAAATGACAGATCCCGCTCAAATTTTGCGCGCTAAATCAGTACAGTGCTACCAACATGCAGTAAAAAAATTAGAACGACCTCTTTTACGCGGGTCTTTTTATTGACATATTCCCGATACTTTTTACACAGAGTAGTATTTCAATTTTCGAATACATATGTACGTATATTCGACGCTCTTACGGTGAAGGAAAACATCGTGAGGAAAGCTGCACACACGTGCGAAGAAATTTAAATATTGTGTGTGAAGTTGACGAACACGCCTGGGCAAGCGCGGTCGACTATGGCCTATTCACCCTAGTTTAGGGTAGGTTCGTGCCCTTCGGTGGGGAGCTGATAACGAAATAAGCATACTTTAACGTATAATTTCGAACACGTTTCTTATCAACTATTTTATTCCGGAATTTAATTGTTTTTTTATCTAGGACGAAAAGCTCATGTTGGAATTGAAACACTGTCAGATTCCATAAAAAAAGGTTCTTCAGACAGAGGAAGAGTTAGAAAACGCTATCAAATCAACGGGTGAGAAGCAAATTGATATTGATGATACTCGTAAGTAGCTAACCCTCTCATTAAGTTCTGGAATTTTGGATTTACTTTATTATTCATTTGAATAATGTTTCTTTGATGAATGAATTTTATTTTAGCTCAAAGAGATGAAATGGAAATATCTGGACCGTCGTCGTCAAAAGTGACTTCAGATATGATTTCAATACTTGGACCGACATCGTCAAAAGTAACTTCAAATGTGGTTTGTTGTATTTGCCTACTAGTGCAAAATTTGTAATCAGGTCGTGCATGTTGTGTGCGCTAATAGCACACTTGGTGCAGGTTTCGGAAGTAAAGTAACATGCATGCGTTGTGCACAGACAGAAAATAGAAAAATAAATAAAGAAAAGGCAATTGAAGGTCTTGAAGCACAGGCTAATGCTATGAAACAAGTATCTGAACATAAATTTCCGCCAATCGCGATTGGAAAAACTGTAACTATACCTATTCCTAGCTTCGATAGAGCTAAAGGAGATGCTCGAAATATTTTAGGTATAATACTAGATAAAACAGGTGATGTTTATACAGGGTAGGGATGAAGCACGGAACGATAAACACACTTTTTTCGAGGATTCAAATAAAAGAATGCAAAGAGAATATTCTTAATTTCATGGATGTGCCCAACGTAAAGCTGTCTCTAAGAGAAATAAGTGCAAAAGATTCTAAATTTGGGGGCCAAGGCTTTATAAAATGTCATTACAACAAAATATGCTCTTCAAAATTATGTAAATGTAAGAGATCTGACGTATTGTGCTAAATGTCATAATGCCCCACCATGTCTGAATAAATACTATTTTTTTTTATTTTAACTATGACAATATAACAACAATAAACATTAAAATAAAAAAAAAATCGTTTTATTATATCTAATTTAACAAACTAAGACTTTCTAATACCTAATTGAAGTTTGACTGGTCAAACCCCGATTTCATTAAATTGAGTTTGCAAATTGAGTTTGAGAAACGTTTGCCTGACCATATTAGTTTCTCCTAGGTTTGACGAAAATTCTTTAGTCAGAGGCTGATAAACTTCATTTGTTTGGGCTTTGACTAAGACTTCAAGTCAGACCTGAGCATTGACTAGTCAAACCTAGGAGCGCCGGAGCTTCGAGGATTGACTATAACGTATATATATATAACATCCCATTTATTGAAAAACTGCTCTTTAAATTCATCAAGGTTTTCAGGTGGGTTTTCAAATACTGTGCATTACTTAGCCTCTCGCCCCCTCTAACGAAAGTTTACCTCTCTTTTCAATCAAAGTGTCGTTCGGGTGTCTCCGCTCCCTGTGAACTGGCGAACTTTTTTTTGCAGTAAAACTTCTTTACGCACTCTCGACTTGGGGAGTGAGCTGATGAATGTGTTATGATAGTGTTACGAAAAGTGTGATCTGGCGAGGCGAACGGAAGTTGAGAGAGAGATATAAGTTAGTGACGAGAGAAAGAGAGAGAGTTACGTTTCGTATAATTACTGCAGGGGCAAGAGAGAGAGGTGCGAGTACACATGTTCTTTCTCTCATAGCCAGTTACGTATATCTAAGACACAGTGCAGACCTATTGTCTGTACGTTTTACTTCAGTCGTGTAGTCTAAAGCACACTCGTTTTTAGGGTTCCGTACCCAAAGGGTAAAACGGAACCCTATTACTGAGACTCCGCTGTCCGTCCGTCCGTCCGTCTGTGACCAGGCTGTATCTCATGAACCGTGATAGTTAGACAGTTGAAATTTTCACAGATGATGTATTTCTGTTGCCGCTATAACAACAAATACTAAAAAACAGAATAAAATAAATATTTAAGGGGGCTCCCATACAACAAACGTGATTTTTTTTGCCGTTTTTATAGATAGTGGTACGGAACCCTTTGTGCGCGAGTCCGACTCGTACTTGGCCGATTTTTTTAATATGGCCTGCCAAAATGTCTTCAGTGCGCCTGATGGAAAGCGTCAATGAAAACCAGATGAGAAAACAGCCATCACAGTCATTACCGCTGTGCTGACTGTCCCCCCGACAGCCTGCTAAGGTGCCTCTTCACATCTCGTCTGAACGATCCAGGATTACAGGAGGTGTGGAACACATGTGGCGGAAGCGAATTCCACATTTTGACAGTCCGACAGAGAAATGAGTCGCTGAATCGTACGAAAGGTCAGCGATCCAACTCTATGTGGATGCGATCTCAGTCCAGCACGAGTGTTCCAGAGGAGGAAGGGAGAAGGAGGGACGAGATGGAAAAGCTCCTCAGAACATTCGCCATGGTAAATACGGTAGAGAACACTCAAGCTACCAATATCCCTAAGCAGCTGAAGAGGAGTTAGTGACCTCAGCGCTATCTATGATGCGTATAGCCGCTGCGGCGCCGCTGCATTCTATCGAGAGCGTCAAGTAGATATTTGGCGGACTCGTCTCAGAGGTGAGAACAGTACTCCACGCATGGCCGAACTTGCGCCTTGTATAGTAGGCAGCGCGGCTCTGGCGTAATGAACCGTCTCACCCTGTTCAGGATTCCGAGTTTTTTAGAGGCCACGGAAATAACGCTCTCGATATAGTCTTTGGGGTTGAGGTCGCCGAGTAGGGTCGGACTGGGCCGGAAGGGCCCGGGTGTCTGACCACAAGCCCAGGGCCCGAGACTAGATGATGGTAGATGGGATACTATCGGAAAATACTGAGACACACAAGTTGAGATAAACAAAATATAAAATTTAATTACCAACGATCTAATAAATTATTAGGCACGGACAATAGCACACCACTAGCAGTATAAAAGGACCTCCCTTAATAGGCGAGTTTCATATAACTCGGGCTCAATTCAAGGTCAATGTAGTAACCTGATAGATATTCCAATAATTTATTAATTATATTATAGTCACATTTAAGAAAGGCGTTCTTTGTAAATTGTTTGACACAAGAGACTGATATTAATTATATAGTCTCTCCTCTAAGATTAATGGGCTGTAGGTTATTTTCTTTTCCTGGTTTTTAATACACATGTACATTACCTACTACATACCTTTAAATAAAGGGTGTCTCAGAATGATTTTCGTTTTTAAATTTCTGACCAATATTGCCATTTGATCCGGACTTTTTTGGCTACAGAAATGCAAAACCAGAAGGGCTACAACCGCAACACCTTTTTCCAGCAAGATGGAGCCACTTCTCATGTTACAAATGACTCATTAGCTGGTCTTCACGATTTATTCCCTGGAAGAGTGATAAGTCGCCGAGGAGACATCAATTGGCCACCGAGGAGCCCTGATTTAACGCCTGCTGATTTCTTCCTATGGGGCTACCTAAAAAGCAAAGTTTACAATCCATTGCCACCCAATCTGAATGTTTTGAAGCAAAGAATCACTGAAGAAATCAACTCTATTACAAGAGCGATGCTCCAGCGAGTAATTGAAAATTTTAGCTCCAGGTTAAATGAGTGTGAACAAATGAATGGTGCGCATTTGCAAATGGTTGTTTTTCATAAATAAACTTTAAGAATTGCTCTTTAAATTAACATTAAATAAAACGAGATTTAATTGATATTTTGTTTTTTATTTAACATCTAAAAACGAAAATCATTCCGAGACACCCTTTATTATTTTTGTTTTAACGAATCCAACAGTTCTTGCCTCAGTAGAGAGCGAAGTCTCGTTTTAATGGGTTTCAACGCTGAAAATCGTCTCTCACAAGTCACTTGCGTGAATGAAATTGTGAGAATTACACAATATGCAACATATAAGGTGGTGTACGTGCTGATATGCATGTTATACTGTGATAAAAGTTAACATGCACATGGTATACAACTTTGACAGACGTCCAAACTACTTCTGGAAAAATAGATGGCGTCCTTTGCTGTTTGGTCCAAGTCTAAGATATCTTCGTCGTCTTCTTCTTCACTTTGTTCATTAAAATTATTTGTAAAAGATTCCAGTTCTTTTGACAGCAACTCTCGATCGATATTTGCAATTGATGCGAGAGACTTTAGTGCGTCATTAGGAATTCCATTTTCGTTGATTTTATTGAAGTTTTTCGGGTCCAACCAAGCGGCATCTTTCATTAAATATTCGTTGCAGATGAATTTTTCGTTTATTTTAACTAAAGCTGTATTAATAATTACTTTGTAGACAGAAATAGAATAGAATCTCTTTGGGTCTGTAGCCAATAATGTTGCTTCATCTTGGCATAACTCATCACGTTTCTTCGGTTTTTTAGAAATTCTTTGTAACGGCAACGTGGTTTGTATGTCGAGATCAATGTTTTCGGCGTGCATCAAGTCTTGAACATCGGATGCAAATAAACTTGCAGTTTTGAAAACATCATCAAAAGTATCTAAATATCTTCGTAAATTCATATTTAAACATTTTATGAATCCCCAAGCTTTAAGATAATCCAATGTAGGGGTTTGGAGATATTGGCTTACTGAGGTTGATAGGTCAAACATTTTCTTGAATGTGAACGCTGTCAGGATAGATTCAAATTTCAAAAAGGAATCCATCAATGCCTTTGCTTGGAACGAAACCTTTGGCTCGAACGCCGTGCTCGAAGATGGCACTTAAAGTTTTTATTAACGCGACGTATCGAGTTTTCTCCATAATAGTGGTCAAGGCTTTGTCTTTAGCTCACCATCTAGTTTTTCCAATATTCTGTAATCGTCTTCCAGCTTTTAATTCTGAAATTTTGTCCACCCATAGAGATGTGCGCTTAAATGATTCATGAATGAATACACTGGTAGACTCCAAAAGCCCAAACATTTTTTTTGCTTCAGTACAGCTTGACGTCGCGGCTCCTTGCACTAAGTTTAAAATATGTGCATAACAATGTGTGAAAATAAATTTTGGCACTTCAGTTTTGCTTGAAGACCATTATACCTACCTGCCATATTTTAGGCGCCATCAAATGACACGCTAATGAGATCTTGCAAATGTTACAATTCTTGTCCATTGTAATGGACAATTCAGTTTTTTGATGTATTAGGTAAGTGTTTATCATAATATAAGGAGAGTTACAACAAACTACACGCATCACACATCAAAACATAAAAAAACCATCAATAAATTCAAAAAATATAAGTAATATTATGAACTTACACTAACTAGAGTATCGGCGATAACGGCAATACATACCGACAAAACAATGGAATACGGTGTCAGGAGCCAGGAGCGCGCGTCGGGGATTCCTCAACCACAAGATTCTTTACTTGCGTAATGCGTTACGTTTTATCAGAAAAATATGAGATGAGAGTGAATGAATACGTTGCGTTCGTTAATTGTTATTTATAAATGTTGCAGTACCGAATCTATTGAGTTTTTAAAAACATCGAAAAATTAATATTCGTTTTTTTAATATCTATGAAACAATGTAAAATATAATGCATTACGCTATAATGATGATACACGTCTAAATAAGTTGATTCGATCAAAAGTTATTGCCGTTCTATTCATTCGATCAAAAGTTATTGCTGTTCAACAAAAAAATCCAAAACTAGTTTCAGGGGATGGATTGCTCAGGTTCAACCATTTTTCGAATTTTTCTATTTCATTTCTCTCTAATTGTATGAACGAACTATCTGATCTAGTTTTACATTTAGGTCGCAAGAGCTGGGACCTAGCCTGCGCGGGCCTCCTATCCTACGGTTCCCGCAAGCCCCGCAAGCCAGGCCCGTGGGGGCCAACGCAGGCTGGGGCCCGGTTGGCAAATGCCACCTCGACTATATTTGCCGAGTATGGTAAGGCTTATCATGTATCAGTTATATTATCATGTATAAAGGGGTACTCTGAAGGAGAATGTACACTATTTATCTAACGGCCCATTCCAACATTTTTACTGGCCATTTATTTATTAGACTGCTTACGTACCTACGTACGTATATACTGATATTATAGGACGAAATAACGGGCCAATTGTTATTTTATTACTGTTCATAGTTTACTGTTGCACTAATTTATCAACTGCCGAAAAACTGCCCATTATTTTTATTAACTGATCATAATAACCTCCCGAATATTTAAATAACAGTTTAAAAACTTACTTCCCGTTTAATAATAATTACATACTGTCAACTAAGAGAATTCTGGATTTAATCTAGTCTATATTTCCATACCGGGCCCATTGCGGGGTAGGCAGAGAGAATAAGAATTTAAGTAGCCCTTATATTATATGATTTTATTAATATATGATCTTTGATTTAAATTAGTGCAATCTGTAAGTTGAACCCTATCCAAACCAAGCTCTCCTGCACATGTTGCACCCTGCTAAATAACAAACGAGGTTATGGCGAAAAAGAGGTAAGATGCATCAATGGAATTCGGCTGGGGAAGTACCTCCAGAGAACAATGCAGCTAAATACAAAAACAACTACCTTGAGTGGTCTTGTGTTCTTGCGAGTGAGCGAAGTAAGCTCATGAGGATTTTCTGAGTTAGTAGTAGAGGTGGCAATGCGCGAGCGATACACCTTGTTTAAAAGGATTTATAGGCTATGGTAACCAATATCGTATAAGGTCGTTGTATAAGCTCCCCGATGTTATAAAAGCTCATATGAATGTTTGCTTTCGACGTTGTATAATAGACGTTACAAATGGAGTCAGACTGGCGTCAAGAGAGTTCTGTAGGTACCTTCTTTGACGCCTTATTTTCTGTAATTTAATAATACAATGTACCCAACATTGTTATGACTCACAGGGAAAGTTACATAATTGTAGAAAAAGATAATGCGACGCAATGTGTGCACATATAACCCTTAACGTGACCACCTTATATTATGACAGTAAAATTATGGATAATATATATTTTGAGACTAATGATACGGCGCCTAATAAATATTTATAAATGCTTTTATGTAGATATATACATATAATCACAAATGAATAGGTAATATATATATATAAATGACATATAAAGTAGGGGAGACAAGGGGTAGTAGTACCGAAAGTAACAGTTTTACCTCAGAATACAGAATAAACTAGAAGGAGCCTACAGCCGATAATACATGCCGTCCGCTGTGTCCAGAAACAATTCGCAATCCCCCGCACTCCTCATACTTCCCACCCGTACAGTGTTGCTAGGTTAGCGAGAGTTCGCCTCTTTTAGGGTAAATTAAAAGTGTAATATTAATATTAAAGATGTTATATTAATATACTGTTATGCATAAATAAATGTTTTTACTTATATAATATGTCTTTACTTAGGTACATTTTGTTGTACTAATAATATTGCCGTTTTGATTCTGAGGTAATCAATACATTTTTACGTTTCGACAAATGAAGAAGTCTTGCTCTTTGCTTTTATAATTTCATCAGTGGGGAACTGAAATTCCACATATAATAATTAGAATAGTTTTACACAAAACATTTTTGTAAAAAAACTACTATTTACACAATTTCACATATACAGACTATATACCAAAAACATTAGTTAATAATATTTCAATCATTTATTTCAGGCCATATTTATATTAAAAGACCTCAAATAATGTAAGCATAGGCTCATATCGTAAATACCTTAAAATTAAATAAATGTATTTACATATTTTATATTAATCAACTATTTTTTAATTACTTAACATGCATTTATTATTTATTTCATCAATATCAACTTTATAAAAAAAGTAGGGAAAAGAAACCAGTAAAACTGGCATACGGCACGCCTGATGTAAAGCGCTTACCGTAACCTATGAATACTTGCAACAAAAATAGTGTTAGTCCCACTTTACTACCTCTACTGCCGACTGATAGCCTCACTCGCTCGCAGAAATACAATAATCCTCCAAAGAATTATTAATTGGCTGCAGTCTTCTATGAAGTTGGGGTACTTCCACAGTGGAACTATCGCTGTGACCTACCTCTTTTTCGCCAGAGTCTGTTTGTTAATAGGCAGGATGCACCACGTGCAGGTGTGATTAGTTTTGTCTCTTAAGGTGATATTGAGCAACTTACACCTACTGATTAAAGCAATCTTGGTGTTGTAGCCCAAGTGGAACTGTAGTGGGAGAATGAATGAAATAATATAAACTCTGTATCTCTAAACAGTGGCCTACCCTCCCGCTATCGCTAAAGGCTTTGTCAAACAGCGAGCGTGGCGTGTCCTTGGCGTGCTAACTTGCTATGAAAATATATGGAAGCCGTCATACAAAACACGCCACGCTAGCGTCACGTCCCGACGAGCTTGGCGGGGCGCGACATGCCACGCCAACCCTTGTCGCGAATACAAACCGCGGTGCGGAAGCGCGGCTCGACGTGATCGCTTGGCGGGACGGGGCGCGGCGCCTGCGCTGTAGTGCAAGCGTTTCTATGACAGTCGACACACGCGCAGCTTGACGTTAGCTGGGCGCGGAGTGTACCGGCGCGGCGGTGTTAGTTGTAAAATTTTACAGATTTTTGTGCAAATACGAACATGAACGTTGAAAAATTGATCATTTGTGTACGGCAAAATTCAATTCTTTACGATTACAAATTTAATAGACATTCGGATCGTCTCATCAAAATTAGTAGTCACTATGCTTTGTTCGTTCTCAAATTTTACTTAGCTGCTCCGCTGTTGTCCCATTTGGGAATTCCCCAATTTGGTTCAACTTATTGAAAATATTTTGAAATTACAAATTAAATCATTATTAATATTCGTCTCAGCGAGCAGGCATGGACCCAGGTGCTCGAAAAATTTCAAGTACCTATAGCTCTATTTTTATATTATTACAATGCAACCTCGATATAACAAATCGGAAGGGAACAAGTAAATATTCGTTATATCAAGTAATTCGTTAAACTGAGTTTTGTTATGTTGAGGTTAGATTGGTCTAAAATTTGTTATAAACAGGAATCTTTAACTATAGTGACGACCAGCAGTGTTTACATTACTTTTCATTAAAAAATAATGATTGTTTTACGAAAAAAAAGCGTGTCGAAACCTGTCGCGACATGAATCACATACTATGGGATTGAGTCATACATTGGTGGGAACGCTATATACAGGTTTTGGGTTAACAAAATTCGTTTAATTAGAGGTATTTACACTTTTCTTGATAGTTGAAAATTCGTTATAAAGAGGTTGTTCGCAAAAAATGTTCGCAATGTAAAAGTATATTTTACATTGACTCTTATGGACAATTCAAGGGGATTACGAAGAATTTGTTAAATCGAGGAAGTCGTTATATTGAGGTACGTTATATTAAGGTTACACTGTATTATTAGATAAAAAGTAACGCTTTCCTGGTTGGCGCGACGGGATGCTGGCGGGGCGCTAGCGCGGCGTGGCGTGTTGCCTGCCATGCAATTCTCTAAGCGACTCGTAATGGCTGTGTGCGTCGCTGTGATCACAGATGTCACAGCTTTGAGATCGTCTACTGCGATCACGGCTAAATTATTTGGTATTCTATAAGGCTGTAAGCGTACGCGAGGCTGTTTGCCTTGTAGAATTCCAATTCCAAACGCAGCCTTGCGGCGCTAGTGTCGCACAACCATGAAAAGCGACACCAAAGAATTGCAATTTTGTGTTCAAGGCTGTAACAGCCGATGTTTCCGAGGATGTAAGTATGTTTGCTCTTACAGAATTGCATGGCTGCAGTGTGACTATCGCGCCGCGCTTACGACCCGCCAACCTCGCGTAGCGCCAGCGCCACGCTACCGCCGAGCTCGCTGTTTGACAAAGCCTTAAATGGTGGCCTACACAGTGCCAATAAGGTTGGATTACATTTGGTATAAATCAATAAGTGTGCACTCAAAATTACATTTACTAAACAGTAAAGTATGTGTATATTTATGTATATTGTATGTATTTATTTATGTCTATTTATATAATATTTTATTTCCTTTAAGTTATGATCTGCGCCACCTACCTTCTTTCTTCACTTCTCCTCTACCCTAAGGTTGTCTGGAAGAGATCGCATCGCGATAAGACCGCCGTTGTACTGATACTTTTCAATTATTGTTTTTTTATGTATTTTTCTTTTGGTGCAATAAAGTGTATTGTATTGTATTGTAAAGTTACAATTTTTCAGTTAGGTTAGTTTAGGTTTATATGATAGGTTAGACTGATGAGTGATGATAAACACAACATCACCACCAAAATCTCTTCCCTAAGTAGAATAGAATTGCTAGAATTAGTATTAGTATTATCTATGACAAACTATAAATCTATTGGCTTTTATTATGGATAAGTTTTTTAAATATGCACTTATTAGAATTTTTTTAATTTAGGGGTTTTTCTTAAAAATGTGATCCTTGTATCTAAATATGTACGGGCCCCTTCGATACGACCCGTACACTTTCGTAGATGAATATAAAAATAATAGAATGTAGGCACTGGCGGGCTTCGTTCTTCGACCTCCGGTTGTAAGTCGCAGGTCTGTGGGTTGGTGCAGAATGAAACGCCTGTTGCTGTCTTCAGAAGTATGGAGCCGTAGGTACTTGCTGCTAGGTCTGGACTGGCTTGGTTTCCGAGTGACTTGGCTGGCTATTTCACTGTAGTGTGAGCGCTGAGTGTAGCGGACGACTGGTCCCGATCACCGTTGTATGGCCCATATTTATACCCCCGCTGTGCGAGCGAGAGGTACATGTGTGGGAAAGAGATAGCAATAGCCAAAATCGCCCAGACCTAGAGGCAATACCTGATCGTGCTCGCTTTATTTGTGTCTAAAATGTTTGTAAGTTGTACTATTATTTCATACATTTGACCCCTTTTCATATAAAACCATAAAAACTTTTGCTAAAGTTATTGTCAAAACCTATGGGTCAGTGAAGTTTTACATAAAAATGTTTTCATTATAAACTTAAAATTACGTTAAGAGGTACATCTATGCACTATTGAGCTGTTGCAGCCACTAATCAGACGTTTATAACTTTATTATATAGTCTGGCTTGCAACAGCTCGTACCTATATACTAAAAACATGTAAAACTTATCTCTAACAAAGTATGTATGTAAACTGTGTAAACCTATTCTAATCCTTACATAAACAACTAATACAAACTATACATAAACAACTATAACTATATAAAATGTGCATCACTTATACTACGCGCGACGGTTATCTATTTATTTACATAGTTGTCGCGAACATATACTCCCGCCGCAGCTATCTCAGCTGGAGATATTCTTCGTGTTCGCGCCGTCGACCGTCGCTGTAGGCAGGATCACCAGCTTCTTGGTGGGCCTTCGCAGCACGCCCTTGTTGGTCCGCACGTCCACCGCTCGTGTCTCTCCATCCGGTCCGGGGTAGGTAGCGACGACTACACCTCGTGGCCACAAGTTACGAGGTAGAGTGCCATCTGCTATCAAGACGAGGTCATTGACCCGGATAGCGCCGTGTGAAGCGCGTGGGTCCCGCCGGTGTTGGAGTTCTGGCAGGTACTCCTTCACCCAGCGACTCCAGAAATGGTTGGCGAGCTGTTGACTCGCACGCCACTCCCGTCGCCCTGTTGCGTCGGCGTCGGTGAATGACCCCGGCAGTGGCACTCGTGATGGCCCTCCCATCAAAAAATGGTTAGGTGTGAGTGCGTCGTCGTCGTCGGCCTCCGTTGACACGTGAGTGAGTGGTCGGCTGTTGAGTGTATGTTCGACCTCGATGAGCAGAGTGGTGAGAACTTCTTCCTTCGGGGCTCGTTCATGCAGTGTGGCAGCCAGTGCGGTCTTCACGCTCCGTACAAGGCGCTCCCAAGCGCCGCCCATGAATGGAGCGCTCGGCGGGATGTAACGCCATTGTATGAAGCGCACCGAAGATTCCTCCTTCATGGCTTCCTCCGCGGCTCTGCGCAGCTCCACGTCTGCGCCCTTCAGGTTGGTACCCTGGTCTGACCACAGCTCAGTTGGACATCCACGACGGCCGATGAAGCGTCGCAATGCCATCACTGCTGAGTCGGTGCTGAGAGTGCCGGCGACTTCTAAGTGTACTGCTCGCGTTGTTAGACACGTAAACAGTACGCCGTATCTCTTCTGATGAGCACGTCCAACAGTGACTGTCATCGGGCCGAAGTAGTCGAGGCCGGTGTAGGTGAAAGGGCGCTGATGATGCGCCAGTCTGCTCCGTGGATGGTCACCCGTAGACGGTTGAGCGGGCACGGCCCGCCTGATGCGACACTGTTGACATCTTTTCAACACACTTCTAACTGTATTGCGCAGTCGTAGTACCCATAAGTGTTGTCGAACTTCGTTGGTCGTGGTCTCGAAGCCCCCGTGATGGAGTCTTCGATGTACCCATGAGATGTACAGTTGCACATATGTATGTTTGCCATCCATAATCGGCGGAGCTTTTTGTTCGTCCGTGATGTCGACAGCGGCTGCTATTCGTGACCGTAGCCGTATGACGTCATCGCTGTCTATAATGACGGACAGCTGACTTAGTCGGCTATTAGCAGGCAACTGTTTTTTGCACTTTAAAGCTGCGACATCTTCACTGAACGCATCATCTTGCACTGAGCGTATCCACAGCTGTTGGGCACGATGTAAGTGATGTGTTTCAAGTTGAATGAAACAGCTGTTTTCACTTTCACACGTAGCACTGATTTTCTTGTTTTTTCCCTTCGCTGCTTTCTTTATTTTCGTCCAAGTAGCGTCGTCAACTTCGTTTTTCTTATTGCGTTTGTAGGCCGCGTTGCACAGTTGTTTTCTGATGCGCAGAAGTTCGATGAATTGTAGTACACGCGCCGTAGTACGCACTAACTTTAACCAACTTGAAAAACGAGTTGCGTCGGGCAGTGCTTCCTTTAGTGATGTAGTGTTTCGAACAAAGTTGACTCTTTCCTCGCCGGTCAGACCCATATGGTCGGGTTCATTGACCTCTCGCGGCCAGTTTGCTTCCGACTCGCGTAGAAACGCGGGCCCGTGGAACCACCGGTGTTGGGAGTTGAAGTCGTGTGGAGTGTCGCGCGTTGCGTCGTCTGCAACATTTTCCTTGGTAGGCACCCATCTCCACTCGCTGGTCTTCGTTTCCTCGGCGATCTCCGCGATCCGGTGGGCCACAAACGGCTTGTACGCTCGCGGGCCAGTGCGTAGCCACGAGAGTACCGTGCGTGAATCCGACCAATATACTCGGCGGGTCGGCTTTATGTCGTGTTCGTCTATGGCTGTGCGCGCAAGACGACACCCAAGTACAGCTGACTGGAGTTCGAGTCTCGGTATTGACGTCACTTTGTTCAACGGTGCAACTTTGCCTTTTGCAGCTATCAATGACACATGTATATTCCCGCATGCATCCTGTGCCCTCCAATACACAGCGCAGGCGTATTGCGACGAACTTGCATCGACGAAAGTATGTATCTCGTTCGTATGTGCGGTCGATACGCCGGGATAGCACCTTGGTATAGCTAGGCTCGGTAGTCTTCTCACGTGAGAGAGCCAGTATGACCAACTTTCGGCTTCACTGTCTTGCAACTTGACATCCCAGTCGATTCCAGTACGCCAAGTATCTTGTAAAATCTTCTTCGCTTGTATTGTAACAGGTGTAACTAAGCCCAGCGGGTCGAACAAAGACATCACTGTACGTAGGGCTTCTCGCTTCGTCGGTGTTTTCGTGCCTTCCAATATTGAAGGCGGAAGCTTGTGTTGATTGATGTTGAAGCCCAGATTGTCTTCATTCGGGTCCCACACCATGCCCAATATCTTCTCTGCATCGAGTTGCACTAAATTCCCCTTAGGTGTAGTGGAGAATTCGGCGCGCACCCTGTTTGAGTTCGATGCCCAGCGTTGAAGATGATAATTCGCTCGTTTGTGTATATTAGCGACTTGTGTTGATACTTGTATGGCGACCTCCTCCGTGTCAAAGCTGGCAAGATAGTCGTCGACGTAGTGGTTTGCTATCACTGCCTGCGCTGCCTCGGGAAACTGTTCTTTGAATTCCTCGGCGTTTTTGTTTTTGATGTATATCGCCGTGCATGGTGACGACGTGGCGCCGAAGATCACGCTTCTCATGCGGTACTCTGTGGGTGGACCTATTCTTCTGTCTTCTCTCCACAGGAACCTCTGCATGTCTCGGTCTTCCTCCCGTATGTTGATGCGCAGGAACATGTCCTTGATATCGGCTGCGACCGCTACTGGGCGTTGACGGAACCTCATCAGCACTCCGGGTAGAGACTGTATGAGGTCGGGCCCAGACAGCAGCATGTCGTTGAGGCTGATACCACGGGTCCTGGCTGCCGCGTCGTGCACGATGCGTAGTTTCTCGGGCTTTTGCGGGTTGATAACTGCAAAATGTGGCAGATACCAAGTTCTGTCGCTTTTCACTGCTGGAGCCTTCTCTGCATAGCCGCTCTGTATCAGAGTGTTCATTTGTGTCTCGTAGCGCCGCTTCAATTCAACATTTTTGTCGAGTTTCTTCTCGACTAACTCGAGGCGACGCATCGCTGTGTTGTAGTTATCCGGCGGTACAAAATCGCTTTGTTTGAATAGCAATCCTGTTTCAAACCCTCCCGCCGGTAATCGACGCGTCTTCTCCTCGAGTGTGCGCAGCGCGTTGAGCTCGTCGTTGGTGTGTGAATGTTTGGGCTGAACACCCAGAGACTCGAGGGCGAAGTGCTCCTTCATGAGGTCATCCATTGTCTGTTCCTCCGTTAGTGTTACTGTAGTCAGATGGCTAACTCGATGGACTTGCTGCTTCTTCTTATTTCCCGTCGCGCCGTGCAATACCCATCCCAAGTCGGTTAATGAAGCGACTGGTTGGGCTGTGGTCCCTCTTCGCACGTCGTGTGTGAGCAGCAACGACCAATTATCTTGACCCAGCAACACGGTTGGATGGCCTTCCTCATAAATCAGCTGATCTTCGATATCTTCCAAATGACGACAGTGTTTCACGACACTACGTGGCACACCTTGAGTCGTCAACATCAGCTTGTCCATTGTACGCGCCGACACATCGTGCTTCACTGAGTTTCTTCCTTGTATGGTGAAGTGTACACGTTCCGATGTATCGGCCGTTATACGTGCGCCGGCCACACCCTCTATGTAAAAAGGCGCGGGCGGCCCGTGTACGCCGATCTTGTTTGCTACTGCCGACTCGATGAGTGTGCACGTAGAGCCGTCGTCCAAAAGGGCGTAAGTATCGTATGTACCCTTCGGACCGGTCACTTGTACAGGCAGAATCTTGAGATAGGCAGCAGTGAAGTTTTCCCTTGTCGACGTAACTATGGCTGTTGAATTTTCAACTTCATTTTCTTTCCTTTTTGTGTCGTGTAGAAGAGGGTGATGCGTGTACTTGCATCCGTTGACTTCACACTGCTTTGGCTTGCAGTTATGCCGAAATTTGCGGACTCGCAAACAACGGAAGCATAGCCTGTGAGTTCTGGCTAGCTCCCATCTCGCAAATTGGTCGGCTTTCTTGAACACGTTGCAGTCGTACGGATGGCAGGTGGGTCGAAGTCTCTAAACTTTGCGCCGATCAAAAGGTGCATTACACCCGTGCTACTAACACGGGTGTTGCAATCAAAATAGACGTACCGTCTATTGATGACTTCAAAAGTCTTACAAGACTTTTATCCCACAATAATATTCCGTATCATACATATGCGCTCCCCAGTGAGCGCAAAGTACGTGCGGTCTTACGCGGAGTACCGTCTGAGGTCTCTTGCGACTCAGTTAGGGACGACCTGCTGGCTCAGGGCTTCCCTGTTGAGGCTGTGCATAGGATGCACGGTCGCAACGGGAAGGTTTACCCGCTAGCACTGGTCGTACTAGCGAACGTCCCGACTGCCAGAGGCATTTTTAAGAGAGAGCTCACGGTGTGCGGCCTCTCTAATGTTAAGGCGGAGCCTCCACGCTCACGTGGAATTCCAGGGCAATGCCATCGTTGCCAGCTGTATGGTCATGCAGCTGCCAACTGCTCGGCCAAGCCCAGGTGCGTCAAGTGTCTACTTGACCACCATACTAGGGATTGCACTCGCGACCCTAGCACTCCTCCC
This sequence comes from Pyralis farinalis, assembly GCA_947507595.1. NCBI lineage: Eukaryota > Metazoa > Arthropoda > Insecta > Lepidoptera > Pyralidae > Pyralis > Pyralis farinalis. Next base: position 19,765,946 of record OX382259.1, on the reverse strand, counting down.
GGCTGTGTGCTGTGCGGCCAAGTCGGCCACACAGCCAACTACAGAGGGTGCCCTCGTGCACCCCAGCCCTCTGGCAAGCCCTCTAAGGGACATACAGAGGGTCCCAAGCCGAGGCGCGCGGCCCCGCCGCCCATATCATCTCCAAAACATTTCCCCGATTTTTCAAAATCGGGCCCGGCTCCGACCGGGCGGGCCCCAGCTTGGGGCCCGCGAAATGCAAACCCGCCTAAGGCGGCCCCACTTCCGCCCCAGCAGGGCGCTAAACCTCCATCCTTAGGAGACGACCTGAAGACGGTAATCACCGCCATTCAGGGAGTCAATCTGAAGGAGGTTTCACTCCTTGCGGGCAAGCTTAGAGCTGCCCGCAGCCCACAAGAGCGACTTTTAGCGCTCTGTGAGCACGAACAACTTCTAAGCTCTTTGTAGCTTATCACTAGCCCCGGTAGCGAGTCGTTAGCGGCTCGCGACGAGTAGAGCGCAGTCCGCTCGTAGGTACCTACCTAGTCCTACCTACACTCAATCCACTTCCCAGTTCCTTCCCTCCTGTTTGTGTCTACTGAACCCTTTTAATATTATAAGCACCCTTCTGGTCGCTTAAGTCGCATAGTTAGGTACTAGTGTCGACCTCCTCAGGAGGAGAGTTGGCACTTTTCTAAGCGTATGCTCTTATTAGAGTGACGCTTGCGTCGTCCCGTTCCCTTGGGGCGATCGCATCAGATGGAGCCTTTGAGGTCTTCCCGGCCAGAGGCGGTCCCAGGGGGTGTTTTAGTCAGTAGGAATCTGACATAACTAGGTTCGTTCGCACGAAACAGTATCTTATGTAAGATTTCACCTCCTCCCTCCCATTTTCCGGAGGGTGCCCCTCACGGAGGAATGACCAATGCACATCCGGATGTGGGTTGGTCCTTCCTTTGTGGGTCTTCAATTTTCTTGGGCGAAAATAAAAAAAAAAATAAAAAAATATAAAAAATAAAAAAAATAAAAAATAAAAGCAGTCGGCGCGGGGTTCCGATTCGGTTGTCGCGCGCGCTAGTCGTGTGCGCTCCGTCTCAATTTTTTATTCGCGTCGCGAGTGTTTTTTCTCTGGTTTGTATTGTACTACGACTGTTTTGTCGAGTACGTCGCTGCATTACACATTGTTTTGGAGTCCAACTGTTGTATAGCTTCGGCTGTATAGCTTTTGGGTTTCACAGCAATTGTAATAGCTCGGTTTTTACCGGTGGATACCTACGGTGCCATACGAGGCCGGTAAACGTCGCCCCGGTACGTTGCTGGGTTCCTTCTGAACCCGGTGAATCCGGAAGACCCGAACCCAGTGCACTTGGCTCTTGCCAAGGGTGACGGTCCTTTTAACGGCTATCTAAATTAGAGATACTCGTTTTTAAATTCACTCCCCCCGCCCCCCCCCCTGCCGTAAGGCAGGGAGGCTTTTGTCGCCAATATGGCAGGTACATCGATGTCTCCAGCTGACATTCAGTCGCTAGTTAACATAGCCCACGTACTTCTCGAAGTCTTAAAGGCCTCTCCCAATGCTGATCTAGATGTTCTCGTTAAAACGGTTGTAACCCAACACCTCACAGAGCAGCTTAGCTCTGTTGACAAATCGGACACCATGTCCACTACCTCTTCTACATCCAAGAGGACCGCTTCCCAGCGGGACTCTGATTCCTCCGGCGACTCTCAAGAGTCGTCGGACACGCTTGTTGAGTCGTCTAAAGGCTCAACCCCCTCCAAACCCCCGTCCAAATCCTCTAGAAAGAGGATACGGCGCCTCCAGCGCCGTCAACAGGACGCAGTAGCAGTGAACACAGACAAGTCCAGTGCCTCCTCGTCTCACGACGAGGAGGTGCCTCTCCCGCCCTCTCCTGTCCCGGTAGAGATGGAGGTAGTTCCCTCGTCGTTCGACAGGGACTCCCCTCTCTCCCCGCCACCGCCCACACCTCCTCCCGCTCCCAAAGCGGCCCGCCCCTGCCTCTCAGAAGGCCGCCAGCAAGCCCGCCCCGCGCGGCACCCCCGCTCCGACCCGAGCCAACGGCCCGCCGCCTGTTTTCCTTCGTGAAAAAGGCAGGTGGGTCGAAGTCTCCAAAAAGGGCCACAGTTCCGATTCGGTTGTCGCGCGCGCTAGTCGTGTGCGCTCCGTCTCAATTTTTTATTCGCGTCGCGAGTGTTTTTTTCTCTGGTGAGTATTGTACTACGACTGTTTTGTCGAGTACGTCGCTGCATTACACATTGTTTTGGAGTCCAACTGTTGTATAGCTTCGGCTGTATTGCTTTTGGGTTTCACAGCAATTGTAATAGCTCGGTTTTTACCGGTGGATACCTACGGTGCCATACGAAGCCGGTAAACGTCGCCCCGGTACGTTGCTGGGTTCCTTCTGAACCCGGTGAATCCGGAAGACCCGAACCCAGTGCACTTGGCTCTTGCCAAGGGTGACGGTCCTTTTAACGGTTATCTAAATTAAAGATACTCGTTTTAAATTCACTCCCCCCGCCCCCCTGCCGTAAGGCAGGGAGGTTTTTGTCGCCAATATGGCAGGATTACCGCTGTCTCCAGCGCTTTTCGATTTGTTTCTAAGATTCACCAATTTAATTGTCGCAGCCCTTAAGGCCTCTCCCGATCTCGATACAAATGCCCTTCTTGCATTGGTTGTAAGCCAATATAACGCAGAACAGTCTGTCTCTGCTGACAAATCGGACACCATGTCCACTACCTCTTCTACATCAAAGAGGACCGCTTCCCAGCGGGACTCTGATTCCTCCGGCGACTCTCAAGAGTCGTCGGACACACTTGTTGAGTCGTCTAAAGGCTCAACCCCCCCCAAACCCCCGTCCAAATCCTCTAGAAAGAGGATACGGCGCCTTCAGCGCCGTCAACAGGACGCAGTATCAGTTGACACAAACAGGTCCAGTGCCTCCCCGTCTCACGACGAGGAGGTGCCTCTCCCGCCCTCTCCCGTCCCGGTAGAGATGGAGGTAGTTCCCTCGTCGTTCGACAGGGACTCCCCTCTCTCCCCGCCACCCCCCACACCCCCTCCCGCTCCTAAAGCGGCCCCTGCCTCTCAGAAGGCCGCTAGCAAGCCCGCCCCGCGCGGCACCCCCGCTCCGACCCGAGCCAACGGCCCGCCGCCTGTTTTCCTTCGTGAAAAAGGCAGGTGGGTCGAAGTCTCTAAACTTTGCGCCGATCAAAAGGTGCAATACACCCGTGCTACTAACACGGGTGTTGCAATAAAAATAGACGTACCGTCTATTAATGATTTCAAAAGTCTTACAAGACTTTTATCCCATAGTAATATTCCGTTCCATACTTATGCACTCCCCAGTGAGCGCAAAGTACGTGCGGTCTTACGCGGAGTGCCGTCTGAGGTCTCCTGCGACTCCGTTAGGGACGACCTGCTGGCTCAGGGCTTCCCTGTTGAGGCTGTGCACAGGATGCACGGTCGCAATGGGAAGGTTTACCCGCTAGCACTGGTCGTACTAGCGAACGTTTCGACGAGCCGAGACATTTTTAAGAGAGAGCTCACGGTGTGCGGCCTCTCTAAATTCAAGGCCGAGCCTCCACGTTCACGTGGAATTCCAGGGCAGTGCCATCGTTGCCAGCTGTATGGTCATGCAGCTGCCAACTGTTCGGCCAAGCCCAGGTGCGTCAAGTGTCTACTTGACCACCATACTAGGGATTGCACTCGCGACCCTAGCACTCCTCCCGGCTGTGTGCTGTGCGGCCAAGTCGGCCACACAGCCAACTACAGAGGGTGCCCTCGTGCACCCCAGCCCTCTGGCAAGCCCTCTAAGGGACATACAGAGGGTCCCAAGCCGAGGCGCGCGGCTCCGCCGCCCATATCATCTTCAAAACATTTCCCCGATTTTTCAAAATCGGGCCCGGCTCCGACCGGGCGGGCCCCAACATGGGGCCCGCGAAATGCAAATCCGCCTAAGGCGGCCCCACTTCCGCCCCAGCAGGGCGCTAAACCTCCATCCATAGGAGACGACCTGAAGACGGTAATCACCGCCATTCAGGGAGTCAATCTGAAGGAGGTTTCAGTCCTTGCGGGCAAGCTTAGAGCTGCCCGCAGCCCACAGGAGCGACTTTTAGCGCTCTGTGAGCACGAACAACTTCTAAGCTCTTTGTAGCTTATCACTAGCCCCGGTAGCGAGTCGTTAACGGCTCGCGCCGAGTAGAGCGCAGTCCGCTCGTAGGTACCTACCTAGTCCTACCTACACTCAATCCACTTCCCAGTTCCTTCCCTCCTGTTTGTGTCTACTGAACCTTTTAATATTATAAGCACCCTTCTGGTCGCTTAAGTCGCATAGTTAGGTACTAGTGTCGACCTCCTCAGGAGGAGAGTTGGCACTTTTCTAAGCGTATGCTCTTATTAGAGTGACGCTTGCGTCACCCCGTTCCCCTGGGGTGATCGCTTCAGATGGAGCCTTTGAGGTCTTCCCGGCCAGAGGCGGTCCCAGGGGGTGTTTTAGTCAGTAGGAATCTGACATAACTCGGTTCGTTCGCACGAAACAGTATCTTATGTAAGATTTCACCTCCTCCCTCCCGTTTTCCGGAGGGTGCCCCTCACGGAGGAATGACCAATGCACATCCGGATGTGGGTTGGTCCTTCCTTTGTGGGTCTTCAATTTTCTTGGGCGAAAATCAAAAAAAAAAAAAAAAAAAAAGTCTCCAAACTTTGCGCCGATCAAAAGGTGCAATACACCCGTGCTACCAACACGGGTGCTGCAATCAAAATAGACGTTCCGTCTATTAGTGATTTCAAGAGTCTTACAAGACTCTTAACCCAGCAAAATATACCGTATCATACGTACGCGCTCCCCAGTGAGCGCAAAGTACGTGCGGTATTACGCGGAGTGCCGTCAGAGGTCTCCTGCGACTCCGTTAGGGACGACCTGCTGGTTCAGGGCTTCCCTGTTGAGGCTGTGCACAGGATGCACGGTCGCAACGGGAAGGTTTACCCGCTAGCACTGGTCGTACTAGCGAACGTTCCGACTGCCCGAGGCATTTTTAAGAGAGAGCTCACGGTGTGCGGCCTCTCTAATGTCAAGGCCGAGCCTCCACGCTCACGTGGCATTCCGGGGCAGTGCCATCGTTGCCAGCTGTATGGTCATGCGGCTGCCAACTGTTCGGCCAAGCCCAGGTGCGTCAAGTGTCTACTTGACCACCATACTAGGGATTGCACTCGCGACCCTAGCACTCCTCCCGGCTGTGTGCTGTGCGGCCAAGTCGGCCACACAGCCAATTACAGAGGGTGCCCTCGTGCACCCCAGCCCTCTGGCAAGCCCTCTAAGGGACATACAGAGGGTCCCAAGCCGAGGCGCGCGGCCCCGCCGCCCATATCATCCTCCAAACATTTCCCCGATTTTTCAAAATCGGGCCCGGCACCGACCGGGCGGGCCCCGGCATGGGGCCCGCGAAATGCAAACCCGCCAAAGGCGACCCCACTTCCGCTCCAAGAGGGCATTAAAACCCCGTCACTAGGAGACGACCTGAAGACGGTTATTACCGCCATTCAGGGAGTCAACTTGAAGGAGGTTTCAGTCCTTGCGGGCAAGCTTAGAGCTGCCCGCAGCCCACAGGAGCGACTTTTAGCGCTCTGTGAGCACGAACAACTTCTAAGCTCTTTGTAGCTTAACACTAGCCCCGGTTGCGAGTCGTTAGCGGCTCGCGCCGAGTAGAGCGCAGCCCGCTCGTAGGTACCTACCTAGTCCTACCTACATTCAATCCACTTCCTAGTTCCTTCCTTCCGGTCTGTGTTTACTGAACCCTTTTAAAATTAAAATCACCCTTCTGGTCGCTTAAGTCGCGTAGCTAGGTACTAGTGTCGACCTCCTCAGGAGGAGAGTTGGCACTTTTCTAAGCGTATGCTCTTATTAGAGTGACGCTTGCGTCACCCCGTTCCCCTGGGGTGATCGCTTCAGATGGAGCCTTTGAGGTCTTCCCGGCCAGAGGCGGTCCCAGGGGGTGTTTTAGTCAGTAGGAATCTGACATAACTAGGTTCGTTCGCACGAAACAGTATCTTATGTAAGATTTCACCTCCTCCCTCCCGTTTTCCGGAGGGTGCCCCTCACGGAGGAATGACCAATGCACATCCGGATGTGGGTTGGTCCTTCCTTTGTGGGTCTTCAATTTTCTTGGGCGAAAATAAAAAAAATAAAAAAAAAAGCAGTCGGCGCGTAGAGAGTCGTTTGAGCGGATTGCGTTGGTACTAGTGCCGACGCCTTCTGATCACTACTCTCTTGCGGCCCGACGTGTGCGCCGATCTGTGTAGCTCTCGTGTGCTCCAGAGAAGTGAACCGTTGCTGGCCCCACCCATCCCCGGCGTGTTGATCGAGCTATCCGAACCGACGCACTTGTGCAACGGCAAGGAGAAACTTGACCACACGTATAGGACAGCAGTGTACGCGTGTACTCTCCCGGAGCTTGCTCTGGATAGAGGAAAACGTCGCAGTCCATCCCCGCTGCTTTCGCAGCATCCCTTCCCACCTCATTCTCACGTCGTCCTGGTTCCTGCGCCGTGTACACTAAGCTCGAGTTTACTCAGCGAGGTGTACCCGGAGCATCTAACTTGTGTCGTCACTCATGCCCGGCGTTAGCATAGAGGCGTGGAGGTCCATCAGGCGGCTGGCTCAGTGCCGCCGCTGCCAGGGGTTCGGCCATTCGTCAACGAATTGTTTCCGACCCCTGAAGTGCTTGAGATGCTCGGAGGCGCACCTCGTAGGTGACTGCCCGGTCCAAGCCGACCAGCCGCATAAGTGCGCAAACTGCGGCAAAAACCATGCCGGAAACGATAAGCGTTGCGCATTTATGCGGCGTGAAGCCCGCAAACCTCATTCTCACGTCGTCCTGGTTCCTGCGCCGTGTACACTAAGCTCGAGTTTACTCAGCGAGGTGTACCCGGAGCATCTAACTTGTGTCGTCACCGGTAGGCGTCTGTAGCGCTACTGCGTTCGCAGTACGCTCCTGCACGGTCGTTTGGCTGGGTACTCGGGTGCGCCGTTCGGTCAACTTCGGTTCCGCTCGGTGCGCTCGGCGATCCGGTCGCACGGCCGCGTAGTTTGTGTCAAATTCGTCTTTTCGTTGTTGTGTACATGTTGTTTGTTCGTCTGCTTCCTTGTCTGACAAGTAAGCGGTACGGGAACTAGTTGGTGTTTTTCTTTAAGAAAATACGCCAACTAAGTCCACCATTCATCCGTGTCCACCATCGTTCCGTCCCCCTCACACAGTCGTTTGTTCTCTTCCTTCTGTCCGCACACGTAATCCCGCCAGGGAAAGCGTGTGTCTTTTTGTGGTTCTCGGGCTCATTTTGGCTGAGCCGAGCTGTTGTGGCAAGATCTCCGACCACCACCGGAAGGAGATACTGCTACAGCAGTCGTCCGTTTCGTGTCCACACGACAGTTCGTCGGACTACACCGATTTTGCCCCGGTCTGTTGCCGGATACGGGACAAAATTTCGGTTCCTAGCCCGACGGGCTCTGCCCGTTAGCTGTAAGGATGGCTGACCGCAAGGCCAAGCCTCCTCCGTCCTCACCTCCGCCAAGTCCTCCGCCCAACCCTTCGGCCTTAGCCGAAGCAATGGCGCCTATTGCCCCCCAGAAGGGGAGGAAATCGTCCATCCCTCTCGCTGGTCGTCAACTCGTGAGAAGAAATCTCCAGACAGGGCAAATAACCCCCGTAAACCCTACCGACCTCGGTTTTCGCTCCGCACCGGTGCGTGAGAGCCCGCGGTCGCCTTCTCCTAGGCCTACAACTTCTGTTGCAGGCCCAACTAACCCACCTCCGGCGACGCAAAAGCGTACGCACCATACCTCTCCGTCGTTTGACGAAAGCGTCGCGCACGACGACAAGCGTGCCAAACAAGGCGCCGACTCGGCATCGCTATCGAGCGGCGGCCAACCCTCTGTAGGCAGCACCGAGCTGCAATTCAATTCTCCATTGCCGCAGCGGCAAAGCACTCCAAAGCGAGTTATTCAACCCTCTTCGTCGTCAATCGACAACGTAAGCAGCCTCGACCGCGAAGTCCGACGTATTGTTTACGGCGACTCACGCCAAACCTCCTACGCTCGCCTAGCGAGCGTCGCCGATGCCTCCGAGTCCGACCCAGAGATGTCGCTATCTCCGTCGATGACTCCAACGAACACTCCGCCACCGCGGCAGCCGTCGTACGCGAGCGCGGCCGCTCAGCCGCCCGCATCGCCGTCGCCAGTACCTAGTGCACCCCAGTCGCCTTCTGCGCAGCTGGCTCAAGCCAAAATTCTTAAAGGTTATCCTCCAATCATTGTTGACTGCATTCCCAACTGGACGCAGCACCTTGCCGCCCTCAAGGACCGCCTAGGCCACGTGCCCAACGCGCGACCTCACGGCAAGGGAATCAAATTCTTCGCCAAGAGCCCTGAAGAATTCAGGGCTGTACAGGCATACCTCCGCAACCTGGGCGAGACAGAGCCAGCCTTGTCCTGGTACTGTTACTCCGTTGCGGAGGAACTACCCACCAAGATTGCCGTGAGAGGGCTGCCGCACGAAACCCCTGCAGCGGACGTGCAGGCGGCCTTTGAGTCCTTAGGCTACGCAGTCAAACTGGCGCGGCCAATTACCACCAAGATGGGGAGACCTAGCGGGGTGTACCACGTACAGCTCGAGCATCTCTCGCAAGAAGAACTCCAACGGCTCTATGCTATCGACGAGCTGTTACTCATGCCCGGCGTTAGCATAGAGGCGTGGAGGTCCATCAGGCGGCTGGCTCAGTGCCGCCGCTGCCAGGGGTTCGGCCATTCGTCAACGAATTGTTTCCGACCCCTGAAGTGCTTGAGATGCTCGGAGGCGCACCTCGTAGGTGACTGCCCGGTCCAAGCCGACCAGCCGCATAAGTGCGCAAACTGCGGCAAAAACCATGCCGCAAACGATAAGCGTTGCGCATTTATGCGGCGTGAAGCCCGCAAACGCGGGATACAACTATCCGGGGCCCCACCGGCTAGGCAACAGCCAGTCCCGCGCGCCGCCACTCAGCTGACTCAGGAAGAGGTAGCTGAGGGGTGGCAAGTTGGTCGGGACCGCCGCGGCCGCCCCAGAGAAATGCCCGCCCAACCATTCCGCCCTCAGGCCACGGCGCAGAGCGCCTTGCTGGCTCCGCTGCAAGCGGAGGGCCAAATGCCGACCACCTTGGCCCCACCGGCAAACCCGGGAGGCCGAAAGAAGCGGAGACGCGGGCCACGCAGGAAGAAGAGTAAGCGCGGCCCGCAGCCTCAAATGGCAACAACTCATTTGCCACCTCCGCACACTGTACAATCTCAACCGCCGACCATACAAAGCAACATTAGTTCGCAAACTGGCCGCGGCGCGGGGTAGACATATGGTCGGCGGCAACCCAAGCCCTCACGCAGCTTCTGACCCGTCACGGGTAAGAAGCTGCGTACTTTTGAAAAACAAGGCCCACTTCGCGGCTACTAGAAGTCCTTGCTGCAACGTTTCGGCCCAAGTGGGTAGGCAGCGCCGCGGTTCGACAAGTGTGCGCGGCTGTCCCGTGGAAACGGCAGTCGCGCCGCCGCTCGGCTGCGGCTTGCTAACCCCTAATCATCCCTTGCGAAGTATCGTCTGGCACGGCACTGAGCGGCACGGCGCGGTAAACACCTATGGCGCCATATCTCCTTCCTCTCCACTCCCACGTCAAGCGGGAACAAAACACTCGGTAGTTTTTATTACTACCGAAGAAAGCCCGGGTAATGAGCTCTTCATAGCTCGAGGCCCGTACGCACCCGTCCCGCGGGTGCATGTTAGAGAAGAAGAAGAAGAAGAAAGTCGGCGCGCTTCAACGTCGGGGTCGGTACCTTGTATTATAGAAAAATAAGTTCTTACGTGAAATATATAATCAATCATAGTCTGGTACCGAGGATTTTATTTAACCCCGACGCACATCGAAACCACACTAGGGCGTCCAGTATCGGAAGGTTTTCAATTCCGGAGCTGATTTACGATATTGGCCTCTCAACTCCGGAATTCCGGAACTGGTTCCGGAATTGGTAAAAAAAAAACAAAAATCTTTCTAGTACGTTTTAATCATTTCTAATACCAGTCTTGACTGTAGTTATAACAATTTTTAGATTTTGGCGAGTCTAGCTAGAACTTTTAAACAAACAACAAATTGAAAATCTTAAAGAAAATAAACAGTAGACAGTTGAGAGGTTATCATAAATAAACACAAGAAACAGCAGACTTTCGAATAAAACTACTTTAAAATTTTAATATAACAAATATTAAAACAACAGTCTTTAACTCTCTTGACATTACCTTATATATTATTAAAATTAAACAAGTTATACTTCTTAAAAACAAATCAACTTAAGTAATTTGAGCTCAATAGCAAATATTTATAAAATAAAATAATCATTAGAATCACTTTTAACATTATTAAGTACCTAGTTAAATTAAAATCAAAATAGTAAAACGAGCATTTAACTAATGTTCGTAGTAAATTAATAGGAACATTAAAATCTCAAATGAGATGAAATCAAACCAGTTTCATAAGAGCTAATTAGGCAAAGTCAAGGAAACATTAAGCTCTTGCAATGAGATCTCACTATCAAGAAAGGTTCTCTACTCTACGTGTTGCGCTGTTCTTGATAATGCGTTCTCAAGAGTATCAATGAGTCTAACATTTTGTCAGAAAGTGAGCTACGTATTCGGTTACAAAAGTAACCAGCGCTCGAAAATACCCTTTCACTCTAGACACTCGTAGGAAGCACGATGCTTAAATAATAATAAGCTTGTGTCAGATATACACCTCGCTCTCCGCCATTATCATACATTGCTTTTTCAAATCTGACAAATACAGAAAGGTCAAAATTGGCAGTCGAATGTTTACGGGACTCCTGCAGGCATGTAGCTCTCTATCAAGCTGTTCTTGCAGTGTTAAATCGTCAACTGCGTCGTCAACATTAGAAGACGAAGAGTTATTTTGATTTTCTTCGCGCTCACTTGAAGAGGGGCTGTATCTAAGCTGTTGTAGCAGAGTAACAATAATCTCCGAAATTTCGTCGCTTTTGGGTTTGATAAAAGTGTCATCATCTGCTTGTTTGAAGAAACTGTCAATTTTGCAGATAGTGCAAAACACCTGCGAGTGGTTGTCGCCTTTGCTTGATACGATTTCTCAAATTGTGGCAAGCTTAGCACTTCAAAAACTATTTTGTTCGTCCAGTTTTTTAAGCATGAATCTCAAAGCCGTGTCGGCTGTATAGAGAGTTGCATCACGTCGGCACAATGCAAGAACAGCCAGTTTTATGACATTCAAGCTGTGATGAATGTCGATCAGTATTTGAATGTCATCATCTGAAAAGGAAACTTCAGATTTCCAATCTATTAGTGCCTTCAAAATAGAGTCTTTTATTTTCAAAAACACGCCAATCATGTCCGACATACTGGACCAGCGTGTGCGACAATCGAGCTGCAGTTGTATGTCTTCACCGTGTTCTGCTTTGACGTATTGTCGCAACATATCAGCTTTTAGAGGTGACTTTCTTATTGACCTGACAAGGCGCCGAACTTTTTCTATAAGTTCCTTGTATGTTTTTGGTTCAGCCTGAGCAGTACGAGTTTCAATTTCTAAACGATCGTCATTCGTTTGCGATGCGCAGTCAGCTTCCTCGTCGCTTTCAGATTTACTGTCTTCGTCTGAGTCAAATTCATCGTTGATGGAAACCGGCACTACTGCCTGGGGTTCCTTCGTATCTTTATATAAGGTGTCAATCACAGCAAGCTGAACACCGTGACCAAGGCACAATTGGTGATAGCCTTTGCAGTATGTGCCCATTTTTACCATTACGCTTGCACCGTCGGTTGTAAGGCTCACGACGTCCTCATCCAAAGACACAGCGAATTTAGCGAGATGGTCTCGCAACATATTGTGTGCTGCAAAAGCTGACAATGATCCAGTAATTGCGTTGAAAATGTTGAAATTACACATAAAAAAAAAAGTAAATCTAAATACGATATTGAGCCCAATTCCGGAATTGAAATATCGGACCTAAATCATCCGGAATTCCGGAGTTGCGAAATTCCGGAATTCCGGAATGGACGCCCTAAACCACACCCAGCAAGCACTTGGCTCATCAAAACGTACAGTCCACTTCGAAGAGCTACAACTTCTAAACTACGAAAAATCGCTTAACATACATGGGGTATTTTCGGATGCACCCATGCGTGAGGAATCTAAAAAAAATTTATTGACGTCACTCTTTGGACCATCCTGTATATAATGTGGTATCAACAGTACATTCATGAAATATACTACGGATTAGCCGTTTTTAAATAAATTAATTAGCGGAGCGGTTGAACAATATGTTTTCGACCATAACTCGGTGCACACACTTTTTGCAAATGTCCAGTCGCGCCCTCTGGTTCGTTTTCATGACAGCTGACGAGCTCTCGATCTCTTTCTGATCCTCGTGCTTGTGCTTATGCAAGAAAGGGACAGAGGAAGCAGGACAGGAAAGGAATAGGGACGAACGCAAAAGTGGCGCTAACATCCTCCCCCACCTTGAGAAACATAGGGTTTCTCAAAGAACAAGAAAGTTGAATAAGTTATATTAACTATTAAAAATTATGTGCTACAAAGATACGCGGATTTACAATTTTATCCAAATGACGTAACTGATAAGCGGAAAAATTATAACTAATGATAGATAAATAAGATGCGGTGATTATTGAGAAGGTAACGGATTCAATTTAACAATCGGCCGTTTTAGTAAACTGTTGTGGGTAGTAGTATATAAAATATACTAGTACCCTTCATGCACTTTAATAAAAGTCAGTTGTCATCTGATACTCTTGTTCCATTGTCACAACATGATGGCAGCGGTTAAAAATAATTAATTATTCTTGACTAAATATAGTATTGAGAATATAATTTGTGTACTCGAGTAAGAGTTTACGGTGTGTATACGTCAATAATATGGAACACGCAAGACCACCGTCCGAACTGTGTATGGATGGCAGCTCTGTCAGCCGGGCTGACACGTGGAAGACATGGAAGACGCAATTTCAATTATTTCTTAAAGCATCAGGAGTATCGAAGGAAGATTCGGCAGTTCAAGCCAGTTTGCTTATTAATTTAATCGGTCCGGATGGGTTTGATGTCTACCAAACATTTACGTTCGAATCCGAGAAGGAACGCGATGACGTCACTGTTTTGTTGAAAAAGTTCGACGACTACTTCGGAATTAAACAAAACGTTACATTGGCGAGATACAATTTCTTCACCCGGGCTCAACACGACGGTGAATCTATACATCAATATGTTACAGCGTTAAAGTTGATGAGTAAAAATTGCGGTTTTTCATCGCTCGAAAAAGAACTAATTCGAGATAGAATCGTATGTGGTATTACGAATAACATAGTCAGAGATCGATTGTTGAGGGCTGTAGATTTGACGCTCGACAAAGCTATAAAAATTTGTCAAGCCAATGAGGTGTCATCGGATGGCAGTCGACGGTTGGAAACTGGTGGTGCTTTGCCAATGTCATGTGTGGATGCAGTTGGCATGCGACGAGGTGGTACTGCAGGTAGCAGATGTCGAGGCCAGCAAGCGCGGTGTGGTCGAGCGGCGCGAGCGCAGCTACGTGGCGCGCGGGCGGCACAGCCCATTGGCGGCGCTGTGCCCGCTTCTCGGTGCATGCGACAGCAACGAGGCGACTACGAAACTCGTCAGAAGTGCCGTGCGTGTGGTTTGCAATGTGATCGGGGATCATGCCCCGCCGTGAATGCAGAGTGTTACGTGTGTAATAACTACGGTCATTTTGCTAGGATGTGCGCGCTAAAGAAATCTAAGAAACTGTACGATATAGAAGTATGTGAAGAAGGTTACGGTCGTAGTAGTAGCGAAAGTGACTCGTTTTACATTTCTACAGTGTCAAACGTAAACAGTGACAAGTTGTCGATGTCGGATGAATGGTATGAAGTTTTGAACTGTAAGTACGCTAGTGAAAAATTTAAGTTAGATACGGGAGCTGATATTAATGTTATTTCGTATGCAAAGTTTATTAAATTAGGTTTCGACAGGAACTTGATAAACAGTAAGCACAATATTAAGTTGCAATCTTATAGTGGTGATATAATACCTATTAAAGGTATATGTCATTTGAAATGGTGGTATAAAAACAAAATGTATAAATTGAAGTTTGCGGTTGCCGATATGAGCTGTCAAAGCGTACTGGGACGTCGATCGTGTTTGGAGTTAGGTTGCATAAAGCGTATTCACAATATTAATATTCAGTCATATGATGACTTGTTTCACGGACTAGGCTGTCTCCCCGGTACATATCACATAGTTATCGATCGATCTATAGAACCTGTTATCAGTGCTCCGCGAAAGGTGCCGCTGGGTTTACGTGATAAGCTGCGCGATGAATTAAATAGAATGATTGGACTGGGAGTGATACGGTACGGTATCACACCCGACGCCTTGGGTGAACGCATTAGTTATTACCGGTAAAAAGAATGGTGGCCTGCGTATATGTCTTGATCCGAGGCCGCTTAATTGTGCTATAAAACGCGCGCATTTTCAGTTACCGACCTTGACCGAATTAGCAGCTAAGATTCATGGTGCACAATATTTTTCAGTTCTAGATGCAAACTCTGGATTTTGGGCTATAAAAATCGATGATGCCAGCGCCGACTTATGTACTTTCGCAACGCCTTTCGGACGTTACCAATTTTTAAGATTACCATATGGTTTAAATTGTGCTTCGGAAATTTTTCATGCCAAGGTTAAACAATTACTTGAAGATCTCGAAGGGGTTGATAGTTTCATTGATGATATTATTTGTTGGGGTAGGACGAAGGCTGAACACGATCAGAGGTTAAACGCTTTACTGGACAGAGCGCGTACAATTAACTTGAAATTTAATAAAGAAAAATGTAAACTATGTGTTAGTGAGGTTACATACCTTGGTCATGTGTTTGATAAACATGGTATGAGACCTGATTTAAACAAATTTAGCGCCATCAAAAATATGCCTCCGCCGACTGATAAAAAGGCTTTAGAACGATTTATCGGTGCTGTCAATTATTTGTCCAAGTTCATTCCTCATTATTCGCATACGGTACTACCTTTGACCCGACTATTAAAAAAGAATTCCTTATGGTGCTGGGAACACCAACATAATGATGCGTTTGAAAGCTTAAAAGCAGCCGTTTGCAGCGCGCCTATTTTAGCGTTATATGATGTCTCTAAACCAGTGTTACTATCAGTAGATTCGAGTAGCACCGCTTTGGGCGCAGTCGTTATGCAGCAGGGACGGCCAGTCGAATACGCATCGCGTACTCTTACTGACACTCAATGCAGATATGCTCAAATAGAAAAAGAGCTTTTAGCTATCGTGTTCGCGTGTGAAAGATTTCATCAATATATATTTGGCAAAAAAGATGTTATTGTAGAAACGGACCATAAACCGTTAGAAAGTATATTCAAAAAACCGTTGATGACGGTCCCAGTGCATTTGCAGCGTATGTTATTAAGGTTACAGGGATATGACCTTAAAGTCAGTTACAAACCCGGAAAGTATATGTTTATACCGGACACATTGTCTCGAGCGCCGCTCCCAGATTTATATAATGATAGAGTAAGTGAATGTATACTGCATCAAGTTCAGTTACTTATTAATAATGTTAAAATGTCAAAAAACAAGTTGCAAACTGTACAACAGGAAACAACTATGGACAGTGATTTTTGTCAACTTATACATTACATAAATAATGGGTGGCCCGATCACAAAAATAACGTACCTGACGGTTTAAAGTTATATTGGTCATTAAGAAATGAACTATTTATTGTCGATGGAATCATTTTTAAAAATGATCTTATATTGATACCGCGCTCTTTGAGAGCTCAAATGTTAGAGATCATTCATGACGGCCACCTCGGAGTTGACCGGTGCAAACGGCGGGCTCGGGAAGTTTTATACTGGCCGGGTATAACCCGGGATATTGAAGTATATGTAAAACGATGTAGAGTGTGCCAGGAGTGCTCAAATGCACCGTGTAGAGAACCTATGATACCGATTGAGATTCCTTCTTTGCCATGGAATAAAGTAGGTACTGATTTGTTTGAGTACAATAAAAAATATTTTCTTATTCTGATTGATTACTATTCTGGATTTATCGAGGTAGCCAGCTTAAAGAGCATGTCTTCGAAATTAGTCATTACAGCATTGAAAGAAAATTTTGCTCGTTATGGAATACCAGAAACTGTAATAAGTGATAACGGTACCCAATACACTAGCCGGGAATTCAAAGAATTTTCTCAGCAATGGGGCTTTACCCATATCACGTCGTCGCCTAATTATGCTCAATCGAATGGTAAGAGTGAACGGGCAGTTCAAACTGCAAAGAAAATATTAATTAAGTCCATCAATAGTGGTTCTGATTTTTATCTAAATTTACTTAGCTACAGAAATACACCATGCGATAATTTGAGCTCTCCTGCACAGTTGCTAATGGGACGACGATTGAAATGTAGATTACCGGTGCATCCCAATTTATTAAAACCAGCATGCAATAATCAAAATAATCACGATATAATGTTAAAGAAACCATTGAAGAGCAAACAGTATTATGATTTACACTGTAAACAATTACCGGAGTTGAGTATTGGTGACCCAGTTATTATGCTTGATCGTGCTAGCAGAACGCGAGGAGAGGTGGTAGCAAAGTGCTCTACACCGCGTTCATATATAATACGCAACAAAAGAGGCATTCAATATCGTCGCAATCGTAGACATTTAATTAAATGTGAATCTCAACTTAATGACGATGCCCAATCTGCCACTTTAACAATATCCACTGATAAAAAAGATAATATTTTATCAGACGAAAATCATGAATACGACCTTGACACGGACGTCAACAATCACGCCGAAGAGGAAGAAGTCTCGCGGGCCTCCGGCAGTGTTCTGGAGGAGGCGGCTGCCTCTAGTGCGGGTTCTACTGCACCTCTCACTCGTGCAAAAGCTAAAAGACTACATGTTAATATAAACGATTTATTTTAAATCGAGTTGTAGTCAAAACAATAATAATGTTTAATAGTTTTTAAGTTCTATCATAAACTAGGTGGAGGGATATGGGATGTAGGTAGTGAACGCTAACAAGTTATGTGATATACCTAAACTGTTTCTTAATATGTAATTATATCTATCCTTTCTTTTATGGGGAAGATGTTGTGGGTAGTAGTATATAAAATATACTAGTACCCTTCATGCACATTAATAAAAGTCAGTTGTCATCTGATACTCTTGTTTCATTGTCACAACATAAACCATTAAGAGTTTTAACTAGAGCTACTCGCGTGATACCGTCTGAACCTGGATAAGTTCCCTCTATAATGCCCATTGGCCATCGCAGCGGTGGCATATTGTCATCGTTGATTAGCACAATAGTACCGACTTCAACGTTCTCAGTAATAGTACACCATTTTTGACCTACTTGTAGAGTATTTAAATATTCTAAGTGCCATCTTTTCCAATAAGAACGTACCATTTGATCAAGTAAACTTTTACGAGTACTTAAAGCAGTTGTGGAAAGTGGCGCAAGAGGCAAATACTGCAGAGGCGAGGACATGATAAAATGAGCGGGTGTCAAAGGCTCAGGGTATGGCTCTTCTTGCAATATACAGAGCGGTCGCGAGTTTAAAATGGCTTCGATTTGCGCCAGGACTGTTAGTAGATCTTCGTAAGTAAGCAACTGTTGTCCTATTGTACGATACAGATGCGTTTTTATAGCCTTAATGTTGGCTTCCCATAAACCTCCAAAGTGAGGCGCACGGGGCGGGATATTATAGAAAGTAATGCGGTGGTTAGCGAACTCAGCAGCGAATTCTGTCTGAATTTTCTCAGAATTAAGAAATCCATAAAGTTCGTCTAACTTGGCTTTAGCGCCTATAAAATTAGTTCCATTATCGGAATAGAGACATGATACAGGACCCCTTCGGGATATAAATCTTTTAAAAGCGGATATAAAGGTCTCAGTAGACAAGTCTGAAGCTAATTCGATATGAACTGCCTTAGTAACTAGGCATATGAATAAACATAGTTGTCTGATAATAGACCTAGCGGATAGAATCCAGTATTTTTGGCGGATCAAAGAACTAAGAAGAGCGGCTCCTGTATGACAATTAACGCGGTGAAAGTGGTCTACTATCAGGTAAGTAACATGGTCGCGCTTAGGTAACAAGGCAAGAAGTTTTGCTTCGAAAGGTAAGTTAGCATTAGATATCCTACCTCCTATTCTAACAATTCCATCTTCGGAAATAAATAGGTCTAACTTACGTAAAGTTCCAGCGGGTGAGTTACCCTTTTTGAGTTCCCCAATAACTTCAGGGAAGTGTATAGCTTGAATAGTACGAAGTAAGTATACTTCAGCGGTGTTTATATGAGCGGTTTCAATATATTTTGAGCGGGGTAGTACACGTATAAAACGTAGTATGTAAACTATAATTCTTAATAATTTGTTCCAGGAGGAAACATTGCGGGAGAGAAAATAAAGCGGTGACTCTACTGCTTGGGATGCGGTGGCGACAAATGTCTTGCTATTGTACTCGGGTAGTTTTTCACATTTTTCAGGTTCGAAAGATTCTATTGGCCATGCAGATACAGGTTCACTTAACCAAGATGGGCCATTCCACCACAATTCGTGATCAATCAATTTCTCAGGTAATAAACCCCTAGATAAGCAATCACTGGGATTCTGTGCACTGGATATATAATGAAAATATTTGCGGTCTAAATTTTCATGAACTTTAGCTATGCGGTTACTAACAAATATGTTCCAGCGATGCGGAGAAGAGTGGATCCAAGACAGAGTAATCTTCGAATTTGAGAAAGCGTAAATATTCTGTATGGGAATCCGAGCGGAGTAACTGTCATATGTTAATTTAGTAACTTTAGCCAGTAAGACAGCGGCACATAGTTCTAAACGCGCAAGCGTGACAACCTTAACCGGTGCAACTTTAGATTTGGCGCAAACTAAACGCACGTGAATTTTACCTGTCGGGTCAGTAACATGCAAGTATACAATACAGCCGTAAGCCTTGATACTTGAATCACAGAACGATACGATATTGATAGTACACGCTTGAGTCACTGCTACATGGCGCGGGATTTTTAAATTACTAAGAAGCGGTAATTGCTCTTTGAATTTATTGTATAATGTAACAATATTTGCGGGCGGTGTACTCGGTGCACACACTTTTTTGCAAATGTCCAGTCGCGCCCTCTGGTTCGTTTTCATGACAGCTGACGAGCTCGCGATCTCTTTCTGATCCTCGTGCTTGTGCTTGTGCAAGAAAGGGACAGAGGAAGCAGGACAGGAAAGGAATAGGGGCGAACGCAAAAGTGGCGCGAACAATGGTGAACTCCCATAACTCTTTTCATTTGAAATAAAATTGTGCTAAGATCAAAATGTTTGAGTAACTCAATTTCATTTCCTGGAACTATAACGTAAGAATGAAAAAGAAGTGTGAAAACTATAACGTACTTCGCAGACTCGTTGTATCTTCCGTTAAATTAAAACATGACACACTATTTCAAAATGACAGCGGGTGTTCTGGGGGATCTGATAAGAGTTGCCAGGTTTGAGTCTCACAACTCCCGCAACTTACAAAATGTTCAATTGTAACGCTACTGTTTTATTATATGTAAGGATTTTGAGTGCAGATTAATTGATTTATTCCTAGTGTAATTCAACCTTATTGGCACTGTAGGCCATCGTTTAGCGGTAGCAGGAATTATTACTGCATTCATACTCCCCTACAGTTACACTTGGCCTACAACACCAAGATTGCCTCAACCAGACTTTGTATTAACTGGGGTCGACAACAAGCCATACAATTAAAAAATACAAGCAACTGTTTTTCCCAATGGAAAATAAAATAAAAATGACCCGATAGTGAATCAACATCAATTGACATATATAAGGTTATGTGATATCTGCTGATCTAAAAAAATCGCTCATCTCTGGCAAGGGTGAATAACATGTGTAAATTCCCAACTTTCTGAATTGAGACTAAGGCGTTGTTCTAATACAAAGCGATTACACGAGCATTTTGTACAAATAAAGATCGCGCGAACTATATTTGTACGAAACAGTCGCGCGATGATCGCTTAATCGCAATCTACGAGTATTAGGATAACCCCTAAGGGGCAACGCAAACAGAAGGCGATAAGGCGAAGGTACGGTACAGATACGGCGCAGGCGCGATATCTGCGCAAACAGACGCGGCGACGGTACGGCACAGAGTATTATTATACAAGGTGCTATTTATTGGAAATAACACTTATTGCACATCCTTTCGGATTTTTTTCGAATTAACATTTTCCTCCTTTTGTATCTGATGTGTAGCTATGGCCATTGCCATGGCGATAGATTATTTATATTAGCTGTCAAGTATTGATTGATACCGGAAGCTCTGTTAGTTTCATAGACAACAGTGTGGCTGAAACACTGAAACTAAAAGTAAAACCATGCAATCAAACTATCACACTGGCTTCGCTAAGCCATATTTCCTTTGTTCAAGGCATATGTTATGCCAATATTAAACTTGAAAATTATCACTATAAACACCAATCACTTCTAATTGTCAAAAACCTATGTGCTGACGTTATCATAGGCCACGATATTCTTAAAAATCATTCCTCATTAGAACTGAGTTTTGGAGGAACACAAACTCCATTAAAAATATGTTGTGTTATGGAAGCGACTCTACCACCCTCATCCTTATTTACAAATTTGACGCCAAATACGAAACCTATAGCAGTTCGATCAAGACGTTATAGCAGTGAAGATGAATTGTTCATAAATACAGAGATTAACAAACTGCTTGAAGATGGTGTTATAGAACCCAGTATCTCACCTTGGCGAGCACAAGTTTTAATCACAGGTGGAGGACAACACAGGAAAAGGTTGGTGATAGATTACTCACAAACTATAAATAAATTTACAGAACTTGACGCATTTCCTCTACCAAATATCGGTGTAATCGTAGCAAAAGTCGCTAAATACAACTATTTCAGTCAAATTGACTTAAAAAGTGCTTACCATCAAGTTCCCATTCTTCAGAAAGAGAAAATATATACTGCCTTTGAAGCAAATGGTAAGCTTTACCAATTTACTAGAATTCCTTTTGGAGTTACTAATGGTGTCGCTGCATTCCAACGCGCCTTGAATTTTATCATTGAGAAAGAAATTTTAAAAGATATTTTTGTGTATCTCGATGACGTCACCGTATGTGGCAAAACAAAACAAGAACACGATGTGAATTTGACAAAATTTCTGGAAGCAGCAGCTAAATATAACCTAACGCTTAATAAAGACAAATGTACATTCAACAAGGAAACAATTAATTTGCTTGGTTACACAATTGAAAATAATGAGATTAAACCAGATAAAAGCCGATTAAAGCCGTTGCTTGACCTGCCAATCCCTGATAATGCACCAGCCTTGAAACGAACGCTAGGATTCTTTTCTCATTATTCAAAATGGATTCAAAACTTTTCAGGAAAAATAAAACCGCTGCTTTCCATTACTACGTTTCCGTTAAATAACGACCATATTTCTGTATTCAATGGTCTAAAAACAGATATTGCTAATGCTTCTTTATTTGCAATTGATGAAAAAGTTTTATTTACTGTAGAAACTGATGCTTCTGAAAGTGCTCTTGCAGCAACTCTTACTCAAAACGGCCAACCCATAGCATTTTTTTCTCGTTCTTTGACTGATTCTGAGAAACGGCAATCTTCAATAGAAAAAGAAGCAGCCGCCATAGTTGAAGCATTACGTAAGTGGCGTCACTACCTACTTGGAAGACATTTCTTGTTAATTACTGACCAGCAATCAGTCGCTTTTATGTTCAATCAGATACATTCCAGTAAAATAAAAAATGAAAAAATTGAGAGATGGCGCCTAGAACTGTCCTGTTTCAGATATGACATTATTTATCGTCCGGGCAAAGACAACAAAGCAGCCGATGCTTTAACAAGAGTATGTGCACATATGAATGTTAGCAATCTTAAAACTGTACACGAAAATCTCTGCCATCCAGGAATCGTTCGAATGAACCACTGGGTTAGATCTAAAAATCTACCATATTCCTTAAATGACATACGCCAAATGACTGCAAATTGTCGAGTATGTTCTGAAATTAAGCCCAAATATGCTCAACTACATGGACGACTTATCAAAGCTACGGCCTGCTTAGAGCGACTTAATATAGATTTTAAAGGGCCTTTACCATCAAATTCACAAAACAAATATATTTTAACTGTAATTGATGAATATAGTCGTTTCCCTTTCGCATTTGCATGTAAAGACATGACGTCAAGCACAGTGATCAACTGTTTAAATAAAATATTCCACATTTTTGGTACACCAATGTACATTCACTCAGACCGAGGAACCTCCTTTATGTCGCAAGAACTAAATCAGCATCTCGTATCCCTTGGAATCGCCTGTAGTAGGACTACACCATATAACCCACAAGGCAACGGTCAAGTCGAACGTTTAAATGGTACTTTGTGGAGGGCAATACAACTGAGCCTTAAATCAAAAAATTTGGAGATAACGGAATGGGAGAAAGTGTTACCTCTTGCGTTACACTCTATCAGATCGCTACTATGCACATCTACTAATGCTACTCCTCATGAAAGAATGTTTAATCATCCTCGTAGAAGTATAAATGGCGTATCCTTACCAGCATGGCTTATGAGTCCAGGACCTATTCTAATAAGGAAAAATGTAAAACATTCCAAATTTGATTCGGAAGTCGAAGAAGGAGAACTTCTACAAAGCAACCCAAGCTATTCGTATGTAAGATACTCTGATGGAAGAGAAGGCACAATATCAAATAGGCACTTAGCTCCACTTCCTCCTGCTGATGACATGTGCTTAGAAGAAAGTGATGATGATGAATCCAGAGTTGTCATAAGTGACCAGGATACGTCTTCATCTAATAATAACATAGAGCCTCTGACTGAACTAATTCAACCGGATGTCAGACGATCTACTCGCACCAGACAGCCCCCCGCTCATCTGGAAGATTATCAAAGATTCTGAAGAAAAGGGAAGGGGTGAATGATGTGTAGCTATGGCCATTGCCATGGCGATAGATTATTTATATTAGCTGTCAAGTATTTATCTCTAAAACATGTTACGGTTTTACGTTGAATAAAGCCAATATTCCTTGTGGTGTGTGTATTTATGTATCAGTATCATATAATTCCAATCAATTTCTAAAAGTGGCAGATGGATCATTAGTTTGTAATGCTGTCGCTCTAGCTACTTACTCCTTTTTATAGAATATGATCGTGAGTACATGTGTGACGATGATGAGTGAATGTTTAATACTTGAATTGGTCCGTAGAGTAAGTGAGACGGAAGCAGGATGGGCAGGGTTCTCGCTTGTTCGCTCTCTCGTTCTTTCGCTGGCAAGACCACTATTTACATATGCAACATGCATAGGTACCTATGTTTGCGCTATGATTAGGGATGTAAGTGATTAATCAACATCTTTGAATCAAAGTCAACTGCTGACTGACAAACGAAGCTATGGCGAAAAGAGAGGTAGGGAGCGTAATTGTAAGCTGCTTAACAGGGGAAGCACCTCTACCTCACAGAATACCGCAGCCAAATAACAATTCCCTTGAGGGTTGTTGTGTTCCTGCGAGTGAGTGAGGTCACTAGAAAGGAAGGAGATGCTGCGTTGGCAGCGGGGGCGGCGGCATTTTAAGGGCGATATTTTAAGTTGCGAGCGTTAATATGGCTAGGGTAGTCGCTTCACATCAGGTGGGCCGTATGCTTGTCTCCCACCCGACGTAGAGTAAAAAAAATATATGTAACCACAATGTTTGCCTTTAAGTGCTTTAAAATATTAAAAACAAAAGAAATTCAATTACATCGGATTTTCATGTAAAACCATGGATCGACCCATATGGACGAAAATTTTAAGTTTAAAATATATCGCTTCGTATCTTTGTTCATACTGTATACAACGCGAGACGCCGCTTGCGCCTTCCCGGTGTCGCATCTGCTGGCGACGTGGCGGGGGGCGAGGGACGGCGTACCTGCGCCGTCCGCTTGCCGCCTTCAGTCACGATTGTCACGAACAGATAAGTTGAGCAAAATGCACGTCGATTCGTATACAGGATGCGTGACGACATTGAGTTTAATATTATGTTTTGCGAATTAATTGAGCAATACCCAAATATCTACGACTACACTAAGACAGGGTACAGTTTATAAATTGACATTTTATAAATTGTGCGAAAACGATCAGGATATTTATATAAAGTTTCCATTATCGTATGAAACCTGTGTTCTTCTGATTCTCTCCACACTGGATGTATCCAATACCTTCTTGGTCTTTGCTGTAAATTAATAATCTGTAGCAAAGCCAGTGCATCTTCATCTTCGTCGGAAGAGGAATACATGTTACCTCGTCAACATCACGCTTTATAATGACATAACTTGCCGTACCGTCGCCGCGTCTATGTGCGCAGATGTCGCGCCTGCACCGTATCCGTGCCGTATCTGTACCGTACCTTCGCCTTATCGCCTTCTGTTTGCGTTGCCCCTAACGCAACGCCGCCGCCGTATGAGTCGTTAAAAATATAAGCCATGATTTTTACAGTTTCGCAAACTTGAACTGAACTTGTCTAAATTAAAAATTAAGCGAGTGAATGATTTTGTGAGTTGCTCAAACCTGGCACCTCTTGCCGGGAGATCTCACAGTATACTTGCTGTTGTCATTTTGAAATAGTGCGCCGTATAAGGTATTTTTTCCTTTTACGTGAAAAACAAAGAAACTGAGACGTTATATATTTCACCATTTCTTACGTTATTCTGTACGGTCACGAATACATTTTACGTACAAAATAGGTACACAACATACATTTTGTATTTTAAATAAACAATATATTTTTTTATATGTTACTTAGATCGATTATTTCGCACACCTTATACTGAATAAAGTTCCGCACGGCAAAGCGGAGCCAAATGACAATTTGTTTTTACATCGATATTCCAATAGCTTTTTGATTAACATAGTAATAAACGTATTCATTCATATCAATATCGTTCATCGACAAAGTCAAGCCCTAGTTTGAAACAAATTTGATGACCGAACGGTAGAATGAACGGTAACCCGACTTGTTACAATAGATGATTTTCTTGGTTACATTTCATTCAACAATGAGTATATTTTAAAATGTCCGTATTATTTGGTGCTGTCATGTCAATTTTTAACGGAAGTATCGCGTGTTTTATTTATTTTGTTGAACCTGACGTCTTCCTGCGACCACGGACGCTGCAAAGCGTTCGAAACGTTTAGTTCAACAGGTTATAGCTATTGTTGAATTGTAGTTGACAGAGCGACCAGTTAGCCGGAAATGTTTCCTACGAAAGATATTCACGAAAAATCGGTGGCCATGATTCTGTATAACGGCTGGGTCACGCTATTACGCCAAAACATAATGTGTTGATCGTAACTTGATAATCGCGATAAATATAAGAAGATAGGCTTCGTGCGTAGATATAAGAATCTTACAGAGATAAGACTTGATTTATGTAAAATGTCTATTCTATAAGTGTTCAATAGTTATAATGACTGTAATCCTTAAATATATTCAATGGACATACGCGCAAGAGAAGTAAATTGTTACAAAAAGCAGCGACGCTTCATTCTAACCTAATCCGCAGGACGACGACACATTTTATGGCTGTAGTTTTTTTTTTATACAACGTCCTGATGTAAAGTAGTTACCGTAGCCTATAAACGCTTGCAATACGTTAAGAATCACTCGCTGCTACTAACACAGCAACTCCCTAGGAGCTTACTGGTGACCTCACTCACACGCAGGCAAACAACAAACCTCTAGGGAGTTGTTATTTGGCTGTGGTTTTCTGTGAGGTGGAGGTACACCCCCAGACGGGCTGCTTTGATGCGCGTCACCTGTCTTAAAAATACCCAGAACAAACAAACAGTTTATTCACACAAATGTTTGTACTGTGTGGGAATCGAACGCTCCACCAATGCTCGGGGCATTGGTGTCAAATTAACGTAACAGCGCGTTTCAGCACTGCGCCACCGGGCTCGTCAATACGAACTACGACCGATCAGGTTAGGCAGTTTAAAGTGAATTATTTGGCGAATTAAAAAGAGCATACCAGCACGCTGCTCAACTGCGGGTTGGCAAAGGCCAGAGTTCTCAAACTGCCTGAAGGCCACTGACTTAGCTTAATGAGTGTCATCTATTGAAAATAGCCGGGACCGAGGGCTTAACTTGCCCTCCGAAGCACGGAGCTCGAGTTAGGTAAGTTCATCCATAGGCAGGCTGCAGTCGATATTGCTTAACATCCGTGTCTGGTTAGAATGACACGTAGATACAACGACGCCATCGAGCTCTTTACATCCTTATAATAAACGTTATCTGGTTGTAGGATAGATAAATATCTTACTTTGCAAACGCACGTCAATATTATGTGACGAAACGAAATGAAAATGATGTACGTTAATGTCAAATCCATCCTACTTCCACCGATGCGGGCCCTACAAAGTAAGTTTACATTTCGGACACGACTCAAAAGTTACTTACTAAATATACAAAAGAGTGTGACATGAAAATGCTTACCTCTACTTATGCGCGATAAACGGGTTCATTCATATATGATCAAGTCAATTTACTTATGGGCTACTGGTACCTATGCAGCCGGCGAGTATATTTGTTTCCAATTTGGTCTGCATCGAATAAAGATTTTTTGGGCCACCGACGAGTTTATGTTCCTTGACGTGTGCCAAATAAATTGCATGTACTGTTCTAAAGTAAAAGAGCTGTACAGTTTGAATGTGCCTAACTTCTCTCAACTTTGATTTATGGATATTCCTATAAGCCACATCACTTCCTAACTAATTTTTAAATTACCTACATGTAAAAGTTGTTTTGTTCACACAACATAGACAATGTTCGAAACTGACCTACACTGACATAACACAGGCGGAAATCCTATTTTTTATCTACCGACATGCGTGCATTGGTTCTGTGACCATACAGCATAGTGTAGTTGTCTCATAAGTGAGCACCAGGTATATTACACCAAGTATATTGGTGTTTTGTTTTTGTTTAATTTATATGTTTTGTAATGGTTAAATATCATTGTATATTTTTGGTCCATGTCGTCACTCTTGACTTTCACTGAAAACCAGGGCTGCGAATTCTTTGTGAGTTCCTAGCATAGAACCCTGAGTGAGAGTCAATTCTGACTTCACTTGTGTGTATGTGTACATAATTTATTGTAAAATTATAATGTGAAGTTGGAATAAATATATTTCTACTTCTATTTCTATAAATCAAGACTGCTATATACAGGGTTAATTACGTAATTAATATATCGGGTCCATTTCACAACAAAATGTTACAGATACGCGAACGTCTAATTTTACTCTTAGTGTTCGCGACAACTATGTAAATAAATATATAACCGTCGCGCGTAGTATAAGTGAGGCACATTTTTATAGTTAATAGTTATAGTTGTTTCGTATAAGTTGTTTTATAATGATTAGAATAGGTTTACACAGTTTACATACTTTGTTAGAGATAAGTTTTACATGTTTTTAGTATAGGTACGAGCTGTTGCAAGCCAGGTATATAATAAAGTTATAACGTCTGATTACTGGCTGCAACAGCTCAATAGTGAATAGATGTACCTATTAACGTAATTTTAAGTTTATAAGAGAGTCGTTTGAGCGGATTGCGTTGGTACTAGTGCCGACGCCTTCTGATCACTACTCTCTTGCGGCCCGACGTGTGCACCGATCTGTGTAGCTCTCGTGTGCTCCAGAGAAGTGAACCGTTGCTGGCCCCACCCATCCTCGGCGTGCTGGTTGAGCTATCTGGAACTGACGCACTTGTGCAACGGTGACGGAGAAACTCGACCACACGTAAAGGATAGCAGTACGCGCGTGTACTCTGCCCTGAGCTTGCTCTGGGTTCGAGGAAAACGCAGCTGTCCCTCCTGCTGCTTTTGCAGCATCCCTTCCCACCCCATCCTCACGTCGTCCTGGTTCCTGCGCCGTGCACACTAAGCTCGAGTTTACTCAGCGAGGTGTGCCCGGAGCATCTAACTTGCGTCGTCACAGGTAGGCGTCTGTAGCGCTACTGCGTTCGCAGTACGCTCCTGCACGGCCGTTTGGCTGGGTACTCGGGTGCGCCGTTCGGTCAACTTCGGTTCCGCTCGGTGCGTTCGGCGATCCGGTCGCACGGTCGCGTAGTTTGTTGTCAAATTCGTCTGTCGGGTGTTTACGTGTTGTCTGTTCGTCTGCTTGCTTGCTATTTTTAGCAAGTAAGCGGTACGGGAACTAATTGGTGTTTTTCCTAGGAAAATACGCCAATTAAGTCCAACATTCATCCGTGTCCACTATCGTTCCGTCCCCCTCACACAGTCGTTTGTTGTCTCTTCTCTGTCCGCACACGTAATCTCGCTAGGGAAAGCGTGTGCCTTTTTGTGTTTCTCGGGCTCATTTTGGCTGAGCCGAGCTATCTGTGGCAAGATCTCCGACCATCACCGGAAGGAGGTACTGCTACAGCAGTCGTCCGTCGCGTGTTTACACGACAGTCCGTCGGATTACACCGATTTTGCCCCGGTCTGTTGCCGGATACGGGACAAAATTTCGGTTCTTAGCCCGACGGGCTCTGCCCGTTAAGTTGTAAGGATGGCTGACCGGAAGGCCAAGCCTCCTCCTTCCTCACCTCCATCTAGCCCTCCACCCAATCCTTCGGCTGTAGCCGAAGCAATGGCTCCCATTGCTCCCCAGAAGGGGAGGAAGTCGTCGATCCCCCTCGCGGGTCGACAACTCGTTAGACGAAACCTCCAAACAGAGCAAATAAACCCTGTAAACCCTTCCGACCTCGGTTTCCGCACCGCACCGGTTCGTGAGAGCCCGCGGTCGCCTTCTCCTAGGCCAACAACATCTGTTGCTGGCCCAACCAACCCACCTCCGGCGACGCAAAAGCGTACGCATTTTACCTCTCCGTCGTCCGACGAAAGCGTCGTGCACGACGACAAGCGTGCCAAGCAAGGCGCCGACTCGGCATCGTTATCGAGCGGCGGCCAACCTTCTGTAGGCAGCACTGAGCTGCAACTTATTTCCCCACTGCCGCAGCGGCAGAGCACTCCCAAGCGAGTAACACAACCATCTCCGTCGTCTATTGACAATCCAAGCAGCCTCGACCGCGAAGTCCACCGTATCATGTACGGCGACTCACGCCAAACCTCCTACGCTCGCCTAGCGAGCGTCGCCGATGCCTCCGAGTCCGACCCAGAGATGTCGCTATCTCCGTCAATGACTCCAACGAATACTCCGCCGCCGCGCCAGCCGTCGTATGCGAGCGCGGCCGCTCAACCGCAGCGCGCATCGCCGCCGCCGGTGCCTACTGCTCCCCAGTCGCCTTCTGCGCAGCTTGCAGAAGCTAAAATTCTCAAAGGCTATCCGCCTATAATAGTTGACTGCATTCCAAATTGGACGCAGCACCTTGCCGCCCTTAAGGACCGCCTAGGCCACGTGCCCAACGCGCGACCTCACGGCAAGGGAATTAAATTCTTCGCCAAGAGCCCTGAAGAATTCAGGGCCGTACAGGCTTACCTCCGCAACCTGGGTGAGACAGAGCCAGCTTTGTCCTGGTACTGTTATTCCGTTGCGGAGGAACTACCCACCAAAATTGCCGTGAGAGGGCTGCCGCACGAAACCCCCGCAGGGGACGTGCAGGCGGCCTTTGAGTCCTTAGGCTTCGCAGTCAAACTGGCGCGGCCAATCACCACCAAAATGGGGAGACCTAGCGGGGTGTAACATGTACAGCTCGAGCATCTCTCGCAGGAAGAACTCCAATGTCTCTATGCTATCGACGAGCTATTGCTCATGCCCGGCGTTAGCATAGAGGCGTGGAGGTCCATCAGGCGGCTGGCTCAGTGCCGCCGCTGCCAGGGGTTCGGCCATTCGTCAACGAATTGTTTCCGACCCCTGAAGTGCTTGAGATGCTCGGAGGCGCACCTCGTAGGTGACTGCCCGGTCCAAGCCGACCAGCCGCATAAGTGCGCAAACTGCGGCAAAAACCATGCCGCAAACGATAAGCGTTGCGCATTTATGCGGCGTGTAGCCCGCAAACGCGGGATACAACTATCCGGGGCCCCACCGGCTAGGCAACAGCCAGCCCCGCGCGCCGCCACTCAGCTGACTCAGGAAGAGGTAGCGGAGGGGTGGCAAGTGGGTCGGGACCGCCGTGGCCGCCCTAGAGATACGCCCACCCAACCATCCCGCCCTCAGGCCACGGCGCAGAGCGCCTTACTGGCCCCGCTGCAAGCGGAGGGCCAAATGCCAACCACTTTGGCCCCACCGGCAAACCCGGGAGGCCGAAGAAAGCGGAGACGCGGGCCGCGTAGGAAAAAGAATAAGCGCGGCCCACAACCTCAAACGGCAACAATGCAGTTGCCACCCACGCATACTTCGCAATTTCAGCCGCCGACCATTCACACTACCATTAGTTCGCAAACTGGCCGCGGCGCTGCGCACGCCAACACAGCGGGCACAGCTAGCCGTGAGGCGGGCACCGCTCGGCCAGCACGCTCAGCCGGAGCGCGCGTTACATTTTCTTCTTTTCGCGCGCCAGGCGCAAACACAGCCCCGGTGGCAAGCACTCAGCGACCCACTTTTACACCTTCCCATGCTACCAGTGACCCCATAGCGGAAATCGTTATGGTCCTGGTAGACATGATCAAAGCCATAGCCGCCGGGGTAGATATATGGTCGGCGGCAACGCAAGCCCTCACGCAGCTTCTGACCCGTCACGGGTAAGAAGCTGTGCGCCTCCCGCTAAACAAGGCAGCTAATTTCACTTCGCGGCTACTAGAAGCCCTTGTTGCAACGACTCGGCCCAAGTGGGTAGGCAGCGCCGCGGTTCGACAAGTGTGTGCGGCTGTCCCGTGGAAACGGCAGTCGCGCCGCCGCTCGGCCGCGGCTCGCTCCGGTGAAATTCGCCGAGATCTGCCGGCGGGGCATCTTCTCGGACCCCTTGACGGAAAGGATAGCGATGACCATCCGGGACTACCAGGATGAGGTGGCGGCAGGGTCTTCAACCCCCCCCTCACTGGAAGTGGTCGAGGCGCAAGAAGCCGTGCAAGCTTTATGCGAGCGCGGTGTAAGGCGCCAGAGGTCCCCAGAGAGCGATGTAGAGGCCGAGATGCAGAAGCGTATACGCCTTGCACTCGCTAGCCCTCCTGCCTCTCTTACTGTACCGATGGAGGTACCTCCCCCTGCCATGCCAACCCCGAGAGAGCAACGCGACCCGCGCATCTGTCGACGCCGCGACGTAGTGTGCCCTCCTCCTCCCCCCCCGCCGTCAAGTGACGAAGCGCCACCCCCCCCTCCTCCTTCTCCCCCCCCGCGGACAAGGAGCGACGTAGTGCCTACAATATCGTTTGCTGACACGGTACGAGCGCAGGCGTCGACATCAACGTCCGGTGCGTCACAAGTACCGCCGGCGTCGGTGAGTAGCAAGCCTGCGGTGCCGCCGAAAGCAAACCCGCGCTACCCGCCGCTTATTGTTGAGACCCTACCGGACTGGACGACGCACTTCAAAGCCTTGAAGTCTAAGCTGGGCCATAGCCCGAACGCGAGACCCTTTGGCAGAGGAGTGCGGTTCACACCGAAGACGGAAGAAGAATACCGTGCCGTGCAAAGGTACTTGTACGACCTCGAGAAGACCCAGAAGCTCAGCTGGTTCTCGTATTCGTTGCCTGCTGAAACCAGCGCGAAGGTAGCGATACGAGGGCTACCGTCTGACACGGATCCGAACGAGATTTCAGAAGCCCTAGCGGAACTGAACTTCGTACCCGAGTACGTGCGACCCATCCGTGCGCGACAAGGGAGACCCGGATGCATTTTCTTCGCTCAACTGAAGAAGACCGCCGACACAATCCCCCGGATTTATGACGTCACCGAGCTGTTGTGCATGCCCGGAGTCAAGATAGAGGCGTGGCGAGGCAGGCAGGGGCCAGCCCAGTGCCACCGCTGTCAGCGCTTCAGGCATTCATCGCACATGTGCCACCGCAAACAAGCGTGTGTGCGCTGCGGAGAAGAGCACGCAGCTAGTGATTGTCCGCGTCCCAGAGAGGAGCCGCCGACGTGTGCCAACTGTGGAGAGGCGCACACGGCCAACAATCCCAGATGCGCTGTGTTTCGTCGCGAATTGCGAAACAAGCGAGCAGGGACAGTTGCAATCACCGCCGGTGCCTCAAAACAGACAAAGAAGGCCGTTACAGTCGATTTACAGACAGAAACGACTTCTTTAATGGCACAGGCAAACGCTCCCACCGAGAGAGGCGCCTCTCTCAAGAAGAAGAGGCGTAGGAAGAAGTCCCGGAAGGCTGCGCAAGCCGTACAGGCGCAAAAACCGGCCGAAAGGACCCAGACCGCAGCCACTTCAGCACCCCGAAAAGGTGATTTGAAGAAAGCGGGCGTCCCTACACAACAAGTAGGTCGTCAGGCGAGGCAAACGGCGGTTGTTACATCGCATATACCGGCACCCAGCGCTGGAGCGATCGACAACAACGCTACTGCTGTTTTAGACGTCGCTCTTATTATCATGGAGGACGTATTGAAGGCCGTACGGACAGGACAGAATACCCTGTCAGTGTTACTAGGAGGAATGGCTCAGCTCATCCAATTGAGACTGCAACATGGGGGCTCTTAGAGTTTTGCACTGGAATGCAGACGGCCTATACAAAAAGGTTGCTCTGCTGAAAGCGCTACTCAAGGAGCAGGATATTGACGTCTGTTTGGTGTCTGAGACGCACCTGAAGGAGTCCATTACGCTGAGAATCCCAAACTACCATATTTATCGGAAAGACGAACGTTCTCCCCATGGAATAGCTTACCGTGGGTTGGCAGTACTAGTCAGACGCCGCTTAGTCCATCAACCGATCAAGATAGTCGAGACCGAGTCTGTCCACAAGAGGGCCAAGCTTTATGCTTTAGGAGTTGACATCCACGCGGGTAGGCAATCCATGCACCTGTACGCAGCCTATAGACCCCCGATTGGGAAGCTGGACCCGGCGGAGATAACCCGCCTAGTCGATACGGAGACTAATACACCTGTCCTTCTGGCTGGCGACCTTAATTGTAAACACACAGCATGGTGCGCCACGCACATTTGCCCAAGCGGACGTCGGTTGTTTGACGATGCGGAGCGCTGGGGCTATACCGTGCAGGGCCCCGAGGTTCCGACGCATTATCCGTATAGTAATGCGGCGGCACCCGATGTCCTGGATATTATAGTTCACAAGAACTTACACTGCCAACCTACGCAAGAGGTTCTACTGGAGAGCATGTTCTCGGACCATCTACCGGTACTCGTGACGATTCCAGAGACTCCACTTTCGGTCTCACCACCAATTCCCAAGCGTCTCATCAACTGGGCCCAGTACACCGAAAAAGTAGACTCCAGGCTCGCGGCGTCGTTTCCCATCTCAACTCCGGATGATGTGGAGCGGCTAGCGGTGCATATTACGGAGACTATCCAGACGGCCTTCAATGAGTCCTCCACCGAGACTAAGAAGCGACAACAATACTCGCCACTCCCCGACGCCATCAAGCGTAAGCTAACAGACAAACGTCGACTACGCAAGTTGTGGCAGAGGACGCGGTGTCCTGTGTTAAAGGCCGAACTTCATCGCCTTACGACCATAGTAAAGGACGCGCTAGAAACCCATCGAGAGGAGAGTTGGCAGCGGCACGTAGAGGATGTCAGTGATGACTGGAATTCAATCCACAAACTGTGCAGGCAGCTGACGAGAACTCCACCTCCAGTACGCCCACTACTGGCAGACGATGGTACTTTGCGATATCACGCAGCAGACCGCGCTGAAATATTCGCCGACCACTTAGAACGCCAATTCCGCCCTAACGAAACAGAAAATACAGCTCACGTCGAAATGGTGCAACAGTACCTACGAGGCTATTTTTCTACGTCGATAGCGGCCGATGACGATCCAATTGTTTTCACCCCGGGCGCAGTGCAGCGTGCAATACAACGCGCTAAACTTCGGAAGGCGCCCGGTGCAGATAAAATAACCAATGAAGCCCTACGTCGGTTACCGCCGCGCGCCGTCGCGGCGCTAACTCGACTGTACAACGGTATAAATCGCACTGGACACTTCCCGTCTATATACAGAGACGGACGCGTAATATTGCTGCCTAAACCCGGTAAGAACGTGTTGAAACCGGAGAGTTATCGGCCCATTACACTGCTATCTACGCAGTCGAAAGTGTACGAACGCCTCCTACTGAAACACCTCGCCCCGCACATCGCCCCCCGCGACGAGCAGTATGGTTTCAGAGCGGAACATTCGACGACTCTTCAATTATTGAGAGTGCTGCACATGATGACCCAGGGTATGAACCAGAGGGGAAGCACAGTAGCAGTATTTCTTGATATGGAGAAAGCGTTTGACAGAGTTTGGCACGACGGTCTGCTGTACAAACTAGCGACGTCCAGCGCTTCCCAACGTCTAGTCCGAATAATAGCCTCCTTCCTGAGTGATAGAAGTTTTCATGTATCCGTAGAAACAGAGTCCTCGACGTCCAGAAAAATCTTAGCCGGCGTACCGCAAGGGAGTTGCCTCTCCCCAGCATTGTACGCACGTTACACCGATGACATTCCGAAGTCAGACGAATCCACATTAGCACTGTACGCCGACGACGCAGCGTATCTGACATACAACAAAAATGCTAGATTCGCAGTGTTGAAAATGCAACGCGTACTAAACTTGCTCCCCGAGTGGCTTGACAAATGGAGGCTCTCGGTTAACGTGCCTACCTACCTACTACCTACGGCCACGTTTAACATACGCAGCGCCAGCTTGGTTCGCCCTACTGAGCAAAGGAAACGCTGAGAGAATCCAACAGCAACAGAGCATCTCCCTCAGGCAGATTACAGGCGCCCCGCGCATTGTAAAGAACGCCACTATACAGAGGGACCTACGTATGGAGAGCACGGACGCATTTATACGCCGACTCACTGTAAGCCTGTTCGAGCGTGCGGACGCGTCGGATTTGCGTCATATACGCAATCTGGCGCCTCTACATACTCGGCCGCCGGACGGACGCCCTTACGCTCGTGAGTTACTCGCGAACAACGACACATGAGACGATTCTGACGAACTAGAAACGTAGCGCGCATCTCGGCCTATACGGCCAACACAACGCCCGGTATGTATTCACATGCTGCGATTGATACCTCAGTAGAGAGATTTCTATCTCGGAACTGATTCCCCAGCCACCGTGAGGAGGTTGTGAGATGACCCACACTACTGATCGGCACCGCAGACCGCTACGGCCCGCCGCACTGAGTGCACGTTCCGACGTTCGCTCCGTGTAGTACCTGTGCGATCCGCGACTGACCAGTGTCGCTAGTTGTATCTCTGTTGTGTTTCATAACGAAACATCAACAGAGATACGCCTGCGCCGCCGGAAAGTTTTCACTGTACTTTTAAAGTACAATAAAACCTGAAGGCATTGCAGAGGTGACTCCACAGCCCTGACGACGCTTGGCTAAGCCTTAACACTTTCTCCCCTCGGGCCTTAGGGCCTGGGGGCGTGAGGTTTTTGACCGCCATACTGCGGATACAGGAGCAGAGACCGTCCCTCCGATGTCGAGCCCTTCTCAGGGCTCCGATAAAAAGGCCCCTCTCGGGGCCAAACGCCCGACGCCCGTCGCCGCCAGCCGAGGCGAACCCCCCGTGCCGTCGCCGTGATCCCCCCCCGCGCAGCCGTCGCGTGCGCCCGTCGTCGAACCTGCTCCGCAGCCATCTGCGTCGAAGCAGTCGCGAAAGGGTGCAAAAGGTACCGACGCCGTCGCGGGCGTCGCTACTTCCCAGCCGGAGCGCAGCGCCGGAGGTATGCGCCCTTCTCAGGGCGAAACCTCGAGGCAGCCGTCGCTGACGTCCCTTCGAAAGGGTGTAAAAAGCACCGACGCCGTCGCGGGCGTCGCTGCTTCCCGTTCGTCGTTGACCGAGCGCAGCGCCGGAGGCATGCGCCCTTCGCGCTCCAGGTCGCTTTCGTCGTCGCGTAAGCGAGACAGTGCGAAGTCCGCGTTGAGAGACGCCGTCAAGAGACGTAGAAGACTCAGAAGCTCAGCTGGTTCTCGTATTCGTTGCCGGCTGAAACCAGCGCAAAGGTAGCGATACGAGGGCTACCGTCTGACACAGATCCGAACGAGATCTCAGAAGCCCTAGCGGAATTGAATTTCGTACCTGAGTACGTGCGACCCATCCGCGCGCGACAAGGCAGACCCGGATGCATCTTCTTCGCACAACTTAAGAAGACCACCGACACCATCCTACGGATATACGACGTCACCGAGCTGTTGTGCATGCCTGGAGTTAAGATAGAGGCGTGGCGAGGCAGGCAGGGGCCAGCCCAGTGCCACCGCTGTCAGCGCTTCAGGCATTCATCGCACATGTGTCACCGCAAACAAGCGTGTGTACGCTGCGGAGAGGAGCACGCAGCTAGTGACTGTCCGCGCCCCAGAGAAGAGCCGCCGACGTGTGCCAACTGTGGAGAGGCTGCGCAGTGTTCGTCGCGAAATGCGAAACAAGAAAGCAGGGACTGTTGCTATCACCGCCGGTGCCTCAAAACAGACAAAGAAGGTCGTTGCAGCTGAAAAGCAAGCAGAAACGACAACTTTAATGGCACAGGCGAACGCTCCCACCGAGAGAGGCGCCTCTCTTAAGAAGAAGAGGCGTAGGAAGAAGTCCCAGAAGGTTGCGCAAGCCGTACAGGCGCAGAAACCGGCCGAAAGGACCCAGACCGCAACCACTTCAGCACTTCGAAAAAGTGATTTGAAGAAAGCGGGCGTCCCTACACAAGAAGTAGGTCGTCAGGCGAGGCAAACGGCGGTTGTTACATCGCATATACCGGCGCCTATTGCTGGAGCGATCGACGACAACGCGATTGCTGTTTTAGACGTCGCTCTTATTATCATGGAGGACGTATTGAAGGCCGTGCGGACAGGACAGAACACCCTGTCGGTACTACTAGGAGGAATGGCCCAGCTCATCCAACTAAGACTGCAACATGGGGGCGCTTAGAGTTTTGCACTGGAATGCAGACGGCCTCTACCAAAAGGTTGCTCTGCTGAAAGCGCTACTCAAGGAGCAGGACATTGATGTCTGTTTGGTGTCTGAGACGCACCTGAAGGAGTCCATTACGCTGAGAATCCCGAATTACCACATTTACAGGAAAGACGAACGTTCTCCCCATGGAATAGCTTACCGTGGGTTGGCAGTGCTAGTCAGACGCCGCTTAGTCCATCAACCGATTAAGATAATCGAGACCGAGTCTGTCCACAAGAGGGCCCAGCTTTATGCTCTTGGAATTGACATCCACGCGGGTAGGCAATCCATGCACCTGTACGCAGCCTACAGACCCCCGATTGGGAAGTTGGACCCGGCGGAGGTAGCCCGCCTAGTCGATACGGAGACTAATACACCTGTCCTTCTGGCTGGCGATTTTAATTGTAAACATACAGCATGGTGCGCCACGCACATTTGCCCAAGCGGACGTCGGTTGTTTGACGATGCGGAGCGCTGGGGCTATACCGTGCAGGGCCCCGAGGTTCCGACGCATTATCCGTATAGTGATGCGGTGGCACCCGATGTCCTGGATATTATAGTTCACAAGAACTTACACTGCCAACCTACGCAAGAGGTTCTACTGGAGAGCATGTTCTCGGACCATCTACCGGTACTCGTGACGATTCCAGAAACTCCACTTTCGGTCTCCCCACCAATCCCCAAGCGTCTTATCAACTGGGCCCAGTACACCGAGAAAGTAGACTCCAAGCTCGCGGCGTCGTTTCCCATCTCAACTCCGGATGATGTGGAGCGGCTAGCGGTGCATATTACGGAGACTATCCAAACGGCCTTCAATGAGTCCTCCACCGAGACTAAGAAGCGACAACAATACTCGCCACTCCCCGACGCCATCAAGCGTAAGATAACAGACAAACGTCGACTACGCAAGTTGTGGCAGAGGACGCGGTGTCCTGTGTTAAAGGCCGAACTTCATCGCCTTACGACCATAGTAAAGGACGCGCTAGAAACCCATCGAGAGGAGAGTTGGCAGCGGCACGTAGAGGATGTCAGTGATGACTGGAATTCCATCCACAAACTGTGCAGGCAGCTGACGAGAACTCCGCCACCAGTACGCCCACTACTAGCAGCCGATGGAACTTTGCGATATCACGCAGCAGACCGCGCTGAAATATTCGCCGACCACTTAGAACGCCAATTCCGCCCTAACGAGACAGAAAATATAGCTCACGTCGAAATGGTGCAACAGTACTTACGAGGCTATTTTTCTACACCGATAGCGGCCGATGACGATCCAATTGTTTTCACCCCGGGCGCAGTGCAGCGTGCGATACAACGCACGAAACTAAGGAAGGCGCCCGGTGCAGATAAAATAACCAACGAAGCCCTACGTCGGTTACCGCCGCGCGCCGTCGCGGCGCTAACGCGACTGTACAACGGTATAAATCGCACTGGACACTTCCCGACTATCTACAGAGACGGACGCGTTATATTGCTGCCTAAACCCGGTAAGAACGTGTTGAAACCGGAGAGTTATCGGCCCATCACGCTGCTATCTACACAATCAAAAGTGTACGAACGCCTCTTACTGAAACACCTCGCCCCGCACATCACCCCCCGCGACGAGCAGTATGGTTTTAGAGCGGAACATTCAACGACACTCCAATTATTGAGAGTACTGCACATGATGACCCAGGGCTTGAACCAGAGGGGAAGCACAGTTGCAGTTTTTCTCGATATGGAGAAGGCGTTCGACAGAGTTTGGCACGACGGTCTGCTGTACAAACTAGCGACGTCCAGCGCTTCCCAACGTCTAGTCCGAATAGTAGCCTCCTTCCTGAGTGATAGAAGTTTTCACGTATCAGTAGAGAGAGATTCCTCGACGACGAGAAAAATCTTAGCCTGCGTACCGCAAGGGAGTTGCCTCTCCCCAGCATTGTACGCGCGTTACACCGATGACATTCCGAAGTCAGACGAATCCACGTTAGCACTGTACGCCGACGACGCAGCGTATCTGACATACAACAAAAATGCTAGATTCGCAGTGTTGAAAATGCAACGCGTACTAAACCTGCTCCCCGAGTGGCTTGACAAATGGAGGCTCTCGGTGAACGTGCGAAAAACTCAAGCAATGCTAGTGAACTTTTCCGTAAAGAAGCCTTCCACCCTGTATCTCCATGGTGAGCAGCTAGCTTGGCGCGAATCGGCGACCTACCTAGGCGTCGAAATCGACCGGCGGCTCACTATGAAAAAACACGCGAACAAAGTCATCGCTAGGACCCGAACATCGCGCGCTTTACTGCGACCGGTGCTCTCCTCGAAGCTTCCGCTGAAAACGAAACTCAGCATCTACAAGACCTACCTACGGCCATGTTTAACATACGCAGCGCCGGCTTGGTACGCCCTACTGAGCAGAGGAAACGCTGAGAGAATCCAACAGCAACAGCACATCTCCCTCAGGCAGATTACAGACGCCCCGCGTATTGTAAAGAACGCCACTATACAGAGGGATCTACGCATGGAGAGCACGGACGCATTTATACGCCGACTCACAGTAAGCCTGTTCGAGCGTGCGGACGCGTCGGATTTGCGTCACATACGCAATCTGGCGCCTCTACATACTCGGCCGCCGGACGGACGCCCTTACGCTCGTGAGTTACTCGCGAACAACACATAGCACGATTCCAGTGAACTAGAAACGTAGCGCGCATCTCGGCCTATACGGCCAACACAACGCCCGGTATGTATTCACATGCTGCGATCGATACCTCAGTAGAGAGATTTCTATCTCGGAACTGATTCCCCAGCCACCGTGAGGAGGTTGTGAGATGACCCACACTAGTAGATCGGCACCAGTCGTCCGCTACACTCAGCGCTCACACTACAGTGGAATAGCCAGCCAAGTCACTCCGAAGCCAAGCCAGTCCAGACCTAGCAGCAAGTACCTACGGCTCCATACTTCTGAAGACAGCATCAGGCGTTTCATTCTGCACCAACCCACAGACCTGCGACTTACAACCGGAGGTCGAAGAACGAAGCCCGCCAGTACCTACATTCTATTATTTACATATTCGTTTACGAAAGTGTACGGGACGTATCGAAGGGGCCCGTACACTTAGTAATAAGTTTAGTGACAGTTAGCTTAGTGATAAAACTGAATCTCATACCAGACCTACCCTGCGTACCATCGTATTGGAAAGACGGTTAAGTTACCGATAAGATTTGTTACCATGTACTTACGTTATGCACTATTATATTTATCTTAAGTTATCTTAAGAGTATTAGCTCTATCATTGTCTATCCATATAGGCAGGTGACGTGATGGGTAGATAAACAATCGTTTATGTAGGTTATATATATTAAATAACAGGGCAGTGGTATGAAATCAATGTGCAACAATGTAAATCAGCAGTTTAGTGTCA
Source organism: Pyralis farinalis (assembly GCA_947507595.1). Classification (NCBI taxonomy): domain Eukaryota; kingdom Metazoa; phylum Arthropoda; class Insecta; order Lepidoptera; family Pyralidae; genus Pyralis; species Pyralis farinalis. The sequence goes on along the minus strand of OX382259.1, from coordinate 19,725,350 downwards.
CTAAGTAATACAATCGTGATAGATAAAATTAATGAGAATGATAGTTCTAATTATTTCATATTAAAAATGCATGTTATATTATGACCTAGCAACAAACGTGGGATATAGTCAAAGTAAACCCCAGCGAAATAACAATGGCCTAACCCAGACGATCTCGACTGAGGTCTCGGTTCAGAGAATAAAATAATAAATTTAATCGAATTAATTACTTAAGTTAATATTATTCCTTATGAGAAGCCATTCCGTATTGGGTTACGTACAGGCACGGAAATAGTGCCGTAAATAAGTCAAGAATGTTACTAGTGGTTAGTAGTAAAGTTTAAAAACCATAATAAAATGTAGGTAACTAAAGTATGGAACGAAACCTCCTTGTGTCGAACACGCTCTTCCATCACAAGGATATTCACACTTACACATGGAGACGGAATGAACAGAAAAGTGTGATTGATTTGATTTTGATAGATGGACGTCTCCGAAAGTCGTTAATGGATACAAGAGCCTTCAGAGGTCCCACTCTTGAAACGGACCACTATCTGGTGATAAGCCGATTTGTGGGCCTTTTCAAGAAGTGGAGGCACTGGCGAGTGCGTATTCCTTTCGGAGACCATGAAAGAATAAGAAGTGAAAAATTGGAAGATGAAAGTGTGAGGAGTACGTATGTACGTCTAGTCAGTGAAAGACTTACGAACGCGAGTCTTTCCGACTCATATGTAGACGAATGTTGGAAAGTTCTGAAAGAAAGTATTGTGGATAGTGCGAAAGAAGCATGTGGATGCGCAAAGAGACGTAGAACACTAAGAGGAGATGCCTGGTGGGATGCGGAGCTTCAATCCTCCGTGGAAAAAAAGAGGAAAGCGTGGCTGGATTACGTATCATCTTTGCACCAGAGTGATGGTATGAAAGAAATGAAGAAAGAAATATACCGTCGATGCAAGAATGACTCCAAAGCTTTAGTGAAAGAGAAGCGTGAAAGACTACATATGATTGAGGAAGAGAAGCTAACGAAGAACTTCGAGGCAAATACCCAACTCTTCTGGAGAGAGTAAAGAAGTCTCGAAGTGGTTCGTCAGCATCCAGAATGGACAAGATAAGATGTAAAGCTGGTGGCATTCTTGCTAACACTCAGGAAGTGTTAGAACGGTGGAGTGAATATTTTAGAGAAATGTATGATTATGTCCACGACGCTGGCATTGTGAATGAGTGTGTGATTGACTCGGCAGTGCCAGCGTACCATGAAGACATTACTATGGATGAGATTGAATGGTCGATACGAAGTTTGAAAGATGGAAAGTCAGCGGGAATCGATATGGTAACAGCTGAGATGATCAAGCTAGGTGGTACCTGCGTTAGGGACGCCTTCTGGTTTTTGAGCAAATTATGCTGGAGAACCGGAAGGGTCCCGAGCGATTGGAGATGCGCAGTCATCGTGCCCTTGTATAAAGGCAAGGGCTCACGTATGGACTGCGCCAACTATAGGGCCATCAGTTTGATCAGCTTAGCAGCTAAAGTGTATGGAAAAATCATTGAAAGGAGAATGAGGGTGAAATCCGATGGAATGCTTTGGGAAGCACAGGGTGGATTTCGAAGCGGCAGAGGATGTACGAATCAAGTTTTGTCACTCCGCAACATCGTAGAGAAGCATCTGCCTTTGGACCAGAAGGTTTTCTGCGGTTTTGTGGACTTTGAGAAAGCATTTGATAGAGTCGTGCGAAAGAATCTCTGGAACATTTTGCCCGGATATGGGGTTGACGGTGACCTACTCCGTGCTGTGCAATCCACTTATGAGGATTGTACAGCATGTGTGCGGGTGGACAGCAGCTTGTCGCCCTGGTTTGATGTCAACATTGGTGTCAGACAGGGAAGCGTGCTGACGTCGGCGGCGGCAGCCACAGAGGTCCAGAAGGAGCCGTCGTGGACCGATGTGGTCCGTCGCGGGCCGCAGAAAAGCGCGGTACCCGCTGCTCCCGCGGCACCCGCGCCGCCTACCAGGGCGTCAGCACCTCCTGCTCCCGCAGGCAGGGAGGAGGGCCGTAAGGCTAAAGTGGTACTCCCCGGCTCCACGGCCGTAATTTTAAAGTTACGGCCGGAGGCAGCCACTGGGGGAGCAACGTATGCCTCGGCCCTGCTAAAGGCCGAGCAGGAGGTCAATCTGGGGGAGCTGGGGATCGGCTCGCTCCGGATTCGCAAGTCTGCGACCGGAGCGAGGCTCATCGAGGTCCCCGGCTCCTCCAGCCATGAGAAGGCAGACGCCCTGGCAGCCAAGTTGACGGCTGCCTTGTCCGGCGTCGTGGAGGTATCCAGACCGGTGAAGTGCGCGGAGTTCCGGATCACCGGGCTGGATGACGCCGCCACAGTACAGCGGGTACAGGTTGCGGTCGCTCGCGAGGGGGGCTGCGCCCCCGAGCAGGTCCGGGTGGGCGAAATCCGCCCGGACTGGCGGAACTCCAGTTCCGCCCTGATGCGCTGCCCGGTGATGGCAGCGAAGAAGCTGCTCGAACTGGGCAGTATCGGGGTGGGCTGGAGCCGGGTGCAGCTCCACCTGCTGAAGGCGCGCCCCATGCACTGCTTTAAGTGCATGGGGAAGGGGCACACAGCAGAGTTGTGCCCCTCCAAGGCGAACCGCAGCCGCCTGTGTTACAGGTGCGGGCAGCCGGGGCACATCGTCTCGGGCTGCTCGGCACAGGCCCGCTGTGCCGTGTGTGCCGACGCCGGACGAAAGGCGAGCCACGTGATGGGGAGCCGGCTCTGCAACCGCGGGAGAACGCCCCCCACCTCTCGCGGGAGTGGGCGGCAGCAGGCGCCTGAGGCCAGGATGTCCGAGTAATGGCCGGACATCCTCGCTTCCTGCAGGCCAACGTCAACCACTGCGCTGGGGCTCAGGACCTTTTCCTGCAGACCATGGCGCAGTGGGACGTGGACGTGGCGGTGGTTACGGAACCATACTACGTGCCCTCCCGGCCTAATTGGGCCGGGGACCGGGACGGATCCGTGGCCATCGTCGCGAGGCCTGGCGCCAGCCCCCCACTCGTGGTGAGAGGGAGGGGAGCGGGCTACGTGGCGGCGGTTCGGGGAGAGTACGCAATAATCGGTGTGTACTTCTCCCCGAACCACGACCTGCCGGCCCTGGAGCGGCTGCTCGACGCTCTTGGGTCGGCAGTGAGGCGGCTAGCGCCCGGCCAGGTTATCGTGGCCGGGGACTTCAACGCCAAGTCCACGGCATGGGGCAACCCGGCCACGCAAGCCAAAGGGCGGAAGGTGGAGGAGTGGGCGCTGGCCGCGGGACTGTCCCTCTTAAATAGGGGGACGGTCCATACGTGCGTGCGATGGAATGGAGGTTCGGTGGTGGATCTGTCCTTCGCCACCGCGTCCACCGCACGCCGAATTGAGGATTGGAGGGTGGAGACGGGGGTAGAGACACTCTCGGACCATCGGTACATCAGGTTTGAGGTGTCCCGAGCCCCCGGTAGTCCGGCGATTTCGTCCCGGTGGCGGAGCCGGTTCCCGCGTGCGAGTGCCCACTCACCAGGCTCGACCGGGAACTGGCAGAGGAGGCGGCCATTGTCGGCCGCTGGGGCCTCTCACCAATGGAGGATTTGGGGGCGGAGCAGGGGGCTGGTCGTCTCTGCGACGCCTTCACGGCGGTGTGGAAGGCGGCCATGCCCAACGTTGGGCGTCCGCCCCCAAGGCGGGCGGTCTACTGGTGGTCGGCGGAGATAGCCGACCTCCGGGACGACTTCAACGGGGCGCGCAGAGCGTACACCCGGAGCAGGCGTCGCCGCCCCCGGAACGAAGGAAGGGATAGCCATCTGCACGGCGTCTACGTGGAGAGCAGGAGAGCCCTGCAGATGGCTATAAGTAGGGCCAAGGAGGGAGCGTGGCAGGAGCTGCTGGAGGGTCTAGACAGGGACCCGTGGGGCCGACCGTACAGAGGAGCGCGGAACAAGATCCGCGCTCAGTCGGCCCCGCTGACGGAGACCCTCCAGCCGGCCCTGCTGGAGAGGGTTGTCGGGGAACTCTTCCCCGACACCCCGCGGGGTTTCGCTCCCCCGAGGATGGTCCGATCGCTGGACTCCAGAGGAGAGGTGGAGGGCGCTCCGCCACCCGTCACCGACCAGATGGAGGCGGTCATTGACCGCCTCCGAAGCAAGAAGAGGGCGCCGGGTCCGGACGGGGTGCACGGAAGGGTGCTAGCCCTAGCCCTCGAGCACCTCGGAGACGGGTTCCGGGAGCTCCTTGACTGCTGCTTGCGGTCGGGGTGCTGCCCGGGACCCTTCAGGGTGGGCCGGCTCGTCCTTCTGTTAAAGGGAGACCGGCCCCCGGACTCGGGGTCGGCGGTTCGACTAGTCGTTCTGCTGAACGAGGCGGGCAAAGCCCTGGAAAGGGTTGTCGCATCCCGCCTCGCTCAGCATTTGGAGGATGGCCCGGGACCGGGCCTCTCGGATGCCCAGTTCGGGTTCCGGGCCAGACGGTCGACCGTCGACTCTATAAGGCGCCTAAGGTCGGTGACGGAGGATGCGGAGCGCGAGGGAGACGTGGTGGTGGCGGTGTCGCTGGACATCGCCAATGCCTTCAACAGCCTCCCCCACAGTACCATCCTGGAGGCCCTCAAATACTTTAAGGTGCCTCCGTACTTGGGGAGACTGTTAAAGGCATACTTGGAGGACAGGGAGGTGCGCTACGAGGACGCGAGGGGTCAGATGGTCAGAAGACGCGTCGTGTGCGGTGTCCCACAGGGGTCCGTTCTGGGCCCCATCCTGTGGGACCTCGCATACGACTGGGTCCTGCGGGGCCGTCTCCTCCCCGGGATGAGTGTCATCTGCTATGCAGATCAGGTGGTCAGCGCATAGAGAGGCTTGGGCTTCGGGTCCGATTGGAGAAAACCGAGGCCCACCTCTTCCGCGGGACCAGTAGGCGGGGCCCCCCCTCGGGAGCGCACCTCCAAATAAGAGGAGAGAGTATAAGGGTGAGTGCCTAGATGAGGTACCTGGGCCTCACCCTTGACGGAAGATGGACCTTCGGCCCCCACTTCGAGCGGTTGGGACCGAAGGTCATCAGAGCTGCGGCGGCGCTGGGTCGCCTCCTGCCCAATGTGGGCGGACCCAGCGCCGCGTGCAGGCGGCTGTACTCCGGCATCTGCCGGAGTATGGCCACGTACGGTGCCCCCATATGGGCAGACGCTCTCTGCGCTCGGAACAGGGCTCAGCTGCGCAGAGCGCAGCGGGTCATAGCGCAGAGGGCGATAAGGGGGTACCGGACGGTAGCGTGGACGGCCGAGACCGCCCTTGCTGGCGACCCGCCCTGGGAGTTGGTGGCGGAGGTGCTCGCCGAAGTGCATAGCTTCGTCGCTAGTAGGAGGGCACTCGGCGAGCGCCCCACGTTGGAGGAAGTGGGGCGGTGTCGCCAGCGAGGGCATTCAGAGATGATGCGGAGGTGGGGAGAGGACCTGGCGCAGCCGCAGTATGGAGTCCGCGTTGCGGATGCGCTGCGCCCGGTCCTGGAGGCGTGGATGCGCCGCAGGCGCAAACCCCTCACCTTCCGCATAGTGCAGGTGCTCACCGGGCATGGGTGCTTCGGTGAGTACCTGCACCGGGTCGCGAGGCGGGAGGAACAGCCGGGCTGCCACGATTGTGGCGCGGCCGAGGACACTGCCCAACACATGCTGGAGCAGTGCCCCAGATGGTCTCGGCAGCGCCATGATCTGGTGTCCGCGCTTGGAAGCGCGGACCTCTCGCTCCCGAGCGTGGTCCGCTCCATGCTCGGGAGTGACAGTGCCTGGCAGGCGATGGCCTCCTTCTGTGAGACGGTCATGTCCCAGAAGGAGGCCTCGGAGCGGGACAGGGAGGATGATCCCGAGGCTGTCCCGCTCCGGAGACGGCGGACGCGAGTGCGGCGTAGGCGCTACGCGCACCTATTGCCGCCTCCCTAACTTGTGGGACTAGGGGTCAGGATGGGAACCTGGCCCCATAATGGTCCCGCCGCCGGAGGGGCTGTCCTAATTTGCCGGGACGGCCCCTAGATTGAAGAAGTCCGGCCCATTCTGAGGGGCTGGCCAATCGCAGTGGTGTCCTGTTGCTGACAGATCCGGGGCGCCACACCAACGCGGCCGATGGCATTTCGCAGGGTCATTTAGTGGGTATACTGTCGGACAGCCGACGGGGAGTCCCACACTACCACCGGAGGCCACCCAGGCACCGGTGGTGTGCGTAACGCATTTTTCCCCGCGTCACAAAAAAAAAAAAAAAGGGATGCGTGCTGTCGGCTCGGCTGTTCATTCTGTATCTGGACAGTTGTCTTCAGAGAATAAGAAATATGAATGTGGGAATGCGAATGGGTGACTCAGTGGTCAACTGCCTGCTTTATGCAGCCGATGCGGCATTAATAGCAGAATCACCATCCGAACTGCAAACACTAGTTACAACAATGAAAAATGATTGTATGAAGAAAGGCTTACAATTGAATGCGAAGAAAACCAAGATAATGGTATTTGAAAGAGAGACAACCAGAACGAACACTAGGATTATGGTTGATGATGTAGTGTTGGAGCAAGTGAATGAGATTGTATATCTTGGAAGTGCTTTTAGCAGCAATGGAAGGTACACCGCTGATGTGGAGAGACGAGTGAGTGCCGGGAATAGGTTGAATGGAGCGTTGGGTAAACTTCTAGGCAGCCGAAATCTAAGCCAGAAGGCACAGCTCGCTGTACACAACGCGGTGCTAATTCCAACGCTAACTTATGGAAGTGAGAGCTGGGTATGGCAGAGAGAGCATGAAAGTAGAATAAATGCGGTCGAGATGCGAGCATTGCGCAAAATTTGTGGCATAACGCTTGCTGATCGCGTTCGTAATGAAGACGTGAGAGAAAGAGTTGGTCTAAAAGAGAGTGTCGGTGTTAAGATAAGAAAGGGCATGCTCCGTTGGTTCAGACATGTAGAAAGAATGCGGGACGAAAGAATGACGAAACAGATATGCAATGCAAAAGTGGAAGGATGTAGGAGCCGAGGAAGGCCGAGACTAACCTACCATGACCAAATTGGTCGTGTTTTATCAGAAGGTGATGTCAGAAGCCCCAGGAACCGGCGAGCGTGCATGAAAAGAGCTATGAATGTCACAGAAGCGAGTGAAGTATGCAAGGACCGCGTCTTATGGCGCTCGGTTCTCTGTGCCTACCCCGCAAGGGACTTGGCGTGAAGATATACATACATACATACGTAACTAAATTTTAAACGGAAATAAACTCCTAAGGAGTTGCATAATTAGCAGAGAGGTGGCATCGCGCGAGTGATATGTTAAGTATTTACAAGCGTACATAGGCTACGGTAACCGCTTTACATCAGGTGGGCGATTTGCTTATATGCCTTTTAGGAAAACGCATAAATGTAATAGAATATGGCATTGCACTTATCTGCACTAAACGTTTTGCTTCCTAGTTCCTAATTTGAACGGCCAAGTAGTGGAACTCTCCCCCTCCCCCCTGCGATACCTAGGCAATTTCATAGTTCATTTTAATTTCATCCATATCTTTAGTTCCGATATTTCACACTAGATGGCGCTGTTCACAAATTACATCGCGCTGTGGTTTCGTTTCTTTCAATCAACAAAGCGAAGAAAATACGGAACTCTACTAACCTCACATCACCGCTGTTAGGAACAAAGCCGCGTTCTACCTAGGCCGGCTCGCTCCGATATTCAGGAATCGTAGAATGTCACTTAGAAATAAGTGTACACTCTACAAAGCCTGCATCCGTCCCGTCCTCACCTACGCCAGCGTAGTGTACGCACACGCTGCGCGCTGCCATCTGGCTAAGGTCCAGATTATCCAAAACCGGTTTGCTCGCAATGCAACCGGTGCCCCTCATTACTTCAGGGTCGCAGATCTCCTTCTCGACCTTGAACTCCCTTCCATCATTAGTTTCATGAAGGAAGCGTCTAGGCGCTACTTCGAAACTGCCTCCCAACACCCCAACCCATTGATAGCCCGCGCTGTCAATTACACCCCGCGGATCGACGCCCGGGGGTTCCGGCGCAGACCGCGAAATTCACTCTTTGATCCCGATGATCGCATTACTGTTGCGAACGCCCCCTACCTCTCCCCCTCGGACCCCAACCCCAACACTCCACACACACACCGCGCTCGGCGGATCCGGGCGCGAAGAGTTAGGAATTCTGCGCGTTACACCAGGTACCGAGTAGTCCAGGTACCTGGGCTCCTCTCTCCATAAGGCCCTTCAGGCACGAACCCGCGTGTTCGATTAGTTTCTCCAACGACGTCCTAAGCCGAGGTTCGACCTCTCTCGGGGGCCCTTACGCTGTCGTTTATAGTTAGTTTGCTAGGCTGTGGCGCCTCACGCCCGCCACTTTAGTCCGGTGACGTAGTAACAGCCCACTCGGGGCTAACTACATAGTCAGGTCAAAAAAAAAAAAGAACTCTACAATGTTCGTGGCCCGACATGCACTTGGCGGGTTTTAGTTTTTATCTATAGAAGCTGTTAACAGAACATTGCAAGATTTAAGAAGTAACAATCAATTATTTGGTGGCGTTACAATTTTATTTGCAGGAGATTTTAGACAACCCCTACCGGTAATTACTAAAGGTTCTCGAGCGGACGAAATCAATGCTTGTTTAAAGCGTTCAGTACTTTGGAGACATATTAAAAAACTACATTTAAAGCAAAATATGAGAGCAGAATCAGGAGATTCAGAATTTTGTAAAATTCTGCTAGATATTGGGGAGGGAAAATATCCAGAGATTAATAATAACCATGACATAGAAATTCCAGCTGCTCTTTGTCATATCGTTGAGAACACTGAAACATTGATTCAAAGCATTTATGAGGATATCCATAATCTCAATACTAAAGATGATAAATGGTTATATGAGAGATCTATTTTAGCGCCAAGGAATGAACAAGTGGCCTTTCTTAATAGTCGCATGTTGGAAAAAGTTCCCGGGGATTCAACGTCTTATCTTTCCATAAATACAATATGTCATACCGATGAAGCGGTTCATTATCCAGTGGAATTTTTAAATAGTTACACTGCTCCCGGTCTACCCTCTCACAAAATAGACCTAAAGTTTGCAGTTCCCATAATACTGCTTCGTACTTTGAATCCACCGAAACTTTGCAACGGTACGAGGTTGCGGGTAGTAAAACGGAGAACCATCCTCGCCAGTAATTGTTTCTGTAGTAAATAACTTGGGGAATCTTTTACTACAAATTCCATTCTTCATACAGGGTGACTGAGGATTAAGAAAGCCACACGGACCATGCACCATGTGTGTTTTTACAATTTCAAATGGCTCTGGATCATCGTCTTGGTAAGGTAATTCAGCACGAATAGCATCATCAATTTGATTTGCCGTTATTTTAGTTTCTAACCACATTAAAATATGAGCATGTGGTAAGCCGCGCTTTTGCCACTCTGTACTATACATATAACAACGAACTAAACCAAAAAAATTTCCTTTTACCAGAAGATCCATATTTTTTTTAAGTTTTAGTTTGAAAACTCTTGAAACAATGTCATGACGTCCTGATCTCTTCATTACGTTCACCACTAACCCTAAATGGAAATCACTCGAGAACTTTTTGATGGACAGTTAGCTTCTGAACTGTCCATCAAAAAGTTCTCGAGTGATTTCCATTTAGGGTTAGTGGTGAACGTAATGAAGAAATCAGGACGTCCATATTTTCTGACATAGCAAAACGCATCCTGAGTGCGTTCATGCATATAGCGTGGTCCCTCGGTAAAAGATGATGGCAAAATTACTAATCGGCCTAAGTTTTCACCATTTTTATTTTGATTTATTGCATCCCGAAGGTATATATAATTTTCAACTCTAAGCTTCTTCTGGTTTGTACGTATATAAATTAATCTCTCGGTTTCGATCTTAGCGTACATATCTACTATGTACTGATTAAATAATTGTTTGTAATAATGCAAATGGTTAATTCATTCTGTCTAATCATTATTCGATAACAATAGTATTGTAATGCTGAAACTTTTTTATTAAAATTTGGTTGGCCTGTATTGGGATCGACTTGGTACACTGCAAAATTATATCCATTATCGCCATAAACAAACATAAGAGGATACTGTAGTGCATCATATGATCTGTGTGTTTCTGCAATTCTCTGTAGAGTGTTGTCTTTTCTACGTGGTACTACATCCCGTTTATTACATTGTTGATCTACCAGTAGCACAGACACTTCGTTTGTTGTTGGTTCATTATGACGATCTCTGTGCTCAGTCGTTGGACGTCGATCAGCGTTAATAACTATTTTGTAATTATTAGTTGAATTAGGTGTGAAAGACTGGAGAGCAGTTTGAAAATCACGAATTGAAGGGTTTGATCCATGAAGCATTGTTTGTAAATTTCCTACTATCACGGTATTTAAATTTGGAAAGCGTTGCATTCTTGCATCCCTGTATTGTACATAATCGCTTATAAAGTATATTTGCAAAAACGATTCTCTTGTGTTTTCTACTGGAAGTAAGGAACCAATTAAATGATGTACTTGTCCCTGTATCTTAAATTCCCTTCATTAATTTTCTTCGCCCCAAAAGATGTCATTTAAAAAGCTGAATTATAACGTCCAATATTATTAAGGAAATGTAGACATTGATTGTGTTCGCCATACAGCAACGATTTAAGGGGTTCAGGAGGTTGCTGAATTAAATCCAATTGTACTTTTCCAGAAGAACAACAAATACCTTTTGTCTCTTCTGTCCACCTTAAAGCTTTACAGAAGTTGCAAGCTATATTCATAGGACCTATCTCTGCCGCTGCTGAATAATTAATTTGGGAATCGTAATTAAACCCACTATTATATTTATCCCGCCATGCAATATTATGTCTGTTAGTTCTTCTAATTTGGTCATTATTCAGTCGGTATTGCCTGTTCTCATAACTTTCAATAGTCCGTATCATACTTCTCGTTTGTCTGTCAGTTGCCAAACGGCTGGCTCGTTCTTCATCCGATTCTGAGTGGCGCATCATGCTCATGTTTTCACGGTGTTGTGCTAAGTTATTGAACCTTTCTTTTTGCAATTCATGATATCGATTGGATTGTATTGTAACACGGGCATCATGTTGGTTTTGACTTTCAATTATTCGTGAATTTTAGTGACGATATCGATCGCTTTCTAACCGCTGCTCTCTGAAATGATCTGTCTCCAGAGTTTGCGAAGTTGCGTGACGAATACGATCGTCTTCCATACGCTGTACTCTTGAGTCGTCGGACTGTTGACTTCGCAAGACAGCATGTCGAAGACGATCATCTTCTAAACGCTGGTTTCTTGATTCAAGCGACTCTTGACTGCGCGAGATCGCGTGATGAATTCGATCTGTCTCCAGGCGCTGAGCTCTAAAATCATTTGACTCCTGACTTCGAGAGATAGCATGTCTGATACGGTAATCTTCTAAACGCTGGTCTCTAAATTCTAGCGACTCCTGACTTCGCGAGATCGCGTAATGAATACGATCGTCGTCTAAGCGCTGCTGCCTTAAAACATCCGATTATTGGTTCCTCGATAATACACGCCGAGTCCTTTCTAACTGTAGCCTTCACCTGTTTATGTTCTTTACGTTTCTGAGATTCATTTGAACGCGACAATCTTTTTCTCTTAGCCTCCTTCGTAAGCAAGGAAAGATTCCACTTTTTTTAGGCATGATTAATACACATAATTAATGTGAGCATAAAAATAGAAGAAAGTTATTTTATAACAAAGAGACAATATATACATAACTTAAAAACAGGAAACAGTTTTAAACATATAATACAAAGAGTTACAAAAAGATAATATAAGTAATACGTAGGTATAATATCTGCACAAAGAAAATATATGTACCTACTTTAAATTGAATTGAAAACTATATAAATCTTGTAATAGCAATATTAATTGTAAATAATATGAGCATAGAAATAGGAGATAGTTATTTTGTAACTAACAAACAAAATATATAAAACATAACATAAAAACAGGAAACAGATTTAAACTTTTAATACAAAGAGATAACGGGTATGTAATATCTACAGTAACAAAATGTATGTAAGGCTATAAGGAGCATTAGTTTGATGTATTTATACTCTTACTACTCAAATACTTGGAGAAAACACACAGCACTGCATTATTCTCCACCTCTATCAGTACGCAGACATTTTATAAAATAACCAGTTTGTTTCTCAACAGTTGCCTTAAGATGCTTAAATTTGGACAAAACTTCAGATTTGTGTGTAATAAGATAACCAAAACTCTTTCCAGAAAAATCATCGGTAAAGTAAGCAGATACCTTGATCCATCCAAACTAGTAGCAGGCATTGGAACACAAACATCCGAATGGATAAGCTCCAACAACTGCTTGGCCCGTTTTGCTTCATCCCTAGGAAACTTTTGCACTGCTTGCTTCCCCTCAACGCATGCCACACACTGTTTAGTGATCGCAGCATGCTGAGACGGCGAAACATCTACACCAATGGCAATATTACGGAGAACACTTACCCCACTATAACTCAGATGTCCTAGTCGTCGATGCCACAACACCGATGAACTCAAAGCCGGGGCAGACCCAGCATCAGGCGAACTTTGTAGCACTGACGCCTCTTCCACATCAACATTGGAAGCATGGTAAGACCACTACTGCGAAACAAGCAAATGTCCACCACTCACACACACATTGTCCAAAATAAAAATCCCTCCATGTTTGGTGGCCGAGACAATAAAAGAATTCCCCTTAAAAACATAACATTTATTTTTAATAAACTTCACAGATAAAGCCTTCTCACATAATTTACTAACACTAATTAAATTAGTTGAGAGGTCAGGTTTATATAAAACGTCTGTTACTCTCAGATACTCGTTATTTTTCCCTGGAATTCTAACCTCACCAAAAAACCAAAACACTTTTCATACTAATGAACCACTTAACATCCCTACACATATGAGCAGTTGCTCCCGAGTCCACAATCCAAGCCGAATTTTCTAGAACACCAAAGCACTTTGCTACCAACACTGCTTCATCTAGTTTTGAAGTCATCTTGCCTTCTTAAATTTGAAGCATTTTGAAGCTTTGACATGTCCAGCACGCTTGCAATAATGACAGATGATCACCTTACTTACACTTACGCTGTTGCTTCAATACCAGAGCCATCTCATCCGATTTCTCATGCCCTTTTCTTCGACGCCCTTCTTGTAGAAGCCTGGTTCTCACCTTTTCACTGGAAACTGCGCCCGTGCAAGCTACGGCTTCAAGACTCAAAACAACAATGTCATATTGTTCTGGCAGACCACTCAAAATTATTTCTGTAACCTCTTCATCCTAAACTGTCCGAACAATATCTGCGAGTTGCTGCACGAGAGTCATTACATTATCAATGTATGTGTCCATATTATTATTGTCCTCATATTTTATATGGTGCAACTTCTTCAACAACATGACGCGCCTGGCAAAGCTTTTATCCTCTAATATATTGCACAATTTTTCCCATGCATCTTTAGATGTTTTGGCATCTCGTATATATTGTACACACGTCGACTGAACGGATAAACTTATGCGGGCTAATGCACGCAAATCCTTACTTCTGTCAATTGGTTCGATGCCTTGAATACAAGACCACAAGTCTTCCGCAACGAGGATCATTTTCATTTGAAATTTCCATATATTGAAGTTGCTCACTCCAGCAAGATATTGACCCATGAAGACACATGAGCCGACGTCGAGGGAGTCCCGGCGCTGACACTGCCTGCCGCCACAGTCGCGGGGGCCAAGCCTCCGGCGTCTCCATTTCCTGTCGCCATTTCGTCCAGCGCGCCGATCGCGATGAGGCCTCAATCACACAGCGCACCTTCAGGTCAAGCGAAATACAGTCTCGACAAAAAGAAACTCTGCGCACTCAGCACCAGCAAAGACAATTTATTGGCCGACCGAGGCAGGGCGCTGGGCCCATAACCTCTTGGTGGTTCAGAGTCTAGGAATCTGGGGTCGGCCAATAAAAGAAATATATATTCTTCAATGTCAGTCTAATGGTCCTTTTAATTATAGCACGTTAGTTATTATTACATACAGTTGAGGATTATCCTTATAATAAGAGATTTGTAAAATCTTACGGACGGAGCAAGTCCACGATGACATGGCGATCAGGGGAAGAGAGAGAGAGAGAGAGAGAGAGAGAGAAAGAGAGAGAGAGATAGCACTATTAAACGTCATACAACCCTTTTTTAGGGTTCCGTACCCAAAGGGTAAAACGGAACCCTATTACTGAGGCTCCGCTGTCCGTCCGTCCGTCCGTCCGTCCGTCTGTCACCAGGCTGTATCTCATGAACCGTGATAGTTAGACAGTTGAAATTTTCACAGATGATGTATTTCTGTTGCCGCTATAACAACAAATACTAAAAAATAGAATAAAATAAATATTTAAGGGGGCTCCCATACAACAAACGTGATTTTTTTTTGCCTTTTTTATAGATAGTGGTACGGAACCCTTCGTGCGCGAGTCCCACTCGCACTTGGCCGATTTTTTATTTATTAAAATACAATGGCAATGGCCTATTGCATCGTGCGTCTTGCAATTCCACAAAATGTCCTGTGTGAAAATCGAACACACACACGAGCGTTGGTGTCAAAGTACTAAAGTATTTGTTAATTAACAAGGTGCAACACGTGTAGGTGACTTTGGCACTTTATAGAATTCAAATTACACCACAAATTACAGACTGTACTAAGTAATTCAAATCAAAGTCATGTAATATAAGAACTACTTAAATCCTTGTCTTCTCTCTTAATTAACACTCATTTATTATAAATGAAATACCGTATCATATGAATGTTTTATACTGTTATATTATTGTTCTGTATCATATGTTCATTTATCATGACGAGTCATTCGAAATGTCACATGATCTTCACTTAAAAGCGAACCTAAAGGGGGCGTGTAATAATATCGCTCTTATTATATTCTATGTATTCATATAATATTCTGTAAATAGTGCATTCAGTTTCCAGTTACTTTTTGTGCCGGTGACGCACGGACAAATATGAAGAAAGTTTTAACGCATTACTGGTTTTTAACAACTATCTATGTACATCTCAATTGTGAAGTCTATAATGACCGACCCAAGATCAAAAGCAGAAATGGACATCTCATTTTAGAACCAGCTCAGGACAAGAATATATATTTTGTCACGAATGGACCTAAATCAAGTGTGTACGTTGGAGATGTAAATTTACTCAACGTTACTATTGCTACAATAAGTGAAGGGCAATTCCAGCCCTCAAAAAATGATGAATTCGAAAAGTCTATGAACGGACCACAGGGTATCCTGCATAGACTAGAATTACTAGAAAGCCATACTATGATGTCTTCCGCCGATTTGTTAAATAATATATCACTAATTTGGAGAAACATCTACAGATTAACGATAAGAATCAATAATCTACAAAATCGAATCAATAACTATGGACGGGACGAATGTGAGTCACAAACTTGTCAATATGGAGGAACATGTTTAAATTTGATGAATGGCTATCACTGTCTTTGTCCATCAAACTGGGAAGGAAGAAACTGCGAAGTCGACGTAAACGAATGTAACAATTTTGCCGGTACAGATCTAGGTTGTCAAAATGGAGCCGATTGTATTAACAAACCGGGCACATACGAATGTCGATGCAGGTCAGGATGGTATGGACTACATTGCACAAGGAGAGAGAAAGATTGTTCTGGAGGCAATTTCGAGATGTGCGGTCACGGCAGTTGCGTTACGTCTGGTAACAGCATCAAATGCATATGTGACCAAGGGTGGACTACAAATGGAACTGGCATTGCTTGTTTAACCGACGTTAATGAATGTGACACAACTTTGGGTGCTCGTTGCTCAGTTAATCCTAAGGTACAATGCATAAATCTTCCCGGATCGTTCCGATGCGGCCAGTGTCCACACGGCTACGAAGGAGATGGATATACTTGTTCGGACATAGATGAATGTATAACTATTTCTAATGGCGGCTGCAGCCCAATGGTTTCATGTCATAATACTATCGGATCCCGTATATGCGGCCCTTGTCCTCCAGGTTATATTGGCGACGGAGACACATGTTCCTGGCGAGGCTCCTGCAGTATCAATCATGGAGGATGTCATCCGTCTGCTCAGTGCGTTGATAATATATCATTGGGAGGACAAATATCTCAGTGCATGTGTCCTTCCGGCATGGATGGAGATGGAATCGGGCTTCACGGATGTTACATCTCAACTGGAAATATTTCTATCCAAAGTTGTCAGGGCAACCCTTGTGGCACACACGGGCAATGCCACGTGCTCCGAAGGGGTTACACTTGTCTCTGCTTTAGAGGATTCACAGGTGCTCACTGTAACGACATTGCCGATGCCTGCGCAACCAAACCATGTCACAATGGAGGGTTATGTCGTCCTGATGATACCACGCCGATGAATTACAGATGCGAGTGCCCTGCACAATACACGGGTGTGCTATGTCATGTACGTGCCAGGAATTGTGGCGGTATGTTAGACTCTAAGGAAGGAAGTATTATCTATCCTATGACCAACTCAAGTTACGAAAACAATTCTAAATGTGCTTGGATAATACACACAGACCCAAACAAGGTAATAAATATTACTTTTAGCAAATTTAATGTAGAATTTTCAAACGAGTGTCAATACGATTTTTTACAAATACACGATGGGCGAAGCTCGTCCGATCAATTGATAGGAAGATTTTGTGGTACCGAGTTTCCTAAAGGGGGGCATTTTCTTTCAAATCACAATAATTTATACTTTTGGTTTCGATCAGATACCAATGTGAACAAAGAAGGTTTTGCTCTGCACTGGAATAGTGTCGCCCCTGTCTGTGGTGGCGAAATTGATGCGACTGTACATGGCCAAATTAGTTCACCGGGCTCCCCTGGTAAATATCCACCTAATAGAGACTGCTTTTGGCATTTAAAAACTATTTATGGTAAACGAATTCTGTTACATTTCTTTCAACTAGATATCGAGAGACACGAAAATTGCAGTTTCGATTATTTGGCTATTTACGATGGGGAACAGTTCACTGATCCGCTGCTTAACAAATATTGCAGTTCTATCCATCCCGAACCAATTCAGTCATCTAGCTCTGAAATGCTGATTCACTTCCACTCCGATAGTTATGGCAACGGTAAAGGGTTTCAAATAACATTCGCTCCCATGAATGGCATCCCGGGCTGTGGTGGTTTCTACACTAGAGATCGTGGCGAAATTGTTTCACCGACCTACATTGAAGCTCATATTAATAATTTGGTATGCGAATATAAGATAAAGACTAGTCCAGATTCTAAAGTTCAAATTAAGTTTAAAAGTTTCAAGTTAGAAACGTCTACTCGTTGTAAAAATGATTATTTAAAAGTTTACGATGGTCCCTCGTCCGAGTCTCGTCTTTTTGGAAAATTTTGCGGAGATTTAACAAAAAATAATGTGAATATTCCCAAAACTTTCATTTCATCTTCAAATAGTCTATATATTAAATTCAAAACTGACCGTATGGCTTCTGGTGAAGGTTTTAGATTAACTTATAAAACAATATGTCAACATGACATATTTGGAGACAGCGGTGTTATAAAGTCGCCAGGATATCCTTTTAGTTACCCAGAAAATAAAGTATGTGTATATATCATTAGCACAGCACCTGGAAGGGCAATACTGTTGACATTTCAAGACTTTGATATTGAAGACAATTCACAAAACATTTGTATGTATGATAATATTGAAATTAGAGATGGCCCAAATATAAATTCTACACTAATGGGAAGGTTTTGCGGTGGTTCGAGTAACTTGCCACCCGCACAAACATCCTCACATAATTTTATGTATCTAAGGTTTAAATCAGATATGAGTGTCGCTGGCACTGGCTTCTATGCAAATTTCACAACCATTGATACTGAATGTGGTGGTATTTACAAAGAATCAACAGGTATAGTTAGCCATCCTACTGACAAAAGCGTAAAATACAAACTTAATCAATCTTGCACATGGCTTTTAATTGCCCCAGAGGGCAATCATATCAAGCTGTCCTGGCATAGATTCGATATCGAGAGTTCACATTTTTGTGAAAGCGATTATTTGGAATTAATTGAAATCGACAATGATAGCAAACAAGATAGCCTTGGTAAATTTTGTGGAACTACTACGCCTCCAGTCCTGACGACGACTACCAATCGGCTGGAAATAAAATTCAGCAGTGACCTAAGTTTTACTGGGGAGGGGTTTTCTTTGTCATATTCATTTCTTGATGAAAGAAGTCACTGTGGTGGAACCTATGCTAGAGCACATGGTATAATATATTCTCCGGGTTGGCCTAATGCATATGGACCTAATCGTAATTGTACTTGGATAATCAACGTACTAACAGGACAACAAATAAAACTTAATATTTCTCAATTTGATTTAGGATGGTCTTTAGCAAACAAATGTGTTATTGGTGACTATTTAGAAATTCGCAATGGTGCATCTATAAACGCTCCTTTAATTAATAAATACTGTGGAGCTTTTAAATGGAAACAAATCATTTCTTTCTCTAATTCAATATATTTACGATTTTATTCAAATGACTATTTGACTGGTACTGGCTTTAAGATCGAATGGGATGGTACTATACGAGGTTGTGGAGGAACGTTGACAAGTTTTAAAGGGTCTTTATCATCTCCTAATTATCCCAATAGCTACCACGAAAACGCTGAATGCTTTTACAGGATTGTCACCAGCCAAGGTTCAAGACTAAAATTTACGTTCAATGAATTAGATTTACAAGTTACGAGAAAGTGTATGATAGATTACGTCGAAATTTACGACGGACGAGATGCTAATTCTCATAGTCTCGGACGGTACTGCCAGATGACACCTGGAATGGCTAGTATCGAAACCACTACTAATTATGCATACATTATATTTAGATCCGATTTCTTCGTCAGTAATTTGTTTCTCTCTCTCTCTCTTCTCAATCATGGATTCCTGCTTAATTACGAAACAGTTTGTAACAATAATATTTATGGAACTTACGGAGTTATAGAAAGCCCCGATTATTCCAGTAACTACCCGTTGAATTTAAATTGCCTATGGACTATACAAGTTCTGAAAGGTAATAAAATAAACGTAACATTCACACATTTTGATATTTACAAACCGTTTGCTCAATATAGGCCATGGTGGGTACCGACACAGAGAGCTCTTGAGTGCAACAAAGATTATTTACAGTTCAAAGAGCCTAATAGTAATTTCGGTATTTCAAAAAGACACTGTGGTTCGTTATCGCCTAAACCTTTTAGCACATCTAGTAATTCAGTACAAATCAAATTTGTATCTAGTAATTTGATTGCTCGTTCTGGGTTCCGATTAGAATGGGTTAATTATGGTTGTGGTGGGCATTTACAAAAACGCTACGGATCTTTGGATAAAACTCTATCATCAAGTGATCCATTAGAATGCGAATGGATAATAGAAACGCCTAAGGGTACCAGCATTCTTTTAACTTTTTCTGAAATATATGTTAAGAGCACAATGAACTGTACTTCTGATGCTATTGAAGTTTATAATGGACCAACTATTTACTCTCCACTTCTTTCCAAGATTTGTCATGAGGGTAAAATAACACTTCAATCGAGTACCAATTTCTTAGTAGTGAGATTAATCAAAACTTCAACTTTAAGAGGTGTACATGTCGTTTCACGATTTATTTCGGTGAAATCGGTATGTGGTGGCATAATAAATTCACATTCCGGTGTCATTACTTCTACGAATTTCCCAAAAAATTACGAAAACAACTTGGATTGCACTTGGACGCTAACGGTTCCCCAAAACCACCGAATAGAAATCCAGTTCACGACGCTAGATTTATACGAAAAGAGAATATCGTCTTGCAGTGATTTTATTAAACTATATGACGACGTAAATATTTTAACTTCAAACTATACACACATGATTTGTCCTAATTCAAAAGAGCGCCATTTCGTGTCAAAAAGTAACACCCTGATATTGCAATTCGTATCTGATAGTCGAGGAACCGCTAAAGGTTTTAAAGCTAATTTTAATATGACTTGTGGCGCTGTTATTACAGCGGAGACAGAAGGCTTAATAACAAATGATAAGTTTATTAGCTATTCAAACTTCAGTTGTATGTGGATCATACTAGCTCCAGGGACCGATCAAAAGATTTCCTTGACTATTACGCATTTGTCACTACACAGCAATCTTCCCAATGGGAATCAATCATTAGGAAATAAAAGATGCCCGTCCACTTTTCTTAAAGTTCTTGATGGTAATAATGAAAACGCTCCACTAATTGATGAATACTGTGGAAGTACAATACCCCCAATGATTATAAGTCACGGAAGTGCCATTACCGTCATACTTGGTACCAACGAAGATAAAATAACAGGATATTTTACAGCACATTATACTGCCACCACTACTGCATGTGGAGGTACTTTAACTTCAGAGGAAGGCGCTCTTACTTCTCCGAACTATCCCCTATCATATCCTGTCAGCGTCGATTGTGAATGGACAATAAGTACTTCACCTGGTAATAAAGCGTATGTTATATTCGAAACTTTTGATATGGAAGACTCTGAAGAATGTAATAGGGACTACTTAGAAATTAGGGAACACAACGGAAGTGGCAGCATATTAGGTATTTATTGTGGCAATGTAGTACCAACAAACACTACAACTGCGTCGAAATTATATATTAAATTTCACAGTGATAATAAAACTCCTGGTAAGGGATTCCTAATACGATACGGATTTTTAATTGGAAATGACATTACTGGTTTGGAAAGTGGTGAAATTGCTTCACTTCTATTTCCAAATCCCTACAATAAACCAGGTGAGTTTTGGTGGCGCATCACAAGTGGAAACCAAATTATAACTCTTGATGTTGATAAATTGGTTATACATACCCATGGAGATGCGTGTTCCGATAACTTAAGTTTTTATGATGGGAATAATGATGAAGCGCCACTATTAAAACAACTTTGTGGAATAATAAATGATAAGGCCGAAGTTATACATAGCTCATCGAATGCGGTTTATATAAAATTGACTGTGCATGAGCTAAATTCTGAAGCCCTCTTCCACCTTCGATGGGCTCAAGGAGATAAAAATGTAGATACAGGCGATAACAACATTAATTGTGGCAACAATAGTACAGAAATTATTTTACCTGGCCATCCTGTTATATTTGTATCACCTAATTATCCTAATAATTACTACAATTATTTGAATTGCGAATGGATATATAAAGCTACTGTTGGTAGACACCTGTCATTACATTTTACCGTATTAAATATACAAGAGACCGATTTATGTATTGCTGACGCCGTTTCTATTTACACATCAAATCTTCCAGCACAATGGAAGCCAGTTAAAGAAAATCTATGCCTTCAAGAACACGTAATGCAAGATATCGTGGCTACCACGTATATAAAAATTAAGTTTCACACAGACTCGTCGATCACAAAAACAGGATTTCGAGGTATGGTCAAATCCGTATGTGGTGGATATATTACTGACTTATCTGGAAGTATTGAACCAACTATGTCTGATTTTCGTGAAATATTGGAGCCTACCATAAGATGCAATTGGAAGGTAAAAGTAAGGCCAGGACGCCTTATTAAGTTAAAATTTGAAAGTTTTCATATAACGAATAGAGAAAATGATTGCAAACAGTATGTTATTTTGCGTAATGGCGATTCTGTAGAAGCTCCGTTACTTGGAAATGGCAAATACTGTGGCTTCTCTCACGAAGATAACTTTAATGAATTAGTTACCTCGAGTAATAATTTATTCGTTACTTATATTGGTGACATCGTGCCAATACGCACAGAAAAACAAACTTTCAGATTACGGTACGAGGAGCAAAGTATTAATTGCGGTGCAACATCCAACTTAGATGTTGGTCATTCATGGGAAACAATAACCTCTCCAAATTATCCTTCGATACCTAATCCTTATTCTGAATGTAATTGGATATTTACAGGACCACCTGGCGAAATATTAAAAGTAGATTTCATAGACAGATTTGATTTATATTCAATAGATGATTGTCCTACAGAATTTGTCGAAATTCACGACGGTGCCTCGGATGTATCTCCAGTAATAGGAAAATATTGCCATGAAAATCCAGGGTCTATTAAATCCAGCAGTAATGCCATATATATAAAATACATGACACAACGAGCAGAGCCAAATAACGGTTTCAAAGCTAATGTATCTATTGCTGTATGCGGTGGTACTATTCGCGCTAGTGATGGAGAAGTGTCTTTGCCGGGTTATACTCTCTTACATTTACCTGCTGAAACAGTTTGCGAATGGATTGTGATTGGCCTAGACATGAATATTTTAATGCTAAAACCTCAAGATATAGATTTACCGAAGTCAGAAGCACACTCACACTGTGGTTCCAAACTCACACTTGAAGAACGGTTACCATTTAATAATACCATGGTTGCAATTAAAACATTCTGCAGTGAAGATATTTTAGATAATTCAGTTGTTATAACGTCTACGAACATTATTTTTATTAAACTATATTTAGATAAACCTAAATATACAGCAATATCAAAATTTCGAGGATTTAGATTTACATATAATTCATCCATTGTATCTTGTGGAGGCACAATCAATGCACCCGAAGGATATTTAACTACTCCGGGGTATCCTCGTGAAACTTTTATAGATTACTGTCAATGGCGTATTACCGTTCCTAATCAAGCTCGGCGAATAACCTTGGAAATTATTGATGCTGACACAGAAAAGGATTTAATAAGCATATACAACGATTTCAGTTTTAAAAATCTCATAGCATATTTATCTAACTATGATGAGAGATCAAGAAGTACCACATATGGGTCATCAGGTAACAAACTTGCAATATATGTATATGCACTAAACTCACATGGCCGATATTCATCTCATCGATTCAAGGCTAGATTTAACTCAAATGAACCATCCCTGTGTGGAGGATCATTAAGCGGGGATATAGGAGAATTAAACTCACCGATGTTTAACGAATCTTACGTTTGCGAGTGGCATTATGAAGATAACTTTAATACTGTAGCCAATTCTAGCATATATAAAACTATGTTAATTACGGTTAATGTGAACTCGTCTGCAATCGAATCACATTGTATGCAGCCAACTTTGTACATTAGTGGTAGTTTTTACGGAAAACAATTAAGATACGAAGGAAATATTTGCAAAGGTGAAATTACATGTAGAGTATCGTCGTCTGCTATTGATTTCAAGGCAATAAAAGATAGGACAAGTACTCTGAACTTTCACTTACGTTGGAAATTACAGCCATGTGGTGGAATTATACATGTAAGCGGAAACCCAGTTAATATTTTAGATATTCCAATCTCATACAATGACTCAGTGGACTGTGTTTGGGCGATTGTAGTTCCACTAGGTAATAAAGCGGAAATAAAACTTGAAGGACCTTTTCAATTAGACTGTATTAATGAGTTTATTGTAGTAAAGCGAACTTTAGAGTTTACAAATCAAATACCTCCCATTACAAACTATTGTAAAGATAAGGGTCAAGACAGTCCGATTGTTTTGACTTACAGCAATTTTTATGTAGAATATCATTCCAATGTAAAGAGCGACAACAAAATTAAAGTAATGGTAAGGACGGCAATAAATGAATGTGGTGGTATTTTAACAATATTTGAAACCACATTTGCATCACCAAACTACCCTCAAAGTTATTCAAGTAACCTGGAGTGTGCGTGGGAAATGAGAACAAGTTTGGGTTTCAGAATATCGCTCCAATTTATAAACCGATTCGTTATTGAAAAAAACCCTAACTGTACTAAAGACGTGCTTATAATTTATGATTGGAGTGGAGAGACATTCACCGAAGTTGCGAGATTATGTGGTCGTGATTTGCCACCAGCCTACAACTCCACGTCAAATCGTATGAAAGTTGTATTACGAACGGACAGTGACACTAATTTAGATGGATTCCAAGCTCATTGGATGCCGATTTGTGGAGGAATCTACAACGCAACTTCAGTCGAACAATACATATATAGCCCAGGATATCCAATTACTTATTGGCCATCTATGGTATGTACATACAAAATATCGTCAGATAAGCGAAGAGTATTACTTAAGTTTCTAGAATTTGAGTTGGAAGGTCCTTATCCCGGCTGTGAAAATGATAATTTGACTATATCTACACAATATGAATCATCTCACTATGTATACTGTGGAACAAATATTCCACCCATTAGTCATACATATAGTAATATAGAAATAACCTTCAAATCGGATATAAATTTAGAGAAAAAAGGGTTCAAAATAGCATATTCTACATATACCTGTGGTGGATCTATTAGAGAACCTACGGTAATTTCCTATTTCCCTGAAACAGACGATGCCTTTGAAACATACAACGAGAATATAAATTGTACTTGGCTGATTGAAGCCCCCAAAAATAAAACAGTTGTTCTTAAATTTCTTTACTTTGACATAGAATTCACATATTCTTGTTATAGTGACTACATAGCAGCATATGAAGGCTTAGTAATTACTGCCGATAAACGATTAGCATTAATTTGCGGTCATGACAATTCTACCACCGTATTTAGAACTCGAGGCAATACTATGATTATAGAGTTTATTACCAATGGCGTAGCACAGTCCAAGGGTTTTAAGTCGGAGGTTTTCTTTAGTTATTCTGAATTTGTTGGATGTGGAGGTATAATTAATATGACGTTTTTGTCTTCATACGCTTTAAAATCACCATTTATTGATTCTAAGGACCATTACGAAAACTATATGGATTGTCATTGGAGTATTATAGCTCCAGCCGATTACGTGATAAAAATCACATTTACTTCGTTTCATATTGCACCATGTGAATATTTAAACCAAACAGCCGTAGGATATAGTAAATGTAGCTGTGATCTTGTAGAAATTAGAGATGGTATAAATCCGAATAGTTTAGTGATAGGAACCTACTGTGGTCACGCTACGCCACCTGACCTTATTACCTCCAAAAACTTGATGAGTATCCGATTATCTACTGATGGTGAAATATTTAGTATGGGCTTTGAAGCAATTTTAAATTCCCAGCTATCTCGATGTGGTCAATCTGTATTTACCGTGTCCCGTGAGGCACAGCGTTTAAAATCTCCTGGGTACGACTCAGGATCGATTGCTCGTGGTCTTCACTGTGTGTATCATTTTGAAGCTAAAAATAGTATGATACACATAAGTATTACTACTCTAGACATACAACCTGGTACAACCGCTGCAGCGTGTGAAAAAGATAGATTAATAATAACAAGTCTAATCACCTCACACAATACGAGCACTGGAACAGGATATATAATAGATAGAGATTCGAACTCATTTATACATTACATGAGCCAATTGTCTAACTTTTATGAGTTAAGTTCTCCAAAACAGCTCGTGTTGTGTGGAACCAAAAAAAATTTTGATATTTACGTTACGGGAAAAGCGACAATTACTTTACAAACATCTCCAGATCCAACCTCTAGAATTTTCAAAGGCATGGAAATTGAGGTAGCAACTACTGGGTTCTGTGGTAGAAACTATACTGAGAGCTATGGAAGGATAAAAAATAATGATTATCATGCCGATTCCGGATCGGGTGACTGTTACACCTTAATAACTGCACCCGAGAATTTTACTATATCCATATATTTTCTAATGACAGCGCCCTCCTATGGGAATCCTAACGTATACCTCGACATATATGATGGCAGTGAAATTACGTCAACTAAATTAATTAGCGTTAAAACAATGTACGAGGATCCAGTGTTCTCTTCTGGTCGATACATATTATTACATAACCATTATAATGAAAGAGATCAGGTTACATATGATTTAAATTATGTCATAACTGACAAAGGTCAGGGTTGTGGGGGATACTTGCTCAATGAGCAAGGTGTTGTCACGAGTCCGTTCTACCCTAATGTTTATCGTCATAAGAAGACTTGTGAGTGGGAGCTCGAAACGCCTCATAATACATTTTTGTACTTACGCTTTAGTACTTTTGATTTGGGGAGAGATTGCGACAATAACTACCTGCAGTTGGTCGATAGAAGAGGCACGGTGCTATCGAACTACTGCTCTGAGATACCGGCCGACTATACTAGCACAGACAACTACATAAAGATCGTTTTCATAACCACCATGAATAACGGTGGGACTGGATGGGTTGCAGCATTTGTAGGTTTAGAGTAAATAAATGGAATTATGAGCTTCTTCCCGCGCTTTTGACGACTGACATTGTTGTTCCACTTGAAGTTTTTACAATTCAGTATAAAATTAGTTTTATGTGACAATTTCGATAGTATTTTGTAACATAAGTGCTAGTGAAATTATACAGTAATGAAAAAACTCAAATATAACACGTTTGTGCACTTTTTGGAAGACGTGAATAAGTTCATCAAGAACACCTTGTAAATCACTATCGTTTTACGGGTGGTATTTAAACTGGGTTGATTAGGTCTAGGTAGGCACAGTTCCTTAAACTGGAACATAGAATTAAGATTTTCAAATGGTTCTAAACTGAAGACTTTGACACTGGCATAAAGTAGCAACACTATTGCCATATATTATAAAAAAGAAAATGGAATTATGAGTACTTAAAAATATTTTTAAAATGTAGATACGTATTATTTTCTAGAGTGCCTATTTAATTTAAATACGCAACAATATATTTATATGACATTTATCCCTACTGTTACTTAATAATTCTTAGATGAATCCCACATAGCATGACTATTTTCCAATGTCATTATTCTGTCCGTAATTTTTAGGATTCGAACCCCGCTGTGCGGAAGTGTGCAACTGTTAGAAACTACCGAGCACAGTTTCATCTAAATTTAGAAGATAAAAGTAATTACATCGTAGGCAATTTCTCAAGACATCAATTTCAGTGTAGTAGGCACTTTGAAAATAAGAGGTCCTGTTCTATCATTACATTATATTTCAATTCTTCATCACTATCATTATACCGCCATACTACGTAAAGCCCTATAACATTTTGGTAGGTATATGTAGAAATTTACCTCTCCCATTCATTACAGTCAATCGTCATGGAGTCTATCTAACTATAACTTCACGCCAAGTCCCTTGCGAGGTAGGCAGAGAGCACCGAGCGCCACGTGACTCGAACCTTATCTCTATCGCACTCGCTTCTTTAACATTCATTGTTCCTCTAATGCACGCTCGCCAGTTTCTAGGGCTCCTGACATCACCACCAACGGAACATGCCTCTTCTTATTTAAACACCGACGCTCACTTTCAGCCTAACTCTGTTTATCTTCTAACATCATCACCGCGACTACGGTCTACAAGTGTTACGCCACAAATTTTTCGCAACGCTCACATTTCGACCGCGTTTAGGTATCCTACTTTCATGCTCTCTCTGCCATACCCAGGTCTCGCTTCCATAAGTAAGCATTGGGACCAGCATTGTGTATAGCGAGCAGTGCCTTCTGGCTTAAGTTTTTATTGCCAAGAAGTTTTCCCAACGCTCCATTTTTATTCCCAGCATTCCCTCGTTTTCTACATCAGCGGTGTACCTTCTATCCCTCTGAAAGTGCATGCAAGATATACAATCTCATTAACTTGTTCCAACACTTTATCATCAACCGTAATCCTTACATTGGTTCTGGTTTCTTCTTTTTCAAATACTAATATCTTTGTTTTCTTCGCATTCAATAGTATTAGTAGTAGTCATTCCCTCATATTTCAATCATATCAATTTTCACACAACGTCTTAGCTTCGATCGTCCACACCGTCCAGCGATATTCGTACTCAGCGCAATTATAGCACATTAAATTTGATCAAAAAGTTACTGTAATTTCTGAAGTCAATGATTGTTGGTAAGCCGATGAAGTAGGTACGTAGGTGCCATGATATCATAAAATGGTTACAGTATTTTATATTTTGTGTTACGAATTGCTTGGGTATTTTGTTTAAATTGTTGTAGAACTCTGAAGCTCATCGACCATAAGAACCTAAACTCACGGCTACCTAACAACTTGCATGACTTGCGTTTTGTAAAATATCTACCTAGAATAAGTTAATATAATATTCTCCTACACAGTCTGCAATAAAAGATTTCAAAATTGTATTAATTTTCTTTTATTAATTATATAATATTACCTCTATTTCTTCAAAAAATAAGGTAATTTTAAATAAAGTCTTCATAACAATTAATTGTAAATTTTAAATGAAATTAATAACACGACATCCAAACATTTGAATCACATGCATATTAGTAGTGCCAAGTAGCAAACGAATGTTCTAAAACTGTTTTTTTTTATACTACGTCGGGAGGCATACAAGCCCACCTGATGTAAAGCGGGTACCGTAGGCCATTAACGCTTGCGATATATTAATTATCACTCGCGCGAGGCCTCCTCTGCTGCTTACACAGCAACTCCTTGGGAGCTTACTGGTGACCTCACTCACACGCAGGAACATAACAACCCTCTAGGGAGTTGTTATTTGGCTGCGGTTTTCTGTGAGGCGGAGGTACTTCCCCAGACGGGCTGCTTTGATGCGCCCTACCTCTCTTAAAACATCCCTACCAAGACAAACAGACATGTTCATGCACACAAATGTTTGCCTTGTGTGGAAATCGAACTCACGAGCGTTGGTGTCAAAGAGCTAAAACGACCCAATTAAGGTTCCCATATAAAAATGACTAGTGTTGGGTAAGTGAATAGATAGATAAAAAGTTTATTTGCATCAAAGAACACACATGTAAAACAATGAGATTGAGTTTTCACACAGTATAGGTGCCTAGACTACAAAAAACATACAAAAATTATTATCAAGTGGACAAAATACGTGCAGTACAATGCACAGTGATGTTCAAGCATGTATGTCGCAGTGATATAGACAGGCAGCAGCTCAGTGGGTTGTCTGCTCGAGGAGCAAACACTGATTTTCAGCTGCAACCACTGAATTACTACATAATACCTCAATGGCTGCAACCTAATGACACACGCGGGAACGCGCGGCAACGATACAACACACTCGTACAACCATAAGGACTTTTTTGTGCCAATTAATAATTAGCACAAAGATACACAGCGCCATCCAACTCCAAACCAAGCAAAGCCTGTACTATTACTACTAGATAAACTAAGCATTATTTTAATATAGCTATTTAAGTATAATGATACATAATGTTTTAAAATAATCGTTTAAATATCTAAAATCAATATACGAGAATGTTACTACATACAATAGCGAAAAATTAATTAGTCAATCCTTAAACTAAATTGTAGACAAAGCAACTGATATTTTTTTAGATTTTATTCTAAATCGGCTAGTACAGAATAGAAAGAGCCGCTACCAGGGCGACGAAGATGGAATTCCTGGTGATTGTGAGCTCTGCAAAGCAGATTTGAGTTGTTTTTTAAAAGAATACTTCGATGGAGCGTTTCTTATTATATTGTTCCAACACTTAGTCGCCCGATAGCGGAAACTACCATTAAATGCCACAGGATATGAATAGTCAACGGAGCTCGAACTGACCTGAGAACACCCGATCCATATCTATTTTGAAAGGTACTAAAATTCAATTTAGTGTATAGGTACATAGGGGTTTTAAATTTTATTAAATCAAACATAAGTGTTGCGAGATGTAACCGTCTACGTGATTCCATAATAAGCATAGCAGCTTTATTAATAAACTAGCGGACCGCCCCGGCTTCGCACGGGTGGACATTTATTTTTTAAACATTTTGGGAAAACGAAGAGTAAATGTATCTTTAGAGAGTTTTTTAAATAGTTTTTCTTAAGTAGCTTTTTTTTCAGACAAATTACTTTAAGTGGTACGTACTTAGTGGTATTTAAATTTTTATTAGTTTTTATCCATAACCCTAATTACAATCGGAAAGTTTATTTTTTATTTATTTATAATGTTTTTAGTTTTATTTTTACATTTATTTTAATATATATAGCATATATTTCGAGACTTTATATTAATTTAATTTAATAGGTTTTACTTTTTTAGTTTCCAATATGTCTACCATAAGGCTGTATACTATATTGGCTGTGGTATTCGTAGATGGCAACAAAATATATTGATTTTTAGGAATCCTACTCGAGAAACTGCAACATATAATTGGCTATGAGAAAAGCATTCTTCTCTTAGGTCGATGCCAAAGATCGAGAAAGTTTTTCCCTGGGATTTATTTATTATAAGGGCAAACGATACCTTTAACGTTTCAAAAGACATGGGCAAATCTGTTGGTATCATCGGGATCCGCGGAATGTGAGCTAGCTGTCCGGCCGTGGGACCGGTGATGATTGTTGCTATAATCAGATTGTCTCGTAATTCCTTTATCAAAAGCCTTGTGCCATTACACATATTGGGAGGGCTTAAATTTCTCAAAATCATAATGGGAGTACCTACTTTTAATTTCGGTTCGTGTGGTGGCAAGCCGGCGGGATAGAGAGAATTTAAAAATTCTTGTAGATAGTGCACTGTATCTTCGATGTTGCACACGTTATCAATAGATTTGTAACATTTAAAATCACCTGGTACTTTTTCAATGATCATTTTCTTTATCTCATTTACTGAGCTGTTTTTCGGTGAGACGATCGCCCTCGAATAGAGCCAATCGAAATTTCTTTCTGTAAGATGTTCGATGTCGGGATAGATTGTCTCTATAAGTATTTCTAGACTGTGAACAGTTTGAGCCAATTCATTATTCAATAATACTTGGAGGCTATGTGCAATTGGAGATGGTAATTTTCCGCTTCCAAGTTTAAGTAATTTTTGTGAGAAATTGTCGTTGCCGTCATTACTTAAACGTGCTCTCATATTCGTGCGCAAATTGAGAGTTTCAATTGATTGCCACAAAGGTGATGATTTGAGGCACGCTTTTCTGAAAAGAACTTTTTAACTGGAACAGAAAAAATGTGGTATGAAAAAGTCAAAACATTCAATGTCGGTAGCGCGCGAATGAGCCGCGCGGGTACCTATCTCATAGATGTGCGCCGCGCCGTGGCCGCCGGTGTCGCAAGCAAGGGATTGAAACACAGAACAAAATCCGTAATATCTTTGGAATGGAATGTCCGATTTCGTTAATTCAAAGAGTAACCTACAGGCATTGAAACAGTCTTGAATACGAAATGATTTATTTGGATAAGGATTAATACCAAGGTACGAATAATGTGGCCTAGTTTGTACCGGCATTACTATAGCATATTTTAACATGAAAAAGTAGTTATTGTGACGTAACTGTAATAGTTAGACATATGGTATCGCGGACTTTTTTGTAGATATTGATGTCCTCTATAAAACTGTAGTACATTACTTTGCTCTATTGTCAATAGTTTCAGCAGCGTACGCGGTATAAGGATTTTTTGGTATCCTTTTCACACATTATCGAAGTTTTCATACGGATCCCTAACTATTTTCAAAATATTTTATAGCCTATGTTAAGCATTTATATTGTAGCTTTCTAATGGTGAAAGAATTTTTGAAATCGGCCCAGTAGTTTTTGAGTTTATTCATAACATACATACAACTCTTTCCTCTTTATAATAATAGTATAGATACAGCGACGTATCAAAGGTAGACACGTTATACCAGCGACGTATTATAGATAGTATACTATAGATAGAATAGATGACTTCGTGGCGGAACATCAAAGCAACACCGACAGCACGCGTTTTGTATGCTTTGAATTATTCGTCGACTCCTATTACGTAAATCTTGTCGCGAATCCCCTACCGTTGAATGGCGAACCCCTAGTGCTTTGAGAAACCCTGCACTAGCCTATTAACGTTCGCGGTTGTCATTCGCGCGATGCCACCGCTGCTGCACACCAACTCCTCAGGAGCTTACTGGTGACCTTACTCACACGCAAGAACATAACAACACTCCAGGCTATTGGCTTTCGGTATTCCGTTAGGTGGAGGTACGGTACCAGAAGGGATGCTGATGCGCCCATGAGGGTCTGTTGAAGGGTTTGCAAATTTAGTACCATCGTCTCAGTAGCTAAAACAGAGGCTATGACGTATAATGAACTTTGTGTGCTAACTATCAGTTGTAATATGTAATTTTCTAATATACTCATATGTTCCCTTATCAAGGTCAAATGCTTTACCATGGTGGCTTCATTGCATTGGAGAATATTTGCTTGCGTCTCTAAGATACTAGTTTCATTTTTTATAAATTGCAGTAGGTTTATCGTTTTTTATTTTCGCTTTTCTGTGTTTTTAATATGTTATTTTCATATTTAACTGCAAAACGTTGGTCTAAACCTCCAAATAGTGAATTCGCCACATATCCCACTCCGTCAATCAATCCTCTCCTGTATCTATTTGCAAGTATATCATTGTAATAAGTTATGTCATTTAATCCTTGTTAGAATTGGTTAACTACGATACTAAATTGCATAGACAAATGCATATTGCATAGAGAAATGAATGATTGCAGTGCGTCAACGCTATCCCAGTATGTTGTTATATTCTAATAGAAAACTACATTCCCATCATCTTTAATGTTCGGTGGTAAAATGTTTCCCAGTCGCATTCCAAAGATCAAATTAGTTAAAACAGTAATTTGCTTTTACTTTGAGTGGAGTGAGCTAACCAAGAGGATCAAAAATCTTCGAAATTTCGGATAATAAAATTCTTTTTGTCATCTTGTCAATGCACGGTGCTTGCAATTTATATAGAACTGTAAAATTGTCAGTTTCCGGATTCCATTGTAAGTCAAGAGTCTTAGCAGAGCCCTCGGTTTTGAAATGCATTATTTCTTGATTGTACTCTGTCATTGTCAGGTTGTTTATTAAAGAACACTCATTGTAGCTCCACTTTCTTGAAGAGCCGCATCCTGCATCATGCACATGAGTTGACGTTGCAATTCTTGTGCCTTTTCAATGGTGCTGGCACCGCTTAAGACGTCATCGACGTATTTTGGTTATTTATGACGTCTGCAGCTAACGGGTATAAATGTGAGTCATCCTGTGTGAGTTGATTTAACGTATGTAAAGCCAAAAATGGTGCAGTTTCCATGCTATATGTCAAAGTGCAAAGTTGATGTTCTTAATGGAATCTCCGATGTTTCTCGCCAAACAAATTGCAAGAGCGGATCTCGTTCATTCACCAAAATCATCCGATGAGCTTAGCAGCAAAAGTATATGGAAAGGTAATTGAATGGAGAATGAGCGTGAAATCAGATGGAATGATGTGGGAGGCACAGGGAGGATTCCGATATGGAAAGGCATATACGGATCAATTTTTTGGCTCTGCATTACTGTGGAGAAGCATCTGGCCATAGACCAATACTTCTCTGCGATTTTGTGGATCTTGAGAAAGCATTTGATAGGGATATGCGAAACAAACTATGGGACATATTGCCGTTTCACTGGGATTGACGTTTCACTGCTCCGTTTACTTTTTGTATACCACTAAGGTGGCATTTAAGTATACGGCCTGCCTGATGGTAAACAGTCACCGTAGCCTATGGACATTTGCAACACCAGGGTTGTTACATTATTGTAATAATAATAATAATAATTACAATTATCAATTATCAAAGCACGCACTCTTTCCATGGGAAAACAAACATCACAAAAGTATGGCTCAGTCACTCCTTCATAGCTAATACCCTACCAAACCATCACTGAAGTCCGATAGTGCCCACGTTGCACTCTGTCGACTAATTGGGAAGCTTCCTTAGAGCTTTGAGCATAAATACGGTTATTTTGTTTGTTAAAATATTGCTCAATGTTTCGATTTTACCACCCTATTCTTTTTTAAATTATCAGTTAAGAAATGACCAGTACGTCTCTTATAGGCTGCAAGTCCTAAGTCATCTTTTAAAATACGCGACATGGTTCTAGGTGCTATCTTTATCTCCCGAGATAAAATCTTTTGCTTTCGGACATGATTTCGTCGAATTCTTTCCCTTACTGCTTTGACTACCTTTTTCGTACGAACACTACGTGGAGGGCCAGATCTTTTTCTATCACAAACAGTGGTCTCGTTGTACATATTAATAGCCCGGTACACAAACATTTTACTAATACCAAGCGTATGGAGAGTTTTAAAAATTGCATTTGGCGCCATACCTACTTTGTGTAATGCAATCACAGCGATTCGGTTCTCTACTACCCCACTCCATTTTAATATCGCAAAATATTGTACAATGTATTGGCGCCAAAATGAGAAAAATCAATGAACAATCATATAAAAATGACAGATTCCAAATTCAAATGTAATATTTTGTTTATTTTTAATTGTAACAGTATTTATGGCCAGACTAAGTATGTTTTAATTTAAGATATGTATCTATAGACACGTGTTGTAAAACCTGTTGTCTGAAATAAATGGTTATTATTATTAAAAATATCGGGATATTTCTTTTTTTTATACAACGTCAGGCATACAAGCATACGGCCCACCTGATGGAAAGTGGTTACCGTAGTCTATAAACGCTCGCAATACATTAAGTATTACCCGCGCGATGCCACCTCAGCTGCTAGCACAGCAACTCATTAGGAGCTTACTGGTGACCTCACTCATACACAATGAAGACGACAACCCTCAAGGGACTTGTTATTTAGCTGGGGATTTCTGTGAGGTGAAGGTACATCCCTAGACAGGCGGCTTTGATTTTTTAATGCCACTAAGGTGGCAAACAAGTGTACGGCCTGCCTGATGGTAAGCAGTTATCGTAGCCTATGGACATTTACAACACCAGGGGTGTCACTCTTACGTTGCCAACCCTGTAAGAACCTCTTCACGCCTTTTTGAAGAATCACATACTGGGGAAACCTCGGCAGGGAGCTCATTCCACGACAATAGTTCTTGGTAGAAAACTTTTCTGGAACCGCACAGTACGCGACCATTGCGGTTCCAGTATATGAGGATGAACTCCCAGCCGTCGGCTAGCTGTGCAACTGTAAAACGGGCTGTTGGCATAATGTCGAACAACTCAGAACACAACCCATTATACAATAGGTAGAACACGCAAAGGGAAGCAAAATCTCTTCTTAAACTCAAGGGCTCAATACCGTGTGTGAGTTCAGGATCATCGACGATACTCACAGCCCGTCTCTGCACCGAGTCACAAGGTCCTAATTGGTATTCAGGTGCTCCCGTCCAAAGGTGGCTACAGTAACTACATAACATACGCGGTCTGACTTGGGACTTATACAACATAAGTCTTTGCCCCGAACTGAAGTACCGTTTGGCTCTGTTGAGCACACCGAGTTTCTTGGACGTCAGCTTGACCTTCTCCTCCAGGTAACCTCGATACTGAACATCGCTGGAGATCCCGACACCCAGAATCCCAATGCTCTTAGCAATTGTGAGCGGCGTGTTCTGAAATTGCGGAACCACAGCAAGCGGGGTTTTCTTAGCGGGCACAGACTTGTATCTTGTTAGGGTTGAATTGGACCAAGTTTAATCCCCCCTTTATTTGTAGTTGAATACTATTGGTAATTTTCTATTTTTATAAATTTAATTTTAGTTCACTGATAAAGAATGTTGAAAAGGTGGAATTAATAATCAAGGCATCGCCGAGATTTTGAGGTCAAAAAAATTAAATCAATAAATACTCGTATCGAGTAGGTGTCACGGTATTTAGTTGTCCAACTCTTAGAACGATACCCAACTTTTCAGTGGCAGTTTTTAGTTTCATAAACTTTATGGAATAACCAAAAGTGGTGGTACACTTTGTGAAGTCAAAGTTAGATCAAATTGGTTGGTTCCATTTGGCACTGAATTGACGTATCTACGGGTGTTTTAAGGGCCTTAAATTAGCATCACCTCAGTTGGAGATAGGAATAAGAATTAGATTAAAAGTCAAACTATTACCAAACTTTAATGAATTTTGAATAATTTTCATAAAGTATGATTATGAAACCTTCCTAATTAAACGATCTGTATATTGGTGAACACCTATTGAAAATTCAATAATATAACATTTAGGTCTAAAAATTTATTTAAAAAAATACCTGTTCTGCTACTAAAAAATCTGTGTATCTAGCAGGACATACATACATGATACATACACTTATTATTACCCTGTAAAAGATTTCATTATCTATTCAGATATGAGCAGTAACGCCGCGGTAATGTTGAATGAATTGTAACAGTCAACCGTGTCAACAATATTTGTCATACAGATATTTCCCTCGAATAAGAGATTTGTTGCACTCAAATATAACGCAACGAAGCACGCATACAGACTGTGAGTTGCTTGCGAGGCAACTTATACCAATGGTGAGCAATACGTCAGCCAACGGATGTATCGCTATAGCATTTTTAAGTGGCAGTTACATGTCTGATCAAACTCATAGGCCGGCAATATACGAGCCGTTTTCACCCGTTTGCGGAAGAACACAAAGTCATTATAATACACGTTCCCGGTAAATTGATTTTCTTGCTTTTCGATGGACTGATATTTACACTGCTAGCTGGTGTATCGACGCAAATTACCAGCGTCCGTCACCGTCGAGCCGGAAATGAAAACAATCACTTCCTGTATGACGATGCTCTCGTTATCCAATCATTTCTTAGTAGACGGGATGAAAACGACCCTTATACTTCTACCCATATTCATTGGATATTTTATATACAATATTACTGCCGTAGCAAGCCCTATATTAACCGCTGGTATGTGAATAGATGTATTAACATCTGGATGATAACTATTAATAAATTGTTTTATATTAGTAACTTAATTTTAGTTTAAAAACTTATGAATAATGTAAGTATGTATCTAACATTTACAATATATTTATAATGTTAAAAATCATTTTTTTTTGGCACTAACCGTTGGTATTGTCATTCTATTTAATAAGTTCTATAAGATATCACTAAAAATTTTAATTTAAATAATTTTTAGGTTTGTAACTACTGAAATCTGAAAATGTGCA
This sequence comes from Pyralis farinalis, assembly GCA_947507595.1. NCBI lineage: Eukaryota > Metazoa > Arthropoda > Insecta > Lepidoptera > Pyralidae > Pyralis > Pyralis farinalis. Next base: position 19,688,402 of record OX382259.1, on the reverse strand, counting down.
TTAGTAAGGCGGACACGATGAAGACGAGACTCGATGCGATGCTCACGCCACTGCTACGGCACTGCAAGTTTTGAGCTTGAACTACGAATCTGTTGTCAAATGGATACCGGCATAAACGGGGATCTGCGCAAAGAAAAAACAACCTTATTACATTAAAATATGCATTTTTATATCACTAAGTTAGCAAACAAGCGTTCGGTCTGCCTCGTGGTAAGCAGTTATCGTAGTCTATAGATATTTACAACACCAGGGGTCGCCGGCCCTGTAAAAGTCTTTTCACGCCTTTCTTGAAGTAGGTACCCCATGCTAGTCTCTTAGGAAAACCTCGGCTGGGAGTTCATTCCACTACCTGAGAGTACATGGAAGGAAATTTCTTTGAAACCGTAATGATCGGGTCATTGCAGTTCCAGATTTCCAGCGCATGAGTGTGATTTCCTGCCGTCGGCGAGCGGTGCGGTCGTATAAAGAAGCTGTCAGCATTATATCAGAACATAACCCATTGTACAATCGATATAACTATCGAAATCGAAAATAAGAAAGGACCTAAACATGATATCGAAAATTATAGACCCATATCCAAACTTTGTTTAATTGCTAAGATTTTTGAACGATTAGTATTCAATCAAGTGTATAGTGCCATAAAATCAGGATTTGACTCGCAGCAGCACGGCTTTCTTAAAAATAAGTCTACGACTACTAATTTGATTCTTTTCAATGACTTTCTTACGTCAGCTATGGATGATAAGAATCAAATTGATGTTGTCTATACCGATTACAGTAAGGCATTTGATCGTTTAGATAATTCTGTCTTACTGATAAGCTTCAGAAGATCGGTATAAGAGGCGACTTATTTCGATGGTTTACATCTTATATAAAGAATAGAACACAAGCAGTTGTTCTGAATGGTTTTATATCATCCTGGATTACAGTACCGTCAGGTATTCCACAGGGTTCTTTGTTGGGTCCGCTTTTATTCAATATCTTCATCAACGACATAGGAGTATGTTTTAAACATACCCATTATCTCCTATTTGCAGATGATATGAAAATCTTTAGAACCATAGGCAGTGCCCGGGATGCAGAGTTGCTTCAAGACGATCTCAACAGACTAGATGCGTATTGTACGTCAAATAAATTAGATCTTAACGTCGACAAATGCCATATCCTTAGCTTTAGTCGGAAGAGCACAATTATAACCTTTGACTACAAAATAAAAACCCAAATATTAACTAAACTGGACTATGTTAAAGATCTTGGAGTCCTGCATGATCGCAAGCTCTGTTACGATCAACATATTGAGCATATCGTCAATAAAGCCAACAAAGCTCTCGGCTTCATCCTGCGCTGTTCAGGTTCTTTTAAAAAAATGAAAACCCTAAAAATATTATATTGTACGTATGTTCGTAGTATATTAGAATATGCCTGTCAGGTCTGGAATCCGCAATTTAACATATATATAGACAGACTCGAACGTATACAGAGGAGGTTTACTCGTTACTTATATTTTAAGTTTAAAATTCCGTATTGCGATTACCTGAGCCGTTGCAGTCACTTACACCTATTACCCCTAAGTGCTAGAAGGCGAGTGGCTGATTCAATGCTATTAATGAATATAGCTAAAGGATTGATTGACAGCCCCCTTCTGTTGAGTAAGACTAACTTAACAGTTCCCAATTCCCATTCGCGTCGATCTAAAACTTTTAGTATTCCATGGACTCGTACCCAATACAGGAAAAACAGTTTTTATTATCGAGCCACATCGTATTTCAACGAATTATGAAATATATATATATAATAAATAATTATGGAATAAGCATATTGATATATTTTGCAGTAGCAAAACATATGTAAGAAAACAAATACTGACAGAAACATTTAGTGATGATTGTGCTCCATAACAATACATTATTAGACAATAAGTACATTTTTCCTGTGTATTCTTCACCTTTAGTTTGTAAGGCATGCACAGTGATAATTTATTAAGTATGTAATCAATTGATAACTATCTGTGGTAGCTTGTAATTGGCTTATATTCATAAATTTAGATGTTCATTTTGTAACATTAGCTGTAAGCTTCCCTCAAAATAATAAAATAAAATAAAATAACACAGAAAGGTATGCAAAATCTCTCCTTAAACTTAAAGGTTCAATACCGTGTGTAAGCATAGTATCGTCGACAAGTTGAACACAACTCTAAACCGAGTCACAAGGTATAAATAGCATAAGGGCCAGCCTAATTCACTATAGAAATATCTATTTGTTAAAAATAAATCCGTTGCCAACGCTTTATTACATACACGCGTTTGGGCACGCATAGGAAAAGTGGCTTTGTTATTAACTTTTTTTATACTACTAAGGTAACAATCAAGCGTACGATCTGGCTGATGGTAAGCAGTTACCGTCGCCTATGGACATTTGCAACAACAGGGGTGTCACTTATACGTTGCTGACCTGTAGAAACCTCTTGACACCTTTTTTGAAAAATCCAATGCCGTAGTCCCTTAGGAAAATCTCGGCTAGGATTTCATTCCACAACTGTATGCACCATTGCGGTTCCCGTGTGTGAGGGTGAACTCCCCGCCAACCGTCGGCGAGCGGTGTGTTGTAAAAATAAGTTGTCGGCATCATATCGCACAATTCTTCAGAACACAACCCGTTGTACCATCGGTAGAACACACAAAGTGATGCAAAATCTCGCTTTAAACGTAAGGGCCAATACCGTAACTTTTTTATACTACGTCTATAGGCAATCAACCGTACGGTGAGCACCTGATATGTTATGGTTTTGAGCCTATGAAGCTATCGCTCGCGCGTATCCATAAATTATGACTTATAGTCATAATTTAATAATAAAGATTATAAAGCACTAGCAGCAGCCCGCGACATCGTTCGCACATATTCCGGAATTCTGTGGGCACTGCCTTTTTTACTTTAGTAAGGCGCAACAAAGCAGCTCATCGAGGAAAGTACCCACCACCTTACAGAAAACCACAAGCAAATAACAACTCTCTCTCGAGTTCTTGTGTGTGCATAGGAAAGATTAGCCGTTCACAACCTACAGCTACCACTTCACATCAGATGAGACGCATTCTTCTATGCCTTCCAACGTTTAATACAAAAAAAAAAAATAGTATAACACTCACCAGTACACGTGTTGCTGAAAGTTGTGGCTGTAGCAACGGACTGAACGGAAATATAAAATGGCGGACATGAACCGATGTTCGGGTATCCGTCACAGGCACCCTGTAAACGTATCTCTACGCTCCCAGTAGACGCTATGTCCTCACATGTTACCGCGTTAACGTCCACGCCTGTGTTGGTACTATTTCTCCTGTAAACATTAACGATATGTAGTAAACAATTTGACGGGCTAGGTGGCTGAGTGGTTAGTAATCCTACTTTAACACTGACGCTCGTCGCTTCGATTCCCACAAAGGACCAACATTTGTGTCCATGAACGTGTCTGTATATCTTGGTTTGAATATTTTCAAGACAGGTAGGACACAAGAAGCAGCTCGCCGGGGGAAGTTCCTCCACCTCATAGAAAACTGCAGCAAAATAATGCTCAATTCTCTCCTAAGAAGTTTTTGTATTATAGCAGGGGTGGCAATGAGCGAGTATTTATATTATGTATACTGTTGTATTAAATAACTGTTGTATAAAAAAAATTGGTCATTTCAAGTCTGAAGCCGTTCTATTAGGGTAATGCTTTGCTCTATATCAATGCTTCCTTATATTAAAAATAAAATTGCTTTGTTTTGGCCAGATCAAATTATGAACTGACATTTTCAATTTAATTGTTTAAATACTGTATTTTTAGGGTTCCGTACCCAAAGGGTAAAACGGAACCCTATTACTGAGACTTCGCTGTCCGTCCGTCCGTCCGTCCGTCCGTCTGTCACCAGGCTGTATCTCACGAACCGTGATAGTTAGACAGTTGAAATTTTCACAGATGATGTATTTCTGTTGCCGCTATAACAACAAATACTAAAAAATAGAATAACATGAATATTTAAGGGGGCTCCCATACAACAAACGTGATTATTTTGCTCGTTTTTGCTCGATATTGATAATGGCAACAGGTAGACGCTTGAAATATTCACAGAATATTTAGTTATATATTCACTTTAAGAATAAATAATTAAATTAAAATAAAACAAATATTTAAGGGGGGCTCCCATACAACAAACGTGATTTTTTTGCCGTTTTATAGATAGTGGTACGGAACCCTTCGTGCGCGATTCCGACTCGCACTTGGCCGATTTTTTTTATACTACCAGGGTGGCAAATAAGCATACGGTCTGTATGTCAAGCATATATCAGTAACCGAATTACAAATAGAGGTAGGGCACATCCTGACTGCGGAAGTATCATCACCTCACAGAAAACTCCAGCCAAATAACAACTCCCTGGAGGTCCCACCGATAACCACTTTACATCCCGTGGGCCATATGCTTATGTATCTCCCGAAGTTGAATAAAAAAAAACTTGACGGCATTGTGAAAAGGCATTTTCAAAGCTTTGCCATAACTATTACAACGATTATGCCATTGTGATGAGTATAGGATACCCTTGGAGAGCCGATGAGAATGATATTATAGTAGTAGTAATTCAGTTTACCGCTACGGGTCGGGTCGAAACCTGGGTGGTCATATATGACCGCGAAATGTATGGGAAAACGTATATAACGGGTTCTGACGGCTTACAGTAGAACGCGCGGCTCTTATTGGCTAGTTTGCGGATCAACGGCGTCGCGGCACTTTTCAACATCGGCTTATTGGTTAAAATATTCTCCCGTTGGTCAGTAGGCTCGAATTAATGAGATATTTAAGTGCAACTATACGACGTTGTTGTGAGTGCGCCTTCATGCACAGTCAAGTGGTGTATTAGTGTGTAGTCGATATTTACTACAGTATATCTAACTGTAGCTCCAGAATACACGACTAATATATGTATATACATACCTGGGTTGCTGCTGAGTTCGTGAAAAGCAAACGCTGAAGCTCCCTGTTCCGACATTAGTGCGTGTTATACGAATTAGCGTGTTTTCGTCGTTGCTAAAGAAATAGTTGGGGCTGACAGCGTAAAAGTTAATACTGTTTGGCTCAACGACGTCATCAAACTGTCTGGTACCCGACGATTCACCGGTGTTGAACTCAAAGCCGCATAAAGGATTAATTATTCTTCTCGGTACTGAAATTAAGGAGATTTCTCTATTATGCAATTATGATATTAGTCCAAAAGTATGCTCATATGCAATAGCATTTAGAAACATCTGATATACATCCCATCATTCAGCGAGACATAGCAAAGTACCGTGCGCTGGGCGTTTGCTATCGATCTTATACACAACTCATCATTTACGCATCAAATGCTCTATCATAGACTTTTGTGCAGTAAGACTAATGAATGTGAATCAAGTCGTGCATACTCTATAATATGTTATTTTATTCCAAATGAGACTCTCTCTTACAATTTTAAGATATGATGTGCCTATCCCAGATTATTAAAAAAATATTTTATGAAATTGAAAGTATATACCGAAGCCACGACACGCGCTGCCATTAAGGTCTAAGGTTGCCATTGATGCTTTGTAATGCGGGCGGTTCTGATGCTGCTTCAAGTTGCTTTTCTGATGCTGCGTCACGTTGTAAGTGCCCATTCGCACTGCCGAATGGCTACTTCGTCGCTGCTTGTACTTTTGCATAAAATTGGAAGATTCCTACCTACAAACCTGCGGTGTACCATCGACCGCTCTAATTAAAGCAAGATTACATCCGGTATGACGGCACGGCAGCGTGTACCTCCTTGCACTACTCGTTTAATAGCCTGAGTGAGAGTTTTGCAAATACTTGCATTAGGACAGCGTTTACGTTTTTATCGTCAACCAATGTGCAAATGTCTGCAGCGTGCTTTTGAATTGTTCCAGAAATTTAGATTCCCGTAAATATTTATAGAAATAAACGTAAATGCGTAAAACGTAACCATTTGTAAAATTTGCGTTTAGGTAAATTATGTTGGCTAGTCGCATCCTGTCAACTGACGAAGTGAATGATAACTCTGAGTTTATGTTCAGCCTCAATCTGGTACTATAAAAATACTTTGTGTCACAAGTTCATCTACATATAATGCAATGCTAGAAAAAAGAGTCTTTAAGATTCCTGTTACTGATACAAATACCACCTTTGCTCAACGATTTAAAGCATTTCTCTTTCCTCTAGTATACAACAGATTAGTGAATAAATGTGAAATAAAATGTTGTTGTAATTTCGAAGCAAGAAATCGTTTAAAATTATTTTTAATACAATTGGACTATGAGGAATCAGAAAATATAATTAGGATTATTTCTTAAAATTATAATAAATCGAACTTATAATACCAAATCTTCAGTAACTTGTAATTGAAATATGTTAGTTTTACTTTCCACAACATCACTCTATACAATATATATATATATATATATATCTCACACACTCACACACACAAACTCATTTCATAAATGCACGTGCGCTTCAAATACTATTGGATAAAGATTACTTTATTTGAATTCATGTTACATGAATTCACTCTTGTGGATTGTAGCTTCTATATCTATATTTTTTCTTTGTATAACTTTAATGAATTAAATTCCCCTCTACTTTATTTATTTTATCATATATCGAATTTATATAATGTAACATTTTTCTCGCCGCAACGCAACATATTTTTTTTTAAGGTACTTTTTAAGAACTATAACTATGTATTCTACTGTACTCATTTGACGCCCACGACACAGGCCTAGCCTAGTGTGGGGTCAGTGCAACTCGGATCTGTTTTAAACCTATTTTTCGAAATAAAGTTATTATTATTATTTATATTTTTCTTTAATCACGGGTGTTAACCCCGGTCCTTTGATAGGCGTGTGCGGGGATATGGATCCAACGCGTAGAGGCCCCTCAGAAAAGATTGATGTAATGTATTATACCCGCTGTGACCTGTTCTAAGGGATGTCAATGGGAGAATATACCCACGAACAGGTCACGGCAGGTATTGGGACTATTGCAAATATGCCGGAAATAATTGAGCTATTGAAATGAGATTTGGAGGGATTATTAGTACTGGGCTATTACAGAAGAGAGACGGACACCTGCCATAACTATCATATCTGACTGTTACATTTGGCAGGCGGTGGCTCGCCACTCACTAGATGGACCCCCGAAATGCCAGAGAAAGTCGGCCGGGGGCAACACCGATGTGAGTGACTCAGGGGTGTTGAGAGGTGTGCTGCGCTTTCTCCGAAGTTACTCGCGGCGTTATGCCCTTTAACACTTCCACCCCTGGAGCATATCACCTGCTAGAGCAATATACTCTATCGACTCCTCTCTGGACGGCCAATTAAGGCAAGCCAGAGCTGAGAGTCCTGCGGGCCTTCTTAGTTTTCCACTCCGACCGACGAAGACACGCCGGAGACGAAGGCCCTGATCGACTCTCTGGAGCACTCGGGTACCCGTGGTGTCGTTACGCACCAACAGCTCGCCACAAGCTGCCCTGCGGGGTTTATTATTATTATTATTATTATTATTATTATTACTTTCTCTCTGCTTACGATTTGTAATTACTCTTCGTTTGAAAAATGATAATCCTTGCATAATCTAGTACATACCTTGTTGGATCCTAGTTAAGAGAGGTGCTAAAGTATTTTCAACGTTGGTACCAGTAGTCGAAAGAGCTATAACGTAGATGTCGTTGAGTACATCACGTACCAGGTTCCACAGGTTATCGAACTGGTTCGATGAAGTCGCGAACAATACCCTCAGGTCTGGAATAGAAAGCATGCATCATACATATGATTTTTACAATTGAATTTATATTTTTAATATCCTGTTAAAGGGCAACAACTTCATGAGCGTGGGCTAAATAATCTGGACGCGCGGATTCTATGCTTCAGAGTCTAGGGAGAAAAGCATCCTGGTACCTGAACTACTCGGTACGTGCTATATCATGCATAAGACCTCTTCTCACTCGAATCCGCCAAGTTCGGTGTCAGTAGGGAGTGTAGCGAGAGTCAAAGAAGAAGGCCATTCGCAAAAGAAATGCGACGGCCGGAATAAGAGTGAATTCGAAGTTTGCTCCAGAAAGAACTGCCGAGCTTCGATTCGTTGCTATAATTGTCAGCATAGACGCTTCCTTCATGAAACTGATGATGAAGGATAGGTGAAGGTCGATTTGGAGATTTTTCTCATGATTCACCTCGATTCGGCAACTTCGGAAACATTCGCCCAGAATGTATGATACATTGGATTTAGCTGGTTTGGAAGTGTAGAGTACAGTATCCTTAGCGAATAGAACTAGCTTCATGTAGGAAGTCTTGGGAACATCGTAGGTGTACAAGGCGTAGAGAATGGAACCAAGCACAGAGCCCTAAGAAACTCCGACTATAAAAGGGTGTGACTACAAAAAAAAATGTAGTCGATATACCTATGTGTTATGTGGGGGGGGGGGGGGGGGGTCTCACAACACTAAAGATTCAGTCTATGCAAAGATAATATTAATTGTATAATATAATAGTGTATTATGTCCTCGTAGCAAGAGTTAGTAAAAAAATTGTAGGAATAATTGTAAAATATTCAATATGAAGTTACATACTCGTACATAATAAGATATATTTTAGAATGCTTACCGGGAACAGTTTCGTTAATGATTCTCGCCTGTTCGAATACTTGTTGGTTGTTTTGTATTTGGCTGTTCAGCAGGAAAAGAAGTACAGTAGCATTTCCGCCAACATATCCCGTCCTTGTTTCATTTTGGAGCTGAGACTGCATTATATTTCTAATGTTCGTATACACAGTTTCCAAATTCACCCCCGTTAGCACTATAAAAATACATATTCATAATTATATGAAGATAGATAGGCGCAAGTAAAAAGTATTTTTCACATTAGAATATAATTCGGCCATAATGTAAAGTGATGTCTGATGTATCACATTAAGATGCTTCTTAGAGGTTCACTAGCGTCAATTTAGTCATTTACAGAATACACGATTAATAAAAAAGTACACGAGTATTTATTAAGCCTAGTAGTTATTAGGGTTCAATACATAAGGGCATAACAGTAACCCTATTATTGTCTTAGGTTTTCGCGATTGTTACACATTGAATTAAACAATTTTTAACGGAAGTATCGCGTATTTTATTTATTTTGTTGAACCTAACGTTTCGAACGCTTTGCAGCGTCCGTGGTCGCAGGAAGACTAAGGTGGTATTTGACTTACATTAGTTATTCAATTATTACATCTACCGACATGGATGGATTAATTATGGATGGAGTAACCCTATTGTTGTCATCCAGTGTCTGTCCGGTGTATGTCGCCGCGTTCTAGCCAGTGAGAAACAACGAAATAAGGAGGCGATGTTATCTCTATAGCAGTTGCGTGCACTCCATATAGGCAAAAAGACATTGCCTACCCTATCAATTTGATAAATACCATCCGATGTTTCTTAATTTTTAAACATAGTTTTTAACTAATATTTCGTATCAAAAACAAAAAATTAAAAACAGCTCCATCTATAGGTATCGGTGCAAGTTATTAAAATAGATTCATTAGTACCCGCTACATCGATGTACTACACTAGCGCCGCAATGGGAGCTTAACGGCAGAGACACAAACTATTTGTGTATGTGTGTCGCGTTGGTAATACGCATAGTGTGCGTTCCTGTAAATACATTGCCCACAATAACACAAATAACGCACACAATTGCATAGGATAAACAGTGTCTTTTCAGCCGAACCATAACGTAAATTACCGAAGTGTCGCGAACATTGCTACGTAACGATTTTAAAGAGTAGTTTGCTCCATATAATTAGAGTGAAAGAAAGTGCCATTTCTTTTTTTGTATAAAATTGATAACTTTTTTGCTGCTATTATTTGTAAATACAGAACATCAAACAAAAGCGCCGAAAGGCCGCTTCGAATATCTACAGATTTTAAATTATATATAAATTAAGCTAAATTGATATGTATATAAAATCAATCAACTTATAGATATTTGAGGTGGCTAACCAATCACATACATCATTATTTCCACAAGACTGGGTTATCAAAATCAACATGCTGTATTTTTTAGTAAGTTAATGGCTTTAAAAAAAAACTGCCTACCCTGTCAAAAATCTCTGTGCACGCCACTTTTTTTCTTTTTTTTTTTACCACTGCAGAGCGATATATTAGGGATATTTATCTATATATGATGATATTGCATTATTAAATGAAATTAAGACTTACTGGATTGATGTTTGCTTATAGTATATTCGGCATGGAAGTCCGACGGATGGAACGTTTGATTAATGACAACGGAGCCGTCGAATGCACTGAGAAGCGTCACACTTGATCCATATTTGCCGAGCTCAATGTTATCCAAAAGATGTGAAATCGCTGGATACACCGCTTGGTACGGAAAACTAGTGTCCAGTACTATGTAAAGATTTGTTTTCATCCGTGAATCGTTAATGGTTTCGGTGATATCGCAGGGCAAATCATTCATGTTACTCTCTGAAATAAAAAACGTATTTAGCAATTGGCAACTTAAAAAGACTTGTATTCAAATAATATATATAAATATCCATTTTAAATACAAGTCTAGAATATTTTAAGAGGTTTACTTAGTCAAGTTTTATTTAAATAAAAACTTAGCGAGGTGGCATTTTGTTCATTGGCAAGTTGCAAAGACTACCTATTTTAAGGTCTTTTAAGTTTACTCCATTTCTTCACGCTAAACATTTGCCGCAGCAGAGTAGGGAGAGAGCCCCGAGCGCAGCATGGCTCGATTTTTACACACCGCACTCGCTTCTTTAACATTAATAGATCTTTTCATACACGCTCGCAGGGTTAGGGCCCACGACTCCACCTTCTGTAAACAGGTGACTAGTTACGTCATGGTAGGTGAGTCTTGGTTTTCCTCGGCTCTTACATCCTTCTAATTTCGCGTTGTGTATCTACTTCGTCATTCTTTCCTCTTACATTTTTTCTACATGCCCAAACAACGGAGCATTTTATTTTAACTTCTTCTTATACCGATACTTTCTTCCAGACTAGCTCTCTTTCTTATATCTTCATGTCGAACTCGAACAAGAGTTATGATTTTATGCTCGCATCTAATCTACTTTCATGCTCTCTCTGCCAAACCCAGCTCTCGCTTTCATACATCAGTGTTGAGATACGCACCGTACGTATTGTGAGTTTTGCCTTCTAGCTTTGTTTGTAAAGTTTACCTGCCAACAAGTTTTTCCAATACTCCATTATATTAGGAGTGAACCAAGATATTATATTAAAAGTGCATCCAAGATATACAATCTCATTCGCTTCTTCCAACCGTAATTATTGGGATCGTTCTGGTTTCTTCTCTATCAAATACCATTGTACCATTTATGTTTTTTCTCATTCAGTTGTAAGTCTTGCTCCACGTAATCGACATTTATTATTAGAGTTTGCAGACCAGATGGTGTATCTGCTATTAGCACAGTATCTTCTGTGAGAAGCAGAGAATTCACCACTGAATCACTCGTGCGATCCTACAATGATAGATCTTATTCTCTGTATGCAATTAGCAAGCAATTCTGCTTGATGTTGACGTCAAACCAGGGTAACAAGTTACGCTAAGCTGTACACGAGCTTAACATAAATAAGACTTCGTCAAAATCTAATCATAGCTAGGATACGCTAAGATCAAACCACAATAAAAACAACTTTATTACCTATTATTCTGGAGAAAAATTGAGCCTAAGCTTTTTACAAATTTACAACTATATAGAGATGAAAGTAAACATAATGATTACTATATTTGTCATCAATGTCCTAATTGCACTATTTATTTTGTCGTAATTTCACAAGAGATATGTTAAGTTTCTGACAGTAATAAACTAAAGTGATGTTCGTTTATTGAAACAACACTTTGACCTGTTTTTTGAACTGAGAACGGTTGATACTAATGGCATCACGTGCAGTGTCACCTTTTTCCCCGACAATGTCTACTCGTTTCTTTATTGTACTTTTTTTTGTTATTTTATTATAATTGTTTTTTTTTCACTAATATCACGTCATAATTAACAGATCATCATGGTTTGTACAAAGATAGAACATATAGTACATAGATTAATTTCCGCATGGGAAATTTTGCATTTCTTTTGAGAATCATGAACATTAGAGCAAAATTTCCATTTTCTTCCATATCACCATGCGAAGCCGCGTTACGCGTACTTATAAACTCATAAACGATCGCGATAATTAATAAGTAAGATATTACTCACGTGTGTAAGTTCGCAAGTTATTAAAAGCACTATTCACCAATTCATTTATGCCGTTTGTTATAGTTCCTTGCAAAGCCATATTGGCGTTCAGAGCAACAGTGAAGGATTCCGTCTGTGTTAGCAAGTTGTTGTTGATCACTGAGTCACTTTGTGTTCGTCGGTTGCATGCTCGCAGCCTAGTGTCGGCAACGCCATTCTGAATTAACAATTAAAGCACTCTGTTAAAATAATTTAATTAAGTGTAATAATATTTTGGTCTTAATCACACAATACAATCAATGTTGTCAATCGCTTACAAAGGAGACAACTTTCTTTGGAAAGATAATCTGGTTATGAAGAATCCTACTCGATTAGCATAGATACGAGTAGTTGCACCGAAGAAGGTTCCTTTGTACAAATATAAATAAAATTCCTTTCAAATAGTTTAAAGTATTAAATTTTGTATTTTAATTAAGCAACAGAAGAATTTTGTATACAAATATCTTCATTTTTTTAGACTACGTCGGGAGATATCATAGCATATTAGCCTGATGTAAAGCTGTTACCGAAGCCAACAAACGCTTGCAATACATTAAGTATCACTCCGCGATGCCATCTCTGCTGCTAATATAGTAACTCCACTCCAGATTTTAATCTAGATCAGTAGTAGGAAACCCTTACCCTAGGTGAATAGTACATATCTAGCAGTTGTGACAGCCTCAACGTGTTATGTGTTTGTAGAATGTTGCCCATGTTTGATCCAAGGATAAGTCCATCGAGACCGCCGCGAATTTCAGGGTCGGTCATTTCGATATTTTGACGATTGCTCAACATAAAGTATCTGGTTGCTTGTGTGCTATTCCAGTTGCCTGCGCTGCCTATTGTAATTGCACTTCTTCCTCTTGATCCTTGTATCAGGACTGCTTCAGCCAAATCACCTGAAATATGCGTAATATTATGAGAACAGAGCATCGCATGTACGTATTTTGATGACATGCCCTGCCAGAAACACCTCATTTTGATTGGTTTCAAAATGTTGACATGCCCTGCCAGAAACACCTCATTTTGATTGGTTTTAAAATGTTGACATACCCTGCCAGAAACACCTCATTTTGATTGGTTTCAAAAACTGATACGGATAGGAGCATACTGCCCACCTGATGTAGGTAAAGCGGTTACCGTAGCTCCATAAACGCTTGTAATACAACAGCAACTCCTTAGGAGCTTACTGGTGGCCTCATTTACACACAGGAACACAACAACCCTCTAAGGAGTTGTTATTTGGCTATGGTTTTCTATGAGGTGGAGGTACTTCCTCAGGCGGGCTTTGATACGCTACTTGTTAGTCATTTTTTTCTAAACACGACAAACTCGCAGTGTATTTATATGTGGTAATATCTGAACCGCCTGTAATACTTAGATTTGTTGATTGATATGATATTATCGTTTTATTTCGCGATCTGACATATCGTACCTATTAATCTAATCTAAAAGTTATTTCATTGTTACTATCCTTATGCCCGGTTCACAGTATTCCAGTAGCAGTCCGGTCCAGCGATCGAATCCAGTGCTGGAATCCTTCTGCAATAAAGTAAACTAGCACTGGAATGTTCCCATTCCAGTGAGTAATCCAGTCCAGTGACTGGATTGACAGTCTACTTTTTCATTTCAGCTCGCCCGTTCCAGCGCTATAGGAATAGTGTAGACAGCCATTCCAGTACTATAGTGAATGTTTGACAGTGAACACGTATTGTTGTTTATAGGGACGTCATTATCATAGCTAATCTACACTCAGAGGAATCTTCAAACTCTAGTTGTTGAAAAAGCATTGTCGCGACTCCCTTTATAATTCTTTCGCTTATCGAATTTCTAACCCAAATACGTTTTTCTTTCTTTAGTTCTTCTTCCACTACCTCGGTTGCTTCCTCTAATAGTGGTAAATGAACAGCCTTAAAACAATTTTCGAACTGCTTCTTCGAAATCTTTGCCACTATAGTGTTACCTGTTCAAGAACTTTTAAAAGACTGGAATAATGTGAACAATATCATCCAGTCCAGCACTGGACTGGATTACTGGACTGGAATAATGTGAACCAAGCATTATTTAATGAGATGCCAGTCAAACGGTGCATCATAGATCGATATGCCGTAAATTTGTGTTACCAAGGATGATTGAATGATACAGGGATCGTAGTATCAGTATGGTCGTTTTACGATATTTTGAAAACTTATATGATTTGGCACACCAAATGATCAATTTATCGTAAAATATTTTTATTACTGTTTTAGAATTGTTCGACTTATTTATATTTGTACAAAATTTTATACAAAGAGCACTATTCAAGTCGATGGAAGCGATTTGAATAGTGTTCATTGTATATGTATCTGTATACCATAAATAAACTAAAGTTAAGCTAGAGCAAGCAATGCAGTCAATATGAAAATTTTCACTCATCTGTTATGAATTATGATGAGTGAGCACTTTGCAAAGTAGCCTATGAATGCTCGCAATACATTAAGTATCAATCGCGCGATTTCACCTCTGCTGCCAACACAGCAACTCCTTAGGAGCTTAGTGGTGAACTCACACACATGCAGGAACACGACAACTCTCTAGGGAGTTGTTATTTCGCAGCGGTTTTCTGTGACGTGGAAGTACTTCCCCAGATGGGCTTTGATGCGCCCTAACTCTTTTAAACTCACCCTATTCTTAGAACAACATTAAATCTACATTCCATAATTATTACCTGATAAAGTGGCCGGGAAAAGGTTCAAAACATTTTGTTCAACATTGGGGACAGCCTGTACGGAGCCTTTTGTAAGGTCTGTGAGACTGACTTGCTGCAACTGCGCTCCAGAAGCAATACCTGCCACAACATTACCAGCAGAAACTGCCCCCCATCTAGTGTTTACGGCACCAGTTAGGATAGGGCAAGTACTCTCGCCTATCAACTGGCGTTGAAATCTTACATGGTCCTCGTTAATATTGAATTCTACATCATCGTTAGATTCAAACTGTCTCATTTGACCATACTCTGTCTCTCTGAAATGTAATTAAATTATTTTTAATTAGTGGTATATACATATATCTGAAATATATGCTCGGAAATCTTTATAAGCACAAAAGGATACCTATACACAACTTTGTGCCTATTTTGCGGTTTTTAGTCCCTGTATCCCTAAGATCCCTGGTTTAGGCTGTGCGTTGTCTGCCAGCCAGTAATTTAGGCATAGTACATATATACTATGTATAACTTTGTTTATGTCATTAATGTACGTAGCGTCAAAATAACATAAAGGCTTATTAAAAGATTGTACAATCATTACGCACTGTAGGGCAAGTGAAAATATCTTTAGTGACTGCCGTCAGCCAGTAAATTAGTATATACGATGTATAACTTTGTCTATGTCATTAGGTAATAGCTTGGTACGTAGGATATTTTTTGGAAACCTGCGTTAGGAGAATTTATAGCATTGATTATACGTCAAAATAACTTAAAGGTAGAGGCTTATTAAAAGATTGTACAATTATTACTCACTGTAGGGGAGGTGAAAATATCTCAACATCATCAGCTTCTTCTATGTGGTGGGTGTCCCTGGAAGTCCTCATCGCGCGCAGCTGTGAGAGCCGCCCGCAGTCGTTCTCGTCGCCGCGAACCCGTGCGTCAACCGTTGTCGACAGCATATGATGTAGAGCACACTGCAATATTTTTTTTATACAACGTCGAGTGACTTACTAGCATATAGCCCATCTTATAGAAAACAGCTACAGTATTCTATGAACGCTCGAAATACTCGCTCGATGATACATCTGCTGCTAGCACAGCAACCCCTTAGGAGCCCTCTGGTGACCTCACTCACACACAAGAACACAACAACCCTCTACTAGGGAGTTGTTGTTTAGCTGCGGTTTTCTGTGAGGTGGAGGTATTTCTCCAGAGGGGCTGCTTTGATGCGCTCTACCTCTCTTAAAAACACTCGGATCTAGACAAACAGACATGTTCATGCACACAAAATGTTTGTCCTGTGGGAGTCGCACCACGGAGCTCGTACGATCTTCACCGATTAAGGAAGTATCGTACATCGTTCTTGTAGTAAACAATACCTACGTGCTAACTTGCATATTGTATTTATATTAAGTTATTCCTATGTTTCTGGCACTATACCCTTTTCTATGTAAAAATAGCTTACGGCATAATTATGCTAACACATTAATTCACATCAACCCATATTCATCTCACTGCTGGAATTAGGGGGTTTAGAGCACATTACGCCACATTGCTGAACTGCGTATTGGAGGACACCAGAGTTTTCCAATTAACTGAAGGCCAGATACTTATTTGTTTAGACAGTTTGACAATTCTGCCGCAGTTCTGAAATAATTTCGAGATAAGTTAACCCCTCCATAGATATAATTATTTCACTTTTGACGAACTCGGTGGCGCAGTGGTGAAACACGCTGATACATGACTTTGACACCAACGCTCGTGGGTTCGATTCTCACTCAGGACAAACATTTGTGTGTACGTACATATCTGTTTGTATTGGTTTGGGTGTTTTTAAGAGAGAAGGAGCATCAAGCTGGGGAAGTACCTCCACAAAAATATATTTCGATTAAACTGATACGCTCGTTTGGTTGTTCGGACGTATTAATATATAGCTTTGTACGCACGATATTTTTGGAAACCTGCGTTGGGAGAATCTATGGCATTGACTACTCGTTAAAATAACTTAAAAAATATGCACATACCTTAAGAGGTGAAGGAATGGTACTGTTCGGCATAGTTTGTAGATTACTCGGGAGCATTTTGGTCAACAGTAACCTATGGCGATGAAAAGAGTGGAACGTTGGCGCGAATGGGAGAACCACAGATGTCGAGGCAACGCCAACCTCCGGTGCGTGGTATTCGATACCATCTTGTCTATATCTGAAAAAGATTATCAAGCAAACTTGTGATTAATAACTACTTGCATCTAAATCGATTTATCTAGCTCTACAGGTGTATTGAGGGTGTTATTTAATTATTTACGGTATTCTCATTAAATGCATAATGCTCATTAAATGGATAATACCGAATAAATATTTTTGCATAATTTTCGAAGTTAAAAGAGTCAAAAACT
Source organism: Pyralis farinalis (assembly GCA_947507595.1). Lineage (NCBI taxonomy): Eukaryota > Metazoa > Arthropoda > Insecta > Lepidoptera > Pyralidae > Pyralis > Pyralis farinalis. Next base: position 19,671,022 of record OX382259.1, on the reverse strand, counting down.
AACTGATATTTATTAACTTGTTATATAATATATTTATTTCTCGATGTAAAATCTCGATACTATTATTCTTTCTATTCGAAAATATTGCACGAGAATGGCGTGGAGTTAATTAGTTGTGGAGCTATCTTTGGAGAACTCTTGTTTTTTAAATGGTTTTATTTAGCTTGCGCTGTTTGTTGGATCAAATTTATTAATAAAAAGTTTACCCCTTCTCAATCGACCGATTGATCTGAAATTTGGTACCTTTAGTTCTGATAACAAAACCATTATGTAAATTCAATATCAGTAATCCAAGATGGCCGCCTAAGGGTATTAAATGAAAGGGTTTGACTGATAGATAGGTTTTGACTAATAGAATACACCGCCGCCACCACAAAATGGCGGATTTTATATTTAAAAAACTAAAAACTTGAAAATAAAATAGGTAACAAAAATGTTTTAACTTAAACGGTTTTATTGAAAGAAAGAGCATACACAATATTATGAAAAAAATTAGGTAATTTTTTTTTTAACTTAAACGGTTTTAATGAAAAGAAAGATGATGTACTAAAAACTAAATAATAACTCAGGCTACGCTACGCTCCGTGATTTTATTTTTGCATCTTTAGATTTATGAGGAGAGTGGTGTGATTACCGGTACCTGGGACCTACCTAATTATTTTTTAAATTTTAGTACATCATCATTCTTTTCAATAAAACCGTTTAACTTAAAAACATTTTTACCAATTTTTTTTCTTCATAATAATACCTCCATGAGTTTTGATTCTGAGATTCACGAAATTTAAAATGAAAACATGCAAACCTGACAGGTTAAAAATGGATAGGCGTTTTACTTTATTAGGCCTTGCACAACTGTTTATCTAGCAAACAATAAAATTTTCAGATTTTTTTACGATAAAATAGCAAACAGCAAAACAAGCGAATGGCTTGCAATAATTATGGTTACAAGCAACACCAAGGGCAAGGCTGAACCTGTAGAAACTTCTTCACGTCTTTTATGAACAGTCTTCTGCTATGGGAAGCTAAAAGGAAAAAACCTAGATTGTCAACATATATTTTAAACTTCAAATGGTATGTGTAAGCTACAAATATAAAATGAACTGCAAATAATCGCTTATCTCTTGATTTTAAATGTCCACATCTGTTTTAAACGAGCACATGGATAGTCATTATGAAATACTCCCACCACCTGCAAATGGACGTCTGCCACAATCAACCAGTATTCGTACAAAGTTGCTTACATTATTTAATTTACAAATAATTGCGAGAGATTTTGATACTCGTATTAGAATAAAAATAAGTGACTACAATGAAGATTGACTAAAAGAAAGATTAAGGTGTGAGACTTTAAAGTTTTTGGTTTGTACAATACACCAAGCTCTTAAGGAGTTGCTGTGTTAGCAACAGAGAAGGCATGGCGCGAGTGATACTTAATGTGTTGCAAGCGTTCATAGGCTACGGTAACCGCTTTACATCAGGTGGGCCGTATGCTTGTATGTCTTTCGACGTCAGATATATTAAAAAAAAATCTTAAAATGTGTCTTCAATTATGAGTTTACTGTTTCCTTTAATAGGCCTTGTCTTATTATTTATTACTCATACTGATACTCCATGGCGCCCCATGTAGGCTGAACGACTAATGAATAGGATATTAGATTTTGGGATTTTCTTTCCGAAATATTGAAGAAACTTGATTAAAAATCTCAACGTTTGAGCACAAATAACTATCAACTACACCGACATTTATATTTTCTTGTATAACCATATCCTTTATATTACGTCATTCGTAATAAATTTAATTAGTTTAAGGATGTAAGTAATATCATAACACAATTAAAACAAACAACAATATTCATTTGTTATTCAACAAATAACATTATTATAAAATTCATCTCTCATTGTCTGTACGTGTTATACTATTTATATCTACTTCCAACAGTTCATAACAGTTGGCAGTCACTGACGAGTATGTCTACCAGAGACAAGCAGTCCAGCTAGGTAAGACCAACTTCAAGAAACAGGTGTCTCGTAGAATAAACTTAGACAGGCAATGTTCGGGAAATTACGAAAAATCTTCTCGTCCAAAATACTTCAATTTCTCAATAGAAAAATCTTCGTCCAATGTATGTTATCAATGATGACTTACGGCACAGGGCAGATTCAACTCTTTCTCTCAACTCAAGATTGCACAGCTTGCGATGAAGAGATCTATGCTCAGAGTTTCTCTATGTGATTGATTCAGAAATGAATACATCCGTAATAGAACTAGAGTTACTAGGATCTAAAGATCAGAAAACTGAAGTGGTCCCGCGACATAGCATGAAGAACCGATGGCCGCTGGAGTTGAAACGTTCTCGAATGGGGATCATGAACCGGAAAACGCAATGTAGGTCGGCCTCCGGACCGATGATCTGGTAAAGATTGCAGTGAAACGATGGATGTAGCATAACACCATTCGTTATGGAAGTAAAGTCTACGCCTCCCGCGTAGGTACGCTTAGCAGTTGTCTTTCGGTGGTAATGATAATAAAATGTTGACAGCGATTAACCGGAAGCACTACGTGCCAATTAATGAATTTGATTAGGATTCTAAGAATAAGTAGCGATAATGGCTCACTATGAGCCACTATAGCTTGAGTAAAAACGAATTATTCACATTAGGATATTCGGATATATTCAGATAGTTTTGGTCTCAAAGTCTCTGATTTTTACACCGACACTCTCTAATAATAATAAAATCAGAATCAGAAGAAGCATGCTCCGTTGATTGGAACATGTAGAAAAAATGCAGGAAGAAAGGATTTATGAAACAGATATACAACACGAAAGTAGAAGGTTGTAGGAGCCGAGGAAGGCTAAGACATACCTACCATGACAAGAGCCTTAGAAATCGGCGATGGTGCATGAGAAGAGCTATGAATGTTAAAGAAGCGAATGAGGCGTGTAAGACCCATATCATGTGAGGCTCGGTTTCCTCTGCCTACTCCGCAAGATATTTGGCGTGAAGCTATAAATAGGAAACTTCGGATGAGACTGAAGGTGAAAGAGAGTTCGGTTAATTTGATAACTCGTATAAAAATAAAGTAAAACCGCCTTCTTTTAAGTCAATGCACACTGTTCCTATTTTTTTTGTCGCGTCTACTGCAAAGGGACTTCATTATATTGCGTAGCAGAGTTTTCATAAATGGAAACTTACAAATGTAGTATTAGAACAGACATCACTCTTAAATCAAAGTTGACATCGGGATGATCTTCTATTTTCTGTATGATGTCAATGAGTACTTGTATTGTGGCTGGAGGCAAATTGTTCCTGTCCATCAGCAGAGGGTCCGTGTAGCACTCCCTTAAATCTGGAGCTACGTTAGCTTGGGCCGTTACTTGGGCGTGAGCTCCACCCAGGGTAGCCACCAAAACCAGCGCTATCCAAAGCATTGTGGATAGACCTGAAATGAAAAAAAAAACTGTTGAAGAAAATTATTAGAACTAGATACTAGGCGTAAACAGTATATTATATAAATAACAGTAATTTATAACTACTACGCTTACGCATATAATTTATACTTTATGTACATTCACAGATATATGGGACAAAAATGTACTATTATTACGATTTAAGCATTGAACACAATAACACTCCAGGAACTTTGCTATTTGGCTACGGTTTTTTGTGAGGTGGAGGTACTTCCCCAGTTGAACTATGATGTTGCTGCTACTGTTGCGAGTGCAAGTTGCTGTGTTAGCAGCAAAGGTGGCATCGCGAAAGTGAAACTTAATCCATTGCAATCGTTCATTGGCTACGGTAAATGCTTTACATCAGGTAGGCCCTATGCTTGTATGGTCACCGACGTTTTATAAAAAAAAACGGGTTGCACTCCGGGAATGCCGGCAGAAGTGAAAACTTGAACATGCGGACCGAACAGCGATGTTGATAAAACTACGTTGGACGAAATGCGTAAGCGCCAAGAATTTCATGGCGCTTACAACGTTTCGGTCGCGAGAAAATAATGCCCTATGAACGATCTACCGCTTCATGTTTTAATTGTTTAATTAGAAGTAACTAATGTTTTAGCGCTGCAGCGAACTTGAGTTCTAATTCTCACCAAAATCTTACGAATTTTTGATCAGGGTCACGTGTCCTGACGCGAGTTTAACAATTTTTACTCATCCCAAAAAGTGCACAACGCCACTAAAGAAGTTTTCACGTCAAAAACATGTGATATAACAAACTTCAAGTCAGTTACAAAAACAAAATAATACCTACTAACTTTGTAGCTGGCAGAACATAGGACAAATACCAATTCTTGTTATAGTAAGTCTAAAATAAACACCTAGTAATCTATGATAACTGTGTGTGCTTTGTATAAATACTAAGAATCGAATCGAGTTGATACTGATAACTGTTTGATAAAAATATCGATGACGATGAGCGAATGGCATTCATGATTCAGATATCTATAAAAACAGAACAAGGAGCGGCAGACTATACCATTTTCTTTCAGGATCTGTGTTGGTTATTATCTATAACCAAGATAGACAATCAAATGAATATTTTAAGACTGATATAACATGAGTAATTGTACTTTTTACATTAGCAAAACATACCATCAATAGTACTTTTTGTCATTTGAAGCCAGATTGAAATGTAACAAAATTACATATAAGAATGAAATATGTATAAATAGATACTAGATGTTCTACGTGATTTAGATGAAAATGGTTGAACGTTTATGAACAATGAGTTATTTTGTATCTCTATTTTTTCATAAAGTGATTTCAAGGAAATAATATGACGCATAATGAGTCATAAAATAATCTCCCGGAAGATGTGTATATATATGAAACTAATATGTATAAATACGAAATGAATATCTGAACATTATAAGTTAGAAGATGAACGAGTTCATTGCTTCTAAAGTTGAGAGATCTCCTCAGTCATCATTTGAAAGATTCAATTATAGGAAATATTACGTCTACAAGAAGATAATTCTATAGTTTTGTCTCTTGAACCAACGATTTAGTTAAGTGTAATTATCACCCATAGCGATTTTCTGTCAAAGATTCGAGCAAGAACATAAGTATCACCGACACGATGTTAAAAAGTTGAAACCTTTCTTTTGAGTAACTATGCAGGAGCATATAAATTAAAAGGCACATTGAAAAGAGATGTGAAATTTATGAAAAAATCGGCTGAATTCCAATCAGACAACAGAGTTTCACGCGAAACGCGAGAAGATAAAGAAAAATTACATATTTATCCTAATCACCAAGCAACGCTTCAGCTAGATTTAGGTAGGCAAAATCCATATAGTCTATAAGGAGAAGTAAGACGAGGTTTAGTATCAGTGGACAGCCAACGTGGTGTTAGAGTACACGGAAAGGAAGTTTTGCAGATATCTCAGAGAATGAAGAGAAGCGAGCGGCTTAGAGACAATTTTTGTCAATGTTTGGTCCATAATGATTCCCAGATTTACGATGGCAGAAAAAGGCCGTTGATAACTATTGGGTACATACTGTAACTTGAAATAAATGAGAACTGCTAATAAATATAGTCTAAGATTTCGCTGAACTCGCCTAAATACTGAAGCGTAGATATAGATGTGACATTGTACCGAAGGTGATGTTACAATTGCAATAAAGTCGTAAATTTGTAGATCGCATTCATATAAGTGAAATTATGTAGGGAGTAGTACAGTGTAGTGTTAGAGCAAGTGAATGAAATTGTATATCTTGGAAGTGCTTTGGAAGGTGCACCGCCGATTTGGAGAGGCGAGTGAGTGCAAGGAATAGGGTGAATAGAGCGTTGGGTAAACTTCTAGGCAGCCGTAATCTAAGGCAGAAAGCACAGCTCGCTGTGCACAACGCGGTGCTAATCCCAACGCTAACTTATGGATGTGAGCTGGATATGGCAAAGAGAGCATGAAAGTAGAATAAATGCGGTCGAGATGAGAGCATTGCGCAAAATTTGTGGCATAACGCTTGCTGACCGCGTTCGTAATGAAGACTTGAGAGTTGGTCTGAAAGAGAGTGTCGGTGTTAAGATAAGAAAAATCATGCTCCGTTGGTTGGACATGTAGAAAGAATGCGGAACGAAAGAATGACGAAACAGATATACAATGCAAAAGTGGAAGGATGTAGGAGCCGAGGAAGACCGATACTAACCTACCATGACAAAATTGGTCGTGTTTTATCAGAAGGTGATGTCAGGAGCCCCAGGAACCGGCGAGCGTGCATGAAAAGAGCTATGAATATCACAGAAGCGAGTGAAGTAAGGACCGCGTCTTATGGCGCTCGGTCCTCTCTGGCTATCCCGCTAGGGACTTGGCGTGAAGATATACATACATACATATGTAGGGAGAGCAGATGTTATGCCAAAATTGATTATAGAAAAACGATATATATATATATATATATATATATATATAATGTATCGATCGATAGGTATAACGAGGATATCACACTATCATGAGTAATGCCGGCCGTCACGCACAATCTTTACCTGTTGTTTTCGTTCTCTAAGATATGATGATGACACAAATCACGCGTGTAAGATTTTTTAGAGTCAATATATAGATAGGAGTACATTTAAAAACTTTTTCAGCCGGTGGTAGGGTAAATACCCGCCTGGTTGGCTACCACCGTACACGCGGCGAAACACCCGTGAAGTGGCGTAACTATGAGTACGTCGCGTTTCGGGATCAGCTGGTGTATAACCAGTGCTTGGGGGATTGTTGATGCGATATTGGGGAACAGTGGTGGATTCTGTCTATCCATTATCAGGAGGACTGAGCTGATCCGTCGGCCTGGGAGAGGAGTTGAAACGGTTGTTCCGCTGGCCGCCCGCGGTATAGTACAGGGGCCCAATCAAGTCTAACCACCTTGAGAGGCTGCCCTTTCATACCGCGCATAATCTCGGGGTCGATCGTCGTGCCGGTTGGTAACCGGATCGTGGGGACCCGGCGACTACCTCCGGGGGGGTTCGGGGGCCCTTCCGTCCGACGGATCAGTACAGCTCCTCTTTCGACAAACTAATGGAGAAACAGTCCACCGCACTTCTTCTCCAATATCGTGGCAATTCTCTCCCGCTTCACGCTTCCAATATCTACCCTTATGACAGCGCATATAGGAAAATACGGTTTTACAGCGGTGCACTCCCCAATACTCTGTTCAAGGTCGAGTTCACTAACATCCGCGGACTCCACTCAAACCTCAATGCCGTCCACCAACACCTAGAGACGGCACGGCCCGCCATGCTCTTTCTGACGGAGACACAAATCCAGCGTCCAGCGGACACGTCCTACCTCCAGTACCTCGGTTACGTGCTTGAGGAGAATTTCCTCGCGAAAGCCGGGGTTTGTCTATTTGTTCGCTCGGATGTATGTTGTCGCCGTCTGCGCTGCCTAGAGGATTCCTCCTTTCCTATCCTCTGGGTACATGTAAACCTGGGCCTTCAGAGCCGTATTTACATGTGCCTATACTGACCCCATACTAGGGACACGGAGACGACTCAGTTCTTTGAGTACTTGAGCCGGGCGGTGGATGAAGCGCAGGAGCGGTACCCTACTGCAGAGATGGTATGTTTGGGGGACTTTAACTCACCACGACTCCTGGTTGGGATCCTCCATAACCAACCATGCAGGAAGGATGGCCCACGCGTTCGCTCTTTCCCACAGCCTGACGCAACTGGTAGACCAACCTACCAGAATACCAGATGTCGCTGGCCAGGAGCCCTCTCTACTAGACCTACTGCTGACCTCCCACCCTGCTGGCTACCGGGTTGTGGTTAGGGCGCCCTTGGGCACATCTGACCACTGCCTAGTATCCAGCACAGTGCCAAGCACAGCGCCACCACAACCCACTGCGGTTAAGCGTCGTGTCTGATACTACTCGTCAGCAGATTGGGACGGCATGCGCGACTACTTTGCTTCCGTCCCACGGGGGCAGCGCTGTTTCAGTGAGAAAGATCTTACGGCGAGTGCTGCGGCTATTGTTGAGGAGATCGAAGTTGGAATGGAATACTACATTCCTCACTCCGATGTCGTCATCAAAAGCCGGAGACGCCCATGGTTTAATCGCGAGTGCGCTGAAGCTGTTAGTAACAAGCAGGCAGCGTATCGCGCTTGGACCAGGGGTCGCGCCCTCAAGATCCGAATATTAACTTGCTGAAATCAGCCTATAATACTGCCACCAAGGTCTGCAAGAGGGCATACATAAGAGCGGACGCCCAGCGTGTTACACAAGTCGGCACGGAACTAGTGGCGCACCCTACTGGATCGCGTAATTACTGGCGACTAGCTAAAGCCGTGCAGGCCAACTTCTGCCAGCCCTCGCTGCCTCCGCTGAGATATACCCTGATGGCTCACTGGCACATCAGCCGCAGGAGAAAGTCGATCTTATGGCCAGTCTCTTTGCGGCTAACTCCCGGATTGATGACTGTAGCACGCAACCACCATCGATACCCTCCTATGGTTCCGTAATGCCAGAAATTCACATCAGATAGCGTGATGTCCGTTTTGAGTAACAGTCACTCGATGTCCGCAAAGCCAGTGGTCCTGATGGCATCCCAGTGACAGTAAAGTTTCAAATACTTCGTCAATTGGTTTCAACAATCTATGTATTTTGTCAATATCGCGGCGTTTTAGAAGGTCTGGGTGTATGTTTTTTGAGGTGTAGTACATTGAAGCCCGGCATTGAATTCCTAAGTCCACTGGTAATACGCCTGCCAGCACTGATAGTGCCTCGATGCTCACAGTTCTATACGATTTACATAAGAATATTAAAGCGAGACGCTGACTTTGCAGCAACTTACGACGGTAGCCCTATCAGCCCATGCAGGTGAACCGTACGTAATACATCTTATATATGTGGCTGTGTAAATAATTTTTAACGTTTTAAAAGTTAATAAGCCCCAAGTAGAGGTGGAAATTCGAGTTAACGCATAAAAGAGCTTTTTGGCTTTTTCTCCAACCTGCTTTAGGTGTTCAATGTAATTAAAACCTTTGTCTATCAGTAATCCCAAGTAACAAACCGAGTTTTTATTTGCAACTGATGCTCCATTGAAGTGGAATCGCGGTGGAACCTGCAAATTTCCCTTAGGCAAGAGCTGATATGTTTTGTTGGGTGCGAAATCGATCGAGCGGTTACGATAACCCCAGTCTGAAATGAGGCCAAGACAAGTAATGGATAGTTTTTCTATACTTGATCTGAAATTAGCTTTTACCGTCATCTGCGTAGCCAGTTAACGAGCATCCTTCCGGTAACGGTAGGCTAAGAAAATCATCAAACCGATATTCCAAAGATACGGCCCTAACACCGAACCATGAAGACAGCCCCGCGTAAGCACCTTCGAAGCAGCATAATGGCCAAATGTTAATTTAGTTGTACCATTAAAAAAGTGCGATCGAATAAGGGAGTATATGTTGCTATGGCAACCTCTAGCCTTTAGTTTCAGCAACAATATTGGCCAACGAGCATTATCGAAGGCACCTGAAATGTGTAAGAAAATACCTACAATGTAATTACTAACCGAGAGTTCCACAATTTTACGCACTGCGAGTGCCGCATCAACAGTAGACTTGCCGATGGTAAAGCCGTATTGATTTTTATGAAATTGAGGGCCACCGGGCAACAGACGAGGTACAATTAAACGTTCAAGTAGTTTACCCAACGATGGCAGTAGGGTAATAGGGCGATAAGACTTCGGATCGTCGGGTTGCTTATCACCACTTTTTGGTATTATCTTTATATCACCACTACGCAAAACGCTAGGAAAGTTACCTTCTACAATACACCGGTGTGATACCGGTTTAATAATAATAGGTTCAGCAGCTACTACTACTAAAATAAGACATATGCATAAAAATTGCTAGAGTACAAAAAGTTAGCATTTTCTTTTACAAAAATTTTGTTTTTTTTTGTTTTTGTAGCTTCAAAATTTTCCTTCAGCCCTTTCACCGTTCACCTTTATAAATTGGAGGTTTTGAGAAATATGAATTGTAATGAGCTTATAGGCTATAAAATTACCTACGAAATACTTTTTATATGATTTGTCTAGGTCAACATGCAACCGATAAAATGTCAATAAACCAAACACATTTTTTTTTAATTTCGGAGTAGCTAGATTTTGGAGTAGAGACATGCGTATACTGTACATATAATAATACTGTTTTCATCATTGGTACCTGGTGAAAGTGTCTTGCGAGCTCGTAAAGTACTCTAGAACTTTTTATGCGTGTATGTGTGCGCGTGCGTGCCTGTGTCTTTCCCTCACAAACTCAACGAGCGACGAGTTTTTTTTCCAATTTTATGAAAAAAGGGGTGTTTTAGATGAATAAAATAGGGATTAAAAAATAAGAAATAGTGTCTCAAAATATGAAACTATCTTAAATTAAAAGTTACATACATTTTTTTATTCATCAAATACTGAAATTTATGAATTTAGTCATTTTGTCAATTAGGTGTAGTTTTCACCCCTAAGAGTAATAATCACACATCGGCGTAGTTTTATACAAAGCGTGTTATGAAAAACTATTTCAAGATTTTTCGAAAAGATCCTACGTACTTAACAGTGATTTTATAAGGATTATGTTTGTTTATTCTAAGGCAAGGAACCCTAAACAAACATCGCTTTCGAAATCCACCAATTATAACAAACGAAACATTGCCTGCATTTGCTTCCTAAGTAGCATTTTTTCATAACATTGGGGTGACATAAGCACACTTCTAATAGAAAATCACTTACAATGGTCATAGAAAATCTACAGCAAGGAGTACAAGCATAAACCTGAGCGAGTACGTAAGAACTTCGTAAAACCACCAGTGCAGGTTTTTCAATCCTATAGGCACATTCCTTCTTTGCTTTCTCTTTTTATATGTCTATAAATCTTTCGGTATTATTAGATATATTGCGAAAATGAAGTCGCGTAACATGTCTAGTCAACAAAGACTAGGAGTGTGAGTGCAACTGTGTCTGTGGACACCGTAGCGAAATTTCTCACTCAACCTGGAATGTACTAAATCAAAAACTAACGATACTGAAATAGCAGCGGCCAAATGGTAATATTTATGCGTAAGCGACTATGGGTTACGGTACCCTGATGCGGATACAAAAATTTTCGAGTGATATATGGATATTGATAATGATGATAGCGGCAACCATCCTCTATTATATACAGGTTTATAATATCTTTCTTGATTTTAGAGTTCAAGAATCGTGGGTACTGTCCGTAAATTTTATTCTCACAAAGAGACATCGAATCAATTAACTGTTTAATTTCGATATGGTAGCCAGCCCTTTGATGTACCTATATGATAGAATTGGCGACCTTTTGATAGGTTGCAGTACCTTCTATTTGAAATTATTTATTTAGGTAGTATTCATCACGGAATAGGTAAAAAAGGTATTCATAATAGGCATGTTACAAATTATGTCGCGGCACACACAACATTACATATTCATTATAGTTACTATAAACTAATCACAGGGACATATTTAATATCACACATGGAAATTATTAATAACGGGCAGTACATTTCTTCCAAAAATATTTGATACTGTTATAAAGAGGTTGGCATCATTTTTCTAATTTAGCCCACTTTTCGCGCATATTTATACAAATAACAAATATCGAAGTATTTGGCGGTAATTAAGAGAAAACACCGTAATTTTAAAGTAATAAAGATGCATTTTAAATTTTAAACTATATCTAAATATTTTAAAATTAAAAACAACAAAGAAACATTTTGTCTAAGGAGGACAAAAGTAACCATAGCGTACGCTGCGGCCTTCAGGCGCATTCACTGCACACGGATATTTACCCAACGTTCATTGAAGCACACGATATGGAAGAAATGTTCGAGATTAAGTTGCATTATAATAATGTACTAGAAGTCTTGAGCTTCAAGTACATTACAAAACACGTTTTGAAAGATAATATTATTTACGTTAGTAAATCTAAATAGTATATCTAGTGTACATATTATATAGAATCGCAAATTAATATCTTCATACATAAAACACAGTCCAAAAATAATTTCAATAACACAAATATTTTTTAGAAGTTTCACTTCCTTTTTATTTGACTTTTTGCATTTTACATTTTCTATTACGAAGTTATGAAACGGACTCGATGGCGAATTTTTCTATGTCTGTTTGATGTGAAAAAAGGACAAACAAATTCACTTTTACGTTTATAATATTATATAGAATAGATAGATGTGTTATTCAGACAGGCATAAATCATAAAATTGACGTCTGACTACAGCTGAACAAAACTGATTTTAATTATATTATTTTTAATAAACATTGTACCTGCAATGTAATTTTGTTTCAAGTTTTTCAATTAACATTTTTTAATATTTTTTTACTATTATTTTTATTTAGGTTAGGTTAGGATTCGTGTTTTAATAAGGCGATGGTCTTGTGCTTGAGCTCAACTCGCCTGATGTAAACTTTAGAATGTCGTTATTGCGTATGACTTCGCATAATTTACATTTCCTTTTTTTAGCAATAATGCATGAAAACGAATAAATATATATATATATTTAAATATCTGTGTTCTCATTAAGACTTTTAATTAAACGCCTAACACGTGTATTATTAAATTCTTTTATTGTTTTAGCACTTTATGCCCGTGGTAGGCCACCATTTTCTTTGACAGCATGTAGCCTAAAACCTGCAGAATAGCAAGCCCCATTTTGTTTTTCTAGGCCGAATAGTTTTGGAGGCATGCTATTACAGTTGAACATACGTACGTAACAATACGTCAAATTCCTTCATTACTTGCAGTATTTGGGTAAAAAAACGATTTCATTTACGTTAATAGCATAGCAACGATCGATTGATCTTACAAATCTTTTCAATTTACCACTTCACTATGAAGCTCTTACAACTCGACCCATTTTTGCAGGGACTGCCATGTCGTACACGTGATATATAGTTCGAACTGGCATTGTCCTAGCTTTAGGCGGACTTTTAAACCCGTACAAGTTAAACCTAAAATCCACAGGGGCCAGAAAAGTCGGCAAGCGGCAGCGATCCGGGACGGTGCGATCACTTTTTATATGATAGGTTGCATACAAACACGAATATCAAAAAAAGGATAGCTACCGCTATCCTGCTTTTCCCGCATCTGTGGGTTTTGACTTTTAGTAATTATTTTAACAGCTGCTAAGGTACGCCCAAGACTATCCCTCGTCAACGTGGGCTTTTAAGTATTATTAATTGCACATTTTAAAAATCTAAACTCTCAATATGTTTCTGGGTTAACTTACGGTTGAATAATTTTAAGGGGTCTTTAATTAGTAAACAAACCACCTCCAAGAAGAGAATCTATATTAAAACTACATTTCATTTATCTTTCTATATCTTCACGCCAATTTCTTAACGAGGTAAGCAGATAATAATGTGAGCCGGGGGACCGGTGGTTAGCAATGCTTCTTTAACATGAGGGCTCGTGTGAGTATGAGTGGGCTCGTGGGTTCGATTCTCACACAAGACTAACATTTGAGTGCATGAATATGTCTCTTTGTCCTAGGTATGGGTATTTTTGAATAAGATATGATGTATCGAACTAAGTCGGCATCACAGAAAACCGCAGTCAAATAAGAGCTCCCTATAGGTTTGTTGTATTCCTGCGAGTGAGATTCTAAGGAGTTGCTGAGTTAGCAACAGCGGTGGCAACGCGCGAGCAATATTTCCTGTACAATACATTCATAGGCTACGGTAACCACTTTACATCAAGTGAGCTTGAGCTCTCGTTGTTGTATACAAAAAACGTACATTCCTTACTAACATCTGTAGGCACTGTTTATCTGTATGACCCCTGACATTATCCTGATAAGTTCATGTGTAAAAATTGAAATAGAAATTAATTGAAAATAAGTGGCCACTTTCTGAACGCCGCTTATTGAACATCACTGGAGGATTTCAGTAGTGTGTCAAATCACTACTGAAATACTCCAGTGATGTTCAATATCGAAGTCACCTGGAGTAGAAGGTCAAGCTGGCGTTCAAAAAACTTGGTGTGCTCAACAGTGCAAAGGAATACGTCAGCACGGGGCAAAGACTTATGTTATGCATAACATAAGTCTTTGCCCGGTTTGACTTGAGACTTTTAACTCTCACATGGAGTACGATATTCAGCTTTGGGCGGGAGCAACTTGATACCAGCTTGGACCGTGTGACTCGATTCAGAGACGAGCTGCGAGGATTTTCAACGGAGCTAACCTTAAACGCGCTATTGAACCTTAAAGTTTAAGGAGAGATTTTGCCTCCCTTTGTGTTCTACCGATTGTACAATCGCTTGCCTACGACGGGGAGTTTACCCTCGTTCGCTGGACCCGCTATTGTTGTGTACTGTGCGGTTCCACAGAGGTTTTATCAGAAAATTGTCTAGTTGAGAAATTTTATTTAGAAAGATATGTGACCCTAACCTAAGGTTTTATTTTCCCTCTGGGTTATTTAATTATGATGGCAGACGTTCCATGTAAAATTCAGTATCTTTCCCAAATCCTCAGCCTTAGGTAATGGACCCTGCTAATCCTGTTGGATTAGGAAACAGGATGATGCTAGAATAGGTAAAGGTCTCCTCAGCCTTAGGTAAAGGATTATGTGACAATAAAGAATCTGCACTGTCCAATGTAACAATAATTACGCATAATTTAAAATCAGTTTGTCATTGTTCAGTTCACCGTAGCTGGAGTACTTATATCTCTCTACTAATTTCATGAATTACGTTAAAATTGTATTATTGACGTCTTGTATATACAAAATAAGTACGAATATTTGCAGTTAATTACCTGTGTCTGACAAAGTTTTAACGAACTATATATTAAATACCTATATATAGTTCTTTATCGAACTGTTGTTGTTCTTGTTGTTGTAATATCTTTATTGTACAATAAATTTAAAAATATACATATTACAATGAAATTAATTTTATGTTACAAAGGCGGACTTATCCCTAAAAGGGATCTCTTCCAGCCAACCCAGAACTATTGACAGAATAACATAAATGGGCGAGAGAACAAACGTACACTAATTGTCTACAACATTATCACAAATTTCATAAAACTAACGCACAGCAACTTTACCTAGTACTTATTACGAAGTTATACACAAACAATACAATAAACAAAGATGAAAAAAAAAAAGAAATAGGAATATATACAAACATTAAATATAAAAGCAAAAAATAAACAAACATGACATAGGTATATTATAGGGTATGCATCCAAAAATGCTCACAATTCACCAATTAAAATGTTTTTGACTCGCAGTTTGAAGGAATCTATGGAGGGAGCCAGTCTAACCTATAGAGGAAGTGCATTCCATAGACTAACAGATTTTACAGAAAAATACTGTGTGTATGAATTGGTATTCTGACTCGGAATATCGAGAACAAGGGTAACACAGGAGCGCAACCGATTGTCCACATCACGGAGATGAATTGTCTCTTTTAGGTAGGAAGGTGCAGATGGATTGAATAAAACATTAAAAAGTAAGCTGAGAATGTGCATCTTCCTACGGTCTCTGATCGTTAACCAATTGAGACGTTTGCGGCACTCCTAGACGTGGTCGTATTTGCGCAGTCCAAAGACGAAGCGAATACAAAGGTTCTGTATTCTTTCCAACTTATCCAAAAATTATTCGGAAGGGTCCAGATAAGCGACATCACCATAATCTAGCAAAGGAAGGAGAAGGGAATTAGCCAGCAAGATCTTAGTTTCCAACGGTAGAAAAAACTGTATAAAGGTACTTGATATATAGTTCGTAGTACTACCATGTCAAATTATTAATATTCGGATTCTTGATGGGAACTATCTAAAGTATCAATAAATATCTTTTCAAAAAACTATGAAAAGTATCAATACTGTTACAATACAATTACTCATCATTATCTGGCGGGCTTCCAATAGTATAGGTATTTTCTACCAATCGATAGTTTAACATACAGATCAATCATAAATAATCGATATTCAAGTTATCGATAGTTCGGCAACACTACGCCAGATCGACAAACTGTTATGGTAGAATGGGCGTATAACACTGATAATAGATAGGCGAATAAGTACCATGTGCTTCGAAATGAAGAGTGAATAAAAAACGATGATAATTCATATAAATGTTTGCATTCATTTCAACGCCGAATGATGTTGTAGATGTACCATATCTACAGAAATTAAAAACTAAATGCATTGCAAGTCAATCACGCAAGAACTTGTTAATATCTAGGTCATTTTATCGTTATCAGCAATAGAATTAGATTCGAAATTAGAAGGTTGCTCCATAGTATTGTTGGCGCGCTCTACTTTTGATAAGTCGGTATTCGTTCTATAAAGAATTGTCATGTGAACGATGCGATGTATTTGAGTTGTGCGATACTTTTTGTAGTTTTATTGTACGTGTGCGTCGACGAACGTTATCTTAGTACGCTGGTATGAGTACAATGAGTCATATGAAATTCTATTCCTGCTATTATTTTCGAAGCCCTAACTTGCTTTCAGATAGCCATGGTTCTAGTTTTCCGAGATTATGATAAAATTATAAAATATATATAGTTTTTCTACTATTTGTCTATCTCTCAGTATCATTACTATGCGACAATTGGCCATCTTTTATTCTAACAATGATGTGGCGATGGAATTCCATGAATTATAAATAAATACGAGATAATATTTTAATTATATGAACGAATTAGCGAAGATATTATTAAATAATTGCAGCATGTAGTAACTATAACCATAAATTGAGCAGGTATAGGTACATAGATGAAATGTCCTTTTCCGCACAGTACGCCCAATCACACGCGGTACATGTGACACGAAGTCCAAGTAAGGATGAATGAAATACAGTCATTATGTAAACATTTGCTGTCCTCACATACGTTGAATAACAAAATTGAAAATTATTTTCTTACAGACAACATCACTGACATTGAAATTAAATGATATGTGAACATACCGACTTTATATACCACTTTGAAGAATTCAGTTCCAATACTTTTTCTTATCACAGCACTGTAATTCGTCACTTACATTACACTACATGTCCATTAATTAAAACCTTGATTTATGAAACAGATACGTCTAGGATTAATGGCATAAATAGAACAAAACGCGCCAAGCGTATAATGCTAGTCAAATTGATATAGAACTGTAGGATACGCCCAACTCAATGCTGTAAAATAATAAAGTACAGGGTACCTGCCCGGCACAGGTGATAAGATAAAAGAAAACAGGTCTAGATAAATTTGTAACTAGTGATATTCGTAAGGCGAGTGCGCTGTTATCTTCTTATATCTGTTTTTGCTAGTGATTAGGTGCGATAGCGCCAGATTATGGTGAAACAATTGTACTAAAAAGGGACGTTCTATTATTGCGAATAAATATGCAATAAATTAAGGTTATAATAATAAATATTTATTTGCATAAAACATAGTAGGTACATTTCAGATCTTATGTATTTAATTGGTGAACATGCATGTTTTATCGTGCTATCGATGTGCAAACATTTCGTCGTCATGCTATTATTTGAGTATTAAAAATTTATACAAGTATGGTCATAATGTCGACTTAAATAATTATGAATAATCAATTTGAATTTTATCAATTTGAATGACAAAATTCAATTACAATTCGTTTTATGTGACCGTCACGGCAGTAATTTATAAATTCATTCACTTCGTAAAAGCAGTTGTCAATTAAAATTCCAAGAATAATTATTTTAAAAACATTAAATTGTAAATTTTGAATGTGATTCGGAAGTAAATTAAATAGTTTAACGCACACACTACAACTGTTACTAATAAAACAAGTTGTGGCTGCTGGGGGAACAGATAGCTTCCACGGGTACCGCATACTGCACTGCACCCCCACCATTACTAGTTACTAAATGTTGTAACCACATACCACCTTCACTGCAACTGTGTGTATGTATTAAATAAATATCAATTCAATTTTATTTATCCTAGCAGATAGTCAAATAAACCGATATTACCCAGCTGCGTCAGCAGCGGGGGACTGGCAGATTGTCCGTCTGTCGCAACTACAAACATTACAACATCACACTTTTGTCTCATGTACACTCAATATAGGTACCTACATATTTTATACAACTTTAGGAGGTATACAAGCATACGCACATACATACATGCATATGCAGCAGGAACACAACAGCTCTCCAGAGAGTTGTTATTTGTTATTCCCCAGATGCGGTGCATTAATGCGCCCTGTGTCTCTTATGTTATCTTCGACGCTGTTTCTACTGCATATGAAAAAATTTAATGTGTAAGAGAAAGAAAATGATGTTTCCCAATAACTTTTCTAGTAACATTTCTAAAAAATAGTAATTTAGGGTAACACAGTGAAAAATATATTTTTCTTAAATTTTATTTGTGATTAAGTAGTTTAAATGCAACCATGATTTTAATTCTAAATAGTATTTTCTCAATGTTCCTAGTAGCTTACAGAGTAAGTTTCGAGAAACATACTGAGTAACTTCCCATACAGTTTTTGGGTATTATTCTTATCAACGTGCTTAGTTAATTTTTTGACAAGTTTCTGTCCGAGCATATAAGGTAAGCTTTTACTACCTTTTTATTAAACAGCTGTTCCGCCCGCCGACGGCGGGGAGTTCACCCTCACACGCTTGAACCGCAATGGTCGCGTACGGTGCGGTTCCAGAGAAATTTTCTTCCGAGAACACTCAAGTTGTGGAATGAGCTCCCAGCAGAGGTTTTTTCAAGGGACTATGCTTGATTGCCACCTTAGTGGTATAAAAAAAAAATATGGTATCACATCCCTAAATCCTCTATCAAAGATAAACACATCTCCTGGCCTGAAAAACGATCGCATTAGGTCCTCCTCATTTTGAAACAAACCTGCCATTATACTAGCATCATTATCAGTTGCCTTGTACGACCCTAAACAATCTATAACGTACCCGTCACATGATACAATTAAACAGGGTTTAAATAACTATGTTTGTGTAAACTATGTTTGTTTTGAGTATTGAGGTGTGCGGGGCGAGAGGGGAATTGAACGAAAACAATATATGTGTCCAACAAGAGTGATTTAATAGTCCTGTCCACTATTACAAACAATAAGACATTATATACTACCATGACTTACTATAGTAGGTTCACACTACAGTATAGATAATAGCTACATAGATAATTGCTGCTGCTTTGTACATACGAGATATATGTTCTATCGCAAATTGTAATAGCTGGTTTGGTCTCTCTTGGCATCTGAACCTTAGCAGTCCGTCTGGGGAAGTACCTCCACCTAACATAAATACCGCAGTCAAATAACAACTCCCTAGAGGGTTGTTGTGTTCCCGTGTGTGAGTGAGGTCAATAGTAAGCATCTATGGAGTTGCTGTGTTAGCAGCAGAGGAGGTATACTTGTGTACGAGTGATACTTAATGTATTACGTTCATAGGCGACGGCAACCGCTTTATTCGAGGTTGTATAAAAAAAACAAAGAATCTTCTCTTTTTTTAGCTGCTAATTATTTATAATAGAAAATTTATTTCTAGCTACATATTTATTTATATATTTATTTCTACATCCTATATTGTCATACTTTGTAGACCCAAATATTATAGTGACATTAACTGTTCAGTAAAACATTTTCTGGCCTCAGACATGTACTTTCCTAGGGTCGTCTGAGACATATTGAATTGTGCATCTCTTTTAATGCTGCGGGCACCATTAATCTTTCATTTGTTGTTACAAAATGGAAACAAACAACCCTTTCTTGTTACTGTACATTTATAAGTCCGTGAATGTACTCGTGGTGATATGTAGAGTGGTCTAGGTGGTACTTCTTCAAAAGGTTCGGGTAAAGGAGGTGGCATAGGTATAGCCACGTCATCATCCATAGCCACGTCATCATCCTGTAGTCCTGCTGCCATCTCAACCAGTTCTTCATCATTTCTGTTAGCTTCTAGTAAACGATGTCTTGCAATTTCTCTCGTAGCTGCCATCCAACAAGGATAAAAGACTTTATTTACTTGTGTCACCTGTAAAAAGAATTGATGTTAATAATTATTTATTATGAGTAATAAATATGAAATCCTCGTGATGTAACAGAGGTATGTTTTCATACATTTTACGCCACTCATCACTTTATGTGGAGTTCAACAAAGTGTGAAATGTGTAAAAACTGCTGCAGTGGATAATGAGCTTTATGGCACAAGAATATTTCTAGATAAAGCTTAAAACAACGCTAGATCCATTGTTGATGCGTATCCCTGTTGTGTATGTGGCTTATGAAAGATCAGTGGGAAACTGACGTTCATAGTGTGACCGCTGAGTCACCCATTCGCATTTCCACATTTATATTTCTTATTCTCTGAAGACAACTGTCCAAATACTGAATGAATAGCCGAGCCGCATCCCTGTCTGACATCAGCTTTAGACTTTATCTTGTCCATTCTGGATGCCGACGAACTACTTCGAGACTTTTTTACCTATCACCAAAAGAGTTTGGTATCTGCCACGTAGTTTTTCGTCAGCCTTTCTTCCTCATTCACAGTTTATCATTCACGCTACTTTTTCACTAAAGCCTTAGTTTCATTCTTGCATAGACGGTACATTTCTTTCTTATTTTCTCTCATATTTTCATTTAAGGGCAAAGATAATACATAATCCAGCTACGCTTTCCACTATCTTGCTACGGAGGATTCAACCTCCACATCCCACCAGGCATCTCCTGCTTGTTGAATCCTTCAATGTTTTATGCCTCTTTGCGTATCCACATGCTTCTTTTGCAGTATCCACCATAATTTCTTTCAAAAGTTTCCAGCAATCATCTACGAGTACATCTGAGTCGAAAAGGCTTGCATTTGCAACCAGATGCACATACGTTCTCCTTACACTTTCATCATGAAATTTTTCGCTCCTTATCCTTTCATGATCTCCTAAACGGATACGCACTCGCCAGGGTCTCCACTTCCTGAAGAGTTACTTACCATCAGGTAGTGACTGATCCGTTTTAAGAGTGGGACCTCTAAAGGTTCTTGTATCCATTATATCATTTTTGAGACGTCTATCACAATTTTTGGTCATTCCGTCTCCATCTATACGTGTGAATATCCTTATGATGAAATAAAGTATTCAACACAAGGTTTCATTCCATACATAAATCTACAATTGACTTACCTGCTTCATTCACTCTCATATCTCCATACGGACCAAGAATAGCTTCATAGCTGTCTCGCTTGGTCCCAACCCATCCACTCAAATCTCCACACATAATCACTCTTTCATTCCCTTCAGCTAAGTCCAGAACATCCCTAACTGACTCCCAAAACTACTCTAGTTCTTGAGCATACGCTGAGCTTACGAAAATGAATGCTGCAACGAGAAATGCTCGCGTGATGCCCAGTTTAATACGAACCCAGAGAAGTCTAGGCCCTACCAAACAGTAATCTCTTACACCAGTGGCTAAGCGAGAGGAGAGTACGACAACTACACCAGTATTGTCATGATCGTCCCGATCTACCCCAGACTATAGGGCCATCATTCCAGCGGGCAGATCATCGGTGTCGCTCCCGTGGTGCTTGATCTCTGTCACACGTAAAGCATCTAAACGTCTCTCATACATTACGCCTATTAGTCAATGGTATTTACAAATGTTGCAATAATACACACATGCAAGTTGTATCAAGTCCTATACAAATAATATGTATATGTATGTATATCTTCCAGGCCAGGTTCTTTGCGGAGTAGGGCATAGAGAACAGAACGCCATTAGACGCGGTTCTTAGATATACACCTTCATGTCAAAGTCAAAGTCAAAGTCTCAACTCAAGTTCGTTCTGGTTGTATCACTTTCAAATACCATTATATTGATTTTCTTCGCATTCAATTGTTCATACGTATAAAAAAAATTAAATAAAAAAAATCGGCCAAGTGCGAGTCGGACTCGCGCACGAAGGGTTCCGTACCACTATCTATAAAAACGGCGAAAAAATCACGTTTGTTGTATGGGAGCTCCCTTAAAAATTTATTTTATTCTATTTTTTAGTATTTGTTGTTATAGCGGCAACAGAAATACATCATTTGTGAAAATTTCAACTGTCTAACTATCACGGTTCATGAGATACAGCCTGGTGACAGACGGACGGACGGACGGACGGACGGACGGACGGACGGACGGACAGCGGAGCCTCAGTAATAGGGTTCCGTTTTACCCTTTGGGTACGGAACCCTAAAAAAATCTTGAAAATCCTAAAAGAACGGACAAATTCCCTTAAGTCGACACAAAAGAATCTTTTAATACCAATCAAGTTGATTAAGTGAGAATTATCTAAAGGCTTAAAGTTCTTAGTTTAAATCCGTATCTTTCATGAAATTGTTTCACATACATTGCATAAAGTGCAATAAATAAATATATTTTTTTAGCATATATTTATTTTTGAGTGTTTATATACTACCTCTCGTTAGGAGGCATACAAGTGTATGACTCATCTAATAATATTGGTTACCGAGGCTATGAACGCTTGCAACCCAACTCGCGTGTTGCTATTCCTGCTGCTGACTGCTGGAAAGTGATATAACCGTCCGTAACTGGCACTTCTCGTTTCATAAACTTTAGAGTACTACGTGTCATTGTTTATTACTTCTAAATAAACTAAAAGGCTTATTAAACCATCGTGTATTTTTGATGTGAAACATCTATTGGCGCGCCTTGGCAGTAAAATCGAACAGTATACCGTGGCGGAAGTTGGCATGACTAAAGTCCCTCCGTCATGCGTCGGTTGCAAAGGAGATTGCGACGCGATATTAATAGCGGAATCACCATCCGAACTACAAACACTAGTTACTACAATGAAATATGATTGTATGAAGAAAGGCTTACAACTCAATGCGAAGAAAACCAAGATAATGGTATTTGAAAGTGATACAACCAGAACGAACACTAGGATTAGGGTTGATGATGTAGTGTTGGAGCAAGTGGATGAGATTGTATATCTTGGAAGCGCTTTTAGCAACAATGGAAGGTACACCGTTGATGTGAAGAGATGATTCTTTTTGATTAAAGAGTTCTGCTGTGTGCTTTCATAGTCTAAGACCGGCTCGGTTTACGACGTCCTTGACCATAGTAGATACCTACCATTTTTAGGATGATCATAAATCTAACAATACCTCAGATTCAAATTCCCTATATTTTTGAGGCTTTTCTTCATGTATCTCCGAAGTAGTAAATACTAATGAAATTTAAATAGGACCACCTTGGGTCTATACAGAATCTAACGCAAGAAAAATCATTAAAATCGGTTAATAAACGAAGAAGGGCATAACTTCTTCATATATAAAAAAACGTATATAAAAAGAACATACGTAAAAAATATACTAATATAATACGAACGAATTGATAACCTCCTTCTTTTTTTGAAATCGGTTAAGAAAATTATGACGTTAAATTAACACCGTTTCAACGCTACTTACCATCGGGCAATTAAATTTATTGTTCTTACAGACAGGTATCCAAAATTAAAAAAAAAACATTTAATGATATAATTGCATGCAATTTGCATTAAGTTACAATAATACATTTCTATGTGCATAGTTTGCTATATCTTGTGCCATGAGAGCATTATTTAATTACGTCCGTACCTATCATAACATCCAGCAACTTCTTAATTTATATCAGTAAGTACACCTAATATTTTTTAATAGCATATGTTTCTTAAAATTTCGACCCCGAGTGGATCCCGGCGTAATCCAGCAGTATGAGTACTCACCCTGAGAACTTGGACCACCGTTGTCAATGTTTTTTTTGGTTCTATTGTGTTTCCAGAATATTAAAAATCAGAATACAGTGCATCATGGTCCATCAAAAAACGTCGACGAGGATGGGATTCGAACCCACGCGTGCAGAGCACATTGGATTAGCAGTCCAACGCCTTAACCACTCGGCCACCTCGTCATATAAAGAAACATACAAATTTTGATATTGCAATCAATGGCAACAGAAGATAACATTTTACAGTAGTTTTAAATATTTTATAAAACCACATAATAAATAAAGCAAAATCATGAATATCTAAACATAGAATAAAGAAAATTACAGACGAAACAATCAATAATTTTAAAATATGAAGAACACTGCCATCTAGCATCTTATTTGATAACTAGCGTCATTTACTTTATTTTTCATATCTACTTTATACCAAAAATCAATTTGTGTACATTCAGTCATTCATTACTAATATAAATAATGAATAAATAATGCATTTGTACTAATTTTTCACTTTCAGTATTCGATTACACAATTATGTTGTTATACAATACGCAATAATTTTGATGATCGCGCCATCTGTTGCATTATGTGGTAACTATTGTCAAAGCACGCATTCACAACGCGTACCCGCTATTTAGACCCTCGTGATATTATTTACCGTTAAATTTACTAGATGGCGATGTACCACATCTCATTTTATTAGCTTAAATTTTAAGAGCCATATTAGCATAGCAATGCTTAATTTTGCATAGGAGCTGTATAAGCGGTCAAAGACATGTATCTTGGATAAAAATCGTAGTTTATTACATCAAACAAAAATCAATGAGATTATCGTATCATACTAGCCTACAACCACTGTTTACACAGCGAAACACTACATTATATGTAGGTACATACTTATTTGTATTGTAGTAAGTAGCTTCTTGTTTCTGAGTTGTCAAGTTGTAAAACACGATTTCGTAGAGACATTTCTTGATGATCATACGAATATTGTACAAACCGATTGGAACTGTTTCAGTGTGACATTTGCCATTTGAATGATTAACCATTTCTTTAATATTCTAAAAATAACACAAATAATAGATAATGAATACAATCTTCCAAATTTGGAACTAATCTATAATAGTTCTAAATTAAAGTTATTTTTTTGTATATAAAATACATTTATTATGAGGAGACACAAAAATAGGGTTATGAACATTCATAAACCCGTTTTGTGTCTATTCCATATCCATTTTAACTAAAGCACTTTATCTCTCCTTTATCTTTCAGTGCCAGAGGTCTATAGTCTAACTTAAAGACAATTCGTATCGAATTACTTAATGCCGAACATCGAACTTTGATTTAGGTTAATGGCTATCATATTCAACTAACGTAACAGGGTCCATAGGGGTATGCCACCATGTTTACATGGGGACATAGAATAGGTGCCACTCGATTGCGAAAAGCAACAATCATGAATGTATACACCATAGTTTGTGGATTACAACAAGAAACATCTGAAGTGAAAACTTTAATAGGCGCTTTGAACTTTGAATCAAGTAGGAAAAAATATTATGGGTTCAGTACTTATATCCACAGTTATCTCATAACTACAGATTTATATCTGTGCTGTTTTAAGTTATCATATTTGTGGAGAGCGTTGAGAGAATTATTAAAAAAAAACTAGCTGCAACCCGCTACTTGCCCCGTATGTATCCCGCGGGAACCGCTTTTTTTTACTTACATTATTTTTCCTCGGCTTCTGAGAGTCGTATCTGATGTTGAATAGCTTATAACCGTCCTTAAGAATTGTGCTGTTTAATGTAAAAATATATTTTCAAATCTAACTGGTATTTCCAGAGATTAGCGTATTCAAACAAATAAACAAATTCTTCATCTTCATATATTAGTATAGACAGGAAGTCCGATCGGTCGGTCATATCTTTGAGCCAAGAAACTTTCGCCATCTGAGTATAATTCAATCCTATTTAGTTAGGGGAGATTGTTAGCTACCACTTCATCTTAACCGTGCCATCCCCAATGAGAAACCATTGACAGATACATGTACAAGTTTTTGGAGAGAGTCTGGTGGCCTGTAATACAGACGGGTTAAGTCTAGCATGGACATCAGTTTCTCGCCACATATAAGTTTTACGAGAAAATGTATATGTATGTACGTACCTATGTATATCTTCACGCCATTAATTTTCTATAGATAATTCGGATATCAATGGTGAAAGCGGCCGTTCAAATGTCAATCAGTTTTTTTCAATGGGGGCGCTAGTTCGCGGCACAATCACCGAATAACATAACTTCGTGAATATTTTTGTTGGATCTATTAAGTGCATATTTCCAACAAGATACTCATATAATAATCTATCTATATCAAGCCAAATCCCTTGCGGGGTAGGCAGAGAGAACCGAGCGCCTTAAGACTCGGTCCTTACACACTTCACTCGCATCTTTAACATTCACAACTCTTTTCATGCACGCGCGCCGGTTTCTAGGCCTCTTAATATAATAATGATAATCAAAAATTATTAAGAAGGTTCGGTAAGGTGGTTAGGAAGATTCGTAGCATGTTATTCTAGCGACTAACATCTACAGCGCCTGAAGATGCCTTGTGGAGAGGCGAAACACGTGTCGCGGAGACGACCGGAGCAGCCAGGTCAACAACGGTGGCGGGTGCATGCGGTTCACATTTCAGATGGCGAACACTCGCAGAGACGACCGGAGCAGCCATGGCAGCGGCGGCATGCATCTACTAACGGTAGTGGGTGGGTGGCGGCCGGCAGTACACAAACTAGTTTGGATCAAATTGCCAATAATTTGTTTGTAATATCTGATATATTAAGCTTAAAAATTCACAACGGCGACGGTAAAATTAATGAGCCCAATAATAATAGTATATAATAATATTCCCAATATTTGAAAAACGAAGAACACATATATAGTATTTCCCGTTAAATTTTGTTAACGTATATTAACAGTTTATGAGAGCGCGCGGACGGCAATAACGCTCTTATAAACATAATACGAGTAATCACATATCAAGAGAATTTTATATGTGTATTATATTTTAAATCGTAATTTATTCTCCATAAAAATCTCTAGAATAAGAACCCCATAACCATACGGCTCACGTTGTCGATCCTTTCAAAACTTATGCGCACCGTACTTATCTCGTAAGTATTTTTATACTGCCATACCCACCATTACATGCGATGAAGATAGCTGCATAATTATGCCATATCAATAAAATCGCGGCTTACAGCATGTTCAATTATTTTGTTTGTGTCGTAATTTGGTTCGTGCGCCGTTTATGAATGGGGGAGGACCGAGGAGCGGCTGATAGGTTGCCTAGCAACGCGCCCCTCTGGAGTCACCGTCTGACCCTGGAGGTCGCTCATCCCCCAACCGTTTGTATTTAGCTATTTGTATATAGCAAGTTCAAGTGAGGTGAATGTCTTTAAGGTTACTACTCGAATGCACATTCACTCCGTTTTATATTCAGACCATTTTTAGTGAACTTCTGTCTGAAAAAAAGTTGAAAGACAAATTACTTTAGTTCGAAATATTGCAGTCACATTCATAGTCACATATTGAATTTTATCAACACGAGTAGGTATCCAGTCTTTTTTTTATACTACGTCGGGAGGCATACTAGCATACGGCCCACTTGATGTGAAGCGGGTACGGTAGCCTATTAACGCTTGCGATATATTAAGTGTACCTCGCGCGTTACCTCCTCTGCTGCTTACACAGCAACTCCTTAGGAGCTTACTGGTAACCTCACACACAGGAACACAAGACCCCTCTTGGGAGTTGTTATTTCGCTGCGGTTTTCTGTGAGGTGGAGGTACTTCACCAGACGGGCTGATCCAATCTGCAGTATGTGCTGAGCCTCCTGATACGTAACGTTTCTCTATCATAACGGTCATGTCTGCGACTTGTCTGGATTGTAACTTTTGTAATTGTGAACATATCAATAGTCAATAATTGACGACTTACCTTCAGATCGTTGCGATCTGTTAGTAGTATATCAATGTTGAAATAATATTCAATAATTAAAGCACACACAACTCTGTATGCTCGGAGGTTGCCTACTGGAGAAAATCCGCATTCCAGCGGTCTCTGTCATAATAA
Source organism: Pyralis farinalis (assembly GCA_947507595.1). Classification (NCBI taxonomy): domain Eukaryota; kingdom Metazoa; phylum Arthropoda; class Insecta; order Lepidoptera; family Pyralidae; genus Pyralis; species Pyralis farinalis. The sequence continues at coordinate 19,643,144 of OX382259.1, read as the reverse complement.
TTTGTAACGTTTTATCCAACTGCCTGCTTTGCACTTTGACATAATATTAAATGTCTCATGGTATTGCCAAATACATATCCTACTAATATTATGTATGGATGGATGTTTGTTGCTCTTTCATGCTTAAACGGCTGAACGGATTTTAATGAAATTTGGCACGTAGATAGATTATCATCTGGATTAACACATAGGCTACGTTATTTGACTCCACGCGGGCAGAGCCGCGGGCAGCAGCTAGTGTATAATATTTATACTTGACATCTGTTACGATGTCTATAGTATCTGTACTTGACATTCGTCTTGTCTGATACATTAATCAATAATTACATTCCAAGAAACAACATGGCAGCTACGACTTCAACGACTCTGTAATTTTAATCCAACGAAAATTCACCATCCCTCCAAGCAATACAACATCGTCCAACTACCAATAAATATTCAAGAATGAAAGATTAATATTACAAATAAATTTAAGTTTAATGATTGGGCAACTACAAGTATTTTGATAAATAAAAGCAAAATGTTTGATATACAAGCAAAAAATAAATTGGAGCCAGACTTTTTTAATCATAATAAAAGCTTTGCAAATATTTAGATGGTTTGCAAATTAGCAAAATCGATTTATATAAAAAGAAAACAATTATACAGTCGAGAAAAACAAAATATGGACGACGTTGTTAATAGAAACAGGTAAAGATAAACTACGGAATAATGAGCACTGTATAAATTGTAATAACGCTGTAACAGCTGTTAAATAAGTAGAACATATATTTATGGATTACTTCAGTAATAGGTATCACATATATTACGACTGGGTCCCTTAATACATGCCCATATATTGCTGTCGAGTTATTTAATGAGAATGTACTACCTAGTCTAGTTTCAGTTTACACATATTCAGTCAAGTAATTAAAATTTCTAAATAGTCGAACATTCAAAACTCAGAGGATCAGAGAAATGCCAATTAGATTATAGTATTGTATTGAAGGAATAGTTCTACATTTGGCATTATCTTTAATCGATGTACCTATGCATGTGGGTGCATAAATTTATATAATGCGGGACTTGACGCGTAATTTAGGTCAAAATATTGCATGTGGGTGTTTTCCCAGTTTTAATAAAATTTTGTGAACGGATGTCGTTATTCCATAAAGATAAAAAGAATGAACTGGAGATTTACAGGGTCCGTTATTGCAACACTATTTTAAGAGAAATATAATTTTTCATGATGGTTTTATGATGATACTCGTATATATGGTTTTACAGTTGCGGGGATAGCACTGGTCAATTTTGTTCTTGGCACGTGGGAGGATCCCAGGACGCTGTTGAGACTTTTTGGCCTACAGTACAGTACAGTTGTAATAATCTTACACTAAACTTAACTAAAACCAAATGTATCAAATTTTAGTCTTCCAAATGTGACTTGCTAATATAGAAGCTCTTATCGACAGTAATCCATAAGAATTTGTTAATGCCGGTATTTCTTGAGATTTTAGTACTCGTAAGCTCCAAATTATAGTGCCACTCAAAATTATAGTACTAGTATATAAATTCAGCTCAACTGAGCTATATATATATGAATATATATATATATATATACACTTATATATATTATATATATATATATATAATCACAACGGATGTGACTACTACGCACTTAATCTTTTTCAGCTACCTTCGCTGCATCCACAATGCTGTGAAGGTGATTGAAAAAGAATAATACGTACCATTTTACGATACAATACAGTTATGGTACGATATTGAAAAAAAAATATCTTAGTTAATACACACATCAAAAGTGTCTAGGGATCAACATATATTTTTGCAATAACTTTTCTCCTGATTGATATTAATTAAAATTTTCTTTAAGGATTCATCAAATAAAGTGTTTTCGTTTGTCTACAGTAACGATAAACCAAGTCACCTTTGCATTAATAAAGAAATTTGCCATTTTCATAATAAAGGGATTTTTGACATTTGAACCACTAACATTAAAGTTCGAAAAAAAGACTGAAATAACAGTTTTCTTTAAAATTTTATTGGGTAACTTAAACAATTAATAATCCGTGTTGCAGTGCAGGATATTTTAGTAGAATACACCTATCGGCACTGCACTATTCCTGCACGACTCAAGTGACGACAGGCGTAAACGTGCAGTTGCAGTTATTTAGCAGAATTGGCCCACGGGTCGTCATTACGACACGTGTTTCGCCTCTCCACGAGGCATCCTCAGGCGTTATAGACGTTAATCGTAAGAATATCATGCTACAAGTGACAAATCCATCGTAGTGCCGTCCCTTATATTGAGTTGAGGGTGGGGGTGGATGGCGTGAGTGAAAAGATGTTTAATGGCCCCTCCATTAAATTGCTTAGGTCAGTCTGTTTGTTCATGAGAGTAATTTAAGAATTTCTATGTTTCCTAATAACTTCTAATTGTTCCCTAATATTTAGTTTTAAACATTTGTCTATGTAAAGTTTGGTATGTATTAGTGGGGGATAAATTATGTCCATTGTCTATGAGATGTTCGGCGAAGTGCGACCTTTCTGGGCTATTGTTTTTATACGCCGATACGAGTTCGTGAAATCGTGTTTAAAGTTTTTAACTAATAAACCTATGCATAAGCATAGCATAGATCGTAGATCTTATGATCTTATGATATTAATACCACTGCTAAGGTCGTCTGCGCAATCATGTTTCTTGTCGTGAATGGTAAGCTAAGACCTGTCGCACCTATGTAGTAAACGATAGTGATGAAATCGTTGATTAACAAGCGTACTTACAAATATGCTCACGATCTTATAATAAAGATGCCTGAGGGCCAATACCTATCGAAGCAGTAGACATAGTAATAGATGATGAAATTATATCTGATTAAACCGTGTCTGTCTGATTAAACAGTATACAGGTTCTTGGTTCGTATTGTCAGACACTATACAAGAGTTATCGTATCTGTAGCCTATAAGAAATCAGTGTCTGCTCTGAGTAGTCCGTGGGTACGCGATAAGTGGTAGCTCTGGGTGGTACAGTCGGGTCTTGCCTTGTAGCGAAGACCATAGAATCATGGATTTGTTTCGGCGTTCGAAAACAAATGGAATGGAAAAAAATAAGTATGCAGCAACAGTGTTTTGCTAAGAGCTATTGTCATTATTATTAGTGGATAGAACTGTGGATGGAGTATAAGGCAGCAGCTAAATAAAATAATATTATAGGAGGAACTTACATGTATTTCGGAGTACGTTTCACTCCAGACTAAACAATTGTCAATATAAAAACAAAGAAGTATTAAAAAACAAATATCTATATATATAAAAGGAGAAGCTGACTGACTGACATATCAACGCAGGGCCTAAACTATAAGGGTTAGAAACTTGAAATTTTGCACAGGGGTTCCTTTTATAGCGTAGGGGAGCACTAAGGAAGGATTTTTGGAAATTCATCCCCTAAGGGGGTAAAACGGGGGTGCAAATTTAGTATGAAATTTTGACGTTTTTGAAGTTATTCGAATGCAATTCAGCACTAACATTCCTTACTGAAAGTCATGAAACATGAGTAAAATATTTTTTTCAAAATTCACTCCTTAGGGGGTTAAACAGGGGCGCAAAGTTAGTATGAAACTTTGCCGTTTTTGAAGTTATTCGAATGAAATTCAGCATGAAGGTTCTTTATTGAAAGTCATGAATGATATGTTGTAACAGACATGTTTTTTATTTGTACTAGCTAAAATCGTGTATTTCTATAACCGTCAAAAAATAAATTAGGATAAGTATGTAATCAAAAAAGCATTGTATTAACATATTTTAGTAAAGATACAAAAAAATATATAACCCTAGATGCACCAAAATATCACCGACATTGTCAAATAAACAATACATTTAATTCAGATGGTAAAATTACTTTTCGATTTGGAGGTCCTTACTTAATTTTGCGCCACCATTATTTTAACAGTGATCAATTACACCAATTTGACTCGAGGACTCCTAGGACTCCTAGGTCTCCTGACCTCACCTTCTGATAAAACACGACCAATTTGGTCATTATTGGTTAGTCTCGATTTTCCTCGGCTCCTACATCCTTCCACTTTTGCATTGTATATCTGTTTCGTCATTGTTTCCTCCCGCATCCTTTCTACATGTCAGAACCAACGGAGCATGCCTTTTCTTATCTTAACACCGACACTCTCTTCATTACGAACGCGGTCAGCAACCGTTATGCCACAAATTTTGCGCAATGCTCTCATCTCGACCGCAATTATTCTACTTTCATGCTCTCTCTGATGTACCCAGCTCTCACTTCCATATGTTAGCGTTGGGATTAGCACCGTGTTGTGTACAGCGAGCTGTGCCTTCTGGCTTAGATTTCGGCTACCTAGAAGTTCACCCAACGCTCCATTCACCTTATTTCCTGCACTCACTCGTCTCTCCACATCAGTGGTGTACCTTCCATTGCTGTTAAAAGCACTTCCGAGATATACAATCTTATTCACTTCCTCCAACGCTACATCATCAACCGTAATCCTAGTGTTCGTTCTGATTGTCTCTCTTTCAAATACCATTATCTTGGTTTTCTTCGCATTTAATTGGAAGCCTTTCTTCATACAAGCATCTTTCATTGTTGTAACTAGTGTTTGCAGTTCGGATGGTGATTCTGCTATTAATACCGCGTCGTCTGCATAAAGCAGACAGTTGACTACTAAGTCACACATTCGCATTCCCACATTCATATTTCTTATTCTCTGAAGACAACTGTCGAGATACAGGATGAATTGCCGAGCCGACAGCACGCCTCCCTGTCTGACACCAATGTTGACATCAAACCAGGGCAACAAGCTGCCGTCCACCCGCACACATGTTGTACAGTCCTCATAAGTGGATTGCATAGCATGGAGTAGGTCACCGTGAACCTTATGTCTGGGCAAAATGTTCCAGAGATTCTTTCGCACGACCCTATCAAATGCTTTCTCAAAGTCCACAAAACTGCAGAAAACCTTCTGGTCGAAAGCCAGATGCTTCTCTACGAGGTTGCAGAGTGAAAAACTTGATCCGTACATCCATCTGCCGCTCCGAAATCCACCTGGTGCTTGCCAAAGCATTCCATCGGATTTCACCCTCATCCTCCTTTCAATTTTTCCATACACTTTAGCTGCTAAGCTGATCAAACTGATGGCCATACGTGTTAATTGACATTACTGTCTTAAAAACTCAAACAAGCTATACCTATTTACCGCAAGATTATAAGAATGTCACTAACCTTTATCGCTTATATAGAATTTTGTGAAGATAAACAGGAAAACTATCTGGGTGGGCGAAAATTTACTAAACTAATTCCGAGATGAATTCCCAATTCATCTCGGAATTAGTTAGCGTTTGCTCATATTGAATAGAAAGACGCAACATACGAAAGATTTCAATGTCATCAAAACTTGTATCTGATAGACAAGGACACAGTAGTATCAAGCTTTGACTTACAGAAGATTTTAAATACTTACACCTCACGGTGATACCATTTTGCTATACTATAATAGAAAATATACTGTTTACAACTTTACAGTGTACGAGTATGAATGCTCTACTCAAAAAGGTTTTTGCTAAAGTAACGGAAAACGAGGTGGGAAAGTAATAAGTACTATTTATAAATATCTGCAAAATGTTGATGACAGGGAAATAATTATTATAAATAATGATTGCGATTATTATAGCGGACAAAATCGTAATAAGACATTTCTGTTTTCAAAGGTTACAAATTACCTGCTGCCGGGTCATAGTTACATGCCCATAGTATGCACTCTGTAGAACGTGAAGTTCGGAAATTAATTGTTTGGAGCCCTACCCAGTGGCTAAGTTATTTTGAATCGGCTCAAAAAATCCTCGTCCTTACAAGGCATTCGTTCTAGAACACAATCATTTCATTGACTGGGATTTACATCAGACAGATCGTATTCTTGCTTGTCTTCCTACGATATATAATAAAATATATATGTGATGACGGTGTGATTTCTAGTAGATTACATGGGGATTTCCTTAGTCTACCTTATGCCACAAATGTGCAAGACACACTAAACCAAACAGACGAAGAAGACTTATCTGCCTCTGCCTAATTAGTTTGAAGTTGATACTGTGGTTTTTGACCTGTTTTCAATAAATAATTTGTATATTCGTTTAAAATACCGTTTTTTATTGTAATTTGTTGTTTAAAAATTTGGAACTAATATACTATTTTGGGTTCATGATAAGTAAAATTTGTGTAAATGGTAACAAGTCTTTTTAAATTATTCTCTAAATTCTTAAGTACTTTCACTCAAATTGACAGCAACCAAACGAGTACATACTGAAATGGCTTAAATGATTTTGTTTACAACTGTATTTGAACCGATTTGACCTGAACTCATTAAAAAATGATAATGATAATGAAACTAGTGTAGCTGTCAAGAGTAGGAGAAAATTTTGGCGTAACTGAAATTTATTTTCTAAAATAAGGTACATTGGAACAAACTTCATATTTAGCCCAAAACCCTGTCATGAGTATGGATGTAAACGAAACGAAAAGAACGCGAACGGTGTCGCGTTTTGGCAGAATCGACAGAAAGAGGTCGACACTGGGGAGAAAGGGAGAATGAGTGCAAACGGCGGTAAGTGACGACGTCTTGGGACTGTCCTCTCTTTTCGTATTTTCCTGAATTGATTACAAGTGTTAATTTTAAATTATAGTGTGATACGAATTGTATTGGATTTCTCATTGCACAACTACTAAATATCGGATAGACCGAAAAATCATATAGATACGTTTTAAACTTAGGAAATATATCGGTGGAGTACATATATTCGAAAAATTTGAAGTGTCTATCTGTGGTTTCATAATAAAGCCTTTATCTTAAGCATATTATTATTTTCACGTTACCAAAGCCTAAATACGCATTTTTAACTTTTTAGTCTGTCTGTCTGTTTGTTTGTCCGGGCTAATCTTCGACATGGCTGAACCAATTTTAACGGGACTTTCACTGGTAGGTAGAGGACTGTTCAGAACAGAATATAGGGTAAATATTTAGGGTTCCTGCGTAAAAAATGAAAAACTGCTAAAATTAGGGGGAAATATCTTCCCCTTCGGGGGACTTTGCAATTTTATATTTATTATTTTCATAGAATACGTATTTTTTGTAACATTTTATGTAACTACGCACTTTTTATGAAATATAAATAAAATACATATACGTTGCCTCCTGTAAAGGTCAATAGATGGCGCTGTACTAAAATTGAATCGCTCTATGGTTGCATCTACGACCCTGAACTTTGTTTTTTTTTAAACAGAAACAATTTGATGTCTACAGAGTATAGTTGTAAAGCAACGGTTAACAACGGATATTTATCCAAAGTAGACGTTAATAACGTATAAAAAACGGTTGAAAACCGGTTGTTTATCCGACTGCGAGCTAAAAAAGAGATTACGTTATTACAGTTTTGTTCCGTAATTTATATCATAATTCAATTCCGTTGTACTGTATTTTGATATATCTCGTAAGTTTAGCCAGCGTTTGCAATGTAAGCGCACAAAAAAATATCTTTTACAACATCACATTAAAATCTTTGAAATTCTCGTCTTATCTATACATATAAATAAAATTGAAGTGTCTGTCTGTGATTTCAAAATAAAGCCTTTATCTTAAGCTCATATTATTATTTTCACGTTACCAAAGCCTAAATACGCATTTTTAACTTTTTTGTCTGTCTGTCTGTCTGTCTGTTTGTTTGTCCGTGCTAATCTTCGAAATGGCTGAACCGATTTTGACGGGACTTTCACTGGTAGGTAGAGGACTGTTCAGAGAAGAATATAGGGTACTTTTTATCCCGTAAATATTTAGAGTCCCTGCGTAAAAAATGAAAGACTGTTAAAATTAGGGGGAAATATCTTCCCCTTCGGGGGACTTTGCAGTTTTATTTTATTATTTTCACAGTATACGTATTTTTTGTGACATAAAATAACTACGCATTTTTTATGTAATAAAAATAAAATAATTATACGTTGTATCCCGTAAAGGTCAATAGATGGCGCTGTACGAAAATTGAATCGCTCTATGATTGCATCTACGACCCTGAACTTTGTTTTTTTTTTTAAACAGAAAGAATTTGAGGTCTATGGAGAAATGAAGGCTACTAAAAGCCCAAATCTCATGCGTGCGAAGCCGCGGGCTTCAGCTAGTCTCTACTATAATATGAATGTACCTGTTATACATATAAATCTCCCTATTGAATTACTCGCCTATTGATAAAAACCCCTTTATAATCCGTTGCGTAGTTTAAAAAATCTAAAAGCGTACAGGCGGCGGTGAGCAACTTTGTTTTATAGTATGTAGAGATAATTGTAATTACTAAATACATTCCTTAAAATACGAAACTTGGTAATAATTATTATTGCGCACGGGTCGTCGTGTGTGCAATACGTTGCCACTTCGTGCTTCATGTCATGCATGCTCATGCATGCCGTGCGCGGGTGAGATGGGTATAGGTATACCTAGTTTTTACTTCAATAATAAATTGAAGTGATTATTTGAAAATAAAGGGACTTTTACCTACACTGAAGTATCTCATGAAAGTTACTTTACATATAAATTATCTTTAATTAATTTATTTAAAAAGAAAACGATTAAGTACCTACATAATATTGGCCTATTCTATCAATTAGCTAAGAGGAAAAACTGATATCATTTAAAAAAACATGTTCTTACCCGTTTCAAGCCATTTACAACCGTTGACAACGGTTAAAAACAAAAAAAACCGTTTTCAACCGCTCGGTTGAAATCGTTAACAACCAGCTTTGCATCTATACTACAGAGATATAAAAGCTACTAAAAGCCCAAATCTCATGCGTGCGAAGCCGCGAGCTTCTGCTAGTCTATAATATTTTTGCGATCCTGTAGGCTCATTGAAATGGTTTTAATCATCTTGTTTCAAACAGTTCACCGATTAATGTATCATTGTGAATTGGTGTACCTAACTAAAGTAATATTTTGAAAATTCTTTCGAAAAAATACAACGGTACCAAAATATATTTCCCGGTACCCCGTGGGAACTGCTTTTTTACTTTCTTTCTTTTGTTTGGCTTTTAAGGTTCGTATTGTGATGACGAACTGCCTACTAGGGATGCCCGATCTGAATCGATCTTTTAGAAGATCGATACACGGTAATACGATCTGCCGATTTTTTGAATCGATTCGATAGGATGCGATCTTCGCTCAGATCGAATCGTATGCTTGGAAGATCGTATGAAAAAATCGCATAGTTAAAAAACCAAAACAATGCAAACTAAACTGTATTTATATTATGATCTTTCACAACCTCACATTTTAGCGGGTACAACAAAGGTTACCAACACCTATGACCTATTTGTTGAAATACGAGTATGTAGTCTCGAGTTACGCATGAGTATGAAATATGAAATGATATGAAGGTACTATTAAAATTTGTTTTTATAAACCGCATCGTAGGATACCTTATTGTTCATTGATAGTATTGACTTCGGAGTGTTTTGTTTTGTAAGAGCTTATTATTTTTAGATAGATTTAGTTTTTAACATGGCTCCGCCAGTAAAATCAAGTATTTGGACGTTTTTTATTATATGTGACGCGGGTGGACAGAAATCTCGGGTCAAGATTATGTAACAAGTAGCATAATCATACCAATTATTTTCTGCATGACTAAATCGACCGAATCTGCCCATACAGGAAGCACTTCTGAAGGTTCTGACTTAGGAGCAGAATTCAAAGCAAAAATACTGATGGAAATTAATAGACGCTTTAAGAATGTTGAAAAAGTGCATCTTCTGGCAATATTAACAATTTTAGACCCCTGATTAAAAAAAAAAAATATTTTACGGATGCTCAGTCTTGTGCAAAATCACTTAATGATATCTCCGATTTGCTAAAAACGACGGCCGCCAATAAGGATACATCAGAGAATGCGCAAAATGTGGTTTTACCGGATGATGACGACAACATTTGGAAGTTTCATAGCCAGTTGGTGTCCGAATCGAATCAAAATATTCCAAAAGAAGGACTTGATGACATTTTGAAACAGTACCTTAGAGAACCATTACTGAATAGACAAGCAGACCCAATAACATATTGGACCACCAGATCTACTATCTGGCCGGACCTAAGCTGTTTGGCTTTGAAGTATTTGACGATTGTTGCAACATCTGTCCCTTCAGAACGTCTGTTTTCACTAGCTGGCAACACTTTGACTGATAGCCGTAATAGGTTAGATCCAGTTCGTTTGACTAAATTGTTGTTTTTAAAAGGCTTAAATGCGGAGAGTTGGAACCTATAAACATATTTGTAATCTTTTTGTAACTTACCTAATAAATACAATTTTACATGCAATGTCACTGTAATTTTATTATTTTTATAAAATTGGCATACGATCTTTCAAGATCGAATGAGATCGATTCAATTCAATACGATTCAGATCGTGAATCGATTCACTGGGTTACGATTCATTACGATTCAAAAGATCGATTCAAAGCAAAAGATCGGGCATCCCTACTGCCTACAATCTTTATCAAGAATTAGGTTTTCTAATGCATAATGATTTTTATTTAAATCCAACTGGTAGATCCAAAGAATTAATACTAGCTGTTGCTCCCATGCTTCGCCCGCCTTTAAAGGGATGTTAAATAGCCGAGATTAGCGAACGAACAATCAAAAAAGTCTTCTGCTTTATTATAATAGTACACATGTAAAGGTAAAAATGTTAACTAGAATAAATAACACCTCAGTCAAGACGAAAGATACCAACCCTAATATTGTCTGTACGACAAGTACCTGCGAAGGTTCTGAGACCCGTATTATATAAATTGTACATTGATTTGCTCCTTGTACCGTATGTACATACGGATTTCGAACCCGCTCTGAACTCATATGCGCAGTGTAAAGACAATTTTTACGCTTGCTAGATTCGCTTTGAAGTGTTCTTTGAGTATAAGTAAAATATTTGGATTACTTTTAAATGGGTGAAGTGGTTGAAAAATAACATTTTTACAGGATCCATACTCGAAGGGTTGCCTACGTGAACATATTTCTAAGCTACCGCTTTATTGATTTATTCGTATGTTGTATCTTTACAATCAAACCCAGCAGCGCAGTGGTTAGTAATGCTACTTCGACACCAACGCTTGTGGGTTGGATATCCACACAGGACAAACATTTGCGAGCGTGCATGCAAGGGCTATGAATGTAAAAGAAGCGAGTGAAGTGTGTAAGGACCGCGTCTTATGGCGCTCGGTTCTCTTTTCCTACCCCGCAAGGGACCTGGCGTGAAGATATACATACATAAATACAAACATTTGCGTGCATAAACATATTTATTTGTCTTGGTCTGGATGTTTTCTAAGTATCCTAAGTATGTATTTACAAACAAAAATGTATTTACGTACCTTGTCAGTTGTCTAGTACCCATAACACAAGTCTCGCTACTTTCTTTTACTTCACTTTGGGGCTAGATGGCGCTGTGCAATTTGTCAAACAAAGTTAATACATTAAAATTAACGTGCTTATTAGTAGGTATGATTCTAAACACAGCGTATTAGAACCGTTATAAGTAGTTAGAACCATTCCTAGTTTTCACAGAAATTTGTGTTTATGGTGTTTTTTTTAATACAACGTCGGGAGGCATACAAGCATACGGCCCACCTGATGTAAAGCGGTTATCGTAGCCTATAAACGCTTGCAATACATTAAGTATTACTCGCGCGACGCTATCTCTGCTGCTAACACAGCAACTCCATAGGAGCTTACTGGTGATCTCACTCACACGCAGGAACACAAATAGCCTCTTATCCTGTTATTTCGCCCGCCAAGCTGTTAATTAAATATCGCTGAGTCCTACCTCATCTTTGTAAGATCCTCATTACTATTGATAGGCTTTACGTGCAACAAGTTTGCTTTGGTTCTTGTGATATCAACATTACCTATGTATGAAAATAGCTAATAATGTTTTTTTTTTTATCTTTAAACAAACTCGGGAGTCATACAAACATACAGTCCATTGAACGCTTGAAATACATTCACGCTCATGCGATATCACGTTTGCTACTAACACAGCAATTCTAGCAGCACTAGAAATTTACTGGTAATCTCACTCACTCATAGAAGCACGACAACCCTGTAATAGTAGTATTTGTTGTTAGTTGACTGCGATCAAAGCAGCCCTTAGGAGTTGCTGTGATGGCAGCCGGCGAGGCAACGCGCTAGCGACATTCTTTTTGTTGTTAGCGTTCATAGGCTACGGTAACCGCTTTACATCAGGGGGATCGTAAGCTTGTTTGCTATCCGTCGTTGAATAAAAAAAATATTAGAAGATGGGTTACTTAATGTTCCGTTCAGTCTGCCCTTCCCCTAAAGGTTGGCGTGAAGATAGATGATGAATGAATCAATTTCATCCCCTGTTCGGTTGTACGTCGTAATCTATGCCTATGAACGCAGCTAGCGTAACCTAACTATACCTATATTTAATTAAAAGCAAGTGACATAAACGGGAACGAAAAAGAAACAAGCGGGGTCTTTCTCTGTGAAAAAACGTAAAGCTTAGAATAAATAGCAGCACTAAAGTCAAATAAAAGCTTCTCCCGTCTCAGAATGATTATATCTCATTACACGGGGAAATGTAAACTTACATTATTTTCCATTTGCTAAGTAAAATGACGTCTCTCGTAGTTATGAAGGTAATATTCAATAAACTAACCCATAAATGAAATAATACGACATTGAATTACTTGCTATTAGACACTCATAATTATGTGCGTGTGGAAATAATACGACGAAATTAAAACCTTCTTCTTCTTCCTAGTGTTATTCCGTTTCCTAAATTATTAGGATTGACGGGGTCCGCTGCCTAAGCCTGAGAATTTGGCGAAGATACTAATTTTGGCATGGAGCGATGGCCGTCCGACCTCTACAGCTGACAGGGGAAAAAATACCTTTCTTATGTTAGATCACACGTCTTTTGAAATAAGTAATTAGACGTACGGTTTTCCTCGCGATGTTTTTGTGCACTGTCAAGCAAATGATAATTGAATTTAATAAAATGTACATACATTTGAAAACACGAATTTAGTGGTACATGCCCATGCCCGGGATTCGAACCAGTGACTGTCGTTTATAGGCTGATTCTTTATCTACTGGGCTATCACTGCTTTTATCACTACAAAACTACACAATGACAATGAGTCAACTTTTAAGAAAATTATATACATGGCCATGAATTGGCGGTAAAAACTCAAGCTAGAAGGCTATGGTAGACTCTTTACATCAATATAATTGAATGTCCGCCGTTGTATGAAAAATAAACTTAACGCAAAGGTATATATAGATTAATATGATGCATTATCTGCATCTCACATAGGAATTTAAAAACTATACGTGACTAACATAGTGATGGAGAGATATTACATGGAATTTTCCTTTCCTTATGGATCCGGTATGGGATGACCAAAGATGTCGAATGAAACAACAAGACCATCATAGTAGAACAGCTATTAGTTTGAATTCGATATCAAAACAGGACGTTTCAGGTAATTTCCCATCTCACTCCAATCTCAAAAGGCTTCCGTTCAATATTATCGGGAATATGGTTTCGCCTTTAGCAGAGTATATGTCTGAGTTAAATCAAATTCAATGCAGCGATGTACGCGTACATAAAAGCCTTACCTACGCGCTAGTTCCCGTAGGAGAGCGGTTTCAAGTCGAGTGCTCGGGACGGTTGGTCGCACAAATCAAAGTAATGTGCTGCATCGAAGCGATCGGAAGTGTCTAGACTAGACTGTATACTCAACGAACCTTCGTCTGTTCCCAACTTAATTAATAAAGTGAGACAGCGAACGAATCTTTTCTGTTTCAGAATTTACTCTTTCATCCAACCAAGGGCTTTTGTTTTTCGAAGTATTTACTAACCAACATCAGCAGGCACAGGCAGGCACGATCCACCTGATGTAAAGCGTTTACCGTAGCCTATGAATGCTTGTAATACATTAAGTATCACTCGCGATACCCCTCTACTGATGACCTCACTCACACGCAGGAACACAACAACCCTCTAGGGAGTTGTTATTTTGCTGCGGTTTTCTACGACGTGGAGGTACTTCCCCAGACAGGCTGCTTTGATACGCTAACACAGCAACTCCTTAGGAGCTTACTGGTGACCTCACTCACTCACAGGAACACAATAAACATCTAGGGAGTTGATATTTAACTGCGGTTTTCTATGAGGTGAATCAAAACAAACAGACATGTTCATGTACACAAATATTTGTCTTGTGTGGGAATCGAACCCACGAGCGTCGGTGTCAAAGTCGCGTCATTCACGACTGCGCCACCGAGCTCGTCAAAAAAGACTGTGTGTATCAATGTGACAACACGCGCAAGAAGTGAAACTTCTGTAGGATATCTTACTTTTTATATAATTCTATTTGTTATTTTGGAGTAAGGCAGTGCCTCCTGTGGTATCGAAGTTTACCTAAAAACATTTCACTTTAAAAAATGAAAATAGATATTTTAATGTAAAGTAGTACAATGTAGCAGCTCACTATAATCTTTACAGTCTAAAGCCAGCTGGCCTACACTTGGTGCATCCTGCGCGTTGTATAAACTACTGTACACTACTCTCCGTTATCAAGTTATGTTATCACTTAATGCAACACAACGTAATGTAACCGCGTGGTGTCCTCGCCGCCGCGATTCTAATGAAGAATATATGTAAACACTAAAGAGGTTATAAAGACAAATCCTTCATGAGATGTGAGGAAGTGTCATTATTTTACGAGTAAAGAGTTTTTGAACTGAAACTATCATTTCGAAAGGCGCGTAACCGAACCTAATAAATGTCTGGTTTTCCCTCCGGGTTGAGGAGGTGTGACACCAATCGTTTAATTTAAAAGTTTAGTTCAGTTCGCCAATTCTTTAGGCTTAGGTAGCGAACCCCGCCAATCCTAATAGATTAGGAAACGGAATAACACAAGGAAAAGGAAGAAAAAGTGAAGAGTTTTTAAATTAGCCAATAGTGTAGGGATAACTTGAACCACACAAGACTTCCACAAGATGGACAAACACACTTTGGCATTTATCATATTAGCATAGAGAACTTAATATCATTAGTTAATAAAATCCTGAACAGTAAAACTAACCTATAAAAAAGAATGTAAATAAACGAAACAACTCAAATAAAAATGGCAACGGATACTTGAGTTGTATCGTAAACATTCTCATGTTATAAAGAAGTCGTAAAAATGCCAAGACTTTACTTGTAAATGGCGGGATTGTACATCGGAGACACCGAAAGGTCTTCAGCATCGATGAATTTCAGGATTAACGTCCCCGGTTCGTATTTCAATCTTTTTGCGGTTTCCAATAACATTATTTTCTAGCAAGTAGGTAATTCTAGGAAATGTTTTCTATTTAATAATAAGTAAGTTTGAGCATTCATGCGAAAGAGTTTAAATTAAGATTATATGATTTTTAATTATGCATACTGTATTTTATAGTACCAATTTGTTGGGTCATGACTTTTGGTCAAAACTCTCTATACCTACGTAATAAGTATCTAAAATTTAATGAAATGCTATTGTGATAATATATATTTTTTAAATGAAACTTTATTTTAACAATTTTATTGCCAAAAAATATTTATTTCAGAAAAAAAAAAATTTTTTACTTTTTATTATTTTATTATTACGTTAAATATATTTTCATATATTTCTCTGCAATTTTTGGAATTTTCCTTCTTACCCTTTTTAAGGAAAAACTATTGCATATTGGTTTTCAAACCAGCAAAACTTAATTAATCATTTCAATCACATCAATCAATTGATGACCTCGGTGGCTCAGTCGTGAATGACGCGACTTTGACACCAACGCTCGTGGGTTCGATTTACACACAAGGCAAACATTTGTGTCCTTGAACATGTCTCTTTGTCTTGGTCTGGATTGGTTTTAAGATAGGTAGGGCGCATCAAAGCAGTCTGGGAAGTACCTCCACTTCACAGAAAACTGCAGCCAAATAACAACTCCCTAGAGGGTTGTTGTGTTTCTGCGTGTGAGTGAGGTTACCAGTAAGACAACAAGGACAACAGCATCACGCGTGTGATACTTAATATATCGCATGCGTTAATAGGCTACGGTACCCACTTTCCATCAGGTGAGCCGTATACTTGTATGCCCCCGACGTAGTATAAAAAAAAATCAAGTAAGAAGAACTTCTAATATTTATATTTGTAAAATCTCATTATTGTATTTAACCTTATTTAATACGGGACGCCGCGATGTGATGATACGGCTGATGTTTATCGCTCACGAATTACCACGGTCGCTCCCAACGCAACAACTAGTCGGGAACGGGGACTGCTCACTTCAACCGCCATATAGTTTTAATTTTGCTTGTCAAGTAGGATAAAGGTTTTGTTAGGAACAATCTAAGTTTTCACTCAACTTTAATCCATGGTATAATGCTGCTTCATTCACTTCGCCGGGTAATGAAAACGTCTAACACAGGAGCACATTTTACTTTAGTATCTGTATACTTACCAAACACATGACTGACTTCACAGTAATATTATTTTAAGTAATAAAAAAAATAAAAATAAAGTATTACCTATAGCATAAACGCACATTTTTTTTCGTGTCCACCATTTTCAATTTTTCTTTTCTACAGTCCATTTTAAAATTATTTACCACTATACTTCTGGCTGAGTTTTACTTGCGGGAAGCGCCATCTGTTAAAATTGACATAATAACAACTAGAAACAAATAACTTTACTTTCAGACAACAGGTTTCACAACACGGGCTCATAGATACCTTAACTAACACATATATGATATTATAAACTTAACTCAGAGAACTTAACTTTAACTTAAATTAATTCCACGTAAAGTCGGTGACTCACCACAAAGGAACTAAAATTTCCTTTATGGCGAGATTCCAGTCGCTGGATCCTCAAGGTGAAGTTAGTCTTCATCTTCACACAGTCTACAACCTCCTCGACCATTGTAGACCAGTGTAGTCTGGAAACGTACAACGGGGTCGCTGGTATTTCCACGCACAGTTATGTCGATCAGGTCTGTCCAGTGCCTCAGTAGTTGCGGTTGGAGGGCTTCTTCTTCTTCTTCCTGTCCACTTGTATGAAGACCTGCTCATCGCACTGGTCCTTGCGAGAACTCGGTTGTAAAGCCTTGAGAGCGGGCTCGCAAAGATTTGTCTTCTCCCGGTGAGAAGGTAGGTAGGGGAGACGGTGATAATACGGTAACTTTTGCGTGATCACGTCCCGGGGTTGACGTATTTACGTTTTTAGTCGGCTCTGCTGGGGAGCGAGCGGCATAACATGGTACGTTGCTCATAGCGACAGTAGTCGCTGACGCCATTAAACTGCATACGGATACATTCTGTGCACCACGACGCGTGTTAATGTTGGCGACCTCAGATAATCTACTTACGGAAACATTACATTTTAGTGATAATATTTCGGCACGTAGCCCACTAATTGTTGTTTCTGATGTCGCTATTCATAACTGAACGTCAGCGAGACGGGCTTTCAGACTTCTGATGTCCTTAAGCAGCGTACTGACGTCGACGTGTGTCAGGGTGACAGATGGCATCTTGTGTAGATCTTTCGCTACGAAGGAAGGTACGTCGTCTGGATCGGTCACCTTCAAAATATTTATGGCGTCTTGAATACTTTTGTCTCCTCCATTCATCCTACGTAACGGTATCTTCGCAATCTTGTCCAGCGTTTTTCTAAACGCTGGACAAACAAGCTTGAACAGTAGCATCTTACCACTGCAAATCTGATCTTTACTGAAGGTAGATTTACAGATGCGCATGATGCTGACTTCATCCATAGTATCGATAGCGTGTTGTATGAACTCCAACAATTCGTTGGCTATCGGTTGTTCGGAACCCATAGCGACAGTAACTTACAGCGGCTGCGGCTGCTCAATTCGCGAATTAATATTCGTGACTGGGCTGTGTGGCGGGAAGCGACAGTATTCGTTCGCACATCGCACTGCACTATAATAATGCAATATTCAGTCAGTATGTCTTTGCCATCATGTAAGACGGTTTTTTTACTAGATATGTACGAGGAAACTGAGCGGTAGGGGAGAAAAATCCACCATTAGTATCACTTGATTGTTCTATCTTCGCTCAGCGCAGTTTTGGTAGAAAAGAATAGCAGAGATCACCCCCCTCCTTTAACTTAAAAAAACCGCCCAAGTGCGAGTCGGACTCGCGCACGAAGGGTTCCGTACCATTATCTATAAAAACGGCAAAAAAATCACGTTTGTTGTATGGGAGCCCCCCTTAAATATTTGTTTTCGTTAATTTAATTATTTATTTTTAAAGTGAATATATAACTAAATATTTCAAGCGTCTACCTGTTGCCGTTATCAATATCGAGCAAAAACGAGCAAAAAAAATCGGCCAAGTGCGAGTCGGACTCGTGCACTAAGGGTTCCGTACCATTATCTATAAAAAAGGCAAAAAAATCACGTTTGTTGTATGGGAGCCCCCTTAAATATTTATTTTATTCTATTTTTTAGTATTTGTTGTTATAGCGGCAACAGAAATACATCATCTGTGAAAATTTCAACTGTCTAACTATCACGGTTCATGAGATACAGCCTGGTGACAGACGGACGGACGGACGAACAGCGGAGTCTCTGTAATAGGGTTCCGTTTTACCCTTTGAGTACGGAACCCTAAAAAGGCTAGAGATATGTCCGAGGTAGAGATGTGCCGAGCACTCGGTTATTACTCGGTACTCGGCCGATAACTTGTTCATGTAATATGTAATTTATTGTTAAATATATAGTTTTCTCATTACGGATATATTAGCATATAATTAATATATTATAAACAAATAAGCATATTAAATTTAGACAATTAACATTTAATTATGTGAATCTTTGAAATGGAAAATAATGTGAATTATAGTTAGTCCGGTCATAAGTAATGTAATTTTAATAAAACTTATATATACATATTTATGGAAGTCTCAGTAAAAAATAATAAATGATTCTATTCGAAATGACCACCTTTGGCTTTGATACAGACCTTTAATATGTCTGGCCATGAATCTAAGGATTTACGCACTGTTTCCATGGGAAATTTAGCTAGTACTTTCACAGACTTCTTAGGAGAAAAAAATGTCGGCGTGTCGTTTCGAGCAGGCCATGTTCTCAAAAATTTACTATAATTTGTAGTCTAAGGGGTTCAGATATGGGCGAATTTTGGCAATAACAGCCTTTGTAGTTTTAACAGCACGCGGTTGCTCCGATCTTTTTTGGTCTTCAACAGGGAAATGTTGGTATATCTGTCGATAGTACGATATACTAACATACGGCTTTTGAAATGTCTTATATGACCGACGACTCCATACCCACTTTGTGCAAGGCATTCACTGCAATCCTATTTTCTTTAACACCCCATTCCATATTGTAATTTGATAATAAACACGAAAACGGTTTTCGTCAGAATTCTTATTTTTAGAGTTGTTGGTTTATTATTAGCACATGAACTGGTAAATTTAGTGAAAGAAATCAAAAGTAAGATAATTCTCAATAAGGTCATAGTAATCAAATTACGAAGATTTGATATTACGCAGATTCTGAAATAGATGACTGGATCTTGCTGTTTTTGTTGCATGTATTTGATTGACATTGTTTATTTTGAAACATACCTAGTTTGACGTACTATGCTTCGACAGTTTTGATACTTTGAGTAGTTTCTATAGATTATAAGAGTATAAACATGAATTTCGTATTAATATGCATTATTGTTAAACCTGTATGATAATAATATTTTTAGCTTGAACTTTATGCATACTTCTTACGATTTGGGTGGCAATGTAGCCTATAAACGTGCAATGGATATTTTTCATGTTGTGGGCATTTATATGTTCATATTATCAAAAATGTCAGTTGTTCGTTAATATAGATACATAAGTATAAGATTTTAATATACAGATACATTAGTTCTAAGATTTTATTATATGTATAATACTATGGCTTTTTTTGACAGTTTGTTGTATAATTTTTATGACATTTTAGCCTATGAATGCTAACAAGACAGGATGTATCTCTTGCGCGTTACCACCCCCACTGCTAACACAGCAACTTAGCTAATTCAAAGGAATATACAACTACGCCTAGGTACGTCCAAATTCACATAATAAAATTAGTCTAACTGTATATAATTATAACAAAAGTATCACGACAATGTCGTCACAGTATATTCACCGGTCTTTTTTCGCCTTATTTCTTTTCTAGTTTGCACTATCAACTCGACGTTTTCGTGTATGTTTATTATTAACCACTAAAGGATAGCATTCCATTATAGAAGTTTAAATAAATTACAGGCTGTAAATCGGTAATCTAGCAAATTTAAATAAAAAATTTTGAGCACCTTATCACACACAAAATACCATGATCCGCCATATTGTTCAATGCAACGTGATTGGCTGAAAAGGACAATGCTGATTTGGATACATACACTAAGGGACGATGTTGTATTTGTAGCATATTTTGATTATTGAATGCTAATTTCTACAGGATATTGCGACTTCAGTTGCATTTTGAATACACAGATATGTACCTATCTTTTAATCTGTGGATTCAAATACAATAAACATCTCATTTTGTTTTTTAAGGACTTTGCGGAGTTTGATTCTAATGGACTCATATATAAAATGGCGGGATATTGAAAGAAGTTTTTAACATAATAAACGCAATCCAAATTCAAAATAATTAAAGAGTTGAAAAAAAGTTTCTATGTAACATTATTTATGGCCAGGCTAGTTATATACCTACTAATATTGAAAATTTAACACAGGTAAGTAAATGAAGATGCAGGTAAAAAAAAAAAGGAATGAGGGATGCGAGAAACGCAAGCGAAAAATACGTGTGAGTGTCGCGAACGCGCGCTTCGCTCAGCTACCGCGGCAAATATCCCGTGGGAAGAAAAGTGTGAAGCGCGAAATATCTGACTAAAGAAAAATCGGAACATAATATAAAGCTGTTATCGTAGCCTATTAACGCTTGTAATATATTAAGTATCACTCCCCCGATGCCTCCTATGCTGCTCACACAACAACTTCTTAGGAGCTTACTTGTGACCTCACACTGTGTGGTTTTCTGTGACGTGGAGGTACTTCCCCAGACGGGCTGCTTTGACGCGCCCTACCTCTCTTAAAACATCCAGACCAAGACAAACACATGTACATGTTCATGCACACAATGTTTTGTCTTGTGTGGGAATCGACCCTCGAGCGTTTGTGTCAAAGTCGCTTCATTTACGACTGAGCCACCGAGCTTAGTTATGGCAGGCGTACATTCCTCTCTTGATATTGGGCTTTTTTTTCAAAAACAAACGCCTAATATCGACAATTTCATGTCCATATCTATATCTACTCGTATCTATCTATTTATAACTTCACGTCAAATCCCTTGCGAGGTAGGCAGAGAGATCCTAGCGCAAAGTGACTCGATCCTAACACACCTCACACGCTTCTTTAACATACAATGCTCTTCCAAACGTGACGTAACGTAACGTGACGATTCCAAACAAATGTAGCCATTTTTACGGAATAAAAAGATTTTGACTTTGACTTTGACTTCTTATGCACGCTCGCCGGTTTCTAAGGCTCCTGACATCACCTTCCGATAGAACACGACCAATTTGGTCATGGGTAGGTGAGTCAAATAGACTATTTTAATAGGCTCACGATGGAGAACGTCTATTGTGACCAGCGTCGGACTGGCTATATAGTCAAGATGGCATTTGCCAGCCGGGCCCCAGCCTTCGCGGGCCCCCCACGGGCCTGGCTTGCGGCAACCGTAGGATAGCGCGCAGGCTAGGTCCCAGCTCTTGCGACCTAAATTTAACTAAAACTAGATCAGATAGTTCGTTCATACAATTAGAGAGAAATGAAATAGAAAAATTCGAAAAATGGTTGAAACTTGAACCGGAGCAAGCCACCTCCTGAAAGTAGTTTTGATTTTTTTGCTGAACTGCGATAATTTTTGATCGAATCAACTTATTTAGACGTGTATCATTATAGCGTAACGCATTACATTTTACATTGTTTCATATTCTATTCCATTTCTGTCTACAAAGTCATTATTAATACGGCTTTAGTTAAAATAAATGAAAATTTTGGAAAAATTCATCTGCAACGAAAATTTAATGAAAGATGCCGCTTGTTTGGATCCGAAAAACTTCAAGAAAATCAACGAAAATGGGATTCCTAGTGACGCACTAAAAAGTCTGTCGCATCAATTGCAAATGTCGATCGAGAGTTGCTGTCAAAAGAACTGGAATCTTTTGTAAATAATTTTCATGAACTATCTAAAACTCTTTGGGATGAGCTCATTTCTTCTAGGCAACATAAGCAAGACTCAGATTCACAAAGTGAAGAAGAAGACGACGAAGATGTCTTAGACCAAACAACAAAGGACGCCATGTGTTTTTTCAGAAGCGGTTTGGACGTCTGTCAATGTTGCATAACATACCATGCGCATGTAAACATTTATCACAGTATAACATGCATGGATGTCGGCATGTACATCACCTTATAAGTTGCATATTGTGTAATTCTCCCAATTTCATTCACGCAAGTGACTTCTGAGAGACGATTTTTAGCGTTGAAGCGCATTAAAACGAGACTTCGCTCTCTACTGGGGCAAGCACTGTTAGATTCGTTGATTATATTAAACACAGGATCAGATCTAATCAAGGACGACGAGAACAGCAGCTTTTACGATCGAGTCATTAACTGCATAGCTGAAAGTTCTCCTCTTTTAAAAAAAAATATTGACTGGCTAGCTTTATATATTATTTGTTATACTTATTATTTTATTATTGATTGAGATATCCAACAGCTTATATTTAATATACATGTTTGAATTGTGTTATATATAATACAAAAGCCAATAATAGGACATCATTGCAAAAGTAACCAAGCACTCAAAGGTTGCTATTTTATGTAAGTGTAATTTAAAAACAAAACCAATATTTAAAGGTATGTAGTAGGTAATGTACATATGTGTTAAAAAAAAGGAAAAAAAAATAACCTACAGCCCATTAATGTTAGAGGACTATATAATTAATATCAGTCTCTTGTGTCTAACAATTTACAAAGAACGGATTTCTTAAATGTGTGTTTAATATAGGTAATTAATAATTATTGGAATATCTATCAGGTTACTATACCTTGACCTTGAACTGAACTCGAGTTATATGAAACTCGCCTATTAAGGGAAGTAATTTTATACTGGTAGTGGGTAACCTGATGTGCTATTGTCCGTAGCTAATAATTTATTACATCGTTGATAATTAATTTTTATAATTTATTTATCTCAATTTGTATATCTCAGTATTTTCCGATAGTATCCCATCTACCATCATCTAGTCTCGGGCCCCGGGCTTGTGGTCAGCCATCCGGGCCCTTCCGGCCCAGTCCGACCCTGATTGTGACCACCACTACTTTCCCTGGCGCTGACTGTAGCTCTGACCATCAACTGTTATCTGCAACGGTACGCGTCCGAAAACCATAAAGAAACCAGTTGAGAATGCGCAAGCTTGCATTGCCAGAGGTACATCTGGCTCGTCAATTATACAACAAATAAAATATATATTTTTTTAATTTTTCGGCCATTTTGACCATGTTCCTTAAGAGATAGGAACGGTGATCCTGAACATTCCTATTCTACTTTTATATGCAGAATCCGCATCTGAAGTCAAAATTCGAATATTCGAAAAAAAGCGACAGACAAATGCGCAGACAAACATATAGAATTCATATAGGAACGGTGTTCCTGAACAGTTAAGCCTAAAGCGATCTCTAACCTCCGAAGTGTGGATTTTCCTAGATTTAAACAAGATGTGAACAACCTAAACACGAACGTCTCATGGGATTTTTGAAATCGGGTAAGTAGTTTAAAGTACCATACCTTACGAATAAAATCAAAAACTCATAACTCTACGTCTTTATTGCAGGTGGATAGCTGATTGCAATATGAATGTTGTTAAATAATAACCGAGAATGTTACATACCGCTATAATTCAAATGCAATATTTTACAAGTTCGAAACGAGTCATATCGTGGAGTCGTAGTCAAGATCCAATATTTTCCTTAGTGCCTCAACTTCCTTTGACTTCTAAGCGCTACTTACTTCCTGGCTTTTCACACAATGAAAACTTAGGAGTACTTTTATTAAAAGTGATTTATTATCCACCACATCAATATTGTATCGATATTATGTGAAAAAGATCCATTCTTCAGCCAGGAAGGGGAGCCTTTTATAATATTTCACGAGCACAACACACTACAATGACGGAGTCTGGCGCAGGATTATCCTCTTCAGTGAGATGAAATTTCCTCCGTGCCTCTGTAAAAAGATAGAAACGGACGACAATATTATCTTGTTATTTTTAGTGATCCAGATCAAAATTGGGAAAACGGAGCACTCACAAACTTATATGGGATATCTAACGAGGGGTCCTTCTGTCCGCCTTTAAATAACAATCACTCAGAGACGTGAATGTAATATTTTCTAATGTTTTTCTTTTTTGTTATTACTCCCGAGTAGGACACCGCGAGTAGGTGATGCATCGAAAAAAACTTGGCTAAAGGCTTGTGTTTTAGACCAGTGCTCCACAAACTTTTTGTGTACAAGGTATACCCTACCAAATCAAGACATTTTTGATATAGGTACATCATAAGGAAATGAAAATTTATTTAATTTTTATCTAATTATTAAATTCAATATCATATAGACACGTCTTACATTCTTTAAATCAAATCAAATCTTATTAATTGTTCGTAGCTTTAATCTCTCTTTTTTAATTTAACAGCATTGCGAAAATGACCATTGGCGAAGAAGAAATGCCAAAAGAAACTTGCAAATATACGTCTTTTTTCAAATCATCAATTTATATTACAGTAAATATATGTGAGTGTACATAATAGTGATATCAAGTGGTACAATTAAAGATATATTAACATTACATGTGCTGAATCATTTCCAAACGTATTTGTCAGTCAGATATTCATCGATTCTGTGATAACCCTTCTTATGTATTTTTAATGTGCCTTTTGAACATATTGTCTGGCAAGGACAGAATTGTTTCAGGTAATTTACGAGTATCATAGAATCGAATACAATTTACAACAAAAAATATATTACTCTTAGCAATCGAAGTACGCAATCTATTACTACTAAGATTGTCACTAAATTTTGAAAACGATACTATATTTTTACGAGCATATGTTATGTTCTCATAAATATACTGAGAGGTAACCATGAGGATATTTATTTCTTTAAATAGTTCTCTAAGTGATTCCCTTAAGCCCATGTTATAAATAGAGCGAATAGCTCTCTTTTCTAATATAAAAATAGTTTCAATATCAGCCGCTTTTCCCCGCAACAGTATGCTATACGACATAATGCTATGAAAGTAGCTGAAATAGACTAAGCGCGCAGTAGCCACATCTAGCATGTCTACATTAAAATCACAACAGACTATAATGTCTCTTTTACCTATGAAACTTTTCTTAAAGTATCCTCCATTACCTGATCATATTGTGTAAAGTCACCGCTAGGAGGTCTATACACACAAACAATTATGTAATTATCTAATTCAGTACATGACATCTAAATAGTGCATTCAATAGAGTGCGTAACAATGTCCTTGCGTTATTTAGCGTTGAGGCATTTTTTAGGGTTCCGTGTTCCGTCCGTCTATTACTGAGACTCCGCTGTCCGTCCGTCCGTCCGTCTGTCACCAGGCTGTATCTCACGAACCGTGATAATTAGACAGTTGAAATTTTCACAGATGATGTATTTCTGTTGCCACTATAACAACAGATACTAAAAAATAGAATAAATCTAAACATCGCTTTCATGTTAAAATTAACTGATATACTTTAATTTTGGAAAGGTGATTGTTTACATACCTTTATATTATCAACAAACCATAAGTTAATTGTGGCAACGAACTGTAAGTTTGGTACGGAACACTCAATACGATATATCTGATTTGTAAACTTTTTTTTTAAAGGCATGATTGTTTGCAGGATTTTATAATAAAAACGTAAGCCTGTCTAGGTATTAGTGTCTAGTATGAATTTTCCTATTAAACAATATTTTTGTTGGCGTCTTCGGATATTTTCCAATGTATATTTGATAGATTCAGCGTTATTTCGCGAAAGTCAAAATTATATGCAATTTGATCTAGCCTGCTTTGTGTGCTTCCGCCACCAATTAATTAGTTCATGCGAACTAGCCCAGTCGGCAGAGACGACCAGCTATGGCAGCAACGGTGGCGGGGACATGCTGTTTCTGTTCCAGATCGACAATCGTGCGGACGACCCTTGGACGACCGCAGCAGCTGGGGCAGAGGCAACCAGATCAACCTTAAAAACCAGATCAAAGGCATTATGCATCTAATTTTTTTTTTATACTACGTCGGGAGACATACAAGCATACGGTCCACCTGATGTAAAGCGGGTACCGTAGCCTAATATATAAATAATAAATAAATATAGATAATTAATATATCGCAAGCGTTAAAGGCTTGCGATATATTAATTATCACTCGCGCGATGCCTCCTCTGCAGCTTACACAGCAACTCCTTGGGAGCTTACTGGTGACCTCACTCACACGCAGGAATACAACAACCCTCTAGGGAGTTGATATTTGGCTGCGATTATCTGTGAGGTGGAGGTACTAACCAACCAACTACTAAAAACCAGATTGGCTGCTTTGATGCGCCCTACCTCTCTTAAAACATCCAGACCAAGACAAACACACATGTTCATGCACACAAATAATTATCCTGTGTAGAAATCGAACCCATGAGGGTTGGTGTCAAAGTCGCGTCATTCACGCCTGCTCCACCGAGCTCGTCACATCGTAGTATAATTTTCTTTTTTTTTATTGACGTATAACACAAATGGTTTGCCCTGTATAGGAATCGAACCCATGTCTGTTTGTCTTGTTCTGGGTGTTTTTAAAAGAGTCAGAGCGCATCAAAGCAGCCCACCTCCATCTCACAGAAAATCTCACAGTGACCTAATAATTCCCTGGAGGGTTATATTTGTGCCAGTAATTTCCTAAAAAGTTGCTGTGTTAGCGGCAGGGATGGCATCGCACGAGTTGTATTTAATGTGATGCACGCTTTCATAGGCTACGGGGACCGCTTTATATCAGTCTAGCTTTTACCCGCGGCTTCGCTCGCACTCACAGAAAACCGCAGCCAAATAACAACTTCCTAGAGGATTGTTGTGTTTCTGCGTGTGAGTGAGGTCACCAGTAAGCTCCTAAGGAGTTGTACTGGCAACAGAGGGGGCATCGCGTGAGTGATACTCAATGTATTACGAGCGTACATAGACTACGGTAACCGCTTATATCAGGTGGGCCGTATGCTTGTATGCCTTCCGACATTGTAATAAAGTCTTTGTTAAAGTTCATATAAGTAAATAACTACATTCGGTCAATATTGTATTCGACACGAACCATAAAGTTCGTCTACTCACGGAGAGATGGCGTTAGTAGAAAAGTTAAATCACGCTATGGTTTGGTTTCTGGAAAATCCGTATCATATTGTATGAACGATGTTAAATTAGTCGCTTTCTTTGAACCACGGCGGTGGTAAATATATGAATAAGTGTTTGTGTGAGTTTCATTGTGGCGCCCCCTAGTGAGCAATTCGTGAAATTAAACAAATTGGTGCCGAAACCCGGGAACAAAACGACTTAAGGACGAAGGAATTTAAGTGGTAGTGGTGAGTGCTAGAAATTAAACAAAAGTGGACCTTAAAACTGTGAGTACATTAACTTATAAAATTCACTAGTGTTTGGACTTGTAAAATTTCAAAGTAAATTCATAGACTTAGTATAATTCGCTCAAAAGGTACAAACGGGGAACCTATGCCCGAAAATTTTACAAGTGTTGTGTATTAAAAAGACTTAGAAAAATTCAAGTGATTTTAATCAGAGACTTAGCAAAATTTGAGTGATACTTATCTGGGACTTAGAAAAATTGCGGTGATTTTATCGGGAACTTTTAAAACTTCAACGAACATTCCTTCAACTTGGAAAATTTTGAATTGTCAACATGAACGTGGAACAATCAATCATTATTCAGCAAGAACGACTTGCGAAATTAAACAAAGCTGAGAGTAATTATAGAAAGAGTCCAAAGGAAAGAATCACGAGAGGATATTTAGAAACACGATTGGAAATAGTGGAAGCGTTATGGAAAAAGTTTACCGATACACATTACGATATTCTTGCGTCGGTAAAGGGAGAACAAATCACCGAAATTGAATATTTCACCAAGGGCACATACGATACGTTTGAAGAAAACTACATCTACTACAAAGGATGTTTGAAAGAAGTTCTTCGTGGAATGGCTTTACGTGAGGAAATGCAGTCAAACTCGCAAACTCAGGCCGTATCGGAAAGGTCATCTAATTCCAGTGAGGTCAGACTCGCGAAAATTGAGCTACCAAAATTCAGCGGAAAATACGAAGAATGGCAACAATTCTTCGATCTTTTCTCTTCACTCGTTCACAGGAATCGTAATTTGTCTTCTGTCGAAAAACTACACTACTTGAAAAGTACTTTATCAGGCGAAGCGGAAGTTCTCATTCGAAATTTGTCTACAACGGAACAAAATTACGATGCAGCTTGGGAAAAGTTAAGCAAAAGATATAACAACAAAAGATACAACTGCAACACTGTCCTAAAGATGTTATTTGCGCAAAAACCAATAAGTAATGAATCTGCTTATGCGATTAGAAGCTTGCTAGATAAGACGACATCGTGCATCACATCACTGAATAATTTAGGAGTCGAGACAAAAGCCTGGGACGTGATTCTCATCTTTCTAGTGGTTTCCAAACTAGATCATGAGTCACTACGCCAATGGGAGATTAAGATCAGCGGCATTTCGTCCGACGCTTTACCAACATGGAATGATCTAGTCGTATTCTTGGAGTCACGGTTTAGAACGCTAGAAATGATTGATAGCAGCAAACAGATGTCTAAAGCTCCTCAACACAATGCAAAACGTTCAGAGAATGTTAAGTCATTCGCAGCTGTTCACGATGAGGCTGCGAAACATAAATGTGCAATGTGTTCAGGAGATCACTTCCTCTATCAATGCAAGAGCTTTGGACAACTAGCGCCGCGAGAAAGGCAAGAGTTTGTACAGACGAAATCACTTTGTTTCAACTGTTTAGCACCCACCCACTCAGTGAGAAAATGCCGCCACACAACAAGTTGTCGCAGATGTGGTAGACGACATCACTCTTTGCTTCATCAGGAGAGAGAAATACAACAAGGGCTCGCAAATAATTTAGAGAACAACCACACATACACACAATCACAGCGACCAATTCAAGGAGATTATCATCCTACATCACCCGAACACGGAGTGAACGTCGTTGCTAATTTTGCAAAGGAAGAAGCCGTCTTTGGTTCAGCCGACGTCATTTTAGCAACGGCCATTGTCAAAGCGTATTCATTCAGCGGAAAATTTTGTTTACTGCGCGCCTTGATCGACCAAGGCTCACAAGCCTCTTTCGTGACAGAGGAGACTGTTCAAACTTTAGGACTTAAGCGTGTACCGATTAGTGGCTGCGTGTCAGGTATCGGAGATGGTCGATTGCGTATAAAACATATGGTTTCTTTTCGCATCGAGTCGCGTAGAGATCCAAGCAAAGCTATTCAAATTTCTGCATATGTATTAAAGTCTCTTATTTCACGGTTGCCCACCAAGCAAACCTCATCACCTGATTGGTTGGACATTGAGAACCTATCACTAGCCGATCCAGGATTTACTTCACCTGGTAGAATTGATATCTTACTAGGGGCTGAAGTTTATGGAGACGTCCTTTTGAACGACATCCTCAAACACCCAAAAAGACACTTATTAGCACAAAATACAATTTTTGGGTGGATCATTTCAGGGAAGGTGTCACAAGCTCCTTCAACTGATGTCAGAAAAATGGTAAGTTTACACGTTCAAGTTAAGGAAGACTACCTATTAAAACAATTCTGGGAGTTGGAAAACGAACCAAACTTAATTCAAAAGATACTTAGTAAGACAGAACAAAAATGTGAAGAATTTTACGATTTAACAACTATCAGAAGCGAAGAAGGAAGATTTGTAGTCAGATTGCCTTTAAACAGCGAAGATCCAGAATGTCAATACGGAGGGTTAAAAGAGATTGCACAGAAAAGGTTTTGTCATTTAGAGAGAAGATTTCAAAGGAACCCGAAGTTAAAGGAAGAGTATTGTAAGGTAATGCAAGAGTATCTCGACTTGAACCATATGGTGCGAATTAATGATGAGCAGATCCATCCAAAGGCAGTATATTTTCCTCATCATGCTGTTGTGAGGGAAGACAAGGAGACGACTAAGTTACGCGTGGTGTTCGACGCCTCTTGTAAGGGTACGAATGGCGTATCGTTAAATGACAATCTCCTTGTCGGGCCTAAGTTACAGCAAGACCTAAGACACATATTGATGACATGGCGTAGACTACCTATATGTATCGTAGCCGATATTATAAAAATGTACAGGCAGGTGCGGGTACACAATGAGGACACGCGGTACCAAAGGATTTTATGGAGATTCAACCCAGAAGAACCCCTGGGTCAATACGAGTTGCTCACACTCACTTTTGGAACCGCATGTGCCCCTCATTTAGCCGTAAAATCACTGCAACGGTTAGCAGACGACGAGTGCCTCAATTATCCAATCGCATCGGAAATTACCAAACGAGATTTTTACGTCGATGACCTCATGACTTGCTGTGAAACTGAAGAGGAGGCCGTTGAGATTTACGGCGAAATGAATGAGTTGATGAAATCAGGAGGTTTTCAGCTGCAGAAGTGGAGTAGCAACAGTAGAGCCCTGCTACAGTTTATCGGGCAAGACAATCAAAATGCAGCTCAGTCAATTCCCATTAAGGCAGACAACATGGTCAAGGTCCTGGGTATTTGTTGGAGCAGAGATTCAGATGAATTTCAGTATACGGTAGAGTTGTCTGAAGTTAAACTACCACCAACTAAACGTCAAGTGTTGTCTGACATCGCTCGGTTATACGATCCAATGGGATGGATCGCGCCTGTGGTTGTAACTGCAAAGGTTTTTATGCAAAAAATGTGGAAGTCAGGGTTGTCTTGGGACGATGAACTAACTGAGGAACTGAAAAGTGAATGGCTCAAATATAGATCAAAGCTTGCTGAGCTGAAAACCATCCTCATTCCAAGGTGGTTACATTTTACACGGAATTGCGAAGTCGAGCTGCACGCATTTGCAGACGCTTCTCAAACGGCCTACGCAGGTGTCGTGTACTTTCGATCAGTGGACGAAAAGGGTAACATTCACGTACACCTCCTAGCTGCAAAAACAAAAGTCGCGCCCATTGAGAAGCAGTTATCAATACCTAGGTTGGAATTATGCGGTGCAGTCTTGGCTATAAAATTGCTGTACGAAGCTTCGCAAATTATGGCTGTACCTAAGGAAAAGCTCCACGCATGGTCTGATTCAACTGTTGTTTTGGCTTGGTTGCGTGGATTACCATCAAAATGGACTACCTTCGTAAGCAATCGCGTGTCCGAAATTCTCAATATAGTAAATTGCGATCAATTTAATCATGTCGGTACTAAAATGAACCCCGCAGATTGTGCGTCCAGAGGTTTAGAACCTGCTGAGCTTAAAAGAGAGAAGCTGTGGTGGTACGGGCCCACATGGCTCCACCAACCGACGTTAGTTATCCCAGAATCAGAATATAGCACACAAGAAGAAATGAGAGCTAGTAAATCTCTGGAGATCAAGACTTTAGTTGCACTAGGCAAAGAGAATGAAGACCAACCCTTAGTGGACGAACAGATGAATTTATTTTGGTGCAAGTTTTCATCGTTAAAGAAAATTTTGAGAGTCATGTCTTACGTTAAAAGATTTTTGAACTTAAGGTTAAAGGTAAACGAACGAGAGGCGTATCCAGAATTTATTACAGCGAAAGAAATGAAAGATTCCTTACTAATTTGTGTGAAGCAAGTGCAAGAGTTAAGATTCAGAGAAGAGATCAAGCAACTAAAGTCTGGAGGTAATGTCCCCAAAAGGAACGTACTGCATACTCTCAATCCGTTTTTAGATAAAATGGGGTTATTGAGAGTAGGTGGTCGCATCATCTTGTCAAGGTTGAGTTATGACGAAAAACATCCCTTAATAATGCCTGAGGTATGTCATCTTACCCAAGTTATTGTAGAGGACGCTCATAACTCTACAATGCATGGTGGACCGCAAGCTATGCTCATTTACCTCAGAAGTAGATATTGGATAATTCACGCTAGACAAGTGGTCAAAAAATATTTTCGACGTTGTGTCACTTGTATTAGATTTTCGCAACGCAAAATCACCCCTCTGATGGGTCAACTACCTGAAGTGCGTTTAAAACCAAATAAAGTTTTTAAATCATCAGGCGTCGATTACGCAGGTCCCATAAACATAAGATTCTCTCCAGGCAGAGGAGCTAAAGCTTACAAAGGCTATATTTGCCTATTTCTGTGTATGGTGACTCGCGCTATACATATAGAAGTGGTCTCGGATCTCACTTCAAAGGGCTTTATCGCTGCATTTCGTAGGTTCGTTGGTCGTCGAGGTCGTTGCACGGACCTGCATTGTGACAACGGCACTAACTTTGTCGGCGCTGACAAAGAACTACGAGATATCTTCGACACGACGAAGTCAAGAATGTCTCAAGAGATAGCGGAAATGTTGGCATTGGAGGGGACAAACTTCCACCACATACCACCTCATAGTCCTAATTTCGGCGGACTTTGGGAGGCTGGCGTTCGTTCAGCAAAGACGCATTTAAAGAAGGTTATAGGTGATCACACTCTAACCTATGAGGAGATGACTACGGTCATGGTACAAATAGAGTCTTGTCTCAATTCACGGCCATTAAGTCAGTTAAGTGACCATCCGATCGACCCTCTCCCGTTGACACCCGGCCATTTCCTTGTAGGCGAACCTCTTATTAACGTATGTGATGATTACTGTATGGATCAAACTGAAAATGTAAATTTAACAAGTAGATGGAAGTTAGTGCAAAAAATTACTAACGATTTCTGGCATCGATGGTCCAAAGATTATTTGTTGAACTTAGATAAAAGATACAAATGGACCACTAAACGATCTGAGCCCGATGTTGATGATGTAGTAATAATTAGGGAGGATAATTTGCCTCCAACAAGGTGGATTCTTGGTAGAATAGTCGAAAAACATCCGGGCAAAGATAATGTCACACGCGTAGTTACTATAAAATGTAAAGACAAAATGTTGAAGCGTCCAATAAGTAAACTTTGTTTCCTACCTAAGTGATGCATGTTTTGTCAATAATTTATAAACTCACTTTCTGTTAGTTTATCACTATTAAAAAAAAAAAAAAAAAAATTTTTTTGTTGTCTCAAGGTTTCATAGATTTAGTTTCTAACTTGTTTTAACTTTTATCACGGTGGGGGGTTATTTTATCGTTAAGTTTGTTGTTTAGCAATAATACGCCACACGGTGGGCGGTATTCATTATTATATTATTTGTTTTTATGTGCAGAGTTTATGTTTAATGATTAATAGTAATTTGTCAGCTGAATTTGGATAAAGCTTCGCACATCTTTAATTTATATAGAGTTATAATCAGTAATGTATGCATAGTTTAATTTGAAGGACAAGTCCTTGGTGGGCGGAATGTTAAAGTTCATATAAGTAAATAACTACATTCGGTCAATATTGTATTCGACACGAACCATAAAGTTCGTCTACTCACGGAGAGATGGCGTTAGTAGAAAAGTTAAATCACGCTATGGTTTGGTTTCTGGAAAATCCGTATCATATTGTATGAACGATGTTAAATTAGTCGCTTTTTTTGAACCACGGCGGTGGTAAATATATGAATAAGTGTTTGTGTGAGTTTCATTGTGGCGCCCCCTAGTGAGCAATTCGTGAAATTAAACAGTCTTAAAAAAATATTTTATACAAGAATGATTTTATTATAAGAGTAGTGGCAGCCCAGTGGGTAAAGAACCAGTTTATTAACCAACTTCCCCTAGTTCGAATCCCGATACAAGGTATACGTGTACCAATAAATTCGTGTTTTCGCATTTAATGGCGGTGAAGGGAAAACATCGTGGAGAAACCAGAGAAATTATGGTTCGAAATTCGTGTGACGGCTGCTTCTTCCTCCGAGTTAAAAAAGGTCTGAAGGCAGTCGCTCCATGTCAAAATCGGTATCTTCACCAAATCCTTGGGTTTAGGCAGCGGACCCCGTCAAATCTAATGGATTAGGAAACCGTATAATATTAAAATAACATCAACATATTCTTATATACTTAGTTTTGTACTTATGGCATAATCATAAGTATTTTTTTAGTTTTCTGTATATAAGTAAGCATTTACAAAAAAAATGTATTTACGTGTGTTTATCACAGTTTAGTACCCATAACACAAGCTTCGCCTACTTTGGGACTAGATAGCGACGTGTAATTTGTCCTACAATATTTATTTATTAATGTTATTATTTTTATACTGCTTCGGGACCGCTTTGCATCAGAATGCCCGTATACTTGTATGCCACAAGTACCTATACGGGCATTCTGATGCAAAGCGGTTACCATAGATTATAAACGCGTATTATATATAATACGTGAAGCATCTCGCTCATTGCCACATCTGCTGCTAACAAAGCAACTGCTTAGAAGTTATGACGAGCTCGGTGGCGCAGTGGTGAAACGCGCTGTTACGCTACTTTGACACCAACGCTCGTGGGTTCGACTCCCACACAGTACAAACATTTGTGTGCATGAACATGTCTGTTTGTATTGGTCTGGGTATTTTCTATGTATAATAAGTATGTATTTACAAAAAAAGAAATGTATTTACGTATGTTTATCAGTTGTCTAGTACCCATAACACAAGCTTCGCTTACTTTGGGGCTAGGTGGCGCTGTGTAATTTGTCCGGCAATATTTATTTAGAAGCTTACTGGTGACCTCACTCACACGCAGGAACACGACAATCTTCCAGAGTGATATTGTTTTGCTGCGGTTTTCTGCCAGGTGAAGGTACTGCCCAAGACGGGTTGCTTTGATGCACCCTACCTTACTTAAATATACCAACATCAAGACAGAGATATGTTTATGCTCACAAATCTTTGTTCTGTGTGGGAATGGAACCCACGAGCGTTGGTGTCAAAGAATCGTTACTAATCACTGCGCCAACGAGCTCGTCAACGTGTATAATGTACCCATAGTAAGTACGGATGTAGAAATAGTGATTTTGATATATGTATAATGGGAATTGGTTCACAGAATGGCTTCTCAACGTCCTTTGATAGTAGTCGCTGGGAAATTGGTCGTATGAAAGGTCGGTAATGTTGCGGCAGCGGTATACCGCAATCGACCTGCGGCTACCTGAATGACACTGACCAGATAGGTACTCTTCTGCAAACCAAGCCTATACGTAATAAAACATTTCTATACAGATAAATAAAATTGGAGTGTCTGTTTGTAATATTAAAATAACCGCTTTTTACTAAATCCATATGGATGTATACACGGTACATATACCAAAATGAATATTTTTACAATTTTTGTCTGTCTGTCTGTCGTTTGTTCCGGCTAATCTCTAAAACGGCTGGATCGATTTTGACGGGACTTTCACTGGCAGATAGCTGATGTAATAAGGGGTAATTTAGGCTACTTTTATTTTAGAAAAAAAAAAATATAAATAAATAATATTCCACGTGGACGAAGCCGCGGGCACAGCTAGTTTCAAATAAAACAAACAAAAGTAACTTATAATATTACGTGTTCTGGATCAGGATTTCAATTTAAAACTTAGCCTGGAGCTCCAAATACTGTAACTGACAGGAAAAACATACCGAGAACATACATGAACGCTAGGCATGAGCTAATAGGCAACCTTTCTCTTTATTCCAAGTTTTGTTGGATAACTAAATTAAGTTCAGCCAACTTTTTCTACGTATTCTCCCGTTCAATTTCAACGAACGTGCCCATATTAATTGCAGTTCCGACTAACTTAATTACATCGGTCTGGCACCGGATTTTATCCGCGTGAACTTTTTCAGATATACACCACTATTTCACCAATCACTTAACAAGCTTATGTGTAGCCTTTACCTCGTTACCTATCTTTTTTCGTTTAGCTTTTGATATATCTAATAACCTTTAGAAGACTGATCGAAGCTACTAGAAAACAACACTCAGTGTCTACTAATTTTAAATGTAGTCAACTATTTATCAATGATTCATCTTTTTTAACGTATATTTGACATGGAATGGGATAGCCGTTTGACGTTCCATGTCAAATAAGTGGCCGCCGATGTTCCATCATCTTCCTTTTTGGTGTAACCATAGGAAGATACTTTTCATGATATGATCATGTTGTCTTCTTGTTACGTGATCTTGCCATGGCAACATCTGTACACAAAGTTTCGATTACAAAAAAATATGAGAAGACACTGAATGTCCGATTGATTGATAAATAAGGTGTAAGGCCCCATACAGGTTGCGTTTTACTGGCAACAGGTGCGAGGAATTTTCCTCCATTATTTCTCACGACATAGCATGAGAATGTAGACAGGAGGATAAGGAATCCTACGTAGCACATTGTCAAAATAGTTTCGTGGGAATCGCTATGAAAACACAAATATACCTATAATATACCTAATACCATGAATATATAATTTTAGCATTTTTGCGTCATGTCTGTTAATTTGAGACAATGTAATGCGAAGTATACATGTCATATACATGTAAATACATAGATAGAATAAAAACCGATTACATGTGTAGTTGTAGAGAATTCTTTATTACACGCTCATATTGACATTTGACTCCCTTGCCTAAATTTTTTATAAGTAGGTATCCAGGAGACGGTCATAGTTACTGTGAACTCGTATGCACGTAATATACAAAAGGTGAAAAGCTAGCTTTTAGCTTAATCCAAGCTAGACCCTAAAACTGTACCATAGCACAAATGAAAATTTACATTAAATACGCAAAGTGTCCCACTAGATAGTATCTGCTAGAAATAACAGACTTATAGACGTATACTAAAAATAAAAATGGACCCAAAATAGAACCCTGGGGCACCCCGATATTAACATTATGGCCTTCAGATTTAACCCCATTTATGTCAACTGTCTGCACTCTGTTGTTTAAATAAGATGCAATCATGTTCTGGGCTTTACCTCTAACTCCATAATAGTTCAGTTTGAGTAACAATGTCTGATGATCTACACAATCAAAAGCTTTAGAGAGATCACAGAAAACCCCAATAACATCCTGTAATCTCTCCCATGCGTTAAGGATATGCCTAACCAATGCCACTCCTGCATCCGTAGTAGATTTACCAGCTGTAAAACCGTATTGTGCATCATGAAAAATTTCTTTTTTTTCTTAAAAAAGAGTTGCAATTGATCAAGCATTATCCTTTCGAATATTTTACTCAAAACTGGTAGTATAGATATGGGTCTGTAATTCCCCAGCTCGCTCTTTTCTCCTGACTTGAATAAAGGAATAAGTTTACTGAATTTCATCAAGTCTGGGAACACACCCACATCTACATACACACACCCATATCTACATATACATATATTAAAAATATGTGACAAGTGTGACGCTATTGCCTCTATAATACAATAAAAAACTTTAATAGACATTCCCCAGTGATCCTCTAAGTTTGTAATGTTCAACTGTTTAAAAGTTTTAATAATTTTAGTGGGTTCAATATGTATAAACTGAAAAAGTTCCACACTAGGTTGTATGTTTTCTTTTAATAACTCAGCAGCACCATCTGGAGATGAATTAAGGGAGTTAGTGGTAAGGTAAGGGATATTGATAAAGTAGTCTTGAAATAGATCTGCTATTTGTTTAACGTCTGTAATATTTCGATTGTCATATTTTATAAAACATTCATTATCCTGTGGCTTATATTTACCTGTTTCTTTACTAACAATATCCCATACAGCCTTAATTTTATTTGATGATAGCTTAATTTTGTTTTTAATATACTTTGCTTCTCTGCAAACATTTTTAAATATTTTGGAATAGTTCTTGACATAATTGACAAAGACAGGGTCAAATCTGTAACACTTTTCTGCGTACAAATCAAACATTTTGTTTCTACTTCGCAGAATACCTGTTGCCCAATCATTAAACTCAAATTTATGTGTAATGTAAATTTTTTACGTTTAAATATTTTTTGATATTCACTGGATATAGCATGAAACAGATTGGTATAAAGAAAATTTGGATCATCTACAGTGTAATCCAACAATTGCAACCTGTCCTCCAATACATTATTGTATCTAATAAGTCTGTTTCTGGTCATTGGTCTGTACAAGACATGATTTCTCAATCTGCATTATGTGAACCTTGATAAACTACCAACTGACCGCAATGATCCGAGGGCAAGCTGCCAATTATTGTTTTATTTATATGGTCACAATTACAAAAAACATTATCAAGACAAGTTGCAGATGTGGCCGTTATACCCGTAGGCTCCAGAAATAGGTTTCATTGTAGACACTTAACCTGCAATCTATCCAGATTAAATTTAAGATGGCTTTTAAACCACAAAAAACCTAAGTTACTTATCTCAAACATGTTTCAATTTGCTGCGAAAACTAATTGTAATTGTAAATAAATGCACTAGTATTATAAGTACGGGACTTGCCGCGATTTGTGTTTACATTTCCCCCGATATTTCGGCGACGTTGCAGACGCCATGGTCACGGGATGACTGGAACCGGCCAGTAGATAAAGCCGTTAAGTGTTGACATATCTGTCTACCCTCTTTCTGCGTCGCTTATTACTCGGCGCCTTTTTTTTTCTTTATACAACGTCGGGAGTCATACAAGCATACGTCCCACTTGATGTAAAGCGGTTACCGTAGCCTATTAACGCTTGTAATACATTAAGTATCACTCGCGCGATGCCTCCTCTGCTGCTATCACAGCAACTCCTTAGGAGTTTTAATGGTGACCTCACACACACACACACGAACATTTGGCTGCGGTTTTCTGGTTCCACGTTCAGAACAACTTGAAACCGTCTTCCCGATTGAAATTCATGAACTAATTAGAAATATTGAATGTCAAATGGAATCTAATACGATTATAATTACTTGTATTGTAATTAAGGTATAAGGTACTTCGTATATTAAGATATATTATTTATCTATAAATATAAGGATGTCAATAATTGGGTGGGTATTTGAATGGATTACAGTATTTCAAATCAATTTTATATGAAAATATCGTCAGCAGAACAAAATAAACATTTAGGTAGGAATACAGCTTAGCTTCGTTCCTTTAATAAAACTATTCTTTGGCCGCTAGGGAGATATTTAACCTGGCGAGGGTAGAAATAGCAACCGCCGCTCAGTCTGTTCGCATGATCATTGCAGTTCTTTGTCTATTGTGAACAGAATAAAAATGTTACAAAAGGAGCTTTGAGTTGAAGCGCCTTTTTTAACTTTTTTACTCTTTTCAATGCCTTCAGGAAGAAACAGGATTGCAAATATCTATTTATGTGTATCGTCACGCCAAGATCCTTATGGGGTAACCAGAGAAAACCGAGCGCCACTTGACTCGGTCCTTACACATCTCATTCACTTCTTTAACATTCTTAGCTCTTTTCCTCGCATCACATCGACACGATGTTATTAATAGATTACTGATATGGATTAAAACCTGCATTTTACCTATCCTGTAAAAAAAATCTTCGCATATTTTTAACGATACGAAGAGATTTACGGGATAGGTAATGCATGAGGTGTGCATTTAATGTTGCAAAAGTCCATTTACTTACCTACCACCTGAAGCGCTTACTTAAGGATCTTTATGATTTACAAAACACTCGACGTAAATATAACTTTATGCCTAGCTTAAAACGTTATGCATACCAGACATAATATTTTCCTAGAGTAAGCTCGAAACACAAAGTCAAAAAAGCAGTCCACACAAAACTCAAAAGTAGTTTAATAAAATTGTTCTAGAGGTATGATCTAGCAAGCGTTAAATTAAACGATTAGATATTTTATGTATGACTTCCTACTAATATATTATTTTGTACCACCTAATGTCTACTAGAACTAACCTTGTATGAAACAACAGACGAATTGAGCAGTTAGAACCCGTCATATACGTTTTCCCATATATTTCGCGGTCGTTTCGACCACCCGGGTTTCGAAGGGTTAATAAGTAGGCTGTTACCCAACCCAGTCACTAGTCTCGTGAGCATTACAGTTTTTTAGTAGACGTGGTGTTCAAGATCTACAGAGTCACTTATAAAAATCCCTGAACCTTCTTCAGTTTCTTTACAAAGTCGAAGTGAAAAGAACGACCGTTGAACTTCTGTTAGATAAAAAACTTTTCTTCGAAATTCAAGGCATTATCCGATATTTTTCTCAAGAGGGTAATGAACGTAAGAAAATACACTCGACTCTTGAGTCCGATAACCCTCCTACAATTCGACATAATAATCTACAAAGCCCAAGTAGAATACAGTAAATAAAACCCGATATGTTAGCTACATAACAACGGACCAAAATTTAGTTACCGAGTCTTATTTCACATGCATGACTAAATCGTACGTTTCATTTTCATGTGTAATAGACGTTGGAATAGATAAATAGTTTCTTATTATATAGCAATAAGGTATTAATTGTTTTGTCAAATTTCTACCTAAGAATAGTTTCTTAGTTAGAAATTACTTGACAATATTTTCACCGCTTGGAATTGCATTTTTTTCTGAACTGAATCTGAATCTAACCGGAGTTTCTGAAAAATAAACAAAAAAACAACTTTTTTTTATTAAATTTACCTTTTGCCTTTTTTATTTATCTAATACAAGTATAAACATGTGAACGTATGGATATCTTCACGCCAAGTCCCTTGCGGGGTAGACAGAGAGAACGGAGCGCTATAAGATGCGGCAATTACATAGCTCTTTTCCGGTTTCTAAGGCTCCTGACAAAACACAAAAAACACGACCAATTTGGTCATGGTAGGTGAGTTTTGGCCTTCCTCGGCTCCTACATCCTTCTACTTTGCAATTGTATATGTTTTCGTCATTCCTTTATCCTGCATTCTTTCTACATGTCTAAACCAACGAAACCTTTTCTTTGTAAAGATGTTTTTCTTATACCACTAAGGTGGCATACGGCCTACCGGATGGTAAACATTCACCGCAGCCTATGGACATTTGCAACACCA
The DNA here is from genome assembly GCA_947507595.1 of Pyralis farinalis. Taxonomy (NCBI): domain Eukaryota; kingdom Metazoa; phylum Arthropoda; class Insecta; order Lepidoptera; family Pyralidae; genus Pyralis; species Pyralis farinalis. Next base: position 19,601,799 of record OX382259.1, on the reverse strand, counting down.
GGGGTGTCACTCATGCGTCGCCGACCCTGCGAACTTGCGAATGTGCATACATTTTATATAAGAAAGCTACTCTTGCCTGGACAATATTATTCAATAATTACTAGTATAAAAATATTTTATGAAACCTTTATTTTCATAAATTAATTAGACATGTTCGTCGTTTGAAAGAAAAGAAGTAAATTTCTTTTGCGTAAAGAAGTGCAAAAACAAAAATGTGAGATAGAATTGATTATTGTCTCACTATACATTTATTAAGATATATATTATAAAAAAATATACCACATCAAATATGCAAATTCCTAAGAATGCTAACAGAACATAAAGTTTCATTTTTACATAATTAATAATAATTAATGAGCTTAAGGACTGCCTTTCTATTTTGTGCTTTTACGCTCATCGTTTTTATTTGAAAATTGTCTGATTCATCAATTGTCATCAGCAGCTAATATAATTGAATTGTAACGAGATCACAAACTTACTGTTCATACTCGTTCAATATATCTTCTCCTTCTATGCGTTATCTACCCCGTTTCCTAATCCATTAGGATTTTTTTATACTATGTCGGGATATATACAAGCATACGGCCCACCTGATGTAAAGCGGGTACCGTAGCCTATTAGCGCTTGCGATATATTAAGTATCACTCGCGCGATGCCTCCTCTGCTGCTTACACAGCAACTCCTTGGGAACTTACTGGTAACCTCACTCACACGCAGGAACACAACAATCCTCTAGGAAGTTGTTATTTGGCTGCGGTTTTCTGTGAGGTGGAGGTACTTCCCTAGACGGGCTGCTTTGATGCGCCCTTCCTCTCTTACACTATAATCATAAATTCATACATACAATTGTAGGTATGAATTACCTACAATTGTATGCTAACCTCAAATTTAAATAATAATTTCACATCGCTAATTATATAGCGTAGCTTTAGGTACATGTCTCAATGCATTTCGTTATATATATATAAATGTTATTAAAATTCATCAAAATTTTAAATAAAATAACTCTTCAACGTTTTTTCAAACTGGTTACAGTATAATAATTCAAGAAATTTCGGGTAGCGGTTAAATATTTTAATTTCGCTTATATACGCGCTTTTGTCCAAAATATTACTAGATGATTTTACTAACAGTACGTCATGTTTATACAGTTCTCAATGACTTTAATTTTTCAGAATTTTACATAATTCGTAGACTATTCTTTATGGAGCTTAAATGTGGGATGCGCATTCACAGAATTGCTCAACATATTATGCCATACCTCAGAACAACATAAATATACCCGTAATATACATTTTCGCTACTTCTATAGACGTTAATTTGGTTAAAATGGGTATGGCATAGCAACTGCTGAAGATACTCGTAACAATTTATCGATTGTTATCTGATATTAAATCCTAAAAACTTTATGCCAGTTACATTTACAAGCGTTGATCAATCCGTATTGTTGTAACCAGTCCAATACTTTATTATTTGTAGACGAGTTTCTATTTTTCCTGCATAGTTTTCACTTTGTTTTTCGTTATAAAAATAAAAAGATTTTTTCATACAACATGAAATGTTATTTCGCTGCGATCTTTGAGGTGAAGGTATCCTCAGTCGGGATACTTTGATGTGCTCTCTTTCGATTAAACATCACGATAAGGTTCGCTTTGCCTGTAAGGATGATAGTGAGCCACTTACATCCCAAAATTCCTTTCACTAATTACATAGATATGATCTTGTTACAACAAAGCCGATTGATCGAAAAGGTTACATAATTAGCCCAGTAGATCGCTATTGAAGACGCTTCTCTTTGATGTCTATTCGTGTGTGTATCACATACGTGCAAGGTGTACCTAGTGTGCCGAGATACAAGAAGCAACAAAGACACATTATGCACGCTGACTATTCAATGAACATCAAAATAATGTTTTTCATCACACTTGCTGATAATCGTCATCATAACGTGCATGCAAATGTTCGTATGAACTAACTGATAGCGGAAGTACACAAGGTAAACCGATTTTTTGCGGTAACCGTTGCCTATGAACGCTTGCAATACATTAAGTGTCACTCGCGTGATACCACTACAGGGGTACCATAGGTACTGCACGTCGTAAGTTGCTGCAAAGTCAGGGTCTCGCTTTAATATTTTTATGTAAATCGTGTAGAACTGTGAGCCCCGAGGCACTAACAGTGCTGGCAGGCGGGTTACCAGTTGACTTAGAAATACAACGACGCGCTTCAACGTACTACACCTCTAAAAACATGCACCATGACTTTCTAAAATACCGCGATCATGACAAAATACTTGTTCAAACCAATTGACGAGGTACTTGAAACTTTGCTGTCTTAATGGCAAGAAAGATGGGAGACTTCTAATAAAGGACGCCACTTGTATCTGTTCTTTCAATCAGTACGAGACAGATTAAATAAAGAGGGGTTAGAAATCGGTTATCCCGTTGCGCAATTTTTAACTGGGCATGGAAACTTTAGGGCTTACCTCTTTTCGTGTAGACTTGTGTCATCGCCTTTATGTGAGTGTTATACGATAAATCATGAATTCGGGCAAACAGCACATCATGTTCTCTGGGAATGCGATCTCTGGCCTCGGGAGCGCGATGATATGTTAAATTATTTGGGGTAGTATACTATTCTGATTTGGTGGTAAAAAGGGAGATTAATTAGTGTTTAGGCGATTCTGCAAACTATATATCATTGGAATCGATGTGTTAGGTAACAACTCACAATTTAGGTCTCAATAGTGTTAAATATCTGATAAACTGTGGTGCACGACAGTTGAGATTCACTTGACAAGCCATCTCTTTGAGGTTTTTAAATGCCTTATTTGTTATATTGCTGTCTCTCACTTTGCCAAGAGGGGATGTACAGTCAAGTTTTCTCGCTCCGCAATGTCTTGGAGAAGCATCTGGCCATAGACCAGAAGGTATTCTGTATAGTGGATCTTGCTAAAAACATTTGATAGGATTGTGCAATAGGAACTTTGGGGCATATTGCCGAAATATGAGATTGACGGACCACTGCTCCATGCTGTGCAGTCCACTTACAAGGATTGCTCAGCATGAGTGCGGATATAGGGTCACTTGTCACCCTGGTTTGATGTAAAAAAACGGTGTCACTGACGAATGGTGGACGATTGTATGGAGAAAGGACTATTGACTGCGAAGAAAACAAAGATAACGGTATTTGAAAGAGAAGAAACCAGAACCAATGTAAAGATTACGTTTGATGATGAAGTGTTGGAACAAGTGGATGAGATTAAATGTACATCTTAAATGCACTTTCAGCAGGGATGGAAGGTACACCGTTGATGTAAAAAGACGAGTGAGTGCTGGGAAAAATGTCAATGGAGCGTTGGGAAAACTTGATTTGGTCTGAAAGAGAGTGTCGGTGTTAAAATAAGAAGAGGCATGCTCCGTTGGTTCGGACATGTAGAAAGAATGCAGGATGAAAGAATGACGAAGCAACATATACAATGCAAAAGTGGAAGGATGCAGGAGCCGAGGAAGGCCAAGACTTACCTACCATGACCAAATTGGTCGTGTTCAGAAGCCCTAGAAACCGGCGAGCATGCATGAGAAGAGCAATGAATGTTAAAGAAGCGAGTGAGGTATGTAAGGGATTTGGCGTAAAGTTGTAGATAGATAGATAGAGTGTGATTTATAAGAAAACATCAAGCTCATTTTACTGTGCTTTTGAGCTCATGTTTTTTAACTTTATCCACTAGGAAGGCTATCATTGTTTCAACCAATGCGGCTCCAATTTATTCTACTTAAGACATCTATAACGTGTAACTAATGCTACCAATGAAAAACAGTGAATAAATTCTAAAAGTTAATGATTATAATATTCTTCTGTATTTTTCAAATAGGTACATTTTAGTGCATTGTGTATTAAGGTAGGGCAGCAACAAACGAGAGATATAAATAATGTTTATATCACTTTTGCGAGGATATTTACAAAGCGACATAGATTCGATTCATATAAAACATAATTAAGTAATGAAATGACCCCTGTCCTTAGACTTCGCTGATAATAAGTTTAAATATATATCTAGGTGTACTTATTGGCCACTTTTATATTCTTAAAAAGGTTGCAAATAAACTCATCAAACCTACACTCAATTTAATTAATAGCAAAATCAAAGTAATATTCTAATAGAAAAGCAGGTTTAAAAGGGACAATGCATATATGTTAGATTTTTTCATTCTGTGTTATTATTAACAAATTAGATAGAGATATAATTACATTATTATTTTGAATGTAGTAATCTTCTTAAATTAAAATGTAGTGTACAATTTCATTCTAATAACTACCCGAAGGGAAAAACTTTCGACAGATGCCACTATAACTTTTCTATACGTTTACATACAAATATGTATATACGGTAATAGATTCACCCCAGTACTAATGCGTAATTTTACGGTTTGTAGATTAATTTAACTCGAAGCTAAAATGAAAATCGCCCCGTTCAAAATGCTTTATTAGATGAGAGCAATTAACAAATGCTCAAGGCTGGGATGTGGAGGCAAAGGACCCGTACAAATTCGTTAACCTCGTTACGACATTGGCGGAGTGCGTCGATGAGCCGCGTGGTGCGTCGCCGCCGGGGCTCTCACGCTGCCCGACCCTGCCTTCAATTGTTTTCGCATTACGACACTTCGATTATCTGATAATACTTTCATTTACCCCATTTACGGTTTAACCGTGTAACTGTAAGGTCTTAACATGGCGATGCCATCCTTGCTGCAGCCGGAGCAACTTCTAAGAACTTAATGACAACCTCACTCAATCGCAGGATCGCAACATCTCTCTGGTAAGTCTCCCAGTCTCGTAAAACGTACCTCGCTTTTACTAATATCTAGTTTGCTACTATTAGTTGAACATTAAAATTATTTATCTTTATTATTATTCAATGTCGGGAGGTATAAAACCAAAGGGCCCACCTGATGTAAATCGGTTACCGTAGTCTATGAACGCTTGCAATACATTAAGTATCACTCGCGCGATGCCACATCTGCTGTTGACACAGCAACTCCTTAGGAGCTTACTGGTGACCTGAAATACACGCAGGACCACAACAACCTCTAGGGAGTTGTTATTTGGCTGCGGTTATCTGTGAGGTGGAGACTTTCCAGACTCTCCAGACTGTGATGACTTAAAAAACCCAGACCATGTTCATGCACATATATGTTTGTCCTGCGCGAGCGTGCCCGTGAACCTGCGTGAATCGAACCCACGAGCGTTAGTGTCAAAGTAACGTAACAGTGCGTTTCACCACTGCGTCACCGAGCTCGTCAGATTATCAGATTACCTACACCATCATACTATTAATAGCTCTTTTCATGCTTCCCTATGGCGCCGGAACCAGTTGTTTTCGGTATCAACGGTTATGAAACAGACATGGCAAAGCGCAAGCGCTTATTGCTACATTGCAAGTGGCTACATTAAACACTTTATATCAAGATGGTAGTACGTATGCTTCCCGACTATATACAAAGAAAATCCTCGCTGGATTATATGTTACATCATCTTCTAATATGACGACACCTATAATTTGACGAGCTCGGTAGCACAGTCGTGAATGACGTGACTTTGACAGCAACGCTCGTGGGTTCGATTCTCACACAGGACAAACATCTATGTTTTGTTTTATATATATGCTGAGCATAGTAGCCCCGGTTTGCCTGATAGTAAGCGAAAGAGGAGCACAAATCGCAGCGGCAACTGACAATGGACTACAGTGTCCTGTCAGTTGACGCTGCTGTGCTGGCCCGCGTAAGATAAGCATCAGCATAGAGAAAGTGTATTATTCGACTGAGATCCTCAAGCGTGTCAGTTATTGACCATAGAATAAGTAATATTTCATTTCATTTATTGACATAAAGGTTTTAACATGTACATAGTACAACAGAAAGTGGTTATTTATACGGATAGATAAGATAATAAGGAAGTGTACTACTTCTTTGACAACGATTAAATCTTTGCTATATTTTTTTTTGTAATATTTCTTCAGTACTTTGTTGTTTTCATATCTAAAATTGTATTATGCAAATACAATAACTTAATATGGCCCAAGGAACTTCATGAGACGTGGAATATACCGAAAAAGGTCTCGAGAGAAACAAATTACTTACCCCTAAATAACTTACGCGGCACACGCATACAGAGAATAGCGGTTAGCCCATTTCTCAAACGATAATTTAAATATACATCCAGCGGAGAAGCGATGTGAACAAATTAGGAAAATGTATGGTTTATGTTACGTGAGCAAAATTGAATCCTGAGGGACGGACTGACTAAGTACAGCCGCGCCGCGCCGCTATATGTTGAGCTATCAATTGATGATGAAGACATTTGTAGGTATACCTTTTTATTTAACTCTAATCTTAGGTAGTTTTCATATTGTAGTTCCCGATTAATCAGAGATATTGTCACAGGAGTTTTGTGTGGGTTGTCGAGGCCGGACAGCAGTCGCTCTACGTAAAAAATCACTATCTTCGCCAAATCCTTGGACTAAGGTAGCAGAAGCCGTCAATTCTAATGGAAAACGGGGTAATGGCAGGAAGATTGTTGTCATAGGAGTTTTAGCCTCCGGAATTAGGAAATGAGAAAGAATGGCAGCGAAAAAATGAGAGAGACCAGACACATCTATATAAATAAAAATCGGTGTAAGAATGTTTGTCCCATGGGCTTGTAAACGGCTGGACCGAATTTGATAAATTTTAATGGAATCTTCAGATTGCGTGATCCTGCGAGGTTTGGCAGCGATCAGCCGGGGCGGGTAGCTAGTGTTTTAAATTCCTATTCCAAACTTATTAATAGAGCAGCGAGTTGTGATGCTAGTAATTTGAAATAGAGAAGAATACTGGAAGCAGAGATAGCCCAGCGCATAAAGAACCAGCCTTTTGACCAACTGTTCCCTGGTTCGAATCCTGGCATGCACCAACAAATTTGTGTTTACGAATTTATCTAGGTGCTATTAATAACTTGCTCGGTGGTGAAGGAAAACATCGTGATGAATCCCGCACATGCAAGAAATTATATTTCGAGAGACGTGTGATGTTACCTAAAAAAGATTTGGTTTCCCCACTAGGTTGTTGGAGATCTGACGGCAGTAGTTTCATATATAAATCAGTATCTTCGCCAAATTCTTAAACTTAGTGGAAGTGGACCCTGCCATTCCTAATAGATAAGGAAACTGCATAAAGGTAAGAAAAAGACGACTAATCGTGGAAAGTGGGATTAGTGCCAGGTGGTGCAAGGAAAAAAAAGACTACAACATGTGTTCTCTAACAGAGAGACAAGTTCCGCGATTAGCATTGATACAGTACTTCTCATTGTTTACTATCAGCTCGGTTACCAGTAGTTTGACTGGTTATTGGAGCAATTACGAAGGGAAGTGCTTTTTTATTTAGAAATTCTATTAGTATGATCTTCAGTAAAGACATTTAAAAACTTAAAAATATATTTTACACAATTGTAATGTGAAACATACAATAATTGTAATAAAAAAACTTTTGATTTTTACACCAGACAAACATTTGTGTAATCATCATCCAGGAGTTAACTCCGATCGCGTCCTACGCATTCACTTCGGAGCCCTGGATCCATCGGTTTCGATAAATGACAGTCATTAAGCTCTAAAAGAGGTAGGGTGCATCAAAGCAGTCTCACTTGGGAAGTACTTATACCTTACTAAATAACCGCTTCCTCGAGGGTTGTTGTGTTCCTGCGAGGGATTACCACTAAGCGTTTGACGAGTTGCAATGTGTGCACCATGGATGGCAACACGTTCATAAGCTTCAGTAACTAATTTATGAGGTTTATCGTATGCTGGTATGGCCCCCGACGTTGTATAAAAAAAAATTATAGCCACTAATCGATGCTGTCAAAATAACTACTTTAAGCAGACATTTTATAACTACTGGTCCTGTAATTATATTTTTGCTTATAAGATTAGCACTGAGACAAATTACATTTTATGTAGATAACAAATGTTTAAATTGTTTCTATATTTTTCTTTAAAAATTTATACAATAACAGCGGATTTGACAAACGTTGTCCTGCCCGAAATAAAACCAACCTCAAAACTTGATTGCAGCGCCACGCACTGGGTACAATTATGAATCTAACCATCCAGAGACAACATATACATATACAAAAATCCATCAAGATCGGTCGGAAGAATTTAGTGACAATACAAACATACTAAAGTCTTATATATGTAAAGATTAAACATCTTCGAAGATTGGTTTAATTCATTCATTCAATTGGGAAATCTATCCAATCTGACATCTAGCAACTATTCTCAAATTACAATCAATCTATTCTCCTACGTCTTTCCTACAATGCTACAGAAGGTTTATTACCTTGCGACTTATGCAAGTGCATGGGAAACAAACGTATCAATCTTACATAGTATATTTGTTTTCAAAACTGCATCCTAATTTGTACTACCTACTTTATTTTATTTTCAAGGCTTATCGCTTATTGTTTCTCTAACTCGTATATATACCTCATTCAATAAAACGTATGAACTCGCCGTAGCTGCGACTACGTTATTTTTTGGGTAACACTTACGTTCATTGACCCCAGGGAGAGAACTAAAAGAGCGTGTTCACGTACACATATGAATGCACACACATTTCTGCATTCGTACAAGCGTAAACATTTCCTGCTTATGTTGCCTGCACCCCTTATGGGGGCGAAAACAGTCATAAAACAGACAGAATTTTTTCACGCATTCTGTAGAGACTGAAGGCTTGGCTGGCGGCATGCGGCAGTCTGAAAGTAAATTAAGATTTACTATTCATTTTCTTTCTGGCAATATTATTTATATTCTAATTTCTATGTGTAATAAAACAACAATAAAAGGAATTGTTTACTTATTTATTAAACAAGTACTTACTTATCTAACTTCATCATCATTTCAGCCTATATTCGTCCACTGCTGAACATAGGCCTCCCCTCTAGAGTGCCACTCGTCTCAATCCTGTGCCACCTGCATCTATCGACTCCCTACAAACCTCTTGAGGTCGTCGCTCCATCTAGTGGGGTCGTCCCACACTGGGTACACCAGTACGGGGACACCATTCGAGAACCTTTCTTCCCCAGCGGTTGTCGGTTCTACGAACTATGCCACTTCAGCTTGCTTATCCTGTGGGCTATGTCGGTTACCTCAGTTCTACTGCGGATATCCTCATTTTTGATTATATCCCGCAGAGAAACCCCGAGCATAGTTCTTTCCATAGCACGTTGAGCGACCTTGTCATCACTGGCAACATACACTGTTCAAAGACCTTACTCTTGAGTTGTTAATGTATTTTAGACGAGAAGATGTGTCGAAGTTTCCCGAACGCTGCCCAGCCGATTTAGATACGTCTGTTGACCTCTCAGTCGAAGTTGGCCTTACCTAACTGATAATCTGCTCTAAGCTCTAATATGTTTAATATTCCTCAACAACTTCGATCTTAGTGTGGAAGCACCGTGATCGGCATAGGTGTAGCATTTTGTTCTTTCACTCCAAAATTAAAGGTTTTATTTTATTTATATAATATATTTATATGATATATTACAGACAACCATATAACCCTTCTGATGTAAAGTGGTTACTGTAGCCCACGAACACATGCAACATATGATGCTTCGTTCACGCGTTGCCGCCCTTTGTTGCTAACACTGAAACTCCTGGCAACTAAAAAGTGTATACAAACTCATGCTCATGAAACAATGAAATGTTTTCGAAACCACTTTCAGGTTTTTTTTGTCATCGGATCCGGTTATTTGATCGGGAAAATTGATACCAGATCTAGTAGACGCTAATAATCCTGGACCCGTTGGATAGTTCTCCAGAATGTAGTCTTATTTGTCAATACAGAACTATTTAATACAGCGTTTTTATCTTTATAATTATGCAAATATCGGTTGAATGATATGTATTGTAACTATATATAAATAGGCCAATCAGTACCTATTTCTCCTCTGTTTGTTTCTGATTGTAAACCGATTTTCTTTCTTTTTTTTTGTTCCGTAGCCATTGACGAGTTTTAGTGTTATAAGAAAAAATATTGAACTGTTTAAACGAGTAGATGAAATTTTATATCTTGGATGCGCTTTCAGCAGGTATGGAAAAGGTGGTGTACCTTCTATCCGATGTGAAAAGACAAGTGCCAACGCTAACTCATGGAAGCGAGAGCTGGGTTTGGAATAGAGAGATAAACGCAGTCGAAATTCGAGCGTTGCGCATAATTTGTGGAGTTTCTAGACAGCGTTCACAATGATGATGTTAAAAAGACTGTTTGTCTGAAAGATAGTGTCGGTGTTAAAACAAGAAGAGACATGCTCCGTTGGTTCGAACAAGTAGAAAGAAGGCAGGAAAAAAGAATTACAGAACAGATATGCAACCCGAAGTAGATGAATGTAGGAACCGAGGAAAATTAACCATGACCATATTTTATCGGAGCCCTAGAAGCCGGCGAGCTATGTATGTTAAAGAAGTGAGTGAGGTGTGCAAATTTCTCGATCATGTTGCGCATCTTTCTTTCTGCCTACCTTGCAAGAAAAACATTTAATACAGTAAAAATAAAGTTAGAAACATACGAATTCGTACATAAATAATGATTTTGGTCGAAATTCGACCATTGGGGCGAACTCTAGTTGTATTAAATATTGTCATATGGTTGAAAATACCATTAAATTCCAGAAATAATATATTCTAACTCCAAGCATGATGAAATGATATTTTGTTTCATCTAGATCTTCTGGCAGCCCTAGATATCGAGACAGAATAGCGACAGTGCTAGACTAAAAGCTTTGATAACTCATGAAAAATTCAGGTGCTCTCGGCAATACACTACAAGGTATTCCGACCTGTGGGCAGACATTTTTTTTTTAAAATCTGCGGAATAAATTGAAATAGATCAGTGTGCACCTTTCCTATATATATTAAATATTACTGTAGGGAGGTAATGTTTGTAATTAATTAGAGAAATAAGTGTACGTTAAATAAATAAGTGGAGATAAATTAAGTAGGAAAATTTTGTAGACACTTCTATTTAAAGCTGACAAACTGTTTGGTTCTGGAAAATCAATTTTAAAATATTATTAACAGGTATGAACGTAACCCAATTACTACCAATATTAATTGCCACGTGTAACATAATTAATATCAATTATAGGGTTATCATAGCATATATAAATTATTTCAAATATAAACAAATAGTTATTTTCGACGAGCTCGGTGGCGTAGTGGTGAATGACGTGACTTTGACAGCAACGATCGTGGGTTCGATTCCCACACAGGAAAAACATTTGTGTGCATGACATCACATGTCTCTTTGTCTTGGTCTGGGTATTTTAGCGAGGTCAAAACAGCCTGTCTGGGCAGTACCTCCACCTTACAGAAAATCGCAATAAATAACAAGTCCCTAGAGGGTTATTGTGTTCCTGCGTGTGAGTGAGGTCACGGGTAAGCTCCTAAAGAGTTGCTGTGTTAGTAGCAGAGATGGCATCGCGCGAGTGATACTTACCATTCATAGGCTACGGAAATTACTTGGCATTAGGCGGGCAGTATCCTTGTATGCCTCCCGACGTTGTACTCGTATAAATAAAAGTTATTCAACATGGAACAGAAAAAAGCCATCTGAATAGTTGTCTGTGTTCACTAATATTCCACGGAACAAAGGTACATTAATATAATTGAATATTTTATTCATCCGACACTCGTTACTCCTGCATGAATAGGGGATGAGAGAATAAACTGAAATTTTATGAAATAACACGGAAGCAATGGACAGAACAAATATGCAGACAGTTCGGTAATTTTTATTCCAAAATGATTTGCAAATAGAAGATATTTTCATTCCGAACGTGACATGTTTACCTATTCTTAAGATATATCATCTAATAGTGCAATCTCGGCGCCCTTCTGAGATAGCGCTGAAATATTGCCTTCATTTCGACTACGAGCGATAAATTGATGGAATAATATTGTTGATTCCTCGTACAGAATATACGAATATATATATTTCATAGACTAACAGTTTCGTGTGAGCAGAGTCTCTTGAGTAAACCATAAGAAATAATATTCAGTGGTATGAATATAAGCTTTGGATTATATGGAGTAAATAACTATAACTACAATTTATGCTCCATGGAAAATTTACAGACGCTTTGGGATAACTACTTTTTAAAGATGTGAGGATAGTAATGGATACAGGTGGCATATGGGGGTCATGAATGGAGGTCGTGGTAGAAAATTACACAGAAGCAGAAGAAATGTAGGTTGTGTTTTAGCGAGTGAGGTTATCAATAATCTCCTAAGGAGTAGTTGTTTTGACAGCAGGGGTGGCAACGCTTGAGTACTTCCTGTATTACAAAGTTCATAGGCTACACTAACCACTGTACATCAGATGGGCCGCATAATTGTATGCCTCCCGATGTCGTATGTTATGTTGTATGAATTTAAGATAAACTTCGAAAGTGGAAAACAGCGGAACCCTGCCTCGATTCAGAGTGGCATTACTACTACTCGTACTATAACTTCAAGCCAAATCCCTTACGGGGTAGGCAGAGAGAACCGAGCGCCACGCGACTCGATCCTTACATATCTCACTCGCTTCTTTAACATTCATTGCTCTTTTCATGCACGCTCGCCGGTTTCTAGGGCTCCTGACATCACCTTCGGATAGAACACGACCAATTTGATCATGGTAGGTAAGTCTTGGCCTTCCTCGGCTCCTACATCCTTCCACTTTTGCATTGTATATCTGCTTCGTCATTTTTTCATCTTGCATTCTTTCTACATGTCCGAACCAACGGAGCATGCCTCTTCTTACTTTAACACCGACGCTCTCTTTCAGACCAACTCTCTTTCTAACATCATCATTGCGAATCAGAGTGGCATTGTTGTGTCAAAATCGTTTTTCGGGTGGCGGTAGCTTCTCTAGTCGAGCTGCTTTGATGCGCCCTACTACTCTTAAAGACACCAATACCAAGACAAACAAGAAAGTACATTCACACATATGCTTGACTTATGTAAGACCAAGAGCCTAGGTATCATAGAAGCATGGCTAACAATTCCACCACCGGGCTCGTCTTTTGATGAAGCCGATTTGATAGAGTGATATTCTGATTCTTTCATGCGTTCGTCTGTCTATTTATCATAAGCTAGAGCCATGTGGTAAATGTATAACTTAATTACATTATAGCCCATTGCCGTAGTTCATTGATATAGATACTTCATTGCTGTTAATTAGGAAAAGTTGATGGCGTCGAAAGACGTACTTGTGTTGTAAATTTTGGTAAGTAAGAGAGAAAATTCTGGATTTTTATAAGATGGATAACATTAAATATTCGACAAATTCTGCTTACTACGAGTATGTACCTAGTCCGGCCATTAGTTCTGTTATAAATGATAATGCAGTTATTATTTTATGTAATCTTAATAAAACTTATATGTACATATTTATGGAAGTCTCAGCAAAAAATAAAAAAATGATTCTATTCGAAATGGCCACCTTTGGCTTTGATACAGGCCTTTAATCTGACTGGCCACAAATCCATGGATTTACGCACTGTTACCATGGGAAATTTAGTCACTGCTTGTTCCAGAGATTTCTTAAGAGACACAATGTCGGCGTCTCGTTTCGAGCAGTGTAATGTCCTATAAAACTAACCATAGCTTGTAGTCTAAGGGTTTCAGATCTGGGCTAGACAAGGTCCAGTCTTCAGCTTTTATAAAGTCTTTATAAGAACATTGGTTTAGAGCCATGCTTGGGTAGTTCGTGCCTTGTGACCAGGTGCAGAGTCCTGCTGGAAAGTCCACGGTACATTTTTAAAAAGTATATTGCTGAGACGTTTCACAACACGATCCTTAGATCGTGAAGTGATCGTGTCAAGACAGTCTCTTGACTGAAGTTCTTTGGCTGAAGTCTTCACTCCTTTTTCACAAAAATGAAGCTTTCTGACTCCTTAATAAGACACTCCCCACCAAACGATTACAGACGCAGAATGATGACCATTTTGTACATTTCCGACCACTTGTGCGGTTTCTTTAGAACTGAGTGCGTAAACTTTGTTTTTTTGCTTGTGGTAGTGCTCATCAATCGTGATTTTTTTGTATCAGTAGAGGATATTTCTATGCCTTTCTCCTGCGTATCGGGACAGAAGGCATTTTGATAGATCCACTCTCTTCAACAGCAGGGATTGCTTTAGGGCATGTCCTGTATATCGATGATAAGCGCCGAGCTTCAGGTCTTGTTTTATTATACTTGCCAGAGTCCTAGCGGGAATCTTCATTACACGCGATAAGATTTTTCGATTCCTAATAGGGTTTTGGCGAATTCTGACTTTAACAGCATTAATAGCTTTTGTAGTTCAGACACCACGCGGTCGCCCTGATATTTTATGGTGTTCAACAGAGGAAGTGTTGGTAGATCTGTCGATAGTACGATATACGAACATACGGCTGATACCAAGCTTTTGAAATATCTTGAATATGACCGGCGGCTCCATGCCCACTTTGTGCAAGGCAATCACTGCAATCCTATTTTCTTTAACACCCCATTCTGTATTGTAATTTGATAATAAATACGAAAAAAATATGTAAACTGCGCGAAATCGAAAGAAGTTTCTAACAAAAAAACGCGTTCCAAATTCAAAATAATTAAACAGTTGGAAAAAGAAAAGTTTCTATGTAACAGTATTGCAGACTAGTTAGTATAAGAGATTAGAAAGATTAGATATTGACTATTAAGATACGGCGATTGCTATTACGAAACACCGGGTATTATTTTCATGGCAGTGTGTGTTTTTTGTTTTATCTTAAAATCTAAGATATTGAACGCTATTCGCAGGAACGAAACAGTGAGCAGTTATTCGGCTGTGAGGTGGAAGTATTGCCCAGTGGGGTCGTTTTGATGTACTCTATCTCTTTGTTAGGTTTACTTAATGACTATCTATCTATCGAAAACAACCGGGATCCATGGCTTAACGTACCCTCAGCGTCAGGCGGGACTTGTGATAACTATTCATGGGCAGGCTGCGGTCGACGCTGCTTAACGTGCGAGTTAAGCGTGTCAACGATGCCAGCGAGCTCCACAATAGATTTATTTTCAAATAAAATAAATCTTCCCTCTTTTTCTTCTTAGTCTTCATCTTTTAACGGAACCCTATTACTGAGGCTCCGCTGTCCGTCCGTCCGTCCGTCTGTCACCAGGCTGTATCTCTTAAACCGTGATAGTTAGACAGTTGACATTTTCACAGATGATGTATTTCTGTTGCCGCTATAACAACAATTTTTTTTTAAAGTAAATATTTATTGGGGCTCCCATACAACAAACAAAGGAGTAAGACTTGTTTCTTGTGCTACAAAGTAAAATATTTAATTTAAAATAGTTTATACAGGAAAATCTATCATACTATGACTACATAGTTAAGTTACCTACCAGTACAGCATTTATTATTCAAGTTCCACCTCAATACCACAAAATAGTGCATTATCACTGAAGGCATTGTCACATTATTATCTGTACAATTGTCACTATGGCGAACTTCCAAAAGACAATTGAGGACTTCACTGAGCAGCTGAATAAGCGGATGGCTGAATTTGATGCAGAGCTGGCAGCGGCCCGAGTGTCTCCAAGTGCACCACAAACATTAGATTCCTTAGCGGCTGACTTCAGGGCATTTAAATTAGACACAATTTCCTCTCTCAACAGTCTTAAATCAATTGTGTCATTATTAGTGCATGATGTTGAGAGGCTTGAGATTCGCAGTCGTCGCAAAATACTGTTGATCCACGGTGTGCCCGAGCAAAAGGATGAAAACACTGCCGATGCTGCTATGTCTGTGTTCGCAGACTGTTTGGACTTTCCTGTCAGTCCAGATGTTATGAGCAGATGTCAACGCATGGGGCGCTCAAATAGTGGTAAACCAAGACCTCTTCTTGTCAAGTTCCAAGATGTGTCATGGAGAGACAGAGTTTGGTATGCTAAAAAGCAATTTAAGAACAGCGGTAAGACGCTGTCTGAATTTTTAATAGCATCGCGTCATAAGTTGTTTATGACGGCACGTACAAAGCTCGGAGTATCTCGCTGTTGGACTCGTGATGGTGACGTTTACTGCATTGCTGCAGATGGGAAGAGGCTGCGCATTGGTTCTTCGGCTGAGTTGGACGATATTGCTAGTTCCGGTGTAGTGGGTGAATCGAGTGCGGATACTGGTAAAGCTCTGGAGCGGTCTTCGACGCAGGCCCCAACGCAGAAGTCCATACAAACGCGCAAACGAGTGACCCCGGCCTTCAGGAAATAAGCGCTTTTGTTTGTTACTTTTATATTGTAGTAGGTATGTTAATTAGTTCCTCACTTTATCTGTTTATACCCGTGCTACATTCACTAATATTTCGTTTCTTTTCTCTGCAGGTATCTTACAAAAATATTATTTTTTCTTTGAACTTGTGTTTTATGCTTTCTATTCTATGGAAGATGACAGTTGCCAATATCAATACAATACTGTCATCTGTCAGATATTTTCTTATTTCAGTTGTGGCAATCATATATTTTTCAACTGCTGTTATTTTTCAAGTTTGTTGTAATTTTATTTTTTTCTTCTTCTTCCTTGGTCTTTTTTTATTTTTTAATAGCCAATACTAGCTGGTTTTCAACAACCGGGAAATCGCGCACGCGTATTTATTCCGATCTAAGTGGGGAACTCTCTGTTCATTTTTATTTTTAATGCTGCTGGCAGGTAGCGATGCTCTTGCAGAAGTTAGTGAAAATTTTCATTTTTTTTTATTTAAGTACTCAGAATATTTGCTTTACGTTTATTATTATTATATTTATTATAATATATATTTAAATTTAGATATTTATTTTATTAATGTCAGTCAGTGATAATGAATATGCTAGTGATAACTACATGTCAATAAGTTTATCCGACAACTCAACGACTGGTGATAGTTTTCACAGTCTCGATTATACTCCCCTATCAGAATCTCTTGATGTCACTTTCGCTGAAGTTGCAAAAAATTTTAATGCAGTCCACATTAATGCACAAAGCATTCCTGCACATTATACCGATATGTTGCTTACTTTTGGTAGTAACAAAAATATACACGCTATTCTGGTATCAGAATCCTTTCTTCATCCTTCGCTTCCATCGACCTCCTTCTCCCTTCAGGGTTTTCAGCTAATCCGTAATGATCGGACCACTTCTGCCCATGGTGGAGTTGCCATATATCTTCGTAGCCATATCCCTTTCACTATTCTCAGCAAGTCTCCACAACCTCCCCCACTGAATACTGCTGAACATCTCTTTCTAGAAATTTCTCTTAATAGCATCAAAATCCTTCTTGGTGTTTACTATAGCCCAAATTTGACTATTAACTACTTTTCTTCTTTAGAAACTCTTCTTGAAAATTTCAGTACCGCATATAGTCATTCTATTATTATGGGTGATTTCAATACATGTCTGTTAAAAAATGATTCTCGGGCTAATCGTTTACATAACTTAATCAATTCTGTGAATATGAATATACTTCCTTCTAATGCAACGCATTATTTTCCCAACTGTGTTCCCTCTCTTCTTGACCTTATGATGGTTACTTCACTTGATCATGTTGCGAAGCATGGCCAGCTGAGCGCAGATGCATTTTCCTATCATGACCTCATTTACCTCTCCTACAGAATTCGATCCCCGAAAGCTAAACCTAAAATCCTCATGCAGCGCAACTTTAGTGGCATGGATGTTGATCAGCTACGTAATGATGCGAAGCAGGTCAACTGGATGCTCATTGATGACGCGGCTAACATTGATGACAAAATTGAAATTTTTAATTCACTACTCACACAGTTATATGACGTGCATGCACCTATTCGCCCGGTGAAACTTAAGCATCTTCCTGCTCCCTGGCTTACGGACGATATTAGAGTGCTTCGTGAAAAGAAGAATCGAGCTAAAGCCCGTTTCAAGGCGGATTCCTCAAGCACAGCCAAACGGGATCACTATCACCGGGTAAGAAATCACTGCAATAAGGTATGTAGGGACGCTCAGCGACGCCACATTCATCACTCAGTCGAGAATGAAGACCAAGCGAAAGTTTGGAAATTCCTGAAAACCATGGGAGTGGGCAAATCTCAAAACACAAATACTCCTGATCTTGACCTAGATCAAATCAACTGTCATTTCTCTTCTTGCTCTTCTCTTGACATAAGAGTCAAATCAGACACGTTAAATCAACTTTCTATAATATCCACTCCTGACTACTCTCCATTTGTTTTCGTTCCATTCACTGATTGTGATGTTAGGAGAAGTATACTTTCTATTGCATCTAATGCTGTTGGAGGTGATTGCATCAGTCGTAAGATGATCATTCCTTTAATTGACATCCTTGTTCCTATCCTGACAAAAATCCTCAATTTTTCTATTACAACTAGTTCGTTCCCTAAGTGCTGGAAGGATGCACATATCATCCCCCTACCCAAAAAGCCTTTTCCTTCTTCCTTTAGTGACTACCGTCCTATTTCTATTCTTCCTTTTCTGTCCAAAGTACTAGAGCGGTTAGTCCACTGGCAATTAAGTTTATTTCTCACCTCCAATAATCTTCACAATCCTTTCCAATCTGGTTTCCGTCCTGGTCATTCTACTGCTACTGCATTGGTCAAAATTTCTGACGACATTAGATGTGGCATGGAGAACCAACAGCTAACAGTGTTAACTTTACTTGATTTCAGCAATGCCTTTAATACTGTTGAGTTTGATATCCTACTAGGAGTACTCTCTTCTCTTAACATATCTCCTACAGTGATTAGTTGGTTTCATAATTACCTGTACGGGCGACGGCAATGTGTCAAAATTGATCACTCCAATTCCACCTGGCGTGACACAACTGCCGGAGTGCCGCAGGGTGGTGTGCTGTCTCCGCTGTTATTTTCGCTTTTCATTAATTCAATAACTCACAATATCACTTCATCCTGCCACCTTTATGCAGATGATTTGCAAATTTATTCTCAAGCCTCGCTTCCTAACATCTCACAGGCCATTAATCAAACTAATGTTGATCTAAATCGGATTTCGACATGGAGTAAACGTTATGGACTGAAAGTAAATCCTAGTAAATTCCAATGTATTATTTTAGGCAGTCCAGCGTTTATTACCAGGCTTGATTTTTCTCAAATCCCTGCGGTTGTGTTTGATGGTACCTGCATTCCATTTAGTGAAACAGTAAAAAATCTTGGCATTATTTTCGACTCCACGTTATCTTGGAGGCCGCAGGTTGCTGATCTTAGCAGGAAGATGTTCGCGGCGTCGGCGTCTCTTCGACGTATGAGAAATTTTTTACCCACTGCCACTAAAGTAGTTCTTGCACAATCCCTTCTTTTTCCTATCCTTGATTACGCTGATGTTTCGTATCCTGACCTTAATGTGGACCTGATGAATAAATTGGAAAGACTTCAGAATCTATGCATCAGGTTCATATTCGGTCTCCGTAAATATGACCACGTAACTCAATACCGCGAACAACTTAAATGGCTATCAATTCGCCAGCGTAGAAATTTGCATATTCTTTCCTTTCTCTATTTCATACTTTTCAACCCTAGAGCGCCACCTTATCTTAAGGTTTGGTTCAAGTTTTGCTCCTCCTCTCACAACTTGCAACTTCGTTCTTGTGAAAACCTTACCCTTTCCTTTCCCTCTCATTCCTCTAAATTCTTCGATCAATCCTTCACCGTCGAAGCTATTAGGCAGTGGAATAATTTACCAGTAGCTATCAGAACAGCGAATTCTATTGCTATTTTCAAAAAACTTACAAAAAATCACCTTCTTTCTCTCTGACTTCAACTAGTTAAAACTGACATTTGAAACATAAATATGTTTGTGTATTTTATGTACAGTGTATGTATATTGTGTATGTAATGATATGTATATGCGTATATATGTAATAGATATATATATATATATATATAACTATATTTGTCTGTATGTGTGTAATTATGTTTGTATTTGTATACCTGTAACTATCTATCATCTAACAATATCATCAACTATCAATAAGTTTAAATTAGTATCAGTTATATTTAATTCTTCATTTCCTTCCGGACTAGCCCTACCTTTTTTCTGTAATCTGTTTCGTTACCTTAAGGTTGCCTTGAAAAGATTGCTTTTAGCAATAAGGCCGCCTTGTTGCATAGTTCATTTCTAAAATTGTAAAAATCCTTTTGAATGTATTTCCAAATATCTGTATTATGCAAATAAAGCGTATTCTATCTATCTTCTATCTATCTAACAAACGTGATTTATTAGCTGTTTTTGTAGATAATGGTACGGAACCCTTCGTGCGCGAGTCCGACTCGCACTTGGCCGATTTTTTTTTATACTCCGTCGGGAGGCATACAAGCATATGGCCCACCCGATGTAAAGTAGTTTCGTAGTCTATTAATGCTTACAATACATTGAGTATTACTCGCGCGATTCCACCTCTGCTGCTAACACAGTAACTCCTTAGGAGCTTACAGGAGATCCTACTCACACGCAGGAACACAACAACCCTCTAGGGAGTTGTTATGTGGCTGCGGTGAGGTGGAGGTACTTCATCAGACGGGCTGCTTTGATGCGCCCTACCTCTCTTAAACCATGTCAGCCATTTTCAAACAATTTGGTGTAGGCCTCCTTCAAATTGCGCCTTCTAATACGTTATTGGGCTACTACCATCCAATTCTTTTCTTCTTATATCCCTTCGTTCTTTTTAACCAAGGGTATACAAGCATACGGCCCACCTGATGTTAAGTGGCTATAAAAGCTTGCAATTGAATTGCAGTGTGCCTTACAACTCTTGTTGCTCACACAAAATGTTTGTCCTGTCTCAGAATTGAAACTATGAACCTTGATGTGTAAAGTGGTTTTGCTAACCACTCCACCACTGGGCTCGTCATAACTTGGTATAAACCTTACTTGGAGTAGAATAAACATAATGTTTTCATTATTCTAGAACTAAATTCTGCATAAGTGAACATTTTCGAACAACACCTCAATGATCATACATATGTTAAGGTAATTATCTATACATCCGTGTTGTAGAACCTACTGCTTTGTTTAAAATAAAGTTATTTGAATTTAAATTACTATTATAATGATGACGATGGTATTACTATCACTATTGGCGACGACCTTTGTTTCCCATGTATTTAACACATATTTGTTAATGATAATTCATTAATCTCCCAAATATATAACGTGACAAATTTGTGTTTATTTTTCCAACACTCACTTACATAAAATGTTAGTCCTGTCAGTATAATATATTGGCAGCACACCAAAATATCAAATACTTTTTCTAACTCAGCAATCGACCATTTCAAATCGAAGTTCCTATTTTTTTACTCAGGGCATATTGTCCCAATGACAAACCGAGTTTCCAATTTGAAAATGGTTTCGCGTTCAATTTGTGCTTTGAAAATCAATACCATACTAGAGTATTTTTTTCGATTCCATATTGAAATAGACATCCGTAACATTCAAATTAGTTGCACAGACCGGCAATAGAATGAGTATAATGAATATCATATACGTATATAAGGCCGACAACGTTCCGTTCAAAATTCACATGGAGGAAAAATTCAAACAGGCGTCGATATAGCTATAATCTCCAGAACGAACCAATACTTCAGTTTGAATCAAAGGACTTTGATTTAAAGCACCAACAGTTTGAGTAGTATAATCAGAGGCGTGTTGAAAACTTTGTAGGCAATCATAAACATATCCAATGCAATGAGCTCCAAAGGAGAGTAAACTCTAAGTCTAAAAGTCTTTGCCTTCCATTGGGTATTCTACCGATTATACTCGCGTTTTATATAATGAATGCTCCTTCTTCAAGTCATACGAATTTCATCCTCACACATCGTAACCTAAATGATCTCGCTAATACCTTGCGATTAAGGAAACCCATTAGTTTTATTTCGCAAAATCTCATGTAATAAAATGAACCTCTTGTCAGGATTCACTTTTATTTCTGTAGAACGATCTTTGTATTCAATCAATCAAATTGACATAAACGGTTTTTTGCGTTTTTAAACCTTAAAAAATCATTAAACTTTATTCGATGTAAAAACGTAATGACGTAGTCGATACGAAACGCTGCGATATCACGAAAATACATGAAATAAAATAACGGATACCCTAGAAAATGAAACTACTATGAAACATCAATTAAAATTCTGAGAAGTCTGCTAAATGTTAATATATTTCAGGAATTCAGTAGATAAAGCCGTCATACTATAAGTATTCATGTAATATTGGGTTAGTACATGGAGTTAATAATCCACAAATCTGACGTTCGTACTTGGTCGGAATTTATAGATCTACCAATGAAGCTGCCCGGCGCGTGATCGGCATTCTTGCCTTGTTTGTTGGCAAGTTTGTTAATTATGTCAGACGCAGTCTATGTTTTCGTAAGTGGTATTCTAACATCGATTAAACTGTGCAATATATATATGAAAGCAGAATAATTTTGAGTGTATTTAATTGTTGCACGAGTTTATTATTTAATAAACCTAAACATTTGTTTGCATTAAACATAGTAGTTTCTTCCAAACAAAGCCCATAGATAGAAACACATCTCTGTGCAGTAAACCATCACTGGCAACACACACTGGTCAAAACCTTTCATTTTTTTATTGCTGTTGAAATATTAGGGTATTTTGGACGAAAAGATTTTCGCAATTTCTTGTTTCGACTTTTCTCGAAAACAGTACTCCCAGCTGTACTTGTACTATCTATAACTTCACGCCAAGTCCTTTGCAGGTTAGATAGAGAGATCCGAGTGCCACATGACTCGGTCCTTACACACCTCACTCACTTCTTTAACATTCATAGCCTTGGAAATTATTCATGAGTCTGCACTTACCCACGCACTTACCCACGAAGTGAAATCCCACCAAAAACATTCTGTAAAAAACTAGCCAAGTCTCGATGGAGCTGCTTGTTTATCTCTAAAAAGTAATGAAATCTAGACAAAGTCGTGCCAAGTCTAAGGTTCCTTACTGCGATTTCTTTATTATTATAGTTAATGTTGTGTGACTTGGCCGTTGAACATTCTTTATACGTTAGTGGGTACAAGTCAATT
Organism: Pyralis farinalis; assembly: GCA_947507595.1. Taxonomy (NCBI): domain Eukaryota; kingdom Metazoa; phylum Arthropoda; class Insecta; order Lepidoptera; family Pyralidae; genus Pyralis; species Pyralis farinalis. The sequence continues at coordinate 19,578,674 of OX382259.1, read as the reverse complement.
TTGTTTACACGTAATGTTATATCTGTTGTAACTACCTATGTTTGTTAAGCGAGATAATAGCCCATACTTACTTGTGCAACACATGCATTCAGCATTGACAATGCTGACTTCTGCTCTCTTCTTTTTGGGGCGTCAAATCGACCACCGATCTAACATAAAATAGACGTACGTAATGAAATGTAATTTTAAGACTATTTTAAATGGAAATGTATTCAATGGTAATTTATTTTAAAGAACTGTTCGACGGTAATTCACTGCAGAAATACATTTGCATTTATTTCCACAATAACATTAAGAGAAAAAGAATAGCAAATGAGATAGATGTAAATTGCGCTTCTGCGCTAATGAGATTTATTTTCAATTAGAGGCTGCGCACCGATCGCGAGCGCCTAATGACATGATTTACATCCAGGCTTATTTATGCCACAGCTCGGCGCCCGCCCGCCTAGTCGCCGCCTAATAAAGCTGAAGCTGGGAATGCTAGAAATATAGCAGATGTCTATCTTATAAAAGACAGCAAAGTGATTTATTTATTTAACATTTATTTGACCAACTGAAATTTACTTAGCAAGCAAGGGCTCAAGATTTAAATTAATACTTTTTCTCAGGTAAGTCTAAATACAATTACTTACCCGTCTACGACAATTTTGCGTGTAAAGCTTTTTCGCTTTATATTTATCTACGTGAAAATGTGACGAAAAACATTCTATATAATACAGACGGTACATGTATTAACCTCGAGTCAAATAGATTCTAAATTGAATTTGTGACTATCTCCTTAATACTCGTATATGTATAATTCATTATTGGCATTTTTTATTTAATAATATATTATATATTAGGGAAGGTACTTGGCGTGAATATATGAATGGTATAGGATAGATTTTTTTATTAAGCTAATGATATAACTACATAAATCTAAGGATTCAAATTACAATCACTTTTGTTTGTCGTACTCGTGTCGTGAAACATGGTAATTGAGTGAGTTCTAACAATAGTAGGTATGTGTTATCGCGTTGGTCTGACTGACGATGGAGATCGGAAATGGCAACAGAAACTACTTAATAGATACTATATAGATAACAGAAGACGCAAATAAACGATATATATAATACGAAACAAGTCAACCAATACTGTTATCATTTCGTGAAAATAGCATTTGACGTTTGTCAACAATAATGAAATTGTATTGAATGAAAGTTTTTTTTTAATATGACAATTTTCTAATTGTTTTTTCTCTACTTGAATGTAATTCCGATGTGTTATTGGAACATGACATGATATTACGGAATTTATGGCGATAATAATGTTGACATGAATGGAGTTGTTCGTGTCTACGTTCCATTTTTTCACGTTGAATTTTGACGAGCTCGGTGGTGCCGCGGTTAATAACGTAACTTTGACACCAACGCTCATGGGTTCGATTTCTACACAGAACAAACATTTGTGTGCATGAACATGCCTGTTTGTCTTAGTCTGCGTGTTTTTAACAGAAGTCTCTCAACTCCCTAGAGGATTGTTGGCTTCCTGCGTGTGAGTGAGGTCACTAGTAAGATCCTAAGGAGTTGCTGTGTTATCAGAAGAGGAGGCATCACGCGAGTGATGCTTAATGTAATATCAACGTTCATAGGCTACGGTAACTACTTTACATCAGGTGGACCGTATGCTTGAATCCCCTCCGAAATTTCATAAAAAAAATGTAAAAGGAATGGATTTTTTTATAAAACCGTGGTTAAAATAACTTGAAATTACATTGAAAATCGAACACTTTGTCGTCAACGATACCGCGGACGGTAACGAAAAGCCACTTCGTCAAATTTTGTGGAATAACTTGTTATTGCTTATTAGCATCCAAAATTAAGTAATTAGTTTGATTTCGTTAGACTTTTGTTTCGCAGCACAAAAAGTCTGTTATTATTATATTTAGTATATTTATATTGCAGCGTGTTTTTAAAGTTTTGTTTGAACCACAATTATTACGTTACATAAACAACATTAATTGTAATGCAGTTGTTTCAAACATGTGACATGTAACAAGAACGTCAATTTTAACAGTTACGCCTTAGGTCTTATTATTAATAATTACATTGTAAGCAAAATAATACCCACTACTCGCTCCCTTTTTTGCATTTTTACTGCTCAGTTTTAAATGTTATTTCTTTAATAAACTCTTAGGTATCTCTTGGTTGCTTATGAAGTACCATAAAAACTCTTACAAGAATAAATCAAATTCAGCAGCGATAAAAAGATGCTGCTATAAAGATTTGATTGCTAATTCTCCACTTCCTCGTTTTGATTGCGCCGCCGTTCTGACCATAAAAGTCAACTGAGGAAAAGTTCCATTTTTTAATATTGAGAGAACCGAACGTCGTCTCGAATAGTTTCGGAATAATGTATTTTTATTTTTTTTTGACAATGAATAAATTAAGTCAACAGGGTAAAAAAAATCAGTGAATGGAAATAATATATTATAAATATACAACATAGGTTTGTAACAAACTAGCTGCACGCCGCGAATTCTTTCACGCCTATCTCGGTATTCCGTGGGAGCCGTTTTTCTTACTTACTTACTTTCTTTTTTCTCGGTTTCTTCACTTCGAATTGGGCTATTAAATGCAAAAGGATTTTTTAAATCCGCTGGCAGTTCCAGAGATTAGGGCTTCAAACAAACAAACGAATTCTTTCGTTTTATATATTAGTATATATTACACTGAAAATAAACATTCCTTTATTTAAAAAGAGTACACTCAATCAAATGCTTTAGTGCTTTAGTGCGCAATTATACAACATGTATGTATTTTTAGGTTAATATCTTGTAGCATATTTTTTATAGCGCTAGATGCCTAGTGGTATAAAAAATATGCTACAAAAAATTGCATGATGGTAAGCAGTTACCATAGTTTATGGACAATTGCACCGTTGCAGCACCAGAGGAGGCCAGACACGAGTGACGCCTCTGGCGTACAGATATAAAATAATATCTTCAACTAAATACTTGATTATTCGCGTTAATGTTAATACTTGCACTTGTACAGATTCCACTTCACAATTTTATTTAACAATTGTTTTTACCGACCGGTTTCGCCTTTACGGCATTATCAAGGTATTTTATACAACATATATATATTTGATATATGTTGTATAAAATACCTTGATAATGCCGTAAAGGCGAAACCGGTCGGTAAAAATAATTATTAAATAAAATTGTGAAGTAGAATCTGTACAAGTGCAAGTATTAATATTAACGCGATGTCTTCAAAATTCCACCAAGTGCCGACAATCAACAGTACCTATCAACATAACTTGATTATTCATATTGCGCGTAAATGAGTATAATATCCAATTCATGATACATATTTTTTTATTCTTTACGTTATAGTTCTGCTTAGAATAACATACTCGAATTATTTTTTAACTTAGATATGACACTTTTCTTAAAAATCATTTGTTCAGTTGTTTTTCCATCGTAAGATTTTTCTTAGTTAAGCGAGTGAGGTATGTAAGGATCGAGTCACGTGGCGCTCGGTTCTCTCTGCCTACCCCGTAAGGGATTTGTTGTGAAGTTATAGATAGAAGATTTTTCTTTGATATCGCTGTTTCTGTGATCATGGAAAAATCGAAATTGCGTTCGAACATGAGTTCCGCCGTGATATCATTGCAGCAGAGACGGTACTCCGCAAAAGAACACACGTCGCGTATTTGATTTGATTGTTTCCGTTCTGGAAATGTTGATTTCAACAATGAGTCTGAAAAGTTCCTGGAAACAAAAGTTTTCGACTTTTGACGATGTATGAAAAGCCATAGTGGAAGCAGGTTTATCTCAAGTCGAAATTAGTAGCAGTCTTCAACGTACGACCCATAGGCATACATGAAGAAATAGAACGTTGACACGAACAGCTCCTTTCATGTCAACATTCTATCACCCTAAATTCCGTAATATCATGTCATGTTCCAATAAAACATCGGAATTACATTTGAGTAGAGAAAAAACATTTAGAAAATTGTCATATTAAAAAAACTTTCATACAATTAATTAATGTTGACTAACGTCAAATGCTATTTTCACGAAATGATAACAGTATTGGTTGACTTGGTATCGTTCATTTGCGTCTTGTTCTATCTATATAGTACGATCTATTAAGTAAAGTAGTTCCTGTTGCCATTTCCAACCTCCGTCATCAGTCAGACCAACACGATAACACATATAATTGTACTATTGTTAGAACTCACTCAATTACCACGTTTCATGACAGGAGTACGACAAACAGAAGTGATTGTAAATTGTATCCTTAGATTTATGTAGTTATACAATTAGCTTAATAAAAAAAAACTATACTATACCGTTCTATATATTCACTCCAAGTCCCTGCCCTAATACATAATATATTATTAAATAAAAAAATGTTAATTATATTTTAAGGAGGTAGTCAAAAATGCAATTTTGAGTCTATTTGACTCGAGGTTAATACATGTATCGCCTGTATTACGTAGAATGTTTTTCATCACATTTTCACGTAAATAAATATAAAGCGAAAAAGCTTTACCCGCAAAATTGTCGCAGACGGGCAAGTATTTGTATTTAGACTTACCTGAGAAAAAGTATTAATTTAAATCTTGAGCCCTTGATCGCTAAGTAAATTTCAGTTGGTCAATGAAAATTAAACAAATAAATCACTTTGCTGTCTTTTATAAGATAGACATTTGCTATATTTCTAGCATTCCCAGCTTCAGTTTCATTAGGCGGCGACAGGGCGGGCGGGCGCCGAGCTGTGGCATAAATAAGCCGGGATGTAAATCATGTCATTAAGCGCTCGCGATCGGTGCGCAGCCTCTAATTGAAAATAAATCTCATTAGCGGAGAAGCGCAATTTACATCTATCTCATTTGCTATTCTTTTTCTCTTAATGTTATTGTGGAAATAAATGCAAATGTATTTCTGCAATGAATTATCGTCGAACAGTTCTTTAAAATAAAGTACCATTGAATACATTACCATTTAAAATAAAAACTTAAAGTAGTGAATACAAAACGAAGTACAATGTGAAGCAGACAGTCATTGTGTCCATCGATAGTTCAAATTTTACTTCATGAATTAGTGTCCATACTCACGTGTCTTTAACTACCTACCCTGTTAGGGACTTTGCTTGAAAATATGATAGGCCTTTGTATCTTTTTAAGCACTCATACTTAATTCCAATTTTACACTTTATATATAACTGTATATTTTTCAATAGAACACAAGTTTGATACGCATTTGACTTAGTCACTTTTTCTTCTCATTTTTTTAGAAAATAAAACATCTAGCAATAATAGCTACGGTTAAACGTTGAGTCTGAATTCAAAACATATAGTATCCCAAAAAATATCAATCGAAAACCGGAATTTTCGGTTCAATGAAAATATAGAAAACAAAAAAGTGCTAAACGTTTTCGGTATATTAAAATTCGTACAAAACTTCGCGTTTGTGATAGGTTACCTTTAAATGTAGTGTAGTTTTCTTTCAACTTCTTTTTAAAAGGGTAGACTGGGCGTTCTCGAATATAATCTTACTTGTTAGGTAACTTATTTGGCAACCGTGCAGCACCGTGCGTAAAGGACAATAAAATATTTAAAAAATGTATAATATCATTTGCAATCCGATCCTACCCGATTTCTTATGTTTAAAAAATCAACTGACAGTCACAGTACAGACGAAATGGATTTGGTTCTTTTTATCCCCGAGGGGAAAGGCAAAGGGATCTAGCCCATACAGCCACGTCATCAGTTTAGAACCATTTGAAAATCTTAATTCTATGTTCCAGCTTCAGGAACTGTGCTCAAAAAATACTTGGGAAGGGTACTGCGACCCAATCAATCCAGTTTAAATACCACCCGTAAAACGATAGGAATTTTAAAAGGGTTTCTTGATGAACTTATTCACGTCTTCCAAAAAGTGCATAAACGTGTTATATTTGAGTTTTTTCATTATTGTATAATTGCACTAGCACTTATGTTCCAAAACACTATCGAAATTGTCACATAAAACTATTATTACACTGAATTGTAAAAATTTCAAATATAAGAACAATGTCACTCGTCAAAAGCGCGGGAAGAAGTCCAGACGAAATGGACTTGTTTCTTTCTTGCCATACCATACCATTTAGTAAAAGCCGCTAAGAAAGATTTAAGTCTAATATAGCAGAAAAAATTGTATTGTTGCCCTATCACGGTACTCCGGACCACTTGTACAGTTCATTATTTAGCTTAATTACTAGTGAATTTAATGCAATCTTTACTCCAAAACAACTGTCTGTAAGTGACCGTATGACATTCAGTGATTGGGCAACTCCTGGTATTTACAAAAGTCGGAATAAATTGTATGAACTTTATGAAGAAAGGACCTGTAATCACAATCCGACTTTTCAAGAACTTGTAAAAAATTATGCTAAAATATTTAAACGAGCCTGTTCCAATGCTAAGTCTATATATTTAAGAAATAAAATTAATGGTTCAACAAATATTATTAAATCTGTTTGGAATATGATAAATAATGAGACGGGTAGAGCGAAAGTACGTAGTCGAGACTTTCAGTTAAAGATAAATGATATAGATATCAAAAACGATGTAGAAATTGCGACTGAGTTTGAAAAATATTTTTCTAACATTCCTCTTATTACTACGAGAAATCTTAGGTCTTCTTCTATAGCTGCTGAACTCGTTCTCAAACAGAGCGTGGTAGAATGCGACACAATATTTGAATTTTCAGCTGTAAGCCCAAAAGATGTTTTGAACGCTTTTAAATCAATAAATATGAAAAACACTAAAGATCTGTGGGGTCTATCTGTCAAAACCATATCTTCTATTATTATTTCAATCGCTCCACATTTAGCTACAATTTTCAATTGTTGTGTGGCATCTGGTGTGTTTCCTGACTTGATGAAACATAGTAAAATCATTCCATTATTTAAATCTGGTGATAGTTCGGACCCTTCGAATTTTCGACCTGTTTCCATACTGCCCATTCTCAGTAAAATTTTTGAAAAACTAATGCTTAGCCAGTTGCTCAGACATTTTAATACACATAATTTGCTTCATAGGAGACAGTTCGGATTTACGAGAGGTTGTTCAACTATAGACGCAGGGATTCATTTGCTTAAAAGTATATTCGCGGCATGGGAAGGTTCGCAAGATGCCTTGGGAATTTTCTGTGATCTGTCTAAAGCGTTTGACTGCGTGCACCATGACACTCTTGTCAGAAAATTACACCACTACGGTATCAGGAACAAGGCTCTCGAACTTCTGTCTTCTTATCTGGGCAATAGGATACAGAAGGTCGATGTTAATGGTAAAAGATCTTCGGGGTCCCCTGTAGTCATGGGAGTCCCACAGGGGTCAATTCTAGGTCCATTCTTATTTTTAGTATATATAAATGACTTACCTTATTATGTAAAGGATAAACATGAGATTGTATTGTTTGCGGATGATACCTCTTTGACATTCAAAATTAATAGACAGTTAGGTAATTATGACGAAGTTAACGATGCTCTCTCTAAAGTTATGCATTGGTTTAATGTTAATAATCTGCTTTTAAATGATAAAAATACTAAAGTAATTAAGTTCTCAACACCTAATGTAAGACAGGTGACTACCAATGTACATGTTAATGGAACTAATTTAGCCCCTGTGGAGACAACTGTGTTCTTGGGTATAACAATTGACTCCAAACTACAATGGGGCCCACAAATTGAAAAATTATCAGGAAAACTAAGTTCTGCAGCCTATGCAGTGAAAACTATTAGACGGCTCACTGATGTTGATACGGCTAGAATAGTTTATTTCAGCTACTTTCATAGTATTATGTCATACGGAATTCTTCTTTGGGGTAACTCCGCGGACATTAACACCATCTTTTTATTGCAAAAGAGAGCCATAAGAGCTATCTACAAACTTGGTCCCCGTGAGAGCCTTAGAGAAAAATTCAAAGAAATAAATATTCTAACAGTCGCATCGCAATATATCTATGAAAATCTTTTGTATGTCCATAAAAACATAGACTCATTTTGTAAAAAGAGTGATACTCATAACATAAATACTAGATATAAGCATAATCTTGTGTTACATGCAAGCCGTCTCCACAAAATAAGTAATTCTTTTATGGGGCAATGTATACGGTTCTATAACAAACTTCCCAGCAATATAAGAGAATTGTCAATAAACAAGTTTAAAACTACTATTAAAGCCAAATTGTGTAGCAGGGCATATTATAAAGTATCTGACTATATTAATGATAAGAATGCCTGGGATTGAGTCGATCCAATTATAATGTAATTAATAAATTATGTAAATTTGTTTGGATACCAAAAGAGGGATGCCTGAGTTTTTTGGCAGTATTTTTATCAGTGCTCACCTAGTCATGAACTGCACGGTAGGGAAAAAAATTGTGACGATTCCAAACAAATGTAGCCATTTTTACGGAATAAAAAGATTTTGACTTTGACTTTGACTTGGAAAGAAAATGAAATTTCATCTCCCAGAGATAAAATTGGTCAATAATATAATCTTTTGTACTCTGACGCTAGGCACTTACATTCGTCTATAATTTCATTGCAATAAATCTGTGCTAACATCATTAATTAATCACTTTGAAAATTCACCACATTAGGAATTGAAAAGTATTGTGCAAAGATCAGAAGTGCAGGATTGTAAAGCAGAAACAAAGAACGAACGCTGTTTGCACTGACTCAGATATCCGTGGAATGATGAAGCGATGGAAACTATGTTAACAGATTCCATTTCACGTAAGAACCGTTTGTATTGTTTCAAAAAATATACGTGCCGTAAAATTTATCGGGTAAATTCTGGAATGCTAAAGGTGCTAGGTTTATTTTCGGGTATTAATGTTGCTTGCCCGATTTGCGAGAAGCAGGGTTGCTTAGCCTACTTTCGCTACGTATCCATACATTTATTTTATCGAGTGTTAGTGGTTTAAGATAAGTTTTTAAAGACAAAAGGACATAGTATCCTGCGATGATTTTAATGTAAAATATTTTTTTTTATTTATTCAAATCTTTTTATTTCCAAAATATATTCCTGGAGCCTATGCGTATAACGGTCAAGTCTTTTTAAAAAAAATTGTAATTTTGAACTTAAATCAATAATTGATGACTTGCCTTCAGATCATTGCAGTCAGTTGGTTGTATATCAATTTTCAAAGTTTTTTAAGTGTGTTTGTTTGTTGTTTTGAATGAATAATTAGAATGAAAATGATTAGGCCGAAAAACAAGTCAGTCTGCAACTAGTTTTGAACAAGTAAAGATTGAGGGCACCGCGTCGAAGACCTCCAGCCTCCTGCTGTGGACTACGTGGTGAACGTCGGGAATTTACTCATTTTTCCAAACCCGTTAAACACCGGACGTCTAACTAATCCCAATTATAAAACCTACAGCCTCTGTTGTGGACCACGGCGGCTGACGGAGTTACCGCTGCGGTGTTGGTCCGTAAGGCGGTCCCACGAACAACTTCTACGTCTGGATCTGCGTGCTGGCTAGCACGCTAACCAGCTGTCTACAGTCGTCGGCCACTATAGCCGGCGGCCACTCAGTGACACTCCAGTGAACCAAACAGTGATATTCCGGTTAGACGAAGATAACACGAGTTCTTAAAAACCCTTATTAGCCGAACTTTAAGTCACTTTTATTTTTTTATATAGTTTACTGTATAAATAGCCTTAATAAATTTGTAACCTTTTTTGTACACTCTTTTCCTCAACAAGTAATATAACAAGTGTAATATAATTCATAAAAACTAGTTACAAATTCTTATTAAGGGAGTCAATAAAAAATATTTATAATTACACTAACACAATAACTATTAAGCAGAATATCATTAGTAGCAGTCGTGCGTAACATATTAGTAGTAGTATGTACATATAAAGTAGTGTGTGTTTATTATTAAATCAATCACATAGGTTACGCACGATGGTTCATGTAGGTATATGTAAAGGATCCGTCCTACATCAATCTGCCCTATAAGTAAGAGTCAAACTCAAACTATTACTGAATTAAAGTCAACTAAAACCAATTGTGTAAAATTTTCCATTCCATATGTTGGCAATAATAAACTAGAATTTGTTGATGATACTGTATTTATTGGAATTACAATAGACTTCAAATTGCTGTGGGGCACCCACATAATAAAAGGGTAGTAATCAGTTCCGCCGCATATGCACTCAGGAAAATCAGACATATATATATAAACATTGCGCGCCGTGAAAGTAGCTGAAATAGACTATTCAGCTTCTTTCTTCATGTGCACAGACTCGAATAGTATATAGTTTGTAGGGAAAAATGGCTGATATTGGATCAATATTTAAATTACAAATGTCAGCCTGCTCTGCCTATAACAAGGGTATCACTTAGAGAACTATTTATAAAAAATATATACTCGCGGTTACCTCTTAGTATATGCATACGATAACATAATGCATGTGCGTAAAATAAAATTATGTCGTTTCAAAAATTTTGAAAATATCTTCGAAACAGGATTTAGTTGCATATGCTTGCACATCGATTTGCTAAATTATCTGACACATTTTTGTTCTTTCCTGACTGACATAAAAATACTTTGTAAAAAGGCCTGTTACAGAATTGATGAATATCTGACAGACAGAGATGTATGGAAATGATTCAACACATGTATCAATATATCTTTAATTTTATCAAATAACATCGGTATATTTAGATACTGACATAATATTATTGTAATAGGAATTAACTATTTAAAAAGATCAGTGTATTTGTAGATTTCAAATTTCATTCGGCATTTCTTATTCGCCAATGGTAAATAAAAAAACTATGAGAATATATAGATTTATACTTCAGTCTCCAGTTCATTTCGACAACAATTGGTCAACCAGTTCCTTGCTGCATAATAAATGGCGTCTCGTTAATATTTTTTTTTACTCAATTTGTTCACACAATATATAAAACGTATTTTCAAATTGACTAATATCGGCGACAGATACAGAAAATTAAACTAAAAATTATCCCACGCACTGGGTACTATTATCTGTTTCTACTTTTTAGGGTTCCGTACCCAAAGGGTGAAACGGAACCCTAAATACATCCATATCGAATTGATATTTTTACAACAATATTGTCGATTATAGCAAACCACAATAACTAAGAGTCCATTAACGGAGCGCGCATGGTAAGTGCACGATAAGGTGCGCCGTCCGACGTCAAATTAATATTTAACACGGCAGGGAAACCCTCAACGAGCCATTAATACTCGTATGCCGTGGGAACCATCACCTGTTACGAGAAATATGCATTATCAGAGTAAGAAACCGACATTGCCTACGATAATCCAGCTTATAATCAACGTAATTAAAAAGCTGGCGTTCAACAAAATAGCCTAGCTAATGCCAAGAATTTTGGGAGCAACGTGAATGATTGTGCTGACGAACACTAGTAGGTACTTAAGTACTACATTACAGACATTTTCTTTCATGTTTTTCTTTAATGTCCAATTGTACATGGTTTTTTGTTTTATGCAACTTGTTATCATACATTTAATTTTAACTAATATTTTTTTTTCATAGCTTAAAGACTGTCTCTTTCGGAATAGGTATTGGAATTGTCTGAAAGGTTTATTTTTAGTTTAGTTATTGTTTGATGAAAAATAGTACTGTACAATAGCGGACTTATCCCGTTAGGGATATCTTCCAGTCAACCATAGATAACCTGAAAGGAGATGTAAACTTGGCGAGCGTTTTAGGAACAATGTGAGTGGATACTAAGACTGACAAAATAGGTACGTAGATATAAAAGCTCGTACATATAAGAGTAGTTTAGAACCTATAACTAACACACTTAAAAGTAATAATATTTAGTATCTAATGAACAACTATAGAATTTGATAATATTGATAGAGCTTTAGGGTCACTCCCTACAGAAAGAGCAGCGGCGCGCAGTGGCCGGAAGAGCAAGTGATGAAGCGCAGCGCAGCGGGCCTCCGCGTGGTAGCTTTGAAAACTAATGTACTCGTATGATCTACATCACTCAAGGAAAGTCGTGTGGGAATAAATATGGTGGATTTGGATTTATGTATCATAGCACTGGCTGTAGAAGAACAAAAAGTAAATAAAAAAGAATTAGGGCGAAATCAGATGGAATGCTGTGGGAAGCACAGAGAGCATTTGGAAATGGAAAATGTACGGTAAGTTTTTTCGCTCCGCAATATCGTGGAAAAGCATCTGGCCATAGACCAGAAGGTTTTCTGCTGTTTTGAGGATCTTGACAAAGCATTTGACAGGACTGTGCGAAAGGAACTTTGGGGCATATTGCCGAGATGTGGGAATGACGGTTTACTACTCCGTGCTGTGCAGTCTACTTACAAGGATTGCTCAACATATGTGCGAATAAATAGTGGCATATCTGCAAGCCTGTTTATCCTGTATCTCGATAATTGTCTGTAGAGAAAAAGATCAACGAGTGTGGAATTGCGGATGGGTGACCTAGTGGCGAACTGTGTGCTGTATGCAGACGATGCCGTATTATTAGCAGAAACACCATCTGAATTGATAATGGTATTTGAAAGAGAAGAAACCAGAATCAATGTAAGGATTACGGTGAAGTGTTGGAACAAGTGGATGAGATTGTATATCTTGGATGCGCTTTCAGCAAGGATAAGAAGGTACACTGCACTGCAGATGTGGAAAGACGAGTGAGTACTGGGAATAGTGTGAATGGAGTGTTGAGAGAACTTGTTGGCAGTAAAAACTTGAGCCAGAAGGCATAGCTCGCTATACACAATGCAGTGCTGGTCCCAACGCTTACTTATGGAAGCGAGAGCTGGGTATGATAGAGAGAGCATAAAAGTAGGATAAACGCGGTCGAAATGCGAGCATTTGTGCCGTAACGCTTGTAGACCGTATTTGCAATGATGATGATGTTAGAAACAGAGATGGTCTGAAAGAAAGCGTCGGTGCTAAAATAAGAAAAGGCATGCTCCGTTGGTTCGGACATGTAGAACGAATGCAGGATACAACAAATGACGAAGCAGATATACAATGCAAAAGTGGTAGGATGTAGGAGCCGAGGAAGGCCAAGACTTACCTACCATGACCAAATTGGTCGTGTTCTATATCAGAAGGTGATGTCAGAAGCCCTAGAAACCGGCGAGCGTGTATGTGAAGAGCAATGAATAATAATAATAATACTGCTTAAAGAAGCGAGTGAGGTATGTAAGGATCGAGTTTCGTGGCGTTCGGTTCTCTCTGTCTACCCCGCAAAGGAATTGGCGTGAAGTTATAGATATTTTTTCATAGATTCCAGTTCCTTTTTTTTATCTACCATTATTTCAAAAATGACCATTGCCGCAAAAGAAATGAAAGTGACTATTAAATATATTTTTTTAAGCAGTCAATTAAATGTCATATCATATGTAAGCATAGCGGCACTATAAAATATGGGAAGTGATAAAATTAAAGACATGAGTACTGAGGCATTTCAAAGTCAGTTAGATATTCATCAAATCTGTAATAAACTTTTTATACAAAAACTATGAGGTACTTTTTGAGGACATAATCGGGATATGACAGAACTGTTAACAAAAGTATCTTATAGAATCGAGTAAAATTTGCAACAAAATTCCTACTTAGTCCTAGCAAGCCAATGTACCATACGCGACTGTCTATCCATAAGGCAAATATATATCATATCTATCATACATGTTTGAAAACGACCTTTAATTTTTAACGTTATGGTTTCATAAATATATCAAGAAGTAACTGCGAGGATATTTTATTTCTTTGAACAGTTCCCTACTTGGTCCCCTGGATTCCATTTTATGAAGTTTTATAAATAAAGTGGAAAGGTGTCTTCTGTAAGATAAAAATCGGCCAAGTGCGAGTCGGACTCGCGCACTAAGGGTTCCGTACCATTATCTATAAAAACGGTAAAAAAAACACTTTTGTTGTATGGGAGCCCCCTTAAATATTTATTTTATTCTATTTTTTAGTATTTGTTGTTATAGCGGCAAAAGAAATACATCATCTGTGAAAATTTCAACTATCTAACTATCACGGTTTATGAGATACAGCCTGGTGACAGACGGACGGACGGACGGACAGCGGAGCCTCAGTAATAGGGTTCCGTTTTACCCTTTGGGTACGGAACCCTAAAAATTGTTTTAATGTCAACCGTTTTCTCCACAACAGTTAACACAACAACAAAACCGATCATAGCACGCAACGATAAAAGTAGCTTAAATGTACTAGGCATTCGTCTATTATCTGATTTTTCAAATTGCATATGTGGTGGTCTCTTCGAAACTTCCGTTTCAGAAACCCAACACTAATCTATGACACCGATCATAGTCGGGTGCAGCTAGCAATATGGGTCGAGCTTAAACTTCATAGTATTTGTCTTGCTGCCATTACTCCAGTAGGATAACGCTGACAAGTACTAACTACACTTTATGGCTTGTTACCTAAACCTTGTGTTACAGAAAATATCTATGAAGAAGATTACACTCTAAATAGTTATAGACGTTCAGTTTGCATGCATATGCATTTTCTGTTACAGAAAGTCGGCATGCCCAGAGACGACCGCAGAAGCAAAAAATCGGCCAAGTGCGAGTCGGACTCGCACATGAAGGGTTCCGTACCATTATCGATAAAAACGGCAAAAAAATCACGTTTGTTGTATGGGAGCCCCCTTAAATATTTATTTTATTCTATTTTTTAGTATTTGTTGTTATAGCGGCAATAGAAATACATCATCTGTGAAAATTTCAACTGTCTAACTATCACGGTTCATAAGATACAGCCTGGTGACAGACGGACGGACGGACGGACAGCGGAGCCTCAGTAATAGGGTTCCGTTTTTACCCTTTGGGTACGGAACCCTAAAAAATGGTTCATTTCTGCTTCGGGTGCTTAGCACAATAGCAGCGGTGCATGTGCATGCATCTATGAACGGTAGTGGATGAAGCATATAAAGTAGTATGTATCAAATTGCTTAACTATCATAATATTCATAATCATGATCAGCCTATATCAATTGGATGTTTTGTTTGATTCTCTAATACTTTCACAATATACTATTCTATCCTATCTTCTCATGTGTTTTTCTTCCCCATCTACCATCGTTGACTCGGCCGATATACTCGTAGCACTGCACTTCAGATCCTTTTATTACTTGCTTACTTTAAAGGTTACACCTACAACTGTGGTTCTCCATATAATTTCTTCACTACAGTCGCCTTGTCTTAGACCAGGGCCCTGTTTAATTAACGTTACAATCCGACAATTTGGTAAATAAGACATATTTGTAAAGTTGTATGACAAGTGCTGTTTAATAAACCTTGTATTTACATGAGAATATTACAAGTAAAACTATTACAAATATTACCATTATAAATCATGTTTAATAAAAGTTTTCATGTGCAGAAAACGCCTATAGATGTCGATGACAATATTACATAAAATGTTAGTTTTTGTTGAAGATGCTTAAATCGAGAATGTTCAAAAATCTTAGAATATTTAAATATTTAGAATTTGGATTTTATTTTGAATTAGCATTTTTTACAGAGAACTTTTCTCTTTGTTTACTTTATAACGAAAGTCATGGTGTCCTGTGTGTAAGAGCTGCATTTCTCTTAAGATCGTATTTAAGATCATGTCCTGTTTTCGTTACCAAATATTCGACGCTAGTTTTGTGAACCCGATATTTTTCGTAGAACGTAAACTCTGTCACATTTTGATGTGACAGATTTTACGTTCAAAAGGATAAACTTTACCTTTGGGAAAAGTTTATCCTTTTACGAAAAACTCGCCGTTGCCGTTCACTCACATATTCACCGTCGCTACTGTCATTACTAGTTGTTTGAAGCATTTTTAGCGTATAACAATTAAATTTCTTTACTTATTAAATTGGGGCACAAACTTGTTAAGTTCTGACACAAGACGAGTCCACCGGTCGGAATTGTACTATAAATTACAAAATATGTAAATTTGTAATTACAAATATGCGTTCAATGAAACAGTTTTTCTTGTAAATATGTAAATTGTCAACGGTAAAGAGAATATGTAAAATTGTAGGTACAATTTTTCAATTTCATCATTTTTCCACCATGGGTAAATTTATACGTTGTATTCTTTAATAAATATATATTTATAACATGTAAAATACAATTACAATTTGTAACGTTTATTTTAACAGGGTCCAAGGGTCTGTTTCTAAACTTTTCAGCGCAAGGCCCATATTGAGATCTGCACTCCGTATCAAGTACCTCATTGAATTTTTGGCTCTTCGTACCAATATAATACAGTTTTAAATTAAGCGCGTATTGCGTTTCAGCACGAAACTACCAACGAGCACAACTGCAAGCAATCTTCAGTGGGAAGTCACTTCACACATCTCATTATTGTTTTTTTAGCTCCGCTATGATATGGGATTCTTCTGTCTATAACTATCCTTAAGAATTGCAGTTAGTAACATGTTCATTTTCATTATGAAGTTTTTTTAATTTGATCATTAAATAGTAACGATATTATTTTGTATGATTAGTTTATAGCTGACCCGATACAGGCCATTGCTGGCCTGCCGCCGCGGGCCGGATTGGTGTTCTTCACGGGTCGCACTTGGCTTGACCACTGGTGTTGGGCCCTGACATTCATCAACACAGCGTTATAAAAAGCATCCCAAGACCTGAAATGCTGATAATTTAGTTATTTCATATTACGATGTTGTCACGCGCGTCTTAAATAATATTTTATACTACCAAACATGTCTGCTTTAGAATTTTGTTGATTTTAGCTTAAAACGAATGAGAGAACCACAGAAAATATAGCGAGAAACTCATAAAGCAGGTGGTCGGCGGGCACGAGCAATGGTTTATTTGCAGTGCAATGAAAAGTTGAAGGGAATTGTAGCAACGAATCCAGTAAAACCTACAGAGTAGTTATGGAAAATAAAAAGCAAATTAATATTTTTATTTAAGTAGGTATTCAAAAGTTGAAGAAATGTCAAAAGGCCAGGTAAATAAAAAAGGAATTACTAAAATGTAGCTGAATTGGTTTTTGCAAACAGCTGAAGTTCGTCAAACCCGGAGGTCGTGCAATTTAGCAATTACTAGTATATTATAGAGAAATTAGCAATGACTAATTTAACGTCAATGTCGGTGGGTTCAATTTCCGTACAATACAAATATTTGTGTACATGAATATATTTGTTTTTATTGATCTGGCCGGACTAGGCATAGTTATGTAGTAGTATAGTTTCAGGCCTAATCCAAAAAGAAGAATGAACGGCTGAAATATGTCTAGGAAGTGAGGTTCACTACCTAGACGGATTTTAGCCGTACAGGTATTTTTTGGAACGGGCACAATGTCGTCTTTGAAAATGGAAAATACCAAAATTTATAAAAAGAAACACGTCCTAAAATTTTACTTGTTGCATATTGCTTAAACTTCATTGATGTGCGTAGTCGGTTAAATTAAAAAATATATATTAATTCCATCGATTTATCAATATTAGAACATCTTGAATACTAAAAAAAATTATCAGTAAATTGATACGTGTGGATAGCATGAGATTTATACAGGCTGCTAGATTATGATAGGGACCAAACATACATAGGGTCTGCTGGATGTTTACAAGTCACCGCATTCTATATATGACCATGATTTTAGGATGTTATTGGATTGCCACTAACTTTAGAAACAAAACCAACCTCATCTGCTCATGGGTACCTCGTCTACAGCCAGACGAAAATCTGACAGATCATTGGTAGGGAACAGCTATATTTCATGAGCATTTCTACTGGGGAAGTAAGAATAAGAATACTTTATTTCTGTACCGCACAGAACAATGCAAAAAACATCTTTAGTTATTATGTTCCTGAGAACTCGTGAACGATATTTCATGCACCGCAAGCATTCATACGCTATGGTAAACGCTTCACGTTAGACGGGCCATACACTTGTTTCACCCTCACCACGTGGTATATAAAAATATCAACGTACCCCTTTTCTTTCTTATCAAATATAGCTGAGTTATACGCCGTTTGTGAGAGTTTCACTGTTATTCTACATAGTGCCTTCTCAAGAATTCTCTATGCGTATGCGGTGTAAACAAAATCGATAGTTTTTTGCTGTATACAACAATGGTAACAAATTAGTGGATATATCGAATGTTACCCTCATGACCGCTACTCGCACGATCACGGTAGTACATATTCGATTATGTTCTTAGCGAGTAGTATTTATTTAAAAAATCAATTAAATACTAAATGTTAGAGATTTGAGTCTTTAAAAGAGTATCGAACTTAAGACTCGCTCCGTTGGTTCAAAAGTATCGATATAATAAAAAGCAGCCCATCTGGGGAATTACCTTCACTTACTTCAGAAAACCGCAGCCAAATAACAACTCCCTGGAGGGTTGTTGAGTTCCTGCGAGTGACTGACGCCACACCGAGTGATGCAATATACACATTTCTTGTCTTATTTTTAGACCACAGGGGTACTGGCAAAAGGTCTATTGGCCAGACAGCACAAATCTTAAGTTTAGAATAGTTTCAAAATTTTCTTAATTCTAGATTCTAACTTTAGAAATTGTATGTATGTATATATATATATCTTCACGCTAGGTCACTTGCGGGGTAGGCAGAGAGAACCGAGCGTTATAAGACGCGGTTCTTAGACACTTCACTCGCTACTTTCACATTCATGGCTCTTTTCATGCACGCTCGCCGGTTCCTAAGTCTCCTGACATCACCTTCTGATAAAATATGCCTATTTTTTGGTAGTTTAGTCTTCCTCGGCTCCTACATCCTTCCACTTTTCAATTGTATATCCGTTTCGTAATTCTTTCATTCTGCATTCTTTCTACATGTCTGAACCAACGGAGCATGCCTTTTCTTATCTTAACACCAACACCTTTCTGCCCAACTCTCTTTCTTACGTCATCATTACTAGAAACCTGGTATGTAAATACCGATTGAACTGGCTTTACTACGTAGTACATAAGTATGTCATACTAGAAGCCTGATAATTATGTAAATAAATATCTTGAATGAAAGAAAAATGCGCCTCTTGTTTAGCTACCTATGACGTAGTTCCAGAAATTTAATGATGACAAGACATCGGATAGGTTTTCAGACAAAATTCTGAAGTTTCAATTAAATCCGTAAAACGATAGTGAATTTTACAATTTTATGATTTTCATTATTTTATCTATAACTTCACGCCAAATCCCTTGCGGGGTAGGCAGAGAGAACCGAGCGCCACGTGACTCGATCCTTACATATCTCACTCGCTTCTTTAACATTCATTGCTCTTCTCATGCACGCTCACCGGTTTCTAGGGCTCCTGACATCACCTTCTCATAGAACAAGACCAATTTGGTCAATTTTTTGGTTTGATTTAATACACAAATGCTTGAAGATTAAACTTGCGCGACTCTGATTGAAGAGCCACTTCCAAATCGAATCAGAATCCTTCCAGTTAGCGAACTTTAAATCCCAGTATTAAAACGGCGGTAGGTTGGTGTAGGTAGCATTCGATAGCTGGAGATTTGAAGCCGGCCAAGTTTTTATTAAGTTGAACTTGTTGGATTGCAGCTCCGGCCGAGCGCCCGCGACGCGGTAAAATCAACTGAATTTCAGCAAAAACTATGAAAAATCTGCTGTATAAAACTGTGACGTCGACATAAAGTTTATCCGGTCTGTAGGAAAATATTGACTTTGTGGAACCTAGGTAAAATCTAGTTTTTAAACGGTTAAATAGTTTACAATCATATAGACAAGGCCAACCTCACTTACCCAAGAGAGGTATGGTATAGTTATATTTAATTAGAACCAACTGTTAGTTACATTTTACTTCCTGAATAGCCCTACTTTTTTTTGTAATCTGATTACCTTACCTTAAGGTTGCATTGAAAAGATTGCTTTTAACCATAAGGTTGCATAGTATATTTCTATAATTGTAAGAATATTTTTGCATGTATTTCCTTAAATTCTGTATTATAAAAATAAAGTGTATTCTATCTATCTAAATACTCAACTCTTTAATTATTTTGAATTTGGAACGCGTTTATTATGTTAAAAACTTCTTTCGATTTTTCGCTGTTTTTCATATTTTTTTCATATGGAATGGGGTGTTAAACAAAATAGGATTGCAGTGATTGCCTTGCACAAAGTGGGTATGGAGCCGTCGGTTATATTCAAAACACTTCAAAAGCTTGGTTTCAGCCGTATATTCGTATATCGTACTATCGACAGATATTCCAACACTTCCTCTGTTGAAGACCATAAAAGATTGGGGCGACCGCATGCTATTAGAATTACAAAGGCTGTTAATGCTGTTAAACACAGAATTCGCCGAAACCCCATTAGGAAACAAAAAATCTCATGGCGAGAAATAAAAATTCCTGCTAGGACTATGTCGCGTATAATAAAACAAGACCTGAAGTTCGGCGCTTATCGTCAGTATACAGGACATGTACTAGATCAATCCCTACAGTCGAAACGATAGGATCGATCAAAACGCCTTCTGTTCCGATACGCAGTTGAAAGGCACGAAAATATCCTCTTTACTGATGAAAAAAATTCACGATTGAAGAGCATTACAACAATCAAAATGACAAAGTGTACGCACACAGTTCTAAAGAAGCCGCCTAAGTGATAGGAAAAGTACAATGTGGTCATCATCTTGCGTCTGTAATGGTTTGGTGGGGTGTGAGGTAACAAAGCTTAATTATTGTAAATAGGAATGAAGACTTCAGCCAAAGTGTATCAAGAGATTGTCTTGGATTGTATTGCAAAGCCTCTCAACAATACACTTTTTAATGTATGCAGATCTACGCCCTTTAAACTACAAATTATGGTCAGGCTTAGAGGACATGCGCTGCTCTTAGCGACACGCCGACATTGTGTCTCTAAAGAAATCGCTGGAGCAAGCAGTGCCTAAGTTTGCCATGGAAACAGTGCGTAAATCCATAGATTCATGGCTACACAAATTAAAGGCCTATGTCATAGGCAAATTTCGAATAGAATATTTTTATTTTTGCTGAGATTTTCATAAATATGCACATGTAAGTTTTATTAAGATATGTTACTCCATAAAAAATAAATGCATAATCATTTGTAACAGAACTATAGCCTTATGTTTATTATGGCCAGACTACGTATAGATACCAATCGTCTCGTTCAAAATGCCTCAACGCCTAAAGACAAAAATTTTTGAATACTGTGTTTTGTCAATGATGACATACCGAACATAGAAGTGGCCTTCACTGCGGGACATATGGAGAAGCTCAGAGTCGCTCAGTGTGCCATGAAAACGGCTATGCTCGGGATTTCGCTACACGTTAGAATCAGATATGAAGATATCCGCCGTAGAATTTAAGTAACTAACATAGCCCAAAAAATATGAAAACTGAAGTGCGGCCACATTGCTCATAGAACCGACAACCGCTGGAAAACAAAGAATCTCAAATGGTGTCCCCGTACTGATGCATGCAGTGTGGGACCTCCCACTAGACGGATTATTGACCTGAAGAAATTTCTAGGGAGTCGATAAATGCTGATGACTCAGAATCCAAACGAGTGACTCTCTAGAGGGGAGGCCTATGTCCAGCAGTGGACGAAAACGGCCTGAAATGAGGTTGATGTATAACAGCAGCAGTAGCCTTGCAGATGATGAACCAGCCTGTGCCTTATAACTGATCCTAGGTTCGAATCCTGACATGGGCAGCTACCATTGTACATATTTGTAACATTATCACTTGCTCGGCGGTGATGGAAAACATCGTGAGGAAACCCGAATGTTCCGGCGGACGGCTAATGTTCATAACATTAATGTAATAATGGGTGGAATTGCTACTCTAAGTTTTCAAGGCGTTTATAACAATTATAAAATCTTCTGGCCTACGAATTAGTTCCTTGACCTCACATGAACCTCACACGCTTGAACCGCAATGGTCGCGTACGGTGCGGTTCCAGAGAAGTTTTCTTCCGAGAATACTCAAGCTGTGGAATGAGCTCCCAGCCGAGGTTTTTCCAAGGGACTACAGCATGCATTAGAAAATTACTCTAGGAAATTAAAGAAAATAATAAATTTAACCCAAAAATCTCAAAATTCGTATTACATAAATAATGCTCAAAATAAATCCAAGGCAACATGGCAAATAATAAATAATAACAATAAAAGGAAAGACTATATTTCAAAGATTCGATTTAAGGAAAATATAATTACGGATCACAAATTGATAGCAAATTCTTTTAATTCGCATTTCATTGATAAAATAGAATATTCATCAAAACAGTTAGAAGACAAAGTTTATTTACCAATTCAGCCACAATCGATGTTTTTAATGCCAATATTAGTTGCAGAAATCGTACAAATAATAAAATCTTTAAAAAATACTAGCAGCACCGGTTTTGACGATGTTTCTACAAAAGTGGTGAAGTTTGTGACTGAAGATATTGCTCCTCATTTATGTCACTTGATTAATATGTGTATCACCACTGGTATATATCCTGACATATTAAAACTTATGATCATTAAACCATTGCATAAGAAAGGGGATAAAACAAATATGTCAAATTTCAGACCAATAGCACTAGGTTCAATTTTTACAAAAATCTTTGAAAAATATTTAAATGATTCTATTTATAATTATTTAACAAAATATAAAATTCTGTGTGACGAACAAAAGGGATTTAGAAAAAAACAAACAATTGACATGGCAGTATTTGATTTAATTAATATAGTTTTAAGAAATGTAGATATTAGGAATCCGGTATGCGTCATGTACACGGACATGACACAGGCATTCGATAATGTAAATCGTAATAGACTAATAAATAAACTAAACGCTTACGGAATAAGAGGGAATGTTTTGAAATTATTAAAATCATATTTAGAAAACAGAAGTCAATGCGTTGAAATATCTAGCTTATGTTCCAAAACAAAACAAGAGGTTAAACATCTATCGAATTTCAAAATAAATAAGTTTGGCGTGCCTCAGGGAAGCGTACTTGGGCCATTGCTTTTTCTAATATATATAAATGACCTGCCTAAACATGTAGGACAAAAGATGGTATTATTTGCTGATGATAGCTCAGCCATAATCAAATGTGACAAGTTGAACAAATACGAATCTGACATAAATAACGTTTTAATTGATATAATCGAATGGCTCAATAAAAATAATTTAAGAATTAATTTGGAAAAAACTAAAATTATGCATTTCTATATAAAAAAATTACCTCCGTTGCTCAATATTCACTATTGTGATCAAAAAATAGAAGAAGTGCAAGTAACGAAATTTCTTGGCCTTAATATAGATAGTAATTTAACTTGGTCATCACATGTAGCGCAAATTTGTAGTAAATTAAGTAAATCTGCATATGCCTTATTTAAATTAAAGAATAAAGTGAAATTGGAAGTAGCTCTGGTTGCCTATCATGGTTTAGTAACATCTCATTTAAATTACGGTGTAATATTTTGGGGAAACTCGCGGGATAATGACAGAGTTTTTAAAGCACAGAAAAGATGTATCCGTTCGATGTGCGGACTTAAATCTAGGGATAGTTGTGTACCTATTTTAAGATCCCTTAAATTATTAACATTACCATGCATTTATATTATGCAAATATGTATTTTTGTTAAATCCAATCCTCAGCTGTTCCAAAAAATTTGTGAAACAAGAATAAGAAAAGATCACATAAGATCTCAATATAAACATAAGCTGTTGACAGGGGGATTCACAACCGCATTATTGACAAAAAGTTTTATTGGAATGGCTCCTGTTATTTTTAATAAACTACCTGATAATTTTAAAAGTTTAGACATGCTGAAATTTAAGAATAAATTAAAACTGTTTTTGACTAATAAATGCTATTATAACATAAAAGAATATTTAAATGATAATTTGACTCAATCGAATTTTTTGACTATTTAATTGAGGTTTTTTTTTTTAATGATTTTTTTTTTTTATTTTGACTTATTGATTTATGTGATTGTAGTATAATTTAATTGTCATAATATAATAATTTTAATTGTTGTATGTCTGTTAAAGACAGGCCACAGTGATACACATACATTATTTAAGATCATTTTAACCTGTGTGTCTACAATAAAGAATATTTGATTTGATTTTGGAGTTCTTCAAGAAATGCGTGAAGAGGTTTTTAGAGGGTCGGCAACGCATGAGTGACGCCTCTGGTGTTGCAAATGTCCATAGGCTACGGTGACTGTTTAACATCAGGCAGGCCGTATGCTTGATTGCCACCTTAGTGGTATAAAAAAAAAAAGTTCATCAACACCGCTCTTTCGATCATCAGCAGTTTGTCACAAAATTTATTTAAAAAGTAAATCAAACGTAGTATACAAATTTGACGATTTTATTATAAAGCTCCATAGTGTGCGCTAAGACACCGAACTTGTTACTTATTTTTTGAGGAAAACAAACAATTGTGCAATAAGGCTTAAATTCTAAAGCTAAACCAAATAACATATGAAGTTGTCGTACAACCAGCACCGTTATCCACAAAAGTAATTTAAGCTCAATAGGACAAATCTAAACAGATGCACCAAAACAAGCATAAATATTGGACCAATTTAACGTTAAAACAATTTAACTACTTACGTAATATTTGACAGCTTACCGTTTACGTGTTTTTAAACATTGCTTGTGTGAGTGAAAACATGTCTATATTGCGAATTGGACATTGTATGAAGACGTTAGGCGACGTAAGAGGATACGCTTGCCTCGAATAGTTCTGCAAAATTTTTGAGCAAATAAACGTATGACTTTACACTCACGTATACCCTGGAGACTACTTGGAACACCTAGATATATGTGATTGGTC
This sequence comes from Pyralis farinalis, assembly GCA_947507595.1. Classification (NCBI taxonomy): domain Eukaryota; kingdom Metazoa; phylum Arthropoda; class Insecta; order Lepidoptera; family Pyralidae; genus Pyralis; species Pyralis farinalis. The sequence continues at coordinate 19,553,813 of OX382259.1, read as the reverse complement.
AGTCCAATGCAATCAAAAACATCCAAAATTATATTTGGCAGAGCTGCGTTAGCCAGCGGAGCCACATTACCCTCAAAATTGCCGTTTGGGGTAGACTGATGTCATCCAGCTAGCTTTTAGACGGTAATAGTGAGAAACTCCAAAATCGACACACTAATAGCTAACACATTGTAGTTTTGTATCCTTTAATTTGAAATTTAAATGTTCGTTGGTGAGGAAGAACGGTCCAAAATCGTTCCAATTAGAAAAAAAAACATATGGGAAAACGTATGGCCGGCCACTCTGCAGTGCAGAGTCTGCACTGCACTCCCATCAACAGAAAAAGTAACAGCACTCGTCGCTAGATGTCGTACAGGGTTCCATATATTTAAAAAAAATTAAAAATAAAATATTTAAATATTTTTTAAATTTAAAAAATATCAGCTCTGCCTACACAGCTTGCTGTTATTTACTAGTTCGAAGTAGGTGTGCTTTAACCTAAGAAAGGTCTGATTCTCCACTCTGGGAAGGTTTGACGGCAGTCTTAATATCATAATCAAACCATTACGTATTTATAATTATATCATTATACAAGCGGCACGCTATGATGGCCGTTTTGACGTTTGTCCACTCATGAAGTTTCGTATTAATTAACAATTACATTTGAAGGAGCAAATTGCTGTTCTTTATTGTCAATAGTGACATGCAGTTAGTCATAAAATAATCGAATGTATAATTTTAGAACACAAAATTTATTTATTACATTGATTTCTAAACTATATATATTGGGGTCCCGCGAACATTTATTTTTTATTTTTATAAGATTATAATTATTGGTGTACTTATTTACCACACAACTCGGCATTTGTTTTTCGAAATCCAAAATTTTTAAAATTTAAATCGTCACAGGAGCGCTGGCCAGCACAACTACTACCTCCGGCAAACTCGCGTCAATGCTCAATGCAAAACAAAGCAATTTCGACTTGACGTTTTTTGGTCTCTTTTTGTATTAATTTGTTTCTTGTGTGCATACAAAGTATGTATATTCATTTTCATTCCAATATTCAGTTTGTTCAAATATATTAAGTAAACATTTATATTTTTATTTTATTAAACCTTTTTAATCAGGTACTACTTGCAACAAAAACTTAATAGATTTGATTATATTTTTTTCGAGAATAAATTGACATTTCCATCACTATTGTAATATGTCAAAACGGCCATCATAGCGTGCCGCTACAATAGACTATATCGTTACAAAAATTTATTTACGAGTTTCGAATTCAGAAACTAAATAATTATTTATCTAATCTAATACAACATGCTCTATTACTGCATGCTGTGTTAGGACGATAGATTTATAAATCAATAGATTGACTTAAAAAGGGAACGAAAAAATTAAAAGTAAAATTATTCAACTTTAATTTCAAACATGAATGTTGTAATAAGCTTTAAGTGGTTTGGTAAAAAAATGCACGTACACGATTGTTCAGATAGCCTGGATGGGCTGATAGCCGTCCGATCAAATCTGACGATAAAGCACGTTTCCGATTGAAATTTCAAGCCATGTTTGCATCTCCGTAAAGAACTTCAATTTTGCTTCGTCTATGTTACTGGTAGTTTACATGGTGCTTGTTTGAACTTATCACAGATATGACGGTAATTTTTTTGTGCTATCGAGGCGGTAAACTATCTTAGTATTCCTTTAGATATAAACAACACTCAGATGAATAGAATAGCATATAAGAATACGGTGGCGTCGAAAGTCCATACAGAATTCTATTAATAACTGTACGCCAAATCCCTTGCGGGGTAGGCGGAGAGAACCGAGTGCCACATGACTCGGTCCTTACACACCTCACTCGCTTCTTTAACATTCGCAGGTTTTCTCATGCACGTTCAGTTTCTAAGGCTCCTAACATCGCCTTCTGATAAAACACGATCAATTTGGTCATGGTAGGTAAGTCTTGGCCGTCCTCGGCTCCTACATCCTGCTACTTTCGTGTTGTAATATCTTTTTCATAACTCTTTCTACCGGTATTCTTTCTACATATCTGAACCAATGGAGCATATCTCTTCTTATTTTAATACTGGCACTTTGTTTCACCAACTCTTTATAGAATTAATAGAAAATATCCTCTGGGTCTGCGCTGTGTACGGTGATCGCTGGTTATGCACACGCGTACGTATTATGTATATAGTAATAAAACAATCATTAATTGTATTATCTCTCAAAATACGGAAAAATTTAGTTGTTATACGATGTCCCTTTTTGATTAATAATCCATAACAAGCTTATGTTAATTTTGTATTAGTCGATCACCATTAAACGTAGGGTGAGCGACATGAAGCAGAGGCTAGTGATATGACACAGCTGCGACGTGGTCGTCCCTGTCTTATCAACAAGTTACAGCGGAGATTTATGCGTCGACAATATGAGAACAATGGCTTCTCATCGACTGCCGTGTTTGCAAACTTGTACGGTAACTTCAGTATCTACCGTTCGTCAAACATTACTAATGGACAACTTGCATTATAAGAAGCCAGCCAAAAAACCATCTAATCGAATAGTTAATAGATTCAGGCGTTATTTTGCGAAAGTCAAATTTACATGCAATTTGATCTAACCCGCTTTGTGTGATTCCGCCACCAATTAGTTCATGCGGACAAGCGCCGGCCGGCACTCACCCACTACCGTTAGTAGATGCTGGCTAAAATGGCTGCTCCGGTAGTCTCTGCCTCGGCTGCTGCGGTCGTCCGCCATCTGGAATAGAAACCGCATGCACCCGCCACCTTTACTGCGACACGTATTTCGCCTCTCCACGAGGCTTCCTCAGGGGCTGTAGATGTTAGTCGGTAGAATAACAAGCTACAAGTGACAAATCCATCGTAGTGTCGTGCCTTATATTGAACTGGGGGCGAGGGTGGATGGGATGAGAGAAAAATAATTAGTAGATGGGAGTTACTTAGGTCTGTCTGGTTGTTCATGACAGTCATTTTAGAATTTTTATGTTTAATCATTTTTAATTGTGTAAAGTTTTATATGTGTTATTGGGGGATAAAATTATGTACACTAAATATCTTTTCACGCACCCCAGGGACTGTACTACGTTGGATTTGTCACTTGTAGCCTGTTATTCTAACGACTAACATCTACAGTCCCTGAGGGTGCCTCGGCCTCTCTCCAAAACACGTGTCGCAGCGACGACCAGGGCAGTCGTGGCAGCGACGGTGGCGGGTGCATGCTGTTTCTGTTCCAGATAGCGGATGTGCACAGCAGCGTTAGCAAAAACTACTGGAGCAGCCATGGCAGCGACCGCATGTTGCATCTACTAACGGTAGTGGGTGAATGCCGGCCGGCGCCAGTCTACATGAACTACGGAATGTCTATCTATAACTTCACGCCAAATCCCTTGCGGGGTAGGCAGAGAGAACCGAGCGCCACGTGACTCGATCCTTACATATCTCACTCGCTTCTTTAACATTCATTGCTCTTCTCATGCACGCTCGCCGGTTTCTAGGGCTCCTGACATCACCTTCTGATAGAACACGACCAATTTGGTCAAGTAGGTAAGTCTTGGCCTTCCCCGGCTCCTACATCCTTCCACTTTTGCATTGTATATCTGCTTCGTCATTCTTTCATCTTGCATTCTTTCTACATGTCCGAACCATCGGAGCATGCCTCTTCTTATTTTAACACCGACGCTCTCTTTCATACCAACTCTGTTTCTAACATCATCATTGCGAATACGGTCTACAAGCCTTACGCCACAAATTTTGCGTAGCGCTCGCATTTCGACCGCGTTTATTCTACTTTCATGCTCTTTCTGCCATACCCAGCTCTCGCTTCCATAAGTTAGCGTTGGGACCAACACTGCATTGTGTATAGCGAGTTGTGCCTTCTGGCTCAGGATTTTACTGCCAAGAAGTTTTCCCAACGCTCCATTCACACTATTCCCAGCACTCACTCGTCTTTCCACATCTGCGGTGTACCTTCCATCCCTGCTGAAAGCGCATCCAAGATATACAAACTCATCCACTTGTTCCAACAGTTCATCATCAATCGTAATCCTTACATTAGTTCTGGATTCTTCCCTTTCAAATACCATTATCTTTGTTTTCTTCGCATTCAGTAGTAAGCCTTTCTCCATACATTCGTCTTTCATCGTTGTGACCAGTGTTTGCAGTTTAGATGGTGTATCTGCTAATAGCACGGCATCGTCTGCATACAGCAGACAGTTCACCACTTGGTCACCCATGCGCAATCCCACATTCGTTGACCTTATTCTCTGCAGACAACTATCGAGATACAGGATAAACAGCCTAGCAGATAGCATGCAACCCTGTTTGACACCAATTCTGGCATCAAACCAGGGTGACATGCCACCATCTATCCGCACACATGCTGAACAATCCTTGTAAGTGGACTGCACAGCACGGAGCAGTGAACCGTCAATCCCATATCTCGGCAATATGTCCCACAGTTCCTTTCGCACAACCCTATAAAAGGCTTTCTCAAGATCCACAAAACCGCAGAAAACCTTCTGGTCTATGGCCAGATGCTTCTCTACGATATTGCGGAACGAGAAAACTTGAACTCGTACATCCCCTTCCATTTCGGAAATCTCCTTGTGCGTCCCACAGCATTTCACCCTCATTCTCCTTTCAATCACCTTTCCATATACTTTTGCTGCTAAGCTGATCAAACTGATGGCCCTATAGCTGGCGCAGTCCATGCGTGACGCCTTGCCTTTATACAAGGGCACGATGACTGCGCGTCTCCAGTCCATTGGGACCCTTCCAGTTCTCCAGCATAGATTGCATAAGTACCAGAAGGCGTCCCGGACGTAAGTGCCACCTAATTTGATCATCTCAGCTGTGATCAGATCAATTCCCGCTGATTTTCCATTTTTCAAGCTTCGTATCGACCATTCGATCTCATCCATAGTTATGCCTTCGTCGGACGCCGTCAACGTGGAGTAAGCATCCGACTCACTCTCATTGTCAGCGTCCGAGGCATACTCATACATTTCTTCAAAATATTCACTCCACCGTTCTAACACTTCCTGAGTGTTCGCAAGAAAGACACCAGCTTTAGACTTTATCTTATCCATTCTGGATGCCGACGACCCACTCCGAGACTTCTTTACCTCTCCAAAAGAGTTTGGTATTTGCCTCGAAGTTTTTCGTCAACCTCTCTTCCTCATTCATAATTTGTCTTTCACGCTTCTCTTTCACTAAAGCCTTGGTTTCATTCCTGCATAGACGGTACATTTCTTTCTTCTTTTCTCTCATATTTTCATTTAAGGGCAAAGATGATACGTAATCCAGCCACGCTTTCCTCTTTCTTGCTACGGAGGATTCAACCTCCGCATCCCACCAGACATCTCCTTTCGCTGTTTTACGTTTCTTTGCGCATCCACAAGCTTGTTTTGCACTATCCACCATACTTTCTTTCAAAACTTTCCAACAATCATCCACATCTGAGTCGGAGAGGCTTGCATTTGCAAGTCTCTCACTTACTAGATGCACATACATTCTCCTTACACTTTCATCTTGCAATTTTTCGCTCATTATACTTTCATGATCTCCGAAAGGGATACGCACTCGCCAGTGCCTCCACTTCCTAAAAAGGCCCACAAACCGGCTTACCACCAGGTAGTGGTCCGTCTCAAGAGTGGGGCCTCTAAAGGCTCTTGTATTCATTATAACATTTCGGAGACGTCTATCTATTAAAATCAAATCAATCATACTTTTTTGATCATTCCTTCTCCGTATAGGGTGAATATCCTTATGATGAAATAAAGTATTCGACACGAGGAGGTTTCGTTCCATACATAAATCTAGTATTGACTTACCTGCTTCGTTCACTCTCTTATCTCCATACGGACCAAGAATAGCTTCATAGCTGTATCGCTTGGTCCCAACCCATCCATTCAAATCTCCACACATAATAACTCTTTCATTCCCTTCAGCTAAGTCCAGAACATCCCTCACAGACTCCCAAAACTTCTCCAGTTCTTGAGCACGCGCTGAGCTTACGGGAGCGTATGCTGCAATCAGAAATACTCGCGTGATGCCCAGTTTAATACGAACCCAGAGAAGTCTAGGCCCTACCAAACAGTAATCTCTTACACCAGTGGCTAAGCGAGAGGAGAGTACGACACCTACACCAGCACTGGCATGATCGTCCCGGTCTACCCCAGACCATAGGGCCATCATCCCACCGGGCAGATCATCGGTGTCGCTCCCCTTGCGCTTAGTCTCTGTCACACATAAAGCATCCAAACGTCTATCATTCATTACGTCTATCAATTCATTCGTCTTATCATTCAATCCACCTCTCACATTCCACGTGCCTATGCGGCACGGAATGTTGCTTCTACTAACGTTAGTGGATGGGTACTGGCCGGCGCTCGTCAAATTGGTGGCGGAAGCACACGAAGTAGCTTAGATCAAATTGCATATCTAATAGAGTTCATAAGCATAGTAGATTAACGTTTATTATAATACGTATTATAAACGTATAATATTTTTTAACATATTTTGGTTTTGTGAACATCAAATTCACCAGTGAGAAGACGTTTATGGCGTCTCCAAACGATAGGGAGTACTATTTATGAGAAAGGAATGAAACGCGTTAGTGGAAAAAATATGATCTCAAATTCGGTGTTCCGTGCAAAGACGAACTGTGAGAATTGTCGATGATATATATCCTAATCACTTAGGCTTAATACCGGGTGTAAGTTGACACAACCCGTAGAACAATCGGTAAAACACACAAAGAAGTGTTCTACTAATTGTACAACGGGTTGTGTTCCAAAGAGTCGTCCGATGTGATGTCAACAGTCAACAATAGCACCGCTAATGGGATTTCATCCTCATACACTGGCATCGGAATAGTCGCGTACCGTGTGGTTTCATAGAATTGAAAATTATTAATTATGCTATAAACTTAAAAACTTTGCAGTAAAATAGAAGTACGCGGAAAAACCATCTATGATCATCTTGATTTGTGCAACGAAATAAAACTTGTAACTATTTTCTATCTAGTTTTTTGATTATTACATTGCCTTGTTACTTTCGTTTAGATAATAGAAATACCATTTTTCTACCATCGTGATATTGCTCATAGGAAAAATACTATTACTTAAAAACAAATAGACCTGTTGCAAGGTTCGAACGCGAAACGGAACCATCCCCGGAACTTGCGAAATACGATTCATGATTGAAGGCCAGAATTATTTGTTCATGCAGGACGAAAGAATAAGGACTCTCATTAGCAATTGTAGCGCTGATAAAAAATTTGCCGGAGGATTTGAAACTGCTGAATTACAAAGGCGAAAACCTATAGCAGCCGGTAGCAAGCGTTGCCTTGCCTTTATATATTAAAAACACTTCTACGATTCTACCGTTAAAGTGTTTTGCAAAGTAATGCGCGCAGTCCTTATGTAAATTGCCTATCGGACACACGGCACTACTACCCGGAAACAACATGACAGATTTACGCACTTCAAGTAAACTGCTGATGCAGCTCTTCGTACGGCCTGTGGGCCAGCGTGACGGCGCGCCGGCGGCACCTCTCTTAGCTCCTACACGCCGGGCCAGTCACTTAGATCAGGTAATTATATTTAAGTTATTACTAATTAAATTTATTTCTACAATTAAGTTTTTTTCTGCCTCTTTATTGTCAAAAGTACAAGTAATGTCGTAATTATGTTTACATTTTGTAATGTTTATTACAAAACTTTATATTAGGAATCAAACTATGAAATTGCCAATTTGTACTGAAAAATTTAAAATGGTTTCTAAGATGTACCTACCTATATTTATTTATTCAAAATATTTACCCTCATTATCAATACATTGTTGCCATCTAAACTCTGGGGATCTATATTCGATAAACTGTATGAAAGCATTTTGTACTGCCTCCTGTGAAGAAAATTTATTACCACGTAGAAAATTCTCCAAATCACGAAAAAAGTGGTAGTCAGTTAAAGCAAGGGGTGGCGAGTACGGAGAATTACGTATGGTTTCTAACTGCAGCTCCTGTAGAGTTTAACAACGGTTTCTCGTGCAGTGTGAGGTCTTGCGTTATCATAGAGCAATAATGGTGAAGATCGATTCACGAGTCGGGGCTGTTTCACTGCCAGTTTCGCCATCATTGTTCGAAGTTCGGCACACTAAGCATCTGCTGTTATTGCTTGACCAGACCTGAGAAAGCTATAATGAATGAAAACCCTTTTTATTGGTAAGCTTTGCTTTAGGGCACTGTTGCGGCGTTTGACCTGGGGTCAGCCATTGCATCTTTCGCTTACGGTTACGGTAAAGAATCCACTTTTCGTCACATGTCACAATTCGTTCCAATATTCCTTCATTTCTGTACCGATTCAACAAGGCAACACAAGTTTTAACACGCGTTTCTTTCTGCAGATGAATCAAATCATGAGGCCTCGTATTTAAATAAAAAAATCAATTGAAATTCGAAAATCAAATGTTGCACATTTTTTAAAAGAAAAACCTCATAGGTACCATGTGAAAAAAGTTTTACTCGGAAATCTCACACCATGAAGGTTTAATGTCAATTGAAAGTATCAATCACTATAAAATGACAATTTCATACTTTAACTCCTATTATTAAAGCGATCATCATGTGTGATCATTTTTTTATACTACGATGAAACTATAAGCAGGGTGCACCACGTGCAGGTGAGCTTTACTTTGGCTCTAAAGGTGACATTGAGCCACTTACACCCCAAAATCAATGTTTTTTTGTATATTGGCGTATTTTTATGCGCGTTATTTTCAAGTGGCTGTCGAATCACTTACAACAAAAAGTAAATTGTGACGCTCGAACGTTGCCACCCCTACTGCATGTCCTCGACATATTTTTGGATCATACTCGCAGGAATACAATAACTTTACCAGGAATTGTTAATTGACCGCTGGCAAAAAGTGGCAAGTCGTTTTGCGGCTTTCGTGTTGGCATACTGCAAAGAACTTTGATTTTAACCCTTCGAAACCCGGGTGGTCGTATACGACCGCGAAATGTATGGGAAAACGTATATAACGGGTTCTGACTGCTAGGAAGAGAAAATGTTATATTTTTCAATACGAATTAAAATTACTGATCCATTAAGCTAAAAGTCTGATCAAAACTTAAAGTTTTTTACAGTGGGATACAGTGCAAAAACTTAGTTCATTGAGCAGCTCGGTAGAAAATTGAGCGCTACATTTTGTGTACACCATAGATAACAGAAACAACGGGAGATGTGACATACTACGTGAGTTTGCACCGGGACGGTTGTCGCCTAGTTTCACACTATCATAAAACACTCACCGACTTAAATAAATAAAAGATGTCATTCTACGCACACAAGTACAACGACACACTTTTGTTAAGACGCAGTCATTGGACGTTTATTTAAACAACACCTAAGTAAGCACGCACTACTACAAACACTGATAAAGCGACTTTGCTGGGACACGCGGGTCGATATGACTTTGTCGATATTGACAACGTTATATCGATCTATGATCTATCAAGAAGTGTAATGTTTGTAATAAAATATTTATGGGGTGTAAGTGGATCAATGTCAACTTAGAACCAAAGCCAACCCCACTATACTATATAACAATTCCCTGGAGGATGATTGATTTCATGCGAGTTAGTGAGGTCACAAGAAGTTGAGTTGCTGGATTGGCAGCGAGGGTGACGATGAAAATATAGATGAAATAATAACTACAGTAAAGACTTATAATTTTTATCTAATACTAGCAGTCTATTGACACTTCGTATCGATAGTGAAGTCAAAGCGCACCCCTAACCGGCGGCAGAAACAAGCGGCCGTATCTCGAAACTGCACACACAGTGAACGAATAATATCACTCGCTTTACATTGCGTGTTGGGAAACGAGCGGTGGCGACTGCGTAATGGTAGAAAAGCAATGTATGATTTAAGAATGAGATGTTGATTATTTAAAATTTGCATCGTGGTAAGGTTCGGGTAGAAATGGCGTCGGAGAATTTTTGAAATAAATTTTGTATTTATGCTTATAAAACGTAATATTATTTGTACTTACAGGTGATAAGTGATTCCATTTGATTTAAAGTTAACCACTGCACTTCTATTTTTGCAAATTGCAACAGCAGAACTTGGCATTTTGCTAAAACAAGGAGCAACGTATCTGAATCGAACTTGATTGCACTAACTAACTAACTGTTCTTGGCAATGTTCTCGTTTTGAGCATATTGCGGCGACACCAACCACGCCCCCTTGTCACATCTCCCGTTGTTTCTGTTATCTATGGTGTACACATTGAAAGGACCAGGGACATAGCCATCGCCTAAGAATTATATAAAACGACAACGATAACCTTAAAACGTAAACATGTAACTAAATTTTAATTTGGACTTTAGGGATAATTTACAACTTCCTCTAAAATTGACATTTAACAATTAATAGGAAGTATACTCCTGTCCTATATCAAAAAGATCGGGCGGCCACGATCGAGCTACAAGTTGCACACATCAATTTCGTACATAATACAAAGTGTTGTGTGAGGATGCGGTAAGTTAACAAAGAAGCGACAGCTAAGCACAATGCTATTGTGAAGTGTAGACTGCACCGTTCGCCGCCGCCATGCCGCCGTCTGCCCCTCAGACACATCACAAGAAATTCAACGTACTCGTACCTACATTGTGGTATAAACTTACATACCCGACATCAAGAGCTATAGAAACGTACATGTTTTTATCATGCGGTCGGCATGATAACAAGCAGAGCTATGTTTTACATGCATATTTACAATTTTGATGTTCAAGGTTTGACAGGCGTGGTCGAATTTGCAGCTAGATGATTGTGTAAATTGTTCAGTAATAAATATGAATATTTATTATATACATGTACATTATACCTTCATATTATTCAAATTAATCAAGCTGGTTGAGTTTGTTCGTATATATCAGTTCAAGGAGCTTGATAGTGTAGTTGAACGTATTAGCTTAATTGTTACGCGTAAGTTAAGCTCACTCCAACGCAGTCATCTAAGTCATCTATGGAGAGTTTAGTTATCTCCAATTAAGGTTGATCGAATAGCGCGCTAAGCCGTTGACTCCAGCTGTTTTCGATAGTGTTAAACTAAGTCTTATGTGGCAGGAACATAGAAGTAACCCGACTGTGTATTTTAAGCTCTCATAAGCTACCGTAAATACTTCAAGGTGACCGTAAGTTTATAGAAAAACATTATGGTATCATTGAATTTATCGTACAATAATGTAATACAGTAAATATCCCCCATGATGAAATCAAGGACCGGGAATCTCCTTCTTTTGACTAAGCTAAATTGGCGAGTGGTAAGTGATGTCGAAAGCCTATTAAAATGTTACCGAAACCATATGGTGTGTAAACATATAATTGTGGAAACATTTATGAATAAGATTAATTGTTTTTAATGTGCTTTACGTTCATTACGGTGTTAGAACTTCAATATTTAACACCTTAACATTATTTAGGTGTAACACATAGGTAAGTCTATCTCTTTTCGATGCAATCGTATTCCGGTTATTTTTAAATTTATGTTATGATACTTTTGGAGTAATTTAGATTTTACAAATCACTTCAGGCGGTAAGCCTATAAAAGTTTTTGTAGTCGATAAGAGCTTACGCGAATTAATTGTACAAAGATTAGTCTTCCGTTGGGGTAAGTTGTTGATGTGCTCACCGAACTGATAGTGTTTAAGAAACTTATGCACTTTTATTATTAAATTAATGCATAATTTTCTAAACATTTATTTATTCAGTGAGCATTTTTCAATCATTCTTTTGTTTACTGTATAGTTTATGTTACAAATGAAAATAAAAGTTTCACCCAAACCAACCCGATACGGTCCAGACATTCTATTTCAAATATCAAAACATGAAATATTGCTTTTACCACGATGGGAATACAGAGATATTGGCGCGCGCTACCTACTAAAAAATTGATAGTGAAAAATATATTCGCAAGTTTCAGTCAGGTGGCTGTGAACCAGGTCAAACGAGGCTGTTGGCTCAGTGAAATTTGCCTTCATGCAAATGAAAGGCGGGTTCCGTCGCTCGTTCATAGCATGAAACGCGGGAGTCGTTTGTTCAGCCACCCCTTTCAGTAAACATGCAACTAATTGCAAAAAAGATTTTCAGGTTACAATGCTATCTCACAGTGTTAATTAGATTTCGTAACGCGATTTATTTGCTCTAACAACAGAGATGTGCATTTGCATTAATAGGCATTACCTACAATCTTTTAGAAATAAAATACTTTACAGCAAGGCTCGTTCGATTCCCACAGAGAAGGCATAGTGGCTCTGCTTCGCCTAGTGGTGCGAAAAGAGGAGCCCAAATTGCAGCTACAAAAAACTAGAGTAGTCCTGTCAGTTGACGCTGCCATGCTGGCCCGCAAGGTGCATCTTCACGCTTCTTTTGAAATGTATGTGCATAACCATGTCTGTTTATCTTGGTTTGGATGTTTCAAGTTAGGTCGCAACCCGACTGGGGAAGTACTTCTATCTCACAGAGAACCGCAGTCAAAAAAAGCTCCCTGAAGGGTTGTTATATTCCTGCTACAGAGTAAGGATACCAGTAACATTCTAAGACTTTGCTGTGTCAGCCGCAGGGGTGGCAAAACGCGATCGTAACATAAGCGTTCATAGTCTATGGTAACTACATCAGGTGGATTGTATTCTTGTATCCCGACGTGGTAATAAAAACTATAATTCCATTGGTATTAAACGAGTGGTTATTAGGCAAATAAGCGGCCGAGTCATGTTCTACTCGTTTTTGTAAACCTACCTTCACGCCAAGTCCCTTGCGGAGTAGGTAGGGAGAGCCAAGCGCCACTTGATGCGGTCTTTACACTTCCGCTCGCTTCTTTAACATTCATAGCTATTTTCATATATCAACAAATGAATAATTCATTCAGTGATCGAGTCTGTAGTCATCGAGTTCTGTTTCCGATAAAACGGGCCAGTTTTCATTAAACATGTGCTTCAGCATCTGTTTGCCTGACTGATAACTAGGTATGCTACATATCTCTGTGTGAGATCGTTAAGGATGCCAGTTTTTATACTTACTCATTAAATTATTATTTAAACTCACTCGAACAGGTTATTTTTTCAAGTCGGTATGTATAATTTATTTACATGAATTTGACTTTAGCAAAATATCGCCTGAATCTATTAACTATATAATTCATTTGGAGGACTGAAAGTGCATATAATTGGTATAAGAAACGAAAAGCGTTTGTTTATATTGTTTATTTATCGTGTAATCTGTTGATAACTTTCGTAACACTCTTTTTGAAATAAATAAATAACAAAAACAAATATAATAAATGTGTTTTTTGATTGAATTAAATTGGATTGTGGCAGTAGAAAAATCTACTGACATTATATTTTAATCGTTCGTAATTGACAATGTAGAATAAAATAGTTAATATAATCAAATAAATAATATAGACACGCGATGCCCCTGGTAAGGTACTAAGGCTACAGTAGATGCTTTAAATGAGGCCGTATGTTCGATTTCTAACTTAATGGTTTAAATAATAAACTAATTATTGTGATCGTTTCTATAATTTCGTAAAACACTACATATTTAAATAGATAGAATCAGGAAAGGAAGAGGAAATAAATAAACAGAAAGTCAATTTAATTTCTTTTTTAGAATCAATCAATAAGACATTCATAATACTATCATATAAATATTAGAGAATTGTATGATTGTGTCCCGGACGCTGACACGGTGCACAAGCCACTTACTCAGCAGTGCCACCGTTCCACGAAAACATTACAACGGAAGAGATAAGAATATAATAAACAGAGAAGAATGGTCGATCCGAAGTTTGAAAAGTCAGGAAATCAGTCATTACAGCTGGTACGATGAAACAAGGTTGTATCTACAATAGGGACTGCTAGTTTTTGAGCATTATGCCGGAGAACTACAAGAGATCCAACAAATTGAAATGCATATTTATCGCGCCGTGTAAATGCAAGTGGTCACACATGGATTGCGCCCACTAGTAACGCTATTAGTTTGATCAGCTTTGCAGCAAAATTCTCCTTCTTAGCGTTAATCCGTTTCCTATCTCATTAGGATTGACGTGGTCCACTACCAAAGCCTAAGAATGTGGCGAAGATACTGATTTTTATATGGAGCGACTTCATACCTCCCCAACCCATATGGTACACCAGGTCATTCTTAGGTAAGGCCACACGTCATTCTAAATATAATTTCTTGGTTGGATGCGGGTTTCCTCATTCATGGCTTGCTTGTCATATCAAATATTATATGCCTTTTCTTATGTTAACACCGACACTCTCTTTCAAACTAACTCTATTTCACATCATTATTGCGAACACGTCTACAAAACACATCTATAAGCGTTACGCAATTATATAATCAAGGGTATCATATCTATGTTAGGTATCTGGTTTAGCGACGGCAACAGTACTTAACTAATGTTATATTTACTAAATAATTCTAATGCATCTATCTGTAATAGACGTACTAATAAACGGCAAAATTATTTTCCATGTTATTGTAACCCTGGATATTTCCATTTGAAATATCATGCGAGCAAAGCTGCAGTCGGTCGGTATTCATTTAAATGTTTATTTTTTTATTTAATTTGTATATAATTCCAGGCCTTATTAGGGCATCGATAAATACAAAGCTCTTTACGTTATGTGGAAGTACGCAAACATACTCATCTTAACATTTATCAGAATGGTAATAACAGTTTCGAAGACAGAACTCAAACCCTTGTAATTAGCCAAATTTACGTAGCGTTTGTGTTCCTGGAAAATCAGGGGCGAATGTAGGACGTGGAACAAGCCGATTGTCACGAACTAAGGAGAGTCAAATAATTGGTATGGGAACCTACCTACCTAACGACTCTTTAGTAAAGTTTACTGATATTACAATAAGTTACACCTAGTATAATTTTTATTGTATTTATTGTACACATTAGCGACCCACCATGGCTTCGCACGGGTAGTTAAATAGAAAGATACATTACTACTTTACAATTAGAACATAACAACAAGTCCTCATGAAACTATTTAGTTGAATAAGAATGTCATCATCTTTAGCTTCTCTACCCAGACGCGCTTTGATTGACTAATCAAAAAACGGTTATTGTGACTTAACTATAATTGTGAGACATATAGCTTCGCGAACTTTTTTCATGTATGATCAATAATTTTCGTAGTTCGCGGCAATTAAATACGTTTGCAGACAAATTTTGATATCTTGGGTTATACACCTAGTCGGGCCATAAGTTCTGTTGCAAATGAATGTGAATTTATTTTTTTATGAAGTAATGTCTCTTCTTCTTAAAACTTGTATATGCCAGAGAAAATCTTAATGAATCTTATATATGCCAGAGACTTCCATAAGTATTTAAGAAAGTCTCTGCAAATAATAAAAAAAAAATGATTCTGATTGAAATGGCCACCTTTGGCTTTGATACAGATCTTTAATCTGTCTGGCCACGAATCTAAGGATTTACGTACTGTTTCCATGGGTATATTAGTCACTGCTTGCTCCAGAGATTTCTTAAGAGACACAATGTTGGCGTGTCATTTCGAGCAGGCCATGTCCTCTAAAACTGACCATAATTTGTAATCTAATGGGTTCAGATCTGGGCTAGACGAGGGCCAGTCTTCAGCTATTATAAAGTCCGGATTCAGGCTAGTTCGTGCCTTGTGACCAGGTGCAGAGTCCTGCTGGAAAGTCCACGGTACATTTTTAAAAAGTGTATTACTGAGAGGTTTCACAACACGATCCAAAACAGGCTCTTGATACACTTTAGCTGAAGTCTTCACTCCTTTTTCACAAAGATGAAGCTTTGTGACTCCTCCCCCCAACAAACCATTACAGACGCAGGATGATGATCACGTTATACCTTTGGGCGACCACATGGGCGGCTTCTATAAAACTGTGTGCGTACACTTTGTCATTTTGCTTGTTATAGTGCTCTTCAATCGTGAAATTTTTTTCATCAGTAATGAGGATATTTCTGTGCCTGCATATCGGGACAGAAGGCGATTTGATCGATCCACTCTCTTCAACTATAGAGATTGATTTAGGGCATGTTCTGTATATCAACGATAAGCGCCGAGCATCTTGTTTCATTATACGCGACAGAGTTCTAGCGAAAATGTTCATTTCTCGCGATAAGATTTTGTTTTTTGGGGTCGGTACCAGAAGCGTGCACGCCGCGACCCTGCCAGTCCAACACTTGGACTGCAATTCTGGACCCAAACCGCACAGACGCGCGGATTAGGGCGTCCCCCGGAGGCGACGCGTACCAATCCGCCCCCGTCGGTGCGAAATCTAGAGCATGCGGCGGTGGGGGCCGCCACCCACCACGCAACGCCCATCCCGGCGGGTCGAGGAGAGCTGAGTGTCGTATAGGCACATGGAATGTGAGAGGTGGTCTAAGAGATAAGATGAATGAGTTGATAGATATAATGAACATGAGACGCCTAGATGCTTTGTGTGTGTCAGAGACCAAGCGAAAGGGAAGCGACACCGAAGGTCTGCCCGGTGGCACGATGGCCCTGTGGTCCGGGGTGGACCAGGACGTTCATGCCAGCGCTGGCGTAGGTGTCGTGCTTTCATCTCGCTTGGCCGCTGAAAGATTACGATTTAGTAGATCCAAGACTTCTCTGGGTTAAGATAAAACTGCGGATTACGCGAGTGTTTTTAGTTGCAGCATATGCTCCTGTGAGCTCTGCTGATCCCCAGACTGTAAGGGGTATTCTGGATTTGGCCGAAGCGAATAAACGGATAATTATGTGTGGTGATCTGAATGGATGGGTTGGAACCAAGCGAAGCAGTTATGAGGCTGTACTTGGTCCATACGGAGATAAGAAAGTGAACGATGCTGGTAAGTTACTTTTAGACGTATGTATGGAACGAAACCTCCTTGTGTCGAACACGCTCTTCCATCACAAGGATATTCACATTCAGGATATTCAATTGATATACTTACACGAATTTGAACTAATTTTTATTTCGTATAAAATTATTTGACTTAATATTCATTTCACATTAAAAGTACACACATCAAAAGTGTCTAGGGATCAACATATATTTTTGCAATAACTTTTCTCCTGATTGATATTAATTAAAATTTTCTTTAAGGATTCATCAAATAAAGTGTTTTCGTTTGTCTACAGTAACGATAAACCAAGTCACCTTTGCATTAATAAAGAAATTTGCCATTTTCATAATAAAGGGATTTTTGACATTTGAACCACTAACATTAAAGTTCGAAAAAAAGACTGAAATAACAGTTTTCTTTAAAATTTTATTGGGAACTTAAACAATTAATAATCCGTGTTTCTACCGCGAACACTAACAACACAAGAACATCGGTTTGGCATACTCAAAATGAGTTCATCCAAATCACGCTGTGGAATGGCCGCCCATGTTCGTTGCAACAACAAAAAAAGGTCTTCTTGCGACTGGATACCCTCCATATTCGGCAGAGCTCTTCTCTGTAGCATATCCCATGCATGCTCAATCGGGTTCAAGTCTGGCGACTGAGCAGGCCAGGGCATGACATTGATGTTAGCTGCGGCGAGAGTCTGTCTTACAACTCTTGCGGTGTGCGGTCGTGCATTATCATGCATTAACTGAAATAAGGGACCGATTTGCACTTATAGAGGAACGATGACGTCTGATACAATCGTCTCAGCATAAATTTGAGCGTTGAGGTTGCCTCTGATCCAAATCAACTCAGTTCTTCCGCCGATCCAAATACCCGCCCATACCATGATGGTTCCACCACTATAAGGATGGACTTCCTGGCAGGATTTTAATCGCTGTTGGCGTCCAGGGGTTCTCCAGTGTCGTATACGTCTTGTATCCGGTCTCATACCAAAACGAGACTCATCAGAAAAGCACACGAAACGCCATTGTTCTTCTGCCCAATTTCTGTGTTCAAGAGCCCATTGATATCGAATCCTACGATTGTGCATTGCTATAGGTGGTACCCTTATGGTCTTCGGGAATGAAGGTTCACTTCATGCAAGCGGTTTCTGACTGTTTGGTCGCTAATTAAGTTCCCTGAAGAGTGATGAAGCGTCACGGCTAACATCATGGCGGTTATTGTTGGAGCTCTTCGAGTTGTGATTTGAATGTATCGGTCTTGTCTCCGTGTGGTGCAGCGATACCGTCCTCCATGGCGCTCAGCCACGGTACCAGTGCTTCGGTAACGTGTCCAAAGTCGACTGATAACACTCTGACTTGTATTCAGAGCTAAAGCCACAGTACGTTGCCGGGAACCAGCTTCTATCATTCCCACGTGTTGTTAGTGTTCGCGGTAAAAACACGGATTATTAATTGTTTAAGTTACCCAATAAAATTTTAAAGAAAACTGTTATTTCAGTCTTTTTTTCGAACTTTAATGTTAGTGATTCAAATGTCAAAAATCCCTTTATTATGAAAATGGCAAATTTCTTTATTAATGCAAAGGTGACTTGGTTTATCGTTACTGTAGACAAACGAAAACACTTTATTTGATGAATCCTTAAAGAAAATTTTAATTAATATCAATCAGGAGAAAAGTTATTGCAAAAATATATGTTGATCCCTAGACACTTTTGATGTGTGTATGATTGACCTAATGTTTATTTAGCGTAAATTATTGCAAGATGTTTTATTTTCTAAAAAAATATTTCCCATTTTATAAAAAGACAACATTTCAAATAGCAAATAATTAAAATTCATAAAACCTGACAAACCTAACCTCCCTCCGCGGATAGTTTTTTTTTGTATCATTGTTACTTTCGTCCTAAACTTGAGTTCGCTCGCTCGTGTTTTGGTCACAAGGTGACCTAACGAACCTAACCTACCCTACGCGGCAAAGTTGTTTTTGTGTCTTTGTTTCTTTCGCCCTAAACTTGAGTTCACTCGCTCGCTCGTGTTTTGGTCGCAAAGTACCCTAACCATTTTTTTTTTTTGTGACGCGAGGAAAAATGCGTTACGCACACCACCGGTGAAGCCTGGGTGGCCACCGGCGGTAGTGTGGGACTCCCCGTCGGCTGCCCGACGGTATACCTACTAAACAACCCCGCGAATTGCCATCGGCCGCGTTGGTGTGGTGCCCCGGATCTGTCAGCAACAGGGCACCACTGCGACTGGCCAGCTCCTCAAAAGGGGCCGGACTTCTCTCTAATAAATTAACTATTAACAATGTAAATAGTATTCTGTCTGCCTCTCTGACTTCACCCATGCAACAATCTTTTGATATACTCAGCTAAAATCATATATATCAAATTGAGTCTTTCAAATGCAATACCATGCCGATACGGGAGTTCTCAATTAGAATAATAAATTAAAATGATACTGTATTTCTTGAAATGGCATTATGTTCCAAATTACAGTGAGGCTCATATTTAATAATTTATCTACCTATTTATAATTTCACTCTAAATCCTTTCCGGAGCAGGCAGAGAAAACTGAGCGCCACATGACTCGGTCCTTGGACACCTCACTGGCTTCTTTAACATTCATAGCTCTTCTCATGCACACTGTAATCTCTGACTCGGCTGCTGCGATCGTCCTCGCGATACCTTGAAGACGCTACGTTGTAGCATGTTATTCTAACGACTAACATATACAGCGCCTGAGGATGCCTCGTGGAGAGGCGAAACACTTGTCGCAGCGACGACCAGAGTAGTAATGGCAGTGACAGTGGCGGGTGCGTGTGGTCTTTTACTTCATAATTATGCAGTTATAAAAAAATTATATATTATTATTATATTATTATTTAAATCATGGGATTTAAAAGTTATGGGGTCAAATAATCAAAAATCATCTTTGAAGTTGTATTGAAGTGTACTTCGGCTGCGATAATGTTATTAATGGAACATAATTATGGTAAACCGGCTACAAAAAAAACTTCATGTGGATGATGGATGATGAGGATGTGCTACAACGTTATTGATAAAAGAATCTAAATCAATTCAATATTAATACATTTAAGTTACTTGCTTACGAGACAGATATGTAATATTTTTTAATATATTTTTTTATTGATAGCGTAATAAATGAATATTGTATTTTACCACATACATGATAGTACTTCTATATTGATAAATAAAGCAATTCATGCGAAATTATTCCCTAACCATTCCAAAATATTCAAAAATGCACAACGTTAATGTTCAAGTTTTCACTTCTGCCGGCACTCCCGGAGTGCCACCCGTTTTTAAAGTGAAAACTTCTTTAGCGGCGTTGTGCACTTTTTGGGATGAGTAAAAAATGCTAAACTCGCGTCAGGACACGTGACCCTGACCGTAAGATTTTGTTGAGAATTAGAACTTAAGTTCGCTGCAGCGCTAAAACATTAGTTACCTACCTCTAATTAAACAATTAAAACATGAAGCGCTAGATCGTTTATAGGGCTTATTTTCTCGCGACCAAAACGTTGTAAACGCGATGACATTGTTGGCGTTTACGCGTTTCGTTCAACGTAGTCAAAGTCAAAATCTTTTTATTCCGTAAAAATGGCTACATTTGTTTGGAATCGTCACAATTTTTTTCCCTACCGTGCAGTTCATGACTAGGTGAGCACTGATAAAAATACTGCCAAAAAACTCAGGCATCCCTCTTTTGGTATCCAAACAAATTTACATAATTTATTAATTACATTATAATTGGATCGACTCAATCCCAGGCATTTTTATCATTAATATAGTCAGATACTTTATAATATGCCCTGCTACACAATTTGGCTTTAATAGTAGTAGTAGTTTATCAACATTTTGGTTTAAGCGGCGCGGTGTGTTTGAGTTTTAGAGATTGGCGATGATGATGCAGGTAATGATGATGGTGAAATTATGGATGAAAGTTGATTTTTCTGAGGGATATACTTTTTAATGTAAAATAATTGTAATAGTTCTGAAGTGTTAAATTTTTAATGTAATATAAATTGTCATGTTTGTGTACGATAGCGCAATAAATGAATATTGTATTTTACCTCATACATGATAGTACTTTTATACAGATAAATAAAGCAATTCATGTGAAATTATTCCTTAACCATTCCAAAATATTCAAAAATGCACAAGGTTAATGTTCAAGTTTTCACTTCTGCCGGCACTCCCGGAGTGCAACCGGTTTTTAGGGTTCCGTACCCAAAGGGTAAAACGGAACCCTATTACTGAGGCTCCGCTGTCCGTCCGTCCGTCCGTCCGTCCGTCCGTCCGTCCGTCTGTCACCAGGCTGTATCTCATGAACCGTGATAGTTAGACAGTTGAAATTTTCACAGATGATGTATTTCTGTTGCCGCTATAACAACAAATACTAAAAAATAGAATAAAATAAATATTTAAGGGGGCTCCCATACAACAAACGTGATTTTTTTTTGCTGTTCTTATAGATAATGGTACGGAACCCTTCGTGCGCGAGTCCGACTCGCACTTGGCCGATTTTTTAGGGTTCCGTACCCAAAGGGTAAAACGGAACCCTATTACTGAGGCTCCGCTGTCCGTCCGTCCGTCCGTCCGTCCGTCTGTCACCAGGCTGTATCTCATGAACCGTGATAGTTAGACAGTTGAAATTTTCACAGATGATGTATTTCTATTGCCGCTATAACAACAAATACTACAAAATAGAATAAAGTAATTATTTAAGGGGGCTCCCATACAATAAACGTGATTTTTTACCGTTTTTATAGATAATGGTACGGAACCCTTCGTGCGCGAGTCCGACTCGCACTTGGCCGATTTTTTTTTATACTACGTCGTGAGGCATACGAGCATACGGCCCACCTGATGTAAAGCGGGTACCGTAGCCTATTAACGCTTGCTATATATAAAGTATCCCTCGCGTGATACCTCCTCTGCTGCTTACACAGCAACTCTTTGGGAGCTTACTGGTGACGCACACGCAGGAACACAACAACCCTCTAGGGAGTTGTTATTGTGGCTGCGGTTTTCTGTGAGGTGGAGGTACTTCCCCAGATGGGCTGCTTTGATGCGCCCTACCTCTCTTAAAGAATAAATTTAATTAAATAAATTAATAATCTTTAAATCAGAGAATGTGTTTAGCACACAGTCGCGATGTTATTGTTGTAAAAGGGAAAACCATTTATATATATATATATTGATTCACCACCTACTCAATGTTATACACAAGATTTTGAAAATCCAGATTGTTATTTCGTCTTTTAGTAAACACGGTTAATGAATTAATATAATATAAGAAAGAATAAAAATAATTTAAAAATACGGTTAACCAATACCTACTGAGAAGTAGCCCATAGAATTTATATTTTTAACTAGCTGGTCCAGCGAACTTCGTACCGCCTCACAATCAATAAATTGTGTGTTAACTTATTAGGTGGTATAAATTCTGTTTTTTATTAAGACAAAATGAGTAGTCAAAATTAATTAAGTATCATAAATATTCAAAAATATAAATGAGAAGTATTTTAATTATATTATAACTAATGTAATTCACATGGCGGCAAATCATTAGCTTTAAATAAGCAAACGAAATTAATCGCGTACCATTGTTGTACTACTTTATATTAAGCTGTTTGTTGGATCGGTTGCATTCGATTTCCTTCGTTGAATTGACTGCCGAGCTAACCTACAGTTGTAAATTGTGAGGAGGGCAGTCTGGCTGATCCAATGAGTTTGAATATTCAGTTGTATAGGTGGTTGCTTCGTCTTGGTTTGTTACATAGTCTGTAGTTTTGTAGGAATGCAGTAGACCAACGATTTAATTTTGAATTCTGAAGTTTAAATGTTCTACATTTTTATTCTTTGCCGCAAGAATTACTCGTTCACTCAACCAATTGTGATTTCCGTGGTGATCCAAGATGCTCGGTAACACTTTGTTGATGAGCTCGTCCTTCATTGAGAAGAAATTGCAAAATTCGGTGGAAAAAACTCAATTCGTTAGATTAGTCGACAGGAATACGACCATTACCGACAGTCAGTAATTGCTTGGGGAAACCTACAACAGATAGATCGTTTAGCAATTCAACTCGCATGTTTGGCGTCAGCTGAATTTTCGTCTCATAGCGCCACAGAGACGATGATTTAAGGCAAGCGTTTATTTCAACGGCAGCGGTCGATATAGAAATGGCTGGTAATATGTGGCGTAAATAATAGCGCCTCCAAAACATCTCGACTCATTGCCCAGATCGTTAGATACGCTTTCAATACGCGTTTATGCGCCATTGTGTATTTATCCCTGATGATGATTTTACTTGATACGAAAACTTTGGTCCTTGTTGTGTGTTTTGCAATGTTGGATGACGGTTTTTCAGTCGTTTGAAGGTTTAACGGTAATTTCAACACTGCATGAGATGTTCTGTGTCCTTTTAGTAACATGACCGCTATCCCAGAAGAAGCAACTGCAATTTCGAACATCTTGCGAAAAGTGGTCAAATTCAATGCCTGTCTGCCTAGTTCCACCGAGCGCATCGAGGAAAAATAAACCATTTGTATCATCAATTGCCTTCGTTAACATGGCACATTTCCTTCTGTTGGGGGTTCAAGTTCAGTGGTACGTTCCCTCCAACCGATTGGTTCAATGCATTTCAAACATATTCACGTTTATATTCCAATTCTCGACTAAAAGTGACGCTCATTCCTTTTCATTGGTAGTAGCATTCTTAACTTCACTAACACATGATGTACCACGTCACGTGTCTTCGATTAAAAGCAAAGCCGGTTTATGTATCTCTTCATTCACTTCGAGTTCGGGATTTCCTGAACTGACACGAATTCGATGTAAAATATCTTATGACATTCCCACATAATATATGTTTGTGCACCACTATTCATGTGGTTTCCGTGGGGAGTACTTGGAAATATAGCATCGGCTTCAACTATTATCATGTCCCAATGAGTATCGTTTTCAAGCAAATTGAGCAGTTGACATGAACCTTGAAAAATTGGGCACACTACAACATTCGTTTAAATGAATCGCCTTGGCAAATCGAAAAGAAACTTGTTAATGTCGCTGGAGGTGTTTCAGTTCTCACCAAGACGAACAAAAAAAATATACATTGGAATTTGTCAATTCATTCTTGAAAGATCATAAATAAGAATTGCATATAAAATGTATGAGAAAATGAATTTTATTCATTTATTTTTTCCATATTTTAATAGCGTTTCTGCTATTCGGGGCGCCGACAAATCCAACAAAACAAAGATCATAAAATCGGTTCATTTTATGATCTTTGTTTTTCGATAACGATATGTATAATATAAAGATATATAATGTATATTATAAATAAGTATAATGATAAAGAAAAAAATTTTTTGATAATGATGATAAATCATAACACTGACTGATTATTCGTTATACAGAATAATTATATTCGTAATGATTTTACATTTCATATTCTATCATTTTCCTTGAACGCCTATTGGCAAATTTATATTCTGTTCAATACTATATTCTATATAATATTATGATTATAAGGTGCAAACGAACAATCTTTACAACTGCGTTTGAATAAAATAATTCAAGCATTCTATTCCATAACATTTAAAAAAGGCGATTAATGGGGCGATTAGCACATTTCTCACTTGGAAACAGTAACAAAGTTATCTACTGAATTCTTAAAATATCTTTCCAAGCAATTAATACTTTATTGCTAAATACTTTGTAGATAAAGAATTTCTAATAAAGAAACTATTTATGAAGTTGTAAGTATAAAGTATATAAAACGAACGAAGACTACATGTTCAACCGATTCAGTGTTGACTGTATTTATCGATACGAATGAAGCTTTAAATAAATATTTGCAAAAAACTTAATTAAATTCTTCGAAATACATTTTATATTTTCGATATTACTTCCAATCTAACGGTAGTAATACAGGGGTACCTGTTGTAATTTTGTCTTATAGAATTCACATATTAAAAAAAACAACGTATAAGACTCGAGTATTCAATGTTATTAGGTTATATATTATTATATTTAACGTCCTATAAATTACATACAAATATTATTAACCCAGGATGATGATTACGACTTAATTAATTATATTATTATCTCTCCACTCACGGGTATTAATCCCGGTCATTTGATAGGCGTGCGCGAGGATAAGGATCCAACGCGTAGAGGCCTCTTCGAAAAGACTGTATGTAATGTTGTACACCCGCTGTGACCCGCTCCAGGGAATATTAATGGGACAATATGCCAATGAATAGGTCACGGCAGGTATTGGGACTCTTATAAATATGACGGAAAAAAGTGGGCTATTAAAATGAGATTTGGAGGTATTATTAGAACCGGGCTATTGCAGAAGAGGGACGGACGCCTGCCATAACTATCATATCTGATGTTACCTTCGGCAGGCGGTGGCTCGCCACTCACTAGATGGACCCCCGAAATGCCAGAGACAGTCGGCCGGGGGCAACACCGATGTGAGTGACTCAGGGGTGTCGAGAGGTGTGCTGCGCTTTCTCAGAAGTTACTGGCGGCGTTATGCCCTTTAACACTTCCACCCCTGGAGCATATCACCTGCTAGAGCAATATACTCTATCGACTCCTCTCTGGACGGCCAATGAAGGCAAGCCAGAGCTGAGAGTCCTACTAGGATTTCCACTCCGACCGACGAAGACACTCCGGAGACGAAGTCCCAGATCGACTCTCTGGAGCAATCGGGTACCCGTGGTGTCGTTACACACCAACAGCTCGCCACAAGCTGCCCTGCGGGCATATATGTATATGTAGTAAAAGAAAATAATGTTCCTCATCGTATTATAACGCATACATAAAAAAATACTGATTGAAGATTCGAATGAAGTTAACACTTACATATACATACAAATTAGTTTCTATATATTTTTTTTTAAATTTTAGAAATTAATTTGTAAACCTAATATGTAACTAAAATAAATATCAATTTTTTTTACACCACTAAGGTGGTAATCAAGCATGCGGCCTGCCTGATGGTAAACCTTCACCGTAACCTATGGATATTTGCAATACCAGGGGTGTCACTCATGCGTTGCCGACCCTCTAAAAATCTCTTCACGCATTTCTTGAAGAATTCCATGCTGTAGTCCCTTGGAAAAACCTCGGCTGGGAGCTCATTCCACAGCTTGAGAGTTGAAGAGAGAAGAAAACTTTTCTGGAACCGCACAGTGCGCGACCATTGCGGCTCCAGCGTGTGAGGGTGAACTCCCCGCCGTCAGTTTCACTACACTTTATGATTCTTTCGTCTAAGTCATAACCAAATTAATAAAATATGTAAATAAATAAAATATTTCAGCCAAAGTTAATACCTAATATCAGCGCTCCAAACAAAATACCTACCTAATTTAGAAATACCCACTCTCTCTTTTACCTACATATGATGAAAATCCG
Organism: Pyralis farinalis; assembly: GCA_947507595.1. NCBI lineage: Eukaryota > Metazoa > Arthropoda > Insecta > Lepidoptera > Pyralidae > Pyralis > Pyralis farinalis. The sequence goes on along the minus strand of OX382259.1, from coordinate 19,527,441 downwards.
CTACGCGAGAAAATAGATATAATGGATAAGAAGATATTATTGTAAACCAAGATTATACTGGAAATTATTATTGAGTCTTCTATCGAAGTTACTCGTACCATCATACGGGCTGCCCGAGGGTTTGTGCAAATGGGTCGCCAGCTTTTTATCCAACAGATGCATAAAAGCCGTGGTTGTCGGTGGATGCTCCGATAGTATGGATATCAATGCTGGCGTCCCTCAGGGTTCTGTACTATCTCCGACGCTGTTTCTGCTGCATATCAAGGATATGTTGTCAATTGATGGCATTCATTGTTTAACAGCACCGGGGACACTTATTATACAGGCCGTGCAAACATCCCTCGTTCCCTTGTGGAGGAAAGCCGCGATAAACTTGTATCTGAAATGGATGGTACTCTGCCTAAAGTATCTGACTGGGGGCGGCCTAACTTGGTCGAATTCAACCCCAAGAATACACAAGTTTGCGCGTTCACCGCTAAGAAAACTCCATTTGCTGTGGTTCCTAAATTCCAGAACACACCTCTTACCGTCACTAAAAGTATTAGGATGCTTGGCGTCGAGATCTCCAGTGATGTGCAATATCGAAATCACCTGGAGGAGAAGGTCAAGCTGGCGTCCAAAAAACTTGGTGTGCTCAACAGGGCTAAGCAGTACTTCAGTGCGGGGCAAAGACTTATATTATATAAGTCTCAATTCAGACTGCATTTGGAGTACTGCAGTGACCTTTGGGCGGGAGCACCTGGATACCAGCTTGGACCGTGTGATACGATTCAGAGACGAGCTGTGATAATTGTCGATAATCCTAAGCTTACACACGGCATTGAACCTTTAAGTTTAAGGAGAGATTTTGCCTCCCTTTGTGTGTTCTTCCGATTGTACAATGGGTTGTGTTCTGAAGAGTTGTTCGAAATGATGCCGACAGCTACTTTTTATAACCGCACCGCTCGCCGACGGCGGGGAGTTCACCCTCACACGCTGGAACCGCAATGGTCGCGTACTGTGCGGTTCCAGAGAAGTTTTCTTCCGAGAACTCTCAAGCTGTGGAATGAGCTCCCAAGGTTTTTCCAAGGGACTACATGGACTGCATGGAGTTCTTCAAGAAATGCGTGAAGAGGTTTCTTAGAAGGTCGGCAACGCATGAGTGACGCCCCTGGTGTTGCAAATGTCCAAAGGCTACGGTGACTGTTTAACATCAAGCAGACCGTATGCTTGATTGCCACCTTAGTGGTATAAAAAAAAATGGGAAAAGGAAAACCTATGAACCAGCGAGCGTGCATGAAAATCGCTATAAATGGTCAAGAAACGAGTGAGATGTGAAAGGTGTCATAAGGCGCTCGGTTCGCTCTGCCTATCCCGCAAGACACTTTGTATGAAGATTTAGATAGGCCATGCAACATTTAGGCGTAACCTTCAGATAAGGTTACGGTTACCTCTCAGTATATTTATGAGAACATAATGTATGCTCGTGATTCATTTTCAAAGTTTTGTGAAAATCTCAGAAGCAGGAATAGACTGCATACATCAGCTTACTAACAAGTAAATCTTTTATTGTAAATTGTATTCGATTCTATAATAAATTGCCTGAGACAGTTCTGTCCTTGCCTGACATGTTCAAAAGGTACATCGAAAATACTCTGTGTAAGAAGGGTTATTACAGAATCGAAGAATATCTAACTGACAGAGATGTCTGGAAATGATTCAACACATGTGTTAATATATCTTTAATTATACCACTTGATATCACTATATGTACACTCACATATATTTATTGTAATATACTCGTATATTGACCATGAGAAAAAGATCCATATTGGCAACTTTCTTTTGGCATTTCTTCTTGGCCAATGGTCATTTTTGAAATGCTGGTAGATTAAAAAAGCGAGATTAAAACAAAAAAATATGATCTAATTTAAAGAATGTAAGACATGTCTAAGTGACCGTAAGGGCCTAATGGCAAATAAAGGATTCATTTTTTTTAATGTGTATTGTCATTAAGTAAATCAATTTTAAGTCTTCTAATGCGCAACTTCGGAAAACCATAACAAAGAAAAGCCGCTAAAATATTTTTTAATACTGTGTCCACAAAATTTAAATCGAGCGCAGGCATGTTGTATTGATATACTTTTGAAGTTTGAAAACGTAAATTAAAACAGGAACAAACCTGAAGGGTTTTTCCTGTTAATTGTTCCTGTTTGACCCAAGCGAGAGTTTCCGTCCGTCACAACTACAAATCACACAAACTACGCTGAGTTGCCGCCCCTGTCAGATCAACGGCTTCTCTGTTTTACCTTCAACACACTTTAAATATAGGTAAATCAAAAATGGAAATTGTTTATATGCACAATAGAAAATGCGAAAAATAGAATATTGTATGTATGTAAATTCTCACGCCAAGTCCATTGCGGGGTAAGCAGAGAAAACAGAGCGCCATAAGACGCGGTCTTTACACACTTCACTCGCTTCTCTAAACTTCATAGCTCTTTTCATGCATGCTGTTCTTAGGGCTTCTGACATCAAACAGACTATTGGATTTGTTTATTAGATGTCGGTGAATAGTAACTTCAAGCTCATGATTATTAAACCAAAAACTCTATTTAACTAATAGGCGTTTGATATATCTGTATTTGTTAAGACATAGTTAATAAACAGAGCTATATCCAGCATAGGCTGGGAAAATATTATTATTAAGCAAAAAGTCTGTTGTCGGAATTCCTTATAAACTTGTATAATATTACGTTCTAAATAATATAAACTGGAAGAAAATATTATTTGCTGACGGGACTTCTTAAGTTATAATGTGGCTCACTGGTGTGAAAATATTGATAAATGAGAACAGCATTTCTAAGCTGGTTGACATGTAATAATATTTTTTGGAATAATGTCTTAATCTTAGAACTAAATTTAGTATTCTAAATGTAAGTTACATTACTACCACGTACCAAGTTTTTTATTGAGAATAATAAATTATAATTTGTTAATGATACTATAATTCTTGGAATTCCAGTAGACTACGAACTGCAGTGGAGCCCCACATAAACTTGCCAGTAAGCCCAGGGAATGACTCAGGGAATTATGCAAATAAATAAGTACCCTCAGTGTTACCTCTCTGTTTATTTATGATTCTTCTTTATTTTTTAAACCTTACCTACGGTAATGAAAATAATCATGAAAGTCAGACACTAATACAGACTGAAAGCTGCTATGCTCTAGCGTGTCCTTCTATTAGCATCACACATTTGTTCGATTATTTATTCGATAAATGTGTAAAATATTTTATAGCTCTGTTGTAAACAATAATGACAAGAAAATACCTTTCGTGAAATAGCAAACATTTTATGGTCGTACTAATCACTGTTACTATATAATCGCGAATAATTGAAAGTCAATTTCATAACATAGTAAACTATTGCTGTAAACAAAGAACTTTTCTTCACACAGTTCAAATATATGTGAACCATATACCCATAATTCACATTTTTTTTTTTTAATAATAACGTATTAATTAAAAAATCAGATTCTCTCAGCAAAATGATCCGGTTTTCTATCTTCCTTATTAGTGTATTTATAAGTGGTAAGGCAGCAAGTGATTTAATGAGATTTTATAGAATTAGTAATGAATATTATTATCTTGTTTACAGAAATTATCCCAGGAAGTTTCACGTACCATTTTTTGGAGGTATGTAAAATTATATAATATAAAACTGAAACAGTTACGAGTATAAGTGCACGCCCGTGACTATTCGTCCGTCTGTCACAGACATATATTTAGTAATTTCTTACACTATACACTGTCCATCTTATAAATTTTAATCTTTTGGCAGGTAATCATTTTAACGAGTCAAAAAGAGACGGATAACTATCAAAAATTGCATATCTCTCAAATCGGAAGGAGGTAGAATGATATGTCAAAAGTAGCTTAATAAATTGGATGCAGTATAGTAAATACTAAGTTTCTGGTTACCTTGGTTATCTGTAAAATTAAGCAACATGGTTACTTGAAATTTCACCTTAATAACGCGAGTGTGATCGCTTGTTAATATTTGGTTACAAGGAATATTTCACATGCTACGAATTGTGTCCATTATAAGTTCAGTGTTCTTAACTCCGGTAAAAATGTGACAAAAACGGGAAGCCGATTACTCAATCAACATCCCTAGGAGACTAGAGATAAAATTAGATTTTAACAGGCTTAGCAGATATTCAGAAACACTGCCAGTTTTTTGACAAAACATTATTAAAAATGTTATATTATGTTATAAAAAAAGGATGTGTACTTATGTACTCAAGTAAGTAGTTATACTTCTTTGGGGCAACAAAAATAGCAGCAAAAAATTAATCTCGTGTGCCAGCCAGTTTGTAAAATAAAACGATAATATCATTGACTGCCGCATAATTTAAAGACACATACACACATAAATTGATATATAAATATATTTTGTACTGATATAAAACACGTGTTGTAGATTCATAAATAAATACTTTCGGTTTTGTACATTTGTTTCGTAATTCTTTGTTCCTGCACTATTTCTACGTGTCCGAACCAACGGAAACTGCCTCTTCCTATTTTAACACAGACACTCTCTTTAAGACCAACTGTTTTAACTTCATCACTGCGAACGCGGTCTACAAGCGTTACGCCAAAAATTTTGCACAACGCTCGAATTTCGACCGCATTTTTCCTATTTTTATGCTCTGTCTGACATACTCATGAGGAGCCAGTTCATCTCGGGATGTCATGTGATGTCAGGAGTCATAGAAACCGACAAGCGTACGTCATAAGAGCTACGAATGTTCAAGAAGCGAGTGAGGTATTTAAGGGCTGAGTCAGGTGGTGCTCGGTTCTCACTGCCTACCTCGCAAGGTATTTGATAATAGTTACATAAGTAGATAGATAGACAGATGTACACTTTTGCAGCTAGCTAAAACCCGCATAAAGGGTCATAAAACAGACAAAAACTATATAATATGAAAAAGAAGAAAGACCACTCTGCCTCCTGTCGGCGGAGTAGAGAAGGGAGAGTGGTCACATAGACTTTGTGACAACTCATTATAACTATGTTTTATATAGACTTGAAGAATATAAACATTGATACGCCACTTTTCTTATAGCGATCGGAAGGATACAGAGGACAAGCTAGTTTGGCGCTTTACTACGAATGCTTTTGTCCAGGCTGTAAACAACTTGAAACGACTGAATTTAAAACCGTGGTGACACAATTGGGATCTTACTTGAACGTTAATGTTTACCCGTACGGTAACGCTAAGGTTAGTATTTCTCATATTAGTGTTATACTTAGTGGTAAATGTCATTGCAATTTCAAATTTCTAATCCTCACTCAACGTATTGAATTATTTGATTCTTCAGCTATCAAGCGGTGTAATTAAATTTTGGATGTAAACGATAGATATGTAGCTACAACACCAAACTCTATCCCCCGATTTTGTTATCATCATTTTTCTGAATTGCCTTCCACCGTGGAAGCATTTGACGAGCTCGGTGGTGCAGCGACTAATAACGCGACTTTGACACCGACGTGCGTGGGTTCGATCCCCACACGGGACAAACATTTGTGTGCATGAACATGTTTGTTTGTTATCAGAAGAGGTAGCATAGCGCTAGTGACACTTTATGTATTACAAGTTCATAGGCTACGGTAACCGCTTAATATCAGACGAGCCGTATGCTTGTGTACGTCCCGACGTTGTACAAAAAAAACGAAATTTAAAGACATACTGAGACATCAAAAACGGTTTCTTCTCCTACTGACTGAGAGCTAAGAGAGATGGCCTTTATGGAGTTGTTTGAGTTTTAATCTATTTGTGCGATATAGAAAATAGACTAGGTACGGTGAGCTACTAGCACTCATCAAATAAAGATTGTTTGTTCAAAGGGCGTAAGTGGCTCTGTCTAAAACGTTAAACGCTTTAAGATATTCTAGTTTTATTTTAGACAAACATTGACCCCAACGGTGAGGTGACATTTGAGTGCCAGCACGGACCCGATGAATGCTATGGAAACAAAATACATGCTTGTGCCATAGACTACTTCGGAAATATCACCAGAGCTATTCTATTCAACAGTTGTCTGATGGATTCAGATAATAGTGACAATGGATCAAACGACGCTGCAACGCAAAAGGTATGGTTCAAATTCTATAAGTGTAATCGACCTCAATTTTATATATAGGATATTGAAAATCTATGAAATTTAGGAAAGAAAATTTTATTTATTATGAATATTAAATAAAAGAATAATTTTCCTACAGTGTATGTATAATATAATATAATATTATATATCTATACAGATAAATAAAATTGGAGTGTCTGTTTGTAATATTAAAATAACCGCTTTTTACTAAATGCATATGGATGTATACACGGTACATATACCAAAATGAATATTTTTACAATTTTTGTCTGTCTGTCTGACTATTTGTTCCGGCTAATCTCTGAAACGGCTGGACCGATTTTGACGGGACTTATGGCAGATATCTGATATAATAAGGAGTAACATAGGCTACTATAATTTTAGAATTTTTTATTAATATAAATAAATAATAAGAAAATAACTATTCCGGACGGACGAAGATTCATGGACAAAGTACATAATACATATCTATTAATATTTTGCTGATCGCTCTATTTTACTCTGCTTATTTAGGTACTTAATTAGGTAATTATTTAATTATATTAATTAATTAATTAGGCGCTCGGTTCTCTCTGCCTACCCCGTAAGGGATTTGGCGTGAATTTATAGACAAATTAATTAGGTAATCAAATCAAATAAATAAAATTATAATTGAACAATAACTTTTTTGTTAAATTCCGCGCGGACGAAGTCGCGGGCACAGCTAGTTTATAATACATATAATATAATACCTATGGAAAATTATTTAATATCAAATATGAGCCAGCTTAATTGAGCATAAGCGATGAAAATTTAAAGCAATCGATGAAACTAAGAGAGGTAGGGCGCATCAAAGCAGCCCCTCTGAGGAAGTACCTCCACCTCACAAAAAACTGCAGCCAAATAACTACTTAAAGGGTTGTTGTGTTCCTCCGTATGAGTGAGGTCACCAGTAAGCTCCCAAGGAGTTACTGTGTAAGCAGCAGAGGAGGCATCGCGCGAGTGATACTTAATATATCGCAAGTGTTAATAGGCTACAGCTTTACTTCAGGTGGGCCGTATGCTTGTATGCCTCCCGACGTAGTATAAAAAAAAAAAACCACCAATTCGTCCTTCTGTCCGCTTTGTAAAAGAGGTATTCACCTTAGTTACAAGTAGGAACATGGCAACCTTCAAAAGAGTTGCCATTTAACTGTGGATTAGAAGTTTTATCTCCTTTCCCAGTTGGGTTACTTGCGCCCTACTTCTCTTTTGCCAAAACTCGTCAGATCGGATGGCAGGATTCACCACGTGTATTAGTCTAAAAATAATGATGAGCAAATAACGTCCTTATTTACCATATCGCGTTTCATCTAATTTGGTAAACGCAGTTAAAAATAACAATTCGGATATAAAGAATAGTAAATACTAAAAAAATAGATAAACAAATCTGAGTCAGACGCAACATTTCAGTGTGGCCAGGCACAGAACGTAGACACGACAGATATACTGCAATGCGCCAAAGGGGACAAAGGAACCCAACTCCTGCAACAGTACGGAGAGGAAACTGCTAAGACTAGTCTCCAGTATGTTCCGTGGGTGATTCTCGATGGAAATCATTGGCAAGGTGACGACTTGAAGAAAGACGTATGTAAAATTTTAAATAATGAACCGCCGCCATGTTACTGAAGTTTATTCGTAGTAATTCGTGTTATTAAATCAGATATAATCAAAAAGTTGGCAACTTAGTTTCAAAATTGGACGCTGTTAAAGTGCCGAAAACATTAAAGGGATCTTTTTTTCTGTGTATTTAAAATTAAAGTGTAATCATCATATAACAAATGTTTTTCTTTTGCAAATCCTTTAGAAGAACCTCAGTGGCTGCAATTTATTTAGTTGAGGACATTGCGTTAACTCAACAGGGTAATGAGGGTTTACCATTCATCTCATTCGTGTGACGTTGGCTCATCCTATAATTAGTTGGCAAGGATTGGTTTGCAAAAGCTAAATGACGTCCACTGCTGAACATCGTCCCTTCCCCTTAGACTTCTACAGCTATTGGTCGTGTTGCTTGCATTGATCGGCTCCCTGGGATCTTTGGGAGATCGTCAGTCTATCGTTTGGGAGTCATCCTACACTACGTTTTCCTGTTCGTGGCCGCCATTCGAGAACCTCTCTGCCCTTCGGTTCATCAAGCTATGATACATAGAGCCACGTCGGTAACAGTCAATCTCACGGAGAAACTCCGAGCATGGCTCTCCCAATCGCACGCTGTGCAACCTTGACCTTCCGTAAGTGGTCCATAGTAAGCGACCACGTTTCTGTACCGTAAGTCATCACTGGCAACACACTGGATCGAAGACTTTCGTCTTGAGATATTGAGGTATTTTAAACGAGAAAGTCTTTCGCAATTTCCCAAACGATACTCACCCGACTTGAATTCGACGAGAATACTCTTTCTCGAAGTTGGACCTACCTAACTGGAGGACTTCTTCCCGCTCTTTAAACGAGTGACATTGTTGTTTTTCCTGAAATTTTTACAATTCAGTATAAAATTAGTTTTGTGTGCCAATTTCGATAGTATTTTGTAACATAAGTGCTAGTGAAATTATACAGTAATGAAAAAACTCAAATACAACACATTTATGCACATTTTGGAAGACGTGAATAAGTTCATCAAGAAAACCTTGTAAAAATCACTATCGTTTTACGGGTGGTATTTAAATTGGGTTGATTGGGTCTAGGTACCCTTCCTAAGTATTTTTTCAGCACAGCTCCTGAAGCTGGAACATAGAATTAAGATTTTCAAACGGTTCTAAACTGAAGACTTGGCTGTATGGGCTAGATCCCTTTGCCTTTCCCCTCGGGGTAAAAAGAACTACCTAACAGGACTGTTTATCCTCGGTAGACATACTTGTCAACAACTTCGAGAACCAAGCTCCCAACTGAAACTGGAGCTGGTACAACATGAAAATTCGACATAATCTTCGTTTTGTTAATCTTGAAAAGTTTTCTAACGAAGTAGTGCATGCTTTCGGAGACATGACGTCTCCCTGTCTCACGCCTATCTGCAACCTGTTTACTCTGTAATCTGTTTGCCTCTAATTCGAATTTGAATGACGGGAGAGCTGAGCCACCTACAAACACGTGTAGCTCGAAATCTCAATTGCGCAGAGATGGAGATGAGGGTGCCCCTCAGAGCAACGCACGATGTTCCACCCCGTCAGTTTGAAACATGACCCACGCAGCGAAGGGGGACGCCACCCTTTACGTATCGCCAATTCCGATGGGTTGAAAAGAGCTGAGTTCTGCGATCTCTTCTCTGCTGAGAGCTGTGAAGGCACAGACAGATAGGGAGAGTCAACATATTCTAGATATAGCTGAAGGAAATGAAGTGTTTTTGGTCCTTATGAAGATAATAGAGTGGAAGAAGCAGGTAAGCTCAATTTCTATATATTCATGGAACGAAAGCTTCTAGTGTCGAATACTTTATTCCATCATAAGGATTGTTAAGAAAAGTAGGGCGCATCAAAGCAATCCGTCTGGGGAAATACCTCCACCTCCCAGAAAACCACAGCCAAATAACAACTCCCTAGAGGGTTGTTGTGTTCCTGCGTGTGAGTGAGGTCACCAGTAAGCTCCCAAGGAGTTGCTGTGTAAGCAGCAGAGGAGGCATCGCGCGAGTGATACTTAATATATTACAAGCGTTAGTAGGCTACGGTACCCGCTTTACATCAGGTGTATGCCTCCCGAAGTAGTATAAAAAAAAACTCACACATATACATGATGACATAATGACCGCTATATCAAGCTCAAATGATCGCGTGATCGGTGATGACATGGGATGGTAGAATTACGTGGTCTCTCCGTTGGTATTCAGAAAAAAGGTATTTTCGTATGTTAATACAACCTTCGCTTACTTTGGGGCTAGATAGCGCTAATTTGTCCAACAATTTTATTTTATTTATATATTTATAGTATAAAAACGCTCAATGAACTCTGGCAAACTTTACTCAGTCACAGGAACTGCATAGGGCATTATGGCTGCGGTGTTCTGCAATATGTAGATACTTCTCCAGTCGGTGCCGCTCGCGATGTGAAGCAAGAGATCTCGCTGTACGCTATCTCCTCAATATTGGTATGAGTGCCGTTCAACATCATCTCCAGCAGGATACTACCTCTCTAATATGATAAAAGTGTCATATATTGATAAATGAGTCGACAGAAATACGTGCGGTCTATGATAACATTCTTTACTATGTAACTCATGCATAAAATAATAAACAGTAATGACTAAACCTTCTTATCATTTAGTATAACGTAGGCATCGACAGTATTCGACGGTGCCGGGAGCGTTATTAAATTATTGTCACAATGTATGTACTTTGTATTTCGTGGCTTATATGCGCTATTAATTTAGTAAGGGCACAAGACGCAGGTGAGTAATTATTATTGTTATATAAATAAATATGCAGCTGAATTCATACTGAGTCATATCATAAGCAAGATATTTTTTATTTCTTTTGTGTCTATTTACAGTAATCTATGCAAATTTATTGGAAGGTATAGAAGTGCCGATGGAGATGTTTGAAAGCAATTTATATATAATTGAAGACAAGGTAAAGCTTCTAAGACAGGTTGGATTTATTCTTTTTTCATTATTGAATGATAATCGAATGTCATATTTATAGCGCATTTCAATAAGCATTGTTTAAACGTACAAAGCTATTTAACAATATGCTTAAACAAAGAACGTCGTTGAGTAATGCTTACATTACTATTATTTACACTGTGTTTATATCACAAACCAATAAACCACTTGAAGACACTCCTTATTCACAAACCGTAGCATTTTTGCGCCTAAATATTTCAGCGGGCCTTCTAACCAATGACAGGATAATTTAACCAATGATAAGTGATGCGAAGTTGATCCGTGAACTAGGCAATAAGAGCTGCACGTCAACTTTACTCCCGACTCGTAGTTGAGTTACTAAGTAAAACCGTCTTATCGGGTCTCCATTATTTCCGTCACGATTACTGTAGTACAAAAATTAAACTTAAACTTGCATACGTTAATAAACTATGGTGCATGTATATTAGATGGTAGATGTTTTTAGGGTTCCGTACCCAAAGGGTAAAACGGAACCCTATTACTGAGTCCGTCCGTCCGTCTGTCACCAGGCTGTATCTCATGAACCGTGATAGTTAGACAGTTGAAATTTTCACAGATGATGTATTTCTGTTGCCGCTATAACAACAAATACTAAAAAATAGAATAAATTAAATATTTAAGGAGGCTCCCATACAACAAACTTTTTTTTTTACCGTTTTTATAGATAATGGTACGGAACCCTTCGTGCGCGAGTCCGACTCGCACTTGGCCGATTTTTATAGATAATGGTACGGAACCGTTCGTGAGCGAGTCCGACTCGCACTAGGGCGATTTTTTTTTATTACTTGCATAAAATCAATTTTTTTTCAGCATGTCGTCGCTCAGATAGAGACTGTCGCAGTTAGTGTATACTACGAGTGTCTATGTCCAGACTGTATAGCTTTCGACAGAGATCAGTTTAAGAAAGTCGTTGAACAACTAGCGCCGTACCTAAATATTCATACTTACCCATATGGAAACGCTCAGGTATGGTTACAGTTTATCGCTTACATAGTGGAATTCCTAACATTTTTTTTTAATACATAAAGTAATTAATTAAAATGGAACTCACATGTTACAGGTCAAGTGAAGTCTACTAAAATAATATTCATTTCAATTTTTAAAACAATTCTATATTTTATGTTACGATGAGTGAAGAAATGCAACGTCTTTTGTTTTTCTTGTATTCTATGTCAGGCGACATACAATCATACGGCCCACCTGATGGAAACCGGTTATCGAAGCTTATTAATGCTCGCAACACGTTAAGTATTACTCGCGCGATGCCACCTCTGCTGCTAGCATAGCAACTCCTTACAAGCTTACTGGTGAACTCACTCGCACGCAAGAACACAACAACTCTCCAGGGAGTTATTATTTGGCTGCGATTTCCTGTGAGGTGGAGGTACTTCGCCAGACGCGCTGCTTTGATGCGCCCTACTTCCCTTAAAAACATCCAGACCAAGACAAACAGTTCATGCATACAAAATATTTGCCCTGTATGAGAATTGAATCCACGAGCGTTGGTGTCAAAGTAACGTAACAGCGCGTTTCGCCACTGCGCCACCGAGCTCGTCAAAATAATGCGACCTAACTTATGTTATAACATGTCTACATTATCTAACACGCAACTTCAAAGCGATCAGTGTTTGACAGTTTATTTAAGTAGCCTAAAGATGCCTGCACATGTGTTCCCTCCTTACTACAATATGGGATCCTTCAAACAAAGCGTGAAAATCATCTTGCGGGTCAGCATGGCAGCGTCAACTGACAGGACACTGTGTAGTCTTTTGTCAGTTGCGATTTGAGCTCCTCTTTCGCTTACCATCAGACAAAGCAGAGCCACTATGCTGAACTTAAATATATAAAAAAAAACTAGCTATAAAGATCGCAACACAACCTTTCGAAAGCTTTTATATATTAATGAGAATTTTCTTGTGGAGAAAATATAATTCTATTAGTCTTAAGACAAGTCAGATTGTTGTGTTCCTGCCGAAGAAATAAATATCTTCTCTATTACCTAAAGTATTAACTATGATTTTGGTTATTATTATTATTTTAGATTTATTACATTTTAGATGTAATTTAGTTTTAGTTTTATTGTGTATTATATTAACTATGACAACTCTTACTTCCGGTTCATTTTCAGACGTTTGTGCGAGATGGTAAAGTGGAGTTTAAATGTCAGCACGGACCTGCAGAATGCTATGGGAATAAATTGCACGCTTGTGCACTGAACTACATAGCTAACCATACTGAAGCTCTACAGTTCAACTTCTGCATGATGAATCCACAAAGTGGTTCGCGAGGGTCTGATGATTCTACTGCTGTTAAGGTATCTTATATTATATAAGCATTATCAAGCAAATTATTACGGCTCGATGGTGAAGTAAAACATCGTGGGGAAACTGGCATGTTCAAGAAATCGTCATTCGAAAGATGTGTGATCTAACTCAAGAAGGGTCTGGTTTTCCCTATAAAACGTAGAGATCTAACAAAAGTCATTCCATATCAAAATCAATCTTCTTCATCTTAGCGCTATCACGTTTCCTAATCTACTAGGATTGCTGGGGTCTACTACCTAAGCCTAAAAATTTGGCGAAGAATCAGTAAATAATTAGAGTGACAGAGGTCCAATGAAATAGTAAACTAGAGAACTACCGAGAGAACTACTCTTGACGAGCTCGGTGGCGCAGCGGTTAATAATGCGACTTTGTCACCGACGCTCATGGGTCCGATTCCCACACAGGACAAACATTTGTGTTTGTCCGTTTGTCTAAATCTGAGCATTTTTAAGAAAGGTTGGGTGCATGAAAACAGCCCATCTGGGGAAGTATCTCAAAAAACAACAGCCTAATAACAATTCGCTGGAGGGTTGTTGTGTTCCTGCGAGGGACTGAGGTTGCCAGTAAACAGAGGCGGTGTCGCGCGAGTTATACTTAATGTATTACAAGCGCTCATAGGCTACGGTACCCGATTTATATCAGATAGGCCGTATGCTTGTATGCCTCCCAACGTTTTTTAAAAAAAAACATAAGAAAATACCAATGGATACAATTTAAACACTCAATAATCTTATATTTACAGTGTGCAGGTGAAATGGGTATTTCTGTGGACCCGATATTGCAGTGTGCCAAAGGTGACCAAGGGACACATCTCCTCAAGTACTATGGAGAAGAAAGCAAGAAGATTAATTTTAAATATGTTCCATACATACTGATTAACGGAAAAGAGTGGACTGGAGAAGATTTTAAGAGAGACGTCTGTTCAGCTTTCCAACACCAGCCTGAACTGTGCCAACGTTTATGAAATGAATATAGGTTAATAATAATATAATGTGTAGATTTTATGTTTGTGGTAAATATTATTGCATAACTTTCGTAGTTAAAATAAAATTAAAAGTACTAAACTTATAAAGCCGCAACGGTAAGGAATATTAAATTAACTTGATAAATTTCAACTTGTATCAGGTTATAATTTAAGTATAGCTTGTTCCACCAACTTTCAGCCAACCTATCTTGCATTAATAAAACTATTATATATCCTGTTATATGACAGCGACGACGAGTAAAACCTATCAATTTTGGCAATCAAATCAAAACATCAAATTTCCTAAAAACATATATTTCTATTATTCAGTTAATATATATATAAATATATACACACATTCAGTTATAAAATAATTCTTAATTTAGATTCACATCTTAGAACGTTTTAGAATTACGGTTGATTACATTACTTTTAAATTTCGGGTTGGGTCAGTTCAGTTCTACAGTTCGTTCAGTCAATCGGTCTCAAACTCAGTTCCGGCCCGTTCGTTCAAACCGACGATGAAATGACCATTTCTTTTCTTCGTCTGATCTAACGAACGCTAGTCACTAACAGCTGTCTGTAATTATTTTCTAATATTATATTCCTTACACAACTATTAATTGTACGAATACTACGAGATTATCTAATAAATATAATAAAAAGTAAATCGCAGTGTATAGTGATTGAAATATAGTCTTAATATCAACTGGGATAATTGGGTACGTATCTACTTCTGAGTTTACCTTTATAAAACTAATTCTATTTTCTTTACAGCTGTGTTGCTACGTTTTTGTTTTTATCTAGTTACCTTCTAAGGTAGGTCTATTATCTTGTGTAGATTTAACTATACCAACTTCATTAGTATATACCAAATACTACCTACACAATTATAGTAATTCGGATAACGGTTCTTCAAACCGATTTATATTACATATGCTGATAGAAACAACCATATTTTTTACTTTAACCGACTGCGACTAGCGAAGTGGTGTTAAGATTTTTTCTTATGATGTTGTAAGTAGTAATGTTAATTTCGCATAGCTACTCCAGATCGTTTAACCGACTTGGCCTCACCAAGGAGGATTATGTATTACAATAGTTTTCTTTATTATTTTAAAGCAGAATAATGTAATTAAGCTCTTCAAGCGACAACTAGTTAGCTAGCGGCTAGCGTCGAACCTTGATAGCAATCGGGAGGCAAGGCGGTACCAGCGATAATCAGATAATCAGCGATAATTGTTGGGTACCGGGTGCACATTGGCGGTCTTCCATAAAATCGGGACTTGTCCAGGCGAGTAGGAAAGCACGAAAAGGCGCGTTAGTACAGAACACAATTCAGGAGCACACTTCCTGCATCATTGCCGGTATACCGTCTGGCGCACTCGACTTATGAATGTCGAGAGAGAATAATGCCAACTCTCCCGACGATATCGAATATTGCAAAGCAGCATTCTGTTTGCGCTTCAAAACAGAGATATTAGGATTCCCATATTATCCCTTAAGAACATTGGCTTCTCTACAATGCCGATTAAGCCACGGTCGCTTTTGACTGCCGCAGTAGCTACTAGGTGATTAGGAATGTAGTATTCCATGCCATCCAATATTCCTTGAAGAGAAGCAAATTTCTATAACGATGAGCCTGTAATTTCGTAGGTCAGATCTATCACCCTTTTTGGCCACCAGCACCAGTACACGGCACATTAGCCGTCTTCCGTGAAGACGGCAATTATCCAGTGGATTACAGAAAGTCTAGTAATTTACCTATAAAACACAACTCGGTGACACACAACCATCTGGGCCACTTGACTTATGAATATCGAGAGAATGCAACCCTGCTGGATATCTCGCTGCGTGATGGATTCTAGCTGGAGATACCACACGACGGATTATACTACGTTGCTTGGCACAGCGTCTCTGTGATTCAAGGTAGAGTTAGTGGCAAAAAGGATACGGCCTTTCTCTTTAGTACTATCTCGTGA
The DNA here is from genome assembly GCA_947507595.1 of Pyralis farinalis. NCBI lineage: Eukaryota > Metazoa > Arthropoda > Insecta > Lepidoptera > Pyralidae > Pyralis > Pyralis farinalis. The sequence goes on along the minus strand of OX382259.1, from coordinate 19,511,393 downwards.
CGACGTTGGTTTTCGCAGTGAAGTGAAGGACAGAATCATGCATTGTCTCAAACGTTACAAAATATATATCCAAGTTTGTTGTTTTACTACAACAAACGGTTACTGTAATGTATGCCTTTAAAAAGAAAGGTATGAAATTAAATACAATGAAGACGAAAGCGATGGTATTTGAAAGGAATTAAACTGTTACAGATTGCCATATAATGATCGAAGATGAAAAAATGGAACAAGTGGATGAATTTGTTTATCTAGATTCTATGTTTACGGGTGGAAAATGTGAGAGCGATATTAAAAGAGGAGTAAAAGCAGGAAACCGTATTAACCCATCGAAACCCGGGTGGTCGTATACGACCGCGAAATGTATGGGAAAACGTATATAACGGGTTCTGACTGCTCAATGGCACGTTGTACTCCGTGGTAATAAGCGATAACATATCGAGGAAAGCTCGCCTTGCTATATAATTCAAGGTGTATTAGCGGCAACATTGATGCACAGCAGTGATACATGGGTATAGCAGAAGAAGCATGAAATTAGAAATCAGAGCGCTGAGGAGTATGTATGGAGTGAGAGTGATTGATAATGTAAGGTATAGTGCGATATGAGAACTATGTGGAATAAAAGATGATATAGGTAGTGACAAAAACTAAAAGCATCAAACCATCTCAGCATACCGCTGTATATGCTATATACGTAGTTTGTTGTTTTAGGCCAGCTCCTATATTGGGTAAGTTCTTAATTTGTTTAAACTTATTCGTTAATAACATAAATAAAAGATGGTTTCCTATCCATTTGCATAAAATTTTAAGACGTAATATGACATGGCATTGGCAATGGCAATGGTTTTTGTTTATCCTAATGATATTTACGCATAACAGCTTATGCATATTTTTTAAGCATAATTTCTCTAAGCATAATATTTTAAAGCATAAATTTATTTACATATTCATCATTATGCATTATTAAAGCATAATAATAATGTACTTAGAGAAAAGGTAAGTTTTGTAAATTTGTTATATGTATGTAAAACATATAGCTTAGGGTTGACCCAAAGGCAATCCCCGTCGCGCCTTAATCTGTTATTATACTACATTACACAAATAATATTAGGCTAATATTCATTATGTCTAGTAACATTATGTGAATTAAAATAATATGCCAAAACAAATTAGGCTAAAAGAGTAATATACATGTATGCCAGAAAACAATTATGGCTATATTAATTATTACATCAAAAAAAAAATATGCCAAAATGTTTGTGCTAAAGTATATTAGGAAAAAAAACATTATGCGAAAAGAAGAGATCCTATGAAAAATCATTTATGGTTTGGTTTCCGAAAAATATGTATCAAAATCCTTTTTATGCCTACCGTGTCCATCAAGAATTTTTGTATAGGGTCCCCTCTTTTACAAACCCCTGTCAGCGAGTGATTTAAAACCTAATTTTGCATTCGAATATGCCTTCCATGCTTCGAATGCGTTTCTTTGTCTAGTCAGTTAAAAGGTGATTTAGCGAGGCACCAGTAAATCATAGAAACACAAAATGGTTTTCTGTCATGGCTTGATTAATAATAAATGATTTTGCAACATATATTTATTACACAGAGGCATCTAGTACCAAACTGTGTAAGCATGTGTTACAGCTTCTATACTATGTGTTATAGCATAGCATAATGGATAACTGACTTAAAAACCCGTTAAATTATAAAACTTATTGCTTAAAAAGTTAAAATCGTTGGTAAAATCAAAAGTGCACACCCGAATTTCCATATAGTAGAAGTTCCGAGTCATATAATAATATACTCATCATCGTGCTAGTCGCATCATCTGATAATAGCCTGAAAAAACTCAATTTCCAAGTTTCATAACACAAGACATTGGAAGTGGTATGAAATTGACTCCTTTACATTCCGTTACATGGACATATTCTTCGAGCTCCATCATGAGAACGACTCAATGGCAGCACATCATTCTATACTTGTCTGACTATGCGCAATTGGCTGAATTTGTGGGCATCACGTCATATAAATTAGAAGTCGCGAACTAATAAACACGCGATAAATATCGCTAATTTGTATAGACATTTATTTATACGTTGTATAATAAATATAATAGGTAAAAAATGATTATCACTATTTATTAGGGATTTAAAAACACCCCACACTTTATTTTTAATAAAACATTTTAAAACTAATAAACATACAAGATTAATGAATAAAATTATAAACATTAATTTAATTGATTAACATATTTTAAAAACCGAAAACGAAGAAATGTTTTTTCACTTAAGCACCAACGTTCGCTATAGAACGCTAGGATCATCACTATGTATATCGCCAATAGAGACCCTACTACATAGTAGGTAAAATGCATAAACCACTAAACCACTTGACCACTCATAAAGGCATCCCTCACTCACCAAAACGGTGAGTTTAGCACCTAAATACAACAGTGATTCGAGCTTACCAATGAGAGGATTTTTAACCGAGTAATCCGATAGGTGACGCGATGTGGGTCCGTGAACTAGCCAATAACAGCTGCGTATTCTACTTTACTCCCCAATCCGTAGCGGTGAGCAGTTTGCTAAGAAATTTCGTTTTATCGGTTCTCGATAGGTTAATTTGCTCATGATACAATGTGACCAGTCGGTTCGAAGGACCAGCCGCAACTATTGATTTGACTGTAAACTTCTCTGCGAATCCCATAACCGCACTGTTTCACAGTTCTAATAACCGTTATTCTACTGGTTAGGTCCCTCTATTATGTATAAAAGCTAGAATAACTCTTTACAGAGATTTTACGTACGTAAAAAATATTTCAAAATTAAGGAAGCTGTTAAATATTGTTTTAGATGTCGATAGATGTAGACCGATCGTAAAATGATCGGCCTATATTGTTATCTAATTATAGGAAATGCATAAAAAATAATTGGCACTCTGCTCAGGCCAATAAACTCTTCAGAGATTGCAGACAGTATTGTATAGGGTGTTATCAATCTTCAATTTTCTGGTATTTCTATGTATTACTTCACACCAAATCCCTTGCGGAGTAAGGAACCGAGCACCACATGACTATATCCTTGAAAACCTCATTCTTATGGATGCACGCTGTTTTCTAATGCGGTTTCTGAGCATTTCTAAAGGCTTTAAACAAAATTTTCTAAGAGTATATTAAATAACGATGTTATACAAAATTGATAATTTTGTCTTTAATAAAAGTTTGATAATAAAAGTAAGGAACCGGATGACGCTGGTGGTGGCCATGGATGGAAGGATATGCTCCTTATAAGGTCGTATCCAAAAAACCTAGTTCCCAAAAAATGGAAGTAGAATTTAAATTAGCTAACGAAAAACTTGAAATATCAAAGCGTGAACAGTACAAGCTAGATTTGGAAATACTAAAACTAGAAAGGGAATTGAAAATTCAGCAAACATCTAATTTTACGTTACCATTTTGTGTATAAAATATTATCATTGATTTTATTCTCAAGTTGTTATCCATTCATCTGAGCAAAATCAGAACGATGGATCTTGACATTTTGGAGTTATCAATAAAATGTATAGAATAATTTATTTTTAATTAAAAAATTCTAATCAATATTTAATAAAAAAATCATTCTAACAATTGTATTAATGACTCTAATACTTCAACACCGTGTTCAAATAAGTACTTCCTGGATGCTGGATAAGTAGAAATAGTTTTGCTAGCAATAATTGGCTGTACTCTTAAACGATTGTGACATGGATTTTTTTCTTTTATTATACCCAGTATATTTTCGATAATTCTTCGTGTCGATTTAATTCTTCTTCTCTGTCGGACACTCTTGACAGAGTGGTCGTGGTTACGGGTGGGTCTCCACGAATGGCGGCGCTCAAAATGCGTCTCCATTCATCTCTATTGGATGCATTGTGGGAACAGTCGGTCAACGTGGATTTCGTGAGCGATTTAATGAGGTCTACCCATCTGTTTGTCTGAGAGTGGCCACGGAATCCCTTGCCCTCCACTTTGACCTAAACTATAAACCGCTCCATTGAGTCAAAGAAAATCAGTATTCGCACTTGAACAGTCGACGATAATCTTTCTTTGATGTGAAGTTCTTCTGTTTAATTAATAGCACTTAAATATCTTTCCAGTGCTAACATTCTGGACATCTGTACCGGAACGTTAGTTGTCATTAGCCACTTTATTAGGCCATATCCACTGTCTCCTAGTATTATGTCATTACCCATTGACCATTCGGTAATGACATAATACTCCTAGTATTATGTCATTACAAAATTTTCTCTCTCAAATTCCCCATTTTCTCTCTCAAATTCGTTCTCAAAGACTTTGAGGGAATGGGGAAATGGATAGAGACCATTTTGTTATGGCATAATACTAGGTGGTGGTTACATCTAGCCCTAGCATCACGAACAGAGCCTGGCCATCTTGCACAATTGCGTAAAATATTTCCAAATTTGGTCCACATACTACCATAATATTCATGGATGATCTCCTTTTCTGTCTACATATGCGGATTAATTTTAGCGAGGAGCATCCATTATCATTAGCGAACCATTTACAATGCCTGCTATTCTAGGTATATTATATTTCATAAACAATCTTGGGGTATCTAGACAATTAGTTGGCTAGCGGACTTCTCCGAATAATTTCCTGACGACAAACCTAGACACATTTTTTATGCAGTTATGTATCGTTCCTTTAATTACACCATGTGCCTCTGCTTTAACATGGAATACCACAATAGTCACAATATCACAATAGTGAGCCAGAGCCCATACAGTACGATCCACACAAAATTTGCTGAGTGGGTATAAGCGCTGTATTTCTCTTAGAATCGTATTTAAGATCATGTCCTATTTTCGTTACCATATATTCGACGGTAGTTTGCTGACCCGAAATTTTTCGTTGAACGTAAAATCTGTCTCATAAAAAGTAAACGAAAATCTCGCCGTTGCCTTTCACTCATATATTCATCATGACTACTGTCACTACTTCAACTACTATTTGTTAGAACCATTTTTAGTGTATAACAATTAAATTTCTTCACTTACTATATTGAAGCACAAAATTGTTATGTTCTGACAATAGGCGAGTCCACCTATCGGAATTGTATTACAATTTACAAAATATGTAATATTGTAATTACAATTATGCGTTCACCAAAACAGTTTTCCTTTCAGATATGTAAATTGTCACGTGTAAAAATAAAATGTTTATTAATCAGAAATATGTAAAATTGTAGGTACAATTTTGACAGGTTCTCCATGGAAAATTTGTAAGTTGTTTTCTTTATTAAACAGAAACTTGTAGATTTATAACTTGTAAAATACAAATACAATTTATAACGTTTGTTATATTTTTTTTAATACCCATACTTTATGGGTTAGGTCACGTGTGACAAGTCACGCGTCTTTCGAAATATAATTAATATACTTGTGAACACTGTAATTATAACTACCGTATACAGAAAAATTTTGGATGTTAAGCATTGCTATTGTCATTTTCGTTACATGTCCATGATTCCGGCTGAGGTTTTCCCAAGGGAATATCCTCCAGCATGGAGTTCATCTAGAAAGGCGGCGAGATTTTTAGCGGGTCGGCAACACATGAGTCCGTCCGTAGGCTACGGTGACTGTTTACCATCAGGCAGCCCGTATGCTTGTTTGCCACCTTAGTGGTATAAAAAATATATATTTTGCTTCTCTATTGAAGAATAAATTTATTGCTATTGTATTGTTTCCTTTTAATTAGCAATCTGACGACATTTCTAGGGAAACCAATGGTCCCCTGTGAAGCCAGAAATATAATAAAATAAATGTATGGCAAGTCCCGAAATATTGGTGATCGATCCAGATGGGTAGACTCAAGGGTCGCGGTGTGGGCTCCTGTTAACTTGCTACAATAATCAAACAGATTGATAGAGCACTATTAATTATCTTACTTCTACTGATTATAGTATATAATGGTAAGTAATTTATTCATCTCTACGAGTTTTCTTTAACATACATCAACTACCCTACTGACTATTAACGCTTGGCCCAAAACCGAATATTTACTAATAATTCAATTTAATTTAATTTTTTGGGAAACCATACATAAAACGGAGACAAGAACATTTTGTTTCTCACCATGGCATACTCGTATGAGCTATTATTGTTAAGAAACAAATTTTGCGCAATGCTTGCATCTAAACCACGTTTGTTCTACTTACATGCTCTCTCTACTATACCCAGCTTTCACTTCTATAAGTTAGCATTGCGATTGGCACCGCGTTGCGTACAGTAAGCTATGTCTTCTGGCTTAGGTTTCGACAGCCTATTAGAAGTTTACCGAATGCTCCTTTCACGCTACTCCCTGCACTTACTTGCCTCTCCACATCAGCAGTGTACCTTCCATCCCTGTTAAAAGCGCTTCAAAATATACAATCTTTTTCACTTGTTTAATTATCTTCTGGTTTTCTCTCATTCAAATACCATTATCTTGGTTCACTTAATACAAATCATTTGAAATAGAACTTAAACCTTTGTCCCTTGTGTCGGCCTTGTCGACGAATATCTAATTACACACATAAGAACATCTCATCCAATTTTCGTAATGCGTTTTCATAACTTCGCATATTTATCTGCTTTAAATATTTTAAACTAAACTGTGATTTAAAAAAACCGACCAATATTCAATAACACACTGTATATATTCATTTGTTTAGGTATGTCATTAAATGAGATAACACAATTATTATATTTTTATTGAGTTCGTTATCAAATTGTCCAGAAGTTATTTTAACCACATCATATTCTCTTTGTTACCAAGTCGGTGTCAGATCTCCTAACGCGATTGTTGCAGACTTACCGAAGTCTATTTATCATGATAATGTATTTCTACGGTGTGATATTTTATATGTGTTTGTTTAGTTGTACTTTAGGATATTACGAAAATTCTGGTAAATATGTACAAAATATGAGTAATTCTTAAACCAAAAGATGTAATTTAACATAATGCATCGATGAATATTTATATCATTACAGGCAATAGGTATTTCAAGACGGATGACAAGTTTTGGGTTTTAGAATTGAAGGTAACTTTTTATATGTCTCTGTCTCTTATATGTATGTCTTGTTGTGCTCAGTACCCTCTATCTACCCCACACACGACCTTGCGTGAAGATATACAGAAGAATTTTTATATTATATGCATCGCTGTCATCAGGAAACTTTAACAGGGGTACGTGAAGCGGTAAGTTTAAGAAACTCTGCTCTGCTGCGGTTTTCTGCGAATCTGAAGGTTTTTTTTTTGGTAATATCGCAACCTCAACCCAAAGTTTATCTCTCACAAAAATCAACTTTCACCCATAATTTCAACGACTCTTTCACCATCATCATTACCAGCATCATCATCGCCAATCTTTAAAACTCAAATACACACGCACACTCGCTCAAGCGCCCTGCAAACAGCGATGTTTATAAACTACGTTGAACGAAACGCGTAAGCGCCAAGAATTTCATGGCGCTTACAACGTTTTGTTCGCGAGAAAATATGAACCTATGAACCCTATGAACGATCTAGCGCTTCATGTTTTAATTGTTTAATTAGAGGTAACTAATGTTTTAGCGCTGCAGCGCACTTAAGTTCTAATTCTCACCAAAATCTTACGGTCAGGGTCACGTATCCTGACGCGAGTTTACCATTTTTTACTCATCCCAAAAAGTGCACAACGCCGCTAATGAAGTTTTCTTTCAAAAATTATTGTCAAAACATGTGGAGTCAAAAACTGTGAATTTCAGCGTACTTTAAGCTGTACTAAATTTCATGATTCCGGTGTAAATAGTGTGAAATTTCTGTATATTGAAGCTATTACATGTTACAACCAAAATATTATGTTTATTGCTTTTCAAAATACTCTCCTAATGTAAATTTTAAACATTTTTTCATGCGATCGAACCATTTTTTAAAACAGGAGGGCCACAGATCTGAAGGCATGTTTTCTACGTGCTGATTGAACGCTATCACTGCCTCTTCGGAGTTGGTAAAAGTGAAACCTCTCATCAAATCTTTGATTTTGGGGAAAATACAGAAATCACAGGGTGCTAGGTCGGGGCTATGCGCAGGATGGGTAACGAGTTGTACTTTTTCGGAAGTTAAAAATGACTTTGTTTTGTTGGCCGTGTGTGAAGAAGCGTTGTCATGATGTAGGAGATCGCGGCTGTTTGGTCGTCTTTCGCGACCTTTTCTAACACCCTGGGTAAACAAATGGCAGAATACAATTCGGCAATCTCTTTTGATATTCAAGTGAAATTGTGCAGATGGGATCCGTAGCTGAGAAAAAAAACGCGATCATTTTTTTACCAACGTTTCTCGCCTACCTCACTTTTGTTGGCCTGTTCTCATTTTCAAACACCCATTCACGAGATTGCTGTTTTTTTTCGGGTTCAAAACAATAAATCCACGTTTCGTCTCCTGTGACAATGTCATAAACAGCATTAGAATGTCCGTGGTCGTACTTCAGTAGCATCTGTGAGCACCATTCCACGCGAGCCCGCTTCTGCTCCGCTGTCAGTTCATGAGGGATCCAACGACAACAAAGTTTCCGAACTTTCAATTCTTCGTGTAAAATTTTCTGATTTGGCTCATACCAATCCCCAATAGTTCTCGAATTGTCTCATAGGTAATGCGTGGGTTTTCTTCAATTAGCCGCTTAACAGTAGCCACATTATTTACGATGACGGCAGTTGAAGGCCGCCCTTCACGAAATTCGTCATGTAAATAAACTCGACCTCTCTCAAATTCAGCAAGCCATCGCCTCACGGTGCTCAAAGAAGGTGCTTCTCTCCCAAAAGCATTTTGAAGACGAGCAGCACTGTCTTGCGGAGAGAGAGAACTTTTAAAATCATAAAAAATCATCGCTCTAAAATCTTTTCGACTCAATTCTATTTTCGTTGCGTACGTAGAACTTTGATGTGTGATAAAAAACAATTGACAAATGATTTCCCGCCAATTGTTTTTTTTTATTACTAAGTCGGTTGCAACGTTTCAAAAAATATAACATTCGAAATTCAAATAGTTCCGATTAACTAGAAGTTCAAAACTTGTAGTGTGACATGTTGACCCCCCATGTATGACACTGACGAAATGACGACTTTCGTTCTGGGACATTAAGAATGAACTATTTTCATCTGACTGCGCGATGCAAAGGAAGGCTGTGTTTATCAATCTATATTTGCGAGTATGTTTGTTCTTTGTGTGTATAGAGACAAAACGTTTGATCGATTTTGATGAATCTCGCTACAATCGATTCGTCTTATAGAAAGATCAGACGATGAAGGGGGCCTTGTTTTATTTCCATCTTTTAAATTCAGTTTTTACGCAGTCGGGTATCTTGTTTTGATTTACTCAATTATTGAGAGCAGCCAGCGCTTTAACTACACGCTAAAAGATCGTCGAAGTTTCCATTCCATGCTTATTTTCTTGTAACATAAAGGAAACTTAAATTAACAAGTTATACCCACGCCAGACGTCATATGTAATATATATATATATATATATATATATATATATATATATATATGTGATATTTTGTTACTAACGTCATAGTAAAATCAAATTTCATTTTACTATGCTAACGTGGATTGCGCCTGGCCGGTCTAACTTTCATTGATAATGCATTCTAGGTCGAGCAATCATAATAGTGACACGGTTACTCGTCCTAGAATTGATTATCATAATAAGTTACGCACTAAAGAATAAATTAAACTAAAGAATGATAAATTCGACGTAGATAACACCATTTGCATCGACATCACGAATTCTTTGTATACATGCAAATAAAATTGTACATGATCGCCCGTGAGTAATTGGTTACATCGCATGAAAAGTATTATATTTCATTTGTGTGAAATTGAAAAATAGAATACAATTTTTTAAATAAATCCTTTTAAACACTCAAGGGAGAAATTAATACATTGCACGAACCCATAGCGTTTAGAGGGGTGCTCTGAATGAAGTCATAAAATATTTTTGTTATAAAAACAAAGAGACACATGGGAGCATTATGTAGCATTGAGATAATTATCGTCCCAAATGTGTTTTTCTTTACACTGATTTTATAAACGAGTAATATATGCCTACATGTTTGTTTATATTTACCGTGTATGGTATGTGTATACATCAGATTAATTATTAAATGATCGTAGGACAGTGAAGACCACACTCAAGAACAAAATAAAGTTAACCTAAAGGTATACTACGAGACGCTATGCCCCGCCAGCGTTACTTTCGTAACTTCCCAGCTGCGACCGGTTGTGGAGGCAATTCCTTCACGTGTGAATATCAGCTTGGTGCCCTACGGACATGCCAGAGTGAGATATCTATTTTAATATGTATACGGGATACAATTCCATGTTGTAGGGTATTTATAAACCACATAAGGTACTTTTGGATTATTTTTTTTAATTTATATTTTATAGTACTTACTTTTTGAATAGTTAAAAGCGGTCTTCTATAAGTATGTATTTTTTTAAACAATGTCGGGAAGCAAACATGCATACAGTCCTTCTAATGTAATGTGCTTACTGTATGTATCCTATGAACAAATAAATATACAAGAAACAGGTATTGCGCGTTCCCATCTCTACTGCTAACAGAGCATCTTCTCAGAAGCTTTAGTTACTGGTAACCTTACCAATCGCAACAACAAGGCAGCTCTATATTCAAGATGATTTATTAAAAGTATACTAAATAGTAAGAGATTTTAAATTTGTATATTAAGATATATTTTTAACGTTAAGAGGGATGTTTTCCATCGGAAAATCTCTAATCATATTATTATCTAATATTTAACAAATATATATATAGGTATATATATATATTATAAGATAACGTAACGATAAAATAACGTTTGCATATTTTATGTAAAATATACATAAATATAATGTCTACATAAGTTATTTTTTAGCCTCGCATAACATCATCATTCCTCTCATTCCTGTTGACTATTTTTTGTTTGTTCTTGTATTTAAATATTTGACAAACCCGTTTGGCTTTTTATTAGATTTAATAAACTAAAATAAATAAAAAATAAAGAATTAAAAATCCAACATAACGTGACAGCTTTGTACATTATACTTTATGCTAATAAAGATTATTATTATTATTTATTCATACACCTTAGTTACTTTTGCAATATGCAGATTTTATAAAAAAAACAAATTACATTTCAAAATATAAAAGGGTTCACCCGCTAAAGCGTAGACCCATGCTACCGATGGTCAGGGCTCCAGAGTGAGGAACCTTCTCACAATACGAGCCGAGAGCCTCTCAATAATAGTGGAAATATACTTGCAGACACGCACGATGCGCGGCCACTACTTATTCAGATGTCAACATGGTGCTGCTGAATGTTATGGCAACATGGTACACGCGTGTGTGGTAGACGCTATGCAGAACAGCACGCAGGCAGTGCTGTTTAACGCGTGCCTAATGGATTACAGCATAGACATTTACAACTATAAGGACGACTATGCCAGTATTCTACATTGGGTATGTATCAGGGGACTACGATTATCAACTCATTTTTATTTCATCATTAGGTTATACATCAGGCGTCTGGTCCTGAAAAAGCAGATACCGCAATATGCAGCAACAACTGCCTCTTTTTTAATCTATGGTGTAGGAATTAGCTTAGGAGGAGTAACAGCCTAGTCTAGTGGATCAAGAATTTTCAGTTGCTCGAAGGTGAAGAAAACATCGTGAGGAAACCTGCACGCCCAAAAAAATAATTTAAAAGACGTGTAGCCTTTTCTAAGAATGATCTGGTTGCGGTATGATTGCCCTTTGGGTTGCGGAGGCGTGACAGCGGTCACTCCGTGTAAAAATCATTATCTTCGTTTGTTTTTTTTTTCTTTACTTTGGCTTAGGTAACGAACCTCGACAATCTAAATGGAATAGGAACGGACGGTTCGAAACGCTAAGAAGGAGGTAGGAATTCTTATTTTCAAATTTTAGTCTATGGGTCTCTTCTTAGGGAACCCAGTTGTCATGAGTGTCTTGTTTATAAATTGTTATTATAATGCGGGGCACAACTTTTACAATACGAGTGCTTAAAAAGGTTTATAAATAAATGTTAGTGTGTTTATTTTAAAATATTCTCCGTCACATTTTAGGCAACTATTCATTCGTTCAAACTACGAGTATGTTTTGAACGCAAAAGTTCATTCATCTGGTGATGTCACTGTATTCAACGTGTAGATCGAAAGCCGACCTTCTCTCCTACACCTTTAACTTAGATTTACATCTATGTACGTTGTTGTTTAAATAAAAATGTTTAAAAGCCATATTGCTATAACCCCTAAGCCCCCGACAATCGTGCTTACATTGTGTAAGTAGTCAGGCTGTGCATGTTCGCATCCCAGTTCTTCGTTAGGCTCTTTTCCTCATTCGAAGTTATTTTTTCACGTCTTTTCTATATAATAGTTTTGGTTTAATTCCTACATTGAAGGTACGGTAAAAAGAAAGAAATTTTAATCTTCTCTCTCTCTTACCTTGTTATCGTCTTATTGTGTATATCTATCGTTCACCGGTGTATGTCAAATTTCAAACAATTTGTCAAATCATTTCGAATTTGCTGGTACATCCTAGCATTCACAGGCATCAGGCATTCATAGTACCAGAGGCATTACACTGATAGATATAGATTTTGCAGTGAAAATATTTGCCCTAGTGTTTTATTATCCAGGGAGGAAATTGGGGAATTCGTTTGTACGGACAAAACGGGATCCACATTTCCTCTTAAAACTGCATATTATTTCGTAGTTATACAGCCTGCAAAATTTCATCAAAGTGTATCCAGTAGGTTTTTGCTTGATGAGTGAACATAAGCAAACAGACGTAGAATAAAAAAATGATTGTTTGGGCTGCAATTGTATTAGAACAGACAATATTGTTTAGAATAGATAATTCATTTGCATCAAATATCTGTACAAACGCAAATATGCAAATCTATATTTAATATATGAAGAGGAAAATTTGTTTGTTAGAATGCGCTAAACTATGGGACTATCATTCAAATAAAAAAAAAATGCTTTTGATAGCCCAAAACGTGAGGAGGTTTATAGGCTATATAAAAGAAAGAAAGTAAAAAAGCGGAATACCGTGTATATGCGCAGACGAAGTCACAGGGTGCAGCTAGTAATTGTAAAAAAAATCTAATTAGATGAATAAAGATTAAATAAATATATATATATATATATATATTTAGCTTATATTCTAATAGAGCAGTTAATATTATTTAGAATTGATTATGAGAGGAGTTTATCTGCATCAAATGTCTATTCAAACACTAATAAAGACAAATGAAATTAAAAATAAAATATATGAAATATAGTGAGACGATTTTTATTGAGTAAAATTATATATTTGCTTTACTGTGATTTTTTCATATACAATTTGAAGTGGTTGCGAAAAACTTTTGATGCTTACTTACATAAGAAGCATTGCTCACGTATTGCCACCCCGCAATATTACATCACGTTTAAAAGATATTTAGATTAACTTTCATGTATTCCTAAGGTGTATTTATTTTTTATTATTTCAGTGTAGCTACAAACTACGTTTACTAATGAACGGCGTTTGGGAGTGTATCAACAGTAATCGTAGTTCCGTTTTACTGAATATGTATGGCGAAGAAACACACGCAGTGAGGCCAAAGTATGTCCCGTATGTAACCATGGATGGTTCCTCTTATAACCAGAATCGGATGGTGTCAAACCTCATGGCGGTGGTGTGCGGCAGACTACGACCGGCGCCGCAGTCGTGCTTCAGATATATATAAAATATTATCAATGTCTGTGATATTTCACACAGTTACATATACATATTTGTACATATTTCTATCAATACATATTTTTTTTACTTGTTTAATTATCGTTTAATATTTCAGATTTACTTGTTTTTTACTTATTCATATATTTTTTTAAAATACCTAACTAATCTCTATCCGCAAAAGATTTGAATTCATATATTGAGATCTCATTTTGAAACTTATTTTTTTTTTAGTTTTAGTTAAGGGGAATTAAATTACAATTTTTAACCGATGCCAATCGTGTAGAGCGTTTGGAATCGGTTAATTGCCTCGGAAAGTCATATTCGAATTGGAATTTGTCAAAGTGTCATGAAAACTGAAGTAGGTGTAAACTTTTCGAAGTTTCGAGTGTGGCCTTCCAAAGCAATGTGAATACCCCCATAGATCCACTCATTTGTAATCCATTCAAGGTAAACCAATGATTTGAACCAAATTGTCTGAAGTCTGAATACTTTACTGTCTGTTCTGTCTACTTTTCTTAATTTATATGTTTTTTCATACCACTAAGGCGGCAAACAGGTATACGATCTGCCTCATAGTACGCAGTTTCCGTAGCTTAATAGCATTTACAATACCCGGGGGGTCACTTGTGCGTTGCCGATCCTATAAAAACCTTTTTGACGCCTATTTTGAAGAACCTCATCTCTGTAGTCCCTTGGGAAAACCTCAGTACTAAGTTCATTCCACAATTTAAGAGTTTTCAACCATAGACGTAATAAAAAAGCAGACGGAATCTTGCTGAGAAACAACTGAAGCACCACAATGGCGGCATGTAACTATGTGTGAGTGTCAAGTGGGTTGCCAGATGGAAGAAAATTTCCCATTTCTTTAACTAGAAAGAAATAAAAAAACTATATAATTCGTTACTGTCCTCGGAACTCGAATTTTATGGACCGTTGATTTGTAAATTGTGTTGTTTAAAATAGGTATTGATGAAAATAAATTAAACACATGAAATATAACATTACATATTCCTTTTATTATGTAGGACAAACAGATGCATACTTATTTGAAATAAAAAATGCCCAAACAAATACACCAATTTTAATGACCAGACGAGGCTCTGGCGAAAGAGAGGTAGGGCACGTTAGCCTGACTGGGGAAGTACCTCCACCTCACAGAAGTCGGCAGCCACTTTTTTTCTGGACTGTCTTATGATTTGTACCCAACCATTCTTCCATGCATCGTTTGACGATGGAAATCTAAAAAATATTAAAGGTATGAATAATAGTTGTTCAGTTCATAGGATGAATTCAGAATCATAGGATGTAAGTTTATATGTCTGTTTAACCAAAATTAGGTATCTGAATTACATGACAGGAAACCGAATATCTTACCTAATACTGTAAGATCTTATTGGTATTGGTTAGAGTGTACACAAGCAAGTTATAGAACGCGCATAA
The DNA here is from genome assembly GCA_947507595.1 of Pyralis farinalis. Lineage (NCBI taxonomy): Eukaryota > Metazoa > Arthropoda > Insecta > Lepidoptera > Pyralidae > Pyralis > Pyralis farinalis. The sequence continues at coordinate 19,496,137 of OX382259.1, read as the reverse complement.
CTAAGTATGAACCGTAAGTACACGTATGAATAACATCACGTCTAAATGTCGCTGTCGATAAGGTGTAAAATGTGCTTGTAACCAGAGATGTCAATCTTTTTGGGAATGAGACTTATAGGAATTCTGTACAGAAGTATCGATAGCTTAGCAATTTCGTCACGCTTAGAACATGACTATAATAGCTCTATACCATAGATAAATATCTATAAAAGTTCTACTATCGGCACAACCAACTGGAGACATTGGTATTTGTTAAAATTTATTATTTTACCTGTAAAATTCTACAATCAAATCTTAATCATTCTGCCAAAATTTCCATCAAAAGCAATAATACATGTAACAGGCTAACAGGTTGCTTACAGGACAGTACCAGGACCTCATTGTATTCACTTATCTATCCATTGAAGAGCCATTGATGCAAGGTACAGGTATATCTGACTTCATGAAATGATTATTCTCAAAATGTTTATACCACCAGATAGCCGTAGCAATAGACAATGTAGGTAAGTTCTCTGGTCCGGATAATTCAGCCGGATTCTCTACTGTAGAAACTTGACGCTATTTTATTATCTTGGTTCTTGAATGGCGTCCCCGTACAGTTTGTGGGACGACCGCCCCACTCGATGGAGCGATGAGCTCAAGATGTATGAAGCAACCGCAATGAACTTGGACTTTAGTCCTTTACTTTAGTATAGATAATAAAAAACATTACTATAGTGAAAAGTGTAAGCTTCTGGACAGGGAATATGCATGAAATTTATTTATCGTTTTAAATCACACAATTATCGTATAAAAAGTAAAACAAAAATCATTTTTTTGTAGTTTAATTTTCTGTAGTTATTTTTTTGTTGGAGATATCTTCCTGTCTCTATCTCCTCTTTTAAATCTGTCCTAAAAAATATTCATGCATATTGCCTATTATGTTATTTGTCATAGTCTTTATAATTATGATAATGTTTAGTTATGAGTATTGTGATTTTATAGCAAAGGTTTAACATCAAACAACAAAGTATTCAATATTGTAGTTGAGTTCACAAGTAGAACCGACAATCCCTATATTTTAAGTTTTCGCTATAGGACAAGAATGCATTTTTAGATAAGTCTTAACTGTTCTATCAGATAATAAGGCATATTTATTATCAGGCATTCATTTTTTAATTAAAATAATTGTATTTTCAAAACGTCCCAGGCATCCGAAACTACTCATTTATATTGATACGAGCAAAATAAATTTTGACAGGAAAGTAAGGACTGAAATGAATGTAAAATTAATCTGTACGACATCATTTTTTTTCAGCCCTAAATTCATCAAAATTAATGTGAGTGAGTGAGAGTAACTGGTCACGATAGATTTCAATTTGTACAAAAACATAAATAATGAACAGTGGTTTATATAAATACGAGTAACTGGCTGAAGCGATTAACTATTTCTTACTTTCTTTTTTTTACTCGGCTTGTAAGGGTCGTATCGTAATCCTTCTTCAAGAATTGCGCTATCAAATGCAAAAGAATTACATATCCGAATGGTAGTTCCATAGATTAGTGCGTTCAAACAAAAAAATCAAGCTTTTCCGCTTTTAAACTTACAATGTTAAAATATATGTATCTAGCTGACCCGGTGAACTTCGTACCACCCCAGAATCAATAAAACTTGTGTTAACTTATTAGGAAATAAATTCAATTTTTTATTAAGACAAAATTAATAGTCAAAATAAATTAAATAATAAATGTTCAAAATATAAATGCGAAGTATTTTAACCATATTAAAACTAATGTAATTCTCATGGCAGCAAAGCTTTATAGAAACGAACGAAATGATTCGCGTACCATTGTTATACTAATTTACTCGAGTCGATTCCTTTCGTTGAATTGACTGTCGAGCTAAACCTTCAGTTGTAAATTGTGCGGGGGCAAGTCTGACTGATCCAATGAGTTTACACATTCAGTTACATAGATGGTTACAACGTCTTGGTTTGTTACATACTCGTAGTCGGTACATTTGAAAGATTGCTATGTAGACTAACGATTTAAATTTGAATTGTGAAGTTTAAGTGTTCTACATTAGTTCTTTGCCGTAAGAATTACCCGATCACTCAATCAATTGTGATTTTCGTGGTCATCAAAGATGCTCGGGAACACTTTGTTGATAAGCTCGTCGGTCGTTGAGAAGAAATTGCAATATTCGGCGGAAACGAAATCAATCCGTTAGATTCGTCGACAGAAATACGACCATTATACTCGTACTTGGTAATTGCTTGGAGAAACCTGCGGCAGATGGAGCGTTAAGCAATGCAACTTGCATGTCTCCATAGCGCCACAGAGTCGATGATTTGAGGCAAGTGTCGTTACGACGAGCTCGGTGGCTCAGTCGTGAATGACGTGACTTTGACACCAACGCTCGTGGGTTCGATTCCCACACAAGGCAAACATTTGTGTGCATGAACATGGCTTGTATGTCTTGGTCTAGATGTTTTAAGAGAGGTAGGGCGCATCAAAGCAGCCCGTCTGGGAAAATACCTCCACCTCACAGAAAACCGCAGCAAAAATAACAACTCCATAGAGGGTTGTTGTGTTCCTGCGTATGAGTGAGGTCACCAGTAAGCTCCCAAGAAGTTGCTGTGTAAGCAGTAGAGGAGGCATCGCGCGAGTGATACTTAATATATCACAAGCGTTAATAGGCTACGGTACCCGCTTTACATCAGGTGGCCCGTATGCTTGTATACCTCCCGACGTAGTATAAAAAAAAACTGGTTGCACTCCGTGAGTGCCGGCAGAAGTGAAAACATGAACATTAACGATGTACATTTTTAAATATTTTGGACTGGTTAGGGAATAATTTCGCACGAATTGCTTTTTTATCAGTATAAAAGTACTATCATATATGTGGTAAAATGCAATTTTCATTTATTGCGCTATCATACACAAACATGACAATTTATATTACGAGTACATTAAAAATTTAACACTTCAGAACTATTACAATTATTTTACATTAAAAAGTTTATCTCTCAGAAAAATCAACTACCATCCATAATTTCATGATCACCATCATCATTACTAGCATCATTATCACCAATCTCTAAAACTCAAACACACACGTACACTCGCGCAAGCGCCCTGCGCCGCTTAAACCAAACAGCGATGTTGATAAACTACGTTGAACGAAACGCGTAAACGCCAACAATTTCATGGTGCTTACAACGTTTTGCTCGCGAGAAAATAATGCCCTATGAACGATCTAGCGCTTCATATTTTAATTGTTTAATTAGAGGGAACTAATGTTTTAGCGCTGCAGCGAACTTATGTTCTAATTCTCACCAAAATCTTACGGTCAGGGTCACGTGTCCTAACGGCCTGACGGCCTGACGCGAGTTTAGCATTTTTGAGTGTTTTGCAAATATTGGATGTCGGTTTTTCAGTCGTTTGAAGGTTTAACGATAATTTCAACGCTATATGAGTCGTTCTGGGTCCTTTAGGTAACATTAAACCCAAGCCAAGATATGTTATGAAAAGTAGGCAAATTCAATGATATGAGTAATGTGTGCCTAGTTCCAACGAGCGCCTCGAAGGAAAAAAAGCCATTTCCATCATCAATTTGCCTTCGTTAACGTATCGCCCGCTTCCTTCTGTTGGGGGTTCAACAGTGGTACATTCGCTGCTACTGATACTGGTTCAATGCATTCCGAACATATTCACGTTCAAATTCCAATTCTCGACTAAAAGCGAAGTTCATTCCACGATTTGGCAGTAGCATTCTTAACTTCACTAGTAAACTACCGCACATGATGTACCACATGTCTTCGTTTGAAAGCAAAGCCTGGTTATGTATCTCTTCATTCAAATCGAGATCGGGATTCCCTGAACTGACACGAATTCGATGTAAAATGTCTATTGACATACATATTTTATCATACATTTTTGTTAAACAATTCTTGTGGTTTTCGTGGAAAGCACTTTAAGATAAAGCAACTCCTTCAGCGATTGTCATGTCCCAATGAGTATCATTTTGAAGCAAATTGAGCTGTTAACATGAACCATGAAATATTGGTTCATGTTATGTATGTTCACACTACACCATTGACAGTTCAAATGATGTCGGACGACGAATATTCATCAGCAGCAACCGCAAGTTCATCACTCTTTGAATAAACTGTATATATACGATCAAAAGCATCAGCAGAACGTGCGTCCGGATGATCAGGAACCATATTGCCTTTCTCCCGACATTGAAGTATCTGGGATGAACGTCCCAGTGTAATAATGTGGCATATCAGAGGCAACGTTCGTTTAAATGAATCGCCTTGGCTTAAGAGAGGTGGAGCAGAAAAGTTTGTATCGCTTTACATCAGGTAGGCCGTATGCTTGTATGCCTCCCGACGTCGTATAAAAAAGAATCGAAAAGAAACTGGTAAATGTTGTCGCTGGAAGTACTCGCCAATATGAACAAAATCTCCATTGGCTGCCATACAGTCCTTTAAACGTTGAGGCCAGTTATCAATAGAAGCACGCACTCTTTCCATGCGAAAATTTTTCATTGAAAATCGTACGGATTGTTTTAGGGACTCCAAATTATCATGGCGTTTAGAGCAAGCCGTACTCTCTAAAGCTGACAATAAGTCATAATCCAGCAGATTAAGATCGGGACTAGACGACGGCTAGACTTCAGCTCTGATGAAGTCCGAAACGTTCGTTTCCAACCAAGACTGTGTAAACCGAGCTTTATGACCCGGCGCCGAGTCTTGCTGGAAGGACCATTCTTGGTTATTGTATGGTGTTGTTAAGGGGCTTCACTACCTTCTCAAGAATGGTATCTTGTTACACATGTACCGATGTTTTGATACCTTTTTCACAAAAGTATGGCTCAGTCACTCCTTCATAGCTAATACCCCACCAAACCATCACTGAAGTCGGATAGTGCCCACGTTGCAGTCTGTCGACTTATTGGGAAGCTTCCTTAGAGCTTTGAGCATAAATACGGTCATTTTGTTTGTTAAAATGTTGCTCAATTGTAAAAAAAATCTCAACCGTAAACAATATTTTTCTGTGACCTCCCTTTGCGTACCGCTTCAGTAGTTGTTTCGATTTTACCACCCTATTCTTTTTTTAAATTATCAGTTAAGAAATGACCAGTAGGTACGTCTCTTATAGGCTGCAAGTCCTATGTCATCTGTTAAAATACGCGACAGGGTTCTAGGTGCTATCTTCATCTCTCGAGATAAAATCTTTTGCTTTCGGACAGGATTTCTTCGAATTCTTTTCCTTACTGCTTTGACCACCTTTTTCGTACGAACACTACGTGGACGGCCATTTCTTTTTCTGTCAGAAACAGAGGAGGTCTCATTGTACCTATTAATAGCCCGGTACACAAACATTTTACTAATACCAAGCGTATGGAGAGTTTTAAAAATTGCATTTGGCTCCATACCTGCTTTGTGTAATGCAATCACAGCGATTCGGTTCTCTTTATCACCCCACTCCATTTTAATATCACAAAATATTGTACAATGTATTGGCGCCAAAATGAGAACACTCAATGAACAATCATATAAAATGACAGATTCCAAATTCAAATGTAATATTTTATTTATTATTAATTGTAACAGTATTTATGGCCAGACTAAGTATAGATTGAAACCTCTTAAAAATATTTTAATTTAATTTCCACACATAACGATGACGTACGGTAGCTTAGACAATGAACATCTTTGAAAACTCATTTCCCATTAAAAAAGCTTTCACTCTCTTACCTTGACAGTCTTTGAAAATGTCTCTATCTACATGTCTATGAATGGTATTCACAAAATCTACCAGTAGTAATTTACTTCCCAACAAAAATAACCCAGTATAACAATCAAGGGTTAAACACGTGTTTCCCATTGTTACGAATACAACAATCCAGCCGGGCCACACCGACACAAAGAGAATCGATTTGTAGCATACAGATAGCAGTGCCCGAGCACGGACATAGGAGCTTTAATGTGTTCAACCTTGTATTGACTCCCTAAGGCTACTCCCACGGTGATAATAGAATATAGTAGATATATTAATAATAATATTTTCATCATTCTTATCCTCAAAGCACAAATCTCTGTGGGAAAAATAACTTTCCATGAAAAAGGCGGAACACTGTACTATCGTATTTTTGCACGCATGATATAAGGGTATTCAGGGTAGGTACTTTATGGCGAGATACTAATAGCTCAACGTGAAGGTGGTCTTTATCTTTATATACTCAGCAACCTCCTCGTTCATCGTACTTTTTCCAGACTACATTGGTCTACAATGTAGTTGGGAAAAAGTACAACAGCGTTGATGGTATTTCCACGCGCAGCTGGAACGCGGTCTGTTCAGTGCCGCAGTAGTTGCGGTTGGGAGGGCTTCTTCCCCTTTTATGAAAAATACCATAAGGCCTACTCATCGCACTGATCCCGGCAAGAACTCGACGGCAAAACCTGACGAGCGGTTTCGCATCGACTTCGCTTCTCCCGGTGTTTTCAATCGCTAAGATAGTGCGCATCACTCGTAGCTTTTGAGTAATCACGTCCCGAAGTGAACGTGTCCGCGTTCGTAGTCGGTTTCGCTGGGGATCGGACGGTATGACAAGGTAAGTCGATTAAAATGATGGTAAAAATATTGATAGAAATTTTAAGAAAGAGAGAGCGCATCAATTTTTATGATAATTAAGGCGCATCAAATTAGCCCGTCTTGGGAAATACCTCCACCTCACAGAAAACCGCAGCCATATAACAACTCCCTAGAGAGTTGTTGTGTTCCTGTGTGTGAGTGAGGTCACCAATTAGCTCTTATGGAGTTGCTGCGTTAGCAATACTTAATGTATTGCAAGCGTTAATAGGCTACGATAACCGCTTTACATCGGGTGGGTCGTATGCTTGTATATGCCTGCCGACGTTGTATAAAAAAAAATCACGTCCAGATGACATGACCATATGTCTTCAAATCTTTATTCATATCTGCGCAATTGCTCTGCAAAACTTGACAATCCACGATTATGATGGAACTCTAAACGAAGTGTAATGAAATTTATACACTCAAGTAATACGACATCTGGAGAAATACATAGGCTGCTTATGACCCCAAGCACGGGATGTCTATGCAGGCGAAAGTGTAGACAGAAACTAAGGTAAGGTTACGACAATGATAATTATTGAAAATACTACTATACAAAACTTTTCCATACCAGCGCCTGAAATAATTTATAGATACAACAAATATTATTAATATATTACTCCTACACGTAGTAGGTATATTGTACAACTCAAAATTTCGTACGTAATGAGACAGAGATGAATAGAGGCATGTAGAGCGAACTTAAGTGCTTTGTACAGTAACTCGGTTCTAGCACTTCATTATCTACTATTTTTATATCGCGTAATTAAAAAAGTTTTCACGACTTTATTTCTTCTTCGTTTAGTTCAATTATTGCCACAGGGTTAGAAGATTATTATAATAATAAATTTTGATATTTAGTGCCGCTAATTAGTGTTGCTTAAATTACATAATAACTAGAGATATAAATGAAATAGTCATTTACCAGACGGAGACTTTGTACAAAAGTCGTCTGCATGGGAACCTCTGTCTCGCCTATTTCTACCGCCAAGCAGCTATATTTGTATAGCTGTGTTCATGTTTGAGGGGTGCGATATAGCAGTGAAATTACCGTGTACTATAACGAAACATCCTTAGGTCACACGATTGGCAGCGCGCGAGTAAGCTCTCCGTGGTGTTGTGAGCGTCAATAGGCTGAGGTGACCGCTTACCATCTGATGCTGGCCGCATGCTTGTTTTCCACACTAGTTGTATAAAAAAACCATCGAAAGCTGCAAACATCCAATTGTTAGCATAGCACTACTATTATATGAATAGACAACCGCTTATTAGAAGAGTCACGATCATAACTCTGTCACCCCGTGTCATACGAAACAAAACAACAAAACATTGGGTTTTTGGGGTTTGAATACAACATCAACAGATAAAAAATAAAGAGTAGAGTGAGTATAAGTGATATTATAATATAATTAAATCAAACTGAAGTAAGTTTAACCCTATGTCAGCGAGAAATACGTAGTTCTACATCAACACAAAGGCACTATTGTGCGGTAATGATGCGATTAGTGAATGACGAACTCGGTGGCTCAGTCGTGAATGACGCGACTTTGACACCAACGCTCGTGGGTTCGATTACCACACAAGACAAACAATTTGTGTGCATGATCATATCCGTTTGTCTTGGTCTGGATGTTTAAAGAGAGGTAGGGCGCATCAAAGCTGCCCGTCTGGGGAAGTACCTCCACCTCACAGAAAACCGCAGCCAAATAACAACTCCCTAGAGTGTTGTTGTGTTCCTGCGCGTGAGTGAGGTCACCAGTAAGCTCCTAAGGAGTTGCTGTGTAAGCAGTAGAGAAGGCATCGCGCGAGTGATACTTAATATATCACACATTTTAATAGGCTACGGTAACTGCTTTGCATCAGGTGACGTTGTATAAAAAAACCATTCAAATATATTATTCGTACACTGAAAAAAATGTTCAGTAAATTATTGAGTACTAGATACTACTGACTACTGTCATGTGCTGCAAGCAGTCGGTGTAGATATAAATTCACAGACTCAAGTTCTACATGCCCAATATGATCAGGGTCTAATATGAACATGGAAAATGATTGTAGTTGAGGGGTAAGAATAGAAAATTTAATGGAACGGCGAAACATGGCACATGTGGACACTTTCCCACACTCTGTAGACAGTCGTCTCCTCCAAGTAGACCTGCCAAACTGCGACTGTCATTGTTACGAATTCACCAACAAATTGTTACTTCCCTTTGTTCGCATCTTCTCGACAATATTACTATCACTAGTGGCATGTTAATCATAACCTAATCGTTTTAAAATTAAAATATATTCATTTTTGAATTTGGAACATTCTAATATATCGTTTTATACAACTAAATGGTAAACAAGCGTTCCGCCTGATTAATGGCATGCAGTCAACGTAGCCCATTTATTGATGCTTGCATACATAACTCGCATCAGGTCTTCTCTGAAATGTTTTTACGTCCTATAGAAGATCTATATGTAGTATTCACTTGGGAAGCTCGAAATAAACCTATTTCCTAATCTAAGTATTCGCTTAAAAAAGACATACGGAATCCCACGGTACGTGTCTATTTTTATTCCAATGTGTGAAGATTGCCTTACAAGACATCAACCTGCCGGATGGGAAGCGTATTCTAGCCTGTGGACACTTGCAACATTATGAGCATCACTCCGGCAGTGTTGCCTAACCTACAAATAAATTATCATGTATTTACAAAAAGTCTAAACTTTAGCAACCATCCCACTGTGATAACGAGCATGCGATTTTAGAAAAAGGTCGTGTAGATTAGATTAAGAATTCTTCCATAGACAAGACAGCCTATTATACAATTGGTCGAACAACTTTGTTTGAGGTAAAATTTCTCGGCGGACTCGGATTATTGAAGATAAGCTTTTGCCCGCAACTTCGTCCGCGTAGAATTAGTAATTTGGGCAGCGTATTTCCACCTCCGTTTTTACACCCTTAAGGGATGATTACGGGGATAAAAACTATTCTATATTCTTCCCCACAACTCAAACTATCTCCATACCAAATTTCATCTAAATCGGTTCTGCGGTTATTGATTCCCCATACAAACTTCCACCCCCCTTTTCACGCCCTTAAGCGATGATTTCTGGGATAAAAACTATTGTATATTACTCAGAGATAATATACCATTATAATGGTGACAGAATTTTTGAAATCGATCCAGTAGTTTTTAAATTTATTCGTTACAAATATACAAAAATACAAATCTTTGCTCTTTATAACATTACATATAGTGTAGATGTCTAAAATAATATATAGATTTATGAACACTGTGTTCTCTGTGTCTACATATAAATTTACATGTCGTAAATATACAGTGCTGGACTGAACACTCAATAAACCAGATATGACACACCCTTGACTTCATTGTTAGTTCTAACTTAAGAGGGGGCATAAAGCTAAGCGGCGCCCTCATTTTGTTTTTATTAATAACGCTGAATTTAAGACCAATTCCAAAAAAACCACCATGTTTATGTTTTTTTGAAACATATTCTGTTTTTACTATTTATATAAGTACAATTAGTCATAATTTTGATTATTGCTATAAGTGGCCACAATAAGCAATAATTAAATGGTTATTTATGCATAGATAATAAATGCAAGAAATGTTTAAAAAAACTAAAATATGATTCTTCAGTGCCTTTATTAAATGTTTTTTGGAATCGGTTTCAAATTCAGTGTTGTTAACAAAATCAAAATGAGGCCGCCACTTAACTTTATGCCCCCTCTTAACGCCTGTGCATAAACTGTGTGTGATCATTGTTAGGAACTCATCATTGCTCGTAATATCGAAGAACGAAGTTGAACATTTTTATTTTGTCTTAAAACGAATCAGAACATCATAAAAATCGATTCATAAGAAATATGACAATTTGTCTTAAACTGTTGCACTTAAATATAAATGCTTAAATGACATTAAAGAGTATTAGGTCAAAGTATGTCAAAGTGCCACTAAAATTTTATTTGGTTACAAATTGTTAAGACAGAGAGCGCTGGTGAATTTTGTCCACTCAGCGATCTCGTTCCCTAATCCATAGTGGATTAGATTAGAGGTGACCCTACCTAAGCCTAAGGATTTGGCGAAGACACTGATTTTAACATGCGACTGCCGTCAAACCTCCACAACCCAGAGGAAAAGCCAGACCTATCTTAGGTGAGCTCACACGTCTTTCGAAATATAATTTCCTGGGCGTGCGGGTTTCCTCGCGATGTTTTCCTTCACCAACAAACAAGTGACAATCACAAATATTTACATAAATCCGAAAAAACGAATTTAGTGGTACATGCCACGATTAGAATTGGGGTATCTGATGAAGGCCTTTATGGACAAATTCTTAACGGCTGGTGCATCTTACTTAGGTAAGTATCCTATCATTTATTGACAAGCAAAATTACAAATAAACCAATATGCTTGTTACTCTTATTGGTTGCGACGCTGGAACTAGCTCACATGTATTGAAGATAACAAAGGTACAATCTGCCTAATGATAAGCAAATACTGTAGCCCATGCTCACTGGCAACATCAGGGACCTGACACGTGCATTGCCAAAAACCTCTTACGCGCCCATTCTATTATTTGGAAAGGTTGTTCAGAAAGAGATCCCTCGGGAAACGTTCAATGCGCAATCTTATGGTTCTCGGTAGAAAACCCATCTAGAACCGCACAGTTGGCGATCATTATGGTTCCAGTGTGTGAGGCAAATAACAGGAACAACGGGAGGCTATGTCTCTCCTTAAACTTAAGACTTCAATACGAATACAGTCGTTTTGACCAGCTCGGAGGCGCGGTGGTGAAACGTGCTCGTTACTTTGAAATTAACGCTCGATTCCCACATAGGACAAACAACAACACCCTAGAGGTTTGTTGTAATCCTGCATGTAAGTCACCAGTTCACCAGTAAGTTCCTAAGGAGTTGCTGTATTTGCAGCAGAGATGGTATCGCGTGAATGATACCTAATGTATCGCAAGCGTTCATAGGCTACGGTAATGGTGGGTCAACATCAGGTGAGTCGTATGCTTGTATGCCTCCCGACGTTGTATATAAAAAATAAATTAGACACCCACCCAGCTTAGAGTCGTGGACAATTGTCACTGCTCATCTTTGACCCAAATCATAAAGTCAATCAAATTTCGGGTATCCAAGTGTTCTCGAGCTACAGTACCTTCTCCGTGTACGGTCTGCCTCTAGATTTGTGGAATACATAAATCTTATCTTCGAACTGAAATACTGCGCTCTGTTAAGCACACCTAGTTTCTAAGTTAACTTCTGCTTCTAGGTAACTCCGGAACTGAACAAACGATGTAGAATTCCACACCAATAACTTCACTGCTTAGCGACGGAAAAAGGCATTTTGGAATTTAGGTACTGCAGTAAATGAAGGTTTCATAGTCATGAACGCGCAATATCGAGTCTGGATGAATTTGGTTTGGATAAAGTTCAGTCGACCCCAGTCGGAGATCTAATCAGAGTACCTACCCTCAATTTCAGATTCAAGTTAATCGCAAGGTATGGGAGGGTATCGCAATGAATCACGGCCTGTTAATGAGTGTCCTCGGTGCTGTCGTCTACACAGCAGTGAACGTGTTATCATATAATTGATATGACGACACAAAGTCTTGAGGAGGAGGAGGAGCGAGAGGTCAAAGAGGAGGAAGCCATTAATGCTGGATTCCTCCTCTGCTACTCTGTGTGTCTAGGCTATCGACGCGTTTGTCTTTACAACGGCTATTAAGCATCTGCTGCACAAGATTCTGACAACCCATTTGCAAAAATCCTTAGGCAGCCCGTACGACAGTAGCATCAGATCCAATCGAACGTCGTCACCATATCTAGTTTGACAGTCTCTTCGCGATGATGGCTAATGCCGAACGAAGTTCGTATCAGAATAACCACACAACAAGTTAAGTAACGTTAGCCGTACGTACCTAATCTTATAAGGATTTTGTTTTAGATCAGAATCCCCTGGTTTTATGGTCACCTCACATGTGTGTCGCTTGTCGATAGATAATAACCAAGTCTGTGAATGACCATAGGGCTATAAAATAAAGCAGCATAGTGAACTATCCTCTAACATATACCTTACCTGTATAAACCTTAGGTACCTATTCTAGCAGAGATATGAGTATGTGTTATAGAGGTGTAAATATCCGGTATTGTTAATATTTTAAACAAAAATGTAAACATATGTAGGTGCACTCAGGTCTTGCCACTATTGCTATATTCTTATTTGTACAATCTATGGTCCGAGGGAAGGCGAGGAATGCGGCGGTTATGCACCGATGAATCATGAGCAGAACATTTCAAATATTCATTTCTCATGACTAAGAGTCGTGCAGTCGTTGGCCATAAAATTATATTATTTAAAACCAGCCGCGATAAAGCAAATGAATAGTACGATAAAATTAAATATTCTTCTAAAGTTGTAAAGGATTTGTCATTCCATGAAATTTTATTAATCAAAGAAAGTGTTTGCTCTCACTTGTGAATTCCGAAGCATACCCAAAGGGGATCAAACTAATTAATACTCAGAACGTAGCTCAAACACCGTCGTTCCGAGGCAATACTCTAGAGTCCAATTAATTGAGCTTCGGACACGATTGTTCTGTCGTACTTGCCGTCCGTACAAAGTGGCGATCAGCAGGGAAGTTAAGTTACATTACAGGTTAGCTTGCTATTAATCATTTTATTAATTAGTGACTGTCGTGTCGTGGCTACCAAGGCGGGTGAAGCCGTTTCTTAATTACACTGAAAAGATTTATTGTGCAATATTTTTGTGGTATTGTCATTTATTTGACCGCGTGGTGCGGTTGACTTTGACTTTAAGAATAATATTGAGCCCACAATAATAATATCACAAATCTGATTACTTATCTACAGATATTTCTAGTAAGTCTTAGTCAATTGCAGCAATAAAAGTAAGTATTAAATATATTTTTCCTTTTTCCTTTTACGCGCGTAAACAGAACAGCAATATAGTAATTGAAAATGCAGTCGAAATTTCCAATTCGAAGCGATCGGACCAGTGGACATGGGAAAACAACCGAGCAAAGCTCGGTCGCTCAGGTACTAGCAATAAACTTTGTGTATTTTAATCGTGTATTAATGTAAAGTGGCTATGTAAAAACTCGGTAGTATTTCCTCTTGCGGAAACCACAAGTACTGCGGGCTTTGACAAGCCTTCCGTACAAATTAAAATACTACGTACTGCGTATCAAATAGAAACGCAACATACTTAAAAGTGATTAAACAAGTATGTCGTAGTTTTCAATGAAAAAATATGGTTGAAACAAAAATGAACCACGCAACGTTTGAACAAAAATCTGCACGATGATTTTATTTTTTATGGTAGAGTTATTAATTTAAACAAAATATACAAAAACTTTCTTTTCTTATTTGTAAACTGTGTCTTGCGAACCGATGAACTTCTTAATGAACGATAGCTAAAGTCTATCATAATTAAACTATCTCTCGAATAAAGCAATCTGCACAACTTTCTCGCTTCACACCTTTCACGTCATGGTATAGTTTATAATATATTTTTAGTACAAACGTTAATTTTGCAAGTACCATAGGGATAACATAACTACGTGATCTATCAATCCGTGTTTTTATTATTTGATCAAAAACTATGTATTATTATCTCACGGCAACGGTAAACTCGCGTTATTGTTAATTGATATGTAGTTTTTTATTACAAGTGAAGCTTAATTTTATAAAGTATAGTGTATTAGAAGATATTATGCTTTCATCAAGTATTTTATACTTTTCATGTCGACGAGGACAGTGCACGCATAGTATTTTACGACTGTAAGCATGATAGACACAATTTACATAATTATAACACCTCTCTACTCTACTTTAACTTTGAGTATTTATTTCATTATTTTGATCAGTTTCATAATTGTAACTCTTACTAGTCATCTAAACATACTATAAAATAAATGCATTGATAGCCCAGTGGGTAAAAAACCAGCCTGTTAATCGACGATCCCTGTCGACGGTTCGAATGCCGGTGTAGAAATGTAACATTAGTATTTTCGGATTTATATAAATATTTGTAATTATCACTTGCTCGGCGATGAAGGAAAATAACGTGAGGAAACTGATCGTCTGATTTTCCCTGAGGGTCGTGGCGGTCTGACGGCAGTCGCGCCACGTTAATATCAATAACTTGGGTAGCAGACCCCGCTAATCCTAATTGATTAGGAAATGGGATAACGATAGGAAGAATAGTCTAAACATACTTTAAAATTGAAACGCCTGTGGGAGTATACTTGGTTTCAAAAACATAAAATCAAATCTATCAGATTCTCGTTTACCCGTTCTCGTGAATAGATATATCCAAGTCATACGTTTCTGAATCCCCTGTACACTAGGAATATTTTCTCCGCATTTCAACTCCTGATTCGTGGCACACTGTTTTACAGCTTAAATTGTAGATTGCATTATTAGCATCGATTACTAATGAAAAGCCTTATTAATATTCGAAGATTATTGTACCAAAAGGACCTCATCACTGAGCCCCGATATCCATCCGTCTATTACATTTTTAACCAGTAGTACCTTATAAAATAATAGTTAAAATGGGTTCTCAAACAGGAAACATATTTTTTCAACAATTTTGTTACTAAGTAAACCCTTAAAAAATATATGTAACGTTAAATATTCTACGACCCTTGGTGTGCAAGTTCGACTCGCACTTGACCAGTTTTCTTAATAAATTATATATTTATAGAAATTCTTCAAATAAAAATTATTTAATAGCTCTTAATCTTAATGGAAATTAGGCCATAAATCAAGACGCGCCCTTCTGAATTTTCTAGAATCCTGTTCATTTTCCCCTGAAATTGATTCTTAAAAAGGGTTTTACCAATCTTTTTACTAATGTACTACCTTTGTTCTTCGCTAGTCTATCCTTAGGTTAATCCCTCGGTAACATGAAAAAACAAGAAACGTAAACAAAAAATAATTAAATCACAATTGCATTACGTTGTTAAGGATAAATAATAATGAGGAAATTGAAGGTGATTAAAAGGAATGAAACGGTTATAGACTATTAGATCGAAAATGAAAAAGAGAAACAATTGAATGATGCGCTGAAAAAATGGTCATATAAAATTACAAGTGGCGGGAACCCACAAAGTATGACATCAAATTACCTGTTACATGTTATTCTTGAGCGGGCTAATTATATGTAATTATTAATATATAATTATATATTATCTATGAATAGATTGACATCGGTATCTTTTATTTGGATTGTTTGTAAATAGATTTCGAAATTACACAAATTATAGTAAAATAACAATACGTTCCGAAATAACAAAGATTAAGATGAATTAATTATTAAGATTATTAAGATTATAACTAGTCAAATTATATACATCATGAATCGATCGAATCGAAAACATCACGTAACTATTCGTGTCACTCTAATCGAATATGCAGTTGACTACATTATGAAACTTGACCGTAGTCTGGGTATGGGGTTTTCTATCTCGATCTTCTTCACTTCGGAGCCTCGGAGGGCATTAAGCCGTCGATTCTGGTTGTTCTCTATAGACGACAATCGTTAAGCTTAGTCTTGTGGCCTTCGAGCAATTTGAAAACACTGGCCGCCAATCTGCAGCTGAGCAGCATTGCGGAGTATTTTCTAAACTCCTTCGGTTGAATGGATACTCGTATCCCTACAGTGGGATGAGTAAGGGTAGATGTGGATAGGTAGGTAATAGTCGTAAAAAGTAGCAAATAAACAGACAGACAGTGTTACGTTCGCATGATTAATGTAGATAACTTAGGCTCTCATTTGGCCTTTAAAACCCCTATTTCCATTACATTATAGCGTTCGTTCATTACGCCAAGTATTATACGGATAATAATAGGTGGACGTCACACTGCGGCATATTCATTGACATGAAGGTCTTTGCCTATTTACTGGTTTACGCTATAATGCTTCATTAGCTGGGAACCTTGACTTCGCAATTGAAATTGAACACTGCCACCGCAAAAACTTAGGTAGAAACAAGAATGGAAATATAATCCCGGCGATTCAGGTACGTGTACCTAATAGGACAATATAATATACCTACCTATAATGCTATCGACAACATCAAGACCGATAAAAAAAATCAAGTATCACAATTTAAATATAAAGCAACTAAGACCCGGCTCGTAACAACACTAGTCTTCGCCATATTTCTGTACCTACGATGCAGAGACGTGGACATTGCAGGAAGTGGAAAAGAAGATAGATAGATGCCTTGGAGATGTAGTACTTTTTTCTTTTATTAATCTTACACCCCTGCCATGGGCAAGGCTATTTTAATGTCATTTAGTTATTTGCCAATTAAATAATTACAACACATTCATACAAAATACTCCCTTTCATTCCATAACTCATTCATCATCTTTCGTTTTTTGCCCATGGAGATGTAGTACTGGAGGCGAATGGTTGAAGTATCATGGACTGAATTTCGTACAAATATCTCCATATTTCAGGAACGCGCTATCAAGAAGCGTCTATCTACCACAGTATAATCTCGCGTTCTTAAGTTTTCCGCCCATGTCTCGAGACATAAATGTGACACTATCGAACGCCAGGTGGCGTAAAGTAGAGCCGAAGGTACAAGATCGCGAGGCAGGTCATCCATGCGATGGACCGATCCGATAAAGTCTGATGTAGGCGGACCATTGCACGAATGCACCAGGAGTGCCTCAAATCGGACGAGATGGCGGGACATTGTGAGGCAAGCAACTACTGCCTTCAACCGCTCTGCCAAAAGCGCACCGAAGAAGAAGTATCACAATTTGATACATTTCAAATTTGAAGAGACACCGTAACAAGTTACAGGCTACAAGTACGAATAAGAACTAAAACCACATATCAATGGATAATCCCTTTTGAAATCTGACTGCAAAGTATTCGACTTGTAAATAAATATTGTCCGCACCACAGCACGCAAAAATTTAACATACAAAATACATGGCGATGAGACATTTTTTTTAATCTAAGAATATTTATACATAAACATAAATGTATGTATAAAAATGTTTGCAATTATCACAATAATAAGGATCTTAATGGATACACGTATGATAGGCAAGCACTATCATCAACGTAATTTCTGCCGAAGGACATTTACTGTACCGACTGTACAAAGTATTCTGTACAAAGATTTTCCTAGCTCACAGGTCACCCTTAGATTTCTATAACGAAATATCATAACAAACACTTTTACGAATTCTATTAATGTATAACCAGAATAACACTTGAGTTATGCTTGTCATATTTATTTTCCTTCACTTTAATCAAGGAATTGACAATTTTCAATCAATGTAAGTACTCAGTCACACTTGAGTATATTTCGTCATATTTACATACAGCTATAACAACAAATCACAATCCTCATAAATACATACTCGTACATACGTTAGCGAGTTTCATTTGAAATTATTTTGACATTGACTCCTCCGAATAGGAAGTAATACAGAAGCGAGAATGAATAGCAATCAATTACTAAACAATGATTCCGATAATTAGAGATTCAATAGAACGGCAGTGAAAAGGTCTTGTGTAGTAGAATTTGCGTTTTCCATTACAATGTTGAATAGAATGGCATAAAAAATGACGCAAGCAGCAGTAGGGTTGCCCTTTTTAGATTGTTCGCTTTACAGACTTAGATAATCTTGTTGTAAGCGTGAATAAGCTCAGCTTTACATTAAGTTTGCAACGTATGCTTATTTATCTATAGATATCATCATCATTATCACTTTTCTCCTTTTTCCTAACGTTATCCCTTTTCCTAATTAATTTGACAAAATTATTGACTTTGACATGGAGGGACCGCCTTCAAACCTCCACAACCCAGAGGGAAATCCGGAACTTTCTTAGGTAAGGTCACACACATCATCATTATTATCACGACGAGCAACTAATTTCAGCAACTAGTGTATCTTTCAGACGATTATTTATACCAACAGAAATAACGGTTATGTAAGAAGATTATAAGGCTATTTTAACATTTTGCGAAAATAAACTACCGGTATGATCATATTTGTAAATTAAGTCGGAAAAATCATCCATTTTAAGCATTTCAGTGGTGTACAGTAAAATTATTAAAATTACACGGATATAATATAGGGTAAAATCTGCATAAGTATAAATAAATATCTGTACCGTTTAAGTTTGACCAATAACAACTATTTTTATGACTTTTAAATCAAATTTGTCAAGATGAAGTCATTCTTCAGTATTTGATTTAGATAAAAATCTGTAAATCGTATATTTTTGGTGGTTATCGTATGAATGAAAATAATTCGCCCAACAAATTTAATGATATCTTAACGAGGACGTTGACAGTGTTACGGCGGCGGCCGTAGCGGTCAGGTGCAAAGTGTGTCTAAACCTTTCTTCTGCGTCACGATTTTATATGATTGGTATTTAAAAATATATAATTTAAATCTACGCTATTACATAAGATTGCTCTAAAGGTAAACATGGAAAGGTCACGTGGCCACCGTCCACCAGAAGTCATCCGGCTATGGATAATTAGTGCGTAGCCAGGGTCGCTGGTGATACATAAAATCATAGTAGTGTCAGTCTCATGGGATATATTTTTATATACTCGTAGTGACGCAGCTGGATTCTACTATAGATACAAACATCAAAAAGGTGATTTTAGTCGTCTGTCTACTCGTTGTATCGCGTAAACACTACTGAACATCTTTCGATCGCAATTTATACGGTAATATCTTATACCGCATTTAACATTTACCTACAACTTTTTTAAACTGGAAATGTTTAAAATTTCTGCATAAAACATAAAACCAAACTCCACGAAGATTGAGGGCATAATTTAAAGGGCCCCCTTACAAAGACGGTAATCAACCAACTACTTCAAAAAGTGTGTTGTTATACTGCAGTTGACTTTACCAATACGCTCCTGAGGAGTTGCTACGTTAGCAAATGGCAAAACACGAATGATACTCCTTGTGGAAAACAAACAATCAAATGACCCAGTAACCGCTTCTTTCTTCTTGATTAGTCAAGTGAACCGTATGTGTGCGAGTGTGTTACCCGAATTAGTATAAAAAACATAGGTACTATCTTCCGACAGTTTTCATTCTTGAATTTGAAATACCCAGCACGTCAGACTGGGGTATATGGAAGATCGCGGCTTGTTTAGTGACCAATATATCTTTCGCCTCGACTCGTCCACCTGATGATCTTTTATTGTTGTGTACCTTACACACTGCTGTTGTCAGCCAATTGAGAGTCATTGACTATCAGCCTAGTCTATTGAAAAGGCATTCGATCGGGTTCTACTTCAGAATCTTCAAAGAGTTGCCATGGTATGGGCTGGTGCGAGCCGGTCTGTGCAAAAAGATTACCAGATTTTTGTTGTGCAGATTCATAAAAGTCATTGTTGATGGCAGTTAGTCCAAAAGTAAGGACATAAACATGTCTAGCAGGGTTCTATGCTGTTCTGACACCATGTCTGCTGCATATCAATGATGTGCTATTTACAATAATGACTCTGTGAATGACAGCTTCGTAGAAACTTTATTTTACAGGCTGAGCCAACATCCCTCATTGACAGCAACTGGAAGAAAGTCGCAAACAAAATTTGCCTGAAACTCACAGTAACTACTGTTGGCTATCGAACGGTGTAATTTAGTTCAATTCAACTCCATCAAAATATGTGTCTGTGTTCCCCCCAAAGAAACTCCATTTGCTGTAGTTCCTCAATTTCAATTGAAAGGCTTGGTGTCGTGATCTCCAGCTAATTTCAGCCTAAGCTGCAAAGATTTAATTAATTTTAAAGAAAAAACATAATTAAATTTAAAGAAGAAATATGTTTCAACATAGACTGCACATACGGTATTATTGTTAACTTTTAACGAGAGCATTTAAATCTGATACTCAGGTGGACCTTGTGGGCTCCGACCTTGAGACTGGATTCAAACAGGAGCTGTGAGAATTGTTGACGATTCCAAGATTAAATGCGGTATAGAGTGTATAAGTCTAGTAAAAACTTCTGCTGCCCCTAATAATTGTACAATGGGTAGTATTTCTATATGATATGATGACTGTGGCTTACTTCTGAAATCGCAACGCGCGAGGGTTACTAAACGGTCGCGTAGTGACCTAATGTATGATTCTAAAGAGATTTTTTCTGCAAATCCTTAGATTGTAAAATCTCGGGAAAAACTCCCTGCTGAGGTTTTCCCAAGAGACTACAGCATGGGCTTCCAGAAATAGGGCGTAAAGGGGATTTAACATCAGTCGTTACCAGCCGTAACGAGTGATGTATGTAGATAGAAGGCACTATTGAGATAGACTGCGGTAATTACTTGCCATCATTTACCACAAACTTGTTTTCCACCTTTGTGGTATTAAGAAATACGTGTTAGTTTAAAAAACGGATAATGTGCCGGTAGGTAACCTTGCCACAACTGGAGCTGTAGCAAGGCCAAGGCTTTTGTTATGTAAACTATGTCGCGGTGGTGTTCGCGGGCGGTCAGAGCGCTAATCGGCGCGCTAATGTGCCAACACAGCCATCACGCCCACAATGACGATTGAAGGACGCCACTGTACAATTGCCATGGCGAACTTAGACGGGTAAGCTAAATATACTACTCTGTGTAAAAAGTATCGGGAATATGTCAATAAAAAGACCCGCGTAAAAGAGGTCGTTCTAATTTTTTTACTGCATGTTGGTAGCACTGTACTGATTTAGCGCGCAAAATTTGAGCGGGATCTGTCATTTAATTTGTTTTAAACTACACTTTTTGTTGGTCATAGTTTTGAGTCCTCGGCGATTTTTACAATGGAAAATATTGTTGAACAAAGAGTGTGCCTTAAATTTTGTGTTTCAAATGATATTTCATGTGGTGAATCACTAAAAATGTTGCGAAATACCTACGGCGAATCGTGTATATCGAAAACAAGGGCTTATGAATGGTATAAGGCTTTTAAAGAAGGCCGAGAAGTAGTAGTAGACTTGCCTCGTTCTGGTAGACCTTCAACCGCTACGACCAGAGAAAACATCGACAGAATCAAGAAGCTAGTGCTCGAAAATCGACGTATGAGTCTGAGAGAGTTGGCTAGTGAGGTGAACATATCTTTTAAGTCCGTCCACAACATTCTCATTGACATTTTAGGCATGAAACGCGTCGCCGCTCGACTAGTTCCAAAAGAGCTCAATTTTGTTCAAAAAGCGCAGCGAAAGCATGTCGCTGAAGACATGGTTTCCCGAGCTTCTACGGATCCGACCTTTATGAAACGTATAATAACTGGCGACGAGACATGGGTTTATGAGTACGACATGCAAACAAGCCAACAGTCTTCAGAATGGCGTCTCGAAAACGAGCCGAAACCCAAAAAACCGCGGCAAAGTCGCTCCAAAATCAAGGTGATGCTGACAGTTTTTTTTGACTACCGTGGTGTGGTTCACTCCGAATTCCTTCCAGAGGGAGAAACAGTGAATAAAGAATATTATTTAGGCGTCATGAAGCGTTTGCGTGAGAGTATCCGCCGAAAACGTCCAGATTTGTGGCAACACAACTCATGGATGCTGCACCATGATAATGCACCATCACACACAGCCATTATAGTGAAAGAGTTTTTAGCGAAAAATTCAACAAAAGTTCTCGACCAAGCACCGTATTCACCTGATATGGCTCCGTCTGACTTTTTTTTATTTCCCAAGTTAAAATTACCACTTCGAGGAAAACGTTTTGAGTCGATAGAAGCCATAAAAGAAAATTCGCTGAATGAGCTAAAGGCCATACCGCAAATAGCCTATGAAAAATGTATGGAAGACTGGGTGAAGCGGTGGAGATGTTGTATTGCAAGCGATGGGGCCTACTTTGAAGGCGATAAAATAAATTTAGATGAATAATTTGTATTTTTTGTTTTATTGACAAATTCCCGATACTTAGTACACAGAATGTATACTCAGAAATAGTATTTCATTTATCTTTTGCGGAAAGTAAGCATTTCATTAAACTATAGCAGATGGTAGAAAATAGCTTACAATTTTGGCCCCAATAGTGTTAGATATCTGATAAACCGTGGTGCACGGCAGTTGAGCTTCACTTGACTAGCCATCTCTTTGAGGTTTTGAAACGATATTTATTTGTCATATTGCTGTCTCTCACTTTGCTAAGAGGGGAAGTCAATTCGAAAACTTCTCACTTTTACAAATTTCTCCTGATTAAATTTGTTGTGGGTTCCAAGGCAGCTGTAGTTTAACCCCCGGGACAGCAATGGACTTCACTGTTCATTGCCTATTTGGTGGTCGCCGCTGTTAATTCTGGCTACACAAGAGACACAGTGGTGGGAATGAGTGAGCCTGTCCCATAAAAAGGTAGAAAATAACTTTTAACATCGACCGATCCGACATCAAAATTAAACATAGTCACCAAAAATGTATATTCGGTTTGTGGCTCTTCAAGAATTGGACTGGCGAGTGCGTATTCCTTACGGAAATCATGAAATAATATAATAAGAAAAATTGGAATATGAATCATAAGGAGTACCTACCTACGTATGTAGATGAATGTTAACAGAACGGAGGTAACATAGAACGCTCTCTCTCATAATACGTATGTATGGTAAAAATACTAACACAAAATTCATCATCATCATTTCAGGCTGTATTCGTCCTCTGCTGAACATAGGCCTCCCCTCTAGAGCCACCACTCATCCACTCATCTCGATCTTATGCCACCTGCATCCATCGACTCCCTACAAATCTCTTGAGCTCGTCGCTCCATCTAGTGGGGGGTCCTTACACACTGTATGTACCAGTACGGAGACGCCATTCGAGAATCTTTCTTCGCCAGCGGTTATCAGTTCTACGAAATATGTGGCCGGCCCACTACCACTTCAGCTTGTGGGCTATGTCGGTTACCTTAGTTAGTTCTACTGCGGATATCCTCATTTCTGATTCTACCACGCAGAGAAAACCTGAGCATAGCTCTTCCCATAGGACACTAAGCGACCTCGAGCTTCCCTATACGACCCGCAGTGAAGGGCCACGTCTCAGTTCCGTAGGTCATCACTAGAAACACACACTGTTCGAAGACCTTGGTCTTCAGGCATTGAGGTATTTTGGACGTGAAGATGTGTCGAAGTTTCCCGAACGCTGCCCAGCTAAGTTGGATCCGTCTGTTGACCTCTTGGTATAAGTTGGACTTACCTAACTGAATAACCTGCCCTAGGTAAATATATTCGTCAACTTCTTCGAGCTTAGTGACTCCAACCGTAATCGGCATTGGTGTAACATAAACATTCGACATGACCGTACTCTTGTCCATGTTCATCTTGAGACCTACCTGATTTGAAACACTATTGAGGTAATTGAGCATAACGCTAAGTTCCTTCGGCGTCTTCACCACGAGAACTATATCGTCGGCAAATCGAAAGTAGGTGAGTGATGTATTCGTCATTGATATTTATACCGTATCCTTTCCAGTTCAAGAGCTTGAAGACATCATCCAACGCTGCGGTGAAGAGTTTTGGGGATATAACACCGCCCTGTCTTTTTGCATTTGGATCGGTTTCGCACTCTGGTCCTGTACTCGGATAACCATCGATGCCTTAATGTATAAACATTTCAACGCTTCGATGCACCGATAGTCAATTCAGCATCTGGAGAGACTGTAGCTCCGCCCATGTCTCAACGGAATCAAAGGGCTTTTCGTTGTACACACACAACACAAACTTGATAGTAATTTAATGAGAAGAATTTAGAACGTATGCAAAGATTACAGTTGATGACGTAGAATTAGAAAAAATATTTTTGAATAAAAAAAAAGCGCCTCCACTAAAACACTCAGGAACTAAAAAGCGTAAAATAATTGGTCACTATTACTTACGATTTTTGGAGTCGGTGCCAGTATACTGATATTATCAATAAATATTATGCGGCTGGCACCGACTCCAAAAATCGTAAGTAACTGTGCCCAATTATTGAGAATCTCTTCCTTTTTTGAAGACCGTTTAAAAGATTTAAGGTACGCCACTGATGATGTATGTAGAAAAACGAGTGCTGGAAATAGTGTGAATAGAGCGATGTAATTACTTCTTAAGCAGAGACAACATAAAAGTAGAATAAACGCGTTTCGTTGCGCAAAATTTGTGGCGAAACGCTTGTAAACCGCGTCCTTAATGATGATGTCTAAAATATAGTTGGTTTAAAAGAAAGAATAAAGTGCAATGTATGAAGAATACAAGAAGAAAGAATCACGATACAACGCGAAAATGGAATGATATAGGAGCCGAGGAAGGCCAAGATTCTCCTACCATGACCAAATTGTTTGTGTTTTATCAGAAGGTGATATCCCTAGAAACCAGCGAAAGTAGGTATATTCATAACTTAAGAATGTACCATACATTCGTAGTTATAAAGAGAGTGAGGTGTGTAGATAGATAGAGGTAAAAATAAAAGAACTTAATTGGTAATAATGTTTTAAAAACCCACTAAAGTTGTGATTGGTTTTTACAAGTTTTATCATACTTGTATGACGTCATTGAAATCTCCAAGAATTATATAAAATATCCCAAACACATTCTTATTAACGTATTACTATTATAGTATCGCGTTTTAGAACCATGTGTATATATCGTTTAAAATAGAAAGTACTACTTTTACTATCGTTGTATTGAGGGGGGAACGAGGAGGTTTCCCGAAGTCGGCACGACCTCGTCATCAATACAGGCGTTATTACTACGTACCCACACGTTTGCAGTTCAATAAGTTGGAGTGAGATAGAATTATGAAACGGATCCTCCCAGACAACAGGGGGTGATCAGTGTGCATAGCCTTGTTGGATGCAGACTTGGCGGCGTGCCCAGGAGCCGTGCCAGCAGCCACGTGCTGTTCACAGTTATAATAAGTTAGGTACTGTATAAAACAACAATATTCCCTTCTTTATGTAATAATATAAGTAACTAACATTACGACACATTTACATCATAATTAACCCAGAAGTTAGATTATTGCTGACTTTTAAGAAAAACAGAACCCAGATTCCACTTCGATTCTTGGAATATTCTAAAAAGAACGACAATACACGTAATATCGCTACTTCGTACCTACTTTGTAGTGTATAGGCGAGCTCGGTAGCGCAGCCTTAAATGAGGCGTCTTTGATACCAACGCGTTCGATTCCCACAAGATAAAAGATAAAAAACCTTTATTTGCCATTGGGCCCCCGCGGGCACTTAGACACGTCTTACATTTTTGAAATATAATCTTATTGTTTCTTATTCAATTCTCTTAAGTTACTATTCTTTTTAATCTCCTAGAATTTTAATGATGATGTCGTAGAAACAGAGTTGGTCTGAAAGAGAGTGTCGGTGTTAAAATAAGAAGAGGCATGCTCCGTTGGTTCGGACATGTCGAAAGAATGTAGGAGGAAAGAATTACGAAACAAATATACAACCGGAAAGTAGAAGGAGTCGAGGAAGGCCAAGTGTTATCTACCATAACCAAATTGATCGTGTTTTATCAGAAGGTGATGTCAGGAGCCTTAGAATCTCACAATTACTTACGATTTTTGGAATCGGTACCAGCCGTATAATATCAATTGATAATATCAGTATACCTACTGATTTAGAATACCGTAATCTTTGCAAGCGTTCTGATTTCTTCTCATTCAATTATATATTATAATAATATCAATTGATAATATCAGTATACTGCCACCGACTCCAAAAATCGTAGATAATTGAGACCAATTATTTTTCGCTTTTTAGTTCCAGGGTGTTTTTCCCGATTAGGGGAGTACCTCCACCCCACAGAAAACCGCAGCCATATAATAATTCCCTAGAGAGTTGTTGTATTCCTGCGTGTGAGTGAGGTTTCCAGTAAGTTCCTAAGGAGTTACAGAGTTGGCAGTAGAGATGGCATCACGTGAGTGATACTTAGCGTTCATATGCTACTGTAAACACTTTACGTCAGGTGGACCATATACATGCATGCCTTTCGACGTTGTATAAAAAAAATATCAGTTAGTTACCTATAATTGTTGCTATAGTTCTGTGCTAGGCTGAGAATCCTGCAGTCTGGTGGGAATGCCTAAGTGTCAAACGGTGTGATAAAGGATGTTTGGAAATAATGAGACAAGAAAACAGAAGCTACAATAACGAAATTTGTAAGGAATGAGAGAAATGGAATAGATTAGTTACAGCAAAGATATTCAAATAAAAGATTAGAAAATGCACAAAAGAGTAAAGAGTGGGTAAGGGGAGGTTAAAAGAGCACAAAGATAAAGACAGCACGAAATTTGTTTAAAAATAAATGGACCGGTTTTGTGACTGTAGGTCGTTCGATACTGAACCCCTAATCCAAACATTTGAATGAAAATGAACCCATTATCATCCCTCAACACAATACAGTGCTTGTACTCGTTTTACTTAACAGAATTAAAGTTACGAGGCTAAGGGGACAGACAAGTCGCACTTCAAAGATGCATCACATCGTCATTGGAAAGATACATTCGATGATCAATAAAATACAGTTTACCTAAACTTTACGGGTATGTCATATAAATTATTTCGAATAAAGCAACAACAAATTTAACATATTTTTAGATTAAAGACAACTGCATCGTGGGCTTCTATTAGATAAGATGAGGAAACAACTACTTATAATTATGATAAAGTAAAGTTGACTAAGCATACCTTAATTATGAATAGGCATTGCGTATAAAAATCGTTCAAGCATATGACTCGGTAACGTTCGGCACCCAGTGTCAGTAATTATTATGTACATACATTGTTATCTATCGGTGTTTGTGCACTCACTCATTTTTAATTCGCATCCGTATATTGCTAAAAAATTTCTGAACCTTTTCACTCGAGAACGTATAGATACTAAAGGAGAATGACCAAATGTGGGCCCACCTTGCGTCTTCACCATTTATACTCTAAAAAACCTTATCCAAATTGAAAATGTTCACGTATTTTTTTCAGTCCTATTGGAACAGGGGTTTAAAAGTTGAGTATTAAAAGTTATTTGCATTTCCGATTATGACTATAAATGGAGAATGACAGGTAAATCATGAATGAGTTTAGGGTTGCGATGATTATGTAATCGATCATCGATTATAAAATATACTAAATAATCGTTTCTAATTAAGAACCTAATTAATTCATTGCTTATAAAGTGAATATGAAAAGCTTCTATTCATTTTAATAGTTAGCCTTCATATAAAAATATTTATAAACTATCATGATGCATGAATACACCACTACTCGAAATATTTCTTTAACAAAAGTTGTTAATCATAACATAATCGATTTCACATATATTATTCGGTTAAAGAAGCGAGTGAGGTGTGTCAGGACTGTAAGGATCGAGTCATGTGGCGCTTGGTTCTCTCTGCCTACCCCGCAAAGGATTTTGTGTGAAGTTATAGATAGACAGAGGAGTCCTGTTAGTCCCATTAATAGTAAGATACAGGCCTATGTTTAAGCCCCGTTCATACTATGTCAAAGTGTTAGATTATTCGTAATTATTTAATCGATCGTTTTTTTACTTTCAATTTATTAATAAGACGTAAGTATTACGTAGTTCTCAAAAGGTACATTATGTCATGTCATCACAAACAAATAACTTGCAACATTATTGTATTTACGTGAGATCAGAATTGAAAGGTAAAGGGATAACGGTACATTCTATTTTATTTCGTGATAGCACTGTATAGAAACAATAACACAGTAGGTATTGAGATCAATGCCAGATATAATGAAAAACTGTACTATTATTATGTTTTTTGATGCGTACAAATAATTGTATATTTCAATGCCGATTGAATCGATTTTCTTAACCCATTGAAATCGATCTCCAATCGCATCCCTATACAGCGACGTGTCCATAGACCAGAGTCAAATCTTTAATCTATTCTATTTCATTTTTCGTAATAAATATTATTTTGTTTAATATCTGTACTTATGAAATCAAAGTGTGTAAATATTATAAGTATCCATCCATTGATCATACCAACTACTAGTACATTCCTTGGATGAACAACTCGTACATTCCTTGAATGGTGCTCAGTCCGGTAAGTGTAACGTTATTATTAAGTTCACATATATACCTATTGGTAATCTCTTATTAAGTATGAATAAAAGTATAGACCGCGCCTAGATAAGAATTGTGAACACATATCTACACTCGCCCATGTTAGAAGCTGCACCATTGATTGTTTATAAAATACAGCGGTATTATTATCTGGTATAGTAAGACTAAATACATGACTTATGTTTTTAGATTATTGTGTTTATCAATTAAACAACAATTTTTATTTGTTACAGATCACAAGACTGTAGCATCTTATGCCGGGAATTATATACACATTAATATGAGCTTAAGTAATATTTGAAGTCAAACCTTCAAATGAATTTGGACATCAACAAGTATGCCTTGAATGTGGGATGTTGACATAATGATAATAAGATCACAATTATACAGAGTTATCACCAGAATATCAGAAATGGAATGTTATAGTTAGATTCCAGTTCATATGGTACTTAATTTCTTAAACATATTTTTTTTATGATGTTTCCCTATAATTATATATATTTTTTTATAATTTGTACATTGTTACTTTATCTTTTACTAGCTAGGATCTTTATACTTCCATTCAAATCATTTTAATCATTCTGATACTCCTACGGTATAAACATATTTAATTTTCTCCACTTAACATACATTCTATTCTATAATTCTAGGTATCAAGAATGGAAAGAGTTTGTAAGGTCTGTTGACGAGCAGCTGAGTAATACAAAGACAACAGTACCATGATGATAATTGATCACTGCTAGAGGAAATTAACCGGAAATTCATCGAGGCTGCACCTAAAGTTCCAGTGCCTTCATCATTTTTATGTCAACCCACAAGATCTATAACTGCATGGATCTTAAATACATGTATCAACATGATGCACATGTTTTTGGCGTGACGAGAAACTGAATGATTTAATGGTCCCAAAAATCATTAGAGTTATATTATTAATGTACAACATATTATAATGTACCTTGGCTGTGCTAGAATATGCTGTCATCAGTTATGCAATGGAAATTAGCATGGATTGACATTAAACATATGTATTATGTGCCCTTGGGATAGCAGTTTTACTTTGGAGGACATATTCCTAATGAACTGTATGCTGTGGAGATTAATTAAAAAGTAGAAAATGCTCCCCTCATATTAGGAAAAATAATTATCAGAGCACATATAAAGTAGAGGCACATCAGTTCAACAACACATTTGTTTAGATGTCTAGAGTATTGGTCGACTACTGCTGCAATTGCTTTGTAGGAAAATGAACAATACAGTGCGCACATAATGTTGGTAATTTGGTACTCTATTTTTATTTAATGTATTTATTGATGATAAAAGTTGTAATAAACAATTTAAAGAAATATTTTTTTTATATATAAGAACCTAATAAATATAAATAAAAGTGTCAATATACTAGGTGTTGTTCTTATTTATCTCCAATGAATATTCTGTCATTAAAAACAATGTAAGTAAGTAATAAGCATACAATCCGCCTGATGTTAAATAGTTACCATAGCCTGCCAATGCTTATAACCAAGTAATGTAAGTCGCACATTGCCACCTTGACTGCCAATGTAGGTGCTATATGGTTACCACACTTACCCGAGGGAACAACAATTCTCCAAATAATCTTTTGCTGCGTTCTTCCCCAGTCAAACTATTGTTCCATCAGTAGGTATCGTGGGGTGCACAACGTCCAGGTAAGGTTTGTTTCGGTCAAAAGTGATGTTAAAGGTGATGTTGAGCTACTTTGCCCCAAAATGAAATGTATAATACATATATGAACACAAAAAGTTGAAAATAAATATCTACTACTTATCTGTGGTTTAATTATTTGAAGATGCATTTAACGTAGGTGTATAGTGCGTTTGATCTATGCACATAGGATCGTATTTACAAATCCATATAATTCTTACTAATTAGCTTACCAAGCCTTTTGGGTGCGATAGTACTTGCTAGTAGATACTATTCTATGGGACTATCTTTCAGATCTAATGTCTGGTTATTCCTTCATTTGTTGTAAGTCTGGGTTAAAAGGCTAGATATTTAAAAAAAACTAGCCATAAAATATAACATGCCCTCTGTATAGGTACCTTGTAGTTTATCTATGTAGTTTTACACTCGCAAAACATAACCTCAAAATGCCTAATTTGATTTAAAAATACTCGATAACCCCTGTTCGTGTTGAAATAATATTTCTTTTGAGTCATCTACAATATATTTCCTTTGTTTTGCCGATGGTTTGGTCAAGACGCATGACTGACGCAAGTGGGCCGAACTCCCATACAAGTTTGGTCATTCTCCTTTAGTATCATCATCAATCGATGCCCCTCTTAATGCTGAACTGTTTTATTTGGGGCATATTGATGAGAGGCTAGTGTTTTCCAGACCACATTAACTTTTAGAGATAATTAAGACTAGTTTCTCGAAGTCTGGATTTAACTTTCCAAAACAACGTAGGAGATATTTCTTCATCTTATCAAATTGCTGTTAATAATTTTAAAGCCCGTCACGTACACGTACGTATAGACGTAGCTTTAATATAGTAAGATAACATGTTGTCTCGCAAAATATATGAAACATGGTGAATTTGTCTCATCATGTTCCATATTTATAGAGTTGAGACAGCATCTTACGATATATTATAGCCACGTCTGTGACGGTCTTAAGTCTGGTCTTTGGGTACCTAGACAAAGCTTATTTTAAGTTTAAGCAAAGTTCGAATATGTTTATTTTTTTTATACAACGTCGAGAAGCATCCAAGCATACGTATACGCATACGTGTACGCAATACGTAAGTATACGCATATTATTATTCGTTTATCAAAGTTTGAGATCATTTTCGTTAATATATATATAATATTTTGTGTAATATAATTTTAAGTATCAGGTTCATAATAAGGGACGTGGCGTGAGGATATGCATGAATATAGTATCAAGTTAGAATGAAATTTCTTTATACCCGCCAGGTGACAAAAAAAAATACCGGATATCGGATGGTAGGTAGATAGAATAGGGGCACTATTAACGCTAGGGGGATCACTCGTGCGTTGCCGTTCCTACTTCACGGACAGGATAAGTGAGATTAAAGAAACTGACGAAGTGCGAGTCGAGCTCGCGCCCTTAGAGTTCTGTAAAAACTTGTTGATATGTGTTTATTTATTGTAATCAACAGCGTACACATATAAGCATATTCAAAACTACAATTTAAAAATCAATTATACAAAAAACGATTACATGTTTATAGTCTTAAATATATTTATACGTGTATATTAGAGGTTAAACTATGAAATTGCCGATTTGTACTGAAAAATTAAAACGCGTTATTTTTCTAAGATCTGAACACATTTATTTCGAAATATTTACCTTCATTATTTATACATTGCTGCCATCTAATCGGAAGTTTATTTATGCCTTTGCGATAGAACTCTGGGGATCTAGATTCGACACACTGTGTGAAAGCATTTTGTACTGCCTCCTGAGAAGAAAATTTTTTACCATGTAGAAAATTGTCCAAATCCCGAAAAAACTGGTAGTCAGTTGGAGCAAGGTCTGGCGAGTACGGAGGATGACGTATGGTGTCTAACTGCAGCTCCTGTAGAGTTACAACGGTTTCTGTGTGTGTACTGACGGTGTGAGGTCTTGCGTTATTACGTTTGACCTGGGGTCAGCCATTGCATTTTTCGCTTACTGTTATCGTAAAGAATCCACTTTTCGTTAAGTGTCACAATTCGATCCAATATTCCTTCATTTCTGTACCGATTCAACAAAGCAACACAAGTTTCAACACGCGTTTCTTTCCGCAGATCAGTCAAATCATGAGGCACCCATATTTATTCATATTTTTGTATTTTTTATCTTATTGGTTTTATGCAAATGAGTCAATATTGTAGGTAAGGTAACGTTAAACCATGCCGCTAATTCCTGAGTAGTTTGACTTGGATCGGCTTCCACCATCTCCTTCAATTCAGCGTTATTCATCTGTGTGGGCGGTATTCCACGTGGTACGTTCTTCAAGTCGAAGTTTCCATTACGAAAGCGTTTAAACAAAAACGCACAGTGCTTTCATAAGCAGTCTCCTCTCCAAGGGTAACATTGATATTGCGAGCCGTTTCTGCTATGACAGTTACGCGTCGGAACTCTTATTCAAAAATTACTCGGATTTTCTAAGTATCCATCTTTCCCATCAAAGCTGAATAAAAAAACAATTGAAATTCGAAAATCAAATCTTCCACATTTTTTAAATGAAAAATCTCATAGGCGTCATGTGAAAAAAGTTTCACTCGAAAATCTCGCACGAAATCTTTTGATTGCGTTGACATAGACGATTGATTTTTTTACTGACCAAGGATATTATAGAATTGAGCATTTGATATTAATTTCAACTTGATACCTCCACACGTTTCGGAGAAAAAGGTATTGACAGACGGACAACCTATGATGAACGGTATGCACCCTATAAAAAGGAATTCTAATACAGAGAGCTTCGACACTCATTTGACCGAGGCAAAACAATAATAGACTAAAAAATATGAATGACGGAGGAATAGGTACGCATCAATTATTCAGATCGGATGCCGAAAGGTCAATTTCCATTAACGCTGTTACCATTCCTATTTAAAGCCAAGGTTTTAGGAAATCGCACTTTTGATTACTAAATTCCGTGAATGCATTACCTGTGCTCCTAATCGTTATCAAGGATCTATTATCATCCTTCTAACACGGTGGGAAGTACACGTATATTAAAATATAATCTTTAGCAAGACGATCGGTTTTGATAAAATTTTACCATGATCAAATTGATCGTGTTTTGTCAGAAGGTGATGTCAGGACCCCTAGAAACCGGCGGCGAGTGTGCTAGAAAAGAGCTATGAATGTTAATGAAGCGAATGAGGTGTGTAAGGACCACGTCTTATGACGCTTGTTTCTCTTTGCCTACCCCGCAAGGGACCTGGCATGAATATATCGGTTTAGTGTTAGGTTATTTTTCAACAACTTTGATACCATTGCGTATAAGTTCTGGCACACGAACAATTCGGACTGTCAGAGCCAAAGCGAGCCTCACCTGCATCTAGTGTAAGCCAGACTCTGACGGCAGAGAAGGATGCAGCTTGAAGCCTGTGATATTTGATTTTGCACAATATTTGGTATGTAAGGATATAAAGCTACCAAGACGTGGTGCACCATGTTGAGTAACAAACAAGGATCTGTCGAAAGATAAGTATTGTACAGCGAGATTTGTCGCCTTACTCCGAGGTACCAGACTGACTCGGGAAATACCTCCGCCATACTGAATACCATAACGTAATAACAACTCTCTAGAGTTTTATTGTGTTTTTGTAAGTGAGTAATATCGCCAGGTAATAGCCATGGGCCTACCTGTATTGTATTAGCGCAAGCGACACTCCTTGTGATGGAAGCCTCTTCAAGCTACTGTAACGGCTTCACATCAGACGAGATAAATGTCTGTTTGTGATCTTACAAGGGCTCTATTTTTGTTGTATATATTTAATCCTGGAATTAAATATAAATTGGATATTATAATAATATAAGACTGTTATATAAGATTTTTTTTATTATAATACAGATAATATTATCATCACTACGTACTGTGAATTCCGCGCTGAGTTTGCATTTGCTCGGGTTAATCTCAGAAACTACTGTACGAATTTTCTTATGGTTTTCACGACCAGGAAGAGTGATTATTAGAGAAGATTATAGCCTATAATTTATGAACAATTCGATTAAGCTACTGAATTTTAACAAATAACTGAAACTTTTGTATTTGTGAATGAAGATAGAATATTTTATCAATTTTCTGAGTGCTTCCGTGGTGTCCACTACATAAACGGTTAAAGTTCCAATGAACTTTGGAAGTGGAATTTCCTCTTAAAAATTAAAAAGCTCTAATATAAAAAATCGCGAAAGCATATATATGTCTATCTTTTAAGATTCTTTTACAATATATTATTTTATTTTTAGGTCAAATTTGATCTAAAATGATGTTTTTGATTTTTTTTAGGAATTTGAAAAGTTGTTTTTACCGACATAATTAATCCTTATCTAAATCTAATAAATATGTTAGTCATCTTAAGTATTTTACCTAGACCAAAAATGACCTTTAAACCATGTAATTTAGATTACTATCACAAGAATTAAAATAACTCGCACACGAAATAGGTATTCGCGCAAATATATATAACAGAATAACAACTAGATAATATCTTATCAACGACGACCTTGTCGACGGCGGCAGCAGTAACTGCCAACTGCAGGCAGAGTAGGTATTTTACCCCTAATTGGTAGTTGCTGAGATTACCGCTCGCAAACATAAAAAAATCTCAAATACACCATTAGATAGAAGAGAAAAAATCTTTATTTGGCATTGGGCCCTCGCGGGCACGGCAATCTTATTGTATATTACTAAATTCTCTTATGTTACTATTTTTCTTTTAATCTGTAAGCATTTCTGAAATGAAAATTGGCGAAGAAATGCCGAAATAAAAATGTCAATATAGGTCTCTTCGCAAATTGTCAATTAATTATTACAATAAATTCATGTGACATAACATAGTGGTACAATAATGATGTCAAATTAGAATTCAAGGTTATTAAGAAAAGGTTGTGTGTACTATTATTTCCAGACATCTTTCTCAGTTACATATAAATTAATTCTATAATAATCGTTTTTACAGAGTGATTTTGATATGCTGTTGATTATATAAGAGTGTTCTAATGATATACTCGTACATAGCAAGATGACATTGCCACATTCATCTATCCACCAGAAATCATCTGGCTGTAGATATTTAGCTATGACCGAATAAAATCACACTTGTAAATCCGACGCGTGTCACCACTTCACCAGTATTATAGAACTAAAAAGCAAACACAGGAGCATGTACATACTAAGAAGGTTGGCGCATACTTTTCCACAAAATTGTGGAATAAAAGACCACTTAACAGAAGACTTTTTTTGACTTTTTTTATACTACGTCGAGGGGCATATAAGCATACGGCCCACCTGATGTAAAGCAGGTACCGTAGCCTATTAACGCTTGCGATATAATTATTATTATTCGCGCGATGCCTCCTATGCTGCTCACACAGCAACTCCTTGGGAGCTTACTGGTGACCTCACTCACACGCAGGAACACAACAACCCTCTAGTTCAGTTACCATCATATCTATAATCGAATTACTTTAAGTCCACCATTGTACATACTAAATATTTGTAACTGTATCTGTTATGTATATTTGTGCAATAAAGATATTAACAACAACAACAATAACTTTATTTTAAAACACTTGTATGACGTTTCACCTGAATATTGTGTGATCTAAATTGGCAATGCCATAATATCATAATAGACGAACAAGTCAATTTATTAAAAAACACGCCTTCCATTATTTGTAATAAAAACATGTTTAAATTAATAAGTATACAGGATTAGTTAATAAAATATTAAGTATAAAGTTAATTAAAAAAGTAACTTTAAAATAGAAGTATATAAAATTATAAGATCACCTTTATTTCGATACTCCAAACGATAGATTTGGAATATTTTTCTTCAGATGCACAATATTGAGTACATAACCTGTCTATTGTGTATTTCATGATACCTTCTATACTTGAATCGGTTAACAAACAGTACCTACACTCCATTTTTTGAGGACAGTCGTATAAATACCTAATGGGTAATTGCGTGATGTCATTAGGTGAATCAACTTAAAATCTTCTGATACGCGATCATTAAAAATTGTGAAATAGAATGTTGTCGTAAAAAGAATACCACTTGATCGTTGCTTCTCGATTACGCGTTCGCTGTGCCTCCTGGCCAATGGACTTACGCATTCTAAACATATCGTCTGCATCCTTGTCTGGCATACCCGCTCACAAGAATGAATAATATACCCACGTATATAAGATACAATTCATTGCATTATTGTAGCATAAAACTCTACGCGTATACATATTGTATAAACCCTAAGTCTGTCACCCAGTAGGTACCGGTTAACCCATACTTGTCTAGTTCAATAATTGCATGATAGTATTTTTATTACACGGTACCCGATTCGAATCTAAATTCGTGTTCTCGTGTGATTTATGTATATATTTAGCACTTGCTCGGCGGAGAAGAAATACATCGTGAGGAAACCTACACGCCAAAGGATTTCATGGGCGTGTCGATTTCCTTATTATATTTCGAAAGGCGTGTGACCTAACCTAAGAAAGGTCTGGTTTTACCTCTAGATTGTAGAGGTCTGATAGCGGTAAAAATCAGTACCTTCGTCAAATCCTTAAGCTTAGGTAGCGGAACCCGCCAATCCTAATGGGTTAAGAAACGGGATATTCTTATTACACGCTGCTATCTCTACAACTCCACACCAACGTCCAAGTAAACATACTCACTCGTAGGAAGACAATAAACCTCCGTCAAATACTTTTCTATTACATAGGTGTACTATACCACAAAGCTTCAAGAACAGTTCCCGTTGAACCAGTCAATCCAACGCTTTGGGCTAAAGCGTTGGATTGGCTTTGGGTAACTTGACGTTAATAATCTCTTCTTTTGGTGACTACCAGCTACTACACAACATTTTATATAATATTAGTGTCAGTAGAAGTAACAATAACAATGTCTGATATAATTATGTGCGTTTGCAAATCAGCGCACGTCCCAAGAGGCGCGCGGCGCACGACGTGTCCCATCCGGCGCGCATGTTCTCCAGCCCTTCAATCAACTGTAACTGACGGCTTAAGAAAATATGTTACGGATTATTTATGTTACTTTGCGTCATAATATACGAAAAGCAGTAAGCAATGCATAGAACTTTTACTGGCGAAGTTATAGACTTTAGACTCAACCGCCCATCGCCTATACCTGCCTACATCACTAGTCTCACTATATACAGGATCACTGTAAGTAGCTGAGACTCAAATTACTCTGTCATATCCTGATATATTCTTAGTTTTCCGGCTTACAGATGACCGGTAAACAGGACTCAAGCATGTAGTGCTCTTTGCCTGAGGATACTCCGGGGACATATCTTCCATTGGGTGAGTTCACCCGTTATTCGCAATGTTGGGTATGTTGGCTTATTGAAGAACTACTTTGTGCCATGCTGTTAGTAATGCACTGATTATGAACAAGTGCGCTTCACAAAAAGCCTGTGTTGATGCTCTTCTCAATCCGCCGTCTCAATTGGTCGTCCTACCTGTACACTCCTTCTCACGGAGCCCAAACACTATGTAATATATTCTTAGTTCTTTTGTACGTACATTTTTGAGAGGAAATCACAACAAACGCAAGAATTACGATTAAGGATGTAGTGTTGGAACAAGTGAAAGAGATCGTATATCTTGGATCTACTTTTAGCAGGGATGATTACGTCGTCCCAAGTACCCTGGGGTAATCGTTTCTGATGAGGCCTTAAAAGCCTTCACGACTAAAGGTGCCCCTAGGTAACGTTTAGTCAGTAATAGTCTAACAAAACCCTTACGACCGACTGTAAGGGTACTCAAGAGAGTACACCATCTCCCTCCCGTTGGGTCTCAGAAGGTAGCCACTCGGAAGGTTAATCCAATAGCTTACTTAGTTCTTATTTTAAGGATAGTCATCTTCAGAGAGGGAAGGTACATCGCACATCGCGGGTACGGAAAGGCGAGTACAAAGATAGCATTGGGAAAGCTTCTTAGCAGTTAAAACTTGATACAGACGATACCGCTCGCTATACATAACGTGGTGTTAACCCCAAGGCTAACGTATAGAAAGCTGGGTTTGGCAGAGAGATTGAAAGTAAAGTAAAAGCCATCAAGTAACGTTTATAGGCAGAGTTCGCAATGATAAAGTAAGAGATAGAGTCAGAGATTAGAGATAGATCTGAGTATTGGTGTTAATTTATTTATAACTAGCAGAAGCCCGCGGCTTCGCACGCATGAGATTTACCTGTAGACATGAAATTGTTTCTGTTTAAAAAAAAACATAGTTCAGGGTCGTAGATGCAACCAAAGAGCGATTCATATTTCGTACAGCGCCATCTATTGACCTTTACAGGAGGCAACGTATATGTATTTTATTTATATTACATAAAAAATGCGTAGTTATTTTATGTTACCAAAAATATGTATTCTATGAAAATAATAAAAAAAAATGCAAAGCCCCCCGAAGGGGAAGATATTTCCCCCTAATTTAAACAGTTTTTCATTTTTTACGCAGGAACCCTAAATATTTACGGGATAAAAAGTACCCTATATTCGACTCTGAACAGTCCTCTACCTACCAGTGAAAGTCCCGTTAAAATCGGTCCAGCCATTTCGAAGATTAGCCCGGACAAACAAACAAACAGACAGACAAAAAAGTAAAAAATGCGTATTTAAGCTTTCGTAACGTGAAAATAATAATATGAGCTTAAGATAAAGGCTTTATTTTGAAATCACAGACAGACACTTCAATTTTATTTATATGTATAGATGAATACAGAAGGAATTAATGAAGAGGTAACAGCAAATATACAATGAGATAGTAGAAGGCTGTAATAACCGAGGAGCGCTAACACTCGTTGTAGGCAATGACCAAATTGATCGTGTATTAGCAGAATATTAGTGTTATCAATTCAGGTACCTTAGAAAAAGGACTATAAATGTTCATGTAGCGAGTGGGGTGTGTAAGAACTGAATCATGTGATGCTTATTCTCTACTCTGGAAGGGACTTGGCGGGAATGTTTAAATAGATAGATAGATAGTGAGGTTATTCTTGTTATCTCAAATTTATAAGAAAGAAAAGTAAGAAAACGATGAAAGTCAACATTGAGTAAGGCTATAGTATATAGGAGATACCATACACACTTAGCTGTATCTCAGCAATATACGTTAATGTTTTTGTTGTTGTACATTATTTTAAACACTCAATTAATTGACTTAAGTATACACAAGATAATGTTTTTATTAAAAAAATGCAAAGTGGTTATTATAACGTAACTATTTTTTAAGTTTAAATCAACATAACGTCTATAAAACAAACAAGTTTACACCCCGTATACTTCCCGATTTTCATACAAAATTGCAGTTTTCACACGTAATAAAAAGATCTTACATAATTTGACTAAGGTGTTAAGTACAATAATTCGTATGTACCTCGCACGTTCACACTACAATAAAATAGAAACATAATTTGAACGTATTGAGTCACTGTTCTGTTCCATCCTGTTTAATATAATATCAGTGTAGAACATGCGATGGACGCATTAATCAAATGTCTGATAAGAAGTTCAGTGCTTGGAAATAAGATTGTGTAAATTACTCCTTGCGCTGTTATTCCAATTGCAAACTATAAATCAATCATCTTCGGCTTTCATGTATAAATTACAAACATGTCATCGTTTACGATTCGTTTTAGGTGGAGTATTCGTTGAAAATTTATTAGCAATTCATCAGTTCCATACATAATATCGACACGTAAGATGTAGATGGTTTTGTTTTGCGAACAATAGTTGTATCTATAAAAAATCGGCCAATTGCGAGTACTACTCGCAGGTTTTCGTACCACCACATAATATTTGACACTGCATATGTTCAGAGTATCGTACCCAAAGGGTACCAACGGAACCTACTTATTAGTAAGGCTACTAAGGAACGAAGAATGTATGCACTCCACAGGGCCATAATCAGGGCAAAAGACAGCGAAAGGGAAACAGTAAATATCTTGAGTGACTCAAGATCGTCACTCGAGTTACTGAATAATCCCAAGCTGCTCCACCCCCTGGCTAAGGCCATGAAGGAGAACATCGCGCAGATGGGAAGGCAGGGCAAGAAAGTGCGGTTTTTCTGGCTTAGAGCACATGTAGGTACAGCGGGAAACGAAAGGGCAGACGAACTTGCGAAAACAGCTGCAAGCAAGATAGCAAACCCCGACTACGTAGAGGTTCCACTCTCATATGTCAGGAAAAAGATCCGAGAGGAGTCGGTCCAGAAATGGCAAGCACGATACGACTCCTCCGAGACGGGTTCAGTCACGAAAACGTTCCTCCCAGATGTGAGCACAGCTTATCGCATTGTGAGAGGAACGAGACTAACCCACTTCCAGACGCAAATCCTGACAGGGCACGGCGGCTTCGGAGAGTACCTTTACAGGTTCAATCTGAGGCACAGCCCGGAATGCGAGTGCGACCCCCACATTAGCGAGTCGGTATGGCACCTAATACTCGAATGCCCCCGTTTTCAGCTAGAAAGATTCAACCTGCAGTGCTCTGTTCATCTGGAGCTCACAAAACAAAACCTGCAAAGGCTGATGGAGTGTAGTAAATCTCGTCAAAAGCTCCTGGCCTACATGGAGAAGGTAGCATCAGTCGCAACGCGGCGAAACAGCACCCATCCCACTTCTCCCCTCCCACCCTCTGACATGACACCTCAAATTGACTCTACACCCGGACATGACACGACACCTGACAAAAAATCCTTTGACATCCTAACTTGCGGAGAAAACGGACGACCAGGACTGCGCCTGAGAGGAGTAGCCTTATATATGGACGACAGCGAGGAGAGAGCAGGGATTGCCTTCTGCAATGCCTTGGCAGGGAAAACGGTCACGATCTCGCCGGGGCTCGGCGCCCTACTGAACGGAAGCACACGCAAGACCACCATGCGGCGCAAGATGTTCAATGAACTTTCAAGAGTGACAATCGGAAACCAGACGTGCAGAATAGTGCGAAAGAACAACAAAACTATCGCACTGTTCTGCGCGGAGGACGAAGTCACCGAGTTCGAACAGATGTGCGCAATGCTGAAGTTCATAGGGCAAGGAGCCGAACCTGCTAAGATCATTAGTGTCGACGCCATGGTCGTGGGATACCTCAGTGGGAGAACTAAGGACTACGAAGGAGCTCTCCTGGCCTCGCAGAATCACGAGATCGTGATATACGAGGACAGGGGACAAAACTTAAGTTTCCTTAAGGCCCAATCCCGGGACCCAGATGCCAAACTGATTCCCAGGGACTGCTGGGACCACCCGATTGTTAACCCCCACGTCAGTGGGTCGGAACGTCTACAACAACGGGTGATGCAGGAAAGGTGCCTTGCAGAACAGAAGAGCAAGGAACCCAGCCACATACTCTCCACCATATTGGCGACCCTCAACAGGAGTATCCAATCGGTGGCCCAACCTTCCGCAAGAAAAAAAAGAGAAGTGGAAAGAGCTCTGTCTATGGAAGCGGCGGTCGAAAAGTTCATACAGATGCCTCCTCGCCACGGATCGGAGCCTCCCGCTGGCCCCCGCACCAGAGCAGACATGGGACAAGTGATCCCCCCCAAACTCAGACCGGCTCGGGAGCCGCAAGACCACATGGTAAACGCCTTCATCGAGTTCGTGGCAGTCACCAGAGCAACGCGGAAAGTCAACATGAATACCTGCAACTCCATCTTGCAGACTTATCACCGCGGCTCACAGGAACTGCTACGGATAAAATTAGGCGAAGCTGAGGCAGCGATCTACGACAGCGACAGGAACCTAGTAATACTGGGTAACATGTCGGGGTCGTACATGGCAGCATACAGCGCAACCAGTGGTTTTGTTCCCCTGGACGAGAAGAGCGAGGAAGGGAGAATCACATTCGAAACACCGACCGAGGACCCGGTGGTGGTGGTAGCCAAGTGCACAAGGGTAATGCTGGACGACAGGATCCTCGATATGGCAGAAGCCATAGCGGGGGACCTGTTCAAAGGCGTAAGCCCGGAGCACTGGGTGAGACCCACTATCACGTGGGTTAACGGAGTCCCCGGCTGCGGGAAATCCACGTGGGTGGTGTCACAAGCCGACCTGGCTGGAGACATCATAGTGACAACAACAACTGAGGCCGCCACTGATCTCAGGGGAAAACTGGAAACGCGTTTTGGCGACCTAGCCAAAAAGAGAGTGCGGACTATGGCATCCCTACTAGTAAATGGACTACATAAGGGCGAAACGTGTACACGCCTAATGGTGGACGAAGCCCTTATGAACCATTTCGGATCCATAGTTATGGCAATACAACTAGCCAGAGCCAGTGAAGCCCTGCTGATCGGAGACGACAACCAGCTTCCCTACATCGACAGGAACAATCTGTTCACCACCCTATACAACAGACCCAACCTTGTGACGTCAATCTCCCAAAATCTCCTTTGTACGTACAGGAATCCACAGGACGTAGCGTATGCCCTTAGAGAAATCTACAGTGGCATATACTCGGCCAAGACTCGCACTAAATCCCTATCGCTGAAGCGGTTTACAGGGGAGCGGATCCCGAAACAGGACAACACGCTTTACCTTGTCCACACCCAGGCTGAGAAGGCACTCCTTATCAGCCAGGGCTATGGAGCAAATTCGGGTTCCCGCACCCTAACCATACATGAAGCACAGGGACTAACGTGCGAGTCAGTGATTATTGTGCGCACAACCTCCAAAAAATCCCACCTCCTCCAAAGTGTCCCCCATGCCGTTGTCGCGGTCTCTAGACACACGGACAGCTGTGTATACCACACAGACTGTTTCGATAACGACGCGACAGCTCGGTTTATCCAGCGAGCCGAGACCGCGACAACGGAACATATCAGGGACTATAACCTTAAGATGGCGATGAGGGCGAGAGACGAGAAGGTCATCAAAAAGTTGACCCAAAGCTCCGAAAACCCAGAGAGCGGTCTCTCCTCCTCCTCCCAAACCAGTAGACTGAGAGAGGGGAAGAGCGTCATGGCAAGGCTCCGGGATGCCATCTCCCTTCCTTTCCGGAAGAAACAAAAGTGACTAAAGCAGAGATAGAGATGAGAGATGCCAGCAGTCGTGCTCACTAAAATGTCTAGACGGGCGGCGGCGTTGGGGGGCGGGTCATCGAGTTCCCTAAAATATGGTTGAACACGGTGATGGCTGCCCTCTGCGTCAACTCGTGAACGGGTGCCGCTCGGAGGGACTGGTCTGCCCGCGTCTCTCGTCCCTCTTTCTGCTTAAAACAAAAACTAAAATAAAAACTAGTAATAAGGCACTTATTGTAATCGCACTTGCGGAGCGATAAATAAAAAAACTAACAATCTGACAAAAAAAAAATGACAAACAAACAAAGGCACGGGCCAAAGAGCCTGTGGATATGACTACTATTAAAAAAAAAAAAAAAAAAAAAAAAGGCTACTAAGGATTACTATCATAAGAATTGCTATTCCGCTGTCTATCCATCTGTCGCAGGGCTGTATCTTCAGATCGTAATAGATAAATACTTGAAATGACCACAGAATGTGTATTACTCATACTTTTATTAAGAATTAATAGAAATAAAATAAACTTGAAAATTAAAG
The DNA here is from genome assembly GCA_947507595.1 of Pyralis farinalis. Taxonomy (NCBI): domain Eukaryota; kingdom Metazoa; phylum Arthropoda; class Insecta; order Lepidoptera; family Pyralidae; genus Pyralis; species Pyralis farinalis. The sequence continues at coordinate 19,452,099 of OX382259.1, read as the reverse complement.
GGAGTCCCCATACAAGAAACGTATTTTTTGTTTGGTGGTCTTGGGCGTTTCTTTTTTACGCAATGATATGAAAGGCTGGCGAAACCACGGGCACCAAGTACTTCAGCCAATCAGGCATCTTTGTTGATCAGAGCGGATACCCAAGACGACCTGCAGAATTCTCAGCTCTGTCTTTTGGAGTTCAGGCTCATTGGCCAGAGAGGAGTTATTATACTCGTATCTGTATGTTCCACTTTTGGAAGTGTTAAAATGTATAACGCTATGAGTGAATACGTATTGAGAGACAATTAGCATATTAGCAAATTACAAAGATTTCCAATTTGTATTACAAGCTTTGACTTGATTTCCTGTTTGTCTGTCTGTTTGTCCGGGAGAAATCTTGATACGATCTTACGATCAGGCTGAAATTTTTCATATATTTTTGGTTCTGAAGGCAATATAATTTTTTATAACTATAATGTATTTATTAAATTCGTATTCTAAAATCGTAATCCCTTCGAAGCACGGAACAGTCCGCAATACATAGACTCATTCAAATACAGGCAACAGACTGTTACTTGACTTGCGTGACGCTCAATGATGCCGTCGACGTAATACAAAATACCTTGCTTATGTATTTAACCAACCTGAAGAAAGGAGTAAATATGAATGTTTTATGTATGTTCCCTATATGTCAGAAAATTATAATCGATTTATATATTTAATTTTAAAGATTTATATAAGAGATATTTCCGAAATGAAAATAAAGAAGAATGAAAATAAATAACAATGAGAATAGATACAATAAGATATTATGTATAAAATGTAAAAGGTGTTAAGTACTCATGAGTGCACAATGGAAAATAAATATTGTTATCCTTTATTTAAAATGGCGACCAATTTCATCTAAATCAGTATTTGAACCTACATGGACTTCAATGAAGTTGTCTTTACTTTTTATTTAACTGTTTTCATGTCTCTATCGTTCCCATGTCAGTTATTGGGTCGCGGTCACATTGCACGTGTGTGGCGAGGCGCGAGGGGTGAAGAACCTATGAGCGGCGGCGATAAGCCACCGCCATGTTTACTGGACGATCATTATAAATCACGGAATACGCCTTTGACCCTCGTTAGTGTTTGATGCTCATTACTCATGCCTCAATTACAACGGCCACCTAAAAATACAACACGCCCCAAACGGTTTTAGATATCGAACGTTGCTCAACGCGCGTGCAATATATCCTATTTTCGTAGTCAGGTCTAGAATGGTTATAAAAGTTATAGCTTACGTATTAGAACCGTTTGTATACAATAATCCTAATGTATATAATATATTACTTTAAACAAGCAATTCTTGTATATACTTATGTATAATTCTATTTCGTGTATCTCGGAAACTAGTCTAACGATTTTAATCAAATTTTGTACGTAGGTTTTCTTTAAGTTTGTCTATTCCTGATAATATTATTGAGGTACTGATAAAAAACGCGATTTTATATAACAAAACATAAGAAACGTCGAGTGGTCACACAGGTACTTACTATTATAAGAGAAGTGATAGAAAATAGAAATACCTAGTGGGTAATCTATTAATCGTTCGTTCCTGGTTCGAATCCTCAAGTGGGTTTTACTACTAAATTCGTGTTATATATTTTTAATTATCCCTTTATACTCGACGGTGATGGAAAACTTTGTGATGAAACCGGCACATCCAAGAAATTATATTTCGCAAAAACATGTGACCTAACTGAAGAAAATTCTGGTCTCTCTGTGGGTTGCGGTGGTAAAGGTGCCGACGAATCTCTACAATCGAGAGAGTCGCTTCATGTCCAAATCTGTATCTTCATCACACCAAGTTTAGCTAGCGGATCCCGTTAATCCTAGTATATTAGAAAACGAAATAGCACTAAGAAGATGGAGTAGAGTTAGTGTATTATTATATACCTGTTCTATTATTAAGCACTGTCAAATCGAATTTTCGGACTTTTTTTGATAATAAATCTGTATTATAATAATACTGTCTACTAATTACGAGATATTCAAAAACTTAACCCGTTCCCCGCCATCAGAAATTAGATCTGTACTTCTTGGTGTTATTCCACCATGAGTGCCTTCAGCTTAGGCAGTAGGGGTCTATTCAACTGTGTCTATCTGTTTCAGTTTTTCAGAAAGTTACATATCATTCATTATGAGAATTACGTCGTTGCGGGCGGGCGTGCGACCAGTGGGTCACCCTAAGCATCCAATAGCAACACTCAAAAAAATTTTTTTGCGAAATACACTACAACTATGTAAAATAATTAATTATGCTATTGTATGATAAGGCCTGTAATTTTTCCTAGAACTAATAAAAGTAATGAAACGTGAAAAAGAGGTGCTAGATATGGGTTGCATTGCGTTGCATGAGTTATAAATAAATTACATTAAATGTAACTGTGTATCGATCGTAAATCCACATATCATCATCATCACCATCATCAGATCATAAGTACTGGGCAATTGACCATGAGTTCATTTAATCGAATATCTTGAAAATTGACGTACCTATAATATTGTATGTACTGGTCAATGACATTAACTTATTCAAAATTTCATTGACGATTTGTCACAGGAAATTGGAGACCTTGTGTTCGTTCCATGACCATTCGTAAATACCGCGACAATCGCTTAATATTAAAATGTCGGAGCCCATATCATACTATTTGCATATACCCGCTGTTGCATATCAAACAATGTACGCTTGGTGAAATGAGTACAAAGTCAAAAACAGTTATCTGTTGCTTGTAATTCTCGTTAGTACGAGTAGTATCTGTTGTCATAAAGCTGGTCCACACTGGTGCTGACCACTGCTTCCTGTGATATGCGCCGCGCGCCCGCCCCGCACCCCGCACCCACCTCGCACACCGCTCGCCGATAACCACAGTGTTCACTATAAAAGGCATTTACCAATTTATGTGATAATATATAAAATAGTGCTAAATAAATATAAATAGAAAAATAGTTTGAATGAAACTGTATATATATGGTGTTTTTAACGTTTATATAATGTACTCATGAATAACAATAACTTTTAATATGCAGCCTGCTCAACTATACTAATATTTTAAATGTAAGAACGATAATATTATATAATTAACATCCTATTTATCTGCTATATGTCTGTTCATTACCTTTCCAGTCCAGTTTAATGCCGAAGCAAGCGAGAGTAATTATATCCTACTAATATTATAAATGCGAAAGTTTGTATGTATGGATGTTTGTTTCTCTTTCACGCTTAAACGGCTGAACGGATTTGAATGAAATTTGGCACGTAGATAGATTATGATCTGGATTAACACACAGGCTACGTTATTTGACTCCACGCGGGCGGAGCCGAGGGCAGCAGCTAGTATATAATAGTCAGTTTGACTGAAGCAGGTACGATTGTAACTCTTTTTACGTACGGAATAAAAACGGTACAAAATACAAGTATCGTCAAGTGTTAAGCTTGACATTCACTTAGCTGTAATATCACGATAACGGGATCCCTGAGCGGGCAAAGCCGCGGCCAGTAGCTAGTCGCAAAATACAAATCTCGGCACTGCATACATTTTGATCGTATGAAAATTAAACTTTTGTAAGAGACTTACAACACACTAATCTTATTACATTAAACTGCGAAAGTTTGTATGTATGGATGGATGTTTGTTGCTCTTTCACGCTTAAACCGCTGAACGAATTTGAATAAAATTTGGGACGTAGACAGATTATGATCTGGATTAACACATAGGCTACGTCATGTGACTCCACGCGGGCGGAGCCGCTGGCAGCAGCTAGTACATGAGTATATTTCGTGTATCGGAATGTCCCTATCGATTTGAATCAAATATCATATTTACAATATTCCTTTGTTCCTTTCTTGGTTCAGAAAAAGTCTGAACCAAGAAAGGAACATACTACTTACTATCAAAGATAATATAATACTACTGCACTTACTATCACGACCCCACACATACACAACTGCGGGCAAAAGCTAATTAAATGTACTGTAGTACTAGCTGCACACATCGACTTTGTTCACGCGTATCCCGATATCCCGTGGGAACCGCTTTTCTCAATTTCATTCTTTTGTCTCGGCTTCCAAGGGTTAAATCGTGAATTGCCTATAACCTTCGTCAAAAATTTGGCTATCAAATGCAAAAATATGTTTTCCTATTCGACTGGTAGTCCCAAAGATTAACGCATGCAAACAAATAAACTTTTCCGCTTTATATATTAGTATAGATTAGTGCAATTAGTAGTAATTAAAGCTCAAATTTTGTACGGATTTGATGTCATTTCCAGGGATAAAATGATTCAGCGGTGGCAACACTCAGATAAACACCCGTCGAGTGACTTCCGTTCCACAGCGCTACGTCTCTACTGCACCGACACTACTTGCCCTATAATAATAAATATAATGGATGCGTAATAGCACGTTAACATCGCTTATCACCCACAGGCCGTACACACTACAGGAAATTAAATTCGACAAGACATTATAATACCTAATTGCTGAAGTTTTTTTATGCAACGTCGGGACTTTGGGATGGAAACGAGCATACGACCCACCTAATGTTAAGTGGTTACCGTAGAATATGAGCGCCCGCAATACAAGGAGTATCGCTAGCGTTGCCACCCCAGCTTCTAATAAAAAATCAAGGTGAATGTTTTTTGACTGCAGTCTTTAGTGAGGCAGTACAGGTCATTTGAAATGTGGTAAACAAGGACTACTTCTCTAAGCAGCCCTGCTTCGACACGCACTTTACTTCGTTTGTAAATTCATTCCTTGAGAGAGGTAGGGTGCATTAAAGTACCTCCAAGTCACAGAAAATCGCTGCCAAGTAACAACTCCCTGGAGGGATGTTGTGTTCCTGCAAGTGAGTGAGCACTCCAGTAAGCTCCTACAAAATAGCTGTGTTAGCAGCAAAGATGGCATCACACGAGTGATACATAATGTGCTGTAAGCTTTCATAGGCTACGGTAACCGCTTTATGTATAAATAATGTCTATGTAAACGATGTATAAATAAATTAGCAGGATGCGTCACGTGCAGGTAAGGTTGCATATGACTCAAAAGATTATTACGAGCCACTTACATACACCCCACTGTCATTAAGTCCAATCAGTCAGCCCCATCGATATAATCCGACATCTGTTACAAATATTATTTGCCTATTGATTTATGTCTATCGCACGTAATTGAACTACGAGTAATTACTCTTGAATCTTCTGCCTGCGGCTTTGCTTGTTATAAGTCCAGTTTTAAACTAATCTGAACTGCACGATCGCGTACTGTGCGCGATTCCAGGTAAGTCTTGTAGACTCGTCAAAAAAAGCGTAAAGAGGATTTTACAGGATTGGCGATGCACGAATTACAGCAATAGAGAATACAAGTATCCATAGACAATGCTGGACAAAATCCATTTTAGCACTCTTTGTTTTAATAATCTGTAAGTTTTAACCAACTGCCGTTTTGGCATGGCTTTTTGGAATAAGTTTTGGACAAAAATAATTTGGGGTCCTTTTGTCTACATATTTTTCCCCGTCGAATGCATCATGTTTCAGCCTGATCGGTTGTTATTCAAAAATTTTAAATAATCGACCTATTTTTATACCATATTGACTGCACTAGTAGTAATGACATGATTTCTGTTACATATCAACTTTTACATACATACACAACATAACGTCAGGGACTTCTTCCCGCGCTTTTGACGAGTAACATTGTTGTTATACTTGAAATTTTTACAATTCAGTATAAAATTAGTTTTATGTGACAATTTTGATAGTATTTTGTGACATAAGTGCTAGTGAAATTATACAGTAATGAAAAAACTCAAATATAACACGTTAATGCACTTTTTGAAAGACGTGAATAAGTTAGTAAGTATGGATTGTAGACCGTATTCGCAATGATGATGTTAGAAACAGAGTTGGTCTGAAAGAGAGCGTCGGTGTTAAAATAAGAAGAGGCATGCTCCGATGGTTCGGACATGTAGAAAGAATGCAAGATGAAAGAATGACGAAGCAGATATACAATGCAAAAGTAGAAGGATGTAGGAGCCGGGGAAGGCCAAGACTTACCTACCATGACCAAATTGGTCGTGTTCTATCAGAAGGTGATGTCAGGAGCCCTAGAAACCGTCGAGCATGCATGAGAAGAGCAATGAATGTTAAAGAAGCGAGTGAGATATGTAAGGATCGAGTCACGTGGCGCTCGGTTCTCTCTGCCTACCCCGCATGGGATTTGGCGTGAAGTTATAGATAGAGATAGAGTGAATAAGTTCATCAAGAAAACTTTGTAAAAATCACTATCGTTTTACGGGTGGTATTTAAACTGGGTTGATTGGGTCGAGGTACCCTTCCCAACTATTTTTTCAGCACAGTTCCTGAAGCTGGAAAATAGAATTAAGATTTTCAATGGTTCTAAACTGATGACTTGGCTGTATGGGATAGATCAGTTTGCCTTTCCCCTCGGGGATAAAAAGAACCAAAAAAAAAACATAACGTCAGGATGCATACAAGCATACAGCCCACTTGATGTTAAGTGGTTACTGTGAACGCTTGCAATATATGTAGATTCGCTCGCGTGATGCCACCTCTATTGCTAGCACATCCACTCCTTAGAAGCTTACTAGCAACCTGACTCACTCAGAGGAACACAATAATCCTCCAGGGAGTTGTTATTTGGCTGTAGTTTTACTTACCCCGATGCGACGGGCTGCTTTAACTCTATCTCTGTTAAAAACACAAAGACGAAGAGACATTTCAAGCACATAAATGTTTGTCCTGTACGGGAATCAAACCCACGAGAGTTGGTGTTAAATTAGTGTAAATAGCCAGTGTATTGATATATTATATGCTAAAGAAGCATATACAAAATAGAGTGCGTAGCATAAGCTGATGCTTGTAACTCAAGGATTATTATCACTCACGACGTCCTGCCATCTCTACTGCTAACATAGCAACTCCTCACCAGCATCCTAATATTTAATACTGTGTAGACAATCGTAAGTAAAACCAAAGGTGAACATCCCACAATTCCCGTATACTCGTAGTTCATACTCCGAGAATAGCCTTACGAGGAAAATCATAGTTGAAAAACCACGCTGTATTGCCAAAGAGCTCACCAACGCAAGTCAAACGTGTCTAAACCTGTTGTAATTACTTGTTAGTTAATTGAGTTCCATATTTTCCATAAATCAACGTTATGGCTAGCACTGTGTTGTGTATAGCGAGTTGGCTCAAGCTTTTACTACAACAAACTAATCACACTATTCTCAACACTAACTATTACTACCTACTTAATGACACCATATTACTTATTATACTGTTATTATAACTACACTCAGTCACAAATACTCAGATTCAGAGTCATTGATCATAGAAATATATCAATGACTCTGAATCTGAGATCAATCTTCAACCTCCATTACTAGACCAGCTCCTTCACAATATATAACAAAGTTACAAACCTGTTTTGCGGCATTTTTTCGTACTATATTTAAAAGGGGTTATTGTACATTCGTCACAAAGATAAGAAAGTAAATTCGCCACTTACATTAAAAAATATGTGTAAATTCGTCACATGTAGGTAAATTATTGTAAATGCGCCACAAGTCTTCATTTTACATCATTTTTGCGTAAAGTACCGGTAGCAATATCTGTACGAAAAACAAAACATTGCGACGAATTGACAATAATCCTAATTAATATATGACGAATTTACTTAAAAAAAATAGAACAGGGGCAAATTTACACATACTGTTTTCCGTGACGAATTTACTTTGTGACCAATGTACAACAGCCCCTTAAAAGAAATATGTAGAGTCGAAAATTGTACAATAAATATATGATATTCACTTTTTTAAAACGTAGTGTGCGAGTTCGACTCGTATATGGCCAGTACTTTCAATTTCGATTTTCGATTGATTTGTATAGCGATCGAACTTTTATAAGAGTGATTTGGAGAGCTCGTCAGGGCGCAGCTGAGCAAAAGAAAATTAACACAATCACTGACTGCCGTGATATCAGTCAGGCTCAGTTTAGGAATCAGTGTAGTGATGATTGCCGCATCATGATCTGATACCTAACTGATTGTATACTTATGGTAAAAGATATTATAGATGAATGTACTATACATAAAGTGCTTAGAAGTAAAATTAACAAGCTGTGGCAGAGTGGTTAGTAATGCTACTTGGTTACCAAGGCTCGTGGGGTCGATTTCAAAAACATTTGTGTCTTGGTCTCGGTGTATTTCAGAGAGGTGGAACGCATCGAAGCAGCCGGCATCCTGGCAGAAAACCGCAACCAAATAACTTCCTGGGGGGTTGTTGTGTTCCTCCGAGTGAGGGAGCCAATAAACTCCTAAGAAGTCGCTGTGTTAATAGTAGAGATGGCATCTCTCGAGCGACATTAATATATTGCACGTGTTCATAGGCGATGGGCCGTATGCTTGTATGACGACGTTGTATAAAAAAAAGAAGAAACTAAATGAAAAACTATTGTTGTTGATGATTTTTATTATTAAAAAATACATTAATTTATAGCACAAGTTCTCCTTTATCCAAAAAACTATATTATCTACCAGATGGTACGAGTAGGAAGGATAAGAACACGTTTCGTGGAGTTTCCCAATTATCCCACTAGCGCCTTAGCGTGTGTTAGGGTAGCGTGTGTTAGAGATACTTCCCCAGTCGACCTCTTTTTATATCATCTAGTTTTTAGCTACACCTCACACGTCAGAACCACGTTTTCTATTCAGCAGGGTGCACGACACCTAGGTAAATAAGATTTTGAGCAACTGATAGATAAGTCATAAAATATATCTTAAAAAAATTAAATGCTTTAGAATGAATCATTTTAAATGTACTTATATCACAGCACATAATAAATTGCTGAGAACCAAAACATTTCTGATAACAAAAACATTCCGGTGTCTTGTAAGTACCTATTAATGAAATATGTATGCTAGGCAATTACTAATTAATGGAATTAATTGTGTAAATATTTACACATTACCAGAATGTAATTACAACTGTATTTCGGTGTGATTACATTACGTCGACTGCAAAATGAAGTTGTTAGGTAATTCTAAAATTGCGACTGAATATTACCCCGAAATCCTGATGCAATGCAAGTCAATATAAATATATGAATATAATATAGAAAGCATCTTTGTTTAGAGCTGCGCCCTACAAAATATTTTTTTTATACAACGTCGGGAGGCATACAAGCATACGAACCACATGTTAAGCGGTTATCGTAGTTTATGTCATACGGTAACCGCTTTACATTACGTGGGCCGTATGTTTGTACGCCTCTCGACTTTATAAAAAAAAAGTCTTTATACTTTTCTCTCATTTTCTCTTAGGTGCGCTAGCGTCCGTGTACAAACTACCTTAATGCCATAATAAATAAACATAAAGCAAGGTCATTATTACGTGTCGGAGGGGGCATTACCATCACATATTTCGTAGATGTAATGATCCTGCTGCAAGTAGGCCACCAGCCAAGCTGCCAGCGATAATTCGGTGTCAACAGATATTAGGGTCAATTGCCTTGCCCGGTATGTTGGGCTAGTCTTTGATAACACTATTTGAACGACTACCGACGTCTATATAAATAAGAAATGGAGATTACATAACGTATCATTTGTAATGACACCAATTTCCTACTGATAGACGAAATATGTATCTATTTAATTATATTTTAGTAACAATAACAGTAATACTAAACAATAATAATAGAATAACCGTTGATATTTTCCTGATGTTAATACTAATTCATCGGTCATCATTAGTTTCGGAATCTTTCAGCAGCCGACGTCTTTCAACTAAAATTATGATGATGATTAAAAACTACTTCGTCATTATCATGCTTCATAGTTACGAGTTCTTGGAAGCTTTTCTAGTAATTCTTAGGAAAAGCTAATAAATATGAAATTTTGATGACTTTTTGTATGTTTAGATTCATAGTTTGTAACGGACCACAATGAAATAACATTGTTGCCGTCACAAATAAAAATAACCTTGCAATCATATGGATATATGTAGCCGAATTATGTATAAAATAACGCCTAGGAATGTAGGTACATCGTTCGCTACTTCATTTAATAGGTCATTGTCGTTCATACTTGGTTTGAAAGACGCTTCACATAGTGCTCGATTCTCGCTGCCTGCCTCGCGGGCGAGCGGGCGTGATAATATGTTATTGAAGGTATCACGGCTGTATGCTTAGGAAAAATGTTAACTTGTAAGAGGGTAGACATATACCAGACGAAGTGGCGTGATATTCTTGAACTACCAATCAGCGAGCGGTTACGAGGCTGAGATAAAAGGTGTGTGGTGATTCATAACCAGTATAAACTACTTAAATGGAATGAAATAGATTCGAATATTGAATGACGAGTTGCTATAGAACATTCTAGAATATTTTGGAAAGAGAGACAGAGATACGCAGAGAGGGGTGAAGAGGCTTGATGGTAGGCGAATGATATAAAAACGGGTGGTTCGTTAGTTCATGGCTTTTTTAGTGTGAAATTTTAAGGTAATAAGACGTATCGATAATTGTTCGTGAAGGGCCTTTTTGTCGGTGTGAATCTCTGGGGTGATAGGCGTATCGCTGATAAATCGCGGAACGTTTCTTTTTATTATTTATTTTAATTTCTTTGTGTTAATATTGTGTTGAGAACGGCATTGATTCCTTGCCTTTGAGCTGCGTAGCGAGATATGGGACAATTAAGTTGTCTAATTGATCGTAACGTTAGGCTTGGGCATGGAATCAATGTAATTGTAGTTAACTTAATATTTAATAACCCGGTGTTTAATATTTCGCTAAAATTCAGGTTGATTGTTCAAATTGTGTGCAGCGTGGCCGAACCTACGGTGCTCAGGCGCCGATGGTGGTAGCATGGGGCATGTTGAGCAATCAAAATGGCGCGGTTTTGTGATATGCAAATTCTAGGAATTGAAACGTAGCATTATTTGTCCGCGAAGGGGGTTTCTTTTATGGAATTTAACTTCTCGTGTTAATTTTGTTTAAGTATAGCGTTGATTCTTTATCTTGAGCATTGTGCACGGAATTGGCGGTACATCTGCCGACTTTTGTGACGCTGCGCTGGGATGTTGATTCAATGTGATCGCGGTTAAGTAATTAGGTCATAAATCGGGTTCTAATATTTCATCGGATTTAGTGTTGGTTAATTGACTGTGTTGTACGAAGTGGCCAGAATTCCAAGGGTCACAGACCTTTGAGTATGGCGGCGGTACCTAGTTAACTAACCAACATTGTCAGGCGAGTTCTAACATCGACAAATTGGTTAAATAGGGATTGTGTTATTTCACACTGAAGAAATTTAGCTCTCTTAGGGACGTAAATTCGTGAAAGTACGAGGCAGTTAACCTAACGGAGCCGCCAAACCTCGTATCATGTAGGCGTAGGAAGCTGGTAAGCTGTGGGACGGGCCAGCGACTGATTTTGCCCTTAAAGGGATCAGTTACGTCTCCCAGGTGCTTGGGTTCGCGAGCTTTCAAAGTGGTAGGAGCTCGTCGAAGTGAATTCCGTCCAGCGTATGCGGGCCATGGAGATTGATCGCAACCCAACCATACTGGTCTCATTTATTTATATATGTATATATACACACACATTTATTTCCTCTGTTAGGAGTCATGGTTCGTGTCCCAATTAGGTTAGGACCATGACGTATACACAGTTATAGGCAATAGACAAAGTCGAGGCTAACTACCTTGCATACCCTAGTTTCAATTAGCAAATCAACATTGCACATCGTTGATTTGGGCTTAGCCACCTTACACATCACACGTTTAACGTAATACAAACTCAAGAAGTCATTTTACACGAGTATCTTAGATTAGATATTGTAGGTACACATTTTATTAAGATCTAGTTAGGAGATAGGTAGGTAGTCGCGATGAATATACGCGTTAGTTAACATACAGCGTGGTAGGCGCGTCAGACGACATTTATAGGGACAGTAGGTACAATTACTGATTAGTTCTTAAGCTAATCGCGACGTGCGTGATAGGTAGCAAGCGGTTACGCTAAGCGGTCGAATCAAGGGTTTCGTTCGGTAAAACGTCCGGGTGATCATATTATCCTACGGCGTGATGTTAGTACCTTTGCGGTGAGAATAAAGGAGTACGAGGGTAGGCGCGTCGCGAGAATAGGCTAAAATTTTAGTGGTTGTAGAGTCACGGTGGTGGGCAATAAATAATAGGCTGCATGTGTCTAGATAAAGCGTAGTCTTGGGGCCTGCAACTTAATTATAACATAGATATGCAGGTAGCCTGATTCTATGCTCATTGCATACTTAAAATTATTAAATTACCTTTTGACTGTGGTTACGAGTCGAAAAACATTTGGCTTAGAGATAAATAGTTGAATCTTTTGTGGGTTACATGTTCAGAGCTCGAGGGGTGCTTTATTCTGGTCAACCGATAATCTATACGCGACTACTAAATTAAAGTAGTACATTTGCCGGAATCTAACTCACCCGAGTCTCCAGGATTAGTAAACTCTTCCAGGGGTTTTCATTAACGCTTCTCTAGTGAATCTATGTAGTTCCTTGAGAATTTGCATCCCCGCGCCCGAAAGGGGGTCTCTGTCTTCGGACGAGCGCCGATTGAAACAGGTAATGCTGTCTTTCGGATTCCCGCGGTACGGCAAGGGATTTTCACATCTTAGAAGCCTTATAAGCCTCGTAGGGATAGCCTCGCAGTCGTTTAAGACAACCAAATGTTGGACGGTTCGGGCACGGTCAGAGTATTTAATTGTTAATATACAAAACCAGCTAAATGCTTACCATTCAATAATAAAGTAGTGCAAACATTTAAGTGAATTCAATAATTCAACCAAGCCTACCTAATCGAACACAATGTAGATATGTAACTATTAACTTGCTTCTTGGCAGCTCATGCGAACTGAAGGACGTTTGGCGTAAAGAAAATAGTCGAATAGTTTTGTGCGTTACATGTTCAGAGCTCAAAGGGTGCTTTATTCTGGTCAGCCGACGAGTTTTATTCGCGTTTGTTAATCTGAAGTAATTTATTCGCCAGAATTTAACACTCTCACCCATGCGTCGTTGTCGAGCGGCGATGGGTTAACACAACCCGAGTCTCCAGGACTGGTAACCACCCAGCGGCTTCTATTAACGGTTTTGTGTAGTGTTATGTAGTTCCTCTGGAATTTGCAATAACTGCGCGGATAAGAAGGGTTTCTAGGCGTTTCTAAAGAGCGCTGAATGTAACAGGAATGGGCTGACATTCTAGAACCTTGACATGCGATCCAAGTTTCTACATCAGAAACGTTATAAGCCTCGTAGGGACCACTTTGAAGTCCATTAAGACAACCAAAGGTCAGACAGAACAATTGAGCTGTTTCAAGACTTAACCTTAATACTCATAATAGATTACACTAGTCTGGCGGTTTTGCGTTCGGTCGAATTTAGCCTAATGTTTAGGGCGATATCCCGAAGTAGTACACTGCAAATACCGTTACCAAACTTACTAACGTCTCTCAAGTGAGGAGACTTCACTACTGCCGGAAGAGCAGAAAACTTTACTTGATTAATTGTTGTCTATATAATTTAGAAGTCTGGGCAATAGACCCCGTGTGACAGTGGTGACTGAGAAAAGCGCCCTGGCTGTTACATTACAAGACTGACGAATGTATAGATGACACTCACAGTACATTTTATTATAAACAAATACGTTATCTGCGGACACAACTGAGGGATTTGCCTTATTTGTAATAACTGATAGTGGTGGCATAGTGGTGATTTGACCGATTGCAATTCAGTTAGATTGTGCTCAAATAACCTTATACAATCTTTGTGTTCAGCTAGCGGACGAGAAGTTTAATACTTGTATTATTGTAAATCGATGCTTGCTTTAAAATTGAAGAAAATCAAACTAGTGATGGTTGAAATTGTAGAATTTGATATAGTGAATATTATCTAAAGTAGTTTGGAAAGGGAAAATCAGGAACTTAGGTGGTTCTGGGGAAGGACCCATGTGATTATTCCTAAATTGCCTCAGATAAATTTAAAAATACAAAACAAATTAAATAGAAGACTGAGAAGTCGTTAGATAAATTGTAAGAACAATTTTCTCATTCTCACATATGTTACATACTCGTAAGATCAACGAGATGAATTGGGAATGGTCAGATGGAGGGGTGTTGTCGGCGGTCCTTCTCTTTCCTGCTTCTCCTTTTCACATAGAGTGGGAGTGTTCTCTATGTTATGGTTGCATTCAGAGTAGTACATAGGGCGAACACTAGCATTCTACAGTTACATAAAATTAACCGTAGGTAATATGCCACTGCCCCGCGAGGCTAGCGCGAGCCAGAGCGTTCTCTATCTTATATTTGAGCTCTAAATTGAATATAGGTTGCTTACTAACCTTCCTCTTTCATATCATTTAATATAGAATATATGCCACTGCCCCGCGGGGCTAGCGCAAGCAAGAGTATTCTCTATCTTATAATTGATTTCCAAATAGAATCCTGGCGGTGGGAACTAATATTATCTCACTACCGAAAATAACTATAGCTTACCTTGTCATCGCTTTACGGAACCGTTAACTTGAACTGAACATCGAAATAGTAACAACATTCATTCACACTACAAAATGACTCCATAGGTTATTTCGCCACGGCATTGTGAGTCCGATAGGAGCTGTGGTGTAAACAATCTAATCTTATACTTAATTCTGTTTCGAATGTTAATGAGGAGTATAAATGCCTACTAGATCGATAGCTAAACTATAGCTAAATCTAGGAGACTTACGTTTTAATTCTGAGGGTTCTCTTAAGATTCTAAAGTCCCTGCCTAGTAATAGGATATCATTAAATCAATTACAGTGTTATATGAATATGCATAGACATTAGTTATAATCCAATCAACGTCTAACTACAAGGGTCATCTGATGCTTCAGAACCTCCTTTGGTACGCGCGTCCATCTGTCAGAATGCTGGTCCTAAGCAATAAAGAACCAATCAAAATCCGATAGGGTACGGTACAATTCTAACAGTCCGATTGAGACAGAGGGGTAAAGAAAAGCACACATTAAATCTTTGATATTTTATAATTTCCCCAAGCTAAGTCACCTAAACGCGGAGCGGACGATTGGATCTTCACATATATAAACATATTGAGTAGAGACAGGAAGATAGCCTTAGGGAATAGTTACTCTTTAAAGTACTGCGGTGCTACGTTATTTAGGAAGCTTAACTGGTAGGGTTCTCGAATTGCTTAGCCATCTCAGCCACGAAAAGGACTCTGGGTTGCTGCTCACAATGTAGTTGCCACTAAAACGATCACTGCCAATAATTTAACTTGAGGGTCGACGTGACACAGTCCGAGACACCTAATTAATAAGTTTAGTTAAGTAGATTGATTTTTAGGTCAAGAAATAGTTACAATTAAAATCAGGGATTCTAGTATATATATATCGTCAATACACGAGTGGTAGTTCAGGTAAAGATTAGGTACTGGAGTAGTTAGGTGCGGGGTAAGGAGGTAGATAAACAAATTACTATGTTCAATACATGAACAGTTCTCAGTAGATATATTTCTATAAGAGTGGGGTTCACATAGGTAGGACCAATATATATATCTAAGTTAATAAACCAATAAAACAGGAGGGGGAGACATATAAAGGTAGAGTATAATATTATATAGAGTAGCTCTGTACATAACATAAGTAGAGGCATAAAGTAGGTGAGGTAGTAACGAGGAAATGGGTTAAGTAGATGAAATCAGAAGGCGGGGTTTAGTTGTACACAGGTACCTAGTCAGTTATATATTCAAGCTATTCATATATATCTGTAGTAATTAGAGTCTCCCCTCTGTAGTACATAAATAAATAACTAAAAAAATACATAAAACAAAAATAATATAATAAGGAAAAAAGAAACACAAAAAAAGGGGGGGGAAGTTACAAGTTGATCCCGGCAAGTTGCGCAAAAGTCGAAATCAGGGAGCCTCGTTATGTTATCAACCAGGACAACGTATGATGGGTCTGTTAGTATGTATATAATAAAAGTGGGTACTTTGGCTTTGACTCTACACATGATGTAGAGTATTGTAGAGTCAAATCCAAACCGAAAAACTAAATCGAGGTCAAGTTTGAACATGAAATAATTTTTTAAATAATACCTGGACTTTATTTTTAAAATGCGAATCTGAGACACCAATTTTTAAATTACTCTCAATGAATGCATCATATAAATACTGTACAGATCTTGATGCAAATTCATACAGCAAATTACTTGATTACAAGTTCAAACCAAATTCCATGCGAAGCAAGAAAATCGCAACTCAATTCACAGAAGCTGCAAAAGACTGGAACCCAATTCGCTTTCTTGCTATACATTTAGCAAGAAATAAATATATCCTTTACCAGAGGGAGACTTTGTACAAAAGTCGTCTGCGTGGGTACCTCTGTCTCGCCTATTTCTACCGCTAAGCAGCTATATTTATCTAGCTGTGTTCCGGTTTGAAGGATGAGATATGGCAAAGAAATTACTGGGTACTGTGACGAAACAGCCTTAGGTCACAAGTTTGGCAGCGCGGGAGTAATATCCCCGTGGTGTTCCGAGCGTCAATAGGCTGCGGTGCCGCTTACCATCTAATGCGGGCCGCATGATTGTTTGCCAAACTAGTTGTACAAAAAAAAAGAACGCTGTCAAGGAATTATTGCCTTAAAATCCGAGCCTGGCAACACGCGTCGCGCAATGTTAACTCTGTATCACAAGCACCCACATGGCAAGTTACGTCTTCACTGGCGGGTAGTATGCCTGATTGCCACCCGGTATAATATGAAATATCATGAATAACTCATAGATTGACACACATAGAAACTAAAAATAAGATTTACTACTATTATAGTTAGCCCCGGATTCGCACGGGTAGATAGAAAAATAAATTAGAACGAGTGACGAGCTCGACGCGACTTTAACACCATCGCTTGTTGGTTCGATTCCCACACATACCAAAGATTTATGTACATGAACATGTTTGTTTGTCTTGGTCTGTTTTTAAGAAAGGTAGGGCACATTATAGCAGCCCGCTTGAGAAAGTGTATGGAAGTAAATGCATGCAAAGCATAGTATGGGATGATCGAGATGAGAGCATTGCGCAAAATTTGTGGCGTAACGCTTGCTGACCGTGTTCGTAATGATTACGTAAGAAAAAAAGTGTCGGTGTTAAGATAAGAAAAGGCATGCTCCGTTGGTTCGGACATGTAGAAAGAATGCAGGATGACAGAATGACGAAACAGATATACAATGCAAAAGTGTAAGAATGTAGGAGCCGAGGAAAACCAAGACTTGGTCGTGTTTTATCACAATCGGATGTAAAGAGTTCTAGAAACCGGCGAGCGTGCATGAAACAGTTATGAACGTTAAAAAAGCGAGTGAAGTGTGAAAGGATCGCTTCTTATGACGCTTCTCTCTGCCTACCCTGCAAGGCATTTGGCGTGAAGTTATAGATACATAGATTGATTCACTACTAATGCTGCGATTGCTAGGATGTCATGAGCTCAACTGCATCCCGGAAGACACAAATTGTAAGTAATAAAAATAGACTAATCTTTTATGACTATTATCTAATCTGTGAATTTGTGATATTACTCATAGGTAGTCTTCAAATCCAATATAATATGCTGTATTTATTTTCTTGCGTTCTGTATCAAAAGGTGAAAATGTTTATTAAGGTTTATGGAGGGTCCTAGGAGTGTAATGCTATCTGTCTGTCACAGATACAACGGTATCTGTGCCAGACAGATGGGGTATCTATCTAGTAAAGTATAAAAAATCTAAAATAATTACAAATTAATAAAGGGTTTGCTAAATATTACAAGAAAATTATAAAATGGGACGATAACTGATACAAAATTTTAGATACTGACAAAAAAGCATAATGAAAGCAAATATGGCAAAAAATTTCCTTCTCAAACTTACTGTTTATTTATTTAATTTCTTAAAATTTCTTCTCTCTTGACGATAGAGATAAAGAATTATAAAATGATATTTGTAACTAGCAGCAGCATACAAAGTCGGGAGGCATACAGGCATACGATTCACCTGATGTAAAGTGGTTATCGTAGCCTATGAACGCTGGTGATACATTAAGTATCACTCGCGTGATGCTACTAACACAGCAATTTCATGGGAGCTTACTGGTGACCTCACTTACACGCTGGAACACAATATCCCTCCAAGGAGTTGTTTCTTGGCTGCGGTAACTTGTATATTGTATACATGAATCTGAAAAAGAAAATAATGGCAAAATTATTGAATAAGTAGGTTTTTTTTTTTTTTTTTTTTAGTTTTTATACGTGCACCCCTGCCATGGGCAAGGCTATTTACATACATTTTTAATTTCTTGATCGTAATTTTTTAAATATTCTATTGTAACTAACACATTCATTCATCATACTCTCTTCCATTCCGCACTTCATTCTTCCATTCATCATCTTTCAATTATATATTCTAAAGTTTTTATTTCGCCCATTTTAGAACGCCGGTGAACTATCCTTATCTATGTTGCCAGACTTCCCTCCGATGACGTCGTGCTGATGTTCGACGGCAACACTGCGCTGGATATAGAGAGACAGGCCAATGCCGCTCTCGAGCATGTGAGGGCGTGGGGTGTCAAAAACCGGTTGAAGTTTGCGCCGCATAAAACCAGCGCTATGCTGATCACGCGCAAACTTCGGTATGACACCCCGCGGCTTACCATGGGCGGGATAGACATTGGCATGTCTCGGCAGATCAAACTGCTGGGGTTGACGATTGACGCGGGTCTGACGTTCAACGCGCACGTGGCAACGGTCTGTAGAAGGGCAATAGCCATATACGGGCGCCTTGCGCGTACGGCCCGCGTCAGTTGGGGACTCAACCCTGAAGTAGTGAAGATCATATATTCAGCCGTAGTGGAACCTACGATATTGTACGCTGCCGCCGCATGGGCTCCAGCGGTCAATAAGCTGGGTATCCAGAAACAGCTCAACAGCGTACAGCGGGGCTTCGCTCAGAAGATCTGTAGAGCCTACCGCACGGTCTCCCTGAACTCCGCACTGCTGCTGGCTGGGGTGCTGCCTCTTGACCTCAGAGTGCGCGAAGTCGCCTCTTTATACGAGGCCAAGAGGGGGCTACCCCATCCGCTGCTCGGGGACAGGGAGATCGAGCGGATGGCCTCGAAGATCGAGGCCCCGCATCCCGCGGAGCTAGATAGCTTGGAGTTCGGCAGCCTGGTGGACGAGGAACAATGCAGGGCACACTCCAACTTTGCCCTGCGAATGTTTACGGACGGCAGCAAGATTGAGGGCCGGGTTGGCGCCGCTGTGTCCATATGGAACGGTGACGCCGAAACCAAGGCCCTCAAGCTTGCTTTGTCGTCCTACTGTACCGTCTACCAGGTGGAACTCCTGGCTATCTGCACGGCGGCCGAGTACGCTTTGAGCTGTGATGGACCCAGTATCGGCATCTTCAGCGACTCCATGGCGGCGCTCCAGGCGGTGGCGAGCGTCGAGTCCCCCCATCCCCTGGCGGTGCAAACACGGGACGCTCTTAAACTGTGCAAAAGCCAGGGTAAGAGCGTCTCGCTGTTCTGGATTAAGGCACACGCGGGGTTGGAGGGGAACGAACGCGCCGATGAACTCGCCAGGAGCGCCGCACTGGGGTTGCGGAGGCGGCCAGATTATGACCGCTGCCCTGTCTCATTCGTCAAAGGTATGATCCGCAAGGGGACCATTGACGAATGGGACAGGAGATACACATCGGGAACTACAGCTTCGACAACGAAGATGTTTTTCCCGAGTGCGGCGGCGGCGTACGGCATCGTGGGTAAAATGGTGCCGTCGAGCATCACTACGCAAGTCCTCTCGGGACACGGTGGGTTCTCCGCGTACTTGCACAGATTCAAGTGCGCGGATGACCCATCGTGCTTTTGCGAGCCCGGCGTGGACCAGACAGTGCAGCACATATTGTTTCGGTGTCCCGCATTCTCCAAACAGAGGTATGATTTGGAGCAGGATTTGGGAATGCGGGTCACCGAAACAAAGGTCTCCGAAATAGTGATGGGGCAAATTAGATCAAAATTTTTAAAATACTGCGTCAGTTTAGCCACGTCTGTCATAAATCGGAACAAGCAGAGCAGCTCCACCTAGGACTAATGTTGTATACTTCGGCTATACACAGTATAGCCGATGGGATCGCGGTGGCTAGGTGGAGCTGTGAAGCTCGCTGTCGCCCGCGTGTCTGGACTGACGCAGTATGGGGAATAAGTAGGTTACATAGGCGTGCTCGGTGGCGTAGTGGTGAAACCCGCTGTTAGGCTACTTTGACACCAATGCTAGGTTCGATTCCCATACAGGACAAACATTTGTGTGCATGAACATGTCTGTTTGTCTTGGTTTGGGTATTTTCTATGTATAATAAGTATGTATTTACAAAAAAAAACATACAAGCTTCGCTTACTTTGGGGCAAGATGGCGCTGTGTAATTTGTCCGACAGTATTTATTTATATTTTTTTACATAGACAATTTAGACTATTCCATTAGGTTCTGATCGTTCTAATTCTTCCTAGTTCCCATCCATTTCCTAGTTCTCCTCTGATCTTATTCCCAGAAGCGCCAGTGTGATACTTCCGCAATGCGTAACGGTAACTCTACTTGGCACTCCTCACAGTCCAATAACATCTTAAAAAACTTTCATTCGTGGTTATTCGAATCCTCTGAAGAACATCCCAATGATACTTATCGTTTTTGCCCTGTTCCTCTGGCATGCATTGCCAGAGGAACACCTGTCTATTATATAACAATACAATTTTTTTTTTAATTTCCGTCCATTTTGACCACGTTCCTTAAGAGATAGGAACGGTGTTCCTGAACATTCCTATTATACTTTTATGCTGAATCCGAATCTGAAGTCAAAATTCGAATATTCGAAAAAAACGCACAGACAAACGCACACACAGTAAAACATATAGATTTCATATAGGAACGGTGTTCCTGAACAGTAAACTACCTCTTAATCGAATCTTATTATAATCAGTTATTTTCACAATTATATATGTGTACATTATGCGGGATTTGTTTCATGAGCTCGGTGGTGCAGTCGTTAGTAACAATACTTTGACACCAACGCTCGTGGGTTCGGTTCCCACACAGGACAAACATGTGTGCATGAACATGTCTGTTTGTATTTGTCTAGGTGCTTTAAAGGGAGGTAGGACGCATCACAAGAGACCGTCAAGTACCTTCACCTCACAGAAAACTACAGCCATATAATAACTCCCCGGAGACTTGTAGTATTCCTGCTAGTTAGTAGCTAAGCTGGCATCGCGGGAATGATACTTAATGTTTTGCAAGCGTTTATAGGGTACGGTAAACGCTTTACATCGGATGGGCTGTATGCTTGTATGCCTCCTGACATTGTATAAAAAAAGATTGTTCTTCCCCAAAATTACAAGTATTAATTGTCAAAGTTCAAGCTACTCGTAATAATTCCGCGTTCTATCAACATCAGTTCAGTGATTTAACATAAAAACATACAACGTGTGATAAAGTTGCTTTCACCTAAGGCGGTGACAGAAAAGATTTAGTTATTCAATATGGCTTATCCGAGTGACGTAAAACCCACAGCGAATTGCGAAGTACGTGATACCTACGCCCTCAATTGAGTTACTGTCGGAACAATTCGCAAAATTGACGACACACTTTGTACTGATATTCGTGGAATATTTGACATACAAAAAATATGACGCTGCTATAAAATACATAAGCTACAATTTAGTTCCTTGTATTGCCAGCTCCATCTGCACACAATAAAAAAAAACTGTGAAGTAAAGACAGATAGAAACAACCCTAATTTTTATTATATTATACAATCTTCGGCTATGACCACGTTTGGACCCCGTTATCGCGATTAGAAGTAGGCTTCAGTACGGGACTAACTTTCTATCAAATTTTATTACAAACCGTTCAGTAATTTAGTTCTAAGGCAGACGGACTCTGTTGCTCTCGCATGTAAAATATTAGTTAATACAACGTATATTAACATTTAAATCAAAACAAACATTATTACACTCCTATCTAGTTCAATGTTTGCGGAAGCTTTGCGGTTGGGGAATCTACTGCATTTATATCCGCAGAATTCAATTTGCGGCAATGTATGTACTCTTGCCGAATTGATTTTGAGTCCACATCATAAGAATGGTCTCATAGTTTACTATTAGTAATCGAACATCCGTGTTATTTGAACATGATTCACGTTGTACACTCAGTAGCTTGTTTGGTTTAAATGGAAAGCGTCAAAGCAATCCATCATAAGGAGGTGGTCAGGTGGCGCCGGGTGTAGTGGCACGATGTCACGGTCACGTACGGTTGCGTCATGACGATGCGATGAGTTGACGCCGGCGATGATACTAGTCAACGAGACTCGGAGCGCAAACAGTGCGCGCACGGCCTTAAGCCCGCTCCACTGCCCTCGCTGACCAGTGATCTGGCGACGCCGAATCTAGGTTAGGAGGACTTTTCAATCAAGTTCCTTTAGATTTTGCTGCACTGATTGCAGTTTTAAACAAATGACCACGATATTACCCGTTTTATGTGACGGTTAAGGATCTGTCTGAAAAAGAAAAATCTAAAGTGTATCAGGTGACTGTCTTGGATCGTGTTATGAAACCTTTCAGCAATACACCTTTTAAAAATGTACCGTGGACTTTCCAAACGTTCCGGACTTTATAAGTGCTGAAGACTGGCCCTTCGCTAGCCCAGATCTGAACCCCTTAGACTACAAATTATGGTCAATGTTAGAGGACATGGCCTGCTCGAAACGACACGTCGACATTACAATACAATACAAAACTCTTTATTGCACCAATAAAATATACAAATATACATAGTCCATATAAGAAATTACAATAGGCTAACTTAAAGGAGAATTAACATAATATAAAGGTAGGTGGCGCATAATGACATAAAGTAAAAGAACCTTATACTCATTATTACACATATTATGTTAAGAATATAGTCGCAATACAAAAGTATGCAGTTATGTCCGGCACTAAAAGAAAGAAAGACTGAACAAGATTGAAGCATATATATATATATATATAAGCTCAGAAAGCTAAATTGAAAGGTTGTAGCTTTTGACGAGCTGTTTAAAGTTCATAAGTGTTTGAGACTGCCTGATTGTAAGAGGTAAATCGTTCCACAGACCGACGGATTGAACAGAAAAGGAATTAGAAAAAAAGTTTGTGAAGTGAGAGGGTGTTTTCAGACGAAAATAGAAAAGGTCACGTCGTTCGACATTGTGTCTCTTCAGAAATCTCTAGAGCAAGTAGTGTCTAAATTTTACATGGAAACAGTGCGTAAATTTATAGATTCGTGGCCAGACAGATTAAAGGCCTTTAATCTGTCATTTAAAGCCAAAGGTAGCCGTTTCGAATACAATCGTTTTTTATTTTTTGCTGAGACTTCCATAAATATGTACATACATATAAATTTTATTAAGATTACATTACTTCATAAAAGAAATGCATATTAATTTGTAACAGAAGTATTATTGAATTAGCTTTTGAATATATTGTTTAACTGTTCAACTGTAATGCAACTTTGCAATAAAACTGTAACAACTCATATTGTCTTCTCATTCACCTTGACTTACTCGTACATGTCTTGAGGTAACCTCACAGTGGCACCGTTGTCTAACATCTCTAACTAAGGCCCTTCAAGCCATTACCGTACGTTAGGCTCAATCCTCACCACAGGAAGCTAGCGTCAACAACGTGGCGAGGAGGCGATTGAAACGCAAGTTTATGTTGAAGTGAAGAAAAAAAGCGCATGTGTAAGAATCATCAATACTGTCAAACGAACATTTTTTTTTATACCACTAAGGTGGCAATCAAGCATACGGCCTGCCTGATGTTAAACAGTCACCGTAGCCTATGGACATTTGCAACACCAGGGGCGTCACTCATGCGTTGCCGACCCTCTAAAAACCTCTTCACGCATTTCTTGAAGAACTCCATGCTGTAGTTCCTTGGAAAAACCTCGGCTGGGAGCTCATTCCACAGCTTGAGTGTTCTCGGAAGAAAACTTCTCTGGAACCGTACGCGACCATAGCGGTTCAAGCGTGTGAGGGTGAACTCCCCGCCGTCGGCGAGAATATATTCTATGACGAATATATGATTAGTATTCATTCGTAATTTAAAGAATTCGTAGTTATGGAATGGAATCACGCGGTCTAACTAAGTTTCATCTAATAAATATAGGTTTTCAAGAGAGGTAGGGCGCATCAAAGCAGCCCATCTGGGGAAATACCTCCACCTCACAAAACCGGAGCCAAATGAAAACTCTCTGGAGCGTTGTGATGGTCCTGCGTGTGAGTGAGGACACCAGTAAGCTCCTAAGGATTTGCAGTGTTAGTAGCAGAGACTCAGACGTTGTATAAAAATCTCCATTTCGTCAGTAAATAATACAGGACATACAAAATACAGTTGGTACCAAAAGTCATTGACTATATCCATATTCACAAAATTGTTTTACAACGTAACACATAAGTAAAAATAATTAACGTCAGAATTGGATCACTATTGAGTGAAAATTGATTTGACAAGTCACATTTCATTATGGTATTCATAACTTTAAATATCGTGAAAACCTACTAAACTGAAGTCGAAAATTCACCAAATGTATATGTTATGATCAGACGATAAAACATTACCAATAAGTAAATAATTATCAAAATCTATGTAAAGCGAAAATATTGTGTAACATACACAGCGAATTGAGAATAGGGGATCGGACAACATTTCAAAAAATAATCCAAATTAATTATAATGGATATGTATCACCATAATAAATATAATTTGAAGTTAATAAACCTTTAAATGATCCAAAAATATGCCAAAAGATTATTTGTATAAAAATGCCGCGTGTGTTGTACACATGTGACGTTATTTATATGTAATTTAACTACAAGTCTTATCCGATTTCTATTTAATCCTTTTTTCGAGTATATTTAAAACTATTTTACTATCATTCGAAAAGTATTATACAGTCTGGTCTAGGATATGTAATGATTTCTGCATATATTACTGAAAATAACATGTTTGTAAGTCTGGATATGGTTATTATTTTTTGATGCCGACTGTATCACACACATCAAAACAACATAAATATTTAAATGACTGCTCCGTCCCGTCCTTTGTCACAATCCTGGGACAGCTTACCCATTTGTTAGTCACTGTACGTTGCTATTTAGAGCCCCTACGTAAACAGCTTTAGGGTAAGTTGCAATGGGCTAACGCATTGTGACGTAGATCTAGTGGCCTATAGTTAATTATAGCCTGTATCTACAGATTTCGTAACTAAAACATACAAGGAAAAAGAAAGAGAACTAACTCTAGTAGTATTTTTTTTATCTAATAGGAAAACATAACAACATAACACGAAATCTATGTTATCTGATATACGAGTATGGTCAATAGTTAATAATATAATAATACTGATAGCCGTGCCTATATCTACCATTATCCCATACATACACATATCATTATCCTGTTTATCAGATATACAGGGCCGTATGCCTCCCGATGTAGTATAAAAAAAAACTATAGCCTTCATGGACAAAGCCAATCTGCACGTGGTACACCCTGGCGAGGTAGGACACAGAATTACCTCCACCTCACAAAAGACCACACCCGAGTACCAATTCCTGTTGTTGCGTTCCTACGATTGGGTGAGATTACCAGGAAGCTCGCAGTTGCTGCGTGAACAGAGAGGCTGTTAACGTGTGAATCTCCTTGTGCCGACATCGTTCATAGTTTATGGTAACTGCTTCACATCAGTCGGGTTGTATTGTCTTAGGTTTTTGCGATTGTTACACATTGAATTAAAGAATTTTTAACGGAAGTATCGCGTGTTTTATTTATGTTGTTGAACCTGACGTTTCGAATGCTTTGCAGCATCCGTGGTCGCAGGAAGACTAAGGTGACATTTGTCTTACATTGGTTATTCAATTATTACATCTACCGACATGGATGGATTAATTATTTATATATGTTCCGATTCACACAAAAATCGCTCACGGTGTCCTTTTGAGTAGTAGTACAAACCCAGAGATCTACTCAAAAACGTTCGGACACCGTGAGCGATTTTTGTGTTTGTCCTGTGTGGGAATCGAACCCACCCATGCATTGGTGTCAAAGTAGCGTAACAGACCCTTTCGCTACTGCGCCACCGAGCTCGACAAAAATCAAAAAAGTTATTAAAGAGCGAGCTCTTTTTGATTATTAAATTTTTATTTTAATACTGTTAATATAACAATTTAATAGTAAATTAAAGAGCTCCATGTGTCAGCCGCAGTGGACTCCGTCATCACTACCGCATAAATTCTGCATACGTTTCAGCTTGTTGAGCAACTTTTCCGAAGGATCCAAGTCTATGCTAATAAAAAGAAGATTTGAGTCGTTTCAGAAAGTGAAGAGATGTAATAAACGATTATCTATCTATCTATCTATCTAAAAATTTTGCGATTTATTCCGCTGATTTGAGGGGCCCATGACATGGTTTGATCAAAGGGTATGCCGACATTTATAACAGAAAAAGAGAAAGGAATTAGATTTATTAAGTACTAGCTGCTGCCCGCGGCTCCACCCGCGTGGAGTCAAATAACGTAGCCTATGTGTTAATCCAAATCATAATTTATCTACGTGCCAAATTTCATTCAAATCCGTTCAGCCATTTAAGCGTGAAAGAGCAACAAACATCCATCTATACATACAAACTTTCGCATTTATAATATTAAGTAGGATTATTAGGAGTATACATTACGTATTAAAAAAAAATGATTTTTTTATACCACTAAGGTGGAAAACAAGTATAAGGCCTGCCTGAAGGTAAACAGTCACCGTAGCCTATGGACATTTGCAACACCAGGGGTCACTCATGCGTTGCTGGCCCTCTAAAAACCCTCTTCACGCCTTTCATTCCACAACTTGCAAGTTGTGGAATGAACTCCCAGCCGAGGTTTTCCCAAAGGACTACAGCATGGGGCTCTTCAAGAAAGGAAGAAAACTTCTCTGAAACCGAACAGCATGCGACCATTGCGGTTCCAGCATGTGAGGGTGAACTTCCCGCCGTCGGCGAGCGGTGCTGTTATAAAAAGTAGCTGTCGACATCATATCAAACAATTCTTCAGAACTCTACCCGTTGTGCAATCGTTAGAACACACAAAGGGTGGCAAAATCTCTCCTTAAACTTAAGGGGTTAATACCATGTGTAAGCTTAGGATCGTCTACAATTCTCACAGCCGCCCAAAGGTGACCGCAGTACTCCATGTGCGGTCTGATTTGAGACTTATATAACATAAGTCTTTGCCTCGCACTAAAGTACTGCTTTGCTCTGTTGAGCACACCAAGTTTTTTGGACGCCAGCTAGACCTTCTCCTCTAGGTGACTTCTATATATAACGTTACTGGAGATCTTGACACCAAGCATCCTAATGCTGTTGGTAATGATAAGAGGTGTGTTCTGGAATTTAGGAACCGCAGCAGGAAGGTTTTCTTAGCGATGAACGCGCAAACTTGTGTCTTCATGGGGTTGATTTCGACAAGTTAAGTCGCCCCCAGTCAGATAGTTTAGCCAAAGTAACGCATAACAATGAATACCATAAATTGACAACATATCATTGATATGCAGCAAAAACAGCGTCGGGGCAGTACAGAGCCCTGAGGGACGCCAGTATTGATACCCATGCTATCGGAGCAACTGCGCCTACTACGGCTAATATGCATCTGCTGGATAAGAAGCTGACAACCCACTTGCACAAACCCACGGGCAACCCGTATGATAGTAACTTCGATAGAATACCCGATGTCAGACCCGATCGAACACCTTCGCCATATCTAGGCTGACAGACAATGCCTCACCTTGACCCTCAATCTCCGAAGCCGACGACGGTGGCTGATCAAATCGTGATATTCTAGGTATGCCAGGAGTCGTGTTTATATCACACGCTTCATCACCTTGGAGAGAAGGGAGGTTATGGCTGTAATTCGATAGATCTGATCCATCACCCTTTTTGGGCACTGGATGCACACCCAGTTGAGTACGAAAGCACGAAAAGACAGATCAGTCAGGTTAGAACAGAACACAACTCAGGAGCACCACTGCCGGTATGCCATCTGGTCCACTCAACTTATGAATATCGATGGAGAACATCGCACGCCCGTTGGGTAATTGAGATTTCCGGAAATGAGCTACTTCACCTCGGGATGGTAGGTGGCACAGCTCCCCCGTCATTTAAAGTCGAATTAGAGGCAAAGAGATTACCCAGTAAATCGGCTTTCTCTTTAGCACTATAGGCCAGACTGCCATCCGGTTTCTGCAATGGTCGATTGACAAAAGTTTCCCTCGGCGGCTTTGGCCAGCGACCAGAAAGCACGGCTCTCAGAGGAAAGGCGCTCGCCAACTCTGCCGACGAAATCAAATTTTGTCGCCAATCGCCCTCTTACTGTATCTCGAGGCAGCATTCAGTTTGCGTTTCAAAACAGCGACATCTCGATCTCTCTTAGCACGTGCCATGATACAAGCCTAGTATATTCATAAATCGACATTTCAACCAACTTTGTTATGTGAATTTTAGATATCGGTGTCGTAAAAATTCACTCTCATTATTTTTCGCGAACCCGCCAAAATCTGGTTTTTGAAGTTATACTTCAACTTCAAAAATCAGACATTATTATTTATTATAAACTTGCCGTATTTTATAACACCGTTACCTAGTTGTATTTTATATCTTACAAATTTTGAAAGTCATTTCTTACCATTAAGCTTTGGAACTTTTTACCATTGGATATAAAAATGTCGCCTGACTTTGGATCGTCCAAAGCGGCATTAAAAAGGTCCTTTGACAAAACTTAGAACCGATAGCTTATAAGTGTTTTCAGACAATACACTATCTTTGCATTGTGTAATATCTAAATGTAACTTTTAATTATTATATTTCACCGTCCGCGTTATTACAACCCTCTCAAATATTTTAAGGTTGACTGGAAGAAATCCCTTAGCACCCGATGCCCGCACTTTGTACTACTTATTGCTTTCTTTACTCTTGTCATACTGTACAATAATTTGTTTATTGTTTTATAATGAACTCAACATTTGAATTAAACAGCTTTGCAGCATCCGTGGTCGCAGGAAAACTTACTGCGACCATGGATGATGCAAAGCATTCGAAACGTCAGGTTCAACAAAATACACACATCAAAAGTGTCTAGGGATCAAGCATTTTTATGCGGATTTCTTGAGATTGAGATGTGGCTTTGTAATAAATTTATGATTTTATAAATTTATATGGATCCTTTTTGGTGCATTTCATAATTTGAAACAGGAACTGTCAATCAAATTCGAGTAAAAGATGAAAATCAGCTGTCAATATTTTCCCTATAAAAACATACAACGCATTGAAGACATTACTAGTGCTACTGTTTCCCTACTACTGATTAAAACCAACGTTATAATGGAGCGGCGACATCATTTAAGCAGGGAAGAAATGCTCAGAGCCGTGGGAATGATAGAAGCTGGTTCCCGGCAACGTACTGTGGCTTTAGCTCTGAATACAAGTCAGAGTGTCATCAGTCGACTTTGGACACGTTACCGAAGCACTGGTACCGTGGCTGAGCGCCATGGAGGACGGTATCGCTGCACCACACGGAGACAAGACCGATACATTCAAAGCACAACTCGAAGAGCTCCAACAATAACCGCCATGATGTTAGCCGTGACGCTTCATCACTCTTCAGGGAACTTAATTAGCGACCAAACAGTCAGAAACCGCTTGCATGAAGTGAACCTTCATTCCCGAAGACCGCTAAGGGTACCACCTATAGCAATGCACAATCGTAGAATTCGATATCAATGGGCTCTTGAACACAGAAATTGGGCAGAAGAACAATGGCGTTTCGTGTGCTTTTCTGATGAGTCTCGTTTTGGTATGAGACCGGATACAAGACGTATACGACACTGGAGAACCCCTGGACGCCAACAGCGATTAAAATCCTGCCAGGAAGTCCATCCTTATAGTGGTGGAACCATCATGGTATGGGCGGGTATTTGGATCGGCGGAAGAACTGAGTTGATTTGGATCAGAGGCAACCTCAACGCTCAAATTTATATTTATCAGACGTCATCGTTCCTCTACAAGTGCAAATCGGTCCCTTATTTCAGTTAATGCATGATAATGCACGACCGCACACCGCAAGAGTTGTAAGACAGACTCTCGCCGCAGCTAACATCAATGTCATGCCCTGGCCTGCTCAGTCGCCAGACTTGAACCCGATTGAGCATGCATGGGATATGCTACAGAGAAGAGCTCTGCCGAATATGGAGGGTATCCAGTCGCAAGAAGACCTTTTTTTGTTGTTGCAACGAACATGGGCGGCCATTCCACAGCGTGATTTGGATGAACTCATTTTGAGTATGCCAAACCGATGTTCTTGTGTTGTTAGTGTTCGCAGTAGAAACATGGATTATTAATTGTTTAAGTTACCCAATAAAATTTTAAAGAAAACTGTTATTTCAGTCTTTTTTTCGAACTTTAATGTTAGTGGTTCAAATGTCAAAAATCCCTTTATTATGAAAATGGCAAATTTCTTTATTAATGCAAAGGTGACTTGGTTTATCGTTACTGTAGACAAACGAAAACACTTTATTTGATGAATCCTTAAAGAAAATTTTAATTAATATCAATCAGGAGAAAAGTTATTGCAAAAATATATGTTGATCCCTAGACACTTTTGATGTGTGTAGATAAACCACGCGATACTTCCGTTAAAAATTCAATGTATAACAATCGCGAAAACATAAGACAATACAACTCAACATTTAAGGATTCAGAGACTTGGATTTTTAAGATGATGCTGGGGTCTAGATTAGACTGGTGAAGATCGATAAAGAGAGAAAATCCGACACCAAAAGTTAGATGGGCTAGGTAGTGGCACAGAATAACTAATAGTACTAGCGTACTAGTGGTAGGCGAAACCAATCATCGGACTCATCATGTCTTATATAAAGAACAAATATTTCATGTGCAATAATGCCATTTTCGCATTTTTGTGGCTCCGAATGAATAAAGTTTGGCTGCAGTTAGCCTACTGTGGAAAAAGGCTTGGTTCGATTTCAGACGAACAGTCGTCTTAATATGCTAGCTTCATTTTTTGAGGAGGTTATTATTTGGCTGTGTACTTCCCCAGACAGCAAATGCAACCTTCTCTTGAAAATACTCAGGCCAAGACAAACAAACATGTTCATGCACGCAAATGTTTGTCCTGTGTGGTAATCAAAAACACGAGCGTTAGTGTCAAAGTACCGTTATTAACTCTGTTTTCCACCAGCGACTGATTGATGGCAGATTGTTGTTGATGATGAGATGTTGGTGATGAGGGACTCATAATATTAAAAAAAAAAATTGAAAAGCCTTACAGCATAACTGAGTCCCCAACAGAGAATATGCAATTCAATCTTCGTTCGTTCTCCGCACCGCAGATGTGGAAAGACGAGTGAGTGCTGGGAATAGTGTGAATGGAGCGTTGGGAAAACTTCTTGGCAGTAAAATCCTGAGCCAGAAGGCACAACTCGCTATACACAATGCAGTGTTGGTCCCAACGCTAACTTATGGAAGCGAGAGTTGGGTATGGCAGAAAGAGCATGAAAGTAGAATAAACGCGGTTGAAATGCGAGCGCTGCGCAAAATTTGTGGCGTAAGGCTCGTAGACCGTATTCGCAATGATGATGTTAGAAATAGAGTTGGTCTGAAAGAGAGCGTCGGTGTTAAAATAAGAAGAGGCATGCTCCGATGGTTCGGGCATGTAGAAAGAATGCAAGATGAAAGAATGACGAAGCAGATATACAATGCAAAAGTGGAAGGATGTAGGAGCCGGGGAAGGCCAAGACTTACCTACCATGACCAAATTGGTCATGTTCTATCAGAAGGTGATGTCAGGAGCCCTAGAAACCGGCGTGCGTGCATGAGAAGAGCAATGAATGTTAAAGAAGCGAGTGAGATATGTAAGGATCGAGTCACGTGGCGCTCGGTTCTCTCTGCCTACCCCGCAAGGGATTTGGCGTGAAGTTATAGATAGAGATAGAATCTTCGTTCGAATACGGCAGCCTTTAAGTATTTATCAAAGAATCTTTTCAATAGATAACACACATCGCAATATTTGTTTGCGTTCGAATTCACAAACAGAAATAAACGATTGAGCGTATATGTAACGTGCGGTCTGCCAGCGCATAAATATACCAAATGGAGACGACCACAGACAAATCATTCAATGAGACCGTGCCGTGTATGAATATTACATTCCATATGCATTTGTGTGAAGCCAAATAAAAACTGAATACAGCAATCCAATCAAATTATTCTACGTCAATACGCTCAAGTTTAATTAGTTTTTCGAACATTTAACTAGCCGTGCACGGGGTTGACTCCCGCAGCTTTATGCCGACACGCGTAAACAGTGAGATGGACGGGTCCACCGGATCTACGAGCCATTATTTAAATCCCTTTGGATGTGAGTTCCATTATCCCCTGCGCCAGACCGGCGGCCCTCCACTGAATGGACATACACGACACTCAATATGCATATAGCGATGATCAACAAAGAAATAGACCCTCTCGAGCTCGAAATAGCCACCAGTCCGTCTTACAAAACAAATGAAACGTTGTGTTGTTTTGTAAAATCATTTTACTTGTTACGTCCACGTACCTCTCATATATTTCAATAGAACTCTGTGTTTGCTTTTTATGTATATATCTCACCTTCGATATAAGAAGGGCACAATTGCAGTTTCCTTTGTATGAAGTGAACTATGCACTTTAATTATTTAACACATATAATAAATGAATTAAAAATATTTAGATTTTTTGTGATTATTTTTGTCAAGTGAAGGATACAGTCGTGTGTTAGTTCTACCGAAGGTATGATATGCAACAATAATGTATAGTTAAATTGTCTCAGCAATTTGCGTTGCATCTTCTATTGCGGAATACTTAATTAAAATCAATCTTCGGAGACTTGGTAAAATTTTAATTGACCGGAGCTCAGAATCAATTTTGGTGGCTTTGTTGTTCATTTTGTAGGGTTTTGTTTGATGGATCAATAATAATTAATCAGTTAACGGATGGCCGACGGCAGTCGGAGGCCGCCTCTCAGGAATCGAAGAGAACTGACGGATTTAATGAGTGTATAATGAGCGAGTATTATTACAATTTATATATGTCTGCAAAAATCATATCATTGATATATTGGGGCCTGACAATCATATTGTCATTACATAGATAGTACGGGCGCATAAGATCATCTACCCAGCGCTCATTGGAGTACTATACAGCTTTACCGCATCGACAAGTGCATAGCGGGATAGAATATTTTTCTTAATATAGGGGGCAAACGAGCAAGTAGGTCCTCTGATAGTTAGTGTTCTCCGCCGCCCATGGAAATCAGCAGTTGCAAAACGTCGCCGAGCCAAACTTGAGAAATGTTTAAGCCCTCTGTAGGATTTTTCAACATTTCTACCGGAAACTCCTCAAAATGTACTGTGTATAAAGAACACAATGCAAGGACTATTCGTGTAGACAGCGAGTCTATAGTTGATCAGATATTTTCGAACTGTTCTATGTTGTATACGGTCAAACAAATACTGAGGTGCACCGGCCTATAGATGTGATCATCAATGAGACCAAATTCTACCGGGCCTGGGGCCTGGACATGTCAATATATGTTTTAGGATAGTTTATGACTACCGATTAAGTATGGATTGTCGCGTATGTATATCTTCACGCCAGGTCCCTTGCGGGGTAGTCAGAGAGCACCGAGCGCTATAAGACGCAGTCCTAACACACTTCACTCGCTTCTTTAACGTTCATAGCTCTTTCATGCACGGTTACCGGTTTCTAAGGCTCCTGACGTCACGTTCTGATAAAACACAACCAATTTGCTCATGGTAGGTTAGTCTTGCTCTTCCCCGGCTCCTACATCCTTCCACTTTCGCAGCGGTGTACCTTCCATCGCTGCTAAAAGCGCTTCCA
This sequence comes from Pyralis farinalis, assembly GCA_947507595.1. Classification (NCBI taxonomy): domain Eukaryota; kingdom Metazoa; phylum Arthropoda; class Insecta; order Lepidoptera; family Pyralidae; genus Pyralis; species Pyralis farinalis. The sequence continues at coordinate 19,417,974 of OX382259.1, read as the reverse complement.
AGATATACAAACTCATCCACTTGCTCCAACACTACATCATCAACCGTAATCCTAGCTCGAAAATGATGCGTTGTTAATTATTAATGTCAATTACATGACTTTAACGTTGTATTCTATCGGTGTTCCATTTACAGAAAATCCATGGTTCATTCCAAAAAACCTTCAGGGTTAGATCGTGTAAACATCCATATACATATATATATATATATATATATTAGCGAATAGCTTTAGAACACTTTATAACGAAGATACGAGTATAACAACATCAACACACACTAATCCCACTTCTAAGATGTGACCCTCTACCGAATATGCTTAAGATATACTCCGCAATGTTGCTCCAATGACGTTCTATAGATTGATGAAATAAAGGCAATTATGTATATATTATATAGGCTGAGTCCTATTCTAGTAAATGATATTTTATAATTCAATTATTACAGAGAAACAAAGAATATTCAAATGCTAGAGTACTAATGTTTTAATTTTAGTTCTGTCACACCACCCAAACTAATTAATTACATAGCTAAAATACATAAAACAAAAAGCAATTATTGGACAACACAACAAACAGGAATTCACTGAGATCCGACGAGAATTAAGATGGCCCGGTACTTACTTACTCTTGACGTAAATGATGGACGACTCTCGTTAGAAGTTGGATGTCTGGGAGTGTCGAAAATAAGTTTGAGAGATGCGCTATTTACTGACGGCACGCTATATGATCATAATTAACTTATCTTACTTATATGATACTGAGACTGTACATAGTTATTACTTGTAAGTATTATTTATTAGATTTATACACAGTAGAAATTGAAGTGCAGGTATACCTGCGAAATCCCGTCTTACGACTTACTAAAAGACCTTCCGCAAGCCTTGAACTAACGTAATTAAAAAAACGAATTTTTTAATGAACGAATTAATCATAGCCGCAGTAGTAGCTTTATCATGAATGCATGAAACAACTGCTGAAGTAAAGCATCAGACCCTTCTTTAATCTACATCTGAATGATACGCTCCAGAACTGCTAGTTACCCCTCAACAACGTTATGGTTCTGGCACCCGTACAATTAATCCATGAAATTCGTCTATTGTGGCATCTCAATAAGTGTACATTTATTACTATTATTTATTTCTTCTCTCTCCCTCAAATATAAAACATACTACACTAATTGTTATAGCAAGATATACTTTACAATTAGCTTAATCTATGCGGAGGTCTGGTATCTGCACTAGTGGGACCTGTATGACACAGTATGACAGATTATCAGGTATATGAATGACTTACCATCATATTTAGAGCATATGAAAAGCTGTAGCATAACTCGATGATAGCGTAACAACTTATTTACATACCATTGGCAATTAATATTCAAGTTGAAGTATTGCTATCAGTGTATATATGGCGACGGGCTGCCCGGGTCTTGTGCAAATGTTGTTAGGTTATGTATCCAATTATTCGTATGTACTCGTAATAAAATAGCAAACGTGGTAACTTAAAAATAACCTGAACATGTAACTAAATGTGATGTTCATTTACATATTCTTTTTATTATTACCAGAACATCAACAACGAAATAATATCTACTATAGCAATGTTATACATATAGAAATAAAGACTTGTCTTATGTTTTTGAAGTAAAACTTCTTTACGCACGCTCGACTTGGGGTAAGCTGGTGAATGCCTGACGAGAGCATTACGAAAAGTGTGATCCGGCGAGACGAACGGAGAGCATATCTTAATAAGACATGCCATATATTTTTTTCAGTATCCTAAAAATAATAACTACTTACTTTATTCTATTTCACATGTGACAAATAACATCGCATGTACATTGATAACACTGATTTCTTTTAGAAAATGAACACAATAATTTAGGAACATGTTACTATTTTAATTGCTTTTCGTAGCCTTCATTCATTTAAGTACCGTAGCATTCAATGGAAGCACTGACTGAGGCAGCGAACCCAATCTTCCTTAGGAATCTCTTCCACGCTTTATTGAACGCAGCCACGGTATTTTCAGGATTCATAAAGCGATTACCTTTGAGTTTATATTACTGTAAGGTGTATGACTCACTAATATCACACCTTCCATAAACAAATATTAGATTGTCCGTCTAGCGAGCTGAGTGAGCTGGAACGTTGTCGTAATGGAAGAGGATTTGTTGTCGAACATTTTCCAAGTCAACTAGTAAATAGTAACTGACATATCGTCGATGAAGTGCCAATACCTCCTATCTGACATTTTTGCTTAAATTTAGTTTTTGAGAATTGAGAGATTTAAAGTGGTTTATTACTGTTATTAGTAATTTAATAACCATTCCACAAACTGTATAGAGCCTTTCTGGTAATGATTGATGATTAGGTGTAATTGCCACCGATGCAAATTCCAACTTTAAGCCTATTGTATTAAAAAACTCAATTTAATCAAAAATGTCACTTAGGAGGTATTGGCACTTCAACGACGATATTAATCTGCAGTAATAGTCCTTTTATCTTTTAACGTCATTGCTACGAAATGACCCGTCTGTCCAAAGAATGAGACAATCATCATTTTCTCTTAACTTATGCACTTCTTTACTTTTGTCGGCAGATCTTCGAATGGAAACATCCATTGGGCAGAATGTCTTTTAATTTCGTGTTTGTAACAATTACGCCAGCTATGATAATGTCATATACAGCATTCAAGTCACCTCCTACACTTTTCGCGGGGGCAATTCAAACGACGGCGATTTTGATGTTCCGTCAAATTATGAAATATCCATCAAATATTTCTGACGCAAAAATGTTGTGTAAGACTTTTTGTACTAGGCTCATTCTAATATTGACTGAATCTGTTGATGTGCCACTATTTTATAAGCTTCTCACTTCATGAGGCATACAGCGCTCACGTTATCTTCAGAGATCGCCAAAGAAGGAGGAACTCGTTAAACAAGTTGTAAAGATTGGCACGGGCTTGGACTTTGTCATGAAATACTATTCGAAGTATATAGTAGCAATTGTTGTTGATGATTAAAACCGCAAGAAAAATTGTAATAAATCATCGAGTGAGTGATTGAATGAGAGAATCATGGAGTAGGCACTAAATTGCTGCCTATTTGAAAAACCAAATATCACACAAATTCAATGTACGCCTAAAGTACCGGAAAGAGTTCTTTATTCTAAATTTAAATAAATATTTCATCGGCAACCTTTCTTAATAGCCAATTCTAAAAAGTTTCAGCGAATCCCCGTATGATGGGTGTACATATAATTGTGGACGAGAGCTGTAAATGTATGAGTTTGTAGGTACTTTGTATGCATCTGCCACTAAACCTCATCACCATCACTTGCTCGGTGGTGAAGGAAAACATTGAGGAAAAGTCTTTTTCAAATTTATGTACATATTTGTAATTGGCACATGATTGGCGGTGAAGGAAAACATCATGAGGAAACGCGCACGACCTCTTCTAAGATAGGTCTGGTTTTCCCTCTGCGTTGCGGAGATCTGACAATAGTCGCTCCATGTATAAACCAGTACATTTATAACCCCGCCAATTCTAATGCGGTAGGAAACGGGAAAACACTAAGAAGAGGAGTACGCAACCTGCTTGAATACTTAAATACTACTTGTATCCATTATAAGAAAAAAATCCCAATGGGTACCTTGCACATGTTATTTAGTCTCTTTCTTTTATATCATCGGGGGATATACAAGTATATGGCCCAACTTGCGTAAACTGATTCAAAGTGGTTAAGTAAATATATCGCTCGTGTGTTGCTACCCTACTGCTAACACAGCAACTCCTCAGGAGCTTACTAATAATCTCATTTGCTCGCACGTATACGACAACCTTCCAGAAAATTTTTATTTGACGGTTTTCTGTGAGAGTCGGGCAGTTTTAATGCATCCTACATCTCTATACAATATGTGTCTAATTATGGTTTTTAAAAGAGGTACGAGTATATATTACGTGGAAAAGCTTGTGATGTTTTAAAGATATTAAAAATAAATACCCTTAACGACTACAAAATATTAAAATCTTCCAACCACATCTGGGTCAAGATTCCTTTGATCCCCCATTAAATATTATAGCTTTACGTGAGTGACATTGATGAAAGCTAAAAATGTCATACGAAACATACGTAATAAAAGTAGAGGCAACAAAACCACCTGCGGGTGTGTTAAATATATCACATCCGTAGTATCAATCACCATCGTGGTGTGGGTGACCGCACGCCGAACAAACAGGATCAGATGTGTCGATAGGTAAAATTGGAAAATAATGTAAAGATATAAGGCTTTTAAAGTGCGGGGTTTACCCAAGGTTCCGACCGAAGCACCCCATTCCCAACATCTATCAGTCCATCGGATACAAAGATTTTTTGCTGACAGAATGTTTTACATAAAACAGAACCACTGTCTTTTCGAACAGATATTGAGTAACTATTATATTCTGTCCCATTTTACCACCTATCGCATTTAAAACATCAAGTGGTTTGAGGAATCGTTTAGCATAAATCGGAGTTCTACCACAATACCACTTGCCATTGATTCACGCCTATTTCTGAATGCGATTTAGTGTGAGATGTAAATAAATAGACCACATTGAAAATCCTTTCAGCAAGAAAGGAAATAACGAATGTTTCAGGGCGATTATTTTATTGATGATTAGATTAATTGAAAAATTATAACCTCATTGAAAAATTCTAGAATTTAGCTTGCCAATACTAATGCTTAGCGTTTGTGGACTATGAGAAGGCCGTCGATTCGATGGAGACTCGAGCCATCTTTCAGTCTCTTCAGCGGTGTTGCATTGATTATAGGCATCAAGATGATGATGACTAATCCAATTGCAGAGAAGTGTGAGACTTTATTTTACCATAACTGTTCACTGCTGCGTTGTTTTCAAGTCTGGAAAGGATACATATTAACATCGTCTTCTTCTAAACATTATCCCGTTTCCTAATTCATTAGGATTGGCGAGGTCTACTACTTAAGCCCAAGTATTTGGTGAAGATACTGTATTTTTCATGGTGCGACTGCCGTCTGACCTCCACAACTCACAGGGAAAATCAGACTTTTCTTAGGTTAGGCCACTCGTCTTCCGAAATATAACTTCTGTACGTGCGGGTATCCTCACGACGACGAGACGAATTTAGTACATACCACGCCAGGATTCAAACACAGGACCTTAGGATAATAGACCGGTTCTTTATCCGCTGAGCTTTATCGCTGCTTTATGATACAGTATCAACATCAACGGCGAGTATATCACTCACCTTCGATTTGCCGATAATATAGACAACATGGCGGAATTACTGGAGGACAGAGCATCGCAACGAGTGATTTTTTTTATACAAGCATACGGCCAACCTGATGTAAAAGGGGTACCGTAGCCCATTAACGCTTGCGATATATTAAGTTTCACTCGCGCGATGCCTCTTCTGCTGCTTACACAGCCACTCCTTCGGAGCTTACTGGCGACCTCACTCACACACAGGAATAGAACAACCCTCTAGGGAGTTGTTATGTGGCTGTGGTTTTCTGAGGTGGTACTTCCCCAGACAGGTTGCTTTGATGCGCCCTACCTCTCTTAAAACATCCAGACTAAGACAAACAGACATGTTCAGGCACACAAATGTTTGCCTTGTGTGGGAATCGCTAATGTGTTACAAAGAATTAATGATATTCTATCTTATCTTATCGTTATCGTATTTAATGTTATCTATTAGAATATTATTTGCAAAGGTGACAAATAGTTTGCTTTAGACTTTCCTGTAAATCTTTTGTTTCTGTAAGGTGATCTAATATTATATGGCCAGTCTGCAGCAAGCACACTCTTTGCCGTTATTGATGTTGCTAGAGCATCGTAAACTCGCCCTTAGAGTATCTTATATGGCTCTTCGTGTCGCGAACACTACCTGGGGATCGCTCCTCTAAATATTTAATGCACTCACTTTGGTAACTTAACTATAGGTAAAGTCACGTAATATTAATACGTCGTTAACCTTTGGGCGTCGCCTACATAGTTAGAGAAAAGCAGGTAAGTAATGAAATGAAGTTCTCGTATCTTGACAGTAGCATTTGTTACTACTTACGTGTAGCGCCATGATTTATGTCATGAACATACCAGGTGTAGCATATACTAAGGCTCGCCCTACTCGGTCTCGTGACCTCTTATCAAAATTATACTCATTATAACCATGGTATAATAATAAAATCGAACCGGTGTGGAGTGTATACGTGGACTTTTTTTTAAATAGTTATCACATCAACATTTTTGTCTTTTGTAAATCACATTTGTTTTTTGTAGTGGTTCTAATGCGAGTCCTATGCAGACCACGTAAGATTCAAATGTCAGACTAACATTAGACGGTTCAGATTTCTTCCTTTCTTTATTTTAGTGGGGTTGTTGAGCGGAACTTCTCGGTGTACTTACTTATTCATTTTGAGGCATTGATGTCGATGGAACGTCATTTACCATTGTCGTACAACAGTTTTGTAAAAAGTACATGATTCACCCTACGGTAATTTTTAGCCAAATATAACTTCACCTGCACATGGGGCAATAAAAAAAAATATTGTTTATTTGCAATTAAGCCCTCACGGGCATTTAGACACGTCTTACATTCTATAAAACAGTTCACGTTGTGTCTTATTTTTTCGTAGCTATAATGTCCCTTTTTAATCTGCCAGTATTTCGTAAATGACCATTCGCGAAGAAGGAATGCCAAAAGAAACATACCAATATAGGTAGGTTAATTAGGTCCTATTACAATAAATTTATGTGAGTGTATGTATAATGATGTCAGGTGGTACAATTAAAGATATATTAATATATTTACTGACTCATTTCCAGATATCTCTGTCAGCCAGATATTCATCGATTTTGTAATAACCCTTCTTACATTGAGTATTTTTGATGTGCCTTTTGAATATATTGTCAACGTAATATAAATCAATATTCATTAAGAAATATGAGCTAACGAGATTAATGCATTATATAAAACCGCAATCAAATGATCCTGGAAGCTCTTATATTTCGACGAGTGAGTTGTCAGAAAACTACTTAGGCGCTGTTGCGCTAATAGCGTAATATATTATTATTCCTTTTGTTGCAGGCATTTGTATACGATTACTGTTTCACTGCAGGCGTGTGTTTGTACAGTTAGTGCTCGTCAAGCTTTACATTTTGACCTTAGTAGCGTTCTTATGTCATACGTAATAACAGTTACAATCGAACTTCGTGCGTTAAGCGTGCTCTATTCTTAGCTGTGGATGTGGTAGCCGTGGATTAAACAAATTCGAGCGTAGCGGTCTTCCCGTAACGCCGAGAAGCACAGCAGTGTTCGTTGGCTGGTAGGGCTGGCGGGCGGGCAGCGGGCAGGCGAGCAGGCAGGGCGTAGGTAGAGGAGCCGCGGCGACAGTAATTATCGCGGGCGTGTCGTCGACTCCGAGCAGATCGTTCACCCCGAGGGTCGCACAATACGCAACTGTCGGGATCGCTCTGAGCGATGCTATCACAAATCTGAGAGGAGTGTGCACTCTCGCTGCGCCCAATGAACACTTCAACAACGTAATTGATCCTTTAGTAGGTTTTCATGTCAACGGCACACGGCGCCCGGGCCATAGGTGCTGACGTATTGTGTAAATTGCTTGACTGCGGGTTGGAAAGTAAGTAAATGAACCGCAACTTCTGACTTTTTACTTTTTTTATACGACTAACGTTGCGAACGAGTGTAGACAGTACTAAATGAACGAATGCAAAGCATTGTATGTTAACTTCTGTTTACATGCAATTTTATCTATAGTGCTCTGTGCGCTGCCAACAAAAAGGAATCCATGCACAAAATCTTCTACAGTCCATGCTCCAAAACTACGGAATGCATCCGCTTTTCATATTATCTCCCACCAGGGATCTTTCAACTGATTTCTCTTACATAATTTTCTTCTCTGTGTAGTATATTGACTAATCTTACAAACCTATCAACTGTACGTTTTGAGCGAATTCCGAATACTATATGAGATCCTCTAATATGCTTTTTATTTGTTAGAAAAAAGCATATTGTGTAAAAAGTATTTTCTCAGTCTATTAAAATGCGTTTGATCCTTATTTTATTTTATATTTCTTGTAAAGTTTGGATATAATGTCAGTCAGTTTTTTTGCAGGTTTTTGGAATGCTAAGTTCTGTAATAGCGAAGAAATCAATCATAATCATAATTGTTCTTTAGTGTGATACATAGGTATAAATAAAGGTGTTACAAACATACAATGGGATCAGCTATGTCCTGCCACAGGGCTTACAATATTTCATTATTTTACACGACTACAAAAAAAAAATGTCACAAGAGGCCATAATGAAAAAGGAATTAGTCAAATTACTTCACTCGAATTAAAAATCTGTCATTAAAATGTCTATAATAATTGAGTTAAATAATAACACCATGTCACAAATGTTTATCATTTAAAAAATCATCGACACGGTAGTACACTTTGTCTGCCAACAATGCTTTAAGTCGATTTTTGAAAATTGGTAATGGTAGCTCCAATTTTAAACATATTTTAATGAAACTGTAAAACCTATATTACCAGTACACAAAATGTTTAAGTGTTTTCATTTGACAAGACTTGACTATTGCATGTGACTGACCGACGACAACAAATACATATAAAACAGTATGTATGGCTACAATATCTAAACATGCACACGAGAATGACGATAATATGTGAGGGTACAAAGAACGAACAAAGAGGCAGCCAGCGATGAGGCAAGGAGAATCTACTCGAGTATGAAATTAACAATACTATCAAAAGATACAAAAGTTTTAATTATCCACAATATCAAATTGTCTATTATTACTACGATAGTACCCATATAATGTAATGTTTTAGTGCTAGTCGGGTTACAAACAAGCGCTGTGTTATGAAACATGAGAAATCGTTACTATTAGATAAGCCTACAGACGCTTGTATCACGTAATTGTTGCGCGCAGCCATAGCCAGCCCCACTGCTAACTCGGCACCTCGTCGCAACCTTCGTGACGATCTGACTCAATTTTTACTTTCTTTCTTATTGTAGACAAAAATGGACGCTATAGTCTACCGTAGGAGTTTAAGGTGTTATGTTTTTTCTTTTTTTTTGTACCTATTAGAGGGAGGCAAACGAGCATGTGGGTTACCCGATGGTAAGTGTTCACCACAGTTCATACACATCAGCAACACCAAAGAATCACTGATCCGTTGCCAGCCTTTTTAGAGAATTTATGCTTGTCTTCTGTTGTTTCGACCGTGCTAAGAAGGACTCATTAAGGCCTCATTACGCCTGTTGTCGATTGATGACAATCATTAAACCCAGACATTGCGCGTCGCACAGCTCATAGTGTTGTCTCCACAATTCACAACGGAACAGTAGAGCGCGACGGAGTACAATTTAAAGCGAATCGATTGATAACCAGTGGGGTAACTATGGACAGATAGACTACTTATTTTTACACGCTCCGCTTGAATATAAACGTCAGCTCTAACATTGGGAATAACGGTTTCCATTGCCGAATCAGATATTTTTTGTATGAACTGCAAATATTTGTCAAGTCCGCGAGTATAATGGACCACTATTACGCAGTAGTGCAAATTAATGCTACTTTAACGTCTTTTTATCATTGCCTTTTAGTTACCAGTAACAGAGGAGCTTTTTGCCTACCGATTTTTTTTATGTGAGTTAGATATTGATATCTATCTATCTAACTTCACGCCAAATCCGTAGCCAAGTCGGTAGGCAGAGACAACCGAGCGCCACATGACGTGATCCTTACTAAACTCACTCGTTTCTTAAACATTCATTGCTCTTCTTATGCACGCTCGTCGGTTTCTAAGGTCGACATCGCCTTCTGATAAAAAACGATCGATCAGGTCGTGGCAGGTAAGTCTTGGCTCGGCTCCTACATCCTTCTACTTTCGCGTTGTATATCTGTTTCCTAACTCTTTCTTCCTCCATTATTTCTACATCTCCGAACCAACGGAGCATGCTTCTTCTTATTTAAACACCGCCACTCTCTTTTAGACCAGCTTTGTTTCTAACATCATCATTGCGAATACGGTCTACAAGCGTTACGCCACAAATTATGCGCAAAGCTCGCATTTAGACCGCGTTTATTCTACTTTCATGCTCTCTCTCTGCCATACCCAGCTCTCGCTTCCATAAGTAAACGTTGGGACCAGCACTGCATTGTGCCTTCTGGCTCACGCTTTTACTGTCTAGACGTTTTCCAACGCTCCATCCACACTATTTCCAGTACTCACTCGTCTTTCCATATCAGCGGTGTACCTTCCATCTCTGCTGAAAGTGCATCCAAGATATACAATCTCATTCACTTGTGCAACATCTCGTCATCAACCGTAATACTTACATTAGTTCTGGTTTCTTCTCTTTCAAATACCATTATCTTTGACTTTTTCGCATTCAATAAGCCTTTCTCCGTACAATCGTCTTTCATTATTATGACCAGTGTTTGCAGTTCAGGTGGTGTTTCTGCTAATAGCACGGTGTCATCTGCATACAACAGACAGTTCCCCACTAGGTCACCCATACGTAATCCTACATTCGTCGATGTTATTATCTGTAGACAACTGTCAAGATAAACAGCCTTGCAGATAACATGCAACCCTTTTTGACACCCATTTTGACATCAAACCAGGGCGACATGTTGTCATCTATTCGCACACATGCTGAGCAATTCTTTTAGGTGGATTACACAGCACGGAGCCGTGCACCGTCAATCCCATATCTCGGCAATATCCTCCATAGTTCCTTTCGCACAACCCTATCAAATGCTTTCTCAAGATCCACAAAACCGCAGAAAACCTTCTGGTCTATGGCCAGATGCTTCTTCACGATATTGCGGAGCGAGAAAACTTGATCCGTACATCCTGTTCTCACATCACCAATGGCTGGCGCATCCATGCGTGACCTCTTGTCTTTATATACAAGGGCACGATGACTGCGCGTCTCCAGTCCGCTGGGACCCTTTCAGTTCTCCAGTATAGATTGCTTACCAGAAGATTGAGTACCAGAAGGTGTCTCGAACGTAAGTGCCACCCAGTTTGATCATTTCAGCTGTGATCACATTAATTCCCGCAGTCTTTCTATTTTTCAAACTACGTATCGACCGTTCGATCTCATCCATCCTTCTTCCTTCATCGGACGCCGTCAACGAGGAGTGAGCATCAGACTCAATCTCACTGCCGGCGTCGGAGGCATATTTAAACTTTTCTTCAAAATATTCACTCTACCGTTCTAACGCTTCCTAGTTATTAGGAAGAATGACGCTTTAGACTTTATTTAGTCTATTCTAGATGCCGACGAACTACCCCGAGACTTCTTTACCTATTACAACTATGTTCGCATCGACGGGAGCGGATCGATGCGCGTTATATATATATATATATATATATATACATAGTCTGGCCATAAATACTGTGACAATTTAAAATAAACAAAATATTATATTTGAATTTGGAATCTGTCATTTGTATATGTTTGTTCATTGGGTTTTCTCATTTTGGCGCCAATATATTGTACAATATTTTGCGATATTAAAATGGAGTGGGGTGATAAAGAGAACCGAATCGCTGTGATTGCATTACATAAAGTAGGCATACCTAATTTAATTATACCTAATTAAAAATTGCATTTTTGCCTAATTAAAAATGCAATTTTTAAAACTCTCCATACGCTTGGTATTAGTAAAATGTTTGTGTACCGGGCTATTAATAGGTACAATGAGACCTCCTCTGTTTGTGACAGACCCGTCTGTCTGGCCGTCCACGTAGTGCTCGTACGAAAAAGGTGGTCAAAGCAGTAAGGGAAAGAATTCGAAGAAATCCTGTCCGAAAGCAAAAGATTTTATCTCGGGAGATGAAGATAGCACCTAGAACCAAGTCGCGTATTTTAAAAGATGACTTAGGACTTGCAGCCTATAAGAGACGTACTGGTCATTTCTTAACTGATAATTTAAAAAGAATAGGGTGGTAAAATCGAAACAATTACTGAAGCGGTACGCAAAGGGAGGTCACAGAAAATATTTGTTTACGAATGAGAAAATTTTTACAATTGAGCAACATTATAACAAACAAAATGACCGTATTTATGCTCAAAGCTCTAAGGAACCTTCCCAATTAGTCGACAGAGTGCAACGTGGGCACTATCCGACTTCAGTGATGGTTTGGTGGGGTATTAGCTATGAAGGAGTGACTGAGCCATACTTTTGTGTAAAAGGTATCAAAACATATACCATTCTTGAGAAGGTAGCGAAGCCCCTTAACAATACCATGTTCAATAACCAAGAATGGTCCTTCCAGCTAGACTCGGTGCCGGGTCATAAAGCTCGGTCTACGCAGTCTTGGTTGTAAACGAACGTTTCGGACTTCATCGGAGCTGAAGACTGGCCGTCGTCTAGTCCCGATCTTAATCCGCTGGATTATGATTTATGGTCAGTTGCTCTAAACGCCATGATAATTTGGAGTCCCTAAAACAATCCGTACGATTGCCGATAGCCAATGGAGACCACTTCGAATAAGCTTTTTATATTTTAAATTGTTGTATATTTATGTATTAAACTAATACATTGTAAAGGTAATAAATGTTATTTGCAATAGATTTTTTTTTTGTTTTAGTATTTATGGCAAGACTAGGTATATATAATATGTTTCCTCAAGTTTTCGTTACATGGTCAACTTTGGAAAATGGAGGCGATAATTTATTCTATTACCTTTATCTACCTATGGTACCTAGAAACAATAAAAGTGAATTAAAGAAGTAATAGTAAATTCATTTTGGTAAGCAAGCCCTATTCACTCATTTGCTGCTGAACCACATCATATTCTTGTTTTCATTGACAGACCAATTTCATAATGTTACAACATAGTCGTCCTATCGTTTGACCGTCAGTTTTTTATGACACATATAAATAATAGGTTATCAAATATCTTATTGAAGTACCCTTTGACGAGCTTGGTGGCGTAGTGATTAGTAGCGCTGCTTTGACACCAAAGCTCGTGCGTTCGGTTCCCACACAAGACAAATTTTTGTTTGTATGAATATATCTATTTGCCTTTGTCTGGATGTTTCATATGTATCATAAGTAGGTATGTATTTATGTATGTTTAACAATTGTCTGGTACCCATAACACAATCTTCACTTACTTTGGGGCTAGGTGGCACTGTGTAATTTCTATAATCTATCTATCTATAACTTCACGCCAAATCCCTTACGGGGTAGGCAGAGAGAACCGGGCGCCACGCGACTCGATCCTTACATACCTCACTCGCTTCTTTAACATTCTTTGCTCTTTTCATGCACGCTCACCGGTTTCTAGGGCTCCTGGTATCTCCTTCTTGTAGAACTCGACCAATTTGATCATGGTAGGTAAGTCTTGGCCTTCCTCGGCTCCTACATGCTTCCACTTTTGCATTGTATATCTTCTTCGTCATTCTTTCATACTCGTATTATATAATATGCTGTGTAATTTGTCCGACAATATTTGTTTATTAGGTATTTACCTACAACTAACACATCATATCACATCATAAAATGTGTAACATTAGAGAAATGCGACGAGCTTGGTGGCGCATTCGCTTGACGGGCATGGCGGGTTCGATTCACATACAAGACAAAATTTTGTGTGCATGAACATGTATGTTTGTCATGGTTTGGATGTTTTAAGAGAGGTAGGGCGCATCAAAGCAGCCCGTCTGGGAAGTACCTCCACCTGACTGAAAACCGCAGCCAAATAACAACTCCCTAGAGGGTTGTTGTGTTCCTGCGGGTGAGTGAGGTCACCAGTAAGCTCACAAGGAGTGACTGTGTAAGCAGCAGAGGAGACATCGCGCGAGGCGTTGCGTCCCCTGCATCCCCTGGGGCGATCGCCTCCGATGAAGCCTTCCCGGCTAAAAGCATCCCTAGGCGGTGTTTAGTCAGTAGGAGTCTGACATAACTCGTTCGGCCGTCTGAAAGGGTGCTCATGAGAGTTCACCGCCTCCCTCCCATCGGGTCTAATCTCCTAAGGATTTGCTGTGTTAGCAGCGGAGAAGGCATCACGCGAGTGATACTTAATGTATTACAAGCGTTCATAGGCTAACCGCTTTACATCAGATGAGGCATATGCTTGTATGACTCGCGATATTGTATTAAAAAAAATGTGTATTTAAAAATTACAGTGAAAATTATGGATAGAACCAATAGTGGCCATTTTTTGCAAATTATATAACGTTAATGTAATATATAAAAGTAAACCATCCCTTAATGTTGCACACAGATTTTAATTACCTTATTTAATATTTATGGTCTACATACCATACCACAAATTTTCAAATATTAAATAAAACGTACAACCGATGTAATTCTTCTACCATAAATATTTAAATGACTAAATAATTATCGATATACGTACACGAGTAGTTATAACTAATGGATCTGGTCAACATAGTACACAACCTTGAACGCTCTTCCTTGTTGCCCCGCCCCTAGTAAAAATATCATAAGGCACAAGGTTGTAAGCATTTTTAATGATTCTCCTAGTCTTAATATCTCAAATATTCATATAAAGGCCATTGATAGCTTGCCATGTAAATAGGTAACAAAATGTAAGGGACCTTAACTACTTCTAATTTTTTGTACATTTATGATGGATCTTGGCAATTGAGCGTAATCCAAGTGACAATATAATAAACTTGTTTTGAGTAGCCTATGAACGTTTACGACACATGAAGTAACCCATGCACGTTGCTAACACTGCAGCTAACACAGAAACTCCTTAGGAGCTTACTGGTAACCCCAATCACTCGCAGTAACACATTAACTCTCCAGGGAGTTGTTATTTGGCTGCGGTGTTTTATCGTGTCGAGGCATTTCTCCCGTACACGCCGCAGCTTTCTTAAATACTATAAATGTATAAATAATCATTCAACTATGGAAAAAGCGCACTCAAATACTCAAATAATTGTTATTACAAGAAAGATACTAAATATTTACCAGAACAAGAAAATGTAGGTGAAGGAGGATTAAGGTAGCAATTAAATCTCTAATGTAATAAAACAATTAAAAGGTTATTTAGACACACACACACCTGATGGAGAAAGAACACGAAATGGTAAGGAAATAATGAAAAAAGAGAGCAAAGAAAATAATATGCTAGAAACGTGAAATTTGGTTAAAGCTGGCTAATAAGAATGTGGCACTTAAGAGAAAAAGCACGAAAGTAGACAAGACTAGAGATGATATTTAACGTAAGGATAGCGAGGAAAGGGAGGTTGAAAAAGATCCTCGGATTTCTAAAGCAGTCAATTTAAAAAAGAAATGTCTTTAGTATAGGAAAATGTGAGAGAAAAGATAAAAGAGAACTGAGAACCTTGAATTTGTAGAATAGGGTAGCAAACATTCTATATTTTTCTATCTGTACAACATTTAAAATGTGTACCTTATAAGATCTTAAATACGACTATTTGTATTTTGTCAAGTGAAAGCTATATCTGTCTAGGCTAACCCGAAAAGGTCGGCCTGCCTGTATATATATATATATATATATATATATATATATATATATATATATACATTTATATATATATATATATACTACTGTCATTTTAACGCACTGCTCAAATCGCTCGGTCTATAAACTGAACATTGCACAGATCCACAGCTGCGAAAACCTCAAGTCTCTGTGGCACTACGAGTATATCGATTCCCAAGTGGTTAGGTTTAAACATAAATAACTTATTTAAAAATAATAAACAACAGTCTAAAACGCGACAAAAATTATTGGCATCATGATATTCATTCACAAGAAAACGATTTACGCAGTTTTATGGATTCTGAAGTAACATATACAGTCAGTTTGCGTATATACACACATTTAATTGAACCCCCAAGATATTGGTATAAGTCACTACTCTAAATCAGATATTGCTTGATATAAATAAATATTCAATGTTAAAATAAAAATTAGCGAAATTCTGTTATGATTTTAATTTAATGATATTTTTCAAAAACAATTATTCATAAAGCGACCCAGATCCCAAATCGCAGTCTTTTTTGGGTCATAATGCAGCAAAGGAAACACGCATGCTTTCTATTTTACACAGCCGCCACTTGTGTTTTTTATATTTCTTTTTAAATCATAGCAAAAAGTTTGATGTTACAAAAATAGTAAATTAAATAAAATAATAAATAATAAAATAAAAAAAAAAAAGTAAATAAACTACATAACGCTTGCTGGCCACGTTCGTAATAATGATGTAAGAATGAGAGTTTGTCTGAAAGAGAGTATCGGTGTTAAGACAAGAAAAGGCATGCTCCGTTGGTTCGGACATGTAGAAAGAATGCAAAATGAGAGAATGACGAAACAGATATATAATGCGAAAGTGGAAGGATGTAGGAGCCGAGGAAGACCAAGATAACTTACTATGACCAATGATCAGAAGGTGATGTCAGGAGCCCTAGGAACCGTCGAGGGTGCATGAAAAGATCTATGAATGTTAAAGAGGTGAGTGAGATATGTAAGGACCACGTCTTATCGCGCTCGGTTCTCTCTGCCTGCACTTCAAGGGACCTGGAGTGAAGATAGACATACATATAGACATAAATGAACTAGCTTGCTTAAAATATTATATTTTTCGCGGTTTCATAAAGGCTTTAATTTCTCTTATTAATAAACAAATCTCAAATATACCGTAACGTAACGTAAAATATATATAAACAAGTAAAAGTAGCAGTATTATCATAATGGTCATCCCACTTCTGGAGCGTATCTCATCGCAATAAACTCTTAATCAAATACAATCACTACGCAGCTCCACTGCGGGTAAGCGGCTACACTCATGCACATAAGTAAAAATTAAGCCAAGTCATAACATAATAATGATAATAATTATTTAGTTAAATATAGTGTCGCAAGAGTTGGGGCGAGGCCCAGCTAATCGCCGGCTCACGGCCGCCCGCCACCCACTCGCCCGTTAAACCCATATACAGTGTTCGATAGTGCACTATCATATTCATATTTTTATTCAATGAAGCAAGATGCTAATTGGGAAATATTTACTGCAAGTTTATAAAAACTTATTTTTTTACGTACTGTAAACAAACAACTTTAGATGCTTGCCATACAAGGAGATTCATTCGCGCGTTGCCACCTTGAGCTACCGACGAACGACTCATGAGCTTCCAGCTAATTTACTCGTAGGAATGCAACAACTCCGCGAGGAAACTGTTATTTGGCTGTAGTTACGGAAGGTGACTCAGTTCTCATATGTCATCGCCTTGCCCTGCCTCTCTTTCACCTTTGTTGATCGGCAAAGTCATGATGTCAGGTTGATTTTGGCTCTAAAGACAGAGAGGGAGAGATACATCAAAAATTAATAACTACAATAAGCAACAGTCTATAAGACGACAGAATTTACTAACTTGATATTCATTCACAAGCAACACGGTTTACACAGTTGGTATGGATCTTGAAATAACATGTAGATAAAGCATTTTTCGAAGAGTCGGCTTGCGAATGTCTCACGAATATAATTGAACGCCAACATATTGGAATAAGTCGGTACTTAAATCTGACTATTCAGTGATAAAATAAAACAAATACTCAGCGAAAAACTAATATAATTTGATGATATTTTTCAATCACACTTGCGGTGCTTGTTAAGGATCTAGGACAAATGCAAATAGACTTTCCAAGTTACATGGACAGCTCATAGTTGTACTCACATACGTACTAAAGATTGTTAAATACCTAGATGGTTTATTGTCCTTCCCAGGGAAATCCGTGCTCCAAATACGCAGCAGACGTAAGATCTAGTTCTGTAATGCAATATTCTAATATTAGTCATGCAAAATGCTACATGTACAGGTAAAATTAGATTACGCTTAACATTTGAAGTGTACGGGATAAAACGGTACGAAGATACAAGTGTACAAGCGAAAGACGGGTCACATAACCTAAGAAAGGTCTGGTTTTCCGTCTGGGTTGTAGAGGTCTGACAACAGTCGCTCTATATAAAAACCAGTATTATTGACGAGCTCGGTGGCGCAGTGGTGAAACGCGCTGTTACGCTACTTTGACACCAACGCTCGTGGGTTCGATTCCCACACAGTACAAACATTTGTGTACATGAACATATCTGTTTGTCTTGGTCTGGGTATTTTCTATGTATAATAAGTATGTATTTACAAAAAAAAATGTATTTACGTATGTTTATTAGTTGTCTAGTACCCATAACACAAGCTTCGCTTACTTTGGGACTAGGTGGCGCTGTGTAATTTGTCCGACAATATTTATTTATTTAGTATCTATCTTTGCCAAATCAAACCCCGCCAATCTTAATGGATAAGGAAACGGAAATATGATAAGAAGAAAATTGTTAACTGGCTACTATCGCCACTTCTCATCAGTGGGCCATATTCTTAAACTCCACCGACGTAATTAGTATAAAAACATGCATTTCATGTTATGTGGGCACAGATTAAAGGGTACACTTTCTAGTAAAAAAGAGTCCAGACGCTGTGTTTAGTCAATGCTTTTGTCAAAAAAGGCTATTAATAAACAAAAGAAAGAGATGATTTCTCGTGTTTATTAGTAGAGTTAATCCTCGTAATGACAATAGCTCTCTATTGTCATTACGAGGATTAACTCTACTGGTGTAAAAGCAGTCCGTCTAGGGAAGTACCTCCACCTCCCAGAAAACGGCATGCAAATAAATTCCCTGGAAGGCTGCTTTGGTGTTCTTGCGAGCGAGTGAGGTCGCCAGCAAGCTCCTAAAATGTTGCTGTGTTGCAGTAGAGAAGGCACCGCTCCAGTTATAGTTAACATATTGCAAGCATTTATAGGTGGTTGAATACTTGTATATGAACGTTGTATAAAAAAATCCTACGCTTACCGCATTGTTGTTGTATAAGAATCAGTACAGAAAATCGAAAATGCGAACGTTCAAATACGACTTACATGACAAAGTATGTATGTCGAAAGTTAGGTAGTGTCTAAGAAGTGATAACAAGATTCTGGCATCCACATTACAGGACGCATGACATACCACTGAAACAGCTATAATCCTTAACAAATTAACCGCACATTGTTATAAATAGAGTACAGGGATAAATGCACAGATATATGATGAACAAAATATAACATTTAATTAACCGACTGCTAACATCGCTTCATTGTTGAATGGAGGAATTCCCCATCGTGTCCTTTGTTACCTGTGCCCGAGCATCATTTACGCACCATTGTGTTGTTTAAATTTACAGTGTTTCGTTGGAACGTATATGAATGTAGTTGATCCAATACATGTTTATATTTGTTACAGTTAAGGTGGCAAGAACATGCCCGATTTACCTGACGGTGATCATTGACCGTACTCTGTGAACTCTTGCAACACAAGGACGCGTTTTATTAGGAATTAACGCACGAGCAGTAAACAATATGTTCCAAGCGTCTATGTTAGCAACGGATGATATGATACTGCATCTAGCTGTTCATACGTCTTTTTGCCTTCTATAATAATAGTATACAAGTGTTTCCTTCGCCTTGCAAATTCAAAGCAAAGTAGTGAAGAATCACACAAATGTCTGTCTCTGCGTGTATTTGTTGCCTTTTTTATGAATAAAGCGCTGAACGCTTCGTTCGTTATTATTCGTTGTTAGCCGATAAGTTTTTCAAATTTCGTTTATTTACGAGTATTAAAGCACGTACGTAAATAAACTATTCTAATAGGTGCCTATTTATTAGTTTGTTTTGTTACTCAGTGTGAGCAGTGATCTATTATACACGTGGCTAGATTTGGCAACACTTCAGTACCATCAGGTGTCATCATTAGTTATCTGCATTAGACGTAAGAATTAGCTCTAACTATTTTGTTGCCCTATGTACCTACCTATTTATTATTCGAAAGTATTGTAATAATACGTAATAGTATAATTACGGCCTTTTATTCCCTAGAAGTTCAGAGTTCAGTTCATCTGTACCGCACCCCAATCTTGTAACCCTAATAAACATTAAGTCACTAAAAGTACTATTTCTATATACCACTGCCATTCTTAAGATTTTCGGATTAGCCTTATTTGTTTGCTGTTGATGAGAGTTCTACATCCATCCGTGGAATTGTTAATATGATCACTTATTAGGGACTTACAAGCACCAAAATGAACTGAGGGAAAAATTATAGAGCATGTTAGTATATTTTAGTCGAAGGTATTTGGTTAGAGAGAAAACCAATTCTATTTTTATATTAGGATGGTAAAACATTCATAGAACGGGCATGTTATTTCTAGGTATTTTATTAGTTTACGAGTAGTTAGCCTTGAAACAGCGGATATTTTATAAACTGATAACAGTATGTTTTCCTTTAAATATAGAGACAAATACATACACAATTGTAGTTCTGTACCTAATTGTATTACTGTGTATTCAGCGAGAATATAGAGGGTATTTATTACTAAGCAAAAAAGGATGTTCATTTATATCTTTACCTCAATTCTTTTGCGAGGTAGGATTTTCATCGCTATTAAAACGTGTCGAACAGTTCGCAGTAGGTACAATCATTACGACAATATTTATTTTAATTGTCATGGTAAAGCGAAACATGAAATGCCCGAATGCCTAATATGAAGTGATTACCATTTTTTAAGGAAGCTTGCAATACAAGGAGTGAATCTTGCGCGCAATCACTTCTGCTGCTAATACAATATCTGCTTTAGAGAGTAGTTGTCTAGATAAAAATATGAAAATTATTTATTTGCCATTAGGATTTCTCGGGCACTTAACACGTCTTACATTCTCAATTAATGAATTAACTACTTTTTTTGAAATTTCCCATAACTTTTACAGCTTCAATGTCTCTATTTTATCTACCAGTCTACCAGTACACAACAACCCTCGAGAGGGAGTTGTTACTAGACTACAGTCTGCTGCAAGGTGGAGGCACAGATTATATATATCGAAGTATAGATATACTTAAAGGATTAAATTTCGAGGAAAACCTATATTAACAACTAGTTTATCAGGAGTCCCAGGAACCATGAAAAAGGCTGTGAAGGTTAAAGAAGAGACTAAGGTGTAAGTAAGGTAAGGACAGCATCATGTGGCGATCATTTCTCTCTGCCTATCCCACAATGGACTTGGTATGAAGATATAGATTGGTGATTAGAGATTACGATGTTTTAAATTACGTATTTATTCGTGGTTATTCTTGAGAACGTTAAAATACTAACTTGTGTGTAAGTTTTACAGAAGTTAGCGTGGATTTATTCAAGACCCTCTATCATTATCTGCAAGATCTTAGTAAATGTTTTGCTTCATAACAATAGATGTGTCACGTTAATGCGACTCCACTGACACTCGATGCGGAATGTTGATAGACTAGTCTTGGTCTAGAACAATGGCTCATTGGCTACAGTTCAACGGGTAAAATAGAAAAACTACATGGGTAATTGAATACTGTGGTGTTTAAGATTATACGATTGGTATTAGTAGTAACATTTAGTACTAACTTCTGAACGTGGATTGGGATTCCGTTATTGTAGCAAAAACCATGATAAAAGGTATGTAGTCAATATGTGGTAGGTATGTATTTAGAAATTCGACCATGATCATTATAGAAGACCTGAGGAAAACATATACATATATATTTCCAACATTTTTTTTACTTTCATCATTCCATATTTCTTCTATTGATGTTCCTAAAACTCGTCTAAAAATGATGGTCATAAAAATTAGAGGTTTAAAAAATATTTTTGTTAAAAAAAAGTATCCGGCGGACTTCTCCATATCCCAGTCTACTTCTACACTACTTCTACGTCTACTAGAACAACTAAATCAGATATATACATTTTTCTCTCGTATCCGTCGAGATAATAAATACGAGTAGATCGAGAATATGTAAGAATAATATTTAACCCCAGAATATCTATCAAAACAAACAGCCACTTCAGATAAGATATTGTCGTTATTTAGAGGAAGGCCCCTATATAAAGGCTGCTCACAAATCAATGGTGACACACAAAATAGAACCCCATCCTCGGCACCATTAAAGGCTAATTGTGATCAAACAACAATGCGTCGTTACCTTTCCCCACTTGGGCGAATTCCCGCGATCTTCCGACATCTCTATAAGAGTAATTACGTCGGTACCTTACAAGCGATATCCGGAGGCGAAAGCTTGTTTAATAATAGCCTTTTGACTGTTATTTTGTTGTTCACTACAATAGTATCGCGATAGACATGAGTTTGAGAACTATGTATCTTCCACACATAAACAATCAGATAATCATTTTAAATGTTACATGTAGCAAAACAGAATCGCGGTGTTTATGTTAAGTAATTCGTAGTATGTATTAGTATTTGCAGTAATTTCGTAGACAGATAAACGTAATTGAGTAAAGATACAGCTATTAATTTTTATTTTATTTTAAACTCTACATAAATTCCAAATCAATAAAGTACAACGAATAACCAAATAAATGTTTTCATGCACTCACACATAAGTAACAATCATCTATCAGAGTGGAAACCCAAGAAGCACTTGAGTCTACTACACTAGAGTCATGTTCTCCTGTAATGAAATTGTTAAAGTGCATAGCGCCGCAGAAGGTAACGCCTCTGAAACTTACTGGTGTTGCCTTCGGGCAACTTATCTTGGTGTTCCTGAAGACTATCCTGTGACTGCCTGCAGAAAAGGGTGATCGAAAATGATATTCGTTTTTCTCCTGTAATAACTCATTATGTAGTGTGTCCAGAATTCATATCCATAGTGCAATCAATTCTCCGTGCGTTCTAAAACAAATTTAAAATTAAAAAAAATATATATTTAACATTAATTTCGGTTAATGACCATATACATATGTGATAGCAACAGCGATCTTATGACTCCGGGCTAGCAATAAACACAAACTAATTTCGAGCCACGATTGCACGGTATGGTATGTGTTTGCCATCTATAATAGTGTCGGATAATTGAGCCATCCACTCTTCCGCTTTATGTCTAAAAGACTTTCGGACTTTCCCTTATCCAATACGTGAGAGAGGCGACTTTCTTGCGCATTATGGCTGTTAACGCCTGTAAATATTCCCGATGCAGGGCCATGCAACTACTTACGATACTCATTATGAAAATTCTATGTAAGGATGAAGTCATTCCAGTAGAAAAATATTAACAGCGAAAATATACCGTCGCCGTCGGCACAGCGTCATTTATCTCTATCACGTACACACTTAAGACCCGAGCGATTTCAATTGAATGTATGTGTTGTCTTCATAATTGTTGATAATCTATCTATCTATCTATAAATTCACGCCAAATCGCTTTCGGGATAGACAGAGAGATCCGAGCGCCACGTGACTCGATCCTTACATACCTCACTCGCTTCTTTAACATTCATTGCTCATCTCATGCACACTCGCCGGTTTCTAGGGCTCTATCTCTCTCTATTTGATATTCTAAATATTTTAATTATATAATGTTGAAATAAGATACAATATTACCTGAAGGTATTGTGACTATAAGTTCCTTATTGAAATATTTCCATAGCAATTGACCGTTTCGAAATTTACCAGCAACAAACATCCAGAAATTCTACAACTGATTAAAATATATGCTATTACTTAATTCTTAATCCCGCAATTACTAGTATTACATATTTATTGATTATTATTATTTATGATAACAGTATCAAGTTATGTAGGTGACATGGGTAAGCAAAGCTTTTGCAGTTTTAGATTATAATTATATAGATAACCAAAATTATATACATATTATGTTCGTTTATAAATCTATCTAATATACTCGTATCGGCACGACTTGAAAATGAATATTTATGATAAAATTGATTACATTGTTTCCTTTTTTTCTTCTTAGCGTTATTCCGTTTCCTAATCCATTAGGATTGTCGGGCTTTGACACCAACTCTCGTATAGGTTCGATTCCCACACAGGACAAACGAACGAGTGCATGAACATGTCTGTTTGTCTTGATCTGGGTGTTTTTAAGAGAAATATGGCGCATCAAAGCGGTTTGTCTGGGCAAGTACCTCCTTTTTATAAAAAATCGTAGCCAAATAACCACTCCCTAGAGGGTTGTTGCGTTCCCGTGTGTGAGTGAGGTCACCAGTAAGCTCCTAAGGAGTTGCTGTATTAGCAGCAAACCGGCAACCGGTTTACATCAGGTAAGCCGCGTATATGTATGCCTCCTGACGTTGTAAAAAAAAAATGAGGCGTGCTCGAATGGTTTGATCAAGCAGAAATAACGCAGGAAAAAAAACGAAACACATATACATCACTAAAGTTGAAGGATGTAGGAACCGAGGTCACCAAATTGGTCGAGTTTTATCAAAAAGTAATGTCAGGAACTGTAGAAACCGGCGAGTATGCATGAGAAGAGTAATGATCTCAATGAAGCGAGTGAAGTATGTAAGGACAGCGTCTTATGGCGCTCGGTTCTCTCTGCCTACCTCGTAAGGGGCATAGTGTGACATAGTAGTAGTAGTAGTTTATTATATTCTAAAATATATGGAGTCTGCAACAATTGTTATTGCGGTAGCACACAAAGCAGGTTAGATCAAATTGCATGATCTTTGTTTTGTTGAATTTGTCTCCGTCCCGATTAGCAGATGGGATTAATACATGGGAAAATTAATGGAAATAAAGTTATGATACGCTTGCAACATATTAAGTATACCAGCGCGATGCCACCTCTGCTGCTAATACAGCGACTCCTTACGAGCTTACTGGTAACCTCACACGCAGGAACACAACAACCCTCTAGGAACTTGTTATTTGGCCGCGGTTTTCTGCCCTACCTCTCTTGAGACAAGGCGATTCCTGTAAACGAACGTTGCCTCTGATATGCCAAGTTATTACACTTGGAACAAGGTAGCAAGGTAATATGGTTCCTGATCATCCGGATGTGCGTTCTGCTGATGCTTTTGATCTAATTTATACAGTTTATTCAAAGAGTGACGGATGCTTCTACTTGCGATTGCTGCTGGTGAATGTTCGTCGGCCGACATCATTCGAACTGTCAATGGTGTAGTGTTCCCAATATTTCATGGTTCATATCAACAGCTCAATTTGCTTGAAAACCATACTCATTGGGACATGACAATCGCTGAAGCAGTTGCTATATTTTAAGGTGCTTCCCACGTAAACCGCATGAATTGTGGAACAAAAACGTATGAGAAAATATGTATCTCAAAAGACGTTTTACATCGAATTCGTATCAATTCAGGGAATCCCGATCTCGATGTGAATGAAGAGATACATAACCAGGCTTTACTTTTAATCGAAGGTATGTGGTATATCAAGTGCGGTAGTTTGAAGTTAAGTTGCTACTGCCAAATCGTGGAATGAACTTCGATTTTAGTCAAGAATTGGAATATGAACGTGAATATGTTCGGAATGCATTGACCCAATCACTAGGAGCGAATGTACCACTGTTAAACCCCCAACAGAAGGAAGCGGACGATACGTTAACGAAGGCAATTGATGATGGAAATGGCTCATTTTTCCGCTAAACACGAGTGCTATCATTGATTTTGCCGACTTTGCCCACTTTTCGCTAGATATCCGAAATTGCAGTTGCTTCTTCTGGGATAGGATAGGAAATTATCGTTAAACCTTCAAACGACTGAAAAATCGAAATCCAACATTGCAAAACACTCAGCAAGGACCAATGTTTTGTGGTAACAAGTAAAATCATCATCAGATTTCTTCTCAATGAAGGGCGAGCTCATCAACAAAATGTTCCCGAGCATCTTTGACCACGAAAATCACAGTTGGTTCAGTGATTAATTCTTGCGGCAAAGAACGAAATTGTAGAACATTTAAACTTCACAATTCAAAATTAAATCGTTAGTCTACTACAATCCTCCAAATCTACCGACTACGAGTATGTAACAAACCAAGACGAAGCCACCCATACAACTGAATGTGTGAACTCATTGGATCAGCCAGACTTGCCCCCGCACAGTTTACAACTGAAAGTTAGCTCGGCAGTCAGTTCAACAAAGGGAATCGACTGGAATGCATCCCATCTAGCAAATAGGTTAATATAAAGTACAACAATGGTACGGGAATTATTTCGTTCGCTTCAATAAAGCTAATGTTTTGCTGCCTTGTGAATTACATTAGTTTTAATGCAATTAAAATACTTCTTATTTATATTTTTAAACATTTATTATCTATGTATAACTTCACGCCAAATCCCTTGCGGGGTAGGCAGAGAGAACCGAGCGCTACGTGACTCGATCCTTACATATCTCACTCGCTTCTTTAACATTCATTGCTCTTCTCATGCACGCTCGCCGGTTTCTAGGGCTTCTGACATCACCTTCTGATAGAACATGACCAATTTGGTCATGGTAGGTAAGTCTTGGCCTTCCCCGGCTCCTACATCCTTCCACTTTTGCATTGTACTCGTATATCTGCTTCATCATTCTTTCATCTTGCATTCTTTCTACATGTCCGCACCATCGGAGCATGCCTCTTCTTATTTTAACACCGACGCTCTCTTTCAGCATTTATTATTCTTAATTTATTTTGACTATTCATTTGATATTAATAAAAAACGGAATTTATTTCACCTACAATAAGTTAACACAACATTTATTGATTCTGAGACGGTACGAATTTCGCCGGGTCAGCTAGTAATGGAATAAAACAATTGATATTTTTAATAATTTGACAACGGACCTGTACCGAACAGAAGCTTGTATGTTTTCGTATACTCAATTTGTCCGTGGTTTGCGTAAAATGATGTTTTAACTTGTAAAGCGTAACAACACTTCTTGTCAATGGTTGCATTCACTTCTTTGGTGATCAGCAAAAAAATCCCCATCTTTCGAATGCAACTATCTTTTCTAATAGGGTTTTATCCGTTTATTCGTCCGTGTCGGTGCTCGTCGCCTATCCGATAGTTGAAAAAACTCTTTGTTTGGCAGGTCGTTGACCTCTTTATCTACAGGTGTCCTATTAGTCTACTTACACAGCGGTACGATAACTCTACCTTTATTTTGTTTATTTTTCTTTAATCGGTCCGTTTACAGTATTTCTGATAGGCACAAAAACTGCGCTAGCCACAAAAACATACACCGTTTACTCAATACTTAATTTCTATGAAATCTTCATCATTATTTTTAACTACGTCGTGTGGAAAATAATACATACAACCGTTCTGTGAAGTGCTTACCGTTGCCTACGTATGCCTGCAATAAATACGAGAATCGCTCGCGCTTTCCCCTAATGGCTCAAGTATTAGTAATAACTGCTCAGGACGGTCTAGTGAGATGTTATTTGGCTACGAATTATATAGTATAACCTAGAAAGATGGGCTGCTATATATATAAATATATAAATATCATAATTATTACCAGATTCTTGTTTGTCAGTTGGCAGGGTTCACCACGTGCTGTTGAGATTGGGTTTGGTTCTAAAGATGATAGTGGACCACTTACACCTCATTCGCTAGGCGTTTTGTTTTATGTGTAAACCCGTGTTTTATCAGGAAAGTCACCTATATAGATTAATTTCAAAATAAAACCGTAACTAAATCCTAAAATTGATCCAAATCGATAGAACCGTTTCTGAGATACACAGACATATTTATATATAATACAAGACGTGCTCATTTAAAATAATAGGATATAATATATAATGTTGAAATGGTGTAAGTGTGTCACTATAATCTTTAATGCCAAAGACAACCTCATCTACACGTGGTGCAGCATACCGATTATCATACGAGGCTCTAACGAGAGTTGTCTGATAGAGTATGATGGAAAATAGTACCTAATTTTGTTTGTTACCATTATTTTACGTATGTAATGAAAAACAATATATAGAATAATAAAATTGTATTGTATCGGGTATAATTGACTAATAAAGGTGTGTCTGTGATGAGTTTGTATATCTTGGATGCGCTTTCAGCAGTGATGGAAAGATGTGGAAAGACGAGTGAGTGCTGGGAATAGTGTGAATGGAGCGTTGGGAAAACTTCTTGGCAGTAAAATCCTGAGCCAGAAGGCACAACTCGCTATACACAATGCAGTGTTGGTCCCAACGCTAACTTATGGAAGCGAGAGCTGGGTATGGCAGAAAGAGCATGAAAGTAGAATAAACGCGGTTGAAATGCGAGCGCTGCGCAAAATTTGTGGCGTAAGGCTTGTAGACCGTATTCGCAATGATGATGTTGGTCTGAAAGAGACCGTCGGTGTTAAAATAAGAAGAGGCATGCTCCGATGGTTCGGGCATGTAGAAAGAATGCAAGATGAAAGAATGACGAAGCAGATATACAATGCAAAAGTGGAAGGATGTAGGAGCCGGGGAAGGCCAAGACTTACCTACCATGACCAAATTGGTCATGTTCTATCAGAAGGTGATGTCAGGAGCCCTAGAAACAGGCGTGCGTGCATGAGAAGAGCAATGAATGTTAAAGAAGCGAGTGAGATATGTAAGGATCGAGTCACGTGGCGCTCGGTTCTCTCTGCCTACCCCGCAAGGGATTTGGCGTGAAGTTATAGATAGATAGAAGATTATTGGCTTACAAATGTTTTAGCCCATACCTTCACTTTTACAAAGAAGTAATGTTTCTTTGTAAGTTTATTTGATGATATGTAGGAAGTAATCCCTCGATTTACTGATGCGATTCTAAACATTATTTCACTACAACTAAGGTAAATTATCCCTGAATGTGCTATTTTTATCCTTAACATTAGTACGGATTACATTAAAAAAACATAGTATGAGAGTCATACCAGTAGAAACAATCTGATCCGATCTCACTTCTACATGTAGAGGTCCGACTATTAGGTTGTTTCTAATAAAATATTCCAGTTAAATTCTCTAGGTGACGTTAATGAGAGTAGCTTGCATTCTGTAGTAGCGTGTTCGGAGGCAACTGTTTGTTTGGACGGAGAGGAGGGGACGGGAGGGGAGGCGTCGGGCGAGCGCTGCGCCTATCTAATAAACACAGCTTCATAAATGACTTAATTAATCATAGTTAGTAGCTAACTCTAACAATATCTGCGAGCGACCTAATATTCGTTACTGCAAAACGATACGTTTGGGGGAGAAAATTGTTGTTGTTCTAATTAAGATTCTACATAATATATAAAAGACTGATATATACGCATACCATATATTTATATGATTTCTCCAAATCTACCGCATATTTCTGATCTGTTTTAGATGTATTATTTAAGAAACTTTTCCATGGCTATGTTTACGCATAAAATAGAATGGTAGGTACTCTTTTTGAGTAATGACAGCCCAGTGGATAAAGAACCAACCCGATGTCCCAGTTCGAATCCTACTGTGGGCATCCACTAAATTCATGTCTTCGAATTGATGTACAAATTTGTAATTATCACTCGCTCGGCGATGAAGGAAATCATTGTGTCCTACAAACTACATGTACAAAAATTATATTTCCAAATCCGTATGACCGGACCTAAGAAAGGTCCAGTTTTTCCTCTGGATTATGAAGGTATTACAGTAGTCGCTCTATGTAAAAATCAGTATCTTCGCCAACTCCTTAGTCTTAAGTAGCGGGCCCCGCCCATCCTAAGGAACAACGCTAGGAAGAAGAAAAAGAAGTAGTGTGATATTTTATATGTATGTATATATACAGCTTATGTAAAGTTTTTGATTTGCTGTCACCCTCCCGGTTTTGGACATCGCACACATCAAACACACTCGCAGAAATACGTTAACCGCCAAAGGAAATGTTTCATTAATCTCTGTATTAGGTGGAAGCTAGAGGTATGACACCAGCCAGATACTTTTAAAATCAGTTCCCTCTTTCATTAAAGCCCCATTTGCTAATAAACATTGTGCACTTCAGCAGGTGAAGAAGGCTCTAGAAACGATGAAGAGCGTTCACACACATCTCCATGGAAAAAATAGGACCCTGCAAAGCAATAGATGAAGCGAATAATTTCATTGCTAAGCTAATTTTAAATGACATCGCTCAAACATAAGCTTTTTGGTAGTTTTTAGGGTTCCGTACCCAAAGGGTAAAACGGAACCCTATTACTGAGGCTCTGCTGTCCGTTCGTCTGTCCGTCCGTCTGTCACCAGGCTGTATTTCATGAACCGTGATAGTTAGACAGTTGAAATTTTCACAGATGATGTATTTCTGTTGCCGCTATAACAACAAATACTAAAAAATAGAATAAATTAAATATTTAAGGGGGGCTCCCATACAACAAACGTGATTTTTTTGCTGTTTTTATAGATAATGGTACGGAACCCTTCCTGCGCGAGTCCGCACTTGGCCGATTTTTTTTTTTACACAACGTCGGGTGACAAGCAAGCGTACCATCTGATGTGAAGGGGTTGCCGTAACTTGTAAAGGCTTGCAATATATGAAGTATCACTCACGCATTTCCACCACTGTTGATTACACAGCAACTCCTTGGGAACTTAATGGTAACCTCCCTCACTTGCAGGAACACAATAACCCTATAGTGAGTTATTATTTGGCTGTGGTTTTCTGTTATGTGAAAATTCAAAAATGTTTGTCCTTGAATTAAACAATTTTTAACGGAAGTATCGCGTGTTTTATTTATTTTGTTGAACCCGACGTTTCGAACTCTTTGCAGCGTCCGTGGTCGCAGGAAAGACTCAGGAAGAAAGAAGAAAATAACAACTCCTAGTCTTTCCTGCGACCACGGACGCTGCAAAGAGTTCGAAACGTCAGGTTCCGTTAAAAATTTCCGTTAAAAATTGTTTAATTCAATGTGTAACAATCGCAATAACCTAAGACAATACAATGTTTATCCTGTGTGGGACCCTACGAGCGTTGGTGTTAAAATAGCATTGTTCGTCTAACATAGGTAGTTACTCAAAACTTTCTCAAATACCTAATACTGACACACGAACGAGAATCCTTTTTCCTTAATCTTAGATTATATGCAAACACGGCGACAGCTCAAGTTATCCAAAACCATGCAAATCTCAACTTTACTGCTACTGCATAAGGTGCATAAGTGATATTCAAGTGGCTCATGATTATCTTTAGACCCAAATCAACATCACCTGCAAACGGTGGCCTCATTCAATTAACAATCGAGGCTCTATCAAACGAGAAGTAGATATTTAGTATACAGACAAGATGCGTTGCTTCGAATAAACGAGTTCGCCAGGCAGCTCTTGCGGAGTTGGTGCGTTAGCGTCGTGGACAGTAACGTCAATGCGCATTGTACTAAACATTTCGTTCGTAACGTTCATGAGTAACCGCTTCACATCAGGCGAGCTGTATGTTTGTTTTCCCTCCATATTACCATTATAATAATTTATTTACAAATTACCTTTCATTCACTGAATGTTCATTTCTATCTATCTATAACGTCATGCCAAATCCCTTGCGGGATAGGCAGAGAGAACCAAGCGCCACACGACTCGATCCTTACAAAC
The DNA here is from genome assembly GCA_947507595.1 of Pyralis farinalis. Lineage (NCBI taxonomy): Eukaryota > Metazoa > Arthropoda > Insecta > Lepidoptera > Pyralidae > Pyralis > Pyralis farinalis. The sequence goes on along the minus strand of OX382259.1, from coordinate 19,386,532 downwards.
CTCACTCGCTTCTTTGATATTCATTGTCTTCAATGTTGATTTCAGCTGAGTAATATCGACAATGCTTATAATACGTTTATTATTTTATTAAACTCAAAACGGTGAAGATACTTCTGATGTTTGTTTAAATATAGAAAACAAACAAGTCTTTGAAGCGTCTTCACTGTTGAGCACAATGTCAAAAGATTTGTTACCAAAATTAGTCGGTCGCGGGTAGTTTAAACAAGGGACGGAAGGAGAGGGGTGCGCGGAGGGGGGCGGCGAGACGCAAATAGCCAAGTGACCCGGCCGTTGACTCGGTTTATCCTAATCCGGCCCACTACTCCAGTTCACCGAGTCAGATTCAAGTGATCCCAATCTAACTCGAGGATTACCTACTTACAAATTGAACCGCCTTGCCAGTCGGCAAATACGTTCCAACTTTCACAAAATTGTGATGCTTGGCATGCTTGGCTGTTTAAGCATATATTCGTGCAAATACCCTAAATTGAGTATTGAAAACCGCAGCCAAAGAACAACTCCCTAGAGGGTTGTTGTGTTCCTGCGTGTGTGTAAGGTCACCAGTAAGCTCCCAAGGAGTTGCTGTGTAAGCAGCAGAGGTGGTGTCGCGCGAGTAATACTTAATTGCAAGCGTGTATAGGCTATGGTAACCACTTTACATCAGTTGGGTCGTACGCTTGTACGCCTCCCGACATTGTATATCCTCGCGAAACTTACGAAATACAATTCCCTCCGGTCAAAATTATTCCTTCACGAAGGTCGGTAGATGATGAGTCTGAACCCTCACCACAAAGTAATAAAAAATCGGCGAAGTGCGAGTCGGACTCGCGCACGAAGGGTTCCGTACCATTATCTATAAAAAAAGGCAAAAAAATCACGTTTGTTGTATGGGAGCCCCCTTAAATATTTATTTTATTCTATTTTTTAGTATTTGTTGTTATAGCGGCAACAGAAATACATCATCTGTGAAAATTTCAACTGTCTAGCTATCACGGTACATGAGATACAGCCTGGTGACAGACGGACGGACGGACGGACGGATGGACGGACGGACAGCGGAGCCTCAGTAATAGGGTTCCGTTTTACCCTTTGGGTACGGAACCCTAAAAATTACTTTATGGTGAAATTCTAATCACTCGACCCTAAAAGTGAAGATGGTCAACATAGAACGTAAAACAATATAAAAAATCTATGTGACGTCACAAATAGGATACTTTCATATGTAATTCAAAATGAATCGATCCATAATATAAGACTGTAACAAACTGTTCACCATCTTTACTTTCTCAATACAGATGTTAGGAGCGTTACCCCACGGCCGCAGCGGAATGAAAATAAATATCGCCTCGTAGAGTACGCAAACAAACTCTCAGTCAACCTATATTTATATTTAGAAATAATAATAGTACATGATACTTTTCCATTAGTATTTTTCCTGTAAGTATACAGCAGGAATTTACCGACTCGTCGTAATTACGGTCAGGTTAGTTACTTAATAGGGTCCCGTAATCGAAGAGTTCCAATACATGAAGGATGTAGATGTAGAGCAAATAAGGCTGACATTACGTAGTAATTCAATTCACCGCTAGGGGTCAGGGGGGCAAAAGAATGCGCGGCTCTTATTGGCTAGTTCTCGGATCAAAATCGCGGCACTTATTGACTTCCACTGGTCTGTAGGCTAGAATCTGAGCTATAGGCGCTAAAACACAATCTTTTGTGAGCGCGGGGTGCCTTCATGCGCAATCTAGTGGTTTATTGCCAATACAATAGGATAACCTTATGTCTTTGCTATCCGTCCATTCGTCCTGTCCTGCCCATATCTTTTGAATAATAGTGATTAACTGGTTGCAACTTTTATCAGAAGGTGATGTCAGGAGCCCCAGGAACCGGCGACCGTATATGAAAAGAGCCATGAATGTCACAGAAACGAGTGAAGTATGTAAGGACCGCGTCTTATGGCGCTCGGTTCTCTCTGCTTTCCCCGCAAAGGACCTAGCGTGAAGATATACTCGTACATATATATAACTTTCACATATTATTGTAACTGATTTCGTTATAAATTACAATCATTTTATTTTCAGGCAACATATTTATAAAATTTAATTTATTTAAACAACAGATTCATAGATCCATATAGACCTTACCATCCATAGAGACCTTAACCTAAACATGCATATGATATTGTAATCGTAACCTAAACCAATTCCACGTAGAGTCAGCGACGTGTAGCGCATGACGTTAGGTAACTGTCATCGGGACTTCCGAAATACAAGTTCCTCCAATATTAGAAAATGATCAGGGAAGTCCCTAAGTGATTTTTATTAGGGTTTCGTACCCAGAGGGTACCAACGGAACCCTATTGCTAAGGCTTCGCTATTTGCCAATCGTCTGTCACTGTATGTTTTGAAACGTACAAGTATTATATAAACACTTAAAATTTTCACATAGTGTGTATTGCCAAGGCTCTCTACCAACAAGTGACGAAAATTAAAAAAGAAGTTAAAATTTAATGTGCGATACAAGAAATGTGGTTTTCGACGTTTGACAGGGTATGAAACCCTTTGCGTGTGTACTTGGCCAGTTTTTATTTTTGTTATTTTTGCTCCATAGTAAAAACGGTACATATGTACTTACAACCGTCAAATTCGATGTTATTTTAATACAAATTGTGAAGTATAACAACATGAAGTCTGAGTTGGACTTGCGCTCAGGATTTTAAATGATTATGAAATAGAATATGCTCTGGATTAAAATATATGCTGCTTTTCGTTCAAAAAATGTTTAGGCTTATTGTGTAATACTTGAAAAACTGAACACCAACCAGATGGAGCTACGGGCAGTAGCTAGAAGCCTACTGATGACGTTATATACCTTTCTTGATACTAAAAGTCAACTAGATATAATATTTCAGTAAGAAAATCATTATTTTAGCAGTTTGTCGTAAAGATACACCTAGCGGAGACTGGTTGGCACATTTTAACCAAAGACATACAATCTATTCACTTGCAGGTATATTGGTCAAATATAATATATAGTACGAACTACAAAGGTTAGTAAAGAACCCTCAATGCACGTATTCGACTTGCACTTACCCGGTTTTGTTCATTTGGTGCTCATTATAGAGTGCCAGGATGGAGCTCCGATAATGAACCATTATCTTGTTCGTGCAATCCTTTTCAGGTAATGTAGGCTCACCATGGCTCACTACCATAATACCGGCTTATGTTAATGCCCCGTATCGTGCTCCACCGGCGGCGGGCGGCCACGGGCCCGCAATGAGCTTGTCCTCGCATGCGGCATCGTTAAATAGGATTATGAATATTTATGTCCCCCAAAAAAATCTCTATACATTTTTCATCAACTAACAAAACTGGCCCAGTGCGTGTAGAACTCACGCGCTAAAGCTCCATGCAATGAAAGTGAAATAAAAAGTAATCAAATACATATAATAAAATAAAGAAAATAAAAAATGCAATTACTGCAATGAATGAAGACTTTAAAAAGATAGGTATGAAAGTGAATATAATAAAGACCAAAACGATAGCAGATAGATAGGTAGAAAGGAACGATACTGTTAGAGAGTGTCATATAATTATCAGAGATGAAAAAGTGGAATAAGTTAATGAATTTGTTTTATCTAGGTTCTGTATTAACGAGAGATGAAAAATGTAAGGTAGATATTGAAAGAAGAGTGAAAGCAAGAAACTGTATCAATGGTACTTTGTACTCGGTGTTGACAAGCGATAAAAATCAAGAAAAAATCTCCTGGTATCATTTGTACATATAGATCAAATTGGTGATGTGCTGATAAAAGGCTAAATCAAAAGCACCCAAAACCGAAGAGCATGTATGAACAGGTTGATGAGGGTGTAAGAAGCGAGAAAGGTTTATTTGGATTGGTGCACCTGGCGTTCTAGTCTCTGCTTACCCCATTAGGAGACAGCCGTGATGAGATCTATGTAAGTAAAATAATATGCGAGTGTCGGAAATACACAGCATATATAAAAAAAAACGATGATTATGAGTAAATAATAGTGGTTTTGTCTGTTATCGGTTTGTAAGTATGATCGTTCTTTAAACTTCGAAATATGTAAATTTGTTTAAAAACGCTAAAAACAAAAGTGTAGTGCGTACATTAACGTAACATTTAGTTTTTATTTCATTTAATTTGGTCACGCCCCCAATGCCTACTTCCTTTCAGGATGCTAATGCTAATCCTGCACAGTAGTGCATTGGCTGTGCAGCTCCCACGCTGCAGATCTGTGCAGTGCTAAAAGTCTCTTACCGGTAAAGCGGAGAGTCACGTACCTGCCGTATGTGAGAAAGCATCGAAACAGTCCCACACAGGAAAGTACCTCCTCCACTTAGTAGATCGCATTCAAATAGCAACTCTCTGGATAGCTGTTATTCTAGTTCCTTTCTTCCTCGCCCTTTTGTCTGAGCCAGATAAGAAATAATGATAATTCTCATGTGAAAGTTACAAATCTGTGTTACTTACAAAGTATTTATTATAGAGGTCTAATTAGTGTCCTTTTTGACAAGGACTGTTCTCGAATATTTATCACAAAATAAACGTTGGGACTCTTAAATTAGGTTTGTAGCGTAAAAAAATCTGTAACTAAAAGAATTCAATAACTAAAGTACGTAGTAAAAAGTACAAGGGACTAACTAGCTCAGAGGGAACTTGGCATGAAGATACTCAAGACCACATCACAGGGTACTTCAAACAGGGCGTGAAGTGGTTTACACAAAGTGGTCAACGCTTGAGTGATGCCCCTGGTGTTGCAAACGTCCATATTCTACGGTGACTGAACCATCAGATAAGGCAAACCCTAAACACCTCAGTTATATAAAAAAAATGATAATGAAAGTAACTATCACTACTATGGAAACATTCTGTCTTCATGAACTACGGTATAAAAGTCAAAGTGTAAAGCTTGAAGTGCTCTTAGCTGTACCCCTAATTGTAAAATACTATATGGCGAAAACATTTTTTATATGTGTAATACGAGTATTTGTGTTTTATTTTAACGTTTGTGATATTCACTCATGTGGCAAAACAAAGTCGAATGCACAGCTAGATAAAAATAAAAAATAATCAAATTTTGTCCTTCACATTTTTATTTCTCCCTTTCATATTAAAATATTTCTTAATCTATGACATGTACACTAAATTTCGAGATTCAATGATGGCCGGAAGAATCCTACTATGTAGTAAAAGTTTTCATCACGTACCAATTACTAATATAAAATATGAGAATATAGACTTCATATTATAATAAATTTCATCCCGTTAACTACAGCTGCAATGGAAGAGAAGGACAACAAAAGTGTTGAAATGTCTACTATATAAAGGTAATTACAACCTTTTGATCAAATTTTATTAACTAAAGTGGCGTCAAAATAAATTAATGTCGTATTTTGTTAACGTTTAACTAGGTCAACATTTTAGGAGTTCTACGCGAAGAAATTTATTAATAGGAATTAAGCTATCGAGGTTGTAAAAACAAATCCAGAGGTATGATGAAATAAACACGCAACACTTGTCCCTCTATTCTCACAAAACTGTGTTCTTAAGTGTGTAAATAAAAATATAGTTTTATTATTTCCATAATTATAATAGTCCCTACTGCAATGTCGCGCGCCCACGTGTCTGCTAGTTATTCAGAACAGTACATCAGCGCAGACTTGAGTGACGACTGGCCGGAGATATTCGGACAATAAGCGATAGGCAACTCCCTCTAAACTCATTTATTACAATTCCAACACTTGCAGTGCAGGTTTGCCCATTATGTAGGACACCCGGCCTGCCGTAACCGGACAATCAATATCTAAAGCAGCAGGCATAATGTGTAATGTATTGTGCAACATGACAGTTTTCGCATGTTGCGAAGTATCATTTGCAGATCCCCGTCCGTTATCTAGTTAAAGCCGAGTTTTGCCTGCTGTCAGACGCACACTTTCAACTCGCAGTTCACACGCTTTGTTCGAACACAATGACTCTCTACTGTACGTTCTTTTTGTTTTCGTTCAGACGACCTTTGTTGGTATTAAACAATATCGCGATTTTAATTAAAGAAGTCATGTACCGTGAGATATTTTAATCATATATTTTTCCAACATTCCTGTTAGTTTTTCTCTGTGACACTGAGGAAGTTTGATCAATGTCTAATTCACTTTATTTGGAAGGGCTCAGAAGCGTCTTAAGTGCTTCTTAATGCACCGTTTTACATCTCCGAGCGCAAGGATTTCGCAGAGCTTCCCACGTCCGTCGAATCGGTTTACGTCAGTGCGCCCATTACGCCCGAAATACCCGCCACGCGAGCTCTAGGCGTTAGCCGCTCAAAAAGCGTGTCAATCAATTTACATTAGGCCTTCGATGATGCCGCTAGAAATAACTGAGGCGAAGATTATAAATGGAGAGACAAATAATAGGGCCCTATGTTATTGGGCTTTGCTCATAAGTATGACTATTTGAAAGAGAGTGGCGGTATTAAGATAAGAATAGGCATGCTCTATTGAGACGAACATGTTGAAAGAATGCTGGAGGAATTATTAATCGTTTAAAGTAATAGGATTATATTATCAGTATACTTTTGCGTGCAATTTACATTGAACACAATTATTAGTAGTTTGTATTACTGTCGCATTAAAGTGAATATTCTGACGAGCTCGGTGGCGCAGTGGTGAAACGCGTTGTTACGCTACTTTGACACCGATGCTCGTGGATTCGATTCCCACACAGTACAAACATTTGTGTGCATGAATATGTCTGTTTGTCTTGGTCTGGATATTTTCTATGTATAATAAGTATGTATTTACAAAAAAAAAATATTTACGTAGGTTCATCAGTTGTCTAGTACCCATAACACAAGCTTCGCTTACTTTGGGGCTAGATGGCGCTGTGTAATTTGTCCGACAATATTTATTTATTATTATTTATTCTAATGACGTGCGTGCGTTTAAAAACTAAGGCTACTCAAACTTTTATTATATCACATGAATGTTATATTATCGATTTCCATTTATTGCATTTCCATACGCGATGACATCAACTTTTGATAAAACACGACCAATTTGGTCATGGTAGGTTAGTCTCGGTCTTCCTCGGCTCCTACATCCTTCCACTTTCGCATTGTATATCTGTTTCGTCATTCGTTCATCCTGCATTCTTTCTACATGTCATGTCCGAACCAACGGAACATGTTTTTTCTTATTTTAACACAGACATTCTCTTTCAAACAAACTCCCTCTCTGTCTCACGTCGTCATTACGAACGCAATCAGCAAGTGTTATGCCACTAATTTTGCGCAATGCTCTTATCTCGACCGCATTTATTCTACTTTCATGCTCTGACTTCCATAAGTTAGCGTTGGGGTTAGCACCGCGTTGTGTATAGCGAGCTGTCCCTTCTGGCTTAGATTTTGGCTGCCTAGAAGTTTACCCAACATTCCATTCACACTATTTCCGGCACTCACTCGTATCTCCACATCACGTGCCTGTGTTATATAAAAGTAAATAAATGAAATACATAATACATATGATGTAGCGCCTACGAGAATATCTGGCGACTTCAAATAGTCGTCACTACTGAAACATTGTTAGACTCACACTCAATATAAACTCCAATCAAATTTTTAAGAAAAACTAGAAATATGCACTATTAAAGAAAATTAAAAAAATATTAAGAACGAAATACAGAAACTTTAATGACTGTAAAGATACATGTCTGGTAAAACACGGCGACAATAGAATTACTTGTTACTGGAAGGAAGTCATTTCAGCAAGCTAGTACAATATTGCCGTGTACGTACTTACGTCGTCTTGTTCTTTAAACTTTTGTAATTCTTTACAAATGAATGTTACTGAAGTACTGATTTATGAACTATTTTCGAATACGTAAAAAGTTACGATTTCTATGTAAATAAAAACATTCAAGGTAATAAACGATTTCATTAAATTGTATAGGTATGCAGCCACGTGCATTAATACACCGACTAATGTATCACTTATATATAATATTTCAGAAGAATCGGTTCATCGTGATAGAATAATGTAAACACAGGGTTGTTTCACAGTTAAGTACACAATTTTACCTTAACATAGTAATAACATAAACGATGGAAACTCAATAAAATATAACTGTATAATTCTGCAATATCATGTCTACAGTATATTTGCATGAAAATGTATGCAAATACTCAGAACGTTAAAATAATATTTTCGTATTCGAACGCTAGAGTTTTCTATAACATGTACCTACTCGTAATATGTACGACTATCATAGTTGCATGGAATGGTAAATTTGTCGAGTGCACATCATTGCTTGTGACAATATACTTTAACATCAAGTTAAGCACACGCAGTATTGTATGTTTGTATATCTTCACGCCAGCACCCATGCGGGGTAGACAGTGAACCGACCGCCATAGGACGCGGTCCAAACACACCTCACACGCTTCTTTACACGCAGTATTGTTATTTTATTTTCCTTGTAACAATTCAAACTCTCGATTTCTTCCCTTATAATGTTAAATATCAAAGCATTGCCTCATTGTGGCGCCTCATTATGTAACATGATTGTGTGGGGACAGTACAGAGCGCGTGACATTTACGGCCGGGGAGCGAATCGCGCGCAGCCTCCGGCTTCGCCCCAAATTGACTTCTGGCCTTCGCTCCGCTGAAGTAGGACGCCCGTTGCGTGAATCGCCTTTTATGATACCGATCGCCTCAGAATACCACTTCACACTCAACCTGTCAAATGGCTATGACTCGTGCCGAGAATACCATAGGTGTGGAATTTATTGCCTACTTTGTATAATCACGCTAAACAGGAGTTCGCAATATAGTACATGTCCAAGATTTGTTCAGCCCGTCGGCCTTATAAGGCTCCTTCGAGAAGCGTACTGGTGTTATGAAAACGACAACCGGTTTCAAAAATATATCAATTGAAAGCACTCACCAGCGCGCATGTTTAATGTTATTGTGCTGGTGCGTCTTGCGACACCGGCCGACGCGCCTGTTACATGACAGATTATGTCTCCGACGCCAGACGCCGTTGCAACAAGCTCAGATAGGTCATTCCACTTATCAAAGATGCCTATCCTTGTGATAATGTTAATTGTCGCTCTTGCACTGACACAATCTCTTCTACATCCAGCTACGGGAGAAAGTATCTATATCATAAAAACTCCTGAAGAACATACAGTAACTGGTTTTTATAATGATTAGGTAATTTGCATAACGAACGTAATGTCGGAATCAGTGGAATTAGATAATAATCGGTTAGAAAATCTAATTTTTCTTTGTAATATCTCATCCTTTTCATTGAGTGAGTAAATTTAGATAGTTAATCCTCGCTACACAGGAGACGGCGGCGGTAGACGTGTATGGTAGGCTTGCCCCTAAATAAATATGAGTAAGTGGCTATGACAAGTTTTTATTAGCACACATGTTTAATGTTAGCATGCAATGTTAGTAAGAATTCTGTTTATAAAAAAGGAATGAGTATTGTTTTTTGGTGCGTGTCTTTTATATACCTATTAAGATATATACCGAAGATGAAACTATGATTAATAATATCTTGCACAGTACATTTGAATGTTGCATGCAAGCAAATCGCTGCTGTAGTCTGTCTAGGAGCAGTAATTTTCAAGACTCCTTTACTACTGTCCCACAAGCGCTTTAGCAGTAAAACTGCTATTTTGAGGACAATAAACAGCACGAAAATGCGACCTGACCCGTGTGTATGTAGGTAGCGTTCACATAATATAGTGGTTTTCCTTTTATGTACCTATTATGATGCACACGCAGACATACTGTGTAAAAATCGCGTTACCGTTAGACATGTGTCATCGCGACCTCGATACGGCTGCCAGTGCTCCGGGCCACCAAACCTGTTCTTATACCCTTATTCAACTGTGGTACAATTCTGTATTCGCAATACCTTCGTATAAGTACCTTGCGTCATCAGGTACCCTAGATAATTAAATACATATAGGAGCTATCAATTCATGTTTCACCACAATGTATACTTTTACACGAGTATAATATACATTATCGAACTGTTAAAAAATAATCATAAATTACGGAATGTTGTGCGGCAATAACAGAAGAGCAATTAATTTCATTCTTATTATTTCATAGCAGGAATATTATTTATTTATTAACTGTTTCAGAGACTGTTGTCATACACGGAACTCCCGTGATTTCATAGAAATATTTATACTTAAATCATATGCGTTCACTAGGATATTCACTTTAAAAACTAATGTATTACTCTCTACAGTTTATTATTTTATCGATGCGTAAAAATTCTAGGTCTGTGATTTTATCTAATATATTGAAAACAACCCATAAAAACAGAATATGTTTTATGTGTGGGGACACGTGAAACCAATGATATTGTATTTTACCTCTTTTTTAATACAATATCATTGCGTGAAACATATTCTTTGCCCGAGTCTCACAGTTGGCCGGTTTTTAGTGGTGTTAGTTAGTTTAGTATTAGTTGTAACGGCCATACTAGGAACATACATTATATATATATATATTATACATATACATTATATATATATATATTATACATATATAGATATTATTTTTAAGATACAGCCCTGTGATAAGTTGACCTGTGCATAACGCCTCGAGTTACTTCGGAGAAAGCACAGCACACCTCTCGACACCCCTGAGTCACTCACACCGGTGTTGCCCTCGGCCGACTTTCTCTGGCATTTTGGGGGTCCATCTAGTGAGTGGCGAGCCACAGCCTGCCGAAAGTAACATCAGATTATGATAGTTATGGCAGGCGTCCGTCTCTCTTTTGTAATAGTCCAGTTCTAATAATACCTCCAGATCTCATTGCCAGCTATTATCTCATAGCCCATATTTTCCGACATATTTCCAATTGTCCCAATACCCGCCGTGACCTGTTCATGGGTATTACCCCATTGATATCCCCTGGAGCAAGTTACAGCGGGTATAATACATTACATCATTCTTTTCTACGCGTTGGATTCATATCCCCGCGCACGCCTATCAAATGATCAGGGTGAACGCCCGTGACTTTAGAGAATCAATAATTGATTTTTTATTTCATTGCTCAGAGTATGCCTCCGCTATTAAAGTAACCTCTTTACGTACAAATTTGCAAGTACCTGCAACTATTAGCCTATAGATTAATTGATCAATTAGGATACTTAATCACCAGCGACCTTGATTTTCACTTTTCCATAGAAAATATGTAGATGACTAACATACCAGATAATCATTTTACCACATTGAGAAATGACGTAACTAAATGACTATCTTTGATGTACGATTTAAATGTAATTTTCAAACAACATGTAATGTAACTAAATAAAAATAATGCCAAATAAAACTAGTATTCTATAATTTCATACAGTATCAGTATACAGTGATTCATAGATCAATATTGGAAGTAACAGGTGGGGTATTAGTATAACTTCAAATGAGGAAAACCCAGTAACTAACTTAGCTATCTGTAAAAAAACCAATTGTTTTTTATATACAACGTTGAAGGCAAACAAGCCTATTTTCCATGCATTGTGACGTTGGGAGGCATACGATACGGCCCAAGTGATATAAAGTGGTACTCACCACTAAGCGGAATACAATTATGATATGTTACGTACGAAGGCAGGTAGGACGCATCAAATTTCGACGAGGCTACTTTGACAACATCGCTCGTGGTTTCGATTCCCATACAGAACCAATATTTATGTGCATGCACTTGTCTGCCTTGCAATTCTGTAAGAGCAAACATCCTTACATCCTCGGAAACATCGGCTGTTATAACCTTGAACACAAAATTACAATTCCTTAGTGTCGCTTTTCATGGTTGCGCGACACTAGCGCCGCAAGGCTGCGTTTGGAATTGGAATTCTACAAGGCAAACAGCCTCGCGTACGCTTACAGCCCTCTAGAATACCAAATAAAAAGCCGTGATCGCAGTAGACGATGTCAAAGCTGTGACATCTGTGATCACAGCGACGCACACAGCCATTACGAGTCGCTTAGAGAATTGCATGGCTGTTCATCTTGGTCTCAGTGTTTTAAGAGAAGTGACGTGCATCAAAGTAGCTCTTCCAGGGAAATACCTCCATCTCACAAAAAACCGCAACCAAGTAATAACTCCCTTAAAGGTTATTGTGGCCCTGGGTGTGAATGAGGTCACCAGTAAGCTCCTAAAGAGTTGCTGTGTTAACAGCAGAGGAAGCGTCGTGCGAGTGAAAGGCACTTAATGTATTGTAAGCGTTCTTACGATATGGTCACCGCTTTTCATCAGGTGGGTCATATGCCTGAATTCCTACCGACATTGTATAAAAACAAATAAATCCCTACTCTGGAAGTAATGCGGCTCACACCAACTGATACCTCCATGGACGGTTGTTGTGTTCCTGCGAGTCAGTAACGTTACCAGTAAGCTCCTGCAGAGTTACTGTATTAGTAGCGGAGGTTCCAATGCTCGAGCGATACTCCTTGCAGTAGTCTATTCACATCGGGTGTATATATATACAAATATATATTTTATCAATAAGACACTGGACTTTACCGACATTGTAAGATATTCATCATCAGCCCTTGTGAAGAACTCCATGCTATTGGGAAAAGCTCCATAAAGAATTATTTACTACAAGGTGACACTTAAAATATACCTGATACAGTAGGCGACTGTTTTAGATCTAATATATATGAGGGTGAATTATCTTGGAGAAGAAGGTAGTGAGCATCATATCACTTTGTCCACCTTTGTTGTTTTAGCGAATTTGACGAAAACCTCAGACGTAGTAGGTTCATTGGCGTGTGTAAATTTGTACTTCTCTACAATACTTACTGCTGTTCTGTGAACCACTTCCAAAGCTGACAACAAAACTTGAACTGCTGCCACATCCTGTAAAGCAGAAACCGTTGCCTTAAACGGAATTATTTCAAGTTAAAAGCAATCCCGGATTACTTTAACTTGAAATTTAGTTTGAAATGTCCTTTATTTGTCTTATATCATTAATTCAGTTCGGAATGTCCTTCCATATCGTTGATTCAGTTCGGAATGTCCTTCCAAATCATAGATTCAATTCAGGGATGTCTATCCATATCATTAATTCAGTTCGAGATATCCTTCCATTACTAGTGCCTAGGTCAACGATATATAAATCTCAAATTAAAATTAACAGTTTGTGTTTCTTTGACGGAAAATTATATGAGCATTAATTCACTGCGCTTTTATTTAAGTTTTTATTGCTGTCCAAAAGAAAGAGAGTTTTACAAAGGGTCAAATTCTGTAACGTTAGTACGCGATCCCAGTGTAGCGTTACCCATTCATTCCCCATCACAAAATGACACTCTTGTGAGAGCTAAGGAAAACGTAATTACCAGTAAATAGTTTTTGATTCCTTGACGCAGTCGTTAACCATTGCATATAACAATGGTCTTTTAAAGATGTTGATCTAAAGGTCATCAACTTAGTAAAAAGTGTTTTCCGCAGTGATCTAAAACACCACATTATCAAAATCGAATGACATCTTTAAAGAAATATATTAAAACTGTTAGATCTGTACAAATACAGTGTGAAGTTCCATTCATAGTAGTAGCCCTAGAAACCAGCGCGCGTGCATAAGAATAACTATAAATGTTAAAGAAGCGAGCGAGGCGTGTAAGGGCCGAATCATGTGATATACTCGTATATATAATCATATTGCCTCTGACACCTGTATGTTCCGGAACCAGAAGTATCGCCAGTATTTCATTTCCGAATCTCACACGCCAGGAAAAAGTTAACTTGGTTCTAGCTTACCAGCGTCGCGGAAGTCATTGAAAATATAAACGCGAGTATTTCTTATCGGCTAAACAATGTACCGTAATGTATATATGTGTATAGCTCGCTATATATATATATATATAGGGTTTAGCGCGAATATTTGTCAGATATCTGATCATTAACTGATTAGATATCTGACAAATATTCGCGCTATCGGTCGTATATTAATTATTAATTATAGTTAAAATGGTATGAGCCGCTGTTTCCGATGAATATTCACCATCCACTCACCCGATTTCTACTTTTTGTATCTTTCGCTCGAGATCAAACGGCTACAATATACGCCGAGAATTTGCAATTTTTATGTAAAGCAGATACGCCGCTACCATCACGTCCAATGACTTTACCTCAAGGGTATTCAAACCGTTTTACATACGGACATTTATCTGTTAAACGTTGTCATACTTCATGTTATGTTTATTTATCGATACTAAAGTACTTACGTAAACCTTTATCTTTTTTAATTGTACTTATGGCAAAGTGATGAATTGTAATTTATAAGTAAATGTAATATCCTGTCTTCAAATGTATGTATGAATCCATGGGAAGCATTTTACAGATACTTCGCTGGTGACACCAACGCTCGTGGGTTCCATTTCCACACATTTGTGTGCGTGAACATGTCTGTTTGTCTTGGTCTTGGTGTTTTTAAGAGAGGAAGGGCACATCAAAGCAACCTATCATCGAAAAGCATTACCAAATAAGAATTCCCTATAGGGTCGTTGTATTCGTAAAGTCACCAGTAAGCTCGAGTTGCTGTGTTAGCAGCAAAGGAGGCATCGCGCGAGTGATGCTTAAAATGTTGCAAACTTTCATCGGCTACAGTAGAAGCTTTATATCAGAGGGCCGCGTACCCGACGTTGTATATAAAAAGTAAGTAATAAGTAAAACTAACGGTAAAAATGATGACAATACTATTCATTCATATCTTACCTACTCACCTTTGTCTTTCAAACATTTGAGTGTCAACTCTAACTTAACTATCGAATACTTTTATCTTACGTATAAAAATATTATCATATTCATTCTAGCACTACCTACCATAATGATATTGTATAAACGTTGTACTTTAAAGCGATAAGACAACGTCCTAGCACAAAAGGAAAACACGTTAACAACCTGGGAAACTACATGTAATCTGAAGTTGTTATGAGTCGGTCATATTGTTGTAGGTCACAATAATTAAGTCGCCTTCCGCACTGTCGTCGTCACTGCATTGAATTCCAAAGGATTTTACTCAGTGACATTTCTTAGAAATATTTCATTTACCATTCAGTTGGGTGCATATCCTAACCGCTGTCGACAGTGAGTCAACGCTAATGACGTTAGAGACGAACTAATGGGCTTCAAAGGTAAATAGACGTGATTACTAATGCAGTGGTAATCATACAAATAAATTACGCATAATTACTGCTTTTTACATATTACGATTAGATAAAAAGCAATACCGGAATTATTGGAAATTAAATAAGCGTTTCGAAACACAAGGAATATACAATCTGTTTCAATATTCTGAGTCATTTCTATGTATAACCTATCTAATCTCTCGTTTCCTCTGACTGACGATCCATCTAACTATATTGTAACAAACGCATTCGAGCTTGAATACACTTGATATATAACAAATTACCATAAGTAAAAGTATGGTAAGTAAGTAAAAGATGATATATTAGCAAAGAATTATGAATTTAAGAAGCGAGTGAGGTGTGAAGGGTCGTATAAGTAACGCTCGATGCGATCTACTACCTTTCGAAGAGCTTAGCGTGAAGATATAGATAGATAGTAAAAGTACGAAGGTACCTACCAATATTAAAGAAATTTACTCCAAGGTCCCATAATATTGCTTCCTTAGATCCATAATCAACCGTTGCTTACTTATACCATTCCCGGAATACTAATTTCCCTTCGAACACAGGGATTCCAACATTGTTACTGCGGAGAGCTTTGTTTGCAAGCATCCCAAGTGTGTTCAATTGTCTACCGGTAACAATCAGTACTGATACCTGAGCATAACCTCTGTAGAACGGATTTGAAGACATTTTTGAACATCAAAATAGACTAACAGAGGCGTTGTTTGACCTTGCGTGTTTGAAATGTACGTGACCGATCTACCTATAGGTATATCTATTATATTATTTCAAATATACATGTACATAAACTCTATAATGTATACTAGCTATGTGTGAGTGCAGAATGTATTATGTGATATGACGTGCTTATCGCTCGACAGGAAGTGGCTTGATTTATTATTCGTGTCGTGCTTCGTGCGGCTGCGCATCGGCACTGGCGCTCACTGACTCCGGGATCACACGGAACCTGTCCAGATATGACACTAACGGGACACTGATAATAATCTCTAATTAACAGAGAAACTTAAAGACGTCCACGTGCATCGCGTTGCATACTGCAAGCAACGTAATGATTCCGTCCCATCGCTTGGATGTGAACTACAACTGATAACAAACAACAGACTCACAAGTAAATAAATAACTGCACTCGTGTAGGCATGAGTCATGTTTACGTGACACATGCCTGTCAATATATACGTTCCGGATGAGCATAAATAAATAATTTTATCACTGGTATAGATATGGTATTGATACATATGAATTTCCAAACATATCTGTACGTATACCTGCACTGCACCTATTAATACTCTTATGTATTGTAAATATTAATATAGTAGACTTCTACTCGCACATTTTATTTAATTCTTTATGTACTAGATCTTGTCCGTTACAGATAGGCAAAGACAAGTGGAGTTATGGTTTGCAACTATTGTTTTTATGGATCTTGTGTGACTACAAACGGCAAGGACGAGATGCCACAGATTAGAAACCACAATTACAGAACTACCTCTTTATTATTAGTTTCTATAAAACAGATGTTTGATTTTGTTAAAAATAATCAGTACAATCAAAGTATTATTATTGTATATATGTATATAAGGCTTATTTATAATTGCGTTATTTTTCAGAACGTAACGATTTTGTGCTGATTATTGAGATACATGCACTCCATATGATTTTGTTATTATTGTCACATATACTATTACAATTATCACACTCATTCTCACTCAGAGTATGAGAAGTAGGAAACAGCAGAAGGTCGTGCTGTGCTACGCCCTATCAGATATTTTTTCTGTATTGGTGAGGCATACATAGCAGGACATCTTGTTCTAAATTATCGATCTGGGGACACTTATAGAAGGCCGCAGCTAAATAATAACAGGAGGATTGTTGTGTTCCTGCGCGTGAGTAAGGTAGCTTACTGAGAGGTCGTTGTGCGGACAGCGAAAAGACCGTCGGATGTCGAATGACCACTAGCAATTTGAGCCCGGCAGGCTGGCGTGGCGGTCAGAGAGACCCGGTGAAACGATTGACCGCTGACCGCCTGCAGGTTAGTAGGGTTCCCGAACCCGGGGATTACCTAATTTTCGCCCCGGGAGGCTGAACCGCCAGCCTGTGTAAAGTCCCTGTTGCAGTGGCCGGAGAAGAATGCCGGAGTGGATCCGGCTGCTGCAGCAGACGGGAACTGGGAGCCCGACTACCCGCAGCGCCAGCAAATCACAACCTGCACTGTACTGTGGTGAAAGACACCGCCCCTTTGTTCTTTACTCGGTCAGCCTAACAATTTCTCATTTCTAAATAACCTCAAAAAGAATGCCTAATAGAAAAAAGGAAGTGGATTCACAGCGGCCACCACCTCCATATGTGGACTTGTGCAACATCAAGGGGATATACTCGAACATAAACGAGTGGCTTGGCTCTCGGTGCACTGACTACGCGCGGAGATCTGCACATGACCATGCAAGTCCTCTGCTGGATCTTTTGCTGACTAATCGGCCGGATGAATATAATATCTCAGTGGATACGCCGCTTGGCTCGTCGGACCAATGTCTCTTCTGGACCCAAGTGGCGTATGGCGTCGTGTATGGCACTATAGGTCAGCAGGCTGGGATGGATTGCGGGAATTCTACGCATCTTACCCGTGGAGGCAGCTGTGTTTCAAATCAGAGGACATCGAATCTTGTCTAACCGCAGTGGATGCGGCGATATTAGATGTCATGGAATGCTACATTCTCAATC
Source organism: Pyralis farinalis (assembly GCA_947507595.1). Lineage (NCBI taxonomy): Eukaryota > Metazoa > Arthropoda > Insecta > Lepidoptera > Pyralidae > Pyralis > Pyralis farinalis. The sequence continues at coordinate 19,368,607 of OX382259.1, read as the reverse complement.
GTCTAGTGGCTGCTGTAGAAAATAAAAAGTGGCCGTGGTTTAATCGGCATTGTAAGGAAGCCAACTTTCTTAAGCAGGCTGCCTACGAGGCTTGAACCACGGCGCGTGCTAAAGGAGATTCTAATACGCTGTTTAGAAATGCAAATTTAATGCTGCCTCGAGATCCAGTAAGAGAGCGATTGCTAGAGCAAAATTCGACTTCGTCGCCAGAGAGACGACCGGCTAGCAAGCCTTCCCTCTGGTAGCCGTACTTTCTAGTCGCTCGCTAAAGCTACCGAGGGAAACTTCTGTCAACCATCCTTGCCACCACTGTGAAAACCGGATTGCAGTTTGGCCCATAGCGCTAAGGAGAAAACCGAATTACTCGGTAATCTCTTTGTGTCTAACTCGAATATGAATGACGGGGGAGATGTGCCACCTACCATGTCATGGTTCGGTGTCTCAATGTCGGCGATCTCTTTTACCCAGTGAGATGTTCGGCGGGCATTACTTTTCGTCGACATTCACAAGTCGAGTGTGCCAGATGGCATATCGGTAGTGGTGCTAAAGCTGTGTGCTCCTGATATAATACTATTAGAACACGTCTAATCGTGCTTTAGTACTCCACTGGGCAAATCTCGTCTTTATGGAAGATCGCCAATGTGCATCCAGAGGCCAAAAAGGGTGATGGATCAGATCCATCGAATTACAGGTCTATTACCATAACCTTCCTTGTCTTCAAGGTGATGGAGTGTGTGGTATACCTGGAGGATCACGGTTTGATCAGCGACCGTCAATAAGGCTTCCGTCACGGACATTCGACTGGTGATCTTCTAGTGTATCTTACACATCGCTGGGCTTCGGCGATTGGGGTCAAGGAAGGCGTTCGATCGGGTCTTCTATCGATGTTATCATCATATAGGCTGCCCGAGGGTTTGTGCAAATGGGTTGCCAACTTTTTATCCGACAGATGGACAAAAGTCGTGGTTGACGGTGGATGCTCCGATAGTATGGATATCAAGGCTGGCATCCCCATGCGGACGACAACTATGCAACATGTATTTCAATCTTAGTTCTATGGGTAATGTGAAGTGTTTGCCATGATCGATAAACATAATTTTGTAATCTAAGTATATACAGGAATACAACCCACCAGTAAAAATATTATTTTGCTGCATTCTTCCGTAAGGAGAAAATACTTCCCCAGTCAGATAGCCTATTTACAGCTCTGCTCTAAACTCCACTCCCTTTCGCCAGAGCTTCGTTTGCCAATCGCCTTAACACATGCCTGTGAAGATGGTTTTAAGTCTAAAACTAATGAAAAGTCAATTAAAACTCTACTAATATTAATCTGTAGTTTGGTGCTCTATCGTCATCATCAGACGGGATATTCTATGCAATTAATGATACTTTGGATGGCTTTGATTCTTTTTATTAGGATTCCATACACAAAAGTTGCCAACTGGTCCCTGTTACTAAGGATAAGGTGTCTGTCCTTCTAAAAACCTGTCTACTATTCATTTTTTAATAATTGTATAAAGCTTATTTTTATTACGTTATTTTTCAGAACGTTACGATTTTGTACCATGTACTCATATCTCCGTATGATTTTGTGTAAATACATATTTTGCATCCACTGACATAAAGTATGTACTTACGTCCATTAGTTTCAAATTATTTACTTGTTTCTTACTTTTCAGTGTTTAGTTTCGGTTTTTTATTTTTATAATTACTTTTTGTTAACTAATAACTCAAGCAGAGCAGAGAAAGTACGATAAAATCAATAATGTAACCTCGGCGGTACATAGACTATATATCTAATTGTTGCCTGCTCGGAGAGTGCAAAACGCCTGACGAAGTCGTGAACGGCCTCCCGAAGGAACTGGTTCCGCGGGAGGATGCAGGCAGTGCAGGTCAACAACTCGCATTACTGATCCAAACACGTAGGTGATCTGCGAAAAGACACCCACGCGCCCGCTCTCCGATTATCATAGTAATCTCAACTAGTAACTGTTTTGTATGAACAGTAAAACAGATTTTCACTTTCATTCGCAATAATATTATAAATAGGAAAGTAAGTCTGTCTGCGTTTTTACCGCTAAGCCACTGAGTATATCGTAATGAAATTTGGTACGGAGGTAGTCTAGGATTTGCTTCTTTCTCTTTCAAAACTATAGGATAATACTTGAATATTTATAACATTATTGACAAGATATCAAAAATGTAAACGTAAGGGTGAAAATTAAATAATAATAAATAATTGCAAAGAATTATAAACAGTGACAATAGATTTCAATGAAGTCGTACCAAACTTATATGGTAATCTTAATAAAACTAATCTTCACAAAAATTATCAAAATCGGTTCACACTTACCTTAAACATAAAGTGTGAGTACGTGAGGTTATCTGTAAGCTCCTGAGGAGTTGCTGTTATATATTGCAAGCGTACATAGGATACGATAACCAGTTTTCATCAGGTGGGCCGTATTCCTTCCATGGTTGTATAAAATTATTTTGCGAACACAAAAATCGGGATTGAGTCTCTCGTCGTTACCGAAGTCTGTTAAAAATATATATCCAACTAACACACAAGCTGCGTAAGCAGATACTCTACAGCGTAATACTATAGTTGTTCAAATGCTGTACTGTTATCCTTAAGCCGTAAAACAGCTGTTGAAGAGCTATTAAAAGCTAAGACAACGTACTTATGTAGCTACTTTGCTCTGCGATTCGGTTTCGTCACGATATACTGAAAGACGTTTTACACCGTTCGAAGATAAGTTTCTTCGTATTAATATTATTAATAATAGGACATATATACAGGACATTATGTAATTTCACAAATAATACGCTAACTTACACAAAATTAGCTGCTACCTGCGGCTCTTTATACGTGGAGTTCGGCATTTAAAATTTTATATATGAACCCTATATAAAATCGGCCTAATGCACTCGGGGCCAATGTAGCTAACTTGTGAAAGGGGCATCTGGGTATCATAGAGAGAGCGTAAAAGCAGAAAAAATGCAGTCGAAGTGCGAGCGTTGCGCAAAATTTGTGACGTAATGCTTGTAGACTACGTCACTTTCTTATAAAACACGATCTGATTCTGATTAAACTGTACCTATATGTAACATAAGTATAGATGTCGACTCATACATCCTTCAATTTTCGCGTTGTATATAATAATGTTTCACCATTCTTTTCTCCCGTGCCATTTCAACATGCCTTATCTGAATTAACATATTATATAACATAGCAATAACAATAGCCACTCTAAAACCTGCAAATAACAAAGTTCGCATGAACATTATTGTTTTACCTTGTATTTGTTATTTATTCATTGCCCTGAAATTACCGTAACACAATTTAGATACAAAAGTTAGATATTCCACGAAGGACAAACAATTCTATATGTAATATAGTACCTACAAATAACAATAGATGTAGTCACAATTGCTTCTGATATGTGATAATTAAAAAGATATGTGATATCAGATGGAAAATATTACCTGCCACTGTCCAAGGCTGGCTTTGAAAATGAGATGTCCGGTGATGTAAACCCACCAGATGTAAAGCGATTACCGTAGCCTATGAACGCTTGCAATACATTAAGTATAAGTCGCGCGATGCCACCTCTGTTGCTGACACAGTAACTCCTTAGGAGCTTACTGGTGACCTCACTCACACAACAACCCTCTAGCGAGTTGTTGTTTCGCTGCGTCTTTCTGTGAGAGTACTTCCCGAGACAGACTGCTTTGATACGCCCTGCCTCTCTTAAAAACACCCAATACAAGATTCCTGCACACAAATGTTTTTCCTGTGTGGGAATTAAACCCATGTGCCTTGGTATTAAAATAACATTGCTAACCACTCTGCCACCTGGCTGCACATAATATGTATTGATTGCAAACGCTGTGTCCTATTCAGTAGTTATTACGTACGTATTTACGTACGTTATTACGTATTTTATAATATCCTAATCTATATATCCTAATCTCGTCGTATAACGTAGAAATTTATATAAATATCATTAGAAGACATGAACCCCACGTAATTGCTTTCGAATTTTGCACACGTGTTTAATACATCCTTCACAAACAACGTAGTATTTAAAATGTACTTATGCCATTGTTACGTTTATCAATTCTTATGAAAGTATGCACACGTGTGAACAGCTATTAGTTCACACTTAAACGTATTGAAACCACAAATCCTTAATATCCAAACACAATGCGTTATTTTCAAAAGAACAGTGTTAGCCTAGCCCTAGTGGATAAGAATCGCCCTTGTGACCAAAAGAACCGGGGACGTTCGAATCCTGGCATGTACCACTAAAATTCGTGTTTTCGAATTTATGTACATATTTGTAATTATCACTCGCTCGGCGGTGAAGGAGAACATCGTGAGGATACCCGCACGTCCAAGAAATTGTATTTCGAATGACGTGTGACCTTACCTAAGAATGATCTGGTTTTCCCTCTGGATAGCGTAGGTCAGACGGCAGCAACTGTCGTCATGTAAAAATACATGTAAAAATCGTTATCTTCGCCAAATCCCTAGGCTTAGGTAGCGGACCCCGTCAATCCTAAAACGCTAAGAAGAAAAAGGAGAAAGCGTTATTTTCAAAACAATATTTTTAGAAAAAAGTTAACATTAACCAACACAGTATAATAAGCCCGAAAATTGACAATATTTAAAGTTCACGCAACATGGGAGTTACGCGTGTGCAACGCTCATTTTCACCATTATAATGAAATAAGACAACATTGAAACGATGTAATTGTAAAGACATGTTAAACGACATGCAACTTGGTAGTAAACATAAAAAAAATACAAAATAATCAGCCTTTATACGCGGTGTGGCTCGTTTGACTGCTCGATTCTCCACAGTTCTCAGAATTTCAAAATAATGCTACTTCAATAAATAGCCAGTCAAGTGTGTAAAAACATCTCTGTAAACGAAACGAGAACCATTTGCATTTGCACTTAGCAAGGATGCCGGGAGAAAAAAAACATGAAAATAAACGAGTAAAGCAGTTAGTCCGGCCGAGATGCGCCGGCGCACGCCCCGACTACATTGTGGTGTACTAGAAAATGTCTAGAACTTACCCTACCTATAAATAAGACTCAAGACAATTAAACTTTTATGTTCATTTGAACCTATTATCCGAATCGTCATTTATCGGAAGTATAATCTCTTCCATTAACGTTATCTCTAGAAAGAGTAAGCTAGAGACGGTTCTGCAAGGGGTATTATAAAACTCATTCATGATCATCACTCATCACTCATATTGACAATAAAAAGGTAACGATTTTAGTTCTACTTGATTTTAGTAGTGCATTTAATTCAGTGGACTTCGATGTGCTTTTGGGCATTCTCAAATCGCTCAATCTGTCAACTTCTCTACTTTCCTGGTTTCAGTCGTACCTTGTGGGACGTAAACAGTTAGTTAAGGTTGATGACCGCCGATCGGAGTGGTGCGTACTAAATGCCGGTGTCCCGCAAGGCGGAGTATTGTCTCCAATTCTGTTTTCTCTATTCATCAATAATATCGTTTCTTCACTATCCACCTCAGTTCATCTGTATGCTGACGACTTGCAGATATACACGGCTGCACCACTAAATGCATTCTCTGTTGCTGTCAGCGATATGAATAACGATCTTTGCAATATTGCAAAATGGGCACATAACTTCGGGCTTAAGGTCAATGCAGCCAAGTCCCAAGCAATTGTTGTGGGCAGTCCTCATTTCATTTCGAAACTCCAAGGCATGGTACATCCAACCATCATGTTTGATGGTAACCTCATTCCCTTTTCTTCCACCGTTAAAAACCTTGGAATTATCATAGACCAAACGCTTTCATGGGCCCCACAAATTAACGATGTAAGCCGAAAAATTTTCACTTCCCTTCACTCCTTGAAGCGTCTCCAGAACTTTTTACCGCTGAAGACTAAAGTCATGCTGGCGCGTTCTCTTCTCCTTCCTATAATAGATTACGCTGATGTGGCTTATCTTGATCCTTCTGAAGAACTGTTGGACAAACTTGAGAGATTGCAAAACTTGTGTATCAGATTTATATATGGCTTGCGTAAATTTGACCACATTTCGGAATATCGCAAAAAGTTAAATTGGCTTCCAATAAGAGATCGTAGGAATATTCATATATTAGGCTTATTATACAATGTCCTCTTCAATCCATTTTCCCCTCAATACCTAAAAGATAGAGTCCAGTTCCGCGACGTAGACAGTCGGCTTCGTTCTTGTGGAAACCTGTTACTAGATATCCCGTCTCAATGCACAAACACCTACAGCTGTTCATTTACTGCAAAAGCCGTAAGGCTCTGGAATCCTCTTCCCCATGAAATCAAAACGGCACCTTCAATCTTCTCTTTTAAATCCCGTCTTGTGAAGTTCTACATTGGCGACAATTGAGCTCAATTTTTATATTTCAACGTGTAGTGGATCAATATATTTACTGTTATTAAATTTATTCGTAATTTGGATACCAATTTCCTATATTCTTGTGTAATATTGTTTTATTATTTATTATTAATCGTGTTATCACTATTTTCTTTTTATTGCATAGTTTATGTATAGATGTAGTTATGTTGTTAATTATGTATTCTCCTCAATTATTGAGGTAGGTACAGTTTGTAATGTACATGTGCTTTTACGACACTGTAAATTTTTCTATCAATGACTCTAAGGTTGGCTGGTAGAGATCCCTTATGGGATAAGTCCGCCTATGTACCATTGTCTCTTTTGTGCTTATTGTTATTGTGTATTTCTTAATGTACATTAAAGATATTACAAACAAACAAACAAACAAACAAACTCATAGTTACAAATTATGTTACATAGTTATAAAATTAATGAGTTAAATTCATAAGTACTACCGATCGAACGCTATCAAATTGATTTAGTTTCAGTTTCCATTACTTTGAGTTGTCGCATTATTGAAGACAATGTAATGTAATGTGTAGTATAACCTACTTAAGTATACGTGAATTTGCTTTTAAATTATTAAATTACTTGAAAAATAAGTCATGTCTTGGTAGAGTTGAGATATCTACAGAAAAAGCCGGATGAGCCAATCAGCGTAATGTGAGTCACACACACTCGACCCAGAACTGCGTGCGGCCAGCACCCCCATGGCACGTCCATATACCCGTCGTGGTCGCATTATCTCTCACTCGCACTTATCGCGCCTGCAATTAAACTGGCGACAGATATAGGGATTCACGATACAACGGATGGTGCAAGCAAGACGTCTCTTGTTAGAAGCAAATATTGTGACGCAGCGCTACTGTTGCAGTTCTGACTTCTGATCCGACGTAAATACATACAGGTTATAAATGGTATGGTGTGAGAGATCATAGACTCTTAAGGTATTTTCTTATACGTAACATGTAAGAAAACAGCTCATACATATACAGTGAAAGTGTGTAATTAACTTCCATCTACGATTTTCCCGAACAAATATTACCACTACGTCTAAGTTTTCTTTAAAAGTTGGCAATTAATCAGTGACGTTTATATGTTACAGATGCCTGTGGCCGTTTTATGCGCCGATCATTTACCATCAGGTGGCCCATGCGCTCGTTTGGCATTACAATTAATATAAATAAAATAATAAATCTTATTGGAAAAGAGTACCTATTGACTTAGTTTGTGAGTATATAGTTAAGCATGATCCGTTGCTTCGGACATGTATAAAGAATTCAAAGTAACAGACATACAAAGCGAAAGTTGAGGATAGCAAAGAGTCAATCACGGCTAAATTGGTTGTGTTTTATCAGAGGGTGGTGTCAGCCCATAGAAACCAGCGTGTATGAAAAGATGTATGAATATTAAAGAAGCAACTAAGGTGTGTAATAACCGAGTAACTTGTCGCGCAATTCCCTCCGACTACGTCAAGGGCCTAGGCGTAAGGATATAATAAAAAGTAATATATTGATAAACTTCAAAACTTTTAGTATGGTTCCAATTCCATTATCAAAGTGATTTGTGTGTCACCTTATCGAGTATCGACAAATAGATAAATACTATTTTTAATACCTTCCAAGTGATAATTTGTACTTGGAGATTTTGCAGCACGATATATTAAATGCAGGTGTCAAATCAAGATTGATCATACGTGACTTAGGTATCTGATTGCCATCTTTTACATAAAAATAATTACTATAAGACCTGTTATTGAAAAACTTGATAGTACATAAATTGTAGTACTGAAATTGTAGTAAATTGGTAATATGAGTATATAATCTATTACAAATTCCTCATATTATTGTATGCAAAATAATGCCCTTGTTTTATGTTTTTTGCGCGTACCTATGTTACAATAATTCAATATCCATATAAATTTGGCAAACAATCAACATGAATGATAAGCTAGTTTTCAGGATTTTTAAATACTCATATTCTTCAATACTACATACTATGTGCCTACAAACTATTTACATATGATATTACTTGTCGTTGTATAAATTTGTCATAATTAGCATATGCTTCTTAAACAAAATTGCTCGCATGGTGCTAGACGAATGCTAAACTTTATCAGGCAAACCGTCAAAACTTTAATACCTTGTAGCCTGACGGTCAACTACATGGGGCAATCCACGCATTACGACACGAGTTCGTATACTTACAATCGTGCCTGTTTCCCATTGGGATAGACTATTTAATGCTAGGTGCACCGATCCAAATATACCTCGTTCGCTTCTTTTACATTCATCAACCTATTTATCGAGTCAGTTTCGAGTGCTTTTGATTCAGTCCTTTTTCAGCAAATCATCTACTTGATGCCTACTACTATGTGTGCCTAGGGCGGCCCCTGCCGACATCGCTCTTACCTACTAGATACACTTCTTTTGTAAATCTTGTCATGTATTCTTTCCAAACCATCTAACCCAACCATCTCAACATACCCTTTTCAATTTTTGTCACTCATTCTCTACATTGTTTTCGTATCGTACTATTTCCTATATACTCTACAATCATCCCAACTCCACGCATACTCCTCAACGCTGTCATTTCTACAGCATTCGCCCTATTTTCTTGATACTTCTGTCATACCTGTGTTTGACTACAACACGTCTGTATTAACGTTAGTACTCCCTGAATTCCCCGAATGCAAGGCGAGCTTTGCTCGATATGCTTATCTGAACTGACTGTTCAATATAATACAATTTTGTCAGTATACTAATGGGACTACCTAGATTTTGTTTGTAGCTAGTCGGGAATATTCGCAGAGGCGTGACTAGATAGCTTTCACGCAGTCATGCGATAAAGAATGGCGTCTCGTGTGCACGAAATCAGGTGCAACTTAATAACATCCTGAGGCTTATTGCGTTGCAGACATATTGGGAAGTACACGGTGAAGATAATTGCAATCATACACTTCTCTACATAGATAACAATTACTAATTATTGGCTCAAATTTAATTTATAAAGTAGGCTACGACATTTCCTAAAAAAAAAAATTGCTCTTCGATGTTTCTTTGATATCGCAGGTTAGGTGATCATGATAAAATCGTAGATAGAGGTTTAGAATTCAGTAGCGCCAGCAACGCATCAAGGTGGCACGCAATATCAACGACGTTGTGTAGAAAATTGAAATAATTCAGATATTATTATGACACAGACAATAATGTCTACTACTAGGTATAATTACCTAGTCGGGTCATAAGTTCTGTCAAAACCTTATTATTTCAATTTTGGAATACTGTCCAGAAATACTTCGACTAATTTTAAAAATAGAACGTCCCCGCTTGCCGAAACTAAAAAATAAATTCATTTTCATTCATTTTCAAATATGGATTGGTCGAAGAAGGAAGTCAGAGTCTGTGGTTACGCGCTAAAAAAGATTTTCAACATTGTACAAAAATTGAAAATAACACTAGGTACGGTTTATTTATCGCACTATCAAACGATATAGATAAAGATTCAAGCTTCGAAGATCGTAAGAGGAGCGGCCGTCCTCGCACAGTTAGGACACCAGCGCGGTCATCAAAGCAGTGAAGGCGCAAATCCAAATAAATCCCGTGCGTAAACAAAAAATCTTAGCTCTTTAGATGGGATTAAGCAGAACCATTGTCAAAAGAGTGTTAAATGAAGACCTGGGACTACGAGCTTATCGTAAAAGAACCGGACGTTTTACGAACGTGTGTTTGAAAAATATTAGGATGGAAAGATCCCGCGCTTTGTTACGGCGGTACGCGGGAAAAAAATATAGCGAAATTTTGTTTTCGGATGAAAAAGTTTTTACCATCGAAGAAAGTTACAACAAACAAAATGATAAGGTGTATGCCCACAGTTGTGAAGAAGCGAGCGCGCGTATTCCGAGGGTCCAGCAAGGGCATTATCCTTTATCAATCATCGTTTGGCTTGGAGTCTATATTAAGGATTAACTGAGGTGTTTTTCTATGTAAAAGGTGTGAAAACCAGAGCCGTGGTTTACCAAAATACCGTCCTAACAAACATAGTAGAACATCTTTCTCAAACAATGTTCAAAAACAGACACTGTTTATTCCAACAGGACTCTGCACCAGCTCATAAGGCACGAAGCACTCAAAACTGGTTATATACTGTATATACTGGCGATATGGCAAAAAACTGATATCTGTACTACTTGAAGAAACTAAAATTGTTAACTAAAATCCTCCATATGTAGCGAGTGCCACTAATTTAGGCTATTCTATCTCATCTCTCAAATTTTCTGCATTTAAACATACCAATCTCGAACAATATCTCGTTCTTAGTTGGTAATGAAATGGAACGACTCAATGTTGCGCAAATCGTTCTTGAAATCGCTTTCTACGTCGCGTCACGTCGAATCTGTGATAAGCGGCCTTATCTTGCGTAAATCGCTGGTTATACGTAATGTAAGACTACCTCGCCACCTACGTCCTGTCCTGACTCCTGCGTCATCGCTAACATTTTATTAAGGTATCACATATTGCGCATTTTACATCACAGACTAAACATAACTTTGAATCTTTACTACTCCACGTCGTATATAAACAAGGATAAACTGAGTTTTGTATATTTAGTATACTATCAAGTTCACAATAGAATAAAATCTAAATAATATTGGCAAATATTAACCATATAAATGTATCCAAAGATAATTGCAACAGAGATACTAAACTAATGTCATCTTTGAAATAGAATATATCGTCATAGTTGTAAGGTTTGCCGTAAATACAATTATTATTATTTTTAAATACACCTACTTGGAAAATACCTTCTTACCTACTTCTTAAAAATACAAAGCAGAAAAACGTATGTAATTTCTTGTAATCGTTAACTGCTCCGCCTATACGTGCTTAGTATAGAGTGTAGTGGCAGCAAGGTCCTTCCCTCGTCTATCGGCATTTGATTCTAAGGCCTTCATCTATCTAACCACCACTATAATATACTATATTATAATTACAAAGTTTTGTAAACTATGAAAATATTATTTTAAACGTGAAACAATATTGCACGTTCCAATAAAACAAACATTTTGAAAATCGAACCATGATAGACTATTTTTTCACGTACCTACCATACACAACAAGTAGTAAACACGTGCAGTGAAATTGTACACCTCTCCTTTTTAAAATCAGAAAAAAGCTCCTGCGTTCAACACGATAACGAATAACGATTTCTAAGCTACTAAGACATGCCCGATGATTGAAATAAGTTACTACTAATAACTGTTCAAAAGAAAGGCGAACTTGTTCAATATGGCAACTAGAGAAGAATCCTTTTGTTTTTCATACCAAGATTTTGTACAAGATATTGTTTAACAAAAACCGAAGGCGGTGTGTACCTTTCCCGAGTAATCAGCTGACTCACGCTCCAACATTTCTTTTGGCGACCAATCCAACACACATGGATCACTTTCAAAGTAGCCTCAGTACGTCAACTAGAAATCTTCTAACTCTTGCTCCAATCATTTTCTTTATGCATCAATGTCTGAGCATACTATTTCTTACGCATTATTTAGCAAAACCATCATACCATTCAAACTGATTGCCAATTCATGACCCCCTTCCCCCAAATCACAAAAATATCATCATCAAATACGAGTATCATTAAGTACATAGTGCGCAATTCGGAACAAATTATTGCATATAATATACGTTTTATATGCAATAACTTGTACCGAAATAAATATAAGAATAAATTGCTGATACTTTTTTCTTCGACTGTACCACTTTGCGCTCATGTAATAAAAAAGCGCATTTACAAAATAAACAACTTTTCGGGGGAAAATAGGGCAAAAATAGGGGAAACCAGCCAGAACCCCCAGAGTCATCTGTTACAAAAAATGACGCCGAAACGGTGTAAAATATTCCTTAAACTATTTTCTCTCGCTTTTACTAAACGAAACAAGTGCCTACCGGTGAGTAAGGGGATAAAACATATGTTGCGTCCAGTGACTTGTTCAATTTTTTTGGATACTCTAGCATCGCTATGCGTAGTGCATTTAACGTGGCGTGAAGAGAGTGAGCAATCCTAACATTTTGTATAACAATCTATTTATATCTTCAAACCAAGTCCCTTGCGTGGTAGGCAGAGAGAACCGAGCACCATAGAGCGTATAATAATGTACTTTTATAATGTGTTGCACTCAGTAACCACACACAATTTATGACAGTTACGCTCAGAAGTGTGAATCAAGATACTCCCTACTTGATTATTAAAAACGCTGGATTAACCTAACGATCTTAAGAGTTTAAATAGACTTATTTACGCATTACATAATGCTACCCACTTTATAAATCCGGCGTAAAAATAGTTAGAGGTTATATAATTGTGACTTCCGTCAAATAAATCAAAAATCGTTCACCAACGAATCGTATGAAGTTATTCTGTACCATATTCTAGACACGATTTGCTTTTGTACGAAGTCTACAGCAGCGCTCGACGTCGCCCATACAAATAACTGTGAGATATTTTGAACACATTATTGGCTACATAGATTGAGATTCTCGAGGCATGTTTGGCCAGCCGGAATATACGCATTGTTCAATTCATAAAGTTGCTATATCGCTAGTATAATAACTATATATTCCAAATTTAGTATCTCGTTTCATACTGGATATTTATTGTCTGCAAATTTTGTCACTATTCAACATTCCCTGCTATTAACCACTCTTCGCGGTTTTGACACAAATTGCGTGTGCCACACGCAAATATACGAGTGCATAAGTATAACATACATACAGTAGGCCAATTCTACTAAAAAACTGTATCTGCACTGCAGCGCGGCGTGTGTCAAAATGCGTATATTTTGACGATTCGTTGAGCGATCTGACAGCAACGACGTTAACGAAACGTCAAAATGCACGCATTTTGACACACGACGCGCTGCAGTGCAGTTGCAGTTTTTTAGTAGAATTGGCCTACAGGCCATTCTACTAAAAAAACTAGCTATAATATAGCTTTTTAATACTTATTATACGTATTTATACGTATTATAGTATTATTATTAGTATTCATAGTTTACTACATTCTTTACACTTAGGTGGACAACAAACGTACGGCCTATCTGATCAGTGACAAGGACATTAAGTCTATGAACACTTGCAAACACACTCTGTAAATCTTCTTCACGACCTTTTTGAAAAACCTCAAATTTGTATAGTTCCTAGGATAGATGCGAAGAAAGAGTTGAAAAGAGTGAAAAAGTTCTTTCCGCAACCTAACGGTTCTCCTAAAAAATATTATCTGGGACCACAACCATTTTCATTCCAGTGTTAAAGGATGACTTCCCTGTCGATTATGAGTGGTAAGGTAAAAGGAAACTGTGGGTATCAGGTTGAACATCTCCTCGGAAAACAAAGTCTCTCCTTAAACGTAAGGGTTTCACATTTTTAAGCTTTGGTTCATCAACAATTATCGCTCATCAATAGTTCGTCTCTGAACCGAATCATAAGGTCGTAGCTGGTATCCAAGTACTGCCACCAACGGAACTACAGTACTTCATACATCTGACTTTAGACAACACAAACCTCTGTCCCGCGCTGTGTTCAGCCATGCAATTCTGTAAGAGCAAACATCCTTACATCCTCGGAAACATCGGCTGTTATAGCCTTGAACACAAAATTGCAATTCCTTAGTGTCGCTTTTCATGGTTGTGCGACACTAGCGCCGCAAGACTGCGTTTGGAATTGGAATTGTACAAGGCAACAGCCTCGCGTACGCTTACTGCCTTATAGAATACCAAATAAGAAGCCGTGATCGCAGTAGACGATGTCAAAGCTGTGACATCTGTGATCACAGCGACGCACACAGCCATTACGAGTCGCTTAGAGAATTGCATGGCTGTACACAAAGTTTCTTGGACGCTCGCCTAAACTTCTCTTGCAGGAGACTTCGAAACTAAACTTTGATAGAGATCTCGACACCAAGAATTTCAATGCTCTTGAGGATGGGGATGGTAATCTAGAATTGAGGAACTACTGCAAATGGAGTTTTCCTAGCACATTGGGATTTTTGGAGTCGGAAACAGAAATAGTGGATAGTAGCAGGTAATGTGTTTATTAATATTTACAATGAATTTCAGTTTAGTAATCGTAGTGTTTTTTTTTTATACTATGTCGGGAGGCATACAAGCATACGGCCCACCTGATGTAAAGTGGTTACCATAGCCTATTAAAGCTTGTAATATATTAAGTATCACTCGCGCGATGGCTCCTCTGCTGCTTACACAGGAACTCCGTAGGAGCTTACTGGTGACCTCACTCACACGCAGGAACACAACAACTCGCAAGGGAGTTGTTATTTGGCTGCGGTTTTCTGTGAGGTGGAGGTACTTCCCTAGACGGGCTGCTTTGATGCGTCCTACCTCTCTGTGTATTTTCAATCTGTTATAAGTATATATTTGTGTTTACTATATGTTAGTTCTTACTAGGTAACCATTTCATAAAACCAGTGACTCTGACCAACAAAAATCATTCTGACCAACAAACATTCGACATTTATTAATATACTAATAATAAATTAATAATATGATTATAATATTTTATTCTCTCCCTCCTCCGCCTCACAGAACACCGCAACCAAATAACTCACTGGAAGATTGCGGTGTTCCTGTGAAGAGTGAGGTTACCCGTAAGGAGGTGCTGTGTTAGAAGCAGGGATGGCACTCCGCTAGTGATAGGTACTTTATTTATTGCGGGCCGTAGACTACGGAAACCGCTGCCTGCCAACTATATATAATCAGAGATGGAAGGGAATGATAGACGGTGACTACGAAAAGGAACCACGATTATCACTACAATGTCGGTAGGTAATAACGTCGAAGTGACTACTATCGCCATAAAAGGTCACATTTGACACCGAAACAAAAATACTATACCACAAAATAGTAATGCAACTGCACACTTCGCGCTGCTGGAAATGTTCTCTGCTCGTCTATAGCACCCTTCACTAACATCCATTCGTTTTCGGGAAAAGGTCCCTCAGATAACTCTATTTTCCTTGTTGCTAAGACTTCCAATAATATAGGTAGCAGAATCACTAATCGCGCGGCAATTCTCCTTAAATAATACATATTATAAATGAAACCTAATAAGCAGAAGATGATTCAGATCGGATAATCAATTCCGAAAATTAAACTTCCTTTTAGATAATATATTATTTTATGCAATCGTTTTAGTTATTTTATGCTAACTAGCGCCGACCGACACTCATCCACTACCGTTAGCATGTCGTCCCTGCCATGGTTGTTCCGGTCACCTCTGCCGGCTGCGGCCATCCTCACGATAGCAAACCATCTGGAACAGGAACCACATGCGCTCACCACCGTTGCTGCCCTCGCTGCTCTACTCGTCCCTGCAACACGTGCTGTGCATCCTCAGGTGTTCAGTTTAACAAACATGTATTAGGTATCAGTCAAACAATAGTTTTCGCAGCGCACGCCAAATAATATAGGTAAATTTTTGATAAAATAATATAGAAGACATGTTTCTTACTGATAATGTAGCTAAGATGATAATAATAATAGCTATGATAATAAGAGAAAGAATTTTTCAAATCTGTTGGGTATTTATTGAATTTTTCCATTACATATAAACATACAAAAATCTTTTTTTCTTCGTAGGTAATATTAGTTTAGACATAATCAGTGACATTAGCATGAACGTCATCGTCTCAGCCTGTATTCGTCCGTGCTGAACATAGGCCTGCCCTCTAGAGCGCCATTCATCTCGATCCACCTGCATCCATCGACTCAATACAAACCTCACACTCTGACCGCTACCAGAGCCAGGGATCAGCGGGGCTGCAGGTGACTAGGGGCCGCCTTTGTGTCTTGATCATTTTTTGAGGGGGTTTTACCATAGTGGCCCCGCTTCGCAGGCGGGTTGTTGGCTTCCGCAGTAGTTATTAAAATTAAAGTAATCGCCCTCATTATTCTGTAAGATGCACGTGACGTATGAGAATGTGACACGTAATACGTTGTGCCGATGCGCGGTAGACATGTGACATGGTGCATGTGTTGTAATATTTTTTATTGTATGTAATTCCAGTGTCGCCCGTGACTGGTGTACTGTCTGGTGATCGGCCATCATCACGACCCGGTTCCAAATTGACTGTAATTATGTCACAAGTTGTTATTCTTCCGCCTATTAACTCCATGCTGACCTTACACAAGCGCTATTCACTTGTACACACAACCACTACTGAATGTTATGCGAAACCATGCAAATCTCATCTTTACTGCTACGACATAAGATACACGGGTGTATAGCTTGATCTATTGTTGTAGTGTCTTTTTTTATACGTCGGACGCGTGCAAGCATACGTACCCACCTGATATAAAGCGGTTACCGTAGCCTATAAACGCTTGCAATACATTGAGTATCACTCACACGATGCCACCTCTGCTGCTAACACAGCAACTCCATACTGACTCACACGCAGGAACACGACAACCCTCTAGTAACTTGTTATTTGTCTGCGGTTTTATGTGAGGTGGAGGTAATTCTCCAGACGGGCTGCTTCGATGCGCCCTACTTCTCCTTTTACCAGACCTTTTTGTCTATATCGTTTTTATTTGAGTAAACTGATTTTTATATTCAACCTGTCGTAAAAGTCTTGCAATACAAAGAATATCGCTTGCACTTTACCACCCCTAATGTTAACACACAGCTCACCTCAGGAGCTTATTGGTAACTTTGCTCACTCGCAAAGCATAAATCGAAGTGTTACTTGGCAGCACTCTTCTGTGAGGTGGAGGTACTACCCCAGTGAAGCTGAAACGCAACTCCTTTCTGTAGCTTTCTGGTGACGTCACTCACTCGTAGGAACAGATCTTCAGGAAATTGTTTTAATTTTCTTATTGTACAAAAACAGGCACACTCTATATGAAACGGTCACCGTAACCTATGAACCGCGTGGCAAACGAGTCACCTGCTGCTGCACGCACCAAATCACCGGCTTCATGTTGTCTTTACACACTCGCAGGAATAACTGATATCTGAACAAGCCCACCTGATGAAAAGCACGTAGCCCATGAACACTGGTTACTAGATTATTGGTATGGTATGTAAATTGTATTGAAAGCCATATTCGAAAAGTTTTCACTCAGATTCCATACATTTTGATAACTTTTCGTTTCCGATTCGAATATGACTTTCCAAGGCAATGTCAATTGCCCCACAGATGTCATTACAAAAGCCTAATAATTTTCCACACATTCGCAATAGTCCCAATACGTGACGAGACCTGCTCAAGGGTATGTTGTTCCATGAATTTTCCCAGGAGCAGGTCACGGTGGGTCTACAATATTACATCAATCTTCACAAAGGGGCCTCTACGCGTTGGATCCATATCCCTACGCACGCCTGTCAAATGTCCGGGATTAAAACCTGTGAAATAAGAGGCATATCAATAATCCTCTGCCTGCCTCTCATTTGCCTCTCTTTGTGTGTTCTATCGATTTTACAACAGGTTGTTTATCTTAAAAAAATATGATGCCAACAGCTTTCTTCTACAACCGAACCGCTCGCCAATGGTGGGTAATACATCCTCATACACTAAAACCGGAATGGTTGCGTACTGTGCGGTTCCAGAGAAGTTTTCTTTCAGGAACTCTCAAGTTGTGAAATAAACTACCTGCTGAAGTTTTCCCAAAAGATTCTTCAAGAAAGGCGTTAATAAGTTTTCACAGTGTCGGCAATACAAGAGTGACACTCCTGATGTTGCAAATATCCATAGACTATTGTAGCTTACCATCAGGTAGGCCGCACGTTTGTTAGCCCCTTAGTGGTATAAAAAATCAGGCATATCGATACATTCTTACTAGATTTCCTATAACTAAGTCCTACATTCAAACAAAAGAGAAAACTAGGCAGCAGTCATCGTTCAAAATATCTCAGTAAATAACTACTCACTCTTTGCTTTGCGAAAAATATCAACGATCGTAACGTGATTCATGAATGAAGGTTACATGATGTCTCGAGTTTGTCACAAAGGGGCGAGGGCCGCGGGAGGCTGCGGTGACGTCACCCGGCACCAGCTCTGCGCCTGCGCAGCCAATCTCGCTGCTCCCATCCCACGTTCACTTTCTACTAGTACTAAAATAACCTATCCTTCGGACATATCTTGTAGTACCAAAAAGGCATTCTCGAGTGACTTTTGTCGCGTCGTTTACTAACCTTTGAGCCTTTATATTCCCGACTCCCACAAGCACCAAAATAGGTATATTCATGAGACATGACCTACATTGCAATAAAGCTGGTAGATAATGCACAATATATAATATGATTCAGTAACGTCAATCAGTCATATCTTTTTAAGACGTAGTGACGCTCGTTTTACTCTAAAAACTGTTGATATTGGCTGTATTCATTGACCAAAGCTACTACTGCGTATAGTCGGAGTTCTACCGGCTGCTCTAAAACGTCAGTCAGAATAATTGGCCGGTTGCCATTAGTCAACGTGACTCAAGCGTACACACGCACGATCCATTCTTCAATAGTACAGACAGCAATAAAAAAAACTGACTACGCTAATAAAAATAAGCCGCTAAGTGCGAGTCCGACTCGCACACCAAGGGATCCATAAAAAATATTTTCTCAAATTATATTCGCAATATTTTTATTTTTGTGATGTAACTACAAATTTACGGTTTTCAGATTTTTTCTACATGCCGAGAATGTTGCGCGAGGCTATTGAAATAAGAAAACACCCCAATTTCAATAGAGAAGATGGTTGGCAAGTACCACCTGCTTGGGATCCAGTCCTAAAAATAATCAAGTCACAAATCCAAAGATCTACTAAAAAATGTTCGGACACTGTGAGCGATTTTTGTGTGAATCGGAACATATATAATTAATCCATCCATGTCGGTAGATGTAACAATTGAATAACTAATGTAAGACAAATACCATCTTAGTCTTTCCTGCGACCACGGGGACGCTGCAAAGCGTTCGAAACGTCAGGTTTCAACAAAATAAATAAAACACGATACTTCCGTTAAAAATAGTTTAATTTCAATAAAATAACTTCTTCCTAGCGTCACCCCGTTACCTAATACCGGATTGGCGGGGTCTGTTATCTAAGCCTATGGGATTTCGCGAAGATACCGTTTTTTACGTAGAGCAACTACCGTCAGATCTCCACACTCTGAGAGAAAACCATGTTAAAAGGGGTTAATAGGGTAGTTCTAAACCTCGTCTTTACAAATGTAATTTCTTGGACTTGCGGATTTTTCTTTACCGCCGAGCAAGTGATGATTACAAATATGACTAGGTAAAGCCTAAAACACGACTACAACGAGGTACCATTAAGGTATGCATTTAGTTAGTGGTACTTCCACCGATATTCGAACCTGGGACCAGAGGGTATATAGGCCAATTCTTTAACCACTGGGCTATCACTACTCAGTTATTAAATATAAACTATTCAATAAGAAAAGTGAATTCTGTGTATTCGTTGAAGTCTACACCGAAATAAAACAACGATTAGAAATAATCGGCTTCAATGAAATCGATATCACTTTTATTATTAAATTTTTTGAATTGAATAACTTTTAACATGAAAGTTTTATCGAATCGTCGTGATGGTTATGGCACTATTATATGAAATAATAATCAAAATATGTTAATAAACATTTTCAGAACTTTTTAAACTAAATTTATAATTTTTTATTCTAATACATGATCTCGTAAAATAAAATTTAATTCCTATCGATGTATTATCTATACTCGGACATAAAAGTAAGTTAAAAATCCAATTTACCTGCAAATAAATACAATAAAAATTAGACTTAACCGTTTTCGAGAAACTTATGTACTGTAGCGCCCCCTGGCGATTAAAACTTAGCTAAGAACATGCTCAGGAACGAGACATAATACAAAACGAAAAACCGTTTTAAATTCGGCCTAGATATTTCCGAGAAAAACAGACACACACACAAACAGCTCTTACCCCAAACGCATGTATCGTCTCCGTTGCCGTTCGCGGGTAATAAATTGTAGACTCACAGTGTTCGACGGCGTGTATACATTCGACCTTAGATGTAATGTTGCATGATGACTTTTATATTCTCCTTATGTCTTCGTAATAGTAATGATTTCTGCAGTGTACTGTACGGCTGATGTGCGGCCGACCGTACGCCACTGTCGGTAAGGCGCGCACCGCATATTTCAACACAATTAACTGCTTGTAGATACTAGCGATTTTTTGCGAGCTCGTGTGAGAATACGCGGTTTCTCCGGAAAACTCAACACTGTGATGTGATGTTACCTTTCGCTCGATCCTACGGCACACAGAGAACAGTAAAAACAATCTGTGCCACTTCCCAATGACCTTTGTTGCAAGCAACTAGAAAACGCTTGTTGCCAACCGAACGCGTGGCAATAGAAAATCTTAGGTTTTCGCGATTGTTACACATTGAATTAAACATTGAATGTCTTCCTGCGACCACGGACGCTGCAAAGCGTTCGAAACGTCAGGTTCAACAAAATAAATAAAATACGCGATACTTCCGTTAAAAATTGTTTAATTCAACAAATAGAAAATCTCTCATCTCTTTAATAGTGTCTTCACCAATTCTATATACCACATATTCAGGAAGGGCGCATCAAAGCAATCTGACTAAAGAAGTAACTACACCTTACAAATTACAACTCTTTGGAGAATTGTTGTGTTCCTGCGAGTGAGTGAGGTACCGCTGGCTCACTGGAAGTAAGCATTTGAGAAGTTGCTGTATTATTAGCGAAGATGGCAGCATACGTCACTTTACTCATTGTATGGCAAGCATTCATAGACTACGTTAGCCGTTTTACCTTCCAACGTTATATATGTATTTGACCGCGTTATTTCAACAATTTGGGGAATATCTCCACCTTACTGAAAACCAAGCCAAATAATAAGGTTATTGTGTTCCTTTCAGTGAGTAACGTCATCAGGAAGAAGCTGTAAGGTGCTACGTCAGCAACTGGAGTGCCAATATTCGAATAAAACACTAGTGTTCTAAACAACTTACCTATCGCAACCGTCTCAGGACGATGACGTCTATTTCCATTCCAGGAAACGCCAGAATCATCAACAAATGTCGTCGATCTGCAGCAACGTTTGTTCCGGAGTCACCCCGAATAGAAGCTCGAGGTCAGGTCAAGTTGTCGAAGAATCTCTATATGAAACAGATCGTAGCTGCTCAAGGCAACGGCCCACTTCACTGGTTACCAGCTTGAGCCTATATTGTGACATCATGACTTGGTATAGCGAGGTATAAAATTACTTTAAAAACAGAGCTTTTCTACATTAGCATGTTCTAATGGTTATAAACTGAGTTGTGTTACGACGAAAAAATATGATGTACTTGGATTCTTTCTATAGTCGCTACACTTCTCGCCATAGGCATGCTTGACGTATTTACTTTTATATTATATATCATCGGAATAGTGCAGACTGGTTTTCTTCCGAGCACTTTCAGATTATGAAATATAACTGTAAAGATTTCCCATGAAACTACATGAAACATTCTAAGAAAGACCCGACAGAGATTTAAAAAACGTGAGCGTAAAACGCTCAATTGCTGCAAGGATTCATAAGCAATAGTGATTGCTTACTTTCTGGCACGATACACAGTTGTTTACTACTTTACTTTTATGTGTATTGTACATAAATTATCGCTATTATTTTAACACTAACATCGACATTGAACTTTGTGGTATCTACGGGGAGAAATTGGCAAAGCACCAAGCGCCAGAATTCCTCCCACCGACAGTTAAAAGTCGGTAGTACATAAATGTTTTAAGCAGAAACAAATAGCTATTGTAATATGAGTCAAAACACAACTGAGCTGCTATATCTTATGTACCACAAAGTAACTTTGTAAAGGAACGGAACAGCCCACCCTCACCCCGGAGACGGGGCCACGTGCGTCCCCCTGCATATTTTATGAATGAGCTTAGCAATTTTTTCAAAATTCTATACTTAGGGAGCAAAACAAAAAGGTTATTATAAAGTAATACTCCCGTAGAATATCGATGAGCTTTCTTACAGAGTTACAACATTTTCAGCTAAGAGTGAAATCATGGATTTGGCATAATATTTTTACGATTTAGTATGTGGTGTCACAAACAAAGATAACGAACAATGTTGAATAAAACTATGCAACTGATTGTACCTATACATGAAGTTGAACTTTGAATCACCTATGTATACCAATAAACTCTTTACAACCCGATTACTTTATATTACAATGAACCAATAAAGGAGACGTAATATGCAAATCAAAACGATACTTATCTAACGTTAATATATGACTGACTCAATACAATTGTATACGAAGAACAATAGATTATATTTGTTTAAAGTTACTGATCATATTATACTGTACCTATGATATATTCATTGATTTCGTTAATTACTATAATTAATATTTTTGTTTATTACCCAAGGCAGAGAATGCAGGGGTATGTATTTCGGACATTCCTTTATGTATCATAAACGTATGGTATGTAGGATTCTTAATAGTCTCATTAATGTAATCGAAGTCTCATATCAACTAAACGATTAGAGCGATTTCAATAAATAAGGTACCTACCATTAGAGTTCTATGCTTCATGAAATATCTAATGACGGTTGTGAGGCATATATAGGTGTAAGCAGACGGTCCTATAATATTTGTTTTTTTTTTTTGTAATCATTATATATAGTGTGAATAGATATCATACAAAACAACTCATCATAAAATTAAAAAATATATATATTTATGTACAAGCGACGTGATATGCAGAAGATATTTCCACTTCTTAATAGCAAATACCTACCTTACGTGCAAGCGTGCCTTTGAAAATGACTTGTAGTAGTAGATAAAGACGAGCTTATCTCTAAAGTAGATCTCTTCCAAGCAATATTCTTCTGTTGAGACCTGTTGAGACTTATATATAATACGTAGTAATGATTTGCGACTATAGATATTTTCAACCAAGTGCAAAAAATTGAAGATTCTATATATTCTAAGATATGAAGTGTAGCGAATTTTTTTTCCTATGATCTGTCTCAATACAGAGTATAGCCCGCGTGTTGCCGCCCCTGCTGCTAATACAGGAACCACAGGTTATTGGTAATCTCATTCACTCGCAGTAACACAAAAAACCTCCAGGGAGTTGTTATTTGGCTGCGCTTTTTTATAAATTCAAGGTACTTTCCCAGTCTGACTGATTTGATGCTCTCTTATAAAACCCCAGAACAAGACAAAGAAAGAGAAAGAGAGTTCATGCACACAAATGTTTCTCCTGGGAATCGAATCCACGACCGTTGGTGTTAAAGTAGCAATTGCTAACCTCTCAGGCACCAGACTCGTTGTTGGATAATTTAAGGTGACAAATCCGGCGTAGTTCACCTTTTGCTGAATGTTTTGACTATTTCAAAATTATTTGATGTTGTTTAAGATCAAATTATGATTGTTTTTTTTATGACTCATACTCTCACAGGAGTATGACTCATATAGGTGCCGTGGTAGGTATTTTGACGAAGAATTGATGAAGCATAGATGACTATAAAGAGTTACGTTACTGAATCATTTCAATAAAAAATCCTTCGTTTCTATACAATGTTGAAATGCAAATAATTATACGGTCCAGCTGATGCGAAGTGAATGATGTAGGAACCCTTGCAATACGATGAGTATAGCTCGCGCATTATCATCACCCTTTTTAACCACTGGTGTGAATGTGTGAATAGGTGTCAACTTCAATGAAATCCACGCCTATTTACACAGTTGTTTTAATATATCCAAACGTAAATAGTTTCGATGTTTCATTTTAAAAAAATATGGCAATCTAAATCATTCGATAACAAAACATCGTATTTATCTATCGATTAATCGCCGAGGATTTCTCTTTACATACCTCCCTATATTCAATTCGATGCTTCTATCTTCTAGTAAAACAAGTGCGTAGGTTCGCTTCAATATCGCATGTTGGCAACAGTAACACGCACGCAAAAACTTCAATAATAACTAGACACGTACAAACGCCGCTTCGTGTTAAACAATTCGATATGGTTTCACTTCTGATGACTATTATTGAAGTTTGTGGGTTCTTGATACTTTTACTTGGTCATTATTACGTGTAAATAAATAATAGACGGTAGAACAGTCGGCACAGCACAGACACAAGAGTTTCTGGCGAATTTGGTATTGTGCATTAATAGTAATTAGAAAGTGTAGATTTATTATTAATCTTTAAAGGGCAGGCAATCATTTTAAGGCAAGGCATTATATACTATTAGAAATGCTAGTAAATTAAAAAAAGAAAAACGAAATTAAAATACAAGTTTTCATTTAAAAATGTAACACGTGCCTTAGTGCCCGCAAGAATTCAATGGTATTTTTTTATCTACATCTTTTTATATTAGAATAGTCATGCAGACGTATCGAACGCACTTATCATTATCCCACTGTTTTATATCGGTGTGAAAAGAATCAGTGGGCACATTTTAGGCGCGAGTTTATGCACACGTTCACTATTTTATTATTACATTGGTTTTGGTACAAATTTTGCAATGAAACCTTTCTGACTTGTATGTATGAATTATGATTCCCGCAAAACTCTTTACCTTGGCTACATTGTTCGTTGATAACGTTATCCGTATCGTGTTGTCTCATACTAGCGTCATTATTTTAATCTGTCCACGATCTTTCATAATATTTAGGCTGTCCACATAGTCAGCAGCTGGTGCCAACCACCTTCGCCCGATTTTCAAGTATTTTTCAGAAACCCTAAATATTTATTTACTTATTATAGTACTACTACTAGATTTTGTAGGATATTCGTGTAGAATCTGGAATATAGATTATTATAAATTATCGTGTATTATTTTATTCTGAAATTAGTTAATTTCAAGAGAGGTAGGCATCATAGGCGCATCAAAGCAGCCCGTCTGGAGAAGTACCTCCACCTCACAGAAAACTGCAGCCAAATAACAACTCCCTAGTGGGTTGTTGTTCCTGCGTGTGAGTCAGGTCACCAGTAAGCTCCCAAGGAGTTGTGGTGAAAGCAGCAGAGGAGCATCGCAAGCGTTAATAGGCTAGGGTACCCACTTTACATCAGGTGGGCTGTATGCTTGTATACCTCCCGATGTAGTATAAAAAAAATTAAGTTTGTAGTATTTGCTCAGTGAACAGACAAATAATAATAAAAGTACTGCTTTATCATAGATCTGTATCAATACAAGAGACCAGCTTAATCACTATTGACATAAAGTAGGAACTCGGCTCTGTCACAATTTTATTATATGCACAGAAGAAGTAGCCCATGTGGAGAACGAGATAACTCCACCTTATTGAAGACCGCTAAATAACAATTCTCTGGATGGTTGTTAGATATCGTAGAGTGAGTAAAATTACCAGAAAAATAATTGGTAAGGAGTTGCATGTGTTAGCAACACAAATGGAAATGTGCTTATCATACTCCTTGTGTTGTAATCATTTATTGTATATGGTAATGTTTCACAGCAGGCAGACCGTGTGGTCCATTGTCGCCTATAAGTAGTAGTAAAAGAATAGAATTATTACACTTGATCTATAACCGTACCGTACACATTAACCCTTACGATGTGCAAAGTTTACTGGTGTTTAAACTTACAACCACTATAGTTAAAAACTTTAGCAGCGAACGACAAATCCACCTTCGTGATGAAAATATGATGGGTTGATTACACCATGATTACACAGTCCATCGGCTGTGAAATCAGTTTTTGGTTATTACAAACTCGATCGGCCGCCCGGTGAACTGTCAAACTGGATTTTCTCGCGATGACGCGACCATTTTATGTGTAACCACCGCCGTCTATTAACAAATTAATCTTCGTTTTCTTCTTCTTTCTTCGTTTCAGTAGAATCATTATTTTCCTATACTACTACTATACAGAAAATAAAGTAGTCCAGCTGGAGAACTACCTCCACCTCAAATAAAACCGCAGTCAAATAACTCCATGGAGAATCATTGTGTTCTTGCACTCGCAACTGAAGTTACTAGTGATCTTCAGAGAAGTTTCTTTGTTAACAGCAGGGCTGGCAACGCGCGACTGATAGCTCTTGTATTGCAAGGGCAAGTGTCAAGCTATTATCCCAGCCAAAGCAACTTTTCGGGAGCTTAGTGGTGAGGCCATTCAATCGCAGAATTGCAACAACCCTCCAGGCAGTCGTTATTAACTGCAATCTCATGTAAAGTGAAGAATCATTTAAAAATGATTCGCTGACTCTGAAACCATTCTCCGTTTATAGTTTAACCTGATCTAAATATTCTTAGTTACTAAAGACATATATTTATACATAACATTTATGATTTTATCACCTGGTATCACTATTGCTGCACCTCTATCTATACTTAACTCAAAAAAAGGTTGTTTGAAATTGTCAAAGTAAATTGGCAAGTTCCATTTCACATTTCAGTTCACGATATCCCAATGGAATAAATAAGAATTACCTTTATATGTACGTTACGGTGAAATTAAATTATCTAACGTCTATTAGCTTATGCTAATTCAATGTGTTGTTTATAGTAGCCGTTACTTCTGTTAACATCGGTTACAAAATCGGGCGCGGTCATGGCACGACGACCTTCTGCAACGGAAGCGGTGTGTCGATGGATGCCACTACGCTATCTCCATAAACAAAACCTCATGTATAAATAAGTAGGTATAATTTCGAAGAATAAATACTTTAGTACCAATTCCTGTGAAATAGAATCTGTAATAACAGAAATAAGTAATACAATAGAAGTCGCGCGTGTTTGCATAGCATATCGACCTTGTATACATATACGTTTTGACACTATGGATTTATTTTAACATCAAGGGGCAAACAAGCATAATCATAGCATGTCAGTAATCTATTGCCAACCTTTTACGACATATAATATATTTAATCTAAAATTATTATTATTCCTCCTAAAGATATATGGAAATATAAATTAGGTACTAACTGTGCCCGTGACCTGTGGTCATCCGCTTGATCTACGGGACATCCAGCTAATATAAATGTGAAAGTATGGATGTTTGTTCCGTTTTCACGCCTCAACGGCTAAACGGAGTTGGATGAAATTTGGTAGGTAGACAGATGAGGTACTGGCTTAACTGTGGGATTAACTCATAAGGTACTTATAATCCCGTCGGATAGTTTGGATGTTAGATGTTGTCTTAGGTTTTCGCGATTGTTACACATTGAAATTAAACTATTTTTAACGGAAGTATCGCGTGTTTTATTTATTTTGTTTGAACGCTTTGCAGCGTCCGTGGTCGCAGGAAAGACTGTCTTTCCTGCGACCACGGACGCTGCAAAGCGTTCGAAACGTCAGGTTTGGTAGTCAGGCCGGATTCATCATGTAGAGGTGAGATTTGCTTAATTAACATTGTAAATGAATAACATGGTAACATAGTAAAGCTGTGTACTATACAACGATCACTTCTCAAATTCACTTCTACAGTAATCACCACATACGCAAATAAGCGATGTTTGAGAATGAGAATGAGCTCATGGATATCCTTGTGCGTTCACTTTTATCTAAGGTTTTAGGGCTCGCATGTGTGAAACACAATGACTCTTTTTATGAAAATGAGGTCATTATACCTACTTGCGTTTAGATAAGAATAAGTACATACTATTTAATAGCATATACCTACTGTCTGTGTATACCTGTCAGGTTATCAAGGAGCAGATGTGCATGTAAGTTAATACCTACCTATCAATCAAGCTAACAAAATATAAATCTTCATTGTTGACATACGTGCTAAGTACTTTTTAAATTTAAGCAAAAATGTATAACAATTTCTTTTCTTCTTTATCTTTTTTCGCCTATTGATAGACCACCACACCACACCACAGCCACCCATAGTCATCAGGAACACCATTATCTTGGATGATATCATAAGACATTTCTTTGTTTTCCCCCTAAATTGTTTTGTCCCTCAGGTGAATATCGCACGAATTACAGGACGAGATAGAATTGGTACTAGACTAGTCATCCCAGTTTAGTAGGTATTGCACAGAGAGAAGAAGGGCTCAGCGAGAGGTTGTACCATTCGCTGCCCATTTTGATGTATCTCGTATAGGTTAGGCATAGCAAAATCCATCTTCCACTCGTAGAAGACCACAGCGAAACAATAGCTACGGGAGGATTGTTGTGTTCCTGTTCGTAAAGGTATAAGAACTTATAGAGAAGTCGTCGTGTAGATAACGAAGGAATCGGGAGCATTGCTATGACCCTGAGTAGAATATAAACTGGGGCACATTTTTGAGCGTCGCGGGAAGATATTTGATATCGCCATCTTCAGTCAACGTCAGGGCGCGTGGATCATGGCCACGATGCACGCAAGTGACAAATAACAGATCATAAAGTTTTATCCCTCTGTGGAATTAGTGGTTTCAGGAGAAGTAAGCGTTACCACCTCGAGTTACTTACACCTCGGATCCCTAGCTCCGGGAGATCTGCTTATAAACTTGCTCTAGCCCATGCTTTGGCCTTCTTCAAGAATACCAGATATCGAGAACCATTCGAG
Source organism: Pyralis farinalis (assembly GCA_947507595.1). Lineage (NCBI taxonomy): Eukaryota > Metazoa > Arthropoda > Insecta > Lepidoptera > Pyralidae > Pyralis > Pyralis farinalis. The sequence continues at coordinate 19,339,613 of OX382259.1, read as the reverse complement.
CCTCTGTTGGACCTTTTCCTGATTTCACATCCTGATGTACTTGACATGCAATGGATCTGCGGATCAGTCTCGAGAGCGTGACTACTTCGACTTTTGACGAGACATGTGTCCTGTGCTAGATCCGAACCACCCCAGTCTGCCAAGTGGTGTAACGTGCATGCACTATTTATCAGTGTAAATTCGTAGGCAGAGTTGGTGAACGACTTGCGAAAAATTCTTCTGGTAGCGATAGTTTCTGGCCGCTCGCTAAAGTAGCCCAGAGAATTTTTAATTAGCTATCTTTGACACTGCTATGAAAACCGAATAGCCTATAACGCTAAAGAGAAAGCCGATTACCACCCGAAATTCAGTTAGATTATTTCTCTCGTAACTAATTTCAGTTACGAGAGAAATAGACTAACTAAATTTTGATGGCGATGCTGGGCTGGGATGACCTACCGTCTTGTGCGATTATTCTATGCCGGAAATCTTAACAATATAGCATTTTTTTTAACGACTAACCAGTGGAATAACGTCATACAGGCAGTACTGAAAGACTGGCCAAAGAAGCCGTACATATAGTACGAAACAATTCTGAAAAATGTTATACGAGGAAAGATAGAACGAAAGTAAGCCGGGGGCAGATAGACATATTATGATAAAGTACCAAATAAAGTAGAAATTGGATGGCCTGCTATACAAGTAGATTCAAAACAAGGCACACAACAGACGAGAATGCAGGCAGAGCGACGAGCTTAATAAAATAAGTATTATAATATTACTGTTTCGTTATACTTAGTTCTGATGCAATAGCGAAACGGAAGTTGCCCAGAACCTGTTCACCACGTGGTACCATTTCACGCCGAGGGCTACCAACAAACAATGCAAGTCTCTCATATTGTTATTGTGTCGACCCGACCGCTCGGAAGCAAAGCACGTGTTGCTCATCCCACCCGCCAACTAAAGTGTCATTCACACGAACTTGCTGCTTATTTTATTCACTTTAAAAGTCATTATTACATAAATGGTGCAAATCTAACGCATAATAGTAAAAATAAAAACATTATACCTATATCTACCTTATGAACACACTTATAACAAACAAGCCCGTTTTACTTTTAAAAAAAATGTTAAGGAAGCCGCAGGCCCATTATGAAAGACACCATTCAAAATGCAAAAGACGTCCTCTTTTGAATAGCTTCATAAATTAAAGTATGTGAAAAGTATTTGGAGAACATATTTCTGTATCACATAGCACTATATTGGGAAACTTGTTTTGAAGTTCTGTGATCCGAGTGGTTGATTTCATAGAAACATAATAATCTTGCAACTAATGGTTAAAACAAGCAAGACGTATATTTATGTTTGCAGTAAGATATCCTGACAAAACATATTAGGGAACCAGATTTATGTCACTAAAAAAAGTATTTAACAAGATAAAGATAGGTAGTCGTTAAAAAATAAGCTGGCAACAAGGCGACCGATGTAAATGACCTGAAAATATGTTTGTTACTTCTATATTGCGTAATACGGCTTCACTCCTGTTGTTTTATGTTGAAGGTGAAGCGTTTTAAACTAACTTCTACTAGCGGCTTCGCCTGCGTGGGAATCCCATATCCCTATGTTCTATTAGGAAGAAAAGTCTAGAAATCCACGACAATAAAATAACTCACATATAAAAACTTACATGTTACACAAAAATGTCTTTACAAATAAGTCCCTTTCTCATACCAACAGTTAGCGTCAACCTTGTGTACAGTAAGCAATGGTGTCGTGACATGACCCAACCTTACCCTAAGTAATCTAAGTGACATCAGAGACAAATACAGCGACGGAATGGCATGTCTAATTAATCCATCGCGCTATGTTAGGTGCAAGCAATGCAACTCAAGGTGCACTTTGCGCAACTAACGTAGTCGAAGCGTAACAGACAGGCTTACCCACTATCAAATAGGCTATTGCTTTTTTCTCCGATGAAATTGTACGTACTTATAACTGTTAAAACAATAGAGCGTAGGAACTATAATTGATACTTGCTGTTCCAAGTTACACTAGGCCGCAAGCAACATTGTTGAGTGTAGTACTGTAACCACATAGGTTAAAATTGTAGACAACTGTTGTCTCTACTTACATCTAAAGTCAAGGTAAAAATAATGTCATGAACCTAGAAATATGCCTGCCTAGAATGACGCGGTCGAACCATGTTAGGAGCGTCAAGGCAGTCCCTGCCTACGTTTTCTATAATGCAACACTACACCTGAAACTCGGCTACATAACATGATGTGTCACCAAATAGTAAATATTTCTATCTATAAGTTTACGCCAAGTCCTTTGCGCGGTAGACAGAGAGAACCGAAGGTCACATGACTTGTTTGTTATACACCTCACTTACTTCTTTAACATGCATAGGTCTTTACAGGCCGCATGGTTTCTATCACTTTTGACACAAACCTTCTGATAACACCCGGTCTATTTGTAATTGCAACTAGTAAATATTTGATAAAACTATTTATAGATACGAGCCATAAATAATAGTTAACCATTTTCAGTAGTCTTATTTCACGGTGCAGTAAATGGCCAATAATATATTTGTCGAAAACTTCTGTAGCAAGTGTTGCTCAAATTCATTACAAACAGTTTTGAAACGGTCATAACTTTTCCACGTAACAGTGCAAACGTGAGGTAATTAGAAGGTAAACTGTATGAATACGTTAGGCGTTGCATGCAAACTACGAGTACCTACCTATACATTGTAAAATTTAGTCAATTCTTCCGCTGTCCTTCAAATTTTAAAGTTTAAAACTGCAGATTATACTCAAGGTATAATACTAAGGCTATATCTGTCTATATCTTCACGCCAAATTCCCTGCGGGGTTAGCAGAGAGGGCAGAGCGTCATATAACTCAGTCCTTACACACCTCTCTGGGTTCTAATCGAAGCTACAATAATTATGTTCCTTGTGAATGTTCTGTTATAAACGTTCCAATGCTTAAAACATCTATTCAAAGTATATAAACAATTTTAGTGGTACATACCTAACCTGCAGCCACTTTCTCGTGACATAGTTATATATTTGAATGTGTATGTATGTATGCAAAATTTTCATATATTATTTATTATATTCACATCTGCCGTACCCAAGTTCGTTACTGTAAGGTCGTCTATAGAATAGCTTTCAGTAATAAGGTCGCATTTTTACATTAGGTATTACGCAAAATCAATAACTACTTTTGTCAAAATCAGTGTCATTTTAATAGATATTAATAGCAAGGAATTTGGCGTGAAATTAAACATGGATATATCTCGGAAACAGCTCTATGAAACTGCATTAAATAAGGTGCTGCTTTTCAAATTTATCTATAGGTGACTTTTCTGGAAAAAGTGGAATTATAAAAAAAAACATATTCGCCATTTCTAATTATTTTTTATACAATGTCGGGCGGTATTCAAGCATACGGCTCACCTGATGTAAAGCGATTACCATAGCTTATGAACGCGTACAGCACATTAAGTAACATAGCTACTCTTTAGGAGGTTATTGGCTACCTCACTCACTCGCAGAAACACTACAATCCTCCAGCGAGTTCTTATTTAACTGAGGTTTTCTATGAGGTGAAGGTAGTTCCTAAAAGGACCGTTTAGATACGCCCTACCTCACTTAAAAAATTATGAATACCGGCCGTATTAGATATTATGAAAGTAGTTTAATATTTTTATATTTATAAAATACGCTTGCAGATGAAAGCTGCTATTTGATGTTAATGTAGAGCCATTCAATTTAATAACGTCGCTGCACCCGCATCGAGTGTTTCGATGAGAACGCTACAGCCATGGGAACATAGGAGGGGGCACCGGCCATTGATGTCGACGTATGCAATCCGTGCAAACAACAGCATTATTAGTTATTACAATCATTACTCTCGCAACGTATGTACTATTCACTCCACAGAGCCACCCTTTAAACATCTATTGGGTATTTAACAACATTTTTGTACGAGTCTTTGTCTTTTTAAGTGGATCGTTGTTACTTTTATTCAACCTTCGTCGTTGCGTCAATGTTTACAGTCTGACGTTTTTAACGTTTTAATACCCCTTTCATAATTATTTCCCAATATAATATGGAACGGACGTGCAGCGTAGTATCAAGTAGTATTTATAGCTGCCACACGCAGAAGCGCGAGGTGCGCGGGAGACGACTCAACGATTCTATTCCAAGCGAGACCTTGTATGCCCACAGATTGCAAATGTTTCCACCACAGAGGATTACAAGGACAGTAGTTGGCCCTAGAGTATTTTGTTTCTACTTTGAAGTCATCAAGAAAGTCTGTCAAATACAAATATATATAATAACCATGTTCCACGAACACAATATATAAAGGATAATTTCTTAGTTTAAATCTTGATATATCTTTTGATGTAACTATTACAGATGGTGGTTTTATTTTTTTACTTGTTTCGTTTTCAAGTTTTGATCAAAACAGAATTGTCTGATAACAACTCTTGATACGTGGACTTCAGTTAAAAAAATAAATGTTTTAGCTAACAATGTTAATAATAAAATATTTAACGTTAATATTTTGATTGACAGTCGGAAAATAATATCGAAATATAGATCCATGTTGGAAAAGTCACATTAATATTGAATTATGTATATGTATGTACGTATGTGCACTACTACATGGTTGTATAAAAATGAGTCTTTATACAAACTATCATTGTCTATACTAACCTAAATGTGTGTACATGTAAGAAAGGCCCTCTGATAGTAAGCAGCAAGTGTTCAAATACGTGAAATAATACGAGTTTAGCCCAATCGACGACGTAAGTGCTGCCATTGTAAAAGCGCTTCTAGTGGTCATTAAATTAACAGTTTACGCTGGAACCAAGGCAATTTTGTGTTATCGCTGTTCAGTCACTTTACAAAATTACTGACGATAATGCCTATTATGGATTTGTTACAGAGTTTACTATGAGTAAAGACTACACTCGTACATAACAAAGAGCGACAAACTTACATAGTGACTAATATGGATATTGATTTAAATCTCTTTCGAGCTAGCGTCACACACGAACAAGAAGCGAACAAAGAGTAGGGAGTTAGTCGTTAAATGGTAATAAAACATCACCTACGTGTTTTGTCGGGCCATCCATTATGTGCGTTAAATGACGATGAACCATATTACACAGCTGCACAAATTACACATGTATTCACTGTATTAGGAGATTACGAGCAGACACGTAGGCCGAGCTCCTTTACCCCAGGAAGTACTAAATCGAAATATTTGCGTAAAACCGAACGCGACAAGATATTTACACGACTAAGTGAAAATGAAATTTAAATAGAGTTATAAAACCAATTATGTACTGACAAAAGCAGTAAACTAAAAGGTCATCATTTGAGAGTTGATGTACATCAACCTAATGACACACAGGGAAGTAACATGCCATTAGATCACCCTGTCGTCAATGTCCGGGCGAATTAGCTACATCTGGGCCAGTAACGGCACCTAAACAGTAGTAGCGCATAAAACAACTGAGCAATTGAATGACCTTAAACTCAACGCACAACAAACCGCAGTTTCACCCTACGGAATACTGCCAATTTCGACAAACTACATTTGTACTTTGCCGTATCTCAATCGTGTAATTTATCTTATCACATAGCACTTCTTCGGAAAATCTCGCGAGAACACTAACAAGCCAAACGGCATCAGTATCTTGCTTTTGTGGGTAAAATAACGTTACACCGAGTTGTCAGTACGAAGTTTATTTATTATGGCAGTTCAGAGGTCGCGCAGCGGACCGTGCCGTGACGTGGCGTATGCGAGTGTACCCATTTTAATCCTCGTTTTCATAACGCCATACATGGAAATTGAGCCAGCGTGCGCTTGATTGACACCTGATATTTCCTAATTCCTTAAATGTAGTGATTTATGTGATGAAATTTACAATAAACGCAGATGCAAATCAGTAATTTGCTTTTCTCTTGAACCATAATACTATTCAAATGCTTTACTGAAAATTGTTTAGAAAGCGATACAAATAGCGACAAAATATTTTACAAACTTTTGACAGTTTTGCAGCATCTACTATAATTTATAATCGGGACTGGAGAAAATCGAGTTCTGCATGAGATCATTCATTCCAATAGTGAGTGCTAGTAGTCGAGTATCGCAGAAATCGAGGATGGTTGCGTCGTAAACAGTGCCGTTACGCTCCAACAGGTACCGCCGTTTACCAGCACGCGCCCAACCGACCACTACCACACGCCGACTGTTCCAAGGAGACAGTCCCGTTACACCCACAATAATATTCGGCCCAATAAACACCTCCATTGGCAAAACGATTGGCAATTGACGATATAATTACGAAAATAGGAGTTCGTGTTTAAGTTCTGAGCAATCGTCATCAGTTTACTGATAGAGACATTAGAGCTCTACCGACTGAGCTAAATAATTATACGATTTTAGGAATTCATAACTCAGATCAACTGACGTCGGTTTAGCTAAAGATGATTAAATTTTAGAACAGATTAAATTTTGAAATTCGAAATCAATTTCATGTTAGTCTATCGTCAAGTCGGTAGAGCTTCAGAGGTCCCGAACAAAGCGGCTACTGAAGACGATTATCACGAACCCAAAAAAAGTGGTAGGATTCAGTATACATTACTATACCACTTTAGGGGAAGGTTTGTTGTAGTTGTTCCAAAATCGAAATGAAAATTTTGTAGATACAATAATATTTCAAGGCCACCTGAGTCAGTCTATGCTTATTATAAGGACGATAGATATATGTACATAGATGGATACATACGTGGGCGTACGCATGCCCGTAGGTAAGTAAACAAAATGCTTCACAAATTTTTCTCCCAAACTGCTAAAAGACAGTGGAGGTGATTTTTTGTAGCAAGATTTTTAGCTAAAATCTGATAAATCTTTGTAACTTGTCAATAGGCGAAATGCCTAATTTGGATTTAAATGAGATAAAAAAATACATGACGCATATAAGCCTAGAATATTTATATCCATTTTAGGTAGGCCGTTTTTGACATCTTTTTTATAACAACGTGATATAATACAGGTACACTTAAACCAAAGATTAAGGTAGGCAAGAGAAATGATAAATTGAATAGTTGAAGTCTCTTTTTTATTATTTTGTCATGAAGCCTTATTAGAGAAAGTTTTAGTTCAATATGTCAAAATTATTCAATTTAGTTATTGTGATACTACGATGCTATTTAAAATCTGTATTGAGTTTGAGGGACAATAAGAATATAATATGGTATAAATTTTAAATTCCTATATATTGTAAATTGATTTACAAAACATTTTCAGTATTCAAATACACTAAGACATAATTTTTACAAGCTTTTATTTGCAGTCACTTGTTCTAGTGTCCATAATTAAAACTTCCATTTTTAATACCCACATAAATGTCGACGTTGCACAAGAAATGATATTCTTGATGTTGTTGGTATCCTCAACTAATAACAGCCTAGTTAGCTTTTTACCATCTTAGTAGTGAAACAGCTGAAAATGTACATATGTATGGTGGAAGGTCATATTCAAATGACAGTGCAATATTAATATGTCATGAAATGAAAACTGAAGCTATCCAGAAAGACCATAGTCTCATGAGGTTCTTCAAAAAAGGGGCGAAGAGATACATGAGTGATGCACCTGGTGCAGTTCAAAGTTACATTGTTGAACTTCATATAAAAAAATTGAGAAGGTGCGATGACAGTGTCAGGAGATGCCCGTATTGGTCTAACAAACCAACTACCAAGATTAATCCATTTTGATTTGATTTCCTTTGTTTGGTTGTTATCATCAACTGGAAACCATCATACCCAGGAGCTTGATAATTCTTCGTCAGCTCCTGGGTACTACAAGAAAGTGGCCACTGGATCTTTCCAGTGAAATCTACATTCATTCCATTCTACTTATTTTCTTGAACACATACGTCAAGGTTCCTTGGCAAAACCACAGCATGGACTTCATTCTACAACTTAAGAGTTCTCTGAAGAAAACTTCTCTGGAATAGCACAGTACACCACCAGTATTTAAATTCCATGGTAATTGTTACATAATTTTCATTACATTATTTATACCATATAATATTATAATTATAATATAATATCTATGCAGCAGAGTAAAATTTGTAGTATTTTTATGAAATAGTAATGCAGACTAGTTTCAAATACTGAAATGAAAACAATGATTATTTAAACTGTGGTTGCTGCATGAAATTAGAAGCCAAATATCAGCAGCTGGCCCAATAAACTCTTAATGTTTGAAATTGACATTGAAAACATGAAACCCAAAGTCCCCAGTATCTAACAGCCTGTTATGAGCTCTTAAAACTGAATGTTATCCCAAAATTTGAAATTGATATGAAATTTTCCAAAAGCATTGCTTCTAGGCCCTGGTTCGAATACTGGTTTGAATGTACCACTAAATATGTGGTTGGATTTACATACATTTAAACACTTACAACTACAATTAAAACTTGCTCAATGATGAAAGAAAGCCTAGTGAGGACACCTGCACATCCAAGAAAATATATTTCAAAAGATGTGTGAACTAACAAAAGGTCTGGTTTTCCCTTGGGATTGTGGAAGACTGATAGCAGTCACTCCATATCAAAATCAGTGTCTTCGCCAAACCCTACGGTAGACCATTACTGTCCAGATTAGGAAACGGAATAACACTAGGAAGACATTTAGAAAAAAGCCGCCAAGTGCGAGTCCGACTCGTGCACAGAGGGTTTCATAAAAAATATTTTCATAAAAAAATCTGAGGTAACTACAAATTTACGGTTATTATATTTTTTCTTTTACTTGTTTCACATGATATTTCTTCTTCTTAGACTTCTTATCAATTTTTATGATTCTAGATCAATGGGAAATACCCTATATGTTTTGATTCCCTTGCGAGTGTCAAAATATGCACCTAAACAAGGCATATACAGAAATCTTTTGATTGTGTTGACTTAGAAGTTTGATTTTTTCACTGCTCAAAGGGATTGCAAAAATATGCACCTAAACAAGGCATAAACAGAAATCGTTTGATTGTGTTGACTTAGAAGTTTGATTTTTTCACTGCTCAAAGGGATTGCAAACCTGAGTTCCACCTGAGAAAAAGGGTCTTGACAAATGGACAGCAAAGTGATCCTACAAGGGCTCCGATTTTCATTTTGAACGCTAAAAATTACTATTAGAAAAATAAACAAACATTATTTAATAAAAATTGATAAAAATAAGAAACAATGTGCATCCAATGCCTCTATTCCGTAAGTAGTTACTGTAAGGTGTGATAAAATACTAGGAAATATGATTTGGATATTGAAGGAAAGTTATTGTGAGGTTTACAGTTCTGAACATGTTTATAATTCACATTTTCATACAACTTCGAGTAGGTAAATGATATTTCTTCTATAGAAATTCGAAAACTCCGAACTTTAAAAAAAAAACAAGTCATTTAACAGCTGTTGATGGAGTATAAAACTTTCAATGTGCAATATCTGATTCATGGTTAACAGGTCATTTAACACATGTGTTAATATGTATTCTATACAGTGTTATACATACCCATGATTTGATTATTAATATTAAAAAGCATAAACTTTTTATTGACTTTGGTTCAAGAGTATATTTTGTATACATGCTTATTCTCCTGTATTTCATACCTAACTACTGAGCAATGACTCTTATCCCTACATATTTCTGTACAATATAATAAAATTGACTAATGCTGCTAGATCTAGACAATATCTGTTTGATGATAAAAAATCTGAAATTGAATTTAAAATGTAATTGACTTGGTATTTTAAATCCAATTTCAGATTTTTGCCTATTAGTATGTCTTTTGGAAAGATCACATTTTAAAATATACAGTTGATTTCAATTCTAGAAATTATAGGTAATACAAGTTACTAGTTTACTTAATAGGGTCCTACCTAGACTTCTCCACAACAGTGCACAACTATTACCTATATTCACCACCAAGCTACACTGAATCAGATATCCATGGGAATTCAAAGTTTGATTAGTCTGGGAATAGCAATAGCATAGCTAGTGAACCTTGTTTAAGCCATTACCAACTTGAATATATTGTTTACAAACAGGAAGAAAAAAGAAAAAGTGTAATAATGAAGAGTGTTTGTTACCTTAGTGTCCGAGGAATAAAACTGCACTTGTTAATCTCCCACTTAAAACTTTTATTATAGATATTTTGTTATATGTATTATCACAAATCCTGGTAGACTTTTAAAACACAATCACGCAACTGACAAATCTTACTGTATTTCCTTGATTACTGATTTCTCATATAAACATAATTTACACAATAAAACACAGTCTGCAACCTGACTCAGGTGTAACCCTTACATCGCACTCCACTCTACACAATTAAGTTTATTGCATATTGTTTGGATGGCTTTTAATTCTCTACACCTTCCATGTCCTCCATCATTAATCTCATGAAATTATATACAAAGTTGACTAACATTACTTTACAATACATGTTCTGTTCCCTAGATGCAGCATTTGCTTGCACCACAGTTTATGATGAATTAAATCAAGCTTATCATGATGTTTTTTGCAGTATGTATGCTCCCCAATAAGGATAGTTTGCTCATTTAAATATGATTATGGTTACTGCGGGAGTATCTACCAGTACTAAAGTATGAAAATATAAGATAAAGCACCTCGATTGGACAATGGTATGTATCAAAGATATTATCATGATATGACGCGCACCGCGGCCGCCGAACGCGCGGCGGTCGGGGCCGGCGCGCCGCCGCCGCGCTCCTAGCTGGAGGCGGCCGGCCGTCGAGCAGAGGCAGGCGGGCTCCCGCCTCGCCCTTGCAGTCTTACGAGAAATAAATGCCACATTACACTCTAGATATTAAAGCACTGTACAACAACAATAAGTTTTCTTTTCCTTTTCAGGACTAACGTTCATTTCGCGCACAATTTCGGCGAACATCTCGTTGACGTTGGTGCGACTCTTGGCAGAAGCCTCCACGAACGGGCAGCCCCACATCTGCGCGAGCGCCGCGCCCTCCGCCTGGGACACCTCTCGTTGATGGTCCAAGTCTGCCTTATTTCCCACTAGCAAGATGGGAACGCGCTCAGACCCTTTTACGCGCGTTATCAATTCCTTCATGGGTTTTATATCTTGAAAGGTTTGGTGATTCGTTAATGAATATACTACAACGAACCCTTGGCCGTTTTTTATATACAAATCCCGCATCGAAGCAAATTGTTCCGTGCCGGCAGTATCCAATATTTCTAAAACACATGGCGAATTGTCCACTTCTATTTCTTTTCTATAGAAATCCTCTATCGTGGGGTCATATTTTTCCATAAAACATCCGGACACAAACTGCACTGTTAGAGCACTCTTTCCGACCCCACCCGAGCCCAGCACGACCACTTTGAATTCGCGCATTATTGTATTCTGTAAACCACACTAGCCAGTGTTCCACGCAACGTTTTAGAAACGTATTCTCACTGTGTGCTATAAAAATGTCATTGCTATGTCGGTTTATGACTCACACGGATGCGACCACTGAGGAACGTTCACATAAACCAATCTAATTGATAAACAGCGACGCCATTTTAGTTTGAAGAGTGGCAAAACAACTTAGATAGCATGGTGGTACTGCTACTCACTTTGAAGTACAAACGCGGAAGCAAACATCTAACCAACTGAATTGCTCCCTGCTGAAATCGGTCGGCAGACTCGACAACAGCAGCAGGTTGGTCAATGCACTTTATTGCAATGGTTTTGATTGGTGAATGGAAAGAGATACGAACCGGATACCGGTGTTGCCAGAGGCTGACATTATAATTAACCTAGCCTAGCTTAATACATATTTAAATAAAAATTGGTTTTCGAATTACAATCTACATAATTTCTGTGAGTCTCAGTATACTGTAGACATATCTGCAAATTATATAAATGTTGATATACAACACATTAATCCTAAACGAACTAAATGTTTGAAGGAAGATGCAGTTTACTTATGAAACATTAGGTTAATTCGAATATATCTGTACAGAGGTGTAATTGATATACAAAACAACTAGATATATAATTTGAAAATAACTAATAACCCTAATGTTATTTTTTCATGATGTTAGGTTAGGTTTTTAATAATTTTGTAGGACCTCATGCGTTGATATTTGAATAAGATAAAAAAATCAAATATTGTATATAGTTTTGCATCTTGGGGGTTACTAACACGACTTAATGCAAAATGGAAAACTAAGACTGCTTTTATAAATGTATTTAAGTCACCTCAGTAATAACTCACAGATTTTCTATAGCAAATAGTGTGAAGTAGTTAATACAAGTAAGATATCTTAATACTTTACCAATAGTATCTTCCCATTATTAAGGTACTTCTACTAGCACTGGTAACTTTCGGCCGGATATGTTATTTTCTAGATTGCCAACACTGATTTAGTGTTGGCAATCTAGAAAATGACATTTCGTTCTGAAATAATAGAATAAAAATAACCGTTCCCTAGCTAAGAGTATCACTCGTTAACGTTTCAAAACTATTTTCGGCATTGATAATCTTTGATTAGGTACACTGGAACATAGAAATAGGTATAGAGACGAATAAATACCTAAAATTGACAAACTCGTAAGGGACGGCAACTAAGTACAATTAATACCAAGGTTACCAGACTGTGTAAAATTTACATAACTAATGACAATTTCTGGCAATTTTAAATTTACACTGCACCGAGATAACTGTTTACCATGTGAAATTTGCATATTGTGATATTAGCATTGTAAAAAAACAAGAATAAGTCGAAACAGCCATTTTTATACACAAAGTAATGAATGATAAATGAATCTATCGATATGCAGTATTGATATATTAATTAATTGTGCGTCAGTTTAGTAAAAATCTATGAAATCAATGGAGTAAAGATTGAATGATTGGTCAGCCTAGCAGAGTTATATAAATGTATACACTTTATTTTGCATTCTTAAACACGTATTTATATTTCAGTTACAAGAGGCGACATGGTACTATATATAGATAGTTAAAAAAGATGAGATAAAAGATAAAAACCCTTTATTATTTACCATTTGTAAAAAAAAAATCGTGCCTGACAGTCATATAAACACTACATATGTACTTACATTTTTTATTTATTAAATGTTTCGATACTGCCCATTCTCAGTAAATTTTTTGAAAAACGAATGCTTAGCCAGTTGCTCAGACATTTCAATACACATAATTTGTTTCATAGGAAACAGTTCGGATTTACGAGAGGTTGTTCAACTATAGACGCAGGGTTTCATTTGCTTAAAAGTATATTCGCGGCATAGGAAGGTTCGCAAGATGCCTTGGGAATTTTCTGTGATCTGTCTAAAGCGTTTGACTGCGTGCACCATGACACTCTTGTCAGAAAATTACACCACTACGGTATCAGGAACAAGGCTCTCGAACTTCTGTCTTCTTATCTGGGCAATAGGATACAGAAGGTCGATGTTAATGGTAAAAGATCTTCGGGGTCCCCTGTAGTTATGGGAGTCCAACAAGGGTTAATTCTAGGTCCATTCTTATTTTTAGTATATATAAATGACTTACCTTGTTATGTAAGGGATAAACATGAGATTGTATTGTTTGCGGATGATGCCTATTTGACATTCAAAATTAATAGACGGTTAGGTAATTATGACGAAGTTAACGATGTTCTCTCTAAAGTTATTCATTGGTTTAGTGTTAATAATCTGCTTTTAAATGATAAAAAGACTAAAGTAATTAAGTTCTCAACACCTAATGTAAGACAGGTGGCTACCAATGTACATGTTAATGGAACTAATTTAGCTCCAGTGGAGACAACTGTGTTCTTGGGTATAACAATTGATTCCAGACTACAATGGGGCCCACAAATTGAAAAATTATCAGGAAAAGTAAGTTCTGCAGCCTAAGCACTGAAAACTATTAGACGGCTCACTGATGTTGATGAGGCTAGAATAGTTTATTTCAGCTACTTTCATAGTATTATGTCATATGGAATTCTTCTTTGGGGTAACTCGTGGACCTTAACACCATCTTTTTATTGCAAAAGAGAGCCATAAGAGCTATCTACAAACTTGGTCCCCTAGAGAGCCTTCGAGAAAATTCAAAGAAATAAATATTTTAAGTCTCATCGCAATAAATCTATGAAAATCTTTTGTATGTCCATAAAAACATAGACTCATTTTGTAAAAAGAGTGATACTCATAGCATAAATACTAGATATAAGCATAATCTTGTGTTACATGCAAGCCGTCTCCACAAAATAAGTAATTCTTTTATGGGGCTATGTATACGGTTCTATAACAAATTTCCCAGCAATATAAGAGAATTGTCAATAAACAAATTAGCCAAATAGTGTAGCAGGGCATATTATAAAGTATCTGACTATATTAATGATAAAAATGCCTGGGAGTGAGTCGATCCAATTATAATGTAATTAATAAATTATGTAAATTTGTTTGGATACCAAAAGTGGGATGCCTGAGTTTTTTGGTAGGATTTTTATCAGTGCTCACCTAGTCATAAACTGCACGGTAGGGAAAAAAATTGTGACAATTCCAAACAAATGTAGCCATTTTTACGGAATAGAAAGATTTTGTCTTTGACTTTGAACCAAGTGGTCGCCAAACATTAGTTCTACACCTCTCCTAGGAGGATAGACACATATTTCTAGATTGCAATATAACTGCTGTTTGCTTTTATGTGTTGTAACAATTTAGACATTTCACGCCCAAAATCACAACCGCATATTTGCAATTATCTTTTATCTGATCTGATCTTTTAGCCAGGACTTAAATTCTGAATGAAACCAAAGATAATAATTTGTGCTCCAATTTAAGTTTTTGCACATATTTTTATAAGTTCAGGTTACTTCAGGTAACCTACTTTTGAACGGTCATAACTCGATTTATGTAGTAAACAAAAATTATAGTGTTCGACGGATTACATCCCTCTATCCCTAGAGTGGGTAGGATTACCATACTATTAAAATTTTACATCAAATTTCCCTAAATCCTCAAAAAAATAGCCCTCGGTAATGTTTAATGTAAGTCATTTGGCCCTAAAATAGAACAAAATTCATTAAAGTGGAAACACTGTTACTACGCGTCATCTGCAAATAGTGAGATCAATACATATAGACGTTACCAATACCAACACTTGACTTAAACCGCCCGAGAGTCACTAACTTAGCTTACCTACTGTCATCTACAGCATACAACAGCCGGGACTGACGGCTTAATGTGCCTTCCGAAGTTTGGAGAAACTCGAGATAGGTAAACCCGTCCATAGACAGGATACGGTCGACGTTGCATCTGCGTGTTTGGTTACAATGATAATTTATTCGTTTCATTAAAAAGGGTATGAAACTACTCTATGGTATATTTTGTACAGTGTGATTCTGACAATGAATTGACGAGCTCGGTGGCGCAGTGGTGAAATGCGCTGTTACGCTACTCGACACCAACGCTCGTGGGTTCGATTCCCACAGTACAAACATTTGTGTTCATGAACATATCTGTTTGTATTGGTCTGGGTATATTCTATGTATAATAAGTATGTATTTAAAAAAAAAATGTATTTACGTCTGTTTATCAATTGTCTAGTACCCATAACACAAGCTTTGCTTACTTTGGGGCTAGGTAGCACTGTGTAATTAGTTCGACAAAATAAATGAACGGTCACAATATAAGTAGAGAAAGTGTTTAATTTCTGTCCTCCGTTATTATTTTCACTATATCGTAGTCATTTTATCTGGTATTTAATTTGCGATTATTAAGTAAACAAAGTATAGTTTAATTTTTATGAATTTTTAAACCTTTTAGAACATTTGCGCACTTACGTTTTTTTTTACTTCAGTTTTAAGGATAAATATTTTTGGTAGATGGTAACCCTGATGTCGTCGCACATAACCACAAACCGTAGACACTTCCTCTGAGCCGTAGATATAGTAGGTATATACAAACTTATGTAGAACCATAACATAACGCGAATGTACCTATATATATATATATATATTTCGTTGTGTTGCATTCATGAACGAATGAAACACATGAAAAAAAGAACAATAGTGTTCGTACAAAATGGAGTACCTAGTGTTCAATTTGTTTATTTAGTTTATGTAATTCATTTTGTATATATTTCTTGAACTTGATTAAAACAGTAAACTACAATTTTCAAAAAAAAGTATATACTGTTGTTTGTCACGCATACTATCCATTTCATAGTGCCTCGATCTAGTGCCACTGCTTACAAGTAAATATTATTAATTTTACAATATTGTAATATACTAGCATAATTAACTAGTGTAAGTAAGAGAGAAATGATAGTGAGTTATGCAAAAAGAAGTATATAATGCTTCTACAAATTGTGCACTTGCATATGGAGCTACAGAGGATTTTAATTCTAGCATAGAATACCGGGAACCTGGAAGCAAACATTACAAATGTAATTTATATTATAGTGAAACTTTAGTTAATTCGTAAAAATGAGAAAAGACGTGCAAAGGTAACTTTCCTGTATTTATTACTTCACTTTTCTACTTTTTTCAGGAAATAAAATGTCTCACAAACCTATGCCTTATTCACCAAACTTCCCAGCAAGTCAGGGGTATGCTCCACCACCAGAAAGTAATAAAAACGAGGAGAGCTACCCAATGAGCCCTCAACCTGGTTATCCAGGACCTCCTGGTGCTTTAGCTCCACCAGGGCCTGTGCTACCACCTGGAGCTCAGCCTTTACCAGGAATGCAACCTGGATTTCAGCCAGGATTCCAACCTGGTTTCCAGCCTGGTTACCAACCAGGCTTTCAGCCTGGTTTTGCTGCTGGTGGATACCCTCATCCACAGCAGGGATACCCTGCTCCAATCATGCAGCAACCAGCACCTCAAGGCGCACCAGGTAATATACATCTGTGTCTTTGTGTACTAATCATGCATGCATGATATGTTTGTTGATTTGATGATGACAATGTATAACAAATAGATTGATTTAGGAGATATGTAATTTAGGAGTTAAAGTCATCTTGCAAGCAGAATATTCACTTAAATTTTATTGGCCAGTTTTAACGAGGGTACACTAGCTTTCACTGACTCATTAATTAACAATGATTGTTATTAATAATTATAATTGTGTGAGGCTTACAATTGAATGCAAGAAAACATTGATAATGGTATTTGAACTAGAGACAACCAGAACAAACACTAGGATTACGGTTGATGATGTAGTATTGGAGCAAGTGAATGAGATTGTATATCATGAAAGCCTTTTAGCAGTAATGGAAGGTACATCGCTAATGTGGAGAGACAAGTAAGTGTAGGCAGCCGAAATCTGAGCCAAAAGGCACAGCTCGCTGTACTCAACCCCAATGCTAACTTATGGAAATGAGAGCTGGGTATGGCAGAGAGAGAATGAAAGTGGAATAAATGCGGTTGAGATGAGAGCATTGCCCAAAATTTGTGGCATAACATTTGCTGACTGCGTTCGTAATGATGATGTGAGTGAAAGAGTTTTTCTGAGAAATAGTATCGGTGTTAAGATAAGAAAAGACATGCTTGGTTGGTTTGGACATGTAGAAAGAATGCAGGATGAAAGAATGATGAAACAGATATACAATGCACAGGTGGAAGGATGTAGGAGCCGAGGAAGACCTAAACTAGCCTACTAAACCATGACCAAATTGGTCGTGTTTTATCAGAAGGTGATGTCAAGAGTCCCAGGAACTGGCGAGCGTGCATGAAAAGAGCTATGAATGTTAGAGAAGCGAGTAAAGTATGTAAGGATCGCATCTTATGGCGCTCGGTTCTCTCTGCCTAGACCTTTCATGAATATATACATACATACAATTAACAAATTAAGTGTATTTTAATGATGTAATGTAAAAGTTTTTATATCATAATTAAATTAATAGTCTGGATTGCTCATGTAGCATTTTGTTTTAAAGTAGCCTATTTAGCTCTATATTTTCAAATTACTAATTAAATTACTGGGGCACTGCATACGAATATCTGGCAGGAGCTGATAAGATGGTTCAAAGGCTTGCCTTTTTTAATTCAGGGAACTTATGTTTTTATGGGTGTTGTGGCACAGAAAGAAAAATAAAAGAGGAAATATCCTACTATATTTTAATTTTATAGAAAATTAATTTGCCGGGCTTTTCTATACACTGTATTGTTCCATTTTGAACACAAATAATACACAGTAACTCTTTTCATTCTTATTTATAATAATGCCATTCATAAAATTGTGAAAATGCATATTCGCATTTCAAAAAAGTAACAACAGACAGACAGACAAGCTGACAATATTTGTTTACACAATATCAGCAAAAGCCTGTGAAGTGGAAGACAGGAGAAAGATTATGCATCTTTCTCCTGTCTTCCACTTCTCCACAGAAACATTCAATGTAGCACAGGCTATTTAGATTATATATTTAGAGAGCTAGGCAGATTAGGCTAATTTCTCATATGAAACCTACTTTTTTGAGCTCATCTCTGTTGATGTTTCGCTTTCACACTCATTAAATTTAGTGCTAGGCATTGCAATGAACTTTCTTATGTAGGTGCTCAATTGCTGGCACTCTGTTGTGTACAACTATGTTATAAAACTTATGTTGTACAACTATGTTATGAAACAATAAATTTCAACTTTGGGTAAACTGTTATTATGAGTATTATTTATGATGATAATATTGAGATATGGCAGTTTAATTTGTTGCTTTTAATCCCCTCTATCAGCTCCTGCCATATTAAAATAAACATAGAATTCAAAATAACCTGTATAAAGTTTTGGAGCTGGGTGGTTTTGTTTTGAAATAAATTAATCCATCCTTATATAAATATGGTTATAATAATAGCTGAATGCTGTGTTATCATGCCCCAAATCAATGGCATATAGCACATGCACCTGATCATTGTTTTGCTTGCTGTGTCCAAACTCAATTTTTATAAAAAAATAATGAATTTGAGGAAATCAATACTGTAATGTAATGATGAGTCGTTAAAATTAACATGAGTGTTAATGTTTCATATGTCCCATGGGAGAAATGTAACAACAGATCATAACAAATCCTCCATTAAGTGAATACCTCACAAAGCTTATTTTAAAACTGCCAAAATAAAATTTACTCTTGGGTTGTACCATGGCTTCAGACCATCCTATTTTCAATGAATGTGTAGCAGTGCTGTAAAACTACCGAACGATAGAATAACATTCACTCGTAGAACTAAAATGACTTTGAATTAAACAATTTTTAACGGAAGTATCGCATGTTTTATTTATTTTGTTGAAATAAATTATGCTCATGAGCGCATTTTGTGTAAATCTGAACATATATAATGAATGCAACCATGTCGGTAGATGTAATAATTGAATAACCAATGTAAGACAAATGTCACCTTAGTCTTCCTGCGACCACGAATGCTGCAAAGTAAACGTAACAAAATAAATAAAACACGAGAGACTTCCGTTAAAAATTGTTTAATTCAATGTGTAACAATCGCGAAAACCTAAGACAAAACTAAAATGACTCTTGAGAATTATATTCATTTATTTTGTTTAAATGTCAAATGTTCAATGGTTTCACTAGTTTCCAGGTTGTTTAATAATCGTGTTTTGACATTGTTAGAAGATAATGAATTTGATTCAATTCTTCATTTATATGAAATAATGACAGTGTTTAATCTCAATGGCCAAATTTTACAAACTAAGTAAATGATCATAAAAAAAACTGAATTTTTGTCTAAAATTGACATCCTATTACATTTGAAAATAATCTCAACTCAAAAAGTGTTTTGTAGAATCCAGGAAGGTGTAAGTCTCCTGTGTATGTTTGGAATACAAATAGTATCACCTACGAATTGCCACCTTGTTCACTGGCAGAAACAACAACCTATGAGGATACTTCCCCAGTCGGGCTGCTTTAATATGCCCTACATCTGTTAGTGCTTTAAAAGATCTCCAAACCAGTAATTGAATTTAACACCTAATTCAAGAATATAACAATCAGTTTGGACATGGTGAATCAGTCGATAACCTTGACACTCCATTAAAAAAATTAACAGATCCTTAGTCACTGACAGACTATGTTGATATTAGATCATAACCTTTTTTGTTATCAACTTAAACAGAATAACAATCTTTATATCATTCATTCAGTTTCATGTATTCACTTTATATCATCATTATCAATTTTTTTGCAGAATTAACAAAGCGCGAGGATGTGTTACTCCTGGTATTGCGAGTATCTATGCCTATAGATACTCGCAATACCAGTGCCTACTTACTTCCTTTATGGTTACATACTCATCTATCTATCTTTATCTTCACAATAGATCTTTGGAGGGTGGGCAGAAAGTTTCAAGCGCGGCAATATACGGTCCTTACCTCACTAGCTTCTTTAGCATTCAAAGCACTTTTCAGGCACGATTACCGATTTTTAAGGCTCCTGACTTTACTTTCTGATAAAATACAACCAAATCGCCTTTGTCGGCTCCTACATCCTTCATCATCAATTCGTTATTGTATTTCTATTTTGTCATTCAGCATTTTTTGTAGAGCTCTGAACCAATACAGCATACCTTTTCTTAATACTGATTCTCTTCCAAATCAACTCTCTTAGAGTTAGATATTCATAAACTTTATAATAAGCTAGTTTGTAAAGAGTATCTTTGATTAAATTGTCTATCTACCTAGTATTGTCTTAGGTTTTCGCGATTGTTACACATTGAATTAAACAAATTTTAACGGAAGTATCGCGTGTTTTATTTATTTTGTTGAACCTGACGTTTCGAATGCTTTGCAGCATCCGTGGTCGCAGGAAGACTAAGGTGACATTTGTCTTACATTGCTTACAACTTCTTACAACAACTATTACATCTACCGACATGGATGGATTAATTATTTATATATGTTCCGATTCACATAAAAATCGGATGCTGCAAAGCATTCGAAACGTCAGGTTCAACAAAATAAATAAAACACGCGATACTTACGTTAAAAATTGTTTAATTCAATGTCTATCTACCTATTTATAACTTCCCTCTGTCCCTTGCGGAGTACGTAGAGAGAACTGAGCGCTACATATCTCGGTCGTGATACATCTCACTCACTTCTTTAATATTCATAGCCCTTTTCATGCACGCTCGCCAGATCCTATGACTCCTGACAACAGGAGTATATTTGTTTAGCATTTTAGACAATATTTATTTGTTTGGACAATTCCCTGAGTAAAAGAGAGTTCATACTGATTTATTTGTTATACGAGGGTCATTTGAAATGTTCTTAGCCTAACATACGTAATGAAACCACACGATTTTGAGTTTATTTTTATTTTTCAACATACTCTCCTCCGAGCTCAAAACACTTTTTCCATCGACCCGGTAAGGCTTCGATACCCGTTTTAAAAAAATCTTCGTCTAACTCCTCAAAATAAGCGTCCACGGCGGCTATGACCTTCATTTGTAAAAAAATGTTTATCACCTAAAAATTTTTTCAGCTTTGGGAACAGATAAAAGTCGGCCGGTGAATATGGGGGATGAGGTAACAATTTGAAGCCACATTGATGGATTTCTGCCATGGATTGCACAGAGGTGTGAACGCGCGCATTGTCCTGATGAAACAAGACTTTTCTTCTCAATAAACCTGGACGTTTTTCTTTGATTTCTTTTCTCAAACGACGCAACAGGTTGCAATAGTAATCGGAGTTTATTGTTTCACCCTTTTTTAAATAATCCACGAGAATTATATCCTTTGCATCCCAAAAAACGGATGCCATGACTTTGCCCGCCGATAAAACCACCTTTGCCTTCTTTGGGGTGGGCGATCCTGCTCTTTTCCATTGTCTCGACTGTTCTTTCGTCTCGGGTGTATTGTGGTGAACCCAGGTTTCATCCATGGTTATAAATCTTTCAACAAATTCTATTGGGTCAGCTTCATATAACTCTAAACAGTCGCGAGAAGTTGTGAGTCGGTTGCGTTTTTGTTCCACTGAAAGCAGTCGCGGTACCCACCGCGCAGACACCTTAGAGAATCCAAGTTCAGTAGTAATTATATGATGTGTTCGCTCAGATGAGATGCCTACAGTCTTAGCTATCTCCTCGACAGTCAATCTTCGATCAGATAAAATTAAATCACAGATTTTTTCTTTGTTTTGATCAGTGGAAGCAGTCGAAGGCCGGCCACTACGGGGCTCATCTTGAATGGCCTCACGACCACGTTTAAACTCTGCCACCCAGTTTTTAACATTCGCATACGAAGGAACGGACTCACCCAAAGTAGCAGACATGTCTTCATGTATAGCTTTTGGAGTTAAACCTTTCAAATTCAGGTATTTTATCACTGCACGATGTTCAATTTTATCCATTTTCAAAAATAGCTCTAACTTGACTTACGGTATCACGTGTAAACGAACTATGAGTTACTGTGAATAAACTAAACTGTGCATACTTGTTGCTAAATAATGTAACTACAAAATGAGGGTAGTTATAAAAAAAACCAA
Source organism: Pyralis farinalis (assembly GCA_947507595.1). Lineage (NCBI taxonomy): Eukaryota > Metazoa > Arthropoda > Insecta > Lepidoptera > Pyralidae > Pyralis > Pyralis farinalis. The sequence goes on along the minus strand of OX382259.1, from coordinate 19,317,089 downwards.
TGACTTTAACCATGTTAGGCTAAGAACTTTTCAAATGACCCTCGTACATATAGTCGGAAGTGTTTCACTGGGATCTATGTTGTTAATAGAGGTAAGGTGAGAAAATTATTAGTGGCATTAAATTTTCTTAGTAATTTTTATTTTACAAAAAATATAACATATACACACATCAAAAGTGTCTAGGGATCAACATATATTTTTGAAATAACTTTTCTCCTGATTGATATTAATTAAAATTTTCTTTAAGGATTCATCAAATAAAGTGTTTTCGTTTGTCTACAGTAACGATAAACCAAGTCACCTTTGCATTAATAAAGAAATTTGCCATTTTCATAATAAAGGGATTTTTGACATTTGAACCACTAACATTAAAGTTCGAAAAAAAGACTGAAATAACAGTTTTCTTTAAAATTTTATTGGGTAACTTAAACAATTAATAATCCGTGTTTCTACCGCGAACACTAACAACACAAGAACATCGGTTTGGCATACTCAAAATGAGTTCATCCAAATCACGCTGTGGAATGGCCGCCCATGTTCGTTGCAACAACAAAAAAAGGTCTTCTTGCGACTGGATACCCTCCATATTCGGCAGAGCTCTTCTCTGTAGCATATCCCATGCATGCTCAATCGGGTTCAAGTCTGGCGACTGAGCAGGCCAGGGCATGACATTGATGTTAGCTGCGGCGAGAGTCTGTCTTACAACTCTTGCGGTGTGCGGTCGTTCATTATCATGCATTAACTGAAATAAGGGACCGATTTGCACTTGTAGAGGAACGATGACGTCTGATACAATGGTCTCAGCATAAATTTGAGCGTTGAGGTTGCCTCTGATCCAAATCAACTCAGTTCTTCCGCCGATCCAAATACCCGCCCATACCATGATGGTGGTCTATAAGGATGGACTTCCTGGCAGGATTTTAATCGCTGTTGGCGTCCAGGGGTTCTCCAGTGTCGTATACGTCTTGTATCCGGTCTCATACCAAAACGAGACTCGTCAGAAAAGCACACGAAACGCCATTGTTCTTCTGCCCAATTTCTGTGTTCAAGAGCCCATTGATATCGAATCCTACGATTGTGCATTGCTATAGGTGGTACCCTTAGCGGTCTTCGGGAATGAAGGTTCACTTCATGCAAGCGGTTTCTGACTGTTTGGTCGCTAATTAAGTTCCCTGAAGAGTGATGAAGCGTCACGGCTAACATCATGGCGGTTATTGTTGGAGCTCTTCGAGTTGTGATTTGAATGTATCGGTCTTGTCTCCGTGTCCATGCATGGGATATGCTACAGAGAAGAGCTCTGCCGAATATGGAGGGTATCCAGTCGCAAGAAGACCTTTTTTTGTTGTTGCAACGAACATGGGCGGCCATTCCACAGCGTGATTTGGATGAACTCATTTTGAGTATGCCAAACCGATGTTCTTGTGTTGTTAGTGTTCGCGGTAGAAACACGGATTATTAATTGTTTAACTTACCCAATAAAATTTTAAAGAAAACTGTTATTTCAGTCTTTTTTTCGAACTTTAATGTTAGTGGTTCAAATGTCAAAAATCCCTTTATTATGAAAATGGCAAATTTCTTTATTAATGCAAAGGTGACTTGGTTTATCGTTACTGTAGACAAACGAAAACACTTTATTTGATGAATCCTTAAAGAAAATTTTAATTAATATCAATCAGGAGAAAAGTTATTGCAAAAATATATGTTGATCCCTAGATACTTTTGATGTGTGTAGTTCAAAGAAATGTAGGAATAAGATAGCCACTTTAGTGGCCTATAATATTAATAGCATAAACAGTTTACAATGTAAACTACAAAATAATTGTATAGATTTGACTGCAGATTTAAACTGCGTAGAAAGACAAAAGGAAAGCAAAACCTAAATTTTGTACACCAAAATATCCAAGGCTTTCCTGGCTGTGAACAAGTGATGCAATCATTTTTAGAAAAATGTAATATTGATATTTTATGTTTAACGGAACATTGGTTAAACAAAAGTGAAATGTTATTTGGTATTAATAATTATAAAATAGTTGCTATAATAGAGTGTCTTGATTAGAGGCGGTTCAATGATTATAACAAAAAATTGCCATAAAGCTAAAGAACATAAGGACATTGTAAGGCTCTCTATTGAATGCACTATTGAGATGTCATGTGCTGAATTAGATTAGATAGAGATTACATAATTATTTGTGTACACAGACCCCCTAGCAGTGACTTTACACAATTTGAGCAGGTAATGGAGGATACAATGAGGAAAGCTTTTATAGGTAAAAAAGACATTATTTCTATTATTCAAGTCGAGTGAAAAAAGTGAACTGGGGAATTATAGACCGATATCTATTTTGCCAGTATTGAGTAAAGTATTTGAAAGGTTAATGCTTGACCATATGCAACTCTATTTTAAGACCAATGAATTTTTCATAATTCACAATACGGATTTACAGCAGGTAAATCCACTACAGATGCAGGAGTAACATTGGTCAAGCATATTCTTAGCGCATGAGAGAGATCCCAGGACACTATTGGGGTCTTCTGTGATCTCTCCAAAGCTTTTGATTGTGTCGACCATCGGACATTATTGCTCAAGCTGTGACATTATGGAGTTAGAGGTAAAGCCTATAATTTGAATGCAAGTTACTTAAGTAACAGAATACAGACTGTTGATGTAAATGGGATCAAATCTAAAGGCAGTAAAGTTAATATTGGGGTGCTCTATATTGGGTCCCTTTTTATTTTTAGTATATGTGAATGATCTGCCCTACATGGTACAGAAAATGGCGGATACACTATTGTTTGCTGACTATACTTCCTTAATTTTTAATGTTCCTCGCCAGTGCGAAAATATTGACAATCTAAATAGTGTTCTAAATTGGTTCACATGTAATAAATTAATAATCTTTTATTAAATTCAACTAAAACCAAATGTATAAAATGTAGTCTACCAAATGTGCCTTCTGCCAATACAGAAGTTCTCATTGACAATAATGTACTAGAATTTATTAAAGATACTGTTTTCTTGGAATTACAATAAACTCCAAATTGCAGTGAGGCCCCCACATAAAAAAACTGACCAGTAAGCTCAGCTCCGCCGCATATGCAGTTAGGAGAATTAGACATTTGAGGGATGTGGCTACTGCGCGCTTAGTCTATTTCACCTACTTTCATAGCATTATGTCGTATGTTATACTGTTGTGGGGAAGGGCGGCCGACATTGAAACTATTTTTATATTACAAAAGAGAACCATCCGCTCTATTTATAACATGGGCACCAAGGAATCACTTAGAGAATTATTTAAAGAAATAAATATCCTCACGGTTACCTCTCAGTATATTTATGAGAACATAATGTATGCTCGTAAAATACCTAGTCTTGCCATAAATACTGAAACAAAGAAAAAAAATTCTATTGCAAATAACATTTATCACTTTTACAGTGTCTTAGTTTAATACATAAATATAAAACAATTTAAAATATAAAAAGCTTATTCGAAGTGGTCTCCATTGGCTGCCATACAGTCCTTTAAACGTTGAGGCCAGTTATCAATAGAAGCACGCACTATTTCCATGGGAAAATTCTTCACTGCCAATCAATTATCATGGCGTTTAGAGCAAGCCGTACTCTCTAAAACTGACCATAAATCATAATCCACACTTGTGCCGACGTTTTGATACCTTTTAACAAAAGTATGGCTCAGTCACTCCTTCATAGCTAATACTCCACCAAACCATCACTGTAGTCCGATAGTGCCCACGTTGCACTCTATCGACTAATTGGGAAGCTTCCTTAGAGCTTTGAGCATAAATACCGTCATTTTGTTTGTTAAAATGTTGCCCATATGTAAAAATTTTCTCATCCGTAAACAATTTTTTTCTGTGACCTCCCTTTCCGTACCACTTCAGCAGTTGTTTCGATTTTACCACCCTATTCTTTTTTAAATTATCAGTTAAGAAATGACCAGTACGTCTCTTATAGGCTGCAAGTCCTAAGTCATCTTTTAAAACACGCGACATGGTTCTAGGTGCTATCTTCATCTCCCGAGATCTTTTGAAATCTTTTGCTTTCGGACAGGATTTCTTCGAATTCTTTCCCTTACTGCTTTGATCACCTTTTTCGTACGAACACTACGTGGACGGCCAGATCTTTTTCTGTCACAAACAGAGGAGGTCTCATTGTACCTATTAATAGCCCGGTACACAAACATTTTAACAATACCAAGCGTATGGAGACTTTTAAAAATTGCATTTGGCTCCATACCTACTTTGTGTCAAAGAGAGCCGAATCACAGCGATTCGGTTCTCTTTATCACCCCACTCCATTTTAATATCGCAAAATATTGTACAATGTATTGGCGCCAAAATGAGAAAACTCAACGAACAATCATATAAAAATGACAGATTCCAAATTCAAATGTAATATTTTGTTTATTTTTAATTATAACAGTACTTATGGCCAGACTAAGTATAGAGTCATTTTCAAAATTTAGTGAAAACCTTAGAAGCAGGAATAGATTGCGTATGCCTATGCGTATTGCATCGGCTTGCTAAGACTAATAGATCTATTATTGTAAATTGTATTCGATTCTATAATAAATTACCTGAAACAGTTCTGTCCTTGCCTGACAATATGTTCAAAGGTACATCAAAAATACTCTGTGTAAGAAGGGTTATAGTAGAATCGATGAATATCTAACTGACAGGGATGTTTGGAAATGATTCAGCACATGTATTAATATATCTTTAATTGTACCACTTGATTTCACTATATGTACACTCACATATATTTATTGTAATATATATTAACGATGAAAAAAAGATTCGCCAATGGTCATTTTCGAAATGCTGGTAGATTAAAAAAGAGAGAGAAAAGAGAAGAGAGAAAGTAAAAAAAAAACTGGAAAATTATTAAGATACAATATGATTTAATTTAAAGAATGTAAGACGTGTCTAAGTGCACGTAAGGGCCTATTGGCATATAAATTATTTTTATCTTTATCTTTAGAGAAGGAAAGATAACCGCTCTTTTGAAAGTTAGAAATTGATTCAATGTCAGCTGCTTTTCCCCTAAACAGTATACAAAATGAATAAATTATTTGTGTATAACAGTCAGAGCTCCATAGACTATTTTTGCCAAACAAGTATGTAGTAGAAACAAAAGGGTAAGATAAATGCTACATGCATTAAGCTTACTTTTTTTTAGCTTGATTCCAATAACAATTCAAGGCATATATTATGACTATACACTATAACCATAAATTTATTACCTAAGTGGTGGTATAAGTATATTGGTTTATTTTATAATAATATTAGCAAACAAAATAGTTAAAGTGAACCTACTTGTTTACTTTTGATATCACTGAGTAGGTATGTCCTTTCTTGTTATATTGTTTAGAGAATTGAGTTAATGACTTCACAGATAAAAGTGTTTACTATTGTAACAGCCTGTTATGCAGGGTTGTGCATAATAGGTCGTCTTATATTATTTAATGACGCGCGTTAGTTTGAAATTTTTCTGTTATTTTATTTGAAGAAAAATTTTTATCGGTCTATAAATTTACACGTGAATGAAAAAAAATATTAAAACCACAAAGATATGGAAAAAGAATATGGCTTTGTGACAGAAACAAGGGACGAAAGTCTACTCCAACTGTATTCATGAAATGTTTACCGAAGCGACACCCACAAAAATAGGAATATCTAAAACAGTGGAAGGAACAGTCTTTTCGATGCTTTTGAAAATAAATTTTATTTTGATCAATGCAGAAATTAAAAATTTCATGCTAATCTGGAATTTGGCTATTAGAGCTTAGAAACTCCTTTTGAACGCAACTTAGAGACATGTATGCCCGCTGGAGAACTACTTGTAATATTATTTCCGCAATACATCAAGATTCACTAGAAGTTTTAAAGTAATTAAGCTAGTAGAAGCTTACATTTGTAGGGGTTGGCAGTCAAATGTTATAACTCGCTGTAAAACGATGAATTGCAAGCCTATCCTTATGATTTATTCAGCAAAGTTATCTCATACCACCAACAACCAATGAAAGTCATAAAAATATTATTATAATAAATTTGAAAAATAAAGTATCTCTGAAAGATACATCCTATACAACAATTGAAAACGTTTGTCGCACTGATTGAACTCTGGGAAGAAAGCTAAATCACATGCCAAATGAATATTCAGTTAAAAGAGGCTATAAATGTATGGCTGATGCTGCTGGTTCTTGAGACCGGTACAACAGTTACTGCACAGATGCAGTGTAGGACTATTATATAAATATTGGTGAGCTAACACACACCCAAAAGTAGACCATCTCAAAATGACTAGAAATACCCCGTCACCCGTCACCTTGTATACTAACAAGATTGCTTGTTCTGATTTTATTTTTTACTTTTATTTGGATAACTTTCTTTGAAAATCAAATCCGATGAGACGGTGAAAATGCCTTGATACTTGAGTGTTTACTGAAAGTTTATGGAACAGATCACTTATAATAAAGGAATTAGAAAACGAGTTGCGAAATTTGAAAATGAAACTGACACAATTCCGTTTTCAAATGGTAAATTGGTAATTGTTAGTCGTTTAGAAAATTGTATGCCAGAGTCTTAGAAAGTGGCGGAAAGGCATCCTCGAACCAATATCATCTTTCACCACGATAACGCGTCCGTACATTTTGCTCACGGAAGCGTATTTGAAGTCTTGAAATATACGAGTAGAACATATTTTTTTTTTGCAGAAATAAGGTACAAAAAGTTAAAATGTTTCATGCACTGTTTCGTCTCTCTTATTCTGTCCATTATGAGTGTGAAAATGTACATTGACCTAATAAATAAAAAAAATGCAGTTTTTAATATTGTATAAATTATTACAATTATATCGTACCATGGATATATGTAAATAATTGTTCAATATTCGAAGTAAATAAAAATTAAATGATTACAATAGAAATGAATACACAAATACTAAAGAAAAAAAAACATAAAAAATCAACTTTATATCCATTATTAATTCAATGCCTATGTGTGGTGTCCAAGTACTCCTGAATAGAATTCTAACATTTGTTTAATAAAAAACCAAAAATGTAATTGTTTTTTAAAAGCTCTCAAAGTTAGTTGTTTAAATTGTTCCGGTAAATTATTGCAGATTTTAATAGCCATACAAAATAATTATTTTTATGTAATGTTACGCGCATGTTTGGCAATAATATCATATTTTCATGCCTTTGCATGGTTTATCGCAGTAAGTCGGGGTGTTCTATGATGTTTGTTTATGTACATATACAAGCAAGGTAATGATAGCAGACATGATTTTTTTTAAAGAAGTTGAAATGGTTCCTATAAATATGTCTTGCATATAGCTCGTATACATTTCATGCACCTTCCAGTTACAATATTTCTCTAAACTAAATCCCAGAAAGTTTTCTCCATTTACTATATTTATTTTCGTATAGAATGGTTAGCATGTTTAATTTCACGTGGGTGGTTTTGGATTTAATCGCTTTGGATTTTTCTGCATTTACGAGTATTTTAAGTTTATTTAAATTTAGCCAGTTTATCACATCCGTGTGGCAGTGGACCGTATGCTGCCCCCCGAGGTAGTATAAAAAAATCGGCCAAGTGCGAGTCGGACTCGCGCACGAAGTGTTCCGTACCACTATCTACAAAAACGGCAAAAAAATCACGTTTGTTGTATGGGAGCCCCCTTAAATATTTATTTTATTATATTTTTTAGTATTTGTTGTTATAGCGGCAACAGAAATACATCATATGTGAAAATTTAAACTGTGTAACTATCATGGTTCATGAGATACAGCCTGGTGACAGACGGACAGCGGAGCCTCAGTAATAGGGTTCCGTTTTACCCTTTGGGTACGGAACCCTAAAAAGACGTTTTGTTACAAATAGTATTAATAGCAAAGATTTTTTTTTGTATGGAGATTTGTTTTGTATGGAGGGCCCGACAGTGACATAGGCTAAATAGTCAAATATCTTACTCTCACAGGAAAACACGCTTTGTTTTTTGACCACGCAGGCCGCGGGTAACAGCTAGTATGTACATAAATTCGAAAACCCGAAATTAGTTGTGCCAGGATTCGAACCGGGGACCTGTTGCTCAATAGGCCGGTTCCTTATCACTATTAATAATGATCTGTAACTAGATCATAATAAAATATGTAACATTATTTAAAGAGCTGTATCTAATGTGACAATTTGTTCAAATTCTTTATATCTGACGAAAAAGTCGGCCTGCGTTATTGTAGCAGACTTTAATATTGTTATCAGTATAGATCAAATCTCTATCATATGTATCCGTATCTCAAATTTAGAGAAACTATATATATAACTTCACGCCAAATCCCTTGCGGGGTAGGCAGAGAGAACCGAGCGCCACGTGACTCGATCCTTACATATCTCACTCGCTTCTTTAACATTCATTGCTCCTCTCATTCACGCTCGCCGGTTTCTAGGGCTCCTGACATCGCCTTCTGATAGAACACGACCAATTTGTTCATGGTAGGTAAGTCTTGGCCTTCCTCGGCTCCTACATCCTTCCACTTTTGCATTGTATATCTGCTTCGTCATTCTTTCATCTTGCATTCTTTCTACATGCCCGAACCATCGGAGCATGCCTCTTCTTATTTTAACACCGACGCTCTCTTTCAGACCAATTCTATTTCTAACATCATCATTGCGAATACGGTCTATAAGCCTTACGCCACAAATTTTGCGCAGCGCTCGCATTTCAACCGCGTTTATTCTACTTTCATGCGCTTTCTGCCATACCCAGCTCTCGCTTCCATAAGTTAGCGTTGGGACCAACACTGCATTGTGTATAGCGAGTTGTGCCTTCTGGTTCAGGTTTTTACTGCCAAGAAGTTTTCCCAACGCTCCATTCACACTATTCCCAGCACTCACTCGTCTTTCCACATTTGCGGTATACCTTCCATCCCTGCTGAAAGCGCATCCAAGATATAAAAACTCATCCACTTGTTCCAACACTTCATCATCAATCGTTATCCTTACATTAGTTCTGGATTCTTCTCTTTCAAATACCATTATCTTTGTTTTCTTCGCATTCAGTAGTAAGCTTTTCTCCATACATTCGTCTTTCATCGTTGTGACCAGTGTTTGCAGTTTAGATGGTGTATCTGCTAATAGCACGGCATCGTCTGCATACAGCAGACAGTTCACCACTAGGTCACCCATGCGCAATCCCACATTTGTTGACCTTATTCTCTGCAGACAACTATCGAGATACAGGATAAACAGCCTAGCAGATAGCATGCAACCCTGTTTGACACCAATTTTGACATCAAACCAGGGTGACATGCCACCGTCTATCCGCACACATGCTGAGCAATCCCTGTAAGTGGACTGCACAGCACGGAGCAGTGAAACGTCAATCCCATATCTCGGCAATATGTCCCACAGATCCTTTCGCACAACCCTATCAAAGGCTTTCTCAAGATCCACAAAACCGCAGAAAACCTTCCGGTCTATGGCCAGATGCTTCTCTACAATATTGCGGAGCGAGAAAACTTGATCCGTACATTCCCTTCCATTTCGGAAACCTCCTTGTGCGTCCCACAGCATTTCATCGGATTTCACCCTCATTCTCCTTTCAATCACCTTTCCATATACTTTTGCTGCTAAGCTGATCAAACTGATGGACCTATAGTTGGGGCAGTCCATGCGTGACCCCTTGCCTTTATACAAAGGCACGATGACTGCGCGTCTCCAGTCCATTGGGACCCTTCCAGTTCTCCAGCATAGGTTGCATAGGTAAGACGGCGTCCCGGACGTAAGTGCCAGCTAATTTGGTCATCTCAGCTGTGATCAGATCAATTCCCGCTGATTTTCCATTTTTCAAGCTTCGTATCGACCATTCGATCTCATCCATAGTTATGCCTTCGTCAGACGCCGTCAACGTGGAGTAAGCATCCGACTCACTCTCATTGTCAGCGTCCGAGGCATACTCATACATTTCCTCAAAATATTCACTCCACCGTTCTAACACTTCCTGAGTGTTCGCAAGAATGACACCAGCTTTAGACTTTATCTTATCCATTCTGGATGCCGACGAACCACTCCGAGACTTCTTTACCTCTCTCCAAAAGCGTATGGTATTTGCCTCGAAGTTTTTCGTCAGCCTCTCTTCCTCATTCATAATTTGTCTTTCACGCTTTTCTTTCACTAAAGCCTTGGTTTCATTCTTGCATAGACGATACATTTATTTCTTCTTTTCTCTCATATTTTCATTTAAAGGCAAAGATGATACGTAATCCAGCCACGCTTTCCTCTTTCTTGCTACGGAGGATTCAACCTCCGCATCCCACCAGGCATCTCCTTTCGCTGTTTTACGTCTCTTTGCGCATCCACAAACTTCTTTTGCACTATCCACCATACTTTCTTTCAAAACTTTCCAACAATCATCCACATCTGAGTCGGAGAGGCTTGCATTTGCAGGTCTCTCACTTACGAAGATGCATATACATTCTCCTTACACTTTCATCTTGCAATTTTTCGCTCATTATCCTTTCATGATCTCCGAAAGGGATGCGCACTCGCCAGTGCCTCCACTTCCTAAAAAGGCCCACAAACCGGCTTACCACCAGGTAGTGGTCCGTCTCAAGAGTGGGGCCTCTAAAGGCTCTTGTATCCATTAGAACATTTCGGAGACGTCTATCTATTAAAATCAAATCAATCACACTTTTTTGGTCATTCCTTCTCCATGTATACGTGTGAATATCCTTATGATGAAATAAAGTATTCGACACGATCGAGGAGGCCTCGTTCCATACATAAATCTAGTATTGACTTACCTGCTTCGTTCACTCTCTTATCTCCATACGGACCAAGAACAGCTTCATGGCTGTATCGCTTGATCCCAACCCATCCATTCAAGTCTCCACACATAATCACTCTTTCTTTCCCTTCAGCTAAGTCCAGAACATCCCTCACAGACTCCCAAAACTTCTCCAGTTCTTGAGCACACGCTGAGCTTACGGGAGCGTATGCTTCAACCAAAAATACTCGCGTGATGCCCAGTTTAATACGAACCCAGAGAAGTCTAGGCCCTACCAAACAGTAATCTCTTACACCAGTGGCTAAGCGAGAGGAGAGTACGACACCTACACCAGCACTGGCATGATCGTCCCGGTCTACCCCAGACCATAGGGCCATCATACCACCGGGCAGATCATCAGTGTCGCTCCCCTTGCGCTTAGTCTCTTGTCACACATAAAGCATCCAAATGTCTATCATTCATTACGTCTATCAGTTCATTCGTCGTATCATTCAATCCACCTCTCACATTCCACGTGCCTATGCGGCACTCGGCTCCCCTCGTCCCGCCGGAATTAGCGCTGCGTGGTGGGTGGCGGCCCCCACCGCCGCATGCAGTTATATTCGCACCGACGGGGGCGGATCGGTGCGCGTCGCCTACGGGGGACCGCCCTAATCCGCACGTCGGTGCGCTCTTGGTCCAGAATTGCAATCGACTGATTGGCAGGGGTCGCGAACGAGCACGCTTCTGGCACATGATCCCCATATAGATAAGTAATATATAGTTAAGTAATCGACAAATAATATTATAAGTTGGTAAATTACATTACATAAACAGGCAAATTAAGAATTTTAGAAAGATATTTGCCAATTTATAATATTAATTGTCGATTAGTTAATTATCAGTGTTTGCCTAAATTTGAGATCGAGATGCATATTAGATATTTGGGCCAAGGGTTTTCTGAGAGTATGGCTTTCAAAAAATTTGTGAAGATATTTTTATAGAGTCAGCAACACGAGTGTTTGGTTCCCCTGGCGATGCAAGCGTACGCTGCGGTATCTTTTTCATATTAGCAGGCCTTACACTAGCTTGTCACGTTAATGATAATTAAAATATGTTGTGAGTTCTGTCTTTTAAGTGTGTCATCATGATGCAAAAAAAGCCCATTTTTAGGGGAAAAAATCAATATTATGAATAGAGCTATATTTTCAATTCATTTTGATATCTGTTTAATACCTGTGTGCGAACCCTGTTGTATTATATTTACTTGGCATCAGATATAGTTACAACACGACACTCAATGGAATTATACCAAGTAATAATGTCTTATTTCATTCCGTGAGATAGAGACATAATATAATTTTCTACTTTAATATATTTTTTAGTTAAAATGTGGAAATCTATGTCAGGGAATCACGTAACTGTAAATAATTTCGAGATACGAGATAAAGGAATACATCAATCTTATAAAAAGGCAAACTATGCCAAGTTGTCGAAATTGACACGTTATATAGGCAAGAAGTGCTCCAATTACAGTACCAAAGATAACAGTGTTTATTTTGAAACCCTGAGCGCCGCTAGTGTAAAGAGAACCCTAAGAAGGATCTATAACAAAGTGTTTAAATCACAGTCATTTGGTTACGAAAAATTTCTTTCGGATGAGGAAAAAAGGTTGAATATATTTACTATTGACAAGTACGGGTTGGTGGAGGGTATTTAGTACTTCATATTATAGTACTCGTAGCAACAAAAATATTATTGTTAAGTATTTCTATTCATATATATTTATTGTATTGAATATAATGTATTATTTCCTTGGACGTATATTATGTATATTAATTCTCGTACCAAATTATAATTAACACCTGAAAACTAGCTACAGAATGTTAACTTAGCCAAATATTGTGCATATTATCGTAGTGATCATTAGTAACACCTATATGTAAGTATATTTATTTTATACATTTTATAGTAAAGTAGGTTAATATAATTTTAATATATAACGACGTTGGGATTATACATAGTGAAGACCTTCTCTGGTTACACTTTGAAGGGGAAGTCGATGTATTTTGATACACTCTGGGGAACGCAACGGGTAAAGGTTACCCATGCCAGTACACGATTTGTAAAAGCTGCATATATAATTTTAGAGAATTTCGTCAATATTTTTTGTTTTGACTTCACTATTACGAGGAATGTGCGTCCCTTGCATCTCTGTGTGCAATGCGCGGCACAATAAACTTCTAATTTCATATTGTTTCTCAGTATACATGTTCGCATTTTTTTGTCAACAATTTAAAATTCAGTAGTAATACTCCTGGACAGGATGCCATTATAATCACATAGCAGCTGATCAGCTGGGATATTATACAGCTCTCTGTCACTGAATAGATTAACTTGGCATCACTGCTCAGCTATGAAATTACTGGTTTACAATAAATGACATGAGTAGCGCCGCGACTAGTTGGCATTTCGTATTGTTAGTATCGTATAATCGGTAATGGAGCAGTGGCCGTTAGTCCCATAACAATAGCTCTTTTATTAACTATACCTACTAGTATTGCATGTCGGCGATTATACCACTGGCGGGCGAAATAAATGTAGTGAATGTTACATATGGTTATTTTAATATAGCATATGACCATAATATTGTTAACTCGAATTTAAAAAATCGACATGTTATAATGGCTTTGTTACACAGGGCGTGCGAGATCTTTACGTTTACGTTTATGATATTACGTTTACGATATTTACGTTTGTCCCCAAAGAGGAACATTCTCAACTGTTTCACTATGACTCGTTGGAAAAAATAAGAAAAGAATTCTAACGAGTCACATTGATACTCGATGGAAATATTTTTTATACTTATTTCCAGCGGGTCACAACTCGAAGGCAGAAGTGTGCTCTTGGGAAAGAACTATTCTCATCCAGTTACAGTATTGCATTCTGACACTACTTTCTTCGTTGCAGATAACAATTTTAATCAGGACTTTTTAATGCAAGTTTTTTCTATGAAAGAGCATTAATTGTCAAATGATACATTCAATATCACCAGCTCATGGTTAATGTAAGGTTATGAAAGTACAAAAAAACTGGCTTTAAAATCAAACAGGTTTTCTTATGAGGAGAATTAATCAACAACATACGTTAAAGTTAACAATGTTCCTTGTTAAAAAGAAAGTAGTGCCATTAACACAGTAACTGGATGAGAATAGTTCTTTCCCAACGAGTCGCACACGTGCCTTCAGAGTGTGTACAGTTGGGAATAAGTATTAAAATTGTTGGGTTTTTTTTCTCAAGCAGTCATAATAATGACGACAGAATCCTCCGGTTCTCGCTTGTGAACCTATTTTCTCTGCTTTATTTTTGACCATTTGTAGGCAACTGACCGGCATAAAAGTAATTTAAGAAGTGTATTAAATTTTAGACAGTTTTTCAATGTACATTAGAGGTGTACAGTTGCACCCATATTATTTAGTTATTAGTATTCTATTTATTATTTGTATTATCTATCATCTAAATCCCTTGCGGGCTAGGCAGAAAGAACCAAGCGCCACATGACTCGATCGTTACAAACCTCAGTCGCTTCTTTAACATTCATTGATCTAAAGTCGGTCAGTCAGTTGGTTTATAAAGTTCCTGTCTTCACCTTCTGATAAAACACATATTCTATTTATTATTTGTATTATTACATAATATATACTAAATTATACAACGCGACCACTGACGTAGCTGGCTCAATATACTTGTGATCTTGAGATTAAAGCGTTTGTTCTTATTTGTTTTTTCTTATGTACGCCAAACGTTATGAAGAAAATAGCACCTTAAGTTTAAACAAAACACAAAATCACGCACGCTCATTTGCTGCGCACTGAAGAATTTTGTTATATATATATTGACTAGCTTGATGGCGTCATAGTCTGTTTCAGTATTATTGTACAACTAGTACATCTAGTTATAGGTTTATTTGTTTCGTTCGTTTATTGAGTCGTCCGGTTGTTGTCAAAAATTGACAGCCGTTAAGCATTCAGGAACCCTAAGAGAACTTGAAAACCATCTGATCTCCACAATTAAGGAGCGTAGTCGAGAAACTTCTTCGATTAAAGAGAGACTCGTAGCCCAATCCCAGCAGTAGGAGTACGGGTTGATGGTTCATTTGAGTTAAAATGCATTTATTAGTACAGTGTAATTTTTATGATAAAAATAAGTAATGATATGAATGTTTACGTTCTTAATTATTTTAGTAAAACTTCCTCTATATATCAAAATCGATATGAATGTTTACGTTCTTAATTATTTTAGTAAAACTTGTACTCCTCTATGTATCAAAATCAACACTTTAATCAATTTATAAAATACGCACAACTGAAGTTAAACATTATGTTCTATAAAAATGTAATCGGCCATATTCCCCGCAAAATTAATTGTCGATTTGTAAACAATACAATTAGATACATGAAAAGAAGTAAATAGTAGGTAGTATGTCTAAATTTTTCAAAACGTAAAATATCAAGTTCGTTTTAACCTGTTAAAAAGAATATGTTATAAGACAATTAAATTACTGAAACAAATCAGGGATGAAAATAACTTTTCACCTTCATTACAGAAACAATTCACAATAATAACGCGTTCTAATGTAATTAAGGACAATAATACGTAGGTAGTTGTGGGTCGAGTCATTATATTTTTTGTGGCTTGGACTGCGTAGACTGATTAGCACTTATTGCCTGTATTGTTTGTTATACTCGATTTTAAATTTATGTCGTATCGCAGAAACCAGTGTGCAATGGTTAAATCATGAAAGATTTAACCTAAGGAGAACCGACGAGACCGACTTTACGTAGAAATTTAATTGACCGATGCGGTTTTGGGGGGGTAAAGTAGAAGGCGCAGCTCTTATTGCGCTAGTTCGCACGGATCAACATGGCGGCACTTGTCGGCTTATTGGTTAAAATATTCTCCCGTTGGTCAGTAAACCGCTGAGATATATAGGCGGTAAAATACAATGTTTTTTGTGAGCGCCAGGTGCCTTCATGCGCAGTCAGGTTTATTGGTTTGTGGGTTGAACCGATGAGGGTGAACTAACTAAATAATGGAAATTCCAGGTGGTTGGATGACTATTCCGCAAGGCCTCAGCGACTGTCCGCGCGGTTTGGAGTATCTGTCTTTGATTAACCACCTGATGGTCCGTCAGAAGGTAGAGTTGTTGGAGGCGTTCGTTGGATTCGAAACGAACAATAAGTACATGGTGTTGAACAGCGTTGGCCAGAACGTCTACTACGCCGTCGAAGACAACGATTGTTGTACTAGAAACTGTTGCGGCCCAATGCGACCGTTTGATATGAAAATATATGATAACTTCAAAAATGAGGTAAGAAATTTTACTATGTTCATAGTCGCTCACTCACATTACACGTGTGCACCGACTTTAATACGTAAAAAGTAACTTATAATGAACCTGTAGAGAACCGATGAGAGACTACGTCCCGTATTACGTAGTAACTCAATTCACCACTACGGGTAGGAGGGTAAAGTAGAACGGGCAGCTGTTTTGGGCAGTTCGCGAGTCAACATCGCGACACTTATCGCGTTTTATTTTTATTGTTGTCGTATCGCGGAAACCACTGTGCTATGGTTGTACCATGAAGAAATTAACATGTGGAGAGCCGATGATAACGATTTTACGTAGAACCTAATTCAATTCACCGCTACAAATATCTCAGCGATTCGAGACTACCGACCAGTGGGAGAATGTTTTAACTAATAAGCCGATAAGCACCGCGATTTGGATCCGTGAACTCGCGCTGTGAGAGCTTCGTGTTCTACTTTACACCCCAATATTCTGATTACACTGAAGTTGTCATAATCATTGTCTAATGAATAACATTAATGTATCATAGTAGATATAGAGGGCGATAACTCGAGGACATTTTAGTAAAAATAATAAAACTCCTAAGGAGTTACTCTGTGTTAGCGGCAGAGGTGGTATAGCGCGAATGATAATGTATTACAAACGTTCATAGGCTACGGTAACCAACGTTGTAAAAAAGCTCGTCGAACGAAAGTTTAGGGTTTCTACCCCGCGTGATCAGTACTTTACATGTACATAGTAGATTATACAGAGGTTAAAAATGATGTTAAATTATTTCAGGTAATTCATCTGCACCGACCGCTGGCATGCGATTCCTGCTGGTGTCCGTGTTGGCTGCAGAGCATGGAGGTGACTTCGCCACCCGGGACCGTCATCGGGTCCATAGAGCAGGAGTGGTCGATATGTAAACCTTGTTACGTGATCAAGAACGCAGCCGGCGACGTCGTACTGAGGATCAAAGGACCTGTCTGCACGTTTTCTATTTGTGGAGATGTTGAATTTCACGTAAGTTTGGTTGATTCACAAATTGGCCCAATCGGTCAAAAGTCTCACATAAGCGAGGGATTTAAGAGTTTTTACTTTGAATTTTCAAATTTTGACGTACTTAGGGCTCGGCTTGGAAATTTGCTCACTAATAGGCAGCAGTGCTGTAAATCCAGCTTTTTTTTAACATCGTCGGGAGGCATACAAGCATACAGCCTTCTTCACTTAAAGCAGTTACGGTAGCCTATTATGCTTGTAATATAGCCAGCTCTATCATGTTGGTACCTAAGGCTCGACCTGCACCGTGCTGAGTATCAAGGATCTGAAGGAAGAGTGCCAAGACGCAGTGACATTTGTCGCCTTATTGGGAACCGTACGACTGGGAAAGTACCTCCTCCTTTTAGAAAGTTTAACGCTTGCATTATAGAAAATATTGCACTTTCTGTATTAGTTATCGCCTACGTACCAGATATCAGTTCGGGTATTTAATCGTAAAAAGCAATAAACAGAAAGAGTTACAATTATAACATTAGTAGATTATATGTGGAAGAGGCGAGAGGTATGTTTGGATCGGTTCACCTGGAGTTCCATAGTCTGTGCCTACCCCAATGGGAGAGAGTCATGATGATATTTATGTATGTAGATTATAATACTAGCAACTATTATTTTTACAGGTATACTCCAAAGATGGTGAAACGAAGGTCGGAAAAATAACAAAACAGTGGTCCGGTTTTGCGCGCGAAATTTTCACTGACGCCGACTACTTCGGCATCTCGTTCCCCATGGATCTCGACGTCAAGATAAAAGCTGTTTTACTTGGAGCGTGCTTCTTAATCGTGAGTTCATTTAGTGTTGTATAGTTAATAAAACTTCAAAAAAAAATGGAATGGTATTGAAATCGACGCGAGCACATGTCAATGTAAATAGACGTCGACTTTAATGAACTTGGTTCCACATTTTTATTTAAAAAGTTTAATTTCATATCTTTTTAGTTTATCGTTGCATCTTCGTCGTATCTACATCAAATCTTCACTAAAAAGAATCATGAAAATGGGTTCACAATTGACGAAGATATCAGTTGAAAAATCGATTATTACAGACAGCGGAATTAGATTTTCAAGAGTTTCTAAAAAACTACACGCTCCACCACTGAAACTATAATGTAGTGACGTAGCATGTAGTTTTCTGCGGTTACTGCCCTCGGTTTTTTTTTGTTGTATAGGTATGCCCTATACAAAAAGAAACATCAAATCGGTCTACAATTGGCAAAGATATCGCGTAACATACGTGCAAAAAAAATCAGTCGAATTGAGAAACTTCTCTTTTTAACGACACAAGTTTCATACTTGACTTGATCGTAACCTGGTACCTATGGGTTGAAGATACAGTCTATTAGCGAGGCATAGCAATATTTAATAAGCAGGTTGACTGGGGTCATAGCAACTGCCTGGAGGATTGTTTCATTTGGAGCTTAATGTTAACCTAGCTCATTCGCACGTTGTCTTGCAAATAAATGAGGTTAATTCTGAAGGATTTACTGTGCTAACAACGCTTGTAGCAACGAGTGAGCATTACTTCTTGTATTGTAATATTAAGCGTTCATTTGCTATACATCAGGCGGTCACGATGCTTGTTTACCATCTCGTGGAATAAAAAAAAAATGAATCTCAATAAAAGATCAGTGAGGTTGCGAAATCACTGATCCCCGATGTTTAAATTATATAGGCCTTTTACGTTTAACTGCCAAATGTACTATTTACATTATTTTGTTTTTCGTGACGGCACCTAAAGCTGGACTGTTTGACATTTGTACCGTTCTTATGGCGCCCGCAATAAGAGTAAAAATCGGCCAAGTGCGAGTCGGACTCGCACACGAAGGGTTCCGTACCATTATCTATAAAAATGGCAAAAAAATCACATTTGTTGTATGGGAGCCCCCTTAAATATTTATTTTATTCTATTTTTTAGTATTTGTTGTTATAGCGGCAACAGAAATACATCATCTGTGAAAATTTCAACTGTCTAACTATCACGGTTCATGAGATACAGCCTGGTGACGGACGGACGGACAGCGGAGCCTCAGTAATAGGGTTCCGTTTTACCCTTAGGGTACGGAACCCTAAAAATGGTACTGCAAGTGTCTAACGTGACGTGTCGCTGTGTTTTTTAATAATACCTAATATGTTGGCGATGACAATATATAGATTCAATTAGAAAACTTTTTATAATCGCACCGCCCGCCGGAGGCGTGGAGTTCACCCTCACACGCTGGAACCGCAATGGTCGCGTACTGTACGGTTCCAGAGAAGTTTTCTTCCGAGATCTCTCAAGCTGTGGAATGAGCTTCCAGCCGAGGTTTTTCCAAGGGACTACCGCATGGAATTCTTCAAGAAATGTGTGAAGAGGTTTTTAGATGGTAGGGGCAACGCATGAGTGATACCCCTGGTGTTGTTAATGTCCACAGGCTACGGTGACTGTTTACCATCAGGCAGGCCGTATACTTGATTGACACCTTAGTGGTATAAAAAATGATAATAAAAAAACTGGCGTTGTGGTTTCTGTGTGAGGAACCTCCTTATAATGTGGGCTGTGTCCAGAACTAGTATCATTGATTCTCATTCTCTTTTTTCAGGATTTCATGTTCTTCGAAAAGAAAGGTAATCAAGAAACTGATAGACCTGGAATGCTATAAATTAATGCAAAGTTCGTATTTGATCTTACGTTCAATATTGTGACTTTTGTATTGTGGAATCTCGCACAGAAATGAGTATATTTCTATTTACACGTTATTTTAGTTAATAAGCACAAATTGTTATACGACGAGAAACTATTATTTTTCTCTGAAATTTTTTTTGGCTTTTTGTACTAACATGGTTTTTCGTCATGTTTTTATAAGTTTTATATGACCTATTGTGTAGCTTTAAGTCGATTCTTTTTACGAGAATGAAAATTTTCTTATTATCTGTCTCTGTGGTTAAACAAAGTGTAACTTTATATTTATAATGCGAGTAGTATCGATCAGACACCAAACATAAGTTATTAATATTTATAACTTCCTGCCCTTATACCGTCGTATTGCTAGGAATTATAACGCAACCATTATGTGTTGGTATGTGATCGATTGTAGTAATATTTGTAATATACGTAATGATAATTGCGATGTCAACCAGTCCATTTGTGTTTAATGCCATTGGTTGGTACAATCCACGATTCTGACTTTATAGGGCGATTAAGAAGTCTGTTCCTTCCTATACGACTGTACGATCAGCCCACTTCATCAAATGGTACTGACTATTACCTCATGAATATTTTTCTTTCATTTATTATAGGTAACTGAGAGTAAGAATTAACGCCTACTTGCACCATACACTTTTAGTACGATTGTAAACACAATTTCTTATCTTGTGTTTAATGAACTATCAAAGTTAAATACTTAGTCGGAAATGACTGGTTTAAAAGTTAAAATATGTTTAAGCAGATGGCAATTTGAATAAAAAATGAGCCTTATTTTAATACAATAGTTTAATAATACTTTGGTGCACAGGGCTATGATTAAATTGTAATTAAATTATTCATTTATCAGGAATGTAAGACTAGGTAATAAACATGCAAAAATATTTGAGACGAAATGCATATAATAACAAAGTTTACGTAATGTATCATAATGTCTATATAAAATACCGAGTTTTAGTAATCTGGGTTTATTTTAATTTTTTATGATGATGGCAACGATTGATATGTAAATTTGAGGCACAGGACTATAATTAAACTGTAATTAAATTATTCATTTATCACTAATGTTAAGACTAGGTACTAAACATACAAAAATATTTGAGAACTCTAACGAAGCACATATAATAAACAATTGACAATTTTACATTCCGTTTAAACTACTTGCAACACACGTATAAAACGAGTATTTCCATGTGTAAAATGTTTAGAACAAGAAATACATTGACACAATCCTATAACGGAACACGTGTAACTGGTTTGCCGATCGCTAAATTTTGTTTAGCTAATTTCTTACAAGACTATTTTAAATCAAATATGGTTTAACACTTTAAGGAGGTGAATGTGTTTTCATAAACATATTTATCGGGTATTTAATTACAAGTAGAAAGTTGGTGCAAGTGGTCCTTAGTCTGTAATTCTGACAGATACTTTTATAACAGTACATAAGTGAATATTATGATAGTATATAAATATTATTAGTATATGCTGTTTCCTATTATAATCTAAAAAAAAACCCCGCATTGTTAGCGTTTCTAAGTCTTTGTAAGTAGTTAAGTCCACTTGATATAAGCATTTATATATTTACTGTAATCGTTGCATTTGTATTCTGTCAATACTCTAGTCAGTTAAAAGATTTTTGAAAGTTTTGAGCATTTACTCTTAAATTAATAGAACCGCAATGACGCCTGTCATCGCGAATTAACTAGAAACCATACAAAAATCCACTTTCGATTTTCTTCATCCTAACGTTGTCCCGTTTTCTAATCGATCAAGATGAACGGGATCCGCTACCTGAAGTTGTAGTATTCGTGTAAGCGTGTGAATCGAGTGAAACCGCTGGAGGTGGCTATGCGCGAGCGATACTTCCTGTATTACAAGCCTTCATATGCTATGGTAACCATTTATATCAGGTGGGTTGTATGCCTCCCAATGTTGTATAAAATGTGAAATCCAAGGTTGGTAATGGAATAGTTTCAAACTGTCACCACAATACGGAAACTTGCGTAATAAGCCACCATTGAAACGTACTTATTGATGTCTTTTATAGTTTTTAGATTTCTATATTCTTCATACAAGTTATCTCGTGATGATAAATGTGACACGTCAAAACGGCTCTATTATTTTGTTGTTACTCTAGTAATTTGCTAGTATCACAGGGTTTCTATATAAAAATAATAATACAATAATAACACGCAGGTTCTGCTATATCCATTATTCGAAACTAAATACCGCGCATCGAACTATAGTCGGTATTAATCATGTTACCCAGTTAGCAAAGTGCAGTAATGCACTTACATATTATAAGCGGGAGAGGATGTACACGATTAGTGGATGCCTAAGGCCCATAGCAATCCAAACCGAATCATGAGTGCATGCGTGTTGCTTCTGCTCACGATTGACATTACTTTTCCATGCAAAGAATTATACGTGGCCGTGACTACGCGACTCTAGAGCTCGAAATGTTGGTGGTCACATTGCGCAGTCCAGGAGTGCGCAAACTTTTTCACGGGGCCATAAGATGCCATCAAAAATGCGACTTACGAATAACTAAAAAAATATATAATTTCAACTCAATATAAAGCTCATTTGAGTTTGAGAAAAGTAAGGAAGCCGGTGGGAATCACCTGCCTCCTTATGTCACCGGTTTAGATTAGAATCTTCACTAAGCACAGCAGTTTGGTCGACAAAATGTATGTTGCCCATCTCTGTTTCCTAAGCGGGTTTGAAGTAAATACCTCAGCGGTTCGTGTAAAAAAAGTAAAATTATTTGTGTCTTCTGTTCCTAAAATTTAGCGTGTACTTTGGAACTAAAGGTGCTACATTAGAGCATATGTTTTCTGCTTCTAGAAACTAAAAAGTATAGAGCCATTTATTATACTAACGAAATATAGATATTAATTACCATTAAATGCTTGTTAGCTGAAGTATAAACTTCTAGATGCTGTATTTCATTATCGTTTGCACGGAGTTTTGTATGTCATGTAGCAAATATTTTATGAATCTATACAAATGTATACTGTAGCTTAGATTTATGAGAATTGAATTATACTCTTGGCTATATTTGTTAATCTTTTATTTTTACTGTATATTTTGCACAACGTAATTCAAAGTAATTCGGCGAAGTGATGAAATCTCCACTAAGCATACGCGGAAACTGCGGCCATGTTCGCGCTGCCACAGACAATAACACGTAAAAGATATATGAATAAGTCTGTGTTACTTCACATTAAGATGTCCTTTCTGGCGAGCAACTTTGTTCTTTATTGTAATTAACCTGTACTTACTGAAGTACAGGTTAATTATTTTTTTATTTTTTGGGTTATATATCACAAAAGTTAAAAATGATCCTTATTAAAAATATAAACGAATTAATTTCAACACCGACACACACTTGATAATAAAATTGCAGGGTCATAAAACAAAGAGAAGAAACCGGAACCAATGTAAGGATTACGGTTGACGATGAAGTGTTGAAGCAAGTGTTGTATATCTTGAATGCACTTTCAGCAGGTATGGAAGGTACACCGCTGATGTGAAAAGAAGAGAGTGCTGGAAATAGTAACAGAGCCATGGGAAAACTTCTTGATAGTAAAAGCTTTAGCCAGAATGCACATCTTGCTATACACAACATAGTGCTGGTCCTAATGCTTGCTTATGGAAGCGACTAGGTTTGGCCGAGAGAGCATGAAAGTAGAATAAACACTGTCGAAATGCGAGCGTTGCGGAAAAATTGCAGCGTCACGTATTCGCAATGATGACATGTAGAAAGAATGCAGGAATTACGAAACAGTTATTCAACGCGAAAGTAAAGGATGTAGGAGCCGAGGAAGGCCAAGACTTACCTAACATGACCAAATGATCGTGTTTCATCAAAAGGTAATGTCAAGAGCCTTAGAATGAGAAGAGCAATGAATGTTAAAGAAGCAAGTGACGTGTGAAGAATCGAGACGGTAGCATTCGGTTCTCTATGCCTTTGGCGCAAGTGAGTTGGCGTAAAACTATAGATAGATGGATAAAAACAAAAATCTTAGCAGTATATAATTTAATAGCGTAAAGTTGAACAACCATCTATTGCATTATTTACCTTACATATGAAATTGGCGTTTTGTCAAACTAGCCACTTTGTACTCAAATATCTATTGTTTAGTTAGGAATTCCAAATTCAAATTTAGGCTTGTGTATATTTGTGTTGCGAATTTAGTGATTTTGTTTTACGCCTATTGATTTTTCACATCGGTTTGTTCACAATATGGAAAACTAAAAATATCGCGTTATTTATGAATACGAGTTCCACCGTGGTACCAACGCTGCAGAAACAGCTCTAAGGATTAATTTGTGTATGGGGAAGTTTACTGTAAAAGGAAACGGTACGTTTTTGGTTCTACGGACTAAACCCCGTGGACAGCCGGAGACCCTAGTTGACAACGAAGAATTAAAGGTGATCGTGGAAGCAGATCTATTGCAAACCATGTCAGAGTTAGCGGCAGGCTTCGGTGTGACTGACAAATCAGTTTTCATTCCCTTGAAAGAAATTGGAAAAGTGAAAAAGGTCGAGAAATGGGTACCGCGTGAATGAAAGCACAGCAACAAACACGCATTGAGGGCTGCGTTACATTACTCAACCGTCACAACAATAAGTGAGTTTTGAATTGTATTGTTACTAAAATGGATCCTGTACGACAATCCGAAACGCTCATCAATGCTTGAACTCTAGACAACCAGTTAAATCCGGCCCAAACGAAAGTTGACTCAAAAAAAGATACTGGTGAGTGTTTGGTAGACCAGCGCTAGTGTCATACACTACAGCTTCTTAAGCTCTGGCCAAACGATTATGGAAGATCTGTATTGTCAACAATTGCAAACCATGATGGATTAAAGCTCGCTATTCAACAACCAAGATGGGTCAATTTCTCAAGCCCACTACTGCTTCAGGACAACGCTAGACCTCACACTTAACGACAGACGGTCGCTAAAATAGAGGAGCTGCGATTGGGATGTATCCGACGCTCACCATACTCTTCAGATCATGCTCCAACAGATTACCACTTTTTCGCAATTTAGACAATTACTTGCAAGGAAAAAAATTCAATTCCTATGGGGCAGTCCGAATCGCCTTCAAAGATTTTATTAATTCTCGCTCCCACAATTTTTTCAGCAGTGGAATCAATTAACTACCTATAAAATGGCGGAAGTGCATAGATAATAATGGTACATACTTAGATTGATTAAATATACTTCCATATATATTTTTTCGTTTTACTTTTTCCTTATAAAACGCCAATTTCATATGTAATGGCTTAATATTTAGTATAAGAGATTTCTAATTGGAATACTTGAATTATAATTTATTGATATTTTGCCAAGTCTTAAAATGTTCAAATTAACGATAAATTTTAACAAAATTGATTTGGAATGACATATGAATTGATTTTTAAATGAATTGAGGAAGGTGACTATCCTTACCGCTTTTATCACAGGAACCGCTATGGAATATTATTACCACCGATGTAATGTTTTTGACGAGTGTACGCTCAATGAAGGAGTTATTAAAATTTTTAAATCATGAAACAATAGAAATTTATACGAAAACAGTTATACTTGGATAGATCCATGTAGTGTCTATTTTTCTCTAAATTAAAATGACAAGTCGCGAGAATTGGCTAATAATAATCTATTTACTTTGCTATGATATACCTTTCACTCCATGAAATAATGAATGAAGACAACCTTTTGAGCCAAAAATTTATTCTACAACATTAAACTTTTTTGCTTATGTTAACTGCAGTTTTTTGCGTACAGACCGATAAATCTGCTTGTTGCAAGGGGAGATCGCCAAAGCTATCCTCTTGATGTTGCACCAATGGTCTAGATTGCATCTGTCTATAGTCGTGTCTCATTACTACTGGTCTTGGTAATGATGAACTGATTTTCTTCGCCCATTGACTTTGTGGTAATTTTTCATCATTGGGGACGTCTACCTGCAAAGAAACAAACATGTTTAAAAATTTGGTGCATTCCGCTGTTTCTGTTATGTCGACCTGTGAAAGCCTTAGACGCAATGGTCAAAGTTTTAGACGCAATGGTCTTGATGGTTAGAAAGACAAACTTTTACGTGCCCTGGAAAACGTGGACGTTTTTAAAACGTTTTTAATGGAATCGAAATATTCTATCACAAGATAACGCCTTCAGAACCCGTTATATACCTTTTCCCATACATTTCGCGGTCATATATGACCACACGGGTTTCGAAGGAATACGTATGCAAATTCTTTCCTATATTTATTGTATAAAACCCAAAGCTTATGCTGTTATTTTAAAACGGTCCTCGATTTAATATACAACATTAAAAATAAATAATTTTAGTATGCGTTTATTTTTAATGTATGTCCTTCACGCCAATTTCCTCCCTGCGGGATATGAAGTGAGAACCGAACACCATAAGACGCGGTTCTTACATACGCCTCTTTTATTTTTAATGTTATTAAAATAAAAACTTAAAAAAGAGAGCGTCGGTGTTAAAATAAGAAGAGGCATGCTCCGTTGGTTCGGGACATGTAGAAAGAATGCAATATGAAAGAATGACGAAGCAGATATACAATGCAAAAGTGGATGGATGTAGGAGCCGGGGAAGGCCAAGACAAGTTCTATCAGAAGGTGATGTCAGGAGCCCTAGAAACCGGCGAGCGTGCATGAGAAGAGCAATGAATGTTCAAGAAGCGAGTGAGATATGTAAGGATCGAGTCACGTGGCACTCTGATCTCTTTGCCTACCCCGCAAGGGATTTGGCGTGAAGTTATAGATAGATAGATGTTCAAACTTTTTTATACAACGCCGGGAGCCATATAAGCATACGACCCACCTAATATAAGGTTACTATAGCCAATGAACGCTTGCAATACATTAAGTATTACGTGCGCGATAAAAATTGCTACTTCAGCTTGCCAACTTTACAAAAACCCCAACTTTAACTTTCACCATCGCCCACAATTTGTGACTTTCAACCTGTGTTGCCCGATGACGATTTATATCTCTGTGCACCTAGATCAAAGATGGGAACACACAGTGGCACAAAGATTTTCGTTTTCTGACATTGAAGCACATAAGGTTATCAAATATAGCTGTGTAATAGACCTCTTTTGCCAGAGCCTTCATTGCTAGGT
Organism: Pyralis farinalis; assembly: GCA_947507595.1. NCBI lineage: Eukaryota > Metazoa > Arthropoda > Insecta > Lepidoptera > Pyralidae > Pyralis > Pyralis farinalis. Next base: position 19,290,058 of record OX382259.1, on the reverse strand, counting down.
TACAGCGTGCACCAATGAGGAGTGTTGATTAGAAATTAAATTAATACGTACATTAACATTTTGTTCTAAAAATAGCAACAGGTTTATTCTGGAAATGGCTTAAATCTGGAGCATTACTTCAAAGACAAAAAAAACATATGTATCTATTTTTAAGCACAAAAAAGTCTGATATATATGTTTGGATTTGTGTACCCTGCCACAAAACACACGATTTGAAGTTCCTAAAAGTATTATATTTGCATGGCCCACATTGAAAATTGTCGAATTCTTGCTACTCATAATTGTTTGAAAGTAAAATATTACATTTCTAGAATAAAAATCGTGACCCTTCCTTTAAAAAAAAACGGCTTTTTATATCATACATTGAAATTCGTCGTCAATTGTTTTTTACGAATATCATACATTAAAATTCGTCGCCCGTACGCAGTGAAAATACAATTAATCAGAAAAGATTTCAAAAACAAAATTTCATTTCATTTCATATATATCAAATTGGTGGTGTGTTGAAAAAGGGCCAAACCAAAAGTACCCAAAACCGAAGACCATGTATGAAGAGGTTGTGTTTGGATTTGTGCACCTGGCATTCTAAAGTCTCTGCCTACCCCAATGGGAGACAGGTGTAATGATATGTATGTATGTAGGTTTCAAAGGTCAATGTTTTTTAAAAGGCCTTTTTTTTCTAAAATTCTTTCCATTCACCTTCAAAATACTTATGGGGGGAATGCACCTCAACGTCGAATTTGAGTGCAGGTATTCAATTACTGACATAAGTATAGGACTGTTAAGAGGGGGCATAAACGCTAACCAAAACCAAAATTTAAAAATTATGACCATTTGTACATAAATAATAAATAGAGAATGTCTCAAAGAAACATAAATATGGTTCTACAATGACAGCATTTAGCATTTTTAAAATTCGTCTTTAAACACTGAGATCCCGTTATATACGAGTACTTTCCGTCGTAACGCGCATGAGCATGACATATCATTCAATCGGGGCTTGAGGGGCTTAAGCGTTGTTGATCAAAACAAAATGCGGGCGCCACTTAGCTTTACGCCCCCTAAGACCTAGATTAGTAGACCTTGTAGCCAGACAAACATTTATTTCATTGAACCACCAAATTGTTGAAAAACTCATTTGATGTAGTCCCTCGCTTTCGGAATATGCATCTTACCATCGTCAAGGGCATAACAATTCTTGGTGTCGAGATCTCCAGTGAAGTTCAGTTCCGAAGTCACCAGGAAAAGAAAGTCAAGCTAGCATCCAAGATGTATAAACTGTACGTAAATCCCTTTCGGGGTAGGCAGAGAGTACAGAGCGCCACGAGACATTGAGTTTTAAGCGCCACATTCCTCAGGCAGGACAATAGGATTATAATATCAGAATTATTTTTGTTCACATCATCCAATTTGCAATTAGGTATAGTTGCAGTTAGAAACTAATTTTATATATCTGGTACAACACAATCGACACAAATGTAATGTTTTGTTAATGTGTTTTGGAAATTTCGACAAAGTGGTATTCCTAAGATTATCTTTAAATTATTTTCCATTATTAAGTATGTAGATTTCCTTACGAAAATTTAAAATATAATATTGAAGATAACCATCAGGATTATAGGATATACTGTTACTGCAACAAGAATACCAGCATTTGCAGCTCACTACAAGCAATATTGGGAAGATTCTGTTATGAATATTTACACCAAAAATAGTCATTGCTAATTTTTTTCTAAAATAGTTAAAAAAATATAAGCAAAAATGTACTTCTAGCCGGGCTGGATCTCCACAACCAAAGGTTACAAAGAAATCATTGCCAAGAATCATATGTAAAAACAACTCAAAGTGAAATATTTCAAGTCAGGACGTCTAGCTTGGCTAGATCTTAACCGAAGGTCGCAGAGAGATTATTGAAGAAAAAAATAGATTTTGTTATGAATTCATACAGCTTTACCAATTTTAGTTTTGGAATCAAACAATTTGAAGATAATGTGAATGAACTTCAAGATATCTTCCTCATAAAGATCTTCACAATGAGACAAGTGTTTTTCTCGCCACATGGAATTTCGGATCCATATTCCGTACGTAATAATTACAAAAGACGAAGAAGAGTTCTTGACAGCCCTAAACTTCCCAATACCGGATTTAAAAAATTTCGATTCTGACACTTTCATTTCCGTCCTAGCGTTTGGTGTGTCGACATGGCGTTTAGTATAGCATAGTTTTGCTCGCTCACAATATAGTCCTAATATATATATGTCTGTAATAAAGTAACCAGTAAAGCAGAAATTTACTCAAAAACTTATCATGAATGTAAGATCATCTTAACAAAATGGATAAAAGCCCTTGATTATGACGCAACGGAAAATCTTTTGAAGTGTGAGAGTTAGCTAATGTCGATTTCGAAAATTATTTTTATTAAATTTGTATGATATTGATATATGATATATAGAATGTGTAAATATGAAAGTGTGTCATGGTAAATATAATATATATAAAAATAATAATATATAAGTTCATGTGATAATAAATTAATTAAATAGATAAGTAATAAGAAAAACACGTAAAATTATTGTAGGTTATTTTTTTTTTAGGTTCTGTGCCTACCCCGCAAGGGATTTGGCGTGAAGTTAGATAGATAGAAATAACGTAAATTTGATAAAGTAGTTGTATAATAAGCATTAGCAAGCATATGTATGGAAAGATGGGTATGTGTATGTATTTAAGTATATTTGTATAAATATGTATGGTAAACATAAAAATGTTGTAAATAGCACCTAAGATAATAAATGTCTAGTACATAAGAAGATTATGTTTGTAAACGAAGAGCGGAGATTCCTAATACAGGCAATTTGTTTGCCTAAGAGGAAACTCCAAACAGCCATTTCTACATGTACAAAACTTCAGATACTGCAAATAAACATTTTATTTATGGCGGCTATAATTATTTTCGTTTAATTTGTGGTTTAAAAAGTCTGAAACAACCTAATTTATTTTGAAAATGGCTACCTACCCAATGGATTTTGTAATTGTGATGTAGATTGCATAATTTTGGAAAAAATGGTGAGTAACTTGGACGAAGCACATGGCGGCCATTTTCCGACGTGTACGTTGACGCCTTGAGGCCCGTTATATACTTGGCGCCGTAACGCGCATGGCGGAATTCAGCCACGCGGGCCTTAATCAAAATTCTAATAAAATGTCGTTCTTTTCAGCTGGATGGCAGCATTTTTTCTTTGACTAGAACATTTTTCATTGGATTTTCTTGAAAACTCGCTCGGCGATAGCAACGCCGGCGATTGAAGTTATGAGCGTCGTGTTTGGAGCGACACGCGTCGACCCGTGAACCTTTTCCTGACATGGGGAGGAAATATGACTAACTTTTTCAGTATCGTACATTTTCTTATTTTTATCACAATTGATGCAGTAGTCCACTGTAGTTTTTATTAAGCTTTTATTGGAGTCCAACTTGACCTTAGTAACTTAAACCTTAGATTTCCTTTTGGAAATAATTATTATCTACATTCATCACATTACCTAAGAAATAATTTGTTTATAGATGAATATAGGGGTGCAGTACCTAAGTTTTAGTATAAGCCATTGCACTCAACTAATCTCACTAACCTAGTTTTATAATATCGTTTTTGGTTGGATTTAATTTAACTGTAATTGGCTACGTCTGACCGCTAACGGTATTAAAACATTAATCAGATTTCAAATGGTTTTCTCACTACTCTTCTTGAGATTAAATATCCAGGCATCGTTGGACTATTCGGAGCAAAGTTATTGAAAGAGCATGACTGGCGCCCGGTATAAACTTTGCTTTTTGAACCCTATGGGGCCGTCCATTAATCACGTGAGGCTCGAAAGAGGGGGGAGGGGGATGTAGTAAGATATCACGTGTATTTATTTTTTATAACCTAATCCGAGCAATAATAGTCTAGAGGTGCACAATGTTCTTCCTTCACGCATCCTCACGCCACGATCGATCGGCAGATCGAGAGAGATTCTCTGCGTAATGCGCGAAAATGACGCCGAGTGGCTTGATGAAACCGACGTTGATCTTCAACAAAGCACAGTGCCAACAACTGACTTGCAAGATGCTTATTCAGTTGTTATTAGTGTTGAAGAAAGTCTTGCTAATCCATGGTCCAAGGACAATGTACATTAAACATGTCATGTACTAGTACAATATATGTTTTTCGAATGATTAATTCCTGTCCTCCTTAATAATAATTATTATTAATTATTATAATTAATCCATTCCTTTAATATTATTTTTAGGCCAGTCAAAAACAACCTGCAACCATTTTGTCTAGACATTTTTATCAGGGTCCTTAATTTTCTAGAATAAAATTGGATTATATCTTATATCAGTATTTAAAGATAATATTCTAAGATTTTTTGTAGGTACTAAAAAATACACGTGATTTTGGGTGAGGTTAATCTTAAACCTCACCACGTATCACCAAGGGAGAGGGAGGCGGCTAAAAAATGCTAAAAAAACATCACATGATTAATGGACTATGTTTAATTAGTGTCATGCCTTTTCATTTGTTGAGGTCGCCTAGGCGCCTTTTCTAGAAAAGGATCTCAACCATTTAAATAAAATAATAAACCAATAATTTAAAAAGAAAAACAATATTACAACAATATGACAAGCCTAGAACTTAATATTTTTTTTATACTATGTCGGAAGGCATACAAGCATATGGCTCACCTGATGTAAAGCAGGTACCGTAGCCTATTAACTTGCGATATATTAAGTACTCACATGATGCGTCCTCTGCAGCTTACACAGCAACTCCTTGGTAGATAATTGGTGACCTTACTCACACGCAGGAACACAACAACCCCCTAGAGTTGTTATTTGGCTGCATTTTTCTGTGAGGTGAAAGTACTTCCCCAGACGGGCTGCTTTGATGCGCCCTACCTCAGACATTAAAGTTTTTGAAAGTCAATTTCACATGCAATCAGACACAACCGACTGATGGACCTTCTATGGGCACTAACCCCTACCACAAGGAGTTAGTTACACATAAGACTAACTTAAATCTCTTTTTTATCTATTGGTACAATTCTATGAGTTTTAAGCCATTACCACAAGGAGTTAGGTACACATAAGACTAACTTAAATCTCTTTTTTGTCTATTGGTACAATTCTATGAGTTTTAAGCCATTTTAGAATAAGTTTTTTTGAGACTGTGTTTTATTCCCTAAAAATCTGAAAATAATCACTTTACAAATGCAAGTCTAGCCAAATGCAAATAAATCTTTTCATCTTGGTTCGTACCAATGGAGCATTCCTCTTATTTTAGCAACAACACTTTCTTTCAATCCAACTCTGTTTTTTATCCTACTTTCATGCACTCTCTACCCTACTTAGTTCAGACCCCTCTTGCTTCCATAAGTTAGTGTTGGGCCCAATATTTTATTTTGTGCATTCTGGCTCAAACTTTTACTGTCAAGAAGTTTTCCCAACGCTTAATTCAAACTATTCCCAGCATTCACTCATCTCTCCACATCAACAGAGTTCCTTCCATCACTGCTGAAAGCAAATCAAATAAAATTAATAAATATTTACCACTTTGGTCATCTTTGCTGTCTTATATGCAATAGTTGGTAAATCTACATTTTCTTTATTATCTACTTTAGAGTGAGTGCTCTTCAACTTGGGAATGGCTGAAGGTCCTAGCAACGGCTTAGTTGGACGGACATTTTTCAACAGTGGTACTATTGGAGAGTTTTTGATATATGATGCCACTGGACTAACTATATGTTCATAACCCTTAATTTTAGATGGGGTTTTCTTCACTGAACTAGCTGGTGTCTTCCTGTGTGATATTGGGATTCCAGGGGTTCTGAACATGGATAATTTTGTCTTTGCATCAGAGCATGGAGTGGCGACAAAAACATTAGTCTCATCAGTTTTACTCTTTGTTGGAGTACCACAAAGTTTACTGGATGTGTTAGCAATAGCATCTGTAGTTCTAAACACAGATAATTTTGTCTTCACATCAGAGCATGGAGTGTCAACAAAAACACTGGTTGCATAAGATTCACTCTTTGTTGGAGTGCCACAAAGTTTACTGGATGTGTTAGCAATAGCATCTGTAGTTCTAAACACAGATAATTCTGTCTTCACATCAGAACATGGAGTGTCAACTAAAACACTGATTGCATCAGTTTCACTCTTTGTTGGAGTGCCACAAAGTTTACTGGATGTGTTAGCAATAGCATCTATTCTATTTTCTGCTACAACTGGAGATTTGTATTCACTTTTCGGCAATACAATACTAGGTTTAGTGCATGTGTTTATTGACCTTTGATTGCTATTAGTATCTTCATAATACTGGTAACTTTGAGACAGTTCGTTATTTACAACAGAGTTAACATCATTGAGTGTATTGTCTGAATCTATACCTTTGTCTTCTTCACAATATACATTTTTTTCTATTTTTACAGAACTGTCATTGGAAGGTGTAATATCCGTTATGGAAGAGGAAGACGGAGGGGATATTATTATTACTGGATTTGATAGTGCTCTTAATGAAGGCTTTGCATCACAACAAGACAAGTTTGGTTCAGAATGTACCTCTATTATTTTTAAGCTTTCATCATAGCCATTTTTTTCCATTAAAACTTTAGGACAACTGTGAAAAAAACATTTTTTTTTAATATTGGGAATTACACGCCCAGCAATAATTAATATAGACTACTAAGAATACAAATCTCACCTGAGTACTTTACGGTTTTTGTTTCCTAACAATCTAGTTTTCATTTCTTTCAAAGAGAATTTTCCACAAAAAATCTCATCGTCACTTTCAATAGTCTGCAACTCCATCTTAACTCAAAATAAATATAGGTAGCGGGTACACAAATAGTTTCACTTTACGTGATAAAATAGTTTTCATTCATGACAGTAAATAATTTAAAACAAACGATATTTAACCATAGACGTACGTAGTGATGGTCGACTCGAGTAACTAACTCGAGTTGGGCTTAACTCGAACCTACTCGAGTAAAATTCTTTCCGACTCGAGTTCGAAAACCGAATGAAACTGACATGGAGCGAAGTTTGCCGATCATTTGAAACTATATTCATTCGTAACAAACAAGTGTCACATTTATGTAGATTTGAGGTTAACTTTAAAGTGCCCGTTATTGTTGTAGATTTTCGTGTTTTATGCTCTCTTTTTTACTTTAGTTAGTATAACTCTCCCAATACATTATAAATAAATAATAGAAAAAAATAAACAATTGAAACAGATAGAAATATCATTTGTCTCTTCCAATTTTTTAAAATTATTAATGCTATACATAATAATAATATAAACTATTAATGAATAAATTAGTATTTTTTTAAATCATTAGCTGTTTCGTCCAGTTAACTTTATGAGTTATGTAACTCGAGTTCAACCCGAGTTACGTGAATTTTAGCTCGGGTTAAATCGAGTTTTGTTTTTTCCGAGTTGGCACATCACTAGACGCACGTAAGAGTCTCAGAAAAAGCATCAAAGTAGTTTCCTCCCGTCAGGGAGTATTATATTCTTTGGTAATCCATATAGTCCATATAGTTATCCATATAGTTATGAAAAGATTTTGGCATTTGAGTGACATTGACAGAAATATACTCTTCTCTTGCACACACACAGGCAATCACGAGATGGACGCATTATTTATTCAGATTCAGCCACGCGCCTAAAAAGCCTTGTCGCACTGTACCTCAGAGGAAGCATACCTCCTATGAGCACTGTGTAAATTAATCGAATCATTGTTCTTCATAGTTGTATGTATATATCTATATGAGGAAGATATCTTGAACTTCATTTAAAGGTTAGTAGTAGTAGTAGTTTGATTAAAGCCAAAACTAAAATTGGTAAAGCTGTATGAATTCATAACAAAATCTATTTTTTTCTTCAATATTCTCTCTGCGACCTTCGGTTACGGAGATCTAGCCAGGCTAGACGTACTGATTAGAAATGCTTTCACTTTGAGTTGTTTTTATACATATATGATTGAAACATTCTTGAAAAAAGAAACTCTCTCGGTGATGTTTCTCTTTCTATGATTTCTTTGTAACCTGCGGTTGTGGAGATTTAGCCCAGCTAGAAGTTCTGATACCAGACATTTTTGTATATATTTTTTCAACGATTCTAGAAAAGAATTAGTATTATTTCCATTATTAAATTTTAATCTTATTAAATATACTTTTAAATATGAGAATGAGCAAGCTTGCATTGTCAGAGGAACACCTAGCTCGTCAATTAGGTATATAACAATTCAATTTTTTTTTTAATTTTTCGGCCATTTTGACTATGTTCCTTAAGAGATAGGAAAGGTGTTCCTGAACATTACTATTCTACTTTTTTATGCTGAATCCGAATCAGAAGTCAAAATTCGAATATTCGAAAACAGCGCACACACGGACAAACATATAGATTTCATATAGGAACGGTGTTCCTGAAAATCAGTTTCCTTCTGATAGCGGGAACAAGATCCAAACTATCAGTGGTCAAGGTCACAGAGACAGAAACTTCCTCACAATACGTGCCGTGCTAAGGAAGACTGCCTTCTGTATTTGGCCCCTAATCCAGCTTCCCAACGCGAGCCTCTTCATATGTTGGTCGAGGTTCTTGGCTATTAAGCCATTGACCGATACAACAATCGGAACAATGATTGTTGAGTCGACATCCCACATGTCGGTAATCTCGTGAGCTAAATCAAGATATTTTGTTTGTTTATCCTTTTCAGCTTTCACAAGATTAACGTCATGTGGAACAGCGATATCAACAATAATTGCTTGGCGCGTCGATCGATCCATTAATACAATGTCAGGCTTATTGGCTACAATAGTCCTGTCAGTGATAATAGATCGATCCCAGTATAATGTGGTATGATCATTTTCGAGAACTGCTTCGGGCATATACCTGTAATATGGCACCTCATTAACTTCGAGACTATATCTCAAAGCAAGTTGCTGATGGATAATTCTGGCTACTTGGTTATGCCTGTGTAAGTACTCGCCGTTAGCAAGATGAGAACAACCGGAAACAACATGCCTGAGAGATTCCCCAGGAAGATGGCACGCTAGACATCTGTCGAGCGTGTCATCTTCCTGGGGAATCTCAAAAATAAATATTCATGATAATATCAAAAATAAATATATTATATTTCCGGTAGTTATTCGTCTTTTAACTTCGTCCATAATTCCACAGAGAAAACTTTCGGTTTTCCCAAAGAGGTCCCCGAAACGTTACCAGGGTACGGAGACCAACGTGTCTACATCAGGCCCGTGTAGGGCCTTGTTGTAGCGGCCGTGTAGTTCCTTACTTTGCCACATAGCCTTGCGATCATCAGTTCTTAATATTACAGGTCTACGCTAGTTCTCTTTAGCCAAAGACAAACGGGGATTCGATCCACATTAATCACATCCTTATGCATTTCTGCTTAAGTATGCAGGAAATATTCCCTGGGGTTACATATCTCCCGATTATGTAAGGTTTTGGCATTCAAAAAGCCACGACCTCCACATGTTCGTGGGATATATAACCTCATTACCGATGATCGTGGATGACGCATACGGTGTGCAGTCAATAGCGTTCAGACTTTTCGATCAAGATTAAGTTCAGTCTGAGTCCACGTAAGTATGACAAATGAATATATTAAGACCGGCAAAATCCAACCATTATAGGCACGAACTTTATTTTCCCCTGACAAAAGACTATTAATGACTTTTGTCAGACGGCCAAAGAAACGTTCTTTCAATGTCTGTTTCATGTCAGTCTCAATAATTCCTAAGTTTTGAGACATACCTAAATACTTGTAAGTTTCAGATTCCGAGAAGGATTTCAGACGTATAGTATTGAAAGTTCAAGTCTTTCAGATGCTAATATCTTACCTTTCTTTACATGTATGAGAGCACATTTGTCTATACCGAATTCCATTTTAATGCATTTACTAAACTTTTCAGCTATCTTTAGTAAAGTCATTAATTGGACATTGTTGGATGCAAAAAGGTGACGATCGAGACTCTTTGCTATAAGTCCGTTCACTGTTATGACTATCGGAACAATTATAGTCGAATCCACATGCGACATAGCGTAAGCCAACCTCGTAAGCCAAGTCCAAGTACTTAGAGAGTTTCTCTTTCTCGGTCTTCACGAGGTTGTCGTCATGAGGAATGGTGACGTCAACAAGAACTGCACGCCGTGTATTCCGGTCTATTAGCACGATATCAGGTCTATTGGCAACAATAGTCCTATGAGTGATCTGTGACTGGTCCCAGTAGAGCGTGACACTACCGTTCTCGAGAACTGGCGCAGGTGAATATGTAAGATTTATTTTCTTGCAGGTAATAACAATCTATACATCTATACATATAAATAAAATTGAAGTGTCTGTCTGTGATTTCAAAATAAAGCCTTTATCTTAAGCTCATATTATTATTTTCACGTTACCAAAGCCTAAATACGCATTTTTTACTTTTTTGTCTGTCTGTCTGTCTGTTTGTTTGTCCGGGCTAATCTTCGAAATGGCTGAACCGATTTTAACGGGACTTTCACTTTAGGTAGAGCACTATTCAGAGCAGAATATAGGGTACTTTTTATCCCGTAAATATTTAGGGTTCCTGCGTAAAAAATTAAAAACTGTTAAAATTAGGGGGAAATATCTTCCCCTTCGGGGCAATTTTATTTTTGTTATTTTCATAGAATACATATTTTTTGTAACATAAAATAACTACGCATTTTTTATGTAATATAAATAAAATACATATACGTTGCCTCCTGTAAAGGTCAATAGATGGCGCTGTACCAAAAGTGAATCGATGTGTGGTTGCATCTACGACCCTGAACTTTGTTTTTTTTAAACAGAAACAATTTCATGTCTACAGAGAAATAAAGGCCACTAAAAGCCCAAATCTCAAGCGTGCGAAGCCACAGGCTTCTGCTAGTGTAGTATAATTATTTTGTTTTCAAGTTGTTAAGTGCAATTATATTAATTACTATGTTCGGTGTAAAAAAATCATAACAGAATCTTCCCAATGTTGCTTGTAGTGGGCTGCAAATGCTGGTATTCCTGTTAACATTAAATATAATCCTGATGGTTATCTACTATATTATATTTAAATTTTTCGTAAATCTACTTAATAATGTAAAATAATTCAAAGATAATCTTAGGAATTCCACTTTGTCGAAATTTCCAAAAGACATTAACAAAACATTACATTTGTATTGATTGTGTTGTAGATAGATATATAAAATTAGTTTTTAACTGCAACTATACCTAATTGACAGGTTGGATGATGTGAACAAAAATAATTCAGATATTATATTCCTATTGTCCTACCTGAGGAATGTGGCGCTTAAAATTCAATGTCATGTAGCGCTCTGTGCTCTCTGCCTACCCCGCAACCGCAACAACAACTGACTATAGTATTCCATGTGCGGTTTGCTTTGTGATTGCAAAAGCTTTTGTCTCAAGCTGAAGTACTATTTCGCTCTATTCAGTAGGTACATCTTGGATGCTAGCTTGACCTTCTCCTCCTGGTGACTTCGTAACTGAACTTCACTGGAGATCTCGACCCCAAGAATTGTTATGCCCTTGGCGATGGTAAGAGGCATATTCCGAATGTGAGGGATAACATCAAATGAGTTTTTCAATAATTTGGTGGTTCAATGAAAAAATCTTTGTCGGGCTAAAAGGTCTACGCTCGCCTACACCTGCCCGAATGCCGTATAGCCCGAGCTTAAGAGGGGACATAAAGCTTAGTGGCCTAAGTGGTGCATATGTCGCAGGATTTTCATAAAATTAGGTTTTTGATCAAAAATCTAGGTTTTTGATCAAAAATCTAGGTTTTTGATCAAAAATCTAGGTTTTTGAGTCCTATGAGTAATATAGGTATCAATTTCATCATAAACCTATAACAATCCAGATTTTTGATCAAAAACCTGAGCTAGTTTGGTTTTATGATAAAGTTCTTGTCAAAATCACGGGTTTGCTTTGTTTTATGACAAATAAATATAAGATAAGAATAACGATTTATTCAAAATTGGTACTTCAGCTGGGGTTTTAAAAGACTGGCTGTCTCGAAACTCTATTCAAATATCAACTATTGCCTTTAACGAACCTGTATCGACAATTGAACTGAGCTTGCGTGAAATTGCTTCAAAGATGTCTTTATTTGGAGGCCAAGGTTTTAAGAAATGCTCGTGCGACAAATCTAAAGTGCGCTGCAAGACAAATCGATGTGCATGCAAAAAAAAAATAATGTTTTATGCAACTCTAGATGTCACAAGTCAACAAACTGTCATAATAAATAAAGCATACTAGCAGATTTATAAAAAAACAAGCACGTGGTATGTAAACGTTTCTATATTACATTTTTGTTCTTTTTTTAATTTTGACTCAGTTTAGTCGTATTTAATACTTACGAAATTTCATTTTCGCGGCTTATCAAAATCAGATTAATATAGGTATGTGAAATTGAAACATTTCATTTCATAATTGGATTGAAGGAGGAGAATATTGATTGGATCATGGATGTAAAATTTTGATAAATAAATATTTGTTTTCTTTCTACTAAGTTGCAAATGATGATGGATTGTTTTATTTATTTCATTTAAATTGATTTATTTGTCATAAAACAAAGCAAACCCGTGATTTTGACAAGAACTTTATCATAAAACCAAACTAGTACAGGCTTTTGATCAAAAATCTGGATTGTTATAGGTTTATGATGAAATTGAATTTAAAATGTGTCATCTTCCGGTTTTACAAAAACCGGACAGATACAAAAATATTGCTCTTATAGGGGATATAAATGTCGCAGGTTTTTCATAAAATTTTGTTTATAAAATTTCATGAAAAACCTGCGACATTTATATCTCCTATAAGAGCAATATTTTTGTATCTGTGTTGGGAAGTTAGTAGGTTGTCGAGCGATTTTTCGAATAGATGTTTTGATACGATGGCGAGCGATAAATGGCAACGAGAGCGTCAAAATCGTTACTAGTTGTCGCCAGTAAGCAATTCCCTTCAAGAAAGTTAGGTTCCTGTATGTTGATGTTTAGGTCCACTTTTGAGTAAATCACAATACCATCGTTTTGGTTGTTATATTGAGAATTAAAGTGGATGTTGTAGCCGTCGATAATAGGTGGATTAGAGCAGTGGGTGAGCCAACATTCTGTCAGTACTGGTAAGTCGCAGTCTATTTCAAGCCTCGCCAATAGGATGAAAAAGTTATGGATGTTACAGTTGATGCTATGTATGTTTTGTGTAAGAATATTTAGTCTTCTAGTTATGTTCGGAATGATACGATGACAAGTTTCTAGATCACAGTGCTGAGAGTCGTATTATGTGATACACTTGATCGAGGTACTCTTGTATTTAGACTTTGGAAGATTATTTTAGGAGATTTGATACTGTCGAAGCCCCTTTACAAATCGTTGATCATTATCCAATACATAGCAAAAATAATTTAGTAAAGCTATTTAATTTGCAAGAATTTAAAAGTTCCGTTTTATGACGCGGGGAGACAGAGTATGGTCTTGATAGTATATCTTACAAAATGTTAAAAAACACTACATATTATGCAAGAGATATCATTTTGAGAGTGTATAATTTGTTGTGGATGTGTAATACTTATAAAAAGACTGCTTGGTTCCCGTTTTGAACTAAATAAACATAAGGCCAAAGAAAATTCATACCATTCTATAGCTTCGACATCATGTATGAGCAAAATTGTTAAACGACATAACATTAGGCATGAATTTTTCATTGAAAGCAATCATCTCTTATCTTCTAATCAGTTTGGCTTTTGCAGGGGTAGATATTGATATTTAAACGCAGGATTGGGTCTGGGCACCCTTTCTAAGTAATTTTTTAGCACAGTTCCTGAAGCTGGAACATAGAATTAAGATTTTCAAATGGTTCTAAACTGATTACTTGGCTGTATGGGCTAGATCCCTTTGCCTTTCCCCTCGGGGATAAAAAGAACCAAAAAAAAAAAGATATATAACATAACACACAAGTTTAGTTTTAAATTGGTTTTAAAGTTTCTAGTTTTCTGCACTACTGAAAACAAAGAATATAATACTCCCTGACGGGAGTGACTGAAAATATAATATACGTATCCGCGTACCGCTACAATCATTAAAACATAATGATTTAAATTAAAATATACAGGATATGCCTACTATTTTATGGAAAAGAAGGAATTGATTCATACGCCAAAGAAAAGGATAAATTTCTTTTTACTTTATTTTAGTGTTTACGTTTGTCGTAACGACGAAAACGTATTGATAGATGACGTATTAATAAATTGCAATTTGTATGCATAGGATAAGTGGAACAAATCCCAAGGCAACCTTGGCAGCGCTAGGTAAGGAAGCTTTTCTCAAGTGATTTGTTAGCAACCTGAAGAAAGCATCCTAGAGTGTTACAAAATGATAGAAAACTTTAGGACAATATTGAAATTCGCGCCAACGTTTGTTCGTTGCAGTCACCTATATTACAGTAAAAAGAGATTTCTTGAAATCAAAGTTCGTCATGTAAGTATTCAGTCAAAACAGCCAATCTTACATATAATTTTGAATTGAGTTGTATAACAATGTTACTTAATTATTCGCAGTTTGAAGACACTCGAAGTAACATATTTTTCTTAACTGCTGGGTTATTGTTCCTCTGGCCTGCCAAGAAACTGACTGATGAAAATGTTGGTTCCAAAACAGAATTACTTGTTTCGGTGATTGAGAAATCTGATACATTATTCGAGAGTGGTCATTTTGAAGAATGCTATCAAGTTCTTATTGCTTGCAAGGTATACTTTTACTCTATTCAAGTACAGGCATTTTACAAGCATGAGTATACTGCCTATGTTTATTGGAGTCTGCACCTTTAAAAATTCCAATACTAATGAAGCAAATTTCACTGTGACATTTCTGAATCATTAAGTTAGCAAATAAACATGATGTGTATGAATGTAAGCTACTAAAATAGCCTATAGAGACTTACAACTCCAGTGGCATTATTATGTGCATTGCAGGTATAAGATCCATAATGTAAGCAACCATTATGGTGTGAACAAGGATAATACAAAATGCTGTATTTTCATATTTTCTTTCATTAAGCTGCATTGCACCTCACATAATGTGACTAATATACTACTGAAATTTGAGTTTTTATTTGTACTATCTCATTGGCATATATGCATACAGCTCCCTTTTTTTATACTATGTCGGGAGGCATACATGCGTACGGCCCATCTGATGTAAAGTGGCTACCATAGTCTATTAACGCTTGTAATATATTAAGTATCACGCGGCGATGCCTCCTCGGCTGCTGACACAGCAACTGCATGGGAGCATACTGGTGACCTCACACACAGGAACACAACAACCCTTGTTATTTGGCTGAGGTTTTCTGTTAGGTGGAGGTACATCTCCAGACGGGCTGCTTTGATGTGCCCTACCTCTTAAAACATCCAGACCAAGACAAACAGACATGTTCATGCACACAAATGTTTGCCTTGTGTGAGAATCGGACCGACGTGCGTTGGTGTCAAAGTCATATCATTCATGACTGACCCACCAAGCTTGTCATTGCTTGATACTTATTACTTTCAATACTAGAAGTATTGCTTGTGCTTTGTCATCTGCACCGATAACATAGCAACTCCTCAGCATATTAGTTACCTCACTTACTCACATGATCATTACCAAGTCTTAAGGTAGGTTTTCGCGGGACTTGAATGACGGCCGACAGATGATGCCAGGCTTCAGTTGCCATGGTACAGATTCCGAAGCCGGCAGCAGGCACTGCACTTACATTGCAGCATTACTTGTGGTTGTGTCTTCAATACACAGTTATGAATAATCAAATGCTCCAAGTTGTATTACATGAAGAAGACAATGATGATTTATTATTAATAGATTCAGGCGTTATTTTGTGAAAGTCAAATTTACATGCATTGCATATGCCTCCTCCTACTAAAAATGATTTTAAAGAATTGAAAGAGAATTTTGGGAAAAATGGAACATGCCAAATTGTGTCGGAAGCATCGATGGTAAGCATATTTGTACAAACTCACCACAGCACAATGGATCTCTTTTCTTCAACTATAAAGAGTACTTCGCTATAGTGTTACTAGCAATAGTTGATTCAAACTACAAAATTGCAATTGATGTGGGGTCATATGGAAAAGAAGGTGACAGCAAAGTTTAAAAAGTCAGAAATGGGAAAGAAAATACAGAACCAAAAAATTTACTGCAAACAAATGATATTTTACCACATTTCCTAATTGGAGACGAAGCTTTTGCTCTTGATACATTTATGATGAAGCCTTATTCACAGAGAATTGCAAGACATGACAACCAGAAAGATCTTTTAAATTACAGGCTAAGTCATGCTCGAAAACGCTTTCGGCTTATTATCTCAAGTTTTTTGAGTATTTTACATACCAATACCAATTTTACCTGAAACTTGTGACAACTTAATAATGTCTGCCTGTTGCTTGCACAACATATTATGCAATGGTTATCTTGAAAACCAGCAGATTTCAAGATATCACTGCGATGAAAAAGAAATATCATCTCATAATATGATCAGAATGGCGAGTACAAGTGGTTTTGCTAATGCCGGAGATTTAGTGGTTCGAGACAAATTAAAAGATTTTTTTGTTCCCAAGTAGGTGAAGTATCTTGGCAAAGAAGTATTGCAAATCATACAGAATAAGTTTTTAATAAATAATATTAATATGCTTACTTATTTTTTTTATTTATTTCTTTACATTGAATTATTATGTACTAGTGTACTAGAACCGACACCGCGAACAAATTCTTGCGCCATGCTTTGTTGCCGATCGGCAACAACTCATTGCTGGACTACGTTGAACGAAACGCGTAAGCGCCAATAAAAATCACGGCGCTTTTGACCTTTCGGTCGCGAGATAAATACCCCTTAGAAGCGATTTAGTGCTGTATCTTCGAATCTTTGGGATAAACATCTAAATTATTTCAGCGCTGCAGCGTACATTAGTAAACAAGTAATTTCCTGCCGAGCGGCATTTGCACACGTATGTCGGAATCGGTCTCATACAAAGTAATACTGCAAAGTAATTCAGTCTGCCGTCGCGGCACATGCCGTCGCCGTCTGCCGCGTCCCGGGAAATCCTACTCCGGGAGTTTGTAGGGTAGAGGTACTTCTAATCTTAAACTCAATCCATTTATTTCACAGACGCAACACTCATCTTTTTGATTAATTACAGGAAAATAATGTAGACATACAATGGCGTCTATGTCGTGCCATGTATAACATGTCTAAAGAACTAAAATATGACCAGGAATATAGAAAATCACTAATATTTAAAGGTTATGAGAAAATATCAATGATTTTACAAGATAATTATGATCGCTTTGAAGTACAAAAGTGGTATGCTTTGCTATTAGATGCAAAAAGTGCATACATAGGCACTAAAGAACGAATAAAACAGCTGGAAAATGTTAGGAAGCACATGGACGTAAGTATTATTTTTACATACATAAAATGCAACTGATACTCTCAACTCATGCAAATATTACTATAAACTGATTATTATCCCTCCCTGTTTAGTATCCTATATAGTAAGTATAAATGTATCCATGAATCCATCGACAAATAGGCCAGTTATGTGCGGGATCTCTTCATGGCACATTCTTCTAAAACTTTAGACGTCTCTTAAATTTACATATTTTCTTTGGATTCCCTGCAATCCATTTATGATCTGTCCATTTGGATACAAGGACACCAATATCTCAGTTTTAGTATTCATTTAGATACCATGGTCAGGAGGACAGGGAAGAACTCGAACCCACGAGCGTCGGTGTCAAAGTTGCGTCGTTCACGACTGCGCCACCGAGCTCGCCAAAATAACGCCACAAATATATTTGCGATATATTCAGGCGTTATTTTGCGAAACTGACTAGATCAGGTCGGCTACTATTATTATACCTACTAACATTTTTATTTTCTCAGAAATTTGTCAATAAAAATAATTTTGTAAATAAATTTAATAGTACATTTGTTCAATTTGTCTCAATTTGTATTTTCCTTTACAAGTACCAAACTTGACAGTATAATAGCCCTTATATTCATATTATACTATTTATAGGGAGTCAGTTTCAACTATCAAACTTCAAAATAATTATGTTGCTTACATAAAATGTTTAATGATGACCAAACAACAATTAAACATATAATTGGAAAAAGGTATTATGTAGAAGGTTTCTCGATTTACCATTCCAGACTTCATTTTGTGGGGTTTCTTGAAGTCACGAGTCTATGTCAACAAGCCTCAGACTTTTGAAGCCCTCAAAGAGAATATTCGTCAAGAATGCGTGAACCTATCGCTGTAAGTTCTGGCAAGTGATAAAAACGCCATAAATCGGGCCCGTATGGTTATCAATTCTGCCGGCGCGCGACCACTTGGCCGATATTATTTTCTCGACTTAATGGAGAAAAAATTAAGATATTAAATTAACACAATCTGAAAACAGAACCAAAGTTAATCATTTATAAAAAATATTACAGCCAAAGAACATCGGGTGACAGCTGTATGATTTAATAAAAAACTAAGTACGTACAAATAAAATTTACAATAATATCAAATGTCCGACGAAACAGCTATATGGATAACGTAGTATAAAATATATTTCTCCAAAAATAGTTAAATAGATATCTTATTAATGAAGTCAATAGAAAATATAAATAATTACACTACCACATTAACTATTATATAGAATATAATTAATAGCCTTCGTGCGTGACTGTACACATAAAGTAGTATATGCAAATAGCCTTATTGTGAATTAATGTGCATTCTACAACATAGGATACGTAATCATCTACACGACTAACTTTTTAAATAAATGAAGATTCTTGTGTACAAACATAGATGTACTGCGTAGCCATCCCATATATGTACTAATTATCCCGAAGGTAGTCACGATAGCTTAACTTAAGGCGACACATCGAAAAATTAGACCAACTTTCATCGAATAGTATAGGCTAATGACTAAACTGACGGATCTAAGATTTTAATATAAATAACTTCATTTCTTTATCTTGAATTTGCTTGCTCAAATACGCGATTGTGTAAAATTGATTCGATAATAATTACTTTCGAAAACACCTCCTGAAATTCATTATTTTTGAAATTACAACGAAGTTGTTCTGTTTATACGCTTCAAAATTACTTAAATCGATTAGTAATATCTATGTTTATAATATGGTTGCTGCATATTTTGATAAGTGAAACATGAAATTTTTTAAAAATATTTTAAGTTTCTGACAATTTCTAAGCGATCACATTCGTCTTGGGTGCTACGTGTTTTCGACCTTATAGTGCGGTAATGAGGATTATAAACGCGTTGACTAACTACATCCAGCCAGTCCGGCTGCAGCCCGCTTCGAGGTAAGACCTATGTCGACTGTCTGCTCGAGCTCGCTCCATTTACATCGCGACACCGAAGTTTTTATAATTAATAGTTGTAAATATTCAATATTATAGTATTTAGCGTAAGTGTATTATTATTAGATATAAGTAGTAAATAATATTATAGGTTTATATATATTTATTATACTGTTGTAATAATGGGGAACACTAAAAAGAAAATATATAGAATAAAAATACAAAGAAAATGTTCGTAGAATGGCGGAGGCGAACAAGACAAGGTATTTTTTTTTTTTAATTATTATATTCATTAAACATATTATAATAACATTGTGTAGACATATTTCTAGTTTTTAGAACAGTGTTCCTAGGTATGGTTGGCCCAAGCTATTTAATTCCTCTTCAAACTTTTTTTTAATTTTGCTTACTTAATAACTCTATATAAAACTGCATTAAATAAGAGTTATTTTTTGCAGGAATAAACAGTAACATTTGATAATTGGTATACATTATCCACAGGCTGACCGCGTACCTATATAGGACGTCAAACTCCTATTATGTCCATTATAATCTGACCGAACTCCGACTTAGAAGTTGTACGTCGGTGGAGGTCAGGTTACGTTGGAAATTTATACCAATAAGGTTCGCGCTCTCAGCACATAGCAACCAGTGGAGACTCTTTATTTCTTTGTATTAAAATAAAAACTTATAAAATAGAATATTTTTGCTGTTTTGTTTTTTAGGAGAAACTTACTAAATAAACATATTCCACTAGAAGAATCACTACTCGATTTATATGCTACTTTAACGTAAGTGTCATACGGGACGACAAACTCATAGTAACCATTATAAGCTCACCGAACTCCGACTTAGACATTGTACGTAGGTGAAGGTTAGTTTACGTTGGAAATTTATCCAATCAGAAGATAGAAAACCAGTGGAGGTTTTTTTTTTTTGTATTAAAATAATTACTAGTAAAATAGTATATTTTGATAGTTTTTAAAAAAACTCGGTATGTTTCATGTTAAAGAAGCGAGCGAGGTGTGTAAGTACCGAGTCATGTGGCGCTCACGAGGGATTTAGCGTGAAGATATAGATAGATAGTATACTTATACCCATGGTACACGTGAAAACAAATAATATTTACTATGAACCAACACTGAAAACACAAAAAAATCATCTATTCTATACATTGTGGTTAGTATTGAACTATTGTACGGATTAGATTTATTTTGCAACATCAGAGATGGTCCTGGTTCTTTCTTCTTGAGAGTTTAATAAATAACAAGGAAACGTACAACAATACAATACACAGAGTATACATAAGTAAAATACAATAAATGTTATTATACTGAAGTTAAAGTTATGAAACAGCAAGAAAATCATTTGTCACATGTTTTTTTTAAATATGAATAGATTATAAAATCTATTTGTATATATGTATATTAGGGTGTCCCTTATTTTTCAAAGTTTTTATTTTCTAACGTGTAACGGACCACAATGAAATAACATTGTTGCCGTCACAAATAAAAATAACCTTGCAATCATATGGATATATGTAGCCGAATTATGTATAAAATAACGCCTAGGAATGTAGGTACATCGTTCGCTACTTCATTTAATAGGTCATTGTCGTTCATACTTGGTTTGAAAGACGCTTCACATAGTGCTCGATTCTCGCTGCCTGCCTCGCGGGCGAGCGGGCGTGATAATATGTTATTGAAGGTATCACGGCTGTATGCTTAGGAAAAATGTTAACTTGTAAGAGGGTAGACATATACCAGACGAAGTGGCGTGATATTCTTGAACTACCAATCAGCGAGCGGTTACGAGGCTGAGATAAAAGGTGTGTGGTGATTCATAACCAGTATAAACTACTTAAATGGAATGAAATAGATTCGAATATTGAATGACGAGTTGCTATAGAACATTCTAGAATATTTTGGAAAGAGAGACAGAGATACGCAGAGAGGGGTGAAGAGGCTTGATGGTAGGCGAATGATATAAAAACGGGTGGTTCGTTAGTTCATGGCTTTTTTAGTGTGAAATTTTAAGGTAATAAGACGTATCGATAATTGTTCGTGAAGGGCCTTTTTGTCGGTGTGAATCTCTGGGGTGATAGGCGTATCGCTGATAAATCGCGGAACGTTTCTTTTTATTATTTATTTTAATTTCTTTGTGTTAATATTGTGTTGAGAACGGCATTGATTCCTTGCCTTTGAGCTGCGTAGCGAGATATGGGACAATTAAGTTGTCTAATTGATCGTAACGTTAGGCTTGGGCATGGAATCAATGTAATTGTAGTTAACTTAATATTTAATAACCCGGTGTTTAATATTTCGCTAAAATTCAGGTTGATTGTTCAAATTGTGTGCAGCGTGGCCGAACCTACGGTGCTCAGGCGCCGATGGTGGTAGCGTGGGGCATGTTGAGCAATCAAAATGGCGCGGTTTTGTGATATGCAAATTCTAGGAATTGAAACGTAGCATTATTTGTCCGCGAAGGGGGTTTCTTTTATGGAATTTAACTTCTCGTGTTAATTTTGTTTAAGTATAGCGTTGATTCTTTATCTTGAGCATTGTGCACGGAATTGGCGGTACATCTGCCGACTTTTGTGACGCTGCGCTGGGATGTTGATTCAATGTGATCGCGGTTAAGTAATTAGGTCATAAATCGGGTTCTAATATTTCATCGGATTTAGTGTTGGTTAATTGACTGTGTTGTACGAAGTGGCCAGAATTCCAAGGGTCACAGACCTTTGAGTATGGCGGCGGTACCTAGTTAACTAACCAACATTGTCAGGCGAGTTCTAACATCGACAAATTGGTTAAATAGGGATTGTGTTATTTCACACTGAAGAAATTTAGCTCTCTTAGGGACGTAAATTCGTGAAAGTACGAGGCAGTTAACCTAACGGAGCCGCCAAACCTCGTATCATGTAGGCGTAGGAAGCTGGTAAGCTGTGGGACGGGCCAGCGACTGATTTTGCCCTTAAAGGGATCAGTTACGTCTCCCAGGTGCTTGGGTTCGCGAGCTTTCAAAGTGGTAGGAGCTCGTCGAAGTGAATTCCGTCCAGCGTATGCGGGCCATGGAGATTGATCGCAACCCAACCATACTGGTCTCATTTATTTATATATGTATATATACACACACATTTATTTCCTCTGTTAGGAGTCATGGTTCGTGTCCCAATTAGGTTAGGACCATGACGTATACACAGTTATAGGCAATAGACAAAGTCGAGGCTAACTACCTTGCATACCCTAGTTTCGATTAGCAAATCAACGTTGTACATCGTTGATTTGGGCTTAGCCACCTTACACATCACACGTTTAACGTAATACAAACTCAAGAAGTCATTTTACACGAGTATCTTAGATTAGATATTGTAGGTACACATTTTATTAAGATCTAGTTAGGAGATAGGTAGGTAGTCGCGATGAATATACGCGTTAGTTAACATACAGCGTGGTAGGCGCGTCAGACGACATTTATAGGGACAGTAGGTACAATTACTGATTAGTTCTTAAGCTAATCGCGACGTGCGTGATAGGTAGCAAGCGGTTACGCTAAGCGGTCGAATCAAGGGTTTCGTTCGGTAAAACGTCCGGGTGATCATATTATCCTACGGCGTGATGTTAGTACCTTCGCGGTGAGAATAAAGGAGTACGAGGGTAGGCGCGTCGCGAGAATAGGCTAAAATTTTAGTGGTTGTAGAGTCACGGTGGTGGGCAATAAATAATAGGCTGCATGTGTCTAGATAAAGCGTAGTCTTGGGGCCTGCAACTTAATTATAACATAGATATGCAGGTAGCCTGATTCTATGCTCATTGCATACTTAAAATTATTAAATTACCTTTTGACTGTGGTTACGAGTCGAAAAACATTTGGCGTAGAGATAAATAGTTGAATCTTTTGTGGGTTACATGTTCAGAGCTCGAGGGGTGCTTTATTCTGGTCAGCCGATAATTTATACGCGACTGCTAAATTAAAGTAGTACATTCGCCAGAATCTAACTCCCCCCGAGTCTCCAGGATTAGTAAACTCTTCCAGGGGTTTTCATTAACGCTTCTCTAGTGAATCTATGTAGTTCCTTGAGAATTTGCATCCCCGCGCCCGAAAGGGGGTCTCTGTCTTCGGACGAGCGCCGATTGAAACAGGTAATGCTGTCTTTCGGATTCCCGCGGTACGGCAAGGGATTTTCACATCTTAGAAGCCTTATAAGCCTCGTAGGGATAGCCTCGCAGTCGTTTAAGACAACCAAATGTTGGACGGTTCGGGCACGGTCAGAGCATTAAATTCTTAATACACAAAACCAGCTAAATGCTTACCATTCAATAATAAAGTAGTGCAAACATTTAAGTGAATTCAATAATTCAACCAAGCCTACCTAATCGAACACAATGTAGATATGTAACTATTATCTTGCTTCTTGGCAGCTCATGCGAACTGAAGGACGTTTGGCGTAAAGAAAATAGTCGAATAGTTTTGTGCGTTACATGTTCAGAGCTCAAAGGGTGCTTTATTCTGGTCAGCCGACGAGTTTTATTCGCGTTTGTTAATCTGAAGTAATTTATTCGCCAGAATTTAACACTCTCACCCATGCGTCGTTGTCGAGCGGCGATGGGTTAACACAACCCGAGTCTCCAGGACTGGTAACCACCCAGCGGCTTCTATTAACGGTTTTGTGTAGTGTTATGTAGTTCCTCTGGAATTTGCAATAACTGCGCGGATAAGAAGGGTTTCTAGGCGTTTCTAAAGAGCGCTGAATGTAACAGGAATGGGCTGACATTCTAGAACCTTGACATGCGATCCAAGTTTCTACATCAGAAACGTTATAAGCCTCGTAGGGACCACTTTGAAGTCCATTAAGACAACCAAAGGTCAGACAGAACAATTGAGCTGTTTCAAGACTTAACCTTAATACTCATAATAGATTACACTAGTCTGGCGGTTTTGCGTTCGGTCGAATTTAGCCTAATGTTTAGGGCGATATCCCGAAGTAGTACACTGCAAATACCGTTACCAAACTTACTAACGTCTCTCAAGTGAGGAGACTTCACTACTGCCGGAAGAGCAGAAAACTTTACTTGATTAATTGTTGTCTATATTATTTAGAAGTCTGGGCAATAGACCCCGTGTGACAGTGGTGACTGAGAAAAGCGCCTGGCTGTTACCTTACAAGACTGACGAATGTATAGATGACGCTCACAGTACATCTTATCATAAACAAATACGTTATTTCCGGACACAACTGAGGGATTTGCCTTATTTGTAATAACTGATAGTGGTGGCATAGTGGCGATTTGACCGATTGCAGTTCAGTTAGATTGTGCTCAAATAACCTTATACAATCATTGTGTTCAGTTAACGGACGAGAAGTTTAATACTTGTATTATTGTAAATTGATGCTTGCTTTAAAATTGAAAAAATCAAACTAGTGATGGTTGATATTGTAGAATTTGATATAGTGAATATTATCTAAAGTAGTTTGGAAAGGGAAAATCAGGAACTTAGGTGGTTCTGGGGAAGGACCCATGTGATTATTCCTAAATTGCCTCAGATAAATTTAAAAATACAAAACAAATTTAATAGAAGACTGAGAAGTCGTTAGATAAATTGTAAGAACAATTTTCTCATTCTCACATATGTTACATACTCGTAAGATCAACGAGATGAATTGGGAATGGTCAGATGGAGGGGTGTTGTCGGCGGTCTTTCTCTTTCCTGCTTCTCCTTTTCACACATAGTGGGGGTGTCCTCTATGTTATGTTAGCATTCAGAGCAGTACATAGGGCGAACACTAGCATTCTCCAGTTACTTAAAATCTAACCGTAGGTAATATGCCACTGCCCCGCGAGGCTAGCGCGAGCCAGAGCGTTCTCTATCTTATATTTGAGCTCTAAATTGAATATAGGTTGCTTACTAACCTTCCTCTTTCATATCATTTAATATAGAATATATGCCACTGCCCCGCGAGGCTATCGCGAGCCCGAGCGTTCTCTATCTTATATTTGAGCTCTAAATTGAATATAGGTTGCTTACTAACCTTCCTCTTTCATATCATTTAATATAGAATATATGCCACTGCCCCGCGAGGCTATCGCGAGCCCGAGCGTTCTCTATCTTATATTTGAGCTCTAAATTGAATATAGGTTGCTTACTAACCTTCCTCTTTCATATCATTTAATATAGAATATATGCCACTGCC
Source organism: Pyralis farinalis (assembly GCA_947507595.1). NCBI lineage: Eukaryota > Metazoa > Arthropoda > Insecta > Lepidoptera > Pyralidae > Pyralis > Pyralis farinalis. The sequence continues at coordinate 19,264,418 of OX382259.1, read as the reverse complement.
CGAGGGGCTAGCGCAAGCAAGAGTATTCTCTATCTTATAATTGATTTCCAAATAGAATCCTGGCGGTGGGAACTAATATTATCTCACTACCGAAAATAACTATAGCTTACCTTGTCATCGCTTTACGGAACCGTTAACTTGAACTGAACATCGAAATAGTAACAACATTCATTCACACTACAAAGTGACTCCATAGGTTATTTCGCCACGGCATTGTGAGTCCGATAGGAGCTGTGGTGTAAACAATCTAATCTTATACTTAATTCTGGTTCGAATGTTAATGAGGAGTATAAATGCCTACTAGATCGATAGCTAAACTATAGCTAAATCTAGGAGACTTACGTTTTAATTCTGAGGGTTCTCTTAAGATTCTAAAGTCCCTGCCTAGTAATAGGATATCATTAAATCAATTACAGTGTTATATGAATATGCATAGACATTAGTTATAATCCAATCAACGTCTAACTACAAGGGTCATCTGATGCTTCAGAACCTCCTTTGGTACGCGCGTCCATCTGTCAGAATGCTGGTCCTAAGCAATAAAGAACCAATCAAAATCCGATAGGGTACGGTACAATTCTAACAGTCCGATTGAGACAGAGGGGTAAAGAAAAGCACACATTAAATCTTTGATATTTTATAATTTCCCCAAGCTAAGTCACCTAAACGCGGAGCGGACGATTGGATCTTCACATATATAAACATATTGAGTAGAGACAGGAAGATAGCCTTATGGAATAGTTACTCTTTAAAGTACTGCGGTGCTACGTTATTTAGGAAGCTTAACTGGTAGGGTTCTCGAATTGCTTAGCCATCTCAGCCACGAAAAGGACTCTGGGTTGCTGCTCACAATGTAGTTGCCACTAAAACGATCACTGCCAATAATTTAACTTGAGGGTCGACGTGACACAGTCCGAGACACCTAATTAATAAGTTTAGTTAAGTAGATTGATTTTTAGGTCAAGAAATAGTTACAATTAAAATCAGGGATTCTAGTATATATATATCGTCAATACACGAGTGGTAGTTCAGGTAAAGGTTAGGTACAGGAGTAGTTAGGTGCGGGGTAAGGAGGTAGATAAACAAATTACTATGTTCAATACATGAACAGTTCTCAGTAGATATATTTCTATAAGAGTGGGGTTCACATAGGTAGGACCAATATATATATCTAAGTTAATAAACCAATAAAACAGGAGGGGGAGACATATAAAGGTAGAGTATAATATTATATAGAGTAGCTCTGTACATAACATAAGTAGAGGCATAAAGTAGGTGAGGTAGTAACGAGGAAATGGGTTAAGTAGATGAAATCAGAAGGCGGGGTTTAGTTGTACACAGGTACCTAGTCAGTTATATATTCAAGCTATTCATATATATCTGTAGTAATTAGAGTCTCCCCTCTGTAGTACATAAATAAATAACTAAAAAATACATAAAACAAAAATAATATAATAAGGAAAAAAGAAACAAAAAAAAAGGGGGGGGAAGTTACAAACGCATAGGTCTTAGTTTTGTTCATTTGCTTTTAAAACACTCGGAAATTAATTTTTAACTTATTTGGATTACGATAATCCGTGCCGAATTACATCGAAACATGTTCATACAAGTTGCGCGGCAGTGCCGCACGTACTCGCGGTATTCATTTGTTCAAATTCAAAGTCAAAATCTTTTTATTCCGTAAAAATGGCTACATTTGTTTGGAATCGTCACAATTTTTTTCCCTACCGTGCAGTTTATGACTAGGTGAGCACTGATAAAAATACTGCCAAAAAACTCAGGCATCCCTCTTTTGGTATCCAAACAAATTTACATATTTTGTTAATTACATTATAATTGGATCGACTCACTCCCAGGCATTTTTATCATTAATATAGTCAGATACTTTATAATATGCCCTGCTACACAATTTGGCTTTAATAGTAGTTTTAAATTTGTTTATTGACAAATCTCTTAATTGCTGGGAAGTTTGTTATAGAACCGTATACATTGCCCCATAAAATAATTACTTGTTTTGTGGAGACGGCTTGCATATAACACAAGATTATGCTTATATCTAGTATTTATGCTATGAGTATCACTCTTTTTACAAAATGAGTCTATGTTTTTATGGACATACAAAAGATTTTCATAGTTATATTGCGATGCGATTGTTAAAATATTTATTTCTTTGAATTTTTCTCTAAGGCTCTCCCGGGGACCAAGTTTGTAGATAGCTCTTATGGCTCTCTTTTGCAATAAAAAGATGGTGTTAATATCCGCGGAGTTACCCCAAAGAAGAATTCCATATGACATAATACTATGAAAGTAGCTGAAATAAACTATTCTAGCCGTATCAATATCAGTGAGCCGTCTAATAGTTTTCACTGCATAAGCTGCAGAACTTAGTTTTCCTGATAATTTTTCAATTTGTGGGCCCCTTTGTAGTCTGGAGTCAATTGTTATACCCAAGAACACAGTTGTCTCCACAGAGGCTAAATTAGTTCCATTAACATGTACATTGGTAGCCACCTGTCTTACATTAGGTGTTGAGAACTTAATTACTTTAGTCTTTTTATCATTTAAAAGCAGATTATTAACACTAAACCAAAGAATAACTTTAGTGAGAGCATCGTTAACTTCGTCATAATTACCTAACCGTCTATTAATTTTGAATGTCAGTTATTCTCGTGATTAATACGTAATGTTTTAACTTTTATAAGATGGCAGTGGAATTGAGAAGCAATAAATCAAGTATTTTCTTAGTTGGAGACGTAAATTATCAAATAATAGGCGCAAAATTACAGTCTAACCGTCATGTTCTTCCTGTACTTTTTTATAAAATTCGCGAAGTTAAATTGACTGTTAGTGAAAGCGCATACCTAGTCATTCGAGAGTGTATTATATTTAGGGAAAAAGCTAGGATCCCTACCAGAGATATACCTAACTGTGTAAAATAACTTGTGAATCTTCACCAGGAGGGAGTTGCAAAAAATTTCCAAAAAAATACAAGATGTTTACAAGCGCCGTGAGGACTTTCAAAATAATTTAGATAGTTTATTCGATATAGCACACGCTGATACTTTAGAACGGATTACAATAGAAGAAGACAAAATATTTATATAAATAATTCAGGATGTTTAGCAGGCGCACAAAAAAAAGTTAGCCGAAAAAGAAGAAAGGACCAAACAGAGAAAATTAAAAGAAGAGAAAATAAGACATGACCAAATGTGTTACGAGGAAGGAAGACTTTATCACGCCTATGTTAGTTGCAGATTTAGATAGATCTCAATTAAGCATAAGGGATTTTGTCTATATACACCGGGCTGTAGTAGAAGCACTAGATTTTAGCTGTGATGATTTACCGATAAACAAATCGTCTATCAACGCATTAGCACTCAGAGTAGAAAAGATAGAGCGGAATCTATAAAATCAGATTTTCAAAATAATATGTCTAAAATGGTGACCGTTTACTGGAATGGGAAATTGTTACCTGGTCTGGACGTGAGAAGCCCTAAAGAAGAACGCCTGCCAATTTTAATTTCATTTAGAGAAAATGAACAACTTCTGGCTGTACCCAAACTAGAGAACTCTTCCGGCCAGGATCAAGGTAAAGCTTTGTCAAATCGAATCAAAAATCCACCAAGTCACAAGCAGCCCTGATATCCCAATGTTCAAAAATTTAGAGACGACTGGAAAACTATTAATCCTGCTGCTATTCAATCGTACACAGATATTGTCACACAACATTTTGGTAATACAATAATAAAAGAATTGTTGATATTTTACAATCAAGAATTACAAAAAAACATTTTACGTGACGATTATCGGGAAGTAATTGAACTATCCATTATATTCCTAGGAGGAGATAATGAGAAAAAAATTAAAATCAGACCTCCTGGATCCTGGCGATGCATCAAGCAAGGTGGATGGCTAGAGCTATTTACTCTTTAAAAATATGTTTGTTGCAATCCCAATCCAAAATTAGCGCCAAGGATAAACGAGTACTTCAAGACGTTTGTTTATTCATAGCGGTTATATATATTACGTGAAATAGCTTGAATGTAGTCTGGTGGCGAAGGCACCAAATCAAGATTTGTGCTTATTAAAGAGGCTCAAGGAATAAAAATTAATTTTATAAATTATAATTTTATCAATTTATTTAGCTACATAACGGTTAGGGTCAAAAACAGCAATTTTTAAAATCTTAGTGATAATTGAATGTTAAATCTAAATATTTTCCATAAATTTATAAATCTATATCATTAGATGAAATTAATCATTATAATTTATTCTTTCGAAGGATACCCTAAAATATTGGTTGTGTTTTTTTCACATTTCGCTGATTGGATTCCAAGTGCTTGATAAATTTTTGGTAAAGGTTAAATTTACATTTAATGATCAAAATATACAATTTCTTTATCATTTAGGTACGCAATCTTTCAGTCGATACCTGAATGATATATTCGTCGATGTTAGGTATGACGCGTGAAAGTTGTGTAGATGCCGTATACCATTTTATGCACTAAAAGTTGCTAAAAGCTTGTAATAAAATGTTTACTCTTCGTGCTCTAAAAAAATAGCATTAAAGGTATAACGTAGAGGGGCTAAAGTGTGTGTTATAAGTTATAGCCCTTAACTTCTTTGTAAAGAAAAAAAATCCTGGAGGTCACATTATGTTAATGTGTTGCGAAAATTATATAAAAACTAGTAGTAATAGCGGGAATACTTTCTCTAATTCAATCTGATAATTTTATTTCTCTTATTTATTCGAAATAAAAAAATCCTGTGTTTACTCGGCGCTATCAGCCATTATGACACTCGAACATATGTGCCCGAATCAACAAATGGCCCGCTTTAGCCTCTCGATAAACAATGTTGTATTATGTAGCTGGTGTTTCATTCTTCTTAAGGGGGATACATGCCATCCAGTGGCGCCTCAAGGAATAAAATATCGTATCATAGCGTGGAAGATAAACATTATAAAGTCCTGTGTTGCGTGTGTTACAAATACAATAACGTACTTTTATGTCATTAAACCAACAATTGAAATGTTTTGCTTTCGTTGTTATAGGCATAATTGCCAAAAACGGCCTCTTTTAGCACTTTTGCTTATAACAACGATAGTGGAATATTTTGAGTGTTGGTTTAATAACGTAAAAATACTTTACTATCTTCGTAATAAATGCAACATAGGATTTCATAATGTTTATCTTCTATGCTATGATATGATTTTTTATTCAATGAGGGCGCCACTGAACGAGACCTAAGTAAGAACAACATAGATACCGAGACATGTTAACTTGTAGAGATATAAACATAAAACGATGTCATTGATTTCTCTTTCAATAAACTTTTAAAAGTGAATACGTTTCTGTTGTTTTTTATTACTATTATGACTATTGTTTTCCGTCTAGCTTAAATAAATATGTTTGGTTCAGTATGTATAAAGCTAAATAATAATTAAATCAATATTTTTTATTAAATATTGATATTATAATTTTTTTTAGGTGTGACGCGACTCCGTAGCTTTTCTGTTCGTTTGCATTGACTATACGTTGACCCCAGGTTACCTATTAGGCGCTAATTTCAAATTTTACAAATCGAGCGTAGAGTGTCACTTGAGGGGCGCGGGGTGATTGGGCGGAGCCATTTTAAAGCTTCACGATCGAGGTGTCGCCTTAAAAATAAAACGTACTGCACTTTTTGCGAAACGAAAATTGATCCGGTATCTGAAGCATTACTCTATAAAAATCCCATTTGCTGTGGTCCCCCAATTCCAGAACACGCCAATAACCATTGCCAAGAGTATTGGGATTCTCGGCGTCGAGATCTCCAGCGAAGTTCAGTACCGAAGCCACTTGTCAAAGAAACTTGGTGTGCTCAACAGAGCCAAATAGTACTTCAGCGCGGGGCAAAGGCTTATATTATATAAGTCCCAAGTCAGACCGCATATGGAGTACTGTAGTCATCTCTGGGCGTGGGCACCTGGTTACCAGCTAGGAGGACCTTGTGACTCGGTGCAAAGACGAGCTGTGAGAATCGTCGATGATCTTAAACTCACCCACGGTATTGAGCCCTTCAGTCTAAGGAGAGATTTCGCCTCCCTTTGTGTGTTCTACCGAATGTACAATGGGTTGTGTTCTGAGGAATTGCTCGATATCATGCCAACAGCCTCGTTTTACAATCGCACTGCTCGCCGGCTGGGAGTTCACCCTCATACGCTGGAACCGCAATGGTTCTGAGAAGCTTTCTACCGAGAACTGTTAAGTTGTGGAATGAGCTCCCTGCCGAGGTTTTCCCAAGGGACTAGACTTCAAGAAAGGCGTGAAGAGGTTCTTACAGGGTCGGCAACGTAAGAGTGACACCCCTGGTGTTGCAAATGTCCATAGGCTACGGTAACTGCTTACCATCAGGCAGGCCGTATGCTTGTTTACCACCTTAGTGGTATAAAAAAAAGATGATTCCATAGGAGAGCATACTATGAAAATAGCTAAAATAAACCAAAGTCGCCGTTTGAACAACAGTGAACTGCCTAATTCTCTTTACAGTATTTTCAGTGGCGCTCAGTTTTCCAATGTACTTCGATGTGGGGATACCACGGTAATTTTTCATTTTGATCCTCTCAAATTTTTTTAAATTCACTACATACTTGTTGGGATCAATATGTTGTACTACATTACGGACAACAGAAACTGACACATTCGGTTTTATTTGCTTTTAAGTATTTAGTATAAGTTTTTGCCGTATTAAGTTGGCTGGCCGTAAACAATTGATGAACACGGGACGGTGTATTATTCGCAAATTATCTATACTAGTGGTCGAATTCGACCATAATTCATATGATTTTTAAGTTAGAATAACTAATATATAAAATACAAACATTTATTAGACAAACTATGATATTACCAGGATATTACTACTTAAACTATTATTATAATTATTTTTGACATTCAGTAAGACTATAGACAAATACCATTACAGACTTTAACCATAAAAAAAGAGTAGGTATATATTTGGGTACATATGTGTTTGTGCGTCAAAGCCATGGTAGTGTGTGTCGTGTCTGTTTTATTAACTTAATGTATTTTCCAAGCATTATTATAAAAAAAATTAGCTTCCTGCACTTCTCCATATAACTTTCAACTATGCAAATTTCATACTCGGAGGAGTATTAAATTTGGCACAGATGAAGGTTATAGGTATGGAGAAGTCCGTTCGAGGAGTTTTGGTTCGCGTAATTTTTGTAAAAAGAGGTACAAAATTTTTGCTTCACTTATTAATATTTTGATATAATAAGAGAGAGAGAGAATCAAAGCAGTCTGTGAGGAAGTACCTCCACCTCACAGAAAACGAAGCCAAATAACAACTTCCTAGAGGGTTGTTGTGTTCCAGCGTGTGAGTGAGTTTACCAGTAAGCTCCAAAGGAGTTGCTGGGTTAGCAGCAGAGAAGGCATCTCGCGAGTGATACTTAATGTATTACAAGCATTCATAGGCTACGGTAACCGCTTTACATCAGGTGGGCCGTATGATTGTACACCTTCCGACGTTGTATAAAAACAATACTTTATTTCGGTTCTTAAATACTAGAGCGATATTGCTAGCAAATAATACAATCTCGCATAAATCTTGTGCCTTGAATTGGATGTCGTATGTATTTACGAGTATGTAAATTAAAAATAGTAATGGCCGTAAAATATCATATGTTATTACTTTAAATGAGTAATTCTTATATATATACTGTGTACCTCAGAAACAATTCTTACGCTTTAGATCAAGTTTTGTATTTAGATAAAGATTGGCTTTTTAAATTTATCTATATCTTTATTGAAAAACACGATCTTACACGAAAAGAAAAACAAAAACCCTGTTCTTAATTTACAAAGTAAAAGTAATTTACTGAAAATTATGTTTTGTATCATATCACTATCATTCACTTTTATTAACGATAATATGTGACTCAAAATTTCATTTATATTTAAATGGAAATCTATAGTAGTTTAGGTCGGTAAAAATAATTATTAAATAAAATTGTGAAGTGGAATCTGTACAAGTGCAAGTATTAACATTAACGCGATGTCTTCAAAATTCCACCAAGTGCCTACAATCAACAGTATCAACATACTATAGTAGTTTCTTCACATAGATGCTCCACTGTGATAAAATTTCAAATGATTATTTCTAGTGATATACTAGATATATTACAGTCTAACTTGAAATATTTCTTCGCAGCTAGCAGTCACACTTAACCCTACCGATGCAACGACCTTACACATGCTGGGCGAGTGGTGTTATCAAGTAGCGGAACTCCCATGGCATCAAAGGAAGATAGCTGAGGTTTTATTTGCTTCGCCCCCACATTCAACATATGAAGATGCACTTGAATACTTTGTAAGAGCTGAAACAGCCCAGCCTCGATTTTACAGCTTAAATTTACTCCGATTGGGTAATTGTTATTTAAAGCTGAACAAGGAAGATCAGGCAAAATATTACTTAAAGCTTGCAGCCAGTTACCCAGCTAAATCTAACGATGACCATCAAGCTAATAAGGAAGCTACTGATTTACTTAAAAAGATGAAGTGATACATGAGAATTTTGTTTTATTTTTAATATAAAAACAACGTTATTCCCCCGAAGTGCAGAAAACCTATATTTACCCTTTAGAATTTTACTTATTTCCAGTGTGTCTTCGGCTGGGTTCGGTGGCGCGCACGCATTTGCATTGTCATTACCGGTCTGCTATTTGCAATTCAGTATATACACGCCGCCAAGTTTGGTGGATATACGGCTGAAAACTAAATATACATTTTCTACTCTTTTGAGGGAAAACGTTGCTATTTAGATGTTTAAGCCTCAGGTTGATCCATCTGTGAGAGGTGTTTATAATATGTCGGCTATGGCAAGGCGAACTGTTTGTTTAACGTTAGGTATGGGTAACAAGATAAAGTTGTTATTTAAGAAAATAACATTTAGTTTGTTTGATATCACTTTCCATTCTACTAATTAATAGTCTTATTTGTTGAAAGTCAACCTTAATGTTAAACCTATATAATTATTAAATTTTATGATTATGACAATATGAATGATCAACTAAAATTGTTGGCAGTATCATAGTGATTTGTTTTATTCTCTTCAAAATAATGTTTGAGAAATCTGTATTCACGTCTCTAGTTTCCACTGTTAATAACGTCTTCTTTATTAAGGCATCGATTAGGTCGATTATCTGAGTTTTCGGCTGTTCGAAAGCTTCCGAGTGAATCCTTAATATGAGCTTCTTTAAGTCCAAATACGCAATTCCGTAATGACGGAGCGAGATGGACTTTTAGAACTTCCTCTAGTGGTAATAAATAGGGCAGACAATGATTTACTAACTGTTCGTTCGCCTTTGTACGAAGGATTACATGTTATGATTGTAATGACATCAAACTAGTAGTATGGTCGTATATCCAATAACGTCAGATCATGATTCGCCAGCTGAAGCGTAAAAGAAGTGCAGCCATGTAATGAGAAATTTGGAGTATGCTAACATTATCTATATTGTAGGTCCTTAAATGCAGGTTTTGGGTCTGAGGTTCCTTTTATTTAGAATGAATACTAAGAACCGTTTCATGTGTCTGTTTCACTAGTGGGTGACTGGTGAGAGATCCTGATCTCTCTGAATTTGCAACTGACCACAGAAATGACTGTCATAGAAGTCAATCGACTTCCTTGTGTAAGAAACGCATATATCGAACAACATCCTCTTGGGCTATCTATCACGAATTGCTTTATTGGTCGACATGACCGCTATTGTTCGAAGCTGGTACATAGGTATTTAATGTTAGTCGCCAAGAAGATTTCTAAGAGAATATTTTTAGCCGATCAGTCATTTACGAAACTGCTCCAGACCTGAAAAAATAAATCTTTCATAGCCGGAGGATGTCTCCCCGTTGTCAGATCGATCAGATGACTGCAATTCCGGAATTGTCAACGGCGGTTCTTAGGATTTTTATTTCAACTCTGCTATTCGCTGTCTTCTCTCATTTTGGAGATACAAAAGGTATATTTCGAAGTATTTGGCTAAACGACTCAGTTTCATTGACACTAGAGCTGGTAGCGTGAATGGCTAACTTCTGCTAAATAACTGCAACTGCACGTTTACGCCTGTCACTTGAGTCGTGCAGGAATAGTGCAGTGCCGATAGGTCTATTCTACTAAAATATCCTGCACTGCAACTGCGCTGGAAATGCGCGTATGCTGCACTGCAACTACCGTTGCAACTGCAAAGAGAATACAATAACTTCGTAAGAAGAGACGGAACTTCCATATAACGAAATAAAAAATTGAAATGTCAAAACGAGGCAACCTAACGACATACTCCAACAATTCTACCAATATAAGGAAAAAAAGTGTAGTGATGTGCAGTTACAATGAAATATCGATATCGATAAATAACCTGAAGTTCATGCATAGGCAGCGGTTAGAAAGTTGTTTTTTTTGCCATCGAGAGAACGCCTCTTGCAGTCTGCTATGGTAGGCGTCTTCTCGGCGGCTTAATTAGGCAAAATGAAAGAGTGATTAAATACAAGACTTTTATTCAACGCCCTATTGCTAAAAATATATGTAGTTAACAAATTGTTCACAATACGATTGTTCACAAATCAGTTATGTCCCCGGTAAACAACTAAGTGAAACTTTATTAACTTTATTAACCCTTATCGATGGAACAGCAGTTTTCTTTAGCTGAGTCTTTATTTTCTTAAAATCACATTCATTAAAATGCTTTCTGCAAACAAATTTTAATTGGTGGAGTTTTTCGATTGGTAAATAAGCTAAATCCTCTTTTCCTGTCATTTTTACCCATTGCTTACACCTGAAAATAAAAACATCGACAATGTAACTACATTGGTTCCCCACACTATACCAATGAATTCAAAAATTTTACAGGTTATTTGTCGAGATGAAAAGTATAATTATTGAATGAAAACAGCATAACCAACTGTAATATCAGAAAATTTTATCTTACCGATGTTCATCTATGGGATATCTGGCCATAAAAAAACGTTTTGTGTTGCCTTTACGTTCCGATTTAACACCGCATATTTCACATTTCCTGTACTTCATATTTAGTGCCGAATATCACCAACTAGAAAAGCTGAATTTGAAATCACTTATTTATTGTTTCAGCAGTAGTAGACAGTAAATACAGCAATAATTTCAATTTTAAGTAGTTTTAGTTCACCGGTACTTAACAACAAATATTTTTTCAAGTGACAGTGACAGAGCAAGAGCGAGAAACACGAAAGTGAGTGAAACAAATACAGTTGCCATTAAAATTCTGCCCCGTTTCATACAGTATTTTTAATGGGAAGTTGCGACAGACTGGCAACTGTGCGTATCCTGCAAATAAACTACTTAAAACCTGAAATGTTGCCATATTTCAATTTAATAAAACTGAATTTTTATTTAATGTTGACTCCTATAGTTTCACTATTGACCTTGGTTGCCGGAGTAGAGGTATTTCTAACCGAAAACAAGCTTTACTTAATTATATTTATCCACAAACATCTCCCAAAACAAAGCAAATATAATTCACCGCCTCAGAATATTAATTTCACTTCGCAAAAGTTGCTCAAGAGTAACGTTAACAAAACTGCAAGTAAACTCCTTCAAAACATCTGTCACCGGTATACAAATGTCAAAACAATATATCAGAATACGATTATATTGCAGGAAACGTGCAGTTGCAGTGCAGGTTTTTTAACAGAATAGCTATTCATTTACTGCAACATTCCTGCAACGTCGCTGCTGTCAGATCGTTTAACAGAATACCGAAACGTCAAAATGTACGCATTTTGACACACGCCGCGCTGCAGTGCAGTTGCAGTTTTTAGTAGAATCGGCCCACTGTGGGCCAATTCTGCTAAATAACTGCAACTGCACGTATACGCCTGTCACTTGAGTCGTGCAGGAATAGTGCAGTGTCGATAGGTGTATTCTACTAAAATATCCTGCACTGCAACTGCGCGTAAACGTAAACGTGAGTATCCTGCAAGTAAACTACTTAAAACCTGAAATGTTGCCATATTTCAATCTAATAAAACTGAATTTTTATTTAATGTTGACTCCTATAGTTTCACTATTGACCTTAGTTGCCGGAGTGGAGGTATTTCTAACCGAAAAGAAGCTTTACTTAATTATATTTATCCACAAACATCTCCCAAAACAAAGCAAATGTAATTCACCGCCTCAGAATATTAATTTCACTCCGCAAAAGTTGCTCAAGAGAAACGTTAACAAAACTGCAAGTAAACTCCTTCAAAACATCTGCCACCGGTATACAAATGTCAAAACAATTTATCAGAATACGATTATATTGCAGGAAACGTGCAGTTGCAGTGCAGGTTTTTTAACAGAATAACGATTCATTTACTGCAAAATTCCTGCAACGTCGCTACTGTCAGATCGTTTAACAGAATACCGAAACGTCAAAATGTACGTATTTTGACACACGCCGCGCTGCAGTGCAGTTGCAGTTTTTAGTAGAATCGGCCCACTGGTCGCGTACATCCTGGCTTACATAAGAATAGGTACTATTGCCGAGATGGGCATTTGTCGACGTCGGCCATTGGTTTTATGCTTGACCGAGAAAGGCCAGAGTCGTGATCGTGTAAGTTTTAAGTATCTGCCGTCCACAGAACGGCCAGTCGCGCCCAAGTCATGCATTTGTATGAAATTATCTCGTAGGTAACTAGTATGTTTACCACACATGAAGTTTATCACTATGCTTTAGATAACGAATAAGTCTTACTTTAGTTTAATCCCGAAGTTATTTATTACAAATATCTAAAAACCTTAAAGTTACCCTTTATAACAAGATTTTGATTTTATGGCCACACTTATGATATAAAATTGCGACTAGTCTGGCCATAAATACTGTTACATATAAAAAAATTCTATTATTCAACTCTTTAATTATTTTGAATTTGCAACGCATTTATTATGTATGTATAACTTCACGCCAGAAGACCGATTCTACTAAAAAACTGCAACTGCACTGCAGGGCGGTCTGTGTCAAGATGTGTACATTTTGACGTTTCGTCAAGCGATCTGACAGAAGCGACGTGTAACGAAACGTCAAAATGTACGCACTTTGACACACGCCGCGCTGCAGTGCAGTTGCAGTTTTTTAGTAGAATCGGCCTACTGGTCCCTTGCGGTGTAGGCAGAGAGAACCGAGCGCCATAAGACGCGGTCCTTACATACTTCACTCGCTTCTGTAACATTCATAGCTCTTTTCATGCACGCTCGCCGGTTCCTGGGGCTCCTGACATCACCTTTTGGAGACCTCACTTCGCTACACTTAGAGAGAATTTAAAAAACGATTTATATCGCACTTGGCGTGTTCTAGTGGTATTTCGGAGCTAACGGATTCGTCTTACGAAACCGTTTAAAACATTTTAATATACCAATGTAACCGTAGAATTGTGAATGACTACATTTTTGCATACAAAATTCTTAATAATAATATCAACTGCCCCCAATTATTAATTAAATTTAGATATAGAATTCCCCTTCGCAGTAGGTTAACTCTGTTTAGTCCACATTGGCGTAGAGCTGTTCTTGGAGCTAATTCCCCAGTGCCTCGACTTTGCAAAATTGTCAATGAATTTTGCGTTTTAATTTTGTCACTGTTGCATTGTTCCCTATAAAATAAGGTCTTTTGATAAGTGTTGTATTAGAGTGGTTAAGGATGGCTAGTGACATGTAACCGGTTTGTGGGTACGGTTCTAGTAGAAGATATGTATTTCCGGAATGACCATGTGTGTTTGTCTGCCTGTTTTCAATTTATTGTATGTAAATATTAGATCAGCTTTTAATTACGTATGTTTATCAAAGCTTATAATAGATACTACTTTAATAATGCATAATTATTCAGCACGCCTGTTGAGAAACTAAATTTAGATCGTAAGAGTCTCACATAAGCCAATTTTTTTCTAGCTAGTTAATCAAATATTTAAAATTAGCAGCCCGGCTGTCTGGAAAGGGTATTGAGTTCCTGCGAACGAGTACGGTTACAGCAAAATTCCTGAGAAATACCTGTTATAGCAGGCTAGACGCTGGTTGGCTAGCAGGTAGGTACTCTCTAGGAGTTAAATGAAACAACGTTTAAATTATCTGATATCAATAGTAATATTTATAGTTTCTTTTTATGAAAATAAAGTACGCCTACAAAATATATATAGATATTGCATCTGTATGTATACACATTTAGTGGCCAGCGGGAGAAAGTTCCTTAAGTATTAATTACAACTAATTTAAAATGTTATATTTAATCATATTATTAAATAAATGGGCACTGACAGTGTAGTACGTTTTTTTTTACAAAAATCGCCCTTGAACTTGAATGGTATGTTAAAAATTAGGGTTAAAATTAGAGAAGAACCAAATTTTTCTTCAAAAGAGCTGAATTTACATAAAAACATTCTAGTATTCAGCAGTAATTAACAGAAATCAAAATGAAAAAATAATGGTTTTTGTTGAATCTACAAACGAATTTGTACTAAAAGGTAGAAACTTAAATAAAAGACAAAAAGGAAATATTTTCGGAACCCTTGGGTAAAAGTGGTTAAAATTTTTAATTGTTATAGTTAATTATCTGATTCATCGAATCCTGAACGATGGACCACTACTTACGCCACACCTGTATATCGTATACTTACGATATTTCCACACCTCCTAAAGACATAGAGCTATCGCTCTTCGCTGATGGCACCGCCCTATCTTCCAAGAGTAGGCAAGTATATGTTGCGTTAGGCAGACTTCAAACCTCTGTCGATGAGTTAGGGACATAGTTGCGGAAATGGTGTATAGAGGTGAAGCTCCGCAGTTCACTTCTGTGCGAGACGCATACGTCCGTACAATATTCCCCGCCTGTGTACGCTAGGGTCGTCGGTCCCCTGGCATCGCATGGCGAAGTATCTCGGAGCAGGGCCCGCTCTAGGGGGCGGACAATCCGGACATTTGTCCGGGGCGGTAAATCTAAAGGGCAGCATTTTGACTGTAATCGAAATTTATACTTATCGATTTTTTCTTTCGCGAAAATTAACATACAATTTACATTTCTTATTTATTGTTTTTCCATATATTGCTCAACGCTATGTTGAAAAGGCACAGTAAAATGTACCTCACAAATAAGCGAACCCTGTATATATATGTATAAGGCCGATGATGTCGTACGCGCCGCTCGTATTCGCTAATGCCAGTCCCAAAGGCTTCAAACAGTCCAAAACCTCTTCTGTCGCAGAGCTACTAACACTCAGTGGGCTCAGCATAACGTTGAACTACACCGCGATCTTCAACTTCCTTCAATACAAAAACAGTTCTTCGCAGTTTCCAATCGGTTTTTCGAAACCGCTAAAAACTATCCTAATCCGCTCATCCAGCAGGCAGTGTCCTATAACCCACCACGGCCTCCTCTCTCCCGCTATCAAAATTGTAGCCAACATAGTCTCCTTTGAAATGAACCTAATAAAAAATCCGAAGCCTCATTAGGGCAAAAGCCCTTCATGTGAGCACCGTTCTGGTTGCTCGTTAGCCGCTTACAATAGTCCAGTGTCACAGGGGTGATCTTTTCAGATGAAGCCTTAAAAGCCTCCCGGCTAAAGGCAGTCCCAGGTGGTGTTTTAGTCAGTCGGAATCTGACACTTTTTCGGCCTTCCGAACGGGTATCTTATGCAAGATGTCACCACCTCCCTCCCAAATGTCCGGAGGGTGGCCCTCATGCAAGAATGACTAACGCACACTCGGGATGGGTTAGTCCTTCATGTCACATCAATGTGTACGGGTCGTATCCAATGGGCCCGTACAAGATTTATCTAAAAAGTGTTTCAGTGCCCACCGAATAAATCCATTACTATTTTTATTAATACCGATATATACAATTAAGCAATTCCTAACGCGTCTCTTTTTAAAATTGTTTACATAAAATGACGTATTTATTTGCCAGACAATATTGGATATTAACGTTTTTCACTAGTCTCGTTAGTAGTTCGGCTCAAAATGGTTGCTATGGAATTCAAAATAGGTGTTTAGCCAAGCAAGAATAGCTATCCTTAGTCTTGTACTGTGGTAGACAGGAATTATTTACATAAGAAGCTAGGCCTTTTATTGAATAGTCTATGACTACTATGTTAAGTTTAATTTTCACTGTGTGGCAATTTTACTAACGGAGAAATGGCATCTATTGTAGTTATCTCTTTCAGTATGCGTTTGTTTACATGAATAGCGTAAATTGAATCGTACTGCTATGTAATACGGTGTGTTTTGCATGTGAATTATTTCATGTATGAAAACATCAAAAGTGAGTAACGCGTACGTTATAAAACTGGATTCCGTCATGCGGTATGCGGTTGCAGAACGCACCATCCGTTTGTGATTAATTTCTTTAGAAGTTATTTTCTTTAGAACCGTAACCCCGAGTAAAAATTTGAGATTAAAAGCAAAACAGTAAAATTACAAGCTACTGAAGTTGCATATAATGGCTTGCGATTTTACCGTAAATGTTAAAATACACCTTTAAATAGCATTTTACTATAATTCTCGTATTATTGCTCAGGTTATGGTTCTATAGCGTGAGATTAATTTCTGCTGTTTTATGTTTTGTGTATGACATATATTTTTTTAGTAGTGGCAACAATATTCAAAAATCAATTTCTACCCGGTACAAGGGCGGATGGTCTGTTGACAGTTTTGTGAAGTGTAAATTTGTGTTTCAAGACATGTTTTTAGTTTGATTATAGTTTTATTGGTGTATACATAATGCAGAGATCAGGTAATTACTAGCACAATTAATTTAGCATTATTTATTTTGTCGAACAGTGCGTAAAAGTCAATTCGCGCCAACTCTACCCGTTCACCTATATTATTCGATATTCTCGAGACTGAATAAACTTTAACCAAAGCTTTGATTTTTTCTTGCATTGTAAGTGAAACTGCTGCCTGTCTCTGAACAAAATTTGTTTTATAGTGATTTCTCGAATCTCTGTGAACATATACTTTTAATGATCGCTTGAATAGTTTTAATAATTAACGTGTTTTAGTTCTAACTATATATTATTGAGACTTCCAAAGTACAAATAATGATAATCTAATCATTTTATCTTGATTTATTATGTACGAAGCGTTTTGTTATGTTACGTTATATCTACGCCTTTGATTATTGGCTGTACGGGAGGATTAAGTTTTACAGATACATGTACCTACTTTCTAAAAACACGCATGAAACGTAAACTGTGTACATACATATTTTTTGATGAATGTTTTATTAACTTGAACTTAATGTTATTTTTACACTGGTTTTATTTAAATAATGAAAATATTGCATATAATTTTTACATTCAAATAAATGTTTATAAAACAAGGTGACGTCAGGAGTCCCAGTGTACATGAAAAGAACTATGAATGGTAAAGAAGTAAGTGTGTTGTGTAAGGACCGTAAGGTGGTCCTCAATTCTCTCTTGTCTGCTCTGCAATGGAGTGAAGTTATAAAGCAACATAATTTGATCAAATAGAATTGTACAACTTATTTGCTGCCTCATCTATTTGAATGCTTCATGTTTTTCTTTATAATATGTTATTCCATAAAAATTGAGAGTCTTTTTACATCAAAGTATAACCACTAACATTTTATATATGCACCTATGTATATTTGAAAGTGTTCATAGTCTATATCTGCATATGCATTTTGATTGTATATTTGTGTTAAATATATCATAAGAATAATTGTGACAGGCAGAACTGTGCTTGTGAAATAAATTCTCAGTTATTCTGATTGCCTTTTTATCAAATTTCAGCCGCATTGATAGTACGTAATGAATGCTATCCCTTGTGGGGTAGGCAGATCTAACCATTGAGCACCATATGACTTCATCCTTTAAATTTTACTTATTTGTTTGACATTCAGAGTTACTGACATATATATATACATATACATATATACATATATAGGTAGAATTAATACCATATACAGTAGAATCTCCTTGTTCATATCCAAAATTATGCCGCAAATATGGGAACTGTGAATATGGAATGTTGATTTGTATGGAAATATCCCCTATATATATTAGGTTCCAAGGTAGGGAAATAAAATAAAATCAGTTTAATCTTAAATAACAGATAGATACATAATTAAAACATAAAATAACTATTAAAAAATATTATTATTAATTATTATTGCTTGAATTATTTGTTTTAAAATATTTTGTATTTTTTTCCTTTTTTGCCACTTTTGAAAGGCCTTTAATTCCGCCTGACATTCAGCTAAGGCATCACCATTCTCCTTTTTAACAAACCTTCACTCCAAATACGGGTCAATTTTAATGAAGTGATCACACTGTTCACTTGCCATTTGTAAACCTTCGGTCAGATTTTTTATGGTGGTAGCATAATTAGAAAATTTGCACCACCTCTAAAAGATGGTGCCCGTGAAGTTGGCTTTTATTAAAGATTTAACAAAAATAGTATTTAATTTTTTTGTTTATATTTTGATGTCTACTTGTTCGTTTTGATATGAAAGTGGGTGATATGAAAGTTTCAATATGAAAAAATTAAATATTGAACAATTAATGTAATCTCTTTTTAAATTATATGCGTAATCGTAATCTACGTATCTGTGAATAACAAAATTTTCCAATGCTAATACAGGAAGTGTTCTCAATTTTTTCATCTGCAAATTCTGAAATCATAAATAACGGAACTGCGAATAAGGAGTTTCTACTGCACATTACCTTATAATTTAATAACAACCTAATACTTCTATAAGGTAGGGATATAAATTCACTTTTACCTAATAAATATGTGTTTGAAATGTGTGGAGTTCAATTAACGTGGTGCTATTCTTATCTCAGAGTCATATGCTTTAGTAAAACCTTAAATTCACTTGCCTAGGTTTTAGACATATCTTGCAGTTAGAGATGGGCGGGTGGGTAAAAAATGGGTAGGTAAAAATAGGTAGGAAATGGTAAAAAAGGGTAAAACTAATAAATACCCATTTTTACCAGGTATGTATTAAAAATACTGAGTATTATTGATTGGATTATATCAATTTAAAACAACAATTATATAGCGTACCAACTTGAAATGTTACTCTTTTTAACTAATACTTGTAACTAATATTTAAATAATATTTCAAATGTTTGTATGTTTGTTTTTCCATTTTTGACATCTCAATCGAAGAGTCTCAGAGAGTGACATAAGCTATTTAAAAGTCAGTAGTACTAGTGATGAAAAATAAGAATTATTTAGAAATGTTTAACATATTAGAGTTGTTTATGTACATACTGTTCAGAGTAATATAAAAGATTTATATTATATATTTTTAAAGTATTAAAGTGAGATTGTGTATACCAAATAATAAGGGAAGGTGTTAGTAAATTTAAATAATTTTGTGTTGAAATAATCAGCTTGCTGTTTACTGTTGTTTATAGTGTTCATATTCTGTGTAGTAATCATATACTTTACGTATGTTTAGAAATCAGTGGTTTTTTCAAAATTATTTCAAAGATTTTATTATGTATTTTTTAAAATTATTAATTTATATGATATAAAATATTAATTTGTTATAAAATTAAAATACTAATCTTATAACAAATTTTATATATCAGTTTTTCACTATTGTGTTCGGCAATTTTTATAATTTATACTAATTATATATTCAGTCTTAAATCATTACGGATTTGTTTTATTTGAGAACTAAAGCATTTTAATATATTCAGTCTTAAATCATTACGGATTTGTTTTATTTGAGAACTAAAGAATTTTTAATATATACCCTGTAAAAAGGGACATTTTATAATTTTTACCTCTTTTAACCTTTCTTCCTAATTTTACCTTTCCCATATTTTACTCACCCGCCCATCTCTAGCTCAAGTCGTTTTGAAAATAAATAGGAACATTCGTGTGCACACACAAATATACTCTCACCCTAAACCTATTCGTTCCCTCGTAGGTAAAAATGGCGACTAAGGGATCTGCGGATCGCGTACCGCCCCGCCGCCACCACGTTTTTACAAGTTTCGTACGCTGTTTGCAAAGTAATTACGAGTACTTACATATAACACAACTTCCGAGTGATTCCACTGATGTTACAAGCGTCCATAAGATATGGTAAATGCTTGCCGTTAGGCGGGCCGTACGGTTGTTTAATAAG
This sequence comes from Pyralis farinalis, assembly GCA_947507595.1. Taxonomy (NCBI): domain Eukaryota; kingdom Metazoa; phylum Arthropoda; class Insecta; order Lepidoptera; family Pyralidae; genus Pyralis; species Pyralis farinalis. The sequence goes on along the minus strand of OX382259.1, from coordinate 19,244,251 downwards.
TATTCTTATTAGCTGGTAGTCAAGTAGTATTCACTAGATAAAAAGTTCTATTTTTGTTTTTAACCAGATATAAATAAAAATAATACATAAACACGTATATATTTATATCAATTCGTTTCGATAAAACCTGTTTTCACGCATTTATTACTGGTTTGAATTTTTACCTGGTGAAAATAAAATAGTGTAGGTAAAAATAGGTATAAATGGGTATTTACTCGAAGTTCGGGTATTTACCGGGTAAGCGCCCATTTCTACTTGCGGTACATCTTGGTGGAACAGTTGATAATTGAGAGATTCTTGGTATGAAGAAAAACATTTAGGTCTTGAAATTTAGCCAAATATTTTACCCTGTGGAGATATTGTAACGATAAACCTAAAAATATAAATACTTTCACATTTAGTACCTGATGCTTGTGACTCCATCCATGTTCATGGAGTTAGGCTTCTCAAGTTTTACATAAGAATTTTTCACAATTTTTATTAGATAAACTCTATTTATCTTAAAAAAATTGTCTTGATATACTCTATTTCTGTACTAAACTTCATCTACATCCTAACGCATTATATATTTTACTAGCTGAGCCCCGCAACTTCGTCCGCGCGTATCCCGGTATCTCGTAGGAACCGCTTTTTCTATAAGAATTTGTCAAATCCGACTGGTAGTTCCAGAGATTAGCGCGTTCAAACAAACAAACTCTTCAGGTTTATATATTAATATAGATGACGTATTATAAATAAAATAAATTTATCTATCTATAACTTCACACCCAATACCTTACGGGGATGGCAGAGAAAACCGAGCGCCACGTAACTCGATCCTTACATACCTTACTCGCTTGTTTAAACATTCATTGCTCTTTTCATGCACGCTCGCCAGTTTCTAGGGCTTCTGACATCACCTTCTGATGGAACACGACTTATGATAATAAATAATTCTGTTACCTAATAAAAACACGTTAAAAATAGTTCTGTTCCTCAAAAACCACCACCACAAAACAATATTTCGATTATACAATTGTGTAATAATAACTTTAATGTAGATAATAATATAGGTTTTTCGAGATTCAATGTAATATCAATTTTAGTTTTCTGTAATAAAGAAATGAAAAATGTCATAACATGATCTGAATTTTTGCATGATGCACGTAATAACCTGATAAAGCTTTAGCTTCTATTCCTCTTAAAGACTCCACACATAATTTTTTCTGAAATATCTTGTACGAACAGAAATCGTCTCATTACCATTACACGTATTATAACTATATAATTAAGCTTGTGGGCAACATTCACGAAATTTTTAATTGGCCACTGATGATGCAAATGTAAAAACTCCTCCGATTTTGTACAACTTTTGTATTTTACGATGACTTCACAAATAAAGGAATACAAAATAATAGTTGATGTACCTACAAACTTATCACTTCATTATGTGGAGTTATGAAACTTCACTCTTACTCCAATGTTTTTATTTTAAAGCAAAGGTCAAACTCATGAACAGTATGCTGCACATCAATTTAAATGATAAATTAATGGGGACTTCTTGCTGATCATTCAGTGACTTATTAATAACAACATTCAAGGCATTCTGTTACATATTGTTATAAATACTGATGTTATGAAAATCATACACAATACAAATATTATTAAGCGCACTAGAGTAAAGTTTTCGACATAGTTCTAAGTGATATCTTCCACACTACCATAAGTTACAACATAATTACAAAATTACAATAAGTGGCACACAGTTAATTGTGTTAATTAAGATGAAAAGTAGTAGTAGTTACCTACCATGACCAAATTGGTCGTGTTCCCTCAGAAGGTGATGTCAGGAGCCCTAGAAACGGCGAGCGTGCATGAGAAGAGCAATTAATGTTAAAGAAGCGAGTGAGATATGTAAGGATCGAGTCACGTGGCGCTCGGTTCTCTCTGCCTACGGTTCTCTCTGCCTACTCCGCAAGGGATTTGGCGTGAAGTTATAGATAGATAGATAGATAGAAAAGTAGTAGGAAGTTCCAGTACTAATTCACTATATCTGGCAAAGAATACAATTAATTTATAAATTGTTTATGGGATATATCTTATTTAGAACCTAATCCAATTCCGCCTACTCGTGATACACCCTGCCAAATACCAAACGATACTCTGGCGAAAGGACAGGAAGCTCTTGAAAAGGTATTTCATTATCAGAGGGTGTGGTAAAACATGTGAGCAATACATGTGTTCGAGCTGTGTAAGCTCGTTATCACTTCACGTCAGATTGGTTATATGCTGGTGTTGACCACCAGTGTTCAATGGGCCTTATCCAAATTAATCGAGAAATATTTACTGTGCCATACTTTGCTTCGATCCGTGATCGGCAGTTTGCTTCACGAGCGACTTAACCTACCTTACAGGCACTTACAGCTACTTATTATAACTTTTTAAATATGTGTCGGCATTTAAAAGTTTATGGTTGATGCGCGAATGATACCCCTGTATGGTTATACTGGAAACCAATTCCGATACTCGCTTATGACGAGCTCGCTGGCGCAGTCGTGAATGACGCGTCTTTGACACCAACGCTCGTGGGTTAGATTCCCACACATACAAACGTGTGTGCACGAATGTGAATTTGTCTTGATCAGGATATTTAAAGAGAGGTAGGACGCATTAAAGCCGCCCGTCTGGGGAAGTGCCTCCACCTCACAGAAAACCGTAGCCAAATAACGACTCCATAGAGGGTCGCTGTGTGCCTGTCTGTGAGTGAGGTCACCAGTAAGCTCGGAGTTGCTGTGTTAGCAGCAGAGAAGGCATCGCGCGAGTGATACTTAATGTATTTCGTTCATAGCTACGGTAACCGCTTTACATCAGGTGGGCCGTATGCTTGTGCGCCTCCCGACGTTGTATAAAAAATAAGAATCACATTTTTCGATTGCCTATCTTGACACTATTGATAAAGCTTTAATATCATTTTTACCAACTTATAGTCGAGATTACGATATTGCATTGTCATTGGATATTGCTAATACTTGGTTTTAGGGCCTGAATTTCTCAACGATTCGAGCTTACTGAGCAATGGGAGAATATTTTAACATATAATACTCGTAGTTCTACTTTACCGCCTACCCGTAGCGGTATTTCTTGTGGTATTGCCATCTGCATGAGTTAACTGCTAAACTTTAGGCTATCCATACCCTCTGCTACCTTTATAATAAAAAGATGTCTGACACAATCACACTGCTGTACGTCGTCATAACTATTAATTATTCAAGTAATAATGCAGTTAAGTGGCCGTGTGTGCGGATTGCGGAGTCTCTCTGTGTGTGAAGGTATTGTGCCGTGCTCACTGAGCGTGTGACCTCATCCTGAAGATCGAGCCTCGGCGCGGAACCCGACCGACCGCCATGACGTCGCGGCGACCGTCGCAGTAACCGACACCGCGAGCCCTACGGCTTGCGGTGACTTACTCGACATGGCTACACGATGGTCTATTGTCAAAATGTTAGAATTTATGTCGGCTTTTATAGGACGTATGGAGTGTGGCTCACTTCATAAGCTGTGACTTTGATGACTTACATGTGCACCTTGCCGATCAGTAGCGAGTTATTTTTAAATACTTTTTAACAATATATATCGGAGGGAAAATAAGCGTAAATAGCTTGCAATACATCGTTTGCGACTTACCACCGCGCCTGCTCACGCAGCGATTTCTTAGCAGTATACTGGTCTCTCATATAATAATCCCACTTATTTCGCAAGAACACAACATCACTTCAGGGAGTTGTCAGTGTAGGGTTCCGTAATTGCTCGTCTCGTCATAGTATGGAGACTTAGAAGGCTTTTTATTTTGTTATGAACTTTTCAAGTACATTTTATAAGTTGGTTGAAGAACTGTTTAGTTAACATGGGGTGGGGACACTTGAATTTAACAAAAAATTGCGCTTTATAGCTTCATATTTAGCAAATGCATTCCGGAATTGAAAAATGTTTTTTTAATTCAATCGCAATATATTTGAACGACCTATCCAACGAGTCTCCACGGATATATTCACGTCAATATATATCTTTTTATTAGAATGCAGTAATTAGCATTTTCTCAATATGATTAATACTCATGACAAATTACACCTTCCAAGTACTAATACACTGTGAGATAAGTCGCAGACAGATAGATATATAGCGCAACTATAAGGGCTCCTCCTCCTTGACTACGGAATCCTAAAAAAGAAACAATAGATGTTCATACACAAATCGCGCAAATATCTTCGGACATGCTGCTTTAATTGTCCTATTAATACTGCATATCGATTGAGATTTATCGCATATAATTTTCATAAGTATGCAACTAGTAGCGATTCATCGTACGATAATCTCATGACTATTAAGAGAAATTAACGTAAGAGTTCTTAGCTGCTGCTGTAGTACAAAATCAATTAATTTTGGACTTCAAAGTTGAATGATAGATATGTATCATTACAGTAGTCACTATTAAATCGTCAATTACATAAGGAGGATAAGGACCCCATACGACATAGTATCTGGTCGTATTTTATGTTTTCTGTGAGATATAGCGTGTTTTTTTCATTAAAGAGGAAGACATTTAACCTTGATTTCCAAATTCAATTAATTTTATATTATTGCAGCAGCTATGACATTTCTTTTCATACAGTTGCACATTTGTTTTATTGCCGTTCGATGTTTCTTTCATATCACATTTTCTATGATCACCATTTCAGCTGAAGGACTTCCACTGCTGAGCGTAGGCCTCCCGTTTAGACTTCCACAAAGATTGATCCAGTTCCAGTGTCGCTTGCATCTATCGGTTCCGATCTGCACTAGATAAAGATAGTCAGCTATCGTGTGGGAAGTACATTGCGTTTTCCGGTTCATGATCACCATTCGAAATTCTTTCTGCCCCAGTGGCATCGGCATCATTTCGAGCTACATGACCTGCTCACTGCCACTTCAATTTGCTGGTCCTGAGAGTCACAACAAAACTGAATATATCACGTAGGAACCTCCGAGCATGGTTTATTTCGTCGCACGCTGTGCAATCTTGAGTTTTTGTATGAGGCCCATAGTAGTTATATTGGCTACAGACATTGCTCAAAGACTGTTTCTGTGACCGGAAAAATCGAAATTGTGTGTTACGTTCGAGTTCCAGTTCAGTCGTGGTTTGCAATAGTAACAGCATAGGTGACATGCAAAGTCAACACGTACCTGACACCAACAGCACGTAAACGTACACGACATTTTTGGTTTATTCGCTTTCCTTCTGGACTCCGTTGATCTCGGCAATATAAACCGTAGCCGACCGGTCACAAAATATAAAAGTCTATAACGTAGGATTCGTCTCAATTCTCAAATCAAGTCGGAATTAGCGACAGCCTATAACGAAAGTGTTAAAACGACGCACGGAAAGTGCGTACCGTATGAACTCATTGAACAACAACAACGAAATCCCGTTGCACCCTTCGTTGTCTTAACTTGTTGAATAGGCACATAAATTAGGTGATAAAGATTGTCAAGAGACCTAGGCACCGGCAAACGTGCGAAAAGAGCTATGGCTGTTACAGAAGCAAGTGAAGTTTACCTAACGACCATGTCATAAAGCGCTCGATTCTTTTTGTCTATCCCGCATGGGACTTGGCGTAAATTTATATATTGATCGATAAATTCAGATTGTTACTTGGGATGATAAAAGGCTCTTTTATGACAACGAAAATGTTGCACTTGTTGCATACAGAGGGGGCCATGCAAACCATATTCTAGAAGCAAAATGAGTAAAAAGAAGCTGCTCATGAGTGTACAGTGGACTTGTGCCGGCATTGTTCATTACAGCTTCTTGAATCCTGGCACAATATTTACTCAAAGAATTATGTGAATTTGTGAAGAATGGCTAATGATGATCGATAAGCCAGCTGTCAAACAACTTACACTCACGATATCGCTCCCCACAACGGATCGTTTTCAAATTACAGAAGTTGCGACAGAGTGTTTCCCTCTATTGCTGAAACTTTTTACAGGGAAAAGATTTTAAATACAATTAGGCACTGAAAAACGCCTTTAAAGTGTTCATCGTTTCCTGTACCCAGGATTTCTATAGCTAAGACATCAATGAACGTTCAATAAAATCCCAAAAGTGCATCAACAATTAATTAAATATATTCTTTATATAAAAATGTTTCATTGTTGCTATATAAGTCGACAATCTCACAAGGAAGGATCTAACACATCGCCGACTGTTCTGCTATAAGTAGACGATTGACCTCAGAGGGCACGTAGCGTTCTGCGGCCGCTACCCCGACGATGGAATCTGCCGAGTTGCGAATTCTCTGTACGTATTGAAATAGCTTGTATGCAGTTGGTCGCGGTGTGTTCGACCGCGTATGCAGCTCAGTCACCGCGGACGGGCGAGCACACCGCGTGCCGGCTACTCTCAGTCGTCGCATCACGACGCACTCTCATCTCACACGTAAACATAGAGTCATGCCTCTGTGTCGCATACAAAACTAGCCACATACTTTGTCAATATTTGCCGCTAATCGGGTCGACGAATTGTTTATTTATCGTACAGATTTAATACGATGTGTGATTTTGACGACTAATTCGAGTGTCATTCTAATTGAGCTATGGACATATTCGGCTGTTTATTACAAATAAATTATTAATAACAATAAGTGGGAATTACGTTACAATGGAGGCTCTGGAGACGTCAAGCCTGCCATCATGTAAGACACTTTATGTAATTTTAAACGTGCATTCTCGATTTCAATTGCCAAGTTGCGACCATTATCTGCTGATTGGCGCATTTGCTTTTTTTATTGCGACCGGTTCGCTAGACGCACTCAATACCATAAACAATATAGCATTGAATGTATCTAGTTATTTTATACTATTGTATTTTAAAAATCACTACCAAATTGTGAATCTTGCGAATAATGTTGACGTATTCATATCGGAAAGTAAAGAACATTTCGAAGGAGGAGAAACCAATATGTACTGAAGAATATATTATTGTTTTTTTAAAGCTTGCGTCATTTGTTTGATTGTTGATCAATGTGTACGGCTTGATAGAAATTGAAAACAATCTGGATTTAAAAACAATGCCGGCATACAGTTGTAGTGAATCACCGACTCGTGCAGTGACTTGCGGCTCGACTTGCTATATCACACGTAGGTACGTGCGTGCCATATGTTTGTCAAGTATTTACTAATTGCGTTGTACCCTGATAATAATTTGCGTCAAAAACCTTAATGAGTGTAGTATACATGAGTGCTGATAGTCTTGAAGATGTTGGTACATGTTGTCTACCATGTTTGGGTATTATCAACATAGTTTCCACACTATTTTTATTATTTTAAAACATCAATCAAGGCATATGAATTAAGTATGAATTAGGTATTCGTGTGTCGACGATGCCGTGTAAACCTATCCATTAAAGTACAGATAGGTTTGAGGACCATGGTACAATCAACCGCTAATCAATCGTAACTAGTTAATCATCATTAAGATGTCGTAATCGTACAGCGATGGTTGTTATTTTATAGAGTCTGCTATCTTTCATGTTTGACTTTACAAATATATCTAGATTACTACTTCCATTATCGCGAGTCATTCAGTGGAACCTGGGTGACCGAGCATTGCACGGCGTTTTTAATTGATAAATAATAATTAATAATAATTTTCGATATTATTTTTATGTAATACTTATCATGTTTTTTCAGGAAAGACCTATACATATAAACTTAAAAGTTTAAAATATAGATTTTTTATCCAAATTGTTTGAACCGGTTACGAGATACTCGATACATTTATATATATGCAATAATTGCTACGTGTGTCAATCACTAATACGTATTTATAATTCTTTTTATTTTTGTTTCATGTGCCGTTCTACGTGTGTGTCTATAGCGGTAAGTTGACATTTTGATGGTTGTGATAATTGGCAGTGTTGTAATACGCGTATTGTTATCTACTTCTGTAGAATGTTGTGCATCCGCCGATTAGCAAATGGAACTCTGGCGAAATAGGGGTAGGTGGTACACCGGACACAGGACCGCAGTATATAACATTTTCTTGGAGGCTTTTGTTCCTGTGAGTGAGTGAGGTCACTAGTACACTTGTGCTAGAGTTTCTGTAGCTAGTTCGCAACAGTTTAGCCCTTGCGCGTGTGAAACTCGTGTTACAAGCACTCAGTCTTACGCACCGCTTAATATCAGGTGGATCATATACTTGTATGTCATCCGATGTCATAAATAAACAGTGTTGTCTTTGGGGTCATATAAACTGTATGGTACTTACGCCACGCCTCATAATTATATTATATATATGTATTGATGCCAATTATATCAAGGCGATACCGTCCAAGAGTTATTGGGTCGGTAGGACCGTTTGTCCACTGACCACGTATCGGTGCGTTGTTAGAATTACGAGTAGGAATCCGCGACCGCTATTTGGCCCTGGGTGTAGCGAGGCCCAGTGGGCTCCGTGACACAGATATCCTCGTCCCTATGGTCTGCAAGCCAGCCGATGACACTTGCGGCGCCGATTGCAGTGACGAACGCGTCAGCTATCCGCGATGCGCACATTGCTATCGTTCTTTCAGTTAGCGAATATGTAATCGTGGAGCGGTCGTTGCTTTGTTACATTTAATTTATAATTCAGTTATATTTTCCTTTAGTTAGTGTGTCATTTATTTGTTAAGCGCGTTCTCCTGCATTACATTTGCATTCGTATCCTTTCCATTCCAATGAACCAGTGAGACTATTTTTGTTTCCCCCAGCAGTAAATATATGGCGAAGTACGCGGAATGCATTATTAAGTTCGTATAATTAGAATCTGTATATTGATTACATTTTTCCCCGTAACCTTTGGTCGAAAGGCTAGTTCTAGAAGTAAGTTTGTTTGTGTTGCCTATTAATGTTTATCAGTGTTTGGTTAGTGTACTATTGGTCATCGTAATCGGTTGATTCATCCGGGCGGTGTTCGCGTTCCTCCGGATGCGATTTGTCGACTAAAAATGTAGTATCGGGTTTGTTAGTACCATATATCGTTGTAGAGCAGAACCGTGTGGTCCCTTGAATAATTTTATATGAGCGCAAAACCTAGAACTATATTTTTGTGAATATTTTTTATGAACATTATCAAAAGTGTGTATCAAGTGGCGAAAGATGACGTCGATTACGGAGTCTCCTCTAAATAGATCAAGAAACAGACCAGTTTTGGCTCGTTTTAGACAAAACGTTGGCAACGCAGATCAGGTAAGGAATGCTAATTAACCCGTAGTATTAACGATTGAACAATACGTTATTCTATCGTATAAAATTGTCGTGCCCACAGGCGCTATATTAGATTAAAATGTAAATGTGTTACAAAACTGTAGCAAATTTTTTTATTTGTAGATATTCTGTATGTAAAACTATTCGATATAATACAATTTAATTTGTGCGCAAGCGTATTGTTCTCCAAGTAAATAACGTTCTGGTCTGCACCGACGACAGTCCGATACTTTTATGTAAATAAGGTAGAAATAAATCTAGTGTAATAAATACAGTGAGTACGTATACTGTTGACCCGGGCAGTGTTGTCTTGTTGGCCTTGATAAAGGGATTCCAGGCATACATACCCAAGTGTGTCAATCAAAAGTGACTAAACATAAAAAAAAGCCGTCAAGTCCGAGTCCCACGCGTTCCGAGAGTTCCGTTAAAAAATATTTTCGCAAATTACGGTTGCAAAAAAAAATATTTTTTTTTGGGATGGAACTATAATATGCGAACGACCACGGACGCTGCAAAGCGTTCGAAACGTCAGGTTTCAACAAAATAAATAAAACACGCGATACTTCCGTTAAAAATAGTTTAATTTCAATGTGTAACAATCGCGAAAACCTAAGACAATACTATGGAACTATAAATTTACGGTTTTCGGATTTTTCCTTTACTTGTGCTACATGAGATTGTTCCTTACCAAATTTCATGATTCCATGTCAACGGGAAGTACCCCATAAGTTCTGATTCGCTCACGAGTGTCAAAATATGCGCATGAACGAGGCATAAACAGCCGTATCTTTTGATTGCGTTGACTTAGAAGTTTGATTTTTTCACTGCTCGAAGGGATTACAGACCTGAGTATTTGATATCAATATCACCTTGATAGCTCCACCCGATCCTGAGAACCTTTGTCTCAGGAACGGGAGAGCTATCTTGACAGACAGATAGACGGACAACAAAGTGATATAAGGGTTCCGGGTTTCCTTTTGTGGTACGGAACCCTAAAAAAATGCAGAGTGCCCGGCTTCAAGAGAAAAAATATATGACAGGAATATTGCGATATGGAAAAAATGTGTGGTTATGCTATTTAAAAAGTAGTTTAGAATAAAATAAATAAATACTGATAACAGTAGTTAAGGAAGTCGGTGACCTTCGGGCGGTTTGAAAACAATTAAGGAGCGCGGCGTAGTATGTTCTAATGAATGACTATATCACATCAATCGATACTCATCCCACTGCTGGGGTACGGGTCTCCCTTCCAGTTGAAGGGGTCTATATAGCATACCATGCCCGTCAACTGTGAATCGGCAGAAGACAGTGTTTGCAAGTCGTTCGAAAGCCTCTGAATTAGCTTAAAATGCTTTCGAGCACGGAGAAGCTAGAGATAGATACACCTATCGCTAGACCTTGCTTAAGTGTACAGTTGACTTGATGAGTATGAGTTAAACATGTAGTGAATCTTTTAACCGAAAATCTTCTCTATATATTCAAGTTTTTTTTTTTATTATTGATACAAAAATAAAAATGAACATGGATAGCCCTATACCTATTTTGAAGCGGTCATATTCCACATTTTCTTTTGGAGCACTCGCTCTAGGACAGCCTGTATAGCCTTCTATAGCGGTAAGGTTAGTAGGGTCAACACAATAGTTGCAAATAAGGTTACATGTTTTCCTTGTATTCTTTACAAACATACTTATTGCTTATTTCATTATGCAGGCAGAGTTTGTAGGCGGACGTTGTTGAAATTTGACATAGACCATCCATCACGTAAGCGTAGGCTTTCCATCCCATTGAACCATCATCATTTCGCAGAACGTTTAACGAGATATGATCGGTTAACCTGTGGGATGCGTTCAAACTCGATGTTGTAATGTATTTTCTGGCTATTGTGATTGAACCATCGATACATAATAACTATGAAGGTTAAAATGTTTACACGTTGAGTATATTAACTAAAAGTAGATGTGTTTGTATGTTGAGTATATTAGAATTGGATAAGAGTTCCGTTCATTTTAAGCCCAAAAATAATAATTAAAATTGAAAATATAGTATACAATATTCAAATTTTCGCTCTAAATACATGTTTTAATCCAAAGTCGGGAGGCATGCAAGAATACTACCCACCTGATGCAAAGCGGTTATCTTAGCCTTTAAACGCTTAAAATACACAAGTATCACTTACACATTGACATTCATGTTCACAACACAAAAACTACTTGGAAGCTTTCTTGTAACCCCACTTTATCGCAGGAACACAGCAACCCTTCAGGAAGTTGTTGTTTAACTGCGGTTTTCTGTGAGGCGGAGGTACTTCCCCTTGTCGAGCTGCTTTAATGCACCTTACCTCTTAAAAAGACCAGATAGACCACCCAGACCAAGATAAACAGACATGTTCATAAGCCTACAAATGTTTGCCCTGTGTGGGAATCGCTCCCACGAGCGTGGATTTTAAAGTTGCACTGTTAACCACTACCCCACCGTGCTCGTCAGAACATACATGTGGTATATAGATACATATATATACAAGAAATGCAGAGGTTTTTAGAGGGTCGGCACCGCCTGAGTGACACCCCTGGTGTTGCAAATGTCCATAGGCTACGGTGACTGTTTACCGTCGGGCAGGCTGTATACTTGATTTCCACCATAGTGGTATAAAAATATAGATTACTTTAATGACATGACCAAACATGCTAAGAAAACCTACTCTCAAATGTAAACCTAATTGTTGTGATCATGTGAGTACATGTCAATAGCGTACTATTTTTATATAATTTACTAGCTTTTACCCGCGGCTTCGCTCGCATTGATAAAACATATATATATATTTTTTAATAAAAAGTATCCCATGTTACTTCTGATACCTCCAAGAATATGTGTACAAAGTTTCATGATGATCGGTTGAGTAGTTTTCGCGTGAAAACGTCACAAACAAACGGACATTCACATAGTAGGATTATTTCCAAATATTACAGGTTGCCTCACACAATAAGTAATACATACCTACAGTCATATATATTATTTGAAACCCAACGTAATACTGTGAAAATATGCTTCTGATTGACCTTACTGTAATGACAGATGAATTAGGAGTATTAGGTACCTGTATTCGTAGGTACCAGTTTATATAAATTGAGTTACAAACTGAATTTTTACGGGATACAAATTGTTAGGGCGGAATTTAATTATGTAATTATATAAAATACTCGATATTATATGCTAAATATTTGTTCATTACAATTTTCTGACGAGTTCGGTGGTGCAGTCGTTAATGACGCGACTTTGACATCAACAACAAACATTTGTGTGCACGAACATGTCGGTTTGTCTTGGTCTCGATATTTTAAGAGAGATAGGGCGCATCAAAGCAGCCTGTCTGAAGAAGTACCTCAACCTCACAGAAAACCACAGCCAAATAACAATTCCGTAGAAGGTTGTTGTGTTCCTGCGTGTGAGCGAGGTCACCAGTAAGCTCCTTAGGCGTTGCTGTGTTAGCAGCAGAGAAGGCATCGCGCGAGATTGATCTTAATGTATAACAAGCGCTCACACCCTACGGTAACCGCTTAACATCAGGTGGGCCGTATGCTTTTATGCCTTCCGATGTTGTATATTGTATTTTAAAAATTAAAGTGATTACAAGTGTTGGACTATTTCCGGCACAGTTGTGGACTTCGCCGAAGTGTGAGTTGTAATCGTAGGCGCTTTGTATATTGGGGTTTGTTTTAGAAACATTGCCTGTTAGTACGATCGCACGTGCTTGTTTGTCTAAACTGGCACGATCCATTTGGAACAATCGATTTGCTACATATTTGCCCACTAGGTGTTAGTCGTGGCTTTGTTTGCTTGGTATTTGGATTTTAAGTAACTTGTATCGATTGCTCTATGGTTTTAAAATCTGTCTTTGGGAAATCTTATCGAGTTGTAGTTTTAGCGCGTGGGATAGACTAACCTACTTTACTATTGTGATATTAGCACACACTAGTTGTGATAACTACATTGTTTCTACTTTGGTAGGTTTATGTTATGTTTCAACCAGGTTTTCCTTATTATTCATTCGGTGGTATATTATAGAAAACATAAACAATACAATTGAAAAGTTTAATTGAATTGTTAAAAGCCCTTCGGAGGACTTCGTCATTTTATTAATATTGACCTTATTCAAACTTGACACTTTCCTAACTTGTATCATTTTTAACTTGTCTTTGTTAGTACACTAGGATTCTTTAATATTAAGTGTTATTCTGTGATTGGGGCCGAGATAGATAGATCAGCTTCTAACTTATCTATATCTTCACCGCGGGTTAAGCAGACTCGATCTTTACACAACTCACTCGTTTCATTAACAGTGATAGCTCTTCGTGTTTTAGGGCTTGATCACTCACCCTTTGATATAGCCCAACCGAACCCAAAAAAACAATTTGGTCATAGTAAGGGGTTCTTGGCCTTCTTCGTCTCCTACAATCTTCCACTTTAGAAGCATACTATCATCAATAATTAAAGAGTTAAAACACAAATTTATCTGCATATAGTGCACCATGCCTACTATCAAAGGAAGTTCTGGAAAAAGTGACATAGAACACAGCGATGTTTAATAAGCAGTCCGATTGGGGACACTACTGATGACCACAATCTAATGACTTCTTTAGACAATCTTTAGAGAGTTCTTGCCTGCGAGTGAAACATCACTCTTGTAAGTCACTCACACCAACTGTTAAAGAGCTGTTGTCTTATATGAGCAGGGGTGGCAACCTCTTCCCCTTCTGATACAGGTATTCATCGGCTGTAGTACGGTAACCATTTTATATCAGGTTTTATGTTTGCCATAAATAATGTAATTAAATATGTTATGAAGAAATTGGACGTCGAACCAAAGTGGATGACTCAAAGATAGCAAACTGAAATGTACCGGACATATCTGGCGAGTCAGTATTGGCAGATAGGGGAAACTACAAAAGTGGTCGCATTTGGATAGACGAAGCTTCGGGCGTCCCTCTACATGGACTGACGACCTCAATCGAACGGACAGAAGTGACGGTTTGCGGAAAGCGGTACGTCATGTAAGGAAGAATCTAACAGTGGGTAGATAGATACGGAATGAAGATGATTGATTTTTAAGAGAGGTAGGGCGCATTAAAGCAGCCCGTCTGGGGAAGTACCTCCACCTCACAGAAAATCGCAGCCAAAGAACAACTCCCTAGAGGGTTGTTGTGTTCCTGTGTGTGAGTAAGGTCACCAGTAAGCTCCCAAGGAGTTGCTGTGTAAGCAGCAGAGGAGGCATCGCTCGTGTGATACTTAATTATATGGCACCCGCTTTACAACAGGTGGGCCGTATGCTTGTATGCCTCCCGAAGTAGTATAAAAAATGATGATGATAAAGTACACTTTTTCATTTCAGTATAATAGTAGTTACTCTTGATACTTAATGCTAATCCAAGTCAAATGTCAAAGTTTGTGTAATATTTCGCAATCTCGACTATAATTTGCTCAATATGGTATTGAATCTTCTTAGTGTCCTAATTAGACAATTGACGATCAAGATCCAATAAATCTGGCGCTCATGCCGTGATTCAAGAACTTAATTCCAATAGCGAATTCATCGAAATTGCTTTCTAGAGAAACCTTACTGACCGACCATTGCTTATTTAAAATTGATTATTCATATCGTCTGCCCAAACTGTGTAGTGAATCATCCATAGGTGTCAGTTTGGTCAAATAATACTATTCAAACTGTATATACGTTCACTAACAAGTAACCTAAATAGTTTTATCTTGGTTAATGCTCATACCTATTATTTACTTATTAGAGGCACTTATCTATAACGATAAACGTTATCCAACTAGGACTTTAGACAGCCATATGTCTGTCTTGGAAACCATGATGTTAATGGTGAAGTATTTGTGAATAGCTTTTTAAACTTGTTTGATGTTTATAAAGAGACGTGTTATACCGGGCCTGTTTCGCTAACTATGCCATCAGTTCTCAGCAACTCAGCTTCATAAATTACTTAATGAAGCGTGCCAACTGCATGCCGACACAAACCTCATGTTTCCATTTAGCAGTATACTACAATTGTAGACATATATGCAGTATGCAGTCACATATACAATGACAGTTAATATATGGGAGAGCATTGAGATAAAGATCTTTACCTAACTAAGATGTGCGCAAATCTGTGTGTAATATAAATTCTGTTATTTATTACTAGCTGAAGCCCGCGGCTTCGCACGCATGAGATTTGGGCTTTTAGTAGCCTTTATGTCTCTATAGACCTCAAACTCTTTATTTAAAAAAAAAAATCTAAGTTCAAGGTCGTAGATGCAACCATAGCGCGATTCAATTTTCATACAGCGCCATCTATTGATCTCTACGGGAGGCAACGTATATTTATTTTATTTTCATTACATAAAAAATGCGTAGTTATTTTATGTCATAAAAAATACGTATTTGTGAAAATAATAATAATAAAACTGCAAATTCCCCCGAAGGGGAAGATATTTGCCCCTAATTTTAACAGTTTTTCATTTTTTACGCAGGAACCCTAAATATTTACGGGATAAGAAGTACCCTATATTCTTCTCTGGACAGTCCTCTACCTACCAGTGAAAGTCCCGTCAAAATCGGTTCAGCCGTTTCGAAGATTAGCCCGGACAAACAAACAGACAGACAGACAGGCAAAAAAGTTTAAAATGCGTATTTAGGCTTTGGTAACGTGAAAATAACAATATGAGCTTAAGATAAAGGCTTTATTTTGAAATCACAGACAGACACTTCAATTTTATTTATATGTATAGATTATGTTTTTATACAACGTCGGGAGGTATTCAAACATACGGCTTAGGTACCTGATGTAAAGCGGCAACCGTGACATATGCTTGCAATATAATAAGTATCAATCGCGTGATGCCATCTCTGCTGCTGACGTAGCAACACAGTAAGCTTTCACTCACACGCAGGAACACAACAACCCTCCAGGGTTTATTATTTGGCTGTGGTTTTCTGGAAGTAGAGATACTTCCCCGGTCGGGCTGCTTTGATGCACCCTACCTCTCTTAAAAACATCTAGACCAAGACGTTCAACAGTCATGTTCATGCACACAAATGAGCGTTGATGTCAAAGTCGCGTCATTGCGCTACCTGCTGCGCCACCGAGCTCGTCAATTTGCGTTTTGTCGCAAAATGAAATGTGAAGTTAGAAAAGTGGGGTGCGAGTATTTTACAATACATTGCTTGACTCAATGTCTAAGTTAAAATAATGATAAATTCTAAACTCGCAAAAAGCACCAAAATTATAGTATTACAAAATAAGCTCGTAAGCGGTTGATAATTTAAGAAGTATATTAGTCGTCAGAGCGTCGGTCACCATTATATGTCTTTCAATGTAATCATCGGAGAAATGTAAAACGGACGTTTGCGAGAATCTCGCTGGGATACAGAAAATCTTCGAAAGTAATTTTAATTAAATTGGATTACAGGAACCGATAAGATTGCACAGGCCCCGAAAAATGTTTCATGAGACTGATTGATTACAATTCTTCCCGTTGGATGACAATTTTTATTACACTACTAAATAAGGTGACAAACAAGACGGGCCTGATTGAAAGCAGGTATCCTAGCCTATAAACATTGTAATGTCAAGGGCATCATTCCTGCGTTGTCGCCCCCTGTAAAATCTCTTCCTTTTTTTCTTGAAGAACCTCATCCCGTAGGCCCATGAGAAACCCTTGATAGAGGGATATTTCCACATTTTAAAAGTTCTCGGACGCAAACGTCTGGACAGTGTTCAGTGTATGATGATGCATTGCTCGCCAACGGAGGTACTGCGGAAGAACTAGTTACAATCGAACAACTCTTCGAAACACAACCCATTGCACAACTGTAGAAAATGCAAAGGGAGGCAAAGTCTTGCCTGTACCGTAGTAAGCTTATGGTCGTTGACAAAATCTAATCACAAGACTGTAGCTCATATCCTAGTGCTCCCGTACAAAGGTAATATAAATATAAGTCTTTGCCCTGAACTGAAGTATTGTTTTGCTTTGTTGTGATACACAAGTTATTTGGACGCAAACTTGACGCTCCTCCAATTTATATCGGAACTGTAGGCCAATTCTCCTAAAAATCTGCAGCTGCACGTTTACACTTGTCATTTGAGTCGTGCAGGAATAGTGCAGTGCCAATTCTATTAAAATTTCCTGCACTGGAACTACGCTGCAACTGTGCGTATCCTACAAATAAACTACTTAACACCTATCATGTTACCATATTTCAATCAATCAGCGTTGCTGCAACAACGCTGCTGTCAGATCGCTTAACAGAATTGCGAAAGTCAAAATGTACGCATTTTGACACACGCCCCGCAGCAGTGCAGTTGCAATTTTTTAGTAGAATTGGCCTACTGAACTTCACTGGTGATCTCGACACCGAGATCCCTATGCTCTTAGCGACAGTAAGAATGGTGTTTTCGAATTGAGGAACAGCAAATAGGGTTTTCTTATCCTGGCGGTGTACGCTTGTATTTTGAACCATTTCAGCAACTGCTTTCAGTTTTCAACGGAAAAAACGAAAAAAAAGGATGAAAAAAAAAATACATAACATTCTATTCGAATGTTGTTATACTCTTTTCTTCTAATTTTATTATATTCTTCTTCTTCTTCGCGTTATCCCGTTTCCTAATCCATTAGGATTTGCGGGGTGGGAAAAAAAAATTGAATTGTTATATAATTGACGAGCCGGGTGTTCCTCTGGCAATGCAAGTTTGCGCATTCTCAACTGGTTTTATTATACTACCTGTTATTATTATTATTCTATACTACACTATTTTATTACTGTCAAAATCTAGAAAAAAAGCATACCAGCCAATTGGGATGCTAAAGGAAATCTCATGCGGAGAAACTGTTTACATTGTCCATAGTTGTAAAATCATTAGTTCTAATATTAGATTTGATTATACAACTGGGGGTTTTGTTTACCCCTGCTACAGCCAACTAAACATGTAGGTCTTCATCTTCACAATATCTTTCAACTTGTTTACGGTTCAATAAACTTTTTTTATGTTTCATTCAGTGTAATGGCGGCTGCTTGCTGAGACGTTTCGCTCTTTTCTACGTAATTGCACATAATGTGTGCTAGTTTTTGCACATCGCCACCAGGCAACTTTGTCATTTTATTCTTCTGTTATATTTACCACAATCTTTTCACTGGGTTTTTGCTGACTATTACATAAGAGGCTATTGTTATTTCTTGCATGTATAGATGTCTTTGTCATCTGGCCCTCAACGGCAATTAGACACATTTTTTGTTTTTTTAATGTAAAATCATTAGAGTTTCACTATATTTTCCTATTAATTTACCCGCATCTCATAAATAATCATGGTGAAAAAGAAATGCCGAAAGAAAATTGCCGATGTATGTATTTTTAGTCATGAAGAGATATCAGCACATTAACAGTGATATCAGGCACTAAGATAAAAATACTTAAATAGAAATTCATCTTTCGATGAGTAGAATATTTGTATGTATTATATGTATTTGTATGTTGTTACTGTATCGGGTGTCAAGTGAGCATCTAGCCTGCCTAATGTGAAGCGATTGCCGTGGCCTATGTACACAAGAAGTATTGCTGCATTTTTCCTTTTCCACTGCTAACGAAGCAATCCCTCCTCATTCTGTTGACTTCACTCCTCGCAGGTACACAAAAACCTTGCAAAGAAATTGCAGGTTTTCGTAAGTACATGTTTTTTATGCATTATTTTCTACTCCAGTCGGGCTGCGTAATATTAAATATTATTATATAAAAACACTACCCTATCTAATGCTACGTCTGTTAATATTTCAAAGCAATCGGCCAAGAGCTTATTGAAGAAATGAACGTTATGTATCTATGTATACGTAGATAGCTGCTCTACATCGTGTCCATGCACTGCTTTTTGAGTTGTCCTGCTGGGAACATTTTTAAACCATGAACAAGCGCTTTACTACTTCCATCTATGTTTATCATTATTTTGTTCAACGGGATAAAAAATGTAACTGTTGGTTTCATTGACCCTGTTTCCATTGCGTATTACCACAACAGTCATAACTTTCCCTGTCGATGATAAAGCTGTAGCAAAAAAGATTAACTAGTCTACTGCGCCTTGCTTTTTTAACTGAAATGTCCACCTATTCCCACCATCAAATCCTGTATTAGGATGGCAGCCCTAGTGTAACTTGTTGCATATGTTTTCTGTTTCCGCTTCCCGCATTCGGTATATTACCATCTGTTTACTATACTTGGCTACCTACCTTCTGGACATTCTTGTTATCTTATGCGTCACGTCGAATACGATACAATTGTTGCAGTTATTTTGGGTTCTACCAACGACGTATAGAATATATTTTTGAAACATTTACCGGGAATTGAATGATTAGACGACAAGGATACACGTATCATTCAAAATCTTTATTTAAATTAGATGGGTGCTGTGAGAGAGAAGGTGAAGGTGGTTCCTTATATCGTCAAACTCTGAACATGATCTCGGAAGCATGGAAGCATCAAGCCTACTGCGGTAGTGCTAACAGATAAGGAATTAATAACTTATGCAGATAACATCACTCTTATTGCGTATTTACACGAACACTTCTAAATATTGAAGACGCAGTGTGCCTATGAGTGCAAATGAAAAATTTCTTTTAGAAGTTAAATACTGGATTGAAATATACTATGCATCTTTTATTAAAATGATAATTATCTGCAACTATTATAATTTGATGTGAGCACCGCATAATTGAAAAACTAACATATGTCAATGACCAATAGTTTTCGATTGTTGCGGTATGTGCACCATCAAGGAGCACATGTCAGGAAATGGAGCTCATACATATTGCATGCCAAAAAAGCGAGGTGTTTATGGACAGTGCCTTACGTATGACGCTCGGTACTTTCTGCCTACCCCGCAAGGGACCTAGCGTGAAGATTTAGTTTTAATGGAGCAGACTTACGTATTTAAAAATTCTGAGAACTTACGGAGATCAAAAAAGTTAAATTATCTTGGTCATTGCCTGGGACTACCATTACTTCATGTCATCATGATGGAAGAAATAGCACGGTACAAATAATATGTATTCTCAATAGTAATGGCGACTGCGCCTTGTGTGCATGCTGTGAAAACCTGTGCATGTTCAGTGTTCAGTATATTTAAGTGCTCCTGTGTTTCTTTCGTACACTATTTCTATCTGTGGGAACCTTTTATTGGCTTTCTATTGTCTATTGTGTCTTGTACTTTTATTTTTTGTAAGCTGTTGGTTTTCCTTAAAAATAAATAAATAAGGGAAATACGTTAGAAGATAATGACATCGTTACTCAGAAACATCCTGCTGTGTGGATTGGTATAACAACCGTAACTTAAGAAGAATTTACTGTGCCTGCCTCCAGTAGACTGGACTTGCTTATGATCATTGTTATATGTTTCACCTTTTATCAGTCAACTAACAACTTTAGCTTTGGTGTGACTATTTGACTGCATATTCACATCAATAGTGGGAGTTGTGGCTATTTCTATTTATCTAACTATAACTTCACGCCAAATCCCTCGCAGAGAGAACCGAACGCCATGTGACTTGATCCTTACACACCTCACTCGCTTCTTTAACATTCTTGCACACTCGCCGGTTTCTAAGGCTCCTGACATGAACTTCTGATAGAACACGACTAATTTGGTCATGGTAGGTAAGTCTTCTTGGCCTTCGTCGGCTCCTATATTCTTCCACTTTTGCGTTGCATGTCTGTTTTGTCATTATTTCTACATGTCCAAGCCAACGCAGCAAGCCTCTTCTTATTTTAACACCGACGCTCTCTTCACTCCGACTCTGTTTCTAGTCTAACATTATCATTTACCATTTCTAACCATATAAACGCCATCTCGTGGATAGCTGCTGAACAATGAATCATGCATGAGTTAAACGATTGAGTACTTACGCACAATGTATGTTGCATCGTGAATGAAGTCAAAAGCAGCTGCTACGGTGCTGCAGCAATTTTATTGAACATAATGAATGTGTTATGAGTATTTGCGTTAGATGGCGCTTTTGTTATAGTTCAGCTTTCAAATAGTAGTATAAATAATTTTGACGTAACATTGATAACAATAAAAATCTAGGTTTGAAGGGATAAATTTCAGGATATACCATAGATTACATACATTCATGAAATAAAACAATTTTACGCTAGTTAGTCCGATTGTTCACGGAGGTTGTAGGCTAATAACTTCTCAGGCGAAGCTGGGTCTGATTGGTCGGATACATATTTTGAGGCATTAGCACTTTCTGAACCCCTTCTGTTTGAGAGGAAATCCACCATTCTATTGAAGTAAAATCGTGTGATAAGCATGGTATGAAAAACAGTTATTCTCCATACGACTTTTCTTAGCACCATTTGTAATTTTCTCTTGCTAGTCTTTAGCGAGTCAGTGGACAAAATTTTGAATGTCGTTTGATTGGTTTTGAGCTAGATTAGATTAATAAATATCACATTTTGATAGTATTTAAAATTGAAAGCAATGACATCATGTTTTTCTGCAAGTTTATAATTTTCATAGTTGGCAACCCCTTGTAGGTAATAAAATGTATTTAATGCTACATGTACATTATGTACTAAACATATCAAAATTTCCAAGAAACCTGTACTACAACCGAAAGCGTAATTTTTCTTTGTGTAATTTAAAAGGTACGCGCATGTCATTCTAATCGTACCCGCAGGTTAAGCAACGGCGATCGCAGCCTGTCTTTGGATGGGTTTATCTATCTCAAGTTTCTCCGTGCTTCGGAGGGCACGTTAAGTCGTCGGTCCCGACTGTGGTCGATAGATGACAGTCGTTAAGCTAAGTCAGTGGCCCTCGGGCGGTTTGAAAACACTGGCCTCCGCCAATCCGAATTTGAGCAGCGTGGTGGAGTATGCTCTAAACCCCTTCGTTTGAAGGGAGACCCGTGTCCCTGCAGTGGGATGAGTAAGGGTTGATGTGGATAATGAAATTAAGCTACATCGAATTGTGACTTTTAAGCAAAATTTTGGATTGTTCAGCTATTTAATAGCTGAACAATCCAAAATTTTGATAACATAAATCTAAAAGAAGCTAAAAATAACATTTTAACTTATGATGGATCTGAACACAGCCACGGTAATTAATATAGACATCAATTGATCCAATACAATCAGTGTTGACATGAAAGTATTACAAAGGTTGATCTTAGCAATACTTTCATGTCAACACCGACATGCTACTTATTTGGCCCACTGTACGTGAATGACGAAATGTTTAAACTTATGGGCTATGGACGGAAGATTGATAGTTATGATTCCACGAACTTTCTGTAATATTAAACATGATTGTACTCAGATTTGCTTTGAAAGATAATATTATGATTATTGTAGTATGCTGGAGTCTTGGCAGGAACACTACCGCTTATTATTTTTCTCCCATTGTAAATGTTTTATAGCGAAATTATGAGGCACGACTAAGACGAATAACATGGTTTAGTAGTACACAGTACCCTTCCCACACGTATGGCTAGTTAGTTACGTATGAATGTAGATAGGTGTATTGAAATAAGAGACACCCAAATGAAAAATAAATAAGTACCTACTCAAGTGCCAGTGGAGTGACCTGAAATTCAAGTTTTGCTTTCTACTTCTGACCGGTCGAGTTAATATATGTACACAATTAAGTACATGTAAAAAATCGCGCATACATAAAACGCATTCATAGCAATAGAAAAGTTGTTAGCTAAACTAACATCGTGAAATGTTTGTGTATTCAACCTGCATTTGCGTGGGCTGGTAGCGGCAGTGCGCGATGCACCCCAGGCTTACAGAGACCGTAGTAGGATTGGGGGTGCGGGCGCGCTTGCGCTGTGTCGCGGTCGATCGCTGGACATCAACCACATGCTGTGAACACGTGCTCAGCCTATCGAAAAACTATTCACGTATGCCTAACAAACTCCACACACCTTGGAGTCGTCCTCGAAAAATTTAGATGGGTAGTTATTTACCTTTATAGATACCAGCGATACTAATTGATACTTATTCATATATTAATGTCGTGGTTCGTTTGTCTCGGTCTGCATACTGCCGACGACATCGGGCTACGAAGCTAAGTGTTCACAATACCTTAAAAGTACAGTACTTCCGTTCAAACTCTTCTAGCGGCTTCAATTGACGTCTTGGGGGCAGGTCGATGAACTAAACGTCACTTCCTGTGTCCATTGAAAAGCATTGATGCTATTGCTAATAGACCCTGTTTTGTACAACTTAGTTATACTGTAATCAGCCGTGTTAATTAAGTGTTAGGTTACGCTGTCAAAGTGTCAATTCATCATAGTTCAGCTCAATGTTTAGCGTATTTCAATGGAGAAAGAATAATGTTAATCCGAAAGCTTGTTTGTTTTCTTTTTTGTAGTTATGTTCTTACTGTTCTAAAAGACAAATATAGATTTCAGTAGTGGAGCGGTACGTGGGTTCGATTTCACACAGGACAAACATTTGTGTCGATATGTGCATCGGTTTGGGTGTTTTTAAAAGAGACAGGGCGCTTCAAAGCAGCTTAATTAGGAAACTACCTCCAACTCATAGTAAACAGGAAATAAACACTCTGGACGGTTGTTATGTTCCTACCAGTGACTGGGGAAACCAGTACTTTTAAGAAGTTATTGTGTTAGCAGTAGGGGGTGGTAACGTACGAGCTATATTCCTGTTTTACAAACGTCTATAGGCTACGGTAACCACTTTCCATCACATGGGCCGCATGCTTGTATGTATCCCGACGTTGTACAAAAGAAACACAAATCAATTATTAATTATTACACATATTTATAAATGCAAATGTTTGTTTGCCTGTTAGGAAAATTTTACTCAAGCAACGTATTATTACACATATTTATAGGGTTCCGTAGTAAATAAGACAGACAGACGGGCAGACAGACGCAAATGGCGAAACTATAAGGGTTCCTATAGTTTCGCCATTTCCGTCTGTCTGCCCGTCCGTCTGTCCGCGGCCTAGCTCAGAGACGCTTGATACTAGAAAGCTGTAGTTTGACAAGTATGTATATACATATTAACTATGCTGACAAAGTGGTAGAAAAAATCTGAAAAAACATTCTTGTTGGTACCTCCCCTACAACTAAAGTGGGGCTGATTTTTTTTATTTGCGTCCACCGCATAGTGTGGGGTGTCGTAAGATATTTTTTTTAAACATTTAGGGTGTGGGAACATCACTTTTCGATATAGTGATCCGTTTGCGAATTATTTGTATTAAAAGTGCAAATTTTTGTTAGACACAAGTGTCACAAGTTAATTACACATATTTCTCACTATATATTTAGGTGAAATAATGCACAGTACATTACTACACATTATTATGAAATCACCCATTCGTCTGGCAGTGCAACGAATGTTCACCTTAGAACTTATTATATAACATATTGGCTATTACAATTCTTATAGCACTTAAGCTCAAATTAATTACATTGACAATCGAAATATAAAGTTATCGAAAATCTCGTAGAATTGAAAATCTATAATAATAATGCTGAAAAGTTTGCTTTAATGAACTACCCAGTCGGATTTGAAAAAATATTTTTACATTCGCAGGCAGCAGCATTAGCCGCTATGGGATTTAACATCCCGATATGGGTCGGGCGAAGCCGCGGCCTACAGCTAGTTGTCTGTATATTTTCATCGTATAAGCCTTCACGGTTTTTTATCCATACTTTGAAAACATACAATGGACAGGCAACATCAGCTTTCCTGAAAGTATAGTATAGATAAAAATACCATGTGGGTTTGGGTTACCTTTGCGGTATGCGTGATCACCTAAAATAAAACAATGAAATCTCTGTAAGGATTTTCATATTCTCAATATACCTACAATGTCAGAACGGAACGTTAGTGGCATTTTTAATAGACCTCTCTGCATTTGTTTGTATCAACTTATTAACCCTTTATTAAAATGAACCAGAGCGGTGGTTGATCTTATATCAGAAATATAGATATTCGGTAAATGTATACCTATGCAGAAAAGCATTATTATGTCGAACTGTTGACCTTGACAAAGAACAAGCACCAATGCATTTTCAACCCTCTAGTAAGGCAGTCGTGTAGCAATAATCCTGAGTACCAGTGGGGTCGTCGGTGGCGAGTGGCGACGGCGTCAAGTGCGGGGTGCCGTGCGACTCCGCCCGCGCCCGCGCGTCTCGTCTGCTCCGCTCGAGCTGTCAAACCGCCTCCGACGGGCAGCCGGCTTGAACGCTCCTACTTCAATCGCCCGAACACGCGATCGTATCGTAGTGCGCACTCAGTGACTCAGTGTGTGATTTTGTAATATTCGCATGACGGACACCACCCCGTGGAGATGAACGGCAGTACGACGACGGTGAATGGAGGCGCCGTCAATGCTACCACTGGAGTCCTCAATGGGATCGGTGCAGCTCCGCGCACTGCCACGCTTGGAACTCCCAGTAGCTATGCGTATACCTCCAGCGGCTCGCTCCTGGGCCGAGGGGCGACCGCAAGGCCGGTGCCACCGCCGACCCTGCCCAAATACAGTGGATCGTTCAGTGCTGGCAGCACGACAGGCCTGAGAGAACGCGATAGAGAGGGTACAGGGGGATCACATCGCTTAGCCAGTCTCGAAAGACTCGCTTTACGTCAGCGTGTTATCGAACATACTTCGAATAATCAGGTGTCTAGCATCATTCTCGGCTCCACTGTGTGTACTGGCGGGCCCACCTCTGCTACCGTCACCCTCACAGACACGGCTACGGTGAGTCCCCCCTTGCGGCACATCTTGTGCACCCTCGGACTGCTCCCCTAATCGTAGTTAACGCACCCCGAAATAGGGAGATATCGTTATTTTAGCGCCCTCAACCCCTTGTACCGTATGGGTTTTAATGTTTTTGATACTGAACTTGACGCATAAGTTTTCTTATAATATGAAGCTCTACAAGTGCATTGTATTTTGTTACGGAAATGTTTTACTGCTGTTGCATTTGTTCTTTATGTATAAATCTTGCGAGGAAGCTCATGAATATGCAGCATTGGACACTTAATGTGTTTCAAAAATGACAAATATCCAATTAAAACGCAATGGTCTCGGTATGTTGCGCGTACATATACGTACAAGATATCGAATGAACCTAACCTACGTGCGCAATGTTGCAGTTTTGTTTATATCCAGATGCATCGGTACCGAGTCAGGTGTTATATTACATCATAAGTCAGGTAGAGTTGCAGTTGGACACCGCGGCTGGTCAATTGTTGTATAACATGGTAGGCATCGGCCTGATAAGATACCGCCGCTATTGTGAATTTAAACCTAGTAACATTTTCAGAAATTGTTGAACACAGAAATGATAAATTCGCGACGACCATTTATTGCTGTACCTATTAATTTATTATTCTACGGTTTATCTGACGCCTAATTAGGCCTGTTTTAATTACGTGTGATTAGTCTGTTTACCTTTTTTTATTTTTAATGTAGGAGCACAGAATAATTTATAATACTGCCATATAATATACACTGGTAGATACACCAATACTTTTACGTAAGTCTCGAAATCGTAAATAAATAAATCATAAATCTCAAAATCTAATTATCAAAGCATCTCGGTTCTCTCTGCCTACCCCGTAAGGAACCTGGCGATACATACATACTCGAAATCATCTACGATTTTAAGATGTTGATGAAGAAGCGAAAATTATTTATGATAGTTAAACCCTTTGATAATTAAATGAAATACAAATAAATCTAAGCGAACGATGTTCTGGTTCATTATACGCGCCGGTAATGAGTCATCGTCTTCGCCCAAACCACATATCAATCCAATGAGTGTATATAAGCATCATAAGTCGTTGGTTGCTAATGGACACAGCGTGTTTACATTTAGATATTTCGTTTACATATATGGCCTGTGTTTCTGCATCACTGACACAGGACTGTTGTAATATTGATGCAACAGTACGTGCGCCGAACGTACCTTTGTTCGTCGTTGAATATTCACCGTTTTTGTTAAACTGCATCTATAGGTAAATATAATAATGGCAAGTAGGCCTTCAATGCAGTGAACTAATTGGAAAAAAAAAATCCTTGTTGTGGTCAAATAGCGGTTAGTGATACATATGTTTATATTTAAGTAACATTTGTTTTGCCTATTATCCCTTATGATTCTTTCTTCCCTCTGTAATCAAACCGTGATGTACAGATTTCTGTTTCTACTCTTTCCTTTCTCTGTTTCGTTTTAAAATTGGCGTAAAAACGGTTTCGCCTCTCAATCTCTCTCTTACCCAAATTTGCCATATGTACCGACTTACATACATTATATACATGTTTTTGATTGTCTGTGCTTTAGTTATTTTTGTTATATTTATATCTTTGATGACCAAAAAATAACCCGAGCCACACACAAACCTGACCTAAAACTGACGCAAACCGACGAAAACCTATATCTTCTTCCTTTATCCGCATAACTACGTTCATTCGTGGAAGAAAATCTTACACAAACATATTACTATATATCGTTAGGTCTTTGATGCCCCCAGAAAATGTGTGTTGGAAGCATCATTCAATATTTTCTGTATTGTAACTGCTGTAATTGCTTCAAATTTCGCACGATACAAACTTACAACATAAGGCAGAATGAACAGTTTCCTTTTTATTAGTTTTGATAATTTTTAAAGAAACCGCTACATAGACAGACACATCATTTTATTCCTATATTTATATAAACCTATAATCAACTATTGTAATTAGTTCTCACTTTTCGATTTACGAACTTTATAGATAACACTTTATAAAAATCTTGGATGGTATCTTTAACATACAGACAGACGGACGCACAGAGCTGCGCCATTTGAGTTCCTTGTATCTCCAAGATTGGAACCTTTTGCATACGAAATCCTATGGGACCAACATAAAGGTAAGAATAAAAATATCTTCCTAGTTATGTGAGATATTTTTTTCTTATGGGGAATTTATAGGATTTCGAAAACTACCTTAAAGGATTAAAGGATGCCTATAACATCTTCTTCGCTACCTACATAACACAATACTACAGGTCTTTAAGGTTCTATACGAAATTTGTAAAGCTTTATACGTCACATGCGTCATTCATAATCATAATGCAGATCAGAGGAGAGAATCGATATATGTATTCGCTGTAATAACAACAGGGCATACGGCGATTAATTTTTGTATTTTTCTGATATTTTGACGACGTACAACTCCATGGCCAAGGGATAACTAGTAAGGTGGTAAATAACTTTGAAAATATGAAGTTATACATTGAAAACTGATGTATAATTTCCCAGTTAGACTAGATAAAATTGCATGATGCAACCAATTTGGTGTTGGGTGAAATATTTTATGTTTAATGCTTACAGCTTTTTTTGTCACCTTATTCTCTTCTAAAGACATGGCTGGTATCCCATCCCACCATATTCCCACGCAGTTCCTCATGTGATAGGACTGGTTCGGTTTGCGGGAGGGGTGAGCGGGTGAGTGACCCCATCTGTACAGGGTTAAAAATAACCTCGTGCAGCAACGGCCATTCTGCTCGCATGTGTCGAATACACTAAATAGACATTAACTGTTTCATGGTCGCAGCATGACCTGATACTTCTGAGAACACTGGTTTATCACTCCACCAGGTTATTTTTATGGTTTCATTAGTGTCACGGGAATTATGTCAATCACCCGTCAATTTTAGTACAAAGTTACTGAAAGTTTTATTCTATATAGTTATATATACATGTAGTCTTTTATATTTCTGCATGCACCGTTGGTTCGGACATGTAGAAAGAATGCAGGATTTGAACGACGAAGCAGATATACAATCCAAAAGTGCAAGGATGTAGGAGCCGAGGAAGGCCAAGACTTGACCAAATTGGTCGTGTTGTATCAGAAGGTGATGTCTGGAGCCCTAGAAACCGGCGAGTGTGCATGAGAAGAGCAATGAATTTTTAAGAAGCGAGTGAGATATGTAAGGATTGAGTTACGTGGCTCTCGGTTCTCTCTGCCTACCCCGCAAGGGATTTGGCGTGAAGTTATAGATAGATAGATAATATTTTATATTTTGATTTAATGATCATATTTACATTTTGTAATAGATGATTATGTTATCACGTATCACGTGTGAATTTCTTATTTTATATTGTGTACCCTTAAATGGTACCGTCCTATCACAAACCAACAAACCACTTGACGTGTATAAAGGCACCCCTCACTCACAAAACGTAGTGTTTTAGCGCCTATATATCTCAGCGATTCGAGCCTACTGACCAATGGGAGAATATTTTGACCAATAAGCTAAGTGACGCGATGTTGATTCGCCAACTATCCAATAAGAGCTGCACGTTCTGCTTTGCCACTTGACTGAAAATTGTCTCATCGGTCCTTCATTGGTTAGTTCCTTATACGTTATTCCTAATTATTTTATTACATACATACATACATATAATCACGCCTCTATCCCGTAGGGGTAGGCAGAGACCACTTCTTTCCACTTGCTACGATCCTTACATACTTGTTACGCTTCGTCCACTCTCATTATTCTCTTCATACATGCTCTTCGGTTTAGGGTACTCTTGACCTGGCCTTTTTTCAGGACGTCCCTGATTTGATCTCGAAACGTATTTTATTCATCTTTATTTATTGTTTTGTTTATGTATGACTTAATAATATGTATTAGGTAAAGTTGATGTGCGTTAGTTTTATGAAATTTATGATATTGTTGTAGTCAATTGGTGTACGTATATGTTATTCTGTCAATAGATCTGGGTTGGCTGAAAGAGATCCCTTTTAGGGATAAGTCCGCCTTTGTAACATAGAATTAATTTCATTGTAATGTGTATATTTTTTAATTTATCGTACAGTAAAGATATTACAACAACAACGATATGCTCTTGGAGTAAAGGAGTATCGCTCGCGAATTTTCGCTCACCTCTGCTTGCTCGGCAGGCTTCAGGATTTTTCTGGTGACCTCCTTCAGTCACAGGAATACAAGAATCTTCTAAGAAATCATCATTTGGTTGCGGTTTCTTGTATGATGAACATAACTCCGCAGACGGGATTACTCCTAATTAAATATTAATGGACTACTTTAGCCACTTAGCTAGTCTAGACTACTTCTACGAATGCTAGTCGGCAGGGTGTATTACGTGCACATACTGTTGTATTTGGCTTTAAAGATGACCGAGAGCCACTTACGTCTCAAACGATGTATTCATATTTACGGATATTGCACCCTTCCACTTTCGGTATCTAAATACACATGGCTCTATTCCAATGTAAGATGTAGCGTATATCTTTATTGAGAAACTTCCCTTTACATTTTGTTCTCTTTTTTTGTACCTAAACGTGCAGTAGCGTATTCACCTACTCCGTATGTGAGTGCTCGATGACGTCTTTGCACGTGTTATTATAATCTATCACGCGGGTTAGGCAACGTGGACCGCAATCTGTCCATGGATGGGTCCGTCTATCTCGAGCTTGTCCGTGCTTCGGAGGGCAAATTAAGCCGTCGGTCTCGGCTGTTGTTATAAGACAGTCGTTAAGTTAAGTCAGTGACCTTTAGTCGGCTTGAAAATACTGATCTCCGTCAATCAGCAGTTGAGCAGCGTGGTGGAGTATGTTCTAAACCCCTTCGGTTGAAGGGAGACGCGTATCTCTGCAGTGGGATGAGTTAGGGATTTTTTTATACAACGTCCGGAGGCATACAAGCATACGTCTCACCTGATGTAAAGCGGATACCGTACCCTGTGAACGCTTACAATACATTAAGTATCACTCGCGCGATGCCACCTCGGCTACTAACAGAGCAACTCCTTAGGAGCTTAATGGTTACTTTCATACGCAGGAACACAACAACCATCTAGGGAGTTGTTATTTGGCTGACTACTTCCCCTGATGGGTTACTTTGTTGCGCCCTACCTCTCTTATAACAATAGGTAAATATCGATAGATAATTAATGTAATGTTTGTGGGTTACCAATACCTTTAGAGCCACCTCGTCTCCTGCACCCCGCGGACTAGCAATCTAGGCTGTACCGGAGGAGGGGTTGAGTATAGATCTATAAGGTGCTCCCTGGAGACCTGCGAATGAGGAGTTGCTGTGAGGATAAAATCATATAACCCTTATGTTGCAGCAGCTGTGACACGATATCATGACCTGGAATGTTATACAATGTATAATAACACGACGAGCTCGGTGGTGAAATGGTTAGCAATGGCTATTTTAGTAGCAAGACTCGTGGGTTCGATTCCCACACAAGGCAAATATTTGTGTGCATGAACAATATCTTAGGCTGGGTGTTTTTTACTTATTATGAGTATCTATTTACAAAAAAGGTATTTACGTATGTTTATCAGTTGTCTGGGAACCTTAGCACAAGCTTTGCTTAATTTGAGACTAGATGGCGCTGTGTAATTTGTACGACAATAAAAAAAATATTGCGTAAGTAATGCAGATTCCGTCAATGCAGTTACTCGTAGATTCATGAGGATTATAACTCATAACGACTTGCCTTGATTGAAACTAATAAGTAGGTTAATGTTATCATTAATGATATCCACGAATACATAAACGAAACTACTTCAATTGAACATAACCCGCTCGTTTGTTTAAATGATAAAGATTTTGACGGAATCCATCGCAACGATGCGCAAATTACACTAAAATGATGCATGTATGTATGTATATCTTCACGCCAAGTCCCTTGCGGGGCAGGCAGAGAGAACCGAGCGCCATAAGACGCGATCCTTACATACTTCACTCGCTTCTGTGACAGTTATAGCTCTTTTCATGCACGCTCGCCGGTTCCTGGGGCTCCTGACATCACCTTCTGATAAAATGATGCATTGTTCAGTATTACGGTACAATACTTCATTCATGCATGTGGAATGATCGGTACATTGATCACACACAAGGAACTGCTTTCTGTAAGCCTTGAAATAATTGTTCACATTATGGGTTGAACACTGCTATTGAAAGATACGTTATCAGTATTGTGTTTACACACAACATTTTCTAGGAATACTCGTTATCAACTGCGTGTTATCTTGTGGGGTGCTTCGAGAAAGCTGCAAGCAGATACAGAAATACGGTCGGCGTTGATAGTATGTATATGGGCATGATAATTTTCTCTAACTTATATCTATAGGGTAGTATGCTTTGTGTTGCATTAAATCGTTTATAGAACTATTTCTTACAAAAACCATTCCAACTGAACTTTTTCATCGCCTGGCAAAAGCGGTTGGGGCACGTTCTCCTCTTGCATTGTAGCGTCCGATGCACAAAAGCTTACTACAGATTAAATGGTAAACCAATTTTCGCCCTTATAATGCGTGCATTAAGTTTGAAGTTACTTTATGTCGATTGTATTGCTTAAGTTAATTTGGGACGGTAAGATCGGCCCTTGCTTTTGTGTGTCTGGTGGGCATAAGTGTGACGGGATCCTTTTGCGTCTATACGTAGTTATAGCCATAATTAACTCGTACCTGAGTTAAACCGGGTATTTACACACAAGTTGCTTTTCAACAGTGCACATTTTTTGTTGCTCATTTTGATGCCGGTGACGTATTTACACTTTATATTAGTCAAAATCCACGCCACTGCTTTTTCATATGTGGCAATAGTTTTTCA
Source organism: Pyralis farinalis (assembly GCA_947507595.1). Lineage (NCBI taxonomy): Eukaryota > Metazoa > Arthropoda > Insecta > Lepidoptera > Pyralidae > Pyralis > Pyralis farinalis. The sequence goes on along the minus strand of OX382259.1, from coordinate 19,211,337 downwards.
TTTTGTTATTTGAATGATGATGCTAGGCAGCTTGACCATATCTTATACCAGTATATTACAAGTGCTATATTTGTTTACTATTTATGTTGACAAATTTTACATATTTTATATTCTTAGACACATGTGGGTCGCCTTCACATACCTCAACTTTGCTTTTAAAATGAAGATAAACAAAAAGAAAAAGGGAATATTTAACTAGTAGACACACTAGTCACATTCTAACCCTGCCAGTGCTCACGTACACAGGTTTAATCCCGAGTTCTTACTAGAGAAATTGCGGTATTATTAAATATGCGAAAATTAGAACGAATTAAATGAACTTGTATGAATTTTGGTACACAAATAGAATATATTCTGAAGAAATATTATTAATTATTTTATTACTATATTTTTACTACAACTATATTTTTTTATTAACATCGAATTTAATAGAACTTAGGTGGCCATATAATCCTGTATGGCTGTACAAATTGGCTGTCATAACGCCATCGAAGGGCATTAGAATTATTCATCAATATTTTTTTTCACACAAATCTGACCTTTACTGCTACAATGTAAGATAGATGCAAACAGTACTCTGGCTCCATTGTTTCCCTAAAATTAATCAAACAGTTACTAATGTTGTTTTCATTATTGAAAGTGATGACATCATCAGCTGCAAGTTGTGATGGTTCTTTAGTATTTTATATTTTTTGAATGTACTATTTTTATTTCAATTGCCATCGTAAGAAAACCAGATTGTAGTATTTTATAACCTGCGCAAATAATCCCTGCTCGAAGATAATCATTTGTCAAGGTTTTACACTCACTATTGAGATTTCAATTTTAATATTTTTTGACAATTAGTGTTATTTTTCTTCAAAATAGTTAGAAAATGCAAGAAAGTCTTGACCATGAAAATCGATATAAAATTAAAGTACTTACACAATGCAAAGTTGTTAATATCTTGTATAATCCACATATCAATGCGCTAATAGTTGGAAGCTTTATCAAAGGATTTATATTAATATATATTTATTTCTAATATCATAAGTATCATACCTGCTTGGTGTGTTGCTATAGAACTACTAGTGCCCGAAATATATTTATATTAGCTACATGTTAAAATAGTATGTTTGTCATTGTCAGCTATAATATCGTCTGTCGGATTTCGCCCCGTGTGCACTTACACGACGCGCTTGTTTGCCCCGCCGCGTCCGCCCGAGCCGGCAGCCGGTATCGCCAGTAACTTAACCTCAAACTGACACAGACGTGAATGGTGCTTCATATTACAACAGCCTATTTGTTTTAAAATATCCCTCGAACAATACTACATTATACTTTCATTCTCTGGTGCCAACGTGCCTATGTCTAGTGTTACAAGTTTGGGACTTGTATCTCTGACAACGGAATCCTCGTGTTAGATCGATAGATAATCTTATAAGCCAACAAAACCTAAAGGCCGCTCAGATATGCGGCATGCATGTGAAGTGTAGTGCCGTGTTTGTGATTCTATATGCCCAACAAGTTGTCGGAGTAATGTGTGTGAGGAATATGTGATATTTGTGATCTTAGAATTCAGCTTCGTCTGCGTTTTTCAAGCCGCTCGCCGTGTTTTTTAATGCATACAGAATGGCAAATCAAGAGTTTACTAACGGTGTTTCACACCAGACAAAGCTAACTAGATGCACAAGTAATGTAGGTGATTGCGCTACTGATAAAAGTAAAGTTGGATGGACAAGCCCTCGAGATATTTGGAGGAACTTATCGCTGCGAAGGAAAGCCGAGGTGATTATAACTTCATATTTATAGTTATAGACATGCTATAAATGAGGTTAACGTGTGAGCTCAGTTATTAGTAGTTGCAGGCATGCAGTTATTGATTTACCGTCACAACCACAAGTGTCTGCCGTCTAGTCTAGATATAAAAAGCTATCTATTATACTGTCGATTTTAATCCTTTCTTAACTTTACGATCAACGAAGCAGACGTACCTACTGTTAGTTGTGTTAAAAGTCAATTATGCAATTTGGACCATAACATCACACGTGACAGTAGGTCAATCTTTGTCAGTAGTATCGTACGAATCGAAGAGTCAATTCGAAGCTGCCTGGGTCAATGACTTGTCTATAGAATAATAAGTCACAATCGCATTCGTGGCGCCTTAGCCTGTGTACTTACTATCTGTCTATAATACCACGGGCACGTAACTTCAATACCTATCAATTGTATTGGTTTATTGCATACATTTACTTGCACAACTACGCAATCACAGGGTTACAGGCTTATTTACAATAGACGTGGGAATCCATAAAGTTATTTTGTATATACATGTGCAGTTTTTTAATTAATCTCACTGAAATACAGAAATAAAAATTGAAAGTCCCGATAGGGTATATATAATATACACACATCAAAAGTGTCTAGGGATGAACATATATTTTTGCAATAACTTTTCTCCTGATTGATATTAATTAAAATTTTCTTTAAGGATTCATCAAATAAAGTGTTTTCGTTTGTCTACAGTAACGATAAACCAAGTCACCTTTGCATTAATAAAGAAATTTGCCATTTTCATAATAAAGGGATTTTTGACATTTGAACCACTAACATTAAAGTTCGAAAAAAAGACTGAAACAACAGTTTTCTTTAAAATTTTATTGGGTAACTTAAACAATTAATAATCCGTGTTTCTACCGCGAACACTAACAACACAAGAACATCGGTTTGGCATACTCAAAATGAGTTCATCCAAATCACGCTGTGGAATGGCCGCCCATGTTCGTTGCAACAACAAAAAAAGGTCTTCTTGCGACTGGATACCCTCCATATTCGGCAGAGCTCTTCTCTGTAGCATATCCCATGCATGCTCAATCGGGTTCAAGTCTGGCGACTGAGCAGGCCAGGGCATGACATTGATGTTAGCTGCGGCGAGAGTCTGTCTTACAACTCTTGCGGTGTGCGGTCGTGCATTATCATGCATTAACTGAAATAAGGGACCGATTTGCACTTGTAGAGGAACGATGACGTCTGATACAATCGTCTCAGCATAAATTTGAGCGTTGTGGTTGCCTCTGATCCAAATCAACTCAGTTCTTCCGCCGATCCAAATACCCGCCCATACCATGATGGTTCCACCACTATAAGGATGGACTTCCTGGCAGGATTTTAATCGCTGTTGGCGTCCAGGGGTTCTCCAGTGTCGTATACGTCTTGTATCCGGTCTCATACCAAAACGAGACTCATCAGAAAAGCACACGAAACGCCATTGTTCTTCTGTCCAATTTCTGTGTTCAAGAGCCCATTGATATCGAATCCTACGATTGTGCATTGCTATAGGTGGTACCCTTAGCGGTCTTCGGGAATGAAGGTTCACTTCATGCAAGCGGTTTCTGACTGTTTGGTCGCTAATTAAGTTCCCTGAAGAGTGATGAAGCGTCACGGCTAACATCATGGCGGTTATTGTTGGAGCTCTTCGAGTTATGATTTGAATGTATCGGTCTTGTCTCCGTGTGGTGCAGCGATACCGTCCTCCATGGCGCTCAGCCACGGTACCAGTGCTTCGGTAACGTGTCCAAAGTCGACTGATAACACTACATTTGTTGCAACGAACTGGGCGGCCATTCCACAGCGTGATTTGGATGAACTCATTTTGAGTATGCCAAACCGATGTTCTTGTGTTGTTAGTGTTCGCGGTAGAAACACGGTTTATTAATTGTTTAAGTTACCCAATAAAATTTTAAAGAAAACTGTTATTTCAGTCTTTTTTTCGAACTTTAATGTTAGTGGTTCAAATGTCAAAAATCCCTTTATTATGAAAATGGCAAATTTCTTTATTAATGCAAAGGTGACTTGGTTTATCGTTACTGTAGACAAACGAAAACACTTTATTTGATGAATCCTTAAAGAAAATTTTAATTAATATCAATCAGGAGAAAAGTTATTGCAAAAATATATGTTGATCCCTAGACACTTTTGATGTGTGTATTTAAGTTCTCCATAATCGATAAGTATATATATATATATATATATATATATAGTATATTTTTCTATATTAAAAGTGAATAATTCAAATGCTTTTCTAGGTGCTGTATCTGTAATGTAAAAATAAAATGTTCAATACGTCATAGTGCTTTGCATCACACTAGTAGTAGGTATTATTTGTTAGATCCGAGTGCCGCAAAATTGTTTTACTTTTGGTTACATGAATTACTCGTACTATTATTGCAATTGTATTGTGAATTTTACTTTTCAACTTGAGGAGATATAATAATATCTCTTCAATCATCTTAGTGTTGTAAAATTATATAACGCGATCGTCAGTTTTATCGTTTACTAGCTTTTGCCCGTGACTTCATCCGCGTGGAATTAATAATTTGAGTAGCTTATTTCCACCCCCCCTTTTACACCCTTAAGGTATGATTTCGGGGATAAAAACTATTCTATATCCTTCCCCACAACTCAAACATACTCCATACCAAATTTCATCCAAATCGGTTCAACGGTTATTGATTTCCCATACAAACTTCCACCCTTTTCACCCCCTTAAAGGATGATTTCTGGGATAAAAACTAGCGTTATAATGGTGAAAGAATTTTTGAAATCGGCTCAGTAGTTTTTGAATTTATTCGTTACAAACATACAAAAATACAAATCTTTCCTTTATATAATATTATAGTGAAGATTTATTACTAGAAGTTCTCTGCATCTTTTTCTCTTCTATTCAGGCATCCGGTGGGAATTTCGAAAATCTTTTCTTAGCGTTATAAAATGCAAAAAGATTACGATAAGTACGCCTTATCGTAATCTTTTCGCATTTTATAACGCTAACAATTTAAGACACAATTTCCTTTGACTGTATTTACTTAACTCGCTCTACAGTTATTCAGAACCAAAACGCCCGTACGGTGATCTGCAATTTTATGTAATGAATTTTGCATAACACGCAGATCTTATTTTATTCTCAATTACATCTAGTCTGATTTAAAGTGGAAGATGTTCAAGGTTTTGACTCTTATGACAGCGTCACCCGGTTTGTCTAGAAGGAAATCCTAGTTACAAATTGATGAGAAGAACGATGTCGTATTTACTAACGACTTTCTTCCTCTTACCAATTTGACCACAACATTTCGTGTTAGCAAGACGATAAGACCCATTTTATCTAGATAACTAAATTTGGTTTAGATGTATACTAGTCTCACCTTCTTAACTTCAATAATTTTGGATAGTTATTTTCAAAATTATCGGTAATAATGATATATGTGTGCCTTTTGGGATCTTCAAATTGTCTGAAAATACCTTTCCTTTTTACTGGCCTTCTCGTGGGACTTCTATTGTTTCATAGATAAGTGAGTGCATTTTTTATTAACAGGTAACCAGTTTTGATTTATTCCAAACTGTTTTGCAAAAAAATCTACAACTTAGGAATGTTCATTTCTGATTATGCCGTTGATGTCTGTGCTTATTTATTTCATTAGAATAACATTACAATGGACATAATAAGTAATACATCATTAATATGCATTAGCCCTTGTGATAAGTTATTTTTATCACACGGAACTCTAGTATAGCGCGTGTGTAACTTTTATAAAGTTACGTTGAATTTTTAAATAACTACACACAAAAATACCTACATTGGGGCGGCGACTTGTCTGAGCTCAATTTAACACCGATGTTCTTAGGCATGATGGCGTGTTTATTTATGGCGAACATAGCTTTATACCAAGTCATTTGTTTTGTAAGATTACTGCCGAAGAGCGAGGCCAGCAGCACGACCAAAGCTGATCGTGAAAATGAACTAGATGGTGACTAAAATCGTAAGTAACAAAGTCAGGACTGACGCTCCGACTTGCTGCAAACGAAAGCTACCGCATGCAGTAGGTGACTAACATCGACCATTAAAACGGTCCTCATACGAAATCGCACTGACACGCCAGTGTAATTAAAATTTACACGTAGTTAAAAAAATTGTCTAGTGCAATTCGGAGTTCTTAAAGGTTCAGGGAAAATAATAACTATTTTCTATTTTTCCTGAGATCCATTTTAAAGTGTAAGTCAAATTAACTATTTTGTTTCGTTTTTAATTTCTACATTTGCCCTCTCTGATTTGTTACAAGCCACTTTATACGAGTTAAATTAGAAGATGTGGATGTCAAAATTTCACATTTTGTGTAGCTAATACTTTCTGAGATAAATGCCTCTGACATATTGACAAACAGACTTGAGTGGTCTTATAACTTGTAAGGAGACAAATTTTTCTCGAACGTGTTTATTCTACTTTCATACTCTCTTTACCACATCCAGTTATCCTTCCAAAATCTTCCTCGCGTTTCATTACCCTGCGCTCTCTCGTCTTTTGACACCTAAAAACGCATTCAAAGACATATATAAAATATCATTCTTTAGTCCCATCAATACATCATCAACAGTATTATGAAATATATAATTGTTTAAACTCATCAGATTTTAGGAGTGAAAACTAGTCTATTACTAGTCATTATACACGCACAGACTAACAATGACTTTATTACATTAGGAAGGGATAGAAATGAAGCAAAGGTTATGAGCACAGGAAATGAAAACCTAGAAATATAACGAAGGTGGGTCATGTCAAAGGGCGCTTATAATTCTTTGCAGTTGTGATCATTTAATTTATGCGCGAGTCGGACGTTCGCCGTGCTGAATAAAGTGACAATTAATTTAACCTCAATTAAATATTCATGGCCACTACTGTTTAATGGGATTAATTACTACTGTTCTTATTACTTAGCTTAAAAGTACAGGATGGATAAAAGGGTGTAAATGACAGTTCATAACCTTAGAACCAAAGCAAGTCTCACCTACACAGGTCCTCCTAGCTGATTAGCAAACTCTCCAGACAAATAACAATACCCAGAGTGTTGGTAAACGTGTGAGTGAGGTAATCAGGAGGCTAGCTTTGTTTGTGTAGTATATTGGTATTCTCTGAAACCGCTAATTAGATTCTGAAAATGATTCATATAATAAGCTATATTATTAATGAGAGTCATGCATTTTTGTTAAAAGCTTCGGTGTAAAATTTAATAGCCGTACTTGCTGGGTGAACCCGGCGTAGCACCTCGTGTAATATAAAAAAAGTCTCATTACCTTTTTTATCAAGTGGCATGCATTTGGACAAGAGAGCTCGAGGCCTGAAAGGTTTTAATTTATCATGTTGGTAATAAATCTCTAACCATAGTAATATAAGACTTGAATTATACTTATTTGTGCGTGAGTCATCGTATCCCACCACCATAAATAACGTAGAGTGCGGTTTCGAATGCATTCTCTAGTGATTGTGGTCGGGTTAAGCTCTCCTTATTACTTAGTTATTAGTTATATTACGATTCACGCCTCCGTACAAATTTCATTGTTATCTATACACGTATCTTTGTTGTAAATTTAAAGGTATTCTTAGTGATCGCCGAGCGATCGAAATTTGATCATTTTATTCAAAACTAGAGGAAAACTTATATGAATTTGTATGTCTTCAACTTTTTCCACGTTTTCATTTTCTTTACTAAAGCTCGTCAATATCTAATAAACAAAATTAAAAAGGACTGTTTGGTCTTCGGCGGCGGGGTTCGGTACGTGTATCTGAGTCTCAGTTACTCTCCTCCTGATTATATAATAATATCCTCACTCATTCTCTCACTCACAAATTCGTGTATTCGGATTTATATACATATTTGTGATTGTCACTTGCTTGGTGGTGAAGGAAAACATCGTGAGGAAACCCGCACGTCCAAGAAATTATATTTCGATACCTAAGAAATGTCAGATTTTTTCCTCTGGGTTGTGTAGATCTGACGGATATCACTCCATGTTTTTCTTCGCCAAATGCTTAGGCTTAGGTAGCGGACCCCGCCAATCCTGAATGGATTAGGGTACGGGATAATACTCCGGGCTCGATGGAGAACCTCACGGTCGCTCAGCGTGCTATATAAAGAGCTATGCTCGGAGTTTCAGAACCGACGATATCCGCATAGCCCAAGGGATAAGCAAGCTGAAATGGCGACATAGTTTTTAGAATCGACAACTGGGGAAGAAAGGTTCTCGAATAGCGTCCCCCTGCTGGTACACGTGACACAGGATCTAGACGAATGACTCTCTACAGGAAGGTCTAGTTCAGCAGTGGATGAATACATGCTGAAATGCAACATTAGGAAGAAGCAGATAATAATCGTGTTTTGTATTTTTTTTTAATATAAAATTGTTGTCTATTATTTTTATTTTTAATCTTTTGTAATTCAAACCCAACATTCTAAGCAAAATATGTTTATGGAGTAAATAAATGAAGTAAAAAAGAATCTTCCCTCCATCTCGCGTCTAATATTTGAGCAAGGCATGGCTGTAAAAAGCAGTATTGATTTCTCGCACCGTGTAATTTAGCTTGAGAGTGAGACGAGACGAGCGACACGGATGTTCTACTTATTATCTATCAGCGCGTACTCTGAGCTCATTCGCATACTTATCTGCCGCCATTGTTTTATTGTCATTTTGCGATGATGCCATGTTTTCTAGAGTAATTACGTCTCTGAAGGAATCCGCGATTAGTCGTTGTTTAGTTTAACTGATTATACGAGCGTATACGTTTGTCCTTTTTTTACGTACAAAGCGATATTTTTATACAAATCCGCTTGATGTGAAGAGGTAACCTTCACGCTTAGTATATTGCAATGCAACAAGTATATAAGTATCGCTTGCGTATCGCCTTTCCGTAACTTCTCAGGAGCTTACTGGTTGCTTTACTTATTGGAGAAACTTAACGACACTCCCAAGGAGTTCTTCAGAATTCAAATACAAATTTTATGATGATTTATTTATTTTATTTTATTATTTTGAGGAATAGCTGTAGCTATTGTTACAATACGAACATCTAAATTGATGAATATAAGCCAATTACAAGCTACCACAGATAGTTTATCAATTGTTTACATACTTAACAATAGTAATTCATTATCACTGCACATGCCTTACAAACTACAGGTGCAGAATAAACAGGAAATATGCACTTAATGTCTAATAATGCATTATTATGGAGCACAATCATCACTAAATGTTGCAATCTGTTTTCTTATATATGTTTTGCTACTGCAAAATATATAATAATAATAATAACTTTATTTCGAAAAATAGGTTTAAAACAGATCCGAGTTGCACTGACCCCACACTAGGCTAGGCCTGTGTCGTGGGCGTCAAATGAGTACAGTAGAATACATAGTTATAGTTATATATATATATATATATATATATATACATATATCAATATGCTTATTCTTACTACAGATGTGGCTGTATTGTACGAGTCCATGGAACACTAAAAGTTTTAGAGCGACGCGAATGGGAATTGGGAACTGTTAAATTAATTTTACTCAACAGAAGGGGGCTGTCAATCAATCTTTTAGCTATATTCATTACCATTTATTTACTTCTGCTTCTTCCTAGCGGTATCCCGTTTCCTAATCCATAAGGTTTGGCGGGATTCGACATATCAAGCTTGGCTGTTTGACCTTTCCACTGTTCTTATAGCGCACGCAATAAAAGTAAAAACCGTAATATATAAACATGACTTGCCGCTGTGTGTACATCATTCTTGAATATTAAACTATTTAGTTTGATATAATGATATGAATGTCATGATCTTTAACTTTACTCGCGTTATGGTTGACTAATTTAATAAAAAAAAAAACTGTTCTTTTTACTTACCTATAATAGTTAAACATATATATAGCCTCGCGGACTTTTTTTGTGGGTAGTGACGAGTACTATAAACATGTAGTATATTATTTTATCTATCACTATAGTTTTCACGGCGCATGCCAAATAATAACATTTATAGCCAAGTTTTTGATGCCGTGGGTAACATTATTTCAATACTCATACGGATTTTAATTAAAAAAAAATATAGTCCATGTTACTCGCTGATATTGTAGTATTCTATATGTGAAAGAATGTTTAAAATTGGTAAGTATTTTTTGAATTTATCCAATACAAACATAAATAATATCAAATCTATTCTCTTTTTATAGTATATTATTTATATTATAGTAAGAGCAGCGATAGTCCGGTGGATAAGGAACTGGCCTATTGATCAACTGGTCCCCGATTCGAATCCTGGCATGTACCACTAAATTCGTGGTTTTGGATTTATGCATATCTCGACGGTGATAGAGAACATCGTGAGTCAACCCGCATATACAAGGAGTTATATTTCGAAAGACGTGTGACCTAAGAGAGGTCTGGATTTCCCTCTGTTTTGTGGATGTCTGACTGGCAGTCGCTCCGTGTCAAAATCAGTATCTTCGCCAAATCTCTAAGGCTTAGGTAGCTGACTTCACCAATCCTAATGGGTTATAAAACAGGATAACGTTAGGAGGCAGAATGTTATTTTAGATTAAATATTTGGTACTCCTGCGTTTCTGTCTTTGTTTTGTCATGATTTTTATTTTCTTCTAAAGAGGTACTTTGTTGTTCTTTTTTAATTTTTTAATTAAAAGCTATGAACTTAAATCACTAGAATGGGAAATCTACATTGAAGTTCACGTCATTAAAGATAAAGCAAACTATGTGAATAGACGTAAACTTCTATAAAATATATTTCACAAAAAAAAATATATTATGTGTACAGATAGACGAAAACAATGAGCAATAAAATGAATTGGACGCGAACCGTTTCCAAGTGTTCTTCCGAGCTCGTTTCCTTTGCTTCGACTCCGGTTTTGCCTACGCCCCTGGATTCTTCGCCCACTTCTAGTTGCGCATCATGTACTTACGCGAGTAGTGATTAATAGGAATGTTTGTTTACATCGTGGCGTTAACTTATTTTTTGGCCTTATAGTATTTTAAGACCGTATAATGCATCGAGTGCTGGGTATGGCAGACGGAGAACGAAAGTAGAATAAACGCGGTCCAAATGCGAATGATACGCAAAATTTGTGGCGTAACGCTTGTAGACTGCGTTCACAATGAGGATGTAAATAGTACCCACTATTACATCCTCATTGTGAACGCAGTCTACAAGCGTACGTACGCGTACTCTACGATAATATAGCTAAAATGTTTTAAAATAAGAGGTATGTTCATATGGTTCACATATAGAAAGTATGCGGGAGAAAAAGAGTTACAAAACCTATAATACAACCCGAAAGTGGAAGGATGTAGGAGCTGAGGAAGGCTATCAGATGCCAATATTGACGAATTTGGCCGTGCTCTAGAAACCGGCGGGTGTGCATTAGAAGAGCTATCTGTGAATGTCAAAGAAGCGAGTGAGGTGCATAAGTAACGAGTCATGTGGCGCTCGGGTATTCCTGCCTACCCCGCAAGTGAGTACATATCGAGAGTAAGACAGTCTGGAAATTAATGTTGTCTATATTTTTAACAAATCTTCCAGTAGAGTTTAGACAATGGACCACCGTTACTAAAACTAATATAGGACACTCTCGTGGCGTGAGTTTAATTTGGTTACATACAAGACCCGCTAGAGTGTTTTACATCAGTGCAAGATATAAATCTAATTTAGTAGGTATTATAGGTAATATTAAGGTAATAAGCTAACTTATACTTAAATGTAGAAAATAATACCCTAAGCGACGGAGTAAACAATTGAGTATAACCTAAAGGGAGCAGCGATAGCCTAGTGGATAAAAAACTGGCCTATTAATCAAATTAGTCCCCGGTTCGAATCCTGATGTGCTACTAAATTCATATTTTCAGATTTATGTACATATTTGTGATTGTCATTTGTTCGGCGGTGAAGGAAGACTTTTTTTATACTACGTCGGGCGGTATACTAGCATACGGCCCACCTGATGTAAAGCGGGTACCGTAGCCTATTAACGCTTGCGATATAATAAGTATCACTCGCGCGATGCCTCCCTGCTGCTTAGACAGCAACTCCTTGGGAGCTTACTGGTGACTTCACTCACACGCAGGGACACAACAACCCTCTAGGGAGCTGTTATTTGGCTGCGGTTTTTTGTGAGGTGGAGGTACTTCCCCAGACGTGCTGCTTTGATGCGCCCTACCTCTCTTAAAACCTCAGACCATGACAAACAGACATGTTCATGCACATAAATGTTTGCCTTGTGTGGGAATCCAACCCACGAGCGTTGGTGTCAAAGTCGCGTCATTCACGACTGAGCCATCGAGCTCGTTAAAGACTTCGTCAGGAACACGCATGTCAAGTAATTGGATTTCGAAAGACAAGAGTGTGACCTAACCTATGAAAGATCTGGCTTTCCCTCTGGGTTGTGGAGATCAGACTAATGCTTAGTCTTAGGTAGCGGATCCCGCCAATCCCATTAGGATTTAGATTTCCCATTAGAATCAGGAAACTGATTAACGCTAGGTATAAGAAGAAAAATCGAGTCTGAGAGCATCTAGATATCACATTCTTCGGAATTTTCATTGAGTGCAATATTGGACTTTATTTAATTTAAATACTGATAAAATGTTTGTAAAAGAATATAAAATGTAGCCTTTTTGTGTTATAAACATTTTTGTAATTTAAGTTGTATATATATTCTTGTAATATAATATATCTTTTGGTTTAATTACTTATAATAAATAGTATCGACAAAAGACAATTCGTTGGTCGTACAAAAGTTGTATGTACTTGAAGTACTTACCTGATGTTGTATAACTAAACAGCCGTATTACGTTTTGTACACCTATAAACGTTTTATAACAGTATTAAACAAGAAACAATAAAATAAATATAATTTTTATTACTGTATTTGATATTACGTCGAATGAACGTTTTAGTCTAGCTGAAGTTATCTCAAAAGCTTTGAGTAAAAACATTTAAATAGCTTTAAAATAAAGAATGTATATTGTTTTTATCGTTTTCCATATTAGCAAGTTAAACAGTTTACTCACCTCTTACTAGACATGTACTATTTATTTATTCAACATGGCGTTAGTCATAACAACGTTATAAGTTAATAATAGTTGTCTCAAAGACTACATATTACAATGACCAACGAAAAACATTTACATAACCTTAATATAACAATTACATAATGGTCTGCGGACGACTACAATTTATATAAATAACTATTTTTCAACAATCAGTTCTATAAATGGAAATTATTAACCACAATAGAACTACGGTCGTCCGGAGTGAATAACGTTTGGCCACTCACACTGAAATCGTTTCTTGGTTGTTCGGTTAATATCGTATTTGTAAAGATTGACGACGTATCTTAGAATGGCGGACCAACGGATATAAATTTGTTATGAAATACGCACAATAATATGTTTATTGTGCTTACGGACGAGTGAGCTTTGGCATAGTTAATACTAGTCCCGGCTTCGCACGGGTAGAGCATATTATGCCTAGATGTTTTTCTGTCGTCAGATCGCATCAGCTTGTTGCATCGAATATGTGGATAGATTATAGCAGACAAGCTAACGGTAACGTTCAGGCAGGGCAAGATCTGTCTGGTCCATCATTTAAATTATATGGTGTAAATGATTATCATTATGTGCATGAAATGCTTAAGGTAACTACTAACGTATTTAATGTTGATAAGTATTAATACTGTACATCAGTATAATATCCGATGAAAGCTCCCAGGCGGCTTGATATTTCCGACACTTTCAGCAATTATCATATTTCAACCGATTTACACAAAACATTATGCTCCTAAACCTTCTCAAGAATTACTCTATCTATTGGTGGAAACCGCATGAAAATCCGTCCAGTAGGCCGATTCTACTGAAAAAACTGCAACTACACTGCAGCGCGGCGTGTGTCAAAATGCGCACATTTTGACATTTCGTTAAACGGCGCTGCTGTCAGATCGCTTAACGAAACGTCAAAATGTACGCATTTTGTGACACGCCGCGCTGCAGTGCAGTTGCAGTTTTTTAGTAGAATCGGCCAACAGTCGTTTTTGAGTTTATCACAAACAGACAGACAGACGCGGCGTGGGACTTTGTTTTACAATATGTAGTGATGGAGAAGGAGGAGCAGAATGATAGAATTTAGTAGATTAAACAATTAAATATGCGTAATAAGGAAATTAATATGTATATTTCTTGTTTTGGATTAAATTTCTATGATTTATAAGACGTAGTAATGGATTCTAAACATTGTACTGGGTACATTAAATAAACTCATATGAACTGTCAAAATTCGGAAACCAGGTAAGAAAGTACGACATCCCAGTTTTACTTGCCGTTTTCGTATCTTAAATACGTTTACATTAGGTTTATATTACAATTTAGCGGCTACAACCGATTATTCCGAGCTTCAAAAGGAAGAACGAAACCCTTTTTAAAGCTCATGACGTGTCTGACCATCTGTCTTTCAGTCTGTCACAGACATATGTTTCAGAAAACGACATACAATCGTGAACTTACCGTACTTAGGAACCACACAAAGTAAGCTCAGAGATCAAATTGCCTGTCAAAATGTAAAGTTTCTTAGTTTTTAACTAAGAAATCGGTCGTTTGGGATATCTTAATAAAAGTTTTTTAATATTTTAATAAAATATTCGCATGTAAGGTGGTAATGAAACATAGGCTGTTTAGTGTTACTGTAGATGGAAACTTGCAACACTATGATTAAGGATATCATTCGAGGGTTGGCAATCCTGTAAAAGCTTCTTCACACTTTTTTTCTGAAGAACCCCATAATGTATGTAAGAAAACTTCGACGGGAAGTCGTTTTATAGCTCAAGTGCTCGTGGAAAAGATCTCTTTGGAACTGTATTGTACTGTTTAGGTTCCAGTTTGTGAGGATGAATTCCTGTCGACAGAAAGTGCCATTGTAGAAGTATATCTCGAAAAATGCAACCGCAATGAACCCAGAGAAGTTTTTTTCCGCAAATTCTTAAGTTGTGAAGTGAACTCCCCGCCAACCTGTCCTAGATACAGTAAGAGGTTCTTCAAAAAAGGCTGATGAGGCATTTACCGGATTGGGAAGGCACGAGTGATACCCCTAGTGTTGCGATGTCATAGACTACGGTAACTGCTTACCTTTAGGCAGGCCGTATACATGTTTGTCACCTTAGTGCTTATTCTTCTTTTAATATTTATATGCTCTGTTTGTGAAGTAAGAAGCGGTGTTCATATCTATAGTCTGTATGTGCTTCTACAAATAAACTGTTTGATTTGATGTACTCGTATTTACTCAAGTCGTCGAAAAGTTGAGCAGTGATCCCAGTGACCAATTTGGTACACTGTTAGAATCCTGGCATGTACCACTGAATTTGTGTTTTCGGATTTATGTATATACAAGCTCCACGCCGCGACTTCGTCCGCACGTATCCCAGTATCCTGTAGGAATCTCTTTTTCTACTTTCTCTCTTTTTCCTCGGCTTCTAAGTATCTTATTGTGATGTTGAAGTAAGTGTAAAAAGTAGTGTTAGTGGGCTATCAAATGCAAAAATATTTTTCAAATCCGACTTTCGTTTCGTTCCAGAGATTAGCGCATTCAAACAAACAATCTCTATATATTAGTATTAATTTGTAATTATCACTTGCTCAGCGGTGAAGGAAAACATTATAAGGAAACCCGCACGTCCAAGATTTTACATAGAAACACTAGGTGCACCCCGCGACTTTGTTCGCGCGTATTTCGGTATCCCGTGGGAACCGTTTATCTTCCTTTTTTTCCCCACTTCTAGGTATTCTGATGTTGAATAATATATAACTTTCCACAAGAATAGGTTTATCAAAATGTAAAATTCAATTTTTCAAACGTTCAAGAGAGTGACATTCAAACAAACAAACAATCAAACTCTTTCGATTTATATATTGGTATAGATATATTTTTATACAGTTTTCAGGTAATTTTCAATATCCGAGGTTCCTGTCTTACTTATGTTGTTTCGATTTTGCGTTATATCGATATTTTAATCTTTAAACACGAACGTATGCTCTCGAATTTCTCGTAGTTCAGTATTCGAGTTTTTAATAAATATCTCTCCTGTTTTGGATTGTCACACAAACAATCAAATATGTGTACAAGCGATTGTGTGAAAATCCTTTTCTTGCGAAGTAACTGCCTTTCGATAAGAAGTGTTGTAATTACCGAGAAGTGGAACGAGCGATGAACGAACAATATCTGAGAATTATGAGGAAAAGTGAGTGAATCGCACAGAGAAAGTAAAGTTAAATGAACCGACGTCGACCCGAATTATCACTGTATCGTCAGTGAATACGCTGTGAAATCGCCGCGATTAAACTAGTTTCATGAAGTTTCGCAATATTTGAAGTTGTGCCTTGCTGTAAATGGGACGCTGGTAAAGTTTTATGGATTTTGTCTATGTTGTGTTTAGCGCGTATCTATTATTAAAGCAAAGTCGTCTTACTAAACAGTTTTTGTGTTGGGGGGGGGGGGGGGGGGGATCGGATCAAATGACCATGTTGATCAGTTTTAGTAGACTTTATTTCTCTGTAGACCTGAAATTCTTTCTATTAAAAAAAAAAACAAAGTTCAGGGTTGTAAATGCAACCATAGAGCGATTCAATTTTCATACAGCGCCATCTATTGGCCTTTACGGGAGGCAACGTACATTTATTTTATTTTTGTTACATAAAAAATGCGTAGTTATTTTATGTCACAAAAAATAAAATCGCAAAGTTACCGATATTTCCCCCTAATTTTAACAGTTTTTCATTTTTTACGCAGAAACCCTAAATATTTACGGGATAAATAGCCTATATTCTGCTCTGAACAGTCCTCTACCTATCAGTGAAAGTCCCGTCAAAATCGGTTCAGCCATTTCGAAGATTAGCCCGGACAAACAAACAGACAGACAAAAAGTTAAAAATGCATGTTTAAGCTTTGGTAACGTGAAAATAACAATATGAGCTTAAGATAAAGGCTTTATTTTGAAATCACAGACAGACACTTCAATTTTATTTATATGTATAGATACATAGGCGGAGAGGGCCGAGCGTCACATGTTTCGGTCTTTACAAACCTCACCAGCTTCTATCACAATCCTATTAGTTCTCCTGTACGCTCGCTGGTTTTTAGGGCTCCTGTCATCACCTTCCGATAAAACACAATTCCTTTCGGCCGTCCTAATTTCCTACATATTTACTACTTTCGCGATGTTTATACTGTTTCGTTAACTTCTTATTTTATTACTTATTCGTATTTTAATGATGTTTCCTGTGTAAGAAGGTGTACCGTAATAGTAATAATGACGTAAATGATGAAAGTTTAAACAACAACATGCCATTATAACTGTCGCACGCACATTTGTTTTAGTCGCACACGATATACTCGTACTTTTAGTTTGTTCTGCAAACGAATATATTACTCGTATCTTGTATCCAAGCGCAAGGGTTGAACGTCAGTGATTGATTGAGCGACTGCTCTTTTATGGTATACTATAATAATTGAATCAATTTGTCTCTAATCATATTTAGAGAGATTTCTCATTATGATAATGCTTACTTCGAGCGACAATGGTGAGTCACAGACCGGCGGAGTCATCGCGGTAGTCGGCGCCGCCGCCGGCGAAGGATTGCAATTATACTGGTAGTCTGGGAGTGTCTCGAAGTACTATTTTTTATCAACTGTGACTGAATGCTCGCTATGCGGAGCCTGCAACCAGAGACTTCTTTTTATTTTGCGTAAAAATTTTGACGTATATATTTTTGTTTTTCCTTCTTTACACTTGAGGTTTGTTAGTTCTGCCTATATTTATATTTTTATGTAATGCAGCAATACATTAGGTACCTACAAAAATTTTTCGTCATGATCTTTCACTGTCGAAATTGAATAGATACATAGTCGTTTCAGTGTCTCGAACAATTTTCCAACTAATGAATGAATGTAAAATTCTATTCGTTGTTCAATTGTACGGGAGGTGACTCGCGTGTGTGACTTACTGCTTTATCGATTGATCAACTTAACTGTTTTGAGGTTTTTATATGGTATAAATGTGCGTTCACTAATCAGGGGATATAGATGATATTTTGTTGTTTCTTTTTTTTTGTTAATTGGGTTAAAATACATTTTCTGGCCGCTGTATAAGTATTAAATACTATTAGAGTATCTTGGCTTTCTAGCTTTGATGTGTGTTTGAACGGTGTGGATGAACCGAAATATTTATACGTGACCGACGTGACGCGACTTTGATACCAACGCTCGTGGGTTCGATTCCCACACAAGGCAAACATTTGTGTGCATGAACACGGCTGTTTGTCTTGGTCTGGATGTTTTAAGAGAGGTTGGGCGCATCAAAGCAGCCCGTCTGGGGAAGTACCTTCACCTCACAGAAAACCGCAGCCAAATAACTCCCTAAAGGGTTGTTGTGTTCCTGCGTGTGAGTGAGGTCACCAGTAAGCTCCCAAGGAGTTGCTGTGTAAGCAGCAGAGGAGGCATCACGCGAGTGATACTTAATATATCGCAAGCGTTAATAAGCTACGGTACCCGTTTTACATCAGGTGGGCCGTATGCTTGTATGCCTCCCGACGTAGTATAAAAAAAAACGTGTTTTGACATCGCAGTTGTTAGGATTGCTTTGCATTTGCAAATCCTTAATTATTTAGAATTGCTAGACTCTCGCTGCTCTAAATAATTAAAGACTATGACCGGACTAAGGATGCTAAAGAATCATCCTTTGTACCAGCGATTAAGAAGCTGCATCGAGATCGTTTAACATCATATTGAGATTCCACAGCGGTTCCGCCGTTATGATTAGGTATATCTATATATATTGATAAAGATAAGCGTGAGATAGACTTAGCACGCTGTAACCATAGATGTCTCGTAGTTTCTAGCTCAACGTCCTTAATACCTCTACCACTGTAACAGTTACCAGTTCGGGAAGATTACATCCGCACTTCTTATTACAGCTGAATAAGCTCAATCTGGAGTTATACAGTCAGCGCAGCGTTATAAATTATCTTAACACTTTTATTTAGCCGTGGTCTTTTTCACTTCGTTGTAAGGATTGCAGAACAGTCCAAAGTTTCAATGGAGTAGAAGGCTTCTTAGTAATCTACAAACTATGGGAGAGTTATCTTTCAATTCATAAATAGTAAATATTTTGATAAATATTACACACAAAATTTAAAATCCGACATTTTTGCGTCGTGTGTAAAATTTAGTACCTATATCATATAGGTTGTTTGTCTTCGAGGTACAGATATAAATTATGGTGTTACTGAGATGACGTTACGATGAAGTCGAATGTCGGAAACCTCACCAAGAATACGTAAATCTTTCAAGCACTGTATTCGCTTCATGAGATCTTATTTTTCTCATTATGTTGCAATTAACTTATACGAGGGTTAGTCATTGTCATGCGTGCCATGATAAGCCTATAGTCATATTAATGACGACACTTCGTGCAAACAACTCTGTATAATGTAAAATATTATTCGTTACCGAGATCCAACCGAGTACAGGTTGTCACAACGGGTTTCATTACTTTTTCCGCAAATGACACATTTACGTACGCCGCTTAGTTCGAGGTGATAATTTTGCAATAATATTGGGTCATTTATTCAGAAGTATATGCCATTTAGAAACCTGTGTTTGGAATAGTGATGTCGTAGTGCAATGAAAACGGTGCTGTGTTTTAATTTCAATTGTTGTTTGGTGATGGGATTTGATAATCGAGATGTTCAATACACTGAAAAAGACATTCAGTATCAGGAAGAAAAAAAATAAGAGTGTGAAGGACAACGATATAATTTACATCGATAATGAATTCAATGTGAGTACTGTAGCTTAGTTTTTGTTAAGAACGCTAACTAACACCCACTTATTTAATCGCTATCTATATCTGAATGGAGTCATTCTCGTTAATGGCGATTGATTATACATGCTTTCACAAAAAACAAACAAATTCCTTTCCCGTGCTGAACGCTTTGATTATTTACGTTACTATGTCCGTGCTCTGGTAAACACTTGCCGGATGGAGGTGCCCGCGCCTTCAACACAATCAGTGAGCAATTGGGACTTGGCATTTACGGGCCATCGGCACATTCTTTCACAACTTCACAAGTACACCATGGTTCTCTGTGCTTAGAGATTCTTAGCATGTATAAGCATTTGTTTGAATATGTCAGTGATTAGTCATTAGTGGTGAAGTTTCTATGAATTCTGCGATGTTCAGTTCGTATCAGTAAATGCTATTGTTCGTTTTAAAAACATTTTTAGTTCATCAATTATTTATAATGGTTGCCATGGGTTGCCGCATAAGATGGAGAAATACAAGTTGTGCGTAACCCGCCGATTGTCCGTTTTGCATCTGTTGCACCAATCATTTGACTACTCGCTCGATTCTGCCGCTTGGCTCGCTATCAAAAACGAGATGGTTTGTAAATAAGTTTTCATTCATTCTTCTTTCTATAGTATTATAACGTTTTATGTAGCTATATGAGAAGAGCAATGTATGTTAAAAAAGAAGCGAGTATGGTGTATAATGATAACACCTACCCCGCCAAGGGATTTGGCGTGAAGTTATTGATATGTTGCTATATAACATATAGGGCTTGTACGTGAAACTCCTGGCCACTTAGTTGTTTCTATGCGGGTGGTAGTGCATTACAGTCAGACGTCAATTTTATCACTTAACTAATCATCGTCATTAATATATTTTCTTTCCTATACATTCTTACTCCTATATTAATCCATTAGGACTGGCGGGCGGTTCGCTACCTAAGCCTAAAGATTTTGCGGAGGTACTGATTTTTACATGGAGCGACTACCTTCAGACCTCCGCAACCCGTCAAATCATCATTAATATATTTCTTTTCCTATACATTCGATTTCGTTAGATTCCTGTCTTTTACATTGTTTTTTTTTTCGTTTTTAGTTGCAAGGCAGCTATCACTTTTATGCTTGTTGGACTGCAATGTCTGCAATACATTAGATTTTTCTTTCCTTGGCTACACAAAACACAGTTGTGGAAATGTGTGATCGGCCCGTTCTGGCAAATATGTGTTTTCAACAATAATACAAATGGTATTTATGAACTGCGTTACTAGTATAATGCCCCTTATGTGTGTCTTAGTACGTATAAGGGATTTATGGCAACAACAGTATTCCATTGTTGGAATGGCTGGCAGATATTATTAGAACGCGTCGTCGGCGTCGCAAGCGCATAGGGTCATTAAACTTCAGAAACCTGCATGTACTTACTTACTTTATCGGGGAAAGTCAATCACGATGGCGTTGATTTGGTTTTTAATTATATACGTCAAAAACGAAAGATACTATATTGGTTAAGATTATCTACTAAGATAAATGAAACTAAGTGACCTTACTGTTATCCATATGGCCACCTTCGACTTCCACGGGCGTACTAGTTCGATGGTATCATACTTCGTGAGGATATAACAATATGGAAGTGGCTAAAATTCGGTATAAATCGTATTAAAATCTGATCTTTCTAGCGTTATCCCGTATCCTAATGCATTAGGATTGGCGGGCTCCGCTACTTGAGCCTTATGATTTGAACCCAGGGGAAAAATTAGACCTTAATTAGGTTAGGTCACACGCTTTTCGAAATATAATTTCTTGGATTTTTTATACAACGTCTTCGACTTCACTCACACGCGAAAACACAGCAACCCTCTAGGGAGTTGTTATTTGACTGCGGTTTTCTGTGAGGTGGAGGTACTTCCCCAGACAGACTACTTCGATGCGCCCTACCTCTCTTAAAACATCCAGGCCAAGACAAACAGAGATGGTTATGCACATAAATGTTTGTCTTGTGTTGGAATCGAACCCAGGAGCGTGGGTATCAAAGTCGCGTCTATCACGACTGAGCCACCGAGCTCGTCAAACAATATAATTCTTGGGGTTTCCTCACAATGTTTTCTTTGACCGCTGGGCAAGTGATAATTAAGAAAATTTAAAACCGAAAACACGAATTCATTGATAATTGCCTTGCACCAGTATTTGAACCTGGGACGGTCGGTCAATAGCCTGTTCCTTTATATATTAGGCTGCATATTAATATCTGGTAGTTTTTATATTATTTTTTAATGTGATGCAATGAACGCATCCATTGTGCGCGCACTCACTGCCAATCGTTGTTCAATTTTATTTCAATTGTCTTTATAGGCTAGTTGACATTTGAATGGGCTGGAGAAATCTCAGCAGGAAATATTTATCACAAGCAATCGTCGATACACGTCTCTGTTACTCACTTAGTAGGGGGCACTAGCCGCGATGCGATGTCTCTCCTATGGGAGTTTACTTATTTTACGGCCGTACATTAACACACTTCGTTAGTGCGTAACTGCGGTAAATTCACAATGTTCAATGCATTTATGATGGCCAAGTTACGCGTGACTCACCGCTTTCATTCCTTGCAAGTTCTCACCTACCTACTTAATTGTTCGCGCTGGTGCAGCGGCAGGTCTGTGTTAATTTGCATTTACTCGGTCGAACGGTAATGTATGATTTGTACATAAATTACTCGTACAGTGTAATAGCTGGTAACTGATTGCGGTTTCACCTAAAAAGGTTTCCCTTTGCAAAAGAGAACACTTCTCGAGCCTTCGAGTGAACTTCGTCTTTAAAGTCAGATTAATAGTATGAATAGAATTCGATTAACTCGTTGATAGCCACTTAAACTTAAAAACCTCGCCCGTGGGACAATTTATGCTATTCGATTAACTGAACGCATACGGTGCGTTGGTACTATGGACGTTGAAATCTCGTTCAATGCAAGTTGTACCTTGACGACAATGAATGGGTTAAGTCCGATTTGATTTCTTTTTTATGTGAAGCAATCGATCAATTTCATTCCGTTTTTACATTTCTTTTTATGTTAATATTAATCTCAGATCCAGTAATGCGTCATAAATGGAACGTTTTATTGACAATTTGCTATCCGTTATGTTCGCTGCCAGACGTCGGTACAGCCGTCTCACTGGACTGCTTAGCTGTGTAACAAGCTCTAGAAACGTTACCTTGATATCGATGAGTCATCCGTGCATGGAGCCGGCTAGACCGACTCGTAATACACCAACGTACGTAGGCTTGTTGCGGCTTCTCGCCTTGATAGTGGCGAACTCTCGAGACCGAGACACCGTGCTGAAGGACTTACTACCGTTTACTTTGATAGACTTGTTGCTCGTCTCGACTTATAGAAAACATTACACATTTTAGCGTACAATTTTCAGATGAAATTAGGTTTACGTCGGAATAACGACGTTTTCTTGTACTTTTATTTAATAGGTAGACAATTAAAATAAAAGTAAAAAAATAAACTCAATTTATTCGTGGTGATCAGATTTCGTGCGATTCTTTTCTCTCTCTTTTCTTAACAGTTAGCAAACAGTTTTTAGTTACGGAATTAACTTTGAAATTCACATAAACGTGTATTTGCCATGACGTTCTATCTATTGATTACACATTGTATTAGAATCCGCATATTTTTACCGATTTCTAAGTTATCAACCTATGAAAAGCTACAGTAGGAAAAAATATTTCAAGGATTTGTTAAATAGTTGATGTTTTATGGTTTACATCTTTTTGGTACTGTCAACATTGCACAGAACTTTTATATCGAACTAGCTTATACCCGCGGCTTCGCACGCGTAGTTTTTGGAATTTCGACAGTTTTACTATTTTTTTTTACTTCTTATTTTTTGGTACAGTCAGCATTATATAGTTAGTAAAAGTACCAAATATTCGTATTTGTGTAGTAATGAAGATATGTCACGATTTGTTCGGTTTTCATCAACTATTTGATATTGACTGAATACACTCAAAGCACCTCTTTGTTAAATACACAACATTGCCCATTTTAAACACATAACTGTAGAAAGTCGCTAACTTCAAAAGATATTTCTATTCCATACAAAGTGTCAACCCCCTTTTCAGCCACCTAAGGGGTTTGAAAAATGCTGAAATTACTTTTTTGGTTTTTTGGTTGAGAATATATTTACCGAGCCCAAAGTAGCTCACTTAAAAAAAAAACAATCCTTTAATAGTTCAACTTTTAATTCAAGAAATATTTTTGACCCCCATTATACACTTTAAGACGTGGAATTTTTGAAAACGCTGAATCCACTTTTTTTTATTCTAATAGAGAGTATCTGTACAAAGTTTCAAGTTACTAACTTCAAAACCTATTTACCCCGCCTTTGCAAATCATGTAATTCTTACACTTTGTTATATTACTTATTGAGGAAAAGAGTGTACAAAAAGGGTTACAAATTTATTAGGGCTATTTATACAAAATATAAAAAAAGGTTCACTTTAAGTTCGGCTAAATAAGGTCTTTAAGAACTCGCGTTATCTTTGTCTAACCGGAATATCACTGTTATGTTCACTGGAATGTGGCACTGAGTGGCCGCCGGCTATAGTGGCCGACGACTGTAGACAGCTGGTTAGCGTGCTAGCCAGATCCAGATGTAGAAGTTGTTGGTGGACCGCCTTACGGACCAACACCACAGCGGTAACTCCGTCAGCCGCCGTGGTCCACAACAGAGGCTGCAGGTATTATAATTTTTAGATTAGTTAGATGTCCGGAGATTATCGAGTTTGGAAAAGGTAGTAATATCCCGAGGGTTCACCACGTAGCCCTCAGCAGGAGGCTGGTGGTCTCAGACGTGGTGCACTGAATCTCTACTACTCGAAAGCTTCCTCCAGACTCCCTGTTTTCTGTTTTCCGACACTAAAATGTAATATTTTAAAATTTTGAATTACAAATAAATATTTTTGACAAACATCATTCGGTTCACAGAGACAATGTAGTGTATATCTCTACAAAGGTTTTATAAAATATATTATTCAAAAAGGTTATTACATTAGATATTTTAAACATTACAACTTGTAATTATAATTGTAAATAATGCAATAAAGTTATATAAACAAACAAACAAACAAACCTATTTCTACTCCATACAAACTGTCAACCCCCTTTTCAGCCCTCTAAGGATGGAATTTTGAAAAACGCTGAAATCACTTTTTTGACGTCTTGATTGAAAGTATATTTACAAAGTCTAAAGTAACTCACTTTAAAAAAATCAATTTCTTAAACAGTTCAACTTTAGATCAAGAAATAATTTTGACTCCCATTACACACTTTAAAGGGTGAAATTTTTGAAAACGCAGAATCCATTTAGTTAAATTCTAATAGAGAGTATCTGTACAAAGTTTCAAATTACTAACTTCAAAAAATACTTCTATTCCATACAAAGCGTTAACCTCATTTTCAGTTACCTAAGGATGGAATTTTGAAAAACACTGAAATTACTTTTTTGACGTCTTGATTGAAAATATAGTTACAAAGTCTATAGTAATTCACTTTAAAAAAAAATTAACAGTTCAACTTTTAATTCAAGAAATACTTTTGACCCCTATTACATCATTTAAGGGGTAGAATTTTTGAAAACGCAGAAATTAATATTTTTTTGATTCTAATAAAGAATATCTGTACAAAGTTTTAAGTCACTAAGTTCAAAAAATATTTCTGCTCCATACAAACTGTCAACTCCTTTTCAGCCCCCTATAGGTGGAATTTTGAAAAACGCTGAAATTACTTTTTTAATTCCTTGATTGGGAGTATACTTACAAAATCTAAAGCAGCTCAATTTAAAAAAAAAAAACAATTTCTTAACAATTCAACTTTTAGTTCAAGTAATATTTTGACCCCCATTACACCCTGTAAGGAGTGGAATTTTTGAAAACGCTGAAATTTCTTTTTTTTGGACTCTAATACAGAGTATCTGTGTAAAGTTTCAAGTCACTAACTCCAAAAAAATTTTTCCGCTCCATACAAACTGTTAACCTCTTTTCAGCCCCCTAAAGTTTATTTACAAAGTCTAAAGCAGGTCACTTCAAAAAAAATCAATTTCCTAACAATTCAACTTTTAGTTCAAGAAATATTTTGACCCCCATTACACCCTTTAAGGGGCGGAATTTTTGAAAACGCTGAAATCACTTTTTATGGATTTTAATAGAGAGTATGTGTGCAAAGTTTCCAGTCATTAACTTCAAAAAATTATTCTGCTCCATACAAACTGTAAACCCCATTTTCAGCCCCCTAAAGGTGGAATTTTGAAAAACACTGAAATTACTTTTTTGATTTCTTGATTGAGAGTATACTTACAAAGTCTAAAGCAACTCACTTTAAATAAAAACAATTTCTTAACAATTCAACTTTTAGTTCAAGAAATACTTTTGACCCCCCATTACACCCTTTAAGGGGTGGAATTTTTGTAAATGCTGAAATTACTTTTACATTTGGTTCATGACTTTCAATGAAACACCTTAATATTGAATTTCAATCGAATAACTTCAAAAACGTAAAGTTTCATACTAACTTTGCATCCCCGTTTTACCGCCCTTAAGGGATGCTTTTTGAAATAATAATAAAGAAAAATATTTTACTCGTGTGTCATGCTTTTCAATAAAGAACCTTCATGCTGACTTTCATTCGAATAACTTCAAAAACGACAAAGTTTCATACTAACTTTGCGCCCCCGGTTATCCCCCTAAGGGATGAATTTTGAAAAAAATATTTTACTCATGTTTCATGCCTTTCAGTAAAGAACCTTCATGCTGAATTTCATTCGAATAACTTCAAAAACGGCAAAGTTTCATACTAAATTTGCACCCCCGTTTTACCCCCTTAGGGAATGAATATCCAAAAATCCTTTCTTAGTGCTCCCCTACGTTATAAAAGGAATCCCTGTGCAAAATTTCAAGTTTCTAACCCTTATAGTTTAGGCCCTGCGTTGATATGTCAGTCAGTCAGCTTCTCTCTTTATATATATAGATAAGTTACTAGCGGTACTGTTTTTTCTCATAAATGCTACTATTATAGTGACTAAATTATTCTTGACTAATTTATCTATATCTATAACTGAGCATTACTTTTATTAGTATAACCACCTATGATGGCCTGAAATTGACACAGCCTAACATATATTTTATGTACGTAAAACGAACATAATATTTCTGGCATGACAACCTATGGCCTAGTGATTCCTGTATTGTAATGATACTGTCTAACAAAAGTTGACGACTTTTGTTAGACAGTATCATTACAATACAGGAACAGGACAGGAACAGGTCTAAACTGTATCTAACTAACCTACTATAAGGAGCGAGAATTGATTGAATTAATTTATTGATATTATTGTATGTCGCTGTCGAAAATCATTATTAGAAGTAACATTAATGACGTTCGAGCACATGGTCAACCTAAATATGCGTTTTGTTATTAGACGTACTAAAAATATGCCTTTTATATCAATGGCATCTATAACTATGTCAAACAATATTATTAGTGTAAATTGGCGTACATGTACGATTTGAGCTAATTAATGAAATATAGATAAAATTATAACAATACACTGGTCACGGTTTTACACTTGAATTTGAATTTATGATTCCCGGTGACTTTACTATTAGGTGTTTACAACATTGTATATGTATTATAAACTATAAAATATCTATTCATAACGCTTGAAAAAAAAACATAAAATTCATCATTTTAATATAGAACTTTATTTATACTCAACAAAAAAGAAATTGTCTATACTAAACTGCAACTTTTGGTATTTGTTTATGAGTTATTGGTAGAGAGTCACTAATTTAATATGTTGTTTTTCTATTGCTTCCAGTTACAAAGTAAACGCGAGCTGTTCTTCAAGTCTGACTCGGTGAGCGGCGTAAGTTCGACGGGGCCGCCGACGGCCGCGCCGCCAGCCCCGCCGATCGCACCCTCCGCGCTGAAGGATGCCTTGGCCAAGCGCTCGGCGACACTCCCCGACCCACACGAGAACAACCATCACGAACCAAACGGCACAACTCCTGCGACGAAACTCAGCAACAGCGTGTCCGTCGATGCTGCAAAGCCGCCTAGTTCAGCGCCACCACCAACGCCGGCACCTCCCGTACCGATCACAGCGCCCCCTGCACCCGCTTCCCTTAGGAGTACAGAAAATATTATGAAGGTTTGATTTCTTTCTTATTTAAACTGTTTTATTCACGTTCAATCAATATTTCGACAGAAAGAGATGAGCTGAAGATGTTATTTTATTAATCCATTTTCCATTACAATCCAGTACCAATATTATTTCCTTATAATTCAAAAACCCTGAACCTGTTCTGCGTTGCTTATTATAGAAAAATTTAAATGAAATAAAAATGACGCCTTCTGCTCATCTATTCAATTATACTTGTACCTTAAAATTTAAAATACCAAATTAAGGCAAAATGAATATCATTGATATGACACTTAAAATATTTTAAACAATAACAAGCATACAATTAACGAATGAATTTCACATTAGATGGATGTCACAAAAGTTAGAATTGTTATGATATATATGTAATTTTCTATATATTTATTTGTCTTTTTTTGTACTACATCGAATACTAAAAACACATTTTAATACAATTATATAAATAATTAATATAAATAGCATAGTTTCTATGTTCTCCAGCTTTTTGGAGTTTACTTGTAGTTTATTTCGTTAATTACCTGCATTATAGAAAACAAACTAATCTAAAATAAAAGAATGGAAAGATCACTTACATTACTACTCTGAGAATAATAAAGCTTAATTATCTCATAACAAACACTATGAACTCTAAACAATGGGCTTCATGTTTATAACACAGCCCAATCATACTAAAACAATGCAGGTATGTTTTTATTGAGCACATAGTTCTTAATTTCATTTATCATTATAGAAACCTGACCACCCACCGGTTGCGCCAAAGCCAGATTTACCTAAGTTAGAAAAGCCAAAAACCAAAGAACTAGATGGATACGTCGGATTTGCAAATCTACCAAATCAGGTGTACAGGAAGGCAGTGAAGAAAGGCTTTGAATTTACATTAATGGTAGTAGGTAAGATATTAATGATTGCTATAAACTACTTTTTAATAAATTATAGAATTAGATTTTGATCATATTATTCTAGTTTACTTAATGACGTGGCGTTTTCAGTCTAAGAGCTGAGAACATTATATGTAACTGTTACTTTTATACTTCTTGTTAAATGAAACGCTAGTTGGCAAGTTTGTTGTGATTCAAATGATTTATCCTATGTTTTTTATGCAACATAGGGGTTAACCAACCTACATCAACCTGATGTAAATTGGTTAACGTAGCGTAGGAACGTTTGCAATACAAGGAGTATCTGTCGCGCTTTATCATATTATTCCCACTGTTGACACATAGGCTGGAATGATACTGGTCAAATGACGAGCTCGGTGGCTCAGTCGTGAAAGACGCGACGTTGACACCAACGCTCGTGAGTTTGATTCCCACATAAGACAAACATTTGTGTGTGCATTTACATGTCTGTTTGTCTTGGTCTCGATATTTTAATAGAGGTAGGGCGCACCAAAGCAGCCCGTCTGGGGATGTACCTCGACCTCACAGAAAACTGCAGCTAAATAACAGCTCCCTAGAGGGTTGTTGTGTTCCTGCGTGTGAGTGAGGTCACTAGTAAGCTCCTAAGGAGTTGCTCTGTAAGCAGCAAGGGAGGAATCGCGCGAGTGATACTTAATATATTACAAGCGTTAATAGGCTACGGTAACTGCTTTACATATATGCCTCCCGACGTTGTATTAAAAAAAAAGAGTATATGTGTGCATGAATAGGCATGTTTTGGTCTTGGTGTATTTAAAAAAAGCGACCCGAGCGGGGAAGTAACTCCACCTTACAGATAACCGCAGTCAAATATTATAAATATTGTATTCCAGCGAGGGAGTGAGGTTACCAGTAAGCTCCTACGGAGTTGTTGTTTTAGCAGCTGAATTGGCTACGCCCGAGCTTTACTTTGTGAATTGCAAGCCTTCATGGGCTACGGTAACCATTTCAATCAGTTAGGCCGAATGCTTGTATGCCTCTGGCATTGTATAAAAAATAAACAATAAAAAGCACTTTGGTGTGTTTACAGGTGAAACTGGTCTGGGCAAGTCGACTTTAATAAACTCTTTATTCTTAACGGATGTGTACGACAAGGATAAGCATCCGGGGCCTTCGCTGCGTGTCAAGAAGACTGTGGGTGTGGAGACCAGCGTGGTGCTGCTCAAAGAGAACGGCGTCAACCTAACACTGACTATTGTCGACACGCCCGGCTTCGGCGATGCCGTTGACAACAGCAATTGGTTGGTACTTGTTAATGAACTATTTACTAGAACAGCAATTCCATACAACAATATTGTTCCGCGAAATGCACAGCGCATGTCAGACACAGAACTATTTTTGAAAGGGCAATTCAAAATTAAACTGGAAAACAAAATTCAAATGTGAGAAATTTCTATTTCAATAATTTTAGGCAATCTAATTTTAAAGCTAACATTTAACTTATCAGAAACGTAATTAATTATACAAGTGAACAAACACTCAGTACGGTATTGAAGTCACGTATTGAATTAAATTGCGGCTCAGACGTTACATTGTTTCCATTATAAACGTCAATAGAATGTAGCTTTGTTGTGGTCATAGTGTCGTATGATTCGTCATAATAACTATAATAATGTTTCACGCTGTGAAAAATTATGATGACCAATGATGATTTTGTTATTCGAATTTTGTTATTGTCTCTGATGGTGCGAACATGTGATTTCAATTTGAGCGTATTTTTTTTACTAATTGGTTTATTTGTAAGTTTGAACGTTATTAATATTCTTTTTTTCAGGGAGATTTTTTTTCCTCTGTTATTGCTAAGCCATATTAAAAAAAAGCCGTCAAGTGCGAGTCCGACTCTGGACACCGAGGATTTCGTAAAATAATATTTTCCCAAACTATTTTTTTTTGTGATTTTGTGAATTTTATGGTTTTGGGATTTTTTCCTTTACCATTGCTACATAACATTGCTTCATACCAAATTTCTTAATTCTAGGTCAAAGGGAAGGACCCTATAGGTTCTGATTCCCTTGCAAGTGTTAAAATATGGACACAAACGAGGCATAAACAGCCGTATGTTTTGATTGCGTTGACTTAGAATTTTGATTTTTTCACTGCTCGAAGGGATGCAGGCCTGCGGCCTGAGTATTTCATATTAATTTCAGCTTGATAGCTCCACTCGTCCCTGAGAATAAGAGTCTTGACAGAGGAACAGACTGACAGACAGACGGACAAGAAAGTGATCTTATAAGGGTTCCGTTAATGAGGTACGGAACCCTAAAAACAATAACGGGTTGTTTGACATTTTCTTGATTTTTTCTTATTGCTGTAGTGGCACAGGTTTCTCTTTTATGTTATAAAATATACTCCCTTTTTTGTAACCATAGCTATAAATGTAAATATAAATCAAATCACATTTAAAAATTCACAAAATATACAATGTTATTTATATACATTAAACAATCTGCATTTTATTTCAAAATTTAATTTAATTATTTAGTTTTAAATTCTGTTTATTATACTCGTATATGTGACACGTTATACATAAAATTCTCTCACAAATCTCACACGTCTCTGCATATGCACGTAATGTGTCTGAAATGGGGTACAATGTTTTTTCGGGATCCCTTCTTTTCGCATAATGATTTTTTCCTAATATACTTGGCTCATTGTTACTACGCATAATGACTATTAGCCTCATTTTATTTGTGTAATATAGTGTATCAATAGGTTAAGGTGCAGAGGGGTTGGCCCCAGGGCCACCCTTAAGTCGCCAATACGTTTTACATACATATAACAAATTTACAAAACTTACCTTTTCTCTAAGTACCTACATTATTATTATGCGTATGCCTATAAAATTTTATGCAAATGGATAGGGAACCAGTTTTTTCTTCACATATTAATATATAAATTATACATAATACGCTAATAAAGAAATAAATAAATAATAAATATTTTTGTGATTACACGGCACCATCTAGTTCCATATTGAGCTTAGTTTATGGTATGAAAATATGTCCGGAAACATTAATAATACCGTACTTATAACGTTTAACCATAATTTAATTTGAACAAATAAGTTTAACAATAATTAAAAGTGATTTTTAGTTATATCACTCCAATGAAATTGTTATAAATGAACATTCGGTACACAAATTTTACTGTGTTCTATTATTATGTTTCTAGCTGGCAACCAATAATAGATTTTGTTGAATCAAAATACGAGGAGTTCCTAAATGCTGAGTCGCGGGTAACCCGCAAGGCAGCGCCGCCTGATACTCGCGTCCATTGCTGCCTGTATTTCATCGCGCCCAGCGGCCACGGGCTGAAGCCGCTCGATGTTGAGTTCATGCAGCGACTTGGAGACAAGGTCAACATCATCCCAGTCATTGCAAAGGCGGATACCATGACGCCTGAGGAGTGTAAGGAGTTTAAAGAACAGGTGAGTTTGAAGAGGAAATATCAAAATATACACGCGTTGATACGTCACTATAAATGTATGAAAACCGGAAAAGTTAATATCTCGGCTCGAATTAATCCGTAATAGATTGCCATCAGATACGCTTTTTAGTGTGTCATTTGTCCGTGGAAATATCATAATAATTTTATTCAGATGCTACGAGGACAAAAAATATATCTGGGTCTTACTTATGAAATTACTAATTTTAAATTATAGCAAGGGCGAAGATCAATTCATTCTAGTTAAAATGCGAAATTCTAAACGATATTACATTTCTTTGAAAAAAAAAAATTGTTCACTTAATTTCCATTTGAGATCGCTGTTTCGCTGGCTATGGAAAAATATTGCATATTATTTTCGACTACGTGGCACGCAATCTGAATAATGTGAATGAATCTGGGTATCTGAAACTTACAAGTAAATGCACGGTGCGTTTTGGTTTCATCGAGTGCGATCTGAACCTAACCGACCAGCCTCGTGAGACGAAAGTCAATAATGACGGATTGAAAAACCATAGCGTAGGTAGATTCATCTCAATCCACATCGTAGACAGCAGCGGCCTTTAACGTAATTGGCAAACCGTTACTGATTCAAATAATTCAGAATCAATATCGGTAGTATCCAGAATTAGTGGATTTTTTTTCTGTTACTGGAACTTCCGACAACTTTTGCAGGGAAATTTACGATTTGATTATGCCCAGGAAACTCTTAACATATCATACTTATCAAACCTAGCTTCAACCGATTTTAGTTTCGTTTGGGATTAGAGTAACTATTACAAGGAGGTGGGTGACTATGAAAAATCTAATTTGCAAATTATTTTTGAATACGTAGCACAAACAGGACCAAATGTGAATGACGTGGATGCAAAGGGGTATCTGGTAAATATTTTTAAAGAGTACGTCGACAGGCATTTTATAGCGTAGGCATCAATGTACTTTCATTAAATTAGTAGAAGTGCATAGACATTATGCCAAACAAACAATTTTTAAATTTTATACCTTAAATTTTTTTAATGAATTATATATTTAATTGTACGATACTTAATTGAATGGGCAATTAAATATATCATTGCATTATACAAAAAGGCAATTTTATAGACTGGTAATGACATAATAGATGATTGTACCTACTGCAAAGTTAAATATTTGAATATAAATACATACGTTATATAACAAGTTTTATAAAAAGATGTTCTGATTTCCAAACAGTCTTACTCAGAATTGCTATTTTCAAGTCAAGATATCATCATGTACATTTTTTTAAATATTGTTAATTTTTACAGTCAGTTCATAACTGATAAAAATAATTGGAAGTTGACCTTAATCAAACGCATTGCGAAGACTGCAAAAATAAATTTGCAATTTTAAGACTGCATCCTACGAACAGTATAGTCAAATTGTTTTATAATCGAATAGGTTGACTTTACATTAACCACAAACAAATTCACTGAGAAAACTGCAAAAACGAATTCCCATCCTGCGATTAGTTAATTATATTTATAATTATAAGCCACGGGACTGTACACTGATAGTTCTACCTCCTCTGGCAGTATTTTATAACTCTGTATCATTAGTTCAAATTTTACTACGGCATCAACTTTGATTATCATCGCTAAATTATGATTTCATACAAAACGATAGGCGACGGAAAGGTACGCGTTGGAGCCTTCCTTTAAGGTTCAATGTCTAGAAAATAATACGATACGGAAGATATAGCCTTATCACTTTGGAACGCGAGCTTCTAGGTCTTGGCAAAGAGCCATACTAATACAAACACGTGATATAGATGGATATAAAGATGGGTCGGGAACATTTTAGGTGATTACTTTCATTTTCTCCGAATGTTGTGGCACTGAAAAAAAAAATATCTCCAAATTCTTACTCATTTATGTAGGAGTCATTAAAGTGTGATTGGCGAACCCACTTCATAATAAGAGGCTTCGAGACTATGTCGCTTGGTCGGTTGCTTGAAATTGATCAAAATTACTCCAGAAATTATCTCAATTCTATGACATATAATTACTGTTTTTGTAATGTTTTGTTACATTTAACTGAAAGAATACTTGATTATAGTGGTTTGCATATTATCTGCAATATTTCATAGGCGGATTTAGGCCTATAAGTTTGAGGAACTTAAGTTATTTAAGGATTGCGTAGACGGAGGATTTTAATTCGTGGTAAATGTAAGTCCCCGAAATGTTCGCGAAATTGTTGCGGACTCAGTTGCCGTTTAGTGAAGCGCACGCTTTTGAAGAATAACATGTTGTACTTGAAGTCGTGAAGTTACAACACACAAAAGTCGTTCGTTGCCATCTCCGCTGCTGCTGCAGCAACTCTGCACGAGTTTACTATACACCTTATTCACTCGCAAGGACAAAACTATTTCCGTAAGGTGGAGCTTCTTCTCCAGTCAAATGCAACAATAACTATATATGTTTCTGGCCTTCCTCTTTTATTTATTATTTGTAGGTTCTTGCCTATTCGTCGCCGTATTTCTGCATACGGAA
The DNA here is from genome assembly GCA_947507595.1 of Pyralis farinalis. NCBI lineage: Eukaryota > Metazoa > Arthropoda > Insecta > Lepidoptera > Pyralidae > Pyralis > Pyralis farinalis. The sequence continues at coordinate 19,176,554 of OX382259.1, read as the reverse complement.
AGTGGTTATATTCAAACATACATTTTACCCTAAGAAACAATAATAAGGTCACTCCATTCGATTGTCTCTATTATTGTTTTTGTAGATCGGAACCGCAGTAGATAAGTAATAAATATAGGAAGGTTGCTTAAGTGTATAATATACTTGACTTATTGGTTGTATTAACCTTTTATGTGCACTAATCCTACTTACCAACTTTATATTAAAACGTGTACTGATGCTCTCGAAGGTTTGTAAAACAAGGTGTATACTTAAATTATAGATAATGAAAGAGATAGGGCAGCACAAAATCAAGATCTACGACTTCCCGGAAAGCTGCGGCGAGGAGGGCGAGGCGGCAGATGCGACGCGGGCTATCCGCGCGCGGGTGCCCTTTGCTGTGGTGGGCGCGAACACCGTCATCGAACAGGACGGAAAGCGCGTGCGTGGCCGCAAGTACCCCTGGGGAATTGCTGAGGGTAGGTGTCTTATATAGTTAATCGAATGCGGTTGACACGTCGACCAATTTGGATCTTTGGAGCACTCCCCTTAATGACTAAAAGGGAAACTCTTTAACTTCTCTGTATTTTGTTTAGTGGGTACAGTCTTAAATGTGGTGGGGAGTCTGTGAATGTAACCTATGGCACAAAATTGCGCCGATTTTTATGATTAATAAATGATTGCAAGTATTTGCAGCAGGTCAAGATCGAAGGCATTATGCGCGTGTCACTTTTATCGAATCATGAAACATATAGAGTTGTAGTCCTTTTGTAAATAGTTTCTTGCTTCGGACTTTGGGGCTAGCGTCAGAAGACAGTTTCTAAGTCAAATTAGCCTTTATTCGTCTTGAAACCACTAGTCTCCGTCAGCATACCGGAGTATATATATTATAGTGGAAAATCCCCGTAATTGATATATCTATACACTTATTGTGGACAATTACTCCATAGAAGATTAGCACCTATTGTGGCGAGGCGGCTTGTAATGTATAATACTGGACATATTTTGACTGACATCGAATAGGCATGACTTTGATGGGACAAATAGATCCTTTCGACGATTTGTATGTGCTTTAATGTAATCAAAATATAAACGGTTGATCGACATTTTCACCAGACATGAACTAAACATGAACTAAAGTTTCCAAAATCTGCTTTATGAAGCCTCAATTTTCATGAATTTTAGACAATTTTCATATCTCAGGGTGAAGATGATGTTCATCCAGGTTGATTCACAACCACTTTTAATCTCTGTAGATAACTGCAATCGGGAAACATCGAAACAGTGTGCGAATATGCCTTAACATTTCTTGTAACATTTCCAGTGGAAAACCTAGAGCACTGCGATTTCTTGGCGCTTCGCAACATGGTGATACGGACGCATCTCCAGGACCTGAAAGATGTGACGAGCTCCGTGCACTACGAGAACTACCGCTGCCGCAAGCTGGCCGGTCTCTCTCACGATGGAAAACCACATAGGATTAACTCCAACAAGTATGTTTTGCTTGTATATGCATATTATTGGCACTTACTTTATTTTCATTTTAAAGAGGCTGGTCAATGTTTAATTTTTTTACATTTAATTGACACATTTTTTTCGAAATAACTGTATTTAAGTATGTTTTTGATTTGTTTGTATTTGAATAGTACATGTAATATTAACTTCCTCCATTGATTATCTAAATATACGTATTTGAAGGTTACGTACATTATTTTTAGAATAGGCATAACTATAGCATAATTAGTCAAAGCGGATATTGACGGCTTCCCTATGTACTTGTAAAGTCTGTGCTGCGACAGTGTAGTATCATAAGTACATAGTGACCAAAGTGGTGTATATGAATCTTTGAAGAAACTGTTTCTAAAAATATACTTTTAGTTGTTTTTGTAGTTACTACTCCAACTGTATTCTCTTCCCAATGCAATGTACTATGCAAAGTGCTCTCCCAATGGGCACGTGAATAAAAAAATATGATATCAGTGCGTGCCATTGTGAACAAAGATGTCTATAGAAATGTCAATTCATGTGATTTTCTTTTCGCAGTAAAAATGGATAAAAATGAGATCGATGCGCGTAAAGTTACAATGAAAGAAAAAAGAAATAAAAGTAAAGTAGAGATCTAAAGAAAATCTGTTAAGATTATTTAATGATTATAGCCAATTAATTTAGAGTAATTTAGAGCGAATTCAGTTTTTGAACAATTTCATATCATTTTGTCTAACTAAGCCATATATCATTTTATTTACAGATTACGAATAGAATAGAAACTATGATTTAGCACTCAATAAAAATAGGCAGATATAATATATTCTATTATGGTCTATCTTTTAAGTACGACATATTATTTACATTAGTTTATTAGAAAGATACCTTGACTAAATAGACAATCTTGATTTTCAGTTTAATTCAATATCGAATTAATTAACTATATTGTTAAAGAATCTATGAACGCAGTTATTCTGAAACTCAAAACCTCTCACCTTTATACAATCTGTTAAAATATCAATAAAACATTGCATGTAACGGATATTCGTAACGGTCACTTTCACTAATTTAGTATTTGAAGTTAGTCCACACTTTGCTAGTTTCCTAGGTGCAGATAATATCTTGATAAATTGATTAGTTCAAAGTAAGTTACCCAAAAAAAAATCTGTCACGCTTAACGTTAGACTGTACCTAATCCAATTAAATAGTTACGAACTTATTCAGATGTCTCGACGTAGAAGATCTCATGCACTTTACAGAGATCCACCATTATTTTAACCCATGAAACTACTGTCTGAGCTCTATAAACTCAAAACTATTTGCCATCAGCATGAAAGTTGACAAGACACGTCATTAGACACGTCACAATATGCATGTTTTTATTCCATAGGAAAGGTCTTTTGATGGCCGATTGTACCTGCAATCATTCTAATGACATGTAATCTGCAAATACGCACGACTGTCACTGCTGTCTCGCTAAATGGACTTATGATTAGTCAATGGCAAATAGAAATCGTGTTAAATTATTATGGTTTGACACGACTGCTACGAAAAGAACTATAGTGTTTTCAGGGTTCATGTATGTATTACCGATTCTGAGTTTCATTGCGCCTTCACTATCACTGCAAATGCTATATAGCATTTAGATAGGATTATTTAAAAAATGTCATAAGCTGGCAATGGTGTATAAAAACCTTGAATCATATTTGGTATCGAGACATTTTTCTTTATATCAATATATTATAGAAATTAAAGATGAGGCCCAAAAAATGTACACAACCACGATCTTACGAGTCGTTTACGAAAAATCTTTTCGTAACATAAACTTCTAGCAAATAATTGGATACACACGCCCTGAACAGAGCTTTGTAACTCTTTTATTAACAGCTTTATTTACTTTTCAGTTCACATTTGAATACCGTAGGCGTGTTTTATAATTGTACGAATTAGTACACTAGTCCCACATTGACGAGCCTCTTAGAAACACATAAATTCATTGGTGTTTATTATTTTCTTGTCTTGTTAATTTCACATATAAAAATTTAGTTTCATCTATTTTATTTTTATTCTCATGAACATTAAGTTTTGTTCACACTTGAGTATGAAGTGATTTATCAGTAAATTATGAAAATTTTGAACAGGCATGGTTAGACTTAACAACCTAAGTAGACAGGGTTGGTAAATAATATTTAATGATATAACATTTTATTCAGTATGGTACTGCTGTCACCGCATTAAAGGTGGCCAGACTAACCTAACGTTTAAATAATAACATCTATTTCTAACGAATTAAAGTATATTTTTCTGCATTTATTTCATTGCTGCGTGTCTGGTCACCTTCTCTAAATATATTGTCTGTTGACTGTCGCTGTGTGCTACAGATTGTTTTTATTTTCATTACTTTAGATATATCTGATAGCTACATACGACGTTCTTTGATTACTTGAATGTTCTGTGCTTGGGCATGCAGAAATGGAATACTTATTATATCATTATCATCTTGTTTTTCATGGATCATTTTTTAAATAATCACATTAGGCTGCTTTGACTTTATTGAAATAAATAGAATGTAACTAATGAGTATTATTTAAAGATGTCCATGATGTTGTCATTAATCATAATAACATGAGCTTCTTGCAGTGGCATTATTAACAGTTGGTTGTATTCATTCGCATCATTAAATGATTGTTGACCGTCCAACCGTCCAGCGATCGCGTGTGTCACACGCTAATGCGTTGTGTGGCTAGAATTGAATCACTATTTTTGGTATAGTGTGCATAACATGGTACTGTACATTCACGCTTAATAACACATTTTAGTCTTCTACAGTGTATTTTTTAACAGTTTCTTTTTATATAACATCGGGAGGCATAGAAGCATACGCATAATGTATAGTGGTTACCTTTGCCTATGAGCACTTACAATACAGGAAGTATGGGTCGCGTGTTGCCACGGCTTCTGTTAACGCAAGAAATCCTTGGAAACCTACTGGTAACCCACTCACTTGCAGGCAGGCGGTTTTCTGTGAAGTGGAGGTACTTCCCCAGTCGGGGTTCTATTTTTCTTTGACACGCCCTTACCTCTCCTAAAAATACACAGATCAAAACAAACATACGGGTTCATGCACAAAAATGTTTGTTCTGTATGGGAAACGAACTCACAAGTTTTGGTGTTTGAGTAGCATTGCTAACCACTCCGCCTGTGTGTTCCCTTCAGCTATGAAATATCTCTACGAGCTAGACGAGCTCGGTGGCGCAGTGGTGAAACGCGCTGTTACGCTACTTTGACACCAACGCTTGTGGGTTCGATTCCCACGCAGTGCAAACATTTGTGTGCATGAACATGTCTGTTTGTATTGGTCTGGGTATTTTCTATATATAATAAGTATGTATTTACAAAAAAAAATGTATTTACGTATGTTTATCAGTTGTCTAGTACCCATAACACAAGCTTCGCTTACTTTGGGGCTAGGTGACGTTGTGTAATTTGTCCGACAATATTTTAATAAAAAAAAAAAGAATACTACATAACAATAAATTTAAACAGTGGCAAAGTCCTTCAATATCAAGAGCCGATCGGTAGTAGGCAATTTTAATCGAAAACAACCCAACAGGAACTAATACAATAAATTATTAACATCCACTTGAATGCCAATTACTTATTCTGATAACGGACGCGTGCGGTTACGGAATGTGGCAGTTGTTAATATTTTATATGGTTTCCATTATACCACTTGTGTAGAACAAATCGATATTAAGCCTATTTGCGTTACGGATAGTATATTAGATTAAATGATAGTATCTATAAATGTTTCAATATGAATTTATTCAACAAACCAATATTTAATAATGAATATATCGTGTTTTAGATTTAACAAGCTTTTTGAAATGTATTTGTAAGAGTTATGATACTTATTGATTGATTGTAAATAAACTGATTTCTTAACAAGATTTGTGCTATTGTATACCAGGTTTTAAAAAAATGGCACGTTGGGAGGCAAATAGACATACGGCCCACATTATGTAAGGCGTCACCGTAGCGTATGAGTATCGTTCACGCTTTAACATGATGCTAACATAGCAATCCCTCGGTATCGTATTGGTTACCTTACCTTCTCGCAGGAACACACCACCCTCCAGGGAGTTGTTATTTGGCTGTGGTCGTATGGCAGATGGAAGTACTTTCCTAGTCGACGCTCTACGGTCTTACATCATTCAGTATATTATAACGTTAAATCGTCGACGGAGTTTGCATATATTTAGTAAAAAGTTACTTTAAATTTTCGAATATGTACATAACTGTTTTGGTGAAAATAGTCTAAGAGCCTCGCGTTCGATATCCACATCGGAGCCGGTATTTATTTGGTCTCCGAATAATTATTCCGAGTCTGTACAAAGAAAAAATACAATTTATGACAACAACATCAATATTATGAGAGGTTGGAAGCATCAAAACTGCCTGACTTTGAACGTGCCTTCACTTCACAGAAAACCGCAGCCTAATAATAATTATTGTCACGGTTGTTGTGTTCCTGTAAGTGAATGAGGTTACAAGTAAGTAGGATTTGCTGTTAGCAGCAAAGCGCGTGTAATACTTCTTGTATTGGGAGCGTTCAAAGTTTACGGTGATCACTTTACAACGTTGTATAAAAAATGATAAATATGCGAATGTGTTAGTTTGAATCCAACAATATAGATCGTTTACTATACAAGTCAACATTTGATAGCAAGTAAATGTATACAATGAAAAGTATAATGATCCAATATGCGTGTGAAGTTACTAATGCCATTGTCGATTGCTGTGCGACAGCGTTGTGCGCTAACTCTGGTTATGTTGGTGTTCAGTTTGTGCCCGCAAGGACTGATGAACAGTTTCATGACCGTGTGGTAAGTTCCGTCGCGCACGAACTCTTCTCTCTACCCCACCCCACCTACTTCCAGAACATTGTTCATTGCGGTGTCTAGCACTGTCTGCTCCCTAAAATTGGACAGTTGAAAATGTATTATCAATGTGTTACTTATACTATTATATATATTATTAAGTACTAACGAATTATTGACTTTCGCTTGATTACTTAGCAACTTTAGGTCTCTTCCACCTAAGCCGAGAAGAATTGAGATGGATTTATTTTATTCAGAAAATCAGAATAGATTTCGGTTTAAGCAGTAGGCCCTAAATGTCACTTCGCCTCGCTTTATATAAAATCCCATAGAGCAAAGGTGTTAAGGTTGTTCCCTTGAATCTATTGAACTGATCAAAATAAGCTTCTGCAAACTGAATTCACTTTAGCTTGAACAAACTCTTCAAAATACAACATTTGACCTCCAGCTTACAATCCAAATTGGTAACTATTATTTTCGCAGCAAACGGAGCCTTTAAGTAAATATAGGAATCAACGTGATTATGGATATATTAAAGAGACCTCCAAGATAGCCAATTGTTACATTTCTTTGAATCAATCACCATATTTAAAAATTTTATGAATTTGTTTTTGGGTGATACATGTAGGTTACTTAAGATTAACATAGATCGACAAAATACCCTTTAAGAGCCACATTTAATGAAAATCGGTTCACCCGTTTTCGAGAGAAATGTTTTTTTTAAATATGAAAGAAGAAAGAAAAAGATTACTGGTATTGATGAATCAATTTAATAATCGGCTAGCATATCGTCTAGGTAAGACCGACGTGAAAATGTGTACTTTGAAGTGGTTTATCGAGCTAAAGTGAATTCATGTGTCCTATACTTTTTTACCCCTAAACCTAATTTGGGCTGACGGTCTACAAGCATCATAGTCAGATTATTGGTTAAAAAAGTTGCAATGAAAATAGTCCAAACGTTTTCCCGTAATGTGTTCTCAAATTGACAATAATTTTAAAGATATTGTTTTGGTTTGTAATTGATGTCAGGCAAAAACATGTATTTATAGTTCAAATTCTGTATTATTGTAATATAATTAATGCATTATGTGTGCTGTATATTCTATAAAATTTGCGAGGTGGAATATTCTTAAATGTTATTAATTTTCCTATAACTTCAAGTATGTTTGTCTTACTATATGATACCTTTTTAACTGTCCTATGATAACAGTGGTATTATATTTTACTTAAACAGCTTGAGTTTAATTACTTGCATGTTTTTTGCAGTAGTTAGGTGTTTTATCAGAATCGTGTGTCATCAGAATTCATAGTTCTGCTTTTCGGTTAAGCGACATTTTAACTGTAAGTTATGCCTGTGGTTATACGGCCAGTACAGCATTGCATTTTAAGGTTTGGTAATGGATTAAAATTGCATGAAGTGAATAGAGGAAATGGATAGGGGAATGGAATTGGGTAGGCGATTATACTCGTAATTGAGGTGATTATTATAGATTTTTTTTAACAAAATAATTTGTGCTTTTGACACACGCAAATGTTTACGATTCTCTGCCAGCTAGAGACTCCCATTGATTTCCAAAAAGGATGTGAAATATCTTGAATTCTCGAAATTGAGCATATCAAATTGCTATTAATTTTATTAAAAATGTAAGTGTTAGGTGTTGTGTATATGTATATATTTGCATGGCTTAATTTCTACCATGCGTGCATGTCATAATTTGAATTTTTAAATATAAAGTTACAATCGACCATCTTTTTAGTTCATTTACTTGCGTTAATTAAAAATAAAGACTGAAACTGTACACGATAAAAGTAAATACAGCCATAGTCTGGTATACGAAATTAATAAGCCATATAGTGCTTTTTCAGTGCAATGATATATTTTTGCTAGGTGTACGATTTAGTCGATTGTTTCTTTTTTCAGTGCTGGTCATAATTGTTTGTAAGTTAATAAACGCTCTTTGTTCTCAGGAATCCTTTGGCCCAGATGGAGGAAGAAAAGAGAGAACATGATCTCCAAATGAAGAAAATGGAAAGTGAAATGCAACAGGTATGTAAATTTAATTTTGCTTTCTCAGAAATTGTTCAAACTAGTAGGGATTTGTATGCCAACAATTAACTTTTGCTAACATTGGGTGAATCATTCTGAAAAATAATAAGGTTTATTATGTTCTTTTTTCAAATCGAATATAAAATAATATAATATAAAAATTATCATCAAAACCGGTTGTGAATTGCAATCACAACGCACCATGCAATAAAGTTAATTTTACAAAACCAACTTAGTTATACTAAAGTAATATCAGTGCCGCCTTTGCATGTACATGGAATATTATTATTGAAAATAGTCATGCAACTGGATGACGCCGATATTTACATAAAAACCAAACAGTTATTATATGAAATAGTTGTATGTCTGTCTGTTTCTTATTGGTCATAAAGTCATAAACTAAACGAACTTGGGAAGATGCAATAGCACCAAGTAAACTATAAAAGAACTAGACATTTTTTACATTTGACATTTATGAATACCAAAATTGATAGTGACCTTGTGTGTGTCGCAATTGTTTCTTTGAAGACCAATTGAGTGAGATATTTCACCGTAATTGCAATTTTGGTATGTATTTTACCAGGTGTTCGAGATGAAGGTGCGAGAGAAGCGTGCGAAACTGAAGGAGTCCGAGGCGGAGCTGGCGCGGCGGCACGAGGCGACACGGCGTGCGCTCGAGCTTCAGGCGCGGGAGTTGGACGACCGTCAACGGGCGCTGGCCGCCGAGCGCGCTGCCTGGGAGCGGGAGACTGGTCTCTCACTCGACGACCTGCGGCGGCGGTCGCTCGAGGCCAACAGCAAGGAGTTAGTATACATCACACTATTACCCTACACACCGCATCCGTTTTGGTATGAGAGAGTACGTTCCCAAATAGGTCCCATCTGTGGAAGTCTCATTCGAAGTACTTTTAATAAAGAAGCATACCGGGCAAGAGTAGGCCCACCGAGGTCTAATCCTCGGTGGCTCAGTCGTGAATGACGCGACTTTGACACCAACGCTCGTGGGTTCGATCCCCACACAAGACAAACATCTGTGTGCATGAACATGTCTGTTTGTCTTGGTCTGGGTATTTTCTATGTATAATAAGTATGTATTTACAAAAAAAAAAAATGTATTTACGTATGTTTATCAGTTGTCTAGTACCCATAACACAAGCTTCGCTTACTTTGGGGCTAGGTGGCGTTGTGTAATTTGTCCGACAATATTTATTATTATTATTATCTGTCTTATTTCACGGCTTTTAATCCCGGTCATTTGATAGGCGTGCGCGGGGATATAAATCCAACGCGTAGAGGCCCCTTCTAAAAGAATGATGTAATGTATTATACCAGCTGTGACCTGGTCTGAGGGATATTAATGGGAGGATATACCACATATTATTATTATTATTATTATCATTGTTAAGTAGTAGACGAGGTCCCCACAAAAGACAGGTAGGCATACCAATATCTAATCGGTCCCACTCGAGAAGTACCTCCACTTCCTGGAGTGTTATTATGTTTGCTAAGGAGCGAGGTACGCAACGAACGAGTCATGCTACCTGTATTACAAGAGTTCATAAACTACACTAACCGCTTCACACACTACGTAGTGTAGACAAATGTGTGTTCTCATTTCTTGTCATCGCCTCGAAAACGGTGTTTCTGTACACTGAGTAGATGGTTCAAGTTCGTTTCGCGTAGTTGAAATATTTTAACTGCCAACACTACATTGGCAATTAAGGCTAATTACATAGAAAGTTATGTATTGAAATTTAAAATGATTGTTATTTTGTTTTATTTAGACAGTGTAAGTAAACCATAGTACAGTAGTCGCCACGAATTATGAAACAAAATAGCGTCTACTGCGCAGGTACGTTCAATAAGAAAAATGAATTGAGTTTTCAACTTCAACGAGATTATGTAAATAAATACGAGGATAAATATGTAAATAAATACATATCTTAGAGGAAACCATCTATATTAAACAGGCAAGAATAAATAGAAAATTGTTTAGGTAGACACTGAGTATTATACATGTAATTGTTTTAATGTTATATATTTGTATGTCTTACTATTTTAATGTAATAAAGCTGTATTTAGTTGTTTGCATGAACGCGTTCATCTCTGGAACATTTTCATTTAACGTTTGATAGCCCATTCTTTAGAAATGATTCTAGGCTATTTAACATTACGCTATGACCATTCCGAAACGGCAGGTAAAACCGCGAAATAAGGCAAGTATTATGTAAACATATAAAACAGCCCGCCCGCATGATGCGGGACGGTAACCGTAACCTGTAGTCGTCTAATAAAATATCGCGTAAAATTTTTTTCGGAGGCGTTTTAGCATCAAGTAATAAATACGATCTAAAGGTTTCTATATCTGGGATATATAGTACGTAGAGTGAGGTCATTCTCCCCGCATTCACAAGTTGATTTCAACCTTTCTGTCACTGCGCTAAAACGTGCCGTCCCCGCCGTAATGATGTTTTGGGTTTTACACAAGAGCAATAATACAAAAATGATAATGTGATTTTTTTTCAGTTGCGTGCAGTAATGATCGAGTTATGCTACAATGTTATTAATCTAAAATCGTTGTGTTTCAGGACGGTGGACGGCAAAGACAAAAAGGATAAGAAAAAGAAAGGTTTGTTCTAAATCTTCGATGTGTCGCGTCGGCCTAGCACCCACCGTTTCTCTCGCGACTAACTCCTCACGCCGCACTGCGACAGTGGTCTGCGAGATAACCTTGTGCCACTTACTTCTGTACCGGCGCTGTGAAATCATTTGTACGCCTATTTAGTTGTTGCCTTTTTGGGTTAGAAAATGTTAAGAGGAACTAAAATTAGCGATATATATTTGAGATCTATGCACTGGTAATAGGAGTCATGTCAAGTTTAGTTCCCGGTACAATCGGAGGATGTGGGGGAGCTTAGATCGTCATGATGTCCTGATGGACTTTGGTAGTCAGTGACTTTAGTGCATATATCTACTCTCGCGTCTTCGCAGTGCGGCTTATAATTATGTCGGGCTACATGTACTCACATTAGTAAGTACCTATGTTACTTTGACATTTCGAAATGCAATATTTTCATTGTTAAATGAGTCGTGACTGTATGTACTTTACAGATTTTTTTTTAATATTACTATTTTACTCATCAATCAACCGATCAATTCATTTTAGACTGTACATATCGTATTCGAAATTAGTTGAGAAACATAGGTTTCTTTTCAAATGTACCTAACCATAATGGACAATGACTAATGAGATTTTCTTGAGATGTTTTTGTAATTTACGTACCTTGTTTTGGAGTATAGTGCCATTCTCAGTGTTGTGACGCGTGTTGCTACTGTCATGTTAAATCATAATATTCTGAACACCATGTGTATTGCTTTTTATTGTGATGTTTATGCAAAAAGTTACTGTGTGCTCACAACGAGTAATATCGTCAATGAAGCATGGTTTGCCCAATTCCCTATTTATATATTATTTTACTTTTGCCAATCAATTTTTCAGATGTTAAAAAAATATCAATGAAACCTGATTTCGATAAACCATGTTTCATTGAATAATGTAATGTGTGGCTCACACCAAGTTGAACTAACTTCACGTATGTCTAAACATAATATTTCTTTTTAATTAATTTGTGATTTTTTCCTAATTTTGTGCTGGAGCATTCTTTGTTGTAAATATTGGGGAAAAGGTAAATTATTTTAAATTTATAAAATTGTCGTTGGCGACATATTTACATTACAAAATATTCTGTAGGAAGATCGTATATACATTTTTTCAGAATTATGTATATAATTGATTGTGAATTAATGTGATTTTCAGATTGGTCATTTAAGAGTGTTGCAACCGGAATAGTAATATAATTTGGACCGAAGTCCGATCACAACGCACCAAACTAGCCTAGTGAGTTATAATTATAGTTCTATCGTATATGGCATATTGGAACAACGACTTGATAAAGACTACAGACCTTAATAACACTGTATTTGACATAAACGCGGTTATTTAAAATTAAATAAATTTAATGACCATTTAAGCCGAGAATTTTTTTTACGTATATATAAGGTTTTATAACAGCAAAACATTTTGTTTCAATAACTCAGGCCTAATTTTATACATTATTGTATTTCCAAAGGCGTTTTATAAAACTGTTTTATATGATTATTTATTTGAAGTGGTTGAGATTTTTGCTGTTAGCAGCGAGATGTATAGCACAAACATTTTACTGCTTATGAATAGACATTTACGTCCACAAAGATGCCAAATAGCTTGTAATAATGGTCTGTTTCACTCGGCAAGAAATACCAGATATAGTACTGTATCTTAACGTACATTTTATGTTGACATTTGCAAATAAGGCAAGTGACGAGATTTGATCGGCTCAAAGAAAGTAATAAAATTATATCTGTTAAAATCTTTACTCATAAATATAGCATTACGGTTTCTATCAAGTGTTATTACCTTAAACATGCAGTTTTGATTCTTTGTTATATTTATAAGTAGAGATGCTACGTATTGTAGTTATTCGAATTACATTAGGAAACACCATTCTAAATTTTAATGTGAAATTAGATAAGACGTATTTTTTACTTCTATATCATTACAAATTAATTATTACGATTTCGGCTTATTCTATGTATTCAAACCTAAGCAAGGAGTTGACTCGCACGGCGTTTGATACATACGGCAGTCGTACGGAATTATTTCCATTCAAGATAAAAAAGTTGTGGTCGAATGTGAATTTCGCTCGTATTAAACAGTTTTATTACCTGTTGCCTTCACCATTGCTCAAATAATGTGTGACATCATTATAAGGCGGCGTGCAAAACCAGCTAATTGCATTGTAACTCTGTACGACTCGCTTTATATTAAGTATTTTCAATTGGAAGTATTTTTAAGACGTGTACATACATCTTTTTATATGTGCTAGGAACTTTTAGATACCATATACGTATGCCGTTTGTTCAAAATAGAATGAAAAATAATTTAAACATGAGATAAAGGTTTTTCTTACTTTCGTGGCACACATTCGCGCCTTAGGATGCTTTCAATTGAAAAGAAATCATTGAATATTGCATTATAGTCAAAATAGATAGGGTTATTGCGAAAATCCTGGACGTATATGCAATTATTTAGTATCCATCTAACCGGATATTAGTAACTAGGAAATTACAAATCGTCCTAGGATTTTCACAAAATATTTTCTCATGATTATCTTGCGATACATATACATTGGTATATTGTGCTTAGTGATATTAAAATATGCTCATAGCTCAGTTGTGACATAGACTCTAGCCTTAGCTAGGTGATAGCATTTCTTTATAGTAATATGTAAGAGAACGAAGCAAGGATGGCTCACCAACAGATTTGAAGAGTACAGTTTATGTTGGTATGAATAATCAGGGTTTAAAGTTTGTTCTCATGATTCACTTTTTAATCGACTACACTTCGCTGATTCTAATAATATAAAAGGGGGTTAAGAGTGTTTATGCTGCTTATTAATGTCGTGACTCATGACATCGCGCGTTTTGGATAAAATTTAGCAAAAATCTAAATGTTGACCAAGTGAAACGCAAAAGTACTATCTCGACGAACCATAAAGGAAATAATTAATAATAATTAAAGGGCACAGGAAACGAAGGTGCTCATTTCATGTAAAATCCAACTAAAGATTTAATTTGGTAAATTTTAAAGGAACCTTTCATCTATTGACAAATCGGGCTAGACGGTATCCATTGCTTATGATATGCTGGATATGTATATTTATAAAAAGTTTATTATTTCTAACTATATTAGACACATGTGGTGTAAAATATGTTAATAATCTATATCATTAGTTAGTAACTATAATTTGATATTGTATCAAATTGTATTTTTCCCCCTTATAAGCTTTATTAGTATTTTTCTCCCATCACATATATTGTTTATGAGCCCCTTCTTTTCCTGTACCCTTCAAGTATTATTAATGTATAATACAATTAATAATCATGAATTATTATGCATAGTTCACTTGGTTATTTCCCTTCCGGAGTAGGTTTTATACAGTGCAGCATAAACGCTATTAACGTGACATTGTTTCAACCTTTACTACGACACCTCCCTATCTATAATCATTTTTATTCTTACTCCTATCCAATGATATTGTAAATATTTTCGTTTGGTTATTGTATTGAACAGATTATATAATAATAATGTTACTCAACTACGATGTTATTTATGAGACGTGCATAATCTTTATTTAATCAGCAAGCCGTGGTTAAATTGTATTTTCTTGCATTACAGTATTGACTTCCGAATTGACGTTAGGGGTTTAGTTGTAAGGATTATGCTTAATTTTATATTTGTGTAGGGCCGCGGCCTACTTTACCATACCGAATATTTGCTTAGTCATTACAATGGATATGTGACGTATGTTGGGTGAGCAAGAAGTGCAGACGATGTAATATATTGTACCTTTGAATAAAATATAAATAAATACGTAATATATAGGAGTCTTCTTGTTTTCTTTGTTTGTTTCTTTTCTGCATGTGTATTGATGAGGGTAAATGAAATACAATAATCATTTCCATATGAATTCATTTATTTGGTGATGTATTAGATCACGTACACAGTGTTAAACATTCGCCGGCCACATCAAAATACACTCGATAAATTCACGAACAACCTCAAAATATTCTGTTATGTAAACAACGTGGCTACATCTAGTTATTCATATTAATAATATCTTTGGCAGCACTATGGAAAATATATATCTACTTATTTAATGAAAATGCAACTTCAAATATATTATAACAATCACAACAGTTGTCGACATTACAATCTTTAATCTGTATACACATAAAGTAATATTAAAATGTTTTAAAATATTTCGACGTTACGCGATTAACTAAGTTTTTCCACCGAGATAACACTATCAAAATTAATTTTATTTACAATATCTATTTTATCGGGGTTTTATCCTTCAGGGTTTTCATAATCAATGAATACATTTATATGTAAGAGAGTGATAAAAATATTAATATTACTCCTAGGTACTTTGCACCTGTCGTTATAAACTGTATTAGGCTAACTATACTTTCTAAATGTTGTATTTTCGGTTCTTATAGATCTCAGCCGGCATGTGACTTATAGGAAATAAAGAGACGTCATTATATTCAATTACGTGAGATTTTTTGAAAGTGTATTTTTTTTAAATTGGATTTGGACTCAAATAAAAAAAAATCTCTTGAATGTCTTGAGTGAGACGGGTTATATTTTATATCTGGCTGGTTAGATCCTTTCTAGATGTTTAAAAATAATGTTTTTTTTTTATAAATCTAAGAATCGGGAATCACCACGCACGTAACGGTCCCATTTATCTAAATTCCAAACATCCTCATCTATAATACACTTATTATATAATATTATCATAATGAATTACTATTATTGGTGTTCTTGCAGTGTCCCTCTAAGTTACTACTAATAAAACGTTGAAATTATAAGGACGTTGTACTAAATCTCCATAAGTATCTTGTAATATCACAAATGACTGTATCGCTAACTTCTATACACTAACCAATAAATTATGATATCTTTAATGCGATGGAAGTCAAATTGTGTCTAGGACTCCACCCACGGCGTGACTGATTCACGTAGCCTGCGATGGCGACGCCCAATGGAGTTCCACGATTATCGACGTCAGACCCAAGACAATTTACTGAAGTACTCAATCTATATCAATTTTCAAACTGAATTATTATGAACAATTCGTTTTAGGGCAACATTGTACAATAATAATTATGAATCCCTTATTCCACTAGTTTATATATTCAGAACAAACAAAAAATAATGCGTTTTTTTTTGTGTTGGTCTAAATTTATTTATTCTGAGAAGTTTGAAACAAATTTAGATCAGAACGAAAACAAAATATAATAATCTAAATCAACGCCGACAAATGTGAAACGCCCTAAAGCGTCTTGCTCGCCTAGATCGTGCGTTATGAAGTGACGCGTTTTTTGATATACAAGCGGCACTGTGTGCGTAATAAAAACGCGTGATGTCACGTCTCTTGAATTATGTATGTCAGGTCGGCTCAGCTGACCCACCGTTTACGCAGAGTCGTCTGCAATTTTCACTAAAGCCCCAATGTACTCAAGTTACATTCCTAGACAAAGTAAAGTTCTGGCGGTGTTAATAGTTGCGGTCGTAGTAGTGAGGACGACTATTTTAAGCCGACACTGTGCACATTAATGTTGGTAATGCGAGCATGACAATAATATTAACAATGTATGTACTACATGTTTACGTATTATTGTCAAATTGTAAATTTTGAAGCCGGTAGGATAATATAATTTACAGTTTTTAAATTGTTAAAATTCTTTTGTCTATTTTGTATTACCAATATGGTTGTGTGCTTGCAGTAGACCTCACGAAAATGTCGCCGCTAGTCAGCCCGATAATTTTAATGTTCGATTTTGCCAGAATGTTATATAATTTGTACAAAAGGCATTGTTGACTTGTCGTCAAACGGTAGGGCGTTCACACACTGGCTAGGTAGGCAGAGGCTTATTCCTACTATTCTTGTGTTCCATACATTCCTACAAGCATGTATATTGAGAAATTACTTCACAGTTTATCTGCCAATTTTGTTAGTATTAATATGTATTTAAAAAACTGCAAAAATACATTTAGTTTTTCACCTGCTGCTTGTGAGCAATATCAACATAGTCCATAACGGTATTAAAGTTTTAATAACTGTTTATTTTTTAATTACCGTATGATTTAATCATATTTAATACCTACCCTCAACATTCTTCCATCCTTGTGAATGATATCTAGCAAATAATGACACGATTTACGAACTTCTCACAATGCTTACTAATATAGAAATAATAGGAAGACAATTATCAATGTAACTAAATGCTTACAGGAATAGGTGGTAAGAATAGTGGGAATTAGTCACGGCGACAAGCGAGCTTTACCGCCTGTACCACCCTCCACCAGGGTGTAAACAAGCCGTTAACTGCGAGAACGAGACGCCTACATAACACACAATAGTTTCCAATAGTAACACTACGTGAGGAGGCACAATGGCACAGCTATTGTATAAATGCTCTACATAATTTCATGATAAATACCGAATTTTCCATGTACTTTGTACGTTTACCCAGATTGCGACTATTGATCCTGACTATCTGATTTCGGATACAAATTATTTTCAGCCATGATTATTCCTACTTACAATAAATTACTGTAGTGAACTTCACTTAATTGTAAACTGAATTGTTTTGGCACAATTCTTAATTTAACGAATCATCGTTTCATAAGCTATACGTACTATACTATTATGTATAGCTCTATTTTACCTATTGAAGCATAAAATTTAGTACGAGTTGTAGTTGAGATTAAAGCGTTTTACAATCAAGATAAAATATTTTCAAGATGATGATTGATAGACTAGGCTTGTTAATTTATAGGCAGGTAGTAGAATAAGACTTTTACTTTATGATCCTACACGTCACTGACTAGCGGCACCACAAACAAAGTCATAGTCACGACAACAATTAAATATTGGCAGTTACACGGCTGATAAGTACATAATAAATAAATATTAGGACTATAGCTAAATCTGTGTAACATAAGTGACGTACATATATTTTTATACTCATTAGTTATTTTCAAATTACGATTCCAAAAATAAATGAACACATTAAAAATTTTATTCATCTTAAAGAAATTTCTATTCATTTAGGTATTCCTCGTATGACCGTATATGTTGTTCTTTAATAATCGATAAAACACGTTTTTATTCATATACCTTTTTCGAACTTTATTGTATAAGCTGTAAGTCCCGCATATGCTTTGAAGTAACAATATTATCTTTAATTTTTACATAAAATATTTGCTGGGTGTACCTATGTGTCTGTGCCTGAGAAGTTTAGTAGCAAGGATAATGTGATGCCATCATGTATTTTCAATGTTTTAGATATCTATCTATCTGTTAATTGTGATTAACCAGATTTTATTATTTATTTTATTTCCTACCTTGGAACCTAATCCCCGATATTTCCATACAAATCATCGTTTCATACACACGGTTTCCGTATTCGCGATATAATTTTGGAACGTAGGTATACCCCGAATAAGGAGTATTTAGTGTAGTAAATAGTGTACGACGCTGCACTTATGTCGAGTTATTTGACAGAACCTATAATAAATACACACTAATATACAACGGTACATACTGTGTCTGTCATAATTTTATTTTTATCATTTTTAAAGTTCGTTTACGAACTATGACTTCTTTTGAATAGTGGCGCTAGTATCGTGCGTCGATGCCTAAGTACAGTCAAGTACGCATGTTAACATACGCGTACCTACGCATTAAATACATTGTGTATTTAGGTGAAATTCATAAAAGTTTCTCCAACATTCTTATATCGTACTAATATCCTGTTTTTGTAGGTATTAATTATGTAACTTATTTAATCGAAGAAGATCATTTTAGAAATGCCATGATGTTACATGAAAAATCTTATTAAACTTAACTGGTATTTAACAGTCAAAGCAGTTTTACGCTAATATTTGAATCTAATGTTACATGGCCACAAGTTCGATTCACAACTCTTCATTATAAAGCTTTATGAAGCTCTTTACATTAGTCAAATACTTCAGTGAGTAACTAGCCTAGTTTAATCATAATAGAATTGAAGGTGCCTTACCTACACTGTCTATACATTACAGTTAAATAATAAAGGCAATAAATAATATTAAGTCTAGTTATGATAACTTTAACATTTTGTTACGGCTATTAGGTAAACAAAAGCCAACGTCATTGACGACACAAGGAGGCGCAGCAGCGTAAGCGTAACTTTTTAACAAATTCAGACCAAACAAGAAACTCGCTGTAGTGGACCAAGAGGACTACGAGAGATATAGGTATAAATTATTATGTGACAGTTGATCACGGCAAACTTATCAAATATTTCATACATATTTAAATAATTTCCCGCCTATGTGTTATTTGCTACTAATTCAGCTACCGTCACCTATTTGTTATGGCGATGATTTTTTTCATGACTGTTTGCTTCTAAACACAGTAAAATTGAAAAATTCGTCGTGTGGCGTCGTGTGCGTATAGTAGAGCCGCAAAACTGTTGTTGCACAGTATAATCGAACAGGAAAGTTAAGCGGGGGCCGACTGCAGCTATATGAATGGGGTTAGTGGTCCCTAGTTACCTCGTGCGTTGTATGACACCTCAAGACATCGGTGGCGGCTCTTGTCGATAGATAACAGTTAAGCATGGTTAACCTATTAAGAGATCATCTCCGCTGCGTGTGACGCAGCCAGCCAGTTCTAAAATAATCGCGGCTCTGGTGAAAGAGAGACAAGGCGCTATAAGCATCTCAACTGGGAAAGTACCTACACCTCACAGCAAACCGCGGCCACATTGCAAATCCCAGTATAGTTGTTGTGTTCCTGCAAGTGAGTAAGGTTACCAGTAAGTAATCTTAACACTTCAATATAGCGTTGGTTTATTTGACGATGCCGTAAAGATGAGCTTTGCAGACAAGTCGCTAGAATTAGGTACTCTGTGGCTTCTACACAATCAAACGCTAGTTTACGGCACTATGATGTGCATTTGCGAAATTCACCTTCAACGCTCATCAAATATTCTAAGCCTTTAAAGTGGTAGTAACCAAGCTTTAGGGAATGCGCTGCTAAATGTGACAGGAGTGAAATCAGTCTGTAAGGCTTGAATATAGTTTGATAGATTTTTGAAGTAGGAGAGTGTCCGCGGTTAAACCGGTCTAGGAGTAAGATTGTCTTATCATAATCGACTGATTGGATGCGGATTCCCTCCATCTTTCAACAGTTCCATTGCATTACATAGCAATGACGGCATTATAACAGAATTCTTATTATATATAATAATATAATATTTTCACTAGGATAAGTTCCAGAGATAGGAACTTGTTCCAGAGACGTTTCCATCTCATCTATACTGATGTATGGAACTCTCAGAAGCAACTCGTGTTACGGCATGTAGGTACGTTTGAAGTTTGCTGTGATATCTCTGTACCTCGGCAAATATATCGGCGGCGAAGCAATTCTTAAGCTGCGACACAACGCTCTCTCCGAACATTGAGAAAAGACTAGGCTTTTTATTGTGCGTTATCACATCCTTACTTTCATTAGCTTGCAATATTTTCGCCGTATCACTTTGCGGATTTTATTATTGAAGTCGTATATTCTGTCGAAGCGAGAGCGTGAGTCTCCGGAGAGTTCGGCTTCTTGGCTTATGTCGAAATATATAGAATATTTCCTGCCTGATTGTCGTAATACTTCAGTTATTTATTCTATTCCTTAGTTGTCCCTTAAACGGGTTACCTATAAGTGCCACTTGGAACATTTCCGAAGTTTATGAAGTACCTATGGATTTTAAAAATAGCTGGGCGTGGATTTCTATTTTATTATATAGGTAAGTTTCGCGTTTGTAACAGGTACCTATCTGCCTTAGCGCCTCATAATTATGTGTCGGTGATCTCTTTTGGTGCTAAGCCTATTGACCACTGAGACATCCTTAAATATGCGCCTCTTATCCGTCGATCCTATCTGACACCTCGTCGGTGCTTTGTACGTCCAGGTCCGTCGTCTCTGGGGAATTGTATTGAAGAAGAGTTCCTTAAGTAGAACCCCGCCATATGAACGGAATTAGCTCAGTATTTGATTGCCCCCAGCAATTTCTCGAAATCCTCCGGTTGCCAATATATAAATTTGGACTTCGACCATGGCGTTGAAGGTAACTAGATTTACACTTACACTTGCCGTTACAACATAGTTATAACTAATTTAACTTCACATGATATTAATAACTGCTTCGCGGTTATTTGAACCAACATTTAAAATTATGGCTACTTGTGCCTATACTTCCATTAATAATGTATAAGGTACATCTCAAACATACATAATGTTTTTACGGTGCACTACAGAGCATTTCTTTACACGTTGACCTTAAAATCAGCGTAATTAACGAACACACAAGGAAGGCATATCGTACGCTGCTGCTCGCTCGTTAAACTTGAAGAATAAATGCTAACAGTATCTAAGATGTGAACTGGCAGTGTTATATAGACCAGGGAAGCAACGCAGGCAGCCGACTACACGCCCATTGGCTGGAAAATCATGTTAGCGGTGACATAGAAGCGAACATTACTACATACATTAAAGATATTAATTGACAACTAATAATAAAAATAGTGTATAATTAGATCATAGTGTACATATAGGAATAGCGATCAATACATATAAACATAGGCCTGTTGGACACGAAGATTATCGTTAAACGGTTAGTTGTAATATACTTCGTAGCACCTTCAAGAGGAAACATTGGTCACCCGAATGCAACCACCAACGTCTTATTCGCCTTACCAGATAGGCACGATCGTTCGACATGTAACAACAATACCTAAACACTAAATAACGACTATGTCGTTTCTGCCTGTTGCAACCAACAATTATATAATAAGTCTACGTAGTTTGATATGTTCATTATTGCCATAATGGATCAGTTAAAGCCTTAGCGATATTGCAGATATGCTCAATGGCGGCATGCCGCGCGATATGATTAGCGTATAATGTCAGCAGCCAGCAAGTCACAGAGGCAGGCAGGGCCGTAGCTAGGGCCAGTATAGGCATAGGCGTTCAAAGCCCTTTTGTAGACAAAATGGCTCTGCAATCCTCAGAGAACGTAGGTACGACCCTGCGCCAAGCATGCACGAACCAAACGTGTGCCGGCATCCTGCGGTGTCGCAACAACGTCAGTCTATACAACACTGGCTGTTCCGGGCGTCATAGGAGTTGCCGCTGCAACCACCAGAGTCAAATTCCCTTATCTTAAAGTTAAACATCCTCCCGTTGGAAAGATGAAGTACGACATTCATTACGATAATCACGTACACACATGCAACACACATCTATTTGTTCCGTTTCACAATCATGCAATGTTCGACCGCCCCGCGGCTTCATTATAAATAATCGTATTCTAATATGTACATGAACTCGTTGAAAGAGAAACGACTAATAATGTGATAACATCGAATGCGAGAGTAACACTGTGTAGTCATGAAGTCTGATGTGGTATGCAACATGTTCCAAATTAACGGGCGCCATCGATGCAAAAACAAATAAAAAGCCATAACGTGCAAAACGCAAAATAATGTGCAACAGGACCACGGATTGTGCAGTTGGGTGCGTAGATATACTTTATAAGATAGAGCATAGACCGGTGCTGGTAGATAGGTACAGAAAGTTTATATATAAATAGGACACAGTATAGGGGTTCACTTACATAACAGGTTTAAGAAGTGGAACTTAAAAAAATAGGCTTTTCTGTGTCTTTGAGGTACCTACGTATTGAGTATGTAACAATGTGTAACATTATGAAAGTGTAACAAGTATTATTATTGTACGATTTCACTCTTTTTACTTAATTATTGATCACAAATTTGTTAATAATCGAATATTAATAATGTAAATATAACATTAGTATAATGTAGTCCTACTCTAAAAGTACAGAAGATTAAGTAAGTAAAATATGACGTGGTGTTAACATTGAAGGCGTAGGTATAGTAACAATTTGTTGTAATTAAAGTAGAATGTAGAGCCACGTTAATTGCGCTGCAGCAGATAAGATAAAAACTGATGTCTATAATGCAGACGCTTTTGTGTGTCGCAAGTGCTCTGCGAAACTTATTTCGTATATCGTACTGTCCATCTTAACTTTACAGTAATTCGCCGCGATCCATCAAACAGTCGCATAACTCGATCGTTTGCGATCTATCGGACAGGTCTGCAGCTATAGTTGCCGGATCACCACACGCCTCACAATATACCATTTGATCATTGGTGTATAGTGTGGCGGGTAGTGCTCAGGACGTCCGACCCACGAGAGATGCGCAGCCGCGCGGACGTAATTCGTTGTCGTCTCTATGTATGCTACCGTGAAAATCGATTGTTTCAAAAATATAGCTATTTATTCGTAAACAGCGACGGTCGCGAACACCGTGGCTATTGATAAAACATGACGTAATAAATAAGCGACGTCCACGACGGAAGCGCACCTCGGCAGACGGTCGTCCGTCGGCGCAGGCGACGAGTGGTCTCAAAGGAGTTTAACCCTTTAAAACAAGAGGAAGCTGACCCTGGTCCGGCGCGCGTCGCCCTTGCCGCGCCGGCCCATGCCGTACTGTCACATGGCCGTGTCGGACGAGGAGCCCCCGGGCTTCGCATCGCCGCCCACGCCACCGCCGCCGTCCTCTTCGCGCGCCGCGCCGCGCCCGCCCGAGCCGCCCACGCCCGCCGATAACCCCGTGAAGTCCAGTTTGTACTGCATCACACACATGCCATAGTCAGTAAAACGTATACCATAATACCACGTGCACCAGTTACACAGCTCTGTTTCGGTGACGCGATATTGTAAATACATGTCAAGATGCATCTGCGTCACGTGTTAGTTTAGCCAGATATACCATTCATTGTTATATTGCGGTGACATAGCATTGTTTTATTATTAACTATTTACAATAACAGCGTAGCCGAATCGGAGAGTATAGCAGTCAAAACTCATAGAAATCAATATATTCAGAGAACGCGAAACACCATGCACGCGGACGATCTTACAAAGCAGATTTATAGACATGATCATACGGTTTTTGATCATGTTTTGTAGTGGATTGAAAACAATCTTCGGTATGAGTTGTTAGTAATTATTGAAGAGCTTGTATTAACCACAAATTCTAGCTTATAAGGGAATAGATTAGCTTAAAGTTTATAATTTTATTGTTATAAACTTTAAGGTTATTAAATACCACACAGATGCTAATCTAGTTAAAATTATCATTGCAACAACACATGAACAACATTCAAAAATTAGCTATGAGATACACCACCAAACAAGTCTACACTAATTCCATTAAATCACGATATTATTGGAATGTTATCAAACTTTGGTAAACAAACTGAAGTCGTTAGATAAAATCACAACTTTGAGTCCACATATTTACCACAATTACCTACATCAACCATTCAATACACTATTTTCACTCTTAAATGTGGATGCTTTTCGTAAATTTGGCTTCCAATGCATAGGGACTCTCTCGGGCATACACAGGGAATACTGAAAATATTAAATTAAATAAACGTAAAGAGGGAAATTAAATAAAAAAATAACAAATATATATATAATTAATGAAAAGCGTAGTCAGTAAATAGGTCCTGGGATAAAGGTAGTAAAAAGTAACACGGAATTATCATTTAATAGATACTCGTTACGTATCTAATAAAATTCATCTATGCCGTAATAGCCAAGTTCACTTAATTACTAGCTTGTCATTATTAATATTATTTTCAACACAAACAATTTGTAAATTAGCTGAAACGATGAAGATCTGATTCTAAGGATACTTTAAATAATGAGCATGATTACACGGCATGCTTAGGTGTACTACATACATAGGTACAGACAGAGGTACAGTAAACATGAATATCAGGTTATGTTTTATGAAAGTGCAAGACGGAGACAGACCGAGTCGTCCCTTGTATTCGCTGAAGATTTGTTTATCGCTTTCTCCAGCGGTATAAGACCCTGGAGTGGAGGACCACCCGGTGCGTTGCGAAAACAAAAAACAAAAATAAATCAAACATACAGTAAATAAAAATGGGACGTTTGGTATTGCGTTCTTCTATAACTATATAAAACTAGAATCTAATAAACTAAAAAGATTTATTCTTGATCCTGTTATGTCTATCCAAGACATTAGCAAAATATTTATTGGAAATGATATGTATTTGATATAAGATTTCTCTAACCAAGAATAAATCTCGAAACTGTGATCACACTGTTTCACCCGTTTCCCGAAAGTCTAACAGACACGAATGAAATAGAATCTTTAAAGTACTTAACAGGTGCAACACTCTGGTGCCTTTTAACCACTCCCACACTGGCCTCCCACGGCAAAGGTACCTATGGAACATTACGTTCCAATGCACTAACATCTTTATGAGTCCTATAGAAAAATCACTAAACTTTCAAAATGTGCGACGTGTTGCTCGAAAAGGTCGTAAATGTAATAAGTAATTGAAAAATATATTAACTTGGATTGATACAAGAAAAATGGAATGGTCACCTTATTCGCGCAGTCGAAGCATGTGGTGACAACCTTGCTAATCACGTTCATGAGGTGCTTCGTCTCCTGTATGACGTTGTCCACTTTACTGAAGGTGGCCGCGCGGCCCACCGTCGGCTCTTTCACCGTGAACTGCAGTTGTTGTACGTACGTTGGTACTTTATCCAAATGCTCCAATAATTCTTTTTTCGTCGTCCCCGCTGGAACCTTGGGATCAAAATACAGGTCCATTAAAATATGATTAGAATCAAATAACTACAAAATATTGAAAACTAGCTGAAGACCGCGGCTTCCACGCATGAGATTTGGGCTTTTAGTAGACTTTATTTCTCTGTAGATCTGAAATTCTTTCTGTTTTAAAAAAAAACAAAGTTCAGGGACGTAGATGCAACCATAGAGCGATTCAATTTTCATACAGCGCCATCTATTGACCTTTCCGGGAGGCAACGTAGGTATATTTATTTTATTTTTATTACATAAAAAATGCGTACAAGTTATTTTATGTCCCAAAAAATACGTATTCTGCGAAAATGATAAAAGTAAAATCGCAAAGTTACCGATATTTCCCCTAATTTTAACAGTTTTTCATGTTTTACGCAGGAACCCTAAATATTTACGGGATAAAAAGTAGCCTATATTCTGCTCTGAACAGTCCTCTACCTACCAGTGAAAATCCCGTCAAAATCGGTTTAGCCATTTCGAAGATTAGCCCGGACAAACAAACAGACTGACAGACAAAAAAGTTAAAAATGCATGTTTAAGCTTTGGTAACGTGAAAATAACAATATGAGCTTAAGATAAAGGCTTTATTTCGAAATCACAGACAGACACTTCAATTTTATTTATATGTATGTATAGATATAGATGTATAGATAATAAATATTTACCTGATAAGAAAATTGGCGTACAATTTTATATAATCTATTTGCTTCCTCGGCGAAGTATTCCGCTTGCGTGAAGAGGTCTTGTGTAGTATTTAGACGGCCTTCGCCTTTAGTAAACTGGTACATTGCGAAGGCCATGGAAGACATATTTTTCGCCCTGTAATTAAATTAATTTTTTGGATAATATCTATCCAATCCAATCTAATTTACATTACCATGAAAAACTTAATAATAATATCAATGAATGTTGATACCTCTTCACTATGTCGTTGTTCTCATCGGCAGCGGCGCCCTGCCATTTTTCAGTCTCGGCGTCCATCTCTGAGGACATCATTTTCATTTCTAAACCTGATTTGGCAATCTTCGCTTGCTCATCGGAGTCCAGTCGCACTGCTTTTAACGGTTTACTTGTTGTACCATGTTTCTGGAAAGCATTACGGTTACGAGTTCAGTAAATTGTATCATATTATGTATTGATTATTAAGATAAGATTAATTATTAATTAAATTACCCCTGGCCTGGGCAGGCTGCTGTACTGCTGCTTGTCGGGGCGGTCGTCGGTGAGGTCGAGCAGCTCGCGGGCCAACCGCGCGGCATCGGCCAGCAACCAAGCCCACATGTCTACAAAGACGTCGAGGTTTTCTCGCGCGGCCGCGCTTCCCGGGTGTGCGGCTAATGTGCGCGCCGCCGTTACCACTTGCGGCCCATATATCCGCAGATTGATCTCCGCGAACTTCGCGCTCACTTGCAGCGTCTCCGACATCGCTATGTGTCTCAGTAGTTTACACACCTATGAGATAAATCAAACTTTACGCCCTGAAAACCATGTCCTTTTGTGACGCCAAGGCTATAACCTCACCTCTATTATATGATCTAATTGTTCATGAAGCCGACCGGCTATATTGTGCAGTCTCTCTGATTCTCTCTCTCCGCAGGAACTGGCTGGAATCGTGGTTTTACGATTAGTTTAAGAACAACCGTTCTTTTCAATTTGAATGTTTCCTAGCATGCGTGGTGGTTCATACGGAGCGGACGCTCATGTGCCGTGGTGCGGAACCAGGAAACTGTCGGACCATGGCACATAAGAGTGCGCTCCTCGTATGTGGCCTGCTGTACCTATTTTCCGTCGTAGGTTACCTATGTGCGCGAGGTCGGCGGCGAGCCGGCGCGCTTCGTCAGCGAGTGGCGCCAGGTCACGCGCCTGGTCGCGCGCCGCCGCTACCAGCGCGCGCTCCAGCTCCGAGGCCGCGGTCGTCGCGCCCGTGCACGCGCTTTCCAGTGCCGCGCCAGCGCCGCTTACACCTTGTTCCTCCTATTATTTATACGGCGAATAAACATATTCGTAAATTTGTTTCGACTAAATAGGACCGCAACATATTTGACCTTAGGGAAGTAGGTATCATGATTAATTTCGTAATAATAGAGTAGGATTAATAATAAAACCAATTATATAGGAATGTAAACAATATTAATATGATGTTCAACTAAAGTAAAAAATTGTTTATTTCAACATGTATGTCATGCACAGGGCAATCAGCACTGTAGTCCTGCTTATTTTATGTTTGTATATTAGCGACCGAACGACCGCTCGGCGTTTTTCTTGTATTCAGTATTTTTTATTTCAGGAAAGACACATATAGATAAACATAAAAAGCAAAACTTTATTTAAATGCAAAGTATGAACCAAATTGTTAGAGAAGTACAAAATAATAATAAGATTATAATAAACAAAAATAATTTAATTACTTTTGTCTATTCAGCCCGCATGAATGCTGATTAACAAACGAGGTTCTGGCGCAACAGGCGACATTTTTACCTCACAAAGCACAGACTACCGCGGCCAATTAGAAACGTTCATGAGTAATATCTTGACGACAAACTTATTTTGCGAGTAGTTCGGCCAATAATTAAATAAAAATATGTAACTTCATTTTAGTTCTAAGACAATCCTAATTTGATAGTAATATACTGTATTTATCCATAAGTTCTCACCAAATCACTTGCGGGGTAAGCAGAGTATAGATCTCAAATAAAATAGATAATAACTAAAAGCATTGATCTTCAAAATTACCACTGACACGGCGACGGCGACTAGCCTCTCTAGCTCGTACGCTATCCGTTCGGCGAGCGCCAGTATCCTTTGCCGGTGTTCATGGGACGTGTAGGCGGAGTCCGTGAAGTCGTGTGTCCTTTCAACGAGGGCTCGCAGCGTGCCGGCCAGCGCGCGTCTCCGCGCCGCGTCGGCCCCGCCACGTGCTCGTGCCGCTCTCACCTGACCCGTGAGACCTCGTAGGGCCCCCAAAGCAGTACCTGCTTCCCACTGGGCAGCCTGCAGGTAAATGCGACAACAAAACCCATGAGCACGGTACTCATTATAAGTGAATACAAATGCCTTTGAACTACGAATTGAAATTAATAAATTAATTCACAAAACTGACTGTGTTTTATAGGCAAAAAAATATTTTCAAAAAGTTTAGAGTGCTAGAGTTTTAAAATAAAAGTAATGCGCGATCTGCCTATTCTAGTACTATTTACCAAAAAGCACAGATTTTATTTGGCTTACTTTTATTATGCTTTCTCATTAGGTACTGAATGTTTACTCACCATTATACGGACTATCTGAATAATTCAGGTAAGAAGGGACTTATCCTGAGGATTTACACAAGTGAAATCTATGCGATTATATTTTTTTTTTATTTATCTTGCAATAAGCATGACTAGCCACAACCTAAGCATTTTCAGTAGCGTGTTTATTAGCAATAAAAGTTTGTGAAAAATTTGGAAAACATACCTAATGTTTGTATCTCCGTCAAACACGGCTAATCGAATGAAGGCTAATACTAAAAATTACGAAAAAGTGTGCTCGTAGGTGGCGATTTCTGCTCCCTCAAATTCAGAATAATTTTGCATTTGGTATATTTAATTATTTAATAAAAGGTTCATAATGTAAAATAAACATATCACTTCTGAAGTGTATGAGGAAGCAAGGAAATTTCTAATATAATTTGAAGCATAAAATACAATAATCTAAACATTAATGAATTGTAGGTAAAATTGGAAGGCACTCGTCTACCGACGGTTGTTACTCGATACCTGTTCGTGACTATCCGAGAAAGGTTGCAACTACAAGAGAAAAGAAAATAAAAGACGTGTTTATGCATTGAAAGTTTGAAATGGTAGTAAAGAGATATATAGTGAACGGTGAAAGTCATCTATCGTCTATAATTCATTATATTGGGTAACACAAATCTGGTTGCTAGGTTATTAAAAAAGTATAGCAAACTATAGAAACTAAATCTATTCTAATCAGCCTTACTCAACCTTATATTATTATCATTCCTTGTATTA
The DNA here is from genome assembly GCA_947507595.1 of Pyralis farinalis. Classification (NCBI taxonomy): domain Eukaryota; kingdom Metazoa; phylum Arthropoda; class Insecta; order Lepidoptera; family Pyralidae; genus Pyralis; species Pyralis farinalis. Next base: position 19,146,770 of record OX382259.1, on the reverse strand, counting down.
GTTCAAGTAAAGTAAAATTAACGACTACTTGGATTATCCTTAGAAGCAGGTTGAGCATTGCCGAGTCGCGCTCCATTATCGTGGTTATACTTACCCAACGTAACGTAACGTGCTCCTTTCCAAGCTATTCGGGATCTTAAATTGTACTGTCTAGGGAGATCATTTGACAGGGTGCTTGTTATATGTCGTATTAATTAAGTAAAATGTAAGTATAGTGTATTAATTACTTATTAAATTATAATATTCAGAACTCTCTAATAGTCTGCGCAGGTCAAGTTAATAAACAATTAAAAGATAATTGTTCAAGAGAAGGCGCGTGGATAAATTCTTGTGGTTGCCAATCGCGATAGCGCATTGATCCCTATCGCAGCGTAGCCCACAACTGTTACCAACAGATGTCAGACGGAATGGCAGTGTATTTTTTTTTTTCTGAATTCAAGTTCTTGGTATAGATGTATTAAATTGTATTTGTTGTCACGAACAATAAACAGCACTTGCCCATAAAGGCCTAGATTAATGAATTTTCTGAAGATCTCATATAACAGAGATCAATGGTTTATATTATCCATCCATTACCAACTTTAAACTACTTAAATCACGTAAATTTATATAACGAATTATGTCGCATTTTGAAGAATACATAATTTTAAATAGTTCAAGTAGAGTAAAGTTAGCTGTGACTAGTAAGTCTATTAAACATTATGTATTCTACTGGTATACATTCCCACGTGTATGCCTCCTAGGATTAACAACTTCAACAACGCCGTAACCACAACCATGCCATGTCTCGCGTCACACCAAAGCTTAAGCCGTTTTCAGTTTCCGTTTCCAATTAAATTTTCAGTAGTAATTATTCAGTATGACATTAATAATTTTTGTCATACTGAATAATTATATATACTTATATTATATACCTATATACGTTATACTACGGTAGATATTGAGCAGTGATAGCCCAGTGCATGAAGTACCGGCCTATTGACCAACCTGTGTAGTATATATGTATGTATCACTTAATTCGTGTTTTCGGATTTATATACATATTTATAATTATCACTTGCTCGGCGGTGAAGAAAAACATCGTGAGGAAACCAGCACGTTCATGAAATTATATTCGACGTGAGACCTTGCCTAAGAAAGGTCTGGTTTTCCCCTTGGGGTGTGGAGGCCTGACGGCAGTCGCATCGCATGTAAAAATCAGAATCTTGGCCAAATCTTTAGGCTTAGGTAGCGGTCGGCGCCAATCCTAATGGATTAGGAAAAAGTGTAACGCTAAGAAGAAGAACTACGATAAATATTATAATATCTACATTAATTAGCGCCAGTCCCAATGATCGAAATTCGGCCGTAATCTTTACAGAAAATTATAAGAACGAACAAATACGAATTATCAAACAAGGAGAAGAAGATACTGGTTTTTTTTGCCTATTTATGTATAGATGATATGACTTCAGTAAACATTACATTCATTAAAGATATTGAGACTCGGATTCGAAGGTAAGTAATTATATTTGCCAATTGTGTATTTTTGAAACATTTGACTGTAAACAACGACCTAATGTCATAATCTGATGAGCTGGAGTGTTTAAATATTCATGATTCTCCTAATAAATCATATCAAAATGAAAAAAATATCATGTTATCCAACCATTTGACTATGGGAATTCATGATTTCTTTTTATGCTATTAATCGAACCAAAATTTCACGTTGTCCAGTAATTGCCCAGACCAAGCAGTCTACACAGGGTAGTTTGCCACATTGTAGGTAATAATAATATTCAATTGACACTTCCCCATTGTAAGGAGGGGGAGCCTTCTTTGTTTCAAGTCATAGAAGCATTGAGGTGGAATATTGTGTAGATATGACGAAGCTTTGATAAGAAACTAGTTTGTTTTGAAAGTAATAATTTTGCAATAAAATAACACCACTGAGTTCGTGGAAGTATCATCTAATTTTTTTCGCATTTCACCAAAGGGAAAGTACATACTTTCTAAATGTAACATTTTCACCGAGCTGTTAATACATTAAATTCTCATTTTATTTTAAAATTGTGTTTTTACAACAAAACACAGCACTGTACCTTCGTTACCATGTACATAATTTTATCACCTATTAATTTGAATCAATTGAAACAATGATTTGCTGGCCATCATAAATTACGAGCACCTAGTGCCTATATTTCAGTAATCCCACATCGGATCGTTGTTCCTATTGTCTGCTCAGATGTTCCATTTGCATTTGTCCACAATAATGGGGTAGATTTAGACACAAGTGAACGAGGCGGTGGTCCCAGCTGCCCGCTTTGTGTTGTGGGCGACAGCGCTTTCATACATCAGCCGTCAAATTCAAATGTCTGCTACGGCTAAAGCACTTTACATCACGCGGCTACACCAGATCTAGTGTAATCTATAACTAAAGAGCATCACATTCATACTTAACTGGTTGTGTAACATGAAAATGACGTATATCACAAAATATTTATTTGGATGTAGTATATGCTAATGTAAAGACTTCTTTTTTTAAACGATGTTTGCTTCGAATTAGTTAGGTATTGTAAGTACACTAAAGATAAAATTTTCATTAAGTTTTTATAATGGAGTGAAAATGTTCTTCTTAAAAAAATAGGGTAATTATAATTTATTTTTTTAACAGACAATTTTCCTTCGGTTTTATTTTCGTTCTCGTAGCTACGAGTATAAGAAAGTGACTAGCGAGCTTGGAAGACAAAAGAGCTTGGCGCGATAAACAAGGAAAGAGTAAACAAAAAAAGAAAAGGAAAGGCTTAGACAACGCTGCTGGCGGTAAAAAATGGGTAATGATGAATTATTATCTTGGTTCTTTATACCTTATAAATAAACTTAGCCAAAACTACCGACATTTAGAAAACGTATATTAAGTAGTCGTTTTCAATTTTATTAAGTTCATAAAATGTTTGCGGTCTCTAAACGCTCGGCTACTGTAGATCGATTGACTGGGCTTGTTACTGATAAATATCTAGGTCTCGAGTTCATTTTACATTGGAGATGATGTGTCATCACATACATCGCATCTACTGAATTGTGTCAGTTATTTGTGTTTATCTCAAATGCCTATCATATTTCGCGATAGCTTAATTTACTGTATTTCGCGCATACCGTCTGTTATAGTAAGGAGAACCCCACGCGGTTCTAAAATATGTTATACATATATATAATATCTTAAGTTTACTATAAAAAAACCTATTGTAAATCTACTTATTTCATTCGTAATATTCCACGCGTCATAAAAGTAGATGAGTTATCAGTAAATGAATTGATAAAGTTATATTCAGCACAAAAGGGTTTAAAAAAATTGATATTAATAAAGCACTTCGGTTGATATTATTAAAGTATTTTTGCTTAGAAATACTTCAACATTTCATGTGAAGGGTTCAATTTCCACGGAACTTCTTAGCATTGAAAGCAATTTCAGGAAAATTATTATAATAACATATAATAATTTTCCTGAAATTGCTTTCAGTAAGCTCACTCGCGATACTTCTCTTAATGCAAGCGTACTTGGAATAACCTCATGCTTCTCATCAAGTCGTACGTACGTAGAAAGCTAAACTGTACTTGCATATTTGGTAGCACAGTTTGGTATGCTTGTATGTATGCTTGTATTTTGTAAGAAAAAAAAATCCATCGCTGTTTTCATCATGTCATTGCAATTAAAAGACTGTGCTGGCAAAACGATTTTGTAGTGTTCAGTTAGATGGAATCGTTCGTATGGTCCGTGTCAGTGATTTATAATTTATTATATGAGTTCAAACCTCATGCGAGTGCTCCTCGTGACCTGGCAGCCCGTCGCGCACTACGTAGTGTATGAGGTCCATAGCGCGCCGCATCTGACAGAATACCGTATCGCGGTTTTCCCGCGCCGATGCACTGCCTGGATGCCGCATACACGTCTGTTGAGATACAAAACTGTATTAGAAAATTTATTAAATTTCATTTAAAAAAGTGATCTTTTATGATATGTTATGGAGGGTATGCAGGGGCAAGCTATGGATTTACTTTTGGAATACAGACTACTAAGGCCTGACGAAGAACTTATTTCCGTAGAGCATAAAAGTTCGTTCCTCTCAGCCAACCCCGCAAGGGACATGTCGTAATAATATAGATAGATAGCACATAAAGTCCCTTGCTGCGGATACGTCGCGCACAACAACCAGCGTATGGCCATTTTGTACGCCGTTTAGTGAAGCGCACGTGAAGCAATTTAAGAGATCGTGTTGTGATTGAAGTTTAAGAGAAGTTGTTTTAAAAGAACATACTGGTCCGTCACTAGCTTGTTTAATTTTTTACTCTGCTAAGGTGTCTATCAAGCAAACCGGCCTGATAGTAAGTAGTTATCGCCTTATGTACAATTGCAATATCAGGGGTGTCACTCGTGCATTGCCGAGCCTTCTCGATCGTTGTCGATTCTGTATATTGAATGAATGAATTAATTGATATAAAATGTTTGAGAAAGAATTACAATATACAATTATATATATTTTTTAAAGTTTAATGTATCCTATAATTATAATATACGTATATTATTTTCTAGAACGAAAATTATGTAATGAACACCTTGTTCATTTATCGAGTAAAGTATGTATTGCATATCTGTACGTACATACTTTTGTTAACAAAACAAATCAACATCAGTTTGTCAAAATATCACAAAAAAAATGAGCACTGCACTTTCACGAACTCAGTATGTTCACAAACGTAGAGCCGGCGATTTTAATACAGTATTCTTACAGAATAATATAATCGAAATGGGATCTATAATACGAGTATATCCTATGTATATAACATATATATATATATGTAGCCCTAAGTTCTGTTACAAATGAATATGCATTAATTTTTTTAAGAAGCAACGTATTCTTAATAAAACTTATATGTACATATTTATGGAAGTCACAGCAAAAAATAAAAAAATGATTCTATTCGAAATGGCCACCTTTGGCTTGGAGTTATGTACTGTTTCCATGGTAAATTTTGCCACTGCATGCTCCAGAGATTATTATTTTTATAGATTATTATTGACTTAAGAGACATAATGTCGGTGTGTTGTTTCAAGCAGGCCATGTGCTCTAAAACTGGCCATAATTTGTAGTCTAAGGGGTTCAGATCTGGGCTAGACGAGGGCCAGTCTTCAGCTCTTATAAATTCCGTAACGTTGGTTTCAAACCAGGCTTGGGTAGTTCGTGCCTTGTGACCAGGTGCAGAGTCCTGCTGGAAAGACCACGGTACATTTTTAAAAAGTGTATTGATTAGAGGTTAACAACACGATCCAAGACAGTCTCTTGATACACTTTGGCTGAAGTCTACACTCCTTTTTCACAAAAATGAAGCTTTGTGACTTCTTTGAACTTTGAACACCCACCACCAAACCATTACAGACGCAGGATGATGACCACGTTGTACCTTTCCGATCAGCCGAGCTTTTTTAGAACTGTGTGCGTATACTTAGTTATTTTGCTTGTTGTAGTGCTCTTCAATCGTGAAATTTTTTTCATGTGTAAAGAGGATATTTCTGTGCCTTTCACCTGCATATCAGGACAGAAGGCGTTTTGATCGATCCATTCTCTTCAACTGTAGGGATTGATTTAGGGTATGTCCTGCATATCGACGATAAGCGCAGAGCTTCAGGTCCTGTTTTATTATACGCGTCAGAGTCCTAGCGGGAATCTTCATTTCTCGCGATTTTCTAATGGGATTTCAGCAACTTCTGGTTTTAACAGCATTAACAGCCTTTGTAGTTCCACCAGCACGCGGTCGCCCCCATCTTTTATGGTCTTCAAGAGAGGAAGTGTTGGTTTATTTATCGATAGCACTATATACGAACATACGTCTGATACCAAGCTTTTGAAGTGTCTTGAATATGACCGACGTCTCAATACTCACTTTGTGCAGTATACAGTCGGATATTCTCGGTACCGGTGCCGAAAAAACTCCCCCTATTGGATTCGCTCTTTGGAAACTGCGATAGGTGTGCAATCAAAAGGACTAAAGGGCGTACAATAAAATATAATATTACATCTCAAACTATAAAAAGTGTCAAGCATGACGTACTTTTAGCTGCACAGTATGGTGTCCGCGCCGCGATGCGGTTCTGGTTGTCCCAAGTTCAATATTAGGCTCCACGTTCACGTCTAAATAGCTAGTCTAAGGCTCATTGGATTGAGGATTGAACTAAGGATATTATATATTTGGTCCTAGGAATATGCACGAAGGGAATATAAGTTGTACAAAAGAGTGATTGATCTTGAATTTTAGAACAATTTTAATACTCTGGTCCGCTACTCAAGCCTAAGGATTTGACCAAGATACAAATTTTTACAAGCAGCGATTGCCGTCAGACTTCCACAACCCAGAGGAAAAACTAGACCTTTCGTAGGTAGGTGGGTCACAAGTCTTTCGAAATATAGTTTCTTGGTTGTGAGGGTTACCTCACGTTGTTTTCCTTCACCGCCGAGCAAGTGAAAATTACAAATATGTACCTAAATCAGCAAATACGAGTTACGGGGACCAGTTGCACCACTTAGTACAATAGACTATCTAAGCTTTAAAACATAAATGAACGTTGCGTCTAAGGACCCCTTTAAGGACGTTTTAAATCTCGTTCCATTAAGTTTGAGTACCACAAATTTAAAAAGATCTTAGAAAGTGTCGCAGTCACAATTTCGAAAGTAAGAAGGCAGAAAAATGAAAAGTCTTGTGAAATATGTGACGGGAAAGGAAAGGGGCGGGCATTGGTGCGCGGCACGCTCGCCCGGAAGCGATGACATATTGCAGACTTTGCCATCGGGCAGATGACGCCGATTGTAGAATCACTCTCAAGGCAGTTTGTAAATGTTTATGAATTACAAATACTTTTATTACTAAATATTATATTTTGCTTATTGCCCTTCACATTGGAATAGAGTAAAGTAAATGGAATAAAAATAATAATAACATATAAAAGTCATTATTATTTTTATTTTAACTTTTATCTTCGCAGTTAGGCTTTTGTGTTTTGCGTAGATGACAACTGTAGATTTAACATGAATGTTTCTGAACGAAACAATTAATAAAATTCGTGGGTATTTTCTCTTTCCCTACATTATTATTTACAATAAATAAATAAATTAATGTTTGTTCTGGTATCGAGGGTCCATTTGACAATAATTTTTAATCTTTACAAGCTAATATTAGTGGACATTTATAATGTGTTTTGGCACCACAGGTTTTATACCTAGCGGGTTACCTCTATCTAATATGCAAAAAGTGGTTAGAACAGCTGCGAATCAAATTCAATGAATAATGTTTTCAAAATTTTGTTGGAGCTGCCAAGCGTTCTTGTTAATAAGGATGCTGTTTTATTCCTTATCATGACATAAAAGTCATCCATTCGTGCAAGCGCGAACATTTACAGAAACGCGACAGCCCCATCGGCACCTTGAAGCCATTATTATACTCTATGTGCAAGGAGTTGTAGGCTGCCTGAGTGTTGTCGGCCTACAGACCGCCCATGTCTTGACAGTAAGCTTTAATTAAAGTACTTTTGTTTTCCTTGCTACATCGGGCGGACCTACGAACCAACATATTGCATCTTGCCACCAATAATGATTCTTCCATGTTCTCGTCCTCAGTGACGTAGTGATACAGATAATTAAAATGTGACACTCGTTTAAGTTTTATTATATATAGCTGCTGCCCGCGGCTCCGCCCGCGTGGAGTCAAATAACGTAGCCTATGTGTTAATCCAGATCATAATCTATCTACGTGCCAAATTTTATTCAAATTCGTTCAGCCGTTTAAGCGTGAAAGAGCTGGAAAGAGCAACAAACATCCATCCATACATACAAACAAACTTTCGCATTTATAATATTGGTAGGATATTGGCATCACATAAATGCATCAACAGGTGTGACAGAATATCATGAAAACCATGATTGGGTTTTCGCCATGTGGTTTTTCTGTATTAACGTGGTTAACGCCCGGTTACGGGCATTTTCATCGGTGGTATAACACGAATTCTGTAATCTGGACGAGTTAATGGTTTCATTACGCATTGTTAACATTTTTTTGTTCAATAAGTGTTTTACTTTAATATATATTTATCGTCCATATGTATATATTACTCGTATATATCATGTAAATCTTTACATACATAATTCTTCTGCCCGTGTGTATATCACTGAACTCCTGCTTAACGGCTGGACCAATTTTGATGATATTTTTTGGGTGTGTTTAAGTGGATTCGAGAATGGTTTAGATTCACAATTGTACCCTTGTAGGTGGCGCTCCGATCGGGTTACAGGACTTATTCTTTTTATTTTCAGATAGGGCAACGTCTGTCGGGTCCGATAGACTTATATTGCAATACTTGTGTACACGTGTATGTCACTGAACTCGTCCTAAACGGCTGGACCGATTATAATGAAAATTTGTGTGTGTTTTCGATTTAGTCCCTGCATAGTATAGATTAACAATTGGGCCTGGTAGGCGGCGCTGCATTCTAGTTCTAAGATTTTTTTCTGGTGCGGGCAGTAAAACATCTGTCTGGTCTGCTAGTATACATATCTATACTAATATATAAAGCAGAATAATTTGTTTGATTGTTTGTTTGCATGTTAGAACGCTCTTATCTGTGGAACTACCAATTGGATTTGTTTTTTTTTTTGTATTTGATAGCCCAATTCTTGAGGAAGGTTATATATAGGCTATTGAACATACGACACTTAGAATCCGAGAAAAAAAGAAAGAAAGAAATAGTAGTTCCCACGGGATACGCGTGAACGAAGTCGCGGAATGGAGCTAGTATGCTTATATATATTATGCATACATATAGACACAGAATACTGAGGTCTAAGTGGTTTACCAACATGTTTAGAACTAAAGAATAACTGGGGCGCACGTTTACTACCTACCAAAGTTGTCAACTGTCAAAAGAAAGTTTTGCTAGACGGCATGTTACACCACATGTAGGCGAAGTAGGCTTCGTGACTTCAATGAATGATGTCACATTTTTTTTTGTTTAATATTAGATATACAAACATATACAGATGAGAATGCTTGTATGCCTGAAACAAAGCAGAAAAAATTTATGATGTCATTATTTGAGACAAACAAGTATTCATAACTTATCGTATACATAGCACAGGGACTTATTGTATATTTACACCGCGAATGAAGCCATTAGAGACCATTAAGCAGATTAAGGCAGACACATTAAGATTTTTGCTCACTTAGGGAAGGCGTGAGCCATCCAAAGATTGTGGCGTCTCGCTTCCTACAAACAAGCCTCAGTAAACTTTGCGTTCGATGGGGTAGAACCACATGTTGTGCATAGAATGTTGTAGTTTACACTTTTGTATAGATATATACTCATTTCTTAAAATCGTGTGAGGGTCGAGTTTGTACATGGATTTTTTTAAATAATGAGGCAACCATTTCTATATCTGTACATCAAAGGGAGCACAACTCGATTGGGGAAGTACTTCTATCTTACAAAAAATCGCATACCTCCCTAAAATAACAACTCCCTGGCGCGTAGTTATGTTCCTGCTAGATACTAAGGTTACCTTCTGAGGAGTAGCTGTGTTCGCAGCATGGCTGGCAACGTGAGAGTGAATGCTTCCTGTTTTGCAATGGTTCATAGGCCACGGTAACTACATTAAATCAGATGGATCGTATACATGTATGCCTCTCGAAATCGTATAAAAAAAAGCCAAACGAGTATTTTGACTGTCTGTCCGTTGCACTCATCACGCAAAAGTTAATAAAAGAGTTTTGATGCAGTGTCATACGGTGATAGCTTAAATTAAGAAAATATTAAAACTAATATTTATTCCGGAAATATTTAAAGCTCCTGCACAAAACTAAAAATCCTAACTCCACACGGTCAAAGTCGCCTGTATAAGCTAAAATATAGTTAGGCAAGATTGAATATCCTGGCTTCACTGTTAGAAAGTAGGTACAGCAGTTAGGTATATACAACGCGGTGCTGACAAAACAAAAACGCGGACAAAAAAATAAATAAAAGAGAAATAGTTGACCTGGAACATTATGCCAGAAGACGTTCGAAAATGTAGAAAGAATGCAATTTTTTTTATCATAATGGCAATTTTTTTTCATTTGAACAAAAAGTAAGAAAGAAAGAAAGAAAAACGTTTATTTGGACATAACACAACACCATACAGAGTACTAATTAAACAGCGACGAACATACAAATACAAAAATCGAAACAGAAAACAGTAAAATAAAACATTAAAAAACAAACAAAGTGGTGTCGTGTGATGTAACAAAAAGGTACCATCTCAGCATATTGCCAGCTTTTTTAGAACTGGCGCTGGTTTTCAGAGGGGACCTGTCTAGTGACTTCACGGAAGAACCACAGACACAGACTGGACAAATATACAAATTAAGGTAATGACATATGCAGGACAATAATATTACAAACAAACAAACAAAGTTACTACAATACAAATAACAGTATAAAATTGGTTATGTTATATAAATAAGATTATGGCAACACTTAATATCAAAATTAGCCGATTTCCATCTATTTAAACGACTCCCTTTCATTCATTCACACATTCGTTCAAACTGTCAAACGCGTCATTCATCTTCATACATTCAACACACGAAATAACACATCATTATTCATCAAACAAAATATGGTAGAGGAAAACATGATAATAAAAGTTAAATGTATAACAAATTATATCTAAAATTGATTTGCAATATGGATTCAGCAAGCATAACCATGTACCTATTATCAGTAAGTATAGTAAGCGTTTAATGCAACCAATTACAAGTACATTGTATTATTGATAATTTGAGTGTTGAGTAGATGAGTTTTGAGGGCTTTACTAAAAGTTTTAATACTTTTCAGGGCTCGTATAGGCGGCGGTATTACGTTCCAGCAACGGCTAGAAGCAAACCTAAAACTACCCCGAAAAGCAGCCGTCCTATGGTGAGGAACAGACAAACGAGAGAACAATGAGCGTGTAGCGTATCCATGACTGTTCTGCATCCATGTCAACTTGGCTTTGAGGTAATCTGGCTGTCCAAAATTAACCACACCAAACATAATGCAGGCCAGATGCAGATTTCTACGCGATTCCATTTTTAAAATATTGAAATTGATTAGGTACGGAGTGACGTGGTGACGAGGTGGAATAGGAAAACAGTATCGCGCACAGGCGTTCTGGACGCGCTGAATTAACTTCGCGGTTCTAGCTAGAAGACACGGGCCATATACTACATCAGTGTAGCCAAGTTTGGACAGTATAAGGGAATCACAGAGTCTTATTCTAAGGGGCACACTGAGATACTGTCGAACCTTATACAGTAGTTTAAGAACCTTATAAGTACGGATATTTCTGTATAAAATGGCAAATTCATAGGTATACATAAACCAAACTGGAGTATTTTATCACATGATATCAGCAGTTCGATCGATCGAGTTATGCGGCGCTCAATTATGTCGCTCGGGCTGTGAAGATATGAATAGGAAGATATAGTGTTACATTTAAAACATAAACGATTGGTATCGGAAATCCATCAAGCTAATGAACCAATCAGGGGGCAACCAGCTAAGGTGAATATGATTCAGGTTTTTATATTCTGAAAATGCACTTAGGTATAGATAAGTGGTAATTCTGTTCAGTCAGTAGGACTGCACTGTTCCTGTCGTCATAGCTAAAGATGGTCACCGTTAACCTCAACTTAAGTAAGGAAAATATCCGATCTGAATCGTCTGCCCCATAGGCGGTTGGCCCGCCCCCAATTATAGAAAACGAAAGAAAAGAAAAAATATTTATTAAACAGCATACAATAAGTTTGACCTATATTCTGCGGTCCCCATGCTAGGCCAAGCATGTCTCGTGAGGGGCCTTGGGGCCAAGTTAACAATATAAGCGTAGTTAATAAATTCAGGTGTCATTTTGCGAATATCAAATTTACAGGTAATTTGATCCAAACTAATTTGTATGCTTGTTCCGCCAATTAGTTCATGCCAATTAGAGCATTTAAGAATGTATGTACATACACTTATACGTGAATTATTCGACAGTAGAGGTGGGACTGACTCGAGATAAAACTAATAGTGATATGTTATGATACTACATAATTGGATTATGACATTGTAATATTTAGAGATTAATATTCTAGAAAAATAATAACTAACGTAACATGTATAGCAAAAGGAGCATGTTGAGAAAATAAAAAATTGATTGGTTACGTAGTGTCGGTCTACAAAACTGTATCTAAAAATGTAATAATACATTTTTGTAGACCGATAATTTTGGTAGGTATATTTACCTATCTAAATTATCAATGTTTTGGATGAGTGCATATAGTGTGAGCGAATATACTGAATTTGACGTGCAGCCACTGCCATCAGATCTCCTCATTCTAGAGGAAAAACCAGGCCTTTCTCAGGCTAGGTGACACGACATTTGAAATCTAGTTTCTTAGACGTGCGGCTTTCCTCTTTCACCGTCGAGTAAGGGATAATTACAAATATGTACATGTTTACTAATAAGCAAATTTTACGACACGATTAAATGAGGGATGAGCAGATACCCCGTTGTCACAAATAACGGAGGGAGGGGCTGAATCGTGCGGTATGTACATAATTGATAGGAGGTGCGGTGACCGAGAGACAGGTCTAATTTACGTGAGCCACCGGCCTTACTGGATATTGGCTTTAGAAATTTATTGAGATCCATTGGCGTTAATAACAATACCTCGATCAAGTCAAAGTGTTAAAGTTAACATCTAGTTTTGTAAGTACCTAGATATAATTTTGCTAACCAAAACCCACAGGGGTGGGCAAAGCGGGAAAGCGGCAGCGATCCGTGATGGTAATTTTTGTAACATTTGTGTTTATACGCAACCTGTGACACAAAAATCGTGATAGATGCGGCACCGTGATTTTCTTGTGACAGTTTGAACACACTATACACGCCATGCCGCTTTCCAGCTTTTCCCACTCCTGTGGGTTTCGACTTTATAGTAGGTTCACCGAATTGGTTCCATTCATATATTAGTTGCTCGTGAACTTTGGTTATGTATTATGTGGTAAACTATCGTTTCACACTATTGTTTTCCGTCCAACATCTCTCCCTAAATTTACTTCCTCTTCCTAGCATTATCCCGTGTAATAATCCATAGGATTAGCGAGGTCCGCTAACTAAGCCTAAGGATTTGGCGAAGATACTGATACATGCAGCCTTCAGACTTCCATGACTCCGAGGGAAAAGCAGACATTTCTTAGGTTAGGTCACACGTCTTTCGAAATATAATTTCTTAGACGTACGAGCTTTCCGAGGCAATGTGAAAACCCCTTCTAATATGCTAATAAATATTTGTTAATATCAGGAAGGAGTGTAGAAAGAAAAAAATATGTATAACATGTACACTTATATGGATATATATATACCTAGTCAGGCCATAAGTTCTGTTACAAAAGAATATGCATTTATTTTTTATGAAGTAACGAACTTATATGTACATATTTATGGAAGTCTCAGCAAAAAATAAAGAAATGATTCTATTTGAAATTGCCACCTTCGATTAATACAGGCCTTTAATCTGTCTGGCCACGAATCTATGGATTTATACACTGTTTCCATGGGAAATTTTGTCACTACTTGCTCCAGAGATTTGTAACAGATACAATGGCGGGCGTGTCGGTTCGAGCAGGCATGACCGATGGCTCCATACCCACTTTGTGCAACGCAATCACTGCAATCCTATTTCATATTGTAATTTGATAATAAAGACGAAAAAATATGTAAAACGGCGGGAAATTGAAAGAAGTTTGTAACCTGAAAAACGAGTATCAAATTCAAAATAATAAAAGTGTTGAAAGAAGACAAGTTTCTATGTAACACTATTTATGGCCAGACTTATATATTAAGTATGTGAAACTTAAAAGTTTAATGAATTACGGCTACTATTAATTTCGACCACCAAGTATTTATTAGCCACTAGTATTTAGTAATTACGTGTGACTATGGCAATACAAAATTGACATTTATTTTAATTATAACCTGTTACATTATATTCTATTTTTATTAATTGTTCATCGTGTAGAAGTAATACATAGCTTCTTAGGGAGCAGTTTTTGTCGTACCTATTTGGGTTTTAGTTTTTAAGTTTGTCTTTAAATATATACGACAATACTTATTTCGCACAATTTCGTTTGTATCTCGCTATCCCGTGGAAATTAAAAAAAAAACGGAAAAGAGGACTGTATAAAATTTTAGCCTTCTAATGTACTGCTCCATACAAAATTTATTCCACTCACAGCGGGTGGAATAAATTTTGCATTACAGTACAAAAGCTAACGTTACTATTATTAAACAGCTTACTATTTTTAATGCGCAATATATCATATTCGCGCATATTCAAATTCAAACCCGTTTCATGTATACTTCCCCGTTACGTCCTCAGAGGATAAAATTCCAAAAATATTTCCTTAACATCCCTTTATATTACACAAACTGTTATCTGAACTCAATTTCACAGCTATATTGCACGCCATAAAAAGTTTCATAAAAAGTTCAACAAACCCTTTTCCTCCTATTAGTGTTCATCATAAAAAATCCGTTTTAAGCTGACATTTTCTACATGTTTCTACCTTATCCTTTTAAAATTTCAGCTTCTTAGGTCAGCAGTTTTTGAGATTAAGTGGTTAATCAATTGATGACCTTCCCCTTTTTAGAGTTCCGTACAAACAAGGAACCCTTTTAGTTTCGCCATGTCAACGGCCTAGCTTAGAGACGCTTGATACTAGAAAGCTGTAGTTTGGCATGTATATACATATTAATTATGGTGTAAAAAAAATCTTTTGCTGGTACCTCCCCTACGCGTAAAGTGAGGACGATTTTTTTTATTCGCACTCACCCCATGGTAGAACATTTTTCAATATAGTGATTCGTTTGCGAAATATTTATATTAAAAGTGTAAATTTTTGTTACACTCAAGTGTCGTCCAAATGCCAGTGAAACTGTTGTATTTGGAAATGCAAAAAAATCGTGGTAGTTGTACATATAGTTAATTTAAAAGGAAAACTATCACGGCTAAGCAGGCTTTACAGGTTAACGAGTAATAGTCAACTAACTTATAAAATGTATGTCTATATTTCTTTGTGAAAACATACAAATGTCATAGCACTGAAACCTGCCCAGGCCCCCTGATAGTCCTTCTCGTGGCGATATTCAACGCCGCTCTCGCGAGCTCTCGCGCTCTCGGGAAATGCCTGAAGAACCCGGCCTCTTATAGGCCCATTAGTCTCCTCAAATGCCTGGGGAAAGTCTATGAGCGCATCATAGGCTTAGATGCATTCGCATCGACGAGCAGTTTGGGTTCCGTCCCAAACACTCGGCAGTCCATCAAGTGCACCATGACCATTAGCAAAGAAGAAATGCCGAAAGAAGCTTGCCAATATAGGTTTCTTTTAAAATTGTCAATTAGATATTACAATAAATTCAAATTAGCATGATGTCAAATAGTAGAATTAAAGATTATTCAGGATTTGAGCTGATTTTCCAGACATCAACAACATTTTTAATTTTTCATCAATCATTAATGTACAAAAAAGCATACGGCCTGCCTGATGGTAAGCAGTATGGACATTTGCAACACCAGCGGTGTCACGCTTGCGTTGCCTACCCTATAAGAACTTCTTCACGCCGTTCTTGAAGAACCCCATACTGTAGTCCATTGGGAAAACCTCGGCTGGGAGCCATTCCACAACTTAATAGTTCTCGGTAGAAAACTTCTCTGGAACCGCACAGTATTCATCAATTCTATAATAAGCCCTTTTACAGAGAGTATTTTTAATGTACTTTTCAAAAAGTACATTAAAAATACTCTCTATTCAAATACATTGTCAGGAAAGGACAGAACGTAACTGCAAATCGGAACCCTACACTGTGCGTGGCCCGGCATGCACTTGGCCGGTTTTTAATATATATTGATTATACTTACTAATATTACTAAATATATAAATAAAACTTGACGCATTATAGTCTACTAGCAAGTTCCCATTATAAGGTATGAAAATTTTCATATTGTAAATTACTTTTATATAGATTATAAAAAAGCAGACAAGTGCAAATTGAATTCACGTGGAGAGGACTTCATATGATAGATATATTATCTAGGTTTTTTATTAATCTGACCCAAATTTGTTTGTGGTAATTATAAAAAAATGTATGGTAACGGGCTGTAGAGGGAAATTTCTAAATATATTGTCTTTTATTGAATTCGAGACGGAGGCCTGGTTTTGTTAAATCGGTTGAATAGTACCTACCAATAATCACAACAACAATTATCTGTATTTTTCGAAATTTTAGACTCAATAGTTTCGGAAATACGGCGAGGGAATGGTCAATGTTTATATATATATATATTCTTAACTTAAAATTATAAACTTAAAATTATGACACAATGTAAAAATATATTTCATTTGATATACCACACAAATTGCAAAATTTTCAATTTTTCAATTGTTTTCTACATAAGGAGGTCATATTCAAAATTCATTTATTTACGTTACACGTCTGTATTTGGGTCATAAATATTCATATGTATATATACCAAATTTCGACTTAATCAGTAGGGTAAAGGCTCGGAGAAAATAGCTGCGATGAATGGGCAGATAGGGAAGACAGAAAGGTTCCACTTTTTTATTCGGTCGTACGGTATCCCTAAAATAGTTTAATTCTTCATCGGTTCGGGAGAAAATTGAGGCCTTTGTTTAGATACATACCTACACACAATACACAAAGGTTTCTCCCTCTCAAGTCCTTTCAAAAATTGCATAAAACGACTGAAAGCCTTAAAACGTAAACATGCCAAGAAACTTTGAATTGCGATTTTTAGGTCAATTGCAATAACTTGTTCCAGAACGGAAAGTTATAAACTGGTAGTTACGCACCTACCCACAGTCTTTTTAATATGTTATAGCTGAGATTGAGACTTTTCAACATATTTACATATATGCCATTATGTGATAGATAAAATTAATTGTAGCTTAGCTGTGTTGTGCTACTCATTTAATTCTCGTAATTGTATATTTTAATAAATATGTAAAAATAAGCTTTCCATAGAAACCTAGTCGCTCATCTTTTATCATACGCTAAAAATAGATTTAGATTTTTCTAGTAATAGATTCTTGAGGTCACATTATAGTCATACCTTGGACGAAGTAAGCAGCATAAGTGTTGACCGCTCCAAGACGTTCCGTGCGGCGGCAACTTGCGCTCTGCGTCGCTCGTCGCGTAGGTCCGCTCGACGCTCGGCGGTCAGCCTCGCTAGCTCCACCATTCCGCCGCCAAATTCAGTAAATGCACGAACGAACTCCGCGAAGTTTGACACAGACTCCAATCGGTCCAGTGAGCGCGCCACCTGTACTCGAGAATATTACACTCAACATCATCCACAAAACAGATAAACACTGATAGTCTACTTTGGCACCATTGTGTTATTAGTACATTTGATACCCACCACGCACGAAATTTTCTTTTCAAATCGATTGACGCGTTTCGTATGGAGCTCCCCTTTTATGTTTATCTGTTTTGTGTTTCAACTTAGCGACTGTAACTTTTGAGTTGGCAGCTGTTTCAGTGGATATTTTGGTGTGGTTTTATACGAGAAACTTATAGCAAAACGTGCATTTTTTTATAACCTCGTGCAGTCAACGCTCGAGATAAGGTTTGTATTAGTTCTAAAGATCGATCGATATCTTGGATTTAATAATGCTGAAATGTTCCTTATACTGTACGACAGTTGGTGTCCAACAGACATATGTGCAGTCTGATGTTAAGCCTAGCCTATTGATGCTTGAACGAGGCGTATTATTGGCTCATTGTCATCAGCGCTGCCCACGCTTCTCAGTATTTGTCTTATTGGTGATCATCACATACGAGCTGCTTCTAATTAAATATACAAAATGTACGTGAATCAAATCACATCGCTTTATTAGGTGCTTTAATTTCATTGAAGGTGGATGCCAGGTGGAAGCCATAAGTTTGTATTACCAGGGAAGATTAATACGTATCGACGATTGTGATACGTGTTTGTTTGTGCTTATTTACTCAAGTTCTAATATGTGGGTTGAAATGAGCCGATCCTAAAAGCCGCCTGTTATAATTGAGGAGTTCTAGGAGCAATTTCTGACAAGCTCGGTGGCGCAGTGGTGAAGCGCGTTGTTACGCTACTTTGACACCAACGCTCGTAGGTTCGATTCCCACACAGGACAAACATTTGTGTGCATGAACATGTCTGTTTGTCTTGGTTTGGGTGTTTTTAAGAGAGGTAGGGCGCTTCAAAGCTGCCTGTCTGGGAAGTACCTCCACCTCACAGAAAACTGCAGCCAAATAACTACTTCCTAGAGGGTTGTTATGTTCCTGCGTGAGAGTGAGGTCTCCAGTTGTGCTGTGTTAGCAGCAGAGGCGGCATCGCGCGAGTAATACTTAATGTATTGCAAGCGTTTATAGGCTACGGTAACCGCTTTAATCCAGGTGGGCCGTATGCTTGTATGCCTCCCGACGTAGTATACAAATATATGTATATATATATCTTTAACTTCTCTACATCACTTTGATACAGCTATTTGGCTATTTCGTTTCGGCGAAGCCCCGGGTACTTGTTGATTAATTTATCTACTGTGATATGTTGTGATTAAATGAATTACATTTGTGTTAAATGTACAAAGGAGAATACAATTCGATAGCCTATTATAAGTTTCATTTTATGCCACTATAACAGACTTATGGACAAATAATTAATATTACGAGATTTCAGAGAGAAAGGTGGCAAAGTACAATTAACGCTGATGAATATCTTTTCCAGCGTTGATGAACTTTTTCATATCGTTTTATTGAGGAGATCTCTATTGTCACTCCTAGGCTAGGAGAGTTCGTTCGGTATAAAGTTTACTATATTATTTTTTACTTTTCTACTACATCTTTTTTTATTTTTCTGAAAACTAAGATTTTTCTGTAATAATGCAACTATGTATGTATGTATGTATATGTATGTATATCTTCACGCCAAGTCCCTTGCGGGGTAGGCAGAGAGAGCCGAGCGCCATAAGACGCGGTCCTTGCATACTTCACTCGCTTCTGTGACATTCATAGCTCTTTTCATGCACGCTCGCCGGTTCCTGGGGCTTCTGACATCACCTTCTGATAAAACACGACCAATTTGGTCATGGTAGGTTAGTCTCGGCCTTCCTCGGCTCCTACATCCTTCCACTTTTGCATTGTATATCTGTTTCGTCATTCTTTCGTCCCGCATTCTTTCTACATGTCCGAACCAACGGAGCATGCCCTTTCTTATCTTAACACCGACACTCTCTTTTAGACCAACTCTTTCTCTCACGTCTTCGTTACGAACGCGGTCAGCAAGCGTTATGTCACAAATTTTGCGCAATGCTCGCATCTCGACCGCATTTATTCTACTTTCATGCTCTCTCTGCCATACCCAGCTCTCACTTCCATAAGTTAGCGTTGGTATTAGCACCGCGTTGTGTACAGCGAGCTGTGCCTTCTGGCTTAGATTTCGGCAGCCTAGAAGTTTACCCAACGCTCCATTCACCCTATTCCCGGCACTCACTCGTCTCTCCACATCAGCGGTGTACCTTCCATTGCTGCTAAAAGCACTTCCAAGATATACAATCTCATTCACTTGCTCCAACACTACATCATCAACCATAATCCTAGTGTTCGTTCTGGTTGTCTCTCTTTCAAATACCATTATCTTGGTTTTCTTCGCATTCAATTGTAAGCCTTTCTTCATACAATCATCTTTCATTGTTGTAACTAGTGTTTGTAGTTCGGATGGTGATTCTGCTATTAATGCCGCATCGTCTGCATAAAGCAGGCAGTTGACCACTGAGTCACCCATTCGCATTCCCACATTCATATTTCTTATTCTCTGAAGACAACTGTCCAGATACAGGATGAACAGCCGAGCCGACAGCACGCATCCCTGTCTGACACCAATGTTGACATCAAACCAGGGCGACAAGCTGCCGTCCACCCGCACACATGCTGTACAATCCTCATAAGTGGATTGCACAGCACGGAGTAGGTCACCGTCAACCCCATATCCGGGCAAAATGTTCCAGTGATTCTTTCGCACGACTCTATCAAATGCTTTCTCAAAGTCCACAAAACCGCAGAAAACCTTCTGGTCCAAAGCCAGATGCTTATCTACGATGTTGCGGAGTGAAAAAACTTGATCCGTACATCCTCTGCCGCTTCGAAATCCACCCTGTGCTTCCCAAAGCATTCCATCGGATTTCACCCTCATTCTCCTTTCAATGATTTTTCCATACACTTTAGCTGCTAAGCTGATCAAACTGATGGCCCTATAGTTGGCGCAGTCCATACGTGAGCCCTTGCCTTTATACAAGGGCACGTTGACCGCGCGTCTCCAATCGCTCGGAACCCTTCCGGTTCTCCAGCATAATTTGCTCAAAAACCAGAAGGCGTCCCTAACGCAGGTACCACCTAGCTTGATCATCTCAGCTGTTACCATATCGATTCCCGCTGACTTTCCATCTTTCAAACTTCGTATCGACCATTCAATCTCATCCATAGTAATGTCTTCATGGTACGCTGGCACTGCCGAGTCAATCACAGACTCATTCACAATGCCAGCGTCATGGACATAATCATACATTTCTCTAAAATATTCACTCCACCGTCCTAACACTTCCTGAGTGTTAGCAAGAATGCCACCAGCTTTACATCTTATCTTGTCCATTCTGGATGCTGACGAACCACTTCGAGACTTCTTTACCTCTCTCCAGAAGAGTTTGGTATTTGCCTCGAAGTTCTTCGTCAGCTTCTCTTCCTCAATCATATGTAGTCTTTCACGCTTCTCTTTCACTAAAGCTTTGGAGTCATTCCTGCATCGACGGTATATTTCTTTCTTCATTTCTTTCATACCATCACTCTGGTGCAAAGATGATACGTAATCCAGCCACGCTTACCTCTTTTTTTCCACGGAGGATTGAACCTCCGCATCCCACCAGGCATCTCCTCTTAGTGTTCTACGTCTCTTTGCGCATCCACATGCTTCTTTCGCACTGTCCACCATACTTTCTTTCAGAACTTTCCAACATTCGTCTACATCTGAGTCGGAAAGACTCGCGTTCGCAAGTCTTTCACTGACTAGACGTACATACGTACTCCTCACACTTTCATCTTCCAATTTTTCACTTCTTATTCTTTCATGGTCTCCGAAAGGAATACGCACTCGCCAGTGCCTCCACTTCTTGAAAAGGCCCACAAATCGGCTTACCACCAGATAGTGGTCCGTTTCAAGAGTGGGACCTCTGAAGGCTCTTGTATCCATTAACGACTTTCGGAGACGTTCATCTATCAAAATCAAATCAATCACACTTTTCTGTTCATTCCGTCTCCATGTGTAAGTGTGAATATCCTTGTGATGGAAGAGCGTGTTCGACACAAGGAGGTTTCGTTCCATACATACGTCTAAAAGTAACTTACCAGCATCGTTCACTCTCTTATCTCCGTATGGACCAAGCACAGCCTCATAACTGCTTCGCTTGGTCCCAACCCATCCATTCAGATCACCACACATAATTATCCGTTCATTCGCTTCGGCCAAATCCAGAATACCCCTTACAGTCTCCCAAAACTTCTCGAGCTCCTGGGAATCAGCAGAGCTCACAGGAGCATATGCTGCAACTAAAAACACTCGCGTAATCCCCAGTTTTATCTTAACCCAGAGAAGTCTTGGACCTACTAAATCGTAATCTTTCACACCAGCGGCCAAGCGAGATGAAAGCACGACACCTACGCCAGCGCTGGCATGAACGTCCTGGTCCACCCCGGACCACAGGGCCATCATGCCACCGGGCAGATCTTCGGTGTCGCTTCCCTTTCGCTTGGTCTCTGACACACACAAAGCATCTAGGCATCTCACGTTCATTATATCTATCAACTCATTCATCTTATCTTTTAGACCACCTCTCACATTCCAGGCCTATACGACACTCAGCTCTCCTCGACCCGCCGGGATGGGCGTTGCGTGGTGGGTGGCGGCCCCCACCGCCGCATGCCTTAGATTTCGCACCGACGGGGGCGGATCGGTGCGCGTCGCCTCCGGGGGACGCCCTAATCCGCGCGTCTGTGCGGTTTGGGTCCAGAATTGCAGTCCAAGTGTTGGACTGGCAGGGTCGCGGCGTGCACGCTTCTGGTACCGACCCCAAATGCAAATAATGCAACTAGTTCTGGAAAAATCGATGTACCTTGTCTTTTGCGAGGAGCAATTGTCGCACAACGACCATATCTGCGAGCAAGAGCACCCTGGTGACAGCAGCGAGCAGCGCACGTGCTGCTGACACCATGCCGGCTCCGTCCGCGCCCGTGCACACGCGTTCAATTGCACGGCCTGAAAACATAATAAATGTACAGATTTGTTTTCGGAACTTGCGACTCTAGTAGCAACAGAGTATAGGAACTATTTATATGAAACTCAACAAATTTGATAACAACTAAAGTACTCGTAGAATCATTAAATTTATGATAATTGCTTTCAAGGAAAATGGACTAACTTGCTACTGAACTAGAACTATGTGAACGTAGGGGGGAAAATATGGCATTTATATGGCAGTAATAATTAAATATATTTATAGTAGTGACAGTAATAGATTATTATTCCAAAGCTAGTTTGTTATTTTCACTTATTGATCTAAATCCGGCAATTGTTGACATGTATACGCAAAGTGTGCATTCAGCACTCACAGATAAGGTGAGATTGGATCAGGGACTTCGAACAGGTCGTGAATATGAACGTCTTACAATAGTAAAACTCATAATTGAGATTAAGGAACATTATTATAAATATTTAGAAACAATTATAAGGCCGAATTAAAGATACGACATCTTTCTTTTATTTCTGTTTTCTATCTAGAAATTCAGGCGATGTCACTTGAAGGGAACGCAGAGAGAACTATGCACCACAAGACACTGTCCTTATATACCTCGCTACTTTAACATTCATGGTTCAAAAGAAGTCTTAGGGAGTGATGAACGTCATCACTCCCTAGGACTTCCGACTGGACCTGATAAAACACAACCAATGCTGTCTTGGCCTTCGTCAGCTCCTTCCACTTCCGGGTTTTTTTTCTACAAGTCCGAACCAACGCAGAATGCTTCTCTTCCTTGCAGCATCATTGCGGGCACTGTAACTGCGTTAAACTACAGATTTTATTCACTGCACTTATTTATTCTACTTTAATGCACTGTCACCATATCTTCCATACTTTCGCGTTGGAATCAGCACCGTCTTATGCTGCTGTGCGTATGCTATAGCTATAGCTAGTATTAGTGTTTTCAGGGCGCGTAATTGGAATAGGTATATTTCTAGAAAGATCTGATTTTTCCTTTTTTTATACAACATCGGATGATACGAGTATATAGTCCATCTGATGTAACGTGGTTACCATAGCCTACGAACGTTAGTATACAGGTAGTGTCGGTCGCGCGTTGCCACTCCTACTACTAACACATCACACACTGGCAGGAACAAATAACCCTCCAGGTAGTAGGTCTGACTGACTACAGTCTCCAACCGCCTCTCGCTCCATGTCAAAAACAGTATCTTTGGTAAATCCTTAGGTTTAGGCAGCGTACTCGCAAATTCTAATAAAGGAAAGGAAAAAAGTACAGTGTAGACAATTGTCAAGATACAAAATGAATATACCAATGTTAACAACAAATCAGCTGTGGGTAGACGACAGCCCACACACAAGCCTTACAATTCACACACATGGTGTGTACAGCAATATAGATATATCACAGAGTTTGTACAACCCAGTCAATTGCTCTCGCAAGTTCCGCTAAATGGCAAGAAACATTCTGGTTTAGAGCCAGATGCTTCTCCACGTGCGGAGACGTGGCAGAGTAAGTAAATTTGATTCATTCAGTTTCATTTTTTTCAATGAATTCTATTTAAACAATTAATTAAGGCGCAAAACTACCCAAACATGTCAGAGACAGCAGCAGGATGACAGCACCAGTGACTCCTCCAATATTTCTTATAAGGAAAGTGACTGCAGCCTCAATTGGTATGATCAGTGATAGTACTGAACGTAAAGACGAGGACTTAGAATACAAAATAGACTCGACAAATCTAAAAACAGTAGATTTCTCGCACATTGCATACGTCCAAGAATTTTATCCCGGTACAGTACCTACTACGGGTATTAGATGACTCAGCACTTGTGCAATGCAAAAAGCAGGAGTTAAAACATGGAAATGTCTTAAAAAACCAGATATCATTTGGTATAAATATCCTAAAATATTATAAGCGAACCCGAAACCATCTCAAAAAGGGTTTGTTTAAAATCTCTGAATTGGTGATTTAAAATTAAAAAACAAGTAGGAAATAAATAATAATCCTTACTAAAATGAGGTTTTCTTTTTATTTATCTACCCATTGTCTACCAGATACCTTTATTCAAAACCTTTTATATAATCACAATTAGCCGAACCAAACTCCTATCATTGAAATATATATTTTTTTTTACTGTGGTAACATTAATTTATGGGTGTTTTTAGTTAGGACAATTGCCCTAGTTTTATTATAGGTTGGTGACATTGAGTCAATCCAAATAATGTAAGAGATATGAATGGAAAAGCTACTTAGATTATCAATATGTGCGCATTTTTTTTGTCGGTTGAGTCGGTGTGGAGCTGAGCACCAGTTGCTTTTCGCACACAAAATCTATGTAGTACTCTCCCGCTCCTGCGTACCCTACTTCAGTAACATATTTGTTTAGTTTTTATAAACAATAACCCGTAGATCACGCGGATGAAGTCGCGGGCACAGCTAGTTTAGAATAAGACTATGAACTTAGCTTAGATCAATACTTGAAGCTACTGTCATATTTCCGTATAAACGATTTAAATGAAAAGAATTCATAAAATAAAACTTGATTTTGATTATTACAGCCTCTTGGCTTCAAAGCGGACGCGGCGGCGGTATTCATTAAATTAATAATTTCAGAGGCCAGGGCCCGCTTGAAATTAATAGACACTAAACTTATTGGCGACAAGTAATATAAGTGTAAAAGCTGCTTTAAAATATGATGTTTCCTATATTTTGTTGCAGCTATTAACTATGCCACGTGTAAATTGGTATTAATAGTTGATTGGATTTCAGGGTTTACCGACTCGCAGACACCTTTAGCTTGCAGCTATAAAGTTAATATTGAGTTTAATCTCTGTTGTCTGCAAGCCAACATAAACGAATCACTATATCATAACCGTACTATATGCTACTAGGAACGATTAAATTTTATTGCTATTATAGTTTCACGATCTGCTAGTATAGTTTTCTACACACTTTCAATATACTGTTCGTGCGTCACAGACTTCTGTTGCTATTAGCTGAGGATAAACAAGCCTAGACTCAGGGGTAATTAACGTAATTTTTTTGTTTTTTGGGATGACGAGTGACATCCAAACTGAACATGCAGGTTAAGTAACGTTGACCGCAGCCTGCCCATGGATGTGTTTATTTATCTCGAGCATCTCCGTGAGCATCGCTTTCGGCTGTTTTCGCTAGACGACAGTCGTTAAGCTAAGTCAGTGGCCTTCGGGCAGCTTGAAAACACTGGCCTCCGCCAGTCTTCAGTTAAGCAGCGTTGTAGAATATACTCTAAAACCCTTCGGTTGAAGGGAGACCCGTATCCCTTCAGTGAGATGAGTTAGTGTTGGTGTAGTAGTAGTAGTTATTTTTGGGATACTAAATAGTATTTCTACGTTCCTTAAAAGACAAGGTATCCTTCGAGTGCAGTTGTATTCACATTGAGCATTGAATATTGTGGTACAAATTAATAGAAAAAATGTCAATGTTATATAATAATAAAATTCAGTCAAACCGATCACATTTTACGCTGAAATAAGACTCCTGACGTTAGGTCTGATAGTTCTGAATTTTTTAATGATGTTGACATAATCCTAGTTCTCGACCTCAAGTATTGATCTTATCTCTGTTAGAGATAGATAGATAGAATATATATGAAATATCCATCTATTGTATTTGTAGGCTATGAATGAAATTTGTAAATGTTACGTATAATAAGTATAGTTTGTTTTTTATTCATAGTGCTATTTTATACCAACCATTTGTTTTTTGTTTCTTTTTGTACCCAGCCAACAATGATTTCTATTACCGCCTGTGCCTGGAAGAGATCTCTTTTAGAGATAAGCTCACCTTTGTACACCTTTAATGTAACAATTGTATGTATAATAATATGCAATAAAAGAATATATATATAATAAGCTTTATTTACATAATAATTGTTACAGGAAATTTCTTAAAAATGTAAAACATGAACACTTATAATGCAACAAGGCGGCCTTATTGCTAAAAGCAATTTTTTCAAGGCAACCTTAAGGTAACGAATCGGCGTACAGAGAAGGTAGGGTTAGCAAGGAAGGAAAATTTATTCTTATACTATAATTACTTATATAGGTGTAAATATACAAATTAGAGATAAAAAGAACGCAAAAGTTTCGATCTTTCTTCAACTACTAATTTAGAAGTATATGGATAACAACTACGCAGCATTTTTAAACAAATTGAAATCTAGTGCAGTTTGAAAATAAATCCATCTTTCATATACAA
The DNA here is from genome assembly GCA_947507595.1 of Pyralis farinalis. Classification (NCBI taxonomy): domain Eukaryota; kingdom Metazoa; phylum Arthropoda; class Insecta; order Lepidoptera; family Pyralidae; genus Pyralis; species Pyralis farinalis. The sequence continues at coordinate 19,120,079 of OX382259.1, read as the reverse complement.
CGATTGCTAATACAAAACCGCATATTATAATAAACCACAGCCATTTAGCAACTCCCTGGAGAGTTGTTGTTGCTGCAAGTGTGTGGTGATACCAGTAAGCTTCTAAGGAGTTGCTGTGTTAGCAGCAGGGGTGGCAACACGCGAGCAATACTTCTTGGATTGCAATCGTGCATGGTCTAGACAACCACTTTACAAGTGGGCGTTATGCTTGTATACCAATTGACGTTGTGAAAAAAATTGACGAATAAGATGAACTTTGAAAAGGGAAATTCAATATAGGGGATCTTCGAAGTAAAAGAACAAGTTTGTTAATTATGCTTTCGTTGAATTAAATTGTACTCATGTGTTCATGTTTTCATTACAAACGTTAAATCGAACGCGAATCAGTTGCGGTGCAGGAGACTCAGATGTGTGGAAGTTTCTAGGCTCCTTACACCACCTTCTGATAACAAGGTTGTCCAAGGCGTTCCTCGGCTCTTACATCCTCCTACTTTCGCGTTGTCAAAGTCAAAGTCAAAATCTTTTTATTCCGTAAAAATGGCTACATTTGTTTGGAATCGTCACAATTTTTTTCCCTACCGTGCAGTTTATGACTAGGTGAGCACTGATAAAAATACTGCCAAAAAACTCAGGCATCCCTCTTTTGGTGTCCAAACAAATTTACATATTTTATTAATAACATTATAATTGGATCGACTCACTCCCAGGCATTTTTATCATTAATATAGTCAGATACTTTATAATATGCCCTGCTACACAATTTGGCTTTAATAGTAGTTTTAAATTTGTTTATTGACAATTCTCTTATATTGCTGGGAAGTTTGTTATAGAACCGTATACATTGCCCCATAAAAGAATTACTTATTTTGTGGAGACGGCTTGCATGTAACACAAGATTATGCTTATATCTAGTATTTATGCTATGAGTATCACTCTTTTTACAAAATGAGTCTATGTTTTTATGGACATACAAAAGATTTTCATAGATATATTGCGATGCGACTGTTAGAATATTTATTTCTTTGAATTTTTCTCTAAGGCTCTCCCGGGGACCAAGTTTGTAGATAGCTCTTATGGCTCTCTTTTGCAATAAAAAGATGGTGTTAATGTCCGCGGAGTTACCCCAAAGAAGAATTCCATATGACATAATACTATGAAAGTAGCTGAAATAAACTATTCTAGCCGTATCAATATCAGTGAGCCGTCTAATAGTTTTCACTGCATAGGCTGCAGAACTTAGTTTTCCTGATAATTTTTCAATTTGTGGGCCCCATTGTAGTCTGGAGTCAATTGTTATACCCAAGAACACAGTTGTCTCCACAGGGGCTAAATTAGTTCCATTAACATGTACATTGGTAGCCACCTGTCTTACATTAGGTGTTGAGAACTTAATTACTTTAGTCTTTTTATCGTTTAAAAGCAGATTATTAACACTAAACCAATGAATAACTTTAGAGAGAGCATCGTTAACTTCGTCATAATTACCTAACTGTCTATTAATTTTGAATGTCAAAGAGGTATCATCCGCAAACAATACAATCTCAATATAATAAAGTTGTATTTCTGTTTCGTCATTCTTTCCTCTTTCATTTTTTATAACTTATAACCATGTAGAATTGTAAACAATATAGAATGTTCTTAGCCTAATCTTTGAGAGTTGATATCACATCATCTTCCTACTACGAGTACCAATATATACCATATTCGAGTGTATGAAACAAGACAAGTCGTCCACGGTCTGCGCCAACTCCGTATAGAGGCGGCCTTACGATTAAAACATCATTACAACACCATTCCCTGGTATTAGAAAGAAATAATACTAGATACCTACCGAGATGCACCTAAACTGCATAGGTCATTTATTATTTTTGACGACTGAATGATGCGATGAGTTTTTTAGGCGAGCGTGCATGAAAAGAGCTATGAATGTTAAAAAAGAGGTTTTAGTAACATGGCGGATACCTGAAGATTGTTTGGAAATAATCGGTACGAAAAATCGTAGAGTCGTGTGTCCGTTGTTGTTACAGCAACGAGCGCTAGGTTTGGTTCACAGTTAAAAAGTAGACGGGTATACTTTCATTTGATAGACGTGCGCGGGTTTATGGGTCCAACACGTAAACGAGAAAGTCTTTAAGAAACATCCTATAAAATGATTGATGTAATGTAGTACACCAGCCGATATCATTGGAAAAGTTTTCCCACAAGCGAGCCTCAATAAGCATATTGAGGTTTGCTTCACAGTTAAAAAGTATACGGGTATACTTTCATTTGATAGACGTGCGCGGGTTTATGGGTCCAACACGTAAACGAGAAGGTCTTTAAGAAACACCCTTTAAAATGATTGATGTAATGTAGTACACCAGCCGATATCATTGGAAAAGTTTACCCACAAGCGAGCCTCAATAAGCATATTGAGAAAGTGTTGGAAATTATCAGGCTATTGCGTATCTATAGTGCCAGTAGATCTCGCGCGATCAGTGTGGTAGTTTGTAATGCAGTTTTAGCCAAGAGAGGTCGTCAAACACTACGCAATTTGAAACAAATCCACATAATATATGAGTATTTTCGCGAGTATTTTCATTATATTGTTATAAAATGTTACGAAATGGAAAGTGTTAATTACATTAACCACGTTATTATTTTTAGTTAAATAATAGGATGGTACTTCCGTATACAAATTACACAAAATAACAGGTTCAAATGTGACATTATGGTCCTAATTGGTAGGTAATTAACGGGTTATACGTGTGCCTGTAATTCATGTGGTTGGACTGTAATAATAGCTGCGGTACAGTTGTTGGAAAGGAGCATATGTATAATATATACATATATAACGAGCTGGGTGGCGCAGTGGTTAGTAAAGCTACTTTGACAACAACCCTTGTGGGTTCGGTTCCCACACAGGACAAACATTTGTGTGTATGAACATGCCTGTGTGAGGAAGTACCTCTACCTCACAGAAAACCGCAGCAAAATAACATCTCCCTGTAGTGTTGCTGTGTTCCTTGGAGCGAGTGAGGTCACCAGTTAGATACTGAGGAGTGACTATGTTAACAACAGAGGTGGCATCGCGCGAGAGATACATAATGTGTTGCAAGCGTACATAGGCTACGGCAATCGCTTTACATCAGGTGGGCCGTATGCTTGTTTGGCTTCCAATGTTGTAGAAAGATAAATCTAAAGCTGGCGTACTTTTGACATAAACGGTCCAGTCCCTAAATGCACATTGTCCTCTGCAAGTAACCTCAAAAATCACCTCAAAAATCATAAACATTTAGGGTTACTGGACCGTTTATGTCAAATGTACGCCAGCTTTAGATTCATAGTCAAAGCAGAGAAGAAAAATGGCTGTGTGAGCTCGATTGAAGATAGATCTGATTCCTATCCGAGTACGGGTCTATGGAAAACAAAGACAGAATAAACCAGCTGAGAATGCGCAAGCTTGCATTGCCAGAGGAACACCTGGCTCGTCAATTATATAACAGTTCAATTATTATTTTTAATTTGTCTGCCATTTTGACCATGTCCCTTAAGAGATAGGAACAGTGTTCCTGAATATTCCTATTCTACTTTTTTGTGCTGAATCCGAATATTAAGTCAAAATTCGTTTATTCGAAAAAAAGAGACAGACAAACATATAGGAACGGTGTTCCTGAAAACATTGAGCAGAGGACTCAAATTGATAGAACTGCCTTCTTATGGTAACAGTAACAAGTGACCAGTTTGGTTCCACTAATCTCGTACAAATCAGTGTAAAAGATAAATAAGGCCTATTTGGTTCGATAAAGCTCAATCAAACGTGTACGTGTTTTGGTTCAACGGCCTTATATCATCGCAATGCCCGGGGGAGGTCGCCGGAGGGTGGATTGCGGACAAGTAATAGACGGTTAACCTCGTATGCCTGTACAGACGTGGACGCTTGCTATATGCCTACTATGATAGACTACATACTCGTAATATTGTTATTATTGTATTTAGAGTTAAAACTGAACAGCGGCTTGCTGTTTTTTTATTAATGAATATTGTGGCCGACATTCATTTTGCAGCTTATGAAGTAACAAATCGTCTGTGTTTCGTATCTTTAGGAACATTGGAATATTGTACCTTTTATAACTATGATTTGAGCAGTCAGAACCCGTTATATACGTTTTCCCATACATTTCGCGGTCTTATATGACCAACCGGGTTTCGAAGGGTTAATTAAAAAAAAAATTCAAAAACTCCTACAAATCTTGCTTTCAACTTATTTTTTCGATGATGTTGGCAACTCCTGACGTCGTTTCTATCGAACTTGGCCCTTATTTTCATATTAATGTTTTTATTGAAATTGGTTTCGTATTGCTCAATATGCAATGTTTTGTGTATAGGCGTAGGTACAGGTACAACCTTTTTGAGTTACTTCAGTTGCACGTTCGGTCACAGTTACTATAATAATATAATATAATAATAAATATAATCTGCGTCATTATTTATTCAGCATTAAAAAAAACAAAATTATAGTTTGGTTTTAACGAATTTCGTAATCTACAATAAAAAATATCTCTATGTGTCCAAGAGGCTAGAGGAGACGCAGATGATCCTGACTGTTGATAATAGATGACAGTCGTCAAAAGAAGTCACCGTCCTTCAGGCGCTTTAATAATATTGGCGTCAGGTAAATTTAAGTGTAATAATATGCTATTATGTGTATGTTTATATGTTTAAACCTAACGCTGTACCTAAAGCATAATAAAAATAAATTACATAGCGCAACTTCAATGCTCCACCATTAATACATATAAAATGAAAGAGGAAATGTGGTTCATTTTCGTGTGAAAAAAGATGAATCACCTCTATTTAGCTTCCTATGGAGGAACATACAAGCATATCACTGAATGTCAAAGGTAGCTCAGTGAAAGATGTTTACTTGGGAGGGCATTTATATCCAAGGTGAGATTACAAGGAAACAAGCAGCTTTGCGTTAGAAATATGCTGTCTAAAATTGTCTTTCAATACAGATTCTATTATGCTTTTATGATTTTATTTCGATTCCAATGAAGTGAATATGAAAATTCGAGATATTTATGTAAATATATTCATGGGTCCAAAATTCGCGATTAAACAATGTTTGTCTGCATGTTCGTGTATCTATTCGTTGTCAATTGATTCTAACTAAATAATTGACCGAATCTTGATGCAACTTGGTATACTGCGTTACTTTGTACCTAAATACATATTTAGAATAATATTTTGGTTTTAACTCCAGAGTTGCATATTCAATTATCCAACTTCACGTTTAATATATCATTAGACGGGATAAGATAAAAGAATATTTTCTATATTCGACAAAAAATTTACTCAAAATTTGCTATGTAATCGTATATAGCAAATTTTCGATTGAACATATTTTACGCATATAACCTTATCTCTCAAAGTATCCTTGAACCCTTACATCGTTTGTCCACTGTCTGGTTTGATCTCGGATGACCGATGAATGACGTCTAGAGGCAGACAACCGAAAAGGGATGCGGGAGACGGATTGCGTTTGTCCACTGCATTCCAGACGAACCTACAGCTATACAGCTGTGATGGTATTCAGCACTGACATGTCTTACGTAAATAAGTCTAGTTTGTCTGTAAAGTAAAAAGGAGCGTAAGTATTTAAAGAGGATTTTGACTTTTTCTGTTAAAAAAAATATGATAATAATATATTATATATATATAATAGGCAGAGAGAACCGAGTGGCAAATGACTCAATTCTTACATACCTCACTCGCTTCTTTAACATTCATTGCTCTTCTCATGCACGCTCGCCAGTTTCTAAGGCTCCTGACATCACCTTCTGATAGACCGAGAACAATCTGGTCATAACAAGTAAGTCTTGACCTTCCTCCGCTCCTCCATCCTTCCACATTTGCGTAAGATAATAATATGTTTGGAAAATTAACGACGAATGTGCGACGAGTCCCGTGGTCGAACGGCCTTACTGTGGATGTAATATACAACGAGTGTTAAAAATATTTAGGTTCAATCGCTGCTATCAATTTAAAATTCTTTGGTAAAAATCCCAATATTACTGATATTGGAAAACGATATCCACACCTAAACGTACCTACTCGTTGGAAAAACTGGTTAAGTATCGAATCCAGCAGTTCGCAAATCTCTGGAAATCGCTCACGGTCGATTGGATCCGCAACTATGTCTAAATGAGAATAAGAAGCGAGCTGAAAATGCGACTTCGTGGGATTTGCATAAACGAAGCAGACAATTTATATGTTGGCAATACTTTCACTCTGCGTTATATTGGGCAGTAGGTACCTTTTTCTTTTCTGAAAAAAAGGATGTCAGCAAAATTTGATTATTGAATACGTTATCCTCTATTCTATATTAAAAATAAAATAGACTGTTGTTTTTTCTACACGTACATTTACTTCTCAATATAATTAATTTACAAAGTGGGCCATGTGCGAGTTATGTGTGAACGTGATACCATATTTTAACGCTCACGTTGCAGTATCCGTTGACCGGCCTTGTATGTATACGCTCACTACATATAACTTAGAGCTGCCAGTGTACAATAATAACGAGGATAATGTATGTAAAACCATAAAAACCATAGAGTAGGGAATGTTTATTATATAGAATTTACTGCATACAAAAAATCGTGCCTCGTAGAAAGATCAAACTATATTGCTGACAGCGCTGACAAATACTAGTTATTAATATAAATAATTCTTATTTCTCATATAATAGAACTATCTCCTTGATAAAAAGAAAACTACCTTGGTACACTTAATTGAAGTAAAAAAATGTTTTTTTTTTCATATGAAAGCACTACTCAGACAAACAAAGAAAATTTCTACACCAATTGTCAGATATTGAACATGGTGAAATGGCTAATAGATCTATGCAGTATTACATGATACGAAAGTAGATACAAACATACATATATATACAAAATATTCGCTTTTTACTTTCGAATAATCGAAAATGATAAAGAAACATTGTGATACATTGATATATGTTTAATGGTTTAGAAGCGTTATCAGAGTCCACAAAATTCGATAAATAAACTCGTCTGGATGCTTGTCGGTTGGCAATGATTCCAGCTAAATCAATGATCAAATAGTCATGCAATTGGCATATGTCATAATTTGGTAAATGTTAAGATATACAAGCAAAAAATTAAAAGTAGAAACGTAAAAGTAAAAAGTAGTAGTATTTTACAGCCTAAATGTTTAAACTGTAAATTCCCTTAGATAATATTTTAATATAAAAAAATTCAACTAAGTACTTAAGATTTTTTCTCACATACAAAATTAATATGAATTTTTCGTTTAAAATTTAAATCACCCAGCGAGATGTCCGGTAGGCGTTGCGCTGTCTCAACCATGAAGGAACTTTCATTCAGTGGGTCAAATGGAACACCGGCTGTGGTGTTCAAGCAGTGTACTCCCGAGTTTCGTTCTATACTGACGCTACTTTTTGCGCTTTCTCCAGTGTAGTAAACATTGGGTCTGTCTTTTTGCCTCGAGATTAAGATTGCCTCGGTGTATCCAATGCTCAAAAAGGGCGTAAGCGACCTATTGAGTTATAGACCTATTCTTATGGTATTCCTTCTCTCCGACGTGATCAAGCATGTGATAAATCCGCGATCTATGGTATACCATACCTGTAAGGTCAGCATTTGTACGTTTGTTGTCAAAATGGCCGACCGACCGGTGATCTTTTAGTATAGGTATCCTACACATCGTTGGGGTTGTGCCGAGTTGTCCAAACCGAGTACCGAGTTTTTTCCAGGGAACTAAAGCGTGCAAAAAGAGGCGTGAAGAAGTTTTTACAGGGTCGTTAGCGCACGAGTGATGCATCTGGTGTTACAATTGTCTATAGACTATGGCGGGTCGTACATTTGTTAGCCACCTTAGTAGCATAAAACAAAATCCCACTTAGCGACATATTGCTTTATTGCAACAAAATATTTTATATCACCAGTACTTCAATCCCCAAGTCAGTGTTAAGAGCAGCTTCTTATTTTTAATATGCGTAAATGATCTCACAAAGATTATAGAGAAGACCGATTTTCTCGAAAATTAACTAAATTTCAGACAGAGCTGTATTTCGTATAAAAATCACGCAATTCCGTACTTTTTTAATAATTTACGTTATTGGACAATATTATCCAAATCCCTAGATATTGTTGTATACCACTATGGGATACAACAATAACTAATAAAAAAAATATCATTTGTTTAGTTTTGTGATATCGAAAATATCATCATAATCGTTATTTTTCGAGATCACAATTTATGAGTCACGCGATAAATCTATAAACCTATATGAAAAAAAAACTGCTGTTAGAGCACTTTTCGTGTCGGTAAGTTTTTATTTACACTATTATTATAACGGCGTTTCTTTAAATAACAACATAGGCGGGAGGAAAATAACAAGTATATGTTATATTAAGTTTTAAAGGATTTACGTAATTCGGGATAATTACGCAGAGCGCGATTTTCGTGGTATACTTACTGCGACAAATATTGTCTCCTGATTTCAATTCCTATTTGGATTATTTATGAACCAGTATTTTTCGAGATCACGAAGGGGCCTTCGTGAGTGAGAGTGAGAGACGACAAATGTATATAGCAATAAGAAAAAATATTAATTGGTTGTGTTCCCAGGACCTGTTGGATATGATGCCAACAGCCTCGTTATCGTCGCTTAGGAATTTAACCCTATACACTGGAATCACAATGGTCGCGTACTCTGCAGTTACAGAGGAGTTTTCTACATAAGCTATGAAACTTCCTGCTGAGGTTTACCCTAGGAATTACAGCATGAGGTTCTTCAAATATATCTATATAAATTTCATATACATTTCAATGGATCACGAGATAAATTCAAAATACATTTTTTCCCTTATACTTTACTTTTGTACTCTATCTGCGATCGGTGAATTCCGATAAAATATTTCATTGTGACAAAAGTGGCAGTTTAATAAAGTTACGTTTACGTACGAACCCTTGTCTGTGACTCGTTACTTCAACTGTTTCTAAAGCATTTATTTCAAATTGAAAGGGTGTAGAACGTTTTTTGCCTCGTGAATTATTAAAGTAAAATTGAACAATATAAAATACAGTTTAAAAATACCAAGTCATTTTAAAGGATAAGAAAAGTAGGGCGAACTCATTCTAAAACGAGCCTTTAATAAATTCGTAAACTTCCTCTTCAGCGCGAATGAAATTGAGAGGCCGAAGTTGGCGTCACGGCGAACAGTTACAATTAAGATTTCCTGCAATCAGGGTTTTCTTAGCATTTAACGCATCTTCAATTCCGAAGTCTAACTTTGCTTCCGACAAGCGGCTGCCATCGGCAGACTCGTTTGAGAGAAATCTGAAAACAGTTGTTTCGTACTAACATAAGAATATTTACTTGGAATGTCATCTTAAAGAATACATATTTAGTAACTTGTCGAAATCGAGTGAATTTAAACCTTATTTACCACAGATAAAGTATACAAAGGTAGACTCAATGTATATAGTATGCGTTATCTACCTGACAACCCGTGGTAAGTGTGTTCTGGAATACGTTCCATAAAGTAAGTAACAACCGACAAATAAAAAACGCGCATATAAACCTTAAATAAGTAGTAGGTATTCACAAATCTTACATATAAAAATAAATATTTGTTTGTTCGTACTTTATGCCCTGTCGTACCGTTCATTCCATTACGATAAAACATTGTCAAGTTATTGCTCGCATTTGATAGGTTAGAGGATAAAGAAATATGTGCATAAAAAAAATGGCAACAATACGCCATCTAGTTGCTGGTTTGGTAATTTTATAAACACTGAAAATTATTTATATCCGCGATAGAAAGAAATCCTTTTAGGATCATTTGTAAAGTTGAACTTAAAAAACAGATATTAATGTCTGCGGTCCGCCATAGCCTAGTGGATAAAGGATTGACTAACTGGTCCCCGGTTCCACCTCTCTTTCGCCACAGCCTCGTTTGTTAAGTAGCAAGATGCACCACGTGCATGTGAGTCTACTGGCTGGCTTTAACACTAACGATGATAACGAGAAGAGAGAAGAAGTTTGTATGAATGAAAACAAAAACAGGTCCGATAGACACACAATGTACACGCAACTTTTTAGTGAATCCACAAATGTAATAAAACCCAATAATTCTCCTCAAGTAAGTACCCAAGATAAGTTAGTGTTATATGTGTAATTTACGACTGTGGCTGTGTGCGTACGTTAAATTTATTTATATGTCAAGAAATCGCATCACTATTTGGTTAAATAACTTTGGTGCGGCATGTTCATATAATTCACACTGATTAGACTTTTACAAATGTCTGGCGAAGTAGATTGGAAAAAATACTTACCTTTTTTTATACAACTAGATTGGCAAACAAGCATGCGGCTCGCATTAGATAATAAGCGGTCACTGCAGCCTATCGACGCTCGCAACACCACGGGGATGTTACTCGAGCGCTGGCAATCTTGTGACCTAAGGCTGTTTCGTCACAGTACCAAGTAATTTCTCTGCCATATATAAAACCCTTTAAACCGCAACACAGCTGTATAAATATTGCTGCTTAGCGGTAGAAATAGGTGAGGCAGAGGTACCCACGCAGACGTCTTTTGTAAAAGGTCTTCCTCTGTTAAATGCCTTGCTAAGTACAACCTATTTGTTACATAATCTCATAAAATACAAACTAAAAGTAGAAATTTCCAGAATTCGATAATGTCAGTAAGGGCTTGACGAAACAGCGTTGGAGTATACGTAGAATATGATGCCGAGAAGGTACCTGGTTAGCAGCAATTGTACACAATATATTTTTGTATATTTTTATCCGAATTTCTTTGTTTCCTTTTTATGGTGCGTATTGTCAGTGGTTTCCGTTAATAAATAAATATTTCTTTTTGATTGTAATATGTAAATTTTTGCGCAAGCAGTTTGGTTCTTTGTGCGTCTATCTGATAGATCACATCGGGGACGTGAGTCGGGCAAGTTATGGTACCGATTATGAAGTCTGTATATATTATGTAGGTTGTGGTCAAAACAACATCATAATTTATGATATACATATAGCATCATAATTTTTGTTCCCGACGCAATAAATTAAGAAAATAAACAACTCACAGCAAGTTTACTTTTTTCGCGTGTTGCGGTCCGCTCTGTCACGCAACATTCCCCATAGGCCTTAACTGCGTGTTGAAATACTTTTGTCCTGATTTTTTAGATTCAATGTTGTAAATATGGAGATTTTATATAATATCGTGTTAGTAAAATCTTTTTTAATAATCCGTGCAGACGCTCGATATTCAGACTAGGCAGCGTATGATGGGGTCTTGTCATCGCTAATGTTAAGTCTTCTATTGCTGTTCTGTTCATCTCTTCTATTGCGATATTACTGTACGAATGTGTAGTGGGCGGTTTATTGTTCGGGATCATGAAAAGTGATGATGATGAAGCGTGCTAACTGAACGTTCGTTATTATACCAAATAGCTCTAAGTGCAGTAGTTAACTTACGTTTAAACAAAATATCGAACGTTTGTGTTACAGACAGTGCCCAATTTTTAATTTCAGCTCGTCACTAATATGGCACTCGACAGATTGTCTTTTCAGAGTAATCATATTTAATAGATTGCCTTCGTAACACCAATTCGAAACCCTAAGATTAATACAAAACTACACGTTTTAAAGACGACCATACGTACGAGTTAAATACTATTCAATTGACGTAATTAGTTCTGCCCGTCGCATGACAGTAATTTATATTCCAAGCTATCGCAAATTACTATCCCGTATCTGGGCACACGTTCCTAGATTCTCACGAACTAATTACTTAGAACTGTGCAATCGTTAAGCACCTACAATTTTTATACAATGTCGGGAGGCTCAGTGTAGACTTTTGTCACATCTAAAAATATATCGAATTTTGTCACACTAAAAATATCACAAACACAATTTTGGTCATACCATTATTATGTATTCGAACTCATGTTGCTCGCCTAAATTCTAGGGCGTGTTTTTATTTTATATATTCATGTCTTCACTGAACGGACAACCTAATGACTTTTACCATATAAGATAAAGGTAGCATTTTTATTGTAATTGGTTAAAACTAAAAATGCTGGATTCACGGATCTGAGTTTCTTCATAGACTACCAAATCGTATTATGTAATGTACGTAAGCGTGCACCTTAATATATATTAAATCAAAATGCACAAGTTTGTAATGTCTATGTTCAAAATACAAATTAAAATCTTAATATAATTATCATATATAATCTCCATGACTTTATTTTATGGTATCAAATGACACGCACCCATGAAATCATTGTCCATTAGATAATAGGGGTTAAAGTATGAAATTGCCGTTTTATAATAAATACTTTGAATTGACATTAAACCTTCATGGTGTGAGATTTTCGAGTGAAACTTTTTTCACATGATACCTACCTATTTCTTTTAAAAAAATGTGCAATATTTGATTTTCAAATTTCAATTCTTTTTTTTATTCATCGTAGACGGGAAAGATGGATACTTCGAAAATCCGAGTAATTTTTGAATAGGAGTTCCGACGCGGAACTAACGCGGCGAAACGGCTCGCAATATCAATGCTGCGGTTGGAGAGGAGACTGCGTATCGTGCGTTTTTGGTTTAAACGCTTTCGTAAAGGAAACTTCGACTTGAAGAATGAACCACGTGGAAGACCCACGCAGCTGAATAACGCTGAATTGAAGGAGATGGTGAAAGCCGATCCGAGTCAAACTTCCCAGAAATTAGCGGCATGGTTTAACGTTACCTTATCTACAATATTGACTCATTTGCATCTAATCAATAAGATAAAAAAATATGAAAAATGGGTGCCTCATGATTTGGCTGATCAGCAGAAAGAAACGCGTGTTGAAACTTGTGTTCCCTTGTTGAATCGGTACAGATATGAAGAAATATTGGATCGAATTATGACATGTGACGAAAAGTGGATTCTTTACGATAACCGTAAGCGAAAAATGCAATGGCTGACCCCAGGTCAAACGACGCAACAGTGCCCTAAAGCAAAAAGGTATTGCTAACTGCTTGGTTTTTTTTTATACTACGTCGGGAGGCATACAAGGATACGGCCCACCTGATGTAAAGCAGGTACCATAGCCTATTAACGCTTGTGATATATTAAGTATCACTCGCGCGATGCCTCTTCTGCTGCTTACACAGCAACTCCTTGGGAGCTTACTGGTGACCTCACTCACACACAGGAACATAACAATCCTCTAGGGAGTTGTTATTTGGCTACGGTTTTCTATGAGGTGGAGGCACTTCCCCAGATCGGCTGCTTTGATGCGCCGTACCTTTCTTGAAACATCCAGACCAAGACAAACAGACATGTTCATGTCATCATCACACAAATGTTTGCCTTGTGTGGGAATCGAACCCACGAACATTGGTGTCAAAGTCGGGTCATTCACGACTGAGCCACTGAGCTCGTCAAAATTGGTGGTCTCTTCATGGCGTTATTCAGTATAGCTATCTCAGGTCTGGTCAAGCAATAACAGCAGATGTTTACTGAGTCAAACTTCGAACAATGATGGCGAAACTGGCAGTGACACAGCCCCGACTCGTGAATCGATTTTCACCGTTATTACTCCATGATAACGCAAGACCTCACACTTCACGACAAAACGGTTGTAACTCTACAGGAGCTGCAATTAGAAACCATAAGTCATCCTCCGTACTTGCCAGATCTTACTCCAACTGAGTACCATTTTTTCGTGATTTCGATAATTTTCTACGTGGTAAAAAACTTTCTTCCCAGGAGGCAGTACAAAATGCTTTCATACAGTTTGTCGAATCTAGATCCCCAGAGTTCTATAGCAAAGGCATAAATAAACTTGTAAACAATGTATAGATAATGAGGGCAAGTATTTTGATTAAATAAATATGTTACATCTTAGAAAAAAGCGGGTTTTAATTTTTCAGTACAAATCGGTAATTTCATACTTTAACCCCTAATATCATATACTCGTAGTATTGCAGATAAATACTCACTTTTACACATAAATAAACCAAGGTATGTGTTGCGTCAATAAGATTACTATTGGAGGAAGCCATATTCAACCAAGCAACTGTTGCAAATGCTTTATAACTCTGACTGAGCCGGAACAGACTCTTATTTATAGATAATTAAAACAAAAGGTGTGCAAAAGTCAAAGAAAGTCTGATATATATTTCTGTTTTACGAGGAGCGACCTGCAAAGTAGTGACCAAATTCGACTCGAAATAATAATAATAAATTTTAATAAGGGTCATAAATTACGACACGTATTCGGATGTGATCAATATTTACTACGACCACACTGAAAGTAACCGTAAGCTGTACTTTTAATAGTATCTTTAATTGTACATTCGTTATTCTTTTGCTGGAGAAGAAACTTCCAGAAGCTTGTTAATGTTGAACAACTATACTTACACTTAGTTACTAAGTATATTCGGTACAGTTAGGAATAATGTTACACCGTCTTCGTACTTTTGTTGTCATTTTGTTGTCCTTACTACTGAATATTGAAAAAATGTATTCTACAGTAGAAGAACAAAAACACGTTCTGCAGTTATTTTGATACGAGAAAATATTATCGCACACAACTATTGAATTCTAGGAAGTAATACATTGCGACAAAAAGGCGAGTTTACTCAATACAGACAGCTACAACTTAAAAGTTTTCTGAATACAAATTTGATGCAAGTCGTTAGAGCCATTGATGATTCATGTACCTAATAGGAAAAAATGCGCATAGCAATTCAGTACTGTTAGTGGGATTTGAATCGAGGACCTTTGTACGTAATAATATAATGGCGAATAACTAGTATTAGTGATTAACAAAATCCGATTTTTTATGTTTTTTGAATAAAATCTCCTTTCAGGAAAGACACCTAAATATACAAACATAAACTGCAAAACCTTATCTAAATACAAAACCAGAACCAAATCATTTTAGCCGTTTTCGAGATACCCGAAATATATTTATATATATATACAAGAATTGCTCATTTAAGTATATAAGATTACTTTTAAAATGCATAATTTTCAACATACAGATTTTTTGACTTTTTTTTTTTTTTTTATACTACTAAGGTGGCAATCAAGCATACGGCCTGCCTGATGTTAAACAGTCACCGTAGCCTATGGACATTTGCAACACCAGGGGCGTCACTCATGCGTTGCCGACCCTCTAAAAACCTCTTCACGCATTTCTTGAAGAACTCCATGCTGTAGTTCCTTGGAAAAACCTCGGCTGGGAGCTCATTCCACAGCTTGAGTGTTCTCGGAAGAAAACTTCTCTGGAACCGCACCGTACGCGACCATAGCGGTTCAAGCGTGTGAGGGTGAACTCCCCGCCGTCGGCGAGCGGTGCGGTTATAAAAAGTAGCCGTCGGCATCATTTCGAACAACTCTTCAGAACACAACCCGTTGTACAATCGGTAGAACACACAAAGGGAGGCAAAGTCTCTCCTTAAACTTAAGGGTTCAATACCGTGTGTAAGCTTAGGATTGTCGACAATTCTCACAGCTCGTCTCTGAATCGAATCACACGGTCCAAGCTGGTATTCAGGTGCTCCCGCCCAAAGGTGACTGCAGTACTCCAAGTGCGGTCTGACTTGAGACTTATATAATATAAGTCTTTGCCCCGCACTGAAGTACTGCTTAGCCCTGTTAAGCACACCAAGTTTTTTCGACGCCAGCTTGACCTTCTCCTCCAGGTGATTTCGATATTGCACATCACTGGAGATCTCGACGCCAAGCATCCTAATACTTTTGGTGGACTGAATTGACCTACTATTTGCATCACAATCACAACACCATGATCTACTTTAATTATTGTTACGAGGCTTACTTTACCATCATCTTCATCATCTGTCTGTATCTACCCACTGCTAGAATGTCTATTGTTTTCCACAATACGCGATGATAGCAGTCCCACGGCTTGAAAAGTACCAATGAGATTATTGAGCGGTATATAATATATAAGACCGTTTCGGTACAGCATCTGGACACATCGTCCAACGCATCCGTAAACAATCCCGCGTTCGTCTGTTATACTCTTACATACTGGAGATTGGTCTGATGGTTCATGATGCAGACAGTCATCCTCTTAATATTATACAAGCATGTCAACACAGAACAGTCCAGGTTTCAATGGTGGCTTTTCTGTAGTCCGTGAAAACCAGTTTACAATTTTAGTTTTATGTACCTACGAGTAGATTAAGAAAATTTCATTTAATACATTTTGTCGTTTGACTTACTAAAATTTATGTGCGATGCAATAATAAAGTTTGCTTTTAATCCCCGGCTTAGTTCTATTCAAAACCATATATATTTTTTGCTAATGCTTACATATTCAGATTTGCCCGCTTGAAACATTACCCTGCATAACTACTTATACCTGTACCGCATGCTTACAGCGAAGACAAGTGTTGCATATCAATTATGTTGTTAGAGCTTTTGTCGATAACAAGCGATACATTGATATTGTAACACATACATGATAATCTTATCACAGCTAATAACATAGTAGATACACCGATAAGGGCTGTGGCCCTTGTCAATAATCAATAGGAATAAGCATTAAAGTTGACATAATCCAGTAAGTAATTACTAAGGTTTTACAAGCTTGAGCAATCATAATTATTTAGCAAGGGCATAGTTTTAAGTGGCCTCAGGTGGTTGAGTCAAAAGGCGAGGTTCGTAAATGGGCTATTAGTAGAATTAATAGGAATTCTCGTCGGGATGCACGGACGCTCCCTAAGTTTATCCACCCAAACGCATTATGAGTTCGTGACGAGAAATTTAATGAACACGGTAAGTATACAATTTATCAGCTTTGTGGCAAAAACGGCTACGACACGTGCATGCATATGCAACGTACATAAATATTCATATGCGTCTTCCCTTTATGTCTTTGGATGTCGGATTTACATAAGGAAATATTTTGTCGGAGATATTTGGGAGTGTCACGTACAACATTAGGTATGCATGAAATTAACTTACATATATCATACGCTTATCAGATACAGAAGGTATAGCAGTTAAGGAAGCGTGCAAGCTGTACACCAGATCTTCTGATACAATATTATTAGAATAGACACCTTTATCAGAATTAAACAGAGTACTTAATTGCGTTTTGCTTGTCGTAGTGCTCTTTAATCGAGAATTTTTTTTCATCAGTAAAGAGGATATTTCTGTGCCTTTCACCTGCGTATCGGGACGGAAGGCGTTTTGATCGATCCACTCTCTTCAACTGTAGGGATTGATTTAGGGCATGTCCTGTATATCGACGATAAGCGCCGAGCTACAGTTCTAGTCGAGTCCTAGCGGGAATCTTCATTTTTCGTGATAAGATTTTTTGTTTTAATGGGGTTTCGGCGAATTCTGGCTTTAACAACATTAACAGCCTTTATAGTTCTAAAAGCAAACGGTCGCCCCGAACTTTTGTGGTCTTCAACACAGGAAGTGTTGGTATATCTGCCGATAATATAGCAACATACGGCTGATACCAAGCTTTTTAAGTGTCTTGGATATGACCGACGGCTCCATACCCACTTTGTGCAAGGCAATCACTGCAATCCTATTTTCTTTAACACCCCATTCCATATTGTAATTTAATAATAAACACGAAATATTATGCTAAACGGCAAGAGATCGAAAGAACGAAGAAAAAAGTTTTTAACAATAAACGCGTCCGAAATTCAAAATATTTAAAGAGTTGAAAAAAAGAAAAGTTTCTATGTAACAGTATTTATGGCCAGACTAGGTATCTTGAGATATTTTATAGAACACGTTTGTTTTGCTCAGTTTCAGCGGTAACGTGTTCAGAGATCAACCCGCGGAGCTATAAACGTAAACTGTCTCGTAAATGGTTAATCTCTTCAGTGACTTAATATATCGTTAACTATTAACCTACTCAGCAGTTATGGCCCTAGACGTTCGTTACTACAAGCCACCACCGAATAAAAAATAGTACGTGAACAAGTATAATAAAATTCGTATCAACGTATAAAAAATGCTGAAAAACCGGGGCCACCCCTTAGTTTTTATTTGTTGTGTTTTTTACTACTACAACTCAAATGAGACTCACTCTGTGAGTCTTTTACTACTACAATTCAAATGATACAGCTCTCTGACAGACGGACCAACAGACAGACGGTAGATACACGGACATAGCGGAGATTTAGTTAATTACCTGTTTAATAACTTTTATTTTTATGATTCCTTACAAAGAGTTAAAGGTACCAACGGAACCTTGAAAATGAAAGTTGTTGTATGTGAAAGGTAATACTTATATCAAAAGGAAATGAAGTATTTTGCTTTACACATTATTTAAACTATCGACTAAAAAACTAGAAACCGGCCCCGGCTTCGCACGGGTGTTTCGATCGCTACCAAACTTCACAGGATGGGCAGGACTAATCTGAACATTCCCCAAAAATTTCATCAAATATGTCCAGCCTTACAGATTACAGGTCCATGCGGAACATACATCAACTTTTCAAATCAATTATCAACAATTTAGCTGTATTCGCTTAAAATATGTGTAATATATGAAATATTGGTTAGATACGAGTATATAATAATTTGTACTTCTATATTCGTTCATGAAGTATGACTTTTATTCAATGATAGCCCTAGTTAACAAGCATGTGTGAATAAGAGCATGTACGTATAAGGGCGTGAAGAAGAAAAAGTCACTAAACCAAGATCAGTAGCGCAAGTGTTTATAGGCCACGGTAACTGTTTATTATGTGGTAAGCCGTACGTTTGTTTGCCACTTTAGTGGTGTAACCGTGGTGGTGGCACGCAGGGATCAATTGACACAATTCTTTGTGTCAAAGACATCATTTTGTCTGAAGTTGAAGACATTCTGATTGACTGACTTTTGTCCAAGTCAAACCAATTTAGACACATGTCTGCACGTTCACCGCCACGAAATAACCATTTGCTTAACCTCCTCAATTCTAGAGCACGCTTCTTACCATCGCCAAGAGCATTCGAATTCTTGGTGTCGAGATTTCCAGCCAGTACAGTTACGAAATCACCGGGAGCAGAAGGTCAAGCTGATATCCAAGAAACTTAGTGTGCTCTATGAGTAAAGCAAACTTATGTTATAGTAGCCTCAAGTCAGACCGCACGTGGTGTACTGTAGTCACCTTTATGCGGGAACACTTGAATACCAGCTATTCTAAGGTCTAGCGATTCGGTTCAGAGACGAACCGTGATTGTCGACGATCCTGAGCTTACACACGGTATTGAGCCCTTAAGTTTATGGAGAGACTTTGGTTTCATTAGTTTGTTCCGCCGATTGTACTAAGGGTAGTGTCTCGAGAATTTAACGGATAAGATATTCAAGCTTCTTTTAACTGCCGCACCGCTAGCCGTCGCCGTGTCCGCAGGTAATTCATCCTTATGCACTAGAACCGTAATAGTTGCGTACTGTGCAGTACCAGAGAAGTTTACTTTTGAGAACAGTTGTGGAATGAATTCTCTACCGGAATTTACTGAAAGTTTACTCAGCCAGAGTTTCTTCGAAGAAGGCATGAAGAGATTTTTTTATATACGTCGGGTGTAAAGTTGTTATTGCCTATGAGCGCTTACAATTCATTAGGTCTCACTCGCGCGATGCCACGTCTGCGGATAACATAGCAACTCCTTAGGAGCTTACTAGTGACATCACTCACGCGTAGGAATACAATAACGGTGGCGCAGTGGTTCGTAACGCTACTTTGACAGCAACGCTCGTATGATCGATTCTCACACACGACAAAAAATTGTGTGCACCAACATGTCTGATTGTCTTGGCCTGTGTGTTTTAAGAGAGGTAGAGCTTACGGAAAGCCGTGGTCAAATAACGACTCCCTGAAGGGTTATTGTTTTCCTCAGAGTTAGTGAGGTCTCCAAAGTAAGCTTCTAAAGAGTAGCTGTGATAGCAGCAGAGATAGCATCGCGCGAGTGATACTTAATGTGTTGCAAGCGTTCTTAGGCTACGGTAACCGCTTTACATCAGGTGAACCGTATGCTTGTCTGCTTCCGATATTGCATAAAAAAAGTCATCTAAACTGTTCTATTTAAGCAACTGAATCTTTTTAATGTCTTTGACGGATGTTATAATAAACGTATATCGAATCATGGATCATTTGCGACGGTATTCAATCCGTTATAAATGGCCTGTCGCAGTTGACCCGCTTACCATGCTACAAACATAGCATCTATATTATTCGAAGCGCATTTACGACTGCATCGGTATGCCTTTGCGCTCCGTACGTATCCACACCGAACAACGAAACGTATAAACTGTTCCAGTTCCCTGTTATATTGTAGGTGTAAAATACTTTACTCTCAGGTACCATCTGATATGTGTAGGTCAATAATCTCATAGGGTAGGGTTATAATGATATTAAACGTTGAAATCATTTCCATATAGCTATGTGATTGATTCTTAAAACATTGACAAGCCCAGTGGCGTAGTGGTTAGCAAAGCTACTTTAACACCAAGGCTCGTGGGTTCGATGACCACACAGGACAAACATTTGCGTGTATGAACATATGAACATGTCTGTTTGTCTTGGTCTGGATGTTTTAAGTGAGGTAGGGCGCATCAAACTAGCCAATCTGGGGAAGTACCTCATCTCACAGAAAACCGAACAGAACATTGATGAGCTCGTTGGCGGGGTGGTTAGCAATGCTACTATAACACCAAGGCTCGTGTGTTTGAATCTCACATAGGACAAACATTTGTGTGTATGAACATGTCTGATTGTCTTGGTCTGTGTGTTTTAAGAGAGGTAGAGCTTACGAAAAACCGTGGTCAAATAACAACTCCCTAAAGGGTTATTGTTTTCCTTCGAGTTAGTGAGGTCATCAAAGTAAGCTTCTAAAGAGTAGATGTGATAGCAGCAGAGATAGCATCGCGCGAGTAATACTTCTTGTGTTGCATACGTTCATGGGCATACACATAACCGTTGTCATACATAAAACTTTCTTAATCAAGTAAGCATAAGCAACAGGCTGCCTGATGCTAATAAATAGACGCAGCCTTGTTTATAAGTCATTATTAGTTCCACTCATTCGTAGGAACACAAAACCCAGCAGACAGTTGCTATAGCGCTAGGTAGGTATTCTGAGATATCGAGACCTTTCCCCAGTATGGCTGCAATGATGCACCCTATCATTCTTAAACAGGTTAGGCGTTACAAGCACGGTAACTGATAGTCAGGCCTAATAGTCAAGCATCTTTGCCCTCCTTTAAAGTTGTATCCTAAAAATAACTGT
Source organism: Pyralis farinalis (assembly GCA_947507595.1). NCBI lineage: Eukaryota > Metazoa > Arthropoda > Insecta > Lepidoptera > Pyralidae > Pyralis > Pyralis farinalis. The sequence continues at coordinate 19,098,766 of OX382259.1, read as the reverse complement.
GTGTAACACCCAAAGGCAGTCACCGCCAAGTCAAATTTAAACAACACACTCAATGAGTTTACAACATGATTACAAAGTTTCGATGTACGCTGAAGTCGATATGCGTAGCTGTCGACGAGGTGTGTACGGTGTGTACCTCGCTCGAATGGGCCAATATCGTTACGTCGAGGCGTAACGCGATCTTTATTACGATCGGTACAAGTTTCACGTTACTCAAAAGAAACACGGAAATTTTACTCGGGGAGTTTTCGACGATCGAATTTCAGACACGCATTGATAGTATTTCGCCTTATCTGCGTGGGATGGAAAGGTTGTATACATGTTGTTATGAGTTGTTGTTGTAAAAACTTTGTTATACCATAAGGAACATTTACAATATGTAGATTACAAACCAATAAATCTCATGATGCGCATGAAGGCGCCCTGCGGTCTTAAAACGTTGTGTTTTAACGCTTAAATATCTCAACAATTTGAGTCTACTGATCAAAATTAGCACATTTTTACCGATAAGTTTTAGCCGCTAAGTGCCGCCATGTTGATCAGTGAACTAGCCAATAAGAGATGCGTGTTCAACTTAACCTCCCGATCCATAGTGGTGAATTGAGTTACTATGCATAATCGGTCCCATTGGTTCCCCATAGGTCATTTCCTTCATGATGTAGATACAGGAGAAAAAGTTAAATATTTGTTGTTATAAGTTGTAGTTGTAAAACCTTTATTGTATATAAGGAACATTATACTATGTTATATTATGTCGTGAAGATATACATAGATAGACATTATCTTGATACATGATTTGGGTATGTATATATATATATATCCCATTTGGCAATCTGTTTCTTTTGTACAACGCCGGGGGCATGCGGCCCACCGCCACATATAAAGTGGTTACAGTAGGATAAGAAGGCTTGTAATATAAGGAGTATCGATAGCGCGGTGGTGCCCCTGCTGCTTCACACAGCTACTCAGGACAGACTAGAGGGACTTGCCAAATATTTTTGGATTTTGCATTTGTTGGCTAAGGTTTAGATATTTTAAAGGGCTCGTTAACTATAACAGCTTTTGTTTAATGCGTGTATAGCGGAAAATAAAAACATTAAAAGTCTGTTTAAATTCATGTATAATAGATACATAGTCACATTTCTAATATGTCATGATATATATATATATATACGTTGCTTAACTGTTAAGAAAATATATTCCATGTACAACTCGACCCTGTATTAGGTTCTAGCCCTACATCGCCAGAGCCTCGTTTGCTAATTGACAGGGTTCGCAACGTGTAGGTGAGGTCAGAATTAACACAAGAGGATAGCGAGCCCCATAGATCCTTACACTTCAAAACATATTATATGTTTTGGAGTTCTGGTTATTGTATGTTTCGGTAACTGGGCGAGCGAGCTTCGCGTGGTGTTTTTATATTTTTTTGTATACAGGCGCATTTTTTCAGGAAATTCACTTATACAGAATAACTTAAAAATCAAGGTCTTATCTAAATACAAAGTTCGATCCAAATTGTTTGAGACGGTTCTGAGATACACGAAATATATTAATTTATACATTGATTGAGGTAACAAGATACAATATTGAGTTTGGGTGACTATTCTTACTTAAAAGGAGCCCCCAGCCATAAGTTTTGTAATTACCTAAAAGATATCGAATAATCATTTTTCAGTACCACATTACGACCACGTATATACCATTAATTTTATACGGTTCTGTTTCATACAGACGTTTCTATTAAAAGTAAAGACACTTATCTAACCAATTTACATTGAAAACGCATTGCATCGTTCACGGTGAGATAAATAAGTGCTTACAGAGAAATATAGACTAGCGTATTTTTCTGAATCATTTTAAAGTAGAAATGTTCGAAGCTAAGCGGCCCCGTGCCTGTCGTGTATATTTCTGCATTTCGTGTAAGGTTATTTCGTATGCATAAAACTGGTCCGGCCATAAGTTCTGTAACAAATGAACATGCTTTTATTTATTATGAAGTAGCTCGTCAATTTCAATCAATTAAGATTACATTCTTAATTGATTGAAATTGACGAGCTCGGTGGCGCAGTGGTGAAACGCGCTGTTACGCTACTTTGACACCGACGCTCGTGGGTTCGATTCCCACACAGTACAAACATTTGTGTGCATGAACATGTCTGTTTGTCTTGGTCTGGGTATTTTCTATGTATAATAAGTATGTATTTACAAAAAAAAAAATGTTTACGTATGTTTATCAGTTTTCTAGTACCCATAACACAAGCTTCGCTTACTTTGGGGCTAGATGGCGCTGTGTAATTTGCCTGACAATATTTATTTATTTAATCAAACTTATATGTACATATTTATGGAAGTCTCAGGAAAAAATAGTGTGTGTGTCAGCTCCGATGCACGGAGTATACTCCTTTCGTACGATAATTATGATATATCGAATAGAATAAGAGGGCAAATGAACGCATCTTCTAAAGTAATAAGAATAAAATTTATATTATTCATAAATGTGAACTATAATAGGTTTAGAAGAATCCGAAAAACACGTGAATGCGGTTCAATTAACGTGTTGTTCGAATTTGCTTCATTACCACTCGAATCAATTTTTTTCATATTTTCCAATGTTTTTTGAATTTTTAGGGTTCCGTACCCAAAGGGAACGGAACCCTATTACTGAGGCTCCGCTGTCCGTCCGTCCGTCTGTCACCAGGCTGTATCTCATGAACCGTGATAGTTAGACAGTTGAAATTTTCACAGATGATGTATTCCTGTTGCCGCTATAACTACAAATACTAAAAAATATAATAATATAAATATTTAAGGGGGCTCCCATACAACAAACGTGATTTTTTTTGCATTTTTAGGGTTCCGTACCCAAAGGGTAAAACGGAACCCTATTACTGAGGCTCCGCTGTCCGTCCGTCCGTCCGTCCGTCTGTCACCAGGCTGTATCTCATGAACCGTGATAGTTAGACAGTTGAAATTTTCACAGATGATGTATTTCTGTTGCCGCTATAACAACAAATACTAAAAAATAGAATAAAATAAATAGTTAAGGGGGCTCCCATACAACAAACGTGATTTTTTCGCCGTTTTTATAAATAATGGTACGGAACCCTTCGTGCGCGAGTCCGACTCGCACTTGGCCGATTTTTTATAGATACTCGTAATAGTACGGAACCCTTAGTGCGCGAGTCCCACTCGCACTTGGCCGATTTTTAACTTTAATCACTTGTTGAGTAGTATACAGTAGATAATAGTGCTTAAAATAAATTATACCACCATTCGTAATACGCACACACACGTACAACTCTCGGTCCCTGTTATAAATCCTGTATAATGCTTTCTATCTCATTTTGATGAGCTCGGTGGCGCAGTCGTGAATGACGCGACTTTAACATTAATGCTCGTGGGTTTGATTCCCACACATGACAAACAGTTGCGTGCATGAACATATGAACATGTCTGTTTGTCTTGGTCTGGATGTTTTAAGAGAGGTAGGGCGCATCAAACTAGCCAATCTGGGGAAGTACCTCATCTCACAGAAAACCGTAGCCAAATAACAACTCGCTAGAGGGTTGATGTGTTCCTGCGTGTGAGTGAGATATCCAGTGAGCTCCTAAGGAGTTGCTGTGTTAGCAGCAGAGAAGGCGTCGCGCGAGTGATACTTGATGTAGGTGTTGCAAGCGTTCATAGGCTACGCTTTACATCAGGTGGGCTGTATGCTTGTATGTTTCCCGATGTTGTATACAAAAAAAAGGTTAACGACGACATCTACGTCTATGGACTGGGGAAGTGCCGCTACCTCGCAGAAAACAGCAGGCCAACAATAATTTCTGGAGGGTTGTTATGACTTTGCGAGGGAGTAAGGTCGCCACGGGGCGACTCTTCGTGTTACTGTGTTACTTCTGACAAATCGCTAAATGATCCCGCTTCCATTTTCCATAATTCTTCGGACTCTATATGCATAGTGCTGGATACAAGCTTTCCTTAAAAAAATCTAATATAGTTTCTACTTTCAGCATCCTACTATAGCTGCTCGTTTGAGATATGACCAGCCTCTTACCACTCAGCATTGGCATAGTCACATTGTGAGCCATGTGGATATCTTTGTTTTTCCTTCTAATTTCTTCGTTCCGAATTTGATGCATCAGAGAAAACCTCTGTCCGTCTCTTCATATAGGCATATACATTTTTAATTAAGGTTGACTACTTAAATATTTAATTTATGCTTAAATAATTAAGGGAGCCCCAACGGAAAAACGTATATTGCTTCATTACTCAGCAAATTGTTGTTATACAAATTGTTTATTTATTCAACAAAAAATTTGGTTGCCGAGCTTACAGTGTTTTACCGTGTTTTCCATAATGGGCTCAACAAACTAGTAAAGTACCAGAGCTAAGTATACGTCATGCTTCAAATATTTCCTCTGTGTATATCATATATCAGCTCGTAGCTGTACTAATTATACGAAAAACAATACAATTATTAATACATCAAAAACACATTGCCAAACAATTTGTAAAGTTTGTCAAATGCATTGACAAACTTTTGCTATAATATTTAGAGCTTTTGTTACAAAACATGTTTATGCGAAATAAATAGTTATAATTAAATAATGCTCATGCAACAGCTGGGTTCTTTCAGACTATGTCATCGCGTCAGCATCGCGTCATAGTGCTCGAGCTTGACTTGTTTATATACTCGTAGTTTTATTCAACGGAAACACAGAATCTGCGACAACGGGCTAGTGATAGTCGTTCATAATGTTTAAAGATACTATCATTAAACACAGAACAAGTTTCATGAGCACATTTTCGTTGATCGTTCTAAAACTCTTGGATTACTTCTCAGCCCTCTCTGAATGCTAAATTTTAAAACATAGCTACTCATAGCTACATAGCTACAAATGACGCCTTGATGCTGAGATACTGTTACAGTCAACAAGCGATACAAGTAATCGCCAATGATATTAGTGTGAAAGTGGCTTAATAATCGTTAGTGATTCGAATTAATATTTTTATTAAACAGATGTGGGGTAAAATTCAATTAATAAGGAACATCCCGACAAACACAAACAAAAAAAAAATCTCATCCAAGTAACAATTTCCTGGAGAGTTGTTGTATTTATGTGAGTGAGGAATGTCACTGGCTAGATGGTGAGAATTAAACAATTTTTCGGTCGCAGGAAGACCACGGACGCTGCAAAGCGTTTGAAACGTCAGGTTCAACAAAATAAATAAAATACGCGATACTTCCGTTAAAAATTGTTTAATTCAATGTGTAACAATCGCGAAAACCTAAGACAATACTAGATGGTGAGAACTTGCAGCATGTACAGCGGGTATCCCCGCGCCGGGACAATTCGTGCATTGCAAGCGATCATAGGTAACTATTAAACATCTGGCGGGTCAAATATTTTAATGCCACTTATGTAACATTTAACATAACTATCAAATAGTTAATAATATTGACATGGTTACATAGAAAAGTTTCAGGCAGCAAAATGACAAAAACGTTGTATTTGTTACGGACATGTAGCGCCTTAAATAGACAATTAAGAATAAGAAAACAGCTCAAACAACAAGTCAGAGATCCTCTCAACATAACATAGTTTTCTTACAAAAACTATTTGATATTCAAACAATCTCGTTTGCTATTTTACTACATGTACATGATTTCCATGATAGAGCAAACATATCTCCGGTAAGTGGTTTACTATGCCTTCCGATAACACCTCAATATCCTTATAGATGTAGGTATTCCGGTGCTCCAAAGTGGGGTGAAGTGCCTTCGTGTATAGATTCCTTCAAAGTTTCGTATCGCTGCGGTATTGCACGGAACTTATATTATGATGATACTCTAATTCAAGCAGATGCTGAACACTTTGAGGCACGTGTATGTCGTAAGTAATCGGTAAATAAATTTGTAATGAACAACTCAACATTTTAGGCGCAAAATAACGGAAATATTAGAAATCTGCGATTAATATGTTTAGTGCTTTTTACGAATAAAAATCAGTCTTGTTGCGCATTCCTATTTCCTATTATTTTAAACGAGTAATTCTATAATTGTATATTTATATATGTATTCCGTGTTCATAATTGTATATTTATATATACGGACCGTACCACCACCTGCCATCCACTGTTGTATAAAAAAAATAATGGTCCTGTATTAAACAGCGTAGCTATATGTTCTGCGTTGTTTAATCTCTACGATTGTAAGGGCTGCAAATACTGAATATTGACTGTAAGGAAAAAGGCTTCTTACGAGGTCTTTGTCAATAAATTGAATATTTTACTGCGGCGGGTGTCGGCACGGCGGCGGTTACAGTGGAGGTTGAATTTATGACCCTGCGGGTCGCTCGGTAACGGAATAACGCGTTCAAAATTGTTTACGAGCGCTGTTGAATTAGCGCGGTGCCCGCTACTGGAAACAAATGTGCATTGGTAGCGATATGATCACTTCAACGTACACCCATCATTTAGTCTTTCGATACTCATAAAAGCCTACTTACATTGAATGTGTATTATTATTATTCTTTATTGCACATAAATATACAAAATATTCTTTGTTCTAAGTTTTGTGTACAAAGGTGAGCTTATCTCTTTAAGAGATTTCTTCCAGCCAACCCCAATGAATGTGAAAACATTGTATAGGGCCGTAAACAAAATATATGTGCCAACAAGCATCAATAAAAACAGTTACACTATGATACAGTTAAACTACTTCTGTAAAAATACATTTAACATATACATACATATACACGCATACATACACATACATATATACACATAAACACAGACCTATATATATATACAAATATACATCAATATAACCACATTATATATATTATCTTTCACTAGAAAATAGTGTCTTCTGCGGGGTAGGCAGAGGGAACCGAGCGCCATAAGACGCGGTCTTTACATACTTCACTCGCTTCTGTGACATTCATAGCTCTTTTCATGCACGCTCGCCGGTTCCTGGGGCTCCTGACATCACCTTCAGATAAAACACGACCAATTTGGTCATGGTAGGTTAGGCTCGGTCTTCCTCGGCTCCTACATCCTTTGTATTTTGTAAAAGCGTTAAACTCAATTCTGTTACTAGTATTGGATAAAAAGTTTTTATATTTAGGGCGTAGTACTTTGAAATGTTTTTCCTGCTGCTCTAATTCAAGTTAGGGTTATTGGAAATTGTTTTAACCGTTCTATTTTCTTCCTTCAGATTTAATAAATTGTCAGGTCTGGAAGTTTTACTATATACCTATAATTAATATTTAGTTTTCTGCTTGGGTATGAAATTGATTAACTTTAGTGTTTTTAAAAACTAAATTCCCAAAACCCATAAAAAGTAGAATTTTCAGAAACAGACAAACATAACTAAATTTCTAATCAAAAATAATTGTATTGTACGTCGTAGACAATTAGATGAACTAAAAATGCTAAGACTTCTTTTTTAAGTTTAGGTTTAATACATATCCATGGCTAATTGATAGAAACTGTACTTTCTATATGGCAAGCGTTCATAGGTAACCACTTTACGTAAGGGGGACAGTATGCTTGTGTACCTCCCGATCTGGTAAGATAGAAAAGAATGTCCATGGTGCAGTAAGTATAATATTAATTTATTCGCAAACAAACTATTTATGAGTATTTATATAGAAGATTGTTTGTTGTCTGTATCGAGAAACTTGGGTATTAAGCTATAGTTCTTAGCAGAGCACTACCACTGGCGGCCAAAGCCAGTTTCGAGCCAAAGTCCTGCGGATTCCGGGACGAAACTCATGCATTCGTATTGCAGACTTTATCGCTAAGCTGGTATGTAATAGTATATGTGTATATCTAAATTTGATGTGACATTTTGAGATGCAATACCCAGACAGTTTCAAAATTTTCGTCTTTACCCAACAGCTGAATATCTAATATATAATATATAAATAAAAAAAAGAATAAATATGAAAATCGAGATTTTTAAATTCTACGTCTTTCTATCAATATGATTCTTTTCAGCTTGTCTAAAGAATAATATAATAAGAATACATCATCGGTACGGTTCCATTTTAAGGGTTTGCGCTTAGTAGCTTAGTTTAGACTCTGTTTCAGTTATTTATGAAGAGAGGTAGGGCGCATCAAAGCAGCCCGTCTGGGGAAGTACCTCAACCTCACAGAAAATCACACCCAATTGACAACTCCCTAGAATATTGTTGTGTACCTGCGTGGGAGTGAGGTCACCAGTAAGCTCCTAAGGAGTTGCTGTGCTAGCAGCAGAGGTGGCATCGCGCGAGTGATACTTAATGTATTGCAAGGTATAGGCTACGGTAACCCTTTTACATCAGGTAGGCCGCATGCCTCCCGACGTTGTATAAAAAAAGTGAGACTACGCTTTGCCCAACTAAATTAGTGGCTACTAAAGTTCTGTTGATATTGGACTTTGAAATGTCATAAAGGTAATGATGATTGACGAATTGCAATAATTCCAAAACGCAATAATAATAAACATTTTATACTATTTATCTACTAGGAATGAGGTGAATCATCGATGTCTCCTTTAAAAACATCTAGCATTTCAATATCTAACAATCATCACTTTCTATCTTCAGGTATCAAATAAGCCATATTATGCTACATCCTAGTACCTATGTTCAGCTGAATTCTCAAATGAAATCCACGGCACGTAGCTCAAGTAACAGTCTGAGCCCGTAGGAAGAAATCCTCTTAAAGAGCACATGTATATTTTAAAATACAATGCTGTATATGGGCAAGTGTATAACCGTTTCTAATATTTAGATATGTCGAGGAGACGAAGTCGCGGCTAGCAGTTAGTATTAGAAAGAAATTTAATAGAAATATAATTGTTCTGTTATTACAATCATAATACAATATTATTTTTCCTATTTATTTCTTTTAACTTTTCTCGAAAGACTCGCCCTAAATTACCGATTACTGTTTATTCTACAAAGTCTTTCTACAGGTTTAAATTTGAATTTGCCAATTTAGACATGATCTATTGAATCTTAGTCTATGGTTTTTATTTTCTGATTACTATTACAGTTTCGAAATTATACGTGGGCTCTAACCAGAAGTTTTTGCTCAATCTGTATTACGCTCCGTTAGTCAGTGGCTGTACGATTTATATAAAATTGGATTTCACCCTCATTCTCCTTTCAATCACCTTTCCATAAGGCACATCAAAAATACTCAAAGTGTAAGATGTTTGGAAATGATTCAGGACATGTGTTAAACAATTATCTTTAATTGTACCATTTGATATCACTATATGTACCACTCACATTTATCTATTGTAATATAAATTTATGAAAAATAATATTTGGAAAAAGACCTATATTGGCAAGTTTCTTTTGGCATTTCTTCTTCGCCAATGGTCATTTTCGAAATGCTAGATTAAAAAAGCAGACCGGACGTAAGTAGCATCTAGTTTGATCATCTCAGCTGTGATCAGATCAATTCTCGCTGACTTTCTATTTTTCAAGCTTCGTATCGACCATTCGATCTCATCCATAGTTTTACCTTTATCGCACGTCGTCAACGTGGAGTGAGCATCATCAGACTCACTCGCATTACCAGAGTACGAGGCATAGTCATACATTTCTTCAAAATATTCACTCCACCGTTCTAACACTTCCTGAGTGTTAGCAAGAATAATACCAGCTTTAGGCTTTATCTTGTCCATTCTGGACGCCGATAAACCACTCCGAGACTTCTTTACCTCTTTCCAAAAGAGTTTGGTATTCGCCTCGAAGTTTTTTCTTCCCTTTCACTAAAGCCTTGGTTTCATTCTTGCATAGACGGTGCATTTCTTTCTTCTTCTCTCTCATATTTTTATTTAAGGGCAAAGATGATACATAATCTAGCCACGCTTTTGTCTTTCTTACTTCGGAGGATACAATTTCCGCATCTTATTTCAATGTTTTATGCCTCTTTGCGCATCCACATGCTTCTTTTGCACTATCCACCATACTTTCTTTCAAAACTTTACAACCATCATCCACATCTGAGTCGGAAAGGCTTGCAAATGCAAGTCTTTCGCTTACCAGATGTACATATATGTTCTCCTTACAGTTTCATCTTCCAATTTTTCGTTCCTTATCCTTTCATGTTCTCCGAAAGGGATACGCACTCGCCTCCACTTCTTGAAAAGTTCCACAAACCGGCTTACTATCAGGATGGAGGACTATGGGATGTCTAAAGGCTTTTGTATCCATTATAGTAGTACCGAGACGTCTATTTAATAAAATCAAATCAATCACACTTTTTTGGTCATTCCGTCTCCATGTATACGTATGAATATCCTTATGATGAAATAAAGTATTCGACACGAGGAAGTTTCGTTCCATACATAAATTGAGAATTGGCTTACCTATTTCGTTCACTCTCTTATCTCAGTAGGGATCAAGAAACATAATCACTCTTTCATTCCCTTCAACTAAATCCAGAACATCCCTCACAGACTCCCAAAACTTCTCTAGTTCTTGAGCACACGCTGATCGCTGAGCTTACGAGAGCGTATGCTGCAACCAGAAATACTCGCGTGATGCCCAGTTTTATACGAACCCAGTGAAGTCTAGCCCCTACCAAACAGTAATCTGTTATCCCATTGGCTAAGCAAGAGGAGAGTAAGACACCTACAGCAGCACTGGCATGATCGCCCGGTCTACCCCAGACCATAGAGCCATCATTCCATCGAGCATATCGTCGGTGTCGCTCCCCTTGCGCTTAGTCTCTGTCACACACAAAGCATTTAAACGTCTCTCCTTCATTACGTCTATAAGCCTATGCAACACTTGGCTCTCATCGACTCACCGGAATTGGCGCTGCGTAGTGGCGGCCCCCACCGCCGCATGCAGCTACATTCGCACAGACGGGGGCGGATCGGTGCGCATCGCCTCCGGGGGACGTCTTAATTCGCACATCGATCAATGCGCTCTTGGTCCAAAATTGCAATCTGATTGATTGGCAGTTGTTGCGAACGAGCACGTTTTTGGCAGATCTGGACGCTAAACTCAAATGATTTTCTTTATTGTTTTTGTTTAGTAGCTGTTGACAAGTTTCAGTGCAATCAATAAAAAAATGGAATAGGTAGAAAAAAAAGAAACATGCCAATATTTTCCTCAAATTTTCAATAATGATAGAATTTAGACCATTGAGGCGAACACTAGCATAATTATGTTAGTACATGGAGTAGTTCATGGTATAATATAATAGGGCTTAAAGTGTGGAATTGTCGTTTTATAGTATATATCATGTTATGGAAGAACAAAAGAGAACTTTATGTATGTACGGAACCCTCATTGGCGAATCCAATTTGCACCTGACCACTTTTGATTATATATTGCAAACTTCGAGTTAGGACCATTGAGTATATATTTGACTACGGTTGCCTCATTGAAATTCGGACACCTTCACATTTACTGGTCAATACATCCATATATCTCTTTCTCTACAGCGGAGAGATTTGATTTGGTTATAGATTTCAATTTCCCCAAAGTGTGGCATATTTGGTTACGCTAAATGTAAATCGAACCACGGAACATAAATCAGGGTGGAATACTAAATGTACAGTCGCTAGAGCAGAACGTGGTGCTGCATGCGGCGCCACATTTAGAGCAATGGTTAGTATTTCAACTGTATTCATGACTCTTTACAAAAGTTAAAACATTTAAGTCTTTGACTTCATTACATATGTGTATGTATATCTTTACGTCAGGTCCCTTGCTGAGAAATCGAGAGCCATAAGACGCGGTCCTTACACACCTCACTAGCTTCCATATAACATAAGATTCATAGCTCTTTTCATTGACATTCGCAGGTTCCTAAATAAATAAATAGATGTTCACTCTTTGGTAAACTTAACGCTCATAATAAAGACCATAAATATCGATACGAAAAACGGAAATTTACAGACACCTGCATCAAATTCCATAAAGCTCGAGCACTTACCTAGTTTTTTTCTATATAAAAAAAACTTCGAATGACATATTGACATTAGAATACCCACACAAACCTTTATTAAAAGTAGTATGACCGTCAAGAAGTCTTTCCACGTAACTTTAACGTTTTTTAGACACTGTGCCCCTTTATAGCAGTTACGCTCCTAGTGAGCTTCGGCATGGAGGGACCGTACAACAAAACCCCTATTATATTAACTGTTATTTCTTTTATTTATATCATTACACATTAATAACGTGGACAAAGCGTTTCTATACGTATAAGTAATATGTACAGGGTCGAAAGGATTAGGAAAGGGCAGAAAATATTGTGGGACATATAACGCCTTTATTGACAAAATACAAAACACTCTGTGGTTTAGAAATGCTCAATGTATTAGGCCCATTATTGCATTAATTTCGAAGATATTAAAAATCTTCTAAAAAATCACATTTACATAGAATCTGCGTTAGTTAATACATAAAATTACATAGAAATATTTTTGAAATGAAACTATTTTAAACGGACTATGAGTGGGGAAAAAAGTATTGGCGTAACGATTTTTGTAACGAAATGATTACGCTGCGCCGTTACGTCATGTGAAGAATATATGAGGGTGTATATGTGTTTCATGACTATAGCTAGATTAGTCAACATATAGTTTAGAGTTAAACTAATGATATTTTTATTGTCGCTGTGCATATTTCTCCCAATCAAAAACTATATAAAACTATTCGATCCTCCGTCATTGAGTATTACCTTGTTCTTTTTATCCCCGATGGGAAAGGCAAAGGGATCTAGCCCATACAGCCAAGTCTTCAGTTTAGAACCATTTGAAAATCTTAATTCTATGTTCCAGCTTCAGGAACTGTGTTCAAAAAATATTTGGGAAGGGTACCTAGACCGAATCAACCCAATTTAAATACCACCCGTAAAAGGATAGTTATTTTTACAAGGTTTTCTTGATGAACTTATTCATGTCTCCCAAAAAGTGCATAAATGTGTTATATTTGAGTTTTTTCATTACTGTATAATTTCACTAGCACTTATGTTACAAAATACTATCAAAATTGTCACACAAAACTAATTTTATACTGAATTGTAAAAATTTCACGTAAAACAACTATGTCACTCGTCAAAAGCGCGCGAAGAATTCGAATATTACCTTATACAACAGATGTTGCCTTACTCCATTATAAACATAAATTGAATTTCATAAAAGTACCGATAATCTACAGAAGTTCTTCCGTGTGTAAATGTTAATACACGCAGACTTTTTTTAAATAATAACATGCATACATGCATTAAGCAAGAAGTAACATATGTATCCATGTACATTATTAAACATATTCAATTTCAATAAATAAAAGAATAACACAAAGAGGTGTCACGAAATGTATACATTAAACACACACCTATGATTTTGCTGCCAAAATAATAATTAAGGCGAATCATATAAGACACACATAAAATGGTATTTTAGACAATAATCCGAGGAATGTAATCAAAAGTAGATTGTCAATCTGCATGAATAATCGTAGCGAACATAAAAATAACGCATGATCACATTTTCTGAGTCAAACCATCTGATTTTCATTTTGACTATGAGGAAATAACATGTTAGTTACTTGGATTATTACTAAATTCATTACTCAATATTTTCTCTCAGTCTATTTTTACTTTGGCTCTATTTTAAAGTACTTATATAGGTCCTGGATACCTCATTTCCTCATTCGTACCGCAGAAATCAATGATAATACCATAAAATTATATAATTAGTATCCCGTTGGTGAATTGGTACAATAAATTCAATATGTAAATACAACAGCAAATGTCATTGTTGTTTTAAACGAGTTCCTTAAGCAAGAAGAATAACCATTTGAACATTTTATTAAATATCGCACCGATAATAAGTATTATATTATCAATTGTAGTTCATAATACAGTACCATTATTATGAAGGAATACTAAAAAAAATACTTATTACGAATTTTTCTACACAAAGTTTACCATAGAGTTACGCACTAAATTCATGTACGAAATAAGTAATTTACGTATTTAGAAAGAAGAATAACAAATGATGTATGTACGAGTATATGTATATCTTTACGCCAGGTCCCTTACGGGGTAGGCAGAGAGAACCGAGCGCCATAAGACGCAGTCCTTACATACTTCACTTAATTCTGTGACGTTCATAGCTCTTTTCATGCACTCTCGCCGGTTCCTGGGGCTCCTGACATCACCTTCTGATAAAACATGACCAATTTGGTCATGGTAGGTAAGTCTCGGTCTTCCTCGGATCCTACATCCTCCATTTTTGCATTGTATATCTGTTTCGTTCTTCTTTCGTGATGATGACAAATGATGATATTTCAATATATAAATACAAATTTTATATTGCATTCTGTTTTATTTTATATTGTGAAATATAAAATTAAACAATTTATGTAACTAAAATAAATATATAAATCACATATAATCAGTTAAAATCCTGCCATAGTCATCAAACTGTTACGTCCACGTAACAGTTTGATATAATAAAAATAGCGCTAACATAAAATGGCACATTCGATTTCTTATATGTGGGAAAATTAGTTTATTAACTGAAGTTAATATACTGGATAATAAACGTAATGCAATTACAAACATCCTTGAGCTGTTCCGAAGCCAATTGTAACAATAAAAAAACTTTCTTTAATGACTGCGAGACGTAGTCTATCTAAAAAAAAAAAATATTTCCTTGCATGCTTTTAAGAATATACTATACATGCTTCGTTTTTAATGGCAATTGCCTAATTCATATTATGATTCTCGCCTGCTGCCTGCTACTTCATACTTCAAACACTACTCGTATATTTGCCTATGTTTCCAGCCCCGGAAATAACGTATTGTATACTATTACGGGGGAGGGGAAATATATATAATTATATTACATTTCCCTTTGAAAAAATTTTGTACGAGGAAACTGTGGTATTTTTTTTCACCTTAACAACTATGTAACGCAAATTAATATTTACAAACCACATTTAAAAAATCGGCCAAGTGCGAGTGGGACTCGCGCACTAAGGGTTCCGTACCATTATCTATAAAAAAGGCAAAAAAATAACGTTTGGTGTATGGGAGCCCCCTTAAATATTTATTTTATTCTATTTTTTAGTATTTGTTGTTATAGCGGCAACAGAAATACATCATCTGTAAAAATTTCAACTGTCTAACTATCACGGTTCATGAGATACAGCCTGGTGACAGACGGACGGACGGACAGCTGAGCCTCAGTAATAGGGTTCCGTTTTACCCTTTGGGTACGGAACCCTAAAAAGTTAATTACCTAAAAGTTGGACATCAATTTTCCTGTTTTTTGTAACGGTAGCGTGATACCTAATAATATAAGTTACATAGCTGTAGCCGTGATTAAGTAGGTGACGTGAGACGCGCGGTCGTTTGGACAAGTGACAATGCATATTGCCTACTACGTCAGTCTTGACGAAATTTATGACTACGAAATGAGGTGCCGACATACACCGGCGGGGTCTTAATTAACCTTTGAGAGATGGATGGACCCTCTGACTCCAGAGTACGTATCATTTGAAGATAGTGGTCTAGACGAGAGGCTTACAAACGGTAGAGTGCCTAGACGGCTGTTTCTCACCAATAACTCTCGAAAGAGGCTGTTCAGCGTCCTATTGTGTCGTCAGACCCAATTTTTATACACTTAGTGAATCATATTCTTCTAGTTTTTTACGACGCGATTTATCTATAACATAATTTATTAGTTTATATGTTTTATATTTCATTTCACATGTTTCCGTATAATATTATGAGTAAATATTGAATTCGAACAAAATATACATAAAGATCCTTGTAAAATTCGTCTAAAAATTTAATTCCATGTAATTATATTATTATAAGGATCAACCATCTTACGCAGAGTGATTTTTACTATGGCCTTTTATGTTCCAAAAACCTGCTTTTCTTACCTGCTTGATTGAAAGGCAGGTTTTAGGAATAGTTAGTTTTGATAATTTCAGAGTTGGCCCTGTAGTAAGTTGCTTAACTTAGTTGACGTCAACCCTAAAGAGGTTACCTACTGCTTAAAACGCATTATGAAGATACAATTTTCCTAAAAAAATATAAATTTCAAATGTAGCAGTCTGTTAAATATAAAATAAATACTAGCTATACATTATATTGTATAGAAGCTGATGGAGCTTTATTCTGGTTGAGCTCAAAAGATGCTCAGGATTTATTTCATTTGTATTCGAGTCGGCGAAGTGGGACATCTGGTATTTACGAAGGCCCCCGACTCCCAGAGAGAATTTAACGCAGTCTTTGAGATAGTGGTAAATCACGTGCGATCCATTTCGTATGTTTATAAATATTCGTATTAGTCATATGTGAATACTTTGTATTATTAAATAAGAGTTTTGAAGTAGTGCTGTCACAAGTGTGCACAAGTTACTATAGACATATATAGTAATACAAATGCTCACCGCACAATTGGCGCTATTGATGGCAAGTAATCCAGTGTCTGTCTCTGTCGGCGCCTACTTAATAACATAGGCTCTGCCAAAGGCGCACAAACAAACCCAGTTATTAAATATAGCGTATTTAAGGGTACTAATGTACGAGTGTCCGGAGACTAACGCAAACAGAACTCACACCCGCTCTGAAACCAAGTGACCCCATTGCACAGACAATAGGGATACTTGTGCAGATGCTACGGGATATAGACCAGGTTAAGAATATGGACGGTGGCTACCCAATCTCGAGTGATTGGGTGCCCATAGTTACGAACCCCTCATAGATAAGGAACTGCATGTGATGTATTGATGGAGTAGTTAGCAATGCTATTTTAATACTAAGGCTCGTGGGTACGATTCCCATACAGGAAAAACATTTCTATGCGTGAACATATCTTGGTCTGGGTATTTTTAAGAGAAACCCGACTGGAGAAGTACCTCCTCATACAAGCATACATCCCACCTCATGTAAATTACTGTACTTTAACCTATGAACGCTTGTAATACAGGATGCAGGATACTCACGCGTTACCACCCCTGCTGTTAATATAACTTCTCCTTAGTAAACTCCTAAGAACCCTTGGGAGCTTACTTGTAACCTCACTCAACATACACACTGATATCATCCAGGTACTTGATTACGATCTTCTGTGAGGTGGAAACATATTTTATAATTGAATTACCCATTGAAAGTTAAACGCTACATTTAAATCACAAAATGTTTTCGGTTAATAATATCCTTAGTTTTATTAATACATATCGTCATCGATATGTATTAATGAAACTAAACGATTGACTAAACGATGACGATGAAAAAATTTAGAAATTAAAAATTAGAAACAAGTTTATAATACAACGTCCTATTTCACAAACATACATTTTTAAAAATAAATTAGTATAAGGTAGTTTAAAAAAAATATATAATTGCAAGTTATTATAAAGTATTCCCTAAAACAGGCTACGTAAATAATTCTCTCAGAAATGTTAATGGATTCCCATAAATTCAAATGAAATATTTTTAGTCTCTAATGAGAGTTCGTTGCACATTTGTTACTGTTCTCGGACACCTGATTCACTTAGTTTTTGTACCGGAGTAAGAGGCACTTTTGCTCTAAATAGCACCATTGACGGAAGCCGGGCGAGGGCGGGCGGCGGGCGGGCGGGCAGGTCGAGCTAAATATAGACGACCGTCATAGTGGGACAAGGCCATGCTTCCGTGGCGCCTTAACCCGGCTACGCAGGTACGAACATCCCTGTGATTAATCTGTGCGTATTTGCGACTCCAGTCAAGTATCGGCTTACGCACTTAGCACAAATCCGAGTGGCCCTTCACGGGCCCTGTTTGGAATGGAAGTTATGATATGAAGGTAAATATAACGTTAATTAGACATTAATATCAAGGCTCGTGAGTTCGAGTTCCACACAGGACAAACATTTGTGTGCATGAGCCTGTCTGTTTGCCTTGATTTAGGTGTTTTTAAAACAGGTAGGGTGCATTAAAGTACTCGTAGCAGAATTACCTACACATCATAAAAAACCGTAGCCAGCGATAACTCGCTGTATAAAGTCAGTACTTCACCTGCACGTGGTGCTTATGTATATATATGCATATATAATATATATATGCCTTTAAGGGCGGTGCCCTGCCAAGGAGAACCTCTGTCACCAGAGCCACAATTGTTAATAATTATATACTAGTATATATGTTATAACTAATAAATTTGTGGCGTAAGGCTTGCAGACCGTATTCGCAATGATGATGTTAGAAAGAGAGTTGGTCTGAAAGAGAGCGTCGGTGTTAAAATAAGAAGAGGCATGCTCCGTTGGTTCGGACATGTAGAAAGAATGCAAGATGAAAGAATGACGAAGCAGATATACAATGCAAAAGTGGAAGGATGTAGGAGCCGAGGAAGACCAAGACTTACCTACCATGACCAAATTGGTCGTGTTCTATCAGAAGGTGATGTCAGGAGCCCTAGAAACCGGCGAACGTGCATGAAAAGAGCAATGAATGTTAAAGAAGCGAGTGAGGTATGTAGGGATCGAGTCGCGTGGCGCTCAGTTCTCTCTGCCTACCCCGTAAGGGATTTGGCGTGAAGTTGTAGTAGTAATAGTATAACTAATAGGACAATAGGTAGGCAGCGTAATAAGCACTATTGAGTTAGAATTTACGGAAGACTTACTATACTCTGCGGGGTTTTTATGTTTTAGCGAGTGAGTAAGGTTACCAGGAAAGAAAGAAGCTGGTAAAGCGCATTAGCAGCGGGGTTGGTAATGCCGGTGCGATACTCATTGTGTTACAAGTGTGAAAGTGCAGTTACTACTTACCTTACTGATGTGCAAGAGTCACATCAGGTAAGTAGTAAGTATGTACACTAGAAAAAGTTGGTAAAATAAAGAAGACTATTTACAAAGTTAATACGTGAGCAATTCTATTGAAGACATCTGACTGAAACAAGATATAACTAAACTAACTCTGTTCGAATAGAAATATTGAGCCACTTCATGCCTGCTAGTCGGCTTTTACAAGATTTACTAATCGCTAGTATAAGGCCCTGGAAAAACCTGAAGGAATTCTCTTATGAGAGTATATTTATTACTAGTTTCCAATTGCGAATTCCACAATACAATAGTCACGTCATATGAGTGTCACATAAATTCAGCAATTTTGGTAAGATAGTACTATAAATTCATTAATCTCTCTCTCAAAAATGTCTTGAAACTATATAAATATTCCTTATTGCATTTGAATACCACGTGTCATTACTACATTAAAGGTGTACAAAGATAAGCTTATCTCTATAAGATATCTTTTCCAGCCAACCCCATGACTGGCAAAAGAAATCATTGCAGGCCGGGTGTCAAAGGTACATAAATAGTACTATGGTACAGAAAAAAATAATATACCTACATATTCACCTTTTTACTTTCCACCCTTTCCCAGTGTAGTAAAATCCCAAAAAAAAATATTGTTTCGGGATCGGGTGGCTTAATATAAATTGCTTTCGGAATATGAGGGTGGTTTGATTCATTTGATTATTTTTATTAGGAAAGCTCTCGAATACGCATTACAAATAAAATATGAACGAAGTAGATAAGATTTACAAATGGTAATAAGATAATCGCCCGGAGTTGGCCTTAACTGTAAATAAATAAAGGTAAGTGGACGGGATAGAATCACTATTGTAGTAGTGAAGGTTTTAATTGGTTACAAAAATTTAAATTATTTATAATTAATTGGTTCCTTCGTCCAAAAAGAAAAATCTAATTTTACCTTACATCGCACTTTCACAATCGTGTAATCCAAAGTGATATCCAATCGCCGATGTACAATTAGATATACATGGGGCCTAAAATACATAACATGGTGTTATAACTTATTTTTCTTTATCCTACTTTAGTCCTACTAGTTTTTACCGTATTTAAATGCTTGTAATTTAGTGAGCCTAGGTACAATATTTTATTTTCCTAAATACCATATAATAAATGAGGAATGGATTATTTCCTAGGTTTGAATTGAAAAAAGCGTCTCACTTTCGATCACAAGATTTTGTATTATGAGTCTCCACAACTCTGCAAGTGTTTACTTCTCATGTACATTTTCTACAGCACTAGGCGTCAAAGACTTGATCGTACGTAGTCACAATGCTCGAAATTCTCACGTCTGTTACCTACTTGTGGTAGTAGCTCAAACAAAATTTAGTTTTCCGCTGATCTTTCATGAAACGGCTCGACCGATTTTTATGATTTATGTGTATTTGGTAGGTATGAGAATAGGTCGTAAAGTATACTTCATACCGCTAGGTGATTAGGGTGTCCCTATGCAGGTTTTTTTTGTATTTTTTTTATTTGGCATCAAAAAATACCTATAACCCCAAATTTTCACCCTCCTACCTCCCACCCACCAAATATTCACTAGAAATAATTTATCCCACCAAAAACATTCTGTAAAAAACTAGCCAAGTCTCGACGGAGCTGCTTGTTTATCTCTAAAAAGTAATGAAATCTAGACATAGTCGTGCCAAGTCTAAGGTTCCTTACTGCGATTTCTTTATTATTATAGTTAATGTTGTGTGACTGGTTCGACACCACACGCGTGGAAATTGTGGGTTTTGGTGGGTTATGAAATTTACGAAAAGTGAAAGATTTCAGAATTAGATAAGTAATTTCAGCAATTACCAGATACATTCTAACAAACAAATTTACCAACGATATAAAATATTACCAAAGATATAAAATATCCAGCTAGTAAATTAAATTGCCATTTCGTAATAAAATACGCTGTCTAAATCACAAAATTCAGATACTCGTACATACGTTTAATTTCCGACTTTAGGCGACTGACTGACGGTAGTAGGTGCATAAAAAAATCAGTGCCTTCGCGAAATCTTGAGTTTTAGGTAGTGGATCCAAATCCAATAAAAGAAGTATACTTTTTATTTTTTACATCAGTAAAATAGCTCTCTCTCTCTATCTCTCTACATCTTCATGCTAGGACAGACCGAGAAAACCGAGTACCATAAGACACCGAGTCTCATGGCAATTCTCACACCTCGTTCGTGTATTTAATATTCATTGCTCTTTTCATGCCCGCTCACTGGTTCCTAGGGCTCTTGATATTTCCTTCTGATAAAACACGATCAATTTTTGTAGTAGGTGAGTATTGGCCTTTAAGAAGTAAAAACACAATTACAATAAACTATGAAGTTAAGTTAAGCATTATGTATTCTGATAGTGTCCTTATCATAGTAACGCTACGTTGCGCGTTGTCACAGAGAATGAGATAATAGTTAAGGGTAATGTTGTGTACCCAGACATTGTAGACTGTACATACGCTGAACACAATGGTAAACATCGCTTTATATGCATAAAGTTGGATAGGACTGCATCCTCGGTTACAGTATAATGATAGGATAGTATTTTGCTTAGGGTACCTATACAGTGAGTTTATTAAACTAGGGTATTTTAATACAAGTTTCGTAAACTAAAACCAATGAATAGCCATATCAATGCTTTTTCACGTAAATGAAATTTTCCAACATTGTAAGTTTTGAATGTAATTAGGACGAACAATCCGTTCATTTTCCAATACAATACTTTCTTTGTTCTTGTGCAATGTCATTATAAGTAGTTAACATTAGCTCCGAGTATGAAAGAATATATTATCCGCGCGTATTTTTATGACAGTAATATACTGTCATAAAAATAATATAGTTTCGTAAATAATTGGGTCCCTGAGATGACCAAGAAGAAGACGAGCGTATGTCTCTGCTTGTCCATCAGGCCAAGGCTGAATCTTTTGGGTACAGGTTGACATTTGACATTGTAACGGAATACGTATTATATGTACACACCCTGTCAAACCTTATTTGGTTCTAGTACATACTCTCATTACATCTTACGTAAACATTTTTTACATACATGACGAGCTCGGTGGCGTAGTGGTGAAACGCGTTGGTACGCTACTTTGACACCAACGCTCGTGGGTTCGATTCCCACACTGTACAAACATTTGTGTGCATGAACATGTCTGTTTGTCTGGGTCTGAGTGTTTCCTATGTATAATAAGTATGTATTTACAAAAAAAAAAATGTATTTACGTATGTTTATCAGTTGTCTAGTACCCATAACACAAGCTTTGCTTACTTTGCCTACCTACCAAATTACACAGCGCCACCTAGCCCAGGTGGCGCTGTGTAATTTGTGCGACAATATTTATTTATCTAATCTGTGTTATACATATATTTTGTATATAGACAATATACAAACTATGTATAAGTCATTAGAACACAAATAATCGATCGCGAGGTCTTTACTTCTGTATATTGCATTCTTATCGATTCTATAGTAAATGGGTTCCCTACAACAGTTCTGTCCTATTTAACAATGACAATATCTTCAAAATTCACATCAAAAACACTCTCTGTGAATATGTATATTGTAAATGAATATCAAACAAAGATTTCAAATGCTGTTAGACAAAAAAAAATAAGAACGAAAACGATGTGGTTAACGATTAACAGAGCATAGATTTTTTTAAATGTAAGCAAATAAAGAAATATCTTTGATCTTTTGTATTATAACCAGCCCCATTCTAGCACCACTAATGAGAAAATCCTACCTTATGAACCGAGATAGACAAGTAAGTAACTATGCCCTATAACTACTCCGAATGATAATCAATTAGTTTTACGTCCTGTATTCGCTTGCCGAAATAATTTCTTTATAAGAACGGTTATTGCTAAAAATAATCACTTTTAATAATAATGGGTAATTTAACAATACAACAACAGTTTTAGTGTTAATTTAAGTAAAGTAGAAATACCTTCTTCTTGAGGTGTAATTTATGGAGCATAATTTATTTTCCTATCTCGCTTCACGAGCAATGTATTTTTGCTGGTGGTTAGAACCTTGCATAGGTAACATAAATGCTCTTTTAGCTCCAGGTTAACAAAATTGTAAATCATATAAGCACACATTTATATCTACTATTGGGGATTAGACAGTTTGCAATGTTAATTTATTAGTGTAATCATTACATGTAATTAGAGCCAACATACACAAACATTTGACTGAAATTCATAGAATTCAAGTACAACTTCGTTCACATAGTCTGTCTTTAATACTAAACTGTGAACTTTCATGACATTGGTTACACTCTCTGAGAGACCAATGTTACTTGCGTCTATACTTTGACATAGGATGTTTACATTATTTATATGTATGATGTCAACGTTTAAGGGTATCAATTTAGGCATTAGCGGCGACAACTACCGTAACCACCTGATTATGGATAGTGATGGATGAGGTGATCGGAGGGCGGCACCGCTTAATGACGACCTCATTTCGTGCCGGCGACCCTAAGATTAATGCGAGACTCGACCCTTTTTTTAATTATGCAGCTTTGGTATATGGAAAGCCAGAGTTTTTTTCAATTTGTCCCCAACCGACCTTACCGTTTGTAAACGTGAATTTTTTATTATTTCATAATTAACATAACCCTTGTTACTCCAAAAATAATAACTGTTATATGCATGTAGGTATATATGTAATATCAATAATTAATAACACGAAGCAGCAATGATCGGAAAGACTGTAAGACTATTTTAATACTGCCACGGAAAGATTTTACCTCTCACTAAATAATATTATTTTCGTTATATTATTAAATTAATATTTGGCACCATAGTTGTATAGAAAAGGAGAAATAAAATAATGAACCTAAATTGCAATCGTTTCTGGAAAATCTTAAATTTTCGTATATAAAGGTGGTGCATTATAAAAATTCTCGATTATTGGACTTCAACCTCGTCCACCTGTCTCTACCCACTACTGGACATAAACCTACTCTAATTTCCACCATATCCGATCCTCTGCTTTAAGCACCCAGATATTACCACGGCGTGTTAAACATTATCAGTCCACCCAGAGGGGTATTCTGTCATCCATCTGCCATCACGAACTCGGTAGATATGGCTGGCCTACTGTAACTTCACCTTGCGGATTTTAATGGCTATGTCAACAATTTTAAATCTCCATCTCTCTTTTCGTTCTGGATTCTGTCCGTTAGAAAACCCTTAGCACTACTCTCGCCATCGTTCGACCTGTCATTTTCAACTGTAGACTAACCTGACAATGATTGTTTATGTCCCTATATGGTATGTCAAAGCGGATAGCACGCACTAATTGAAGTCTTTGATCTACAAACATAGAGGCATAAAACGGTCGAAGTTTCCTTAATGCTGCCTATACGTCAATTACTTTGTTGAGGTTACTTTGCTTAAATTGTACTGTTTGCCCGAACTAGACATAGTTAATGACCATTTCAAACACTGCATTCTCGACGACAACTGGGCTTTTTCTTGATTGTCATAATTTACTCTCCAGCTCGACCGCTAGGGAGCAGTATTGAGATTGTTAAGTGATGTGGCCATAACATATGAATGACTGGAGGTTTTCTGTCGCCTATTGATCAGTTTTGAACAGGTCCTTCAGTGCAGTTGTGGGTTTATAATAGTATTATAAAAGATTTCATATATTTTGAGGAGCGTAGTAGCGGAGTCGTTAGCAATGCTATTTTAACACTAAGCTCATGAGTTCAATTCCTATACACAAACATTTGTTACTCGTAGTACGAATATGTATGTATGCCTTGTTTATTAAGAGAGATAGAGCGTATCAAAGCTACCCGACTAAGGAAGTGCCTCTACCTTCGGTTTGTTGTGTTCCTGCGAGTGAGTGGGGTTATCAGTAAGCTCTTAAGAAGTTGCTGTATTAGCAGCTGGAGCCGTAACGCTCGAATTATGTTTCCTGTATTACCTGTAACCACTTTAAATCAGGTGTACGGTATGCTTGTATGCCTTCCGACGTTGTATAAAAAAATATGGATAGGTATAGACTATCGCATATCAGTGGTGCTTCAAAATCGTAATTGCAAACCTTTTGGTGTTTAAGTACAGTTATAGTCATATACAAATGTGTTTGAGTGTCTGTGAATGCTATTTTCGACGTTATATGGAAGGATTAAAGCGCTTTGTAAGCATGTAATATTTATTCAACCTTTGTTCGCCGAAGAGCATTCGAGCGCACACGACTCGCTAACAGGGCGCGATTTTGCATGTAATTTCGGGATTTAAATCCATATATAACTATTCTCTTTAACATCCCGAAAGGTTCTGAGCAACCTCCGATGTTGTTTCTGCTGCATATAAATGATGTTTGTTTTTTTTATACCGCTATACGTACGGCTCGCATGTTTTGACGAGCTTAGTGGGTCAGTCGTGAATGACGTGATTTTAACACCAACGCTCGTGGGTTCGATTCCCACACAAGGCAAACATTTGTGTGCATGAATATGTCTGTTTGTCTTGGTCTGGATGTTTTAAGAGAGGTAGGGCGCATCAAAGCAGCCCATCTGGGGAAGTACCTCCACTTCACAGAAAACCGCATCCAAATAACATTTCCCTAGAGGGTTGTTATGTTCCTGCGTATGAGTGAGGTCACCAGTAAGCTCTCAGGGAGTTGCTGTGTAAGCAGCAGAGGAGGCATCGCGCGAGTGATACTTAATATATCGCAAGCATTAATAGGCTACGGTACCTGCTTTAGATCAGGTGGGCCGTATGCTTCCCGACGTAGTATATAAAAAATGTTAAGCAGTTACAGCAGACATTTGCTACACCAGGGGTGTCACTCGTCCGTCGTGAAACCTGTGTAAAAACTTCTTTACGCCTTTTTTAAAGAACCCCATGTTGTTGTCCCTTAGGAAAACCTCATTAGGGGGTTCATTCAACAACTTCAGAGTTTTCTGAACAAACTTTTCTGGAGCAGCACAGTGTGCAATCATTGCGGTTCCAGTGTGTAAGTGATGTTGTCAATTGATGGTATTTATCGCAATACAAATGATAGGACATACGAACACCCGGGACACTTGTTATCCAAGCCGTACCTCAATCCATTGAGTAAAGTCGCATATCGGAGCCGCGTTTAGGAGTAAAGCCGCAATCAACTTGTGTCTGAAATGAGAATATCCTAACTGAAGGATCCGATTGAAAGTCTTTGAACTTGATTCAATTCAACCCTATTAAGACAAAAGAATGCACGTTCACCGTTATAACGCCATTGCTTCAGATCATCTTTTCCAGAACATGTCTCTTATCACCGCCAAGAGCGTTGGCAAATTCACCTGGCGTTGGTCAAGGTGGAATTCAAGAAACTTGGCATGATAAGCAAAACAAAGCAATATTTCAACTTGGTGTATAGACTTAAGTTTAAGGAGACTTTCTCTACCTTTGTGTGTTCTACCGATTGTACAATTAAATGATAACCAATCTATACAAATTGTACACCTGTTTCATAAAGTATATGTTGTCCATATGAAATGTAATTTATTTACTCTTTAACTTGCATTTGAATATGCCATGTACGATATAGAATGTGAAAGTTAATTTATGTCTCCCATTAATTGAATCTGAAAGCTATTATAAAGAACAAATATATTCTCTTTGTACAAGTGTGTGCATTACTTTGTCTTACCTTCCTGATAGGTTAAATCAGGTGGCGCTCTTTCATTCTTTTATCGATTGTCTTTGAAACAAACAGATTATAGAATTTCCTGGTTTATAAAACTACTCGAACTTACACCTTCCACGCAGACTAGCCGCTGATCACATTGTCTATAGTCTCCCACGCTCTCTGCTCTGCCGCTCCATACACATAAATGTAGCACAATGTGTTCTGTTCCGAGAAGTTGTTCGATAAAATGCACAAATCTTTTTTCAGTCCACACCACAACGGTCGCTACTATACAGTTTCAAATGGGTTTTCTCTCGAGAACCAATATGTTGTATATTTTCGGGAGAAAACACATTTGTCGGGGTTATACCAAGAGACTACTGCATGAAGATCTTCAAAGCAACGCAGTGATGCAGGTGGTGTTACAAGTATCCATAGGCTACAAGAACCGCTTACTATCAAGTGTGCCTTGTATTTTACCTTAATGTATTAAGTATAATGAAATATGTGAAGCGAATGGAAAGAGGAAAATATAAGCAAAAGCTTTCTCTCTCCCTGTCTTCTTCGAGGTCCGTAGACTAATAATGTTCGATATAGTTAAATATAATAATAAAAAGGATCACATCACATCATACCCTTGTATTATCAGTACTTTCATAATTTTATGAATATAATGATAATACAAAGTATGAAAACCGAAAGAACATAAATATTTGTGGAGAGCTGAAGAACAATTTTATTTAATTCTGTTGAAATGTTCGCTACATTTTTGTTCGGGAAATACTCGTACTTTATCCTTGTTCGACTATTTTCTTTCTATATAAATATATAAGGAAATTAGTTTTGGATCCCCATCAGAAGGTTGCAAGTATTTTTTCAAATTATTATCCTAGATGTTATCGTATGAAATGTAATTTGAGCAGGTATTTGTAGATCTGTATACACATCATCTGAAAGAATGTCTTTTAATACTAGTTCGTTTATCGATACAAACGGAATGAGTTTTTTACTTATTTCTTCTTAATAACTTTTCTTAGGGCAAAAAGAGATTGCGACCCACCCACCACCCGTGTCACTAGGGCTTTGATGGGCCTTCACTCTCTTGGAACACCCAGACCTAGACAGTTGACTGTTTGTTCTCTGTGGAAATCGAATCCACGAACCTATTGTGTTAAAGTAGCACTACTCCGTCGCTGGACTCGTCATTTTGTGTTTGTCTTTAGCCTTTTCATGCTTTTAGCTTTTCTTTGGTTGACCTGTATGTAATCAAATCTTACGTACCCAATGCAGTTTAATTACATCTAATTATTGCATTATTATGAAAATTATTCCCCATATGGCGAACGGCGAATATGGTAATCAGTTACGCACTATGGTCGCTATGTAATAACAGGACTTATACTCCCTGGTTGGCGCATCGTTAAAAATATTTTCACGCCTTTTCAAGGCTACGTATTCAAAATTTGAAGAGGTAAAGGAGATAACTGAACTTTTCTAAGTCAATTTGAAATGATAATAATAGAAATCCCTGCACCTGATAAAGGCATCTCGTTAAAAAACTTCGTTGCAAGATTAAACTTTCTAGCTGCGAAGCCGTGATAATTATCCGGTAACTTTTGGTGCATTGTGTTAGCGCATCTGGGATTCCGGGGCTGGCCTCGTTAGCTAAAGGTGCATATTGTCTCGCAATTGTATTGTATAATAATGCAGTATTTGCGATACATTTTTTTATAAGAAATGAGGTAAAAATACATATCTAAATACAGTGTTATTGTAATAATAAGAAATAGTAAATAAACAAATTTTACAGCGTCATCTAGTTCCAAACTAAGCAAACTTTGTAGTATTGGTGATAGATAATTGATAAAGATACCTTTTGCTTTTGTAAATACATACAATACGTAGGAAACACCTAGATCAAGACAGACGAGTTCATTCGTACAATCGCCTCATGAGCCTTGATGCTAAGTA
This sequence comes from Pyralis farinalis, assembly GCA_947507595.1. Lineage (NCBI taxonomy): Eukaryota > Metazoa > Arthropoda > Insecta > Lepidoptera > Pyralidae > Pyralis > Pyralis farinalis. Next base: position 19,070,324 of record OX382259.1, on the reverse strand, counting down.
GCCATCGCTAATGTTTATCTTTTAAGTTATAGGTCGATTCTTGTCTTTCATTTCAGAATTATACAGTTACGTCAGACGAAAGCAATATTCAAAATATAGGTTATAACTAGAATTTCGCTGCTTTAAAAAGTACAAAATATAAATTTTAAACAAAATTGCGAGATCGACTTCAGCGAAGCCTATTCACCTCGCCTTAATAGTCGTAGGCGTCGACTTTTTTTGTTCTTTTTTTATTTTATCGTCATATCAATGAGAGAAATTTTTTTATCGGGTAATGTACAAAATAAAGACAAACAAACATGTAAAAAAATTCTTGAATAACTTTTTGACTGATAACTAATTAAATCTTTATCAAATCATACGCACGCGACGACCACAGGACATCTTCCATTATAAATATTGGTTAGATTAGCGATTTTTTTTCTGTATACAATTTTGAACCATTCTCTTATTTAGAGAAAGGGATTACTGCTTTTGCTGACGTGGCTGTGATTAGCGTTTACATGGGGTGACTTATTTTAAATGTTTCTTTTTAAATACGTCATTCCTTAGGCTAACGTAATGAATTGAGCTGCAGCATGTCTACGCGGAAGACAGTAATGAGGCTCCACAACAGTGGGATAAGAGACATGAATAAGCATAAATTATTAACAGAGGCACCATTCTGTTTAAACACGAGTCGGGCAGGCTTTCGCTGGCAGAACAAGAGGGAACTCAATTAATTGGGTATGTGGTTAGTTAGTCCGCTGTTTGATTTGCATTATTCGGTGGTAGTTTTGAGTCGTTTGTATAGCGTGATATTAAATTAATGGAGTCGCTTTAGCAATTCGAAGTTATAAATGTATTATATCATATAATAAACGTATACATTTATTGTAGTATGTAGGCATAGGTGGGTATGAGACACGATATGTGGGATGATGTCAGTTTCATTGTGAGATGAATGAATGTGAAGAAGTTTCGTTTTATTGCTGTTGATCACTAGCCCGACATCGTGCACCCATTTACACAATTAGTCAAGTTTGCATAATATGTTGTGTTTCATTTATATTTTTATGAGCAACCAGTAGACAAGTGTCTTCTGCAAATTGACATCATCACTGACATTATCAATTTGCAGATGACACTTGTCTATTTTATATTATCAAGAGAAAACAAGTGGGAACACAACATCATCACATCACTGTAATATATATATCTCCTCGGATATATATGTGTAATATATCCTAGTGGATAAAGAACCAGCATATTGAACGACTGGCCTCGGTTCGCTTCCTGGTGTGGACGAATTTATGTACAATTTGTAATTATCACTTGTTCGACGGTAAAGGAATACATTGTGAGGAAACCCGCACATTTAAGAATTATACTTCGAAAGGCGTGTGACCTAACCTAAGAAAGGGCTGGTTTTCCCCGTGGGATCTGACAGCCGTCGCTCCATGTCAAAGTCAATATCATTGGCAAATTCCGGGGTCCACTATCTAAGCCAAATCCCTAGGTTAGATAGCGAACCCCGCCAATCGTAAGGTATTAGGAAACGGGATAACGCTAGGACAATTATTTCTCTCCTCGCATATAAAACGTACAATTGTTAACGAACAGATATATTAATTTAATATTAACAATAATATACACTCTACAACGACAGCTGGTCAATAAATAGCACTCATATTGTGATCCTAAATAGTAGTATACATAGTACATAAATTTATTCAATTATAAACTCTTTATACTTGGCCAATTTGTTCACGAATTTTATGATTGATTACAACATGATTAAAAAATACGCAGCCCACGAACGGAGATCGTGCCGTGAACATTTGCGTAAATAACGATTGAAATAAGCTTTATAAGCATTAAAATGATGGCTGATTAAATTTAGCGTTAAATTAATGGAGATAATATGAGCGTATGGACTTTCCTAGTTTGGTCACTTTTAAAGTTTGGTAGACGATCGTAGACCGTATGTGTGAAGAGGACCCATTTCGGGAAGAGTAAGTCTCGGTCATGTTGATTGTGATCGTAGCGTTGCCTACGATCAGTTGAGCTAATGGCATAAGAAACTTATGTACTAATTAGGGATCAATAGATTTTGAAAAAAAAACAACTATTTTTCTACCAGCCGATAGTACCGCTTATAAGGATCTAAGGATCAAATTCAATGAAATAATGGCAAATACAAAAATCAATTTTAGAGCATTGATGAAATGAATAAAGAGTCGGCTTATTAACAGACTGGTCCAAATCCTGGTGGAGGCATGCACCACCAAATTTGTGTTTTCGGACATGTACCTATATATTTGTAATTTTCACTCTCTCCGCGTAAGGCACCCAACACGTCCAAGAAATTATATTTCAAAACATGTGTGACCAAACCTAAATATCTGTTATCTTTGGCAATTTTTTTGAGTTAGGTACCTTGCCAATACTGATGTGTTAGGAAACGGCTAATGCTAAAAACAAAAAACAATTTTAAGCAAACTGGGCAAATGTGAGTAGAACCTACAGCGCCTGTGGATGCCTCGTGGACAGAAGAAATACGTGTCCAAAAGCAGCTTAGCAACAGCCGTTGCTTGAATTGATAGAGTTGTGTAAATTTCAGGAGGTGGATATGCGCAGAGGCAACTTCGACAGTCGGCTCAGCGATGGTGGCGTATGCGTTTTCTGTTGCAGATGGGGCAAACCACCGCAACGGTTAAGGCAGAAATCACCATATATAGCAATGGCGGCATGCATCTAGCAACGGTAGTTGGAGCGTGCCGGTCAGCGTCAGTTTGTCATGGTGACTGTAGCTGTAGCACACAACGTATATACAAAAATTAACGAAAGTTATTAAATATTCGCTGTGTAATACGGAACACTAAAAATGATGACATTTACATCACCTTATCTGAGAAGTTTGTAAAGGGAAAAAAACTAAAAATAATTAGTTTATAAAACTTTAGTAGCAGTGATAGCACATAGTGGTAGGTAGATAGGATAGATAGTGGATAAGGAATCTGCCTATTGATCAACTGGACCCCGATTTAAATCCTTGCATGTACCGCTAAATTCGTGTTGTCGGATTTATGAACATATTTATAAGTCGCTTGCTCGGCGGTGATTTATTTTTATTTATTTTATTTTTTTTATTAAGGTTCACCAACGTTCGTTTACATTGTTACTTATATTCTATATATATTTTTATACTTAATCTAGTATAAATGTAACAAACAATTACTGGAGAACACGACAAGCAAATTTACGTTAACACAAAAAAAATAATTATACAAAAGGAAAAAAAAAACTTTGATGAAATATGATGATGAAATACCAGGCCACTCAGATGGAGATGGAAAACATCGTGAGGAGACCCGCACGTCCAACAAATTGTATGTCGAAAGACGTGTGACCTAACCTAAGAATGGTCTGATTTTCTCTCTGGTTGTGGAGGTTTGACGGCAGTCGCTCCATGTCAAAATCAATCTTTAGGCTTATGTAGCGGACCTCGCCAATCCTAATAAATTAGGTGACGGGATAACCCCAAAAAGAAGAAGAATAACGAATTCTTCTATAATAATATGAAACTTGATGTGGATATTACAGGAGAAATAGAAGCACGTTTTCATCTGCACCGGTTTTTAAATATCATCCAAATGTGTACATACATCTGATTATGAGAAATTTGATGACAAACGAATTTTGCTATTTGGTTTTAGGATACAATGGCGCGAAACTTAAGTCTAAGTGTTAAGTTCTAGTCGACCTTAACTTCGATACTTGGGGTTGTTATTAGTCAGGTATGACTCGGGTCGGAGAGACAATCAGTCACGGTTCACCTGTTGTAAAGTGATTTCCGTAGCCTTTGAATACTAGCAATACACGGAGTATTGCCCACGTCAATACAGCAATTCCTCAGAAACTTACTGTGTAAATGAATGCAACTATGTAGCTTCAGTTACTTGCAGGAAAATAGTAACTTTTCAGAAGATTGTTATTTGGCTGCCGTTTTTGTGACGTGTTTTGACGCGCCCTGTCTCTCTTAATCGACTGTTTGTTGTCTTTGAAAACAGGCGGGACCCACGGCTTAACGTGCCATCCCAGTTAGGAGAATGTAACTAAACCTATCCATAGACTAACTGCGGTCCACTCTACTTAACTTGCGTGTTCGATTAGATTGCTACGCGCATCGACGTTAACGGATTTTCTTCTTCGCACTTCAACAGGATATATATATCAGGGTTGAGTCAGGGTTTAGTAATCTTTGAGCTAAATTTGTGTCATATGTCAGGTTTAAGTTTGGAGTAAGTGAGTATATGTCTGATTTGGATAAGGTTTGGGAAGTTTAAACTTATTTGGGCGATTTATGTTAAAAATCTAAACAGGGTTAAGTTACGATAACATAAAAAATATTCGCAATATTTTGCTTATGGAACCAGGGATATACCTGATAAAACAACAGACACGTAGACACGCTACACAGATACAAACAAACGCGAACTCACCCTCCTACATCCTCCCACACAATGAGTGTGTGAGTGTATTATTGTGTGTGACATCCTCAAAATAGATATTCACAGTGAAATTTGAATTTTGACTTTTGGGGATAATGTCGCTTAAAATGAGAGGTTAATAAAATAAGACACTCTGAACAATAGCGAGAAATAAATTTTGTCAGGCATATCATTTTTCGAAACACAGCTTCGTCTGGAATTTTACATTGCCGAGTTTAAATGGCTTTCTTAATTTGCAAATACGGATAACGTAAAATATGGAAAAGATATTTCAGCCCGTTAATGACTCATTTGACTTTGTTATTATTCAGAATGCTTATTAGCAAATTTGGATTCAGATGCCAAATATTATCAACATTTGCAAATACGAGTAAATTATGCTGCGGTTTGTGTCGTAAAATTGTAATAATATAATTAATATTTAAAAAGTTGTGAAGACGTACTTCACTGCACTTCATTAAATCTATGTAGGACCAATAAAAATATGTTTTTTATACATATACATAAATAAACAACATACAATCGAATTGACAATCTCCTTCGGTTTAAAGTCGATTATAAAATCGTAATTACTAACACGAAAAATTTCGTCATAGTCAAGCTCCTTTAATGATTTAATTAAAATTATTTAATTCCTTTATTAATTAATTAATTTAGGAGAGAAGAGGTGCCAATGCGCAAGTGATTCTTTAAATGTCTATAGCCATAGTCAATGCTTGTTGTGCCGGATTGTTTTCTTGTCTGAACTAGTGTTGTGTAAATAGTCACAACTTTTTTATAGCATTAAGATGACATACAACGGTGCAAACAACCTGCATAGTAGTCTATGAACACTTTCAATACTAACTGGATCGTGCGACGTCTCGTCTCGTGGCTCGTACGATGTCGACCTTGGAACACTATTCATAAAGCACTTTTCGTAGAAATCGATGCATTATTCCATTGTTCCTCGGAAGTTCATTTCACAACCTAAGGGTTCGCGAAACAAAATCCCTCTGAAACCGCACAGTACGCGACCTCTGTGCTTCCAATAACCAAAAATAATTTAAGACAAAGGGAGGCAAAGTCTCTCCTTAAACTTAACGGATGTTAGTACACACAGACTGTATAATAAATATCTCCGGTTTCGCACATGAATGAAATCTATTGATAACTTTTCATTAATATGCAGCAGTTAGGGCGACGGGCAAGTAGCTATGATAACTGTTGCACCCATTAACATCAATAACAATGGCGTTCTTGTTGGAAACCCATTTGTATGACCCCTCAGGTAGAAGGTATGGTAATTTTACTAGAAGGCTCCGATGTCAGATCCGGTCAACCACTTTCGCCATATTAAGGCTGACTTGAGTTAGGGTTGACTCTTAATTGCCAAAGCCGAACAGTATGTAAGATACATTAGAAGATCACCTGGTAATCGACCGTTGCAAAAGACGTATCGACGGTATAAGAAAAAGTTGTGATGTCTATGACATTAACAGATCAGAACGTTCCATGGATTAGTTAGAACTGCGGAAAGCATAAGATTTTTAATTACAAACGATTAATCGACGTCCATTAGTAATATTTAAAGTAAGCGTTCTCGCGCGTATACAGTTTACAAAAGTAATAAAGCTCGAGATATCCGCAGCAGGACTCGAATAAGCGAAATTCTTTTAAATTTTGTCCTGATCCCTCCTTAAAGTGGAAAGTAAGGCCATTTGAAAATTTCATTCGCTTGGGAGCTATACTTATAAAAGTGAGCTCGCTTTTATATTAAGGTTATTGTTACACACAATCTTAATTATATATAAATAAGTAAGACCTTCTGAGGTAAGACCTTAAGGAAGTAAAATGGAAATAAATCTTTAACACTTAACAGATCTATTCAGAAACTTTCATTGAGCCATAATTACGAAACCTACATCTTTAAAAACATCTTACATCCTATATCTTATAAACAGCTATATATTACAAACAGCTTTTAAATTTCGCTCACAGCAGTAAGAAAGTAATCTTTCACCCGACTTTAGTCGTTATTTGTAACAGCATAAGAATATACGGATATTACTGGGAATATACTTATTGTGTACCTTTGCCCTATGTGTACTGCAGTGGCAGTTTGCCAACACATCTTTCCTACATTTCGTAGGGATGAGTGTCGGGAAAGCATAAAAATTCTTCGTCTTGGCGATTTATTCGAGCGTGTCGCGGTCATGGTCGGATCGGAATCGGGCACGCAGTGTCTCCGGAGAGTCGAACTACCTACCTAAATGTCTCCTGCTCAAGTTTCGTTGATCGTATTTTAAGAGGAATTCATTTCTTTGTGTTTTCGCCTTGACATTACAGGGACGAAATATCTTTCGCCTTAAACAACAAATTACAATTCGTTTCATTGTATGTAGGCTTTTATTAATCATACGTAACGTAATCACAAGTTACAGTGGATAATGGCATGAAGAGGCCACCAAATAGTTACCATTACATTTTTTTTGGTAAGCTTTGCTTGAGAACTCTGTTGCGGCGTTTGACCTGAGATCAGCCATTGCATTCGCTTACGGTTATCGTAAAGAATTCACTTTTCGTCACATGTCACAATTCGATTCAATATTCCTTCATTTCAGTACCGATTCAATAAGGCAACACAAGTTTCAACACGCGTTTCTTTCTGCAGATCAGTAAAATCATGAGGCACGCATTTTTCATATTTTTTATCTTATTGATTTGATGCAAATGAGTCAATATTGTAGGTAAGGTAACGTTGAACCGTGCCGCTAATTCCTGGATAGTTTGACTCGGATCCGCTTACTTACACCATCTCCTTCAATTCAGCGTCATTAACATGTGTGGACGATTTTCCACGTGGTTCGTTCTTTAAGTCGAAGTTTCCATTACGAAAGCGTTTAAACCAGAAATTTTTACTTTACGTTTAAACTCAGATTTTCGATGTATCCATCTTTTCCGGCTAGCTGAATAAAAAAGAAATAATTGAAATTCGAAAATCAAATGTACATTTTTTAAAAGAAAAACCTCATAGGTATCATGTGAAAAAAGATTCACTAGAAAATTTTACACCATGAAGGTTTAATGTCAATTCAAAATATCTATTACTATAAAACGGCAATTTCATACTTTAACCCCTATTATATCTTCATACTAAGTCCTGTTGTGGAATAGACAGAATAATATATAAAAACATATATACAAAACCGATATTTATTTTAATAAGTAAATGTTATTTTTTAAATTTGTTTATTATTTATAATTAACAGAATATGTACTTACATTAAAGTATTTTATATCGTAGACTACCTAAGAGATTTCTTTATTCTTAACAGAAAAATAAAAGTTTAGTTATCAACTTTTTATATTTCTCTTAGAAGATATTTTAAAAACGGTGCTATAAATATGGAAAGTCTCCAAAGAACCTCCGTCTCAAGAGTAACATTAGTTAAACTTATCTAGTTAAAGTTTCGCAGCCATTTCGGAATGATTGTTCCGCGTTTAAAATTCGTTGAACTACAAACAACAAAACGGAAAACAACGACGTCAACAAGTTACGGCTACAAGAGACAATTTTGTTTTCCGTTTTCCAAACGTACCATTCGTCAGGTAGGTACAAGCGATACGTATCTGACCTTTCTTGAAAGTGGATTGTATATAGATACTTTTTCTTTTCTAGGTAGAATACAATGTTGTAAATGTTTTTTATCCACAACTTTTTATTCATGTCCCAAATTCAAGTCGTCTTAATGCGGGACAGTAAAGAAGCAACTAGCGACGTAATAGTGAGTCGCCCACTATTAGAGGACTATCGTAAAATAACATTGATTTCCCCATAGCCGCAAGGAAATGGGAGGCTTTTCAGCTTACCGACTTTCTCGCGTAACGAAATCTTTGAAAAATATGTGAGTGACCTACATGTTCAATGTTAGGTAACGGTATGTGTAGTGATATTATAAGTGCCACTATAACTCAGTTGTTGATGGTGATTACTTTTAAACTACATTTTTTTATGTTACGTAGCCTATGACTTGACGGTGGCGCAGTAGTAATGCTACTTTGATACCAACCAAATTTCAAGAGAGGTAGGGCGCATCAAGTAGCCCGTCTGGGGAAGTACCTCCACCTCACAGAAAAACTACAGCCAAATAGCAACTTCCTAGAGGGTTGTTGTGTTCCTGCGCGTGAGTGAGGTCTGTGAGTTGCTGTGTAAGCAGCAGAGGAGGCATCGCGCGAGTGACAATTAATATATCGCAAGCGTTAATAGGCTACGGCACCCGCTTAACATCAGGTGCGCCGTATGCTTGTATACCTCCCGACGTAATATAAAAAAAATTGACGCTCGTGGGTTCGTATCCCACACAAATATTTGTGTGCATGAATATGTCTGTTTGTCTGGTCTAGGTGTTTTTAAGACAGGTGAGGAGCATCAAAGCAGCTCGTCTGGGGAAGTACCTATATATATATATATATCTATTGTGAGGTATAGGTATATATATATATATATATATATATACCTATACCTCACAAAAAACCGGAGCCAAACAACAACTTCCTAGAGGAGTTGGAGAAGTTGGAGGGTCATCGTGTTTATGCGTGTGAGAGAGGTTACCGATACCTTACTAAGGATTTGCTATGTTAGCAGCAGAGGTAGTATTGCGTGAGTGATACTTAATGTATTACAAGCGTTCATAGGTTACGGTTACTGCTTTATATCAGGTGAGCTGTATGTTTGTATGCCTCCCGAATTTGTATAAAGTTGTATAAAGAAAAATCTATTCTTGGAATACAAATAGTATCGCCCGCATACTGCCACTCCCGCTAAGAACTTAGCAGCTCCTTCAAAGGTACCTCACTCTTACCGGCAACCTCACTCAGTCGCAGGAACACAACACCCCTCCAGCGAGTGGTTGTTGGCTGCCATCATCTGTGAGGTGCAATTACTTCCTCCGTCGCGTCGGGCTGCTTTGATATGCTCTATTTCTATATTGCCACAGCCATGCTTATTAATGGATGCACGCTCGGATCCCTACGCCGCAAGGGATTTGGAGAGATAGATTGAAGTCGAATACGTATAAAAATTGGGTGCCGACGGCAGACCAGTATTGGTGCAAAACAATGTCTAATCTATACTATACAGGTCTTTCACGCGTTGTTCAATGATACCTTTATTTATCCGAAATCTTTCTTGGTCCGAATTGACATCGGATAATAAATTTGCGTCCTAAATTCTGCTTCCAACAGACGGTGCATCTGATATATCTCGACGGTATATCAGAGGCAGAAAATATAATATGGGTCTGCTACCGGTGCTGCAAGAGCAGTATAATAAATATCAGATGATGTATTTGTACTCATATTGTACAATAGCTAACGGCCGCGGCTTCTACTGTGCCCAGTTTACTTTTTTTCGTAAATATTACTGACATAAGAGGAGCCTGAATGTTGACCTGGAATATATTATATCACCGTGTAAACTTTTTGCATGATGTGTGCACAATATACCGACATTCAGATAAAAACATTACTGTATTTGTTTAGGTATTTATAGAACAATCCAATTGCCTCACTCTTTACACTAATTTTATGATTTTGACCGTGCTACGTATGTAGTACATATACGTAGGTTATACACTTCATTAATTCATAAATAAGTACAACAGTGAACTCCAGCTGAAAGTTGTAGTTTATAGTGTGTGACATTTTATTTGAAATCCCTCAGATAATTATATAATGATCATATATTATGTTTAATCAAATTGACATAATAACTAACAAATAGACGTGCGCAATTAGCTAGTAGATACGAGTACTATTGCTGCACTATTCTCTAAACGACATTGCCCTTAAATTTTGTACAATTGAATGTAGGACAATAGTTGCACAGTGTGCACATAGTTAGGTAACCGTAGCTACGTCGTCAGCATGTGACTCCGCATGAATGGAGCAGCTAGCAGATGGCGATCGATACAGCTAAGTGATGACTACCGACTTTACAGTCGCTCACACTTGATAGATTTGCCGAGCTGGGAACAAACGGCTTTTTAACATGCTTGTTTTAGGTCGACATCTATGTTAATGAGCAATGAATTTTTGCGAACCGAATTTCAGCCAGATCTATTTGTTGAGTCGTCTTCTTAGCGTTATTCCGTTTTCTTTTCAGTTAGGCTTGGCGGGATGTGCCACCGAAGTCTAAAGATTTGGTGAAGATACTGATTTTTACATGGATCGGCAATCGTCAGACCTCCACAACCCGGAGGGAAAACCAGACCTTTCTTATGTAAGGTCACACAAAGGAAAACAAATTACAAGTATGTACATAAATCCGAAAACACGAATTTAGTGGTACACGCCAAGATGCAAACCGGGACCAGTGGTCAATAGGCGCGTTCCTTATTCACTGGGCTATCACTGTTATGTGTCACTACTTCTATTTGTTGCGTATTTACATATTTAAAAAATGTAGTTTAAAAAGCCACGTTTCTTTTATTTTCTTCCCGACTTTTATTTAATTAAAATTTATCATTTATTAAAGTCCTCATAGTAGTACACATTTTGTAAAAATTTCAAGTTTCTACCTATTATGTTTCAGAAGATTCAGCCTTGTGATAGACGGTCGGACAGAGACATAGGGATAAATATTATCGCGATAACAATATTTTCATCCAAGCGGGTGAACAGTATATGAAAGCAACTCTGGCTATTTGTTTGTTACTTTGATCTAATCCTAAAAAAAATCATTAACCACGGAAGTAGCATGGTACCGGAATATATAATGAAAAGTTACCACGCGAGTGATGCAGCAATCAGAAACATTTTTTTCTGAATAAGTCTAACAAACCGATATTTGTAAATGATTGGCCGTTGACTGATGATGATTAAATATACTTTCAACTTTGATAGAATTCGATGAGTTAAATAATAAAGAAGTACAATGGATTCTTATTTCTATTTAAATTATAATTATTGTTTAAACAACAGAAAGTGTAAGGACGTAACCGTAGAGAAGGCTAAGGCTTACCTACCATGAAAAAATTAAATGTGTTTTATCAGAACGCAATGTCAGGAACCCTTAGAACTTGTGAGCATATACCTACGAGTATGAAAAAGCTATGAATGTTAAAGAAGCGAATGGGGTGTATAAGGAGTGTAGCATGTGTTTCTGGGTGCTCTTTACATCACATGGGACTTCGCATTAAGATATGGATAGTATTATATTTATCGACGGAGAAAAGACAATTTTGTTTTAAATACTTAATGACGTCAAATAATAAAATCATGAATATTGAGAAAATAAAATAATGAATATAAGCCATTGAAATAAGAAAACACCCCAATTTCAATAGAGAAGATGGTTGGCAAGTACCACCTGCTTGGGATCCAGTCCTAAAAATAATCAAATCACAAATCCAAAGACCTACTAAAAAATGTTCGGACACTGTGAGCGATTTTTGTGTGAATCGGAACATATATAATTAATCCATCCATGTCGGTAGATGTAATAATTGAATAACTAATGTAAGACAAATACCACCTTAGTCTTCCTGCGACCACGGACGCTGCAAAGCGTTCGAAACGTCAGGTTCAACAAAATAAATAAAATACGCGATACTTCCGTTAAAAATTGTTTAATGCAATAATATTGGTTGAATAAAAGAAGTATATTAGTAGATAATAAAGATGCTAGAATGAATTCCTGTGAAAACAGGTTATTCGTATCGATTGGTATGCCGTGCACACTGGATAGAAATATAAAAATAATGTCGGGAAATAATAGTAGTTTATAACACAAAATGTCGTGGTGCACGAAGTGTAGTTGCGAGTCGACAATTGCACAGGTCATTATGGTGTGATGTCACGGAACAAATATTTTTTGTACGGATATCGTGGCGACACATCGCTGCTTTGTCGCCCGTTGGCTTTGTCCGTAGACACTGATTAATGCTGGCTCTGTACTGTATGTTGACTTACGGAATATATTCAACCGCATTCTATGACAAATTACTCGTATATAGACAAGGATAGATCAAGCTATACACCCATGCATCTTATGTCGTGGCAGTAAAAGGTAAGGTTTTCCATGGCTAGAGCTGCCGTCGTATACACAGTACTCCTTACACTCTTTCAAATTTTGACTTCTTACTCTTATAAAATCTCCGAAATGCACTCGCTACCTCCATTTCTTGAAAAGGCAACAAGCCGGATTATTATCAAATAGTGGTCCGTTTCAACAGTAGGACCGTTGTAGGTTCTTGTATCCATTATATAATTTTAGTTGTGAACGACATCTATCCGAATCATAAAAATCACAGTTTTTTAGGGTTCCATACCCAAAGGCTAACACGGAACCCCATTACTGAGGCTCCGCTGTCCGTCCGTCCGTCTGTCACCAGGCTGTATCTCATGAACCGTGATAGTTAGACAGTTGAAATTTTCACAGGTGATGTATTTCTGTTGCCGCTATAACATCAAATATTAAAAAATAGAATAAAATAAATATTTAATGGGGCTTCCATACAACAATCCCGATTTTTTTTGCTCATTTTTGCTCGATATTGATAACGGCAACAGGTAGACGCTTGAAATATTCACAGAATATTTAGTTATATATTCACTTTAAGAATAAATAATTCAATTAAAATAAAACAAATATTTAAGGGGGGCTCCTATACAACAATCGTGATTTTTTTTGCCATTTTTATAGATAATAATAGTACGGAACCCTTCGTGTGCGAGTCCGACTCTTTTTTATCATATTCTCTTCGTTAATTATCCTTGTAACGAAATATTCATAATATATCGAAATAAAATATTCGACCCTGGGAAATTACTAACCTTACCCAAATAACTACTTCATAAAGGGTTGTTGTGCGAGTGAGTTAGTTAACTAGTAACCTAGTAAGGAGCTGTGTTAGCAGTGGAAGTGTTAACGGGTAAAAAACTTTTTTTGTATTGCAGGGGTGCAAAAATATGGTGCACAAAGCTGTCATAATTAGGTTAGATTCGACATGTCTTGCCAACTAACTAGCATGCAAATTTTATTTCACTTTACACTAGTTATAGATAAAAACTCTTCTCATTAAGCCACTTATACAATTTCTTTTGAATTGAGCACTATTTAATTCCTTTATATCATCAGGTATTTTATTATATATAAAGACACACATAGTCAGGCAGCTTTTGATATACTTAGCTGATCTAAATTCATTCAATTCATCTTTAGTACGAGTTTGTGGGGATCTCTTTGCATGCTGTTACTTCTATCACCTGCTTCCATAAATATGTAGCTGTGAAAGTTAACTTATATGCAGATACCAAGAACAGAATGGTTGACAAAACAGCTTTTTAACACACATTTTAATATTCCGGAGCAATACCTATATGAATAAGTTCTTGTGGCAAATATCATCCAAATCTATTGAACTGTTTATTGATTCATAAACTTACAGATATAGCTAGGCGCTTTCATATTTGTAATATACCAATTATTGAGAATTAGGATGTATGCTTTGGAAACAAAGTTTCCAGGACATTCCGCTACAGTTAACACTCACATTTTTGTACACATATATAAAAGTCAATAATTATTTCCTTGCAAATAAGAATGACCGATATGAGACTCATACGAAATATAAGTATTTAATACTTAAGTAATCTACTCGTATTCTAATATATGAAGCGCTAGTTTATTTGATTGTTTGAACGCGCTAATTTGTGGAACTTCCGTCGGATTAGAAAAAATATTTTTGCATCTGATAGGCTTATTCTTGAGGAAGAGTGAGAGTCTCAGTATTATGTCTTTGTTAAAAGTCGTTGTTGACAGTTGTTGAGCTAACAGGCTCTTTTCGAGCGACAACATTATTCGCCAAATGAATAACAATGCTTCAATAAATTCGTGTAGAAATGTCGAGACGAATTTCAGTATTTCCAACATTAATAGACGATGGCGGACGGATGCCAGCGACGGCAATAAATATGTAATTATGGCGGACACTTTAATGCTCTTTCGCTAGTATTATTATGGTATTATGCACTTCAATAGACGGGGTGCAGCGACTCGCGCTAATGCCAGTATGCCGTTTTATTACTCGTTTGAATCTTTATTTTAATTTGAATTTATGGACCCGTTTGTTTACGCTTCTATTTGTTTGTTTTCAGTCTTAAATAGTATTAAAAGAAAACGTCTGGTTTTTAATATCATAGGACAGGCGAAAATAAACTGGTTATCACTAGATTTATAATAGTAATTTGTAACGATTTTGTAAAGGAACCGAGACGTCTTTTATTATGTGTGTTTATTTAAGTTTATAGAGTCGTTTGTTTACGGTTCTATTTGTTACCAGTTTTAAATTGTATTAGAAGAAAAGTCTCGTTTTGTAGAATAATATGGATAGCCGAAAATAAACAGGTTATTGTATTTTGTTATTATTATGGTATGATAATGTTATGGTAATTTGTAAATATTATTAAAGGGACCAGTACATTGTTCAGTATATAATATATATATATACATATTTATAGTTAAAATCATTAAAAACAATTTACCCGACCGCGTAAAATATGAAAAAACAATTCCAGTTAAACCTTCCTTTGATTTGTTTTGGAGCACAGCATAACAAAGTAGGTCTAACGCTGTACAAGGTAATGAACATTACAATGAGTTTTGAAGTAAATTAATATTTTTCTTAATAGCAATTACCTACTAGTGATGTATGGTGACGCGAATAATTAAGTCTACTCATATACAGTCATGTTGTGAAGTAATGTTTTAGCGAAGTTCATTTGTCATTTAGAAACCGCTACGTCGCTGCTACGAGGCGTTTCCGAGCCCCGTAGAGGGCTCTAAATCCATGTCACTAATGAGCTAAGCTTTCCAACTTACCGACCTATTTGCTTAGTTTACCTATTACCATAAGGCTAACCTAATATGCAACAGAGTATTCTCTTTGTTTATGTAACATACTTTCTTTATATTATGCCGTGCTTTTATTGAATACTACAAATGAGAAATCTTATAATCATAATCAAAAAATATTATTTTACATGGATTAATTGTAGCAGTTTTAATGAAGTCCTCTACAGTTTATACTTATTATTGAAGTCATTGGAGATCTATATATATTATTAGTTAGCTAGTTTTTTTTTGTTTTGGCTTTTATGGAAACCCTTTTCAATATTCAAAAAGTTACAAAAAACAAAAACGAAAAAAAAACTGATTGAGTCATGAAACACACATCCATAGTTACCAATACAAAAATTTAAAAGTTACGTATTTTCATGTTTAATTTTCAAGTTTTTACTTCAAACTTGAAAATTACTCTGTATGGCAGAAAAAAATATATGTCATATTTCTATCTCGTTAAGAAAATTATGAAAAAAATAATTATGATTTACCAGGGTTTAAATAAAATGATTGGCTAACATTGTAATATATTTTGTCAACGGCAGTTATTCAGTATATTATGTTTCACATTTTATTTATGTAATTATGCAATAGTAGCAAAATTTATTTTTCTTTTACAATAATCCACGATGCGCAACGATAAAATGTATAGTTGATTGGTAGAATTCATAGATACGACGCATGAAATGTTTCATAATTCGCACATAATAACGGGTTTCACGAGAATAAAGGCTGAATGAGGTTTAAATAAAAGTGTTAAAATTTTCAACGCTTTTACCTGAAATAGATTTAACAAGTGACCTCGTTCAGCTCTAGAGTCATGTCATCAGCCTTACCTGCAATAAAAGATATGAAATTTAACAGTAAATTGATACAGAAGCATTTTCGCTTAGGCATGAATCATGTTTATACGAGATGGACGTGGTTCGCTATCATCTTTAGAATCGGCTCCGCTTTAAGATACCATAAGATAACTACTACTAAAGAACCATATAAAAATTGTCAGGAGAATGATGTTGACTCTATGAGTGGATAAAGCTACTTTTCCATCGGCGAGGCGAGGCGAGACGAGACGAGAAATTAGTATGGAAAAATTTCAATTCTCTCCTCGCACATCTTCGGTAGAAATGGGTTAGATTAGCGAGGATGGGCGACAAGAGAATTTTAATATTCCTTGATGTAATAATGAACCGTATTATTACGAGCATAGAGTGCTTATTAAAATTTGCAACGAAAACATTATTCTCGCAAGGGCACGCGATGTCCCTCGCGAGCTGGCTATGGCTTGCGCGAGTTCGCGATGGCACACCCGTCTTCGGGACAAATTAATTTTTAGGTCTATTTTTAACCGACTTTAAAAAATGAGGAAAAGGAGGAGGTTCTCAATTCTACTTCTTTTCATTAGTAACGGGAGAGCAGAGCAATGCGTGAGCGATACTACTTGTATTGGAAGTAAAAATAAATCATTGGCAATTATATGTTCTTTTCTCATTGCTTTTATGTACATTTATGTACTTGCTCTATGTAATTTGTGTTATTAACTTTACAACATTGGGATGTAGTATTTTTAGACATCATAAAATTGGTTAACGAACTGAGGAGGTTGCTTTGAATTCTAGTTTCCTGAAAATTTCAAATAAAGCTACAAATTGCGAGAGCCTCCGATGAATTTCCGGCGGCCGGCTCGACATTTCCGGAAAATGACGAACCGTTCATATATGGACTAATAGGCCCTCCGTGACCGAACCAATATTTGAACTGAAATGATAGTATTAGGACGAGATGTTACTCAAGATTATTTCAGATACATATTGTGTTGTAGAGTTTCTTGTATTCTGGTTTATAAATATTAAAACATGTTCGAACACATTTATCAAAGTAGAACGACGGGAACGTCTTGTTTCCTAGAAACTTACGTGGATGCCATCGTAAACATGTCAACATGCCACTTTTTATTCACCACGAAAAAGCATGTATCATATTTTCGTGCGATAGCTCCGACAGGTTGATTATAAAAATGTCGGATAAAATTTATTTGACAAATCAATCATATATATATAACGTATTCGTAGAAAATGGTGGGTGCTGTATGTATTGCACTTATTTTTGTCTGTTTATCGCGTGTATGTACCTTCGTCGGAGAGATGTCGCGTTCATTCAATTTGCCGCGCGAAGCCCCTGAGGGCGGTAATCCCGGGCTTAGGCCTGTTGCGTCCCGCTTTTGATACTACATCACACCACGTACACTTTAGGTACCAATTGTTTTATGGCTCACACATACATTTTCTCTTATTCCATGTCAAGTGCCTATACTGAACATACAGCACAGAGACAACGAAGGAATTATTACTTGTTATTTACTACAATTGGTTACGTCGAATTTCCATGACTTCCATTTTTAATTTATACTTGTTAATAGTTTTGACGTGAAAATAATCTTATTACTCTATTATTAAGTACGACAGCGGGTTCAGGACTTGAATACAACGCTAACAACATTGACTCCTGCATAGGTTTTAAAATAGATATACCTTAATATGTTTAAGTCTTTTAAGCATGCTGATATCATCTTACAGTGCTATCATTATATTTATATTGCAATAGCAATAACTTCATAGAATTTAGAGATAATATGGGTGTAATGTTAAGTAATCTACTATAAATCTTTATTCAGGCTGTATATACTTAGTCTGGCCATAAATACTGTTACAATTAAAAATAAACAAAATATTACATTTGAATTTGGAATCTGTCATTTTTATATGATTGTTCATTGCGTTTTCTCATTTTAGCGCCAATACATTGTACAATATTTTGCGATATTAAAATGGAGTGGGGTGATAAAGAGAACCGAATTGCTGTGATTGCATTACACAAAGTAGGTATGGAGCCAGAGTAATGCAATTTTTAAAACTTTCCATACGCTTGGTATTAGTAAAATGTTTGTGTACCGGGCTATTAATAGGTACAATGATACCTCCTCTGTTTGTGACAGAAAAAGATCTGGCCGTCCACGTAGTATTCGTACCAAAAAGTGGTCAAAGCAGTAAGGGAAAGAATTCGAAGAAATCCTGTCCGAGAGCAAAAGATTTTATCTCGGGAGATGAAGATAGCACCTCGAACCATGTCGCATATTTTAAAAGATGACTTAGGACTTGTAGCCTATAAGAGACGTACTGGTCATTTCTTAACTGATAATTTAAAAAAGAATAGGGTGGTAAAATCGAAACAACTATTGAAGCGGTACGCACAGGGAGGTCACAGAAAAATTTTGTTTACGGATGAGAAATTTTTTACAATTGAGCAACATTTTAACAAATAAAATGACCGTATTTATGCTCAAAGCTCTAAGGAAGCTTCCCAATTAGTCGACATAGTGCAACGTGGGCACTATCCGACTTCAGTGATGGTTTGGTGGGGTATTAGCTATGAAGGAGTGACTGAGCCATACTTTTGTGAAAAAGGTATCAAAACATCGCCACAAGTGTATTAAGATACCATTCATGAGAAGGTAGTGAAGCCCCTTAACAACACCATGTTCAATAACCAAGAATCCTTCCAGCAAGACTCGGCGCCGGGTCATAAAGCTCGGTCTACGCAGTCTTGGTTGGAAACGAACGTTTCGGACTTCATCAGAGCTGAAGACTGGCCGTCGTCTAGTCCCGATCTTAATCCGCTGGATTATGAATTATGATCCGTTTTAGAGAGTACGGCTTGCTCTAAACGCCATGATAATTTGGAGTCCCTAAAACAATCCGTACGATTGGCAGTCAAGAATTTTCCCATGAAAAGAGTGCGTGCTTCTATTGATAACTGGCCTCAACGTATAAAGGACTGTATGGCAGCCAATGGAGACCACTTCGAATAAGCTTTTTATATTTTAAATTGTTTTATATTTATGTATTAAACTAACACACAAATGTATGTAAAAGTAATAAATGTTATTTGCAATAGAATTTTTTTTTCTTTGTTTCAGTTTCAGTCATATGCTTCGTTCCCCTTTCGTGGCCCATGTATTTTTATGACACATAAATTGAAATCTTGAGAGTGCGGTAATATGAATTATTGTTAACTGATTCTACGCATAAAACACACCGTCTAGGCAACTTCGCGTGACTTATTGCATTTATTAGTATTATGTGGTCTCGAGAGACCATTACAGCTAGTAGGGACCATGTGTATAAAAGAATCGCTATTTGATGTTTATAGCGATAAGCGCTTTATTTCCGTGCTCAATTTTTATGGGGTCGTCTGCTCCCGGGGTGACGCCGTTTATCAAATGATGCCGTAGTATTTCCGTCAGCGCTGTTCACGATACATCGTTGAATTTATGAAATTGCTACACAAATTGCATGCAGACTTAAACTTCATGATTCGGAAATTATTTGCTCATCATTTTGTCATTTTTTACGAAACATTTTTTAGAATTTTGAAAGGTAAAACAGTTTCCAAATAGCGTTAGAAAAAATATTACTTAGGAGAAGTAGTAGTGCCTAATAAACCATTGTGATAGATATATATAGTATTATTTAGAAAATGCTTAGATAATTAACTCAAAGACCGCTGTAAGTGATCTAAGATCTTTTAAAGCGGTCTTACAAGTGTAATACAGCATTTAGGTTATATCCTAGATCGACTAGATATCCTAGATAGAATTGACTAGACACAATATTTGAAGATGTAACTTTTCAAAACACACATATATGAACAATAGCAACGTATAGTGTGTTTATTGAACTCGGACAGAAGGAAGAAATGCGAAACCATACAAATTTGTAGGACATTGTCTTCGGAAGCATATGGGGGGTTTTTGTAAATACAATTTTGTCATAGTTGCCAATTTTTCAGCAGTGGACAACTCGGTAACAAGTAATACTACGAGTATTATGAATTCCACAACTTTAATGTTTTTTCATTCAAATGGCACTAAAAAAAAATGGGTGCGTGTACTTATGTACGCGCGTGAGAAGTTATACTTCTCTGACATCATTAAATAAATATTTAACATTAATAACTTAAAATTAAAAAAACGTCTATCAAGTAGTAGCGGCGATGTTTATGGAATGTATTACATACAAGTCAAATGTAAAATACAAATGTTATACATTTTTAACTATAGCACTATCTACCAGTAATACCGTGAAACATTTAGCAGTTTTAACCTATTGCATATTTTTAACTATAGCGCCATCTACCGGTAATATCGTGAAACATTTAGCAGCTTCAACCTGTACTTTTGTGTTCGAGTGCCACGCATTCTCTCTCGCTCTGTCTCTTTCTATTCCCTCTCCATGGTAGCGTTAAACGTTTAACGCAACCTTTTTGCAAGTCGCATTAGAAGTATAACTTCTAAAAGAATATCTTAATAAAATTAATTTACCAATGAAATGTCAATATTTTCCCCATTATATTGTACACGCCGGATAGGATTATGGTCTTGTTTCTTATAACGCGGTTTACTTTGTGTCATGTTTATGAATCCTGCACTGTGGAAAATGACAATTTGTTACATCACAGGACGCAAGGATTTGCTTCTTTTCTAACAATTATGAAAATAATTGTTTATTTACCTACATAATCTATATTAAAAATCGGCCAAGTGCGAGTCGGACTCGCGCACGAAGGGTTCCATAATATTATCTATAAAAACGACAAAAAATCACGTCTGTTGTATGGGAGCCCCCCTTAAATATTTATTTTATTTTAATTTAATTATTTATTTTTAAAGTGAATATATAAATAAATATTTTGTGAATATTTCAAGCGTTTACCTGTTGCCGTTATCAATATCGAGCAAAAACGAGCAAAAAATCACGTTTATTGTATGGGAGCCCCCTTAAATATTTATCTTATTCTATTTTTTAGTATTTGTTGCTATAGCGGCAATAGAAATACATCATCTGTGAAAATTTCAACTGTCTAACTATCACGGTTCATGAGCATACAGCCTGGTGACACAGGGACGGACGAACGGACGGACGGACAGCGAAGTCTCAGTAATAAGGTTCCGTTTTACCTTTTGGGTACGGAACCCTAATAAAAATGGAGTGCCTGACTAAATTCACTGACTCATCAACGTCCAGGAAAAACCATTGAACCTAGAAAGCTAAAAATTTTCATAGAGGTTACTTTTGTAATGCTCACAAGATATAAGAAAGGATTTTTTTAATTCAACCCCTAAGGGAGTGAAAAGAGATTGATACTTTTTATTTTTTGTATGGAATGTTTGGAAATATTTTTTCAAGTTAGTGACTTGCAACTTTGTACAGATACTCTCTATCAGAATCCAAAAAAAGGAATTTTAGTACTTTCAAAAATTCCACCCCATAAAGTATGGTATGACTAACTGGAAAAAATATACACCCTTTGGTGTATGGGGTCAAAAGTATTTCTAGAATTAAATGTTAACTGTTAAGAAACTGATTTTTTAAAGCTAGCTACTATTGATTTAGTAAATATACTCTCAAACAAGACGTCAAAAAAGTAATTTCTGCGTTTTTCAAAATTCCACCCTTAGCACCTAAGCTTTCTTTATAACGACACATCAATAAATAACTACCTACTCTTGGACCAAGCTTCTTACATGTACTTACTAATATCATATTTTGTAATGCATCGCAATTCTAAATATAATTTCTAATTCCCAAAAAGATTGAATGTAACGTCGAGCGCGAAATATCCGTGTTGCATCAGCAAAGAACACTTCGAAACAAGAGAAGCATCATCAACACCCATACCAGCTTTGTGTGATTTCAGTTTTCTATGCTATCTTTCTTTTTGGTGTGAAGTTCTAACAAAAGTTAATCAGAAACAAATATATACACAAACATCTGGGCTATCATAGGAAAAGAGTCTAATAAAAATTATAGCTCTTAAAAATTTTCTTCAAAGCTTGCTTAGCAAATAGTCTTATCCACTATTTCATTGGTTGACAATGAAACAAAAAATGTGAAAACTTAATCATTCCAATAGAAGAAAGAAGAGGAAGGAGAAGATTTCGAAAACGTATGCCTGGAGAAATAGCCCGAGATGCTAGACTAACATTGCCAGCGGAGCTGCAGAGAGCAATATTAGAATGTCACTGCAGATTTTACAGAGAACTAGACCATTGTTACAGGGCAATGAATATTATTCTGGTTACGTTTAGTGTTGTTCAGCCTAAAACGTTGGTAACATCACCAGAAGATGATCTTCGTGGAATGGTACCAAATCTGTTAAAAATTTACTATGCATTTTCAGCAGAGGACATTGTGTCGGAGATTTTACGGCTGAGGCGCCATTTAAAAACCACCACCATTTCTGGCCAAGAAGTGGTTCAATGGACTACATAAGAGTTTCTCAGATTTATTGTAATATTCGAAGTTAAAATTAACAAAATCTTACTTCAGATCGACGATGAGTGCGATTAACCAATCTTTCGATTTCATCAATTGAAAGAGATAGGGAAGTCAATTTGATAATGTAATTGATATTTTATTAAAATGAAGTCTCTTAAACATGTAGTCTATTTGGAGTTTCATTTTGAGTAGGGGTATTCAAAATAAAACCTCCCGGGGTGCCAATATGCCCTGTACCGCCACTGCATAACATACACTTTATGAACTGTTTAACTGTGATTTTATATATATAACTTCACGCCAAATCCGTTGCGGAGTAGGCAAACAGGACCGAGCGCTACATGACTCGGTACTTAACCACACTCGCTTCTTTAAGATGTATAGTCCTTCTTATGCACGATCGCCGGTTTCTAGGGCCTCCTTCTAATCAATTTGATCATGGTAGGTAAGTCTTTGCCTTTCACGGTTCTCACATCCTTCTACTTTCGTGGTGTATATCTGTTTATTCTTTCCTTCTGCTTTCTTTCTACATATCTGAATCAACGGAGCATGCTCTTATTATTTTACTCTTATAATTGACACTGTAATTTAGACCAACTCTGTTTCTAACATTATCATTGCTAACGCGAACTATAAAAAAGTTGCCAATGAAATGTTGCTTTATAGAGTTCGAAATTGAACGGTCGTATCAAGAACTCTTTAGCAATCGGTTAATGTACATTGAATTTATATGTCATTTGTTTTTACTAATTGGCGGCAATTTAAAAAAGTACCCGGCAATTTAAAGGTTATTATTACCTTTAAATTGCCGGGTATTTTTTTAATATTAAGGTAGGTGCGTAGGTGCGCTGGCCTTCCTTGGCAGATACATCCTCCTACTTTCGTGTTGTATATCTGTTTCGTCATTCTTTCCCCTTGCATTCTTCTACATGTCTACACCAATGGAGCAAGCCTCTTCTTATTTTAATCAGTTAAAATTTTATATTTAATTTTGTCAAATTTCATTCATAATATTAAAATATTTCACCAGTAATTTGTTATTGTCCTTATTCTTTATAAGTTTTGGTACAATTATTTTCAATATTCTTAACTGCAAGTCATAGATAGATTTTACGTAGGAGGTCGGTACCAGAAGCGTGCACGCCGGGACCCAATCAGTCCAACACTGTTGACTGTTGACGTGGATTACAATATAAGATGAATGAGTTGACAGATATAATTGACGAGACATGCCTAGATGCTTTGTGTGTATCAGAGACCAAGTGAAAGGGAAGCGAAACCGAAGATCTGCCCGGTAGGATGACGGCCCTGTGGTTCGGGGTGAACCAGGACGTTCATGCAAGTATTGGCGTAGGTGTCGTGCTTTCATCTCGCTTAGCCGCTGGTGTGAAAGATTATGATTTAGTCTAAGACTTCTCTGGGTTAAGATAAATGCCAGCGTAGCATGAGGACATTACCATGGATGAGATTGAATGGTCGATACGAAGTTTGAAAAATGGAAAGTCAGTGCGAATCGATATTGTTACAGCTGAGATGATATCAAGCAGCAAAGCAAATTATGCTGGAGAAACGGAAAGGTCCGATTGGAGAGGCGCAGTTATCGTACCCTTGTATAAAGGTAAGGGTTTACGTTTGTTACGGCCATCAGCTTGATCTGTTTAACAGCTAAAGTGTAAATCATTGAAAGGAGAATGAGAGTGAAATCCGATCGAATGCTTTAGGAAGCATGGGGTGGATTTCGAAGCGGCGGAGGAGGTACGGATTAAGTTTTTTCACTTCGCAACATCGTAGAGAAGCATCTGGCCATAGATCAGAAGGTTTTCTTCGGTTTTGTGGACCTAATGAATTAATTTGATAGGATCGTGCGAAAGAATCTCTGAAACATTTAGGACAGCAGCTTGTCGCCCGGGTTTGATATCAATATTGGTGTCAGAGAAGGATGTATACTGCCGGCTCGGCTATTTATCCTGTATCTGGACATTTGTCTTCAAAGAATAAGAAATATGAATATGAAAATGCGAATGGGTGACTCAGTAAGTAACTGCCTGCTTTATGCAGACGACGCGATATTAATAGCAGAATCGCTATTCGAAGTGCAAACACTAGTTACAACAAAGAAATATGATTGTATGAAGAAAGGCTTACAATTGAATGCGAAGAAAACCAAGATAATGGTTTTTGAAAGAGAGCCCACCAGAACGAACACTAGGATTACGGTTGATAATGTAGTGTTGGAGCAAGTTATATATCTTAGAAGCGCTTTTAACAGCGATGGAAGGTATACCGCTGATGTAGAGAGACGAGTGAGTGCAGAGAATAGCGTAAATTGAGCATTGTGTGCCTAGAAGTTTTGGCAGCGGAAATCTAAACCAAAAGGCACAGCTCGCAGTACACAACGCGGTGCTATTTCCAACGCTAACTTACAGAAGTGAATGCTGGGTATGGCAAGGAGAGCTGGAGGGGCCTGGTGACCTGTACCACAGGTGAGTTCATTCTTACCTAGCTCAGGCACCAGTTCTCTCCAACATGAGATAAAATTGTGATTTTGATATAGCTACCACTATGACAAAATGTATTTGTTTTGTTGAATCTTGGAGAGAATAATAAACCATTTTTTATTATTAAAGAGCATGGAAGTAGAATAAATGCGGTTGCGATGAGAGCATAGCGCAAAATTTATGGCAAAACGCTTGCTGACCTCGTTCGTAATGATGACGTAAGAAAGAGAGTCGGTCTGAAAGAGAGTATCGGTGTTAAGTTATTTTTATAACTTGCATGCTCCGTTGTTTCAGACTTGTAGAAAGAATGCAGGTTGAAAGAATGAAACAGATGTTCATTCCGAAAGTAGAAGGATGTAGGAGCCGAGGAAGACCAAGACTAACCTGTTATGACCAAATTGGTCGCGTTTTATCAGAAGTTGAATTCGGGAGCCCTAGGAACCGGCGAGCGCGCATGAAAAGAGCTATGAATGTTAGAGAAGCGGGTGAAGTGTGTAAAGATCGCATCTTATGGCTCTCGGTCCTCTCTGCCTACCCCGCAAGGCACCTGGCGTGAAGATATAAATAAGTTTTACAGTAGTTTCTTAGTGCGTAACTGATAACCGAACCGTCTTAGGTCATGTACAGCAGAATCTTATATAATAGTTTGTTTTTGAGAACACAAATTTTACTTAATCTGAGTCAACTTATTGCATATGTGATTTTTGTGTGGATCTCAACAGAATTGATTGTCAATCACGAGGCCAATACATATATTTTTTTATATAACGTCGGCAAGGATACAAGCATACGATCCACCTGGTGTAAAGCGGTTTATGTAGCGTACCACTTGCAATATACTTAGTGTCCCTAGTGCAATACCACCTCTGCTGCAAACACAGTAACTCCTTACCAGCTTCCTGGTGAGCTCACTCACACGCAGGAATACAAAACCCCTCTTTCTGTGAGGTGTAGGTACTACCCCAGACGGGCTACTTTGATGCGCCTTACCCCTCTTAAATACGAATATATAACATATGTTTGTCGACTACATCTAATGAGGTGCACTGACATGTCTCGCTTGGATAAGATACTTGTGTGCAGTCATGTGTACGTGCGCTTATCACCGGTGTGGTTGAGACGTTATCCTACGATGAATATTCATGGAGTATTTTTATTTTCTAGACATTTATAGGTCAACTTCGTGCGTCCATATACTCAATCGTTCAAGGTTGTACAGTAGTGATTCTTGAAATTCGGTGATATTATTTGCAACAACTATAATTTTGTGAGCTATTCTGCACAAACCTGGATCTGGGTCCTGCTCAAACCTGGATCTGGGTCCTTGCTCAAACTTTTATAGTTTCTCTATTTTCCTGAAAATCTAAGTTTTTATGAGAGGTTCATTTTACGAAGTCAATAGAGGCCGCCACGGCTTTCAATCAACACTTAAAAACATACTCTTACCTTCCCGAATGAAAATGTGTAAAACGGAAAGAAGAGTGTTTTGAAACGATAAGTTCAACAAGTATTTGAAAGAGAAGAAACCAGAACCAATGTAAGGATTACGATTGATGATGAAGTGTTGGAACAAGTGGATGAGATTGTATATCTTGGATACGCTTTCAGCAGGGATGGAAGGTACACCGCTGATGTGAAGGCGAGTGAGTGCTGGCAATAGTGTGAATGGAGCGTTGGGAAAACTTCTTGGCAGTACAAACCCGAAGGCACAGCTCGCTATACACAATGCAGTGCTGGTTCCAACGCTTACGGACGGAAGCGAGAGCTGGGTATGGCAGAGAGAGCATGAAAGTAGAATAAACGCGGTCGAAATGCGAGCGATGCGCAAAATTTGTGGCGTAACGCTTATAGACCGTATTCGCAATGATAATGTTAGAAGCAGAGTTGGTTTGAAAGAGAGCGCCGGTGTTAAAATAAGAAGAGGCAAGCGCCATTGGTATGGATATGTAGAAATAATGCAGGATCAAAGAATGACGTAGGAGATATACAATGCAAAAGTGAAAGGATGTAGGAGCTGAGGAAGGCCAAGACTTACCTACCATGATCAAATTGGTCGTGTTCTATCAGAAGGTGATGCCAAGAGCCCTAGAAACCGGCGAGAGTGCATGAAAAGAGCAATAAATGTAAGGATCGATCACGTGGTGCCCGGTGCTCTCTGCCTACCCCGCAAGTGATTTGGCGTGAAATTATAGATAGGGGAACCGACAGACGTCATCCTGCCCGAAAACAAAAATAAATCCTAAATCCCGTTTGCAGTGCCACAGGTTCCAATTGTAAACCTAAAACCATCCAGGGACTCATTTCAACAACACACAAAAAAATCATCAAAATCAAGTCTGCCCCTTAAGAGGAGATACGAACGGAAAAATTATATTTATAAAGATATGATTAATTAAATGACTGAGATACTATTCCCAAAATCCTACAAAAATTATTTCATTCATGAATAATAGTAGTTATGTGCACATATGTGCGGTGTGCCCATTTCGCCCTATGGCAGTGGCCAACATGCCAAAATCATAGGATTTATTTATTTTATGGAAAACAAAATGCAAATGCAGATTGCTGAATATCGAAGTTTACATGAAAAAAAAAACAGCTTGTCTTTGAGCGTAACAATTTATAGTTTATCACTAACATTGTTTGTTCAATATTCACTGCCGCAACGGAGTAAAACAAACTTGTAATTACTTTACGACACGAGGGAACTTGGAACCTCCTCGAGAATGGATGTTTTCAAGTGATAAGTGTTTGGACTTGGCTAGACTGACAAAACATCAACATGCGTGCCGGAGCGAATTTGGAACCGCTTTACTAACTGGGGTAAACATGATAAATAGTATATAAACATGGTAAATGTGCATGAAGTCATATTCGTCAAAAAGCAGCGGAAGTCGTTGGCAGAGCCACAAAGGCTGTCAGTTGGCATTGAAACGCAAATAAGATAGACATTTAAGCAAACGAGAGCCAAATGCCGTAATAAATTTACGGAATGGAGTTTACTGTAGTATCAGTAGCACATTGCCTATTGGCCTACAGAATGGAACATCAAGTCATTATGCAATAATCTAAGATTTTGTTTTTTTTTGTATTGTCCACCAAACAAAATTAGGGCCGTCTGGGGTCTAGGTTACTGTACGCTTTGACCGCTTGCAAATACAGAGAATAGTGCTCGCACGTTGCCATCCGAGGAGCATACATTAGCTCTCTACCGAAAATGTTACATAATTATTACCAATCTGTGCGGTATATGGTACTTTCCTAGACAGACTTCTTATTAAATATTGCTGAGTTCTTGCACCTCTGGCTCTAATAAGGAGGTGAGATTGGCATTCTCTCTACAGAGTATTGTAAGACATTTTTACCTCAAATATATTTTATTGAGTTTATAACGTGCTTCGGATTAGTGTTCGAAAACATCGATTAAAATTAAAATTATTAAGGTGGAAGTCAAATCTAGAAGCTTCGTCCTTTACAAATTTTTCGCTGTTCAAATTCGTAGTACGGGCCGGCAGCCATATTTTTACCTCTGGACCTGCAAATAACTTCACAGTTTATTGTTTTTTTTGTGGTTTTCGCTTTTAATACTGGCTATTCAAGTGATAGTGGTGGGAATATAGTGGGCCTCTCAGAACAAAATAATCTATTATCCAACGTCAACGAATAAAACGATCGCTTATTTATCCGTCTGCACTTCGTTAAAGGTTATTTCGAAAGACGATAGTCGAAAGGACTTCAGCTATATATTTTTTTCATTATTATGCTTGTGCTAATAATAATTGCATTTAAAATGGCAGTTCAAATGAGAACAATACAAAATAGAAAACAATCTACGGATGAAAGTATTTCATATATGTATTATTGTATTTTAAGAGCTGGATCTGATTATATGTAGTATGCCTCCAGCACCAACTCAAAGTTACCATATTGATACAGATATAATTTAAAGCCAATCAAACGAGTGAAAGAATTTAATTTTATGTAAGAAACATTTACTTCAACAGAAAAGTGTACGTCTTCGGATTGAGTGACCACATATTCTTTAAAGTTAGTTTCTTACCCCCAAAAGTAAGTAATTGTTTAATTTAAGAAACTGCCACGAACTTTACTTACCGCGGCTTCGCTCGCATTTTATTTTTTTTAATTAAAAGTATCCTTACTTCTGATACCTCCAAGAATATATGTACAAAGTTTTATGACGATCGGTTGAGTAGTTTTCGCGTGAAAGCGTAACAAACAAACGGACATTCACATTTATAATATATATATATATATTAGGATGCGTCAAGGTTTGAACACTACATAAAAGTTAGCTTGTTTAGAAAATCGCATTGCAACATCATTTAGTGAGGATGTTGCGATAGATAACAATATAACCCATATGTAATAATCTATTATGATGTGAAATATTCATTAGTTTCATAATTTTTGTGTATATAATTAAGTTCTCATTGTAGTCTTTCAAGTCACACTTTTTAAGAACTAATCCAAATTCTCAATATTTGTCCGGGTCATTCAGTGTAAAAGATAGTGATGGGTCTAAGTTGCCTTCTCAGACCGATACTATATACCTTTGTTTTCTTCGATATTTTATCTTTTACCACGTCATCGTCTTGCCATATAGATCTCCTGTCTGACAATATTATTACCTGTATCAGCCATTCTGCTGCCTGAGCATCTGTTCCTTGATGTCAAACTTTACCACATTAGAATGTCGTTGTGAGTAGGTAGAGACCTCTCTTCTATATCAATCATTTTCATTATTAAGAATCCAATCTATCTGATTAGCGCTTACAATGTATTAATATTACTATAATTGTTAACTTCAACACAACAATCATCACGTTTTCTCTCTTCTCTCTCCTCTCCTCTCTCGTCCTGGTGGATTTATATGGTATATACGAAGCTTCCGCGTTTTTGCATAAGATTTCGTCGATGCCTCATTTAATTTACAGTTAAACGTTATCATACTATAGATAGACAAACTGCAACATGCTCCGCTGAAAGGGTCAGAGTGAAATTTTTGTTATTCGGGACTGATACTACCATTGGCAAGAACTAATTAGTAAACTCCTCACTCGCGGGTGCTATTTACCTATGGTCGTTTGTAAGCGGAGATAATTCCTAAGTTGGACTATTTCACTTTCACTTTCACACATACACTTTTTACTAGTTGACAGGATCCACCACGTGCAGATGTGGTTGAATTTGACTTTAAAGATGATCGTGAGCCACAAAAGAGTCAAAATAACTTTTCAATTTATTATACCTCCATCAACCACGTCGGGATTTGTCTTACAAGAATACAATATAAATTGGTAAAGCCATAATGGTTAAGCCATTTTACGTACGATTATTATATGGATCAACAAATACGATGTAGAGGTGTTATTTGCCGAAGGGAATCAAATTCCAAACATAACTCTATAAATACTATATTAAGCGCTCACATTAGTGATAACCGAAAGCCTGCTTCAGGCACCAGTCTCTCACAAAGTAGTAAAAATAGTAACACGGTATATGTTCCTTCAATGACTATTATCCTATTTGTGATGAGAAAATAAACACTTTTTATTATTATGATAACGTGAATTTCAGAGAACTGGCATAGTGATGTTATTAAATATGTACTTCTCCTTAAATTTTGGTGATATTGATTTTATTTATCAAGGAAAAGCGCGCACTGCGCGATCTAATGCCTCGTCAATAAATAAGCGGTTTGACAACTTAAAATTAAATTTTAAATTAAATGTCTGCGGGAATTGACAGCTTAAGGGGAGCGCGTCAATATTGCTTTGATACATTTTGATGGCATTGTTCTGTGATGACAGCCATAACTTTTGCACGGCGTATTTTCAATTTTAACAGAAAATTACTCGTGTGACATTCTTATCAATATAAACTTTCTTTCTCAAAGTAATTGTACTTTTGCTGAATAACCACATTTTGATGTTAGCTGTTTATGAAACCTTGGGAAATGCAATCTATTTCGTACAAGGGATATCTGGACAGACATAAAGAGCTTATTTGGGCGTGGAGTATTTGGCCATAATCTGCAGGGTGCGGGATCTAGGACGCACTCAAGGAGCACATTATCACGGAATTATGCTGATGCGCGCCTCAGTTTCCTTCGACGGCGTGACGTCACGTTTATGGCAGATTTATGCCAATAATAGTGAGGCTCCTTTTTGAGCCCTTTAGGAATAACGTTGTGAAGGCGAGTTTTTACGTAATCTCTTCTAGTAAATAGACTGATAGCTCTAGCCGTAAACTTTGGACGACTGAGTAAATACTTAATAATAATTGCGTTAGCATATGTTATTAACTAATAGAAAATATGGCTTTATTACGAGAAATTACAAAGTTTGACTTCTGTAGACTAGAAGAGATTACTCATGTCACTTCGTAAGGGTGAAGGGGATATTTCTTTCATCAACAGACTGATGTCGTTAAGTAGCTACTAATAAATAAATTCAAATTCTTTATTTTGCTATTGGACGTCTGATACCCCTCACATATTTCTATTTTAATATAATTTTATTTTCTTTATACTTTTATACTCTGTGCCGTTTTTTGATCTACCAGTACGTTTAAATTCGCCATTGGTATCAAGAAAATGTCGAAATAGGTATTTTTGGAATCATCAAGATCCATGAGGCTACCCTATGACTGAAATAGAACTTCATATGTTTAGGGTATATATATATATATTTCTCAAATATATTGAGAAGTAACCATAAGAATATTTTATTTCGATGAAAATTCTCTTATGAGATCATGGAATCTGTTATAAATAGAGCGAGTGACTCCTTTTTAAATTAAAACGATTCTATGATAACACCATAATGCTGTAAAAGTAGTTGAAATACATATAAATATTGAATCTTTAAATAATCTAATTTAATATTATCACACAGAGATCTGTCGTATATGTGGGATATTAGTACATTATGGTATAAGTGTGTAATGTTGGTGATTACCGCTGAGGCGCCATTGAGAGAGCCGAGGACGGTAATCATCAATACACACGTGTATCATACGACGTTTTTCAACACACTTGTGACGAAAATAATACTAAAAAATCATTTTATATAGTAGATAAAAAGTTTATTTAGAGAAACAATTAGTAAATGTCCAGTTAGTAAAATTATAATTAACTATTTTTGATGTCATAGCGTTCTCATCATATAGATTATTTACTGAAATACTTTCATGTTCTATTGTTATTTGAGACGGTTCATTATTCGTGTAAGCGTAGGTGAAATCCAATCATTGGATGTACTTGGTGTTTCGCCAGTAGGATGCGCCTCAGAATCAGGTCTAATTCTTTTTGTGATTTTTGCACAAAAATTCTTCTTGTTTTGTATGGAATCTTCCACTTATGATTCTGCTACATTGCTAGAACGCCACCCACCATGACGCAAAGTCATTATATCAGCTCCTGAATTAGTCAGCAATGTAGCTGAAGTTCTTCTGTAACTATGTGTATGTTTAAAGTACGCCATGAACACATTTTCTGAAAAAGAATGCATACATATTCTTGTTGTTGTGCCATTGTATGAAATCTTGGTACGCTAATAGATATTTTTCCTTTGAGTTTTCAGGTAGTAAACTTTCCATAACGTTAAGGGCTTCACATCTTATATCGGGCGGCGTACCACATAAATCGTTTTCTTCATATCTAGTACTTGTAGACATTTTGATTAATAAATAACTATAATTTCAACAGTGAATACGAGTTGTGAAATATTTTTCGCAATGGCGGGAAAAATTAATCAGTTTTCCTATGCGCCCGCATCTAACAAAGGGATCGGCCATAGACTAAAAGAATGAGGTTTCTTTTTTTTTACTTTTAGCGGATAGCGTTTTAGCCAAGTACAAAATGGGAAATTTAAAGTTGTTTTTATTACAGAGAAAACAAGTTATATTTGAGTGAAAGTTTTATTTATTAAACACGTACAAGTTGAAATTATCTATTTAAATACGAAGTTGCATGAAATAGCAAGCAATAGATACATTATTTGTACTATTGAACACGATCTTTTTTGTATCGAAACTTTTTTAAGAACAAAGCAATTCAACCAATAAAATAAAAAAAAATCTATAACTCACTTGTGAATAATAGCAATGAAAAAGTCACAGTTTGATTACAGGTGTCATTATGTGCCTAATTGCGGTGAAATTAGAGCCACTTTATGAGCAAGTGTGTTGAAAAAAAATTTATACAATTAGTTTTATTCGAATTACGCATGAGGTTGTTACAAATGAGGTACAGGATCGCTGAGAGATAGAGAGAACGAGAACATAATTTAAATTTAACAAGCTCGGTAGCGCAGGCGTTATTGACGCGAATTCGACACCAACGCTCGTGGGTTCGATTCCCACACAAGACAAACATTTGTGTGTAAGAACATGTCTGTTTGTCTTGGTCTGGATGTTTTAAGAGAGGTAGGGTGCATCAAAGCAGCTCGTGTGCAGAAGTACCTCCTCTCCTCACAGATAACTGCAGCCAAATAGTACCTATCTCCCTAGATGGTTTTTGTGTTCCTGTGTGTGAGTTAGGCCACCAGTAAGCTCCGAAGGAGTTGCTGTGTTAGCAGCAGAGGAGGCGTCGCGCGAGTGATACATTGTATTAGATTAATTTATTACAAGCATTCATAGGCTACGGTAATCGATTTACACAGTTGGGTCGTATGCTTTTATGAATTCCGACGTATACCTTTTTTATTAAAAATAAGAATGGACTCTAAATTGATAACTTTAATAAATTTAATAAATTATCACACATTGATGGTCAAATCTTCGATGTCCTGATGATTTGTATGTGCGCTTTTAGATTTCAGATCATTCATATTTAAATGAAACCAGTATATTAGCTACTTCTCTAGCTACGTGGTGTTTTAGTTTATTAGTAGTGTCATCTAAGGCTCGACACAATCAAAATCTTATACAAAAAAATCGATAACATCTTGTGATCCCTTTTAAAACAATATATAAGACATGTTTAGTGAGACTACGCCCAGCAACGATAGGGGGCTAACCAGTGGTGACGACATATTTCTTCTCGTGCATAACCCCGAGAATCTTAAAATAAAGTCAGTCGATTAAGCATTATCTATCTATAACTTCACGCCAAATCCCTTACGGGTAGGCAGAGAGAACCAAGCGCAACGTGACTCGATCCTTACATACCTCACTCGCTTCTTTAACATTTATTGCTCTTTTCATGCACGCTCGCCGGTTTCTAGGGCCCCTGACATCACCTTCTGATAGAACACGACCAATTTGATCATGGTAGGTAAGTCTTGGCCTTCCTCGGCTCCTACATCCTTCCAATTTTGCATTGTATATCTGCTTCTTCATTATTTCATCCTGCATTCTATTAAGCATTATCTTTTCAAATATACTACTTATAAACAGTCAATATGGATTGACCTGTTTCTGTCGCTTGTTTTAAATAAATGTATTCATATGTGTCATATTTTATAAAACTATTTTATTGTATAAGAAGAAACACTATACAGTACTTACTGTATCGAATTCAATCTAAGGACTATAATATTTTGGTAGTGATTTGATAATGATACTATCGCACACAGCAAATACCTACTATTATCAGGTATATAGTACACGTATACGGTACGTTTTCAGGACTAAGCTAAATATATGTTGTTTGATTGTTGCCCACGGTCTTTTATATGTTTTTCCTCTCTAATCCTTCCCCAAAATACGTAAACGTAGTAGTTCAGAAACGCAAAGCAGCCTGCATTGTATTTTTTTCGCTTTTTGCCTT
Source organism: Pyralis farinalis (assembly GCA_947507595.1). Classification (NCBI taxonomy): domain Eukaryota; kingdom Metazoa; phylum Arthropoda; class Insecta; order Lepidoptera; family Pyralidae; genus Pyralis; species Pyralis farinalis. Next base: position 19,035,318 of record OX382259.1, on the reverse strand, counting down.
CCATGTTTCGAATTGTAAAAACCGAGCACTCAATGTAATAATCAAAGTGGGTCATTGTCTATCCCTCTGTACGCAGTGACGTTTATTTGTCCAAAAAATATTAAAATATTTAGCTAACATTTGAAGCATTAAGATTTACGATCCTGTAAAGTATACAAGTTTGTAACTCAATAAAATATAATGGCTCATCAAACACATATTTTTATAGCACTGTCTTCAAGAAAATAAATAATACAGAACAGTAATAAAGGCCTAACTTGCTTATATTACCTTTTTAACCCCCCAAAGAAGACGAACGAACATATTTACATAAATGACAAAAGATTATTTTTTATCATGTATGGTATGCTCTTATATCCTGCAAATGGGTGTTTCAATCCAAAAACTCGTAAAAAATAACGTGCTACCCCAGGGATTTCAAATCAAGGGCGGTATTGTATTTCATTTATGAGCTTTGCCAATGCTCGAATTTTACAATTTCTTTTTTATGTCACGGTTAAAAATTTACAGATATGCAAATTGTCGGTATAAGTATATATCATTTATTGTACTTCTTCCCTGTAACGCACGTTGTCATTATGTTGTTAATATGTAAATTCATATGAAGAGAAACGGGTTATGTTTGATGTCCACTGCTCTTATTACAAGTATCAAGCAATAAACAAGTGCGTATGCAAGCATCAAGGCATAACGTTTATTCATCTTTGTGTGAGAATTATTCACCATTACTAAGTGTGCATATGGTATTGACACTATAAATCTATCGATTGCGTAATGAAATGTGCTCAGAGAAGTAATTCGATATGATGCTCACGGGTTCCTTCTACGACCGCACCGTTTGCCATTGAATTCGATCTCACACATTAGAACTACAAAAAAACTGCTTTTGAGGCAAATCGTATGTTTGTTTGTCACATTAGTGGAATAAAGAAAATAATCGTTATATTGTAGTTTGAGCACTGACAGCCCAGTAGATAAGGAACCGGACTACTGAGCAACAGGTACCCGGTTCGAATCCTGGCATGTACTACTAAATTATATATTTGTAATTGTCACTTGGTCGGCGGTAAAGGAAAACATCGTGAGGAAACACGCGCATCCAAGAAATCATATTTCGAAATCTGTGACTTAACCTAAAAAAGGTCTGGTTTTCTCTCTGGGTTGGTTGAGTGGCTCCATGTAAAAATCTGTATATTCGCCAAATCCTTAGGCTTAGGTAGCAGACCCCGCTAGTCCTAATGGATTAGGAAACGGGATAACGCCATAGAGAAGAGGAAGCGTTATATTGTAGCATGATTTTTGCAGAGTTTTTCGAATGACTGTCGTATTGTTTAAAAAATAATAGTGCAATAGTTTTCCAATGGCTTTTCCACATAGTTGTATTGATAAATACAATTATCTCTCCTCTCTTTTTCTTAGGGGTATCCTGTTTCCTAACCCATTCGGGGTTGGAGAGGTCCGCTACATAAGCCTAAGGCTGGTCTCTAGCCCGGTTCTTTATCCACTCTATCACTGCTCCTAATAAATACAATTATCTAATTTTTTTTATCTGATAAATACAATTATCTGATTTCAGAAAATAAAATGCATCTATGAATGGGCAAAAATGCAAGAGCGATTTGACGAGCTCGGTGGCTCAGTCGTGAATGACGCGACTTTGGCACCAACGCTCGTGGGTTCGATTCCCATACAAGGCAAACATTTGTGTGCATGAACATGTCTGTTTGTCTTGGTCTGTATGTTTTATGAGAGATAGGGCGCATCAAAGCGGCCCGTCTGGGGAAGTACATCCACCTCACAGAAAACCGCAGCCAAATAACAACTCTATAGAGAGTTGTTGTGTTCCTGCGTGTGAGTGAGGTCACCACTAAGCTGTCAAGGAGTAGTTACTGTGTAAGCAGCAGAGGAGGCATCGCGCTAGTGATAATTAATATATCGCAAACGTTAATAGGCTACGGTACCCGCTTTATATCAGGTCGGCCGTATGCTTGTATGCCTCCCGACGTGGTAAAAAAATAAAATAAATAAAAGCGAATAAAGATAAATTTATATTTGGCACATCTAATACGAATATTGCGCGGTGTGCACTGTTGGTTTCACCAATGACTGTTGACCTTTTGTAGCTCTTCGTGACTTTATTGAAGGGAAGCACATGACGAGCGACAACTAAAAGTCACGAGAAAGGGCATAGTTGTTTTTTTTATGTCATTCTTAAATTGATCCTGTTTTCACTATACAATACGTTGTCGCCCTGAACATAAGGTTGATTTCTGTATGACGGGAGGTATACATATCTAGACACGCCGTGGGCGCCTCTATCAGAGACTCACGCGTCGTTGACTTCGTACTTTTGTTCAATGAGTCTTTACAAAATTCCCTTGACATTCGGCCTAGCAAATACAATGATGGGGTTTAAGTATCTCATAAATGTAACCAATAGTCCATTTTGTCATTAAGCTTTAAAGTAAGGGCGAGCATCTACTGACATTATTATCATTATTATAGGCAAGGAGGATATGAAATTGGGCTCATACGCATTAGCATTCGAGAGTTAACCGGTTCACTTACGGGTACTCTGTATGAACGTTAAACATGAAAAACATTTTTAGGAAATTACTTAGTTAATTATTGGGTGAAATTTGATTAGAAGACATTTACAAAATAGCCTGAGGATTAAACATTTGATATAATTATAAAAAAACGGGCAGATGGGAGTCGGACCCGCACACTAAGGTTTACACATTGTAAAATAGGAAGTCCTTTACCTTTTATAGGCGAAAAAGTTACTTGTACAAACTCTGGCCCTATATGAAATATATATTTCGGTTACAATGGTGTTTGCAGCGAAAATGTGCGGTTAGTTCGTTCATTTATATGATATTGCATTAAGTATCGTACGAGTATTAGCGGCTGTTGTTCGTTTTCTTTCTACTAGGAAAGTCTAGGTGAATTAATACTCACATACAACAGTATTTCCTAAACTTATTTCCTACTGCGCTGTAATTTTTATGATAATACCTTTGAACCTTTTAGACGAGCTTGTTGGCGCAATGGTGAATGATGTGACTTTGACACCAACGCTCGTGGGTTCGATTACCACACAGGACAAACATTATGTGCATGAACATGTTTGTTTGTCTTGGTCTGGAAACCGCACCTCACAGAAAACCGCAGCAAAATAACAATTCCCTAGAGGGTTGTTGTGTTCCTGCGTGTGAGTGAGGTCTCCAGTCCTATTGATTCAAACAGATTCAGATATAATCATCGCATTTAAGGTCACCAGTGAGCTCCTAAGGAGCTTCTGTGTTAGCAGCAGAGGTGGCATCACGCGAGTGATACTTAATGTATTGCACGTGTTCAAATGTGTAGGCCGTATGCCTATTTGCTTCCCGTCGTTGTATAAAAAAAATTAAATCAGAAAAAACTTGGCAAAAAAAATGGGCAAATCAAAGATTCTATAAGGTAGGAAATTGAGCTGACAGATGCAGAATATTGTTTTTGTTGCTAACGACTGACGCGCTTTATTCACTGTGTGCATGGTGAGCTGCTCGCAACCTATAACCGAGTCACCATGCATGTGGAGAATGCTCACAACAATAAATAAACTACATCTGCTTACCATCAGGCAGGCTGTAGACATGTTTGCCACCTTGGCACTTAAAAATAAAGTAGAAGAATGCAGTATACATGTCGATTTCGATTTGAAAAATATCCCTAAAATCGAATATTGGTAAGGCAGTAGATGGATACTGAAAACAGAAAATATAATATAGGCAAGAGGTCTACGGAGCAAAAACATTTGGACGACTCTCTGCTAAATGGATTACTTACATTGATCTAAATTCCAGAAATCTAATACAACGGTAATTCTCGGTATAATGAAAAGATAAAATAAAAGTAAAAACTAAAACACAACTACAGAAAAGTAGAAAATAAATAAGTGATTCCTACTTTTTCATAGTTAGGTTTTAGATTTTTGCTTTTAGTTTTATACAAATCTCATTTTCATCAAGTAGTATTACGAGTAGATTAGATGCCGTCATCAAAATACTATCATGTCGCTACTATGTACTTTTAAGGAATAGGTACTCTTGTGAGAGAGAATCTTAACTGCATAATATTCAAATTGCCCCGGAACATCATGTTCGTACCGGAATCAAAAAGTTTTCAGTCGAAGTGTATGGAATGTGTGTGAAAAATTTTCAAATCCGTTTCGAATGTAGTTTTCGACACGTAACAACAAAAAATATAGTACAAGGTATAAATACGTATATGTCGATTATGCCTATTGCAAACAGTAATTTGCCATCATTTTCCTAGCGATTGTGTATCTAGTTTTATATTAGTGATTGATTGTTGGTTACTAACCACTGCGACATTTGCGACACAATTCTTGCTATTGTCCATAGGGATTAATGCACAATTCTTAATATGTCAACTGATATAAGTTGATTTGTACATCTGTGTTCTCGATATAGGAGGTTGTGGTCGGTCTAAGTGCTTAGTTAACTAGATAAAATAAAGAAGGGCGCAACTGACGAAGATCTCGAACACGATAAAAAACTTTTCTGGGCCAAGTTGTTGACCGAAGTTAAAAGTGCTAAGCAGTGACGTAATCCAATAAAGCTTTTATAACTGTCTTTAACGTCTCTCATGGCTTATATTGACACCTTAACCGTTACGATCATTTAAACAATAATTTTACAGGCACAGAACATGTCAAAAATGAATATTACATCGGGAAAACAATAAAGACTGAGCTACAAAATTTACAATAAATCTGCTTATAAATTTGTTGTAAAAAGTTGAAATGATAACACATTTAATTTTATTAGTAAGCAATAAATGGCTGATAGCGTTTACGTTCATGAATAAATGTATAAAGCAGAGAAATTCTGGTGGGATGCTTTTACGAGTTGCGTGTCGGGCGGTGGGCAGTAAAAGTTCAGCTGTAACTTCAGGTAACAGTTCTCGGAGGTGTAGGGCTCCCACACATCTCGACACCATTGTTTGAAATTGTATTTCTCCTCAAGAGATTCGAACTTGTTTCTGTGATGAGGTCTTTTTGCGTCTGTTTATAGTTCATTTATCAAGCTATATCATCAATACCACCTTTGAACAATCCACCAATACGCCGTACCTATACTACATACGTACGTATCGGTTAATTGTAAACTTCAGGCTATAAATTCTCTGAGAATGAGATCAGAATACCATATTCTGTATGATAATGCTTTATTTCTCGTTTGGGATATCATTATTAGAATTTACTTCAAAATCAGTTTTACTTTTTCGGTTACAGTTTACATCGTAACTTTTTTTCTATTGCTATATTTTTCCATACTTTCATACCTGTTAATAGGCAAATAGCCATTTGCATTTAATTTTGGCATTTAGCTGTAGTTTAATTTCTTCATCAAAGGCAAAGTAGGTAGCCCTGATACCGGCTGTTTTGAACGTGTGTTACATTCGTGTTGTTAGCTGAAACATTCAATATTGCATTGCTACTGAGACGGCTGAGTTTGGGACGAGGCGAGAGTGGTTTACGTAGTGATATAACATCACTCCGGCCATTTACATATTTAAATATAGCTTTTAAATACATATATGTTTTAAGGGTTATATGGCAAAACGCTAAACGATTTTATTAGACTGACGTAATAATGTATACGTCAATCTAATAAAATCGTTTAAATAAGGCACTAGGGTGGGCAACGCAAGAATGACATCCCTGGTGTTTCAAATATCCATGGGCCTCGGAAACTGCTTACCATCCGGCAGGCCGCATGCTTCTTTGCCCACCTTAGTGGCATAAAAATTTAATTCCTGCAGATTACCTAGGGAATTAATCTAATTTTTGTTAGCCTCATATTTTTCTACATTTTTCTAAGTGCTACAGAAAATATCAAGGAAGATAAGGTTTAAAAATCATGTCTTGGCACGAAAGCTGTCCCTACTAATTATTTAAGCCACTTTAATATTTCGTACTTTGAAAGAAAATGATTTCATGCTGGTTCATGAGAATCATTATTATGAAACCACTTAAATTCGTATTTTATTCCACTGTTACATTAGAGTACCTAACAATAATGTTTAAATAATATGACCAACATTTATACGACAGTTTTAGATAACTTACCTCAGTTGTGCACAATGACCCTCCCACCTCTAATATTAAATACAGCTGTACGAGTATATCCACTTGCACACAAAGAGCCACATTTGTACCTACTGCTGCCGCGAGTTATATTATACTACATTAACATACCGTACGAGGACAGACTGTTAACGTTTTAGCTGCCGTATCGTTATACCGCAGAGCACTTTCATTTTACATGTTTTTTCTGAAAATATTTAGACTTATGAACTAGACCGCCGTGAAAGTTGTGTGGACTAAACTTTGGTGAACATATTCCCAATGTTTAACAAGAGCTACCGCAAATTAATCAGGATGAGAGATTTACATTGTTTTTCTGAGAATAATTTGACTATAATGAAATATAGTGGTTAAGTGCGAGGTGGAACTCGTGCCGTAAATGTACCCTAAAGTACACGTAAAACACCGCAAAGATACGGTTAATTTTTTACATTATTTATATCATGATAATGTTGATTTGTAACCAGACTATAATTTCTTGGCCGTGCAGGTTTCCTCACGATGTTACGTTTTTTTCTTCATCGTTAAAAGCAAGTGATAACTACAAATATGTACATTAATCCGTAAACATGAATTTAGTGATATTTAGATGAATTGTAGGAAACTTGTAAAAAGTCTCGTTTATAAAACATTTATTGATGAACTATAAATCTATAACAATGCAACGTACTTATAAAATAATAGCATTATATATATTTATTACTACAACAACTTCTTTAGACATACGGCAGATTACTCAGATAGAGTAATTTTATAAATCAAACGCAGCATAACACAAATACATACAAGTGGCAAAGGGATTTGAATTGGATATTGAAAAATTGTACAGATTTGTAGCATTACTACAAATTTTTACAATTCAACTTAGACGAAGAGCACAAGATACACAAATTGAAAGAATAAGTGTGTACAGAAACTAAACACCAAATAACCTATTTATACCTACACGAAAGGTGAATGTGGCGTACCACTGGGAACAATTTTAGGGCTTTAACTGTTCATTATCATACTGTTACGATTAAGGACTATATATGTTTTCTGTGTGATACACACACATCACATTATAATTAATAAAATTTTGGTTAATGATTTGTGTGTAATTTTGTACAATTATCAGCAACTATTGTAAACTCTAATGGTAGATATAAAATAATTATGATTGAACGATTGACATTCAACTTTAAAGTTTATTCAACTGTAAAGTGTAAATTTTATTAAAAAATAATGGTAATAAAATATTAAATATTTTTTCTATTTATTCAATAATTCTATTTTATAAGGACCCTTTATTTTTAATATAGTCTCATTTAGTACCAAAATTATTCTCGTTGGCATGCTTTTATCACCACGTCCAACGCATTTATTTATTTACCATAGTAGAAATATATTTGTTTTGTAAAAAATGTAACAATTTAAATGCCGCTCTGATAACTAAATCTCGTGTCCTTACTATATTTTTTCTCTGGAATACTGACTTCTAAAGTTCCTCTTAATCTTCCTTCCTATTTCTATAACGTTTGTATTAAATTTACTTGCTATTTCATTTAATGCATCAAAACGTTTATGTCGACTTTAATAATCGGCATCTTCAGGATTCCACAGCAATTCATTTAGATGGTAAATATTTATCAATCTAAAAGTAAAAAGCTTTTACATTGATAAATCGTTACCTTCATCCCACGCCATGCCACAAAAATAACTATAGCACGTTGCTACAGTTTAAGTATTTTCCGGCAACTGAGCGTGTGCTCAAGTCGGAGACATGATTAATTTCGATCACCTACTACTACTACTACTCCCAATTATCTATTAATCTGTCGCCATCCGAACTGCAAACACTAGTAACAATGATGAAAGATGATTGCATAAATAATATAAAGAAAGGCTTACAATTGAATGAGAAAAAGAACGAATACGAGGATTACGGTTGATGATGCAGTGTTGGAGCAAGTGAATGATATTGTATATCTTGGAAGCGCTATTAGCGAGAATGGAAGGTACATCGCTGATTTGGAGAGACAAGTGAGTGCAGGGAACAGCGTAAATGGACGTTGGGTAAACTTCTAACCAGCCGAAAATTAAGCCAGTAAGCACAGCCCGCTGTACACAACGTGGTGCTAATTCTAACGCTAATTTATGGAAGTGAAAGTTAGCAGAGAGAACATGAAAGTAAAAAGGTTGAGATGTGATCATTGTGCAAAATTTGTAGCATAATGCTTGCTGATCGCATTTGCAATGATGATGTAAAAAAGAGAGTTGGTCTGACAGAGAATTTCAATGTTAAGTTAAGAAAAGACACGCTCCGTTGGTTCGGACATGTAGATAGAATGCAGGACGAAAGAATAACGAAACGTATATACAATGCGAAAGTGGAAGGATGTAGGAGCCGAGAAAGACCAAGATTCACCTTCCATCAGTAAATTGGTCGTGTTTTATCAGAAGGTGATGTCAAGATACCTAGAAATCGGCGAGCGTGCATGAAAAGAGCTGTGTATATTAATGAAGCTAGTGAGTTGTGTAAAAACCGCGTCTTATAGCGTTCAGTTCTCAATGCCTATCCCGCAAGGGACATGGCGAGAAGATATACATACATACTAATTATTATGAACGTACTTCTTAAATTAATATCGAAGTACCATCCCATATAAGTATTGGTAACTTTCATTACAATTGTAAAATGAATGTAAGTCAATTGAAAATTTGCGATGTGGCATAATAATGAACAAACTATCCTAGAACTGTTGGCATATCCAGTTAAATAAGAAAGTTGCTTTCTGTAATTCACATTAACAAATTCGTTTCTCAGGTCGCTGTATAATAGAAATGGCAAGGTATAAGTAGATATTGTAATACTGTAGTATATTGCGGCGGAATTCGGACTGCCATCTATTAGCCTGGAAGTGTAGGAGTGGTCGCCGTCCGAAGGCCGCGCCGTCAGCTACACCTGCAATTTATTAGATTTGTTTCGATCTGTGATAATCTTGTAACAGTGGCCCGCCCATATATATTTTATAGCATTCAGTTTTTTGGGTGATCGGCACAACGGACTAAGACACAGAGGCTAAAAGGATTTTTGAAGTGAAAATTTCTTTAGCGGCGTTGTGCACTTTTTGGGATAAGTAAAAAATGCTAGACTCGCGTCAGGACACGTGACCTTGACCGTAAGATTTTGGAGAGAATTAGAACTTAAGTTCGCTGCAGCGATAAAACATTAGTTACCTCTAATTAAACATTTAAAACATGAAGCGCTAGATCGTTCATAGGGCATTATTTTGTCACGACCAAAACGTTGTAAACGCCATGAAACGTAGTTTATCAACATCGCTGTTTGGTTTAAGCGGAGCAGGACGCTTGCGCGAGTGTGCGTGTGTGTTTGAGTTTTAGAGATTGGCGATGATGATGCTGGTAATGATGATGGTGAAAGAGTCGTTGAAATTATGGATTAAAGTAGATTTTTGTGAGAAATAAACTCTTTAATGTACAGTAATTGTAATGTTCTGAAGTGTTAAATTTTTAATGTAATATAAATTGTCATGTTTGTGTACGATAGCGCAATAAATTAATATTGTATTTTACCACATACATGATAGTACTTTTATACTGATAAATAAAGCAATTCGTGCGATATTATTCACTAACCATTCCAAAATATTCAAAAATGCACAACGTTAATGTTCAAGTTTTCACTTCTGCCGGCACTCCCGGAGTGCAACCCATTTTTTTAAGCTATTAATTTGGAAAATAAGCTACAGCCTGCCTGAATAACAGTTAAAGTAGATACAACACTGGAAGTATAACTTGTATGTTGATAAACTCAAAAAATACTTAAGCGATTTTGAAAATTCTATCCCTACATATAGCCGCATTGTTAACGAGTAACATAGGGTATATTTTATATTAAAAAAATAGAGATTTCAATGAAAATTGCAATAATGTAAACCCAAAGTATCAAAACATTGTCTGCAAAAGTTATTATTTTAGCAAGCGTTGCGAAAGCTATTGTTGATATATAAAATGTACTACATGTTCATAGTAATGTCTTCTTTCTTCTTAATGCTCCTCGAATCTACAACAAAGGTCCAACAGCCATATGTAAGACAACTGAAATAAATATTTTCAAAAAGAAACTCTATGACTTATTGACAGATAAATGTGACTACAGTTTAAATGATTTTCTCGCTGACAAAAATGATAAATGAAATATTACATGAGTCCGATTTGTTATCAATGAACTTGACGTCATCTGTACGCTTATATTGTACGTACGTACTCGGCGGAACACAGTTCAACTGAATTGTAAATATTATTCCACCATGTTGTACCTGTGATTCGAATAAATGTATTCTGATTCTGATAGTTAAAGACCTAAACAAGACCTCTTATTACACCTATTTATTGAGATCTATCTGTCTATCTATTTCATCGTACCAAACCTTGCGTGGTCGGTAGAACGGAGCGCCACATGACTCGATCCTTATACATCTCACTCACATCTTTAACATTAATTACTCATACACGCTCTCCGATTTCTAAGGCTCTTGGCATTACCTACTGATAAAACACTATCAATTTGGTCATGGTAGATAAGTCTTGGCCTTCCTCGGCTCCTACATTCATCTACTTTTGCGTTGTATACCTAGTCCTGCCATAAGTTCTGTTACAAATGAATATGCATTTATTTTTTTATGAAGTAATGTACTCCTTGTAATTCTTTGTATCGAATACGTTCTTCCATAACAAGGATATTCAGATTTACACATGGAGACGGAATGAACAGAAAAGTGTGATTAATTTGATTTTGATAGATGAACGTCTCCGAAAGTCGTTAATGGATACAAGAGCCTTCAGAGGTCCCACTATTGAAACGGACCACTGTCTGGTGACAAGCCGGTTTGTACGCCTTTTCAAGATGTGGAGACACTGGCGTATTTTTTTCGGAGATCATGAAGGAATAAGAAGTGAAAAATTGAAAGATGAAAGTGTAAGGAGTACGCATGTACGTCTAGTCAGTGAAAGACTTGCGAACGCGAGTCTTTCCGACTCAAATGTAGACGAATGTTGGATAGTTCTGAAAGAAAGTATGGTGGACAGTGCGAAAGAAGCAAGTGGATGCGCAAAGAAACGTAGAACACTGAGAGCAGATGCCTGGTGGGATGCGGAGGTTGAATCCTCCGTAGAAAAAAGAGGAAAGCGTGGCTGGATTACGTATCAGCTTTGCACCAGAGTGATGATATGAAAGAAACGAAGATAGAAATATACAGTCGAAGCAAGAATGAAACTAAAGCTTTAGTGAAAGAGAAGCGTGAAAGATTACTTATGAATGAGGAAGAGAGGCTGATGAAAACAAGGCAAATACAAAACTCTTCTGGAGAGAGGTAAACAAGTCTCGAAGTGGTTCGTCAGCATCCAGAATGGACAAGATAAAATGTAAAGCTGGTAGTATTCTTGCTAACACTCAGGAAGTGTTAGAACGGTGGAGTGAATATTTTAGAGAATAGTATGATTATGTCCAGGTTTTGGAGAAAATTATACCGGAGAACCGGAAGGGTCCCGACCGATTGGAGGCGCGTAGTCATCGTGCTTTTGTATAAAGGCAAGGGTTTACGTATGGACTGCGCCAACTATAGGGTCATCAGTTTGATCAGCTTAGCAGCTAAATTGTGTGGAAAAATCCAGAAACGAGAATGAAATGAATGGTGAAATCCTATAGAATGCTTTGGGAAGTACACGGTGGATTTTGAAGCGGCTGAGGATGTATGGATCAAGTTTTTCACTCCGCAACATTTTAGAGATGCATCTGACTTTGGACCAGAAAGTTTTCTATGATTTTGTGGATCTTGAGAAAGCATTTGATAGGTCGTGAGTCATAATCTCTGGAACATTGTGCCCAGGTATGGGGTTGTCGATGACCTGCTCCGTGCTATGCAATCCACTTATGAGGATTGTATCATCATGTGTCCGGGTAGACGGCAGCTTGTCGAACTGGTTTGATATCAATATTGGTGTCAGACAGGGATCCGTGCTGTCGGCTCGCCTATTTATCATGTACCTGGACAGTTGTTTTAAGAGAATAAGAAATATTAATGTGGGAATGCTAATGGGTAATCCAGTAGTCAACTGCCTGCTTTATGCAGACGACGCAGTAATAATAGCAAAATCACCATCCGAACTGCAAACACTAGTTACAAGAATGAAATATGATTGTGTGAAGAAAGGCTTACAATTGAGTGCGATTATTAAATTACTGCTCTATTGAAACTTTAATTTAAAAATAATATTACATACCTATTTATAATAATATTACAGTAAATGCCTTGTTAGGTGCACTACTACACTCATAATCAAATTCACTCTCACTTCACATTTGGCTTGAAAATAAACAAGATGGATCGTCTCTAGCACACCTGCAGAAAAGTATGGCTGAAATACAGCATTATTCACCTCCAAGATAGCTTCTTTTGAGGAATCCCTTAACCATTTAGAGGATATCAATTCCTTGGCCGGTGAGTCCCAGACACTTAGAACTTTAGCGGGTCTTAAGCGACAAATGGAGATGGACCTTGAGATGTTGGATGGTCTTGAGATGAGATCCCGGGCTAATATTGTGCTTTTGCATGGTGTGCCGGAGAATAAAAATAAATGGATTGGAGCACTTGGTTTTGAAAACGTGCAAGAGTACATTACTCCTGTCTGATATAACAGCTCAGTCAGTTAATGTTTGCTTGAGCCTAGGTACTAATACCACCTTTGCAAAGAAACCACGTCCCATACTAATTCGGTTTGCATCTGAGCACGTGCGCAATCAGGAATGGTCAGTGAAGAAACGCTTGAAGGGCACTGGGAGGACACTGAGCGAGATTCTAATAAGTAGCCGGCATGAAGTATTTGTGGAGGCTCGTAGAACATTCGGAATAACGGAGCTGGACTAGTGGTAGTGGTAAAGTTGTGATCTGCGCAGATAACATCACATCTATCGCTGAACTTTCAATTATAAAGTCAGAGATTGAACAGACAAAAAATAATAGAACTGCCTAGGCGTCCAGTAAGATTCAAGCAGTAGCCAGCGTCCCGACGAGCAATCAGGTACGCCAGATACGAAGTACGAATTTTCAGGCAAAGTAACATAGGAAGCAGTATTTCTAAGTATATTTAATTTCGTCTTTTGTTACTGAATCCGTCCTATCATTAACGACTATCGATAAAAAGTATGTATGTACGTAGATAACTAATACTTTATTAATGTTCATCACAGTCCGTTATTTGTATTTCAAGCTTGCGTCACGATTGCTGCATTTCACAGTAAATAGTATGTTGTAAGGTATATACTACGAGTAATAATACTTCAAAACTACTTGCGGATTTTTCATTTAAAATGTGCGTGACTGTCGGTCAATTGACGTTTAATTCATAAGTGACTTTAATCGATTATACTGCATTCCCATTTGCGCAAGTTTAGCGTTTGCGTTGGTTTGATTACAAATGTCGGATTTTTTTTCTTTTTTAGACCTTTCTATTTCTTTTTGAATTATTGGTTGTTTCTTCTTGCTTATATGTACGTTTTCATGTTCTCTTGAAATTTAGTTTTAATTTTGTAATAGTTGTTATGTTGTGTTATTTTAATAATCTTGTGCGCTTTGTCATTATGCCTCTTACACACGAGTGTCTGTTGGTGTAGTGTATGACGTCGTTATTTGAGTGTATCTACTTAGTTATTTATATAAGCATATACGTATTCGTATTGTTATATAGTTATTTTTATTTTGTATTGTTATTTATATAACACTATGTCTGATGATGACTCGTTCCATTCCGCTCTCGAAATGAGATCTACCTCTGGGAGTAGCACTAGCACTTTCTTAAATGAACCAGAAACATTGGGCACCATTCTTGACAACGCTGTTCTTGGCATGCCTTACTGCTTCGACACCTGTCATGCAATGATCAAAGTTTACCCTCTCACTACTCTGAACTTGTAGAAAGCTTTTCTTAAGCTTCCTTTCATGCTATTCTCTGCTATCTGGCTCAAGCCGTGCCTAGATTCCGTTTCTTACTCCCTTCCTGGATATGGATGGATATAGATATAGATATGGATATGTTATAATCCATAATGATCGTACCGGTAAGGACGTGTTGCCATTTACTTGCGTAATGACATACTACGAGTATATGCTATTTTATCATCGTCCCAAAGATACTGACATATTAAATGTAATTGAATAATTTGAGCCTCTTTTCTTTGACCATCGAGTATAAAGAAATATCCAGCAAACTTTAAAACAAGGTGAGTCGTTTTCGATTGTAGCAGATATAAGGGTAAATTCGTTTACAAGTTAATTTCGTATACGTCGTCGTTGTGATTAATGATGCAAAATGTCTGCTACAGCCAATTGAAAACGTTAGGAACATGTTAGGCTGATGGTATTCAATATAAAACTGTCATACATAATCACACATTTACCATTGTGATGTTTGGTGGCCAAGAGACCAGCGATAACTGTTCATGCCAAGCGTCACAGGTTCGAGTTGCGTATTCGACTAAAATTTGCGTATATGAACTTATTTATTCGGTTTAAATATTTTTATAGGTCTGTATTTACAAACAATAAAGCTAAATAGGTATGTTAATCAGTTATTTAGTCATAAATATATCAGTCATTTACTAAACCCTATTTCTTACTGTGACTTCTGGAATTTCAAGACGTACCTACCGATATCCTCAAAATAATATATAGGAAAAATGTAAGACATGAATACAAAAAAACAAGGGCTAACAATAAAAAAAACATCATAACATTATTTTATGTGGCAGATAAAACACCGTAGTAGCTAAATACAGGATAACAATAATGATGATGCATATAAAAAGCTTTCTTTTTATAATTTAAAAACCACGGGATTGAATTGTCTGATAAACAAACTGAGTGGTTCTATTTTCAATACAGTTACGTTTAAATGTACCTACTCATTCAACCAATGAGCACTAAACTTTGAATAATTTTATCTGCGTTATAAAGAGGCGATATTCGACGTCAATTTGAGAAAGCTACTTCGTAACAACTAAGAGCTAGCCAATTCGAAATTTGTTTAGTTTTCAAACAACAATTAAAACAACATTACGTTTCAATGTAAGTATAACATTTTTATAAGAGATTGTTAGAGCGGGTCGTTTTTGTTAAGATCTCTGTTGACAAGGAGTTCTAAATCAGTACCACTGACTGAATCGGCTTTTAGGGTCGTATAAACTAAATTTATTAGACGTAAAAATGCCCTCATAAACGTGGAATGAAAGAAATGTGATTTATATCCCCGTTATACTGATTGTTATCACGGTAGGGCGTGGGTTACGAGTTATGTAACCGTGGGAAATAGGTCTCTTCTCGGATCGACCAGCAAAAATTTGTGAGATTAATGTGTCGTTCTCCGGCAGGTCTAAGACTGACTGACATGTGGATAACCATCATCTCTAAAACGCGCTTCTACGAGATAATTTTTTATTGTAGCTAAAGGCGATAAGAAAGACCGTATTTGCGCGATAGTAGCGGCGCTATTGAAAAAACATAAATTGAGAACAAAGTAAAAAATGTTAATTTGACTACGTTTGTATATAAGAGAGTTATTTTTTATATATCACTAAGGAGTAAACAGACGTACTGCCTGCCTGATGGTAAACAGTCACCGTAGGCTGTACGGATATTTGCAACACAATGGGTGTCTCTTATGTATTGCCAACCCATTAAAAACCTCTTCACGCCTTTTTTGAAGAACCCCATGCTGTAATCCCTTTGGAAAACCATGGCTGCGAGTTCTTTCCACAATTAGTTGTGGAAAGAACTCGTAGCCATGGTTACTTGCAAGAAAATTTCTCTGGAACCGCACGGTACGTACCATTGCGGTTACCAACGTTAAATGAAGTGTTATCCTCTTGAGGGTTCTGATGAAAAATATTTATAGTTTCAGGGTTCCGTGCTCAAAAGATGCCAAAGAGATCCTACTACAAACTGCCTGTACGTCTTTCACCGGGCTATATGTTTTGAACCGTAACAGGTAGGCACTTGAGATTTTCACAGAAAATGTATTGTATTATAACAGTTGTAACAAAAACAATGAAAGTTATTTTTGAAGTAAAACTTCTTTACGCACGCTTGATTTGGGGAGTAAGCTGGTGAACGCGTGACGAGAGCGTTACGGAAAGTATGATCGGGCTAGGCGAACGGAAGTTGAGAGGGAGATATAAGTTAGTCAAGATAGAAAGGAGCAAGAGAGAGAATTGCGAGCACACATTTCCTTTCTCTCTTTCTTTCATAGCGTATCACACTATGGAGCTAAAGAAGTTTTACTTCAGTCGTGTGGTCTAAACACACTTTTTTTTACTAAACTATTATGAAAATATATACAAATAGAGTTAAATATTATACTTTGATGGGTTTTGTTTTTATTCACGAGCTGTATTTTTCATTATATTTGTATCAAAAAGAGTACTATCCATTAGATTACATATCTTTAGTCACCACTTCATGGCGACAACCTTAGACTTTTTGACCGAGACGTAGATGTCATCGTTAACCTTTTTTATACAACGTCGGGAGGCATACGAGCATACGTCCTACCTGATGTAAATCGTTTACCGTAGCCTATTAACGCTTGTTATACCTACATTTAGTATCACTTGCGCGATGCCACCTCTGCTGCTAATACAGCAACTCCTTGGGAGCTTACTGGTGACCTCACGCACACGCAGGAACACAACAACCCTCCAGAGAGTTGTGATTTGGCTGCGATTTTCAGTGAGGTGGAGGTACTTCCCCAGATGGGATGTAACAAACGGGGGGTAAGACAAATAGACATGTTCATGCACACAAATGCTTGTCTTGTGAGGTAATCGAACCCACGATCGTTACTTTCAAAGTGGCGCTATTAATGGCTGGGCCACCAAACCCGTTATACTATAAGCTTATTAAATAGTTAATAATTCGGGCGTTATTTTGCGAAAGTCAAATTTACATGCAATTTGATCTATCCTGCTTTGTGTGCTTCCGCCACCAATTAGTTCATGCGGCCACCACCGTCGCTGCCACGACTGGCCTGGTCGTCGCTGCGACACGTGTCGCATGCGGATTCTGTTCCAGATGGCGGACGACCGCAGCAGCCGAGGCAGAGGCTACCGGAGCAGTCATGGCAGCGTCGGCATGTTGCAGTTACTAACAGTAGTGGGTGTGTGCCGGCCGGCGCTAGGCCGCATGAACTAATTGGTGGCGGAAGCACACAAAGCAGGTTAGATCAAATTGCATATAAGCTTATTGTCTGTGAATTAAAAAAGGAGGTTTTATATTCGTTGTCTAGTTTTTCTATGGATGTTCCCGATGTAACGTACTTGAATAATTCGAACTGTTCTGTGAATATCCAAATTTGGTACATTATTGATGTTTTTTTTTTCAATAGGGTTGATGGTTTCGTGTAATTTTGGTTAATGTTGGATAGGAACTATATCGTATTTTCGCCAGCCACGTGCGCTCTACGTACTTTGCCAGTAATATGAACCGGCATGAACTTCTAAGTGATGTTGTTCTGTATCCAATGACATTTATATTCCAAAATACATTCTAAAAAATAATTCATTGCTACAATTAGTGCTAGTTGATTATTTTCAAGTCAGTCCACCATAGCACCACCACATCAACCGTTACTCATTCCACTGCAGGGATACGGGTCTCCCTTCAATCGAAAGGTAAACCCTTTACTCATAGAGCATACTCCACGACGCTGCTCAAATTGCGGATTGGCGGAGGCCAGTGTTCTCAAGCCGCCCACTGACTTAGCTTAACGACTGTCATTTATTGACAACAGCCGGGACCGACGGCTTAACGTGCCCTCCGAAGCACGGGAGAAACACGAGACAGATAAATCCATGCATAGACAGGATACGGTCGATGTTGCTTAACCTGCGTGTTCGGTTAGAATGACACGCGCAACGACGCCATCGAACTCTCTACATTACGTATCTTTTAAGTCAGTTAGTCCCTAGCAATCAGATCGTAACTCAAAATACCACATATAGGCGTATGGACGGATGTTTCACTATTTTCTTTACCTCTAATAGTCTTTTAACTGGTATCATTTTCATTTATTAATGGAAGTTTGTTCATCGGAAGTAATGTAGGAGCTTTTGTTTGCATCTTTTGTTTGTTGGCATGCTGGATCCGTTAATAGCATTCAAGCATTAATATTCGGGGCAAGTTGTTGACACAAATTTATGACGGTTTTGGGAAAGGCCAGCCTCAATTTTATATTAAGATATATTAAAGACTTAAGTGTTTAATAGAACAATTTATGATCAATTAAACGTACAAACAAGTTTAAAATATATTTAAGACGGGCGGCAATTTAAATACCGCTAGTGTTTTAACATTGTAGGCCGTTTTTTTAATACAAGTTTGGGAGTAACCCTACTGATGTGCGGTTGTAATACATTGCCACATCTGCTGCTAACACAGCAACTCCTTAAGAGCTTACTCACACGTAGGAACACAACAACCCTCCCGGGATTCTTTTTGGTTGCGGTTTTCTGTGAGGTGAAGTTGCGTCCCCTGATAGGTTGCTTTGATGGGCTTTATCTCTCGTAAAAACAACCAGACCATGGATGGTAAGCAGACATGTTCATGCATACAAATGTTTGTTAAGTATGGGAATCGTATTATAAAATAACGTAAAATAAATCGTATTATAAAATATTAGAAAATAATATTACATCATATAAATTTGAAAATAGATTGTACAGAAGACTGAGGAGTATAATCTGCCTATAAGGGCAGATTATGGCGTATGTGGACTACGAAAAAGCCTTTGATTCCGTTGAGACATGGGTGGTGTACAGTCTCTCCAGCGATGTCGAATTGACTATCGATACATCGAAGCGTTGAAGTACTTATACAGCTTACTGTGCAACGATGTGTGTAAGACCAGAGTACGAAACCGATCCAAGTGCAAAAAGGTGTAAAACAGGGCGATGTTATATCCCCGTAACTCTTAACTGCAGCGTTGGAAGATGCCGCCAAGCTCTTAGACTAGAAAGGATACGGTATAAACATTAATGGCGAATACATCACTCACCTTCGATTTGCCGACGATATATTTCTCATGGCGAAATCGCTGGAGAAACTCAGCGGTCTGCTCAATAACCTCAGTAGTGTATCCAACCAGGTAGGTCTCAAGATGAGCATGGGAAGACTAAGATCATGTCGAATGTCCATGTTACACCTACACCGCTCACGGATGGAAACACTAAGCTCGAAGTTGTTGACGAATATGTCTACCTAGGGCAGGTTATTCAGTTAGGTAAGTCCAACTTCGACCGAGAGGTCAAAAGATGGAGCTAACTCGGCTGGGTAGCATTCAGGAAACTCCGACACATCTTCTTGCCCAAAATACCTCAACGCCTGCAGAGCAAGGTTGCCAGTGACGACATAGGCACTGAGATGTGGCCCTTCACTCCAGGCCGTTTGGGGAAGCTCAAGGCCGTTCAGTGTGCTATGGAAAGAGTTATACGAGGTTTCTCTGCATGATAGAATCAGAAATAAGGATATCTGAAGTAGAACTAGGGTAACCGACATAGCCCAAAGGATAAGCAAGCTGACGTGGCTGGCAATGGGCCGACCACATAGTTTGTAGAACTGACAATCGCTGGGGAAGAAAAGTTCTCGAATGGTGTCCGCGGGACGACTCTCCAATGGATGGAGCGACGACCTAATTAGATTTATAGGGAGTCGATGGATGCAGGTGGAACAGGATCGAGACGAATGGCATTCTAGAGGGGAGGTCTATGTTCAGCAGTGGACGAATACGGGCTGAGATGATGATGATAAATTTGAAAGCGACCTCCTTCTGTTAGAATGTTAACGGGAAAAGGAAAACATACTTTATTATAATACATAAAAGGTATTATAATGAAGTATGCTCTACAAAAGTTTATTCTTATGACTGTCATCTCTCGGCACTAACTAGGACCGACGGCTTACTTGCCCTCCGCGTACGACAGTACACCAGATAACTAAACTTGTTTATAGATAGTTGTATATGCCGCTGCCTAAGTCACGTGATCTATTAGATTGATACGTTCAACGGTATCATCGAGTTCCTCAAATCCCTTGAGAATCCTTCTTTCTTAATCGCGATATAGTAACGATATAATATTTTACATCAGAAAATTAAATAGTTTCCGCTGGATAGTACTATAGTATAGTACATATAGTATATCAAAGATCAGTGCCAGCCCAGTGGATCGCGAGGAAACCATCGTGAGGAAACCCGTAAGTCCAAGAAATTATATTTCGAAAGACGGGTGACCTAACTTAAGAACGATCTGGTTTTCCCTCTGAGTTATGGAGGTCTGATGGCATTCACTCCAAGTAAAAATCGGTATCTTCGCCAAATCCTTAGGCTTAGGTAACGGATTGCGTCATTCCTAAGGAATAGTCAAAGTCAAAGTCAAAGTCAAAATCTTTTTATTCCGTAAAAATGGCTACATTTGTTTGGAATCGTCACAATTTTTTTCCCTACCGTGCAGTTCATGACTAGGTGAGCACTGATAAAAATACTGCCAAAAAACTCAGGCATCCCTCTTTTGGTATCCAAACAAATTTACATAATTTATTAATTACATTATAATTGGATCGACTCAATCCCAGGCATTTTTATCATTAATATAGTCAGATACTTTATAATATGCCCTGCTACACAATTTGGCTTTAATAGTAGTTTTAAACTTGTTTATTGACAATTCTCTTATATTGCTGGGAAGTTTGTTATAGAACCGTATACATTGCCCCATAAAAGAATTACTTATTTTGTGGAGACGGCTTGCATGTAACACAAGATTATGCTTATATCTAGTATTTATGTTATGAGTATCACTCTTTTTACAAAATGAGTCTATGTTTTTATGGACATACAAAAGATTTTCATAGATATATTGCGATGCGACTGTTAGAATATTTATTTCTTTGAATTTTTCTCTAAGGCTCTCACGGGGACCAAGTTTGTAGATAGCTCTTATGGCTCTCTTTTGCAATAAAAAGATGGTGTTAATGTCCGCGGAGTTACCCCAAAGAAGAATTCCGTATGACATAATACTATGAAAGTAGCTGAAATAAACTATTCTAGCCGTATCAACATCAGTGAGCCGTCTAATAGTTTTCACTGCATAGGCTGCAGAACTTAGTTTTCCTGATAATTTTTCAATTTGTGGGCCCCATTGTAGTTTGGAGTCAATTGTTATACCCAAGAACACAGTTGTCTCCACTGGGGCTAAATTAGTTCCATTAACATGTACATTGGTAGTCACCTGTCTTACATTAGGTGTTGAGAACTTAATTACTTTAGTCTTTTTATCATTTAAAAGCAGATTATTAACATTAAACCAATGCATAACTTTAGAGAGAGCATCGTTAACTTCGTCATAATTACCTAACTGTCTATTAATTTTGAATGTCAAAGAGGTATCATCCGCAAACAATACAATCTCATGTTTATCCTTTACATAATAGGAAACGGAATATAAAAGGCCATACATTTGTTTACCCTAATTATATTTACGCATAATAATTTACGCATAATTTTTAAGCATAACTTCTCTAAGCAAAACATTTTAAAGCATACATTTATTTGCGCATAATGATATTGAAACATATTTTTATAGGCATACGCATAATAATAATGTACCGAGAAAAGATAAGTTTTATAAATTTGTTATATGTATGTAAAACATATTGGCGGCTTAGGGATGGCGCAAGGGTCACTCCCGCCACACCGTAACCTATTGATAAACTACATTCCACAAATAATATTAGGCTCTATCTATCTATCTATAACTTCACGCCAAGACCCTTGCGAGGTGAGAGAGTGAATCGAGCGCCACGTGACGCGACCCTTCCATAACTTACTCGCTTCTTTAAAATTCATTGCTCTTTTCATGCACGCTCGCCCGGTTTCTAGGACTCCTGACATCACCTTCTGATAGAACACGACCAATTTGATCATGGCATGTAAGTCTTGGTCTTCCTCGTCCTCTAGGTCCTTCCACTTTTGCATTGTACATCTGATTCGTCATTCTTTAATCCTGTATTCTTTCTACATGACCGAACATGTCTCTTCTTATTTTAACACCGACGCTCAAGAGAGCGTCGGTGTTTTAATTAGCAGAATTCTGAAAGATCAGAATTCTGCTTCTAACATCGTCATTACGAATAGGGTCCACAAGCGTTACGCCACAAATTTTGCGCAACTCTCGCATTTCGACCGCGTTTATCCTACTTTCATGCCCTCTCTGCCATACTCGCTTAGTACCTTCTATCCCTGCTGAAAGCGCATCCAAGATATACAATCTCATCCACTTGTTCCAACACTTCATCATAAACCGTAATCCTTACATTGGTTCTGGTTTCTTCTCTTTCAAATACCATTATCTTTGTTTTCTTCGCATTCAGTAGTAAGATTTTCTTCATACATTCGTCTTTCATCATTGTGACCGGTGTTTGCAGGTCCATCTGAACTACAAACACTGGTCACAATGATGGTCTTTCTGCTAATAGGACGACATCATCTGCATACAGCAGACAGTTCACCACTAGGTCACCCATGCGTAATCCTACATTCGTCGATCTTATTCTCTGTAGACAACTATCGAAATACAGAATAAACAGCCTAGCAGACAACATGCAACCCTGTTTGACACCAGTTTTGACATCAAACCAGGGTGACATGCCACCATCTATCCGCACACATGCTGAGCAATCATTGTAGTTGGACTGCACAGCACGGAGCAGGGAACCGTCAATCCCATATCTCGGCAATATGCACCATAGTTTCTTTCGCACAACCCTATCAAATGCTTTCTCAAGATTCACAAAACCTTCTGGTCTATGGCCAGATGCTTCATCATCATATTACGGAGCGAGAAAAACTTGATGCGTCCATCCTTTTCCATTTCGGAATCCTCCCTGTGCCTCCCACAGCATGTCATCAGATTTCACCCTTATTCTCCTTTCAATTACCTTTCCATATAGTTTTGCTGCTAAGCTGATCAAACTGATAGCCCTATAGCTTACGCAGTCCATGCGTGACCCCTTGCCTTTATACAAGGGTACGATGACTGCGCGTCCCCAGTCCATTGGGACCCTTCCAGTTCTCCAGCATAGACTGCATAGTACCCGATGGCGTCCCGTACGTAAGTGCCACCTAGATTGATCATCTCAGCTGTGATCATATCAATTCCCACAGATTTTTCATTTTTCAAACTTCGTATCGACCATTCAATCTCATCCATAGTTATACCTTCATCGGACGCCGTCAACGTGGAGTGAGCATCAAACTCACTCCAGCCATTGCCAGCGTCCGAGGCATATTCATACATTTCTTCAAAATATTCACTCCACCGTTCTAACACTTCCTGAGTGTCAGCAAGAATGATACCAACTTTAGACTTTATCTTGTCCATACTGGATGCCGACGAACTACTTCTTTACCAAAAGAGTTTGGTATTTGCCTCGAAGTTTTTCGTCAGCCTCACTTCCTCATTCATAATTTGTCTTTCACGCTTCTCTATCACAAAAGCGTTGGTTTCATTCTTGCATAGACGGTACATTTATTCCTTCTTCTCTCTCATACTTTCATTTAAGGGCAAAGATAATACATAGTCCAGCCACGCCTTCCTCTTTCTTGTTACGGAGGATTTAACCTCCGCATGCCACCAGGTATCTTCTTTCAATGCTTTATGCCTCTTTGTGCATCCACATGCTTCTTTTGCACTATCCACTATACTTTCTTTCAGAACTTTCTAGCAATCATCCACGTCTGAGTCGGAAAGACTTGCATTTGCAAGTCTATGTTTGCACCGACGGGGGCGGATCGGTGCGCATCGCCTCCGGGGGACACCCTAACACGCGCATCCGTGCGTTTTCGGGCCATAATTGAAACCTAATTGTTTGGCAGGGGTCGCGAACGAGCACGCTTCTGGCACATGGCCCCTAATAATATTAGGCTGATAGTCATTATATCTGGTAACATTATGCGAATTAAAATTGTATGTCAAAATAAACTAGCCTAAAAGATAATTATGTAAACATAAATGTATAGTAAAAAACAATTATGGCTAAGTATATTAGAAAAAAAAACATTAAGCGGATAGAAGGGATCCCGTAGTAGTATAGTGTAGTATCTTAAGAGCGGTAGGGCGCATTAAAGCAGCCCGTCTGGGGAAGTACCTCCACCTCACAGAAAACCGCAGCCAAATAACAACTTCCTAGAGGATTGTTGTGTTCCTGCGTGTGAGTGAGGTCACCAGTAAGCTTCCAAAGAGTTGCTGTGTAAGCAGCAGAGGAGTCTTCGCGCAAATGATAAGTAATATATCGCAAGCGTTAATAGGCTACGGTACCTGCTTTACATCAGGTGGGCCGTATGCTTCAATGCCTCCCGATAAATAAAATCTTCTAATAGTAGTATAGTATCTACGGCCATTTAATTGCTCAAATGCTTTTATGTAAAGTTTTTTCGATTTATATTGTATAGTAGTCGACAATTTCGACAAATTATCCCAACCGAGTTGTAGCCCGCCATATGCCTACGTGAAGTTGGGGTTTCGAAATTTTATATAGAAATTCTGAATGATTCCGGGTAGTAGTTTATTTCAATCCAGGGTCAAAGTAATGGTATTAAATGGTCTCATGTATCATGACTCAAATAATATAGTATATCTTAAATTGATTCCATCATGAATATTAAATATTTCATGCACTTTTCCGTCCACTGTACGGGGCAATAGCAATGATTGAAATCATTAAATTGACATAGATATTTCAAGTCATTCACTATACACTGCAGCAAAGAGATTGATGCATATATAACTTTGTCCATCGATCATATAAGATTATTATTGATATCCTAATAAACAATGACAACCAATTAGACGACGTATTCCTAGTGTAAGTTGCATTGTTAGCCCAGAATAGCTATGACTGTTAAAGAAGCGAGTGAGGTGTGTAAATACCGAGTTATGTGGTGCTCGGTTCTCTCTGTCTACTTGGCGTGAAGTTATAGATAGATAGATACATTTGTAGTTCTGTTTATTAAGTTAGATCCTTGTTTGTCTTATGAAATATAATTTTAGAAACTTCACAAAGGCAAAATTTAATCTACGTATCCATCTGCCTTGTGCAATGGGATATTAACCCCGAAATTTACGTAACGTTCTGAACATAACGAACATAACATCTTGGCAATGTAATTTTGCGAGTGTTTTATACTTTGCAGGTGTCAGGTTCAGTATATACATCGTACATACACTGTCGTGTCGTGAACCGTGAACGAAGAATGTACATGAGGTTAATCTTTGGTGTTATTTAACGAAAACTTTCTTATGGATGGTTAGATAAGGGTTAGACATTATCAGAGCCAATTTTGCAAGATGTATGGCTGAACTAGTCAATAGTTTTACATTGAGATTAGGTTGGTTCTCAAGTTGAGCACTGCGACCCCTACAGGGTCACAGTTAGCTTTAAGGGAGGTCGCTTCTCTCACTTCGTAAACTATGAAGTCTAAAAAACTTTTGAGGAACAATTTAGTGCATTTCACATTCATCCGACCAATAACTCCGAATGATAGGTGAATATTATGTATTATTGTATTATGCATATTATTATCTATTTCTAATTTATTATTAATGACGTAACAAAAAAATAATAAACGCACGTTTTAAATTCTTTTAGCCTTTAACGTCGTTTTTTCCATTAATACATTTGCACTTTGGTAAGCTAATTTAGACTTTTTAAGAGTGTAAATATCAAGGTGTGATAGCTGTAATTGATAGCTCAAGAAATAAATTTGAAATAATTTCAGAGAAACCAGCAAAGTATAAAGATTTCTGAGTCGCCAAATTCCTTGCAGGATAGGTAGAGAGATCCGAGCACCACATGACATGATCCTTACAAATCTCACTTGCTTCTTTAGCATTAATTGTTCTTCTTATGCACGTTCGCCGGTTTATAAGACTCCTGACATCTTTTCACCTTCTGATAAAACATGATCAATTTAGTCATGGTAGGTAAGTCCTGGCCTACCTCGGCTCCTACATCTTTCTACTTTCGCGTTGTAATGCCTCTTCTTATTTTAACACCGACACTCTCTTTCAGACAAGCTTTGTTTCTAATATCATCATTGCGAATATGGTATACAAGTGTTACACCACAAATTTTGCGCAACGCTCGCATGTCGTCCGCGTTTATTCTACTTTTATGCTCTCTGCCATACCCAGCTCTCACTTCCATAAGTTAGCGTTGGCATTAGCACCGCGTTGTGTACAGCGAGCTATGCCTTCTGACTTAGATTTCGGCTGCCTAGAAGTTTACCCAACGCTCCATTCACCCTATTCTCTGCACTCACTCCTCTCTCCACATCAGCGGTGTACCTTCCATTGCTGCTAAAAGCGCTTCCAAGACATACAATCTCATTCAATTGTTTCAATACTTCGTCATCAACCGTAATCCTTACATAGGTTTTGATTTCTTCTCTTTCAAATACGATTATCTTTGTCTTCTTCGCATTCAATAGCAAGCCTTTATACATATAATCGTCTTTCATTATTGCGACCAGCGTTTGCAATTCAGATGGTTATTTCTGCTTATAGGACGGCATCCTCTGCATTAAGCAGACAGTTCACTACTAGGTCACCCATGCGTAATCCTATATTCATCAATCTTATTCTCTGTAGACAACTATCGAGATACAGAATAAACAGCCTAGCAGAGAACATACAACCCTGTTTGACACCAATTTTGATATCAAACCAGGGTGACATGTTGCCATCTATTCGCATACATGTTAATGCGATTAAAAAATGCAATTCTTGTAGGTGTAGTGCACAGCACACACCGCGTTTGTGACAAATCATAAACTATATTATGTGATTAAAATATATTATATCCTAACATAGACTGAACATGAATTGCAAATTGGAATCATTAAAGACTTTCGGCTTCAGGTTTCACTTCCGTTTGGGATTGCCAATTTATCACCCTTAATACACAATCTGTCAATAAAACTCTCCTCAAAACGGGGTTCATATTCTGTGCTTTAAGCAAAAAAGTCATAATTATTTTTTTATTGCATATGCTTGTCTACACCTCTAACCACCAAATGCTCTATTTCAAAACTCGTCACAAAACCTTTGTTTATCTTACAACATGAACAACATTATATTATGGTTTACAACGTGAACGTAGCACTATGAGAAGATTAAATTGTACCCTGTGAGTATATTCACGTCTCTCCTACGATCTACATAAGACAACAGAGGCGTAGGCACCCATATATTTTAATGTACGTACCTACATAGGGATAATTACAGCAAATAGGAGACTTGACAATAGGAGGGTCCCAGCCCATTTGAAATGTCGCAATGAGCGCTAACTTTAAATTAAGGGGCGAATTGTACGATCAACAGTTTAGTTTTTGTTTCAGTTTGATTCCAATTGTTTGTTGCGCCTGGTTAGACGTGATTTTAAGTGGTTGCGTTAAATCCGATTTCTGATTTAGTAGGAATTCGTTTCATAGATTTCTAATGTGAGTTTGAGTAACTTATTTTCTTGTTTTCAAACTCGATTATTTTAAAAATAGTAAAGCAGTCGCTGAACACACGCACATTAGTGCAAAAATATTTGTTGGGTGGTTTTTAAAACAAAGTGATAATACTTTTTAGTGTAATGGCGAATTTATCCTTTACATGATCTCTTTCAGTCTATCATAGAATATTTAGGAAGTATCAGTTTAGTGAAGCACAGCATGATTTTTCATTAATGGTTTATGTTACAATTAACGAGTATACTGGACAACGTTGTCCAGTAACTAACCTTCGAGTCTCTTGCTAGCGAGCGGCTAAAAGCTACCCATAGTGCCCCCGCTGAGAGACCGGGGACACTGGGAAATCTGCAAAGAACAACTTAAAATGGTATGTGGATCTTCTGTAAAACCAAATCTCGAGAGTCCGCTAGGTATTGTTGCAGTGGGCATTTCTCGAGAACTGACAGACAACATCGACGTGACTTGACAAGTGGGTAAAAACAGGAAGCAGACTGGGAAATAATGTGTTCCCACACTGCCCACTCAGGACGCTGTTGGAAAAGGGGGACACATGAAGAAAAACACCACGAAAAAAACAGCACGTAAGGAAACCGGTAGCTACTATTTTTTTACGTGTCTTGATGTCCAAGAGACACAATCGGCTTTATCAACTAAGCGCGTTATAGCGCAAGTTATGCAACCTACCACCAGTTAGAAGTCTGGTCCGGTAGTCAGGAGTAAATCCATCGTCGCCGATGGAGTCTTGAAGGTTTTACGTGAAGTCGGCCGCACCTTGATTAAGCTAGCAGTAGCTGCAATTACCAAAGGAAAGGTAATGAGATACGAAATAATTATACTGTCCGCCAGTAAGGTACCACGTTGCAGGCGGGGCCCCCCCTCGGGAGCGCACCTCCAGATAGGAGGAGTGAGGATTAGGGTGAGTGCCCAGATGAGTTACCTGGGCCTCACCCTGGATGGGAGATGGACCTTCGGCCCCCACTTCGAGCGGTTGGGGCCGAAGGTCATCAGAGCTGCGGCGGCGCTGGGTCGCCTCCTGCCCAATGTGGGCGGGCCCAGCGCCGCGTGCAGGCGGCTGTACTCCGGCATCTGCCGGAGTATGGCCACGTACGGTGCCCCCATATGGGCGGACGCCCTCTGCGCTCGCAATAGGGCTCAGCTGCGCAGAGCGCAGCGGGTCATAGCGCAGAGGGTGATAAGGGGGTACCGGACGGTGGCGTGGACGGCCGCGACCGCCCTTGCTGGCGACCCGCCCTGGGAGTTGGCGGCGGAGGTGCTCGCCGAGGTGTACTTGTTTGTCGCCGAGAGGAGGAGCCTCGGCGAGCGCCCCACGTCGGTGGAGGTGGGGCGGTATCGCCAGCGAGGGCATGAGGAGATGATGCGGAGGTGGGGGGGGGACCTGGTGCAGCCGCGGTACGGAGTCCGCGTTGCGGATGCGCTGCGCCCGGTCCTGGAGGCGTGGATGCGTCGTAGACGCAAACCCCTCACCTTCCGCATGGTGCAGGTGCTCACCGGACATGGATGCTTCGGTGAGTACCTGCACCGGGTCGCGAGGCGGGAGGAGCGGCCAGGCTGCCACGATTGTGGCGCAGCCGAGGACACTGCTCAGCACACCTTGGAGCAGTGTCCCAGGTGGTCACGGCAGCGCCATGATCTGGTGTCCGCGCTGGGAAGCGCGGACCTCTCGCTCCCGAGCGTGGTCCGCTACATGCTCGGGAGCGACAGTGCCTGGCAGGCGATGGCCTCCTTCTGTGAGACGGTCATGTCCCAGAAGGAGGCCGCGGAGCGGGACAGGGAGGATGATCCGATGGCTGCCCCGCTCCGGAGACGGCGGACGGGAGTGCGGCGTAGGCGCTACGCGCACCTACTGCCGCCTCCCTAACCTGTGGGACTAGGGGTCAGGCTGGGAACCTGGCCCCATAATGGTCCCGCCGCCGGAGGGGCTGTCCCAATTTGCCGGGATGGCCTCTAGAGTGAAGAAGTCCGGCCCCTTTTGAGGGGCTGGCCAGTCGCAGTGGTGCCCTGTTGCTGACAGATCCGGGGCACCACGCCAACGCGGCCGATGGCATTTCGCGGGGTCGTTTAGTGGGTATACCGTCGGGCAGCCGACGGGGAGTCCCACACTACCACCGGAGGCCACCCAGGCGCCGGTGGTGTGCGTAACGCAATTTTCCCCGCGTCACAAAAAAAAAAAAAAAAAGGTACCACGTTGCTGCAAGCTATAAATTCTAACATAATAAACCCTTTTTACTACAGACAGTGTTAGACATTCCACTACATAGAGCATGCCTGAACGAAGAA
The DNA here is from genome assembly GCA_947507595.1 of Pyralis farinalis. Classification (NCBI taxonomy): domain Eukaryota; kingdom Metazoa; phylum Arthropoda; class Insecta; order Lepidoptera; family Pyralidae; genus Pyralis; species Pyralis farinalis. The sequence continues at coordinate 19,005,239 of OX382259.1, read as the reverse complement.
GATTCGGCCCACTTTTTGATGTATTGCAATGTGGTGGCAATTTAATGGGCTATTATTCTTGGGACCTCCCGTTCAGATGTTCAGAATCTGCAGACTTTCTTGTAGGAAGTCAACTGATAGTATGCGCAGCTATTTCAGGTACCCATTTACAAGCAAAAAGGCCGTCCATGGCGTCTAGTTACGAAAAAACCTGTATCATCGAAATCACCAAAGGATATCTTTACCAAAATATGAAACAGTTACATTTGAAAAATAGACACTAGAATCAGGCTATGCACAAGATCAAAATGTGTAAAAGTAACTTTACAGGTGAAGGAAATAACAATAATATGCATTTTCAGTTTTAAAGTCGCATCATGCCATAAGCGAACTTTATGTGGTATATACAAAAATAAATCAAAAACTATTTAAGATAAGTAAGCACGTTCATCGCTAGCCTAGTAAATAGTTCGTACGACATTTTTATGATACTATACGTTCTACTAAAGGGTGTACTTGATTAAAAATGGCTGGTAGTGTATCACCCCGTTGCTCAATGTTTTAGTCTCCATGGAAACTTTATTGCTAAACTCATTTATTTAAACTTGTACCGTCGCCTCTGTGTGAGTGTTCTATGGTTAAACATGAAATTGAACAAACAGCACATCATGTCCTCTGGGAGTGAGGTCCTTGGCACGAGAGCGTGATGAAATGTTGATTTCCTTACATCTCACATCCGGTATGGCATGCTATATTATCTAGTTGGAACTGGAGAGAATTAACAAACATTTCGACGATTTTGCAATCTATATTACGGTTTATAACGTGTTTAGATAACAACTCACAATTATATCTTCCTTCCTTGCTTGCTTCCTATAGTGTTAAGATATAATAATCCATCGTGAAGCACTAGCACTTTTTAGGCTATTGGTGCCTACGTTTCAAATTGTTGTTTCTCACATTGCCTAGCAGGGAAGTAATTTCATGCTTCTTACTCATACTAAACAATTCAGAATAAATTTATTGTGAGTTAAGGCAGTAATTTTACCCCCAGGATTTCAATACACAGTTAATCCCGGCTACACAGCGGAAGAATGTGTGGTGGAGGTGTCGATACTCTACTTCAGCTTTACAATATTTTTCAAGTCGCTGTGACCTGTTGAAACCCGGTGGTACCGTTACTCCATATATGTGTCGTAAGCGAGTGCCATATATTAATTGACTTTACCATGTATCGTATACGGATGGCAATTGGAAGCCTTTTATAAAAGAATGTTTCAGTCTGCTGTACTTCAGCTTGGCAAGTTTGTGCACCCGACCAAATTTATAGACCTTTATAGTTTTAACCTTGTACAAACTATATTTGGTCAGAAATGGCGTTTAGTTCATATATCAAATGATGCATGACAATCTATACTCGTCATCGCTACTAATGAATACGTCCGAATAGCTAGATATATTTTGTATATACTCTGAAATTAAAATACCATCAGTCTCATACATTAGTAAATAGATAGCATCAGACGAAAAATACATTTAATAATTACAGAAAACAATAGAAACTATCATATTGACTGTGACAAATAATTCAATAATGTATTAATTTAACCGACGAAGCATCGTGTCAGCGCCCGTGGCGCCCAAATGCACAATAGGGTTATCGCTTTATAGGTCACGAAAGCCTGAATTTAAAACCTACTAAAGGGACATGGGAGCGGGTTTAATTTTCTCTCATTTGCATTTATAAGATATTATATAATAATGATAAGCTGTTGCATAATATATTAATGAAATTATGTTTTTCTACATCTAAAACGCATAAATCATGCTTGGAAAACACATTTCTTTCAAAAAAGAATTTTGAACGGTACTTAATCCAGAATACGAAGGGCGTTTATATAACATGAGAACCGGGCAAAGACCTCGTTGCGTGTGCTAACAATTTTTACTACCCTTTAATTAGGCGGACCCGACATGTTAGTTGGTCATTGAAAGTAAGTCAATAGGTATAATTTCTTATGATGGAGGTTCACGAATCGATGCGCAACAGAGTGTACAACATATTGTGAAAACGTTAGAATTATTAGTATAAACAGGAGGCATCAGTATCATCCGAATTGTTTTGATTGTAATTCTGTACTTGTTTATACTCTATGCACATAAGTAGGTATTAGTCCCACCAGCTATTCCCGCAGCTGTGCCTCTTTTCGAGATTCGAGACATCGCAGTGGGAATGTGTGGTATGAATTTTGCTGGTTGCCTTAATGGCGGCAACCACCACAATGGCGATGAACCACGAAGTTAACTGCAGCCACAAGGATGAAACTGTCTGCTTTGAAACTTACAATGAATTTAAAAAATCAAATAATTTAGGCTAACTTTATTTTGCTTGTACCTATATAGAATGTTATAATACTATACTGTATGTTGGTACATAGTGTGGGTGGCCCTCGCACGAAGTATCAGTGATCTATTGAACACCGCAGGGAGTCGATGAATGTAAGCGGCACAGAGCCAATCTTTGTGGAAGTCTAAGGGGAAAGCGTGTGTTCAGTACTAGGCTATCGACTGAATTGATGATGATATGTACATAACACTTGTTACATATAACAATACTGTGCAAATAATATGCAAGAATAGGTTAATAAAAAACTCTCCACAAGATGTAAATGCATGAACATTATAGAATGCTCTACTATAATGGTTGTAAGCTGTAACCAACATATGTCAATAAAGAATATGCATAGTCCTTATATACTGAACTGCAACCTTTCTCTTAACTAACACTTTTATGTCGAGAGTGTATATATGAGACAGAGAGAGAGAGAGAGATAGACAGAGAATCACTACAGCCCAAAAACAAAAGTATATTTTACTACGTAGACATCAATAAGTTGAATTTAAGAGAGTTTATCATCTAATATATAAAATAGTTTAACGATTAATAGTGACATATGCAATATTTCTATGGATGAACTTCTTAAAACCCTATTTGTTAAGATTTTTATAAGCACGTTCACCCGCACGAGGCAGTTACCTAATGCATGTATAACTCAAATCTAAGGCCCACCTAACGCTATGTTACTATCGCCCGCACACGAGTGCAACACCTGCGTTATTAATTCGTAGATATTTTGGCTCAGGTTGATGAGAAACTGCAGAACTTCGATGGTGTAATGTTAGTAAGGATATTCACTTTTTATGGGTAAGTACGGGTAAAAAAGCTTCAGATCTGGTTATTCTATGCTGAAAAAAATATTCAAACTGTTATTGCTTTTCTTTTTATACAACGCCAGGAGGCATTGCAAACATAAGACCCATCTGATGTAAAGCAGTTACCGAAGCCTATGAATACATTAAGTATCACTCGCGCGATGCCACGTCTGCTGCTGACATAGCAACTCCTTAGGAGCTTATTGGTGACTTTTAATGCGATGATTATATCTTAATCTGTCCGAATCAATAGGATACCTAATAAATTATCCACTTCTCTATCCTTTGTCTTTATATTTCTATTGCAGAAAAATAAATAACTACTTTACACAACTATGAAAGTTAAATTAATATAATAGAATCACATTAAAGTTAAACGAACATAGCGAAGTTTATTTGGCACGAGTGGGTGGCATTGTTACTAGTAGTAGCTTTAATGAAATATCTACCGAGCTACTCTAGGAAAATGGCTCAACGTAAACTATCCCAAAATTTGCTCAATTTCTATGCAAATTTATAGCCAATTTGCTGCCGAATTAATATTTTGAAAGGTGAAAGATGAGAATGGAATTTCGCTTTAATAGGACATCAAAAACTATTTGGGTTTCCGATAGTTATAAAATAAAGATTTTGCAAGTGATTGTCAAGGTTTCAAAAAAATTCAGATGCAATAACAAACGGCGTGTACTACTGACCTTATCGACCGCTTCCATCAAACGTTGAATTGGCAAACAAGCGTACAACTTGCCTGATGATTAGTAGGTAATATATCCTATGTTCGCCTCCAACTCTAGGATACTCCTAAGATACCGCGCATGTTGCCGATCCTATAAAAACTTTCTCATGCCTTTTGTAAAAACTCTATGGTGTGTAGGCTGATGGAAAATCCTCAACAGCTCATTAGGCAACCAAGTGCTCGTGGAAAGAATTCTATCCAGAGTCACACATTGCGCGACCATTTTAATTCGAATATGATTTATTCTTCGAAGAAGTTTTAGTCAATAAATAATGGAATAGTTTTAAAAAAAGTTTAAGTCTTTCGATTTTTCGTTGATACTACTGTATAGTTTGCTTTTCTTTGTTTTGCTGGCGCAATCATGCTTTAGTTTAGATGTAAACGGCACGCAATGTCACCGATGTGTATGGGCCAGATTCCGCACGATACAGCATGCGTTTTTTGGAATTTGATAATATTTTATTAGATATTCAAACCGACAATACTGATATCACAAATGAAGTATATGTACATACAGAGATCCATCACAATGTAATACTTCAACATATATATTAATATTATAAGTTATGTATAGGTATTATCATCTTAACTTTCTGACAAAACTGACCGTTTTTCTACGGTACACCAGCTAATGACCTGCACACACTTTGCACAACATATAGGTATAGTAATTTAATGCGGCGTTCTGTAAGGAGGAGTTATTTCTCCAGTCTCCATGCTTCTAATTAAATATAGCTCTGCCCTACCTCCCTTTCGCCAGAGCGGAGTAAATCCAAATGAGTTAGCAAATAAGCAAAATAAACTTTTATAGCAATCACAAATAAATTTATTTTGTTAAAGAGCAGAAGATTTTCATTTATTCGCGATGAATATTATAATTATCTCCCATAACAACTTTATGCGTTATTTATCCCTGTATAACCGACGCGACGATAATTCATATGAACGATTCACTATCAGTCGTAAAATTTGTGATATAAATAAATATTCTATTAAATCAATAAACGATTTTGTACTTAAAATGTGCCTTAACGACTTGCTTTTGCTTTCAATTAGTCACTTTGTACCAAACCAAACTTTAAAATATTACTACATAGATTTGAATTCCTTTTTTAACAACAGAAACCGTCTCTCATTAATTCGTACTTAATTATTTGTCCATTTCATTTAGCAGTTACTTTTTCTTCAAACAAATAACATAACATTTAGTATGGCAGTAAAAAGTATAATGGACCAACAACGCATATTCGATAGAGTAGCATTTGTAATGACCCGCTATGACTTACGAATCTTACGATGCATTATAGACTTGGTCACTGACCAATGGGTTAGTCTACCGGTTAAAAAAGTGAGCTAGATATAAAAATGTCATGTTCGGAGTTTCTCTAGGGGTAGAATTCGGAATAAAGAAGTTCAATGGAGAATAAAAGTTGTCGATATAGTTCACTCTCAAAGTTAGCAACCAGAAGTGGTAGTATATCGGCCACATTTGCTGGAATATGGATGGTATACTTAGTTGGAAAGTTATGTTTGTCCGTCGTCTGTCAATAGATACAGTCTATAAGAGAGCTTTTTATAAAAACTAGGGCGCATCAAAGCAGCCGCCTGGGGAAGAACCCTTCACCTCACAGAAAACCGTAGCAAAATAACAACTCCCTGGAGGATTGTTGTGATCCTGTGAGTGAGTGAGATTACCAGTAAGCTCCTAAGGAGTTGCTATGTTAGCAGCAGGGGTAGCATAGAAAGTAATTGCAATGCAATATAGAAAGTAGATCGAGCAATACTTTCTATATTGCATAGGCTACGGTAACCACTTTACATCAGGTGAGCCGTATGCTTGTATGTATTTCGACATAGTGTAGAAAAATCTTTTGAAATGTAATAGATTGACTAAACTATAAGTATATTTATTTTGAGGTACTTAAATCAATGTATATACTCGTAAATCTATAAGTTAAAGTTTATTTTTTTAGACAAAGAATTTTCTTATCATTTGAAATTTTCTTATTATAAAGTAAATTAGATAAAATATTTTTATCTTTCATTGTGGCTAAACATAAGAATTCAAAATCAAACACACAAAACCCAAACTCAAAATTGGTCTTTTGTCTTGGCTACTTCAAATGTCAAATAGTGAGATATTTTTTATGGAACTAACCTGCAGCTCGTGCCTCCTTGCAAGCGAGCACCATGCTGTGTCGCACATCTGGGTTGTCGTCTGCGATGGTTTCGCCCACGGCCACGAACCTTTCGACGGCGCAGCAGACGGCTGCACCCACTCGTTGTACGGCTGCCCCGCCCGCAGCCGCCTCGCCCCGCGTCGCAACCAGGCTGCTGATCTAGTTAACAAATAACATTTTTTTATCATTACATCTATATATATTATATTTATATATAGGTATATAAAAGAAAGTCGTGTTAGTTACACCATTTATAACGCAAGAACGGCTGAAACGATTTTTATGAATTTTTTGTTTTTGGATTTGTCTTCGTCCGGAATAGGATAATAAGTATTAAAACATGGAAAAAAAATAACAAAAAAATAAAAATTATAAAGTAAATTCCACTTCTCATACATTTTATATGAAACTTTTTTTATGATATCTCAAGAACGAATTGGCATATATATATATATATATATAGTTAAAAAGTCGGGTTAGTTACACTATTTATAACTCGAAAATGGCTCGAGAATAAAGATCATAAAGTCGGTCCACTTTATGATATTTGTTTTGTTGAATTTGTCTGCGCCCCGAATAATTGATCGCTATTAAAACATGAAAAAAATAATTATGAATAAAATTCATTTTCTCATACATTTTACATGAATTTTTTTAACGATATTTCAAGAATGAATTGACAAATTTCATTGAATATTTTTTTTTTGTTCGTCTTGGAGAGAGCTGAAACACCTCCAGCCACAATAATCAGTTTTTTTTCGATTTGCCAAGGCGATTCATTTAAACGAACATTGCCTCTGATATGTCACGTTATTACACTTGGAACGCTCATCTCAGATACTTCAACGTGAGGAGCAAGGCTATATGGTTTCTGATCATGTGCGTTCTGCTCCTAATGTTTTTGGTTGTATTTACACAGTTTATTCAAAGAGTGACGAATGCTTTTCCTTGGGGTTGTTGCTGGTGAACGTTCGTCGGCCGACATCATTTGAATCACTTCGAACTGTCAATGGTGCAGTGTGCCCAATATTTCATGGTTCATATCAACTGCTCAATTTGCTTGAAAAGACACTTATTGGGACATGATAATAGTTGAAGCCGATGCTATATTTTATAGTGCTTCCCACGGAAACCACATGAATTGTGGTTCAAAAACATATATTATGTATGTCATAAGACATTTTAAATCGAATTCGTATCAGTTCAGGGAATCCCGGGGAATCAGGAAAAGGTTCCTATATCGAACCTCGTACACAATTACCAACAATAGACATATCAATTTTTTTATCGTTCCCATAAACAAACTTAGAATAATACTCTAAGTAAACAAACCACTCATGAAATAACTACCTAATTCGTTGAAAAGTGTAAACTAATCAGACTTAGTGATGGATGTTTGTCATATGAAGCAAATCAGCTGTTTCATCTGTTTCATACTTTGGATCAGGCGCATCTTTGTTTTTTACTAGGTCCGGAGACAAATAAACATACGGTCCACTTGATGTAAAGTGGTTACAGTAGCCTATGAACGCTCGCACTAAGGTTTATCGCACGCGGGTTGCCACTTCCGTTGCTCACACAACAACTCCTCTCACTGCATTCTGGTAACATCACTCACTCACATAAAATCAACAACCCTCCAGTAAGGTTATTTTGCTGCGGTTGTCTGTGAGATGGAGGTACTTCCCCTGTCGGGCTGCTTTGATGCGCCCTACCTACCTATGTAAAAAACATTGTTAGATGATGTATCAGCTGGCATAGTCACAGCCGTCATAGGTAGTTCTTTTTGTATACAACGTTGGGAGGCGTACGGTCGACCTGATGTAAAGTGGGTACCGTAGCCCATAAACGCTTGCAATACAGGAAGTATCGCTTGCGCGTTGCCAACCCCGCTACTGATACAGAAACTCTTCAGGAGCTCACTCGTAACCTTACTCACTCGCAGGAATAGTTGTTCTTTGGCTGCAGTTTTCTGTGAGGTGAAGGTACTTCTCCAGACGGACTGCTTTGCCTCGTCCTACCTCTCTTAACTGAGCCTTCCGACTGGCAACTGTCAGGAACTCGGGACAGGCTGTGGTCGTCGCTGCGTAAATGGCGTGTTCGATTAGACCCGCGACCCGTGCATCGACCCCGTCAAACTGAATTATTAACAACTGATGATGATGATGATGACGGGGTAATCATTATGCACCATGAACCAAGTAGGCACTTTATTTATTTGATTTCTCAAACTTTTTTAACGATGCCGGGACACGAAGTTCTCATTAATCTATCGTAACAAATAAACGATATTCTTTCTCCCATTGAAGTTCGGGCATATAAAAAAAAACACCTTATATATTAAAATAAATTATTCTTTTCTATCATGAATAAAGCGTATCAATTTTATGGATTTGTTATGCGTACTTGTCTACATTTTAAGAGACAACACACAAATATATATATTTATATTTTTCATTAATTAGATCGCAGTTAGAACATGCCACTGTTATATGGAATCCCCTGTTTAATATTTATATAGATCAAATAGAATCTGTCCAGCGTAAATTTCTTCGTAATGTTTATTATAAATGTTTCCTTATGATAATTTTCTAAATAAATTTAAAATTCTTTCTTTGAGAGATAGAAGACAACTTCTTGATTCTATGTGTTTGTTAAGAGGGCGCACAAAGCTAAGTGGCGCCCTCATTTTGTTTTTATTAATAAAGCAAAGCTGAATTTAAGACCAATTCCAAAAAAAAACGCTCTATAGGGCACTGAAGAACCATATTTACGTTTTTTTGAAACATATCTTGTTTTTATTATCTATGACAAGTAACCAAAATTTTAATTATTGCTTATTGTGGCCACTTATAGCAATAATCAAAAGTATGACTAATTCTACATAAATAATAAAAACAGAATTTGTCTCAAAAAACATAAATATGGTTCTTCAGTGCCCTATAGAGCGTTTTTTTTTGGAATTGGTCTTAAATACAGCGTTATTAATAAAAACAAAATGAGGGCGCTACTTAGCTTTGTGCACCCTCTTAAGGTTGTATCATAATGAATTTGATTGCGTAAATTTAACTAATCAAGTCTATACGTGATAAATATCCTCATCACTTATTTATGCTTCAGAACTGTAAAAGTAAGTGGTATGCGCGCACCATTGCACCGCATAATGCAATCATATAATGATTGCTTCAAGTCTATCGACATCCAATCCTGTATAAAGACAGGTGTTTGATACTCAAGTCTTTGTAAAATGTTTAATATTTAATCATATATAATGTCACTTAGGCACTGGTTCTATTTATATATATATTGTTGATAATATTGTTTACGTAGTATCTTATAGTACTTGCTGTTTGTTGTCTTGAATAAAAAAAAATGTTACTAAATCTACAGTAGTATTATGAATTTCATCAGTTTATTGGGATAATTTCTAGTAAGTTATTTTAATTGTCATCACCATCATTTATGCCTATTATTAGTCCATTATAGAGGCCTCCCCTTCAGTGAGCTACTCACCTCGATCCAGAGCCACTTGCATCCATTGACTTCCTACGGATCTTTCGAGGTCGTCGCTCCATCTAATGAGGGCTCGCCCCACACTACGTGTACCAGTATGGGGGCGCATTCGAGAACCTTTTTCCGCAGTTTTGTTTAACTAGGTTGGGTCCTCGTAAACATGCGGGCCTCCTGACGTCAAGCAGTTATATATAGGGTCGTTGTATTACAGGAGTGTCGCTGGCACGTCGCCATCGCTGCTGCTGAAACAGCGTCTCCTCACTGGCAGAGTAGATGTATACAGGTGTAATATTGAAAATCGTCAGTATGGAAAACATAGGAACTATAACAGCTAAAGATATATGTCTAAGGAAGCAAGTCGCCGATTTCGAAAAAAATACATTCACGAGTGTTCCATTTATCTATACCTATACCTTCACACCGAGACTCTTACGGTGTAGGTACAAAGAGAAGAGTGCCACATGACCTCACACACCTTATCATAAGTAAGGACCGCCACATGTGACGTCAGTTTCTCTCTTGCTACACGAGAGATTTGTCGTAAAGATTTAGCAGTCGTCTTGTAATTTAAGTTTCCACACTATCCGTTCTCAATTAAACCTTGTATATAGTAGAATGATTTCAAAGAGTCCTCGAAAATTATCGCACTCATAAGACCCATTATGCTATTTTAAGCAAAGTTTGCAGTCAAATCATAAACGGTTGGCTTTTCGAAATGACACGTTTGAGTAGTCTACCAATCTCTGAATACAGTCTTAAAAGCTTGCGACCCTAACGTTCTATGGTAATTATGACAAAAAGGCCTAAGTGCGCTATTCGGCCTATTGTTGTATCTTTCTATTGTGTCACTACGTTACTGAAAGAATTAGCCTATTAACCGACAGGTCCCTGGTTCGAAAGCTGGTTTGCTTGAAATGTATTTTTTTTGGTGTGCATGAGTACTTCTAAAGTCGTGTTTTCGGATCGGATTTATGTACATATTTGTAATTATCACTCGCTCGTCGGGGAAGGAAAACATCGTGAGAAAACCTGCACGTTCAAGAAATTATATTTCGAAAAACGTGTGACATAACCTAAGAAAGACACGGTTTTCCCTATGAGTTGTGGAGGTCTGACGGCAGTCGCTCAATCGTTCGCTTCGCCAAATCGTTGGGCTAAGGTAGCGGACCTCGCCAATCAATCAATCAATTTAGAAACGGAATAAGCTAGGAATAAGAAGTTCGTGATGATCTTATTCACTCACACATTCACAGGCGCACAAAAACCTTCCAGGGATTTGGTATCGTGACTAAGCTATTCTGTAAGGTGCTTTTCTAGATATCTAACCTGCGTTGTATGTTGCCGCTACCAATATCCAATCGGTGGCACACAAAGCAGGTTAGGTCAAATTGCGTGTAAATTTGGCTTTCGCAAAGTAACGTCTGAATCTATTAACTAGAGACACTTCTATTAACTAACTACCACTAAAAATCGAAAAGAAACTAAAGTAGGTAAGTTTAAGTATGTAACAGTCCGACTGGCGGATGTGACAGTATCTGCGAATCGATAAGAAACAAGAAAGTCGGGGGAAGCAAGAAAAGAGAAAAGAAGTTTTCAACTTACACTTTTATTCAAAGCAGTGCCTACCCAATTTCAAAACTCTGTGCACGCCAATAACAAGTATAACATAATAACATAGAACAGCCCAAAGGCTCATGTTCACAGTTATCAAATAATTTATAACTCTTGATTCGGTATTATTTATTTTGTTTTGCAATTGAATTCCACTATAGCATGAAGACATCATTTTTTATTACAACGGAAATGTGGCGAAACGTTTTCCGGGTACTTATATCGAACTCATAGTTAGATAAAGTAATACTAGTATAAATAAATAATTGGCTATACTATCAACTACTGGTAGCTACCACATAAGGTGTTGTGTTCAGATTTTAGAAGTTTGATACAGGAAAACAATTGTCTTATGGATGTATGGATTGAGAAGCCACTTCAGATTTAAAAAGGAAAGCAAATAATTTTGTAGGCCAAATTTTGAAATATGTAATAAAATATATTCAAAGTTATATCAATGTAATGATAATGCAATGTAATGTAAGGAAAATATTTGACGAATATTTTGAAAATTTTGTATCATTTAGTACTGAGTAGTGCCTACAAAAAAATTGAGTCCAGTATGGTTGATATTCAAGAATATACAATACATTAATGTGGCTCCTCAATCTATACATAAGAGCGTAAATTTCCATGAAAGTAATTGGGCAATTTATATTCCACTCCAAAAACATTTAGTAGTAAGGGTGTTCAAATTCGTAACATATGGTCAAAGTAGTAAAACTGAGTGAATTTAGTAAATAAATGTATTTTATTTGGCTCCTCAATCCTGACGTTCTGCATAATAAATAATTGACTGTACCTACCTGACATCACAACGAAATAAAAAACCAGAGACACTAACATTTAGTACAAATGTTTACTAAATTCATATGTATAGATCAACATTGTATATTGTCTTAGGTTTTCGCGATTGTTTTGTTTTTTTTTTATTTATTTTGTTGAACCTGACGTTTCGAATGCTTTGCAGCATCCTTGGTCGCAGGAAGACTTCCTGACACAAAATAAATAAAACACGCGATATTTCCATTGAAAATAGTTTATTTCAACATTGTATATATTTGGTACCTGAAAAACAAATTACTTTCCGATATTCCTTAAGAATTCTATTTAAGGTGACCATGTTACACCATCCACCAGGATGACTAGTTATGAAATTATTTTTTTATAAATCTATAATATCGGAATGTAGGTACCTATGTACAGAGATTCTTCATATGTTTTAGGTATTTAGTATAGTCTATTTCGACACAAGTTAAAGAATGAATTAATATTGGTTGATCGGTGCTTTTACGATTTTTACATAGAGAATCATAGTCGTTAGGACAAATCATCTCATGCATATTTTTAATGTTAGGATTTTGTAGTATATCAGCATATTTAATAAAAACTTGTTTTTGATCTTCAAGATCTACATTCGATTTGGAACCTTTCAGCATAATGGTTCTGAAACAACAATATTACGAATATAACTTATACCACTCTCTATAAAGTTAACTAATAAGAATCGATACAAATATAGGTACTTACGTTGCAAACAGTAAATCAAACTGAAGTTAATTATTGACTGATAATTAACTTCAGTTTGATTTACTTACTTATTATGCATTAGTCAACAAGTATGATGTTATAATATATATATAAAATAATAATAAAGTTCAGTAATAGAACTGTAAGTTACATCTATTATTAAATTTATTTTTACATAAATATTTGCGCAAACAAGTGAGCTTCATAGCTAATTAATGTCAAGTTACTAAATAAATATTATTGAGGGTAGGTAAGTAACTATATTAACTTGCAGTTACCCCCAAATAATGAGATGAAATAAAATAAAATAGATTTGTGTTTTAAATGCCCGAAACTATTTTTTTTATACTTTATTCATGAACACCCTTCAAATCAATTTATTAGTAAATTAAAGGATGGCTAATAATTTCGTAGATATGCACTTGTTTTTGGCAGGATTATACGCACAATTGGTATAAAATTTATACAAAATATAGATGTTTTTATTCCGAATTTTGTCACAAGATTATGTAGATTAGGGGCAAATCCATTTACCAAAGTATCTCGATTGAGGAGCCAGTTAAAATGTGCCATGTCTCCTAATTCACTCATTTTTAATTACTGACTTTTGTCCTACAATTCTAATATACTTCATACAAGTCGAAAGGTACAACGGAAGGTTTTATGTAGGAATTACACATCCCCTCGCCCCACCCCCTATGACTCTTGGGAAAACGAGTGGCCTATGACCGTCTCCTGGATTTAATCTACTTCTGTGCTAGAACTAGTCAAAATCGGTTCGGCCGTTTTGATGCGAAGGCGGAGCATACAAACATACACCCTTGTTACACTATGATGTTAGTGGGCATGTAATTGTACAGTTGTTGATCTAAAGCAGTTTATTCTAAGTGTAGATGTAATCCAATACTGCGTCATATACATGCCTAGCTTTTGCTCATGGCTCCATCTGCATATAGGTCAGAAAAGTCGTCTTGTGTCACCATTACTCAAAGAATATCCAGTCAAAATTTCATCAAAATCGAGTCAGCGGACTAGCTATGAAAGACGGAGTAATTAATAAACAAACACAACTATTTGCAACATTAATATGAACTGATGTTGCAAATATTTGTGTAGGTGTACTTAATATTATTATGAATTAACATTACAAATTGTCTTCGGTCTGTAGTCGCAGTGGTTGAACTTATTTTATAAATCACTACTTGACCGAAGCAACTATTGTGTATTTTATCGCACTACCGACATTGTGAACCGAGTAAGTGCGATTATGAATAATTACTTAGTGGAATGTTATCAATTGCATGTTCATGTTGTTAAACAAATATAGGCTATATCTGAAGGTAGCTCCTTGCCTTGGAGGCCGGCAGGCGTGTGTCTGGGGTGGGTGTGAGTGTTGACGGGGCCGATGGGGTGTGCGGGGATCGGGCTGTGTGCTGTGCTGTGCTGTGTGTGGAGCTGGGTCCTCTCTGCCTACCCCGCTGGAGACGTGGCGAGAAGTTATGTATGTAGACTATATATTTTTTCAACCTAATTGTTGCTTTAAACACACTAAATTGTAAACATGTTGTAATTAAGATTATGTGATTATTTTGCAAATAGGCAATGGGCTGTGTGTAGGTATACTGAAGTATGTTATATTTAGCCAGATGAGAAGGAATCCCGATTCTCAAGATACAGGTCAGACCTAGTTTGAGAATCGGGGCCCATAAAACTACAAATGTTAATTGGGTGAAATTAACTAACGATTGGATGTAACATGTTGTATTGGTGAATAAATCATTATTATTATTATTATACTTACTACTAAATGATGAAGAAATTGCGCATTGACTGAACTATTCCTTTTTTGAAAAATGACGAGTATGTATGGTCTGATCTGATCCTTTTTAATTTTAATACTCAAATTTTGTTTACTCACTACTCTCAAATGCTACAAAATCATACTAAATTACGATAAAAAATCATCCATGATGTTCCTCGTTCTGATGTGGCTACTCAATTCAAATATTTAGATTGAGTGCCACACTTATGTTTATATAACTTTTGAAGTTATTATACTACAAAATCGGGGATCGATCCTACAATTTTTTTTAAACTTACTACTAAATAAGTAGGTATATTAATTTCATTAAGCCACTTTTCAGAAACGAAAAGTGGCTCCTCAATCCATACGCACATTTTTTTTTCGAAATAAAGAGTACTTAAAAATATTACTTAAAAAATTCTCAAGTTATTTAAAACGGCTAGTTAAATGATTCAGACAGATAGACAGTAAAAGTAAGTTTTTCTTACTAACGTTTTTTAATTATAAGGATTGGCGAGACCCGCTTATATACCGTTTATATATCTAAGGATTTGGCGAAGATAAGAAGTACAACAATGATTAGAAGAGAAGTATTGTAAAAAGTGTTGTTTTGACATGACACGACTGCCGTCGGACCTCTACAAAACCGAGGGAAAACCATAATGTTTTGGACGTGTAGGTTTCATCACGATGTTCTTCTTCACAGCCTTCTTTTGTGTTTACAGAATTTGAATTTTAGTGACGTACAAATTCATGTCAAAAAGAAACTTTTCACAAACAGATACATCTGTTGTATTTTATGGGTATTGAGTTTTTTTTAGATTTAACTAAAAATCTATATTTAAGGGCCATATTTGAGCAATTATACTTAAATAATACTAAAATAATTATACGGAAAGCCTGAAACTGCCTTGCACTTACGTGGATGAATAATGGCTTGGACATTTATCACGTCTTTTGTCTCACGCTTGTTGTGTTTGCGGTCAATTGCCAAACAAAAGCCGACAATGATTGGACAGTTCTCGGATTTATTGATGAGATAACGATTTGTAAACACAAAGATGCTGATCAACACGAAAAACAAACAGTGTTAGAGAAGTATCCGTTTACAGAGTAACTTACGAACGATTTCTATAGGTACTACGTTTTGCATTAGACTTGCATAGACCTTTATAATATGTAAAGTAAAGTAGTGCATATTCAGAGGTGAACTTAGGTGTGCAGATGACTCACTACCATCTTTAGAGTCAAAGCCAAATACAAGTGCCAGTCCAGTCCGACTGGTGAAGTACCTTCATCTCGCATAAGACCGTAGCTAAATAACTACTCCTATCAGTAAGTTATTAAGGAGTTGCTGTGTTAGTAGTAGGATTAGAGGTTAAGATCACAATGCGCAAACGATACTCGGACCTTATATTCCAATGTTTCATAGGTACAGTAACTACGTTACATCAGCTATCAGGTTTGCCTATTCTTATTTGATGTTGCATAAAAGGAAACATTTTCCCGACAGTAAGTAAAGTCACCAAATACTCCTTATACGAGTATGTAGCTAACATACTGGTTTAAAAAATATTTGGTGACTTTACTTACTTTCAAGAAAATACGAATACACACTAGGGTTGTTGTTATTTAGCTCCGGTCTTCTCTAAGGAAGTACTTGCCCACCACAAATCAATAACGTAACTGAGCATGAAGGCACTCCGCGCGCACAATAACATTGTGTTTTAGCACTTAAATATCAGCGATTCGAGCCTACTGACCGGTAGAATATTTTAACCAATAAGCAATAGTGCCGCGATGTTGATCCATGGACTAGCTTAGAGCTGTGCGTTCTCCTTTTCTCCCCGACTCGTACGCCTTTCTTGAAGAACCCCATGCTCTAGTTCCATGGGAAAACCTCGGCTTGGAGTTCATTCCACAACTTGAGAGAGAAGCGAGCCAAGACTGTAAGAACCGCGTCTTATGGTGCTCGATTCTCCCTGCCTATACCGCAAGGGATCTGGCAGAAGTGGCGTCACGCAAGCAATTTACTTAATGTATTGCAAGCATCCATAGGCTACGGAAACTACTGTATATAAGGTCTAATGCCTCTCGACGTTGTATAAAAAAAGTCATTTGAAGTTTATTGTGTAGTCAGTTTACTGTGCTTCGAGTATTTATATTTATTAAGCTTCCAAATAATCGTTTATCTCACAGTAATGTACGGTACAGCTGCATTCAAAAGCAAATTTTTCTGAGTTAAGTAAATGTAAACGATTTTCATTTGAATAGAGAATAATTACTCGTTCCAAAAGTCGTTTCCGCAGCTCCCTTGTGTTTTGGGCGATGTCTAATTACCGAGGTTTTTGTGTTGATTGTCGTTTATATGTTTCCGCACGCTGTGACGTAAAACGGTAGTTATACCTATTTTTCCTATTTCGTAAAATAGCAGTACAATACGCATGTAATTAAACATCACGCATATATAACGTTTTTCATCATTTAGTACAACATTAAATGCGTAAAATATAAGTAATTATAGTATAATGTGTTTCTGCAGATACCGGTCCGTACCAATGTTCATTACGATCCGATCAGCAGTTTTATCGTACAATGTAACAAATGGATACACAGTCAGACATATTCACTTTTGCGTTTATTAAATTAGTGTTGAAGTATAGCCATTTTGGTGAACGTGTATTTGCACAAATATTATCACCTTAATTTATTTATTTGATGACGTAAGAAAGAGAGTTGATCTGAAAGAGAGTGTCGGTATAAAATAAGAAAATGCATTCTTCGTTGATTCGGACATGTAGAAAGAATGCAGGATGAAAGAATGGCGAAACAGATATACAATGCAAAAGTGGAAGGAAGTAGGAGCCGAGGAATACCAAGACTAACCTACCATGACCAAATTGGTCGTGTTATATCAGGTGATGTCAGGAGGCCTAGGAACCGGCGAGCGTACATGTAAAGCAATATGAATGTTAGAGAAGCGAGTGAAGTGTATAAGGACCGCGTCTTATCCGCGCTATATATTTATCTTATCACTTCAAAGGAGCAATTCTTGAATAATAGCATCAATTTATGTAGTTAGATAAGGTTTTGATTTCTGGTATATCTTCTTCCATTTCTTAGCGTTATCCCGTTTCCTATTCTGCCTGCCCTCAAACCAGCACAGCACAACTTTCTTAGGTTAATTCACACGTCTTTTCGTTATAATTCCTTGAACTTGCGGGTTTTCTCTTGGTGCATTTCTTCAACCGCCGAGCAAGTGATAATCACAATTAGATACACAAGTTCGAAAACACGGATACAGTGTTTATGCCAGGATTTGAACTGGGGATTAGTTGAACAATAGGCCGGTTCTTAATCCACTAGGCTATCATTGGTAGCTATGGCTGCCTTTAGTCTTGGAACGAATTTAATAAAATAGAAAGCCTCGGTCTGACCGGCTGAACTTGGACGACGTTGTAATATAATTTCTTTAAATAACAATGTATACCTTAATTTAATTCAATGCTACCCCGTCTAATCTATTATTTGTATCTATTTATAACTTCACGCCAAATCCCTCGCGGGGTAGGCAGACAGGACCGAGCACCACGTGACTAGATCCTTACAAACCTCTCTCACTTCTTTAATATTCATTGTTCTTGTCATGTTGCTCTTGTCATGCACGGTCGCCGATTTCTTGGGCTCCTGACATCACCTTCTGATAGAACAGACCAATTTGGTCATGGTAGGTCTTGGTCTTCCTCGGCTCCTACATCCTTCCACTTTTGCATTGCATATCTGCTTCGTCATTCTTTTATCCTGCATTCTTTCTACATGTCCGAACCAACGGAGCATACCTCTCCTTATTTTAACACCGACGCTCTCTTTCAGACCAATTCTGTTTCTAACATCATCATAGCGATTACGGTCTACAAGCGTTACGCCATAAATTTTGCGCAACGCTCGCATTTCTACCGCGTTTATCCTACTTTCATGCTCTCTCTGCCATACGCATCCACCAGCACTGCATTGTGTATAGCGAGCTGTGCCTTCTAGCTCAAGTTTTTACTGCCAAGAAGTTTTTCCAATGCTCTATTCACACTATTCCCAGCACTTACTCGTGTTTCCACATCTACGGTGTACCTTTCATCCCTACTGAATGCGCATCCAAGATATACAATCTCATCCACTTGTTCCAACACTTCATCATCAACCGTAATCTTTACATTGGTTCTGGTTTCTTCTCTTTCAAATACCGGTATCTTTGTTTTCTTCGCATTCAGTAGTAGTAGCCTTTCTCCATACATTCGTCTTTTATCATTGTGACCAGTGTTTGCAGTTCAGATGGTGTTACTGCTAATAACAAGGCATCGTCTGCATACAGCAGATACGAGTAGTTCACCACTAGGTCACCTATGCGCAATCCCACATTCGTTGACCTTATTCTCTGCAGACAACAGAGATACAGGTTAAACAGCCTAGCAGATAGCATGCAACCCTGATTGACACCAATTTTGACATCAAACCAGGGCGACATGCCACCATCTATCCGCACACATGCTGAGCAATCCTTGTAAGTGGACTGCACAGCACTTAACAGTGAACCGTTAATCCCATATCTCGGCAATATGTCCCACAGTTCCTTTCGCACAACCCTATTAAATGCTTTCTCAAGATCCACAAAACCGCAGAAAATCTTCTGGTCTATGGCCAGATGCTTCTTCACGATATTGCGGAGTGAAAAACTTGATCCATACATCTCCTTCCATTTCGGAATCCTCCTTGTGCCTCCCACCGCATTTCATCGGATTTCACCCTCATTCTCCTTTCAAACACTTTTCCATATACTTTTGCTGTTAAGCTGATCAAACTGATGGCCCTATCCCTGGCGCAGTCCATGCGTGACCCCTTGCCTTTATACAAGGGTACGATGACTGCAAGTCTCCAGTCCATTGGGACCCTTCCAGTTCTCCAGCATAGATTGCATTATATATTATTATTTGTACCATTAAAGTATCATAATTCAATTCGGTACCTTGGATAACAGTCTAAGTCCAGTTCAGTTAATAACAAAGTAAATATATTCGATTTAATTACATGCATTACTTTACTTATTTCGTAAATAGAGTAAATAATTACAAATAAAACTATCTGTATGATTTTAGTATAACCCGTACCACGATATTTATATATTTTTGTACCTACATTTTTGAGAAGCCGTATCAGCTGAATCATCCTTATACAAAAGCCTACCCTACGCTTCCTCCGGGTTTTTGCCGTGATGATGGTCCTTCAAAGGTAAAATTACTTCCACTTCAACGCAACTGACGTAGACAAATCAAAGGAAAGAATTTTGAGCGGACCTCACTTAAACCTGCTTTTTGTAGTAAAGTCGTAACCTTTGTTCCGTAACCCATGTTATAAAAAAATGGAAAAATGTGTCCTATATACTTTTATTTCTATATATGATTATAATTTCTCTGATGGCAAAGATTGAGTCACTTACGTATATATGTTTTCGAGAATCCCCCAGGTTATTTTATTGATTTTTGTCTTATTAGAATTTTAGAATGAAATTTGCTTATAAAAATTGTTTAAACTGACCTTGACTATATTTAAAAAATATCAATTTCAAATAGGTATTTTTTTAAAAGCTTCGTCGTACATGCTAGGGAATGTTCTAATTATCTATTGAAAAATCAGGAAGCTAAATGAAAAGCAGACTTATCAAAATCTGCCATCCCAATGCCCATGTGTGTTATTATGGATTCATTTGCTTTGTATAATTCGCGATAATTGTTATAATTTTTATGAAATAAGTTTTTTATAATTTCTTTTTATACCACTAAAGTGGCAAACAAGCGTATAGTAAGCCTGGTGAGCAGTTGCCGTAGCGTATGGACATTTGCAACACACCCCCAGTGTTGCAAATGTCCACGCTACGATAAATGCTTACCAGACATACCGTCACTCTTGCGTTGTCGACAGTGTAAAAACCTCCTCGCGCCCTTCTTGAAGAACCCAATGTACAGCATTGGGTTCTTCAAGATGGTCGCGTACTGTGCGGTTCCAGTGAAGTTTTCTTCCGAGCACTCTCAAGCTGTGGAATGAGCTCCCAGCCGAGGTTTTTCCAAGGGACTACAACATGGAGTTCTTCAAGAAATGCGTGAAGAGATTTTTAGAGGGTCGGCAACGCATGAGTGACGCCCCTGGTGTTGCAAATGTCCATAGGCTATGGGGACTGCCACCTTAGTGGTATAAAAAAAGACCCTCACGGGCACTTTGACACGTCTTACGTTCTCAATATTGTATCTTAGTAATTTTGCATCTGCCTTTGATCATTGACACAACGCGCTGTGATTGAAAATCATCAAATCCACGTTGTCATTTTCGGGTGGTCGTTGTATATGTGGTGTTGGCGTTCTCATATCCATCATAAGAATTATGCGACATGCATATTTATGACGATGACGAGCTCGGTGGCGCAGTGGTGAAACGCGTTGTTACGCTACTTTGACACCAACGCTCGTGGGTTCGATTTCCACACAGTACAAACATTTGTGTGCATGAACATATCTGTATGTATTAGTCTGGGTATTTTCTATGTATAATAAGTATGTATTTACAAAAAAAAATGTATTTACGTATGTTTATCAGTTGTCTAGTACCCATAACACAAGCTTTGCTTACTTTGGGGCTAGATGGCGCTGTGTAATTTGTCCGACAATATTTATTTATTTATTTTATTTATTTAGAAGAAATCACAAACAATAAACAATTACTGAAAAGTAAAATATACATGCGCTGTTTAGCCGCTCAATGAATGCCGTGTTCTTTGAGCATGTTAGTACTTAAACATCGTAATAGGTTAACGTACTCGTAAATAAATGTACTCGTATATACAGACACACTAATACCCACGCTAAACCGCAACTATGATGTCCGGCGGATCAAAGCATTCTTTTGGAGAACAATCTAGGATTTCAGTAGGCTTCTTGAAAGGTTACTCTGGAAACGAATTCTGATACATCAGAATTAGAATTAAATTCGTCATCGGTGTTAAAATAAGAAGAGGCATGCTCCGTTGTATGTAGAAAGAAAGTAGGAAGAAAGAATTACGAAACATATATACAACGCGAAAGTCGAAGGATGTAGGAACCGCGGAATGCTAAGACTTACGCGTACCTTCCATGACCAAATTGATCGTGTTTTATCAGAAGGTGATGTCACGAGTCTTTGAAACCGGTGAGCGTGTATAAGAAGAGCAACGAGTGTTAAAGAAGTGAGTGGGGTATTAAAGAATCAAGACATGCGTTCGGTCCTCTCTGCTTACCCCGCAAGGCGTTTGGGGCGAAGTTATAGATAGATAGAAATAGGTCAATCGATCATCAATACCAAATTGGTTTGGTCTTGATGATCCATTGTCTAGTTTGATACTATTAAATGATTATTAAATGATCCTATGTTTACCAAATTCTAGTAAAGATATTACTCTAAACTTCCCACACTGGAATTTAATTATCATTAGAATTAGCGTCTAGAATCAATACGGGTAATCTGGATGCTAATTCCAAAGAAAATTCTTTTTCGATGTTTCCGGAAATCTTCAGTAACTGTTGTTCGTTAGTATTGAAGTATTTATAAAAATGGCCAGAGTAGCCAAGTTTTTGTCTGAGGCACGCTGTTTTATCGTTAATCAATTTTGGACTTTTTTTAGAATCTTTACGAGATTTTTATGATGTGCTCAACATAAAACTTATAAAATATTTCATTGTAGGTGTAGAGATATTAATACCGATTAGATTATTTGGGCCCCATTCATATCTTTAATGAAATCTTATTCCATTTACCCACAGTCAGACTATGAATATGCTAATTATTTCTAAAATCATCAGTATCCTGTCATTAGATATGGATTCAACACGTAGAGGCGTCTTAAACAAAGTTGATGTAATGTACACCCGCCGTGATCCGTTCCTGTAGATATGAAAACAATATACCCCTGAGTAGATCTCGGCAGGGACTATACACATATACATTGCGAAATTTGCTGAAATTAAATGGCTCTTGATATGAGATCTCGAGAGATTAATGGTGTAGAGCTATTACAGAAAAGGGACGGACACCTGCCATAACCATCGTTTCTCATCAATAAGTCAGTAAATAATAGCTACTTATTATTATTATAAAGTGTAGAAATTTTGTATCATTGTATTGTTACAAACTTCCATGTTTATAAATCGCATCTCTGATAGTGGGTTGATTAATGGCACCTGGTGATATTTGGCGTGACTTGGTGTAATATGGGCCGAGATTGTTGCTACAGCCTTAGATTAGGTACCTAGATTGAGCTTAACTTCTTCAAGAATTCGTTACAATTTCAGACATTATTCTTTTGATGTTTGGGTTGGATATAAGCAGTCAAAAATTTTACGCGTGTATCTTTTTCAAAGTTTTCGAAGGAATTCCAAACATTTACGCGATGGAATATAGCTTCAGTGAGCTGACTGACTCAGCAATATAAGCTATTATTTGTGTGATGTGAAACAAAATTCTGAACAGTCGGACACACAATAATTTTGAAAAATGTTGCTTGTGCTCATGTTTGAGTTTCGCTGCAGCAGTATTTCAACGAATATTCTATAGTATAACTCGACCATGCTTACATTTATTTAGATCTCTTATAGAGATAAGCTCGCCTTTGTACATTTATAATTCTATTTTTATGTTTATTGTATTGTTATTTACTGTGAGTGTACAATAAAGAAATTACAAACAAACAAACAATTTATTACTTAGGCACGTAGGAATCCTGAGTAAACAGTAGACTATAGTAGCCATCAGTTCACTTCGGTATCAGCAAGAGAACCATGCTTATGTTACCTACTTTAAATTGGTGGGGAACATAAGTGACCCACATCGTCTTGCCAAGCCAACCTCACATATTCGTGGTGCTCCGTGCCAATTAGCAAGCAAGGGTGAGGCGAAATAAAGGATACAGTGATGTGAATAAGCAAAATTGGAAACTGCCTTCATTTTACAGAATAACCTAGCCAAATAATAAGTTTGATTTGTTCTTGTAATTGAGTGAGCGCAGCAGGAGGCTGTTAAGATTTTTTTATACACAACATAACGAGCCATACAACCATACGGCCCGCCGACGTAAAACTGTTACCGTAGCATATGGACGCTTGAAGTACAGGAAGTATTGCTCGCGCATTGCCTTTAGCTAACACACCAATGACTTAGGACTTACTGGTAACACGATACGTGAACAATATGGAATGAAAGATTATGTAGTGGCAAAAATTGATAAGGGTATGTTGAGATGGTTTGGACGTTTGGAAATAATGGATGACAACAGAGTTACGAAAGAAGTATATCGAACAAGAGTGAGGGGAAATATC
Source organism: Pyralis farinalis (assembly GCA_947507595.1). Classification (NCBI taxonomy): domain Eukaryota; kingdom Metazoa; phylum Arthropoda; class Insecta; order Lepidoptera; family Pyralidae; genus Pyralis; species Pyralis farinalis. Next base: position 18,981,284 of record OX382259.1, on the reverse strand, counting down.
GGCAGGGGCACACATAGGGATCAAATAGCTGATGTGCTAAAAAGCGCCTGACAAAAGAACCCGAAATCGAAAAGAACGAGTCAGTCACGAGTACATACTTCATGTAAGCAAGCTCATGTACATAGCGTACCATAATCAATTCATATAAAAGTACTTTAAAATGTTACATTAATGTACTGTAAATGATTTGACTAGGTCTTATTCTTCAGAATTGTAGAAAATTTATATAAACTTAAAAATAAATATAAACAAGACTCGGGATTTGTATGTTATTAAATCTGGATAAAGTGTATACAATTGTAATGAATCCCATGTTTAAATTTATAAATTTGAAAAGTCTTTTTTGGCGGCGGCGGCCGGAGAGCGGGGCGAGACCGCACGGCGCGAGCTCCGTCAAGGTCGTTCTTGCACGCGAGCTTCTTTGCCGCCCCTGACTACTTGTTGCGCTGCCACTTATGTTACGCAGTATCAAGAGAGTGCTCGTGCTGATGGTGGATCTCTAGGTTACTGGTCCAAAATTTGGAGCGCGGATCGCACCTTAGGAACGTACCTGAACTTCTCGGCGCGCGTACTCATCGTCATCAGAGAGCGCGTCCATGTCGTAAGGATGGGCGCGTGGCGCGCGGGCGGTGGGCGCGCGCTCGGCGGCGGCGCGCTGTCCGCGGGCGCGCACACGTGCTCCGTGGCGCTGCCGTCTCGTTGCGGCACCGCGCCGCTCCGCCCGCGTTCGCCGCGGCACTGACGGGCCCGGAGCGCATCGATCGAGCCTCCCGCCCGCCCCACGACCGACCACCCTGCGACGGGCCACGTGGCCGCCCACCCTCTCGCTTACATACACAAAGTTAACTTTTTCCAAAACTTAATACCTTGTTACGAACGAGCATATCTCGTGGTTACAGATCCAGGGTAACAGATGGTTAAATTAGCAAGAGAAAGGTAAATAAACAGAGGGAGTCTAGTCGACATTTTAAAAGTGGCGCTATTCGTCCTTGCTTTACTGCGTCGGCGTCATCAGAGTGCAACAGATTGCCGACGTGCGCGGCAAATTCTAATAATCTCTAAAGGCGGACGTCACCAAGCACCGCGATGAGGCCGACCAGCGACGCAATCGACGCTATCGCGCCTCCCGAAATAGAAGTGCGTTTTTAGACGATGTATATTATAAAAGCTAGTGTTATCGTCAGATTTTCCGCGTGACGTCAGAGAGCCGGCGACGCAACAGCGTAAGCGTAAAACGTCACAAGCAGCCAGAGCTGGGAGTACGGGCAGAGCGGCGCAGCCGAGGACGCAGAAGATCGCATGCACGGATAGCGTACCTGCTTGATGAGAGGAAGCAAGGTTCTCTCGACGGAGCGCGTTTTTATCTGGGAAAGGTCTACGTCGGGCAGGCCAGCGGCCGCCATGGTTGGCGCGGGCGCGGGCGCGACTGCGCGTGTGCGCGCGCACGCGGCCACCGGCCGTCCATTGGCGGCGGACGGTCGTCACGTGGCGGCCAGCTCCCCGCTGTTCCCGCCCGGCATGCGTCGCTAGGCGCGCCAACCGCCCGCCCGCCGCCGCCGTAAACATTGCGTCTCGCTCGCGTGTTTTGTTTAATACGTACTCCTCCGGGCTTAAAAGTAGTTGACGTGTTATTTGTTTTGATCTCTGGTGCAACGTGCAACACTAGTGTATGCATCTCTATTACGATTAACACAGTTCTTGGATGAAGTTAAGAGTAGGTACATGTTTAGTTTCTTAATTTCTTTTATTGTTAAAACTAATTACGATTCAGGTTTATAAAATAATGATTACACTGTTCCTTGGTAAATGAAAGATCCAACACGTCAACGCATATTTTTATTAATTCATAGTATTACACTCAGATTGACAACTAAATAACTTATTTGTAATCATTGGCACATTATCACAAAAGTTGTCAATGATCATAATTATTTATAATAACTCGGATGGCAATATCTACGTTACTTTTACAATATCCAATTACTGTGAGATCTAGAATGTTATACATACTTTAACGTTTGAAATAAAAAAGAACTAATACCTCTACGATAGTAATACTGTAATATGATTTTTTATTTAAATTTTTAAGTTATACCATTGACTTCTCAACAACTGGACAAATTATCTAAAAGCTACGCTACTCGTAAAGTAACGAACTATTTGCTTTGGTAATTGCAGTACAATCATAGAAACTTGATAAATTATATTGTTTAGAAATATACTTAATGATACTAATAACATGAAATTGGTGGTTAAGAAAAATTAACATTACATATTATTTTAAAGAAAACAACATTTATATGATATTTTATCGCTAATTTAAGTTATATGAATTAGCTACATGTGTAGAAACTGTACATACAAAGTATATAGCTACTTCCAAATATTACCTAGGTGATATAAATATAAGTAATGACAATGATTTATTTCAAGTTTAATTTTTGATTTCCTGAGATTTCGATCCTCAAAATATTACTAATTATAGTATACTCCCATACTTATTTGTGGGCGTCGTTTATTGTAAACTGCTTGTTTGGAACTAGTGCTGTCTTGGGAACTATCTGACAGCCATGGGCTTTGTCCTGGTGAATTCCTCACTTTTCGTTTTCGTAGACTCTCAGTGGGGCCTAAAGTCGGCCTCAGAAGTTGCTTAAAGCGGAATGGCCCTTCCGTGTAGTCGTCGTCAGAGCTAAATATAGGTGTAGCGAGGATTTCGGGAGAGTTCCGGAGTATTTTGCGAAGGTCTGACTCGGGGTCATAAGTGGGGTTGTATACAGGCCGTGGAGCTGGCTCTACTTTTTGAGATTTCTTTACCAGTTCGTTGATCTTGTTGCTGCAGAAAGGACAAAGGTATTAAAATTTTGTTAGCTGAATATAATAAACAAGAAATCTGCGTACGAGTTAGGTACTCCATTAGTAGCGGGCATTGCACCCGGTACCGCTTTACGTCAGGCAGACTGCACCCCTGTTTACCGAATTGATGTTTTTGTACATAGCAAACAATATTAGTATGTTATTCCAGTCGAGTTCCATTTGTAGCCGCTGTTGCCGTAGAGAATAAAATCTAGATTGACTTGCTATAAAAATGAAATATTCTAACATGTACTTGTATAAGTTTCGAAGCTACGCGATGTAACTTTTAATTGCAGTACCAACCCGCTCACATTTTAAATGGGAAACTTTGTAGGGACTCAATCGGTAATCAACGATTAAATGTATGTGGATTTGAATGAATATTGACACAAATATATTTGTCAGAGAGCTTATTTGTATCTTAGGTTACAGTACGGTACGCTTGTATGTCTGACGTGGTATAAAAAAGATGATTGTATGCATTTGTACCTTAATATCCGAATGTTTTATTTAGTTTTCAATAATAAAAAAATGGCTTTGTGGTGGTAATGAAATAGCCTATAACCTTTACATAGAATTATTAATGGTATACCTATTGTGGTAAATGTTTTCCATATTGTACAAAATGTACCTACCTAATAACCGCCAAGGTACGTACTTAAGATCTAAACTTCTAATATAAACAAGGTACCTCATACAATCTCAACTACTACTACAAACAACTACACAATAATTACTCTCATACCCATGTTTCCTATTTCCGGGTGTGGCATGAATCAGAAGATAGAGCATTACAAAGTGAATAAAATATGTATATAGTATGGTTTGACGTCACTAATACGAGCTCGAAGAGCTTAGATTTGCTTATTGGTTCCCAATAGTGCAGTGTAGTCCCATAGGCACAAATATAAGCCCTGGGTATTGACCGAAGGTCTTTTGCAACGTCCTAGTTTGAAATAGTGTTATTTAAATATGGTGCTAGACGGGAGGTAGTATCAGTATGAAAGATTGAATAAATATTAATGAAAGTTGACCACCTCGAAGGTCAATTTCAATCAGAACATGAAGACTTTAGTACTAAACCACTTTTATTTAAAATTGTATCGTCGCTTATTTGCGAGTGTTATGCAATTTAAACATGAAATTAAAAAAACAGTACATCACGTTCTCTGGGAAAGCGATCCCTGGTATCGGGACAGCGATGAAATGCTGAATGCCCTTCCTTGCATGCCACTAGTGGTGTGACATATTATTCTGATCTAGTTGCATAACACTCGCAAATAAGCGCTTCTCTCTGGTATCAGAACATGAAGACTTTAGTACTAAACCACCACTTATTTGCGAGTGTTATGCAGTTTAAACATGAAATTAAAAAACAGTACATCACGTTCCCTGGTATCGGGACAGCGATGAAATGCTGAATGCTCTTCCTTGCATGCCACTAGTGGTGTGACATATTATTCTGATCTAGTTGTAACTAATGTGAAATACATTTAGACGATTCTGCAATCTATATCACTGGAATAAATGTGTTCAGGTAACAACTGGCAATAAAATATAATGATCCGTGGTGCACGGCACGGCAAAGCTTCACTTAATTAGCCATCTTTTAGGCCATTTATACACTTGTATGATATTGCTGCCTCTAACATTGGTAAGAACTCAAACTCAAACTTCTATTTCCTTGTGATTAAATTCATTGCGAGACTCAAAGCAGTCATAGAGAGCAGTGATAGATAAAGAACGGGCCTGTTGCCCAACTGGTCCCCAGTTTGAATCCCGGCATGTACCAAAAAATAATGAGTTTTCGGATTTATGTACATATTTATAATCGTCACTTGCTCGGCGGTGAAGAAAAACATCGTGAGGAAACACACACGTTCAAGAAATTACATTTTGAAAGACGTGTGACCACCGAAGAATAATTAATTATATAAGTCTAGTTTTCCTTCTGGGTGGTGGAAGTTTGACGGCAGTCGCTCCATGTAAAAATCAGTACCTTCACCAAATCCTTAGGCTTAGGCGGACCCCGCTAACCCTAATGGATTAGGAAACGAGATAATGTTTAGGAGAAGAAAGAAGACTCAAGGGAGCCGTAATTTTACTCCCAGAACTACAATGAAGTTGGCTGTACATTGTGGCAATTATTGCTGTAAATTGTGGCAAATGTCGCTGTAAATTGTAGCTACGCAAGAGAAGAGAAGTTGGATATTTTTTTCTTTATTTGCTTTTAGGCAAATGTACATTCCAATTTTAAAATATTTACAAGTATGTATATAAATATTAAATAAAGAGATATTATTCAGGATTGGCTCAAATATGCTTAATTTAGTAATTTACAAATACAATATTAACATGTTATTATGCAACTATGTATAATGATATAACTCGAAAGTTTCCTACTTTAGTTTTCTGTGATTAAAATTCTTGTGATTTCAGCTGAATACAGCGTCAGATAGAATAAACTTCTCACATTTTTCTCACTTACAGGGCCGGTGGTGGTGGTAATCCTTCCTATACAGGAGACTTAGTAGGGAATGGGTATAAAAAAAGGTATGTGGTGGCCCTTAGTCAGGGTGGTACCTAGAAGCATCTGTTGATCATTAGAGTTGACATTTTAGTATGTTTATGGCCAATAGCTACGAATATCATCACGGCAGTTATACCTGACGAGGCCGCTGCATTGTCGGCTGCACGGCGAGTTTTGCCAGTTCTGATTGCTCTGGATATGCCTATGGTCGCACTGATCATTGCCGTGTTGTAGATTTCTGCAATTGAAGGTGAATATTTTTTATGCTGAATTGATTGCTTCTTTAACACAATTCAAGATTTAAACTAGCAAATTGCCCATTTGTTAAGCAGAGTCCATAGTACACATTTTTAGTACAAGGAGTATCTAATGGGCGTTGTTATTGTCGTTACCACAATTCAACTTAGAAGCTTTTTAATGAAACAATCGCATAAACACAATAAATCCAAAAGAAGAGTCAAAATAATTAATATTTGTCTAGTGGTAGGTAGTCTATTTTGTTCTGATTTTAAATGCACCTATGTATACATTTAAAATCAGATCAAAATAGGTGGAGAAAGATTATTAGTTTATGACTTTGGTTATAACTAATCATCTAGATGCATAATATGCATATCCTACAGGTGAGACTGGCTTTGGCTCTACACATGGTGGTAAGATATTTAGATGGTATACTTCTGACAGAGAAATAGGTGTTGGTGTCCTATACTTTCGATCTGTGATGTAGATAGAAGCACTTTCTAAAATTTTGAAATTCATATAACAATGTATACCTATTCCATCTACATGTTTCGCTACTTACTGATACACTTTATTAGGAAATTACCTGAACAAGTATAACAAAATATATAAATAAACATAATAGGTATATTAGAATATATATAATTCAATAAATCAACGAACACGATAACTACGTATTTTGTCATACATAAAGTATACACTAACATGACAACACATCGACGCAGACGAACCTGTTAGGTCTGATCTCAAGTTCTTTCCTATTCAGCAATGGTTCATCCCATGGTCTTGCTGGGCTTTCCAAAAACTCCGGCGAAGGACTGTGTTCGTCCAGCAGAAAGTAAAGGAATAAAGGAAGTAGTGTTACGCATATTTAGTGGAGAAAATTATATTTCAATAAAATGATGTAAGACAACATTATTAAAAATGTAAAAGGTCAATATGTTAGTCCTTCCCTTACTGCAAAACATAGCAACGGACCTATTTCAATAGAATTATGGTGGTTTATATATATGTTTATCGAAGTCTGCTAAATCCAATCTAAATTCGTAACAGTTTATTGAGTTCGAAAATCTAATTTCGATCTTCTTTTAGCAGTAATCGCATATTGCTTAGTTGATAGTCCCCGTGGAACTCTACCGAGTAAACAAAAAACTATTACCACTAATCTAAATTGACCCGTATTTTCGACATCAACAAATAAATGGTCCCGGAAAAAATCTATGGCCGTTGATATGGAAAATTAATGTGGAGGCAAAAACGAACTCACCTGGAGAGCCTGCTGGCGTCTTTTTCAAGTTGTGAAGGTTGCCCGCGCAAGATGGCGGGCACGAGGGTGAAGCCGGGTGGTGCGCGATATTCATCGGGCAGTCTCTGCACGTTGTGTAGACGGACGCCGGGCTTATTGCGACGCAAGTTCTTGTGGACCTCCTGGTTCTTATCATGAACCTGGGTCATTAAACGCACTTAATAAAAAATAAAACATTTGTACATTTTTAGACACTGCAGACGTTGTGCTATGGTCTGACGTATTGTTAATATAATATAGTTACGCATTCAGCAAACACTTGTGTGCACCAAACATACTATGTATTCGTATACAGGCAGAGAAGACAATGTTGCAAAAATACATGTACACACAAGGCACACAAGTGTATGTTCGTGCGAGCCTTGAAGTAGAGACCCTGGCGTAAGGTAAAGTAGCTATTAATTGTTGTGAATTGTGCTTTTACACCGTCCTTATTTAGAGTTCCGTACCCAAAGGGTAAAATGGAACCCTATTACTGAGACTCCGCTGTCCGTCCGTCCGTCTGTCACCAGGCTGTATCTCATGAACCGTGATAGTTAGACAGTTGACATTTTCACAGATGATGTATTTCTGTTGCCGCTATAACAACAAATACTAAAAAATAGAATAAAATAAATATTTAAGGGGGCTCCCATACAACAAACGTGACTCTTTTGCTCGTTTTTGCTCGATATTGATAACGGCAACAGGTAGACGCTTGAAATATTCACAGAATATTTAGTGATGTATTCACTTTAAGAATTAATAATTAAATTAAAATAAAACAAATTTAAGGGGGGCTCCCATACAACAAACGTGTTTTTTTTTTGCCGTTTTTATAGATAATGGTACGGAACCCTTCGTGCGCGAGTCCGACTCGCACTTGGACGGTTTTTTATAATGGTTGTTCTTAAGGAAAATTCAGTATCTTTCTGAGATTTTCTGAGAGAAAAAGGTATAAAATTGAGTCAACACAGTGTTGCACGAGAACGAGATTCAATTGCACAATTATCAATTCATTGTACAAAGTTTCTATCGTGGCTATAGTATTGTCAAGTTTGCTGAGAAAACTGGAATAGGTACATAATGTGATAAGTAGTAGATTCTTTATTATTCATCTTCTTCCTTAATAGCGTTAAAAGAATAATAATCTATAATATCTTGAGCTAGATATTGTAATTCTATAATACATTCAAGACTACTGACAAAAGTGGAATTTATAGCATTCATTTACATTATCCCGTGATATTCTTTGTGTGGTACTGCAGTCGCACCCTCTTTCTCCCTGGAGAGATTTATTACCTGATCAGAGAATGCATGGAGTTGCGCAGCGCGCTCCTGCACAGAGTACTGTTGCATGAGTTGCGGTGTGGGTGGAGGTGGGTGCTGCGGCGGCGGCGGAGCACGGCCTTTCACCCATTTACGACGAGCAGTGTACCCCCGGAAATCTAAATACATACAAACATTTTTTCTCAAACTACTCACTCGGTCATGGATATAGCAGGGGCTTAATGTTTCATTTTTATTGCTATAGAATTACTACTTTAATAGTACTCTAATTAAAGATGTCATACATATACATAATATATGTTTATACATACACACGCAGGCACTAAATAAGCTTAACAACATCATAATAACAACTTCCAAGTTTATTTATTTTTCACTTCATTGACCTACCACGACCAAATTAGTCGTATGTTATCAGAAGGTGATGTCAGGAGCCCTAGAAACTGACGAGCGTGCATGGCAAGAGCTATGAAAGTTAAAGATGCGAATGCAGAGTGTAAGGACCGAGTTTAGGGTATCCACCCACGCCAAATACGCGTTGTAAGCACCACTAAATGCTGATGGGCAGTTACACAATATAGAAAATGCCGCATTGCACAATAGTGATAAGTAAACAATAATTTTAGTATAAATTAGCTAGTAAGTTTAGATTAATTGAATGTTCTTTCATATTAAATCAATACCGAAACTCTGTCGGTCAGTATTGTGGTAATTAAAGTTTGTCTTTTTTATAACAAACCCTGGGCCACCACTTGGCTACCGCGTCTTATGGCGCTCGGTTCTCTCTGCCTACGCCGCAAGGGACCTGGCGTGAAGATATATACATACATTTATTTTTTCTGAAAAAATATTGTTTACAACACCTTGTCTATGTGCTTGTAGATTTTATTTGATATTAAATTAATTTAAACCCAGTTTAGGTTATAAGTATTTTTTTGAGTAATATTTGCATTAAGTTAGTTTTAGCTTACGAATAGTAGAGCTAGTGATTCTTCCTGTACCTGGTCTAAACCAAAATAAGTTTTAATGAGAGATTTTACAAAGCCAGAAAGAAGAGGTCATGATGGCTTTCAATCACATGTCCTCATTTATTTTTTCCACGTGTATTCATCTGAATGAAAGAATAGGTGAAATGTAAAGTTTTAGTATTTTGAAAACATGATTGTACGAGTATATACTCGTATATGCATTAAAAGGCAAATATTATTCTTCTACATTGCGTGGGTGTAGGTTAAAATAAATAAATATTTCTGTTCAAATTTTACAGTGCCATCTAGCCTTAAACTAAGCAAAGGTATAAGCACTAAATAATTATCAACAGTTTCTGCCCGAGCATTGGTAAAGCTTTAGAGGCGACTAAGCAGAAGCCAACTGTCTAAACTGTAATTCAACGTAATCCTTCAACTTAGCCGCTAAAACCTGAGTTATGATATCATCATTTCAGTTATTGTTATGAATAACTTATATCGTAATTTATAGGATAGCTAATGAAGGTATTAACCTGTCATTGAAGCTTCTAATAAATCCATCATTAGAAAATACCTTGGCATTTCTGGTATTCGTGCAACACGCAAAGGCTATTTTTCTCTTTGATGTTATTATCCCATGACAGTAAATCATAAATGTTACTAAATATTACGTTAGACTCGCCATGGCATCTCTAATAGTCATTTTATTTATCAATGTTGTGGGGTTGAGAGATTTATTTTTAGGCTCCGTACCTAAAGGGTGCCAACGATGTCCGTTCGTTTGTCCGTACATCCTACCTTTTAAGCTTTGTATGTTTTGAGGTACTTTAAGAAGCGGCTTGATTTTTTTACAGTATACAATTAATTGTATGCACTATAATTACATGTATTCTGTATAAACACCACGGTGACATGTAATAATATAATAATACATTTCGATGTCCCCAAGGAATAAGTCGCTAATGTGCTATTATGGACTTTGCAGTAGTAGCAATGTCGGCATCCATAGCCTGGAATGCACCTTAGTATTTATTTCTAAGTTTTTCGTAATGATAATAACGAATATATGCTGGCATAAACTTTTATTGTAGGGAAATATTCAAAGAACATTATGATGGCAAATGTATTGTTACGTATTATTACAAAACTTTCTTTTGGATTGTTGGCGTAATAAACTTCACGAAGTTTTGAGTAAACACTAACACAGAGTTTTTGTCGAATTATTTTAAATGTATATATCACGTAATAGATGCTAAAAGTGTTTATAAAATAAATAATTAGCTAATAAATACACGTAACATAATCAATACACATCGTTTTTATCCGCCTTCAAAGAAATTGTAGAGGTTATTATGTTCAGCAAAACTTATAAGTTTACGAACCGATTTTAATTATTACTTTTGCGTTAGTTTCAGTATAGCCCCAAGATGGTCTCATTTTAGTTTCATTAGTACTGGTTTTTGGTGAAGGAGATCCTAAACCGAGCCAGACTTGAACTATGAAGGCACACAACGGAACTCCTTCACGACAAAGAGCATGAATATATAGATTAAGTGTATAAGTAAAGGTAGGTATAGAATTGCTATATAACTAAGGTGCGCGTCACGAACACAAGGAATTTCGTACATTGATCTTAATGACGACTACAGGTGTAAAAAATAATCTTTTCAACGTAAAACGAGACAGACTTCAACTTGAAGAGTGGGCGGAATTTGTTCAATTGTCTCTCTGATATACGGTACTAGCTTATGCCCGCGGCTTCGCACGCGTAAATTTTGGAATTTCAGCAGTTTTACTTACTTTTATTTTACTTGTAATTTTTTAGTACAGTCGGCATTAAATAGTTAGTAAAAGTATCAAATATCCTTATTTGTGTAATAATGAAGACATGTCACGGCCTGTTCGGTTTTCATTAACTATTTGATACTGGCTGTATACACTCAAAGCGCCTCTTTATTCTCAGCAATGCCTATTTTAAAAACATAAAAGTTTCAAGCCACTTAAAAAAATATCTGCCTGGGTTGAAATTCAAAAAAATCATTCTTATCTCTCATATGCATTACAAAAGGAACCTATTGGTGAGTCAGTGAATTAGACCGGTACTCCATTTCTATTAATATAGATTAGCGTCTCGTTCAAACACAATTTCAACCCCCTTTCACCTCACCTCACCTCGCTAAGGGTGGAATTTTTGACAACGTTGCAACCAATTTTTTTTTGGATTCTAATAGAGAGTATCTACGAGTATACAAAGTTTTAAGTCACTAACTTCAAAAAGTTTTCTGCGGCAAAGTTTCATACTAACTTTGCATCCCCGTTTTACCGCCCTTAAGGGATGATTTTTGAGAAAAATATTTTACTCGTGTTTCATGCCTTTCAATAAAGAACATTCATGCTGAATTTCATTATAAATAACTTCAAAAACGGCAAAGTTTCATACTAACTTTGCGCCCCCGTTTTACCCCCTAAGGGATGAATTTTGAAAAAATATTTTACTCATGTTTCATGCCTATCAGTAAAGAACCTTTATGCTCAATTTCATTCGAATAACTTCAAAAACGGCAAAGTTTCATACTAAACTTGCACCCCCGTTTTACCCCCTTAGGGGATGAATTTCCTAAAATCCTTCCTTAGTGCTCCCCTACGTTATAAAAGGAACCCCTGTGCAAAATTTCAAGTTTCTAACCCTTATAGTTTAGGCCCTGCGTTGATATGTCAGTCAGTCAGCTTCTCCTTTTATATATATAGATATAGATGATTTTTGAGAAAAATATTTTACACGTGTTTCATGCCTTTCAATAAAGAACCTTCATGCTGAATTTCATTCGAATAACTTCAAAAACGGCAAAGTTTCATACTAACTTTGCGCCCCCGTTTAACCCCCTAAGGGATGAATTTTGAAAAAAATATTTTACTCATGTTTCATGCCTATTAGTAGAGAACCTTCATGCTGAATTTCATTCGAATAACTTCAAAAACGGCAAAGTTTTATACTAAATTTGCACCCCCGTTTTACCCCCTTAGGGGATGAATTTCCAAAAATTCTTTTTTTAGTGCTCCCCTACGTTATAAAAGGAACCCCTGTGCAAAATTTCAAGTTTCTAACCCTTATAGTTTAGGCCCTGCGTTGATATGTCAGTCAGTCAGCTTCTCCTTTTATATATTTAGATATAGATGATTTATGAGAAAAATATTTTACTCGTGTTTCATGCCTTTCAATAAAGAACCTTCATGCTGAATTTCTTTCGAATAACTTCAAAAACGGCTAAGTTTCATCCTAACTTTGCGCCCCCGTTTAACCCCCTAAGGGATAAATTTTGAAAAAAATATTTTACTCATGTTTCATGCCTATCAGTAAAGAACCTTCATGCTGAATTTCATTCGAATAACTTCAAAAACGGCAAAGTTTCATACTAATTTTGCGCCCCCGTTTAACCCCCTAAGGGATAAATTTTGAAAAAAATATTTTACTCGTGTTTCATGCCTATCAGTAAAGAACCTTCATGCTCAATTTCATTCGAATAACTTCAAAAACGGCAAAGTTTCATACTAAACTTGCACCCCCGTTTTACCCCCTTAGGGGATGAATTTCCTAAAATCCTTCCTTAGTGCTCCCCTACGTTATAAAAGGAATCCCTGTGCAAAATTTCAAGTTTCTAACCCTTATAGTTTAGGCCCTGCGTTGATATGTCAGTCAGTCAGCTTCTCCTTTTATATATATAGATAGTATCCATTGATGGCTTCCGGTTAACAATATTAATGGATGGTGAGAGGTACCTTGAACTTTAATATGAGGTGGGAGCTAAACCACTGAAACTTCGCACAAAAAGAACCCAAAAACCTTCGAGTCATACGCAGAATCTCATGGAAGTTAGATGCGGAATGGGGTTATCCGTAATTCATACGCTAGAGCGCAGGAAGCTGAACAGGCGGACAACAACAACCAAGTGCGCAATACAATTCGTATTAAAGAGGCGATAGAGCTGAACCACGGCTTCAAAGTCTTTACCAAAAATCTGTCTGTTGGGCAAATCCAACTGACGAAGTTGAAGACTGACACAGAATCATTATTTTTTACGAATCCTGAGATTCTGAGTGAAATGAAGAAGTTCTATGAACAGCTGTACACATCGATGTTATAGCCGGGTAACAGAGCTAGTAACGACCTAAGAGCTAAACCGACAGGACACTGTACCAATGATATCCAGGACATTAGTCTCTACGAGATTTGCATGGCTATTAAACAGCGCGCCTCGGTCCATCAGGAAATTCAAATGTACCATGAAAGTCTATGAAATTTCCTATGTATCGCAGGTGGGGCTTTCCATAACTTCGTTATTCAAATTAGTAATTACGAAGCAAAACGCTTAAAGCAGATAAGTGCTATGTCATTATCTATACCATTTGTACGTTTTCATAAAAGAAAATACATTTTATAAGTTCGTCGACTATTAGTCGTAAAGCCTGCTTAACCGTGGTAGTTTTCCTTTTAAATTTATTATATGAACTACTACCACGAAGCAAAACCAAAGAGCTTGCATGAAGAGGTTGATGAGTGGGAAAGAACGAGGCCAATGTTTGGACCGGTGCACATGGCGTTCCAGTTTCAGCCGCATTGTCATAATCTCAAGGGGAGACAGGTGTGATGATATACATGTATGTAAGTACTTACGGCTTTGTATGACTACGGCGGCTTTGTTGGTGTCGACATTCTCTTTATTTCCGTAGTTAGTCTCATGGCTGTCGCTATCGTCTGACGTCATCCTTCGTAGAACTTTCGCCTTCACCATGGCTTTGTTCTTACTGCTAGCTCCTAAAAACAATTAATTTTATACTATATTCCATAATGACATGGTCACATGTACCAATCAATTAAGACACTAAAATTATATCTAATACAACAACAACAGCAATAGATACGGATGTCGTTTTCTATTACAAAATAATACTCTCTTAACTACAAAGTTCCTTTTTATTTCTTCGAAATAAGTTCCTGATTGTTAAATTAAATATGGTGACCTGTCCATTGATACGAGTATCTCGAATGGAGTAAGTACGTATGTTGTGGGAATGTCAGACAATTTTTGAGCATTTGAGAAAATAGTCATTGTAATAATAAACTCAGTATGTAGAATATTTTTGTTTGTAATTTATGATATCGATTCAATTTGTAAAAACATATTTTTATTTTATGTCTTTATACTTGTTTCTACCATAAAAAAACTATGAAAGGACAAAAATGCTCCTGATTACTTGTCGAGTCTTCTTACACCTGCAAGCGGGAGATTTGTGATGGTGATGAATTTTTACCATTTGTATCATATTACCGGAAATTCCCGCTAGCGCCATCTATCAACTGAGTTAGGTACTACTAATATTTTATCTTTTTATTTAGGTGCCATAGCATGAAAGTGTCTAGGTAGCTATATAGCTACACAACAAAATAAGTATCATTTACATAGACGTTAAAACCGATATTTCTCACATCAGTACGGGAAGCCATTCGAGAACCTTTCTTTCTTTGGTTCTACGAACTATATGGCCGGCCCACTGCCACGTCTCAGTTTCGTATGTCATCACTGGCAACACACACTGTTCGAAGACCTTGCTCGTCAAGCGTTGAGGTATTTTGGACGAGAAATTTGTGTCGAAGTTTCACGAACGCCGCCCAGCCGTGTTGGATTCGTCTCTTGACCTCTCGGTCGAAGTTGGACTTACCTAACTGTATAACCTGCCCTAGCTAGATATATTCGTCCACAACTTCGAGCTTAGTGCTTTCAACCGTGACCGGCATAGGTATAACATGGACATTCGACATGATCTTAGTCTTGTCCATATTCATCTTAAGACCTACCTGGTTGGAAACAAAAGGGCCTTATCGCCCTTTTTGAAGAACAGCATGACCAGGCTTCTGCTCTACGCTTCCGGTATTTTACCGGAGTGTATGAGGGAATTGAACAGCCTCTGAAAGACTACAAGTATCGGCTTTCCGCCCGCTTTCAGAAGCTCCGCCATAATTCCGTCCTCTAGCGGTGCTTTGCCATTTTTAAGCTGTTTGAGAGCCATTCGAATCTCATACAGACTTATGCTTGTTATGTATTCGTTATAATGTCGGGTCAGTTTAGCTATTGGGGCGTTACTAGCACTGCTATTCGGCTGTAGCGACGATGTGTACAGCTGTCCATAGAACTTCTCCATCTCACTCGGAATCTCAGTCGTCATAGAAATAATGGTGCCAGCTTTTCAGCTTCGTTAGTTGACTTTGCCCAACAGACAGATCTTTGGCGAAGACTTTGCAGCCTTGGTTCCGCTCTATCGCCTCTTTAATACGAATTGTATTAAATTGGCGTATGTCTCGCCATATGCCTTTAGATATCTCTCTGTTCAGCCGTCTGTACACTAGCGTGTGAGCTGAAGACAGCAATCACATGTCACGTCTGACCTGCATGAGATTATGCGTGTTAGTCGAGAACTTTTGGTTTCTTTTTGCACGAGGCTGGAGAAATTTAGCTCCCACTGTATGGATAGTTTCTACGAAGATGATATCGTTCGGTGTTATACATTCATCTAGGCTAGGCACGGAAAACGATTATGAAATACGAGTTAAAAGCTTTCGGGGTTTCGGATCATGGCACGAGATAGACGGAGCGTAGACTTCACCAAGCGAGGCCTTTTCAGCTTTATGTTAAGGTTCAAGATGCCTCTTATCATCCGGTGATCGCTTCCGGTTGTCACTCTGTGGATCACAGAGACATCATTGAATAATCGCCGATTGGTCCTCAAGATGAAGTCTGTCGCGTTTTTCGTCGAACTATCGGGTAAAAAAGTACAGTCTCGGTATTCCTTCTTTTTTATTATTAAGTATATGAGTAAGAATATGTCTCTTGTCTACTAAAAATCTATTTAATACTTAATAATATATTTATCACGTAAAATTTTTATTATTTACCAGCTTTGTGATGTTTCCTTTGGATTTCCTGTTCCATCTGGAATTCTCTAGCCAGCTGCCTCTGCCTTTCCTGCAGGCGTTTCCTAGTGAGCCAGCCTCTAACATGCCGCTGCAAAGTTAACACCGAGATGGCCATTTGCGCCTTAAGCCGCTGGTAATGTCGTCGCGCTAGCCAGCCTCGTATGCATGCTTGCACCAATGTTATTTTTCTTACCTGTAAGAATTATAAGAATTTGTTTCACGAGCAGTAACTTATTTAATTCGGAACTAATTCGAGGAGTTCGAAGATGTCGATCCGGTTGTCGTTCTGATCAAATGCAAATCAACCAGCATTGACCTGCGTGCGTTCGTCGGTCCATAGATGACAGTCGTTAAAGCAAGAGAGGAAGGGTTCAGCCCGACTGGAATTTTTTTTAGATAGCGTCGGGAGGCAGACAAGCCTACGGCCCACGTAGTGTAAACCGGTTATCGTAGCCTATGAACGCTTGCTGTCTCTGCCACGAGGGTAACCACTATTCATCAGGTGGGCCGTATAATTGTATGCCTCCCGATGTTGTATATAAATAAATAAACATGTACATATATTATTCCACTCAGGAACTCAAAAGCAATAGCTGGCTGGAAGAGATTCCTCGAAGGAATAAGCCCGCCTTTGCAAATCAAATTCCAATATTTTAAGAATGTAAACATTAACATAGCAATAAAGTTCTACAAACAAACAAACAAACATGTTTTAAATGCGCAAGTTTAATTTCCGCAGTCGTTACCTGCTCTTCATATATCCTAGCAAGGACTTCAACGTGATAATATTTCAAGAAAACTTTTGATTTGCCCAATGCCCATCCATCCATCTTCAGCCGCATTAGCAAAAGTCGACACGTGTCGCGATTGGGTTTTATTTCTTCATCATAACTAAATGCTAAGAATCCATATCTGTGAATAAACATTAATTACTATTAAGATAACTAAAAGCAAGAGCTCGAAGGCGTCGTGAGGCATATCAACGCGCAGATTAGGCGACATCGACCGCAGCCGGTCTATGAATGTGTTTATCAATCTCGAGCTTCTCCGTGCTGGAGGGCACGTTAAGCCGTCGGTCCTGTTGTCGATAGATGATAGTCGTTAAGCTAAGTCTGTGGCCTGCGGACGGATTCAAAACACTGGCGTCCGCCAATCTGCAGTTGAGCAGCCTGGTAGAGTATGCTCTTATTTTATTTATTTATAATTTAACACGCTTTTCTCGCCCATACCTTTTATTACAGTCTTAAAACTATAGAACCAGCATAATTCTTTTATTATACCGTGTAGATTGGATTCGAGAGGTGCGCGCAGACTAGTCTCTCCGAGCAGCACCCGTTCAAGAGTTGACATCGCCTTATTCAACCAGTTTGAAGACAACACGGCAACCCGCCAGACGACGGCACCGCCGTTTGGACACTTTTGTGAGCATGACTCACTCGCCTCTCTCGACCCAATCCTTAATACTTGTAGTGGAGTATGCTCTAAACCTCTTCGGTTGAAGGGAGATCCGTATCCAAGCAAACGAGTAATTCTCGTATATATATTTTGTGTATCACGGAAAGTTTATAATTAGTTAGTGCCTTCTAATACAGGTATTTCTATACTTAAAAGGAGGTACTAACAATAAACATTTGTAAACATTATATAAAATAAATAAATAAAAAAAAAAAAAGTTAACATGTTTACTACTTTACTTTTAACCGCGGTACTAAGTATGAGAGACGATAATATACAAGTTGTTTATAAATAAAAATTATATAATTATATAATTTTACCTTTTCAAAAACTCTTCGAACGGTAAACGGTGAGAGAAACCATTTTGCCTTATCCTAATAGTTTCTAAGACCCCTGTGTATCGAAGTTGCTTCAGTACTTTAGCAGAGTCGAAGTGTTTCGGTGAACGGGAGTCGTTTGGTTTCAGACACCTCACAAACTGAGGAGTACCGCTGACCATTTTTTGGAGCAACTCCATGAGAGAGTAGCGGAAGTACGTCGCTACTGTCTGCTGGGCTCGAGACTGAGATGCCAATCCTCGACTATTGAACCGATCCTGGAATTGACATGTTTAATTTATTGCATAGAACATATTCTAAGAATAAATTGACGATTTTCGGTTAACCAAATAAATCAATAAGCAAACAGGTAATGTTTTTTATATAACTTCGGGTGGCACACAAGCTTATGGATCACCTGATGTAAAACGGTTACCGTAGCCTATGAACGCTTGCAATATTAATTGCATATATATATCTCGCGATGTCAACTCTGCTGCTAACATAGCAAGTCCATAGAAACTTACAGGGAATAATTATGTGGCTGCAGTTTTCTATAAGGTGGAAATAATAGGGATTAAAGAATTAAATTACCGATTTATAGTACCTAATAGATACTTTGAATTGACAATAAACTTTCATGGTGGGAGATTTTCGGGTTAAACTTTTTTCACGTGATATCTATGAGGTTTTTCTTTTAAAAAACGTTTAACATTTGATTTTGATCTTCAATTATTTTTTTATTCAGCTTAGACGGGAAAGATGGATACCTCGAAAATACGAGTAATTTTTGAATACGAGTTCCGACGCGGATCTAACGCGGTAGAAACGGCTCGCAATGTCAATGCTGCGTTTGGAGAGGAGAATGTTAATGAACGCACCGTTTTTGGTTTAAAAGCTTTCGTAATGGAAACTTAGACTTGAAGAACGAACCACGTGGAAGACTACCCACACAGGTGAATAACGCTGAAGTATCAACGCGTGTTGAAACTTGTGTTGCCTTGTTGCATCGGTACAGAAATGAAGAAATATTGGATCGAATATGACATGTGACGAAAAGTGGATTCTTTATGATAACCGTAAGCGAAAAATGCAATGGCTGAATCCAGGTCAAACGCCGCAACAGTAAAGCAAAGCTTACCAATAAAAAGGTAATGGTAACTGTTTGGTGGTCGGCAATTTCATACTTTAACCCCTAATACTTCCAAAGAGGGGCTGATTTGATGCGTCCTACCTCTCTTAAAAACACTCAGACTAAGACAAACAGACATGTTCATGCATATAAATGTTTATCCTGTGGGTGGGAATCGAACCCACGAGCATTTGTTGTCAAAGTAGCATTAACTGCACATAAAGCTCCTCAAATGTAATTTCCTTTGATTTTGCAGTTCCAATTGGAATTTTCTTGGATCTTCATCTGGAATGTTTATCTCTATTGCAAGTGTGTTCTAGTGACACACTTCGAACATGGTCATAACGCAAAAATATGATAAATCTACAATTACAATAACGGAGGTGGCATTACTTTATATCCAAGTGTCTAGTTATAGTTGTCGAGGCCTAATCTAATATTATCTTGGACAATGTTAAACCTAATAAATTTTTGCTAATGGTTTTACTAACTTACCCTAGTATCTCCTTCATTTGGACTTTCCAGGCTTCTTGTGTCCACGTCACCTTGTAAAGGTGAATACAGGTTACCTGTTTTGGTAATCGGACATTGGAACAAGAACCTGATGATATCGTACTGGCTCTGTCTCATTAGTTGAACCACTTCAGGTGGTAAGAAGTTTCGATTTTTCTCAAGAAAACCGTCCGCTTGGTATACAACACGACCAGCGAAGTGGTGAATCGCGAAACAGATAGCATCCGATTTCGGTCGCACATAATATTTGCTTTTAACGTTGTTATGGAATTTTTCTAGAACAAAAGAACAATTATTTTCTCTACTAAATATTATCTTTAACCTCCACTAGCCTTGAATGCGGCCCCTCGATCACCTGGCGAGTTCTCTTGAGCTGAGCTACCGGGAGCCTTTGTAAAGCTGACATAATATTTTTTCTTATTTACTGCTTTAAAACTGCAGTGTGAGTATATTTACGTAGTTATATATATTACGTATATAGAAGTATATGCACATGAGTTTACCAGATAATCATTACAGAAGAAATTCAGCAGATTTTTGATATGTCAACATTGTTTTTGCAATTGATATCGATGGAGAAATTAAGTATTACAAACCAATGTTTAAATGTTCTATACTGCCAAAGTTGCGGAAATTGGACGCTACTTCTTTTGTTCAGTTGGAAAAGGACTCGACCGTGTTCGAGGGGCGGTGGTTTAGTTAATTAAAGGTCAACCCATCAAGGACAAGGGTACGTGGATTTAACAATTAATATACTTTTTTTGATAATGTAGCTGACATCGACTATTAATACTGGAAGTCTGGTGGCAATCGCTCTATATAAAAATCTTCGCCAAATCTTAGGCTTAGGTGGCAGATCCCGCCAATCCTAATGTATTAAGAAACGGGGTAAAGCTAGGAAGCAGATCATCATCCCAACGTTAATCCGGCTCACGTTCTAAGCTTCTGAGAGTCCATGATCCGTTACTTAAGGATTTGGCAAAGGTACTAATTTTGATATGGAGCGACAACTGTCAGACCTCCACGACCTAGAGATTAGATCACATGTTTTTGAAATATAATTTTGGAATTGGATGTGCGGGTTTCCTTACGGTATTTTTCTTCACCGTCAGCAAGTGATAATTAAAAATATGTATGTGAATTTAGTGGTACAACCAACGCCTGGATTCGAACCGAGGATCAATCCAATCGGGGAACTATCGGATGATATATAGGTACAGATGTATGTATATCAAGCAGTATACTGTGTAGTTAAATAAACATACATGTATAAGTGTATGTCCTGACTGTCATATGTTTATGAATGTGTACAGCTGGCATAAGTCAAATTGGAAAGTGAAAATATTATTGTTGTTATTGTCAAATAGGTGATGTCAGCTACATTATCAAAAAAAAAAAAAAATATTTATGAATCAATCCAGGTACCAGTCTGTTATTAGGCTGGTTCTCTTTCCACTAGGCTTTCACTGCGCATGCGCATAGATAATGACTTACAGTAACTATTTATTGTCAGTGAATACAATATATTTACCTATTAGGCTTCTATCAGAAGAACGGGGAAAACGACTTTCTTCGTCAAGCAAAGCCAACAGTCCCATAGGTCTAGATAACAGCATGTCTAGTACAGGCCTGTTGTCAGAAAACTCCACGAGGTCCACAGGAACTCCTTCCGCCATGTATTCTTGTTGCTCCCATGTAAAGATATGCTGATTGAAGTAATACTGGATTTGCTCGTTGGCTACATTGATGCACAGCTGTTCGAAGGAGTTTCGATTGAAGTTTTCGAAACCGAAAATGTCGAGGATACCGATTGAGAGCTGCTCGTTACTGCAAAGGTAATAATTGTAAATGTTAATTTTGTCAGTCATCTTTGCCTATCACATAAGGGAGTTGTGAGTTTCATATTGTTTCGAAGATTTTGAATTATATTCGCAAACAGAACTAAAACATTTAGCATGCATTATTTCAGAATTATATTTTTCTTTCTGAATAGTATCAGCTTCTTCTGATTCTCTATCTATATCTTTCTGATTAGTAGCAGCTTTCAGAAATAGATAGAAATGTGAAAGCATTCTTTTTGTATTAGTCCTTTGTCCATCTTTTATATCAAAATGAGCAACTGGTCGACGACATTTTTGCAAAAGGATATGAGAATTTGGATGGCTCTAGTGACACGATTCCATTCCAATGACGTCACGGATAGCAGTCACTTTCCAAGAAATAACAACAACCGTGATAATCAGTCTTGTATTTTAATAAACACATTATTTAGAATCTGTGACAGCTAATAAGTCGATATAATACATACTAAAGGTATTTTTAAAGATAAGATTTCAAATATGGATTTGACATTGTGATTGATTACTAGCTAGTATTTGTTATGTTACAATACTTAGTACTATCACGTGGGAGTTATCAACTACAAAGTTGCTAAAAATAATACTTAAATCTTGCTATTAGATGGCATGAGAAGTTGTCAGCACGTATCACGAAATGGACTCCGTGAAATTTTAAGTAATATTTTTAGCTGCATTTGAGAGTTCTTTGACATAGTGATTTGGTCTGCGCTTGCTTGAAGTGTGTTTTTTAAAATAAATCTAATGTGCCCGTAAAATGTAACGATTACTTCATTTTTAAAATTAATTTGTTTACTTACTTTATCAAATTTCAACATAATCGGTCCAGTAGGTTCAGAACAAATCGATTTTGACAGTTGGAACGCTCATAGGATCACTCGTGTATCTATCTGTCCAGAGCTACTCTAGAATCCAATACCGATCGATCGGAATTGATTTAGAGTTTAGACTTTTAAATCACGAAAGAAACACTAAATTGATTTGATAAAGATTATTAATTGTCTGGTTTGGCACTGTTAATATAATTAAATACCATGTTCATTAAATTACAATCGGAATAACGATGTATTACTCAAAACTTGGAATTGGAATTGGATTGACATGGGAAATTAGCGTCAAGAGTAGATTATAAACCTTATAAATCACAAAGTGTGAGTCAATTTTTTCTATTAGATGTATGGGTAATCCTTTTCGGATATGTATGAAATAAGTCATTATGTAAAGTTACTAGGATTTCATACATTTCCGATAAGTTATACATATAAAAGAAGAAAATGAGCAATCGGCAGAAAATGTGTGAAATAAATATTATTGTACGCATTTCCTAAGAATTATGTACCATTCCCTAAGCGTGCAGCAATCGGACATAGGTATGTCAAATTTGACGTATAGGTAGGTTTTATTTTTCATTTATCGTCTAATTCTACAGGTGTAATGGTATTTTCATGGTACTCCCAGTTAGCAATTATTTACAATCCTAGGTTTTATACATTTCTGGTGGTATACGATACTTACACATTTGCTCTGTTCTGGCAGAGTAACGCGTTGATTCTTTCGACGATCCTGTCGAATGCTCTGGCATACAGACCCCGTGCTGTGGCATCCCTTGCTACGGCTGCTTCGGTAGGAGAACTGTGCCGTGCTATCGTCTCGCCTCGCGCTACTACGCTGCTACTAGTTAGACACTCACGAAGGTCCACTGTTTCCACTCCTAGGAGGCAGGATGCTGTAATTCAGAAGATTCTAAGTGTAACCCTTATTGAATGTCTCTAAATAAGTACCTACATATTTAGTTTTTCTATCTACATAGGTTTTCTTTCACCCAATTTTTTCGGCATGTTGTCTAATTTTTTTTTTTTGAGAGCTCGATGACGTCATTAATCTTGTAACAGCTCGATGGCGTCGTTGTGCGTGTCATTCTAACTAAACACGCAGGTTAAGCAACGTCGACCGCAGCCTGTCTATGAATGGGTTTATTTATCTCAAGTTCTCCGTGCTTCGGACGGCACGTAAAACCGTTGGTCCCGGTTGTTGTCGATAGATAACAGTCGTTAAGCTAAGTTAGTGGGCCCCGGGCGGCTTGAAATCAATTTCAATAAGTATCACTTGCGCGGTGCCTTTCCTGCTGTTAACATAACAACTTCTTAGAAGCTTACTAGTGATCTCACTCACATGCAGAAACACAATAACCCTCCAGGGAGTTGTTATTTGGTTACGGTTTTTGTCAGGAAGTGGTACTTCCCCGGAGGCGCTGGTTTGACGTGTCCTGCATCTCTTAAAAACATCCAGACCAAGACAAACAGGCATGTTCATGCACACAAATATTTGTCCTGTATAGGAATCGAACCCACGCTCGTGGGTGTCAATAATATGACACCCACCACCATCATTAACTGTGGCGCAGTAACGCTAATGCGTTACAGAGCTCGTCAAACTTACTCTATACTCTTACCTCGATGTAAAGGTGCCGTATCGATTATAGTTGCTTTGTTGTCTGTGTTGTCTTCGCCAGCCGTCTCGCCAAACTCGATATCCCCAAGATGCAAGATAGCAGTCAGCATTTTGTATATAACCTGAACTTCGTCTTCTTGGAATCCTACAACCTGGAAATAAAATGTTCTTTTTAGGGTTCCGTACCCAAAGGGTAAAACGGAACCCTATTACTGAGGCTCCGCTGTCCGTCCGTCCGTCCGTCCGTCTGTCACCAGGCTGTATGTCATGAACCGTGATAGTTAGACAGTTGAAATTTTCACAGATGATGTATTTCTGTTGCCGCTATAACAACAAATGCTAAAAAATAGAATAAAATAAATATTTAAGGGGGCTCCCATACAACAAACGTGATTATTTTGCTGTTTTTATAGATAATGGTACGGAACCCTTCATGCGCGAGTCCGACTCGCACTTGGCCGATTTTTTTAAACAACGTCGGAAGACCTACGGCCACCTAATCTAAATTGATTACCATAATCTATGAACCTTGTCATCCCTGCTGCTAACACAACAACTCCTTAGGAGTATATTCGTACCCTCATTCAATAGCAGAAATACAACAGTCCTCCAGGGAGTTGTTATTTTGCTGCGGTTTTCTGTACGGTATTTCTAGTCGCCCTGCTTTGATATGTTCTACCTCGGTTAAAAATATCAACACACAGGACAAACAGACATGTTCATGCACACAAAATTTTATCCTGCGTGAGAATCAAAGCCACTAAGCTTTGGTGTTAAAGTTACAACTTGGCCACCGTACTCGTCAAAAGGTAAATAAGCAATCACCATACTTACATACATAATTCATTAGTCAACAAGCTTACTGATTAACATATACCAAGATCAGTGTTAGTCATACAATAATGATTCTATATTTTTACAGTATGCAAAGTATTCCTGTAATATAGTGCAATAACTTGTAGTTATAAGAACGAAATGATTGAATTATGTGTGCCTACATATTGGCTGTACTTCGCACCGTACGCGTGTTTCTATTCTTTTTAGGGTTCCGTACCCAAAGGGTAAAACGGAACCCTATTACTGAGGCTCCGCTGTCCGTCCGTCCGTCCGTCTGTCACCAGGTTGTATCTCATGAACCGTTATAGTTAGACAGTTGAAATTTTCACAGATGATGTATTTCTGTTGCCGCTATAACAACAAATACTAAAAATAGAATAAAATAAATATTTAAGGGGGCTCCCATACAACAAACGTGATTTGTTTGCTCATTTTTGCTCGATATTGATAACGGCAACAGGTAGGTGCTTGAAATATTCACAGAATATTTAGTTGTATATTCACTTTAAGAATAAATAATTAAATTAAAATTAAACAAATATTTAAGGGGGGCTCCCATACAATAAACGTGATTTTTTTTTGCCGTTTTTATAGATAATGGTACAGAACCCTTCGTGTGCGAGTCCGACTCGCACTTGGCCGATTTTTTTTACCTTGAAAGCTTGGTTAAGTTGTCGCCAACGATGTACGTTATGCTCCCTGTGTATGACTGAGAGAGGCTGCAAGTATCGATGTCTGGACTTGAGCTGTTCGTCGAGGTAGAACTTTCTCCAGCGCCCTTCGCTCTCTAACCCGTCGTATAGGTAGTAGAAAACGTGAAAATTACTTTCACCTCTGTAATAATAATGTACACTTTAATATTCACGATTGTCCTAAGTCAGAATCTCTGTAAAAAGACCCTTTTAGAATTCCTTTGCAATTTAAGATATACATTCTGTGTACTAAGTATCGGGAATTTGTCAATAAAACAAAAAATACAAATTATTCATCTAAATTTATTTTATCGCCTTCAAAGTAGGCCCCATCGCTTGCAATACAACATCTCCACCGCTTCACCCAGTCTTCCATACATTTTTCATAGGCTATTTGCGGTATGGCCTTTAGCTCATTCAGCGAATTTTCTTTTATGGCTTCTATCGACTCAAAACGTTTTCCTCGAAGTGGTAATTTTAACTTGGGAAATAAAAAAAAGTCAGACGGAGCCATATCAGGTGAATACGGTGCTTGGTCGAGAACTTATGTTGAATTTTTCGCTAAAAACTCTTTCACTATAATGGCTGTGTGTGATGGTGCATTATCATGGTGCAGCATCCATGAGTTGTGTTGCCACAAATCTGGACGTTTTCGGCGGATACTCTCACGCAAACGCTTCATGACGCCTAAATAATATTCTTTATTCACTGTTTCTCCCTCTGGAAGGAATTCGGAGTGAACCACACCACGGTAGTCAAAAAAAACTGTCAGCATCACCTTGATTTTGGAGCGACTTTGCCGCGGTTTTTTGGGTTTCGGCTCGTTTTCGAGACGCCATTCTGAAGACTGTTGGCTTGTTTGCATGTCGTACTCATAAACCCATGTCTCGTCGCCAGTTATTATACGTTTCATAAAGGTCGGATCCGTAGAAGCTCGGGAAACCATGTCTTCAGCGACATGCTTTCGCTGCGCTTTTTGAACAAAATTGAGCTCTTTTGGAACTAGTCGAGCGGCGACGCGTTTCATGCCTAAAATGTCAATGAGAATGTTGTGGACGGACTTAAAAGATATGTTCACCTCACTAGCCAACTCTCTCAGACTCATACGTCGATTTTCGAGCACTAGCTTCTTGATTCTGTCGATGTTTTCTCTGGTCGTAGCGGTTGAAGGTCTACCAGAACGAGGCAAGTCTACTACTACTTCTCGGCCTTCTTTAAAAGCCTTATACCATTCATAAGCCCTTGTTTTCGATATACACGATTCGCCGTAGGTATTTCGCAACATTTTTAGTGATTCACCACATGAAATATCATTTGAAACACAAAATTTAAGGCACACTCTTTGTTCAACAATATTTTCCATTGTAAAAATCGCCGAGGACTCAAAACTATGACCAACAAAAAGTGTAGTTTAAAACAAATTAAATGACAGATCCCGCTCAAATTTTGCGCGCTAAATCAGTACAGTGCTACCAACATGCAGTAAAAAAATTAGAACGACCTCTTTTACGCGGGTCTTTTTATTGACATATTCCCGATACTTTTTACACAGAGTAGTAGGTCGGTCGAGATAGATTCAGTAATGGAAAAAATTTTCAGACTCAGTAGATGCGTATATAGTAATTATGCCAACATGATGTTAAAATCACCAGCATATAACGATTAACCTCATCATTCCTTTTTTTCGCCTTTACAACGAAACATGTTAGAGGCAACGACCGGAAAGTACTTGAAAAATCATCACGAATTCTCATTTAACTATTATGAAGGTTAGTAGTAATTACAAAGAAAGTCAAATAAATGTGAAGTCAACTTACAAAGCCTGATGTATAACTCTAGATTGCTCCAATAGATAAACAGATATCCTCGCACCCGATATCCTTCCGACTCTCATCATGGACAGATCCAAATATTTCCCGAAACGGGAGCTGTTTGCGTTAATTCCCGTGCGGGCGTTCCCAAAGGCTTCCATTATTGGGTTTACTTGGAGTATCTTCTCCTCCAAATTGCGATTTTGCGTCTACAAATAAAGTAGATATTATTTACAAGAGAGCTTATGCCTTAATGTATTTTAACCCCGATGTTGTTTGTATTATATTGGGTACCTATAGTATTATTTTACTTATACTAAAAGTTGTGTAATTCATGCAAAATGCAGGGTTCAGTAGACATAATGAATTTATGTAATTTACCTTTGATAAAAATACGAGCTGTTTCAATAATAGGTTAGCAGATTCAGTCTTTCCAGCGCCGCTCTCGCCTGATATAACGATCGCTTGATGTTGTTTCTGGTGCATCAGTGCCTGATGCGCTGCATCTGCCACTGCGTAGATATGGGGTGGATTATCAGACCTACATCGGCCTTGATATATTTGCTGAGTCTGGAATAAATTATGAACAGATAATGTTAACCATTAGTAATATAAATTCTACAACTAAATAGTGTTCTAAAAGATTTACTTTTTACAAAATTATTGTCACAATTGATAAAGTCAATTTATTGTATAAACTAATTGAATTATTAGTTCACACGTCCTAAGATTGTAACCACTTAATTAATTATCTGGTTCTGCGAAATGTGTAGGTAATTATTTTTAAAATTGTCACTAACAATACGATTGCTCTGAAAAATTTAAATGCGCCAATGTCTCCAAACATTATCAGTTAGTTAGATATTACCATAATCCCTCGTTACAATTTGGTCAACAATTACAAGATAACACTGCAGCGCTTGAAGTATTTCGACAAACAGCGGCATAATTCAAGGTTATACTCTACTTGTATTATTCTATTATGATCATGATTTCCTGTGAAGTTGTATCTGTTCTATGACATCATACTTAATTATAAGAAAACATCTGCATTGCTCTTTCTAATGTCAAGTTTAAGCTTAACTTGTGTCTAACGGTCTAACTAACAGCGGAAGCTTAACACTTTGGCGTTCTATTCGCGATCTTCACTTTTTCCACTCCATCACTGACACGGCGGATATGACCGGTCCACCCACGCTTCAGTGGCTCTCGGTCGTAATTTCTTCAATGCGGATTCGATCCTTTTAAGTTACTTATTCCTTAGATTTAGTGAGAAACTTATCGAGATTATGCTATTTATTGCTTCTATACTCAATTTTTTTAGATCATTACAAAAAAATCGACCAAGTGCGAGTCGGACTCGCGTACGAAGGGCCATTATCATTATCTATAAAAAGGGCAAAAAATCACGTTTGTTGTATGGGAGCCCCCCTTAAATATTTGTTTTATTTTAATTTAATTATTTATTTTTAAAGTGAATATATAACTAAATATTCTGTGAATATGTCAAGCGTCTACTTGTTGCCGTTATCAATATCGAGCTAAAACGAGCAAAAAAAATCGGCCAAGTGCGAGTGGGACTCGCGAACGAAGGGTTCCGCACCATTATCTATAAAAAATGCAAAAAAATCACGTTTGTTGTATGGGAGCCCCCTTAAATATTTATTTTATTTTATTTTTTTGTATTTGTTGTTATAGCGGCAATAGAAATACATCATCTGTGAAAATTTTAACTGTCTAACTATCACGGTTCATGAGATACAGCCTGGTGACAGACGGACGGACGGATGGACGGACAGCGGAGCCTCAGTAATAGGGTTCCGATTTACCCTTTGGGTACGGAACCCTAAAAATCACGTTTGTTGTATGGGAGCCCCCTAAATATTTATTTTATTCTACTTTTTAGTATTTGTTGTTCTAGTGGCAATAGAAATACATCAACTGTGAAAATTTCAACTGTCTAACTATCACGGTTCATGAGATACAGCCTGGTGATAGACGGACGGACGGACGGACGGACAGCGGAGCCTCAGTAATAGGGTTCCGATTTACCCTTTGGGTACGGAACCCTAAAAATCACGTTTGTTGTATGGGAGCCCCCTAAATATTTATTTTATTCTACTTTTTAGTATTTGTTGTTCTAGTGGCAATAGAAATACATCATCTGTGAAAATTTCAACTGTCTAACTATCACGGTTCATGAGATACAGCCTGGTGATAGACGGACGGACGGACAGCGGAGTCTCAGTAATAGCGGAGGTTCCGTTTTATCCTTTGGTTACGGAACCCTAAAAAGGGAAAATATCTATCTACTTCCTACATGCATTTTTTATATATTTGGCCCCTTTGGATATAAATTATTGTATTATAGTACGGGATGCCGTAGCCGAATTACAAATTCTTATAAGTTGATGTTCTATTACCGCAGCTTTGGATTTCATTTACTTATTAGACGTTGAATTATCAAACTCATTTCTTGTGTTGTTTGTAAATGCTTTAATGTGTATGCTGGTCGCTTGGCTTGTGAAATAAAGCCTGATGATGACTTCTATATAGCCAAAGCCATAGAAAGACAGTGCGTGGCGTAAATAGGGACTTGGCAAAGGACATTAATAGACTTATTAGAGTAAATAGAGTCAAATTGCCACTCTCTGTTTAAATTAATTAAAAAAAATGAAAACGTTGGTTCTTACCTTACTTTTCTAATAAGAAAAAGGAAATTCACATGTCTTTGAAAGTATTTGTGACCGCCATGCCGCTATATTCCATTTTTATGAAAAAATATGTATCTTATCATAAAACGTTGGATTATCAGCTAATTATTACGCAATCAGGTGATCGATTCCGTAATTTGGCTTACAACTTAATTACAACTGATCTTTTCGTGATATCCCTTTATTGTTATAATACTCGAACTTATTATATGTAGGTATGGCTAAATTTACATACTTATTAAATTTACATAATAAATTATAATTAAATTTTCTTTGTGGCGATCACTTCGCCATTACGGCTAGAGACGGCACAATGGTGTTTAGTGAAAAATTATTGAATATAATCCAAGCACATTTAACAACTACCCTACAAATTCAGAAGGGACTCATTCCTTTACCTCATGCGTAATAAAAACACTTTATCCTTTTTACTGACCCTACCAATTGCTATAAGGAAACAATATTTTTTTGCGTTTCGTAAAAACGTATGAAAATATCCGCCTGCAGCTTACCAATCTTCCCAGTAACATTGAAACAGTTTGTAAGCTGTTATCATGACATCATAATAGAAACCGGTAGCCATAATGCCCATTTTTTGAGAAGTTTCGTTAAATTTAAAAATATACTTATTTAACATTAAATAAATTTATTGTCCTACTAAATTGATTCCATTTTAAGTAATCAAAAAATATATTTCTAATTTTTGTTTAAGTGCAAATGAACACTATAATATTTTTTTAAGTAAATAAATTCTGTGTAATGTTTAGGTATGTATGTAGGTGTCGGTAACAGAAGAGTGCACGCTGGGGAGTGCACCCCGCCAGTCCAACACTGAGGATTGCAAATTTGGACGTAAACCGCACGGACGCGACGCGCGGGTTGAGGCCTCAGAGGCCCCAGAGGCCTTTAATTTAACTTTACTTGCTATTGTGACTTGATATTTCTGCATGTCACATGTGAAGTACATTACTGGTTAAAATTCTTAAATTAAAGTAGGCACTTACAGTCATATGACACCTGTAGAGGTATAGCAAAAAACACAATTTATTATTATTACGGATACATACAAAGTTGACATTCGTTACGTACATTAATTGTCAGATAGTTTTAATCAATTTTATCCTCAAAAAAATCCGATATACTATAATAGCGTTATTTGATAAGAAATTCTTTTAATTGACTTTCGTAAACCATATTTTTCGAATTCTTTGACAGATGTGAGAATATGATTATGTATTTTTATTAAAGTGAAAATAGTTCGAAGGCATAGAAGAGGACTGAGTTTGTTTTGGTAACGATTATTTCGTCTGATTAATTTGAGTGGGGAATATAAGTCAGGATACTTTTTATAGTCCAGTCAATAGAGCGGAGAAATCGACCGAATAAAAAAGTTTCTTATAGGAAGATGGATCAAAAAAATCTTTTTGCATTACCTTCTATGAATCCTCTAGGTCATTCGTGACTAGCAAGCGAAGTGACTAGCCCCCCCCCCCCCCCCCCCCCATTTAAAAAAAATTGCAATATATAGTAAAAGTGAAAATTAAGGACTGAGCATGTTCCCTAGTGGGTTTTCGGGGTCGCTGATCACGAATCCGCCATTAGTTTTCCGGAAAATTCACACAAGGAGCGGAAAATCGGAAAATTTGGTTAATTTTTCCGACTTTTTTGATAATCTTATTTCGTTTAACTCGTTCGTAACACTGAACATTAATTTGGAGCACTTTATTATCAGTTACAACCAAAAAAAGAGTGCAAGTTGCGTCTTCACGCTTCGTTTGAAGGATTCGATATTGTAGAAAGCAGGGAACACATGCGCAGGCAAGGCGTTCCACTTTTTAATGGTACGGCAAAGACAGGAGTTGCCGAACTTTTTGGTCCGCGAAGAAATGTTCTTATCAATGAAACAACGACATCGCAAGCCTGCACGTTTGGTTCTATGACGGAAGGGAGAGAGTGGGATAGGGGAAAACATTTCTTCAGAGCACTCACCATGGTACAGGCGGTAAAATACGCTTAGCTAGTCAATGTCCCTACCTACGGAGTTGAAGGGGTTCCAGGTTTTTGGTGACATCTTCGTCGTCGATTATGCGGATAGCTCCTCGCTGTTCATATGCATACCTATGTCTATACCAAGCATGGCATACCGGCAAATTAAAACAAATAATTTAGAATCTTCTACAGATTCTAATTTATTTGAATTATATATATTTTTTATACCACTATGGTGGCAATCAAGCATACGGCCTGCCTGATGTTAAACAGTCACCGTAGCCTATGGAGATTTGCAACACCAGGGACGTCACTCATGCGTTGCCGACCCTCTAAAAACCTCTTCACGCATTTCTTGAAGAACTCCATGCTGTAGTCCCTTGGAAAAACCTCGGCTGGGAGCTCATTCCACAGCATGAGTGTTCTCGGAAGAAAACTTCTCTGGAACCGCACAGTACGCGACCATTGCGGTTCAAGCGTGTGAGGGTGAACTCCCCGCCGTCGGCGAGCGGTGCGGTTATAAAAAGTAGCTGTCGGCATCATTTCGAACAACTCTTCAGAACACAACCCGTTGTAGAATCGGTAGAACACACAAAGGGAGGCAAAGTCTCTCCTTAAACTTAAGGGCTCAATACCGTGTGTAAGCTTAGGATTGTGGACAATTCTCACAGCTCGTCTCTGAATCGAATATTGGTAATTAATAAAGATTGGTAATTAATATGCAAGGGAGATTTCTGACAGGGTTTAAATTTAATACGTTTTTTTGAGATTTAGTTGAATATATGACATGAACTTTTCTTTTTAAGAGACTTGTACTATTAGTTTCTTTACAAACGACTATTATACGCTTATGATACCACATAAATCAAACAATTTACCTTAGTTGTGTAAATTCCTATATCAGTAAAAGGATTAACTGCTACTAATATATCTCCTATGTACGTATATATGTGGTTATGGCCGTATCTCTTCTGCAATTGTTCAACAATAGCGTCCTCAGTTAACACTTCCAGTGTAGCTAAGTCGTCAGTGTACATTTTCTCTGGACGTGATTTTCGGTGGGACTTTAGTTTGCCACGTTTCGTTGTTGCATCTGGTGCACGACTACATCGCCCTTCAGCTCTTTGTCTCTTTATTTCTGCTTGGAGTTCTTTACGAATCTGCAAAAATGTAAGATAACATGCATTAATAATTGTAACCTTTAACAATTTTTGTCCCTTCAATAAACCGATTGAAAAAATTATCGATACATTTACAATCTTATTCCTATTTAGAATTGTAAATGGTATTGTCTATGTGATAGTAGAAAACACTAAATGACAATCGATACTATCAATCGATATCGATAATCATAAATATTGACTGTATTAAATTTGAAAAAGTTGACTGTGTTAAATTTGAACTAATCTCTTTGTTTATAGATTGTACGAGTAATTTGTTCTTGTATAGGGTCGCCAACACACGAGCGATAGCCCTGGTGTTGTAAGTGACCATAAGCTAGGTATAGCTATGTAACTGCTTATTATCAGACAGGCTGTATGCTTGTTTACCACCTTAGTGGTATAACAAAAAATATACTAGGTACCTTATCTTCAAAACTGCTGACGGCTAATAAAAGAGGATGTTCCAACAGCTCTCTAGCAAAAGGTCTTTGATTCATATCCTTTATTAAGCAGTCGGCAATCAAGTCTGACAGATGAGGTGAGAACATTTCTGGGTGAGACAATGCCGGTGGGGGGTTTCGCGGGATTTGGAAGAGAGCTCTCATCGGGTGCAGTCCAGATAGTGGCGGCTCTCCTTCAGCTAGCTCAATAGCTGTGATACCAACGGACCACACGTCACATCGGCAATCGTAAGATTGATCTAGTTGCTGTTCACACGCTATTACCTGGAATGCCAAGAAATTTGAAATTATGTTTATACAACTATGTATGATTTATCTAAGTGTAATTATCACACCATTATACACACTTCAGTAAGTGCAGTGCAGTCACAGAGTTAATAATTGATAAATCCTTCAATTCTGAACCCTAATTTATATTGAGGTTGCGGAACTGCATTACGAAAGTTGGTAACTCAATCGAACAAAGTTTTCAGAACAACCGTTCTGTTTTGTTGTTAATGAACGATTGATTTCCGTCGAACTACGAACGAGCATCTTGTATCAACTAAAATTATTTGAGCAAAGGTTTACACGAGTATATTCTGTAAATTTCATCTTTATTCCATAGATTAGCATAATGGTTATGTAAAACGAAATATAACAACTAGTTATTCGGGCACTTCTTTGTATTTCATAGAATTCAATGAAATTCATCTTTTCCATCTTTCATTGTCTTAGCTGCTTACCTCTGGTGCCATCCAGTACGGCGTTCCAACGGAAGTGTTCCTACGTGCAGCCGTCGCTGCTAAATGTGATGAAACGCCGAAATCAACAAGTTTAACTTCGCCATCTTCTGTGAGGAGAATGTTGTGACCTTTAACGTCGCGGTGCATGCATCGGTGAGCGTGAAGATGAGTTAGAGCCCGTACTGTTCCCCGCAAAACGTACGCGAGTTGGGGCTCAGTGAGATTACTTCCGCGAGCTCGCATTCCAGCACATAAATCTGTCACTGAACCTCCGGTGCAAAGCTGGAAGTTTAAAACATATCTTAAGATCACATTAAAAAATATTGACTTTCTAAACTCAATGGTGCGTAAATGAATTACAGCAATATAAACATTGGTAACCAACCTCCATGACAAACCAGATTTGGTCATCATCGGAACATACACCTCGTTTTAAGAACAGGCCAAAAAATTCTGGTATATTTGGATGACTTGACAAATCCCTGAAAACTAAGAATTCTTCTTCTATTTCCTCTATGTTCTCCGTAATGTTTTCCAAAATCTGTAAAAGAAATATGAATAATTTACATAATACCTCTATTAATTGTCCTACGTAACAAATAGTACAATACAAACATAATCAGTATAAATCAGAGGCTAACCGAACAAATCGTGTATTGTTTTGAGACCTTGACATCATTAGGTTTTGCGATACCATCTACATGACCAATTACTGGCAGTATGCTAACAATACTGTCCATAAAAAGCCGCAGGCTATTTCTGACTTCCAACAGTAATATTTCACACGGTGTTACTAAACGTAAATCTCTCCGAAGTATTGGAATTAAACTCATAAAAATAATACAAGCTTTTGGGTATCACTGTGGATGACAGTTTCGTCCATAGCATGATAAAAAAAAACTTATTTTTGAACCGCAGACTTCAGGAACTTTAAGTTTTTATTCTGATAACTATGGTTAGAAACTTCTCCGTGTGTATTATCGTACTCCTCAAACAAATGGATCGAAGACAATTGCTTTTTTTATTGGAAACGTTTCATTAAAATATTTGTTACTTAGGCATGTTTGATTTAAATCCAGTCAATGGACATAGAGGTAATAAAAGAAGCCAGAAAGTAGCTAGTTATCATAATTATTCTGTTAATTATTTTCTAAACAATGATATGATACCTTCTGTTTTAAATTCTCTCAAAGTTTAAACCTATCTTTATTTAATCACTGTGTAATCTTTTCACAGAAGAAGATGGAAAATGAAATTTTATCCAGTTTATGATACTTATGCAACAATCGTGTTATGCATACAAGTTTTAATTAGATAGAATTTCGTTCGTTAAGTGTTGTCTGTGTGGAAGCGACTTCGGTTCCTACCTATCGGTAAATTACACAAGCTACATATTTCATTACATCCTCATAGAAACCGTTGCTTTAAGTAATTATACCGCAATTTTGTGTTGGTGAGAACCTCCTTCTTGTCACAGTAAAACATTCATGTTGGATGTTTGTCTGTTAATAGCATTATATATATCCACATCAGTTTGATACCTTTTCGGAATCCATCTGTTGAAATTATCATAAGAAATTCGGTACTGAGCATTAGTTTATAATCTAAATAAACACATAGGTTCAAACTCGAGGAATTTAACGTAGAGGTAATAATATAGAAAGATAGATGTTTCGAGCACAGTTTACTAGAAATCATCAAATGTCTTACATTTGAAGATTTATAGTAAACTGTGCCAAACAAATTTAATTGTGTGTATATATAGGTATATATTGTATAATAAAATAACTTATTGCATATTCCAAACAGTAGCTTTGACTATTAAACGTATGAACATCAAAACTATGAACTCAAAATCCTGTAATATTGAAACAGAGCACATTGTATATCTGTCATTGTTGTTTTAATGGTGAAAATGCGACGCAGGGCTGTGGTAGGATAGAAATAAAATTTCTATTGTGTTGATTTCACCTTGTCCGTGGTAGGCGAACACTTGTTATTGTTCACTGCACCCAGTCCAACAAGATACTTAAAGTAATACATTATTCGATTTCCCTTGGTTTTTACTCTAGATCAATGCACTCAGGTCTCCTTTCAATCGATGGGGTTTAGACTATCTTTCACTACGCCGCTGCTCTATGGCGGATGGCGAACACTATAGTATTTACAAGTAGCTTGGCTTAAAGACGTATATCGGTAAAGACGGTATCGATAATAGCCATGACCGAGGGTTTAGCGTAGGCTCGTCAGATCGGAGTAGTTTAACATTTTTAAGAGAAGTAGGACTTATCAAAGCAGCCCGGCTGGGCAAGTACCTCGCCTCGAATCGCGGCTAAATAATGACTCCCTATAGGGTTGTTGAGTTCTTGCGGTTGAATGAGGTCACCTGTAAGCTCCTAAGAACTTGCTGTTGTAACAGCAGAGGTTGCATGGCGCGAGTGATACTTAATGTATGGCAAGTTCATAGGCTATGGTGCCGCTCTACATCAGGTTGGCCGTACGCTTGTATGTCTCTTGACGTTGTATGCGAGTATAAAATAAAACGGCCAAGTGCATGTCGTGCCACGCACAGTTTAGGGTTCTATATTTGATTCGCTTTGCTTGCTTGGGAAAAAATTTGATAGTTGCCTAAAATATAAGGAAATCAAATTGAGCCTATTGGTTTTTTTTAATTCAAAACCAAGTTATAGTGCATTGTCAAATATTGTAATGTAAGGGTTAAATTCATTAAATCTACGACTATCCAGATCGCATTAAACGCATATGCACATGGATATTAATACCTTTTTTTTACACTGACTATGTAGTTAGCCCCTTTGGGCCGTTACTATGTCAGCGGAAGGGAGAGGCGGGCATGGGGCGCCACAGACCGAAAAAGCAAAAAAGCGGGGTCCCTTAGCCCCGAGAGGGGTCGAATCTCGGCTTAGGGCGTCGTAGGTTCATGCCTAAAGGGCCTATAAGGAGAGGCGCCCAGGTACCTGGTACCAGGTACCAGGGTTGGTCGGTACCTAGTGTGTCGCGCAGAAGTCCTAACTCTCCGCCCTCCGCGATATTAAGACTACATCCGGTTGACTTCTATAACATTGATGGAACGAATACATAGCGCAATGTAATTTGGGAACCACGCCATCTAGTGTAAAATTCTTCGCCTTCGCAGTCGTATCCTCATGACTGAGAGACGTGATTATGTTGCGCAGCTTGCGCCACCACCGCTCTCCAGGCTCCCCGATCTTGCGCCTTTTGTATGGTGGGCCGAAGTGTTCCCTGTTGCCTCTTTATTGATATCTGTCCATCTTATCGGCGAGCGTCTTCTGTTGCGTTTTCCCTCCACACAGCCAGTGATCATCAATTTTCCAAGCTGTCTGGGTCTCGTCTGACTGTGTGGCCGAAAAATTTCACCATCTTTGCCTGCAGATCGTGGAGTACGGAGTTGTTATTTGAAGTTCGGTAAGAATCGACGGGTTTATCCGGCGCCCCGTCCATGATACACCGAGCATTTTGCGCCAGCACTACATACATTTCGAACGGGTGAATTCTTGATGAATGCGGGCTTTTAGTGTCCAAGTCTCAGAAGATAGAGAAAACAAGAGTCCGCGTGGCTTACTATTGCGGTTCATGCTTCTGTTCCTCCATAGTTTCAATGTTTTTAAAAGCTCCTCCCCACACCATGGGATGGGCGCGAATAAAATAATTCATGCCCACTTTACGTGTTCCTACACGTAAAGAAACCACCAAAAAAAAATTTATTCTATTAGTTCTTTTGCTATTCTACTACTTTTTCAGCATAATTAATATAAGCCAAACTACAGCTTTCTAGTATCAAGCGTCTCTGAGCTAGGCCGGACAGATACGGACAGACAGACAGATGGTCATGGCGAAATAGTAAACATGAAACTATAACTATAATGCCTAAAAACCTATGCCAGCTATAGTTGACGTTTCAATCCGGTGTTTCCAGCTAATACGCGATACAATGCCGGTATTCCTTCACTATTATTGGTATTATGATTGAAATCAATACGGCGTCATTACATCGTAAAGAATGTGGTTTTTGTGGTCTAAATCAAACACTGCTTTGCACTGAAGTGTAATGTCTTAATTTACTTCTGGCTATGTTTTGCCAACTGTGATTAAAATACAGTCTATCACTACAAGGTGGTCGGAAATCATAAATTAAAATAATTAACATTAAAAATCCTTATAGAAAAGCAGTACTTTTTTATAGTCTACGGCGGCTGGTTATATAAAGCGTGCTGCCCACCGCATGTGATTTGATAATGATTCTCGCAGTTGCCTATGAACGCAGGCAAAATAAGGAGTATCTCTAGAACGTTGCTACACTCGGTCACAAAGCAACAACACATCTGCAGTTCCCAGACGTGCGCAGGAGCATATTATTCTGTATGATATTCTAAAACTCTGGCTGTTTCTCATTCAATTTAACTGTGCACCTCTCTCTTTCGCCAGAGCCTT
The DNA here is from genome assembly GCA_947507595.1 of Pyralis farinalis. Classification (NCBI taxonomy): domain Eukaryota; kingdom Metazoa; phylum Arthropoda; class Insecta; order Lepidoptera; family Pyralidae; genus Pyralis; species Pyralis farinalis. The sequence goes on along the minus strand of OX382259.1, from coordinate 18,942,559 downwards.
GTTTGCTAATCGGCATTCTTTTTATACAACTTTGGAAGTCATACAAGCATACGGCCCACCACAGTAAAGCGGTTACAGTAGCGTATGAGCGCTTTCAATATATGTATTAAGTATCACTCGAGCGATGCTACCTCTGCTGATAACACAGCAACTCCTTCGGAGCTTACTGGTGACCGCACTCACACGCAGAAACACAACAATTTGCATTTTGCTGTGTAAGCAGCAGAGGAGGCATTGCACGAGGGATACTTAACATATTACAAGTGTTAATAGGCTACGGTAACTGCTTTACATCAGGTGGGCCGTATGCTTGAATGCCTCCCGACGTTGTATAAAAAAAACCCGCCAAGGAGTTGTTATTTGGCTGGGGTTTTCTGTGGTGGATGAAGTACGAACAAATGTTTGCCCTGTGTGGGAATCGAACCCACGAGAGTTGGTGTCAAAGTAGCGTTATTAACCACTGCGTCACCGAGCTCGTCAAAGGTTAACCTAACCTACATGTGGCAAGGGTTGGCGATTAGCAATTATATCTAACGGTAAGCTAAAACAACAAACTAATACCTAAACACTCGCAAGATCAAAATATATGATAACTTTTTGAGCATACGGACCTTAACTGCAACTCTTTTGCCTGACTTCTTGTCCCTCGCGCAGTAGACCTCACCGTAGGTGCCCTCACCGATGAGTTCTTGCAGTGTGAACCGCTCCCGGGGGTCAGCGGCGCGATCCAGCTCCACATGCTGGGAGAGTCCACGGTATGCCATGTCACTGCGCATGGCTCGCTCTTAACTACGCATCTGGAACAAAATCAAATGTAATTAAAAAACTCTGACAACGCAATTGAAAAAATAGTAGTGTGAATACGGTCGCTATCTTTTTTTTATTTTTTTATACAACGTCAGGATGCATACAAGCATACGGCCTACCTGATGTAAAGCCATTACCGTAGCCTATTATGACCACAACACCCTCTAGGGAGTTGTTATTCGGCTGCGGTTTTCTGTGAGGTGGAGGTACTTCCCCAGACGGGCTGCTTTGATGCGCCCTACCTCTCTTAAAACATCAAGACCAAGACAAACAGACATGTTCATGCACACAAATATTTGTCTTGTGTGGGAATCGAACCCAAGAGCGTTGGTGTCAAAGTCGCGTCATTCACGACTGAGCTACCGAGCTCGTCATATATATTTGTCGTTATTCATACATTCAGTGGGAATCACGGACTAGAAATAAATGGACTACTGCGGAGATCATACACACGGGAACAAACTTACACAGACACATTACATCTACGAGTATCTATAACTTCGGGACGGGCGAGAACCGAGCGCCACGTGACTTGATTCTTACATACCTCATTCGCTTCTTTAACATTCATTGCTCTTCTCATGCACGCTCGCCGGTTTCTAGGGCTCCTGACATCACCTTCTGATAGAACACGACCTATTTGGTCATGGTAGGTAAGTCTTGGCCTTCCTCGGCTCCTACATCCTTCCACTTTTGCATTGTATATCTGCTTCGTGATTCTTTCATACTGCATTCTTTCTATATGTCCGTACCAACGGAGCATGCCTCTTCTTTATTTAACACCGACGTTCTCTTTCAGACCAACTCTGTTTCTAACATCATCATTGTGAATATGGTCTACAAGCGTTAAGCCACAAATTTTGCGCAACGCTCGCATTTCTATCCTACTTTCATGCTCTCTCTGCCATACCCAGCTCTCACTTCCATAAGTAAGCTTTGAGACCAGCACTGCATTGTGTATAGCGAGCTGGCTCAAGTTTTTACTGCCAAGAAGTTTTCCCAACGCTCCATTTACACTATTCCCAGCACTCACTCTCTTTACGTCTTTCCAATTCTGCGGTGTACCTTCCATCCCTGCTGAAAGCGCATCTAAGATATACAATCTCATCCACCTGTTCCAACACTTCATGGATCAATGGCAATCCTTACATTAGTACTAGTTTCTTCTCTTTCAAATACCATTACTTTTGTTTTCTTCGCATTCAAATAGTAAACCTTTCTCCATACATTCGACTTTCATCATTGAGATCAGTGTTTGCAGTTCAGATGGTGTTTCTGCCAATAACACGGCATCGTCTGCATCACATCACATTACATATGGTCTATAAAATAAAACTCAAAGAACAGCATTATTATTATTATTTTATGTCGGATTTCCACCGACTAAAACACCCCCTGGGACTGCCTTTAGCCGGGAAGGCTACAAAGGCTTCATCTGAACAAAGAACAGCATAGACTGCCGAACTTTATATTTCATCGGTCTATTGTGGCCAGTTAAGCAAAAAAAAACCAACCATTTTATTCATAATCCGCTGATTGTCGCTGCTAACGTATATCTAAACTCAGGCGTATTTCACGCTGTTCCATTACAGTTCGTAAATATTCAAGTCAAACTCGCAGTACCTAATGATGAACGTCAGTTTTACTTGACCTACAAATCACAGAACAATGCTGAAGTTTTAGTTCCAATCCAAATTGTTCTATAAAAATAATACTTTGCATGCGTGAAATTTTATTGCTATGACCTAAAGAAAGTAGGTTTCTAAATTTTATTATCTTTATATAATGTCCATATCCTTTGAGCAAATAACCATAATATATTTAATCAGATAATAAAATCAGTCGTTAAATCTTAGATCAGTGTTAATCGATGTTTAATATTCAAATCCTTCTGGGGTAAACATATAAAATTACTTAACATTTAGTTAATCGTTAACTTTTTTATTTCTTCGCTGAATATCACAAAAGACAACCTATTACCTATGACATTAAATTAGCATACAGCTCGGCATTATGTTCACTTATTATCACAGCGATCATAATTATTTATCAGTAACGTTGAAAGTTCTCGAATGTTGTTTGTGTCCATAGAGATTATTCCGTAACTTTTTGATTAAAATTATGTTAGTGTATAGACCGACAAGTTTCTATGCCATTTGCAGCAAATTAATTCCAATATTAATGATCGCTTACGTAACTTTTAATTATTAATTTGTGTTAATCAATATAATTTCACTTCATATTATCAATTTAGTTTGAGAGAAAGTTACATAATTGTCCCCTTAATTCTGATTTAAATGATTATGTAGAGTGCAGTATTAGATATATACATGAATATATTGGATTAATATCGTTATTATGCGTAGCGAGTTTTAGTACCTTCCTGTTTTACGTCACCGCGAAAGGTAAGGGCAGCTACTAATAATTGACTAATTTATTCTTCTGCAAGCGCCTGCAATTGTTACCCATTACGGACGGTACGGATGTGCTTGAATGGGTAACGTTGGGCATGACGATAATTAATATTTGTTAATTATGATGGTACTCTTTTTAAAATATGAATCTCATATGAACCAGCAGTTCGAGAAATAAAATAATTATTATGCAAGTATATAATAATTATATATAAAGTAATTATTTCTCGGACGGCTATTCTCGGTGCCTGTATCAAAACTGAGGATCAGCAAGCTGAAGTGGCAGTGGTCAGGCCACATAGCTCGAAGAACCGATAGCCGTTGGGACAGAAAGGTTCTTGAATGGCGACCACGAACCGAGAAATGCAGCTTAGGAGGCCCTCCTCCTCCTCGGCACGAGTTACCGACGATCTTGTGAAGAAGGCAGGGAGCCGTTGGATACAAACAGCATAGGACAGATCGCTGTGGACGTATGTACATTCAGCAGTGGACGTTTTTCGGCTGATATGATGATGATGTATCAAAACTACCTTTTGAAATTCATGCAACAATGAGAAATGAATCAAATTTGTTTTTTTAAAGTTATATAGATAAGACCAACGAGTGCAGGATTACGCATGGGTGACCTAGTGGTGAACTGTCTGCTTTATGCAGACGATGCCGTGTTATTAGAAGAAACACCAACCAAACTGCAAATACTGGTCACAATAATGAAAGACAATTGTATGGAGTGGTGGTCCCAACGCTTACTTATGGAAGTGAGAGCTGGGCATGCCAGAGAGAGCATGAAGGTAGGATAAATGCTGTCGAAATACGAGCGTTGCGCAAAATTTGTGGCGTAACGCTTGAAGACCGTATTCGCAATAATGATGTTTCTAATAGTCGGTCTTATGTGAGTGTCCGTGTTAAATTAAGAAGAGGCATGCTCCATTGGTTCCGACATGTAGAAAGAATGCAGGAGGAAAGAATTACGAAACAGATATACAACGCAAAAGTAGGAGGATATAGGAGCCGAGGAAGGCCAAGACTTACCTACCGTGACCAAATTGATCGTGTTTTATCAGGAGGTATAGAAACCGGCGAGCGTACATGAGAAGCGCAATGAATGTTAAAGAAGCGAGAGAGGTATGTAAGGTTCGAGCCATGTGGCGCCCGGTTCCCTCTGCCTACCCCGTAAGAGATTTGGCGTGAAGTTATAGATAGATAGGAAGAAAGTATGTTGTCTGATATACAATACATTTCTCATTTTCTGTTTTTTTTGTCGTTATCTATGTAGCACTCATGGCTCATTACCTACACTCGACGAGTATTCTATTATTCGGACTTTTTCTCATTTCATATTCATATCTATTCTTCCTTTTAGACAAATAGCATGTATATTCCCAAAGTTGGTGAAAAGAGCTGTTAAACGGTTTGTAAATATTATTTAGATTTATAATATATGGTAATAACTTCTTAAACGTTTTAAGACGCTAATCTTCGTACATGTTAAGCCGATACAATCTTTTGATGATGCCATATCGCATAAATAATTGTACTGAATAATTAATGAAATATTCCGAGTAAAATTTTACTTTCAACAGTAATCGGTCGTTGAAATGAGAGTATGTTATGTATACGATACAATATTGTCGCAAAGCGGTTACAAGTGTGGCGTAACGTAGTTCCTATATTGACTTCTTTTGCTCGAGTGCGTCAAATTGGTGTCAACTTCGTGTTGCCTATGGTAAGTATGTCGTAACTACGGCCGATTTACCAATATTTGCATTCGTGTGTTGAGACAGCTATTTACCTATATCACGTTAAATAACGCTCAGCGTGGTTCATAAAATAATTACGACGCGACGGGTTTTCATTTGAGGTTTCCGGGTCAATTTTTTGTGAGTGTTGGTTTTTCGATTTCATTTAATTTGTATGACAAACAATAGATTGCGTCAATTGAATTTATTATCTAATATATTTCAAATCTAATCAAACAATGAAGCTATTACTGTAATCGAACTTCGAACGTCGACTGCAACTTGTTTGTGAATGGGTGTCTATGTCTAGCTCCTTACTTCTCGGGATCGTCACGCTCCGTCGATCCCTGTTCTAGCCAATACTTTTATTATTTGCGGTTCGTAAGCTAAATATTTGGATCTTGTTTGTGACTTGGAAACACTAACCACCGACAATAATTGAATAATGACGAAGTGTGTTTCTAACCTCTTCGATTGAAGGTTCGAATCCCAATACTGGGATGAATATGTGTCAAATTGTGAATAAAACTATGATTGCCATTGCCATAAAACGCAAAAGTTTAAATACATGTCATAGACCATAAGCACAGACTAAACATAATAGTAAACGATTATGCTATTAAAACCATAGAGTGAAAGCCACGTAGAAAACACCTTGATGGTGTTCCATTCAATTATAAAACATGGTGTGATTAGTTAAATTTCTGCGTGAAACAGCAATTATTGATGTCGATAAGTCGATTGGTTTTACGCGAGAACCGACTTTTTGTTTTGTCACAACAACAAGACCTAAAAAGTGATGAGATAACAATTGAGGCATTGAACTTAATCCATCATGAACTATAATATAAAACAACGTCGCATGCAATTATCAAAGTACAATGTAAAGTGGGCACTTAAATGTTTTCATAGGAAAAAAGTCTAAATCACTGTGATCGACGGACGGAAAGACGCGACGAAAACACTTTCACTGTTTGTTTGTTGTCACGAAGAGCCACTATGTCGGCTGGCCGGTCTTCTGTGAAATAAGTCGCACGATTGTAAGATATAGATATTGTTAAAATAATCATTTTTTAGTTGCCAAGTGATAACATGTCTACTTTTGGAAAGGTGTTCAAGTAACAATTAATACTGTTATTTTTAATACCCGTTGCAGTTACGTAGTGATAGTGAGTGAGATTTATCATCCACCAATAGCAAAATAAGTAGTTAATAGCTTCAGGCGTTATTTTGCGAAAGTCAAATTTACATGCAATTTGATCCAACCTGCTTTGTGTGCTTCCGCCACCAATTAGTTCATGCGGCCTAGTGGTGGCGGAAGCACACAAAGCAGGTTGGATCAAATTGCAAGCAAAATAAGTATTTTGTACGCACTATGTATACACTCTATTACACAATTTCAGATGATTATGATGATAAGTATTTCAAGCTCTGATATCTAAATCTAAAAAAAATAAATAAATACCTTTTCTATGGTACAACAGTTTTTTCACCCAATTTGTGTATTGAATTTGCTTGTATTGGGGATTGTATTTATTATGCATTTTATGGGATATATTATTGTTGCATTAATTTTGAAATATTTTGATCTACTTAACTTGAGGTTTTCTATATGATAGCATTTTTTTTTGTCTTAGGACTATCCTCTGGGTGTTAATCGTAATATACTCATTTGTAAAACATGGGCAAGTTTGGTTTTTGTGATGAAAATTGGTTTTTGTAATGGAATTTATTCTGGTTTTTATAGAATGTAGTCGCATAATATCGTTACAATTTATTTGTCATCATAATATATTCTAATTATTAAAAAAAAAATCAAAAGTTCCGTTATATGAAAATGTATGAAACCCAAGCGATTCTGGCTACAGCCTTTTTTATACAACAATGGGAGGCATCAAGCATACGGCCTACGTGATATAAAGTAGTTACTGTAGCCTATGAACGCTTGCAATACATTTAATATCACTCGCACGATGCCACCTCTGCTGCTAACACAGCTAGGTACTTCTAGCTTATTGATGACCTCACTCACTCGCACAACCCTTCCGGGAGTTGTTTGGCTGTGGTTTTCTGTAAGCCAAGTAGAACCTAATGAAAACTAACTTTTATGACACAAAACATAAATATAACGAACACGAAAATATATAGCTACTAGCGACCCGCTCCGGCTTCGCACGGCTAGTAGAGCATATTATGCCTACATGTTTTTTCTATCGTCGAATATGTGGATAGATTTAACTGTAACATATGTTTACACTACATACTTGAAGTATTTTAATGTACATATTTCATTATGTAGATATACACATGACTGGACTGATTTTGGCAAAATTTTGTGTGTGTGTGAGTGAGTCCCTCGATTGTTTAGATTAGATAGACGAGCTCAGTGGCTCAGTGGTGAAACGTGTTGTTACGCTACTTTGACACCGACGCTCGTGGGTTCTATTCCCACCCAGGACATTATTTTGTGTGCATGAATATGTCTTTTTGTCTTGGTCTGGGTATTTTCTATGTATAATAAGTATATATTTACAAAAAAAAAAGTATTTACGTATGTTTATCAGTTGTCTAGTACCCATAACACAAGCTTCGCTTACTTTGGGGCTAGTTGGCGCTGTGTAATTTGTCCGACAATATTTATTATTATTATTTATTATTATTACTAATAGTGTGCATTAAATGTTAAAGGTAACTAACGTATTTATTTGATAACGATTAATACTGTATATCCGTATAATATCCGATGAAAGCTCCCAGGCGGCTTGTTCCGACGTTTTCAACAATTATCGTCATATTTTGTTTTATAATATATAGTGATATAGTTCAAATTTCTCTGTGTACAAAGAAAATTATTAGTTCTTTTTTTATTGCAAATGCATGTAAATTCACAACATCAAAGTTCAATTACCTACCAACTAAACTATGAAATCAGTAATCTAGAAATGGCCGTGGTATAGCTAAACTATCAATCATAAGCGTTATTTATTCTATAATCTTTGGCAACTATCGTCTTAGATTCAACTAATTACTATGCATGATCGACTTGGGTGAGATAAAGATAAATATGATGTCATTATCATATCACGAGATCATTTTGCATTTATAATATAATTGGCATTACCAAGAACTTCAATTTGATAATCTAACCGTATATTCATAACATCAAATTACATTTGACACATCAAATGTTTATTGGTAGCTAATTAATTAAACAAATAATACATCATCTCTAGATTATCTTTTGTTTATAACATTATTTGCGTTGGGGTCATTTTTTTGTTTATTCAAATTGAAAACATACACAATATTTTATTTTATACAACGTAGGGAGGCATGCAAGCATACTGCCCACCTGATGTAAAGGGGTTACCGTAGCCTATAAACGCTTGCAATACGATAAGTTTTACTCGTGCAGGAGTAAAACACAGCAACTCCATAGGAGCTTACTAGTGACCTCACTCACACCCAGGAACACAACAACCATCTAGGGAGTTGTTATTTATCTGCGGTTTTCTGTGACGTGGAGGTATTTCCCCAGACGGGCTGCTTTGATGCGCCCTGCCTGTTTTAGAATATAGATAAATAGAATATGATTCATCACTACTATTATTAACAACAATGCGGAACTTCAGATATTGCCCACACCTACCTGCCTCACCTTTAAGTCGCTATTTTCTTGTCAGTAGATCATTAAAACGTAATGTTCACATATTTGTATTATATTTATTTTAAATTAAAGTAATACGCGTACAGTACACTTGAGATAATATATATTTTTAATAGAAATATTTAGATAGACAGGTCACTTTTGCACCATGATTGTGGTATTAATATTATATATTTTTAAATGTCACTTTACGCAAGTATAATACAACTTAAAAATAGTACTACATAAAGATAATAAACATATATTAAATAAACATTAAATGATTTTTTAATTATTTACTTACCATATGCCGTAAATAAGAACCGTACACTTGTTTGCCTCGTTAAAAGATACAATTTTGACTAAAAACTTGATCAAAATTCGCAATACAAAACATTACATGTAATTAATATACCGATGGGTATGTGCGTTTTATTGTTGTGCCCGATTCCAATGTCAATATAATTTTTATCATTTATTCATTACGGTAATTCTGAAACAAAAATCTTTATAATCTTCTTCTTAATTTTGAATGGCTACAAATAACGCCAAAAGCAAAGAATTATACGACTCGCTTTGTAAGTATTATTTATATAAAGTTGATAGAGTGAGACTCACCAATCGGTGAGAGATTTATACAAATGTGATAGCTCAGTTCAAGTGATGACTGTTATTAGTAGGTACTCATATTTAAAACCCCTTAGTAAAACCAAGAATCCTACAGTTTAGCAATGTCATTTTAATATTATTTTAAAAAAATATGACGTACTTATTACGATTTCAATTTAAAATATTGTTTGTTAGTGTTACATGTCCTATTCATACACCCCTCTGTGCCAGCTAAACTCATTGCTGAATATGTGAAAGTTATTTTAAACAATGGCACATTATAACTACATAATTTAAAAGGAAAACTGTCACAGATAACATGTATACTTAACCAGTTCACGAGTAATAACTAATATCTATGGCTTAGTAGCGCCTACCCGTGGATTCGTGGGTATCAAGTTAGCTTTAATTGCAGTATGTTTTTCGTAATGTTCCAAACCACCTTTGTACTAAATTTCATTACAATCGATTCATGGGTTTAGTGGCGAAAAGATAACAAACAGGCAGATCGACAAAGCTGAACCACTAAATATTTCCGGACAATACACAGCGAAATTTTGTCTACTAAGCTGAGTTTGTACCATGGGTATAAACAACTGATAAACATAGGCAGGCATACTTAGCTGCCTATGTTTATCAGTTGTTTAGGCTTCGTACGAGTGATATGATCGCTACCAAACTTCACAGGGTCACCCGCTGGACTGATCTGAAGATTCCCTGAAAATTTCATCAAAATCTGCCTAGCCGTTTTTGAGTCCATAGAGGACATACAGACAAACATTATTTTTTATATATATATATAGATAGATAATACACATAAAACTCCTATAGCAAGACAAATACATGATCGCAGCGCATAAAATATTTTGTCTTACACAGGAATCGAACTCACGAACCTTCATGTTAAGGTGCCCATCGTTAGACACCTGATCTCAATTCGTTAACCAATATTACTTCTGCATACTTTACTTTTTGTATGGATTAGAACATAAAGAACGAACATTGCTATGTTTATTCATATTGTGTTGTGCTGTCATTTGATATTTCCTAGTCAATATGTAAAGTGGCTAGATAAATAGGAAATCACTATATAACTACGTCTTATTACGTGTCTTCGTAAAGTTCGTACGTACCCGTGCTAGTGGCTATTGTTTTACTTTGTTCCTCATATTAACAATACTCTCAATCTTGGCTAAATCTAGACCATGACTTTCAATTAAACTCCGTCACAAACTGTAATTAATATAAAGGAATCCATTATAAAAAGCCTTTTTAGATCGCCATCAAGAGTGGGTAATGTTTTTCACATGGCAGCCATTTTATGCTAATGATACAAGTTTCCCAGGTTCTCAACATTGTGTACTTTGTCATTTCCTGTTGTATTTTGATCATAGGATAATAATGTTTGTTTTATACAACTTTGGGAGGCAAACAGGCATACGGTCCATCTGATATACTTAAAGTGGCATTGTAGGACTCGGTTGTGGGTTACCACTTTTACTGCTAATATATCAACTCCTCAGGAGCTAACTGGTAACCGTACTCATTCGCAGGAAGACTACAACCAGGGAGTTGTTAAATGGCTGTTGTGTTCTGTGAGATGTAGGTATTTTTCCAGTTAGACTATTTTAATGTCTACCTTTCTTTGTGTACCTGTTTATGTGACTTGATTATATAGTTGTCAAAACAAATAATTTATATTACATTAAACAGTTTTAGTTCACAAAGGTTTGAACATTTTGCAAACAAAATATTTTTAACGAAAAACCAGAAGAACAGCCAAACTTTATCTCTTATAAATAATTGACTTGACGTTGACAAAAGTAAGCTCATATATATAAATAAATATATGTAAATATTATGTGTATAATAATACATATATATATATAAATCTATGCAAATAAAACATTAAATTGAAGTATTTGTGTGTGATGTCAAAATAATGAAGTTTTGTCTGTGTATTTGTTCGTTCCGGATAACCTTTGAAACAGCTAAACTGAATTCGACGAGATTTTCACTGGCAGATATCTGATGTTATAAGGAGTAACATAGGCTAGTTTTTTATTAGAAAAATAACTAGGGTTCCACGAGAAAAAAATAAATCCATGAAATTGTAAACAAAACCCAATTCCACGCGGACGAAGTATACGAGTATAATATACGAGTTGAGTATTGAGGGAAGGTTTTAATAGCTATATACAAATCTTACTTCTCAAATTACCGTACATGTAGGTCCATTTCTCGATACCAATGTCTACAACGTGAAGGTAATTTTGACAGAACAATGTTGTTTTATTGTTACAACTTCGTCCACGACTGAAAGTTTTTAAATAATGATGGCTCTGTTTAAGTAATGACTGCTGTTTTCTCGCGGTGAAAAAGAACATTAACTTTTCGTTGCTGGCCTGCTCCGTCTTTCATAAGTAATTTGGAATATCACCTCCAATAAGCTGTGAGTGACTGTCACTGAACACGCGTTTCTTTTATAGTGCACGCAATCAATTTTATGTTCTTAGTATGGGAGCAGCGAAAGCGTAGAAACTTTGTTCTACTAATAGATAGAATAAGCTCTATATTCATAATACAATATAAAATATTTCCTACGAACAATATGCATATTAAATTATAAGGCAGCGTTATTGCTAAAAGCAGTCTTTTCAAGGTAGATTTTGCTTTATTTGTGTTTCATTTGATGATTTAAGATAATCATACATATGAATTGCTTTCAAAATTCTTCATTAAATACTTAGAAATATTAGAAACTCAAACTCAAGGATTTTTTTAGAATGTAAAGCTTTCTAAGAATTCTGATGTGATGCACGTTGATCTTGTCTGATCGTCTGTTTATCCATTTGCATATCCCAATCATTACAAATATTCTGTATCCATATGTATTAATGTTACAATGAGGTAATGTTTGCTTGGATATATCAGAATGCTTTTTTATTATACGTCGGAAGGAAAAAAGGAAGTTCTGTTTAATTCTGGTCAGAATTATCTTTCAACAAATCATATAAGTCTGTGTAAATAGTCACGCGCTTTGTTGATTCAATATTACAGTAACACTGCAACCCTACAAGTGCATAATGCAATCCCTTCATAGCATTAGGGAGTGCCCGATAATACGCGACCACGGTCGCCGGGCGTCTGGCTGCCATATGGTATTACCCACCTTACTTATACTTAGTATTCAAGCCATTGAAGTGCAGACCAGCCAGAAACATAACTGGCTAAGAACATAGGACCAATCTTTAAGACAACAGTAGGAAACAGTAGGATAACTTTGAAAAAACATTGTAAATCATCGCATATGACTAAACGAAGTTTGCAGCCAAATAGTAGCTAGATTCACTCTAAGTGCGTTTTCACTCAAAACTATGAAAACAGCTATGAATGCTAAAAAAGTAAACAAGGTGTGTAAGGACCGCTTCTTGCGGCGCTATGTTACCGACATAAATACACAGTAAGACTGTGAAGATATATATATCTGTAGATACCTACAGATATATTGATATCACTATATTCTCTCTGCCTACCCCGCAAGGGACCTGGCGTGAAGATATACATACATACTATGTACCGATAGAATGCTTTTTGAAGTAAAACTTCTTTACGCACGCTTGACTTGGAGAGTAAGCTGGTGAATGCGTGACGAGAGCGTTACGAAAAGTGTGATCGGGCGAGGCGAACGGAGAGCAATACGAAAAGTGTGATCGGGCGAGGCCAACGGAAGTTGAGAGAGAGATATAAGTTAGTGAAGATAGAAAGAGAGAGAGTTACGTTTAGTATATTACTGTAGGGGCAAGAGAGAGAGGTGCGAGCACGAGGGGGGGAGGCGAACGGAAGTTGAGAGGGAGATATAAGTTAGTGACTTTTGGCAACCACTATAATAATGTGAATGCGAAAAAAGTGCTTCTAAGTAGGGATGTAACGGAGGTAGTTTTATCGGAACCGAAGGCGGAATCGGAGTTTTTAAAATTGCTTTATCGGAGTCGGAATCGGAGTCGGAGGCAGGATCAGAAGTGGTGGCATTCGAGAGAATTTTTTTTTAAGGATAAATAAAACATTATTTAGTCAAATTTTTTTTCATTTCAATTTTCAATTATAAAATAAAACACAAACAATGAAAAAAATTGGCATATTTCCAAATAAACAAGAAATTAAAATAAATGAATTTAAACCCAAAGTAGCATATTAAGTACATTATATTAAATGAACAAAAGCTTTAAAACAAATTAAATCAAATGAATTCACTCCAAAAGTAGTGTATTATACTTTACGAACAAAACGTCTCAAAAAACATAAATAGGTATGGTTCTTAAGTGCCCTATAGAGCGTTTTTTTTTTGGAATTGGTCTTAAATACAGCGTTATTAATAAAAACAAAATGAGGGCGTCACTTAGCTTTGTGCACCCTCATAAGCCGCAAACATCAAAACAAATATCTATAACCTATGAACGTGTCGTGTGCGTAACAAATTAACAAGTGAAAAAATAATTGACGATAGAGTGCACGCAGTGGGAGTCGGGGGGATTCCCCGCGCGACATGTATGAACCTGTTCATAACAGTCGACACAGGCCGCCGCCGCCGCTATGTTATGCTTCGGCCTCCGATTAAAACCTTCGATTTAAAAGTGTCGGAGCCGAAGTCGGAACCGAAAGTGTAATAATAATCGGAAGTTCCGACTTAACGGAACCGGAGTCGAAGCTCCGTACCAGGGATGTTACGGAGCTTCGACTCCGGTTCCGTTAAGTCGGAACTTCCGATTATTATTACACTTTCGGTTCCGACTTCGGCTCCGACACTTTTAAATCGAAGGTTTTAATCGGAGGCCGAAGCATAACATAGCGGCGCGGCGGCGGCGGCCTGTGTCGACTGTTATGAACAGGTTCATACATGTCGCGCGGGGAATCCCCCCGACTCCCACTACGTGCACTCTATCGTCAATTATTTTTTCGCTTGTTAATTTGTTACGCCACGACACGTTCGTAGGTTATAGATATTTGTTTTGATTTTTGCGGCTTAAGAGGGTGCACAAAGCTAAGTGGCGCCCTCATTTTGTTTTTATTAATAACGCTGTATTTAAGACCAATTCCAAAAAAAACGCCCTATAGGGCACTAAAGAACCATATTTATGTTTTTTGAGACGTTTTGTTCGTAAGGTATAATACACTACTTTTGGAGTGAATTCATTTGATTTAATTTGTTTTAAAGCTTTTGTTCATTTAATATAATGTACTTAATATGCTACTTTGGGTTTAAGTTCATTTATTTTAATTTCTTGTTTATTTGAAAATATGCCAATTTTTTTTCATTGTTTTTTTTTTTTTTATACCACTAAGGTGGCAAACAAGCGTACGGCCTGCCTGATGGTAAGCAGTTACCGTAGCCTATGGGCATTTGCAACACCAGGGGTGTCACTCTTGCGTTGCCGACCCTGTAAAAACCTCTTCACGCCTTTCTTGAAGAACCCCATACTGTAGTCCCTTGGGAAAATTTCGGCAGGGAGCTCATTCCACAACATAATAGTTCTCGGTAGAAAACTTCTCGTGAAGCGCACAGTGCGCGACCATTGCGGTTCCAGTGTGTGCGGATGAACTCCCAGCCGCCGAGCTGTGCGATTGTAAAACGAGGCTGTTGGTATAATGTCGAACAACTCCTCAGAACACAATCCATTATACAGCCGGTAGAACACGCAAAGGGAAGCAAAATCTCTTCTCAAACTCAAGGGCTCAATGCCGTGTGTGAGTCCAGGATCATCGATAATCCTCACAGCTCGTCTCTGTATCGAGTCACAAGGTCCTAGCTGGTATCCAGGTGCTCCCGCCCAAAGGTGGCTACAGTACTCCATATGCGGTCTGACTTGGGACTTATATAACATAAGCCTTTGCCCCGCGCTGAAGTACTGTTTAGCTCTGTTGAGCACACCGAGTTTCTTGGACGCCAGCTTAACCTTTATGTTTGTGTTTTATTTTATAATTGAAAATTGAAATGAAAAAAATTTGACTAAATAATGTTTTATTTGTTCTTAAATAACAATTCTCTCTCATGCCACCACTTCTGATCCTGCCTCCGACTCCGATTCCGACTCCGATAAAGCAATTTTAAAAACTCCGATTCCGCCTTCGGTTCCGATAAAACTACCTCCGTTACATCCCTACTCCGTACCATCCCTGCTCTAAGCGCTAACGGTCAATAAAGTTTATGAATAAGAAGAAGAACCAAGTGAAACACTCTCCGTACGTGCGTGCATTCATCGGTCCGTACGTTGCGAGCGTGAAGGATATTAAATTGCCTATTGTCTGTAAGTTTTACTTCAGTCGTGTGGTCTAAAGCACACTCGTTTTTTAGGGAAACGGAACCCTATTACTGAGGCTCCGCTGTCCGTCCGTCCGTCCGTCTATCTCCAGGATGTATCTCATGAACCGTGATAGTTAGTTGATGTATTTCTGTTGCCGCTATAACAACAAATACTAAAAAATAGAATAAAATAAATATTTAAGGGGGCTCCCATACAACAAACGTGATTTTTTTGCTGTTTTTATAGATAATGGTACGGAACCCTTCGTGCGCGAGTCCGAATCGCACTTGGCCGATTTTTTTATATATACAACATATGGGGGCATACAATACGGCGTCACCTGAGGAGCTCACGCGATGCTCTGTATTTCTACGTCTGTTGCCAACACAGCAACTCGTCAGGAGCGTACGAGTGACCTCACTCACACACTGGAACGCAACAAACCTCCCTTATTTGGCTGCGACTTTCTGTGAAGTGGAGGTACTTCTCCATAGGGCCTGCTTTAATGCGCCCTACCTCTCTTATAAAATATGTCCCATAATTCGAAAAAACGAAGTGGCACATGCGTCATTTGAATTCCACATCAGCATTCGAACCGGGGACCAGGCGGTTGATAGGCTGCTTCTTTATTCACTGGACTACCCATGTACTCAAACTTCAACCCCTTACCACGATAAAAAAGTATATATTCTTGTCTGAATATCTGTTTACAAAATTTCATCATTAACATTCGTTCAATTGGTTATAGTTGCGAAAACTTAACGAACAGACGGGCAGTTTTGCAATTATCTTAAAGTGGATATTTGAATTCAGGCTGTTAAGACTTTACTGAACGCTTAAAATGTTTTTGTTATTTCATGTAACTCCACAACACGCAATGATGCCAAAAATGACAAATTTTCTTTACTTTCGGGGCGTGACGATGGCAGTTAAAGACGCATAACAGGCGTGGAGTGTTCAAAATAAACGTGAAGATGGAATTATTGTTGCCGCTATGGATGATAGTTAGAAAGTAACACTTTCTAGTCGCAATCAAGGGTAAATAATGGCTTTCAATTATATCTATAACTATCACCGTGTAGCGAAGAGTTAATTTTTCCCTTTTATAGCACAGTTTTAAGCGAAAATCGCTTAAAACTGTGCTATAAAAGGGAAAAATTAACTAATCTTACTTCAATTTAGAGTATCGAGCTACGAATACAATATCTCTTTTTACCTAGTTGGTCTGATGATTAATGATGTCTGATTAGGTCTAATATTCTGTGGTCTGAACATTGTGACTGTTTTTGAATAGTGAGATGTCGTTAGATTTTTTATACAATGACGGGAGTGAATCAAGTCTAAGGCCCACTTTATGTAAAGTCGTAACTGTAGCTTCCCTTGTTATTTGGCTGTGGTTTTCTGTGAGGCGGAGGTACTGCCTAAGTCGGGCTGCTTTGATGTACCCTGCCCCTATTAAATTCTCAGAGTGTAATGGAGTATGTGACTTCTTCTTAGCGTTATTCCGTTTCCTAATTGTGGGATCCGCAAGCCAAGCTTAAAGATTTGGCGAAGATACTATTTTTACTTGGACTGCCGTCAGCTTCATAACCTAGTGGGAAAACCAGGTCTTTTTTAGGTTAGATCACACGTCTTTCGAAATATAATTTCTTGGATATACGGGTTTCCACACGATGTTTTCCTTCTGTGATGTGATATGTTTTATTTATACAACTAGATTGGCAAACAAGCATGCGGCCCGCATTAGATGGTAAGCGGTCACCACAGCCTATTGACGCTCGCAACACCACGGTGATGTTGCTCGCGCACTGCCAATCTTGTGACCTAAGGCTGTTTCGTCACAGTACCCACTAATTTTTCTGCCATATCTCACCCTTCAAACCGGAACACAGCTAGATAAATATAGCTGCTTGGCGGTAGAAATAGGTGAGAGAGAGAGAGAGAGAGACCCACGCAAACGACTTTTGTACAAAGTCTCCCTATGGTAAAATGTACATGTATAATACATCTTATATACATAAATCCGTCATACCATGTCATGGGGTATGCGACATTTGCATAAAATTAATATGGCGTCTGAACTGTCAAAATTACTTTAATGTTTGTATTATCTAGTTGTTCACTAGTATACTTACTCAAATCAAAAGCGACATCTGGACTTAAGCGAACCGGAGTTTACCAGCATAGCAAGTAATATTAAGGTCAATGAATTCTGTATACAGAGCTTCTCTCATACATATGTAAATTACATAGAATATTTATCCATGATTGAATGATTTGTTAGAGGAGAACCATCATCATGGAACATTGGTAAATATATTTGAATAAATTTATTCTACAGATTATTAATCATGATTATTTTGGAATATGAGCATAATATGGAATAATTTTGTTATCATGTTTGTTGACGAATTATACAATTCATTTATCATGAAAATCATGTACGTAAAAATCATGTATGTAAACAAAATGCATTTGATCATAAATTGAGTGCATCTGTAAAATATTTCTGTATATATTTGATATGAATCATATAGAGCCATATTATTTTGATGTTACTACTGAGGTGGCAAACTAGCGATCAAGAACATTTGCAACACCAGGGGTGTCACTCGTGCGTTGTCACTTTTTGTATTTTGTATTTAATCAAATTTATGAAAATTTAAGGTATTATGAGTATTAATTAATAATGTTAACTTCATTCAATGTTTAAGTGCCCGAAAGGCAACTATTTATAAAACTCTGCTGTTTATCCATCCGTAAATTACGGGTCTTAATACTCATGCACTAAATGACATACAGACATGAAATTTCAATATTTGTATAGAACGACGGACCGAAATGAAATTCTTGTACAAAAAAAGGCAATTAGAGGAATTTCATACATGAAATAGAGCCGGTTTCTTTTTTATTTTGACATCTAGGGTTGTAATTATAGCTCATTATATAAATCACCAAATCGTATCACATTATTGTTTATCTTCAAATACAAAGAAAGTTGCCGTAAAAGTTGTCAGTTTTACGTTTTTTACAAGTTGTATTAAAATACTGAAATGGTAAGAAATTTATAATTTATGTATGTCACATATTTTTAGTGTGCTAGCGCTATTGGTTGTTGTTTTATTATAGGTTACACTCGCGTGATATTTTAAAAATCTTTGTGATTGAGTTTTTAGGTATACACTATATATCAACTATTATTCGATCTTTCATGTTACGCCAAACAGTAAACGTAATATTTATACATGCCAGTTAGCAGAATTCAAATTGCTATATACAAATACCGTTATTTATACAACATCGAGAGGCATACGACCCACCTGATGTAAAGCCGTTACCGTAGCCTATGAACGCTTGCAATACAATAAGTATTACTCGCGCGATGCTACCTCTGATGCTAATACAGCAACTCCTTAGGAATTTACCGGTGACCTCACTCACACGCAGGAACACAACCTTCTAGGGAGTTGTTATTTGCAGTTTTCTGTGAGTGGAGGTAATTTGACGAGCTCAGTGGCGCAGTTATGAAACACTCTGTTACGCTATTTTGAGACCAGCGCTCGTGGGTTCGATTCCCATACAAGACAAACATTTGTGTTAGTTCTTTAGATCACACACCCAGAAATAGGAGCCGCATTAATAGGGTTGGCTTCAGAATAGAGGGGTAATAAATTACCACATTATAAGATACAACGCAAGGAAAAAAGATATTCAACCAAACCTCATTGTTGACAATGTGACTGTTATGCACAGCAAAAGTATGTTTTTTAAAATTATGGCAAATAAGTGTTATTCCTTAAGAGTTTAAGGTTTTTGTATGTTATGTTTATCAGAAGACATAATATTCAATGAGCATACGTTTAGTATGCTCATTGAATATTATGTCTTCTGAATATACATGACAAACAAAAATTATGCCTATAATTACATATGCTTCTCGAAACTATGCATTTCTATGATTATGCCTTACAGATTTCGGCCATTTCATGTTATGCATTATGAAGTTATGCTATAAAGACTTATGGCAAATGACTGTTATGGCCTTAACATTATGCATTGTCAGTTTATGGCGAAAAACGCTATGCGTTTCAATAGGTAACCACTTTGTACATATTTTACCAACACTACAGCGGACCCTGGGCTCCGAAACGAAAGCGTAGGACGCGGCTGATGATGATGATGGCATATATTACCAATTGTGATTAATTTCATTTCTTTTTAATTGTATACCATATGATTGGTCTCATATAAATTTGTCGAAGTTATGATTTCATTCAAGGCGGTGTTCACTAATTTTAAACAACTGTAATAATTAAAAAACGAGTGTGCTTTAGACCACACGACTGAAGTGAAACTTACAGACAATAGGCAATTTAATATCCTTCGCGCTCGCGACGGACGGACCGACGCACGCACCGAGAGTGTTGACTGGGAATTTCACTTGGTTCTTCTTGTTCTTTTTTCGCATTCACATTATTATAGTGGTTGCCAAAAGTCACTAACTAATATCTCACTCTCAACTTCCGTTTGCCTCCCCCCCTCGTCATCGCACCTCTCTCATGCCCCAGTAATATACAACTCTCTCTTTCTATCTTCACAAACTTATATCTCCCTCTCAACTTCCGTTCGCCTAGCCCGATCATACTTTTCGTAACGCTCTCCGTTCTCCTCGCCCGATCACCCTTTTCGTAACGCGCTCGTCACGCATTCACCAGCTTACTCCTCAAGTCAAGCGTGCGTAAAGAAGTCTTACTTCAATAATGAAATACCAATACAAATAAATTTTCCATATAGGTTCTGTAAATATGTACTTTAGTTTTGACATCGAAACCTGAATAACTCGTATTTTGAATAAATTATCCATTATTACTCGTATTTATGTTTGAGCTAGAAGTTAGCTGGTTACATTGTGGCATGAGTACCCGTTCCAAATGGTTCGTTTCATTTGTAACGGAGGCTATTACCAATTCAGTACATAGCTTAGGCATGCAACACTCGATAAATTATTATTTATGTTCTATTTTATATACAGATTTCAATTTTTTAAACATTATCACAATGGCTTTAGCATTAGATAATACAAAAATTCTTATTTTATTCAAAACTAGCTGTGCCCGCGACTTCGTCCGCGCGGAATAGTTTTTTTTTATTATTTATTTATATTAATAAAAATAAATAAAATTTCTAAAATAAAAGTAGCTTAAGTTACTTCTTATTACATCAGCTATCTGCCAGTGAAAGTCCCCTCAAAATCGGTCCAGCCGTTTCAGAGATTAGCCGGAACAGACAGACAGACGGACAGACAGACAAAACTTGTAAAAATATTCATTTTGATATATGTACTATGTATACATCCATATGAATTTAGTAAAAAGCGGTTATTTTAATATTACAAACAGACAATCCAATTTTATTTATCTGTATAGATATAACCCTAAATATTTACGGGATAAAAAGTACTCTATATTGTGCTCTGAACAGTCGTCTACCTACCAGTGAAAGTCCCGTCAAAATCGGTCCAGCCGTTTCAGAGATTAGCCGGAACAAACAGACAGACAGACAAAAATTGTAAAAATATCAATTTTGGTATATGTACCGTGTATACATCCATATGCTTTTAGTAAAAAGCGGTTATTTTAATATTACAAACAGACACTCCAATTTTATTTATCTGTATAGATTCTATATTAAACACGTTAACAAAAATCAATTTGATAAACTTTGTTTATACCACTGAGGTGGCACACAATCGTACGTTCTGCCTGATGGTACGTAGTTACCGTAGCCAATGGATATTAGCAACATCAGGGGTATCACTCATGCATTGCCGCATCACATCAATGTATTTGCATCTGAAAAGGTTTTCCTTTTATCATCAAAATAATATAGAATAGATTTTGATAGCAATTATTAAGAACTCTAAAAAAAATCAATAGAATTGTTCTACAAACGCATAGTCACTCGATTCGTCAATAAATTATTAATATATAATATTATGTATATAACTCTACATAGTATAAAACAAAGTTGCTTCCCGCCGTCTGTACGCGTAGATCATTTAAACTATGCAACGGAATTTAATGCGGTTTTCGTCAAGAGGAAGGTTAATGTGTATAATACATGCATATTATGGTATATAAAATTTCAGAATTTAAAAGATTTGAAATGCTATGTCGTAAAAAACATATTTTTGCGCACTAACATTGCAAACGCTGGCTAAACCTTACGAGATAGATCATAATAATGTACTATGGAATTATATATCAATAAAGATCTACAAAAAAAGACCACTATGGTATATGTCTGTCTTCTAAGGATAACCCACAGTAACCATTCTTTCTTTTACGAATTCCAAAAAAATAATGGGTCATTTACGCAGCTATTTTAATCAATACTATTTTAAACAATGCAGTTATTCCTTATCCAATTAAATACGTTACGACATCACTTGAATCACACCAAATGAAAATGGTTCACAGAAGCACACGTTTTGTATACTTGCCAAAGATCAAACTTTGGAATGCTTTTAATAAACTTTAGTAGAAGAATTGCTCAGCATGTGTGCTAGATGGCAACATGTCACCCCAATTTGATGTCAAAATTGGTGTCAAACAGGGTTGCATATTGTCTGCTATGCTATTTATTCTGTATTTCGATAGATGTCTATAAGATACAGATAATAAAATCGACGACTAGGATTACGCATGGGTGACCGAGTAGTGAACTGTCTGCTTTACGCAGACGATGCTGTCCTATTAGCAGAAACTCCATCTGAACTGCAAACACTGGTCACAATAATGAAAGACGATTGTATGGAGAAAGGCTTACTATTGAATGCGAAGAAAACAAAGATAATGGTGTTTGAAAGAAAAGAAACCAATGTAAGTGATTACGGTGGATGACGAAGTATTGGAACAAGTGAACGAGATTGTATATCTTGGATGCGCTTTTAGCAGGGCTGGAAGGCACACCGCTGATGTGGAAAGACGAGTGAGTGCTGGGAATAGTTTGAATGGAGCTTTTCTACGTAATACATTTATATTTGAAAGTTAATATTATGCCGTTTTTTTTTGATTGAGATTGTGATAATAAGCTACCAACAAATCATAATTCCAATGTAATTGTTAATGTGCTCGACCCAAAAACGTGCAGTCGAAAAACATTTAAAGTATCGGATGTCCACCCACTTTCTTTCCGTTCAGACATGGTCACTGCATTTTCGACAGATCTGTTTACATTCGATTCTATCCGTATAACATACTTGATATAAGCGACTATTATGTAGGTTAGTGGACAGAGTACGAGCAGACATATTACGCCTAGTGTAATGGTTTCAATGCAGTGCAATTTATTTTGCTCATTAATTTAATTAATGTATATAATATATATATATAATTGTAATAATAGAAATACGGGTACTAAATTTTAGTATCTTAGTAATTAACATTTTTTTTTACCAACGATTTCTTAAACTCAAGACTTCATATTTGATTTGATCCATACTAATGTACTCGTACCTACTGATTAGCACAATCAACAGGCTGTTTTTTATTACAGAATAATAAAATTGGTAAGTGGGTGAAAAGAGCTATATTTTTTTTTGTATTTGGCGAACATACTGTTTTTTACATGGGGCGACTGCCGTCAGACACCCACAACCCATTGGGAAAGCCAGACCTTTCTTTGGCTAGGTCACACGTCTTTCGAAACACAATATTTTTTTTTTATACTACGTCGGGAGGCGTACAAGCATACGGTCCACCTGATGTAAAGCGGGTACCGTAGCCTATTAACGCTTGCAATATATTAAGTATCACTCGCGCGATGCCTCCTCTGCTGCTTACACAGCAACTCCTTGGGAGCTTACTGGTGACCTCACTCACACGCAGGAACACAACAACCTTCTAGGGAGTTATTATTAGCTGCGGTTTTCTGTGAGGTAGAGGTACATCCCCAGACGCGCTGCTTTGATGCGCCATACCTATCTTAAAACATCCAAAACCAAGACAAACAGACATGTTCATGCACACAAATGTTTGTCTTGTGTGGGAATCGAACCCACGAGCGTTGGTGTCAAAGTCTTCAAAAAGTCAAAGACTGAGCCAACGAGCTCATCAAAACTTGAACGTGCGAGTTTTCTCACGACGTTGCATATGGTTTAGATAATTATCTAAAATAAGCAGATAAATTTCCACATATCTCAATTCCAATTATTATAGTTTTTCTTTTTATTCTCTCTTCTCACACATCTAAATTGCAACTAGCTTTGTGCAAATTAAATATTCATTACATTTTTGTTGAAATCCTGCAAGTTAACAGGTGTAACACAGTCAATTGATGTGCTTTGTGATGCGTATCGATAGTTATCCCCTTGATTGACCGTTTACAAGCGTGTTGGGCCAACAAAGCCCCATTGGTGAGTGCCGGTGAAGCGCACTTCCCTCTGCAATAATTGTTCATTATGCTTTCAAAATACGACACCCATCCATAGGTGTGTTCGTCTATTATCTTTTTATAACTACAATTTTTTTTTGTATACTACGACGGATAGCAAACAAGTATACGGCCCGCCTGATGTAAAGTGATTACCGTAGCATATGAACGCTAACAACAAAAAGAATGTCGCTAGCGCGTTACCACCCGTGTTGGGCCAACTCCTCATCTTCTGATGACCTCACACACTCGCAGGAACACAACAACCCGCCAGGGACTTGTTATTTGGCTGACGTCTTCTGTGAGGTGGAGATACGTCGTGCCCTGCCTTTCTTTCGCTAGAGCCTCGTCTGTTGATAAGCAGAGTGCATCACGTGCAGTTGAGGTTGGCTTTGGATCTAAAGGTGGCATTGTCACTCACACCCAATATCTATCATGCATATCCCATGTCTACTATTAAATTTGATTTGGTTGCGACTATTCAGAATGTTTTATTAAACCTATTTATGATCAATTTTGTATTTTTAGGGTTCCGTACCCAAAGGGTAAAACGGAACCCTATTACTGAGACTTCGCTGTCCGTCCGTCCATCCGTCTGTCACCAGGCTGTATCTCATGAACCGTGATAGTTAGACAGTTGAAATTTTCACAGATGATGTATTTCTGTTGCCGCTATAACAACAAATACTAAAAAATGGAATAAAATAAATATTTTGGGGGTTCCCATACAACAAACGTGATTTTTTTGCTCGTTTTTGCTTGATATTGATAACGGCAACAGGTAGACGCTTGAAATATTCACAGAATATTTAGTTATTTATTCACTTTTAAAATAAATAATTAAATTAAAATAAAACAAATATTTAAGGGGGCTCCCATACAAACGTGGTTTTTTTTGCTGTTTTTATAGATAATGGTACGGAACCCTTCGTGCGCGAGTCCGACTCGCACTTGGCCGATTTTTATAGATAATGGTACGGAACCCTTCGTGCGCGAGTCCGACTCGCAATTGGGCGATTTTTTTTATTCGACAATCGTACAGTCAACCTGATGTTTTGACGAGCTCTGTGGCGCAGTGGTGAATGACGCGATTTCGACACCAACGCTCGTGGATTCGCTTCCCACTTACAACAAACATTTATGTGCGTGAACATTGCGTTTGTCTTGATCTGGATGTTTTTAAAAGAGGTAGAGCTCGTCAAAGCACCTCGTTTGGGGAAGTACCTCCATCTCACAGAAAACCGCAGCCAAATAACTCAATAGAGGGTTGTTGTGTTCCTCCGCATGAGTGAAGTTTTTTATACAACATCTGGCAGGCATACATGTAAAGCGGTTAACGTAGACTATAAACACTTGCAGCACCACCACCCCTCCTGCTAACAAGAGCTTACTGGTAACCCTATTCACTCGCAGAAACACAACAACCCTCCAGGGAGTTGGAGGTACTTGTACAGAAGGGCTGCTTTTTTATACCACTATGGTGGCAAACAAGCATACGACCTACCTGATGGTAAACAGTCACCGTAGCTTACGGACATTTGCAACACCAGGGGTGTCACTCATGCGTGGCCGACCCTCCAATTTTAAGCGCCCTACCTCTCTTACCTATGTTAGAGAAGGGAGCGATGTGCGTAAGGAACGAGTCCTGTGGCACTGTAGTAGCAGATTCTCTATCAGGTTTTTGGAGCCAAAATCAACCGCCACTGCGCGTAGTGTACTCTGCCGTCTTCTGCGAAGTGGTGGCTCACCTAAGTACAGCTCTTATGCCGTTCGTGATAAGAGTTACAATCGCACTTCGAGTGTTAAGCGGGATCTGCACTTAGCTGTACTTCAGCGGTCGGACTGCTTTGGTGCACCCTACATTTCTTAAAACACCCAGCCCAAGACCAACATTCATATTCATGCACACAAATGTTTGTACTGTGTGTACACACACACACACACACGAACATTTGTGCCTTGGTATTATAAATAAATAAATATTGTTGGACAAATTACACAGCGCCATCTAGCCCCAAAGTAAGCGAAGCTTGTGTTATGGGTACTAGACAACTGATAAACAGACGTAAATACATTTTTTTTTGTAAATACATACTTATTATACATAGAAAATACCCAGACCAAGACAAACAGACATGTTCATGCACACAAAATGTTTGTACTGTGTGGGAATCGAACCCTCGAGCGTTGGTATCAATATAGGGTAACAGCGCGTTTCACCACCGCGCCACCGAGGTCATCAAATTCAAAATCGTATGAAAGTAGCGTTGCTAACCATTTGCAGTTGAACACAGTCGAAGCGAACATCTTGTGCTGCATTGCACTGTAACCAATCAATCTTTATTAGGAAACAACTACATAGGTCAGATGAAGTACGCAAGTTTGAATAACAGAAGGTTAGCCAAAGCATTCTTTGAGTGTTTGATAATTCCATGAACTTAGAATATATACCTATATATTAAATTTGATTTTACATGCAATTTGATCTAACTTGCTTTGTGTAGTTCTAATTTGTGGTTGGTGATCTAATCTGCAAAGCAGGTTAGATCACCAACCACAAATTAGGGCACCGAACTTTAAAAAAAATCGGCCAAGTGCGAGTCGGACTCGCGCACGAAGGGTTCCGTACCACTATCTATAAAAATGGCAAAAAAATCACGTTTGTTGTATGGGAGCCCCCCTTAAATATTTGTTTTATTTTAATTTAATTATTTATTCTGAAAGTGAATATATACCTAAATATTCTGTGAATATTTTAAGCGTCTACCTGTTGCCGTTATCAATATCGAGCAAAAACGAGCAAAACAATCACGTTTGTTGTACGGGAGCCCCCTTAAATATTTATGTTATTCTATTTTTTAGTACTTGTTGTTATAGCGGCAACAGAAATACATCATCTGTGAAAATTTCAACTGTCTAACTATCACGGTTCGTGAGATACAGACGGACGGACGGACGGACGGACAGCGAAGTCTCAGTAATAGGGTTCCGTTTTACCCTTTGCGTACGGAACCCTAAAAATGATCTCTAGAATATTCATAATCTGCTATTTAACAGTACGTATAAATGCATAAACGGTGATCTAATACGAGTGAATGCGGGGATAGTAACAAGCTAGCGATAATTTATGTATTGCAAGCGTTCACAGGCTTCGGTAACCGCTTTACATCAGGTGGACCGTATACAAATTGGTTACTACTACACTTTTAGACCGCGTTCTCAATGATGATGTTAGAAACAGAGATCTGAAAGATATAAAAATACTGTAGTGTAGGGCAGTGGTTCTCAAAGTTGTCTGCGCTACGACTCATCTAATACAAGTTCCCAAAATCGGGACCTACCTATAGGAAATTTAACCGTTACCAATATACCTAAATAAAGGACTTTTCAAATAGCAAACAAAGTTTAAGTTTTTTTTAAGCGCCACCCGCGTTTACATTCTGTCCCGGCGGCTGACAGTCGCCCGCTGCCCAGCGGTTGGATTGGTAGGGTGGTGTGCCGTTCTGCAGGCAGGGCCCACTTAATGTTCGCTCGCGACCCACCAGTGGGTAAAAGAATGACCTAACAGATATATAACGCTAAAGTCTTTGTAGGAGCTGAGGACAGTCTAGACTTACCTACCATGATGAAATTGATCGTATTTTATCAGAAGGTAAAGTCAGTGATGATCTGTGGTTGAGAAATTGAGCGTGAGAAAACCTATGAATGTTAAAGAAGGGAGTAAGGCGTGTTAGGACCGAGTCATGTGGTGCTCAGTTCTCTCTGCCTACCCCGCAAGAGATCTAGCGCGAAGTTGTAAGATAGATAGAATATTACTTAGAACAAGCTGCACCCCGCGACTTCGTTCGCGCATATCCCGGTATCCCGTAATAACCACTTCTTCTAATTCCTTTCTTTTTCCTCGTCTACTAAGAGCCATATCGTATCGTGACGTTGAATAACCTATAACCTTCCTCAAGAATTGTTCTATCAAATGCAAAACGATTTTTTCAAATCGAACTGGTAGTTCCAGAGACTAACCCATTCAAACAAACTCTTCCGCTTTACATACTTGACGAGCTCGGTGGCGCAGTGGTGAAACACGTTGTTACACTACTTTGACACCAACGCTCGTGGGTTCGATTCCCACACAGTACAAACATTTGTGTGCATGAACATGTCTGTTTGTCTTGGTCTAGGTATTTTCTATGTATGATAAGTATGTATTTACAAAAAAAAATGTATTTACGTATGTTTATCAGTTGTCTAGTACCCATAACACAAGCGTCGCTTATTTTGGGACTAGATGGCGCTGTGTAATTTGTCCAACAATATTTATTTATATTTATATTAGTAGATATGAATTGCGTAAACGTATTAAAGTAGTAAAGTGGTTACAGTAGCTTATTAACGTTTGCAATAGAAGAAGTAAAGCTCATATATTGCGATCTCCGTTCACATAGCAATTTTTACGAGCTTATTTGTAATCTCACTCACTCGTAAGAACACAACAACACTCCAATGACAACTCCCTTACATGCATACCTACGTACATACATACTTCTACTAACGGTATTGGGTGAGTTTGGCCGGCACAAATTCTTGTGAACTAATCGCTAGCACGTAAAGTAGTCTAAATCACTTAAAAAACATTACAACAAACTTAACAGATCATTTTCGTAAATATTTAAATAAAAAAGGAACTTATTTAATTAAAAAAAATGATTAAAATTGAATATGTCTAAATGAACTAATATTGCATTTGTTGCAGTACAAGAAATAAGAGAAAATCAGTAATGGAATGAATCCCGTACATTTGACTAAGTTTGATATTGAGCAAAAGATATTATTGAAGAGAGAAGGATGCCTGCCATAACAACCAATTCTGATAGCTATTCTAGCTCCTAGATAGACTCACGAAATGCCAGAAATAGGCTGACTGAGGTAACACCGGTATGAGTAACTTAAGTGTATTGTGCTTTTTCAAAGTCAATCACAGTATCATGTCCCTTTAAAAATTCCATTATCGGTGTTTAGTTCTATTACTCCTCCCTCAATGGACATTGAAGTCATGCCAGAGCTGATAATCCTCCGGATCTTTTTGAGTGTCAACTCCCACCAATGAAGACACTATCTATTCACCAACTCTATTCACCAACACCTTGCACAATCATATCAATGTTTATTACTATTAACATTTACATACGAAAACACCGATCATTTTGCATTTGTTTGTTGACTTTCTTCTTATAGATATCTCCTTCGTGATAGCACTCACTCTCTTTAACACATTCGTGGGCAGTGCATGAAGTGATTGTTTGGCTTTTTAAAGTAATGATTTCTTTTTTCTAAATTAAAATATTTGTTTATTTTTTGGCAACTTAACAGAATATTTTTTTATGAGAAACGTAGTCTTACCTAATTTGTCATGCACCAGACTTGAATCCACAATTGGTCGATTGGTGGATATCGAGTGCTCGTCCAACTAAGCTAATTGGTTTGTAATGAAGACATTTTTACAGTTGTACTCTTCTGTATAGCTGCAGTAAGATGTCGCCTTTCTTTTAAGTATGTTATTATACTTTCTTACTTGCCCCTGCTATATGATAGAATCATCGCTATATGACAGATTAGAGCAGAGCAGCAGGTAAAAATTAATACAGTCACCGGGAGCAAGTTCTAATGCAGTTTTGAAAGGAATATCAGACCTAGTGACTGACTTACCAGAATATTTAATATACAATATTTTCACAACCTAAAATATCTGCCAATTGAAAAGATCTGTTATTTCGAGAAACTAACTCAAGACTCAATAAATAGGTACAGTTAAAATGATAGCCGATAGCAAATTCATTCTGGGATATATAAACCGCATTGGCCACGTACGGTGCTGTTTCAGAGAAGTTTTCTACTGAGAACTCTAAGCTGCGAAATGAAATCTCTGCCCATGGTTTTCCTATCGATTGCAGCATGACGTTCTTCAAAAAACGTTTAAATGTTTTCACAGGGTTGGCAACGCACGCGTGTCATTGCTGGTCACGCTGGTGCTGACTAACTGATCACCATCAAATAGACTGTATATATAAATATATAAATAAATATATATTGCCGGACAAATTACACAGCGCCACCTAGCCCCAAAGTAAGCGAAGCTTGTGTTATGGGTACTAGACAACTGATAAATATACGTAAATACATTTTTTTTTTGTAAATACATACTTATTATACATAGAAAATACCCAGACCAATATAAACAGACATGTTCATGCACACAAATGTTTGTACTGTGTGGGAATCGAACCCACGAGCGTTGGTGTCAAAGTAGCGTAACAACGCGTTTCACCACTGAGCCACCGAGCTCGACAAATGCTTGCTTTCTACCTTATTAGTCCAAAAAATAGTTGGTATAAGTTCTCTTAAAATTACCAGCTGCAGCCCCCGACTACGTATGCACGAATTTTTTTTTCATATCCGTCTGATAGTTACAGAGATACCGCGTCCAAACAAACTTATATATGAATATACATATAAATGATTGTAATGAAGCACATTTTTTTATATAACGCCGGGAGGCATACAGGCATACGGTCCACCTGATGTAATGTAGTTACTGTAGCCTGTGAACGCTGGTAATACATTAGGTATCACTCGCGCGAACTACACAGCAACTCGCTAAGAACTTACTCACACACAGGAACACGACAACCCTCTAGAGAGATGTTGTTTGGCTGCGGTTTTCTGTGAAGTGGAGGTACTTCCCCAGACCCCAGATCCTTTTGATACTCCCCACCTCTCTTACTACTACTACTATTTTCTATTGACTATGTGTCATTTAAGGACTTGGAGTTTTAGGGACTTCGAGACTTGAACGGCGTACTACACATACAAGGTTTCCTAATTATGATTGTCACATGACACGCTGCTAGCCAATGTCAGGAACGAGGCTAATCCTTGGCCATCGTCTTCGAGCACGTGTGATGGTAGACTTACCACGTGGAAACCATAGAGTTTTATAATTAGCCTATGTCTTATGATGAGAGTCATGTTTTTATTTCTACGTATGTCTGTGATATCGTATCGATTACGGATTATTATTAAAAAAAATTTCACTAATAAGTAAAAAATTTTCACCTTTCAAAAAGTGATTCAAATTAATTACCCCTAATGACGTCAAGTGTTTTTTTAAATAATTAAACTTTTGACATAGATTTGGGTCACTTAAGGCATACAAACATACGGACCACCTTATGTAAAGCGGTTACCGTAGCCTATGAACGCTTGCAATACATTAA
The DNA here is from genome assembly GCA_947507595.1 of Pyralis farinalis. Taxonomy (NCBI): domain Eukaryota; kingdom Metazoa; phylum Arthropoda; class Insecta; order Lepidoptera; family Pyralidae; genus Pyralis; species Pyralis farinalis. The sequence continues at coordinate 18,911,338 of OX382259.1, read as the reverse complement.
GTATCACTCGCGCGATGCCGCCTCTGCTGCTAACACAGTAACTGCTTAGAAGCTTACTGGTGACATCACCCACACTCAGGATCACAACAACTCTCTAGGGTGTGGTTTTTTGGCTACGGTTTTCTGTGAGATGAAGATACTTACCCAGACGGGCTGCTTTGAGGAAGTTCCTGAACGTCACAGAAAGCCACAGTTTAACAACAACTGCATGGAGGGTGGCTGTGTTCCTGGGAGTGAGTAAGATGATATTATAAGTAAGCTTCTCAAGAGTGGTTGCATTTGCAGCGGGGATGACAAAGCGCGAGTGATACCCCTTATATTGCAAGCTTTCATAGGTAACTGTAACTTTTCTTTTCGTACTGTGACGAAATATCCTTAGGTCACAAGATTGGCAGCGCGCGAGTAACATCCCCGTGGTGTTACTAGCGTCAATAGGTTGCGGTGTCCGCTTACCATCTGATGCAGGCTGCTTGTTTGCCAATCTACGAGTAGTTGTATAAAAAAAACTACTTCATGCATGTGGGTCATATGCTCTTATAGCGTTTTATAAAATAACTAGTTGGTTTATTTTTTACTTTTTTTATTTTTTATCGGCTATAACCTTTCTCTAGAACTACCTTTACCTAGGCTAGAACTGGGCTATCAAATGAAAACATGTTTCTTCTAATCCGACTGATAGATCCAGACATTAACGCGTTCAAACAAACAAACAAACAATTAATCAAACTAACTGTTTCGATTTGTATAGTATAGGGTAAATAGAAAGTCGATACTATATATAAAGCATAGTATGCATCTGTATGCACAAAAATAAGTTTACGAAAACGGTAAACAATTAATATAAAAAGTTTGACACGAAAGGAACCGGTCTCGATTTGATTGTGACCTGAAAGACAGGTCATTCACACTTCTTGAACACGTCACCTACTCATCGACTACCTTTACGATAATTAATAGTAAATACATTACATCAATCTTCTTGACGAGGCCTCTACGTGTTGTTACCAGCAGCTTTATCTCTATCCATTTACTGGGTTTGATACCCGAGACTTTTTTGACGACGTCTTAAATATCGGCGGACGACTTAAATATCGGCCAGCCTAACGCTGGCCGATATTTAAGTATGTATTAATAAAAAAAAACACCAAGATCTATTTAGTGTCTATGGCAAAAATAATGCCACTACTTTTTAAAATAAATAACATAAAATTTTGATATTGCATAAACCATTGGTTTCGTCGGTGCAATGCCACTTACTTATTAATAAGTATGACATGTTACCACCCTAGAGTAATAAGGTTAAGGTATAAGCATGCTGCCAGCAGATACTATTCATCAATAAAGAACGAAATGGGCACGAGAAATAAGTACAGTTTAATATTAGAGAAATTATGAGGTACCATGATTTCACCTAGAAAATATAGTGATATGGACATATGACATAGAAATTTACGTCCGTATTATATCACTGGTGTATAATACTGTCTGCAAAATGTTGGGCTGTATATTTAAAATTTATCTCGTGAGAAAACGGCATAAAGTAAACTCGTTTTCTTAAAGTGTTACGAGCATTGATATTTTTCCTATGTTACAGTTGACAATATGTTCATAAAATTGACCATTTTTTTCAATCGTGGTGTTAGTCTGATATCGCCCTGGATCCCCGAATGCTGAATGTTTTATGAACAGATTGTACAGGTTGTATAGGATATCTACGTATCTATATATTTGTCGTTGCCGAAGTAAATCTAGCACCGTATTACCCGTTACCGCACAGGTGTTAGACCATAGAGAATAAGAGTTGTATATGTCTGTTTAAATATAGCATGATTGTCCGCTTTTTGTACCTTTGTAATTTGTAGTCATGTTTTAATAAAATAAAGAATTATTATGGTGTCGATTGACTAACAGCTTCAGACCGTCCCCTTGCGCGTCTGGAGTTAAATTATTAACGTAAAACGAAAATTAGTACAAAATGTGTTTTCCTGTAGGAGTAAGAATACCTAGTTACTTTCATTAGAATTCCCTTTAACATGTCTCTTATTTACAAGTGTTGAAACGTATTCAGCATAAATATTGCATGGTTTCTACTCAACTTTATTAAGATGGATTTAGCCCTAAAAAGTAACAACATATTGCCAATAATTATTTTACTAAAGTATTTTTCCTAACATTAGGAAACGGAATAACGCTAAGATAAAGAAGAAGTATATTTCCTAACACTCATTTATACCATGGTCGTTGACCTTAGCCTGTCCCACGAAGGGACGAAAGGACAAAAAAAACACTCATTTATCATAATGAATTTCCCCTTGGGTATAAAGAGAACCAAAAAAATACTCATTAATTTTGATATAGATTCGGAAAAAAAATGTTCATTTTAATATTACAGTGAAAGTATTTCAGTATTATTTCCAAAAGAGGTCTAAATGTATTGTGTTTTAAAAGTCCTATTCATAACACGCCCACATGCGAATGCACATGAGAAAAACCATTTGCACCGTTTATCCAGCTGCTGCTCTGGTAAAGATAATCGTCTCAAGTTATTCCTGAGAGATTTGGCTTGCAGTCTCGTTCTATTTCGCGTTGAAGGGAACTATATTTTTTTTAAGCGGAAGTAGGGAAGATTAACAGCTGGAGTGAATTGAGAAACTCTTGCGTGAACCTTCAATCTTCATTTATATAATATTTAGATACTATAGATAAAAGTATATGTAGAAACTTTTGCCCCCTTAGATATAGAAATTAAGACTTACATTAAATTAAAACTGTTAACATTTCGTGTTTCTAGCTTTAGTAGTTTCGGTTTTGCGTTAATGAATTAATTACTCACACTTTCTCTTTATTAATGTAGATAGATACAGTGGAAAACCAAATCAATGTTATCTATCTGATAACTAAATTAATTTTCGCTCATCAATATCGATAACGACCCACAGAAATACACACCTTACAAATAAAAAAAATCCAATACTCTGGATAGAATGTGCCCATAGTTGGGTTTTAGCATGTGCATAGCTTAAATCTTTCTATATTAACTAAGTATTAAAACTAAAAGTAAAGTATTCACAAAAAGTTTGAGAGACTTATCCACATCATATTAGATTCCATTTTACATTAAATCTTTCTAATTATTTCAAGATTACTTCGTAAAATGCCAATATTTGGGTGGATTACTACTTGCCAATCTATTTCCCACCTTATCGTTAAGTACTACCATGAACTATATTTTTCTTTTAACAAAAACTACATAGTAACAGAAGACTAGAGCGCGACCTGCCTCTGTCCTACAGAGAAACCGCTCCAATGACAATTCAGCCGTCCGATTGTTGTATAGTTATTGTTCTATCCGCTGTATTCAGTGCATGTACACCACTCAACCGTAGAGTTGCAAAATCTACATATACTATTACTATTTAGAACAGATGCAAAGTTAGCTTTATGCCACCTAAACTCCAACACATACTGCATTTATATCGAAGTGTATTCTAGCTTAGAAATCAGTCTGTCTGTGTGTATGTCAAGAAATCCATACCAATATTATAAACGTGCAACTCTGTTTGTTTGACCTTCTTTCATATATTACCGGAGCAACGCAGTGATATGCATCTTTGTATGGAGATAGTGGGAGGTTCCGAGAGCGATATAGGCTACCATGGAAAAAAAACACGTTTTGTTTATATTGCACCATGGGGACGAAGCCGCGGGTAACAGTTAGTCATAAATCAAAACCTAGATTGTATTAGGGGTAATATGTAATATGTATGAAATTGCTGATTTGTACTAAGAAATTAAAACTCGTTTTTTTCTACTATGTAGCATATTTATTTAATCATATATTTACCCTCATTATCTATACATTACTGCCATCGAATCGGAAGTGTATTTATGCCTTTGCGATATAACTCTGGGGATCTAGATTTAACAAACTGTGTGAAAACATTTTGTACTGCCTCCTGAGAACAAAATTTTTTACGTAGAAAATTGTCCAAAATCATGAAAAAAATGGTAATGGTATTCTAACTTTAGCTCCTGTAGAGTTACAACAGTTTCTCGTGCAGTGTGAGGTCTTGCGTCATCATGGAGCAATAATGGTGAAGATCGATTCACGAGTCGGGGCTATTTCACTGACAGTTTCGCCATCATTGTTCGAAGTTCGGCACAGTAAACATCTGTCGTTATTGCTTGACCTGATAAAGTTACTCGTATAGTGAATAACGTCATGAAGAGACCACCAAACAGTTACCATTACTTTTTTACTGATAAGCTTTGTTTTAGGGCACTGTTGCGGCGTTTGACCTGGGATCAGCCATTGCATTTTTCACTTACGGTTATCGTAAAGAATCCACTTTTCGTCACATGTCACAATTCGATAAAATATTCCTTCATTTCTGTACCGATTCAATAAGGCAACACAAGCAAATTGATTTAACCTGCTTTGTGTGCTTCCGCCACCAATTAGTTCATGCGGCCTAGCGCCGGTCGGCACCCACCCACTACTGTTAGTTGATGCAACATGCCGACGTTAACATGTAGACATAACGTCTACAACGCCTGATGATGCCTTGTGGAGAGGCGAAACACGTGTCGCAGCGACGACCAGGCCAGTCGTGGCAGCGACGGTGGTGAGGCATGCGGTGTCTGTTCCAGATGGCGCACGACCGCAGCAGCCGAGGCAGAGACTACCGGAGCAGCCATGGCAACGTCGGCATGTTGCATCAACTAACAGTAGTGGGTGGGTGCCGACCGGCGCTAGGCTAGGCAATCTATCTTTCCCGTCTAAGTTGAATAAAAAAAAACAATTGCCATTCTAAAATCAAGTGTTGTAGGTACATTTTTTAAAAGATATGTATCATGTGAAGAAAGTTTCACTCTAAAATCTCACACCATGAAAGTTTAATGTCAATTCAAAGTACTATAAAACGGCAATTTCATACTTTAACCCTATTATTTCCATCAGACTTTGGATCATGGTATTTTGCATAAAGCAAGGCCTCATCGTTTAGGGAAATCACTGTTTTATGCTTTAATATTATGTACCTGTCTATTATCTAAAAATCAAAGCATATAGGGTGCTGTCATATGAGCTAGAAGCATGAAATCTGAAAAAAAAAGCAAGGTTTCCCAGAAACAAACAAAAAATCCTCAGTTGTGTAGTCTTATCTATATGTCCTTTTTTCAAACTGCTTGTACCTATTATAAGCATTCTTAGTGTCGGCCGGTCCACATGATTGAATGGCATGCTGTAGCAGATACGTTGTATCATATCAATTAGATAAAACTATTTCATATCATAATTGTTTATGATTATAAGAATAGTCGCTCGATGAAATCAAACTGAAATCATTTTGTTGAGATTATTAGTATAATTCTTGTCACTAAATCGAACGTTTGTTAGCGATAATTTTTGATTCGTGACGATGACAAAATTTAAAGGATAAGTATGCAATAAATACAAATTCAAATGTGGGTGCCGAATCCGGTGCGCAGTCTAACTCTATATCTTCAATTTGACAGGATTCTACCGGACTTCAAAAAAAGATGGTATTATGTCCGATAATTTTAATTTTTTTGTCCGAATAAATAAACAAATAACATACCTTATTTTTTATTTATTAGCCGATTAGCGGAAATAGTTTTAGATAACATACCTTATTTTTTATTTATTAGCCGATTAGCGGAAATAGTTTTAGATAAAATAGATAGCATTCTGTAACAATTTATAGAAAAAGCAATGGAAAGAACTTGGACTATGCAAATGAACTAGCAAAATATGTCATTTTTCTGTAATTTTCATCTAGTGGTTTCGACTTCACTAAAGTCGGTTTTACTTTTTAGGGTTCCTTAGGAAAACCGCATATAAGAACCTATAGACGCGACTTCGTCGTTTTCATTTGTACTGATGTTTAATAATAGTTTTGTTTCATCATTGTGGTGGAGAATACTATCATAAAGGAAGACGACGTAACCAGAGAAATCTCCACAATGTTCATTGTTTTCAATTGCTAATTATTTTCACTGACCATAAGACAGTATGATCAATTGCTAAATCCATAACTAGAAAGGAAACTTGGATCGAAAATTTGTTACAATAACATTTCCTCATGTACTAACGTAACCGCACGATGATTGCTTCTGGGTGGGAGTATCGCCGACACCTCATGTTACAATCGAGATGTGTAGTCATAATGACTGAATAAGTGCGTATAAACCACAACCTATGGGATCTTTATGCTCTTATTATGTGAGTGATAAAGATCAAATTAAAATACATTATTACATCCAACTTGACCACTTTTCTAAATAAAAAAAATCTAACTCAGTTGCGTGTTTATTCGACTTTTCCATTACTGTATGCAAGATTATTAAAGTACTTTAACTTCAATTAGTCTATTGAAGATAGACAAAAATCTTCCGTATTGAATAAATTAATCTTGCACTTTACTAGAAAAGAAAATTGGAGATATCTGCATATTTGCAAAATCAAATTAAAATAAGTACAATATTTTCTATCTCGACATTATAATTCGCATTTCAAAATAATAAAAAAAAAACTATCGGTCATTTCGTTTTTTATCCCCTTTTTCCATTTGTATGTGCAGGATTATTAATTAATTTCACATTAATTAGTGACTTCCTGATACATAAAAACTTTCCGTGTTTAATACACGTCTTGACCGTTACTATAAATTACTCCACATAATATTTCTGTGATTGCGATTTCTCGAAATAATGCGATATCAAATCATTCGTCTTCGTTTTAATAGAATAACTATAGCACACGTTATTGTTAAAATATGTTTTAAGCCTTATGCTTATCTTTGACTAATAAAAAATAATTAAATAATAAACAAATAAGGTTACTCTCAATTATATTCGTACTTTTATTGCGTGGGAGAACGAAATAATTTCTTACTTTTTATGTGCGAGAATTAACATTGTTTCAGTAAGAATCGATCATTGTCACAGAAGCGTCTTCTTCTATTGTGTCATGATTCTATTGTGGCATTGTTGCATAATGTCTAAGAAGTGTCTAGGAGCCTAGTCGCAATAGGTCCAAAATAGGAGTGCACTTCTGTGTATCATGCAAAAATTCCCAATTACAAGAAACATATAAATTATGAAACAAAATGTCTTTGTGCTCAGTTCGGGGTGTCATGTGTTTCTTTTTAAGTTTGTTGCTCATGTACATTTAAATTTTAGAATTGTAGAACCCGAAAATTTAATTATAATTTATAAATATATCTAGCAGATTTTTTTTTACAATAATGTAAAGTTCTGTGTTTGGCAGGTACGTCGTCAAAAAACAAGTTTGCAGACAGAGGCAAATGAAGAAAAAAAATGTCTATTTTATATTATGTTCAACAACTTTTTTATTCCACAACGTTTGGAGGCATACGGCCCACGTGACGTAAAGCGGTTATCGCAATCGCGCAGTGCCACCTCTGCTGCAAACACAGCAACTATTTAGGAGCTTACTGATGACCTTACTCACACGTAAGAACAAAACAACCCTCCAGGGAGATGGTAATTGGCTGCGTTTATCTGTGAGGTAGAGTACTTCCCCAATTCCGTTTCTAATGTCGTATCATTATGAGTATATTATAGACAAGGTTTAAAAGATAAGATAAAACTGAAAAAAGTGTAACAATTTTTCAGTTATTCTTTCGGAAACTTAGAATAAAGAAAACTATTGAATTTTTTTATAGATCCGTTGTGACAAACAAAAACATACAGCCGGCCTGATGATAAACAGTTACCTTAGAATGGTATGGAATATATAAATTGAGTGTAGTTCCACCGGATCCTCATGTATAATACGCCAAAGTTGCATGTCGATCGACAAATAAAACAAACGAGTTTTTAAATCACATATCAATGCACATTCAACTAAACATATTAAGATTTATGACTAGTATGGAAAATTGATTATTTTCGCATTAAGTGACCGCGGTGGTGTAACGTTAGTTACGGTTTGCGTAGACGAGCTGATAGAAACCGTTTTTTTATATATTAAACTACTGTATTTTTACTTCTGCAGTGTTTAGAGAAACTTGGGTACTGAAGCGCCAACATGACGTTAACACTTAGCTAAGAACATGCTTGTATGATTTTCTACTCTTGACCAATGCAGCTGAACAATAGCGATTAAGTAACCAGAGACATGCGTGGGTATTTGAGTAAAATTATTACATTCGTTATCTACCCCCGCCATAAGGTCAATAATAATTAGCGATCATATAACAAGGAGAGTATTTTTTTGTAAAAGTACATCTGCAGCTTCATATCGTAACGTCTGAGTACGCATAATAATGCTTCGAACAACAAACCCCAACAAAAACCATAAAGACAGAAGTCGAAGTCATAGTTATATCTTTATATCAGAATGAGTAACCGATACTACAAACAGGGACTAAGTAAATGATTCCAGCATGCGTCACACGTACTTAATGCTCGTTCTTGTTATAAGTAGATACGAAAATGAACATGATGACTACTAGTAATGAAACTATCATCATTTAGCGATAAACATTTTTGGCGATTCGATTACGATGACTCGAAGGCCCAACTCCCACGTCCCTTTTTAGGGTTCCGTACCCAAAGGGTAAAACGGAACCCTATTACTGAGACTTCGCTGTCCGTCCGTCCGTCCGTCTGTCACCAGGCTGTATCTCATGAACCGTGATAGTTAGACATTTGAAATTTTCACAGATGATGTATTTCTATTGCCGCTATAACAACAAATACTAAAAAATAGAATAAGATAAATATTTAAGGGGGCTCCCATACAACAAACGTGATTTGTTTGCTCGTTTTTGCTCGATATTGATAACGGCAACAGGTAGACGCTTGAAATATTCACAAAATATTTAGTTATATATTCACTTTAAAAATAAATAATTAAATTAAAATAAAACGAATATTTAAGGGGGCTCCCATATAACAGACGTGATTTTTTACCGTTTTTATAGATAATGGTACGGAACCCTTCGTGCGCGAGTCCGACTCGCACTTGGCTGATTTTTAAATACAATATGTTTTAAAGGTGATTTAATAAAAGATACATATATTAAACGCGCTTAAATTTTCTTGGAAATTTCCCTAAAGCGTCAAATGGCGTAGTTGCATTATTATTCGACATATTAAATAATTTATGAAATGTGTTACAGTTAGTTGACATTGTAACAAAGAAAAAAAATTATTGGTTATCGACAATTACAATTACTATTAACCGAAATCCTGCAAACAATTCAATACTGCCAGCATTAGAGGACTAACAACTATAACAATATTATGTGGGATAATTAAAATTAAAAAAATCAAACAACCTTTATCGAAATCGGCGCCATTAAATGTAGGCGTCGACTAGTATTAAGTTGGTTATTTAATTTAATTTAAAAGGTCTTAACCTTTTTAATTAATCATTAAATCTTAATCATATCTATATCAAATTTTCACTAAAATAGATAATAATCATGAAATAAAAGTCGACAATTGTGAGTGCTGTGGCTTTCACCTTCACTTCAACAGTATCAGATGATGAACAGACGCAAACACCTGAATATGTTATGAAAAAAGGACAAACCCATATACCCGTATAAGTTTTGTTAACGATTTTTCATAATTCTGCTGAAATTCAATTATTAGATACTCATTTGGCAAACATGGAAGCACCTCCTAAGTGAAATGAAATTATAAATGTTCCAATAATGAAAAAAAATCGCATATTTAAAATTAAATAAAAATGAGACCAAATACTGATATAATTTGATAAAACACAGTTTGAATTCTCCAAATCCTATGAGCCCTTCTCGAGATATTGGCGAACATAAAAAAATACACACAGCCAAAAATGGAACTAGTAAGCCAATTCTGCTAAACTGCTGCACATTTGCGCTTATCACTTGAGTCGTGCAGGAGTAGTGCAGTGCCAATACATGTATTCTATTAAAAATTCCTGCACTGCAACTGTGTGTATCCTGCAAATGAACTACTTAACACCTGTCATGTTACCAAATTTCAATGTAATAAATTGGATTTTTACTAAATGTTGACTCCTATAGTTTCAAACCCCATTGCTCTTGGTTGCCGGCGTGGAGGAGGTTCCCACAAACATCTCCCAAAACAAAACAGATGTTTTTTAATATAAACCACCGCTTCAGAATATTAATTTCACTTCGCAAAAGTTGCTTGAGACTAACTTTATAACTGCACCGCTCGCCGACGGCAGGGAGTTCATCCTCACACGCTGGAAACACAATGGTCGTGTACTGTGCAATTCCAAAAAAGTTTTCTTCAGAGAACTCTCAAGTTGTGGAATGAAGTCCCAGTCCAGGTTTTCCCAAGGGACTACAGGGTTTTTAGAGGGTCGGCAACGCATGAGTGTTGCAAATCCAGGCACCATCCATCCGTTCGTTTTACCATCAAGCAGGTCGTATGCTTGATTGTCACCTTAGTGGTATAAAAAAAAAGAAAAACTTTTAAGTGGGCCCGTGCATGATTTCGAGGTAAACAGTCGAATAAGTAGCGACTACTGCCTTCGAACCTTGTTTGCGATCTTAGCAGTCAGAACCCGTTATATACGTTTTCCCATACATTTCGCGGTCGTATACAACCACCCGGGTTTCGAAGGGTTAAACAGTGACTATTATAAGGTAAGCGTTGGATATCAAAAACCATAAGTATAACTTATGGTTTGGTTTTACTTTGTACATGCTAAAGATTTGTAACTGTATATGTTAAGTATATTTGTACAATAAAGAGATTACAACAACAACAACAACTTACTGCGTATAAACTCTACTGTATCGAGTGACTTTCGTTTTACAGTCACCATATTATATATTTTTAAACAACAATTTTTCCAACGTTTTTTACAAAATGTATGTATGTATGTATACCTTCACGCCAGGTCCCTTGCGGGGTAGGCAGAGAGAACCGAGCGCCATAAGACGCGGTCCCTACACACTTCACTCGCTTCTTTAACATTCATAGCTCTATTCATGCACGTCCGCCGATTCCTGGAGCTCCTGACATGAACTTCTGATAATCATGGTAAGTTAGTCTTGGTCTTCCTCGCCCCTACATCCTTCCACTTTCGCGTTGTATATCTGTTTCGTCATTCTTTCATCCTGCATTTTTTTTACATGTCCGAACCAACAGAGCATACCTTTTCTTATCTTAATAGCGACGCTCTCTTTCAGACTAACATTTTTCCTTACGTCATCATTACAAACGCGGTCAGCAAAATGTAGTATTTTAAATTATAGGTACAGTAAGTAATACGGAACCCTTCGATTGTGGATCTGACTGCACGTCAGCATAGGTAAACAGAGAGAAGACGTATGTTCAGCAGTGGATGACTACTGGCTGAGATGATGAGGTAAAAATTGTACGTTTATATTCTGTCAATACTACAAGTACTTTGCAAGATTTTTAAAACTATATTAAATCATACGACTCTGCTGTATCCTCAGCTCAGCAACCCAATAAGTATACTAGCTTTATATAAATTCATTGCATCAATTTTAAAACAGCACAAGAAGGACAGTTTTTACATATAGTTCGCACAAATCACAGGTAAAAACTGTCTGTTAGTAATTTTCCGGTTATTTAGCGCGTTGCGTGTAATTTCGATGATATCAGGCCCGGCTTACTGTTGAAAATGTATAGAATATTATGTGAAATGACCGACATTATTTACTACCATGCTATAACCAATATTTTCAATTGCAATTAATACTTTTTTACTCTTGCCAAATCATTACATAACAAACACGGCTCATCGTGGGATTCGCCGTTTATTTATTTTTATTTATTTAAACTTTATGCACACAGGTGTACAACGGCGGACTTAATGCTATACGAGCATTCTCTACCAGTCAACCTTAGGGTGATGCAGAAAATAGTATATACTACTCTGTGTAAAAAGTATCGGGAATATGTCAATAAAAAGACCCGCGTAAAAGAGGTCGTTCTAATTTTTTTACTGCATGTTGGTAGCACTGTACTGATTTAGCGCGCAAAATTTGAGCGGGATCTGTCATTTAATTTGTTTTAAACTACACTTTTTGTTGGTCATAGTTTTGAGTCCTCGGCGATTTTTACAATGGAAAATATTGTTGAACAAAGAGTGTGCCTTAAATTTTGTGTTTCAAATGATATTTCATGTGGTGAATCACTAAAAATGTTGCGAAATACCTACGGCGAATCGTGTATATCGAAAACAAGGGCTTATGAATGGTATAAGGCTTTTAAAGAAGGCCGAGAAGTAGTAGTAGACTTGCCTCGTTCTGGTAGACCTTCAACCGCTACGACCAGAGAAAACATCGACAGAATCAAGAAGCTAGTGCTCGAAAATCGACGTATGAGTCTGAGAGAGTTGGCTAGTGAGGTGAACATATCTTTTAAGTCCGTCCACAACATTCTCATTGACATTTTAGGCATGAAACGCGTCGCCGCTCGACTAGTTCCAAAAGAGCTCAATTTTGTTCAAAAAGCGCAGCGAAAGCATGTCGCTGAAGACATGGTTTCCCGAGCTTCTACGGATCCGACCTTTATGAAACGTATAATAACTGGCGACGAGACATGGGTTTATGAGTACGACATGCAAACAAGCCAACAGTCTTCAGAATGGCGTCTCGAAAACGAGCCGAAACCCAAAAAACCGCGGCAAAGTCGCTCCAAAATCAAGGTGATGCTGACAGTTTTTTTTGACTACCGTGGTGTGGTTCACTCCGAATTCCTTCCAGAGGGAGAAACAGTGAATAAAGAATATTATTTAGGCGTCATGAAGCGTTTGCGTGAGAGTATCCGCCGAAAACGTCCAGATTTGTGGCAACACAACTCATGGATGCTGCACCATGATAATGCACCATCACACACAGCCATTATAGTGAAAGAGTTTTTAGCGAAAAATTCAACAAAAGTTCTCGACCAAGCACCGTATTCACCTGATATGGCTCCGTCTGACTTTTTTTTATTTCGCAAGTTAAAATTACCACTTCGAGGAAAACGTTTTGAGTCGATAGAAGCCATAAAAGAAAATTCGCTGAATGAGCTAAAGGCCATACCGCAAATAGCCTATGAAAAATGTATGGAAGACTGGGTGAAGCGGTGGAGATGTTGTATTGCAAGCGATGGGGCCTACTTTGAAGGCGATAAAATAAATTTAGATGAATAATTTGTATTTTTTGTTTTATTGACAAATTCCCGATACTTAGTACACAGAATGTAAGTAGGGAACAACATCAACAAATACAATGCGATTATAAAACACATATTCATAGATAAAAATTAAATATACGTTATATACATACATACTACAATATAAACATAATACGTAATATATATAGAATATATACACACATATATATATATATATATATATATATATATAAGTACAAATACATAGTTACATTATGTCTGCGATTCCTGAATCGTGCCCAGGAAATGGGTGCGTGTCAAAAATTTAAACATATTGCGAGTTGAGGACTTTCTGATATCTATAGGTAACGCATTCCAAAGTCGAACAGACTGTATTTTGAAAGATTGGTCAACAAAACCAATTTACGGACTGAATTATATTTACTTTAGTATCTATAAATATATATATATATATATATACATATATATATATATATATATATATATATATATATATATACCGGCAATATTTTAAATAGGTATATATAATACCAATACACTATCAATGAGCTCGGTGGCTCAGTCGTGAATGACGCGACTTTGACACGAACGCTCGTGGATTCGATTCCCACCCAAGGCAAACATTTGTGTACATGAACGTATCTGTTTGTCTTCGGTTGAATTATTTAAGAGAGGTAGGGCGCATCAAAGCAGCAGAGGAGGCATCGCGCGAGTGATACTTAATATATCGCAAACGTTAATAGGCTACGATACCCACTTTACATCAGGTGAGCCATATGCTTGTATGCTTCCCGATATAGTATAAAAAAAACCAATAATTCAATATAGTATAAAACAATATAGTATACTAAAAGACAAATCGTACTAAAGCAAATTAAATAAAAAAATGCACAATAACATGAGATTACCGTCGTGCTTATTCATAGGGTTTAATAAGAACCAAACAAAGCAAAGCTTATGGAATGGGTACAAATCATAAACATATGTTAGTAATACACTTTTTGTAAATACATACGCTGTACATAGTAAATACTCGGGTCAAGGAAGTCTTCTTTTAGAAAGTTCGTTTTTGTTTTGTAATTCAAGTTCTGAAGAACGAAGTTTTAATGAGCGCGTGAGGTAAGTAATTGCGATCGTTATTGTCTGTCCATTGCCCAGTTACGGGTCAATTAGACATTGATGTGACCGTGACCACACACAATACAGCTACCCAAGCACCCGTCGTCAATACTGTCATTTGCCGCTTTCAATTAGCTTAAATAGGAGTAGTCATTTTTGTTAACAAAATGAACAAACAGTTCTTTGGCGAGTTGGCAGTTTTTTGACGAGCTCGGTGGCGCAGTGGTGAAACGCGCTGTTACGCTACTTTGACACCAACGCTCGTGGGTTCGATTCCCACACAGTACAAACATTTGTGTGCATGAACATGTCTGTTTGTATTGGTCTGGGTATTTTCTATGTATAATAAGTATGTATTTACAAAAAAAAACCTATTTACGTATGTTTATCAGTTGTCTAGTACCCATAACACAAGCTTCGCTTACTTTGGGGCTAGGTGGCGCTGTGTAATTTGTCCGGCAATATTTATTTATTTATTTATTTATATATATAAATATCATTAAACATATTTATTGCGGTATTTCTTACAATCTATGTTAAATTATCTTTATGTGCGTGTGTTAACTTGTCTTCTACAGACGTTTATTTGTCATATGACATATTGAAACCACATAATACATGTAATATATATAATAAAGGATTTCGGATACAAATTTGAAAAGAAGAATGTTTTCAGAAAAAGATTTTCTGGAAACCCTTTAAATTTTCCAGCTATAAAATATATATAACTCGCTGTTGGCGGTTTTTTGTGGATGTACATATGACAAATAGACATAATATATATTACTCGCAATGTACTAGGCGTCAACTTATATAAAGTATCATCTTACTTAATTTATTACCTATATAACATTTTAATCTTAATATGAACTATTATTTTTAAGTATTATTAACGTTCATGAAAATAATTATAAAACTATTTGTGATTGAAAGATCATCGTCAATTATTATGCTAATTGAAAAATACATTCATCAACTACAGCCATATTCATAATCAGAAATTGATATAAACTCCAACGTAAATGATTAATGATTGAAAAAAGAAGACCTTCTTTAGAATATTATTACAACGATTATATAATATCAATATTACAACAAAAGATCAATGCTATAATAATAATTATTTGATATTGGCATCACAAATATTGCATCGTTTTCAATATACTTATTCAATGTTATAAAAATATAATTTCTTGGACATGCGGGGTTCCTTACGATGTTTTTCTTGATAAAATTACAAATATGTATATAAATCAGAAAACACGAATTTAGTGGTACATGCCCACACCGGGACCCGAACCATGGACAGTCGCATTCAATCGGTTCACTCCGAAATTTGAACTTCGATTTGGGGCAATTACAATTTTTCGAGAATATAAAAACGTTTACCTACATAGTGGCAATGACTCGTTTGAAGCGACTCCAATGAGAGCAGTCTGAAATGAAAGCGATCATTATACTTACGTGTGTGTAACAGTCACGTGGGAACTAACATTACCCTTAATTTGGGTAAAATATAATCGCACGATTTATGTAGTCGTCGGATCTTTAGTTCTTATGCTAATGGTTAGAGCACTAATCGCAACTGGCATTTCTATAGGGTGTCATTATTGTAAGAATACCCACTGTATGTATGTAATAATAATAGGTCTACCTAATGACACGAAGGCAGTGATACATGTCTGCCTTTTGAGCAAGGATTATGATGAGAAGATTAGGTATGCATTGTATAACTATCGCTTTACCATTTAGGTTAATTTTATGATAAAACAGTTGAGAATGCGCAAGCTTGCATTGCCAGAGGAACACCTGGCTTGTCAATTATATAACAATTGAATTTTTTTTTTAAACTTTGTCGGCCATTTTGACCATGTGCCTTAAGAAATATGATATTGGTTTTTAAGACATTCCTATTCTACTCGTACTTTTTAGGATTCCGTACCCAAAGGGTAAAACGGAACCCTATTACTGAGGTTCCGCTCTCCGTCCGTCCGTCTGTCACCAGGCTGTATCTCATGAACGGTGATAGTTAGACAGTTAAAATTTTCACAGATGATGTATTTCTGCTGCCGCTATAGCAACAAATACTAAAAAATGGAATAAAATAAATATTTAAGGGGGCTCCCATACAACAAACGTGATTTTTTGCCGTTTTTATAGATAGTGGTACGAACCCTTCGTGCGCGAGTCCGACTCGCACTTGGCCGATTTTTTTATTTACTTTTCGAATCTGAAATAAAAATTCCAAATTTTTGTTTTTTTAAATTTGTCGGCCAATTTGACCATGTTTCCTTAAGAGATAGGAGGTTGGTTTTTCAGACATGCCTATTCTACTTTTTCATGCTGAATTCGAATCCGAAGTCAAAATTCGAATATTCGGAAAAAAACGACAGACACACATAGTGATAAACATATAGATTTCATATAGGAACGGTGTTCCTGAAAATATTATAGTGTAAGCATATTTTACATTGTACAGTTAAGTAAATGACAACCTTAACACTGACGTATTTACCGTACTAATGACATATTTAATAAGAATTATAATCACACTTCTATTGTCAATCGTGATCTGCTCTTAGCTGTATCTACTCTCAATCAAGCATTGAGTTCCTTAGATACTTAGAATTTAAAGATATTGAGCTCCGCCAATGCGCGTTTAAGATTGAGCAGCGTGGCAGAATATGCTTTAAATCTCTTCGATTGAAGAACCCAATATCCCAGAAGTGGGGTTTCAGTCGATATGGAGTCGAATAACTTAGCCATTTACGACACAACTTGTTATGTAATTGATATAGAGGGTATCACTTACCCAATACCCAATATAAGGAAGTATGTGGTTGCCAAAGCGCTCATACCTATATCCTTTTAATGGTGCCTTTAATACTAGGCTACGTTTAAAAATGGCTTAATTATATAATAAAATACAATCTCAAACCATTGAAACCAGTTGTAGAATTGCTCAAGACTGAAGTATTTCAGATCAATTTGTAAAAAAAATTAAGCGTTACATTGCGGAATGGAACTTATTTAAATTAGTCATGCGTAATTCTGACAACTATATAGTGACTTCCTTGTTCGATTGTATAAAAGAAAACGGATAAATTAATATAGTAAAAACATAAATTATAACGTTATGCGCAATAAAATGGCATGAAAATGAATAGATATTTATGTCGTATCTAAGCAGAATCGGCACCATCAATCGTTCTTATTAACTGCTACCGACATACTCGTAGTTACATACGTTATACAATGGTTATACACTATTGCATCCGTCAACAATTACTAATAAGATCTGGTGCACAATCAAAATAAAAAGAAATACCAATGAAGGAGCGACGAATAATCTACGAGGGAAGCCTTTTGAATATTCTGATGACAGTTGACAATTGAAAATTGTAGGTATTGTTGACAAAGGTATGCTTTCGATATAACGAACAATTGCATTCATCTCTGGGCAGTGAAACTGGCAATAAATAACGGGGTCTATATCGTGCAATTGTAGGCGCATCAGCCATCCGCTCTGATTGACAACCGGCGTGAAGTATCGATGGCGGAACACTTTCCGACCGACACAAATGTTCAAATTAATAACAGAGAGGTATTCGAAACAAATTGATAGCTCTCCATTGCATCGCTGTACGGTTAGCACCGCATGACGAGGTATTGAAATGATAATAATTAGGTACTAAATTACTTTTAATCTCAATTATACCAGAGGGAGACTTTGTACAAAAGTCGTCTGCGCGCGTACCTCTGTCTCACCTATTTCTACCGTCAAGCAGCTATATTTATATAGCTGCGTTCCGGTTTGAAGGGATGAGATATGGCAGTGAAATTACTGGGTACTATGGCGAAACAATGTTAGGTCACAAGATTGGCAGCGGGCGAGTAACCCCCCATGGTGTTGCGAATGTCAATAGACTGCGGTGACCGCTTACCATCTAATGCGGCCGCATGCTTGGTTATCAATCTAGCGTAGGACACATCCGTGCTCAGAAATGCTTGTCTGTTACAACAATCGAACCAATGACACCTGATGCCGAAGAGCCACCGGATTCGTAAGTTATTTATAACATGAATATGTATATTTATAATTTACGTGCTGTCATATTAATCGTGAAAGAAATTTCAGAAATGGAAGAAATATTTTGGTAGTTCTATAAAAAAATACTCAAGAGTTCTATAATATGCACGCAAAGCTATTTTGACGAGCTCGGTAGCGCAGTCGTGAATGCGTCTTTATGGAATGAAATATTTACATTTTCTGCACAATAATTGTCTATTCTTAAAAGCCTTAATAATAACGGCTCAAGGAGGTTTCTAATCTATTATTAATACCATAAATGAGAAAATTTAAAACGTGAATTGATTGTTGGTGAGTTTATTATAAGAAAGTGCAAAAATGAGCAGTTTTATAGCGTCCAATGGGCCTAATCAGTAAAATAATAGCTGTAATTTATTACCAACAAAATCAAAAGTAAATTTATGTACGAAAATGTGTTTTGTCCAAAGATTTTTGCCTTATGTTTCTATTTATTTCTGTGTTAGTATTAGATAAAAATCTGTACGTGACACGGGCGACATAGGAATTATAGGCTATACTAGGGTAGGCTACACTATTTTGCGGCTTTGGAAAATAATTCATATCACTATATGTAGCTGAAAATACCAAAGTTCAATATTTGTACAATTATATTTAGCACACCTGATATTTAAGTTTTTCATAAATAGACTGATGTAGTAACATCAAATCTTCTAGATACAGCAACTAAGTGTAGGTCTGATCACAATATATTCCTAATTTAGTACAGCTAAAAGCAGATGACGCTGTACATCGGAAGCCTGATTGTGACTCTTATTACGTACACAAGAACGGTATAAAGGACAAAGTGTTAAACATGACGTGCAGCTGTACTATCAATCTGCTTCAAAGCTTGAAAGCAGCGACTTCTCCGTGGTTTTTATAGTAAATTGAGATACTACGGGCACATTTTACGTAGGTATTTTAGTGACCCTTTAAACCTTTATTTTAATACTTTGATTTTAATCCCTGTACCTATATTAATAATGAATACTCACAAATAAAGTAATTAAAATACTTTTTTCTGTTAGCAAACAGTCGCGATTTTTCTATCAAACCATTCTCATACCGCTGGTACGAGTATCAATGATAACCTTCGATTGAAGGGGGTTAGAGTATGCTGCTCCCTTGTAGATATGTCAATAATTGTATTGAAATAGGTAGATATTCACAGAAAATAAATAATGCAGCTGAATTTTGATTCATACTGTACCTAGAGTGAGCGATGTCGCCATTCGACAATTAGATGCGGAAGAGACACGGCCACGGAGCGTCTCTAATGCTCTTTGTTGCGTTTGCATTGAGCAAATTGTCAATTTTTTTTAACAAATAGAGGTAGGAAAGTATGTTTGTTTAACTGGAGTCCGTGAAATTACTGTTTTTTTAACGTCAAACACCTCTTTGTTGTAAATTGAAATGAATACCTATGCAAAACACTTCCTATACTCTTTTTTAAACTAGGAGAGATTTTTCGTGCCTTTGTATTATTGTCTAGATGAACCCTGTAAGTGAAATTATGGGTACTAAATAATCGAATTGAATTCATGAATAGAAACATAATCAATGTTTTGGTATGTCCTTAATACATATGCACATATATTTACGAAACATTTCTCCTTGTAAATAGGTTGCGTAGTTTCCGGGTCAAACGAGACAGAGAAGTTAGCCGTGCAAAACCGTGGGTGTGCTATAGGAAATCATGTGAAACTGAATAACAATTGCATAAAATGCAGCTCCCACGTATGGCGACGTGGCGTGCTGTGCTCGCAAAAACGAGATGAGCGTTCAGTCGTGTCGGTTTGTTCGAGTTTAGTGATTTAAACGCTTCGCAAGAATATGGCTGGTACGGTACGAGTCTATCGCGCCGATGGGATCAGAGAATTTAAATGTTAGCTTGCAGATCGTAGGACCAAGATACATTTTGATATATAGATATCCCGTCTTATTACACTAGGGGAGCTGGCCCTGCGGCGCATTGGCAGAGCTGTTTTTGCACAATAAGTAAATAACAGCAAGCTGCGTAAGCAAAGCTGCTAACCCTAACCCTAACCTTTGTGTCGTTAAATATTTTGACAATTAATTTGACCCGGAATATAAATTTGCAAAATTTGAAATGAGCTCGCCATACGCGCTCCAATAGACTTTGTATTGGAACGGTTTTTCGGGCGATAACATCACTTATCGATATCCTTTATTGAGCTAATCGAAATTTAATCTATTTTAGGGGAATCTACAATACTTAAGGTACATTCACGTCGAACAATCAGCTCTCTAGCTTCAAAACTGAAGGAGTACTACGTGTAACAGTCGAAAACCGCAAAACTGCAAAAAAGACAGTTTTCTCGGTTATAAAGCATCGCTGGCTAACACAGCTCTGCAATTATAGGTACGCAAGGTGTGTTGTCTAATCAATATTTGGGTAAGAATTGAACTGGACCATTTACAAATATTTGTAAACATTGACCCTTCCCACTTATTTGCGATTATTTATTCGTTTACCAATATTTGCCTCTATAAAGCAAATTTTCGAATATGTTCATTATATTCAGATAGATGTCAAATCAAATCAGGTTTTATTGAGTATCTATCAGGTTTTTACAATTCTGTGTTGCGATTTAGGGTTTTCTTTTATATAAATAAAATACTCCATAACAACTGATTACATCAATTAGAATGATACTAGTAATAATGAGATGTAACTTTCTTAATTTTAAACCAATGCTAAAATTATAAAATAATTAACTATGATAATTACCAGATCAATCCAGACATCCTGCCGCTGGGATTCTGATTTCTTTCGACCGAACAGGATTAGAACATACCGACAATGCGGGTGGTTGAAAACTAATGTTAGTGTAAAACTACCCAAATGCTACGGACTTAGCTTAACGACTGTTATCTATCGACAGCAGTCGGTATAGGTGCTTAACATGGCATCTGAATCCGAAGGTACTCCATATAAATAAATTCATCCATAGGCAGGCTGCTATTGGAGTTTCTTAAGTCGCAAATTCGACTAATGCTCGCAACGACGCCATCGAGCCCCTCTCCTCATAAACAAACAACGCCATAAACAACCGCTAATAGACTTTTTTTTTATCTGTAACCGTACAATTATCATAATTTAAGAATGTGTGTTTCGTAATGTTTACAATGGATTGTATTGTGTGCCGCATAATGGTGACAGTTAACGAACGAAAGTGTTGTGCTGTATTTTTTTCGTGATAAAACTAAGTATTTACCAAATCTATCGAAGAGACGAGGTTTATATAGGTCTAATTCATTTCCTTTGACAACGTTTAGCAATGTTATTGACTACGCGGATTTTCCCCTTATTAATTTCAATAACTCAAGCCGTATCAAATCGATTACTAAGCCCAATTAACCTGAGTAATGCGTTTTTATTTATTTACCACCAAGATTTATCAAAATCGCGTCAGTTCAGTCGTTCGAGAGTAATCGCGTACGTAGTACGCCCCAACTCGATTTGGAGACCTCGTTTACTCGGTCAAAAATATTCAAATATTTAAAAATATAAAACGCATCAACTACCGTTACCTATAAAATGAACTTATATGCGATAAATTTAAACTTAATTAGGTAGTATCACGAGTCACCGTTATATATTTTCTGATATATCATCGGTCCAAATTCTCCGATTATGTTAGTCATAATGACTCATCAATTCATCATAATATGAACATAAAAATGCATAGCAGGTTTGAATTAGTAGTAGATCGATTAGTATTGATGCCTCTATCGTAAGTACTTATGTATATAAAATAAAAAAGCATTATATATTACACAATCATTAGCAGTATACTACTTAATTACTTTAGATCGTGTTCCAGAAATGGTAACTAGATGGCGCTGTATAAGTTGAGCTGTTGAGTGGATAAAGCACCAGCCTATTAAACGACTCATTATGGTTCGAATCCTGATGTGGGCATGTACCACTAAATTCGTGTTTTCGGATTTAAATAGGTTACATATTTGTAACTATCACTTGCTGATGAAGAAAAACATCGTGAGGAAACAAGCACGTGCAAGAAATTACGTTTCATAAAAACGTGTGCCTTAAACTAATAAAGATCTAATTTGCTATTGATTGTGGAGGTCTGAGGGCAGCCGTCCCATGTTAAAATCAGTATCTTCGCCAAATCTTTAGACATACTCATAGATCGCGGGCCCCGTCAATCCAATGGATTAGAAAACGTGATAACCCTAAAAAGAAGAAGATGGCGTTGTGTAAGTAAAATCACGCATTCAAATGTCGTCGTGGAAATTAATTTGTGAATGTTACAGTTAAGAGCACGTCAAGCTTAACACTTTGACATTTGTGACGTTCTTATTCCATACGCAATAAGAGGTACAATCGCAATAGGAGTTTTAAGTGTGATTTGCTCTTAGCCGCACTAAATAATAAAACATAGATTATTATGTACTTTAGATAAAAGAGACAAACAGAATTTGACTCATTCGGTTTTTATTATTTCTTTACATGTTGAAGGAAAACTTTTTGGACTGGTTTTTAATGATTCGATTACTGGAAACATCTGTACTAATAATATATACAAGTGCTTGTCACATATGTACAAATACATAAAGCGGAAGAGTTTGTTTGTTTAAATGCGCAAAGCTCCAGTCTACTAACTACCGTCGGATTAAAAAAAATCTATTTACATTTCATAGCCTAATTCTTGAGGAAGGCTAAAGACTATTCACGATCATGGCACCTTTAGAAGCCGAGGAAAAAAATAAAGTATGCAAAAGTGGCTCCCACGGGATAACGGGATACACGCAAACAAAGTCGCGGGCAGCAGCTAGTATTGTATAACAGGCTTTGTCTTGTCTATTTGGCTTGTCCTGCTAACATATAGGTACTTGTCTATCAATCACTAACTTCCCGGTTTCCAGCAGTTATATACTAACCGAGTGTGGACTGTGAAGAATAAAGTAAAGAAAAACATGTATCTACTATTTACTTATACATATTATTCTTCGAATAAATAAAAACCTTTCACAGAAACAGTTATTACTAGAAAATAATGTAACTCAACAAAATAAAGTATAGTCTCCAATTGCAAATGAGACGTTTATCTTTGCTAATAACATACAATTTAGACCTGAAAAAATCCATTTGATATGAACCGCTCGTACAATGGATGCACTCCGATGCAGTTAACGGCATTTTATCTTTTTATACAATTACTACTTGGTGTAGTTTATTGCAGCGGTGGCATTAACGTCGGCCAAGTCAAGGTTACCATCAACCAGATTGTTTTGTAATCTAAGACTACAGGTTACTCGTGAATATTCTTCATGTTTTACACCTGTTAATAAATACTTACTTTTTTTTAACAAAAACTGTTTACATAAATTAGTTATTACATCTAACAATCAATACTGTTATTATAGAAAACGTTATTGATCGTTTTGTTTGTTACGTTATTTGCAAAAGTTTATGTCTTAATAACCTCCACGTGACCACGTTACTTACTAACTTACTTGCTTGACTAAATACGTACTCATAGTATTTGTTGTTACATTGACTATCTTAATTTTAATAAATTACGTTAATTTATTGTTTTTTTTACAACACAGTGTATACAACCCACCATTTCTTTAGAGCCAAAGATAACTTGTAAAAGATGTTAAGGCTATGTATGTTTAGTAAACAAGTGAATAATTGAAAAATGAAAATATTCAACTACGAACTTTATGCGGATATCGGATATCGCATATACACCTAGGCAGTCTAGGTATAAAGACGTATCTAACGACACAGCGCACTTCAAAATCGGTCAATGCTGTTAACATAGAGGACTGATATACGCACACTCTAAAACATCACCGCTGCGGTCAGTCAGCTAAAAGATAGGCAAGATACAACTATAATAGACAGCTGGAAGATGGGCTGTTATGTTCTTGTGAGTGAGTGAGACCGGCTAGGGCCTGGAGAGGTATTAGATTACCACCCTACAAGTACTTTAAAAATACATGGTGTGTCGTGGATAACTGTTAGCAGGGGAAATAAGAGGCCAATTACAAATACGAACTGGTAATTACTGCTTATCGCAGCACCACTAACGCGTAAACAATAAAGAAACATACCCGCTAAAAAAGGATGTCGTGCTGAGTCCAATAACTCGTTTACAACTCGATTGTTGATTAGAAATCACATACACTTCATTGAACCAATTGTTCGATTGGAGTTAAGTTGCCGGCATTTTCGCGTTCACAGAGCGCGAGACGAGCGCGCGTAGTCGCGACGAATGCACATGTGAAATCAGCTGTAGCTTCGGCCTCGGCGGCTAACGGGACATACCCCCCCACCCCCCATTTCCAGACCTGCCGCATGATAGCAGTTAGATAAGATTATCATACACGCCTTGTTTGTTTACGGATAAAGTTGCGAGTCACCATACCGCATGTTCTTAATATGGAAATAAACAAAATAGACGCCGTCTCATATCGTTCCTGCAAACTTTTGATTCCAACATTTCGAGTATCGATGTAAGATGCGTGACTTTGTTGCGAAACTGTACCACATTGGTACGAGAAAAGAAAGGTTCATTCACATCTATAAGATATCTATTATGTTATTATATACGCATAGACACACGGCATTATACAGCACGCAATCATCCTTGCCTTAGTGTGGTTTGAATAGTTTAAAATATTTTCTGCTATCTTTGTATTTGTTACCAGAGTAAAGAGAGAGATTGACATAGTTAAAAAAGTCTGTCGACTACTTACCTACTACTACTAGAAGGCAAAGCAGTAGCTTTTTAGCCTGATGAAAATGCCTGATATGTTGGTCAAAATGAACAGATAATTAATGACTGAAGAATTGATTTCAAACAGAAACAAACATCGCAGTAAACACTGCTCGTAAATGCAGTCTGTCAAATTAAAAGAGAAATGTTATCAGATGCGACATGCATATATTTATATTATGGTTAAAAGTCGTCAGTGAAGTCACGATTATCGACTTTCTTTTCATAAGCATTAATACATAAATAAACATATTTTATAGACTGTTAGCTTGGTTGTTAATAAATTAAACTTTCGTATAGAAGGCTGTCCTGTGGTGGATCTCTTTGTTGTAGGTATCGTACCTCGGGTGACAAGCAAGCATCGACCACACAAGCAACCAATCACAAGGCTCATCCGATGAAATAAAATAATACCATTACGATTATTACAGTGTGTAGAACAAGTATTACAAGATTACATAGGTACATATTACCATTTTAAATTTACGTTTCTTACATACCTACCGACTAAAATTTAATTAGAATTATTATTTGAAAGTTATTGCTGACAAAAGTACACATCCACAAAAAAAAAATATTCGCACAAACTCTGTTTAGCAGAAAAAAAATCATTAATAATTTAATAAAATTATATGGAACGATAACTTTTAGAACTAGAAATCAGTTATAATTATTAATCCAACACTTCTAGTCTAATAAGATATAAATTTATTCTTCGTTAATATTGCCTATTTCAACATTGTAACGGTTAAATTGCAATATATTATTACTACTTCCCCTTAATTACTACTTCCCCTTTTTAGAAAAAAAATATTGTTCCTTTTTCTATTTCAATGAAAAGCAACATAAATAAACAAATTTTAAATAACTAAAATACATAGAAAGTCTCTTTAGATTAGACTTTAGAAGATAGGACACATCGAAGCAGTCCGACTGTGGAGTATCTTTAGTATCTTCGCCTCACACAACGCCGCAGCCAAAAAATAACTTCTTAGAAAGTTGTTGTGTTCCTGCAAAGGAGTAACATCTATATATATATATAGAATGTTTGTCTGCATGCCTTTTTGGACTCATAAACGGCTGGGCTAATTTCGATGAAATTTTCAGGGAATCTTCGGATTAATCCGCTATCCTGATCCTGATCCTGATCCAAACTACCAAACTTCACAGGATCACCCGCTGGTGATCCTGTGAAGTCTTGTAGTGTACACTACAAGATGCAGGAGTATACAAATTAGACTGCGAATGTGGTTTATCATACATAGGGCAAACAAAGAGAAGCGTAGGTACTCGTGTGAAAGAACACATTGCTGACATGAAGAATAGGCGCGATAAAAACTCTGCAGTATGTGAACATACACTGGACCAACCAAACCATTACATCCGGTTCGATAAACCACAAATCCTCGCCAAGGAGAATCGCTACATGCCGAGAATGTTGCGCGAGGCTATTGAAATAAGAAAACACCCCAATTTCAATAGAGAAGATGGTTGGCAAGTACCACCTGCTTGGGATCCAGTCCTAAAAATAATCAAGTCACAAATCCAAAGATCTACTAAAAATGTTCGGACACTGTGAGCGATTTTTGTGTGAATCGGAACATATATAATTAATCCATCCATGTCGGTAGATGTAATAATTGAATAACTAATGTAAGACAAATACCACCTTAGTCTTTCCTGCGACCACGGACGCTGCAAAGCGTTCGAAACGTCAGGTTTCAACAAAATAAATAAAACACGCGATACTTCCGTTAAAAATAGTTTAATTTCAATGTGTAACAATCGCGAAAACCTAAGACAATTACACATTCAATAACACACATATATATATATATATATATTTATTAGAAATTTTCCTTATGCCATTTAAATAAAATATATATTATTCATGTTTGCTTACCAGCAAATATTAAGGCTCCATAATATTAAGTTTTAATATCATAATAAAAAGTTAAATGTTATCTGAAAAAAGGTAATATTTCATGAAAAAAATATTACCTTTTTTCATTTTTTAACAATGTCAGGAGGCATACGGCCCACCTGATGTAAAGCGGTTACCGTAGCCGTTGAATGCTTGCGGCACATTAAGTATCACTCGTGCGATGCCACCTCTGCCGCTAACACAGGAGCTTACAACAACCCTCCAGGGAGTAGTTATTTGGCTGCGGTTTTCTTTAGGGTGTAGGTACTTCCTCAGATGGGCCTTTGGACTTTGATGCGCCTTCAATGTAACGTTAGTGTCGAAGTAGCGTTAGTAACTAACGTCAGCGTTACATCAACTTCTAAGAATCCTTTTCCTCCCAAGAAACTTTTACTAATACAAATGAATTCATCGTTTAATTCATATTTCTTTACCGACGAATATTAAACCTACGTAATATTAAATTTGTGTAAATTGTGAAATAACGTTCTTGATGTTTACAATAGAATGTTGTATACAAAATTTTATGAAGAGTGGATCATTCATCTGTTTCCGTAACAATGGACAGACACAGGCAAGCTTTTTTATTGGTTATTTTAGACTGTATTAACACCTTTGAACGTGTTCCCAAAATGTCAAAAAATAATCAATACGTGGAACTCATTGTTTCATCTATTTAATCGAACTCGTAAACAAACAACGTCGATAGTAGTTTGCTGTTGAAAGGGTTATCATATTGGCAAGCTCGGTGGCGCAGTGGTTAGCCACTACTTTAACACCTACGCACGAGCGTTCGATTCCCACACAAGACAAACATTCTGTGCATGAACCTGTCTTGGCCTGCTTATTTTAAAAAGAGGTAGGGCGAATCAAAGCACCCAAATACGGGATGTACCTTTTTTTATTCTACGTCGGAAGGCATACAAGCAAAGTATGTCTACTGTTGCATAAAAAAAATCACTAATTTCGTATTTGAAGTGCCTGTTAAGTACGAGTATCTAGTCAGTCTCGGCCGCTGTCGTTATTTCATTGTCTATGGACAAATCAGTCGCCTTCGGATGGTCTACTAGTATGGGGCAGCGATGGAGCACATATCTCATTCTTGAAATTAATATGAGTTGAAGATAAATGATGGATAATATTTCTAAGTGTTGTAACACGAGAGGAGTTTTTGTCTTTTAATGGTACGCAACACTGATTTATATGCTAGACGTTACGTGTGCGAACAAACACCGAGGTTACTTTTTCTCACACTCAAGCGGCTTGTCAATACAAACAACAATATGTAATACTAGCGGCTCGCCCCGGCTTCGCACGGGTAGTAGTAGAGTATATTATGCCTATTAACGTATTTAGTT
Source organism: Pyralis farinalis (assembly GCA_947507595.1). Lineage (NCBI taxonomy): Eukaryota > Metazoa > Arthropoda > Insecta > Lepidoptera > Pyralidae > Pyralis > Pyralis farinalis. Next base: position 18,882,904 of record OX382259.1, on the reverse strand, counting down.
GATAAGGATTAATACTGTATATCCGTACAATATCCGTTGAAAGCTCCCAGGCGGCTTGACTGTTTCCGAAATTTTCAATATTTCAACCGATTTACACAAAACTTTAACAAAGTATACACCTCCTCAAGAATCACTCTGTCTATTGGTGAAAACAGCATGAAAATCCTTTCAGTAGTTTTTGAGTTTATCGCGACAGACAGACAGACAACGTGGGGCTTTATTACTAACGTGTATACTCAATTTAATATTATTACATTGCAAACAAATTTCTTTTTTTAGAAATAGTAATTTCTTCATTTTTAATTTCCCTTTTCAATTCTAACAACGATAACTCTATGTCACATTTAAAAACGGATTGTGCTAGTTGTTAAAATGACAGAAAGAGTTATTATGGGGAAGAGGCAGGGCCGTCTCAGCTCAGGTCTTCAGCTCCCCAATTCGACTTGAAAACCAATTGTTTATTATATGCGCATTATGTAAAAGAAGAAACCAAAACGCCTTTCAGCAAAAGGAGAATATTACATTCAGTTGAAACTCTAACTGTTCAATATCGTACAGGGAGGCGTGTTCTATTAGGGAGAATTCCTGGGGTGACGCAGTTCTAGGTCGCTTGTCCTCCATTAACGATCTTGTTGCTGAGGGGGCAGTAATCATTACCGAAAATATGAGTTAAACGTATATTATTTTGCATCTTTTTACCTTTTGTCCCCGTTTTGATGAAGTTCGTTAATTGTAAGTCGATGGATAAATAGAGTAGGTACTGAACTTTTTTTTTATACAACGTCGGGGGGCTTTCAAACTTGCGGTCCACTTGAAGCGGTTATCGTAGCCTCTGAACGCTTGTAATACATTAGGTACTCTCTTATGTAATCATTCGCGCGTTGCCACCTCTGCTGCTAACAACAGCAACTCCTTAAGAGGTTACTGGTGACCTCACTCACACACAGGAATGAATAAACCTCCAGGTAGTTGTTATTTGGCCGCAGTTACAACTGTTTTATGACTTGTTCTATTTATTTGTAGACCTATCTATCAACACGAAAGGGGGTAATTCCATTTATTTATACAAATATTTTTATAAATAAATGGAATATAAATTTTATAAATAATAAAAAATAATAATAAAATACAAAATTTCAGTTGATCAACAATTTACCTGTGGGATCGACTATGACGAAAGCGCGTAAATTTAACTGCAGAGACCGCAATGAACCCAGGGCGTCTGATTCAAAGCTAATCAGATTTTACTTAGGTTAGGCCACACAACCTTCGAAATATAATTTCTTGGACGTGTGGGTTTCATCACGATGTTTTCCTTCACCGCCGAGCAAGTGAAAAATATGTACATAAATCTGAAAACACGAATTCAATGCTACGTGCCTCCACCAGGATTCAAACCGGGGACCTGGTGGCCAACAGGCGGTTCCAGCGGTTTCACTGGGCTATCACTGCTCTTTGCTAAATATCAGATATCCAGCATTAACGTTTGACCCCAAGGACCATTTGAAGGATCGCAGTTTGTCTGTCTGTGCAGAAGAACGCATTGGTAAGGCTGGTCCCGTTTTTGCAGTTTGCTGCGGTACACTAAAATATGTTTAAACGTAACATCACGTATATTATTTACATGTTGCACATGATTGCACATTGTACGAGCACATTTCGCTTGTCATGCGAAACTACAGAATTATGGATACGGAAGCAAAATTACTTTAAACTGGTCTTGCAATTTTGACTTTTAAATGGGAACATTTTAATCCATTAAAAATGTATGTGATATAGTTCAGGCGCCGGTTTGTAATAAGGACCTCGTCATAGTAAGATCCTAAGTTAAGATACTACGATGTGGGCAATGGCGCCGACTCAGAAAAGTTGCTAATTTCAAAAAAAATGTGAGAGAAGTGTAAATTTCCAAAAATGCATTAAAGATAATCGAAGAAGGTTAATTTATTATTAACACAACAATATTTCCATAACATTTTAAGTACAGGTATATGCATTTTTAACATTTCATTTGGAGTGTGTATTAAGATGTTCAAAAGCTGTAATATCTTCATTCACATTCCAATGTCGATATAGTAAGAAAAATTTCGTAAAGTCGACAATAATTATGCTAACTGGAATTGTTCTTCCACAGTAATATCAAAATGAGCAGCGTGGTGCTATTGGAGTAATTAAGAATTTTTTTTCCGAAACATCGGAATTGATCTAAAGAGTAACTAACTCTACAACTTTACTGCTCCTAATATGGTAAAAAGTATAAGCATAAAGAATTCATCGTAGTTATCAGAGTAGTTCCATTTAGAGTAAATTAAAAAGACGAAGAAGCAAGAATAAAATGCTTGTTGCAGAATTCTCAATTAATAATTATGTATATTATCCAATGATTTACAATTTTACATGAGTACAGAACATCGGTCAAAATGGAAACTGAAACTATAATGTGACTATTAAAAATAGACTAGGAAAAATATCTAATTTTATGTTATTTCAGGAAATCAAATTGTCAATTCTAGACAAGGCTACATTTTTTTTTTATACTACGTCGGGAGGCATACAAGCATGCGGCCCGCCTGATGTAAAGTGGGTACCGTAGCCTATTAACGCTTGCGATATATTAATTATCACTCGCGCGATGCCTCCTCTTCTGCTTACACAGCAACTCTTTAGGAGCACTCACACGCAGGAACACAACAACCCTCCAGGGAGTTGTTATTTGGCTGCGGTTTTCTGTGAGGTGGAGGTACTTCCCCAGGCGGGCTGCTTTGATGCGCTCTACCTCTCTTAAAACATCCAGACCTAGAGAGAAGAAGTCCGGCCCCTTTTGAAGGGCTGGCCAGTCGCAGTAGTGTCCTGTTGCTGACAGATCACACCACCACCACCACCACACCAACGCGGCCGATGGTACTTCGCGGGGTCGTTTAGTGGGTATACCGTCGGGCACCCGACGGGGAGTCCCACACTACCACCGGAGGCCACCCAGGCACCGGTGGTGTGCGTAACGCATTTTTCCCCGCTTCACAAAAAAATAAAAAGGTGGTACTTGCCAACCATCTTCTCTATTGAAATAAGGAAACACCCCAATTTCAATAGAGAAGATGGTTGGCAAGTACCACCTGCTTGGGATCCAGTCCTAAAAATAATCAAGTCACAAACCCAGAGATCTGCTAAAAAACGTTCGGACACCGTGAGCGATTTTTGTGTGAATCGGAACATATATAATTAATGCATCCATGTCGGTAGATGTAACAATTGAATAACCAATGTAAGACAAATGTCACCTTTGTCTTCCTGCGACCACACCAGCGTTCGAAACGTCAGGTTCAACAAAATAAATAAAATACAAATAGACATGTTCACGTTCAAATGTTTGCCTTGTATGTGAATCTAACCCACGAACGTTGGTGTCAAAAACGCGTTATTCACGACTGAGCCACCGAGCTCGTAATTTCAATATTTTTTCTAAAGATTAATAGTAATCTTAGTTTTTGAACGCACCGATACAATTTACGACGACACTGTTTGACGGAAGTACGTTTCATTTCATAAATTCAATATTCCTACAAACATGAAGATATTTTCTATGTAATTCTTATTACACCTTTCACGATTATGAATAATGAAGAAGTTGTACATTATCGTATACAATAAATCAGTTTAGTGAACTATTTTTATATCCATTTTTCTATTGGTAATTGAATATGTTAACAAAATGTCTATAAGGAGCGGAATGACATAATTTTATTGATATGTTTATCATTTCTTTTTTATGCTAGTTTTCTAGGTTTTCATATTGCATTATTGAATAACTGTATATACTTGCCTAATGAAAGGCGGTTACCGCAAGTCGCAGACTGCGAGCTCTTGCAACGGTAGATTTCATATGAGCGTTGTCTTACCATTTCTCGCTACCAGCGCAGTGCTTCCTCAGGATATCTGTCCGATAACCTTACTATTATACGACACAAAATTACACATTGTATTATTTTTTGACTATGGTAACAGAAAAGTTACTTGGAAAACGTGGATTTGAACAAATCTCATCTTTATAATGTCTCTTTGAATGTCTGTTATTCCTTACTAATGTCATGTGAATGCATTTTAGGTAAATAGGAAGGTAAAAATGTATTTAAAGTTATTTCCTAGTGATACTTGAACATTTATGGAATTAAAACAAATGGAAAAATCAATATCCGCTAACTCCGAATTATTTCTAACCTCAAAAATTTCATGTAGGTAATAAATAATTTATGTGGCTTTAAAAAAATAATGCAAGTAAGCAGTAGTTATCAGTCACAATATTTGAACTCTCATTCATCCTAAATTATTTGTAGATGCGATCAGTTCAAGTAAACTCCAATCTAATATGGCAGTTGCTCGATGTTCTTTATAATCAACTATTAACTTACATTTTCGATACCCAAATAGCGGAGCTGCATCTGAAGGGTTGCGTTTACCACTAAGCTAGATGGTTGGGGATGAGACTTTGAAGCCATCGAAACTATTCCATTAATTGAAATACAGAAATGTCTTTCTGTAAGTCTGTAAGTAACACATATTTTGTGATAGAATAGTCACACGGTAAAGCTTGCGAAACAGGAAGTAACCCTCGCGTGTTGCTAACCTATCCGCTAACTTCACACTGGCAGGAGTTTACTAGTCACCATACTCACTCACTGAAACAAAACGCTATAAAAATATTATTTGACTGCGGTCTTCTGTAAAGTAGAACTTCCATGTCGAACTGCCTGTTAAAAATATTCAGTCTCTTCTTTGACAGAACAAAGTTTGCTAGTTGGTAACACACGAAGAAAGGACGTTGGCTCTAAATGTCAGTGAGCCGCTTATACCCTTAAAAATGGCAATAAACTACTGCCATGACAATAAACGAAAGTACCAAACCACTTTCAAGTAACCGCATCGAATGCTCGTGATCCAAATGACACTTTGGGACACGCGCGGCTTCATGCTCTAGTACCGACTGTGTCCCTTTAGGGTACCGCTGGAAACATAATTAACATGCATAATTATCTATGAAAGTATTATTTTCCAACTTACAAAGATTACACATAATAATCGTCGCTGGTTGCGATGCTTTCTTGTCGTGGTTCTTTAGAAACAAATAATTGTTTTCTATCTTTAAAATGTTTTACAAATTATAACGAACTCGGTGGCGAAGTCGTTACTAACTAACGTTCGTGGATTCGATTACCACACAAGACTAGTGATGTGCCTAGACGGCTATTTTTGGTGTTCGAATATTTTGATTTACGTTAGAAAAAGAATCGAATTAGGACTCAAGTTGGAAGACTTGTCTATTCGAATACAAGCGCGAGTATTCGAATACTACAGAGGACTCAAGTACTTCCTGAACCGAACTTTGTAAGTTGTTTTTGACACCAAAACCTAATTTTTCATCACAAATCATGTATGAACGATAGGAAAGAATGTAAATAATAAAATGATTAATCAGTCATTTAATCATATAATCAGTATTTTGGTAATTGTGGCACAGTATAGTACGATATTTCAGCTTAGCAATTAATTAACTTAATATTTTTAATCATATATATATATATATATACCAAAGATGTCTTATCTTTATATAAATTAGGAATAGGAAACACGATTTACTTACTCGCTTTGATAATGTTACTAAAGTTATTAAAACTTTTTTTTAAAAACGCTTTGAAATTTAAAAACTAAGCTTTAATACACGTAGGTATAATAGGCATTTAAAATTCGACTGTACGCATGAAGCTAGAACGTTGCGATTGAATAATCGACTTAGGATTCGAATACCGTAAGTACTCGGAACCTCTATTCGAGTATTGTGGATTCGAATTCAGTATTTTATATGTATGTATGTATGTATATCTTCACGCCAGGTCACTTGCGGGGTAGGCAGAGAGAACCGAGCGACATAAAACGCGGTCCTTACACACTTCACTCGCTTCTTTCACATTCATAGCTCATTTCATGTACGCTCGTCGGCTCCTAAGGCTCCTGACATCACCTTCTTATAAAACACGACCAATTTGGTCATGGTAGGTTAGTCTCTTCCTCGGCTCCTATATCATTCCATTTTTTCGCATTATATATCTGTTTCGTCATTCTTTCATCTTGCAATCTTTCTACATCTCCGAACCAATGGAGCATGCCCTTTCTATCTTAACACTACATTCTCTTTCAGACCAACTCTCTTTCGTACGTCATCATTTCGAACGCGGTCAGCAAGCGTTATGCCACAATTTTTTCGCAGTGCTCGCATCTCGACCGCATTTATTCTACTTTCATGCTCTTTCTGCCATACCCAGGTCTCAATTCCATAAGTTAGCGTTAAGATTAGCACCGCGTTGTGTACACCGAGCTGTGCCTTCTGGCTTATATTTCGACTGCCTAGCCGTTTACCCAACGCACCATTCACGCGGTGTACCTTCCATTGCTGCTAAAAGCGCTTCCAAGATATACAAACTCATTCACTTGCTCGAACACTACATCATCAACCTTAATCCTAGTGTTCGTTCTGGTTGTCTCTCTTTCAAATACCATTATCTTGGTTTTCTTCGCATTCAATTGTAAGCCTTTCTTCATACAATCGTATTTCCTTGTTATGACTAGTGTTTGCAGTTCGGATGGTGATTCTGCTACCGCGCCATCTGCATAAAGCAGGTAGTTAACCACTGAGTCACCCATTCGCATTTCCTCATTCATATTTCTCATTCTCTGAATACAACTGTCTAGATACAGGATGAATAGCCGTGCCGACAGCACGCATCCCTGTCTGACACCAATATTGATATCAAACCAGAGTGATAAGCTGCCGTTCACTCGCACACATGCTGTGAAATTCTAATAGGTGGATTGCACAGCACGGAGCAGGTCACCGTCAATGCCATATCTGGGCAAGATGTTCCCGAGATTCTTTCGCACAACCCTATCTAATGCTTTCTCAAGGTCCTCAAAACCGCAGAAAACCTTCTGGTCCATAGCCAGATGCTTTTCCACGATGTTGAGGAGTGAAAAAACCGTATTACCTGGCAGGCCTGGCTGCTCCTGTCGTCTCTGCGACACGTGTTTCGCCTCTCCACAAGGCATCCTCAGGCGCTGTATTCGTCGTATTTGTGGAGAGGCGAAACACGTGTCGCAGAGGCAACGGTGGAGAGAGAATGCACCACCGTTGCTGTTTTGTTATAAATACGTTACTTTCCAAAATGAATTATTTTTATCAGATATGTATTCCTTTAAATAATAACTATCTTTCTTAGTATGTTCATCACAATTTCTTTTGTTATACCACTATAGATATGGAAAAGGTATAAAGGTAAATGTAGGTTCTAAGCCTACTTTATGGGAATGTGATTGTAAAGACAATTAAATACTATTAACAAACATCGAGAATCAGATGGCGCCACCGCGTCATTGGCACGTAAGTGTAGCGCGGCGAGCGCATCTGTAGATGCAACGTATTCCGTGATTTTACTTTTTCGGCGGTGTTACGGTGTGGTGGATGTAACCTTTATAGATATTTAATATTGCCGTTTTCACTTAAGAAAGTTTGTAATAGCTGACACTACAACTCATCGCAACCCAACCATTGCAGCAGCCATAGAGTAGGCACTCTTCTATCGCATCATAGCACCAGGGCGATAAGCTGCCGTCTACGTAACATATGTAGGTAAGTTACCAACCAAGAGCCTGATCCAGACTAGTTGTAATCCCATTGCCGCCGATAGAGACGTGAAGGTTTGGTGTGACGATCGGCACACCTTGGCCTGTTCGGTCAGGCCGGAGGTGAGTGGTGGGAAATAAAAACTGGTTATGAGATGCCAAATCGACATACCTAAAAGAGTATGTAGCGGTTTGCTGGTACGTTGGGGTGCATATAAGCAAACGACCCACCTGATGTAAAGTACTTAAGCCTATGTACGCTTGCAATACATTAAGTAACACCACCCTTTATGATCCAACACCTTTATGATTGTTAGTGTCCCAGAGGCCATTGCGAAGAAGCTGCACGCCAATGGAAGCTGACTGGCCTGTGGCCTAGCATACATGTAAGTTAATTTCCACGATGGATCGAGAGGAAGTATGGCGTGGTATCAGGTTTACCACTCATTAAATTACCATAAGGTGGCTACTAAGACAGTCAAATTACTGGCACAGAAGAAGAAAATTCTTTGGCACAATTATTGTGATACATTGTTTCCTAACTCACACCCCTCTACTGTTTACAGAAATGTAAAAAAATTGCTGTTGTACAAACATGGCAGCGGCGGAATGCATCTACTATCGGCAGTGGGTGGGTGCCGGCCGGCAGTAGTTCACATGAACTAATAGGGAGCGGAAGCACACATAGTGGTTTAGATCAAATTGCCTGTAAATTTGACTTTCGCAACATAACGCCTGAATCTATTAACTATTGAAAGATATATTATATTTTTCAAGTTAATTTAGAATTAAGATATCCAGTGGCTTATAATGTCAATAGTCTTAACAGGTTACATTATAAACAAAAAACTAAAACTAATTTTATTGATTTGATTGCTCAGGGAGACAAAAGGAAAGCAAAACTTAAAACTTGTACATCAAAATATTTAACACTTTCCTGGCTGTGAAAACATATTACAATTGTTTTTGGAAAACTACTACATTGATATTTTACGTTTGACAGAGCAATGGTTAAAAAGGAGTGAAATGTTATTTTGCATTAATAATTATAAAATAGTCAGTTGCTTTAATAGGGAGTCTGCAATAAGAGGAAGAGTCTATGATTGTGCTAAAAAATTACCAGAAGGCCAAAGAGCGTTTAGATATTGTTAGGCTCTCTATCGAGTGCATGTGCTGAATTAGAGAATTATGTAATTATTTGCGTATATAGACCTCCTAGTGGCGATTATTTGCAATTTGAGCAAGCAATGGAGGATGGCTGCCCATACGTCAGCGTCGAAATCTGAGGGTACTTTGTACTCTCTCTACTCTATTCTTACCAGTCCTCATTCTCCAGAATACTTGAAATGCAAGTTTCAGTATCTCTGTGACTCTCATAGTCATAACCTCCCATTGCGTTCTAATAATTCTCTATTACTCTCTTTCCCACTTCCTTTTTTCCAACTCCTTCACATGCCAGTCTATAAAACTACTGCGGTCAATTGGTCTTCATCAAAAATCAAGTACGTCAATATCTGTTTGAAAGCTTGACAAAGCAATAAGTAAGTGAATCATCATTGTGTGTACGTGTCTATTTATTTAAATATATGTTGTAATATTAAGGTCTATTATGTATGTATCTATTGTATTATGTGTACGTACGTATAATATTGTGTTATTATTATATATACATTGTAAGTATGTATATATATTTTAATATTTATTATTTTATGTAATAATAAAGCCGCGATCGTGATTCTCTGCACTCCCAAAGGTCGACTGGTAGTGCAATTAGCATTAAGTCCGCCTATTGTACCTAAAATGATATCGTCAATAAAGTATATAAATAAATAAATTATTGTACCAATATGCTTATATAACTCCATTGTAATATCTAATTGACAATTTTAAAAGAGACGTAAATTGGCAAATTTCTTTTGGCATTTCTTCTTCGTTAGTGGTCATTTCCGAAATCCCAGCAGATTAAAAAAAAGAAAAATAGTAACATAAGAGAATTGAATAAAATACAACAAGATTATATTTCAAAAATGTAACACGTGTCGAAGTGCCCGTGAGGGCTCAATGGCAAATGCTTACTGTTGAAATATTCTCCTATTGGTGAGTAGGCTGGAATCGCTGAGATATTTAGGGGCTAAAACACAACGTTTTGTAATGGAATAACCTCTTTTAAGCGATCTACGGAACCCTATATTTCATGAACAATACACAAAATTCTCTAGCAGTAAGGTCGCGACCACGGATATCATCTAACCTTGATCTTTACAAGCCGTGGACACTATGCAATTTGGCCTCAGTCCGTGCTTTTATGCGCCGACTAACGTCAGCTCAAGTACTCGTTGTATTGAATCTTTGTGATTTTTTTCCCATGCTATACCGATTTTATTATGGCGTTTTTGTGTTATTGTCACGATTCTGACAAATATGTACAGTAGCTATGAGTAGTTATCATAACTGATGAATTAAATGGTATTTTTTGGGTAGCATTGTCAGTTTGGACGACTTATTTCAGCGAATGTATATATCATACTAATAATACTAAATACTAGTTGACCTGACAGACATTGTTCAGCCCAACAATAAAAAACCTAGAACCTGATTCTAGTGCCACCTACCGAGTCCTACTGTTATAACAAATTCTGTGGATGGTTGTGCGTTCCTGCGTGTGAGTGAGGTCCCCAGTAAGCTCTGGAAGTTGCTGTGTTAACAACACAGGTGACATCGTGAGAGTGATAATTAACGTATTACCAGAGTTCAAAGGCTACGGTAACCACTTTACATCAGGTAGACCGTATGTTGTATATTTAAAAAGAAAGAAACTACGTTTAGATATAAACATTATATATGTATAAGTTACGGTACATCGAGCTTGATAGTCACAAAACTTGTACAAAAGGAAACCTCGACTGTTTCTTTAGTGAATCACGAGTTTATCAATAATACTTGGAAAAAAATGATTGTATATTTACCTTTAAAATTTGAAGTCAAGGTCGACTTTTATGGAATAAATATGATTTATGAATAATTAGCTGCATCCCGCGGCTTCGCGCACGATTATTTCGTTAAATTGTTTAAGCATGTATTATTATTTTAAATACTAATTTATTGCCAAGGTTCATGTAAATTTATTGAAATTTGGAGTTAATCCAAAAATATTTATTATTCAACAAAAGATAACATTCTTTATAAATGTATAAGAGCAAAAAATGATAATATTTAGTCCAAGTAGAAGTAAAATATCAAGAAAATTTACAATTTAAAGAATACCTAAAAAGAATTATTGAATCCCGGATCCATCTTCAAATCCGAGAAGTTTGGATATGGTGTTCCATTTGTGGCGAGTACCACGGATACACATGCTGGTAGCTCTTATGGTGGAAATGCAGATACGAGTTCGTAACCAACCTGTCACAACGCTATAATGTCGGTGCCACCGGTCATCTAAAGTTTCTGCAAGGTTTTTCATGAAAGATGTCATTTGGGGAGCAAAGACTCCATCAACAGAAATTACGAGTGGAGTGAATGTGGCATGTCGAGTCTCACACAGATCTAAGTATTTGACGAGCTCGGTGGCGCAGTGGTGAAACGCGCTGTTACGCTACTTTGACACTAACGCTCGTGGGTTCGATTCCCACACAGTACAAACATTTGTGTGCATGAACATGTCTGTTTGTATTGGTCTGGGTATTTTCTATGTATAATAAATATGTATTTACTACTTTGGGGCTAGGTGGCGCTGTGTAATTTGTGCAAAGATATTGTTAATGACGTTAATGTAGTACAGGCACAGAACTCTGAAAGTTGTAATAGTTTATTTCGTTTATAACTATATAAATATACTACACCAGAATATAGATGGCCTTGTTAACAAATCAGACATGCTAATAGTATCTCTTGACGAACTAGCTAGAAATTGCAAACCAGTTGATGTTCTATGCATCACAGAACATAATATGTTGGAGACTGACGTTCTCAATCTGAATATACAAAATTACAAATTGGTTTCATGTTCTCATAGAAATAATAGACATGGAGGTACCTGCATATTAATAAAAACTGTCGTGAATACAGATCTCTAGCTAATATTTACCAGTTGACTATACCAAACTTAATTGAGTGCTCAGCAATTGAGTTATCAAAACATAAAATTTGCATAATTTGTATATATTGTAGTCCAAAAAAAAATTCTAAGTCCTTTGAAACATTTTTCTGCCAACTAGATAAAGTATTAACCAAATTTCTTCTAAAACAACAAAAAGTTGTTTTATGCGGAGATTTTAACATGCGCAAGAGTGAAGTGTTAGAGTTTGGTATTTCGGATCATACTGCAGTATTTGAAGTGTCCTGTAGAAACAAGCTGTTTGCTGAAATATTGGTTTATAAAAAGACGGGATTACTCAATAGAAAACAGAACTAAATTTATTAAATACCTAAAACAGCTTAGTTTTAGTGATGTATACGAGACAAATGATCCTAATGAAGCATTCAACCGCTTTCATGACTTGTTTAGACTAATTTATAATTTATGTTTTCCCATTACAAAACGTAAGATAAACTGTTACAAAAAACCCAAGTGGATAAGTCGAGGTATTAGACGATGCAGTAAAGTTAAGCGAGAACTATTGTGGCAATATCGGACTTGTCCTGGTGAAAGCAATAAATTTAAATATAAGACATATGCGAAACGATATAAATTAATACTAAAATTAACACAAAAATCGCGGAATGATTATTACATCAAAAACAGCACAAATAAGACTAGGGCAACGTGGAATATAATAAATAAGACAAGACATAAGCAACCAAGATAAAATATTAAAGAAATAATTGTAAATGGGTAAAACATTGACAACCCTATAGAAATAGCCAACACTTTTAATAATTATTTCATTGATGAAGTCAAACCGAACAATATTAATTATAGTAATAGACATAAAACAAAACAATTTAAATTCAATTTTTATATCTCCATCTATCCCACATGACATATACAAAATGATCCGTTCTCTAAATAATACTTCTAGCGCCGGCTATGACGACATAATTACGATGGTCATAAAGGATGTTGTTGTAGTGATATCGCCTATCTTAAGCTATATACTCAATTTATGTATTGAAACGGGAGAATTTCCAGAAAAGCTTAAAATATTTATTATAAAACCAGTATTTAAGAAGGAAAGTAGGGAAATTATTAGTAACTATAGACCAATAGCATTGATTTCGTTATTTGCTAAAATATTCGAAAAAGAAATTTATAATTAACTCTACTCTTTCTTTGAATCAAACAAAATTCTAGTTAAGCAATAATACGGTTTTAGGAAAAACATGTCAATATATAATTTCTTGCTCAAAGTATATACTAGTATTGATCGCCGGTATCCTGCTGTGGCAATGTTTATGGACATGACCAAAGCCTTCGACCATGTTGATCATACCATTCTGTTAAACAAGTTATACGCATATGGAGTAAGAGGTAATGCACATAGACTAATAAAATCATATCTAACAGGGAGACGACAACTAACACAAATTAATAGACTCAATCCGAAAACTAAAAATGACATCATATATCAATCCAATATTAGACTCGTACAATATGGTGTACCACAAGGGAGCGTTTTGGGACCTTTATTGTTTTTAATCTACATAAACGATTTGCCTACAGTAACGGAATATGACATGACGCTATTTGCCGATGACAGCACACTTCTGCTCACTGAAAATAACTATCCTACGCTTCAAACTAATATCAATCATACATTGATTGAAATAATACAATGGTTTAACGAGAATAATTTAAAAATAAATTTAGATAAAACCAAAATTATGAACTTCGGACAAAAACCTATTGACATTAAAAAACTTGACATTAATTATTTAAATAATAAAATTTACCACACGGATAATACAAAATTTCTAGGACTTGAAATCGACAACAAACTTAACTGGAAAATACACATATAAAATCTACGCTTAAAACTAAATTATTTTTCCTATGCCTTGCATAATCTAAGGAAAGCTGTAAATGAATCGGCATTGTTAACTGTCTATCACGGGTACGTTGCATGAATACTCAGATACGGTGTAATATTCTGGGGAAATTCCATAGATAGAATGCTTGCTTTCAGAGGACAAAAGCGTTGCATTAGAGCAATTTGCAACCTACGCAAAATGGATTCATGTAAACCATACTTTGTAAAACTAAAGATTCTAACCATGCCATGCTTATACATTCTAGAAAGTGCTAAGTTAAAAGCTAAAAATACAACCAGGAACTGTTTGAGTTCCACACGCGTGCTCGTCTACTGGATAGATTACGTACGATACCTTCGAGAACGGCTCTCTTAATCTCTCATTACCCGCGGACCGCTTTTCCGCCAAGAAATGTATGGGAAAACGTATAACGGTCTGACAGGTTAAACAAAAGTATATTCTGCATGGCTCCACAAATTTACAACAAGTTACCAAAATCCATACGAAAAGAGCCAATAATGAATGCCTTTAAAAGGAAACTCCATGATCTGTTAGTTCAAAAATCATATTACACTTTGGATGAATATTTGACTGATAAAGCATTGTGAGCTCTTCAAGATATGATTAAATTGACATATATTGACATATTGATTAATTTTGAAAGCGTTGTATTTAAATTAGAATTTGTTTTTAATACCATTTTTTTTCACCTTGGATAATTGGAGGACTGACGGCAGTCGCACTATGTAAAAATCAGTAGATAGATGCACCAAACACTTAGGCTTAGCAAGCGGGCCCGGTCAATCCTAATAGACTATGGAAACGGGTTAGCTTAGCTAGCGGCCCCCGTCAATCCTAATAGACTATGGAAACGGGTTAGTGCTAGGAATAAAAAAGATATGGTTAATTTCAAGGTAATAAACGAAATTTTCATAAAACTCATTTCCTAATTTGTATCGTTGGGAAAGAATTTCCAGAAAAAACTGTGACACAAGTTTCATTATTTTTATCATATTGTTATTAAAATTTTAATAAATCAACCGTGAAAAAGGCTTTCATTCCTTATTTTACAGCGTTAAGGGAACTATTGTAAAAAAAAACTCTTGTTGTGTTTCAAAGGGACCATTGTTCAAATTTCATGTTCGTAACGTTAGTAGTTTCGGCCACACATTAGCACAATCATTCTTTATATAAATAATAATTAGATATTACTACTTAATTAACAATTGAAGATAGTGAAAACTAACGACTTCGAATTATTTATAATTATCGTAAATAATTATTATTCAATAGGATATTGAGCCTTTCCAATTCTTATTAAGGTATCTCGCCGCTTTTACAAGGAAATTCGCCTTAACATTAAAATTTAAGTTAACTTATTTATCTCTTCGATACTTATCTCAGTGAAACCTTGTTAACATTTTCGCTACGTAAACTAAATACTTGACTCAGTCTTTTTTAAATCTCAAAAAAGAAGAAGTAACGTTAAATACATTCAACACGTATTTTTTTAATTCGCTGATACCGATGTGTATCTATTTGAGAAAACCTTTCATGCTCGTACTTTCTATTTGGTGTTGTTATGTTCATGGACACATTCTTTCATAAATAATAATCTCGAGCATTTTTGGCGAATATTAGATGATAAACTAAAATGATATGTTTGTAATGGATAAAGAAACGGCCTAGTGATAAACAGGTCTCCAGTTCGAATCCTGGCATGCACAACTAAATTTGAGTTTTCGTGTTTATGTACATATTTGTGATTATCACTTGCTCAGCGGCGAAGGAAAATCATCGTGAGGAAACCCGTACGTCCAAGAAATAACATTTCGTAAAACTTGTAACTTTACCTAAGAATGATCTGGATTTCCCTGTATGTTGCGAAGGTTCGACGGCAGCCGCTCCATATAATAATCAGTATCTTCGCCAAATCTAAGGTTTAGTTAGCGGATCCCGCCATTTCTAAAGGGTTGGAAAATAGGATAACGTTAAGAAGAAGAAGATTAAGAGACAAGATTACGGTCAGCGTGATGTGAAGCGATTATTATGTAATGCACAAGTATGTTTAAAATTTATATAGTATATCAAACGTTACCACTTAAGCTGCTAACGTAGCAACTCTTCGAAGCTTACTGTTCGCTCACCGAAAGGAGTTGTTATTTGGCAGCAGTGCGTACTCCCGCAGTTGAACTGCTTCCAAAATATTGTTCTCTTCTACCAGATACTTGTTTGCTAATTAGCTGAGCGAAACACATTTAGATTTTTTTTTATCGTCATAAGAGAAAATAAAATTAGGCGTTATTTTGCGAAAGTCAAATTTACATGCAATTTGATCTAACCTGCTTTGTGTGCTTCCGCCACCAATTAGTTCATGCGGCCTAGCGCCGGCCGGCATCCACCCACTACTGTTAGTGCGTGCTACAGAGGTTAGATCAAATTGCATGTAAATTTGACTTTCGCAAAAAATACCTGAATCTATTAAAAATTAGAAACAACATCGGGAGGCATAATTTAGATTCTTTTCATCGTAATAGGAGAAAATAAAATTAGAAGCAACATCGGGAGGCATACAAGCATACGGCCTACCTAATGTAAGTGGTTACTGTAGCCTATGAACGCTTGCAACACATTAAGTATCATTCGCACGATACCAGCTCTGCTACTAACACAGCTACTCCTTAGAAGCTAGTGACCTCACTCACTGCAGGAACACTATAACCCTCCAGGCAGTAGTCATTTTGTTGCGTTTTTCTGTGTGGTGGGGGGTACTTCCCCATACGGGCTGCTTTGATATACCCTACCTCTCTTAAAAACACATAGACCACGATAAACAGACACGTTCATGCACACGAATTGTGCGTGGGAATCGCATCCACGAGCGTTGGTGTCAAAATAGCGTTAGTAACCACTGCGCTACCCAGCTCGTCAATATTCAAGATATTTACAAAATAATAGCCTGCACAAAATTTCATAAAGAATAGATATTGGTTTAGTTAGAATCGTTGACACCAGACCGACACATGGACAGATATTCTTTTAAACCCAGAGTTTTGGACGTTCTTGAATATGTTTCCATGAAAATCTCGAAATAAAAATATCACGACCATAATACCCTCATCTTCGAACTCTCGAAAGTAAAATGATAGAAAAAGTTTGTATAATTATCCAAACATAATGCTTTAAGTATGTAAAAAGTAAACACTGCTGAACATAGGCCTCCCCCTTAACCGCACTACTGGTATTTTTTCATGGTAACACCGTTAAATCGTTTGTAATCTCCAGCCCGCACTCCACGCCATATGGTAAAAAGTATGAAGTGTGAGTCTATTTATATCCCCATATAAATAGATTATCATTACCTCTGGAGCCAAAGCTATCCTCACCTGCACATGGTGCGGCTTATTAACCAACCATTATCAACTAGCAAACGAGGATTAGGTAAAAGAGCTCCCAACTCTGTTTAATACTGGCTTGGAGATGTACTTTCCACCTTCCAGAACATCGCAGTCAAATAAGAACTCCCATAAGGATTGTTATGCTACGATGTGTGTGAGAGTAAGTGTCTCAGCAGTTCAATAGCAGCAGCAGCACTACGATAGTAGTGGCGTGACATCGGCGCTGGTAACGCACTCGTTCATATGCAACGATTAACCGCTTGACGACATAAAACCGTATACTTAATTATTTACCCGACCCCCACGTCCAAGATATCAATGAAATTAGATAAAAAATAAATATTAGGGAAATAAATAGGCTACTTTTCCGACACTAGGCTAACAAAGCTTGCATAAAAAGTTATTTCATAAACTATATTTTACCATAGACGGATTCGGTGTGAAGCTAATTTAAACTATAATAATAAGTATTACAAAAAAAAATTGAATCTAAACAAGGAACCAATTTTATTGTTCCTATTAGTTTGTATCGATAATTGTTTTCGTTTGTTTTTACACAATATTTTTAATTAAATTTATGAGAAATAAAGTTCAAAGCGCTATTATTTAGTGTCTCTAAACCTGCTCGCTAAGTAAAAATGAAACACGTCTTTTTTATAAACTTAGTACGGAGTGCGACCTTCTCTTGCTGAAATCTCAGCTTGGATTCGTCTGGGCATGCTAACGAGTATATTTCTTATAGATTCTTGTGGAATACGTACCCACTTCGCGATAACACATTCTTTAGCTGTCTAATGGTCTGCACTGATCTCACTAGTCCCTTTAGAATGTCCCATACATACAGACTTGATGAAAATCAAAACCAAATATGCTGATTTAGCCAAAGCTGTGAGTTGTAGACGAAAAAAATAACAATTTCCTCTCACGGAGAACATAAAGATTTAATTATGTTAAAATCGATCCAAATATCTACTTTTGTAATAATATAATTAGGGACAATTGCGTTTAGTGTGATTACAAGAATATCTTACAATGAAATTCCATAATTTAAGAGCCATGTAGTAAACGGTTTACCGTTTCGTATCATGTGCCCTTAGTAAAATTATAGACATCTAGTGTTACACGCGGATGATTGAACTAGTAGAATTACAGTTAACTATGAATGCTACTTACTCGTAGAAATTTTCAAAGGGAGAACGAAGCCACGGGCTGTAATTTTCTAGAAATCTCACCAATCTCGAAGCCTATTTTAAAATATAAACGGTATTCATTTGTCTATTCTATTTATCTCTCTAGAAACGACAAGAGTACTTATGATAATAATGTAATATAAAAGATATATCGGAATTGGATTTAAACTTTTCACACACGTCAGAAATACGAAATTGCTTTGATCTAGGTTGTCGTTTGTCTATTTTGACACTATTAATGAGATTACCACGCGTACCTAATTACGGTCGGAATTACTATATATTATTTAAAACTTTGATACTGGAATTCGATTGACATTGGAATTGGCGTCAAGAGTAACCCCACAGATCAAGCGTCACGCGTTGATATTTGGAGAGTTATCCGGAACAGTAGAACTGTTATAATTACATGATGTGATGAGACTGTTGCTTTAGTAAATTTAATACTTAACTAAAAATAGATGTAAATTAAATTTGTCGAAAGTATACTGAATCTGTTCATACTAACCATTACACACCCACGATTAATCAGTATGACAAACTCGACACATTTGAATTAAAAATTCGATTCTTATCAAACGCTTTCTCGTTTCCGTTACACGCTAAAATTTTGCGTAATGATCAGATAATCTTTTTAAACGATGAGTGTTTGTTTTTATAGTTATATGTAGAAATATAATTTAGAAATGCATGGACTGAATAATGAATGCAGTGCCTTCATCCATCCATGGAATGTACGCAATGTAGGTGGCAATGAAATTAAAGTCATGATAATATTTTTAAACAATTTATATGTGTGTATATACCTTTACGCTAGGCCCCTTGCGGGCAAGATAGAGAGAACCGAGCGCCACAAGACGAATAACGTACATACACCACTCGCTTCTTTAACATTCATAGCTCTTTTCATGCACGCTCGCCGATTCATAGGACTCCTGACATCACCTTCTGATAAAATACGACCAGTTTAGTCCTGGTATGTGACCCTTGATCTTCCTCGGCTCCTAAAACATTAAATCAACTTACCAATATGCTCCTACATTTTAACACATCTTATCCAAAAAAAAAGACGACAATAATTATAGTTTTATGTACACAAGTATATTTGTATATTTATTTACTATAATTTCTGAAGGTCTGAACAAAATTATACGCATAACATGTTTTTTATACAACGTTGCTAACCAAACAAGCATACATCTGATGTAAAGTGGTTACATACTATCCTACTAATATTATAAATGCGAAAGTTTGTATGTATGGATGGATGTTTGTTGCTCTTTCACGCTTAAACGGCTGAACGGATTTGAATGAAATTTGGCACGTAGATAGATTATGATCTGGATTAACACAGGCTACGTTACTTGACTCCACGCGGGCGGAGCCGCGGGCAGCAGCTAGTAGCCTATAAATGCATACAATACAGAGAGCGTCGCTCGCCTATTGCCACACAATAGCCGTATTGTTTTAGATTTTCTAATAATTATTATTCATATTTTTTCCTGATTTACTTTAGATGAGCTTAGTAGTCCTGTGGCTAGAGTGTTTTTTTTTATTTAGTGCAACGCCGGGAGGCTTATTTGACATAAAGCGGTTACCGTAGCCTATGAACGCATGATATATTTCAAGTATCGCTTGCGCGATGTTACCCCTGCCGCTAACAAAGCAAGTCCTAGCTTACTAGCTTTAACACCACGCTATCGGGTTCGATTTCCGTACAAATCGAACATTTTTGTGCATGAAAGTGACTGATCGTCGTCGAGATCTGCGTATTTTCTAGATTAATGGGTTATCTATATCTTTATTGTATAGCGATAACAAGCGATAAGCTTTATACATATATAATAAAAATATCCCCGAACATAACCACCGAGAAATAAAATAATTACCCAAGCAGCACGCAATCGTTTTTGACATCATACAACTTATTTATTTTGTCTAGAACTTAGTGTTTTTTTAGAGACTCACAAGAGTGTCAAAAAATATTTTGTCTCTATAATAGTTTAGAGTTATTACTCGTATTATTTATCTACATAAAATCTTTATCCGCGTAAGCTTACAGAATATTAAACCTCTACTACAGAACACATAATCAAGGTCACAATAAATTTGGTAATAAGGGTGAACTCAAAGTGCTAAATTCAGCACTTTGAGTTCACCCTTATTACCAACGATATCCATTTTAAGTCCAACATTTATGCTTTAGTTAGTTAAGCAGTGATGACCCATTGGATGAGGAACTAGCCTGTTGACCAATCCAATAAGCCAGTTCAAGCCCTAGCAGTATCTCTAATTCGTGTCTTCGAATTTATGTAGATACATATTTGTGATTATCACTTGCTTGGCGGTGATAGAAAACTACTAGAAATATAAATTAAGGAAAGTAATATCTATTGTCGTTGATATGTACGAATTTTAATCCCTTTAGCGTTCGTAGGCATCACACCCGCGCTGCGAGCTATGAACTTTTTTACTTAGATAGTCTCCGAAAACATTATACCGACGTTCACTTTTACATCATCTTTACAAATATATTTCTTCATTACGTGTATATATATATCACTGAAACTTATTCTTTTTGTGTTTATTTGAGTGGGTACCTGGATAGTTTAGATTTACAATGCTGGTGGTGCTGCAATCAGGTTCTAGATTTATTTTTTATTTCCAGATAGGACGCCTGTCAGGTACGTTAGTTGGTTATAATTGTCTGTCCTACCTACATCGTAGGTTCAATCCATCCCACCATAGATTTTCCTTACATTGCCATCATCCACTTAACCTTATCCGTCAGTTCCATTCCATTCCAGTTCTACTTTATTTATATACCCTTTTTCACGTGTACTATTTACGTTTTGTTTGTTTTCTCTTTCTCACTTCATCTAATCACATTCAACCTAAAACTTGTTCCTGCACATTATGCTTACACCATGCAAAGCGGTTACCTTTAATTCTTTTTTTTTACAGACGCTACTTTATAGCTTCTATTAAATATGCATTCCTAATCCATTCTGGTCACAATATATAGTTATCTTAGCGGCTTCTCCTTGTCTGACATCCCTGTACGGCTCAACATACTGGTCCTTTTATTCCTATACAAGGTGACTGGCCTGATAAATTCTATAAATTGTTACCAATCGCAATTCGTCCGCGTCCTCGCCCGTATCCCGATATCCCGTGGGAATCCTTTGTTCTTTATTTTTTCTTTAGCTTCCTCAAGAATTAGGCTATCAAATGCAAAGAGATTTTTTTAAATCCGACGGATAAACAAACAAATAAAGAAATTCTTCCGCTTTATGTGTTAGTATAGATATTTTATCCATTTAGTTTAAAGGGCTCAATTCCAAGTAGTCCTCTCGCCTCTCGCCACTTTATCCGTCCTACACCTATTTTTCTTTCTCAGTCTTCTTTTCCACTTTATATTATTTTAGTATATGGATTGTCTGAATCGTTATTTTTATAATCACTGCGATTGGCAATAACCAGCTTGGCATCATTACATCACATCAGTTTCGATCCCGAGAAGCTATTTACGACCACAAAACAAATCACTATCATTTGTCATACACGTCTATTCCTAATCGACAAAGGCGTGAGCGAATTTCACCACGACTTCGTGTGTTCGTGACATTGTTCTCTAGTTTTCATGCACAAGTTTTAGATGTGTTTAGTTTTTGTTGTACATGTGACTATATTGTAAATACAGTACAGCTATTATAAAACATTAACTTTGAAGCTTTTACTATTATTCTTGTTAATTATATAATTGCGTTAACTATGTACTACCTTAGGCATTAAGTTTTACACGCCAACCTTATATAAATGTTGATGTGATGCGTGCACAACCAATAGACAGATAAAAAAATATTTAAAAACCCAGGCAAGTGCCAGAAGGAATCGCGCACCGAGGATTTCGTACTTTCATTACAATTTTTTTCTTACATTAGGACCCGCTTCTTCTTGCTAGCGTTATCCTGTTTCCTTACCCACTAGGATTATCGGGGTCCGTTACTTGATTTGTGGAAGATATTGATTTTTCCATGGAGTGACTGCCGTCAAACCTCCGCGACCTTGAAGGAAAACAAGACTTTGTTTCATACAACGTCGAGAGGCATACAAGCATACGGTCCACCTGATGTAAAGCGGGTACCGTAGCCCATTAACGCTTGTAACATATATCACTCACGTGATGCCTCCTCTGCTGCTTACACAGTAACTCCTAATGCGTTTACTGGTGACCTCACTCACACGCAGGAACACAACAACCCCCTAGGGAGTTGCTTTTCTGTCAGGTGGAGGTACTTCCGCAGGCGAGCTGCTTTGATGGGCCCTACCTCTCTTAAAACATCCAGGCCAAGAAACAGACATGGTCATACACACAAATGTTTGTCTTGTGTGGGAATCGAATCCACGTGCGTTGGTGTCAAAGGGATCTAACAAAAGTACTGGCGGTAAAGACCGCGACTTTCACGACTGAGCCACCGCGCTCGTCAATACTTTTGTTAGATCGGGTCACACGTATTTCTAAATATATTTTCTGGGACCTGCGTGCTTCACAGAGTTTTCCTTCACCACGGAGCCTGTGATAACTACAAATATGTACCTACCTATATAAATACAAAAATGCAAGTTTAGGGGTACGTGCCCACACCAGTATTGGAACCGGGGGCAAGTCGTTTAATAGGCCGATACTTTATCCACTGTGCTATGTCTGTTCTCCACATAACTACCCAATAAATGACTTTAAAATCGGGTTAATTGAGAATTATAACATACATTTTTTTTTTAATCAACTCTAATTAAATACAATCACTTTAACAGTACAATGTTATCTATTGACAACTTCTAGAACTAAAGAAGTTCTAATTTTAAATAAATATACCGTAGTCACCTAGTTGAAATAATTAATTGGAACTATATTCAACTATCATATCTTGCGATGATACGACAATAGAAGTGATTGCAATGAACACAAAGAGAGGCACTCGCACATTTCCACCCCACAGCAATACTTCACTAGCTTACTGATAAGTTCATTCAGTCACATGAGCATAATAATCCTCAATATAATTATTATTTGGTTATAGTGTTTTGTGAGGAGGCGGTTGTTAATTACGATTGTGACGTTTATTACTAATATTTATTTACAATGTTTCATTTTATTATATATATTGTATAGTTGTTATTATATTTTATTTTAGCAAAAACATGTTGTCAGTCATAGTGTCAAAACGTATTAAATAATATTTTGTGTCATACGGATAAAGCTTGTCGATTTATGCAATTTTATTAAGCTGAAAAATTCATAAACGACATAACACCAATCACATCGTCGGTTGTTTACGACAGGTTATGTAACGACAACGGGATTAAGGGAAAAAATATTTTTGACTTTTCTTTCGATCCAATAATCGCGTGACCGCTATAGTTTTCTTATGAAGTATTAATTAAATTGTAATATATATTTATTTCCATATATCTTGGATGGTAAACAACGCAGATAGCGTGAGAAACTGTTACTGAGTTTTGAACATGCTTAACGAAGTCAATAAAATTGAACACATTCTTATTTTTTTTTCTCCATTTCATGTAATACCCGTATTCTATTATCTCTTTCTGTAATATTATTTGATATTACTCTTTAATTAGGGACACACTATCTATAGAATTTAACATTGCGTGGGGGTGTAAACATACATTAAATTTAACGTTTATTTTAAATACTAAACCCTAAAAATGAAAGATTTTTTTAAATTATTATGTCTAGAGTAAATGTTCATAGTAAATTTTGATTTGACTTTTCAATGTAAACTTAAGTCTATTACACAACGTTATTAAGAATTAATTATTCACATTAACGTAGATACAGATGTAAATATTATCTTGGTCAAGATATATATTGATATATATTGCTAGGTCAAGAGTGCCATAAGACGTGGATTTCACACACCTTGCCCGCTTCATTAGCATTCATAGCACTTTTCATACACGCTCGCCGGTTATTATGGTTCCTGAGAGTACCTTGTGATAAAACAAGACTATTTTTTTTTATACCACTAAGGTGGCAATCATGCATACGACATGCCTGATGGTAAACAGTCATCGTAGCCTATGGACGTTTGCAACACCAGGGGTGTCACTCTAAAAACGTCTTCACGCATTTTTTGAAGAAAACTCCATACTGTAGTCCCTTGGAAAAACCGCGCTTGGGAGCTCATTCCACAGCTTGAGAGTTCTCGGAAGAAAACTTCTCTGGAACCGCACAGTACGCGACCATTGCGGTTCCAGAGAAGTCATTCAGAAGAATTAGGTCATTGTATTGTTGTCTTGGTGTTTCTCAGCTCCTACATCCTTCACACACTTTCGCACTGTATACCTACATACTATTTCGTCATTATTTCTTCCTGAATTCTAACTAGATGCCCCAACCAAGGAAGTACGCCCTTTAAACTAAAACTCTTTTTCAGACCAATTATTTTTCTTACATCAACATTAAGAACGTGGTCAGCAAGCGTCACAATTTTGCGCAAAGTTCGCATCTCGAACGCAATTATTCTATTTTCATGCTCTATGTCTGCCATTCCCCGCTTCGTTTTCATAAGGTTGCTCCTTCTGACCTTCTGGTTTAGATTTTATCTGTCTATGGTACTGAGACCGAAAAAGATTCATACATGATTCGCCGATATTAGATATAGAAGTTGGCGCTAACAGCTGTCGTTTACTCCGGCTATCAATATTGTATGAACTTTTTCCCGCCATTTTTGCAATTTTCATTTGAGACCTTTCGCTATCGAATAAAAAATAATCAAGCATATTATACCATTCTAATATCGGCTCCTCTGGTTAAGGAGTGGGAGAAGGGGGGTTAAGGTTTGGTAAGAGCTATCAAGCAATAGCAATATAAATCGAGCTCGAGCAGTGCGATGTTTATATTTTTATCGATTTGATATCCTGATGCAGACATTGCGATTTCGAAAAATATAATTTACATTGACCTGGAATGTGAGTAGGTAATCATCATATCATTTAAATCAGTTAAGTAGTTTTGAAATGACGCGAGCACAGAATTCATTATTAAAATCTACATCTATATATTTTTTTGAGAAATATATCATATGCAAACACTTTATTACAATGTTCTTACCTTATTTAAAATTTTCACTATTCTCTCATCATCTATTCACGCGCCTCGCTCTCTATCTCCAAAGTTTGCATACATATTTTTTTATTTATTGTTATATTTCATAATAATCGTATTATTGATAAATTATTCCTCCTTATTGATCTCCAAAATTCACTACATATAATATAATTCGGTAGATCAATCTGTTGGGATTGTTTTTGAATGGGATCTTGCAGAAGAACTAAACTTGCTTTAAGTAATTATTCTAGTAAATTATTATATGTTAAAAACAGTTATTTTTGTAAGTACCTGCACACAAATCATAATTATTTTTCAACAAACTGAGAAATGGAAAGTTTAATCACGTAATTTGAATAACTGCAATAAGATGAAACGAATTACTTAATAAATAACGTAATAGTATTCCGCTTCAAAGGGTAAACGAGTGAAAGCAATAACGTAGAGAATCTAATTATGTACACTCTTCGGTTAATTATGAATACTAAAGATTTCGGCAGTAAAAACGTTTAGACAAAATGTAAACCTTTCGCTTTCAATAAGTACTCGCGGAGAGTACATTGGAAGCATATTTAATCTATCTGTATATACCTGTTGTCTCCTGTAGTTGTGGCCACTTGAAATTTTTTGAACACTGTAGTGATGAGTGAAGTAAGGACGGAGTCATGTCTGCCTACACCATAAAGGACATGACGTGAAGACATAGATTCATTGGGATATATTCAGAAACATAGGCTATCTACCTAAACATGGAACCACATATGTAAACTATCGTCATGTAAAATATTACCAAAGTTAATTTAACAGTTCTTTCGTGATGCATGCATAACGGACCAAACATAAAAATATATGTACATAAAAGCACAATAAATAGAAAGACGGGGAAATTTTTTAAATCCATTTCCATATCTAATTCTCACAAACAAATAAACTGACTGCGTATGAAGGCAGCCGGAGGAATATTTTAGCGCCTAAATATCTCAGGGATACGAGCCAATGGGAGGATATTTTAACCAATGAGCCGATAAGTGCCGCGATGTTGATCCGTGAATTAGCCAATAAGAGCTGCGCGTTCTATTTTGCCCCCCGACCTGTAGCGGTGAATTGAGTTACTATGCAGAATCGGTCTCTTCGTTTCTCCATGGGTTATTTTTATATAGCGTTTGTATTTTTTAAAAGATATTGTATGTACAAACTTAGTTGTATTAATGTTTTATTATACGAGACATCCCATTGTGCAGATAAAATTTTGCCCAACGGAATGTTACAGATAGAGTTCATTAGCTATCGGAAACACTAAATTATATGCTATATATACCATGACTCCGCTTTTTGAATATCAAAATGTACTGAGACGATTTTAACCAACTGTTGCCGAGAGAGTTGCAAAGTTATTGATTGCCCCTTCACTGTTTATTTACAAATTACCCTGAAGTAGCATTACCTACAAATTAACTATTATATATTGTTAGACGATATCAACCCTTTTATAACATACAAGTTAACTTATAATCTTAAATCCTCTTTCACACAACAAACAACTAACACAATATCATGTTAATAAGTGCTATTTATCTGCTTTCGTCGAGATGACGGCGTCGAGGCTGTGGGAACTAGAAATGACTGCATCATGCGTGACGATGTCAATTGTTTGGAATATAACTCTAAACTTACCTGTTTGTATAAAATACGGTTTATTTGCATAATACAGATTGTTGAGTAGTTGTAGAGTAGTAGTTGAAAGGCCTGATAAAAGCTAATTTTTCGAAGCAACCGATAGTAATGTGAACCGAAAGTAGAGTTAGCAAAGAAGTAAAAGGTGAAATAAGTAAATGGGCACGAATTTAAATTGAAATATAACAAATTATTTCTTTGCTTAAAATGCTTTATACTCGTATACTATAGCTACCAGGTTAATATGAAAGTGATATGGCAGAGAAACTACTGGGTAGTGTGACGAAACATCCTTAGGTAAGTTTGGCAGCGCGCGAGTAACATCCCTATGGTGCTGCGAGCATCAATAAACTGCGGTGACTGCTTACCATCTGATGCGGGCCGCATGCTTGTTTTCCAATCTAGTTGTATAAAAAAAAGGAGGTACAAAGTAATTTGCTTTTAGCATAACAAATAACCTGCTTTTATTATAATATTATCATTGTTTATACCATTGCTAATAGGGTGTAACCGTTTATTTTTTATATTTTAAACTAGCTGTGCCCGCGACTTCGTCCACGCGGAATAGTTATTTTTTTATTATTTATTTATATTAATAAAATAAAGAAATTTCAAAAATATAAGTAGCCTAAGTTACTCCTTATTACATCAGCTATCTGCTAGTAAAAGTCCCGTCAAAATCCGTCCAGCCGTTTCAGAGATTAACCGGAACAAACAGATAGACAGACAAAAATCGTAAAAAAAATATTTTGGTATATGTACCGTGTATACATCCACATGCATTTAATAAAAAGCGGTTATTTTAATATTACAAACAGACACTCCAATTTTATTCATCTGTATAGATATGGATTTCATATCTTCTTCTGAGGATTTAATTTAACTCACCGTCAAATGGTATACATATACTTCCCAAAGTGGAAGGTAAATAGGTAGAAAATAAAGTACAACGGATGGAAATCCTTTTTAGCATAGAGATAGGCCCGTGAGTTTTACTATTGTCATCCCGAAAAAATTTCATTTAGAAATTGTATTGAGTTAC
Organism: Pyralis farinalis; assembly: GCA_947507595.1. Taxonomy (NCBI): domain Eukaryota; kingdom Metazoa; phylum Arthropoda; class Insecta; order Lepidoptera; family Pyralidae; genus Pyralis; species Pyralis farinalis. Next base: position 18,854,824 of record OX382259.1, on the reverse strand, counting down.
AGTCACACACCAATATTCCACTTGACGTCGCATGGAAGACCTCCTTCACTCAACAAGACGTAGTGTTTTAGGGCCTAAACATATTCACCATTCGAGTCTACTGACCAACGGGAGGATATTTTAACCAATAGGTGAGGCGATGCTCTAGTTCGTCCGTGAATTAGTCAATAAGCGTTGCGCGTACTACTTTACCCCCGGACACGCAGCGATGAGTTCTCCGTAGATTGTTTACTTCATCGTTACGGCTATTGTAAAATATATGACGTTGTTGTATGATACGAGCTAATATACTTTACCTATTAGTTTACCACCTCCGGCTCTCCATAGATTGTTTACATCATGGTTACAGCCATTGTAAAATATATTACGTTGTCGTATGATATGAGCTCATATGCTTTACCTAATAGTTTACCACCACCGGCTCTCCATAGATTGTTTACTTCATGGTTACAGCCATTGTAAAATATATTACGTTGTCGTATGATACGAGCTAATATGCTTTACCTATTAGTTTACCACCACCGGGTCTCCATAGATTGTTTACATCATGGTTACAGCCATTGTAAAATATATCACGTTGTCGTATAATATGAGCTAATATGCTTTACCTATTAGTTTACCACCACCGGCTCTCCATAGATTGTTTACATCATGGTTACAGCCATTGTAAAATATATTACGTTGTCGTATGATGAGCTAATATGCTTTACCTATTAGTTTACCACCACCGGCTCTTCATAGATTGTTTACTTCATGGTTACAGCCATTGTAAAATATATTACGTTGTCGTATGATACGTGCTAATATGCTTTACCTATTAGTTTACCACCACCAGGTCTCCATAGGTTGTTTACATCATGGTTACAGCCATTGTAAAATATATTACGTTGTCGTATGATACGAGCTAATATGCTTCACCTATTAGTTTACCACCACCGGGTCTCCATAGATTGTTTACATCATGGTTACAGCCATTGTAAAATATATTACGTTGTCGTATGATACGAGCTAATATGCTTTACCTATTAGTTTACCACCACCGGGTCTCCATAGATTGTTTACATCATGGTTACAGCCATTGTAAAATATATTACGTTGTCGTATGATACGAGCTAATATGCTTTACCTATTAGTTTACCACCACCGGGTCTCCATAGATTGTTTACTTCATGTTTACGGCCATTGTAAAATATATTACGTTACCGTATGATACGAGCTAATATGCTTTACCTATTAGTTTACCACCACCGGGTCTCCATAGATTGTTTACATCATGATTACAGCCATTGTAAACTATATAACGTTGTCGTATGATACGAGCTAATATGCTTTACCTATTACTTTACCACCACCGGGTCTCTATAGATTGTTTACATCATGGTTACAGCCATTGTAAACTATATTACGTTGTCGTACGATACGAGCAGTGGATAAAGAACCGCCCTATTGACCAATTGGTCCGCGGTTCGATTCTTAACGTGTACCACTAAATTCGTTTTTACTATTCCAAGTGAACGGACATTCGCCTTAATGATCTCCGTACGAGATCTTGAATAGTGATAACCTAGTTCTTTAAACTGATCTATTAACTAACTGGTTCCCGGTTCGAATCCTGGCATAGTACCATAAAATTCGATATTAGTAATTATCTCTTGCTCGGCGGCGTGGGAAAATATCCTGAGGAAACCAACATGTACATTATTTTGCAATGAAATTACGGTTAGGTCGTACACCTAACCATAAGAAAGTTCTGGTTTTCCCTCTGGGTTATGGAGGTCTGACGGCAGTCGCTCCATGTAAAAATCAGTGTCTTCCCCAAATCCTTAGGTAGCGGACTCTGCCAATCCGAGTAGATTAGGAACCGAAATAATGCTGAGAAGAAGATCTCCATATCAGATCAAAGCTAGTCGACAATCCCGACTGAAAAGAAACGAGTGACCCGTCTGTTTGTAATGTAATAAATACACGCAAATGTATTTTGCTTATGTTAATTACTTTATCAATTAACATCTTACTATCAATGTAAAAACTGTCTAAACTGCAAACACTGGTCACAGCGATGAAAGACGACTGTATGGAGAAAGGCTTACTACTGAATGCGAAGAAAACAAAGATAATGGTATTTGAAAGAGAAGAATCCAGAACTAATGTAAGGATTACGATTGATGATGAAGTGTTGGAACAAGTGGATGAGTTTGTATATTCTTGGATGCGCTTTCAGCAGGGATGGAAGGTACACCGCAGATGTGGAAAGACGTGTGAGTGCTGGGAATAGTGTGAATGGAGCGTTGGGAAAACTTCTTGGCAGTAAAATCCTGAGCCAGAAGGCACAACTCGCTATACACAATGCAGTGTTGGTCCCAACGCTAACTTATGGAAGCGAGAGTTGGGTATGGCAGAAAGAGCATGAAAGTAGAATAAACGCGGTTGAAATGCGAGCGCTGCGCAAAATTTGTGGCGTAAGGCTCGTAGACCGTATTCGCAATGATGATGTTAGAAATAGAGTTGGTCTGAAAGAGAGCGTCGGTGTTAAAATAAGAAGAGGCATGCTCCGATGGTTCGGGCATGTAGAAAGAATGCAAGATGAAAGAATGACGAAGCAGATATACAATGCAAAAGTGGAAGGATGTAGGAGCCGGGGAAGGCCAAGACTTACCTACCATGACCAAATTGGTCATGTTCTATCAGAAGGTGATGTCAGGAGCCCTAGAAACCGGCGTGCGTGCATGAGAAGAGCAATGAATGTTAAAGAAGCGAGTGAGATATGTAAGGATCGAGTCACGTGGCGCTCGGTTCTCTCTGCCTACCCCGCAAGGGATTTGGCGTGAAGTTATAGATAGATAGATAGACTATCAATGTAAATATATCACTTAACGTCTGTATTCGCTTCGATGCTCTCGGGAATTAGTGGTTGTGTTTGGTTCTCGATACTCGATAAATGCAATCGTAATGCAATGAGACTGGTTTAGATCTACTGCAATACACAACTTGCAAATAATACGTCTAAAACAAGTTTAAATGATGAATTTATTGTTTTCACATCGTGTTCTTGTTATTGGTTTCGTACAGTGGCTTTGTAATTAATAGGTGTTGTTACATCTTGTAATAGTGAAGTAATTATGTTTTTATATAATCTGTTTGGTTTACACGCCATTACTTTTAGTAAGTACATGAGAGACGTGTTAATTACGAAACAAATCGAATATTACAGAGTGAATAAGTATATCCCACTCTTTACTTTCCTAAGTTTCCACCATCACCTTTAGAGCTAAAGACAACCGTATCTGCATGTGCCATCTCATATAATATACGTATGCAATTAAATGGGTAGATACGTATATCTATAGGCGCCTATGTCGATTAGTCTGAACATTTGCGTTCAGACTAATCGACATAGGCGCCTTTTCAAAGCTAATTTAATTCACATTAACATTTTTAATAATAAAAAAGTAATAGTATTCTACTCGTACATTAGAAAATAGTTATAATAGTATCGTGCATGTGCAATACCATTTGTATTGCACACGCACGAAAAGGATAATTTCCATTATCCGAATATTGTTCCTTCAGTACACTATCCAATAGTATTCTGGTCGCAGTAATACTTGTAAATAATTAGTCATTTTTGTGTAATTCTAATTTTTTTAGGAAAGACTCCTATATATATATACAAGAATTGCTCGTTTAATGTATTAGTATGTAGGTATGTCTATCGGTTAACTTTCTTAAATTAAACCGTTGCCGCGTTGAACTGATTTTGATGAAATTTTGTTTTGAATTAAGCCTGGTTAAAATTGTGTCATTTCCGTAATAAACAAGCCATACAAAGGAAACAGGCGGCGGCAACGAAAAAGACGCGGCGAAGCAATATGTGATTCGTTACATTATTTTAGCCGAAGGTTTGATTTTACAAAGATTGCTCAAATCTGATGTAAAATATTTTACCCACTGACTTTGTCGTCGAAGCTATGATAATTAAGACACGGTAAGTCCTTAAGTCTTTGTAGAGATTTTCAAGTAAACAATTCGTGGATTTGCGCTAGTAGAAAAGACAACATTCATGGATTGCGCACCCGCAATCCCCAATTCCAAGTGGAATAAAAATTTGCATTGGAACACAAATATGTAAAACTCTCTGTAACACGGGGATATGTAAAAGAACTTCATGGCGACCATATATCATACTTTCTCTGTCTATATGATATTTACACATAATGTCGTACATTGTTACAGGCCCATGATAGGAAATTATAGACGCGTTAGAATAATTCATTCGACGAGCTCGGTGGCGCAGTTAATTTGCTTGAACATGTTTGTTTGTCTTGATCTACTTTAAAGTAGCATCAAAGCAGCTCGTCTGGGGAAGTACCTCCACCTCACAGTAAACTCCAGCCAAACTACATCTCCCTGGAGGGTTGTTGTGTTCCTGCGAGTGAGTGAGGTGAGAGGTCACTAGTAAACTCCTAAGGAGTTGCTATGTTAGCAGTATAGATGTTATATCGCAAGTGACAATGTATTACACGCGTTCATAGGCTTTGGTAACCACTTTAGATCCGGCGTGCCGTATGCTTATATGACTCCCGACGTTGTATAAAAAAAAAATCAAGCTATAAAAATATGTATTCATTCTACTGGATATTTTTCTGATCGTTTTCCAATTTGTTTGGGGTCAGGCTTCGTTTTTCCTCAACGCCAGTACGGTTTAATTTTGCCACGTCGTTCGTGCTTACGACTTGATTTATAATATTTCATTTGTATTGGGTGGTAACACTATGTCGCACTGCGCAAATGCTCGAGCGTCAAACTGCGTGTCAACATTGTACGCTATGGGTATCCTCTTAACTTTCTTTTACAATTTAGCACTAGTATCATTATGCACGATGAAATGTTGTTTTCGAACCCAAAGAAATCTTTCTTCCCCGTAAGTCCCCTTACCCCACTTACGCAAAAAAATCCAGTGGCAAGACTGATGACAAAACCAACTACATACAAATAAATGGATCGTTTATAAAAAAAAGTAAAAAGGCAGTGGGCAGGCCACATACCTAGTTAGAAGTACCGATGGCCGTTGGGGCGAAAGGTTGTCGAATAGTGACCAGGAATCGGAAAACACAGCATAGAACAGACCCTATAGTTATATGCTATAATGATTTTGTGAAGATCGCATGGAGCCGATGGTTGCAAGCGGCACAGGACCGATCGATGTGAAGTCTAAGGGGGAGGCCTACGTTCAGCAGTGGACCCAAGAAATTTGGTAACCGACAGAAATTAATTTTATATCATTAATTTAGTTTTTATAGTGTTATCCATGTAGCGCTCAATTCTCTTTACCTACAACGCAAAGGACTTGACCTAAAGATATAGTACAGTGTCCGGTGGTAAATATTGCACTTCAAACTTTGGAAAGAGATAATCGGCTAATTTCGACTTTGTAGAGCGTTATCTCTGTCGCACACCACCTATATGACGTCTGCTAGTCGTGGTTCAAATGCAATAGAGTCCGGTCGCGTCCAGTTCAATATATATATATGTATCTACCTAGTCCGGATCCCGCCATAAGTTCTGTTACAAAAGAATATGCATTAATTATTTTATGAAGTATAATCTTAATAAAGCTTAAATGTACATATTTATGGAAGTCTTAGCAAAAAATAAAATAATGACTATTCGAAATGCCCACCTTTGGCTTTGATACAGGCCTTTATTATATATTTATTACTGGCCATGAATCTATGGATTTACGCACTGTTACCATGGGAAATTTAGCCACTACTTGCTCCAGTGATTTCTTAAGAGACACAATGTCGGCGTGTCGTTTCTAACGGGTCATGTCCTCTAAAACTGACCATAATTTGTAGAGGGTCAGTCTTCATCTCTTATTAAGTCCGGAACGTTGGTTTCGAGCCAGGTTTGGGTAGTTCGAGCCTTGTAACCAGGTGCAGAGTCCTGCTGGAAGCTGGGAAACGGTACATTTTTAAAAGTGTATTGCTGAGAGGTTTCAAAACACGATCCAAGACAGTCTCTTGATACACTTTGTCTGAATTCTTCACTCCTTTTTCACAAAAATGAAGCTTTGTGACTCCTTGATAAGACACCTCCCACCAAACCATTACAGCCGTAGGATGATGACCAAGTTGTACCTTTCCGACCATTTGGGTGGCTTCTTTAGAACTGTGTGCGTACACTTTGTCATCTTGCTTGTTATAGTACTCTTCAATCGTGAAAATATATTCATCAGTAAAGAGGATATTTCTTTGTCTTTCACCTGCGTATCGAGACAGAAAGCGTTTTGATCGATCCACTCTCTTCAACTGTATGGATTGATTTAGGGCATGTCCTGTATATCAACGACAAGCGCCAAGCTTCAGATCCTGCTTTATTATACGCGACAGAGTGCTAGCGGGAATCTTCATTTGTCACGATAAGATTTTTTGTTTCCTAATGGGGTTTCGGCGAATACTGGCTTCAACAGAATTAACAGTATTTGTAGTTCTAAAATAGCACGCGTCGCCCGATATTTTATGGTCTTCAACAGAGGAATCATTGGTATATCAAGTTGATTAGTTGGTATACCATGCTGCATGAAGTGTGAGGTATTGGTACTTCCTCAGACAGGCTGCTTTGATGCGCCCTACCTCTCTTAAAAACATCCATGTACATGCATGCAAATGTTTGTCCTGTGTGGCAATCTAACCCACGAGCGTTGGTGTCAAAGTAGAGTTACTAATCACTGCACCAATGAGTTCGTCAAGATATATTATTATAGCTTCACAAAAATCAACCTTATTTAACGCGTATGCTGCGTATATCAGCATATGCCTACGCTGAAGCGATTAATGATGCATGAGAGAAAAAAGGAGAAAAGCAGTAAATTGAATGCGCACCACAACCTGTCAACCACTTCATCTTGCCGGTGGACCGCGACCAAACGCCATTTGCAATGCGCTGATAATTAATCTAACATAATCACACCATTCGTTGAATGAATCTGGCGAGAATATTTATATTTACGGTGAATAATCATTATTTTGTAGCAAAACGCTATTTAACGTAGACTTTTGATGCGACATGTGATGTAAATATCTTAAAGTATCTTAAAGATAAACCCAACCTTTTCATGGACGCAATAGTGACACCTCTGGTGTTGCACATGTCCTTAGTCTACGATAACTGCTTACCATCAGGCAGACCGTACACTTATTTGCCACCTCAGTCGAATAAAGAAAGAACCTCACCTGAATTTGCTGCACCGTGCTGATTCGATAACGAGATAATAGCGTAAGTGAAGGCATCGCTATATTTCTTTGCTTGCAGCTCAATTAAGGAAGTAAATAAATGGTTAAGTTAGTATTATACAGGCAAATGTAGTCCTAATAGACTGCCATTGATAAGTAGCAGGCGACGATCGGATAAGTGCACGCGAAAGCTGTTGTTGTTATCTCTTTATTGCACAAAAATACATAACATATACTAGAGCCTAAAGTTACAAATGTTTAGTATGTACAATGGCGGACTTATCTCCGTAAGAGATCTCTTCCAGCCAACCTTTATAGGCTTGATAGGAATATGAAAGCTCTTCTTCCTAGCGTTATCCCGTTACCTAATCCATTAGGCAATCCTAATGCCAATGCAGGGTCCGCTACCTAAACCTAAAGATTCGGCGAAGATACTGATTTCGACATGAACGACTGTCGTCAGACCTCCACAACCGAGAGGGAAAACCAGGCCTTTCTTAGGGTAGGTCGCACGTCCATCGAAATGTAATTACCTGGACGTGTCTCCTTACGTTGTTTTCCATCACCGCCGAGCAAGTGATAATTACAAATCCTACAGTGCATGAAAAGAACTATGAATGTGAAAGAAGCGAGTGAAGTGTGTAAGGACCGCGTCTTATGGCGCTCGGTTCTCTCTGCCTACCCCGCAAGGGACCTGGCGTGAAGATATACAAATCCTACTAATATTATAAATGTGAATGTCCGTTTGTTTGTTGCGCTTTCACGCGAAAACTATTCAACCGATCATCATGAAACTGTGTACACATATTCTTAGAGGTATCAGAAGTAAAATAGGATACTTTCTATTAAAAAAAAAAAAATTATCAATGCGAGCAAAGCCGCGGGTAAAAGCTAGTATGTACATAAATACGAAAACACGAATTTAGTGGCACATGCCAGGATACGAAGCGGGAACCTTTTTGCTCAATAGGCTGGTTCGTTAACCACTGGGCTCTCACTCCTGTAATGCACGCGAAAGCCCTACGCGTTGCAATACCACCTATAAAGTAGACGATATGTTCTTTGCAACAGTACATTTGTTCATAAAACCAGACTCCTAATACCCAGAAAAGGGCAATTTCTTAAAAGGACGGAAAATGACCAATGAATGCTTTTACTTAAACACATATTATTTATATACGTTCTAAAGGAAAATAAAAGTAAAAATTAGTATTTCGTTAATTTGATAAAAACCCGTTTCTTTAATTTAATTTACTAACTTATAGCTGTGTTAGCAGCAGGGGTAGCTACACGCGAGCGTTACTTCCTGTATTACAAGCGTGCATCGGCTACGGTAACAACTTATCAGGTGAACCGTATGCTTGTAAGCATATCAGCCTTTGTATAACAAAAAGTAATGGTTTTAAATGCAAAAATTGAGTGGATAAATTATGTAGATATTTTTATACAATAATTGTATACAAGCATAGCATGCGGCCCATCTGATTGATTATTGTTAAAGCCTAAAGTGGTTACCGTCGTCTATAAACTCTGGCAATACAGGAAGTTTCGTTCGCGTGTTGCCATACCTGCTTCCAGCAAAATCACTCCTTTGGAGCTACTTAACCTCACTCGCAAGAACACAACAATCATTCGGATTTGAGTGTCATGAACAAAACATTTTATTATGCATAATACTCGTCTAGTAGAGTACCTCTCGTAAATTCTGACTCTCAAAGTCGAGCTCGTAACCGCTTTACATCAGATGGATCATATGCTTATACCGCCATGTGATGTAAAGCGGTTACTGTAGCCTATGGACGCTCGGAATTAATTAGTAAATAATACATAAACATAACTCACGCGATGCCACTTCTGCTGCTAACACAACAACTGCTTAGGAGTTTACTGGTGATCTCGCTTACACGCAGGAACACAACAACCCTCCAGGGAGTTGTTATTTGGCTACAGTTTTCTGTGAGGTGGAGGTACTTCCTCTGACGGGCCGCTTAGTTGCGCTCTACCTCTCTTAAACGAAAAGTTTGTATCATACATTGAAGAATTAAATTGGAAGCATCAATTTCAATGAAGTTGACATTTTTAATTGCAGTATTTAATAAATATAAGCATTTAATATATGTCAAAATTCTATAAAATTTTGTTTTAACCTGTATATATTATCACTGGGATTAGTATATATAATCATGGTTTCTTTCCAGATTTAGGACACGACAATCGGCAAATTCTTAACATCAAGTGCATGTCATAAAACGTCATATGTTGGAAGGAGAAGTATTCAGGGTTCTTGTAATAATTGCATTTGCAAGCACAAGGGCCTAGCTTCTGAAATATAACATATTAAATATTCATTAAAAAGTTATTAGGTATTATTCTTTATTGTACATATAAATAAGAAGGTTATCTACAATGTTTAATAAAATATAGTTTGCAAAGGCGAGCTCATCTTTAAATGATCTCTTTCAGTCAATCTTTAGCAGTGGGTATGTGCCTGAATAAATTTTATGTAAATAGATACATACGAATATATAGATACACCTTAAATATATATATATATATATATATATATATATATATATATATATATATATATATAAATTTATATATACACATGTATACTCAAAAATTGTTCAAAACTGATAAAAATGTTATAAAACAGGGTAATAATACGATTCCAGTATATTTTTAATCCATACTATTTACTATTTATTTCCGATTTCTTAGATAGTAAACTTCTTAAACCCTCATTTTTCAGAAGTTTGCAATCAGACAAAACCGAAAATAGGCGTCAAACTTTTGTCATTTTCGAACATAGCTCAAAAACTGGCCAAGATATGTTACAAAAACCGGCCAAGTGCATGTCGGGCCACGCACAGTGTAGGGTTTCGTATTTGCTTCGCTTTGCTTGCTTGCGAAAAAAATTGATAGTTGCCTTCAAAACAAAGTTACTGAGCATTATCAAATATAGTAATATATTTAAAAATCGAGCAGTCTGTACCTATTTAAATAATGTAACAAAATATCAAGAGGTATTAAATAGAAAGTGGAATTAAATCTACGACTATCCAAATACAGAATGCATTAAACGCCTAAGCAGACCAATATTAAGTCTTTTTTTTTCACTGACTATGTAGTTGCCCCTGTGAGCCGTTACTACGTCACCGGAACAAATATTAAGTATACAACCGGTTGACAAACGAAACCATGGCGCGATGACTTTTTACTACGGATGATTGTTTACTACGGAACCCTAAAAAAGAGTGTTTGAAGGCGTAGTCACAAATTTCATAATTATGACTTATTAAAAATATGCTTCTCTTTTTGTTCCTCCTCGAATTTCTTACACATTGTTCTTGAGAAATGAATATTTAAATATGTGGATGTCACCATGAACAACTTTGACGTTTGTACGACATACTTTCTGAAATAAATAACTGTGACAGACAAACGTGTAAGTGATCTCATAAGGGTTACGTTTTCCTTCTTGGGTACAAAACTGTGTACTTCATTACGAAATCCCATTACGACTCTACACGGATGTACTGTGAATCACCATCTAACATTTAAATATGTGAATTTTAAATTGAGAAATTCATTTAAGGTTATTGTAATAGATGAAAATACATATTATGTTTTGCATGCGAGTTTACCTCTCCTGCTGTACATCGAAAAACCCCTGTTGGCACATTTGGTAATGGTTCAAAATTCGGTGTAACATCATATTTTGGTAGGCAGTGGCCATATTTTCGACTCTGAAAGATAAGATGCAACCTAATTATCTAAACTAAGTAAATTGTCATTTTGTGTAAATCTGTTTTTAGACCAAATAATGTCATACGTAATGTCATAATAATGTCAATCGTGAATACTGTCTGATGGTACGCAATCAGCGTAGGTAGGCTACTACAACAAGGGCATCACTCGAGGCCCCTACCGATGTTTGATCTAAAAATGCATATTGATACAAATTGACAATTTGTGGATTGTCCCCTATATTTGTACAATGAGACTTATTTCTTGCCGTGACTGTTTGTAGTAGACACTATGATTGGTTGCATCCTTGAATTTCATACTTCTCCATTACGCAGAGAGATGATATAAATAACGTATTTACATTTTTATTTGTACTAGTCTTGCCCAATAAGATTTGTTAGATTATAGGAGTTGTCTGTTTTTCAAGATCATGTAATCCTGAAAAACACAGACCTATATAACAACACCTGGATTAGTGCTATGAGATCTCGCTTCCTTGAGATAGTAAATCCAAAAAATTGGAGTACTGATTTTATTTTACCCGTTCATTGTCAGAACTGTACCTATTCCCAGAGTCCTTTATGCGCATAGAGTTGCTAACCCTATACATAAAAAAATGATATCTCGTTTAAAAATTACTGAAACAGTCATATTGAAAACGGTCATTTCGTGAGAATATATTATGAAGGTTTGGAGTTTCAGATAGTAAGTCCTACCAATTAAATTTCATGGTAGCTGTCCCTCTATCTCTACAATTATATATTTGGCAATAGTAGAAATGGGTTTATTCCAATATAAAATCGTGCAATACATAAAATTATCCAACAGCTCGTAAGAAACAGACAGGAAAATTAAGTGCTATGGAAATATACGCATATTTATGTAGATATACAAACAAAGGGCTAATTTTTACAAATTTGTGTAATGTAAATGAAATAAGTGATTCTTTATATTATGCCACGCTGCTGAAGCATCCATCGATCTATGTCTCTATATCTTCGCACCAAGTCTCTTGTTAGACAAGTTGCTGAAACATTATTTTGCTATTTCCATATTGGAAGGCGTCGCCTAAGTATTCACAGTTCATATTTAGTCTGCTTGAATTATATTATGAATATTACATTCATTAGAAACGAAATTATATTTATAGCCGAAATTATTCTACCCGCATAGTTACATGATTTTCCTTTACATTGATCACGACTTCGAAAACAAAATACCTTAACAGGCAGCCTGACTTCGTGTATTCATCATAATCTATAGACGCATGCGATGGAACACAATATGCGTCATGCTTAAATGACGTTGAAGTGGAAAAAAATATTTATACGTTTATAAGCGATAAGTCTCAATTCGACGTCCTGTTTTTATGAAATTTGGCGTAAATAACGTATATTTCCAAAGGAAAATCTTTAGGGGATATATTTCGGAGTATCGTACTAGTTCAAATATTCCAATAAACAATCGAAATCGCATCCTTTTTAAATAAATACGGAAACGAACAATGATAACAAAAGTATTTTTCTTCATAATTCTTTAACTAAGTACACTAAACGTTAAATTTTCACATAATATACACGTGAAAATTTAAATATAGATTAATAGAAAGCCAGTTTAAAATATCTATTTTGATTTAGCCATTTCAGAATTATTGGTGAATATGAAATAAAAAATATAAGAATGCGATTAATATCCCTTATTCCTCGTGACACCACCGTAACTCATCGCCAGGGGTGTCGTTGGGAACCACTATTCTGTATATCTATCTATGTCTTGAAGCAGAGAGAACCGAACGCCATATGACTCGATCCTTATAAACCTCACTCGCTTCTTTAATTTCTCTTCTTATGCACGCTCGCCGGTTTCTAAGACTACTGACATCCCCTTCTGATTAAACACGATCATCTTGGTCATGGTAGGTAAGTCTTGGCCTCCACGGCTCCTTGGGCTTATCGCTCGCTCGCGAATTGTAAAAGAGCATATAAAATATTGCTACGCAAAGCTACCAATCGGGTGATACGATGTAAGTTTTTAAATTTTTGCTTTGCATAATTACATAAATTTATATAATGCGGGACTTAATCGTAACGATGGATAAAGCAGTCGCCGGCGTGACAGCCAGTGACAGGAAAACTAAAATCTTGCGATTTATTCGTGCGCCCGTGGACATTGTTAGTGTCGTGGTTAGTGATAATGACAAATACAAGGCCAAGGTAGTGTAGTTGAAGAAAACACCTCCGAGCGAAGCCGGCGACGCCGCGCACCGCTAGTCCGCCCGTGACCACGGCTGATGCAACTCAGCCGAAACGTCGGGAAATACAAAGGTAATATTAATAGGAACTACTACAAAAATAGAACTTTACATCTTCCTATATAGAGTACTGCGGCCAAAAAGGCGGAATCTACATCTCTCTGATCTCTCAAACCAAATCTACCAGTTGACGGCTATGTATTGCCATCATGAATTCATCTTCTTCTTAACAGATGACGCTGGCAGTACCGACATTTGCAAATAACATGAAAGTATGGTTCGCAACGTAATACGTTACCTTACTGTACAAATACTTCTGTGCTTCGATGTACGGATTGTCAATTCAGATCGCTGGAGAGACTGTAGCATCGCCAATGTCTCAACCAAATCTTTTTCGACTTTTTCGTATACGCTAGATATAAGGGCAGCCTACATTCCTTAGTATTCGTATAATCTGGTGAAGTGTATGTAGGTATGTGATCTACGGTATACAAGCCCGTTCGGAATCTGACATATTTGGGAGGCTGGAATTCATCAAGTCTGCATGCGAGACGGTTTGTATTGACTCTCGAAAACAATAAAGACGGCTCATAAACGATATTAGCTTATAGTTCTATAGAGTCTTACCACTCTTACACCTACAGATACAGCATCACCAGGGTTCTGCGCGACGCTTCCGGTGTTTTACCGGAGTGTGTGATGGAATTGAATAGTTTCTGAAGGACTACAAGTATCGGTTTTTCGCCCGCTTTCAGAACGGTCCTTACCTAGTGTTTTCACATTTATTTCCCAGCTTTTTGAGAGTCATACGAATCTCGTACAGACTGATATCCGGGTAATCTACGTTATTAGAGGCGAGTCAGTTTAGCTTTATCATTACTAAATGATCCAAGAGCTAATCTAACCCGGCTGTAATGACGAAGTTGTACAGCTACAGTACAGTCCATAGAACTTCGCCATCTCACTCAGAATCTCAGTCTTCGTAGAAATAAGGGTGCCAGTGTAGGTCTTCAGCTTCGTCAGTTTGTCAACAAACAGATTATTGGCAAAAACTTCGGAGCCTTGGTTCCGCTCTATCAGCTCTTATAAATATTAATTGTAATACGCCATATGTATTTTTAGATCTGCTTGTTCAGCTGTCTGTACGTGTAGCGTAGCGTGTGATCTGAAGACTGCAACCACATTTTACGTTTAACTTGCATGTGATTCTGCGTGGGACTTGAGAGCTTTTGGGTTCTTTTAGCGTGAGGCCTTAGAAAATTACCTTACACCGCATATACAAGCTTGTTAACTAAAAATTATTAATCAATGCACGAGATGGACTGAGGGTTGACTTCACCAGTCGAGACCTTTTCAGCTTCATATTATGGTATAGGTCTATTTACATCGTAGCTTAATCTGCTATAGCAGATTATCTGTTTTCAATATTTTAGATTTTTTTATACAACGTCGGGAAGCATACAAGCATTCGGCCGGCCTAATGTAAAGCAGTTACCGTAGCCTATAAACGCTTGCAATACATTACCCGCGCGATGCCACCTTTGCTGCTAACTTAGTAACTCCTTACGAACTTACTGGTGGCCTCACTCACACGCAGGAACAAAACAACCTTTTAATAAGTTGTTTGGCTGCGATTTTCTGTGAGCTGAAAGGTACGTCTCCAGACGGGCTGTTTTGATGCGCCCTACCTTTCTTAAAATACCCAGACTAAGACAAACAGACATGTTCATTCACACATGTGTTTGTTCTTTGTGAGCGCGTTCCGCTACTGCGCCACCGAGCTCGTCGAAAGATTGTATCTACTATAGTAGATTAATCTATGATGTCAACATAGTCGTTTTCGTTATAAACAAATTTTAAACTCACTTCGTACATAGTTTTAGTGCTTAATTTACCCACGTCCTTGCCAATGCCACAATCGCCAGCGTTTTCTGATGAATAAGTCACCGAAGGCTGCTTTACACGTATGACTCGCAATCTATTACCATCCGTTAAGTTGCACTTTCTAGCTAATGCTCGAGAAACTTTGCTCGTGTAAGCCATCATGATTTAATATTACCCTTCAATACTCCAATGCATTATAGGATTATACGTGTTAATCCAGATATTAGCTGATTAAAATAGAAACATATTATATTTTTCGAATTTTTAACAAAAACCTTATGAATTTGGTTAATATTGATTATTTTCTGTCAACCAAAGAGCATATTCCCACTTCTTTTTTAATATTGCACAGAGAGTATACAGTCACTACACGTATAGGCGATGGAAGTAACGGATACGTAGGTCTCAGTCTTACTTAGTCTTCATGGTATCTGTGCAAACAACCAAGTAGTTAGGTAAATATTGTATTTCTGTATGTATACAATAGAATATAATTATAATTAATGAATATCATGAAATTACATGATGAATATAGATTATTATCATCAGCCCAGTACTGCATATTGGGATAGTCAAGACGCGCCAATTTGCAATCTCCTTTTTCGCTTCTGCACCTTGACAATATTTAGCAAGGCAAGCAAGTCTTACCAAAATTTTATTGTCGCGTCATGTGGAGGTGCGCCCTACGCTAAATTTGCCTAGACTCGGTCCCCACTATTACAAAACTTTTGTGCAAACGGTCACCAATGGTGTGTGTGTGTGTGTTTCTACTGCTTCCTCGTTGATATAAGAGTAATTCTAAGCATGTCAGATTTAAAAGCATATTAGGAGCAATCAAACGTTTCAGTCATAATTTTAGCAGCAACCACAACTTCGTTACCTTGAGTTGTTAATTGTGCGTTAGCTGGAGAAACCTGTCTCTAGCTGGCACATGCCGTTGAGGCAAACCAGTGAGATTAGTGTTTAATAGTCAGAAATTTAGCTTACAATTGCATCTGCAAGAGCCAAAATGTAACTATCATACTCAAATACTGTTGAAACTACGATCATAAAACTGCGTGCAAGCTCTGGCTTGTACAGCAGTATCTCGGCTTCCGAGTCATTATTTTAATTTTTTTGGCGGGAAAACAGTTTTTGCTTATAATTTTGAAGCCAAGAGGCCTAGAGATTTGAAATTATGCCTCGTATGTGCCTGTGTGTGTGTGAAATTATGCCTCTAATTATAACTTATTATTGTATCTTTAAAACAAAACTAACTTATACGGTTACAGTAATTCATAATGTATTACGTTACGAGTCGCCAGCTTACACATACTTATCGTACGTAGCTCAAAAACAATTTGGAGCCAAATGCTGCAATTTGGTTGCGAATTTTAATGTTCAACAGTATTTGAGTATGATAGTATTTTGTAGTTCTTGTTGCTGCAATTGTGTGCAAAATTTTGACTATAGTCTGAAACCCTAAACTCACTGGTTTGCCTCAACGGCATGTGCCAGCTAGAAGTACGTTTCTCCAGCTAACACACAAATAATAACTCATAGTGACGAAGTTGTTGTTGCTGCTAAAATTACGACTTAATCGTTTGATTGTTTCTAATATGCTTTAAAATATATCATGTTTAGAATTTGTCTTATGTCGATGAGGAAGCTGTAGATACACACATTCATTAATTATTGTGACAAATGTACTTAGTTAGTCTTCAGAGCGTTGGCACGTTAGCCTGCTAATCTTAAACTTTATGTCAATGACGTTAAGTCACTATCGGATTCACCTACTCGTGGGTGGGATAGTTTTATCCCTAGAGAATTCAGAGTATAGCTATGTCCATAGTTCAGTACCTAACTAAACTTGGCAATACAGCAACTCCTCTGAATTTTCCGGATTACTTCTCTCATTCGCCGGTGCACAGCAACTCACTAGGGAATTAGTATTAGATGCGGTTTTCTGTGAGCTGTAAGTACTTCCCCAGTATGATGATAATGAGGGCAAAGAACAATCCAATTTGAATCATCTTCGGGTTAAGTTGTTAAGCCCCAGTTATATAATTCAAAACGCTATATCAGATAATCAGAAGATTATAAAAAGAAAAAGTCAATATTAAGTTAAAGTATATTTAATTGTTAAATATACTTTAACTTAATATTGTTGGATTTGTAAATATTTAATTATCCAGTTTTAAACTAAACAAAAGGATGGACAATATTTTTGAAGAAAAAATGAAATTTGGTTAACATTGGCAACGAACTTCAAGTATTGATAAGGACTAAATAAATGACTAAACACTCAATACACTTTGATACATTTATCAGCCCACCGCATACACCATTTGAGAAAAATGGAAATGAGCTATTTTAAGTAAGCGCCTATTAATTTTCTTACCGCAAATTTGTGTATGATGTTCACGAGTTATTGACCATTTATACGTAATACTCAGTTAATCTGGAATTTAATACATGGATATGCAAGTAAGCAGACTAAATATTTGGTTGAAGTTACAATTTTTTTGACTTGCTATGTAATTTCAGTGTAATATTTGTTGAAGAAGAAGAATAAGTGGTTCCCAAAAATGTGCCGGTAAATGATATCAACATTAAGTTCGCATTTGTATAATTTTATTATCTATTTGTATTCAATATTAATTCTGTATTAAAGTTTAAATAAAGAGATATTTAAATAAATAATTTGAGAGAGGTAGGGCGCATCAAATCAGCCCCGAGTGTAGCAGTACCTTCATCTCACAGCTAACCACAGTCAATTAACAACAGCCCGGAGAAACGTTGCATTCCTACGTGTGAGTAGAGTTACCAGTAAGCTTCTAAAAACTTGCTGTGTTAGCAGCAGGGGTGGCAACGTGCGAGCGATATTTCCTGTATAGAAAGTGTTCATAGGCTACTGTAACCATTTTATTAGGTGGACCATATGCTTGTATGTTGTATAAAAACAAATAAGTTAACAGTTTTTTTTTTTTATAAAAGAAATATTCGTTTACAAACACAATATTAATATTCGAAATATATTTAATTTCCAGTAGAATTTTGATTACAAAACCCTAGAATTTGCATGTAAGCTCATTCGTTTAAGAGAAATTATACTAACATGACATGGGATTTCAAAGCATGCGTATGGGGATCGAGCTACTGCATGTTAGTAACACACGTGCGTGACGCTTCTGTTATACAAATGTGCATACTTACCACCAGAACCGCATGCTAGATTGCTACCTTATTCGTACGAGAAAATAGAAGACTTAGTTTAGATAACCGTTCAATGACAAGAGAAATCATTTTGGAATACAATATGATACTACCATGTTCGTATTAAAATTGAAAAAAAAAAAATATTTGCATATACGGGTGGTTCACTAAATCATCCCTTATCCTTTAACGAGAATTGGTATTTGTAAGTTTTCACAATCGGAAATGTGGAATCTTTTCATAGCTTTCTAATGTGCATTTCCACTATATTTCTGCCAATTCAGAACTACACTACTTTTACAAAACCGTTGAAAATACTGAAATGAAAGTTGTATACGTAAAAATAAGTAAAATATTAAAATTATAAAAGCTGCAACCTATATGACTATTTATGAATTAATGTGTATTTTATTTCCCATACAACACTACTGACATTATCAAATGCCTATTAGGTATTTGATAATGTCAGTTCCCTAATTTATTCTTATATAGGTACTTTCTAAGCATTTTTATGGCATTAATATTAGGATAGGTAGGAAGTGTACAGACAGACCGACGACTGGGGAAGATCCTTCACCTCACAACTCACAAAAAACCTGAGCCAAATTACCCCCCTCGTGGATTTTTGTGCTGCTAATGAGCTCCTGAGGAGTGTGTTAGCAGCGGGGGTAGCAACGAGCGGTCGATACTTCTTGTATTGCAAGCACTCATAGCATAGGCTATATTAAATACTGTGCCTGTATAAACAAAAAAGTTTAAAGTACACAGTACACAAAAGTGAGCTTGATTCGAGCTCATTTTTTTATACCACTAAAGTGACAAACATTTTCAGGTCAGCTTGTAAGCAAGCAGTTACCGTAGCCTATGGACATTGACAAAACTGAGGAGCCCCACCTCTCAAAAACATTAAGATCAAGACAAACAGCTCATGGCCACAAATGTTTGTCATGTGGGAATCTAACCCACGAACCCACCTTTAGTGTTGAAGTAGCGTTGTTAACCATTCCGCCACCGAAAAAGTAGAAAGTGGAATCCATACCGTAATGCTTATACGGAGAGCCCATACCTTAATAGATAATAAACAGGAAAGATAAATCCAGTATTTTTTTCTACGGAGCAATAATGCTAGACTGGTCAGTGTGGGCAAAAAATTACCAGTTCCATATTAGTACCTATATATTATTATTTCAGACCTTATGGACCCGAGGATTCCGATAGTACTCTCAGTAATACCACGGATGAGGAAGCTATTCGCGCATTGTCACCCTGGTCGCACACGCAGCCCTATGAAACGGCTCTACAGACTAGTGTCCCATTGATATACTACTTAGCCGGGACGTCAGAATTCCTGAGCCACGGAGTGCATCTAAATATAAAAGAAAAGAGTGAGAAAATGTGTAATATAGTTGTGGCTTCAGTTTTCTCTCTTTCCACCACAAGGGATTTGGCGTGATTAGATATTGTAAGGTGGCAAAAAGCATACGGCCTGCCTGAGGGTAAGCAGTTACCGTAAGCTATGGACATTTGCAACACCAGGGGTGTCACTCTTGCGGGTACCGACCCTATATGAATACCAAATATAGTAGGTACTGGAGTCTTGGCCCCACTAGTGGCAGATAGCAGTAGGACACGGCCTGGAAGCCAAAAATCAGGCGCCCCGTATAATAAGCGATCGAATGTGCTACGTGACCGCTTTCCAATCAGGTTGTACGCTTATATCTTAGCAACAAAATTAGGCCCTGGTATTATTTTATCAAATTCATTTTTCAATATTAACATTGTCGTGCTCAAGCTATAGCAAATCTAAACGACCCTTAGAAGCAAAGAAAAGAAAATAGGAAAACCGAGATACCGGGATATGCATGGATGAAGTCGCGGGATTCATCTAGATCCCGAGTCTGAAGTATTACCGTAGCTTATGAACGAGGGCAATACGCACTTTCGGATGCACGTTTATACTCCTTACGCTAACAAAGCAACTTCAGTTATTTTCTCATAGGCAACGATCAAAATTCTAAACAAGATTTCTAACATGAGACCTAGAAACACGTATGAATAACAATAAGACCCATACGGAGAACATGGAAAATTATGAAACTTTATTCAGTTATTCAGTATTTTGCACTTTTTTCTTAACACTTTTTAGCCTGCTTAGAAAGAAGCAAAGATTAGTACTGGCATGGTTACACCGCAACACTACTTGCGCTTGCTTGTTGCATTATGACTCTGTTGCACACTCGATTTGTTAAGACTTTGTAGACTCAACCTGTTGCTTATCAGCAGAGTTTCGTCACCAATACTGGCAGCCCCTCCGCTGGTCTGCCACTCGTGCTTGCTGTTTCGCCGGCCGAACTTGAACAACCTGCATAACATTGTGGTATCAATAATTTTATAGTCTCCCGAGATTGCCGAGAGCTCAGAGCTTTACTCCCACTTTCGCCACCCCGCGTTGTAATAGACCGCCCAGTGAGGTTATTACGGCCCTGTTGAATTCCAGGTGGAGCCTCGAAACAGTCCGCTTTACAGGGAGCATTCCATACGCATGGCGGTGGTGGCTGCCAGTGTACACAATCAGGTCTTGTGCAAGGCTCTTCTTTATATGCAGACCTTGTGACCTTTCGAGGACGACCACCAGGTCCTATTACAACGTCTGCATCTTTAGCCAAATCTTTATCATCGAAACTATCAAGGATTTTCCCCATAGTAGTTTCGTCAAATACAAACAGTGAACCTTGTTTACTCGGGCTCTTTGCATTCCTAGCCCAAGGACATTCGGAAGAATTGATATTAACATTAACCTCCACTGGCTTTATGTAGAGATCAGGAGAAAAGAAGCCAGCAGTATTGGCTGAACCATCATTACTATAGTCCTGTATGGGTAGAGTAGTATTAACAATGGGGCACTCACAACACTTTCCTCCTTTGTCTGTCGAAATACTTGGCACAATACTTTTCAGCTCGCAAACGATAAATCTCTTGCCTCCTGCAGTTCTCGATTCAATGCTGTCTGAAATACCACCTCCTTGGGAGTATGTATGTGTAGCTAATGCTGCAGGATCAGCGAGACCGCGTGCGCGCGCTAACTGACTAGGTGCGCAAACCGGATCAGGCAATACCAAGCATGATGGCTCACCACCACAACCTGTCCTTCTGCAATCGTGTTGGAGACCATTACGTTTTATACAATGACAGCTATAGTACATAATCCCTCCTCTTAATTCTCTGCTCTTGATGCGTTTTAGAGGATTTTCCTTTTCATTCTTTTTTTCTATGCCCTCCACCGCCGTTGCGACTCCGTCTGCTCCTTTCTGTAAACAACATTAAGTTTTATTTAAAGGAATAGAAATACCCTAATCCGCCGTGTAGATTAAAAAATTGATTACCCAAAGTACACGTGGACATTACAATGCGGATACCACCACACTACCATTGTGAAATCAAATCGAAATCGCTGAAACGTGTGACATAGGTCTTGCCGGGCGGTGCGCGTCGGACACACGGCGGACAGGGCGGTGGGCAGGGTCGCGAGCAGCAAGGGCCCGATCGACACAAGTACCGAACAGAACCTTGCTGGAAGTACTGGCAATCTTGTAGTCCATTGCGCTTGAATGCAGATCGCGGCAGACACTGCAGCTAAACATACATCCATAATTTTTATTTCAGTTTTAGTTATTAAGAACTACATATTTCACAATTGAATGATATAAATCATTCACATGTGAACTGAATTGGATGAATTATCATGTTGATGAAAACTAACCGCTGGACCGCAGTCTTCATATTTGTAGCATACCATAGGTCCACAAGGGGAACACCTGAAATATAAGTTTCATGCGAGTTTATTAAAAATATTCACAGTCAAAACGAGGAACTTCCTAGTTTTATATATTTAAACCCGATTTAAACCCTTACTATCTCCTGAGGATGATGAATTCAAGCCAGACAGACAGCTAGAAGATATCTCTGCCACAATTTCACGTAAGTATAAAAAGTAGATTACCTGTTTTACTAAAGAGTGCAACTCACATTTTTAAGACTGTTAGAAATGGCCTTTTTAAAGGAAATACGAAATATTACGACGTATTCGGGAAGACTTTCCGTTTATTTTTCAGTTTATATTTTTATATGAAATACATAGATTGGAATGTTATAGACAAAATACTTGTATAATTTAGAAATTTTAAAACTTTACAATTTTTATTTATTGAAAAATGTGCATCAGAAAACCATTGATTGAACGAAAAAACTGAAGAATCTTCTGTCAATTGTTCATTTTGTTCTAGAAAGATTTTTTTCTTTTAAATTTAAGTTTAGAACTTTATGCTTTCACTTTGGTTGTGAGATCTCCTTGAAATTAGACACAATGTTGCCCTTCGACTTTAGTCTGTAGTTTATTAGTTGTTGTAGGTAGGTTAGTAGTTGTTCTTTAGTTTGTATTGCGTTTGTTGATAGAGCTTCTTCAAATTACGCGTTCCTTTTCCTGTTCTATCGACTCTTTGCTATGTTTCTTATTGATTTTCTCCAAACTAATGTCTGTGTATAGGTAAAAGTGTATTGTTGATATGACATATATTTTTAAAAAATCACATTAAAGCCGAAACATAAATGTAACATCGATGCACAAAATATCTTCTTAAATACACAACAGTCAAAATCTGGGCACAAGTTAATTTGCAATTGAGCTACAGCCTAGCATTTGCAGCGTTAGTAGCATGTCATGTTACCAATTCAGCTGTTTGTCAGTAATCAAGAATTATAATGTACCCATGCGGCATATTAAAGAAAGAGCTTCGGCGTGAGGGTTTTGACTGTGCCTTATACAAGCAACGTAGGCAGGTTTGCAGAGAGGAGCTGGTAGTACTTCACACTTTGAGGAATTTTGGCAGCCGCTTCTTCGGCAATCGTATTGTAAGCCATTGCGACGTAAGCAATGACAGTCTGTATATAAAATACCACCTCTCAATTCCCGGCTTTTGCTGCAACGAACAGGTATATTTGACGTATTCTTGCCCATGGTGACTTATCTATAAATATAATAGACACAGATTGAACTAAATTAAGATCATGTACTTTACCTAAGCTATTTATAGTTAACAGTTAGGATAATAATATTTTAACTATCCACTACATGCCGTCTAAATTATGGGAAAATACGGGTTGATACTTTTTGAGGATATTTTAAATCATTGAGAGATATTAAAATTTAATACTGCAGCAGTCTCGATGGTTCTTACATTTAAAACCAGTTGAGAATGCGCAAGCTTGCATTGCCAGAGGAACACCTGGCTCGTCAATTATATAACAATTCAATTTTTTTTTTACAATTTGTTGGCCATTTTGACCATGTTCGTTAAGAGATAGGAACGGTGTTCCTGAACATTCCTATTCTACTTTTTTATGCTGAATCCGAATCTGAAGTCAAAATTCGAATATTCGAAAAAAAGCGACAGATAAACCCACAGACAAACATATAGATTTCATATAGGAACGGTGTTCCTGAAAATAGGTTGTTTGCTTGTTTGCCTGATAATATCCTTTACAATTTAAATAAAGGCGACTCGTCCTTTATCTGACTGGATCTGGCGCAATCATGTAGGAAGAAAAATATTTTTGTGCAGTTAAATAAAATGTTATTTTCGAACATGACTGAACTTGATGATAATTTGTATTTGCATTGGGCTTGCCCTCCCCTCACTTCTGCTCAAGCCTAGTATATCTCTCCTTATGTACTAATAATCTCAAACGAACAACCGTATTTTAACATCTAGGAAACCATGAAGCAAAAACGCTAATGCTATATTAATGATAGTTTCAAGAGTAATAAGAGCGTATCAATCCTTCTTCTTCTTGGTAATCCCGTGTCTTAATCCAATAGGAGCGGCGGGAGCGGCGCTAACCAACTGCATTGAAATATTTTTTTATAATGTAATTATCCACTTATCTTGAGACTCTGTTACATACATCTAGTCATGACATGACAGATGAGTAATTGTAATAAGAACTAGTATAAAACACATATATTAAATTGAAGAGTAAAAGATCTTCTACCATTTCATGAACGTTAGTAGGACTCTAATACTGTATTTCCTGTACAAGACATATCTATTTACTTACAATTTTATTCCTTTTAACTAATTTTACACTGAAAATTTATGTGTCTACTAAAAATTTTATAAATTTGATTGTGCCAAATAAAGCAATAAAATATAATGACGATTTCAAGAGGGCTATGCAATTGCTATGAAAAAAGGCTATGAAATTGAAAGGTATTTACTCTCGTAATAAGAAACAATGCATAAGTAATTTCTAAAGTAGGTATGATTCATTTGTATTAATTGTCTTCATCTTTTTTTTAATAAAACGTAGGGAGATATACAAGCATACGGCCCACCTGATGTAAAGCAGTTACCGTAGCCTATTAACGCGTGTAATAAATTAAGTATCACTCGCGTGATACCTCATCTGCTGCTTACACAGCAACTCCTTAGGAGCTTACTGGTGACCTCACTCACACGCAGGAACACAACAACCCTAAAGGGAGTTGGTGTCAAAGTCGCGTCATTCACGATTGAGCCACCGAGCTCCTCAAAACCGAACGAAGGAAGGCATACAATCGTATCTCCGGCAGATACGATTGTATGCCACAACCTTCGTTCATAATAGTGGAACCATTACTATGATCGAATAAAAGTAGATTTTTTCTTCATTTCTTTTTTATTTTCGTTGCAAGGCATACTATAGTACTTTTATACTGATAAATAAAGCAATTCGTGCGAAATTATTCCCCAACCATTCTTAAAAATTTAACACTTCAGAACTATTACAATTATTTTACATTAAAAAGTTTATCTCTTAGAAAAATCAACTTTCATCTATAATTACAACGACTCACCATCATCATTACGCTTGCGCGAGTGTGTTTGAGAAAACTCAAACACACTCGCGCAAGCGCCCTGCGCCGCTTAAACCAAACAGCGATGTTGATAAACTACGTTGAATGAAACGCGTAAACGCCAAGAATTTCATGGCGCTTACAACGTTTTGGTCGCGAGAAAATAATGCCCCATGAACGATCTAGCGCTTCATGTTTTAATTGTTTAATTAGAGGGAACTAATGTTTTAGCGCTGCAGCGAACTTGAGTTCTAATTCTCACCAAAATCTTACGGTCAGGGTAACGTGTCCTGACGGCCTGATGGCCTGACGCGAGTTTAGCATTTTTTACTCATCCCAAAAAGTGCACAACGCCGCTAAAGATGTTTTCACTTCAAAAAAGGCTTACAGTTTTTATTATCTATTTATCAGCGAACTAATTATACAGCGAACTTAAAACTATTCAAAAAAAGTCGGACAGACATTCTGAAAATTTTATTCATACATAACCAAAATATAACCGGCCATTTAGAAATCACAGTAAAGAATAAATGGACATAATTGTTAATTATTCTTCTTCATTCAAACATTTCAAACGGCAACAAAGGTGTTCTGTAGAAGTGATTTGGTTTAGAAGGGCAGTACAATCAAATCCTCTGCGTGATATACATATAAAAATATATCAAAAAAAACTAAATTTGTATAAAAAAGTATTAGAAAAATAAGTTTTAACCTCTGTTCATCGGTCCTTGTTGACCCTTTTTTTTGGAATACAACTGTACTCTATAAATAATCAATATGTAAGTAATAACCAAATCTTTCACACTCTAAACCCCTGGCACAAAACTGTTTAGGGGGTCCTTTTTCATATAAATCTTTGTTTCAGGTGCGGAGGATGCTGCGGAGGCTGTAGCTCCAGCGGATGCTGTGGTGGTGGTTGCTGTTGCCCATGCATCACGATCTACACTTGCTGTACCAAGATTTGCTAATGTCTGCGAGCCCTGGGACTTCTGCAGGTTGACACATCGTCTGTAGAGTTCAATAAGGGCGCCTCTCTTCACAATCCCATCTTCGATGTTGTCTTCGAAGTACTAGTGCCGTTATGTGAAATAAAACTAAAAAGTATTACTCCGGTTTTTCTTTACCTGAACAGTCTACCAGTGGAGGAGCATTGGTGGGGTCGCTGGCCGAGCCGACTCCACCACTGATGGGGTTTCGCTGCCCGAGCCGACTCCACCACTGGTGGGGTCTCGCTGCCCGAGCCGACTCCACCACTGGTGGGGTCTCGCTGCCCCGAGCCGACTCCACCACTGGTGGGGTCTCGCTGCCCGAGCCGACTCCACCACTGGTGGGGTCTCGCTGCCCGAGCCGACTCCACCACTGGTGGGGTCTCGCTGCCCGAGCCGACTCCACCACTGGTGGGGTCTCGCTGCCCCGAGCCGACTCCACCACTGGTGGGGTCTCGCTGCCCCGAGCCGACTCCACCACTGGTGGGGTCTCGCTGCCCCGAGCCGACTCCACCACTGGTGGGGTCTCGCTGCCCCGAGCCGACTCCACCACTGGTGGGGTCTCGCTGCCCCGAGCCGACTCCACCACTGGTGGGGTCTCGCTGCCCCGAGCCGACTCCACCACTGGTGGGGTCTCGCTGCCCCGAGCCGACTCCACCACTGGTGGGGTCTCGCTGCCCCGAGCCGACTCCACCACTGGTGGGGTCTCGCTGCCCCGAGCCGACTCCACCACTGGTGGGGTCTCGCTGCCCCGAGCCGACTCCACCACTGGTGGGGTCTCGCTGCCCCGAGCCGACTCCACCACTGGTGGGGTCTCGCTGCCCCGAGCCGACTCCACCACTGGTGGGGTCTCGCTGCCCCGAGCCGACTCCACCACTGGTGGGGTCTCGCTGCCCCGAGCCGACTCCACCACTGGTGGGGTCTCGCTGCCCCGAGCCGACTCCACCACTGGTGGGGTCTCGCTGCCCCGAGCCGACTCCACCACTGGTGGGGTCTCGCTGCCCCGAGCCGACTCCACCACTGGTGGGGTCTCGCTGCCCCGAGCCGACTCCACCACTGGTGGGGTCTCGCTGCCCCGAGCCGACTCCACCACTGGTGGGGTCTCGTTGCCGGCTTCGTCCACTTTGGTAACTAAACTTACGTAACCAGTTACAAGAGAAGATTTTTCTTTCGCTGTTTCATAACTAGTTGTGAGAGAAGAATTATTTTTCCACTTTTTGTAACTTTTTGATGGTTATGAACGTGGATGTCCAAAACGTGAACTGACAATGTTCGGTTCTGGCGCTTCGCCGGCCGCTGCCGCGGCACGCTCGCTTCGCTCGCTCGGCTCGCGCGCTGTAGGGTCGCAGTTCTACCTAACACTCCTCCTCGCTTCGCTCTCGTCGTCGTACCTATTATTAAATGGCATGAAAAATATTTTCGGACTTCCGAACTAAATTTACGTAACCAGTTACAAGAGAACATTTTTCTTTCGTTGTTTGGCAACTAGTTGTGAAAGAAGAATTTTTTTCCGCATTCGTAGATCAAATTGTTTCCATTTTTGTAACCACAGATATTACTTCGTTTCGTCCACTTTGATAACTAAATTTACATAATCAGTTACAAGACAAGATTTTTCTTTCGCTGTTTGGTAACTAGTTGTGAGAGAAGAATTATTTTTCCACTTTCGTAGATCAAATTATTTCCATTTTTGTAACCCGAGACATTAGTTTTTATAAAAAGAAAATAACATCGAAATAAAGTGTTTTTTACGTAACTTTTAAGTAGGTACTGTTATCGGAAGTCCGAAAATATTTCTCATGCTAATTAATAATAGGTACGACGACGAGCGAAGCGAGGAGGAGTGTTAGGTAGAACTGTGACCCTACAACGCGCGAGCCGAGCGAGCGAAGCGAGCGTGCCGCGGTAGCGGCCGGCGAAGCGCCAGAACCGAACATTGTCTGTTCACGTTCTGAACATCCACGTTCATAACCATCAAAAAGTTACAAAAGTGGAAAAATAATTCTTCTCTCACAACTAGTTATCAAACAGCGAAAGAAAAATCTGCTCTTGTAACCGTTTCGTCCACTTTGGTAACTAAATTTACCTAACCAGTTACAAGACAAGATTTTTCTTTCGCTGTTTGGTAACTAGTTGTAAGAGAAGAATTATTTTTCCACTTTCGTAGATCAAATTATTTCCATTTTTGTAATCCGAGATATTAGTTTTTATAAAAAGCAAATAACATCGAAATAATAAAGTGTTTTTACGTAACTTTTAAGTAGGTACTATTATCGGAAGTCCGAAAATATTTCTTATGCCATTTAATAATAGGTACGACGACGAGCGAAGCGAGGAGGAGTGTTAGCTAGAACTGCGACCCTACAGCGCGCGAGCCGAGCGAGCGAAGCGAGCGTGCCGCGGCAGCGGCCGGCGAAGCGCCAGAACCGAACATTGTCTGTTCACGTTCTGAACAT
This sequence comes from Pyralis farinalis, assembly GCA_947507595.1. NCBI lineage: Eukaryota > Metazoa > Arthropoda > Insecta > Lepidoptera > Pyralidae > Pyralis > Pyralis farinalis. The sequence continues at coordinate 18,826,175 of OX382259.1, read as the reverse complement.
CCACGTTCATAACCATCAAAAAGTTGCAAAAGTGGAAAAATAATTCTTCTCTCACAACTAGTTATCAAACAGCGAAAGAAAAATCTTCTCTTGTAACTGGTTACGAAGTTTAGTTATCAAAGTGGACGAAGCCCTTGTAACTGGTTACGTAAGTTTAGTTACCAAAGTGGACGAAGCCTATTACTTTTCATAAAAAGAAAATAACATCGAAATAAAGTGATTTCCTTTTCACGAAATATTTTTTTAATAATAGGCACGACGACGAGCGAAGCGCGGAGGAGTGTTAGTGCACCGACCATTGTCTGTTATGAAGGAAAGTGTTCTCAAAAAAGAAATGTGAGTTGAAAATATGTGACTCATCCACGTTTATAACTATCAAAAAGTTACAAAAGTGGAGAAATAATTCTTTTCTCACAATTAGTTACTAAACAGCGACATAAAAATCTTCTCTTGTAACTGGTTACGTAAGTTTAATTATCAAAGTGGACGAAGCCCTATCTTCGCTCGCTCGGCAGGCGCGCTATAGGGTTGCAGTTCTACCTAATACTCGAAGGAGGAGAAGAAGGATTGGTTCTTCACGCTTCGCTCGTCGTCGTACCTATTATTAAATGGTATGAGAAATATTTTCAGACTTCCAATAATAATACCTACTTAAAAAGTTATGTGAAAATCACTTTATTTCGATGTTATTTTCTATATAAAAAATACTAAAAACTAATATCTCGGGCTACAAAAATAGAAATAATTTGATCTACGAAAATGGAAAAATAATTCATCTCTCACAACTAGTTACCAAACAGCGAAAGAAAAATCTTCTCCAGTAACTGGTTACGTAAGTTTAGTTACCAAAGTGGACAAAACATGATCAATATACAGAAATGTAAACGTTTTTTTGTACTGTTTTAAAAAAGAATATAAAATAACCGTTTCGTCCATTTTAGTAACGAAATTTTCGTAACCAGTTACAAGAGAAGATTTTCTTTCGCTATTTGGTAACTAGTTGTGAGAGAAGAATTATTTTTCCACTTTCTTAGATCAAATCTTTCCATTTTTGTAACCCGAGATATTTTTTTTATAAAAAGAAAATAACAATTCAATTTCAATTCAATTCAATTCTTTATTATCTTGCTAAATATGGATACAATAAGGTGTTAGTAAGTCGTAGGAGTACATATTTTACCTATTATAAGGCGTGCAAGAGTTAGTGTAAGTATACATTACAATTGTAGTATTATTAGTCCACATTTCACAAATCTTTTTTATACATTATTTATCCATAAGAAATTCGTCAATAGAGTAGTATGTCTTTTGTTGTAAATACTCTTTTAACCTTCGTTTAAAAATGTGAAAGTTTAACTCCTCTTTTAAATATTTGGGTAGCTTATTATATATCTTCGGTCCCATACAGAAGACGCTGTTGCTGAACATGGTTGTTGAAGGTTTAATATTTTTTAAGTCATTATTACGTCGATTAGTCAATACATTATACCGTGTAATGTTCTGTTTTATCAAAATGGATACTTCGTAGATATATAGCGAAGGCAAGGTTTGCAATTTTAAAATTTTAAAGTGTGGTTTGCACGAATCAGTTTGTTGCAGCCCACATATTGCCCTTATGCACTTTTTCTGAGCCTTGAAAGCCCTTTTGGTATCAGTAGAATTTCCCCAGTATAATATTCCATATTTCAAAGTGGAAGCCACATACGCGTGATAAGCAGTTAAAAGAGTTTTTTGGTTTGCAACTTTCTTGAGCATATATAGTGCATACGAGCATCGATTAAGTTTTATACATACATGCTCGACATGCGTTTTCCATGTCATGTCGGAGTCCATGTACACTCCTAAAAATTTTGTGGATGTTATGCTGTCAAGTGATTTGCCATTATAATTAATTCATTCAATTTAAGTCATGTTGTATTGCGTTTTTATTTCTAAATGTCATAATTTTAGTTTTGTCAAGATTAATTTTAAGGTTATTTGAATTTAGCCAGTCAATAATTAACGCTAAAATTCTATTTATATTATCCATATAATTCATGTCATATTTGTCAATAAATACGGCAGTGCTATCGTCGGCAAATAGTACCATTGGTTGGATAATGGCTTTAGGAAGATCATTAATATATATAAGGAAAAGTAAAGGTCCTAATATACTCCCTTGAGGTACACCGCGTTTTATTAATCTGGGTTTCGATAAATATTTACATTCTGCCTTTACTTTCCCCGAAATTCTTGTTATTTGTGTCTGTTGCGTTCTGTTAGTCAAATAAGATTTTATGATATCTAGGACATTGCCTCTGATTCCATAGATTTCCAGTTTGTGTATTAAAATGTCATGATCTACATAATCGAACGCCTTTGTCATATCCATATATAAAGCACTAACACATTTTTTATTATCAAGCCCAGTTTGAACTTTTTCTAAGAAATCATACAGAGCCATATCTATTGATTTACCTTTCCTAAAACCTTTTTGTTCGTTTGCAAATATAACGTTTTCTTCGAAATAACTACACAGAGCATTGTAAATAACCTTTTCCATAACTTTGGATAAGACTGGTAGAAGTGCTATGGGTCTGTAGTTGTGCAGGTCAGAATTATCACAAAGACTTTTCAAAAGTGGTATTATGATTGAAGGTTTTAGTTTCGTAGGAAATATGCCTTTTTCAATGCATAAGTTCACAATATGACAAAGTGCCGGTGCTATGATTTTAGATACACGTTTCAGAATCCTGGTACATATGCCGTCGTATCCCGTGCTATTTGTATCTTTCAAGCATTTGATTATGTGCTCTATTTCGACAGGAGTAGTAGGATTCATGAAGCAGGAGTTAGGTTTGTTGTATTTTAATGTAGTCAAATATTTTTTGGGTTTATGATTTTGCTGAACTTGTATTTGGTCAATAAAGAAATTGTTGAATTCGCATGCTATCTCATTAGGATCAGTGATTGTTCTGTCATTACTTATTATTTTTTGAATTCCATCTTCTAAGTTACAGGTCTTGTAATTTTTTATTATTTTCCAAACAGCTTTCGTTTTGTTTTTTGCTGTACTGATGTGGTAGTCATTCTGTGCTTATTGAGTCAATTTAATGATTTTTTTAAGTTTTTTGTGGTATGTCCTAAGCGTTCCTTTAAATTGTTTGTCAGATGTTTTCCTGTATTTCCATAACAATTCTCTCTTTCGCTTCGAGCAAAGTTTAATGCCCTTGCTAAGCCATCGAGGTTTTTTATCTACTAAATTCCTTACTCTTACAAGTGGAAAGCACAGCTCGTAGAATAGTATAAAAAGATCAAAAAAAGCATTAAAAGCTTTTTCAGCGTCATCCGTATCATACGCCTCTTTAAATGAAAGATTCTGTAGACATTTTATAAATTTATTGACGTTATCCGAATTGTAGTCTCTTCTTTCCGAATACCAGTAAGTAATACGGTAACTTTTCTTTACTGGACATTGCAATATTTGGGCCGTATGATCTGATAGACCTAGTTCACTGATCGAGCTTTTGGCACCTCTAATGTTGTGTGCAAAATTGTCTATGCAAGTTTTACTTACTAGACGCGTTGGCTGATTTATGCAAAGCTTTAAGTTGTAGCTGGCTAGAAGGTGTTCAAACTCTACATTGTTTTTATTCTTTTTTAGTCTATCAATATTAAAGTCACCACAAATTACAACCTTTTTATTCTTATGACACAGCCTACTTAACAGCTGGTTTAGTTTTTGAAAAAATAGTTCATAAAGCTCTGCCTTCGAATTTGGTGACCTGTATATACATATCACGATTAGTTTATGGTCCAAGATCTCAATTGCACTGCATTCAAAGACACCTACAGTATTTAATGTTTTAGCTTCATTTATAATTTTGTACTTTTGATTTTTACGTATCAGTATTATACATGATCCACCGTTTCTATTTGGTCTAGAGAAATATGTAGCCAAATGGAAATTAGGAACGTTTAGGAACCCAACGTCTCTAGCTATCATATTATGTTCTGTAACACATAGTACATCAATATACAAATTACATTTGTTCAGCTCATCTAAATGCACAAAAAGTTCCTCTGATTTATTTATTAGATCGTTAACGTTTTGATGTAATATATTTATTTTATTATACACGAAATAAATTATTTTCTATTGATTTAAGCCCACTATTGTCATTTTCATGTATTTCTTCGTTTATGCAGGCGTTTACTACATTTTGTACGTAGACTACATTTGTCTGTGTACTTTTGTTTATCATTTTTGACTTATCGTTTATTGCTCTAATGTAATTCTTATATTTAATTTTGTAATCAATCCGCAGAATTTCTTTTAATAGAATTCTGCAAAGACGCAGACTGAAATATCTTGCATTCGGTATATATCTACTATAATTCATATCTAAATAAGTAACATTACTGAACTTTGTACATACGAATTTCAAGTCATGATTGAGCTTACGTTCATTCAAAGCATCATTACGTGGTACTTCACTAACGAGAATATTCGTCTTTTGTAAAGGTTGTAGCCATTCGCTCAACTTGAATTGAATCTCGCATGGGTTGTTGTCATTTGTTCCGCCTATTATTATAATATAATCTTTTTCGGTAAGAGAGAGCAATTCATCATTATGAGAAATTAAAATGTCACGCAATTTAGCGCCCGGTTTCCACATATTAATTACCATATATTGACTACCAACTAGATCTTGTAACAGTTTTTGGTCATTTTTTCCTTGTTGATCGGCTAAGATAATAATTTTCTTCTTCTTATCATTACTTATGTTTGTCTGATTATTATTTTCACTATATAACTTTAGTTCTCGATTTGATTCCTTACTATCTCCCGCAGCATTTGTATTTTTATCTATAATTGTGTTCTTTTCTTTCTTCTTTTCAGTAGAATTGACTGTAGCAGAAGGTTCATTATTTTTACAGTTCATGTCTCGCAGTTTTTTCGATTTCTTACCAGTAGAGGGAGGTGAGGGCTGGTGTTTTGGAAAGGTAGTGTTCGGTGTATTTGCAGTAGTACGTGCCTTATTTTTCCTGACTGATTTTGGAGTTCTACATATCTTATCCGAAAAATTAATCTTTTTATAGGCTTCTATTATTTTATTGCACTTTTCCAGTTCTCGCCGTAAATTGGTGTTTTCTAAATTTAGATTTTCAATCTCATGATTTGCAATTTGTACGTCTTTTTGTAGGTTGAAAATTCTGTCCGTTAATTCTTTTGTATTTTGGCTTTCATCCATAGAGGTGTTTGGTAGGCTCAACATAGTCATGTCGAGAATAGATGAATCAGTTGATATGTCAAGAGAACCTGTTCTCTGTGGTCTTCGTATAGTAATATTTTCATTAGAACGGTTTTCCATTATAGGCAATTAAAATAGAAAGACGTGTATGTAAAGAAAATATAAAAAATAAAATTGAAAAATAAAATAAAAATTCACACAATGTTCAAAACCCAAAATAAAAGTTTCTTTAGTTGTAAAAAGATATTTGCATGTACTAAGACTCGAACCTGGGTCTTTGATGTCACATGTGTAACCACTATCCATTGAGCCAAACAACGATATGTATTAGTATACAAAATTTCTCATCACTATGCAAGCAATATTATTATTGATCTTGAAATGTCTACACTGTGGTTCAACAGATGGCGTAGTGAAAAAAAAGCATATTACATGCTTTCGTAGTACTGTGAGGATGCTATGTTATATACTTTTCATTGTGTTGCTGTTGATGTATTGGTATTGGTGTATTATGCTTTGGTATGTCCGCTGTTGTACCGACCCAACACGGTTTTAAAAATTAACGTTTAATTTTTAGGTAAATTTTGCAGATATGATAGTTTTCATCATATTATCATTGATTCTTACTCACGGTTCGATAAGTGAGACAGTTTATTGCAATTAAACTTTTGTTTACACTGTAAGCAGTTATATTTCACTACTTTCAACTGACATTTGGACCTCGTACATATTACGTAGTTTCTCTTCCGTTTTATTGTATTTCACTGAGATAACACTCACTGGTAGTATTCTAGGCACATAAATTAAAATTATTATCGTTTTATTAAAATTTAAGTATGATTTTATATTTTATTTTGCTACTAAATGCGGAGGTTCATAGAATGAATGTTTACTTCACAGCGCCCTCTGGCGGTCGAAATAATAAAGTAAACATCGAAATAATAAAGTGTTTTATACATAACTTTTAAGTAGGTACTATTATGGGAAGTCCGAAAATATTTCTCATGCCATTTAATAATAGGTACGACGACAAGCGAAGCGAGGAGGAGTGTTAGGTAGAACTGCGACCTTACAGCGCGCGAGCCGAGCGAGCGAAGCGAGCGTGCCGCGGATGCGGCCGGCGAAGCGCCAGAACCGAACATTGTCTGTTCACGTTCTGAACATCCACGTTCATAACTATCAAAAAGTTACAAAAGTGGAAAAATAATTCTTCTCTCACAACTAGTTACCAAACAGCGAAAGAAAAATCTTCTCATGTAACTGGTTACGTAAGTTTAGTTACCAAAGTGGACGAAGCCAAAATAACATGACATTCGCAATATATTCGTAATTATAAAGATCTGGACGAGTTTGTTAAAAGAATATATGATGAAGAAATTACACCATGAAAATAAGTAAAACCGTCGTCAAAACTTCTTTCAAATTAGCACTTCATTTTTTTGTGTCAATATTTTTATCTGTCACACAAAATTGTCAAAATTTATCTCTTTTCTGGTATTCCTGAATAAAATTAAAAGTTGTATTGTGAGCAACAATTACAATGTGTAGTCCAATAGAAAATATGCCAAGTTACAAAGAACCCCTGCCATGCATCCCTTGCTATCGAGTTCAGGTACATAATTACTACTTTGATCGAATAATTATTCTTAAATTACCTCCGGCAAGAACATTTTTTCTCAACGTATTGTATTATGTATTATTAGCAAAATTTGCTTTTTAAGTTCGCTGATTATGATAGATATTTTATGCTATTCGCCAAAACCTAGAAGTTGTCCAAGCGTCCGAAAATCGGCAAAGTAGCGATAATCTGTTTCAAGTTCCTAAACGTTCATGATTCTTCTTCTTAGAGTGATCCCGTTTCCGAATCCATTAGGATTGGCGGGGTCCGCTAAAGGTACTGATTTTTACATGGAGCGACTGCCGTCAGACCTCCACAACCAATTCCACAACTCACTTCTTTCGAAATATATTTTTTGGACGTGCTGGTTTCCTCACTATGTATTCCTTCACCGCCGAGCAAGTGGCAATCATAAATATGCACATAAATCCGAAAGCACGAATTTAGTGATGCATGCCAGGATTCGAACCGAGGACCTGTTGATCGCAAGGCCAGTTCTTTATCCACTAGGCTATCACTACTTATGACAATCCTACACGTTCATGACTATCCACTGATATTCTTATATACTAAAACGAATGACAAACAAGCTAAGATCCACCTGATGTAAAGAGTAAAAGAGATTACTGTAGAACTATGAAAGCTTGCGCTACAAGGAGTATCGGTCCCACGTTGCCAGCCCGGTACTAACACAGTTACTCCCACTAACCTGTTATATTCAGGGTGCACCGTGTCTCCCCTGTGGTACGGATCCAGTGACTCTACGTCGCCCTTTGATTGTCGCCGATAGCACCTTTGACTATCGTCCAACCAGCTGGCCCGGAATGCTCCTCAACAACCAAGATAAGAAAGTTCGATACCAACTGATCAACTATGAACGCCCGGTTAGTCTGTCTATCGATCAATATCTTCACACCTAATTCCCAGTAATGAAACAAATGCGACATGTCTACGAGTAAGTCTATATACAACATACTTTCCTATTCTTGCACGCTCGCCGCTTAGTAGGGTTCCGGCATCATCGGTTTGCCTAATCAACAATCGGCTGCCCCTATTCTTTAAACCTATAGGGCTAGATATAATATACTTGAACATGCTTCTTAATTGCGACCATTATAAAAGACCTAAAAATGTTGAGAATTACAAATATTCAACGCATTATTATAGCTCCCAATAAAGACGAACAGTTAATACTAAGATGTATGAAGAATTATCTACTATAAAAGAATCCGACAAATCGAGAACTTCCTCCTTTTTTTTGAAGTCTGTTAAAAATATAATAGAATCAATTTCATCGCAGATCACATGAACCTACTGAACAATAACCAGAAAATCGTGTCGAAGCTTGTAACTTATTGAAATAAGCACCCAAATGAAGCGATTCTAAGAATACAATGGGTGCCGTGAAGTACACACAGCGACACCGTAAGCTAGACAGTTTGACCTTTGTACCGTCCTTATGGCGCACGCAATAAGAGTAAAGCTGCTACTGCAAGTATCTAACATATCTTGTCGTTCTGTCTTCATCTTGAGTGTCAATCGAAAATATTCGTTACAGTAGTTGGAAACGGGGAGGCAGCCAAATTAGGTCACAAATTGACTTTTTTTTTATAAACGTCGGGAGGATAAGGCCCACCTGATATAAAAGTGGTTACTGTAGCTTATGAGCGCTTACAATACACGGAGTATCTAACACAGCAGCTTCTTAGGAGTTTACTTGTAACTCCCGGAAGTTGTTATTAGGCTGCGTCTTCTTATTTTTTATATACTACGTCGGAAGGCATACAAGCATACGGCCCATCTGTTGTAAAGCGGGTACCGTAGCCTATTAACGCTTGCGATATATAAAGTATCACTCGCGCGATGCCTCCTCTGCTGCTTACGCAGCAACTTCTTGGGAGCTTATTGGTGACCTCACTCACTCGCAGGAACACAACAACCCTCTAGGGAGTTGTTATTTGGCTGCGGTTTTCTGTGAGGTGGAGGTACTTTCCCAGACGGACTGCTTTGATGCGCTCTACCTCTCTTATAACGTCCAGACCAAGACAAACAGACATGTTCATGCACACAAATGTTTGCCTTGTGTGGGAATCGAACCCACAAACGTTAGTGTCAAACTCGCGTCATTCTCGACTGAGCCACCGAGCTCGTCAAATTCTGTGAGGTGGACGTAGTTTGATGAGGCCCAGCTTTCTAAAAACATTCAGACTATGTCGAACATATATGATCATACACACAAATGTTTTCCTGTATGGGAATCGAATCTACGAGTCTTGATGTAAAAGTAATTGCTGACCACTCCACCACAGTATACTCTAAAGAAGGTGATTTTCTTATTATTTTTAGTTCCGTTTTTGCAACGTTATTATCTATACTAATATATAAAGCAGAAGACTCTATTTGTTTGATTGTACGATTGTTTGTTTGAACGCGCTGATCTCAACGCTGAACTACCAGTTGGATTTAAAAAATATTATTGTATTTGATAGTCTAAGTCTTGAGAAAGGCTATTGGCTATTGAACATCTCGATACGATTTTTAGAAGCCGAGGAAAGGAAATAAAGTAATTAACGCTTTTGCTACGGGATACTGGGCAAACGCGCGGGCGAAGTCGCGGGTCGTAGCTAGCTACCATTATCTCTCTAATAATATGTTCACCGTTTAATCTTTTCAAGTAGGTATTATAGAATAAGCGAAAATATTTTTTTAACTGGACTCCATGTCCAAAAAAATGCCTATTAACAAATAATGTTAATAAAGTAATTATTCGGAATTCAATAATTCGGAAAGGAAAGGTTTAATATATATATCATCACATCAACACTTACTCATCCCACTGCAGGGATACGGGTCTCACTTCAACCGAAGGGGTTTAGAGCATACTCCACCACGCTGCTCAAATGCGGATTGGCGGAGGCCAGTGTTTTCAAACCGCTCGAGGGCCACCAACGTCGCTTTTTTTTTTCGGGACAGGCCCACCACTCATACCCAACACTGTGTCTCCTAGCCAGAATTAACTTGTAAATAATTTTTAACGTTTTGAAAGTTAAGCCCCTTTTTTTTTTTTTTTTTTGTGACGCGGGGAAAAATGCATTACGCACACCACCGGTGCCTGGGTGGCCTCCGGTGGTAGTGTGGGACTCCCCGTCGGCTGTCCGACGGTATACCCACTAAACAACCCCGCGAAATGCCATCGGCCGCGTTGGTGTGGTGCCCCGGATCTGTTAGCAACAGGGCACCACTGCGACTGGCCAGCCCCTCAAAAGGGGCCGGACTTCTTCTCTCTAGGGGCCGTCCCGGCAAATTGGGACAGCCCCTCCGGCGGCGGGACCGTTATGGGGCCAGGTTCCCATCCTGACCCCTAGTCCCACAGGTTAGGGAGGCGGCAGTAGGTGCGCGTAGCGCCTACGCCGCACTCCCGTCCGCCGTCTCCGGAGCGGGACAGCTTGAGGATCGTCCTCCCTATCCCGCTCCGAGGCCTCCTTCTGGGACATGACGGTCTCACAGAAGGAGGCCATCGCCTGCCAGGCACTGTCACTCCCGAGCATGGAGCGGACCACGCTCGGGAGCGAGAGGTCCGCGCTTCCTAGCGCGGACACCAGGTCGTGGCGCTGCCGAGACCACCTGGGACACCGCTCCAGAGTGTGCTGAGCGGTGTCCTCGGCCGCGCCACAATCGTGGCAGCCCGGCGTCATCTCCCGCCTCGCGACCCGGTGCAGGTACTCACCGAAGCACCCATGTCCAGTGAGCACCTGCACCATGCGGAAAGTGAGGGGTTTGCGCCTTCGGCGCATCCACGCCTCCAGGACCGGGCGCAGCGCATCCGCAACGCGGACTCCGTACCGCGACTGCGCCAGGTCCTCCCCCCACCTCCGCATCATCTCCACATGCCCTCGCTGGCGATACCGCCCCACCTCCACCGATGTGGGGCGCTCGCCGAGGCTCCTCCTTTCCGAGACAAACCCGTATACCTCGGCGAGCACCTCCGCCTCCAACTCCCAGGGCGGGTCGCCAGCGAGGGCGGTCGCGGCCGTCCAAGCTACCGTACGGTACCCCCTTATCGCCCTCTGCGCTATGACCCGCTGCGCTCTGCGCAGCTGGGCCCTGTTGCGGCTGCAGAGGGCGTCCGCCCATATTGGGGCACCGTACGTGGCCATACTCCGGCAGACGCCGGAGTACAGCCGCCTGCACGCGGCGCTGGGCCCGCCAACATTGGGCAGGAGGCGACCCAGCGCCGCCGCAGCTCTGATGACCCTCGGCCCCAACCGCTCGAAGTGGGGGCCGAAGGACCATCTCCCGTCCAGGGTGAGGCCCAGATAGCTAATCTGGGCACTCACCCTAATCCTTTCTCCTCCTATTTGGAGGTGTGCTCCGGGGGGAGGGCCCCGTCTGCCGGTCCCGCGGAAGAGGAGGGCCTCGGTCTTCTCCAAACGGACCCGAAGCCCAAGCCTCTCTATACGGCTGACCACCAGTCCTACTCCGACTTCGGCCAGCCGCGCCGCCCCCACAAAGGTCTTACCCCGGGACGTGACAAGGGTGTCATCTGCATAGCAGATGACACTCATCCCGGGGAGGAGACGGCCCCACAGGACCCAGTCGTATGCGAGGTCCCACAGAATGGGGCCCAGAACGGACCCCTGCGGGACCCCGCACCCGACAGACCTCCTGACCATACGGCCCCTCGCATCCTCGAAGCACACCTCCCTGTCCTCCAAGTATGCCTTCAACAGCCCCCCCAAGTACGGAGGCACCTCAAAGTATTTGAGGGCCTCCAGTATGGTACTGTGGGGGAGGCTGTTGAAGGCATTGGCGATGTCCAGCGACACCGCCACCACCACCTTACCCTCGCGCTCCGCATCCTCCGTCACCGACCTTAGGCGCCTAATGGCGTCGACGGTCGACCGTCTGGCCCGGAACCCGAATTGGGCATCCGAAAGGCCCGGTCCCGGGCCATCCTCCAAATGCTGAGCGAGGCGGGAGGCGACAACCCTCTCCAGGGCCTTCCCGCCTCGTTCAGCAGAACAACCGGTCGAACCGCCGACCCCGAGTCCGGGGGCCGGTCTCCCTTCAACAGAAGGCAGAGCCGGCCCACCCTGAAGGGTCCCGGGCAGCACCCCGACCGCAAGCAGCAGTCGAGGAGCTCCCGGAACCTGTCTCCGAGGTGCACGAGAGCCAACGCTAGCACCTTCCCGTGCACCCCGTCCGGACCCGGCGCCCTCTTCTTGCCTCGGAGGCGGTCAACGACCGCCTCCATCTCCTGGTCGGTGACGGGCGGCGGAGCGCCCTCCTCCTCTCCTCTGGAGTCCGACGTCCGACGTAGGGCCATCCTCGGGGGAGCGTAGCCCCGTGGACTGTCGGGGAAAAGCTCCCCGACAATCCTCTCCAACAACGCCGGCTGGAGGGTCTCCGTCAGCGGGGCCGACTGAGCGCGAATCTTGTTCCGCGCTCCTCTGTAAGGTCGGCCCCACGGGTCCCTATCCAGACCCTCCAGCAGCTCCTGCCACGCTCCCTCCTTGGCCCTACTGATGGCCATCTGCAGTGCTCTCCTGCTCTCCACGTAGACTCCGTGCAGATGGCCATCCCTTTCTTCGTCCCGGGGGCGGCGACGCCTGCTCCGGGTATACGCTCTACGCGCCCCGTTGCAGACGTCCCGGAGGTCGGCAATCTCCGCCGACCACCAGTAGACCGCCCGCCTTGGGGGCGGACGCCCAACACTGGGCATGGCCGCCCTGCACACCGCCGTGAAGGCGTCGCAGAGACGGCCAGCCCCTTGCTCCGCCCCCAAATCCTCCACTGGCGGGAGGCCCCAGCGGCCGACTATGGCCGCCTCCTCTGCCAGTTCCCGGTCGAGCCTGGTGAGCGCCCAACGCGGGAACCGGCTCCGCCACCGGGACGAAATCGTCGGACTCCCGGGGGCTGGAGACACCTCGAACCTGATATAGCGATGGTCCGAGAGTGTCTCCACCCCCGTCTCCACCCTCCATCCTTCCACTCGGCGTGCGGCGGAGGCGGTGGCGAAGGACAGATCCACCACCGACCCTCCGTTCCACCGCACGCACGTGTGGACTGTCCCCCTGTTCAAGAGGGACAGTCCCGCGGCCAGCGCCCACTCCTCCACCTTCCGCCCTTTGGCTTCCGTGGCCGGGTTGCCCCACGCCGTTGACTTGGCGTTGAAGTCCCCGGCCACGATAACCTGGGCGGGCGCTAGCCGCCTCACTGCCGACCCCAGAGCGTCGAGCAGCCGCTCCAAGGCCGGCAGGTCGCGGTTCGGGGAGAAGTACACACCGATGATTGCGTAATCTCCCCGAACCGCCGCCACGTATCCCGCCCCCCTCCCACTCAACACGAGTGGGGGGCTGGCGCCAGGCCTCGTGACGATGGCGACGGAACCGTCCAGATCCCCGGCCCAGTTAGGCCGGGAGGGCACGGAATATGGTTCCGCAACCACCGCCACGTCCACGTCCCACTCCGCCATGGTCTGCAGGAAAAGGTCCTGAGCCCCGGCGGAGTGGTTGACGTTGGCCTGCAGGAAGTGGGGATGTCCGGCCATTATTCGGACATCCCAGCCTCAGGCGCCACCTGCCGCCCACTCCCGCGAGAGATGGGGGGCGTTCTCCCGCGTATGGATGGGGGGTTACAGAGACGACCCCCCATCACATGCGTCGCCTTTCGTCCGGCGTCGGCGCACACGGCACAGCGGGCCTGTGCCGAGCAGCCCGAGGCGATGTGCCCTGGCTGCCCACACCTGTAGCACAGGCGGCTGCGGTCCTCCTTGGAGGGGCACAACTCGGCTGTGTGCCCCTTCCCCATGCACTTGTAACAGTGCATGGGGCGCGCTTCCAACAAATGGAGCTGCACCCTGCTCCAGCCCACCCCTATACTGCCCAGCTCGAGCAGCTTTTTCGCTGCCGTCACCGGGCAGCGCATCAGGGCGGAGCTGGAGTTCCGCCAGTCCGGGCGGATTTCGCCCACCCGGACCTGTTCGGGGGTGCAGCCACCCTCCCGCGCGACCGCAGCTTGGACCCGCTGTGCCGTTGCGGCATCGTCCAGACCCGTGAGTCGGAACTCCGCACACTTCACGGGCCTGGACACCTCGACGACGCCGGACAGGGCGGCCGTCAACTTAGCCGCCAAGGCGTCAGCCTTCTCGTGGCTGGTGGAGCCGGGGACTTCGATCAGCCTCGCTCCGGTCGCCGACTTGCGTATCCGGAGCGAGCCGATTCCCAGCTCCCCCAGATTCACCTCCCGCTCGGCCTTCAAGAGGGCCGAGGCATACGATGCCCCCCCTTTGGCTGCCTCCGGCCGTAACTTTAAAATTACGGCCGTGGAGCCCGGGAGCACCACCTTGGGCTTTCGGCCCTCCTCCTTGCCCGCGGGAGTGTTGGCTGACGCCTTGGCGGGCGCCGGTCTCGCAGGAGTCGCGGGGGCCGCGGTTTTCCGCGGCTTGCGGCGGACCACGTCGGTCCACGACGCCACCTCCGGGACCTCGGCGGTCCCTGCCGCTGCCGACGTTGTCACCGCGGCCGGCTTCGCCCTAGATGTGGACGGGCCGAAGCTCGTCCACGACTCCTCGCTGGCCCCAGTTCGGCGGGCGGGGCCCACTTTGGCGGCCTTTCTCGCCTGAGGGCGCACGTCGAGCTCGGCCGGTGCGCTCGCGTTTGCGCGCTGCGACTTAGTCGCCGGCCTTCGCGCGCCTTCAATGGCCGCCCTAGCGGCTTTGGCGACTGCGGAGCTGTCACCCGCTAATGGCGGACGGGCGACAGTCGGAGGGGGCAGGCGTGACTCTAGGTCGGCGAGCCGCCCGTCCACCAAGTTACCGACGAGCCGGGCGATACTGCTCTCCAGAGCCTGTATATCGACCGGGCCCGTCGGCCCCTGCGCCCTCCTCTCCTTGCGGAGCTCCTCGAATTCCAGGCGATGCGCCCGGACTTCTTCACGCAGCGAGGAGACCTCGCGCTGCAGCCGAGCATTGTCGGCTCGGAGACGGAAGGTCTCCTCACCCTCCGTGCGCACCACCAGGGACTCGAGGATCTCCTTTATCCCGCCCGCCGCCTTCACAATCTTGGCGGCGAAGCCGCCTTTGAGGCTCGCCGACCTGCTGGTGAGGTCGAGGATCAGCCTCAGCTTCTCCTCGGCCACCACCATGAGCTGTTCGGCTCCCCTCCCGGCTAGGCCCGCCGCCTCCCCCTCAGGGCTTTTCCCTTCGGGGCCTTTTCCCGCCTCGGGGCTGCAGCCCTCGGCGCTTTCTTCGGCGTTTTCGGCGGCCGCCGCGCTGGTTTTCGGGCGTCCAAAGGCCCGCCTCTCGAGGAGCGCCTGGATGGCCTGCTCCCTTTCCTCCTCCTTGCGCTCCCTGAGCTCTCGGCGGGCTCTGGCCAGACTGATGGCGACGCCGCCCCGCTTCCCACGCCTGGCCGTCGGTAGCTTCGCCCTCTCCGTTGGCGCTTCTGTCTCCGAGCCGGAAAACAATCGCTTCCGACTTCCCAGGTCCGACTCCGAGAGGGTGGGGACCGACATACTGTCGGTCTCCTCACCCCCACCAGACTCACTGTCTACCACTATAGACAGTGGCTCCTCCGAGAGCCCACTCGTTCCGGGACCCCTAGGCCCCAACATTCTGCTTCCACCCGGCATCACCGGGTCTTGGCTGTCCAGGTCCGTGACCGAACCCTAGACAGCCCACACAACACGAAAAACACGAACGACAAACACAAAAACCCAACAACTAACAAAACAAACACCAACAAAAACCGCCTATGTTCGTCACCGAACACAGAGACAAACACAAAAACAATAACCAACGCAACAAAAACACACCAAACACTCCACACCACCAAAACAAACGAAAAAGCCTCCAACAATCACAAAAATCCTCCTTGCCAAAAACTCACCCTCGCCCACAAGTATTGTATATCCGAATTTTGTCACCACCCACCGGCCACTGCGTTACCGCGCACCAGGTGGGATGGGTCCAGGGCAGACGACGTGGACGTATCGGTATACACTTGGGGGCCTGCCCCTTGAAAGTTAAGCCCCACGTCGAGGTGGAAATTCGAGTTAATGCATAAAAGTTCTTTTTGGCTTTTTCTCCAACCTGCTTTATGTGTTCAATGTAATTAAAACCTTTGTCTAACAGTAATCCCAGGTAACAAACCGAGTTTTTATTTGCAACTGATACTCCATTGAAGCGGAATCGCGGCGGAACCTGCAAATTTCCCTTAAGCAAGAGCTGGTATCTTTTGTGGGGTGCGAAATCGAGACGGTTACGATAACCCCAGTCTGAAATGAGGTCAAGGTAAGTAATGGCTAGTTTTTCTATGCTGGATCTGGAATTAGCTTTTATTAATAAGAGGCCGTCATCGGCGTAGCCAGTTAACGAGCACCCTTCCGGTAAGGGTAGGCTAAGAGTCATCAAAACCGATATTCCAAAGATACGGCCCTAACACCGAACCCTGAGGACAGCCCTGCGTAAGCACCTTCGAAGCAGCATAATGACCAAGTTTTAATTTAGTTGTACCATTAAAAAAGTACGATCGAATAAGGGAGTATATATTGCTATGGCAACCTCTCGCCTTTAGTTTCAGCAACAACATTGGCCACCAAGCATTATCGAAGGCACCTGAAAGGTCCAAGAAAATACCCACAACGTATTTACTATCCGAGAGTTCCACAATTTTACGCACCGCGACTGCCGCATCAACAGTAGACTTGCCGATGGTAAAGCCGTATCGATTTTTATGAAATTGAGGACCACCGGGCAACAAACATGGTACAATTAAACTTTCAAGTAGTTTACCCAGCGATGGTAGTAGGGTAATAGAGCGATAAAACTTTGGATCGTTGGGTTGCTTATCACCGCTTTATGGTATTATTTTTATAACACCACTACGCAAAACTCCAGGAAAGCTACCTTCTACAATACACCGGTTCAATACCTTTAAAATAGGTTCAGCAGCAACTTTGCAAACTTCCTTGATCATTTTGTTTGAGATTTTATCATCGCCAGAAGCTTTATTTGTTGGTAATGCTTTAACAACATGTAGAAATTTGTCCATTGACACCAAAATTGACATTGGACTGGCTGGGCACAGATCTACCGCAGCCCTTACCTCGCGATGGTAGTCACTGTCGTTATCAGGACAGTCATCCGGAAGCAAAGCATGCAGAAGTGCATCAGTAGTCTCCTCTATACCGAGGGTGTGGGTATTATCAAGCTTAATATTAGAAACAAAGGCCTGATCAATGCGCCTATTTGCCTTAAATTCGTGATACAGGGGTGACCACGGTCCCTCAGAATTTAATCTTTCCACTATTCGTTTTAGCAAATTACCTTTAGATTTTTCGACGGCAGCGCGATATGTAATGTAAGGATTACGATTGATGATGAAGTGTTGGAACAAGTGGATGAGTTTGTATATCTTGGATGCGCTTTCAGCAGGGATGGAAGGTACACCGCAGATGTGGAAAGACGAGTGAGTGCTGGGAATAGTGTGAATGGAGCGTTGGGAAAACTGCTTGGCAGTAAAATCCTGAGCCAGAAGGCACAACTCGCTATACACAATGCAGTGTTGGTCCCAACGCTAACTTATGGAAGCAAGAGTTGGGTATGGCAGAAAGAGCATGAAAGTAGAATAAACGCGGTTGAAATGCGAGCGCTGCGCAAAATTTGTGGCGTAAGGCTTGTAGACCGTATTCGCAATGATGATGTTAGAAATAGAGTTGGTCTGAAAGAGAGCGTCGGTGTTAAAATAAGAAGAGGCATGCTCCGATGGTTCGGGCATGTAGAAAGAATGCAAGATGAAAGAATGACGAAGCAGATATACAATGCAAAAGTGGAAGGATGTAGGAGCCGGGGAAGGCCAAGACTTACCTACCATGACCAAATTGGTCATGTTCTATCAGAAGGTGATGTCAGGAGCCCTAGAAACCGGCGTGCGTGCATGAGAAGAGCAATGAATGTTAAAGAAGCGAGTGAGATATGTAAGGATCGAGTCACGTGGCGCTCGGTTCTCTCTGCCTACCCCGCAAGGGATTTAGCGTGAAGTTATAGATAGATAGCGCGATAATGAGATCAAGCAATACGTAAGTTACTCAGAGCCGTTGATATGGTTCACCTTGGATGTTACGTTTTCTTAATTTAGAAACCTTACGTCGGGCACAGCGGAGACTTCTACGCAGCCTGACAAGCGCATCATTGCACCAGTCACAACGTCTCTTATTTACTATTGCTTTTCGGCTCAATATAACGTCAGCACAATATGTGAATGACCGACCGACTTCGCTTAACGGCTGTCATCTATCGACAACAGCCGGGGCCGACGGCTTAACGTGGTCCCGGCTGAAGCACGGAGAAACTCGAGATAGATAAACCCATCCATAAACCGGCTGCGGTCGACGTTGCTTAATCTGCGTGTTCGGTTAGAATGACACGCGCAACGACGTCATCGAGTTCTCCTCTTCTTCACACACTTACTTTTTCGTAATGTGACACAGAGAGATAGTTTCTTTGACCTTTGGTTTCCGTCAGCTGGTTGGCTCTCCGGCTCTACTCAATGGCTATGACGTAGTAATACTCGTAACAAGCCTGTTCATAGTAAAAGGGATATGCATAATGAATTAATGATACAACTCGCAAATTTAAATTTCTAAATTATGTATGACTTTTAAAAAAGTGTGTAATATAAAATATTTACTTTTTTATATTAGAATCATAATAGGTACAAAATATACCCTGCATAATAGGTATAACATATAAACCCTGCAATATTTGTCGGTATGAATATATTACACCTAACATAAGTTTTATTAAGATTACATTCCTTCATAAAAAATTAAATGCGTATTCATTTGTCTTGTCTTGAGTCTTGTTTTAAATATATTGAACGTCACGGGCTTAAACGTTAAGCCCGTGACGTTGACGACGACGAAGCTGTTTCTCCAAAACAAAATCATAGTTTAGTGTTGCCGTTTGATTAGTCATGCCATTTTACGATGTTACGTGTCAAAATACGATGTCGCAAATGTGTGTACTCAGTCCAACACTAGTTGAATAAGTACGTAATAATTTACGAATATGTGTTGCTGGACCGTGTACTATAAAAATCTGTTTTATACGCTGGTTTAAAAAAATACGCTGTTTTTAAGCAGCAGATATCAATGTAATAAAAAAAATACTTAGTTAATAGATTTAGGCGTCACTTTCCTAAATTAAATTTACAGGCCATTTTGATCTAAACTACTTTGTGTGCTTCCACTCTTCCGTTAGTAGATGCATGCCGCCGCTGCCATGGCTGCTGCGTTCGTCTCTGCCATCTGAAATGTGAACCGCCTGCACCCGCCACCGTTGCTGCCCTGGCTGCTCCGGTCGTCCCTGCGACACGTGTTTCGCCTCTCCACGAAGCATCCTCAAGCGCTGTAGATGTTAGTCATTAGGATAACATGCTACGAATGACTAATCCATCGTAGTGCGGTCCCCTTCCACCCCCTTCCCCTTCTCTATATAAAGGACGGCACTACGATGGGTTGCCTGAAAAAAAATACAATACCTACTGTTGAGTATTTTTCGAGTTCGTATATGAAAAGGTAAAAATAACCCTCATAAGATTATGTTATCATCTGTATGTATGTTAGAAAATCACATACTGTTTATATAGTGTCATGAAATGTAGCTAACAAGAAAAAAAACATAATCCTATAGAGTACTTCCAGATTACTTAGAATCATGAAATAATAACAATTTTGTATTTATATCTGTCTTTCTTTATTAAAAAAAATAAGTCATAGATTATTTGTACTTGACATGGGTTCATAAATCTATATAATTATGTATGCAGGGCTACCTAATAAAACAAAACCCCTTAACAAAACCATGTTCAATAAACAAGAATGGTCCTTCCAGCAAGACTCGGCGCCGGGTCATAAAGCTCGGTCTACGCACTCTTGATTGGAAACGAACGTTTCGGACTTCATCAGAGCTGAAGACTGGCCGACGTTTAGTCCCGTCCCGATCTTAATCCGCTGGATTATGATTTATGGTCAGTTTAAGAGAGTACGGCTTGCTCTAAACGCCATGATAATTTGGAGTCCCTAAAACAACCCGTACGATTGCCAGTGAAGATTTTTCACATGGAAAGAGTGCGTGCTTCTATTGATAACTGACCTCAACGTTTAAAGGACTGTATGGCAGCTAATGGAGACCACTTCGAATAAGCTTTTTACATTTTAAATTGTTTTATATTTATGTATTAAACTAACACACTGTAAAAGTAATAAATGTTACTTGCAATAGAAAAAGCCACAGTTTGGAATATCAACGTTTAAATTGTCTATTACAATATTGGCCAAATCGTTCAACAGTCAAAAGGATCGCCCTAAACTTGAGTTCGCTCGCTCGCTCGTGTTTTGGTCACAAGGTAACCTAACGAACCTAACCTACCCTCCGCGGCAAAGTTGTTTTTGTGTCTTTGTTACTTTAGTACTTGATAAGGTAACTTACGGATCTGTGGATGAAGACAATAGCTGAACCTAGTAAATATACACACATATTAAATATATATTTATATATTTAAATATATAATTAATATGTGTGTATATCTTCAAGTCATTCCTTGCGGGGTAGGCACCGAGCTGAACCGAACCGAGTACCATAAAACACGGTCCTTATATACCTCACTCGCTTCCTTAACATTCATAGTTCTTTTCATACACGCTGTTCCTAAGGCTCCTGACATAACCGTCTGATAAAACACGACCAATTTGGTCATAGCAGGTGAGTCTTGGTCTTCCTCGACTCTTACATCCTTCCACTTTTGCATTGTATATCTGTTTCGTCATTCTTTCATCCTGCATTCTTTCTACATGTCCGAGCCAAAGGACATATACTGCACTGTACACTACATTATTTACATTTATCTTACTTACTATTTATACTTTTCTGACTTATACTTTTACTATTCTGACGAGCTCGGTGGCTCAGTCGTGAATGATGCGACTTTGACATCGACGCTCATGGATTTGATTCCCACACAAGACAAACATTTGTGTGCATGAAAATGTCTGTTTGTCTTGGTCTGGATGTTTCAAGAGAGGTAGGGCTCATCAAAGCAGCCCATCTGTGTAAGTGCCTCCACCTCACAGAAAACTGCCAAATAACAACTCCCTAGAGGGTTGTTGTGTTCCTGCGTGTGAGTGAGGTCACCAGTAAGCTCCTAAGGAGTTGCTGTGTAAGCAGCAGAGGAGGCATCGCGCAAGTGTTAGTTAATATATTACAAGCGTTAATAGGCTACGATAACCACTTTACGTCATCGGGGGACCGTATGCTTGTATGCCTCCCGACGTTGTATAAAAAAAATACTACAACTGTACAAATAAACTATAACTGGCTTAGATGAAATCACTTGAAATGATTTAGTCTGTATACGTATATAACATTATTCGTACATTTATAATTTGTTATTGAGTTTGATAGCAAAGAATTTAAAATCGTATTTTATGTTCCAGGCAAGATCACACTTCCCGTCATGTGCCCCGTCCTACAATTAGTCGCTAACTATACAAGAAAAATATAAGACCTTTTCTCAAGATATGCCATAATCTGACATCGAAACTAAAATTATTTTTAAACGAGAGAACGTGCATATTCCAAATTGAAAGTGAAAAAGTAAACTACAGGTACGTACGTAACACAGTAGAGATAACATAACCAGTAAGACAACTTCGAAGAATCGGTCGAAATTGTTGCACTCAAACAGGTGTGCGCGCCACACTATTCTAAGCAGCGCAGTAAAATCTACGCTATTGATTTTTCAAAACGTTGGCGCAGTTTTATAATTTGTGTAGTATATTAGATTAAATAAGATAATTATGTTAAAAAAAGTCATAAGTTAATTTGTTAACCTACTGATTATATCAGCAGCCATCGTCTTAATTTATTTTTTCTGTTCGAGCCGTCTTCAGTTTAGAACCATTGCAAAGTTCTCTTTGTTCTAAATGTTCCAGCTTCAGGAACCCTGCTGAAAAATTACTCGGAAGGGTTCCCGACCCTATCCTGTAGTTTAAATACCACCCGTAAAACGATAGTGGTTTTACAAGGTTATCTCCATAGACTTAATTACGTCTTCGAAGAAGTGCATAGACGTGTCATATTTAATTTTTTTCATTACTGTGTAAATTCGCTAGCGCTTATGTTACAAAATACTATCAAAATTTTGTCACATAAAACTAATATTGTATTGAAAATCAAGTATAACAATAATGTCACTCATTAAAAGCGCGGGAAGATGTCCACAAAGACATTGATTAACTTTGAATTTGATACATCGTCAAATTTTACTTTTACAGTAATAGGAGATGCTGGCTGATTAGTGAACTGGGAAAAATAAATACCGAGTGACATTGTCAGTCACTAGAATTTTCGTTGTAAGTAAAATTTTATGTGCTACAATTTTTAACCTCATAATTTAAATTGTTTATACAGAAATACATTTAGAGACAAAATTGAAAAATGTGCGACCGCATGAATGTTATCAGTCAATTACGGACAATCATGTCTGCTATTCAGTAAGTTCTCCGAATATTTTTAAATGATTTCATATAGTTTTGTACAGGTATAGTCATGTAAATGCATTGCCAGCGAACTGTGAAGTAAGGTATTTGCCCAACATTCATTTAGTCAATGCCGTAGTAGCTAGTAGCACGTGCCTAACCAAAGACACTTATACTATATCCGTTTCACTTTCTAACATGTAGATTGTCAGGGGACTTGTAATATTGCCAAATAACAAACTCCCTAAAGGGTTGTGGTGTTCCTACGTGTGAGTGAGGTCACCAGTAAGCTCCAAAGGAGTTGCTGTGTTAGCAGCAGAGGTGGCATCACGCAAGTAATACTTAAAGTATTACCAGCGTTCATAGGTTACGATAGCAACGTTACATCAGATGGACCGTATGCTTGTATGCCTCCCGACAGCGTATAAAAAAATATTCCCTTTACTTCACGTCATGGCATCGCTTATAGAAGTATATGTAAGTTACCATTGTAATGATTGTAATCGGTTAAGGTAGTCTATTAATGCAATGCAAGGAGTATTGATGACGTGTTGCAAATTCTGTTACGCTTAAGGATCATCCTGGTAATAGCACTCTCACTACACTACTTCCTAAGGAACTGTCATTTTTCTGCAACACATCCTCAATCATAATTTTCCTAGGTTATTGAATATGCGCCCTGCTTCTCCTCACCAGAACTCCCTTCAACTGAAGATCTTTAGAGCATGCTTCGCCACTCTGTTCAACTATAGGATTGGCAAAGGCCAATGTTTTACCGACTGTCCGACGACTTAATGTACCCTCTGAGGAACGGAAAAGTTCGAAATAGATCAAAACCCATCAATAGACAGGATGTAGGGGGCGTTGCTTAGCTTATGTGTTTGATTAAAGTAACCCTCCAAGGAGTTATTATTTGGCAGCGACTTGCAGTGAGGTGAAGGTACTTCCACATTCGAGCTATTTAGATACACCCTACTTTCGGTTTTCTCTGAGGCTGTGCCTTCGTGCATGGAGGAACTCGAAATGACTAAACTAATCCATAACCAGGCCTAACTTGAGTACCTATTCAATTCATTGGATTATTATGTACTAGTGTACTAGAACCGACACCGCGAAACAAATGTTTGCGCAATGCTTTGTTGCCGATCGATAACTCATTGCTGCACTACGTTGAACGAAACGCGTGAGCGCCATGAAAATCACGGCGAAAAATACCCCTTGGAAGAGATTTAGTGCTGTATCTTCGAATCTTTGGGATAGATATATAAATTATTTCAGCGCTGCAGCGGCCATTAGTTTTTCAGTATTACCAAAATGGAGCAAGACTTTTACTTAGGATAGCTCCTCTAGTACATAATAACTCAATGATTCAATTAGACAGACATTTACATCTACGCAATAGAGTTCGTTTTGTATATATCTGATGGGCCACATTACAGTCTTTCACTTTGTGTAGAAGGTTAGTCAAATTTCAAAGTATATACCACCTACTTCTTTCTATTTTCTTCGGTTTAAAGTCATGAGTTCCAAGATAGCTCTAATTATGTACAATGGGCACAGACCAATAAAGTACACATGTGCATGAAGGTATCCGGCGTTCACATAAACGTTGTGTTTTATCGCCTAAATATTTCAGCAATTCGAGCCTACTGACCCATGGGAGAATATTTTAACCAATGAGCCGATAAGTATCGCGATGTTGATCCGTGAACTAGCCAATAAGAGCTACGCGTTATACTTTACCATCCGACCCATAACAGTGAATTCAGTTAGGTACGTACTATCGGTCTCGAAGGTTCTTTATAGGTTATTTCCCCATTTTCTATTCCAATAAACTGAAAACTTATCAACTATTTTATTTCTTAACAACGCAATGATTTGATCTATACGTTAGGAAATTAACAAATAGACTATTTTTATTCCTAACTCCTATTAAACTGAAGTAACTGTATTACTCGCAACACTTTTAAATTAATTGCATTAATTGACTTTATTTGTATTAGTAGTGTGTAACATTTGCCATTTAAAGTACTTACTTACTTTTTTAGTCATATGCAATTGCAGTTTGACCAAGTAACATACCGTACAATAATCTTTATCCCATCTAAAACCAAAAAAGTTGTTCCGACTGGCATTCTTTGATGCCCCATTGTCAAAGGATATAACCGCTTCTTCCATTCTAACCAACTAAACCGATCAACTAGTTGTGCCGAATAAAACTCGAAAGTGTCGTTTGTTCCAAACGAACCAATTGAATTATTGTCTGAAAGACATCAAAGAATTTCATTACCAATTATTGTCACTTTGTATGTGACTGATTTTAATACTACACACAGTGGCTGTAATGTGCGCTTGGTATAGTGATGTCATGTGTTCTATTTGCAGGGGTAACGGCAGCCCGCAGGGATGCTGCCATCGTCCTTGCTGCACGACAAGCTGTGGTGGAGCGGGATCCCTCGTCACAGTATACAGTCAAGTAGCCCATATCCAGTGACGCGGTACAACTGCGCTCTCAAGTTATTTATAATAAACACATCTTGTATATGCATGAGCTCATTGTTAGTGAATGGGAGGTGGATTTGTTAACGTGTTACACGTGCGTGTGTGTCGGTGCGTGCGTGCGTGTATGTGTCTGTACTGTGCGTGTGTCCTGTGTCTGCATCTTTGCCTTCAACTGTGTGTGTCTGCCTGTGCGTGCGTCTGTGTGCCTTTCACCCGAACTGCTGAACAATTTCGCAGATTTTTGTGCATCTTTGGCATATGTATTGGGGTTCATCATTATCTTTAAAGCCAAACCCATTCTCACCTGCATATGGTATACCCTGCTAAAAGAGTTAGGACACAGTTATATTTGCCGAGCATTGCGACAGAGACAGACCCCCACCTTATGGGACTCTTCGCTATTATTACTTTTATAGAGTTTGGGAGAAAACTTCTGCACCCACATAACTACCCGTTTATCTCCACTAGTGTATATATTCTTTGTTGTGTTCCGCGCGGGCAACCTCACGTTACTTGAAAGCCCGAGTAGTTGCTCCTCATCATCTTCTTGCGCTAGCTTCTTATGATACCACTGAGCTTTAGCCAAATAATATTTTGCGCATGTAGCTATGTCAAATATATATCTAAAAAATAATAAATTCTGTAGCCGACGAGCCCGGTGGTAAACTTTAAAACCTACGTTCGTAGGTTCCATTTCCACATTGGGCAAACCTATGTTTGCATGAATATATCTATTTGTCTTGGTCTGGGTGGTTTTAATAGAGGTAGGATGCATCAATATAGCCCGGATGGGAAAGTAAGTACCTTCACCTAACAGAAAATCTCAGCTCAATAACTCCCTGTAGGGTTGTTGTGTTCCTGCGAGGAGAGTGAGTTGGGTACGGTTTACAGTATTTACTGACTTCTGTATTTTTGCCAACAGATGCAGTATTAGCAGTCGGCCAGCCACCGCGACCAATTGCAGCCTTTGACAAAGCCACTATAATGATAGGCCATCACTAGTAGTGCCCATGTATTGGACTATAATACGCCAATCGTCAATTAATTACCGCATAAGAGCAAATAATGTATTCGGCCTTCGACGATTTGTGATAACTAGTGATGTATAATCTTGTACCGTCTTGTCATACAATCTGTTGTAATGTTATGCGTATAAATGAATAAAAAATAGTCAAATTAAATAAATTTGCTTTTCTTTTGTGAAGAATAATGTGTAGAATATCCAATCTCACGAACATACAATGCGCGTGTTTAAGTTTTCTTTATTTCTGCCTTTTCGTTTCCATTAGTTTTGACATGTGTTCTCACTGCCTGCCCCGCAAGGGATTTGGCGTGAAATTATAGAGGGATATGTTTCATTTCCCTAGTACATAGAATTATGAGGCTCATTTCGTCTTCAACCTTTCAAACCTTCCATCAATCAACCGTGGTTGGATATTGGGAAAAAGCCACCTTCCAATCTGCTTCATGTTGGACAGTGGGAATACAATATCAGAATAATATTTGTTTTTATTCTGGGGCATGTACAGTGGGCAAATGTGCATAGAAAGTTGAGGATAAGTTTTCATCTTAGAGGACAATAATATTTTCGTTTAATGAAATTAAATATTATTTTAGGCAGTCCAGCGTTTATTTCCAGGCTTGATGTTTCTAAAATCCCTGCGGTTGGTATTATTTTCGACTCCACGTTATCTTGGAGGCCGCAGGTTGCAGATCTTAGCAGGAAGATATTTGCTGCGTCGGCGTCTCTCCCACGTATTCGATTTTTTTTACCCAGTGTCACTAAAGTAGTTCTTGCACAATCCCTTCTTTTTCCTATCCTTGATTACGCTGATGTTTCTTATCCTGATTTCTTATCCTTATGTAGAACTAATGAATACATTAGAAAGACTTCAGGATCTATGTATTAGGTTCATATTCGGTCTCCGTAAATATGACCATGTAACTCAATACCGCGGACAATTTAAATGACTATCAATTCGCCAGCGTAGAAATTTGCATATTCTTTCCTTTCTCTATTTCATACTCTTCAACACTAGAGCGCCACCTTATCTTAAAGTTTGGTTCAAGTTTTGCTCTTCCTCTCACAACTTGCAACTTCGTTCTTGTGAAAATCTTACCCTGTCCTTTTTCTCTCATTCCTCTAAATTCTTCGATCAATCCTTCACCGTCGAAGCTATTAGGCAGTGTAATAATTTATTAGTGGGTATCAGAACAGCGAATTCTATTGCCATTTTCAACAACCTAACAAAAAATCACCTTTCTCTCTAGTTATAACTGACATTTGAAACATGTATATGTTTGTATATTTTATGTACTGTGTATGTATATTGTGTATATAATGAAATATATATGTCTGTATGTGTGTAATTATGTTTGTATTTGTATACCTGTAACTATAATATCAATAAGTTTAAATTAGTATCAGTTCTATTTAATTCTTCATTTCCTTCCGGACTAGCCCTACTTTTTTTTGTAATTTGTTTGTTTGTAAAAATCTTTTTGAATGTATTTCCAAATATCTGTATTATGCAAATAAAGTCTATCTAAAACTGACTTCGTCCGCCGTGGGATCCGTACGTCCACAACAATAATTATACCTATTTGACCCCCTCATAATTAATTAGCTGTCAATAAGTAGGATTAGTAATATATAAAAATTATTACATTAGACTTGAAACTTACTTCATTACAGTTGAATTTATTTTAATCAAAATTTTACCAAAATCATACGAAATTATCATAAGATGACAATAAACAAATAATGAAGTCGTTAAGATTTTTTTCTAAACTTTTAGCCACAAGCTATTTGATTTAACCCGCTTTATGTGCTTCCGCCACCAATTAGTTCGTACGTACTAGCGCCGGCCGGCACCCACCCACTACCGTTAGTAGATGCAACATACCGCCGCTGCCATTACGGCCATGAGGCATCCCTCAGGCGCTGTAGATATTAGTCGTTAAAATAACATGCTACAAGTGACAAATCCATCTTAGTAATTTTTGAATTTCTTAGAAAGGCCGTCACCCAACACGCACTGCCGCATTGGCATTCGGCGGGTCGAGGATAGCTGAGTGCTGCATAGGCACTTTTAATGTGAGAGGTGGATTGAATGATGAGATGAACGAGCTGATTGACGTAATAAATGAGGGACGCTTAGATGCTTTGTGTGTGAAATCTCCTTTTGTCGAATACTTTATTTCATAATAAGAATATTTACACGTAATGGAGACGGAATGACCAAAAAACTATTAATTTGATTTTGATAGATAGACGTCTCCGAAATACTATAATGGACGTAAGAGCCTTTAGAGGTCTCACTTTTGAAACGGACCACTATTTGGTAGTAAATCCGTTTGTTGTCCTTTTCAAGAACGCAAGAAGTGCAGGCACTGGCGAATGCGAACCGCTTTCAGAGATTGTGAAAGGATAAGGAGCAAAAAATTGCGATATAAAAGTGTAAGGAAAACATATGTGTGTTTAGTAAGGACTTGCTAGAGCAAACCTTTCCTGCTCAGATGTACATGATTTCTGGAAAATTCTGAGAGTTTGGTGAATAGACCAAAAAAAGCATGAGGAGACATAAAACTTTGAAAGGAGACGTCTGGTGGAACGTAATCCGCCGTAGCACGAAAGAGGAAAGCGAGGCTGGATCATAGCCCCTAACTGAAATTATGAGAGAGAAGAAGAAAGAAAAGTGTCCTCGGTGCAAGAAAGAAACCAAAAAAAATGAGGATGAGAGACTGAGGAAAAGCTTTGAGGCTAATACCAAACTTTTTTGGGGAGAGATAAAGAAGCATCGGGTTCGTCATCATCCAGAATGGGCAAGATAAAGTCTAAAGCTGGTATCATTCTTGACAATACTCAGGAAGTGTTAGAACGGTGGAGTAAATATTTCGAGGAAATGTATGACTATGCCTTGGACGTTGATACTAAGAGTGAGTCTGATGCGCACTTCACGTTGTCGACGTCCGATGTACGAGTAGGTACGAGTAGCTATGGATGAGGGCGAATGGTTAAGTTAAAACTATTTATATATTAAATTGGCCTATTTGTAAAACATGTAAATATCAAGTGGGAAAATAATGGTAAAGTTAGCACTAAGGGAAAGCAAGCCTTTCCTGCTCCTGCATGACTGACTCTACAATAGAGAAGTAAGTATATTGTCTAGACGCTAAATTTAAAGTTAATTGTCTGCAAAGAGCTTTTAGCTACACATATTTTTTAACTTCAACAAGAATGGGGGTTTAAGTAGGCACCGATAATGGAAACAGTCATGGCAGGGCACTAGAGTTCTCGCTTCTAGTTAGTAATGCGAGACTCTGGGAAAAGAGATGTATAAAGATATATAAATTATTGATATTTTGGGGTTACGTTTTGCAATTTTCGTAGGGATCACAAATTTTTTTGAAAACAGAATGTACCCCATTGTATTCGCTGACAATGTAATTTTCTACAGGTGAAATAATTTTGGAATCGGTTAAGTATGTTTTGACTTTATCCATTACGTCACTTTTCTCTTTATCATATTAATAATAATATAGAAGAAGCAGCTGGACTTGAAATTATCTTTACCTTACAGAAGACCGCAATAATATAAAATTTGTTAAAGGCCTGTTACCAGTTACCAGGCCAGTTAACTGAGATAGCAATACATCTTGTATTGTAAACGTCCATACGCTACAATGACCACTTTAAAACAGGTAAACCAATATGCTTGTTTGTCACCGAAAGCGTCACTGCATATACAACGTCCCACGCCGCGTCTGTCTGTCTATCAGTCTTTTAGCGATAAACTCAAAAACTACGGAACGGATTTTCATGCGGTTTTCACCAATGGACAGAGTGATTCTTGAGGAAGGTTTAGGTGTATAATTTGTTAAGGTTTTGTGTAAATCGATTGAAGTATGATGATAATTGTTGAAAATGTGGGAAAAAGTCAAACCGCCTGGGAACTTTCATCGGATATTAAACGGATATATAGTATTAATCCTTAATACAACTTAAATATGTTAGTTACCTTTAGCACTTCATGCACATTATGATAATCCTTTACACCATATAATTTAAATGAGGGACCCGACAGACGCGGTGTGGAACTATGGGGGCATAATATACTGTGAGAAAAGAGTACTAGTCTACTTTACCCGTGCGAAGCCGGGGTGGGACGTTAGTGTGTTATGTAATAAACAATTTACACCCAAAGTCAAATGATTTTTTATAACTCTTTAGTCGCAAACATACTAGATTTTATCACCAAATCTCATTGGCTTCATAGCTGTTATAAATAAGCCTCAATTCGGAGCGCCGCCATTTCGCCACACATCTGCTAACGACGCGGTCCTCCACCAAACTATTGAAGTGTAAAATTATTTGTGTTAAAAATGCCTGGAAAAGGTATCTGCTCGCCGTGCTCATATCCGATGCCTTGCTGCCCGCCGGCGAACATCTGCGCTCCACCGGCTTTCACTTGCGAGAATAGCATTCCACCAACCAACCGTTGTTACGCTGTAAATCCCTGCATCAACATATACAGCTGCCATACACAAATCATGTAAAAGGAAAAATAAGAGGAAACATAGAGAAGAATTTAATACTAGTGAGCTGACTTTATATACTTTAGGTACAAATCATGATTTGGCATCATAAAATTTAATAAATTATTTTAAAACAGTAGGTACTTGTTCTATTATTTAACGCCTTCATTAGCTTGATCTGTGCTGTAGAAATAAGTGTTTTGTCTACTTTACAAAATTGGTTCACATGCAATAATGTTTTGTTGAATTGAGTGAATACCAACTGTATACAATTTAGTCGTCCAAATGTAACTTTTGCTTATACATAAGGTTTTCATTGTGTACAATATATGTAGTAGAATCAGTTAATGATACTGTATTTCTTGAAATGACAGCAGCTTACTAACTGCAATAGGGTCCATGCAAGTAAACTTGCCAGCAGTAAAAAATATGAGACAATTGACATGGTTACTGTCTCTTTCAGTAACTTTCACAGCATATATCATCTTTTATTTTATACTATTCTCGTCGTTTTCAGTGAAATTCTGGGGAAGAAACAAATTGAATATGCCAGTACATCGACTAGTTAGGAGCGATGGTGTTTTTGTTGTAAATTGTAATTCGATACGTATTGTACAAGTAAAATCATTAATTTTGAGGGTCGGCAATGCATGAGTGACACTCCTGGCATTGCAAATATCCATGGGCTACGGTTACCATCAGGCAGGACGTTTGCCACCTTGGTGGTATACAAATAAATAACTTTCGACGACACAAAACAGCTATAACCTTCACCTAAACCTGCTGACTTCAATATTTCCTACGTAAGTACATAATATTAAAAAAAAACATTACAATAATCTTCACACATATGTATGGTATTTATCGTTTTCGTTTTCCGCATGTGCCTTTTAACAACACTGCGTATCGTTAATTTATTCCGACCTAACTGCGCGTTCTGCTTCGCCCGTAGCAGTGAATTGAGTCGCTTTCATCGGCTGTCGATAGGTTGTTTCCTTCATGGTAACATGCCACAAGTCCACAACGCAAAATCAGATCGTATGTGTGGCCGCCTAAAGCAAAATTACAGCTAATCACAATAATTACAGTGGGACATACAATTCTAGGCATTTATCAATGCGAATAGGTCATCAATAGTACTTACTATAACCATCTATCTATCTATATCTTCACGCCACATCCATAATATTACTATGTAGACTCATTTAGTAAGCGGTAAGGAATACTCGCATTAACTACGAAAAACAAGAATTATGACTAGTACAAGCACTTTAATAACAGTTGACATAATTGGAAAACATATTGACAAGGCATGTATCGATTTAAATCACGTTAAATAAACTCGATCTCCACTCCGTTACTATATCAATGGTACTTCTACAGGGCAGAAACAACCGTTCGGGCCAACCTGTAAGTATTAACAACAGTTGTAAAAAATCAAAACTGCACAATCCCAATTCATATAACCCTCTAGAATCTAGATTCTAGAGGATAGTGAGAGGTAGATCTAGAGTTCTAGGCTCTAGATCTATAGTGGAAGTAAAATAATATAGTTAGTAGTTAATTAAAAAAATTACATTCACACACTCCAAAGAGCTAACTGAAAAAGCAAGGCGAAATTAGACGTACTATTGATAATCATTTAGGAGTTCCTACACCCGACTTCCATCTTCATACCAACTACATTACACAACGTCGCCCAGCCTGATGTAAAGCGGTTACCATAGCCAATGAACGCTTACAATACAGAATGACCGCTCGCGCGGTGCTGCCCCTGTCGTTAACACAGCAACTCCTTAGGAGCTTACTGGTAACCTCAGTCGCTCGTAGGAGCACTATAACCCTCCAGGGTGTTATTTAGAAGTGAAGTACCAAGTGCAATCACGCATATATACAAGCGACAGAGGTGCATTTCGTTTTCAAAGGCGATTTTATTTAGTTCACAATAAACGATTTTAGTAACTTGAAAATTATGTTTTGAACGGGATTCCTGGTTCGAATCCTGGCATGTACCACTAAGCTTGTGTTTTCGGATTTATGTACATATTTGTAGTTATCACTTGCTCGATGATGAAGGAAAACATCGTGCTCAAGAAAATATATTTGAAAGACGTGTGACCTTACCTATAAGAAATGTCTGGTTTTTCCTCTAGGTTGTGGAGGTCTGATGGCAGTCGCAGTACATCAATATCTTCGCCAAATCCTTGGGCTTAGGTGGCGGACTCCGCCAATATTAGTGGATTAGGAAACGTGATAACGCTGCTGCTTAAGTTGTTGCTATATACGAACTTATTGCTATATACAACCTCACTCACTCTCAACAACACAAAAACGCCCCCGGCAATTTGTTATTTGGCTGCGGTTTTCTGTGAAGTGGAGGTACTTTCCCCGACGGGCTGCTTTGATGCGCCCTCTCTTAAAACAGAACCAGATACCAGACCAAAACAAACCGACATGTTCATACATACAACAGTATTTCCTGTGTGGGAATCGAACCCATGAACCTTGGCGTCAAAGTATGTAGTATTGCTAACCGCTACGCGTAGAGGCCCTTTCTTAAAGTTTGATGAAATGTATTATTTATTGTATATGTATGTATAGTACACATAGATGAAGTACTCACAGGAGTGCGTGGAGGCGGCAGTAAAGGTTTTGCTTGATGGACACCATTATGTACTATCAGTGGCCTGCGACGAGTTACTGGATCCAACTCGCAGTCAGGACAGCAGCTTCGACATACTGGGAGACAAGGGTACGGAGCTGGTGGAGCTCGAGGGCATATAGGCCTTTGCTTTGGAAGAATAGGTGGTGGACACTGTGGGTTGCAGCACGGTAAGACTGGCTGGTAGCATGGTGTTGGTTCAGGGCAAGGACACAGCTGCAAAAGAAAAAAACAATTATAAATCATCTGTCTAACCGATATAAGGACCTTAAAAAGCCTTAAAACTCACCTTAACCTTAAAATTACGTTGCTAATATGACGATAACTTGGCGGGCTCGGTGGCGCAGTGGTTAATAACGCTGCTTTGACACCGGGTTCGATTTCCAGACAAGACAAATATTTGTGTGCATGAACATGTCTCCTCATCTTAGTCTGGGTGTTTTAAGAAAGGCAGAATATATCAAAGCAGTCCGTCTGAGGAAGTACTTTCAACTCGTAGAAAACCACAATCAATTAACACTCTCTGGAATGTTGTCGTGTTCTTACGAGTGAGTGAGGTTACTATGAAACTCCTAGTGGTAGCAGCGTAGGCGGTATTGTGCGGGCGATACTTAATGTATTGCTAGGCTACGGTAACCAGTTTACATTAGGTGGGCCGTATGCTTGTATGCCTCTCGACGTTGTACAAAAAAAGTTAACATACTTAGAAATTTGCAGCCAAAGCTAACCTCAGCCTGTACTTGGTGCATCATGCCACCTCGTAGAGAAGGCTGACTAATTAAATCACAAATCGATTGTATGAGATTTAATAAGCAGCGCTACTAGATAAAACCGTAGGTAGGCTTTAAAAGAACACAATTTAAACTTAAAAATATTCAGATTGTCTTACTGGTGGAAGATCGCAAGGCTCCGGAGGTGGACAGCATGGTAAGACTGGAGGACAGCATACTGGTTTCGGTGGAGGATATGGAGGAGGATCACATGGCGGACACCTTCGAGGTCTACATGGCGGCAATATAGGGACTATCGGCGGAACCACATCTGGAATGACCGGCGCTGGGCATTGTCTAAACACCGGACAGCAAGTACACTTTGGACATGGTGTACAGGGAGTCGGAGGTGGACAGCACGGTTGACAACAAGGAAACGGCGGGGGACAAGAGTACGAGCAATATCCTGTACCGCATGGTATAATTGGGGGACACGTAGGGCAAAAAGTACACGCGCACATTTTCCGTCTCGTCCACTTTGATATTCGCCGGTAAATTTATATATTTTCAAAGGTACTTTACAATTTTTTATTTAAATTTTGTTTTCAAAAATGTATTGTAACTTTACTATTTTTATAAAATTTCTGTCATGTATGTTTTTTTTACATAGCGTGGAACATTTTTGTGACCAGCCAGTCCTATTCTTCTCTCGATTCATAAATATTCTGTCAACGAACGAAAAAAAATATTTCTCTCATTAATTGTCAACAAAAATTGCATAACAAAAATCTAATATTTTTACAAAATTTTTAAGTAAAAAAAAAATACAAAATATCAAAATGAGTGCTCCATACTACAGTTTTGATCCGTGTGTTTGCACAGGCATGCCTTGTGGGGCTTGCTATCCCTACATTACGAAGCCTTGTGTATCTTCAAGCAATAATCTCAGCCTTTGCTCCGTGTGCCCAGGTGGTGGGTGCTCCCCTTGTCCTGCTCCAGTCAGGCCTTGTCCAGAACCGTGCCCAGCGCCACCAATTCTACCGTGTTTACCTCCGTGTCCACCTTGTGATAAGGTATGTTGTAAATAAAGGTATCTTTAAAAAATGCCTTGAAGAAAGTCTCGGTTCTCTCTACCCCCAAGGGACTTTGTGTGACGCTATATATAGATAGAAATAAAAAATACGATCATGTCTTAGTTGTATCACATCCAAGTAAATTAAAACCTATACATAATATGCTTTCCATTGATCTCGAATAATTAAATATGGCAAGAACTCTTACTGCATAAGTAAAAAAAAGTTCGAAAATCAGTACTTTGTAATTACCGTCATTATATAAAAAATGTTACACAAACATTTGCTGTTGGTGCGTGTTGTTTTGTGACCTAGACTGATATTTAGGAGACAATTTTTTTCTATCTATTTGTCTACCTATAACATCACGCTAAATCCCTTGCGGGGTGGGTAGAGAGAACCGAGCGCCACAAGACAAAATAAATAAATAATATAAATAAATAAATGACCCTGTCTTTATACACCTCACTCGGTTCTTTAACATTCATCAAAATTCGTGTAGATAGACAATTTTATTTTTAATTCACTATTTTTGGCTTCGTATGTATCCTTTCATTTCATAAGGTTAAGTATTAAAATGTCCACATTATTAAAATGTCTATTTCTTCATCAGGTTCAAAGTATTAATACTATGGTAATTTTGATTTGTGGACGTATTAAACTGGTCATTTTCAATTGACATTATGGCGAAAAGTTACATATGTACATTTTTCGACTTCACAATTTTATTATTATGTATAATGTGTAAATATAAAATTAAAGACAAGTAAATACCTAATTCACCGAATTTTATCGTCCTTAAATGTAATGTCTACCTTATCGTGTATGCGAATTTCTTAGACTTACTATTATTTTAAAACCACACCCAAAGTGATCTGCACGTGGTGCATTCTATCAACTAGCAATCCAGTGGAGAGGTGAAATGTTCACCTGCATGTGAGATTGACAACGCATGAGCGATACTTATTATATTGCAAACGGTCATATGCTAAAGTAGTAGCTCCACATCGTGTAGGCTTCCTATTAGCGAAAAAACCTAGACATCACACATGGTAATTTACTCAGGCTCTTTATTGTATGTATTGACGAGCTCGGTGGCTCAGTCGTAAATGACGCGACTTTGACACCAACGCTCGTGGGTTCCATTCTCACACAAGGCAAACATTTGTGTGCATAAATATGTCTGTTTGTCTTGGTCTGGATGTTTTAAGAGAGGTAGCCCGTCTGGGGAGGTACCTCCACCTCACAGAAAACCCCATCCAAATAACATCTCCCCAGAGGGTTGTTGTGTTCCTGCGTGTGAGTGAGGTCATCAGTAAACTCCCAAGGAGTTGCTGTGTAAGCAGAAGAGGAGGTATCGCGCGAGTGATAATTAATATATCGCAAGCGTTAATAGGCTACGGACCCACTTTACGTATGCTTGTATACCTCCCGACGTAGTACAAAAAAGAAAGAAATCTTGTAAGTATAATTCTAATTCCGGAAATCAACAAATAGTTATAAATATTTCAGTGGAGTGGTTAGCAATGGTACTTTAACCAATGCTCGTTCCTGGGTCCAAGGGTTCGATTCCACACAGGACAAAAATTTGTGAAAATGAACACGTATATCTGCCTTGGTCTGAGTTTTTTTTAAGAGAGGTAAATGCGCACATCGAATCAACCCGACTGTGGAAGAACCTCCATCTCACAGAAAACCGCAGCCAAATAACAATAACAACTCACTGGAAGGCTGTTGGCTTACTGCCAGTGAATTCCGTTAACAGTAATCTCCTAAGGAGTTACTGTGTTAGCAGCAGGAGGTGCGAGCGATATTTTCTGTATTGCCTAACGTTACCACATTACATCATGCCGTATGGTATAATTCTCATGTTATATAAAAAAAATCGGCCAAGCGCGAGTCGGACTCGCACACGAAGGGTTCTGTACCATAATCTATAAAAACGGCAAAAAAATCACGTTTGTTGTATGGGAGCCCCCCTTAAATATTTGTTTTATTTTAATTTAATTATTTGATCTTAAAGTGAATATATAACTAAATATTCTGTGAATGTTTCAAGCGTCTACCTGTTGCCGTTATCAATATCGAGCAAAAATGAGCAAAAAAATCACGTTTGTTGTATGGGAGCTCCTCTTAAATATTTATTTTATTCTACTTTTTAGTATTTGTTGTTATAGCGGCAATAGAAATACATCATCTGTGAAAAGTTCAACGGTCTAACTATCACGGTTCATGAGATACAGCCTGGTGACAGACGGACGGACGGACGGACAGCGGAGCCTCAGTAATAGGGTTCCGTTTTACCCTTTGAGTACGGAACCCTAAAAAAACCCTAAACCCAGTCCGTATGTTAAATAATCACTAAAAGTATAGAAACTGTACTTTCTTTGTATTTGTATTGTTTGTATTGTTACAGCCTTCAGTTCCACGCCAACCGCTCTGCCAATTGCCCAACACTGTGGCTATTCCATGTTGCAGACCGAACCGTTGCAAGCCATGCCCTTGCTACTGTTGTACCGAGCCAGGAGTTTGCACGCCAAAGCGATGCAGCTACCCTGGAGTTCCAGTTTGTGGCGGTGGTTGCTGCGGTCCGTGTATGCCAGTGTGGTAGTGGACCTCGAAGAAATCCTCGTGTACATGTCCAACTGTATTAGTCTGAAAACAATAAATGATGTGAAGTTAACAATAATTTATTACTTATTTAATTTTACACAATGGTTAACAGATTACAATTAATATTTATGCACGCAAGTCTCATTGAGAATGATGAAACAGTCGCCATTTTAATGCTGTGCATGTAACAATTTCCGGAGCGTCTAGGACATGTAGGTACTCACATGGAGGTATGAGTCAATAAAACTTCCTAAAATATAGAGCGAACCAAACCAACCACACAGTATACATGATTATAACACAGTCTTTGATGCATTGTTGACTTAAGACGCTGACAACTGCCTATGACATTAGGATTTTGCTCGACTTCATATTTGAATTTATATATTGAATTCATGAACTATATACCATCAGACAGTAATGTCACATATTTATTCCACTAATGACATATTTAATTTCTTTGGATTGCGTCATTGTTTAATCTATATTTATAGTGTCGTAAAAATGCAAAGAACAATTACCTATGTCTATCTATCTATAACTTCACGCCAAATCCCTTGCGGGGTAGGCAGAGAGAACCGAGCGCCACGTGACTCGATCCTTACATATCTCACTCGGTTCTTTAACATTTATTGCTCTTCTCACGCACGCCCGGTTTCTAGGGCTCCTGATATCACCTTCTAATAGAACACGACCAATTTGGTCATGGTAGGTAAGTCTTGGCCTTCCCCGGCTCCTACATCCTTCCACTTTTGCATTGATATCTGCTTCGTCATTCTTTCATCTTGCATTCTTTCTACATGTCCGAACCATCGGAGCACGCCTCTTCTTATTTTAACACCGACGCTCTCTTTCAGACCAACTCTGTTTCTAACATCATCATTGCGAATACGGTCTACAAGCCTTACGCCACAAATTTTGCGCAGCGCACGCATTTTGACCGCGTTTATTCTACTTTCATGCTCTTTCTGCCATACCCAGCTCTCGCTTCCTTAAGTTAGCGTTGGGACCAACACTGCATTGTGTATAGCGAGTTGTGCCTTCTGGCTCAGGATTTTACTGCCAAGAAGTTTTCCCAACGCTCCATTCACACTATTCCCAGCACTCACTCGTCTTTCCACCTTGTGTGTACCTTCCATCCCTGCTGAAAGCGCATCCGAGATATACAAACTCATCCACTTGTTCCAACACTTCATCATCAATCGTAATCCTTACATTAGTTCTGGATTCTTCTCTTTCAAATACCATTATCTTTGTTTTCTTCGCATTCAGTAGTAAGCCTTTCTCCATACATTCCTCTTTCATCGTTGTGACCAATGTTTGCAGTTCAGATGGTGTATCTGCTAATAGCACGGCATCGTCTGCATACAGCAGACAGTTCATCACTAGGTCACCCATGCGCAATCCCACATTCGTTGACCTTATTCTCTGCAGACAACTATCGAGCTACAGGATAAACAGCCTAGCAGATAGCATGCAACCCTGTTTGACACCAATTCTGACATCAAACCAGGGTGACATGCCACTATCTATCCGCACACATGCTGAGCAATCCTTGTAAGTGGACTGCACAGTACGGAGCAGTGAACCTTAACCGAGAAATCCCATATCTCGGCAATATGCCCCACAGTTCCTTACGTACAACCCTATCAAAGGCTTTCTCAAGATCCACAAAACCGCAGAAAACCTTCTGGTCTATGGCCAGATGCTTCTCTACGATATTATCATTACCTATGTGAATGTTGAAATACCAAGTACCTGGGTTTTCTTATGTTTTCTGAATAAACGCATTTTTTCAAGTAAAGACATATACTTAAACTTAAAATACAAAACCTCATCCAAATCATTAGGGCCGTTTCAGAGATACACAATATATATATATATACATACAAGGTGATGTCAGGAGCCTTAGGAACCGGCGAGCGTGCATGAAAAGAGCTATGAATGTGAAAGAAGCGAGTGTAGTGTGTAAGGACCGCGTCTTATGGCGCTCGGTTCTCTCTGCCTACCCCGCAAGGGACCTGGCGTGAAGATATACATACATACAAGAATTACTCGCTTTAAATAACAAAATAATGTCAGCAATCAGATAGTTCGTCAAATAAACCGCATCAATAGCATATAGGTACACGAAGAAACTATACCTGTTTTTGATTTTTTCACAATTAAAACATTGTGATTGTGATTGAGCAGTTTTCCTTATCTAATTAATATTAAAAGGTGTTTAAGAAACAAAAGTCCCTTCATTAAAATATATTAATATACTTACCTATAGTATGATTCGGTGGCATACTAATTGACAGACAAAGCATACCAACACCACACCACATCAACCCTTACTCGTCCCACTGCAGGGATACGGGTGAGAGACCCGTATCACATTCAACCGAAGGGATTTAGAACATACTCCACCACGCTGGTCAAACGCGGATTAGCAGAGGCCAGTGTTTCCAAGCCGCCCAAGGGCCACTGACTTAGCTTTACGACTGTTATCTATCGCCAACAGCCGGGACCGACGGCTTAACGTGCCCTTCGAAACATGGAGAAACTCGAGATAGATAAACCCATCCATAGACAGGCTGCGGCCGACGTTGCGTAACCTGCATGTTCGGTTAGAATGACACGCGCAACGACGCCATCGAACTCTCCAACAAAGCATACGCATAACCAAAACTGTTAGATTTATAGAGCTTTGTTTTAGAGTTAATATTCTTTGTGTACCTGAGGGGTACACTCCGAACGGATTTTTGACACGCCCTGTAGTAGACTGATTAGCAACATCTACTCGTACTTTAATATCCCTAGTTTGCTTAGTTTGAACTAGATGGTGACATTATATTTTCTCCCATCTATGCCTAATATTGCTTTAAGTGGCCGTAATTGATCTCGATGGCTCTTTTCATCGCCTTAACTACCAAATCTACATGTACTAACCAAGGCAAACATCCCTGAATAATTTAGACTCACACCTCGAGCCAAGAAACCGCGTACTTCCTACTCGTAGATTGCGAAATGTCTGCGGTTGTTACTATTTATTCCTGAAGAAATCTTTTCTAATATTATGAAAGTGAAACAAATAGCTGTATTTGTTACTTTTTCATGATTAAACTACTGAAGTAAATATTTTTCTACACGAAGTAGAGATCTGAGTAGGAGAAGAACAGTCCTGAAAGCATTATTGTCCAGGACTGGTCCTTCTCCGGCTTCCTAAGAATGGAGAAATACTGGTTAGTCAGGTCATTAAATAATAGAGGTGAACAGAGACCAACGGATGGTACTATGGATAGGTTACAGCTTAAGACAGGGTTATGGTCTACCGCTAATACTAAGGCTGCTTGTCCATGGGCGTGGAACAAATAAATGTAGCAAATTGACGAGTAATACGGAGCGAAGTTGCTAACTGTGTGTGTACATTGACGTGGAGCATGTGGAGTACTGGCCCGGCCATAGCAGCACCTTCCTTCACCTTATACCATGTTTTGCTCTGCTTTCCCGCTCCGTTTCTCAGATTCAATGTTCTATGTTTACAATGTGCGAATTTTTAATCTAGTTTGCAAATCAGAATTTACTGAAGCGTAACGGGGAGAAGGTTAGATTTTAATGGTTAAAATTGTAACAATTACAAAAATTTCGCTTCCCTTTGCTATAAACAGACAGCTTAAGACACCGTTATACATACATACATATACATATCATCACGCCTGTCTCCCATTGGGGTAGGCAGAGACTATAGAACGCCAGGTGCACCGATCAAACATACCGCTCTCGCTTCTTTCACGCTCATCAACCTCTTCATGCATGCTCTTCTTTTGGGTTGGCTCGGTTTTGGGTACTTTTGATTTGGCCCTTTTTCAACACATCACCAATTTGATCTATATGTGTGCGTCAAGGGCGGCCCCTCCCGACATCACCATTCACTCTTGCTTGATACACTTCTTTCGTAACTCTTTTGTCATTCATTCTTTCTAAATGACCAAACCATCTCAGCATACCCTTTTCAATTTTTGTCACTACATCCACTTTCATTCATCATCACAAAGATCTCGTATCGTGCTATTTTTTATTCTATCAACCATTCTCACTCCACACATACTCCTCAGCGCTCTCATTTCTACGGCGTTCACCCCGCTTTCATGCTTCTTCTGCCATACCCATGTTTCACTACCGTACATTAATGTTGGCGTTAATACACCCTGAATAATACTCGAGCTTTGCTCGATATGTTATCGCTTGTTACCACGGAGTACAATGCACCAATATCGCCGTTATACAGTATGGTACTATAAATAGAGCTCGGAACTGTGACTGGCTACAAAGTCATTTTCTAAACATTGGTGTCTCTACTAATGCGCCGTGCTTTTAACGGCTGTGTAGCCATGGAGTTATACATAATGAAATAGAAACTACTTTTTATTGACCATAAATTCGTGACTGTCCATATAAAATATAATTGTAATTTTGTTTAATTTTTCAAAACTTCAATCTTATTCAAAATCAAGTGCTATCTTTTTTATAGAAAAATGTTGGAATTATAAAAATAAAAATCGTAAAAAACGGAAAATCTGAAGAAAATATAAACAACAGTAAGGTTTATTTATTCTAATGAATTAAATTAATGGAGTTTTACTAATCAAACATTCAGAGTCCACTTCATTTACATGCACTCTCCAAATTACGAAACGTAGCTTGGTTACTGCAGAAAAAAGTCCACCTCATTTGCATGCGTCCTCCAAATTACCAAACGAAGCCTGATTACTACAGAAAAAGGTTGCCCAATAAAGGAAGTAAATTATTTTGATGCGATCTTCTGTAAAAAGGCGGCCCCTTACAGACGATTGCAGCAAAATAATTTACCAGAAGAGTTATTCGTGCAAGTGAGAAAGATCAGCAGGAAGCTAGTGATGAATTGCTGCGTTAGCAGTGGGACTTTAACCAATGTCTTTAATATACTCATATTTAGCAGATACAGTGTGTAAAATACGAATTATATCTAAAGTTCTGGCTATATTAATTATTAATTAAAACAGTTTTTTATATCTTAATAATTGCTGTAAATTATCTTTTACAGTTGCTCACCGAAATCACTACACTGGCATCGAATCACAAGCATGTCTGTACTGCCTAGAGGGTTTGAAGAATTCAGACCGTGCGCTAGGTATGGTTGTGTAAAAGGAGAGTACAGTGTCTATCACAAGAGACCACGATGCGGACAGCCGCGACCGCAGCCCTTCCAAAGAGAAGTGGCTCCCTACTGCGGCGGACCTTCTAACGTTCCTTGCGAGAAGTAAGAAATTATACTTTTAATAACATATCTAAACTGATATCAGAAGAAGGTTCTAAAATTTTGAATAATTACGTAAAATAAAAGATCTGATGTTACAGGAAAATTTTAATAATCTTTCTAAATAGCTTAGTTTTTCGGATATGACCAAAAATCCGCGTAGAAATAGCCTCTTCATGGACGAAATTTACAACGCGAAAATTTTTCTAAAATATTTTTTTTTTTGGAAATAATTCGTTGATAAAGATTTATGTTACATTTATTATCTTTTGCTATAGATAGTGTCGGAAAGTACAGAGGCAAAAGACACCTTGAAATACTCTTCGAAATATATCTATTATGGAGTTTTTATTTGATATTACAAATTTGTTCTTCTTCAAAATCTATCTCAATTAGTACATTTCTATCAATTCAATTTTTATCCAGTTGTTGGCAGATTTTTCTTAATTTACACTAGGCAAAAACCTTTCATTTTTATAGTACACTAGCTACCCGCGCCGGCTTCGTACGGGCGATCCGATCGCTACCAAACTTCACAGGATCACCTGCTGGGCTAACCTGAAAATTCACTGAAAATTTCATCAAAATCTGCCCAGCCGTTTTTGAGTCCATAGAGGACATACAGACAAACATTCATTTTTATATATATATATATAGATAAATTATAATAGGAGGTTAGTATCTATATCAACTTCTTCTTGTATATTCACTTTTTTAAATTAGATTTAACAATATAACGCACCGCAATGACTGCTTACGAGCTTATGTTGGTGTTATCACTTAATCACAGGAATACAAATCCTTTCCAGGGCATTTAACTGTGGTGTTTTGCTATAGGTCTCTCTTCATATATTCCCAGCAGTTTTTGGCTGCGATTATGGATGTACTTCACCAGCGGTTTTGATGCGCCTGCTCTTTCACTTCATGTACTTGGAGCATTATTTACAATAAAATGGAGCGAACAAACCAAATAAGTTTGTAACGCAATTTGCAAAACAATCCAATGTGATGGATGAGGAGTTCGGGTGTTTAAGGATGACAAGCAGAATGTCATATTCAACAGTGTCATATACGTTAGAAAAATTAATAAGAACGGCTTCACCGGCTTCTCATTCATTTACTAATATTTAGTTTAGGTTTGAGTCAGTTTTAACATAATTTCAGCCAGATTTCGTCAGACTCGACTTTGAGTTCGATATGAGTCTACTTTAAATAAGTTTAGGTTTAGGAAATAAACCTAGTTTCGTTAGGTTTTAGATCAGGTTAGAATAAAGATGAGGTTCAAGAACAGTACGGAAACCTCGGTGCGCAATTCCAACTATCACTTGACTGACCTCATTTTAAAGGGATAGCTATACCTTTTTT
The DNA here is from genome assembly GCA_947507595.1 of Pyralis farinalis. NCBI lineage: Eukaryota > Metazoa > Arthropoda > Insecta > Lepidoptera > Pyralidae > Pyralis > Pyralis farinalis. The sequence continues at coordinate 18,782,039 of OX382259.1, read as the reverse complement.
TTATTATTATTATTTTATACCATAATATATATATAATTAAGCATGCGACCTGCCTGATGGTAAGCAGTCACTGTAACTCTAAGACCCTCTTCAGGCATTTCATGAAGATTTCCATGCGGTAATCCCATGGAAAAACACCCGGTTGGGAGGTCATTCCACAGCTTGAGAGTTCTCGGAAGAAAAAACTTCTCAGGGACCGCACAGTACGTGACCATTCCGGTTCCAGCGTGTGAGTGTGAACTCCCCGCCGTCTGCGAGCGATGCGGTATACCTGCTATGTACTCAGATTCTACAACAGTATTACAGCTATCACAGGAAAACTATTTATGTGAAGTTCATTGTTATCACAGAAGTAATACTATAGCTGTCGTAGAACTCAAAAGGAATTAATCAGAAGAATTTAGTTTTGAAACCTTAGCAATGAGAGAGAACAATATGACACAAACTCGTGAATAGCTAAAATACGAGTACTAACGAGCTCCGTGGTGCAGTGGTGAAACATCGCTGTTACGCTACTTTGATACCAAGGCTCTCTTCGATTCCCACACAAGATAAACAATTGTGTGCATGAACATATATGTTTTCTCGGTCTGCGTGTACTTAAGAGAGGTAGGGCGGATCAAAACTGCCCGTCTGGGGAAGTACTGCCACCGCACAGAAAATCGTGGCAAAATAACAACTTTGAGGGTTGTTGTGAGGTATCCTCATAAGGAGTTGCTGTGTTAGCAGCAGAAGTGGCATCATGCGAGTGATACTTAATGTATTGTAAGCGTTTATAGGCTATGGTAACCACTTTACATTAAGTAGACCATATGCTTGTATGCCTCCCGACGTGGTATAAAAAAAATAACTGTAATGTTTATCCTTTCGGTTCATAAGGTCTACAGTAGGTATTCAAATATCCATTGTACCGAAATGTCAATCTATTGAAAATGACCAGTATAAAAACGTCCAATCAAAATTACCATAGTTTTAAAGTGTAGTAAAAACAAATGGGGAAAAAATAAATGTTAGTAAATAAATGAAAATTACCATAGTATTAAATTAAAACTTTAGACCTAATGAATAACTGAGCATTTTGATAATATTGACATTTATTTTCTCCCAGTGCAATCATTTAACTAACTTAATCACTAGTCTGAATTTATCTCTATTTTCAGACCCTGTTGCTACGACTTCCCTTGCAAAGCTGATTGCTTCAACCACGGAGCGGCCACCAGACCCAGCGGCAGGTACGCACGTACGGTATGGTACCCTGGTGAATGCTGTCCAGCAGTTCCACCTTGTCAAGCCTTCACCTGTCCAAACCCACCATACCATCCATGCTGTTATCACACTTGTAACAAACTTGTGTGATTCCTCACAAAACTTGAGCTTAGTCAACTGGGGCCTAATTTTTGTAACTCCACCGTGCAGTTAAATTTTAATTCATGAGTGAATATTGTGTCCCAAAATTATGCACTTGTACACATTTGTGGATGTCAAAAAATATAAATGACCATGGCAAAACTGTGTTTTATTGGATTTATTGTGGTATTGAGACTTCACTGTCCGCGTTCATATTGACGATGTAAGAGAGTTGGTCTGAAAGATGGTTTCAGTGTAGAAATAAAAAATCGGCCAAGTGCGAGTCGGACTCGCGCACGAAGGGTTCCGTACCATTATCTATAAAAACAGCAAAAAAATCACGTTTGTTGTATGGGAGCCCCCTTAAATATTTATTTTATTCTATTTTTTAGTATTTGTTGTTATAGCGGCAACAGAAATACATCATCTGTGAAAATTTCAACTGTCTAACTATCACGGTTCAAGAGATACAGCCTGGTGACAGACGGACGGACGGACGGACGGACGGACAGCGGAGCCTCAGTAATAGGGTTCCGTTTTACCCTTTGGGTACGGAACTCTAAAAAGGCATGTTGCTTTGGTTCGGGCGTGTAATGCAAGGAAGAATGCCGAAACAGATATACAATGCTAGTGGAAATATGTAGGAGCTCACCTACCATAAACAAGTTGGTCGTGTTTTATCAGGAGGTGATATAGGAACTGGTGAGCATGCATAAAAAGTGCTATGTATATTAAAGAAAAGCGAGGCGTATAAAGACCGCGTCTTATGCCCTGGGTTTTATCGGCCTACCCTGAACCTGCTATAAAGACATGCATACATATATTGACACTTTAAACATTAGTACAGGGGAAGGACGGTCAAGGTTTCAACTCCATGTTTATATAAAACAATCTAGAGGATGTATTTTGTTTTTGTTTAGGAATATAATAAATTGAGCAACAAACGACGAGCTCGGTGGCGCAGTGGTGAAACGCGTTGTTACGCTACTTTGACACCAACGCTCGTGGGTTCGATTCCCACACAGTACAAACATTTGTGTGCATGAACATGTCTGCTTGTCTTGGTCTGGGTATTCTCTATGTATTATAAGTATGTATTTACAAAAAGAATGTATATACGTATGTTTATCAGTTGTCTAGTACCCATAACACAAGCTTCGCTTACTTTGGAACTAGGTGGCGTTGTGTAATTTGTCCGAAAAAATAAAACACGCCTAATTGTCATCTATAATATTGAAATACACATCAGATTATTAATTTGATGTGTATTTCAGTATTTTTAGGTGCAAATATAGGTGTGCCGTACCACATATAAAATATATTGTATATAACTATAATCGGGCCGGAGTTGATATAACTCTACGGTAGCTATGAAATCATACTGAAAAAAAATCTATGTCGTATATTCCGCGCAAAAGAAATAACCTATGGAGAACCGATCAAACTATTTTGCGTATTAAATAAACTCACCGCTACGAGTCGGGGGGTAAAGCGCAGCTCTTATTGGCTAATTCATGCATCAACATCTATCTGTACTACCATATCCTTGGGTTGCAGCCGTTCATGGTTTACGGTCTCCACTTTTCATCAGGTTATAAAAAAAAAACAAATTCCGTTTCAGTACAAGTACCTGTTGAATGGAACGAATCTCGCACCCGCATATTTTTAGAATTTTATACAAACACCCAATAGTAGCCACTGTGGTGAATGCTCTAGGTATGTCTCAGTCTAGTGACGTCATAAATTTCGCTTTTTCCAAGTTTATTCCGGTACACTGTAAGGCTTATGTCAATTTATTCATTTATGTAAAGTCATGTCAAGATTTTCACATTTTGTGTTTAACTTAGAGTTTGACGGGTTTATACTAAATAAATACTAATATAAATGAAATCGCAAGAAACCTCGTTAAAATACGGTTATGTATTAATATGGTTGACAAACCACATTTCGTCATATATCATACAATTCATTCGAAATCCACGTTCAAACAAGATGCTAAAATTGCTAATATAATTGTGAAGATTGGCAATACAGCTTTTAAAATATCTAGACACTATTTAGCTTTCCTTATAAAAATGATAACATTGAGTGAGCAGCTATTTTGGCACCTGAGTACTAATGAGTTAACGACGATAATGTATTTCGACAGGTTGGTGTATCGCCAGCCTAAACGCTGATAGAATTCTAGCACAACACAAATACAGCTGTATTGCACATAGTTTTAAACTTAAAATCAATTGATCTTACACCCAGAATCCTCCCACGTATGGAGACCAATGTGCTAGCATCTACTCGTAGTAGTAATTTTTGCGCGCTTTTCGTATTCAGTTGTTTTTGCTGTCTTACGATTTGTTAAAAATAAATCACAAAAAATACCCTACTAAACAATATTTGCATCGAATAATCGCGGTTTCACAATTTACAGTTTTATTTTTTTTGTGAAAAGATAATATTTAGATTTACGAATGGTTTCTTCAAGATGTTTATTTTGTGTACATTATTAATTATCAATTTATTTGGTAAGTTTTTTCTATGTACATTTATTTTACATAATTAAAATTCTTAGCAGAGCAAGTATACTATTAGAGTAAAAAGATATATGTACGAGTATAAAATAGCAACACATGTTTACATCGAATAATATGTTTTTCGATGTAAACATATTACGATGTCAACATATTTACACTTTTCTTCCCGTTATACTGTTTTCCGGCGGTATACCTTGTGGGTTTTCCGGTAAATAAATGAGACAATTTTAACGTTTATATCAGCGCCTATAAAAAAATTCACCACTCCTACAGTTAATCTCTATTACCACTTAATTGTGTCTTCTTGATCGATCGATTCTGTGATTAATCTCACTGATTAATGTGCAGATAAGATTTCTAAATACTGAATACTTCACTGAATAGCTATTTGGCTAGCACGAGCATTGAAATGCTAATTTCTGTCTGTATCTGTAAGCAATAATTACGTTTATTTTTTTCTATTGATATGAAAATAATATAATACTTAACGACTATATGCAATATAGATCATGGAAACGCATGATGTGTGACATAAAGAATAATTTTTTTGACGAGCTCGGTGGCGCAGTGGTGAAAGCGCTTTAACACCAACGCTCGTGGGTTCGATTCCCACACAGGACAAACATTTGTGTGCATGAACATGTCTGTTTATCTTGGTCTGGCTATTATCTGTGTATAATAAGCATGTATTTACAAAAAAAAATGTATTTACGTATGTTTATCAGTCTAGTACTCATAACACAACCTTCGCTTAATTTGTGGCTAGATGGCGCTGTGTAATTTGCAAAAAAAATTAAGAAATTGTCATTAGTCACTATAAACACACAGCAAATTTGCTGGATTTTATTAGATTTTTTATATTTTAGGGTTCCGTACCTCAAAAGGAAAAACGGAATCTTTATATATAGGATCGCTTTGTTATCCGTCTGTCTGTACGTCTGTCAAGAGTTTGTCAAGCCAGTTTATTTATTTGTTTAATAGAATATACAGAATACGGGAAAATCACTGTTGCCTGTAGTCCAGGATGCACCTACACACAAATTGAAAATGGGCGTATATATGTTTAATATTCCCATCACACACATGTTTAATATATGTTTATAATACCCATCGAATTCAAAAATCAAATCAAATAATTTAATTTTTTTTTATACAACTAGATTGGCAAACAAGCATGCAGCGGGCGGCGGCGATTTCGTGCTCTGTGATTCAAACAGAAAAGAGATGACGAGAAACGAACACGCAGTTGCGCAAATCTTTATTAATAAGTGTGCAATGCCTAATATTTTTGGAGTGTGGTAATCAAACGGAACTATTTAAATTTGCCACGTATGTTGTATGCCTGTCTGTCCATTAATGTGACTAGGTGCTGCGCATTCCTTCGATCGTGTGAAGTGCCATCTTTTACACAGAAACATAAAATAAAATATAGTTCTGCCTAGGTCTAGATAGTCTAGAATATTTCTATTTGGGTGACAATTACATTCAAACCCTTTCATTGTTTTCGCGTTTATTAATTTAACTGCTGCTGGGAGTTCCTATCGACTGTACCAACTTTTGAGAAGTTCATACAGTTGACGTTGATATTTTGGGTGTTTTATTTGTGAACATTATCTGCCTGCTTTGGTAGCAAATATTAGGTTCGTGTATACATTAATATATATGTGTATTATCTTTGTTGCCTTAGGACCTTAGGATATTTGGCAACTAATGTGTGAGTTCTCATTACGTAATTCGCAGTAAAATATGATTACCTTCATTTTCTACAACTCATACTTATAAAAAAAATTACCGAGCATAAATTATATTGTAGGTAATCTATGTCTAGACTAATATTAAAATGAGAGAGAGCGGATTTTGTTATGAAGAACGTAAATTCCGGAACCACAGCCCCGATTTAAGAAACTCTTTTACTGCTTGAAAGTTACATTGTTCCAGAGTGGCATAGGTATTATTTTAACATATACAAAACTCACAAAGTGATGATGTTTTGATTGTCGGCTAAGTCGGAAAAAGTTGTAGATTTTGAGAGTTTTTACGCCGTGTGCTGCGTTATTAGTTAATCCTACATTAAAATCTATCTATGTAAAATAAGTTGGAGTAACCATCTCTATCTAAAAATAATTGATCAAATATAATGGATATGGCGATTACTATCTATAAATATACATTTATCATCGAAAATAAGCAACATACAAACTAATACACTTATCAGAAGTTATCACAAAATAAAAACATTCGCCTGGCATGACACGGGTGCTGTTTGCCTACCAACTGCACCCGGGCGAAACCGGGACGGGCTATCCTAATAAAAATATACATGAAATTAAACCCCCAAATTATATACTTTTCATATCCACCGTATCAGTTTTACGCAGATGTTGCATAGCCTATGACACAAAGAAGATAAAGACGAATTTAATGTCGTTACTCCCACATTTTAAAAACGGTGAAGCCGATTAGGCTCTAATGGATACAATGTCATGAACATTACACTCTCCGTCAGCTGAGTAAAAGTAGTCAATTGTTTGATTTTATTGCATATCTAAAATACGAATATATCTGTTCAGACGTTATGTATTACTATTTCAAGATTAAGTATATTCCAATGAAAATATAATGGTCCAAGATCTGAGAACCGCCAGATCAAAGCAATTTTAGCAAAACTGTATTTTCAATATTTATTTCATATATTATTATGCACTACACCATTTGCTTGTGGACGGGTACCTACTATGTGATTTTTTTGTATGTCTGTCTAACGTAAATATTCAAGGAGGCTTTACAAGCAAGAAAAAAAAACTAAGAATACTTCAAGTTGATACAGCACAGATACTTATCTGGTACAGATTTTTACTCGTGTATTAAGGGGATTTTTTATGGTAACTAACATTAAAAATATTCTTTTCTGTAAAACGTATATGGGAAGATATTAAAAATTATAACAGAATACCTTTGGAAAGGTATCAAATATATATGTGTTGTTTATCATAATTAACGCCGGTTCAAATCTTTTGCTTCGAAGTATTTGTGAATGTAATAATTTCTCGCAAGTATAAAAAGAAATGCTTACTCATATTCTAATAATATCAAAGTACAATAACAATACCTGCCGAGATCTGCTCATGGATATATTGTTCCATTGGATCTCCAGGAGCCGGTCACGGCGGGTATACAGCATTACATTAATATTCTCAATGGGGCATTTACTCGAGCCTATCAAATAACCAGGGTCAACATCCGTCAATTTCGAAGAGTAATAATGTACACAAGAATAATGACAGTAGATGGTAATGCAAGCATTATTTAAAAGGGTGATGTCATTTTGTGCAGTGAATATATTCAACAGATTATTACAATTCAATAAGTATATGTCATCCATGCAAATGATATATAATAATGACGGAAATGAACCGCGTGCATTAATAAAAACACATTTTATGAACTAGTCTTATTGCATGCATACCAATTTTAGAAGCTTGTTTAAAATGCGCTTCTTTGATAATATTCTCAACTACCAACATAAAACTAGATGCTCCATTGACTTTATACTACTAGCGTGTTATAGAATTAAGAATTACCCTCCAGAATAAAACTACTACTACTACTATAACTTCACTCCAAATCCCTTACAGGGTAGGCAGAGAGTACCGAGCGCCACGCGACTCGATCCTTACTACCTCAATAAAAACTACGTATCCTATATGTTACACAGATCATTAAACCACCATGCCGAGTTACAATGTCCTTTCTTCTTAGCGTTATACTGGTGCCTAATACTGGTATTGGCAAGGTCCGTTAGCTAAGTCTAATGATTTTGCGAAGATACCCATTTTAACATGAAGCGATTGCCGCCACTCGTCCACAACCCAGAGGGAAAACCAGACCTTTTAAAGTTAGGTCACACGTCTTTCGAAATATAATTTCTTTCGGTTTCCTTACTATGTTTTCCATCACCGCCGAGCAAGTGATAGTTACAAATATGTACATAAATCCGAATATATTTGTACATACCAGAATTTAAACCGAGGACCAGTTGCTCAAAGGTTGTACCTTGTCCACTGTATCGCTGCTTATAAAAGCTAATGGTAAGTTATAATATAATGAGCTTTTATGAGATACACCTATGTTACAGTTTTATTTTAAGTATAGAAACCAAAAGATGGAATATATAATTAAGAGATGGACATAGGAGATAGTAAATTCGTCAAGAGCGAATCCGATCGTGTGCATTGAGTGTTCCATATGACACTAAAGACTGAAGATATTCAATATTTTTATGATTGGCTTTTTCAAATATAAGTACAGCATCCAATATTTTTTTTTTACGTCGGGGGGCATAGAAGCATACGGCCCACCTGATGTAAAGCGGATACCGTAGCCTATTAACGCTTGCCATATATTAAGTTTCGCTCGATGCCTCCTCTGCTGCTTACACAGCAACTCCTTGGGAGCTTACTGGTGACCTCACTCACACGCAGGAATACAACAACCCTCTAGGGAGTTGCTATTTGGCTGCGGTTTTCTGTGAGGTAGATGTACTTTCCCAGACGGGCTGCTTTGATGCGCCCTACCTCTCTTAAAACATCCAGACCAAGACAAACCAACATGTTCATGCACACAAATGTTTGCCTTGTGTGGGAATCGAACCTACGAGCGTTGGTGTCAAAGTCGCGTCATTCACGACCAAGCCACTGAGCCGTCAAACAATTAAATTGCAGAAAGATATAATTCAAGTCAACTAGGTTGTTAATTTTATTTAAATCTAAACCTACACATATGTTTTTGTTGTACCTACATTTGTATAAGCATTAACATATATAATAGATTTTTTACATATTTCTCATCATAATTTTATCAAATAGATGACCTTTAGAAGTAAAATCGAGGCCCTTATAAGATCACTCGCGTTTATCACGTTTAAATAACTTAAAACGTGTTAGAGATACAAACGCGAAATTTGACAAAGTAGAAGCAAAAAAAGTCGCAGTTTATCCTAGTATACCTCTACGTATACTAGGATAAACTGCTAATTAAAAACAACGTGTACCAAATTAGACGGCGCCGCGGCGTTGTAAATGTGAGTTGTGAATAAGCTGAGCATTCCGGCTTAGGTTATTGCTTATTAAAAGTTTATCAAACGTTTCATTTACACCATTTATCGACATCGCAGCGCTGATTATATAACCCTACATTCCTGTATGCACATTCAAGATAATACTACTTATATACTAGCTGTGCCCGCGACTTCGTACGCGTGGTATTCGGAATTAGAATAGGTTATGTTTACTAGCAAGAGAGATCTTCTATGGGAGATACTGTGACGTGGTGGTGAGCCGGAGTGTTTTTCTTTCTAAGTCTGGGTGTTTTGTTATTATAATTATATTTTTATATATCTGCTGTTCGCGGCTTCATTACCGTGGGCTTTAGTTTATGAACACCGTCTTTACATTCTTAGTGGTAGGTATTTGGTATCTTAAATATTTTTTTTTTACAAGCAAAAAGACATCGACTCCATATACATCTGCTATGAATAAATGGATTAAAACACCATATAATAGCTTTATTTCTTTAAATGACTATGACGAAATTTATTGTTATTTTTAAGTGTTTATATTTTGTAAAAAAAGAAATATTTCTTGCTTGAAATCTAGAGTTCTATAAAAATCTAGTTCAATACTGGTGGAAAGGTGGATTAACTTGTGTAAAATTACAACGTCGCCATATCCACAAGTCTGTCGAAAATGTAGATGATTTTAATATCCATTTTTCCTCTACTGCTGTTTTTGATAACATCACTAAAACAGCTACATTTAATTATCTTTCATCAGTTCGAGCTCGAGATTTACCACCATTTGTCTTTATTCAAATTGCTGACACTGATATTAAAAAGAACTGAGTTGATCCTACCGATTCTTGATATTATGCTTCCTGTTCTTACATTGTTCCTAAATAATTCCATAACATCCGGAAACTTTCCTTCTGCTTAGAAAAATGCTCACGTAGTTCCTTTATCCATAAAAACCCAATTCTTCGACTTGCTCAGACTATCGTCCTATTTCTATCTATCTATATCTATCTATAACTTCACGCCAAATCTCTTGCGGGGTAGGCAGAGAGAACCGTCCTATTTCTATTCTTCCTTTCTTATCCAAGGTCCTCGAACGCTTGGTTCAGCAGCAGTTAAGTTTTATTTATTTATTTAAACTTTATGCACACAGGTGTACAACGGCGGACTTAATGCTATACAAGCATTCTCTACCAGTCAACCTTAGGGTGATGCAGAAAATAGAATATAAGTAGGAGCAACATCAACAAATACAATGCGATTATAAAACACATATTCATAGATAAAAATTAAATATACGTTATATATATATAAGTTTTCTTGACAAGTACAAGATTCTCAATCCCTTCCAATCAGGTTTGCGCTGGGACCGTAGCACAACTACCGCTCTTCTAAAAATTACTGAGAATATCTGTTTTAATATGGATAATGCTCAACTTTACATTACAGTTTTGACATAGCTCGACTTTAGTAACGCATTTAATAATAATAATAAGCTATTATTGTAGGTAGTTTTCGTCGCATGTCGAAAATTGACTGGAATAATGTCCCTTGCGTTATGTTTGTCGGTACACCAATAAATTTTAGCGACAAAGAGAAAAATCTGCAAATAATTTTGGATAATATTTTATTTTTACAAATTGCGGAAGTAGGAAATTGTTTGCTGCAAGTGGTTCGCTTAGGAGGTTGCGAAATTTTCTGCCAGTAGACACTAAAATTGCCCTAGCACAATCCTTGCTCCTTTTTATACTCGACTACGCTGATTCCTGCTATCTAGATATCACCGAAGAGCAATGAAATAAGATTGAGTTCAAAATTATTGATTACGATTTATATTTGGACTTCGCAAATATGATCATGTTTCTGAGTTTCGTTTTCACCTCAAGTGGCTCCCTATAGGACTTCATCGTAACTGGCAAAGCCTTTCCCTTCTTTACTCTATTCTCTTTGACCCTGCTAGCCCAACATATTTAAAGGGACGTTTTGTCTTTCACAGCGATTCGCAAGGTTGTACCCTGTGATTTCTATACTAACTCATTCTCGGTCGAGGCACTGCGCCTATGGAATGCTTTGCCATTTAATATAAGGAATGCTCAATCACTTTGTTCCTTCAAACATCTTGTAAAACTTCACTATCTTTCTCATCAGATTTATTTTCGCTTTCCCCTCAGTCTCTTTAGTCCCATTTACTGTGTGTACATTTAATATATATTATGTATATTTATATATTAATGGGTATGTGGATACACGGCGTGTGCTACTACGCTAAAAGAAATACGTTTTGTTTATTTGTCGAAGAATAAATTTTTGTTTAGTTATTAACTTTTTTACCGTAATGCTAGCGGATATATTATTATATATATATATATATATGTATATGTATATGTATATGTATATATATGTATATATATATATATATATATATATTGAGTTTTTTTCTGTAAGTGTAAATATAAAGATTTCGGTGTTACAAGTGTGGAGCAAGCCGCCAACTTCACACAATCAATGTGTTTGATAAGGTTGTAAATTTTTGTATGACAAAAGTCGGAAATTTACTTCATGAATGGGCCGAATGGCCTAATCCACCTTTGCATTATTGCCTTTCCAATGAAACCGGTCTGCCTGATGGTAAGCAGTTACCGTAGCCTATGGACATTTGCAACGCCAGGGTTGCAGTTGCACTCATGCGTTGTCGACCCTGTAAAAATCTCTGCACGCTTTTCTTAAAGAACCCCGTGTTGTAATCCCTTGGGAAAACCTCGGCTAGGAGTTCATTCCACAACTTGATTTCGAAAGAAAACTTCTCTGGAACCGCATAGTACGCAACCATAGCGGTTCCAGTATGGTGAACTCCTCGCCGGCGGTGAGCGGTGCGGTTGTAAAAAGAAGCTGTTCGCATCATATCGAACAATTCCTCAGAACACAACCCGTTGTACAGTCGGTAGAACACACAAACGGAGGCAAAATCTCGCTTTAAACTTAAGGGTTCAATACGGTCTGTAGGCCGTATATTTGTTTGCCTTATTAGTGGCATTAAAAAAAATAGTGACCGTAAACACCGCTGTATAACGTTTTTTTTTCAGTTGCTTTGATTTAAAAACCAAACAACCAAATGGATTTTGATAAAATTTCTATGGGACTAATCTGAAAGTCCTTTCGATTAAAAAAAAATATTTATAAATAACTGGGGTAACAAACATAAAAAAAAATGCAACCGAATTGTAATACTCCTTTTTTTGAAGTCGCTTAATAAAGCACAGATAATAACTAAATATATTAGTATTGTCTTAGGTTTTCGCGATTGTTACACATTGAAATTAAACTATTTTTAACGGAAGTATCGCGTGTTTTATTTATTTTATTGAAACCTGACGTTTCGAACGCTTTGCAGCGTCCGGACGCTGCAAAGCGTTCCTGCAAAGATACTTCCGTTAAAAATAGTTTAATTTCAACTAAATATATTATAAACACTACATTTTTTAACTTTTATGGATAATGTAAACAAAATAATGAAGTACTTTATATTTTTTGTAGGAAGCTTCGAAACGCGACAGCCGGATATTGATATCAACAGGTTAGTAGCATGAATGAGTATGACGCAAACCGCTTGTTGGCACATACCCCAACACATCAGCTACTGCATCTGTGTATATTTTCATCGTTTCACTAATTCCATACACAAACAATAATTCAGTAGAAAATATGTGGTTTTTTTTATAGTACGTCGGGAGGCATACATGAGCATGCGGCCCGTCTGATGTAAACCGCTTACCGTAACTTATAAACGCTCGCAAGATATTGAGCATCCCTCGCGCGATGCCACCTCTGCTGCTAACACAGAAACTCCATAGGAGTTTACTGGTGACCTCACTCACACGCAGGAAGACACAACCGTCTAGGGAGTTGTTTCACCAGACGGACTGCTTTGATGCTCTTAAATATACCCAGACTAAGACAAACAGACATGTTCACGCACACCAAGGTATGTATGCCTTGGTCGTTGCGGTTTCACACACATTTTAAAATGACACCGACAAAAATATTTCCCAAAAAGTCTACCGCAGGGTGTAAATATAGTCCAGTGGATGAGGAACCAGTCTATTGACGAAATGGTCCCCGGTTCGAATCCTGGCACGTACCACTAAATTCATGTTTTCGAATTTATGTATTTGTAATTATCAATAGCTCGGTGAGGTGAAGAATATCATCGTGAGAAAACCCCAAGTCCAATTTTCAAAAGACGTGTTATCTAACCTAAGGAAGGTCTGGTTTTCCCTCTGGATTGTCGAGGTCTGACGTCAGTCGTTCTAAGTAAAAAATAAATATCTTCGTGAAATCCTTAGGTTTAGGTAGGGTAGTAGACTCCGCCAATTCTAATAGATTGGGAAGCGGGTAGAAAAATAAATATACGGTTTTATGGTTATATATTTATTATCCTACATAGGAACTTACATGCGCTATAATTTACATATTCAGAAAAAATAATTTACAATACTCGGAGAAATCCAAAAACTTTGTGATGACAGTAATATACTAATAAAAACAAGTACTAATAAAGATAAAGTAAACATAAAACATTACATTTTTTTCTGAGATAACACCACGACTTTTCACCGATTTGCCGTATGCCGAGACTGCCAGTAACTTAATTCAAGCACGATTTCAAGAATCCGTAGTCTGTAGAACTGAATATAATTTGAATTTTACAAAATAATATCTGAATATACAATTTAAAAAGCAGGCAGGCAAAAACATTTACTTGTACAGTAAATGTACAGTAAACATTGTACTATTGTAACAACACACAGTTGTACAGTAAACATTTACTGTATAAGTAAATGTTTTTGCCTGCCTGCTTTTTTGTCAGAACTAATCACCGAAGCGGCTGTACAATTTTAATGATTTTTCATTGCCAGCCATCTAGGCTCTCGGAGTGAAGTTTTGAAAATTCAGACTCAAACAACAATTTCTCATTTAAAATCCGAAATTCAATGCGAAAATCAAGAAAGCGAGTAAACTCATCAATCAGTCGTCACTATTTTCTCGTAATGATATTGACCTTGCTAAAAAATATTTGAAGTCGTAGACATCTGTTAAAAACTCGGTGTACTTAGATCTTTGTCGCATGGACGGATACATACTTCACTGTATTATTTCATAACCTTGGAGGGTACCTAGTCACCATTGGACAAAAAAAGGATGTGTCGTATTTAAATATAAGTCTGTGAATATAAGATTACTCCAAAACATACCTATCTATAACTTCACGCCAAATCCCTTGCAGGGTAGGCAGAGAGGACCGAGCGCTACATAACTCGATCCTTACAAACCTCACTCTCATCTGTAACATTCAACTTGGTAACACTCAATTTGATCATGGCAGGTAAGTCTTCCGCGACTCCTACATCCTTCTACTTTCGCGTTGTATACCTGTTTCGTAATTATTTCTTCCTGTATTATTTCTACATGTCCGAACTAACGGAGCATGCCTCTTCTTATTTTAACACCGGGATTCTCTTTAAGACCAACTCTATTTGTAAGATCATTATTGCGAATATAGTCTACAAGCGTTCCGCAATTTTCATACTCTCTCTACCATACCTAGCTCCCGCTTCCGTGAGTAAGCGTTGGGGACCAGCAATGCATTATGTATAGCAAACTGTGCCAGAAGCTTTCTATATCAGCCGTGTATCTCTGCTGTAAACGCATCCATGGTATACAATCTCATTCACTTTTTTCAACACTTCATCTTCAACCGTAATCTTTACATTGGTTCTGGATTCTTCTCTTTCAAATATTTTTTTAATTTTTTTTTTAATTTTGGTTTTGTCTTCTTCGCATTCAATAGTAAAACTTTCTCCATACAATCGTTTTTCAGTACACTGGTTACGAGTTTGCAGTTCGAATGGTGTTTCTGCTAATAGCACGGCATCGTCTGCATAAAGCATACAGTTCACTACTAGGTCACCCATGCGTATTCCTGCATTCGTCGACCTTTTTCTCTGTACATAATTATCGATATACAGAACAAGCAGCCTAGCAGACAGCATGCAACCCTCTTTGATACCAATTTTGACATCAAACCAGGGTGACATGTTATCATCTATCCACACACATACTGACCAATCCATGTAAGTGGATTACATAGCACGGAGCAATGCACCATCTATCCCATATTTCGACAATATGTCCCACAGTTCCTTTCGCACAACTCTATCAAATGCTTTTTCGAGATTCACTAAACTGCAGAAGATTTTCTGGTCTATGACCAGATGCTTCTCCACGTTATTGTGGAGCGAGAAAACTTGATCCGTACATCGCCTTCCATTTCGAAATCCTCCCTGTGCGTCCCACAGCATTCCATCGGATTTCACCCTCTCTGTCCTTTCAATTACCTTACTTTTGCTGCTAAGCTGATTAAACTGATGGTCCTATACACGATATTCGCATTCATAATATCACATCACATCATCATATCACATTATATAACAAATGAAATCGAAACATTCTGTAACATTCTAAACAATTTTATGAGGCTTTACAACTCCGCGTCACAAATATTTTAAGTGATCGCTATATTGTATGTATTGTACTTTTCCGTAGTCGGGTTTTAGTATTTTACTTTTTTACTTATAATTTATTGGTTAATTTCGAAAAGTCGCCACAAATTCCTAGAATTAGGGCATCTATAATCAAAATCTATGATCAGGTGTGGTCTAGAAACTAGAAATACGTATAACTAGTCTGACCATAAATACTGTCACATACAATTTTTATTTTTTTCAACTCTTTAATTATTTTCAATTTGGAACGGGTTTTTTACTTAAAAACTTCTTTCGATTTCCCGCCGTTTTACGTAATTTTTTTCGTGTTTATTATCAAATTACAATATGGAACGGGGTGTTAAAGAAAGTAGGATTGCAGTGATTGCCTTGTACAAAGTGTGTATGGAGCTGTCGGTCATATTCAAGACACTTCAAAAGCTTGATATTGGCCGTATATCGTACTATCGACAAAATTCGCCGAAATCCCATTAGATAACAAAAAACTTGTCACGAGAAATGAAGATTCCCGCTAGGACTTTGTCGCGTATAATAAAACAAGAACTGAAACTCGGCGCTTATCGTCGATATACAGGACATGCCCTAAATCAATCCCTACACTTGAATAGAGTGGATAGATCAAAACGCCTTCTGTCCCAATACTAATAAA
This sequence comes from Pyralis farinalis, assembly GCA_947507595.1. Classification (NCBI taxonomy): domain Eukaryota; kingdom Metazoa; phylum Arthropoda; class Insecta; order Lepidoptera; family Pyralidae; genus Pyralis; species Pyralis farinalis. The sequence goes on along the minus strand of OX382259.1, from coordinate 18,765,884 downwards.
TTGGTCAATGCCTGTGACTGGTATTGCCCGCCATCTTTTCTTACTAGGGGTCCTAAATGCGACTAAGGATTCGGACACTTTGCTTTCTTGTAAAATCTTTTTCACAGTGAAACCGATGTGTTTGTAACAGAAGTTTCTCAGTTTATTACTGAGAAACGGTTGTAATGTGCTTCTGAGAAACGGTTATCGTAAAAATACGTCTTATACCATTTTTCTTGCTTGTCTTTTTAAAGTCACATGACGACGTCGTGACATTTTTACAACGGATATTGTTTACGTGTGATACATAATAAAAATAACAAAAGCTATGAATAATTAAATAACAAACCATAATTTAACAAAAACCAGAAACTTTTTCACTTTAAATTTTTCTATACGTCAATACTGTAGGACAGCGAGGTTGAGGTCTGCGCGGGTCGAGGGGTACGAGAAGTGGTTGCGCGGGAGTTGAATCCACCCCATTGCTATGGATACGCACGTGCGCACCGCACCTCGATTTATACTCGAAAAATGATCACTGAGCATGGGTCAAGTTACGCGCCCCTACCTGTACATATAAGTTTTATTAAGATTCTAAGACTACTTCATTAAAAAAAAAGTATATTCATTTGTAACAGAACTTATGGCCAGACTAGGTATATTATAAAATTGCTACAATATCTTTATGGTACATACCAAACGGATGGACAACAAATAATTAGCTATATCATAGGATAGCATTGTACTAAACCGACGAGCTAGACATACGTGTATACTGTATCTGTTCTAAGTTACAGTTGGCAGCATAAAGTTTGATAAAGTCACTTTACTCAAGTACACGTAGGCGAAACCACAATAATAGTTAAATAGAATGTAGTCATTTATAAACCAATGTTCAAGTAATTTAATGCTGGTATGAGGTCAACAGTTTAGTGAATGCCCACTAGATTGCATCTTGACACATTTAGAAAATTGATAAATTATTTCATTGCATCTTCATATTCGAGAAATCCATTTGTTAGTGGTTCGCAATCGTTTCGCATTAGGTTTGTGCATCATCAGTATAATGTATTTGATTGCAAACTAGGTAATGCTCTCGGCTTTGTACCCGTGGTTGTTTGTACCGATCGGATGATTATGTTCCCAACTTTATTAGGAACTCCATAGAGCTCCTGCTCCTTTTTTTTACAACGACTTTTTATTTTTGATACATACCTTTTATGCAATGTACAAATATATATAAATGTACGATAATAAAGATTGCAACGTTTTAAATTTTTTTTTTCCAATCACAATAGTTGATAGAGAATGCAATTGTCATTAAGTACCTATTGTGGTTAATACTGATTGTAAATAAATGAATAAAAAATTTGGTTTATTTCATGTATCATATAGCCTCAAAAATAGGAGGTTCTCAAATCGCTGTATTTTTTATGTTGATTACGGGTATACGAACTGAAAACTAATATTTTTTTTTATGTTGATGTTTAGATGTTTGTTCAGTTTTCACGGCTCAAGTCCTAAACGGAGTTACATGAAATTTGATAGGTAGATAGATAAGGTTACTGAATTAACACATAAGCTATTTTTTATCCTGGTAATATGTTCCCGTGGGATAGTTCAGATGTTTGAATCTTACTAAATATAGATATTTTATTTCGCTTTCACGTATCAGCGACTTTTCATTTACTATCCACACTATCCCACAGGAGCACATCACCGGGATAAAAAAGCTACGTTTTATCGCGGTGATGTGTTCCTGTGGGATCGAATGTTACTGCGTGCGTATGTTGCTCAACCAAGTGAGAAGCCCGACTTGCTTTAGCGTCTGGAAAACAGTGGAAAACATTTATAACTCCTATAGGATAGCTATTTTTCTAGAGAAATTGTTTATGTGACGCATAAATTGATAAGTTAGAACATGTGTAACTTTTATTCCGGACAAATGCATGGTTCCTGTGGAATAGGCCTAGAGCGTTGAGAATCATAGAATTCATAGAGTAATAAAGTCCAAATGTCTTAACGGGTTCTTCCTATTATGAATGTAAAAGTATATTTATTTGCCAGTTAGTCCTTTTTCAAGTCAAAACGACAGAGCGACGGATTGGATGTGTTTTTCAGGAACACTGTTCCTATATGAAATCCATAGGTTTGATTGTGTGTGTGTCTGTGTGGGCGTGTCTGTCGTCTGTCGCTTTTTTTCGAATATTCGAATTTTGACGTCAGATTCGGATTCAGCATAAAAAAGTAGAATAGGAATGTTCAGGAATATTAATATTAAAGAAAATAAATTAACACGTTGTACGGAATATATATCACTGATATACTCGTATATTCCGTACAACATGTTAATTTATTTTCTATAAAACAGTTGTAATTTGACATCGACTGTGTCGTCAAACGTCTCCACAAAAAGGCAATAGCGGCAGACAGTATCTTGTAAAAGAGCCACGGGCGACAGCGAGCTTCGCAGCTCCACCTAGCCACCGCGATTCCGTCGGCTATACTGAGTATAGCCGAGGTATACAATATTAGTCCTAGGTGGAGCTGCTCTGCTTATTCCGATCTATGACAGCAATGGCTAGACCGACGCAGTATTTTAAAAATTTAGACCTATTGCTCCCCACAACTACTTCGGAGACTGTAGTTTCGGTGACCCGCATTCCCAACTCCTGCTCCAAATCGTACCTCTGTTTGGAGAATGCGGGACACCGAAACAATATGTGCTGCACTGTCTGGTCCACGCCGGGCTCGCAGCAACCGAAGGGGTTTAGAGCATACTCCACCTCGCTGCTCAAATGCAGATTGGCGGAGGCCAGCGTTTTCAAGCCGCCCGAGGGTCACTGACTTAGTTTAACGACTGTCATCTATCGACAACAGCCGGGACCGACGTCTTAACGTACCCTCCGAAGCACGGAAAAACTCGAGATAGATAAACCCATCTATCTGGCTGCGGTCGACGTTGCTTAACTTGCGTGTTTGTTTAGAATGACAAGCACAACGATGTCATCAAGCTCTCAGAGATGTTGTATATAAAAAAGCCTCAAACCGCGACCTTCCGACCCACACGTTTAATAACACTGGTGTATACAGTAGCTGCAGTATCTTTATTTCAGTAACCAGAGAGTAATAATAATTTGGCGCATAATAATTCAGCGCTTGAGAAAAATATATAATTTATGAAGCTTATCGCCTAAGATATTATAAATTTATTTAAATCATCCAATAAATACATGTCTAAATGTTTTACCGACAATAACGAAGTGCGGATCAAAATAACCTCTCCTGCGTCATTTCTATTCTAATACTTCAATACAGATTTCAAACTGCATACCGTGGTGTTTGGAAAACCAACAGACGCTTTCATAAATATTTACATCCTCGGGCAAAGTGGTGAAGCTGTAATCCGTATCAAATAGCTACATACCACAAATGTTACGGCTAAACTATGTAAGGATTAATAACATAGCAATACCCACTAACCAATTAATAAATGTTGTCGACTAGTATTATGACGTCATTTTGGTCAGTATTCAAACTTTAAGGAATGGTAGTAATTTACATACAATTTGACTCTTAGGAGTAATTTTAAAATCAAAGATATTTAACTTGACGAACGCGGTGACGGAGTGGTTAACAACGCTACTTTAACACCAAGGCTCGTGGATTCGGTTCCCATACATGACAAACATTTTGTATGCATGAACATGCCTGTGTGTCTTGGTCTGAATGTTTTAAGAGAGGTAGAGCGCATCAAAACAGCCCGACTGGGGAAGTAATTCACCTCACAGGAAACCGCAACCAAATAATAACTCCCTGGTTGTTGTGTTCGAACGAGTGACTTAGGTTACTAGTAGGTTAGGAGTTGCTGTGTTAGCAACTGGGAGGACAAAGCGCGAGTGATACATATTGTATTACAAGCGTTCATGGACTACGGTAACTTACGCTAGAAATACTTTACATACGGTGGGACGTATGCTTGCATGGCTCCCGACGTTGTAAAAAATTGGTTCAATAGAAACTGCCCTACGAGCTGTTTTGTATGAAAATATTATTTTTTTATTAAATTGATAGTTATGAGTTAACTTTAAATTTAATAAAAAATAAATATCTATTTATTATGATTCGTAAAAAAACTGACGGACAGACAAACTTGTTATCTGTCTACCTGCCTATTTGTTAAAGCCCTGTGATGAAAGGGTTTCATTTTACCTTCTCAAGCACGGAACACTAAAAACAGACGTCACCGATATTAAAGTATCTGCGTAGCTAACTTTAATGCATGACTCGCTAAAAATTCGATTTCATTACAATGATATTTCTATAAACAATATAACAAGACGTAGCCATCGAAATATTGCATCAATATCTTCGATTCAAAATAATAATCTTTGGTTTCGATTTAATATAATGATAAATTATTGAATTCAAGTGTCAACCGCGCATTGGTTCCAAAATTTCACTGAGTGTAAGCTAGCAGGTTGGTCTGCCTGCACTTCACTTTCATTGCCTTTGACCTTATCACAAAAACGAACACAGCGCGGGTTGCTATTGGACAATGGTAATACGTTACGGTTATTCAATGTCTGTCTAATACACACATGGTCTTATTGGTTTCAATGTTATTGTAATAGAAATGCACGATTTGAAAAGAGCCAATATTGACAAGTTTCTTTCGGCATTTCTTCTTCGCCAATGGTCTGAATGGTCATTTTGGAAATGCTGGTAGATAAAAAAAAAGAAATCATAACTATGAAAAATTAATAAGATACTCGTACAATAAGGAGAATGTAAGACATGTCGTGCAAATAAATATTTTTTATCTTTATCTTCATAACTTGCAAATAGAACCTATGAATATCTGCGGTATACGAGAATACAATTTAGCACGACAAATACTAGTTACTGTTATATTAACACTAAAATCGGTGATGACTGCACTGATGTTGATTATGACCCTAGAGAATAACAATAATGAAATATCGATGAAAATATTGCTACGTCAATAAAACAAATAAATACGTTACTCTTTATTGATTCAAATAAATATTATACAAAACGTATAGGAAATTAGGAAGTACATACATATTGCTATTGTAATTTCTTCCAGACAACTTTCATTTTATGATATATGATTTTAACTGTTGTGATCCATAATATAATATGCTTTCATCGCTCAAACATATTATATCATGGATCACCACAGTTAAAATCAATATTATAGTTTAACAAAACTAAACATTGCTAAAAATACGCAAACGCACCCAAACTCGGTCAATTTCCATTTCCTTGTAAATATACATGTCCTGATATTATGACCGAAAATCTTTTTTTATTTATTTACAGGGTACAACTTATACCGACAGAGGCATCTGGCCAGGCGCAACCCACTTTTCACGAGAAACGTGCAGTAAACGAAGTATATCAATTTAGCAGAAACAATGATTATGACGATCATAGCAGCGGGCTCCACCAGTGGCGCTCGCCGATGCACATTTTACATGAAGCCTCCGCAGCATCAAACTCGAAAGCGATTAAGATCCACCAACCACGCGAAGACCCCCGTCTCTACTATCAATCTGAAGAGTATCTTAAAAAAATTTCTGGGAAAGACTTAAACAACGAAGTGTCCCATATATACCCCGGGAGAGAAGTAATCCGAGCCGAAGAAAAAAGTCAACTAAAGTCCATTAATTCTTACTATGCAAGCAATGATATTGAGAGTAATTTAATAACTGAAGGTTAGTTTATCGATTTAGAGTAAGTTTGTTGGTTTGTTTGTAATATCTTTATTGTACATAAAATAACAATGAAAAATATAAATTAAAATGCAACACATTAATAAATGTACAAAGGCCGACTTATTCCTATAAGGAATATCTTCCAGTCAACCTTTGAGTGTCTATTTGGAATTTGGTAGGCGAGTGGCGCGGTAGTACAACATAAACGAAACAGATCATTATAATAATTAATAACAAATATAAAAGTAATAAATGTCTAAAAACAAATATATATATATGAAATTGAAAGTAGCTAGACAAAATAGAACAGAATATGAATATATATGTAAAGAAGAAAGAAAAAAAAACAAAAGAATAAAAGAATAAAAGAAAACGAAATTAACTAAGATAAAAATAAAATCAGTCTAAAGCACCTTTCAGAGCCAGTTTAAACGATTCAATGGTGGGAGACAATTTAATGTGCAAAGAGAGTGAATTCCACAATTTGATGATGCGACAAGTATGATAATACGACAAGTAGAACTCGCTACTAAGTAAATAAACCTCTAAACTAAATTATTCTCTGTGTCCTACCTCACTTTTGTTTGCCCCATTCGCTAATTCGCGAGGTATGAACTCGTATTATAAAGAAAATGTATTATAAAGCTCTTACAACGACAAACTTTTAGACTAAGCGGGAAGATGACCATTCTCACTGTGAGAATGGTCATCTTCCCGCTTAGTCCAAAAGTTTGTCGTTGTAAGAGCGCCGAGCTTTATAATACATTTGATAATACAACAAGTACCTACCTTAAATTTTATAAATAGTAATAAAGCATGTGCACACAGTAGTCTTTATTTGCTTTACTTTTGTAATATAAAACTACAACTAAAACTAATATTTTTATCTTTAGAAGGTATCTGCCACAGTTCTGAGTTCAGTTTTCCATCCATACCAGATTTACCGTTAAATCCCTTTTTCAGCGTAATCTATCTTTCATAATGTTGCTCACCGTGGCGTAAGTTATCGAGTTGTAAAAAAAGTTTTTGTAGTTGAAAACCATCGTAAATATACCAGGCCACTCAGAAAATATTGCAAAAAAAAGTTTTTATGTATGAGAGACTGGCCAGTTATAATCTATTTTGAAAATTGATTATTTATAAGTAGAAATAGATACGATCCAATTTCAAAATTTACCTCCACATTTTTGCGAGCTACTCGTAATTTAAATTATCGCGTCTCATTGAAAAATGGATCTGCGCCGGGAACATTTTCACGCTATGATATTTTACGATATCAAGTGTCGCCTGAAACCGGAGGAATCGTACGATAGACTTCAAATGGCATTCATGGATAGAGGCCCTTCCAAGGTAACCATGTATCGTTGCTATAAAGAATTCAATCGTGGTCGACTGACTTTAGGGGATACAGAAAGAAGTGGTCGCCCTTTGACGGTTGTTACGAACCTTTGAAGGAAACGTGCTAGCAGTGAAAAATTGAATCCAAGACAATAGACGAGTTACGTATCAGGACATTCAGCACATACTGCAGATTGGATCGGATAGCCTTCACGAGATTCTGCACTTGTATCTTCGCGTGAGGAGGATAGTTTCACGCTGGGTACCTGTGTGGTACCCACCGTTGCTCAGAAACAGACCCGGGTGGAATGGTGCCGTGATATGATAAACAAATTTGAAGCAGACTCCTCTCGGTGTGTTTACTACATCATTATAGGTGATGAGTCTTGGATTTATCGCTACAATCAATCGACGGTTTGGGTGTTTCAAAACGAATCAACCCCTACCAAAGTGAAGCGATCTAAAAGCTGGTGGAAGATTTGAATCGCGAGCTTTTTCAATTTGAAGGGCTACCTGGTGTCAATTCCTTTACAGAACCAATAAAGCATCAACGCTGAATGGTATACTACCAGGCATCCGCAGGCTACTGCTCCACCACGGCAACACGCCCGCGCACACCGCGCTCAAAACGAGGGTCTTCCTGGACAGCACGCCGGTCAAACTCCTGGATCACACAACCTCTTTTACAACCCTGGCCTAGCATCGTGTGACTACTTTCTATTTCCCAAAATAAAAAATCAGCTTAAAGGGATCCAATTTTCGTCGCCGGAAGATGCGCTGTTAGCGTTCGAGCACGCTATAAATGAGGTGTCTGCGGCGGACTGAAAAAAGTATTTTGAATATGCTCATGTTCATGCGTCTGACTAGTTCAGAAACTTTTTATAGAGGCTAGTGGAGAATACTTTGAAAAGATTTAATAAAATAATATTTACCTATACAACACTTTTTTTATTTTCGCAAAACTTTCTGAGTGTCCCACGTATAAGTCCAATCTAATTTATTTTAGTCGAGTATGTTTATTTGAAGGTGAACCTAGGAATTGGTGAGCGTGCAAGAAAAAAGCTACGAATGTTAGAGAAGCGAGGGAGGTATCCCGTAACCTGCCGTGAAGATACACGTATACGTACATGTTTATTAGAGATGCTAAGGATGTTTTAGTTAGAACAAGACTTCATTGCCATGCCTAAAAGGATTTGCCATGTCTTCTCTTTTATCGAGGTTCTTCTTAGCAACTTATAAAGTCTTGTTCCAAAACATGGTTTACGAGTATAATTATTGGACTGATTAATGATATTAATTGATATATTTCAGATAACCTTTGCGTGAGGTGTCCTCATGACAGGACATTAATAACAAAGCCGGGGACAGATCGCGTCGTTCTTCAATATCCCCGACTGCAATCTTGTTCACTCCAAAGAAAACTGCCTAGAAATATCCGTTTCGTTCATATGTATGGACCTAAGTTTGGATATTTGCTTGAACAAGGTAGCTACATTGTAGTTGGTCGAATCACGTATAAGAACAAAGTAAGTTATGTATTTACTAGTTATAGGTAGGTACTAAATGGAAGCCACCACAGTGGTTAAATATATATCTACAATATATTGAAATTTTTCAGCCTCTACAAATTTGCAAGGTTCATATTCACGTTTTGGGTCAAAGCTGTCCAACACCTAAGTCATTAATCGCGTACTGTGACAAAGAAAATAAAAAGTGTTCTTTCAAGTGTCGCGATCCAAAACATGACTTGCACGGCGAAACAACACTCTTCTGTGAAAATGGCATGAAGTGGTCAGGAAACTTACCATTTTGTAAAGGTAACAATAGATTTTTAATATTTGCAATAATTAGGCTATATCCTACGATATATTTTTTTATACAATGCTTAAAATACATTAAGTAACGCTCGCGCGATGCTACCTCTGTTGCTATCATAGCAACTCCTTAGGAGTTTACTGGTAACCTCAGTCACAGAAATACAACGAGCCCTCCAGGGAGTTGTTAGCAGTGCAGTTTTTTATGAGGTGGACGTATGTATTTCCTCAGATATGCTGCTTTGATACGTCTTACCTCCCTTAAAATATATAGACAATAAACGTTATTTTTCTACCTGCTATACTATGACTCTGACTCGTCGTATGAGTCATACTATGATATGACTCAGACGACGAGAGTGTGAACTGACTAATGTCCTCAAATAAAAATCAAATAGTTGTCTGTTGGAATTAAAGTTGTGACACATAATTGTACAATGTACTGCGTGCATATGTGGTACTGAAAATCGAATTAATTGCGGGTTGAAGATTGGGAACAAAATGATCTGCCCTACGGCGTGACTAAATAATTAAATATTTGGCGAAGATACTGATTTTGACATGGAGCGTCTGCCATCAGACCACAACTCAGAGGTAAAAATCAGACCTTTTTAGGGTTCCGTACCCAAATTGTAAAACGAACCCTATTACTGAGACTCCGCTGTCCGTCCGTCTTTCACCAGGCTGTATCCCATGAACCATGAACAAGGTTATCTTGTGTAGAGACACATTAGTAACACACCAGTAAGCTCCCAAGGAGTTGCTGTGTAAGCAGCAGAAGAGGCATCGCGCGAGTGATACTGAATATATCGCAAGCATTAATAGGCTACGGTACCCGCTTTTCATCAGGTGGGCCGTATGCTTGAATGCCTCCCGACGTTGTATATAAAAAAAATTGTCTACGCATGCATAGCACCTTCGAACTTGTATGAATTCCGGCGTCAGTTCTCGCTACGCAGTATTACAGCGCAGTCTAACACGTTCACGCATTTTAATTTACATTTTCACGTCTTTAAAAAATGCATAAACGTGTTATATTTTAGTGGTTGTATATGGTCACTAGCACCTATAGGTACACATATTAGAAAATACTTCATATAAAACTAATTTTAACTGAACCGTACAAAATTCAGTATAACAATATCAGTAGTCAAAAGCGTGGGAAGAAGAATCTCAAGTTATTATCATTCAAATGGGACCTTCTTTCAGATATAAATTTTATTTTTTATTCATTGAGATGTTTTTATTTATGTTGAACGTACTTTTCTAACGCTAAACTGAACAATGACAAAATAGTTAATAGATTCAGGCGTTACTTTGCGAAAGTCAAATTTACAGGCAATTTGATCTAAACTACTTTGTGTGCTTCCGCTCCCGATTGGTTCGTGCGAACTACTGCCGGCCGGCACCCACCCACTACCATTAGTAGATGCATGCCGCTGCTGCCATGGCTGCTCCGGTCGTCTCTGTCTCGGCTGCTGCGGTCGTCTCTGCGAGTGTTCGCCATCTGAAATGTGAATTGCATGCAACTGCTACCGTTGCTACCCTGGCTGCTCCGGTCATCTCTACGACACGTGTTTCGCCTCTCCACGAGATGTTAGCATGTTATTCTAACGAGTAGGTAACATCTACAGCGCCTGAGGATGCCTCGTGGCCGGCAGTAGTTCGCACGAACTAATCGGGAGCGGAAGCACAGAAAATAGTTTAGATAAAATTGCCTGAACAATGACAAAAGTTGAAAAGTATTTTTGATGTTGTAGAACGAACATGGTGTGAACCGCCACCGCCTCCGGACCACGGCCGACTCACCTGCAAAGGGTCCACCATCAAGAACGGTGCTGGTCTCCTCGAGGGGGCCACATGCCGAGCGCGCTGCAATCGTGGCTGGCGATGGATACCTCGCGCTGCAGCCGTTTGTCGGCACGGTGCTTGGACTCGTGGTCTTTCATGTCAGCCGAAGAGAAATTAAGCACTATGGTCGCTTTACACAAATCCAGTCAACAAAAAGTTAATCAATCAACAAGTCAACAGATTATATCCATTATATATAAATAGATTGACTTAGTGGCACGATTACCATGTATTTAGGTGTACACCTAGCAAATTGTTTTATATATATTGCCGGCGTTTAAATGAATGTATGAATTTATTCTCTTTGAAAAATCGGGTAATCGGGTACGGTATTAATAATTTGTTGGAAGTAGATTTCACATCAATTGGGACATGATTTGCAAAATTAGCATGCCACGTGACTCTTGACTACAGGTTGTAAAGAGGTTACAGGATGTGAAAAAAAGATGTGTAACTGTAATGGGTCCTCAGATTAAAGAAATTAAGTGTAAAGGGAAAGTTTCTTATAATCGTAAGAAGGTAGTCATACACAATGAAACGGTACCCAAGTATATAATTAATTACGAATATTTAGCCGACAGTGTGATTCGAGTAAAGCGTTTATTATTTATTTAACCAATTATTGAATTTTGTCTATTCGTGATCTAACCTTGCTGACTTATATTATGTAGCAATCTCATCTGAGAACCAACAGTACAAAAGACGATAAGAAGTTTTTGTAGTATACCTAAGTGCGGTAGAACACTTCATTTGGAAGGAAAAGCAGCGATGGGGGTCAGAGCTTTTTAATATTGTCATCTGGAAACTGTCAATCTGATGCGTCACAAATGTGTACGGCAGCATAAAATTCTGTTATATTTTCTTTAGGTTCTAGTAGTATGTACCTGTAAAGTTCCGATGTATTTGCGAATATCACATTATTGTCAATCCATGTGGATTGAGAAGCTACGAAATAATAACTTAACTTAGTTAAAAATAATGTTAAATGCAATTATATACTTAAGATTAATTGATGTACAACGATTAAAAAACCATGATAAATAATAAATATTTTCATTTTGTCCACATTTTAAACAACCACGTTAATAACTTATTTACATCCCTAATTCGATCTCAGTTAGAATACTCCACAGTAATTTGGAACCCATCATATAACATTTACCACTAACTATTTACTCGAATCGAGTCAGTTCAACGTAAATTCCTATGTAATATTCACTATATATGCTGCAAATCTCATACGAACAGCTATTAAATAAATTTAATCTTATTTCACTGGAGAGCAGAATATTATTTCTTGGTGCAATTTGTCTATATAAGATATGTCAGCACGAATTTCATTGCACAAATCTCACCAGGTTCTACTCGTATATGTTACCGCATACCTAACGGCTTGGGTGTCATGAGCCAGAAGTGCTCGTTCTCGACCGCTACCAATCAATCAGATTGCAATTCTGCACCAAGAGCGTACCGACGTGAGGAGTACCGGAGGCGACGCGCACCGATCCGACCCCGTCGATGCGAATATAGCTGCATGCGGCGGTGAGTGCCGCCATCCACAATGCAGCGCCAATTCCGGCGGGACGAGGAAAGCCGAGTGCTGCATAGGCACGTGGAATGTGAGAGGTGGATTGAATGACAAGATGAACGAACTGATAAACGTAACGAAAGAGAGACGTTTAGATGCTTTGTGTGTGACAGAGACTAAGCGCAAGGGGAGCGACACCGATAATTTGCCCGATGGAATGATGGCTCTATGGTCTGAAGTAGATCGGGACGATCATGCCAGTGCTGGTGTAGGTGTCGTACTCTCCTCTTGCTTAGTCGCTGGTGTAAGAGATTACTGTTGGGTGGGGCCTAGACTTCTCTGGGTTCGTATTAAACTGGACATCACGCGAGTATTTCTGATTGCAGTATACGCTCCCGTAAGCTCAGCGTGTGCTCAAGAACTAGAGAAGTTTCGGGTTTCTGGACTTAGCTGAAGGGAATTAAAGAGTGACTATGTGTGGAGATTTGAATGGATGATTTGGGACCAAGCGAAAAAGGTATGAAGCTGTTCTTGGTCCGTATGGATATACGAGTAAGAGAGTGAACGAAGCAGGTAAGTCAATTCTAGATTTATGTATGGAACGAAACCTCCTTGTGACGAATACCTACTTCTTCTAAGTAACGAAAAAATTCGGGGCAAATAGCAAACTCTTTTGGAGAGAGGTAATGAAGTCTCGGAGTGGTTCGCCGGCATCCAGAATAGATGAGATAAAGTCTAAAGCTGGTGTCATTCTTGCGAAAATTCAGGAAGTGTTAGAACGATGGAGTGAATATTTAAAGGAAATATATGAAATATACGATACGTATGCCTCGGACGCTGACAGACGCTGATAATGACTCCACGTTGACGTTGACTCGGCGTCCGACGAAAGCATAACTATGGATGAGATCGAACGGTCGATACGAAGCTTGAAAAATGGAAAATCAGCGGGAATTGATCTGATCACAGCTGAAATTATCAAACTAGGTGGCACTTACGTCCGAGACACCTTCTGGTACTTATGCAATCTATGCCGGAGAACTGGAATGGTCCCAATGGACTGGAGACGCGCAGTCATCGTGCCCTTGCGTAAAGGCAAGGGGTCACGCATGGATTGCGCATATAGAAAGGTAATTGAAAGGATGAGGGTGAACTCCGATGGAATGCTGTGGAAGGCACAGGGAGGATTCCGAAATGGAAGGGGATGTATGGATAAAGATTCTTCGCTCCGTAATATCGTGGAGAAGCATCTGGCCATAGACCAGATTTTCTGCGGTTTTAAGGATCTTGAGAAAGCATTTGATAGGGTTGTGCTAAAGTAACAGTGGAACATATTGCCAAGATACGGGGTTGACGAGCTCGGTGGCTCAGTCGTGAATAATACGACTTTGACACCAACGCTCGTGGGTTCGATTCCCACACAAGACAAACATTTGTGTGCATGAACATGTCTGTTTATCTTCTAGTTGTTATTTGGCTGAGGTTTTCTGTGAGATGGAGGTACTTTACCAGACGGGCTGCTTTGATGCGCCTTACCTCTCTTAAAGCATCCAGACCAAAACAAACAGACATGTTCATACACACAAATGTTTGCCTTGTGTGGGAATTGAACCCACGAGCATTGGTGTCAAAGTCGCGTCATTCACGACTGAGCCACCGAGCTCGTCAACCATAACCAAATTGGTCGTGTTATATCAGAAGGTGATGTCAGGAGCCCTAGAAACCGGCGAGCGTGTATGAAAGGTGCAATGAATGTTATCGAAGCGATTGAGGTATATAAAGATCGAGTTACGTGGCGCTCGGTTCTCTCTGCCTACCCCGCAAGGGGTTTCGCATGAAGTTATAGATATATACCTAACAGCTCTCAGCGTATAAGGAACGCATAACCCACATACGCCTAATCAGCTGTTTATGTCACGAAATTGTAAAACTAATGCGGGTTGCGTGCACCTGTGCACCGTTTAATGCCTTCATATAATGAATACTTTCATACTATCGACATTTTCGATTTCGTTTTGTCCCGGTATAGTTATAATATAAGAATAACCAGAACAACAAGCTATACTGTAGCATGTTATTCTTACGATTAACGTCTACGACGCCTGATGATGCCTCGTGGAGAGGCGAAACACGTGTCGCAGCGACGACCAGGCCAGTCGTGACAGCGAGGGTGGTGGGGGCAAGTCGTTTCTGTTCCAGATGGCGGACGACCGGAGCAGCCATGGCAACGTCGGCATGTTGCATCTACTAACGGTAATGGGTGGTTGCCGGCCGGCGCTAGGACGCATGAACTAATTGGTGGCGGAAGTACACAAAGCGGGTTAGATCAAATTGCATGTAAGTTACCGTTTGTTGTAGTTCTTCCACGCAATTGCAATCCACAATATGCAAGGAGAACCTGATCGTCTCCATACAACAGGGTTTTAAAAACTAACTCATTGATGCTAAGTATATTTTCCCTACCATGGTGAGTGCTCTGAAGAACTATTTTCCCTTATCCCACCCTCTCCCTTCCGTCATAGAACCACACGTGCACGCTTGCGATGTCAGCATTCCACTGTTGTGGACATTTCTTCTCGTACTAAAAAGTTCGACAACTCCTATCTCTGTTTTACTATTACAAAGTGGAACGCCTTGCCTGCACATGTAGGCAACACATGTCCCTTCCTACAACACGGCATCCTTCAAACGAAGCGTGAAGAAGCACCTTGCGGGCCAGCATGGTAGCGTCAACTGACAGGACACAGTAGTCCTTTGTCAGTTACCGCTGTAATTTGGGCTCCTCTTTTCGCTTACCAATAGGCGATGCGGAGCCACAATGCTGAGTCAATAAAAAACAAACATTTTTATTCCACAGTCATACTCTTTAAAGTCTGTCAAACAACTGTTCATGAATAAGTTGAACAGCCAAGGGGATGCTACACAACCCTGCCTTCACAGGCACTCGAATCCTTGTACAAGGACTAAAGAGCCCGTATCAAAAAGTCGGCCAAGTGCGAGTCGGACACGCGCACGAAGAGTTCCGTACCATTATCTATAAAAACGTCAAAAAAATCACGTTTGTTGTATGGGAGCCCCCCTTAAATATTTGTTTTATTTTAATTTAATTATTTATTTTTAAAGTAAATATATACCTAAATATTTTGTGAATATTTCAAGTGTCTACCTGGTGCCGTTATCAATATCGAGCAAATACGAGCAAAAAAATCACGTATGTTGTATGGGAGCCCCCTTAAATATTTAATTTATTCTATTTTTTAGTATTTGTTGTTATAGCGGCAATAGAAATACATCATCTGTGAAAATTTCAACTCTCTAACTATCACGGTTCATGAGATACAGCCTGGTGACAGACGGACGGACGGACAGCGGAGCCTCAGTAATAGGGTTCCGTTTTACCCTTTGGGTACGGAACCCTAAAAACTATACACCTCATACACACAAAGGGAGGCAAAATCTCTCCTCAAACTTAAGGGTTCAATACCGTGTGTAAGCTAAGGATCGTTGACAATTCTCATAACTCGTCTCTGAATCGAATCACATGGTCCAAGCTGGTATCCAGGCGCTCCCGCCCAAAGGTGACTTTTTTATACAACGTCGGAAGGCATACAAGCATACGGCCCACCTGATGTAAAGTGATTACGGTAGCCTCTGAACACTAACTTTGTATCACTCGTGCGATGCCTTCTCTGCTGCCAACACAGCAACTCCTGAGGAACATGCTGGTGACCTCACTCCCACGCAGGACCACAGCAACCCTCTACGGAATTGTTATTTGGCTGCGGGTTTCTGTGAGGTGGAGGTACTTCCCCAGACGGGCTGTTTTGATACGCAATAACTCTCTTTAAACATCCACACCAAGATAAACAGACATGTTCATGCACACAAATGTTTGTCTTGTGTAGGAATCAAACATAAATAAATTGTTTGTATAATAAAAAAAAAACATAAAAACAATGAAAATATCGGTAAAAAGTATTTATTATTTATTTATTTACAAAAAGTATTTCTAGTAAAAACCGCCTAAATCTTGAAGGTTGTCTGTGGTCAATGCGTCAGCCATTTTCTGTTGTATTTTCAATTTATCGGTATAATGAGCATTTTAGGGGTACCAGTATGTAGTATGGGAAAACACCCCGAAATTATGGGTAAATTATATGGGTACAGACACCTTTTTTTTTACTTTTTACTTTTCATAGACTTCTTTGTTGATAATTTTTCGTCAAAATGTATTTATTTATATTTAAATTTAAAATATTAACATGTTTAATCTTAGATGTATGTTTATTTTTTAGATTTCCTAAAGTCGTCAGTGTGTGTAATGCATGGATTTTTGCTACTGGATGACAGAATTGGGAGCCGAGTACAGTCGCATATGTTCCAAATATCTTAAATGCTTTCGGAAGAAGTTTGTTTGGATAAGTTGTCAGTTTCATCAACCACCATACACGTAAGTTAACATTTGTAATATTTTGTTAAATTAAATTTGAGTCTCAATACTTAGAAAATCAACCAAACTAACTTTAGGCATAATATTTACTTCACTACTAATTATTAATATATACTTAGACATATGTATATTAATTAGTTGTAAGAAAGATTATGTACTAAAAATATACTACCTACTTACCAAAGATCATGACTCGATGGAGTCCAAGTTGGAAACTAGTACCGTTTTACTGTCTATATTCATAATGTTGCGAAAAGGGAAAAGAAGAATAGAATTAGATGTATATGCCTGACTGTATTATATTATATATAATTTTTATCAGATCTCAGATATATATATAAAAAATCTTCTGTCCATGTAAAACGGCTGGACAGTTTTTGACAAAAAAATATGTGTGTTTAACTGGAAGAGAGAGAATTATTTAAATTAGATTCACAATTGGACTAAATGCAATAAGTGGCGCTGCAGTCGTGTCCTCTGAAACTTTTAATATTATCGGGCAGGACAACATCTGTTAGTATATAAATCACACAGGCAGGCACATGTGTGTCTGTCGCTTTTCTCTTTCGAATTCGAATTTTGACTTCAGATTCGGATTCAGCATAAAAAAGTAGAATAGGAATGATTGAAAAACCAATATCATATTTCTTAAGGAACATGGTCAAAATGGCCGACAAAGTTTAAAAATAATAATTAAATTGTTATATAATTGACGAACCAGGTGTTCCTCTGGCAATGCAAGCTTGCGCATTCTCAACTGATTTATATTGTTTTTTATTTATTTATTTACACGATACAGTTACATAGTACAAATTATTATGTTCGCCAAACTGTTATAACAGTTTGTTGGCGAGTATATATGATGATAGGTATTAAAAAAAATTAGGAAAAATAAGGAAATCTAAATTAGATGATTTACATGCCCGCCTGTTCGTCTGCTAGTCTGTCTGAGAAAGTTTCACGTACAGACTTGAAATTTTACATAGTTACATTTTAGTCGTAGAAGCGTATAATTGATGCACAAAAACATTTGAAAATATTCCAACGCCTCCGACAATACGTAATTGAGTAGTTTCGTGACATATCTTCTAAGGTCTTTTGGTTGAAATAAGAACCCGTACTCCAGTAATGAAGTGAGTATGGGTTGATTATATTTATACAGGTAATTGTGAAAGATACGGAGGGTAGTCGTGTAGATTAGTCTATACCAATTATTAATCAAGTTAATCAAACACACACCCATGCTTTTGTGTCAACACATAAATGTTAAACAAGCATTTTATATTGTCTGAATTTGTAAACTTTTAAATGTGTAAAGCTCAATCAAATTATAGTATTGACAGTAGTTTTAATATAATGTTAGTACTAGGCTGTCGATATTACATGCTAATAATGCGTTACAAAGTTAAAATTGTCCTATTTTCCAGACCGATAATCCAGGGCTTCCAATAGCGACGGACACTACATTAAGAGGGTGCACACAGCTAAGTGGCGCCCTCATTTTGTTTTTATTAATAACGCTGTATTTAAGACCAATTCCAAAAAAAACGCTCTATAGTGCACTGAAGAACCATATTTACGTTTTTTTGAAACATATCTTGTATTTATTATCTATGACAAGTAACCAAAATTTTAATTATTGCTTATTGTGGCCACTTATAGCAATAATCAAAAGTATGACTAATTCTACATAAATAATAAAAACAGAATATGTCTCAAAAAACATAAATATGGTTCTTCAGTGCCCTATAGAGCGTTTTTTTTGGAATTGGTCTTAAATACAGTGTTATTAATAAAAACAAAATGAGGGCGCCACTTAGCTGTGTGCACCCCCTTAACACCATGAAAATTAAAGCTTACTTTTGAATTGAGACTGAAAACATTATTGGCTGAGTCACGCAAGAAGAAATTAGCTATATTAAGGTCAAAAACTAAATGACTTGAAATAAAAATGCTGAACTATATGTCATTATACAGAATTTTAATGTAATCGATGTATAGATGATAGATATCATTATACAAGTTAGAGGAAAATAGTGAACCAGGGAATTAAGGGACCGTAGCAGTTTACCGCCTTTTGAGTACAATATGTGAAAGGATAGATAATCCTTGATCAATTGAAGCTTTAGTTTAAATCTAATGCAAACGATGCACAATGATGCGCAATACAAATGTTTAAAAATAAAGATTGTTTACCTTTGTTTAATATTTACACTTAAATCATCCCTGGCACTAATTCTTTTTAACATGACAATTATTGAAAATTTTTACGAAGGAATAATGCGCATTTATTGTGTAAAGAAAATTTAACTGAAATCCATGTATGTAAATGTGACCACGAATATTCGACGGCTGTTTCATTCTCACGATATTTATATAAATACACAATGTAGAAAAATCGATCTAATAACATTGATTTCAAGAATAAAAATCTATGAAAAATAAACATTAATATGTTTATAAGGCACGAATATTTTTATTTACAAATTGTCTATAAAGTGTTTTTATCTCATATCTATGCCTATATTTAGTACCATGTCACCACTTGTATTTTAAAATATATGTCTAAAATAGAAAAATATATTGTTTATTTTATACAACTCTGCTAGGTTTGACCAATCTTCTATCCTTATTCCAATGATTTCACAGATCTTACTGAAACTAACTCAGGCTTACTATCTATACAGTATCTCGATTTGTGTAAAAAAATACTATTCTAATAATATTAAAGTGCAAATATGTTTGTTGATCTATTCAGATACTGTAGTTTTCATACGTATGTATATATTAACTTTTATTAATTTGTGTGTAAAAATGGCTGTATTGACTTATTCGGTTTTTTTTTATTGCTAATATCATATTATGAGTATATTATTATTATAGCACACAATACACATCCTATGTAAGTTTCTTATGGTAAACAGTTAACTGGGTACATTGTAAATTTCAAATTGCCGATACGCATTAGTGGGGTAAATTTTCCACACCTTGTTATTGAATATACTTTTGTTGCCGTCCCTTACGGGTGTACGCATTTGTTAGTTAAACTTCCTCTGAGAATCCTACCTATCTCAATGGTTAAATCTCATTCGACGACCATGAAAACAGATAACGAATAAACGTAAAAACAAGACGTAGTTTACAAGCTTTACCTTTTCGTAAGTCTTTTTGGATTGAAAGCCAGGGCCGTTACATTGCTACGTAAAAAAAAAAAAAGAAAAAATATTTGAAAATAGAAACAAGTTGTTGACAGTTTCGGCCGTTACATGTTTTGTATTTCTTGCTCAACATCTTCACCATCTGTTTTCAACAATTTTTCATGATATAATTCATAAAGCCGTAAAATGTTATTTTAATTTATAATCACCCCTAGTACTGACAAACACCATGGGGAGTAACACGAGCAAAGTCCACAACGAAACAGTGGGTCAATTACAAAAAAACGATTTAGACCTTGCTAATTCCGATCCCAGGTCACCCACTCCCGAAATAATACGGACTCCACTACAGGTATGTACGTTTGTGTAAAATTTAACAACTAAGTGTTGATCCTCTTTATACCTGCGATTTTATTTTGCTCAACATTAGGTACTTTGTTTTTATTAATAAAAACTATCTACTATCTCGCAAATTCAAACTTTCTTTCTTGGTTCTCTTATAAATTCTATAATTTCCATCAGTAGGTACCTACATTGGGTACTCGTAAACATTCTTGTTATATATGATCCTTTTGCTGTCGCCAAAATGTTCAGTTTAGGTGTTATTTTATGAAGAAGCACCAGAATACTCAAAAATGAAAATCGCTATAAATGTAGCAGAGACTAAATATTTATTAGAGTCAGGTGTTATTTCGGAAAAGTCAAATTTACAGGTCATTTTATGTAAACTACTACTGGCTGCTCCAGTCATGTCTGCCTTGTCTGTAGTGGTAGTGGCCATCTCTGCCTCTGCTGCTGCGGTTGTCTCTGCTATTGGCCCATCTGGAACAGAAACTGCATACACCCGCTGATGTAGCTGCCATAGCTTCTCTAGTTGTTTGTAGTTGTGTAAGATGTGTTTTGTCTTTCAACAAGAGATCCCCAAGCTAAATAGATGTTAGTAGTTGGAATGACAATCCTTCGCAGTGCTATCCCTTATATTGTCGGTGGAGGAGGCAAGTGGAAACATATTTAATAAATAGCAAGTAGGGTCTAGCAAGTGGTCTATCTGTTTGTTCATAAAAGAAATATCAGAATTTCTAGTTTAATATGTTCTAATTGTTTCTTTATTTTATGTGTTATTCGGAGACAATAGAGGTAGGGTGCATCTAAGCAGCCCATCTGGGGGAAGTACCTCCACCTCACAAAAAACCGCAGCAAAATAACAACTCTCTAGTGGGTTGCTCCTGTCCTATGAGAGGTCACCAGTAAGCGCCTAAAAACAATTATGTCCTTTTTTTATAAAATGTTCCAAAATGGCACGTTGCAGGTGATTACCAATTGCCCGGTTTGCATTTTATATGAGAATTGTTAGTAAAACTAACTATGTAGTAGATGAATCCTTTCCTTCCTCACATCACTAAAGGTAGTAATAACCAACCATACAATAAAGGCTAATATTATTTTGCACTTTTAAGACTATAGCTTCATTCCTATTTAATTTGGCTACACATGTAAACACATCATACAATGTATGTGACCAAATAAAATAACATCATACACTGCGCAACAAAATATGTATTAAGTTTTGGGTTGCAAGCGGCTCACAAGCATTTTTAGAATCATAGCCTGCACATGGTTTAATGTTAACTTGACAATTAACTTCTAAAACAGAGTTAACATATAACTATATAAATTAGAAAGCAACTCAACTGAGGAATATGTCTACCATACAGAATACCACAACCAGAAAGAATTGTCTGGAAGGTTGTTGCTCCTATGAGTGTGTAAGGTTAAAGTTATTCTTTTGGTAGTCGAGGTGTTAACATATGAAAAATACACCTTGTTTTACATTCTAACAAAACTGTAGATAATCAATAGTTCAGGTCAATAAACTAAATCACTAAAGTTAATATAATAAAAATGAACTTTGTATACACAATATAAACTACAATAAAGCAGGGCAGTATACTGTATCCAAAAGTTGCTAATTTTGTAAACAAAAATTACACAAAAGGTGAATGTCCAGCAGCCAGTGGTCAACTGAGTGCTAGCTAACCTGTAGCCATGTGCCTTTTCAGACTTGTTTATTTACTAAATTTATATATAATAAGTTACTTAATAATTTATATAAAACCCCTGCAAAGTTTGCCAAGTTTATTTACTAAGATCTTATATCAATCTTAATGTGTATCTGTCTGCAGATAATCCTAATCCTACCAACATTATATTTTTACAGGGAAAACCTGGGACAAAACATAACATAACAAAAAATGTTGATCTACGAAAAACTTTTGAAAACGTCAATGGTGAAGAAAATCTTATACACAACAATCCCATTCTGTCTGCTGTTATAAAGAATCATTTGCAGTCATATGATCCCCGCTCGCCAACACAAGAATTTGAGCGAACACCTATTGTAATTACTTCTAAAATAGATGATTTTGAACATGAAAAGAAACAGGCTCTAAATAAAGATCATTTTGGGAGTCCTTGTCTAAGAAATGATGATGATATCGACGAAAGTGGTATCGAAGCCACAAGGAGCCCAGACTTAGTTGTGTCTAGAAATTTATGTGATGGCTTTTATGATATGACTTTGGATGACACACTCAAAGAAATAACAGAACCACTTGGATCTTCTACAGCTTCAAATGAAGTTATTGAAGAAGACATTTCAAAGGAGCAAAATGGTCCTGAGGAAGGTAGTATAAAACCAACAAAACTGTTAGAGACTGACTTCGACTATATTGAAAATAATAATGGAAAATATGAAAATAATATTCAGAGCGAAGTAAGGGATGAAAGTAAAGATGAATTAAAGAACATTCCCTTATTTCAAATTCTTGATGTAGATCCTCGATCACCATCCATTGGAATCGAAAGAACTCCAATAGTTGTTGTGAAATCTACAGATAACACAAGTGATGAAAATGTTGAAGAAATGTCAGATGATACACTCATAAAAGTACTTCAAAACAAAAATGTTGAACTTCGTCAGAACATGACCAAGGAAAGACATTCAGAGGGACTACTAATCTATGAGGATGAATCATGCAATGTAAATGAAACCCCTAAAAAGTCAAAATCTACAAGTAATAATGATGCAAGAACTCCACTGTCATGTATGAAAAATAAAACTGATACAGGACATACTAGATCAAAATCTGCAAATACTTTATATGACCCAAAGGCAACTCTGCCACAAAAAAGAGTATCCCATATCCCTAGATTGAAATCATTGTCAAAGCCATCGAAAGGAGGTCCAACAGGCAGCAGCATTTCTCTGAAAAATATTACAAAGACCTCTATAAGTGGTGATTGTGAAAATACTCCTCCCCATTCAAATCGTGACAGATGGGATAAAGATAGCAGTGTTGTACTGTAAAATACTCCTTTACATATTTACATAACCTTGGCATGTTTGGAAAGTTTTTCAACACAATTTTTATTGTTGATTTAAGTCCTTTGAAAACAAATGTTAGAATTTTCAAATTTTGTTCAATATTTTTTTTTTTACAATAACAAAATAAATAATGTAAATTAAATAAATAATTTTTAATATCACCATAGTATTATGATAGTTTGTATGTACCTATAAAAATATTTTTGTCTGAACTAAAATAAAGATAATGACATTAAAACATGCAGTTTTTTTTTTTCTTTAGGGTTAAAGAGAAGTTCAAAGTAACATCTATAAATTAACGTAAGAGCAGTTAGATTTTTACAGTGTTATTTATTTCCCCCGTTTTTTAGGAGTGTAGCCTGCAGTACATGTTTTATCATCAGGCAAGCAATATGCTCCATTCCTACCTTCGTATATGAAAAGGATAATCAAACTGTATGTAACAATTATGTTTCCAATATGTGACGATGAAATTCTCAGTCTATTTTACATTATGAGGTGCAATGATACAATTATAGAACAGAGCCATTTTCTCCTTGTGCAGATTCATCAGTACTATTATTTATTCTAATTTTTAAACTGTTTAAGCTTCGGATTGGCAATCCTTACAGTTTGTCCCTAAACAAAGGCCCAAATTGCCATCCAGTTCCTCCCCGTCTTAAGGGAGCATTGGCCCTGTAAAGCGTTCGCATTTCATTAAATTAACGACCTATCTAATACATATAAACTAGAGATATGTAAGCCGCTTCATTTTATCAGTTTTAAAGTTACTTTAGGTTTTGCTGGGCGAACATTCTGACAATTTATGAAAATAATAGTTACGATCATGGTTATTGATTGGTGATTTTATACATTTGATTCAGGTCCATTTACCTATACATATGTTATATTGTAAATCAGTACATATCAGGAGTCAAATTCTAATATATTTTAGAGAGTTTTGACTACTGATATGTACTGAAAAGGACAAGTTACAACTACATTATACATAGAAATCTACATTCTAAATAATATATTACTTGTATTTTTCAATTACAACATGAGCTTCCAAAGATTCAATATAATGTCTATAATTTTACGCCTAATCGCTTGCGGAGTAGGCAGAGGAACCGTGCGCCACATGAATCTGTCCTTAGCACCTCACTTACTTCTTTTAAACATTCATTCATTCTATTTAAAAGAAGCGAGTGAGGTGCGTAGCTCTTCCCTTGCACGCTCGTCGGTTTCTATGGTTCTTAACATCACCTTCTGATAAAACACGATCAATTTGGTCATGTTATGCAAGTCTTGGCCTTCTAAAATAAATCTATAACTTCCCGCCAAGTCCCTTACGGGGTAAGCAGATAAAAAATAAATAATATTTATAAAAAAAATATATATTTTACTAATAGAATTTAATTAAATAAATTTACTCTGTCAAATTACACAATGCCATCTATTCTCAAACTAATCAAAGCTTGTACTACTCTAGTGTTATATTATCATGGCTTGTACTATAGCCAACTAATAAACATGCGTGAATATCTTTCTTTTTTTATAAATATATGCAAATACGTAGGCTAACTTCAGCTCATTGATGACGCAGGTATATTATAAATACACCGTAATGAAAATATGTACAGAATATTTTATAAGTAATGTTTTCATGTGGATTCCCTACATAAACAAATGTTTGATGTTGTTGTTGTATGCATAATTATTTTTATTCATACACCTAGTATGTATATATTGTCATTTTGGTTAAATCGAAATAAAACTAATGTAAATATAATAAGAATAATAGAAATTTGTCTACCGACTGTTTTCATACAGGGCCTCAATTACATACAAGACATAAGGCCTTGATTATGGTTATTGTTAAAATCTTGTAATGAAGCATTTTATTCACTTTTGACGCACACTCCACGTGACAAACAATACTCACGTGTCTTTCACTTTCCACCAAGCCTCTGTGTTAGTAGCTTCTGGATATGTTATAGTTAAGCACATTAACTCCAACAACAAGGCTGTTGCAAAGAATATAAGACGGCGTCAATCAGAGAACCTCGCAAGAACGTAGGATTAAAAATGGAAAACTATTGTTCGTATTTATACTTATTAATATACACAACATTTGTTATTTAATAGTCACTTTCTACACCTTTTATACTTCGGGATGCATACAAGCCTACGGTCATATGCTTGTATGACCGGATATGAAGTGACTACGAGTAGCCTATGCACCTTTGTAATACAGTAAGTTTCACTTGCGCATTTCCAACCCTGCTACTAACACAGCCACTCTTTTGAAGATTACTGGTAACCTCACTCGTAGGAACATAACCTTCCACAGAGTTATTTGGCTATGGTTTTCTGAGGTGTAGGTACTTACCCGGACAGGCTGCTTTGATGGGTCTGATTTTGTACTTATGTTTATTAAAGTTTAAGTAGCTAGATAAAACATTCGTGAAAAATCAATTGATCTAGATAAGTTGTACCTGAGTAATGTACTTTCACATGTAGTATTAGCAACGTAATTATTAATTAGTACTTCCTCAGTCGACCTACTTTGATGCACCCTACCACTCGTTATGCACTGAGACCAAAACAAATACACATACATGTCCATGTACACAAGTGTGTGTAATGTATGGGGTGATCCCCCACCACCCACGAGCCTCGATGTTAAAGTAGCATTGCTAACCACTTCGTCACAGAGTTCGTCAAAATAAACTTGATACCTTTTTTTGTAAGACTGAAAATATTCTCAGTGAAAGTATTGGTCAACAAAATTTAAATTTTTCATG
The DNA here is from genome assembly GCA_947507595.1 of Pyralis farinalis. Classification (NCBI taxonomy): domain Eukaryota; kingdom Metazoa; phylum Arthropoda; class Insecta; order Lepidoptera; family Pyralidae; genus Pyralis; species Pyralis farinalis. The sequence goes on along the minus strand of OX382259.1, from coordinate 18,739,854 downwards.
TAAAATTAAACTACTAATATTTTTAAAACCATATTTATTTTCGCAATACTTAGTACATAAATATATTGCTAACATTGACTACTTATAGAATATATCGAGGTTTAAGTGTTTAGTATAAAATAAATCACAATTTTTAAATTCCTGCAATTGCAAACTTTCACATGGAATGACTTCAGGACATCGAAATGGAGATGGCTTGCTTGTTAATAAATATAAGCCTCATTTAAATACAGGTAGTCTTAATACTAATGTTATTATTGTATCGAATCAGGATCCTCTTCTGTCCTTAGAGCCCACGAAGAACTAAAAAAATAAATGCCACGTTTTAAATAATTAAAAATACAACGATATCAATGTTACCACTAGATTGGCGATACGGAAAAATCAAAATGTTCCCGCTCAGATGAGGTGGCTCTTATCAACTTTGACGTTTGTAATGAAAACATCTAACACAAGAGCATATGTAAATTCAATGCAAAATTTAATGAACTTGCAAGTGATTTACCCTTGTTTGATAAAAAAAAATGTATATCTTGCGCAAAAACGAAATATTCAATGTGCATAAACAATTTTAGTTTTTGCTGCACATGAAATAAAAACACCCATTTTAGACTTCTTTCTAATTTCATTTAAAATTGAGAAAGCGCCATGTAAGAGATAACGCAAAATCGCCAATATTCAGAATCCATGTGACGCAGAATATATTATACACAGGACGGGAGACCAAGCTATACAAAACCATGCAAATCTCAACTATACTGCTACGATTTAAGATGAACAGGTGTACAGTTTTGTCTGATGCTAAAACTGCCATTTTATTGGTAACATATAGTTCAATGTAAAAATACAATTTCAATACCAACATACACTAAACTGAAATGATATACATGCCGGTATTTAACACTGCAAAAACAGAGTACACGATTGAATTCGTATAAATACAAAACATAAATATCGTCTCTAATGTAACTTAAAAATGATATCTTATACACTTAATATGCAAGTGTCCTATATATAACAATATTATTTTTCTCATATGCCATTATTTTTTTACGCCATAAATGGCACTTGCACTCGGGCCGGTAGACATATATCAAACGTGCAAGAAGTTCAGTAAACCGCAGGATAGGACTAACGCAGTATTTGCTATTATAACAGAATTCAATAATATTATGCAATGACCCAATAATATTTTATATTGCCAATACTATTGATCGCACTACAATAATTTAAAAGCAATCAATATTTTTGTACATGAGGTAGTTGTATCACATTTTTTTTGACGTTGATTACATATAGATATTAACAAGTATGAGTCTTACAAATAAAAAGTTTTTTTTATTATGCGCATATTGATTTCAAATGTGAACAACATATATATGGATACATTTCATAAATATGATATTAATAACTTTCAAACTACCTTCTTAAAATGGCAAGAAATGCTTTAAAAAAGGCATAACATTCACACTGTTAGCTAATTTATAACATAAAACAGAATTTATTATAACAGGTAACAAAACATCCGTTCGACAGTTGGAAAGAAAGAAAAAATATACGTTTGTATACAAGGAGACTGCATACATCGCAGTTTGCGAGTGTATGCAGTCTCCTTTAGGTTATTATTGTAAATATAGATCTAGAATTTTTGAAATACCGTAAACATTAGAAATTAATGGAAAAAAAAAAACCACTTGTCGAGTGAATAACGTAAAATTTTAAGGATTAAACGTTTTGCACTTGTAAGTACAAGGATGAATTTTCAAAATCTGACAAACATATGGTGTCGTATTACGGTTACTTGGGGCGCTGATAAAAAACTTAATATCAAGTGGCAGTTTGGCATTTATGGAATTCGTGTATATGGCTATTTGTTCTATACAAAGCCAACCACAAGAATGTGAAACCAACTGCGTGTTCAGAAATTTCAATTTTTCACTGAGGTTTTCCAAACCATACTGCATACTAGGCAATAACCGCATATAATTTGGACTAATATCAAAAAGTATCATTCCGTAAATATACTGCACTATCACGCAATGAACTGATTGTGTGTAAACCAAAATAAGCGCGGCGCATATTAAACATGTATGATAAGTTGCAAGTCACCATTAAGTTTTATGTATCTTACAATGCAATGTAGAGCTAAGTTAACACTGACCTATGTACCGGTTTATGCCGTACGTAATAAGAGTTCTAATCGGATTTCGAGTGTCTGCAAGCCTGATCTGCTCTTAGCTGTACCCATTCCATATATTTCCTTTTTCAAATACTGCATTATCATTTGGCAGTGTTATGTGAATACCAGTTTATTGTGGATTCTATTAAGATTGGCGGGGTCCACTACCTAAACTTAAGATTTAATGAAGATACTGATTTTGACTCGGAGCGACTGCCGTCTGACCTCCACAAGCCGGAGAGAAAACCAAACCTTATATAATCCCACGACTTTCGAAATTTACTGTCTTGGACGTGCTGGTTTACTCACAATGTTTTGTTTCACCGCCGAGCAAGTAGTAATTACAAATGTATACATAAATAGTAAAACGCCCAGTAGTGGTATGCGCTACTACGCCATGCCCACACTAGGATTCGACCCAGCGATTGGTCACTTAACAGACTGGTTCTTTATCCACTAGGAAATCACAACTCAATCGAACATAGTCCCTTAAATGGTTTATAAAAATTGTAAAAAGATGCGGTGTTAATTTTTAGTGGTGAAAAAATTAAAAGTAATGTTTTCAGGATTCATACAATGTTTGTTAGTCATTAGTGTGTAGCATTTCAGACAGTCATCAATTCAGAAGAACTGAATGGGTTCTAATATTTTTAATCGTTGAAGCTCATTACTTATTTAAAAAATCCAACAACTCCACGAACATTTTTGAATTAATTAAGCCTGTAATTACTTTATCCTACATTTAAACTTGTAAGTGTGTAAACATTTCTTTAGTATTGTAAGTTAAGTCCACACACCTTAAGGACGCTTGTACTTTACAGTTAAGAAGAGCACGTCAATTTTGCCCTCTGTGGTATTTTTAGTCATAGCAATAAGAGTTGAAACCAGGCGACAAACGTAAAGTTTAATGTGTCATTGCCCGTAAATTAAGTAATTACGAAGGTTTACAAAAACCAAGACAACCATATGGAGTCGTTACTTTACCAAATTCATAAGGGCCTAATCGGACGGTAGCGCCTGCCCAATAAAAAAATATCTAAAATCGGTTCATAATTGGTGAAGATATCACATAACATAAATATAGGTGTACAAACCGTCGAATTGAGAAATTCCTCCGTTTTGAAGTTGGTTAAAAAAATATTGTTCTACAGATAAACAGCAATAGCGAATATGGAACGAGTATACATTTAGTCTAATTAGAATAATTCATTGATTGCGTTGTCTAAAATAATATTTATTCTATACTACTTTAACTTACCTACAATGACAACAAAGATAAACTATTATATCCAAGGATATCAAGAAAAATAGATAGATAGGTTATATTATTATCAAAGGCGGCATAACTTAGCTAATTAGCCATCAGACCAATAGTTTGAACATTCTGGTTGTCGACCAGAAACAAGTAAGTCAAGGTCAAATGGGATGAGTAATCTGTGTTCTATATATATATCCAGTGCCCATAGGATGTTACTAGTGTCTTTAACTCTCTTACTCTAGATCTAGACAAAATGTTCCACAATAACGTAATTTAATATATAAATTTTAAATCAATGATACAATGCAATAAATAAATACTGTACCTACAGAAAGAGTATTTCGTTTTTTCTTTTCATTTAAAGTAGCTTTTTCATGAATTGATAACAAGTTTCCTATTGGTTATCAACATATTATTTGTAGTAATATAGTTCTATCTATTTATTTTTGTAATATCTTTGATTTCAACAAGAAAACTATTATACTCGACTATGTTCTCTATTCATTTCTAATAATTGTCTAATCTTCTGACACATCTACCATAACTAACTTATTATTCTTTTAACATATGTAATAGAAAATTCAAGATCCAAATATACATAAAAAGCTATTTACGAGCAAAAAGCACTTAAACATATGATGATTCTGAATACTTATAAATTTATTATGAGATAGTGCGTTCAGATTTGATCTTTAATGACGAGCTTTGGTATACGTAAGGGTGGCACGTCGTAGATATTCTAAGAGAATCTTCGTGTAATAGAGTTACAACAACCTACTAACCTAATTGGAAAGAAGTATAACTAATACTGTTTTGTAATTCTAAAAGTAAATTTATAAAGCACACATGTTAAAACGAAATGTATTGAAGTACATAGCAAAAGGCTGAACAAGTTATTATTCACCTGAAGATTGCCATGACAATGAGCGTGTTGCCTGTCTAATTTGTTTGTAGATCTACAATAGCAGATTTTTAAGACGATATTTTTGTCGCATTTACTCTTAAGTTGTTGTTACAACAACAACTTCTACAAAAATATTCTGAATTTGCTCCAATTCTATGAAAATTCTAGCCGAAAGGCCTTAACATGTTAAAAATAATCTACTTGTTCTGATCATTGGAGAAAAACTGACAAAGTTAGTCCCGCTGAGGCCCGCGTAGCTGAATTCCGCCATGCGCGTTACGGCGCCAAGTATATAACGGGCCTCAAGTCATTATATTTTCACATTACACACGCTCATGATACGACAAATACCTCACGGAAGTTCGTTCAATATCAAAAGAAACCAAATTTGAACGCACCTTATTATTATATTCGTAAAAAAAATTATACAAAATTTCTATTTAATTATCTTGGGGCAATTAGTACCTTTAAAAATGTAAACCTAACATCAATCCTACCATATCGATAGAGGAATAAATGGCTAAAAGTTAATAACTATACGTTAACCGGCAATCATGCTCACTCCATGCTTTTTCAATTTTATTTTGCTTCCTTGGTCTCTTCAACTGGTTCTGTCGAAAAAGGAATTAGTATAATGTTAATGAACGTGACACACACACTCAGATAATGTTAATAAAATTAGGTAAACAAGACACGTAGCGTATAAGTGTATAAAGATAATGGCAGGTTTGAGATCATAACTTTTAATAAAGTTCCTTGATTAATTGTAATTTATTAAAGTTATTTTATTAGTGATGTTATTTAATTATGTAAACATAAACTACTTAATTTAGTTCTATCTTGTCACACCTAGTAGTACGAAAGCCAATAAAATGACTTCTATGTAAATGGATGTAACCCTGAAATTTTTACTAAAGAAAATCTAATATCCCCCTAGCTTGAAAGCTATAGGTCGGCGGACTTCAACCTCATAGTCTGAAAACCTCCCATACTCTTTAAATTATACAATAAATATAAAATAGATTCTGTCAAACATGCATTTAGATATTTGGACACAAATGAAACACGATTTATTAACGTCGAGCTAATACAAATAAAGCTAATTTTATGGCGGCAACAGCTGGAAAGAGGAGCGAGATTCTGATTAACATTGCACACAAATAATACAATATTACTATATGTATTTATTAGTTAAAGTTGCGTGTAACTATAAACTTTCTAAATGATTAACTTAAGAAGGGTTTAAACCCAATGGCTAAAAATGTATCTGTGATGAATTGAAATTATGGTAGAATAAATAACAAGTGATTGAAACGATTAAGCGTAATTACATAAATTATCCAGATTTAATGCCCTAGCATGTAGATTCTTTCATTTTCATTCGCATTTACATTTCTAGTAAACACTTTGCGGCAAATTTAGACGGATAGACTGTTTTAGCCAACAAATTTTAACTAAAGTTGGCTAAACTTTTACTTTTCACACCCACTGTTAGCCGTAACATATGTATTAATCAAAACAAAATAACGGCCACTTGCTGAGTGTATTTTATGTTTCTGCGAAATTAACAAACTAAAACTAATTGATGAGCATTACAAACTGTCTTCTTCTTCTTAGCGTTATCCCGTTTCCTAATCCATTAGGATTAGAGCGATTGTCGCCAGACCTCCGCAACCCAGAAGAAAACCAGATCATTCTTAGGTAAGGTCACGCGTCTTTCGAAATATAATATCTTGGACGCGCAAGTTTCCTCACGATATTTTTCTTCACCGCCGAGCAAATGATAATTACGAATGTACATAAATACATTTAAACGAATTTAGCGGTACTAGTCAGGATTCGAACTGGGGACTAGCTAATCAATAGGCCGGTTCTCTATCCACTGGGCTATAACTACTCTAGAGCATTACAAACTGTATGAACTAGTATTGTGCCAGTAATCGTAGTAACCAATAAAATACTGGGATACACAAATAGTATATGAAGCAGGACTTTTTGGTGTGTTTGGTTTTCATAGCTCAAAAGGGCTCAAAAATAATAACAACATACACGCTCAAAGATTACTACAGACTCTATTAGTAGGTTCATTTAAAAAAAAATGCAGCCTCGTTTTTCGTAAAATATAGAATGAATAAAACGGACAGATTGGATATATTTCCTGGTTGTATATAGTCCTACAATGTTTTGGAAGACCTAAATTGTACTTATTTTATTACTCTATTTATACATAAATTGGACATACTTTATCATAAATATAATAAAAAAGGTTTGTCTGACAAATTACACAGCGCCATGTAGACTCAAAGTAAGTGATACTAGACAACTGATAAACATACGTAAATACATTTCTTTTTTTTTGTAAATACATACTTATAATACATAAAAAACACCCAGATCAAGACAAACAGACATGTTCATGCACACAAATGTTTGTTCTGTGGGAATCAAACCCACAAGCGTTGGTGTCAAAAAAGCGTTATTAACCACTGCGTCCGCAAGATCGTCTTGTCTAATCATATCTTCATTTCTATTATCTTGGAAGAGGAAAAGTAAACGATTTGTATTGAATATTGTATGACAAACATCCAGAAAGAATATTTTTATTTACGTCAGAACTTAGATTATGCCTATCTTATCTGATGTAAAAGATTGAACTTTTACAATGTCATCTGTTTTAACATAACAATAAGCTGCATATTTCAAGTGTCTGCCCTACGACAGATATATAACTGGCGTTATCTTAAGGATGCTATTGTTGTTTTTGGATCTATACCTATTTTCAATGCACCACACAGGCAATAAAAATAAACTAAAAAAAATACTCAGCACAACTCTGCTATAGACAATGCGGTGCCGATCCCCAACAATAGCGTATGGAAGCGAGAGCTGGATTTGGCAAAGAGAATATGAAAGTAGAATAAACGCCGTCGAGATGCGAACGTTATAAAATCTGCGGCGTAACGCTTGCAGACCGAGTTTGCAATGTGGATGTGAGATAGAGTTGGTCTGAAAGAGAGTATCGGTTGCAAGAATGACGAAACAGATCTACAGCGCGAAAGTAGAAGGATGTAGGTGGCGATGCGCGCCTAGAATTACTTACCACAACCAAAGAGATCGGGTATTATCAGAAGATGGTGTTCAGAGAAATAGGAATCGGCGAGCGTGCATGAAAAGAGCTATGAATGTTAAAGAAGCAACTGAGGTGACAGGGTCATGTGGTGCCCAGTTCCCCCTGCCTTTACGTCACCCCCGGAAGGGCCTTTACGTCAAGTTATAGATAGATTAAAAAACATGACATTACCTTCCTCTTTATCAGTGGTATTCTGAGCAATAAACTCGCGAAGCTCTGCATATGCTTTGCTCAGTTTGTCATTTAGTACGATGATGTGGAAGTTGCCTGGCTGTTGGCCTGAAAATAATAAATACATCATATTAATGTATCTTACGTAGTTGCTTTCTTTGTATGCTTCGGGTGGCAAAAAATAGCATACCTATGCTGCGGTAATAACTTTACCGTAGCATAGGTACAATTAAACCTTTTCATTTGTAAAAAAATGTTTACCACCTAAAAATTTTTTCAGCTTTGGGAACAGATAAAAGTCGGACGGTGCTAAATCCGGTGAATATGGGGGATGAGATAACAATTCGAAGCCACATTGATGGATTTCTGCCATGGATTGCACAGAGGTGTGAACGCGCGCATTGTCCTGATGAAACAAGACTTTTCTTCTCAATAAACCTGGACGTTTTTCTTTGATTTCTTCTCTCAAACGACGCAACAGGTTGCAATAGCAATCGGAGTTTATTGTTTCACCCTTTTTTAAATAATCCACGAGAATTATACCCTTTGCATCCCAAAAAACGGATGCCATGACTTTGCCCGCCGATAAAACCACCTTTGCCTTCTTTGGGGTGGGCGATGCTTGCTCTGCTCTGCTCTTTTCCATTGTTTTATATATTATATGATGTGTTCGCTCGGATGAGATGCCTACAGTCTTAGCTATCTCCTCGACAGTCAATCTTCGATCAGATAAAATTAAATCACAGATTTTTTCTTTGTTTTGATCAGTAGAAGCAGTCGAAGGCCGGCCACTACGGGGCTCATCTTGAATGGTCTCACGACCACGTTTAAACTCTGCCACCCAGTTTTTAACAGTCGCATACGAAGGAGCGGACTTACCCAAAGTAGCAGACATGTCTTCATGTATAGCTTTTGGAGTTAAACCTTTCAAATTCAGGTATTTTATCACTGCACGATGTTCAATTTTATCCATTTTCAAAAATAGCTCTGACTTGACTTACAGTATCACGTGTAAACGAACAATGAGTTACTGTGAATAAACTAAACTGTGCATACTTGTTGCTAAATAATGTAACTACAAAATGAGGGTAGTTATAAAAAAAACCAATGACTTTAACCATGTTAGGCTAAGAACTTTTCAAATGACCCTCGTAATTATTAGGGAAACTAAATAAACAAGGAAGATATCAAAATCGTTAACTGTAAATCATTTACGATTTTGATATTATTTTTGATATATTATTAACAAATTAACTCAGTCGACTGTATCAAATATTTAGGCATTTGAATGGATACGTGTCTTCTATGGCCAAAACAGAAATGAAACTGTGATTTGATAAGAACAAGAAAGTTTTGTAATCCACTAAAAATACTTGCTGGGGTTGGTTGGGAAAACATTCGAAACCCTTCAGTATAGAACATGTATATCCTTAGTACCAAGTAGGATGGAGAAGTATGAGCAGTGAAAGCTCAGTGGATGAACCGGCCTATTGAATAAATGGTCCCCAGTTTGATTCCTAGCATGCACCACTAAATTTGTTTTCAGATTTATAAACATATATGTAATTATCACTTGTTCGATGATGAAGGAAAACATCGTGAGGAACCCCGCAAGGAAAAATTATATTTCCAAAGACGTGTGACCTAATCTATGAACGGTAGTACCGGTCTTCCCTCCGAATTGTGGAGGTCTAATGGCAGTCGTTCCAAATTAAAATTAATATCTTCGCCAAATTATTATGCTTAGGTAGGTCTGCCTCTCCTAATGGATTAGGAAACAGGATAACGCTAAAAAAAAGAGTAAGTATCAGGATGAACTACGCTAGTTTTTTGTATGACGGTACGGCTAAAATTCATACAATCAAATTAGGTACAGTTCAAAGTCAGGTACCGAGAATAACAGGAGGGTTTATTAAAAGTTCACCAATTCACATTATGGAGAATTAATTTGTGCTTTCTATGTTTTCATCTGAGCAGTAACTACCTAGCATATACATACTGCCTTAAAGCTGAGTCACGTAGTACGCTACGGGATTTAGCTTTAAGGCAGATATTCACATTGCCTCAAACTACTATGTTCGAATCAGAATCGAAAAGTTATTTGTCAAAATGTATGGAATCCGAGTGTCAATTTTTCGAAACAGTTTCGAATATGGCTTTCCGAGGCAATGTGAATACCCCGCACCGGTCAAAAAATCATTCTGTACAACTTTTGGCAATAGTTGATGTTCACTCCAATAAAACTTATTGGGTAAATAAATAGATATCACTCCTTGTATCGGCATATACATACACACACAAACTCCCGTTAATTCAACATATCTATTAGAAATGTTAATATTAGATATTTGGATTTCATACAATGAGATCAAAAACACAATGGATATGAATTTAGACAGTGTTAAAAATACTAAAATGAATATGAATATGTATACTCTAATCTAAAGCATGTCATAAGAAAAATTTACTTAAAATGTAATGATTTTCAAAATATACCTAGCCCGGCCATAAGTTCTGTTACAAATGAATATGCATTTATTTTTATGCAGTAATGTAATCTTAATAAAACTTATATGTACATATTTATGAAGTCTCAGAAAAAAAAAATATATATTAGAAATTTAATCTGTCTGGCCACGAATCTATGGATCTACGCACTGTTACCATGAGAAATTTAGGCACTGCTTCTTCTGAGATTTCATAAGAGACACAATGTCGGTGTGTCGTTTCGAGCAGGCCATGTCCTCTAAAACTGACCATAATTTGTAGCCTAAGGGGTTCAGATCTGGGCCAGGTTTCATCTCTTATAAAGTCTGGAACGTTGGTTTCGAACGAGGCTTGAGTAGTTCGTGCCTCGCAGAGTCCTGCTGGAAAGTCGCCCCGATCTTTTATGGTCTTCAAAAGAGGATGTGTTGTTATATCTGTCGATGGTACGATATAAAAAATACGGCTGATGCCAAGCTTTTGTGAAAGTGTCTTGAATATGACCGACGGTTCCATACCCACTTTGTGCAAAAATCACTGCAATGCTATTTTCTTTAACACCCCATTCCATATTAAAATTTGATAATAAACACGAAAAGATATGTAAAACGGCGATAAATCGATTTTAACATAATAAATGCGTTCCAAATTCAAAATGAAGTGTTGAAAATGAAGTTTCTTATTATATTTTGTTATTTAAGGCCAGACTATACACAGATGTTTCAATTAGTGGAGAGGTGCAGCTTTCTATGTAACTTCTCAGATGCACAGCGGTGTATTTCAATTTTATTGTGGAGGTTTCCATTAACGCCTTCAAACTTTTGACAATAACGAAAGCTCTGTAGTATGTCAAAGTTCTACCTATAATATTTTCAGATAGCAAAAGTGTTCTTTAGCATCTGTATCGATGTGGTTCTGGAGTTAAAAGGGCATCTCTGGCCTATGATGTTTTAAAGCAGATCTATCTGTCTATCAGTCTGAAGGGCATTGTCTTAAGACTGCAATGGATACCATGTTGAATAAGTGGAAATGAGACTGCTCATTAAGCCTTAATTTTCCGAAATTTAGCATTTTTGATGACATCTTACAAACAAAAAGGAATAGGGTGAAACACTATATATACATAATCAGCCTCCTCAATTTACGAGGTTTGCGAACAGCAAATTAAATAAACAATATGTGGTGTCAGTCCACATACTTCATTCGGTGTACACACCATCGGGAAATTTGTATATTTCATGAAAATAGGCCGTCGCGTAAGCGAGGCAGTTGTGATGAATTGTCAGAGTCCTATGTACCTATCTATATTTTCACACCAGTGAGAGTATTTACAATGCCTCGAAACACTTTAATCGATATGGAATCGAAAAGTTATCTGTCAAAATGTATGGAATCTCAGAGAAAACTTTTCGAATATGGCTTTCCGTGACAATGTGAATACCCCTACAGATCTCATGTGGGCAAGAGAAAAGATAATTATAACCAGGTTCCTATTTCTTCTTCCTAGCATTATACAGTTACCTAATCTCATTAGTATTAGCGAGGAATTGTGTACCTAGTTACTATATTTAAAGAATGTGAGGATCATTTTTAAAAACCCTATTTGATTCTACAGAGATAGGAAATCCTTTAGAAAACTAGAGGCGTAAAAAAATATTTTTTCAAAATCAATCAAACTAGCAACCTGTAGCGTGTAAACACATCAAAAACTAAACTAAAACAAAAACTTACCATATTCAATCTCACGTTTCGCTGTTTCCAGACGTTTCTTTAAAGCTTCCTCGTGCTCAGTGTTCCGGCCTCGTAAACGTCTCTCCAACTCGTTAATAGACGGAGGCATAACAAACACTAGCAGTGGATTCAAGTCGGTAGCTTTCACTTGTTTCACTCCCTCAATCTCGATGTCCAGAACGCACATCTTACCGGTACGGCGAACATCATCCACAGCGCGTTTGCTGGAATTTAACATTTAAACGATGTTATTTACAACAATTTAAATAGGTATTAAGGGTCAAAACTGTATAAATGTGTCAATATTGCAACCGTAATTATGTTGATTCTGTTTAATGTTTGGTATTGAAATTAAACCCGGAAAACGCAAAGAAGGACGCCCACACACTGGACTATCTGGTGAAAACAGCCAATGGATGCATATAGCGCAAGGCCGATCATCATGGAAGTTTTAAGATGATAATGATGATCGAAATTAAACTCACGACACTCAAATATTTTGTGAAATATACCAAATGAAACATTAATTAGTTCAATTGATTTCTAAAACGCTTACATTGTTTACTTCATAGTAGCGCCAATATTAATCCTCTCATTTCCGTCGGGCTTATAGAAGAATGAAGAAATGGTTTATAGAAGTTTTGTTTCAGCTGTCGGGTGGCGATAAATAATTTATAATCTTTTTCTAGCGAGCACTGGCCAAAGAATGACCGACCGCGGCTACAAGATTTATTTTCATAAGTGACACATATTGTTCCCAGTAATGCGGTCATAGATACTCTCAGGTCATTGGTCTTATCGAAAATTAGTTTAAAATCCTAAAAATATGTTTTATAAAAATGAACATTACTTTGCTTTCAAAATAAAAAGAAACTCATTATCAGCCAGTATCATCATGTTATTAAATTGGATTAAGGTCGGGAACGCCCGTGTGGAGTAACGTACTGTTCAAAAAGAGATGCATCAGTTGGATTTAACTCAGCACTGCGTATCAAGTTTTGCTGTATTTTTAGGTATCATCTTTTCATATCAATGTATACATTACATCCCTATTAAAAGTACATTGAAGATATACAATCTCGTCTACTTGTTCCTACATCCTCATCGTACATCATTTTCCTAGCATTATCCAGTTTCCTAATCCATTAGGATTGGCGGGGTCCGCTACGTAAGTCTAAGGATTTGGTGAAGATGCTGATGTTGATCAGAGCTTTCTTAGGTTAGATCCCACGCCTTTGGAAATACAATTTCTTGGACGTACGGGTATCCTCACGACGTATTCTTTTGCCGCCAAACAAGTTATAATTACATAAATCCGAAACACAAATTTAGTGGTATTTACTCACGCTAGGATTCGAACCCGGGACCGTCGGTATATATGCTGGTTCTTTATCCACTGGGCTATCAATGTTCCAACATTACATGATCAGCAATCCTTGCGTTCATTCTCTATCAATATACAAAATGAATAGCAGAGCAACATCACAGAATCCCAGCTTGACAACAATGTTGACGTCAAACCAGACAAATGGCCGCCCACTCGCACTTATGCTGTGCAGTCCTCGTAAGTAAATTGCACAGCATGCAGTAGAGTATCATCATCCATCCCGTATCTTAGCAATATGCCTCAGTAGTTTTTTAATATCAAAAAATGTCCTGGGGTAGCACCAGACTCTTCTCTATAATATTGTGAATGACTAAAATTCATCCATACATGCTCTTCCAATTCGGAATTCCCCTCTATGGGAGTATAATTACTAACATAATATGATTTCGCTCTCAAAGGCTATATGTAACTGGTATAGATAGACTAGTCAAATTGATGGGCCTGTAGCGGGCGCAGTTCATCTGTGATCCCTTGAATTTGTACAAGGGTACGATAACAGCTCCTCTTCAACTATTTAGAGCCTTTCTTGTTCTTTAGCATAAATTTCACAGGGCCCATGAAGCATTCCGGATGGAAGTGCTACCTAGCTTGGCCATCTCAGCTACAACCATGCCCATTCCTACTGATATAATTCCATTTTTTAAACTTTTTATCACCCATTCAATGTCATCCATAGTCAAATGCAGACACCGCAGAATCAGACATAAGCTACGCACAGCAGGAGCGTGCTGTATAATATCATACATTTCCTCAAAATATTCACTCCACCAATCTAACACTTCCCGAGTTTTGCAAGACTATCACCAACTTTAGACTTTTAACTTATTCATTCTGAATTAAACGGAGGTAGAGTCTGGTAATCGCCTTGAAGTTTTTCGTCAACCCCTTTTCCTTCCTCATTCACAACTAATTTTCAATGCTTCGATTCACTCAGTTTTGGGTTTATACTGGCAACAACAGCAGCATATTTCTTCTTCTATACTTATGTGTAAAGATGCAACGTAACCTAGCCATACTTTCATTTATTTTTATCCATGGACTATTCAATCATGCTATCTATTAAAACTTTCTAACAATAATCCACATAAAAATAAGAAACACTTGCATTATGCAAATATTTCACGGACTGGAAGTACACATATACACTTACAATTTCGTCTTCAATTTTTTCAATCCTTATGCTTCCTTTCATGATTTCTGAAAATGGTATGTACTCACCAGTACACTCACTTCTTGAAAAGGTCAATAAACCAACATATCACCATATATTTTGTATCCATAATATTAAATAATTAATAAATATTGTCGAACAAATTAGGTACACAGCGCCACCTAGCCCCAAAGTAAGCGAAGCTTGTGTTATGGGTAGGTTATTTCAGAGTTGTTCCATAAACCAACATATCACCATATATCTTGTATCCATAATATTATTTCAGAGTTGTTCCGTTATCTATTTTATTATTATCTATCAAAATCAAATAGATCACTCTTTTTTGGTCATTCTTTCCCCACATTTTGACGTAGCATATCTTTATGATGGAATACAGTGTTTGGACCAACTATCTAACATTGACTTAGCTGCTTCGTTCACTCTCATATCAAATCTCCACACATTAATTAGCCATTCATTCCCTTCAGCTTCATTTTAAGTTCTTGGATATATGGTGAGCTAACAGGAGCATAGGCTGCAACTAGAAAAACTCGCATAGTTCCTAGTTTTATAAGAATCCAGAGAAACTACTAAAGCATTCCCTCACCCCTTAAAGCTAAGCGAGAGGAGAGTCCGATATACTCCAGGACTGGCATGATCATTCTGGTCCACGCCCAGAGCACAGGGTCGTCATGCCACCTGGATCAAGATTCAAATCTCCAAGAAAAAACAGATGCTCTTAATTACATGTACTATTACTAAAAAATTTGCTAGTGCCACTTAGGCGGCCGCGGCGGTAGGCCCTGGTGACCTTTTTTTAACACAGGTTTCTCTGTAACCTACTACAGGCACCAGTCTCTCTCACGACATAGGTAAGGCTAAGTGAACTATTCTAACCATCTATTGTAAAAACTTGTGAAGAGAAAAAATAAATAAATAAAAAAAACTCTAAAAAATTATGTAACTGTTTGTTTACTCTCATGGCTATGTGTATGTGAGGTAGATGTTGGCCGCAAAGGTAAATGTTTTTTTTTATCACTGCTATGGAAAAACATTACATGATGGGGATATTTTAATTAAGTAAATAAATATGTTACATCTTAGAAAAAAACGAGTTTTTTTTTAATTATTCATTACAAATCTACAATTTCATACTTTAACCCCTAATATTTATTATAATTATAATAATTTATGAAATTTCATTTAATATTCAGTTAGATCATCTGTTCTATCGCCATAGTTTTTTTTTATTACTGTTACTGTAGCTATGGAAAAACGTTACACATTATAAGATCCACCAGGTGCCATCACAGCACAGATAGCACACAATATCAATAATATTTGTGCATCTGTGAGAAAAACAACTGGTGCTGAGGCTTCATGATCTTCAATTACTACAAAAGGGAAAAGTATAATGTAGAGAAAAACATAGTCAAATGTTGTAAAAGGCAATCATATTCATATACAGTTTACCAGCTAGGACCTATACATATTATCAATATGTTGTAAACAATCTCTTTTTTGCAAAAAATATATCTGATGATTTATTTCAATGCAATTAGTTCTCTTCTTCTTAGCATTATCATATATCTTAAACCATTGAGATCGGCGGAGTTCGCTACCTAAGCCTGAGGATTTGCTGAAGAAATGCAAATGCAGTCAAACCTCCAGAGGGAAAACCAAATTTCTTAGGTAAGATCACATGTCTTTAGAAATATAATTTCTTAGATGCATGGATTTTCTCACAATGTTCTCCTTCACCGTTTAGCTAGTGACAATTTAGAGGTACATGCCAGGATTCAAACTGGAGACAATTTGGTCAAGGTTTTTTATCCACTGGCTATCACTGCCACTGATCAAGAAATATATCTAATAATCTATTTCAATACAATTACCTTTCTCATAATATTTATTGGGTCTGAGAGTCGCCTTAGGAGGAGGATTTAGGGTGTACTTAGGAGCAGCCAATTATAGCGGCTTAGGAGCAGCTATAATTGGCAAAAAAATTTTTGGAGGCTTTTTTATTTTGACTGAAATTTTTCTTGTAGGGTTGCCCATTAGGGTAGATTTCAGGAACATTGTTGGTCATGTGCATTTTTCACATAGGGGTCACCACTTACGAGGAATTAATTTTTGAAAAACACTAAGAACTTAGAAAATGTAAACACTTTCTTTAAATCCTTATGTAAAAAATGCACATGACGAACAATGTTCCTGACGACGCCCTCTACACAATAAGACCAAAATGGACCCGTTCCCAAGACAAGCAAAAATTATTCAAAATTTTTCAGTTCCTGGTTTTTTAAAAAATTTACCTCTGATTGTAACCTTAGAAAACTGTGAATATTAGGAGAAAAATTTATTTTATATGAGTGGAAGTGTTCCTAATGACCCCCTCTACAAGATAAAATAAAGAAAATAGGGGGCTTACCATGAGTACCATGACAACCAAGTCTGCCAAAATTTTTCCAAGTCCTAATTTCAGTCAGCCCATGGTGGCCTTAAGGCAACACTCGAGCACTCCAACCGTTCATTGTTTTTAAAAACATGCATATAAAATTAGAAAGTATGTAAATAAGAGTTAAAGAAGTATATGACAGCATTTATCATAATAATGACTGCTTTTTCTTTCTACTTACATTGCAAGGGACTTGGTGTCAAGATATAGATAGATGACTATATAACAAATGTATAACTTTATTTAGCAGCACTGTAGGAGTGCTGTAACTACAATGTTTAGAGCGTGTTTACATCTATCTTTTCTTTAATATATAGAGAAGAAGATTTCAGGATAAACAAAAGATGTTGGTTTCTTCTTAAAAAAGAAATCCTAACCCTCCATAAATATAAATTATTGTATATATATGACAATGTTTTGACAGTTTGTATAAAGTAGGTCATTAAAATTATGCATCATCAGAGTAAACTCAGTAAACAACGATGGGAACGCACAGAAACCTATTTTTGGCGCATAGCCAATGTTCCCAAAACAACGAGCACATGGCCAAATGAAATTCTTTAATTAAAAAAGGAAATAAATGTACTTACCTAGTACCATACATATTCCCACTAAACGATGCAGTTTCAATGAATTCTCCTTTCTCTATAGCAGCTAACATGTCATCTTTATTTGTGAAATGATAGTGAACACCATCTTTTTCACCCGGTCGGGGGGCTCTCGTAGTGTGCGATACACTGAATCCGAATTTATCAGGAAATTCCTTCAGAAGACGTTTCAGTAGCGTACTTTTACCAGATCCTGAGGGCCCGCACAACACCAAAGGACGTGGACCTTTCTGCACCATGTTCGCAAAAACTAGGAAAGAATAATTAAATTAAAAATAAAGCCGCCACAATTAAAAACACATAGCATTGAAAAAGTATATTACATCTGAGTAAATACGTGGTAAACAAGCTTGAGCGATCTGGCGTTTTGAAAATTTAATATCCTTCAGAAATTAAAGTATTATAAAGAATATAAAATTTGAAGTAAACACGTAAAGAGGTAATTTAATGTTTTTTTATTTTTTTTAATGTGCACAGTGTTGCTAGTATCCACACAACACAAAAAGCTAACAAAGAAACTATATATAATGCTAAAGAAAAGGCTGAAATACTTGGTACGACTTCGATACATCGTATGGATATCGATATCTTACAACTATTAATTATGCCCTCTTTAGCATCTAGCTCATGGGTTCGATTACTGCTAGTGTTCTGTTCTGTTAGACCTTTCCACCAAAGGACGCCCAATATGCGTGACTCTGTTAGTAAATAATTCTGCCATTTTTGACGGGGGGTGAGGAACACTACATACAAAACTACGTACAGTAGTAGAAATGATTACAACACACATAAACACATATTGTGTTGTCATGAATGCACACCTGAAAAAATGTTCACATCAATGTTATTTTACGCACACTATTAAAATATTACATTATGCTAGAAAAAACTTCAATAATGTAATAAAAATAATAGGGTAGACCAATAACGGTCAATGATAAAGATATAAATATTCTATACTTGTCATGGGGCCCTCAAGGACACTTAGACACATCTTACATTTTTTTAAATAAACCTTATTATATCTTGTGCATTTCTCATAGTTTTAATTACTTTTGAACTGCCAGCTTTTCAAAAAAATTACATTACAATAAATGTACGTCAACTAAACTATACAATTATAATAATCTATCTATAACTTCGCACCAAAAGTACATCCTATTCCTGATATTATCACACTTATTACACATGTATCTGCATTACAGGAGTTGTTGGTATAGATATTAACACACACTTTAAGTCTATGGAAATAAATAGAAACAAAACAACATTATTTTCAATACATATTAATTTAATATTTTGCTCACGTACGTAGTAGAGCTAAGACTAGGTCAAGTGTTACATTTTTATGTTTTTAGTAGTCGTCTGCCGATTTATTCTATGACATTAAATTCTAACAGCTAATCATAGACCCTGAGCAAACTGTTAGTAGGAAATTATGTGGACTAGATAGTACGAGACGCACTACGAGAATATAATTTTATAAGTAAAACAAAATATCACATGTACTTACGTCAGATTTTTTTCATAAGAGATTGCAGTAACAACTCGATAAATATTGAAATTAAACCCTTTTATGAAATAATAATCTAAAAATTAAATATTTTATTTCCCTTATAGTATACAATAAGCTAAAACGAGATCATTATCATACCCACGTCACGGAGGAGTTTACTAGTAACTACATTGATTCAGGAATTGAATTCTTCTGTAATGTGGAGTCGGACTGGTTATTAAAAGAAATCTGCAACCTACGTTTATATTACCTAAACAGTACCAGTGCAGTGGATAATGAATCGGCATATTGACCAACTGGTCCCCGGTTAGAATCCTGGCATGTATCACTAAATTCGTGTTTTCAGATTTATGTACTTACATATTTGAAATTATCACTTGCTCGGCGGTGAGGGAAAACATCGTGAGTCGCACGTCCAAGAAATTATATTTCGAAAGACGTGTGACTTAACCTAATAAAATTCTAGTTTTCACTATCAGCAAATGCGTTGGCATTTGGATATTTTTAATGAATTTCGTTTTGAGCCCAGAGCATGCGAACCGTAGGGGCGTGTTGAGCGAGCCAAATGCGTTGCGAGGCAGTGGTGAACAGCTGCAACCTGTGACGCAGAGCTAGCGCTATGAAATTACTTGCAGGCGCGATTATACCGATACGTCCCAAAGCTTTAGGCTTGTCTAATTTGCTTCTGCGTCTGCGTCACAGGTTGCAGCTGTTCACCACTGCCTCGCAACGCATTTGGCTCGCTCAACACGCCCCTACGGTTCGCATGCTCTGGGCTCAAAACGAAATTCATTAAAAATATCCAAATGCCAACGTATTTGCTGATAGTGTCTCGGAATTTCTGAGTTTTCTATTCTGTTCGTGTATCAGCAAATATATTTTCAATGTATTTGGTGATAGTATAATTTGCCAACAAATTCTATGTCGCTTTGTTCTTTTTAAATGTTTGTTTTATAGAACAATAGCAAGTTCCCATGTAACATTTTACGTGACATCATTTTGTGGTGTCTCTACAAAAAAAAAATATGAAAACGATAAGGCTACATAAGATACAATTAATTACAATACAATTAAAAGATAATTAACATTTTATAATATTATTTATTATGGGGTTATGTCGACATATACAGCAATAAGCATTACGTAATTATATAGGTACGATATCTAGTTATACAAAAGAATAGAGAGGTGTTCTACTTATTATTTATTACAGTTATTGTTAGTTCAATTTCTTTTTCAACAAGTAACAAACACGAAGAAATAAGTAGATCGGTACTCAATAAGAATTTCAGTGGGGGTATTCACAATGCCTCGAAAAGCCATATTCGAATCGGAAATAAAAAGTTATCTGTAATGTATGCAGATTCCACACCTTTTCGAATCCGTTTCGAATATGGCTTTTCGAGGCAATGTGAATTCCACAGAAGTAGAACACCTGAGTACTACCCGTAGACAGAGATCTTTCTCCATCTACGGCACTACCACTGAGTAGGAGTGAGGCGTATCTATCGTCCGTCACACATAAAACTAACAGGTATTTTAAACATATAGATAGCAACTGTTAAATAAATTACAAGGTAACTGGTAACATAAATAACACGCACAATCGACGACACGCAACATAGACCGACCACAACATTCACAAATAACAGAATCTCTGTTAAAACAAGTACCTACCTAAGTCATAAGGATGAAAGGAGAGGCATATAGTATTTGGACAGAGAACTATGTATCATTTATCGCTGTGTCTCATTTGTATGACAGGAAATATACTGGCAGAAACGAGACGCACCTATTATTTATTACCTAAACAAATAGGAAGGTAGGTAATTATAATTTGCACAATAGGTACTACTCGTATTTTCGTTTATTGCCATCTCATTTATATACTAGGAATTATACTCGCTAAAACGAGACGCATCTATTATTTGTTAACCTAATAAATAAGATGGTGGGTTACATCAATAATATATTTAATAAAAAGCAAGACGTTGTTTGCAATTAGTCAGATAATATATTCAATAGACACTACTTATTGCTGTCTCATTTGTATGCCAGGAATTACAGTCGCAAAAACGAGACGCACCTATTATTTATTACCCTAACATATAAGATGGCCGATTACGTCAAGACATCTAATACAAAGGAAAACGCCGTTTGCAATTAGTCAGATAATATGTTCAATAGACAAGATATTGAACATATTATCTGACTAATTGAAAAAAAATGATACCTATAAGATGGAGGGTTACGTCAATACATTTGATAAAACGTTGCCTGTTATTAGTCGAATAATTTGTTACGTTTATACGTTTCTCAACATCATAAGACTTTATGACAATGACAATAAAGATGATAAAGAATTTATTGACAAATATTGGTTACAAAAAAGTTGGTTTACAAATCGGTAGTTCCTTGCATGGCATATTTAATAGGCATTTAAGAAAGTGCGGGAATTTAAGTTAGGTATTTGAAACAGTTCCTGTTTAATAAATCTAATTGTGTTGTAAAGATATTATAACGAGAATATAATTTCTAACATCGAGAACAATGATAGCCCAGTGGATAAAGAACCACTTTATTGACCAATTGGTCCGCAGTTCGAATCCGCAAACAACAAACAAGAAACCGAAAACCGCAGCGAAATAACAACTCCCTATAGGATTGTTGTGTTCCTGCGTGTGAGTGAGGTCACCAGTAAGCTCCCAAGGAGTTGCTGTGTTACCAGCAGAGGTGGTATCGCGCGAGTGATACTTGACGTATTGCAAGCGTTCATAGGCTACGCAAACGGCGTTGTATCAGGTGGGACGTATGCCTCCTGATATTGTATAAAAAAATCCTAGCATGTACCAGTAAATTCTTTTCGGATTTATGTACTTGTAATTAACATTAGCTCGGCGGTGAAAGAAAACATCGTAACGAAACTCGTACGACCAAGAAATTATATTTCGATAGACCTGTGACTTTACCTAGGCAAGGTTTCGTTTTCCCCCTGGCTTATGGGGAACTGACGGCAGCCGCTCCATATAAAAATCAGTATATTCGCCAAATGCTTAGGCTTAGGTAGCGAACCCCACCAATGCAATTGGTTTAGAAAGCGGAATAACGCTAAGAAGAAGGCGATAATTTCTGACATTGGAAATTCTAGCAATAGTACCTATGTAATTGTGGTCTCAGTCCGCTGTTATTATTAACAGGTAATGAGTGTTATTATTTTCATGTAACAGATATAACATGTATCACGTTTAACCTATTATGACTCATCTCAATTGTACCGCTGAGTATTACCATTAATTCTTTTTCTTTTTAGTTATATTATAAAGCATGATCAAATAATCGGAAGCCATTAAAATATACACTCATTATTGCGCTGTTCAATATTGAATGGACATGGATAACTACGGATTACCGGGCATTGCATTAATGAGTTGTGCATTATCGGTTGTACGTATATTATCAACACGACCTGAAAATGCATAGCTAATAAACTATGATTCTATCTGCAATCTATAATTTCACGGCAAATCTCTTGCGGAGTAGGCAGGGAGAGCGCCACATGACTCGATACTTACAAACCTTACTAGCTTCTTTAACATTCATTGCTCTTCCTGTACATGCTCGCCGGTTTCTAGGGTCCTGACGTCACCTTCTGATAAAACACGATCACGATTTGGTCATGGTAGGTAAGTATTGGCCTTCCGCGGCTCTTACATCCTTCTACTATCGCGTTGTATAGGTATCTATTTCATAATTCTTTCTTCCTGAATTCTTTCTCCATCCGAACTAACTAAGCATGTCTTTTTTTATTTTAACACCGACACTCTCTTTCAGACTGAATCTGTTTCTAACATAATTATTACGAATACGGTCTACAAGCGTTACACCACAAATTTTGCGCGACACTCGCATTTCAATCGCGTTTATTCTAATTTCATACCCTTTCATAAGTTTTGGGGCTAGCACTCCATTGTGTATATCAAGCTGTGATTTCTGGCTCAAGCTTTTACTGTCAAGTTTTGTTTTATTTTAAATTTTACGTAAAACACATAAAAACCATTAATAATTATTTATTATAAAATCTTCCAAAAAACACTAAACCATATTCATTTCATATATTAACAAAACAGCATAATTTTTTCTGTCACTCACATATTGAACGAATTTTAAAACGACATGACCAAAGACAACTTAAATAAAATTCCCACCTTCAACATCAAGAAGGTTTTCCAATGCTCCATTCAGTGCACCGTCTATCCCGTATCTCAGCAATATGTCCCACAGTTCCTTTCGCACAACTCTATCTCTTGCTTAAAATGCTTTCTCAAGATCCACAAAACCTTGAAATTAAACAATTTTTAACGGAAGTATCGCGTGTTTTATTTATTTTGTTGAAACCTTACGTTTCGAACGCTTTGCAGCGTCCGTGGTCGCAGGAAAGACTAAGGTGGTATTTGTCTTACATTAGTTATTCAATTATTACGCTGCAAAGCGTTCGAAACGTCAGGTTTCAACAAAATAAATAAAACACGCGATACTTCCGTTAAAAATAGTTTAATTTCAATGTGTAACAATCGCGAAAACCTAAGACAATACTATCCACAAAACCGCAGAAAACCTACTGCTCTATGGACTGATGCTTCTAAACGATATTGCGGAGCGAGAAAAGTTGATGTACATCCCCTTCCATTTCGGTATCCTCCCTATGCCTTCCACAGTATACCATCGCATTTCACCCTTATTCTCCTTTCAATTACCTTTCCACATACGTTTGCTGCTAAGCTGATCAAACTCATGGCCCTATTGCTGGCGAAGTCCGTGACCCCTTGCCTTTATACAAGGGCACGATGACTGCCTTACAGGACAGGGACCCTTACAGTTCTTCAGTCTAGATTACTTAGGTACCAGGAGGCGTCCCGGACGTGAGTGTCACCAAGTTTGATCATCTCAGCTGGAGCAATTCATTGGATTTACAGAGATTTTAAGACACATGTTTTTAGCATATGGCAGCTTTAATTAACTATCGGCCAATGTATGCATAATTGATAACTACGTGCTACTCGATTTCATCACATATTTCTATTATACTCGTAGTTAGTTTTTAAATCGCCAAAAAAAGTAACATTAATAATCACTGATAGTCAATTATTATTGCTTAAATGCAAATTCTTACTAAAGAACTTGTTTGAGAGTATCTAGTCAAACATATTTAGTACAATAAAGTTGTAGAATACTTTGTCGTCCATGATTTTTTTTGATTTGAATTGATTACACAAAATGGACGACTGTTTGCAGTATGCAAACGGGTAGTATTTAAACTATTATATTTTTTGACGTTGGGTCTGGGTACCTTTGCCAAGTATTTTTTTAGCACAGTTCTTGAAGCTAGAACATCTAGAATTAAGATTTTGAAATGGTTCTAAAGACTTGGCTGTATGGTCTAGATCCCTTTGCCGCATCCCTCGAGTGGAAGAGAATACAAAGATATTTCATTCGACTTAGTTCAACTAAATTAAGACGCTGGCTGCATAGCTGTACCTTTGCCTGCCCCAAAGTAATGGCAAATTAATAAAAAAAAATTACTGTTCAGCTGTTAACTTACCGGTCAATGTAGTGATTTATAATTGTCTTTGTATTACATTTATTTTTTAACACTTATAATTTAAATATAAATTACTCTGTAGAATTACGTGTATTTGTATATTTTAGTTATAGCCGTAAACACATTCTGCTAATTATCACTTAACTGGTTTCACCGTTGACTTCCGGTGATACGGAGCGATCCAATCACGACTCGCAGTTTGATTTGACGTCCGTTACTTTCGCAATGAATTCTAAGCAGAAGCAGTCGTAAAAGTATCATCACATTCACACGTCTAATATTTATTCTGTTATAACTTTTTGTTCGATACCTGCCTTCTTTCAATTTGTATTGAAGTAATTTTGCTCTCAAGAATCTCTAGTCGTCTATTATTTATACCTAGGTAAATCAAGACAACAACAACATGGAAATCCAGACTAGGCGACACAGAACGGTAATTTTTTAATAATATAATCTTCGACTTCTTGTTCCTTGCTTAGAGTGAATGTATTTAATTTAATCGCGCCTATGTTCTATTTAGATGCAAAAAGCAGACCAAGAAAATATGCACGCTATAAAGAGCAAATTTGCTGTGCCTATACCAACGAAACGTCAAGGTTTGACCCTTCGTGGTGCATTGGGTGAACTTAGCAATAATGTGCAGACTCAACAGGAGAATATAATCAGCAAAGTAGCTGTAGCTGCCGCAGAATGCGAAAAGAAACCTTCAGTAAATCGTCTCATTATACGTAGGTAAGATACGACTGTAGTTACCGTCACTCGTGCTGATTATTTGTCTGCCTACCGTCTTCCTTTTTAAATTTTTAATTCTTTTCGCATGTTTTCTCTTTAAACGTCTTACCTATGTACTTCATTATGGTAAAATAACATATACCATATATAGTATGGATGACTCGCTCGGTCTTTTTAGGGTTCCGTACCCAAAGGGTAAAACGGAACCCTATTACTGAGACTCCGCTGTCCGTCCGTCCGTCCGTCTGTCTGTCACCAGGCTGTATCTCATGAACCGTGATAGTTAGACAGTTGAAATTTTCACAGATGATATATTTCTGTTGCCGCTATAACAACAAATACAAAAAAATAGAATAAAGTAAATAATTAAGGGGGCTCCCATACAACAAACGTAATTTTTTTGCTCATTTTTGCTCGATATTGATAACGGCAAAAGGTAGGCGCACTAAATATTCACAGAATGTTTAGTTATATATTCACTTTAAGAATAAATAATTAAATTAAAATAAAACAATTATTTAAGGGGCTCCCATACAAACGTGATTTTTTTTGCCGTTTTTCTAGATATTGGTACGGAACCCTTCGTGTGCGAGTCCGACTCGCACTTGGCCGATTTTTTGCCTCAATTTAGTTGCTGCAAACAGCTTCATCCGTGCTTGTGCATGTTGGAATAATGAATATGCCACTTAATCAATGCCTACTCATCAGCCATTGTTGAGCATTGTTGTTTATCTACCTTGAACTAGCCACCCTAGGGTGGATACTCTGAAACGACTGTTTGTCTAACTACCCTAGACGGGGTGAATAAACGGAATTAATTCCTGCTAATTCTTCTAACTTTTTATCCGGCTAATCTCTTATACCTTGACGGTTTGCTAGAGAGTTGAATTTTTTATCACTGATAGTACTCATTATTAACACTAAAATACCAAAATCTTAACTGACTGAAATTAATAGTTTTCGAGTAAAAACAAGTTGATATTTACGAACATATTAGTGAAATTATGACATGGGGTGGGCTTTACTATCGGTGCATGATTTCGGGGTTGGTCAGGTTTATGTAGGAGTTAGTCTCCCCTTTCAAACGACACTACTTGGAGCTCCAGGAAATATCTACTTTTTTTAAATTATTATTTTAGTGCATGTGAAATGGAACAAATTTTGTCAATAAAAATATAGTTTGTTGTAAAATTGTAATTTGTTACCTTGAAACGATTGGGCATTTATCATTTGTCAAATCTTTCACAATAAAAAAATTGAAATAAGTATAGCAACAGAATTCTCAGTTGGTTAGGTTAGAGTATGACAAACAATGCACGAGCCGAGCGAGCGAAGCGAGCGTGCCGCGGTAGCGGCCGGCGAAGTGCCAGAAGCGAATCGTTGCCATTTTAAAAAGTGTCATTATAAAAAGTAGACCAAACATACAGTTGGCAACAGGGAGGTTGGGAAATAAAACAAAATGATACGATACTTCAAAGAAAGAGGAGGGGGGATATAATCCTCCTCCCCCTCTAAATATTGATATCAGATGAAAGTGATAGCTCGAATTTGAAAGATTTTAGGACATAACCTCAAAAAATTAAAATGTTAATAACTTTAAAACTATATGTTTCCATGTCCCCCCTACCTACAAAAATATGAACAAAAATAATATGTAAACTGCAAGGAGTTCAACCAATTCTGATGAATACCATGGTGACTTTTGTGATCAACATGTTAAATTCCCTTTAGGGCCATGCACTAGATGAGATGAAAAATGGAAAGAGTGAAAAAGAGTCAATGTCGACATTACCTTTGAAGACATTTTGCAGTACACCATATCTATATAACTAATTCACTCTTCATTTAGCTCCATATTTTGCTACAGCAGAGATATTGGCAATGTTTTAACCTCTGGGTTATTGAGGTCTGATGTGTGTTGCTCGATGTCAAAATCACTATCGTCACTAAATCTAAAATATTAGGGATGTAATATACCTGCCAGTGAGACAATTCGAAATTTCCTCACTATTATATATATATGATATAAATTGTACTAATTCTAAATAATGTCTCTTTTTTCAGCAACACTTACAGTCATGTGCAGTCAAAGGTGGACACTGGACGTGCTTGCAAGAATGTTTATCAGGCAACTTCAAAACCATCGCTACGGAGAGAGGAAAGCACAGCTGGACTTGCTGTAAAGGCAGTTGCTCATACACGGGTAAAACGAACAATGCTTTTTTAGTTTTACCAATATGAGCAGTTTAAATCAATCCCTGTATTTGTTTGTTTTTATAACTTTACAACTGATTTAATATATGCTTTTAAATTAGGCTTAGTTTAACTGTGACTGCAACAGTTTGCACATCTTGAATCACTCATCATGAAATGGTGAATGCAAAATGTACCTACAATACAGCGCTATTGCGTGTAGAGTGTATATTGGACAAATACATTAGGCCTACATGTACTGGGTGCTTAAGGTGAAGCTATGTAGTCTTATGAATACTTACAATACATGGAGTACACTATTGCATTGCCACTCTGCTGCTAACATGAATTGGCAACCTCATTCACTCACAGGAACACAACATTCCTCAAGGAAGTTGTTATTTGGTTATGGTTTTATGTGATGTTCAACCTCCTTTTTGCAGGAGCTTTGTTTGTTAATCTCTCATTACCCGCGGACCGCTTTTCCACCAAGAAATGTATGGGAAAACGTATATAACGGGGTCTAACAGGTTAATATACAGGGTACACCACAGGTGCAGTAGCGGTGGTGCCATAGCACATTGAACTTTCATGACATTCACAAAAATAAATGGTTTTTCATAATGGAAAACCAAAATGAGTAACCACATTATTTTACCTTTGTAAAGTTTGTCAACTTACGTGTATCTTGTGGGGTAGGTAGAGAGAACCGAGTGCCATGAGATGCGATTCTTAGACATCTCGCTCGCTTCTTTAACATTCATAGCTCTTTTCATGTGCGTTCGCCGGTTCCTAGGGCTCTTGACCATCACCTTCTGATAAAATAGGACCAATTTGGTCTTCCTCAGCTTCTACATCCTTCCACTTTCGCATTGTACATCCGTTTCGTCATTCTTTCATCCTACATGTCCGAACTAACGGAGCATGCCTTTTCTTATCTTAACACTGACACTCTCTTTCAGACCTTGACTTCAACTTGCAAGATTGATTTATTTAAAAATTACCTTTCCTATCATGGTCCTGATAAGAACCCTTCATGAGTCAGAGTTAGCTACTCTGCTGTACTTTACCCATCCCTTAGTTAAGCTATTCTGGTTTATTCAAGCATATCAGAAGTATTCTTTTTTTATTTAGGCAGGTTGATTGGTTTGTATAACGGTGAATGTACTGCAACCTAATGGTAAAAGTAAAAGGTGTAGGTAATTTTTTTACGTGTTTATAAATCTATGTACTTACATGTTAACATTTTTATTAGGCTATATTGAAGGATACAACTAACAAGCTAATGGATATTAAAGAAGGACAAAAAACCATACAAGAATCCAAGAGAGTTGTAAAATTACCAACTTTGAAAGAAAACAAAGAGGCCAAGACACTGAATCTTCTTAAACAGCCAACAGAGTCATTGGGGAAAATGAAGTTGGTTGAGACGTCACAATCGAAAAAAAGTACTAATTTAATTAATTATAATAGCCTGGAGAAGCGTTCAGTATTTCCGTCTGTTCTTGGAACACCAAAGTTGCCTAGAGACATTGAGGACATTGATGCCAAAGACATGTCTAGTCCATTGCTGATGTCAGTTTACATTAAAGATATTTATAGATATTTGACGGAGCTTGAGGAAAAGTACCCTATTGAAGAAGATCACTTGAAGAAACAGGTGCTTATTTTACTTACTGAATTATTATTTGTATAGTTAAGAGTTTGATCACGCTTGACAGGCTTGATCACTATAAGTATGATTATAACTTTTATTACTAACTGTGTACTCACAATAACAGTACAAATGTCGAGAGTGTCATGTTTAACATACACTTAACTGTACTACTAATGTCAGTTGGTAAAAAGCATACAGTCCAACTGATGTGATGTACTTGTCATAATGCATTTTATTTGTATTATAATTGCCTATCAATAAATACACAACTCTGCACCACGTTATTTGGCTGTAGTGTTCTGTTATGATGGAGGGAATACACCAGTTGGCTTTTATTAGACTCACAAACCAATAAACCACTTGACTGTGTGTGAAGGCATTCTGCGCTCACATAAATGTTATAGTGCCCAAATATCTCGGCTATTCAAGCTGACCAATGGGAGAATATTTTAAACAAAAAGCCGATAAATGCCGCGATGTTGATTCGTGAAATAGCCAAAGCATGTAACACAAGGAGTTTTTGCATTATCACCTTCATTGAAAAACTCCTCAAGAGTTTAATGACTTTGACTTACAGGAACACAATCCTTTTTTCTGTAAGAATTTTTCTAATTTAAACTTTTCTATCACATAGTTTATAGATGTAACACTTCTTGCTGCAATGTTACTGTTGCAAATTTTTCTATTTCTGTCACCATGTGACTAGACCACTGAAATGCAAGGGACTTATTTGTTAAGAATAAAAAACATTTAACTGTGGATAGTCTATGTTGATCTACCAATAAAAGAAGTCTACCATATAAATAATTAGCACAAAACCCATTTTTATTTATTAGCAATTATGTATACTAATATGATTTCTCATGTTTACTCAAATGAATAATCTGTTGAGGTGACTACAACTGTCTTCAGGGAAGCAAGGGCACTTGAATGTCTGCCAACCCATAAACTAAGCTTTGGATGGCTAATCTATATCGAGGATTAATAATTAATTTGCGTGAACAGTAATCCATTCTTATAAATTAATTAATTTAATACATTGCGTGCTAAACCTAATTTTTTTTTTACAGCCTGTGATTACAGGAAAAATGAGAGCAACATTAATCGACTGGTTAGTAGAAGTGCAAAAACAGTTCTCTCTAGTTTTGGAGACGTTCCAACTAGCTGTTGGAATAATTGACAGATATTTGCAGGTAATTATTTTATTTTCACATTCATATATTGTATCCTGTGTTTATAACACGAGAAACTGAATGACACATGCATATATGTAACTGCTACATGTAAAAGCTTTCATTGAGCTTTTCTTAGAAGACATAAACATCAACTAAGAAAAGATTTTCGAAAATTCTCATTGAACATCAGGATGCTGCTTATGAGAACATGTGTTTTTACAACATTATTTACCATGAGGTTAGGTCATATGTTTGTTTGTCATCTTAGTGGTATAAAAAACAAAACCTGACCTGTGGGAAGCTTAGGATGAAGTTTTTCAGTGTTTGTCGAGTTCCTAACTTTTTCAGTATCTTCTGAACAAGGTGGAATACACAGCAATAAAAATAATTATACCTGCCTTTGTTTATATAGTACCTGCATTTGAATGAGGTCACCATAAGCTCCTATGGAGTTGTTGCTGACACAGCAGCAGCAGAGGTGGCATCGCGCGAGTGATACTTAATGTATATTGCAAGTGTTCATAGACTATGGTAACCGCTTTACATCAGATGGGCCGTATGCCTCTGGGTGTTGTATAAAAAATTTGATCTTCAGTATATGTGCATTGTTCTGTCTTTATATGAAAATCACACTTTATATTAAAGTTTGTGTACAACTCGGACACATTATATTCGGACACTTGTCCTAATTGAAATTTTAATTTTAATATTTTTTTTTCTCTGATGATTCGGATACCATCCAAAATATTGAAGCTGTTCAAGCTGAATCAGATAAAAAAGTTTTAAAATATAATACAGGCTGGCGCAATAGAACATGCATATTTAAAAAAAATATTAAAAAATAAATACAAAAGGTGTAGTTAAAATAAAAATGAGGCATTGTAATGTTATAATTGAGTTTATTTTTTAAAAACTACATCATCCAAATGATGACCCTCTACGACTGCACTCCTCTAACCACAAACGGAAATTATTGAAAACTCTCTTCAATAATGTTGGTGTAATTGCTGCCATTTCACCACGGATATTCTCTTTGAGCTGATCGATGTTCTTTGCTATAGACTTTGTGTTTGAGGTATCCCCACAAACAAAAGTCAGGAGGCGTTAAGTCTAGACTACGTGGGAGCCTTGGGATATCACATCTTTTCGAAATCAGTCTGCCAGGGAACATCTGTTTCACAACCGCCATGAAGTCATTTGAAGTGTGACAGGTAGCTCCGTCTTGCTGAAATCAAGTTTTTGAATTCACTATTCTTGAATTTTCAAGTTCTGGAGTCAAAAACCCTCCAACATCACAACATAGCGTTCTGTATTAACAGTGACGTTTTGCCCTCGCGCATTTTCAAAGAAAAGAGGATCAATTATTCCTTTGCCAGAGATTGCGGCCCATACTGTCACTTTAGGACTATGCAGTGGTTTCTGGTGTTTGAGTTTCGGATTCTCACTGTGCCAGTAACGACAATTTTGACAGTTTACGAAACCATTGATATGGAAATGGGCCTCATCAGAGAAAAGGATGTTGTTAAAATTGGAAAATTGTTTAAGCATTTCATTAGCAAATGCAAGCCTTGCTATGTAGTCAGATTCTTTCAATTCTTGTGTTAATTGCAGCTTGTATGGATGCAGTTTAAGATCCAAGTTTAAAATTCGTTGCAAACTTCGTCGCGATACTCGTAAGACCGACGTTCTCTTGCAAGTTGACATTTGTGGAATTTCTTGTACCGACTCCATAACTCTCTCAATATTGGCTTGGGTCCTAGATGTTCTTGGACGACCTTTTGCTTCTGGTTTAAACGTTGAACTGGTTTCTTCGAAACGCTTCACCCATATTTTAATCAAATTAGCACTAGGAGCTTCACTAATTCGCTGTAGTCCATATTCGGAACAATATAGTCGCCTAGTAACGATGTATGAACGAGAGTTCTCGTAAAATGCGCGACCGCCTACCAAACGATGTAGCCCCCCCCCCCCCCCCCCCCCGCTGTTCTAAATTGTATGGACTGTAATAAATTCGTGACTGCATTAATTAGTCTAAAGTGGTGACTTATTTATGTTGAAAAAAAAAAACAGTATTTTCATAGCATTAGCGCAATGGTCATTATAACCTTATCAAATAAAACCAAAAAACATACTATGAGAATTCAAATCACAGATTTTTTAATATTACTAAATAACAATCTTATGAATCTAGAAACCTGAAGGATTTCTGTAAATATTTTTTTTGCGATGTTTCTACCCATCTACACTAGATCTAGTTGATGCATAAGTACTCTCTCACTCGTTCTTGCACCTGAACGATTTTTTTATTGTTACTCGAATGACAAGGCGTGTATCTATGTATGTACGTACGGTATTATATGTATGTAACATATGTGTGTATGTAATATTCTTTCTTACCATTCCAAGCGGCTAGACGAATTTTTACAATTAAAATACTTATCGTTGGATTCGTATTAGCAACAACTTCTTTATCCGATTGTATAAAACAGCTTTTCTTCATGGTGGCCGAATTATCAGTGAAAAATATGTTAATTCTATCTATCTATCTATAACTTCACGCCAAATCCCTTGCGGGGTAGGCAGAGAGAACCGAGCGCCACGTGACTCGATCCTTACATATCTCACTCGCTTCTTTAACATTCATTGCTCTTCTCATGCACGCTCGCCGGTTTCTAGGGCTCCTGACATCACCTTCTGATAGAACACGACCAATTTGATCATGGTAGGTAAGTCTTGGCCTTCCCCGGCTCCTACATCCCTCCACTTTTGCATTGTATATCTGCTTCGTCATTCTTTCATCTTGCATTCTTTCTACATGTCCGAACCATCGGAGCATGCCTCTTCTTATTTTAACATCGACGCTTTCTTTCAGACCAACTCTGTTTCTAACATCATCATTGCGAATACGGTCTACAAGCCTTACGCCACAAATTTTGCGTAGCGCTCGCATTTCGACCGCGTTTATTCTACTTTCATGCTCTTTCTGCCATACCCAGCTCTCGCTTCCATAAGTTAGCGTTGGGACCAACACTGCATTGTGTATAGCGAGTTGTGCCTTCTGGCTCAGGATTTTACTGCCAAGAAGTTTTCCCAACGCTCCATTCACACTATTCCCAGCATTCACTCGTCTTTCCACATCTGCGGTGTACCTTCCATCCCTGCTGAAAGCGCATCCAAAATATACAAACTCATCCACTTGTTCCAACACTTCATCATCAATCGTAATCCTTACATTAGTTCTGGATTCTTCTCTTTCAAATACCATTATCTTTGTTTTCTTCGCATTCAGTAGTAAGCCTTTCTCCATACATTCGTCTTTCATCGTTGTGACCAGTGTTTGCAGTTCAGATGGTGTATCTGCTAATAGCACGGCATCGTCTGCATACAGCAGACAGTTCACCACTAGGTCACCCATGCGCAATCCCACATTCGTTGATTATTCTCTGCAGACAACTATCGAGATACAGGATAAACAGCCTCGCAGATAGCATGCAACCCTGTTTGACACCAATTCTAACATCAAACCAGGGTGACACCATCTATCCGCACACATGCTGAGCAATCCTTGTAAGTGGACTGCACAGCACGGAGCAGTGAACCGTCAATCCCATATCTTGGTAATATGTCCCACAGTTCCTTTCGCACAACCCTATCAAAGGCTTTCTCAAGATCCACAAAACCGCAGAAAACCTTCTGGTCTATGGCCAGATGCTTCTCTACGATATTGCTGAGCGAGAAAACTTGATCCGTACATCCCCTTCCATTTCGGAAACCTCCTTGTGCGTCCCACAGCATTTCATCGGATTTCACCCTCATTCTCCTTTCAATCACCTTTCCATATACTTTTGCTGCTAAGTTGATCAAACTGATGGCCCTATAGCTGGCGCAGTCCATGCGTGACCCCTTGCCTTTATACAAGGGCACGATGACTGCGCGTCTCCAGTCCATTGGGACCCTTCCAGTTCTCCAGCATAGATTGCATAAGTACCAGAAGGCGTCCCTGACGTAAGTGCCACCTAATTTGATCATCTCAGCTGTGATCAGATCAATTTCCGCTGATTTTCCATTTTTCAAGCTTCGTATCGACCATTCGATCTCATCCATAGTTATGCCTTCGTCGGACGCCGTCAACGTGGAGTAAGCATCCGACTCTCATTGTCAGCGTCCGAGGCATACTCATACATTTCTTCAAAATATTCACTCCACCGTTCTAACACTTCCTGAGTGTTCGCAAGAATGACACCAGCTTTAGACTTTATCTTATCCATTCTGGATGCCGACGAACCACTCCGAGACTTCTTTACCTCTCTCCAAAAGAGTTTCGTATTTGCCTCGAAGTTTTTCGTCAGCCTCTCTTCCTCATTCATAATTTGTCTTTCACGCTTCTCTTTCACTAAAGCCTTGGTTTCATTCTTGCATAGATGGTACATTTCTTTCTTCTTTTCTCTCATAGTTTCATTTAAGGGCAAAGATGATACGTAATCCAGCCACGCTTTCCTCTTTCTTGCTACGGAGGATTCAACCTCCGCATCCCACCAGGCATCTCCTTTCGCTGTTTTACATCTCTAATATGTTAATTAAAATTAAAATGTGTTAATTTGGACTAGGGTCCAAATATATTCTGTCCAAGTTGTATATAAAGGCTAATCTGAGTTTATTTACAGACGCAGCCAAATGTTCAACGCAACCAGCTGCAGCTAATTGGAGTGACAGCAATGTTCATTGCAAGCAAATATGAAGAAATTTACCCTCCGGAAGTCGGGGACTTTGTTTATGTGACAGACAATGCATACAAGAAGGCTGAAGTATTCCAGTGTGAGAGGGACATCATGACTAAGCTTGGGTTCTGTCTTGCCAGGCCGATTCCACTTAGTTTTCTAAGGAGGTAAATATTTTTATGGTTCTCAACTTTACAAGGAAAACCTTACAATCAAATAATACAAGACCATGTGGCTCCCTAAGTACCTAAGTAAGCAGAGTAAAATAGCGAACAGCAAAATAATAATAGATATGTATTATGTACTTCGTCCGCGCGGAATAGTTATTTTTTTATTATTTATTTGTATTAATAAAAATAAATAAAATTTCTAAAATAAAAGTAGCCTAAGGTAGTCCTTATTACATTAGCTATCTGTCAGTGAAAGTCCGTCAAAATCGGTCCAGCCGTTTCAGACATTAGCCGGAACAAACAGACAGACAGACAAAAATTGTAAAATATTCATTTTGGTATATGTACCACGTATAATTCCATATGCATTTAGTAAAAAGCGGTTATTTTAATATTACAAATAGACAACAACTTTCGAATTAACAAGGAATTGTTTGATCCAAAATTGAGTCCTATCTCAAGAGATGGAAAGTCATCTATCAAACACTTTTTATGTCAGCTTTCAAATCTTCGTCCAGTGTGTTATTTTTAAACAGTGACCGACTGAATCAATGACTGAGATATTATGATGTTAAATTAAAGCTTTAAATTATTTTTTCTGTTAAAAATACAAACATATTCCGCCCCCCTTGACATCTCTGCCCTAGTGTTTCAGTCGTCTATAAATTACAGGAACTGCTCACCATCAGGCAAGCCATGAGGCTATATAGGAACTATTTTAATTGTTGACTGATTTTATCTCTATATTATTTTTCCTATTAGTATTATCTATATATATAAAAGGAGAAGCTGACTGACTGACATATCAACGCAGGGCCTAAACTATAAGGGTTAGAAACTTGAAATTTTGCACAGGGGTTCCTTTTATAACGTAGGGGAGCACTAAGAAAGGATTTTTGGAAATTCATCCCCTAAGGCGGTAAAACGGGGGTGCAAAGTTAGTATGAAACTTTGCCGTTTTTGAAGTTATTCGAATGAAATTCAGCATGAAGATTCTTTACTGAAAGGCATGAAACATGAGTAAAATATTTTTTTCAAAATTCATCCCTTAGGGGGTTAAACGGGGGCGCAAAGTTAGTATGAAACTTTGCCGTTTTTGAAGTTATTCGAATGAAATTCAGCATGAAGGTTCTTTATTGAAAGGCATGAAACACGACTAAAAATTTTCTCAAAAATCAT
Source organism: Pyralis farinalis (assembly GCA_947507595.1). Classification (NCBI taxonomy): domain Eukaryota; kingdom Metazoa; phylum Arthropoda; class Insecta; order Lepidoptera; family Pyralidae; genus Pyralis; species Pyralis farinalis. Next base: position 18,703,455 of record OX382259.1, on the reverse strand, counting down.
CCGTTAAGGGCGGTAAAACGGGAATGCAAAGTTAGTATGAAACTTTCAGTTTTTGAAATTATTCGATTGAAATTCAGGATATATAAAAGGAGAAGCTGACTGAATGACTGACTATCAACGCAGGGCCTAAACTATAAGGGTTAGAAACTTAAAATTTTGCACAGGGGTTCCATTTATGACATAGGGGAGCACTAAGAAAGGATTTTTGGAAATTCATCCCCTAAGGGGATAAAACGGGGATGCAAAGTTAGTATGAAACTTTGCCGTTTTTGAAGTTCTTCGAATGAAATTCAGCATGAAAGTTCTTTATTGAAAGGCATGAAACACGAGTAAAATATTTTTTTCAAAATTCATCCCTTAGGGGGTTAAACAGGTGCGCAAAGTTAGTATGAAACTTTCCGTTTTTGAAGTTATTCGATTGAAATTCAATATTAAGGTGTTTCATTGAAAGTCATGAACCAAATGTAAAATATTTTTTTCTAAACTAATAAGTATAAAAGATTTTCGTTTTTACCTACATTATCGGATTCGAACCTGTCGAAACTCTTCTATCTAGCGGGCCGACAAGTGGGCAACCCGTATGCAGAAAATATCTAACAGTTTAAAATTTAAAACCTCCCCGACAGTCCAGAAAGTCAGTTCGTCATTCGCACTTTCATTTCAGTGCTGGACCAATTTTTACCAAACATAGCTAAGAACACTCCAGACTTATACACCTTTCAAACAAAACAAAAAAATCTAAATCGGTTCATCCGTGCGGGAGCTACGATGACACAGAAAGACTCAGAATCAGATAGACACACACACGCCCTCACACACACGTCTAACTTATAACACCCCGTCGTGTTTTCGTCGGGGTTAAAAAATGAGGCATAAAATATATATGTATTAGTTTCGATTACTTCCAATTATTGCTAAGAGATGGCGCCATAAGCCAAATTGAAACGCGCTATGGTTTCTTTTGTAGCTCATTAAGTACAGACCTCAGTGATGGATGACTGATTTGAATGTTCTAATTGGTATTTCGTACTTCGACGTAGCGTAGGTGATGATCACTTTGATTATTATAACAAAAAAAATTTGTTGCAATATTTGGAGTAACAACCCTGATGTTGCAAATGTCCATAGACTAGGCTGACGGCTTACCATCAGGCAGACCGTATGCTGGTTTATAAAAATATTTATGGAAACAAGATCTCCTCTTTCCATAATACTAAATTAAGAGATTGGTAATATTAAGAAATTGCCTACAATAGGACGTGTTATCACAATCTAAGGCGGATATCTATATATATAAAACTGGAGTTCCTGACTAATTCACTGACTCATCAACTCCGAAGCCAAACTCTTGAACCTAGATAGCTGAAATTTTGCAAAGAGGTTACTTTTATAATCCTCACGAGAGTGAAGAGGGGCTTGACAGTTTGTATGGAGTTGAAAAATTATTTCAAGTTAGTGACTTGAAACTTTATACGATACTCTTTATTAAAATCCAAAAAAGTAGTTTCAAAAATTCCACCCCGGGTGTAATGGAGGTCAAAAGTATTTCTTGAACTAAAAGTTGAATTATTAAGAAATTGTTATTTTTTAAAGTGAGTTGCTTTAGACTGTAAATATACTCTCAATCAAGATGTCAAATAAGTAATATCAGCGTTTTTCAAAATTCCACCTTTAGGGGCTGAAAAGAGGGTTGACAGTTTGTATGGAGCAGAAAACTTTTTGAAGTTAGTGACTTGAAACTTTGTATAGATACTCTCTATTAGAATCCAAAAAAAAAACTGGTTTCAATGTTTTCAAAAATTCCACCCTTAGCGAGGTGAGGTGAGATGAAAAGGGGGTTGAAATTGTGTTTGAACGAGATGCTAATCTATATTAATAGAAATGGAGTTCCTGTCTAATTCACTGACTCACCAATAGGTTCCTTTTGTAATGCATATGAGAGATAAGAAAGGATTTTATGAATTTCAACCCAGGCAGATATTTTTTTAAGTGGCTTGAAACTTTTATGTTTTTAAAATAGGTAATGTTGAGAATAAAGAGGCGCTTTGAGTGTATACAGCCAGTATCAAATAGTTAATGAAAACCGAACAGGCCGTGACATATCTTCATTACTACACAAATAAGGATATTTGATACTTTTACTAACTATTTAATGCCGACTGTACTAAAAAATAAGAAGTAAAATAAAAGTACAAGTAAGTAAAACTGCTGAAATTCCAAAATCTACGCGTGCGAAGCCGCGGGCATAAGCTAGTATATTTATAAAACATCTGCATCCTGTCAGTATCTATATGAATTCAGTACAGCTGTGGTATGTAATGAGGAGCAGCAAGACTGGGGTATTATCAGAAGATTGCAGTCACGTAATATTTCTCAGATAGACTCTTGTGTTCCTTTGATTGAATAAGGTCATTAGGAAGATGGTGATCAGTTTGCTAGGGCAGCATTCAAGCTCTTGTATTATAAACATATATAGGGTATGAACGCTGCTTCAAATCAAGAAGTCTATGCTTCTTTGCCATATGATGTAATATAAATTCAAGAAATTCTTTAACTTTTATATTTCAGGTTTGTTAAAGCAGCACATGGAACGTCAAAGAACCACCACTTAGCCAAATATTTTGTGGATCTCTGCCTAGTGGAATACACCATGGCGCACTACAGACCTTCAGAACTAGCTGCAGCGTCTATTTGCCTCTCACTTTATTTGCTGTCCAGCAAAAAACTTGAAGAGGTATGGAGCCCCACATTATCCTTCTACTCTGGATATTCTTTAAAACACATTGATCCCATCTTAAGAAAAATAGCAAAAATTGCGATCCATGTCGAAGATTCTAAATATAAAGCAGTCTACAAGAAATATGCAGATGTGACGGCCGCTAAGGTGGCCAACCTTCCGCAACTAAAAAGCGAAACTATTTATGAATTAGCAAAAATGTCTCCCTCTCATTCATAATTTCATACTATGCTGAATTTTGTAAAAATATTAAACAATTGACTTTTTAACGCTTATCGTGAATGTATTCATTGCTCATAGTGACTATATGGACTAAGTTTTTGTATAAGGTATGTTTTAGGACTTTTAGGGACCTGTTTTGTTTTAAGTAGTTTTTAATTTTTAGATTAAAATTTATGACTTCGAGATTTTTCTGAGACGAAACCCTATGTACGTAAACACTTTACATCTTAGCTTTTCTATGTAGTATTAGTTGTAATGTTATTTATATTTCAAGTTTTATGACGGTGTCCGTTTTACGTACTATTGAAGAGGTTTAAGAAATCTCATTTTTTGTATATAATCATAATAACTATTGTGTAATAGACATTCGTATAAATCCGAATTGCCTGGATAAATACAAAAATATTTACTTGTTTGGCGACAGATATGTAGGATGTATTGTGTGTAGACTGAGTGACTCGTGTTTTTTTGTAGTTGTAGTTATATAATGATTCAGTACTAGTAAATGAGAATCGCATCTTTATACTTACTATAAAGGATTCTTTTACTAATATATATATACTGAGCTGTGACTGCAGGACTGTTTACTAAAATTTATATAACATATTTAAACTTTTTTAAAATAAGGTGTGATACTATAATACAATAAATATTGAACGTTAGGTTTAAAATAAATTTGTACAATAAAAAAAGAAATGGACGAATTTGTTTTTCTTACATATTCTACAAATATGACAACTCTTAAATATATAGGAAAACAGACTGTTTGCGACTCGTTAGTATTGAAGTTGTACTATGTGTAAGGGACTTTACAACGCTTGTTTGTTTTATTAATATTGGGCAAGATAGTCTAAATTGTATAGGTACAAAATATGCTTAAAAAAGTAGAATTTAATAAATTTTACTTTTTATTTGTCTCTATATCAAAACATTGTTCTTTTCAAATGTATTTTTTTTTTAAATTCAATGTAACAGTTTTTCGACTATCAATATTTAAAACCATTTTACTATATTGTAGTTTTGTTACACGGTTTTATTACGATAAAGTTAAAAGGAAATTTATTAAGCAAAGACCTATCTACATCTACTGACTGAAACCCATTTGGTCACTCAGTCCATAGGCCGGCCACACACACACTATTTAATGTTTAATGTTAAACAAGTTTAGACCAGTGACTTTTGTATTTAGTAAATAATATGTATCTCGCCACAAAGTATTATAGACATGTCTGTAATTACTGATATTGCCTCGGAAGTATTTTTCAGGCATATGTTACGAATAGCGATGAAGCACAAATCAAACAACACATCGAAAAAACATACACTTTCGAAATAAAATTTATGACTGTGATACGCAACGAAGCTTAGTGCCACCTATATATGCCGTTACTAGCGTCAATGCTTCATGGAATATAAAAAATGTACCAGCCATGTCCGTCTCAAAAAAGCTAATTACTGACAATGGTATTTTTAAAACACTCGTGCCTTTATCTGTCTAGCCTGATGACAGATCTTTTTCCATTAATTTAATATTCGTTGTGCCTGTGTGAATGCTATTGTAAGTTTACTACAATATACTACAATATTGTGATCTAAAAAGTTTTGCTTTTGACGTAATTTTGATTGTAATGTAATTTTGATAGAAATGTGATTAGAATATTCATGTAATTTGTTGAAAATAAAATCTGTTTATACTATTTATGGTTCCATTTTATTGAATGTCGTATATACAATTTTCGTTTCTATAGATCTGGAATAATACTGCTATTGTGGTATTTGCATGTTTGTGAGACCATGCGCGAATGTTTAATGATAGCAGAAGTCGAAGGCAAGAGATGCCGTCTTGATAGATATTTTATTATTGGCAGAAAAAAAAAATATAAAAATCTGTACTCCGTAGAATTAACATCACATCAATATAAGTAGCTTTCACAAGCATCAAAATGATAGAAGACGTATTGAAGAAGCATTTCATTGATAAGATTTTTATATTAAATGATTGTTGAATGATGAAATTTTGTTTGGTACATATTAACTGTTGATATGATTAATTTTGCGAACTGTTACGATTAAATCTATATAAAATAGACTGACATTATCCTTATATATTATTGTATGTTAGATAATTTAAATATAATAATTATTAACCAATTATATACTCTTAATTTATATGTATACCTACGATTTAATAATGAGATAGAACATATATTAACACTAATGCACCTATTGACTGTGCATTAAGGCAACCCTCACCAAAAGGTTTTAGTGTCTATCTCACCGCTTCGAGCCTACGTTTCAATGCGAGTATAATTATGTACCATGTGTAGCATCCCCTTGGCTGTTCAACTAATTCATGGACCGTTATTTGACAGGCTTGAAATAGTATGACTGGAGTAGCAATCAGGGAGTCAGTATTTAAAACCGCGTTTTAAGCAGATGATCAGGTTCTCCTTTCATATTTGGCGGAAGAACTATATCAAATGGTATTGTAATGAATTAATATATAATAATATTAAGTAATGAATAAATAAATAATAATAAATATTGTCGGACAAATTACACAGCGCCATCTAGCCCCAAAGTAAGCGAAGCTTGTTTTATGGGTACTAGACAACTGATAAACATACGTAAATACATTTTTTATTTGTAAATACATACTTATTATACATAGAAAATACCCAGAATTATTGTAATGAATGAGGCTTTTAAAAGGAAAGTTATGAAAGTGAATGTAATGAAAACGAAAGCGATAATTAGTGGTGTATTTGAAAAACTAGAACAAGTGGAATGAATTTGTTCTTCTAGGGTCTACATTTACGAGAGATGGAAAATGTGACTGAGATATTGACAGAAGAGTCAAAGCAGGAAACCGTATCAATGGTGTACTGTACACTGTTTGACAAGCGATAACATATCGAGCAAAACTAGCCTTGCTATGCGCCTATATTGATGTACAGCAGTGAAACATGAGTACCTATGTCAGAAGAAGCATGAAAGTTGGGCGAAGGCTGTAGAAATGAGAGTTCTGATGAGGAGTTAGAATGATTGATAGAGTAAGAAATAGCACACGATACGAGAATGTGTTACAAAAAATTTTTTTTTGCTCTGATACCCACGGCAGGTTTCTCTGGTATGGATGTCAGTATATATATATATATATATATATGCTTATTAAATTTTTACAAATTTTGTCAAGTGTACGTAAGTAAATTGTCTAATTTTTAGATAAACGTTTCAATTGAGGGATCACTTAATCGATTGAGAATTTTGATTGGCTTCTTTTACAAACTTTAGGTTTAGAGGTTGAATTTACAATCGTTCAAGTAGGTAGTTTTTTAGTTCTATAAAAAAAACTAAGGCTCTCCGTAAACTTAAGGACTTACTCACTTGTAAGTGAACTTGGGATCGGCAATAATTACACAGCTAGTGTATGAAGTGAATTACAATGCAGTTATCTAGGTGACTTCAATACTCTATGTTAGGTCTAATTTTACCTATATTTTTATGGATTAGTATTTGCCCCGTGTTAAAGGTTAGCCAATAGTGTGGCTTTAGTTATTAATGAGGAAATCAGCATATAAATCTCCATTAGTAAGTTACTGTAGCCTATGGACACTTACAATATCAGAGACGTCATTCATGCATTTTCAATGCAAACACGTAAAAACCTCCTCACGACTTTTATTAAAGATCCTCATTTTGTAGTTAGTTTCTTGGAAATACCTCGGTAGGGAATTAATTTCACAACTTAAGAGCTATCGGAAGACAACACAGCCATTCACTGTCGGCGGTGCGCTTGGAAAGGGAAGCTGTTGTCATCATATCGAGTAGTAATTTGTTTTGGTGTCGATATCTCCATCCGAGAAACTTGAAGAATTTAGAGATATTGACACCAAGGCTTCTTTACTTAACACGGTTCATGATGGGTAAGGCCGCGCGAGTTAAGGGTATCTAAGGGTACCTACCTGAGGTAGTTAGGGGCACCCACGCCAAATAGGCGTCGTAAGCACCATTAAATGCTGATGGTCAGTTACTCGTTATAGGAAGTGTGGTATTGCACAATAGTGATTAGTAAACAATAATTTTATTATAAATTAGTACCTAAGTTAGTTTAGATTAATTAAATATTCCTTTGTAATAAATCAAAACCGAAACTGTCGGTCAGCATTGTGGTAAATAAAATTTGTTTTTTGTAACAAACCCTCGGCCACCACTTGGCTAGAGCAGCCGGTAGGATTTCTCGCCTGGAATGAATTATTAGGTGAACTAAAGTTGGAGTTATTATTATACCTTGGCTGTATGGGATTTGGTGTCAGCGTTGGTTACTATGATGACTGCATTACAGGTTATTATGGTAGTTTGATGGCCCTTGCCAATTGAATAAGCAAACTGGCGCGTTATTAATTGGATAATTCAAACGAGGCATTTGAGAGAATGTATTTGGTGCATGTGCACTTGTATTATAAGAATTTGTATACCCTTTAAAAAATGTTCGGTTTGAAATGGTTAAGTTCATGTGATTATAAACATTTTGAAAGTTTTGTCCTTCTAATACCATTTCGAGGGCCTCCTCTAGTCTTGCTACACCTTTAACCCTTCGAAACCCGGGTGGTCGTATACGACCGCGAAATGTATGGGAAAACGTATATAACGGGTTCTGACTGCGCAAACCGTACCAACCTAATTAAATACTGAGGTAAATTGTATAAGAAAACCTTCATTGAAGTACATATTGAGGTAATTATTAATTTTAGTGGTTCTAAGAACAGGGTCTTGAATAGTTTTATAGGTATCTTCGCAATTAAAACACTACGAACATGATGTATTCTATGACAACATTTTGATAACTTATACCCCTGTCTACTCTCATGTCATGACACTAATACGAGAACCAGATAGACTTCTCCTCCTGGATCCGGATGCCAGACATACAACAAGAAATCAAGAAAGAAACCCGGCAAGCCGATTTACTTGATATAGATTTTACCAAGACAGAAAGGTTACTAAATAGTGCAAAATACAATAGTGACAGTGATAAAGAAGAAATAAGTATAACTAAAGACAATAAATGCATGGACACTAAGCATAATTGTAATAATGGTTTTATTAGGAACAACAGCAATTGTAATCAAATTCAAAGTGCTCAACAACGCATTGGTGCTAAAATGAAATCATCCGGCATAGCCAAATGTAAATAAATGGTGTTGCAAATGGGCATGGGGTAACTGCTTGCCATTACTTTAGTGGTATAAAAAAAAACCATGTCCGGCTGATTTCTCTCTTAAGGAGGGAGGAGTTAAGGGTAGCTCCCACGCCAAATAGGTACGCGTCGTAAGCACCATTAAATGCTGATGCAGTTACTCGACATAGGAAGTGCGGTATTGCGCAATAGTGATTAGTAAACAATAATTTTAGTATAAACTAGTTAGTAAGTGTTTAGATTAATTAAATATTCCTTTGTAATAAATCATAACCGAAACTCTGTCAGTTAGTATTGTGGTAATTAAAGTTCGTTTTTTTTATAACAAACTCTCGGCCACTACTTGGCTCACGCAACCTGTAACATTTTGTTTTTCTTTAGCGATTCCTAATTAATTAGGGTTGGCGGGTCCGCAACCTAAGCCTAAGGATTTGAAAAAGATTTGACGAGCTCGGTGGCTCAGTCGTGAATGACGCGACTCTGACACCAACGTTCTTGGGTTCGATTTCCACACAAGGCAAACATTTGTGTGCATGTACATGTCTGTTTGTCTCGGTCTGGATGTTTTAAGAGAGGTAGGGCGCATCAAGGCAGCCCGTCTGGGGAAGTACCTCCACCTCACAGAAAACCGCAGCCAAATGACAACTCCCTAGAGGGTTTTTGTGTTCCTGCGTGTGAATGAGGTCATCAGTAAGCTCCCAAGGAGTTGTGTAAGCAGCAGAGGAGGCATAACGCGAGTGATACTTTTAACATATCGCAAGCGTTAATAGGCTACGGAAACCGCTTTACATCAGTTGCGCCGTATGCTTGTATCCCTCCGGACATAGTATAAAAAAATCCGGGTATGAAAACAATTACTAGGACGAGGAGCTGCGTCAACATCACAAACTAATATACTACTTGACTGCGTATGAAGGTGCCCCGCTTATGTTTTAGTATGTGCGGGGTGCCTTCCACACAACCCTCCAGAGAGTTATTATTTGGCCGCGGTTCTCTACGCGGTTTACTGCCCAAGAAATTATATTTAGAAATGCGCGTGATTTAAGAAAGGTTTTTATTAATTTATTTTTAAGTTAATTTATTTTCCTCTGGGTTGTGGACGTCTTACGGCAAGCGCTCCATATCAAAGTCAGTATATTCACCATATCCTTAGGTCTCGAGAAATTATATTTCGAATGACCTTACCTAAGAAAGATCTGATATTCCTTTCTATCTTTTTCAAATCCTTAGACGTAGGTTGCGGACCCGCCAACCCTAATTAATTAAGAATCGAAACAAATTTCGGCACCTAAATACAACAGCGGTTCGAGTCTGCTGACCAATAGGAGGACATTTTAACCAATAACAGTCGCGAGGTTATTTCGTGAACTAGCTAATAAGAGCTACACGGTTTACTTTACCCCCCCGAATCGTGATGGTGAGTTTTTTTACTACGCGTAATTGTGTCGTTGGGTTTCCATAGGTTATTTCCTTCATGTATTACAAGTATGTTCATGTAAGTCGAGCCGTATACTTATTTGTCATCCTTATGTTTAAAGATATTAGCAATCAGAGGATTAAGATAACAGGAGAGAGGGAGAACATTGACATTGAGCTTGTCGAGCTCGGTGGCGCAGTGTTGAAACGCGCTGTTACGTTACTTTGACACTAACGCCCGTGGGTTCGATTCCGACATAGGACAAACATTCGTGTGCATGAACATGTCTCTTTGTATTGGTCTGGGTGTTTTTAAGAGGGGCAGTGCGCATCAAAGTAGCCCTTCTGGGGAAATACCTCCGCCTCACAGAAAATCACAGGAGTAGTTATTTACTCCCTAGAGGGTTGTTGTGTTTCAGTGTGTGAGAGAGGTCACCAGTATTCTCCTAAAGGTTTGCAGTGTTAGCAGCAGACGTTGCTTCGCGCGAGTGATACTAAATGTACTGCAAGCGTTCATAGGCTAGGTATGCCTATGAATATGGTAAGTAAAACTTCTTCACGCACGCTTGACTTGGGGAGTAAGCTGGTGAATGCGTGACGAGAGCGTTACGAAAAGTGTGATCGGGCGAGGCGAACGGAAGTTGAGAAGGAGATATAAGTTAGTGAAGATAGAAAGAGAGAGAGAGAGTTACGTTATGTTATTACTGTTGGGCAAGAGAGAGGAGCGAGCACACATTTTCCTTCTCTCTTTCTCTCATAGCGAGTTAAGTTTTGTATATCTAAGACACAGTGCAGGCCTATTGTCTGTATCATACTATGGAGCTAAAGAAGTTTTACTTCAGTCGTGTGATCTAAAGCACTCGTTTACAAATTCTGTGTAGGTAGGTAAACTTAAACATACTTATGCTCGCGTTACTTATTTTGAAACAGTTCCAATAGGTACCTATTGTACATGCTTGTACATGATTTTGCAATTAAATTTTTGTTATTATTGATTGTTTTCATATTGCTTATACAATGCAAAATGTTACCTTCCAGATATTAAAAACTTAAATATCTAAGGTAAAAAATTCCTTTAAATTTGAAGTGATGACGTTTCGAAGGTAATTAGTGGAAAAGTTTTTCACGTTTAATAGCACATTGATCCAATATCTTTTGACGGCGAGAAAGAGGCATAGAATTGACAGGTCTCATTAAAGTTGGACAGCTTTTAATGGTGAAGTAAAACATAAAATGGGGATTGCCGCGACACTGCAGCATCTTGAAGTAAATTAGCTGGCGTCCTTGCCACTTTTAAGACTTTTTAGGGATCGAAACTCTGGAGTAAAAAACGGAATCCTCATTTATTAGCTCCTGTTTTACCTACTACCTACTTTTAGTCATACGTTTCATTTCATCATGTTTAATATAATCGAATAGGTACATACAACATATGACTATAGACGAAGATCCCAGGGCCGCCAGACGTCACTTATTTTCTGATGAACAAAATGTGCAAGATTGAGTAGTGTTAGTGTGTACTATGATCATATGACTACCTGCTGCCTTGGCCAGACGGCCATTTTCCAGATATCAGGTAATCAAGGTACATAAAAACACTACTCACCTCACTTAAATTCTGATAGCTGATTTTTACATATATGTTACACAATATCGATAAAAATCAGTAATCAATACTCCCAGACACTTCCGGTCGGCAGTATTACTTTTAAAGCCCTCAAAAAAATTAATTAATCTCACCTATATTCGGATGCTTCATTTTTATATCTGTATGTTAGCCAGATAACTATTTTAAAACGTTTTTCAAAACAGAAAGACCGATCCAAGGGGCCAAACATCCCCTAGACCCAATTGTTATGCCACTGTAAGTATGAGCGTGGACATTATCCGTGCGCATGACTGTGAGTGGGACATACATGAGTGTTTTCTTGCGCTCTCTCAAAAGAGAGAGCGCAAGAAAATCCATAGTAGTAAGAGTAAACAGTAAGAGAAAAATCTCTTACTGTTTACTCTTACTACTATGGATGTCGGAAATGCAATAAAGTATGGATTTATTTTTTGAAAATATCGATATTGATATTATTATTAAAAACTATCGATATATCGGTATGATTAGACAGAGAATATCGGCACTCTTAAAAATTAATTTATTTGCCTAATCTACTTCAATCATCTTACATTACTAGATAAATACTAATCTTTAATAAATCAAGAATAATGGTTAATAAAAAATATTAATTATTTATTAACCAAACCAATATTTATCTGATACAGACATAAGAAAATCTCTTTAATTTATGTACTCGGCTGTAAGCAGACTTCTGTTATTGGGTACTGCGAGATTTACAGCAGATGCCACTCTCTCTGAGGAAACCGAGGACGCAGGCGATATCAAATACTTTAGAGCTATGTCTGAAAGGACTGGGGTAAAATGACGACTGGTTGAAAGTAAACTGGAGTTTGCTGAAGCTGCAGCAATGTCTATCATAATTTTTTCATGTCCGGACCACAACGACGGCGAAGAATCGTTGTGGTCCGGATTCTTAGTTTGGAATTGTGTTAGTGGTAGTGCGTCTGAGTTCAGGCGAAAGTTGTTGTCCTCTCCGACTTTGTTCTAAACGTATTTCTTTTGACAATGCGGTTATTGCAGTGGAAACAGCTAATGCAAAATTAAAATGAATACGCGTTTTGATTATTTACCTGATTTTTGCGGCTTCGATTAGACATGCTACATACACGCATAATGCGCACAGATAATATCCTCGCCAATACCCACAGCGGCATTACAATTGAGTCTAGGGTATGTTTGGCCACTTGGATAGGTCTGTCTGTTTGTAAAACGTTTTAAAATAGTTGTCTGGCTAACTATAACTATATATATATATATATATATATATATATATATATATAATACTATAATCTATAAAAATGAAGAATCAAAATATAGGTGAGATGAATTCATTTTTTTGAGAGCTTTAAAGCATCTGTAAGCTAATACTGCCGACTGGAAGTGTCTGGGAGTATTGATTACTGATTTTTAACGATATTGTGTAACATATATGTAAAAATAAGCTATCAGAATTTAAGTGAGTTGAGTAGGGTTTTTATGTACCTTGATTACCTGATACATGGAAGATGGTCGTCTGGCCAAGATAGTAGGAATCATGCGATCATAGTACACACTAACACTACTCAATCTTGCACATTTTGTCCATCAGAAAGTAAGTGACGTCTGGCGGCCCCGGGATCTTGGACTAGTAGGTTTTTTAGAATTCATTGGTTAACACAATATTTCTTTTATTTACAATGATATTTGGTGCTTTTATTCTATTGTGTTCAAGTATAATTGTATTCATTAAACTTTCTTAGTAACACATCTGTGTACTTTATGTTTGTTTATATTCGCTTCTTTATTTTTTGCTTACAAAATAAATTTATTATCAGTCAGTCATAACCGTTTAATCTTATATATATATATAATCTTTATATACATATATGTAGGTATATATAAATAATAGTCAGTATATTTAGTCTCAAACGATTTCAGTCAAATTTTGTATTTTAAAATTTATCTAAATAGATAAGATAAACATTTTTAAGTTTATCTATATAGGTGTACCACCTGAAAAAAAAACGCAATTCTGCACAAACAACATTAAAAACTGCAGATCATGCTAAACACTAATAAGTGCCAGATATTTAACATTGTTATTATTACCCATTTGGTGCTACCGTATACAATTACAAAGGTCCCCAGTTCAAAGCCCCTCAACAGTAGGTATTGTCTTTTAGCACATTTTTTACTATTATTTTAAACGAGCAATTTTTTTATACATAAATATGTTTCGTGTATCTTGAAAGCGACTCTATTTTGAACAAATATTAAATGTAGATAAGGTAGACTTTTTGAGCCTATGTATATTGGTGTTTTCCTGAGAAAAACGCGATTTCATATGACAAAAAAACCCAAAACCGCCGAGCGAAGCCCGGGTACATTGAACAATATGTAATTATGAACTAGCTGCTACTCTAATACTAACAGACACTGCAAGTATTATCATAGTTAATAAAAAAGTAGACATACACATACTCGTATGTTAGTATATTCCATACTAACTAGGCATGTATGATGTAAACATTAAAGAGAGAAAAAACACGCATAAGGCATAAGTACATAATTACGTACAATGACTTACAGACTATATGTGAGTAAATCTCCAATACTGTGTTTACAGGAATAGATAATTACCACAAAAAGCAAATAAATGTATGTATATATATCTTCACGTTTCACATTCCAGGTCCCTTGCGGGGTACGCAGAAACGAGCGCCATAAGACCTTATACACCTCACTCGCTTGTTTAACATTCATAACTCTATAGCAAATACATGTATGTGCCGCAGTAGTACAAAAAGACTACAGCTCAGTGTGGCGCGCCACGGAAAGAGGCAGTACACTGACTTCAGTTATAAGAAGAGTCTACAATCAAGCGAGACGATATTCGTTCAAGAAAACATTAAAATACCCTTCAAGTATCATACTTACTACTATTGTATCTAAAAGAAGAAAGTAACGGGATATTAACACAATATCAATAATTCCTATCGTCTTATCGAAACTCTAGGTATCAGACAGACAAACTGCTGTAGAATACATATGTCATATTAATATACGCTATGTGTCTTTGATATTTAAGAATATGACTTTCAATTTAGATTTAAATGGATTCTTTGACTAAAAGTTTCAATGGAGGAGGAATATTGTTCTAGCACTTTGTCGCATGGTACTAGGAATGCCGCAGCTCTGTGGAAATCACACCAGAGAATATTGCACCGACCGTATGCCACAATTTCCTCGTGATCTATGAAACTGTAATTTAGAGTGTACATATTCTGGAATCTTGAATTTAACAAGGTCAAATTTTAGTAAAGTAGCTAGATGCAGTTCTCTATGAGATCGCATGTTTAGCGTACCGGCCCTATTAAAAAAAGTGATATGACCGCGCGGACGAACACTGAAGCAGAGTCGACTACAAACTTTTTGGATGCGTTGTACGAGTATAAGTCATTGTGTTTTGTTTAGTAGTCGATGCCCATAGACTACATCACCATAATTACGTATGGATAGAACCAGTGACTCATGTATCTACACGTACTTTCAAGCTAAGTAAATCGCGTACTTATATAAGCACTTTTAATACATAAAACAGTTCCTGGTAAGATTTTATACATTTGTTCAAACCATAAATTACTATTAAAAGTGTAGCCGAGGTTTAGTTTCGTCAATTCGTTCAATTTGTTTGAATAATGTTTTCACGACTTTTCTGGCAAAAACGGGTTAAGGCGACACCTCGATCGTGAAGCTTTAAAATGGCTCCGCCCAATCACCCCGCGCCCCTCAATTGACACTCGACGCTCGATTTGTAAAATTTGAAATTAGCGCCTAATAGGTAACCTGGGGTCAACGTATAGTCAATGCAAACGAACAGAAAAGCTACAGAGTCGCGTCACACTTAAATAAAATTTATAATATCAATATTTAATAAAAATTATTGATTTAATTATTATTTAGCTTTATACATACTGAACCAAACATATTTATTTAAGCTAGACGGAAAACAATAGTAATAATAGTAATAAAAAACTACAGAAACGTATTCACATTTAAAAGTTTATTGAAAGAGAAATCAATGACATCGTTTTATGTTTATATCTCTATAAGTTAACATGTCTTGGTATCTATGTTGTTCTTACTTAGGTCTCGTCCAGTGGCGCCCTCATTGAATAAAAAAACATATTATAGCATAGAAGATAAACATTATGAAATCTTATGTTGCATTTATTACGAAGACAGTAAAGTATTTTTACGTCATTAAACCAACACTCAAAATATTCCACTATCGTTGTTATAAGCAAAAGTGCTAAAAGAGGCCGTTTTTTGGCAATTATGCCTATAACAACGAAAGCAAAACATTTCAATTGTTGGTTTAATGACGTAAAAGTACGTTATTGTATTTGTAACACACGCAACACATGACTTTATAATGTTTATCTTCCACGCTAAGATACGATATTTTATTCCTTGAGGCGCCACTGGACGGCATGTATCCCCCTTAAGAAGAATGAAACACTAGCTACATAATACAACATTGTTTATCGAGAGGCTAAAGCGGGCCATTTGTTGATTCGGACACATATGTTTAGTTAGCAGATACACCATCTAAACTGCAAACACTGGTCACAGCGATGAAAGACGACTGTATGGAGAAAGGCTTACTACTGAATGCGAAGAAAACAAAGATAATGGTATTTGAAAGAGAAGAATCCAGAACTAATGTAAGGATTACGATTGATGATGAAGTGTTGGAACAAGTGGATGAGTTTGTATATCTTGGATGCGCTTTCAGCAGGGATGGAAGGTACACCGCAGATGTGGAAAGACGAGTGAGTGCTGGGAATAGTGTGAATGGAGCGTTGGGAAAACTTCTTGGCAGTAAAATCCTGAGCCAGAAGGCACAACTCGCTATACACAATGCAGTGTTGGTCCCAACGCTAACTTATGGAAGCGAGAGTTGGGTATGGCAGAAAGAGCATGAAAGTAGAATAAACGCGGTTGAAATGCGAGCGCTGCGCAAAATTTGTGGCGTAAGGCTTGTAGACCGTATTCGTAATGATGATGTTAGAAATAGAGTTGGTCTGAAAGAGAGCGTCGGTGTTAAAATAAGAAGAGGCATGCTCCGATGGTTCGGGCATGTAGAAAGAATGCAAGATGAAAGAATGACGAAGCAGATATACAATGCAAAAGTGGAAGGATGTAGGAGCCGGGGAAGGCCAAGACTTACCTACCATGACCAAATTGGTCATGTTCTATCAGAAGGTGATGTCAGGAGCCCTAGAAACCGGCGTGCGTGCATGAGAAGAGCAATGAATGTTAAAGAAGCGAGTGAGATATGTAAGGATCGAGTCACGTGGCGCTCGGCTCTCTCTGCCTACCCCGCAAGGGATTTGGCTTGAAGTTATAGATGTTCGAGTGTCATAAGGGCTGATAGCGCCGAGTAAACACAGGCTTTTTTTATTTCGAATAAATAAGAGAAATAAAATTATCAGATTGAATTAGATTGAAATTGAAATAGAAAATTGGAATTTTTTTGCAACTCCCTCCTGGTGAAGATTCACAAGTTATTTTACACAGTTAGGTATAGCTCTGGTAGGGATCCTAGCTTTTTCCCTAAATATAATACACTCTCAAATGACTAGGTATGCGCTTTCACTAACAGTCAATTTAACTTCGCGAATTTTATAAAAAAGTACAGGAAGAACTTGACGGTTAGACGGTAATTTTGCGCCTATTATTTGATAATTTACGTCTCCAACTAAGAAAATACTTGATTTATTGCTTCTCAATTCCACTGCCATCTTATAAAAGTTAAAACATTACGTATTAATCACGAGAATAACTGACATTCAAAATTAATAGACGGTTAGGTAATTATGACGAAGTTAACGATGCTCTCTCTAAAGTTATTCATTGGTTTAGTGTTAATAATCTGCTTTTAAATGATAAAAAGACTAAAGTAATTAAGTTTTCAACACCTAATGTAAGGCAGGTGGCTACCAATGTACATGTTAAAGGAACTAATTTAGCCTCTGTGGAGACAACTGTGTTCTTGGGTATAACAATTGACTCCAGACTACAAAGGGGCCCACAAATTGAAAAATTATCAGGAAAACTAAGTTCTGCAGCTTATGCAGTGAAAACTATTAGACGGCTCACTGATATTGATACGGCTAGAATAGTTTATTTCAGCTACTTTCATAGTATTATGTCATATGGAATTCTTCTTTGGGGTAACTCCGCGGATATTAACACCATCTTTTTATTGCAAAAGAGAGCCATAAGAGCTATCTACAAACTTGGTCCCCGTGAGAGCCTTAGAGAAAAATTCAAAGAAATAAATATTTTAACAGTCGCATCGCAATATATCTATGAAAATCTTTTGTATGTCCATAAAAACATAGACTCATTTTGTAAAAAGAGTGATATTCATAGCATAAATACTAGATATAAGCATAATCTTGTGTTATATGCAAGCCGTCTCCACAAAACAAGTAATTATTTTATGGGGCAATGTATACGGTTCTATAACAAACTTCCCAGCAATATAAGAGATTTGTCAATAAACAAATTTAAAACTACTCTTAAAGCCAAATTGTGTAGCAGGGCATATTATAAAGTATCTGACTATATTAATGATAAAAATGCCTGGGAGTGAGTCGATCCAATTATAATGTAATTAACAAAATATGTAAATTTGTTTGGATACCAAAAGAGGGATGCCTGAGTTTTTTGGCAGTATTTTTATCAGTGCTCACCTAGTCATAAACTGCACGGTAGGGAAAAAAAATGTGACGATTCCAAACAAATGTAGCCATTTTTACGGAATAAAAAGATTTTGACTTTGAATTTGAACAAATGAATACCGCGAGTACGTGCGGCACTGCCGCGCAACTTGTATGAACATGTTTCGATGTAATTCGGCACGGATTATCGTAATCCAAATAAGTTAAAAATTAATTTCCGAGTGTTTTAAAAGCAAATGAACAAAACTAAGACATATGCGTTAGAAAATAAAAACTTTGAAAAATAAGGGACACCCTAATATACATATATACAAATAGATTTTATAATCTATTCATATTTAAAAAAAACATGTGACAAATGATTTTCTTGCTGTTTCATAACTTTAACTTCAGTATAATGACATTTATTGTATTTTACTTATGTATACTCTGTGTTTTGTATTGTTGTACGTTTGCTTGTTATTAATTAAACTCTCAAGAAGAAAGAACCAGGACCATCTCTGATGTTGCAAAATAAATCTAATCCGTACAATAGTTCAATACTAACCACAATGTATAGAATAGATGATTTTTTTGTGTTTTCAGTGTTGGTTCATAGTTTTAGTTGGTTCATTATTTGTTTTCACGAGTACCATGGGTATAAGTATACTATCTATCTATATCTTCACGCTAAATCCCTCGTGAGCGCCACATGACTCGGTACTTACACACCTCGCTCGCTTCTTTAACATGAAACATACCGAGTTTTTTTAAAAACTATCAAAATATACTATTTTACTAGTAATTATTTTAATACAAAAAAAAAAAAAAAAACCTGCACTGGTTTTCTATCTTCTGATTGGATAAATTTCCAACGTAAACTAACCTTCACCTACGTACAATGTCTAAGTCGGAGTTCGGTGAGCTTATAATGGTTACTATGAGTTTGTCGTCCCGTATGACACTTACGTTAAAGTAGCATATAAATCGAGTAGTGATTCTTCTAGTGGAATATGTTTATTTAGTAAGTTTCTCCTAAAAAACAAAACAGCAAAAATATTCTATTTTATAAGTTTTTATTTTAATACAAAGAAATAAAGAGTCTCCACTGGTTGCTATGTGCTGAGAACGCGAACCTTATTGGTATAAATTTCCAACGTAACCTGACCTCCACCGACGTACAACTTCTAAGTCGGAGTTCGGTCAGATTATAATGGACATAATAGGAGTTTGACGTCCTATATAGGTACGCGGTCAGCCTGTGGATAATGTATACCAATTATCAAATGTTACTGTTTATTCCTGCAAAAAATAACTCTTATTTAATTAATGCAGTTTTATATAGAGTTATTAAGTAAGCAAAATTAAAAAAAAGTTTGAAGAGGAATTAAATAGCTTGGGCCAACCATACCTAGGAACTGTTCTAAAAACTAGAAATATGTCTACACAATGTTATTATAATATGTTTAATGAATATAATAATTAAAAAAAATAAATACCTTGTCTTGTTCGCCTCCCCCATTCTACGAACATTTTCTTTGTATTTTTATTCTATATATTTTCTTTTTAGTGTTCCCCATTATTACAACAGTATAATAAATATATATAAACCTATAATATTATTTACTACTTATATCTAATAATAATACACTTACGCTAAATACTATAATATTGAATATTTACAACTATTAATTATAAAAACTTCGGTGTCGCGATGTAAATGGAGCGAGCTCGAGCAGACAGTCGACATAGGTCTCACCTCGAAGCGGGCTGCAGCCGGACTGGCTGGATGTAGTTAGTCAACGCGTTTATAATCCTCATTACCGCACAATAAGGTCGAAAACACGTAGCACCCAAGACGAATGTGATCGCTTAGAAATTGTCAGAAACTTAAAATATTTTTAAAAAATTTCATGTTTCACTTATCAAAATATGCAGCAAGCATATTATAAACATAGATATTACTAATAGATTTAAGTAATTTTGAAGCGTATAAATAGAACAACTTCGTTGTAATTTCAAAAATAATGAATTTCAGGAGGTGTTTTCGAAAGTAATTATTATCGAATCAATTTTACACAATCGCGTATTTGAGCAAGCAAATTCAAGATAAAGAAATGAAGTTATTTATATTAAAATCTTAGATCCGTCAGTTTAGTCATTAGCCTATACTATTCGATGAAAGTTGGTCTAATTTTTCGATGTGTCGCCTTAAAAATGTCCTTTGCTGCAACAGAAACATCTGGTGGTGTGTTACCAACACATGAATCACTCATTTTTTAGGACGAAGTTATTAATGCTTACATCAGCATACCAATATCGAAAATCAATAATGGGAAACTACGAGTATTCAAATGCCTATAATTTATTTTCTATCTTTTGTTCTTTTTTCAAAATTACGGTGCTGTGACGGAAATTGCATGTGCATAAAAATGTTCTTTTTCAATTTTATATTTAAATACTGCGAATTGAGTAGTAATCAGAATGAGAAATTGTTTGTTTGATAAATACACCCGCAGCCCTGAGGGCATCAAAACTATTTAAAAAAAAACCAGTTCCTGAGTAACTTAATATGTCAACAGTCACTCGTTCGGGTCACAATATGGTTAGTATGACACTATTTGATTTAATGTAGATAACAAGTTAATTCTTTTAGAACCTTTTGTGGAGTATTTATAGCATGGTTGTAGATTAAATATACTTATACATATACACACATAATTAGTGATAAATACATCATCCGTTGGTTATCTATGGATATGGTTCCTTTATTGGGGACCCGCGATTATATTTGTAATTATAATAACTTAAACATAGTATTGTCTTAGGTTTTCGCGATTATTATACATTGAATTAAACAATTTTTGACGGAAATATCGCGTATTTTAGTTATTTTGTTGAACCTGACGTTTCGAACGTTTTACAGCGTCCGTGGTCGCAGGATATACTCGATGTCGCAGGAAGACTAAGGTGCCATTTGTCTTACATTGGTTATTTTTTTTTGGTTATTTTTATCCCCGAGGGGAAAGGAAAGGGGATCTAGCCCATACAGGCAAGTCTTCAGTTTAGAACCATTTGAAAATCTTAATTCTATGTTCCAGCTTAAGGAACTGTGCTGAAAAATACTTGGGAAGGGTCCACCTAGACCAAATCAACCCAGTTTAAATACCACCCGTAAAACGATAGTGATTTTTACAAGGTTTTCTTGATGAACTTATTCACGTCTTCCAAAAAGTGCATAAACGTGTAATATTTGATTTTTTTCATTACTGCATAATTTCCCTAGCACTTATGAGACAAACTACTATCGAAATTGTCACATAAAACTAATTTTATACTGAATTATAAAAATTTCAAGTATAACAACAATGTCACTCGTCAAAAGCGCGGGAAGAAGTCCTTACATTGGTTATTCAATTATTACATCTACCGACATGGATTAATTAATTATATATGTTCCGATTCACACAAAAATCGCTCACGGTGTCCGAACGTTTTTCAGTACATCTCTGGGTTTGTGACTTGATTATTTTTAGGACTGGATCCCAAGCAGGTGGTACTTGCCAACCATCTTCTCTATTAAAATTGAGTTAAGAGAGAATAAGAAAACACCCCAATTTCAATAGAGTCCGTGGGTTCCATTTCCACACAGGACAAACGTTGGTGTGCATGAACATGTCTATTTATCTTGGTTGGGTGTTTTAAGAGAGGTAGGGCACATCTGTAAAAGTACCTACATCTCACAGAAAACCGTAGCCAAATAAGAACTCACTAGGGGGTTGCTGTGTTCCTACGAGTGAGTGACGTTACCAGTAAACTTCTAAGAAATTGGAACTGTAACCTATGAATGTGCAATACATTAAGTATCTGTCGCGCGATGCTGCTATGTGTTAGCAGTAGAGGTGGCATCGCGCGAGTGATGGTGATCAAACTACATAGGTTTACTATTTAGCCATCAGTATATGAAAACAGAAAGTAATTTAAAATATTTTTCATGTAATTTTTTTTTATACGTCGGGAAGCTTACAAGCAAACGGTTCACCTGATGTAAAATGGTTACCGTAACCTATGAATGTGCAATACGTTCAGTGTCACTCACGTGATGCTATGTGTTAGCAGCAGTGGTGACATCGCGCGAGTTTATTATATGAATAGACAAAGTTTATTATACGAATTATTTTTATATATTTTGATTTATAACCCTTGTCTTGTGATTATGGTGGCTGAAATGACGGAAAGTAATAATTATCTGGTGTTTTACTGAGGTATTTTTCTATAATGTCTTCATTTAAGGACTTAACTTGATCTCACTTGATTAAAAAAAACAATGATGATTGCGCACTTTTTTGTCTTTACAAATTAAAATGTTTGCTGGCCGATATCTTTACGTCCGTATCTTAGGTTAACTTCAATTTGGTCGCCAAATTATACTGCTTTCATATTGTTTCTAGTATAAAATAGTAGATCCATGCATGTACTATGGATAAACCATCAAACAAAAGTGGTCAAAGCGGTGTCATTTCAGTGGATTTCCGTGCAGTAGAGCCAGTAACTCGACCACGACGGCCGGCCGCGTTTCCATGGTTTTTCTCTCGACCGCAAATTCGAAGAATTTATTAACGCTTGGCGGCTGGCCGAAAGTTTTTGTTCCCTTTTTTCAGTGACCGGACTCCCTGCAGTGGAAAAACAAAGAAATCTGGTTGCTTTTCTGAAATAGTTTCCTTTTACAGATTTCTCTGATGATTTGTGTGTTTTACGGTAGCTTATGTTACCGCTATTTGTATGTAAGCATTGTACTTCCGCTTCCAGGTTTAATTATGTATGTTACACTGCTGGCTATTTTGTTATCACTACAGAGATACCATAATAACAAACAAGGTACAGCTCAGATACGCTACTAAATCAGGATCAATTTGATTTGCTGTAATGAGACAATATTACAGGCACCCATGATTTTATCGGCGACTTCACTTCTTCCTAGCGTTATCTCATTTTCTAGTCCATTAGACTGGCGGGATCCGCTACCTAAGTCTAAGGATTTGGCGAAGATACTATATTTACATAGAGCGACTGTCGTCAGACTTCTAAAACTCAGAGGGAAATCAGACATTTAATATGTTCGGTCACACATCTTTCTAAATATAATTTCTGGGACGTGCTGGTTTCTTCACGATATTTTCTTTCATCGCCGAGTAAGTGATAATTACAAATGTGTACATAAATCCGAAAACACGAATTTAGTGGTACATGCCACCAGGATTCGAACTGGGGACCTGTTGTTCAATAGGCCGGTTCTTAACTACTGGGCTATCACTGCTCATGATGTTATTGGCGACTAACTACAGCTAACAGTGATTTGTGATAGTTGATCATGTAATATTAATAGATTTGTACGAAGTATTCTTCTACTGTCTGAATAAAAAAAAAACAATTTCGTTAAACAATAAGTTCTCTCTACCTTCCCCGCAGGAACAGGTTTCTTGCGGGGTAGGCAGGAACTGAAGATATAGTTAGATTAAATTAATCTGACTAATGCTTTTAATCATATTTCATTAATTTAAACTGATTGAAAAATAGTTTCAGGAGCAATTTCCTGAAGTCAAATGTTCTGGAAAATGAATTTAGACTACTTCGTGCGTATCCGTCGACTATCATTAATAGATGCTTGCCATCACTACTATAGCTGCTCTGGTCATCTCTGTCTCGGCTGCTATGGTATTATCTGTGATTATCAGCCATCTGTAATAGGAACTGCTTTTACCCCCAGCCACCGCTACTGCACAGGTTGCTCTGGTTCTGCTAGTTCAATTGAACTAACTGGCATGAAGTAGTTTAGATTAAATTGCCGAATGAAAAAGTCAACAATTATACACAACGGTATAAAATGGACAGAACCTGTACCATGTATAATACAATAAACTCTGCAGTCACCTAACCGAGGGCGGTTGTTAGCGCGTCTATAGTATGTCCACAGTAAATATGAACACCGGTATATCAACTAGCGCACTTAGGTCTGTGATATTATTATCAACTCTCTTGTTATGCCGTTAGAATCATTTCAAGATTGTGAACACTGAGCAGCGCATTGTATAGAACGTAAGAGTGACTATTCGTATTAAAACATCAATTGCTATTGATTTGATTTCTAACTACGCTTACCTAATAGCGGCATGAACCGTGCGAGCGCGCCGCTTTCGAGCGTTTCTTTGAAGTTATCCTACTGTTTCTATCTCTCTACTGTGGTCTATCCATGTCGTTGCATTTTTGCAACATGCGCGGTGCAATGTATGCACATATTCGCTGTAAATGCCCCGAAAGCCTGTCTCGTAAATATTTCGCACACGCAATTTACAGCTTTGGGAATCCTCTTAACGGAATACTGGGGCAGTTAGTGAGCCCGAGGATATTTATAATTTTAATGGCGCCCACACTAAACTACCATTGTTCTCTAGATTACTCTTGAATTATTGTAGCTCTTGGGCTTTCTTTAGTTATGTACGAGCTAGCAATAACGTGAGCTGTTATGAAAGTCCGACTTTGCCTGAAAATCAGCCGTTCACAAAATTTTTATCTTTACCTATTTGGGGTAAAATTAATTTATTGTCACCCTGGAACTTCATTTTTTAAGTCTTACGTACTTTTATGCGTTATATTGTTTCCTAATCCATTAGGGCTGGCGGGCTCCACTACCTAAGCCGAATTAGCGTTCTAATTAGGGTTAAGATTTGGCGAAGATACTGATTTTTACATGGAGCGGTTGCCGTCAGGTCTCCACACCCAGAGGGAAAACCAGATCTTTCTTAGGTTAAGTCACACGTCTTTCGAAGTCTAATTCCTTAGGTGTGAGGGTTTCGTCGTGATATTTTCCTTCGCCGCCATACGCCGACAATAAAAAATATATACATAAATCCGAAAACACGAATTTTGTGGTACATGCCAGAATTCGAACTGGGGACCAGTTTGGTTATGACCGGTTCTTTATCCATCGGACTATCACTGCTCAATTTTTACGTACTATGTGACTCTTTTTAAAACATATCATATTTATTTAACTGCAGTTTTAATAAATGTGCACCATTTATAATTTTTTTTGATAGATATTTCTGATTGAATATATAGAGGGTGTAAAATTCTGTACATTTGTGAATACAACTTTAAAAATAGCGAACATATATTGAACTAAACTCTTTTATACTAAAAAAAATACCTTTATTTCTAGACGCCACTAAAATTTGTTGCGTATTCTTTTTGAAAAATTATACTGAAATGTGTGTAGGTCAGCTTACGTCACCACGTCAAATGCCACGTCTGTACGTCTAATACTATCTTATGTAAATGAGTGGAGCGGCTGACAGACAACAGAGAGACTTAGGAAAAGAGATCCGTGCCCCATGTATATACGAATTGAAACTGCAGTAGCACTCGTACAAGTAGATACCACAAAAGAATGACATCTTAGCGCAAGCCCGATTTACACTTTGCCGGTTTATCTTTTAACTTTAGCTTCGCGCTATATTCATATCGATTTTCACTGTTGTATTGCCGTAACACTCAAAATACATTATACTTTTATATAACGTTGGGAGGTATACAAGCGTACGACACGTTCGCAATACATGAAGTATAGCTCGCGTGTTGCCATCCCTGCTGCTAATACAGTAACACCTAAGGAGTTTTATTGGACATACTGTATATGAGGATCCTTCGTATTTATTATTTTTATATCTTGTAAAATTTGGTACATTAACATACTTTTGTGGATTTTTTGATGGATTGGAATGGAAGTAACGCGCTACTCTTAGAATGGATCCAAAGGTACCTTCATTATCAAATGTTCAGAAGATTCGTTGGATATGGATACCAAAAATATACATCTTACTATTTATCACAAAAGAGACTTAATAGTAAATGCATAAAAAAAGTATGCGAAAATCTGCTGTATTCGTATGAAACATGTGCCAAAATTTAGATATTTTTCAGGAACTTAACAGGATTACCTCCATTGCTGATGCTCGTACCTACTTAGAATACTAGCTAAAATCGTATAATGGGATGTAAGTGGCTCGACATTATTACTAGAGCCAAAGTCAACCTCACCTATAGGTAGTGTATCCGTCATTTAACAATCAAGAACATTGCAAAAGAGGAATAAGGCTAAACTATATTTAAAACATGTTATCGTTGTGTTCTACTGGGGAAATGTTCATACGAAGTTCATACGAAGATCCGATTCCCACAAAAAAGGGCGCGAGTGGCAGCACGCGAGTGGTTCTCCGTATACTGTCAAGTCATTGGCCACAGAAAAAGCTTCATATCGGATGGGCCGTATGCTAGCTTTAACAGCTATGAATATTAAAGAAGCGAGCTACGTATATAAGGACTGAGTCATCTCATCTCACTCACGAGAGCTATGTCTTCATACCCCGTAATTAACTTGGCGTAAAGATATAAATAGATACTACGGAATTAAATACACCGTCGAAGTTTACCTCATTTTAAACAGATTCCGAAGAGAAAAGCGAACCGTCAATAAGTTCTACTTCATTACCTACAGCAGCTAGAATTTCACAGTTGAAAAATGGGAAGTTCACTTCTCGGGCATCAGCTTAAATATCGGGTTGTGTATGCAACAAAATGTTTCATATTATTGTCGTGTTATACTTTTCTACTTAATGTCTAGAGTCGCAAGTGTCTCCCAAGTACGACGTTCCGTTGTTTCCTCAACTTTTAACGAGTTTGTCGGACACCACTGAAAGCGCGACCCCGAGAGCGAAGCGAGAAATCCTGCCTGCACATATGTTACACTATGTTACAAACACTTTACGACCGTCTTGGAAATTTCAGAGCAACTTAATCCGTATCTGAAATTATGACACCTATATTAACCTGGCGATGACGGCGGTGGAGTTTGTGAAATCGGATTATAGTTTCCCAACGGTGTTAGATATTAGGTGTCTTTGCTTACTTTTCAGAAGACAAACAGTGTGTTTGAGTACATTATATAGAAAACTAATTTTCTAGTATTACATTCGCTTCGAGTCCGTCGCGCACACGGAGAGTTTCGAAAGTTTCTTGGTCCGCTATGGGGTTAACTTTGTTTGTGACGGGTTTTTGATTACCTCTAAAAAACTACTAGTTAGAAATAGCATTATATTTTCCTTCATCATTTCCTAAACGGATCATATTAACGAAAAGGTTAAAAATAGTAATGCAAAGCTGATCTACACATGCTCAAAACCTGCTCCAGGTCTGTTTCAAATCAGGTCAAACCCCAAAGTCAACAGCGAGAAGGACTCTCGCTTTACTTTATCTTTTTAGATAAAGTATATAAGTAAGAAGTAAAGTATGCGATAAAGTATATACCTAAGTAAGATATGCAGTATAAAAATCATTAAAAAATCTAACGTACATGTTTATTTAATGATTTTTAAATTGTATACTTCTTAAAAACTTCTATTTTTGTAGTAATATTTATCAACTCGAATTATATCAAACTTTATGTTCTGCTAAGTTAAGAGGTAAGGAGAGAGGGCAGGTAGAGTCGAACGATTCCTTTGTACGTAATCGAAACTTCTTAACAGGTTTTCATATGAAGTTCTTACCCTAATTATATTATAATATTAAATAAACACTATGCTGTGTGCGGTCGCCACCGACTTTAGAGCCCAGGCCAACCTCATCCTGTTGAAATTTGACAACTAGCAAACCAGGTTCTGAAATTCTGGTGTTTGTATAGCGAATGGTGTTGCTTGATCAAGAGCAGCCCAATGGGGTAAGTAAAATGGTTTCTAATATTTTTCACCTAACAGAAATAATGCTTCGGAGGCTTGTCGTTCAAGTAAGTAAAGCCATCTTTTGTTAGAAGTTGCTGCAGAAGCGTTAGTACTCGTAGTAATACTAGCGATGCTGCTTGTGTTGACACCACTGAAAGGTTATGGAAACTGCTTTAATCAGGCAGGCCAAACGTTTCTTTGCACGATGTTATATGAATATAATATAACATAAGAACAATTACTACACCAACCCTAACTCATCCTACTACTGAAGGGATACGGGTCTCCCTTCAACCAAAGATGTTTAGAACATACTCCACCGCGCTGCTTAATTGTGGATTGCTGGAGGCATGCCTCTACACTCACAGGTCCCCCGTCATGGAGATGCATGTGTGGTTCAGGGAATTAGTTCCATATTTGTTCTAGCGAATCCTGAACAAAACTAAATTTGTTCCGCGAAATAAAGAAATAAATACTTTTAAAATAAACCTCCAGCCAGCGGGATACTTTTTTAATATAAGGTTGGTGAACTCCAGATTGGTCTCAAACTTTAATACCGTTTTAGTTCTATTATCATTTTTTTTCTATCGCGCTTTGTTACAGAAATATTTGAGTAGAAAGAAACCTACAGCGAGCGGACTTTTGTTTCAACGATGCCATATGACAAGAAGCATAATTACAAAAAAAAAAATGTATTTATATTGCATTTGGTGACTGACTGACTGTGAGTATATACATATAAAAATGAAAGTCTAATGGAACGTAAATTTTATATAAAGGTCGTTAAAAATCACTAGCCGTTTTAAACAAAATTTTAACAAAAATAGATATAAATCAACAAAATAAATGTAAATTTATACAACTGTTTTATCCGTTTTATACAACATTTTAATAAAAAGCAACACGTATTAAGACTATTAAATAACCCTAGTATATGAAATACCTAGGTAATGTAGTTTTTTATTTATTAACAATACTGACATCATAAGTGTGTAAATACCAAATTTTAACCCGTTTTAAATAAAATTAACAAAAACATGAATAAAGAAAATAAATGAATAATAACAATTTGAAATCTTAACGTAAATTTTAGTACAAGCTTTTCGAAAAACACCGTTCTAAGCAATATTTTACTTAATAAAAAAAGACTTGAACACATTATAATAACGATAATACCAAAAATTAAAAATATTGTATGGCCCTTGTTTATGAACTTAATACTTTAAAGTAAGTATTAAGTTCGTATTAAGTAATAAACGTTCTAAATAAAATCTATTAATTAATAAACTAAAACAAATAACCCTAACAAAAATAATCATCAATTTTAACTGGCGCAGACATAAGGCCTTGTGATGTAAATTTTAATTATAATCTATAATCAGCGTTGATCAGTTTCCATCATGTGACCCATGCCCGTTTACCTACCTCTTACAAAAAAATATTATTTTGATCGTCACAAAAAAACATTAAACGAAAATAGACAGTAGCATCAATACTTACGCAAATATGTGTCTGATTCTTCATACAATTTTGATAATATTCTATTTGCTGACGCGACTAATAATATAAATAAAACGGTCGTGCTGATACTTGTTGTAGAAAAAGGGGCCAATGTTGTCATTTTCCACAAACTTAATAAAGAATTACAGTGAAGTACATATTTCTTTTTACTTTCACTCTTAATATGATGTAATTGTTCTAGCTTAGGTAGGTGTGGAGGTTCTGCAGGTGGTGATGTATTTCGATAATGTTGTCTCGGCAATAATTGTTCCTCTAGCTTATTTCTCACTACAATAGCAGAGTCATGTTTCAATCTTTCTGCAATTTGTTTACGCCGATTTGATGTCATACGCAATTTTGATCTAGAATCATGCTGAGCACTATTTTTTATTTTAATAGTGCAGTGACCATCAAGAAAAGCATCAGACTTGAATTTTGGAACAATACACACTTTTAAATCTGCCGCACTTTGATTGCAATACCACTTCACCGTTTTATAGCAATAATGAGATTTCATACAACACGTACATGTCAATTTTGTTAGCTTTCATATTTCTAAAGACAGAATGTAGGTCCACTTATTTTTGGGTAATTTAAGTTTATTGTGGAATAGAAAATTTGGTTTGTTTGTGTAAGTTATATGAATTTATATGAACAAAAATTAGGCTCAATTCCTTCCATGTATGGCAATCTATCATAAAATTATATTGGTTTGTCGTAAAGTTACAATTATTACTAGACGATTTACTGTTGTAATCTGAATCAATATCTGTACAAGAACTGTTAGATTCGGATCTATCACATGATACACTGTCCGGTGCACAGAAATGTGTTTTCTTAAAAAAAAAATAGTTCCGTCTTATTGACACATTATAATGCCTTTGGAGATATAGTTCCATTAATGTGTTTCGATATAACGTTATAAATTTTGGGTCTTGGAGTTGGTAGGTTACTGTAAAGATAAATCGATAACCTAAAGAGTTGTTACAAAATTTAAAACCTCCCTTTAAATGTGAGTCTGACCATTTAAACACACAAATGTACCAATACATGGATGACAATCTAGTAAAAACGGTTTCTTCTGATTTTATGAAAAGCGGCATGTACCTATGTCATAGAAAAAATCAGAAAAAAAAATATACATTCGGAATCACCTAATCACATTTAATATAATAAATACTGTTCAACCAAGAAAATCGGTTAAACGGTTTCCAACAAAAAGACGAGTACTGTATAAAACATACGCATCTATTGAGTTATTATGTATTTCGTAGCAGAGAAGCTATCGCATACAATAATCGTGCTCCATCGTGTCCAAAATGACTTCGGCGACTTTCGCGTTCCGACGCGTTAACGAATTATCGAGTTGCGGGTCAGGCGACGCTATTGAATAGAACACAGTCTTAACACGTTCACAGTCTCCTATACTAATGGTTTAAATCACCCGTACGTTCAAGAAGGTTTTCGATGAATTTCGACAGAATTTTGCCTAGCCATGTAAAATACAATATAAATTATCTATCTATTAGTATATCAAGATCCATACCGCGACTTTGTCCGTGTACACAATGCAGTACACGGACATGTCGTTCGTAAATTTATGTTTATTGGATAGTCCCTTACATTATTTTTTTATTACCTATACAAACTTTTTTAAATATTTACGTACTAGTATTATATATTAATATGTTTGTATGGCATGTTCACTCGTTTTATTGTAGTTCTATATCTCAATGAATAATTTCGTTATTTTTGGTAATAATATCCGTAAATTACATATACAAATTTACTTGGCATAAAAGTAAATCAGTGTACAATATAGAGTACATGGACTTGCCGGAACTCATCCGCGTGTACAGGATACCATACACTGGACTGTGAACGTGTTAATGAGGGATGTTTCCTCTAGTACGAAGTACATATAACTCAATGTACGTATCGCATATATTTTTATTTTTTACCTCTTTTATTTTTTAAATCACTTAAAAATATGAACAGCCCAAATTAGTAGTTATGCTTATGATATTCTCTTCACATTACTTACACTTCACATCTTAAAAATGGTGGCGGTACTTTTGTAAGTGAATTTTTTGATCTTGTAAGTTTATTTACTTTGCGACCAGGACCAGTAATGGTCATTAATATTTTCACCAAATAATATCAAATCACCCATTATTACGTGTAAAATACTCATAACAGTATATTGCAGTAATGCATTTATTGTTTTGATCATTTTAGGAAAAGCATATGTTCGCTCAATATGATTAACATACGTCAAAACTAATGTATAAATTTGACATCAAAAAGTACCCACTGCCAAATGGATTTTATTGAATGTGTATTAAAGTTATATATGTATTTGCACTCTACCCACTTTTAGTGACTTTTTGAAACCTGTTAAATAATAAATAAATCAAATAACATTATTTACCACTAGTAGGCAGTTTCTGTAATACTATTAAAATGTACGTCGGCGGCCTATTGTATGTAATTAGGCACACTATGATCTGAGCACAAGTGTGACCTCATTTGTAGTATTGTTGTCATCTATGACCGGAGCACCCGGATATCAGCTCGCACCTTGTGACTCGATTCAAAGGCGGGCTGTAACGATTGTCGATGAACTCAAGCTTACAGAGAGATTAGAACCATTAAGACTGAAAAGAGACTTTGCGTCTCTTTGTGTGTGCTCTACCGACTATTCAACGGATTGCGTTCAGAGGAGTTGTTTGACATGATGCCCACGGCCTCTTTCTACAACCGCTCCGCTCGCCTTCGGCAGAGAATTCATACTTACACAGTGGAACCGAGTTGGTCGCGTACTGTATGGTTCCAAAGAGGTGTTCTCCCACGTACCATAAAATTGCAGAATGAACTGCCTGCCGAGGTTTTTCCTGGAGACTACAGCATGGGTTTCTTCAAAAAGGGTGTGAAGAGATTTTTGCAGCGTCGGCAACGCGCGCGTGTAGCCCCTGGTGTTACAAGCGTACAAGCTTTCCATCAGGCGGGCCGTATGCTTGTTTGTCACCTTACTGGTACAAAAAAAGGTAGATCGTCGAATCTAATGAAACCAAATCTAATGCAAATAATGATTATGTTATCTTATCCCATTGTTGAAACAAAAGTCCACCGGCTGTAGGTTTCTTTCTACTTAAATATTTCTATAACTAAGCGGGATAGAAAAAAAATCTAGGATGATAGAATTAAAATGGAACTAAAGAACACCAACGTTCCTATATTAACAAAGTATCCTGCTGGCTGGAGGTTATTTATAAAAGTATTTATTTCGTTTAATATCGTGGTAAAATTAAGTTTTGTTCAGGATTCGAACAAATATAGAACTAATTTGCTGAACCACACACGCATCTGACGGGGGGTCCCGGTGAGTGTAGAGACACGGTGGAGGCCAGTGTTTTCAAGCCTCTCGAAGACCACTGATGTAGCTGTCATTCATCGATGACAACCGGGACTGACGGCTTAAAGTGCCCTCGCGGAGAAGCTTGAGATAGGTAAACCCATCTATAGCCATGCTGCAGTCGACGTTGCTTAACCTGAATGTTCCGTTAGAATGACACGCGCAACAATGCCATCGTGGTTTCTCTCTCTAAAATAATATTACGCATCTTACTAACAAAAACTCAGATTATGGAGATTTTCGTGATAGGGTATTCGTATAGATGGCAACATTGGCAACTGCTGCAATTACGAGTACATGTATTATGTTCTAATGATCTATTTCTATGCCTAAGTACAGACACAATCGCAATCTTGGATGATAGGTACATGCACTTAATTGTACTCTACTTTGATACAACATCACGTCTTAACAAGTTTTTTTTTATTATTTTTTTATTTATATCTGCAATCAGTGCCTTCACTTTTAGCAAATGTGTTGATGCTTCTCACATTCAGAGTGTGTTCTCCAGCGAGAACATCTACTCATATTCAATTATCCACTCTATAGGATATCTTTTCTTTTAAGGCGTTTAACATAGCTGGATATTGTGAGCTGTCGTGCAAGGGTATTGGGGTGGGCTTCTAGCCGTTTCCTGTATGTTGTTTTGATATAAGTAATTTCTTCTCTCACTGTGGGCATTTCCAGGTGTTCGTGGATCTCAGCATTTGTCACATACCAGGGGACGTTACTGATTGTTCGAAGAATTACGTTCTGCGTTCTTTGTATTCGTATGATGGAGGAGTTACTAGCACTACCCCATAGCTGAAGGCCGTACATCCATACAGGTTTCAGGATCGTCTTGTACACCAACAATTTGTTGTCTATTGACAATTTGCTGTTTCGGCCTAGCAACCACAGGAAGGTTTTGTATTTAATGTTCAGTTCGTCTCGTTTCTTCTTGATGTGCTCATTTCTGCTTTCTTGATGTCTTAACAAGTTGGTAATAATATTAATATATTAGTCCTACAAACTTCATATATATGTATGTGTTGCATGACTATGACTAGGATTGCCAACCATGCCGCAGTACGTGGGATGTCTCGTTTTTAAGGTCTTAGAGGATGTGTTCTGCGAAAGGTGTCTGCGGGGCGTCAGGCGTCGACTTCAATGAAATCGGTTCTTTCTTTCTTCATTATGACGTCTTCTTAAAAAGTCCTGCCATTTTTAATCCATATCACGGATTTGCGAAAAACTTGGGATCTTAGCAATTTTCAGCAAATCCGTGAATTGCAGTTGGCATACCGAGCTTAGCATCCGCCGAGCTAACCTGAAGATACTAGACACCACAACATTTCTTATTGACTTTGATGTATTTGTTCTCTCCACACTTTTGCTACTAGCCGTAATTTTATTTAGAAGTAGCAAACATTAATATCTAGTAGTCTTTATAAGTTTAATAATTTTCAGTCATTTGTTTGGCAGTGAAGGAAAATATCGCGAGAAAATCCGCACGTCCAAGAAATTTTATTTCGAAGTACGTGCAATCTAACCTAGGAAAGGTTTGGTTTTTCCTTTGTCAAAATCAGTATCTTCGCTAAATTCTTATGCTGAAGTAGCGGATTTGGCCAATCCTACTGGATTAGGAAACGGATATTAGGGATAATGCTAGGTAGAAGAAGAGTTTTTTAGTTATTACACTGTAAATATGACTAAGTAATATAATAATGTAGACATATTATTTATAACATTTATAAATAATGTACATTTATTTGAAGATCTGAATAACATTGAGCACGAGCCGTGCACTCTCATTGACAAAATAGATTTTAATATTTTTTTCGTCAAAATGAATTCAACAGCTCCCTATACGTTTGTAATGTAATACTCGTACATATAGGTAACATTAGCGTTGGGTGAAAGATGAAAGAGTCGAGCGATAGTATACATTGAAAATTTTACCTTGATTAGGTATCTATATATCTATATCTTCACCTCAGATCCCCTACGCATAAAGAACCGAGCGCCAAAAGAAATGCCTGGGATCTTTTTTTTATACATCATCGGGAGGCATACACCCGCACGATGTCACCTTTACTGCTAACACAGCAACTCCTTAGGGGCCTACAGGTGACCTTACTCACACGCAGGAACGCAACAACCCTCCAGGTAGTTATTAATTGGCCGCGGAGTATTTCTGTGAGGAGGAGGTAGTACAGATGCTGCTTTGATGCATCCTACCTCCCTTAAAACTACGATCTACGCTGTAAAACGGCACGCTAAACCTCGAGAAACACAGTATGCGATTCAGAACGATCGATCTGCTAAGTGAAACTCTATTTAAGAGATGATGTTCAAATGCTGTTTATATAAAAGTCAGTCATTAATTCGATAATTTTACTAGTTACGATAACACGCCCTGGAGAAAAGTGTTGAAGCATCAATGAATAGAATGTAAAATCCATGGAATAATCACTTGCCGTATCGTTAATCTGTACTAGAAGTTTGCACGTTGCGCCAAGCGATCTTATCTATATATCAGTTCCAACATTTTTGCAATTCTCTAATGAACAGAAAACCATATGATTAGGGGACGGACAGTAACTTATCTAGGGCCCATCACTATCCATTTTCCGCTCATTGCCAATAACTTGTGCATTTATATTACAGCGATCAGCGATCCCTGCCGGACCGCCACGGGTAGCACTTAAAAGTGCCGTTAAAAGGGGCACCGTTTCAAAAGCACCGTATAAATAACGCAGCCAACAGCATTTACGTTAGCGACGATATTTTACGATATTCTTTCATTTCCATTTGCCAATTCAACCACGTCAGTACCTACGGATTCTACTTATTATGAATGCTTATTTATTTACCTTTTAATGATATCGGTACGCGCAACCACTTGAGCAGCGATCCTTAAACATTTTATTCTGCTACAATATTTTTAATTTCGTATTTTTTCGCAGAGCACCTTGAAGTTCGTTCAACTGACGCCTAACAATTATATGGGAAATCTGACTGTAAACTGAAGATTCTAGAGGTCTAAGTAACATATCATCATATTTAAAGGGTAGTCTCACCTAGCCGCGGTGTACCTATCCTCTGGTCAGGAAATAAAGATCTGCCAAATAGAAGATAAGGTGTAGCGATAATTAGGAGTATTCAACTGGCGATCTTTACATGTAAACGTATGTTTAGCATTATAGTACTTGATTAGCACATGATGTGATAGAAAATAATTATAATAAAAATAATCAATTAGATAAGGTTGCATTTTTGCAATTGGCAAGTTGGCAAGACTTCCCAAGGTGTGAATACTTCGAAAAAATAAATTCGTTTTATCTCTAAAGCCCCACTATAAAATCTCAGCTCAATTACGATGACTTTTAACTTCCCTTTAGGGAAATTAAAAATATATGTTATTATGATAGTAAGTTTATGAAGACATGTAGAATCATCACATGGTTTACAATTTTTTTAAACCACTAATCTGACAAATAATCGTACGGGCTGAGAGATCATAAGCAGTTACAATAATCTATGGATACTT
Organism: Pyralis farinalis; assembly: GCA_947507595.1. Lineage (NCBI taxonomy): Eukaryota > Metazoa > Arthropoda > Insecta > Lepidoptera > Pyralidae > Pyralis > Pyralis farinalis. The sequence continues at coordinate 18,667,320 of OX382259.1, read as the reverse complement.
GCAATTCCATGGGTATCATCACTCGTACCGTGCTGACCCTGTTAAAACATCTTGACGCCTTTTATGAAAAATCTCATGCTGTCGTCGTGAAAGTGCACGTGAAAGTTGAACCGCGACTGCGGTTGTCGAATTTTTGAGAGAGGTAAGACCCAGCAAGAGATCTTGCTGTGCTCCGCCCCGTCAGACTTTCTGTGGTGGTGGGGCATGGCAGGACCTCTTGCTCTAAGTATCCGTCTGGGGAAGCATCTTCACCTTACAGAAGACTGTAGCTACATAGCAACTCCGGGAGGATTGTTGTGTTCCTGTGTGTTTGAAGGTCGGCAGTTATTTGAGAAGTTGTGCGTCCAGCGGTAGGACCAGCGGATATCGAACTGCCACGAACAGCGTGGCCGGAACAGGCTGGCGCGGCGGTCAGGAGATCCGGTGAAACGGCTCACCCCTGGCCGCCCGCGGGTAAGTAGTATTCCCGAACCCGGGGATTACATAATCTCCGCGTCGGAAGGCTGAACCGCCAACCCGCGCAAAATTCCTGTCGTGTCGGAGAAGGAGACCGGGGTGAACCCGGCTGCTGCAGCAGGGGAGTACCGGGGGCCCGCCGTGCCTACAAACCGCATAACCTGCACTGTCCAGTGGTGGAAAATACCGCGCGTTTGTCTTCTGTGTCGGCTCGGTGACTTCTCTTTTGAACCTCAACACACTATAAATGGCACCGAAACGGAATAGGAAAAGAAAAATTATAGCGGCTACCCCTTCCACAATAAATGTGGATTTTTGCAACATCAGCGGACTACATTCCAACAATAATGCGGTTCACTATCACCTGTATCACTCCGGGTACAAACTTGAACACTTATTTGTACGTCCTACAATTTTCCTCCCTCTAGACGCTTCTCATTAATTTAATTCTTTGCTTTTCATAGTAATATATTATTTCTTGTTGTTACAGCAGTTCTAAAATTCTGCGTTCTCAATGTCTGTTTTTTTTATTTCTTTGTTTTCCTCAAATGTCATTTATTATAGAAAATTGTAGTACGGAATTTTAAGAAGAAGATTAATTCATCATAATGACAAGCACGGTGCTGTCAACAGATAACATTTGGTATGATAGATAGATTCGGCAGACCCTTCTTTTCCTCACGGAGACACAAGTATCCTCACCGGCCGATACATCTTACTTGTATTACCCCGGGTACAAACTTGGACACTTATTTGTACGTCGTGGCGGGGTATGTATGTTCGTTCGGGAGGATATTTGTTGTCGCCGTCTTCACAGCCTGGAAGACAGGGACCTGTCATTATTATGGGTGCGCGTGGATCTTGGCGGCCACACCCGAATCTACGCGTACTTTTACAGGTCCTATAGCGGTGATTCAGACACAGCTCGTTTATATGAGCACCTGCAAATGGCGACTGACAGAGTTATCGAGCACTATCCCTCCGCGGAATTAGTGATTTTGGGAGACTTTAATGCCCATCTTACCGAATGGCTTGGCTCTCGGTGCACTGATTCCGCGGGGCGATCTGCTCATGACTTTGCTCTGGCCTATGGTTTCTCCCAACTGATACATTCTCCCACGAGAATACCAGATATAGAGGACCATACAAGCTCCCTACTGGACCTTCTGATGACAACACGTCCGGATGAGTACAACATCTCAGTAGAGCCGCCACTTGGCTCATCGGACCACTGTCTCATCCGGACCAAAGCGCCCTGTGCCAGGCGTGACGCACCTCGGCCCACCGGATGGCACTATAAGTCGGCAGACTGGGACGGATTGCGTGAATTCTATGCGTCGTACCCGTAGAGGCAGCTTTGTTTCAAAACAGATGATATCGAATCTAGTGCGACTGCGGTAGCTGCGGCGATATTGGGTGGCATGGAATGCTACATTCCCAATCGCTTAGTGGCTGCTGGGGGAGCTAAAAAGCGACCGTGGCTTAGCAGTTAAAGTGTATGGAAAAATCCTTGAAAGGAGAATAAGGGTGAAATCCGATGGAATGCTGTAGGATTGGATTTCGAAGCGGCAGAGGATGTACGGATCAAGTGTTTTCACTCCGCAACATCGTGAAGAAATATCTGGCTATGGACCAAAGGGTAGTTATGTTCCTTGTCGGGTTACACAATTTCCCTATTCTAATTTAAAGGAGTAACTGTTGTTAGTATTTCGATTGTATATTTTTTGAAGTAAAACTTATTTACGCACGCTTGACTTGGGGAGTAAGCTGGTGAATGCGTGACGAGAGCATTACCAAAAGTGTGATCGGGTGAGGCGAACGGAAGTTTAGAGGGAGATATAAGTTAGTGAAGATAGAAAGAGAGAGAGTTACGTTTTGTATATTACTGTAGGGGCAAGAGAGAGAGGTGCGAGCACACATTTTTTTCTCTCTTTCTCTCAGAGCGAGTTAAGTTTCGTATATCTAAGACACAGTGCAGGCCTGTTGTCTGTATCACACTATGCAGCTAAAGAAGTTTTACTTCAGTCGTGTGGTCTAAAGCACACTCGTTTTTTTTTATTTACTATTAACGTCGTTTATATTATACGTTCGTTTACTTATTCAGTGTTACAATAATGTAAGAAATTGTACTGAGACGCAGCTATTCTCGAAATCCTGTAAGGTGAGCAAAATGGATTTTTGTGATAGCGTGTCAAAGATACATCAAAGATCTTTAGATCAATATAAGGAAGCTACATCTACACAAATCATTTTTCAGAAAGTGATAAATATACTACCGCGAATGGCATCAAGATGCCGTCATATCTTTACTTTTACCTTTGATGAGACTTAATATAACCTTATTTCTTGTAATGGAACACAGCGAGTGCCGCCGGTTAGTCGGCTATCGACAACGGTTCGTCGCAAGTAGAAAACGAAATAACTTTTAGTAAAGTCTGCAACGACTCGTTATTCGTAACTCGAAAACATAAAAACCGTACAAAAGACAGCAACGAAAATCGCTAAAAATCATTGAAAAAAAATTCTCTAGTCTAATTGATTTCTACGTACGATAGGCACTTTTTAAATTGCTGTCAATTTGTAAAATCAAATGTCATATGTACGTTTACAGCTTTCCAAAGAGTTCTTTATTCAAAAATATTATTTTTTCTATGGAAACTGTTCTTACTGGCGTTCGTTCGCGTTGCAAATTGAACGGGAATATAAGTAACTTTAGATACCAGCTATTTTATATTTTATAAAAAAAAAAATTGTGCCAAGAAATTTTCATTGCAAAATTCGTTCAACCACTAATATTGACTAACAGATTGACCAAATGTAACTTCAAAAATCACATTCTATTAACAAGCATGCACAAAAATCGTTGACTTTGAGTGCAACATGCAGACGAGTTCCGTCCATGTTTGTTGTTGGTGAAGGGTCGGATGAGTGGATGCCGTAAAAACGCGCCCCAAATGGGGTGAAAACTGTCGACGACCGTCTGATCCCGCCCGGGATTTAGTGATTGCAAATACTTATCGATATCGCTGGGCGGCTTTTTTATTTTTCCTTTCAACGGATTGTATTTAATAGAAATCAACCGAGACGATGAATTTTCTAAAAAGATTTAGAATCTTTCTTTATGATTCTAAGTACTGGACTTGGGTTTATATTAGTAATAACTATTATCAGGTTAGTCGCTAGAGTTTCTGTCGTATCTGTAAACAAATAATGAATTTAATTCCAATTGTGAAGTAAAAAAATCTCAGCCTCCAAAATTAGGTAGTATGAGTATTGGGCTTGCCCCGATAAAAAAAAATGGCCTCATTTTGAATAAAACAGTAATAAATCACATACCAAGTGACAAAAAATACGATTTATACTAAACGTTTTAAAGGAAACATCGTTGCAAGACTGAAGTTTTTACTTAGTGCCCGTGAGTTTCTCTTCTGAAATTAAGTATTTTTGAAAAGAATAACAAAATTTCTCTTTATCCGTTTATCTATTATCGCTTATACCTCTTTTTATTCCTATTCTATCCCCTCATACTTTCCCTTCTTCTCTACATTTCTATCCATGTTCTCCTCCTCTTCCTCTACTTTTGTTTTCCCTCTTAGTTCCTTTGTATGTGTGGTGTAGAATGGATACAGAACTAAGTATCTCTTGGATAAAAGTGCGACAGCTCCAATTCGAGCGGTTTCAGGCATTGGCTGGTTGCATTTTAGTTGGAAATCGGTAATGTACTTCTCTTGGTGATATACTATTATTACAAAAACATTAAACTTACTAAACCAATATTGGAATACATAAATATAAGTGCATGACTCACAAAACAGGTAAATATTTTGTTAAAATTAAATATTAAGAAAAATGAAATTTTAATTGTCATTATTAGAAACAAATGTATATTGAGCAATGTGGGTACCGCAGAGTCACTTCTCATGGTTATGTAGACGTGCATCTCATTTTACCCCTGGTCGATAAAGAACCTTTCTGATAATTAATTTAAATTTAGGCCAGAAACGTTAAGTTTGCAGTTTATTCTTGTTGGGTTTAATGAGTTTCGTTTAAATGTCGTTCCAAAGTGACAGTAATGTAATGGGATATTTATTTTATGGTTAGAGGTAAATAGTTAAAATTATATATATATTTACATACGTAATATTTTCATCAATTAACATATACATTACCAAATAGTATTAGAAACTGATAATTTTCAGTTAATAAATAAATCAGCGTAAACCAGGTCAGGTTTAATTGATGAATATTGCATTAATGTACTCGTATAATAACTCTACGTCCTTCCCGAGGCCGCAGACTACCTACATTACAAGCCATTCAGAAGCTTAGTAATGATAAAACAGGTTATAGATAGACTGTTCAAGAAGACATAATTACTTTCCAGTTCTAATACATATTAGTGTTTTTTTTACACAACGTAAGAACGCATACAAGCATACAGCCCACCTGATGTAAAGCATATACTGTAGTTTATGAACGCTTTTAATACATTAAGTAACACACGCGCGATTACTCCTCTGGTGCTAACACAACAACTCTTTAGGAGCTTACTGGTGATCTCACTCACACGCAGGAATACAACAACCCTCTAGGGAGTTGTTATTTGGCTACGGATTTCTGTGAGGTGGAGGTACTTCTACTCTCTTTTTGTGGCTGTAAGTTAATGGATTTTATATTCTGTTATAGAGACTATTAATAATTATAAAAATCTGAATTATGAACCAGAACTGAAGCCTGAACGCAAAAGAAAGCTGAATTCATTATATATAAAATTAAATAACTGTATGTACCCTTGGAATATACTTAACATAGGACACTAAATATACCATCGAATGTCGACCACCCTTGCGGATGCCATCACGAACTCTTATTAGGCAGCTTATTTTATTAGCAGCCGTTGCTTTAAATCAGCCTGGAGACGACAGGTGGTCGTCACCCCCACACGTTCGCAATAACTCTCCATTCATTTGATTTGTTCTCGTATAAAGATTAGCACCTTAATACGTGCTTTGAGTAAAACTCTATTTAGGGCGCTAAGCTCTGTGACTAGTTTGATCCAGTTTAGTAATTAAGGGGGTTTCGCTCGGGAAGAGTTGAATCGATGCCTTGTATTACGTAAACAACATGAGTAGATTTACAACGTGATCAATAAATTCTGTACAAGGGACTTGCTCCGAAATCCACGTCAGCAGGGTCCTAGGACCGGGGCGTGATTGCTCCATCTATCTGCTGGACGGAGGGTTCGGCTCAAATAAAATAAGAGGCAAATAATCGGCACTTTCGGGATAAAAGGTACACGTCTCGCCGGAGATATGAAAAGCGAGAGGATTATATTTATTATTCAGGGGGGATAATTCTTTTGTGGTTTTACAAGTGGTATAAATGTTATCTGCCATTTCGAATATGATGTTAATGATTACACCACCACCTACTTTCCGTAAAAGTTGATTGTGCGATAAAAGGTATTGCGTTCACAAGAGAAATTGGTCTGTAATTCTTTTTACATCGACTTTGTTAATACTTTTGTGAATATAGCGATTCTTTTAATATTATATTAATAGTGTCCGTGAGGTGTTTGTGAACCACGTGGGAAGTAGTAGTAGTTATAGTACTAATATAAATTACTTATCATTTGATCTGTACTTTAAACCAAAATCAAGGAAACAGAAACTTATATTTGTCCCGGGTTCAAGTTTCATATTTACAAAATTTCATAAAAACTGTTTTACGAAGATTTTTCTCTCCATCCGTTACAATTTCTCACGTAATTATATGACATGGTAGAGTCGACAACCCGGATTCGTGTCATGATATCTTAGGTTCCACTTCACAGAACTAATTTCAAATACACATACCAAAATTCGCAGTATGAAAGTCAAATATTCAAAATGGCTAAGTTCGAGTCTGGGTTGCGCAGTGTATATTTTTCACTCACCTATCAAATTTCATCGTAATTATAGTATTATCACAGCCTAATTTACAGTGGTGAATTTACACACAAATAACTAAAGAATTGTTAAATAATAATAAATTAAATAAATAAAAAAAAAATGAAAATACGTGTTGGAAGAGCATCGATGAGATTAAAACAGATAACGTTGGGTCAAGTAAGTATACTGCTGCGGTGAAAAGCTACGTATGTCAATAAATAAAAAAAGTGCGAGTTAGATTTGTAATCCGATGGGTCCGTATGAAGGTACTTTGATTCCTTACATTCTCTAATTTACATATTTTATAACTCACAAGGAAAGTAAAAGAGGTTCGTTTGATTTTTTCCAATTTTTTATTTTTTCCTCCTCTTCTTTTTAGCGTTATCTTTAAATCCAGTAAGATTGGTGGGGTCCGCTACCTAAGCCTAAGGATTTGGCGAAGATACATTTTTTTTATAAAAGAGCGACTGTCGTCAGACGTTCACAATCCAGAGGGATAGTCATGGACGGGCTATTGTTAATAAAAGCTAATTCCAGATCAAGTATAGAAAAACTAGCCAGTACTTGCCTTGACCTGATTTCAGACTATATCTATTATCGTAACCGTCTCGATTTCGCACCCCACAAAACATAAGCTCTTGCTTAAGGGAAATTTGCAGGTTTCGTCGTGATTCCACTTCAATGGAGTATCAGTTGCAAATAAAATCTCGGTTTCTCACTTGGGATTACTGTTAGACAAACGTTTGTAATATTTATTTATTTATAAAATTGTAATGATAATTTCATTACAATTTTATTGAAAACATAAAGCAGTTGGAGAAAAAGCCAAAAATAACTTTTATGCGTTAACTCGAATTTCCACCTCGACTTGGGGTTTAACCTTTAAAACGTTAAAAATTATTTACACACCCACATATTTAGGATGTATTACGTACAGTTCCCCTGCATGGGCTGATAGGGCTACCATAGGTGCTGCGCGTTGCAAGTTGCTGCAAAGTCAGCGTCTCGCTTTAATATTTTTATGTAAATCGTATAGAACTCTAAGCACCGAGGCACTACAAGTGCTGGCAGGCGTGTTACCTGTTGAATTTGAAATTCAACGCCGCGCTTCAATGTACTACACCTCAAAAAACATACACCCTGACTTTCTAAAACACCGCGAACTTGACAAAATACTTAGATTGTTCAAACCAATTGACGAGGTATTTGAAACTTTACTGTCTGAATGGCAAGAAACATGGGAAACTTCTACTGAACTACGTGCGAGATAGATTAAGTAAAGAGTGGTTAGAAGTCGATCATTCCGTTGCGCAATTTTTAACTGGACATGAAAACTTTAGAGCTAAGCAGCTTTTCGTTTAGACTTGTGTCATCGCCTTTATCATGTTCTCTGGGAGTGCGATCTCTGGCGTCTGGAGCGGGACGATATGTTAAATTCCTTGCATGTCATATCCGGGGAGTATACTATTCTGATTTGGTGGCAACAAGGGAGAATTACCAGGCGTTTAGGCTGCAATCTATATTATTGGAATCGATGTGTTAACAACTCACAATTTAGGCCCTAATAGTGTTAGATATCTGACAAACCGTGGTGCACGGCAGTTGAGCTTCACTTGACTAGCCATCTCTTGGAGGTTTTTAATGCCTTATTTGTCATACTGCTGTCTCTCACTTTGCCAAGAGGGGAAGTCAATTCGAAAACTTCCCACTCTTACAAATTTCTTCTGATCAAATTCGCTGTGAGTTCCAAGGCAGCTGTAGTTTAACCGCCGGGACAGCAATGGACTTCACTGTTCATTGCCTTTTTGGTGGTCGCCGCTGTTAATTCTGGCTACACATGAGACACAGTGGTGGGAATGAGAGGTGGGTCTGTCCCATCAAACCAGAGGGAAAACCAGACCTTTCTAGATTGGGTTACATGTCTTCCCAAATATAACTTCTTGAACTTGTGAGTTTCCTCCCAACGTTTTTCTTCTCCACCGAGCATGTGATAATTACAAATATGTACATAAATCCGAAAACGCGAATTTAGTGGCACGTCAGGATTTGAACCAGGGATCAGTTGGCCAATAGCCCAGTTCTTTACCCACTGCTATATACTGGGTTATCACTACACTATTGATGTCAAACTAGGGCGACAAGCTGCCACACATATATTGTATATTATTTTTTGTTTTTATTTAAAGAAAAATGAGTTGCTTGCGCTTTAGTTCTGGTCTTTAGGTGAAGAGGAGAGCGGCGGAAGAAGGCTTTAAGAGTTTACCGCGCCCCTCTTGGTAAAACTTAGCGATGAGTTGGGAGTCATTAATGACTTCTTTAACTGGCAGTACTTCTCGTTACTGCCAGTTTGAGAAGACGCTGATTAGCGTTAATTATTTGATATCAGACGGACTGTATGTTTATTTCTAACCCGGCATCTATAGAAATAAATAAAGTTGAAGGATCTGTATGTAATGCCCAAAAATTAGCTTTTTACTAAATGCATATGTATGTGTACACATTAATAAATAAATAAATATTGTTGGACAAATTACACAACGCCGCCTAGCCCCAAAGTAAGCGAAGCTTGTGTTATGGGTACTAGACAACTGATAAACATACGTAAATACATTTTTTTTTTGTAAATACATACTTATTATACATAGAAAATACCCAGACCAATACAAACAGACATGTTCATGCACAGAAATGTTTGTACTGTGTGGGAATCGAACCCACGAGCGTTGGTGTCCAAGTAGCGTAACAGCGCGTTTCACCACTGAGCCACCGAGCTCGTCTCGTCATTATATATGTCGCAGGGAAATAATGATACCGAGATTTCGCGAAATTCCTAGGAAAATGTCTAGTGATATGACAAAATGCTAACGTACCTTTAGTGGTACGTCATCATTAGATATTTCTAGTTAGAAGACGTCAAAGAAAAGATTATTCGGCATCTGCCGTGATTTCTTGATACCTCAAAGGATATTGTGAAATTCCTGAATTCATCATTTCCCCGCGACATATATACAAAAAAAACATTTTTTAATTATTTTGTCTGTCTATCTATTTATACCGGTTAATCTCCGAAAAGTATTTTGATAGGACTTCCACTGGCAGATAGCTAATATTATAAGGAGTAACGTGACGTACCTTTATTTTAGAAAAAGAATTAGGGTTAGAAAATAAAACCCATGAAACAGCGAACAAATTTCAATTCCACGCATAGGAAGTCGTGAAGGAGTCGCTAGTAGTACATAAAAATATACAAAAGTATGTATAGTCTCAGCAAATAACTGTGTTCGACTGTAAAATACGACTTTCTACGAGAGCTATAAAATCGCCTATTGTCGATGCACGCATAAAGCCGCATTAATCCGAAGCGATTTACGAAAGCGTTGCGATGCTCAATTACCTATGCAGCGCTGAATACATCGATTTCCTACAGTATTTCATGTTTATTTGACTAAGTATACATAATACATTGGACTTTAAATGTTAAACTACTAAAATGAGAGGAGGTGAATTGTTATCATTCCATACAGGAATGATTACAAGTTTTAATATGGACCTAATAGATCTATATTTCATGAAATTGGAAATAGAACCGCCAGATTGGTTTATTCTTGGTAGTAAATTGTTTAGTTTTAATTCAAATACATGCTCTCAGGATTATATTTGAAATGACGATATTTCACTCAACAATTTAACACTTAAAGAATTAGAAATTAGGCACATTAAGAAAGGATTCATCAAGAAAGGTACAACTCTGAAATCTTGAAAATTAATGGCCAAGTAAGTACAGGTTGAACTCGCGCAATAAATGATTAGGTAGTCATTTATCCCCCACTAACACGTATCCAATTTTATACACCAAAGACAAAGGTTTAAAACGAAATATTAGGGAACAATTAGAAATTATTAAACATAAAAATTCTAAAATTACTCTCATGAACAAACAAACTGACGTAAGCAATTCCTCTCTATTAATTATCTTTTCACTCACAACAGCCACCCCCACCCTCAATTCAATATAAGGGACGGCACTGCGATGGATTTGTCAGTTGTAGCATGTTATTCTTACGATTAACGTCTACAGCGCCTGATGATGCCTCGTGGAGAGGCGAATAACGTGTCGCAGCGACGACCAGGCCAGTCGTGGCAGCGACGGTGGTGGGGGCATGCGGTTTCTGTTCCAGATGGCGGACAACCGCAGCAGACGAGGCAGATACTACCGGAGCAGCTATGGCAGCGTCGGCATGTTGCATCTACTAACGGTAGTGGGTGGGAACCGGCCGGCGCTAGACCGCATGAACTAATTGGTGGCGGAAGCACACAAAGCAGGTTAGATAAAATTGTATATTAATGATTAGGTATTTTATTTTTGCCATGAATGATGAAAAATACATTATTTTGTTACATTTTAGGAAAAATTGACAAATATAGACCTAGTCCGTTCTGTTACTAATGAATATGCATTTATTTATTAAGAAGTAATGCAATCTTAATAAAACTTATATGTACATATTTATGGAAGTCTTAGTAAAAAATAAAAAAAAAATTTTTTTTTTTGAAATGGCTACATTTGGCTTAGCTTCAGCCTTTAATCTGTCTTGCCATTAATCTATGGATTTACGGACTGTTTCCATAGGAAGTTTAGGCACAGCTTGCAGAGATTTCTTAAGAGCACAATACCGGCGTGTCGTTTCGAGCAGGCCATGCCCTCTAAAACTGACCATAATTTGTAGTCTAAGCAGTTCAGATCTGGGTTAGACGAGGGCCAGTCTTCAGTTCTTGTAAAGTCCGGAACGCTGGTTTCGACCCAGGCTTTGGTAGTAGTAGTTGGTAGTTCGTGCCTTGTGACCAGGTGCAGAGTCCTGCTGGAAAGTCCACGGTACATTTTTAAAAAGTGTATTGCTGAAATCTTCACTCCTTTTTCACAACAATGAAGCTTTGTTACTCCTTGATAAGACACCCTCCACCAAACTATTACAGACGTAGGATGATGACCACGTTATACCTTTCCGACAACTTGGGCGGTTTCTTTAGAAATGTGTGCGTACACTTTGTCATTTTGCTTGTTGTAGTAGTATATTTCACCTGCATATCGGGACAGAAGGCGTTTTGATCTATTCACTCTCTTCGACTGTAGGCATTGATTTAGACATGTCCTAAATCTTTATATCGACGATAAGCACCGAGCTTTAGGTCTTGTTTTATTATACGCGACAGAGTCCTAGCGGGAATCTTCATTTCTTGCGATAAGGTATTTTGTTTTCTAATGGGGTTTCGGCGAAATATGCCTTTATCAGCATTAATAGCCTTAGTAGTTCTAACAGCAAGCGGTCGCACCGATCTTTTGTGGTCTTCAACAGAGGAAGTGTTGGTATATTTATCGATAGTACGATATACCAACATACGGCCGATACCAAGCTTTTGAAGTGTCTTGAATATGACCTACGGCTCTATACCCACTTTGTACAAGGCAATCACTGCAATCCTATTTTCTTTAACACTCCATTGTAATTTGATAATGACCACGAAAAAAATGTGAGAAACAGCGGGAAATTGAAAGAAGTTTTTAAAATAATAAACACGTTCCAAATTCAAACTAATTAAAGAGTTGGAAAAAAATCGGCCAAGTGCGAGTCGGACTCGCGCACGAAGGGTTCCGTACCATTATCTATAAAAACGGCAAAAAAAATCACGTTTGTTGTATGGGAGCCCCCTTAAATATTCATTTTATTCTATTTTTTAGTATTTGTTGTTATAGCGGCAACAGAAATACATCATCTGTGAAAATTTCAACTGTCTAACTATCACGGTTCATGAGATACAGCCTGGTGACAGACGGACGGACGGACGGACGGACGGACGGACGGACGGACGGACGGACGGACGGACGGACGGACGGACAGCGAAGTCTCAGTTATAGGGTTCCGTTTTACCCTTTGGGTACGGAACCCTAAAAAGGAGTATATGTAACAGTAATTATGGCCAGACTAGTTAGATTGGAGATAAAGTAATTTACACAATACCTACTTGTTCAAATTAATTGCAAATTTAGACACACCATTTTGGCATTGATTGCATTTATTGTTATTATCGAATGTGCATGTTTTAGTATTGCAATTTGCAGGCCTAATTGGTGACGTGTCATGTACTTATTTTAATGTATCACCTGTATTCACCGTGTTTGGAACAAATAAAGGATTGTTATTATTATTTTTACATATTCTACTAGCTATCCGCCCCGGCTTCGCACGGGTGATATGATCGCTACCAAAAATTCACAGGATCACCTGCTGGGCTAACATATATATATATATATATATAACCCGTGATACTCGTATATATATATATATATATATATAATGATATATATGTTTAAGAGGCGTGCGCGGGGATATGGATCCAACGTGCCCTCTTTAAGAAGATTCATGTTATGTTGTGCACCAATCGAGACCCGCCAGACCTATGAATATTTTTTTACTTATATTTTATTCTACCAATTGATGGAACAATGTCCGTGAGCAGGTCACGGCAGGTATTGGGACTATTACAAAAGTATTCCTATACATTTGCAATAGTCTCAATTATATTATTGGTCTAATGTCTGTAATGAGGTCTGGAGGGATTATTGGTACTGGCCTATTACAGAAGAGGGACGGACACCTGCCATAATCATAATTATCTGATAGTAACTTTCGTCGGGCGGTGATTCAGGCACTCGGTGGATGAATCCCCGAAGTGCCAGAGAAAGTCTGCCGAGGGCAACACCGGTATGTGTGACTCCGAGTTGTCGAGAGTTGTGCTGCGTTTTTTCCGAAGTTATTCGCGGCGTTGGGCCTTTTAACACTTCCACTCCCGTGAGCATATTACCCTGGCCCTGATCGACTCTCTGAAGCAATTGGGTACCCATGGTATCATTACGCACCAACAGCTCACCATAAACTGCCCTGCGGGGTTTGTTTTTAAAATTATCATTACTATAAAGTCACGGTCATTTACGCCGGTCATTTGATAGGCGTGCAGTCTTTGTACTGACTGATATATAGTTTGTTTTCTAAAAGCAGTACGATTTAGTTGTTTCAATTTCAGCCATTGTTTGGCTAAGGTTCCTCCTATGTTAGTGGCAAATAAACTTGGCAGACTTTTCAAGCCGTCTGGAGGCCACTTGTAACATAGGAGTTCGAGATAAACTGTGGAGTTTACTTATTCTACGTTCGGGGATTGCACGTGCACAACACTGCTTTATTTATTTGGTAGAATAAAATGTAAGTTTTTGCTTATTTGTTTATAAACTTCACTGTGCTGTCATGGATTATAATATGAAAAATAAGCTCCCCTGATATAAAGCGGTTACCTTAATTTACAGACAAGATGTCGAGATGGTGATGGTACGATGGATACCGTAAAATTACTGATGTTTTATTTTTTTCATTTTAAAGGCCCGCAATATAATTGCACTCCATCATAACAGTTCTACAATTATTGAATTAATCATAATCAAAGATTCGTGAACATGTATAAAAACTAGAAGTTTGTAGGGACAGCATGCTTATTTATATTATATTTATTATACTATACTCTATATTCAGGGTAGATCCCATACGGGGTACACAAAGAGAACCGAGTGCCACAAGAAGTGTTCTTTACATAACTCATTACTCTTCTTATACATTCGCGCTGTTTATAGGGGATCCCGACATCAGCTTCTGACAAAACACGACAAATTTGTCGAGGCAGGTAAATCTTAGCCTTGATAGATGTAGTGGGCATTACAACAAAACAACAACGGGATTCACATTACAACTAGTAAACTAATAAATTATTACAATTATTGAGAGACGAGATAACTGAACTACTTATATATACTATGCGAAAATCAATTCATTTCATTTAATTTGCAACTCCTGAACACGTCGCATATGATTGTTGATGACGACGAATCCTGATACCTACACATTCATTATTAGTCAATCTACAGTAGATGAATAGACTGTTAGTACCAAATTTCAGAGGTAATTGAATGAATAATTTCCGGTATGTTGGCACCTTAGTGATAGTGGTAAGAACTACTATTTTTGCAATAGTAGAACATTGTTAATATTTAGTATGTAGAATCCCGAACAATTTCGAAAAATAACAAATATTTGTACCACTAAGGTGCCACCAGGCAAGCCGTTGAAATTATTGTATAAAATAACGCAAACGACACACATTAATCTCTGAGATTTGCTACATTGATCCTCCGAACAGCATGTTCATCTACTATAAAATCAAATAACAAATAATAGATGTCTGTGTCAAGTATCAGGACTACAATCATATTGAGTTGCGACTTAAATGGAATGAATTGATTTTTACAGTGCATAATTCTCTGGGAGTGTTTTCTAAATTCTACAGCGAACGCAGTACACGATTTGCTGTAATAAGAGTAGTGTAGAGGAATTTCTAGAAATAGAATGTAGCCGGGATGAGTCTGTTAATGTTATTATTGAATGAATATGTACAAATACTACGTGTATAGTTACCATATTAAGAAAATTTGTTTTTTACTACGTCAGGAGGTATACGAGCATGACTGACCTTTTATGAATTGGTTATTACAGCAAGCGTATAGACTTACGATACAAGGAATGTAGCTCTCTTGTTGCCTCCAAAATGCCCCCTAAATCAAAGTGCTAACAGGTGAGAAATTAGGTGATATTCAGAAATTTTAGTCTATACTTAACATTGCATTAGAAACTCGTACTTATTGATAGTTTTTTAATGGTAATTATGCATATCTACCTGAACTTGCCACTCTCAACTTTACTATTAAAATGTAAGATTTATCGAAAGTCAGTTTTCTTGAAAAAATAATATACTAATGATAGTTTCATTGTCAAGTTTGTTTGCAAGTTATTATTCGACACAAACCAAACCTCTTCGGCAAAATAATAGTATTCTTTGAGATATCGACGACGTTTGTAGGTATAAAAGAAACGGAGTCAAAGAAAACTACTGGAACTGGTTGTACCTCATTATAAAGCATACAATACGTGAACATTCGATATAATTAACCCGCATGTTATTCATATTAGTTGAATATTAAATATAATACAGTACTACTACAGAAGCCGGAAAGTTAATGTATGATAGATAGGTGTATGTTAGCAGGACGAGTTGCCAGGCGATGCCTCCTATACCTATATAGTCCAGCAACCATTTGCCGAGGCACTTATAGTTATTTTCTCAAAAAGAAGAACTAATAAAAGACGAAATGGGAAAGTTTCCTAGACTGTCCATATTTCGTTCTGTCTTAAATTAGGTTTTAAAGGATAACAAGGTCTGCTTGGTTATTTTTGCCTCTTTTGTCTAATCTAGTTATTTTAATAATGTATTAATTTTATTGTTCATCATATTTCTGTTCATAGAGTAATTCCGTATCGACACTTTTTTGCAATGTCGGGTAGCATTCATGCATACCGTCCACCTGATGTAAACTGATATGTGGTTACCGTAGCCTATGAACGCTGGTAATATATTAAGTATCACTCTGGCTAGACATCGCATAACACTATTAGTATGCGCCGTATAATTGCCTTCACGTGTCCTTAATGTAAATATGTGCATAGTTTTGTGTGCAAATAAGTGATTTTTTTCTTGCTTTATATGTATATGCTCACGCTATCAATAGACGGATTCGCGTGGGCACAAAGTACATTTTTACTTTACTGCCCATAGATGGCATTTATGATTACATTAAAGGACAAGGAGTTCATATCCGATCTGCACATCGTATGACTCGCAACCACCGATGGGATAGGGACCCATTCTAGATGGTGAACTGCCGTTTACCTCTTACCGTCAAGAGTAGGAAAATCTTCAATATCCCAATCATTTGTGGTTTTTTGCGTGGTCTGCTGGTGCAGTGCCGCAACTGCCAGAATTACGGGCACTCCACTTGCAATTGTTTGTCTAAGTTCCGATGCATAAAGCTAAGGCGATCACGAAACGGGACTCTGTCCGCGGGTGTTTATGTTGTCCCCGTCCCGTCCCATCAACATACATTTTATATTATGTACCGCCAATTATGACAGCTGCCCCAAGGCTTTTACCTCCCTCCTAGCAAGTACATCGTCGGATGTAACTTGCAACCCCTTCTTTCGGATAGAGCATTCAAGATACTTTTAGCTTTAACGAAGTAACTTCATACCCGGAACCCACTATTCAGTGATAGAGAACCACCGATCTAGTATCCTATTTTGCACTGTTAAAGAACGTAGTGTTACAAATACTTCTATACGTTCTCGTGGGGTTCAACCTCCTCATTAACGACGAGACCGACTTTGCGATCGACGCCCTCACGAGATACCTGTGTACAACAGGTAATCTGCTCCAGGGAACTCGAAACGGCTGAGCTCACTTCATATTATAAACCTCCTGAGTACTTGCGAACTAGTGTTGAAACAGAATGCAGTGACCGTGTCCCCGTTACCCGTTCCAGCATGGCGCAAAGTCGTCATCTCTGAATGATGTCTTGAAGATGGCATACGATGTTATTCATGGTATATACGTGTCAAAGATTTCCATTAGATAGGTAAGTTGCGAGCTGTCTGCAGCTCGAAATAGCGTATTATCGCGCTCATCGAGCACGACCAACGTTTAATTGCTTTGCAGCCTTTCAAAATCCTAACCGTTCTGTACCGCATTAATAATTTTCTGGCCGACATGTCCATTGCAAGATTAGGTCATCTTGCTTCTTCTTCAGCTCTAAAATGCCCCCACTCGTTTTTACACAGAAAGAAAAACCTGTGTCACTTCTTTCCATCTTTACGTTCACGGAACCTCCGTTTTATTTTTGACAACTTTTCTAGTCTTTCGTATGCTTTGTTGTATAGCGTAAGCTTTGTAACCGGGGAGATTGCTTCCAATGAAGCCTTGAAAGCCTTCCTGGTTAAAGGCGACCCTTAGGTGATGTTTAGTTGGTAAGCGTCGGCTTCACCTGTCGCGGTCGGGGAGAAGGTACTCAAGAGAAATTACCACGTACCTTCGCCACTTCCAGGAGGGTGTCTTTCTCAGATGAATGACTTAAGTATTCTTTAGTTTTATCGAATTTGTCGAACACCAAGGACATTTGTGAGAGAGGCCTCATGGTGTATAGGATCACAAATCTCAAGATCGTATACTCATGCGTGTAATGCGACTGACAACTGTTGGACCAAAACAAGGCGCGTCGCGTGTCTAGCTGACCATGAATTTGGTGATTGCAAACGTAATCTACACTCCTGAATCGTGCAGGTATTTTTCGTTACTAGACGAATACCTGAAATTCCAGAAGAAATAATCGGGAGAAACACGAGTGGATGAGATACAGGGACAGGAGGGATTTTACTCGCAGCGTTATTAGCGTATTATTATGTACAAATGTAGCTGTACAATTGTTATTAACATGTACATTATTGTAAGATAGTAAATATGTTTTAGAACTATGAATTCACTTCTTCTTCTTCACTTAGGAATTAGCGACCCTAAAAACCTCTTTTACCCTTTTTGGAGAAACCCATGCTGTGCAATTTCTTATTGCTGTTTCGCAAGAAGTGTTCCTGAGGAAATCGGATTATTCCACAATCAAGGCGATTGATGGAAAAAAACGTCCCTAACACAGCACAGTACGTCATCCGCTTAATTTGAATGTGTGGCATTAATGATACAAAACACGATGATGTTGGGGAGCCGTACGATATCGAAAGTTACAGCTTCCATTTATCAACTATTACAAGTGTAAAAGTAACTCTGATTCGGTTACATTTCCACTAACTGTTTTGTTGATAGTGACGGAATTTATCATAGATACTGAGCTTAAAGCTGAAGGTTTAAACTAGAACTCTCAAAGAGACTCGATATATCTCAACTCACAAAGCAACTCGCGTTTTCCTGTGGTGAATTTCCATGAAATACGAATGAAACACTGTATTTGTATTTCTGAATGATATTTTGTGAGGTGAGCTCTTTTAAATCACAAATTAATTTTGTTATTTCATCAGAGTCATTAAGTTTTATGTGTACAATTTTAGTATACTCGAGTAAACCCTAGCCGGGTCTCTAGTATGTTAATATAATAATTTGAATATGAAAGCTCCACCTTAAAGATCTTCAAAACCTGCGTTTATTCTTTTGCTACGAAACTCTCAATTGTAGAGGGGTACGGACTGTGGAGACTCCATGGGACGCCAGCGTCGATTGCTGAATCCCTTCCGCTTCCGGCGCGCCAGCAGTCAACTACCGGTTTAGATTCATAACTCTCTGCTTAGAACATTGTTGGCGTTCAACTGAAAAATATCATCTTAAGTGCAGATTTATGATACTGCCTTCCGTAAGAACGTGCAAATTATAAGCTGCTAAGTTAACTCAGTATAATGATTAGCTATGGCGAACTGGATAGTGAGTCATAAGGTATATGAATTTGGTTTGAGTTAAAGTTTCAAATTCTGCTTTATGTAGTGAATATATAATATCTTTATACATGAATACTTATATCATGCGCAAAGCGGAGTAAGGATGCTAGAACTAGAGTAGTATATAGATAATAGGTAAGATTATGTTGTGATTATTCCCTCTATTTACGGCATCTGACCCTACTTCTTGGCTATAGGTTTTAATTTCTAATTTCTTGACATACAGAATTCACAAATCAGAACCTGATGGGACTTACAGGTGTCTCGAAGATCTCTTCGTAGATATATAAGAAATTTTCAAATACTAGTAATATGAAGTCATCTGTAATAAGATTACACTTAATTATTTTTAGTTAAATGTTGGCGCTAGTATTACGAATATAATCTGGTCATCCCGGTAATAAATAAAAGATCCCTAGATCTACTGGGTCCGACTACGAATCTAAACCATCTTGGTACACACTCAGTTACACACGAAAAATTTCATCAAAATCGGGCTAACCGTTAAGAAGGAGATAAGTGACGTGTACGTATACATTCTGTGTACTAAGTATCGGGAATTTGTCAATAAAACAAAAAATACAAATTATTCATCTAAATTTATTTTATCGCCTTCAAAGTAGGCCCCATCGCTTGCAATACAACATCTCCACCGCTTCACCCAGTCTTCCATACATTTTTCATAGGCTATTTGCGGTATGGCCTTTAGCTCATTCAGCGAATTTTCTTTTATGGCTTCTATCGACTCAAAACGTTTTCCTCGAAGTGGTAATTTTAACTTGGGAAATAAAAAAAGTCAGACGGAGCCATATCAGGTGAATACGGTGCTTGGTCGAGAACTTTTGTTGAATTTTTCGCTAAAAACTCTTTCACTATAATGGCTGTGTGTGATGGTGCATTATCATGGTGCAGCATCCATGAGTTGTGTTGCCACAAATCTGGACGTTTTCGGCGGATACTCTCACGCAAACGCTTCATGACGCCTAAATAATATTCTTTATTCACTGTTTCTCCCTCTGGAAGGAATTCGGAGTGAACCACACCACGGTAGTCAAAAAAAACTGTCAGCATCACCTTGATTTTGGAGCGACTTTGCCGCGGTTTTCTGGGTTTCGGCTCGTTTTCGAGACGCCATTCTGAAGACTGTTGGCTTGTTTGCATGTCGTACTCATAAACCCATGTCTCGTCGCCAGTTATTATACGTTTCATAAAGGTCGGATCCGTAGAAGCTCGGGAAACCATGTCTTCAGCGACATGCTTTCGCTGCGCTTTTTGAACAAAATTGAGCTCTTTTGGAACTAGTCGAGCGGCGACGCGTTTCATGCCTAAAATGTCAATGAGAATGTTGTGGATGGACTTAAAAGATATGTTCACCTCACTAGCCAACTCTCTCAGACTCATACGTCGATTTTCGAGCACTAGCTTCTTGATTCTGTCGATGTTTTCTCTGGTCGTAGCGGTTGAAGGTCTACCAGAACGAGGCAAGTCTACTACTACTTCTCGGCCTTCTTTAAAAGCCTTATACCATTCATAAGCCCTTGTTTTCGATATACACGATTCGCCGTAGGTATTTCGCAACATTTTTAGTGATTCACCACATGAAATATCATTTGAAACACAAAATTTAAGGCACACTCTTTGTTCAACAATATTTTCCATTGTAAAAATCGCCGAGGACTCAAAACTATGACCAACAAAAAGTGTAGTTTAAAACAAATTAAATGACAGATCCCGCTCAAATTTTGCGCGCTAAATCAGTACAGTGCTACCAACATGCAGTAAAAAAATTAGAACGACCTCTTTTACGCGGGTCTTTTTATTGACATATTCCCGATACTTTTTACACAGAGTAGTATGTTCAGAAGAATTATATATACAAATATATACTCGTAATTTGTAAATTGTGTGCAAATTATTATTGTTATCGTATCTAAATCGAGGTGGAATCAAAAATATTTTTTGAATGTATACATATACGAGTATGTTTGTATCGCGATAACTACATAATTCCTTTCAGAACAGTTAAGAAAGAATCTTTCAAATGATAGTTAGAACCATATATATGTGTTACTGACACTTGAACGATGTTATTACTATATACATCTCTCATAAATATATTCTCAAAACTTAGGATAATGTGAAAAAGATCATTACGTTATCCCACTATCCAACTTTATGGCGAAGTAGCGGCTCTGAGCGTATGCAAAATACAAGCGTAGAACATACTCGTTCTCATATATTTTACACATTAACAACATGCACTAGTACTTCATAACTGCCTTGCTAAACTGTTAAATTTAAGTGAAAACTACTTTTGTCCAAAGTATAAAAGATTTAAAGTAGACAACTTTAAATCTTTTATCTATCTTATATCTTTTTATTTAATGTATTTTCTAAGCATTATTATAAAAAGATAATTAACTTTCTGCACTTATTCTTCGTATAAACTTTAACTGCGCCAAATTTCATACTCCTCCGTCGGCGTAATTTTCGTAAAAAGGGGTACAAAGTTTTTGCTTCACGTATTAATATATTGATATAGTCTAGGCGACAATGAAATAGGGTTGATTAGGTTTTATTTTAATAAAAAGTTTTCATTTATTGTGTATTTGTATTCCGTTGTATTAAATATGAATAAATTCAAATAAATAACGTATAGGAAATTTCAATGCATATTCACAGAAATATAAGTTGACTAAATCGTTCGTTCAAGTCTGATGTTAATAATAAAACGTAGTTGCATGTATGAAACAAGAAGTGTTTTCAAATGTTTATTACAGTTTTTTTACAAAACGAAATGTTTTTATTGCACTTATACTATAAGGTGACAAATATGCATGCGGTTGGCGTGATGATAATCAGTTAGCGCACTTACTATTCTAGTGGTTACCGACCCTATAAAACTCTTCATGCCCTTTGTGAAAACCCTTTTAGAAGATGGTTTGTCAAAGGCAAGAGAATTACAAAAAAAAGTAGGACAAACAAGTCATCAGTATAAGTTTGTACAGCGGCTGCTTACTAAGTATTCGTTTTGAGGAAATACGGAGCTGGAAGGTTACTTGAACTACTTAAAAGTTCTGTTGCAAATGAAGCGTTACAAAAATGAATGCGACATCTACCCGGATTCGACAATGTCGATATCGATACTAATTTTTATAAGAAATATCAATAATTTAGTACTGAATACTGTTTGTGAATAATCAAGTTATTCATAAACAGTATTCAGTACTAAATTATATTTTATTATTATATATAAATAATATTTTTTAACTAAGAACAAGTAAAGTGTAATCTGGGGTGCTAACGTGAAGAGCAAGTTGAGGTTATTTTTTTTATACCACGTCGAGAGTCATACCTGATAGAAAGTGGTTATCGTAGCCTGTGAACGCTCGCAATACATTAGTATCACTCGCGCGATGCGACCTCTACTGCCAGCATAGTAACTCCTTAGGAGCTGACTGGTGATCTCACTCACACGCAGGAACACAAATACCCTCATCAGCTTCATCAAACCTTAAGACTATTTATATTTACTCTATATATAAACTAATCTTTGCATGCTTTGGTTTGTGCTGTCCAAGTACGGGAATTGAATAAATATATAAAATTAATTGAGTTTACTCTTATGGAACTTATTTTGAGTAAAGACTAGTTAGTGTGTACATTATCTTATTATTATTCCTATCTAAATTTATTTAGCTAAGCTAGGCTATGTATGGAATTGTTGTGGCTTTAACAGGGGCAATCCTGGATTTAGAACATAATAATGACATATTGACATTCCCATTGACATCCGTTGAACTTTCCCATTGACATGCGTAAACGCATGCACTAAAGGCATGTTGTGACACATCACATTATACATATTATTATTGCTACCTAAATTGATTTAGTTAGCAATAATAATAAAATAATGTACATACAGTAGTTACTATCTGCGTACTTACCGATGGTACCCGGACTCTTTCGAGGATCGCCTTATATCCCAGAAGTCACTTTTAACCCGTTACTTACTTGCTTGTTTTCGATTTGTTTTTTCTACGACGAAAAAAGACAGCGTCAAATACAAGCGAGGACCAACTTTCGGGCAATCAGCAGGCTCAACTTGGGGGAGGGTTAAATCAAAGGGTTCCGGTTTTATGAAGACTTATTTTCAGACTTACCTTCGAGTTGAAATTAGATTTAATCTGGCTCGAAGCTTTAGGATTGAATTTTGTAAACAATTTCGAATACCTCTACAACTTCCAGGCTTTGTTGAAATACCATTGGGAACTCGGGATGCTGTTGTTCAGAAATTCCTTTGAAATGAATTCGTACTTATATGGGGTCGAGATTTGTACACACGTATTCAATGGAAAAAGTATACGATTAGCATTTAATTGAGTTTATTTTTCGTACTCACTATTGACCGATTATGAAGGTTTGTTTTGTATTCACGAATGTGTGCATCAAATGTTTAGATGAGAAGGTTGTAAAGCGGTGTTTCCATTAGCGATATTTTATTGCCTTTCAGAGTAAGTTCTGCAACAGTGTTGCTGTGAGTGTTGACAAACAATGTAAGGCTAAGTGGAACGTAGTGGATGTGGGTGCTCGCCCCGGAGTAAGCTTGCTTGCCTCTGTTGCCGGCTACAATAGCCCTGGGACCGGATATGTGTTTCCCTTTGTGAAGGCTTTTAAGTGTTGCCGAACACAGACACCGTTTGTAAAAAAGGGTAATCTGAACCTAATGTACAATGGCTGAAAGAAAATACATTGAAACGGACAATGCGTGAATAACCTCTGAAATCCTTCGCAATCGCATAGACGATTGAGTGAGTGAAAATAAAGTAAACTGGAAGTAACGATAGTTCTTGAAACATCTTTTATAAAAATAAAATTATTGGCAGGTGTACCATACTTTGGCCACACTATAATATCTAGGTTCAGATTAGTCCCTTTGATGGTAACTGTCAATAGTAGTAGCTACAGTTACGTAACAGATCTTCGGTTGGCTTGGAAACAGAAAGCCAGATCGGCTGGGTTAATTACTAAGACTAACCGTGACTATCAGTCATACAAGCAGACATACTACATGGTATGTGGTCTAGTATCATATTATGTGTATTACTTTATTATTTGTGATTTTTCTCATATTTTGTGAAATAGTTATTTTTTGTGTGCGGGTGGACGGAAGCTTGTCGCCCTGGTTTGATATCAACATTGGTGTCAGACAGGGATGCGTGCTGTCGGCTTGGCTATTCATCCTGTATCTGAGCGGAGAATAAGAAATATGAACGTGGGAATGCGAATGGGTGACTCAGTGGTCAACTGCCTGCTTTACGCAGACGACGCGGTATTAATAGCAGAAACACTATCCGAACTGCAAAAACTAGTCACAACAATGAAATATGATTGTATAAAGAAAGGCTTGTACTTGAACGCGAAGAAAATTAAGATAATGGTATTTGAAAGAGAGACAACCAGAACGAACTCTAGGATTACGGTTGATGATGTAGTGTGTGAGCAAGTAGATGAGATTGTATACCTTGGAATCGCTTTTAGCAGCAATGGAAGGTGCACCGCTGATGTGGAGAGACGAGTGAGTGCAGGCAATAGTGTGAATAGAGCGTTGGGTAAACTTATAGTCAGCCGAAATCTAAGCACGAAAGCAGAGCTTGCTGTACAGAATGCGTTACTAATCCCAACGCGGTACGTCGTCATTACGCTTGCTGACCGCGTTGGTCTGAAAGAGAGTGTCGGTTTTAAGATAAGAAAAGGCATGCAGCCTTGGTTTGGATATGTAGAAAGAATACAGGATGAAAGAATGACGACAGGTATACAATGCGAAAGTGTAAGGATGTAGGAGCCGAGGAAGACCGAGACTATCAGAGAGAGAGAGAGAGAACCTACCATAACCAAATTGGTCGTGTTTTATGAGAAGGTGATGTCAGGAGCCCCAGGAACCGGCGATCGTGCATGAAAAGAGCTATGAATATTATGGTGCTCGGTTCTCTTTAACTACTCCGCAAGGGACCTAGCGTGAAGATATACATACAGACATAGTTATTGATTCATTTATTTTACATAGTTCGTTGTGACACTATGGAAATAGTGTTTCCCTGATAAGGGATTTATTGCAATATAATTGTTTAATTATAATATATAATACATGGAACGAGCAAATTTTGTTGCATCTTCATTAACCTTGCTTCATTTGATCTACATTATCAAAAACACCGTTTCTATATGAATTCTATATGTTTGTCTGTGCGTTTGTCTGTCGCTTTTTTTCGAATATTCGAATTTTGACTTCAGATTCGGATTCAGCATAAAAAAAAAGTAGAATAGGAATGTTCAGGAACACCGTTTCTATCTCTTAAGGAACATGGCCAAAACGACAGACAAATTAAAAAAAAATTGAATAGTTATATAACTGACGAGCCAGGTGTTCCTCTGGCAATACAAGCTTGCGCATTCTCAACTGGTTTTACTATTAAATTCTATTTCATTTACTTCTTCGCGTTATCTCATTTACAAATCCATTAGGATTGGCAGGGTTCGCTTTCTAAGCTTAAGGATTTGGCGAAGATACAATTTTTTACATGGAGCGACGGCCGACAGACCTCTACCCCACACGCACACACAACCCCCAGGATAAACCAGACATTTCTTTCTTAAGCTCAAACGTATTACTGAATATAATTTCTTAGAGGTGTGGCTTCCTCACGATGTT
The DNA here is from genome assembly GCA_947507595.1 of Pyralis farinalis. Classification (NCBI taxonomy): domain Eukaryota; kingdom Metazoa; phylum Arthropoda; class Insecta; order Lepidoptera; family Pyralidae; genus Pyralis; species Pyralis farinalis. The sequence goes on along the minus strand of OX382259.1, from coordinate 18,641,797 downwards.
TTCTTTTACCACCGATCAAGTGATACATACAAATATGTACATAAACTGGATACCTGTTGGTCATTAGGCCCTTTTTTATATAACATCGGGAAGCATACGGCCTATATGCTTTAAAGCAGTTACCGTAGCCTATGAACATTTACCACCTTTGCTGCTAACACAGCAACTCCTTAGAAGTTACTGGTGATCTCACACACAAGCAGGAACACAACAACTCTCCAAGGAGTTGGTATTTAGTTCCATCACGCTTCTCTTTCACTAAAGCCTTGGTTTCATTCTTGCATAGACGGTACATTTCTTTCTTCTTTTCTCTCATATTTTCATTTAAGGGCAAAGATGATACGTAATCCTGCCACGCTTTCCTCTTTCTTGCTACGGAGGATTCAACCTCCGCATCCCACCAGGCATCTCCTTTCGCAGTTTTACATCTCTTTGCGCATCCACATGCTTCTCTGGCACTATCCACCATACTTTCTTTCAAAACTTTCCAGCAATCATCCACATCTGAGTCGGAGAGGCTTGCATTTGCAATTCTTTCACTTACCAGATGCACATACATTCTCCTTACACTTTCATCTTGCAATTTTTCGCTCCTTATCCTTTCATGATCTCCGAAAGGGATACGCACTCGCTAGTGCCTCCACTTCCTAAAAAGACCCATAAACCGGCTTACCACCAAGTAGTGGTCCGTTTCAAGAGTGGGGCCTCTAAAGGCTCTTGTATCCATTATAACATTTCGGAGACGTCTATCTATTAAGATCAAATCAATCACACTTTTTTGGTCATTCCGTCTCCATGTATACGTGTGAATATCCTTATGTTGAAATAAAGTATTCGACACGAGAAGGTTTCGTTCCATACATAAATCTAGTATTGACTTACCTTCTTCGTTCACTCTCTTATATATTATACGGACCAATAACAGCTTCATAGCTATATCGCTTGGTCCCAACCCACCCATTCAAATCTCCACACATAATCACTCTTTCATTCCCTTCAGCTAAGTCCAGAACATCCCTCACAGACTCCCAAAACTTCACTAGTTCTTGAGCACACGCTGAGCTTACGGGATCGTATGCTGCAAACCAGAAATACTCGCGCCCAGTTTAATACGAACCCAGAGAAGTCTAGGGCCTACCAAACAGTAATCTCTTATACCAGTGGCTAAGGGAGAGGAGAGTACAACACCTACACCAGCACTGGCATGATCGTCCCGATCTACCCCAGACCATAGGACCATCATCCCACTGGGCAGATCATCGGTGTCGCTCCCCTTGCGCTTAGTCGCTGTCACACACAAAGCATCCAAAGTCTATCATTCATTACGTTTATCATTTAATCCACCTCTCATATTCTACGTGCCTATGCTGCAGTCGGCTCCCCTCGTCCCGCCAGAATTGGCGCTGCGTGGTGGGTGGCGGCCCCCACCGCCGCATGCAAATATATTCGCACCGACGGGGGCGGATCGTTGCGCGTCGCCTCCGAGGGACGCCCTAATCCGCATGTCGGTGCGCTCTTGGTTCAGAATTGCAATCGATTGATTGGCAGGGGTCGCGAACAAGCACGCTTCTGGCACTTGACCCCCACTCTATTTCAATTCAATTCAATCTAATACGTGTATTATTGTCATAAATATGCTGCGTGATTTTCCTTCTCAGAATAGATGTAAGTAGCTTATAGATAGTGGGTAAGCATGTAAATGTTCTGTTGTTAGCATCTGTGGTACTTCCAGATGTGAAAGGTGTGTTATATCCGTGGTCATAAAATTTGGGAGAGATCCAACATCTAATGCATGTTGGAATTGAGACGCTAATCAAGCCTGTGAACTTGGTAGTCATTTCAGCCATTGGTTTTATAGATTCACATGCTTGTTCGACCGTCAGTTCATCAGAGTGGCCCATGGGCATCGACCAGATGTTCCACCAGAATAAATTCATAATTTCTACATATCAGTCACATTTTGTTCGGGTCATTCTCGTTTACTTCATGAGTCCATCTCATGCGACGCACTGCACCACCGATAGCGGGGACCCTGTTCGCGGTACGTTGTCCACGTGGCTCAAAGCCAACCGGCGGTCGTCTTCGCCGGCGCACAGGTCTTGGCGTCGTCGGGGGTTTAGTCTCTCGAACTTTTAAAACGTTAAAAATTATTTACGTAGTAATTATTTACGTTATTACGTACGTATTTAATTATTTACACATATTTAGGATGTATTACGTACGGTTCACCTGCATGGTCTGAGAGGGCTACCATAGGTGCTGCGCATCGTAAGTTACTGCAAAGTCAGCGTCTCGTTTTAATATTTTTATGTAAATCGTATAGAACTGTGAGCACCGAGGCACTACCAGTGCTGGCAGGCGTGTTACCAGTTGACTTAGAAATTCAACGCCGGGCTTCAATGTACTACACCTCTAAAAACATACTCCCTGACTTTATAAAACACCGCAATATTGACAATTGTTCAAACCAAATATAATAATAATAAACCCCGCATTGCAGCTCGTGGCAAGCTGTTAGTGCGCAACGACACCACGGGTACCTGAGTGCTCCAGAGAGTCGATCAGGGCATTCGTCTCCGGCGTGTCTTCGTCGGTCGGAGTGGAAATCCAAGAAGGCCCGCAGGACTCTCAGCTCTGGCTTGCCTTCATTGGCCGTCCAGAGAGGAGTCGATAGAGCATATTGCTTTATCAGGTGATATGTTCCAGGGGTGGAAGTGTTAAAGGGCATAACGCCGCAAGTAACTTCGGAGAAAGCGCAGCACACCTCTCGACACCCCTGAGTCACTCACACCGGTGTTGACTTTCTCTGGCATTTCGGGAGTCCATCCAGTGAGTGGCGAGCCACCGCCTGCCAGGAATAACATCAAATATGATAGTGATGGCAGGCGTCCGTCCCACTTCTGCAATAGCCCGGTTCTAATAATACCTCCAAATCTCATTTTAATAGCCCACTTTTTTCCGACATATTTCCAATAGTTCCAATACCTGCCGTGACCTGTTCATTGGTATATTGTCCCGTTGATATACCCTGGACAGGTCACGGCGTGTGTACAATATTTCATACAGTCTTTTCGAAGGAGCCTCTACGCGTTTGATCCTTATCCCTGCGCACGCCTATCAAATGATCGGGGTAAACGGCGTGATTTTAGAGAAGAATAATAATAATAATTCAATCAGTGTGAGACAGATTAAGTAAAGAGTGGCTAGAAGCCGACCATACCCGTTGCGCAATTTTTAACTGGACATGGAAACTTTAGAGCTAAGCTTTTTTCGTTTAGACTTGTGACATCGCCTTTATGCGAGTGTTCTACGACATATCATGAATTCGAGCAACAGCACATCATGTTCTCTGGGAGTGCGATCTCTGGCGTCGGGAGCGGGACGATACGAGTATGTTAAATTCCTTGCATGTCACATCCGGGGTAGTATACTATTCTGATTTGGTGGCAACAAGGGTGAATTACCGGGAATTTAGGTAGTTCAGCAGATTGCTGAACCGCCTCTGATGCTCGGAATCCGGAATATTACTGGAATCGATGTGTTAGGTTTAACTCACTCAAAATTTAACTCACAATTTGGGTCCACATATATTTAGGTCCACACAGTGTTAGATATCTGATAAACCGTGGTGCACGGCAGTTGAGTTTCACTTGACTAGCCATCTCTTTGAGGTTTTTTAATGCCTTATTTGTCATATTGCTATCTCTCACTTTGCCAAGAGGGGAAGTCAATTCGAAAACTTCCTACTCTTACAAATTTCTTCTGATTAAATTCGTCATGTAGTCGTGAGTTTCAAGGCAGGTGTATTAACCCCCGGGACAGCAATGGACTTCACTGTTCATTGCCTTTTTGGTGGTCGCCGCTGTTAATTCTGGCTACACAGGAGACACTTTGGTGGGAATAAGTGGTGGGCCTGTTAAACACAGTATGATATACAGTACAAATGACATAGAGACATTGATATCTCTGACTTATTAGCTGTTACCTGCGGCTTCGCCTGCGTGGTGGAAGCAGCGTGGTTTCCTGTGGGAGTAAGATGTTTTGCCGCGATAAAACGCAACCTATGTCATTGTCGGACCCTCCATACAAAATATCTCCATATCTATAGTACGCTCGCATGATATTTTCATTGATTTCTCGTGTCGCACTACACCACTGACGGCAGGGGTCGGTTACGAGGCAGGTCGCCCCACTGGCCCCAAGCGCGGCAGCGGTGATCTCCCTCGGCGAGGCGCAGGTGGTCGATGTCGCGTTGGTGATTGGTCCCCCCCTCATCACTGCTCAACACGTCGTGTTCTGGAGGGGTTGCATACATCTCTCGAGACAACGTGGAGCTAATCGGTGAGACGGGCGGTGGTGTTGGGCGTTCGTTTGCTGGTACTTGTCGGCTCCTGGTTACGCTCCTTGTTATCATATTTTGTATTTGTTCATTTTTCTTCGTAATATAAATCTTCAAATCTTCATTATGGGGTAGGCCATGTTAGCTAAACGAAATCTAAAATAAACTGTATATACCAAACAGATTCTATATTCAGTATGCTCGATAACCAATAAAAATATCATACGACTAATACTTTTTGTACAGCCAGTACATTTACGCCAAAGGTCACAGTGGGTCATGTTGGTAGTGGCAGGGCTACGTCGCTATTTCCCGCGAACGGCAGGTACCTACATCCTTTGTACAGCTCAAGCGAGCTCCTTCATTGTCCAGATTGCTGGATAGGAAATCGATGACGTGCGTTGAATATGGTGGTATTGTGGACAGAAACATTGCTTACTGCTCGCGTATAGAATTCTGATTTGTTAAGTACCTAACAGGTCATATTTTGTGGGCATTAAGGAAAAATGATTTATTTTTTCTGTTCATAAGACACCGTTTTAAAATGACATTCCTTTGTGAATAGATCTTAATAAGATTGTGTCACTTTTATGAAATATAAATTAAACCGGCCAAGTGAATGTCATGCCTGTGTACAGAAAGGTTTCGTAATGCTGTTCTACTGCTCTTTATATATATCTATTTATTTATGTATTTGTAATATTATTACATTTCAACAACCCCTGAACGTTGCAATGTACAATGCAATGTAAATAACACAAGAATGTTAGTTGATCTCTTTAGAGCTTACAAGTTATTCTGCAAATAGGTATTTTCTGTATTAGTTGTTTAAACACAGTATGATGTACAGTACAAATGACATAGAGACATTGGATATCTTTTACTTATTTTTTAACTAGCTATTACCCGCGGCTTTGCCCGCGTGTTCAAAGGGAAACATAGCGTGTTTTCCTTTGGGAGTAAGATATTTTGCCGCGGTAAAAAGTATGTCGGTAATGTCATTGTCGGGTCAAAAAGAAAACACAACAATCCGTTGCTATCTTTTGACAAATAAATACACTTTTACATTCATAATAATACGAACCACCTCTAAGACAAATATCTTCTGATTAAATTCTTTGTGAGTTCCAAGGCAGCTGTAGTTTAACCCCCGGGACAGCAATGAACTACCACTGTTCATTGCCTTTTTGGAAGTCGCCGCAGTTAATTCTGGCTACACAGGAGACACATTGGTGGGAATACAGATATAGCAGATACACAATGCAGAAGTGGAAGGATGTAGGAGCCAAGGAAGGCCAAGACTTACCTACCATGATCAAATTGGTAGTGTTCTATTACAAGGTGATGTCAGGAAACCGGCGAACGTGCATAAGAAGAGCAATGAATGTTAAAGAATCGAGTGAGGTGTGTAAGGATCGAGTCACGTGGCGCTCGGTCCTGTCTGCCTACCCCGCAAGGGATTTGGCGTGAAGTTATAGATAGATAGAAGTAGAATATAGTCGATAATAAAAGTAGTCTAAAGCTAACAAGATATGAAGAGACTAAAACACATTTGTACTATCTTAGCTACAAAAGTATATATACATATATCTAATATTTAAACGAGGATAACTTTGTTTATTTGTGTTTTATTTGTAATGGATAAACTCTTAAAATACCTAAACCGATTTAAAAAAATCTTTTCTTTACATAGAGCTACATTATCAGTAAAATAGGCTAAATTTTATTAAAAAAAAATAGAGATCTCTAAATTAAATTGTCTGTTTGTAATGCTAAAATAACAGCTTTTCATTAAATGCACACGGTGTTTATATAAAAAACAATCATTTTACTTTCAAAAGGCAAAACGGAACCCTTATAGGATCAATTTTTTGTCTGTCTTTTTTCTCAGGGCGCCGGGTGGAGCGATCAAGCTGAAGTTACATGTATCACATACTCAGATTTGCATTCCCTTCGAGCAGTGAAAAAATCAAATTTCTAAGTCAACACAATCAAAAGCTACGGTGTTTACGCCTTGTTTATACGCATATTATACACTCGCGAGGGAATCAAAACCTATAAGGGTACTTCTCGTTGGCGTCTGTTCGTCCTGAAGTTGCTAACGTTAAAAACCTGTAAAATGATGATGAAGAGTTCAGTAAATAATCGGGAGTTGCATACCACCTGATGAAAAGTGGTTACCGTAGCCTAAAATCGCTTGCAATACATTACATGTTGTTGTATTTTAGTCAACAATAAACTCGAGTTAAAATTATGAACATTATACCGAGCATAAATATATTTACCAAAAATGGGAATACATACATACGTGTATCATATTTTTTCAGCAAATTACCTAAATATCCAAATCAAATCAAAAAGAAAAAGAAGACTTGAAGTGTTACTCTTTCAAATTTCGATTTTCGAAATTTCGACTGATTGGTAAATTGGACATTGTTTTATATACCATTACGAAGTCCCCAAATCGGATGAAGATCTAATTAATTTGATTGGGATGGAATCAATGGAACCTCTAAAGGCTCTTGTACCTATTATACGAGTAGTATGTCGGAGATTAGATCACATAATTCAAACTTTTTTTATCATTTCATCTCCATGTATCCTTGATGATGATGGAATAAAAAAGTATTCGACACGAGGAAGTTTCGTTCCACACAAAGATCTAGAATTGACTCACCTGCTTCGTTCCCGTTTCTATTTTCTTAGGGACCAAGAATAGCGTCGTTGGTGCCTCGTTTAGTGCCAATCCATCCATTCAGATCTTCACACATAATCACACTTTCATTAGCTAAAAATCCAAAATATCCCTCACATATTCCAAAACATATATAATAATTAAACATTCTAAGACACTGTATTCTGACTCCCAATCGCCGAAGCCGATGGTGTGTAGGATAAGAAGATCACCAATCGAACGACAATGGCGAAAGTCGTATTAACTAAAAATATGTCGTGATTCTCAAGGTATACCAGGAGTAGTGTGTTTATCACACGCTCCACAACCTTGGAGAGAAGGGAGGTTATGGTAATAGGCCTGTAATTCGACGGATCTGATCTATCGCCGTTTTTGGGCACCGGGTGCACATTGGCGGACTTCCATGAAGACGGGACGGGACGGGACATTACTCACTTAGAGTACTAAAGCACGAAGAGGCACGCAAGTTCAGAATACAAATTAGGAGCACACTTATGAATGTCGAGAGACAATAATGCCCGCCGGATATCTCGCCGAATAATTGAGATTTCCGGCATTGAGCTACAAAACAACGAAATTACAAGAGAGATAGAAAAGCCTACGGTCCGGATGCCCACAATGTTCGTGGCGGTTCGTCATCCACCGGATCTTCTGCTGTCCGCACAAATAAGTGGCGACCTTACTCACGTACAGGAACACAATAATCCTCCAGGAATCGTTATTTGACTGCAGTCTTCTGTAAGGTACTCCCCCAGACGGACAATTAGAGCAAGAGGTTATGCAATGCCTCATTACAGAAAAATCTGAGAGGCGCGGAGCACGGCACGACCCCTCGCTGGGTCCTACCTCTCTTATCCTCAGATATTTATCGACTCTACTAGCCTATTTGGCAACATCACGTCTAAAAATATCCTTTTTGTAGACAAGAAAAGGACTGTTACAGGCAATTAATATTGAATCGTGTACAATTTACAGCAAATAACTTTCCAATCTCCAACACGCAACCTATCTCTGCATCTCTGATATACAAATCGCAAAATTTTCAAACGACTTTTTTAGAAGTATACTCTTAATCTTCTCATAATTATACTGAGAAGTAACAATGAGGATATTTAATTCTTTGAAAAGTTTCATTAGTGACTCCGTGGGACCCATGTTATCGCTGGAGCGAATGACTCTCATTTGCAAAATTAAAATTGAATCCATGTAAGCGGCTATTTCTAGAACAGTATATTGAAGGATAACATGGTTATCAATTGCACTTTGGAAATACAAAAAAAAAAAACAATAAGAAAAAAGTAGTTACGTATGTTTATCTTCTTCTGTTTGTGAGTTCGTAAATATTTATTTATTTCATAAAAATCTGGTTCCGTAACAATTGTTAGATCCTTTGTTATATTCATATTACCTATATAGAAATGAATAATATAATCCCTCTATAAAATCCAGACTTGTACTTTTTTTTCAAACAGATTCTTCGCTTTTTTGGGTCCCTATCTATATAATAAAGCAAATAAACAACTTTCGATATACGCCACTACAAAAACGGAATGTAAAAATAAAATAACAGACTGGTTACTCGCCTTGACATATGACGACACTGAAAATTTGCTATTAGTACTAAAATGAAATGTAATAAATAATTTAAATATTTATGATAAAAATATATATGCATGATAATCTTTAAAGCAAATCACAATCACATACACCAACACACACACACGCGCACATAATAGTAAAGTATTTTATTGGAATAATATTGTATAGTTATTGTAAATTAATTAGCTATCTAAAGCATGTTATCATAAAAGAGCCTGGCGACCCGTAATACAGGTAGGTTGAAATCTACCTAGCATGGGCATCAGTTCTCTTCACACGTAGGTCAGTTATATTTGAACTATTTTGTAACAAGCTCATATACCTACTAGTTTAATGACATGTGGAGAGAAAAATAAAGATTTATTATTATTATTATATTATTTCTTCTACACAAATACTTATGACGACCTGTGACTTAATACCATGCCATTAAAGTAACTTTGTTAATAAAGTTAAAATAAAGATAGATTAAAAGTTCTTACAACATAAGGAACAGCAAATTAATTTAAATAATGCTAAAAACAGAAGCATTATTATAATGCTAAAAAACGAAATCACAAAATTTGCACAGCTATCATTAGATAAAAGAAATAACGATTCCATTTCAAATTATGCTAATGATAATTCGAGTGCTCCTTAGTCCTTCACAAACATCTGACAGGGTAGAAAATATATGCCGACGACGACGTTTTGAATTTTCAAGATAATGAACATTATCTGTTATATATAAATTTATGCGAGTTTCTAAGTTCTTTCGTCTTCTATACATGCATATAGTCGATAGGTTCAAACTTACAGGTTATGCTTGAGATAGTTTCTACAACGAAAATTTGATACAAGATATGGAACTTACTACGAGTACTAGGGCAATAACGCATGAAGTTGACTCCGTAAAAAGTTCCTTATACTTTTACGTACTCTTATTTATTTGTTTGATTATATGTATGTTTGAGTTATTTGACTTGTAAATATAATAATATCAAATAATTCTTATACATATGATTAGTCTGGCCATAAATAATGTTACATAAAAACTTTTCTTTTTTTCAACTCTTCAACTATTTTGAATTTGGGACGCGTTTATTATGTTAAAAACTTCTTTAGATTTGCCGCCGTTTTACATATTTTTCTCGGATTTGTTATCAATATAGAATATAGAAAGGGGCGTTAAAGAAAATAGGATTGGAGTGATTGCCTTGCACAAAATGGATATGGAGCTGTCGGTCATATTCAAGACACTTTAAAAGCTTGGTATCAGCCGTATGTCCGTATATCTAACTATTGACAGATTACCAACACTTCCTCCATTGAAGACCATAAAAGATTGGGGCGACCGCGTGCTGTTAGAACTACAAAGGCTGTTAATGCTGTTAGAGCCTGAATTCGCCGAATTTTCATTAGGAAACAAAAAATCTTATCACGACAAATGAAGTTTATCTCTGTCGCAAATATTGAAACAATTCCTGAAGATCGGCAATATACAGGACACACCCTAAATCAATCTCTACAGTGGAAGAGAGTGGATCGATCAAAACGCCTTCTGTCTCGATACACAGGTGAATAGCACAGAAATATCCTCTTTACTGATGAAACAATGTTCACGATTGAAGAGCACTACAACAAGCAAAATGACAAAGTGTACACACACAGTTCTAAAGAAGTCACCCAAGTGGTCGGAAAGGTACAACGTGGTCACCATCCTGCGTCTGTAATTGTTTGTCTTAGCAAGGAGTCCCAAATCTTAATTTTTGTGAAAAAGAGTTCAGCCAAAGTGTATCAAGAGACTGTCTGAATCGTGTTCTGAAACCTCTTAACAATACACTTTTTAAAAAGTACCGTGGACTTTCCAGTAGGACGCTGTACCTGGTCACAAGGCACGAACTACCCAAGCCTGGCTCGAAACCAACGTTCCGGACTTTATAAGAGCTAAAGACTGGCCCTCGTCTAGCTCAGACTTAGCCTACAAACATTAGACTACAAATTATGGTCAGTGTTCTAACACTGACCATAATTTGTATGTCCTCTAGGACATGGCCAGCTAGAAACGACACGCCGACATTGTGTCTCTTAAGAAATCTCTGGAGCAAGCTGTGGTTAAATTTGCCATAGAAACAATGCGTAAATCTATAGATTCGTGGCCAGATAGATTAAAGGCCTGTATCAAAGCCAAAGGAGGCCATTTCGAATAGATCCGTTTTTTTTTTTTTGCTGAGATTTCCATAACTATGAACATATAAGTTTTATTAGAATTACATTACTTCATAAAAAAATAAATGCATATTCATTTGTAACAGAACTTACGGCCGGACTATGTATAGAACCTACGCTTGTTTACCCCTTAGAGATACAAACAATTGCTCAATTATTTTCAAAATAAATAGTGAATGTGAAAGCGCAGATATAACAACTACAATCTGAAACATCATAAAACATCTTACCATTTTGATTCTTATCATTAAAATAGTCGATAAAGCTAACAATCATTTTCACCTGTTCAATGTAGTACATTCCCCTACATATATACGCTTAGATCTATATATAGTACTAACGTATTACATAAATACAATGTGCTATCTCGACGGAATCGCGTGTTACATTGAATGAAAAGGCGTGAAACGCCAGTTTTTATATAATACACTCGAACTTGACAAAAAACAATTTCGTGTCAGCCAGCTACCCACATCATGTTAAATGATAATAATAACACTACACGCATACCTTTAAGACCTTACCAAGTTGTGGTTTTCTAAGTAAATACAATATAGTATTATAAACATGTTCAATTTCTGGCATTCATACATTTCCGTGTGATTTTATAGACGCCGAATATCAAAAACAATATCGGTATAAATTTCAGATCGTTCGCGTGTTTGACATCATTTTAAAAACGTTTCACGTTAAAAACGAGTCAATTTATTCAACAAGGCCTTCTAACACATATGTATAATCATATCGTATATACCATCTACGTACATCGTAATGCTCGTACCGTTGATTACGGTGGCATCGTTATCCTTTTTATGACGTTTTCAGAATATTTGCTCACATGGTACAAGGTACGAGTAAAAGCTAATTACAGCTTTTTCTCATTCAAGTATACGCCATCAAATCGCATGAATCGCTCGTATTTATGGGGGGAAGCGAAGAAAAAACGACGTGCTGAATTAAGCCAACATTTTTTCTAAGTGGGCAGTAAACGGGCTGATTCCGCCCATATATATTGAAGCGTCGTATATTTTACGATCGCTCAAGGGTACTTCCAAGCGGCAGTAGGGCGAACATCCGCATTGAGTGGACAAAATTACCTTCCTCGTGTTTTACAAACTCGACCCCTTTGTTTAAATACCGTCTTAGCTTGTTATCAGATTTTTTGTTATTGATGTGTTACATCTTTCCTCTCGCTTTCCTGCAATCTATGGGAGTGATTTCGTGAAAAGGAATGAAAATGTGTAACAGAAAGCCAGAGAAGCACGCGCTTTCAAAGATTTAAAGTAAGGTAAACAGATAGAACCGAGCGACACCTGATATGATCCTCACACGCCCCACTTATTATTTTTAAAAGCTTAATTTTCTCCCAATTACTTCAATATTTACTTCGTATCTACTACTACCTTTCTGGATCCTTCACATAAATCCGCAATAAGTTCGAACTAAAATTCCTTATAAAAATGAAGAAATTCAGTTTTTTTTTTCTTTTTTCCAGTATAGATCAATAAATCAAAATATCTTTATTTGTGAAAACAGGTTATAAGTTGATGTTGTTAATTATGTCGCACTTTGTATTCTGCCGACTGGCGTACAAATAATATGTACCAGGGAAAGTTGAATACTATATTATTTATCAAGTTAAAAGTTACAATTAGGTGTTATGCAAGCTACGTTCATGGCTACTAAAGATAAAAGCACGTGTCAACAAATCATGACTTAAAATTTGTCCCTCAAAAAGTCATCAAGTTTGTACTAGCATTATTGAGCCAGCAGAGCATGCAGGCTCTTTTTGAAAGTGTCAAAAAGAGCCTGCGGTATGTTATATATGTTATGTCTGCTGTTAATAGATGCGATTTAGGCAATTTATTATATATGACCGGTGCTCTTCCAAATACACTGTTACACATCAACGTAGTTTTACAAGATATTGTCGACAGTTTCATGTAATTTCGAGCTAATGTACGGTGTGCAAACATATTTTTGTTAGAATGAGTAAAAACAGCACACTTTTAAATATAAATGCAGGTAAAGTAAGCAAATCAAATTTTTTAAAGTGCAGTACTTTAAACAGTTACACACGAATCGGTCTGTTTTGAGTTGAAAAATGAATGTGATACAGCGTTTTTGTGCTTCAAAGTTCTTTATCCGTGGCATTTCCCTAGAACATGACTCCATATCTTAATGTTGAATCAACATACGCATGATATGCCGTAAGAACTTTTTTTTTTTTTTTTTTTGACGCGGGGAAAAATGCGTTACGCACACCACCGGTGAAACCTGGGTGGCCTCCGGTGGTAGTGTGGGACTCCCCGTCGGCTGCCCGACGGTATACCCACTAAACAACCCCGCGAGTTGCCATCGGCCGCGTTGGTGTGGTGCCCCGGATCTGTCAGCAACAGGGCACCACTGCGACTGGCCAGCCCCTCAAAAGGGGCCGGACTTCTTCTCTCTAGGGGCCATCCCGGCAAATTGGGACGGCCCCTCCGGCGGCGGGACCACTATGGGGCCAGGTTCCCATCCTGACCCCTAGTCCCACATATTAGGGAGGCGGCAATAGGTGCGCATAGCGCCTACGCCGCACTCCCGTCCGCCGTCTCCGGAGCGGGACAGCCTCGGGATCGTCCTCCCTGTCCCGCTCCGAGGCCTCCTTCTGGGACATGACCGTCTCACAGAAGGAGGCCATCGCCTGCCAGGCACTGTCGCTCCCGAGCATGGAGCGGACCACGCTCGGGAGCGAGAGGTCCGCGCATCCAAGCGCGGACACCAGATCGTGGCGCTGCCGAGACCACCTGGGACACTGCTCCAGCGTGTGTTGGGCAGTGTCCTCGGCCGCGCCACAATCGTGGCAGCCTGGCTGCTCCTCCCGCCTCGCCGTAAGAACTGCATCTAGGTTGACATTTTATTGGAGCCTAGATAGTGCATATGAAAACTAACTCAATCTTTTGCATAGTCAATGTATGCCTTCCAGGTAATTTTGTTAACAATATGCAATCCCTAAAATTTAGTTTCTTCTGTTTCGGTAATATTTTGATTTAGACATTTAATGTCAATTTTAGAATTATTATTATGCCTTTGTTTAAAATGTATTAGTCTTGTTTTGTCAATATTTATTTTTAACTTATTATTTTTGAGCCAATCCATTATTAACGTCAAAGTGTGTATAATGTCAGTTTTGTGTTTATTTATTATTATTCTTTATTGCACATAAATATACAAAATATTCTTTGTTCTAAGTTTTGTGTACAAAGGTGAGCTTATCTCTTTAAGAGATTTCTTCCAGCCAACCCCAATGAATGTGAAAACATTGTATAGGGCCGTAAACAAAATATATGTGCCAACAAGCATCAATAAAAATAGTTACACTATGATACAGTTAAACTACTTCTGTAAAAATACATTTAACATATACATACATATACACGCATACATACACATACATATATACACATATATACAGATCTATATATATATATACAAATATACATCAATACAACCACATTATATATATTATCTTTCACTAGAAAATAGTTATTACCGCAATTTTTTTTTATACTACGTCGGGAAGAATACATGCATATGGCTCACATGATGTAAGGCGGGTACCGTAGCCTAATAACGCTTGAAATATATTAAGTATCACTCGCACGATGCCTCCTCTACTCCTTACACAGCAACTCCTTGGGAGCTTACTGGAGACCTCACTTACACGCAGGAACATGGAGGTACTTCCCCAGACGGGCTGCTTTGATGCGCCCTACCTCTCTTCTATAATAATATGGTACAAATCTGCAAATAGGGTAACGTGGTGTTTTGTTACCAAGGGCAGATCGTTTATATAAATCAGAAATAGTAGTGGACCTAACACGCTTCCCCGTGGGACACCATGAAGAACTTTTTTGTATTTTGAGTATTTTTTTTATTTCTGTTTTAGATTAAGATTGTTTTAGATACAGATTCGGTCAATTTGAGTCACTCCTTGTTTATCACATAGAAAAGATTCGTTTATAAGCATTGCCTCTAATTCCATATTTGTATAGTTTACTAAATAAAATCTTGTCATCCAAACGGTCGAATGCCTTCGACATGTCCATAAACAAAGTCATGCTAGGCAGTCTTTTATCTACTTGAATCATAGCCTTGTAGAGAAAATCGAAAATGGTTAAGTTTATTGACTTATTTGCTCTGAAACCATATTGACATGGTGAAAATATAGTATTACTTTCTAAAAATACTTAAAATTATTTATTATTAAATTTTTCAGTTATTTTGGAAAAAATGGATAAAGAGAAAAGGTAGTCCCTTGCTTTTTTAACTTAACTAAGTTTTGTCCTGCTTTTTAAACAGTGGTTTCACTATTAAGATTTTTAACTTTACTGGAAAGACACAAGTCATGTTTTCCATAATGATATTAATTATATAATTTAAAACTGGACAAATAATGTATGCTACATACTTGAATATTATACTCATCATAGCCAGTGCTCTTAGTATTTTTTAAAGAATGAGTTATTAAATATTTCATAGATGGATGAAATACGTGAAATAATTTTCTCAGTCAAATCGAAGACGGAGACAAATTGGGTGTGACAATATAGGTAAGTTAGTAAATGATTATTTGTATGATAATAATTAACTAAAATCGTGTTTCATCAGTAGATGATGTTAGAAGCCTGAGAGTATAAAGCGAGTGTAAGAAGAGAATTATGTGGCGCTCAATTCTCTCTACTCACCCCGCAAGAATAATGATAGTTCATTAGAGAACTAGTGTTCTCACTGCTATTATATATGCCATATATAGTCAATTTTCTTCCGTAGAAGGTGATTTCCCACTTCTCTGGCTTAAGACATGCTATTCGCGTTTAAATTCTTTAAAACTTTTAGAAGCTGCTGTACACAAACCTTCCTTTATTCACTCTCATTGCATGCTTTCTCCGTTTCAATATAGCTTTCGCCCTAGCCACATGATAAAAGGGTAGAAATGGAGGAGAAGCCGATATTGAAGATTTTTCAAACCAGTATGAAATGGTTCCCACGATACTGAAAGACTTTGGGATTTCCGTCAGCACTAGTAAATGTCAAGTTATTATTGTGAGCCAGTTCTATCTTATTCGTCTTATTTGAGAACTATATTATACCTTTCAGCGACACGTTAAAAATCTTAGCTTCCACATCGATACTGCACAGAGTTGGATTACGCAAATTAAAGAGGTTAGTCGTGTAGCTCTGTTATTTATTCTTTGTGATATCACAAACTTATCTTAGATATTATATAGGCTTAGAAATTATCTTTAAATATTAGTGTCACTCTCATAATGTTTCTCATATTCTCCATTATTCATTATGCAGATGTCTATTATCCTAACCTAAATGACAGTTCTTGCAATAAGCTGAATATCTGCATCAATAATGCTATTCGGTTTATCTTATGACTTCGTAAATTCAGTAATATCTCTTCCTACCGATGTCAACTCCAATGGCTTCCTATTTGCCAGTACAGGCGAAAGTTTGATCGGTTCGATGTTCTCTTTCTCTGGTTCTCCTAAACACTTAAAGTATACATTTCAATATTGTTATGACTCTCATGACGTCGATGTTACATCCACCATCGATTTTTAAATTGTCTACCCTTTTCCATTCTGGCTTTATATTGAACTGCATTATGTTACAAGCTACACGTTTCGCGATTGCGCTACCCGACTTTCTAATTTCATACAAATTTTGCTCCAAGAGGAAAATCCAGGTGTACTAACAGTATAGTTATAAAATCGAAATTTGTCGTGTCGGTATCAAAATCTGCAGTGAAGTTCAGTTCCGAAGTCAGAGTCTCAAATCAGACCACACATAGAGCACTACAATCACCTATGGGCGGAAGCACCTGAATACCAGTTAACGCCTTGTGATTCGGTGCTAAGGGGAGCTATGAGAATTGTCCAGGATCCTAATCTCACACACGACATTGAGTCGAGTTTAAGATGAGATTTTGCTTCCCTTTGTGTGATCTACCGATTATACAAAGGGTTGTGTTATAAGGAATTGTTCAATATGATGTCGACAGTTTCGTTTTGTAATCGCACCGCTCACCGACAGCCGGGAATTTATCATCACACACGGATTACAGTATAAGGTCCTTCAAAAAAGGCGTGAAGAGCAGAGAGATCAAGCGGGCCATATGTGTGTTTGCCACCTTAGAGGTGTACAAAAAAATGTACATAGTTGGAAACATGCAAATTCGTATTTGTTGTCCTGACTATCTCAATAAATAATTCCTTAATATCCGACTATTCGACGTAGATTGGAATTAGATAGAGCTATGTTATTCATCCATAAAAATAAATTTTATGTGATCTTTTTCATTAAAGTAATTATAGCAGATAATTAGGCTTTTTTTTTCGCATCAGACATGTGACGTACTTAACCAGTTCGTTAATTTAAATTATACTGGAAATTTCCGGCGGCGGGACGTTTCTTCGTGGACATGCAAACAATTAATTACGAGGGATATTAATGCGAGGCATTAGTTAGGAACGGTCCGTGTCAGCGGTCTCGGACTCGCTGCGTGCCGCAGACTCATCCTGTACCATATTCAAATTGTTAAATGTATCCCCCGCTTTATTGCACGCTAGCTCAACGAGATAATGATTATTTTTTTTGTTTGTTTGTGTAAATAAATGACCAAGACTAATTGATTTAGAGGTTTTCACTGGTGGACCAAGCCCTGGTTATAACTGTTATTAGTGCGGAAATGGATGCACATGGGCGTATAAGGCGTAATTTGCCATAACTAAGGTTTCAACGTCATCGACAACGATATCTTGTTGGCCAAGCTCGCGCCTATTGATTACGTACCACGCATACTAAAATTATTTTTGAGTTATCTCCGTGATAGAACTCAGTATATGCGCATAAATTGATAAGAGTCTCAACAATACTGGAATTAGTGAAGGTAGCATCCCCGGGTCTTGATTGTTTCTATCTATGGTAAGTGACTTATGGTAGATGTAGACGTTACTAGATGTCGATTTCCGATAGAATAATGTGCTAGGATACGTTTCGTATGCATGTAACATGATATTCTAACAATTAACATCTACAGCGTTTGAGGATGCCTCGTGGAGAGGCGAAACATGTACCGCAGTGACGACCAGAGAAGCTAGGGCAGCCACTGTGACAGGTACATGTGGTTCCTGTTCCAAATAGCGGACAATAGCAGACCCGACCGAAGCAGCTGAGGCAAAGATGACCGGATGGTAGCGACGGCATCTATCTACTAACTTTAGTGGGTTTAGCCGGCCGGCACTCGTTGGTGACACATGAACTAATTGGTGGCGGAAGCACACAAAGCAGTTTAGATCAAACTGCATCACATAATTACAACACAAATACCGTTCAAATATTTAGAGAGATAAAGAAAATATATAATTGGATAAAGAACCAGTCTATTAACCAACTGGTCTCCAGTTCGAATTCTGGCATGTACCATCTGGTGTATTTTCGGATTTATGTGTATATTCGTAATTATCATTCTCACGGTGGCGTAGGAAAATATCTTGAGGAAGGAAAACACCGAAAGACGTGTAACTTTACATGTGTAAGGCCTATTTTCCCTCTGGTTTTAGGAGTCTAAGGGCAGTCACTCTATGTAAAAATCAGTATCTTCGCCCAATCCTTAGGCTTAGGTAGCGGATCACCCCAATCCTAATGGATAAGGAAACGGGATAAAGCTAACAAAAAGACTCAATTTAACTCATAAGTAAGAGCGGAGAGCCGATCTGGATCTGACCTACCTATTTTTGGCATCTACATATTTTTTGTTAAGCTACTACCGTAAGTATAACATTTACTTAAGAATATTATAAATACTTACTGTAATGGACATAGATAAATAGACGTATGTTTTTCATGCTTGCCACACGAAATCCGTCGCTCGCTCTCTCAGAAATAGCTCCAGTACATAGGTATCTGTGGAATTTTCATTGTATGACATTTTATCCGTTAAATATAAATCTTATTATCGTATTGTTATAAAATCTACATACAATTAAACTGTACCATGGATGAGTTTTCACATAGCATATATTTTTGAATAGTAATGCTTGTTGTATGTATATATTTATATAATATATGTATGCAATGTAAAGTTACATTTGAATATCGATACAGAAGTATCATAGTGAATTTTCATTTATGTCTTTTATGTCTGACACAAGTATGACTGTCCATTATGTTAAGCATGAAACTAATTGATTTTAAATAACGTTTTACACGGTGACCTATATTTAGTCTACTTTGTATATCATGTGTATTTATGGTTGCAGCGTAAAAGTTGAAAGCTCAACTCCCCGCGGAAGAAGCCGTGGATATCAACTAGCTTACTAGAAGATTATAATTTTGTTGTAGGTGCAGTTGGACAAAATTAAACACATTTATATAACATAAAGTGATGATACTTTCAAATAAAAATAACATAAACTGAACCATTGACTTACGAGCAAATAATACAAGGTTTGCTTCTCCATTATGGTGTATGAAATAAAATTATGAAAACACTAAACCGAATAAAAAAAAGGACCTTTAACGAGCCGTAAACTAAATTGAATTTCAGACTCAAGGTACCTTCAACATCAATAAAAATGTTTTATGAAACAATTTCTGAATTGTCTGCCAATCAAGGGGGGTACAAAGCGGCGCCCTAGGGCACCGATAAAATACATTCGTAGACGTGCATTCAGAATTAAATGCTAAACGGCTACATTTTAAAACTCTCCGATATGTTATCAGGCTGGAAAAAAACATAACAGCATTTCATCAAATGTATGTAATACAATTTGACTGATCATTCTATTTCATTCGTATACAACAATTTATTCATTCTTTACCAATTGGATACCGCGATAAGCGTAGACGAAGTCGCGGGCTGTAGCTAGTTCTGCACATACGTATATAGAATTTATAATTTTTATATTATAAGTGTGATTTCTGTGTATAACAGCAAAAACTGTTTGTAATTCGATTTGTTTTTGTAGGCCATGATTCCCACTTGTCGTTCCCTATGGATGGTGTATGATCTCGTCAGACACCTGTCAAATTCGATGAAAGGACGTTTAGATTCCTTGGCAATTAGTAGATCTACGAGGTTATTCTTGGTTATTTTACAGCCCAAGTGGTGTCAAGAGAACATGGGCACTCCAGGAGAATGTGCAGCACATTTTCAATTATATCACATTAGCAGGCACATCACGGCGCATCCCTCAGATTAAATCAATGGAGATATTGTCCGAGCCTCCTGTGACTTATCAAAATTTGAGTTATCAGGCTGTCTGGGGCAGCACTTCTCGCACATTTGTACGCTTGTTGCCAATCAGGCAAGAAGATCCATCTCTTCCGGCTTTTGAACGCTTTGGCGTACGTGGTGTCCAACGCATCGTAGTCCGCCATTGTATTGTTGTAGGTGTAGCATTGTTAGCGAGTTCGTCAACTCTTTCGCTTTGCCGGAGTGCCCACGTACGCCCTTAACCAGTAAAGCTTCATATCCGTCCGAACGTTGGTAAACCGCAAAGATTGCCGCGTATATCAATATTTGAATATTAACCCTTGGGTACCCACTCTTTCTTGGTACCTCTGTTACTTTCAAATCGCTAGCATTTTTGCTAGAAGTTCTCTAGCCTGTACGGTTTTTGCTTCCATGACGCCACACAGTTGGAGCTGCGTCTACATTAACACTGATTTTACTACCATCCAAGTAGAAGCGTTTACTGTGGAGCATCGCCCTCTCCATCTCACTGCTTTTGCAGGCCTAATGACTCACGGACAAGACTCTTTCGCCAAGAAGTTCAAAAGATCTCAATGTAACTAAATGGCAGGCCTGCTTGTTCATTTTCGTGCCCAGGCTTTCCAAACTTTTAAAGCAAAGGCTCTCTGGAGCGATCGTAGCTATTTCTTGGTCTTTTGCAGGAATGTTGCTCCTGCCCATACACCTGTAAAATATTATCGGTTCGACACATACATAGGAGATAATTATAAGATATTATCGGTTTGAGAGGCAGAGTTGTAAAGATTTCTGGGTTCACACCCATGCGACTTTGGCTGCCCTCGGTAATTGTTTGCATATTTCGCCGCACTGCTATCGCATGGATTTTTTCAGTCCGCGCTCGGTTTCTCATCGTATTCTGCTACGGGGTGTCCTTTTCCGGAGTATCATCTGAAAATGGGAGCACCGGTACCAGATTCGCTGATTTCCCTGCAGTTAGTTGGCCCTCTGGTTACGTTTCGGTCACTTCAGAGAGAGTTAAGCATATAGTTATATTTACGGTTGCAGCGTAAAACTTGAAAGGTCAACTCCACGCGGAAGAAGCCTTGGATATCAACTAACTTATAGAACATTATAATTTTGTTGTAAGTGTGGTTAGACAAAATTAAACACATTTATAACATAAAGTGATGATACTTTCAAATAAAAATAACATAAACTAAACCATTGACTTACGATCAAATAAGGCAAATGAAGGTTTGCTTCTCCATTACGGTCTTTGAAACAACATTATGAAAACACTAAACCGAATAAAAAAAAGAACCTTTAACGAGCCGTAAACTAAATTGAATTTCAGACTCAAAGTACCTTGAACATCAATAAAAATGTTTTATGAAACAATTTCTGAATTGTCTGCCAATCAAGGGGAGTACAAAGCGGCGCTTTAGGGCTTCGACAAAATACATTCATAGACATGTTCTTGTCTTGGTAACGGTGAATATTTGCACCGGCATAATCAAGTAGCTATCCACCGGCAGTTTGTACTTTAATATGATCTCGTGAGCTTTGAAGTACCGTACTACAAGTACCATGCGCCAGCGTCAGTTCTCGAGAATAGTAACGACATGCTCTGGTCTATTGTCACGGACAGGACTATTGTCGTCAGTAAGTCTGATATTGTGGGAATGCGCTGTGCAGTTCCTGTTGATGTCCCCTTTCTCCATGATGGGAACCTCACAAAGGCCGAGAAAGAGAAACTTTCCCAGTACTTGGGCTTGGGCCACAAGATTAATGCCATGTGACGTGTGGACTCTACGATATTTATTCCGATAGTCATAACAGTGAACTGACTTATAGCGAAGAGCTTCGACCATTATCTAGGGAGACTCTCATTTGGCAGTTGGATCAAATCAAATACAGAGACGTTTCTTCTGGATACGGCTCGCATTGTGAGGAGGTTTCTGACTTTGGAGCCCTGACCACCGGGAGCTTGGGCCTCCGCTCCACTACCGGCGCGTGCTCTATTACACATATATATTTAAATGTATTTTCAGGAACACCGTTCCTATATGAAATCTATATTTTGTCTCTGTGTGTGTTTGTCTGTGTGTGTCTGTCGCTTTTTTTTCGAATATTCGAATTTTGACTTCAGATTCGTATTCAGCATAAAAAAGTAAAATAGATATGTCTAAAAAACCAACCTCCTATCTATAACATGGTCAAAATGGCCGACAAAGTTTAAAAAAAACATGAAATTGTTATATAATTGACGAGCCAGGTGTTCCTCTGGCAATGCAAGCTTGCGCATTTTCAACTGGTTTTATTTATTTTTTGCATTAAAACCAGTTGAGATGGATTTTGCTAGATGGCGCTGCCGTCACGCAAACATTGTCTTCCGTGAGTTTCGTGTTAAAAATATTTTTAAAATATTCTAATGCCTCTTATAACAATAGAATAGTGAAATAAACAAATATCTTTGTGTAAATTTATCGTGATAGTATTATCTAGTGAAAATATAAATATTTACGTACTCGTTAAAACACTATAATACTGTGCCCAGATATTGTCAGTGTCTCGTAACCAAATACATACGTGCGAATATAAATAAAAGTGCTAGACCAACAAAATAGGATTAAAATCATAATACAGTCTCATTTTCAAATTAATATAAAGTTATTAACAACTAATAGTTAAAGTGATTATTGATGAACTAATTGTAAAATGTGATTACCCTCGCATATCGGTAATAAACATAACCTTCATTTGGCCGTGTGTAGTCTGAATGCAGTACATAATTTCAAATATCTTTTCTAAGTCTCGGTGGCACTGACGTATATACCTATTCATCCGCTTCTACAATACCCGGTTCGAGACTCAACACGTACATCAGTTTAGTAAAAATGAATTTTTTGGAAAATATTACATTTCGACGTATACGAGCAGTTTCTAATTCGCCTAATACAAGTAAGGATATTGAACCATCCGAAATGTCGGAAATATTTAATGAGTCAAGTAGCAGTTTGCCCAACTTATCGGGTAACGACACTGAAGAGACGCAAAGTTTATTAGAACAACTTAAAAACCTGTCATCTGAATTAAAAAGTGCACATAAGGAAATCGAGAACTTATCGTTAGAAAACATCAACCTTAGACGAACTAATGAAGAATTACAAAAAAAGAACGACCTCTTTAAAAAAGTGACAAATAGCCCTATAAGTAAAAAACATAATAATACACCAAAAAAAGACAAAAAGACGCTTAAAAACAATAAACAAACACAAACAGATGTAAAGAAAGGTGACGAAAGTACCTCAATTCAACACAAGATGGAAAAGGAAACAAACTGCACACGTAAAAGTGCACATACACCAACAAAACATAATATACCAATATGTATGGAAATAAACAAGGAAGTATTGAACGGAACACCGCAGCTTAGACAAAAACAAATGACGAGGAATAAATTATGTATTTTAAGTTCGAATAAAACTAACAAAATATTGTCAACTACAGAAAAGAATTTCAGTAATTTTCAAATATGCCACTACTTGACGCCAAATGGCGGAATAAAAGTTCTTCTCAATGGCATAAATAATAAACTTAAACAATTTACTATGCAAGACTTTTGCGTTATATTGATCGGAGAAGACGACTTCAAAATAACGAACAACAACATTGACTTGATTTTATATATTAGAGAAACGCTTAAACAAATAAATAATACTAATATAATAATTTGTCTACCAACGTTTAAATGTAATAATTATTCAAATATGTATAATTGGAGAATCGAAAATTTTAATAATTTATTGTATTTGGACTCGTCGACATACGAATATGCATATATATTAGATTCAAATCTTAATTTGTCATATGACGGTAGAATGTTTTATAGACATAATGGCATTGTGAATGACTATGGAATGCAGATTATTTTCAGTGACATGTATAAATTGATACAATCTTTATTACATTATGATCTTGACATTTCTACAAGCAATTCGTATTCGCAGAATGTTGACACCTCAAAATTGAATGAAAATAGGACTGTTTCAAATTTATTTCGCTGATAATTACTTGTATATATTACATCAGAACATTGCAGGATTAATTAACAAATCTGATAATTTGGCTGTTTGTTTGGAGGAACTATTGGATAGAAATGTAAATGTTGATATAATCTGCATCACTGAACATTTTATTGTCTCTGGCCATGAACATTTTTTATTCTTGCCAAACTATCATATGGCTGCGTATTTTAGTAGGGAAAGATGTAAAAGGGGGGGAACATGCATATTAGTTAAAAATGGATATCAATATAAATCACTATCTGAAATTACAGATTTCTCCATAGCAGGAGTATTTGAATGTTGTGCAATAGATCTCATTACGCATAATACTATTATATGTATCTATAGAGTACCGAAACGTAATAATTTACCCGTGTTCTTTCAGAGACTGGAAAGTATACTAAAAATCGTAAGTAGTAATAAAAAACATAATAACATAATTCTAACCGGTGATTTTAACATTGATATTTTAAAAAATAATGATATCACGCTCCAGCTGGAATGCTTGTTGACCAGCTTCAATCTTAAACTGCAAATACGGCAGCCTACAAGATTGGCAAGCAAAACGTGCATAGATAACTTTGCTCACAATCTAACTAATAAATGTATGTCCGAGGTGCTAGAATTTGGGCTATCTGATCACACTTCGCAACTATTAAAATGTCGTGTAAAAAGAACTTATAACATTAGACATTGGCGTGTAAAACGACGCGATTACAGTAACGAAAATATGACAACGTTTAAAAACTGCATAAAAGCTTTAAATTCTCAGATATTTATGACACTAATGACCCTAATGAAGCTTACAATATCTTTATTGACAATTTTAAATTATTTTATGACTTGTGTTTTCCCTATAAATATATAACTATTAAAATTCATAAAAAACCAACGTGGATATCTAGTGGAATTAAAATCTGCTCAAAAAAGAAAAGAACTCTTCTGTGGTGTTATAGATTTCAACGCACAAGCGTAAATAAGGAGACGTTATTAAATTACACGCGCAAATTAAAAAAGTCATTAACCTTACTCAACGAGCACAAAACAACTACAACATCCAAATATCAAGTAATAAAAATAAAACAACATGGCAGATTATTAACAAAACTAAACAAAATATACCTAAAGATCCTATAGCAATAATAAAAAAAGATCAACAGCTGATTAGTGATCCACAGGAACAAACAAACGCCTTTAATAATTACTTTGTGGATAAAATTGTGCCAATGACAAACTCAGGTATCCGTGTTACAAGAAACATTAAATGTTGTAAAAATTCAATATTCATGCGCCCTAGCCTACCCATTGACATTTTAAAAATTATCCTTTCACTAAAAAATACCAGTAGTGTCGGTGCTGATGGAGTATGTACGAAGGTTATTAAATTGGTTGCTAATCACATATGCACGCACCTTAGCTACATATGTAATCTAAGCATAGTCGAGGGTATCTATCCGGACCAACTAAAACCCACAATAGTTAAACCAATGTTTAAAAAAGGACAAAAACATTCTATGGAATGTTACAGACCTATCGCTCTCCCAAATATATTTTCTAAAGTTTTCGAGAAATACATTCATTCACAGATTTATTCATATATGGAAGAGCACAATTTATTTTCTCTGGAACAAAAAGGATTTAGACAGAATAAAGACATCAACATGGCCATTTTTGACTTCCTGCACAATGTAGTAAACAAAATGGATAAAAGAACCCGCGTATGCTCTGTATAATGTGATATGACACAAGCGTTCGATTATGTAGACCACGCAATTTTATTCAGAAAATTGGAGGCATATGGTATTCGCGGAAATATATTGAACCTATTAGTATCATATCTTAAAGATAGAAAACAATGCACTCAGGTGACCAAACTAAATTGCAAAACAAAAATTGATGAATTGTACACGTCCGACCAGCGCATAATTTCGTATGGTGTTCCTCAAGGAAGTGTCTTGGGCCCTTTATTATTTATAATTTATATTAACGACTTACCTAAGATAACAAATCATCCTATGTCTCTTTTTGCGGACGATAGTACAGTCATAATCGAGTGCCAAAATCATGACATGTATCAAAACGACATTAATCAAACTGTAGCTGACATTATTGAATGGTTGAATAATAATAATCTCAAAATAAATTTAAATAAGACTAGTATAATGCATTTTAGCCAAAGACTCTCAGGTAGTTCGAATACCAATGTCTGCTATCAAAACAATAAAATACAAGAAGTTGACCAAACAAAATTTTTAGGGATAATAATTGATAAAAAAATTAATTGGAAACCCCACGTAGAAGAACTATGCAAAAAGCTGTGCTCATCTGCGTATGCTTTACATAGACTAGCTCCCAAAGTCAACAATTGCACATTACTAACTGCGTATCATGGTATTGCTGCCTCAATATTAAGATACGGAATTATATTTTGGGGAAACTCAACAAATAAAGAATTAGTTTTTAAAGCTCAAAAGAGGTGCCTAAGAGCTATGTTTAGTTTAAAAACTACTGACAGCTGCATGCCTTATTTTAAGAAATACAATATACTAACTGTCCCCTCATTATATATATACGAGGTAAGCTTGTTTATTAAAACTAACAGTAACGTATTCCCGCGCCTATCTGACGTTAGTAATCGAAATCGTCGGGACAACAGCAGATCATGTTTAAAAAAATGTAACACTAAACTAATGTATGACAGTATATTTTGTATGGGACCCAAAATTTATAACAGATTACCAAAGTCTTTGAAAGAACTACCGGTCAATACATTTAAGCGTCAATTAAAAATATTATTAGCTGACAAATGTTATTATACTATTTTGCAATTTATGACTGATAATGTGTAGCAATTACTTTTATTAAGATGACAAATTTTATTTCCTTTAAATCGATTACTTGACATATTTTGAAATTGAAGACTGTATATATAATAATGAAACGGCATGTGCTATCTATCATATTTTTGTATGCCTTACCGGCCAAACATGCAGAACAAAATGTAAATTAATTACACCTGTATTTTTGTACCACTCATGTTATACAAAATAAAAAATCTTGAATCTTGAGAATGCGCAAGCTTGCATTGCCAGAGGAACACTTAGCTCGTCAATTATATTACAATTTTTTTTTAAACTTTGTCGGCCATTTTGACCATGTTCGAAATATGATATTTGTTTTTAAAACATTCCTATTATACTTTTTATGCTGAATCCGAATCTGAAGTAAAAATTCGAATATTCGAAAAAAGCGACAGACACACACACAGACAAACGCACACACAGGCAAACATATAGATTTCATATAGGAACGGTGTTCCTGAAAATGTAGATAAATAACCGAAAGTATTAACAATTAAATACCTCTACATGTTACACAAACAAGTATTTGAATGCGTTATTACATATTATCACATATTACAAAAATACTTTGAATGCGTTATTACATTTTCACTATAAATATGTTTGGGAATTACTCACATTTTATTAACATACCCGCTAATGGAGGCTGTTGTTTCGTCCTAGGTATACATACCTATTTTGTAGATCACCAGGACTCCTCCACCTCTGGAAACGAAATATATTTACTACATTTTCTTCAGATGACACTGAAAGCGCAGGAAAACACAAGGAACAAAATTTACAAACTAATGTTCACATTATGTCGTCTGGGTTGTTTAGATGTATCACAATATTTATCGCCATACCTTCACTCTTTCTATTATGAATACAAATATTGTAAGACAATTTTGCTGTGTGGCACAAATTTAAGAAGCCGCTGCCCGCTTAATAATAATTATGGCAGTCATGTGGCTCTTGGTTCTCTCAGCCGCGGTAGGCAGAGAGAACCAAGTGCCACATGACTCGGTCCTTTCTAATCTCACTCGCTTCTTTAACATTCATAGCTCTTCTCACACACGCCGGTTTCTAGGGCTATTGATATCAATAAACCAATGATTTTCAGGAACACCGTTCCTATATGAAATCTATATGTTTGGCTGTGTGTGTGACTGTGTGTGCGTGCTGTGTGTTTGTCGCTTTCTTTCGAATATTCGAATATTGACTTCAGATTTGGCTTCAGCATAAAAAGTAGAATAGGAATGTTCAAGAACACCGTTCCAATCTCTTAAGGAACACGATCAAAATGGCCGGCAAATAAAAAAAAAAAGAATTGTTATATAATTGACGAGCCAGGTGTTCCTCTGGCAATGCAAGCTTGCGCATTCTCAACTGGTTAATACTGGCTTGTCCGAATATGACTATGTATTTTAAATTTCACTTACAATTCATAAGAAAATATACACTTCGGATTAGACGCAACTTTCATCGTAATGATTATTAAACAATACTAATTCATTTGCACTACATTATAAATTCATAAAAATCGCAAACTGAGTGCCGTTTGAACACACTCAACAAAAAAAAAGAATTGTTCAACAACGTGTGAGGTCACCAATAAGATCCTAAGAAGTTGTTTCAGTGTTAGCAGCAGTGGTGGCATTGCAGGTATTGCAAGCGTCAATAGGTTACGGTGTTCACTTTACATGAGGTAGCCGTATGATTTTATGTCTCCCGACGTTGTATAAATTAATATTAAATTCCATTGAACTGAATAATCAGTTTTATTCAGTTCACGCAATCTAGGCATATTGTTTGACTGTCAGCTAAGATTTGAGAGCCATGTGCTGAACTTGGCGAAGAGTTGTTTTTACCGGCTAAGTGTACTATACAGGATTCGAAACTTTCTTTCTGTAGCCTCACGTATAACTATCTGTGAATCATTGATTTTGTCCAGATTGAACTATGGTGATCTTCTGTATGGTCCGAGATTACTGAGTAGAACAAAAAGGTTGGTGCAACGAGTGCAAAACGCCTGTTGTAGATTTTGCTATTCAATACCTCCGCGAAGTCACGTATCGCCATATTTGAACAATGCATCAATGCTTAATATGGAATCACGGAGAGAGTTGCATTTGGCAAGTCTGTTATTTGATGTTCTTAAATACAAGAAACCAGAATACTTGCATGAAAAATTGAATTACGCCACTCGCGGTAATGTAAGAAAAACACGTTCCGTACTAATGTTTCACAGGCATCGGACTGAGGCTTTTACTGGTAGCTTCAGGTATGCGGCAACGAAGTGTTGGAATAATATCCCACCGCCGATGAGAACTATTAACAGTAAATTTACTTTTAAAGCTCGATATAAATCTTTTTTGTTGGAGAAACAGAAACAAGGTATTCCTCAAAACTTCGCTTGTCGCATATCTATATCTGCCTCATTATCTGTCTGATGAAGACAATGTGAAATGAAATTCATTTTTTTTTTTC
Organism: Pyralis farinalis; assembly: GCA_947507595.1. Lineage (NCBI taxonomy): Eukaryota > Metazoa > Arthropoda > Insecta > Lepidoptera > Pyralidae > Pyralis > Pyralis farinalis. The sequence goes on along the minus strand of OX382259.1, from coordinate 18,612,309 downwards.
TATTTATTCAAATATTATTTTAAATTACATATAAAATTTAATAAATCTAAAATAATAATAATAACTTCAAATAATATTATTATTTCATTAATCTCAATATAGTCTTTTTCCCACGCTTAGTTTTTATTTTCTATGACCGAGGTGTGGGAAGTATAAGGTAAATTTGTAATGTTTACAGACTTTCGTGCAATACGCGGTAGTTGTATGTGGCTGTTTGTCGTTTGTCTGACTACACTCGTCCTCGTCATTCTTGATATGGTGATAGCTGAAAATCAGTGGTTGTTTCATTTAAGCAACGCTATACACTGAGCTATAGCCCATTTGCGCTACTGCGGCACACACACACGCACAAACACCTGAATTAAAAACGTTCCCTGTAGTATAGCGAAACTATGTTTTAAGTTAACAGTGTAGTTATATCCATGTACATTTTATTGATGTGTGTGCATGAAGTACGTAAATAAATGATTTATCTATCTATCTATCAAATAACAACTCCCTAGAGGGTTGTTGTGTTCCAGCGTGTGAGTGAGGTCACCAGTAAGCTCCCAAGGAGTTGCTGTGAGGAGCAGAGGAGGCATCGCGCGAGTGATAATTAATATATCGCAAGGGTTAATGGGCTACGGTACCCGCTTTACATCAGGTGGGCCGTATGCTTGTATGCCTCCCAACGTAGCATAAAAACAAGGGAGAAAGAAGAAGGAAATACGTTCACATATACGCTCTTTTCGTAAACTCTCTTTTTCTCCTGCATACCTATAGACGCAGATGTACGCACACACCCAAATAATAAAGCGGCACACAAGGCCTTGAACCATGAACAACGGTAACCCATAGTCATTCCACTGCTGGGATACAGATCTCCCTTAAAGCGATGAGCTCTTGGTTTAGAGCATTACTGCTGCTCATTTGTGGATTGGTAGAGGCCAGGATTTTTAAGCACCCGAAGACCATAGACTTAGCCTACCATAACTTTCCATATAAAAGGAAGTCAAGTTTGGGAAAATAAAATTAGGATATATTAATTCTGTTTTAGTACGTTTTGAACAATTTATAATTACTGATCATATAGCTCGGGTATCTTGTATAGTAGATACAAATTTTGTATGTCTGGAGTTAATTAGCCATCGACAAACCAGTCGAGGTCGAGGTGCGCCCCCGGGCCGTTGATAACGTTCATAATCCGATAAAATATACCTATTGGCTCTCCGGCTACGCTCATTATTTGTAATTACTACATGCGTTCATTGGTTTTTAGGATTCCCTTTAAAAGGTACGCTCATTGGAATACTTTGTTTTCCGTTAGTGCCTATCAGTTGAGGCCTTTTTTTCAGAAAATTATATAGTCAAAATTCATATCAACCTCTGAGCTCTATTTTCTAGTAATTTCAAAATGAAGCTTGTTAATCGGTTTCCTAAAATGTTGTGGTTAATAAAGCATTTAATTTTAGTAGTGATTTATGTGTTTTATAGCTGTTCTAAAATCTTGAAGTAAAAGAAATTATTTTTTAACACTCACCGCGACGTTCTCCCGCCGAAAATAAAAATAATCCTAGAACTCAAATACACCGATTCTAATTGTAAACCTAAACCATCCGAGGCCCACTAAATTATACCCACAAAATAAAAAACCAAAAGCGGTCCAGCACTTTAGGGGAGATTGATATCTCCGTATAGAGAGGGGGGGAGGGGTATTTTTGGAATTTTGAAGTCGGGATCGTGATCAGCGACCCTGAAAACCCCCGAGTTGACATTTTCAGGCCTATTCGGCAGTACATAGTATTCAATTATTTTCTCAATTTTTATTTATTGAGGAAGGGGGGGGGGGAGTGACTTCGTTGACATGCGTACCTTCCATCCCTGCTGAAAGCGCATCCAAGATATACAATCTCATCCACTTATTCCAACACTTCTTCATCAACCGTAATCCTTATAATTGGTTCTGGTTTCTTCTCTTTCAAATACCATTATCTTTGTTTTTTTCGCAATCAATAGCAAGCCTTTCTCCATACAATCATCTTTCATCATTGTGACCAGTGTTTGCAGTTCTTATGGTATTTTTTTTATATGGTATTTCTGCTAATATTACGGCATCGTCTGCATACAGCAGACAGTTCACCACTAGGTTTCCCGTGCGCAATCCTACATTCGACGACCTTATTCTCTGCAGACAACTATCGAGATACAGAATAAACAGCCTAGCAGATAGCATGCAACCCTGTTTGATACCAATTTTAGCATCAAAACATCAAACCAGGGTGACAAGTTATGCCGCACTGATGCTGAGTAATCCTTGTAAGCGGACTGCACAGCACGGTGCAGTGAACAGTCAATCCCATATCCCGGGAGTGTCCCACAGTTTCTTTCGCACAACCCTATCAAATGCTTCCTCAAGATCCACAAAACAGCAAAAACATTCTGATCTATGGTCAGATGCATCTTCATTTACAATAACTTTCCTGAAAATCAGAAGTAAAAAACTGACGTGTATTAAATAAATTATTATTCTGAAATTAAGAACATATGAGTAAATATATTATTACGGGAATCTAAGATCACATGGAAATACATTTTTGTCATTAATTTTAAAGGCTATTATCACCCACATCTAAGCACTCTCCGAAATTTACTCAAAGAGCAAGACGGGGCGAGCCTCAATTGCGTAATAAATGGCTGGGGCCATCCCCAGCGGCCACTTTCACCATATCTCGGGTGCCGGAGCTATGTTTGACCGTTACCTAAACGAATGCCTACATAAAACGATCGTTAATAAACGTTTCAATTTGAATTTTCAAGCTATTAACTTAGAATATACATTAGGGGATCCGTGCATGGGTCATGAAATCTCAGTGGTTTGGATTATTAGACTCTGGTTGATTTCTATGTGTAATTGAATGATGATAATATGTGATACTACACAATAAATAGCTTAGATCTCAAGCTACTAAGCTTAATTTCGTTCATGTATGTAATTAACTTCATCGTACTAGGAAGTTCTATTTTTTTTTTATATATGTTCATCGATTAGTCCAAGACGGTTGAACCAATTTTTATATTTTGAACAAAAACGACATTAAGTAAGATTGGAAGATTACTTAAACATCTCGGAGGTGACGGATGTATGTAGGTAAATTTATTGTAGCTACTCTAACACAATAGGCATAGCGGTGAGTCCTGAGTTTTTAGCATAGGAAAGAAGTCTTCATTATTTCTGATACTATGTAATAATATCAATTACGTGGTATTTGTACCTCAGTATATTTTGAAATAGCTTCCAAGGCACCCTACATGTTTTGTACAGATTGGAATTTTTTGACCATAGTTATTTCTGACTGATATTCAGATTTTTTCTTGTTTCGGTTCTACGAGATTTTGTTTCTTGCATTATCGTATGTCGCCCATTGCCAACTTGCAAATATTCTCACTAAAAGATACATATATATTATCCTTATAGGATCACTTTGTTGTCCATCTGTCTGTCCACGCTTTCTCTCAGAGACGGGTGGAGCTATCAAGTTGAAATTAATATGAAATTAATTTCAGCTTGATAGCTTCGAGCAGTGAAAAAAACAAAATTCTAAACTCAACACAATACAAAATGATACGGCCGTGTATGTCTCGTTTATGCGCATATTTTGACACTTACAAGGGAATCAAAACCTATAGGGCTCTTCCCGTTGACCGAGAATCATGAAATTTAGTAAGAAGCAAGATCATATAGCACAAGCTAAGAAAAAAACCGTAAATTTGTAGTAACATCATAAAAAAATGTTTGTTTACGTAAATATTTGATTACGGAACCCTCGGAGAGCGAGTCGGACTCGCACTTGACGGATTTTTTAAACTATTATACACAAGCACACACACACAATATATACGTACGTCTGCCTAACAGGATACCTACTCGCTCACACAAGATACATACACAAGCATGTACATACACAAACATCTACCCGCAGAAATATTCAACGCAGGAAGCTTTAAAACGTACACATATAAAGAAAATTTTAATTTCGGCTTGTCCAATTAACTTTGTCCAATTATTATATATTACATTCCCCCCATTTGGTACTTAAAAATTTAAATGTATTTGGACATTTCTAAGCCACACGAGAACAAACGCAAAAAAATGTACAGGCAAATTGAGCAACTTCTCTTTTTTATGTGGGTTAAATATATTAAATCCCAAAGTTGGTCATTTTATAAACTTTGTTAGTATGATAACACTAATGAATAATTCTTGTATAAGAAATAAGAAACCAAAATAGCTATTTTGGAGGATACCTGCAACGAAGTGAGTTTGGGCGGCACTAATACGTTTTCGTAGCAATACGAAACCATGGTACGTAGGTACTCAGGAGTCGCCCGGACCGAACCTCTTGTGTCGGCGATATGAACGTATACATAACTATAAAATATATAAACACAGCAGGCAAAGACATGATGCGTACTGAACTAAAGTAAAAAATATTGTTATGTATATACTTAGTCTGGCCATAAATACTGTTACAATTAAAAATAAACAAAATATTATATTTGAATTTGGAATGTGTCATTTTTTTTTTATAATTTTTTTTAATAATGATGTTTCTGATGTCAAGACGTAAATTTCGAAAAACTGTGGAAAATCTTCGGAAAACTATGGAAAATCGGGTATAAGAAAATTTTAAATTTGGGCGATATGAGCGTGTAGCAGGTCATTATATGGGTTTTCTGGGTCGCTGATCACGAATATGCTATCAGTTTCCTGGAAAATCCCCCATGAAAAGTGGAAAATTGGAAAAATCTTGTTTATTTTCTTTTTTTTTTTGTTGTAACTGATAATAAAGTGCTCCAAATTAATGTTCAGTGTTACGAACGAGTTAAACGAAATAAGATTATCAAAAAAGTCGGAGAAATTAACCAAATTTTCCGATTTTCCGCTCCCCGTGTGAATTTTCCGGAAAACTAATGACGGATTCGTGATCAACGACCCCGAAAACCTAGTAGGGAACATTTTAATACCTTAATTTTCACTTTTACTATATTTTGCATTTTTTTTTAAAATGGGGGCTAGTCACTTCTCTTGCTAGTCACGAATGACCTAGAGGACTCATAGAAGGTAATGCAAAAAAAAAAAATTTTTTGATCCATAAGAAACTTTTTTATTTCCCCGCTTTATTGGCTGGACTAGTAAGCCTTATGTATGTTTATAGCTCTATGATTACCCTCAGCTGTCCTCAGCATCATATCGATTGCGTGGCTGATGTTATTAACACCACTAACTGTGCTCAACTGTGAGGTCATTAACATCCAGGTTGGACAGCTTAAGAGACAATAACTGCTCATATTTCGCTCTATACTGCAACTCAGTCCAGAGATATTTTTGACCGTAACATGGTCATTATGGTTTTATACCAGTATCGATGTTTGTACCATCTCTACCAGTATGCCTCTGGTTGCAATCTTTCCCTGTCCAGAAAACAGACATACACTGTGTGTCAATCTCTGTACAATTGACTAGCATACTTGACTTGACTTAACATGTCGCTTTCTATCGATAGTCCAAGTCGGAGCCCTAATTGACATGCTGCATTTTTCGGTATGTGGCCACTATTCGAGGTCCCAGGTATATTATCAAATTGAAACTCTAAAGTAAATTAATCTTTACATTAGCTCGTATTAAAGTCTCAAATTTAATAGGTACATCTATTTATCTATATATTCAAGGAAAGTCCCTTGCGGGGTAGGCAGACAGAACCACATGACGTACAAAGCGCCACATGACTCGGTCCTTACACACCTTACTCACTTTTTTAACATTCATAATTCTTCTTATGCACTCACCGATTTTTCGGTTTCCTGACATCTCTCTCTGATAAAACACGACCAATTTGGTCATTGTGGGTAAGAGTTAGCCTTCCTCGGCTCTCTTTCCATTTTCGCATTGTATATCTGTTTTGTAATTAATTAGTAAGTAAGAACCTAATTAATATACACTTTTTATTCAAAAAAAATTCGTCAGCTAAAAAAGCAATTTCTTAAGAAAAGACTGATCAAAAATAAATAAAGAAAGAGAGGTAAGGCATAGCTACACTAAATAAGGGGTAAATTGACCTGGGTGAAGTACCTCCATATTACTGACAGAAGATTATGGGCCAATAACAATTCTTTGAATTATTGGTGAGCTCTTGCAAAGTAAGGTCACGTGAAAGCTCCTGCTGAGTAGCAGCGTGTTGGCAACGTGGGAGTGATACTAATTTTGTGATTGAAACGCCAGTAAAAGAGAGATGTGAAGAAGATGAAAGATGACACACAAAAACTAGACTAACTACATGTACAAAGTCGCAGGACATGTAGTTAGTATAATTAGACGTACTGGAATTACGAAGCTTGGACTGAGCAGTTGCATTATCGAATTATGTTAATTGTGTTTAGCTGTTCGTACGTGACTACCCACATACTAAGTAGGATGAAGCGTTGATGGATATTAGCTCAATACAGTAACTAATTATGTACTTAAGTCTATTGTGTTATTCTACTGATATTTAATTTGCGTGTAAGAAATTTAAATTTAGAGTAATACTCGCGACATGTTAAAGACTAAATGTTTTAATTGCTAAAACCGACTTGTCCATACGAATATCATGAATGTATGTGTATGCATTTTAAAATATAAGTGATTATGAAATAAATAAAGTAGATGACCGTAAAATTAGACTTCATCGTAGAAATTTGAACCAAAGTGGAATAGATGTAATTAAGAAAAACTTATAAAATTACGTTCAGAGGATTTATATCATCGGAAAAGATTGCATGGAAGTGATCTTGTTGAAAGAAAACTAGATATTATTGACATCTAGGTTAGATGTCAATTGATCATAAATAGCCTTCCTTGAGAATGATAAAGGCTAAAAAAGGCAGCGTTTCTTTAGGGAATATGTATTGTTTTAGAATGTTTGGTAAGTAAAATCATTTCTAGTTTAATTAGATCCACAGAAGCATGACCAGTGGTGTTTCTCCGTCAGCAACCAGTGACTGGCTCGAGCTTTGAGTCGCGGCTTCAATTTCGCTCTGTTTGATGTGTTTAATTACTTTGTTTGTTCTTGTTCGGGCGGCAATGCTTGCTGCGGTCGTCCTAAGTCGAAAACGCTTCCAAAACTGTTAGCATTCCCAAATTAAATGTAACCCACGTCAAACTAACCAAATAGTTTTATACTATAAACGAAATAATTAAATCCGTATTGAGGGTTAGCCGAACAGAGTGCTGTATTATTTGGATATTTTGCCCTGCGGCGTTGTTATCGGATTTTACGTACTATCCATTCAGGTTTCTAATATTCGGTATGTTTCAACAATGTATCGTTATATGTGCAGTTTGTATCGATAATAAATCGAAAATTCATTAAAGTTTATCCTTTCCGCGTATGTTGATATCTCATTCCATATCGAAACATACCATATGGAATATGTGATAACCCTTTAATATTAGGGGCTAAAGTATGAAATTTCCGATTTGTACTGGAAAATTAAAACACGTTTTTTCTAAGATGTCACATATTTATTTAATCAAAATATTTACTCTCATTATCTATACATTACTGCTATTTAATCAGAAGTTTATTTACGCCTTCGCGATAGAACTCTGGGGATTTAGATTCGGCAAACTGTGTAAAAGCATTTTGTACTATTTACTGGTACGAAAACTTTTTTCTACGTGGTAAAAGATTCATATCTCACACATACGTGCATATATACATACGTCATCCTCCGTACTCGCTAGACCTTGCTCCAAAGCAAGGTCTGGCGAGTACGGAGATGTTTTCTAACTGCAGCTCCTGAAGAGTTACAACGTTTTCTTGTGCAGTGAGGTCTTGCATTATCATGGAGCAATAATGGTGAAGATCGATTCACGAGTCAGGGCTGTTTCACTGCCAGTTTCGCCATCATTGTTCGAAGTTCGGCACAGTAAACACCTGCTGTTACCTGAGAAAGCTATAGTGAATAACGCCATGAAGAGATCACTAAACTGTTTCCATTACCTTTTTATTGATAAACTTTGCTTTAGGGCCCTGTTGCGGCGTTTGACATGGAGTCAGCTATTGCATTTTTTGCTTACGGTTATCGTAAGGAATTCACTTTTTGTCACATATTACAATTCGATTCAATATTCCTTCATTTCTGTACCGATTCAACAAGGCAACATGAGTTTCAATTCGCGTTTCTTTCTGCAAATCAGTCAAACGTTAAACCATGCCGCTAATTCCTGTGTAGTTTGACTCGGATCGGCTTCCACCATCTCCTTCAATTCAACGTTATTCACCTGTGTGGACGGTCTTCCACGTGGTGCGTTCTTCAAGTCGAAGTTTCCATTAAGAAAGCGTTTAAACCAAAAACGCACGGTGCGTTCATTAGCAGTCTCCTCTCCTAATGCAGCATTGATATTGCGAGCCGTTTCTGCCGCGTTAGTTCCGCGTCGAAACTTCGTATTCAAAAATTACTCGTATCCCGTCTAAGCTGAATAAAAAAAAAAAACAACTAAAATATGAAAATCAAATAATACACTTTTTTTAAAAGCAAAACCTCATAGGTACCATTGAAAAAAGTTTCACTCAAAAATCTCACACCATGAAGGTTCAATGTCAATTCCAAGCATCTATTACTATGAAACGGCAATTTCATACCTTAAGGCGACACCTCGATCGTGAAGCTTTAAAATGGCTCCGCCCAATCACCCCGCGCCCCTCAATTGACACTCGACGCTCGATTTGTAAAATTTGAAATTAGCGCCTAATAGGTAACCTGGGGTCAACGTATGGTCAATGCAAACGAACAGAAAAGCTACAGAGTCGCGTCACACTTAAATAAAATTTATAATATCAATATTTAATAAAAATTATTGATTTAATTATTATTTAGCTTTATACATACTGAACCAAACATATTTATTTAAGCTAGACGGAAAACAATAGTAATAATAGTAATAAAAAACTACAGAAACGTATTCACTTTTAAAAGTTTATTGAAAGAGAAATCAATGACATCGTTTTATATTTATATCTCTATAAGTTAACATGTCTTGGTATCTATGTTGTTCTTACTTAGGTCTCGTCCAGTGGCGCCCTCATTGAATAAAAAAACATATTATAGCATAGAAGATAAACATTATGAAATCTTATGTTGCATTTATTACGAAGATAGTAAAGTATTTTTACGTCATTAAACCAACACTCAAAATATTCCACTATCGTTATAAGCAAAAGTGCTAAAAGAGGCCGTTTTTTGGCAATTATGCCTATAACAACGAAAGCAAAACATTTCAATTGTTGGTTTAATGACGTAAAAGTACGTTATTGTATTTGTAACACACGCAACACATGACTTTATAATGTTTATCTTCCACGCTAAGATACGATATTTTATTCCTTGAGGCGCCACTGGACGGCATGTATCCCCCTTAAGAAGAATGAAACACTAGCTACATAATACAACATTGTTTATCGAGAGGCTAAAGCGGGCCATTTGTTGATTCGGACACATATGTTTAGTTAGCAGATACACCATCTAAACTGCAAACACTGGTCACAGCGATGAAAGACGACTGTATGGAGAAAGGCTTACTACTGAATGCGAAGAAAACAAAGATAATGGTATTTGAAAGAGAAGAATCCAGAACTAATGTAAGGATTACGATTGATGATGAAGTGTTGGAACAAGTGGATGAGTTTGTATATCTTGGATGCGCTTTCAGCAGGGATGGAAGGTACACCGCAGATGTGGAAAGACGAGTGAGTGCTGGGAATAGTGTGAATGGAGCGTTGGGAAAACTTCTTGGCAGTAAAATCCTGAGCCAGAAGGCACAACTCGCTATACACAATGCAGTGTTGGTCCCAACGCTAACTTATGGAAGCGAGAGTTGGGTATGGCAGAAAGAGCATGAAAGTAGAATAAACGCGGTTGAAATGCGAGCGCTGCGCAAAATTTGTGGCGTAAGGCTTGTAGACCGTATTCGTAATGATGATGTTAGAAATAGAGTTGGTCTGAAAGAGAGCGTCGGTGTTAAAATAAGAAGAGGCATGCTCCGATGGTTCGGGCATGTAGAAAGAATGCAAGATGAAAGAATGACGAAGCAGATATACAATGCAAAAGTGGAAGGATGTAGGAGCCGGGGAAGGCCAAGACTTACCTACCATGACCAAATTGGTCATGTTCTATCAGAAGGTGATGTCAGGAGCCCTAGAAACCGGCTTGCGTGCATGAGAAGAGCAATGAATGTTAAAGAAGCGAGTGAGATATGTAAGGATCGAGTCACGTGGCGCTCGGCTCTCTCTGCCTACCCCGCAAGGGATTTGGCTTGAAGTTATAGATGTTCGAGTGTCATAATGGCTGATAGCGCCGAGTAAACACAGGATTTTTTTATTTCGAATAAATAAGAGAAATAAAATTATCAGATTGAATTAGATTGAAATTGAAATAGAAAATTGGAATTTTTTTGCAACTCCCTCCTGGTGAAGATTCACAAGTTATTTTACACAGTTAGGTATAGCTCTGGTAGGGATCCTAGCTTTTTCCCTAAATATAATACACTCTCGAATGACTAGGTATGCGCTTTCACTAACAGTCAATTTAACTTCGCGAATTTTATAAAAAAGTACAGGAAGAACTTGACGGTTAGACGGTAATTTTGCGCCTATTATTTGATAATTTACGTCTCCAACTAAGAAAATACTTGATTTATTGCTTCTCAATTCCACTGCCATCTTATAAAAGTTAAAACATTACGTATTAATCACGAGAATAACTGACATTCAAAATTAATAGACGGTTAGGTAATTATGACGAAGTTAACGATGCTCTCTCTAAAGTTATTCATTGGTTTAGTGTTAATAATCTGCTTTTAAATGATAAAAAGACTAAAGTAATTAAGTTCTCAACACCTAATGTAAGGCAGGTGGCTACCAATGTACATGTTAATGGAACTAATTTAGCCTCTGTGGAGACAACTGTGTTCTTGGGTATAACAATTGACTCCAGACTACAAAGGGGCCCACAAATTGAAAAATTATCAGGAAAACTAAGTTCTGCAGCTTATGCAGTGAAAACTATTAGACGGCTCACTGATATTGATACGGCTAGAATAGTTTATTTCAGCTACTTTCATAGTATTATGTCATATGGAATTCTTCTTTGGGGTAACTCCGCGGATATTAACACCATCTTTTTATTGCAAAAGAGAGCCATAAGAGCTATCTACAAACTTGGTCCCCGTGAGAGCCTTAGAGAAAAATTCAAAGAAATAAATATTTTAACAGTCGCATCGCAATATATCTATGAAAATCTTTTGTATGTCCATAAAAACATAGACTCATTTTGTAAAAAGAGTGATATTCATAGCATAAATACTAGATATAAGCATAATCTTGTGTTATATGCAAGCCGTCTCCACAAAACAAGTAATTATTTTATGGGGCAATGTATACGGTTCTATAACAAACTTCCCAGCAATATAAGAGATTTGTCAATAAACAAATTTAAAACTACTATTAAAGCCAAATTGTGTAGCAGGGCATATTATAAAGTATCTGACTATATTCATGATAAAAATGCCTGGGAGTGAGTCGATCCAATTATAATGTAATTAACAAAATATGTAAATTTGTTTGGATACCAAAAGAGGGATGCCTGAGTTTTTTGGCAGTATTTTTATCAGTGCTCACCTAGTCATAAACTGCACGGTAGGGAAAAAAAATGTGACGATTCCAAACAAATGTAGCCATTTTTACGGAATAAAAAGATTTTGACTTTGAATTTGAACAAATGAATACCGCGAGTACGTGCGGCACTGCCGCGCAACTTGTATGAACATGTTTCGATGTAATTCGGCACGGATTATCGTAATCCAAATAAGTTAAAAATTAATTTCCGAGTGTTTTAAAAGCAAATGAACAAAACTAAGACATATCCGTTAGAAAATAAAAACTTTGAAAAATAAGGGACACCCTAATATACATATATACAAATAGATTTTATAATCTATTCATATTTAAAAAAAACATGTGACAAATGATTTTCTTGCTGTTTCATAACTTTAACTTCAGTATAATGACATTTATTGTATTTTACTTATGTATACTCTGTGTTTTGTATTGTTGTACGTTTCCTTGTTATTTATTAAACTCTCAAGAAGAAAGAACCAGGACCATCTCTGATGTTGCAAAATAAATCTAATCCGTACAATAGTTCAATACTAACCACAATGTATAGAATAGATGATTTTTTTGTGTTTTCAGTGTTGGTTCATAGTAAATATTATTTGTTTTCACGAGTACCATGGGTATAAGTATACTATCTATCTATATCTTCACGCTAAATCCCTCGTGAGCGCCACATGACTCGGTACTTACACACCTCGCTCGCTTCTTTAACATGAAACATACCGAGTTTTTTTAAAAACTATCAAAATATACTATTTTACTAGTAATTATTTTAATACAAAAAAAAAAAAAACCTCCACTGGTTTTCTATCTTCTGATTGGATAAATTTCCAACGTAAACTAACCTTCACCTACGTACAATGTCTAAGTCGGAGTTCGGTGAGCTTATAACGGTTACTATGAGTTTGTCGTCCCGTATGACACTTACGTTAAAGTAGCATATAAATCGAGTAGTGATTCTTCTAGTGGAATATGTTTATTTAGTAAGTTTCTCCTAAAAAACAAAACAGCAAAAATATTCTATTTTATAAGTTTTTATTTTAATACAAAGAAATAAAGAGTCTCCACTGGTTGCTATGTGCTGAGAACGCGAACCTTATTGGTATAAATTTCCAACGTAACCTGACCTCCACCGACGTACAACTTCTAAGTCGGAGTTCGGTCAGATTATAATGGACATAATAGGAGTTTGACGTCCTATATAGGTACGCGGTCAGCCTGTGGATAATGTATACCAATTATCAAATGTTACTGTTTATTCCTGCAAAAAATAACTCTTATTTAATTAATGCAGTTTTATATAGAGTTATTAAGTAAGCAAAATTAAAAAAAAGTTTGAAGAGGAATTAAATAGCTTGGGCCAACCATACCTAGGAACTGTTCTAAAAACTAGAAATATGTCTACACAATGTTATTATAATATGTTTAATGAATATAATAATTAAAAAAAATAAATACCTTGTCTTGTTCGCCTCCCCCATTCTACGAACATTTTCTTTGTATTTTTATTCTATATATTTTCTTTTTAGTGTTCCCCATTATTACAAAAGTATAATAAATATATATAAACCTATAATATTATTTACTACTTATATCTAATAATAATACACTTACGCTAAATACTATAATATTGAATATTTACAACTATTAATTATAAAAACTTCGGTGTCGCGATGTAAATGGAGCGAGCTCGAGCAGACAGTCGACATAGGTCTCACCTCGAAGCGGGCTGCAGCCGGACTGGCTGGATGTAGTTAGTCAACGCGTTTATAATCCTCATTACCGCACAATAAGGTCGAAAACACGTAGCACCCAAGACGAATGTGATCGCTTAGAAATTGTCAGAAACTTAAAATATTTTTAAAAAATTTCATGTTTCACTTATCAAAATATGCAGCAAGCATATTATAAACATAGATATTACTAATAGATTTAAGTAATTTTGAAGCGTATAAATAGAACAACTTCGTTGTAATTTCAAAAATAATGAATTTCAGGAGGTGTTTTCGAAAGTAATTATTATCGAATCAATTTTACACAATCGCGTATTTGAGCAAGCAAATTCAAGATAAAGAAATGAAGTTATTTATATTAAAATCTTAGATCCGTCAGTTTAGTCATTAGCCTATACTATTCGATGAAAGTTGGTCTAATTTTTCGATGTGTCGCCTTAACCCCTATTATTTATTTCTCCGTGGAATACGTTACACTGAAAACTTATAGAAGATGGTTCCTCTGGTTTTGTGCAATTGTCCCTACTTCTTCTTAGCTTATCCCGTTTCCCGATTCAATAAGATTGCTGTGGTCCGTTGCCAAAGCTGATGGGGCGAAAATACAAGTTTTTACATAGAACGACAGCCTTCAGACCTTTATAACCCATAGGGAAAACAAAAACCTTTCTTAGGTTAGGTCACCCGTCTTTCAAAATATAACTTCTTAGATATGCGCGTTTTCTTATGATGTTTTCTTTTACCGTCGAGCAAGAGGTAATTGAATGAATAATCTAATTAATAACAAATATGTACCTACATAAATCCAAAAACACGAATGTAGCGGTACATGCCTACACGAGGATATGAACCGGGGATCAGTTGGTTAATAGACCGGCTCTTTATCCACTAGGCTTTCACTGCTCGGTTAGGTTTTGTACAACTCTCTGACTGGATTTATACAACATTGGTTGTAAAGTGATTATCGTAGCCGTATGTATACATCCATACATATCATCACGCCTGTCTCCAATTGTTTCACACAGAGACTATGGAACGCCAAATGCGTCGATCCAAACATATCTCTCCGCTTTCTTACACATTCATCAACCTCTTCTTGCACACTCTTTGGTTTTGGGTGCTTTTCTCAACACATCACTAATTTGATTTATTAATTTGTGCGTCTAAGGCGGCCCCTGCCAATATCTTCATTCACTCTTACCCGATAGTCATTCATTCTTTCTAAATGATCAAACCATCTCAGTACGTATATGTATATAGGTATACGGTTATTATATATATATATTTTTTATTTGTACAGCATTCGGCTTCGTCCACTTTGTTACCACAGTTACAAGAGAAGATTTTCTTTCGCTGTTTGGTAACTACTGTGAGAGAAGAATTATTTTCTTCTGCGTCTTATGGTGCTCGGTTCTCTCTGCCTACCCTGCAAGGGACCTGGCGTGAAGATATACTATTGATATAGGTACATGCAAGAATTATTTTTCCACTTTTGTAAGTTTTTGATAGTCATGAACGTGGATGAGTCACATATTTTCAACGGCTTCGTCCACTTTGGTAACTAAACTTACGTAACCAGTTACAAGAGAAGATTTTTCTTTCACTGTTCGGTAACTAGTTGTGGGATAAGAATTATTTTTAGATGATAAGTGGTTAGTAGCTTATGAACATAGCCAATGAATTGCAATACTTTAACTATCGATCGCGCGATACCACCTCTGCTACCAGCACAGCAACACCTTAGGAGTTTACTGGTAACCTCACTAATTCGCAGGAACACAAAAACCCTCCATGATTGTTATTATTTGTTGTTAGTTGTTATTTGGCTGCGGTTTTCTGTAAGGTTACATTACACCTCTCATATTGCAGCGCGCTTCAGGGTCCTTAATTGGTTTTATACAACTTAGGAACGCATATAAGTAAGTGGCTCACCTGTTAAAGTGATTACCGTAGCCTATAAACGCTTGCAATACAGGAAGTATCGTTCTCACCCCTGCTGCTAACACAGCAATTGCTTAGGAACTTATTGGAAACCTCATTCACTCGTAGGAACACAAAAACCCTTCAGGGTGCTGTTATTTTGTGATAGGTACCTACTTCCCCCATCGGGCTACTTTTTTATACTACTAAGGTGGCAAACAAGCGTACGACTTGCACGATAGTAAGCAGTTACCGTAACCTATGGACATTTGCAACACCAGGTGTGTCACTCTTGCGTTGCCGACCCTAAAACTATATACTACTTTGATGCAGCCCTATCGCAGCAATAGCCTTGGTAATCATTTGAATACCGGACACGTGGAATTACTACCAATTTGGAGAATGTTATTGACATTTACGGAATCTTTGCACGAGTATTAATTTCATTAAAAAGTTAATAGACTCCTGTATTATTTTCAAAAACCAAATTTACAGGCACTTCGATCATAACTCCATTTGCTTCCGCTAATTAGTTCAAGCGAGCTAAATTTGAACAGAGGTAGGACGCATCAAAGGTCTGGACAAGTACCTCCACCTCACAGATAGCGGCAGCCAAATAACAACTACCGGGGAGGTTGTTGTGTTACTGCGTGTGAGTGAGTCCACCAGTAAGCTACTAACGAGTTGCTGTTAGCATCTAAGGTGGCATTACGCGAGTACTACTTAATGTGTTGCAAGCGTTTATAGGCTACGGTGGTGGCCGCATTACATCAATTGGCCCGTATCCGATGTTGGGTAAAAGAAAAATAACGGCGTCCGGCACTCACCTACAATTTTTTTTTGACAAATTACACAGCGCCATCTAGACAGAAAGTAAGCGAAGCTTGCATTATGGGTAAGTACTAGACAACTGATAAATATACGTAAATTACATAATATACATACATACTTATGATACACAGAAAACACCCAGACCTAGACAAAGAGACATGTTTATACTCACAAATGTTTGTCATGTGTGGGGATCGAACCCACGAGCGTTGCTGTCAAAGTAGCATTATTAACCACTGCACCAGCTCGTCAAATAATTATCAATGGTATAGGCATGCTGTTGCTGCTGTGTCTACTCTGGTTGTCTCTGTCTTAGCTGTTGCGGTAGTCTCTACGGTTGCTGGTCATTTGGAACAGGTACCGCATGCACTCGCCATTGTAGTTACCCTGGCTGCTCTGGTCGTCTTTCACGTTTCACGTTGGTGCACGAGTTTTACGTTTCCACGACACATCAGGCGCTGTAGATGCCAATCGTTAGAACAACATGCTACAAATGATAAATCCATCGCATTGCCGTCCACAATATTGAAGGGAGTTGAATTGGACGCGGAAATAGGTGAATAAAGCGGGATTAGACTAATCGAGCGGAGTTGCTTAGGTCTGTCTGATTGTGTATAAAAGTATTCCTTTTTTCAATTATTTTGCTTTAAAATTTCCAATTATTTACTAATATTCAACTATTGCGTTAATTTCATTTGTAATATTAAGTGTATATATTATTGAAATTTCATAACACATCAGTGACTTCATTAAATCAAAATCGAAATATTTTTTTATTTATTATTACGTAAAAATCTTACAATACATTTACAGTTTAAAATGCGTGTTTGGAACCTCCTTTTAGGCAAAAATGTGCCTATGCCAGGAAGATCCGCTTCTCCGCTACTAAAGTTAATTACTGTACACGTACATATAAGTAGGTGCTATCATCGATAGAAGAGGACGGCAGCATGAAGTTTATTAAAATTAGCATTAAACTAGATTAGCAGTACACTCGTCCATTCGCCTCCGTTATAGTAAAAACAAACAAGTAGGCCAACTCGAGCCCCGAGCGAACGATAATAGCCTAAACCAAAGTTCGCTGGCCTAAACACGTGGGGATGTCGATTATAATTTATACAATCGTCAAAAATGCGTAGTCTATCTATATACAAAACAATTTTCTCCTGTAGGGGAATCATCGGGGATCTATAATACAAAGTTTTTTAAAAATTATTTGTAGACCAGGAGCTGACTACAATTTTACCTACGTTATGTTACCTGTTTAGTGATTTGAAAAATTACGGTCGAAATAGGATTAATTCAAACGTAGCTTTACTGAATCATGTATTTATTCAAATAAAATTAAATGATTATAAAATTGTATTGAAGTTATACTTCTTTAGGCGCGTTATGAAAAAATGATGAGTGAATGTTTAAGATACTGTAACACAAAAGTAACAGGTTGAAGTTGCCCGCTAAACCGCTCATTAAGTCACAATGAAATATGTTCAAAACTGCAGCCAAATAACAATTCTCTGGAGGGGGGTGTTGTGTTCATGCTAGTAAGTAACGTTACTACCTCACAGAAAACTGCAGGCAAATAACAAATCCCTAGAGGGTTGTTGTGTTCATGCGAGTGAGTGAGGTAGTAGCGTCACTCACTCGCATGAACACAACATCCCTCCTCACACGCGTACATAAGTACACGCACCCATTTTTTTACACTAAACTATTTTTTACTTTTTCATTTAATACACATCAAAATTATAATCTTTATATTCGGAAATTTAATATTTTTACAGTAGCCTAAATTGATTATAAATTAGGAAATTTGTGACTTTTTAACAAAATTACACATTTGATACAGAAAAAAATTGATTTTACTTTTTAGCCATCTTTACGAATTTGTAGTTAAAGTAGGTAGGTAGGTACACATACAAATTATTACGAGCGGGAGCGCAGCGGCGCCGGCGCCGCGGCGGTGCGTGCGTGGGCGAGTGCGATATTACGCACGGTGTAGCCACGACTGGCGCACCTTTAGCTAACCTAAGATTCAACCTTCCAACTCAGCTATTAAAGATAAAAGGAGGAAATATAACATAGCCCGTGTTCCCATTAATAAAACAACATTTGCCAGCCAGCAATACGATACTCGCAAAGCTCAAATATATAACAATGTGAACAGACAAATAGAAGTACACAGTAAACTACAGTTTGAATGTAGAAAAATGCTAAACGAATGGTTAAAACAACTTACTTATGATGAGACGGAAACACTTCTAAAACCGTATTATAAAAAATAGATACATAAACTATATATACAACAATTACACGCGCATTCATGCATTGAGCACACATAGACATACAAAAATACTCTTACACACACACACAAATACACACACATACACACGTGCTTTATATATTAATTATGCTTTATATATTAAGAGTAATAGTTTAGTTATGGAAGAGCGAAGCTTCCTAATACAGGCATTGTTATGCCTAAAAGGAAACTTCAAGTACAAAATGTATACCTAGAAACTCTTACAGGAAATAAATTATTTTTATTTTTTTTTTTTTTTATTTTTAGCAGCGATATATTTTGTCAGTGTGTGCGTGCGACGACGCATACGTACGGGCGTGTACACATACAAACCGCGTTCGGTGCGTATGTATGAAGATATCGTACTTGTTTGTTTTTACTATTCCTCCGTCGCTGATCGCACCTAGCTCAACAGATAATAAATATAAGAGTAAAGTATAGTACCTACATACTATTGTACACAAATATGTACGCACACACAGACATTATATATGTACTCATATATTTTATTGCCAATAATTTTTAGTTTTATATTGGCATAGTTATAATCTATTTATATTACTATTTCATTTTAGACCTAGTATTTTACTTTTCGGTACAGATTAATTGGTATATTAAAATCCCATCTAGGATCTTGTGATTCCGGTCAGAAACAAACTGTGAGAATTGTCGACGATCCTAAGCTTACTTCTTATATTGTAAGTATTGAATCTTGAGTTTAAGGAGAGAATTTGATTCTCTTTGTGTGTTCTATGGATTGTATAACGTGTTGTACTCCGAAGAGTTGTTCGATATGATACCACCTGATGGTAAGCACTTACTGCAGTACTGTGGACACTTACAATAGGTGTTGCAAGTGTCTTTAGTGGTTAGTGCTTACCCGTTGACATCACTCGTGCTTTGCGACCCTGTAAAAACCTGTTTGTCTTTTTAAAGAACTTCATGCTGCATGCTGCTAACGATTTTCAGAACTGCTCTGGAATCGCTTTCAGGTTTTCTTATACAACACCGCCCCTATAGCACACCGCTCCACCACCTTCTTTCTACAACCGCACCGCTCACCAATCAAATCGTAACGGTTGCGTATTGCGAGGTTCTAGAGAAGTTTTCTTCCTAGAAGTTGTGGAATGAAGAGGTTTTCAAAAAAGGCGTGACAGGGTTTTTATAGATGGCACCGCTAGTGTTTTAAATGTCCATATGCCACAAAAATTGCTTACCATCAGATACGTCCTACACTTATTTGCTATCTTAGTAGTAAGCATAAAGATAGATCAAGTTTTATCAGTAAAATTCAAAATACTACTTACTTACACTTTTCCATCCAATATAATTCCTCATTTTACTACACAGAACTCTTTCATATTGCGAAAAAGTAGATATTATAGGGCGCTCAAAGTAAGGCGATAGCAATAAAATCATCTAATTCTTTCTAGATGGAAAGTAAGTTTTAACTACGAGTATAAATAATTATATTGAGTGTAAAAAAGTTTCTGAAATAATCTTGTGATTAGTTGCAGTTGCTGTAGGCCAAGTAAATGATCATTAAAACGGTTAATTTTAAAGTAATACGAGGGCCGGTTGTTCCACAAGGACGAACCTTGGGTCCACAATATATCTTGTGGCCAGGCAACCGCGATTTGACTGACGGCGCACTCTGAAAGGACATTTATCAGCCTCACTAGCGGGTTACACTAAACCAAACAACAATGAATTCTCATTGACAAATTGTCTTGACGTTTCTTGCTCTAAGTCCTTTCTTTTGACTAATCGACGCTTAAGACCAGTGAACTCAGTTATTTGGAGCTATTCTGCAATATACTGACTAGAGGCATAAGAGGTTTAAAGTTATGAGTATCTAAATAGAGATTTCAAGAGAGGTAGGGCGCAATAAAGCAGCCCGTCTGGGGAAGTATCTCCACATCACAGAAAGCCGCAGCCAAATAACAACCCCCTAGAGGGTTGTTGTGTTCTTACGTGTGAGTGAGGTCTCCAGTAAGCTCCAATGGAGTTGCTATGCTAGCAGCAGAGGTGGCATCGGGCGAGTGGTCCTTAATTATTGTGAGCGTTAATAGGCTACGGTAACTGCCTTCTATTAGGTGGACCGTATGCTTGTATGCCTCCCGACGTAGTATAAAAAAAAGTAAGTATAAATTCAGGTAGTTGTTAGCTGAAGGGTTATGATAGTGACGGATAATATAATATGTAGGCACCAAAATGCTACAAATGTAACATATCGCTTTTTAAAAAGAAGAAGACATCCTAACCGGTAGAAGAGATGTCATAAAAAACTCAGAAACTTATAAATATACATGAACCCTGAAAACATTGGAATTTTACATTAATTTTGGGGTCAGTAGTGTAACAAGTTAGCAATTACAATTAACTGAATAGTAAATTATTTCAATACACTTTGGCCATAAATACTGTGCGTGTTTCTATTGATAACTGGCCTCAACGTTTAAAGGACTGTATGACAGCCAATGGAGACCACTTCGAATAAGCTTTTTGTATTTTAAATTGTTTTATATTTATGTATCAAACTAACACACTGTAAAAGTAATAAATGTTATTTGCAATAGAATTTTTTTTTCTTTGTTTGTACTTATGGCAAGACTAGGTATATGAGTATATAACTAGTCGGGTCATAATTTCTGTTACAAAGAAACTTATCCTTATTTCGACTCTTTAATTATTTTGAATTTGCAAACGCGTTTATAACGTAGAAAACTTCTTTCGATTTTCCGCCGTCGGTTATATTCAAGACACTTCAAAAGATTGGCATCAGCCGTATATTCGTATATCGTACTATCGACAGATATTCCAATACTTCCTGTGTTGAAGCCCATAAAGATTGCGGCGACTGTTAGAACTACAAAGGCTGTTAATGCTGTTAAAGCCCGAATTCGCCGAAACCCCATTAGGAAACAAAAAATCTTATCGCGACACATCAGGTGGGGTGTACGCCCGTTTGCCTAACGTTGTACAACATAAAAAAATTACAATATTATGCATGAACTTTGTTGGAATGATGCTGTGACAATGAAAGCGGAAGCCTTTGAGCCCAACAGTTTACTAATTGAAACACATGTGAAAATAAAGGTCATATTTTTACAACGAAAACCACAAAATGCTATAGATGTATGTCGCGATGTTAATGTACCATATATAGTTTAGATTTACAAGAAATAAAATCATACAAGATCATGGATTGCCACTATATTTCGCGAAGTTGTTTAGACCAAAACAGTATTTTCCAAATTATTTTACCTAACCCTAAATTTACCTGTCCACAATTCCGTCTTCCATTTAATATGCATATTTGTACTTTTTACTTCAATTATATTATTGTCAATTTTCTAAGAAATTTTCGTTTTTTACCTCAAGAAACCTTACGGCCTGTTTACCTTGATCTGGGTGCTTCAAGTGTATACATAGTACACATAATAGAAAATCGCAGCAAGATAAATCTCTGGAGTGACTGTGTTCCTGCGTTTGAGTGAGGTTACCAGTAAACTCTAAAGAAGTTGCAGCTAGGGTGGCTACGGGCGTTCATAGGCAACGGTAAGCACTTTACACCAGGTGGGCATTAATTTTGTTTTCCTTCCGTCGTTTTATGTAAAAAAAAGATATCGACAAAATCATTTTATGTACCTACTTAATGTTTAATTGATTAACGGACTATCTTCATATCTCCAAATTATATTCTGTTATTAAACGTATAAATTATCGAAATATATGTATAGTAGCGCATTACACTTAACACTTATTACATAATGTACAAAAACGGTACAAAGGTCAAAGTGCAAAGCTTGATGTGCACTTGGCTGTACAATTAAGTGCTATGTCTAAGTTGTGTTTTTTTTAGATCCTGATTGTCATGTTTTAGAGTTTCGTACCTGCATATAGGAATCCATACAAATACACTTTGTAGGATTCCTTATAAAAAATAAATCAAAACAAGGCAGTATTTTGTACATCGTAGGGAGGTAAAGAGCTTACCGTGGCCTGTGGACGTTTACAGTATAAAATATCACTCGTGCGTTGTAAACCCTACTTATAACGCAGCAAATCTTAGAAGATTTAACTCCATTCACTCACAAGAACACAACAACCTTCGATGGAGTTGCTATTTGCCAGCGGTTTTTTTGATAGGTGGAAATACTTTTCCAGTTGCGCTTCGTTAATAGCCCAACATGTTCGTGCACACAAATGCTTGCCTTGCACGGGAATCGAGTCCACAAGCGTTGATGTTAAAGTAGCATAACGTAAACGTAACAGTTTACTAATTGAAACACATGTGAAAATAAAGGTCATATTTTTACAACGAAAACCACAAAATGCTATAGATGTATGTCGCGATGTTAATGTACCATATATAGTTTAGATTTACAAGAAATAAAATCATACAAGATCATGGATTGCCACTATATTTCGCGAAGTTGTTTAGACCAAAACAGTATTTTCCAAATTATTTTACCTAACCCTAAATTTACCTGTCCACAATTCCGTCTTCCATTTAATATGCATATTTGTACTTTTTACTTCAATTATATTATTGTCAATTTTCTAAGAAATTTTCGTTTTTTACCTCAAGTAACCTTACGGCCTGTTTACCTTGATCTGGGTGCTTCAAGTGTATTAGTACACATAATAGAAAATCGCAGCAAGATAAATCTCTGGAGTGACTGTGTTCCTGCGTTTGAGTGAGGTTACCAGTAAACTCTAAAGAAGTTGCAGCTAGGGTGGCTACGGGCGTTCATAGGCAACGGTAAGCACTTTACACCAGGTGGGCATTAATTTTGTTTTCCTTCCGTCGTTTTATGTAAAAAAAAGATATCGACAAAATCATTTTATGTACCTACTTAATGTTTAATTGATTAACGGACTATCTTCATATCTCCAAATTACATTCTGTTATTAAACGTATAAATTATCGAAATATATATATAGTAGCGCATTACACTTAACACTTATTACATAATGTACAAAAACGGTACAAAGGTAAAAGTGCAAAGCTTGACGTGCACTTGGCTGTACAATTAAGTGCTATGTCTAAGTTGTGTTTTTATTAGATCCTGATTGTCATGTTTTAGAGTTTCGTACCTGCATATAGGAATCCATACAAATACACTTTGTAGGATTCCTTATAAAAAAAAAAATCAAAACAAGGCAGTATTTTTGTACATCGTAGGGAGGTAAAGAGCTTACCGTGGCCTGTGGACGTTTACAGTATAAAATATCACTCGTGCGTTGTAAACCCTACTTATATCGCAGCAAACCTTAGAAGATTTAACTCCATTCACTCACAAGAACACAACAACCTTCGATGGAGTTGCTATTTGCCAGCGGTTTTTTTGATAGGTGGAAATACTTTTCCAGTCGCGCTTCGTTAATAGCCCAACATGTTCGTGCAGACAAATGCTTGCCTTGCACGGGAATCGAGCCCACCAGCGTTGGTGTTAAAGTAGCATAGCTACCCACTTCACCACTGAGCTCATCAAAATTAGTAAATTAAACTTACAAAAAAAAATTAAAAGTCCCCATTTTGTAGTTGGCAAATAATAAAAGACCTTTATAACTGTATTTTTTTATAAACAACGTTATAGGAGCCATACAAACATACTCTCCACCTGATGTATGTGATTACCTGCCTGTGAACACTTGTTACACAAGAAGCATCGCTTGCGCGTTACCAACCCTGCTGCTTACACAGTAACTCCTTAAGAGCTTTAGAACTACTACAGGGAGTTGTTGTTTGGTTGCGTTTGCCTATGAGATGGAGTAACATGTGCCCTCCTTTCTCTCTTAGGTTAGTTTAACGACTGTAACATATCGAAAACAATTGAAGGTGACAGCTTACCGTGTCCACCGAACTCAGAGGAACTGAAATTATTAAACCCATCCAAAGTAAGGCCGTAGTGGCCGTCGCTTAACTTGCGTATTCGAGCCGTTTATATTCTTTCGTTGTTTTTTCACATGTCGGATCACTTAAAATGTTTATTACATAATTAACATAAACAGAAATACCGCGTCTTGTGGCCCTCGGTTCCCTCTGGTTATCCCTGAAAGGGCTTGACGAAGATATAAATAGATATTGACACAATAAATAGGGCTATTTTCCTGTTGATTGAATCATTTATCAACGTCTAAAAATGTTTGGCACCACATCATTGTGTTTACGTCACTGTACAGAACTATTGAATGAGTTTACTTACATAGACACCTATAAGTACAGTAAAAATAAACGAAAATTTAGAAGTTGCATTTTTTTGTACAATTGCAGCAAATTCTAATTAGTCGCTAGTTCTATGTGCAGTCATTTTTAATTGTAGTCGTTTCAATTTCTACAAGCAAATCGAAATTGATTATAGTTCAGTCCAGCTTACCGAGCAATAACCGCATTTATCGAATGTAAGCCACTTATGAAAATGAATGTAAAACTCGGATAAACCAAAGCCTATTTTCCGCGCGAAGTAAAGCGGCTGGTTACAAATTGCTTTGGGCAAAGCGTAAATTTTAATTTTATCTCTAATACCCAAATGAGCACCGTGACTCGATATAATAAATGTAGTCTTCCCACGTTAGCGCGGTCGATTCAGTGCGATATGTTGCTTGTGTGCGTTGTTCTGCTGGCGCTCGGTGCATTGCACTACGTACGACACAAACTTACTCTTCTATTTCCTTACCTGCGTATAAGTTTTACTAATTGTGTTTTAAAATTAAATTTCGAATATAATAGAACTTACGGGCTTACTATGACAAAATTCCTTTAACTGCGGAGATACATAGTCGTAGGATGGCTTAAGCGAAGTTTTAATGATCAGTATCAAAATTTTAAATCGGACTATTTATGGCTGAGTTTCGATGTCGGTTGATACATCCATTAATCTGGACGTTCGACACAAGCGCCCATAATCATACGATAAATAGTTTTGTGTAGGTAACTTTTTATACCTTACACTCTTAAACTGCCATTTTGTACACATACCATGTTCATGCACACAAATGTTTGTCTTATGTGGGAATCTAACCCACGAGCGTTGGTGTCAAAGTCGCGTCATTCACGACTGAGCCACCGAGCTCGTCAAAAATATTACTATTGATATTAGAGCACATATAATAAATGTAATACATTGATTAACTAACTACAAGATGGCTAATTATGGATAAATATGTACCTATCTGCCTGCATAACTTTCATGAACTAACTATGTCAGCGGTTCGTCGTGTGAAGTCTAAAAACACACTCGCCCGTTTTTGCCACCCTAGGTCACAAAAGATCACAGCATATACCGCACATGGAATATCTGCGGTCTGACTCGAAACTTATGTAACGTGTATGTAAATTAACATTAGTCTTTACTTTTAGTTGATGTATTGACGTCGAGTTTCGTGGTCACCAGTTTGCCCTTTTCCATCAGGTTACTTTGGAACTGACCTTTGACGGAAATCTCTTTGTAAGTGTATGAATCATGTTTTCATATTTATTCAACATCGTCATCGAAAATCGATTCTAGTATACGGGAAAATTATATTAGTATAAAAAAAATACATTTGTCGTTTTTAAATAGTATGTTAAGGGAGTATAATTATTTAAATGCTAATGCTGTGGTCAAAATATGTTATGAAGAGGCAGATCAGGGGAACAGTGGCGCAATAAATGGAATAATATGGAAAAGTGCTAAGTGTATATATTATATTTCTTTTTTTTTATCCTACGTCGGGATAGTAATAGCATACGGCCCACCTGATGTAAAGCGGGTACCGTAGCCTATTAACGCTTGCGATATATTAATTATCACTCGCGCGATGCGTTCTCTGCTGCTCATACGCAGGAACACAACAACCCTCTATAGGAGTTGTTATTTGCCTGCGGTTTTCGGTGAGGTGGAGGCACTTCCCCAGGAGGGCTGCTTTGATGCGCCCTACCTCTCTTAAAAATTATGTATGTTTTTTGCAGACTTCTGAAATGACTGAGCTTATTAGAAATACGTTTTATTGTTTCCTTTTCTTCTCCGTAACTGATCTAAGCTAGATCTAAACCTGACCTAAATTTGAATAAACATACCAGGCCACTTAGAAAAGTATTGCGAAAAAAGTTTTTATGTAGGTATGAGAGACTGGCCAGTTATAATCTATTTTGAAAATATGATTATTTATAAGTACAATACAAATACAAATAATACAAGTAAAAATAAATTTCCAATTTTAAAATTTCTCTCAGTGTCTCATTGAAAAATGGATCTGCGCCGGGAACATTTTTTCAATTTCAAGTATCGCCTGAAACCGGACGAATCGTACGACTCCAAATGTCCATCCATGGCTGAAGGCTCTTCCAAGGCAACCGTGTATCGTTGGTATAAAGAATTCATGCGCGGTCGACTAACTGTAGCGGTGAAGAAAGAAGTGGTCCCCTTTGACGGCTGTTACGGAAGAAAAGATGCTAGCAGTGAAAAATTTAATCCAAGACAATAGACTAGACATATTACAGATTGGATCAGGAAGCCTTTACGAGATTCTACATTTGGATCTTCGCGTGAGGAGGATAGTTAGAGGATAGCACGCTGGGCACAACCTCACCGTTACTACTGAGCAACGGTGAGGTTGTGCGTGCTATCCGGCCCGGGTATGGTAGGCCCGGGTGGAATTGTGCTGTGATATGATAAACAAATTTGAAGCAGGCTGGTCTCATCGTGTTTACGACATCATTACAGGTGAGTACTGGTTTATCAATAAGATCCAGAAACGAAGCGTCAGTCAACGGGTCGGGTGTTTCAAAACGAATCAACGCCTACCAAAGTGAACCGATCAAGAAGCGGGGGGAAGATTTTGATCGCGAGCTTTTTCAATTTGTCTAGCTACCTGGTGCCAATTCCTTTACAGAACCAAAGAAGCATCAACGCCGAATGGTATACTACCAAATGCTCGGCAAAAGTTTGATCTGTTGTGAGCAACAAGCGACCAAACACAGAGCTCCGCGGGCTACTGCTCCACCACGACAACTCGGTCGCGCACACCGCGCTCAAAACGAGGGACTTCCTGGACAGCACGCCTGTCAAACTCCTGGGGCACCCTTCTTACAGCCCTGATCTAGTCACCGTGTGACTTCTTTTTATTCCTGAAAATAAAAAATCAGCTCAAAGGGATACAATTTTCGTCGCCAGAAGATGCGCTGTCAGCGTTCGAGCAGGCTGTAAATGAGGTGTCTGCGGCGGACTGGTAAAGGTGTTTCGAAAACTGGTTCAGACGCATGAAACTTTGTATAGAAGCTGGTGGAGAGTACTTTGAAAAGATTTAATAAAAAAGTATTTACCTATAGAACACTTTTTTTTATTTTCGCAAAACTTTCTGAGTGTCCCACGTACATCTAATTCAAACTTCAAGGCAAAAGATAGTCGTCGGGGTAGTACTTTCTACAAAACGCATTACGACATTGGTTTGTGTACTCATTTCTAACGTAGGTCAGCTTTTTTTAAATAATTATTCCAGCCCCGCCTTCGGCTTTTTCTTGTCGTTGAGGTTGAATCTTCATGTCTATTTGCGCATCGACATGCTTCTCTTGCGCTTTATACAAGACTTTCTGTCAAAAATTTCCATCAATCTTCTACATCTGAGTCGGAAGAAGTCCGCATTCGCAATTATTTCACTAACAAATCAGGTGTGTTGCTTGCTTGTCAGATTTGTGCAAAATGTCACTGGATGGGACATTGTAAGTCTTGGCAACAAACCGCTTTCCGTTATCGCGGTTGCACGCTTCACTCGACACAGAGCGAGACCACCTGCTCAATTTTTCCAGTCCACTAACAATGGTAAATATGCGGGGCGATTTGGGTCGAATGGGGTGACTATAATATGATTGTTAAGAATAACAATATCTATTTGAGTTTAGTTCTGTCATTCTATTGTATTCGTTGGTTTATTTTTACATAATACCAATTTGTTTTTTTTTAATATTCATTTTTACGTACATTACAAAACCTCTAATACAATCATGATTTACCCGTAAATTGAGATTCTTCTTCTTAGCGTTGTCCCGTGTCTTAATCCATTGGGATTGGCGGGGATCGCTACCTAAACCTAAGTTTTGACTAAGATACTGATTTTTACATTATGATTTCAACACTCCTTCCTTTCTTTTTGACGAGCTCGGTGGCTCAGTCGGAAATGACGCGACTTTGACACAAACGCTTTTGACTTTGACTTTGACACCAAGGGTTCGATTCCCACACAAGGCAAACATTTGTGTGCCTGAACCTGTCTGTTTGTCTTGGTCTGAATGTTTTAAGAGAGTTAGGGTGCATCAAAGTAGCCCGTGTGGGGAAGTACCTCCACCTCACAGAAACCGCAGCCAAATAACAACTCCCTAGATGGTTGTTGTGTTCCTGCTTGTGAGTGAGGTCACCAGTAAGCTCCAAGGAGTTGCTGTGTAGGCAGCAGAGGAGGCATCGCACGAGTGATACTTAATATATCGCAAGCGTTAATAGGCTACGGTACCCGCTTTACATCAGGTGGACTGTATGCTACGTAACGTAGTATATAAAAAAACATGGAGTGACTGCCGTCAGACTCCGCAACCCAGAGGGACAACCAAACCTTTCTTATGTTAGGTCACACGTCTTTCGAAATATAATTTCTTGAACTTGTGAGTTGCCCCACAATGTTTTCATTCACCGCCTAGCAAGTGATAATTGAAATATATGTATACATAAATCCGAAAACACGTATTTAGTGATACTTGCCAGGATTCGAACGG
Organism: Pyralis farinalis; assembly: GCA_947507595.1. NCBI lineage: Eukaryota > Metazoa > Arthropoda > Insecta > Lepidoptera > Pyralidae > Pyralis > Pyralis farinalis. The sequence continues at coordinate 18,583,080 of OX382259.1, read as the reverse complement.
TAGACCTGTTGGTCAATCGGCCAAATTGTAAGATGAGCATTACTTACTAATTTCTGGCTAGTAACGAGTCTCCTCTCTAGTTTCCTCGAAAATTTTTAGTTCTTAGGTTAGAATAGATTCGGCGGCCCATTAATTAATGTTGGGGTATAAGTGGTTTGACATCTTTGGAGTCAAACTCGTGCATGGTACAACAGCACCCGACTGGGGAAGTTGCTTCACATCAAAAGACTACGATAGCCACTTTACAACAATGAGGTCATTTATGTTTGTTTAGGTCCCGATGTTTAATAAAAAAGTTAGATTCTTTTGTGTAATATAGAGAGGATTTTGTTAGTGTTTTCCTGTCTTCAATGGTCCCTTTAAATACGTAAGAGACATCGACTCGATCACCCGAATCATAAAATGTTGCTCAATGATCATAAAATGTTATTTGATATAAGCGTAAGAGTGGCTGCGATGGGGCCGCTGCTCCGATCAGCTTGCGAGTCACGGCGGGACAGTTTATTTCAACTTCACAACTTCTCCGGCAACGTTCGAATGGGGCATAATTTTCATAAGGAACGCGTCGTTGTGCCTCGACACAAAAATTAGATTCATCAGCCTCCCAGGCACATCCGCTCGAAACATTCGCGCAGCTTCCAATTCGATTCGACTTCGTAACGAGTGCGTGAACAATACGATACGAACTTCTGGTACTTTGCATTTTGCTTTGTAAGTAAATTAAACAGCGGAAGTCAAATTGAGCGGAGAACGTGAAAAAAATGTGCGGGGGTTAAAAGATAATAAAACTCGTAATATGAGAATTATACTAACATTACGCTTTTATATCCCGATTAGATGAATAAACGTGCAACCATAAACCACTCGACCATTTTTTTGTCTGAATAATTCTGCAATCGCCCACATAATATATTATAATGGTAAAATAATTTCCTCAAAACGCACAAATTATTTAATATTAAGCAACGCCCGTACGTTGCTACGTTGCGTCGTTTGTACTATTAAACGCGTTCGTTTACGCGTACGCGTACGTTCATACTTCGTACTTTTACTTAATATTATAAAAAAACCTATCCGAGTCGCGTAGGCGCCTAAACTAAAAATAAATGATTGTCCTTCATACATTACATTTAGGTCTATCAGTTTATAGGTATGAGAAGTTGAACGTTATTAAAATTTGATATATATAAACCTGGGCGGTTTACGCCCAGGTTTATGCATTATTATTGCAACCTATGAGCCAAAGACCTTATCTGTCCAGTCTGCCCAGACGCTGCGTGCCGGTGTAACCTCTGCTTAATTATATATTAGTTAAATCATTTTTTAAATTCAGCCGGTTATTTTATTCATTGGATCTATGTGTTTTACAATATTTTATTGCTTCCGGGGTCTCCTTTTAAGTATGCAATACTTATATTAGAGACTCCGCTCGTGTTGAATAGTACAATATGCATAATTATTTATATTTATTTGTTACTATTACCGTTTGTATATATCATTAGGCCATTACGCTTTACATGGGTAAGGACTACTTCGATTACATTGACTGTTTAAGTAAGTAGGTAATATATTACTGACGATCACCTCTCATTGCCTAGGGGGAAGTCAAATCTCCAAACTTTCAACTCCTACTAGTTTCAACTTATTAATTTAGTAAATTTGTTGTGAGTAAAACTGCCAACCGTCTTTTTATCTCTGGGTCTGCATTAAACTTCACTGCTTTTTATGAGATTAGCGGGTGTTTTCTTTAATACTGTCACTAAATAACAGATATAACAGTGAAAATAGCGTTGACAGTATATATTTTCTTGCGTTGGTTGCGCTCCGTATAATTTGATTCTGGCAGCATACTTACGCAGCAATAGGATATTATCGTAATAAGCATAGTTTATATATATAGGGTTCACTACGTTAGACTACATAGACAGGCTTCCAGCTGATAGAAAACTGAGCTATCTAATAAATGGACGCGGAAATAGAATGAACTGTGGCAGAACTTTCAACGATAGAACAAACATTATTATATGTTATTGGTTGCTTTTAAATACAATTGTAGATATTCTGTTTTTTTTTTTACGATGTCAGGAGGCCTTCAAGCATACTGTCCACCTGATGTAAAGTGGTAGCCTATGACTGTGGTTTTCTGTGAGGTGGAGGTACTTCCCCAGACGGGATGCTTCGATGCGCCCTACCTCTTTTAAAAATATCCAGACCAAGACAAACAGGCATGTTCATGCACACAAATGTTTGTCGTATGTGCGAATCGAACCCACGAGTCTTGGCGTCCAAGTCGCGTCATTGGCTGCACCACCGAGTTCGTCAAAATATTGTTATACACATCGCCAATTAACATTGTTCTGATTTTTAATCCGTAAAAATTTCTCTGTAAATAATAAATATAGTTTTTTCAGACTTTAACCATAAACAAAAGAGTAGGTATATATTAGGGGTTAAAGTATGAAATTCGAGGAAGACCAAGACTAACCTACCATGACCAAATTGGTCGTGTTTAATCAGAAGGTGATGTCAGGAGCCTTGGGAACCTGCGAGCGTGCATGAAAAGAGCTATGAATGTGAAAGAAGCGAGTGAAGTGTGTAAGGACCGCGTCTTATGGCGCTCGGTTCCCTCTGCCTACCCCGTAAGGAACCTGGCGTGAAGATATATATACATACATACAAGTATGAAATTGCCGATTTGTACTGAAAAATTAAAACTCCAGTAGTAGCCCAAGTAATGATCCTTGGGGCACACCGGATGGGATAATATGTCACTTAGACGAGTAACAATTTACTGCCACAGCTTGCGATCGATTGTTGATATAGGAAGTGAACCATCTTAATAGATTCCCATGTATTCCAGCTAACAATAGTTTCTTCAAAAGCAAAGAATGTTTGATACGATCGAAGGCTTTTCTGTAGTCAGTAACTATAGTATCTACTTGCCCACCCACTTGCCATTCTACAGGAAACATATTCTACAAATGACAATAGGTTAGTCGTAGTGGATATACTTTCTACAAATCCATGTTGTTGAGAAATAAAGGAACGGAGTTATTTTTTACCTCGGGTTATATTATAGCAATTATCGTAGGGATCTCTAATTTTTTTTAAACAAAATATAGCTTATATTACTCGCTGATAAATGTAGCTTTCTATACGTGAAAGGTTTTTTTACAATCGGTTAAGTAATTTTATTTATTTATTACGAACAAACATACAAAAAGAAAACAAACCTTTTCTCTTTATAATATTGGTTTAGATAATTGATGTTACACTACATAAATTAAGGCATGTATTGAAGGCTTTATGCCTAGATGTGTAAAGTACCCTTGAGTTTAAGGAGATATTTTACCTCCCTTTGCGTGTTGTATCGATTGTATAATGGGTTGTGTTCTGAGGAGTTGTTCAACATCATGCCAACCGCCTCGTTTTACAATCGCACAGCTCACCGACGGCTGGAAGTTCATCCTCATACACTGGAACCGCAATGGTCGCGCACTGTGCACAAAATTTTAACTACTGAAGGTTAAATGACGAGCTCGATGGCGCAGTCACGAATGACGCGACTTTGACACCAACGGTTCGATTTCCACACAAGATAAACATCTGTGTGCATGAACATGTTTGCTTGTCTTCATCTGGATGTTATAAGAAAGGTAGGGCCAATCAAAGCAGCCCGTCTGGTGAAGTACCTTCACCTCACAGAATACCTAAATAACAACGTCCTAGAGGGTTTTTGTATTCCTGCGTGAGAATGAGGTCATCAGTAAGCTCCTAAGGAGTTGCTGTCTTAGCAGCGGAGGAGGCATCGCGCGAGTGATACTTAATGCATTGGAAGCGTTCATAGGCTATGGTGGTAACCTACGGTAACCGCTTTACGTCAGGTGGGCCGTATGCTTGTATGCCTCTCGACGTTATATAAAATTAAAGTATGAAATCTGGTCGCGAAGCAGAAGATAATATAGAAGAAACATAATTATAGAAGCACAGAAATTCAAAAAAAGGAGTTCGTCAACTACATAGGATGTAGTAGGAGAGTACCTATAAGCGAAAAGGATTATTTTTTAATTAATTAAATTTTGTCAAGATGAGAGAGAGAAAAGGTTTGACAGGATGGCGAAAAAAGGTAGGGAAGATGTTAGCTAAAACAAACGAAGCAAGATACGTAAGAATTATTTATAGATATACAAGCAAACGACCCATCTGATGTAAAATCATTATCGTAGCCCATGAATATGAAAATACAATGGCACAACGATTGTACAACAGGCCGTGTTCTGAAGAATTGTTCGATTGCCGACAGCTTCTTTTTACAATCACGCCGCTCGCCGACGTCAAGGAGACATGCTGGAATCGCATTGGTTGCCTATTGTGCGGTTGCAGAGAAGTTTTTTTTGAGATCTTTCAAGTTGTGGAATGAACTCCCAGCCGAGGTTTTCCCAAGGCATGGGGTATTTTAAGAAATGATAAAGAGGTTTTTACAGGGTACGCAATGGGACTGGTATTGTAAATGTCCGTAGGCTACGGTGACTATACTCTCTACAGCCAAAACCTACACTTGTTAGCCACCTTCGTGATATAAAAAAAGAAGAAATTTGGTGGGGGACGTTGCACTTTAGAGAATTGGAAAGGAAAAGAGGAATGGCAATATAAATGTTACAGATTATTTTTACAATATTATTTTCTCCGTTCACGTCTACTCCATGAGAGAGTATGGATGGATAGATGATGGATAAAATATTGAATTGTAAGCATTTAATAAAATATCAAAGAGAATGCTGCAAAACAAAATTCATAAATATTGCTCAGAAGGGTGGATGAGAGAGGAAATATGAATGAAACTTAAAAGGCAATTTGATCTAAACTACTTTGTATGCTTCCGATACCGATTAGTTCATACGAACTAGTACCGGCCGGCACCCACCCACTATCATTAGTAGATGCATGCCGCCGCTGCCATGGCTGCTCCGGTCCAAAGTAGTTTAGATCAAATTCTTATAACGTTGACTTTCGCAAAATCTATTAAGTAACTATTGAAAGTTAAAATGTAAAACTTGTAAATTAGGTGGCAAAGTAAAGTATATAGGTACCCGTGTGGAGTAGACGAAGGAATTAATTACCTCTGGCAAACGACTTTTTCATTTAGAATTAATTTCGATACATTAGAACCACAGTGCTCGCGTACTGTGCGTTTCCAGAAGGTCCCCTTCCGCGTACTTTTAGCATATAGACTGAACTTCTTGCCGAGGTTTAACCACTGAAGCTTTAGATACTTCCAACAACACAAGGTCGTGATGACATTTTTACATGGTCGGCGACACACGAGTGATATTACAAGTATTGTAAGCATCCATAGGCAACGGTAAGTGCTTTCTAAATGGTATCTCTAGTTAGTTGTCTGAATGGCACAGTCAGGTGGTGAGGTGGTAAAGTCTCTACATAACGCAATAATTTAGTTGATGATTATGCAATCAGTTTTATGCAATTATTATAAAATCTTAAGCAATGCTGTCTGTATATATGACAGCAATATCTTCCCAGAGAAAGCCGGGTTTGAAAGTGAAGTCTCTCTATCTATCTATAACTTCACGCCAAATTCCTTGCGGGGTAGGCAGAGAGAACCGAGCGCCACGTGACTCGATCCTTACATATCTCACTCGCTTCTTTAACATTCATTGCTCTTCTCATGCACGCACGCTGGTTTCTAGGGCTCCTGACATCACCTTCTGATAGAACATGACCAATTTGGTCATGATAGGTAAGTCTTGGCCTCCCCCGGCTCCTACATCCTTCCACTTTTGCATTGTATATCTGCTTCGTCATTCTTTCATCTTGCATTCTTTCTACATGCCCGAACCATCGGAGCAGGCCTCTTCTTATTTTAACACCGACGCTCTCTTTCAGACCAATTCTATTTCTAACATCATCATTGCGAATACGGTCTACAAGCCTTGAAAGTGAAGTAATTGAAAAAATAGATTTCGTCATTTCTAAGATATTTTGTATTTTCAGCGTCGTTTTGTTTCCAGGGACAAATATGAATCGTTATTTCTGAGATACTTTGTATTTTCAGCTTTTTTTATTTCTGGGAGCAAGTGTTAATCCAAATCGTCATTTCTTAGTTACATGTATTTTCAGCTTCGTTTTATTTTTGTATCAATCCAAATATGCAAATGAATATACCTCAACAATTCTAGAAAATAAATCTCACTGTAGATTGTCACACGCTCACATATAATGATCTATGTATATACGCGCGATTCAATCTGAGACGTTTCGTTTTACGCTCGCGCATCACACTAGCTGTAATGCGTAACAATATCGTAAACGTAGTGTCGTTCAGAGTCAAAGCTATAAACTGTACGTCGCTAGCAAATCGGTGAGCGTGTCGTGGAACCCAGAGACTGTAAGAAGGCTTTAGGACAGGCGACGTGCGACAAAGTTTTTATTTCCCTCGAGGCACACCGATCGTCGTGGCACCTGGGCGGCTCCCCGCACCGACGGAAACCTATATTATTTGTTTGAGCAAAACTTTCTGGTCTCGTGTGAGATAACTAAATTATGTTTGTGTTCCGAACGCCACTTGTATTCAATGTCTTGCGCGTGATTTCGATATTCGAAATGAAAATAACCTTTTGAAATGCAAAACTTTACGTACGGTGATAGTTCGCCTGTAACGTGGATTTTTATTTCGGCTCGGCGATTTCGTATTGATTGTGGGATGCCAATTTTACCATGTATATTTTTACATCTGTAAATAAAAGTAGTTCGCAACAGAGATCGCTTTGATCAGACATTTTGACGAGTTGGTTGTTAGTTAGTTGGTCGTTAGCAATTACTACTTTAAGGGTTCCATTATCATACGAGTCAAACATTCGTGTGCATGAATATGTATGTTTATCTTAGCGTGGATATTTTAAAAAGGTAGGGTGCATTATAGCAGCCAGATTAGAGGAGTATCAATTTAAAAAAAAAAACCGCAACGAAAGAATCACTGCTTGGGCATTGATGTGTTCCTGCGAATGATTGAGGTAGCCAGATAGCTCCTGTGGAGTTGCCGTGTAAGTAGTAGGGGTGCCAATACGCTAGCAATATATCAGGCAATGAATGAGCTATGGTAAGCATTTAACAGTTAGGCCGAATGCTTATATACCTCCCGATGATATAAGAAATAAGAATTAAAGAGGAAAATTGGATTGCTTTTAGCCTTTCTATAGTTTCTGATTAGGGCTACTAAATTAGCACACTTTATTGGGTTCCTAAGTTTTTTTTGGAGGTTAAATCCTCCAGGGACTTGTCATTTGGCTCCGGTTTTCTGTAAGGAGGTACTTTCCCAGACGGGCTGATTTGATACGCCTCTTGTCTTCAAAACACTCAGACCAAGATAAACAGACATGTACATGTCATGTACAAATGTTTGTCCTGCATGGGAATCGAACCCACGAGCATTAGTGTCAAAGGTACGTTACTGACCACTGACAATCTCGGTGGCGCCGCGATTAATAACGCGACTTTGACACCAACGCTCGTGGATTCTATTCCCACACAAGACAAACATTTGTGTGCGTGAACATGTCTGTTTGTCTTGGTCTGGGTGTTTTTAAGAGAGGAAGGGCGCACTAAAGAAGCCCGACTGGGAAAGTACCTCCACCTCACAGAAAACCTCAGCCGAATAACAACTCCGTGGAGGACTGTTGATGTTCCTGCGTGTGAGTGAAGTCACCAGTAAGGTCCCATGGAATTACTGTATTAGTAGCAGAGGTGACATCACCCGAGTGATACTTAATGTATTACCAGCGTTCATAGGCTACGATAACTACTTTACATCAGGTGGATCGTATACTTGTATGCCTCTCGACGTTGTAAAAAAAAAACTGTGCCACCTTGTCAAAACCAATTTGGTCTTTTTAGGGTACCGTACCCAGAGGGTAAAATGGAACCCTATTACTGAGGCTCCGCTGTCCGTCCGTCCGTTCGTCTGTCACTAGGCTGTATCTCATGAACGGTGATAGTTAGACAGTTGAAATTTTAAAAGATGATGTATTTCTGTTGCCGCTATAACAACAAATACTAAAAAATAGAATAAAATAAATATTTAAGGGGGCTCCCATACAACAAACGTGATTTTTTTGCTCATTTTTGCTCGATATTCATAACGGCAACAGGTAGACGCTTGAAATATTCACAGAATATTTAGTTATATATTCACTTTAAGAATAAATAATTAAATCAAAATAAAACAAATATTTAAGGGGGGCTCCCATACAACAAACGTGATTTTTTTTGCCGTTTTTAGGGTTCCGTACCCAAAGGGTAAAACGGAACCCTATTACTGAGGCTCCGCTGTCCGTCCGTCCGTCCGTCTGTCACCAGGCTGTATCTCATGAACCGTGATAGTTAGACATTTGAAATTTTCACAGATGATGCATTTCTGTTGCCGCTATAACAACAAATACTAAAAAATAGAATAAAATAAATATATAAGGGGGCTCCCATACAACAAACGTGATTTTTTTGCTGTTTTTAGGGTTCCGTACCCAAAGGGTAAAACGGAACCCTATTACTGAGGCTCCGCTGTCCGTCCGTCCGTCCGTCCGTCCGTCCGTCCGTCTGTCACCAGGCTGTATCTCATGAACCGTGATAGTTAGATAGTTGAAATTTTCACAGATGATGTATTTCTGTTGCCGCTATAACAACAAATACTAAAAAATAGAATATAATAAATATTTAAGGGGGCTCCCATACAACAAACGTGATTTTTTTGCCGTTTTTATAGATAGTGGTACGGAACCCTTCGTGCGCGAGTCCGACTCGCACTTGGCCGATTTTTATTATAGATAATGGTACGGAACCCTTCGTGCGCGAGTCCGACTCGCACTGGGCCGATTTTTTATACCACACTGAGCATAAAAAAGCATACAACTCGCCTGGTATAAAGCGATTGGCGTAACCAACTAACTTTTGCGATACAAGGTAGTAGACTGATGCTGGTACAGTGTTTCACACTTACCGGATATGATAACTCTCCAGAAAGTCGTTTTTTATACCACTAAGGTAGCAAACAAGCATACGGCCTGCCTGATGGTCAACAGTCACCGTAGCTTACGGACAATTGCAACGTCAGGGGCGTCACACATGTCACGGAAAACTTCTCAGGAACTGTGCAAATTTTGGTACCGTTCCTTATAAGAAGTACTTCCCCAGTCTCACCTTTCTTTTGCTATAATCTCGTTTCCTAGTTGGCAGTGTGTTACGAGAAACAAACCACTAAACTACTCATCATTCCTCATCTTTATTTGTTTTTATTGTATTTCATATTTTGTTTCATCTCTACGCAAATGGTGATAATTTTATTCGTTAAAGTCAGCGACGGTGAAATACAAACCCAATTTAGCAAAGTTCGTTCATTTTACAAGAAAGGTAAAATTCCTATGTACTCTAAAATGAATATTGCCTCAATTTCTTATCATTAACTTGTTGAATTGACATTTGAAGTCCTCGTAATATCGGAATATCTTGGAATGCTTTCGCTAATATTACTAGTGTTGAAAGTTTCCGTCGCCCGAAGTTCGATAACTGCCAGTTCCCTGCAGGAATTTTTAAATTAATTCAAGGGAAAAATAAAATTAGAAAACTTGATGAAGATTAAATTATACAAAAGTAATTTATGTCGCGAAAGTTTAGTTAGTATTATTCCACGTGTTATCCTCTGGAATAACCACTTCTATGCATTGTACGAGTATCTTTTCATATTTAATTTTGTAGATATAATATGCTTAAACAGTCCGTGTTTTATTACTTCCCTGCTTTGTCTATTCTCCCTTTCACTCAATCTATAAAATCTTTGAATAAACATTTGCCTTCTTTGCCCTTTTGCACTCGTAAAAGGGGTCTGAGAAAGTTCCCCTAAACTTATTTAAAGTTTTGCCCTGGAAAATCCTTTTCGCAAGCAGTTTAAATGTAGTATAGAATATGTATTAGGAAATGGGTGAAGAATCGAGGGCTGGATTTCAGGTAAACAAAGAATTGATAAACTATGTTATTCAGTTTGTTTTTAAGGTACATAGGTATATGAGGCATTTCAATAACTTGCTCCGTTTTCTATGTGAAATTCCAGCAAATAGCTATAGCAAATTCTTTCTAGAATTATGTAACAACTACGTTATGATTTTCAGTCTTGATTAATAATACGATTTTTGTGCGTTAATGAGATATATGAGTGCATAATTCATTTATATAGAATTACAAAAGTAATTTAAGAATTGTAAAGTGCATAAATTGAAATATTGGTTATATATCTAATACTTAGTAGGTCAACCGATATTATTTGCGTTAACGAGATCTATAGGTAAGTGCATACATAATTCACTTATATAGAATTAAAAAGTAAGTTAAGAATTGTAAAGTAAATAACTTGAAATATTGGTTATATATCTAATAGTAGGTCAACCGTCATTATTTATCGATAGTAGTAGTTGGTATTTGGCCGTGTTCATAATTATATTATGAACACGGCCAAATACCAACCTGTCATATGCCATCGAGTAGTTTAGAAGACGTGATAAGGGTGCATAAACACTTTTATAATAATGTCTATAGCATCAGCTTTGTTAAGAGCCTCGAGGTGAAGTTTACTCTGACGTATTTCTCAGATAATCAAGGCGGTTTTCCAATTTTAACTTTCGTTGGTTACGGGATTTTCGAATTATCTTTTGCTTTGACGGACTCATCAAGTTTTTGTTGGTCTTCTTAAGGGTAAGCTGTTGTATTGGTCTGTTGTATTAACATTGTTTTAAAAAAAATGTAATTGCCTCAAATTTAATTTATTTTCTAGTTAATCAAGTATATTAATCGAATTGTAAAAGATTTCAAGGACGATACGCGATAGTTAGCCCTTAAGTTTAAGGAGACGTTAGACGTTCGCAACGATCATGTAAGACAGTGTCGATAACAAAAGATATACCATGTTGATTCGTATATGTAGATAGAATGCAGGACGAAAGAATGACAAACAGACATATAATGTGAAAGTGGAAGGACGTAGGAATCAGGAAAAGCCAAGACTACCACGACCGTGTTATGACTGTTTTATCCGAAGATGATGTTAGGAGCAATAAGAACTATGAATGGTGCTTGTTTCTGTCTACCTATTCCGCAAGGGATCTGGCGTGCAAATAAATAGATAGAAGTCAAAGTGATTGGTGAATTTGGCGGTGCAGTGCTTAGTAATGCTACTTTGACACAAACGCTCGTGGATTCCATTCCCACACAGTGAGGGAGTCATCAGTAAACTCCTAAGAGTTATTGTGTTAGTAGCACAGGTGGCATTGCACGAGTATTACGTAATATATTGCAACCGTTAATAGGCTACAGTAACCACTTTACATCACGTGGGCCGTATGCTTGTATATCTCCTGACATTGTATAAAAAAAATCTCTGCCTCCCCATGTGTGTTATCTCGATTGTGCAATGGGTTGAGTTCCTAGGTGTTGGTATTATACTTCATTCCTTAAGGCGACACATCGAAAAATTAGACCAACTTTCATCGAATAGTATAGGCTAATGACTAAACTGACGGATCTAAGATTTTAATATAAATAACTTCATTTCTTTATCTTGAATTTGCTTGCTCAAATACGCGATTGTGTAAAATTGATTCGATAATAATTACTTTCGATAACACCTCCTGAAATTCATTATTTTTGAAATTACAACGAAGTTATTCTGTTTATACGCTTCAAAATTACTTAAATCTATTAGTAATATCTATGTTTATAATATGGTTGCTGCATATTTTGATAAGTGAAACATGAAATTTTTTAAAAATATTTTAAGTTTCTGACAATTTCTAAGCGATCACATTCGTCTTGGGTGCTACGTGTTTTCGACCTTATTGTGCGGTAATGAGGATTATAAACGCGTTGACTAACTACATCCAGCCAGTCCGGCTGCAGCCCGCTTCGAGGTAAGACCTATGTCGACTGTCTGCTCGAGCTCGCTCCATTTACATCGCGACACCGAAGTTTTTATAATTAATAGTTGTAAATATTCAATATTATAGTATTTAGCGTAAGTGTATTATTATTAGATATAAGTAGTAAATAATATTATAGGTTTATATATATTTATTATACTGTTGTAATAATGGGGAACACTAAAAAGAAAATATATAGAATAAAAATACAAAGAAAATGTTCGTAGAATGGCGGAGGCGAACAAGACAAGGTATTTATTTTTTTTAATTATTATATTCATTAAACATATTATAATAACATTGTGTAGACATATTTCTAGTTTTTAGAACAGTTCCTAGGTATGGTTGGCCCAAGCTATTTAATTCCTCTTCAAACTTTTTTTAATTTTGCTTACTTAATAACTCTATATAAAACTGCATTAATTAAATAAGAGTTATTTTTTGCAGGAATAAACAGTAACATTTGATAATTGGTATACATTATCCACAGGCTGACCGCGTACCTATATAGGACGTCAAACTCCTATTATATCCATTATAATCTGACCGAACTCCGACTTAGAAGTTGTACGTCGGTGGAGGTCAGGTTACGTTGGAAATTTATACCAATAAGGTTCGCGCTCTCAGCACATAGCAACCAGTGGAGACTCTTTATTTCTTTGTATTAAAATAAAAACTTATAAAATAGAATATTTTTGCTGTTTTGTTTTTTAGGAGAAACTTATTAAATAAACATATTCCACTAGAAGAATCACTACTCGATTTATATGCTACTTTAACGTAAGTGTCATACGGGACGACAAACTCATAGTAACCATTATAAGCTCACCGAACTCCGACTTAGACATTGTACGTAGGTGAAGGTTAGTTTACGTTGGAAATTTATCCAATCAGAAGATAGAAAACCAGTGGAGGTTTTTTTTTTTTTTTTTTGTATTAAAATAATTACTAGTAAAATAGTATATTTTGATAGTTTTTAAAAAAACTCGGTATGTTTCATGTTAAAGAAGCGAGCGAGGTGTGTAAGTACCGAGTCATGTGGCGCTCACGAGGGATTTAGCGTGAAGATATAGATAGATAGTATACTTATACCCACGGTACTCGTGAAAACAAATAATATTTACTATGAACCAACACTGAAAACACAAAAAAATCATCTATTCTATACATTGTGGTTAGTATTTAACTATTGTACGGATTAGATTTATTTTGCAACATCAGAGATGGTCCTGGTTCTTTCTTTTTGAGAGTTTAATAAATAACAAGGAAACGTACAACAATACAAAACACAGAGTATACATAAGTAAAATACAATAAATGTCATTATACTGAAGTTAAAGTTATGAAACAGCAAGAAAATCATTTGTCACATGTTTTTTTTAAAATTTGAATAGATTATAAAATCTATTTGTATATATGTATATTAGGGTGTCCCTTATTTTTCAAAGTTTTTATTTTCTAACGCATATGTCTTAGTTTTGTTCATTTGCTTTTAAAACACTCGGAAATTAATTTTTAACTTATTTGGATTACGATAATCCGTGCCGAATTACATCGAAACATGTTCATACAAGTTGCGCGGCAGTGCCGCACGTACTCGCGGTATTCATTTGTTCAAATTCAAAGTCAAAATCTTTTTATTCCGTAAAAATGGCTACATTTGTTTGGAATTGTCACATTTTTTTTCCCCTACCGTGCAGTTTATGACTAGGTGAGCACTGATAAAAATACTGCCAAAAAACTCAGGCATCCCTCTTTTGGTATCCAAACAAATTTACATATTTTGTTAATTACATTATAATTGGATCGACTCACTCCCAGGCATTTTTATCATTAATATATTCAGATACTTTATAATATGCCCTGCTACACAATTTGGCTTTAATAGTAGTTTTAAATTTGTTTATTGACAAATCTCTTATATTGCTGGGAAGTTTGTTATAGAACCGTATACATTGCCCCATAAAATAATTACTTGTTTTGTGGAGACGGCTTGCATATAACACAAGATTATGCTTATATCTAGTATTTATGCTATGAGTATCACTCTTTTTACAAAATGAGTCTATGTTTTTATGGACATACAAAAGATTTTCATAGATATATTGCGATGCGACTGTTAAAATATTTATTTCTTTGAATTTTTCTCTAAGGCTCTCCCGGGGACCAAGTTTGTAGATAGCTCTTATGGCTCTCTTTTGCAATAAAAAGATGGTGTTAATATCCGCGGAGTTACCCCAAAGAAGAATTCCATATGACATAATACTATGAAAGTAGCTGAAATAAACTATTCTAGCCGTATCAATATCAGTGAGCCGTCTAATAGTTTTCACTGCATAGGCTGCAGAACTTAGTTTTACCGATAATTTTTCAATTTGTGGGCCCCTTTGTAGTCTGGAGTCAATTGTTATACCCAAGAACACAGTTGTCTCCACAGAGGCTAAATTAGTTCCATTAACATGTACATTGGTAGCCACCTGCCTTACATTAGGTGTTGAGAACTTAATTACTTTAGTCTTTTTATCATTTAAAAGCAGATTATTAACACTAAACCAATGAATAACTTTAGAGAGAGCATCGTTAACTTCGTCATAATTACCTAACCGTCTATTAATTTTGAATGTCAGTTATTCTCGTGATTAATACGTAATGTTTTAACTTTTATAAGATGGCAGTGGAATTGAGAAGCAATAAATCAAGTATTTTCTTAGTTGGAGACGTAAATTATCAAATAATAGGCGCAAAATCAAATCAGTCTAACCGTCAAGTTCTTCCTGTAATTTTTATAAAATTCGCGAAGTTAAATTGACTGTTAGTGAAAGCGCATACCTAGTCATTCGAGAGTGTATTATATTTAGGGAAAAAGCTAGGATCCCTACCAGAGCTATACCTAACTGTGTAAAATAACTTGTGAATCTTCACCAGGAGGGAGTTGCAAAAAAATTCCAATTTTCTATTTCAATTTCAATCTAATTCAATCTGATAATTTTATTTCTCTTATTTATTCGAAATAAAAAAATCCTGTGTTTACTCGGCGCTATCAGCCATTATGACACTCGAACATCTATAACTTCAAGCCAAATCCCTTGCGGGGTAGGCAGAGAGAGCCGAGCGCCACGTGACTCGATCCTTACATATCTCACTCGCTTCTTTAACATTCATTGCTCTTCTCATGCACGCACGCCGGTTTCTAGGGCTCCTGACATCACCTTCTGATAGAACATGACCAATTTGGTACTGGTAGGTAAGTCTTGGCCTTCCCCGGCTCCTACATCCTTCCACTTTTGCATTGTATATCTGCTTCGTCATTCTTTCATCTTGCATTCTTTCTACATGCCCGAACCATCGGAGCATGCCTCTTCTTATTTTAACACCGACGCTCTCTTTCAGACCAACTCTATTTCTAACATCATCATTACGAATACGGTCTACAAGCCTTACGCCACAAATTTTGCGCAGCGCTCGCATTTCAACCGCGTTTATTCTACTTTCATGCTCTTTCTGCCATACCCAACTCTCGCTTCCATAAGTTAGCGTTGGGACCAACACTGCATTGTGTATAGCGAGTTGTGCCTTCTGGCTCAGGATTTTACTGCCTGTAAGTTTTCCCAACGCTCCATTCACACTATTCCCAGCACTCACTCGTCTTTCCACATCTGCGGTGTACCTTCCATCCCTGCTGAAAGCGCATCCAAGATATACAAACTCATCCACTTGTTCCAACACTTCATCATCAATCGTAATCCTTACATTAGTTCTGGATTCTTCTCTTTCAAATACCATTATCTTTGTTTTCTTCGCATTCAGTAGTAAGCCTTTCTCCATACAGTCGTCTTTCATCGCTGTGACCAGTGTTTGCAGTTTAGATGGTGTATCTGCTAACTAAACATATGTGTCCGAATCAACAAATGGCCCACTTTAGCCTCTCGATAAACAATGTTGTATTATGTAGCTGGTGTTTCATTCTTCTTAAGGGGGATACATGCCGTCCAGTGGCGCCTCAAGGAATAAAATATCGTATCTTAGCGTGGAAGATAAACATTATAAAGTCATGTGTTGCGTGTGTTACAAATACAATAACGTACTTTTACGTTATTAAACCAACAATTGAAATGTTTTGCTTTCGTTGTTATAGGCATAATTGCCAAAAAACGGCCTCTTTTAGCACTTTTGCTTATAACAACGATAGTGGAATATTTTGAGTGTTGGTTTAATGACGTAAAAATACTTTACTATCTTCGTAATAAATGCAACATAAGATTTCATAATGTTTATCTTCTATGCTATAATATGTTTTTTTATTCAATGTAATAGTTAATTTGACTTTTTTTTATATTAGTTCAGCATAGTGGCTCCTCTTTGCCTGATGGTAAGCGAAAGAGGAGCCATGGATATATATATATATATATATATATATATATATATATATATATATATATATATATACATAGCCACTGGACGAGACCTAAGTAAGAACAACATAGATACCAAGACATGTTAACTTGTAGAGATATAAACATAAAACGATGTCATTGATTTCTCTTTCAATAAACTTTTAAAAGTGAATACGTTTCTGTAGTTTTTTATTACTATTATTACTATTGTTTTCCGTCTAGCTTAAATAAATATGTTTGGTTCAGTATGTATAAAGCGAAATAATAATTAAATCAATAATTTTTATTAAATATTGATATTATAAATTTTATTTAAGTGTGACGCGACTCTGTAGCTTTTCTGTTCGTTTGCATTGACTATACGTTGACCCCAGGTTACCTATTAGGCGCTAATTTCAA
This sequence comes from Pyralis farinalis, assembly GCA_947507595.1. Taxonomy (NCBI): domain Eukaryota; kingdom Metazoa; phylum Arthropoda; class Insecta; order Lepidoptera; family Pyralidae; genus Pyralis; species Pyralis farinalis. The sequence goes on along the minus strand of OX382259.1, from coordinate 18,566,312 downwards.
ATTTTACAAATCGAGCGTCGAGTGTCAATTGAGGGGCGCGGGGTGATTGGGCGGAGCCATTTTAAAGCTTCACGATCGAGGTGTCGCCTTAACCACACTGCTCACCATCGCGAGAAAAATCATCTATACTAGAACTACCGTAATCACGTACTGTGCGGTTCCAGAGTGGTTTTTTTTGTGAGAAACGTTTGATTGTGGAATGAACTCTGTCGAGATTTCGAGAAGGTCGTCAAGAGGTTTTAATAGGACCAGCAAATGTCCGTAGTCTCTAGTAGTAGTATAACTGATTATTATTAAGTTAGTCTTTTAAAAAAATATGAGTACTCATAAAGACACTTCAACAACAACCTTTATTTGAAAAATCAACTTAAAAAAAGTTTGTGGTATATGCTTATATATGCATTCATTCGCTGCTATTAATTTTGCGTAGATTGTCGGGCTATCTAGCTAATAGCTTGTACCAGAGTACGTTTGTCCATATGCGGTCTCCACTTAGAACAAATGATGACAATAACGTGGCTAGTGCCAGCCATTATCATTTCAGAGTGCCGATGTTATCGGTTATCTGACCGATTATTATTCGATCATCATTGTGAAGCCGATTTCTTAGAGTAATTCCGAGTCTCGACTGGGATAAAATCTCTAATTTATTCGTGAGGTTGGTCAATTTGATTACGACTATAAACTACTTAACTCTCTAGTCTTACTGAAAAACTAAATGGGGAAGCAGAATTAAAAATTTTACTTAGTAACACCCGTTCTTTTTTTATATATTTGTAATTTTATTTATAGTTATTGTTAAGATACTTCAATTTTCTTTTTCTCCAGTAACCTTACAAGATTTATCCGAGCAAAACTCATAGTTTTAAATTATTGTAATAAAAAAAGTATCAGTAGGTAACATATTTGGTATTATGTGGTCTTGTACAAGTAATATAATAGTAGTCGCTCAAATGACAGAATAAGTGTTGGCTTGGTTGGAAATTGACTCCAGTGAGATGAAAATTTACAAGTTCAATATCTGCATCGACATATTTTTTTGGACAACGTTTACTTATTCCAAAACGTGTGTTTGGCATTAGTTGCCACCGTTGCATTTCATCTAAATCCACCATCGCTTGCACGTGGTGTTCCTCCTTACATAGGCTGCAGCCAAGTAACTTCTTCCTAAAGGTAAAGCTAAAAATAAAAATTCTTTATTTGCCCTCACTTATATATATATGGGCACTTAGACACGTCTTACATCTTTTAAAATCAAAATAATAAATAAATATAAAATAATAATAAATAATAATCTAGACTGCGTTTTATTAATTTCTCATAGTTTTTATTTTTCTTATTTTAATTTACCAACACTTGGAAAATAACTATTGGAGAAGAAAAAATTTCGAAAGAAACTTGTCAATACACGTCTGTTTTCAATTGATATTACAATAAATATATGTTAGTATAACAATACAATAATAAACAGTATGTCAAATATATACATATATATCGATATTCTAATCATTTCCAGACATTATTGTCAGGTCGATATTTATCGATTCTGTTCTCTTTTATATAAGTATTGTGTGATGCAAGATGATGCATGATGTGCCTTTTGAGGACATTATAAAGGCAGAGCAGAACTGTTTCGGCCAATGTATTATAGAATCGAATACAATTTACAACAAAAGATTTACCAGTTTTAGTAAGCCGTTGTACTGGCTTCCGTAACTTCTTTCTGCTTCTAACATCTTCACTGAATTTTGAAAACAATTTTATACTTTTACGAACATACATTATGTTTTCATAAATATTGAGTAGTAACAGTGAGGATATTTATTTTTTTAACAATTACATAAGTGATTCTCAGGAGCCCATGTTATAAACAGAGTGGACAACTCTCTTTGTAAGAGTAAAATTGTTTCAATATTAGTTGCTTTTCCCCACATGATAATATTTTAATTTCTATAAATACAACATTAGTACACAGCTACGTAGCACTTTAGTGTATTGACCAAACATAATAACAGACAATTAGATGTAAACTACTTTGTGTGCTTCTGGTACCAATTGCCACATAGGAGGAGAAAGCACACAAGAAGTTTACCCTAGAAATTGCCTGTAAAGTTGTTCTACAAAATAGTGCCATGAAAAGACCTACACAAGCTATCATGTGGGACCGTTGAACACGTTGACGTTAGTACGCTGCTGTAGAACATCATACGCCTGAAAGCACTCTCTCAAGCAGTCTCGCTGACGTTCAGTCATGATTAGCGACATCGGAAACAACAATTAGTGGACTAGTACGGAAATATTATTACTAAAATGTAATGTTTCCGTAAGTAGTCACCTGAAGTCGGCAATATTAACACAGAATGCATCCGCATGCAGTTTAGTGGTGTCTACGACTACTGTCGCTATGAGCAACGTACCGTGCCATGCTGCCCTCTCCTCAGCAGGGCCGACTAAAAATGTAAACACGTGTGAGCAGGGCTTCATACAAGTAGACAGGAAGAAGAAGAAGCCCTCTAACAGCAACTACTGCGACACCGCACATATATGATCATGCGCGTGGAAATACTAGCGACGCCGTTGTACGTTTCCCGTCTACACTGGTCTACAATGGTCGAGTAGGTTGTAGACTATGTGATTCAGAAGACCAACTTCACCTTGAGCACTGGAATCTCGCCACAAAGTAAATTTTAGTTCTTTTGTGGTGAGGGTTCCAACACATCATCTGCCGACTTTCATGAAGGAAGAATTCTGGCCGGAAGTAATCGTGTTTCGGAAGTTCCGAGGACGGTTGCCTACAACACGCGCCGACTCTACGTGGAATTAGTGATTAGTTTAAGTTAAATTTATATTGTCATATATATTTTAATTTATGTACCTGTGGACCCGTGTTTTAAAATCTGTTGTCTGAAATAAATGATTATTATTTTTATTAATTTAATCTATTAACTAAAACATAATAAGCAAAGTAATATAATAATGATGTTTTACTTACTTAATAAAGTTAGTAAAAACATAACTTTTACGTTACATGCCCATTTTATGATAGGGAGTCTAAAAGTATTTAACAATGAAGTTGACGGATCAAAACTAACGGTTGCAGTAGCTACTCTCTATTGCCGTGCGTCATTGTTTGGAGATCTCGGCAACGTCGCTGGAGTCAATATGCGGAACATTTCCTATTACACGCCCACTTCTTCCCGTGAACGAATGAATCTACTAGGAGCAGTTGTTACCACTGTTTAATTAAATTAGCTTCTTACGATTCCATACACAAAGAGTGCCAATGCCTCAATTATCAAGCCTACGCTATGTATCCATCCGTATATTCTGCATTTAAAATTATTAGAGATACAAATTTGGCATTGTTGCGTATCAGACTGAAATCCACGTACTATGATATCAACTCCCACAAGAACTATTTCTCCATATTTTTATAAAGAACATTTTATTTGATTTGGTACACTTTATTTTGGAAAAAAAATATTAATTAATTAGTTGTAATTATATTTTAATGACAAAATTAACCTTTTTCGTATGCTTATATGAAACAACTCAATTAACATATTTTTAAACATTTTTCATAAATATCTATCTCTCTATCTACGTATTCTTCGCATTCAAAAGTACCCTTTTTTCATAACTGATATTTCATACTAGGGACTAGGTATCGGGCTTGCATTATGTAGTTTTAAACATTGTCTGATATAATGTGTTATTTTTTTATAAGTTAAATAAAATTAATTAATCTGTATAGTTTACCTATGTGCCCGTCAAGCTTGACACTTTGACCTTTCTGTTATTCTTATATAATATCACTTCGAGTGTAAAGTGAGATCTGCTCTTAGCTGTATAAACACACTTGATTCGTTTTTGTCGTTACGGGGTCTATCTCAAATCTTCGTTCGAATCTGAAAGTGTTGGATATTACATAGCGTGTTGTATTTCAACAGAAAATTATATATTAAAAGCACCGATTATTATGGCAGTTTGTAATCTGTGACCAAACAAACAAATAACATTGCTTTTTCTTTCATGAGTTGTTACAATATTGAGTAGAAGCCTAACAGAGCGAGGTCCATCTCTCTACTGACTCGTTTTATTTTATTATATGTTTGGTTATGATATGATAATATTCGGAATGATATACGTTCACAAATATACAGGGCAATGAAAAATGTGCTAACGTTATAACCACAGCTCTATATAGATGAGGCCATATTTTTATTCCAACACAATTTGTAATGGAAGCGACACGCGGAGACAAGAGAGCAAGCCGGGCTGCCGGCGTCGGGGGTGGCGGCAAAATTACTTGCAAATTCCATTTACGAACTCGGCGGCCAGGCGTCAAAAGAAACTGGTCGTCTACCACTGCTACCCATTGCTACTGCCTGCTCATTGCGGTTTGAACGTAATTTACGTAGTTACTACATCTATTTTTAGGAGTTTCATTTCTGTTTATGTTACTGAGGCAGTGAATATTTCTCTCTTGTAATAAAATAGTTTTACTTTTGCAGAACGTATAAATATTTAATACTCATTCCAATGGCTTGTTTGAGATAATTAAATTCATGCTAAACTATGGTCCACTTTGTTTAACTTACGTGGTCACTTATAGTGACAAGTGCAATAATGTCATCGAGTTCTATATATGTATATTGTATTATCAGTCAACCACAGGGTTATGCAGTAATAAGACATTTACGTCGGCACAAAATGAACAGATTCGAGATGGGTCCTATGATGTAGCCTCGGTCCAGCAGTTAGTACCCGCGGTATATCCAGATTACGTCCGTAGTCTTCTTCTTCTTAGCATTATGCCGTTACCTAATCTATTGGGTGAGGTTTAGGTTCACGGTCGGCAGTATTCGGTTGTATTGTTGTGGTCTGTTGAAGCTCTTACAGCATAATATAGTCTTACATGATTTCCATGCTACTACCTAAATCCCCAGCGACATAACAAAACGTCTATCTTTGTTATGACCGAAATGGCAGAATCGAAAACTTGTACGTCAGGAATTATATTGTAATAAATCTTGAAACTACAACCAAAAGTACGTTTTATTCACATTTTAAAGTTGATATTGAAGATATAGATAATCAGCTATTTCTTCCAAGTTTTTGATATTTTCCCTATGTATGATTCTTTCTGCCTTATGTTTTGGATAGGCAAACAATTTTGTATATATGGGAATATTCACTTCTTAATATATGTTCAATATATTTTTAATTGTTGAGTAAGCAGACAACAGGCTTGCTAACTTTGAAAGTATTTTTTATATTTTATCCTTCATAATAGCTTGGTAAGGGGTTTCACGTTATTTCCATAATACGTATATGTTATCGGGTTTACGGTATGGATGTAGATAAAGTAATATTTAATATATGTATATTATCAAGAATACATCATACAGACTATATAGATTACATTCCTCATCTCGTTTCAGGTCAAATGCATACTAGTAACCGAGTCTTGTCATGGCCCTTAGGTATTAACAATTGCAACTTCTATTATTAAATTAGACATTGTATGCAAATGAGAACTCTAAGTATAGCTATAAGGTTTTATAAAATAAATGGATAATATCTATGCTCAAAGTTTAAGATAAAATACACAAAAACCATTAAGTTTTAATAAATTATCCTTTATTGCACAAAAAAAAAACATTAAATAAATACAATGTTTAAAGTATTTAGTTCGCAATAGTGCTTTTTGTATTAATTTATAGCCATTAACAATGTAACAAATTAAATTTTTCACCATCTTATGAAAGGAAAATGTGCATTTATTTATTAAAGATGGCTCAGTGGTAATCCAGAAGACCAACACAAGACATGTTCGAAACTTCCTTGTTTTCCATGTTTGTGGCATGATTACCAATGTCGGATAGGAAAAGACTCGGACTCCGATTGGTATGTAAGTTACGAGGCGTTACGGCGAACTTAGCTCATTACCAGCGCTACGTTGCTTGAATGACAATGGTGTGAATTTTTACTTCATTCGCGTCCACGCTTATTAGGTGCTCGTCTTCAAGTAGTGGCAGGAGACTCGAGAACGTTAACGCCATATTGAATTTTCCACTTTAACTGTAGCCGCTGTTTTGTTTTTAGATACTTTAAAATAGTTCTCATTTTGAAATGTAAGAACGTGTGCTGCTTTTACTTGCAAGCTAAGCTATTTACAAACACATCTATTGTTGACCAGTTTCATACGACTATCTATTCCAAGAGTTGTCACAAGTTCGGCTTATGAATAATTTACAGGACCGCCTCGACCGCAAAGTGTTTATTGTGATAGTGCAACCACAGTCTCATGTGAAATAAAACACCTAGATTTTTCCTCTCAATCTCACAAGGTATGCCTGCAAACTAAGTTAGTTCAAAACGGATCAAGCACCATCAAATATTTTTGGTAAAGTGAATTATAAGTCAGAGGCACTTAAGTTTCAAATTGACCAAGTTTTTCTATACAGTTATCCCGGAGTCATTTCCAACGAAGTAGAAAATGTAAGGAGTTACGCCATCGGATTAGAATAAAGCATTTAGCGTCGAGTGTCGTGGGAATAAGGTCGACAATTATTTGCGTAGGGTCACCATTTGCCCGCGAGAGCTCGAATTGAGGGAAGGCGGCAGTAAATAACAAGCGAGATCGGATTATTTCGATAAGATCGTAAAATGAAACAAGGCGCGCCTCAACGGGACGTTTTCTTTTGGAATATGTTACACTTCAGCCATAACGTTGGCTACGTACGATGTAAAATGTGCAACTTTTGAAAGCCAGACAGTTTTGATATGTGCGAACCCAGACAGGAATATAGCATTGGTCTTTTGAATATAAAGCGATAACTATCGAATGGTTATAGCGAATATTCTCACAGCTGTTGAGGTTAATAAATTGTCTTTTTCGGGTGTACATAGCTACAATATTATTTTTATATGAAAAAAAGTAAAGTGTAAAATCCTGAACCAGTCACAATAGTCAAGCAAGTCTATGGACGTTTATATCTTGGAAATATTTTCACAACCTTAGAGACGCCATATTGCAGTTTCGTGGAAAAGCCTTGACTCTTCTTCTTCCTTGTGTTATCCCGTTTTTAATCTGTTAGGAATGGCGGGGTCCGCTACCTTAGCCTAAGGATTTGGCAAAGACTCAGATTTTTATATGGAACGACTGCCATCAGACCTCCTCAACCCAGAGAGAAAATCAGACTATTCCTAGGTCACACGTCCATCGAAATATAATTTCTTGGACGTGTGGGTTTCCTCACGATGTTTTACTTCTTGTGATAATTACAAATATGTTTACATATCCGAAACACGAGTTAGTGTTAATTTAGTGGTACATGCCAGGATTTGAACCCGGGACCAGTTGTTTAATAGGCCGGTTCCTTATCCATTGGGCTATCACTGCTGAAAAGCTTTGACTCTGATTTTACAAAATGGTTAATCCTAAGAGAAAAAAATTGGAAACGCAATGCATAGAATCGTTGCGCTGGAAATCAGTTTTCGTCCTGTGGTTTTGTTCAGAGATTAGCTGTGAGGTTTGCGAATGATCCTAACATCGACGAGCTCGATGGTGTATTAATTAATAATAAAAAAGAGCTTGAAGACATCTTCCAATGATGCGGTGAACATTTTCGGGGTTATAACATCGCCCTGCACTTGGATAGGTTTCGTACTCTGGTCCTGTACTCGGTTACACATCGAAGCGTTGAAGTACGTACAAGCACTTCAACGCTTCGTTGTACCGATAGTTAATTCGGCATCGCTGGAGAGACCGTAGCACCGCCCATGTCTCAACGGAATCATAGGCGATTCGTAGTCCACATACGCCAGACATAATGGCAGATTGTACTCCTCAGTCTTCTGTATAATCTGACGGAGGGTAAGCATGTGGTCTACGGTGCTAAAGCCTTTTCGGAATCCGGCTTGTTCGGGAGGCTGAAATTCATCAAGTCTGCGTGCGAGACGGTTTGTGATGACTTTAGAAAACAGTACATAAACGCGGCTTAGAAGCGATATCGGCCTATAGTTCTTCAAAAGGGTCTTATCACCCTTGTTGAAGAACAACATGACCAGGCTTCTGTTCCACGCTTCCAGTGTTTCACCGGAGTGTATGATGGAATTGAATAGCTTCTGAAGGACTACAAATATCGGCTTTCCGCCCGCTTTCAGAAACTCCGCCGTAGTTTCGTCCTCGCCCGGTGCTTTCCCATTTTAAGCTATTTGAGAGCCATACGAATCTCATCCAGTCTGATGTCCGGGATATCTTCAGTATAGTGTCGGGTGAGTTTAGCTCTAGGGTCGTTACAAGCACTGTTATTCGGCTGTAGCGACGATGTGTACAGCTGTCCATAGGACTACTCCAACTCACTCAGAATCTCAGGCCTCGTAGAAATAATGGTGCCAGTGTTGGTCTTCAGCTTCGTTAGTTGACTTCGCCCAACAGGCAGATCTTTGGCAAAGACATTGGACCATTGGTTCCTGTCTATCGCCTCATTAAGAGGGGACATAAGGCTAAGTGGCGCCCTCATTTTGTTGTTATTAATAATGCTGAATTTAAGACCAATTCCAAAAAACATGTAAATATGGTTCATCAATGGTTTTTTTGGATTTCTCAATAGTTTTCACTTAGCTTAGCTAGCTAGTTACAAGAACTAGAACTAAGTTACAACTCCTAAGTTGTTATCCAGGTGCTGCCAATCAATGATAATGTGAGGTCGCTTTTTTGTCTTACAGTGCAGGGTACCACAAGAAGTACTGCTTCGCTCTGTTCAGCATACCAGTGTCAAGCAGCATCTTCTTAAAATTATAAGTCTATTTTCGAACTATTATCTTTTATTCTTAGTCACTAGCCCTTATTATATGCTAATGTATGTATAGATAAGAGCCACCAATCAACTGGTTCACCAGAATTCCAACCGAGGACTTGAATTTTCGTGTACCACTAAATTCGTGTTTTAGGATTTTTGTACATATTTGGTACACGTATCTAGTGGTGAAGGAAAACATCGTAAGGAAACCACATGCAAGAAATTATGTTTTGAAAGACGTGTAGCCTTGCCTAAGGAAGGTCTGGTTTTACCTTTGGACTGACGGCAGCCACTCCATGTAAAAAACAGTATCTCCGCTAAATCCTTAGGCTTAAGTAGTGGACCACGCCAATGCTAACGGAAAAGAAACGGGATAAGGCTAAAAAAAAGAAGAAAGTATGTATAGATAAATGCATTTATATATTTAAATGGGTGGGTATATTTTTTTGTACGGGTGAACGTCACTGTGCTCCCCCTAAACGGCTGGACCGATTTTAATGAAACTGTATGTATGTGTTTGAGATAGCCTCTAGATAGTTTCAATTCATGATTGGATTTCATATTAATTGACTGATACGTCTGTCGTACTTATGGGTTGATGTGTTCGTGCGAGTGAATGAGGTCAGCAGTAAGCTCCTAAGGAGTTAGCTACGGTTAGGCTTCATAGGTTACGGTAATCGCTTTACATTAGGTGGGCTGTATGCCTCCAGACGTCGTATATATATATATATATACGTATATACACGTTACGACACGTACGACTATTTGACGTTAATAAGTTATAAATGAAAGATATTTTTACGCGTTATCAATTTATTTAATAATTTATTAGAAATAAAAAGTCTAACATATTATACGTTTGTATTTAATTTATAAAATTAGTCTTATTAGTATTTTATACATATTACAACCATCTATTACACGGCAAATTTCTGTAGGATTGTACCGCAGTCTGCTGATCAATGCAATCTGATAATCTAGTTATTGATCTGATCTGACGATTTAATCTGGTATTGTCATAGAAAATGTTACATACATCATGGCCTACGTTCAAACTCGGCTTCAGTACGAAATACACAAAATAAAGACATTTTCATACGATTTACAACAATCGATTTGAATGAAAATCCCGGTGATTCGTAAAGTGGCTTGGCGCCGCATGTGGTAGCATGCTCGCGTCACAGGAACCGCAATCTTATTTTTCCCGACGGCTGGACCACTCCGACTTGTCCGCTTATTGCCTACGTGCCGGCGGGCCGATCGGCCTCACGTCATATTATTCTATCGAGCGGCTATCGGGCACGACCACACGCCCGATATTAGTATACCCGCCACTGCCTTCTTCAGATATTGCCTCAGATCGTAAATAAACTAGCAAAATACTCTAAGGAAGCTGTACTTATCACCCTAAGAAGACTTAGGGCGAATGATGTTCGCCGAGAAATAAGTGGTGGTTTCGTAAATGCTTCCTATCGTAACATAATACTTTTTTCTCCTTATATTATACTGTCTATAGTTTCTTAGTAGCTCCTTACAGTAATTACTACTGTTATTGTAGTAGCTTATCTATTTTATTTATATATTTATACTTCCGAGTTATCTGAAATTTTTCTTTATGCTTACCTTTTTATACAACGTACGAGTATAATACACAAGGCATATAAGCATACGGCCCACCTAATGAAAAGTGGTTATCGTAGTCTATGAAGGCATGTAATATATTAAGTATCGCTTGCGAGATACTTTAGGAGCTTGCGGGTAACCTCGTTTATTCGCAGAAAGACAACAATCTTCTAGAGATTTGTTAGTTGACTGTGGTTTTCTGTAAGGTGGGGGTACTTCCCCTAGCGACTTGCTTAGATGTACATTACCTCTTTTAAAAACATTCGGACCGAGACAAACATACATGTTCATACACAAAAATGTTTGTCGGGTGTGGGAATTAAACCTTGGTGGTTAATAACGCTGCTTTGGCACGAGTACTGGTGCCAAAGCAGCGTTATTAACCACCAAGCTCGTCGTTTATGTGTTCCTTCAAAAACACATGTGGTAAAAGTTTCAGACAATACGCTCATAGGTATGCATCTATCAAATACGTAATTTTCAGAAACGAGTTTCGTTTCTGTTTAGTGGGATGTCAATCTTTTAACTTAGGTTACAAAATTTTCATAGTGGAAAAATATGAATTTAAAAAAATAAGTTAATTGAATAAGACACACTAATCTATAAATATGCTGACTGTATAGTTATAATTACAAAGATTCGGTAAATGGTAATTTGATTTGTAATTGATACAAAATGATATCTATTTTTATTAAAAAGAATTGAAATGTGCAAGTCAACTAAATTGTGATACAAAAAGGAGTTGTAATTCTTAATATTTTATAATATTTAAGTGTGATCATTTTTGTTAATATAATATAGAAATTTAAACATTATGTGCCTTATATAGCGCGAGTAAACAGTTAATAAATAATTTTGGAAAATCAGGGTATGAAAGTTGGATTTAAAAAGGTTTTTCCGAGGCCTATTTACTCGGAAAAAGAACTTCCGGAAAAAGACTAAGTAACCAGGATAATCGCACCAGGGGAAATACTTTCCCCTGGTGCGATAGGTACTTTAGGTAAATTTATAGAAAATGTGAAAGAATCATATAGGATTTCGACTTCGTATTCGTCGAATTCGAAAAGGCTTTCGACCGTGTGCCAAACATATCGATGTAGAGTGCAACTAGTTCTTAAATATCACGTCGATATTTTTAAGTATATATTAACTTATGTTAGAAAGATAGTTGCAACCCCATCTAGCACATGAGAGGAAATTCGAGGCAGAGGTAGGGGTTCATCAAGGCTGATGATGAAGTTTAGTTAGTTTTAAAAGTAAAACAGAACATACCAATGCAATCTACTTACGAACGACTAACGGTATAGAATCATTACCTTATCCGGGGAAAACTAATTTAAAGTCGTCTACGGATAAGTAGATAACAAGCTAGTGATTTATCTAGTGGTTTTTTGACACTGTAGTGTGTTGCAGCCGGATATCAGAGTTTAGTTGTGTGATGGGGCTCTGAAATCAGCCCCGTCACCCGTTTATACCGTTTAATACGAGTATTTTGATGTTTTACAACTGGATACCACCTACTAGTTCACAGGCTTAGCGGTGATAAGGTAACAAATATGAGGACAGGGTTACTTTCGTATTTAGAATTATAATATGCATCTAATAAACGAAGTAAAATTCCATCATCGCAATCATAAGTGGCCTACGTCTCTTTTTTTCTCTCGCTGTCACATTGTTTGAAAAAAGCTCTATAACGTGCAGCGACCGCAAATGAAATTGCTAGACTCGTACTATATATCATCTTCTCCTATGATTCGGCCTGCTAGCATTATACTCGCAAGTGAATAGCTTTCTAGCCTTTAAAGAAATGTACTCGTACAATAATGAACTAGCTACTTATATGCATACTCAGATGTTATTACGTTATTTTTTAGTTTCAGTCATGTGTTTTCTCGTCTGTCTAAAATAAAGAATCAGTTATGATGAAACTTGTGTATCACAATTACGCAAACAATAACGTAATAAGGGCCGCCGCAGCCGGCGTTATTGTCGTCGGCAGAATGTCGCCGCTGAGAGTTGTCAGAAAAAGTGAAAGTTTTTTATCTGCGCTGTCCCTGGTTGCCCATTTTCATTTCACGGAGACACTCATGATCACAATCGCGGCCCAGGGTTGTACCGTAGCTACTTCGACAGATAATTGATCCACGCTATCGATGCAGGTATTTATATGTATATTTTAATTTAAATGTCTTATCAACTTTTAGTGTCTTATCAAGGAGTCACAAAGTTTAATTTTTGTGAAAACAGAGTAAAGACTTCAGCCTAAATGTATCAAGAGACTGCTTTGGATCATGTTGTGAAACCTTGCAGCAATACATTTATTAAAAATGTACCATGACCTTTTCTCGTCTAGCCTAGATCTGAACCGAAAGCTTGTATCCAAAGCCAAAGGTGGCCATTTCATTTTTTTTACTGAGACTTCAATAAATATGTATAGGTTTTGTTAAGATTACAGTACTTCATAAAAAAATAAATGCATATTCATTTGTAACAGAACTTATGGCCGGACTAGATAGGTATATTACAATTTTACGCAGTAGGCATAGACTTATAAACAATATTGTAGATTATTTTTAATGAAGTATCGTAAATATAAGTTAAACGCTACACTATTGCTGAGTGACATACGCAGATTAAAGGTCTAAAATACAAAATAAACAACCCTATTTTCAGGGAGAGTGGAGAACAAAGAAAAAATGGTGTAAACTCAAGGGGACGATACGTCAAAAAATTATGTGACCCAAGCAACACCGCGCAGTACAGGGCGAGCGATTTGTATCACTTTGTGAAGTAATAATCTAGATTTCAACCATTAACAGTATGACGAGTGAAAGGAATTGTAGCACTATGGTTGATAAGTATACAACAAAAAAAGTGTATATATACTAAACTTATCTATACTACTAACTTATATATACTTAAATGGTGTGCGAAATAAAAAATATTTTCTGTTACGCAACCGATTTGTTAAATAAATTCACGCTCTACTTAGAATATTCTGGATAACTATGTCATTAGCATATTTTTTTTCCAGAACTGAATCATTTTTAAACAATTTCTAAATCGTATTATTCGCGTGTAACAACAAATTTAAGTATGTTTATCTATATCTTCTATTATACATATATAAACATATATTTTAAACTGTATTTTATCGAAAAATGATCACATAACAAACTTGAAAGACAGTCGGCGATAGTTAAATAAAAAGATAATAATCAAAGCAAATTTTAACTTTCTATATGCATATGTTTTGTTTGAATAATCTTACCGATGATGCCGATTTTGATTAATCTTTCACGAGTGTACTTTTTGATGAAGCTGTTAGTGAATAATCGATGAAAAATTGATAAGGAACGAAGAAGATATAAAATAAAACGAAAATCAAAAAAGTTAAATCTGAATTCGCAATATGATGCGTGCAATTCAAGTAGTATCGGCCGCAATGTGCCACCGCTACTAAAGCAGCAACTCCTCGCCAAATTTCTGATAATGGTATTCACCCGTAGGAATATAACTAGCTAAGGAATTGTTATTAATTGCGATCTTGTCGCACAACTCACCTCTTTCTTTTTAGCATACCGCACTCCGCGAAACATGTATGTTCACTAATATTTGATACGCGAGCCTTAAATTTTATTAATAAATGTAAACGTATTTTAAAAATCGATATCAGATATCAACGTACGTGTGATTACAGATCACGTAGGAAAATGGCCATTGTTGTATGGAGTTTGGTCAACATTATTTTTGTTGTGCAGAAATGAAACCTGCTGCAGATGTAGGGCTTCAATTATCTATTCGAATAAAAGTAACATCGTTCATAAATAACTTCGGAATTACAAGAAAAACGCTAATAAAATTCTTCATTTTAGGTTATTTTTAACCTATATTTTTCGATTCTCAAACAAGTAATATGTGTAAGTTCTGCGTAATAAATGATAGATTATGTTATATTTAACTTCAGTTGACTGCCTTTATCCAGTCAAGTTCTTTGTTTAGCTAGAGTACTAACAATAACGTCATTTAAATGGCGAACTGGACCTTGTACGTTTCGCTATGATACGAGTATCAAAGTGTTTTTTTTATTTTATGTAATTTATTCTCCGGAGAAATTATGGCCTTTTATTGGGAGACGTAATGAAAAATAATGATTTGATTTTGTATGTTTATTAATTAAGATTACTTAACTGTGCAGGATGTGAAACCATGAATGGCCATTTTCTTAATCGATTATCATATTTATATTTTTAGTATATTGGAAAATTATCATAATAATATTGTATGTCAAAATTATTGGTCACATTGTGTTCCCCGTATAAGTCTTCTCGGAGTTCCGAATTTCAAGAAAATATATGAACAGGACAAAACTCCGGAATGAACTATGAATGATGATAATATGTACATATCTCCTCCTCACGCGGCTCCTCAAATGTGAGACTTGTGCATATTTTTGGTTTTACTTAAGTAGTAATAACATTATAGGGGAGAACCAAAATATGAGGATGTCATTTTAAAACTTACTTATTCAATCATGAAGAATTTGAATAATACATTTTAAATTAAACGTATTTCGATATATAATACCAGAGGGAGACTTTGTACAAAAGTCTTCTGCGTGGGTACCTCTGTCTCGCCTATTTCTATCGCCAAGCAGTTATATTTATATAGCTGTGTTCCGGTTTGAAGGGTGAGATATGAAGAGAAACAGAGAATTTACCGGGTACTGTGACGAAACATCCTTAGGTCACAAGATTGGCAGCGCGCGAGTAACATCCCCGTGGTGTTGCGAGCGTCAATAGGCTGCGGTGACAGCTTACCATCGCATGCGGGTCGCATGCTTGTTTGCCAATCTAGTTTCATAAAAAAAAACCCAAATTTCTCCAAAGTTAGATATTGACTCTGTCTCCATTCTAAGTAAAAACCAGTTGAGAATGCGCAAGCTTGCATTGCCAGAGGAACACCTGGCTCGTCAATTATATAATAATTCATTTTTTTTTTAATTGTCGGCCATTTTGACCATGTTCCTTAAAAGATAGGAACGGTGTTCCTGAATACTCCTATTCTATTTGTTTATGCTGAATCCGAATCTGAAGTAAAAATTCGAATATTCGAAAAAAGTGACAGACACACACACATACAAACATATAGATTTCATATAGGAACGATGTTCCTGAAAAGAATAATTGAACTAAGGCGAACAGTTCTTGAAATATGTGAAAGTTACCTTAACGAACGCACATATTATTTTCATATTAATGTAATAATGTGGTAAGCACAACACGCAAATATTACCAACGGTATCCTCCAGGGTAGTGTCTTTGCGCCTACTCTCTTTCTTACTTACATTGACGACTTATGCACGTTATCCCTGAAAATATGTAAAATTTTAATATACGCAGATGGTATTATCTCGATTGTATATGGTATAAGTCAGATCGACAACTGTATCGAAGTGGCATTCTCAATCTTCTATTTAACTCAAACAACAACACGTTTAACAATTAATACAAATTTCTGCAACAATAATTGGACCTCCGAATACCCACTTAATTATAAATGATCTTCTAGAGGTCCCGATTATAATTGTATTTAGATAACGTGTGCAGCATTGGATATCTTACGAGTAGTACGATCGTTAACAAATTTTTGAATAGGAATGTGCAAACATCAACAACAGTTTCACGAATAAAAAATCTCAGCTATATTTCATACTCGCCAAGTTGTATACCATCCATATATGCACTGACACAATCAGTATTATCATTTTGCACCAATCATTGGAGTGGATCAATGAAAGTATTGTTCCTAAATTTGGAATAATGCCAAAGAGTAGTGCTAAAAATAATGTCGTTTAAGCGTAGTCAGGATCCCACGGCTGTTTTGTACTCCTTAAGCAAAGTACGGGCTGTTAGATAAATGTTTACTCTCTCGTTCATCATTTGAAAATAAGCACAGTTTCCATTTGCTAAAATTATACTAAATAAACAGAAGAGCTATAGAATATGCAACATGAATTAGGCCTTGCGACTTGTTGTTATCATTTCTTAATTCCTGAGAATTGGAATTGAGACTACAGAGTAAATAAACACTTAATGTTGATCCATGAAAATTGCGTGAATGCAGAACATACCACACAATGGCTGCATTATTTATGATGAAACAGAATTACTCTTTACTCGTATTCAATAATAATTTAATATTTTATTAAAATATTACACAAAGCATTGTTTTGTTATACTTCATGTTCAAATTAACATATTGTATCCTTTTTTATACATCGTCTGGAGGCATACGCCCACCTGATGTAAAGCGCTTACCCTAGCCTATGATGCTGGCAATACATTACGTATCACTTGCGCGAAGCACCTCTGCTGCTAACATAGGAACTCCTTAGGTACTTACAGATGACCTCACTCAAATGCAGAAACACGACAACCCAAAGGTAACTATATTTCGTCTTTTCGGATTTATGCACATATTTGTAATTATCACATGCTCTTCGGTGAAAGAAAACATTGTGAGAAAACCCGCACGTTCAAGAAATTACATTTCAAGAAACGTGTGACCCAACTTAACTTTTCTGTAGGTTGTCTGATGGCAGTCGCTCGATGTAAAAATCCTTAGGCTTTGGTAGCGGACTCCGCTAATCCTAATGGATTAGGAAACGTGATAATGTAAAGAAGTAAAAGACATATTTATGATACATAGAACACCCAGACCAACCCAAATAGACATGTTTATGTACGTAAATGTTTGTCCCGTGTGAAAATAGAACCCATGAAATGGAAGTACTTCCTCGGCCGAGCTGCTTTGATGGGTCTTACTTATGTGACACACAGACATGTTCATGCATACAGATCGCGCGGCGAGAGTTTGGCTTTGACCTTCGGGTGGAGGGGATTACTGCGCATGGGTACTGTCACGCACACAATTTTTTTTTTTTATGTACCAGGTTGGATATTTGAGTGGGTCAAAATTCATCTACAGTGGTAATAATGCTAGAAAATAATACGAAATAGATAAACTTCTTCATTTATTAAAACTATTGATAGTTATTTTACTTATATAAAATGTTTATTTCCTTTTAAAGTTTACAGAGACAGCGATGAAAATTCTAAATAATAGTTTTTTAATAAAATTATTTATTCCAAGATACATGTAAAATTGGTACATACAAACAAAAGAAAACTTAAAATAATTTTTAAATACAAAAGTTAACATTAAAAAAAAGTCTTAGCAGCAGTGCTATTCAGATTCTGAATCAGTTAAAGGTTTAACGCCTTCTATGAAATCACCGCATGGTCCAGTGGTGCTGCCGCGACACGAAATTGTGCAACGTCTTTTGCTTGTTGAGGGTCCGGGTTCAGGGCTTCCTCGGTCGCAGTTGTCATCATCATCATCATCTTCATAACCATCATCAGAATCATCGTCTTCGGAACTATCATCGACGTGAATTATAAATTGCTCGGTAAGTAAATCAACTACATGGTCACTCTTGGCGTACTCTTCTTCTATATCTTTTACCTTTTTACATATTTTTTCCCATTCCTGGGCACCCATTAAGGATACTTTTTCTTTGATAAGTTTGGTACATTCTTGTAAATTCCATTTAACATTTTTGCTAGCTACATATTGTTTAATAGTAGCCCATGCCATTTCTATGGGGTTGAGGTCTGGATGGTAAGGCGGTAATCTCAATATGCTATGGTTTGCTTCTGCTAAAATTTGATCTATTGAAAAAGTTTTAAATATTTCTTTATTAGCTTTTATCAAGTTGTACAATTGTGGCTTGAGCATTGTTGAATCATATTGTATGCCTTTATCAGTTAGCCAATTCTGCATATCGGCTTTTTTGGTATTGGAGGACGGTGCTAAATCCCATTGTTTATTGTGGTATGAGGCGTTGTCGACAACCACTACAGAATTGGGTGGTAGGTTGGGAATTAATTGTGTCCTAAGCCATTTTTCATAATTCTCGTAATTCATGTTGTCGTGATAGTCCCCTGTTTTGGTGCCGGCTTTAAAAGTTAATAAAGCATTTGGTATAAACCCAGCTTCAGATCCTGCGTGGACTATCACGACTCGTTGTCCTTTAGAAATGGGTTTTTTTAGTCCTTCCGTAGGGCCATCGCTCCAGGCTTTGGTTGTTGAGTGCGATGAATCTACGTAGGATTCATCTGTGTAAACAATGGGTCTTCCTTCTTGTCGATATTTTCTTATTTTTCTTAAATATTCAATGCGTTGTAATCGGATATTCGATGTTTCTATTAGTAATTTACGGTTGTTTTCTGTTTTTTTCCAGCGAAATCCTAACTCCTTTACAATTACACGAAGACTTGTTTCTGACCCTTTAAAGTTTATATCTTCCTCAAGTTTCTTTTTTAGTTTCCCAATGGTGGGAAGTTCATTATTCGTCTTGTGAAAATTGTGTATACATCTTTTTATAACACCTTGGTCAAAATTATCAATATTCGTAACTGGTTTAGCTCTGGGACGTTTTTTTCCAGGTGTTCTGAAAGTAATTAGCAAATCGGAACTCTTGGCTTGATTTGCGATATTTTTTACAGTGCCAATTGAAGTCTTAGTGGCCTCCGATGTCCGTTTTTGAATTTTAGCTAATTTACTGACTACACAATTTAATTTAGAAACAGTTTCCGTTTTCATTACCTGCATAGTCTGTATAGTTTGGTTATTCTCCGACTGACTGAGTAAAGAAGCAACTTCCTCAATCTGACTTCGAATTTGCTTCAATGAATCAATACATTCGTCAGCTTCTTTCTTTAAAAAGCAATTCACGTCATATATCATTTTCCGTGCTTGCCTTTTTAAAACAATGTTTTTTTTACGCATTTTCAAATCACTTTTTAATATGTAACAAAAAAACTTAACTGACAAACTTAAACAAACAAACTCAACAAATAATAACAATCGACAACAATAAACAATTAACGAAAATAGCAATTCACTTGTGAACGTGATTGTACAACAGGAGTGCGCGGTACGTCATATCGATGCGAGAGGCAGGGAACGACTGGAGCGCCAATCAGAGCACCGCGTGCGCCTACACACCCGCCCCGCACCCCGCTAATTGCCCGTTGATACCCAATTTCTGATTTCTGCGCAATAACGGTCAAAGCCAAACTCTCGCCGCGCGATCTGTACAAGTGTTATGTCAAAGTAGAGTTATTAGCGAGTTCGTCATTTCGGATTCATTGTATTCGTATTTAAGAATATAACATATCAGTATACAATACTACATCACAACTTATTGAATAGTTAATATTATTTGTACAATTTTGAGTTCTAAATTGTGAAGGTGGCTAATAGTAGCTGCGACACAGTAAAGAAAACTGTAGTAGACGACGACGTGGCGTTCTATATATTTTCAATTTGACAGAGAGCCGTCGAGGTTGGTATTAAATTTAAAGATCGTGAGGCACCTCGAAGCGTATGGTACAAAAGAACTGCCGATGTACGAGTGCTATAGAAAAAGTAGAATTTTATAAAGCACGATGGTTTAATAATAACAGTAATTCTATACAAATCTTCAAGAGCTTATTGGTATCCTTGTTCACTCGTTGGAACACAACAACTCTTAAGGGTTACCTGTTAGTTACATCAGCAATTATGGTGTTGTTTATTTATTTTATTATTTTGCTGGGCTTTTCGTTTTCCAAGAAATGCCCTCTATTCAGCTAGAGTTGCCAGATTCGGCAGATGCAACTGAACTTTGCTATAACTTGGCTTTACTAAAGGGATAGGAAAGTTAAGTTTAACTAAGTCTAAGTAAGGCTAATTCATTACCAAAAAACCATAAACGTAGGTAAACTGGGAGTATACACACTCGCCGGTGTCTAAGAGTCCTGACATCACCTTGTGATAAATCATGATCAATTTGGTCATGATAGGTAAGTTTTGACCTTCTTCGGCTCCTATATCTTTCTACTCGTACTTTCGCGTTGTGTATCTGTTTCATTATTCTTTTTTCCTGCATTCTTTTTACGTGTCCGAAACAACGGAGCATGCCTCTGCTTATTTTAACACCGACACTCTCTTTTAGATCAACTCTGTTTCTAATCATCATTGCGAATACTCTTTCTGTTATAACCGGCTCTCGCTTCCATAAGTAGTCGTTGGGACCAGCACTGCATTGTGTATAGCGAGTTGTGCATTCTGGCTCAAGCTTTTCCTGAGAAAAAGTTATCCCAATGCTCCATTCACGCTATTCCCAGTACTCACTCGTCTTTCCACATCAGCGGTGTAACTTCCATCACTGCGGAAAGCTTACCCAAGATATACAATCTCATTTACTTGTTCCAACACTTCATCATCAACTGTAAAATTAGTTCTGGTTTCTTCCCTTCCAAATACCATTATCTTTGTCTTCTTCGCATTCAAAAGTAAGCTTTTCTCCATACAATCGTCTTTCATTATTGTGTCCAGTGTTTTCAGTTCGGATGGTGTTTCTACTAACAGCACGGCATCGTCTACATAAAGCAAACAGTTTACCACTAGATCATCCAAACGTTATCCAGCATTAATTGATCTTATTTTCTTTAGAAAACTATCGAGACAGAGAATAAACAGCCTAGCAGACAGCATGCAACCCTGTTTGACACCAATTTTTACATCCCAGGGTGACATGTTGCCATCTATCCACACACACATGCTGAGCAATTCTTGTAAGTGGATAGCACAGCACGGAGCAAGGTTAGTTCCATATCTTGGCAATATTCCCCACAGTTCCTTACAACCATATCAAATGCTTTCTCAAGATCCACAAAACCGCAGAAAACCATCTGGTCTATAGCCAGATACTTCTCTACGATATTGCGGAGCGAGAAAACTTGATCCGTACATCCCTTTATACGGAATTTCGGAATCCTTCGTATGCTTCCCATAGCATTTCATCGGATTTCATCCAATTCTCCAGCATATATTGTTAAGCAATACCAGAAGGTGTCCCGGACGTAAGTACCACCTAGTTTGATTATCTTACCTGTGACCATATCAATTCCCGCTAACTTTGCATTTTTCAAGCTTAGCATCAGACTCACTTTCAGTGCCAGCGCTCGAGACATATTTATACATTTCTTCAAAATATTCACTCCACCGTTTTAACACTTCCTGAGTGTTAGCAAGAATGACATCAGCTTTAGATTTTATTTTGTCCATTCTGAATGCTAACGAACCACACGAGACTTTTTTACATCTCTCCATACGAGTTTGGTATTTGCCTCGAAGTTTTTCGTCAGCCTCTTTTCCTTATTCATAATTTGTCTTTCACACTTCTCTTTCACTAATGCCTTGGTTTCATTCTTACGTAGAGTGTACATTTCTTTCTTCTTCTCTCTCATACTTTCGATTAAGGGCAAATATGATACATAATCCAGCCACGCTTTCCTTTTTCTTGCTGCAGAGGATTCAACCTCAGCATCCCATCAGGCATCTCTTTTCAATGTTTTATACCTTTTTGCGCATCTACATGCTTCTTTTGCTATATCCACCATACTTTCTTTCAGAACTTTCCAGCAATCATCTACATCTGCGTCGGAAAGGCTTGCATTCGCAAGTCTTTCGCTTACTAGATGTGCATACGTTCTCTTTTCCCTTTGATCTTGAAATTGTTCGCTCCTTATACTTTAATGATCATTGAAAGGGATACGCACTCGCCAATGCCGCCACTTCTTGAAAAGTGCCACAACCTGGCTTACCAGCAGGTAGTGGTCCGTATCAAGAGTGTAAAGGCTCTAAAGGCTCCTGTATCCGTTATAGCATCTTGGAGACGTCCACCTATTAAAATCGTGTGTATGTATACGTGTGAATATCCTTATGATGAAATAATGTATTCGGAGGAGGAGGAGGTTTCGTTACATATATAAATCTAGAAATGACTTACCTGCTTCGTTCACTCTCTTATCTTCCCACCCATCCATTCACATCTCCACAGGTGATCACTCTTTAATTCCCCTCAGCTAAATCCAGAACATCCCTCACATACTCCCAAAACTTCTCTAGTTCTTGGACAAACGCTGAAATTATGGGAGCGTATGCTAACCAGAAATATTTGCATGATGCCCAGTTTTATATGAACCGAGGGAAGTCTGGCTACCAAGTAGTAATCTCTTACACCAAGCGGCCAAGCGGGAGGAGAGTACGACACCTACACCGGCACTTGGGTGATCGTTCCGGATTACCCCAGACCATAGGGCCATCACTCCACTGGGCAGATTATCAGCGTCGCTCCCCTTGCGCTTAGTTTCTGTCACACACAAAGTATCTAAGCTTCTCTCATTCATTACGTCCATCAGCTCGTTCATCTTATCTCTCAATCCATCTCTCACATTCCACATGTCTATGTAGCACTCGGCTTCCACCGACTTTCATCGCCGGAATTGCGTGGAGGACGCCCTAACCCGCACATCGATGTATTTTCAGGCCAGAATTGCCATCTATTTGATTGGCAGGAGTCGCGGACATTTTTGGCACCCAACTAATTAAAATAACAATACACGAAAAAGTAACAATAATGTATTATGACGCGAAGTTTATATTATTTGAAAATTATACACCGTAGTTATGTTTAATTAGGATGAAAATTATATCAATTTACAATAAAATTATAGTCTTGATAGTAGATAATTACCATATGCGTAGACTGAACTGAGATTAAAAATTCGTACATACATACTTCCTTAACTTTGAAATTTATTTATGGATGCAGATAAATTGTATATCTGACAATATTAACGATATCTAATTTTTAACTATCAAAATTGTGTTATTTACAAAATTATAACTCTGAAGCAATTTTGTCAACGTACGTGTATATACTTATAATGATCGCACACAATGTACACTAAGCACCAACGTATATTACTCAATATGTGAAATCAAAGAACGTTGCGATTCTATTTTATTAGCACATCGCGTTAGTGGTTTGAGCGTCGGCACGGGCCCCTAATAAAATGAGCCGAGGTAACGGCGTGTTTGCCGTGACGCCCCCGAGATGACAGATAGGGCACGCCGAGCCCGCCACCCAACGTTCTTATAAACTAGCACGAATATAACATGTACCTACTGTACAATAAATGTGCATTGACTCGCAATAGTTGTGTTGTGAATAATAAATAATTTGTCTTGTCTACAAATTCATAATCATAATCACAACCAAATTTTTGCGAGTACAGTTTATCGTACAGTAGACTTGTTGTGAACGTTGCTACATTTCTTATCTCTCTCATCTGCACAATTTTATAATACATGTAATTTATGACAAGATATCAATAATTTAAGTTGTATGTTAACAACTCAACTATTACATCATATATATATACATACTGTTGGATGTCAAATAGTTACTGTAGTGTATAAATGCTTGCACTACAAGTACTGTTTTGTTTTGTGTTGTTACCATCTCGGTTACTAATGCAGCAACTTTAAAAAGGTTTTTGCTAACCTCACTGAGTCTTAGGACTGTAATTACCCTCCAAGGAAATTTGATTTGGTACATAAATAATCTGAATAGGATGTTCCTATGTTTTTATGAGACCGGAAGACGAGAGGTTAGCAATGGCTATTTCATCATCAAGGCTCGTGGGTTCGATTCCCCCACAGGATCTTATGTGTGTGCATCAACATTTGTTTCCATTGTGTGAACATGAACATGTCTATAAGTCTCAATCTGTGTTTTCATAAGAGAGGTAGGAGTGAAAAATATCTCGAGTTATGACGACGATGAACTCGACCATTTCAGATTTATAAAAATTGTTCACACTAATTACGTAAACATATCATTCACTAGGTTAATTCAATTTAATTTTCTAAAATATGTAGGTAGTGAGACACAATTCATAATAGTTAACACAACTGTGCAGTTTATTTGTCGAATTAAAGTAACATAAAATAGGAATATCATTATCTCGACTAAGACATTCAAATATTCTTAGGTTCAGTTATTTAATATTTCAAAAATATTCTGATGGACACATCTATCATCACATCAAATGTCAACATTTTTAAATCATGTCTTATTCTTTTCCGTTCGGCATTGGCGTAGCCGTCGTGATTGCCATAAGGATTAGGTGTTGCTGTTACTCGTCTCTACATTGTGAGGTGAAGTAAAAAAATCGGCCAAGTGCGAGTCGGATTCGCACATGAAGGGTTCCGTACCATTATCGATAAAAACGGCAAAAAAATCACGTTTGTTGTATGGGAGCCCCCTTAAATATTTATTTTAATCTATTTTTTAGTATTTGTTGTTATAGCGGCAATAGAAATACATCATCTGTGAAAATTTCAACTGTCTAACTATCACGGTTCATGAGATACAGCCTGGTGACAGACGGACGGACGGACGGACGGACTGACAGCGGAGCCTCAGTAATAGGGTTCCGTTTTTACCCTTTGGGTACGGAACCCTAAAAACTTGTAAGTAATATACGAAACAGTGTTCGTACAAGAAATATATGGATTCAACATGTAATATTGTTGAAACGAGTAGTTAAATTTATGCAGCTAGTTGCTACATGCGACTCAGTTTGGGTGGGATCTGGTTTTTATTTTTTTTTCGCACCCTAAACATCTCCTGGGTAAAAGTAACCTAAATGTTGATTCAATATAAGCTATCGCCCTATAAAAGTTTTCCCACATCCGTTTCATAGTTTTTCTGTGATGTATGCGCAATGAACGACAAGATAGGTAGAAGAGTAAAACCAAAAAATCGGCCAAGTGCGAGTCGGACTCGCGCACGAAGGGTTCCGTACCATTATCTACAAAAACGGCAAAAAAAACACGTTTGTTGTATGGGAGCCCCCTTAAATATTTATTTTATTCTATTTTTTAGTATTTGTTGTTATAGCGGCAAAAGAAATACATCATCTGTGAAAATTTCAACTCTCTAACTATCACGGTTCATGAGATACAGCCTGGTGACAGACGGACGGACGGACGGACGGACGGACGGACGGACGGACGGACGGACGGACGGACGGACAGACGGACGGACGGACAGCGGAGCCTCCGTAATAGGGTTCCGTTTTACCCTTTGGGTACGGAACCCTAAAAAATGACTGTTCGGCTTGTAGATCGATACACGAGTTCAATTGGGTTATTGTTTCTATATAATATCCCATGACCCTAGTTATATATACATATATTTGCTCTTAGGGGTTGGGTTTCCGATCTAAGCCGGTTCGAACTCTTAGAAATGCTCGAAATTCTGTAGATATCGAGAGCACTACGAGTAAAACTACATAGTTTATTTCTGTGTTACTTAATTTCTGTGTAGTATAAATCTACAATATCTATTTTATACTATATTGAAAGACAATCACAGTTGGTAGGGCGCACAACGTGCCGAGGTTGACATTTTTCCGTTTGCACTTGTCCGTATGGGGCTTGTCACGCAAGTAAAGGTGAAGCGTTTACCATAGATATCTCACGTATTGTTCTTTTGTACTACTAACCGAAAAATGAACTTGTAAATGTTGAAATTTACTGCAAGCATTCGTAGGTGTTACTTTTACTATAATAGTATTTTATTACAAACATTAATACAACGTAAATACAATGTAAATATAACGCTAAATATACTTTCAAATTTTGACTCTATCAGATTAACTTTCCATTTATATATTACGGAAAATTTTCAATACGGCTCTGTATTTAGATTATCATTTCAGTCTAATAAATAACATGAGCGCAACTAGCGCATAGATATCATAACTCAAAAGGGTGCCGTTCATAAATCACAGTTTAATATCATTAAGCGACTACGCCTAAAGTACGCTTTAAAACTTTCCTGTTTTAATTCGCCTGTGAGAGATTTTAATTTAGCGGAAAACTGGTTCCTCGAACTTGTTATAATGTATTCATGTATTAACAAAATACTGATATTCAAGCCCAACTCGGCAGCCATTTGCAAATAAAATGGCTGAAAGAGAGTATATTTTGTTTCATAGTTTATATATATATATATATTTAAATCAGCTCAGCGTAGTGGCGTCGCTTCGCCTGATGGTAAGCGAAAAGAGTATAAATTATTACTACGGTTATAAGCGGATTAAAGCTACATAGATATATATAAAGCTACATTGCAGAGCTTTTCGTCCATCGTGAAGGGGGCTAATAAATATTGACCTGTCGCCCAGTTATGCATATCAACATTTGTGGATGGATGGAAGATAATTCCATCACATGGAACGCTTCCTAAACTATAGGTAATGTAGTCAAATTAAACATTAAGGATAACTAAACGAAGTGTATTCAGCGACACCACAATTCAAATGGAGTGATAACCCTTTTATACTAAATGTGGAAAATTCTATCCAATACTGGGACATGCCACTGACATCTTTCACTCAACGTTCCCGGAAAGGGCGCTTCACGGTGAGTAAACCTATGTGGTCGTCTTCCACTGACCTTCTCCGGTCAATGGATGTCAGCTGTGCACTCGACATTGGATATCTCCATCGTACGATCATATATAGTAGATTAGATTTTGTTTTTAAATTTGGAAATTATATAACAGGTTTTTGATATAATTATATTAAAACGTTTTGTTGGAATTAAGTACACGGTATGTTAATGTCTTATTGTGCTTGTTTGTGTCATCAGACTAGTCCGAGCAACGTGATGTACAGTCACATGGAATTTATTTACATTTCTAAGATAAGATATCTTTAGAAGTATATACGAGTATTATGTTTTCATTTCACTAATATACTAAACACAGGTGACAGTGAAGATATTTGTTTTTTAAATAATTATCAGAGTATTTCCCTGGAGTCCACGTCACATGAGCGATCGAGCGGAACGAGCGGATCACTTTATTGGCAGCCGCTTTTCCCACAATTAAATTTAACGTGTTTCGCTTTTTACATACATTTCTCGCTATATATTAGTGTGAACACTAATTTTGTTGTAAACGGAATGACAAAATGTGGAACAATGACGGCACAGGCATCATAAACTCTAGTCCTTAAAGCTTTCGGCTTTCAGACTGGGGGTTTTCGGGCTTGCTTCACTTTTGTAATTTCTACTTTATCTCTATTAATACACAATGTAAATGCGTATGATACTTAGTAAATACGCAACCCTGGCTCTGACGACGCGAGAACGAGAAAGCATTACTTTGCACTGCAGTGACATTTTTCTTTATGAACTCCCCGCCTTGTTTTTATTAATTTCTACTCCCTCGACCGAAATAAAAGCTCAAAGAGAAAATGTTTTCATTCTTTAAACACCTTTGACAAAAAGTTACTCGTGATGATCTAAAAACAGATTACGCTCATTGCTAACTTTTCTATACATGAGATTTTAGATTGCGTTACATTTGACGATGTCTATAATATACAGTTTAAAGGTCGATCTCATTAGGGGTTGGTCCCTATTGTGTGATTAAAATGGATATTTATCATTATAAAAATGTCCTTTTAAATGAATAAATAAGTAATCAGAAGATGTTCTTCCACACATTCCATCAGCAAATATAATTTTGCGCTCACAATATTAAGTAAGAGACTTAACCGTGACCGTTTATTTATTTACTTTATGATCATAGACTTCTCATAGGTTTTGCTGTAATCTTATGTGGGTCTCATTTTGTTTATTCGTATGTACGGAACCCTAAAAAGCTTTGTTTTCAAGATATTAATCCTTGTCAATACTATATTTATATAATACACGACTGGGGAAGTACCTCCCAGAAGACCAGAGCCTGATAACAACTCTCTAGAGGTGTTCCTGCGAGAGAGTAAGATTATCAGTATGCTCCTAAGGAGTTGCTCAGTTAGTAGCGGAGGTCATAACGATCGAGCTGTACTTTTTGCATTGCGAGCGATAATAGTCTACGCGAACCACATGCTTATTTGCCTCTAAACGTTATTATAACATTATTATTATTGAATTTTTTATTGCACTATTAAAGCAATGATTTAAATATTTTATGGAAAATAGTTTATAATAACAATACATGACTTATTATTCTATTCCCACGCGGATAATAAAAATGTTGCAGTGCAATAATTCTGATATGGTAATAAGGAAGGAGAGAATTTTCATTTAAAAAATATGTAGCGTATGTTTCCATATTTACAGCTTCTGCTTGGAGAAACAAGTAAGTAATTTTAATGCTAAAGAAATACGAAGAAAGCCAATATAGAGAGTATTTATGTAGTTCAAATGCTACCCGACTACTTTGTCTGGAACTTTTTATTAATATGCGTGCTCTGTTTTAATTAAAATTTCTTCAGAATTCATTCATTGCTGAATGTTAACGACTTCTTTAGTTGAAAGTGAAGCACCATGTCCCCCCCCCTCTGGACCGAGTGTGACAAATCTAGTGATTTGACGGAGTGTTATTTAAATTTGTTGTATTATTTGTTCTTCGTATAACTTAGTACAATCGGTTTGTATACAAAATTTCTACATTCCTGTGGCGCGAATTATAGAATATTGCAAAAGTCAAATTTACAAGCAAATGGATCTGAACTACTTTGGGTGCTTCCGCTACCGGTAAATTAATGTATACACAATAGCTAATGTAGACGATAAAGTAACTATCACTCGCTGCCCCCCTTGTTTAAGAAAATTAAAGAAAATTGACATACATCGTTCTTGTTTCCTTAGATAGATTTATCTTCAATAAAAACAAAAAAGTCATAATAACAGTGGATACAAATATTGACTTACTTGCTTCCAAATTAAGTACATCCAACGATTATCGGAAATTGATAGCTTTGTATGGACTAATGCAGTGTATCAATCTAGTTCTTCCACAAATACTTGTCTTGGTCACTTCACGGCTAAGAGTCATTTGAATAGCATCCAATTTGATAATGATAGATAAATAATATGACTGATTGCTGCCCTATCATGTTTTATTCAGGCAATGTAAGCTATACGGAAAAGGATAAGAAACCCAATGCAAATGTCAAACTTGTTTATGAACCTATATCATAAATATCACAATACTTAAAAGGGTCTACGTGGAATAAGTATTACGCTAGTACTGATATTAATCGGTGTGCTGATTCCTTTATTATTATATTTATGATTTTATTTTTTGATAGCTTGACATATACCATAAGTAATATCTCTGTGCCTATTGTAACAGTTGAAGTTTTCCTTGTCTCGTCACCCAGAGAGATGTCCGGCGAGGATTACTCTCTCTCGACATTCATAAATCGAGTGGGCTAGATGGTATACCGGTAGTGGTGCTGAAGGTGTGTGCTCCTGAGTTGTGTTCTGTACTACCGCGCCTTTTTGTGCTTTCCTACTCCACTGGACAAGTCCCGACTTCATGGAAGACCGCTAGGGCGATAGATCAGAGCCATCTAATTACAAGCCTATTATATACTAAGTATTAGGATGCTTGGCTTCGAGATCTCCAGTGAAGTGCAATATCGAAGTCACCTGGAGGGGAAGGTCAAGCTGGCGTCCAAAAACTTGGTGTGCTCAACGGAGCAACAAATTAGTACTTCAGCCCGGGGCAAAGACTTATATTATATACCTAAGTCTTAATTCATACTGCATTTGGAGTACTGCAGTCACCTTTGGGCGGGAGCACCTGAATACCAGCTTGGACCATGTGATTCGACGAGCTGTGAGAATTGTTGACAATCCTAAGCTTACACACGGTATTGAACCCTTAAGGTTATGGAGAGATTTTGCCTCCCTTTGTGTGTTCTACCGATTGTACAACGGGTTGTGTTCTGAAGAATTGTTCGATATGATGCCGACAGCTACTTTTTATAACCGCACCGCTCGCCGACGGCGGGGAGTTCATCCTCACACGCTGGCACCGCAATGGTCGCGTACTGCGTGGTTCCAGAAATGTTTTTTTCCGAGAACTCTTATGCTGTGGAATGAGCTCCCCGCCGAGGTTTTTCCAATGGACTACAGCATGCAATTCTTCAAGAAATGCGTGAAGAGGTTTTTAGAGGGTCGGCAACGCATGAGTGACACCTCTGGTGTTGCAAATGTCCATTGGCTACGATGACAGTTTACCATCAGGCTGGCCGTATGCTTGATTGTCACCTTAGTGGTATAAAAAAATACCGACATCTTATTAAGACGTGGATTACAAAATGGATCATTAATTCCCTGTGCAACGTAATAGAATATAATAAAGTCTAAAACAGTCGCATAATGAGAAATATTATATCGCATGACGAAAATATAATCATATGCAACACTCACGCAAACTGGTGCAATTAAATAGTCATATCAGTTAAACCTCGGCTGGGAGCTGAGGTTTTTCCAAAGGATTACAGCATGCAATTCTTCAAGAAATGCGTGAAGAGGTTTTTAGAGGGTCGGCAACGCATGAGTGATACCCCTGGTGTTGCAAATGTCCATTGGCTACGGTGACAGTTTATCATCAGGCTGGCCATATGCTTGATTGTCACCTTAGTGGTATAAAAAAATACCGACATCTTATTAAGACGTGGATTACAAAATGGATCATTAAATACCTGTGCAACGTAATAGAATATAATAAAGTCTAAAACAGTCGCATAATTAGAAATATTATATCGCATGACGAAAATATAATCATATGCAATACTCACCGAAACTGGTGCAATTAAATAGTCATATCAGTTAAACGTCGGCTGGGAGCCGAGGTTTTTCCAAGGGACTACAGCATGCAATTCTTCAAGAAATGCGTGAAGATGTTTTTAGAGGGTCAGCAACGCATGAGTGATACCCCTGATGTTGAAAATGTCCATTGGCTACGGTGACAGTTTACCATCAGGCTGGCCGTATGCTTGATTGTCACCTTAGTGGTATAAAAAAAAATACCGACATCTTATTAAGACGTGGATTACAAAATGGATCATTAAGTGCCTGTGCAACGTAATAGAATATAATAAAGTCTAAAACAGTCGCATAATGAGAAATATTATATCGCATGACGAAAATATAATCATATGCAACACTCACGCAAACTGGTGCAATTAAATAGTCATATCAGTTAAACCTCGGCTGGGAGCTGAGGTTTTTCCAAAGGATTACAGCATGCAATTCTTCAAGAAATGCGTGAAGAGGTTTTTAGAGGGTCGGCAACGCATGAGTGATACCCCTGGTGTTGCAAATGTCCATTGGCTACGGTGACAGTTTATCATCAGGCTGGCCATATGCTTGATTGTCACCTTAGTGGTATAAAAAAATACCGACATCTTATTAAGACGTGGATTACAAAATGGATCATTAAATCCCTGTGCAACGTAATAGAATATAATAAAGTCTAAAACAGTCGCATAATTAGAAATATTATATCGCATGACGAAAATATAATCATATGCAATACTCACCGAAACTGGTGCAATTAAATAGTCATATCAGTTAAACGTCGGCTGGGAGCCGAGGTTTTTCCAAGGGACTACAGCATGCAATTCTTCAAGAAATGCGTGAAGATGTTTTTAGAGGGTCAGCAACGCATGAGTGATACCCCTGATGTTGAAAATGTCCATTGGCTACGGTGACAGTTTACCATCAGGCTGGCCGTATGCTTGATTGTCACCTTAGTGGTATAAAAAAAAATACCGACATCTTATTAAGACGTGGATTACAAAATGGATCATTAAGTGCCTGTGCAACGTAATAGAATATAATAAAGACTAAAACAGTCGCAAACGCAAACAATATTAGTTAATAGATTCAGGCGTTATTTTGCGAAAGTCAAACTTACATGCAATTTGATCCAACCTGCTTTGTGTGCTTCCGCCACCAATTAGTTTATGCGGCCTAGCGCCGGCCGGCACCCACCCACTACTGTTAGTGCGTGCATCATGCCGACGCTGCCATGGCTGCTCCGGTAGTCTCTGCCTCGGCTGCTGCGGTCGTCCGCCATCTGGAACAGAATCCGCATGCCCCCTCCACCACCATCGCTGCCACGACTGGCCTGGTCGTCGCTGCGACACGTGTTTCGCCTCTCCACGAGGCATCATCAGGCGTTGTAGACGTTAATCGTAAGAATAACATGCTACAAGTGACAAATCCATCGCAGTGCCGTCCCTTATATTGAATTGAGGGTGGGGGTGGATGGTGTGAGCGAAAAGATATTTAATAGTGTAGAATAGTAGAATAGTGTAGAAAAGATATATAAACCATTCCCGGTTTACGTCAGTCTGTTTGTTCATGAGAGTAATTTTAGAATTTTTATGTTTATTAATTTCTAATTGTTCCCTAATATTTAGTTTTAAACCTTTGTCTATGGTGTGTAAAATTTGATATGTATTCGTGGGGGATAAGTTATGTCCTTTGTCTATGAGATGCTCAGCGAAGTGTGACCTTTCTGGGCGATTGTTTTTATACGCCGACACGTGTTCGTGAAATCGTGTTATAAAGTTACGTCCCGTTTGACCGATATAAACGTGTTCACATTCATCGCAGAACAGCTTATAGACGCCGGATTTTTTATTGGGCGGGATTTTATCTTTAGTGTTACAAAGTGACTTGAGTGTATTATGGGATTTGAGAGCAACATGTATGTTATTTTTTCTAAATATGTGAACTATTTTGTC
This sequence comes from Pyralis farinalis, assembly GCA_947507595.1. NCBI lineage: Eukaryota > Metazoa > Arthropoda > Insecta > Lepidoptera > Pyralidae > Pyralis > Pyralis farinalis. The sequence continues at coordinate 18,533,347 of OX382259.1, read as the reverse complement.
AGTGATTTTTCCCAGGTATGACAAACTCGCAGTGTATTTATTTGTCGAAATATATGGAACCGCGTACAATAGTCTGTTAACGATACTACTCGTCTTTTTACGCAATAATTTATCGATGGTAGATTTGGAATAACCGTTTGACTTCGCGATCTGATATATTACATCAAGTTCTTTGTTGTAATTATCCTTACTTAATGGAACGCTCATCAAACGGTGTATCATAGTTTTATACGCTGCGAGCTTGTGTTGCCAAGGATGGCTGGATGACGCGGGAATCGTTGTATCGGTATGAGTGGGTTTACGATATATCGAAAATTGATGGAGGGATTGATTTTTAGTTATGGTTAAATCTAAAAAGTGAAGTGAACTATTTTGTTCTATTTCTAAAGTGAATTTAATTTTAGGGTGGATTTTATTTAATTTGGAAACAAAGAGATCCAATTGACGATTGGTACCTGTCCAGCATATGAGAATATCGTCGACATATCTATAGTAATAGAATATGTGTGGTTTACCGATTATGTGTTCGCGTTCGTAATTATCCATAAATAAGTCAGCCATCAATGGACTAAGAGGGGACCCCATTGCTAACCCTTCTTTTTGAAAATAGTACTTATTATTAAACTGAAAATAATTTTGAGACATGCAAAGTCTTGTCAGTCGTAATATGTCATCTGTTTCGCCAGGATGAATGAATTTATTTTCTAAAGAGGACTTGAGGATTTTTAGACAATCCTCGTAAGGTACATTAGTAAATAAACTTTCAACGTCGAGTGAAATTAATTTGGAAGAAGGGGGTAGTGTTAAGTTTTTTATACTATCTATTAAATGTAAACTATTTTTAAGACTGTGTTTTGGCTCAAAAGATATCCTTTCACGGATATGTACATTAAGAAATTTTGCCAACTTATAGGTGGGAGCTCCAATGTACGACACAACTGGTTACGTCTACCTACCTTACCTACCTACCTTACCTTACCTACCGTACCTTACGAGGATTGTCTAAAAATCCTCAAGTCCTCTTTAGAAAATAAATTCATTCATCCTGGCGAAACAGATGACATATTACGACTGACAAGACTTTGCATGTCTCAAAATTATTTTCAGTTTAATAATAAGTACTATTTTCAAAAAGAAGGGTTAGCAATGGGGTCCCCTCTTAGTCCATTGATGGCTGACTTATTTATGGATAATTACGAACGCGAACACATAATCGGTAAACCACACATATTCTATTACTATAGATATGTCGACGATATTCTCATATGCTGGACAGGTACCAATCGTCAATTGGATCTCTTTGTTTCCAAATTAAATAAAATCCACCCTAAAATTAAATTCACTTTAGAAATAGAACAAAATAGTTCACTTCACTTTTTAGATTTAACCATAACTAAAAATCAATCCCTCCATCAATTTTCGATATATCGTAAACCCACTCATACCGATACCACGATTCCCGCGTCATCCAGCGATCCTTGGCAACACAAGCTCGCAGCGTATAAAACTATGATACACCGTTTGATGAGCGTTCCATTAAGTAAGGATAATTACAACAAAGAACTTGATGTAATATATCAGATCGCGAAGTCAAACGGTTATTCCAAATCTACCATCGATAAATTATTGCGTAAAAAGACGAGTAGTATCGTTAACAGACTATTGTACGCGGTTCCATATATTTCGACAAATAAATACACTGCGAGTTTGTCATACCTGGGAAAAATCACTGACAAAATAGTTCACATATTTAGAAAAAATAACATACATGTTGCTCTCAAATCCCATAATACACTCAAGTCACTTTGTAACACTAAAGATAAAATCCCGCCCAATAAAAAATCCGGCGTCTATAAGCTGTTCTGCGATGAATGTGAACACGTTTATATCGGTCAAACGGGACGTAACTTTATAACACGATTTCACGAACACGTGTCGGCGTATAAAAACAATCGCCCAGAAAGGTCACACTTCGCTGAGCATCTCATAGACAAAGGACATAACTTATCCCCCACTAATACATATCAAATTTTACACACCATAGACAAAAGTTTAAAACTAAATATTAGGGAACAATTAGAAATTAATAAACATAAAAATTCTAAAATTACTCTCATGAACAAACAGACTGACGTAAACCATTCCCCACTATTAAATATCTTTTCGCTCACACCATCCACCCCCACCCTCAATTCAATATAAGGGACGGCACTGCGATGGATTTGTCACTTGTAGCATGTTATTCTTACGATTAACGTCTACAACGCCTGATGATGCCTCGTGGAGAGGCGAAACACGTGTCGCAGCGACGACCAGGCCAGTCGTGGCAGCGACGGTGGTGGAGGGGGCATGCGGATTCTGTTCCAGATGGCGGACGACCGCAGCAGCCGAGGCAGAGACTACCGGAGCAGCCATGGCAGCGTCGGCATGATGCACGCACTAACAGTAGTGGGTGGGTGCCGGCCGGCGCTAGGCCGCATGAACTAATTGGTGGCGGAAGCACACAAAGCAGGTTGGATCAAATTGCATGCAAACAATATTAATGAGTAATATTATATCGCATGACGAAAATGCAATTAAATAGTCATATCAGTTAAACTACAGTACTATCGATCGACAACTAGACAAAAACTCAATAATTATAACATGAATTTAAATAAACAAATATCAAGTGAACTTCCTTAAAAATAATCCCAGTGAATTACCTAAAGAAGTTAATGTCTTCTTTACTTCTATAGGTGGAGTTGGCAAATTCCACACTTATAAAACGGAATACAACGAAATCTGGTCTCGATAGAAAAGATTTGAAGAATTAGTAATAATGAAGTTCCACCTACTTTTGTAGCCTTAAGCATTGTTACGTAATAAGCATAATTATTAAAATAATAAACAAATCACTATTTCTTACGCTGAGAGTAGTTTGTGGAATGTTTGACATTACAATTGCATTGGTTCCTTGCACAATTCAACTGATTACACGCAAAACTGTTTTTATCCTAACTTACCAATCAGAGTACAATCCCTAATACGTATGCTATTTTCTATTTTATTATTATTGATGGGAACATAATACAAAATATAAACTATGTAGATCAATTGGAAATGGCAGAAACGGTGACATCTAATGGACATGGGTGCTTCGGTGAGTATCTGCACCGCGTCGCGAGGCGGGAGCCGGTCTGCTACGATTGTGGCGCGGCCGAGGACACTGCCCAACACACACTGGAGCAGTGTCCCAAGTGGTCTCGGCAGCGCCACAGTCTGGTGGCCGTGCTAGGAGACGCCGACCTCTCGCTCCCGAGCGTGGTCCGCTCCATGCTCGGGAGCGACAGTGCCTGGGAGGCAATGGCCTCCTTCTGTGAGATGGTCATGTCCCAGAAGGAGGCCTCGGAGCGGGGCAGGGAGGATGATCGCGAGGCTGTCCCGCTCCGGAGACGGCGGACGGCAGAGGACGGCGTAGGCGCTACGCGCACCTTTTGCCGCCCCCCTAATATGTGGGACTAGGGGTCAGGATGGGAACTTGACCCCACAGTAGACCCGCCGCCGGAGGCGCTGTCCCAATTTGCCGGGACGGCCCCTAGATTGAAGAAGTCCGGCCCCTAGATTGAAGAAGTCTGGCCCCTAGATTGAAGAAGTCCGGCCCCTTCTGAGGGGCTGGCCAGTCGCAGTGGTGCCCTGTCGCTGACAGATCCAGGGCACCCCACTACAGTGACCGATGGCAATTCGCGGGGTCGTTTAGTGGGTATACCGTAGGGCAGCCAACGGGGAGTCCCACACTATCATCGGAGGCCACCCAAGCACCGGTGGTGTGCGTAACGCATTATTCCCCGCGTCACAAAAAAAAAGTTTAGTCTCGGGCTTCCTCGGCTCCTACATCCTTCTACTTTTGCATTGTATATCTATTTCGTCATTATTTCGTCCCGCATTCTTTCTACACGTCCGAACCAACGGAGCATGCCCTTTCTTATCTTAACACCAACACTCTCTTTCAGACCAACTCTTTCTTTCACGTCTTCATTACGAACGCGGTCAGCAAGCGTTATGCCACAAATCTTGCGCAATGCTCTCATCTCGACCGCATTTATTCTACTTTCATGCTCTCTTTGCCATACCCAGCTCTCACTTCAATAAGTTAGCGTTGGGATTAGCACCGCGTTGTGTACAGCGAGCTATGCCTTCTGGCTTAGATTTCGGCTGTCTAGAAGTTTACCTAATGCTCCATTCACCCTATTCCCGGCATTCACTCGTCTCTCCACATCAGCGGTGTTCCTTCCATTGCTGCTAAAAGCACTTCCAAGATATACAATCTCATTCACTTGCTCCAAGACTACATCATCCTACTAATATTATAAATGCGAAAGTTTGTATGTATGGATGGATGTTTGTTGCTCTTTCGCGCTTAAACGGCTGAACGAATTTGAATGAAATTTTGCACGTAGATAGATTATGATCTGGATTAACACATAGGCTACGTTATTTAACTCCACGCAGGTGGAGCCGCGGGCAGCAGCGAGTCAACCATAATCCTAGTGTTCGTTCTGGTAGTCTCTCTTTTAAATACCAAGATAATGGTAGTTACAGCAATGTGGTCCGGTGTGACCCCCGATCAGCAGCGCATTCGGTTCTGAAATTTCCATTATATCTGGCTCAAGAAGAATCGCCCCTTTGTAATTTCAGTAAAAAATAGTGCACGGGGTATGACGCAGCGACAATGCACGCTGTCAGTGTGGGACGACACAGACTCAGTAGACAAAGTCATGGACACAGAACAGAGCACCTCATACCCCGTAGAGTTCCTGAATTATCTTGTCAGGTGTACATAAGCTACAGTTAAAGTTAGGTGTTCCTATTAGTTCCTATTATGCTTATGCGACACTTAGATGCTCCTCTCTAATTTAACGAGACGAGACTTCCAGTCACAAAACTTGGGTGAAACATAATTAGTGTCACAATTGTCACAGGTGTAGGAAAGGGCGAAAATGTTATCATCCCTTGGATGTCTATAATTCCGATAGATCTTCCAAAAAAAAGTTCAAAAGGTTGCAGTTTCCAATTAAGCTTAGTTTTGCTATCACCAGTAGCGGGGATACATTTAGAGAAACCGTGCTTCTCTCATGGTCAACTCTATGTAGCATGTTCGCGTGTGTCCAATGCCCAGAACTAGAATCTGTACATTTTGACAAATAATGGAAAAACATACACATGGTTTACAATAGCGTAATGAGATAGACGCTACTATAAACGATGTAGAGTGCTCTGTTTTGTGTCCTGATGTGGTGTGTGTTATGTAGATAGATTTTTAGTTACCCTTTACATGAGAGGTATCTTGAGAGATATTATTTATTGTTAAGCTGAATTTTGTTACGCCTTCCTAGTTGATGACTTGAGACATGTTATAATTTCGTCTTGAAATGTGTATAAATCATTACATATGGTACATGATGATTAATGTTTCGCTCTTTTTTACACCTGACCGAGTGTGTAGTCTGGCCATCATTGAATTCTCCTGTTAGTGTCACATATTAATGTAGTTTATAATTGGTAGAGTTAGGCGAATAGGAATCCGATGGTTTTTGTAGTGATGTTGCACGTTGGTTATTATTCGTCGGCCAGGCAAATATCCTTCTTTAGCTCTATTAGCATGTTCACGTGTGTCTAATGCCTAGAATCTCTACATTTTTCAACTAATGGTTAAATATACAACATACATATAATACAACAGCGTCTTGAAACAGGGCTCTCTCTTGTGTTTTGATTGTTTTGTGTTATCTCGGTAATTCTTTGGTTTCATTTTACATGACAGGCATCTTCAGGCATACTTTATTCATGCACTTGAATTGTATAGTATTAATAGTGATATACACCTCATTGGCATTTCCCCTTGACCACGCGGGCGAAGCCGCGGGTAACAGCTAGTTATGTTTATAACTCTTTTATATTTATAACTTTTCCAACACTCACCTTTCAGGTATCCGTAACATCATCTTCTAATAAAACATGTATTTTTTTCTTTGAGTTCTTCGGCTTCGTGTTGCATATTTGTTTCGTTATTATTTCATTCCTCATCTTTTGTACGTGCTCAATTCTACGGATCGTCATTTCGTGCATTTATGAGACTGTTAATATTAATTGAAATAAACGGTTATAACAAAGTTACACTTCAGTGAACCAAAATATGAAACGTCTTGAGTCGTTTGAATTTCATAAAATTATTTAGCATTAACCTTCTTGTATCACGATTCCATTCGAACAATTCTGAGGCTCAGGATGAATTGATTCAACAACTTAACGACTCATTCGAGCAGTCATAAAGTTCGCGCGTCTCACTGCTTAATATAGCCGCGTTGCAAGAAACAATTAGACAGGGGTGAAATCATCCCGGAACAGAGCGTACACTATTAATATAGATACGGTATAATTTCTAGACTATGGTAACCGCTTTAAATCTGGGCTATGCATGAATGCCTTCCGACGTTGTATAAAAAAAAGTTGAATCAATGTGGTGGTAGTTCATGAACACACTGGAAATATAGACTAATACAGTCTGTTAAGCATATCGTCATCATATACGGATTGGATATAGATATGTGCTAACACGTATTTATATACCTACTTGTTCGTACAAGAATGTGCGACGATGAGAAAACAATCAAATTTTCTATTTGTGTGAGTGCGTGTGAAAAATAGAACTACGAAATGATATTTAAATGGATAACAAAATGGATCTACAGTTGTGCAACGCAATTGCACCGATGTACACAGCGCAAATTGATTGATGTCTCTCCCGCGTCCTCCACCACCGGGTCGATCAATTCATTTGTGCCCGCTCCTATATTTTATTTTCTAAGATCCTCGTACGAGGTACGGCAACGTGTCGAATGGCATGTAATACGGGGGTATAAATCGTGGAGACACGGTGACGAGCAGAGGCGCACTTACCCTCGGAATGAGAGACATCTACGCGATGCGCGCCGGGAACTTGGTAAAATTTCCTTTTAATTGTCTCTCTGGATCTACGACATTCGGCATATTACCTAATACCACTCCAACTTGCGTTTGTTCCATCCAATATCAATTAACGTTATTTTCATCCAGTTACGCCACTACTTTTATGAGCACTTTGTATTTAAAGTGTTTCGGGGTTATAACCCGGGTAACGGTAGACTTGCACAATATTCAAATGAAATTGCATCTTTGCCAAAACTAGCGAGAGAACGGCGTCGCAAACATTAATATACAATAGAAATTCTGACCCACCCTGTGTCGTCGTGGCTCTTTGTTTTTATAGGATGTTGAATAAGCGTTAATAGTAATTCCAGGTAGGTGCAAATTGCTACTCGACACCGCTTTATTGTTGTGTTTTCTGTACGTAAAGGGCTGCTACATCACCATGTGTGGATATATGATTATAACAGAATAATTGTCTGATTGATTCACTAAGGCGTGAAATGATACTGCAGTTCGTAACGCCATCTTCCATTTTCACCCGTGTTTGGTGTTGGTGTAGTCATTTGGGAGAATAAGAAAAGAAAAAGTTTTTAACAGAATCATTTTTCATTAGTTGAGGTTTCGATGTACTAATCACTCTGTAACGGTTTATCCGTTACAAGCTGTAGAAAAATCTCAGTTCCCTAAGTTAAAAAAATTCTAATCTAAATAATTGATAAGTAAAAGTAAGCAAAGTAAATTCATTCAAATGTTATCTTAAAATGTTTCAACTAACACCATTTAGTCGATATATATGCACACGATATATTATAAATCGGGGGCCATCTAACCACAAACGTCGTAATACGACAAGTTAAATCAAATTACTTTAAAAAATGTATTATTCTAACATTCTGTTATAAAATAATTCGCAATATAGATTTTATATCTGCGAAGCTTCCAGAAAATCGGTTTTGTCTCGATTATTATATCATTCGGTCTGTTACTCAGATCCAGTCGATTTCGTTCATGAGTCTTTCAAAATGACGAAGCATGATAGACATTTGTTTCTCGGATTTAGCTAACGCTGGTCACTAACAGCTGTCTGTAATAATTATCGCCTAGTTGCATGTAATATATGGAAGAACTAGTCTGGTAGAATTCTCTGTATAACTATCCCTTAATTTTATAAGTGCTACGAGTGCCATCTCAGTGCAGTGATTTAAATATAAAATCCCAATATCAACATATTGGGTATTTATCTACTTCTGAGCTTACCAGCATACATCTAGCCTTTACTTCTTTACTGCTTCTGTGTTACATTTTATGCTTTTTAACTAGTTACCGTCTACGAAACAACCATAATTACTAGGTTAACCGATTTCGACTAGAGATGTGGTGTTATGTTTTATATTTATTTTGATATAAGTAGTAATTGTAATCTTGCAAAAATATTCTTTGTGTGTCTGAGAAGATGGTTGGCAAGTACCACCTGCTTGAGAGCTAGTTCTAAAAATAAACAAGTCACAAACTCAGAGATCTATACAAAACATTCGGACACTGTGAGCGATTTTTGTGTGAATCGGAATGTATATAATTAATCCATCCATGTCGGTAGATGTAATAATTGAATAACCAATGTAAGATAAATGTCACCTTAGTCTGCCTGCGACCACGGACGCTGCAAAGCATTCGAAACGTCAGGTTCAACAAAATAAATAAAACACACGAACTTTCAATTCAATGAGTCCATTGTTCTTTTGATATTGGAATACATATTATGAAGGGTTCGAAAAATTATCCCTATGGTATACTTTTTCGAATCCTTCATACTGAGACATGCGCATTACTGAATATTGTAGAACATAGCAGTAGTATTCAGATTCGACTTACTTTAAAACACTGAGTCATCGATCTGTCTGATTCTAGAATTTCGGTGTGTAGGTGGGTCACAATCTTGGTAAATCCTATCTTACTTCAACTTGCAAATGACACTCTTGCAAAAGAGAGGCATAGCAGAGATAGCACATAACAATATTTTATAACCATAGCAAAGTCAAATAATAACTTCTCACGGATGAGGTATTTGTGAGGTTATCAGCTAATGTAGAGTTCCTGTGGGCATATAGTAGTGGCAGTCGCAACGCGCCAGTGAAACTCTTTGTATTTGTAAGTGTTCAGTTACTAAAATAACTGATTCATATCAAATTAGTATGTGCTCGTTTTCTATTCGAGCAATACGAGATGAAGCTAATTTCGACACTGATACGCTTGCGTCTTTTAGCTGGATGGCATGTACATAAAATTGCATTAAATGTTTTTAACAAACTAAAACTAGTTGACGTATCTTTCGATTTATTTTGTTTCTCATGTACTCGCGATAACTACTTTTGAGTGCAAAATGCAATACTCTCTGCGTAAAGTTCATTTTAAAATAACTTAACGAGCAAAGTTTTCTCGTTTATTCTGAGCTCATTCGAAGTGGACATGAAATGTGGGCCAATACATACTAAAACATTTCACCGCCCTTCTTTATGTCTACCAGCTTTTTGAGATAGAATTTGGTTCATGGAACAAAGGCTTACTTTGATGGTCTTTTTGTTATACAACAATGATCGTTTTCATAGCTTTATACCGCTAAAAATATGGTACGAGTATCACTACAAATACGAGTATATCGAGTCCTTCGCTTACAAAAATTTAACTGCAGCGTAATTTTAAGTCGACGAATGGATAAATACAGCCTAGTTTTTTATTTCTATTAGTAACTATTTTGTCATTGTTAGCTACATAAATATATAAAACATAAATATAAATATATGTAAACTAAAGGTGAGATTCATGGTCATTATTAATATAAGAGTTATAAATTCAGACTTGAACTAAAGAAAAACTAAGGAAAAGCACTTCCCGACTAAAATCGCGAAAACATGTGTGTTACGGAGCCACGATATTTGGAGTTCACCATGTATGCAGCAGCGTCCCAGATGATCGGGTTGCAAGTTTGTGACACCTACCGTGCACACCTGCGGTTGACACAGCAAACCAGCGAACCAGCGCCCGCCGCCATGCAGATTATTGAGCACTTTTGTATCTCACATCGACCAATTCACTCGTATTAACTTTGGTATTATTCTATCTATCTATCTATAACTTCTTGTTAAGATAAACCTACCCCGCAAAGGATTTGGCCCTTTGCGGGGTAGGTTTATCTTAACACCGTCAATCTCTTTCAGCCCAACTCTCTTTCTTACGTCATCATTACGAACGCGGTCAGCAAGCGTACGACACAAATTTTGCGCCATCTTTGCCATACCCAGCTTTGACTTCCATAAATTAGCATTGGGATTAGCACTGCGTTGTGTACAACGAGCTGTACCTTCAGGCTTAGATTTCGGCTGCCTAGAAGTTTACACAACGCTCCATTCACGCTGTTCCCTGCACTCACTCGTGTCCCCACATCAGTGGTCTGTCTTCCATCGCTGTTTGGTATTATTGTGATTTTTTAAATTAACAATTTTTTTAATTTTTTTTATTAATTAAATAGATTCTCTTAGGTTTTCGCGATTGTTATACATTGAATTAAACAATTTTTAACGGAAACAATTTTTAAAAAACGTTCGGACACCGTGAGCGATTTTTGTGTGAATTGGAACATATATAATTAATCCGTCCATCCCGGTAGATATAATAATTGAATAACCAATGTAAGACAAATATCACCATAGTCTTCCTGCGACCATGGACGCTGCAAAACGTTCTAAACGTCAGGTTCAACAAAATAAATAAAATACGCGATATTGCCGTTAAAAATTGTTTAATTCAATAAATAGATTCTGTTTTTAATTTTTTTTTATACAATGTCGCGAGGCATTCAAGCATACAGTCCACCTGATGTAAAGCGGTTACTGTAGCCTATAAACACTTGCAATACATAGTATTGTCTTAGGTTTTCGCGATTGTTATACATTGAATTAAACAATTTTTAACGGAACTTGCAATACATTAAGATCACTCGCATGATTCCACCTCTGCTGCCAAGACAACAACTCCATAGGAGCTTATTGGTGACCTCTCTCATATGCGGGAACACAACAACCGTCTAGGGAGTTGTTATTTGGCTGCGGTTTTCTGTGAGGTGGAGGTAGTTCACCAGACGGGCTGCTGCACCCTACCTCAATTAAAAAAATTCATTGCATGCGTCGACTACAGATTTAAGCCTAAGTTTAACTTTAGCCATCGCAGCAACTAGAAAGCTTTGTATTTGACATGCCAGAGCCTTCACCTTAACAGTAGCACCAGCCTATGCAAATGGCACCGCATCCATCTATAATGTGAAAGCGTAATTTTGGGAATCAGAATCTTGAAGCCTAGGCAGTGTTTGCTGATGCTCCGACTAACTGTAATCTACGCAGTAACCTTTTAGCATTTTTTCTATAGCACTAAGTTGACAAACAAACGTACGACTTGCCTGATGGTAAGCAGTTACCGTAGCATATGGATATTTGCAATAAAAAGATAAGATAAAAAAGATAAAAATCTTTATTTGCCTTTAGCCCCCAGGCACTTGGACACGTCTTACATTCTCAATATTGTATTTTATTAATTTTTCATAGTTTTGATTTTTCTTTTTCAATCCATTTGAATTGGTGAAGAAGAAATGCCAAAATAAACTTTCCAATATAGTTCTCCTTTCAAATCGTCAATTTATATTACAATAAATTTATGACAGTGTATAATGGTGACAAGTTGTACAGTTAAAGATATATTAATACATGTGCTGATTCATATCCAGACATCTCTGTCAGCCAGATATCTATTGATCCTGTAATAACTTATTACATAGAGTATTTTTGATGAGCCTTTTGAACATATTGTCAGGCAAAGACAGATCTATTTAAGGTAATTTATTATAGAATCGAATACAATTTACAGCAACGGCATACGCAATCTATTCTTGCTTCGAATATTTTCACTACATTTTGAAAACGACTTTATATTTTTACGAGCATACATTATGTTCTCATAAATGTACTGAGAGGTATCTATCTATCTATCTATAACTTCACGCCAAATCCCTTGCGGGGTAGGCAGAGAGAACCGAGCGCCACGTGACTCGATCCTTACATATCTCACTCGCTTCTTTAACATTCATTGCTCTTCTCATGCACGCTCGCCGGTTTCTAGGGCTCCTGACATCACCTTCTGATAGAACACGACCAATTTGGTCATGGTAGGTAAGTCTTGGCCTTCCCCGGCTCCTACATCCGTCCACTTTTGCATTGTATATCTGCTTCGTCATTCTTTCATCTTGCATTCTTTCGACATGCCCGAACCATCGGAGCATGCCTCTTCTTATTTTAACACCGACGCTCTCTTTCAGACCAACTCTATTTCTAACATCATCATTGCGAATACGGTCTACAAGCCTTACGCCACAAATTTTGCGCAGCGCTCGCATTTCAACCGCGTTTATTCTACTTTCATGCTCTTTCTGCCATACCCAGCTCTCGCTTCCATAAGTTAGCGTTATACACTGCATTGTGTATAGCGAGTTGTGCCTTCTGGCTCAGTTTTTACTGCCAAGAAGTTTTCCCAACGCTCCGTTCACACTATTCCCAGCACTCACTCGTCTTTCCACATCTGCGGTGTACCTTCCATCCCTGCTGAAAGCACATCCAAGATATACAAACTCATCCACTTGTTCCAACACTTCATCGTCAATCGTAATCCTTACATTAGTTCTGGATTCTTCTCTTTCAAATACCATTATCTTTGTTTTCTTCGCATTCAGATACTGAGAGGTAACGGTGAGGATATTTATTTCTTCGAATAGATCTCTAAGTGATTCCCTGGAGACCAAGTCATAAATAGAGCTGATGGCTCTCTTTTATAATGGATAAATAGTTTCAATATCAGCGCTCTTCCCCACAACAGTATACTATATGACATAATGATATGATAGTAGCTAAAATAGCCTAAGCGAGCAGTAGAACTCGGCAGAAGTCTGATGTCTCAACTTAAGAATTCTCGGTAGAGAACCTCTTTGGCACCGCACAATCTGCGACCATTGCGGCTCCAGGGTATAAAGATGTATTCCCCGCTATCGGCGAGTGCTGGAATTGTAAAATGAAGCTGTTGATTATTGTTGAACAATTCCTCGGAATACAACTCATTGTATAATGTAATTAAACTCAAAAACTTAATATCACTTGTGAGTTTAGGATCATCAACGGTCTTCACAGCTCGTTTTTTCTTTGCCCCGAATTGAAGTACGGTTTGCCTCTATTGAGCACACAAGCTGGCTGGAGGCCAGCTTGACCTTCTCCTCACCGAGAATCCCAAAGCTCTTGGCGATAGTAAGTGGCGTATTCTGAAATTGAGAACCACAGCAAATGGGTTTTCTTATCGGTGATATTTTACGACTACTTCAAAACACAAATAATTTTCAGTCCTTTTTTTAAAAGTGGCGGCCTATAAACGCATGTAATGTATTACGTATTTCTAGCGCGATGATACCTCTAACACAGCAACTCCTTAGAAGCTTACTGGAGACCTCACTCACACACCGAAACACAACAACCCTTTAGGAAGTTGTTATTTGGCTGCGGATTTCTATGAGGTGGAGGTACTTCCCTAGACAGCTGCTTTGGTGTGCCCTACCTCTCTCCTGCAGTATACATTCTGTCAGCCTCCGAAGAGCGGCTTAAGTCAGTTTGCGATTAAGACTCTAACACCAAAAAGACATGACTGAACATGATAATTCACCACCTAGTTAAGTCACGCGAAATTAACTTTAAATAAATAAATATTGTCGGACAAATTACACAGCGCCACCTAGCCCCAAAGTAAGCGAAGCTTGTGTTATGGGTACTAGACAACTGATAAACATACGTAAATACATTTTTTTTTTTTTTTAAATACCTACATATCATACATAGAAAATACCCAGACCAAGACAAACAGACATGTTCATGCACACAAATGTTTGTACTGTGTGGGAATCGAACCCACGAGCGTTGGTGTCAAAGTAGTGTAACAACGCGTTTCACCACTGCGCCACCGAGCTCGTCAACGAGTGTTACCATAACCAATATTATTTTATATGCGTGCCTTGAAAATTCCTGTACTGGTAGTAGTGAGGCATTTAATCACATTTCCATTAGACTTATCACCGAGCTAAAATAGTGCTTATTAATGATGTTCATGGGGACACACTTAGCAAGATTATCACAAGAGCGAGATTAGACATTCGAAAATAAAGGTAATCTAAAAATACAGGGAACATTTCCCTACATAAAGATGTCCCATCCCCCTAACGTTCTTAATTGATACAGGACCCAATCAGTCCTTTATTAACCCCATAGTAGTAAAGAGATCTTAATTAACTGGGTTGCACATAGACCTGAAGTTTAGAAATAAAATATGGTCTTCCAACAATAATAGATTGAGATTTAGCTGCATTAATTTTTATCCCGAAATTATGTGACAATTCTGCGATAGCCGCAAGGTCTTTATTGATGTCGCTGATAGCGATAGAAATATTGGAAAGTGGAGCAGCTGTATAAATCTGTAAGTCGTCTGCATATAGTTGATAGCATGAGGAAAGAGATTGTAAGATATTATTAATAAATAATGAGAACAGAATTGGGGACAGCACTCCCCCTTGTGGTACACCTGCACCTGCAGCTGGTACCATTCCGATTGAGAACTATCCACTTTTACCTGTTGCTAACGCCCGGTGACATAAGATCTAAACCAAGTGAGTGATGATGGCGATATGTTAAAGGACCGCAAAACTCCAAGCAGAATATCGAAATTTATGGTGTTAAATACATTAGTAAAATAGAGTAGGACTAAGTCCGATTAAAAGCTTATTCTCAACGTTCCAACGGATGTCATCAGTAAACTTGACTAGAGCTGATGAGGTGCTGTGGCCAATTCGAAAACCAGACTTATGCTGGCACAGGAGATTGTACTCCACCAGGTAATTGAACAAGCGTCGATGCACAAAATATTCTAAGACTTTCGAGAGCAAAGGAATAATGGATATAGGACAAAAAGGGGAACGTTCAGATAGATCAGATTTCTTATCTTTACCAGTTTACAGTTACCGATTATATCTTAATTAGATCTATTCTATTAAAAGAGTTAAAAGAGCTTAAAAGAGTCTAGCTCATGACCAACTACATGGCGGCTAAAGCTAAGAGAGTATGATTTCAGTATTATTCTAAGCTCTAGCAAATGTAGCATGAACGCAAGCGCTTCGTTACAGTCAAAATGTATAACTAGGATTATTTCGGTAGCCATACAATCATCTGAAATATCCTTAGATACTTCTTTATGCATTAAAGCTCCTACAAACAACGAACACCATTATCTAGAAGTTTCCATATGAAATGTGCATCTTAATAAGTTTATAAGACAAAACCAGCAGTAACAGTAGTTGGCCAATATAAAAAAAAACACCCAGCTGAGATTTTCCATAACACAACCTCGACAATGGACCTGGCATCCTTCTATTTTCAACCCAACTTATTATAAACTACCACACATTCTTGCATGAGTTAGACTCAGGCAACATATTAGCAACGATAACGTCGATTAGATAGATTACAGATAGATCAGTTCAGACCTGAATTTTGTGACAAAACTTTGTCACTTTATGGACTTCATGGTCTTGTCTATTTTCTGCCTCGTAAAAGTCGTCTTTGTCTCACTGTATAGAGTGCTGAAATTCTTCAGTCGTCCTCGGCACTACGGTCTTTTGAAAGGTATCCTACCAGTCTTTCACCAGAGCCTCGTTTGTTGATCGGCAGGTAACACACATGTAGCGGTTTTGTAATGGGGAGCAACTTACATCTCAATTTACGCGTGGTGATGACACATATAATACACTATGTTGTTCAGCAATCCAGATTTAATCCGCAATTACGAAATGACTACTGCATGTATAGCATTCATTATATAGTCTGTACACATCTGATTCAGACTAGGTATTTACTGGCCCAAGAGCAGCATAGGCTTGCATCAATAGCAAATGCAATTAGTTGGAGTGCATCGTTTTTGATGTAGTGCGAGTACCGACAGGCTCGTGTGTCGACAGATACGCTCTCCTATAATAAATAATCCACAACGTTAATCGCAATATTTGATTTCATAAAGTAGAATGAATTCTATTTCCATTTTTTATAATACTAAAATATTAAATAGTACGCAGCCTGCGTGATGGTAAGCAACATGAATAGTGCATAGGCGTCTCTGTAAAAAAAATATGCACTTTTTAAAGAATCCCATGTTTCACTCGGGAATATTTCAGTAGAAATTTCATTCCATAGCGTGATGCTTCTCATAAGAAATTCTCTTTTAAATCGCACGGTACGTGACCACAATGGTCGATAACCACAATATTCCATGTGTAAAAATGAAATCCCATTCCATTCAACTAAGGTCGATAATTTTAGAGAGATGCGAATGACCCACACAGATTATTCAATTGAGTGAGACGTAGGTCTTTGTTGAGTTATGCAAATCCTCCTACTAAATAATAAAGTTTCCGACAGACGCTGTCAATAAAACTCATTTGCTTGAGATATCATTCTTTTCATATTTGAAGTATAAGGGTAATTACAGAGACACAACGTACAAATGGGCGAAACCCAAGCAGCAGGCAGGCAGAATTCTATGGCAAGTATAACAGTACAGTATCGCCTTGGTACCACATATATTTGTTAATCTGCTTGATATTGGATATGAGTTGCATTTCATTAAGAAAAGTCGGCAACTTTGCCAGTGTTTAAGTAACTATTAAATATATTGTATATTTTTAAATACAACATGCATATGTATATTATCATACCAGGTCCCCTGCGGTGTAGGTAGTGAGAATCAGCTGACATAAGACGCAGTTCTTACACACCTTGCACACATAAAAAGAGCAATGAATGTTAAAGAAGCTATCTTTAACATTTATTGCTCTTTTCATGCACACTCGCCGGTTTCTTTCGATATTCAATTATGAAATTGAAATTAAAAATGCCCTTGTATTATGAAATGCACTTTTCTAAATCACAATTACAGTAACAATATTCTTTTGATGTACGCATGTATTAAAACTCATACTGCAACTTTTTTTTTTAAATATTGAGTTCCTGAAGCTACGAGTATTAGGAAAATAAACATTATTAGCTTTTGGGATTTGATATTTTACAAATCAAATTTACGAAAAGGGATAATTCAAATGCAGTCTCTTATAACTAATTCTCCTTTTCCTGAACTGCCAATTTGTAATTCTAAGAACTGCAGAGGCATGAATATAATTATGTCACAATAGATGACTCATATTAAACACGACGATAAGTATATTCCTATGTAGGTATATCATGTTAGTATGTATAGTATGTGCACTATTATCAAACTTGCATAAAATAATAAACCGACACTGATTAATAACGTTTGGACACAACTCACAACAATCCCGTTCAAAAACTTTAACCTTGTAAATATGTAAGGATCCACAAAGTCATGACAATATATTGGACCTATACACAGCTATAAGCCTGTGGGTAACAGCGCGATTAAAGTGTTTATTTGATAATCCGGTTTACCGTTACTTGATGAAGCACTCTGTAGTTTGCATCGTAATCTCGTTTATGGTGTTGTCTGTTTTATGTTTTAAACCAAGGAATAATTTTAAAGTAAAACCCTGTACATAATGTGATGACGTTTTTATATTTATTTTGATATCCGTTGAAATAGCCGAAGAGCCAACCAGCTAGATTGGCTGTTCAGAATAATCAAAATTTTGTACTCAGTTGTAGTTCATGGTCTACAACTGACTCGTATTAAATGCGCTATTTACAATGAAAGTATTTAACAGTTGCGTGTTTTAATTCAACACGTACGTATCATGCATGCATTTAACTCAATGCATGCTATTAAATTTGTGAGTGATGCTACACCCGTGTTATATGTTTTTAGTAAGTATTAAAAACCAGTTGAGATTGCGCAAGCTTGCATTGCCAGAGGAACACCTGGCTCGTCAATTATATAACAATTCAATTTTTTTTTTAATTTGTCGGCCATTTTGACCATGTTCCAATAGATAGGAACGGTGTTCCTGAACATAAAAATTGGAATATTCGAAAAAAAGCGACAGACAAACGCACAGACAAACATATATAATTCATATAGGAACAGTGTTCCTGAAAAGTACATTAATTTTCTTAGTACAATTTATAACTACACAACCGTTTTGTATTGATCTGTCACAATAGCTCTATTTCACTTTAATTATTGTAATAGATTTTGATGGGTAACATCTGATTTGAGTTTTCTTTTGCAGATGCTAAACACACGCAGAGACGACCACAGCAGCGGCAGTGGTTGCATGTATCGTCTGTTACAGATGGCGGTCAATTTCAATGACAATCACAGCAGCCATAGCAGAGACGCCGTTCTGGCCGTCTCCGCTATGGCTTCTGCCAGCGCTAATTCCCGTGAACTAAACGGTGACTGGAGTACACAAAGCAGTATAGATCAAATTGAGGTCTTTACTGTTAAATAGAACTTTACAAATTAATCAATGATTCTATTATTATACATAAATTAAAATGACCATACAAGAATTAAAATACGTAAACCACTTATCAAACAGCAAATAAAATTAATCATGACATAATCATATAAAATAAACGTTTTGTTAAAACATAAGGACCATTGCAAAAGATGATAATTGGCACGTTGTACGGTTCATCAGGAGTGTTTTTAATTTTATTAATTAACAAGGCGCCGGCGACAGTTCCGTCGAACTGCGAAATATTCGCTCTCTGGAATCTGTCGATGTGTACAGCGTTATTGATTTACGATTTCATTAGTTGCGTGCAGACCGATGAATGTGTTGGTATGGAGCATGCGAGTACTGATTGCAACGATTATGCAGATTTGGATAGTGAGCGACTTTAAAATTTTAGCCGGGTACCTAATCATTGTTTTAGTATTGATACTTAAGCAGGGAAAGTTTCTCTCAGCGAATTTCAAAATTGACGATTTTAAAATGTGTCTGTAAATAAAAATATCTTGCTCTATACATATAATAAGCACGTATTGTACGTTTCTGACCAATTTTCTTTTTTAACAAATTGAAAAGCTGTCTTCTTGTTCTTAATAAGTAAATTCATCACATAATTTAATTATTATAGACATTTCCTTGAAATAAGTAGTCTACAAGAAAAGATAAGAAAAGGTATCGTCCGTTCGTTCGGACATGTAGAAAGAATGCAGGATGTAAGAATGGCGAAGCAGATATACAATGCGAATGATGAAGGATGTCGGATCCGAGAAATACCAATATTCACCTACCAAATAGGTCTGGTGGTGTTTTATCAAAAGGTGATGTCAAGAGTCCTAGAAACTGGCGAGCGTGCATGAAAAAAGTTATGAATATTAAAGAAGCGAGTGAAGTGCGTAAGGACCGCGTCTTATGGAGCTCGGTTCTCTCTGCATACCCCTCAAGGACCTAGTGTTACCTAGACCTAAGATATAGTTACAAGTTGTCCATTTTAACACGTTTTGATTGAGTCAACCGCTTCTAATTAGTCCTTATCAACTTTGGCAAACTGAGTATAGTTCACATCACAATATAATATCATCGAGTTGGTCTCATAATAGAGGTCGAAACTTTGTAACTGATTGTGTCTTTATGAAAATACAATCATATATAATCATCGAGTTGATAACACGATAGAGGTTGGAGGTGCCCATAGGAAATCCCCCACGCTTAGTAAGTCAAAAGAGTTTGAGCTCATTTGACTTATTAGTGAGACTTTTGGCAATAGAGCGTGATGTTTTTAAGGTAAAATTATCTCATTTCTTGTATGACTATTCTCGATGTTTCATCACTTATAGAATGTGAGGTGTGTACTATTTTGGTTTTACGAGTTGTTTAGGTTGTAGGGAGGTTGAGACGGCGTCGTTGCACGTGTAATTCTAACCGAACACGCAGGTTAAGCAACGTTGAGTGCAGCCTGTACGAGTGGGTTTATCTGTCTTCAGTTTCTCCGTGCACGTTAAGCCGACGACCCCGTCTGATGTCGATAGTCGTTAAGCTAAGTGGCCTTCGGGTGACTTGATATCACTGGCCACCATCAATCCGCAGTTGAGCAGTATGGATTGAGAGCCTGGAATATCCAGCATGGAGTATGCTCTAAACTCTTACGGTTGAAGGGAGACCCGTATCTCTGCAGTAGGATGAGTTGGTTCAGTAGGTTATCACGTTTTTTAGAGTCGATAACGCATTCAGTCAAGAATGAAGGACACCCCTTATGTTGCAAATGCCCATAGGCTAAATAATATTTCTAGTGCAAGAAATACAAATTCCCGCCCTCCCTGATGTATTTGTAACGCTGTTACGTTTTCCTGTACATTGGATACCAACAGACAGAATAACATTGACAATGATTTCTTTGCGTAGTTCTGTTTTTTTCAGTATTACCGCGTATTAGAGAATGAAAATTTTATGGTACTCTGCCCCCACATATGCCAAAGGATCCCCATCTTTTTTTTGTACAACGTCGGGATAGATAAAAGCATATGGTTCACCTTATGTAAAGCGGTTACCGTAGCCTAGAAACGCTTGCAATACATGAAGTATCACTCGCGTGATGCCACCTCTGCGTTAATAGCTTACGGTACCCGCTTTACATCATGTGGGCCGTATGCTTGTATGCCTCCCGACGTAGTATAAAAAATCCTATCTCTCTTAAAAATACCCAAACCCAGACAGATAGACGGTCCTATGTGGGTATCTCCCGAAACCACGAGTGCTAGTGTTGAAGTAGCGTTACTAACTATTGCGACACCGAGCTGGTCTAGCCACCTTTAGGTACACTAGTAGGTGGTTGCTTTCTTATAGCTCGTACTGATCAACTTTTATTCTACTATTCCAGCGACAAATAACAGATATTATGGCATTTATTGATACATGCAAACATACAGGGCGTTAGATTTTTAGTATTATTTGTGGAAATAAAACAATAATTCAGTTGAGTTAAATTTATAGGCAGTTTGATCTAAACTATTTTGTGTTCTTCCGCTACCGCGTTTACGCGAACTAGTGCCGGCCGGCTAGTGTAGAGGGTGGGTGCCGGGCGGCACTTAATTCGCGTGAACCAATCGGTAGCGGAAGCACACAAAACAGTTTAGATCAAATTGCCTGTAAAACTATCATTATTTTTAAATGGTCAATTCATAAAATCACCACCACATTAATTAATACTATATAATCCCACACTGCTCAATTGCAGATTGGTGGAGATCAAAGTTTAAAACCCGCCCAAAGGCCACGAATTGGCTTAGCGATAGACAGATTATATGTCCGTGGTGTTGTAGGAGCTCGAGACAAACCATCCCATCCATAGACAAGGTACTGTCGGCGTTGCTTGACCTTGCGTATTCGATTACATTCTTGTTCTCCTGGTCACATTATATTAGAACTAAGAATGTCTCTCCTAATACTATTCCATGTTTTATATTTTTATACAACGGTTTATTATAAGTAAAACTTTATATCGGCTTAGATATAACCTGTGATCGGCGAGCGTGCGTGGAAAGAGCAATGATGTTAAAGAAGCGAGTGAGGTTTGTAAGGATCGAGTCATGCGGCGCTCGGTTCTCTTTACCTACCCTGGGAGGGATTTGGCGTGATGAGATAGATAGATTTAACTTGTAAAATGTTTTATTTAACAGTTCATATATTTGTTTTAATTATTTATTATTTTACGATTTTTTCAAAAGTATTTTTAGGAAACAGAGATAGTTAAAAATTTCCTTATCACCTTCCTTACCAACATCGGGTGTTTAGACGTTTCAGAGCTATTGTTTCTCCTTCGCTAAAAATGATACAATGAGGATTTCGTTTCTCAAGCTGATCCCTAGTCCTGAAACAACGATAAATTCAACTAAAATAGGGCACGAATATATTGTCGATTCGAGGTTTCAAATTACATAGGAAAAATTTTTTCATTGAAAAAACAAGATATAAAATTTAATTAACTGAACATTTTTGTGTGGATTAAACTAAATATAAAATTAATAAATGCACACGGAAAGCAGAAAAAAATGAAGTAAGTCGTTACATTGCCATGGATTCCAAAAATATAAATGCATGTTCTATTAAAGTACTATTATGTTCTTTGCGCCAACTTTGGACTGTTTCCAGGAAAGTAATAACTTTTCACTGGTCTTGGCAATCGTTGCTATCTAATTCGCTTTACTAAGGTAAATAATGTTGTGGCAATGTACTATAGTTTGTCTTATTTGGAAAGCGTCAGCAGATAATCTATTAACGAAAACTTTATTATGTTTGAGTTTAATTAATTATTAACAAAAAAGATTTCAAGCCCATAGCCCAAAATGTGAACTTTAGCAGTAAACTCATTTGTAAAATATGGGTAGGCTTTTATTTCCCTATCTTTCTGATCATATTCAGTATTCAGTCATTTTCTACATTTTTTTTTCTTTCTACATAGATTTTGCTTGATTTGTTGTAAAAGTGATAATTTGACAAGCCCGTTAGCAATGCTATTTTAACAACAAGACTCGTGGGCTCGGTTCAAACATTTACGTGCATGAACATGTCTGTTTATCTTCGTCTGGGTGTTTTTAAAAGGGGTAGGACGCATCAAATCAGCCTGATTGGGAAAGTACCTCCACCTCACAGAAAACTGCAGCGAAATATTAACTACAAGGCGGGCTGTAGTGTTCCTGTCAGTGAGTAGGGATATCGGTAAGCTCCCGGGGAGTTGATATGTTAGCAATAGGGTGGCGACACGCGAGTGGTAGTTCATCATCAGGCTGGTCACATGCTTATAAGCCTACGTCCTGTTCGAATCTGTTTTCCAATTTATGTACATATTTGTAATTATTACTTGTTCGGCAGTGAAGGCAAACATCGTGAGGAAACCCCCACATCTCAGGAATTATATATATTGAAAGAGCTGATCTGAGCTAAGAAAGATCAGATTTTTCTTCACGGTTGAAAAGGTCTAACCGCTGTTGCTCTTTATAAACATCAGTATCCTCAACAAATCTTTACGCTTAGGTGGCAGACTCTGTCGATCCTAGCGGATTAGGAAACGGAATAACGCTGAGAAGATTTTATTTATTGCACAATCGCTGCATATGCACCAACCTTGGTGAGTGACTTGACTGACCTGACTACGTTAGGAGACCTGCTCATCTCGTCGACCAACAGTCTCATCCGGACCCAAGTCTCCTGCACCAGACGCCATCCATCACGGCCTGCCGAAAGGCGTCGCGTATGGCACTATATGTCAGTATACCTACTGGGATGGATTACAGGAATTAGAATTCCCGCGGCAGAATACGTATACGTATCGTACCCCTGGAGGCTGTGTTTCAAATCAGAGGTCATAGAATCCTGTCCAACTGTGGTGGCTGCGGCGATATTGTGTGGCATGAAATGCTACATTCCCAATCGTCTAGCGTCTGCTGCGGGAGTTAAAAAGCGACCGTAGTTTAATCGGCATTGTAAAGAAGCTAATTTTCTTAAGCAGGCTGCCTACGAGCCTTGGACCACGGTACGTGCTAAGGGAGATCCTTATGTGTTTTGAAACGCAAACTGAATGATGCCTCGAGATCTAGTAAAAAGGAGATAGCTAGAGCAAAATTAGATTTTGTCGACAGAGTTGGCGAGCGGCTAGCAAGCCTTCCCTTTGCGAGCCGTGCTTTCTGGTCGCTCGATAAAGCTGCCGAGGGAAACTTCTGTCAACCGTCCATGCCACTACTACGATAAATGGATGGAAGTTTGACCTTTAGTTTTTTTATGCAACGTCGGAACGCATACAGCCATATGGTCCACCTGATATAAAGCGGTTACCGTAGCCTATAAACTTTTTTCTGTTAATACAGCAACTCCTTAGAATCTTACTGGTGACGGCACTCACACGCATGAATACAATAACCCTCTAGGCAGTTGTTATTTGGCTGCGGTTTTCTGTGAGCTGGAGTACTTCCCTAGAAATATCCAGACCATGACAAACAGACATGTTCATGCACACAAATTTTGCCTTGTGTGGGAATCGAACCCACGAGCGTTGGTGTCAAAGTCGCGTTATTAACCGCGGCGCCACCGAGCTCGTCAATGGTCAGTAACGTTCCGTTGACACCAATACTCGTGGGTTCGATTTTCATACAGGACAAACATTTGTGTATATGTCTGTTTACCATGACTATACCGGGGACAATTACTATGCAGACCGTGCTGATATTCCTAGATCCCTTGTGCCCTAAAAATAATGTCCTAATAGCAATGAATGACTAAGTAATAAATAATCCCAATATATAAAAAAGCTTAGTAGCTAAACGTTCTTAAATAGTCAGGGTACTCCATAAGAAAAATTTAATATTCATTGAAATTTTGTATGTAGGTATTTCTGTATTTAATCTTAAATCTATAAATACTGCAATCAAAATTTTCACTAACGATAATCGGATATAATTATTTCTAAATGTGTCACATTTTTTAAAACATCAATTGTAGTAAACTTATTTTCCTTCGTAATCTGCCTTTTTAAATTTTGATTCAAAATGAGTTGATTTTATCTTCGCGTTTCCCTTTTAAGAAGTGCTCAACATAATCTCAAATCTTGTCATTTGACTTCTTCACGAAGAGATATTTTCTTCCCTAATATCATATCTAGTGCAGCTTACGGCAATTAATACTCATGTCAGTTTTCACAGCGTCATGATATAGTTGTAACTAAAATTCTATTCTAAATAATATAATTTACTAAAATGTTGTTTATCGAATACTATGATGGAATATCATTTAAGCCAATAGCACTTGCATTCATCGTCCGTCATATTATTTGTCACGGCCGTCAACGCCACGCGACGCGCGTCAGTGCGAGCGACGCACGCCGCGCGCCGTATCCAATTACGCAATCGCAATATTTTCTATACGATGACGCTTGAGTGCAATCAATCTGCACCGTCTACTGGAACAACTTTCCAATGTTTTATATTTTGCGGCGTATGAGTATTGACGGAAAGAATGAAGGACTATGGAATGGTAATTATAAATTATTTATATATATTTCATATAGGTCTTTATTTTAACTTAAGCTCAGATCGCGTCCTGTACGAAATGTACCATTTGCGACTACTAATTATAGTAGCATACCATTTGATGTCGACCTGTTTTCCACCTTTTTTCTTTCACTAAGACAACAATTGACTAATGTTCACTTTGGGATAGATACTCTGAATTTGTTAAAAATATATATAATATTTATATGAGGGTTGTATACCTTAATCAAATACGGTTACATGATTGTTTATATGTGGAGATTTGTTATTAGTATTGAAGTACTACAGTGTTCTTTAGCATATCACTGTTATTAGATCTGAAATCTTCCAAAAATAAATAAATAAATAAAATAAAATTTTCTAGGTTTAATGTCCAAATAGCTGCTAGGACTTGTTAATGGGTGTATTGATCCATGGATATCCCCTAGAGAGTGTCGCGGTGGGTGTACTGTTTCAATGCGGCATCTGCATGTTGGATCTATATCTAAGTTTACGCCTGTCAAATGATAGAGTCTGTTTCAACTATAAATGATTATGATAAAAATACCATAATAAGTCATGATTTTGTTACCAAAATATGCTATTAAAATTTGAACGTAAAGCTTATCTATTTTGAAATTTTCAGGAGAGGCAGATAGTTTTAAAGATGTGCAGATAAGTGGAACGCGGCAGATAAAAATAGATCAACTGCAACTTACAACGGCAAGCCACTTACGGCGGCGACGACTTACTGTGTTAGACGCACACTTAGGGCAAGGAATAAACAAATATTATTTAGGGATATAAAATATATTTTGGTTCAGTACTAACTTATTCCGTTTGAATTTATATGTTTCTTAATACAGCAGAATAATGCACAGACTTTCAGTTGTTTGTTAATTAAAGTACAAATTCGAAGCATCAAGACATGACTGCTAAAATATTTTCATTTAGAAGAGGTATTTGTGACATACAATAGCTATTATTGAATTCCTACGAGTGACAACGAATTCATCCTCACAAGTTGAAATCAAAATAGTCACGTACTGTGTGGTTCCAGTGTTTTCCACGAACCCTCAGCTTGTAGAATCAACTCTCTGCAGAAGTTTTCACAAGAGACTAAATAGTAAGCGTCTTACAGGATTACCAAACGACGACTAATACCTTTGGTGTCGCAAGTACATATAGTGCCATACGATAGGGCCACAGCTTGCCATCAGACAGTCTGCACAGTTGTTATCCACCTTAGTGGTATAGCAAAACATAATTACATACATAACAATATATAAATACACTTAGCGCAAGTCATGATTGTCAATGTTATATAGTTACATACATATGTTTAGAGCAAATACATATAGTTTTGTAGAGCAGTTGAGAGCAACATAGAATGGAAAGCCACTTTAAAGTCGCTGCCAACTTGCTGCTAGCTGCACACTTAGGGGAAATGCAGTATTTAAGTGCCTTGTTGATGTACGTGATATTATTATGAAAAAGTATAAAATAGAATATATTTGTCTACAAGTAAGGGCGAAATTTGAAAGTTTATTAATTTTAATAATATTTACAAGACAATTATACCACAAGGATATGACGGTCTTATTAAAAATCATAAACATATCCTTAGTAGATGATCTTATTACACTACGTTTAGTGGAAAAGAAGTATACAACCCCGTCGGATACCAAGCGCTTAATGTATCTGAAAAACAAAAAATAAACGAAGTACTGCAGAGTGGTAATTATGAATTGCTTTAACTGTAATATATTTCATTATTGAGTTTAAGTTGAAAAAAATATGTATTTACTAAATATTTCTAGAACAATTAATAGAGCAACTTCACAGTGGACCAAAGTTACTATAGCCTACGAACAACAAAAAGTTTTACATGGTCGACTCTGCAGCTAACGCAGCAACTCCTTAGGACCATCTTTTTTGTACTACGTCGGGAGGCATACAAACATACAGCCCATCTGATGTATAGTTGTTGCCTATAAAAGCTACCAATCTCTCCGTGCGGTGATGGAGAAAGAATACTGGAAATCATCGCCTTCTCCCTTCCCGTGGGTGTAGTAAGAGTCTAGGCGATTTCCCGAGATTTCAGCATCTCAGTCAGTGGTAGAGTAAATACCCGCGTGGTTGGCTACCACCGTACATGCGGCTAAACACCCGTGAAATGGCGTACCTGAGTACGTCGCATTTCGGGATCAGCTGGTGGATAAGCAGTGCTCGGAGGATTATTGATGCGATTTTGCGGGAACAGTGGTGGATTTTGTCTATCCATTGTCAGGAGGACTGAGCTGATCTATCGGCCAGTGAGAACCGATGGAACGGTTGTTTCGCTGGCCGCTCGCAGTATAGTACAGGGGCTCAATCAAGTCTAACCACCTTGAGAGGCTGCCCTTTCATAACACACATATTCTCAGGGTAGATCGTCGTGCTGGTTGGTGACTGGATGGTGGGGACCCGGCGACCCCGGCGACTACCTCCTAGGGGGTTCGGGGCCCTTCCGTCCGGCGATCAGCACAGCTCCTCTGTCGATAAACTAATGAGGAAACAGTTCACCGCGCTTCTTTCCAATGTCTGGCAATTCTTTCCTGCTTCATGCTTCCCTTCTCTACTCTTCTTAAGACTGCGCAGATAGGAATACATGGTATTACAGCGGTGCACTCCCCCATCACACTGTTCAAGATTGAGTTCACTAACATCCGCGGACTTCACTGAAACCTTAATGCCGTTCACCAACACCTTAAGACGGCACTGCCCGCATTGCTCTTCCTGACGGAGACACAAATTCAGCGTCAGGGAGACACATCCTACCTTCAGTATCCCGGTTACGTGATTGAGGAGAATTTCCTCGCGAAAGCCGGGATCTGTTTGTTTGCCCGTTCGGATGTATGTTGTCGCCGTCTGCGCTACCTAGAGGATTCCTCCTTTCCCGTCCTCTGGGTGTATGTAAACCCGGGTCTTCAGAGCCGTACATGTGCTTATACCGACCCCATACCGGGGATATGGAGACGACTCGGCTTCTTGATTACATGAGTCGGGCGGTAGATGAAGCGGTACCCTAATACTATGTTTGGGGGATTTTAACTCTCACCACGACTACTGGTTGTGATCCTTCATATCTAACCA
Organism: Pyralis farinalis; assembly: GCA_947507595.1. Lineage (NCBI taxonomy): Eukaryota > Metazoa > Arthropoda > Insecta > Lepidoptera > Pyralidae > Pyralis > Pyralis farinalis. The sequence continues at coordinate 18,505,198 of OX382259.1, read as the reverse complement.
TGCAGGAAGGACTACCCACGCGTTCGCTCTTTCGCACAGCCAGACACAACTGGTAGACCAACCTACCAGAATACCAGATATCGCTGGTCAGGCGCCCTCTCTACTAGAGCTATTGTTGACCATCCACCAGCTACCAGGTATCAGGTTGAGGTCAGGGCATCCCTAGGCACAACTGACCACTGCTTGGTTGTCCAGCACAGTGCCAAGCATAGTTGCGCCACAACCCACGGCGGTTAAGCGTCGTGTCTGGCACTACTCGTCAGCAAATTGGGACAACATGGTCGACTACTTTGCTTCCGTCCCATGGGGGCAGCGCTGTTTCAGTGAGAAGGATCTCACTGCGAGTGCTGCGGCGATTATTGATGAGATCAGCATGGGTATGAAATACTACATTCCTCACTCCGATGTCGTCACTAAAAGCCGAAAAAGAAACGCCCTTGATTTAATCGCGAGTGCGCTGAAGCTGTTGGTAACAAACAGCCGGACCAGGGGTCGCACCGTCAAAGGTTCGAATTAACTTGCTGAAATTAGCATACAATACTGCCACCAAGGTCTGCAACAGAGCATACATAAGAGAATTGGCACGGAAACAGTGTTGCACCCTGTCGCGTAACTACTGGCGACTAGCCAAAGGCATGCAGGCCAACTTCTGCCAACCCTCGCTGCCTCCGTACCTTCGCACCGTAGTCTTTTGTCAGTTGCCGCTGCGATTTGGGCTCCCCTTTTCGCTAGCAGGTGAAGCGGAGCCACAATGCTGAGCTAAAATAAAAAATAAAAACAATAGTTTAAGTACCACTCGCCACCTCTGCTACTAACACAACACATTTTTAGGAGCTCACTCATACGCAGAAACACTATAATTCTCCATGGAGTTTTTATTTGGCTGTTTGGTGAGGTGGAGGTACTTCTCCAGACGGGCTGCGTTGATGCGCTCTACATTAAAAAAAAATGCACCATGATGATATCAGTCACTAGTATATACAAATATCCACCATAGATTAGTTCTCTGTGCTTCTGTAACATAACACATACCTTATGGTACCACCATGGTGGTTGGACTACTAATTTAATATCGCCGTGCCCTATTTCTTTATTAATTTAGGCATTACACATACATCTTTATATTATACAACATACGAGTATATCATATTTGATTTCATTGCAAGCCCATCTAAAATATATCTATATATATGTATAGACGAATTGATATATATATATATATATATATATATCATTTCGTCTATATTTCTTTACACAACGTCTTCAACGAGGTATACATTATAAAATAGTTAAAAAAACAAGTTTTTAAGTCAAACTTGCAAAAAAGTGTTCCTTCTTCATTTTATGTTGATACAAAAACTTGATTCCGGTTAACATGAATAGCGCAACCTCCAAACCTCAGGTAAACATTGCGTATTTCTATTTCCCCAGATCCAGTGTGTCCCCATCGTGCCGTTACAAAAATAGTTCACTCACACTTAGGAGGTGGGGTCGATTGAATCGAATATTCGCAAGTTGAGGAAATGCGATCCACTTCGTCGTGACATTTCCCACTCGAATTCAGGATCCTGGTGTTTGAATATCGTTGAATGTGCGAATTGCGTTCGTTATATTGTCGGCGGTGACCAATGATAGACGAGATATATGAATAATTTGTACGCGCACTTTAATAACGTGCAGCTTTGTTGAGGATATTCTCTTATATCAAAACAAATAACTTTATTTTCATACCTGTAAGGTGGGAAATAAGCATACAGTCTGCCAAATAAGGTGCCTGAATGGTGGTAAGCAGTTATCGTAATCTTTTGATACTCATAATATCTGAGGTGCAATTCATGCGTTACCGACCACGTAAAAACATTTACACACCCTTTTTTGAAGAAAACTTCATGCCCCTATGGAAAGGGAAGTAGTTCAGAAAATTAAGAAATTTAGGACTGAAAATGTGCCCTAATAGGTTTTCGGGGTCGCTGATCACGAATCCGACATTAGTTTTCCGGAAAATTCACACAGAGAGCAGAAAATCGGAAAATTTGGTTAATTTTCCTCCTTTTTACTGCTTACTTCGGTGTTGTCAAATTCGGCTCGCACCTGAAGATGAATAATGATGTTTCTGATGTCAAGACGTAAATTTCGAAAACTGTGTAAATCTTCTGAAAACTGGAAAATCTGGTATAAGAAAATTTTGAATTTGGGCGATATGTGCGTGTAGCAGGTTATTATATGGGTTTTCTGGGTCGCTGATCACGAATATGCTATCAGTTTCCTGGAAAATCCCCCATGAAAATGAACATGGAAAATTAGAAAATCTTGTTTATTTTCTTTTTTTTTTTCGTTGTTACTGATAATAAAGTGCTCCAAATTAATGTTCAGTGTTACGAACGAGTTAAACGAAATAAGATTATCAAAAAAGTCGGAAAACTGTGGAAAATCTGGTACAGGAAAATTTCAAATTTAGGGGATATGAGCGTGTAGCAGGTCATTATATGGGTCGCTGATCATGAATGTGCTATCAATTTATCAAAATATCACCTTGAAAAGTGGAAATTCAGAATTTTGTTGTTTATTTATATACCTGTTTTTTTTTCTCTTTACTGATATTAACGTGCTCCAAATTGCCATCCAGTGTTACGTACAAGTTAAACGAAATTAATTTATGAAAAACGGCAGAAAAAGTGGAAAATGTATTTTTTTATATATCATGGTCATATCAAAAACATTTCCCGCTTTCCATGTGGATTTTCCGGATAACTAATAACACATTCATGATTAGCGATCAAAAAAACCCATATAATGACCTGCTACACACTCATATCGCCTAAGTTTGAAATTTTCCTATACCAGATTTTCCACATTTTTCCAAAGATTTACGTTTTAACGTCAGAAACATCATTATTCATCTTCAGGTGCGAGCCCAATTTGACAACACCGAAGAAAGCACGAAAAAGTAGGAAAATTAACCAAATTTTCCGATTTTCCGCTCCTCGTGTGAATTTTCCAGAAAACTAATGGCGGATTCGTGATCAGCGACCCCGAAAACCTAATAGGAGACATTTTCAGTCCTTAATTTTCACTTTTACTATATTTTGCAATTTTTTTTTAAATGAGGAGTGGGGGGGGGGGGGGCTAGTCACTTCGCTTGCTAGTCACGAATGACCTAGAGGACTCATAGAAGATAATGCAAAAAGAATTTTTTTGATCCATCTTCCTATAAGAAATTTTTTTATTCGGTTGATTTCTCCGCTTTATTGACTGGACTATAGGCAAACTAATGACTATGACATTATCATAATTATGATTATTTTTTTTCGCCATCATTATTCAAAGTTCGGCACTGTTAACATCTGCTTTTATTGCTTGACCAGGCCTGAGAAAGCTGTAGTGTATAACACTATGAAGAGACCACCAAATAGTTACCACTACCTTTTTATTGGTAAGCTTTGCTTTTTACACTGTTGCGGCGTTTGACCTGGGTCAGCCAATGTATTTTTCGCTCACGGTTATCGTAAAGAATCCACTTTTCGTTACATGTCACAATTCGATCCCATATTTCTTAATTTCTGTACCGGTTCAACAAGGCAACACAAGTTTCTACACGCATTTCTTTCAGTCAGTCAAATCATGAGGCACCCCTTTTTTATATTTTTTTAACATATTAGTTTGATGCAAATGAGTCAATATTGTAGTTAAGGTAACGTTAAACCATGCCGCGAATTGCTGGGTAATTTGACTCGGATCGGCTTCCGCCATCTCCTTCAACGCAATGTTATTCACCTGTGTGGGCGGTCTTCCACGTGGTTCGTTCTTCAAGTCAAAGTTTTCATTAAGAAAGCGTTTAAACTAAAAACGCACGGTGCGTTCATCAGCAGTCTCCTCTCCAAACGCAGCATTGATGTTGCGAACCGTTTCTGCCGCGTTAGATCCGCGTCGGAACTTGTATTCAAAAATTACTCGAATTTTTAAAGTAAACATCTTTCCAGTCTAAACTGAATAAAAAAAAACAATTGTATTCGAAAATCAAATGTTGCACATTTTTAAAAGAAAATCCTCATAGGTATCATGTGAAAAAAGTTTCACTCTAAAATCTTACACAATGAAGGTTTAATGTCAATTCAAAGTATCTATTACTATAAAACGGCAATTTCATACTTTAACCTCTATTATTTGGTTATATATATATATATATGTTCGTGTGTCAAACGCATGGTAGTATGTGTACTGTTTTTTATCAAATTAATGATTTTTAAATATAAAATTTAACTGTGCCAAATTTCATACTCCTCCGTTCGCGTAATTCTCGCAAAAAGGGGTATAAAGTTTTTACTGCACGTATTAATATTGATATTATTAATATATAGTGAAAGTAGCATTGGGGACAACATACAATCTTTTGGGATCGCCAGGATTGATACTCAAAATGAGCAGCTCATCGGAGCGGCAACCATCAATAACGGGTTTTGTGCATCGGCTGGATAAGGAGCTGGGAATCTATTTCCATAAATATGACAATAAATCTTCGTGCAGCCCGAACGATGACAGCTTTGATATAAAACCCGATGCTAGACCAAAACGGCTATGTCATATCTTGGCTGATAGCCAATTCCTTACCTTGACGATCGCCATTGCCGATGACGGTACGTAAGATACTCCAACAGATAAATCACCGGTCGAGCGATCGCGGCGGAAGCCGTATCGCCGATCAAGTCGTGATCTTGTAAATATGTTAGTTAGATGTTTATTACATGCTCCATCATCTTGGAGAGCTCCAATCTTCCTTGGTTATTGCAATATACTTGTAATTCAATGAATTTGATCTATTGCCCTTTTTAGGCACCGGGTACACGTTATCAGTTATCTACGAAGATGGAACTACCTAGCGATGTATGAACGCGCGTAAAAACATGACAGCATAGAACACAACTCAAGAGACTTCAGCATCACTACTGGTCATCTCGAGTTATGGATGTCGAGAGACAGGAATGCCCACCGGAGATTTCGCTGAGTAAATAAGATTTCCGGTATCGAGCTTCCGCAACACGGTAAGTGGCGCAGCAGGTCAGTCATTACTGATTATTCACACTAGTAACCAAAGAGACTATTTTTTCTTTCGTACTATAAGCTAAACTGCAATCCGGTTTTAGCAGAAGTGGCATGGACGACCGACAGAAGTTTCCCTCAGCAGTCTTAGTGAGCGACCACATAAAGCGAAAGTACGGCTCTTAGAGGGAAGGCTCACCAGTTTTCCGGACAACAATCATTCTCTTACTGAACCTCGAAGTAACATTAAGTGAATTTATGGATGATCGAGTTTCAGCTACAATAAAAGATAACCAGGAAAGATTTGCTAAGCTACCAGGTGACCTTACTCTACTCTAGACATGGCGTAAAAAAAACAATGAATGAACATGCCCAAAAGTCATGATCACAATGAAAGTAGCTGCTATTTATTGATATGAATATTATATCTATTATATCCTTATTTAATAGTGATCAGGTAGTCGAGTATTTATTATGAAGCCGTATCTTTTTACACGATTTTCTATTCAATAGTAGTAGAAGTGTGCTTAGAAGTAGTAGAAGAGAAGAAGTTGGAATGCCTTCCGTGATTTATTAGTAGCTACTCTACCGTGAGAGCTACCTTGGGCCGGAATAGTAGGACTACCTGGTACAGGGGCCACATTCTTTGGTATTGTTTATATCTTTGGTGCTTAGTCTAGGCGTACATACTAGTCACTATGTGGGGTTTCGTTTGTTAAATAGTAGATTACACCGCTTGTAGGCGAGGTTCTCCTTGTTCTAATTGTGTCACTTAATATGTATGTTTTTACGCAACCGGAAATGGAATTGACTTAACGGACACTTCAATTTAGTACTATTAGCAACAGGATGTACTTGAAATTACGAAATATCTAATGACTGTAAACCATTTTACATAGATCTTTATGAAATGGTCATTGGAAAGGAAAGTTCAAAATGGAGGATTTTCAATAACAATGTGAGCCAAGATACAAACTTGTTGGAGCATTTACGCAATCGTAATTATAAAATACTGTTCAATTGTGCATTAAATTTTGTTAACCAGAACTAACGCAAAAAACGGAGTTCGTCTGAAAGAAAGTTTTGTATTATGATAAGAAGAAGCGTGCGCCTTAGGTTCGGATACGTAGAAAGAATGTAGGAGGAAAGAATGACGAAGCAGATATTCAACGCGAAAGTGAAAGGATATGGGGCCAAGGAAGAGTACTCACTTACCACGATCAAACTGGTCACGTTTTATCAGAAGGCGACGTTAGGAGACCAAACACAAGCGTATCTTTTTGGGCGTGCATGATAAAAGCTATGCTTGCTACAAATGCGAGTGGGGCGAGTAAGGATAGAATTAAGTGACGCTCAGTACTCTTTGCTTAACCTTTGACTTGGCGTAATATAGATAGATAGATTTTTTACCTTTACTTAGTAATATTTATTGCACAAGTGAAAGATCTCGTACAAGGCTATTAGTTAAACACGTATTGAATATGTGCTCCGTTGTTAGATGTTTTCTTTACAAATGTTAACGTGAATGCATGCATGAAACGCCTTACAGAATGTTAGTTAATAAAAAACTCTGATTGTTCCGAACATTTAATCATGATTGATTAAAAAGCGATAGTACAACACAATTTCTCTGCACTTAAGTGTCGTTTATGTTTTTTATGTATTTAATCGGGAGTTATTACATGGCTACGGTTTTCGGTATTTCCCTGTTAAAGCTGCTTTGATGCGCCCTACCTCTCTTAAACACACCCAGACCGGGACAAACACACATGTGCTTGCCACAAATGTTTATAGTATGCGGGGATCGACCCCAAAAGTCTTGGTTAAAGCAGCCATTGCTAACCACTTGACCACCGGGCTCGTCAGAACCCGTACACTATTTTAACTGTATTTTATTTCCGCGTATTAATGACAGATAGAAAATAAGCAAAAGATGTTCTGACTCAATTTGAAGTCGCAACACAAAATATACACATGTGCATAGAAAACCCAATAACCTAGTCCGTAGCTGGCCATTGTTTTTCCTTTATATTTTGCGGTAGCTAGGACCCACATCGTACTCAATTGTTTTTTCAGTGACGTACAGACACGGGCGGTCCAAACGTCAGTCAACCTATGTTTTACCAAAGCAGTTTACGAAAAACAACGATACATTTTTGTTAGGTTTCGTACTCAGTTTCATGGTTCATAAATAGATTACTAGAACAGTTTGGTTTTTTATAAGGCGCTTTTATCGCAACAGACACTTTACTTGCGACCGCACCGGTAGCTGAATAGTACTCAGCGTTTTATTTTTCAAGCTCGCACGGTAAAATGTTTTGAAAGGACCGATTTCACTTTACGTCTGTCGCGGCCCCCGCAATCCTCGCCCGCATGTCTCCACTGCCAACTACCATTGTAAAGGCAACTACAATCGTACATTATTGTTTCGCTGTCGGTGTACCTACTCCTTTTTATTTCAGGCTTTCATTCAAAACCGTATCTTTGCACGGTTGAGTTATGGTGATGAAATTAAAACGGGCTTTTAGTCCGACGTTTTGTTTTCATAGTGGTAGCGGTCTGTCTCCATTTATACAGATTATTATTTTTATGTTCCACGAGTTAAAACATAGAATATATAATATCTTGAACTTTTCGATAAATGTGTCGGCTGAACGTAACTGAAAAGTACCTACTATTTGACGAGCTAGGTCGCGCAGTGGTGGCTGACGCGGCTTAGAATTTGATTCCCACACAGGACAAACATTTGTGAGCATGAACATATCTGTTTGTCTTGGTTTGGGTGTTTTTAAGAAAGTTATAGCGCATCAAAGCACTGGCGTCTGGAAAAGTACCTTCACTTCACCGAAAACCGTAGCCAAATAATAACTCCGTACAGGGTTGTTGTATTCCTGCGTGTTAGTGAGGTCACCAGTAAACTTATAAGAAGTTGCTGTGTTAGCAGCAGAGGTGGCATCGCGTGAGTGATACTTAATGTAATACAAGTGATCTTAGGCTACGGTAACCGCTTTATTTCAGGTGGGCCGTATGCCTCCCTACGTTGTATAAAAAAAACTGCCACATATGGCATATTAGTCATCCAACAGTTCTGTGCAGAGGTAATGGTAAGTATCCTCGTGATAATTGTCTGGTACTGTGGAACTTAAGGTAATACTTAGTTAGAGATGGCACATGTGGTCCGTCTCTACAAATCCTAGATTCGACTAACGCATTTGAACAGACCAAAGACAAGAGGGCAAAGGCCCTGAAATAGCCAAGGGCCGCAAATGTTGTTCTATTATTACCAATTAGGCAATTTGCAGTAGGTAAGATCGCCTGACACAAAATCTCCAAAAAAATTTTGTTCAAAGCTGACACAGAGAAGGAAGGAACGTACTGACACACGACTTTAGAACCGTGATCTAGATTAGTATTCCGCAAACTGAGTGCCGCGGCATATTGGTGTGTTGTGGTCATTAGCTGGTGTGCCGCAGTAAAACGACCAGTTTTGTCAAAAAGTTAGAGGATAATACCTACGCATAGGTGAGAGTCACGGGACCTTATCAAAGATTGTTCCTAATTTTGATCGCTTGTGTTAAGTTTTCTATATGGAGCTTCAGTGTGAACCTGCCTAACCTTATTAATCATATTTGTATATTATAATGAATTCAATAATATGTAAATAAAAATTTTAAAATGTTTTTTCAGTGATGTACATCTAAAATTAAAAAAATAATCTAAGATATTTTATACGAATATTTAGAATCGACTGTAAAATAAATATGGGCGATTTTTATCCGACAAAGTAGATTTTCGTCTAACAATTTTCCAAATTGGTCGTATTTTATCAAAAGGTGATGTCAGGAGTCCTAGGAACTGGCGAGCGTGCATGAAAAGAGCTATGAGTGTTAAAGAAGCGAATGAAGTGTATAAGGACCGCGTTTTACGGCGCTCGGTTTTCTCTGCCTACCCCACAAGGGACCTGGCATGAAGATATACGTACATATAATTTTCCAATTCGTCTATAGTGGGCACGGTCATAAATAAGTAGTCTTCCTCTTCTTCTTAATGTTATTCCGTTTCCTAATCCATTAGGATTGGCGATTTCTGCTACCTAACCTAAGGATTAAATAAATAAATATAAATATTGTCGGACAAATTACACAGCGCCACCTATCCCCAAAGTAAGCGAAGCTTGTGTTATGGGTACTAGACAACTGATAAACATACGTAAATACATTTTTTTTTTGTAAATACATACTTATTATACATAGAAATACCCAGACCAATACAAACAGACATGTTCATGCACACAAATGTTTGTACTGTGTGGGAATCGAACCCACGAGCGTAGGTGTCCAAGTAGCGTAACAGCGCGTTTCACCACTGCGCCACCGAGCTCGTCATTGTGCGAATATTTTTGATTTTTTAAATGCAACGATTGCCGTGAGACTTTTACAACCCAGAGGGAAAACCAAACCTTTATTAAGTTAAGTCAAGTGTCGTTCGAAATATTTTTTTTTGGATTTGCGGATTTCTTCGTGATATTTTCCTTTACCGCCGAGTAAATGATAATTGCAAGTACATAAATACGAAAACGCGAATTTAGTGTTACATGCCAGGATTAGAACCGGAGACCAGAACCAGTTGGTTGATAGGTCGGTTCTTTATCCACTGGACTATCACTGTCCATAAATAAGTAGTTAATTACTAAAAGTTGAATTAAAATACTCAGCCTTAAAATATCGCTAGCAAACTCATGTTTGCGTTAGATCAAAGTTTGGTTAGCGTACAGTATACGTATCATAGAGCTGCACTGCAAATCATTAGCAGGATAGAGACGGCTGCGGCGGCCACACTTGCTGTTTGCATTTGTAATTAATACACTGTTTGTACTCCTGATTTACGATAGCGACCGCTCTGCACTAATGTGTTAATGGTTTAGAAAATTATATTCTCCAATTTATTTGAACCTTTCGGAGAATATGAAATTATTTGTTTGTGTCAGAGAATACAAATAAAAGAAACGATATAATTAAAAGATTATATAAGTATTGTTACAGAATGAGATAAAAATTTAACATTTTTATTTTAGAGTAAAAGAAGTGAGTCAAGTCGTGGGTCGTGATATTTTTAACTTTAGGATTTTGATAGAAACGTCAATCAACTCAAAAATGCTCGATATGAAATATTTCTCTCTCTCTCTATGTTTATGTGTTTACGTTGTGAACGATTCCAGTTATTGATTTGAAAGATCTATCCATGATAGGCTTTTTTAAAATAGTGCACATAAAATTACTTTATCTCCAAATATCCAGCACTCAATTTTATGAAATCTCTTAAATTTTAATATGACTTATTATTTAAACGTACAAATAACAGCATTAGAAATATTACTCAATAGTAGATGTTGTTTAAATATCGTAAGAAAACCCAGATCATTCAGGTTTTTCTAACGAAAACGCGAAAAAAACAATAAAGATAAAAATTAACATCTTTATTTGGCATTGAACTCTCACGGGCACTTAGATACTTATTTAGTTAGTAAGTTCATAACGAGTTGCTGTGTTAGCTGCAGGAGTGGTGTCCCGCGAATGATATCCTAAGCGTTCATAGACTACGGTCACTACTTTACAACAGGTGGGCTGTATGTTGCATGTATGTGTCCATCCGTCTGTCACAAGACTGTATCTGTTGAAAAGTGATAGGTAGAGGCTGGACATTTTACAGAATACCTGGCGAATTACTGACTTTTTTTACACACTTTCTAACGTATAACAATGTAGGGGAGGCATGATGGGATGACCGTTCATCCCTTCCGTGTCCGGTCATTCGTTCAATTCAGTGCACGAAATGTGAAGAAATGGCCGCTATAACAACAAATAATAACAATAAAATTAATTTAAAAATACTAGCGGGAGCTCGCTAGTATTTTATACAAAAAATTTGACTATTTTCAGTTGTTTCTATACGATAGCATTACCTACCACTACCGGACTACCAATTACCAATAGCGTTCCTTTCAATTGGTAGTCCGTTCCGCACTTGGCTGATTTTTAGATGGGATGGGGTTTCCTTAGGTTTTGTAATTCGTTATTATAACACACTGAGGCGCCATCACTGTACTTCTACGATGTATGGCATAAATGGTAGATCTATATGCTCAAAACCAGTGAATCAGATGTAATATCCCAATATATATTTTTTTAATGTCCTTAGTCCGATGCGATTTTTTTTTTTGCATCGTCGTCAACATTATATGAGCGCTGGCAATATATTAAGTATCGCCCGTTCAATGCCACTCCTGCTGCTAAAACAGCAACTCCTTAGGAGCTTATTGGTAATTTCACTAGAAGGAACTGCTTTGTTGCACCCTACCGCTCTTGTAAAGACCAAAGAGGCGGAGACCTTATATCTTTATAAACCAAACGGGTTGATTTGATACATTATTTTCTCTAGAAAATTCTTTTTAATTTTTGCATGGTACGAAGCCGAAACCAGTAATATATATTATGAAGTCTGTATATAGTAAAACGATTCTTAGCAAACAAGAATACGGTCCGCCTTATGTAAAGCGTTTACTGTTGTTTATAAAAGCAATTTAATGAGTATTCATCTCCACTCCCGCCACCGTCACTGCTAAGACATCAACTCTTCTTCTAAGGTTATCACACTTATTGGAGGAACACAATAAACTGCCCCACCTCTCTTTTTCCAAAGTATTGTCTTCTATTGAGCTCAGGGTATGCAGCATGATGACACCCCTAAAATATTCAATTTTTATTGTTAGCCTCAATATATTAAAACGTGTTAATAAATTCGGAGGGAATACAAATCAATTTACTATTTATCAAAAAAAAAAAAAATTACAGATTCCATCTTAGTAATAATAATTTGGATTAGAAGTAGCACGAAATAAAAAAAAATTGAAAGTCCAAACGCTTCGCAGTAAAACTTATGCATGCCACTATTTTTATTCTTACAACGTTTGTACTACAGTAAAGTTAATCATGCACGTTAGCTGTGCACTTACCCGCGTTACAGATTAAGTTTAAAATAACAAACAAGAACTCATAGCTGATAAACGTTACCTACAACATAAACAAAGCACCCCCTAAAATCACGGCGTATAATGAAATACCGACAGAGAACGTCGCCAATGTACTCAACGAGTCTTAGGGGTGTGTCTTGCTCATTTTGGTTTCGTGAAAAATTGTTGCCGGTTCGTCCCCCGCGTCCTTTACCCCTACAGATCTTTGTGTCAGCTTTTGGAGACCCCCACAGTCTGGGCGTGTTGCCACTTCGACGGGGAATTTGCATTTTTAGCGAAAGGACGATGACGCACGTCCCAGCCAGACTGATTATGCGGGTGACGGATGATCTGGTGTCGAGGATCGAAACTGGGTTCTGTTTATTTATCTTCACGCTGCCCCCTGCTGGGTAGGCACAGATATTTGGATGCCAATAGACGACCTTAAGGTTTTTAAGGCTCTGGACATCACCTGATAAAACGCGAACGATTGGTATGTTCTAACACTTTGGATCGTTCGTCGCGTTGTTATAACTCTACCTCACAGAGAACCGCATGTAAATAACTACCCCCTGGAGAAATGTTGTATTCATTCTTAACTCGCTGGTAACCTAACTTACTTGTATGAACATTGGTACTGTTAGCGTGCGCAAGCGATGCTTCTTGTATTGCAAGCAATCATAGGTTATTCACACTTTTCGTTAAGTACGCAGTACGCTTGTATTCCTAACCACGTTGTATAAAAAAAACCTTGCAGTTTAACATTACAATTTGTACAATGATACAGATTTTGTACAATGCTCGCATTTCAACCGCTTTTATTACACTCTGCAGGTCTGTTTGTCATACCGAGCTTATGTCAATATTAGGATCATCACCGCGTTGCAGCGTTTCTAGACGACCATCCTTACCTTCAACTCTGCTAAAAGCATAACAACGGTATATAATCTCATACATTTGTTACAACGCTACATCATCACCGTAATGCTTGTATTCGTACTAGTTTCTTCATTTCAAATACCATTAATGCTACATCATGGGTTTATTAAGAATCAACAATTAATTCAATATCTGTGTTTACTTTTCATTGATTAACTAACGTTGCTTGAAGCTAAGGCATTAAGGAATGTTATGTTTCTGTTCGACTGTAACTTTGCATAAGCTGTTTGTGTAATAAATATCTTTGATAGCACTGTAGTATTATTGTAAGTGAAGTTTTTCTTACATAAACCAAAGCACATACTTCTATTAAAATTCTAATATTATTGCATCTCACGTTGTTTAAAAGCAATAAAAATCTGAAAACTTAGTTTGCGCGCAAAGTTTCGCTTTGCTTTCGGCTTATGCGGGGCGAGTGGAGTGGAACGCAACCCCGGGCCCTACAAGGAATAGGCGTGTACGGAATGCATAATAAAGCAGGAGATTAAAAACTACAAAACCTTGTCAATAACAGCTGGATGCTCGCGAGGAAATGCTTGATTGAATTTTTTCATACTTTCGGTTGGTTTTGTATTATAAAAACATCGACAGTATAGAATGTTGTAGTTAAAAATTACTTAAATAGACAGGATTTTCCCTCTATTTTGAGTATATATATCTACTTAATAGTTTTAACAGCTCAAACAGACTACTTGCCCTGACAGAGTCACACAGAGTCGATGCGTGGAACAGAAAATGCCATACTCAACCATTTTATTGGAAATGCGACGACCCGCCACATGAAGGTCCAATTTAGACAAGTTAGTGACTACAGCTTCGTCGATTCACGGTTGTATATCAGTTCCCTTATTTTTATTTAAAGCTTTAGTTGCAAACAATGTTCAGATTTTCTGACTATAACTTTTTAATTCTCCTATTAAAGCTAAACATGTCATTACCTAAATCCTGGGGGGAAAATTGTTTTTTCACATACATTATTTTATATACATACCTACATACATGTCATACATTTGCATACATAGTCAAACTTTTACACCGGTAATGTTCTGAGCCACGTTTATGTACTGTTTTCGAAAGTCATCACAAAGTGACTCGCACGCAGATTTGATGAAAGTCAGCCTCTTGAACAAGCCGGATTTCGAAAGGACATCTTAGATTCACATACATATCCTCTAGTAGATTATTCAAAAGACTGAGGAGTATAATCTGCCCTGATATATCTAACATATGTAAGCTTTTGCAACCTTCCACGGGTTCAGCTACGGTTGGTTCAACCGCAAGAGCGCGGAGGTAAATTCTGAAAGAGCCCGAGAACGAGAGGCGGGACAGCGTCACGAGGGAACGGTTGTATCGGATTAGCCACGAGAGCCTTCGGACAGTACTGAAGGTGTTCATTCATGCACTGCCGCCCCTGAAGGTGGAGAATGGCTATACAGAGACATCGCGGAAAAGATTCAAATAACTTGTAGTGTGTCTAGTCTAGTCGTTACCCGCGGTACAAAAGAGCCTGAACGGCACGTTGAAGTGCTTGTACAATAAAGAAATAATGTGTATCCGAGTACAGAATCAAAGTAAGAAATTGATCCAAGGGCAAAAATATGTTAGACAAAGCGACGTTATATCCCCGAAACCTTCACCACAGCATTGGCAGATGTTTAGAAGCACTTGGACTAGGAAGGATATAACTATACAAATCAATGGCAAATACATCACTCACCACTGATTTGATGACGATATAGTTCTCATGGCGAAATGGCTGGTGGACCTTAGCGCTATACCCCAACGTCCTCAATAGTGTTTCGAACTATATCCGTGCGGTGACGGAGAAAGAAAAATATCACCTAAAAAAATATCTCTACCCGTGGGTGTCGTAAGAGGCGAATAAGGGATTTCCTGAGATTCCAGCTTCTCAGCCGGTAGTACGGTAAATACCCGCCTGGTTGGCAATCACCGTACAAACGGCGAAACACCCGCAAAGTGGCGTACCTATTAGTAAGTCACGTTTCGTGATCAGCTAATCAGTGCTCTGGGGATTGTTGATGCGATATTGCGGGAACAGTGGTGGTTTCTGACTATCCATTGTCAGGAGGACTGAGCTAATCCGTCGGCCAGGGAGACCCGTTGAAACGGTTGTTCCAACGGGTCTACCTGGTCGAACCACACGTGCAGACTTGCGTTGTCATTATTCCGCTGTTGTGAACATCTCTTCACGTACTAAAAAGTTCGGCAACTCCTACCTCTGTCGTACCATTAAAAAGTGGAACGCCTTGTCTGCACATGTGTTTTTTCCTTCCTGCAACATGGGATCCTTCAAACGAAGCGTAAAGAACCACCTTGCAGTTGATGCTGCCATCCAGCATGGCAGCATCAACTGACGACAGTACACTCTAGTCCTTTGTCAGTCCCCTACAAATTGGGCTACTGTTTTTGCTTACCATCAGGCGAAGCGGAACTACTATGTTAAGCTAATATAAAAAAAGATGATAGTTGTGAATCCAAGTCTTAAAAACACCAATCTGTAAGGTAAAATACTTAAAAATACTGATTTGTAGCAGAGAAGTTGAAACCCATCTGCAACATTTTTTTGTACTACGTCGGGAGGCATACAAGCATACGGCTCACCTGATGTAATGCAGTTACCGTAGCCTATTAACACTTGTAATATATTAAGTATCACTCGCGCGATGCCTCCTCGGCTGCTTACACAGCAACTCCTTAAGAGCTTACTGGTGACCTCACTCACACGCAGGAACACAACAACCCTCTAATCTATGGAGATGTTATTTAGCTGCGGTTTTCTGTGAGGTGGAAGTACTTCCCCAGACGGATTTCTTTGAAGCGGCCTACCTTTCTTAAATATCCAGACTAAGACAAACACACATGTTCATGCACACAAATGGTTGTCTCGTGTGGGAATCGAACCCACGAGCGTTGGCGTCAAAGTCGTGTCATTCATAACTGAGCCACCGAGCTCGTCAAAACATAGGGCTGCTATGGCCACTAAGCAGTGCCTTACATAGTCGTATATAGCTATATACTACCGGATATTATAGGTATATGTAATTTAAAAAAAAAAATCACATAGTTGGAAGAGTACTCGACCGACAATCGAGAGGTCGTGTTTTGGAACCCTGCCTGGACTTTTTAGTGAAATTTTCCATTGTAAAGATATAGTAATTTTCTGGCAAAAGAACATAATACATTCACATATAACAACTTCAAAAAATTATACTCTAACATTTATATTATTTACCTTCTATTCTCAAATTATTTTCATTAATATGAACTGTAACTATAACACTATAAATACAAATAAACTACAAATAATACACTACAACTTCATCCCTAACATGAACTTCCGGGTTTCTTCGATTTTTACAAATACGAGATATAGCCCTCTCCTATTACGTACTTGTTGTTTATTTATTTATCATTAGTTGATACTTCAGAAATTGACTGCGCGGATTAAGAACATTTATATTGCCCGATATGGGATAGCATGCGAGTCCCGGACATTTGATCTCATGAATTTGTAATCTCCCGGCCAAAAACTGGTGCATGGCTAGTCGCTCTAGTTAGGAACCCATTACGTTAAGTGCTACCTTCGTATTGACTCGCTCTTTTTAGATATTAGGCCTTTTAAGATCATAGTATGAAAACTATGTAACAAGATTTTAATTTTAGAAATTTTGTACATTCCATACTGAAAAAGCAAAATTGAATCGTCGTATTTTATTTACCACTTTTGCTTTTAATGACTAATGTGAGATGTTTAATGCTTTTCATTTATTTTTATTGTTACTATTTATTAAAACATAAGGACACAAAAGGTGGACTTGATGCTAAGAATATTCCCTACTACTCTACCTTTGACAAGCTTATATAATGCTAGATAACTTATGTGCGAGTTGTCTTTCTGACAATGCCTTTGCATGATCAATTTCATTTATTCTTCGTTCACGACCGTGACCGACCTTTTATACTATTTTATTTATATCACTGTTGCCAAAAAAAACATACAGTCTGCTTAATGTCTTGCGTAGTTTATGGTGTTATATCATACCTTTTGGTAATTGCTTTACTTTCTTTCAAGTTTCGTTTCGCGCAGGCCCTGTCCTCTAAAACTGACCATAAATTACAGTGTAAGGGGTTTAGATCTGGGCTGGACGAGGGCCAATCTTCAGCTCTTATAAAGTGCGGAAGGTTGGTTTCTAGCCGGGCTTGGATAGTTTGTGGCTTGTGACCAGGTGCAGAGTCCTGTTGGAAAGTCCACGTATGTCAAAAAAGTGTATTGCTGAGGTTTCACAATATGATCCAAGACAGTCTCTTGATACACTTCATTTTTGGAAATAAAAGTCTTCACTCCTTTTATTTCCAAAAATGAAGCTTTGTGACTCCATGATAAGACACCTCACACCAAACCATTACATATGTAGGATGATGACCTCGTTGTACCTTTCCGACCACTTGGGTGGCTTCTTTAGAACTGTGTGCTGTGTCACTTTGTCATTATGCTTGTTGTAGTGCTCTTCAATCGTCAACATTTTTTCATTAGTACACAGGATATTTCTGTACCTTTCACCTGCGTATCGGGACAAAAGGCGTTTTGATCGATCTACTCTCTTTAACTGTAGGGATTGATTTAGGGCATGTCCTGTATATCGACGATAAGCGCCGAGCTTCACGTCTTGTTACGCGACAGAGTCCTAGCAGGAATCTTCATTTCTCTCGATAAGTTTTTTGTTTCCTGATGGGGTTTCGGCGAATTCTATATTTAACAGCATTAACAGCCTTTGTAGGTCTAACGGCATGCGGTGGCCGGATCTTTTATCGTCTCCAATAGAGGAAATGTGGATATATCTGTCGATAGTACGAGATACGGATATACGGCTAATACCAAGCTTTTGAAGTGTCTTGAATATGTCCGACGACTCCATATCCACTTTGTGCAAGGCAATCATTGGGAACTACTATTTTCTTTAACAACACGTGATAATAAATACGAAATAATATATAAAACGGCGGGAAATCGAAAGAAGTTTTTAACATAATAAACGCGTTTAAAATTCAAAATAATTAAAGAGTTGAAAAAAGAAAAGTTTCTATACATTGGTCACACTATAAGTTTTGCGTAACTTAAAAAAACAACATGTTATAACCAAAATATTATGTTTATTGCTTTCCAAAATACTCTCCTTTACATTTTAAACATTTTTTCATGCGATCGAACCATTTTTTAAAACAGGAGGACCACAGATCTGAAGGCATGTTTTCTATGTGCTGATTGAACGCTATCACTGCCTCTTCAGAGTTGGTAAAAGTGAAACCTCTCATCAAATCTTTGATTTTGGGGAAAATACAGAAATCACAGGGTGCTAGGTCGGGGCTATGCGCAGGATGGGTAACGAGTTGAACTTTTTCGGAAATTAAAAATGCCTTTGTTTTGTTGGCCGTGTGTGAAGAAGCGTTGTCATCATGTAGGAGAACGCAGCTTTTTGGACATCCTGGGTAAACAAATGGTAGAATACCGCTCGCCATTAACACTCTTTTGATCTTCAAGTGGAATTGTGCAGATAGAACCCATAGCTGAGAAAAAAACGCGATCATTTTTTTACCAACGTTTCTCGCCTGCCTCGCTTTTGTTGGCCTGTTCTCATTTTCAAACACCCATTCACAAGATTGCCGTTTTTTTTCGGGTTCAAAACAATAAATCCACATTTCGTCTCCTGTGACAATGTCATAAACAGCATTAGAATGTCCGTGGTCGTACTTCAGTAGCATCTGTGAGCACCATTCCACGCGAGCCTGCTTCTGCTCCGCTGTCAGTTCATGAGGGATCCAACGACAACAAAGATTCCGAACTTTCAATTCTTCGTGTAAAATTTTCTGAATTTGGCTCATACCAATCTCCAATAGTTTTCGAATTGTCTCATAGGTAATCCGCGGGTTTTCTTCAATTAGCCGCTTAACAGTAGCCACATTATTTACGTTGATGGCAGTTGAAGGCCGCCCTTCACGAAATTCGTCATATAAAGAAACTCGACCTCTCTCAAATTCAGCAAACCATCGTCTCACGGTGCTCAAAGATGGTGCTTCTCTCCCAAAAGCATTTTGAAGACGAGCAGCACAGTCTTGCGGAGAGAGAGAGAGAACTTTTAAAATCATAAAAAATCATCGCTCTAAAATCTTTTCGACTCAATTCCACTTTCGTTGCATACGTAGAACTTTGATCTGTGATAAAAAACAATTGACAAATGATTTCGCGCCAATTGTTTTTTTATTAGTAAGTAGGTTGCAACGTTTCAAAAAATATAACATTCGAAATTCAAATAGTTCTGATTAGCTAGAAGTGCAAAACTTTTAGTGTGCCCGATGTATAACAATATTTATGTCCAGACTAGTTAGGTTGAGATTTTAAATTGAAATATTAAATTCTGTGCAATATAGGAATCAGGAAAAAAACGGGGAGTGTACGCTGTGAACTAGCGAACGACATATGGTGTACATTTCCGCGTAGTTCTCCTTCTGTGCCTGGGGTACTCATCTGTCTACTGCAGTGGTGGGGCCTACCACCACTCTTTCGATCTACAATAGCGCCCGGACCTCCTGCTGTGTCCATAAGCACCTATGTCTCTTGCAGTAGTGGATAGCAGGGGCGACCTTCGTCACTACCGCCTGCAACTCCGTCCGGACCATGTGCCGCATCGGGAAACTACGGGTTGTCTCTGCCGAGGCCTCCTGCTACATCTCCCTGAACGGCTTAAACTATCCTCGCGTATCTTTAGAAACTGCCTGAAAACTTTTTTTACTCTTACTAAATAGTCAACGACGTTCTGGGAAAAATAAAAATAATAAATATTGTCGGACAAATTACACAGCGCCACCTAGCCCCAAAGTAAGCGAAGCTTGTGTTATAGGTGCTAGACAACTGATAAACATACGTAAATACATTTTTTTTTTTGTAAATACATACTTATTATTCATAGAAAAATTCCCAGACCAATACAAACAGACATGTTCATGCACACAAATGTTTGTACTGTGTGGGAATCGAACCCACGAGCGTTGGTGTCAAAGTAGCGTAACAGCGCGTTTCACCACTGCGCCACCGAGCTCGTCGTCGAAATGAGTTATGCCAACGTGTTTAGTTACTGTTCGGCGCGTTTGGAGAAGTACCTACACCTTACAGAAAACTAATCAAATAACAAATCCCGGAAGGGTTGCTCCGTTTGTTTTGTAATAGATCATAGGCTTCAAATTGTCATAGGGGTTAGTGGTCTTGGGGCAAGAGAAGGTGATATAAAGAAACAAAAAAAGAAGTTACCGACTAATCGAGATTAGTGTTACCATCTATCTATATCTCCACGCCTAGTTCCTTGCGGGGTAGGTAGGGATAACCGAACGCCACATGACTCTGTCTTTTCACACTCAACCCGCTTCTATAAGATAGCATCACTAATTCTGAAATATTTAGAAGTCGTGGGTGGGAACCGTGAACTTCACTTGACTTAAATGGTAATGAATCCGAGTATGTGGTCCCATGATCTCTCCATTCTGCTCGTCATCGCAGCACAATGTCACAAAAATGATGAAAAAGAAAAGGCATATACAATGCAAAAGTGGAAGGATGCAGGAGCCGAGGAAGGCCGAGACTAACCTACCATGACCAAATTGGTCGTGTTTTATCAGAAGGTGATGTCAGAAGCCCCAGGAACCGGCGAGCGTGCATGAAAAGAGCTATGAATGTCACAGAAGCGAGTGAAGTATGCAAGCACCGCGTCTTATGGCGCTCAGTTCTCTCTGCCTACCCCGCAAGGGACTTGGCGTGAAGATATACATACAAAAAAAGGCAAAGTGACGAAGGACACAGAGAAGGAAAAACGTGATGAAGGAATGCGTCGTGTCGTTCGTGCAAAAATAAAACCTTAGAATCGATACTCTCAGAATTAGCAAAGCATTGTTTCCAAATTACCTCCCCGTGGCCACTACTAGCCTCCGGTTTGGGTAGGCCAAGCATAAGTTAAAATGGCTAGCTGGTAATAACGAGGAGACAACAGAGAAGCAAGAAAATCAGAAAAATGTCAAGAAAACAGAGACATAGCTTATAAAGCTTTAATTAAAAATACTAGACAACTTTGCTCTCCATGAAATAGTCTCACTACATTGTCAAATGAGAGGAGAAGTGGTTACTGTTTAGCAAACATGGCAAAGTTGCCTTCGTACTAATTTTAAACAATTAAAAATGTAATGATAGGCTAATTTATGTTAGTTATTGAAATTAATGTAATGAAGATTGTTATATTTCAACCACATGTCAAATTCCGAACATAACCTTCTACTTGGTATGTTTAAATTTTAGCAAGCTTGAAAAAAAGTTTTACGCGCAATGTGTCACCTAAACTCGTTCTCTTTAAATAAATATCTACTAACTGCGAAAATACATTATAGTTAAACAATTCCCATTTATAATGTTTATTTATGGTTAATTGGGTCGTTTAAAATGTCATTTTGTATCCAAGAAAATAAGTGTACCTTATTTACGAGAAAGCAATATAATAAGCATTTTCAGGAGAGGTGCGATGTCCCAGGTGTAGGGCCGCGACTGAATATTGAAACGAGTGTGATCAGAATCGAGATGCAGTTTTATTGTCAGTCTGCCGGAGCAAAGCTATGAAATTTTATTGGTTTCTTTGAAATTTTCTTGGGAATTTTATATTTTACAAGCAACCGAGCTAAAGATAGGTATCAGTGCCGGAGGCGATGATTTCATAATAGAAAATTGTAAGAAAATAAAATGTTTTATAGTTTTCACACACATACACATACGTTTCAATAATATATATTTATTGCCATGTAACAGTCACAACAGATGTATATATCTTGGGCCAGGTCTTAATCATATTATTGTGTAATATGGTGAAATTATAATTCGCGTTTTATCTTTAAGATTTCTTTATTCCTTTGTACACCATAGGTTCTGCTGGGAATTGCAGAAACACACACAGACCATACTACTTGAAGACCAAGGCTCTGTAATCGATTTTCACATAGAACAAATATTTTGTGTGCAGCATCAACATGTCTATTTATCTTGGTCCAAATGCTTCTACGAGAGATAAGAGGCGAGGCAAAGCAGCCCGACTGGGTAAGTACCGCCACCTTAAAGCAAATCGCCACCAAATAATAATTTCTTGCAGGGTTGTTGTGTTCTTACAATCTGTACTGTGTGTAATAAGTAGGTGCTGTGTTAGAAGCAGAGGTGACACCGCGACAACGCTCAAGCAATGCTATATTTTTAAACTCTCACGGTTGTTTAACGATGACGGGCAGTCATCCCGTGACCATGGCTTCTGCAACGTCGCCAATATATCGGTGAAATATAAAAAAAACGAATTGCAGTAAGTCCCGTACTTGTAATAACAATGCTATATTGCAAGCGTTCGAGGCCTGTGGTGATCACTTAAAATCAAGTGGGTCGTAAGCTTTTATACCTCTCGACGTTGTATAAAAAAAAAAATAAAGGTTGAGTCATTACAGTTAACCCTACACTTAACCATTGTTTTTTATATACAGATTGTATAGACAGAATCTTTTTCTTCTTCTTAGCGTTATCCCGTTTCATAGTCTATGAAGATTGGCGGGGTCCAAAACTAGACCTTTTTAAGATTAGGTAACATGACTTTTGAAATACTCTTTTGAAGTAATTTCTTGGACGTGCGGGTTTCCTCATAATATATTCCTTTACCGCTTAGTAAGTGATAATTACAAATATGTACATATCCGAAAATATGAATATACTGGTAAATGCCCACGCCAGGATTCGAACCAGCGACCGGCGGTTAATAGTCTGATTCTTTAAATACTGAGCTCTATGAATGTGCTCTGGTAACGGAAATGAAACTAATGATAAGACAAGGGTAGTTAATGTTATTATAATAGGAGGTACGCTTCATACCTAACTTTTATAATCAATTGCCATACGATGAACAGGATGTCGCAGGCTGCTTTTCATGTTTGTTTTTTATAAAAAATATCTTTATATTATGATTGATTTGCTTTTCTATTGCACTTTTTACCTATGTTAAAAATGAAACAAATAACGCAGTGAACCTAAAATAATATCATTGTCTATCTTTAATTGTTATATTCATACATTCCATTGTTTCATCATTTATTTCATCAACAATTTCCCTGAATTCATTATCCACTTTCGATGTGTTTCCAAAGATTAAAGTTTATGAAACTTAAGTTGAACTTAAATGTAGTTAACTGTTTGCAAGCAAATAGCACTAAACTCAGCCGGTTTGTGTAGCTAAATTGTCAACCAGAGCCAGACGCGTATTCAAATTACAGTGTACGTTACAAAATGTACAGTAGTATATTATGGAGCACGTAACTCGCGAACTTAGAGGAAATGAGGGCCTGTATCTTAGGATTCACACGCGAATGAGCTACGGTGCAGATTGTTGCGAAATGTGCCGTAACTAATGGAGCTAATGTGGTATAAAAGGGGACCTATTGCTTTATCTGAGCCGTGGCGTTTGTGTGTCACCATGTAATTTTATTAATAACGTCCCTTGGGGATAACTATATATACCTCATAAATTATAGCAGGATCGAGTCTGTGCAATGAATTTTTTTTTGTTTTCTATCGATTCTGAAGTCAAAATAATCATTCTTCGAATTATTTTCTGCCTATCAGTCTGTCTATCTGTATGCACGCATTAACTAAAATGAGCGAAATGATTTCGATTACATTTTATACAGTAATAGGTTATATATCGCGTTTAGACTACATATTATTTTAGAAAACTTTTATTTTACGTGACTTTAAATAAACCTTAAATAAACTGTTATCTTTACCCTTATTCTTAGCTAAAACACTAACTACAGTTGGTATTTTAAACGCTACTGTGTTACAGGAGTGTTTTATTTTAGTTTAAATAATAAAAAAAAATACATTCATTATTACTCACATACTGAACGATAAAACTATCGAGGCGAAGTATTGGAATTAGAGTACAACTATGTTGTCATGTTTATTTATAGATCGGTGGCTCTATTCTCTCAGTTCATTATTGATTTTATATACTTACTTCGGACATTTTGTCTATAAACATGTATTACATTATAACAAATGATTTAGGTGTATTCGCAGTAAAATTTAAGCAACTCTAACTGCTTTAATTTATGTAATTTCAGAATTGAATGCTTGAAGTGCATACTCGTACCGACATTATTATACACTGCTTGCGTCTCTTTTTGCGTGGAATTTGCTTTATGAAATTTGAAATGAGAACTCTAAATATATCTATAACAAAATATATTTTAATCTGACAGAACTCATGTCATAGATTATAAGCTATGTCATGTGTTCTATCAGAATAAAATTTTAACGATTTAGACTAAACAATTATAGAACTATTATCAAACTTTAGAAATATCAGCTGAAGAATTTAAAACCACTCCGAGTGAAGTAAACCGCAAAGGTCGTGAAGACCTGAAAACACACTTAAAGAACTAAGAAAAGCTAAATCCAAGAAGAGAGAAACTGACGAGAATTATAGGAGCACGTGAGAGCTATGAGCCCGCGACATGGAAACATAAAAATTGTTTAACATATAAATAGCAGTGACACTAATATCGACACTTGTGTCCAGTGTCAGTGTCTTCGTGTAAACTTCATTTAAGGTTCATAATCAGTTACCGTTCCTATAGCTGGGAATATGAATACAATGTATTGAAACCCAAGGTTTACCTTTGAATACCTGACTGATATGTCATCAAAACATCACTTTTTGACCAACTTTTAGAAATTTAACGACTCAAATTTCCTTTAGATGTCCTCAAGTTGTGACCTCATTGTTATGGTCAAAGACTAAAAGTTATTAAAATACTTATTAATCGAAGGCTTACAAAAAAATATAACTCGAAGTCAAATAAAATGGCAGAATCAGAATAAAATCAAGAATTTTTTTATTTTCATACATTTTTAGGTAAGTCCTTTAAAGAACAATTTGATGTAATACTGACATTTCATTTTGAATAGTTCAGTGAATAACAGAGTGAGCTCGCGACGTAGCTTCGCTATAATAATAAGTCATTAATGTTTATCGAAATTGCATAAAAACATCCTTACTGGGTTAAGTTAGGTTTGAACTGTGATCTTGAAAATCTCCTCTAGCCCTTGGGCACTTTTACCACAAATATAGAAATTCCTGCCAATTTAGCTTGTAGAGATATTTTTTGAGAGAGATAAAATATAAATAAAAATGTATTGAAACACGTGCCACAGAGACGACTTGATCAGCTAGGATATTACTATAGCGCCTGCTAAACTGCCTGAATGCCACACTTACTACCTAGTTCGCAACTAACTAGTGACGATACCGCACAGATTAGGATATGAAAGACAAATTACTTATAATTTTTATGTCTACACATTAGAATCTTTTAATTATAAGTTAATTATCGAGAATGGAAGGACTCCTCCCCCTCCCCATCCCTTAATTTAATTACAAATAATAGAAATCCTATCAATTTAGCTTCATAAGTATATTTTTTCTGGAGCGGTCAAACAACGTTAAAAACAAGTAAAAATGTATTGAAACACGTGCCACAGAGACGACTCTATCAGATAGGATAGCAACATATTACTCTGGCGCCTGCTTATATTTTTTGCCTATACATTTAAATCCAATAATTATAAGTATCTAAGTTACAATATTAATTACACAAAAGTGTCATTTAAAACAGAAAACCAGAATTCTAAAATATTGGCGGGTAAGTAAGGGTAGTAATTTGTCTTTGAACCGAGTTACAAGGTGGTTCTTGTAACTCGGTTCAAAGACAAGCTGTAAGAAGTGTTGACGATAGTTGTTAACACATGTAGTCGAGCATTTAAGTCTAAGAAGAGACAGCATGTTACGGAATGTACAATGTATTGTTTTCAGACGAGAGTTGTTCGATGCAATAATTACAAAGTAATTCAGAAATCACTCACTCAGAAGCATGATGATGGTTTACTATGAGGCGTTATGGGTTTTTACCGCGAAACATTAGTTTGTAAAAGGAATTTCGTAACAAGAAGCCGTATGCTAGTCTATCACATTTTCATTACTTAGCAAAATAAACAAAAATATGGTGTTGGTTGCTTGGCGTGGAATAAGGAACATCCTTATTCTACGCCAAGCAACCAACACCATATTTAAATATTTAATGTATAAACTCAGCGCTTTTTATCATATACATAGATACCTTTCCAAAGATTTCACTAGGGCACAACACATCTTTCAAAAATTTCATTAAAAGAACCAGTCGAGTTTAATTGGATGGCCGTACATCAATTTAAATAATCTTCGTCCACCAGGCCAGTGATGGCGATACATCAATCAGCTGTTGTTGTGACGTTCGCAATCAAATAAAATTTAACTCACAAACACCCGTTAACGCTCTCATACATAAGCCGTTTAAAATACATTTCTCAATCATTGCTCTTTCATTAGTCCACTACTTATATGTATCATTACACTTACACGATTTTATTTATTTAGCAATGCTCGCAGTTGCAAGTAATTTTCAGATGTTTCTCTAACTTTTAGGTAATACTTACATATAGCTAATTATAATGAGTAGCTATATGTAACCTATCATAGTAGTGCTAATATAAGTTGTTTAACACGGTGGCTCTCGGTTCAACGAATGTTGCAGTCATTCTGGAAATGCTGATGCCACGAGTTTTTGGTCACGCTAAGGAAGACACTTTCGTTGAACTTAGAAGAACCTGGTATCTTTCTCGCCTTAGGCCTTAGGTTCTTTGACGAGCTCGGTGGCGCAGCGGTTAATAACGCGGCTTTGACATCGACGCTCGGGGGTTCGATTTCCACACAGGACGAACATGTGTATGTATTTTTTTAAGAGTAGGTGCATCAAAGCAGCCCGTCTGGAGAAGTATATCCACCTAACAGAAAACTGCAGCCAAAATAACAACTCTCTGGAGGGTTATAGTGTCGAAAGACTGTCTAGTATGCGCTCGCACACACGCACATACGCAAGGGAGTCGAGAGAGCGTCATGCCACTTGCCATCACGGCATACGGTTCGATTTGCCAAGACGCGCCAATATATGTTTCACATCAAAAAGGCCTTTTAGGCGCGCAATCTACAAATTCCGATTGTTTAGCTTACGCGACGTCCTGTCTTGTTTAGTGACGTATTAACGAGTCACAGACACAAAATAAAGTGTAGAAAAATGTAAAATCAGTGTCATTAAAAAATATATATACTACGACTTTTATATATATATCATAAGCATCTCTCTGTAGATCAGTATTTAAACTTATATATTTAAACTCTTGTAATCTTACAAGTCCACTCAACAATTAGGTATAGGTGCAAACTGGTCGAATCGAATCTGACAGGCAAAAGGCGTGGTCTCGTAAAATCATTTTTTTTATAATGCGAAAGTAGCAAAGCGTACGATCTGCCTGATGGCAAGCAGTTACAGTACCTACGGAAATAAGAAAATAAAATAGATATACCGGACAAAGGTATTTGAAAATGGCTACTGTTTTGTTTTTTTGTTTGTTTTGACGAGCTCGGTGGCTCAGTCGTGAATGACACGACTTTGACACCAATGCTCGTGGGTTCGATTGCCACACAAGGCAAACATTTGTGTGCATGAAGATGCCTGTTTGTCTTGGTATGGTTGTTTTAAGAGAGGTCGGTGGGCCGTATGCCTATATGCCTCCCGACGTAGTATAAAAAAAAATTGTACGTGAATATGAAAATCAAGCAACGTCTTGTCTCTATGTATTGTTGTGGAAAGATAAGTGTTTTCCAACCGCCTGTAGGCCACTGACATGAAATGTCGGCAGCAGTCATTTATCGACAACAGTCGGGGCGGACTTAATGCGTCCTCTGAAGGACGAGATTAGTGAGCCTATTCGTTAACATAGCTTAACTTGCCTGTTGGTTTAAACTGAAATGCATGACGATGGTATCAAGCTGATGATAGATTCGCACCCTTCATTTTGATAGAGGTAATGTTTGTATTCTTAGTTTGAATGTAGAAATATCTAAAACTACTGATCGATCCTAAAAGGAAATTCGTTTATACGATGGCTACATTATTCCTTAAGGTCATTTTATGTTGGCGGATCCACGCGTAGCAATTACTGAAAATTCTAGAACAGGTAATTTATATTAAAAGAAATAGAAATCCAATTGCGTAATCTAATTACGAAAAACAAATTACGAAGTTTGAAAATGGAACTCTGGGAACATGTTGAATTTTTATTTGCGAAATTGTAATTTTTTATCATTGCAGCGTCGTCGTCTCGAAATTTGTGTATCGGAATTATAATTAATATAACTAAAGACAATTTTCGCGCCTTCAGATTTTTGTAGTGAGAGAGTTTATATTGAACGCATGGAGCAGTGATAGACCAGCGGATAAAGAATCGGCCTATTGACCAACTGGTACCCAGTTCGAATCCTGGCGTGTATCACTAAACACGTGTTTAAGTTTCGAAGAGTTGTTTAAGCTTCTTCTATCGGATCGCTCACCATTTATCAAAAAAATGCTCACGAACTACTCGGTTTTATTCCTTCAGAGGTTGTAAAATGAACTACCGGCCGAGAATTTTCAAGATCACAGTCGAGATAACATGAATGCAATATGAGAATGTTGCCCCTGGTGTTGCTAGTCTGTATAAACTACAGTACAGTACGGCCTGCGTGATTGTAACATCAGGCAGGCTGTTACTTATTTGCTATCTTTGTACTACTAATACATAAACTAATACACAACTATATCAGATTATACGTTTGTATGTCTCTACCTTTCCGGAATCCCTTTGTCAAATAACATATCTTTGGATGGTTACTGTATTCCAACCATTTGACGAGCTCGTTGGTGGAATAGCAACCGAATACTATACCTGCGAACCTAGGTTCGCAGGTAATGGTATTGACGTATGTTTATCAGTTGTCAAGTACCCATAGCACAAGCTTTAGTTAGTTTGGGACTAGATGGCGCTGTATATTGACAATATTTATGTATCATTATAGAACATATGCCTACACTAAATAAAAATAATCATACACAGTAAATATAATAAAAGTAATTTCTTGTTATGTATGTAATAAAAAAAAATATACGACCTTTACTCTTCGAACAAAACTCTAAGTCTAGCGGTTTAGGGGCACAACTAGATTGGCTAACAAGCATGCGGCCCGCATTGGATGGTAAGCGGTTACACAGCCTATTGATGCTCGCAACACCACGGGGACGTTACTCGCGCCCTACCAAATCTTGTGACCTAAGGCTGTTTCGTCACAGTACCCAGTAATTTCTCTGCCATATCTCACCCTTCAAATCGGAACACAGCTATTTAAATATAGCTGCTTGGCGGTAGAAATAGGTGAGACAGAGGTACCCACGCAGACGACTTTTGTACAAAGTCTCCCTATGGTAATTTAATGTATAGACATAGATATTATATAACTCGGACGAGTTTGTCTTAAGTTCATATTTTTTTTTATATATGCAAAATTACACATTGTTAAGGACATGGCCTGTAGCATGCCTGTAGCCCAATTGTTTGAAACAATATCCGGAAGTCGCCGCGAGCGAGGATGGCGGACATCCTTCTAATCACGGACCACATCGGATCTAACTACCTTAATTGTTACCTAAACTTTGCCTTGATATAATATTCAAGTACAAATTTTCGTGTTACAGATACCTTCGTTTATAATATGTGGATATAACTTAGATGACAAAAATATTCAGAAAGTTTACAGGTAAATTTAACAGTGCTTTAATCTTTCTTTACTTTTTAGGACACTGGAATCAAATAACAATTCTGTAAAATGATATTATGTTATTAGTCACCAGGAATCCAAATAAGGTGGTGCTAGGTAGCTGCGCAAAGATCTGTAAAGGTAACATACAAGAACAGATTCAAACATAATGACTATTAAATTTCCATTAAGTTCCTTGCGGGGTAGGTAGAGAGTACCGAGCGTCATAAGACACTGTCTTTATACGCCTAACTTGTTGCATTAATTTTCATAACTCTTCTCAGGCACGCTCGCCGGTTTCTTAGACTCCAGATATCATCTTATGATAAAATGCAACCGATTTGGTCTCGATCTTCCTCGGCTCCTTCAACTTCCTTCTTCTATGTTCCTAACGTATATCTATTTTGTGATTCTTTCTCCCTACATTCTTTTTACATGTCTGAATTATCGGAGCATGTTACTTCTTATTTTAACACCAATACACTATTTTAAACAAACTTCACATCATCATTGCAAACTCGGTCTACAATTATTACGTCGAAACTATTGCGCACCGCTCGCATTTTGACCGCGTTTATTGTCTTTCCACGTCAGTGGTGTACCTTCCATAACTGTAAAAGGCACATCCGAGATTTACAATCTCATTAACTTGTTCCAACATTACATCATAAACCTCAATCCTTGCGTTCGTTCTGCTTTCCTCCCTTTCATATACCTTTCTTGATATTCAGACGTGAGTCCTTTTCCATATAATCATTTTTCATTATTATGACAGGTGTTTGCAGTTCAGTGGTGTTTCTGCTAATATCACGGCATCATCTACATACAAGAGACAGTTCACTAGGTCACACATGCGCAATCCTACATTCGTTGACTTGTTATTCTCTGCAGACAACTATCGAGATACAAAATAAACAGCCTAGCAGATAGCATGCAACCCTGTGCGGCACCAATTTTGACATTAAACCAGGAAGACATACTGTCTATCCGTACAAATGTTGAGCAATCCGTAGACTTAATTGTTTAAGTTACCCAATAAAATTTTAAAGAAAACTGTTATTTCAGTCTTTTTTTCGAACTTTAATGTTAGTGGTTCAAATGTCAAAAATCCCTTTATTATGAAAATGCCAAATTTCTTTATTAATGCAAAGGTGACTTGGTTTAACGTTACTGTAGACAAACGAAAACACTTTATTTGATGAATCCTTAAAGAAAATTTTAATTAATATCAATGAGGAGAAAAGTTATTGCAAAAAT
The DNA here is from genome assembly GCA_947507595.1 of Pyralis farinalis. NCBI lineage: Eukaryota > Metazoa > Arthropoda > Insecta > Lepidoptera > Pyralidae > Pyralis > Pyralis farinalis. The sequence continues at coordinate 18,474,151 of OX382259.1, read as the reverse complement.
ATATGTTGATCCCTAGACACTTTTGATGTGTGTATTAGGCGTCAAATCAGATGCTGATAGTAACAACAAGTCACAAATATGTTGCTCTGTTAGTGATGTGCGGTATTTATTTTTTATATAATTAAGATTTGAAACAACCTTTTCAGAAACATGTTTATCCGAAACTCTTTAGAGCTGTAAGGCCAGGTCAGTTCCATTCAGTTCATTGCAGGCAAAATTCGGAAGAATTTTGTGGTTTCGATGATACTTTTTCGGCAAAAAGGATTTTGCGCAAAATGATTTTGCAGTCCAGTGAGTACTAAAAAAATATTAGCGGGATAACTACTTATTTCAGTCAAACTGATTATGAAGGGATTCACAAATAAGTTTATATTTTGTTTATACATTACATTATATATATAAAGTGTATACTTTCAAAGTCCTGAAATCTGCTGTCAAATGACTGTACTAAGCTCTAATTTCAGACTCGTACTTAGAACAATTGATAGTACTCGTACTTAAATTTTGTGGCAAAATTAATTAAAAACTGATTTAATTTAGGTTTCAATCCGCTTAATAAAGTAAACATAGTCGGAAGTAAAAAAACTTTGCGTTGTAGTTTAAGATTCAAAATATTGAGGTAATTCGTAACGTCAACAAGAAATGTAAGATCACACAAATAGGATGTATTCTTCAGTAAATCAGTTTCCAAAGGTAATGCTTCTTTTTCCTCTAAAAGTTCCAACACCTGCTCTCTCAAGCTGAAGAAATGTTTCAACACGTTGCCCCTTGACAGCCATCGAACAGCGCGGTACAGTTAAGCTCTCCATATTCGCTGATTACTTCTTCAAATACAACAAAATATTTTCGAAATTATTATTATAATAAACTCGATAATAAATTCGAAATTAGTCTTTAATGCTTCTCTTTTAATTAAATTTTGATTTCATTCCTGCATCTAAACTAACCTTATTTCTTCTTTTCTCTTACTCTCACTAGGGGCAAAGATAATCGATAATACGGTCATTTCTCTTTCGTGCTACGGAGGCTTTAACCTCCGCGTTCCACTAGTCGTCACCTTTTGAGGCTGTATGCCTTTTTCCTCTTGTGTCTATTATGGTATTTCGGAGACGGTTATCAGTCAGAATCAAATTATAATTTTATCTTTATTCTATCTACATGTATGAGTGTGAATATTATTAAGATGAAATAATTAATTGGACGCGATGAGGTTTCCATACATAGATATAGGATTGGCTTACCTGCTTCGTTTGCTCTCTTATCTCCATTGAAACCTAGAACAGCTACGTAAGTTTAGATCAAATTGAATAAATATGTTGATTATTATCTGTTGTTCAACTCTTAATTTGACAATAACAATACTATATAACATATCTATAAAACTATATTCTTATGCCAAGTTCGTTGCGTGGTAGGCAGATACAACACTGTGATGTCAATAAAACTTGATATTTTTAACAGTACTTTCGTTTGTCAAAAAAATTAACACTCGTAAGTAATTCTCGAATTACATCCATAGCGTTATTTTCACACGTATGTACTTCGCATAATACCTATATACCTGTATTTTGTTCTTTTGGACTCACTCTTCTTTATTACCTACTGTATTTGTTTGTAGCGGCTACTTGAAATGTTCGTATTTTCTTTCATCACCATGGCCACATGCTTGACAATTAACGTTTTGCTTAGAGTTTCTTCATAAAAGAGTAGTTATAAAAGAGTTGTTATGGAAGTGGTTCAATTTTGTTTATACCACTAAGCTGGCAAACAAGCGTATGGTTTATATCAGAAAAAAAAATAGTTATCGTAGCCTATGAACACTTGCAACACCGGAGGCGTTATCAGTGCATTGCTGACTGTAGTGTACTAAAATATCAGAATAATTTCAGAAAATAAAAAAAATATGTTTATTCGACACAAAATAGCTCCAATCAAAACACAATACGAGTATTTCATGCTTATTAACTTCGTTTCGATATCTGTAATCGACAAAGTCTCAATTCATTGCAGCCCACTGATTTTAAATGAATTGAATGCTATTCAGTAATCTGACGTCATATGCTGATGACAGAAGCGAACTCAGCGCTGATGAGTGACGTCAATTGCCACTAATGCGGGTGTACCTTAGGTCAACCATTAATTACTTAGTTTATATACTTTGGAATAGAGAGGAATATTTGTAAATTAACACTTAGTTTTTTCTGCATATGTTGCAAGGAACTTGGTGTGAAAATATGAACACAGCTAGACATATAAAGAAATTATATTACTTGATTATTAATTTGATTAACTTATGTAATTAAATTGCTATGTACCTGACATTAGACTGTGCTAGTAATAAGTTTAAATTAATTTATTGAAATTAATTTTGTAATATCTAAGAATGAACATTTTCATATCCTTTTAAAATTATAAATGAACCTACCTAAAGTCAATTAAAATTAAAACTTTAATAGTGTCAATGATAGATAAGTAAGAAATATATTATATCACTGGTTTAAAACTATTTATGTTGCTGCACAGTAAAAATTATGAAGAGCAAACGCAAAAAATAATGCCGATATACGGACATGATTTATGCATTTTAAACAAAAAACAATTACTATGTAAACACTACTAATTTGGGAAACTAAATACTAAATAAAAAAAATATTTCATTTCTTGGTAAGCAAAGTATGAAAAGCAAAAATTTAAATGTTTTAAAAAGGTTATGAATATGACGTATGGACAGGATGTGACGTAAGAAATACTGTACATAAATCGAATGGTAGTTTCTAGAATCATCGACGCGCTACTGCTGTTGAAACCATCAATAGCCTACATTAACTGCTTAGCATTGCAAAGACCACTTTTTAATTTACCTACTCGTTACCGCTGTTTGGATCTTCTAATTATTTATTTTTAATTGTCTAGCTTACGAAATGTTTATTAAAACATAATTAATAAAACAGTTATGATTAGGATATAGTGTATTTGCTCGAAGAAACTATGATATTAATTATTATCTAAGCCGCACCAGATTTGCAAGACGTAAAATATAAAGTTTCGAAAAGAAATACTGTCACAGTGAAAATGAATTTAAAATCTGTTTGTCAACAAGAATTAAATTAACAAACAGATATTTAAAATTTTAATAATCTGATCAAATTTGTAATTTTAAACATATTTGTTTCTTAATTTTCAATTTCTGAAGTCGTAACATTTACTGCCGACTTTTCACAAAGATACATCGCTGGACGATCGCACCAATTCATTAGTAGAAATCCATTTCTAGAAATAGCACCGCATCGTTTTGAACTCATTTCTAATGGATCTTCTTTTACAGGATTCCAATATGCATATCCTGCTTCTTCTAATGTTTGACCTAATCCACGTAAAGACATTTTACTCAAACATTACTACAAATCACAATACTAAAACAGTTAAATTCATAGGTACATGTTAGGAGTAAATAATTATATCTCTGCTTCTAACCAGCCTTGTTATCCTTTCGGAAATTTCCTCACAAGAATCTATGTATATGCTGTTCAACTTTTTTCCCTTGCAATGCATAGAAAACATTAATAAAGGTATATGAAACATATGCTAACCAAAAAGAACGCAAGAATTACGGTTGATGATAACATGGCGGAGAAATTGGATGATATTACATATCTTGGATGCACTTTTAGCAGATTGGAAGTTCATCGCTGATGTAGCGTGGCGAGTGAGTCCAGGAAATAGTGTGAATTGAGCGTTTATAAACCACACTGACAGTAAAAACTTACGCTAGACGGCACAGCTCGCTATACCCAACGCCGTGCTAACCACAAAGCTAACGGTAAGAAAGCGAGAGCTTGCTGGGTTTGGCTGAGATATACATAAAAGTATAATAAACGAAGTCGAGATGCGAGCCCCTTAGTCAAAATTTGCGGCGTAGGGCTTCTAGACCGTGTTCGCAATGAAGACTTATGAAAGAGAATTGAAAAGAGGAATGCTCAATTGCTTCAGACATGAAACAATGTAAAACTAGATATAGGAGCTAAGGAAAGCCAGAACTCATCAACAACTATCGAATTGGTTGCATATTATTAGGAGGTGGTGTCAAGAGCCCTAGGTACCGGGAAAGGAAATGAATGAGGTGAGTAAGGACCAAGTCTTGATACGCTCGTGTCTTTCTACCTACCCCGCAATCTTGAAGGTATAGGTAGATAGATTGACGATATTAGCTATTCAGAAAAGAAGGACTATAGCAAAGCAGCCCAACGCTAACAAACATTACAGTATATGAAACATCTCATTTTGGAAATTTATCAACTCGTAGTCACTATTCGATTCGGGTCTCCTTCAACCTCCGACGGTTTCGAGCTACGGATTCAGAGTATATTACAGATTTTTTCTGAGGCGAGTGTTTCCAACTGTTAGAAGGTCATCGATATACAAGAATACCACAGACCTTAGTGGTGACTTTCTTGTACTGCCACGAATAAATAAGCGTATTGACCGTTTGATGTGCTTATCTCATAGCTTTTGTAGCCTATGGACACTTGCTCACACATTGTCATAACCGCTTTCACCAATTTTCTGGCTTTACTTAATCGCAGGTAATATTATTTGGCTGTGCTCGTCTGTATCGCTAGATTGCAGAACGTTTTGCTCTACTTTTATTTCACCAGAGTTTTGTTTGCTAATTGATCCTTACTAAAACCTTACTAAAAGAGATAAAAGATAATCGCTAGAAAAAGAGATAAGATGAGTTTAGCAGTCAGTTATTGACGGAAGTACATTCCTAAATATATGTAATATGTACGATTTCCTTACCAAATATCGTCCTATATTGATAGCGAAACATCAAATCACTAAAGCCCAGATGCAGAATATTTGGATCAGGAGCATTGCTGATAAGGTGTTCACTGAGGAGTTTTGTCACAACTGCTGCTTCTTCTGCAGAATTTATAATAGCCATGTGTCCTTGTTCAGATTTGCAAATTAAATATGCATCGTGCCAGTTTAAAGGTTCCACGTGGTATTTATAGCATATACCATTACTTTCAGCTACATATCCTGAAATCCTTTCAATAATATAGGCTTCAGTTTAAATAGTCCTGGAAACTAAATCAAACCATAAATATTAGAATCGTAAAAAAAGTAGTAATTTCTATTCCGAGTTTTTGCAAAGGTATCATCTATTTTTGCATGTAGACTGAAATATTATATTGTTCGAAATGATAAAGACTCAGTAACGAAATTATAAATGTTATTTCTATTTAAAAAATAGCATTATCTATCTTTGAATAACGTTGGTAAAGATTTTACTACTTTCATTTAATTTCTATATTTATAATGTGAGTATTTACTTATGTGCCGATAAAAATTTAAATAAGCAAAGGAAAAACCTCACTGTTTCCAAATGACTCACGAAGACATGTCAGACGACCCATAATAGAAATCGCTATAGCTATAACTACTTACTATCATCGGACCATATATAAATCGAAATAAAAAATATTTGTTGAAACAATACTTTTAAATAAAGTGATAATATTTACCCAGATCAAAGTTATCGCATTGACGATTTGGTTTAACATCCTCACCTAATATTTTACAAATGAATGGATAAATCTCGTTACAAGGCTTGTCATCTAACAGTCCTGCTCTTGTCATCACCACACAGTGCTCTGAACTGTTCATGTTATCAGGTATATCTTGCTCCCAAAGAAGTTCCAAAAGTGTACCCGTCAAAGGTTCTCCTAATAAGAAAAAAATAATTACGCCCTGTTAATGGGGGTAATTATGTAGGGCCAATCACAAAAGATCGAAATTTGATAAGAAGTTGATATATATATAGTCCGGCCATAAGTTCTGTGACAAACGAATATGCAATTATTTTTTTATGAAGTAACGTAATATAAAAAAAAACTTTATATATAACATATTTAAGAAATTAAGTTTAAAGAAGAAGAAAAAATAAAAAAAATGATTCTATTCGTAATGGCCATATTTGATACAGGCCTTTAATTTGTCTAGTCACGAATCTATGGACGTACTGTTTCCATTGGAAATTTACACTGCTAGCTCCAGAGATTTCTTAAGAAACACTATGTTGGCGTGTCGTTTCGAGCATGACCTGCATGTCCTCTAAAACTGACCAATATGGTCCATTGTAGTCTAAGGAGTTCAGATCTGGGCTAGACGAGAGCCAGCCTTCAGCTCTTATAAAGTCCGGAACGTTGGTTTCGAGCCAGGCTTGGGAAGTTCGTGCCTTGTACCAAGTGCAGACTCCTGTTGGAAAGTCCACGGTACATTTTTTAAAAATTGTAGTGCTGAGAGGCTTCACAACACGATCCATGACAATCTCTTGGTACATTTTGGCTGAAGTCTTCACTCCTTTTTCACAAAAATGAAGCTTTGTGACTCCTGGATAAGACACCCCTCACCAAACCATTACAGACGCAACATGATGACTACGTTGTACCTTTCGATCATTTGGGCAGCTTCTTTAGAACTGTGTGCATTGTTATTTTGCTTGTTGTAGTGCTTTTTAATCGTAAAATTTTTTTCTTCAGTAAAGAGGATATTTCTGTGACTTTCACCTACTTATCTGGACAGAAGACGTTTTGATTGATCCACTCTCTTCTACTATAGGGATCGATTTAGGGCATATCCTGTATATCGACGATAAGCGCCGAACTTCACGTCTTGTTTTATTATATGCGACAGAGTCCTAGCTGAAATCTTCATTTCTCGCGATAAGATTTTTTATTTCCTAATGGGTGTTCGGCGAATTCTGTCTTTAACAGCATTAACAGCCTTTGTAGTTCTAACAACATGCGGTCGCCTCGATCTTATATGGTCTTCAACAGAGGAAGTGTTGGTATATCTGTCGATAGTACGATATACAAACATACAGTTAATACCAAGCTTTTGAAGTATCTTGAATATGACCGACGGCTCCATACCCACTTTATGCAAGACAATCCTTGCAATGCTATTTTCACCCCATTCCATATTGTAATTTGATAATAAACACGAATAAACATGTAAAATGTAAAGAAGATTTTAACATAACAAATGCGTTCCAAATTCTAAATTTTTAAAGAGTAGAAAAAAGGAAAAGTTTCTATGTAAGAGTATTTATGGCCAGACTAGTTAAATACAGATGGTTCAACGTGGTTCAATTAGTGGAGAGGTGCAGCTTTCTGTATAACTTCTCAGATGCACAGCAGTGTGTTTCAATTTTAATACGGAGGTTTCCATTACTCCTTCGAACTATATGTATAAAGTTCGAAGTATATGTAAAAATATATATATTTATATATGTATACATATACATAGTAATATTTCGACTAGACAATAAAAATATTAATAACTATTTTGATAGAGAAAGTTAACTGTAAACATAACTATGAACTCACCTTTGAGGTTAACGTAGACTCCGTTAGAATACTGATCATGTATACCAACAAATATCGCAGTATAGAAGGATTTCATATTGCTGAGAAGTATCTTGAGATTTTCCATTTCTTCTATTGAATCCGGGACCAAAAGTGCAGTTCCTTCAGCTTCACAGATTTGTCGTGCTTGATGCCAGTTTGTAGCCAAATCATGAAGTCGATAGAATGTCTTGAACGACTGTGCCCACATGTAGTCCATGCGAAATTCCTGTGCTAAGAACTAATTCTTTATTTTTTTGTACAATTAAAATAACAAAAATTTTTAAATATAAGATGTTGTACCATTTACATAACCAAAAATGAAAATAATAAGTATAATAATATGCTCCATTTTTAATTTGAAATGTAGCTTATTAATATATTTCAAATTATTTATTTTAATAAAAGTGATAACTTCAAACACGCTCATGATACGTATTCAAACATTCACAGTAATAAAAATGCTATTTCTTTCGTAAATCTACATAAACTGCGATATAAGATTATTAAATGGTCCGTGGTATTTCCATAAACATTTGATTACAATACCGCAAAAACATTTCTCCTAAAACACTTATGATGTAAACGAAATCGCAACTACTTAAGACGAATCCGAAATCCAATCACCTGATATCCGGTTCCGCTCGATCGCGCCTTCAGATATCACGGTATCAGTTATTTTTCCGTGAATCGTACGGGCATTGGGGCATACCGCTTGGGCCGCCTCACTAGGTCCTTCGTGTACGCTTATTTGAATCCTCTCTCCTTCCTAAGCGACTTCCTTTTCTGTGAGTGTCAGGTAATTATCTATGTGGCATTCCAATTTTCCGATCGAATGGTTAATTCAGTTTAAATCTCTTCGTGTAATACGTACTCGGCTATAGGCACTGCCTAATCCTAGTCCCACGGAACCAGTTCCCGAGTTGGGTAACTCAGGCGTATCTTTATAATATGGAGTGGGATTCTTTATTCAAGTATGCGCGGAGCTCAGCTAAGGCTTCTATGGATTTTTCACATATCTTATACGAGGAGCTATTTAATCTGAATATGTAATCTCATTTTACTGCGTAGTATTTTAAAACAAACCTATAAATTGCATTCGTGAAATATGTTGGATTAAAATATATGTACGTGGGTTCGCGTGCCTGTTTTCATAACTAAACGAAATTCAAATTCGTTAAATGGAAATTTTTCATCAATATTCTAAATATTATGTCAATTCCGTCTCCATTGAATGAGAGCGCCGTTTCAGTATATAAAGTTCGGTGCCAACTCATCAGCCGCAGAGGGCCAGGATCTGATAAAAGTTGTCAGAACTTTCTTTTGCGATATCGCCACCTTCGTCATGTAAATTGGACAACTTGCGGTCGAAGCTGATGCTTGTTTCATTGGTAAATATAGATTAGCTCTTAATCTGACCACTTTTCGCACAAAATTGTTTCCAGATGAACGGAGGTTTGGATCAGTTTGGGTTTGGGTCTCGGGTCGAGTATCTTTGTTGAAATCTGGGTACATGATGATACTTGTCTTTCATATTATTAATTAAACGACACTATACTCGTAGTAGTACGTAAATATTATGGATCGAATATAGTAGAAAGGTTAGGGATGGGCTTTATCCAGTGGGTAGATATGGACTAATGATTATGATGGTTGTATATTAAATTTCGATTTAACATAATATTAAAAAAAAAGAAAATATATTGCCTGAATAATTCGTTAAAATATTTAATGTCTGGGCTAAATCAGTATTCACAATTTAATAAACAGTAGGAATTTTGAAACGGTCGACAAACTGATTACTGCAAGCGTCCATAGACATTGGTAACTGCTTACCGTTAGATAGATCGTATATTTGTTTGCCAATTTGTATAATGTAAAGATATTTAGGTCAAACCAGGAACATAGTAGGCTAGATAAAAAAATTAAAAAAAAGCAATACAGAGTAGTAAAAAGCAATACAAAAATAAAATTTGAGGTATTTCAATTGAATTCAATGTTATTTATGGTATTTGCTACCAAAAAAAACTACATTATATTTATTTAGTCATTTACATACAATATTTATAATGATATATGAGAGATGACTGTATATGAAATATTTTTAAATTTTGGTATATTAATAGGGTATAATTCAATATAATACTCTTTATTGCTCCACATAGAACTGTATATTTAGTGCTTCACTAATAATTGAGAATAAGCACGGATTGTGCAAGCGCAATTTTCGTGCCAACTGGTAGAAGAAGAGAATTTTACAATCTTCTGAGAAAAGTAACGGACGCCATCAGCTTCCTACAAATACTTGCGATTTGAGATGACCAGCATAGAGATTATGTATTGTTTTGATTGGTAAGTCATTGCAGAGTTGCACAGCCAGTTCCGATAAGAAGTTAGGTTAATATCGTAAACAGTGGGAGGGTTTTATTAGACGAAGGGAAATAATACTCCATGTACTGCGATCGCGATGATCCCGTACCTCTCTAAGATAAATGAAACATCCCTTAAAGTAGCTGGGGGAAGTGGGATTAAGGAGAGTAGAATATGGAAGTGAGACAATGTGCGAGTTACGACGTACTTTGATGCGATGCCTCCTCTGCTGCTTACACAGCAACACCTTAGGAGCGTACTGGTGACCTCCCTTACACGCAGGAACACAACAACCCTCTAGTAAGTTGTTATTTGGTTGTGAGGTGGAGGCACTTCCCCATACTTCTTCCTTGCTTTCATGCGCCCTACCTCTCTTAAAAACCATACAGACCAAGACAAACAGACATGTACATCCACACAAATGTTTGTCTTGTGTGAGAATCGAATCGACAAGCGCGCCATTCACGACTGAGCCACCGAGCTCTTCTAAACGCACCGACTAGAAAATTCTGTCAAAATAAATGCCTAGGTTTAGACACTCTCGTTATAAGAAAAATTACTATTAATAAATATTTCTCGAGGACAGTCTCCCAATAGATTTTCGAAATAAGACGGGTGCTGCCTATAATAATGACCTGGCTCTTATAAGGGTTTACCATTGCAATTGTATGTGCAAGGTATTTACTTTAGTAATCGCGATACGCAGAAAGAAAGATACTTAATGTATTACAAGCGTTCATGGGCTACGGTAACCGCTTCACATCAGGTGAGCCGTATGCTTGTATGTCTCTCGACGTTGTATAACCTAAATTCTTAAACACGAATTTAGTGGTACATGCATATGCCAGAATGCAACAGTCACGACGAGATTTTCGGGCGAAAAAGATAGAAAGTAGATTCATTACACATCTAAAACTAATAAACTATGAAAAAAGTACACTGAGCTCATTTCTTTTCTTATTATGAAGAAAGGTATAAAGGTATACAGGTATAATATCTCATTTTTACGAAAACAAAAATGAAGGTATGAATATGAACGAAATATTTTATTGTTTAATAGCGATCAACTTTTTGTTTCTAGCGTACAGATTGTCAATACAATATCGCTGTTACAAAATATTGGTTGCACATGGGTTGCTACATGAAAATAAATTTGTATATCTAAATTAAATTATCTCATTCAAACAATAAGTTAGTTACTACTATGTACCATACACGCGAGTAAGTAAGAAAAAAAAGCTTTGATGCAGTCATTGCTCTGACTTTGAAAAATAAAAGTATCAATTAATTTAAAACATCCGATGATCTGAAGTGGTAATCCATTTACGTCAATTTCAAAACTTTTTAATCGATCTTGATAAATTTGCTAGCGTATGTCCAAATGGCGAGATTGTCTTTAAAGGATTCCAAGTTTTATAGAAGCGGCTCAGATTCAAAAAGTAAATAACTACGTATACTTTTATCCTTTTCAACCGGGTTAACCCGTAAACCATCTCAGTTTAAGGAGGCATTAAATCGCAACTCAAACAAGAACCGTTACAGTGAAGTTAACTCACATATTGCTTTGTGTCACGAACGTTAAAGCGAACAGTAGAGTTGGAGAGATGCGATGTTGGAGAGAGATGGTAGATGGGAGTATGGGTATGGAGGGTGAAAAAGGAGAAAAACTACATCGCTAAAAGTGAATGCGGTCGAAAGCCGCGCTTATTTCAGCGCTAAGTGCATGGATTTTTTCAAGTGATGCTATGAGAGCGCGCGTGGTAGCTGTTGTGACATATGAATGCGGCATGCCGTAGCGATGCACAAAGGTTTTAAAGGTAGGTAGCATTTTATTTCATGAATTGTTGAATGGGATTAATTACTATTGTTATTTTTCAACTTTTGTAACAAAATTGCCAAAAAGTTACATATTTGCCTTCATCTTTATCTGTACGTCAGTCACAATCTTTCAGAGCCAAAAAGGAAGCATCAAAGATATATCTTATTATTCTATAATATAAAAATCGGCCAAGTGCGAGTCGGACTCGCGCACGAAGGGTTCCGTACCATTATCGATAAAAACGGCAAAAAAATCACGTTTGTTGTATGGGGGCCCCCCTTAAATATTTGTTTTATTTTAATTTTATTATTTATTATCAAAGTGAATGTATAAATAAATATTCTGTGAATATTTCAAGCGTCTACCTGTTGCCGTTATCAATATCGAGCAAAAATGAGCAAAAAAATCACGTTTGTTGTATGGGAGCCCCCTTAAATATTCACTTTATTCTCATTTTTCGTATTTTTTTGTTATAGCGGCAACAAAAATACATCATCTGTGAAAATTTCAACTGTCTAACTATCACGGTTCATGAGATACAGCCTGGTGACAGACGGACGGACGGACAGCGGAGTCTCAGTAATATGATTCATTTTACCCTTTGGGTACGGAACCCTAAAAACGATAATGCTAGGAAGAAAGTCATTAAAATTGAATACACTTTTTTGTTTAGAAGTATTTGTTGTTCTTATTTTAGTGCAACAATTTCAGAGTTAGTGCGAGATTAACTTTGTTGTCTCGTTAATGCGTCACGTTACGTGAATATTGCCAAATGAAAACGTTGCATTATAGAGTGTTGTATTGATAAAGATGTGCATGATAAAGTTGACGCTGTATCCAGTTAATTAGGCAAATGCATGGTGCGGTCCACTATCCGTGACATCGGATAATTAAGCTTTTAAAGTTATATCATGCTCTTAATTGATCTCTCATTAAAGTTGGTGGCTTGTATCGGTGTTGTGCACTGGGGAATGCCAATGCATCGATCAAAGCAGTAGTGTACGGAAAATCGAGTTGTCCTCTCCACTGGGCTTTTGTTCAATTAGAATTGCACGTATCTACCTACAATGAACTAATAGGTATATTGTGTAGGGTAACGTTGAAAAGGTTGTTAACAAATATTCAGGTTCATGATATACATGACCTTATTTTTTAAAAGAATGAACCGTTTTCAAAATATTAAGAATTATAGTGGCCTCACCATTTCTATTGTACCACTAAGGTAGCAATCATGCCTGATGGTAAGTAGTTACCAGGGATGTCACTTATACGTTGCCGACCCTGAAACCTCCTCACGCCTTTCTTGAAGAACCCCTTGGGAAAACCTCGGCTGGGAGTTCATTCCACAACTTGAGAGTTATAAGAATAAATATTTGCTGGAACCGCACAATACGCAACCATTTCGGTTCCAGTCTATGAGGGTAAACTCCCCGCCGTGTCGGCGAGCGGTGTGGTTATAAAAAGAAGCTGTCGACATCATATCGAACAATTCTTCAGAACACAACCCGTTGTACAATCGGTAGAACACACAAAGGGAGCCAAATTCTCACCTTAAACTTAAGGGCTCAATACCGTCTGTAAGCTAAGGATCGCCGATAATTCTTACAGCTCGTCTCTGAACCAAATCACAAGATCCTAGCTGATATCTAGACCCGCGCGCGCCCAACGGTACAATACTTGATAAATATATAAGTCTTTGTTCCGCACTGAAGTACTACTTTGCTCTGTTATGCTCTACTTGAATACTAATTAAATACGTGCCACGTGACCTGTCTGACTGCAGTCGTTCCATGGCAAAATCAGTATCTTTGTAAAATCCGTAGTTAGGTAGCGGACCCCTCCAACCTAAGGAATTAGGAAACGGAGGTAACTTTAAGAGAGGTAGGGCGCATCAAAGCAGCCCGTCTGGGGAAGTACCCCCACCTCATAGAAAACCGCAGCGAAATAACATCTCCCTAGCAAGAGGGTTGTTGTGTTCCTGCGTGTGAATGAGGTCACCAGTAAGCTCGCAAGAAGTTGCTGTGTAAGCAGCAGAGGAGGCATCGTGCGAGTGAAACTGTAGAGTGAGACATATATCGCAAACATTTATTGGCTACGTACCCGCTTTACATCAGGTGGGTCGTATGCTTGTATGCCTCCCGACGTAGTATAAAAAAAAACGGGATAACGTTAGGAAGAAGAGTTTAGAGGGCGCACAAGGCTTAGTGGCGCCCTCAGTTTTCTTTTTTTGAAACTTATTTTGTATTTATAATCTATGTACAAATAACCAAACTTTTCATTATTGCTAATTGTAGCCACTTATAGCAATAATCAAAATTATGACTAATTGTACATTAATAATAATACAGACTATGTGGCAAAAACAACATAAATATGGTTCTCCAGTGCCTGTATTGAGTGTTTTTAGGGTTCCGTACCCAAAGGGTAAAACGGAACCCTATTGCTGACGCTCCGCTGTCCGTCCGTCCGTCCGTCCGTCCGTCCGTCCGTCCGTCCGTCTGTCACCAGGCTGTATCTCTTGAACCGTGATAGCTAGACAGTTGAAATTTTCACAGATGATGTATTTCTGTTGCCGCTATAACAACAAATACTAAAAAATAGAATAAAATAAATATTTAAGGGGGCTCCCATACAACAAACGTGATTTTTTTGCTGTTTTTATAGATAATGGTACGGAACCCTTCGTGCGCGAGTCCGACTCGCACTTGGCCGATTTTTTGGAATTTGTCTTAAATTCAGCATTATTAATAAAAACAAAATGAGGGCGCCACTAAGCTTTATGCGCCCTCTTAATGTAACGAATTTAAAATGAAAACTATTACGGTGGAGTAGATCTACCTATTATATCTATAACTTCACGTCCAGTGGATAAAGAACCGACCTGTTATCCGACCGAAGCGATCGAGTCGCTTGTTCGAATTTTGATGTAGATATGTATGTAGATATGTATGTATATTTTCACGCCAGGTCCCTTGCGGGGCAGGCAGAGAGAATCGAGCGCCACGTGACTCGACCCTTACATATCTCACACCCTTCTTTAACATTCATTGCTCTTCTCGTGCACGTTCGCTTACTTATAGAAGCGAGAGCTGGGTATAAACGCGGTCGAAATACGAGCGTTGCGCAAAATTTGAGGCGTAACACTTGTAGGCCGTATTCGCAATGATGATGTTAGAAACAGAGTTGGTCTGAAAGAGAGCGTCGGTGTTAAAATAAGAAGAGGCATGCTCCGTTGGTTCGGACATATAGAAAGGGTGCAGGGTGAAAAAATGATGAAGCAGATATACAATGCAAAATTGGAAGGATGTAGGAGCCGAGGAAGGCTAAGACTTACCTACCATGATCAAATTGGCCGTGTTCTGTCAGAAGGTTACTCTCACTCACTAATTAACTAGTACTAGTTGACCAGGTCAACGGCAGTTTAGTAGCAAGTTTCATAGAAATTGTGAGAAAATATATCAACAAAAATATATTGATATCTATATATTATATGAATATGCAAAAACAATACAATTCAGTACATTTTCCTACTTTGTTTGTTAATCGTTTTGCTTTTTTGTTTTGTTTAGTAACTTTTGTGTTACCATTAAAAAAAATGAAAAATTCGTATACGTTTTCTATAAGTTTTTAATAATGATCGTGGTTGAATTCTACCATTAGTTCGAACATTAGGTTAAATAAATATTCTTCCCTTAAACTTAAAGTTTCTTATATAACAACGGAATCCTTTTTTGCTTGAATTAGATTTGCAGTTGATCAGTTTTTTTAATATATATTAACAGATAGTGCAATTTAACTGCTATTTTGGATAGTTTTTAAAGTAACTCTGAAGGAGACATATGTAACTTTACAGGAATAGTAATAAATGAGCTCTGCCTCTGTCTCTATTTCTGTTTTCGCTTACTTCGTCCAACTGAATTTCATATGGTGATTACTAACAGAAAGAACAAGACAAAGTTTTTGCTTAGAAAATGATTAAACTAAGAAGGTTTTGTGTATATAACTTGTAGATCCTACTAATAGTATAAATTTGAAAGTATGGATGTTTGTTCCGTTTTCACGTCTCAATGGCTGAACGGATTTGGATGAAATTTGGTAGGTAGATAGATAAGGTACTGCATAAATATACGAGTAGGTATAAGGATATTTTTACTGCGGTGATATGTTCTCGTGGGATAGTTTGGATGTTTAGATGTTCGAATCTTATTAACGGATGATTCACGCTTGACGGTGTCGCGATCGGGCCGAGCCCAGCCCGAGGGATGAACGCCGAGCGCCGGCCGGGCCAGTCATTGATGCTACACCGGTTTGCACGACCGTGTCTGTCTAATGTGTCCACTAGTGATTTCATCAGTAGATGGGCGTGACGCATGAGTAAATATGCAATTTTCACAACTTGAATTGGCAACTATTGCAATTGCCATCAATGACGAAGTACTGGAAACACTAAGCAAAGCTACTAAAAGGAGATGAGGTGTACATACACCCAACCTGTAGGAAGCAAGAAGCAGAAGGAGAATTCGCCGCACTCAATTTGTCATCGTCCATTTTGCTGTTGAGCTGCACTGCTGCTCACATCTTAAAGATTTCTCGTCAATCTGGGCGCACGGCGTACTCGATCATGTTACAGTATGTCGGGGCCGGGCCGGGCCGGAGCTGGGAAACAATACCCACCGACATGAGGTTCGCACGACCGGGATACGACCGGGGCACGGCGTTGATATCCTGTGTTCCATAATCCATGTGGGCTATTTTGGAAAAGTGAAAAAATAAATTGTTGTAAGTTCCCAAAATCTCCCACCTTCATTTTTGGGATATTATACAATAACAAATTAATATTTTATATACGATTCCCACGGCCCGGCTGGGCCACGGTCAAACACGAATCACTTCATACAAAAAGCATACTATAGATGTTTGACCGGTCACGACACGGCGTAGCGTGAATCATCTTTTAATATGGATGTTTTGTTTAGAAACATTTAGGGCTGTATGCGAGGCACTAAGACTGCAGGAAGATGACAACCATTGGGATGCAACAATGAAGGAAGCCGTGATGTGTCGATCGCTAGCAACAGTTAGAAAGCTGTTTGATATTTTATTAAGCTCTTGTGGTATACTTTTATTCGGGGCAAATGCACGGCTCATGTAGAATAAATTTAGATCGGAGACAATCATTGAATACATAGAGTCCAAATGTCTCAGCGACGTTCTACTATTTTGAATGTAGAAGTGTATTTATTTGTTGGTTTTCTTTTTTGTATTATCCCTTGATTGAGGGCCGAACAAAACGTCTTACTCCCACAGGAAAACGCGCTTGGTTCTCCTTTGACCACGCGGGCGAAGCCGCGGGTAACAGCTAGTATTTTATATAAATGGGCTGAAATATATTAAAAAAAAAAATCCGGCCAATTACAAAGCGCCACTTAATCTTAAATTTATATCTATTACAGATGAGAAAAGCGATATATTAGTTGTAGCTATTTTCTACAGTTAATTTATTAATCCTTATGCAGGTATATAGTACATTACTTACATTTCGTATTTAATAGAGATCAAAGTTATTTTACAGTATATCTTTCAAATGCACACTTTTAATTATTTAATTAGTAAAAAATATAACCCCTTATAGCAAAACGAGCAATCGACGAGCATGCTGCCATTACCGTCCCCGCCACGACATACTTAGGAACCGATGCCTTACCGTGCTCTCCAAAGTACAAAGAGCTCAATACGACTAAAAGCATCCTACATAGAAAGGCTACAGTAGATGCCGATTATTTTTCGTCTGTAGTTAGTCTGATATGCGTATCAAGTCCATAGAGCCCTTCAAAATACTTTTAAACTGAAACGAAACCAAAGACATACAGTTTTTCACAGTACTAAATCTAAACACGAAATATAGACAACATATTGTAATGAAAAGGAAATAATGAAATATATCGGCCTGAAAATAAAATATTTGTAATGCGTTTAATCTCCTTTCAATATTGAGCCAATATATTGGTCGTAACAAAGCAGCCCACCATTTAAGGTAAATAAAAGTAACGTGTTTTTTACATTCATAAGGTTATTGTAGGTGAATACATAAGGGTAGCCACACCTGGGGCTCGAGACACTCACAATGGGCCCACACAATACGCCGAAGTAAACTGAATAACTTTATTTAAGAACACAATAAACCACTCTTTACTAGAAAGGTCTGAATTGTGTTATGGCTCTAAGGACCGTGCGAGCGTAGAAAAACATCGGCCATTTTTTATCGCTTTCTTACACTACACTAATCAATAAAGTTTGAAATATATTTTTGTTATGATTCAACAGAGTGAAAAGAAAGCATAAGACAAGGATGATAAGTTTCTTAAATATAAAAGAACTAGCGTGGGACCGTTCGCGCGTATCCAGTGGTGACCGCTTTTTCTTTCTTTATTTATTTTTTTCAGCTTCTTAGGGTTGTATCACCAGGATGAATAGCTTATAAGCCTTTGTCAAGAATTAGGCTATCAAATACAGAAAGATTTTTCAAATCCGACTGATAGCTGCAGAGATAAGCGTGTTCAAACAAACAGATAGTCAAACAAATATACTTTTCTTTTTTATATATTATTAGTATATAGATTACTGTGTTTAAAAAATGTAGATTTTTTTTGTTCTCATGTTTTTTTTATTTATCCAATGTCGAGAGGCATACAACCATATGGCACGACAAACGCTTGTAATACAACACGTGTCTTGAGCCAGTCGGGGTTTGATGCGCCCTACCCACAACAATAAACCAGTTGACTGCGCATGAAGCGCCCTCACTTATCAAAGCGTGGTGTTATAGCGCCCAAATATGTCAGCAATTCGAGGGCACTAACCAATGAGAGGATATTTTAACCAATAAGCAAATAAGTAATACGATGTTAATTCGTGAACTAGCCAATAAACGGTGCCCGTTCAATTTTTTCCCTAACCGGGGAATTTATTTACTGCGCAAATTCGTGTCATCGGGTCTCCATAGATTATTCTCTTCATTGCCATGTCTCTCTTAAAAACA
This sequence comes from Pyralis farinalis, assembly GCA_947507595.1. Taxonomy (NCBI): domain Eukaryota; kingdom Metazoa; phylum Arthropoda; class Insecta; order Lepidoptera; family Pyralidae; genus Pyralis; species Pyralis farinalis. The sequence continues at coordinate 18,455,511 of OX382259.1, read as the reverse complement.
TTTAGATCAAGACAAACAGACATGTTTATATAAATGTTTGTCTTGTGTCGAAATTGTACGAACCTTGGTGCGAAAGTAGCATTGATAACCACTCTACCACCGGAAAACATGTATATTGTAAGTTTTTGGCAAGTTGGTCCTATCCTATTAATTTGAACGAACACTTTTCCATATACACTGTGTATCACAGACGCAGACCTAACGATTTGAATCAAATATTAAATTTCAACAATATTATGCTTTTTAAATTTATCTATGTAGGTGTAATTCCTGAAAAAACTCGATTATGCAAAACAATGCGGGGATTGATCGATTGTTCAGGTATCGGTCAGGATCGTTCGGGTAACGGTAGTCCTTCGAGTCCTTACAGGCTAGAATGTTTATGAGTAATGTGTCGCGGTCTACGATAGAGGCATACTAGCTGACCCGGCAAACGTTGTTTTGCCATATAAATTATTCCTAGGATTATTTTAGTATTATAAAAAGGTGTTGATGGTAGAAGGGTGAAAATTTAGAGTTGTATGTATTAAAAAATTTTGTCCAAAAAATAAAAAAAATAAAATTGGGGTGGACCACCATTCTCAGACCTACTGAATATGTATATAAAATTTTATCAAAGTCGGTCAAGCCGTTTCAGAGGAGTATGGTAACTAACATTGTGACACGAGAATTTTATATTTAAGATATACCTACATTCTGAGGAGCTCGGTGGTGCAGCGGTAAATGACATGACTTTGACACCAACGCTCGTGGGTTCGATTCCCACACAGGACAAGCATTTGTGTGCCTGAAGATGTCTGTTTATCCTGGTCTGGGTGTTTTTAAGGTAGGGTGCATCAAAGTAGGCCATCTGGGGAAGTACCTCAATCTCACAGAAAACCGCAGTTAAATAACAACTCTCAGGAGGGTTATTATGTTTCTGTGTGTGAGTGAGGTCACCATTAAGCTCCTAAGGAGTTGCTGTGATAGCAGTAACTCCTTCATAGCTTACGGTAATCGCTTTATAGCCGGTCAAGTGGGTCGTTTGCTTGTATGTCTCTCGACGCTGTATAAAAAAAGACGTATGACCTAACCTCAGAAAGGTTTCGTTTTCCCTGCGGGTAGTCTGACGGCAGTCGCTTCTTCTCGAAATCAAAATATTCGCTAAATTTTTAGGGAAAATGATTAGGAAACGGGATAACCACCACTTGACAGGCATTAGTCCCAGTCGTCTATTAAACTCCGAGTACGTTTTCAGATTTTTACTTCTCCATTATTTTATATTTTTTTAATGATAATCAAATAAAAAAGAAAATTGTCGCTGTAAGCTTCAAATTTTAATAGGTTTTACTCTAAATATACCAATATTTACAGTAAAATTTAAAGCGTATGACGAAAAGTGTTTTTTAATTTCATATTGACTTTAAAAATTAAAGGGATGATGACGTGCAGTGCCTGCAGCAGTCGTTCATACAAATCTGACCTTATAGGAAGATGGGCGATGATTGTATTGCTCGGAGGGATGGATGAATTTGGTTGGATTTAAATTAAAGGGGTCATTCACACTGGAGCCATGATGTTTAATGGAATGTATTACAGACAAAGACAAATGTCGAATACAAACACTATAGACGTCGTGACATTGACATCTGTCAAATATTATACACTTTTATTCGGCAATACCATGAAAAATTTAATATGTCAAAGTGCGAAGTAGGCAGTTGGTTAAAGCATCACAAATTACACAGTAAATTACACACAACAGGAATCAAAGCATGTGAATTTCCTCCAGAATACTGTTATTCGGACGGTCTAGTGGCTCTCTGTCTATTAATACACACATCAAAAGTGTCTAGGGATCAACATATATTTTTGCAATAACTTTTCTCCTGATTGATATTAATTAAAATTTTCTTTAAGGATTCATCAAATAAAGTGTTTTCGTTTGTCTACAGTAACGATAAACCAAGTCACCTTTGCATTAATAAAGAAATTTGCCATTTTCATAATAAAGGGATTTTTGACATTTGAACCACTAACATTAAAGTTCGAAAAAAAGACTGAAATAACAGTTTTCTTTAAAATTTTATTGGGTAACTTAAACAATTAATAATCCGTGTTTCTACCGCGAACACTAACAACACAAGAACATCGGTTTGGCATACTCAAAATGAGTTCATCCAAATCACGCTGTGGAATGGCCGCCCATGTTCGTTGCAACAACAAAAAAAGGTCTTCTTGCGACTGGATACCCTCCATATTCGGCAGAGCTCTTCTCTGTAGCATATCCCATGCATGCTCAATCGGGTTCAAGTCTGACGACTGAGCAGGCCAGGGCATGACATTGATGTTAGCTGCGGCGAGAGTCTGTCTTACAACTCTTGCGGTGTGCGGTCGTGCATTATCATGCATTAACTAAAATAAGGGACCGATTTGCACTTGTAGAGGAACGATGACGTCTGATACAATCGTCTCAGCATAAATTTGAGCGTTGAGGTTGCCTCTGATCCAAATCAACTCAGTTCTTGTACTGGACCGCAGGGCGACCCACCCTACCTACCTACTGCTTTTGCCTCGGGATGTAAATGGAATGAGACCTATGTGGATGTAGTGGGCATGCATGCAGCACGCCTAACCCTACCTATGTGGATGTAGTGGGCATGCATGCAGCACGCCTGAGCCTACTTACCGATATGCCTATTGGATCCTACCTAACTTAATGGACTGGAGCGTGTCCAGCCTAACTGCCTACTATTATTTCCTCTACCTACTATTTAACTACACCTACTGCTACTGATGAACCCTACCTAAATCTATTGCTATTTTGTTATTATTACCTTACCTAACGAACTAAACGTTCCTGCCTTGTTAAGCTCTACAAATCTTCCCTACCTAATGTCCTAACTTCCCTACTTATGTGCCTAACCTATACTTCTTTTATGTACTTGTTCTAAGATCTACATATGTGTTTAATGTTACGTCCTACCTAGATAACATACCTATTTGTCTTATGCCCTACGTATGTCTAATATAAGACCCACCTAGATAACCTAATCTCAGTTTTAAGCTCTACCTATGCGTTTCGTGATCAAGCCCTACCTATGCTACCTAGTATCGTCTTATGTATTCTGTATTTACCTAAAGCCCTATCTTCCCAGCCTATGTACAGTTGAAATAACAGCTCTGCTTCGATTTGTTGATATATATATATATATTGATGTAAGATATTTCGATGTTTTAGTGCCTAGTGTCGTATATACGAGTTAATAATGGAAATCCGCCCATAAGCTCGAGATTTGTCGAACTGTATTTGCATGTGTGTGGTTCGTATTATAATATTTATGTCGTGGCTTAATTACCCTGGCCGGGATTTCCAGCACACAGCTAAGGTCTTTGGAGCTGGTTTCTTCGCAAAGAAACAATGTATTTATATAAACATGTATTTGTGTGCGTACGACTTTTATTTAATATTTGTTGTTGCAACTAATAGCCACTGCTCCAAGCCTTAAATATTCCAAGTCCATTGGTATAATTTATATATTATAAGTTATATGTGCGCATTATTGATTGTGTAAGAGCTCTTAAACCCTGATCGGGTCTTACCAATTAATGGGACTGGATGGGAGTGAATTGAATACACTCGGCGGATTGCCTTAACATTTTAAAGACATGTTAATTACTTTCTCGTTATACGAACGAATTACAAGCTTATCGGAAATCAAAGTTTATTGACGCTTATAGCGTTCTTTTGCTTATTCACGCGGGACGTTATCGCGCAAGCTATGCTCTCGTGTTTATGGCATTTCAACCTTACTGTACTTTAAAGAAACTTCATCATTTATTGTAAAGTGTACGGTACCCAACCATATCAGTCGAGTGAATAACCGTCTGATATCAGTGCATTCAGAACTGGCTACAGGCCCGACATGATCCGCCACGGACGCCCAACCAAAATTAATCGATGTTCAAAACCACGGGGCTAACACTGATTAATCTTTACCGCACACTATGATGTTACATTTACTGATATAAATATATCCTCTTTTTTTTCCAAAAGAAATAAAATGAGAGCGTTATATAGTCAAAATCGCGAGTTCCTTATACTACCAACCACCTTATTCAATAAACATTCAAACTCATGCGAACAAGCACTTATTTATAACTTAGTCGACAATGGATTCTATACGGAACCTTACAACTTAAATTCTCTAATCCTACTCCTAATTATCTAACAGAACCTATCGCGGATTTAAAGAAACAAGACCCGGGATGTGACCTAACGCCCTAACGCGAGTGTGTCTAAGGACGTTGTGTATAGATAGTTGTGTTATAAAATATATATATGTGTATATAACTTTGTGTAGACAACTGGCAGACGTGTGAGTCGATGAAAGCCTAGCCCTACGGTCTACCAATTACGGAAAATGCAATTATCACAGACTCATGACAATTCAACCTAGTCTAACTATGAGTTAGACCAGTCTGCGGGATTGTAGTCGCCCCGACATTCCGTGATGTATGTACACACCTCACGAACGCTTTATTTCGCGTTAGAGAGGTGGGGCCCTAGTGTAATGTGGGAAGATCTAGACACGGCTTACCTGTCCGTACTAAATCGTGTATTTGATTCTATACACTTCAAACTCCGCTCAGTTGTCACAGTCAGTTTACCACGGTGCTTGAAATGTGTCAATACTGCTTAATAACAAGCCACTTTAAAACAAACTATCGCGAATTTAAAGAAAACTATAAGAATTGGTTAACAAATCTTATAGCCTAATAGCCCAACGAATACTGATTGCTTAAGTTACAAAAGTACCAAGTTTTAAGAATTCCCGAAATACGTTTTGCCTCACCGTCAGTATTGGCTATTGTGTCACGTCTCCACGCTTCACATTCCTATATAGTCCACGACAAACCCCGCGTACTTCACCCCCGTAAAACCGCCACGCCGATCTGTGTTTAAACGCAAGGTCCCGTACACATTCTCCACTCCAGACTAGGCCTTACAACTAACTTAATTTACCGAATAATGCATAATTTACACATGCTAATTAACTGTGATTAGTACCAAATTTTAGATCTTATTCTAAATACCCGAATAAACTCCAGACTGAGTCTGTCTGTCACACCCAAGGACTGTACCTGGGGCAGAGATTGCGTCGAACCACTTGTAATCCAATTATTCTCAAACATCTATTATTCGTTATAATTATTTCCAACAGATCGTTTAGATCTTGTATTCATTGTCAATTTTCGAATTTCACCAAAACATCAACATATCTTACGTGGTTTTGTTCTATAGCCTTGGGTAACCCTAATTTGATTGCATAGCTCGACGGGCTCGGTGCCTGCTAACAAAAAATAATGGTTTGCACATGTGCGCACAGCCACGTTGCTTTCGACCATACAACAATCTTAAGGAATTTTAAACCATTCCAATTTTGAATAATATTACGCAATCTTATTATCGATAAGATGTGCTGGTACCATTACAACCTCCCCCTTGAGATGTTGAATAACGTGTAAATGTTAGACTGCATCCTCACAAGATATAACCTTCTCCATCAGTAAGGAGCAAAAGAATTAACCCATAACTCCCGTCTTGATAAATTCTACATAGCTTTAATGGTTTCCCGTCTCTAACTTGAATACCTCCTAAACTCCAATGACACTAAACCTTAACCACAGTAATCCTTTCTTTCCTGCCACCATAGTACCGCGCTATATTAATCGTATTATAATTACCTTTAATTTCTCGCGTATTTGGATTTATCAATGTGTAACAGTTGGCATATGGTATCGCTCCAATCTCGTACGGCCCACTATATAGTAATGCGAACTTTTTAGTCAATTTGTGCGCCTTATCAGACTTAGGTACTGTCCGCAACTTAACTAAATCACCGATTTGGTAAGTTACCAACCTATTTACTTTATCAAAACGTTTGGCTCGCTGTCCTGCCATCTTACGTGCATATTCGCTTACCTGTGCGCGGATTGACTCTACATTGACTGTATTCGTTTCTATATTCAAATACCTATCAGTACTTAACTCTGCCCTTTCTCCATATACTACCTCATTCGGCGAGTTACCTAAACTGCTATGACACACATCGTTATAACACCGTTCGATCTCAGGGATTAAATCAACCCAGCTACGATGTGACTGGTTACAATACGTTCTCGCTAATCTACCTATCTCTTTATTAACCCGTTCTGTGCAATTCGATATCGGACAGTAGATCGAAGTATGTTTAACGTTTATATTGAGCATCCTTAGGCCTGACTCCCAAACTTTTGACACAAATTGTGATCCATTGTCCGTAATAATTGTCTTTATAGGTATTATCTCATTAAACTTCTTAGTGCACGCCAAAACCCTCCGACTAGTTGCCGCGCGTAATGGGTACAATTTAATCAGTTTACTAAATACATCCTGTATTACAAATACGTATTTATACCCGAACTTGCCTGTGGGTAACGGTCCGTACAGATCCGCCATCACTTTCTCGCCTAAACTATTAGAAATTACAGGCGTACATGGTCCTCGTAATTTTACTCTATCATTTTTGACCTTTTGACAAATATCGCAACTCCTCACGACCCTAGCAATTTCCGCATTCATTCTGGGAAAATAATATCTAGATTTTACAAAGGCCAACACCTTATATTTTCCAAAATGACCTATCTCTTCATGAATGTGTGATATCAAACCGTCCCGCAGTGTTCCCGGAATGACTAACAACAATTCACTTTTGTTCGGCCTCATATAGTATAAAGTCTCACCTATTAATTTATAATTGTTAAATCCCTTTACACAACTATCTTGTGTACCATTTTTCAAGCAACTTTTGATTTTAACTAGACTATCCTCTTCCGCTTGTAACGCCTCTATGTTTCTCAATTTTTGTAAAATTTCTCGGTGATTTGCTGCTTTAAACCATAAAATCTCCGGTCTATAATCCCTACTGCGTTTCCCTGGTTCTGTGCCTACTATGTAACGACTAAGCGCGTCAGCTACAACGTTCTCACTTCCTCGCACATAACGAATCTCGTAATCGAATGTTTCTAAATACAGAATCCACCTTGTCACTCGAGCACCTAATAACGTCCATGATTTCAAGAATATTAACGCTTTGTGATCTGTGTTTATAACAATCTTATTACCCCTCAAATACGTTTCAAATTTTTTTAAAGTATAAATTATAGCGTACATCTCAAGTTCTGATACTGACCATCTCAATTGAGCTCCTTTAAAGGCACACGAACAAGACCCTATTATTCTAATTCCTTTTCCTTCATCTAATTGATATACATATCCCCCGAGTCCTACTGAACTCGCATCTGTCTGCACATAAAACTCAGAACCATATACCGGTTGTGATAACATAATATTATGCACAAAAGATTTTTTTATTTCTTCGAAACAACCTTGTAACCGGTCGTCCCAATGAAATCTAACCCCTTTATTTAATAGCTCATATAATGGCTTAGTTAGATTCGCAAAATTTGGAATAAACCGCCTAAAATAATTTACAAACCCTAGGAAAGCTCTGACCTGTTTAATTGTCCTAGGTATCGGATATTCCTGCACTGCCTCCGCCTTCATTGGATCTATACATACCCCTTCCGTACTCAATATAAATCCTAACAACTTAACCTCTTTCGCGGCGAATTGACACTTCGTCAAAGAACACTTGAACCCTGCCTCTCTCAACTTAGTCAAAACGGCATCAACCTGCTTTATATGCTCCACTAAACTGCCTTTAGTTAAAATAGCCAAATCATCTAAGAAGTTCAAACAATAACTCCTAACTTCGCTTCCTAGTATAATATCCATCGCGCGTGAAAAGGATCCAACAGATGTTTTCAATCCTTGTGGTAAACGGTTGTACACATAACTTTTCCCTGACACTACAAACCCTGTGTACTGTTTAGATTCCTCGGTCAAAGGTACACTAAAATATGCATCCTTTATATCTAATACTGCTAAATAATCTATTTTGTAACCTGACTGTAAAATTTCACTAGCCAAAGGAGCACACTCTGTTTCTCCCACCATTCGAGAGTTCAATTCCCGGGCATCAAGCAAAACTCTAACGGAACCGTCCTTCTTAATTGTGTACGTCAATGGGCTACTGTAAGCCGTTTGCGCTCTACTAATGACGCCTAACGCTTCCAATTCCGAAATCTTATTCTGTACTTCCTGGCGGTACGCATGTGGAATTGGATAGGATCGTTTTATGAATGGTGTTTCGTCTTTCATTTTAATTTCATGAACGTATTTATGAATTACCCCTGGCCTATCGGAAAACACCTCCTTATTCTTAACCAAAACTTCTTGCAATTTATTCCTATGCTCTACCGGTAATTCCAACTTAGATACATACTCTCTTATTTGCTCTATGGTATAACCATTCTTACTTGTGGTAAGTACAAAGTTACATCGTTCATTCATACCCTCGTTATCAATCATATGTACCTCACTAGTACGCTCTCCATACGTCACTGATAATGTTCCTGAACTGCTACAAGAGATACACGCCTTTACTGTCGTCAACCAGTCATAGCCTAAAATCATTTCTTTCGGCAACTTATTTAAAACTAACATAGGCGTATCTACAACACGCTCATTGATTTCTAATGGTAAAATTATTAACCTGTTGACCTTTTCTTTACTAACACCAAAAGCTCCAACAACGTTAACCGCTGGTATGGGGATGTCTGGCCACTGCCTACCCCCTGCCGAAATCTGCTCGAATATATCACCTCTTATACACGTCACCTCACTTCCCGTATCAATTAAAGCAGTCACTTCTAAACCTTGTATTGTCACTTTTATCTCAGGCAAAGAAACCTGTTCCGTTCTATCATTTCCTAAAATTTCCGTGTCCGCAAACACCGTGTATAGTGCTTTCATATTTCTGCCGAACCTAACTTCGTCCTCATACATACACATATTTAACAATTTACTCCTAAAATTTATTAACTCAATAAACTCGTTTATACCTACTAACGCTTCAATATTGCATAGTCTATACGCTGTATGTATCGAATTTATATCAGGCTTAAACCCAAATTTATTCATGTATTCACATGAAAAATAGTTCCGCGCGGGGACTAACTCCCGCGCGTTAATTAGTTTTTTTCCTTATCTAAGTTTTGTTTTGTCTTGTCCAAAACTTCCGTACTCTTTACGAATTCAATCGCCTTATGGGTCCCTACACTACTGCGACCTTGTATATACGCGCCACGCCCTCGTCTATTAAAGTTTCTGTTGCTATTTACACTGCCGCGTAAGTTCCCTCGACCTGTCTGAGATCTATAATACGGTCTGGCCCTAATAGCGTTTGTTTGTGGGCCCCACGCACGTCCTGCACGTGGTGCATCACGCCTGTTACTTCCATAATGACCAACCGGGTTTATCACCACATTCCTCTCTAGATGGCGTAAGAATTCTACCGCCTCCTGTATATTACCTGTCTGCGGTCTAGCAAACCAGACTGTTTGAACATGTGTAGGTAACTGCCTGAATATTGTGTTTATTTTCTCAGATTCTGTGAATGGTAAAGTCAGATCGTATACACTATCTAACTGCTTGGCTAAATATAGCTCCATCGAAGTTCCAGATGAATCACTCCTATATTGACTCGACATAAATCTCTGTTTTACCAGCTCCTGCTCACTATTACTCCAAAAGACTAAACGAAAGTCCCGTTCGAAATCACTGAAATTTCGCCAACTGTCGCGATAAATACTCATCCGTATCTTCGCGTCCTCACATAAGCTATCCGTTGCGATAAATAATGCTCGATCCTCTGAACCTGTTATCTTTAAATAACGTTTGAGATCTCTTAGGAAAACCATCGGATTGCCCGCGTCTCGACCATTAAATTTAGGTAGCGTCTGTGTAGATTTATAGACACACACTGGTCTTGTCTCAACTGAACTACTTCCAAAATCACGCCTACTAGTTCCTGGAAGGGAAATAGTCTCCCCCTGGTCTGATAAAGAGTTCAAATTATTAGACTCTACCCCACTATCTGGCGTTGTAATGTTAACTGAGGTCTGTCTTTCTTCTAATGCTATCAATCTCTGTAGTATACTTTGTAATAGATCATTGCTCAACTCGTTTTGGACCCCCAATCTAGTCTTGCGAGATCGTCGCCCGGCCATAATAACTAACGTACACACAACCGTCTAAACTAACCGTACTAAAACTAACTTCCAATCTACCACACTCTTATGCAAACGTTCACACCACAGTCGTTTCAATAATCCAGAATCCCTTTTTTTTGTAATACGGGTATAACAAAATACCAACCCTAACTCACTTGAAACCGAAACAAGTGGTAACTATAAAATTGACACTTAAACCGAACCCAATACTCTAGTTTCCACAAAAAAAATTCTGACCTGTTCACATAAACATGTTGCTTATGAGAGTCTCAAAATGTTTTTTTTTTTTGCCATATGTCGGTTTCACGGAAACCGAGAGAGACCTTTTGCTCACTCTAAATTACAAAAAAAACTGACCTGCTACGTAAGCCGTAGCCTAAACCAAGTTGAAATGTAAAGTTTAACGATCGTTAAAACTAGCTAACCAATTGAATGCTCGTTTCGATGATAATTCTATATACCTTACGCTATGCAGCGACCACACCGCTAACCTTAACTAATTATTTGTATGCTTGTTTCAAAGATAAATCTATCTACTTTATGTTAAGTAAATAAATTTACAGAACCGATAACTAACAACCAATTTGTATATTCGATTGCTAACTTTTATTTTCCTCTTGCCTGATGGCAAATGCACACCGCTGTCTATGAATATATCAGTTACTATTCTAAAAGCAACCACTTATTGAACCCTAGTTATATAGCTCGAATGCTAGTTTTCTTTTTACTCTTATGTTGTGTTTATGCTTAAGCTCGCCTGATGCTAAGCAGTTAACGCAAACTTATCTAACTAGCCGAAATGCTTGATATTATTATATAAATTACGTTGTGTTTAGCCGTAGTAACTACTTGTCTTCGATCCTGGTCACGAGCACCAGATGTACTGGACCGCAGGGCGACCCACCCTACCTACCTACTGCTTTTGCCTCGGGATGTAAATGGAATGAGACCTATGTGGATGTAGTGGGCATGCATGCAGCACGCCTAACCCTACCTATGTGGATGTAGTGGGCATGCATGCAGCACGCCTGAGCCTACTTACCGATATGCCTATTGGATCCTACCTAACTTAATGGACTGGAGCGTGTCCAGCCTAACTGCCTACTATTATTTCCTCTACCTACTATTTAACTACACCTACTGCTACTGATGAACCCTACCTAAATCTATTGCTATTTTGTTATTATTACCTTACCTAACGAACTAAACGTTCCTGCCTTGTTAAGCTCTACAAATCTTCCCTACCTAATGTCCTAACTTCCCTACTTATGTGCCTAACCTATACTTCTTTTATGTACTTGTTCTAAGATCTACATATGTGTTTAATGTTACGTCCTACCTAGATAACATACCTATTTGTCTTATGCCCTACGTATGTCTAATATAAGACCCACCTAGATAACCTAATCTCAGTTTTAAGCTCTACCTATGCGTTTCGTGATCAAGCCCTACCTATGCTACCTAGTATCGTCTTATGTATTCTGTATTTACCTAAAGCCCTATCTTCCCAGCCTATGTACAGTTGAAATAACAGCTCTGCTTCGATTTGTTGATATATATATATATATTGATGTAAGATATTTCGATGTTTTAGTGCCTAGTGTCGTATATACGAGTTAATAATGGAAATCCGCCCATAAGCTCGAGATTTGTCGAACTGTATTTGCATGTGTGTGGTTCGTATTATAATATTTATGTCGTGGCTTAATTACCCTGGCCGGGATTTCCAGCACACAGCTAAGGTCTTTGGAGCTGGTTTCTTCGCAAAGAAACAATGTATTTATATAAACATGTATTTGTGTGCGTACGACTTTTATTTAATATTTGTTGTTGCAACTAATAGCCACTGCTCCAAGCCTTAAATATTCCAAGTCCATTGGTATAATTTATATATTATAAGTTATATGTGCGCATTATTGATTGTGTAAGAGCTCTTAAACCCTGATCGGGTCTTACCAATTAATGGGACTGGATGGGAGTGAATTGAATACACTCGGCGGATTGCCTTAACATTTTAAAGACATGTTAATTACTTTCTCGTTATACGAACGAATTACAAGCTTATCGGAAATCAAAGTTTATTGACGCTTATAGCGTTCTTTTGCTTATTCACGCGGGACGTTATCGCGCAAGCTATGCTCTCGTGTTTATGGCATTTCAACCTTACTGTACTTTAAAGAAACTTCATCATTTATTGTAAAGTGTACGGTACCCAACCATATCAGTCGAGTGAATAACCGTCTGATATCAGTGCATTCAGAACTGGCTACAGGCCCGACATGATCCGCCACGGACGCCCAACCAAAATTAATCGATGTTCAAAACCACGGGGCTAACACTGATTAATCTTTACCGCACACTATGATGTTACATTTACTGATATAAATATATCCTCTTTTTTTTTCCAAAAGAAATAAAATGAGAGCGTTATATAGTCAAAATCGCGAGTTCCTTATACTACCAACCACCTTATTCAATAAACATTCAAACTCATGCGAACAAGCACTTATTTATAACTTAGTCGACAATGGATTCTATACGGAACCTTACAACTTAAATTCTCTAATCCTACTCCTAATTATCTAACAGAACCTATCGCGGATTTAAAGAAACAAGACCCGGGATGTGACCTAACGCCCTAACGCGAGTGTGTCTAAGGACGTTGTGTATAGATAGTTGTGTTATAAAATATATATATGTGTATATAACTTTGTGTAGACAACTGGCAGACGTGTGAGTCGATGAAAGCCTAGCCCTACGGTCTACCAATTACGGAAAATGCAATTATCACAGACTCATGACAATTCAACCTAGTCTAACTATGAGTTAGACCAGTCTGCGGGATTGTAGTCGCCCCGACATTCCGTGATGTATGTACACACCTCACGAACGCTTTATTTCGCGTTAGAGAGGTGGGGCCCTAGTGTAATGTGGGAAGATCTAGACACGGCTTACCTGTCCGTACTAAATCGTGTATTTGATTCTATACACTTCAAACTCCGCTCAGTTGTCACAGTCAGTTTACCACGGTGCTTGAAATGTGTCAATACTGCTTAATAACAAGCCACTTTAAAACAAACTATCGCGAATTTAAAGAAAACTATAAGAATTGGTTAACAAATCTTATAGCCTAATAGCCCAACGAATACTGATTGCTTAAGTTACAAAAGTACCAAGTTTTAAGAATTCCCGAAATACGTTTTGCCTCACCGTCAGTATTGGCTATTGTGTCACGTCTCCACGCTTCACATTCCTATATAGTCCACGACAAACCCCGCGTACTTCACCCCCGTAAAACCGCCACGCCGATCTGTGTTTAAACGCAAGGTCCCGTACACATTCTCCACTCCAGACTAGGCCTTACAACTAACTTAATTTACCGAATAATGCATAATTTACACATGCTAATTAACTGTGATTAGTACCAAATTTTAGATCTTATTCTAAATACCCGAATAAACTCCAGACTGAGTCTGTCTGTCACACCCAAGGACTGTACCTGGGGCAGAGATTGCGTCGAACCACTTGTAATCCAATTATTCTCAAACATCTATTATTCGTTATAATTATTTCCAACAGATCGTTTAGATCTTGTATTCATTGTCAATTTTCGAATTTCACCAAAACATCAACATATCTTACGTGGTTTTGTTCTATAGCCTTGGGTAACCCTAATTTGATTGCATAGCTCGACGGGCTCGGTGCCTGCTAACAAAAAATAATGGTTTGCACATGTGCGCACAGCCACGTTGCTTTCGACCATACAACAATCTTAAGGAATTTTAAACCATTCCAATTTTGAATAATATTACGCAATCTTATTATCGATAAGATGTGCTGGTACCATTACATTCTTCCGCCGATCCAAATACCCGCCCATACCATGATGGTTCCACCACTATAAGGATGGACTTCCTGGCAGGATTTTAATCGCTGTTGGCGTCCAGGGGTTCTCCAGTGTCGTATACGTTTATATATTTTATATATTTTTTTATTACAAAGCCACATCTCAATCTCAAGAAATCCGCATAAAAATGCTTGATCCCTAGACACTTTTGATGTGTGTACTTATTGATACTTACATACGTATTACCGACAGATTCTGCAGTTTTTAAAAATTGACATAAAAAACCTAAGTATTTCCAAGATAAAAAATTGTCTACATATAACCCAGCATACATATTTTTTATAGCGTATAAGCATACAGCCCATTTGATGTAAAGTATTTAGCGTAGCCTATGGATGCCTGTAATACAGGAGACGTCGCCAAGACACGCCTTTGGTGTCCATAACCTACGATAATTGATCAAGATGAGCTTATACGAATCGTCTGTGAATCATCTTAGCCGTTTACAATTTTTAATTTTATAATTATGACTTTACGTGTAATATGTATTATTTAAATTTATATTTATTGTATGTCATTATTGTACATTGCATATATATGTATGTGTCTGAAATAAATAAATATTATTACTCAACTACTCAACTCACTTTACTCTCAACTTAGTGATATTAAAAAAATAGAAAAGGTACGTGGACACCCCGCAGGAAAGGAGGGTTGCTTCTGGGAGTTGATACTTTGGCTTGACGATTTTCGTTTAGTGGAGGTACTTATCAGTCAGATTGCTCATATGTAGTTGTGTTTATTAACCTTCCAATAAGCTATTGTGAACTTGCTTCGTATACAGCGGGCGTGTAAATGCAGCAGTAGCGGCCAATATGCTAGAGATAGTACTTCTTGTTACAAGCGTATATTATTAGAGCAACCGCACGAAATCCGGCGGGTCGTATATTTACACAGAGGGAAGTATCTCCATCTCGTAGTAAACTGCAACCAAGTAACTACTCACTAGAGGATCGTTGGGTTCCTGCGAGTGAGTGAGGTATCATGGAGAAATTGCTGTGTCGGTAGCGGGCTACCAGCGGGAAATTCTCCTTGTATTGCATGTGTTCGTAGGCTACGGTAACTACTTAACATTATGCGGCGTGTACGCTTGTATGCCTCACTTAAATGTATAAAAATTGTTTTTTAAAAAGATTTTACAGATTCAGTTTAAGAATTAAATCATGAAAATACCCATACAAAAAACAAATACGTACTGAAATTAGTCTTACAAATTTCTACTTTTAAACTCTAAGTCCTCTACATATAGCCAAGACCTTGGCAACATACAACGAACATTTATATACCTGACTTATTTTATTTCCAAAAATACCTATTTCATGTCTTATACAACATATAGGCTTGGTACATATTTTTACAATTAATATTTTAATATTAACTTTTAGTATACGCTATAAGCATTGTGTTCCAACATTCAATGTAATATCGGCGTATATTTGTTTACAAGCATGCCTCACAGTGAATCCTCGTAGCGTACGTCCGGCCACAATCTGCATAACAATGGTGTTCCATAGTTGGACCTCTCCAGATGGATGGTAATGCCCGCTCTATTCATAATTCATGTCCTAATGAAGTGGCGAACTCAACTATAAGATGTCCGCCTCCTTTGTCTCGACTCATTATCTAAATCTCTCTAAACTAATATTAGAATAGAAAAAGTTTGTTTTTTTTGTATGTTTGTTTGTAATTGATAAACTAAAAAAATACTATTTAACGCTGTTTCAAAGTTCTTAATCACATCTATATACAGATATATTTAAAAAAAAAAAAAGATTAGTGCGAAAATTGCAATAATCCATTTCAAGGCATTGAAAGGAGATTGCCCAGTCATGGTACAGAATTGTCTCATGCCTCAGGATAAAAACATTTTATAAATTATTTTTCTCATTTTAGGAGTCTTCCTGCCCATTCCATACTTCTTTTGGACAGGGGATATATTTTAGAAAATATGGATATATTTTAGAATATATTATTGACTACAATTTATCACTTGATTTTTATTTCCTCCGAATGTTGATCAAAAAAGTTGCCATAGTAAATAATAAAAAAATGGGTGCGTGTACTTATGTACGCGCGTGAGAAGTTATACTTCTCTGGCATCATTAAATAAATATTTAACATTAATAACTTAATAATATTTAGTATTTATTATATTAAATCATAATATTTTAATTTTAACTATTGCGCCATCTACCGGTAATACCGTGAAACATTTAGCAGTTTAACCTATTGCACATTATTAACTATAGCATCATCTACCGGTAATATCGTGAAATATTTAGCAGCTTCAACCTGTACTTTTGTGTTCGAGTGCCACGCATTCACTCTCGCTCTGTCTCTTTCTATTCTCCCTCCATGGTAGTGTTAAACGTTTAACGCAATCTTTTTACAAGTCGCATTAGAAGTATAACTTCAAAAAAAAAAAATTGAAAGAAAACTACGATTAATATTGTTATCGAGTATAGTATATCACCATCATCGCTTATGAAAACATAAACACTTTGATTTCATTCTTTTATGAATCGTTCGGGTTTCGCGCTGCAAACCTACTTGTATTTGGTTTTTATTCATATCGAATACGGTGTATAAGAATCGAGTTACACGAGTCAAACAACCGATTTTCATTTAATATCTATGGTGTGGTAACACTTGTGACATTTGTGTGTGACGCTGTACGAAACGATAATCTGCTGTTTATTACTGCCATTTTTGTGTTGATTGAGATTACTATCAGCTTAAATTGTGATATCATAAACATTATTTGTGTTCAATTCAACGATGGGACGTTTTTCTTGTGTTAGTGTTATACTATTCAGGATGAGCATTTGTGGTTATAATTGACCGTGAAAATGACGACGAGAACATTCGACCGGCGAAACCGGTGTATCAATTGTTCTTTTTTGATACCGAGAAACATAGGCAGCCATACCTTGGAACAAGCATCTACTCCAATGATTAAATAATGAAATATTTCCCGTACCTATGCCAAGAAAACTTTTGTAGGTAATTAATTAATTATTAAAGTGTAAGTAAATGTTTCCAATATAGTTAAAGTGATCGTTAACTCACGCTGTAGGCATTTTAAGCAAAGATTAGTAAAAACTTCCAAAACTAGATGAGAATTATTTTGAGTTGTAGGTCGTTTTTTTCAGAAAACGTAACATACGTTTTCTGAAAAAACTTCGAAACTCCTGTTTTGAATCCTAGAATTAATAGTATTAAAGGTTTATTTCTTTTTTATACACCGTCTAAAACAAATTTGGAATTGATGCAACGCCTGTACCATGGTCCATACTTTGATGGGCATTATCCTTTGCTTTCTTCTTATTTCCTTTCTAGCGTTATCCCGTTTCCTAATCTAATGCAATTGGCGGTCCGCTACCTATGCCTAAAGATTTGGAGAAGTTACCAAGTTTGACAGTTGATTTTGTCAGACCTTCTCAACCCACAGAGGAAACCAGATCTTTCTTGGTCGTGCGAATTTCCTCACGATGTTTTTAGCAAGTGATAAATACAAATATGTACGCAAATCCGAAAACACGAATTCAGTGGTACATTCCGGGATTCAAACCGGGGGCCTGTTACTCAATAGGCCGTTTCCTTGTCCACTGGGATATCATGCTGCTGTGAACACTATTGATAATGCATAAAATAATATTCTACATATTTAAAGTACACATGTATACCGATAAAAAAAGGTAAGTGATGTTATATATATCTGACTATAAGTATAATAGTTAAATCGAAATTATCGTTTTTGTTGAAATTAGTCAATCAAAGCAGGGGTAGATAAGGTATTAATCCTTATCCAACTAAATGGTTTCAAAAGGAATTGTTGTTAATTTGATATTTTTTAACGGGACAGGCCCACCACTCATACCCACCACTGTGTCTTCTGTGTAGCCAGAATTAACAGCGGCGACCACAAAAAAGGCAATGAACAGTGAAGTCCATTGCCGTCCCGGGGGTTAAACTACAGCTGCCTTGGAACTCACAAACGAATTTAATCAGAAGAAATTTGTAGGAGTAGGAAGTTTTAGAATTGACTCCCCCTCTTGGCAAAGTGAGAGACAGCAATATGACAAATAAGGCATTTAAAACCTCAAAGAGATGGCTAGTCAAGTGAAGCTCAACTGCCGTGCACCACGGATAATCAAATATCTAACACTATTGGGACCTAAACAGTGAGTTGTTACCTAACACATCGATTCCAATAATATAGATTGCAGAACCGCCTAAACGCCTGGTAGTTCTCCCTTGTTGCCACCAAATCAGAATAGTATACTACCCCGGATGTGACACGCAAGGAATTTAACATATCGTCCCGCTCCCGTTGCCAGAGATCGCACTCCCAGAGAACATGATGTGCTGTTTGCTCGAATTCATGATTTGTCGTAGAACACTCACATAAAGGCGATGACACAAGTCTAAATGAAAAGAGCTTTGCCCTAAAGTTTCCATGCCCTGTTAAAAATTGCGCAACAGGATGATCGACTTCTAACCACTCTTTACTTAATCTGTCTCGCACTGATTGAAAGAACAGATACAAGTGGCGTCCTTTAGTAGAAGTTTCCCATCTTTCTTGCCATTCAGACAGTAAAGTTTCAAATACCTCGTCAATTGGTTTGAACAATCTAAGAATTTTGTCAATATCGCGGCGTTTTAGAAAGTCAGGGTGTATGTTTTTAGAGGTGTAGTACATTGAAGCCCGGCGTTGAATTTCTAAGTCAACTGGTAATACGCCTGCCAGCACTGGTAGTGCCTCGGTACTCACAGTTCTATACGATTTACATAAGAATATTAAAGCGAGCCGCTGACTTTGCAGCAACTTACGACGCGCAGCACCTATGGTAGCCCTATCAGCCCATGCAGGTGAACCGTACGTAATACATCCTAAATATGTGGCTGTGTAAATAATTTTTAACGTTTTAAAAGTTAAGCCCCAGGTCGAGGTGGAAATTCGAGTTAACGCATAAAAGTTCTTTTTGGCTTTTTCTCCAACCTGCTTTATGTGTTCAATGTAATTAAAACCTTTGTCTAACAGTAATCCCAAGTAACAAACCGAGTTTTTGTTTGCAACTGATACTCCATTGAAGTGGAATCGCGGCGGAACCTGCAAATTTCCCTTAAGCAAGAGCTGATATGTTTTGTGAGGTGCGAAATCGAGACGGTTACGATAACTCCAGTCTGAAATGAGGCCAAGGCAAGTAATGGCTAGTTTTTCTATACTTGATCTGGAATTAGCTTTTATTAATAAGAGGCCGTCATCGGCGTAGCCAGTTAACGAACACCCTTCCGGTAAGGGTAGGCTAAGAAAGTCATCAAAACCGATATTCCAAAGATACGGCCCTAACACCGAACCCTGAGGACAGCCCTGCGTAAGCACCTTCGAAGCAGCATAATGCCCAAATGTTAATTTAGTTGTACCATTAAAAAAGTACTTAAGTTAATTTGATATCTGAAAAGTACCAATTTATCATACGAAACCGGGACGAGTCGTTAGTACATACTTATATAATAATAGTTAGTTCAATTCAATTAGCGCCGTGCCGTCATCGCTCGTGGGTACGATTCTCACACAGGACAAGCATTTGTGTGCATGAACATGTTTGTTTGTCTTGGTCTGGGTATTTTAAGCGAGGTAGGGTACAAAAAGCAGCAAACAGTAAAGCAGCCCGTCTGGGGAAGTACTGCACAGAAAACTGCAGTCAAATAACAACTCCGTAAAGGTTTGTTATGTTCCTGCGTATGAGCGAGGTCACCACTAAGCTTCTAATAAGTTGCTGTGTTAGCAGCAGAGTGATACTTAATGTATTGTTAGCATTTATGTCATGTTTTAACTGCTTTACATCAGGTAGGTCGTATGCTTGTATGCCTCCCGACGTTGGAACCAATTATATTAAAAGTAAGTGGAAGGTGCCAGCACAGAGGCACATTTTATTCAGAAAGTCGGGAGGCATGCAAGCATATGGTTAACTTGACGTTATCGTAGCCTATGATTTTACGTTTACACCACTGCTGCTAACACAGCAACTCCTCATGAGCTACCTGATAACCTCAGTCACTCGCAGGAACACAACAACCAACAAGGGAGCTGTTATTTAGCTGGGATATTGTGATATGTATGGTGGAGGTACTTCCCCGGTGGAGTTGCTTTGATACGCCCTTACCTCTCTAATTAAATGTTTTATACCACCAACATAAGAAAATGGTATAAAAACATTTTTGCTTTTCCACCAGGTAGATATATCAAGCATAAATTATCCTTGATACTACCTGATGAAAAAGCAGCTAGCATAGTCAGTGCATAAGCAACACAAGACGCATCACTCGCGTCTTGTCGAACCCGTAGTAACTCTAATAATCGTCTTCACGTCTTTTTTTAGAACCTCATGAGCTCCCTATCATAAAGTTAACTCAAAGGGCTACAATCTTTAGTTAATCTAGACAAGGAGTTCATTTGGCAACTTAAGCCTCTTCAGTGTAATTATCTATACAGTGTATTTCTATTTTAAGTCTAAAAGTCTTTTGACACGGTGGCGGAGTGGTTAACAAAGCTCCCTAATGACAAGGATCGTGGGTTCGATTCCCACACAGCATAAACATATGGGTGCATGAACATGACTGTTTGGCTTGGTCTAGATATTTTGAGAGAGGTGGGATGAATGAAAGCAGCTTGACTGGAAAAGTACTTCCACCTCACAGTAAATTGCAGCCAAATAACAACTCTTTGGAAAGTTGCTGTATTCCTGAGAGTGAATGAGGTCACCAGTAAGCTCCTAAGGAGTAGCTGTGTTAGCAGCAGACGGGGCATCGCACGAGTGATACCTCATGTATTGCAAGCGCTCATATGCTACAGTAGTCGCTATACATTAGGTGGGCCGTATGTTTATATGGGACGGCGTTGTATAAAAAAAATATATTCAATCAAAATTACCTGAATCATCAAAGATTGGACTCATGAAAGAGAAATAAAAATCTGATTATAAATAAAACAAAACCATGAAGATACGAGTAGTTGGCTTTTTAAGTAGCATGAAGATAGTAGGATTGTTAAGTTTTAAGGTCAATGTTTATTAAATGTTTTTTTACTTATAATTTAAATTTATTATAAAGTAATGAGATCAAATGAAATCTACGTCGATAAAACTGATTTATCCCTTAAGCCTTTTATGAAATATCAATGAAGACACATAAAGAAAGAAAAATATGCACACAGAACCGGCACATTTTTTAAGTCGTATAAAAATTCAAGTAGGAAAATATTTTGATACATAATTCCATTAAAAGACTGCTTCAAAATAAAACGCGATAAAATAAAATGTAGGGCGACTTAAAACATTTCACAGGAAGACGACTTCAACTACAAAATTAGCGTAATTGCGTTAAGTGCCTACTCTGATTACAGAACACTCGTTCTTTATTATGTTAACGAGATAACTAGTAAGGAGCAACATTTTCAACGATATAATTTAAATACAGTCTATATATATAGCATGAAAGTACAATAAACGCAGTCGAAATA
The DNA here is from genome assembly GCA_947507595.1 of Pyralis farinalis. NCBI lineage: Eukaryota > Metazoa > Arthropoda > Insecta > Lepidoptera > Pyralidae > Pyralis > Pyralis farinalis. The sequence continues at coordinate 18,433,921 of OX382259.1, read as the reverse complement.
CTGGCGTTATAGTGGTACGTACTACGAATAAATAATAAGTCAGGAACTGTAACTCAGAACAAATTCCACACAAAAAGTGGCGCTACGTGAAACTAAAACGACGTATGTTCAAATTACGAATCAATTAGGTTACACTAATACACATGCCTAGTGATTGGTTTAAATTCAAAACAAGAGCACGGATTGGTTCGCGCGCAGACTGCAATGCAATGGTAGCAGTTGAGTCATAGCGGCGTGGACGATGTTATGCTATAAGTGAAAAGGAACAAATATATAATAAAATAATATTTTTTATGCTATAAAATAAATAGATTTTTTTTGTTATGTTTTAATTATAATTATTTGACAATTTGTTATACATATGAATGGATTATAAATTGGTATTTAAATAGAAAAGTGAAATGATGACGCCATAATATGTAGGTATGTATGTAATACATTTATTGCAAAATAAACAGAACTAATTAAATAATATAATTTAAATGCAATGGCGGACTTATTTCCCTACATGCCAGCCATAACGTAACATAGTTTATAGGAATTCCACTAGGAATAATTATTTATGATAATATTATTTCGACCACCCGTATAGCCTAGTTAGCAGTATAGCTATCTTCTGCGCATAGGCCCTGGGTTTGATTCCCTTAATTTTAATTTAATTAATTTAATTTATTATTTTTATTTAATTTATTTAATTTTTTTATTTAATTTTTATTGTATATCTGCACGCCAAGTCCCTTGCGGGGTAGAGAGAGAGAACCGAGCGCCATAAGACGCGGTCCTTACATACTTCACTCGCTTCTGTGAAATACATAGCTCTTTTCATGCACGCTCGCTGATTCCTGGGGCTCCTGACATCACCTTCTGATAAAACACGACCAATTTGGTCATGGCAATGGTAGGTTAGTTTCGGTCTTCCTCGGCTCCTACATTCTTCCACTTTTGCATTGTATATCTGTTTCGTCATTCTTTCGTCCCGCATTCTTTCTACATGTCCGAACCAACGGAGCATGCCCTTTCTTATCTTAACACCGACACTCTCTTTCAGAACAAATCTTTCTCTCACGTCTTCATTACGAACGTGATCAGCAAGGGTTATGCCACAAATGTTGCGCAATGCTCTCATTTGTATGACTAGTTATAATAATTTATTTATATTTTTTTTACCTCCATCATTGGCAATTGATGATCAACTAACATACAAATAAGTATTGTGAGTACAAAGGTCTGAAGCAAAAGTTATGATTTCTTTAATTTGAATAATCTGCATTAATAAAAACAGATCATAATTTCATGCTATTATAACCGATACATCCCATACCAGTTATCAAGAAAATTCAGACTATAATGTTATGATTCTCAGTACACTAAAGCCGAGCGTTCAAATTGGCACAGGCGATTCTTCTCGCTTGTGCCAATTTGAATATGAAAGTTGAATTTTATAATACGTAAGTTTGTAGCAAACATAAAAAAGAAAACAACAATTTGCATTAAGTACGACTATATGTGTATGGTGGATAGTTGTACAATTAGAAATCCAATGCAATTTGTATCACACTATAATTTTAAATCAACACTTTTAATGAATGTTCAGGAAAATACGAAACGACAAGACAGTCCCAAGACGTCGTCACTTGCCGCCGTTTGCATTAACTCTCCCTTTCTCCCAGTGTCGACCTCTTGAATCTGCCAAAGCGCGCTAATCTCAAGACCGGACATATATATCTGATAAATCTTCTTCTTCCTAGCGTTATTCTGTTTTCTAATCCAATAGGGTTGGCAGTGTCCGCTGTTTATCCTAAGAATTTGATGAATATACTGATTTAGACATGGAGCAACTGCCATCAGCTCGCCAAAACCACGAGGGAAAAGCAGACCTTTCTTAGTCTCACGTCCTTTGAAATATAATTTCTTGGAGGTGCGGGTTTCATAAATCCGAAAACACGAATTTAATGGTACTAGTGGGTATGTACGCGCCCATGCTAGGATTCAAACCTGAGACCGCCGGCTATCTTTTCCACTGGACTATCACTACTCTCTGATACAATTATATTATAAGTACGTTTTTGATATATGAAAATTAATATACGAGTATATCTCTCTTATTAACCTTAACTAGTCTTTCTATGTAAGATGCGAGTACCGCTAGTGAAACATTAGATTGTAGTATCCTGTAAAGGGAAATCACAGCACTCGATGCCACTTAATACATAACTGTTATTGATTTCGGTCGAGTATATCTATAAATTGATATAAGTGAATACTAGTTAAGATGCAAACAGCGATATTCAAACTGTACCGAACCCTCTAGAGAGGGAGCGTATGCACGCTATTGAGTTAGTGCTCTGGCTTGTCCTGACAAAGACAGTGGACCGCTCTTTGACAGACGTCGTCTTTGGTCTTAGTAAGTAAAGGATTTTAGAACAAAATATTTCTCCTCACTGCCCAATGTTTATGTTAATGACTTTATGATTATTGCGTGTTTGGTCCCGCCGTATTTGGTCTATGTTATTCGGACACATAGGTTATATGATATATATTTGTTGGAATTCACAACAATTTTTATATTTTGACATGGTACATCAATTATTACCATAATCCGTCCAAGGTTTTTAAGCAATGCGTGCACAGACAGAGGAGATTTGTAAAAGTCAGTGGTTTTAGGCAATTATTGTTAATTTCATTTTTTTTTTCAAACGTATTTCATGCACTAATCGGTGTTCATTACAGTTTAATGAAAAGTAGAGATGCTGTAATAATATATTTTAATTTAATCCGCATAATTTTCTGTTATTTCAAGTAATAATTACAAAATGTAATTGCAAAACAAGCATACGAAATCTAAACAATCTTCAACACAGTCCCTCAGTCAACAAGCCCCAATTTGCACCCGAAACACTAAGCTAGGGCTGTCGCAATGAAAATAATAGAGCCCCAGGTAATTTCGCTAATGCAGCGGTTAGCCGGTTACACTCTATCTAGATCGCACTTACACCCGCCTTGCCCGAAGGTACCTATTAAGAGGGTCGACACACGGTATATTGTCAGACCTTCTGCGAAATTGTCTATTTTGACTAAGTGTTAAATTAACGTATAAGATCCGATGAGGGCCTGCCGGTATCTTGTGAGACAAGACAAGCGGTTTATTCAATTATATATGCTGCATGAGTTGATGAACGTATCCATATATGGTTTATAAATTTAAACGCAACCTTTAGTTTTACTATTGCATCATACAGAAAAGTAAACTTAGCTTCTATATTGATCAATGTACAAAGCTGCATTTAATTTTTGTCATCGGTTCAATCGTGTACAAAAAAATAAATAAAAAATAAATCAGAATTTATAATTTCTAAAAATCTTTGGTATTTGAAAATATTTCTGTGATGATGCGTAGGAAGAATGTTACCACTTACTTAATGATGTTTGGAGGTTTTCTGCAAAACAATGGTATTTAGAAACATTTTATCTCTGTCGTATTCTGAACAAAAACTTTTATAAATTATAATAATTAAAGTTAATAAAACAGTGTTAATGGATACTTTGTGAGGACAGATGGTATGAAAAAGAAATGGCAGAGAGAGACTTTAATGATTCCTTTTTTTACCATGTAGTATGGAACGCTAAATTCTTATAGATACGTAAACGAAGGTACTCATATATTATCATTATTGTTTATTTTATTACAAAATGAAAAAGCATTTTTAGCGATTATATTCAAAATGCTTCAGAGATCATTTAATTTGTTACATAATTAAACGCATTTAATATCATATACGTATATTTATATAGTTGTGTTCAGCACAACGGGCCAGAAAAATTCTAAATATTACAATGGAATATTCACTGCCCCTGCCTAGGTGGAGTTCAAATATACGATCTTTCGATTTTGCCGGTCGAGTGATCTTCTGAGCTACTACAACGGTATGTGATTGTAAAGAATTTATTTATATTTATTTATATCGATTATGTATATACTAAGTTATGCATTTTACAGTTACAGGAAATTTCTTTGTGTATTTCTATCAGTTTATAGTAAGTGTGTCAGAATTAATTTCGGTTGGCACCTACCCCCTATCGCAGCAGTCTGGACAGAGGGGACTAGATTACAATGTTGGTATGCATTTACTGACGGAAGCAAGTCGGTAACGGTTTGCACTAGTTCTCCTGTATTAGCTGGTAGTAAAGAAATTATAAGTACAGACCAATCTATGATTAAATTCATACTTAATTTAAATCCTCCATGACTATGTTCTTACGTTTTGTTTTATATTTTAGGGTTCGCTTCTAGGAATATCTATATCTACAATATTAGGAAAGCTACATAGACGTAATGTCGCTTTGAGACTAAAGAAAAGCCACTGTGCCTGGACGAAAAGCAGCCACATTCTTGTTATCTGATTTGGGACTTGTTTGAAGAATTTTGTGTCAAGTTAATAAAATATAATACAAAGTTTAGTGTTTGTAATTAAAAGTTAAGCTCGCCACAGAAATAGGTATAATATATCGTAAGATAACATGCTGTATGCATGGAACATGCATGAGAAAAACATATTCTCCTTGTTTCATGTATTAGGAATGAGACGTCAAAATATCTTACAATATACTTATTATAAATATGCCTGTGACGGGCTTTCAGCTAAGATTGTTTGGAAAGAAATTTAATTAGAGAAACGGCAGCCAATACACTTTTAACTCCACATTTTAGATTTGCTTCAGCCGCTTTTTACACGACGTGTATTTTTTTTTCAGGTTTCATTGTATATATTTGTAAGTTCTTTGTTCCACCATAACTACTAAATTCTTAACTGATTCAGATGTATGGGGTATCATTAGAATTTACGTTATCCTGGGTACATAGGCAATGTGCTGCCATAATTAAAACAGTATAGAGGATTATGTACTCAATGTTGTGCTAACTGAAAAAAAGTTTTCGAAATCGCCGTGGGAGGTATAAAGGGTTTTGAAAGGTAAATATATGTAACTTATATGTTCGAACCTACATTTTTGTATGTAAAATTAATATAGGTATATAATTAAGTTTACACTTAATATTTTATTTGTTGTTCTTGTATATTTATTTAGATTTGTTCTTATTTAATTTAATTATTAGGCGTGTTCTTAATTTCTAAATAAAGTGACTTGTTTTTGAGGTTGTTAGTCAGAGGTAATAAACGTTTTGTGGGCACTTTAGCAGCCTTTCAGTTTTGTTATTGTTAATTGCGATGAGGGCGACGTACTTCAGCTTGTTATGGTGTCTATAAACCATATTGATGATATTGTACTCCTTTAAATTTCTGTCCTTCAGAAGATTACCGAAACTGTTTAATTTTAGAGATGATGTTTATAAGTATAGAAGAATTTTCGCAGTGGTGCTCCCAAAGATCCTGCTCAGTCTGTTATATATTTATCTATCTCTTTGTTATTGTAAACTCAGTGACGGTATAAGCTTTATTTAAACTTTTGAAAGCTAGATAACATGTTTTTATTATTACTAGTGCTCATCGTAATGATCCATATTCGGTCATTTACATTACTGAATATTTTATGGAAACATATTATATGTATTGGTATGTGTCCAACTTATTTTCTACAGGTTCTTAATAACTCTAAATTTTTATTACTTGTACGACTAAAGCTCGTCGATACCTACTAAACAAAAAAAATATGAAATTTTGTATATAGAACTTGTCTGGCCATAAATAATGTTACATAGAAACTTTTATTTTTTTCAACTATAATTTTTTGAATTTGAAACGCGTTTATTATATTAAAAGCTATGTTTTTTTCGTATTTATTATCAAATTACAATATGAAATGGGGTGTTAAAGAATTTAGGACGGCAGTGATTGCACAAAAGCTTGGTATCAGACGTATATAGTTCTATCGACAGTTATACCAATACTTACTCTGTTGAACACCACAAAAGATACGATGCGACCGCTTGCTGTTAATAACTACAAAGGCTGTTAATGCGGTTCAAGCCAGAATTTGCCGAAACCTCGTTAGGAAATTAAAAATCTTATCGTGAGGAATGAAGATTCCCGCTGGGACTCTGTTGCGTATATTAAAACAAGACCTGATGATGAAGTGCACTACAACAAGCAAAATGACAAAGTGTACGCACACAGTTCTAAAGAAGCCACCCAAGTGGTTGGAACCATTATAGACGTAGGATGATGACCATGTTGTACCTTTAAATAAGCGTTAATTCTATTCTCAAAGCATTTGTTTTAAATGCATGTATTTGCAGATACGTGCATTTTAATCATTTTGTACATATATAAAGATATTTTATACCACTAAGGTGGCAAACAAGCTTACGACCTGCCTGATGGTAAGAAGTTACCGTACTTTTGGACATTTGGAACACCAGTGGTGTCACTCTAAAATTGCATATTGTTTAAATAATAAATAGGAAATAAACATCTACACAAACACAACTTTTAAGTATTAAAAGCATGACAAATGAATATGGAATGCTCATATTACAAAAATCAATAATAGACACCTTTTCATGTGCGCTCTGGCAGTTAAGTAAGGTCAATAGCAGAAAAGTTGCCATTCAAACATATAATTGATATGTAGGTTGTATGGTACCTACAGCTACTTCTTTGAGGAAACTCGTGTCATAGACGGAGCTCTCAAAGCGCAGAAGTAATGAGTCCGGCCATCTGTAATGCCTTTTTGAAGTCTGTGTATATGTCAGTAACAACCGAATTTTATTTACAAAGTGGTACGAAGATAGCAAGTACAGTCTCAGACATCCCAGTCGAATCAATATGTTCCCAATGACCACTTCCGCATATAGCAATAACAGCTATCAAGTCTCTATCTTTAGGTATCTTTAAAAGAAAACTAAAAAAAAATGACTACTACACAATTGTCACTACTTTATTGACAAAGTTTGTAATTCTTGCAAGAGGTATTAATTTATCATGTCACGTGCTAAATAATAAAAACATTTTTGCATGTCAGTATCTGGTAAAATCGGTGAAACCTATATTATTTCAACTGCTAATGCATGTATATGTCTCATATTTGACGAGATATGTGGTCGAGTGGTTAACGATAGCAACTTTAACATCCATCAATCAGGTTGTGGGTTCGATTCCCACACAATTATTTGTTGTTTCTTCTATGTATGTATTATATTAGCTAAAAAATGTATTTATAATAGTATTTAAAAATATATTTAATAAGAAACACAAGTTAGGCTTATTTTGGGTCAAGATGGCGCTGTCTAATTTGCCCGAAGATATTATTTATTATTAAGCCTATATGGGTATACTCCTTTTGCATGCATAATATAAAGGAAGTGGCAGTCAAAACTAGTAAAAAATAAAACCATAATTATACATTATTTCGTTTATATTTGTTTCGCAGGCAATATTATAATAATATGATACATTCATATAAGGCCGTTATATAAAAACTGACAGTTTAGTTACGGATATACCTATTACACATCATTAATAGAAATTAGACGTAACAGAAATATCTACCTTAAAATATTTCAGAACGTAACATCGCTAGTGAATATGTACTCAGTTTTCGTTCACAGCTTACAAACAATTATTCATAAAGTTCAACAATATTGGAACGGTAACAATTTACAAATACCCTAGGTATAAATTTAATTTAGCAATAAAAATTTACATTGATTTACGAATACGCATGCAACCTCAGAATCGTAACTGAAAAATAAATAATGTTAATAAAATACTTTTGTAACAACATAAACGAGCAAAATAATATTTCTATTTTTACATTTTGTAGCTACATATGTACATACACTTCAACATTTCATAATTCGATATACAACATGACGACATATATTATGTATATTCCCTGAAAATGTTAACATTATTAATTTCGTTAAATTACGTTTTTAAAATGTTATTATACTGGGTGAAAGTAACATTTTATTTTATTTTGTTATTTTAAGTGGCTAGTTAGTAAAGTAAATTAGATGATAATGTACTCAAAGGTGAAATTACAATAACGTATTGATATTGCATTAATTTTAAGAGATGACTCTTCACAAAATATAATTTGCAAATAATTTATCATAATAGGATAAAATGCATAATGTATCGTTAAAACAAATATGTTAAACAGTAAGTTTTATTACACCAAAAAAATTATATTACAGTCTTGTTTTAAAATTACGTTTACAAGATTATAGGCTAAACATAAATTTTGTAATAAAATTCACATAGAGTCGATCCCACAAAATTCAACGCATTCTTTTTTTAAATTTCACCCTGTGTATTCATTATATATCAATAGGCGTAACTACTCATCCAATATGTACACACTGTCGCGTAGCAAAGAATAAATTATGGATGGTTAAATATCTATCAAGTAAGCATTTACAATTCTTATATGTTGCTTCAATAAATGTCACTATTAACTATGTTACGTACTGTCACAATGTGTTCGATTGTCTTCTTGTTACTTTTTGTTTTTGTCAAAGCAAAATTTGCAGTATCCATTGTCACACACACTTCTATTCCTTTTCGTTGTTACACAAATAGACAAGCCATGCTCAAAGTTAGGGTACTTCTTATTAGTATGGTCAGCACCGCATGAGTGTTGGCACTGGTATTGCAAGTGCCCGTAAATTACGATAACTGTTTATTATCAGGCAAACCGTGGGCTTATTTGCCACTGGAGTAGTGTAAAATGAGTAATTTATATCATGTCGTATAGTCCATTTACCGGACTATTTGTTAGGAATTTAGCATACGGGATGCGAGTCTCACTTGGCCGGTTTTTTATACTATAGCGAGCGAAAGTATAACGGTGACATGATGTGAAGCTGTTACGGTAGCTTAGGGACGCGAAATGCCATCCTCATTGCTAATACAACAATTTTATATTTTTTTCTTCATTTTCCTCTTCTTTTAGTTCTAAAAATTTTTACTTTTAGTGCAAATCAATATGTAATTGTGCTGGGCATATTATTTGATAACAATACGACAATAATGGACTGTTGATGGTGCCAGTAGGTAGTTACTAGTGGCTTTAACATTATAGTACATTCGAGAACATGTTTAAAAAAAAATATTATGTACTCTTCATGTGTATCCAACATTATAATGCATATGTGACAAACTGATGCATAAACAAGAAACTTTAATCAAAACTCGCGAGAACAATAAATGCATGATCATATTACTTTACAAAGAGTCTTAACTTTGGGCATGGCTTTGAAAAGAAAGTTTAGCACACGGCCTGTATTGCGGCTGTTATTAAAAATATTGTATAGGGCACGGCATGGGACGCAGCAGCAGGGGAGGGCCCTCCACCACCCAAGAAGCCTGCGTCCTCAGCTCTGGGCCCTCCTTCCCTCAAAGGGCCTTGGAGACTGGACCTCACGTCGTTCCTCTCCTCTGGAGATTCGTCAGTGTCGTCTTCGTCTCGAGATTTACGGTTTGGTAGCTCCATTTCTGTGCAATATTGAGTTATTACATGTTTGTGAGATCTGGGAGAAATTATTTAGAATATACTTTTTTTTAAATAAGTCTTCATCAATATTAATATGGATATTAATAAAGAATTATTTAAATCTAACCGTTGGCCACATCGATTTACAGATAAAATTTAACTATGTGCGTGTAAAATTCTATGTATTCGTTGATAATAAACCTCTATAGGTACATAGGTAGTTAAAATAGAGAATGTCATTCTGTTTGTACTAAAATTCTTTTTCGAACACAATTTTATAGAAAATTATTTTTTATACTATCATGAACAACAGTGAACAAACTATAACAATAACTTCACAAATACGAGTTTAATATTTCCAACCAAACTCTGTGCGGCATCTATTTCGTTGCGTGAAATGTGTTCGAGTCCGTAACAAGGTTAGTTTCATATTTTGATGTCAAAGAGCATTTTGTTTTTCCCTACGACGAGTACGACAAAATAAATTCCATGTTACATAGATGACTAACTTACACATGTTTTTATTACTAACAATGTTATTTAGCAACAATAACCTCAAATTTGTCAATAAATTCAAATGATGATTTACTACCCTAAGCAAAGACTCTTCATCCATTTTTATATATTAAACCTGCAGAATAAATACGTCAGTGTAGGAGAGTCGTTATTGGAGTATGTAATTGGCATGGAGTCAGAGTAAAGATCTCCATACCAAATTTCGTCTTTAACAGTTTAGTGCATTATGATTTTAAAGGACTTCTTATTTTGTCAAGACACAACTACTAAACCGATTTTTATGAAACTCACAAGTGTTTATATGTAGATAAGTAAATGAGTTTTGTATATTATATCATAAGTAGACATACAATTTTATGCAATGGTCAATTGAATTATCAAGCTACGACATTATAGAGTACGATATAATTATTATACGTACGCATTTTGTTTGTTATATACGTTTATTCCAAGTAAGTAAACAAATTTCAAATATTTTTTGCGACATTCAAGCAATTTAGGAAAATAAAACTTTAATTGCAATGCCAAACTATCATTTTAATATTGTTATCTCAGTTACTCTTTACAGAATTAGCTACGTCAGACTTTCCTCTTTCCTCAGTTGTAGCCCTCCCATACATACAATTTAAACATATATACAAACATTTTCTCTAATTCTATTTATCGAATATAATTAGCATCGCAAATCTGTTTTACTTAATTATGATAGTTAGAAAAACTTGATGACTTCATTATTTTCAACTTTCACGGCTTCATACAACGATCTTCATCTATCGGTCTCTCACAATCGACTAAGTTCTGGGTCAAAGTACCTTTACTAAGTGCGCTTTATATACTTCTTAGCGTTTTGTGATTTTATGGAAAATGTTTCGTGTAGTTTTCTGTCTTTCCATGCACTTGCAGATGTTACAAAACGAGAGAGTTTACACTTATAATTGTTTATGATTAGGTTTAGTATAGATAGATATATTATATTTACTCACCATATAACCTAATATTGCCTTCAGCGTCGCCTATAGAGTTCTTCGATATGCATTTATACCCTCCTAGATCACTGCGTTGTATATTTCTTATCACCAGCCTCATTTGGACGCTGTAAGCTGAGCTGTTAATCTCACTCATCTGATATTTATTGGTTGATATTATCATTTCACCTGAAACAATGTGTTCAAAACTTTATTGACCATAAAAGTGTTCATGGCGTGTCTCCGGGGCTATCAAAAGTTATAAATCCACGTCTTGTAACAATAACATACAATAAAATAATAATGTGAATCCGGATAATAAAGGCATATAGCATATGTTTCAAACATGAAACTTATATCGCCATCATCGTTGCTGATTAAACGTTGTCAAATTTAGTGATATTGTTCACTTAACAAGTTGATTGTTATCGTTTGAGACCTCGTATAAGCCATATCCTCAATACCATATTTTTAGTTAATCTTATCTTCCATTCCACATCTTAAGAGTCAAAATTCCTAATTTTCTTGCGATTTTACTTGACAGCATAGACAAATAAAAATAGGTGATAAATTCAGGTGTTATTTTGCGAAAGTCAAATTTACAGGTAATTTGATTTAAACTACTTTATGTGATTCTGCCTCGAATTCGTTTATTCAAACTAGCGCTGGCCGACACACAACCACTACTGCTAGTATATGCATGCAATCTTTGCCATGGTTGCTCTTTCCGTCGCTGTCTTATCTACTGCAGTCGTCTCGACGGTTGCTCGCCATCTAATACGGGAACCCCATTCACTCGCTGCCGCTGCTATTGTCACCTATGTGACACATGGTCCTATCAACGACTCTCAACGAGGCATCCTCAATCACTGTAGATGTTAGTCATTAGAGCATGCCACTAAATATTATTCTAACGACTGACATCTAATTAGTGGAGGTAAATTATTAGTATATTTGGTGATGAAAGTACAAAACGAAGTTTAAAAAATAAATATTGTAATCTTTTTAGAAGATTTCCGTAAACATTCAATACATACATAAACATTAAAGAAGTTATTTTGATTTTCATAGTTTGCTTTATCATCATCATAATATCAGTTCGTATTCGCCCACTGCAGAACATGGATGTCCCCTGTAGAAATCCATTCGCCTCGATCCTGTGCCACCTGCATTCATCGACTCTCTACTAACCCCATGGGGTCGTCGCTTTATCTAGTGGGAGGGCGTCCCACACTGCATATAGCAGTACGGACACGCAGTTCGAGAACCTTTTTTCCCCAGCGATTGTTGGTTCTATGCACTATGTGGCCGGCCCATTGCCACTTCAGCTTACTTATCCTTTGGGCTATGTCGGTTACCTTAGTTCTACTGCGGATATCCTCATTTTTGATTCTATCACACAGAGAAACCCCGAGCATAGCTCTTTCCATAGCAGACCTTGAGCTTTCCTATTACTGTTAGTAGTGGAGGCATCACGCGAGTTATACAAAATGTATGGCAAGCATTCATAGGCTACGGTAACTGCTTTCATCAGATGAAGTGTATACAACATACGCTTGCATATCTGACGAGCTCGGTGGCGCAGTGGTGAAACGCGTTGTTACGCTACTTTGATACCTACGCTCGTGGGTTCGATTCCCACACAGTACAAACATTTGTGTGCATGAACATGTCTGTTTGTATTGGTCTGGGTATTTTCTATGTATAATAAGTATATATTTACAAAAAAATGTATTTATATATGTTTATCAGTTGTCTAGTACCCATAACACAAGCTTCGCTTACTTTGGGGCTAGATGGCGCTGTGGAATTTGTCCGACAATATTTATTTACTATTTATTTATTATTATATGCTGGTGGGGGTTGTGCTGTGGTAATACATTTATACCAAGCGGGTTGTATGCTTGTTTTGTCAACCGACGTAGAAGTTTTATCATAGACGTAGCCGACATTGTTTTTATATAATGTCGGTCGGCTTACAAGCATTCTTCCCTCCTGATGTAAAGTGATTACCGTAGATCATGAACGCAGCATAATAGAAAGCGTGCATTACCACTCCTGCTGCTAAAATAGCAACTCTTTAGGAGATTACTGGTAACCTCATTCAAAAGCAGGCACACAACAATCCTCCGGGAATTGTTGTTTGCTGCAGCTGCAGTTTCTGTGAGGTGGAGGTGCTTCCCCAGTCGGTCTGCTTTAAAGCGCCTTACCTCTCCTAAAATACCCAGACTAAGCGAAATACGACTTGGTGTTAAAGTTGTCATTACTGACCTCTGTGTTTCTATTTTTGAGTTTTACCGTTGAAAGTTTGAAGTCTATTTGTGGTACCATGACTTTCAAATGGAAAACTGGCACATGATCCGCTTGATGGTAGGACTTTAACCTATGTTCTTTGTTAAGGTAATAGGTTTCTTAAATTTAATACAGTAGTTATAGTGATGGCGATGCGAACCGAGAAATGGTCCGTATTTTTACATTTATTCACAATAAATACATAATATCTGTTACTTAAAGAGGAAAAAATACGCCTGTTACATGTCGATAATGTCTTTTGTTTTTACTATTAATGAAATTATTTGCTCAAACAGCCCCTATTTGATAACCTCTCGTTTTGTGACCGTTCATTCACTTCCGACCAATGTCTGTTCAATATCGTATTGAAATATGTTTCACCACGTCGCGAACAATACCCTATCAATATTGGCCACTTTTCCTACATTGAAACAACAATAACGAAACACTGGCTGAATTAATATTCCATTTTCACACCAATTTTGTATGTATCTATGTATGTATATCTTCACGCCAGGTATTGCGGAGTAGACAGAGAGAACCGAGCACTATAAAACACGGTCCTTACATACCTCCCTCGCTTTTTTCTATGCCATATTTAAGTGGCAGTATCCATATTATGTCATTATAAACAACAAATCAAAGTTGACTTTAAAAGTATATATAATTCTTTACTTCGTTTCCATTAAAATTACCGTCATGAGTAATAGCCCAGTGGATGAAGAACCAGCCTATTTTACAGCTATCTATTTACAAGTGACCACTATCACTTTTTTTATACAACTGGATTGGCAAACAATCATGCCGCCCTGTATCAAATGGAAAGCGGTCACCGCAGCCTATTGACTTGAGTTACTCGCGCGCTGCCAATCTTGTGACCTAAGGCTATTTCGTCACTGTACCCAGTAATTTCTCTGCCATATCTCACCCTTCAAACCGGAACACAGCTAAATAAATATAGCTGCTTGGCGGTAGAAATAGGTAAGACGGAGGTACCCACGCAGACAACTTTTGTACAATGTCTCCCTCTGGTGAATTGTTTGGGTGAAGAAAATGCGGATGCGGAAACCGGCACATCCAAAATCTGTGGGCGGAGCTAAGAATAGTAAGAGTATTCCGTCTCGGTATGGAGGCAGTCGTTCTATGTAAAAATGTATATATTCACCAAATTCTTAGGTTTAGTTAGCAGACCCCGCCAATCCTAATGGATTAGGAAGCGGAATGTGGGAAAAAAGGGGGCAAAAAGGACCATTACCAATTACAATTTCATGTTGATTTAAAGAGCATAGCATAATAATTAATAAATATGGGACAATAAAAAAATATTAAAGTTATTTTCACATATTAATGTTATTTTAAGTAACTAGTGATTAGTTTTCCAGACAAAACCACTGTACCTGCATGTAGTGGTTGCTGCCGTTCAGAAATCAGGCTCTGACAAAGACGTGCTTTCACGAACTGTGTCACATTTTTTTTTATAAATCACCTGATATAAAGTGCAATATCTGAAGTATCGCGAGCGATGCCATTTTTACTGCTAATACAACAATTGTTATATTGCTGCGGTTTTTTTATGAGGTAGTGGTACATCCTCAGACAAGCTGCTTTGATACGCCCTACCTATAAAAACACCCAGCCTATGTTAAAAAGGCATGTTCATGCACACACATTGTGGTCCTGTGTGGGAATGGAACCCACGAGCCACGCCGCCAATGTAGCATTGCTAATTACGCCGCCACCAGTCTTGTCGGTCACTTTTATTCTGAAAATATTAGCCCCTTGATAATTCCTCAAGATGTCGTAGGACTAACTTTTCTCTTCTGTTCGTAAGTATGCAATAACTGACACTTCAAGAGACAATTAATAACCATGCAATTTGTGTCCAGACAAAGTTATTTGTATCCGCAAAGCCTTTCCTAATAATATAATTATTTGCTCCAGCAGCACTTTCCCACACCTACGTATTTACCAACCATTTATATTTACTCACTTCCGACCATTGTCCATTCGATAGCGTATTGAAATATGTTTCACCATATCGATAACAAGGTCCTATCAAGATTGGCATTTTTCTTATATTGATAAAACAATAATATGTTTGTTGAATTAATATTCAACTTTCAAACTGAGCTTATATGACAATTATTATAATTAATTCTCTCTAAAATCACGGTTATTAATCTCAGTTATTTGACAGGCTTGCACGAAGTTGTGGATCCATCACGAAGTGGCCCTTTAGAGAAGATTAACCTAACTGCTCCAGGGGATATCAACGCAACAAAGTAAGCATGAGCAGATCTCGACAGGTACTGAGGCTATTGTGAATGTGTTGGAAATTAATAGACTATTGATATGAGATCTAGAAGGATTATGTTAGTTTGATACATTTCTTTTCCTCGGCTTTTAACCGGTGTACTGACGTACACGCGTACAAGCGAATTAGACTCTAAGCTAAAAATGTATAAGAATAAAATGGATTTGGAAACGGGATTACGCTAATAAGAAGAAGATCGAAACCAACAATTACTAACGCACCAGCTTTTTTCAATGTTAATGCCAACGTTTCCAAGCAAAAAATGTCCATTTATTTTATTTCCGCAAAATTTACAAGTATGGAGTATTCTTTTTTATACAACCTGGTTACCGTAGCCTATGAACACTTGAAATACATTAAGTATTACTCGCGCGATGCCACTTCTGCAGCTAACACAGTAACCCATAAACGAGTTTTATTTGGCTGCGGTTTTCTGTGAGGTGGAGGTACTTTCCCCAGACGGGCTGCGTTGATACGCTCTACCTTTCTTAAAATCACCCAGACATGTTCATGCACACTAATGTTTGTCCTGTGTGGTAATCGAACCCACATGCGTTGGTGCCAAAGCAGCGTCATTGCCTACTGCGCCACTGAGCACGTCAAAGTTCTATGATTTGTAGTAGATCACTCTATAGGAATTAGTTACGAACAAGTGATGAATGTCTTAAGTTCTTCTCACAAATTATAAATCTACTTGTAAATGACAGAAGATCATCTTACGAGCCAAAGTCGACCTCAACTTCAAGTGTTCAACGCATTTGCATCCTCAATGAGTTTACATTTATTAATATTATTATTTGCACCAGCATTTCATAGCCGCTCGTTTCCCTATCATTTATTTTCACTCGCTTCCGACCATTGACCGTTCGATATCGTACTGAAATATGTTTCACCACGTCGCCAACAATGTACTCCCAATATTGCCCACTTTTCCATATTGAAACAACGACAACGAAATAATGGTTAAATTAATATAACGTTTGCTAAACTCGGCGATCCAGTGGAGATATTTGTCGTCACTTTAATATCAAGGACCTCGAGTTTGATTCCCGTGCAAGACATAATATACTTATGTGCATGAATATGTCCGTCTTTTTTTATATCACTAATGTGGAAAACAAGCGTACGGTTTTGCGCCTTATTTAAATACATAATTTGATCCCAATCGTTACAGCAGTTTCCGAGATAAATATATCTTATTATTTTTTGAAGTTTTATAGGCGATATATTTATTTATTGAAAGCAACAAATTAATCATGACAGCGCAAAATAAATACTAATTTACTTTTATAACATTTATAAGCAAAAAAAATAATTGTCATATTTAGATACTATTTTCTATACCTATTATATATTATATATAGAATATATATATTATATATTATTATTATATTATATATATATTCTATATATAAGTTTTCTTCCAATGTGTACATGTTATATATACTGTTATGTATATTTTTGAAATTACGGTTTCATTTCCTTAAAACTAAAGCGACAAACAGGCGTAGAAGCTAAGTGATTGTAGCAAATCACTAAAAAAGTGGAAGCCTTTCATATCATGGGCATCATTTAGTATTGTCAACCCTCGCTCAATATGTTTTTGGAAGTATGTAAAGCCACCATAAACTTTCCGGACTAAATTACTATTAACTACTGTTTTTAGTAAAGTAAAAATCTAGATTTTAACCATTATCATGTTGAAAGCCGATGCAGAATTTGGTTTTCCATTAGGTATAAAGCTGTCAAGTTCAGAATTATTGTGAATTGAGTAATCCGCATTATGTTTATGTCTGATGGATGATCATTTTCAATATATTACATGTTTTAAATGCTTTCTAATAGAAGTAACGCTGTAATATTATCCTATAATAAGATATATCTATCAATACTTGGTTTCTAAAATTTTATGGAGCAACCTACATATTTTTAACAAGAAACGTTAGTATAAATGTTGAATCGAGATATAAGCTAGCATAACATAAAATATCATTAAAATCACCTTAGTAGTTTTTGTAGGATGTATGCATAAAAATAGACAGGACAGAAATAAAAAAAAATACTATTTTGCATGCATCGAGACACTACCTACATTAACACTTAAAATATATTTATTTATTTGATTCTGATAGATATCACTCTTCAAAATACTATAATGGATATACACCAGATAAGCCAGTTCGTTGGCATTTTGAAGAAGTGGACGCACTGACGAGGCATATCCCTTTCCAAGATTATGAATTGATAAGGAGTGAAAAATTGCAAGATTAAAGTATACATGTATATGTATATATATATCTAGTCAATGAAGGACTCGTAAAACCGAGCCTTTCAGACTCAGACGTTGCTGAAAATTATTAAAAGAAAGTATAGTTGATAGAGTGAAAGAAGCATATACACATGTGCAAAGAGACGTAGGACACTGAAAGGTTCGACTATTTTGGGGAAATGTACGATTATGTTCAGATGCTAATACTGCAAATGAGTCTGTGACTGATTCTACATGCTAGTGTACGATGAAGACATCACTATAGATGAGACTAACATGAATCTTGAAAAACTGAAATTTGAATCGATATAATCGTGAATCGATATGGTCTCACCTGAGATGATCGATTTATGTAGCATATATGTCGGATTGTATATCTTGGATGTGCTTTCAGTAGGGATGGAAGGTACATAGTTGATGTGGAAAGACGAGTGAGTGCTGGGAATAGTGTAAATGGAGCGTTGGGATAACTTCTTGGCAGTAAAAGCTTGAGCCAGAAGGTACAGCTCGCTATACGCGATGCAGTGCTGGTCCCAACGCTTATTTATGGAAGCGTGAGCTGGGTATGAAAGAGATAGCATAAAAGTATAAAAAAATGCTTGTAGTCCATATTTGATGAAGTTAGACACAGAGCTGCTCTGAAAGAGAGTGTTGGTGTTAAAATTAGAACAGGCATGCTCCGTTGGTTCGGAGACGTAGAAAGAATGCAGGAGCCGAGGAAGGCCAATACTTACCTACCATGATAAAATTATTCGTGTTTTATCAGAAGGTGATGTCAGAAGCCTTAGAAACCGGCGAGCGTGCATAAGAAGAGCAATGAATGCTAATGAAGCGAGTGAGCTTTGTAAGGCTCGAGTCATGTGGCGCTCGGTTCTCTCTGCCTACCCCGCAAGGAATTTGACATGAAGTTATAGATAGATAGATAGATAGATATGTCCGAGTATAGTGACGTCGTATGGTGGACTGTGCCACAGGGCCCTAAAAATGTATGGAAAAATTATTGAAAGGATAAAAATATATCCTCAAACTAATGAGAGTGAAATCGGATAGATAGCTGTTTTCTGTGATTTTGTGGATCTTGAGTAAGCATTTGATAGGGTTGTGCGGAAGGACCTCTAGGGTCTGTATCATATGGGAGAGGATACAATATATACACATAGGATACGGCAGTGACAGTATTCTGTTCCGTGCTGTGCAGTTCACGTTTGAGGATTGTGCAACATTGGATCTGTATCTTGTTGTTCTCTGAATCTCAAAAATTATTTTTTATATAATTAAGTACTAAGTCTACGAATTTATGATTATACATGGGTGACCTAGCCCTGAATTGTCTGCATTATATAGACCATTGCTTGTTTTTATAACTGAGAATAGTGAATAACGTAAATTCTTGATATATGCTGTCAACAGTTTGAGTCAGAGGACACAGCAGATACCAATGCAAATTTATAGAAGCGAGATTCGGTATGTTTATTAACGTAGAATTAACGCGATCGAATTGCGAGCATTGCGCAAAATCTGAGTCGTAACGTTTGTAGACCCCGTGAGCATAGATGATGTAAGAAACAGAGTTAGGTAGCTATGTAAATTACCAGTCATGTGGTGCTCGGTTCTCTCTATATGTTGTCTCTGCTTAGAAGTATAGAAGCAGAGAGAATATATGTTATATTCTCTCTGCTTCGCAAACTGATATTGCCATTTCCTTATATAGGGTTTGTTAAGATACTGACGTTATATGATATCTCTGTCACTTTCGTTAGCAAGTATTCAGTGCAGTGATGTTACGCACACATATACTTACTCTTTTCTTATCATAAACTAATAAGATTGACTTTATGAAGACGCAGCAAACTATTGAAAGTATGCTGATTTTCCAATTTGATTACTGGGACACTAAAAAGTGTGTACATGTATTCCAGAAGAATAAACCATAAACCACGGGAGATTCGGGTGAATTTTCACTGTTAGCTTTACATTATTACAGCGGCCGCCGGGGTCACGTTGCTCGTTCTACATTAAAAATTGCTTGCATTCTTCCTTCGTTTTATTTTGCGGGAGCAGTTTTTATTTCCATCCAGCCACCACGGTTTATTTCGCACAATGATATTTAATTGAAATTTTTCAGTTTTTCGGCTTTGGTATTTCATTACGGGATTCTTGAAACTTTACGCTACAAAGAGTTTTTTTTTCAAGATACGTGATGCGAACAGCTTTCCTGTAGTGATATTACTTTTGTTCCACATTCAATTCGTATTTGGGTATCGTGGTTTTGTCATTGCAGCATATTTTTTTGCGACAGCAGTTGAACACGTAGGAACAAAGAAAAGGCAAGAAACAAGAGGACCTAAGCAATACATAAAGTTTGACAATAACAAGATAAAGGCAAAGGAATAAATAATAAACATGATGAATTGGATACGCAGCAAGCAGAGGGTATCAGTCTTTACATATTGACATGGACTTAATGTTTTGGGCTCTTCTTCTTCTTAAAATTAT
Source organism: Pyralis farinalis (assembly GCA_947507595.1). Lineage (NCBI taxonomy): Eukaryota > Metazoa > Arthropoda > Insecta > Lepidoptera > Pyralidae > Pyralis > Pyralis farinalis. The sequence continues at coordinate 18,413,616 of OX382259.1, read as the reverse complement.
CCTGTTAACTAATCTATTACGATTGGCGGGGTGCGCTACCTAAGCCTAAGAATTTGGCGAAGATACAATTTTTTACATGGAGCGACTGCCGTCAGATCTCCACAACCCAAAGGGTTAACCAGACCCTTCTTAGGTTAGATCACACGTTTTTCAAAATATAATTTCATGGGCGTACGGATTTTCTTACGATGTATTCCTTCACCGCCGAGATAGTGATAATTAAATATGTACAAGAATCCGAAAACACGAATTTATTGGTACATGCCATGTTTCGAACCGGGAGACCAGTTGATCAATAGCGCGCTTCTTTATCCACTGGGCAATCACTGTTCATACAATGTCACATACACGTTTTCGACTATTTGTAATTAATCAATTCAGACGAAGAGGTTCAAGTAAGTGAATATACGTTAAAGATATGATGTATCTCTACAAATACGCAATAAATTATTTTAGACACGTGTTAGACAATTTGAGCTAATAATCGTAATATGTCTATGGATAGGTTTTCATATATTATACTACTCCGGTAATGAGGAAAGTAAAGGAAGCATTTTACAACGGGTATGCATTAGGGATACTTGTATGTGTCCTCATCTTATATATCTTCAAGTCGAGTCACATACCTCACTCGCTTCTTTAATATCGTTTCCTGCACGCTTTCAGTTCTCCTAGGGTTCTTGCCACTTTCTCATAAAACATATCAGCGTTCGTGACAACGGAGTTTTCATTCCTCGGCTTCAACGTTCTTCGACTTTCTCTTTACATATCTGTTTCGTCATATTTTTCCTCCTTCATTCATTCTACAACTTCGAATCAACGGAGCATGCCTAGTCTAATTAATTCTCACTCTTATTGAGATTAATTCTCTATCTTAAATCATCATTGTGAACGTAGTGTACACGCGGTACGCTAATAATTTTGCGCAATGCTCTTATTTTTCCATCGTTTTACTCACTTTGTAGTTAAATAATAGTTTTTAACCCTTAGCTACATTTTGGATCCATTTGATCCATGTGGATTTTTTAAAGTCGTAATTAAAATTACGACTATAAAAAAGTGCTTTAGCGCTGCGACCTATGCAGCTACCCACGTTAAATAGTATCCTTCGGTAGTTCGCCGTAGCGCATGCTGTTAACAGCCTGCTAGATGGACGCATTTTGCTCGGTACACCCGAAGGTAAAGGTTTTTACTTTGACCCAGATGACGATAAGTAAGTATTTATTTTATATCTGTCCCATTGTTCATGTTCGTGATTCATTTCAGTTTTTTTTCATGGCAAATTGTAAAGGTGTGTCAATAAATCGGGAAGACATATTAAAGTAATAAATGAACACCAAGTTTGATAGACGACCAAAACGATTAACAAGCCAGAACGAGATTTGTCATGGCTACAAAGTTTTTTGTGACAGCAACAGATTTTGAAACTGTTCAGGAAGAAAAGGAAGAGATCTACGTTCTGCCTATGTGCTAAGAGAGCCTAAACTGTTCACTTGTGCACTAAGTGCCAGCTGCCTATTTGAGTGACCACCGTCAAACCTCCACAACCCAGAGGGAAACCCAGATCTTTCTTAAGTTACACGTCTTTCGAATTATAATCTCTTAGACGTGTGAGTTTCCTCACGATTTTTTCCTTCATCGCCGAGCAAGTGATAAATACTCGTACAATGTACATAAATCCGAACAAACGAATTTAGTGGTAACTATCCACGCTAGAATATTAACCAGGGTTGGTGTCGGTTAATAGGTTGGTGATAGCTTAGTTGGTAAACCACTGGCCTTTCACTGCTCATAGAGAACCATAACTAACACTTGGAAAACCATTGATTTATTGTGTGAAAGAATTTTTAAACCATTTTGGCCAGATAAGGTATTGATTTTATTCTACTTTGTGCTGTGCAGTTCACATATGGGGAATGTGTAGTTTGACATCAATATTGATTCACCGCAAAACTGTCATTAATATTGGTGTGTTGCAAGATCTAGACCATTATCTGCAGAGAATAAGTTCAACAAAAAAAAAAACAACGCGGTGTTAATCCTAACGCTAATGTATAGAAGCGACAGCTGGATGTAGCATCTCTGCTAGATCCAGCTTTCGCTCTTGCGAGCATGGATTTTGAATAAACGCATACATTGCGTTTATTCATAATCGATGAACCGAAAGCTGGATCAGTTATTGGTGTTGGTAGGTTATATATGTTGCCCAATGCTCGCGCACAGTTAACGCGAATGAGAATGTCGGTGTTAAGATAAGAAAATGCATGGTTCGTTAGTACGGTGGATGTATGAGCCGAGGAAAGCCATGACTTCTCTACCATGACCAAATTGGTCGTGTTTTATCTGAAGGTTTATATTTCATTTATAGGATCTTTATAAACGTTTGAGAAGCGAGTGAGGTGAAGGTGTGTAAGGACCGCGTTTTGTCGCATCCGATTTTCTTTGCCTACAACGCAAGGGACCAGGCGTACGATACAAAAAAATAGACTACTGTCTCTAAGGATTTTTTTGTCCGACATTGTTCTGAGGGGGTGTAGAATAAGCAGATATATAATACGCTCCCATGGAGTTACTGTGTAAGTAGCAGAGGAGGCATCGCGCGAGTGATACTTAATTATCGCAGGCGTTAGTAGGCTACGGTGCCCGCTTTACATCAGGTGGGTCGTATGCTTGTATGCCTCTCGACGTAGTATAAAAAAAAGAATATATTTTTCGATTTTTCTCAAATCACAATTTGAGAAAACTTCTGTCCCATTGACTAGGATCAGACAAGTCGTTTCGTCTTGACTGAATTGATATCTATAGTCAAGAGTTGTGGATAAGTATTAAAGGACTGATATCAGGATTTAGTATTTTTTTAGAGAAAGCTGCCGACTTTTATTTTAGGGTCGAGCTTACTTGTAATCTCTTTAGGAACTTTTACTTGTTTGTTTAGCTTAATCGTTCCACATTCGACTTTATTCTTACCATAGTCTACATTAAACTAAGAAATACATTAATAACCACATTGAGAATAAAAAAAATAATTACGAAACAAATCACTTCGACAGTATTGTTTTTACTTGCTCATCGTATCCTACAATTCATGCTAACTATTACTGGCTCTAAAGTTTCCCTTCTAAACTCTCACTGAATGTGGCAACATTTAGTGTGGCATTTTTTACATGTGCAACTACACAACTTCAGCGCTGACAGGAAAATACACACGACTATAGTCTGTTGGTGGTTAAATGTTCCGCAGTAATCACGTAAGCGCGACGGTATTTAGTTGGATGTATATTTTTGATTTAGGAGATGAACGCAGACGACAGAGGAAATCATGATAAAGTATAATAAATGTATAAAATATTTTATAACCGAACAAAATTTCTTTTTAATACGGAAAACATGTCGTAATTATCGTATTAATGTGAAAGACTTTTAAAAATGTATACTGGCTGGAACGAAACATCGAGTCCCTGAAAAATAACCATGGCGATAGTAGATCGAATTGTGCATATGAATTGTATTCTCCCCTATTCTGAAAATATTAATGAAATATTTCTGTATTTCATAGTTTCATTATCACGCACATTTTAACGAGCGGAGTGATAAGTAATGCTACTTCGACACCAAGGCTCGTGGGTTCGATTTCAGTACAAGACAAACATTTGTGTGTATGTATAATAAGATAATACCTTGGTCTAGGTGTTTTTAAGATAGATAAGGCCCACGAAGCAGCTCGACTGAGGAAATTACCTTAACTTCACAGAAAACCGCAGCCATATAACAACTTCCTAGAGGGTTGTTGTATTCCTTCGAATGAATGTGTTTATATAAGTATAATTCCTAAGGAATTGCTGTGTTGATGTTAACAGCAGGGGTGGCAACGCGCGAGTGATACGTTTTGTATTATAAGCGTCCCTAGGCTACTGTGACCTCTTTACTCCAGGAAGGCCGTATGCTTAAATGCTTCATTTAATTGTTTTGCTTAAAAACTTGTACTGATTAGGTCTTTTCATACATTTCTCTATAAATAAAATCATAAAATAAATATTTGTTTCTACGTAATACACGTTATGGTTAGTCTTTGAAATACAATTGCTGAAGGCAATTAATAACTGGCTATATGACGAGAGGATTGGTCAAGAGCCATAGTTTGTGCCCGACCTGTGAATTGACCACAAATCTGTGGTTCCTGTAACTGACACCTTGATGGTAGCCGTCCACCACAGACCCGCCCTCTTTTGTTTATTGCCTGACAACTTTGTTAATTAATTGATACTACGAACAATTTCTTGATAGTCTTTGTCATTTTGAAGTTTGGTAATTTGGGAATTGTGGTAAGCTATGGAAAGCAACAGTGTTATATTCAATACAGATTTATGTGTTTACAGGTACTCTAGGTATGAATTGTTTGAAGCGTATGTAGCTTAAGACCTATAGTCTATATACTCGTATATATATATCCATAGATTCTATAGTCTCTGCCTACCCCATGGGAGATGAGGCGTGATGATGTGTATGTATGTTGCTTAAGATCTCATGATGATATGATTAAAATCTAGCTAAAGTTTAGTAATCTTGGGGTTATTAATATTTTTTGTTGAAGTACACGTACAAAATTTTACTCGTCTACTGGTTCACTGGATTTTTTATGAACCTGCTAAAATATATCTTTCAATTGAAATACATGCGAATGATACATACCTTTTTTTATACCACTAAGGTAGCAAACAAGCATACGGTCTGCTTGATGGTAAGCAGTTACAGCAGCCTATGGGCATTCGCAACTGGGTGTCATTCTTACATTGCCGACCCTGTAGAACCTCTTCACTCATTTCTTGAAGAACCCCAAACTGTAGTCCCTTATTTTTGTCGGTAGAAAACTTCTCTGAAACCGCACAGTACGTGACCATTGCTGTTCCAGTGTATGAGGATGAACTCCAGCCGTCGGCGAGTTATGCGATTGTAAAACGGGGCTGTTGGCATAATGTCGAACAGTTCCTCAGAATACAATCGGTAGAACACGCAGAGGGAGGCAAAATCTCTTCTCTTCTTTAGAGCCAAAGTTAATTTTAGCATGTGGCACACCTTCAGATTAGCAACGGGACTCTGGCATAAGTGAGATAGAGTAAAGCGTTATAATTCAAAGTACATTACGGCCAGACTTGAGAGATTGCCTCTTCTTCCAAGAAGTAGCAACATTTTGAAGGGAGTACAGCAAGTAACTGTTATGAGTGAGAGTGACTGAGTATACTAGGAAAATTAGCAACGGAGCTGGCAACAAAGAAGTGATGCCCCTGCAACTACAGGATACCGCAACCGCTAGTCATCAGCCGGGCCGTATTCTCGTTTTACTATTTAAAAGTAAAATATGTAAAACGATGTTTTGTAACAGTAATGACAATATAATGCTTAAAGTTTGGATAAAAGACATTCCTCTATGGAATATGCCAGCCTTAATTCAATCTCCTATTGTTCACTACATGTTGTAACACCTAATATTGCAATAAATAAATTGCAGTGCATCCTCTGCTGCTTATACAGCAACCCCTTAGGAGTTTACTGGTGACCTCACTTACACACAGGAACACAACAACCGTCTAGGGAGTTGTTATTTGGCTGCGATTTTCATTGAGGTGGAGGTACTTCCCCAGACGGGCTGCTTTGATGCCCTACCTCGCTTAAAACATCCAGACCAAGACAAACAGACATGTTCATGCATACAAATGTTTGTCCTGAGTGGGAATCGAACCCACGAGCGTTGGTATCAAAGTCGCGTCATTCACGACTGAACCACCGAGCTCGTCAAAATATACATATAAGATTACTTCATATTGACCTCTTATCGACATTGTAGTCAGATTGCAAATGTCAAGATCGATAAAATGACTCAGCTGATTATGACACATACGGCACTATAATTTGAAAAGTAATATGAAACCACAATTTATCAACCACCGCTTATCGATACAGCACAAAGAAATTTTAATTAGAATTTGGTATTAAAATGACAGCAAAAACTGGAGGCAGCGTCTGGCCGAGAGGGCCGGACACACCCATTCCATGTCCTGTGCGCCTGCCCGCCGCTTGTCCCATCTCGTCACACTATGTATTACCTAATTTAATTTGTACTCTCCAGAATTTATGGCCACAGAGGCGTTTACCCCACTATGGATGGCACGCTGGGCACACATGCTACTTTTACAAATGAAACAATTGAATTTGTATCGATACTACATCGTGGTTTGGCGATTATTCCATACTTTGTAGTTTAAATAACGAATAGTGATCATCGACAAATATAATTAATTATTTGTCGATAACTGCCTTATATCTGTTTACTTCGGTTGCTGTTGAGTAGAAAGATTATTTATTTTTCCTAAGACGCCAAGATAGAAAAGTCACAAAATTTCATGTTAAATGTATTTCTAGTTAATACCCTAATAAAAATAATTAACACATTTTTTCCGATACAAATTTCTACTAATAAAATTTTTGTTTTTGCCTTACTCCTAGGATTTCCTTTAATTAATCTAATTGAGATATTTGAAATTGAAAGAAAGAATGTAAATTTCAATAAATGTACATGGGTGTATAGATCTTCGTAGAAGTACGAGTATATTTGCGAAGGCTTTTTGTTTCAATTGTCAACACACGAACAAGACATTTTTATGATAAACACTATATCTACTTATAATAAATTAATAGACGTTAGGCTGCAAAATATTGACTATGAATATGTACAAGTTTCCTTACTTGAAGAATAAATAATGTAAAGTAGGTACAGAAATAGTTAAAATTTATTTTAATAAAAGCTAACTGAATAAAATAGTAACTTAATCAAACATTATGTGATACGAATCGAGCTTCGAATTCGAAATCGAATTTTAGTAATTAAACATTAAAACTGATAACTTTTTTTATTACTCTGGAACTGAAATCTTACATATTGATATTTAATAAATACATTAAAACTATTTTCGAATGGATCTTTAAATTAAAAGTAGCATAAACCTCTTCATCGACTGATTGAAAGAGTTTCCTTGAGCTTCATAAATTTTTTGTGTATTCTTAATTTGCTTGACAGACTGCCTAAATTCTTCTTCTGTTAAATTCATAGCTCTAAGTATTATAAAATAAAGTCAATAGTCTTTGTCTACACTATTTATAAAATATGAATCTAGTATCTATCCCTAAATAACACACCTGATCAATTTATAAGAATTTTGCATACCTATAAAATAATAATAAAAGTGTGCGGTCAGACAAGCGATTGATTGAAGACCGAAAAACCTGCAACCACTACCAGTTATTGGATCCCCAAATTGAATTTTGATTTGCATGGGTATCATAGAGTAAATACGTATATAGTGACTGTGGGGTAAAGCAATTTGAAGCGGGTAGCCGGCGGTCTTTGTTGCTGTTGGTAATAGAATTTGGACCGCTTTTTGCGCGGTCGGTGGCTACCACGCGTAATGGCGAGCTCGGTTGCCTGTGTAAATGCATCTAAATCTGACCACTACCTCTCTGTCCTGTTATCCGCAAATAATTTAGCAGCTATATAATTTAAAACATGACATTGGTGAATTCGTGTGTGAATACCTGTAATAAATAAGTGTTGGATACTATTGGTATAATTTATACCACATCATTTTTCATCTCTAGGCATAGTTTTTTGTGGTTCCGCTATGTGTTTCGCCCGGCCATATTCTGTTATTCCTTTGAATTTTCAAAAGAGGATCTCCGAAATAGTAAATAGAATTTTTTACTAAGTTTTATCACCTGTTTGATACCCTATGGCGGTTCAAGTACTTAAAGTAGTATACAAAAAATAGTGTTGTAATATATATGCGTGAATATCGTAAAGTCAAATCAAAAGTATTAGACTAATTTCTGTTGTATATATTTTTACTTTATGATTATCGCTAACCATATAAAACATGCTTTAGTATAAATTAAGTAAAAACTAAAACTTGCAGTCATAATTACTCGAATCGTATTAAAGTCAAATGTCCTTTTATTAGAAATTTCATGTTACAGAAAAATCACCTCATTCCCTTTTTTCACGCCACATGGAATCTCAATTTAAATGTCACCAACTCGGAATAACTTGGAGCTCGCAACCGCATAAACTGTTCGATTAGACCGACAAAAAATATAAGTTTAAAGACCGCATTGCGAAAAAGTTTTGTTCGTTTTGTCGGTGAATGTCGGGCAGCTGCTACCGCGGCCGCTCACATGTGTCGCGGCGAGCAGCGGTGGTACCGTAAATCCATTCCTAACTCGACTTTAGTGGTGGCGCGTTGTCGCTCTCACTGCTTGTTACAACGCATTATTCCATTCAATTGAGTTTTAAATTTTATGCTGCACTGCAAGGGGTCACGTATACTTGTTCGGAACTCGAGATGTAAGTGCTGTATAGAGAAATGTAATAGAAAATTGTTAATGTAGTGGTAGTATTTTGGGCTAGTGCGAAGCCTACCAATACTTGTCATAGATTGATGAATTCATGAATCATTTATGAATTTATTGATAATGTCACGACTGTTACGTTTGAACATACTACTGATACTCGTAGCTTATGACACTTATGATATTTTTGAAAATTACTCGAAAATAGGAGAAACATTCAATTTGCTTCGTGGTGTATAATTTTGAGATTCGCTGGAACTAAAAAAATATGCAATTTTACAGCAAATATGCTTTCGCCTTTTTATACCCTAAAAATATTTAGGAACGACACCTATAAATATCGCAACCTATATCTTACAAGATGTATATTTTTTACCAGTTCCAATTTTATTCGCATATTTTTCCTGTACAAAGTTTGTTAAGAGTGATAAAATAAACAAAAATCTTTTTTTTTGTTTTTTGTGCACTAAAATTGTAACTTCATCTCATACAAGTTTTGGAATAATTGTATTGCTTTAATGGAAATAGAATACATAAAAAGAGCAACAACGGCAAAAAATGTGAAATATTAAATGTATACATTTTTGGCGTTCTCGTAACGAAATTAAATATATCTTTTTTAAGTTTTTCTTTTTTCATTATTTTGGCCATAAACATAGGTGGATTATCAGCGTACACAATTACGGACTAGTTACTCTCCCTAGCAAACACATTGTTCAGATTTCATGTTTTTTTTCTGTAGATAATTATCTTAACTATTGCGAGTTTATCGAAAAGACGAAGTCACGCATGACAATGTGCGAGGATGAATTCCCTGATAAAAGCGAGATATGTGATTGTAGAAGAAGGTTGTAATAATTATATTATCAAAAACTTCTAACTTTCATTGCAAATTTGGTAGAATACATAACGAGAGGCTAGCTCTACTTAATCTTAAAGATTTCCATATCGACTGTATTCTTGGGATTATCTCTGTACTGAATCACAAAAGGTAAGCTGTTATTTAAGTTCTACTGAGCAGTGATAACCCAGTCGATAAAAAACCGCCCTAGTGACCAACAGATTCCCGGTTAGAATTCTGGCATATATAACTAAATTTGTGTTTTCGGATTTATATACATATTTGTAATTATCACTAGCTCGGCGGTGAAGGAAAACATCGTGAGGAAATCCGCACATCCAAGAAATATTATTTCGAAAGACGTCTGACCTTATCTAAGAATGTTCTGGTTTTCCCCTTTGGGTTGCGGAGGTCTGACGGCAGTCGCTCCGTGTAAAAATCAGTATCTTTGCCAAATCCTTAGCGTCGTCTCTTTAGGTAACGGATCCCGCCAATCCTAATGGATTGGAAATGGGATAACGCTAAGAAGAAGAAGGTATTTAAGTTCTCCTACCCAACCACGAGAACAGCACTCTATGTGTGGTTGAAAACTGGACTAGCAAACGTCTTTGCACTAAGTTTAAGTAGTAATGTGCTCTGTTGAGCACAACAAATTTCTTAGACGCCAGTTTGACATTGTACTAAACTTAATGTAGGTACGGGACTTACCGCGAATTGTTTTTATATTTCCCCGATATTTCGGCGACATTGCAGACGCCATGGTCACGGGATGACTACATTAATCCCGTACCTACATTAATAGTGCACACAATGCTATTCGCAATGAAAAGAGGGATTTTATAATGAGTTTCAAAATTGTGAAGCAACAATAAATAGAGCTTTCTTAGCTGAAAATGCTCACGTTTGTGGCCCTGTGGGAGTTATTTTTTTATTAAACTTTAGGAGGCATAGAAGAAAAAAGACTACCTCCTGTAAACTGTAAACAGATATGTCAGTCATGCACACGAATGCTTGTCTTGTAAAGGAATCGAACTAAAATCATCTCAAAAATAGTGTTATTAATCTCTGCGCCACCGAGCTCGTCAATATAATATATCATTAACATATTGCAGAATCGTTTGGTTTCATCATTCAATAGTTTTGATAAAGATAAGGGAAAACATAATGATGTTTTTAACTGGCACAGTCAGTACAGTTGGACGGAATGGACCTATCAGTTTGAACTTGATCAGCCTTGTTTAATTTTTTGTCCGATTGTCTCAGTACGCAAACTAATTCAGGAGTTTTGCGTCACGAGACCGCATCGCATCAGGCAAGTCTACTAAATAGATTGATTAAATTTCAAAATCTTACTCAAAGCGAAAGAAGACGCGGGAGCAGCTAGTGTGCTATTTGAAAACTAAGTAGCTTGACTTGTATGCAACAGTGTAGTAAGGTCGTAAATTCGAACTTGAATTTAGTAGTACAGTGCATATTACCCATCAATAATGTGAGCGTAAATTATATTGCCCATGTTAAAAGTAATTGCGATATATCAAATAGTCCAATAAATTATTAAATTTTCATGTATATTCGTACAAATTGTTAGGATTATAATTTTGATACTCGTATGAACAAATAGAAATACGCTGTTTTGTTAATGAACAAAGTAATGCCATTTTTATTTTACCAACGCAAACTCGATTTACTTTTTTTCTTTTTATTCATCGTCGAGAGGCATACAAGCATATGGCCCACTTGATATGTATAGGTTACCGTAGTCAATGAATGCTTGCAACACCTTATATATAACTCGCGCGATGCCCTCAATACTGCTGCTAATACACTCCGTAGGAGCTTACTGGTGACCTCACTCACTTGCTGGAAGACAATTATTGACGTTGTTATTAGGCTACGGGCTTCGTGAGATGAAGGTACTGCCCCAGTCGGGCTGCTTTGATGCGCTCTACCTCTCATACTCTTATGCATTGAAGAGGCCCTATGCTCACCTCTCACCATCTTCAGTATATGAATACACTGTTATCATATTTTCCAATATTTCAAATCGATACCACAGTGATTCGAAATGGGTTCGCTAGTGTTAAGAAGTCTATGTGTGTGATAAAATAGAAATGCTTTTGTTCGAACTACACAATAAGGCGGTTTACAGCAAAGTCCACACACATGCATACATACATGTGAAGTCAGAATTGAGAGTTGACTCACTTCAGATTGAGGGTTAAAAGTGACTAATTTTAAAATAAAAATATTAATGGAATCCTTTATTCAAGAACACGAATGATCATCTTTTTTCTACTGTTTTTCCGAGTATGGAGTGATTTTCCCCTAGGTTGCGAAGGTATGACTCCACAACCCAGGAAAAATCCAGATATTTCTAAGTTAGGTCGTAAGCCTATTGAAATATAATTGAATATTAGAATAGAAATGGATATAATTATGGATTAATTATATACATATCATCCTGCTGAAGCAGCTGGGTGGGGGGCCAACGGTCAGCTGTTTCATCGTGTCTCTCTCTGACCGCCGCGCTAGCCTACCGCACTCTCACTACCATTGGTGTTTTGACATCCGTTGGTCCTTCCATTATTAGCCTTACGTTTAGGTTTTTTCAATTTCTTCATTTGCATTTCATGCTCTTATTGCTGTAATTGTTATATCCAAGAATGTTTAAATTCTGAACCGTGACTGAACGAAATACGTGTGGTCATTCAATACGTCTAAAGTTCATTACTCACGTAAAGGATTAGACAGCTAGATAAATGAATAAGAAATTGTATTTTTTTTTTATACTACGACGGGAGACATACGAGCTTACGGCCCACCTGATGTAAAGCGCGTACCGTAGCCTATTAACACTTGCGATATATTAAGTATCACTCGCGCGATGCTTCCTCTGCTGCTTACACTGCAACTCCTTGGGAGATTACTGGTGACCTCACTCACACGCAGGAACACAACATCCCTCTAGGGAGTTGTTATTTGGCCGCGGTTTTCTGTGAGTTGGAGGTACTTCCCCAGACGGGGAACAGCTGCTTTGATGCACCCTACCTCTCTTAAGATAAACGAAGTAAAAATACGACCATATACAATAGTATACAAGAAATAACCATTTTGCCTTCAGGGAGCTATAAAGCACTAAATTGATTTCAATAAAGCCGTAATTTTACCAAACTATGTGGAAGCAATATGGAGGAAGTATGTGGATAAAACAGGAATTTGAAGTAGACTCTCAATTGGCAAAAATATGTATGACATAATGATGATTATATGAGAACATTCTTCATTTTTAAATCGTATGAAACTAGTGTTCATGTAAAGAAAGTCAATCTATCAATTAAAGTCGATCTATCAATTTGGTAGAGATGAACAAATAGGAACATGTATATATACACAGACAAGGGTTTCAGTTTTATGACACTTGTCTTTTTGAATGGTGTTAAAAATGAACGCGAAATACAAAAGTTCACGGTTTTCCTTCTCATTATTTGGACACGTTAAGCAAATATTAAACTTATCTCCTCATTGCTTTTACAAAGCGGGAGTGCTTTTGTCCATCTGTCACCGGAGCACTAAATAAGCAACTTTTATCCTGAGGGTGCCATTTTAATGAGGAGTAATGAAGTCCCGACCCTCGACCTATGTTTTGTTAGGTTAAGAATGTTATTTGTATTAGTTATACTACGTCGTTTTATTGAGTTCACGTGTTATTTTCCATTTTACCACATTTAATTTTCCTGAACTGCATTATTTGATAAATTGGAAATCTATATATATAATTTCAAAGAAATTGTAATTGTATAATTATTATTATTATCAATTCTTACTATAATTTTATATTGAAATGACAGGAGTATCTGTAGAAGTCTAGGTTTATAATTTCATTGAACTTTATTATTTTATGGGAAATAACTAGAATCCTAATTTTAGTATTACCTAATAAAAAGTGAGTTTTGATTTACCAATGTTTCCAGCTAGACCAATAAATGAGTGTTGATGAAACCTAACATTGAATATTATTTATGAATGGATTCTTTTCTATTTGAATATTGTTATAATATTGGTAATTTTACAAAAAAACATAAACAACTTTAAACATTTTATAGAACTACACGGGCGATATTGTCTAGACCAGACCAAAGGTCTTGACGGAGATTTAGAGTTTCTATAAACAGTTATATACCAAATTACCAGAACACAATTCTATTTCATCATCATCCGACTCGAGAGCGAAATTGACATCAACTTCTGAACTTATTACAACTCAGTTTATGAATAGGCTTCTCAACCATAGACCAAATATTTAGGCTATGACAGGTTGTACAAAACATCAAAGAGTATAACCGGCCACTTGTCTGTGTTTAGCGCTTGTAAACCATGTGAAGGCCTTTGATTCGATCGAGACTTGGGCCATATTTCAATCTGTTTAGAGGTCCTGTTTTGATTAAAGGTGTATCAAAGGGTTTATTTTTATTTTTTGAGTGTTAAGTTTTTGAATATGCGTAAAAGCTACCGTATGAATTCGATTACAGAACCAGAGCATAAAATCTATTATTATATATTAATTGAAGAGAGACGTAAGATAACGAGATCGGTTTCGTACGGTTAGGAACCATCAGTTTCGATGGCGGACCAAAGGCATATGAGATAGGGAGACATGAGACAGAGTACCATTATTTCTCAGCAACTGTTCACTGCCACTTTGGAACACACCACCACATACACCCTGACTTTCTAAAACGCCGCGATATTGACAAAATACTTAGATTGTTCAAACCCATTGACGAGGTATTTGAAACTTTACTGTCGGAATGGCAAGAAAGATGGGAAACTTCTACTAAAGGACGCCATTTGTATCTGTTCTTTCAATCAGTGCGAGACAGATTAAGTAAAGAGTGGTTAGAAGTCGATCATCCTGTTGCGCAATTTTTAACAGGGCATGGAAACTTTAGGGCGAAGCTCTTTTCATTTAGACTTGTGTCATCGCCTTTATGTGAGTGTTCTACGACAAATCATGAATTCGAGCAAACAGCACATCATGTTCTCTAGGAGTGCGATCTCTGGCAACGGGAGCGGGACGATATGTTGAATTTCTTGCGTGTCACATCCGGGGTAGTATACTATTCTGATTTGGTGGCAACAAGGGAGAACTACCAGGCGTTTAGGCGGTTCTGCAATCTATATTATTGGAATCGATGTGTTAGGTAACAACTCACAGTTTAGGTCCCAATAGTGTTAGATATTTGATAATCCGTGGTGCACGGCAGTTGAGCTTCACTTGACTAGCCATCTCTTTGAGGTTTTAAATGCCTTATTTGTCATATTGCTGTCTCTCACTTTGCCAAGAGGGGAAGTCAATTCCAAAACTTCCTACTCCTACAAATTTCTTCTGATTAAATTCGTTGTGAGTTCCAAGGCAGCTGTAGTTTAACCCCCGGGACGGCAATGGACTTCACTGTTCATTGCCTTTTTTGTGGTCGCCGCTGTTAATTCTGGCTACACAGGAGACACAGTGGTGGGTATGAGTGGTGGGCCTGTCCCGTTGCCACTTTGGAAGAGTACCTAGACTGGAAAGCACACGGCATCAACAGCGAGTACATCATTCACCTTAGATTTGCTGATGATATAGTAATCACGGCGGAACCGCTGGAGAATCTTGATACAATGTTTAAGATCTCAATAAAACATACCAAGATGAATGTAGACAAAACGATGGTTATGTCGAATGTACCCTACATTTATTGAGTGTTCCGTTCTGGCTGTTGTTGACGAGTATGTTTATCTGGTACAAATGCTCGAGCTAGGTAGGTCCACCGAGAAGGAGATCCCTCACTGAATCTAACTCGGATAGGTAGCATTTGGGAAATAGCAAAGTCTTCTCATACAAAATACCTCAATGTTTCAAGACCAAAGCGATGACTTACGGCACAGAGACGTCGCTATGGACATCATACGAATATGAGCAGCGTATGATGGAGAGAGCCTTACTAGGAGTTTCTGTAGATTAAAGATACAGGAATCAGCACATCAGTTAAACTAGAATTACCGATGTGTATCTGCAAGGTGAAGTAGCAGTGTATAGGCCACATCAGGAAGCCGATTGATACAAGCAAGGGTAAGCAGAAGTAGTGAACGTTATTTGGCTAAAATGATGATGATGACGACGCTAAAGATAGGAAATCGATTTTTCTCAATAAGTCGAGTGCACCCGAATGATATCTTATGATAGCTTCGTTTAAAGGTGGCGGTGACCTGAATTACATGTATGTTTAATACTTCGAACGCATAAACAACGTAAATTTCACAGTGGCATCGAGTCTTTGTGTGCCCGAATCCGATTCACTTGATCGGGTTTTAATACAATATATCCAAATTTCGTAAATGATCATTGACAAAGAAGGAATTACTAAAGAAACATACCAATCAGTCAGTTTTACACCAGCCTAATATTTACTATAATAGTCCTACATTTCATGATTAGAAATTAGCTCATATCCTTCTTCAACTACTGCCGAACAAACATGACAAACAGACGTGGCCATGCACAGATATGTTTCTCTTTTCCGGGAATCGACCTTGATGTTAAAGCAGCCACTGCTAACCACTGGAGCACCAGGCTCATCTCTAAAAACAATATATAATATAACAATAGTACGGGTGACTAACACATGTGCCACGTGCAGCCGAAAATACTTAACTTAGAAATACGCAATTGGAACAGTATGATCCTTTTATAAATTTAAGAAGCAATAACAAGTGATATTGGAAATTCGTACTCTTAGGTACTATATAAAAAGCAGCATTATGTAGTTTACTCGCGCGAAGTCGGGGTGGGTCAATAGTGTATCCATACATTGTAAAAGTACGAAATAAATCTGCAGAAACGTAGGATATCTAGTGAAAATTCTAAGTAAATTGTTTTTTATGAACATGTCAAAAAATGCGTATTTCCTGAAAAAGTTTTATTGAATTTTCGCATTTATTCACGCTTAACAGATGATATGAAGTATACAAGAGATAAATCGAGCGAGGCACGATGGAATGAGCCATAGAAGTTGCATGTGATTCATAAACTTTTCTGTTTTAATGTGACAGGAAGCTTTTTGAATCACTTTTAATCTGAGCGAGTAGGCAAATTTAAAAAAAATATTTTTTAGGGATTCTTTAGATAAAATCACACTTCAGCAGATACATGGAGTTGATTCTTATAATTAATAATTATGGTGATCATGATCAAATTGATCGTGTTCTATCAGAAGACGATGGCTTAGCATTAGAAACCGGCGAGCGTGCATGAGAATATCAATTAACGTTAAAGAAGTAAGTGAGGTAAGGATCGAGTCACGTGGCACTCGTTTCTCTGCCTACCCCGCAAGGGATTAAAGTTATAGATTATTAAACGCAGCCTATTACTTTTCAATTGATTATCCTCGGGTTAAACTTTGGCCATATGAAGCCTGAATTTGGTCTGTGTATAATCAATTAAGATTTACATAGTTCAATTGCAAGAGCATTGACATCAATGCACAAAGTATACCTAAATATAACAGGTCTGAAGATGATCTTGAAGCTACTTAATACTTTTATTAATAGCGTTTCCTAATCCATTAGGATTAAGGGGTCCGCTACCTAAACCTAAAGATTTGACGAGGATACTTGACAAGAAGCGACTGCCGTAAGACCTCCACAACCTAGTGGAAGAACCAGACCTTTCAATAATTACGAATACCTACTCGTATAGTATTGTCTTAGGTTTTCGCGATTGTTACACATTGAATTAAACAATTTTTATCGGAAGTATCGCGTATTTTATTTATTTTGTTGAAACCTGACGTTTCGAACGCTTTGCAGCGTCCGTGGTCGCAGGAAGACTAAGGTGGTATTTGTCTTACATTAGTTATTCAATTATTACATCTACCGACATGGATGGATTAATTATATATGTTCCGATTCACACAAAAATCGCTCACAGTGCCCGAACATTTTTTAGATCTTTGGGTTTGGGACTTGATTATTTTTAGGACTGGATCCCAAGCAGGTGGTACTTGCCAACCATCTTCTCTATTGAAATTGGGGTGTTTTCTTATTTCAATAGCCTCGCGCAACATTCTCGGCATGTAGCGATTCTCCTTGGCGAGGATTTGTGGTTTATCGAACCGGATGTAATGGTTTGGCTGGTCCAGTCTATGTTCACATACTGCAGAGTTTTTATATTTTATATTGAATAACTAATGTAAGACAAATACCACCTTAGTCTTCCTGCGACCACGGACGCTGCAAAGCGTTCGAAACGTCAGGTTCAACAAAATAAATAAAATACGCGATACTTCCGTTAAAAATTGTTTAATTCAATACCTACTCGTATGTACATAAATCCAAAAACAAGACTTTAGTGGTACGTGCCAGGTATCGAACTGAGGACCTGTTGCTCAATAGACCGGTTCTTTAATCACGAGCCTGTCACTGATACTTGAATACTATTGCTACTTAATACTATTGAGTATTATATATAGACTATGGTAGTGTTCCAAAATAGAAAACAGATCCTCTTTAAGTCAATTTACTTTAAAAAATATTAAAACACTTTATTAGTTCAGTACAACTTTATAAATCTAAATATTAAATTCGCTTATATGGTACGTAGTAACTGCAAATAAATATAATTGAAATTACTTTTTAATTATTTGAGGTTGCTCTATCAATCGTTAGAACTCTATGTTATCATACCTCAGGGCAGTAGACCTTTTGCTTTGCCGTCGGAAAACATGTTTAATATTTTTTCTCAAAACATAGCCCGCGATTTCCTTTCATTAATTCCAAGCAATATTTTACGTTGTCATCTCGTCGCTATAATTATGGGGTCGTTAATAAACCGTAACATCGACGCGGTATAATCAAAGTCAAAATAAATCTTAGCGAAATGAAAAACGGACATGAAATAACCGCATAATTTTTCCCTTTAAATATGACCATAAAAATGCCATAACTTGTAGCACTAGCGTTGCGGGCCGCCCCGTTGGCTGTCACGGTGGATAGTAAGAAGTATGAATAACTGCCGGCTTAATGAGTGCTTTAACGCTTCCAATGTGCCTTATGAATAATGAAATTAGTTGCTCATTCCGTTTTTGAGGCTTGTGCTTGGCCGTTAATGAGGTTTATAAGTTACAGCTGCTCGTAAACATCGCGTATAGAGCTGTAAACGTAATCAATGTTCGTGAAATAAATGATAGTGAATTAAATGAAATCATTTGTTAGATCGTTTTAAAAGCTGATAATATCTCTTGGCGAATGTTAATCTTTTTACCACTTATCTTTTTGTTCGACTATAACACAACTTTGTTTACCCCTCTTATTTTTTGTTTATACAACGTCGGGAGGCATACAAGCATACAGTTCACCGGATGTAAAGTGGTTACCGTTGCCTACAACGCTTGTAATATTTTAAGTATCACTCACGCGATGCCACCTCTCCTTCTAACACAACATTTCCTCAGGAGCTTACTGGTGGTGACTTTACTCACACGCAGGAACACAACAAACTTCCAAGTTTATTATTTAGCTGCGGTTATCTATGAGGTGGAAGTGCTTCCCCAGACGGGCTGATTTTATGCGCCCTACTTCTTTCATACCCCTATTCATAACCGCTGTTAATTAATGTTTCAAATTATAAATTAAGAGATTTATAATTTGAAACATTAATTAACAGCGGTTGAAAACTAACTTTATTTTAATTATAATTTGTGTAGTACGTAAGACACTCAGAAAGTTTTGCGAGAATAAAAATAAGTGTTCTATAGGTAAATATATATTTTTTAAATCTTTTCAAAGTACTCTCCGCCAGCCTCCATATAAAGTTTCATGCGTCTGAACCGCTTTTCGAAACACTTTTTCCTGTCCGCCTCAGGAAAATGTGGCATTCCTCCTCCCTCCTCATGGTCAGACGCAGACAGCGTATCTTCCGGCGACGAAAATTGTATCCCTTTGAGCTGATTTAACTTAGTCCGTGCTGTAGGAAGGGTATAAAGGAGTTTGATCGGCGTGCTGTCCAGAAAGTCCCACGTTTTGAGCGCGGTGTGCGCGGGCGCGTTGTCGTGGCGGAGCAGTAGCCCGCGGAGCTCTGTGTTTGGTCGCTTGTTGCTCTCAACAGATAAAACTTCTGCCAAGCATTTAGAAGTATACTATTCGGCGTTGATGCTTCTTTGATTCTGTAAAGGAATTGACACCAGGTAGCCAGTGAAATTGAAAAAGCTTGCGATCAAAATCTTCCCACCGCATCTAGATCGCTTCACTAGATAGGCGTTGATTCGTTTTGAAAACCCAAACCGTCGACTGGCGCTTCGTTTCTGGATCGAATCGATAAGTCCAGGATTCATCACCTATAATGATGTCCTAAACTCGCCGAGACGAGCATGCTTCAAATTTGTTTATCATATCACGGCACATTCAACCCGAGCCTGCTTCTGAGCAACGGTGAGGTTGTGCGGCACCCAGCGTGAAACTATTCTCCGCACGCGAAGACGTAAGTGTGGAATCTCGTGAAGGCTTCCCGATCCAATCTGCAGTATGTACTGAATCTCCTGATACGTAACTCGTCTATGGCCTTTGGTAAAATTTTTCACTGCTAGCACGTTTTCTTCCATAACAGCCGTCAAAGGCCGACCACTTTTCTCTTCATCGCCCAAAGTTAGTCGACCGCGCTTGAATTCTTTGTACCAATGATACACGTTTGCCTTGGAAGAGCCTTTATTAATGAATGTCATTTGAAATCTAACGTACGATTCGTCCGGTTTCAGGCGACACTTAAAATCGTAAAAAATCATCGCGCGAAAATGTTCTCGGCGCAGATCCATTTTTCAATGACACACGATAATTTAAATTAGCTCGTAAAAATGTGGAGGGAAAATTTGAAATTAAAACGTACTTCTTTTTACTTATAAATAATCATATTTTCAAAATAGGTTATAACTGGTCAGTCTCTCATACATAAAAACTTATTTTCGCAATTCTTTCTTAGTGACCTGGTATTGTATTCATCGTGGAAAGCACCAACAGAACATGCTTTTCTTATCTTAACACCGATGCTCTCTTATATATCAATTCTGTTTCTTACATTATCACTGCAAACGCGGTCTCCAAGCGTCACGCCACATATTTTGCGCAATGCTCGTATTTCGACCGGGTTTATTATATTTTCATATGTCCCAGCTTTAGTTTGCATCAGTTAGCGTTGAAATCTCTACCGCATTTTTCATAGTGGGCTGTACCTTCTGGCTTAAGTTTTTACTAACTAAAAGTTTTCACAACACTCATTGCTTTCTTAATACATCAACAGTGTACCTTCCAACCCTATTGAAAGGTTCCCTGAGGTATATATACTTATACTATATCAAACTCCTGCACATTCTTTCTAGTTTAATCACTTTTTAAAAAATTACGTTTGTCATATTCATATTTATTTGTGAGCTATTCTCTACACACTTGTCTTTTATCAATGTACTTAGCATTTGTAAATCAGATATATTAAGAATATAATACCTGACTATAGATATCAGAATTTATAGAAATCTAATAGTGTGTACCAAATAAATGTAAAGTTGATGACTCACCATTTTCTCTCGTCCAGTAGTTAATGGCTTTAGGCGAGGCTTCCACGTGGCATTGCAGTGTGACGTCTGTGCTACTTGGAGCCCCCACTAACTGGTTTGGCACTTGCACTAATGGATGGACTGCAAAAGAAGGTGTATTTTAAGCTTTGTTACCAAAATAGCGTAGCAATGCTCTTGAACATACTGATCTGAGCACTGCGTACTTCGAAGAATAAATTAAGAGGCCGGTTTTAGTTATTCTTGTTGCCCCCGTGGAAAAAAAGTTGGCAATATCAACTATAGATGATGGATTATTTATTTTGAATTATCTGTATTTTTGGCCAGACTTTGCCAGTCGTTTGGCTTATAAAGACGATGATCTGAAAACAATAGCATCAGCTTATCGGCAGTCAAGTAATTTAGTATTTAAGTAGATATATTTGAGCGGTAACGTCCGTGTACCAGCTAGGACTTCGTGATTCGGTTCAGAGACGTGCGATTCTAGGCTTATACACGGTATTGCCTTAAGTTTAAGGAGAGACTTTGCCTCCCTCTGTGTGTTTTATAGCTTGTATAATGAGTTCTGTTTCGAGGAGATATCTGGTATGACGCCAACAGTACTGTTTGTCATCGCCGGCGGGCATCCCGTTGAAACTGGGATGGTCGAGTACTGTTCTATTTTAGAGAGGTTACTTAGTTTTAGAATGATGTTTTATCTAACGAATACAATATGAGATTTTTCAAAAAATATACAAGGCCGGTAACGCACGAATGCTGACATAGGTATTACAAGTGTCTTATAGGCTACGGTAACTGCTTACGATCAGGAAGGACGTACTTGTCATCATCATCTAAGTGATCTATAAGAAGTGTGTTTCTGCACAAACTTTCGTAAATGTTTAGATGCTGTAGTTCTTGTGAAAGAAAATATTGTAAATTAAAAATTTTCCTTCCTTTTACGTGAAATCTGGTTGTTCTTTTAAATATTAAAACCGTATAAACAAAAAAATGTATATCAAATAATATCTCTAGAAGCGTAGTACATATAATGACAGCTACGACTACGAACACGAGGATTACGGTTGATAATGTAGGGATAATATAACAAGTGGATGAGTACTGTACATCGTAGAAGTGCTTTTATCAGGGATGGAAGGTACACCGTTGATGTAGAGAGACTAGTAAGTGCAGGAAACAGTGTGAATAGAACGTTGAGTAAACTTCTAGGTAGCTGAAATCTAAGCCCGAAGGTACAGCTCGCTGAAGTGAAAGCTGGTTATAGCAGAGAAAGTATGAAAGAAGAATAAATGCGGCCGAAATGCGAGCATTGTGCAAAATTTCTGCCATAACGTTTTCTGACCACGCTCACAATGATGATGTAAGAAAGAGGGTAGATTTGAGAGCATAAGGATCGTGTCTTGCGGTGCTCGGTTCTCTCTGCCTATCCCGCTGGCATGAAGATACAAATACATACAAAATAGTATAGGTGCCTGTACCAGACAATTTTCATCTTAGAGATATAGTTTTTCATCTACTTTTTAATAAGCTTTCATTCAGTTTCAAAAAAATTATATCTTGAAACTTGATCTGTTTTCAGATAAGTAAAACACCGTTTCGTTTTCTACATATTCTTTATTGCACATAAGTGTTAACATAACAATATTTGAGCAACATTTTGCAAAGGTAAGCTTATCCCTATAAGAAATCTCTTCCAGCCAACTGTGCTGTGAGATATTTTGTAAAACAGCAAAATTTATTATAGAAACTAACACGATTTACAACAAATGATCACTCCGTCGATCCTATATGTGATGTATGATGCATAAGCAACTTACTCCTACCTGTAACATTTTCTCTGAAATTCATTATATTTTTTCAAGAATACATATAATAAAAATGTTCACTGAGAATATTATTATTTTCTGAAGTTCCTGCGTCTCTGGAATTCATATTGCATAGGTAGAGAGCGGATGCTTCTTTTATGGAAAATAACAATTGATTAAATGTCAGTAGCTTTTCCCCAAAACAGTATATAGGAAAACATAATGCTGTCATAATAACTAAAATAGTTTAGGCTTCCAGTAGCCACGTCTGCTAATTGTCTAATTCTGGTTCCTGTACATACGGCGAAGCTGAGTCTGCCTCCTGGGAATAGGAAAGGGAAGGATACTTTCATGCCTCTATGCCAATTTTACCACTACAGTATTTCTTTAAAATTCATTGTTACGATATAAAGAAACAAAGTAACTACAAACTTTGTTATTCTCAATGAGAATTGTGTAAAAATTATGGGTAAGTCTCTGTTTTTATAGCATTAAGAAGGTAAACATTGAAATTTAGCTGATGATTAATGATCTAGCTCTCTGAAGAGGTGTTGTGTTCCTGCGTATGAGTGAGGTCACTAGTAACACGGTTCAGTATAAACGGTAATGCAGCAACTCCTTAGGATCCTATGGAGTAGCCTATGGACAGTTGAAACATTAGGGGTGTCATTCGTGCGTCGCCGAGCCTAACAAGTGAACAACAATTGAATAAATTTCATCCACTAGTACTAAAAATTGTAGTGTGGATGAGATTGTGTTTCTTGAATGAGTTTTTAGCAGAGATTGAAGGTGCACCGCTGATGATGAGAGACAAGTGAATGCTGGAAATAGTGTAAAAGGAGCGTTGAAACTAGAGCTACTATATATTTTTATGTAACTAATGTATGGAAGTTAGGGCTGGGTATATTAGAGAGAGTATAAAAGTAGAGTAAACGCCGTCAAGATGCGAGCGTAGTGCAAAATCTGAAGCATAACGCTTTTAGACTGAATTCACAATGACGATGCAAAAATGGGAGTTAGTTTAAAACAGAGTATCTCTGTTCAGACAAAAGAGATACACTTCGGTGGTTCGGATATGTAGAAAGAATGTAGGAGGAAAGAAAGGCGAAACAGACACACAGCGCCAAAGTGTAAGGGCGTATGAGCCGAGCCGAGGAAGGTCGGGACTCATTTATAACGACCAAATTCGGAGTGTCAGAAACCGATATCAGGAACCTCGGCATCAGAGCGTATATGAAAAGAGCCATGGATGATGAAGAAGTGAGTCAGGTTTGTATGCCTGACTCATCTCGAGCTCAGTCCTTTTGCCTACCCCGAAAAGATACTAATATTTGGAATTCCGCTCCGTGAATTATAATAAAGTGTTAATTTGTTTTACTTGGCACTAATTATTAAATAGCAAAGTGACACTTCAAGTGACCTGGCAAATTGACCACTTCCTACATTGTTCTAGAGTTGTCAACCCTAAAAAATTATCTATCTATCTATAGCTTCACGCCAAATTCCTTGTGGGGTAGGCAAAGCGGTACGAGCGCCACACGACTCGGCCCTTATGCCTCACTCGCTTCTTTAACATTCATAGCTATTCTCACGCACGCCTGCCGATTTCTAGGGCTCCAGATATCACCTTCTGATTTATAAATTAATAAATACATATATTTAAAGTATGGAATATCTTCGAAGCTAAATTAAAAAAAAAACATAAGCTTACTCACACACAGGAGCACGATATGATCTCTGTGAGAGAGCCCAAGCTAACTCCATGCTATTCATGATCTCGTCATAGAGAAGTCGTTGTGCAGACAGCAAGAGAACTGGCGGATGTCAAACTGCCGCGAAAGCAGGTTAGATCAAATTGCATGTAAATGTGGCTTGCACAAAATAATGACTCAATCTATTAACTAAGAAAATTCACCACTAAGAAAGCCCTGACGCTATAGTTCCTTCATGGTGTAGAGATCACCAGCGAAGTTAATTTGAAAATCTCCAGGAGGAGAAAATGAAGCTGATTCAAGATATTTGGTGTACGCTCACAGCTCACGGTAAAAACTTATGCTATATAATTTTCAAGTGAGACTGCACATGGTTTACGTTTCGGCAGCAGCAACTGCATAGAACTTTGTGATTTGATTCAAGCATAAGTTATGGGAATTCAGAAGTAATTCCTAAACCTAAGCTTACACACGGCCTTAAGCAACAAGTCTAAGGAGATTGGGCCAGGTGAAGTTTTTTACAGGGTCGGCAAAATAAGAGCGATGCCCCTAAAGTTACTTTTATCTTTAGGCAACGGTAACTGCTTATAATTAGTCGGGCCGTACGCTTGTTTGTGGCTTTAGTGCTGTAAATCTAGCTTTTCAAAAATATGGAAGGAATAAGTGGTAAAGATACTTTCCCACACTTTCCTCTCTTTCTCCGAGCCTTCGGAGAGCCGAGCGGAGCCAAGATTGCCGGAGTGCATCAGTCAAGTGTGATCACATTATACAGTTTGAAACCACTCCTCTTTTGGGCTTTAAAAATATTATTGTTACTAGTAAAAAAAAAAAACTTAAGTGAGTTTAGTTATAATATTTTATAATTAAAAAAAAATTGTGCTAGTCAGAAGTATCGTTTTGTGATTCCTTTAATATTTATATAGACATTTATCACACGTAATTATTTCAGATTTTTGCTTTATAAACTTCGTATGTGAGAGGTGGAGAAAAGATATATTTTTTAGATTTAGAATATCACACGACATCGAAAATTACATCGTATAAAGAAATGAAAATCTATTTTGGAACACGCTTGAACTAATAGCCGCACGTTTGAAATTTTTAGCCTTTGTTTCAATCTATTTTATTACATACATATTAATATTTTGCAATACAATTATTATATATTTTATTATATTGCAACAAACATGAAATATATTTTTATCAATTTGGAATAAGGTTACATAAGCAATATTTAAGACTATTCCAAATTTTAAATCAATAGCACAGATAAAATTGTTGCTGAGTATTCCTGTAATAAACAGACAGACCAACGGATAAAGTTACACCATAAGGGTTCTCTTTTGACCATTTTGGTACGGAGCTCCAATATACTTTAAATGATTTAATCAAAATTAAATATTTGAGCGGCGGCAATAAATAGCTAATAATACACTTCACGAGTTTAACTTTTATAAATACATACAAAAATAAATTCCCATTCAATGTTATTAAGTTCCGTTGCCAGTTCGTGGCTCGGTTCGGTTTTCAGCAGCCGACAAGCTTCCACATTAGTGCGTCGCTTGCGCCTCTTGTTTACACACGAGTACTTCACTCTACCACTTTGGCGGTTAAAACGCTGCGTCTGTCAGGTGTTTACTTTGAATATTATCCGAGAGCTAGCGCATACTTGTGTTTGTGTTATCTGTTTACTGGACTGGTTGTTTGTTCGCAATTAAAGTCGAGTCCACTGATAGTTTAGTTAGAACCTAAAACAAATGAACACAGCGCTCAGACTGTCTTGAAATGCACAAGCACAATGCATGTAATGCAGAATTAGGGAGTTTACAAAGGTAATTTGAATTGCAATAAGAAACTTAGCACAAAGGCGATCAAAGCCAAGAATTTAGACGATAATTTTATTTTGTTCGTAAAATCTCAAAGTAACAAGGTTTGGTTTAACACAAAAGAGACTACGAAGATCAAAGCGTTAAAACGCCGCCTTGAAGAAACAAAAGCGTCAAATTGTTTCTAAAAAGAACGGATTATTTCACAAATGTAAACAATCGCACCGACATCCCCAGAAGTCTGTTTAGGGTGAATTAAGGAAAACGGAATTTTCTTCCCGGCCTTAGATCGGAGCTTATTTGCGGTTATTCTCTTTGACCGTCGTTAAGTTCCTTTGGACGGCTTTTACGAGTTCGAGTGGCCAATTTAGCGAACAAAATCTGAACGATCAGAATTTTTGTTCTAATTAATAACTCAGAGGGGTAGCAAGGGCAGTCTTTTGCTTATTAAATAAAGCGGAATAATGAGACGGCGGAACGTGAAACTGATTGAAATACCTAAGCGTGATACTTTTAAATCCTTTAGTTTACTTCGATTATATTGGGTTTGGGTACGATTTAAGGACGGTGATTAAGCAATCTTTAAATGTATAAGAAGGTAGGTAGTAGATATTCTCCACAGCAATCAAAAGTTACGGGGAGTTTTCTCGGGAAGGATTCCGCGCGGAATTCTTGAAGTGACAGTTTGATTAACTGAGCGGCGCACACGCTTCGCCCGTTTTCGGATTTCTTCGCGTTCTATATCTACTACCTGATGTTGGTTATTTTAGTTCTTTGTTAGGGTTAATAAACAAGTATTTTATACTTTTTATGTAAGCAACGTATTTCGAGAATTAATAATACAAAATCACAAAACCCGCAGCAAATTGATTACGAATTGTTCACTTGATAGATCGTAGTTCTTTTTGTTTGCATTCAATTTAACGCTTCAATTCAACATCTTTCGCTTTTGTGAAACAACTAAAAGAAACTCATTCCGTTACGAAGCACTTACTGTTACAAATGAATCGTGTCAGTGTTGCTTTTCTAAAAGTATTTTTATGCTTGCCCACGGGGGCCACAAGTCTGCACGAGACTCTGTTATCATTCGTTTTCGGGGGAAGAAATTTAAATTAAATATTTGAGAGCGTTAATTTTGTCTCCTCATCGAGCGAACGCGACGCATTCTTTGTGAAGTAATTAAACTGAGTGGAAGGGTTTCAGACGGCAGTAGTTTGTTTGTTCGCTTGAAATTGCGTTTCCTATGAAGTGAATTTCTCTCGGTTTTCGTCAAGTCCTCAAGCCATTGTGCCTATAGTATCCGTTTTATGCATACTTAAGATATGAACTTTGTAACTTTTATTAAACATCGAATTTAACATAGCTTAGTAGGGTTAAGAGTTATTAACGCTGTGATGTATTCGTCAAATGAAACATAGATAAACAATACATTTTTAAAATCAGTTAGCAGGTTGTCGTGTAAGTGTGCAAATATATTTATCCAATCAGACGAGTGTTTACATCGGGACTGCCAATAACAGAATGCAAATAGTGCGCGGACAACAGTACGGAGCGTTCGCCGGCTGGCTGGCTCCGAAAAACTTTAATATTGAACTAAGCCAGCTGGAGCAATCGATGAATTTAGAACTGTTAATTAATAGACAAAACACTACAATAACTCTCGTGCCGTATTTATACGGTGATCGAACGTGTTTTGCTCTCGTTTTTGTTGCAGAGTTTCATTAACATTGACGGATTGTTTAGGGTTCGATTTGAGGAATTTGTTAAATCGATCTTTTATTAATTTCGCGTCACGTTTTGCGCTGTTTTAATATTGTTCCACGTCACTGTATACGTACGCTATTGTTAATTTTGAAATGAATAATGTGACCTGTTTCTATAGATTTGGGTAGACGAATTACATTATGATGGTTACCAAGCTTTTACTTTGTGTTTATATAACAAAAACATGGTCTTTTTTTGGTTTTTTAAGTAACGTAATCTTCTAACAGGCCGGCCATCACATGATTTTTTGTCTAAGTCAGCTTGACGAGAAGGTCCTGAGTTATACCATACTTTTTTTTCAATTGGTAAGGTTTTTATACTAAGATTTTTTGGATCACGTATTTTCACCACAGATACAAAATACACGCCAAAGACTCACTACAACTAAACCTTACTCATTTTGACAAAGTAGTAAGTACTTAACAATATTTTAAGTATTTTTTGTCAAATTCATCAAACAAACAACGCGAAATCATAGCACAATATAAAATCTATTTCTACGATGTGTGAACTATTCACATTCATGAATTGTTGCAACGGCTATTCCCAGTTGTATAACGCCATCCATGAAAATGGAAATGAGTGCACAGTGTGAACTCAAGCCACGATTGTGATGCTTATATAAATGTGTATAAATTGGAAATATATGTCATATTATAGCACAACGAAACTTTTGCCAGCACTTCAAAATTTCCATGAAGGCTTAGGCAACCGCTAAGAAAAACTTCTTATAATTTCACTCGGGATAGCAGCATACGAGTGTTATTGCGTTATCTATAAATTTCTTGCTATAAAATGAAATTGCCCCATTGTATTTTATTACATTATTTTTAATTTATGAAAGTAAGGTGAACGGTGTAGGAATGAGAGCGCTAAAGAATATGTGTGGAGTTAGGATTATTGATAAAGTAAGAAATAGCACGACACAAGGATTATGTGGACTAAAAGATGATATAGTGACAAAAATTGAAACGGGTATGCTGTGATGATTTAGAAATTTGCAAATGAATGATAAAAGATTTACGAAAGAAGTGCATCGATCAAGAGTGAGTGGAGATATCGGCAGGGATGTGCTGAAAAAGGGCTAAATCAAAACCACCCAAAACCAAAGCGCAAAAAGGTTCAGATTTTATTCTCTTATAATCCTATGAGTTCTCAGTTGTACTATTCTGAAACAGTGTAATTTTTAATAAACATTGATAGCCCAGTGGATAAAGAACTAGCTTATTAACCGAAAGAACTTATAATTAAGTTAATTTAAGAACTGAAATTAAATTATAGAAATGAAATTAATAATACGTGGTTAATCAGTTTTTCATTGTTTTAATTTTACACGATGTTAAACATATTGCGTAATGGTAAGCAGTAACTGCAGGCTATGGACGTTTGTACACCAGAGCTATTTGTCACGCCTTGCCCGACCTTACCAAAAGTCTTCACTCCAAAAAACCCCTCGATCCCTTGACTGTTATACTCGTATAAACAATGGCAGAAAATATCCCTACAGTATCCCACTAATATAATAAAAGTGAAAGTATGGATGTTTAGATGTTTGTTCCGTTTTCACGCGTCAACGGCTGAACGGATGAGAGTAGAGATGAGGTACTAGATTAACACATAGGCTACTATGTTTAAATCTTACTAAATATTTTCATCTAATACTATCCCAAACTACCCCACAGAGACACATCACCGGGACATAAAGGGTAGTTTTTATCCAGATGACGTGTTCCTGTGGGATAGTTTCGCTTTCACTTATCAATGGTTTTTCATCTACTACTATTCTACACTATCCCTCTGGTGTCACAGCTACACTACTCAGTGGTGAGCGGACTGCTCGGCCTTCAAATTACCGCTGAATGTCAGCTACCAAGTGCACAGTCCGCGAGGAAAGACCGACGTGCAACATAAGCAAGAGTAGTGATCACGGCACTCTTTTGCAACAGTGAAAGTCGATATTATGGGATGAATGCACCACAGCTCATAAGCGTGCAGTGGTAGCTTTAGACCGAAGTCTGCGCAACATCCGTGGCAAACGAGCTCAGATGGGTGGTATAGTCGTTTTAAAGCGGAGATTTCAGGCAACCCATGACTGTTATTGAAAGAGGAACCCCGGCAGATGAAATAAATGCCAGTCTTCAGTTGAGTCTTGTAGAGTTGAGAGATTGGTGAAGTACGCTTGGAAATAGATACTGAGGGTAAACTCTTTTTACCAATGACTTTCATAGTGTCATCAGTTCGTAGTTTGTGTGGCGGTTTATCTTGTATGGAGGATCTGACAGTGACATAGGCTACTTTTTACCGCAGGAAAATATCTTACTCCCACAAGAAAACACGGTTTGTTTCCCTTTAACCACGCGGTCGATGCCGCTGGTAACAACTAGTTATATATAATCCCCCGTTATTTCCTAATTTTATGTTATATGAGTAAAATACAAATTTCGATACAAGATTTGTTCAATTTGGTTTTGTCACAGCATAAGCTATCATATTTTTTATACATATTGTAGGACAACTTCCTGTATACATTTTTTCTTTTTTAAAAATAATTTTATGTGACAGATATAATATTAAAATACATGTATATAATACAACGTCATTTTAAAATGTGTTAATATTGTAGTCTCAATTAGTTATGTACCTACATTATTTTATAGCTACAGGATTTAAAACAATCTTCAATGAAATCAAATTGACTTCAGTTAAGCATCATTGAAGTCAGTTTCATTTGATTATAATTATAAGGGTCTAATCAATCATTATGGATCGATTACTAGGAGCTTCACAGCAAACACAGAATTTTAATAATACAAACCGTTTAAACAGAATTTCGAGAATGTTTAAATTCACAAAATTCACATGAGACTAATTGAAATTACAGGGACCGGTTGAAGTTGTTAAACAAAAAGAGACTTTAAAAACATAACACAAATAGTAAAGATATCCTTTAACATACTTACACAAAAAACAATACGTAATTAATTCAGAACTTCGTCCTTGTTGAAATAGGTTAAAAGGCTATGCCCCGATTGACTTATCATATATCAGCACTTACGCCAATAAGGATTAAAAAATTAGTAAGTGTAGATAGACAGCCATTGCAAAGTTTGTATGTATTTGTACTTGAAATTTATTATTAATGCTTTTCGATACTATTAATTTATCTACTGTTTAATTTAATTTATCTACTGTCTAATTAATTTATAATTAATTTATCTACTGTCTGGTAGTAATTGTGGCTTTAGATTTATAAAAAAATATTAAAATCCTATCGAGATTTCACGTGGGAAGGAGCGAGGGGAAGACGACAACGACGTTTCTCCTATTCTCGGTAAGGTACTCCAAGCGGTTAAGTGTGAGGGTTTCGAGAATCCAAATCTAAAAAGAGCATTACTGAATTTTAGCGAGATGGGCTTAGGAAATGTAGTGGGATCTAATATTGCAATAAACGAAACGAAAAAAATAAAAATCTTTGCCTATTTCGATCATAAACCACACAGCTTACAATGTTAAATTCATCACTAGTTAATTTGTTTTCCTTAATATCAACGTCGTAATAAAAATAGTCGCAGAGAGATAACTTTTACGAACCCCTTTATTCGTACAAGAATAGAAAAGGATTAAAGAACATGCACTTACACAATGGTCTTATATATACAGATAGTAATCAAACGTATGCAAATGTAATCTAAAATAATATTACACGTACCAGGCGAGATATGCAGGAATATAATTATCGCGACCTCAATTTCATCATTTCCATAAATTCGCGGTTAGCAAACTGTCACAAAGATTCTTTGATAACTAAACACTCTGATAAATTAGTTTTGCAATCATCACATTTAACCATATTTCGGCAACAGATCGTGGTCGAACAAAATAGTAACCTGTCTCATTACATATATAGTATGTTGGATAATTTTCATTATTTGTAAAATTATTCTATTGTGATTTGAATCTGCCATTATGAATTACGTAATAATTATTTATTACATTGTTGCATTGTACATATATTATAGAGTTAATAACTTTGTAATTAGTGCTCACTTTATTTTTGATGTACTTAACGTGTTGACGTGTTTAGTACATGCGTTGACGCATTGCTGTCAATGCAGTGGGACCGCGGGTGGGACATGAATATGTCTCGTTGTATTGATTTGGGTGTTTTCTACACGTTTTATACGTATTTGTTATAGAATTATAGGTTATTACTTGTATGGTATCACGGGGTTCTACAATACTAAATTTCTTTTCTTAAGACATGGTGCTTACTTTAACTAAAAATAAGATGGAATTGTTGAATGTATAAAATAGATATTGGGAAGAGAAAGTCGAAATTGAGTTTCCTCTACTTCAATGTGCAATACAAAATAAAATTGTTTGAGTATTTATGCAATCTAATGAAGAACGTTACGACGAGCACCGTGGTGTAGTGGTTAACAATGCTATTCTGACACGAAGGCTCGTAGGTTCGATTCCCACACTAGACAAATATTTATGTGTATGAACATGCGTTTTTAGCTTGGTATGGGTATTTATGTATATGTATATATATGAGAGATAGCAGCAGCCCGTCTGGGGACGTAAATCCACCTGACTGGAAATCGCAGCTACAAAACAGCTCTCGGGTGGGTTATTAAGTTCCTGCGAGTGAGTGAAGTTACCAGTAAGCTCCTACGTAGTAGCTGTGTTATTAGCATGGTGACATGTTGGCAGGTGATAGCATCGCGCAAGCGATAATTCATGTATTCATAGGCTGCGGCAATCATTTTACATTAGACGGGCCGTATGCTTTCATTGTATCTTGATAAATAAAAAAACGTCACAAATAAACTCTTCCAGAGACAAAGGAAACAATAACGGTACAGAAGAGAAGTACTTACTTCTATTATAGTATAGATATATACGAGTACATTACAAATTAATATTGTATTGTATTGTATTAATAACTATGATTTAAGAAATAATCATATGAGTTATATCTATAAACTCTGGTAACTGTTCTAAACTCTGTTGACGGTGTAATATAATTTTTAATAAGGTCTATATAATTCGTACCCAACATTATGTTACTATCAATCCCGATGTTTGTATTACTTTACACGACTAAAAGATTTATTCGTATAATAGTACTTAGTAAAAACGCTTACTACCCAAATTTAGATTCAACAACAAAGATATATCTACCACAAGCAAACATACACCAAACTAAACTGGGATAGTCAACAAGGCACTAACTTTCACTAAACATTTGGCGAATACAGGCGGCGTCGAAATTCAGATGCAGGACACGCGCCGAAGATGATACGTGATAACACGAAAATCTCCCAATTGCTTACGTGTTCGACCCGGGTCCTCGACTTCCCTACTAACCAAGCATTGAATAACTCTCGGCTTATAAATTAGTCTCGAAGATCGTGAGATAAGTGAGTTCGCGTTGTACTGCTTTTTGCCTCATACAGGTGAACACGCTTTATCGGCTCGATTGAATCACGCTGTGAATTTGTAATCGGTGTTTTACTTCAGCACGTGATGGTGGCTGAAGTGGGGTTAATTTAACAGTATATCGCACATAAATGTTACCCGAATTCGAAACGTATTTGCATTTCATTGACTTTTACACGGATTTCACTCAATGATTGATTTTTTAATTTTGTCTATGGATTGATGCGGTTGTCTGCGCTTGCCGGAGCAAATACGATCAGAGCAGCCATGATCTCGATGACATTGCAACTATCAAATAATATAGTAAAGGAGTCCAGGCTGGCACTAGTCCTAACGATTTAACCGGTGGTGGACACACATCGTATATATTTAATTAAACAATTTTAACGGAAGTCTCGCGGACGCCGTGAGCGATTTTTGTGTGAATCGGAACGTATATAATTAATCCATCTATGTCAGTAGATGTAATAATTGAATAACCAATGTAAGACAAAATGTCACCTTAGTCTTCCTGCGACCACGGACGCTGCAAAGCATTCGAAA
Source organism: Pyralis farinalis (assembly GCA_947507595.1). Lineage (NCBI taxonomy): Eukaryota > Metazoa > Arthropoda > Insecta > Lepidoptera > Pyralidae > Pyralis > Pyralis farinalis. The sequence goes on along the minus strand of OX382259.1, from coordinate 18,379,683 downwards.
CATCAGGTTCAACAAAATAAATAAAACACGCGATACTTCCATTACAATTGTTAAATTCAATGTATAACAATCGCGAAAACCTAAGATAACACATCGTATATCATAGATCTTCGATAGAATTGCCTATGAATTTGGTTTTTGCAAAATAACATCTGAATATATTAACAATTTCGAGTATGTAGGTTCAAATTAATTTTTGTAACCTACTTTAAATATGGGAAATAAGTGGCTTACCATCCTTTAATAATCCAAGCCTTTGTAAACTTGCTTGCAGTGAAAACCTATGAAGACCTACCTACACCGGCAGCAATAATTGTTTGGCTAGGGAATACATCCATATGATACTTATAAGATGATTTTCGCGAGATCGGTGGCGGATTGGTTACCAGCGCTACCTTAACACCAACGCTTGTGGGTTCGATTTCCATACAGGACAAACATTTTGTATGCATAAACATGTCGGTTTGTCACGGTCTCGGTATTTTTTAGAGTGATAGGGCCCATGAAAGCAGCCCGACTGGGGAAATACCTCTACAGAAAACCAAATAACCACTCCCTGGAGGGTTGTTGTGTGAAGTTACCAGAAAACTCCTAAGGAGTTCCTATGTTAGTGGCAGCGGTGGCATACGTGAGCGATACTTAATGTATTCAATGTATTCATATAGGCTACTGCATACTATTTTACATCAAGTATGCCGTATGTTGTATACCTTCCGATGTTGTATATACGAAAAAAAAAAACTAATTAAGAGCACAAAATTAATAACAATTACCTAACACTATATAGAAAAAATATGCTATTTAAGCCTTTGTTAACGTGACAATATTATTGCTCCTCACATTGCTAAGAAAGACAAATTTGAAACGTCCTCGTTCTTCTAATTACATTTGTTGTGGTTTTTATTGCACCCATAGTTTTACCGCCGGGAATTCATTTTTTTTTTATACAACGTCGGGAAGCATACGACCCACCTGGTGTAAAGCGGTTACCGCAGTTTAGAAACGCTTGTAATACATTAAGTATCACCGCGCGATGCCACCTCAGCTGCTAACACAGCAACTCCTTAGGAGCTTACTGGTGACCTCACTCATACGTAGAAACACATCAACCCTCTAGAGAGTGGTTATTTGGCTGCGGAATTCTGTGAGGTGGAGGTACTTACCCAGACGGGCTGCTTTGATACGTCCTGCTTCTCTTACAAGCTTTATTATTACTCGTATTTGCTTCATAGGAGATACCTTGGTAGAAAAGTGTGACAGGAATATCAATGTTAAACTATCTGCTGTAATGGCTTGCAGTTTAGCAATCAATATTAATTGTAAAAATTATCACAGAGTTGAATACAATTATAAGCTATTAAAGCACATCTCGAAAGTTTGCAACTTGAATCCATATAGGTAATGAACCTAACCTCGCTAAACTACATCGCTGCATATTGCTGAGTTAGAGTGATTAACACGAAAGCTTTAGTTTAAGTACCTATCGACATTACTAGCTTCAATTGCCTTATGTTACATTGTTGTAGCAATATGAAATCAATTAACAGTAGGAACATTTTCTTGGCGGCTTTTATTCCATCTTTTGCTTAGCTTTACATCATGTCTTATTTTTAATGTTATTCCGTTTCCTAAGTCATTAGGATTGGCGGGGTTCGCTACATAAGCATAAGGATTCGGCGCAGATACTGATTTTTACATGAAGCAACTGCCGTTAGACCTCCACAACCAAGAGGGAAAACCAGACCTTTCTTAGGTTAGGTCACATATCTTATCGAAATATAATTGCTTGGACGTCACCGATGAGCGATGAGCAAATGATAATTACAATTACGTACAGTGGGCCACACACAAAAGTACCTATATCATGTGTTAAAATCGACAATATCCATATTACGCTGTTGCAGCTTTTGCTTTTCACTTAAATGTGCAGATATCGAATTTAAATGTGCAACGGTACAAACACGCTCGTTTCTCGCCGGTTATCTCATTGACATTTGTATTTTTGTATTCCTGATATTAAATTTTAAAATACTCGTCATAGTGTCTTGTAACCTAACTGTAACCAAGCTACGTAAAACAGCTCGGCCTAATAAAATCCTGGGTTCAAATCCATTTCAAAGTCAAAGTCAAAATCTTTTTATTCCGTAAAAATGGCTACATTTGTTTGGAATCGTCACAATTTTTTTTTTCAATTCACAGATCTTATACATTTTTCTCAATTCTATAAACTATTTGCAAATTACAAACTTTGCGACAACCATCTATAACCGCGAATAATAATTATAATTCTTTTTCGAACCGTATGCATATTTTGGGATGTGTTTTGTGTTAAATCATTCAAAATAGGGTATTTCGAAGAAATGAGCAGGAATTTACAAGCTTACTTTAATTCAAGCGTTTATAGGCTACGGTAACCGCTTTATATCAGGTGGGGCGTATGCTTGTAGGATTCCCGACATTGTATAAAAAACATATGAAACCAGTTGAGAATGCGCAAGCTTGCATTGCCAGAGGAACACCTGGCTCGTCAATTATATAACAATTCAAATTATTTTTTTTAAATTTGTCGGCTATTTTCACCATGTTCCTTAAGAGATAGGAACGGTGTTCCTGAACATTCCTATTCTACTTTTTTATGCTGAATCTGAATCTGAAGTCAAAATTCGAATATTCGAAAAAAACGCACAGACAAACATAGATTTCATATAGGAACGGTGTTCCGGAAAATCTATAAAATGATTGTAAAATATAGCTTCAAGTTGTTGTGTCCTACTCAGGTGTCCAACGTAGTATGCAATATATAATTTGAATTTATATTATAAGACCGCCCATTTGTACTTGTTTCGTGTTTATATTTTATTGATACGATAAAGAATACTGTATATAATTCTACATTCACATATATACGTTGCAGCATTAGTTGTCTAATTGTGGTAATTTTTTTTCTAATCTCACCCCACATATGCGGGGACGCTTGCCATTTTTAATTAATGAGATTTGTAGCTTCTATAGCAGATTGGCAAAGTTTCAATTCACATAATCGACTTATGCGTTATCTCAGTGCGAACAAAATATCGAATTGAGCTTTTTTCACAATGTCGAGAGACAAACAAGTGTACCCTACCCTATGATAGAAATTGCTTGTGAACGTTTGTAACACAAAAAGCATCGCTTGCACGTTGACCTTCCCGCTGCTAACACAGAAACTCTTGAGAAACTGACTGGTAAACTTACTCACTCTCAGAAACTCAACAAGCCTCCAAAGAATTGTTACTTAACTGCAATCTTTTGTGAGATGGCGGTAGGTCCTCGTTTGGGTTTTGACGGGGCCTACTTTTTTCACCCGAATACCGTTTATTATAATCACGTGCATCGGAGGTTGGTACTAAGCCGCATTAGAATCATCACCCAAGATCAGAAATTGTATGGGGACATCTCATAGCGAGCGTAAAGTATGAGCACTGATCTCGTGTACCGGACGTGATTTAACTGCGAGCTTCGCTTAAGTCAAAGTCAAAATCTTTTTATTCCGTAAAAATTGCTACATTTGTTTGGAATCGTCACAATTTTTTTCCCTACCGTGCAGTTTATGACTAGGTGAGCACTGATAAAAATACTGCCAAAAAACTCAGGCATCCCTCTTTTGGTGTCCAAACAAATTTACATATTTTATTAATTACATTATAATTGGATCGACTCACTCCCAGGCATTTTTATCATTAATATAGTCAGATACTTTATAATATGCCCTGCTACACAATTTGGCTTTAATAGTAGTTTTAAATTTGTTTATTGACAATTCTCTTATATTGCTGGGAAGTTTGTTATAGAATCGTATACATTGCCCCATAAAAGAATTACTTATTTTGTGGAGACGGCTTGCATGTAACACAAGATTATGCTTATATCTAGTATTTATGCTATGAGTATCACTCTTTTTACAAAATGAGTCTATATTTTTATGGACATACAAAAGATTTTCATAGATATATTGCGATGCGACTGTTAAAATATTTATTTCTTTGAATTTTTCTCTAAGGCTCTGCCGGGGACCAAGTTTGTAGATAGCTCTTATGGCTCTCTTTTGCAATAAAAAGATGGTGTTAATGTCCGCGGAGTTACCCCAAAGAGGAATTCCATATGACATAATACTATGAAAGTAGCTGAAATAAACTATTCTAGCCGTATCAATATCAGTGAGCCGTCTAATAGTTTTCACTGCATAGGCTGCAGAACTTAGTTTTCCTGATAATTTTTCAATTTGTGGGCCCCATTGTCATCTGGAGTCAATTGTTATACCCAAGAACACAGTTGTCTCCACAGGGGCTAAATTAGTTCCATTAACATGTACATTGGTAGCCACCTGTCTTACATTAGGTGTTGAGAACTTAATTACTTTAGTCTTTTTATCGTTTAAAAGCAGATTATTAACACTAAACCAATGAATAACTTTAGAGAGAGCATCGTTAACTTCGTCATAATTACCTAACTGTCTATTAATTTTGAATGTCAAAGAGGTATCATCCGCAAACAATACAATCTCATGTTTATCCCTTACATAATAAGGTAAATCATTTATATAAACTAAAAATAAGAATGGACCTAGAATTGACCCCTGTGGGACTCCCATAACTACAGGGGACCCCGAAGATCTTTTACCATTAACATCGACCTTCTGTATCCTATTGCCCAGATAAGAAGACAGAAGTTCGAGAGCCTTGTTCCTGATACCGTAGTGGTGTAATTTTCTGACAAGAGTGTCATGGTGCACGCAGTCAAACGCTTTAGACAGATCACAGAAAATTCCCAAGGCATCTTGCGTACCCTCCCATGCCGCGAATATACTTTTAAGCAAATGAATCCCTGCGTCTATAGTTGAACAACCTCTCGTAAATCCGAACTGTTTCCTATGAAGCAAATTATGTGCATTGAAATGTCTGAGCAACTGGCGTATGCTTATAAACGGATAGCAACGCACGTCTGTGTGAATGTCATGATTTAAAACAATTCTTTTACGAGTAAGTTATCCTAAACTAATGACCGAAAATTATGTTCACAGATTGCGTCTAAGTAATTGTTACATACTATTAGAACATACGACGGACGGACGAGCTCGGTGGCTCAGTCGTGAATGACGCGACTTTGACACCAACGCCCGTGGGTTCGATTCCCACACACAGCAAATATTTGTGTGCATGAACATGTCTGTTTGTCTTGGTTTGCTTTAAGAGATGTTTTATGAGAGGTAGGGCGCATCAAAGCAGCTCGTCTGGGGAAGTACCTCCATCTCACAGAAAATCGCAGCCAAATAACAACTCCCTAAAGGGTTGTAGTGTTCCTGCGTGTAAGTGAGGTCACCAGTAAGCTCCCAAGGAGTTGCTGTGTAAGCAGCAGAGGAGGCTTCGCGCGAGTGATACAATGCAAGCGTTAATAGGCTACGGTACCCGCTTTACATCAGGTGGGCCGTATGCTTGTATGCCTCCCGATGTATTATAAAAAAAAACTTACAATGCACATGAAGCATTATCCTCTTGCTAACGGACGGCGGGACTCCATTAGCTGCGATGCACAGGTAAGCACCCATTTCTGATCTCGTCACCTTCGTGAGGTTCACCACTTCGCCCTCTAATGACGTTACTAAAACACAACAGAAAAACACACGTTATTCAAGTTACGGTAAGTTAATTATAACTTTCTTTTCAACATAGAACTTTTCCGAGTTATGTTATGTGTATGTACTATACAACATCGGAAGGTAAAAAACATACAGCCCATCTGATGTATGTGGTTGTCGTAGCCTATGTACGTTTAAAATACAGGAGGTGTCGCTCACGTGTCATAACCTCAACTAGTACAGCAAATCATCTGGGGCTTACTGGTAAGCTCACTCACTAATAGGAATCTTCCAGAGAGAAAATTGACGGTTTTTATACGAAGGATGTACAGTCAGGTTGCTGGCATACATTGCATGTACGCACAGGGTCTACTATCCAGAATGGTATGTATGTTTAACTATAAATTACGGAAATATTTGTATATGCAGGGACATATAGTGACGCACTATAGTTATAAGCAGCTACAGACTAGTGGTTTATCAAGGCTATCACCAGCCTATTAACCAACTGTACCTGGTTCAAATCCTAGCGTGGACATGTACCACTAAATTCGTGTTTTCGGATTTATGTACATGTTTGTAATGATCTTGTTCGACGGTGAAGGAAAACATCGTGAGGAAACTCGCACATCCAAGAAATTATATTTCAAAAGACGTGTAACCGTAGTAGTATTTCATAAAGTGTCATGAAACAGAAGCAATAGTCGACAATTATGATAGCGAGAACATTGCATGTTAATTTCATCGTCAAGTAATTGAGGAGTATTTATGTATGTATGTATGTACGTAAATAGTCTGGCCGTAAATACTGTTACATAGAAATTTTTCTTTTTTTTCAATTATTTAATTGTTTTGAATTTGGAACGCGTTTATTATGTTAAAAACTTCTTTTGATTTCCCGCCGTTTAACATATTTTTTCGTGTTTATATCTCAAATTACTATATAGAATAAGGTGTTAAAGTAAATAAGATTTCAGCCGTCGGTCAAATTCAAGATACTTCAAAAACTTGCTATCAGCCGTATTTTCGTAAATCGTACTATCGACAGATATACCAACACTTCCGTTTCAACGGTCTTCAGACCATAAAAGATCGGGGCGACCGCGTGCTGTTAGAACTGAGACTAAGAAGGCTGTTAATGCTGCTAAAGCCATACATGTTAGCATAGACAGTAGCATAAACAGTGGAAGATTAAATATTCCGAAAATCACTGCGGAATGTCTATTTAAGTATTTTATCGTATTATCGAGGCAATAGTTCCACACCTGTCACGTATTTTTATGTATAGATATAGGTACCTACTTCCCCATATTTATTGAAATTTAGTAAACTTTTCCTTTAAAAAAATAGCGAGTTGGGAAATTACAGACCCATATCTGTACTGCCAGTTTTAAGTAAAATATTCGAAAGGATAATGCTTGATCTATTGTTTCTTATTTTTTTAAGACAAATAAAATTTTTCATGTTGCGCAACGGTTTTACAGCTGGTAAATATACTCATGCAGGGGTGGCATTGGTTAGACATATCCTTAACATATGAGAGAGATCACAGGGTGCTATTGGGGTTTTCCGTGATCTCTCTAAAGTTTTTGATTGTGTCAATCATCAGATATTGTTACTCAAGCTGAACTATTATGAAGTTGGAGGTGAATCCTAGAACTTAATTATATCTTATTTAAATAACAGATTGCAGACAGTTGACATAAATGGTGTTAAATCTAAAGGTAAGGTAAATGTTAATATCGGGGTGCCCCAGGATTTGCTGATGATACCTCGCTATTTTTTGTTGTGATCCGCCGGTATGAAAATATTGAGACGGTAAATGGTGTTGGGTCTGTTATTCTAAACTGGTTCACAAGTAATAATACATTTTGCTAAAGTCGGCTAAAACCAAATGCATCAAATTTAGTATTCTAAATGTGATTTCTTCCCATACAGAAGTTCTCATTGGGTAAAGAAAATTAGAATTCGTTAAATATTACTGAGTTTCTTGAAATTAAAGTAGACTCCAAATTACAATGGACCCCACATACATAAACTTGTCGGTAAGCTCAGCTCCGCTGCATATGCAGTTAGGAGAATCAGACAATTGACGGATGTGGTCTAGTCTATTTCAGCTACTTTCACAGCATTATGTCGTATGGTATACTGTTCTGGGGAACGGCGGCTGACATTGAGACAATTTTTATCCTACTAAACAGAGCCATTCACTCTATTTATAACATGGGCTCCAGAGAATCGCTCAGAGAGCTGTTCAAGGAAATAAATATCTCACTGTTACTTCTTAATTTATTTATGAAAACATAATGTATGTCCGTAAAATTATAAAGTCGTTTTCAAACTTACACAAAAAACTTAGAAGTAGAAATTAGTTGTGTATGTCGGTGCATCGGTTTGCTAGGACTGGTAGGTCTTTTCTTGTAAATTTTATTATTCGATTCTATAATAAATTGCTTGAAACAGTTTTGACCATATCTGACAATAAATTCAAAAAGCACATCATAAATACTCTCTGTATAAAGGCTTATTATAGATGAATATGTAACCAAAGATATGTGAAATTCAGCACAGATTACCTTTTCTAATCTGTAATTCTAGCATTTGACATCATTATTGTACCAACATGGTGACGTAAATTCATTGTAATACCTAATTGAGAACTTGAAAAAAGACCTATATTGGCAAGTTTCTTTCCGTTTCTCTTCTTTGCCAATGGCCAATTCCAAAATGCTAGCAGATTAAAAAGAAAAATAATAACATAAGAGAATTGAATAAGATAATATAAGATTGTATTTCAAAAAATATTAGACGTGTCTAAGTATCCGCGAGGGCCCAATGACAAATAAAGAATTTTTAACTTCATCTTTATATGAACGCTTGCAATATAAGGATATAATGGTAACACAGTAACTCCTTAGGAGCTTACATGGTAACCTTACTCACAGTTTTACACAACTTCGATACTCCGAAAATAGGATACTCCGTACTCTGTCCGAGTGTCTGGAGAGTCCCATTTTCAAGTACTGGCATTCCGTACGCCGACAAGCTCTTAAAATATGTTTAATATATTATTATTATACGTGCAATGACATGCCTCTGTAGTGGTGTTTTAGTATATTTTTGTTGTATTGTATTGATATTTTAAACAGGCAACTTAACTGCCAGTAATAAACATATATTAATAATAACAACAACCTTTCGGGGAGTTGTTATTCGGCAGCGATCTCTAGTGAGGTGACATTGCATTTACGTTACTAAGTTTATCGGCGATAACTCTCTAACAGAAACCTTTAATTGGTGCTGCGAACACTAGGCGAATCCGACTGGCACTTGGTCAGTTTTTAAAGCGTCATTCCAATTTGGCCAAGGAAATTACGTACCTAATTATAAATATTGAAAGCCGAATGGCAGATTCAGACCCAAAAATTACGATAATAATCAGCTGACGGTTACTTATTTATTTTGGTTCGACCATAATATCTCTGACGTCTCCTATAAAGAAATATGCTACCATTTTATGTAAGACCGTGTATGACTTTTTTCTAATACTGTGAATATAGTTTTTCTTGTCTCTAAATTTAATATGATATGTTTTTAACAGCATGTAGTATTTCTCCATCTCTTATAGTGCATAAGTTAGTACATATCATAGGTTTACACACCATAGTTTATGGTGACTGTTTACCATCAGACAGTTCCAAAACTGATGGTTGTTGACTAGTAAGATTGCAAGACTGTTGAATGAAGATTTAAAAAACTTTTTACTTAATGGTCCTCAGTATATAATATCAGAAAAGAGTTGCCTACAAAACATTTTTACCTGTGAAATGTATCGACCAACATATAAGTATTTTATGTTCTATCAGTAAACTTCTTGGTAAAGTCAACTTCGAGTCGTTGGCGCACTATTCGCTCTAGTGCTTACTTTACATTTCAGAACTGTTGGAAAACACTTTCAACCGCCAAAAGTTGACGGGTTCCGTAAACAAGTACCGTTAGTGGTTTCAACTCGACTTGTTTTCCTGACACCTTCCTCAAATGGCACCCAGTACATTTACAGCCATTATTCAAACAAGAGGATAAAAAGCTGGGGCAATATTTTCTGAAGGAACTGAAGGCTGATGGTTTAAAGTGTAGAGCCCTCGACCCGCCGTATGACGCTTCGTTAGCAAACAATGCGGAAACAGAAACTATGGAGTTGTGTTGCTGATTATTGGAAATGTTTTACATGAAGCAATGTGTTCTCGTTGATTGGATTGGATGAAACACCTACTGTTTTAGCAATTTAAAAAGCTAAGTTTGTATTTTATATAAACATTTTAGATTAGAAATAAATTAAACTTGAGTATACCCGTAACTTTGTCCAGAAATATTCTATTCCTTGCTGAAACTCTTGTTTTAGCGTGTGAGTAAACCCTAGAATTTATGGGAATTAGTTTATTAAGTCTTTGACTAAGTAGGTTGAACTGGTTGGTGATTTGTCAGTCAGAGTGTTTCTATTTTAAACAGAACTTTTAATATATCTGTATTTATATACTCTACGTAAAGCTATAATCACGTATTCCTGTACAATATAAACAACGAACTTCAGTTTACTCAGTTAAAAGTTATGGGTATATAGATATTAATTAATAAACAATATCGTAGTTAATATCAAAAATGAGTTGATCATTACAATTGCAAAAAAACAATTGTTTCGAAAAAATGTATTGCTACTCCATGACCTTCGCTGTCTGTCTAGGAGTCGGGCCGTTGAATAAACTTGGGCTGTCGATGTGTCATAAGTCAAGTGAGGCTCAAGCACCATGGACTCTAGTAGTTTTACCATAGACTAAAGAAAACAGACAAGTTTTTGAAAAAACTTCAATTCGATTGGAAATCGGAGTGCGTAGATAATTTAATGTTTCATCACGCTTGGTAGTAAATAGCTTTGTAACGGCGTGCCCGTTACAAAGCTATTAAGCGTAGCGTAGTAAGCGTACTATAATACATCATAAAGTATAAAATGGCTACGCCCGTAGAAGCATTCGTTCAGCAGCTGCAATAGATTTTTCAAAAACTTAATCACATCACATATTATATTATAAAATTGTTATATAAAATAGATAAAACACGGCTATGTCTATGATTGCCCTCCTTCATTTTCACTTTACGCGTTCTGAAGGCAAACATTTACATTTACAATAAGAATATCTCATTCAAAACAATAACATAAGCATATTTCCTTGTAGTCTATTATTGTGAAATGAGAACAACAGTAATTTATGGTTACATTGAAACCCTTTTTCTGCTTGCTAATAAGTTTAAGATAAATGAGTCATCACTGAATATTATCAAGAAATAAATCTAAACTTATTACCAGCAAAATCGAACGATCGTCATTTTATTACCTAAAGTTTATTTTAATATTTTTAATTATTTCCTCACATATGTATATATTGTAATCAAGAGGGTACATGAATAAAAATATTGGGTATAAAGACTTCCGTTGTTCATCCCACTCTACCGGTCTGAATGCACATTGCACTATAAAAAGTATGTAATGAGAACAACAGGGTCGGCAACGCATGAGTGACACCCCTGGTGTTGCAAATGTCCATAGATTACGGTGACTGTTTATCATCAGGCAGGCCGTATGCTTGATTGCCAGTGGTATAAAAACAGTAATTTATTGATGCATTGAAATTATTTTTCTGATTGCTAATGTGTTTAAGAGAAATATGTCATCACTGAAAATTAATTATCAAGAAATAAATTTAAACTTATTTATTACCAGCGAAATCGAACGATCGTCATTTAATTACGTAAAGTTTTATCTAATGTTTATTTTAATATTTTTATTTATTTCCTCATATATGTGATGAAAAATGTTGTACATAGAAGGGTATATGAATAAAAATCTTGGGTATAAAGACTTAATTTGTTCATCCTACTCTACCGGTCTGAATGCACAATGCACTATAAAAAGTAAGCATATAAAAAAATATTAGGAAATTTGCAACTCTACTCATACTAGCGGTGTTACAGGCTAGCGGTGATACAAGCACAGCTCGGTTATTCGAGCAACTGCAAAGGGCGACTGACAAAGTTATCAAACAATATCTCTCCGCGGAGTTAGTGATTTTGGGAGACTGTAATGCCCACCATGTCGAGTGGCTTCGCTCTCGGTGCACTGACTACGCGGGGGGATCTGCTCATGATGGAGATTTACTCTGGTTTATCGCAACTGGTTCATCCTCCCACGAGAATACCAGATCTCGAGGACCGTGCAAGCTCTCTCTCTCTCTAGACCTACTGCTGACCACACGTACTGATGAGTATAACATCTCAGTGGATGGGCCGCTTGGCTCGTGGACCACGGCGCGTGCTAATGGGGATACTAATCTCTGATTTGAGAAATGAAAAGAGAAAGCACAAAAAGAATGCTGCCTCGAGGTTCAGTAAAAGAGCTAGAGCAAAATTCAATTTCATCGGCAGAATGAATAGCGGTAGCGGTAGCTCAATGCCGGAAATCTCGATTACCCAGCGAGATTAGAGAGACCGGCAGTCATTATTCTCTCTCGATATTCATAAGTCGAGTGGGCCAGAGCGTATACCAGCAGTGATGCTGAAGCTGTGTGCTCCTGAGTTGTGGCCTGTACCAACGCGTCTTTTCGTGGTTTCCTACTCCCCTATGCAAGTCGCGTCTTCATGGAAGGCCAATGTGCACCCGGTGCGCGTGATTAACACGCGACTCCTGGCATACCTAGAGGATCACGACTTGATCAGTGATCAAACTTTCCGTGGTGTTTTTTTTATGTCACTAAGGTGGCAAACAAGCATACGGTCTACCTAAGGGTAAGACTGTCGACCCAAGTGGTGACCCTGTATAAACCTCATTGAAGAACCTCATGATTTAGTCCCTATGAAAAATCTTGGCAGGGAGTTTATTCCACAAATTCATAGTTCTCGGTAGAAAATTTCTTGACCACTCAGTACGCGACCATAGCAGTTTCAATGTATGAGAATGTATTTACAGTTGTTGGCGAGCAGTGTTATTGTAAAATAATGACATTGGTAACATATCAAAAAGCCCCTCGGAACTCTCCACAAATAAGGAATATGATGATAATGACAGTTATATTAGTCAACTAATAATCGTATTTGTTACAGTCACGGTCAAGGGTATAAGTATTTATTATGACTAATTTGCACCTCTCGTACTTGTTCACTCACGTAGGTCATTACTATGACAATGCTTTTCTTTAAGTATTTTTTGTAGGTTTCAGTTTACTACTTAAGTCCCATAAGGTCAGTTCAAAGGTTTAGTTGTCAAAGGTAAGAAACAAACGGGCATTAATATCAAGCCTGTGAGAATCATTTTATTATAATATAACTCCTAAAGCTAATATGAAAGTGAAAAGTTAATATACTCGTATAAAAACAATTACGTGGTTTTAGTAGTTTTGTATGTATAACAGCTACAAAATAAACTTTTAACAAATTAAATTAGTGAGTCATTTAAAAAATGTCACGTACATTTTGTGGAAATTTATGGAGTATTCCGACTAAATCAATTAAATTCACGACTCGATGACGACATTAAAGCAACTTGTTACAGGTCGTCAAATTCTTAAGTCTACGTAAGTCAAACAAATACCACGGACAAGCCTCCCTCGAGTCTACTTGACTAAAATTGAATAACAACACTCGCCATCACTCTTTGTTTCGAAGTTATAATTTTAATTTAAGAACTGGAAAGTGTTGTACTGAATAGGTAATTATTGTTTTCTATTAGGTTCTGATCATATTGGTGTGAATATACTCGTATACAATAAGAATGTGTATTTTTTTATACGACTAAGGTGGTAAACAGGCGTACGGCCTGCCTGACGGTAAGCAGTTACCGTAGCCTATGGACATTTACAACACCAGGCGCGTCACTCTTGCGTTGCCTGCGGACCCTGTAAAAAGTCCTCACTCCTTTCTTGTTGAACCCCATACTCTAGACCTTAGGAAAAACCTCTGCAGGGAGCTCATTCCACAACTTTAGAGTTCTCGGTAGAAAACTTCTCTTGAACCGTACGTGACCAATGCGACTTCAGGGTATGAGGATGAACACTCAGTCGTCAGCGAGTTTAGCGATTGTAAAATGAGGCTGTTGGCATCGTGTCGAGCAACTCCTCGGAACATAATCCATTGTACAATCGGTGGAACACACAAACGGAGGCAAAATCTCTCCTTAAACTCTTCAACGATCCTCATAGCCCGTCTTTGCACCGAGTCACACGGTCCTAGCTGATATTCAGGTGCCCCCGCCCAAAGGTGACGACAGTACTCCATATGCGATCTGACTTATGACTTATATAACATGAGTCTCTGCTCCGGACTGAAGTACTGTTTGGCTCTGTTGAGCACACCAAGTTTCTTGGACGCCAGCTTGACCTTCTCTTTCAGGTAAATGCGGTACTGCACATCGCTAGAAGTCTCAATACCGAGAATCCCAAAGCTCTTGGCATGATGCAGCATAAACAGCGTCGGGGACAATACAGAGCCCTGTGGAACGCCAGAATTTATATCCATGCTATCGGAGGAACTACCATCTACCACGGCTACTATGTATCAGCTGGATAAGAAGCTGGCAACCCATTTGCACAAATCCTTGTGCAGCCGGTGTGATGGTAATTTCGATAGAAGACCCCGATGCCAGACCTGATAGAACGCCTTATTCATATCTAGGTTGACTGCCAATTTCTCACCTTGATTCTCTGTCGCCGAAGCCCAGCGGTGTGTTAGATACACTAGAAGATCACCAGTCGTGATGGAAGCCGTAACGGTCGCTGATCAAATCGTGATCCTATAGGTATGCCAGGAGTCGTATGTTTATCATACGCTCCATCACCTTGGAGAGAAGGGAGGGTATGGCAATAGACCTGTAATGCGATAGATCTGATCCATTACTCTTTTTGGGGCACTGGATGTACATTGGCGGTCTTCCGTGAAGTCGGGATTTGGCCAGTGGAGTACAAAAGCACGAAAAGGTGCGTTAGAACAAAACGCAACTCAGGAGCTTTAGCACCACCGCCAGTATGCCATCTGGCCCACTCAGCTTATGGATGTCGAGAGAAAGTAGTGCCTGCCGGACATCTCGCTGGGTAATTGAGATTTCTGGCATTGAGCTACCGAACCTGGGAATGGTAGGAGGTACAGCTTCCCGTCATTCAAGTTCGAGCTAGAGGAAAATAGATTACCCAGTAGATCGGCTTTCTCTTTAGCACTATAGGCTAAACTGTCATCTGATTTTTGTAATGGTGGCATGGACGACTGAAAGAAATTTCCCTCAGCAGCTTTTACGAGTTTCACCAGAAAGCACGATTCCCAGAGGGAAGGCTTACAAGCCGCTCGCCAACTCTACTGGCGAAATTAAATTTCGCCCTAGCAATCACCCTCTTAGCGGATCTCGAGGCAGCATTCAATTTACGTTATAGAACACAGACATCTGGATCCCCATTAGCACCCGCCGAGGTCCAAGGCTCGTAGGCAGCCTGTTTGAGAAGATTGGCTTTTCTACAGGATCGCTTAAACTACGTTCGCTTTTTAGCTCCCGCAGCTGCCACTTTCGTAGTTTGGAACGTAGCATTCCATGCCATTCAATATCACCGTAACTACTGCAGTCGCGCAGGTTTCAATGTCCTCTGATTTGAAACGAAGCTGCCTCCACGGGTACGATGCGTAGAATTCTAGTCTGTCGACTTATAGTGCCATATGCGACGCCATCCGATAGGCCAAGGGGGTCACGTCTGGTGCAAGGCACTTGGATCTGGATAAGGCAATGGTCTGATGAGCTAAGTGGCGCATTCACTGAGATTTTATACTCATCCGCACTTGTAGTCAGCAGAAGATCCAGTAGAGAGCTTGTATGGTCCTCTATCTCTGGTATTCTCGTAGGAGAATGAACCATTACCATAAGTCAGAGCAAATTCATGAGTAGATAGTCGCCATTTGCAGGTGCTCGAATAAACGAGCTGTGTCTTTATCACCGTTATGATACCTGTATAATCACGTATCCTCCCGAACAAACATGCATACCTTGGCACAACGCACTAACAAGTACTCTAGTCGGCCGGTGCGGATCTTTGTGGCTCTATGAGGAAAAGAATGGTCGGCCGCACGTTCTCCAGGTGGTGGTTGACCGTATTGATTTTGGAATGAAGTCCCTGATGTTGCAAAATGATGTTTTTTTTTTTAAATAGAGAAGTCGCTTATCGGACGGAGTAGAGGACAAAAGCGTAATGTCTTCCAGCACTGGACAGGTTTTGCTATTTGTTGACACGGCGGGTGGAAGCCCCGCAGCAGAAGCCGGGTCCACTTCAGTCTCCTTCTTCGACACGACCACTGCAACAGGGACCTTATGCAGGTTGGCGGTTCAGCCTCCCGGGGCGTGCATACAGATAGGGGTATCCTAACTATATATCCTATAAATATCCTATAATATATCGCATATAAAATGATAAGGGCTATCAGTAACATAATTAAGTACCTGTAACATAGACGATATTACAAGATCTAAATATTTTACTGCGAATATCTAATATAAATGCTAATAATCTAAATATGTAAAGCTAAATTACTAAAATTTTTAGGATGAAACTAATACATACCCGCGTAATGAAAGACATTCCAACTGGCTGTGTATTACATGTGCATTGAATACTTGCTCCATTGAGCTCCCAGCGTGGCAATGGTCACTTCACAAATTGTATTCTGACATTTAGTTGCAGGTGAAATTTGGAATTTTCAATAATATTTATTTTTTTATGGTCTAATCTATACTAATATTATAAAGAGGAAAGATTTGATTGTTTGTTTGTATTGAATAGGCTCCGAAACTACTGGACCGGTTTGAAAAATTGTTTTACCATTAGAAGCCGACATTATCCCTGATGAATATAGGCTACTTTTTACCGCGGGAAAATGCTTTATTCCTACTATGCATATACATATACTACGATGCTAGTAATTTATATAATTGCATGTCTAATTAAATCTACAGTTATGGAACTTTCACATTATATTATTGGTTACACCTATACATTCACATTTGAGCATACATAGTTACATTAAGTGCAAGCGAGCTCAATTTGATAAAATAAAATACTTGTATGCTTACAAAACATGCAATGTATGCTCTGCACGTATGCAGTAAAATGCATAATTTTACGAGTTTTACATAAGTTAAACTAAACTGAATACCAAACTCTGCACAGATATCCAATAATAGCTACACGAACTGCATGTACAACATATCAACATTGTCATCAATGTGGACACACCCTTAGATCGCCCTCCGGCACACGCCCAAGCTCCAAGAAAATTGTATTTAATAAGTCATGGAAATAGATGTCTTAATGGATTTTCATGTAATTAGACCGGTTATGAATACCTTTTATCTGATTTATGCAAATATCCTCTGAATTCAAAAATGATTATTAAATTATTATTCAGCTTATTTGATAATGGGGATTAACAAGTCCGGATAACGTTATACTAGGAGTATCTGTTTCAAACTTTGTAGATGAAAAGCGTCGGATAGAAGGATGGCAGAGTTAATTTGCATCAGTCTACGAGTAAGTTTCCACCATTCATTCGCTTATCTGCATAATTTGGTGTAGAACATGAAACAAATAGGCACGCGACTCGTTGTTGTCACCATTCCACCAGAACATGTTTTATGCGTAACAATAAAGGGCAAATTTTGAATAATACCCTTTTGTTGTACCCACTGTTTGCTGTAGATGTTATAATTATATTGCTGTTGCATTTACTCTGTTTGAATTGTCGAATAAATATTCCGCATCACTACTGAAACACGCGAATGGATATTAACTTTTAATAAAGATATTTTCTAGCAAGTTGTCCTTTTGATAAATCTGTAGGTATTTGATCTTATGTACACTAACTATACATATGTAGTTGTTAAGTGAAATATACTACATCACGTTTATGAATTTGTAATAAATTGTGTATTCTTCTCTAACTTTAATATAAGGGAAGGTTCTCAATTAGACAGTATTTTATATTGCATATAATGTTCTCCCATTGCAAGTTGAAACTAATAACTTTTAATTTGGCAACATGTAGTCCCAGATGACTTTTACATTTTTATTATTTGTTCGGTTGCGGATGTATAAATATAGAAAACAATATATACTTCGTCTGGCCATAAATACTGTTACAATTAAAAATAAACAAAATATTACATTTGAATTTGGAATCTGTCATTTTTATATGATTGTTCATTGAGTTTTCTCATTTTGGTGCCAATAAATTATACAGTATTTTGCGATATTAAAATGGAGTGAATCGCTGTGATTGCATTACACAAAGTAGGTATGGAGCCAAATGCAATTTTGAAAACTCTCCATACGCTTGGTATTAGTAAAATGTTTGTGTACCGAGCTATTAATGGATACAATAAGACCTCCTCTGTTCGTGACAGAAAAAGATCTGGCCGTCCACGTAGTGTTCGTACGAAAAAGGTGGTCAAAGCAGTAAGGGAAATAATTCGAAGAAATCCTGTCCGAAAGCAAAAGATTTTATCTCGGGAGAGGAAGATAGCACCTAGAACCATGTTGCGTATTTTAAAAGATGACTTAGGGCTTGCAGCCTATAAGAGACGTACTGGTCATTTCTTAACTGATAATTTAAAAAAGAATAGGGTGGTGAAATCGAAACAACTACTGAAGCGGTACGCAAAGGCAGGTCACAGAAAAATTTCGTACCGTCATATACCGTCGAAGAAAGTTACAACAAACAAAATAATAAGGTGTATGCCCACAGTTGTGAAGAAGCGAGCGCGCGTATTTCGAGGGTCCAGCGAAGGGCATTATCCTTCATCAATCATGATTTGGCTTGGAGTCTCATATTCTGGCTTAACTGAGGTGTTTTTCTGTGAAAAAGGTGTGAAAACCAGTGCCGTGATTTACCAAAATACCGCCCTAATAAACATAGTAGAACCACTTTCTCAAGCAACGTTCAAAAACAGACACTGGGTATTCCAACAGGACTCTGCACCAACTCCTAAGGCACGAAGCACTCAAAACTGGTTGACCGCCCGCGGAATTCACTTCATCGGGCATTAAAACTGGCCCTCTTCTAGTCCAGATTTAAACCCACTGGACTACAAGATATGGCAACATTTAGAAGAGAAAGTCTGCGCTAAACCTCATCAGAATTTGAAGTCTCTCCGAGTATCTCTGGTTAAAGCAGCGGCAGAAATAGATATAAATGTGGTGCGTGCTGCGATCCATGACTGGCCGCGTCGATTAAGGGCATGTAAATAAAATTTTATTGTACATTTAATTACCTTTCATTTCATATATAACTTTTACATAATTATCAAAAAGTGTATTATTAATTATTTCAAAAGTTTTTCACAGAACTTATGACCTGTCTAGGTAAATACACACATATGTTAACATATACATATATGTAATTACTATTCATACAATATGAAGTCGTGTCTTCTAAATAAAATAAAAGAGAAAGATTGATAACTTATAACAAGGTGTTAAAATTGTCTGGTGTTTGAGCTTGCTTAATTGTAAGAAGAAATGCGTTCCACAGGCGAACAGTTGGGACGGAAAAGGAAATAGTGAGAAAATTTTAGAAGTGATAAGGAATTTTGATGATTATAGAAGGCATCGTCTCATATTAACTTCTCTTATAACATTACATGTATATATGTGACGCATACGTTACTTGACCGGTTCATGTATATCATATATATATATATATATATATATATATATATATATATATATATATATATATATATATATATATCTTCACGCCAGGTCCCTTGAGGGGTAGACAGAGAGAACCGAGCGCCATAAGACACACTTCACTCGCTTCTTTCACATTCATAGCTCTTTTCATGCACGCTCGCCGGTTCCTAAGGCTCTTGACATCACCTTCTGATAAACACGACCAATTTGTATTATACACAATAATGCAATTTACACCAAACAATTACTTACATGATATCTGTCTATATATATTCATGAGCAGGTTCTTGCAAGGTAAATACTGAGAACAGAGCGCGATATAACTTAGTCCTTACACACCAGTAACATTCACAGCTGTTTTCATACACACCTGCCTTTTCATAGGATTCATAGAATTACATCACCATTATTTACTTGCTTTATTTAGACTGATGGCT
Organism: Pyralis farinalis; assembly: GCA_947507595.1. Lineage (NCBI taxonomy): Eukaryota > Metazoa > Arthropoda > Insecta > Lepidoptera > Pyralidae > Pyralis > Pyralis farinalis. Next base: position 18,359,866 of record OX382259.1, on the reverse strand, counting down.
TATTCCTATATATTCCTACTATGTGAGCGTTCACTCTAAGTCAGAAATGCAAACTAGAGTCGAGCGACACCCACCTGTTTCTAGTAGATCTACGCAACCGCCACCATAGCGGTTGTATTTTTCTCAGCCCAATTATTACACAATACAACCGCTGTGCAAATACTGCATTTATCTGTTTGCATTTCTACCACCTGAAACAGGTTACGTATGCAACGGCTGCTGCTTAGGTGTGTGTACACTTTGCGGCAGATATTGCTCCTCTTCTGGCGCTACAGCTATACACATAGTCAGAAGTCATACATTTTTAGCCTGTGCATGCAACGTTCTGATGAAGTGTACAAAGTAATGTAGATCCAATTGCCTGATATTTAACTCATGTATAAATAAAATGTGTTTGGACATATACATTAATAAATAATACTTTTTTAAATTTTTTGTTGAATAAACAGACATATATACCGATAATTACATAGAATACATATATCGATACAATTTTTGATTAATCTACATCTTGCTCCATCGACAAGACCATTCCCTATACTCATAGCATAAAACTGTGCGTGTTCGATTCAAATATATTGTTTAAATATTATCAGTTAAATGACATACGAAGCCGACTTACTTCTTAACCCAGTTAAGAAGTTGGAAGGTCGTCCATTTATTAAAAAAACTATCTTCTACTATTCTTCCTTTTCTTCCTCATTGGAATATTAAGCGAAACATTGGCCTAAGTAATGGATAGCCTGTATTGTTCCGAGCTCAGATTTATGGAGGTAACTTGTAACGGCTTCTTTAATTAGACTTCTTCACTCAAATTGATGATTGTTATTGATGTTACTTAATTTAAAATTGGTCGAGGCAAGGTTTCGGCTACATAATTATAGATAATTTAGAAAGTTTCTAAGTGGAGTCATATTACAAGGGCATAAGGTTTTGTTTGATTGGATTTCACAATACAGTATTTGTTAAATGAGTTTGAGGTGAGACGTCTGCGCTGATGTTAACACTATTGAAGTCGCTGTGAAAGTCATTATTCGTAGTACTTTGTTAGCTTAATGAATTGACTGATGGCTTGAGGAGGTCTGAACAGTGGTGGGGTTAAGTGGGACCTGCTGATTAATCACCCTGTCAGTGCCGCTTCCAATTGCCACTCGTCACGAATCCCTTGCGCTATAATTTTTGTGCCGAGTTTTCATAGTTTTATAACGAAAATACGAAACGTATCTGTTACGATTTTCAATTTGGTAAATTGAGTTCGTGTCGGTCATTGCTGACATTTATTTTGTAGTCATTTTATTGCGTCGGAGGTAAAATAAAAAATTGCCGCTTGATATTTAATGGATATAGCGAAACTGGATCATTATTTAAACATTGTTTAAATTGTGAATGGTTTCTTAAGCCTTTATCCTGCTCTTTATTTGGCCGAGTACAGAGATGAGTAGGTAAGTAATTATTCCCGGACCGTCTCGAGTTGTAATCCTGCGGGATTAGAAAGGGCGGTGTGAATGGTAATAGCAGTTCCCCGAGGTACTGCGGTGTGATTTACTGCTAAGATTCAATAGTGAATATTTTAAGCACTGATTTATTCGTAACCCGTTAGTTGAAGTCTTCACGCTTTATAGTTATTTCTCAATACGATACACAATAGTGGTGAATACGTACAAGGTTGCTTAGAAAAAATATTTTAAAATTAATTATGGCACTCTGGTAGGTTGGTGATTGATTTCTAATCGAATACGCGTTGATTGTTGTACCTACCTATCCTAGATCCTGATTAAATGAAATTACGTTAAGCTGTACTTAGGCTTAGATATATAAAGTTATCTTGAGTTCCCTCTTAATATTCACGTCAGTGGAAAATCCAAATATTTTACAATAAAAAAGTGAATCCGACTTAATTGAAATCGACGCAGTAAATATTGAATGACTATGTAAGACTAAGTAAGTTTTATTTAAATTTAGTTTAGTTTCATTATTATTAGGGCTTTATATTTGAATTTATAATAATTGCTCTAAACTGATATACTATGTACATTGTAAATATCTATGAGAAATAAAAATCAATTAGTTAAAAGTTTTCTTGCATATTTTTGAGTGTATTGTTAAATCTTTATCACTTTTATATCAAACATTCACTAAAATTACGTGGATATATTTAGTGAAAATCTATGTAAATAGAAATCAAGAGGATAAGTGTTTGTTCTCCATGGACTCGAAAACGGCTGGGCAGATTTTGATTAAATTTTTAGATCAGATCAGGAAATCTTCAGATAACCCCAGGTGGTGCTCATGTGAAGTTTGGTAGCGATCAGATCACCCGTGCGAATCCGAGGCGGGTAGCTTGACACAAATATTATCAAAAGCCTGCTCATGTAAGAAAAAATAGAATTACATCATGAACAAAACAAAGACTTAAGTGAAGGCGTTTATAAAAGTGTCTTTCCGTTATCAGCCCAGCAGCATGAAATGAAGTACACCAAAACGTAAATACTAAATATTTTGACTCCAGCTCTAAATACTACTAAATAATATGAAAGAGTTCAGTAAACACACTGCCCACGACTATAAAATTTGAGGACTTTGACTGACTTCCTGACAACAGCATAACACAAGATTTACCCTTCCAAAAAAAAAACGAATTTTTGAAATTGATTGACAAATTGACAGAGAAATCGGCGAACATACATAAAAGGACAAAATACATAAATGCAGTCAAATATGTGTTCCTTTTTTAAATTCGATTAATAACTCTTACAATACCATATATAAAGTTTCATCCAATCTTGTATGAAACCTGTAAAATTTCACGATTCATTTTATCTATATGTGAGGAAAAAACGGTGTACCCGTTTTTAAGTTTGGAGGAGTTTGAGATTTGACATGATTAAAGATCATATGGAGAAGGAGTGCAGAAACATAAAATTTATGCATAATATATATTATAAATAGAAATTTAAGTGCGGATAATTTAAACCTGTCAATCTCAAATATATATTAGTCTGTGGTCAAACAGCCTCACTGAGTATGGGTTATCGCTACAGAATCTATATGTATACAAAAAGAGGCTCGAAAATATTCAAAAACGATTTTTGTGGCATCTTGCATATTCATTTAATCTGAGCAAGAATATTGTTAAGTACGAAGATAGACTGAATTATTTCAAAATTAGTTCTCTCTCAGATCGAAGACGTACGCACGATTTGATATTCTTGTACAAAAGCTAGCGAATGGCATCCTCGATGTCCCGGAATTGTTACAAACGCTCTCATTCTCAATGCCATTAAAGCTTCCACGGCCATCGAAATTTAATATTCTGGTGGTCGAATAGGGCAGAACCAATCTTGGACAAAACGCCCCTTTAAACCGCTTCGTTAGAGAATTTAACAGCATATCCAAGACTACGGATGTTGATCTATTCGTGAGTGGCATTCGCATTTAAAAAGTCACTGTTTTCTTAGTTTTCGCATTCTGTGAAGCTATACTAGCCTTTTTTAATTTTTAATTTCAATGCTATATTATTTTTTGTTGTTTAAAAACCGCATGCAGTCTTCACCTATAATTATAATAGCATTAAGCTGAACGTACATGTCATGGAGCCTTATATTTAGTAATGTTTATTATGTTGGTGTTCATTAAATAAATAAATAAATAAAATATTCAATGTTGTTAAAATATATATGCATTATGTTATACCTACGTACTGTACTGTATATTTTATGAATGAATGAATTTAATGTGAATTGACTTATTCTCGCCTGTTTATTGTAATGGTTTCAAAAATTGAACACATTTTATAATATGTATAAATATCAAAATTAAAGTCGGGTTAGTTACACTATTTATAACTTGAGAACAGCTGGACCGATTATTATGATCTTCGTTTTGTTGGATTTGTCTTCGCCCCGAAAAGCAGAATAACTATTAAAACATGGAAAAAATACCAAAAAAATATATGAAGAAAATTCATTTTCTCATACATTTTACATGAAGCGCCTTTTTCATATGTCAAGAATCTATAATATATATATTATGATATCTCAAGAATGAATTGGCAAATTTTAATGAATATTTTTTGTTCGTCTTGGTGAGTAGGTACTGAAACACCTACAGTAACAACATTGACCAGTTTCTTTAAACGAACGTTGCCTCTGATATGCCACGTTATTACACTTGGGACGCTTATCCCAGATACTTTAACGTCGGGTTAAGCAATACGGTTCCTGATCGTCCGGTTGTGCGTCCTGCTGATGCTTTTGATCGTATTTACACAGTTATTCAAAGAGTGACGAAAGCCTCTCCACGAGGCATCATCAGGCGCTGTAGATGTTAATCTTGTAGCATGTTGTTCTTACGATTAACATCTACAGCGCCTGATGATGCCTCGTGGAGAGGCGAAACACGTGTCACGGCGACGTGACGACTAGGCCAGTCGTGGCAGCGACGGTGGTGGTGGGGCATGCGGATTCTGTTCCAGATGGCGGACGACCGCAGCAGCCGAGGCAGCGTCGGCATGTTGCATCAACTAACAGTAGTGGGTGGGTGCCGGCCGGCGCTAGGCCGCATGAACTAATTGGTGGCGAAAGCACACAAAGCAGGTTAGATCAAATTGCAGTCGGCCGACATCATCTGAATCACTTCGAACTGTCAATGGTGTAGTGTGATCAATATTTCATGGTTCATGTCAACAGTTTAATTTGCTTGAAAGCAATAATCATTGGAACATGACAATCGCTGAAACAGTTGCTATATTTCCAAATCCTTCCCATGGAAACTACATGAATTGTGGAACAAAAACGTATATGTATGTCCAAAGACATTTTACATCGAATTCGTGTCAGTTCAGAGAATCCCGGTCTCGAGGCGAATGAAGACATACATAACCAGGCTTTGCTTTTAATCGAAGACATGTGGTATATCATGTGCGGTAGTTTATTAGTGAAGTTAACACGCTAGCTGCGAAACCATTTTTCATGGACTTTCAGCTAGTGCGTATGAGGCCTTTTCAAGGCAAGGTTGAACTTCTTTGTAGTGCGTATGAGTCCTTTTCGGCCTCACAAAATGGTGTTTCTAAAAACATCTTGAATATAGCTCAAAAGTGACAATATTTGCTTGAAACTTCGTCATTATAAATTTAAATAGTTGTTAAATTTGAATCTAGCTTCGCCCACAGTTATGACATTTCGGTATTGAATAAATGAAAAAAATATATACGACATCTGTTCTGCCTCACATCGCACTGAAAGAAAGTTCGATTTGTGTCTCGACTAGGGATGGAAATAACCGAGAGTTGCACTTACGATAATATTATAATATTTGTTTATAAAATATCAATCGTTTTTCATTAAAACAGGGCAAGCAGTAGGATTTGTCACACTGTACACAACAAGTAACAATTTTTTTAGTTTTTTTTTGCAGCCTGACTGCTATTTAGTTTTTAGCCTTAATTTGTCGTAGCGCAGCGCTTTCGTTGACCACCTTTTTGAAGCAAATGGTTAGCACATCTACCACTAGGAAATCCTGAAATAAAACACTTACGTTGGGTGTCTATAAGCCCTATTTTTAGTTTCAAAGTGTGTGAGTGTGTGTTTATGTGTTCATACACATATACACATTCTATGTGTGCGTGTGTGTGTGCGTATTTGTGTAGGTGGGTGGATGAGAGTGTGTCTGTGTTAGTGGATAGATCTGTGAGAGAGAAAATGTGTCTGTACTCTTACTCATTGACTATAACAGCTGCGATCATTGCAGAAACTAACTGGAATCCGCTAAAAGAGAAAGACTTCATAACTAATGAAATCTGCAATTATGAACCGTATATATTAACTAAACAAAAAGTAAAAAATACGTGTAGGTATATCAAGTTTAAAACCGTCTATATATCCATTCTTTATCAACATGCATTTGAAACAACCCATTCCTAGCAGGGAAAAAATCGCATAACTGTAAAAAGATTTTGCTTTAATGAAATATTCGATCCGTTTGACGAATCTGAATCATGATATGAGTCTCTTTTTGCAACGTTTACGGTTTGATCGATCCATAATACGAAAACCAACTACTTTAGGTAGGTACACTTATAAATAGTAAAAATTCGAACCGTACATGCTTCCGTGTCGAAACTTGTCACGTCACTAAGCTACATTGCGTGGCGCCCGCGCCGCCCGCGCTTCACTCAGTGCGGCTATGAGGACTACAATTTTTGAGGCAAATTAGACCTCCCTACGCACTGTACGGGATTAATTTAAATTAAGTGCGTATGAGAGCTATTCAACCTCACATATTATTAACTACGCCGTTAGGCTAGACTTCGTAAGAGAAGCAATATTATATATTAGTCTCTGTCATACTCATAGAAATGTTAATATAGTCGCCCCCCCGCACAGAGTGAAAGAACGCGATTTTGACTGCCGCACCTGCGAGAAGTCACGCATGTGGTTGTTAGACCTCATAATGCAGTGAACGTGTTAATAATGTTACTGCCAAATCGTGGAATGTTCGCTTTTAATCGAAAATTAGCATGTGAACGTAAATATGTTCGAAATGCATTGAACCAATCAGTTGGAGCGAATGTACCACTGTTGAACCCCCAACTGAAGGACCTCCTTCAGTTGGGGGTTCAACAGTGGTACCTACGCAAACTGTGTGTGCGATATGTTAACGAAGGAAATTGATGATGGAAATGCTATCAGTGGAACTAGGTTCACAGTCCTCATATCATTGGATTTGCCCACTCTGTCTACTTTTCGCAAGATATCCGAAATTGCAGTTGTTTCTTCCGGGATAGCGGTCATATTGTTAAAAGGATTATTAAAAGGACACAACGATTCATACAGTGTAGAAATTATATTTTGGAGGCGTAATAATTCTACTGCCTGACAATTTACAACTGAAGGTTAGCTCGGCAGTCAATTCAACGAAGGGAATGGACTCGAATGCAACCCATCCAGCTAAACATGAAGTAGTACAACAATGCTACGCGAATCATTTCGTTCGCTTCTTTAAAGCTATTGCTGTGCTACCATGGGAATTACATTACTTTTAATATAATTAAAATACTTCTGATTTATATTTTTGAACATTTATTATACTTAATTCATTTTGACTATTAATTTTGTCATAATAAATAACCAAGTTTATTTCACCTAATAAGTTAACACAACATTTATTCATTCTGATGCAGTACGACGTTCGCGGGGTGAGCTAGTATGGTTATATTAACATAGAAAAATTAACTGTGTAGCCTTGACGAAATCTATCGCAATCGCAACAATATCATTATCACCTTTTTAATTTAAACAATAGTGTTTTCCAAATGTAAATCGCCAACATATGTCAAGAAGTTACCAATACTGATTTTCAAAAGGTGACAGCAATTTTACAAGTGACAATGTTTTTTTTTTATACTTTATACTACGTCGGGAGGCATGCAAGCATACCACCCACCTGATGTAAAGCGGGTACCGTAGCCTATTAACGCTTGCGATATATTAAGTATCATCACTCGCGCGATGCCTCCCCTAATTATACAATAAATATTTGTGACATAAAATTATTATTTTACCCAATGTAATAAAAAATACGCATTAGTAATAATTTCGTAATTCTCTTTTGTTATTGTCTATGGTGAACATGCTAGATTTTTGTTTTAAATTGTAATATATTGTAAGCATGGATTAGTTTAGTCGATCAAATTGTATACCTGCCATAATGTTATTTACACCTATGCACTACAATAAATAATGACTATGATTATGATCATTTAAGAGGAGTGCGAAGGGAATTGAATACAGTACGTAGAGGCCCTTTTGAAAATTTTGATGTAATGTAGTACATTCGCCGTCATCCGCTGTAGCTGCAGGGGATATTAATGGAACAATATACCTCTGAGTAGGTTTCGGCAGAAATTAGGATTATTGTGAATGTGTAGGAAATTGTTGGACTATTTTAATAAGATCTATTTTAATTAGAGGGTTCATAGGTACTGCCTTATTTTAAAAAAAGGAAGGACGTCTGTCATAACTATCTCACCACTCACTGGATGAACCCCGAAATATTCTCCGAAGTTACTCGCGGCGTTATTCCTTTTAACACATCCATCTCACGAGCATATTGCTCTATCGACTCTTCTCTGGAAGGTCATTGAAGATTACCAGTAAGCCAGTGCTGAGAGTGGTACGGATCGTTTTGAGTTTCCACTCCCATCGACGAGGATATGCCGGAGATTCTATAGAGCACCCTGCTTTGCTTAGCAACAGCTCGCCACAAGCTGCTCTGCATAACTGATGCTTATAGCGATTATGATTATTTATATTATAATTACTAGCACAATTGAATAGTTCTTTGAAATGTTTAATTTGTGTATAGAAACATTAAATAGTCTACGTTTACTCTAACCTTTGTCGTTGATTAAAATTTTCGGAATAATATTCTAGCATTGTACAATATAGAATTTACATTAGGAGGGCTGTATATTTGGTTTTTTCCCGACGTTGTATAACAAAGTACATAGCTATAAGTTTAAATGGAATCGACAACAAACAGACATTTTGTAAATCAAATTTTAGCCTCTATTTTCACTTTGGACAACACCGTTAATGAATTTATTTAGGCAAAAAAATAATCACGATATTCCATGTACACGAGGCGGCGTATGTTTAAATGCCTAAATGAATAAACAGATAAAATTAATATGGGAAAACCGTACACGGCCAACAAGATTGATTGAAATAATTTAAAATTTCAAGTAAACAGCAATTGTTCATCATATTGTCATATTTTGTAGTAGTACAAAAAATTGTTGAGATTATAATATTTAATGTTATCTTACAGTTACGACCCTCTTCAAAATTTTGTGCATGAGCATAATATATGTTCTATTTCTCATGCACAAATCAAATTTAAGGTATTGAAAAGTTATTAGGTAAATACTTAAGGGATATCATTTTCATTCGATTGGTAAACGTATTCTCTGTTTACTCAACAGTCGCTTTTTTGTACCTCGAAAATGTAATACAGAAATCAAACTGTGCAATCAGAAAATTTTGTGCAGTCGTTGCAAGCATGAAGAAACATTATGTTTTTTGTTATATCACTAAGGTAACAAATAAGCGGGCCTGCCTGATGGTAAGCAATTATCGTATCCTATGGCCTGCGGACACTAGCAACACTGGGCGTGTCATACTTGCGTTGCAGGCCATCGAGGTTCCAATGTGTGCGGATGAATATCGGTGCTTTTTCTAAACGAGACCGTTGAATTTAAACAAAATAACTTCTTGGAACACAACCCATTGTATAATAGGTATAACGGAGAACGGGATACAAAATCTCTCTTTAAATTCGAGGTTTGAATACTACAATATTGAATAAACTCAGGACTATTGACAATTCTCACAGCTCGTTTCTACACCGAATTTACATATGTCTAGCCAATATAAAAGTGATTCTACCCATATATAATTACAGTACTCCATGTACGGTCTGACTTGAGACTTGTATGACAAAAGTCTTTGCTGTACTGTTTTACTCAGTTGAGCACATCAAGTTTCTTGGACATCAACTTGAACCTCTCTAAAATCCATTCCTCTCTGCAATGGAACGAGCGATGGATATAGCCTGTATAATAAGTGTCCACAGTGCTATTGTCCGCACATAAATGAAGGCTCCATCCATTGATATGAAGCAGAAATAGTATTGGGTACAATTCAAAGTCAGTAGTTACGCCAGCATTGATATCTATCATGGACGGAGCAGCTACCATATACAACTTCTTTTATACAACCGCTAGAAAAGAAGGTGTATAATGGCATTTTCAATTAAACCAACTTCTCTCCATTAATTATCTTTTCTCCTCCCTCTTCGCAATCTACTAAGGAACAACAATGCAATGGATTTAACATCTTCAGCGCCTGACGATACCTCGTGGAGAGGCATCGTCATATGTCGCAGAGACTACCAGAGTAGGCAGAGCAGCGACGCCAATGGGTGCACCCGGTTCCTGTTCTAGATGACAGGCAATCACACAAGCCTCAGCAGACGAGGTAGAGTCGACCAGACCAGCCATGGCAGTGACGGCATGCATTATCTACGAATGGCAAGTGTCGGTTGGTGTTAGTTTGTCGTGAAATAATTGGTGGCGAAAGCACACACAAGTTAGATCACATTGTCTGTATATTTGACATTCGCAAAATAATACCAGAATTTAGTAACTGTCTGACAGGAGACTCCGATCCCAGGCCCGACCGAACGCGTTCGCCATGTTTAGGCTGATAGCCTTGACTCTCAGTCGCTGAGGCTCACTATGTAAAATATATTAGAAGATCACTATTCAAACAACTGTATCGTACGTATCGCCAACAGTTATGGTTACTTTAAAAAAAAAACAAAATTACCTAATATATTAACCCCTCAACAAAATCCAGGAAGGTCGGAGTTGCTACCAATATCTATCCATCTATGCGTTAGTTACAAATTCTCACTACCATTCTTTGGTCCCAGCACCTTGATTATGAAATAATTACAGTTGATAAAATTTATATAAATATTGCAGGAAATATGTACAGAATGTTTTTTTTTATTATTGTTTATAGAAATGCAAGTCTAAGGCTCTTTTAAGGAAAATACGAGAGCCGTAGTGCACAAGATCGATTTCATTCATCACCAGTAATTCATTCCTTTTATGCACTGGTCTTCTTATTAATGTCATGATCTACAAATTCATCGATTAAATTCATTACTGCATATTTTATAAATGCTTAATTCGAGGACAGTAATTTTGCAAGTATTTGTAGAATGAAGCTTTAGAAACTAAACTATTTAACTTGTTTGATACTGTTCCTAAAGTGCTACAGCAGAAAATTATTACCTTGTGCATGTTCACGAGAACAGCGAGGGAAGCGAGGATTTTGCTGTTAGAACTAGGTGAAAACTTGTACATACAAGTTTTATGAATTTTGAGACGGTGATATTACATGTTGATCCACTCTATTATATAAATGAGAAAGTAACTCCGTCTCTTTCCGCGCATGTTTCTTACAACTAAATAGCTTATCGAATCCTAATGTTTATAGCGGTAGTAGGTAGGGATTGAAGAAGAATTTGAAACACTTTTTACGGTTTGTCAGTTAATTACTAAAATATTATTTAATTACGTTTAAATAACTAACCTATATACACACATATATACAAATAATGAAATAGCAGCAAGGTTACATATCGCACATGAAAAATAAAATGCAATAACACTATATTATCAATACAGAAGCCAAGACAAGTATTCTGTCTGTCTGTCTATCAGCTGTGTATGCATCACGAATAAACTATTAAATAGATTTAAACAAATGTCAATTTTCCTGTAGTCCCTTACGAATACCACGGTAAGAAGTTAATTCCTCAATGTATGCGTTCGCGGAAAAAGCCTCTTTGGAACTAATAGTACGCGACTGCGACGTTGCGTGACGTCGATTCTGAGGGCTGCGATTGCATGAAGATGTTGGCATCAAAGCAAACAATTATCTAACAATTTCGATCTTTAGTTTAGCTTTTAGTTAAGAGTAAACATAGATGTTTGTCGGTATTATCGGACGAATTAAGTTGTAATTATCGTATTTAAAGTGAGTGCGCCGGCTCTCATTAAAGTAAATTATACGGACACAACACGCGAACGTTTAATCACCTTCATATACAATTTCTCTGTTTCGCCTGTAATTTTCAACCCGATTACTGATGAACTTAGTTTTATCTTGATTTGTTTATTTTTTATGTTTGCAATCCATACCAATTTTAGACTCCATTTTTTAATATTTGCTATTATATCGCCTATTATGTCTATGGAAATATTATAAAAAGATAAAGTTTGTTTACTTAGATGTTAGGACTTGTTAAATTATTGTCATTGGGCATTGAGAATGAAAAATTGAATTCGTATACATTTTATTCTTAGAGTTCCGTAACGTAATGATAGAACTATTATTAGACTATTACCGTTACTAAGGAAAATATCCTTTCTAAGTCTTCCTTATTCCTAAAGGTAATTTTTCTTCATAACATTTATAGATCTCAAGCTGAAAATGTGTTTATTCATGTAAAAAAAAAACACGATTGTAACTCAATTTAACAATAAGTTATGGCCCGTTGAACAAATATTTCCACAGTTATTGGCGCGTGATCAAAACTATTTATAACTAGAATTGTCCTATAATATTCATATTTGGCATGAATGTATATTTATTTTAGGATAAACTCTCAACAGACGGCTTTAATTAACTATAAAGTTGTTTAATTAAGTTATGCTGGACTGTCGTGTACTATGATTCACGATTTATTTTATCACTAATTTGAATTATTATCTTGCCTACATCTTAAGAAAACTATATTTTTTTATACACAATGTCGGGAGGCATACAAGTATACGGCTCACCTGATGTAAATCCGTTACCGTAGTAGTAGTAGCCTGTGAACGCTTATAATTACTAAATGTTATAAAACAAAGTCCTCCGCCGTGTCTGTCTGTCTGTCTGATCGCGATAAACTCAAAAACTATTGTACCGATTTTCATGCTGTTTTCACCAATGGAAAGAGTGGTTCTCGAGGAAGGTTTTAGTATATAATTTGTTAAGTTTTTGTATACATTAACGATATTCGTTGGAGGTGTCGGAAAAAAATAATCTGGGAGCTTTCAACAAAAACGCTGCCTAAACCCTTTGAGATATAACAAAATAATGTATCGTGGAATTATGTATCTTATATAGGTCTACAGAAAAGTCCGCGATGGCATATGTCTATATCTTAAGTATAACATACTATATCCATTTTATACTTTAAAAAATGGGCAATTATAAAGCGGTGATTGGAAAGCTATTTACACAAATACGGAATTAATCCTTATCATTTTAAATAGGTTAGTTACAGGCATTTCATGAATTTCATGAAATGAATCAATTTTCCCTTTACACCATGCAAATAAAATCAATACCTTAGGAGATATAGCAAAATCAAAATAATGCGCGACGAAATTAATTTCGTGTAGCCGTGATTCGAGCGGGCCACGCGGGCGCGTCCGAGCCGGTGGGCTCCCACAGTTTGTGTAGTGTTTCAATGTATGGTGGAATTGTGTATCTTATATATGCCTACAGAATAGTCCGCGATGACATATGCCTATATGTTAAAGATAACATACCACCTATATCCATTTTAATACTTTAAAAAATTGACAATTATAAAGTGATAATGTAAAAGCTATTTGATGTTTTGTTTGTTACGATTTAACTCAAAAACTACTCAACCAATTTTACCGAATTACATCTCCTCGGAGTAACATAGACTGTTTTATATTTTCTGTAAAGAACCCGTGCGAAGCCGGGGCGGGTTGCTAGTACATTAATATTAGTGTCACGATGCCATCTCTGCTGTTAACACAGCAACTCCTTAGGAGCTTACTGGTGAACTCTCTCACACGCAGGAATACAAAAACTCTCTAGGGAGTTGTTATTTGACTGCGGTTTTCTGTAAGGTGGAGGTTCCCCGACGGGCTACTTTGATGAGCCCTACATCTCTTAAAAACGCCCAGACCAAGACTAATAGACATGTTCATGCACACAAATGTTTGTCCTGTGTGGGAAACGAAGCCACGAGCGTTGGTGTCAAAGTCGCGTCATTTCACCACTGCCCCACCGAGCTCGTCAGCTGCGTACGAACCGAATAGATACGCAGAAGACCTCAGCCTATCTGTGGACGAGTATCTGGGCACGTTAAGCCGTCGTTCTCGACTTTGTCGTCAGATGATAGTCGTTAAGCTAAGCCCGTAGTTTTCGGGCGACTTAAAAATACTAGCCTCCGCCAATCCGCAGTTGAGTATCGTAGTGGAGTATGGTCTAAACCCCTTCGGTTGAAGCAAGACCCGTATTCCTGCCATGGGATGAGTTAGGGTTAGTGTAGTAGTAGTAGCAGAACCATACAGCACTGGTGCCCTGTTTATTCAAAATTCGCGATGGTATATTGATAAGTTCAAGATTAATAACATATTTCTGAAGATCTTACCTTTCATTTTGCCTTGTGGGCCACCCCTTGATATGATGTCACCACCGTCCTCTCTGCGCCAGAGGATTTTTGGTGGCGGGTACCCTCGTGCTTTACAGATCAGCTTAGCTGATCCGCCTTCTGGTACCATCATGTCACCAGACGTTTCCTCATAAATGATATCTGGTGGTATCACCACCTCAAGGAATGCCGTCTGAAATTGTAGTTATAATTTAATATAATCAATAATTCGGTTGTTTTTGACACTAAGATTGCTATTTCCTTTTAAACACATATAATACTCGTTAATTATAAAAGTTCTTATTGCTATAGAAATTAGTATTATACTTGAATAAAATGTCGCTTTTATGATACGATGTTATATGTTGATTTACCTTCCAGGTATTCTAGGTTGGCCATGAAAGTATGAATTCTAGGTATTAATTCATGCATATCTGTATGATATTTACCACGAGATATGCAATAATTAGTAAACGAAGCGTAAGGAATATAAATTACAAGCTTCATAATTTATTCGTATTATTTTTCACGTAAATATGCCACACGGATAATTAAAACGGGGTGTGTAATATTTTACCTGCATTTTCATCGGATCTGTATTAACTTGGCACATATATTGTCCCCTGTCCTCCCTTTTCACCCCTCGGATGTTGAGCGTCCACGTGTTGTAGTCGTTATGCGTGACACTCAGTCTCGCATTGTTTGTTATCACATGTTCGTGGATCGCTAAAATCGCCTTTGTGTCCGCCTTGATCCATGCTACCTGCGTCCCGAACATAACGTCGACCCACGGCGTCAGCAACACGTGATGTGTAGTCCCAATGAGCGCATATACAACAATACATTTTTAGATCACGAAACACAAGTCGCAACGCCACATTTCCGCTCCGATTATTCCCATTTATAGTGAGAGTTGTCAAAAATTGCGATGAAGACTTTTAGAGCGAACAAGTCTAATTACAAGTGAATGCTTCCCAAGAGGCAGTCACGACAACGATCCTCGAGCGCTAGCAACACTATCTTGTAGCGAGCTTCTCGCAAAATGCTCTCGGAATTTTTAATTACATTTTCGTCTGGTCGCCGCTATGAGGCGCGGTACGAGCGCACTGTGAAAACGGCCCTCGTTTCACCCGGTTTACCAAAAGCGTCGACATCGCAATAGAAGCTAATTTCCTGCATAGCGCGTAACAAAAAACGAACAGAAATATGGCGTTTATACTTCTCTGGGGCACGCTCCAAGTTGGGTATTAAAACTTTATTGTCGAAAATAATATTCACTAGAAACTACTCGTTCCTGTAAACGCTTCACAAAAATGTTAACAATTTGAGAATTATTTCTATGCGTCTTGATTGGTATTTACACATATTATATTGCATTAGTTAACTATTTTTAGTAACTATTCAGGGTTTTATCAAAAAATGTTTTTAAACATAAGTAGTACTTGTGCAAGAGAAATGCACTACAGAAAGTGTTTTGTGCAGTTAAGATACCACATACTGCTACGGGTCAACAGTATTAATAGTGCTTGTGCAAGAAAGAACACTAATTTGTGTCACTAATAGGGTGCCTAAAGTGAAAATTGACTATACAGAAAAGAACAAAAACACATTATGAGCATTATAAGCAACAAGAAAAACACTTTAATACTTTTCGTCTGTTTACAAAGAGTTCCAATCCTTTCTTTTGTAATGCTCCGTGCAGTTGAATATAGTTTATATACATTTTCTTTTTAACATTGTACAAAAGGATTGCAACTTTAAATGGTACGATGCCATTTCACCATATTTAAAGCTTTTCAAAACATTTTTATGCTAACTATTTAAATAAAGTTTTCTTCTTCGACGCTAAGTCTGCATAGAGAAAGCAAAATATCTTGTCTGTTTAAATTCTTGAGAATCTGACTTTCTGTAATATGAAATTGCATCGCATGTAACACAAAATATACAAAACAATAAAGAATATAATAGTTACCACTCTCAACTCATCCAAATACCAGCGGTGCATATCGAAGTAAGGTGTTAACTATTTGGTTGTGTATTATGTACATGCGATACTTACATTATGCTAAAACCTATTTGGACAGATATACTAAGATATAGCGCGGCCAAGTTAATAAAAAAATTGCCTGTGATAAACAAATTGAAAAATATTATTAGTACATGTAATTCCTATGAATTCCCGCCCCAATATCTAAATCTTCTCAAAGACGACACAGGGGATATAAACATGTGCCAATATGTTATTAGTGTTGTGTAATTACTTACGAAAATCGATATTGAGAGAGCAAATATGTGTCGATATAGTGAAGCCAGTGGTATATCGGAGAAAATCGAGTGACCCGCTCTAACGGCCCCAAAGAGACTATTATCGAATCTTGTTTCTTGTGCTCAATCGATTGACGATTTCTGTGAGTATTTATCCCTTTCGATAGAATTTGTTCAGACAGTAATAATGTTGGCAGATATTTTCCTTCCTGTTTATGTTATTACGTTACGCTAACATCCCAATAATTAGTTGTTGTAATGTTTTTATGGCCTACAAAATATTAATAGAAAGCATTTATATTATTAATGTTATGAGTTATTTGTATTTTGGACTCCAGCTACTTGATGCTCAAACTCAAGCTACAGTATCTGTAGTCACAACACGTTACGAAGTTTGTTGAGAGAGAAAATTATATTTGAAGAGTTTCGTTCTTATTTATCTATCATATCGAATGGTTAGAAGATAGTGTGCAAGATTAACTCCCGGGACAGTTTCTGAGCAGTGCCTCTCGAAATGATTGAACGGGGACCAAGGGGGTTTGTTCCGCCTTTATTTTAATTTCGCAAAGTGAGTGTTTTGCAACGTAGATTTCTTGTCCGGGCTATCGGATAGGCTTTGCGGTTTTTGTCCTCAAAATGATTGACTTAGAGAGATTGGTTTAATTTGAAGTAGGAAATAGTTTAGTCTAATAGTTTCTTTAGAAGAATGTAAGATACAAATGTATTAGGAGGATAGTAGAGTGCATGTCGAGCATTTGCATGCTTCGTAAATATCTATTCCATTATATATATGGCTCCACTCTGGATGATTAAGGAATAATCCAAATACACATATTATAAATCTGATGATATATAGAAGCCATGGTTAAAAGAAAAATAGGTTTGTGTCGCCTACATATAAATATTTAGGTTTATGGCCTAATTTTCATGTACAATATGAAACACGTGCACAATTTTTTTTTTGTGAACGTCATATAATATTTTAGCAATAAATGGTCCGTAATGGAATAGACATTAAACATTAACTATGCATAATAATAGGAAAATTCAAGAATAAAGTCAATAAATTACGATGCATCGCGTATATTCTTGAATCTTAACTCTATGTACTGTAGTGTCTAGTGCAAGTGGTGCCTCTTAGTGTGCTAACTCTACAACTATCTTGGATAAACTTACAGTTTATTGTGCAAATATTAGTTTTGGTGTACTCTATGCTAGGATAGAGACAGTTGCTAAGTGCTTGTGAGTTTGAAAGAGTGCTTAAGAAGTGCATTGAAGGTTTGTGTGCTAAAAGTGTGGAAGTAGTGCATAGGACTAGTGGGTGAGATCTATAATGTTTATGTTACAATATTTACAGACATAACCAAGACAGGAGTATACCGCCTATTTGTAAATATGATTCAGAACTTTTTATCTAACTTTCTAACTCGGTTTTTTTTTTCTATCTTTGGTATAAGTTAAAGGCGATCGTCTTCTGCTATGGCGACAAAGAACATAACTATGGCTCTAATGACTGAACAGAAGAAGGCTCCGATTAATCTTAACTAAAATACGATATTTGGAATAAATAAAAACAATCGGAATGTTCTTCAGAAATAAATATCGCAATTCTAGTGATAACTTCAATAAAGCTTTTTATTAAACTTATTACACGTGTTTGATGCATGTTAATTACATGATAAAAAATGACACTTTATGGTTATTTTACGTTTTGTGCTACACTCAAGTAAATACCGTATAATGAACTAAGAGTCATACATTTTTGTAAATACATTCTGAGTCATTTCTGTCTATCTCTTTCCATATTTATCGGAATAATTTTACTTTATCTCGAGCACAGTAGTACTCCAGTCTCATATCTACATAGTTATTTACTAAGGAACTGCAGACACAAATTAATGTGAGATATCCTATATTTAAAATTTGAAACAAAGGATGTCCCTAAAAAATTTAACAGAAACGGAGCGAGCATACCCTTCATTCTGCCGATGTAAGCAGCAAGTACGGCGCAGTTTATATTTCAGGCATTCAGAATACTGAATATTGTGTGTAAATCTCTTTACATCTAGTCGGCAATGCAGATATATTAAAATTTAATTTATTACTCGGTGAATTATAAATTTATGGTAACGAAATTAATCTCATATTCAGATTTCTCGACTATTAAGCGCTGTTTTTTTATTGTAGAACATAAATTGTTTGTCACTCGGATTCGATGCTTAAACAACTTTTGTTAAAGGACTAACTTTAAAATCATAAAATGAAATCGCTTATTTCTTACAATTCCATACTATACATTAACTATACAAAATTTACATAAAAAAATGAAAAGTAATCACTGTTATCATTGGCAGTATTTCTTTTACAGTGAGACAAGCTCTAACTAGAATCCTTTACTAACCTTTGGAGAGTCTCAATCTCCACATCTGACCTTCATTATCAGATCAGGTAGCTAGAACTGTATTATTGTATTGTCTTACAACCTCTCGGGGTCAAAATGTACTTACACGCTAGAAATTTCAAATTTGCACTTCCGACCCTTTCTCATACCACATTATGTCATATTAGAATACAGTCTTGTCTTGTCTTTTTAACATTAGAGCGCATTTGTGGCTACAACAGACGTTAAAAGAAATAGGGTTTATTACGAATATTAGTCGAGAATCACACGTCTAACTAATATTCAGTACTTACTTTAAGATAAAGTTTGAGTAACATAATATAATTTCTAGCAACGAGTGATATGCTGTGATCCCACTAGTATGACAATACTATCTATACGATCAAATTTTTCGATATTTAGGGATAATTTGTGTGAGCAAAATAGAAACATGGCTTTATAGGTGTTAAACAAAGACAAGCTTTTTCTCATCTAACTATTCTCTACAATAAATAACGTGAATTTTGTAGTATACCTTAAGATTGGCATTGAAAAAAAATATACATCCTATCCTGAATCATACATTTTGGAGATATTGCCATTCAACTTAACTAAAACTACGAGTTCATACATTAGGTAGGTGTTAGGTAAATTAGTTTAACTTAACGACTATGTTCTCAATTAACATCTGAATGCTGTAGTTTTTTTTATAACATTGAGTAAACTCATTATAGATCTCATCCCGTAAGTGCACAGTGAGGGTGCTGCACTATCGTGGCTAGCTGTAATGTGTCAGTTTGATACACACCCTGGCAGTGGCGGAGTCGCCACTCACCCTATAACCACCAAGGTTATTCACCACACAGGTGAACATCGCGTCTCGACCCTGGGCGATAGTGACGTTCTCCAGAGGGTATAAGAAGTCCGGTTCCAGACCTAAAGCTGTAACAAAAAGAAAGTTTACGATTATTTCATTTGAAAACAAATTCATGTTGTTTTAAAGTAGATATTAAAATAGTTTTTTTTAAAGAAATCTTAGTTGTATGTTACAGATATTAAATATTAATGTCTGATTAGGCGGGTAAGTGAATGGGTTTTTTGTACTACTTTATAAAGAAGCGGGCTGCGATTTCATGGTGATGAATTCTATGACGGTTGAACTAAAAGGCATTGTGGACGCACAGTTTGGATTCCGTCCCAAACACTCGGCTATTCACCAAGTGCACTGCCTCACAAAGCACGTCCTTTCGCATTTTCTAATGGGACGCAATAGCAGCTACTGTTCTTTGACATTACGAAAGCATTCGACAAAGTCTGGCATAATAGCTTAATTTGTAAGTTTACCTAATTAGAAGTGCCGGAAAGTCTTAAGATGTACCCTAGACTTTCCGGCACTCTTCTCGGTCTCTTAAGACTACTTTTATTATTGCTCACTTTTGATCAATTAGAGCTGGAGTTACTTAGTATTCCATTGGCTGGTTTCATTCTATACACTTTCTATACCAAAGAAGTTCCCAAGACTACCCATGTGATTGTTAGCACTGTTCTCCAACGATATGGTATTCTGTATTTCCGAGCGAGCCAAATCTATCACATCGTATAGATTTCGACGTTGGAGAATCGAAGAAAATTCAGAGAAAAGTGCCGCAGTATTTTCGGGATGTAGAGGGCATAACAGCTAAAATCTAAATGTGAGATTTGGCTCGCAGAATGAAGTCTCGTGCTCATCTTCACATGGAATAGTAGAATATCACTAAGGAACAAGTGCACATTACAAATCCCTCATCCGCCTCATCCTCATCTATACGAGCGTTATGTTCATATTTCGGAACTGTTTTGTACTCCAACCTTGTGGTAGCCCGGGCTGCCCATTACACTCTGCAGATCGATGCCCATATCTTTTAGCGGAGATCACAAAATTCACTATTTGATTCCCATGATCACATTACTATTGCGCAAACCTCATGCTTTTCAAATTCAACACTTTCCATTGACACCAACTCGCGGTCAATCGAGTGCAAAGAGTTCTGTGCGATAGAACATGTACGAAGTAGCCCAGGTGCTTCTCTTCTTAGGTTTTACAGGCATGTAATCCGCGTCTTCACATAACAATTATCTTCATTACTATGTATTATTTCTACAGTAACTTTTATATTATATTACAATAATCCTTACAACACCGCAGGTAAGAGGCTAGATTTTGACTTGAAAAAGACTACCTTGTAGCATCGCGTATACATATAAATAACTAAAAATAAGTATTTTATTCACTCATCGCTTTAAAGTCCTTTAAGATATCAGATTTGTGACTAAATTTACTTCTGAATATGGCAGGCGTATTTTATTAATTGTTCAAATTATTAATGGTATCATAGGTCAATCGTCCATATCTATCCTCATCATGAATTAATTGATATTTAGTAGTAATGATAAAAAATCATGATTCGATATTTGATTTCTTTATATTCACAAGGGTCTCCGCGCACGAAACGGGATATCGCACGGTTTACTGGAGCGGTAAGTGATTTTCGCCCGACGCCGTCTGCGATTGCGATTTGCATAAATGGCGTGAAAGGAACTTCGGAAACGACTCGAAAATATTCTGGAGGTGATATAACTTAAACAATATCATAAAAGTGATAATTTTATGAAGGAAAATGGTACCAGATAAAGTTTGTATAATTTTTAATAGCGCCCGTGTTGATTGAAGCCCTTCAAATTCTCATTTTTTTTAATTTATTGTACCATTTTTATGTTCTTTACAGAAGATAATATATCTTACTTTGATCTCATTATTTTACTTCCAACAATTCTCAAATCTGAAACTAAAAAAACTTAATTCAACTATTCGAACGATCGGGACTAGAAATGGAGAAATGAAATGCTTGTATCTGTGTGTCTATAACAAGCTTAACTGTACAAGATAGAGATTTGAAATCTGTCACAAATATTCGTACCATCATGTAATACTATATAGAAAAACAGGAATTAATTGTAGGGGTAGGTAGTCCATACATGCTAGAATAAAAAATCTTACTACTGTGGTGTTTGACGAAAACAAAAATCAAGTGAGTCATCATCACCATCATTTCAGCAGATGGACGCCCACTACTGAACCTCTCCAACTTAAATTTCCACAGCGACCGGTCTTGTGAACCTTACATCCATCGGTAGATCTTCGCAAGATTGTCAGTTCATCGTGTTGGGCTCGTCCTACACTTCATTTTCAGGTTCCTGTCGCCGTTCTAAAACTTTAATATTTATCTTCATTTCCAATCTCCGACTATTGTTTAGCGAAACATTCAACGGATGTATCATTTTGTACTTGTACACGCATATTGGTTTTCAAAGTAAACTTTTCGACGTGTTGTCATAAGGCTGATGATTTAAGACATGCATTTAGTTCATCAGCGGGTGTGAATCGTGGCTAAATGGGCCGAATTTGTGACAATAAAATGACTGCGCCACCAAAGAGCTGTTCATTCCCTCTCAAATCTTGTAATGTAAGTACGATAAAGCGCTTCTAACGTTTTTTTGCGGGCTATAGTACATTTGTTCCATATAATGAGTTGACATGATTGGAGTACTTTACCCATTTTTTGCTGATATTGCATGTTGGTGCCTCAGTAGTTTGTACATTCAATGGCAACTTCAGAGTTGAATTTGCTGTTCCACCACCATCCAAAAGGGTTGCCACAATTTCAGATGAGGCTATTGCGAGTGAAATATTTTTTTCTGATCGTATAGTTGCCAAAATAAGTGAAATAAGAAAAGTTTTGCCAGTGCCTCTGGGCGCATCTAAAAAATATAATCCACTGCTTTAGTTCGCAATCGCATGCATAATTTTATCATACGCTATACGTTGTTCCGGAACTACGAGTAATTTCAGAAGATTCGTTTGAACGAATGTAACTTATTCGTCAACTTTGAACTGTGTTTCTTCGGAAACCTACACTGTGCGTGGCCCGACATGCACTTGGCTGGTTTTTATGTTTTAGCTATTTTAAAGCTGATCTCGTAGTAAAATTTGTTACCTGTCGAATAAAACATAAAAAAAATAATTTGTGGACCAGATGTTTAAAATGAACTCTTTATTCAATATGGCAATAAATATTGTATTTCACTTGCTGACAATCTCACAATTTCAAATTGAATAAAAAAGGCTTCGCAAATTCAAAACAATTCACGACCAGATAACGGACACTGTCGTGTTCATTATCTGGCCGTTTTCCCCAATTTGTGAAAATATTTGAATGAAACGTCTTTAAATAACTTGATTGCCCATTATCACAGATAAAATTTTAAATATTATAATAACAACTATTTCTTTTAACAGTAATTAATGACATTTTGAAATACACTTTTCAACCTTGTTAATTTGTGGGACACCACCTTTTTTTTCATACAATGTCTATCGAGGCATACAAATATGGACTATAATGCAAAACCGTTACCGTAGCCTATGAACGCTTGTAACACATTAAATATGCTGCTAACACTCCTTACTGGGGCTTACTGGGGCTTACTGGTGACCTCACTCATTCACAGGAACACAATAACCGTCCAGAAAGTTGTCAAAAAGAATTAAGGTCCTATAAGATCTATATATCTATCTAACCTTTATGTATTATTATTATTTCGTTTATTTAATTAGTGTCTTATTGTTTACATTTTTAAATATAAAATTATAAAAAATACATTTAAAAATATAAAAATAGCATCCCCCCGATAGCGGGAACAAGGTCTAAGCTATCGGTGGGCAAGGTCACAGAGACAGAAACCTCCTCACAATACGTGCCGTGCTAAGGAGGACTGCTTTCTGCATCTGACCCCTAATCCAGCTTCCCAACGTGAGCCTCTTAAGATGTTTATCGAGGCTCTTAGCTATTAAGCCGTTGACTGACACAACGATCGGAACGATAATTGTTGAATCGATATCCCACAAGTCGGTAATCTCATGAGCTAAATCAAGATATTTTGCTTGTTTATCTCTTTCAGCTTTCACAAGATTAACGTCGTGTGGAATAGCGATATCAACAATTACTGCTTGGCGCGTTGATCGATCTATTAATACAATGTCAGGCTTATTGGCTACAATAGTCCTGTCAGTGATAATAGATCGATCCCAGTATAATGTGGCATGGTCATTTTCGAGAACAGCTTCGGGCATATACCTGTAATATGGCACCTCATCTGCCACAAGACTGTATCTCAAAGCAAGCTGCTGGTGGACAATCCTGGCTACTTGGTTATGTCTGTGTAAATACTCGCCGTTAGCAAGATGAGAACAACCGGAAATAACATGCCTGAGAGATTCCCCAGGAAGATGGCATGCTCGACAGATGTCTAGCGTGCCATCCTTCATGATATATTTCCGGTAGTTATTCGTCTTAATAACTTCATCCATAATTCCACAGACAAAACCTTCAGTTTCCCCAAAAAGGTCCCCGAAACGTAACCAGGATACGGAAGCCAACGTGTCTACATCAGGCCCATATAGGGCCTTGTAGAAACGACCGTGTAACTCCTTGCTTTGCCATACATCCCTGCGATCATCAGTGTTTAATATTGCAGGTTTATGCCAGTTCTCTTTAGCCAAAGACAAAGGGGTTACTCCACGATCCACATTAACTACATCCCTATGCATTTCCGCTTCAGTATGGAGGAAATATTCCCTGAGGTTACATATCTCTCGACTATGTAGAGTCTTGGCGTTCAAAAAACCTCGACCGCCACATTTTCGAGGGATATATAACCTCATTACTGACGAACGCGGATGATGCATACGGTGTGCAGTTAACAGTGTTCGGACTTTCCGATCGATGGATTCAAGTTCAGTCTGAGTCCACTTAAGTATGCCAAAAGAATATATTAAAACCGGCATGACCCAGCCATTATAGGCACGAACTTTATTTCCCCCTGACAAAAGACTATTAAGGACTTTTGTTAGGCGGCCAAAGAAACGTTCTTTCAACGACTGTTTCATATCGGTTTCAATAATTCCCAAGTTTTCAGACATACCTAAGTACTTGTAGGTTTCCGTTTCCGAAAGGGATTTCAGGCGGATATTATCTGAAAGTTCAAGTCTTTCAGATATCAATATCTTCACTTTTTTTACATGTAAGATAGCACATTTGTCTATACCAAATTCCATTTTAATAGAATTACTAAAGTTTTCAGTTACCTTTAGTAAGGCCATTAATTGAAGTTTGGTAGATGCAAAAAGTTTCAAATCATCCATATATAAAAGGTGAGATATAGCCTGACCTCCCCTTCGCAACCTGTAGCCCAGCGTTGAATCCTCCAACAATGTGCTTAAAGGATTCAAAGCTAGACAAAACCACAAGGGACTCAAACTGTCACCTTGGAAAATACCCCTTTTAATCTTAATTAGCTCGCCTTCGCTGTTGATTGATCGGCATCCTGGATGTAGAAGAACCGTATTCCATTGCTCCATACATGACTTTAAGAAAGTGCATAAAGTTGTATCAATTTTATACAACTGTAAGACCTTCACAAGCCATGTATGAGGCACAGAATCATAGGCCTTTTTGTAGTCTATCCAACATACCGATAGATCTTTATGGTTCCGGCGAGCCTGATGGCTAATGGCCATGTCAATGAGGAGCAACTCCTTGGTACCACGAGATCCGTTCTTACATCCATTCTGACTAGCACACATAACATTGTTAGCATCAATATGTTGCGTGATTTTGCTTCTCAGAATGGATGTAAGCAGCTTATAGATGGTGGGTAAGCACGTAATTGGTCTGTAGTTTTTGGGATCTGTGGTACTTCCAGATTTGTAAAGGAGATGAGTGACACCCGTAGTCATAAAATTAGGGAGAGATCCGATGATCAATGCATGTTGAAATTGATTTGCCAGACAAGCATGTGAACTCGGTAGCCATTTAAGCCAATAATTTTGAAGTTTGTCAGGTCCTGGTGACTTCCAATTGGCCATGGACCTGACTGCATTGGCTATATCGTCCTCGGTAATGGCCACTTCTGTCATTGGTCTTATATTTTCACATGCTTGTTTGACAGTTTCATACCATGCATTATCAGAGTGACTTACAGGCGTCGACCAAATGTTCCGCCAGAATGAATTCATAGCTTCTACATCAGGTAGACGCATGCCAGTCCTACTTTGCTCGGGTCGCTCCCAAATTCTAAATACCTTCCTTTCATTGCTTTGGAACATACGATTTTGCACATATCGATCAACACGCTTCCTGTATCTTCGTATACGGTTTGCCCATGCATAGACTTTCTGTTTCAGAGAGTCTATGCGTTCAATGACCCGAGACATAAATTGGTGCGGTTCAATATCAGTACCAACAAATGCTCGATTCACAAAACGCATGACTCTAGGGCGAGTATTACCCGCCTTGAAACAAGTAAGTTTACCAATGAGAACCCTAGTATCAGCTATTCGCTTCTCAATTCTATATTGCCAAGCAGGCGTATGGTCGGCTGAACATGTAGCTCTGTCACAGTCTGGAAATTTGACACGAGCTACACGACATGCTGCAACTGCTGCACAATATAAAATTGAATGCGTATCCACCAAATTTTCACTGCTATCAAAATAATTTGACAACAGTGAATCCAAAGCTCTCATTAGTTGCTTACTTTGTCTATTCATCGGCAAACGCGGTACATCAGGTCTAAGGTGTGCAGATACATACCGATACTCAGTAATCGCATGCTCCAAAGCGCTCCTCAATTCATCATACCTGTTCCCTATAATAATAGTCGCATCTTCATCTCCATCTGTAGGGACGGGTTCAAGGACGATCGCAGTAATTGGTTGCGAACCAGTCCGATCCCGTGGGAATTCAGAAGCGACACGACTATCCTGTGTTTGAAAACGCAGCCGGTCAAGTGTGGCATCGTCCAACAGATGGCAGCGTTGGATGGCCCGCACTTGGTCCGATAATCGTTGAGCCGAGACGTTAAGAGCTGGTTCAAGAGCCTGAAACACAGAAAGCATCCTAACACGGTACGCAGTGAGGTTAGTTCCCCCCTCTGTGACCTCAAAGTACGCTCGCATGACATTCTCGTTTATTTCAGAAGTCCATCTCATGCGACGCACTGCACCACCGATAGCGGGGACCCTGTTCGCGGTACGTCGTCCACGTGGCCCCAAGCTAACCGGCGGTCGTCCTCGCCGGCGCACAGATCTAGGCGTCGCCGGGGGAGTGAAAAGCTCATCGCTCGAACTCGACGCTACTGCAACTGACGCAGTTCTGTCTCTGTCAGAGGGCGGCGGCTGCGAGGCGGAGTCGAGCGATGGGTCTTGTGATGTTGGGTGTGCGTTCCGTCTTCTAGCTCTCGTCAGCATCTGGGTTTTTTATATTTACATTTTTGTTTCATGTTGTAGTTTCCAAAATTTGTTTGTATATATTATTGATTTTCACGTTCTTGTTGACATTTTGTCGCTGTCACTTTTTTTCATTTTACATTTGTATTGAATTTTTGCTTATTACCATTATATAAAACTGTAAAATATATTAATTTAGACCCGCGAAACTATAAATGTGTGCTATTTTACTTATAAATTATAATAAAATATAAATTTGATAAATGTGTTAAAAAACCACGTCTGCTGACATGTAGTGTTGCCAGATTATTATTATTATTATTATTTAATTTTATTTTTATTCACGGGTATTATCCCGGTCATTTGATAGGCGTGCGCGGGGATATGGATCCAACGCGTAGAGGCCCTTTTAAGAAGATTCATGTTATGTTGTACACCCACCGAGACCCGCTCCTAAAAATATCGATAGAACCATATATCTATGAGCAGGTCACGGCAGGTATTGGGACTATTGCGAATGTGTAGGAAATGATTAGTCTATTGTAATGAGGTCTGGAGGGATTATTGGTACTGGGTTATTGCAGAAGAGGGACGGACACCTGCCATAACTATCATATCTGACTGTTATTTTTGGCAGGCGGTGGCTCGCCACTCACTAGATGGACCCCCGAAATGCCAGAGAAAGTCGGCCGGGGGCAACACCGGTGTGAGTGACTCAGGGGTGTCGAGAGGTGTGCTGCGCTTTCTCCGAAGTTACTCGCGGCGTTATGCCCTTTAACACTTCCACCCCTGGAGTATATCACCTGCTAGAGCAATATACTCTATCGACTCCTCTCTGGACGGCCAATGAAGGCAAGCCAGAGCTGAGAGTCCTGCGGGCCTTCTTGGATTTCCACTCCGACCGACGAAGACACGCCGGAGACGAAGGCCCTGATCGACTTTCTGGAGCACTCGGGTACCCGTGGTGTCGTTACGCACCAACAGCTCGCCACAAGCTGCCCTGCGGGGTTTATTATTATTATTATATTTTATTTATACACTTTAGATACATTTTTAAATATAAAGATTTTATATAAAAATAAATACATTTAAAAATATAAAAAAGGGGGTACCCGCCGGTAGCGAAGCGAAGACCCAAGCTACCGGTGGTCAGGGCTCCAGAGTGAGGAACCTTCTCACAATACGGGCCGTGTCCAAAAGAACCGCCTTCTGAATCTGGTTCTTGACCCAACTGCCAAGCGAGAGCCTCTCAAGATATCGGTCGAGGCTCTTCGCTATAAGCCCGTTCACTGTCACGACTATTGGAACAATTATCGTCGAGTCCACACGCCACATGGCGGTAACCTCATGAGCCAAGTCCAAGTACTTAGAAAGTTTCTCTTTCTCAGCTTTCACGAGGTTTTCGTCATGAGGAATGGTAACGTCAACGAGAACTGCACGGCGTGTCTCCCGATCTATTATCACAATATCGGGCCTATTGGCGACAATAGTCCTGTCTGTGATAATTGACCGGTCCCAGTAGAGCGTGATACTACCGTTCTCGAGAACTGGCGCTGGTGCATATTTATAATATGGCAGCTCGGTACTCACAAGGCCGTTTTTAAGAGCAAGTTGCTGGTGAATGATCCTAGCTACTTGATTGTGTCTATGTAAGTACTCGCCGTTAGCAAGATGAGAACAACCGGAAACTATATGCCTGAGTGACTCACCAGGACGGTGGCATGCTCGACAAATATCGACCGTACCGTCCTTCAGGATATATTTCCGGTAGTTGTTCGTCTTGATAACTTCGTCCATAATTGCACAGACAAAACCTTCAGTTTCCCCAAAGAGGTCACCGAAACGTAGCCAGGCCACCGACGCGAGAGAGTCTACATCAACCCCATTAAGAGCTCGGTAGAATCTCCCGTGTAACTCCTTGCTCTTCCATACTTCCTTGCGGTTTTGAGTAGTGAGCACCAGTGGTTTGCGCCAGTTCTCGTTCGCCAGGGATAGTGGCGTAAGGCCCTTGTCGACTGCAACAACGTCGCGGTGCATCCCACTTTCACTTTATTATTATTATTATTATTATTATTAGTCTTTAATTTCTTTTCTAAAATAAAAGTAGATTTTATTGTTATTTTAGAAAAGGTCCTCTTAGAAATAAAACACATGAAATTGAGAACAAATTCCAATTCCACGCGGACAAAGTCACGGGGACCGCTAGTACAAAATAAAAGTTTTCCTCGTAGACCTCTGCTTCGTTCAAAACTGATTCTTTTAAAAGAGATAAAAAAAAAATAGCCATAGTACTCTCGTGGGCATTTAGACACGTCTTACTTTTTTTTTCAAATAACTTTTGTTGAACAGCTCCTTTGGTGATGCTCTGGAGCACAAGTTACAATCAAATTGGTTGGAACATTTTATATAGTTTAATGTTGTGAAGGTAGCTAAAAGTTGATAAATAGTAACAAGACTTTTAGTGTCGGCAAGACATGAGTGACTCCCCTAGCGTTGCCTATAATAGAAAATTACAAGATGGCCTATCCCTTCCCACACGGGACAAATATTTGTGTGCATGTGACCATATTTGTTTATCTGGATCTTTTAAAAGAGTTAGCCCAATGCCCTAGTGGAAGTATGCATTTCAGAAAAAAAACGCAGCAATTTTAGAGCGTTATTGTTTTCCTGCGGCTGAGTGGGATAACCAGTAAGCTCCTAAAGAGTTATTGTGAAGGCTTAAAAAATGAACCGCAGCCTAAGAACGTTTACTTATACTTCCAGTATTGTAAACGTTCATATTTTGACGATACTCGCTTTACATCAGGTGGGCCATATGCTTGTCCTGACTTTGTATAAAATAAACTACATGATTTTGTTATATTAAACCTTCTTCATCACAGACTAAGAGCTATAAAAAATTTTCCCGTAATATCCAAGATCACTTGGCCATATTGCGAATGATCACTACTCAGAAATCTATGTACGTATTTAATTTTGTAATTATTTGTTTCATTATTCCTCCAGAAGTCCATTTGAAAATGTAATAATGTTTATACATTTTAGAGTATTTTTATTAAATTTCATTATTGAAAAGTCCTATTAAAGCAACTGACTATTTAACAAAATACTTAAAATATCAACAGTTTGCTTCCCTAAAAATAACTACTTAAAGTACTTACTTATTTGCAGCTAGGAAAGCCTCGAATATTTTGTGTACAATAATTAAGATTCGACTTCCTTTTCTCGCACTGACCCGTTTGAATCTGAGACAGACTTAATAAATATAAGTAGATAAGCTTCGTGTGTAGATATCAAGAATGATGTAGAAATTGCGACTGAGTTTGAAAAATATTTTTCTAACATTCCTCTTATTACTACGAGAAATCTTATGTCTTCTTCTATATCTGCAGAACTGGTTCTCAAACAGAGCGTGGTAGAATGCGACACAATATTTGAATTTTCAGCTGTAAGCCCAAAAGATGTTTTGAACGCTTTTAAATCAATAAATATGAAAAACACTAAAGATCTGTGGGGTCTATCTGTCAAAACCATTTCTTCTATTAGTATTTCAATCGCTCCACATTTAGCTACAATTTTCAATTGTTGTGTGGCATCTGGTGTATTTCCTGACTTGATGAAACATAGTAAAATCATTCCATTATTTAAATCTGGTGATAGTTCGGACCCTTCTAATTTTCGACCTGTTTCCATACTGCCCATTCTCAGTAAAATTTTTGAAAAACTAATGCTTAGCCAGTTGCTCAGACATTTCAATGCACATTATTTGCTTCATAGGAAATAGTTCGGATTTACGAGAGGTTGTTCAACTATAGACGCAGGGATTCATTTGCTTAAAAGTATATTCGCGGCATGGGAGGGTTCGCAAGATGCCTTGGGAATTTTCTGTGATCTGTCTAAAGCGTTTGACTGCGTGCACCATGACACTCTTGTCAGAAAATTGCACCACTACGGTATCAGGAACAAGGCTCTCGAACTTCTGTCTTCTTATCTGGGCAATAGGATACAGAAGGTCGATGTTAATGGTAAAAGATCTTCGGGGTCCCCTGTAGTTATGGGAGTCCCACAGGGGTCAATTCTAGGTCCATTCTTATTTTTAGTTTATATAAATGACTTACCTTATTATGTAAGGGATAAACATGAGATTGTATTGTTTGCGGATGATACCTCTTTGACATTCAAAATTAATAGACAGTTAGGTAATTATGACGAAGTTAACGATGCTCTCTCTAAAGTTATTCATTGGTTTAGTGTTAATAATCTGCTTTTAAACGATAAAAAGACTAAAGTAATTAAGTTCTCAACACCTAATGTAAGACCGGTGGCTACCAATGTACATGTTAATGGAACTAATTTAGCCCCTGTGGAGACAACTGTGTTCTTGGGTATAACAATGGACTCCAGACTACAATGGGGCCCACAAATTGAAAAATTATCAGGAAAACTAAGTTCTGCAGCCTATGCAGTGAAAACTATTAGACGGCTCACTGATATTGATACGGCTAGAATAGTTTATTTCAGCTACTTTCATAGTATTATGTCATATGGAATTCTTCTTTGGGGTAACTCCGCGGACATTAACACCATCTTTTTATTGCAAAAGAGAGCCATAAGAGCTATCTACAAACTTGGTCCCCGGGAGAGCCTTAGAGAAAAATTCAAAGAAATAAATATTTTAACAGTCGCAACGCAATATATCTATGAAAATCTTTTCTATGTCCATAAAAACATAGACTCATTTTGTAAAAAGAGTGATACTCATAGCATAAATACTAGATATAAGCATAATCTTGTGTTACATGCAAGCCGTCTCCACAAAATAAGTAATTCTTTTATGGGGCAATGTATACGGTTCTATAACAAACTTCCCAGCAATATAAGAGAATTGTCAATAAACAAATTTAAAACTACTATTAAAGCCAAATTGTGTAGCAGGGCATATTATAAAGTATCTGACTATATTAATGATAAACATGCCTGGGAGTGAGTCGATCCAATTATAATGTTATTAATAAAATATGTAAATTTGTTTGGACACCAAAAGAGGGATGCCTGAGTTTTTTGGCAGTATTTTTATCAGTGCTCACCTAGTCATAAACTGCACGGTAGGGAAAAAAATCGTGACGATTCCAAACAAATGGAGCCATTTTTACGGAATAAAAAGATTTTGACTTTGACTTTGACTATATAAGAATGTTACAGAGATAAGACTTGTTTAATGTTAAATATCTAGTATACATATAAGTGTTGAATAGATATTGAGAAATCAGTAGTAGTTGTTAATGGATAGTTGTTAAAATGTAATCCTTAAATATATTCGTTAGTCGCAAGAGAAGTGATTCGTTTACGGAAGGATCGACGTTTTATTTTAACCCAGTTATAATTCTAAACAATAAATATAACATTAATTGTCATTATGACAAACATATTGTAAATATAAGTAATTTTTGTGACTTACTTACGTGCAGGCCGTATCTGCGCCTGTTTGCTACCTTAATAAATATTCTAGTTGGATAAAACTACGGAATAGATACAATAAACATTTTATAAACATGTGACACTAAGGAGCGGAGAATGAAACAGTGTCACCGGAATTCAGGTGTTTTTACATGGAGTGAGCATATTAATATTTCATTCATTTTTAATTGGTACAATTTATCTATTGCATGGTGTGCTACGTGTTCACAATTTTAAAATTTACACTTCTTGTATCCATGTCTTCGATTTATTAGCATACCAATAATTTACTAATGGATATTAGTTTTATACATATACATATTAACTGTACTCATATCTATGTACCTACTCATCACATATATGTATACCCGTATTGCAAATAAAGATATTGATTGATTGATTGATTAAAGCGCATCACCAGGCATTGTTCTGCACGTGTATCAATTTAATACTGTGTATGCACCGAATCGTTAGCGGTTCTGTCCTCATAAACAATATACAACGGATAATATTTAAAAAAAGTGATTCAAATTAATCATAATGGTTAATATCACCATAAAAAATGTTGACAAATATACTTTTTATGGTTATGTTTCGAGAAGTTGTTCGACATGATGCCAACAGCCTCATTTTACAATCGCACCTCTCGCCGACAGATGGGAGTTTATCATCATACAGTGGTTGCGCAATTTTCACGTACTGTGCGGTTCTAGAGAAGTTTTCTACCGAAAACTCTAAAGTTGTGAAATGAGCTTCCTGCCGAGGTTTTTCCTAGGGACGGCAGCATGGGGTTCTTCAAGAAAGGCCCGAGGAGGATTTTACAGGGTCGACAACGCAAGAGTGACACCTCTGGTGTTGTAAATGTCCACAGGCTTCGGTAACTGCTTAGGAGGAAAATAAACGTACGGCCTGCCATGAGGTAGACCGTGCGTTTATTTTCCTATAGTAGTATTAAAACTTTTAAATAAATAAACATTTAAATGACCTTATCTATGTTTAAAAAATATTTGTCTAAGAAGGTTGCGTAAATGACGCATTGATATCGGAACGCGAGACGTCATTTGTAAGAAGCATAAATTTATTAATCATTGTGTACTGATTGCGGCGATTATAAAATCAAGTTAAATGTATGAAAAGGTAATTGAACAGAAGTTAAAGTTTCAAAATGTGAGCACATCGCATTATTTTAGAAACACTTTATTATGTAATTGTAGATTTTGTACCAGTGTAAAGCTCTGCAATTATTTATGCAAGTTTATGAACAAACGAAATAATGAGTTGGTCGGCATACTCAACATTTCGAACTCAAATATTCAAACGTGGTTCTATTGTTTCATTTGAGAGTAAAGATGATTGTTATACAAAACAGTCTAATCTATTCACTACGTAACATTTTTATCGTTGGATATAAATTCGACAGAGACATAATAAAAAAAAAACACCTAAAAATATCATTTGGTTCGAATGTAGGTATTGTCCCGGCAAATGGATAGCTGGAGGCGTCAATATTCTACGTGACCAGTTCCTCGTCGCGTCCAAGGAAACATGTGTCGGAAGTGAGGACTATCTATTCGCTCACAGAATGGCGATCGCACTACTAAATTATTTGTATGTACGAACATGGAGCTCCGATTGCATCTGCATTCAGCCGTTTTACCGGTGTAGTTCATTACCGTGATTTATTTATTTCGTGACACTGCCACTGACTGAGAGCATTTATGCATGCATGTATTTGTAAATATGAAAAGTAAGTTTAACATATTTGCATGTATATATATGCAACAAATATATGCGTGCGTTTTAAGTTTATTCTAAGGAACATTATGACCAGATTCAGGTAGAATATTTCAATAAATATAATTATGTTAACTAGTCCTTTATTTTCTAAATATTAGTTTATAATTTCATTTTAGGTAATGTCAGGAGTTTTAGGAACCGGCAAGCGTACATAAACAGAGCTATGAATGTTAAAGAAACTACCTTATGGCGCTCGGTTTTCTCTGCCTAACCCACAAGGCACCTGGCGTGAACATATACATACATACATATACATATAGTTTCATACCAAATGGTAAAATATTATTGAAATATATTATCATCTATTACTACATTTAACATACATCTACATTTACTTTATGAATGGATTGTCTCAAAATAGGTGTGTTTATATGTTGATATTGATAAGTCCGAGTGAAGTAAATTTAAAACTTATTTTGTGTTTTTGGTTCTATGTATATTTATTATATTGCCATGAAATAATTTATTTAAAATGCTGTAGTAAAGCAATTGTATTTCATAGCTTATTTAAATTTCCATGAATAAAAAAGAGAATGTACTCGTACCTAAAGCAATGCTGTAGTGTACGACACTGGATATATTGCCGCTTTTGGTTCCAAAGAAATGTACTACGCTAGGGTGTGTTTTATAAAATGTCGAAAGGCAAATAAGCATACACCTGTACACGTACAGTACACATGATGCAAAGTGGTTACCGTAGTCTATGAACTATTAACAAACAAACTTTATTGGTTGCAGTTTTCTTTGATGGAAAAATAATTCTTCTTTCGTGTTGTTTTATTACGCCATATGTTTCTTTCAAGATAGCCTTCTTTATTAACTAGCAGGGTGTACTTGCAGGTTGCAGCATGCGTGCAGGTTAAATTATCTTCGACTCTAACAAAGATAGTGAGTCATGTACACCTCAAAATATTGGTGCAAATTAATTTGTAGGCAATTCATGATATTCAATTTACTTTTTTTTTAATTTAAGTTCACATTCGTATATTTGGACACTCAATTGCATCTGATTTTACGTAGTTTACTGGCGTTTATTTATATCAAACGTCACCTGATTTACGTTTACATGGCTGCAAAATTTAAATACTATTATCGCTACTTGTAAATTGCTACTACGTTCTTTTAAGGTTTAGTATTTGATAAGAGAAACGGTACCTTATTGCTGTCACTTTGCTGTCTATACGTCTGTACGTCACGAGTCTAAAGCTAGTTTCGAAAAAAAACACAGAAAATGCAAGATGTACAAAATACATAATAAATCTCGCACATTGTCTGGGAAAGCTACTTGTGCACTGTATTTTGGCGTCGCCATGCTCCGTATCTTCGTACCTACATCTTATAATGGAAAGGGGACCGTCCTTTGTCCGGCAAAATGTTTGATCCTATAAGTGCTGTGTGACATTTACTGTTATGTAGTCGTTTACAGCAACATTTATGGTGTCATATTATATAGTTAATAAACATTGATGTTGTTAATGACTATTAGGATATGATGTGCTATGTTTAAAACCGATTTCGCAAAAGGGAGAGGTTTTCAATTTCTTTTTGTATGTTATCTTATCTGTTATCTTCACTAAATATTCGGTTCTTTTATACATAGTCGAGAGGCATACAAGCTTTATGCTTGCGACATAGGAAGTAGGTATTGTTCGCGTTTCTGAATTTCTGAACACAGTAACTATTTACGAGCTTATTGGTAATCTCATTTAAGGAGTTGTTATTTGGCGGTGGTTTTGTTTTGGTTGAAGTAGAGGTACTTCCTCAATCGTGCTACCTTGATGCGTCCTACCTTTATTTTTATACACCGTCGGGAGGCATATCAGGATACCGCTCATCTGATGTATACAGCGGTTACCGTGGCCTATGAACGCTTGCAGTACATTAAATATCACTTGCGCGTTACTACCTCTACTGCTAACACAGCAACTCCTTAGGAGCTAACTGGTGACTCACATACTTGCACGCAGGAACTACGAGTACATTAAGTATCACTCGCGTGATGCCACCTCTGCAGCTAACACAGGAACTCCTTAGGTGGACTGGTGACCTCACTCACACGCAGGAAGACAACAATCCTCCAGGGAGTTGTTATTTGGCTACGGTTTATGGACACCAACGCTCGTGTGTTCGATTTTGTCCCACACAGGACAAATATTTGTGTGCATAAACATCTCTGGTTGCCTTGGTCAGGGTGTTTTTAAGAGAGGTAGAGTGCATCAAAGTAGCTCATCTGGGGAAGTACCTCCACAGAAAACCGCAGTCAATACAGTCGGTGCATAATCGGAGGTTTGCTGTGTTCTCGTGTGTGAGTGAGGTCACTGTGCCACCTGCGTGTGGTCACCAGTCCACCTAAGGAGTTGCTGTGTTAGCAGCAGAGGTGGCATCACGCGAGTGATACTTAATGTATTACCAACGTTCATATGTATAAAAAAAAACGTTTTTGTTTGTTATGTTCCTAACGCCCGATTGATGAACTAAGCTTTTTACGCCTTGTAGTTTGATTACATACAAATAAAGGCAAGTGATTTTTACGCGGGATTTTGAAATAATAGTATATTTCATTACAAGTGCGGAAAGCCTGTCATTGCATAGAGTTCCGACAAATGTCTACCCGAACCGAGGCGCAGCCGAAGGTGAGGGTTGACAGTCGGAACTCTTTGCAATGACGGTTCCGCACGTGTACTGAACAACTATTTTTAATACAGTTGCGAAAAAATTGAGCAATTTAATAAAATAATAAAAACACAATAAACTCAACTAATGTTATCCGTCTGAGCAGTGACAGCCAAGCGGATAAAGAACTTGCCTAATGAGCAGCAGGTCGCCGGTTCGAATCCTGGGTTGTACTACTAAATTTGTGTGTCCGGATTTATGTACATCTTTGTGTTACTTACCCGGCGGCGAAGTAAAACATAGTGAGGAACCCGCACGTCCAAGAAAAAAACGTTTCAAAAGACGCGTGACCTTACCTAAGATAGGTCTAGTTCTCCCTCTGGGTTGTTGAGGTCTGATGCCAGTCGCTCCATGTAAAAATCAGTATCTTCGCCAAATCCTTAGGCTTAGGTAGTGGTTCCCGCCAATCCTAATGGATTAGGAAACGGGATAACGCTAAGAAGAAAAAGAAGACTTTTTGAAATGTTATCCGATACCTTAAACCCTGTAAGTCCTCACGTATAACACCATTTTCGTAGCATATTACACACTCACTAGTCACAACATTAATTAGTTTATAGGAGCTGACGATGCGAAAAACGGCGATGTATTTACACCTTCTTAATGAAGATTTTGTTGTGGGCATGTGTACTGGGCTTGACCCACAAAATAATTGCATGACCACAATTGGCAAGGGGAATTCCAAATTTTACTTGGATTGTTGCATAATCTGAAACCGATCCACGTAATCATCATATTTTTATCAACCTATTTTCGCTTCTTCTTGTCAGCATTATCCCGTTTCCTAATTCATTAGGATTGGCGGGGTCCGCCACATAATCTCAAGTAATTGGCGAAGATACTGATTATAATACGGAGAGACTGCCGTCAGATCTCCACAACCCAGACGGTAAACCTGACCTTACATAAGTTAGGTCACACGTCTTGGACGATTCCTTCCGATGTTTTCTTTCCCGCCGAACTAGTGATCGTTACAAATTGCAAATATGTACGTAAATCCGAAAATACGTATTGCAACCACGAGTGTACCACATGCGAGCATTCGAACCGCGGACCAGTTGGTCAACAGGCCGGCTCTATATCCACTAGGCTATTCAGCATCATATTTTTACCGACCATGTTATTAAAAATAATGAATGTATACAATTACTGGCACCGCTGTACAAACGTCTATATGCATAATAAAATATGTTGCTTCTGGAAATAAATTCCAAAATAAAATAAAATATTAACATTTTAGTTGAAGACTTACTGTTTAATGAAGCTTTTATTTATAATGAATCCGGTTTCGTATATACAAGGTCCTTGGTACTATAGTACAAGTCAGGATGTAGCTTGATTCAGAAAACTGAACAAATTACCCAAAAAAACAATACACGCCTAGTTTTTTATTACTTAGGGTGGTAAACATGACCGCGCGCCACGGGCCGCCTAATATGGAATGGTTACCGTAGCCAATAACTTTATAAAATACGAGTTCTACGATACACCCAGTTTTTAATAGTCGCATACGAAGGAGCGGACTCACCCAAAGTAGCAGACATGTCTTCATGTTTAGCTTTTGGAGTTAAACTTTTCAAATTCAGGTATTTCATCAGTGCACGATGTTCAATTTTATACATTTTCAAAAATAGCTCTGACTTGACTTACGGTATCACGTGT
Organism: Pyralis farinalis; assembly: GCA_947507595.1. NCBI lineage: Eukaryota > Metazoa > Arthropoda > Insecta > Lepidoptera > Pyralidae > Pyralis > Pyralis farinalis. The sequence continues at coordinate 18,321,272 of OX382259.1, read as the reverse complement.
AAAGGAACAATGAGTTACTGTGAATAAACTAAACTGTGCATACTTGTTGCTAAATAATGTAACTACAAAATGAGGGTAGTTATAAAAAAAAATCAATGATTTTAACCATGTTAGGCTAAGAACTTTTCAAATGACCCTCGTAGTATGCTTCTGCAACACTCACGTGCTCGTATCACCCCCGAGGTTAACACAGCATCTGTCGAGGAACTTACTGACAGGAATAAAAACTGCAAACTTCTGGAATATGCTTATTTTTGTACAATATTAAACATCACTCGCGCGATCCCACCCCTGCTGCTGACACAGAATCTTACTAGTAACCTAAATCATAATAAACCTCTAGAGTGCTGGTATTAGGCTGCGGTTTTCTGTGAGGAGGAGCTACTTCAGTCATTGTGCTACCTCTCATTAAAATGTTTGCTTATCAAGATATTGGTGTTTGGTTACGGCACATTACTTTTGAAAAATACTAAAAGAATAGTAAATTCACTAATACTTAGTTACAAGTATACCTACTAGGTTTCGCAACCTCACGTCAATTTTTTTTCATGAAACTACATTGGCAAACAACCATGCGGCCTGTATTAGATGGTAAGCGGTCACTGCAGCCTATTGACGTTCGCAACACCGCGGGGATACTACGCGCGCACTGCTAATCTTGTGATCTAAGGATGTTTCATCACAGTACCCAGTAATTTCTCTGCCATATCTCGCCCTTCAAATCAGAACACAGCTATGTAAATATAGCTGCTTGGCGGTAGAAATAGGTGACACAGATGTACCGACGCAGACGACTTTTATACAAAGTCTCCCTCTGGTAGAATCAGTCATATCACAGCGATCAATCGTTTAATACAATAATCTAATATGACTGGGCTTTAAACAAATTAAAAGACTTAAAACACAAATATATTGTATTAAATTGTCTTCTTAAAATCATTGTTTTTAAAATTCTTCTTAAAAAATAATACGAATTAAATTATCTTCTTAAAAAAACATAACGATAATCGCCTTGGTAAATCTAACTGAATCATTGCTTTTCTTATTATTTAGTATTTAACAAACAAAAATAAAGATTTATCTGTTGTCATTAACTAGTATGTAGTAAATACAAATTACTTGAATTACTGGCAAACACTGCTCATTAACTAGTATGTAGTAAATATAAATTACAACAAGGAGCGCTATTGTGGCGTTTAGAATTGAAAAGTAATACAAAAAAATATCTAAAACAGTGAAAAATCGAAAGAATTTTCTAACATAACCTTCCGAATGATATTCTTTTATGTCATTAAAGTGACAAACAAACGTATAACTTGCCTGATAGTAAGCTGTTACAATATTTTGTGACGCTTATAACATCAAAAGCATCCTTCGCTCGCTATCAACTTCATTAAAACTTCTTTACGCCGTCTGAATAGCTGCATGCTGTAATGTGCATAGTGGAAAAATTCGGTAGAGATTTCATTCCACAACCCGAGGGTTCTTGTTAGGAAATTGGACTGCAATTGGACGAAAATTTTAGAATTCAAAAATATATTTTTCTATCGATAGTAAGTGTGGTTGTAGAAAAAGGTTAGCATAAAATAGTTCGTATTTAAACTATCACACGATAACACGTAGTTTCTCTATCAGCTAAGCTGTAGTTGATTAAGATCAATTTTTTAGTACAACAAATGTCAGCATATTTCCTGAATCCTACTAGATATGCTGAAGATGATTATCACTCTACTTAAGCTCTTTTAGGAGAGGTAGAGCGCATAAAAGCAGCCCATCTAGGGAAGTACATTCACCTCAACGAAAACAGTAACTAAATAACAACTCCCTGGAGGGTTGTTGTGTTTCTTGTTCTGTTCTGCATGTGAATGAGGTCACTAGTAAGCTCCTAAGGAGTTGCTGTGTTAGCAGCAGAAGCGGCTTCGAGCGAGTGGCTGTTAATGTGTCGCATGTGTTCATAGGCTACGGTAACAGTTTTACATTAGGCGGGGCGTAAGCTTGTACAAAAAAATACCTCTTAGGTGGAAAGTTACGGCCTGTTTGATGAAAGTAGTTATTATAGTCGTTAATAGATTCAGGTCTTACTATGAGTAAGTCAAATTTACAGGCAATTTGATCTAAACTACTTTGTGTGCTTGCGTTCCCGATTAGTTCATGCGAACTACTGCCGGCCAGCACCCACCTACTACCGTTAGTACATGCCTCCCTCTGCTGCCATGGCTGCTCCGGTCGTCTTTGCCTCGGCTGCTGCGGTCGTCACTGGCGAACACTCGTCATCTGAAATGTGAACCGCATGCACCCGCCGCCGTTGCTTCCCTGGCTGCTCTGGTCGTCTCTGCGACATATACTCCACGAGGCATCCTCAGGTGTTGTAGATATTAGTTGTTAGAATAACAAGCTACGAATTTCGTACAAAGAAGTTTAGATCAAATTGCCAGTTATTATAGTATTTGAACAATACAATACTACACCAATTGCATCATTTGTGTATTGCCGATAATCAGAAACCTTTTTACCGGAGTTTTGAAAAACCTCATATGCAACATGTAACCTCCGGGGTAAACGTCGGTGTGTAAGGATAATTTCTCTGTCAACTGCGAGCGGGGCGGTTCAAGAAGAAATGTGTGAACGCCATGTTGAATAACACACAAAAGGAAGAAAAGTATCTTCTTAGACTTATCCGATTTCGTTATCGTAAGTAAGCTAAGGATACCTATGTAACTTTCAGTTTGTTTCTGAATCGAATAACAAAGCTGGTATCTAGGTAATCCGGCCCGAAGGCGATTCCATGTGTGGTTTAACTTCAGAGTTTTATAGTATAAGTCTTTACTCCGAGCTATTCTACGGCTTGATTATATTGATGACATCAGACTTCACAAAATTTTAATGACCTCGGCCAAGGCATTGTTGAATTTTTTTCTATGTAAGTTCAGCATATTGGCTTCGCCTGATGTTAAGCGAAAGAGGAACCCAAATTGCAACGGCAACTGACAAATTACTACACAGTGTCCTGGCAGTTAATGCTGCCATGCTGGCCAAATGTTCTCAACAGTGGAACAATGACATAGCATGCCTGCACGTGTGGTTCTATGACGGAAGGGAGAAGGTTGGATAAGAGTAAACAGTTCTTCAGAGCACTCACCACGGTAAAGGCGGTAAAACTACGAAAACTACGAAGTTGAAGAGATTCCAGGTTTTTGGTAACCTTTTCGTCATCGATTATGCGGATAGACCGTCGCTGCAATCTATCGAGAGCCTCGAGAAGATATTGTCGGAGCCGTTCCAGAAATGCAAGAAATACTCCATGCAGGCACGAACTTGAGTCTTGTAAGTATACAAAGCTGGTCCGGCGTTAAGAACCGGCGCATCCTGTTCAGAAAACAGAGCTCAGATTCAGTGATGTGTTTATTAATGACGTATGAGGAAGCTCAAGGTCTCTCAGTGTGCTATGGAAAGAGTTTTGGGTTTGGAACATTGGGTTCTTCAAGAGGAATATAAATGCACCTTCAAGGCTCGTGCCGTCTACAGATAGTAGACGGCACGAGACGACATGAAGTGCATGGTATTTTGTGGCTTCTATTCCTAGACAACAGTGTCCTGCAGCCCATCAAGTAGGCCCTGGATGTCACATGCCGCGTCCACGATAAAAAAAAATCTATGCTCGGAACATAGAAAAATCAAATAAGTAGGTTATCTTCATAGATACGTACCGCGTTCGGTTTGTATGTGTGCGCGCCCGTACCATCCCGTACGTATGCGTCGTTGCACGCACACACTGACAAAATTTATAGTTGCTAAAGGTACGCCAGTCGTGGCTACGCCGTGCTTAATACCGCACGCTCCCACGAACGCACCGCCGCCGCTGCGCTCCCGCTCGTAATAATTTGTACATGTACCTACCTACTTTAACTACAAATTCGTAAAGATGGCTAAAAAGTAAAAACGATTTTTTTGTTTGTATGAAATGTGTAATTTTGTCATAATAACACAAATTTCCTACAGAAAAAAAGTACTTTTAATGCCTATCATTTTAGGCTACTGTAAAAATATGAAATTTCCGAATATAAAGATTATAATTTTGATAAGTGTAGTAAATGAAAAAGTAAAAAATAGTTTAGTGTAAAAAAAAATGGGTGTGTGTACTTATGTACGCGCGTGAGAAGTTATACTTCTCTGGAATCATTAAATAACAAATCCCTGGAGGGATGTTGTGTTCATGCGAGTGAGTGACGTTACCACCTCACAGGCAACTGCAGCCTAATAACAATAACCCTCCAGGGAATTGTTATTTGGCTGCAGTTTTGAGCATATTTTTCGTGACTTAATGAGCGGTTTAGAGGGCAACCTTCTTCAACCTGTTACTTTTGTGTTCCAGTATCTTAAAATTTCACTCATCATTTTTTCATAACGCGCCGGAGTATATAACTTCAATACAATAGTCAGCTGGTCTATGTACAAAAAATAATTAAGAAAAGCTTTGTATTATAGATCCCTGATGATTCACCTACAGGGGAAAATTGTTTTGTATATAGACTATGCATTTTTGAAGATTGTATAAGCTATAAGCGACAGCCCTACGTGTTTAGGCTATTATCCTTCACTCAGGGGTCGAGTCGGTCTACTTGTTTGATTATACTATGCTCGGAGTTTCCCTGCATGATATAATCAGAAATGAGGATATCCGCAGTAGAACTCAGATAACTGACATAGCCCACAGGATGAGCAAGCTAAAACGATAGTGGGCCGGCAACATAGTACGTAGAACCGACAACCGCTAGGGAAAAAAGGTTCTCCCCGTAGTGATAAACGCAGTGTGGGATGACCCCCGACTAGATGGAGCGACGACCTCAAAAGGTTTGCAAGGAGTCGATGGATGCAGGTGGCACAGGATCGAGATGAATGACACTCTAGAAGGGAGGCCTTTGTTCAGCAGTGGACGAATACAGCCTGAGATGATGATGATGATGATGATGTGGCCCATATACTTGTGCGCCTCCATTGTATGAAAAACACTGATCAAATTGAGGTTCTACTTTCCTTTTTTATAGTGCTAAAAGTACATTAGTTTTATGCTAAATATACGTATATATTTGATACTCTACAAATAAGGGAAGTGGAAAAACATAGCATTATAAGTTTATTTGAGTCAGGGTTAAGAAAACCGCGTGTATACATATATAATCTCAAAGCTCACCTAAGTTTAACCAACGTCAGGTAAGCTGGGTCGTGAACTTTTTGCCAGTGGTAAGTACTGTAGTTTGTATCGTAACTTTCTATCTCGGAGCACGGAATCGTGTTAGTTAATTGTTAGAGTTTAGTTCGGTGAAAGGGGATAGATCTCTCATGTGTTATTCGATAACAGTGTTTTGTAAATTATTTGTGTCAGTAGCAAGTAAGTAAATTATTTAACCTTTTTCATAACCATAGTATAGAGTGTTAAAACATAAGTTTGGTATATATCAATACAAATTAATATATATAATTTAAGCAGCGCTGATCGCAGCCTATCTAAGGATGGGATTGGTTGTCACGAGTTCCTCTGAGCTTAATATACCACGTTAGCCATTTGGTGCAGGCTGTTTCAATAAATAATGATCTCACAAAAAACCCCAGCTGAATAGCAACTTCTTGAAGGGTTTTATATTCCTGCATGCTATTGAGGTTACCAGGAAACTAGTATTTGAAGGAGGCTGTGCAGCATGCGGGCTATATTGCCAGTATTGCAAGAGTCCATAAACTTGTATGTCTCTCGACGTAATCCTTGTGTGCATTCGTTTTCTCTTACTGTCAATCCCATATCCGGGTAAATTCTTTCGCAAACTCCTGTCCAATATTGTCTCAAAATCCACAAAACAGCAGAAAAACAAAGAGTTGAAAAAAAGAAAAGTTTCTTTGGAACAGTACTTATGGCCAAACTAGTCAAATTACTGCGTGATCGAAATCTAGTACAAGAACTTCGAGTTATTATAAAAATGTTTAAAATGTACAAATAAGAGGATCCTAACGTACATGTCAGGAAAAAAAAATAGTTACTGTATTTTTGTCATTTAAATTCAGCAATAGCAATACTTTTCGCTCGCTAACAGCTCGCACTTTTCCGGTTTTTGTCATTCTCGCTTTTCAAGGAAGTTTATTGATAAATGATAAAATCCTAGAAGTCGAAATTTAGGTTTAATCGTGATTTACATTTCTATTTTAGTTACTGGGATAATTCAATACCAATTTGAAGGATTATGCATCTCTCTTTTTCTCTGTGTGTGTTATATATACGTGTGTATGTTTTTTGTGACACGTAATTTAAATTAAGTGTTCCTTTTTCGGGAACCGCTGAAATAATTAAGTAATTGTTTTACAAATCGGAATAGAAAATTTATCTGTGTAAATATATGGAATCTAAGTAAAAACTTTCGAATGTCCGTGGTAATGTAAATACCTCTACCGATTTTAATGGCCTCATCAAATGGCCAGTTTTTCCAACTTACCAAAAGATGAAATGCTACCACGTCTAGATTATTTATGATTTGGAGACGCTAGCAAGAAAAACACTGGTGTCTTTGTTCTTTATATACATTCTGTACCATCTCACGTAATGTACGTACAATTTGTGAATCTCAATCTCCCATTCAACATTTCGACTGCGGGCTCAATCATAGCATAGCCGGTACAGAAGCGTTACTTGTGTTAGCCGCCCGCTTCATTTGCAATTTGGTTCAGTGATTTCGTTCGGCCTCTCGACTGGGGATAGCTCTTCGCTCGGCGCACAGTGACCGACCCGAATTATACTCCATTGTTGTTTCTGCGGTATAGGATACTACTGTATGAGCTGAATAGTTTTAAGGGTACCAGTCGGTAACATGTATACAAATTTTATTTAATATGTGTGTCCAAATTACATAGGTAAGTGTAAATTGCTCTAAAGGTGTAAAACAGAATACGAGAATTTCTATTGCGATTATTTCTGTATTCGATTTACTGGAAACTCAGAACCCTTCTGCTATACAATAAAATTGCCTACTTAATCTTTGCTTAAAAAAATGCCAAGAATACAGGAGATGAAAGTTTATATTGTGCACTAGTTAAATTTTTTAAATACTTCTCAATGAGTATTTGAAGTTTACCGAGCTATCCTAGTGGCAATTTAATAAGACACTATTAAAACTTCATGCAAGTAAGATTTATATTGCTAAAGTGCGTTCTACAAGACGAGATAAAATGGTAAACACGCCGGACTTTGCCGAGTATGATTACAAATCAAACAAAAAGTCATAAGTATCCTCCCTCCTTTTTTTTCGCAGGCGGGAACGATAGTGTAAACCGTGTGTGTGTGTGGCTAAGTGTGCTTTCTGTATATGTTGGTACGGTAACCATGTCTGTACTCATGAATTCGTCACATTTGGCAGGTCAAGCAATTTCGACGAGTAAGTGGGGTCGACAATTAATTACATTTCAATGAAAACTAATAATAAAGTAATAAATCCTATGATATATGTCTGTCTATATTAGATACATAACATTATATATATTATTATATTTTATTATGATTCACGGGTATTATCCCGGTCATTTGTTAGGCGTGCGCGGGGATAAGGATCCAACGCGTAGGTCCCTTTGAGAAGCTTGATGTAATGTTGTATAGTCGCCGTGACCTTGTCCAGGGGATATCAATGTGACAATATACCCATGAACCAAGTCACGGCAGGTATTACGACTATTGCAAATGTGTTGGAAATTATTGGGCTATTAAAATGAGGTCTGGAGGGATTATTAGTACTGGGCTATTACAGAAGTGGGACGGACACCTGCCACAACTATCATATCTGATGTTACTTCCGGCAGGCGGTGGCTCGCCACTCACTGGATGGACCCCCGAAATGCCAGAGAAATTCGGCCGGGGGCAACAGCGGTGTGAGTGACTCAGGGGTGTCGAGAGGTGTGCTGCGCTCTCTCCGAAGTTACTCACGGCGTTATGCCCATTAACACTTCCACCCCAGGAGCATATCACCTGATAAAATAATATGCTCTGTCGACTCCTCTCTGGACGACCAATGAAGGCAAGTCAGAGCTGAGAGTCCTGCGGGCCTTCTTGACTTACACTCCGACCGACGAAGACACGCCGGAGACGAAGGCCCTGATCGACTCTCTGGAGCACTCGGGTGTCGTTACGCACCAACAGCTCGCCACAAGCTGCCCTGCGGGGTTATTATATATTATTATATAATTATTATATATATGTCACTTAATGTTGATGTCTTTTCATATGTTTTGAGTAGATAATTGTCATTGTAGTCGGGTTTTAGATTTTAATATTAATTTTGTTAAAGTAAATACATGTTGAGTAATGACTGTCTCCTATGGCACATGGTTCTCTCCGCCTATCCGGCAAAAGAGTTGGTGTGAAGATATAGATAGATAGGTGATACATAATATGTTATACTAAATAAAAGTGTAGTGACAGTTTAATGATCGTAACGCTAGGCAGAAGAAGATTTAATAAAAATATGTTGTGCGCCCCTGAACGCTTATTTGCATTATTTATATCGGCTCCCTGAACGACAAGATTTTCTGTCAGATGTGAGGCGAACAGATGTTAAGGTCCGACACAATCTACAGCACTCTATTTCTTTAAAATTTTGTATAATTAAATAACTGATCGACTGATAGATTAATGCTTTACCTAAACGATTGGTTCTAAAACTTTGAAATTAGGTAGACGAGTTATGTTATTTTTATCGTATAGAGATAAACAAGAAATAATATTTATAAATTTATTCTCTCAAGGGTCGAATTAAGGTTAGAATTATGTACACACATAGAAAAAAAAAGACAATCCGACGATAATACGAGCATATAAATTCTATGAAGTCGATCTATGACACTTGTTCCGCGGTCCCGATACTGAGATGGTACTCGGTTATCCTGCAACTTATCTAGTACCGACAGCAGAAACATTATTTTTCTCATGCATAATATTTGTATCATCATAAGTACATATCATCAAAAATATTCGTATCATACGATCCAATCGAACGATTAAACATGGACAAATAATTTTCATAAAATTCTAACTTTTGGCATTATTGTTTAGGTAACATACAACATTTCACAATAGTATAACAATATATTTAAGTACAGTCGTAAGAAGTCGAGCTACTAGGAACAGATCTCGTCAGGCATTAGAACTATTACAAAATGTGTGGTAAATTGAAAGGGTTAAAGGATGGAAAATATAGAGGGACTTGATATAGAACTTTTACAGGAAGAAGGACGAAGGCCGGTCTTAAGTCACACTACTGATCACTATTTTCGGCAGATGTTTGCTCATCACTAACTGAATATAACCTCAAACTACCAGGAAACATCGGCCATTAGCTGCACCGGTATCGGTGAGTCAGGGATGTATATAGTGTATGTAAGGGGTGTATATAGAATGTAGGTATGTTGCGCTTTCTCTGTAGTTATTTAATATAATCGTCTACAGTTGAATATTTATTCTTTTTCAGTATTTATTTGGTGGTCTCAATTTAGACTGCTGTCTTGAACAGCTTAGTGCTATATGATTGAATTAACAATTTATGCTCATACGCTTAATGATAACGATTACATAGGTAAGTAATAGTAACGTGCTAGCATGCATGTGCACATGATAGTAATAGGTATTAATAATCGCTTCAGTATTCAATTGAGTTTAAAACAGTCATATTTAATTCTAGCTAAGAGTTATCACAAAATAGTAGATGAGAGAAGTTGTTGTAGGATGTAGCGATAGTACTAACAATCGACGACTTTGGTATATATGGTCCATGGTACTATGATGCTAATTACAATACCATATTTATTAGTTGGCAGACTCATCGCGCACAGGTAAGATGCCTTTTTTCATACAACGTCTGGGGGCTCACAAGCATGCGGCCCACTTGATTGTAAAGTTCTTGTATTGCAAGCGTCCATAGTCTACGGGTTACCGTAGCCTATGAACGCTTTCAATACAAGAAGTATCCGCCTGCCGCGTTGCCCTTTTTGACCCTTTTGACCCTGGGTGAGCTTCGAATCCACCGTCTTTGGCATTAAAATATCATTACTAATTACTCCATCAATGGGGTCGTCAAATTTCTCTTATCGATTAGTTAAAACCCGACGTTGCATAAAAAAAGTTATAAATGTGTATGATGCTTTTTTTAAAGATAACAGACAACCCTAAAGCCTCAGTATTGAATATCTCAAATAATAATAATCAATCAGCTGTTTTTCACATATTAGACATCCAGAAAATATTTTAATTGTGATTTCCAAATATAATTTGTAAAACCAATTAAAATATTTTCACTTTCACTTTATTTGCATAAAATACGGTTACAATTACTTAGATCTTAATTCATAATTCTACATAAAGTCCACATATTTTGGCACAATTTTATGACGTGCAAAATATATAATTAATTAATATAATTTTAAATTAAACGCTATAATTACCGAATTCATATTAAATTAATTACATGCATGATAGATAATTATATTATAAAATATTACATTACTTGTCAGCTTTAACAATCAAAGATAAAATATTATATAATGTCAGTTTTAGTACATAAAAATTCAATAATTGAATAAAAGCATTTATCAGTCAGCCATTTTGCTAATTTATTTTTGTGTAATAAAGACTTTGTTGGACAATGTCGAGTTATCCCACAATAACACTCCATAACGGAGAACTGAGCATACGTAGTAGTCATGGTATGCAACTAAGGCTGTTTTTTCGCATGAAATTTTACGCAGTGGTTTGAGAATAAAAACGAATTTATTCAGTTTTACATGTTCCTTCCAATTACAGTTAATGTCCAATGTAACACCTAGAAATTTTATTTATATATTCCTATATCTTTTACGATTTTTTTGAGTAAGGTCACTAGTAAGCTATTAAGGAGTTGCTATGTTAACAGCAGAGGTGGCTTCACGCGTTCATATGCCACAGTAGCTGCTTATCGCACGAACACATACACGCATGCTTGTATGTCTTTCAATATTAAACAAAAAAGTTAATTTTTGGTCTATGCTTGGCCAAACTTGTCAATTAATCACTATATTACAAAACACTAAGAGCACACAAACATCAATCGAACGCTAGAAGCTTCCCAACCAAAATATGATCATGCAATTAAAACGATTTAAAAACTTTTGAAAGTGAATTCATTGAAATTGTAATTTTATCCCAACGGGGCTAAAAAAATCAATATAGATCCACAGTTGGCGAAGATAGTGATAGTAGTAATCTGTCATACAGGTCTTCCTAGCACAGACACCAGTCTCTCTCAGCTAATTGTAATGTACAACTTACTTATTACTTACTATTTACTTGCTTATTATTATATAATGATTTATATTATTCTATGTGAGAGAATAAATAAATAAATAAAGTGCGATAATAATATATATACAAAAAAATAGAGATCGAATTGAGAACATTTGTTTTGTAACCGGTTTAAAACGACCGACGTTACTTTGTTACAGGAATACATTATGAGCACAAAGCACATAGAATGTATTGAATACCTCACAAACTTTGAACACAGCGAACCAAAAGTAGCTACCATTAGCATTAGAGCAGACGGTATCGATTTCAAAGAGTCAATTTGCAACACCGCAACATTCCTGCTTACTCTGTATTTTGAAAGTAAATTATTTACTAGCCAAGCCTCTAAATTATCTACGATTACGCAGGTGATAATAGTTTTACCTCAGTAGTTGCTTAGTTATCGGCGGATATTGCTTTGTTTCGTCAGGTTTGTTAAAAAATGTGAACTACTAATGAGATAAATGTAGAATTTCAGGACTAAGATAATTGTAGGATTTATTTTTATATTTATTATAATTATTATTTATGATGATATTGATACTTGAAAAATTGTTTCATTAAAATAATAAAGTATTTATGTATACACGAGTACAATACACCACGGTTGTTATGACGCCTTATCTCAAGCTTCGTAATACGCAGGCCCGTACTAACACACGTGCAACGCTCGGACCCTGTAATAAACACTGTATAATGCCTTCTATCTCATTCTCTCGCACGCTAAATCCATAGATGTATGTGGTTGTCTCATTTTACTGTCGCTTTTTCGTTTCAACGAATTTCAAACTACAACAATGCTAAAGAAGTTATCTCTTCAAAAAGATATCAGAAACCACGGAATATCTAATGAGGAGCTCTAAACTCACAGTCCAACAACATTTGCTTTGAAAATTTCGGCTTTCCGAAGACAATACCTCCAAAGTCTTTTACTCCAAAATAAGCGTGAAACTTTACAGAGAGTACTGTGTCTATTTTTAGGAAAAATTACTAACGACGTGTCTTCTTTTAATCATAATGAGAAGAGAATACTTTCGTAGATTTTCATTTTGTGTAGATAAGTATTACTAAACACGTCAATTAAAAAATGGTAAATCATCCAACAGATACTCGGGGTGTAAGTTAATCGTCTGCGAAATTTCAGCTTCTTAGACTAAATAAGATTATTTCGCCAAGTCATCGTAAAATTACAACAGTTGTGATTAATTTGCTATTTTTAGACTCTCGCGATATCAGCGAGCATTTTAATACGTATCTATTTCGTTTTTGATGTGTACAATAAAACTCGCCAATTCCTGCGAATCTCGCTAGTCCTGTTGCATTAGGAAACAATAACGTTAGGAAGAAGAGGAAGAAAAAAGTTAAAATGCCTATGAGAACGTTGGCTACAGTGCGTATAATGTCAGAGATCTTGCTTGGTGCTGGCATTTGAAGTGAGATCGATAAAATCTCCTAGAAGATACAAGGATTGAGTTTGATACAGAATTTATGTCAGCTATTTTATAAAACGGTTCGCACTAAGAAATTATACCTATATAGGTAGGTACATATAAAAATCATTTTTGATATCCGATTCGTATTTTTACTAGGTAATAAGTTTGAGAAGATAAGAAACATACAAGATAATAAGTTGATTTGTATTCGTAGGCGGCGGTGACTGCTTGTCATTACGAGCTCCGTTGACAGAAAGTTTGAACCCTATCGTGATAAAAAAAAATACCATATTTTATTACAAAAATATTACACATCGCAAAAGCCGAAAAAACGACACACCTAAGCTATTTTCTCGGGGCATTCCTAATTTATTAATATATTTGCAAAACAAATATTGAGTGGACGTTTTTGAAGTCGTTACGAGAAGTTGGACAAGTCTCGACGCGACTGCACTTCGCGCCACTAGTCTCACTCCGTGGATTTGTTTGCGCCAACTAGTTAAATGTTGAAGCAAACTTTATTTCGGTCTAAGTCGTAGAAGATGTACCCTTGTTATTATTGTTCAAGTATTGGGCATATTATATAAAGGGTGTGAAATGATATGAATGTAACATTCCATAAACTACGCCCATTTTGAGATCGAAGTTAAGTTATAAGCGATTAATTTTATTGAGAGGCTAAAACAACGATTTTTAGAAGTCTTGTACGTCTGTATATGACTATGTGCGGCTTGCCTAATCATAAATAGTTACTGTAGCCTATGGATACTTAATACCAAGATCATATTTCGAGCAACGCACGAAAGACCCTGTACAACCTACTTAACTCTTAACTGTCTATCTGTTCTTTGACTATTCCTTCCACTTTCCTTCACCCTCTCCTTTCTCAATGAAATAAAAGAATAAAGAATTATTTTCTGTGACATGATCAAATCTGGTTTGTTCGGAAAGAAATCTAGTTTAGGTCGGGTATAGGTTTAGTTCAGCTTCGGTGCAAAGTATGTAGGCTGTCGTCCAGTTTAATTGTGATTTAGATCCGATTTAGGCAAGTTAAGACTGTTTTTGGTCTGGTTTAAGTTCTGTTTTGAACTGATTTAGGTCAAGTACCGATCCTTATACCAAGGCAGTCTGGTTTATATCTGATGTAGATCAGCTAGAAAAGAGAAAATGTTAAAGAAACTAGTGATCTGTGTAAGGTTTGGTTCAGCTCAGATCTGGTTTGGGACAGTTAAGGTCAAGTTTTGAATTGCATTCGGTTTATGTCCCGGTTACTCGGATTTAGGTTCCTATTTAAGTGCAGATCCGGTTTGGATACAGTTTATATAAGTAATGTTTTAATTCCGTAATAACCTAATAATAAATAAAATAATAATAATATAATAATAAGTTAAATGAGAAAAATTAAATATTTCTCATACCATCGTCGTAGTAATAAATACATAAAAATTCCGAGATCGAAGCAACGAATAAGAAACAATGTTGAACAAAACCAAGAATCTTGGTTAGGGTTTGCGAGTTCACTGCGAGGAAGGAAATTCTTTAACAACATTGTTTCTAAATTAAAACAATCTCATAATTGCACATTCTCCAAATTCTTTGATGCAGTGTAGGTACTAGACTACGAGTATCTTAGGAGGGTGCAGGACGACCGCGAGGGGCGTAGATCGCTGGGGGCAAGTTTTGAGGCAAGTTAAGCCGATTAAGTGTCATTTCCGCCGAGAACTAGCACTGTTCATTAAATATTTCGAGTGACTTAATTGCTGAGGTCGGTCGTCTGCTAAGTTTTGAACAGATTCGCTCCTTTTATTGTGTTTCGTCAAGGAAAATTTATGTGACTTGTTAATATTATACGCCGAGTTCATAAAACAAGATGGTATCAATTCAATCCATATATTCTATTGTGTGTATGTTACACACTTTTTGTGTACCGATATTGTTAATGTTTTTTATTAACGAGATAGGCCCTTGTACATTGGAATTGGATTAGGAAAATTACAACTTAATAAAAATAGAGTTTTAACTATTTGTAATTATGAAAGTTCCGTTTTTGTTACGAAGAGCCTAGATTCGATCAGTCAGATATACTTATGGAAAACTTACAACTTCACGAGATCGGTTTTGCGGATATATTTGTAATTGTCTTCATACATATTTATTTATTATTATTATATAATTCTTCTATGCGTGTGTATGGCTCCTAAATGGCTGGACAGATTTTGTCATTTTTTGCGTATCTTTGGTTTAGTGGGTGCCTTGATAGTTTAGATTTAAAATTGGACCCAGTAGGTAACACTGCAATTGGATTTTAGGATTTATTTTTATTTTTAGGCAGGATAACGTCTGTCGGGTCCGTTAGTTTTGTATACTGATATTGTTCAATACGCAATATTGCAAATCCAGAAACTATTTCACCACATCAACCCTCACTCATCCCACTGCAGGGGTACGGGTCTCCCTTCAACCGAAGGGGTTTAGAGCATACTCGTCCACGCTGCTCAAATGCGGATTGTCGGAGGCCAGTGTTTTCAAGCCGCCCGAGGGCCACTGACTTACCTTAACGACTGTCAACTATCGACAACAGCCGAGACCGATAGCATGACGCGCCACGGACAAACTTGAGATAGATAAACCCATCCATAGACAGGCTGCGGTCGACGTTGCTTATCGAATATATATATATATATAGAAACTATTCAGTATAACCTGAATATATGAGTGATATTTGATAAAAATGTTGTGTGCTATATAAGAAAAATATATACAGTGGAAATACAAATTCTGAAAAACAAAAATTATTTTACATAAATATAGATATATAATGAGTTGAAAAAGAAGGAATATAGATACTTAGTAAGTATTTTTTTTACTTTTGACATTAAATACAATCCTCAGATCCTAATCACCTAAAATGACATAACATACTAATAAGTTTTAAAAATTGCACTTTTAAAACCCCCAATAAATTAAGTAGAATAAAAGATACATATTTTTTTTTATCATTTATGACGACCGTTATTGAAATTACGATCGTAATATCGTATATTTTCATATACTAAAAATAGAATATGCTTGTTAGATATTTACGTGATAGGAAATAGCTCAAAATAGTTCGTGTACACACTACCGACTGTTGCGTCAGCCAAGGTGACGTGTTTCTATAAGGGGTGCCGTTTTGGCATAATGGTGTGATATTTTGCATTAGCATGGATGCCTGCTATCAAATAGAATATGGAAAACTATATTTTAGAACTTTCCACCATTTGTCTGTCTGTAAAATCGGACAAGTTAATATCGCACATCGTGAAATATTGACTTGTCCGATGTGAATGAATTTTGTTCAAAGCTCTTGGATTCTTGTTTTTTCGACTTCGTGGTTTTGATGCAAGTATGTAAGTTCTGGAGAGTCAACGTAGTTGAAAAAAAACAATTAAAAATGTCACATTCCTGACAACGTTTCCAGATTGACCAATGGTTCAATATTTGAAGTTTTGCGTACAGTATTATCTTATTAACTATTAATCTATTCATCTATACAGATAAATAAAATTGGAGTGTCTGTTTGTAATATTAAAATAACCGCTTTTTACTAAATGCATATGGATATATACACGGTACATATACCAAAATGAATATTTTTACAATTTCTGTCTCTGTCTGTCTGTCTGTTTGTTCCGGCTAATCTCTGAAACGGCTGGACCGATTTTGACGGGACTTTCACTGGTAGGTAGACAACTATTCAGAGCACAATATAGAGTACTTTTTATCTCGTAAATATTGAGGGTTCCTGCGTAAAATATGAAAAACTGTTAAAATTAGGGGGAAATATCTTCCCTTCGGGGGACTTTGCACTTTTATTTTTATTATCATTTTCACAGAATACATAATTTTTGTGACATAAAATAACTACGCATTTTTTATATATATATATATATATACTAGCTGACCCGGCAAACGTTGTTTTGCCATATAAATTATTCCAATGATTATTTTAGTATTATAAAAATAGGGGTTAATGGTAGAAGGGTGAAAATTTAGAGTTGTATGTAATTTTTAATGCCACATCATAAATAATAAAAAAGTAAATTTAGGGTGGACCACTCTTATCACTTAGGGGTATAAAAAAAGATAGTAGCCGATTCTCAGACCTACTGAATATGCATATAAAATTTCATCAAAATCGGTCAAGCCGTTTCGGAGGAGTGTGGTAACTAACATTGTGACCCGAGAATTTTATATATAAGACTAACTGACCCGGCGAACTTCGTACCGCCTAACAGTCGATTCTTTATTTTTTTTACTACTTATTATATTCGGGACACCGGGTCAGCTAGTAAGATAAAAAAAGAAAACAGAAAGTTAATAAGTCAACAATTACATTATGTCAAAAAATAAAAATTATAAAACACTTAAAATTCTTTTAATAGTCACTAAAAAATCACAACGAAAATTACAATTTCAGATTTCTTATTATAATATCTACTTATTATATTTCACTTTATTTTTACTTATTCTAAATTAAGTTTAATTTTTATTGTAGTACTTTATGGTACACGATATTTTTTGCTTGATTACCTGGCGCGTAAACAAACAGAGCAGATGGTTTTCCAACACGGGAACAGGCAACAAACAATTGACCATGCGAGAAACATGGGTTTTCTAGATGAATACCACAAACACTTAATGAGAATGACTGCCCCTGGGATTTGTTTATAGTCATAGCGAAAGCAAGCCATACTGGAAACTGCAGTCGTTTAAACTCGAATGGTACGCGTCAGTCGGAATCATTCTATTGCGGGGTATCAAAACGTCTTCTCCTTTATACTTTCTACTAACGTCACTCAATTGTTTTTCCTTCCCGGAACCTCTCCACTAACACTTAAACTTTATGGGTATGGTATTAAAGTTCAAATTGATTTATTATTATTATATATATATTATTACGAATCATTTGTATGGAAGTTAGAAGTGTTCTTTTTAGACTTTTTAGGCAACTTTTTAAATTTTTCTCTTCGTAAGAACCATCCTCGTACTTCAAGGAATATTCTAAAGAAAGAATTAGCGAAATCGGTTCAGCTGCTCTCGAGATTTGCGCTTAGCAACACATTTAGCGATTCATTTTTATATTATAGATAATAACATAATATGTAATAATATAATAATAATCTTCTATACAGATAAATAAAATTGGAGTGTCTGTTTGTAATATTAAAATAATCGCTTTTTACTAAATGCATATGGACACGGTACATATATCAAAATAAATATTTTTCCAATTTTTGTCTGTCTGTCGCGGTCAAACGCGGGCGAAATGCGAGCGCTACGCAACATTTGTGGCGTAAGGCTTGTAGACCGTATTCGCAATGATGATGTTAGAAACAGAGTTGGTCTGAATGAGAGCGTCGGTGTTAAAATAAGAAGAGGCATGCTGCGATGGTTCGGACATGTAGAAAGAATGCAAGATGAAAGAATGACGAAGCAGATATACAATGCAAAAGTGGAAGGATGTAGGAGCCGGGGAAGGCCAAGACTTACCTACCATGACCAAATTGGTCGTGTTCTATTAGAAGGTGATGTCAGGAGCCCTAGAAACCGGCGAGCGTGCATGAGAAGAGCAATGAATGTTAAAGAAGCGAGTGAGATATGTAAGGATCGAGTCACGTGGCGCTCGGTTCTCTCTGCCTACCCCGCAAGGGATTTGGCGTCAAGTTATAGATAGATATAGATTGTCTGTCTGTCTGTCTGTCTGTCCATCTGTTTGTTTGTTCCGGCTAATCTCTGAAACGGCTGGACCGATTTTGACGGGACTTTCACTTGCAGATAGCTGATGTAATAAGGAGTAACTTAGGCTACCTTTATTTTAGAAATTTTATTTATTTTTATTAATATAAATAAATAATAAAAAAAAAACTATTTCGCGCGGACGAAGTCGCGGGCACAGCTAGTATAAAATAAAACATGATAGTCAAAAATTAAAAAAGAAAGTTATTCTTTGTACCTTCTTTTTTTAATTTTTGACTATTATGTTTACCAATATGTTTTTCTACCGTATACAATAAAAGGGGTTTTATACAAGTAAATATAAATAGTATATTGTTAACAATAGGATAAAAGTAAGCACTTGCTTCGGAGATAATTTTGTGCACGAGTGAGCGTAGTAAGTGAAGGTAAGGAAGGAACATATTACACCTAAAACATATTACTTTTTAGGGTGCAATTTACCACTTTCTCTAGAGTTAAATATTTCAACTGTTCGCTAGGTAATATAATTATTTAGAAATTCTAAAAAGGCTCATTTACCTTCGTTGTAGTTTTCATATCCTAACTTTTTAGAAACACAGAATATCTTGGTTACTTAATTTTTATGCGGTAGCTAGCGTAGGTTCGGTAGGTAGCGCAGGGCTCACCAATTTCTTAATGCAACTTAGATAGCAAAATTGATAGTCAATTTCACTGGAAATTGGTATTGTAGAAGCAACACGAGAAGCAAAGCTGGGTGTGTTTTATCAAATATCATACAAATACTGAATAGTTTCGGGATTCTGGTAGAGAAGATTAGATAATAATTATGATTCAATCATTATTTACAAAGTATATGCCCTCACAATTTATACATTCGGTGGAATTATTGTAAAAAGTTGTAGGATCAGGCTCCCTTTGCCTTTGTAATGCATTCACTGCTGTTTAAGGGCTCCTAAAACGTGTGCCTCTAAGTTTGTTTTTAAATGTTGTAGACAGAAGTCGTAAGGTGCGAGTTCACGCTAGGTCCCTGGCGGGGTAGGCAAGAGAACCGAGCACCATAAGACGTGATGTTTACACACTTCACTCGCTGCTTTAACATTCATAGCTCTTTTCATGCACGCTCGCCGGTTCCTAGGACTTCTGACATCACCTTCTGATAAACCACGCCCAAATTAGCCATGGTAGGTTAGCCTTGGTCTTCTTCAGCTCCTACACCCTTCTACTTTCGCATTATATTACTAAGGTGCGAGATCTGGGACATATAGCGTTATCAGTTCTATATTTGAAGAATTCAAAATGCTTCCGATACATTAGAGGACTATTTTGACGTTGGCGTGATGGAGGACGACGTTTATTCGAGCCCTTTCGCGCACTCTTTCTAAGACTTCGGGTAAGCAAGAGTTGATGTACTAACGTGCAGTCACTGTCTTTTGGTCTTTAAAACACACTGCTTTTTATATCCCGATTTGCTGAAAAAAGAGGAAACCAATTTCTTACCAAACCTGCGACTATACTTAATTTTCATAGGCAAAACTTCAAAACTTACTATTAGACTTTTTTCTAGTTCAAAGAAGTACAGCCAAGTTTCGGCACCTGTCATAACATTATAGACAGCAAATGATTACTTTTCATCGAACTTTGCTATCGTTCTAGGATGACACTCTAGCAGTCGTTTCTGGTCTTCCGTCAAAACGTGCAATAACATCTAATGCAAAGCTTCTCTTCAGATGCAGAAATAAAATCTTTTGTATTTGACTCATATCAACATCTAATACAGCACGAATTTCATCACTCATTTCAGTCGAAGCATCTTAATCCAATCCTAACGGAAAAGTAAACGGGATAACGCTAAGATAAAGAAGAAGAAACTGTATAATCTTGAGCTTTCGTATGAGGCTCACTTTTGAACTTGATGAACTTTTGTGTTCATGAATATATTTAGGCAATTTGATCTAAAGTACTCGTAGTTACAGTGTAGTACCTACTATAAGACGGACGCATAATTAGTACCTACTCAATCGCAGGATGCACGTTTCTCTTTTTATATAGCGTCGGGAGACATACAAGCATACAACCCACCTGATGTCAAGTGGATATTATAGCCCATGAACGCATGCAATTCATTACGTTTTGCTCGCGCGATGCCCCTTTTGCTGCTAACACAGCAAATCCTTAGGAGTTGATAACCGCACTCGCTCGCAGAAACGCACTCTCATCGTCATCTTACGCCGTAGTACAATGGGTTTTGAAATTTTTTATTTAAAGATATTTTCATACCTAGGTCGTAGGGTTTTAAAGTTTTGATTCATGTTTTATTCGTGGCTTTTTTAATTTAAATAGTAACAGTAAAAATACTTAATAGATTCAGGCGTTATTTTGCGAAAGTCAAATTTACATGCAATTTGATCCAACCTGCTTTGTGTGCTTCCGCCACCAATTAGTTCATGCGGCCTAGCGCCGGCCGGCACCCACCCACTACTGTTAGTGCGTGCAACATGCCGACGCTGCCATGGCTGCTCCGGTAGTCTCTGCCTCGGCTGCTGCGGTCGTCCGCCGTCTGGAACAGAATCCGCATGCCCCCACCACCACCGTCGCTGCCACGACTGGCCTGGTCGTCGCTGCGACACGTGTTTCGCCTCTCCACGAGGCATCATCAGGCGTTGTAGACGTTAATCGTAAGAATAACATGCTACAAGTGACAAATCCATCGCAGTGCCGTCCTTTATATTGAATTGAGGGTGGGGGTGGATGGTGTGAGCGAAAAGATATTTAATAGTGGGGAATGGTTTACGTCAGTCTGTTTGTTCATGAGAGTAATTTTAGAATTTTTATGTTTATTAATTTCTAATTGTTCCCTAATATTTAGTTTTAAACCTTGAGCGAAAAGATATTTAATAGTGGGGAATGGTTTACGTCAGTCTGTTTGTTCATGAGAGTAATTTTAGAATTTTTATGTTTATTAATTTCTAATTGTTCCCTAATATTTAGTTTTAAACCTTTAAGGTTTATTCTAGTTTTAAACCTTTAAGGTTTATTCTAGTTTTAAACCTTTAAGGTTTAAAACTAAATATTAGGGAACAATTAGAAATTAATAAACATAAAAATTCTAAAATTACTCTCATGAACAAACAGACTGACGTAAACCATTCCCCACTATTAAATATCTTTTCGCTCACACCATCCACCCCCACCCTCAATTCAATATAAGGGACGGCACTGCGATGGATTTGTCACTTGTAGCATGTTATTCTTACGATTAACGTCTACAACGCCTGATGATGCCTCGTGGAGAGGCGAAACACGTGTCGCAGCGACGACCAGGCCAGTCGTGGCAGCGACGGTGGTGGTGGGGGCATGCGGATTCTGTTCCAGACGGCGGACGACCGCAGCAGCCGAGGCAGAGACTACCGGAGCAGCCATGGCAGCGTCGGCATGTTGCACGCACTAACAGTAGTGGGTGGGTGCCGGCCGGCGCTAGGCCGCATGAACTAATTGGTGGCGGAAGCACACAAAGCAGGTTGGATCAAATTGCAAGTAAAAATACTGTCTACGTTTCCTTTCACATATTTTTTTCATTATATATATTATTTTGAAAATAAAGATAAATAACATTGAATCTATTCATAAACTCGGTTAGACACAAGGTTTCTATCGTACGAAACAGATGGATGGGGCAGATTCGTCCGAGCAGAAAGTTCATTACAGTCAATTCGTTTGTACGAGGCACGTGTTGAAACTATTCTCACAGGTAAACGAATTACCTGCGTTAGATAAATAAAAGACACAGGCGATGCAAATACCGTACAACAAACGAAGCTGGAAAATTTGTCTAGCTGACGGAATATGTAACTTGCATATTCCGTCGTCCGTGGGACGATATTTTGATATCTTTTAAATTGTTTTTTATAAATTCACTATCTATAACTTCACATGAAATCCCATACGAGGTAAATTCCTGAATTCTCTTTACGTACCTTACTCGCTTCTTTAGCTTTCATAGCTCTTTTCATGAAAGTACTCCGAATACTTGATCTGGTCGTTATAAAACACCACTATCAATCCAATACGTGATTATTGGTCTTCCTCGGCTCCTATATCCTTTTTTTGCTTTGTATATCTGTTTTCTTGTTTCTCTCCTTTGCTTTCTTTCAAGAGGGATAAGAGCGACGCTCCATTAATCAGACATTGATTAATGGAGCATCCCTCTTATCCCTCTTATCCCTCATCTTCTTATCGTAACACTGATACTCTCCGACAGACCAACTCAGTGTCCTTCGACGAGACGAGCTTAAGAGTAGGGTCAGGGCCAAAGCTAATAATACCCCAGAAATCCTCCAGGAACTGAAGGTGGCTCTCCAAGAGATGTGAGAAGGTATCCCTCAGGAGTTCATCGTAACACTGGTAAGGTCGATGAAGAACCGGATGGAGTCTACAATTACGGCAAGGGGTGGCAATACCAGTTATTGAAGAAAGTTTAATGATGTTTTTTTAGAATAAACCTGCTCAAGCTTGTCAAAATTAGTGACGTAAAAATCAGTACCAAGTAACATTTTATGTTCTGCCTGTCTGTAACTTAGTAACTTACTTTAGTTACAATATGCAATATGGTTATTGAAACTTTACCTATTCGTCCACTAGAAGGCATTAAAAGTTATTTTAATTTAACTAAAATTTTGGAGTTATCTTGTTCCAAATCGAAAAGCATGGGGCGGGTCGATTTTTATGCTCACAAGTCTACGAATGAAAGATTTGTTGGAAGGTCTGCCATTCAAAATTTAAGAAAACTATCTAGTTCTATAGACAAAGATAATCGAATTACATAGCTTAACTTTACTTCATATCATATACGCTCTTTTCATATAACGATCCTCGGTTTTATGGTGGAACTCTAGGACTAATCTCTATACATTATTACTCAAAGGTGTTTTTTTTATCGGTATGAAATATCTATCTTAATACTGTATCAAACTTAATGTTTGATACGCCATTTTAAAGATACCTTTTTTCTTGAATGACGAAACATAAATTTATATAAGTTTCAGTTCGTTTTCGTTAAAAAATTACATTTTAAAATTTATCTCTATATATTATTACTCAAAGGTATTTTTTTGTCGTTATGAAATATCTCTCTTAAAACTGTATTAAACTTAATGTTTGAAACGCCATTTTAAAGATTATTTTTTTCTTTAATGACGAAAAATAATTTATATAAGTTTCAGTTCATTTTCGTTAAAAAAATTCATTTTAAAATTTATATTTTCAAAAATTTATTTTAAAAACAATTTAATCTTAAAGAATCGCCATCTGTTGGCAATTTATATTTTTTAACAGTTAAATGTGTCGTGGTGGCGCTGATGTCGTTGAATTTAACAAATTAAAATATGTATATGTAAACGTATAAACTATAAACAACGTGTCAATCGAGTAATCAAGTAAGTATTTTTATTTTACTCATTATTAAGTATGGTTTTGAATATTTCATGCTATTTTTTTTACTTTTATTTCTATTTTAATTCTTATTACTTTATAGTATTTGTAAAAGCAATTAGAGTACTATTCTAATTTTAATAATATTGCGTTTTTAATTAATAAATATAAAGAATAGTGTGTAAAATATTTATTACGTTTATATTACAAAAAATCATATTTTTTATTACGAAATATTTGCTACAATATTTCTATATTTATACTTAAAGTATTTATTGGGTATTGGATATTTGTTCACAAAAACATTGCTCTCATTTCAATGAAAACTCATAAATGCGTATATAATACTATATAGTATAATGTTAATATGAAACTAATTTTGTTACTATTATTTTGGAATAAAATATTTAAAATTAACAAATATTTATATACTTACTTATTTCTACTCTATTATACTTACTTACTTATTTCTACTCTATTTCTGTGTGAGAGAACAATAAAGGATTTTTGTTGTTTGTTGTTTGTTTGTTATACTACGTAACTAACTATCGGTGCTAAGTATTCGCACGGGTAACCTAGTAATATTAAATAGGACCTTACAAGAAAGAGCAAAAACAGTTGATAAGTAATTAACTAACTATGATGTATGTGAAGTTTAAGAAAACACATTAATTAATGAGCTCAAATTTGGAAATATGACTTGAATTCCTGTATTAAAATATAATAATTAAAGAAATGTAGTTACTTCACGGATCAGTAATCTAAAGGTATATTGATTACAGGGAAGAGTTAAATTACAAGGAAGATTTGATACTTAGCGTAACAACTTGACATTTAGGCTGTGTATTGTTCTCGTACCTACTAATGTGCATAGATGTGGTTACTAACCAAATGTCAAAAGGTCCAGTTAAAGGATTGCCAAGGAGCGATGAAGGACAGCATTATCTCAGAATACGTCATCATGACAAATTCCATATTACGCGGGCTAGAACAAAGCTTTATAAGCATGTCTCGTTGTCACTGGTGTTAAATTTACAGAACGCCGTCATTCGCCAATATCCAGCGTTGGACATTTTTCATTGCACATTGTATGAGTTTATCAGAATGGCAATAAAATGGTTATAATTATGTAATTAATTTTATTTTATATTGCTAATTAATATTATATTGCTTGTGTTCGTTTTATTATGTAATGTATATGTTGTTAATTGTTAATGTATATTATATGCCTAAGTGAGCTAATTGGGTAACTGTCAAGCTAATTCAGGATTATGGTGAATTAATGAAATAAATTCTAAACCTCCCGCAACAGAAACACCGAACTGGGTTCCAAAACTAAATTTATGACTGTGGCCATTGCCCAGTAATATAAAATGTTAAATGTAGGAAAAAAAACTTTGTAAAGAAAAGCACTTCGTTCAAAACTTGATAATTTTTTTAGCTGACATATTATTTTTATATTTGCGCACATGTAAGTATATCACAACTTTTCTTATTTATTGTTTTAGAAGTTTCTTTGTTTGTATTGTTATATTAATAATTCGTTGTTATGTATATATATATATATATATATGTATAAACGAAGCAACCTCTTCATACATGTTTATTTTCAACTGGATATTTGCCAATATTTAAATTCATCTACAAACTCACTTAGTATATATCTATACATTTTAGCTAGGTTCGCTTTTTCATGAGAGACTAAAATTCCATCAAAAATACTGCATGTAGAAATATATGCTGTTAAGTCTTTTTAATCTTTAAATCTCTTACCATTATAGATGAATTACCCTTAACATAGTAGGTGTGTATGAGCAGTGGTAACTGATTACTGGCTTACCTAGCGGTTATCCGATATAACCGCTAAATATGTAAAAGAAATACAGACTGAACCGAATTAAAACAGAATATTTTCCTTATCATATGCAAAGAAAATTGTATTTGGTAGAGATCGTGTTGACTGTGGCTGTAGTTTGAAGAAAGAAAGAAAGAGACAATTGGAACACAAACATGCAACTTTTACGTAAGTCGTAAGTGTGATTTACGGTAAAGCATTTTGTCTTGTTTTGTACTACTTATTGTTTTAGGGTCGTTTACAATTACGGCTCAGCATTCCGCTTTTCAGCAATGTACTGTTGCTACTACATAACAACTGAATCTGAAGGTTCTTCTTACTCTTTTATACTAGGTTCTTCTCGAACCTGTTATCGCTATATCAGGTAGGCAACCTATAACCTTTTTCTAAGCTACCTATTTACTAAATCCGATTACGATCAGAACGGGGATTTATTTCTAAAATAGTAATCATACCAAGTAACTTTCGCTTTATATAAGTTGTATGTAGATTTTGAAAATAAGATTACGTTTTTACAAATAGTCTTTACCATTAGAGAAATACTCTATAGAGCGGAAAATTTACACTCAAAATATCAACAATTTAGCATGGTTAACACTATCCTGATTCCTCTATCAATTATTCGATACATGTTAATATACATTGCAATTGTTACGATTTACCTATATGATTATTTTAATGTATATGTATAGAAAACGATATAAAATAACATATGTTTGTAGCCCGGCGCTTTACGTGGCTGCATAATAATAAAATGTCTAAAAGATTACTTGGCTAAGTGGGTATTGCCGAGTGCAAATCTGCGTAACGAATTCAGATTTTCTTGTTTTCATAAACAACTAAAAGCAAGCCAAGGCCTCATGAACGTAAGGTCTCGTCTTGATTTGTTATTATTTTTCTGATTTAACCAACATTAGGGAGACTGCTGAATAAATATAACGAGATTCCTCCATTTTTTTAAATCTGTTTAGGAGAGGGAACATCAAAATCGGTAATGTAATTTTAAAGAAAATGTTCACCATTCTCCATGATTGAATTTTTGGTAGGTAGTCGACTAGTAGTCTAGTGGTATCCATTTCACGAGTATGTATGTTTTGTACCCCCGTCATATAAAAAAAATATAATACCAGCCTAAATATATTTTTAATTGTTAATTTTGATTTGATTACAAAATGCAAACATATTAATATAACCTGATGATATGGTATGTCTCAATCGGAGTTAATCCACGTGGGTTGTCATATCCAGTATTTTCAAGCTACTGTGTGGTCATTAACATGCTCTAATGACTATCATCTAACGACAATGTAACCACCAACGGCTCAACGTGCCTCTGAACACAGAGGACGTCTAAATAATTAACCTCATCCAAAAACAGGCTACTGTCCATCTATATAATCTGCAAATGCAACTTGGCCACGGAGCCCTCAATTTACAAGATTAGGTACTCACGATATACTTTATATTTTGTGTTATTTAAGTTCAAAAAAATATTTTTCCTAACTGCGATCCCATAATGTTATTATGAAATTAATTAGTAAATAAGAAACAAGAATCAGTCAATGAAACTACATCTTGAAGATTTATCAAGAAGAAACAACACAAATAAGGAAATAAATTAATTGAATGTAATAAGATAATATTGAAACATAATTCCAAGCATCCATGGTGTGAATAGTAAGCTGGCAAGGCAGTTTTGCTCTACGTGATTCGTGTTAAATACATGTTTGCCGATATCAGACCAATTTTCTGCCGATTATTGCATTAACAGCTAGGGCTAGCTGCGTGGGGATTGATGCAGAGTTAAGAATACTTCGTTTTACATCACAATGTTAAGAATATGATGTAAAAGACATTTATCTCATTAACCCATGTCAAAAGAAAGAGGTTCTATGTTCATCGCGTATATTTTTTTAAATACATGACGAGCTCGGTAGCTCAGTCGTAAATAACGCGACTTTAACGCCAACGCTCGTGAGTGCACACAAATGTTTGTCTTGTGTTGTGGGAATTGATCCCACTCAAGACAAACATTTGTGTGCATGAAAATGTCTGTTTGTTTTGGTCTGGATCCACCTCACAGAAAACCGCAGCCAAATAACAACTCCCTTTTTTTTATACTACTAATGTGGCAATCAAGCATACGGCCTGCCTGATGTTAAACAGTCACCGTAGCCTATGGACATTTGCAACACCAGGGGCGTCACTCATGCGTTGCCGACCCTCTAAAAACCTCTTCACGCATTTCTTGAAGAACTCCATGCTGTAGTTCCTTGGAAAAACCTCGGCTGGGAGCTCATTCCACAGCTTGAGTGTTCTCGGAAGAAAACTTCTCTGGAACCGCACCGTACGCGACCATAGCGGTTCAAGCGTGTGAGGGTGAACTCCCCGCCGTCGGCGAGCGGTGCGGTTATAAAAAGTAGCCGTCGGCATCATTTCGAACAACTCTTCAGAACACAACCCGTTGTACAATCGGTAGAA
Organism: Pyralis farinalis; assembly: GCA_947507595.1. Taxonomy (NCBI): domain Eukaryota; kingdom Metazoa; phylum Arthropoda; class Insecta; order Lepidoptera; family Pyralidae; genus Pyralis; species Pyralis farinalis. The sequence continues at coordinate 18,292,993 of OX382259.1, read as the reverse complement.
CACACAAAGGGAGGTAAAGTCTCTCCTTAAACTTAAGGGTTCAATACCGTGTGTAAGCTTAGGATTGTCGACAATTCTCACAGCTCGTCTCTGAATCGAATCACACGGTCCAAGCTGGTATTCAGGTGCTCCCGCCCAAAGGTGACTGCAGTACTCCAAGTGCGGTCTGACTTGAGACTTATATAATATAAGTCTTTGCCCCGCACTGAAGTACTGCTTAGCCCTGTTAAGCACACCAAGTTTTTTCGACGCCAGCTAGAAGGTAGAAGAAGGTTGTTGTGTTCCTGTATGTGAGTGAGGTCACAATTAAACTCCTAAGCTAATTAAACGAAACGCGTAAACGCCAACAATTTCATGGCGCTTACAACGTTTTAGTCGCGAGAAAACCAACCAAAATGTTACGGTCAGGGTCACGTGTCCTGACGCGAGTTTAGCATTTTTACTCATCCTAAAAAGTGAACAACGCCACTAAAAAGTTTTCACTTCAAAAATACATATATTCACCGATATCTCCAATCAAACTTTTAATGTAGAACTTATTTATGACTTGTTTAAAATTTGTTATATCTATCTGTCTATAACTTCACGCCAAATCTCTTACAGGATAGGCAGAAACAACCGAGCGCCACATGACTCGAACCTTACATACCTCACTCACTTCTTTAACTTTTATTGCTCTTCTCATGCTCACTCGCCGGTTTCTAAGGCTCCTGACATCACCTTCTGATAAAACACTATTAATTTGGTCATGGTGGGTAAGTCTTGGCCTTAAAATTTATTAACTACTAAATTATAATGTTTTATAATCTATTTTCTTTTACGTTTTGTTGTGTTAATGATTCGATTTTGTTTCGTTCGTGAGTTTAGTCCTTGGATGATACCATGTATTATCTGAAGTAAAGGTTTATAATAAATTATAAAGGAATTTATGTAATAAAAACTTTTGAAAGAAAACTGAAAACCAATATTACTGAATGTGACGCCGGGAACAGGCGTAAATTTCAATGAAATTTGTTTCACTTTTTTATTAACCATTATGCACGAAGTTAGGCATAAGGTTGTGATTGTCTTGTTATATTTTTATACCATTACATGTTTGCCACAAGTGTATGCTCTGACTGATAGCAATCAATTACCGTAGTTTCTCAAAGGTAAAATAAAATGTTAATATCATATCTATATACCTTATGTCAATAACGTTCTAAGTCGTTTATCCCAACAGTAACATTACTTTTAGACGTATAAAGCTAAGTGGGGCCCTCTTTTCGTTTTTATTAACAACTCTCAATTTAAGACCAATTCCAAAAAAAATGCTCAATACGGGCACTGTAGAAATAAGTTTATGTTTCTTTGAAACATATCTTGTAATTATTCTCTATGTACAAGTAACCATACATTTAATTATTGCTTATTGTGGCCACTTATAGCAATAATCAAAATTACGACTAATTGTATATAAATAATAAATGCAGAATATAATCTCAAGAAAAAAGACATTAATATGGTTCTGCAGTGAAGATTGTGCATTTTTTGGAATTCGTCTAAATTTCAGTGTCGTTAATAAAAACAAAAAGAGGGTGCCACTTAGCTTTCTACACCCTTTTAAAGTGTGTAGAACTAATCAATCTGCTCCGGCATAACAATGACTGATTTAGCTTTCACATGAGATTGTACAAACAGCTTTGCTTAATGCTTTCGTATAGGAAATCACTAGTTTAATTATTACTCCTTTATCTTATCTACCTCCCTATGTCAGTTACCATACTAATTCTATTTCGGGATCATCGTTTGTCATTCCTTCTACGTCGTCTATGCTATAAGAGTTCGAGAAATTGTTTGAATCCCATTTTCGCCTTATATGTAATATTTATGTTAATCTCCAGTTTTGTCTATATTCGTAGCCGGTGGCAGGTGAATTTTTTTATACGACGTTGAAGGCATACATGCATACGGCCCACCTGATGTACAGCGGTTATCGTAGCCTATGAACGCTTGTATCGCTCACTTGTATACTCATTCAATATCACACGCGCGATACACAACAATCCTTCAGAGAGTTGCTTTTTGGCTGCGGATGCCTATGAGGTGGAGGTACTTCCCTATACTGTCTGTTTTGATGAACCCTACCTCCCCTCTTAAAAAATAAGTTGAAATGGTTATTCTAAAAAAAATGACTCTCCTCTCCCACATAAACATATAATAATCTGCTATTTTGGTTCTCAACTCCCTCCCTTTAGTTATATTCCCGTCTACATCTTAGTGACCAAATATCCCTTTTTTGTATTAGCTCCGCATTTTCCTTATTTTTACTTTATGTGATGTTTACATCACGTGGACTTATACCTCTTTAGTTATGATTTAATCTTCATCATTTAATCATCTGTCCCTAATTTCTCCTCCTGTTTTATCATTATTTTGGAATTGTATCTACTATTTCACTTCAAAGTCACCTTTTTTCTCTGTTTGTTTATTACTTTCTACGTATTGCGAAAATCTCATTGCCTAACGTGGACTAAGTTGAGGTCCGCGTGGCCGCCATGCGTTACGACACCAAGTTTATAATGGGTCTCAAGGCGTCAAATTTTATATCATACTTTTACTAGTAAAATGAAATTTATTTTATAATTAAATGTCAAGTTTTTACGAAACTTTTGATAATAAATACGATTATCAATTATATATTATACACGCTCAATGCTGGAAGTACTTGTAATGTGCAGACGTTATAGTGCTTTGATTTTATAAACAAGAGTGCTATCCGAACTTAGCATTTTGTTTATAGTATTAAAGTGAAATATGATGCCAGTACACCTTCGTAGTTCACTTCATACTTACTAGGTACTTCACATTTCACCTTGCATTATACTCACTTTACACTTAGCTGGACTCTTAATTAAGACATATCGTACGGAACGGACATGCTGCTTGATGATTAGTCGAGTATTTATGTACCTTGGTTTATTATTATTTAATTTCTTAATGGTTCAACGATTTGTTATTTTCATATTTAAAAAAATAACCAGCAACCTTGATTTTTAAGACGTATCATGGACACTTGTAGAGGATACAATTGTACACTGCTGACTTATAATTTATTTTATACAACTAAATATTATATACTTAATGATTTATTTGGCAAACGATTACAGTACAGATTCGATTCGTCATGTAACTTCGTAATCGCATTAAATAGTAATTTGAACAAAACTCTAGTACATTAAAAAAAGAAATTGTGTAAATAAATATTGTTATACGAAAAGTAATTGAATAATGATAAGGGTTTAAAAATGGATGCTAATACAAAAAAATACAAAATTGTTTTTAGGAATCTTCTGCTTTTGGAAGATAATCAGAAATAAGGCATTATTTACAAATGTACGAGTAATACAACTCATCAGAGATCATCGGTTTTGAAACCATTCAGATGTCTTCTTCTGTAGGGATTTTCAGAAAACGATCACTTTGACTGTCTACACCTAGGTAGGTGTGGTTATGCAGGGAGGTACGAAACCGGCCTGAAAGAGTGATATGTTGAAAAATCTAAAGAATGTAAATCTCTCATTAGCCCCTACCAACATCGTCTATAGCCAAGGGCGCTATAATACCACTGACTAAACTGAGATGCTTTTGTACTTCTACTATTTACGTCAAATTACAAATCGAAAACGTAGATAAAACTGATTCTCATTGTTTCTAAATTTTAAATGTAAATTGTTCCTTGTCTTTCATGAATCCTTTGACAACCGTAGTCACGAGAGTCTCCTTGAATTTATCGTGAGGCAATAGGATGCTTCTCTTACAGGCGATTTATTTATGAGGATGTACAGTCTATATATTTTTTTATATTACCGCCTACACTGATTAACCTCCCATCTTGTTGATAAAATGACAGATCTATAATATTTATCATATTATTATACGGTCATTTTTAGCAAATCCTAAAATTTTAATGTTTTGATATTGATGATATTTACTTTTGATCATTTCCTTGAGTTACCAGATTTCAAAAGGCGTATAATACACTACCGGTATATAGACGTGACATTCTAACCAACGTAGCTAACCCACTTCACAAAAGAACACGGGATACCTAACGGTAATCGAATAAAATTGTGTGAAATCGTGTACAACATGCTATATAAGTTGACCCACGTCACTGTTGAAGCGCAAAGTGTTCCGATAACCGAGGAAACCGCGACCTATCGCTTTTTGATAGCATCACTTTGCCCAACTTGCCATCTGGCAGCCATTAGGTCCGGGATATTGAAAAAGTGAGCCGACAGGCCGATCGCCACACGTACGTATACATATTTGTTACGTACAGATACAGACGCGTTATCTATATTTTGTAAGTAGGCATGTTTGTGTGCGCATTTTTATTTATATATAATTTTCAACTCCTTGGGCTGCTATTGGGGTACTTTTTGTCACGTTTTTATTAGATTTCGTAGATTTATGTTTTCACTTCTAAATATTAGCCATTATGCCATTACTAGATACTATGAAATATTGTAGATATATTATGAACATAAAATAAAAAATTGGAATTTTCACTAAATGGTATGAACAATTTTGTAAAGATTCAATCCTTAACTTGAAATCCTTTTGATGAAATCATTGACAACGGAAAATTGAGGGGTATTTTTTTAATTGTGTTTTACTACTCCATCAAAATATAAATAATAAAAATGTACGTATCATACCTTCATCATAATCTTCAGTAATTTCAAATAAAATGAAATTTATTTATTTGTAAGTAAATGTTACAAAAAATTTTTGTTGCGCTGACACCCAATTTCAAAGAAAAATTCGTTAAAAACCTTATATTTTCTGCACATAATGTATTTTAAATACGTTCCTGTGAATGTTTCGAAAAATCTTAATATTAAATAGAAAACATAATTTCTCGAATTTTCAGTAATATAATAAATATCTAGTTTAAGTACTCTTATGTGCCGTCTGACTTGAGACTTGTATAACATAAGTCTTTGCCCCGCGGTGAAGTACGATGATGCTCTGTTGAGCACACCAATTTTTTTGGATGCTACCTTGACCTTCTCCTCCAAGTGACTTTGGTATTGAATTTCACTAGAGATCTCAACACCGAGCATCCTATTGCTTATAGCGATGGTGTATTTTTGAATTGATGATCCACAGTAAACGGGATTTTCTGAGTGACGGTGAACGACTAAAGCCGCCCCAGTTAGATACTTTAGTTAATGTGTTCTCCATTTCATAAACAAGTTTATCGCGGCTTTCTTCCACAAGGGATCAAGGGATGGGCACGGCCTATATAATAAACGTACCCGATGTTGTCATTCGCCTAACAATGAATGCCAACAACTGACAACATATCATTGATGTGCAGCAAAAACAGCGTCGGGGATAGTATAGAGCATTGTGGAACACCATCATTGATGGTCATGCTTTCGGAGCAACCACCGTATACTACAGCTTTTATGCATCTGCTAGATGAGAAGCTGGCAACCCATTTTCATAAACTCTCGGGCAGCCCGAACGATGGTAGTTTTGATAGAAGACAGGTTACCGAGTAAATCGGCTTTCTTCTATAAGTCAAACTGCCATCCGGTCTTCTCAGTGGCGGCATGGACGGTTAACAGAAATTTTCCTCGGCAACTTTATCGAATGACTAGAAAGCACGACTCCCAGAGGGTTGGTTTGTAAGTAACTCGCCAACTCCGCCGACGAAAACCAACTAGTTGTTTTTTTGTTGTTGAATTGTTTTATAGGCGCAAACCAGCTACGTATTTATTTACACTGTCTAGTGGATTTTTTTGTGAAAATTATCGTACGTGTGACTTAAAGTCTGGTTTAATAATGAGCATTAAAGTAGACTTGAAGTCACACGTACGTATTAAATTTTACATTAATAGCCTTCATTACATTTAATGTATTTTCATACCATTTAAATAAGATTTAATAAAATTTGATACGTTAGTGACAAAACTGTATATTTTTTAACTGTAGCTAACTCTAGCTGTTTTCATGCAAAACAATACTTTATTACAAACAGCATTGGGTACATCATTGTTACAAAATACAGTTACAGAGTTCTGTTTACTAACAAAGCCCTTTTAATTTGAGTTAATTGTATTTGCCACGGCACGTGATTACTGCCCCGTCTTTGTTTTTCCAGTCAGGTAAAATTACGAGATATCGTGCCTGTACGCACCATTGTCTAAAATCTTTTGTCCCCTTGTTTTCTGCTAGATATTTAATTTCTATAATAAAACTAATGAGAATTCATATGATATGTCATCTTCATCAACCCATATTTGCCCACTGCTATATACAATAAAATGCTATATAAACCGTAATCCGTCCAAATATTGGCACCCCCCTAATTATTGGCATTAATTTTAATTATTTTAAAATTGCTGCTTAAACTGCCAATAAATGGGTAGTTTACCCTATATATAAGTATATATATATAGGTACATATTAAGATTTACAATACGATGACCGTTTATTTCAATCGGATTTGAATTTAATACTTTCAGATATTTTCGCTTTAGTTTGAACAAATTTCCGTTAAATGTAGAACGAAATTTTATTACTAACGAATATCATGGTGAGGGAAAAGTTGAGCTTTAAAATGCTGCTGCGAACTCACGTCGCTCTACATTGGTTTCTTTGCTATGACTTATGGGGTAATATAAGAGCGGCATTTTAGCGGGCCTCCTGCATTGTTATTCAGTCGACGAAGTCGGAGGCGCGCACGCTCCGCAGCTTATCGCCAGCCCCCAGCCGTTGTAAATTAAATAAATATACACCTAATGAGCGGAAATACAATGCATGACTAAGCTAAATAATTACTTCATCTTATTCGCCGCGTTTATTAACTTACAATCTGGCTATTACTCCATCTTAACGATGAATGTTCCGGACTCAGCAAGTTACACTACAAAAATAATGAACTAATGAATAACGTAGATAGCGAGGAGACAGTTAATTCGCAAACTAGAGCATGCAAATTTCATTCTACCTAAAAAAGAATGTAAATGTAAAATTTATTACCCGGGTATCTCAATTTTTAACTTATTCAAGCGAGTTTTGAAATGTATGCGGAAACTATAATGTTATTTATTTCTTTCCGTTCTGGTTGCTGCTTTAGTTTATATTCAAAATACTACTAGAATATAAAATATCTTCTGGAGAATATTGACTCCCTGTAACTTGAAAAAAGTTATAATAAAGTGATTAATATAGATTGTATTTATATATTTTTTCTATTATATAGATTAAGTCTCACAAATATTTCGCGTATTTTCAGAGTTTCCTTTATGATACTCGTACTATACCCATATTTAATAATATGCAGAGCGTCTTTACAGTTAGGATACCCAAGAGCATACTTGAGAGCAAAATGTACGTAAAACATTAAGGTATGGCTAAAAATTGGTTCCCTCTCTAAAAGTCATATAGTACCTATTTTCGAAGTTTTGTAAGTACGGAAGTAACGTCTAGATAGGTGACTTCAATTAATATAGAACGTAGAATGGTCTGAAATCGTACTTATTACAGCCCGTATAGACAGCCCGTCTTGGGAAGTACCACCACCTCACAACTTACTGGAGGATGGTTTTATTCCTGCACGTGAATAAGGTCACCAGTAAGTTCCTGAGGAGTTGCTGTATTAACAGCAGATGTGGCATCGTTCGAGTGTCACTTAATATAGTTTTAGGTAACCACTTTAGATCAGGTAGTACTTCACACGCTCGTATGCCTCCCACCGTTGTATAAAAAAAAATACACCATAAAACCGTTCTACAAAATCAACTTTTTTTTAACAAAATAAATATTTGAATAACCTGTCTCGTTTCAATCAATAAATAATAATGTATGTTAATATTATAACATTCTTAAGAAGTTATCTGTGTAGTAAAAAAAGCTACTGATTTAAATAAACTTGTACAGATAAAGCAGAAATTTACCGAACAATTTCCTCAACCGCCGTAAGCAAGCTTTCATTGAGGATGTCACTGCTACCCAAGATAACGGTCTAAAGGGGGATAAGAAAGGATGAGATCTGCAAGTGCTCGATACGTAACACGAGCTCTTACACTCTTGTACATTGATCTGAGCGGGAAGTGTACGGCTTGTTTTCCACGAACATCCTTTGAGGCGGCGGCGGGCCTTTGAACGGCGAGCGCGGGTGCATTTTGATAGCGTATCGATTTTACTACTGAATAGATTTTTACTTTATTTCGCGCTCGCTCGTGTGTGAATGTCCGACATAGGAGGGTGAGTAAACATTTTAACTGAATACGTTATTTTACGAATGGTTTTCTAAAATACGCTGCCGTTTCAATTGAAGTGATTTTAATTTTATGAACTAAAGTTGTCTTTGCTTTTACAGTAAAATATACTAAGATAAGTAATATTAAGTTATTAGCTTGTTTAGCTTTTGAGAAGTACGACGTAATAAAACTGATCTGAAAATTTATAATTTCGCCGCCTTCTTCCTTTGAAGATTAATATAAAGAATCCTCATCCTATTAACGAGCTACAAATATTCAAATACCATGAGATACAAAAAAAAGTTTATTTTTAATGTATATATATATAAATATTCGTTATTGGATTAACATTATACATTTTCACATCGCACGTTTAAGAGAGGTAGGGTACATCAAAGCAGCCCAACTGGGGTAATACTCGTTCCGCCTCACAGAAAATCGCGGCGAAATAACAAGCTCCTGGTGGGTCGTTTCATTCTTGCGAGTTACCAGTAAGCTCCTAAGGACTTGCTCTGTTCGTAGCATGAATGGCAATACACGACTGACACTCTCCACTTTGCAAGCAATCGTAGGCCACGGTAACTACTTTACATCAGGTAGGTCGTGATTGCATGCACTCAGCACTCAGTCTTCAGGCGCACTACTCTGTGGTAGCGTTATGTGTCCGCGAGGTTCGCGTAGCTCGTACTGCGTGTCCGAGCGGTCGCCAGCTCGTACGAAAAACTGGATAGCTGGCGTACCTACTATTAAAACTATATCAAAATAAAATATACCTATGTATACGTTATAATATACAGAATTAGACTACATTGACTTAAGTTATTTTATTTTAAAAGAAAGTGGAAAAAAATGTACTCGACGGTACGGCGTTTATTTCATTTCAATCAAGTACTCTCCGTGTCGATAAATAATAGTTTGAACCTACGACATTTATATATATCCTCAAAGTAAATGAAATATCTGTAGCTTTCGTTGTAGAGATACGTGGTATTGATTGGCTCTTTATTTTCTAAAATAATTACCCAAAAAAATCTCCTAGTATATCTTTAAGTGGTGGATCTATGTGATCATATGCATTATGAGCATTACTTACTGTGTGATCCCGTATAAACCAAGGATCACGATATTTGTCGACTAACTTGTAGGACTTTGTAGCAGTAAATAATAAAAATATTCAGTCGGATAACTGCAGACTGTCAAATCCTCGATTAAACATTAATTACACGAAGCAAAATCACAGTGTATTCGTTTATATACAATATAAATAGATTACATAATACATAAATTAATATTCGTAATATAAAAATGATATTAGACTACATTAATCGAACGCTCAAAGTATTTGTCTTTTGGCCCCTGCCCCGTCCCGCCAACGAAGGGAGAGCGTTCGAGAATTTCAATTTAGGAGAAGAATGTGCCGGCATAACGTGTGGCCCGAGATATTTTGATAGGACATGTTCTTCGTGAATAAATTTCTTTCCACATATTAAATAAAACTTTAAACGCTTTATTTATTATCAATTTATGTTTCAAGCGAAAGGCGACCGATGAAAATTGAAAAATGGAAGTGATGTGACGGGGAGCATCGCCAGCGGAAAACTTTTAATTTTCGTATAAACATTTTTAAATTAATGAATAGAATTACTTTACCACGAGTTAATATTTATTAAACTACTAGCAGAAGCCCGCGGCTTCGCACGCATGAGATTTGGGCTTTTAGTAGCCTTTATTTCTATGTAGACATGAAATTGTTTCTGTTTAAAAAAAAAAAAAACAAAGTTCAGGGTCGTATGGTGCAGGTCGATGCAACCATAGAGCGATTCAATTTTCGTACAGCGCCATCTATTGACCTTAACAGGAGGCAACGTATATGTATGTTATTTATATTACATAAAAAATGCGTAGTTATTTTATGTTACAAAAAATACGTATTCTATGAAAATAATAAAATCAAAATTTCAAAGTCCCCCGAAGGGGAAGATATTTCGCCCTAATTTTAACAGTTTTTCATTTTTTACGCAGGTACCCTAAATATTTACGGGATAAAAAGTACCCTATATTCTGTTCTGAACAGTCCTCTACCTACCAGTGAAAGTCCCGTTAAAATCGGTTCAGCCATTTTGAAGATTAGTCCGGACAAACAGACAGACAGACAGACAAAAAGTTAAAAATGCGTATTTAGGATTTGGTAACGTGAAAATAATAATATGAGCTTAAGATAAACGCTTTATTTTGAAATCACAGACAGACACTTCAATTTTATTTATATGTATAGATTGAAAGCTCCTTTGATAATACAGCCATTTCGATACTTCTACTGTATGCAATTTGACCTAACCTTTTTTTTATATACAACGTGGGGTAAGGGGTGGGGTAAATAAGGAAGTAAGCAACACAGTAAGCTCCTAAGGAGTTGCTATATTAGCAGAAGCAGAGATGGTATCACGCGAGTGATACTTAATGTATTACAATTGTCCATAACATATGCTTGTATGCCTAAGCATACATTTACATAGAGCGGCTGCGTTTTTCTGAGAGGTGGAGGTACTTCCCCAGGCGGGCTGCTTTTATGTGCCCTGCTCTCTTAAAAACATCCAGACCAGGACAAAAACACATGTTTATGTACGCAAATGTTAGTCCTGTGTGGAAATCGAACCCACGAGTGTTGGTGTCAAAGTCGTGTCATTCACCACTGCGTCACCGAGCTCGTCAAAACTGCTTTACGTGTTTTCGTTTTAAATCAAATTGCATGTAACAAAATAACACCTGATTTTATTAACTACTTACTACTACTACTTACTAGTTATACTGTAATTGTGTGATTTAACTTAGGCAATGATAGTTACAAAAACATTTTGCCTCATAATATTAAGCTGCAAAAGTAAATTGATTTAAAAGTCAATACAAGTTTTTTTTATACCACCAAAGTGGCAAACAAGCATACGCCCTGCCGACAGTCGCCGTAGCTTATGGACATTTGCAACATCAGGAGGGCACCACCCTCTAAAAACCTCTTTTCATGAAGAAACGCATGCTGTATCCACATTGCTGTATTTCAGTTTTTTACATGGATGTTCTATCTATCTATAACTTCACGCCAAATCCCTTGCGGGGTAGGCAGAGAGAACCGAGCGCCACGTGACTCGATCCTTACAAACCTCACTTCTTTCATTAAAATTCATTGCTCTTCTCATGCACGCTTGCCAGTTACTAGGATTCCTGACATCACCTTCTGATGGAACACGACAATTTGGTCATGGTAGGTAAGTCTTGGTCTTCCTCGGCTCCTACATCGTTCCACTAAGCCTACACATAAAAACGTCTTCTTATCCCATTTCTTAATTCATTAGGATTGGTGCGGTCCACTACCTAAGCCTAAGAATTTGGCGAGGACACTGAGTTTTACATAGAGCGACTGTCTTCAGACCTACACAACCCAGAGGTATAAAACCAGATCTTTCTTAGGTTAGGTTACACGTCTTTTGAAATATAATTTCTTAGACGTGTGGGTTTCCTGACGATGTATTTCTTCACCGCCGAACCAGTGATAAATATGTACATAAATCCGACAACACGAATTTAGTGTTACATGTCCCCGCCAGGATGCAGAGCGGGGATCAGTTAATCAATAGGACGGTTGCTTAACCACTGGGCTATCACTGCTCTAACATCGTCACTATATATTACAAAACAAGTCACATGCCGCGCCTGTCTTTCTGTCTGTTCGTGATAAACTCATAAACTACTGAACGATTTTCATGATGATGAACCCAACATATGCGGCGTGGGAGCATAATATGCTACTCGTGCGGAGCCGGGGCGGTTTGCTAGTAATTTATAAAAAATACCTTCCTTTCTCTATTGTTGGAGTTGTACATCAAACTTATAAATATAAATTAGTCATCATCATAAATAACATAGAAGGCAATTTAATTTCGAGCTCATATAACATGTACGCGTACTCACACTTTACAGATAACCCTTAGGAATTTTCAATTTGATCATGGAATGCGGCCACACGGAAGGAAGAAAGGCTGAGATCTGCATGTCGGAATACCCCGCCAAGTGGGTTAGTTTCCAATTTATTGTATCAATTTCGTATAAAGGCACCTAGGCAAAACTGCCAGGAACTATTTCGAAACACTTGAAACTGCAGCAATATAAAACGTTGGGAATTGAAGAAAAGAATTGTGGGATCAAACGGTTAATTCTTTGGTGAATATGCAGATCCTTTTTACATATTTTGTATGTTTAACGTTCAGACAACTCTTTTTTCTATTTTATCGCTAGAGTTATGGTATATATTTATGGATGTAGTGTCTATAATTTATTATTACGTGACTTGTTTTACGTATTATGTACAAACTCCGTAGTAGAGTAGTAAAATTACTGAAATACTGAACTGAACGCACAAATTCGTAGAAAAATTCAAAATACATATTCCACAAAGAATAATTACAAAATAATACATTCGTTGATAAATTAAAGATGCCATATACCTAGTCCAGGTATCTGTACAGGTAAAATGACACTTAAATAACTACTAATCAAGATATGGTAAACGAGCTGGAATTAGATTGTAGAACTGTTAACCATTGTAGAGGACTTACTAGTTAAGTTTAATAGTTATTTTTGGACGTCCTATTTTGCGAATATAGGTACACATGATAGTAAACATGATAAATACCTATGTAGATATGAATAGCTAAGCCATTTTGCATGCAAGTGTAACAACTATAACGTCTACTATAACATCACGCCAAATCGCTTGCGAGGTAGGCAGAGAGAACCGAGCGCCACGTGACTCGATCCTTACATATCTCACTCGCTTCTTTAACATTAATTGCTCTTCTCATGCGCGCTCGCCGGCTTCTAGGGCTCCTGATATCACCTTCTGATAGAACACGACCAATTTGGTCATGGTAGGTAAGTCTTGGTCTTCCTCAATTCCTACATCCTTCCACTTTTGCATTGTATATCTGCTTTGTCATTCTTTCATCCTGCATTCTTTCTACATGTCCGAACCAACGGAGCATGCCTCTTCTTATTTTAACACCGACGCTCTCTTTCTGATCAACTCCGTTTCTAACATCATCATTGCGAATACGGTCTACAAGCCTTACGCCACAATTTTTGCGCAGCGCTCGCATTTCGACCGCGTGTATCTTATTTTCATCCTCTTTCTGCCATACCCAGCTCTCGCTTCCATAAGTTAGCGTTGGGATCAGCACTGCATTGTGTATAGCGAGTTGTGCCTTCTGGTTCAGGTTTTTACTGCCAAGAAGTTTTCCCAACGCTCAATTTACACTATAAATGTTACAATTTTTTGACGAGCTCGGTGACTCAGTCGTGAATGACGCGACTTTTACACTAACGCTCGTGGGTTCGATTCCCATAAAAGGCAAACATTTGTGTGCATGAACATGTCTGTTTGTCTTGGTCTGGATGTTTTCAGAGAGGTAGGGCGCATCAAAGCAGCCCATCTGGGGTAGTACCTCCACCTCACAGAAAACTGCAACCAAATAATAACTCCCTAGAGGGTTGTTGTGTTCCTGCGTGTGAGTGAGGTCACCAGTAAGCTCCCAAGGAGTTGCTGTGTAAGCAGCAGAGGAGGTATCGCGCGAGTAATACTTAATATATCGCAAGCGTTAATATGCTACGGTACCCGCTTTACATCAGGTGGGCCGTATGCTTGTATGCCCCCGACGTAGTATAAATAATAATAATAATTATGTCAATATAAAAATTTTGATTCATTTGAAACTTGTTATTAATGCAATACATTAGTGTGCTTTCCCAACAAAATGTAAAATGACCTTTTTAGGGTTTCGTAGTAAAGAAGGAACTCTTAACCCTTTAGTCAGTAGGAGTCCGACATAACCCGTTTGGCCTTCTGAAATGGAGTCCTATGCAGTATTTTACCACCTCTCTCCCATAAATCCGGAGGGTGTCCCCTCAGAAGAATACCTAACGCACACTCGGGGTGAGTTAGTCCTTCTTTTGAGGGTCTGCATTTTCATGAGTGAAAAAAAAGCCATATTCATGTGCCTATGCGTGTAAGGCGTTCTGGATTTGGATAGTCGTAAGTAAATACGGAACCCTATACTATGCATGGCTCGACATGGACTTGGTTGGTTTTTTAATATATTTTCTACAATTGTGTTCGGTAATTTATTATACATTGGCCATTCAAATACATCTTTTCTCTATTGCAAGCAATCAACTCTTGTCTATTTTTTTTCATTTGTTAGAAAGATTGTAAACAGCAATATCATCAAACAAAATAGGCATTAAATATGAGAAAATGAAAATACTATTAAAAATTACATGATAACAGAATAGTCATTAAAAAAGCAACTAGCCAAATACCAACAAATGGTTTGAAGATAAGCCTGTTTTCATAAGCCATATCAAATTCATTAGGACAATAAAGTCCCAAATGTATTTACGAGGGATCACGTCATGAATAAATTTCGTGAACGGAAAGTTTGATGCGTGAAATGGCGGCGGCAACTTAGACAAAGCTTAATAAATGCTCGTACGAGATGGTGTCTACTCTTTTTGCATATAGTATGAGCCTTGCTAAGTACTTTATAGACGAATCTTGAATGTTATGAACTGTATTATAAACTTGAATCCTAATAACATTGCAGGTACTTCGTTCCATGACATTATTAAAATGTACTAAACATTCAATTCATTATCAAAAAATTCATTAATTCTGCTACATAAACGTTTATGAATATAGTTTTGTTGCAATGATTCGGATGTTATTACTGGTGCTTGAAAGACAAGGAGTATCGTGGGCATGTTGCTACCTCCGCAAATCACACAGCTCCCTTCGTTAGTGACCTACCGCATTCACAGGAATACTAATACCTGGTAAAATTTAGTTTAAATTTGTTACTGGTGCAGGTAATGCAGGTTTGTAAGCCGAGTTACTAAAATATGCTTGAAATTTTATGTGTCGAAAAATAATCGCTGCATCGGGCGGGCTGCATTAGAATCTTGGGTTTAGGGGATAGTAATATAAGTCTTTAAGCACTAAATAAAGTCACAAAATTATTTATTTCTTTGAGATTAACATAAACTGCAATTAATAAGTAAATACCTGAACTACCTGAACGAGATGGGCCACGTAGAGCGACTGGTTGAATTAGTCCCGCTTGTCGAAAAAGATTCGAAAAAGATTTTTGAAATAAAATAAAAAGTTTAGTACAAAAAGAAATCATTATAAAATTAACATTATCCCTGTTATAGTGTTGCTCAATATATAACTCTACTAACAATGCTGTTGGTTCCGTATTGATAAACAAAGCGATCGAATTACATTTGCCGTGTCAGACATTCTTTCCACTGCGCCTATCCGTTTCACTACAATACAAAAGTCAATAACAACTTTAAAACAATACCTATCGGTAAGGATCACCGTAGCCCATGAAACTTTACAGTACCCGGATTTTCCTACATATAGGTGCCATACATATATATCTAACAGAGTTATAATACTATTTCGGTACTAGGTGGCAAAGATACGTGGGACACTCAGAAAGTATTGCGAAAATAAAAAACAGTGTTCTGAAAAAAAAAGGTAAATATTTTATAAAATTTTTACTTAAAGGTATTTTTTATTAAATCTTTTCAAAGTACTCTCCACCAGCGTCTATAGAAAGTTTCATGCGTCTGAACCAATTTTCGAAACACTTTTTCCAGTCCACCGCAGACACCTCATTTACAGCCTGCTCGAACGCAGACAGCGCATCTTCCGGCGACGAAAATTGTATTCTTTTGACTCGATTTTGTATTTTCGGGAATATAAGGAAGATAGGTCAGGGCTGTAAGGAGGGTGACTCAGATGTTTGACTGGCGTACTGTCCAGCAAGACCCTCGTATTGAGCGCGGTGTGCGCGGGCCGCGTTGTCGTGGTGGACCAGTAGCCCGTGGAGCCTTGTGTTTGGTCGCTTGTTGCTCACGACCCGCAGCGAAGGGCCACGTCTCAGTTACGTTATTTATACTGTATCCTTTTCAGTCCAAGAACTTTTAGACTTTGAAGAGTTTTGGGAAAATACAGCATCACCTAGTTTACACCATTTTCACTTGGATCGGTTTCGTACTCTGGTTCTGTACTCGTATATATATCGTCGCCTTGCCTTCGTCTTCAACTTAATCAGTTAATTTTATCCAATAAAAAGATTTTTGGCCAAGATTTTGAAGCCTTCATTCTGCTCTATCACTTCTTTAATACGAATTGTTTTAAATTGCCCTATGCATTTGGGGGAGCTGTCTGTTTTACTGTCTGTACTCCATAGTACGAGCTGAAGACTCATCTCATGCAGGTTAGACGTGATATCTAGTTGCAGACTAAATTTTACGTCTGACCTGCATGAGTGCGTGTGACTCGAAAGCTATTGGGTTCATTTTGTGCTATTGCGAGGCTTTAGGAATTTAGCTCCCACCGCGAGGACAGTTTCATCTAGGCACTGAAATCTTTTATAAAGTTCGGGCTGAAATCTCTCGGGCTTTTGAATTAGAGCACGAGATGGACGAAACAACTTCACCAAACTTTCGAGCAGCGATCGCTTCGGGGTTTCACGCTGTCGATCACCTTCATCATTGGACAAATAGCGGCTGGTTATGAAGATTATAAGTCCATTCCATTTTTCATTAAACCATCCAATCAATGCCCTGTTCACTTTCACTGCGACTGCTTGAAAAACAAGTGTATCAGAATCTCTACGACATTAACCAGAAATTGCCCCTTTGCACGATTTTAAATTGCCCCACTCTCAACTCATCATTCTGTTTTGTGCTGAGCTGGGCATTGTACCCCATCAGCACTGTACACTGAATTTTTGAGACATGTATGGCTTTGGAGATGTCCATGTATATAGCCTCCATTTTATCATCGGCTGATATCGAAGTTGGTGCGTTAACCTGTATGACCTTCAGCAAATATTGTTTAGTATTTCTGACTATAAGGTACAGAACACGCAGTCTAGATCTTTAGTACATTGCTGATGATGGGCTTATGGACGATAACCCCTACAAAACCTTGGGATAAACGATCGCCCTCCCAGTAATAAAGCAACAACTTAAATACGATGTAGTACAATAAAAACAAATTCAAGTACACCCACCATTGAACATTACAGTAAATTAACATAGTTTATTTTACAGTTAGGTATAGAAATATACCGGACAGACAGTTGGTTATAGCTTCACGGATTTTGCGAATTTAGCATATATCACATCTAGACTAATATATAAGACAAAAAAAGTATATTTGTTTGTGTAAACGCGCTTATCTCTGGAACTAATCTGTCAGATTTGACCGAAAAAAATCTTTCGGCATTTGATAGACCATTTCGTGAGGCAGATTATAGGCTATTCAACATCACGATACGGCCCTTAGAAGAAGAAAAAAGAAAGTAAGAAAAAGCGGTTTCCAATGAATACCGGGATATGTGTAGATGAAGTCGCGGTGAGCACCAGTGATTTTGTAAGTGTAAAATATAGATACAGTGTGCGTTTCTGATCCTGTAACAATCTCTTATTGTTTTGTATATAAGGTATAGTGAGACTTCGAAGTACAAAGGTATAAAATATTAGTTTGTACATATATACGTGTATATTATATATAATATAGTTTCATGCATTGAAAAATGGGAAATAATTAGATCTGATAAAACTTTATGTTTGTTTTTTATACAACGTCGGGAGGCATGCAAGCATACGGTCCACCTGATGTAAATCGGTTACCGTAGCCTGTAAACACTTGCAATACGCGCGAGTAATACTTAATGTATTACTCGCGCGATACCACATCTGCTGCTAACATAGCAACTCCTTAGAAGCTTACTGGTGACCTTACTCACTCGCAGCAACAGAATAACCCTCTAGGAAGTTGTTATTTGGCTGCGATTTTCTGTGAGGTAGAGGGACTTTCCCAGACGAACTGCTTTGATGCGCCCTACCTCTCTTATAATTATATACACATTAAAGAAAAACTAGAATCATGTTTCATACCTTTCATACTAAAAGCGTTTTTGATGATATTACGAACACTTGACCATTTCACAACACGCATAACAAGATAACTTGTTTACCATCAACCAATATAAGAACACATAAATCTTTGAGAACATTGTAAAAGTGATAGGAGCAATGAAAATATTATGCACATAAACTCAAAATTAAAGACAAAACATAAAAGTTTATGCGTAATAAATAAACAAAGCTGGCAGTGGGGCTGCGAAGTAGATAAAACCCTTATGGGCGTTTCGACGACAAGTGACGACGGTCACGATTTTAATTACTCGAGCCTCATCCGTAACGTGTCACTAGGGGGTTGGATAGCACACGGACGTGAAGTACCAACATCGATACTCTGGAGGAGCAAGTAAATATGAGTACCAGAACTCAAAGATAAAGACAAAAATTCTTTTTTTGCCTTTAGACCCTCGCGGGCACTTAGACATGTCTTATATTCTCAATATTATATCTTATTAATTATTTTAGTAGTTTTTTTTTGGAAAATGTGCATTTCAAATGACTATTGGCAAAGAAGAAATGCCAAAAGAAACTTGCCAATATAGGTATTTTTTTTCCAAATCATCTTATACATATTACAATAAATATAATGATATGTGTACATATAGTGATATCAAGTGGTGGTTAAATTTATATTAATTCATGTGCTGAATCGTTTCCAGATATCAGATTACCTATTTAGGGTTTCGTACCACTTTTGATAACCCTTATAGGAGTATTCATTTCAATCCTAAATCAAAATCTACACGATGAAATATAGTTCACCAAAGATCATGATATTTGGTAAAATCCTATATGTGTAGGTATTAGTAAATACTAAAGTAGAGGATTTTACCAAATTTCATATATACTATACGGCTGCGATTTACGCGTTTTTCTCGCGTATTCAATTAGTCTGACACGTGCATTGAAATCTTCAAAATATTACAAATGTGGCGCTGCCATTTATTTTCAACTATATTATGTATTTATTTATCAAGCCCATTTTATTATTGAAATAGGGATAACTTTTTAAGAAGCAACATCCATATTTGGACTAAATACCATCATTACAATACCGTTTTTTCAACTTTAACTTAAATTAAACTTTGCAATGACAGATTTCTCCTAACTGCTATGGACGAACTTGAACGAGCTGAACATTTTTTTTACGAGAATTTGGGTGCATCAAATAAGAATATCTGAGAAAGTACCTGCACTTCGCAGAAAACCATAGACAAGTAACAACTCCCTGCAAGGTATTTTTTTTTAATTAAGCCCTCCAAAATATATCCGCAGTGGAGGGTTGTTTTATTCCTGCGCGTGAGTGAGGTCACCAGGCTCCTAAAGAGTTCCTGTGATGCTTAGTAGATTGCAAGCATGCATAGTCTTAACGTTAGGCCGTATGCTTGTATACATGTTCTATAATGCCCGATACACACAATGATGCTATCAAGCTTCTCAAATTTAAAATAATAAAAATTTTTAAATAAGAAATTGAAACGAATTTCCCAAACTAAAGTTTTCTAGTAAGGAATTGAGAGAAACCGGGTTCCTATTTTATTTAATAAATTTGATTATCATCCAATTATCACCTTTGTTAACTGAAAATAGAAACTTTTGCCTTCGTTTTCGATATATTAACAAACATACATATATGAAAACATATACACACCTTTTATGAAATCATTCAAGAATTGAGAAAGGTCAATGTAGATTAAAACTAGGAGTATGAGGCGTATGAAAATGGGCATTTTTTCAAATCAGGAATTTAGGCCTTGCTCCCGACGCTAAAGTATCTGGGATGAGCATTCCAAGTGTAACAACGTGGCATATCAGCGGCAACGTTCGTTTAAATAAATCGCCTTGACAAATGGAAAAGAAACTGCTCAATGTTTGGTTCTTCTTTCGGTTCCTGCCTCCTAGCAAACGAGTCCTCCAGCGCATACAAAATGCTTATGTTAAATTCAGTTTTGAAGTACCACCAAGAACACATGTTACTCCATATTTAAATGCTGCTATTAGGCTTATTATGAAATCTAGACACGAGATGCCTTGCAACCTTACCTTTCGATGTTGCAAACACTACAATACCTAAATATCTCCATGACAAACTAACATGGGCTCACTCAAAATCGATGTACAATACGCGGGGCGCACTTTGGAACCTTTTTTTTGCCACAAAACTACTGCTTTCTAATCTAGTTATTTCTTTCTTATTTATTCCTTTCTTTCTTTCAAAAAATGTTACCGCTGGAGGTGTTTCAGCACTCGCCAAGATGAATAAAAAATAATCATTGAACTTTGTCAACTCATTCTTGAGATATCATAAAAAGGCGTTTTATCATATAAATTGTATGAGAAAATGCATTTTCATTATTTTTTTCGTTAATATTTTCCATGGTTGTATGGTTATTCTCCTATTCGGGGCGGAGACAAATCCAACACAACAAAGATCATAAAAATGGTCCTGCCATTCTCGAGTTATAAATAGTATAACTAACGTGACTTTGTTTTATATATATACGAGTATATAGATTAATAGTGTACTGTAAATTTCTGTGCTTTAATTTGAACTTCTGATGCCAAACATGTTATTATAAAGCAACGCTATTTTTCTCGTTATCTTGCAACTTCTAGGTATTAGCAAGTTGATAGAGGAAAGAAGTTAACACGCCTTTTAATTTTAAAAGCTTTTTCATTTCGTAGCGGATAAAATACTTCGAGTTACTATAAAGTTGCTTAGTTATTTACTGAAGTTTCAAATAAGTAATTCATATTGTTGTACCTACATAATGAAATTACAAACAGAATCATTCAGGAAGGCATTTTTTTCAATAACTCACTTTCAAAATGTTAGAAAAATGAATGAAGAATTTACAATAAATATTAACGTATTTTTTTATTATATGTAACTAAAAATCTACTAATCTATAATTTTTGTAAAAATTTACAACCTGTTTTGTAATTTACTGCTAAGAAGCGGCAAATTACAAAACAGCTTTTATTACCAGGAGAAAACCTCGCTGCTAAAAGAAAGCGTTATGGAAATGCTATATTTAGGGTGCCTTTCACTTTTATCCTTCGTTTTAAAGAAGAATTACGAACTGGATAATATAATTCATGTTTATTTGTTTTGATAATTCAATAATCGTCTAACATATAATGTTTCTTATATCTTAGTATTTTAAACAAGCAATTCTTATATACACACATCAAAAGTGTCTAGGGATCAACATATATTTTTGCAATAACTTTTCTCCTGATTGATATTAATTAAAATTTTCTTTAAGGATTCATCAAATAAAGTGTTTTCGTTTGTCTACAGTAACGATAAACCAAGTCACCTTTGCAGTAATAAAGAAATTTGCCATTTTCATAATAAAGGGATTTTTGACATTTGAACCACTAACATTAAAGTTCGAAAGAAAGACCGAAATAACAGTTTTCTTTAAAATTTTATTGGGTAACTTAAACAATTAATAATCCGTGTTTCTACCGTGAACACTAACAACACAAGAACATCGGTTTGGCATACTCAAAATGAGTTCATCCAAATCACGCTGTGGAATGGCCGCCCATGTTCGTTGCAACAACAAAAAAAGGTCTTCTTGCGACTTGATACCCTCCATATTCGGCAGAGCTCTTCTCTGTAGCATATCCCATGCATGCTCAATCGGGTTCAAGTCTGGCGACTGAGCAGGCCAGGGCATGACATTGATGTTAGCTGCGGCGAGAGTCTGTCTTACAACTCTTGCGGTGTGCGGTCGTGCATTATCATGCATTAACTGAAATAAGGGACCGATTTGCACTTGTAGAGGAACGATGACGTCTGATACAATCGTCTCAGCATAAATTTGAGCGTTGAGGTTGCCTCTGATCCAAATCAACTCAGTTCTTCCGCCGATCCAAATACCCGCCCATACCATGATGGTTCCACCACTATAAGGATGGACTTCCTGGCAGGATTTTAATCGCTGTTGGCGTCCAGGGGTTCTCCAGTGTCGTATACGTTTATATATTTTATATATATTTTTATTACAAAGCCACATCTCAATCTCAAGAAATCCGCATAAAAATGCTTGATCCCTAGACACTTTTGATGTGTGTATTATCTGAGCGAATGTCAATGAATTTTGTTTTATTTGAAGTTAAGTAATCTTATTTTAAGTTATTTTGTTTGATGGCGCTGTACGTTGGACTTACGAAATCTATGCAGTAGAGTAGTTTCAGTCTATGATTATTGTTTCATGTTGGCAATGTTTTCTATTTTTTGTTCAATCATATTTGAGAATTCTGTATTATTATGTTGGTACCACTGTACAAGTAACGATGATTGATTTAAACGCAGGCGCGCATTTCTCCCGCGCCGGGGATGGCTCTTGGCGGGGACGCTACATGACTTTTTAGGCGGGAAGGCACTGTTGCAGAATTCTTATTCTATCCGCGTTCGAAGTAGGTCCGTCGCCAAGAGACTGGTCAATTTCCATCTAATTCTATAATAATAACGCGTACTGTAATTAATTGTAATTGCTAAATTAAATTATCGTACCGAGTTATAAGTTATAGTGACTTTATAATATCGTGTGCATAGACATAAAGCTGAAGTGTGTAACTTTCAATCGGATTTTATTTCATCAGCCGTCGGTGTTCATCTACCATGTCTGATACTCACGAGTGCCCACATTTGCCCGCTCGCTCCAGCCACACAGGATACGACATCAGAGCGTAGGATACATTAGACTACAAACGATGGACCACGGGTGGATGAAAATCTTTTGCACATTGCTAGAAGTTCAGAACAGAAATATGATGAGTTTAATCGACGCCATACGTCCGGTGAGTACTCGAAAAGTTACTTTACCAGAGTTTCACCCCGATAAGTCCGACTTTGATGCGCGTGCATGGTGTACTAGTTTCGATTTATGCCTGTCTGAACATGAACAAAAAGGCAGTGCTCTTATTATCGCGCTTAGTAGAGCCCTAATTAAGATGAAGAATAGCAAACCAAAGGACAACGAGAACATGGCTTCCTACGCCGCCCGACTTTCGACAACTTTGATGACTCATTTTAGGGACATGACAATAGAACAGATTATTTTGGCCATTGTGTTGGCACACGTGTCTCAGTTTGATGGAAGACTACACACACAGCTTTTACTATGGAAATCAATACTCGTGGGCAAATGCAACGAGAGCTGCAAGCATGCTCATACCTGAAGAGGAAGAGCGATCACCTGCATTCTTGAAGGAAGTTATGATGAAAAAGACGAAAAGAGTCACTGAGACCCATGCCATCATTTTTATTGTTCGGCCGCGTACATTCAACTCTTCCATTATCAATAGTCTAATTAATTGTTAAATGTGTACGGGTAGGAGGAACATTTTTTAATTACATATATATCCTGAAATCTACGATCGCAGCTGATAAAAGTTATGACAGAAAACGTAAGAGTACAGAACATTTTTTTGAAAATCGACCATTTTTCGAAGCGCATAGCTAGGCAGATTGGAGATAGATAAAAAGTGTGAAAGCCAAAGTTGTAGATAATTTTATCAGCTTTCATTATGTAGTACAACAAAATTTCGTACGACACACCGGTTTTGAGATGTAAGCAAAAAACCAAAAAACGGGACCTTCTTTGTGCCCCCCTCCTCGGGCTCACCTCGGAGGGGTAAGGACTTTTAGGATGATTATCTCCTAACTAGTCCAAACAAAGTTCCTAAGTCAAAGTTTCTGCTTTCGACTTTTCCATCCACACTCCCTTTGTGAGCACTGATTGACCAAACTATAGGATGTAAAGCGCTATTGCTGAACCTTAATAGAGTGAGGTAATAAGACAAAAAATGAATCGGTTTTCAAATTCGCAAGATGTACCGAGTGCAGGTGACATTTAGCATTGCTCATAAAGGTACTGCAGTGCCACTTACACCTCGAGTAGTCAATGCACATTCAAATCCATGGTAAAACCAAAAGTAAAAACCTGCATGTCAATGTGCATGTCAATTGTACCACAATAGAATAGACGAGACGTCACGAGAACCAATACACAGCCTTTACCTTTTCGTTTTCGTGACGTTTTTCAAACGCCATTTTGTTTATCAACCACCAATTCAACTAATTGAATAATATTAACAATTCTAAAAAGTATTACGTGAGTAGTAGAAAGTAGATGGAAAAAGATCTCATTAAGCAATTTATCTTCACGTAAAACAATTAAAAGTTTATTATTAACAAATAGACAGTCGGGAACTGTATATGAAAGTGAAAACATATAATAACATATTTATAGCTACGGATATACGAGATACGAGGATTATAGTACAAAGCTAAGTAGCGCCCTCATTTTGTTTTTATTAATAACGCTGAATTTAAGACCAATTCCAAAAACGCTCAATACAGGCACTAAATAACCATATTTATGTTTTTCTTAAAAATATCTTGTATTTATTATTTATGTACAAGTAATCAAAATTTTAATTATTGCTTATTGTGGCCACTTATAGCAATAATCAAAATTATGACCAATTATACATAAATAATAAGTACAGAATATGTTTAAAAAAAAAATATGTTTTTACAGTGCCTGTGCGTTTTTTGGAATTGATCTTAATTTCAGCGTTATTAAAAAAACAAAATGAGGGCGCCACTTAGCTTTATGCCACCTCTTAAGCATGGTACGTTCGCTCAAGTGCATCTTGATGATAAAAATTTCTAACATTTTCCTCTATCAAAAATCCCTCAAGGAACTTAAAGAAATTGTCACTTTGAAAAAATAATAGTAATAATAATACACAAACCGCACCGCGGTATATACAATACAGGCAAACGGAACAGACGTATCCTACGGGCAATCTCTCACTCCGTCAGATCTGTCGCGCTACCAAGTCAAGAGGGTAATAAATAAAATAGCTCCCCTTTCCCCAATTTTACATAAAAACGCGTCCCATCCGCAATCTGCATGTTTATGAGCAAATATTCTATAAACAAGTCGGAAGGCAATACGGCTTATGGTGTATGGTGGAGACAGCAATATACAGAATTACATGCAAATAAGATAACAGCAATAAATACAAGCTTTGTTTCGCGAATTTTCTTTATCATTTCCTTAATGCTAAGAAATTTTATGAGTTCATTGAACTATTGTCGTCTAAATTTTCTTTATTTGTCGCTTATTGCTATGGACGCTAACTGAGCAAGTATTGTTGGATAATATTGAAAATAAGACAAGTAGAATTTTGCAACAGTGTGTTTCTATAAAAATGATAGACGAATAAGGACAAATATAAATATTAGTATAGTATTCGACAAGCCGTTGGCATTGATAAATTAAAAAAAAAAACAATTTACCTCGCACAGTTTCAAATTCAGGTATTGTTTTGGTAAATTTTGAAGTTAAACTAACGATGCATGTCACGACTATAACCCTAATTCTTATGTTCATCTTATCTACCTACATGGTTATTCTATGTACATTACTGAAATGTCTATAAAATCTTTACAGTCCATCTAGTAATTTATGGGATAAACAGTGTGAAGAATAATGTTAACTGTCAACTGTCAAGATAAATGTTTTGAAACCAATTGGGACTATCTAAAAATATTCGACGTCTAAAATGAAAGCTTTCGAGCCTTAATAATTATTTGCGTCTGTCGCCGAGTCACTAGGGAAGGATTACTCATCCGTTGTGTCCAAACAAAACGGCTCATTGACTCTCTGATTAATTGTAAGGAAAGCCGCAGTGACATTCTGATGCAGAAAAATATTATATAAAGTACTTAGCTAAATAGCAGCCTGGTAGGGAAAAGTTAATTTCCCTGTAGTTCAGTGTATAAATAGAAGTAATTAAAGATGGTCATCTATCGTAATAAATAATATAAGAAAGTTCCTTAATACATAACGACGATTTAACGTGTTACTTTTAATGAGCACTTTTTGTATTGTATTCAGAAATATATTTAGTCAGTGATTTAGTGCAACCAAATCGTTGCACTAAATATATTTGTGAATACAATACAAGATCAAAACGTGTGTTTTTCTCGTAAATTTGGTTAATTTTGAAATATGATACAAATAAATATTAAACAAATTATAGTAGAACCAACTTCCCCGGTTTATTCATTTTGAGATATATGTCATATATTTGACGAATCATTTCAGACGAGGAACGCGTATTGTTAACGCAATAGTCATCAAGATCTCATACCATCTCCAGATCTACCTTAACCCTTGACGTGTCTTGTAGACTGAGGCCGGATATAAGAAAAAATCGGCCAAGTGCGAGTCGGACTCGCGCACGAAGGGTTCCGTAACATTATCTATAAAAACAGCAAAAAAAATCACGTTTGTTGTATGGGAGCCCCCCTTAAATATTTGTTTTATTTTAATTTAATTACTTATTCTTAAAGTGAATATATGTATAACTAAATATTCTGTGTATATTTCTAGCGTCTACATGTGGCCGTTATCAATATCAAGTAAAAATGAGCAAAAAATTCACGTTTGTTATATGGGAGCCCCCTTAAATATTTATTTTATTCTATTTTTTAGTATTTTTTGTTATAGCGGCAACATAAGTACATCATCTGTGAAAATTACAACTGTCTAACTATCACGGTTCAAGAGATACAGCCTGGTGACAGACGGATGGACGGATGGATGGACGGACGGACGGACAGCGGAGCCTCAGTAATAGGGTTCCGTTTTACCCTTTGGGTACGGAACCCTAAAAAATGTGCTCACTACGTCCCATGTGGCCTCAGTCTTCATACTAGTTCTATCTATAACTTCACGCCAAATCCCTTGCGGGGTAGGCAGAGAGAACCGAGCGCCACGTGACTCGATCCTTACATATCTCACTCGCTTCTTTAACATTCATTGCTCTTCTCATGCACGCACGCCGGTTTCTAGGGCTCCTGACATCACCTTCTGATAGAACATGACCAATTTGGTCATGGTAGGTAAGTCTTGGCCTTCCCCGGCTCCTACATCCTTCCACTTTTGCATTGTATATCTGCTTCGTCATTCTTTCATCTTGCATTCTTTCTACATGCCCGAACCATCGGAGCATGCCTCTTCTTATTTTAACACCGACGCTCTCTTTCAGACCAACTCTATTTCTAACATCATCATTGCGAATACGGTCTACGAGCCTTACGCCACAAATTTTGCGCAGCGCTCGCATTTCAACCGCGTTTATTCTACTTTCATGCTCTTTCTGCCATACCCAACTCTCGCTTCCATAAGTTAGCGTTGGGACCAACACTGCATTGTGTATAGCGAGTTGTGCCTTCTGGCTCAGGATTTTACTGCCAAGAAGTTTTCCCAACGCTCCATTCACACTATTCCCAGCACTCACTCGTCTTTCCACATCTGCGGTGTACCTTCCATCCCTGCTGAAAGCGCATCCAAGATATACAAACTCATCCACTTGTTCCAACACTTCATCATCAATCGTAATCCTTACATTAGTTCTGGATTCTTCTCTTTCAAATACCATTATCTTTGTTTTCTTCGCATTCAGTAGTAAGCCTTTCTCCATACAGTCGTCTTTCATCGCTGTGACCAGTGTTTGCAGTTTAGATGGTGTATCTGCTAATAGCACGGCATCGTCTGCATACAGCAGACAGTTCACCACTTGGTCACCCATGCGCAATCCCACATTCGTTGACCTTATTCTGTGCAGACAACTATCGAGATACAGGATAAACAGCCTAGCAGATAGCATGCAACCCTGTTTGACACCAATTTTGACATCAAACCAGGGTGACATGCCCCCGTCTATCCGCACACATGCTGAGCAATCCTTGTAAGTGGACTGCACAGCACGGAGCAGTGAACCGTCAATCCCATATCTCGGCAATATGTCCCACAGTTCCTTTCGCACAACCCTATCAAAGGCTTTCTCAAGATCCACAAAACCGCAGAAAACCTTCCGGTCTATGGCCAGATGCTTCTCTACGATATTGCGGAGCGAGAAAACTTGATCCGTACATCCCCTTCCATTTCGGAAACCTCCTTGTGCGTCCCACAGCATTTCATCGGATTTCACCCTCATTCTCCTTTCAATCACCTTTCCATATACTTTTGCTGCTAAGCTGATCAAACTGATGGCCCTATAGTTGGCGCAGTCCATGCGTGATCCCTTGCCTTTATACAAGGGCACGATGACTGCGCGTCTCCAGTCCATTGGGACCCTTCCAGTTCTCCAGCATAGGTTGCATAGGTACCAGAAGGCGTCCCGGACGTAAGTGCCACCTAATTTGATCATCTCAGCTGTGATCAGATCAATTCCCGCTGATTTTCCATTTTTCAAGCTTCGTATCGACCATTCGATCTCATCCATAGTTATGCCTTCGTCGGACGCCGTCAACGTGGAGTAAGCATCCGACTCACTCTCATTGCCAGCGTCCGAGGCATACTCATACATTTCCTCAAAATATTCACTCCACCGTTCTAACACTTCCTGAGTGTTGGCAAGAATGACACCAGCTTTAGACTTTATCTTATCCATTCTGGATGCCGACGAACCACTCCGAGACTTCTTTACCTCTCTCCAAAAGAGTTTGGTATTTGCCTCGAAGTTTTTCGTCAGCCTCTCTTCCTCATTCATAATTTGTCTTTCACGCTTCTCTTTCACTAAAGCCTTGGTTTCATTCTTGCATAGACGGTACATTTCTTTCTTCTTTTCTCTCATATTTTCATTTAAAGGCAAAGATGATACGTAATCCAGCCACGCTTTCCTCTTTCTTGCTACGGAGGATTCAACCTCCGCATCCCACCAGGCATCTCCTTTCGCTGTTTTACGTCTCTTTGCGCATCCACAAGCTTCTTTTGCACTATTCACCATACTTTCTTTCAAAACTTTCCAACAATCATCCACATCGGAGTCGGAGAGGCTTGCATTTGCAAGTCTCTCACTTACCAGATGCACATACATTCTCCTTACACTTTCATCTTGCAATTTTTCGCTCATTATCCTTTCATGATCTCCGAAAGGGATACGCACTCGCCAGTGCCTCCACTTCCTAAAAAGGCCCACAAACCGGCTTACCACCAGGTAGTGGTCCGTCTCAAGAGTGGGGCCTCTAAAGGCTCTTGTATCCATTAAAACATTTCGGAGACGTCTATCTATTAAAATCAAATCAATCACACTTTTTTGATCATTTCTTCTCCATGTATACGTGTGAATATCCTTATGATGAAATAAAGTATTCGACACGAGGAGACCTCGTTCCATACATAAATCTAGTATAGACTTACCTGCTTCGTTCACTCTCTTATCTCCATACGGACCAAGAACAGCTTCATAGCTGTATCGCTTGGTCCCAACCCATCCATTCAAGTCTCCACACATAATCACTCTTTCGTTCCCTTCAACTAAGTCCAGAACATCCCTCACAGACTCCCAAAACTTCTCCAGTTCTTGAGCACACGCTGAGCTTACGGGAGCGTATGCTGCAACCAAAAATACTCGCGTGATGCCCAGTTTAATACGAACCCAGAGAAGTCTAGGCCCTACCAAACAGTAATCTCTTACACCAGTGGCTAAGCGAGAGGAGAGTAATACACCTACACCAGCACTGGCATGATCGTCACGGTCTACCCCAGACCATAGGGCCATCATACCACCGGGCAGATCATCGGTGTCGCTCCCCTTGCGCTTAGTCTCTGTCACACATAAAGCATCCAAACGTCTATCATTCATTACGTCTATCAGTTCATTCGTCTTATCTTTCAATCCACCTCTCACATTCCACGTGCCTATGCGGCACTCGGCTCCCCTCGTCCCGCCGGAATTGGCGCTGCGTGGTGGGTGGCGGCCCCCACCGCCGCATGCAGCTGTATTCGCACCGACGGGGGCGGATCGGTGCGCGTCGCCTACGGGGGACGCCCTAATCCGCACGTCGGTGCGCTCTTGGTCCAGAATTGCAATCGACTGATTGGCAGGGGTCGCGAACGAGCACGCTTCTGGCACATGACCCCCTAATAGTTCATTTTTGGAAAAACTATTGAAATTATCAAGTTAGTGATGTAGTTTTTGTACAGTGTAGTGTGTATTTATCGATAATAATTATGATATATAATGCGTCACATATAATTATTCAAAACAACTCTAAAATTGGATACTTCTAACTTCTAAACGGGAAATTTTCAAATGTATGGGACGCTACGAGTACATTTTCATTTTTAGTACCGCACGTGTGACGGGTTAATACAAACAGGTACACTATCAAAAATAGATTAGTTGTTTCTTGCATATCCGTGAACATACGAGCATATTATAGAATTCGTTTCGAAAATATAATCGCTTCCGTTTTTTGTTAATACGGATAGAAAATTATATATCGTAACAAAAAATTTTGTAAAAAGGAAGAGTTCCATTTACAGGTTTTGAGGCACAGTTGCAAATAATTCGTAGACTAAGTTACCGTAAAAGCGGTTAAATAAGAATTTACTGATTATCTGGGAGTCCGTTAAAGTGTGCAAAATTGTTTCGGTTCTTACAATAAATAACAATGGGTAATTTCATAGATGAGCCTAGGTGCTTAGCTAGTTACACAATCGGGAACATTGGTGTGTTCGCTAGAAACTACAACAGGTTAGTGTTCTTTTGTGACCATAATTTCCAAGCGAGCGAAAAGAGCAAGATATCTTACAGACTACATTTCAAAATAAATGCAGCGGATGGTAGGCGCCAATTTAATAGTTTAGCATAGTAAAATTATTTACGAGTATTAGTTAACTTGAATATGAAGTGTATTTATAAATATATTTAAGACACAATGGACGCATTTGATACACATGTCTATGATAGTCTTGCTTTATAGCAGACGTATCAGAGACTGTAAATCCGGCCCATAAAATCATGTTAGAGCCGCTTCATCATTTTGCGTCAGCACGTATTTGTCATTCCCAGCTACAAGTGCGTCGTGTTTCACATAAGTAGGGATTTACAAAAAGGTGGTAATAAGGTATGCAAGCCCTCTTCCCTTTGTCGGCTACTTTCGTCGTGGGTCGTGAGCAGAATCGCCCTACACGAGATTTCCTAAGTCTATGCCAAGAATTTCGGGAAATGTAGAAGACATACCTAGTCGTAAAAGTGTTTGCTTATACATAAATTGTTGTTTTTTATTGTTATTAGCATTTTAGTCACTGTATTATAGGATTTTGTTCCTTATATTATTACGTCGGTGGGAAAACTATACGCAATAAACCTGATGTCAAACCTGACAGCTGAGGTGCTAATGCAGTACCTCCACCACTACTTTCAGAAGCTTACTGGTGACCTTGATCACTATCAGGTACATAAGGAATCTTTGCAATTGTTATTTGGCGTCGGTCTTGTATAAGATGAAGGTACTTCGTAGTTCCAGAGATGATGATTGACTAGTTATTATAAGTCCACTGAATTAAATTTCTCGCCACACACCTTTCACGTCCGATTACATCCCATAGTACCTAATGCATAGGTATATACTCTTTGACCAAGTTTTTTTACACAATATCGGGAGGCATGCAAACATTCTGTCCACTTGATGGTAAATGGATAACGTAACCTATGAATGCTTGTAATACCTAAATAAATAAATAAATAATAAATAAATAAATATTGTCGGACAAATTACACAGCGCCATCTAGCCCCAAAGTAAGCGAAGCTTGTGTTATGGGTACTAGACAACTGATAAATATACGTAAAATCTTTTTTTTTTTTTTTGTATTTACAGTATACATAGAAAATACCCAGGCCAATACAAACAGACATGTTCATGCACACAAATGTTTGTACTGTGTGGGAATCGAACCCACGAGCGTTGGTGTCAAAGTAGCGTAACAACGCGTTTCACCACTGCGCCACCGAGCTCGTCAGTTTCACTACAACTGCATAGTTAACTGGAAGGGAAATTCCATTGGTCTCGAGCGATCATATGAGGAACGATCATATCGTTGCGGCGTTGTAGTGTTGCCAATACATATTAGTGACGTACAGTTATAACAAATTGTTAACCGTTTTATATTCAACAATAGGTATACCTATTCATTTAACGGAGTAAGTTCTTGCTATCAGAAATAAAGACTCACAAAAGAAATTGAAGTATTATATTATATTATTATATTTTATTTATACACTTTAGATACATTTTTAGATATAAAGATTTTTTATAAAAATAAATACATTTAAAAATATAAAAAAGGGGGTACCCGCCGGTAGCGAAGCGAAGACCCAGCCAGCCAGCTACCGGTGGCCAGGGCTCCAGAGTGTGGAACCTTCTCACAATACGGGCCGTGTCCAAAAGAACCGCCTTCTGAATCTGGTTCTTGACCCAACTGCCAAGCGAGAGCCTCTCAAGATATCGGTCGAGGCTCTTTGCTATAAGCCCGTTTACTGTCACGACTATTGGAACAATTATCGTCGAGTCCACACGCCACATAGCGGTAACCTCATGATCCAAGTCCAAGTACTTAGAAAGTTTCTCTTTCTCAGCTTTCACGAGGTTTTCGTCATGAGGAATGGTAACGTCAACGAGAATTGCACGGCGTGTCTCCCGATCTATTATCACAATATCGGGCCTATTGGCGACAATAATCCTGTCTGTGATAATTGACCGGTCCCAGTAGAGCGTGATACTACCGTTCTCGAGAACTGGCGCTGGTGCATATTTATAATATGGAAGCTCGGTACTCACAAGGCCGTATTTAAAAGCAAGTTGCTGGTGAATGATCCTAGCTACTTGATTGTGTCTATGTAAGTACTCGCCGTTAGCAAGATGAGAACAACCGGAAACTATATGCCTGAGTGACTCACCAGGACGGTGGCATGCTCGACAAATGTCGACCGTACCGTCCTTCAGGATATATTTCCGGTAGTTGTTCGTCTTGAAATTATTATTATTATTATATTAGAAGATAATTTATGGTATCATTTAATGGTTACAATTAGTTAATTTTTTAGAATTTTCTATTTCCTTTTCCGGCAAAAAAGATAATTTTAATGTTTGCTTGTATAAAAATTCCTTTGACATGAGTTGAAAACTTCGTACAGTATCTTGAGAATTCTCAATTTATTTTAGTTGCATAATAACTCCGTTTAATATCTCGTATTATTAGAGTAAAAAATTCAATAGATACCTACATTAATTAAAATTTGCAGCTATAATAGGTATCATCAATTAAAAAGCATCTATATTACAGCATTATGGTAGAGCCACTAACATGATGTCTAATATTTAGAGAAATACTAATCTAACTATAACATTGTCCTATCTGCATGTGAAATATAAAAAAAACTTGTATGTGCTTTAACAACAATATGTGATCAAAACCATTTTTTTAATCCTGTCTATCTGTCTGTATGTGAAATGAAAACTACTACTTAGATTTTAATGAACTTTCATATATATTTCGCATATATTATTGATAATAATTTATATACACGTTCAGTGTACAGAAATCTATTTCACTTATGTACTTTAAAAAAGAGAGGTTTTGTATTTCAATGCTGGGTTTAGATAGATTTAGGTCAGATTTAAGTTTATGTTGTGTTTAGTCCGTTTGTTATCTGGTTTAGATTCAACATAGGTCCGCTTTGAATCAAGTTCAGACCAAGTTTAATCTAGGATTTTACCCGAATTGTAGTCAAAATTGTATGATGAACAAAACTTTAATTGAATTTCAAATTAAATTCAATGTTTTTTATGCAAGAACAAAATTTGTTACTATTACCAGGAGGCATACAAGCATACAATCCACCTGATGTAAAGCGATTACCGTAGCCCATGAATGCTTGTAATACATTAAGTATCACTCGCACGATACCTTCTCTGCTGCTAACACAGCAACTTAGGAGCTTACTCACACAAGTGACCTTACTCACACGCAGGAAAACAATAACCCCCTAGGGAGTTGCTATTGCTGCGGTTTTCTGTGAGATGGAGGAACTTCCTCAACCGAACAGCTTTGATGCACCCTCTTAATAAATACCTCTCTTAAAACATTCAGACCAAAACAAACACGTATGTTCATGCATACAAATGTTTATCTTGTGTGGGCATCGAATCCACGAGCGTTGGTGTCAAATTCGCGTCATCCATGACTGCGACCTCGAGCTCATCAATATTATAACTTTTAATGTCCCTTCCGGAGATTTTGAATAAAAACGCGGCAGGTTACCTGCTTTACTACTCATGGCATATTTACTATTGACTATGGTTTTAATTTCTTCACATTATACACTGAGTAAACTCAGTGGTGTAGAAAAAACCTTCCATTTGAATTTGCCTTAGTCAAAATTTTGCCATCCATTTATGAAAAAAATTTCTACGAGAATTAACAAACATACCTGTGAATTTCTATGACAGCGATAATAAATTCCGTTAATAAACGTAATTATTGAAAGAAAATGTTTCTTCAGAATTAAAATAAAAATCTAGTAAAAACTTTTATTTTTATACAACACACAGTTCATTTCCATGAAATTCCGCGATTTAGTATCCAACATATTTGCCTATTTCTGAATTCTCATGTGCTAAAAGTGAAGGAAATATTACAAACAAACCTCATATAGCTTGGAAGAAGCAGGTGAGTGCAATAAAGATAAGGTGTGATATAATGATACACCAACCACTATATTACTTTAACCCTTTTACGCATTTCCTTCGCTAGAGTGACTTAACCTGCCTTTAGAGTGATAGTCTTTGCGGCAAGTGTAAGATCTCCTAAATACACATCCTAAGCTGTCTAATCTATACGATTTAATCTCGTATGTCAAAGAATACCAATCGTTTATACGTTACAACTTCGTAAATTTTTTTCATTTGATACGTGACACAAAACAGCAAGGCTGATGTACGACAGACTATGATATTTGATAGTATGGACTAGGCTTCCACTAGAAATTGTTACGAATATATATTTATTTTATACAAAGATGGAATACAAACAAGCATACGCCCCATCTCATATAAAGTAAGTACCGTAGCCTACAAACACATGCAATGCAGGATATATTGCTCACGCGTCACTTACCCTGTGCTTCCTAGTCGGGCTGCTTTAATGTTCCCTATCTCTCTTTTACCAGAGCATCGTTTGATAATTAGAAGCGTGTAGCACATTGGCTTTACTTGAATAGAAAAATATAAACAACTATCCATCTGTATTTTCAAGTCAAAACACTTGCGGGATAGGCAGACAGAATAGAGCGCCACACGACTCTGTTCTTACACAACTAACTCGCTTCTTTAACATTTATTACTCGTCTCATGCACAGCGGTTTCTAAGGCTCCTAATATCACCTCCGATGAAACTCGATCAATTTGGTCATGATAGGGAAGCCGTGCCCTTCTTCGACTTGGACATCCTTCTACTTTCGCGTTTTATATCTGTTTCGTAATTCTTTCATCCTGCGTTCTTTTTAAATGTCCGAACCAACGGAGTTTTTTATTTAAATATAATCTTAACACATACATATAATAATGTATAAAGGCAAAACTCTTTCTTTGTATCTGTATGATGGGTTTATTTTTTTATAACTGATAAAGAAAAACCAAGCACTTATAAGATCACTGCTAGGTTGGGGTTTTAAACTAAATAACGTATTATTGCTTGTTGAAATTTTTTGAGAAATTTAAGAAAACATTTATTATTATTATTTATGTTTCCAACTTTTTTTCTACTGATTTTAATTTGTTTTTGTTGAAGAGACTAGAACTCGTCAGTGGTTTACAAACAGTGGAAAAATATACGAATGCCATGTGATGAAAAGTATGTTATATATCTATGGATATAGACATTTATTTATCATATTATTTTAATTTTAATATAACACACTTACCATAATTAATATCATAACTGGTAAAAAAAGAAAAAAATGTCCAGTTAATAATATAACTGGATAAAAAATTTACTCTACACTAATAACATAGGAATAAGTTTGGTATTACAACAAAATTTAAAAACTAAAAATATGTATCTATGTTGTTGGAAGTCATTTTGTTATTCTAATTTCTATTTACATTATATCTATTTTTATTTACATTATATTCATTTTGCACTTGTTTATTTAATGTTGTTAATTATCACGTAAATCACCATTCAAGAATTTTCTAAAGCTAAAACTTTAGTCTAGATAACGTAATAGTAAAAATAAAATAGCCAAGTGTCACTCATTTGCATACTAAAGGTACTACTGTGTAGAAAAGATCCTGAAAATACACATTGCTTGCACGGGCGCTCTTTCAATTTTTTATTTAATGTAATGTAGTAGTTTTATTTAATAAACACTACAAACATATACAAAAGTCTGTACCTATTTTACGATTCAAAAGGTACATCACCATGACAGACCAACGAATAGGCAGATAGACAAACGAACATTCAGCGGTGCCTTAATATCGTATCGAAAATTGGGATCACTTTGGTACTGACTCATAAGAGGGAACCCTTATGATGTAAATCTGTCCATCCGTACAGAAGATTTACTGACTTAAAAGTGTAGTGAAGCAAATTGCGTCAGTGTAAGAGAAATTTCCACCTTGAAATACAAAATATGAATTCGTGCAACGGTACAATACACCTATTTTCTAAATAATAGCAGTACGCATCCTCATTTATTATAGAAACTGAAATTTGTATCGTAGCGTAAAGGTGGGTGTACATGGGGTCGAACGGCCGCATCATTGTGCGGGCGGGCCGCGGGCGCGATTACAATGCCGGCACTGTGACATTTTCGCTAATGGTTCCAGGGTAGGCACAATAAAACGACAATACGACGGGAGATAAGGTGGCAAGTGAAAATTTTACAACGAGATTAATTTAATTCCTCCTTTCTGCCGCTATGTGAGACGGGTCCTGACTTGTGCTGGTAAATTATTAGCATTGTAATTACTTTTTAAATTTTATAATTGTTTTCCGTATAAACATAACAATTGAATTTACCGGTCTCAAAATAACTGAAAGCATGGAAGAGTGCGAAGAGAAAGCGGAAATTACAGGGGAGATAGCAAGGCAGAAAAGCAAAGTGAAAAATAAGTTTCAGACATGAAATTTTGATAAAAATTCAGTACAGTAGTGTGACTGAGAGGAAGCAGAAGGTAAATGACGAAAACCGGGAAGGTCTTGTGGAAGAAGAAAATACAAGCTAAAATTATGAATTTTTCAAATACAGTGACAGGGAAGACTATGTAAGTAGTTAAAATGTTTGAACTAAATTATCTGCTAAAAACAGCGCGACCGATGCCGCGAGCAAAGTACTAGTCCATTCATATCACGCATCTTCACTGTAGTTTACAGTTGAGTAACAATATGTCTCGTAGACTAGTTTGAAAAAAAGGGACTATTCATTAATCAGTGTAGAACATCGTTGTAGATATTAAACATAGCGAGGGTACATCGAGATTTATTGACCTCGCATTCGAAATGATATCGCTGAGACACTTATCCGCGATCGCGTTGGCGATGCAACATATATGAAACGTGTTGGGCGACTAAACGCAAAAAAGTAAGGGTCAAGAGTATATTATGCATATAAAGTATACTTATGTAATCACTTTTAGGTATTTATTAAAAATGAACGTTATTTGTAAATTTAAGGTCTATTTGATTTTGAATTAAGTTTCATAAACATTCCGCTGCTAGCGCTGTTTTACATTTAAGTCATATACAAACATGTTTTTGCGAGGCACATATATGGCTTTTTAATCAGTATTGTAACTGTAGATTATTCACCAAGTAGAGTAAAGCACATATTACATTACGAGTCGGCCTAAGGCGGAGATGACTGCCCTGAAGCCAGAATGCGAGTAATATAATATTGCACACGAATGATGTACGCTACGGTAAAAATCATTTCGTTAATTAAATTCAATTACTATTTTGCCCCCATATATAATAGCAATGACTTTTTATTTTATAACATTATCTAAATCAAATTCGTATATTAGTGAAAATATATGACGTTAGCGTTTCCGATAATATTAATTACTTCCTTTTGTATTGGATAAATGGGGTAGTTTAGTGTTTATTGCAATTGCATTGAATTCATCTAATGGAAACTGGAAGAGTGATAGAAGTAATGGGCATTCATACATTTTTATGTCCATGATTTTTAGGTGCCTTTCGGATCTCAGGTTCCAAAAAATGTGGCATATGTTTCTATAAAACCTAATTGTTTTAATGCAAATGTATGCCATATTTTTTGAAATAACAAGCGACTTCCTCTCCTGCAGACAGTACCTTAAAACATGTTTAAAATAATAGCATATTTATACTAGAATAGATGCTCTAGAGATTTAGCCAATCCATCCATAACCTTTCCAACAGGAGACACGCGTGTTTTACGGAGCGTTCTGACATTTTGACCCACCGGCCGTTTTTCAATGAGGATTCCCAGCACCGCTTTGAGTCTGAAAGGGTTATCCATGTTACTCCACGCCGCTTTTATATTTTTATCATCGTCGAATGAATTGCTTCAAATGCGACTACAAAAAGTCCATTTGCAAATGTCTCGCTGGACTTATTGTACGTGAATGTATGTTTAGTATTGGCGACGGAAAGCTACGAATTTATATGGATTGTTGTTGTTTTTTATTAGGATTCTGTTTCAAACAAATAAAAGAGGAGTGTGATACGACTTTGTCCGTCTATATGCCTGTTAATGACTAAAGTTTATTATAGCAAAACTCTGAATTTAGATTATGTACTCGTAAATACTGAAAGAAAAAAATAATTATGTTTATAGCAAATGTGGCTTTTTTTAATTATCAAAATTTGGTTACACGAAATAAAAAGATTTTGAACAAATGAAGAAACCGACTTCATTGAAGTCGACGCTTATATTATTGAGTGTTAAGTAAGTGATCACGTATAAAAACGAAACACACACAAGGAATAGAGAATCTTTATTCTTTTGTGAAGTTCGTAAAACAGTGAGAGGCAAACAATGATGTTATACTTACTTTAATATCATTGAAGGCAAATTGAGAGTCGTACAGCGAGCTATTAAGCTACGAGTGTATCTAAGGGTATAATAAGCTTGCTGCCAACTTTAGCCACTAATAATCCTCTAGGAAGTTGTTATTTGCCTGCTTTATTCTATGAGATAGCGAAAGTTTCTCAGTCGCTTTATTCATAATTAAAAATCACTATGTCGTATCTTTTTTTTATCAGATCGTTTGTTAATCAACAGATTGACATCACATTCAAGCCAGATGCGCTTGGACTTCAAATGCGTTATTGAGTTACTCATTTCCTAAAATTTAAAATGCGTGAGTACAAAAATATACATAACTAGTCCTCCTCGAAAGCTATAGTTTGAAACAGTTTGTTTACAATGTAAACAAATAGTTCAACCGTTGGTTGAGCGTCACTAGAATCGTATTTATGCTAGTGTAGCGAAAGCTTGCACTTTGTGAAATGAGACCGAATGCAAAACAAAATCGTTTTGAACCGGGCCGACGCCGACGTTGTAAACGTCACTGCTGAATTTAACTTTACACAATATTTGTGAAAATTTCTATACAAGTCAGATTTTTGTAGGGTGAATGCATGTGTATGTATATGTATACGCGTCGCTCGTATACTTATGGGTTTTGAGCGCTGACGTTATCCTCCCCAGTGCTGGCAGCACTGAAATGTAATGAGAATGTAAGTGACGCGTCTTAAGGATATACCTACTGAATTTTTGATTTCATAATGAATATTTGTAATTTAGAGGTATATCGAGCAAGAGTGAGTGTAGATGTAGGCAATGGCTGCCCTAGCCGCACACATTTAGATCAAATAGCTGATATCCTGATGGTGTGGCGTGCTGGTTGATGAGTGTGGACGAGGCGAGAAAGGTATATTTGGATCGATGCACCTGGGGTTCCTACCCCAATGCGATTTTTATGGATTTTTTATGTATATCTATAGTATATATATATATATATATATATATATATATATATATATATATATATATATATATATATATATATATATATATAGTAGTATATATATATATATTTAAATCGCAGACGTGATCTTGCGTCTTTTCATTTTCGATACTTATTGCGTCTCCCACTTCTAATGGTATTTTAATTGTTTTTACTGTGAATATTGGTTGTTTTATTGTAAACTAAGACCGTAGTCATAAAGATATTACATTTACTTTACATACCACAATATTCAATTTTGAATAATTCTCGCTTGTTTATGGAGTCCATACATTATGGAAACCATGGGGCACATGTGTATATTCTGTATATAGTTTATATGCTTTGCTAACATTATGCGTCCGTTCGTATTGAGAATCTTCAGGCATCCTGTATATTTTCGTATATATTTGGTGTATTGTGCTCACTTAATACGTCCGTTCGTGACGAAAATTATATGGCACACTGTATATTCCGTATATGGTATGTGTAAATTGCTCCCTTCTAAAACCCGTTCCTGATGGAAACAATGTGGCACATAAAAGATAAGATAATAATAAAAAATCTTTATTTGCCCCCTCGCAATCGGCCTCGGGGACTTAGACACGTCTTACATTTTTTGAAATATAGTCTAATTGTATCTTAATCAATTCTCTTATTTTACTTCTTTTTTTTAATCTGCTAGCATTTTGGAAATGACTAAAGAAGAAATGCCGAAAGAAACTTGTCAATATAGGTCTCTTTTTAAATTGTCAATCACAAAAAAAATCACATTAGCATATTGGTACAACAATGATATCAAATGGTATCTCGAATACTCTCTTTCTGACCAACACACTTTCTTACATCATCTACTTTCATGCTTTCTCTATTATAGCCAGCTTTCGTTTCGAATATGTGATGTTGGGATTAATACTGCATTATTAAAGAGTTGTGCTGTTTAGCTTAAGATTCACACTCTGTTCATACTATTTCTGCACTCAGTCATCATTTCACATCATCGGTGTTCCTTACATCCCTGTAAAGTACATCCAAGATATACAATCTGATCCACTTATTCTCACACTACATAACCATTATTTATTATTTACATAAACGTTAATATGTGTTAATGCTCTTTTTTGAACACCATATTTGTTTTCTTTACATTCAGTGTACGTCTATTTCTATATATTTGTCTTTCAACAGCGTTTCTGCTAACAACATGCCATCACCTGCATGAAGCAGATAATTCACGATTTGGTCACTTACACGCAGTCCTTCATTCGTAAAATACGCCAACTAAGCGTACTATGGCTTCTGACTTCAATCTACGTCCTAAAGTTATCGTTTACCTGCACATTGCTGTACAATTCCCACACGCGAGCTGCAATATGGCCTCTAGATACTTTAACATAATTTAGTCAAATGTTTTCTCAAGATCTTTAAAAGACCGCTGTACATCCCACGGTGTTCTACAGTCTTTCATTCTAATCAGTGAACCCTTTATACAAGACATGGTAACTGTGCGTCTATAATCCGTTGTGACTGTCCCGGTTCTCCAACCTAATAAGTACCAGAGAGTGTCATGTACCACGTATAGGTACCACCTAGTATTATCATCTCGGTTAACATCGTATCTGCTGCTACTGCTGATATTTTGGGGTCAGTAATAGATTTACTCTCAGTATTAACATCCGAGGTATAGTCATGCTTTTTCGAAAAATATTTACGTCACCGTTCAGCACATCAAATATATTAGTAAGAATGATATCATCTTTAGACTTCGTCTCATCGATTCTGGATTCTGACGAACTACTAGCCTTTACCTCCTTCCAGAATTGTCAGTCTCTCTTCCTCACTCGAAGTGTTTCATTCCAGTACTGACGAAATAATTCTTTCTTCTACTCTCTCATACGTAGGTCCAAAGACGATACATAAACTAGTTATGATTTTCTCTTTCTTATCCAAAAACGCAGCTGGTAGAACGATTTTGCTTTGAAACTCAACTAACTCACCGTTACGGATTTGGGGGATGAAGCAGAATACCCAGCTCTAATTAGTTAGCTTATTGATAAGATATTTGGGAGCTAAAATTAGCGCCCTATATTAGTTATTATTATTTTCCAATGTCAAATGATTGAGATTAAATTTAGAGAAAGAGGAAAATGGCGTGACACCCTATGTTCTACATTGTATGAGCTTAACGACATCACCAAGAAAGCAGTTAAATTAATTTGATTCTTTTTGACGACGGCATAGATATAGTATCCAGCAGTTATCTCTACTTGTACAACAGATTCAAAGGACAACGGACAGAATTATACAGGCAATCCTTTCCCCTAAAATAATGATTCTGTGTGATCTTAGTGCCTACGACATCAAAACTTTCAACTGATCAAAGCGGGGAGATCAGCCTCAGTATATGGAACGCAATTATTAATATTGAGTTCGAATGCTGTTATTTACGTCACTTATGTAAGTACCAGACGGAAAAGGCTACCATTCTATAACTTTCCTTTTAGGATTTTTACTGAGTGATGGCCCCAAATTATCAGAATATTAGAATGGGTTTTTAGTATTTTTGGATAAGCACTGCGCCTATACCAACACTTTCGCTACTGCCATTCTGCAAGATAGGAAAATTCTCTTCATCTGATTCAGCTCCTGCCATGGTTTGAGGGTTTTGTTAAGACTCCAAGGTAAGACGCTCCGAACTATGAAAGGGACTTACCACTTGACGTCTGCAAGTTAGCATGATTTATACTGGCCTGTTCTAACACTAGAGAGACCAGGAGATTCGGATGCCAACACAGGATAGGCTCTGATTAATCCAATGTTATTTCCTATAGTAATTATGTCTTTTTCTAAAGTTGTGGAAAACATAAGTCGTTTCTACTCAGTTGGGATGTTCTAGTGTACTAAACTTATCATTAAACTCAAAGGTGAAGATTTAGCCACTAGCTTAGACTTAGACCCGAAATGCATTCGATCGGATGTGGCAAATGGCACTATTTGCGAAATTAAAGAAGCTTCAATAGTAGTGTCCAGCATTAATTACATGTGGAGCATCAAAGTCGCAGTTGGCGGTACTTGCTTGAATATGTTGCTCTTAAATACTGGCATACCACAAGGCTGTTTCTTGTCCCCTATTCTATTCTTTATACATATCATTGACTTGCTACATGTAGCGACTTCATTGTCCCGTGGTTACAAATATTGGGGAAGCAGGAGATTTTTTATACAAT
This sequence comes from Pyralis farinalis, assembly GCA_947507595.1. Taxonomy (NCBI): domain Eukaryota; kingdom Metazoa; phylum Arthropoda; class Insecta; order Lepidoptera; family Pyralidae; genus Pyralis; species Pyralis farinalis. The sequence goes on along the minus strand of OX382259.1, from coordinate 18,249,565 downwards.
AGCATCAGATGAACAAACCAATAAACCCATGTAGTGTAAAAAGTATCGTTGCCAATCCTTCTGCTAACACAGCAATTGTTCAGAAGCCATTAGATTGGGGTCAGCATGCACCCCGCCTACGTTGTACCCCATCTGTGCAAGACCTCATGAACAATAATTGAGACTTGGTGAGGAATGAAAATTTTAATGCTCTACAGAATCATGACAGCGTGGGCGCAGGCACTGTGATCGTTCAACAAGAAGAAAAATTCCCGTTGAATCCAGAATGAATCTTATCTTAATCTCTTGACTTGAAATGTACAAGAAATATCCACTATCTAAGGATACATCATAAGATAGTTGTCACCAAGTAGAATATATTTGACTCGTCAAAGCTAATCAAAGAAGCTCAAACTCAATGGCTTTACTAGTAACCATTAAAGAGTTCTACTATCCACTCCGAGGATGCGTCTTCAGACCCTTATCACGAGGTCTAAAGTATTACTCGTTAAAATATATTAAATAAGCTCAAACTCGATGGGTTCACTAGAAACCATTAAAGAATTCCTCCTTTATTCACCTTTAGGATGCATTATCAGACCCACATCATGAAGTCTAATGTCATGAAACCAAATAAGCTGCAACTCGATAGGTTTACTAGTAACCATTTATGAGTTCCATTATCCATCTCCAGGATGCATCATCACCACAATCAGGCCCTTTAGTAATGTAAAAATTATAGTCGTCACCAAGTGTAATATATTCGACTCGTCAAAGCAAATCAAACCATTAAAGAGTTCTACTATCCACCTCCAGGATGCATTCTCAGATACTTATCACGAAGTCTAAAGTATTCAACTAGTTAAAACAAACCAATTAAGGTCAAACTCGAGGGGTTTACTTGTAAAAGTTTATGAGGTCCACTATCCACTTCCAAAATGCATCGTCAGAACAGTGTCACCAAGTGTAACGTATGCGACTCGTTAAAACTAACCAAACGAGCCCAAACTCGGGGGGTTTACTAGTAATCAATAAAGAGTTTCACAATCCACCTTCGGGGTGCATCATCACACCAGCTCGGTCGAACCAAATTATACATTTTTATTATTATTTTATTGTCATCGGATTAACATGCATTCGCGAAGTTAGTAATTGATACAATAATTACAAGTTGGTTAAATTCGTCTTTCAATATTTGTTCCCATACATAGTCGCAAAAGAAGATATTAAATAGGTACGTGTAAAAATAGTGGCCCCTCGACCGCGCGATTCTGCTGCCCCTCCCCCCTGTCCTTTTGTCATTTCCCCGCAGACATCTATCTCGAAACAAATTTAACGGAAGCATTTAAATCGCCACTTCGAACTGATAAAAACATGAATATTATTTACAATATATAGCAGCAGGATAATCGGAGAAATGTATAGACAAAAAATGTTAATATACGTCGCTCCGATATACGCCGCGCAGTAACGACCTCAGAAAGTTGCGCGGTAAGTCCCAGAACTAAAAAATACGGCGAATTACACCTCAGAGGTCAAAACACGTCCAGGCCGATTTTTTGCCCACGCGTTTTATAGGTGATATGGAGCCTGTTGGGTGAAAATCAGGTGGGGTTAATCTTGCGTCCGTATATCGGACGCAGTATACCGGTCGGACGCAGCATCCTTTGCAAATTTTCGACCCTTGGCGCAAGATCATACGTAAAATGTAAATATATATATATATATATATATATAGTAGTATATATATATATATATATATATATATATATATAGGTAGGTATGAGAATAGGGCTGAAAAAAAATTAATAAGAAATAATTTATATGACAGAACAACGTTTGCCATACAATATATGTATATATATCTCGTTATATATATTTGGAATTTGTGAATATGCCAACGTATGTAGCACTCCCCGCGGCTCTGACTTGATGTTATTGTACGAATCACTATATATATCGTTATGTGTAGATACGTTTGTGGCTCCATACGCGCCGCTTCCGCTTGTCCACTACATTTGTTTTTTGTTTTCCTTCATGCTTGCCACTCCGAAAACTGGTGGTGTTTAGGATGTGTAACCGTTACAAAAGCTTCTCAATTGATACCGTTATATCGGTCAACGCACATGAGATTTGTTGGTTGGATTAAGTTGGTAACATTGGTTGAAATGTCTAATGCTAAACTCGACGCAATGATATTGACTAAATCTAACTAGGCTTACATTGAGTCCAATGAAATCACATTGAATAGAAAATAGATTCAGGCGCTATTTTGTGAAATTCTAATTAACGATCAAATTACATTTGATCTAACCTGCTTTGTGTGTTGTATGTATGTATGTATATCTTCACGCCAAGTCCGTTGCGGGGTAGGTAGAGAGAACCGAGCGCTCAAGATGTGCTCCTTACATACTTCACTCGCTTCTGTGACATTCATAGCTCTTTTCATGCACGCTCACCGGTTACTGGGGCTCCTGACATCACCTTCTCATAAAACACGACCAATTTGGTCATGGTAGGTTAGTCTCGGTCTTCCTCGGCTCCTACATCCTTCCACTTTTGCATTAATATCTGTTTCGTCATTCTTTCGTTCCGCATTCTTTCTACATGTCCGAACCAAAGGAGCATGCCCTTTCTTATCTTAACACCGACACTCTCTTTCAGACCAACTCTTTCTCTCACGTCTTCATTACGAACGTGGTCAGCAAGCGTTATGCCACAAATATTGCGCAATGCTTTCATCTCGAGCGTATTTATTCTACTCATGCTCTCTCTGCTATACCCAGTTCTCACTTCCATAAGTTAGCGTTTAGCGTTGGGATTAGCACCGCGTTGTGTTCAGCGAGCTGTGCCTTCTGGCTTAGATTTCGGCTGCCTATAAGTTTACCCAACGCTCAATTCACCCTATTCCCGGCACTCACTCGTCTTTCCACATCAGCGGTGTACCTTCTATTGCTGCTAAAAGCACTTCCAAGATATACAATCTCATTCACTTGCTCCAACACTACATCATCCACCATAATCCTAATGTTCGTTCTGGTTGTCTCTCTTTCAAATACCATTATCTTGGTTTTCTTCGCATTCAATTGTAAGCCTCTCATACAATCTACATACAATCATCTTTCATTGTTGTAACTAGTGTTTGCAGTTCGGATGATGATTCTACTATTAATACCGCATCGTCTGTATAAAGCAGGCAGTTGACCACTGAATCATTCATTCGCATTCTCACATTCATATTTCTTATTCTCTGAAGACAACTATCCAGATACAGGATGAACAGCCGAGCCGACAGCACGCATCCCTGTGTTGACACCAGTGTTGACATCAAACCAGGGCGATAAGCTGCCGTCCACCCGCACACATGCTGTATAATCCTCATAAGTGGATTGCACAGCACTGAGTAGATTCCAGAGATTCTTTCGCACGACCCTTTCAAATGCTTTCTCAAAGTCCACAAAACTGCAGAAAACCTTCTGGTCCAAAGCTCGATGCTTCGCTATGATGTTGCGGAGTGATAAAACTTGACCCGTACATCTTCTGCCGCTTCGAAATTCACCCTGTGCTTCCCAAAGCATTCCATCGGATTTCACCCTCATTTTCCTTTCAATGATTTTTCCATACACTTTAGCTGCTAAGCTAATCAAACTGATGGCCCCATAGTTGACGCAGTCCATACGTGAGCAGTTGCCTTTATACAAGGGCACGATGACTGCGCGTTTCCAATCACTCAAAACCCTTCCGGTTCTCCAGCATAGTTTGCTCAAAAACCAGAAGGCGTCCCTAACGTAGGTACCATCTAGCTTCATCATCTCAGCTGTTACCATATCGATTCCCGCTGACGTTCCATCTTTCAAACTTCGTATCGACCATTCAATCTCATCCATAGTAATGTCTTCCGCATCCCACCAGGCATCTCCTCTCAGCGTTCTATGTCTTTTTGCGCATCCACATGCTCCTTTCGCACTGTCCACCATACTTTCTTTCAGAACTTTCCAAATTTCGTCTACATCTGAGTCGGAAAGACTTGCGTTCGCAAGTCCTTCACTGACTAGACGTACATACGTACTCCTCACACTTTCATTTTCCAATTTTTCACTTCATATTCTTTCATGATCTCCGAAAGGAATACGTACTCGCCAGTGCCTCCACTTCTTGAAAAGGCCCACAAATCGGTTCATCACCAGATAGTGGTCCGTTTCAAGAGTGGGACCTCTGAAGGCTCTTGTATCCATTAACGACTTTCGGAGACGTCCATCTATCAAAATCAAATCAATCACACTTTTCTGTTCATTCCGTCTCCATGTGTAAGTGTGAATATCCTTGTGATCACCACACATAATTATCAGTTCATTTGCTTCGGCCAAATCCAGAATACACCTTACAGTCTCCCAAAACTTCTCGAGCTCCTGGGGAGCAGAGCAGAGCTCACAGGAGCATATGCTGCAACTAAAAACACTCGCGTAATCCCCAGTTTTATCTTAACCCAGAGAAGTATTGGACCTACTAAATCGTAATCTTTCACACCAGCGGCCAAGCGAGATGAAAGCACGACACCTACGCCAGCGCTGGCATGAACGTCCTGGTCCACCCCGGATCACAGGGCCATCATGCCACCGGGCAGATCTTCGGTATCGCTTCCCTTTCGCTTGGTCTCTGACACACAGAAAGCATCTAGGCATCTCACGTTCATTATGTCAATCAACTCATTCATCTTATCTTTTAGATCACCTCTCACATTCCATGTGCCTATACGATCCTCAGCTGGAATGGGCGCTGCGTGGTGGGTAGCGGCCCCCACCGCCGTATGCCTTAGGTTTCGCATCGACGGGGGCGGATCGGTGCGCGTCTGTGCGGTTTGGGTCCAGAATTGCAGTCAACAGTGTTGGACTGGCAGAGTCGCGACGTGCACGTTTCTGGTACCGACCCCTATGTATGCTTTGTGTGCTTCCACCACCAATTAGTTCATGCCAACTAATGTTAGCTGGAAACTTGTACCATTGCAGCACAACTTAAAGCATGTTATTCTAACGACTAACATCTACAGCGCCAGAAGATATCTCGCGGAGAAGGGAAACGCGTGTCAAAGTCAAAGTCAAAATCTTTTTATTCCGTAAAAATGGCTACATTTGTATGGAATCGTCACAATTTTTTTCCCTAGTGTCGTAGAGCCAACAAATGCAGCAAAGGTGGCGGGTGTATGCAGCTTGTGTTCTGGATGGTGGGTAATCGCGGGTACGACTGCAGCAGCCGAGGCAAAGACGACCGAAGCAGCGACGGCATGTTGCATCTACTATCGATAGAGGGTTGGTGACGGCCGGCGCTAATTCGGCTGAACTATTTAGCGGCGAAAGCTCACAAAGTAGGTGAGATCAACTTGCATGCATCACATTGACTTTCAACTGCAAAGGGCTTATGTAAATCAATCCAGAAGATGGAACAACCATGGTGAATGGTATGTATCGTGGTGCACCTTGCTTATCAATAGACGAGTCTCTGACGAAAGAGAGGTAGGGCATGACGTTAGCCCGACTGGGGAAGTACCTCCACCTCAAAGAAGGCTGCAGTCAAATAACAACTCCCTGGAGGGTTGTTGTGTTCCTGCGAGTAAGTGAGGTCAACAGAAGATGAGGAGTTGTAGTGTTGACAGCGGGAGAGACAACGCGCTAGCGACATTCTTTTTATTGCTAGCGTTCATTGGCTACGGTAACCGCTTTACATCAGGCGGACCGTATGCTTGTCTGCTATCCGTCATAGTAAAAAAAAATACTTAGTCTTCTACGAAGTTGGAACAAGTATACAGATAAACAGATATACCACCCAAAACTAAAAGGAAGAATGTATGAGCCGAGGATGGTAACATCATGTGTAAATTAGTCTACTTCTCAGAGAGTGATGTAAAGAGTCCTAAAAACTGGCGAACGTTCACAAAAAGTGCTGCGAATGTTAGTGAAGCGAGTTAAATCATCACGACCGTAATGTCATGTGGCTATTCTCTCTGCCTACCGCAAGCGACTTGGCGTGAAAATCTATATATTTTTTAATACAACATTGGGAGATACACAGGCATGCAGATATAACCTATGAACGCTTGAATCTCGCGTTGTGTCCCCTGTTGCTAACCCAGCAACTCATTGCGAGCTTACTGGCAATCTTACTCATTCACAGGTACATAACAACCCTCCAGGGAATTTAACCCGGTTTACTATGAGGTGGAGGTATTTCCCCAGTCGGGCTCCGTTGATGCTCCCTACATATCTTAAAAATATCCAGACCAAGACACCAAGACAAACCGACGCGTTTATGGTAGGTATTATACAAATGTTTGCCTTGCATGGGAATTGGACCTACGAGCTTTAGTACCACCTCCACCATCGAGCTCGTCAAAATAGATAGAATCTGATAAAATGTGTGCATAAACGTTATTCGTTTAACTGTTGTTCGATATTTGTATTAAACAGTGAAAATTCCAAATTTAATTGCTTTAATTTAACAATACAACTGCAACACCGATAAAGCGACAATGTGCCAGCGCTATTGCTGAGTTTAGGCTTTACCCACAAAGTGTCCTAGGCAAACAGGCGCTTTACCGTAATTTACTTAATTCCACGGCGAAAGATCAACATTACTGGGCATATTTGTAGCTGTTTCGTTTGCAAATGGCCTATTATTATCATTTTTATATGTCCGTTTCGTGGCTTTTGACTTGAAAAATTAAAGAATTTTAATTTGTTGTCGGAAAGCAAGAATAAATGCCAATTTGTAAACGTTAATAAATATATTTAAATGTATTCTAATATTTTTACTTGCAAATTTAAACTGCTTAGAGATTTTTTTTACGTATATTGTCATATTATTATACTGGTATAAATAGTGACATGTATGTGTCCAAGGTGTTTTTTTTGCAAATCATTTATTGTACCAAAAGATACAAATATGAGTATATTTTTTTATATGATGGCAGACTTATCCTATCCGGGATTTCTTCCAGTCAACTATAGAATGTCTGATAGGAATAATAATCAATTTAATAAAGTAAGTGTGAACAGATGTTTAGGCGGAGATTGTAATGGATTTGTTTTTATATACAATGTCCGGAGATATATACGGCACATTTAATGTTAATTGGTTACCGTAGTCTATGAACGCTTGCAATACAAGTATCGTGATGCCACCCTTGCTGCTTACACAGTAATCGTAGGGACATAATAATCCTTTGGTTAATTGTTATTTGGCGGCGAATTTCTGTAAGGTCGATGAACTTCCATAGTCAGGCTGTTTTGATGCGTCTTACCTCTCTTAAAAACGGACTCCTTTAAAGTATATAGCATTCTTGTATAGTAAACTAGGCAGCAGATATTAACGAGGTTGGTGGCTCAGTCGTGAATGACGCGACTTTGACACCAACGCTCGAGGGTTCGATTCCCATACAAGGCAAACATTTGTGTGCATGAACATGTCTGTTTGTCTTGGTCTGGATGTTTTAATAGAGGTAGGGCGCATTAAAGCAGCCCGTCTGGAGAGGGTACCTCACAGAAAACTGCAGCCAACTAACAACTCCCTAGAGGGTTGTTGTGTTCCTGCGTGTGAGTGAGGTCACCAGTAAACTCCCAAGGAGTTGCTGTGTAAACAGCAGAGGAGGCATCGCGCGAGTGATACTTAACATATCACAAGCGTTAATAGGCTACAGTACCCACTTTACATCAGGTGGGTCGTATGCTTGTATGTCTCCCGACGTAGAATAAATAAAAAAGATAATTTATGAGGTAAGTTGGAAAAAATGAATAGTTTGTTTTCATTGAAGTGGACAAGTAAGTTAGTAAAATTAAAAACTGTTTACTTATTTCTTATTTTAATTCTTTTAATAACTTAACTTTTAGCCATAGCCACGTGCATTCCAAGAGCATCCGTAAAACCCTATGTGATATTCAGATATGTCGCGCGAACGTAGCCGTGGACACAACTAGTTACAAATAAAACATTACGTATTTCCGTGTCTTTGAACAATCAACCCCTAAGGGTTTCAAATAGGAGATGAATATTTTTTGTATGAGATTCCGATTTTTCTGAAATTCGAATCATGTAAATTAGTATTGAGGAATCACGAATAAAAAAATCTGTGTTTATAATTAAATTCACAACTATAGTCTTTATGGGGTAGTACTTAGTAGTACTTTCATTTAAAGCCGTTTTTTAAGTTAAATCAGGAAAATGATCGAAGAGATATGTAAAAAATAGGAATTCTTCCAAACGTCCGCAACTTCCTAAGTCCAGAAAAGCTGGATATGGCGATAAAGAGGCTGTAGCATACGATGTCACATTCCTCGGAATGCTAAGATACATAAAGAGGCAACTATTCAAAATATAATGGAAATACCTAATATATCTTGGGTTCTACAAAATCCAATATTAGTTTGTCATATGGATATTTCGCTATCTTAAGAATCGTTCGTTTAACCGTTTGATGACCTTAATGTTAGATCCACGACCTTTAATGTAGTATATGCCGTACAGTAACCACCAAGGACGATATGTGCGATAAGTTCAACAGCTTAATTTAAAAAATCACAACCGCTAAATAACGCTTAGATAGGTGATTGAAGTCAGTACAGATATAGGCACCAGACTGCTGTAGTTTTATATAGACAGGAAATTGACAACAATGCACTCCTGCTGCCAACAGAACCAAAGGTATTTCCACACGTGAATCACGACGTCTAGATCGCGAAGATCTGTTTAAAAAAGGAGTCTGTGTGGATGCAGGTGGCACAGGCTCGAGACAAATGACCTGAAAACTGGACGAAATCTGTCATCCTTCCTCTTTACAAGAAAGGCTCCATATCTAAATGCAATGTTTACAGAACCCTGGTGCACATGTCTCACGTCAGCAAAGTACTTAGAAATTATTAATAATGTCTTTTTTATGCTACATACGAGCACATGGCCCACCTGATGTAAAGCCGGTATCGTAGCCTTTAACGCTTGCGATATATTAAGTATCACTCGCGCGATGCCTCCTCTGCTGTTTACACAGCAACTCCTTGGGAGCTTACTGGTGACCTCACGCACACGCAGGATCACAACAACCCTTTAGGGCATTGTTATTGGGCTGCGATTTTCTGTGAGATGGAGGTACTTCCCCAGGTGGGCAGCTTTGATGCGCCCTACCGCTCTAGGTCACCAGTAAGCTCCCAAGGAGTTGTTTGTAAGCGGCAGAGGAGGCATAGCGCGAGTGACACTTAATATATCGCTAGCGTTAATAGGCTTTGGTACCCACTTTACATCAAGTATATGCTTGAATGCCCCCGACGTACTATATAAAAAAAAAGGCCAAGTGCGAGTCGGACTCGCGCACGAAGGGTTTCGTACCATTATCTATAAAAACAGCAAAAAAATCACCTACCCACCAAAATGGGAGCCCCATACAACAAACGTGATTTTTTTGCTTAAATATTTCTTTTATGTTTGTTGTATGGGAGCCCCCTTAAATATTTATTTTATTCTATTTTTTAGTATTTGTTGTTATAGCGGCAACAGAAATACATCATCTGAGAAAATTTCAACTGTCTAACTATCACGGTTCAAGAGATACAGCCTGGTGACAGACGGTCGGACGGACGGACGGACAGCGGATCCTCAGTAATAGGGTTCCGTTTTACCCTTTGAGTACGGAACCCTAAAAAGTGACGCCTCTGTACAAAATTCAAAGAATGGGCTTAGAATTAGGACTCAAAATCAACCACGCTTAAACCATTGCCATGGAAGCTAAAAAGCTGCAAATCATGGGAGCACTTCACGTGGAAGCACTGACTGACTTCTTCTACTCCGCTCTTATATTAACAAAACTTCAACGCATGAGAGGGATATATCCCACCACAGATGTACAGGTGGGCACAGATGTAGGCAGATATGGCAAAAAGCACAATGTGTCAACTGCACAGAAAACGTCTCTCGTAAAACTAAAAGAAAACTGAAAAGTTTTTATGAGGCTCAAAAACGTTAAGAGTTGAAAGTTGATGGATGCCAATCGAGGATGTAAATTAATTGTGGACCATGTAGTAAAGTACTTCGACTAAACTATTTTTCCCAAAAATAAAGAGAATATTGTTCGTAACACAAAATCATAAATAAATTATAAAATGCTTATTTAGTAAAAATAACTACAATGCTCACAGAAAAATCATCATTTGTGTTATGTTTCATACCTATTAGTTTACTTGGGTATTTCTTTAAGATTATAGTGTGTATGTATATCTCGGCAATTTACATAATACATTACATATAAATGCAATAAAATCATTACACAGAATTTCACTGCCTTTTGTTAACTGTAGACACTTACCTATAAAATTGACATGTAGAACTGCCAGAACGAAAAGGCGTGCGAGGGGCCCACCGCCTCGCGTGTGCGCGCCCGCCGCCATCATGCCTCAACGCGTCACCGTCCTGTGCTGCCATCTATTCCTGTTCATCGATTTCGACATCCGCCTTGACCTTCTCATTTTCTTTTATACCGCTTGTGGTTGGTGGAACTTCTTGGTTAGTTCATTGTACCTATAAAAAATAATGTTTTAAAATGTGAAATGAAATTTTGGCCCACTTTGAAACCGACATAATAAACACAAAAACGTGTAGCTAAACGTTGAAGAAGTTTAATCTTAAATAATTAATAATCTGTGATGTCGGTACATCATTACAAGTTATTTGCAGAACACTGATTGTTCGCGTGTCGCTGATCCGATGTATCGCTGGATGGAGTGAGGTTCTCTCAGTGGTCATCTTTTTTAGGATCCCGATTGAGAAGATCGAGATTGTATCGTTCAAAAAACATATCTCATTGAATCTTACAATAATTAGACTGTAAGCATTATTGTGATTACATATAGTGTTTGTTGTTACGTCTATTGAACTTATGACAAAAACTAAAAGACGAATATTAATTGTTGTGATTACCAAGATTTTTCCGATGTGGATCTCTGGCACCGGCTATCCATGTTGGATGAACGTTAACGGCTTGCGCGAGCGTTTTCTTGTTCGTATTTTTTTATACTACTTCGGGAGTTATATATACAAGCATACAGCCCACCTGATGTAAAGCGTTTACCGTAGCCCATGAATGCTTGCGATACATTAAATATCATTCGCATGATGTCACCACTGATGCTAACACAGCATCTCCTTAGGAGCTTTTGATGACCTCAATCACGCACAGGAACACATCAATAACGAGAGTTTTTATTTGCCTGCGGTTTTCGCTGAGGTGGAGGTCCCCGGGGCTGCGTTGATGTGCCCTTATCTCTCTTTAAAATACCTAGACGAAGACAAACTACACATGTTAATGCATACAAATGTTTGTCCTGTGTGGGAATCGAACTCAAGAGCGTTGGTGACAATGTGACGTAACAGCGCGTTTCACTACTGCACCACCGGGCTCGTTAAATGAGAATGTTAGAATATATATAAATATATATACAATATATATAGTAATATACAACACAACCTGCAGTAGAGCGTAATTTTACTTTTGTGTAGGATGACATGTGTATCATTAGATGACAATCATATATAGATCAGATCACCTTCGTGTTCAGAAATATTTAATAGAATTTTACAGTTGAATATTTCGTAAAATAATTTCATTTCACCAGTTGTTTTTTTTTGTGTTTGACATCGTTCTGAATTTTCTGAGACATTAGAATGCCTTCGAAGCTGATACCCGGTTGATGTTTCGCCAAACAGTTATATCTAGAGGACTGACGGTGTGTATTGAACGGTTCGAGCCAGAGTTTCCCCAAAGCTTTCCCACAATCCATTCATAAACTTGGATGGTCTGTTACAGGTTGAAAGTCATCGGTCTGCCATAATGTGCACGTCGCCATCCTGTCCCCTTCCTAAGGGGTCCTTAGTGAAACTTCTGGTTTTGGACTACTATGTTAGAAATGCTCATGTTTCCTACGTGGGCATTCCTGACTGAGTCAGTCGGGTAAACCAGAAGTCAGTCGGCTGTTAACGCGATATTGCAGCACGAATTCTGGATATGGTCAACCTGGAGAGTCGGCTGAAGTGTACGGTTTCGATGTGTGTTTTGTTACAGGATCTTCGCAGCTACAAATGGGCAATCTCACACAAGATCAGATTCGTGAGATTGTTTGTGTTAACAAATCATCCCTTCTTCATAATGACAAAATTGTTAAGGCTCATTTGTGTATTTTTGTCTGTCTGGCTATTAAGACCGTCTATATGGAAGTGGTGTCGGCTTTGATCACGCGCGCTTTTGTCGCTGTGTTGAATTGATTTGTATGGCTTCAGGGTTCGCCGTCTTTAATTCGATCAATCAATGGTATTAATTACCGAGCACGAGTAATTTGAAGGATGATTTTTTTTTTATGGGAGAATTATGCTTATTTGGAACGCACTCTATTTTAGAATTACTTTTCACAAGCTCGTTGATAGAGTGGTTAGTTACGCTATTTTTACAACAACGCTCGTGGGTTTGATTCCCACACAGGACAAACATTGTGTGTGCATGTTTACTTATTTTGGTATGGATATTTTTAAGAGCTCGATTGCATCGTTGCGAGTGTCATTCTAACCAAACACGCAGGTTAAGCAACGTCGACCGCAGCCTGTCTATGGATGGGTTTATCTATCTCGAGTTTCTCCGTTTTGTCGTGGGGCACGTTAAGCCGGCAGTTCCGGTTTAGATGACAGTCGTTAAGCTAAGTCAGTGGCCCTCGGGCGGATTGAAAACACTGGTTCCGCCAATCCGCATTTGAGCAGCGTGATGGGGTATGCTCTAAACCCCTTCGGTTGAAGGGAGACCCATATCCCTGTAGTGGGACAAGAAAGGTTTGATGTGGATGGATGGAAGGATTTTTAAGAGAGGTAGAGCGTATCAGAGTAGCTTATCTGTGGAAGTAAGAGGGTTGTTGTGTTCCTGTGTGTGAGTGAGGTCACCAATTAACTCTTAAGGAGTGGCTGTGTAGCAGCAGAGGTATAATCGCGCGATTGATACTTAAGGTATTACAAGTTTTCATAGGCTACGGTAACCACTTTAAATCAGGTGGACCGTATGCTTATATACCTCCCAACATTCTATAAAAATACTTGTCATGGTTCTATACCTAAAAGAAAAAACGAAACACTTATAGGATCACTTCGATGTCCGTTTGTTATGATCTTTTTTTTAGAAAGTAGTGGAAGTATTAAGTAGAAAATAATATATACTCAAGTCTGTAGTCCCTTGAAGCAGTGAAAAATTAAAAAAAAAAATAGGTCAAGGGGATCTAAAGATACGGCCAATTATGCCCCGTTTATATCGCATATATAATATAACATATTAAAGATATAACATAATCGGAAAAAGAGGGAAAATTTTGTGAGAGTTGATTGCCGTGTTGGATGAACTATATACATACATACATTTTTGTATGAAACCCTCTGTACACAAGTCCGAATCGCACTTAGCTGGTATTTTTATTTAACATACCGATTGTAATAACTCAGCCTTCGGAAATAGACACAGCAGGTTAGTTCGATTCACGTCGTCGCACCAAAACTCCGATTAATCAAAAACTACGTACATTAACCGCTTAGTGTGTATCTTGGGAGTACAGACAGCAATACGAAGTTTCCATGCATTGAAAATAGAGGACTGTATCTCTAACAAGCTACTATCAATTTTTGTCTATGACCGACCGAAAGTTACAGTTAATTTTTCACCTCACTTTAAATTATCACTAACGAGATAAAGAGAATCATCATCGTTCATTTTACATTACTATGCATATATAATTAGAGTCATACTTATGAGAAGTGAGAACAAGTAATCTTTAAAACAGATTCTGCGCCTAGTTTGGACATCAGACTCAGAAATTCCTATTTTTCACGACCTACATGTGACTTCGTCGATTTAAGGTAAAATCGTAAGGATATTGGGAAATTATTAATTATAAAACAATATATTTTTTTCATTTATTAACATTTTTTTATTTAAATTTAACAATCACTTTTAAATCTTCACGAAATACTAAGTATATAAAAAAGCAGTATAGTACATTTTTTAGTTTATACTAAACACAATCAAGTTCTTATACAGTCTAAGCCCTTTCAGACCCACGATGAACGAGGTAGTGTTAAAAAAAGTCGATATTCTTTATCGTTGGAGATCAGAGATAACAAAAACTAAACATTTTTAGTGATACAATGTCGTTTTCATGACTTTTCAGGAGGCGTACAATTGTATCAACTTAGCCTTACTGATTGAAAGTTTCAATTGTGACCGGCACAATGATCGATCGGTGTGGACCATATTACTTGTGACAAATAATTGTAATTCTTCTATGTAATTACATTTTTTACAAATATTTATCTTATGTTGACGTGAATATCAATAAAATAATGTGAAAGATATTTATTTAGTTATTTATTGGTTAATCTGGTTGTTTCAAGTTACAATCAAGGTTAATATAGAATTAGAGAGAAATATTATTATTTTGGTTGTAATAACGGGCAGTAGCAGTCGCAGACTTTTCAAACAATTCGGCATCAAAATAATTTTCGAAGTATTCCACAGATGATATGATTGAGTCATTACTTTAACTTTCTTGAGCTTGACTAGTAGTCTTCCCTCGAAATCTTTTTTTTCCATTTGCCGTCACTTTGATTGGGGGACGGCCGCCCTCAAAGATGAGAGTGGAACATCATCTTTGGTGGAGTCAGCATCTTCTTCATCTTGCGCATATACCTCATCATCATCTTCCAAGTCAGACTGTTCCAGTAACTCCCTAATTGCGTCTACATCAAAGCTAAATATCCCACCATTGCAGTGTACTATGAAGTTGGGCCTGGAGTGATACAATTGTGACGTTATACTTCAATGTCACTTTTTTTGAGAATTACCTAAAAATACAAACATTCACTGATACCTTACTGATATAGTTTATAGTTAACAATAATAACATAATAACTACATAATTTTACCGTAATTTTAATTATTAATACAAACAACATCAACGGCGAAATGAATGAGTTTGAATTTGAACTCCGCGACACATGTTACCTGTCTCACTTACACCAATAGATAGAGCATATCCATCATAATCTTGTGGCCTTGGTCCTGTTCACTTACGCATTGAAATACCGTCAAAATTTTACTTTCTGTTAACGTCACAATTTTGTTGGGCTGAGCTGAAAGGGCTTATTTTCTTATGTACCTACTCGTAATAAAGTTATTTTAACCTGATTTTAAAATCTCTATATCATTTAATCTTATATATACTAATACTAATCTAAAAATGATACCATTTCACATTATTCCATTATTTATTAGATATTGATTTAATAAGCTAATTTTTAAAATTCCATTGGTGCCGTTTTAGTTTTCATTTTTGGTATAGTTTTGGAATTGGTCATTTGAAATATTTCTTCGAAATATGAGATACAGAAGATAACCTAGAGATTCAATCAAGACCATAAGGCTTTATTTTCATACGTAAAAATAACCAACGGGCGAAGTGTAATAAATTTCAGTATCTTCGCACGACTCACAGCAATGGTTAAAATATTCTTATTTTTATTCACATTCTGTTTGCGGAGTAGAAACAGTCGAACGTTATCTAAAATATGAGTGAATGCGGGGTCTACGTGCGGTCTGTTCTAAAAGAATTTGATATCAAAGATTCGCGTTGGCGGGCGGCATAAACACAAGCCGCGTACTTGCTGTATGATACATTCACTGGTTCAATGGAAACGCCATTATATCATATTTTATTGTGGTCATTGGTGTTTATGCAGCACATCACCGTAATATGAATAAATAATAGGATAATAGTAGATGTCGTAGTGAAAGAATTGAAAAGGATATGCTGAGATGGTTTGGACATTTAGAAAGAATGAATGACAAAAGAGTTAGTTCAAACTAGAAACAAACTTAACTGAAATCTTGAGGCCAGGAATAGACGAATTAACTTTTTATTAATTGCATTATGTTATTTGATTTGAAGGAAAACTCTTTACAAATAAACTTATTATATATTAATTACAAGATATTACAAAAAAATGTAATAATACCTCTAATACGTCCGTAAACCGCATCAACAATATTTATTTCTGTTTTCATGCTTTACAAATTTCGGAGATATGCATGTATGTATATATTCATGTCAGGTCCCTTGTGGCGTAGATAGAGAGAACCGAGCGCTATAAGACTCGTCTTTATGTGCTTCACTCGCTTCTTTAACATTCGTAGTTCTTTTCACGCAAGCCCGGTTCCTAGGGCTCTTGACATCACCTTCTGATTAAATACGACCAATTTGGTTATGGTAGGATAGTCTTGGTCTTCCTCCCCTCCTACATTGCATCGCATTGTATACAGATCCTGTCACGTAAAAAGGCCGTTGAGCGGCAATGAAGGGGATGTGTTTGCGCATGGGTACTGTCGCGCCCGAAAGTACTAGTACTAGTGTTTTTAATATTAGTGTTATGTTTATTTTAGAATAATAATATAGGCACGTATAATTACGTATTTGTTAGTATGTTACAGGATAGAATTTAAAATAAATGCTCACTTCAGCATACATCTTTTTTATCTAAATATAAAAATAATATAGTAATGAAAAAATGGTGACACGCCTTCCATTAAATTGTCTTGGGACTAATAAAAACCAGATAACGATGAAGCGTTAGTGCTACTGGAGGCAACTTCATCGTCATTATCGTCCTCAATTGAGCTGCCGTCAACAGTATCATCATCTGAATCATCATCATCTACGCGAATGTTTCCCTCATTAGGTGGAAAACATGTAGTGGACATGGTAATTTTTTCGGTATTCTTCTTCAATGCTTTTCACACAATTTTTTCCATTTATTTTCTCCTTTTCATTCACTAATTCAGTCACGCTGGTGATATTCCATTGAACGTTTCCACAGGCCCCATAACCTTTGATCTGTGCCCATGCCATCTCAATATGATTAAGATCCGGGTGCAAAGGAGGCAAGCGGAGGGCAGTGTGGCCTTTTCGGATAAAATCTTGTCAATACTGAATATTTTGAATTGGACTTTATACTGTTTGAACAAGGCGTACAATTCAGGTTTCAGCATTGTTTCTTTTAATGATATACCTTTTTGAGTTAACTAGGTTTGCATGTCCTTCTTCAAACTGTTCGATGTTAGTGCAGCGTCAAGCTGTTTGTTGTGATAAAACGCATTGTCCTGTATCACAACTACATAATTAAGAGATAAGTTTGGTATAAATTGAGTAATTTTCATAGTTCATGTTATCATGTTCATTTTAAGACCCCACTCTGTCCAGATCTTTAAGTATTGTGGTCACGTCCTCCAGCGATTTTGCCATGATTACTATATCATCGGCAAATCGAAGGTGAGTGATATACTCGCCGTTAATAGTGATGCCATATCCTTTCCAGTCCAGAAATCTAACTCATTCCTTGTGAAATTATCAGGGCTCAGCCAGGTCCACTTTCTGTTCTTCTGAAGCTCCTTGAAGAAGGAGATGGACATGGACAAGACGAAGATTATGTCGAATGTATATGTTGTACCCACTCTAGTTTCAGTTAGGACAAACAGTCCAGCTAGGTAGATCCAACTTCCAGAAAGAGGTCTCTCGTTCAATCCAACTCGGATGGGCAGCGATTGGGAAATTGCAAAAGATTTTCTCGTCCAAAATATTTCAATGTCTCAAGACGAAAGTCTTCGACCAGTGTCTATTGCCAGAGATGACTTACGGCACAGAAACGTAGTCCCTTATTATGGGCCTCATACGAAAGCTCAAGGTTGCACAGCGTGTGATGGAGAGAGCTATTCTCGGAGTTTCTCTGCAAGATAGGCTCAAAAATAAGCACATCTGTAGCAGAAGTGGAGTTACCGACGTGGCTCTAAGGATCAGCAAGCTCAATTGGCAGTGGCCAGGCCACATATAGCGCGGAATACCAATGGCCATTGGGGCCGAAAGGTTCTCGAATAGCGACTACGAACTGGAAAACGCAGCGTAGGATGGCCCCCATACGATCTTGTGAAGATCGCAGGGAGCCGTTGGATGCAAGCAGCACAAGACCGACCGCTGTGAAAGTCTAAGGGGGAGGTCTATGTTCAGCAGTGGACGTCTTTCGGCTGGTATTATGATGATGATGATGATATCATGATAATCTCCTGATTTTGTACCACCTTTGAATGTAAGTAAAGCAATTGGTACAAAACCAGGTACACCACCAGCTTGCACTATAACAAAAAGGTTGCCTTTTGATATAGGTTTTTTAGACCTTTGAACTATCAGACCAAGAATGGTGTGACGCATGGGAGCTATCGACATATGATTCGTCTGTATAGATTATAGATATTCCTTCTTCTCTATAGTTACAAATTTTTTTAAGATTTTCGATCCTCTGTAATCTGATTTGTGATTGTTCGATTAAAAGTGCTCTATTATTTTCTGGTATTTTCCATGTTAACATAATGATTTTATAATTCGCTTTAGACTTGTTTGAGATCCTTGGAAATTTATGTAACTCTGTAATTTATTTCGCCATTTTCCCAAAGTTATTAATTCTCAGTGACATCAAAATTGTGGACAATTATCTTTATAACGCCCTTGTCAAAGTCGTCAATGTCCGTTATTGGTTTCTTCTTTATCCTCTTGTTTTTGCTAGGAGTGCGAAATACCACATGCAATTCTGTACTGTTTGCATCTTTTACAATCCGTCTCACTGTTCTCTCCGAAGTTTTTGTAGCTTCCGCCGTCTGTTTTATACATTCTTTTAAATTCTGTACAGTACCAGCATCAGCTTCTGTCTTCATAAAAGAGTAAACAGAATACACCATTTTTCTTTTCTTCCTATGTAAGACTATCGTGCAAAAGAAGTTTTGTGCATGCATGTACTTTAGATGCGAACGAAACGTGGACTATGAGCGAGAAGCAAGGGTCGACTGACGAACCAATAGCACGCACGTATAGACATTTTTACGTGACGGAATCTGTACGTATTTCGTCATTCTTTTTTCCTGCATTTTTTCTACATGTCCGAACCAACGGAGCACACCTTTCCTTTCTTGACACCGACACTCTTTTTCGGACCAATTCTCCTTCTTACGTGAACGAACTCGGTCAGCGAGTATTATGTCACAAATTTTGCGCAATGCTTGCATCTCGATCGCATTTATTCTACTTTCGGAGTTATCGCTAGAGTAAATGGTACTAATAAATGTTTTTTTAACCATATTTAATCATTTCTAAAAGACTATGTTGGATAGAAACATGATTCTATTTTCCCTGTAATATTTACAAAAATCTTAATAAACTGCAATATTACACGAACTGCAATATATAGTCAGACTCAGGATAGAACGGCGCCATAAAACCCTTATGGCATCAGACCGTCTGTGGTACCTTTTTGACCCATTAGTCATTAGAGTTTCTGTACTTTAAAAATCCTGCATTTTACATTCATTGAATACTCATATAAAACTGCCAATCTACAGAAAAGTTTTTTTTTTATTAGTTACACTGTTCAGGGAATGTACGAAACGCGAATACTACTTACATTTTGGCATGCTTTATTCTTCCTTTAATTGTCTCTTCCAGCAAACTACAGCCATGTGGTGAAAGCCCCCTGCCTCACATATTATCACAAATGGATGCAGTCTTTTGGCCTCTCGTTCTGTAACGAAATATAATGTGCATTACTCTGCCCTAGGCTAATGGTATATTTTTATAAGCTCTGTTGCACGTTGTAACTCTCCCATTTTTATTCGGTTTTATTTTTGCGTTCTAAGTGTAGATGTGTATGTTAATCCTTAGTTTATTTCAGATGAGTAGATCTCACATAGTGCTTTAAGAAGGTCTATGGTTCATGACCAGGCCCGGAGCAATACATTCCGAGACAATGCACTCCTACCGGATCCGATAGTCTATTATCCGCTAGAAGAGCTTTATAGTGTTTGACACGATCTTCATACCACAGTAAATACCACATTTCCTGATCACTGATCCTTTTCCTTTGAAAACTGGTGTGAAGACACTCAGTCTCTATTTCTCCGATGAGGAGTATGTAGTTACATAGGTCGGTCAAGTTGCTCACACCACGAGGCCTCATCGCCGCCCAGGCTTCGATAGGGACTCCATCGGCTCCGACTGTCTTTCTATTCTTCATGCGATGAAAAGTCCATAGGACTTCTTCAGGCATTATAAGTGGCACTAGTCCCTGATTAGGAGGGAACGCCCCCCGTGACTCCTCCTCTTTATACTGCTTGTTCAGCAGCTTGTGGAAATATGAGCGCCATACCTTCTTCACCAAGAGGTCCTAATAAAAGGTTGCCACGGAGGAGTCTCTTACATGGACATGAATATATCCTGTGCCGTTTGGATCCTAGAACGTACCAACTTGTATATGAGCTTATGCCCCTAAGACGATTTCAACTTATCGTACATAGATTGTAAGTATTAATCCCGTCTGACTTTGGCTATGGCTCGTGACACATTTTGCGGCTCTATACGTGTCATGATCTTCAGAAGATCTGGATGCTTGTCACTCTTTAAAGAGGGCTTTCCTGCACCCTAATCTCCCTCTAGAGTGTGTCGTTCCACCACCAAACTTTTGTTACACCTGCGCCTACTCTTGGTTTTTCATGACATGACTTCATAGACCACAGCCGCAACCACCACCTAATTTGGCGTCTGCAGTACTCAAAGTGACTCTCCTTGAGCTTCGTGCATGACAATGAGACGATATTGTGCAGTGAGGCTCTCGCCGGGTATGAGCTTGCAGTGATTACTTTGCTGATGTGGTGTCTCCTGTTGAATAAGAAATCAATTTGGGTAGCATGCCTTACGCTCCCTGCCCCGGACTTGCGGGTTTCCTTACGACGTTTTATTTCAATACCGAGCAACTAATAAATACAAATATGTACATAAATTCAAAAACACGAATTTAGTTATACACACCGGTATGAGTAGGTGATGCATGATCAGATGAATGTTACGAACTAATATAATAGATAATAGATGTGCGGATTGTATAACATCTACAAGTGTTGTACTCTTATTGTTGTTAGTATTGTATTACGTGAGTCGACTATCACTTGACCCTGAGATTTGGGTTAGATTTAAATCAGGTTTGGGATAAATTTTAGTTATGTGTATGGTTTGGATTAGTTAAATAATGATAAATAAAGTAGAATATTTGTGGTTACATTATTTTTTATTATTGAAATTTCTACACAAAAAACCTTGGCCTCATAGCTGAGGCCAAGGTTTTAACAAAATTCTTAATGAGTAAGTTCGACTCGCGGTTACCGGTCTTACTTGTAAATGTATTTACTGCAAATAAAATTTTTGTCGCTATCAAATATATGGGTGTGGTGCGTTGTTTTTGAGCAACCAGATTATGCATTTCTATAAAATACAATGTAGAAACAAAACTTAAGTGTATGAAGTAACCCGTTTATTTCCGTAGTCGAGTAGTCGACTACATAATATAAGATGTGACGTCGTAAGGCGTAATATATTCGTTTAGCGTGCATGCCACGGGTGCATGCTCTTGATACGCTTGCATATAAAAGGGGGTGATAAAATGTTGGCAAAGTATGTTAAGCACAAACAAAATACTTTTTATATTGTGTGCTACGTACGATATAATATAACCTACGTTATGTTAATATTATGATTACAATATAAAGTGTAATGTTCGTGTTAACTCATGTACTGTGAGTTGTGTTTGCAATAGTACATCGTGTATTAGGGGCGAAAACGTGGGAATTGAAGTAGCTCCAGTTCTACTACAGATGCTCTTATTGTTAAATCTATCTCGCAAAGATACTCCGAGCATAGCTCTCTCTATCGCATGCATTGCAAACTTGAGCTTCCATACGAGGCCCATAGTACGGGACCATGTTTCTGTTTCGTAAGTCATCACGGGTAATATACACTCTTGTCGAAGACTTTCGTCTCGAGACATAGTGGGGTTTTCTCGTTCTGTCTTAGTTGCATTCGACGAGAAACCTCTTTTCCGAAGTTGAACCTACCTAGCGGAACGATTTGTCCTAGGTAGACATACTCGTCAATAATTTCAATAATTTCGAGAACCGAGCTCCCAACTGAAATTGAAGTGGGTACAACATGTACATTCGACTTAATCTTCGTTTTATCCACATTCATCTTAAGACCTACTCGTTGGGATGCTATGTCGAGGTTCTCGAACTTTGTGCTCAGATCCTCCAACGCTTCCGCCGTAATTGGCAAATCGTCTTGTATCATCGGCAAATCGAAGTTGAGTATATACTCACCAATGATGCTGATGCCGTATCATTTCCAGTCTAGTAACTTGAAAATATTGTCCAGCGTAGCACTGAACGGTTTCGAATAATTAACCTCTCCCCGTCTGCTCTTACGTTTCTCTGCGAGCGTGACATCGGTCGAATTGGATGGGTTTCGTGGCTTATCTATGTTTTTACACCAGTTCCCTTCCGGGGTTGGCAGAGAACACAAAAAGAAAGCTATTAACCATAACTCTACCATTGTATCCATCATCTGTAAAAAGGTCTCAGTGTTCAAAATTATTTTGAAAACTATTCATAACGTCGCTATACCAAACACAAATACAGAGCACTAACATGTAAACGAAACCAAAGTTTTAATGGGGAGCTTTCGCCCATACGCGTGCAATAAATTTAGTGTTGGGGCATAATGTCTACTCACAATTGCTATATCTTAAATCATTGAGGATATCACTATAACATAACATAGATACACTTAAGAATTAGTAAGATATAAATGGGATGAAGTGTTTATGCTTTTTAGGTACAGAAAAGTAATAGCTTTCATAATGGAAAGAGACGTTTACATTATCACGCGTATTACTTGAAAATGCTTTTAAAAGCCGAACCAAGTTTGCTAAAATAGATGCCATGAAGCTTCAACGCGAGTGAATAGTTCACTTATCATGTTAACATTGGAGTTGTTGGCGAAATATGGATGATAATCGATACTATAAATACAGCTTGGCAATGACAAATCACCACGATACCACGAGCGCAGTAACGCGCGGAGGCGCGATAACGCTGCGATCGCCACCGGATTTCATAATTAATGCCCACACAGCACTGTGCGTTTCCTTGACACTCGATTGTAAACTTAATTTACTTGATAATAGGTAACATCTAAAACATAAAAACTATTTTGAAAAAAAAAATACGAGTAAAGAAGTCTGATACTGTTTTATTAGGATACAATGATTTTTTCAGCCTAATTTACATACTGTCTGTGAAAGAACAAAATAGAATTGGTTAAGTATGTATCAGATTCGGATGGAGAATTTCGTGTGTTATTAAAACTATTTAACGTAGTAGAATTAAAAAGTTTTAAACTGATATATTGCACCCCATAGCCACGGCGTCTGCAATGTTGCTGAAATATCGGAAAAATATAAAAACAAATCGCGGTAAGTCCCTACCTACAATATTGAAACTGATACCCCGAAGTTAAATCCTTAGAAAAAGGCCCGAAATCACACTTGGCTGGTTCTTATTATATGCTGTTTTATTTTAGAATTTGCACTGTATTTACACAGAATTAGAAGTGAGACGGTTGTGCAGTAGGTCTCGCTTTTATCTGGTATGGCCTAGCTCTATATCGTATCTTAATTTAATTTTATCTGCAGATACAAAAGTTATATTCGGCTACATCTTGGTAAACTAGCTTAAACAGTTAACTTAACTAGCTTGTAACAGTTTGGTGAAATATTTTTAATATATTGATAAAACTAAAATGAGATACGATAAAATAGGTCAATTGTAGCTGTCAAATATAAAAATAAATCGCGAACTTAACGCATTACGTTATTTACTAAAATATACTGTCCTTTAATAATAAAGCAGACGGACTCACGATCAGAGTGTGTGAGTGTGGTTAGTAATAGAATCGCGTTGGCATCTCTTAGACACAAATACAAACCAACCAACCAATAAACCACATTCCAAACCACATCTTGACATATTATATTAATATAAATATATATTTATATTTACATTTATGTTTATAGTTTCATACTGTATGCACCATCAAGATATACCATTATGCCAAATAAGGATGAACGTGTACGATACCACATCGTTTTATGTATAAAATCATAAATACTATTATGAATACGGTTTTTATTTTGCTTGTCTAAAATTGAGAATAAATTTTACGACAGGCATACTATTTTTAACATAAGTAATTTAAAGTCGGGTTCACGTTTCCATTTAAATTTAGACAAATGAATATGTTATCTACCAAACTGTTATTCCAAAAGCTTGGGATAGAAATCGACACGAAGTATATCCTAAATGCATAAACTAAAGTATTAAAATCTTAAATTGCGAAGGAACTTTACGTCACCGTTTCAAAATGGGTGGCACTCATTCGCAAAATACGAGTAGCATTGATTGGAACCCAAATATGTGTTACGAATATTTAATCTGCTACAAAATAGGAGTTGTTTTATACTTGTAGATTAAAATAAAGAACGATAACGTGATACCTAATGGACTAGGTTTGAATTAGGTGTATATGAATATTGACCTAAGTTTGTGCTAGGCTTATGTAGATTTGGGGCAGATTTGCGATCAGTATCGGCTACATCTGGACTAGATTTAGACATCGTTTTGTTAATATAAGGTTTGTTTAAATTAGTGTCAGTTTCGGTTACAGGTTTTAATTATTATTTGTTCGTAAATAATAATAGACAAATTTATACTTTTATCCCACCAAAAACACTTATAATAGGAAATAATAACAGTTATGCAAATATAATATATTATATACTGTATATTATAGACTATTACCATTTGTAATAATCGGTCACGAGGATTAAGGACTATCACTGCTATAGCCCAATGGATAAAGAATTTCATTAACAACCTATTGTGAGGAAACCCGCACGTTAAAGCAATTACATTTCGAAGAACGTGTAATCTAGCCTAGGAATATGTGTGGTTTTGCGTCCGGGTCGTGGAGGTGTGACGGCAGTCGCTCCATATAAAAATCAGTACATTCGCCAAATACTTAGGCTTAGGTAGCGAACCCCGATAATGCTAAGATGAAGAAGAGTCACGTGGATTCAGTCGTGAACAAAGGTAGTAAAAAATAAAAAAGCGACATGTAGTAAGGGCTGTCAACGTCGAATGCGGTGGAATTATCATTTTAAAGTTTTGACGAACTCGGAGGCGCAGTGCGCGAAACGCGCTGATACGTTACTTTGACAGCAACGCTCGCGAGTTCGATTCCCACACAGGACAAACATTTGTGTGCATAAACATCTCCGTTTGTCTTGTTCTGGGTATTTAGTGCCCATGTGTATGTTACTTGAATAACGGATCTTCAATCCGATTTTAATTACGAATACTGATAGGAACAACCACAATTATTAGGTTAACCGATTCCGACTAGCGAAGTTGTGTTATGTTTTGTATTTATTTTAATCTAAATAGTAATTATAACCTTGCAAAAATATTCTTTGCCACTTAACCGACTTGGACTCATCAAGGAGGGTAATGTCTTTAAATAGTTGTATTTTTCTTATTTTAAATCATAATAATCTTTTTAATCTCTTCAAGCTATGTTATTCTGTGCTATTTTATGCTGTCTACCTATTGCTTTCTCTCGATTGCCTCGCTTCGATTTCTGGCTGGCTTTTAGCTTTTACTCTGTTGCTAGCATCGACGGCGGGAAGGCAATCGGGAGGCAAGGCTGCGTCAATGGCTAACACACTGCACGTGTGCGTTACAGGGTTCTCCCGTACGGGTATTTTATGTGTGCCCTGTGCTGCTGGAACACCTGGCTTTATCCGGAGAGGCGATGCCATGAGCGATTGCACGAGGTCGATTTTCCACCCATAAACAAATAACTCAAACTGATATCGCAGCCGCCTACACTGGACCGTCACCTATGTACAACTACATTACCCAAATATAACCACGATTATAATAATAATAATAATAATAATATTTATTGACAGAAATTTTTACATAAAATATGAAATTGATTTAGTTCCCACACTAGGCTAAGCCTGTCCTGTGGGCAACTTTACAGCTTGATTTGTCGTGAAATAAGGTACTAAAAGTTAAGGCGCTTAAACTACATAATAAAAATTTGTTAATTGTCACTATTATATCCGTATTCTAGTTAGGAGTGTAATAAGCAAACACTAGTGCTACTCAATACAGTTCAATAGCTCTTCTGTATCACTGTACGTCCAGCACAATAATTTAGTTTCCAACGCATTCTTAAACTCTCGAGGACCAAAGAAATGGAGATTATATTTCCTGTTGATTTTATTGTAAATAAAAGGTTTTCTGAAAGAGAGGAATCTTTTGGCAAACGTTGAATTTACTTTGGGGAGCGGAAGCCTGAAAGTACGTTTTTTAAGTAAATTGGTGTAGTTTGCAGACAATAACACTTCTTTATGGGTAGAAAGAGCAACAGCAAGGAGGTATAGTCTTCGAACGCTAAGGACTTGAGCATCCTGATAGAGGAGAGACGTGGAGAAACGTACAGGTTTTTCTAACATTGTTTTAAGAATTGCTCGCTGGGCTCTTTCAAGTGAGAGCATATGAGTAGAAGCAGCGCCCCCCCAGACCAGAATGCAATACGTCAATATAGACTGACATAGAGTGATGTACACGGTTCTCAGTAAGGTCAGTGGTGCAACGTCACGCAGTAGTTTCATTGCATAAATTAACTTTCTTGTCCTACTGGTCATAGCAGCTAAGTGATCCTTGAATGTAAGTTTTTCGTCAATGATAACACCTAAATATTTAGTACAGGACACTCTTTGCAAACTCTCACAGTTGCAAGGAATTGTTTGGAAAAGGTTGCCTCCTGAGGCACATGCATGAACCTTAATGCACAAATCAGCAGGGGGAGACGAAGAAGCAGTTTTGTGGAAACAGATGAGGCTTGACTTAGCTGTATTCAATGTTAGAAGATTTCCATTTAACCAATCCGTGATTAAACGCAGTCCAACCTCAGCCGTCCGGAATAGATTATCCCATGATGATTCGTGGAATATAATTACAGTGTCATCAGCGTAATTAATGACTTCCGCGTTAGGGAGATTAAGATGCGCGAGTTCGTTAAAATAGATTAAGAACAGCGTGGGTCCAAGGATGCTTCCCTGCGGAACGCCATAAAATACCTCGCAGGTGCCACTGACGAAGGCATCGACTTTCGTGCACTGCGTCCTACCCGAGAGGTAGCTACTAAACCAATCGAGACATATACCTCTTATACCAATAAGTTCTAGCCTCCTCAGGAGTATAGGCACCGATACGGAGTCGAATGCCTTCGCCAAGTCCAGAAAAATACCGAGGCAGTTCTGACCGTTGTCAAGATATGACGAAACACTACCGAGTAATTTAGTAACCGCTTGCTCTGTGGACTTTCCCTGTCGAAACCCGAATTGATTGGCTGATAATATATTGTTTTTCTCCAAATATTTTCTCAGGCGTTTATTCACCAACCTCTCCAGAAGTTTTGACAGTGCACTCAGTAGGGAAATGGGCCGGTAGTTGTTTGGACAATTCGCACTTCCACCTTTATGGACGGGGATCACAATAGAAGTTTTCCAGATATTCGGAAATTTGCCGGTGGAAAAGCTTAAATTGTAAATATGTACAAGAGGAATGACAATATGCTTTCTTATTGATTTCAAAAGATAATTTGAAAAACCGTCCAATCCTTGTGCGCTTTTGTTTTCAAGTTGAAGAATTAAGCTGTCAATTTCTTCCATATTCGTAGGAGACATATAAAAAGAATTTGCGAGTAGGGTCTGTGATTTAACTCTAGCTGCTAGCGACTCCTGAGTTTCATTTTTACGTTCTAGTATGAGGTTGGCTAGACGTTGGCCGGCCGCGCAGAAAAAACGGTTTGTGCAATCCAACGACTTAACCTCGTCTTCTCTAAGTTTACAGAGGTGGTGCGCCGTATTCTTTACTTTATTAGAGTGCGTAATGCGTTTTATAGTGCTCCACAACTTATC
Organism: Pyralis farinalis; assembly: GCA_947507595.1. Classification (NCBI taxonomy): domain Eukaryota; kingdom Metazoa; phylum Arthropoda; class Insecta; order Lepidoptera; family Pyralidae; genus Pyralis; species Pyralis farinalis. Next base: position 18,221,557 of record OX382259.1, on the reverse strand, counting down.
AGGTGATTTTTTATTGTTTTCCAATTCTTCCCGATCGAACTTGATTTTTTGATTTCGAATTAATGAGTAATAAAAATTTCTGTAACGCTTGTATACGTGCATTTTTAGGGGGTCATTTGGATTTTTTCTTGCATCAATGTGTAGCCTATCTTTATGAATAGAGCACCTTATAAGGCCTGGCGTCATCCAAGGCTTCAGGCAGAGTTTAGACCGACTTTTCTGATGCACCTTCACATGTCTATCCATAACTTGAGTCAAAGCTTTTTCGAATTCCTCCGCCGCCCTTGATGGACAGGATTTACTCAGTACCGAAGACCAACTCTCTTTCTCTAGTTCATCTCCAATCGCCTCGTAATCAAATAAGGTTCGGGCTCTGATGGAACGAGATGTATTAGGTGGTTTTGTATCAATACCTAAGATTACCAGATCATGATCGGTCACGGTTGAAGAGCAAACGATTGATTCCATTTTTGCAAAACAGTTTACGAAAAAATGGTCAAGACACGCATCCTTACGTGTAGGCTTATGTACAGCTGGAATGAACCCAAGTTGAGCCATTAAGCACGAGTAATCCGCACTAGACGTGGCATTCATCAGATCTATATTTATGTCTCCGGCAATCAACCTGCATGGACCATTCGGCATAGTATTAATGACGACCGACTCGAGGGAACCCAAGAAGTTGTCTAGATTTCTAATGGATGGAGAGCGATATATCCCCAAAACCGTGATGTAATTTGGTATATGGACAAGTAAACTATTCGCGTCAGTCAGGTCAGGTTCGCTAACAATAGGGTTCAAGGAGTTCCTAACATAAATTACGACACCGCTCGACTGATTTGTGCACTTGGTGGTGCAAAAGGACAGAAAGCCGTCAATCCCATCTATTACGGAGTCAGGACCTATCCAACATTCCGTCAGTACAAGTATATCAAAATCCATATTCAATCTCTTGAGAATTACTAAAAATCCGTTCAGATTACGTTGTAAACTCCTAATATTATAGGTTAGTATTTTCAGCCTATACTGTGAAATAATGTTATTACATTGTTCTGCAACTTCTATCTTGTGGCATGTGATATTGAGAGAATTATCTACATCATTAAGTAGGTTTACAGAGAACATTTTTAAGTTGGGTGAATATGTACAAGATGGATATAACAGTTTGGGCCACATGATAGGTTGCAGTAAATGATTTTTGAGAACAAAGCAGAATTATATTAAATAAGAGAGCGACATTAAGTATTGAGCTTGGACTTATACATACATTACGTCTATTTAAAACGTGCAAAACGAGATACCTAGCTGAGTTATATACATGTAACATATAATATTCATATGCAGGAATAATAACAATAGTGATGATTAATAGAGACAATAATGAGAATAATAGAAAAACAATAAAGAAGTGTGTAGTGGTGTCACTGACACATGTAGGTTGCATATCCTTAATGGGATGATGCGGGTTCGGCAGGCGTAGTAGCTGATTTCGGCAATGTAGTAGTAGTTGGCAATTCAGAAGGAGCTGGCCCAATGTGTACATCAATGTCGCTGAAGCAGCGAATGGGAATTGCTGGAAATTTATTTCCGTCGGAGGGTGCGGATTTTCGCACGTATACTGTTCCGTTTCGTATCCAACAATATTTAAAGTGGTGTTGCTTGGAACGGCATCTCGCTTCACGAAATAACTGCCGGTTTAGGGGTGTTAGCCGTTCATTAACGTAGATGGTATTTGCTGTTCCACTTACTATCCCCTCGGAGGACATGTGCCGCCTGACCTTGGCCGCCGCAAGGACCTCATCTCGTTTCGATTTTCGCAGAAACTTCACAACAATTGGTCTGGCTTTTGGTATTTCAGGTGTAGATGTGTCAATACGCCGCGGCCCCGATCTGCGCACTACGTCGACATCAGTCTCACGCAGGTCCACGCCAATTTTACTGGAGACAAGCAGTACCACATGCATTATGTTCTCGTTGTTAAGCTCTGGTACGCCAATTATTTCTATCTCATTCCGTAGATTAAGCTGCTCTTGCGTCTCAAGCTTTTGAGTCAGATTGCAAATTATAGACTTCATGTCATTGATTTCACGGTCCTTTGACTCTAATTTTCGGTCATAATTTTCAATTTTGAGCGTCAAAGCCTGCACGTCCCGTCTCAAAAGACGTATCTCCTGTAATACTGACGAGAGCGAGAGCTCATCGTCATTTGTTTCGTCCGTGACAGTCTGCTTATTCCTATTACCGCGAGTTTTATTAATGCTGGTAAATGTGTTATTTAAAGTACGAATGGGCGTACTTGTGTCTCCGGTTTTAGGTTTAGCACATATGCAAGTTGGACACACCCAGCGATTTTTGTGGTCATCCGAGAACTTCTCAAAATTTTCCTGAGTGATGTTTAAACATTCCAGATCGTATAATTCCTTGCATATTACACAATCCATGTAATAAAGAGATCTCACATTCTTACCGCAAGCATTGCAGCAGGTCTTCTTAGATGATGACATCACGAAGAAGTAAGCGGCAAGAGGGTACGTTCAAACGGTGCACAACACGGGCGAGATTGTTAGAGCGCTTAAACGCAGTACGCGCGCAGCGAGTTACAACTATGATTCACCTCAGCGGGGACGGCGCGGGTTGGGGTAGGTCACGGACGGCAGACGTTACTTAATATTTTAAACTTATTTTGCTTGTAGTATTTGCGTTTCTAGAGATTTCCAAAAAATAATTTCACCACTCAACTTGTTGACTCTTTAACTAACTAAATATATATTTTTAAAAATGGGAAAACAACTTTTTTCTACAAATTCAGATAAAAGTTTACGGAGCAAAGAACAACACGACTTCACTGTTCAGTACCGCAGCGGGGTATGAACGGGGGGTGATTACACTATCGTTTTACTTAACTGTGTTCATGGACACAGTTGTCTCACATTCCGTTCGTCATTGCAATTTGATACCTGGATAATTAATAAACATTTAAACGATTTCACACAGTAATACTTATTTGATAAGTAACAATAATTCATACTCAATGTAGTAAACGCAAAATTCGAAAAGAAAAAAAGTCATTTTGAATTTCCCTTATAATGACCATTTAAAATTAATTTATCAACTAGTAGAAAGTGCCGTGTGCTGAAAAGAGACATTAGATAATGCAATCTCGCCATTTAAAAAAAATGTGTAATGCGAGTTTATACGGTTCCAATAGGAATATACTCGTAATATACTTGTAAATAACTTTCCTTGGTGTTTTCCTCGACGGTATTCAATTATTTCACATTTCTTGTTTAATTTGTATTATGTTGCATGATTTATAACTATGTTACATAAGACTATAGCAAAATAACGACTCCCTAAAAGGTTATTATATTCTTGCTGTTGATTGAGGTTACCCCTAACTTCTCTGAGATACCTGTCCACGACAGAAAAATAAAAAGAAATAGATATTCATAACATTAGATTATCTAATACACTTAGGCCTTTTTAAAGTATTTATCAGTGTTCACGTTAGAGCTATAAGGTTGAGAATGCAATAAAAGAAGCAAAAAAGAGTCATAACGCAAGGGTCGAGTACGGTGCGGTTCTAGAGTGGTTCTCTTCCGAGAGCTCTTAGTTTTGGAATGAACTACAGAACGACCTACGCTTAAGTTTTTCCAATGAACTAACGCATGTGGTAATTAAAAAAGAGTGAAAAGGTTTTTACGTTTCGGTAATACATAAGGGATACTTTCAATACAAGGGTTATTTATCTACGAGTATAACCTCAGATAACTACTTACGATCAGGCAGTCCGTTCGCTTGTTTTCAACCTTAGTCGTGTAAAAAATGATTGATATATATTTCAAAATCGAGAGCACCGAGTGGTTTGCTCTACAAAACTCTATAAAGTTCAGTAGTTCCAAAATAACAGCAGCGACTGATTTGACGCGTGTCTGTTTGCGTGCAACAATTTTATATGTTTCTTTGAACTGAATCCACTATTGCAATAGATTCTTAGATACAATGAGCGAAGAAAGGCAGAAAAATAAAATGCACTGGCACACTTCTGGCACAATTCTCAGCATGGCATATATACCTTTAAAAACATCCTAGATAAACAGACTTTAAAGTTATGTAGCGAACTATGGCGAATTATTCCAATTTGCAAGCAGTGGAAATAGTTTGTAGCAAACTTTTTAGGGTTGGCTCGCATGACTTGTTTTTGTAAACGGATCAAGGGAGATAGGTACCGTGCCACTTTCAAAGTAAGCGTAGTAGGTACACTGATTAAAATTCTTCAATCCCATAAAGAAAAGCTGTACAAATAAGGTCAAAGTTGTGCTTACGTCTATTCTGTTATTGAAATATCGTATATACTGGCCTTCTACGGTTTACTGTAAACGCTTTTTACTCTTATATTATATAAGAAAGTACTTGTTTGCCCGTTAAAACCCAAACAACTACAGATTTTACGAATAAGAGATATTGCATGGATATATATCTTATGTTCATATTTAACATTATATCTTGACTGACAATAGACAAGCCAAAATGAATTGGGCTGAAAATGTTGCCCGAGACGCCATGGATTAAGAACACGTTGAATGAATTTAACAGAATAGAGATCAATACAAAATAATATCTACTTCACATCATTATTACTACGAAATCAAAACGTCAAAGAGATTTCATCAATTGTAGCAGCAATTTAATCAGGCAATTGTCAGCGCTGACACAATATACTCAAATTAATGAACGATGCAGTGAAAACATTTCGCTATCGACGTATTGGCGCTGGAGCTCATTTGTAGGAACTGTAATTATAAGCCGAGTAATCAGAATAACCACTGATGCTCGCCCTGATTCATGTTCAATCAGATGATTAGTACTTCGGAAATCATTTACATTACACATGGAATCGTATCGATTTGTTCTTCACTGATTTTAAAAATTTACCTACATTGGTTAGTTAAACTTATATACTCATTATTTAACATAAATTAAATAATTATTTCCTTGATGAAATGATGAAAAAAAGAACGTATAAATTCGGTTCCGCTACTATATTCCATTTAAAAAATATGTTTATATTATTCAGATGCTATAATGAGTCTTCTTGCTAATGTTTTCCCGTTTCCTAGTACATTAAAATTAGTGGATCCGCTACCTGAGCCTAGGGATTTGGTGAAAATATAGATTTTTGATTAGAACGATTGTCATTAGACTTTTATAACCCAGAGGAAAAATTAGATAATGGTATGCCTAGTGTCAAACGACATTCGATTAATAGATATTATACCTTGTAATAGGAACAGCGTTAATAGAATAAAGGTCTGAAGTCATGAAGAACTCACCAGAGAAGGAGATGGTGAAGTGAAAGGTAGCAGAGGCGGGGATTGCTGCTAACAGAGCAATTCCTTAGTAGCTTACTGGCGACCTCAATAGGAAGTTGTTATTTGGCTCCGGTTTTCTATGAGGCGGAGGTCCTCTCCGGTCGGGCTACTTTGATGCGCCCTCACTTAAAATCATCCAGACCAAAACAACAGACATGTTCATGCACACAAATATTTGTCCTGTGTGGGAATTGAACTCACGAGCGTTGGTGTCCAAAGTCGCGTCATTCACCACTGCGCCACCGAGCTCGTTGCTCGTGGGTGCTCAATGCAATATATATATAATATTAATGATTTATAACGCCATATTATTAATGATTTTCCTATTACGTAAATATTTTTGGGGTAAACAGACGATGTTTGGACACTGCGCGAATGTGTATGACTTGTGTTATTAAACGAAACCAAACCAGTAGTCACGGACCGGTGACAAGAATTTTTTACCATATACAACTCTGGTCACTAACAACCACTTTATCCGTATATTTAAAGTATATAAGAACTGGCATACAACGCAGTAAGTAAAAGTAAAAAATATATAATAACGAAGCTTCCGAGTTGCCACCCGTGCTGCTGACACAGAAACTCTTTATGAACTTACTGATAACCCCATTCACTCCTATGTGTACTCCACAGCTTTGTTTTTTTGGTTGCAGTTTTCTGTGAAGTTCCTCAGTACTTCCTCAATCGGGCTGCTTTGATGCCTATTTCTCTAAGAATATGACATGTCCATGGAGACAAATGTCTCCATAAACATATTATGCTTGTCCTGTTTGGGAATCGAATCCACAAGCGTTGGTGTTAAAGTAATATTACTGACCACTTCTCTGTGGGGCTTGTCTGAGCTTTACACTACCACCAGAAAGATTCATTACGACTTCATTACGAAGCGACTGGTGCCGTCCGGCCTCCGGTACTCAAAGGGAAACCCAGACCTTTTCTTAGGTTATCAAAACATAATTTCTGAGACGTGCGGGTTTCCTCACTATGTTTCTCCACCGCCGAGCAAGTGACAATTATAAATATGTGTATAAATCTGAAAACACGTATTTAGTCAATAGGTCCATTTTTTTCCCAGTGGGCTATCATTGCTTCATGACATGAGTTATCTATGCCTTTGTCTTTCGCTATTACTTTCTTTACTATCAGAATAAGCACCGGATCTAGGAGAAGTTGACTTTGATATTGATATTGAGCCACTCAAAATAAAACAGTTAGTGCCATACTATGTGGAGTACTATTTCGTAGAAAAGTATTAAGAACTTTCGTACGTTTAAATAAAAGCTTTACTCATTTTTATAAATCCAAATTTGTTATAAAGACTATTAAACCAAATAACTTCTATGACGCTTCTAAATGTCGAGCATACGCGTGTCAGTCGTCAGCGGCATCCTGTAATTAATGCCGCCGTGGACATGGAGGGCGTAATGAATGGCTGGTGTAACATGTCGCAAAAACTGGCCCGTCATACAACACTGCGAATAACCCTGTTGGTTTAACCCACGCGAAACTCTAGATGTCAAAATGATAGGCACATATTGGGCCGTTATTGATTTTGTACGGACAGTGACTGAAGCTGCAAAATAATATTCGGTGAATCACTTTACAAACACCGAGGCTTTTATTTTAGTGTTGGTGATTGGATATTCTTTTGATACTAATACTATTTTTCCCCCTATTATTCACGAATTATAAGTCAATTTATTGATAATTATATATAGCGTTGTCAGGGCAAGGTTATTGCTAACTTAGAACAACATTTTGTTAAAGTAGTGTACTATCGTCATTACCTTTGAGAGCTGACTACCTTTTAAGAACTTAGTATAATTGCTTTCTGAACATTTTCCAAGATTACTGTCATCTTTCCATATGCTCCCGCCAATTGGGAGAACAAAGTGACTGTGACTCTGTGGAGTTAACTTACTAAAAAGTTAAATTTTTGATATGAATTATTGTTTTTTATTAGGTAATGAAACCGGGATTTATCGTAATTACCACTGTGAAACATAATTTGAAAATAAAGTTACATAATTAGGTTTAATTTCCATCTTTTTTATTTAAAGTACTTAGAACTTGAAGGTCATGTATCAACTTCAATGTATTCATCATATCATCATATCAGCCGAAAGACGTATACTGCTGAACATAGGCATCCCCCTTAGACTTCCACAGCTATCGGTATTGTGCTGCTTGCATCCAATGGCTCACTGCGATCTTCACAAGATCGTCTGTCCATCTACTACTGTCATTTTCCAGTTCGTGGTCGCCATTCAAGAACCTGTCTGCCCTAACAGCCATCGGTTCTACGAGCTATGTGGCCTGCCCACCGCCACTTGAGCTTACTGATCCTCAGAGTCACATCGGTAACTCCAGTTCTGCTACGGATGTGCTCATTTCTGAGCCTACCCCCAGAGAAACTCCAAGCATGGCTCTCTCCTTCGCACGCTGTGTAACCTTGGGCTTCTGTATGAGGCCCATAGTAAGGGACCACGTTTCTGTGCCGTAAGTCATCCCTGGTAATACACACTGGTCGAAGACTTTCGTTTTGAGACATTGACGTATTTTGGACGAGGAAATCTTTTTTTACGCTGCCCATCCGAGTTGGATTCGATGAGAGACCTCTTTATCGAAGTTGGATCTACCTAGCTGGACTATTTGTCCTAGGTAGACATAGTCCTCAACAACTTCGAGAACCGAGCTCCCAACTAAAACTGGAGTGGTTACAACATGTACATTCGACACAATCTTCGTTTTGTCGATGTTCATTTTAAGACCCACTCGTAGGGGCGCTCTGTCGACATCTTCAAGCTTTGTGTCCAAGTCCTCCAGCGATCCCGCCATGATTACTATATCATCGATAAATCGAAGGTGAATGATATTATTCGCCGTTGATATTGATGCCGTATCCTTTCCAGTCCAGTAGCCTGAAAACATCTTCCAACGCAGCAGTGAAAAGTCTCGAAATAAGGTCTCCCTGTCTCACCCCTCTCTGCATTTGAATAGGTTTCGTACTCTGGTCCAGTAGTCGGAGCGGTATGGTCGTGTTTTAATAAATGTTTTAATAAATATTCCTCAACACTTCGATATACCTATAATCAACGCGGCACCGCTGGAGAGACTGGAACACAGCCCAAGTCTCTATCGAATCAAAAACCTTCTCATAGTCCACAAACGCTAAGCATAGTGGCTGGCTATACTCTTCGGTCTTCTGTGTAACCTGCCGCAGCGTATGTATGTGGTTTATGGTTGAGAAACCCTTCCGGAAGCTGGCTTATTCGGGAGGCTGGAATTCGTCAAACCTGCGTGCGAGACGATAAGTGATGACACTTGAAAACAGCTTATTAAGGACTCTAAGTATTGGTTTTCTCCCGCTTTCAGAAGTTTCAATGTGATTCCGTCATCGCCTGGGGCTTTGCTGTTCTTAAGCTGTTTAAGAGCCATCCTAATCTCGTACAGGGTGATGTTCGGAATATCCTCAGTGTAGTGTCGGGTCAATTTGGCTCTTGAGGCTGATGTCGAACCAGAAGTGGGTTCTGGTGACTTGGTGTATAACTGTCCATAGAAACTCTCAATCTCCCTCAAGATCTCTGGTTTGGATGAGACAATGTGGTTACTCTTGGTCTTTAGCTGCGTTAACTGGCTATGACCGACAGACAGATTCCTTGCGAACACTTTGGAGCCTTTATCCTGCTTAGTCGTCTCTACAATACTTTTTGTATTGAAGACACAATACTTTTTGTATTGAAGAGACGAGTGTCGCGTTGCAAAGAAACCAAAATCTGCTTGTTATGCTGCCTATACGAGGACGCATTCACTGAAGACTGCAACCTCATTTGTCATCGAATTTCCATTACCAGATGCCACCACCACCTGATGGTTTGGATTGAAAGCTTCTGAGGTTTGTTTATACGGCGGGGATTAAAGAACTTCGTTCCAACCGCATGGACAGTTCCTATCAGATCTCTATTTAGCTCGTCAAGGGAGACGCAGTTCTCTAGGCCTTCGAAGCGATTTTGGAGTTCAAGCTGATAGCATTCGGGGTTTTGGATATGGGCTCTTGAAGGTCTTAGAGTAGACTTCATCATGCGGGACCTTTACAGCCTGAGATTGCCATTCAAGATACCTCTTACCATATGGTGATCGCTACCGGATTTCACTCTAGCGATCACGGAGACGTCATTCAATATCTGTCTTCTCGTGGTCAAGATAGAGTCTATCTCATTCCTTGTGGAACCGTCAGGGCTCATTTAGGTCCACTTCCTATGTAGCAGCTTCCTGATGAAGGTGTTTATCATATAGAGTTCCTCCTTCTCTCTCAAGTCGGCCAACATCTGTCCCCTTTGGTTATGCTGCCCTATTCCAAATTACCCCACTCTCTGCTCTGTCCCGCTCCTTTGACCTAGCCTTGCGTTGAAATCTACCCATAACAACCGTGTAGTGTATTCTGGAGCCATGTATGGCTTTAGAGATATCCTCATACATTGTCTCCACTTCCACATCAGGGTGTGTCGAGGTCGGCACGTAAATCTGTATCACCTTTAGCGAGTACCGCTTGGTAATTTTAAAGACAAAGTACACTACCCTGATCGACACACTTCCGATCGACACGATATTGTTACGGAGGGAACTCCGCGCGATAAACCCAACACCACCTTTGGACTGTTGATCGCCTTCCCGAAACTAGAACAAGTTGCTGGACTCGAGGATTATCGTGTCCTCGCCCTCTCTTCGGACTTCTGACATCCCAATGCAACTTGTCTATTTCTTCTTTCAGCTCTGTGATTTTCTCCTCAATCCTCAATGTTCGCGTGTTATGTTGCCAGGTCCAGTCGTCGTCGTTTTCGGTAGCCAGATCTCTGCCGGGGATTCTTCGCACCCCCTGTCCCGCCGTTACCGTGACCGCTACCGTAGTGTGGAATAGCAGGACCGCCGGGAACTCGAGGCCGTTTTCGTATAGCGTCTGTCATATTTAGGGGGGGTTTTGCGATAATTACCGCGCTTGGCAGGCGGGTTGGTGATCGAAGTTTGAGGCAGTGCACGAGATGAAGCTGCTGCCCGTCATCCGGTTGTGTGTTTCCATCAGCCGACTCCAACAATACACACGGGACGAGAGGGGATGGTACAATCCTATGCCGGCACCATACAGCCGATGTAATGTATTCAAAGTACTTATATTTTTTTATATTTTTAATTAATTTTCATATGTTGTCTCCATGTTTTTATAACAATTATATATTATGATCGAATCGAGTGCCATCACGTACATACACGTGTGCTAACACTATGTACAGTCACAAAAGGATTCATATGTACACATGGCAAAGGCATTTAGAAAGAGGAGTATGATAGATTTTGTGATAGTCGATGATCGTTTGAAAGCGAAAGTAAAAGATACACAGATATACCGGGGCATCAATATCGCAGCGGACCACTTTCTTGTGTCTTAAGAATAGCTGGGCTGTTTAAAAAATGGCGACATCACCCAAGTATACCTACCCTTGACCGAAACAGAGAGAGTGAAAGCCTAAAGATGAAAGAATAAGATGTGTGTGATATGTATCTGAAAGCTTTGAATTAACGATTTGAGTTAGTTACTCACTAGTTTATTGCAGAATATGTTGATGTAGAAGAATTTTGGAAGGAGTTTAAATATTTGATCGAAACCGTGTCCACGATATGTGGAATAAGTAATAAAAAGAATGGTAAAAAATCAGGAACTAATCGGGCGATGGTGAAGTGACAAATATAATAGCACAAAAGAAAAAAGTGTGGTCTGTTAGTTGCCAGAGCTAATAGGAGAGTCAAGGTGAATCAAGTGATAGTACAAATACAAAATACAAAATTCTTTATTTGTTCTCTCACATAGATTATACAGTACAATTTGAGATAAATCTAAGATGTACATTACATTAAATTCAATCTATGAGAGAGGCTGGTCTCTGTACTAGGAGGACCTGTATGACAGATCACCAGTCTCTCCAACACTGGACCAAGTATACATTAATAGGTAAGTACCTGTTAATGACAAAATAGGTAACAAATAGGATTTGGTTTCTATTCAAGAAAAGAGGGAGGGTGAGAGTGCAGGACTCACTCGCCAACAAGTGACAGGTATAGACATATCACTTATCAGCGAGCAAGTCCACAAATAAATAGTTATGAATGGGTTTGTGTGAGTGTGACACTATAGGTTTGAGTGAGATGCATGAGTGCTATGAGTGAGTAGGTAGGTATGTGCACGTGTTACACCTAAATGATTTCCAATTATTGGATTCAGGATAGAATAGACATACATACACATTTACGTCGTCATTAATACACGAGGATAATGAGAAGCTTGGACTATATTGCTAAGAGTTGCGTCAGGTGGGCACGATAAGTAGGTAGTACTGAATGTGTAGTGAAAGAACAGTATAATATGTTATAAATGAGAATTAAGCAGATAGCGAAAGTGAAGAAAAAGGAAAGTAAAGACAAGCATGACAGAAGATTCTCCTGTCATTTGTTCTTGTCGGTCGAATGTAAAGCTATTCTGGCATTTGATCAGAACAGCCCGAGGCAAATCTGGAGATTCGAATGTGGGTGTGATAAGGAATTAGAATGGAGACGATCACAGATACTGCAGAAAATCTAAATTATTGTAAAGGGTATTTTGAAAGTCTATTTGAACGACGTAGAAATTAAAGGAATAGAGATGAAGACACGAATGAGAAAGTAACTGTGAAAATGACATTAGTATGGAAGAGATAATGAGTATAATAAAGATAATGAAATGGGTCAAGCTGCGGGATTTGATAGGACATCTGCCGAAATCTCAAAGCGAGTAGAGGAATCTTAGTAAGCCTGCTATACTTTTTATTTAACCTTTGCGGGCGTTCCAGCCGTGAACCAGGCGGCTGGGTACAGGCCGTGATTGTGCCGCTGTACAAATGTAAAGATTCACAGCAGAAACGCAAAAAATGTCATGGTATTAGCCTCCTGAGCGTAGTCGGTAAAGTATATACAAGGATTGGAAGTGATTTCTGTAACGAAACTAAAAATCTGGGATGTACAACCGTGGTTTCGAAAGAAGATGGAATGTCTGGATCAAGTTTTATTTCTTAAGGTGTATTGCGGAGAAAGCCTTAGCAAAACATAAAAAGGGTTTCTGCGCCTTCACTGACTTGGATAAGGTTTATGTCAGAGTGACGAGGGACGAGCTTTGGTCTACGCTATCCATGTATGGGATGGACAGTAGTTTGACTGGGACTGGGGTTCTTGTAAAGGACTCGAGTGCCTGTGTCAGGGTAAAGGGGATTTGTCTGGAGTTTAGTCAGAAGATCTATCAAAGAGGCTGTGTCCACTTCCATATCTAGTATTCTCCTTGAATTGAACCAGCTGAAAGAAAACACAGCTTCGAGCAAATTCATAGACATCCCTGCGCAGTTAATGCACTGAGAACCAATACACTCGTCATGATAGGCATTAAACTCTCCACAAATTACTAACTCCGCAGAGTGATATTTCTTATCACTTTATCAATCGCCAATTACATGCACTTGAATAATAGAACTTTTTCTGTATCTCAGCTCCATAGCTGTTCCTTTATAGGTCAACTATAAAGTTACGCGTATATGTGTGGTGGTGCCACCATAATCCACGCGCATCCATAATGTCGATAGGTACTTGTCTTCAAGGCTACGAATATGGCAATAGCAAATATTCTTCCTTCCAAACATGCATACGCCGTCACAATGCACGACAGCCGGGGAGGATATTTGGATCGGCGTGAGAAAAATAATAATCAGCGGAGCGGTTTCAAAGTGATGTTAAGCGGGTTGATATTTGATCGTAGTCTTCTGATGTTGCAAAAATCTACATTGATTATGGATGGTAGCCGCTGTAGTAATGAGTTTCTTTTTTTTATTCGCCATTGAGAGTGAAGAAGTTAAAATCAGAGAAGACGTTGAGAAGACAGAGTAGTGGGCAAAATTGTGACGTTTTCCACCACAGCACATTATAGGTTATATAGCGATTTGCTGATGTGGCGGGGCCCCGGTTCCCTCCCTCCTCATCACATCCGTCTTTCTTTCCAGTATGTCACTGCAATAGGCAATTTAGGCTTTGCGTTGGCGATCTTACTCACGCACAGGAACACAACAGTTTTTCTTGAGTTGTTGTGAATCGTGTTACATGGCTGCGGTATTCTGTAACTACTCCAGATGAATGTTGAGAGCAAAAGATTTTGCTATGTCTCACCACTACAAGAATGATTTAAGTATACAGGTCATAGCGTAATTCCTCATGGGTTCTACCTCTACTAATATCATCTCTGAATTCAATCAACCGATTTATTAGCCCAATATAAACGACGAAAATTATGAAGATTTTTTTACGAAATAACTTAGACGATTTATTGGCAGATGTTCCTTGAGAAACAAAATATTTAGATATTTCAATACGATGAGCATGTAGCTCACTTCCGAGTTACATACTGTCCAATAGAATACGATAAATGATGTACGAATAGTATGACGAGACATATCCTCACTTGCGGATTTTGAGCGAAGGGCCGTACCGCCGTCGACCACAGTCATGGTCTGCACGAAGTTCTGACCTCACATGACTTGATTTTTACGTGTGGGTCACATTAAAGACTTAGTTTACGTGACCCTAGTTAATATGCTCGAAGAAATTAGACAGCGAGTAATGGACGTGGCGGAACAGATGTGGGCAAATTTCACCTCAAGATAGATTAAAATTGAAGTTGAGAAGAGGATTCGGCCGTGTATTCAAAACCGAGGGGCTCATATTGAATACGGTGTAAATACTTGAAATATTTTTTACATTATAGATTCAAGTTATTATGTAACCTAACCTAAAAAAGGCCCGGTTTACCCTCTGGTTGTGGTCTAATTTTTTTGCAGTTTTCTGTGAGGTACCTACGTACTTCACCAGACGGGCTGCTTTGATGCGCCCTACCTCACTTAAAATATCCAGAACAATACAAACAGATATGTTCATGCACACAAATGTTTGTCTTGTGTGGAAATCGAACCCACGAATTTTGGTGTCAAAGTTGCGTCATTCACGACTGAGCCATCGAGCTCGACAAATGACATAAAAATCTGTATTTTTGCCAAATCCTTTATCTTAATGGATATAAAACGGGATAACGCCAATGTTTATACCTATTGAGATTTAAATGTATTTTATAAAAATAAAGTTGAGCCATCATCATCATTATGCTGACTTTTATATCTTTTTAGATAGGAAATAAGCAAGCTCTACCAATTTATCACCATCATCTTTAATGAACTCGACGCCTATTCACATCGTTGTGTTAATTGAAGTCCGAAGTTTTTAGTATATTGTGCAACTAGTGCGATAAGTTGTCGCAATCGACAACATCGCACGAGTTGCAGATACTATTTTTAACTATTCCGTATTCTAAAATTGCGGTCCAGGGGCGTTATTAATTCTCGTCAATTTGCGTGCCCCAAGTTTACTTGTCGCATTCAAATGGAGTGTGATTTACTCAAAACTCATGTTGTAATTTTAAAAGGGGCTAATAGCGACTTATCACCCGTTACAACTTATCCCGCATGAGTAATAAAATATTCCATTACCTAATTTTTAGTTTATCATCAAGTTATCATATTATCTTCATCATGCGTTAAGAAAATTATATGGGATTATCATAGGAATATATGAGCAGTGATAATAGTCCAGTGGGTAAAGAACCGATTTGTTATCTTTACGCTAGGTCCTTTGCGGGGTAGGCACAGAGAACCGAGCGCCATAAAACATGATCCTTACATACTTCACTCGCTTCTCTAACGTTCATAGCTCTTTTCATGCACTCTCGCCGGTTCCTGATGTAGACATGTACTACAAATTAGTGTTTTTGGGTTCATGCACATATTTATTTTTAACATTTGCTCGGCATTGAAGGAAAAACGTCGTGTAAAAACCCCCATATCCAAGAAATTATATTTCGAAAGACGTGGAACCTAAACTATGAAAGGCCTGGTTTTCTCTCCAGTTTGTGGAGGTCTGACAGGAGTTCTTTAATGTAAATGTAATGTCTTCGTCAAATCCTTAGGCTTGGGTATTTTAAGAATAAGATCACAGAAATATATTAAGATGAAAATATTGTAATTATTTGTTGCAGTTGAGAGGCTTAACTACTTTATAACCAAAGTAAAAGCAAACAATTGCAATAGTACAGTCATAATTGAGATATATGTCCGTCGTATCCGTAACGTGACATTGTCTCGAGCAACAGGAACCGTAATTGCATGGCCCGGAAACCGTATGTTCCGGCCTGCCAAGCATTTGGTGTGAACAAACAGCTAATACTGAAATAATATGTACGGGAATATTGCTGTGATCACCGACTGCAACTAAAAAGTATGACTGCTATTAATATGCTATGAAATAAACGGTATATTGAATATTTATTCGTTGTTAGCATTTGAAATGTAATTAAATTTGTGAATAAATCTAGGGTGTTCGATTTTAGATGCATGTTCTACCAAATATTAATATTTTGTCGATATTTACAATGTTTATCCGTTTTAATTTCATTAGATTTAATTCACTATCTCTCCATGTCAAATCCATTCAGTGGTTCAATCTACAATATAGAAACTGTTTTAAAAAAGTGAAATCACCTTCAATGAAGACGACGCCTATTCACATCGTTATTTTAATCTATAGGAGAATCGACGACTTCGAAGTCGGTTTAAATTTTTAATTTATAAGTTTTTATTTCATATGTTAAGTCTTCATAAAATCTTTATTAAAACTTCAAAAAAATTATACGAGATTATTATAGGTACGAGATTATGTTAGGAATAAACAAAATAAACATTTGGAAAACAGTAAAAATGGAAGTTATTTGTATATAAATTTTTAAGTAATCATTGAATTGTTCAAACCGACTAAGCTGTTTCCGAAATATCGATGAAACCGCATAAACAACATATATGTGATATACATATAAATTCTATTTATGTCGTTGTAAAATTTAGGTCTCACTTGTGAAGTAACGTTTACGTTTGTCGTTCAGCCATTGTTGTTTCTAGTTCTTTCCATGATTTCGACTAGGTTCTTCATGATCAATAATATGTAGTAGCTGTTTCCACTGAATAGTGGTGGTAATTATTGTTTCACGGTAGCCAAGAAGAAAAAAATTGTCCAAATCACGAAAAAATGGTAGTCAGTTGGAGCAAGGTCTGGCGAGTACGGAGGAAGACGTATGGTTTCTAACTGCAGCTCCTGTAGAGTTACAATGGTTTCTCGTGCAGTGTGAGGTCTTACGTTATCATAGAGCAATAATGATAAAGATCGATTCACGACTCGGGGCTATTTCACTGCCAGTTTCGCCATCATTGTTCGAAGTTCGCCACAGTAAACATCTGCTGTTATTGCTTGACCAGACCTGAGAAAGCTATAGTGAATAACGCCATGAAGAGACCACTAAAGAGTTACCGATACTTTTTTATTGGTAAGTTTTGCTTTAGGGCATTGATGCGGCGTTTGACCTGAGGTCGACCATTGCATTTATCGCTTACGGTTATCGTAAAGAATACACTTTTTGTCACATGTCACAATTCGATCCAATATTCCTTCATTTCTGTACCGATTCAACAAGGCAACACAAGTTTCAACACGCGTCTTTCTGTAGATCAGTGAAATCATGAGGCACCCATTTTTCTTATTTTCTTATCTTATTGATTTGATACAAATGAGTTAATATTGTAAGTCAGGTAACGTTAAGCCATATAGCTAATTCCTGGGTAGTTTGACTCTGATCGGCGTCCACCATGTCCTTCAATTCAGCGTTATTCACTTGCGTGGGCAGTCTTCCACGTGTTTCGTTCTTCAAGTCGAAGTTTTCATTACTAAAGCGTTTAAACGCAAAAAAAAACGCACGATGTGTTCATTAGCAGTCTCCTCTCCAAACGCAGCATTGAGATTGCGAACCGTATCTGTCGCGCTCGCGATAGATCCGCGTCGGAACTCGAATTCATAAATTACTCGGATTTTCGAATTTTCCATCTTTCCCGTCTAAACTAAATAAAAAAACAATTGAAATTTGAAAATCAAATTTTGCATTTTTTTTAAACAAAAACCTCATAGTTATCATGTGAAAAAAGTTTTACTCAAAAATCTCACACCATGAAGGTTTAATGTCAATTCAAAGTATCTTTTACTATAAAACGGCAGTTTCATACTTAACCCCTATTATTTATCGTTGAGCTACTATTATGTAGCTCATAACCGACATCTTGAAATTTGTTACTGTTCATTGAAGAGAGTCGTAAAAAGATAGTTAATCGTATCACGCTGCATGTCTCTAACTACGTTGAAGTGGAGCTTTAACAGCATGACTGTACATATAAATTTGGCCTTAAGTGTAGCCTACGTTCATATATGTAACAATATCTTTGAAAAGATATAGATAATATTTTTCTAAATTAATTTAAATTTATTTTCAATTTCTCTTATTTATTTCTTAAAATGGAGGAGTATGTGATTCTTCTATTGATTTGAAAAATTACCCAACGGACGTTTACCAATAAATAGTCATAAATAGACCCAAAATATATAGAATTATATCTGTATTTTTGCTACTCGAGTAAAACAAAAAATATATCACTGTGTTGGTAAGCTGGTTAGATTAACAAACAAAAAAGTTCAAAAGTATAAAATGAAAACAGAACTAATGTTTTCAAGAAAATTAACCAACCCATACCATGAGACTAATAGTTCAAAGGAAATCGAAAATTTACAGCTCAATATAAATCAGAGTATAAGTATTCCTCCTTATAATTTATGGAACACTCGTACCCCGTTGTTGGGTAATGGATGCGCCCGCAGATATCAGCGGTGCCGTCTTTAAATAACTCACTGTTCAGGAAACATAGACTCGCCCGTGACTACAAAGCCACTTTGTTTCTCACACTATTAAGATAACGTTGAAAAATCACCTTAATCGAGGTTTAACTGTAATTGTTTCTAATGTTTCCTGATTCATTAGATTGGAAAGTATCTGTAAAAACATTAATTGGTAATAAAGAACTTTTGATTTTTCGATAAGATACGTAACATGTTAGGGTTTGGTTTAGTGTAATTATACAGAACAAAAGAAAGTGGTAACATGTTCTGATAAGCATGGTAACAGTGAAATTAAATATTTAACAAACGATCTAGAACGTTAAAGATATAGACAAACATATGGTATCGAGATGTATTTACGAAGAAAAGGAAACTTTTCCCTTAAAGATAGTGCATTGGGAAACATTAATTGTAGGTTAACTTACTCGAAATCGTTATAATGATATATAAAAATATATTTTGATAATGGATGAACAATATGTGTAATGTTTTTAAAATTCCCAGTCATTATTTCATAATACACTAGTGACAATTATTGTGAAGAAACTGTTTACTATAAGGAGTAAAAACCTAGTTTATTCTATCTTTGCCATCAAATATTTAACTTTTACATTCAAGGTGTAATTAAAATTCTTACAGATTAAAAATAATTCCTGGATAAATAAATTTTAAAACAAGTTTATGTTTAAAAATTGTTTATTATTAACCAAAAACTGATTTTACGCCTCATACATAACTATATACTTAAGCACATATGAAGTCATTACAATGGGCTTACACCTCACATATTCCACTAGTACCAATGACTTTCTGCATGCATCAAGTTTGCTCCATAGTAACACAATATTGTATACTCTTCAATGATATGCGAATACGGCAAATTTTGGCTCCATTCGACTTGTATATAGGTGCCGCAAAAATCGATTTCTAAAACATACGCATAATATCTAATATTCTTTCTAACTAACAAGGTAAATAAAAGCTTGTAATAAGGACAGAGAGTAATAAAAAAGCCCCAGCTTTTTTTACCAAAGCTCTCAATTTTTATCCGTACACAGAAATTCATACAGAAAATGAATAGAATATTAAATTATGTTGGTCCGCATTTTGTAAAACTGACGAAGCTTCTTGTTAAGCTTTCAAGAAGCTTTTAAGCTAATGAACAACTTATAAAAATACGTATTGACTCTATATATGGGGTTTATCTCAAAAGATAATATTAATTACAAGATACTCCTTTATTTCGAAAGGGTAACTTAGTTGAGTGTTCAATTACAACACAATTAACTTAATTAGGTTTCATGAAAATGGGATAGTGACCTAAAATAATACTCTACATTAATTGAAGAACAACATAAATTTCTCGCATATGTAAACTATAGCGTTCGTCAAACCAAATAGTTTATTTTCCCACACACATAATGTCTGAAAAATTGGTACAAACGTCGACGAAATAGCTACATTTTGTCAATATATAATCTTAAATAAAACGTTATCGCGTTATGTTTAAATAAATGGTTATATATGAGTATACTCACGCATTGAGGGTACTGTGCGAAATTGTTAACTACCGAATAATATTCCGATATTTTCTGCAACATAAATTAAGTATTTAATTCATAAATTAAAATAACTTTGAATATTTAAACTTTAGTGACAAGTTTAGTGACACTATCAGAATAATGGCCAGTGTAATATTTTAACCAAATATTTTATCTAGATGAAAGTAAGTAGCTGAAATATATAATAAAGAATAAAATAAAGAAAAAAATAAATATAGTAGTATTATTGTCCTAAAAAAATTGTCAGAGTAGTGTAAAATTAGTTACTTTTACTATTAAATAAATAAATAAATATAATAAATATTGTCGGACAAATTACACAGCGCCACCTAGCCCCAAAGTAAGCGAAGCTTGTGTTATGGGTACTAGACAAGTGATAAACATACGTATTTTTTTTTGTAAATACATACTTATTATGTATAGAAAATAGCCAGACCAAGACAAACAGACTTGTTCATGCACACAAATGTTTGTACTGTGTGGGAATTGAACCCACGAGCGTTGGTGTCAAATTAACGTAATAGCGCATGTCACCACTGCGCCACCGAGCTCGTCAACCATTGAATATAAATTTGAAAGCAGGTATAATATCGAGAGATGTTATTTCAATGGATTTTTTGTTTCATATAAAAAACAGATTAAAAATAATAACAAGCTACAGCGCTATAAACATTTAGTCTAATAATTCAGAAAATACTGATAGTATTATCTTGCATTCTTAAATTTAATAAATTATAAGGTGAAAGATAATATCCAGCAGCGGAATGCAAAAATTTGACTATCAATCTCTCTAGAAATCAGTCATTCGCGAAAACACGACAAAATGGCATGCGTTATTTGATACGGTTCCCAATTAGGTAAGGGATTATGGATATACTTATGGATATATTTGTCGTTCTTGTTAACTAGGGCAAGATATAAAAATAAAATACCCATTACATACAAATTAATGACGATGAAGGCTGAACGCAGATGATAACAAAACACGTTCACAATAAAATGGTCGGCTGAATTATTCCCAATTAATTTATTAACCCAACGAGGTTGTGCTACGCTAGCACTTTACATTTTAAAACAAAATATTATTTTGTGTTTGTGAAACTTCGATATTTGAACATAATTTTCTCTACGCCAGTGGTATATTTTAAGTATAGAAAGATCGGAAAAATGTATCATTAGGTAATTACGGATTATAGTGTCACAATCTGAAAGATGAGAATTCAAATTAAAAATTATAATATACCTCACATGTACATCCTTATAACTAGTGAATATAACTAGTGATATTTCATAATGTTAAAAATTATAAATTTTGTACTCTAGTCATACAGCCTCTACAGTCCTACAATAATAACTGGCATGAATTTAACTCATTTATTAAAATATATTATGACTTTTAGGCCACACATCACGCCAAAAGTCGGAACTCGTATGTCGTATGTGTGTGTGTCGTAAATGTGTTTCGGGTGTACCCATGAGAATACATTGAAAAAATATTACTCTAATTTCTTTGACAGTCAAATTTATAATAAAATTTATTCATTCTAAAGTATCGACATACAGTGAATTGAAAATATTTAATTACTTTTTGGTGACACTTAATGTGTTTAGTACGTATGTAACTATTACATGAGTATGAACTATGAAAGATAAGGAAATATGAGATGTTATGGCAATATTGCGAGAGAAAATAGTGGAATACGTGAAAATCGATGACGTCATTGCATGTGTCGTTTTAATCGAACGCAAAATTAAGCATCGCGACTGTAGCCTGATTTCCATTAGGATTCACAATTTATAGGTCCGCAATGATTAGTCATGTTTAGCTAGATTATGCAAGGGTTAATTTTCAATTTTTTTAACTTCCCATTTTTACGACGTAAGTTATGGTGATTGCTCATAAATTCAAAATTTTCAAATTTTATTGATTTGTTTATGTTTCAAGGCTTCCTGAGACTTTCTCTGTTGATTGTCACTTTGTGGCTATTATGAGTATGTCACGGGAAGGCAAAAAATTTTGCTATTTTCTGAATCTCACGTAGTATGGTATGTCGTGGCTTACAGCAATAATATTCTCTTCATCACAAAGCTTCGGATTATCACTAAAGTGGTAATCGTCGTTTAAGTCCCATTTAGTTGTTAGTACCATGGTACTGAAAACTAATTTGTAATAAAAATTACCTCATCATTGTTAGGTAATTTTTAGGGTTCCGTACCCAAATGGTAAAACGGAACCCTATTACTGAGGCTCCGCTGTCCGTCCGTCCGTCCGTCTGTCACCAGGCTGTATCTCATGAACCGTGATAGTTAGACAGTTGAAATTTTCACAAATGATGTATTTCTGTTGCCGCTATAACAACAAATACTAAAAAATAGAATAAAATAAATATTAGAGGGGGCTCCCATACAACAAACGTATTTTTTTTTGCTCATTTTTGCTCGATATTGATAAAGGCAACAGGTAGACGCTTGAAATATTCGTAATAGTTATATATTCACTTTAAGAATAAATAATTAAATTAAAATAAAACAAATATTTAAGGAGGGCTCCCATACAACAATCGTGATTTATTTTGCCGTTTTTATAGATAATGGTACGGAACTCTTCCTGCGCGAGTCCGACTCGCACTTGGCCGATTTTTTTTTTTTAATTTAATAAGAGCGCTACGCTGCCGCACTACTGTAGCTGTAATGTAGCAGCGTAGCGCTCAATCTCGATATTCTCGATTGAAGGTAGACATACGTAGAAGGTACTGATGTGAAGTGCGAAACAGAAGAAATAAAGAATACGTGTCTCATACAGTAAACCAAATCGTCTAGTTATAATTATATGATCTGGTCTTAATTTTAAAAACTTATTTTAAATTCCTTTTCACACATAATTGCACGCCACTTATTGTATGTACATATACCCCACTATATTATTTTTTATGTATCCAAGGACCAATATTTGAGAGGTGAGAACTTGTGATCCAAGATATAGGCCCTAATCCTAATTTGGATACCAGTCTCACATATACTTAACCTATTTTTCTGTAAACAAATTTCATGGAATCTAAGATTGTGTGATGATAATAAAGGATTATCATAACCATTATAAGGTTTTGAAAAAATGAAAAATAAGAAATCCTTGAAGACAGTGGATCGATAAAAACGCGTTCTGTCCCGATACGCAGGTGAAAGGCATGGAAATATCCTTATTGCTGACGAAAAAAGCCGCCCAAGTGGTCGGAAAGGTACAACGTAGTCATCATCCTCCGTTGTGTGTTCACCAAAAAAGTGTTCTTGTTAAATAATAAAATAACAACTCTCTGGAGGGTTGTTGTATTCCTGTAACTTCCCCAGTAAGCTCCTAAGGAGTTGCAGTATTAGTAGCACAGGTGACACCGTAGGAGTGATACTTAATGTATTGCAAGAATTCATAGGCTACGGTAACGGCTACATCAGGTGGGCCGTATGCTTGTATGGTCCCGACGTTGTATAAAAATAATAAGTATTTCTCCTCTCTATGAACATAGCTTCATGTTAAATATTTTAAAGGCAAACAGAGGGGTACACTACCTATATATTAATCTGAATAAAGAGTAGACTTTACTTGTTTAGTAATATTAGTTTTCTGTTAAGGGTGTAATCAAATAAGCGTAATTTTGGGAGTTGGGTTTTGAACTCCCGCAATTTCCGCTGAATTTAATTTTATGTTATTTTAAGATACTTTTCACATTACATCACAAAATCAAGTTGCAGTATTATGTGAATTCAATACTACGTATTTGAAATACGCGCCACGTGGAATCTTCCCTAATAAGTTTATATGCAACAGAAATAGTAGAAATATCTCAATATTTAAATATATGTATTTACTCTCACTTGGCTGGTTTTATCCATTGCTAATATTACAATTTTTTTATGTTTACATTAATTACTATTCTTATTTGTATTATATGTGTGCTTTATCTGTATCTAATCCTAAAATTCAAACATTTCGGGAAAAAAAATGTGCGTTGTACCCTCAAACAATACACGCACGCACACACTACGCCACATATATTTAATAATAGGTAGTGACATAACACAAAGCATTAAAATTCATGTAGCAGTAAAAGTGCCAATCGTTAATCTAATTTTACTCATTGAGATAGAGCTCTATCTGATAGAAGCATATTTTCCTTAGAATATAGAAAGAAAAGAATATTTTTCCCTTTCTGTTTTGCAGACTAATAGGCGAAAAGACATGGTGAAACAAAATAGGTTCCTACTTTGATCACAGATCTCTTAAAATTCACTGACAATTATTCAATCAAGGACAACAGCAGCCTTAATTTGTAGTCACAGAGAAAACTACAGTAAAACAAAGAGAAGGTTTAACATTCTCGGCATGTCGAAATGGTAGCTGTATTCTTGTTAAGAATATTAAGAATAGTAGTTTTACCATTTAATATTAATATTACATTTATTAAATGCCATCATTTTATTCATTTTGTGTCTTTTTTTATCCGATACTGTTCTCCTTTGGAAATCTACTAATACTCACCGTGAGTATTAGTAGATTTCCAAAGACAAACATGATTTCTAAATTTCTATATGGGGTTAGAAACCAACATGTTGATTTTATTTAAAAAGTGATAATAAGACTTCTGTATTTTTTCCCCCTAGTTCGAATTAAAAAAGGTAAATTAGGAAAAAATGCATCTTTAATTAAACAAAAAGTTAGCATAAGAATTAGTACATTAAATATTTAAATTCAAATCTATATTATTCAATATTAATATTCGTTTTGCAAGATATTTCAGTAGGAAATACTAAATAAAGACATTAAGGCAATAGACGTAAAATTACAACAAACTATTAGAGAACAATGTTTAAATTTTAAGTATTAATAGATTTCTAAGAGACAATGTCAACAAATATAAAACAGTACATTTATAATTTACTATAAAAAATATGAGTAATGCAATATAACAGAAGAGCAATAAGGAATAAAAAGGCACAAAATGAAAAAAGAAATGCGAAAAATAGTAAATGTTTAATTAATTAAGTAATTTATTATATTAGCAAAAAGCAACTATGTTTTAAAATCTATACAAAAACGTCTGTAAGAATATAAAGGAACCGTACATTACCACCGTGTAACCTAAATGCTAGGAGTAAAAATCTTTAAAATACATATTTGATATTGGATCATAGATGCAAAGACTTATACTCTGAGGCTTATATATCTCTCAAGCTAATCTACGTGTTAAAAGCGAGCAATGAATAAATATTATATGCTCGTTGTTTCAAACGTAGAAGCAATGGCGACACAGTTCATAAAGTACGCAAGCTAAAGTGACAGTCGACAAGCCACATCTGTCGAGAAGTGGAGATCGAGTATAGAACCTTAAAGCCTTGAGCCTGTCTCTACATTCATTGAAGGAAAAACTTTCTGCAGTGGGTTGATGAAGAGAGATGATGACAGGGTATTCGTATGTAATATATTTTCATTATATTCATATATGTAACAGGATTTATTCATATACAATAGAAATAAATAATGAGGCACAAGTATTCTTATTTTTATTCATAACTAGCTACTCGACCCAGCTTTGCTCAGGTGATCCAATCGTTACCAAACTTCACAGGATCACCTGCTGGGCTAACCTAAAGATCCACTGAAAATCTGCGCAGCCGTTTTTGAGTCCATAGAGGACATACAGACAAACATTCATTTTTATATATATAGAAAAGAGGTCATTTAGTGATGACTATTTTATAATACTTAATATTTAGTTTCGTTGGTATAAGAAACAATCGAAAAAAATAAATACTAGATAAGAAAATAATAGAGTTCAGTATAAGCCCTTAGAATCCACACAAGAATGAATATAAAGGGTTTCAGCACCAACAAATGTAGGCAGCCTATAAATGGTCGAAACATTTATAAGTATACAATATTTCAAAACGACTAGTTTAGTTTTTCCGTTCCCTGCTGACCTTAAACTAAAAAGTAAAACTACATGGTTGCCAAGTTGTGCCATTCTATTTAGGAGCCCGATGATCGAGTCGTTAGCAATGACTACTTAAAAACCAAGACTCATGGGTTCGTTTTCTCCCTAAGATAAATACGAGTATGTGTGTGCGGGAACATATCTCCTAAACTCCTAAAGAGTAAGTGGTAGCACAGTAAGTGTTAGAAGCAGAGATTGCATCGCGCGAGCGATACTTAGTGTACTCGTATCTATCAGTCTTAGTCTGGGTATTTTGAATTTTTTAGAAGTAGGACCCATCAAAGCAGCTCTACGGGGGACGTGCCTTACAGAAAAGCACAGCCAAATAGCAACGTTCTGGAGGGTTATTATGTTTCTACGAGTGCAAATGAGTGAATAGACTACGGTAATTACTTTATTACAAGTGGAAGTATATTTGCCCTTCTGACGTATAAAAAAAAAGTACATTATTTTGAAATTACTGTAGGTATATGTTAAAGCACAATATCGTTCACTGATATTCCAACGCAAATTTAAAACTGCTGGATCTAGTATTAATTTGAAGCTATTATTTCAAATAAGCACAAAGGTCTGTGATAGGTATAGGCATCCACTAAACAATAATTTTGGAAATTTCCACAGGATACCCGTATGCGAGCGAACGATGTTACGGGAAAGCTCTAGTTTCATTAAAAAATAATATCTTCAGTATAAACCTGCCGCATTCAGCTTATTTTACATTCATAGCATTTTTTTGCTGTGCTGTTTAAATTGCAGCGCCGCGATAAACAGAAATTTAATAATACACAAAGTGTCCGTAATATAAATTAATTTATTCATACAGGAAGTGCTTACGTGGTTTACTGTTATCTATAAAGTGAAAGCCAGCCTCGCCTGCCTATGGTGCACCCTGCTGTGTAAGAGTTTTTAGCAAAAGAGAAGACGTACACCTTTATATTTTTGTAAAGAATAACCCGACTGCGGAAGTATAAAATCTGTTAGTTTAGCCGCTACGAAGTGCTAATTCACAGAAAAAAAAATATTCTGTGACGAGTAAGTGAGACTACCAACAAGATTCTAATAGCAGCTCTGGTGGGGAAGTAGCCAAACCTTACAGAAAACTGCATCTAAATAATAAATTCCTGCAGTGTTCTTGTGTTGCTGCCAGTGAGTGAGGTTACTAGTAAACTCCTCAAGAGTTGCTGTATTAGCAGCAGAGGTCGCATCGCACGAGCGAAAGTTAATGTACTCGTATTGCAAGCATTCATAGGCTACGATATTAATTTTAAACCAGGTGGGCCGTATGCTTGTATGCCTTCAGGCGTTTTATAAAAAAATGATAGTCTTATTAATCACACAGGCAAGCAACGTCCGAAACAAACTGCCGTTGGTTGAGTTTATTTATCTCAAGTTCCTTCGTTTTTCGTAGGACACGTTAAGCCGTCGGTCTCGACCGTTGGTAATAGATGGTTGGTACAAAATAGAGCAACTTGGAGAAGTATGTTATGAACCCTTTGGATTGATGGCAGTCACGAATCCCAGCAGTGGAATGACTGGTTAATCTTAATAATATATAAAATTCAAAGTCCTGACTGACTCATCAACGCCCAGCCCAAACCCTTGGACCTAGGAAGCTGAAATTTTGCACAGATATTGTCTTTATGACGTAGGCAAGGAATAAGACGGGATTTTTCGAAATTCCCACGGGAACGGGAATAATAAGGATTTATATTTTCGCTATAAAAGTTGCCCTATCTCCGTTATTATATTTATTAGAGACTTGAAATTTGGCATATAAATATGTGATTGCAATCACTAAAAACCGTTTTTAGGATTTTTCGAAATTCCCTCGGGAACAGGAATAAAAAGGATTTATTTATATTTTGTCGCTTAAAATTTACCCTATCTGCGTAACCATATGTATTAGAAACTTAAAATTTGGCATATAAGTAGGTGATTATGAAAACAAAAAACTATTTTCAGGATATTTCGAAATTCCCACAGGAACGGGAATAAAAAAAGATTTACTTATATTTTCGCTTTAAAGTTGCCCTATTTCCGTAACTTTATTTATTAGAGACTTGAAATTCAGCTTAAAAGTAGGTTATTACGATAACTAAAAACCATTTTTAGGGTTTTTTGAAAATCGCTCGGAATATGATGAAAATCCTTTCGAAAATCGTTTGGGGGTCCATATTAAAATCTAAGCCACGTATCATTTAATTTCGTTAAAAAAACAGAAGATATGGTGCATAGGGTGATTTATCCCGTAGTCTACGCGGACGAAGTCGCGGGCAAAAGCTAGTGAAAAATATAGGCCGTGCAATTTTATATCAAGATCTTCCATTTACATTAAAACTATGCTGCATGCATATGCATATGCAACTTAATTAAACTATGCAATTTGCATTTTAATTAAGTTGATGTTGTAATTAAATTTTCCAGGCTTTGTATTTAAAAGGCTTAAACATAATTGAAAAATATACCTTACTATACGAATATGACTCGTGTTGTGTTCATGTTAAAACCTTTCGTAATAAATAAACATGTATTTCGTCCATGAGCAACTTAAAACTAACTTTTAGTTTTAAAATCCATAACTATTTACGGGGCCGTACCTAAAAAGTACCAAACGTTACTCTTTTACTAAAACTCCGCCGTCTATGCGTCCGTCTGTTCATTCATCGTAAGAGGGCTGAGTACTTTTCGAACCGTAGTAGATAGAGACTTGAAATTTTTAAAGTATGCATTACTATTGCTGCTATAGTAACAAATAATAAAAATAAAATAACTTCAAAAAGCGCTTAGCCCATACAAAAATAAAAAAAATTGTATGAGCTTTACTTCTTCTTCTTAGCATTCTACCGTTTTCTTTTCCGTTAGGATTGGCAGTGACCGCTACCTAAGCCTAAGGATTTGGCAAAGATTTTTACATAAAGCGGCAGCCGTCAGATTACAACTACATAGTCATACTACATAACATAGACGTTGTGTCCGAATTTAAAACATGTGCTAATATTAGTTAACTAAAGTGTATTAAAATATTTCTTATCCAAAAAACAAATCTTCATCAAATAAATTTCATAATACTTCGAAATGTATTAAAATTTTGTTTCCGAGTATCGATACACATACATACAAAAAAAGATAACATTTGCATCGAACGTAGAACCTCCTTATTAATACCGGTAAAAATGGTATTACACTGAATTAATTAAACATAATAAAATACTTACATGATAATAATGAGTTATCTGAAAGTCATAATAACAAACGTCAATACAAACAGCAATTCTAATTAGTTAACACTGTCTTCACAGCACACTCAACAAGTTTTTCACTCAGGATTTTGGCATTAGCCAAATATTTATTTACGGTCATTAATTTCCTTCATTTCACTTCGCGAGTTGTTAGAGAGTTGTATTAATTTCACCAAAGTCAAACACGAGAGTTTATATTTGCATTAGGAGTAACACAAACTGGAAGCAAACTCGTGAATGCGAATAAGAAAGTTGTGCGATAGGGTGATACAGACCTATTGCGCTGCTCGGTTCGCACTGAGTTTGTACTGTGCGACACACGGCAAACCCGAGCGACTTGCGAGCGACCAAGCCGCGATTCATGCGCGGATCACTGGGTAGGAGGAGTCTTCGCCAAAACCACGCCTACCAAGGAGCTACACATTTCTTTTTCAATATGTGTAATTCAATTTCGCTTATGTCTTCGCTGGGAAAGTTGATGCCCCTTTGTCGTTCAACACGATGTTTTTATGTAAACTGTAATGTAGTTCGCGAACCGAGTCGGCCCGTGATGCTACGCTCCGAGTGATTTTCTCCTCTCTTTTTGTTAGCAATTTCACGTGTTGTTGCTTGTTTATATCTAGTGGAATAATATACGGAATTGGGACAACTTTGAAACTCTAAGAAAGATGGCTTGGGAATGGGGACGAATGCAATTTGACTTTTACTTAGTTTAGATCATATTTAAGCAATTTATTGTTATGAACAGACATGCGATTGTAAATTCATAAGTTTATATATAAGTATAGATGTTCATTTTTAGAAATAAGTAAGCATCAAAATCGATATGTACAAAAATATACTTAGGCATAAATTCATCGTCATAATATTGTCTTCATTATATAACATAAACCCGATGGACAAGTGGCTAGTAAAGGCTACTTTAGCACGAAGGGTAACACGTTCGATTGCAAGACAAATCTTTGTGTACACTGATATAGATATCTTACATAAGTCTAGGTATTTTAATCTTAATATGTTTTAAAAGACAAACAGGACACAGGGATAATGACAAACAGGCATTAGGCCTGGACAATGGAAAGCAGTTACCATTATCTATAGACACAACACCAAGGGTGTACCACGTTCGTTACCTACCGTAAAATAAAAAATAAATATTCTATCTATATCTTTACGCCAAGTCCCCTGCGGGATAAGCAGGGATTACTGAATGCCACATGACTCAGTTATATTTATGCATAGGTTATCTATCTATCTATAACTTCACGCCGAATCTTGCGATGTAGGCATATATACATATATGTATATGTATGTGTGTGTGTATATATATAGATATTACATTGACAAATGTTTGTAAAATCTATCTAACTATTATGTATCGAATTACTCTAACATGTAGTATTTTATCTAAAAGTTGAGGACAACATGGTTTAAAATACAATATTTTCAATCGTGTAAAATGGTTTTCATTGCTCAAACGTTGAAAATATCTATTTTACCTATATCGACCCTACAAATACAGAAATATTGTTCGGTTTTGTTAATATACAAGTTCTTTCTTTTTTTATCATCTCCTTACATATTTATTTATATTATGCTCTATTTTATCTAGGTAGTTTCAATTTTATTATTTATTTTGACATTTATTACTTTTATATTTGTCTCATTTATTAAATTGTAATCTTATTAAATATATTTTTAAATATATAATTACTAAAAAGAATACATTTAAAAATATAAAAAACAGCTTCCCTCTGATAGGGGGAACAAGGGAACAAGGTCCTAACTACAGTGGTTAAGGTCACAGAGACAGACACCTCACAATACGTGCCGTGCTAAGGAGAACTGCCTTCTGTATTTGGCCCCTAATCCAGCTTCCCAACGCGAGCCTCTTCAGATGTTGGTCGAGGCTCTTGGCTATTAAGCCATTGACCGATATAATAATCGGAACAATGATTGTTGAATCGGCATCCCACATGTCGGTAATCTCATGAGCTAAATCAAGATATTTTGTTTGTTTATCTTTTTCAGCTTTCACAAGATTAACGTCATGTGGAGCAGCGATATCAACAATGGATTGCTTGGCGCGTCGATCGATCTATTAATACAATGTCAGGCTTATTGGCTACAATAGCCCTGTCAGTAATAATAGATGGATCCCATTATAATGTGGCTAGGTCATTTTCGAGAACTGCTTCGGGCATACTTGTAATATGATACCTCATTAACTACAAAACAAGTTTCTCAAAGCAAGTTGCTTATGGATAATCCTGGCTACTTGGTTATGTCTGTGTAAGTACTCGCCGTTAGCAAGATGAAAACAACCGGAAACAACATGCCTGAGAGATTCCCCAGGAAGATGACACGCTGACAGATGTCTAGCGTGCCATCCTTCATGATATATTTCAGGTAGTTATTCGTCTTAATAACTTCGTCCATAATTCCACAGACAAAGCCTTCGGTTTCCCCATAGATGTCTCCGAAACGTAACCAGGACACGGAAACCAACGTATCTACATCAGGCCCATGTAGGGCCTTGTTGAAACGGCCGTGTAGCTCCTTACTTTGCCATATAGCCTTGAGATCATCAGTACTTTATATTGCAGTAGACCTGCAAGTTCCAGTTCTCTTTAGCTAAAGATACAAGGGTTACTCCACGATCCACCCTAACCGCATCCTTATGCATTTCCGCTTCAGTATGCAGGAAATTATTAAATATATTTGTTTATTATTATAATGATCTATTTCGTTTATGTTGTACTACCGTGCCACTCGTCTACCAAATTCTAATTAGACACTCAAAGGTAGTCAACCTTTGAGTGACTTATTACTGGAAGAGATTCACAGTATAGTATACAGTAATAAGTCCGCCTTTGTACATTTATTAATGTGTTGCATTTTAATTTACATTTTTCATTGTAATATTATGTACAATAAAGATATAACAAACAAACATATTGAAATATACTCTAAAAGTTGCCGTGAATGTAAATCCTAACTTACTAAGTGGATAAAATTATTGAGCTATGATTATGTGGACGATATATTGGTTGGCGTGAGTTAACTAAGAATGGTTCTGTATGATAAATTACATATAATGTGGTACCGTTAGAAATAACTGTATAATATGATGACGAACAATAAAATATAAATATTCTAAAACATTGGAAAGCTAGTGTTTATGTTTCGCATTATGAAATCATTTTCATTCTTATTTTTGCATACTAGAAGTGCAAATTTGAATAGAAATTGGGCGTATAAATAAAGTCAATATTTTTATTCACGGGTATTATCCCGGTCATTTGATAGGCGTGCGCGGGGATATCGATCCAACGCGTAGAGGCCCTTTTGAGAAGATTCATGTTATGTTATACACCCATCGAAACCCGCACCTAAAAATATCGATAGAACCATATATCTATGAGCAGGTCACAGCAGGTATTGGGACTAATGCGAATGTGTAGGAAATTATTAGTCTATTGTAATGAGATCTGGAGGGATTGGTACTGGGTTATTGCAGAAGAGGGATGGACACCTGCCATAACTATCATATCTGACTGTTACTCTTGGCAGGCGGTGGCTCGTCACTCACTGGGTGGACCCCCGAAATGTCAGGAAAAGTTGGCCGTGGGCATCACCCCTGTGAGTGACTCAGGGATGTCGAGAAGTGTGCTGCGCTTTCTCCGAAGTTACTCGCGGCGTTATGCCTTTTAACACTTCCACCCCTGGAGCATATTACCTGATACAGCAATATGCTCTACCGACTCCTCTCTGGACGGCCAAAGAAGGCAAGCCAGAGCTGAGAGTCTTGCGGGCCTCCTTGACTTTACACTCCGATCGACGAAGATACGCCGGAGACGAAGGCCCTGATCAACTCTCTAGAGCACTGGTACCCCATGGTGTCATTACGCACCAACAGCTCGCCACAAGCTGCCCTGCGGGGTAAGTCAATATTATTATTAATTAACTTAAACCACAAAATATACGTACAACCACAGATAAGAACCGCATGCACCCACCACTTTTACCCCTACTGCCCTGGCTTCTCCAGTCGTTCTGCGACACGTGTTTCGCCTCTCCACGAGGCTCAGGCGCCGCAGATGTTAGTCGTTAGAATAACATGCTACGAATGTCAAATCCCTCAGTTTTATTCTATTAATATCGGTACAAAATCTTTCGCCGGTAACAGGGGCTTATAAAATTTATAAACAAAAAAAAATTACTTTTCCCTTTTTTTTAATCTACAAGCATTTCGGAAATGACCATTGGCGAAGAAGAAATGCCGAAAGAAACTTGCCAATATAGGTCTCTTTTAAAAGTGACAAATAGATATTACAATTTTTTTTTTACCTAAGCATATTGGTACAATATGATATCAAATGCTAAAATTAAAGATTATTAAGGAGGTAGTCTGTGCTGAATTATTTCCAGACATCTTTGACAGCTACAGTCAGTCTTCTACAGAGTGTATTTTAATGTGTTTTTAGAATACATTGTCAGGAAAGAAAATAACTGTTTCAGGCAACTTATTATAAAATCGAATACAATTTACAAGAAAAGATCTACCAGTCCTAACAAGCCGATGTTCCGGCATACACAACTTATTTCTACATCTAAGTTTTTCACTGAAGTTTGAAAACGGCTTTAAATTTTTACGGGCATACATTATGTTTTCATAAATATATTGAGAAGTAACAGTGAGGATATTTATTTCTTTCAACAGTTCCCTGAGGGATTCTCTGGAGCCCATGTTATAAATGAAGCCAATAGCTCTTTTTTGTAAGATAAAAACTGTCTCAATGTCAGCCGCCATTCCCCACAACAACCATACGACATAATGCTGTGAAAGTAGCTGAAATAGACTAAGCGCGCAGTAGCCACATCCGTCAATTGCCTGACTCTCCTAACTGCATATGCAGTTGCTGAGCTGAGCTTTCCAGCAAGTTTATTTTTGTGGGGGCCCCATTGTAATTTGGAGTCTACTACCGTAATTCCAAGAAATACAGTGTTATTACTCGTAACAAATTCCAATTTATTATTTCCAATAAAAACTTCTGCATTGGCAGAATTCACATTTGGATTCTGCCAATGCAATTTTTGCAACAGATTATTATACGTGAACCAGTTTAAAATAGCAGACACAACTTAATATTTTCACACCGGCGGGCCACATTAAAAACCAGTTGAGAATGCGCAAGCTTGCATTGCCAGAGGACCACTTGGCTCGTCAATTATTTAACAATTCAATTTTTTTTTAATTTGTCGGCCTCTTTAGCCATGTTCCTGAAGAGATAGGAACGGTGTTCCTGAACATTCCTATTCTACTTTTTTATGCTGAATCCGAATCTGAAGTCAAAATTCGAATATTCGAAAAAAAGCGACAGACAAACATAGATTTCATATAGGAACGGTGTTCCTGATTACAGAGGTATCATCAGCAAATATTACGAGTACCATATCCGCCATTTTTTGCACCATGTATGTTTACGTATTTATTGTACACGTATATTGTTTACATGAAGATTTCATTATCTTAATTCGCACTTTTGATACTTTCACTTCTATCGCGTGTGAACTGCACACATATTTATTTTTTATTTTTTATCATACACTGCTAACGGTAAGCATTTGTGTTAAAATGACATCTTGCTGTACATACATGACATATATTTCCGGATAAAATTACATAGTCTCAAAATAAGTAATGCTTGTCACATAACCGATGAATGAAATTTTTGCACTAACATAAAATACATAGAAAACATCAAGGCACAGAACTTGTCATCATCAGCTCAGCCTGTATTCGCTCACTGCTGAACATAGGCCTCCCCTCTAGCGTGCCACTCATCTCGATCCATGCCACCTGCATCCATCGACTCCCTGCAAATCTCCATTCGAGAACCTTTCTTCCACAGCGGTGGTCGGTTCTACGAACTATGTGGCCAGCTCACTGCCACTTCAGCTTGCTTATCCTGTGGGTTATGTCGGTTACCTTAGTTCCACTGCGGATATCCACATTGCTGATTCTATCACGCAGAGAAACCCCGAACATAGCTCTTTCCATAGCACACTGAACTTGTGCCGTGTGGCCTCGGCGTAAGAATAGGCTACCCCATCTTAACCCGTGGGTGTCGTAAAAGGCGACTAAGGGAAATATCCAGGAGACGGACAACAGCGTCTCTTGCCTACTTTAATGACTTACTGCGGTTGCCGACCCGCCTGCCAAGCGTGGCAACTATGGCAAAAACCCCCTCTATAATACAATAATATATCTTGTATGAAAAGAGAACCCATGACTGTTGGTATCAAAGTTTACAAATTCGTATTAATATAGGTAGTCAAGTGCGCGTAGGATTCACATTAAGTCAATTTCTTGTTATTTATCTATGTAGGGACCTTACTTAATATATTTTGAGTGATTTTATTATTTGTCATGAAATTTATGTCGATATTTTTGCCTGAGGTCATCAAAAAAGGTTGATGAGGTATTGCCGGCAACTTAAAAGAGTTATCGCTGTTGCTGCAAGTATATAAAGGCTACAGTAACTGCTTACTGAACCGGTACAATAACATATATTTTTTGAAAATAACTACTTAGTAAACTGGATTAGCAGCGTGAGTGGCAAATGCTTATGCTTCCGTTCGACATCAACGGAAACCATTATTATAAAGACTTGACCATAGTCTTTTTGGTGACCAGATGTAGTAAATAAAAAGAAATATGTTAACTCTGGGGTACTTTACATAAATCTGGCGATGTAGACAAAAGGGCTTAATTTGGTTCGTTTTGACAAATAAATCAGTTACACCAATATTGTGTTTCTGGTTCTAAAACTTGCCCCGCCAAGGTGAATTGTTTATTCTCAAAGCAGTCTAGTCGGTGTATCTAATTTATAGAATTGATGTCAGTCGTCATTAGTATCTTGTTACATACGACACCAAACAAATAGGTGTACACTTAATAATGATTGAATTTTCAGAAAATGATATATCTGCCTTAACAGCAATCAACCAAAAGTGATCTTAAAGGCGATAACCGTAAAATGTAAATTTGCGCGCAGAACTTGTTAAAATTTGATACGGTAAATAGGAGTCTGAGGGCGCAAGGGTATTAACGCTGGCTTATGGCACTGTATTAATTTTGAACCGTAGTAACTTACGTGGTGACAGAACTAAGACACCGACTCATAATTCACTTAGTAACGCAAATGAAACTGCCGCTTAATTTACTGTTATAATTTAGTGAATTCCTTTACGGCCAGTGTATCGTTACTGTATGTTTTGCATCACATTAATTATGTTTGGATTTTTATTACATGAAGTGGCAAATAAAAACCTGCCAAGTGTTATTTGGTTGAACGCTATTCTTCTATATACATATATGATTGATCACAGGTATTCTGAACCTTTTCTGTAATTCATAATTAATTTCTTATAAGATTCATAATACATATACTGTAAAAATTATTGAATGAAAAAATATTTGCTTGTTATGGTCATGGGTTACGAAAATCTATATGTTGTATCAATGTTTTCAGTATTTGTTGTTGAAATACAGTAGGAAGTGGTCTGCAACTTAAAATCTTAATGGTATAATTTGTTTGTTGTCAATATAACTGTTATAAAAAGTAGATGTTTTTAGACAGTGCACTGCACTAAATACACACATCAAAAGTGTCTAGGGATCAACATATATTTTTGCAATAACTTTTCTCCTGATTGATATTAATTAAAATTTTCTTTAAGGATTCATCAAATAAAGTGTTTTCGTTTGTCTACAGTAACGATAAACCAAGTCACCTTTGCATTAATAAAAAAATTTGCCATTTTCATAATAAAGGGATTTTTGACATTTGAACCACTAACATTAAAGTTCGAAAAAAAGACTGAAATAACAGTTTTCTTTAAAATTTTATTGGGTAACTTAAACAATTAATAATCCGTGTTTCTACCGCGAACACTAACAACACAAGAACATCGGTTTGGCATACTCAAAATGAGTTCATCCAAATCACGCTGTGGAATGGCCGCCCATGTTCGTTGCAACAACAAAAACAGGTCTTCTTGCGACTGGATACCCTCCATATTCGGCAGAGCTCTTCTCTGTAGCATATCCCATGCATGCTCAATCGGGTTCAAGTCTGGCGACTGAGCAGGCCAGGGCATGACATTGATGTTAGCTGCGGCGAGAGTCTGTCTTACAACTCTTGCGGTGTGCGGTCGTGCATTATCATGCATTAACTGAAATAAGGGACCGATTTGCACTTGTAGAAGAACGATGACGTCTGATACAATCGTCTCAGCATAAATTTGAGCATTGAGGTTGCCTCTGATCCAAATCAACTCAGTTCTTCCGCCGATCCAAATACCCGCCCATACCATGATGGTTCCACCACTATAAGGATGGACTTCCTGGCAGGATTTTAATCGCTGTTGGCGTCCAGGGGTTCTCCAGTGTCGTATACGTCTTGTATACTAAAACGAGACTCATCAGAAAAGCACACGAAACGCCATTGTTCTTCTGCCCAATTTCTGTGTTCAAGAGCCCATTGATATCGAATCCTACTATTGTGCATTGCTATAGGTGGTACCCTTAGCGGTCTTCGGGAATGAAGGTTCACTTCATGCAAGCGGTTTCTGACTGTTTCGTCGCTAATTAAGTTCCCTGAAGAGTGATGAAGCGTCACGGCTAACATCATGGCGGTTATTGTTGGAGCTCTCCGAGTTGTCATTTGAATGTATCGATCTTGTCTCCGTGTGGTGCAGCGATACCGTCCTCCATGGCGCTCAGCCACGGTACCACTGCTTCGGTAACGTGTCCAAAGTCGACTGATAACACTCTGACTTGTATTCAGAGCTAAAGCCACAGTACGTTGCCGGGAACCATCTTCTATCATTCCCACGGCTCTGAGCATTTCTTCCCTGCTTAAATGACGTCGCCGCTCCATAATAACGTTGGTTTTAATCAGTAGTAGGGAAACAGTAGCACTAATAATGTCTTCAATGCGTTGTATGTTTTTATAGGGAAAATATTGACTGCTGATTTTCATCTTTTACTCGAATTTGATTGACAGTTCCTGTTTCAAATTATGAAATGCACCGAATCGATTGCTCTCTGCTGTAAAAATCTTGGAGACTGGGATCGATGAACTGTTTAATAAACCTTTGTGATTGCCACCGCCTCATTTAATATGAAACTTTTCTCGTGTAAAAATATTCCAAATACGGAAATAAGTCAAAGCAAGTTCTGGTGAGTATGGTGAGCGACGGTGAGTTTCCCGTCTCCACTCCTTCTCTGCTGTAGTTAAAGATGGCGTGAGCAGTCTGTGAACGAGCTTTGTCGTGAAGCGACAGCGACGAAAATGAGCTTATCCGCCACCATTTTCATGTCTTTATAGTAGTTTAAAAAAATCCCTTGTTCAAAAATTAAAAAAACGAGTAGGCTTTAAACCACACAACTGATGTAGAACTTCTTTAGCCAATAGGTCTGCACTGTGTCATAGATATACAAAACTCGCTATGAGAGAAAGAGAGAAAGAAAATGTGTGCTTGCACCTCTCTCTCTTGCCCGTACAGTAATATACGAAACGCAACTCTCTTCGTCTCGTAACGTTCGCCGCGCCCAATCACACTTTCCGTAACACTCTCGTCACGCATTCACCAGCTTACTCCCCAAGTCAAGCGTGCGTAAAGAAGTTTTACTTCAACAAGCTTCGATTTTGTTATTGTTGTTCAGTAAATTTATACAACAGGAAAACGTGAGTGTCTCGTTTTACAACAAACATCATTGCCATTGTAGTACATGCTATATTATGACATTTGTAGCACAGTAATTTGAATTTAAAAAAATATATGCGAATAGAATGAAAGATGGATTGTAAATTAACAATTTTATGTGTTATATAAGTATTTACCTTGTGCGGGAATCGAAGCCGCGACTTTTCATGTTTATGAGGCATAGCTTGCAACTACATCACCACCGGGTTATAATTTGTATCTTTTCCACTTAATGACCTATACTTATAATAATCAAGGTAAAAAAAAGGTTCTTTTCATGCATAAAATTATCATTAATTACATTTCTAATTAAGTAATCGATTTCAGTCAACATTCTACCTTAAATTCCTACTTATTTGGTGTACGAGCAAGAGATCAGTGATATACGGACGGACAGACAGAATGGATATGACGTTTCCGTTTCATCATTCGAGTGTAGTTATTTTGAAATATTGTGATGAGCCTATAAGCAGTCACCGCATATTTTACATTTCTTTTTTATTCCTTTAACATCATCACTCGCTCATTGGCGACCATATAGACTGCATTGCAGCTTACTTGTATATGCCTTACTTGCTTACCAGAAAAAAATACTGGTACCTTAAGGCAATTTTTAATTTACCTATTTTATTTATCTATTTATTTATTTATTTTATTTATTTACCTATTTTGGTAACAATATTTGATGATCATTTCTTTTGTATAATTTTAAACTGGCACGGTTGTAGATATTGGTATCATAAGTATGGAACTTAGCGCGATTTGTTTCTCATTTTGCAGTCTGCAACGTCATTGAAATATCACGAAAATAGAAAAATAAATAGCGGTAAGTCCCGTCTTTACAATCGTGTTCCTTTTCTTGTCGATGGCAATTAACGAAGAAGAAGCTGGTGTTGGACATCATATCAAATTGTTTTGAATAGACTACGTTGTAACAATTTGATTTAAAGTGGCAAGCACGCACTTATACAGAATAATAAGTTATTAGTCGCATTTCCAATAAACCGATTAATTTAGATAAAAAAATATATTTTAGAGTAGCGATTTATTTACAATAATGGGAATAAATTTTATAGACATAGTGCTACTCAAAACATATTTTATGGGTAGGCCGTTGATTAGTCCCACAGGGGTCAATTCTACGAGGTCCATTCTTATTTTTAGTATATATAAATGACTTACATACCTTATTATGTAAGGGATAAACATGAAATTGTATTGTATTGTTATTGTAACACAAGATTATGCTTATATCTAGTATTTATGCTATGAGTATCACTCTTTTTACAAAATGAGTCTATGTTTTTATGGACATAGAAAAGATTTTCATAGATATTTTGCGATGCGACTGTTAAAATATTTATTTCTTTGAATTTTTCTCTAAGGCTCTCCCGGGGACCAAGTTTGTAGATAGCTTTTATGGCTCTTTTTTGCAATAATAAGATGGTGTTAATGTCCGCGGAGTTACTCCAAAGAAGAACTCCATACGACATAATACTATGAAAGTAGCTGAAATAAACTATTCTAGCCGTATCAACATCAGTGAGCCGTCTAATAGTTTTCATTGCATAGGCTACATAACCTAGGTTTTCTTGATAATTTTTCAATTTGTGGGCCCCTTTGTAATTTGGATTCAATTGTTATACCCAAGAACACAGTTGTCTCCACAGGGGCTAAATTAGTTCCATTAACATGTACATTGGTAGCCACCTGTCTTACATTAGGTGTTGAGAACTTAATTACTTTAGTCTTTTTATCATTTAAAAACAGATTATAAACACTAAACCAATGAATAACTTTAAAGAGAGCATCGTCAACTTCGTGATAATTACCTAACCGTCTATTAATTTTGAATGTCAAAGAGGTATCATCCGCAAACAATACAATCTCATGTTCATCCCTTACATAATAAGGTAAGTCATTTATATATACTAAAAATAAGAATGGACCTAGAATTGACCCCTGTGGGACTCCCATAACTACAGGGGACCCTGAAGATCTTTTACCATTGACATCGACCTTCTGTATCCTATTTCCCAGATAAGAAGACAGAAGTTCGAGAGCCTTGTTCCTGATATCGTAGTGGTGTAAATTTCTGACAAGAGTGTCATGGTGCACGCAGTCAAACTCTTTAGACAGATCATAGAAAATTCCCAAGGCATCTTGCGAACCTTCCCATGCCGCGTATATACTTTTAAGCAAATTAATCCCTGCGTCTATAGTTGAACAACCTCTCGTAAATCCGAACTGTTTTCTATAAAGCAACATATGTGTATTAAAATGTCTGAGCAACTGGTTAAGCATTAGTTTTCCAAAAATTTTACTGAGAATGGGCAGTATGGAAACAGGTCGAAAATTCGAAGGGTCCGAACTATCACCAGATTTAAATAATGGAATGATTTTACTATGTTTCATCAAGTCAGGAAATACACCAGATGCTACACAACAATTGAAAATTGTAGCTAAATGTGGAGCGATTGAAATAATAATAGAAGAAATGGTTTTGACAGATAGACGCCACAGATCTTTAGTGTTTTTCATATTTATTGATTAAAAAGCGTTCAAAACATCTTTTGTGCTTACAGCTGAAAATTCAAATATTGTGTCGCATTCTACAACGCTCTGTTTGAGAACCAGTTCAGCAGATATACAAGCAGACATAAGATTTCTCGTAGTAATAAGGGGAATGTTAGAAAAATATTTTTCAAGCTCAGTCGCAATTTCTACTTCATTTTTGATACCTATATCATTTATATTTAACCGAGTCTCGACTACGTACTTTCGCTCTACCCGTCTCATTATTTATCATATCCCAAACAGATTTAATAGTATTTGTTGAACTATTAATTTTATTTCTTAAATATATAGACTTAGCATTGGAACAGGCCTTTGGAATTGACTTTTCGTTATAATTTCCCAATTTAAAATATCCTTATAATAGTACACTTACATAATACGCGAAATTTGTCAAGTGAATTCAGTTAAATACTATAATAATAATAATAAAGGATATAATAATAATAATAATCTTTATTTAACCAAGTAACTAATCTATTACATAAATCAGGTTGCAGAGTGCTATATACGTGTTATATAAGGTTTTATACAGTATTGCTATTTTACACTTGGTAGACTAAGATTCCTGAATAGCATTTACAATAACTTCCACACTAGGCTCTTGGTCTGTATTGTGGAAATCATACAAAGTCCATTTTTCTAGGTTGGATTAGCGCTTAGACAACAATTGTACCTATATCAAACTTAAATAATTACATTTAAAAGGAAAAGTGAAAAGAAAATATAAAAAATAATAAACAGTATTTTATGTGAGATGTGGTGTGTCATGTGGGTACATATGAGTACGGGCTAGACGCCAGTAAGTTGATTTATGTATGTATGTAAATACTATATAGAAGTAAAGAGCCACCACGCACATTTGAATTGAAAACTTCGTTCACAACGCAAAATTAGAATAAATGCTGTCGTGATGAGAGCATTGCGTAAAAATTGTGGCATAACGCTTGCTGACCGCGTTCGTAATGATGATGTAAGAGAGAGAGAGTTGGTCTGAAAGGAGTGTCGGTGTAAATATAGGAAAAGGCATGCTCCGTTGGTTCGGATATGTAGAAAGAATGCAGGGCGAAAAAATGACGAAACAGATATGCAATGCGAAAGTGGAAGGATGCAGGAGCCGAGGAAGACCAAGACTAACCTACTATGACCAAATTGGTCGTGTTTTATCAGAATGTGATGTCAGGAGCCCCAAGAACTAGCGAGCGTGCAGGAAAAGAGCATAACATTCATAATGTTAGAGAAGCGCGTGAAGTGTGTAAGAACCGCGTCTTAAAGTGCTCGGTTCTCTCTGCCTACCCCGCAAGGGACTTGGCGTGAAGATATACATACATACATAGATTTTACTTTATTAGTAGTGATTCACTTAACAAATGGTAAAAGCTAAATGACACGTGCACACAGAATGCTTGGCACAGAGATTGGCGGTTCACTGTGATGTCACGCATTTTTGCGTGTCACCACTTTTCGTTGACACCTAGGTAGGCCCTGATGACCTACCTTTCTAACGCAGAGTCTCATTCATTTATTAATAGGGTGTATCACTTGCAGGTGAAGTTGTATATGACAGTGAAGATGATAGTTATTCCCTTATATACCAGCATAAAAAAAGAAAAATATACATGTGTGAATTTCAATGAAGAACTGAGCAACTGTGTATTTTTTGCAGAAAGAAATTAATTTACTTAGTTTCAAATAAAGCAACACTTAGAGCGAAGCTCTAGATACTTTACTTGAATATATATACTAGGTAAGATATAAATAAGTGTGTAGTACACTTCAGTCACGCGCCTCAAAAACATGCAGCGCGCTTAATATGAAACATTTATTGTAGGCTATGGATGCTTGTAAATTAAATTGTATTGTATACTCTTTGTATTGCAAACGTTGGAGTTTGTATACTGTCACCCTGCTTCTAAATGAGCTCCACAGTTACTATTCTTCCTTGCCAGGATACAAAACCCTTCAGGGAATTGTATCTTTGTACAGTATAAGTATACGGTGAATGTACTTCTCAATTCCGCATACATAAATAGGGCTGTTCTCTACCTCTCTTTAAAATTCCTACGGTTTACCGGAATATTTGCAAAAAAAACTTGTGAGCCAAGTCTAGTTAATAATAAATTGTCATGTTACAGCAAACAATTCTATTAAAGTCCTTTAAGACTGAAGTCATTTTCACTTGATATTTTTAAACTTTTTAGGTGCAAAATCTAAAATATAGGTATAAACTTCATAGCTATCGACTCGAGTTAAAGAAAGCAAAAGGAGAGGACTGCGCTCGTCCCCGGGGTCTCGTTTGTGTTGGAGCGATTCTCGCGGCCGATCTTATGATTAAATCAACTCCAGTGGGAATTGAAGGTAGACTGCTGGCTGGTG
Source organism: Pyralis farinalis (assembly GCA_947507595.1). NCBI lineage: Eukaryota > Metazoa > Arthropoda > Insecta > Lepidoptera > Pyralidae > Pyralis > Pyralis farinalis. The sequence continues at coordinate 18,177,788 of OX382259.1, read as the reverse complement.
GTGCTTGCTTCGATATTTATAATGTTATAAATCGGTAGATTGGATTTGTTACGAAAAGAGGTGATAGTATTTGAAATGTTCTATTGATATTATAGCCAAATAGATGACATTGCTACTTTATTGTTTGCTACATGTTTCTTTTTGTTTATTACAGTACCGATTCTTCTAGATTTCATGTTTTTCCATTTTATGTCTATGAATTATATGTTATCATATAATGTATTGAGCTACTATAGTGCACAGTAGGAAGAGAAAATGTCTACCTTCGCTGGTTCTTCTGATTTCAGTATGGATTTTGTTGTCATGCTATCTTCTTCGCATGACGAGCTTACCAATCAAGGTTTTAATTTATTATATAATAATTTAAAACATAATATACAGGAATTACGAACTCGAATCATTAAAACGTACTATTCAGCCTTCGTTCGTACACAATAAAGTACAACAAAGTATGCATTTCTCAAAGAAGTAATTCAGAAATACTTCACTTAATTGGTCAGATGGTAGTCGGAGTAGTCGGACGGTAATGGGCATACTTACGATAGGTGAATTTGCAGATTATTTTAAACGAACTCTTTCAATGTGGCTTCGTTTGAGGATAAGAGAGGACTAACGCTTGAAGTATGTATATAAAAATGTTTTTGAGACTACGGCATGACGTACTTCATAACGGGCTGGAGCGGTTTTTACAAGCAAAGCACACTTAAGCTTTGCACGTGGTGTTGCAAGTTATAAATGACCACTTTACATATACATAGTCTGTTCATGACGGTATATTTAGAATCAAAGTTCATATAAATAACGTACGCTAGTTGTTAAATATACGAGTATATAGCACACTGTTCTATGGTAACCGTAAACTATGAGCGATTGCAATACAATGGGTATTGCTCGTATATAGCAATCCCCGCTACGAAGTTACTTACTCCTAAGGATATCACTGGTACCGTAACTCACCAGTAGGAACACATACATAGTGGGAACATATAAGCCCAAATAATAATATTCTGGTACTATATTTGATTCATTGATCGATTGATCATGTTTACGATTAATATGTTACGTTGGTCTAAAAGAAAGCGTCGGTCTTAAAATAAGAAGAGGCGTGCTCCGTTGGTTCGGACACGTAGAAAGAATGCAGGATGAAAGAATGGCGAAGCAGACGTACAATGCAAAAGTGGAAGGATGTAAGAGCCGAGGAATGCCAAGACTTACCTACCATGATTAAATTGGTCGTGTTCTATCAGAAGGTGATGTCAGGAGCCCTAGAAACTGGCGAGCGTGCATGAGAAGAGCAATGAATGTTAAAGAAACGAGTGAGATATGTAAGGATCGAGTAACGTGGCGCTCGGTTCTCTCTGCATACCCCGCACGGGATTTGACGTGAAGTTATAGAGTTATAGATATAACTTTATTGCTCTCTTTACATTTTGGTACAAAAAGTCGACACAATGCTATTCCCTACCAGTCGATACATAAACACGTATTAGACACAACTATTACATGTTTACAAAGTAACTCCAATCCAAGCTTAGACCGGTAGGAGGAAATGTTATCAAATTGCCGAAGACAGAATATAAATCCGATGGCATTATTAATTAACAGGTCCAGCATATCAAGCAGATCAGCATTGAGATCAGGATAACACATATCACCATAATCGAATACGCGGAGGATGAGCGATTGCACACGAGTACATTTAGTAGCAATAAGGAGAAAAATTCTGTATCGGTTTAAAAATCGTAATGCTGCTATGACTTTACGACTAATTTTAACCACTTGATTAGTCCAAATTGGATTTTAATTTTGATAGAGTATTTCCAGTAAACTAATGACAAGTAAAAACGGAAGCAAATTAAAAAGGGCCTAAAGTAATCTACGACGAGCAAAACAGTATTTGTTGCGATATTTTAAAAGTTGTTCGACTAGAATGAACATATAAATGTAAGAGGCCATAAACAAAGTTTATCGTTTATGAAAAACGGGCATGCAATAAAGAGGGGAAAACGTACGGAAACGCTTAAGGTGATTTTAGTGCATATAAAATGAAAATTACAGCAAATGCAGCACATATTTGTCGGACAAGTAAAATAAGCAAATTGATGGTATGGCTGCTTTGAAAAGGCTACCGTTAATTAATACAGATACTTCACTCACGAGATCGTGGCGCTATGTACGTGTAAAGAATCGAATTCACGATTCTTGGTGTTAAAATAGCACTATTAACTATTCCGTCGCCGGATTAACCGAAGCTTTTTTAACGATTAGGACAACCACTCACAAATCAATGTTACGTATTCACAAGTCCGCGCATACACAAAAGAGTCAATAGACATTTGCTACAGAAAACATATATTTAGCGTACTGTCATTGCCGAATCTCCGATGATCGTAGTCACTTGCAATAAAATACAATTGAATACTCGACTGAAGTCTCAGGAAAATCTACAGTATTCTAGTGTAGCCGTTCCGGACTAAGAAATCTGGCTGTGCCTCACCAGGATCTCGATCGCTAATCAGCAGCTTCGGTTCTAAACGTGATGATTGGGATGTACCCGACTCTTTGTTATTTTGTAAGCCAGAGCAAATCTAAATTGCAATGCCTGGTGATAGCAACGAGACTCTCTCAAAAAAGACTCCGAACATAATAACGCTCAATGAAGTACTACATAATGTAAATAAAATGAATTACACAACAGTATTATTTCTCGACATGTCGAAAGCATTCAGATCAGAACTACTAAGACACTGCTGTTTCTATTATATATTAATAACTTACCGGATATAACACGTCATTAAACAATTTTATTTGCCGATGATATCTCGGTCATAGTGACATCTGACAAAAAAATATCTATAGTTCAACACAAAAATGACATTATCCAAACTATGACATGTATTACAGAATGGCTTAATAAAAATAATCTTCAATTTAATATCAGTAAAACAAAACTTATAAACTTCAATAACTTTGAAACTAAATCCGTAGACGTATACTTTTCTGGACAAACGCTAAGTAGTGCAACAAATACGACATTTTTAGGATTAATTGTAGACCCTAAGTTAAGTTGGAAATATCATATTGAGAAATTGAACAATAAAATAAATGGATTTTCATTTGCTTTGTACAGATTGACTAGAGTAGCTAACCAAAGTCCAGCAATCACCGCTTATTTTGCGTATGCCGAAACAGTGCTTAGATACGGCTTAGTTCTCTGGGGAAATGGCAAGGATATAGATAAATTATTCATTACCCAAAAAAGATGCATTTGAGCTCTTGTCCAAATTGCACCCGATGTATCGTGTCAACCGTATTTCCGTTCACTGAAAATTCTACCTTTACCCTGCCTTTATATATATGAGGTAGGTAAATTTGTGAGACAGAACATTAATTTATTCGTAACAGCCAGGGAAATGTCAACGAGGAATAGACGAAACCCTAACAAACTTATATTAAGCTCTGTTCCAAAGACACAGCGTTTTTTGAACAATTGTTACAACATGTGCAAAACAATCTTTTATAAAATACCAATGCATATTAAGGAACTCCCGCTCAACAGATTCAAAGTAACATTACGTAAATGGCTTTTAGAGAAACTATTTTATACTGTTAAAGAGTTCTTAGAGTATAAGGAATAGATACTATATTTATAAATATATAATCGATGTATGGCTTGTATTTCCTGTCGAATTATTGTATATTGCAATTTAAATATTACATGGAACAAATGTAGTTAATTACATAATAATAAGTTTGTCTACTGTAAAATAGGAATAACAAAACATATCCATAACTATAAATTTGCATGCTATTAAAAATGGCTAAATAGGTTTAAGCTACTCCATCATGTAATCTAACACCGATAATGTATATAATTATTGAAAGCAAATAAAAAAATATTATTATATTATTATTATTAAAAAGGAGTGATCCCACACTAACCTGGATCCAAATACTACTGCCTAATCCTATAAGCTTGCTGTGTTCTTAACAGTGAACGAGGAAGCACATTAAAAGAGTTGCTGCGTTAGTAGCGAGCATAGCAACTAGAAACTTCTAATGTTTTCAACTGTTTATAGGTTACGGTAACTGTTTCTGATCAGGGGAGTATTTGTTGTCATCCGACATAAAAAAAACTAGATTAAAGTTGATATCGAGTTTTACAACAGCGGTAATACGAATTCTGAGCTCAGGATAAATGGACTTTATATGCAATTTGATCTTAATTACTTTGTGTGCTTCCGCTATCAATTCGTTCATGCGACCTAGCGCTGGCCGACACCCACTCACTACAGTTACTATAGTTGCTTTGGTTATCTTTGCCTCGGCTGCTGCAGTTGCCCATGTGATTCCCCGCCATCTGGAACATGAACCGCATGCACCCGCCTCCATTACTGCCATGGCTGGCCTGGTCGTCTCTGCGACACGTGCTTCGCCTCACCATAAGCCATCATCAGGCGCTGTATAAGTTAGTCGTTAGAATGACATGCTGCAAGTGACAAATCCATCGGCTAGTTCCCATGAGCTACTTGGTGATGAAACAACACAAATTCCTACATCGACCAAATAGCAAGCAATAATACACCGACAGGATGTACTAGGTATAAACTTGGTCTTTCCGATCGTAAAATTGCCCAATAGCGTTAAAAGTTAAAACACTTAAAATTACACACAACTTGGTTCGAATACAAAAGACATTATTGTGCTCATAACATTCAAAAGTTCTGCGAATGTATATCATCCCTTTCATTTTCATAAGTACTGAAAGCGAATAATGTTGCCGATGTGTTTGAAAATGTTTATACTACGCTATGTTTGTTCTACAATCTATGCTTTCCCAGTCAAAGTTAAAATGAACAATAAAATCAAAACAAAATTTGGATAAAGAAAGGTTTAAAAATATCTAATAAATTAAAACGGAAAATGTTCTTAAATTATGTCACTAAAAAAAAGACAAACATAAAAACTAAAATAAATTTAAAATATGTAACCGTGTTCTTAATAAATTCATTTTACGTGCTCAAATTATTAAGAATAGTAATAGCAAGAACTACTTGGAATTTAATATCTTCAGTTGCTTCAAATGAATTGAATTATAATATTATAGACATGATTAACTTTAATAATATTTTTAATAGACATTTCATAAATTTGACTTCAAATAAAGTAAAGCATGAGCGTTATGGGATCAGAAATTGAGCTCAAAATTGGTTGAAAAGTTTTCTCATTGATAGAAAAAAGTGTACAGGAGTAACGAATATAATCTAATCTGGTAAGAAAACTAAGAAAACCTTTTAGATCAACCTTTGAAACTACTAATGTTGGTGTTCCACAAGGCAGTATTCTTGGTCCGCTGCTTTTTAAAGCAGGTACATTACAACAATCTTACTTTAACGTCTAATTTTATTGAATTATTCAATCATTCTGCATCCTGTCACCCAGAATATTTTTGAATCGCGAAAACTTAAGACAATACCAGAATATGTTTCTTAATCCAATCTTACATCATCATCCTCATTTTACACTCTGGACAAAGACAACTATTTTATTAATGGACAATAAATTATACTGAAAACGAATCTAACTACATTTATATATACGGGTATACCATATGTATCATATCATTGGGGCGCGCACTCATAAAGATAAAAGCAGCGAAATAGTCCCGTCAAAGTAACAAATTGAGGATAATCATGCTTTGTTTTTAATTTACAAATAGAAGATTTAAGTGTACCATTTCAAATTTTTCAGAGAGAGATCATTTATTTTATAGTCAAGAATAATTTTAGCGACTTGTATTTCAGGTGAGATTAATGCTATATTTAACGACTAAACTCCTGATTATAATAGATGAAACGATTGTAATACTTAAGTTATTAACAGCTATAGGTATATCTATAAGAATTTTAATTAGGTAAAAGTTTCGGATAATGCAGCCTATAAAAAAATAATGTGTTTTGTTTAACAACAGATTGAATCCATTAAAAACGGGTCATGTGCAATCATTATTATATACATAATATACATAAATTTATCGTAATATCTGTTAGTTATGTTAGTAATGCATGAATGATACCCCCGGTGTTGCAAATATCCATACACTATGGTAAGTGCTTACCATCAGGCAGGCCGTATACTTGATTGCCACGATAAATTATGACTATGCCAAATAAAATACATACTATTAGATTTTACTCATAACAGTAAAAGATACGCATCTCATAATATTTGACTACCATTTTATGGACATATTAGACACCTAAGTGCTGAGTGCGAGGGTGCATTCACAAATAACATTTGTTTTTTTTTTATTTAGAGTTTATGAATATAATATTTACATTGGAAACTATATGGGTTCCTCGTTTACTACTCAACCCTAAAATGATGATAATAAGTTATATACATGACAATTTTGTAAAGCATTGTAGGAAAATTTATATTAAAATCATTGACGAGCTCGGTGACGCAGTGGTGAAACGCGCTGTTACGCTACTTGGACACCAACGCTCGTGGGTTCGATTCCCACACTGTACAAACATTTGTGTGCATGAACATGTCTGTTTGTATGGGTCTGGGTATTTTCTATGTATAATAAGTATGTATTTACAAAAAAAAAATGTATTTACGTATGTTTATCAGTTGTCTAGTACCCATAACACAAGCTTCGCTTACTTTGGGGCTAGGTGGCGCTGTGTAATTTGTCCGACAATATTTATTTATTATTATTTATTTATCATCTTAACAAATACATTATTAAGTACATAACTGCAGAAGGCGGGATGATAGTGATTCATGAATGAGTAAATAAGGTAAGTAAAAAAATAAAATAGGTGCATGTTAGCAAACGAGCCGACAATTTTGCTTTTAAAAAATGTGCAACAGGTGATTTTAGAATTTCAATTGTTATTTTATTCAGCTTAGTTGGGAAAGGTGGATACTTCGAAAATCCGAGTAATTTTAAATACGAATTCCAACGCGGAACTAACGCGGCAGAAACAGCTCGTCAATGTCAAATCAATGCTGCGTTTGGAGAGAACACTGCTAATAAACGCATCGTGCGTTTTTGGTTTAAACACTTTCGTAATAGAAACTTCGACTAGAAGAACGAACCACGTGGAAGTCACCCAGGTGATTAACGCTGAATTGAAAGAGATGGTGGAAGCCGATCCGAATCAAACTACCCAGGAATTAGCGATATGGTTCAACATTACCTTACGTACAATATCGACTCATTCAATCAAATCAATAAGATAAAAAAATATGAAAAATGGGTGCCTCAGGATTTGACTGATGTGCAGAAAGAATCGCGTGTTGAAACGTGTGTTGCTTTGTTGAATCGGTACTGAAATGAAGGAATAATGGATCGAATTGTGACATGTAACGAAAAGTGGATTCTTTACTATAAGCGTAAGCGAAAAATGCAATGGCCGACCCCAGTTCAAACGCCGCAACAATGCCCTAAAGCAAAGCTTAGCAATAACAGGGTAATGGTAACTGTTTGGTGGTCTCTTTATGCATTATTCACGACAGCTTTGCCAGGTCTGGTCAAGCAATAAAAGCAGATGTTTACTGTGCCGAACTTCGAACAATAATGGCGAAACAGTAAATCGATGTTCACCATTATTGCTCCATGATAACGCAAGACCTCACACTGCACGAGAAACCGTTGTAACTCTACAGGAGCTGCAGTTAGAAACCATACGTCATCCTCCGTACTCGCCAGACCTTGCTCCAACTGACTACAATTTTTTCGTGATTTGAACAATTTTCTAATGTGATAAAAAAATTTCTTCCCAGGAGGCAGTACAAAATGCTTTCACACAGTTTGTCGAATCTAGATCCTCAGAGTTCTATCGCAAAGGCATAAATAAACTTCCGATTAGATGGCACCAATATATAGATAATGAGGGTAAATATTTTGATTAAATAAATATGTTACATCTTCGATAAAAAAACTAGTTTTAATTTTTCAGTACAAATCGGCAATTTCATACTTTCACCCCTAATATGTAGACGCTCTTTAGAGTCAACAAAGTGTAGTACACTCGCCGCAATATTATTATTTATTACGATTACTTGTTAAATTTTGTTTATCATTTTACTTAAATTCAAGTAACGCTATATTTATTATATGGTCATATAATATCCATGGTCAACTAGACACTTTGTGTGATTCAAGCTTAATTAATGAAACCATGTTTGCTTCACGGTGGCTGGTCGCCGCTTAATTTTGGCGGTTCCCAGAGTATAGGCAATTAAACGATTGTTTGCCATTTCGCGACAAATTAATGTTGTTTGATTTGTGCTAATTATTTTGTAGGGCATAATTTATGTGATGGTAATGTCCGAACTTAATCACATATTACTTGAAGGGTGCATTCGGTGATTTTCTAATTTACGAGTGCTGGTACACTCATGATTATATATAACGAAAAAAAAATTTACAAATATTGAATGAAATCTTGCAATCATTAGGAGCCGATAAAGGAACCACATAAGGTAAGCAGCGTTGACTGCAGTTTGTTCACGGAGAGGTTTAGTTATCTCGAGATTCTCCGTGATCGTAGACATGTTAAATTGTTAATCCCGCCTGTTGTCAATAGATAACAATGGTTAAGCTGACAGTGACAGACAGTGTTTTCAGGGATTTAAAGACTACACTTGAAGATGTCAAGGGAGGGCGGGCCTCACGGGAGGATTGTCAACATTGTTAATCACCATACGTTGAAACAAAGTTGAGCCTGATAAAGTGATGATGAATTTCGGCGTGGAATCTTTCTGCAAAACCATATCCAATAAATGTCATAAAAGAGAAACTAAAGAACCTTAAAAAAATGTGAAGTTGCTTGAATACTGTCTGAACTCGAACTACGTCGGGTAGATACCGTAGCGAATAGTACTTTAAAATAGATGGTGCGGCTATGATTTCAGCGTTGCTTCGAATATCTTAATTCCTTGCATGAGAAGCTGAATTTGGAAAAGTTCTGGAGTTGGTAAACGCCAGGACCTTACGTTTCTTGGGTGTTAAGATCTCACTTCGCTCACTCGGTATTTAGAATACCTACTCATACTGACAAGTACTTATATTTTATATCATCATGCTAACAATCTTCAGTCAGTTGCTTAATCTATCATACGAAGTGAGTATAACCTTTGTGATCAGAATCACCTGGAGGGAGAGTTGGAGCATACAAAGGCGGTTCTAAAACTAAAACAAATTAATATAATGGAAGTAAAATCAATCCACCTACACCACGAGGAGGTATATAATAATTGACACACAGCTAGTATTTATTCCGTACATGAAAGCAGTGACTGATAAACTCGGAAATCTGCAGACTCTATTAGAGCCATATTTATAGTAGCCAGGAAGATAGTGAAATATATACGAAATATGTATAATCGGGAGTTAAGAAATTTACTGCAGTTGTCAACTTATACATTTAGCAAACCAAAAGGTCGGTGACTCAAAAGGTCATGGAGCATGTAGTCAGAAATGGAGAACTCGAGAAGTCTGCCACAGAATAACATCTTCGGCAAAAGTATACCAATTGAGATTGGGTTGCAGTATCCGAAAATACTTGACGTGCTTTATGGTAGAAAGATTAAGAATGCTATTTTGACACTAAGACTCGTGTTCGATTCCCACAAATGGCAAAAAAATGTTTGTATGAACATGTCTGTTGTCTTGGTCGGGGTGTTTTTAAGTAGTTACTGTCGCGTACATATCTATCAGGTAACCCGTATCCATTATTTTTTTATACCACTAAGGTTAACAGGCATACCGTCTGCCTGACTCTCCACGAGGCATCATCAGGCGAAACACGTGTCGCAGCGATGACCAGGCCAGTCGTGGCAGCGACGGTGGTGGTGGTGGCATGCGGATTCTGTTCCAGATGGCGGACGACCGCAGCAGCCGAAGCAGAGACTACCGGAGCAGCCATGGCAGCGTCGGCATGTAGCACGCACTAACAGTAGTGGGTAGGTGCCGGCCGGCGCTAGGCCGCATGAACTAATTGGTGGCGAAAGCACACAAAGCAGGTTGGATCAAATTGCATGTAAGTTTGTCTTTCGCAAAATAACGCCTGAATCTATTAACTATTTTTTACTTTTGTTTAATTTAAATGAATATGCAAGTTATTTTATAATTTGGTCGAATTAAGTGGTAACTTTTCTTACTATTTCCCTTTTCTTATCAATCACAGATATCACTATATTTCTGTGATCGATCCCAGTTTCATGAGTTTCATATTTGAACTTTCAAATTGAATATTCAATTAAAGAGTAAACTGGAATATGAACCGATTGCAACTAATAAAAAAACTACAGTAACGAAACCAGAAAAACAGCGATATTTTTATTTTTATAGTTGAAATGTAAAGTGTGTCTATTAAACGTTAATAAAGACACAAACAAACTTGGCAAGAAGTGCCTATAAAGTGTTCAGATTAATAATGACTAAATGGTTTATACTTCGCACACTAATGGAGAGCAGTTTTAAAACTTTTGCCTATTTTTTTAGGGCGGAAGGTCAACGACGGAGGGTTAAGCATTCTTGCTCATTAATCAATCAGCTCCATCGAGACGTTAAGCCCCAATCGGCTCGTAAAGATTATCACGTTTTATAATAGCCTATTGTATTTTTATTATGTTAGAATTGACGTAAGAATTTTATGCTTCCAATATAAGCGATCGTTGAAGTGAAAATTTCTTTATGCGCGTTGAGCGATTTTTGGTAAGAGAAAATCTTATAATTTCTGGCCAGTGACTGTGCTCCTAAACTGTGAGCAATCTGTTGAGTCCCTTCTATTTCTCCAGCATAAATTACTTACATACCAGAAACGTTCCAGCCGTGAAATATCAAAATCGAACGAAGCTTAGGAAACGAAAAGTCACCAAGACGAGATCATATCAACCCGGAGATTTTCTATTTGTCAACGGTGACATTCTTATCTCATCCATGGTTATATTACTGCGCGGCCGTCTCTACCGTTGTCCGCCGTCTGGAACATGGACCGCTTGTGTCCGCCACGATTGCTTGCTGCTGGTCACGGGATGCCTAAGGTCAGTCAGGTGCTGTAGACGTTAGTCGTTTTTTTTTTTTTACTTTTTTTTTAAATACGTGCACCCCTGCCATGGGCAAGGCTATTTTTGTACATTTTCATTTATTAATCTTAATTTTTTAAATTCTATTGTAAATAAACACATTCATTCATCATACTCTCTTCCATTCCGCACTTCATTCTTCCATTCATCATCTTTCAATTTTATCTTCTAAAAGTTTTTATTTCGCCCGTTTTAGAACGCCGGTGAACTATCCTTATATATATTTCCAGACTTCCCTCCCCATACTGCGTCAGTCCAGACACGGGCGACAGTGAGCTTCACAGCTCCACCTAGCCACCGCGATACCATCGGCTATACAAGTGTATAGCCGAGGCATACAACATTAGTCCTAGTTGGAGCCGCTCTGCTTGTTCCTATCTATGACAGCATTGGCTAGACTGACGCAGTATTTTAAAAATTTTGTTCTACCTTTCCCCACCACTAATTCGGAGACTGTGTTTTCGGTGACCCGCATTCCCAATTCCTGCTCCAAATCATACCTCTGTTTGGAGAATGCGGGACACCGAAACAATATGTGCTGCACTGTCTGGTCCACGTCGGGCTCGCAGAAGCACGATGGGTCATCCGCGCACTTGAATCTGTGCAAGTACGCGGAGAACCCACCATGTCTCGAGAGGACCTGCGTAGTGATGCTCGACGACACCATTTTACCCACGATGCCGTACATCACATCTTCGTTGTCGACGCTGTAGTTCCCGATGTGTATCTCCTGTCCCATTCGTCAATGGTCCACTTGCGGATCATACCTTTGACGAATGAGACAGGGTCACAGAGAGCGGTCATAATCTGGCCGCCTCCGCAACCCCAGTGCGGCGCTCCTGGCGAGTTCATCGGCACGTTCGTTCCCCTCCAACCCCGCATATGCCTTAATCCAAAACAACGAGACGCTCTTACCCTGGCTTTTGCACAGTTTAAGAGCGCCCCGTGTCTGCACCACCAGGGGATGGGGGGACTCGACGTTCGCCACCGCCTGGAGCGCCGCCATGGAGTCGCTGAAGATGCCGATACTGGGTCCATCGCAGCTCAAAGCGTACTCGGCCGCCGTGCAGATAGCCAGGAGTTCCGCCTGGTAGACGGTACAGTAGGACGACAAAGCTAGCTTGACGGCCTTGGTTTCCGCGCCGCCGTTCCATATGGATACAGCGGCGCCAACCCGGCCCCCAATCTTGCTGCCGTCCGTAAACATTCGCAGGGCAAAGTTGGAGTGTGCCCTGCATTGTTCCTCGTCCACCAGGCTGCCGAACTCCAAGCTATCTAGCTCCGCGGGATGCGGGGCCTCGAACTTCGAGGCCATCCGCTCGATCTCCCTGTCCCCGAGCAGCGGATGGGGTAGCCCCCTCTTGGCCTCGTACAAAGAGGCGACCTCGCGCACTCTGAGGTCAAGAGGCAGCACCCCGGCCAGCAGCAGTGCGGAGTTCAGGGAGGCCGTGCGGTAGGCTCTGCAGATCTTCTGCGCGAAGCCCCGCTGTACGCTGTTGAGCTGTTTCTGGATACCCAGCTTATTGACCGCTGGAGCCCATGCGGCGGCAGCGTACAATATCGTAGGTTCCACTACGGCTGAATATAGGATCTTCACTACTTCAGGGTTGAGTCCCCAACTGACGCGGGCCGTACGCGCAAGGCGCCCGTATATGGCTATTGCCCTTTTACAGACAGTAGCCACGTGCGCATTGAACGTCAGACCCGCGTCAATCGTCAACCCCAGCAGTTTGATCTGCCGAGACATGCCAATGTCTATCCCGCCCATGGTAAGCCGCGGGGTGTCATACCGAAGTTTGCGCATGATCAGCATAGCGCTGGTTTTATGCGGCGCAAACTTCAACCGGTTTTTGACACCCCACGCCCTCACATGCTCGAGAGCGGCATTGGCCTGTCTCTCTATATCCAGCGCAGTGTTGCCGTCGAACATCAGCACGACGTCATCGGCGAAGGCCTGACAGTGCACCCCCGCAAGGTCGAGTTGCTGCAGAAGAGGGTCCAATAGGAGGTTCCACAAAATCGGTCCTCCTATGGACCCTTGGACGCACCCTTTGGTGGTGGACCGCAAGGTTTCCTCCCCGGCGTACCTCACTCTGACCGTCCTCGCTGAGATAGCTGTCTATCACCCTCCTCAAGCCCAGAGGACAATTTTCCTCAGCCAGTCGCAGTTTGATGGCGGGCCACCAGGCGTTGTCGAAGGCTCCCTCTATATCCAGCGAGACGAGAGTGAGCATTCTCCTCTCGTCAAGCTTGGCGCGGATGTGCTGCACCAGGTTATAGAGGGAGTCTTCGGTGCCCCTTTGTGGCATAAACCCGTACTGGCGAGTACTAATCCTCGGCAGAATGTGGTGCTTGAGGCGAGCGATCAGCATTTTCTCGTATAGCTTGCCCAAAACAGGCAAAAGCCCAATCGGCCTGTACGATTTGGGCAAGGTATACGAGTCTTTGCCTGGTTTCCGAAAGATAATTACGAGGGCCCCCTTCCACAGCCGGGGAAAGTAGCGGAGGGCTCGACATTTATTGAGAAGGGCCAGGAAGAACTCAGGGTCACCGTTGATGGCCCGAGCGCAAATGTCAGGCGTGAGGCCGTCGGCACCGGGAGCCTTCTTCGGGTTGAACGACGATACAGCCGCTGTGAGCTCCCTCATGGTAAACGGCGGGTCATGATCATCATCGACGTTAGTCGTTAGAATAACATGATACGAAGTTCGTAGTAATCGCAGAGCTTCGGTGGCTGATGAGATGTTCGGTTATTGTTCTAGATGGCGGGCAATTGCGGAGATGACTAGCTGCGCAGCGGAGACAGACAATTCCGAAGCAACCTTGGCAACGACGGCATGTATCTAACGGTACCGGGTTTGCAAGTTCGCATGAAAAACAGTTGAGGAATCACACAAAGTAGTTTAAATTAAATCTTGTTGCTTAGAATTTAAATCCTTAGTAATTATATAACTTATTTATCTTTACATTATGTATAACCAAGACTCTAACGTTTTTCCAAGAAAGTTATTATTTGTGTCAAAAAAAAGTTCCTTTCAAAATAATGACAGTATTATCTGAGAAACTGCAAGAAATATCTAAATTCTGTGTTATTAGCTTTATCGAACTCCTCATTTAAAGTTACATTACTAAAATAATATTCTGACATCTAACATTTAAATTGACAGGAATGCAAAGATTCGACCAAAAAATATAGTATATTGCGTTTTCCTTCAACTTGCATTACATGTGGAAGATCGTAAGTTGATTAAGCTACCGTATAGACAGGTCAAAGTCGACATTACTTGACCTTTTTTTTTACAAAGTCGGGAGTCATGCAAGCATACGATCCACCTGATGTAAAGCAGTTACCGTAGCCTATTAATGCGTGTAATATATTGAGTATCACTCGCGCGATGCCTCCTTTGCTACTTACACAGCAACTCCTTAGGAGTTTACTGGTGACCTCACTCACGACAGGAACACAACAACCATATAGGGAGTTGTTATTTGGCTGCGGTTTTCATTGAGGTGGAGGTATTTCCCCAGACTGCTTTAATGCGCCCTACCTCTCTTAAAACATCCAGGCCAAGACAAACAGACATGTTCATGCACACAAATGGTGTCAAAGTCGCATCTTTCACGACTGAGCCACCGAGCTCGTCAAAACGACCTGCGTGCTAAATTAGATAAATGACCTCCTTTAGATGAATATAGATTGTCAATTATAAACTGGAAAAATATTAACTAAATGACTTGATGGATAACTCTGAATGATCTGAATAACAAAAAGTACCGGGCTCAAATGAAATACGATAAGGTCAGCTATAGTATGTGAAATCCTAAATGAAATAACATGTTTTTATCAAAAACTAAAATCTGAAACTGTCATCATAAGAGGCTTTGAATAAATGAATTAACACAATAGATCATATGGTGTCATACTACGGTAATAAATAAAGCTCAATTCTGTATAACTGCGATCGTAAAAACTCGCTCACTAGCTTTAAAATGAAATATGCATTAAATATAATGTTATTTATAAAACCTGTGTTATATAATTAGTCTAGTCATATTTCTTTAATTTACAGTTATTTAAATATATTTAGGCGTTAAAGGTAAATTATTTTTCTTTATCAGCCTACTCTATTGAGGAAAATTATCTTTTCCTTCTCTACAAAACTACCTACTAACTATAACTAACTTCCGGACATTTAGAAAGACCGCTTCCCATATATTTAAATGAATTACGCACTTAGGCGCTTAGTTTAGCAAAATAGCAGCATAGAAAAATGATAGTTATTCTATCTTAAACAAAAACTAGCATAATATTTATCAAACAGTTAATAAAATTGATGAAACATCTCTCATACCGCTATCTTATAGAAAACTTAACGTTTTAGGCATTAATAAGTTATGTTAGAATAAAATAATCTTACACATATAATATGTAGTAAACCATTCCATACTCATACCGCTGGATGGATATGGGTCGCCGTTAGTTCTCCGCCACCCTGCTACTGCATATAGGAGTGGTGAGTGTTTTCAATCCATCCGAAGGCCACTGACATAGCTTAACAACTGTCTTCTGTTGGCTATAGCCGAGACCAACGACTACTCTGAACGTACACCTCTACTAAATACATATAAAATCGAGACAAATAAACTCATTCATTAACGCAACAACGCCATCGAGCTTCTATATGTTTCAAGGTTACTTTGGTAAAAGAGGAAAGGAAATAGGTAACAATAACATAATTAAACTAAATATACAAATTTTATTAGATGAGGGAGGTAAATTTAAAGTGTCGGTGAAGTTGGAAGAAATCGGTGGTTTCTAACGACATTATGGGAAATTAAAAATGAAAATTACCTATGAACAATATATGAAAGAACAGAACTAAAGGAAAAATTGAAAGGTATGTTATGGCATTGCAAATTGAAATGTATATTATTAAAATGTACGTGAAATTAATAAAATAACACTCCTCTTTTAGGCAATAGTGTAAAAAATGTAATTCCTTTTTTAACATACGAGTACATTTTCATGACCTCGATCGTATTACTAGTACTACACTGATTAAACCACGTTCATGAAACTTTTTCGGAGCTTATTGGGAGTCAATCTATCCTTAACAAAATAGAAATTACCCATAAATTGGAAGCTTATCCTATGGTGAAATATTGCCATGCCTCAGCCTGTTCATTTTGCCTGGTTGATCAATACTTTTTGCATTAGTTTGATCCATGTTCTGTATAAAATGGAACTCATCATCATTTTAGCCCGTATTTGTCCACTACTGAAAATAGGCCTATCCTCTAGAGTACAATTCTTCTCGATCTTATGCCACCTGCTTTTGCCGTAGTTGCTACGCTTGGCAGGTGGGTTGGCAACCGTAGTAAGTTATGTGTATAAGCACGCAGGGAACGATGCTGGATATTTCCCTTAGTGGAATGGCCTATTCTTAGGTCGACACCACACAGTCAAAATGGAGTTATATATACCTATACATGATAATAAGGTAGCCCGTTCCAGTTATTGGAACTGTACATACGTAGCTGTAAACAAAGTTGACGTCTATCAAACTTGTGCCGCAATATCCCCGTATTATATTGGCATACGATTTGCTCTACAAACAGTATTCACAATATTGGATGTTGTAACAAAGTTACGATGTGACTCCTCGGAGACCGAACCAACTGTTTCACCGTTCATTTGAAAACTGTACATAAAATTTACTACAGATATTACCTGATTTAAGATAATACGTACTATTGCCAAGAATTTGCATATATTGAAGATTACTAAAACTTTTATTATTCCTTTAAGATAAAATGGTTCCTTCATTCAACTAAAACTGTACCGGTATTTTCTATTTTCTTGATGACTGTAGTGACTATCGCCAAAAGAAAAAAATAATATATATAACCTTTTGAATGAATACATGCATAAAAGTTTTCAGTTCGAGCATTTCTCTTATCCCTATCCAAGCTCCGAACGCTACCAATTCTGATGCTTTTGCTATCACATTATGTACCCACATTTTAAACATTTATATTTGTATTTTTCTTAATTGCAGATATCATTATATTGTTATAGTAAGCTTTATTAATAATTATGTAACTAAAATGTATTTAACGAGAAGAGATAAAAATGGTCCTTCCCCGTCTTTCTCTCTCGCAGGCAGGAACGGCGTAACTGCTACTGAGCGTATATGAATATGTCACATTTGACAGATCATGTAATATTTATGTGATTTAGCTGATAATTAATTAAATTTTAATAGAACCTAATTATAAAGTAACCAATCCTAGGATCCCCATCATCATCGTCTGAGCGTTAGTCCCGGTAGCGTCCAAAGCTCTCGCTTCGGAGCCCGGGGCTCCGCTTTCCAGCTGCTACTTCTCCACTTCGCGCGGTCTTCGGCATCCTTTACTGTGCGACCATTGGCACAATGTCATCCCTTACGACGTCAAGCCAGCATTTCTTTGGCCTACCCCTTCTACCGGGACCCGGCGGAGTTGCCATGACCAGATATTTGTTTCCCACGTAACTTGCCGGTTTTCGTAATACGTGGCCGCACCAGCGTAGGCGACGCTCTTGCAGTTTGTCTGCTATGTCATGGACATTATGTCTAACGCGAATGCAGGAGTTCTTTACGCGATCCCTCCGCGTTACTCCTCACATCCAGCGCAACATATTCATTTACGTGACACGCGGTACCTGCTTGTGCCGCTCAAGTACCGGCCACGCTTCGCTGTCATATAAATGGACAGATCTAATGACGGATTTACAAACCTGTCCGTTCAGCTTTAGGGTCAGCAGAGACTATGAGACTAGCCATCTCACGCCACGTAACCCAAAGCGCTGAAATACGTGCCTTGACGTCGCAATCGATGTTATTGGGCGCGTGGAAGACGGATCCCAAATATTTACACCAGGCCTTGCGCTCGACCGTGTTTTTGCCAATGTAGAAGGGTTTGGGAGCTGTGCTATTGTAGGCCAAGAGAGGTAGGAGAGTTTAAGAGAGGTAGGATCCAGCGAGAGGTCGTGCTATGATCCACCTCTTCTGATCCTATATCTGTTGCGGGGGGGCATAGCATAACTTCTTGGTCTAAATATCCGTCTGGGGAAGCACCTCCACCTTACAGAAGACCGCAGCCAAATAACAACTCCGGAAGGATTGTTATGTACTTGTGCAGTAAGGTCGCCAGTTAACTGAAAGGTCGTTGTGCGGACAGCGGGAGGACCGGTGAATGTCGAATCGCCACTAGCAGTATGGGCACGGCAGGCTGGCGCGTTTCGTCACAGTACCCAGTAATTTCTCTGCCATATATCACCCTCCAAATCAGAACACAGCTATATAAATATAGATATTTGGTGGTAGAAATAGGTGAGACAGAAGAACCCACGCAGACGACTTTTGTACCAAGTCTCCCTCTGGTGAAATATATTCTATATCAAGAATTACAAGCAAAATTATTCGTTGATCATATATATTTTTTTAAATGTGAAAGCACCGGCGAACACTCTTATTGTAAAAGTTATGATATTAAAAAGTCAATGGTAACAGGTATCTAATTTGGTTATACATTTTGATCAAATGTAATAATAAACACACTGGAATAACGTACAGTCCGTACCATAACACATTAAATAAGACATTGTTTTGCTGGTGCATATAATTTTTGCTTGGAGGAGCATGCCAGCATTTTTAACCGGAATTGCGATGTTGGATATATTAAAATCTGTTTGTGTTATGTTTTCATCCATCTTATAATTTTATTTGGAAGAGTGCTCTTGCTTGGTGTGTATTTTTATATTCATGCGTCATGAATGTATCTTTGATATTTTGCGAAACGAACATATTTGCATGTCCATGAAAGTAATTTGTATTTTTTTATTGTACAATGTCCAGAGGTATACAAGCATGTGGCCCACCTAATGTAAAATAGTTACCGTAGCCTATGAATGCTTGCAACACTTTAAGTATCACTCGCATGATGCTACTTCTGCTGCTAACACTGCAACTCTTTAGGAGCTTACTGGCGACCTCAGTCACTCGCAGGAACACTACAACCCTCTATGACGTTGTATTAAGCTGCGAATTTCTGTGAGGCGAAGATACTTCCTTAGATGGGCTGCTTTGATGCGTTCTATATATCTTAAGAAACTTAAGACTTAACAGAAAAATTTCAAAAATATTTTTATGTATCGTTAATTTATATGTTAGTTATATTGTTATACATAGTAGGAAGAAAACTAGCATATAATCCACCTGATGTGAAAGGGTAACCTTGCATTATACGGAGTATCGCCGTGTTGCAACCGCCGCTGCTAAGGCATATGAAGGAGCTTGATGCATCTTAGAAACACAACAACTTACCAAGAGTTGTTTTTCTGCTGCGGTCATCTGTGAGGTGGAGGCACTTCCTCCGTCATGCTGCTTCAATGCGCCCTTGCTCCAGAACCTTGTGAGTATTATAAAAAAATATTAGCAGGATGTACCGTGTTAACAAATATTGGTAGGGGAAGTGTCTCCATCTCACAGAAAAAACATGAACACCTCCTAAAGAACACCACACAACGAACAAGCACACTGCACAGAAAACCTCAGACTAATATAAACATCCTGGAGGATTGTAGTGCTCCTGCGTATGAGTGAGGTCACCAGTAAGCTTCTAAGGAGTTGCTGTGTTAGCATGCACACCTCCTAAAGAACACCACACAACGAACAAGCACACTGCACAGAAAACCTCAGACTAATATAAACATCCTGGAGGATTGTAGTGCTCCTGCGTATGAGTGAGGTCACCAGTAAGCTTCTAAGGAGTTGCTGTGTTAGCATGCACACCTCCTAAAGAACACCACACAACGAACAAGCACACTGCACAGAAAACCTCAGACTAATATAAACATTCTGGAGGATTGTTGTGCTCCTGCGTCTGAGTGAGGTCACCAGTAAGCTTCTAAGGAGTTGCTGTGTTAGCATGCACACCTCCTAAAGAACACCACACAACGAACAAGCACACTGCACAGAAAACCTCAGACTAATATAAACATCCTGGAGGATTGTTGTGCTCCTGCGTATGAGTGAGGTCACCAGTAAGCTTCTAAGGAGTTGCTGTGTTAGCATGCACACCTCCTAAAGAACACCTCACAACGAACAAGCACACTGCACAGAAAACCTCAGACTAATATAAACATTCTGGAGGATTGTTGTGCTCCTGCGTCTGAGTGAGGTCACCAGTAAGCTTCTAAGGAGTTGCTGTGTTAGCAACAGAGCTGACACCGCGCTAGTGATACTGTATTATATTGCAAGCTATCATATGTAATGGTAACCACTTGACATCAGCTGGTCTGTATGTCTCCCGACGTTGTATAAAAAAAACCACGTACTGGTGGTTAGCTTTGACTCAAAGGTGCTTTAATTTAAACATTTATTTAACCACGGACAGTTATGATATCGTCAGAGCTTGTTACGCATTTTTTTTTAGTATAATTAACGCTTCGAAACCCGGGTGGTCGTATACGACCGCGAAATGTATGGGAAAACGTATATAACGGGTTCTGACTGCTCAACTGCAGCCCGCCACTTTTTTTTATACCACTAAGGTGGTAATCAAGCATACGGCCTGCCTGATGGTAAACAGTCACCGTAGCCTATGGACATTTGCATCACCAGGGGTGTCACTAATACGTCGCCGACCCTCATAAACCTCTTCACGCATTTTTTGAAGGATTCCATGCTGTAGTCCCTTGGAAAAACCTCGGCTGGGAGGTCATTCCACAGCTTGAGAGTTCTCGGAAGAAAACTTTTCTGGACACGCCACTTCGTCCGCGTATGTCCCGGTTTCCAGTGGGAACCGCTTTTACGACTTTCTTTCTTTTAACTTGGGTTTTAAAGATCGCAACGTGATGTTGAATAGCTTATAACCTTTTTCAAGAATTAGGCTATCAAATACATTTTTTTTTTCATATCTGGCAGATAGTTGTAGAGATAAGCACATTCAAACAAATACCTAAACAATCGACAAAAAACTCTTCAGCTTTATATAATAGTAAAGATATACATTGTATTTGAGATAGGCACTAATGTCCTTTTCAAATAATAAAACAGACATAAAAATTGAACAATTTTTATTTAGTTTTACATGACGAAGAATATTTTTTTACAGAGATAATTTGAAAATCGAAGAAGGGACACATTGTACATATACTCGTAGTACCAATTTTACGCGAGTGAAGTCATAGACAAGTATTAAATATATTCACTTCGATACGCTGAAAACTAGCCCAGCTCAGGGATTAAAAGAATTTGTGAAAACTGACGATAAAACTGCTCCATCGAAAACTGTACCTATTCGAGGGCTGCTGGTTCAAACAAGGAGGTGCTCCGACGCAATTAACTTGATTTATTTCAGACGTTTACTTATTCAGTACAGTACTTCGGTTACTACGCCACACGGACACGCAACCTCTTCGCTTTTAGAAAATTTTACGCTAACTCAACACATCATCAATTAATTTTAAACCTTATCACTAAAGACATTAATACCATAATTGAGTTCATACAAACTATGCTTACGGCAGGAATATGCACAAAAAAAGCCATGTAAACTATCTCGATAGATATCTGAAGAGCATCTTTTAGCATGCAAACACTCTTATTTTATTTTTGAGTACTAAAATGTTTATGAACTGGAAAAAATGCATAAGACTCTGTATGAATTATGATAATGATTCACTTAGCTTATTCTTTAGTCATGATGTCTTTATCTTGTATTGTTAATTTGGTTTTTACGATGGAAAATAAATTTACGATATGATGCAGTCATGCAGAAAACTTCACTGTGCAAGAAGGACTATTATCAAAATGTGCAGGTTATTATCACTTTTAATTCTCTCAAATCTTGTTTGGTGAGATTTTAAGAAACAATATGAGAAGAGTGATAAAATAGATATAAGAATATATAAGAAAAGTAGATTTAGAGTTTAAGATATACCCATAGACAAAAAGAGGACAATATAAACAAGAAATATGTTACAAATAGAACTCAAACCATGAGTTAAGAGTACGGGTGGTAAAGAACTAAGAAAATTACTTGTATTTAGCGTTTACAGACTACGGTAAGCACTTTACATGCGGTGGGTCATATTGTAGTTTCCATACCAACATGGTTAAGGGAAAAGTAAATTTTTAAAGGAATTAATTATTCGTTTTTAAGGTTTTGAATTTATAGCAGAACAAAAAACTCACGTTCTCACATAGGCTATTGAACGGGAGGAAAATGGATAATTGTGCCCGAGATTTACATATTTATTTATTTATTCAAGGGAATTGCCCACTTTTTTATTATAATTTAACGACCCTGAATACAAGCTATAGCATTATATAATATAACGTTTTCTGCATTTGTATCCCGTGACCGGGATGCCAGTTAGTCATTTTATTGAAGTTACTGTATTATAATATTTATAATGTGGTAAATTTTATTGCTATGTTGGACAAGTTCCTTATATAATGTAGGTAGTAATTTTCATTCACATGAAATCATATTGATATTATGTACTACAGTTAAGATGTATGTTGCCAGTAATGTTATGTAAGTCAGTCAAGCCTTACACGTTTGTACCGTTCTTATACTGTACGTAATTAAATAACAAATCTTTGAGCGTTAAACTTGCTCTGCTCTTAGCTGTTTACGATTACTAGCATTATATATACAAACACATATATACAAGCACCGAATAGGAAATAGGAAAGAAAATTCATATATAGATATTGCAATTTAATTAAATTATTTTGCTCATGTAATGACGAGGTGGTGCACGCCAAGACATGTAAATAATATACATTATTTACTCTATATATAGTAAATCATTTTCTTAGTTTCGTGATCAGGTATACATATATCTATACAAATAAATAAAGACAGAAGAAAGACATATCATGTCTGTTTGTATTGTCCAAATAACAGCTTTTTACTCGTATTAAAAAGACATGAATACGGTACATATACCTAAAACTCGGTTCATTTTTAATTTTTGACTGTTTGTTCCGTCTAAACTCCGAAACAGCTGGACCAAATTTGTCAAGACTTCCATTGATAGATAGTTGATGTTACACGGAGTAACTTATTATTCTAATTACTACTTTTATTTTAGAAAAAGAATTATAGATACAAAATAAAACCTATAATTTTTTTCAATGTAAGCACAAATTCCAATCCACATTCCCCAAAGCAATAGTCGTAATCACAATCTGCGGATATATACTTTTATTTAGCTTATGCTAATTGTATCAATATTCCATATTTCACCCGCTATGTAGACAATGAAGTAATTATAAGGAGTATTGCTGGCGTTTTACCACTCTCTCTGTTAACATAGCCTCTACCCAGGAACCGTCCGGGGAACTGTTTTTCAGTTGAGGTTTTCACTGTCGTGCTCCCAAGGCAATTGGCGAGGTTTCATTCAGAAGACTTATATAGTGCAGTCACGTCACAGATTAGCTTAAGGAGGTAGATACCAACAGAATAATATACCCATGAACAGATCTCAGCAGATATTGGCACTGTTGCCAAATATGTCGATAATTGATTAATGATATGTGGTCTTAAGGTTTTGGGCTATTACAGAAGAAAAACTGACTGACCTGCCTTAACTATCACTTTTAACTTCAACTACTGATAGGCAGTCTGGTCAATAATTGGACCCCCAAAATGTCGGAAAAGGTCTTCATAGACAAATCTCGTGTCAGTGCCTCAGAGAGGTGTACTGCTCTTTCTTCCAAGTAACTTGCAGCGTTATGACCTTTACTTCGACCGCTGGAGCATATAGTTCATAAAACTCCACTCTAAATGAGCAATGAAGGTAATCCAAAGATAAGAGACTCGTGTGCATGTTGGATTTCCATTTCTATTCTTTGTTGCAATCAGAATTTGCTACCGTATTCTAAAGAAATACAGTTTATGTTATTGGAGCAATACAAGCCCAGCGGATAAACAACCGGCCTATTGACCAACTGGTCCTCGGTGGCGTGACAATGCACCACTAAACGTCCCAGTTTTTGGATTTACGTGCATAAATGCAATTATCACTTGCTCGGTGGTGAAGGAAAACAGTGTGACGAAACTCGCACGTCCTCGAAATTATATTTCGAAATATTTCTAGCCTGTGATCTAACTTAAGAAACGTCTGGTTTTTCCTATAGGTTGTGGAGATCTGACAACAGTCGCTTTGTGTAGAAATTATTATCTTGCCCAAAGGCTGAGGCTTAGATAGCGGACCCTGCTAATAATATGGTAGGTATAAGTTGATAAAATATTTATTAGCAATTGGTCAGCGATCAGCCTCTCCACGAGGAATCCTCATGCGGTGTAGATGTTAGTCGTTATAATAACATGCTACGAATTCGTAGTATAATTCTAACGACTAACATCTACAGCGCCTGAGGATGCTTGGTGAAGAGGCGAAACACGTGTCGTAGATACGACCGGAGCAGCCAGGCCCACCACTCATACCCACCACTGTGTCTCCTGTGTAGCCAGAATTAACAGCGGCGACCACAAGAAAGGCAATGAACAGTGAAGTCCAATGCCGTCCCGGGGGTTAAACTACAGCTGCCTTGGAACTAACAACGAATTTAATCAGAAGAGATTTGTAGGAGTAGGAAGTTTTGGAATTGACTTCCCCTCTTGGCAAAGTGAGAGACAGCAATATGACAAATAAGGCATTTAAAACCTCAAAGAGATGACTAGTCAAGTGAAGCTCAACTGCCGTGCACCACGGATTATCAAATATCGAACACTATTGAGACCTAAACTGTGAGTTGTTATCTAACACATCGATTCCAATCATATAGATTGCAGAACCGCCTAAACGCCTGGTAATTCTCCCTTGTTACCACCAAAGCCGCCCGGAGCAGCCAGGGCAGCAATGGTGGCGGGTGCATGCGGTTCACATTTTAGATGGCGAACACTCACAGAGACGACCGCAGAGCCGAGACAGGGACGACCGGAGCAGCCATTGCAGCGGCGGCATGCATCTACTAACGGTAGTGGGTGGGTGCCGGCCGGCAGTAGTACGCACAAACTAATCGGGAGCGGAAGCACACAAAGTAGTTTAGATCAAATTGCCTGTAAATTTGTCTTTCGCAAAGTATCGCCTGTATCTATTAACTATCAGACTTTCTATGTTGTGCCGCAAAATTTTAATTTACTTCATTAAAACAGAGATACTTCTATAATTGTGTCTTCTCTTATCGAGCTTGGTGGCGCAGTGGCGACACGCACTGTTACGTTACTTTGACACCAACGCTCTTGGGTTCGATTCCCACACGGGACAAACATTTGTGTGCATAAACATGGCCGTTTTTCTTGGTTTGGGTATTTTTAAGAGTGGTAAGGCACATCAAAACAGCCCGTTTGGGGAAGTACCTCCACCTCACAAGCTTCAATGGACTGTTAGCAGCAGTGGTAGCATCGTGCGAGTGTTGCTTAATATATTGCTAGCGTTTATAGGCTACGGTAACCGTTTTGGCAATGGTGGTGCCGTATTTTTGTATGCCTCCCGACTTTGTGTAAACAAAAAAAATGTACTACTTATTAAATATCACTGCATCCTACCTCTCTTTTCCAGACCAACGTTTGTTAGTTGGGAGGTGTACAACGTGCAATTAGGGTTAGATGTATCTTCACCGATTGATATTTGTAGCCTTTTGGCAATTTTCACATGTGTCCAAATATACCTATACCTAGTATATTCACTATACCTACTGTTTTCTAATTTCACATGTATATTGGAACCATGCAATTAGTGTGAATGTATTAGTCATAGATAACAGAAACAACGGGAGATGTGACGAGGGGGCGTGGTTGGTGTCGCCGCAATATGCTCAAAACGAGAACATTGCCAAGAACAGTTAGTTAGTTGCAATCAAGTTCGATTGAGATACGTTGCTCCTTGTTTTAGCAAAATGCCAAGTTGTGCTGTTGCCTTTTTGCAAAAATAGAAGTGCAGTGGTTAACTTTAAATCAAATGGAATCACTTATCACCTATAAGTACAAATAATATTACGTTTTATAAGCATAAATACAGAATTAATTTCAAAAATTCTCTGACGCCATTTCTACCAGGGCCTTACCACGATACAAATTATAAATATCAAATTTCTCATTCTTAATCATACATTGCTTTTCTACCATTACGCAGTCGCCACCGCTCGTTTACCAACACGCAATGTAAAGTGAGTAATATTATTCGTTCACTGTGTGTACAGTTTCGAGATACGGCTGCTTGTTTCTGCCGCTTTATAAATGTAGTAGTGCGTGCTTACTTGGGTGTTGTTTAAATAAACATCCAATGACAGCGTCTTAACAAATGTGTGTCGTTGTACTTGTGTGCGTAGAATGATATTTTTTATTTATTTAAGTGTGTGAGTGTTTTATGGTGGGGTGAAATTCGGCGACAACCGTCCCTGTGTAAACTCGCGTGGTATGTCACATCTCCCATTGTTTCTGTTATCTATGGTATTAGTACAATCACCACGAGTTTCGCGATACATGTGTTTAGTTTTACTTACTATCTTTAAAAATACGTCAAGTGCGAGTCCGACTCGCGCAGCGAGGGTTCCGTATTTTTTTTTGTGATGTAACTACAAATTTACGGTTTATGGATTATTTTGACGTACGGAACCTTAAAAATGGAAATTTAAGTTCCTAACAGTCACGGAACATTGCCACATATATTTCCTAAATGCATCTGAATTTACTTACCAACTGATACATAAGCAATTGCCCAAGGCTTTGTTCATGTAGATATTTTTAATTTTAAGCTTTAGTAGATTAAAGTGTTTTGTACTTTTTACAAATTCGGATGGTAAATAATCATATGGCACGCTTAATATGAAATAAGTTACCGTTGCCCATGAATACACGCAATTTCTATTTTTGCCAGAATCTCCTCCGTCAATGAGGAAAATGTGCCATGTGTAAGCCAGGTTAGCTGCTTTGACTTAAAAATGATAGTGAGTGACTCACACCCCATACTGTGTTCCACTGAAGAGTAAGAATATAAATGTTGTATAAGAGTCATACTAAAAACCATACCCATGCATTGTTACAGTATTTTATTAACAAACAATTTCGCATTCTATGTAAGTTCTTCATCTTAGCGTTATAAATATATTACAAGGAAACGCTTATTCATTAGAATCGGCAGGGCCAGTACTTAAGCCTAAGAGTGACTACTGTTAGACCTCCACACACCAGAGGTAAACCGGTTATCTCACAATGTTTTCCTTCACCGCCGAGCTAGTGAATACATAATACAAATACGGTTTTATGAAAACACTAAATTCGTGGTACATACCAGGATTCGAACCGGAGACCTGTTGTTCACAATGTCAGTTCTTATCCGCTACCTCTATATAAATTAACAGGGATTAACGAAAAAATAATAATATGAAAGCCAAATAGCGTTAACGTGCAAAAATTCTGAGCGAAGATTTAGCGAGCGAAGTATTAGCCATTAAAAACGTATAAGAGTGCGAAGTTAACGCCTCAGGCGAATCTGTCCGACAACGAAATGAACACGAGTGAACATAAGTCAGTGGCAGTGCAGTCTACTGGGACCGTTTTATCGATATGGCAAGCATAGTTTTGGAGTTCACTAAACTTTGAAAATGTATGAGGCTTACGCTGACAATTTTGTTATAAGGTTTTTTATACTTATCGTATTATCCACAGTAATGATCGTTCTATTACAATACCTTTACTAGCTGTCACCAGCGACTGCAATTTTATGAAATTGACTACGTACTAAGTAGAGTTAAGTAGATTTCCTTTATCAACTTCATCACTAGGTATATTTATACCAAACTTCATGAAAATATTACCGGATTTATTACAAGGAGAGTATCTTCTACATGTTTAAGAACGGCGAGCACAATGAAACAGCCTGATTGGGGAACTGAAATGCTCTAAGACTCGCTTCGTGCCGCGGGCAATTCTTCACTACCTACAATTTATTCAAATTCTGTCTCTTCTCTTTATTTAGCTTACTCCTTCATTACTGTCCACAAACGTGATGTAGCTAATCTATCGAGATCAATAGTGCTTTCTCTGCTCGCTCCTCTGCGGACCACGAAACCACGAAGTTCGCCACACGAAGCCACGAAGTTCGCCACAGACGGCGCGAGATCGGTATGGTACGTTTGGATCCATTTCTGCTCCGCAGCGCTGAATCCCGTTCATCATCACACATGTAGTTATATTTCGGACAGGACCGTAGGACGTAATCTCTGTTCTCCTCACATTGGACAATGCGCGGCGGACAGAGTTGTCGTGCAATTGGACACGCGCATATACTAGATAATCCCAATTCATACCGTCTCTATCGAAAAATGCCATGACCAATGACATAGTAAAATCAAATAAGTAGGCCGACTAGACCCCTGAGCGAAGGATAATAGCCTTAACACGTAGAGATGTCGCTTATAGTTTATACAATCGTCAAAAATGCATAGTCTATCTATATACAAAACAATTTTCCCCTGTAGGTGAATTAACAGGGATCTATAATAGAAAGTTTTTCTTAATTTTTTTTGTACATAGACCAGGAGCTGACTATTGTATTGAAGTTATATACTCCTTTAGGCGCGTTATGAAAAAATGATGAGTGAAACTTTAAGATACTGTAACACAAAAGTAAAAGGTTGAAGCTGCCCGCTAAACCGCTCATTAAGTCACGAAAAATATGCTCAAAGCTGCAGCCAAATAACAATTCCCTGGAGGATTATTGTGTTCATGCAAGTGAGTGACGTTATTACCTCACGGAAAACTGCAGCCATATAACATCATGTAACATCACTCACTCGCCTGAACACAACAACCGTCCAGGGAATTGTTATTTGGCTGCAGATTTCTGTGAGGTGTTAACGTCA
Source organism: Pyralis farinalis (assembly GCA_947507595.1). Taxonomy (NCBI): domain Eukaryota; kingdom Metazoa; phylum Arthropoda; class Insecta; order Lepidoptera; family Pyralidae; genus Pyralis; species Pyralis farinalis. Next base: position 18,148,755 of record OX382259.1, on the reverse strand, counting down.
CTCACTTGCATGAACACAACAATCTTCCAGGGAATTGTTATTCGGCTGCAGTTTTGAGCATATTTTTCGTGAGGTAGTAATGTCACTCACTCGTATGAACGCCACATCTGTCCAGCGAATTGTTATTTGGCTGCAGTTTTCCGTGAGGTAGTAACGTCACTCACTCGCCTGAACACAACAACCGTCCAGGGAATTGTTATTTGGCTGCAGATTTCTGTGCGGTGGTAACGTCACTCACTCGCATGAACAAACAGGCATACGATCCACCCAATTTAGAGCGGTCACTGTAGCTGTTTACGCTTGCAATACATTAAGTATGTCTCGCGTATTGCCACCTCTACCGCTAACACGGCAACTCCTTAGGAGCTTACTCGTGACGTCACTCTGATAAGCACAACATCCCTCCAGGGAATTGTCATATGACTGCCGTTTTCCGTGAGGTAGTAACGTCACTCACTTGCATGAACACAACAACCCTCCAGGGAATTGTTATTTGGCTGCAGTTGCCTGTGAGGTGGTAACATCACTCACTCGCATGAACACAACATTCCTCCAGGGATTTGTTATTTAATGATGCCAGAGAAGTATAACTTCAACCGCGCGTACATAAGTATACGCACCCATTTTTTTTTTACACTAAACTATTTTTTACTTTTTCATTTACTACACTAATCAAAATGATAATCTTTATATTCGGAAATTTAATATTTTTACAGTAGCCTAAAATGATAGGCATTAAAAGTACTTTTTTCTGTAGGAAATTTGTGATTTTAAAACAAAATTACACATTTGATACGTAAAAAACATCTTTTTACTTTTTAGCCATCTTTACGAATTTGTAGTTAAAGTAGGTAGGTACACGTACAAATTATTACGAGCGGGAACGCAGCGGCGGTGCGTGCGTGGGCGCGTGCGGTATTAAGCACGGCGTAGCCACGACTGGCGTACCTTGAGCAACGATAAATTTTGTCAGGGTGTGCGTGCGACGACGCATACGTACGGGATGGTACTGGCGCGCACACATACAAACCGAACGCGGTGCGTATCTATGAAGATAACCTACTTATTTGATTTTACTATGCCAATGATGAGCAGCATGTGAGAAGTTTAATAGACAGACTCGACCCAGTAGGCTCTGAGTCTAACCTTCATCTCCAGGAAAAATCGATACAGTTCCCTCCCTTTGGTGCCATCAGCCCAACAATCCTGCCATTCGCTCACTGCAGCGACAGGCTGCTTTGATACGCCTTATCTCTCTTAAAAACACCCAGACCTCTTGGTTCTTGTACAAATTTATTTATTTTATTTATTTATTATACCAGTTTACATAAACATTTTATAAAAACAATATTAATGCATTTTATAAACCACTGAGGTTTGACGCAAATGCAATGATACAATGTAAAATAAGAATACTATAGAATAGTGAGTACTTAACTACAACAATGAGATTCATTGGTGACCGGGCAAGTACGTTCAAAGACATATATTAGGATATAAGTGAGTAACATAAATAATACATACCTACACATACAATAAGCAACTAAGTATACGGTAAATATGAATTATAATTTAATTAAGATTTATTTTATTGCAGATAATAACAATAATCATGTAGTATAAATAGTTTGTTTTCAAGTTCTTAAGTGAAATTAAATTGTTTGACTACTTAAACTGTCTAAAAAGTACTTTTTTAATTTATATTTTATATTATTCCTAACAAGACATTTAGACATGTTCATGCGCACGAATATTTGTCCTGTATTGGAATCGAATCCACGAACGTTCTGGTTAAAGTAGAGTTACTAACCACTGCGTAACCACGCTCGTCAAAAACCCTAGACTTAACTACCCTAGCCCACAAACGCTTGTAAAGCAGGAAGTATCACTCGCACATTGCCACCCCTGCTAATAACACCGCAACTCTTTCGGAAATTAGTAGTAACTTCACTCACTTACAGGGACACAACAACCCTCCAGGGAATTTTTGTTTTATACAAAAAATGATAAATAGTCTTTCTTTATGATATAGCAACAAAAATTTTTTTGTACAAATATTTCTAAATTTTGAATAAATTAATGATAGGTGCCTTTTTCTGGTCCTGTCTATGTCTTTATCAGTTCCAAGGCTAAAACGATGGAATAAAAAGAAATAAAACCTCATTGTTCAGTTATTCCACGTACCCGCCAAGATTTTCCGCGTGAGTAAATTTTAAAGTTTACAAAGGTGATACTCTGTGTTATTTATAAGCGAGAAAGAAAGTGAAAAAAAAAATAAACCTAATCAGAAGTAAGTTCAGTAGGTTCCGTTCCCGACGAGGTGAGCCCGACCGATAACAGAGGTGGTATGGAGTTGATTATTACATTTTATTTTATTACTGGAGAATATTTGCTACTTACTTATAACTTACAAACTTCTGACTGTGTTTCTCAACGATTAGGAGGACTCAAGACATTGCATTGAATCAATTGAACAGAACGAAATATAATATTTCTCAGTATGTAAGACAGGGTATAAAAAGAACCATTGAAATACATTGTTTTGCGACACGTATGTACGTGCAACCAGACAGACACGTACGTACCACATATGTTACATACACTTGCGTATATTTGTATATTGCAAGCGTTCATAGTCTAGTAGTAATAAATATTTACCTCTTTAAGAATTTTATTAGTTACTTAAACAGTAACAAAAAATCTGCATCACGCTTTAATGTAGGTGAAAGCGGAGCAAACGAAGCATCGGCACAGAGAAAAAGTTATCAAACTTTACATGTTCACAGTTAGGTCAATTAGGTTTTACGGAACTCCCACTTCTGGGTGTAGGTCTCACACCCAGAATTGAAAGTTCCGTGCAAGAGGCCTACAACAACATGCTCCCATATCCCATAGTTTTCTATTTTTTCAATTCGTAACTTGTACTTGTTTTTACAAACTAAATTCCTATTTTTCACTGACTATACTTACACTGGTATACTTACGAATATACACATACTTAACCTTTATATATACTCTACATTAGTGGGATTTTTTAATTGTTTACATAAATAGGCTACTTTTACTTTAGTTACGCGTAATTACGCCTAATTCAAACATATGGTGACATAACCTTTATTTTTTTGCGAAACTAATATGTATGTATGTATGTATATCTTCACGCCGGGTCCCTTGCGGGGTAGGCCAAGATAACCGAGCGCCATAAGACGCGGTCCTTACACACTTCACTTACTTCTTTCACGTTTATAGCTCTTTTCATGTATGCTCGCCGGCGGCCAGCAAGCGTTATGCCACAAATTATGCACAGTGCTCGCATCTCGACCGCAATTCTACAAAAATTCTACTAAACAAAACCGCAGAAAATCTTCTGGTCCATAGCCAGATGTTTTCCACGATGTTGCAGAGTGACTTAATTTAAACTTAATCCGTACCTCTTCTGCTGCTTCGAAATCCTCCCCCCCCCCCCCCCCCCTTTGCCTCCCCAAGCATTCCATCGGATTGCTCTATATTTGGCACAGTTCATACGTGAACCCTTGCCTTTATACAAGGGCACGATGACTGCGCGTTTCCAATCGGTTGGAATTCTTCCGGTTCTCCAGCATAATTTGCTCAAAAACTAGAAGGCGTTCCTAACGTAGGTGCCACCCAGTTTCATCATCTCAGCTGCAACCATATCGATTCCCGCTGACTTTCCATTTTTCAAACTTCGTATCGACCATTCAATCTCATCCATGGTACACTGACACTGCAGGATCAGTCACAGACTAATTCACAGTGCCAGCGTCGTAGACATAATCATACATTTCTCTAAAATATTCGCTCCACAGTTCTAATACTTCCTGAGTATTTGCAAAAATGCCACCAGCTTTACATTTTATCTTGTCCATTCCGGATGCCGACGAACCACTCCGAGATTTCTTTACCTCTCTCCAGTTTGGTATCAGCCTCGAAGCTCTTCGTCAGCCTCTCTTTCTCATTCATAAGTAGTATTTAATGCCTCTCTTTCACTAAAGCTTTGGTTTCATTCTTGAATCGACTGTATATTTCTTTCTTATTGAATTAAACAATTTTTACGGAAGTATCGCGTGTTTTATTTATTTTGTTGAACCTGACGTTTCGAATGCTTTGCAGCGTCCGTGGTTGCAGGAAGACTTTCTTTCTTCTTCTCTTTCATACTGATGATATGATATGTTCATTCATTTTTATATATTATTTTATTTATATATATTCATTTTCATTCCCTGTATTATCCTTATCACTCTAGTGAAAAAGTAATCCAGCCACGCTGTCCTCTTTTTATCCATGGAGGATTGAGCCTCCGCATCCCACAGGCATCTCCTCTCAGTTTATACGTCTCTTTGCGCATCCACGTGCTTTTTGCTTTTTTCGCACTGTCTACCATACTTTCTTTCAGAACTTCTCTACATCTGAATCGGAAAGACTCGCGTTCGCAAGTCTGTCACTGACTAGACGTACATACGTACTCCTTACACTTTAATCTTCCAATATTTCACTTTCTATTCGTGATCTCTTTTCATGATCTCCGAAAGGTATATGCATTCGCCAGTGCCTCCACTTCTTGAAAAGGCCCACAAATTGGCTTATCACCATATAGTGGTCCGTTTCTAGACTGGGACCTCTGAAGGCTCTTGTATCCATTAACGACTTTCCGAGACGTCCATCTATTAAAATCAGATCAATCGACGAGGGCGGATTGGTACGTGTCGCCTAATCTGCGCGTCTGTGCGGTTTATATTTAGGTCCAGAATTGCAATCCAGTGCTGGACTAGCAGGGTCGCGGCGTGCACGCTTCTGGTACCGACCCCAGAATTTAATATAAGATACGATAAAGTACCAGTCCGGGTTGAAAATAACCCGGGTTGAAAATTAACCAAATAATTAATAAAAAAAATTATGCACTATATTGCGTCATGTAGCTACAAACTAAGTAAGACTTAAAACAAATCTTATCAGTTGTGTTCCGTTTTTAGGATTCGAGTTTAATTACAGAGCTCCTAGAATCCGATTGATTGCACATTCATGTTGTTAACTTGCAACTTCAAAACACACAGGTGGGCAATGTCTACTGTTTTATAAATGAATCAAGTTTAATACATAAATTGAATTTAAAATATATTCATAAAATATATTTCGACTCCATTCCGTCCGAATCCAACCATCTGTAAAAACTTGGTTCATTTTGTGGAATGCATTTCGAATTTTAATACTTTTCTTTATCTTGAACTTTACTTGTTAGCTCGTTTTCCTATATTCTGGTTTATCGTAAGCTGCTTTTATACTCATGTTAACTCTGGCATACAATATGGATGCAGTTGTATTTTTTTGCGAATTAAGGGATGAGAAATTTCGGCGCCATGTAATCAGCCTTATACTAGCCAATAACCTCATACCGTCAGTAAATAACAACCCCCTAGAGAGTTGTGCCATAGTACAAACAAATATGTACGATATCTTCATACATACGGACCGAACACCGGATTGTATGTGTGCGCGCCCGTTCGTATGCGTCGTCGCAAGCACACACTGACAAAATTTATCACTGCATAATTTCGGCGTTATTAGCCGCTATTCAATTTATTCTACAAATAAATACTAATCATAATTATGAAAGAGAATTGTAAGGTGCAGCTTGCAAAGGAATGCAAAGAAAACTGCCTATCCTGCAGTGGACTTGGCGTGAGGATATAGATAGATAAATTTTACATTTATATGACAGGAGATCACGAGATCATATTTATAAACGCTTAAACACAGTCGTCTATAGAATACCAAAATTTCATATTCAATATTCGTAAAGTGGCTATAAAAATATGTAATGTGCTGATATGTTTACTCGCAATTGAATTTTTGTTCTGTAAAGACTTTGGTCTGAAATAAAAGATTTTTCATCATTATCTTGTTTATTTAGTACGAATAAGTTTTTTTTCGGGAAGGGTGAGATTTTTTAGGACAGTTGAATTTCTGTTAATTAAATTTAAAAATAAAAAAGTACAATTGGAACACTCGGGTTCTAGTATCAGAAATTTCGTTTTAATTAGTCTGTATTCTTTTGTTATATGTGTCTTGTAAAAAATTAATATATCAAAATATAATTAAAGAGGTTGAAGACTTCTTTCAATGCTGCGGTGAAGAGTTCCGGGAATAAACCGTTGCCCGTGTACGTGTCTTTACATACTGTTACATACCGTGGTCTTGTACTCAAGTGTACATGCCGTTGCCTTATTATTCGTCATCGCTGTAAAACCGCTCATACCTCGACCATAGCAAACGCTTTTTAGTAGTCCACATACGCCAGAAAGAAGGGCAGAATATACTCCTTTAAAATTCAGTTTGTTCGGGAGGTAGGAGAAACTCGTTAAATTGAGTTGGAGGTGGTTTGTGATAACTCTTGAAAACAGCACATAAAAAGAAGCAATATCGGCTTATACGAGTAGTTCTAGTTTTTAGTAGGATCTAGTTTGCCTTTTTGAAGAACAACATGACGAGGCTTCTGTTTAATGCTTGCGGTGTTTCACGGAGTATTATTAGATTATACCTGTTTATATATTTATACATGGCTGTCTTTCAAGATTATTGTCAAAATCTAGTGTACAAATAATTTTACTGTTTAAGAATATAATTTTATAAAAAATAGTTTGTTCGTGAATTTAAATTTGAAATGCAGATATTTTTTTTACTACTTCAGGACTACTTGCGCTGCGGCTGCTTCTTGAAGAAGGAGATCATCATAAAGAATTTCTTCTTCTCCATGAAATCGACTAGCAGTTGCCTCGGTTCCTGGTTCCGTTGTCCGATTCCAAATTACCTCACTGTTAACTCATCGATTCAATCCCGTCCACATGTTAGAATAAAAACGGTAATGCCGTATATCAGATTTCAAATATATAACACAGCTTATTGTATTCTACTTATTGTGCCTTGTGCCTTTTTATTTGGTATACATGACAGAAGTGTTATATAGAAAAAGACAAGCCGCCATTTTGTGTCGGCCGCTATATTGAATTTTATAAAAGTAATATAACTTGTTGTATTCTACTTATCATGCCCTTTCATTTCATACCCATATCGAGTGGATTGTGAAGTAAAGGGTAATCCATCATATTGTGTCGGTCGCCATATTTAATATTTAGTAATGTGTCACAGTATATTGTTTCTAATCGTCATGTCCTTTCATTTCTAATTTGATACCTATATCGATAAGGTTGAAAATTAAAAGGTAATCCGTAATTTTGTGGCGGCCATATTGAATCTACCAGAATGTTTAATATACTATATTGTATTGTTTTCAGAATCAAAGCCCTGTGCAAAATTTCAGCAAGATGGGATGTGGGGAAGTGGTAGAAACAGACAGACAAACCGGAAACTGTGTAAAATAAAAAGCTTCTAAAAAAATAAAATCTTGTAAAATCTTGAACGTCAGTTGTCGACCCCGTATTATTGATATCAAAATAGGATCGGTTATGCTATTATGAGCCATATACATGTACTCCAAAGTATATTAAAAGTAGTATCTACAGTAGAGATGTAGAATTAAAACTTGTTGATAAAAAAGGTAAAAACGTTATTCGTTAAAATTGATACTTTGTTGAGTTACTAATTCACATCATTGTTATAACAGTAGTCTTTACTATCGTCAAATTTGAAGTTGTTTTCACTTTAATATTCAAAAGTTTGTGTTTAATAGGTTCTAAGTTATAAAGTCTTTAGCAAAGAATATCACATGGAGAAAAATTCAATTCGGTTCGTAAAAAATGTAACCTGATAAATAATGTTTCTTTTTTTAAATTTGCATTATGAATTGGAGGTTATAGGAAAGTACTGACTGTCAATTCTTTTTGGCTGACATTTGGAAAATCGTAAGGATAACTGTTAAGATTTGAATTACCACCATTTCTTTGGATTATGACTGAAAAATACAAATGTTCATTATTGTACCAACACAAAATTTGCAACATAAAATACGTAAGAATTAAAGTACAACAGGCGGTTTTATCGCTAAGCGATCTCTTCCAGACAACCTAAACCGAAAAGACGACTGTAACAATTTAATTTAGTTGCATACACAGTAATGACGGTAGAGCATTCCAGAGCCTACAGCTTTTTAAAGAAAAAGATTTAGCATAGTATTAAGAGGAGTGTGATGGAGTTTTAAGACATAGAAGAAGCGATGGTCGTAACCCTTCACTGACTGCCACTTCAAAAATTAAAACGATATTTTAGATAACAAAAAGTTTTAGGTACTCGTAACATTGAAGAAAATAGAATAGAGAATAGATAGTAACTGTAAGTTGCAGCGAAGTGTAAAAGGGAGTCACTTGAGCTGAGTGGGAAATTCGGAGACGAAGTCTAAGTATAAACTGAATACATATATTTTGAAGATGCTCAAGTTTGTTTACTTGTTCTGCAGTGATGTCAAGGTAACAAGAATCGGCGTAATCGAGAATGGGAACGAGTATGAAATGTGCAAGCGCAATCATGGTATCATTCCTTCTACATCCGCAATACGTGCTGATCAGGATAAGGTCCTATCCAAGTATGCTCCAAGATTATTCCCTTTATTGAATTATCTATATATATGTATATGTATGTATATATATATATATATATATATATATATATATATATATATATATATATATATATATATATATACGTCAAAACAACAGGGCTCAAGCAACTCCTATTAGTTTTAAAAATAAGTCAGGGATTGCTTGTTATAACAGTTTGACTTTTGGTATATATATATATATATATATTTATATATAAGACCATCATTTATTGTTGATATTGCACCAGAAAGCTCTTCTAACGTACACGCATATATATTTAGAGATCATCTACATAAATATGGTAGAAGGAGCGAAGGCGGAAGAGATAGAATTATAAAATAAGGAAAGTAAAATAGACACAACATGCCACCCTGAAATATACATGAAAAATTATAATACGTGTTATGTATAGCACGGATGCATAACTGTGCGAACTTGACTTGGTATGGTCTGGAATATATTGATCTATACATGATCTGTTATTTCTAATTTTAAATTTACGTAATTTAGTATAGAGTTTAACCGTTTGTGAACATGGGAAAAGGACACGCGAGTAATATTCTAAGGATTCTGTATTCATTTTGACATATGGAACTCGAAAAAATTTACTTTCTAAATTTATTAATTATAGCACATTCTTATTTTGTAACATTTTTATAGCACAAGATTTCACAAAATATGCATACACTAGATTACAAGAAGTTGCAATGCTTGAACCACACGTATAGTATTGTAAAAACCGCACCTTATGCAAAATTTTGAGTATAATTACATATACATGATATGATGATATACATGATGTGGTTTGGTTATTCCTAAAAATTTCATTCTAAGGATGTATGTAAACACTTGCATAATTTACATATGTCAGGTGAAAGATGGTTCTACTTTTTTTAAACAGCTTTGAGAGGTAGACAATCATACGGCCCGCCTGATGTAAAGTGCATTAAAGAAGTATTTCTCGCGCATTGCCACTTCTGCTGCTAACACAGCAACTTCTTAGGAGTTTACTGGTAACCTATCTCGCTCATATGAACACAACAACCCTCTAGGAAGTTCTTAATTGGTATTGAAGTGAAAACTTCTTTAGCGGCGTTGTGCACTTTTTGGGATGGGTAAAAAATGCTAAACTCGCATTAGACCTTAAGTTCGCTGCAGCGCTAAAACATTAGTTCCCTCTAATTAAACAATTAAAACATGAAGCGCTAGATCGTTCATAGGGCATTATTTTCTCGCGACCAAAACGTTGTAAGCGCCATGAAATTGTTGGCATTTACGCGTTTCGTTCAACGTAGTTTATCAACATCGCTTTTGATTTAAGCGGCGCAGGGCGCTTGCGCGAGTGTGTGTGTGCGTTTGAGTTTTAGAAATTGGCGATGATGATGCTGATAATGATGATGGTAAAAGAGTCGTTGAAGTTATGGATGAAAGTTGATTTTTCTGAGAGATAAAATTTTTAATGTAAAATAATTGTAATACACACATCAAAAGTGTCTAGGGATCAACATATATTTTTGCAATAACTTTTCTCCTGATTGATATTAATTAAAATTTTCTTTAAGGATTCATCAAATAAAGTGTTTTCGTTTGTCTACAGTAACGATAAACCAAGTCACCTTTGCATTAATAAAGAAATTTGCCATTTTCATAATTTTTCATAAATTTTCATAATTTAAAGGGATTTTTGACATTTGAACCACTAACATTAAAGTTCGAAAAAAAGACTGAAATAACAGTTTTCTTTAAAATTTTATTGGGTAACTTAAACAATTAATAATCCGTGTTTCTACCGCGAACACTAACAACACAAGAACATCGGTTTGGCATACTCAAAATGAGTTCATCCAAATCACGCTGTGGAATGGCCGCCCATGTTCGTTGCAACAACAAAAAAAGGTCTTCTTGCGACTGGATACCCTCCATATTCGGCAGAGCTCTTCTCTGTAGCATATCCCATGCATGCTCAATCGGGTTCAAGTCTGGCGACTGAGCAGGCCAGGGCATGACATTGATGTTAGCTGCGGCGAGAGTCTGTCTTACAACTCTTGCGGTGTGCGGTCGTGCATTATCATGCATTAACTGAAATAAGGGACCGATTTGCACTTGTAGAGGAACGATGACGTCTGATACAATCGTCTCAGCATAAATTTGAGCGTTGAGGTTGCCTCTGATCCAAATCAACTCAGTTCTTCCGCCGATCCAATGGAATGGAAAGGATGGACTTCCTGGCAGGATTTTAATCGCTGTTGGCGTCCAGGGGTTCTCCAGTGTCGTATACGTCTTGTATCCGGTCTCATACCAAAACGAGACTCATCAGAAAAGCACACGAAACGCCATTGTTCTTCTGCCCAATTTCTGTGTTCAAGAGCCCATTGATATCGAATCCTACGATTGTGCATTGCTATAGGTGGTACCCTTAGCGGTCTTCGGGAATGAAGGTTCACTTCATGCAAGCGGTTTCTGACTGTTTGGTCGCTAATTAAGTTCCCTGAAGAGTGATGAAGCGTCACGGCTAACATCATGGCGGTTATTGTTGGAGCTCTTCGAGTTGTGATTTGAATGTATCGGTCTTGTCTCCGTGTGGTGCAGCGATACCGTCCTCCATGGCGCTCAGCCACGGTACCAGTGCTTCGGTAACGTGTCCAAAGTCCTTTTTTTGTTGTTGCAACGAACATGGGCGGCCATTCCACAGCGTGATTTGGATGAACTCATTTTGAGTATGCCAAACCGATGTTCTTGTGTTGTTAGTGTTCGCGGTAGAAACACGGATTATTAATTGTTTAAGTTACCCAATAAAATTTTAAAGAAAACTGTTATTTCAGTCTTTTTTTCGAACTTTAATGTTAGTGGTTCAAATGTCAAAAATCCCTTTATTATGAAAATGGCAAATTTCTTTATTAATGCAAAGGTGACTTGGTTTATTGTTACTGTAGACAAACGAAAACACTTTATTTGATGAATCCTTAAAGAAAATTTTAATTAATATCAATCAGGAGAAAAGTTATTGCAAAAATATATGTTGATCCCTAGACACTTTTGATGTGTGTAGTTCTGAAGTGTTAAATTTTTAATGTAATATAAATTGTCATGTTTGTGTACGATGGCGCAATAAATGAATATTGTATTTTACCACATACATGATGGTACTTCTATACTGATAAATAAAGTAATTCGTGCAAAATTATTCCCTAACCATTCCAAAATATTCAAAAATGCACAACGATATATTAGGTATCACTCGCGAGTTGCCTCCTCTTTTGCTTACACAGCAACTCCTAGAGAGCTTACTAGTGACCTTACTCATACGCCGGAACACAACAACCCTCTAGGGAGTTGTTATTTCGCTGCGGTTTTCTGTGAGGTGGAGGTATATGTCGGCGTAGCGTCAGGGCTCGTGCTTTGTGAATCCATTATAAATGAAATAATATCTGAACTGATCGATTTTTATTAGACAAGTGTTCTGAGCAAGAGTTGACAACGTAATAATAATGATGTTAACAATTTTCTCTTTTTATAGAGTCTGACAAACAACAGTTTTTGGCGGCATAAGGGAGGTAAAAGTCAATACATGTCTTTTTATCATAATCATTTTTATAATAAACTATAACAAATCATTCACATGTCACTATATATTGTTTAAATTATTAATTTAAATAAAATAAGCTTTACAACAATATAAATCGCTATAATAAATAAAAGACTAAATTGGAACAAAATATCATTGTGATCATGTGACCTAGTAACAAGTTAGTTTCAGTTTAATACATAGATATTATGCTGCTAAATTACAGTAATGATTTTAAATGCAAGTATAAAGTAAAATCATGAAGTATAAAGTAAAACAATACATTCACAGACAAACTTTAAACGATTTATAGTTCTCTAAAATCAAGGCAGTTGGCGTTGCAGTAAAGCGGCAATACAATTTGTAATCAAATGAAGCATGTAATTCATAATAATGTTTTAAAATACAGTACAAAATATTTGTAAATAATAAACTTTAATTTATACTAATGAAATTCCTTAATTTATGTAAATATAATCGAATAAATGTTTATACAATATTTCTGTTTTCATTAAAACTGTTAGAGGGCGCCTTTGCGCCCATATATACTTCCCCAGACTTGCTGCTTTTATGCGCCCTACCTCTCTTAAAAAATCCAGACCAACACAAACAGACATGTTCATGCACACAAATGTTTGCCTTGTGTGGGAATGGAACCCACGAGCGTTGGTGTCAAAGTCGCGTCATTCACGACTGAGCCACCGAGCTCGTCAAAGTTATGGTTTCCTACTTCCACGGACGGGCTGTTTTGAAGTGCCTTATCTTATTTAAAAACACACGTATCAAGACAAACATACCCGTTCACATTCTCACATAATATGCACACAAATATTTATCCTGTGTGAGAACCGAACCCACGTACGTTGATGCCAAATTAGTGTTATTAACCACTGTGCCACCAAGCTCGTCAACTTACATAAATAACTTTTAGTTTCACAAAAACGAAAACCTGTTTATTTCGAGAAACGTTGAAGAAAATACGATTGTTTTCATTTTCCTTTGCTTCGTTATAAAACAAATTTGCAAACGAGACACAGAAAGCTACGAGTGACGTATCCGACCTGAGGGAACAAATCCAGCTCATGATGGCAATATTAAATTTGCAATAATTTTATTGCATTAAACTGGAATCTCGACGTATTCTTAGGATTCTGTAGGTGAATGAACAAACAGTTTATGACCGCACGGATTGTTTTGTAAAATAACGCAATATATTCGTAATATATAGGAGGGTCTGGGAGCCTAGGAAGTCCAACACTTACCTACCATGACCAAATTGATCGTGTTTTATCAGAAGGTGATGTCAGGAGCCTTAGAAACCGGCGAGTGAGCATGAGAAGAGCAATGAAAGTTAAAGAAGCGAGTGAGGTGTGTAAGTCTCACTGCCTACTCCGCAAGGCATTTGGATAAATGAAGTGAAGTATACATAGATAGATAGATATTCGTAATACATGTTAGTCTATAATTACTTACATCATCCTTAGGTATTTTTGATGTGAAAATAGGGGAGTTACCAGTTCCTGCACCCGTCTTCGCTAATGTAAGAATAATGGGGCAGACGAACAGACAAAAGGATAGAAAATAAGGGTATAGCCTTAGTTCCAGTTTATAGGAGACAATGTGTCGGATTATGGGCAAGGACCCGGGGTACCCTAGAACCGGTAACGGTAGAACCGGTAACCCTAAAAAGTAGTCTATTTAAGAAATGAAAATTTTATGCATATATATACTAAAGATTTTAAAAATATATACCGATTATATAGATTGTATTTAGAAATGTTTACATTTTACAAATTTAAAAAGACTACGATTTCTATTTATTTTACGAATATCAGATTTTTTTATACCACCAAGACAACAAGCATACGGCCTGCCTAATGGTAAACAGTCACCGTAACCTATGGACATTTGTAACACCAGGGGTGTCACTCATACGTTGCCGACCCTCTAAAAACCTCTGCGCGCCTTTCTTCAAGAAGATTATTTTAGTAATGGGCGATTACCCGTCTTTGTAAGGGCGCACCCTTCTTTACACAGGGAAATCATTATTTAGGTGGGGATCACGTTTGCTGGTTAAAATTATTTTTAATTTAAGTAATACTGACATTTACTGTTCAGAAAACTTACTAATTGACTATTTAATTAGAACATAGTCAAAGTACAGACCTTGCTAGAACCTAGCACTTAAGGAACCAGAATATTGACCAAATGTTCCCCGGTTCAAGTCCTGGTCTGTACTACTAAATTCATGTTTTCGGATTTATGTACATATTTGTAAATATCACTCGTTCGGCGGTGATGTAAAACATCGTGAGGCAACACGCACGTCCAAGAAATTACATTTCCAAAGACGTCCGACCTACCTTAAGTACGGCCTGGTTTTCCCTCTAGGTTGTGGAGGTTTTTTCTTTTTATTTTTTTATTCCTCGGTTGTTTCGGACATTTTTGGGACGCAGCGCTTACGGACTACGCTTTGTCCCGCCCGGTTAATCATGATATGTTATCTTAAGTGTGTCTATGTGTTATTAAACTCTTTGATAGAGCCGACGATGTTTTCAACGTGGGCTTTGAATGCTTCGGCAGTTGATTCCCTCTTTATTACTGAGGTGAGTACATAGGGCTCAACCCCTTGTAATTCGCATATATTTTCAAGTTGGCCTCGTGTTCGATGGAAACGTGGACAGTATTTTACTAGGTGTTCCATCGTTTGAATGCTGTCGTTGTCACATGGGGAGGTTTGACGGCACTCGCTTCATGTCAAATTCGGTATCGGTGTCAAATCCTTAGTCTTAGGTTGCAGATACCGCTAATCCTACTAGATTAGAAAACGGTATAACGCTAAGAAGAAGAAGTCAAAGTACAGAACCCTCAGCGAACTTGCATATCAATTTTTTCGCTTATTTGGAATTGTCCCGCTTACGAAGCGCTTTATTTTCTCGCTCCGCCGAGGATTTCTTTATGAATGGTTTTAACCCCAAGGCGCTGCTTTTGGTAACCGTTTTCACTCATTTTAAATGTCATAAGCAATAATGTTCTTGTATGATTTTAATGGAGATAGCCTTTCAAAGGAACACGGAAAGCAGAGAATCATAGTTATCATCAGTTGACTTTAGCTTACGATGTGATTTTTACAACTTATAAACCTTCCTTTCAGCCCATTTTCAGGAACACAGTTCCTATATGAAATCTATATGTTTGTCTGAGTGTGCGACTTTTTATCGAATATTCGAATTTTGACTTCAGATTCGGATTCAGCATAAAAAAGTAGAATAGGAATGTTCAGGAACACCGTCAAAGTCAAAGTCAAAATCTTTTTATTCCGTAAAAATGGCTACATTTGTTTGGAATCGTCACAATTTTTTTCCCTACCGTGCAGTTCATGACTTGGTGAGCACTGATAAAAATACTGCCAAAAAACTCAGGCATCCCTCTTTTGGTATCCAAACAAATTTACATATTTTATTAATTACATTATAATTGGATCGACTCACTCCCAGGCATTTTTATCATTAATATAGTCAGATACTTTATAATATGCCCTGCTACACAATTTGGCTTTAACAGTAGTTTTAAATTTGTTTATTGACAATTCTCTTATATTGCTGGGAAGTTTGTTATAGAACCGTCCGTTTCTATCTCTTAAGGAACATGGTCAAATAGCTGACAAATAAAAAATAAAAAAGATTAATAATAATAATATCTGTAATACAAATAATGTAATGAAGAAGTACCACTCAAAGGTTGACTGGAAGAGATTGTTTTTAGGTTGTTAGTTGTATTTAATGTTTTACATTGTTATTTTGTGTATAATATATCAAATGAAAACAAAAAATGATAATGTTTACACAACATTTTTGTATTTTCTACACAGGGTAACTCCGCAATACATTTTTATATATATTTTATATACAGTTGCCCTCGATTTAGTTAGTTTAGCAGTTAGCGGTTAGTTTTGCAGTGGATAGATGCGATTACGTTCTACGACTTCCGTCGTTCAGTATTCAATTCAAATTCAATTCAAATTCAAACTTATTATCAAAGCAATAATATATACTTAGTTTCCACAGAAACATACAAGTCTTGTCAAAATAATTTTAGCGTGGGATGCACTAAAATCATTTTGACTCGAAAGGCTTACAGGTTTGCTAATAATGCAGATTTCTACTATTTACCTTCAGATTGCATCATCAGACCCTCGTCATCAATTGAAATTTATTGACTCTTTATAACAAATCGAATTATCAAAACGAGGGGCTTACTAGAACCAATTCAAGGGTTTCACTATCCATTATCTGATTCTATCATTATGGATAGAACCAAATTATTGGATTGTCATCGGTATTACATATATTTTCGAAATTACAAATCGATACAGCAATTAGAAGTTGGTTAAGTACGACTTCCAAAATTTGTCACAGACATATTAACAGGTGAAGTTAAATTACACTTTGTAATGAATGTCGATGAAATTATGTTGTATTTATTTTTTAATAAAACAGAATTCGAATTTCTTTAAAATACCGTATGTTAATAATACATACTTCATAATGTGTACTCGTCTAGGCGCGAGAGGCTAACGAACGATTCCTGTCAGTAACGAGTAAGTTATTTAAACTAATACACACATCAAAAGTGTCTAGGGATCAACATATATTTTTGCAATAACTTTTCTCCTGATTGATATTAATTAAAATTTTCTTTAAGGATTCATCAAATAAAGTGTTTTCGTTTGTCTACAGTAACGATAAACCAAGTCACCTTTGCATTAATAAAGAAATTTGCCATTTTCATAATAAAGGGATTTTTGACATTTGAACCACTAACATTAAAGTTCGAAAAAAAGACTGAAATAACAGTTTTCTTTAAAATTTTATTGGGTAACTTAAACAATTAATAATCCGTGTTTCTACCGCGAACACTAACAACACAAGAACATCGGTTTGGCATACTCAAAATGAGTTCATCCAAATCACGCTGTGGAATGGCCGCCCATGTTCGTTGCAACAACAAAAAAAGGTCTTCTTGCGACTGGATACCCTCCATATTCGGCAAAGCTCTTCTCTGTAGCATATCCCATGCATGCTCAATCGGGTTCAAGTCTGGCGACTGAGCAGGCCAGGGCATGACATTGATGTTAGCTGCGGCGAGAGTCTGTCTTACAACTCTTGCGGTGTGCGGTCGTGCATTATCATACATTAACTGAAATAAGGGACCGATTTGCACTTGTAGAGGAACGATGACGTCTGATAAATATAAATTTGAGCGTTGAGGTTGCCTCTGATCCAAATCAACTCAGTTCTTCCGCCGATCCAAATACCCGCCCATACCATGATGGTTCCACCACTATAAGGATGGACTTCCTGGCAGGATTTTAATCGCTGTTGGCGTCCAGGGGTTCTCCAGTGTCGTATTCGTCTTGTATCCGGTCTCATACCAAAACGAGACTCATCAGAAAAGCACACGAAACGCCATTGTTCTTCTACCCAATTTCTGTGTTCAAGAGCCCATTGATATCGAATCCTACGATTGTGCATTGCTATAGGTGGTACCCTTAGCGGTCTTCGGGAATGAAGGTTCACTTCATGCAAGCGGTTTCTGACTGTTTGGTCGCTAATTAAGTTCCCTGAAGAGTGATGAAGCGTCACGGCTAACATCATGGCGGTTATTGTTGGAGCTTTTCGAGTTGTGATTTGAATGTATCGGTCTTGTCTCCGTGTGGTGCAGCGATACCGTCCTCCATGGCGCTCAGCCACGGTACCAGTGCTTCGGTAACGTGTCCAAAGTCGACTGATAACACTCTGACTTGTATTCAGAGCTAAAGCCACAGTACGTTGCCGGGAACCAGCTTCTATCATTCCCACGTGTTGTTAGTGTTCGCGGTAGAAACACGGATTATTAATTGTTTAAGTTACCCAATAAAATTTTAAAGAAAACTGTTATTTCAGTCTTTTTTTCGAACTTTAATGTTAGTGGTTCAAATGTCAAAAATCCCTTTATTATGAAAATGGCAAATTTCTTTATTAATGCAAAGGTGACTTGGTTTATCGTTACTGTAGACAAACGAAAACACTTTATTTGATGAATCCTTAAAGAAAATTTTAATTAATATCAATCAGGAGAAAAGTTATTGCAAAAATATATGTTGATCCCTAGACACTTTTGATGTGTGTATTATAAAGAGATATTTTGTATTTTTATTTGTTATCAATTAACTTTAAAAATACCTAACTAAAATTTTAAAACTACTTTCACATACAGAAAGTTACATTATCAGTGAGTATCATATTATATATTATGGAATGTATTTTATTATCATAAAATAGAGATTTCTACGAAAATTGTAATAATGTAACTTAAGGTATCAAAAAATTGCTTTTAAAAATTATGATTTATGATTTAGCGTGTGAAAACTATTGATGATACATAATATAATGTACCATCTAAGTTTATGATACCATCATCACCACAAAAATGTCCGCGTGGCTATATATTATGTAGCAGTTTAAGTCACAAAACAAGGGTAGAATCATATTATGATATTAATCCTTTTTATGTACATGTAAATTCCTCTCTAAATATTCGAATCGGACTTGCGTTTAGAAGTTACGACTGGTATGGAAATGGTTAGAATAACAAAAATACGCTATGTGAGTGAACAGCCCTACGCTTATTCTATTAGTAGGTACACATTTAATTTTTTGTAAATTAGAAACAATTGAAAACGCTCGCAAAAACTTAAAGATGCTTTATTAAAAATACAGTGCAGAGTCGACAGTGAGAACGATACGAAAAATTTCAGTGTAAGAAGTTGTTGTTGTATTTTGTTTATCAAAATAAAGTAATATTTATCTCTCTATCTACCCTCGCGAAGCCGTAACGGATAGGTAGAATTATGTGCCACTTGGTAATCGCGCGACTCTTAATTATCCCACGATATAAATAGTTATAACGTAGTAGAAATAGGTACACGTGGCTCATCAATAATTATTAAAGGCGTTAATAAAGTCCATATCGAGAATTTTCGACTTAATTAACATTTATTAACACAGTACCATCAAAGTACAGAAGTTGAAAGACTCACGTCTTTTACATTCAGTGGATGGATTATTTTTTTCCATACAATGTTGGGAGCATACGGTCATACATATATACGGTCCACCTAATGTAAAGTGATCCATCCCTGGTATCAACACAGCAACTCTTTGGGAGGTTATCGCTGATCTCACTTACTCGCAGGAACACAGCAACATCTAAAGCAAGTAGGATGCATCAAAGCAACCCAACCGGAGAAGTTCCTTCGCCTAACTGAAAATAGAAGTCAAATAACAACTTACTGGAAGGTTGCTGTGTTCCTAAGAATGAGTGTGGTTACCAGTAATTCCTAATGAGTTGCTGTGTAACATCAGGGGTAGCAACACGTGAGCGATTGTTCTGTATTGCAAGCATTCATAGCCTATGATAATAATTTTACATATGCTTGCATATCTCACGTCTTTATATAAAAAAGTTAGTATTTGACTACGATTATATGTGGGGCGGAGGAACTACCACAGTACGGTTGGTTTGATTAGCGCTACCTCTCTTAAAAATTATTTATTCTTACACGAACAATAAGTATAATCTCCTTCTTCTTCATCTAAGCGTTATCCCGTTTTCTTATCCATTAGGATAAGCGGGATCTGCTGCCTAAGGAAAACCAGACCTTTTTTAGGCTAGTACAGACATATTTCGAAATATAACTTCTCGGACGCGCGTGTTTCCTCACGAAGTTTTTATCATCGCCGAACAAGTGATAATTACAAGTATATACATAAATTCGAAAACATGAATTTAGTGGTACACGCCAGGATTCGAACAGGGGACCTGTTAGTCACAAGACCGGTTCTTTATCCACTAGGCTATCACTGCTCATAAACAATGAGTATAATCACTGATAGAAAATCATCGTCGTAACATTCGCAATACCAATATGGTATCGATTCGATGTCATCCTTTCAAGAGAAACATTGACTCCATTCTTGATGGTTCCTATGTTATATCTGTGAACTTTCTAATAAAAGTTGATACGTATTCTTGTGAATATGACATGAAATAGGAAAATTTGCATTTATACGTAATATGCAACTCGATTTTCAAACGAAGTTATCATTCCGAGCCCTGGCGGTATCCTCCACTATAACTTCTGACTAGCTGCTGAAAGTGCTGAAACTGAATAATGCAAAACTTTCATTATCACTACCGAGATAGACGTGCTAAGTAATATTTCTCTCGAGTTCTGCAAAAGAACAAAATGAGTTCTCATTTTGTTCTTTTACATCTCCATATCATCACTCAGTGTCTTAGTATCTTCCTCATTATCCATTTATTTTTTTATGCAACATCGGCAGAAAGCAAACAAGCATATCACAGCTGTACAGTAGCTTCAGTGGCCTATGAATCCTTGCAACATTTTTTCAATCGCTCAATATCGCCTCCGCTGCTGACACAGCAACTATAGCATCTATCGCCAACCTCACGCAATTGAGTGAGGTTGGCGATAGACTCATTGCAGGAATATAATAACCATCCAAGAAGTTGTTATTTGGTTGGGGTCTTCTGT
Source organism: Pyralis farinalis (assembly GCA_947507595.1). Lineage (NCBI taxonomy): Eukaryota > Metazoa > Arthropoda > Insecta > Lepidoptera > Pyralidae > Pyralis > Pyralis farinalis. The sequence continues at coordinate 18,128,021 of OX382259.1, read as the reverse complement.
GAGGTGGAGGGGCTTATCTAGTCGAACTGCTATTACAGGCTCCACCTCTCATTCGCCATAGCCACGTTTGTTAATAAGCAGGGTGCACCACAAGCAAGTACAACAATTATATCCGTGGCTGACTTTTTAAGAGAGATAAGGCAAATCAAAGTAACCCTGTCTGGAGAAGTATCTTCGCCTCACAAAAAACCGCAGTCAAATAACAACTCTCTGGACAGTTGTTGTGATCCTGCGTGTGAGTGAGGTCACCAGTAAGCTCTCAAGGAGTTGCTGTGTTAGCATCAGAGGTGACATCGCGCCGTGATACTCAATGTATTACAAGCGTTTATGAGCTACGGTAACCGTTATACATTAGGGGTAGTATGGTTTTATGCCTCCCACTGTATAAAAAATATATTCTTCGATACATGGTAATATTACTCACTCGCAGGAATAATCCTGAAGGAATAGACAATTTGGTCTTGCTTCCGCCACCAATCAACGAACTAGCGTTTTGCGGCACCCACTCACTACCGTCAGCTACCATACTGCTGCCATAACCGCTCGTAGTTTGTCGTCTTGCCTCGGCGGCTGTGGTCATCTCTACGACACGTGTTTCGCCTCTCCACGACGCATCCTCTGACGGTATTGATGTTAGTCGTTAGAATAACAAATCTATCTCATATCTCATATTTAGTTGCAGAAGGGGTAATTGAAAAGATATTTAATAGAGGGAATTGCTTAGGGCTTAGTATTTGACGAGCTCGGTGGCGCAATGGTTAGTAACGCTATTTTGACACCATGTTCGTAGGTTCAATTCCCACACAGGACATTTATGTGGATGAACATGTCTGTTTGTCTTGATCTGGGTGTTCATAAGAGAGATAGGGCGCATCAAAACACCACGTCTGGAGAAGTACCTCCATTTCACAGAAAAACCGCAGCTAAATAACAACTCTCTGGAGGGTTGTTGTGTTCCCGCGAGTATGTGAGGTCGCCAGTAAGCTCCTAAGAAGTTGCTGTGTTAGCAGCACAGATATCACGCGAGTGATAATGTGTTGCAAAGGTTCATAGGCTATAGTAACCTTCACATCAGGTGTGCTCTATGCTTTCCAACGTTGTATTAAAAATAATGTATATTTATTCAAGAGACGTTTTTAATTCTTATGTTTTATAATTTCTAATTATTTAATATTTAGTCTTAATCCTTTACCAACTGTATGCAATAATTTTTAAGTACTAGAGAGGGATAACTTATGTCCTTTCTATAATATATTGTAAAAATAATAAAATGCAGACATTAGTATGCAGACAAAATCATCGAAAGGAGCCTGTCGTGGAGTTAGTGATTTTCGAATGTAACGTCCTTGACCCCAAGGGTAAGCTCTCGGGTCTATGACTACACGGGGAGATTTGCTAATGAACTTGTTCTGGCTAATAAAACAATGGAACAACAAAACGAAACAAATAATAGTTTGTTTCGTCTAGTTTCCAATACAAATACTATATAGTTAATAGATTCAGGCGTTATTTTGCGAAAGTCAAATTTACATGCAATTTGGTCTAACCTGCTTTGTGTGCTTCCGCCACCGCCACAAATTGGTGGCGGAAGCACACAAAGCAGGTTAGATCAAATTGCATGTAAATACTATATATACCTGTTGGGCAATAAAAGATTTTTGCTAGATCTTCTGCTGACTATATCTCCCAGTGAATAATAACATCTAAGTAGATGCGCCTCTTGGCACGTCGGACCACTGTATCATACCGACCCAAGCGCCCTGCGCCAGACGGGACCTGTCTCGAGCTGCCGGATGGCGTCATGTATGCCACTATAAATCAGCTGGACTGGGCTGGATTGCGTAAATTGCACGGACTGTTCTAGTGAAGACAGTTTTGCTTCAAACAAGAATTCATGTTACTTTAAATCAGATGTTGACTCCTGTGCAACTGCAGTAAATAAGTGTGTTTTGAAGGGCATGGAATCGCTATGTTCTCAATCGCATAGCGGCTGCTGTATGAGCTTAATTTAAATAAACAGCAAAGCCAATTTAAATAAACAAGTTTTAACTTATACTGGCCTCGACGGCAATGAAGTTTTCAGTAGAAAAAGTAACTATCTACACCTCACAGAAAACTGTTACCAAATAACAACTCTCCGGAGAGTAATTTTGTTCCTGCAAGTCAGTGAGATTTCTAGTGAACCTATGGTGTTGCTGTGTTCGCAGCAGAGAAGGCAAAGCGCAAGTAAGACTTCCTGTATTGCAAACTTTCATGGACTACGGTATGCACTTTACATCAGGTGGGCAGTATATTTTTATGGCTGTACCTATCTAGAATGACATATAACTTTGTATAAAAAAATGATTTCATATTTTTCCCTAAAAGCTTGTATTTTATAACCTTTAATTTACTTCTTTGTTAAATTCTTGCACACTGAGTCAGAATTTACTTACAATCTATAGTTTAAAGTATCCCCATTGGTTAAGTCGATAGCGTGATATTGGTAACATAAATAATAAAAATGAATACACACATCTAACAAAATAATCTCCTCTTTTTGAAGTCTATTAGTAAAATTAATTTTACTAGTAATCGAAACACTATAAGCGTACATCAAAACACAGATGCCTATATTTTATAACCAAAGTATTTAATTTTTATTTATTTAGAGCGTCATCTATTATTATAGTTGTAAATTAAAAAATGTGGCTGTCAGTATTCCGAGGAAAAGTTTGAACATTACTTTATGAAATTTTCATGGTCTTTGAAAATTCAAACAGATGGCACTGATCACCTATTTGTGCGCACGGTACTCGTTTCCACGTAGTGTTAGGGATGTTACATAGAGGGCGTAGTGCGTATAATATAATATAGACAAAATTTGTACATACAAGAATTAAATACGACATAGAAAAACAAGATTTGTTATTTTTCGTTAAAAATATTTGTATACTACAAATAAAATAGTCTGGAATGCTGAATTTGAACTTCAATGCGTTAAAATGCAGTGACTCTAAGCTATGATGGGCAAAATAAAAAGATTAGGTTAAGTATCCTGTTACTTGTGCGTGTTAAGTACGAGTACTATTTTTTCACGTCAACTATTACCTTAATTTTTCATTACGAATAATTCTTTAAAATATTATATAGTCATTAGAAGCTTACTGATAACTACACTCATTGAGTGTCGGAAATATCCAGAAAGTTTTCGAAGAAAATACAGAATCCTATGCAGGTCAGACGTGAAATGTTGTTGCAGTCTTTAGCTCTTATGCTAGAACAGACAGATTTCCGAAAGCATGCGGCGGGATATAAGACAATTTAATACGATTCGTATTTGAGAAGCAGAACGAAAGCCTAAATTTTTTCACAATGATTTTCTGTAAAGCAAAGTCAACTGATGGTGGAAACCTACACTGGCGCCGTTATTTCTATAAAGACCGAGATTCTGAGCCAGATGGAGATGTTCTATGGACAGTTAAAACCGAATAACAGGGCTAGTAACGATCCAAGAGCCAAGCTGTCCCGACATTATTCCTAAGATACACCGAACATCAATCTGTATGAGATTCAAAACTACACTCCGATACTACACTCCGGTGAAATACTGGAAACGTGGAGCAAAAGTCTACGTCATGTTGTTGTGTGATAAGACCTAATTAAATAAGAATAGCCTAATATCGATTCTGAGCCGCATTTATGTATTGTTTTCGAGATTCATCATTAAACACCTCTTATGAAGACTTGATGAATTCCAGCCTACCAATCAAGTCGGATTTCGAAACGGCTTTAGCACCGTAGATCACATTTATACCTTCCGCCAAATCATACAAAATATCGAGGAGTATAACCTGCCCTTATGTCTGGCGCATGTTGACTACTATGACTAAAAAATATTTGATTCGGTTAAGACATTGGCGATGCTATAGGCTATTCTTTTTTTTATACTACTTCGGGAGGCATACAAGCATACGGCCCGACCGATATAAAGCGGGTGCCGTAGCCTATTAACGCTTGCGATATATTAATTATCACTCGCGCGATGCATCCTCTGCTCCTTACACAGCAACTCCTTCGGAGCTTACTGGTGACCTCGCTCACATGCAGTAACACAACAACCTTCTAGGGAGTTGTTATTGGGCTGCAGCTTTCTGCGAGGTGGAGGTAATTCCCCAGATTGGCTGCTTTGATGTGCCCTACCTCTCTTAAAACTCTCTTTTACCTCGCTATTCAGCGATGCCGTATTGTCTAAATAAATAAATATTGTTTGACAAATTACACAGCGCGATCTAGCCCCAAAGTAAGCCAAGCTTGTGTTATGGGATACTAGACAACTGATAAACATTCGTAAATACATTTTTTTTTTGTAAATACATACTTATTATACATAGAAAATACCCAGACCAAGACAAACAGACATGTTCATGCACACAAATGTTTGTCCTGTGTGGGAATCGAACCCACGAGCGTTGGTGTCAAAGTAGCGTAACAGCGAGTTTCACCACTGCGCCACCGTGCTTGGACCATGTCTTCAAGCCCTTTGTCTGGAAAGGATACGGTATAAACATTAATGACGAAGACATCATTCACCTTCGATTTTCCGACGATATAGTTCTCATGCGACATCGCTGAAGGAACTTGCCGCTATGCTCAATGACCACAATAGTGTTTCTAATAAGATTAACATGGACAAGACTAAGATCATGTCGAATGTTCATGTTACACCTATATACCATACCAGATACACTAAGTTTTAAGTTGTTTTATTGACCAATATGCCTACCTAGTACAAGTTGTTCAACTAAATCTAACGCCGACGTCCAGAGGTCAGACGGTTCTTCAGACGTTTCCTCGGCCGGGCAGCTTTCGGGAAACATCGAATCATTTTATCGTTCAACATTCTTTAACGCCTGAAGAATCTTCGAGTAGTATGTGTTGCCAGTGTTGACGTACGAAACTGAGATATGTTCCTTCACGTGAATATCGCTAAGCGTGCTATGAAAGAGATATGGGCGAGTAATTCTTTCTGTATTGCTAACTGTCATAGGCCACCGCACATACTTTACATTAGATTGGCCATATAAATTTATGTCTCTCGATATATATAAAAAGGCTACCCGACTTAATACTGTAATATCACCTAAATTCTACTCTAATAGCATTCACCTTAAATTAAAAATCGATCTATACCACATGGATGGACATTGTATTTCCTGAATGGTGTTTTTGGATACGATATCATATTGGAGCTTTGAAAAAAGAGTATTTTTCTTTCGGCAGAGGTAACTGCTTACCATCAAGTAACCAATAACGTCCGTTTGTCCTATAAGTGATAAACAAATGTATAAGAATACATAAAAAGAGCTTACCCCCGAAATAGGGCAAGCGTTAGTCCCGTATGTTTATTTATACATATTGTTTTCCGACATCTCGGAAATAGCATATCCCATTTGGATAGTTCACGTATCACAAGAGTTAAAATTTATTCAAAAATAAAATAGGTACATTATAAACTAAAATAGAATGTGGAACTGTATTCTATTCAGGTAAAATAATTTATGTGAAAACGTGATAATTAGATTGGAAGCTATTAAAAAAAACTCTATTAAACCTTCGAACTTTGATTATTGTTTTATAAAGATTCATTTCACAATTTCCATAAAGATATATAAATAGCCCTTATCTATAATTTTATTTTATTATCATTAATCAACAACACATATTTTCCTGGATGACTCGAAATGATTTATATATTTATTTCGTACATATAAGAACATTCTAGAAAGAGTATCCGCCGTATTGATAAAATATATACAGATACCGCTGAAAGATAATCCGATATATTTCAACATATCCTATATCCAATATTTAACGCGGACAATAAATATTTAAGGCACGAACAAATAAATTGAATAAGCGACAACTGCATCGAGCGTGCATTGCTGCGCAGAAGTGATTCATGTCTGCACAGAATAGAAATAGTTGAACAGAACGCCTCTCTTTATAAGCCTCCATTGTTTTACACCCCACGATAGCAATTTTGATCCTTATTAGGAAGCGTTAAGGATTTAGCGGTTGATGTAAAATTTTGGTATTGTATCTCATACAGTGGAGTTTCGTACATATACGTGACAAGTCCGCAAAGTTCCTGCGTCTTGTTACTGCCATCGTGTTTGGCAGATTGGATTTGTTTCCCCGTATGCTAATACGATACGTGCGTACTGTGACACTCTGGATTATCGGGATGAGAGAAAAATTGCCCATTGTTTGCATGAACACAAAAAAAAATAATGCTTTCAACCGCATCAAACGCAATAATTGGTTAATAAACACGTATTTTTCTTTAAGTAATTCGTTTATAGTATTCATGAAAATGGTTTGTTTCATAAAATAGAAAACTCAATTATTTTAGGTTCTATCCCGTTTAGTTTAGTAGTTTTCTTTTTTCAAATTTAATTAACAACTTCATCCGGCTATTGAGCAGTCAGAACCCGTTATATACGTTTTCCCATACATTTCGCGGTCGTATACGACCACCCGGGTTTCGAAGGGTTAATTCTTAAGTCATAGTTGTTTATTTCAACAACTACTGAAGCTTATAATGAGAATTCAGACAATTTTCCTTCCTAATGGTTAGGAAATGCGATGACTTCCATTAGGACTGCTGGGGTCCGTTGCTTAAGCCTAATCATTTGGCGAAGATCATTTTACGTGAAGTAACTGCCGCCAGTCCACAGTCCAGAAGGGAATAAGACCATTTTTAGGTGAGATCTTTCGAAATATATTTTTTTGGATGTGCTGGTTTTCTCACGAGGGTTTTTTTTCCTTTCAAGCTAGTGATAATACAAAGATGCATAAAAATGAGATAAAATTGTTTAATGGTACATGTCCACACCAGGATTCGAATCAAGGTCGAGTCTATTAATAAGTTGACTCGTTATCTACTAGGCTATCATCACTTTGAGATTTAGACAATCCCTGTCCACTACTATACACTTTTTTTTTTATATACTACGTCGGGAGGCATGTAAGTACCACACAATGCACACCTGTTGTAAAGCGGGTACCGTAGCCTATTAACGTTTGCGATATATTAAGTATCACTCGCGCGATGCCTCCTCTGCTGCTTACACAGTACCTCCGTGAGAACTTACTGATGACCTCACTCACTCGCTGGAACACAACAAGCCCAGACGGGCTGCTTTAATGTGCCCTACACTACTATAGTGGATGTTACTAAAACTTATTTTAATTGAAAAAATTAGCAAAGGGTGTGTGATACTCGTAACATCCGTAACCAATTCAAAATAAGAGAAGAACATACCTCCGATCTTCGCACATAACAATGTATATATAATTGTGGACTTAATAAGATGGGGTGTATGTTACAACCTTTATCACCTATCTTTAGAGTCAAAGCTTACCTCATTAACACGTGATGTACCCTGCTAATTAACAAGCGAGACTCTGGTGAGACGCGTTAAAGCAATCCGACTGGGGAAGTACCTCCGCGCTTCACAGGTAACTGTAGCCAAGTGGCAGTTCCCTTGTGGATTGTTGTGTTCTTGTGAGTGAGTGATGTTATCAGAAAACTGTTAAGGAGGTGTTTGAATCGCTATCCTTAGATCGGGTGGGCTGAATACTGGTTTACCTCCGGAGCAGTAACAATAACAATAAATAGGTACATAGGTACTTCAAAAGATGTGATATTTTGTGATATATATGTGAATTAAGATTATCAGCTGTAAACCAACGGGAAAAAATATACGACAAAAAAAAATACAGAACTGATTTCCAATGGCCGACGAATTGTTTCAAAGCTCCGAGAATTTACTCCAATGTACTAGCTAAGGTCAAGAACTCTGGGATAAATTTTGATTGTCCGTGGGCCTTGCGGAAAATTGACTCACGATACTACCAAATGGTTTTCTCAGGGTGCCGTCACACCGCAGGACAAAAAATTTACTTAGCTAGCAAATGTACGTAAGTGAATATCGAACGCATCAATTAACAAATCATAACACAAATCTGATGATTTGTTTGTTTATTCATAATATCTGTACGTAATTACAGTCTATCTACAGAAAGTTACTCACATAAATCCTTTACAGTCAAACATTGTTTAAAATCCTTGCAAACATTGTGAGTGGTTTTGGAGAAACACGTGTGTGTGTACTTATGGGACGAGTAAGTAAAGAAGTGTTCCATACAAGAATCATAGGTTAATAAGGTAAGATATATATAAGGTTTGGAAAAACTATTAAGTTTATCAGCATCATCGGTTCCATTTTATTTTCCAGTCCACTAACTAGTATAATATGTAATTGAATGAAAATTATATACTGTTCATTAAATATCGCAGTACCCTATCTTGCTTTTATAAAAATTTCGTTCGCTAATTCGCCTGGTTCATTATGTGCAGGTGAAGTTGATTTTGGGTTAGAAGATAATGGATAATCATTGCGTACCAAAAATATTCTATGAAAATAATATCTAAGTAAAATAACACTGCTTTCAGCCATCCATGGCGAGAAAACAATAGCAACTATTACTAAAAAATATTTCTATCTATTATGAAAGCATGTGATAACATGTAGATGAAAAAGTATCACATATAGAGAAATGTCAGTATTTGACAAAATAATTAAGGAATTTATAATATTACCAATTGCAGGCACCCGTGTCTGGCAGCACCTTTAGTTGTTTGTCACTTAATTGCCGCTTCCTTATTTGCTGGAATTCAGGAAATTGAAGTCCTCATGTTTCTTAGAATGTAATGTGAAACGAGAAACACTGCGTAAAGGAAGATAAACATATAATATTTTTACAATACTGTGCTGTTACTATTTTCTACAATAAAAATAGCTACATCCTAGTGTTACTTCTGATTCTAAGGTATAAATACATGGTACTTATCTATAAAATTACTATTTGACATAGATAATATCCATATATAGCCACATACATGAAATATACACTGTTAAATTAATTATTACTTTCCTTTGCTTTGCGTTATCTGAGAAAAACAGTGGAAATGATTATAGACTTATAAGCTTATGCCTCAATATTTAGTGAGTATATTAGTATTGTCTTAGGTTTTCGCGATTGTTACACATTGAATTAAACAATTTTTTAACGGAAGTATCGCGTATTTTATTTATTTTGTTGAACCTGACGTTTCGAACGCTTTGCAGCGTCCGTGGTCGCAGGAAGACTAAGGTGGTATTTGTCTTACATTAGTTATTCAATTATTACATCTACCGACATGGATGGATTAATTATATATGTTCCGATTCACACAAAAATCGCTCACAGTGTCCGAACATTTTTTAGATATTTGGGTTTGGGATTTGATTATTTTTAGGACTGGATCCCAAGCAGGTGGTACTTGCCAACCATCTTCTCTAGCACCATCTTCACTAGCATTCCTTGATATATTAATTACCAGGAAACTTGACAACTCACTTACTCACACAGTGTATAGGAAACCCACCCATACAGACAAATATCTCAATGGTAACTCACACCACCATCCATGTCAGTTAGCTACCGTAGGCAAATCTTTGTTTCAGAGAGCACAAGGCATCTGCGACGCTGAGCATCTAGAGGAGGAACTCCAACATGTCAAACAAGTACTGCGGAGCAACAGTCACAAACTCCCTCGTATGCGTCACAGAAACCGCCCGAAGCCACCTACAGTTGAACGTCAACCTGCCATCTTACCATACTTAAAGGGAGTCACAGACAAAATTGGCAACATCTTACGGCGAGCTTCAATTAAAACTTATTTCAAGCCCCATAAGAAGATCAGTCAATTTCTAAGACCTATCAAGTCTAATATCCCCTTACAAGATGCAGGAGTATACAAATTAGACTGCGAATGTGGTTTATCATACATAGGGCAAACAAAGAGAAGCGTAGGTACTCGTGTGAAAGAACACATTGCTGACATGAAGAATAGGCGCGATAAAAACTCTGCAGTTTGTGAACATACACTGGACCAGCCAAACCATTACATCCGGTTTGATAAACCACAAATCCTCGCCAAGGAGAATCGCTACATGCCGAGAATGTTGCGCGAGGCTATTGAAATAAGAAAACACCCCAATTTCAATAGAGAAGATGGTTGGCAAGTACCACCTGCTTGGGATCCAGTCCTAAAAATAATCAAATCCCAAACCCAAATATCTAAAAAAATGTTCGGACACTGTGAGCGATTTTTGTGTGAATCGGAACATATATAATTAATCCATCCATGTCGGTAGATGTAATAATTGAATAACTAATGTAAGACAAATACCACCTTAGTCTTCCTGCGACCACGGACGCTGCAAAGCGTTCGAAACGTCAGGTTCAACAAAATAAATAAAATACGCGATACTTCCGTTAAAAAATTGTTTAATTTAGTGAGTATATTCTATCTTTATATCTTTGGTTTATAGTTATAGTTATGATAACAGTTATTATAAAGGATTTTTTAGTAACTTAAATTATACTTAATAAAATTATATTAGTATTAATTCGTTTTTGTAAAATAAATCCTACTAATATTATAAATGCGAAAGTTTGTATGTATGGATGGATGTTTGTTGCTCTTTCACGCTTAATCTGCGGAACGGATTTGAATGAAATTTGACACGTAGATAGATTTGATCTGGAGTAACATATAGGCTACGCTATTTGACTTCACGCGGGCGAAGTCGCGGGCAGCAGCTAGTTATAAATAAAAAACGATCAATAAAAGTGCCTCTTTCGAATTTATTAAGTACTTTAAGTTCAGATATATAAGAAATGTCTTTGCAAACATTTAACAAATCCAATCTTGTTTCAAAGTCCTAATATGTGTGTGTGTGCGATAGAAAATAATATCAAAACGTGAGTGTAGGCTCATCTAATTTTGTAGGTGTCGTACGTCGGGACATATTAATGCAATTACCTGTTAAAAGCTCCGCCTAGAGCCTCAGGCTCGTTCTCAAAGCAACGATACGCCTATTGAGCCAAAAGTATATGTTTAAAAGTGCTAATACCACCTAAAATAATTTAACATTATGTGGATATGCAAGAAAATAACAAGTGAAGTAATAAGCGATATAAAGCATACACATTTGTCCAGCTAATGATTACATAATACTTTAAATCGTGTAAAAGGATTCCAATGAAATCGTAACTTTATCAAGTTTATCTTAATTCGTTATCTCACTCGAAAAGAATTTTCAAAATCCGTTTGGTAAAAATATTGTATATATTCATTTGAATTAATAACTCATTTTCTTAAGTCAAATATTATCTACAATGCAATAAATTGTCACCTTTTTTAGAGAGTGTTGTATACCTCCTTGTGCACATGTACCTTAAGGACATATTATTAGTTTAAATCGTCTTAATGTTCTGAGACTCAGGGTGTTATTGGAACTGTCTCGCTTAATAGTGCTTTCGGTATGATGGTTGTTGCGACACGTGTCTTTTGTTCTCGCGCAAGGGTATGCGTCGGGTTCAGACTGATACCTTTCATTCTTGTATCCTTCTGAAATGTTATCTATTTTAATAATGCGTTTTACCACGAAAATATGAAACCATTATATAAAGACGTCAAATTATTTGATCTGTAATAAAATAATTTTACATTATCGCCCGGTTAAATGATTTGTAACGTATGTATCCTACTTTTAATTTATTTATGTTTTTTCCATATTTTTTATGTTATCAGAATACCATTCCAAGAAGATTATAGTATTTTGTTCCTATAACTGTATTCTGATCATAAACGACGTCATTATACCAAAAGAAAGCTAAATGTTGTTATTAAACATTTTAATTAATTGGCAAATAACATGATGGTGATGAGGTTCTATGACGGTATCTGTTAATTTTAATACTTTCAGAAATATAAAAAATGAGCAAATTAATCCACAAAATAGAAGAAATATGTACTTACAGATTAATTGACATTCTATTCCGTTTCTAAGCCAATTAATAGAGTTCTTATCGAAAGATTACATATTACCTAACACTTTATATGTATTTATGATATGTATTCCCATTTATAACATTTTCAATTTCAAATGAATATTATTCAATTCCGAAAGGGTATTATTCACTCCATGTGATGCCTTCAATTGGTTTTCCTCGTAGGGTTTTCAAGAACATTTAAGTTCTCAAAGATTTATTCAAAAATTAAATGACGTGTATTCGCTTTCAGTTTCCCAGATTAAACTTGTTAATAAGGTTCTCGCCTTCATACCAAATCGTTTTAGTGTGTTTAACGGCCTATTCGAGCAAGTTCGAGATCATTTCGTATACATAAAGATCGATTGGGTAATGTGTTTTATTTCTCTTACTATACGTATTTACTATTATATCACGACATGAAATACTCATCCGAGATAGTTAGATGAGCGCAGTGAATAAGCGAGTGTATAATGAGCGAACGCAAGTGCGCAGCAAGCGAGGTTATAAGCGGTCCCTTTCTTCCGGGTTAATTATCGAAATTATATTAATAGAAAATATTTTTGAGTGTAATAAGTAAATCAGCTCTTTTATTTTTATAGTTAAACTAGGTTTTATCCGTGCTTTCGCCCATGTGAAATTTATAATCGAATATTTATATTTTTTTTATAATTATGCCAGGTTGTTAAAAAAATGGCGACATCTCTCAAGTGACCCATGACCGAAACAGAGAGAGTAAAAGTCGAAAGATTGCCAGAAGAAGATGTATGTGATGAGTATAAGAAAATATTGAATGAAAGATTTGAAAAGCTGATTAATGAATAGTGGACTGATATAGAAGAATTATGGAAAGAGTTTAAAGATGGTGAGATCGGAACTACGTAAAAAATATGTGGAGTTAGTAAGACAAAGTATAGTAGAGGAAGGAATGATACGATGTTGAAGTGAGACATATGATAGCACAAAAGAAGAAAACGTGATATGATCTGTTAGCTACGAGAGCTAATAGAAGAGTTCAAGGTGATGTAAGTGACAGTATTGAAAGGGCAGTGAAATAATGGTATAATATTTTAAAAGGAAGAGTTAAGCAGATAGTGAATGAAATGTCAAGTTATTCTGACACGAACGAAAGAACAGCTCGAGGCAAAACTGAAGATTCGAGAGTAGGTATGATAAGGAATTCAAATGGAAAGGTAATTAAGGGTACTATAGAAAGTTTGAAGGAATGGCAGTGGATTTGAAAGTCTATTTAAACGAGGTAGAAATGAAAGAAATAGAAACGAAAGAGATTTTGAACTTTGAAAATGAAATTATCATGGAAGAGATAATGATGGTAATAAAGAGAATGTAAATGGGTAAAGCTGAAGGATATGATAGGATATCTGCCGAAATGCTCAAAGCGGGTGGAGGAAGCATAGCAGGCCTGCTGTACCTTTTATTCAAACTATGCTGGCGTTCCGGCCGTGTACCAGGCGATTAGGTTAAGGCTCTGTTAGTGTCGCTGAACAAAAGTAAAGATTCACAGCAGAAATGTAAGAATTATCGTGGTATAAGCCTCATGAGTGTAGTAGGCAAATTATATGCAAAAGTTCTGATTGAAAAAGTGCTGTCTGTAATGGAATCGAAAATTTAAGATGTGCAAGCGGGGTTTCGAAAGGGGATGGGATATGTGGATCGAGTCTTTTCCTTAAGAAAAAGTCTTTTCCTTTCCTTAAGCATAACGGGGAAAGCTTTAACAAGACACAAAAATGTTTTCTGCGCGTTCATTGACATGGAAAAGGCTTATGACAGAGTGCTGAGGGACGAACTTCGGACTACGCTCTCCATGTATGAGGATTCGAGTGCCTGTATTGTGTCGATGCTGAACCAGTCTGTACAGACCCCATTCAGGATGAATGGGGTCTGTACCTTACACCTCTGACCTGAAATATAATGACTTCAGTTTTTGTAAAAAAGTGTTGCACGCGTAAGACTTGTAGATTTGACTAAGATTTTGTTTGAACCAGGCTTTGTAAACTATTGCAAATTGTTAAAATATGTCTACAAAATAGCAAAAAACCATATCGATACAAAACAAACTAAGCCGTGAATTAATAAAATTGTGTGCGATATTGGCGATAAAGAATCAGGTAAAGATAGACTATGGGATAATGAGTATTCTATAAGATTTAACAATCAAATTGTAACAGCTGATTAACAAGCAGCAAATTTGAAGACTATTTCTCTAATATTTCTTACATTACCACTGCTTCCTTTAATACATCTTTGCATAGTGCTGCCGAAACCAAAAGTGAATGTCTAGCACATTGTTTAACATTTTCAATAACTATACATATTCAATCTATTTACTAAAATAATAAACATTTTTAAAGAGGATCATCGGGAATGTGAATTAAAGTATATCTATGTATTATTGTACTAGGCACTGGCCTTTAATCAAGATATATACTCGTATATCCCCAGACTTATTTAAATTTAGTAAAAAAAAAAGATTCCATCAGTCTATCGCAAATATCATAAAGGAATCGGTAAATACTAATCGGTAATACGGGACTGTATTGTAATGCCGCAGGTGGTGTTCAGAGCTCCATTGTGAAACATGTCAAATTGTCGGTGCTTATCAATATTGTAATATTTTACAACTGGATATAGCCTGGGGTAGTACCCTCCAGAAGAGAAGTAAGGCGCAGTGTTTACCCCACTACGCGACGCAAAGCAGGATCATGTGTGTCACAATCTATATTTGCACTTATGTTAACACTAATCAAAATTACTAAATATAATGAAAAAAGAAATGAAATCAATGGATTATGTTACATATATTTTTCGTCATTCTTTAATCCTGCTTTCTTTTTATATGTCCGAACCAAAGGAGCATGGCTTTTCTTATCCTAACACGTACACGAGTTTCAAACCAACTTTCTCTCTTTACTTATCATTGCGAACGCGGTCAGCAAGCGTTACGCGACTAGTTTTGCACAACGCTCGCATCTCGACCGCATTTATTCTACTTGCGTGAACTTTCTACCGTACCCAGATTTCACTTTCATAAGTTAATTTGGGCACGGCGTGACGGGTTACTATCACCGCGTTATAAGGCCACAGCTCGCCTCATCCCCTTCTGGCTTAAATTTTGACTGCATAGAAATTTACACTTTTCCCTGTACTCACTCGTCTCTCCATAATAGCGGTGTACCTTCCATCCTTGCTATGAGTGCACTGTGCCAATAATATATCATTAGCCATAATCCTCGCGTTATATAATTCTAATTAATATTAAAGTATATTTTATAAAATGATGGCGTAGAACAGACATTAGGCTTGTGCGAACGCATCGCAGTATATGGTGAACGGGAAGGTCTAAATTAATAGAAAAAGCAATTAAATAAATGCCCCCAGAGTATTCAGTCGGTAATCTTCCTCAGCTATGGAATTCGTCGTGAACAGGGCAAAATATAACGTAAAATATTGTTCACGATCCTGTGTTAGGGTGTCGCAGTAGACAAGTTACAAGAGACTACTTCTGGGCGAGATTTGACTTATTTAAATTCAAACATTTTTCCGAAAGATCAGCCTATCTGGCCTTGAGATGGGACAGGTTATTTGATCAATTAATTATAGCAGCTTAGACTAATATATAAGTTTCCTCAAATAATTCCTTTTTTTTTTTTTGTGACGCGGGGACAAATGCGTTACGCACACCACCGGTGCCTGGGTGGCCTCCGGTGGTAGTGTGGGACTCCCCGCCGACTGTCCGACGGTATACCCACTAAACGACCCCGCGAAATGCCATCGGCCGCGTTGGTGTGGTGCCCCGGATCTGTTAGCAACAGGGCACTCCTCAAATAATTCCTGCGAATTAACTGAAACGACAATAATTTAAAGAAATCCTTCTTGTAATAACTAAAAAAAATAATGAAGTTTACAGTATGAAGTTTGATAATTAAGGGTGAACTTCCAGACTGTGAGATCGGAGAGTTAAATAGGACATCTCATTTACATCGTTTAAGCCATTTAACCAGTCGGGTAATTGTTTCCTTATTTATATCTACTTTTATAAATATTTAAAAAAAGACAAAATCATTTATTTGCTACTGGGCCGTTACGGGTACATAAACACGTCCTATATTATTTCAATTAGATCATATTGTATCCTATTCATTTTTCATATTTTTGGTCTCTCTTTTTTAATCTACCTGCATTTCGAAAATGACCATTCGCGAAGAAAAAATGCCAAAAGAAACTTGCCAAAATAAGTCTTTTTTTCAAATCATCCATTTATATTCCAATAAATATTATATGAGTGTACGTATAGTGATATCAAGTGGTACAATTAAAGATATATTAATACATGTGCTGAATCATTTCCAGACATCTCTGTCTGTCAAATATTCATCAGTTCTGTAGTAACCCTTCTTACACAGAGTATTTTTGATGTACCTTTTGAATATATTGTCAAGCACGGACAGAACTGTTTCAGGTAATTTATTATAGAATCGAATACAATTTACAATAAAAGATCTACTAGTCTTAGCAAGCCGATGTACGCAATCTATTTCTGTATCTAGGATTTTCAATGAATTGTGAAAGTGACTATATTTTTACGAGAATACATTATGTTCTCGTAAAACTACTGAAAGGTAACCGTGAGGATATTTATTTCTTTAAATAGTTCTCTAAGTGAGTCCCGGGTGCCTGTGTTATACTTGTGTGAATTTTGTAAGTCTCTTTTTTATTATAGTACATTACATATACAAAATAAAAAAGTTTGGATTAAATTTATTGACAGCAAATACAACAATGGCATTTGCTTAGTTTCGATATCCAACACCATATTCGGACATTGGATATCCATAACTTTATTGGATATAAAATTGACGGTGTCCTGTATCACAAGTTAACTAGAAAATATATGTTGCGTTATTATTACTGCTGGATATCGCAACGTTTTTCGGACGTAGAGAAAAAAAGGTGGAGAATGTTGAGCGTAGAATCGTTAAGTGTTGTCATTACCAATGTAGTTGCTTTTGCGAGCAATTTTGTCCGTAATAATGCCCATATTTCCAGTTTGTTTTCGTACAATCTTTTGCCGTCAAGATTACAAATGAGACTAATTTCAAACAATGTAATGCACCATTAACCCTACAGGAGATTAATACAATAAATACTAACAAATATAGTTAATAAATGTTCTATATTTACCAACACTAGATAGAACTACTAGATAAAAGAGAAATGCGATGAAAGCGTGTTTTTATATTACTGATGTGGTAGATATTACAAAGACCTTTTTGAAAAATCTGCTGTGGGAAATTCTAGATAGCAAGATTATTATAAACACATAATTCGTAAGTAGTTTTTGAGGAGTTGCCTGTGTATCAGATTTACATCAGGTGCACCGTATGCTTGTATGCCCCTCGAAGTTGTATTTGTTTTTAACCCGTCGCGTTGCTGCATTAGGGACACAACGTCAGTGGAGTACGCGAAGCGTTTTGTACTGGAAAGTGAAATCAAACGCGTTCCTTGTGAATAAGAACAACGCTAAGGTCAAAATTGTTTGTAGAGGACCCACATCTCTCTTTGCTGCCCAAGATCATGTATGGCAATTTTTGGACGTTACGAATCGCATGGAATGGTAAATGTGTGTAAAACCACATATTTTTAAACTATATAACTTTTCAATGACACAAGTATACTTTGTATATTTACTACGCCGTGGACTATGTCAAACGTACCCTGTGGTCCTGCTGCATAATTGATCAATGTACAGCTGAGTTATTACAATAGTTATATACACAACGAGCGAAGGCAAATATAGTTCCAGAAACGTCGTTCTGCGCGTTATAGCACTGTTAACGCCAGTGGCAAAAGCACTGCCAAGTAATGGTTTCTTTGTTCTAAATAACGGTAATAAAAAAATGGAGATAGATTCTGTAGTTCTAAAGTTGTAAGTGATTTCGTCATAACATATTTTTGGTTTCCGCAAGCCACTCTCTATTAACGGAAATCAAAACATCCCGTTACAACTGTAGTAACTGATCACCATCGTGTACGTCATGAACATATTAACTTGTTTTGTTACTTAACATGTGCATGTATAATTTTTGGAAGGTTAAATTTCCAAATATAACAATGAGTTATGCCTAAAGGTAAGTAATAAAGTTCATCAATGTTGTATGTATATTTTTACGCCAGGTCCCTTCCAGGGTAGTCAGAGAGAACCGAGTACCATAAGACACACACGTCGCTCGTTTCTCTAACATTCATAGCTCTTTTCATGCATACTCGCCGGTTCCTACGGTAGGTTTGTCTTGGTTTTCCTCGGCTCCTACATTCTTACACTTTCGCATTGTATGTCTATTTCGTCATTCTTTCATCCTGTATTCTTCTTGCATGTTCGAACCAACGGAGCATGCCTTTTCTTATCTTAACACCCACACTCTCTTTTAGACGAACTCTCTTTCTTACGTCGTCTTTAACGGTATAAAAAACTCCCTTTAATTTACTCACTGCTAATGCAGCGGTGGAATGTTCTTGAGTGTTTTTTTTTTCTTAAATATCTATATTGGCCTGATTTATAGTTCAAAAGATTACATAACAATAACATACTCTTAGATTTTCACACGATAGCGTAGCGTGTAACGGAATAAACAGTTCCCAAGTAAGCGCCCCAATTCATTGGGATTGAACTAATGTGAGAAACAGAGCGGATCCCAGTTCCGTCCCAAACGAGCTCCAGGACTGTTTGCCTAAATCTGACAGCTGTACCTAATTCGGAATGTAGCGCTAAATAGTTTCTAGAATTTCTGAAACTTAGCCGACGAACGCTAGGCAAAATGTTGCTCGAAGTGCGCTATACAAAACGTACTCTATGCATGATTGTATTGATTAAGGCCAACTTGCCCGAAATATTGTAATAAAAAAGCCTCCTCGACCTATGACATTAGGTATGTACTGTATATAACTCTTCATTTATTCAAAATGTAGGCATTTTTGTGTCATTTATTTCTATTCTCTTATAAAGCCGATATAAAAATTTATCGTGTTTAAAGAATGACGGGATACTTCGTTTCCCTTGTCCGATCTGATACCTTTATCATTGTTATCGGAGAACGTTTAGACTACCTAAATAATTTATTACGCAATGATCTTAAAGTACTAAGCAGTGATAGCTCAGTGGATCGGCCTAATAACTGACTGGTTCTCAGTTCAAATCTAGGTGAAGGCATGCACCGATAAATTCATTTTTACTTTGATATATATACTTGTACATTGTACATATTTATAATTATCACTTACTCGGTGGTGAGGGAAAACATGGTGAGGAACTCACACATGTCAGAAAGTAGAAATCTACATTCTTCTTCTTATAAAATGACCTAAGAAGGCATGAAAGATGTAAATATTAAAAATATATTTATATAACATGTTTCAATAATCAGTGATCATTAATCAAAAGATAGGTACATTTTGCACACAATTATATACTATTTTTTACATAATGACATTTATATAATAATTTATATAGTATAATAATAAATATATAATAAAATTTTCTATAATGTATCGAATTCTTACTTTTATAAAAACTTTTTAAACAAAATTAACTGCTTCTATTTATAGTCAGTTGTATACAAAAGTGATCAAAACATTGTCATTAATTATTATGAACAGCATAATTATCAATAGTGAAAATGTCTGGGTAAGTATCATCGTATTAAAAGATGAACTCTTTTGGTTGGCGGCAGCTGCAAGAAAACATATAACACAATCCAATGATAACCTGGGTATCTTATATGTTCAATATAAGATACCTCTTTTCAAAAGTATCTCATATTAGAAAGTGTAAACACAACATAACCAATTTTTTTTTATATTTAAGTGACACACTAAAATTAAATTGACTCTAACGGATATCCTAAATTCGATATTACATAATTTAATTGATTTATCGTATCTCTAAACTGAAAAGGGTAAAAAAACTTCTACGTTATCGCCAAATTTCGTCCACTTGCCGAGGTCTTTTCAGTATTATAGTGTATTCTGTGGAGACCTACAGGCGCCTGTTTGAACATGAACAAATGAGCGGTAAAGCGATACTAAGGCCATTCTCGAAAGTAAACATATTTTGGAATAATGAACCAACATGCCCATAACTAAGATGTAGGCAGGCAAGGAAGAAATTCATTCTACATGAAAAAGTAATACGATAATAGCTATGGAAATTTCTGAAATAATAGGCGTGGGCAAGACTAGATCGAGCAGTACTCAAAAATGGATGTGAATGCTCTCAAGCACTTCAATGCAACTACATCTAATTTGTCCCCTCAATCCAAATCGAATACGTTGAGTCATTTGAACTTTTCGGGCATAGTGGGTTGCGATCCTTTTAAGCTAGGCATAATTACGGTAGATGAAGTGAGGAAATACATTGAATCCATCAAATTTAAGACTATAAGTCATTACACATGTCTAATTGTAATCAAGCATTTTTATAGATATAATAGCTCCTACATATAATAGTCGACTAAAGTCGTTCTAAACTGCTGTTTGTCTTTCGGTACATTCCCGGCATTGTGAGCTGGGCTAGTGAATCTTTTATTAATCCTACTGTTTCCTTTCAAAGTCCTGGACACTTTGTGCAGCAACCATTGAACTTGTACTAAATACGTCTCTTGAGTTAGTATCAGTCTGGACTCCTTATCGATCATTGCACTGTCTTATCAGTTATCAATATTACCAACTACATTAAAACTATATTAAAGATAAACTTCACACTTCTCGTCTTAGTTGATTTTTCTAATACTATCAATATGCTCGATTATGATTTCTTGCTGGTGTTACTTCATTAATTTATTTATTATTTCTACCTCCTGATTTCAATTACATCTGTTTGATCGACATCAATTGGTAAACCTTAATGAGAGCAAGTCCGACAAGTTTGGAGTTGCACAGTGTTATCGACCGTTCTATTATCTATCTGTATTAATATCATCACGTAGTGTTAAACATCTTCTCGTTTAATTTGTATGCGGATAATGTACAAACACACGCTGCTATCTCATTTCAAAACTTCACAAATACTGTTAATGATATTATTTCGGACTTCAGTATAATTTGTGAATGTGCTGAGAACTTTGGCTTAAAAAGTAATGGCTGCGAAATCTTATAGTTTTGTGATAAGCGGTTTATCTCAATGTTCCAATCTGGAACATTCAAGATGATTGTTTATAATGGTCCCATAATACCTATTGCTCCACATTAAGCACAGTGAGGACCCTGCGAATATTCATGAACCATGTATGTCGTGAAATAAGCCGCATAACTTTTACTTCGCATCATTATTTTTTATCACTGTAGTAAATTTTGAGCAAAGATGGCATCTCCCTAAATAGCAGTACATTCGAAGTAGTTACATTTTGATTAAAAAAGTTTTTATAAAAGTAAGAATTCGACACTTCATCAGAAAATTTAACTATGGAGTTATAAATGTCATTATATAAAAAATTTAAAAAAAATCCCTGGTAGTTGAAACATATTACTAACATGAATAAATATATTTTTAATATTTGATTTTTTTATGCTTGCTTAGGTCAGATCACACATTTTTCTACAAGAAGAAGAAGAGTGTGGGTTCCTTACAATGTTTTCCCTGACTACAGATAATTACAAATATGTGCATATATCAAAGTAAAACTGAATTTGAAATGTAAATTCTTTCACGTTCAGATTTCCTCACGATGTTTTTTTTCACCGCTGTGCGTGCGATGATTACAAATATGTTCATAGATCCGGAAACGCGAATTTAGTGATACCAGTACCAGTTTTTGAACCAGGACCAGTCGGTTAATAGGCTAATTCGTTGTTCATAGGCTACGTTAACCGCTTTACATGAGGTGGACCCTATGCTTGTATGTTTCCCTACGTTGCCTAAAAAGTTGTTGTCTTTGAACACTACCGGCACAAAGATATCGGTCGCACGTTGCCACCACGCTGTATGCACGCAATAACATTGTAATACCCAGAACCTTACCGGTAAACTGATTCACAAGTAGGAACACAGTAATCCTCTTGGGAATTGGTATTTGGCTACAGTTTTCTGTCAGGGCTGCTATTGATGCACCCTACCTCCCTCAGGTCTCATTTAGCTTCAGGTGAGCGTATGCAGATTTGCATTTCGAGATTGCAATAAAAAAAGCACCATTCATTTAGCGTAACACGAGCACCATTTAAAGAATGGAAGCAAATTGTAGTTTTCTACACAGTGCAGATTAAACGAAGTGTAGATTAAAAAAGAAATAAGTTTAAGAGAATTAAATTATAGTAAAGAGGTAAGTTTAAGCAAAATTAAATTTAAGAGAGGTAGGGTGCATCAAAGCATCTTGTCTGGGGAAGTACCTCCACCTCACAGAAAATCGCAGCCAAATTACAACTCCCTGGAGGGTTGTTGTGTTCCTGCGTGTGAGTGAGGTTACCAGTAACGTCCTAAGGAGTTGCTGTATGGCATCGTGCGAGTGATACTTAATGTATTACCAGCGTTCGGCTACGGTAAACGCTTTAAAAAGGGGGGCGGTATGCTTGTATGCCTGTATGCCCAACGTTTTATATATAAAAATATTGCTGGGTGCTACATCCCTTTGATATGTTAACTGGTAGAGTATGGGCACGTGAGGTCGACATTGACTCTTATGGTCGACATACACTCGCAGCCCTTAGATGTTAGCATCTACTTACCCTATAATATTGATACCATAATTTGGAGAAACTACGAAGTTACGTACAGACTGCAGACGATCTGGTACGTAATTAATTTAAAATTTTACACTCGAACACAAATTTAATGAATTCCAAATCAAGTTAATGCTAAGGGCAAAGTAAAAGTTAATGCTAAGGGCTTGTCACATAAATCTAACCCGATTATAGTTTTTTTTATACAACGTCGGGATGCATACAAGCATACGGTCCACCTGATGTAAAGCAGTTACCGTAGCCTATTAACGCCTATAACATATATCACTCGCGCGATGCCTCCTCTGCTGCTTACACAGCAACTCCTTAAGAGTTTACTGGTGACCTCACTCACACGCAGAAACACAACAACCCTCTAGGAAGTAGTTATTTGGCTGCGGTTTTCTGTGAGGTGGAGGTACTTCCCCAGACGGGCTGCTTTGATGCGCCCTACATCTCTTATAACATCCAGACCTAGACAAGCAGACATTTTCATGCACACAAACGTTTGTCTTGTGTGGGAATCGAACCCACGAGCGTTGGTGTCAAAGTCGCGTCTTTCACGACTGAGCCACCGAGCTCAAAATCTATATAGTGTTATTTACTTTGGTTGGTAGTATCTAAATACGATAATTACATAACACGATCATTTGATGCACTAGTGCTCATTACTATGGAAAATCTCACCATCTACATTGTTATCCTCTTACACAGTGGTTAGCGCCACCCAATAATCAGTTTCCCTTAGCGAGGCCCTTCGCCTGCTGAACAATGACAAAGAAATGTATACACTTGCTGTAGGTAACACTTAGGTATTATTTATGGTCGGATGACTTCTTGTGGATGGATAGGACGGTTATGTGGCCGAATTTTAACAGGCATCGATAGGTACCTTGTACAGTATATAAAGTTATACATAGTCACCGCCGTAACGCCGCGCCATCGCGTCGTTGTCGTTAAGTTATTGTCGTAAAGTTATTTTAATTCTAATGTTGTTATAAATTATTATGGATTATGAATTAATTTTGGTCCAAATTAAATACTTAAGATTAGTGATATATTTATTTGGATAAGGATTGATACTGTAGTGGTAAAGAAACCCTTCCCGAATATTTCTAAAAATCATAAAAATGTTTTTAGTGATTCAACCTAAGTTTTTTAGAACTTCATGTACATTATTTTCATGTAACTTTAACTATTTACACAGTACTCTCTACAAACTCTTAGTAGTGACGATTTTTTATAAGAGCCTATTTTGATGAAAACTCAATGTAAATCGGTACAGTTGTTTTCAGTCGGATTAGCCCAAATAAACACAAATTCAGCACGGGCAGGTATCGAAGTCGATAAATAATTAATTGACGTATCGATGATGATTGATTGATAAATGTATCTAGGTTGACTCCGTATGCATGTGGCATTGGCAGGTGGTACCTAGTATTATTTCTAGTAGCGTGGCCTAGAATCTTTGAAGATCAGTAGAGTAGGTATTGTACGAGTGCCTAATCACGTATAAGTAGCGGGACGCACACTGTTAGCGATCTATAAAGTGACGACTCTATCGGTCTAATACGAACGTTGCCATCTATTTTAAAGAAAGATCTACTGGTATAAGTCTATATCTGATTTGTATTTTTTCTTTCTTATTTTTAGTTTATATAAATGACTTACCTTATTATGTAAGGGATAAACATGAGATTGTATTGTTTGCGGATGATACCTCTTTGACATTCAAAATTAATAGACAGTTAGGTAATTATGACGAAGTTAACGATGCTCTCTCTAAAGTTATTCATTGGTTTAGTGTTAATAATCTGCTTTTAAACGATAAAAAGACTAAAGTAATTAAGTTCTCAACACCTAATGTAAGACAGGTGGCTACCAATGTACATGTTAATGGAACTAATTTAGCCCCTGTGGAGACAACTGTGTTCTTGGGTATAACAATTGACTCCAGACTACAATGGGGCCCACAAATTGAAAAATTATCAGGAAAACTAAGTTCTGCAGCCTATGCAGTGAAAACTATTAGACGGCTCACTGATATTGATACGGCTAGAATAGTTTATTTCAGCTACTTTCATAGTATTATGTCATATGGAATTCTTCTTTGGGGTAACTCCGCGGACATTAACACCATCTTTTTATTGCAAAAGAGAGCCATAAGAGCTATCTACAAACTTGGTCCCCGGGAGAGCCTTAGAGAAAAATTCAAAGAAATAAATATTCTAACAGTCGCATCGCAATATATCTATGAAAATCTTTTGTATGTCCATAAAAACATAGACTCATTTTGTAAAAAGAGTGATACTCATAGCATAAATACTAGATATAAGCATAATCTTGTGTTACATGCAAGCCGTCTCCACAAAATAAGTAATTCTTTTATGGGGCAATGTATACGGTTCTATAACAAACTTCCCAGCAATATAAGAGAATTGTCAATAAACAAATTTAAAACTACTATTAAAGCCAAATTGTGTAGCAGGGCATATTATAAAGTATCTGACTATATTAATGATAAAAATGCCTGGGAGTGAGTCGATCCAATTATAATGTAATTAATAAAATATGTAAATTTGTTTGGACACCAAAAGAGGGATGCCTGAGTTTTTTGGCAGTATTTTTATCAGTGCTCACCTAGTCATAAACTGCACGGTAGGGAAAAAAATTGTGACGATTCCAAACAAATGTAGCCATTTTTACGGAATAAAAAGATTTTGACTTTGACTTTGACTTATTGTTTAGCTCTGAGGTCTATTGACCGACGGACAAATGGGCGAACGTACACTGCAAATTTTCTTTTACCACAAGTTCGTTACGGAACATAGTGCGGTTACATTTTAGAATATTTTTGAAGTAAATCTTCTCTAACACTTTTTGGGATGAGTAAAAAATGTTAAACTCGCGTCAGGACACATGACCCTGATGTAAGATTTAGAACTAGAGTTCGCTGCAGCGCTAAAACATTAGTTACCTCTAATTAAGCAATTAAAACAAGAAGCGCTAGATCGTTCATGTCATTATTTTCTCGCGACCAAAACGTTGTAAGCGCCTTGAAATTCTTGGCGCTTACGCGTTTCGTTCAACGTAATTTATCAACATCGCTGTTTGGTCACGCAATAACACCAACACCACCGTAGCTTTTGAACGCTTGTAACAGTTGTATAACTATCACTCGGGTGGTGCCACTCCTACTGTTAATACAGTTACTCCTTAGTAGCTTACTGGTGACCTCACTTTCTCGCAAGAATACAACAACCCTCCAGAGAGTTGTTATTCGCCTGCGCTTTTCAGTAAGGTGGACGTAATTCCCCAGATAAGCTACTTTGACGTGCCCTACCTCTCTTAAAAACATCCCGACAGTACAAATATTTGTGGTCATGCACACAAATATTTGTGCTGTGCGGGAATCTAACTCACGAGCGTTGGTATCAAAGCAGCTGTATTAACCACTGCGTCACCGAGCTCGTCAATATGATATAGAATATGGTGTACTCTAACAATAATCAGTATACAATTGTACGTTTTACTAACAGTGTCTAACTCAATTGGTGACGTGATTCCGAAACGTGGCAGAAAGCCAGGGAGAACGCATCCGTCGTCCCGCCCAAAGCCCGATATTGTTCCTGACAATATTTTATACAGCTCCCAAAATTGCAACCGCTACCAACTTTAACAATTTACACGCTTGTGCGACGTACCCATGCATATTGCAACCATCTACAATAAAAACTGTTTTACAAATTTGTTCCGTATGTACATCGCAGTTAAGTGCATTTTCAAGTAAAAAGGAGTGTTAAATTACATGAAAAAGAATTTTTGTTAAAAGTAGTAAATATAATTGGAGAATGAATTACTTTACTTCTGTAGTTTCTCATTTATATAACTAATCACTTTTCTGTGCATGCGACATAATGATGTTTGTTTCATAGCTTTGGGTTATAAGTGGCCCACTTGGAACTATCTTCATCTTTTTAGCCAAAAATAAATTCACGGGTGCACCTTGACTGAAACCAAATTTCAGAGGGAAGATTTAAAGAATAGCTAAACTAAGATAGTATCCATACACATTAAAGAAGATTGTCGCCAAATAACAAGAGGCATATAAAAATACGGCTCACCTGATGTAAAGCGATTACTGTAGCGCTTGTATGCTTGTATTATATGAGCGCTTGTAATACATTAAGTATTACTCGCACGATGTCACCTCTGCTGCTAGCACAGCAACTCCTTAGGAGCTTACTGGTTATCTCACTCACATGCAGGAACACAATAACCCTCTATGGAGTTGTTATTCGACTGCGATTTTCTGTGAGGTGGAGGTACTTCCCCAGACGAGCAGTTTTAATGCGCCCTACCTCTCTTAAAAATACCCAGACCAAGACAAACAGATATATCCATGTACACATGCATGCACAAACGTTTGTCCTGTATGGGAATCAACCCACGAGCGATGGTGTCATGGTCGCGTCATTTACCGCCACCAAGCTCGTCAAATACGCATATATTGACAGGTAGAAAAAAAATTCGAATCGAATTGGAATCGCCTAAGATTTTTTTATTCGCAAACAAACATAGTTACGCGATAAAAGGAACGTACGATTGTATTCTAACTCGCGCTTGTCCTAGGACTTTGGGTCAAGTTCGGATAAGTTATCACCAAATACCATTTTCTAGTCAGCGGGATGCACCACGCGCGGGTTGCATTGGCATTAGTAATAAATTTGATAGAGCGTTCATTTTGTGTGTTAAATTTACTATATTACTAACAGGAATAATCAATTTCGTAATAGCATTTAATTCACATAGTCTTGAACAAAACCACGCATGATTGAATCTCGCAAACGGGTCCCAAACGTATCGATTTCCCAAGCCTCGTGTTGTTGACAACTCTGACATCGGCTGCAAGGCGACGTAGGCCTGCACTCACCATTTCATTTTCCATTTACCCAGTAACAGATAGCACATTGAGTAGTAATTGAACCGCAGACGTCTTTGATATATCGACTCTTTTATCGGATTGGTCGGACGCAATAACAGACCGTTGATTGCTTCCAAGTGGACCCGGGAGATTGATTATTTTCTCGTTACTCCGTCCGTGTCTTGTGTTGTTTTCTAGGCTAGTTGTCGCCAATACCTACTTTGTACGGGATTTTTCTATATGTATAATGTACGCTACAACTTAGATTTTCTCAATCCAATACCGATACAATTAATTTATAGCTATAGGTAGGCTGTCTGGTTTCGCATATGACTAAATCAAAAACAAAATAGGTTTTCAGTGTTTCCTATACATTTTCTGCGAAAATTCCATTTATATCCATATTGAAATTGCAAATTTTAGTTTTTCTACATAAATTATGCCGACATATAGCACTGAAAGATTGCTGTTTGGTTCCGATTAATTTATGCGGCCTAAAATCCTGAAACTATCTTAAATAAAGTAAGTTTTATGATTAACGCAATGTTCTCGAGTCTACAAAACAGAGTCTGAGCTTCCATGAAAATTAACTAGGTACTACGTTACGAATGTATCCATGAAGCCTTCTGTCATATTACCATTATAATGTAAAGGAAACCTGTATGTCAACCTGTGATGGTTAGTTATCTATTTTCATTGATTAAAAGTTTATTTTTAAAGAAATACATAGCTATTCCGTATTGCAGTTTTGGTAGATGACATTGTACAGGACTCCCACATGCTTGAATAAAAATATGATTCAAGTTACAAACAACTTTATTTATATATTTAAATAATTAATATTCCCTAGAAACTCTACGTATTATTCTGTTCCGAATAGAGCAATGGAAACTGCCACAATTCTCGTTAATATTTCTGTAATAAAATTCGTCGAGTATTGAAATAACCATTTTCTTTAAAGTTAAAAAGTTTTATTTATCACCCTACTCAATAAAATCATGCTGTTTGTTCAGTTTCAAACTGGAATACTATGGAGTCCAATACTTTAAATCCAATGAGGTTTGCATTCATCCTCTGTTTCTAAAGGCGTGGGGCTGTCATTTATTAGATTTTAAGTAATCTCGTTATTTAACTCTTTAAGACAAACTACTTACACATTTATATAAATTAAACTGTATACTTATAGGCCATAGTAGTTATTTTGAAGATTTTGACGAGCTTGGTGGCGCAGTGATTAGTAATGTTACTTTGACACCAATGCTTGTTGGCTCGATTCTCACAAAGAATAAACATTTTTGTGCGTGAACATATCTATTTGTCTTAGTCTGAATGTTTTTAAGAGAGGAAATATAAGCTTGGCGAGAGTTTTAGAAACAATGTGAGTAGATACTATGCCTGACAAAATAGGTACATAGATATAATACTTAGTTTACCTATACAAGATATACACAAGAGTGGTTTAGAATGTATAATACACACATATTATTATTGTACATAATTAAAGTCAAAAACTATAGTGATATGGACTATAGTTTGTATTTAGAATCTTGGAAAGGTAATGCTATAACGACAGTGCAGCTGTTTAGTAATTTCGCTTGGTAACTTATAATATAATATAATAAACACTCAATTTTGTCAAATACATCACCATACATCAAATAAATTTAAACAATTTTGAGATCATAAACAATATAGATGTAATCTATTACTCGCGTAAAGGGTTTGGTAGTGATAGCAAACATATTGAAAGGAATGTGTTTCATATTTGTTATTTCATACTCGTACATATCCCTGCATACCTAAACCCGAGTAATTCCGTATATAAATTTTAACGTGTGTTTAGAAAAAGAATAAAATAATATTTGCGGTTACATTGTCCATGCCTTCAAGAAAGGTGAATTTTTATCAAGCGGGTATATAAAGACCACTCTTCTAAAAGCCCTTAAAACAATGGTTATTCGTGGGCAGTGTATGTTTATGGCTTTAAATTGGTATTGCAGAAAAAACAAACATTCATGTGAAAATATTGTCGGTCAAGCTGACCGTCCGTCGCGAGCCAAAGCTCATAAATAAACAGGGAACTGGATGTTCTGCCGAAAGTTGGGTAAAAAACTGGCGAACGTAAAATTTACAGCCGGGATATTCAGTGAGTTTTAATTAACCATGCTGCAGAGCGACGGACTGTACCGAATGGTAATCACATTATTATAATCACACATTAAAGTGAGACGCTTCGGCTTTAACCCTATTTAAATTTTTCATTGGTCAAACCCAATACTGTGCACAAATGGGCCTTTAATGGATATAATATGATTTTCACGATCGACAAAGTCCAGTCTCTGGAACTGGAATAAATTTTGGAGCAATAGTGAAATAATCATAAAGTTATATCAATCTTTCTTGATATAGTTAATGAATTTAGTGCTTAAATAGTATACGCTTGTTCGCAGTAACGTGGAATATGTTTCGCAGTTCTGAATCACTAAGCAATAACTATATCGCATGTTTGGAAAGCCTACAATAAAGGATTTTTTAGAGCTGTGACAGATCCTTGTTCGAATCCTGGTTCGGACATATGTACCACTAAATTAGCGTTTTCAGATTTATGTACATATTTAATTATTAC
Source organism: Pyralis farinalis (assembly GCA_947507595.1). NCBI lineage: Eukaryota > Metazoa > Arthropoda > Insecta > Lepidoptera > Pyralidae > Pyralis > Pyralis farinalis. The sequence continues at coordinate 18,097,815 of OX382259.1, read as the reverse complement.
TTGCTCGATGGTGAAGATAAACATCGTGAGGAAACCGTGTAACCTAACCTAAGAAAGATCTGATTTTGCTCTCGATTGTTTAGGTCTGACGGTAGTCGTTCCATGTCAAAATCAGTAAGTTCGCCAAATACTTAGCTTTAAGTAGCGAACCCCGCTGAATGTAATGAATTAGGAAACGGGATAACGCAAACACTTAAACTAGGCGATATTAACGATTTGTATAGAAGATATTTGGCGTAGGTAGGTACTACGAGTATTATAGTTTTCGCGAACGAGTAAAGACTTTTTTATGCCAGACTATTAAACTATTAAAAAAATGTGCTGCCAGGTATAGTTATCACTATCATACTATTGTTGAAAAATCGAAATGATGAATCTTGATGCTCCCTGTAATTCCCTGACTCTTAATATTTACGTTGATGTTAAAAGCGCGGTATTGTCACTTTTATTGCAGTTGAAATTACTGCTACAATATTCAATCGCCAATGGACGAACACCTATATATTGTTAAACCATTGACTATGTAAGGCCTCGGGTAATTCTAAAACCTCGAATAAAATCTTTAAAGATGACGTAGAATATCCGCTGAATCTATCTTAACAGCACTTATTTGATATATATTAGAAGGATGTGTTCTTAGAGGCTGTTAAAGGTGACGATAAAATACCTGACGATCCCAAGTTCCATCGTTATATTGTCCTATTTGCTTTGTATAAACGTATAAAATGTTTAAATAAAGATTTATATATGTATGTATTTATATATGTATATCAATGTGGCTTCGCCGTCGGCAAGTGTATCGTTGATGCGACCCTCATAGTATTGTTTGGAATACTATGAGGATCGGAATTGTTGAGCTCTGGAGTACCTACAAAAGCGTTGAAAGTATTTTCTTCGGGATCTCAAATGAAACTGATAGTATTTAGTGGTCATTGTTGTTGGATCGTACTTATTAATGATCCACTTAAGTTCTAACGTGGCTATTGTTTTATAAGTATCCACTCAGGGATAACCTTAGCATAACCTCCTTTATCTCAGATGCCATCAATATTCTTACCAATTTACTCGCATAGAGTGGCGTCAAATATATCACACACCTTACATTCCAATAGGTAGCTGCAGAACCGCCCTGGTGAAATTCCTAAATGATGTTTTTTAGTTTAGAAAATATAACTGAAATTGAGACAGTGTTGAAAGCCGTTACGTATTGTTTTTTTTATCTCCTTTACGCAAAGTAAAGCTTTAAGTAAAGTCACTGCGGCGGTCTTCTAAATTTTCAAGAAAGCACTTACGGCATATTCAAATTTCATATACAGGCCATTGGAGCACAGCATAACCAGTCATATATAAGTGAGATATTTGAGAACCGCGTCATGTGACTCTCGTTTCCCTCTGCATACCCTGCAAGGGATATATATTTATTATATATATATATATATATATATATATATATATATATAGATCGGTAGACTATGAAACCCTAAAGGCGCTACTCCATTGCTGTGTATGATGTGCACGTTAAGACTGCCTATGGGGTCATGAGCCTAACCTGGCATTCGTGCGTAGAATTGCAGCGAATGGTATCAAATATTTTTTCATACAAAGCAAATCTTCGTATACGTACATAGTGTGACCGTGCATAGTAATAGAATAACACCTTTACATATTTCCTGGCGGCCTTTTTATTTGTTATTTTATATTCCAATTGGGTCTTTTCCATCATATTACTGTCTGTTATATTGCCAAAGAAGGAAGTCAAATTTCAAAACTTGCTACTAATTTCTCCGGATTAAATTCGTTGTGAATTCCGAGACAGCGGCAGTATTACCCTCGAGACTGCAATGAACTTCTCCATTCACGTGTTTTAATACATTTTTGTCTTATTTTATATATTTATTCAACGTTAGTGGCCGAACAAGTATATTTCCCACTCGATGTAAAGTGGTTAACTTAGCCTATAAACGCTTGCAATTCATGAGTTGCCTACTCTAGCAACTCCACAGGAATTTATTAAACAATTTCATGTTGTAATAACTAAGAAATAAGACTTTTATATTTATAAACGATTGGCTAAGAAACTGTCATGAACATTGTCTACTTCATCACAAAATTCCCACATCTGTTACGCCGAAACTGGAGACATACAACTATGCATTCCTATAACTACACATACACTATGTATTACAAATGACAGAGATGAAATGATTGATTATGTAACAGAGTATTACAAAGGCGTTGTTGCCTGTTCGTCCGACTGTTCGTATCTTTCGATATACATAGCGACTTGAAATTTTATGTTCAATACTATGGCCGCTATAACAACAAATAGAAATGAAAGTTAAATGAAATGAAATGAAAGAAAAAACGTTTCTTTTGAGGCAAGCCAAACCTCAAAAGAAACATTTTTTCTACAGAATTGTACGGCATGAGTCCGACTCGCAATAGACCGGTATTTTTCTTGTGTGTATAATACACGATATCGTGAATCGATTGTGACATTTTTATATATTTTTATACGACGTCGGAAGGTATCCAAGCCAAGATACAAGCCAAAAACAACGGCCTACCTGATGTAGAGCGACTACCGTAGCCTATGAACGCTGGTAATATTTTAACTGTTACTCGCGCCGTGCATCCTCTGCTGGTAACACAGCAACTCCTTAGGAGCTTACTGGTGACCTCACTCACACGCAGGAGTACAACAATCCTCTAGGGAGTTGTTATTTGGTTATGGTTTTCTGTGAGGCGGAGGTACTTCCCCACACGGGCTGCTTTAATGTGCCCAACCTATCTTAACTAGTCTCATATAGATATGGTCTTCATATATATAAAAAGCGATAAAACTCTTTAAAATAATATTTTTAAAGGGTTTTTATCTTTTTAGTTAGCAATAAACCTTCTACCTTCTTAGATACTGATGTATAGACATCGATATTAATACTATAGAGTAAGTCTGTAATGTGTGCCTATAATATACTGTAACACCCCGATTGAACAATTCCATGTTACCAAAAAGTTGTGTATTTGTTTGTAAAGTTCTAACTCATTTGCATACATAGGAAGAAACACGTCGCCCTCGCAGTCGGCGGCGTGTGAAAATAGCAAAGTTCCGTATAATGAAGATGAGCGAAGATGTCGGTAATCCGCCACACTGGTGAAACTTGGAACAAACCGCAACCGGCTGGCTTCCCAACTCCCCTGTTGCCTACTCGACTTGTTGTACTTAGAGCATTTGCGCAGTGAAAGCTGATTGTTTTATATTTGTTGTGTTGTGTGAAGAAATATAAACCGTATTTTCATGAATTGAAATTTTTGAGCAATCTAATATTTCTAGAGCTAAACGATATAAACTAGAGACTCACAATATTGTATAAAATGTTTTAACAAAATATTGTAGTTAATACACATTTCGAGAAATATTTATAACAAAAATCCAGAAAAAATATAAGTCGTATGTCACTCATCAATTTTTTTTTATACTACGTCGGGAGGCATACAAGCATACGGCCCACCTGATGTAAAGCGGGTACTGTAGCCTATTAACGCTTGCGATATATTAAGTATCACTCGCGCGATGCCTCTTCTGCTGCTTACACAGCAACTCCTTGGGAGAATTGTACGGCATGAGTCCGACTCGCAATAGACCGGTATTTTTCTTGTGTGTATAATACACGATATCGTGAATCGATTGTGACATTTTTATATATTTTTATACGACGTCGGAAGGTATCCAAGCCAAGATACAAGCCAAAAACAACGGCCTACCTGATGTAGAGCGACTACCGTAGCCTATGAACGCTGGTAATATTTTAACTGTTACTCGCGCCGTGCATCCTCTGCTGGTAACACAGCAACTCCTTAGGAGCTTACTGGTGACCTCACTCACACGCAGGAGTACAACAATCCTCTAGGGAGTTGTTATTTGGTTATGGTTTTCTGTGAGGCGGAGGTACTTCCCCACACGGGCTGCTTTAATGTGCCCAACCTATCTTAACTAGTCTCATATAGATATGGTCTTCATATATATAAAAAGCGATAAAACTCTTTAAAATAATATTTTTAAAGGGTTTTTATCTTTTTAGTTAGCAATAAACCTTCTACCTTCTTAGATACTGATGTATAGACATCGATATTAATACTATAGAGTAAGTCTGTAATGTGTGCCTATAATATACTGTAACACCCCGATTGAACAATTCCATGTTACCAAAAAGTTGTGTATTTGTTTGTAAAGTTCTAACTCATTTGCATACATAGGAAGAAACACGTCGCCCTCGCAGTCGGCGGCGTGTGAAAATAGCAAAGTTCCGTATAATGAAGATGAGCGAAGATGTCGGTAATCCGCCACACTGGTGAAACTTGGAACAAACCGCAACCGGCTGGCTTCCCAACTCCCCTGTTGCCTACTCGACTTGTTGTACTTAGAGCATTTGCGCAGTGAAAGCTGATTGTTTTATATTTGTTGTGTTGTGTGAAGAAATATAAACCGTATTTTCATGAATTGAAATTTTTGAGCAATCTAATATTTCTAGAGCTAAACGATATAAACTAGAGACTCACAATATTGTATAAAATGTTTTAACAAAATATTGTAGTTAATACACATTTCGAGAAATATTTATAACAAAAATCCAGAAAAAATATAAGTCGTATGTCACTCATCAATTTTTTTTTATACTACGTCGGGAGGCATACAAGCATACGGCCCACCTGATGTAAAGCGGGTACTGTAGCCTATTAACGCTTGCGATATATTAAGTATCACTCGCGCGATGCCTCTTCTGCTGCTTACACAGCAACTCCTTGGGAGCTTACTGGTGACCTCACTCACACGCAGGAACACAACAACCATCTAGGGAGTTGTTATTTGGCTGCGGTTTTCTGTGAGTTGGAGGTACTTCCCCAGGTTGCTTTGATGCGCCCTACCTCTCTTAATCTTTTTAGTAAAATGATCTAAAAATCTACTGACTATGTTCTGATGTGACCATTAAAAGTGTACTACATTATATAAGCCCCATGGTCCACACCAAATTACCACAAAGTTACCAGTCAAAATGCCTTGGCACTACTATTGATACTACGTGTAATAGACAACCCTATTATTACCTAGGCTTTTGTATAAGTTCAAGTAAATTGAGTTTACACATATGTACATAATTTAATATGTATTACTCAAAATATTACTAAAAAGATTTCACTGTAAGTTATATTTATTTTCCGTCTTTTAAAAGTTTCAAGTTACTTACCCAGTCAAAATACCAGTGCTTACGTTCCTACACCATTGACGGTTATATCGTATGGCAACAATGTACACAGCATGACTTCATATAAACTTTTGTCAATATTCTCCTACATTAACCTTCTGCTATATTTCTCTACTGTAACTTGTAGTAGAAGTAATGAAATAAGAAAATTAGGTTTTGGATAATGAATAGAGAAATAAAATCGGTATAGAGTAAAGAAAGTGATTCATCTGTACAATAACATTTTATTCTTCATTGGTGTTAATATAACTGCATAATACTATTTCTAATAAATATTATTATTGATATTTCGTTTACACCACTGATGGAGATATATGATTATAACATATTATTGTAAACGTTTGAACATTTATTTTTTTAATACATAGATTAAATATACAGCGCTGCATGTAAGTATTATATAGGTAATCTATCTAATAACATTTTTTATACGTATTGAAGAATAAAAACAAACAATAGGCAACATAGATGTGTTGAAAATATATACGTAAATAGAGTAAGTTATTCGCCAAATTAACAATCACTGAGAAAACTTCTTTACGATTCACAAGATATTATGTTATATTAAAAGAAAGAATAACCTCCGTAGACAAACAGGTTCCTGTACTGGAAACACTTGTGGAATAGAATAACAAATGTACTCTTTGCTACTGATCGCTGATAAATTACAATAATTATGTAATTACTAGCGATGTTGCTTTTAAATAGAAACATTATTAGCTGCATTTAATAGATATAGCGTGTGTGTACGATATCGATTTTAACCGACATAGTACATACACACAAGCTAGAGCACTGGAAGCATTAGTCGAATACAATAGTCAATATTCTCTTTGCTGATAATAATAATATCGCTAACAAATATACAATAGTAATGTAATTACCAGCGATAGTGCTTGTAAGTATATTATTTATTAGCGATATTTAATAGAGATGGCGTGTGTGTGTCAATTTCAACCGATACAGCACAAGCTTGAGTGCTGGAAACCCTAGTGGAGAAGAATAGTAATTATTCTCTTTGCTACTGATCGCTAGTAAATTTACAAAGTATTGTAACTACTAGCAATGTTGCTTGTAAATAGAATATTTATATTATAGATATCTATTTGAGCCGACATAACTGCTACACACAATCTAGATCGCTTGACACATCGATAGCTTACATCAACCTCAAATATTTTAACGTAATACTAACATTGCAGATGAAATTCACTAGACTGTTGGGCCTTCACACATTTGATAAATGTGGAGCTTGTGTCTATTTTTTAACATATATTTATTTGCGGTGTAAATGGCTCTCTATCACCTTTATAATTCAGTCAAATAGGGTCTTAGTTCTGGCGGAACAGCGCATAGATATTGCAGGCATATAGTGCGGGTAACGGCAATACAGAATAAAAAAACATAAACTACAGATACTATTTGGTGCTTACTTGGAGACCACTAACAAATAAACATTTGATTGGATTTGATAATAAACGGATATAAAAATGACAGATATCAAAAGGGGTAATTATCTACATTTTTACGTCTTACGTAGCAATAATTTTAAGGGCAATTTTCCAAAAATACTCTATAGTCTTTGTGATATGTGCCCACTTTGATTACTTTCGTAATATTTATATACGCTATGACAACAATATGACAAAATAAATAGACAAACTTTGTTGGGGTAATGTATAAGTTAAAACTATTACGAAAACACATAAATTTTGTCAATAAATGTATTACTAATGGCCATTGGCCAGCACGGTTGACGATCAGCTGTGTGTAGGCCACTACCTCTTTGTGGCCTGATGACCTTTCGTGACACATTTACAAAAATGTGTAGTTATCATAATGGTCGCAACGTATACATTACGGTTGCAAAGTTTGTCGAGTTAATTTTGTTACACCATTTTTATAATGTATAGCGCAATGTGCCTTAATTAGGAGTAAGCAGACTGGCAAAGTACTGCCGCATTACAAAAGATCGTAACCAAATTGTATTTGCTTATAAGGTTCCTGCCAGTGAGGAGGAGTAGGAGGAGGTGCTGCGTTAGCAGCGGGGGTGACAATGCGTGAGTAATACTTCTCGGGTTGCAAGTTTATATATACTTATGCAATTTATGCATATCAATCGGGCTGTTTTCTACTGAACATGGTGTATTAAAAATACAACTTTTTCACCCGATTGACCCAAAAGGAGGGTAATGTTTTTCGCGTGCAGGTATGTATGCATGTGGGTATGTATCTAAGTACGAGCAATTGTGACCTCCTGTAGTCTAAAGAGCTTAACCGATATTGAAAGGTGAAGTGTCATATTATCATTTTTGTGCTGTGTGTATGTGATGTCAGCAAAATAATCCATACGGCGGACATAAACCTTCATCCCCGGAGTGTTCATAACTCATATGACATCAGCGCAAAACCCATATAGTGGGCGTAAACCATTAAACTGTCAACAACTAGGAATCTATATCTTTTTAGTTCGTTTTTAGTCAGTCAGTCCGGTTTTTTTTAATTATTTCTTACTTGTTAACGTGAAATATTTCATCAAAAATTATCACGTCGTCATGATTTCTAAAATATTGCAGTTCTTTTATTTGTCGAAACAAAATTATGTATATAAATTATATTATTAATACTATCTTATCAACCGATACTCATTCCATTGCTGAAATACCGGTCTTCCTTCAACTGAACTTCACAGAAGATTACAGTCATTACAACACTTAGAGAGTTGTTATGTACCTATAAAGTACTCCACAGAAGTTGCTTTGAATAGTAGCGAAGATAGAAACTCGTGAACGATACTGCATATTATATTGCAAGCGTTTATAATCTACGGTGACTGCTTCACATCAGGCGTGTCGTGTGTTTATTTGCCCTTCCATATTATATAAAATGTTCAGTTGTTTTAGTTACAGGGAGCCACTCATATAAATTACACTACTATAAAAATGATGTTATAGAATTTTCATTTGTATGCACAGAAGACGATCGCGGTTAAACTGCTTAGTATGTAAATTGAAGAGATTGACATACCAATGGCAGAAGCTGCAAGCTGAAAGGTTCTAGTTAGGTAAAAAGGTGCACAGCATATTTTTGTATTATGATAAAACTTTTTAAACTAAAGTACTAAATATGCTTACAAGAACGTCGATAAACCCAATAGGATATTAACTTTCATATCTACGGAAGTTGATCATCAATATCAATTTACGGTCCACTTCATAATCTCCAATTAATCAAGTTTAAAAGCGATTGGATATTTCTTATTACATTTTTATAGATATTTGCTTTTTTATGCAAAATTTCTAACATTTCTTGGAATATACATATTTCTAATACAATCTAATGAGTCCCAGCTTTTTACGTTAAATCTATATCCATTAGAACATACAATAGTCTAACTGAAATTACTACTAAAATGTTTTCTAATATACGTACATGATATAACTTATAACTATTGTTCGCTTCCAATTCTTCAACCAAATCAAACTTATTTACAATTTTACGAACATTGTTACTTAGTTTATGGTCATTGAGTGAGTTAATTGAAAAATTTATTGTTTTATTTTTTACTGTAGCATTGTCAATTTTTAATATAAGTTGGGGTTTTTCAGTCATATCATTGACTGTTTCTCCTTCGTCTTCGTCGTCTGAGTTATCGGCAGAACCAAATTGATTGTCGGGACCTTCGATTGGTGTAGAATATCGGTATTCTTCTTTCTTGCTTGCTGGACTCGTATTTTGTATAGTAGGTCCTGGGATTTCTGAAATAAGATCAAGAAATTAATTTGTCTGAAGACTTTAATAATCGAAATATTGCTGGCGGTATATTATGGGGGCAATATTTTAAACAGATCGATATTTAGTCAATCAGTTTAACTGTTACTACAAAGGCCAAATGTTAGAACTACAAAGGCCAGAATTCGCTGAAACCCCACTAGAGTTGAAGAGAGTGGACCGATCAAAACGCCTTCTGTCTCGATACGCAGAAGAAAGGCACAGAAATATCTTCTTTACTGCTGAAAAAAATTTTACGATTGAAAAGAATAACGTGCTCGGTGGCTCAGTCGTGAATGACGCGACTTTGATACCAACGCTCGTGGCTTTGATTCCCACACAAGAAAAACATTTGTGTGCATGAACATGTCTGTTTGTCTTGGTCTGTATGTTTCAAGAGAGATAGCGCGCATCAAAGCAGCCCGTTTGGGGATGTACCTCCACCTCACATAAAACCGCAGCCAAATAACAACTCTCTAGAAGGTTGTTGTGTTCCTGCGTGTGAGTGAGGTCACCAGTAAGATCCTGAGGAGTTGCTGTGTAAGCAGCAGAGGAGGCCTCGCGCGCGTGTTATTTAATTTATTACTAGCGTTAATAGGCTACGGTAACTGCTTTACATTAAGTGGGCCGTATGCTTGTATGCATCCCGACGTTGTATAAAAAAAGAGCACTACAATAAGCAAAATGACAAAGTGTACGTACACAGTTCTAAAGAAGCCGCCCATGTGGTCGGAAAGATAGAACGTGGTCATTTATCCTGCTTCTATAATGGTTTGGTGGAGGGTGTCTTATCAAGGAGTCAAAGCCAAAGGTGGACATTTCGAATAGAATCACTGTCTTTATTTTTTTTCTGAGACTTCCATAAATAAGTACATATCAGTTTTATTAAGATTACATTACTTCATAAAAAAATAAATGCAAATTCATTTGTAACAAAACAGGCTGGACTAGGTAGATAAATAAAGATTGAATTAAAACAATGACGAAAATTGCTGTAACTAATATAATTAAAAAACTAGGTCTTATCACAGATCTCTTCTAGACAATCCTAAAGTATCTGAAACAAGTTCGTTTGATTGTCAAACCAAAGACAAGGATCTTCTAAACATAAAATTCTTGTGTTGAAGCAATTCATTTTGTCTCGCTCTTTATCCGATCATAAAGGTGAAACTTGAGGTTGCTTCTAATACAGCTTAGAGGCGACGTACAATATACTTGAAGAGACTTAGCGAACTCTAAATTAGCTCGATCGCAAAGTCTCTTAAACAATACACGCAAACAACACTGTTGTTGCTCTTTTCAATTTTGTTATATAGAGATGTTTTATCATTTGTTTTTGTTAGAACCACGAGAAAAGAGTTTTTATTTGTTATGTTTTATTTTGTAAATTGCCATGCGCCAGTGCATCATTTTCCTCCATCTAACACGATAGATAGTTGAAACTGTGTTAATCAATTGTGTTATATATAGTTATATTTAAATATATATAATTCTTCTATATTTGCGTATATCACTGAATTCTCATAAATGGCTGAATCGATTTCCCAAGTTCGACTTCATAATCATCGAATCGATCGAATTCATGATCATTTTAGACCCGACTGGGATAGTCCTTCACCTCATAGAAAATCGTTGCTACATAAAAACTCTGGCATTGGGGGTTTGTGTTTCTGTGAGAGAGTTACCAGTAAGCTCCTAAGGAGTTACTGTGTTAGCAACAGGGCTGGTAATGTACGAGCAATTCTTGAAAACATCCATAGGACGTGGTAAGCAGTTCACGACAGTGGGGGTATTTACATTGCCTCGGAAAGCCATATTCGAAAGAGATTCGAAGTTTTTGATATCGATTAGAAAATAGTATTTTGAGGCAATGTGAATACGTCTACAGAAGGCTGTATGCATGCTTGCCTCCCAACGTTTTATAATACGGTACCTCTCTCTCCGTATAGATTTTTACCACCAAGACAACGACCAAACAAAGTCCTGTTTCGTGGAAATAAGTCGTATGTGCATTGGCAACACCAGAGGAATCACTCATACGTTGTTGTCTTCAATTCAGTGTTTTTCAAGCTATATTATTGGGATAGTTTGTAAGCGCTGTTCGATTTAATACCGGTTGAGTTCCAATAACGTATCACTAGTCGTAAATTAAAATGCCATCCATACCACCTGGTTTGACGTTGCGGGTTGATGACTTTGTGGGTTTGACGAGTCCGATAGTGGAGTCGTTAGCAATGCTACTTTAATACCAAGGCTGGTAGATTCGATTCAAAAACATTTCTGTATATGAAGATGTGAGTTTGGTATTTGTGTTTTTAAGATAGGTATGGTGCATCAAAGCAGCCTGACTGGAAAAGTACATTTACTTGTCAGAAAACCGCAGAGAAATTAGAGAGGGTCGTTCTATTCCTGCGAATGTGTGAAGTTATCTATATAGCAAGCTTTCATAAGATACGTCAAGGAACCATTTTACATCATGAGGGTTATACACTTGTATGCCTCCTGACGTTCTTTTGACTTACTAGTAACATAACTCACTCACACAATACGACAACCCTTCAGGGAGCAATTATTTAGCTGGGATTTTATAGGTAACCACATTACATAATATGGGTGGTATGCTTACATGTACCTCGAGTAGAAAATGCATAGGTCTTTAGCATTTTACCATTGTTTAATATATTTTTTTCTACGCGAAATTGTGTGATCAATATTTACCTCAATGATGTTACTGAAGAAATACGATGTAAAAACCTTTCGAAAAAGACTATCCATCTACATCTTTATACCAAGTTCCTTGCGAGATAGGTAGAGAGAACTGAGCATCACATTACTCGTTCTATAACCCCTCACTCGTATACTTAAATTGATAGTACCCATGCACGTTTGACAGTTCCTAGGGCTCCTGACCTCATCCCATACAACACGTCCAATTTTGTCGTGATAGATAAGTCTTTATCTTCGCCTTAGAACAGTGACAGCAAATTTGATAAAGAATCAGCCCAATAACCGACAGTTCCTGGTTCGAATCCTCTCGGAGGCGTGTACCACTAACTTCACGTTTTCGGATATATACCCACATATTTGTAATCATCACTTGCTCGGCGGTGAAGGTGCGATGTTTTATCGTCAGGAAAACACGCCCGAAAAAATATATTTCAAAAGCCGTGCGATTTAACCAAAAAATATTAGAATTTCCTTTTGAATTGTGTAGGTCTAACGGCAGTCGCTCTATCTCAATAACAGTCTCCTGCTTAGCGTCATCTTGTTTTCTTATCCATTAGAATAAGCGGAGTCGGCTACCTAAGGATTTGGCGATACTGATTTTTCCATGAAGCGACTGTCGTCAGGCCTCCGCAACCCGCAAGGAAACCCTTTCTTAGGTTAGGCCACACGTCTTTCGAAACGTAATTTCGAAACAAATGTAAAAAGTTATAGATAGATAGATATTTTGTTCGTATGATGTTACTGAAATGTTCCTAAACGGTTAGACCGATCTTGATGATTTTTTTGTGTTTAATTGAATTCAAGAAAGGTTTAGAATCGTAATTGGACCCGGTAGGTGACGCTGCGATCGGATTACAGGATTTATTGTTTTTATTTTCGGACAGGGCTGTCCGGCCCGCTAGTGGATATATAAACTTTTATCTTAGTACTAGCTATCCGCCCCGGCTTCGCACGGGTGATCTTATCGCTACCAAACTTCACAGGATCACCCGCTGGGCTAAGACTCGACTCTTACTCTTGTTATAGTTTCCTCACGATGTTTTCCTTCGAAGAAACAAATGATAATTACAAATATGTACAAAAATCTAAATCTCCAATTGAGTGGTATATACACACTGGGATTCGAACCTTGGACCGCCGGAGATATTAGGTCAGTTCTTTATCCACTGGGCTATCCCTGTACTCTATTTCAAATACGTTGTCTCAGCGAAACCCAGGCTCAGATAGCAGATCCCGCCAATACTAATGGATTAGGAAACGGGATGATGAAAAGAAAAAGAAGAAAGTGAGTATTTGCCTTTTTCGTAATAAATTATGTAATGTAGAAAGATTTGCTGTTACTGTTTTATCATTCAAGTCTGTTTGTATTATGTGATTCATGTCAATGTTTTCTTTAAAAAGCTGGGTACTCGGAAATGGCGGTGGTGGTCACTGGCTATCAGGCTCTTTGGCGTAGTGGTTAATAACGCTGCTTACACACCAGCTCGTGTATTCGATTCCTACACAAGACAAATATTGATGTGCGTGAACATGTCTGTTTGTCTCCTTCTGGGTGTTTTAAGTGAGATAGGTTTCAACAAAGCAGGCCGTCTAGAGAATTATCTCCACCTTATAGAAAAGCCTAGCCAAATAATAATTCCCTGGAGCGTTACTGTGTTCCTGTAGAGTGAGCGAGATTAACAGTAAATTCCTAAGGCGTTGCTGTGTTAGTAGCTGATATGGCATCGATGCTTATATACCTCTCGACGTTGTATAAAAAAAATACCGGCCAAGTGCGAGTCGGACTCGCGCACGAAGGGTTCCGTTCCATTATCTATAAAAACGGCAAAAAAATCACGTTTGTTGTATAGGAGCCCCCCTTAAATATTTGTATAATTTAATTATTTATTTTTAAAGTGAATATATAACTAAATATTCTGTGATTATTTCAAGTTGCCGTTATCAATATCGAGCAAAACGAGCAAAAAAAATCACTTTTATTGCATAGGAGCCCCCTTAAATAAAAAAAATGAAAATGTTTTTTTTTTTTTAATGAAAATGTTTTTATTTCGTTAACAAAAATTGTGTTTACAAACATTATTGTGAGGACTGCCTATTAAGCAAATAATGCTTGTGCCAGACAGACCTGCTCTTTCTTAACTTACGTTATTACTAAACACACTTCAAAATAGAAGAATATCACAACAACATTTGGGATTTAATATAGGAAAAATATATTGAATTTAAACATTTTACCTTCATTTGTAAAATTGTACGATTGTGTATATTTAATAAATGAGTACTTCCGCATCACTGTAGCTTAGACATTTTAACCAGGTGGATACTTTTTCTTTAACTTCTCGTAATCGCAGAGGATAAATGTCGAGATTTTCATTGACTTTGTTATAGAGATAAGTAGATTGTGCTTCATATTGACGCATTGCAAATTTAGATTTTTTCCAAGTACAATGAGCCACCTTTTCTTTCCTTCTTTCAGCTTTATTTTTACTTTTAGCTTTACAAGGTAGGGTTTTGTATTTTTTTTAAATAACTACATAAAGTTTTTTTATTGATACGTATGAGTACAGTTCATGTGTGGGAAATCTTAAATATTTATTTTATTCTATTTTTTAGTATTTTTTGTTATAGCGGCAACAGAAATACATCATCTGTGAAAATTTCTACTGTCTAACTATCACGGTTCATGAGACACAGGCTGGTGACAGACGGACGGATGGACGGACAGCGGAATCTCAGTAATAAGGTCCGTTTTACCTTTTGGGTACGGAACCCTAAAAATACAAAAGTCGTTTATTTCCTTAACTTAGGATAATTTGTAGTTATAACTATCATTAAATGTGTAAATCTGGTGAACTGATGCTTGAACTATGTAGGTTTGACACTTTCTGTATTACAGGTATGGCAGTCACCTTTCTCCATCAACAAGATTTAGAGTACAATATTGCGAACATTTAAAAAATGTCATAAAATGGGAAAATATATTATTATCTTCTTGATACTTTTTTTTATATACTACATCGGGAGGCATACAAGCACGGCCCACCTGATGTAAAGCGGGTACCGTAGCCTATTAACGCTGGCGATATATTAAGTATCATTCGCGCGATGCCTCCTCTGCTGTTTACACAGTAACTCCTTGGGAGTTTACTGGTGACCTCACTCACACGCAGGAACACAACATCCCTCTAGGGAGTTGTTATTTGGCTGTGGTCTTCTGTGAGGTGGAGGTACTTCCCCAGACGGGCTGCTTTGATGCGCCCTACTTCTCTTAAAACATCCAGACCAAGACAAACAGACATGTTCATGCACACAAATGTTTGCCTTGTGTGGGAATCGAACCCACGAGCGTTGGTGTCAAAGTCGCGTCATTCACGACTGAGCCACCGAGCTCGTCAAACTTTAAGTGTGCGTGGGTTACATCTCGTATGCTATCACTTATATATAAAAATAAACCTGTAGAAAAATCGGTTCCCTTACGGTTTCTTACTAAGTATGTCTATCTACCTATCTATCCTACCTATGTTTTGTCAAAGCTTCGTTTGACCAAATGCAGAGTGCAGGTGTACCAACTTCATAGATCGTTATTTCGACATTTGCATACTAAAGGATACCTTGTAAAGTGACTGGCACGATTCTCTTTTCACTATGACGACAACGTTATACTGCAACGAGAGGCCAAATAGAAGATGCAGTCATTAGGTATTAGTTAATAGGTATTTATAATTTATGACGAGCTCGGTGGCGCAGTGGTGATACGCGCTGTTACGTCACTTTGACACCAACGCCCGTGGTACGATTCCCACACAGAACAAACATTTGTGTGCATGAATAATTCTGTTTGTTTTGGTCTGGGTATTTTCAAGAGAGGTAGGGCGCATCAAAGTAGCCCCTCTCGGGATGTAACAATTCCCTAGAGGGTTGTTGTATTCCCGCGTGTGAGTGAGGTCACAAGTAACCTCCTAAGGAGTTGCTTTGTCAGCAGCAGAGGTGGCATCGTGCGAGTGATACTTAAAGTATTACAAGCGTTCATACGGTAATCGCTTTATATCAGGTGGGCTGTATGCTTGTATGCCTCCCGACATTGTATATTTTTTTTATTTTTTTATATTCAGAATAGTGGCCCCTCTTTGCCTGATGGTAAGCGAAAGAGGAGCCCAAATCGCAAGTGCAATTGACAACATACTACATCCCGTATCCTGTCAGTTGACGCTGCCATGCTGACCCGCAAAATGCTTTTTCACGCTTCGTTTGAAGGATCCCATATTGTAGGAAGGAGGGAACACATGTGCAGGCAAGGCGTTCCACTTTTTAATGGTACGACAAAGATAGGAGTTGCCGAACTTTTTGGTACGCGAAGAGATATTCTCAACCGTGGAACTATGACATCACAAGCCCGCACGTGTGGTTCTACGACGGAAGGGTGAGGGTGGGACAAGGGAAAACAGTTCTTCAGAGCACTCGCCAAAATTGTTATATTATTATCATATTATGTAATAGGTAATACGATGAGAGCAGTGAGAGTCCAGTGGATGAAGAACCAGCCTATTGACCATCTGATCTCCGGTTCGAATACTACTACTAGCTTGAGCATGCACCACTAAATTCATGTTTTCGGATTCATGTACATATTTGTAATTATCATTTGCTCGGCGGCAAAGGAAACAATCTTGAGAAAACCAGCACGTTTAATAAATTATATTTCGAAAGACGTATCACTTTACCTATGAAAGATCTAGTTTTTCCTCTGGGTTGTGGAGGTATCCATATAAAAAACAGTATCTTGGCCAAATCCTTAGACTTAAATAGAGGACCTCACCAATCCTAATTTAGAAAATGAGACATTGCTAAGAAGAAAAAGGTTATATGACGAGCAATGGCTTCTTTAACATATAGCCTGCATGAACATGTCTGTTTATCATGTTTTAAGAGACAGGGTTCATCAAAGCAGGCCGAGCGGAGACACCTCCACCTCCGCCAACAACTGATGGATGATGCAGAAAATTCAAGAAGGGTTCTTGCGAGTAAGTTAGGTTACTAGTAAGCTTCTAAGAAGTTTCTGTATTAGCAGCAGAATTTACAACGCGCGACACTTCCTGTATTGCAAGCGTTCAATGGCTATGGTAACCACCTTCATAATCCGTATGCTTGTATGCCTCTTGATTATGTATAAAGGAAAAGGTTTATTATGTCTTACCATAGAGTCTTATAATGCTGTCGACTTCGCCAAGAGAGTTTTTCGCGACACATCTGTAGCCACCCACGTCCGCCGAAGTCAGCCGCCTTACTGTCAACGCCATTCGGCTTTCGAAGGAACTCATCACCGTGTTCACCACCTCGTATTTGTTCGATGATATCACCATTTCATCTGTTAAACAAGTATTTGATTGTTAATCGTTTTCAACGTTTAATTACGTTAATGGCTGTTAACGGTTATTAACGATTTTTACTGAATCGGCAACTCATATGCCGATTCAGTAAAATGACGCTCTCGGGATTGTAATCGTCCATAGGTAATTTGCCATCAGTAAGGGTATCTGCTTGAATGGTATTTTAGTTCTTTGTATGTATGTCTTCACACTAGTAGGCCAATTCTACTAAGAAATCGCAACTGCACTTGTTATACAAAGTCACCTCCTAAGGAGCTTACTGGAGACATAACTCACACGTAGGAACACAACAACACTGTAGGAAGTTGTTATTTGGCTGCGAATTTCTATGAGGTGGAGGTACTTCCCCAGACGGACTGCTTTGATGCGCCATACCTCTTTTAAGAACACCCAGACCAAGACAAGCAGACATGTTCATGCACACAAATGTTAGTCCTGTGCGGGAATCGAACCCACGAGCGTTGGTGTCAAAGTAGCATAACAGCGAATTTCGCCACTGCGCCACCGACCTCGTCGTCTTTAGCTATAAAATACAAAATAACTTTATAAAATACAATGACTTTAAAAAATTCAAAAGATTTCTTATAAGAAAAAAATATTTTTGACAAACATAAGATACTCTGTTTTATTATTAAGTTATTAAATTTATTGTTATTGAAAAGTTATTTCTAATGATAATAGTTCCATAAGAAATAACTTCCCTATACAGGAATAAAACAATTATTTTGGATTAAGGGTATAATTAGTCCAGCGTCATATGGCTAGCTCTTTCTTTGACCTATTCTATGTCGCCGTTTGTATTATAAATGTTATCTCTCACAATTGTCAATTAGGGATGTCAAGTTATAAATTTCGCATTGTTCATAATATATTCAGATTGAACTCGTTACGAGTTTCCACATAGCCATAGTTTTCCACGCAGGACTGCCATGAATTCCACTGCTCATGTTTATTCTAGTGCTTGCTGCCGTTAAAATTGGCTGTTTCATATCAACACTACTGTATCTTCAAGAGACTGTGGTAATGTATTTTTTTTATTTAAGGTTCACCAACGTTCGTTACATTATTACTTATATTCTACAATTTTTTTTACAACATAATCTAGTATAAATGTAACAACAATTACCGGAGAACATTACAAGCATATTTACGTTAACACAAAAAGATAATTATACAAAATTATAAAAAAAAAAAAACTCTTTATGAGGAATACCTCGCAGTATCATAGTTCTTAAGCCTCGTGTGTTTTGATAATACAGTTTCAACCAAGCAAATTTTATATTACAAAATTACTATGGTGCATGCAAAATAATAAAAGTAACAACCTACTTTATGTTTTCCAAAACGTCCAAATTTTTAATTAAGATTGGGGATATAAATATGACAGATTTTCCAGATAATAAAGTCAGGGAAAAAGAACGAGCTGGAGAATTACAGACCCATATCTATACGGTCAGTTTTGAGTAAAATATTCCAAAGTACAATGCTTGATCAAATGCAACTCTTTTTTTAAGACCAATGAAATTTTTCGTGATGCACAATACGGTTTTACAGCTGGTAAATCTACTACGGATGCAGGAGTGGCATTGGTTAGGCATATCCTTATCGCATGGGAGAGATCACAGGATTGGAGTTTTCTGTGATCTCTCTAAAGCTTTTGATTGTGTCGATAATCAGACATCGTTACTCGAGCTGAACTATTTTGCAGTTAGAGGTAAAGCCCAGAACTTGATTGCATCTTATTTAAATAACAGATTGCAGACAGTTGACATAAATGGGATTAAATCTAAAGGCAATAATGTTAATATCGGGGAGTCCCAGGATTCTACTTTGGGTCTATTTTTAGTATATGCGAATGATAGGCCCTATATGGTTCAGAAAATGGCGGATATAGTACTATTTGCTGATAAAACCTCTCTAATTTTTAATGTGGAAAACCGGTGTGAAAATATTGACAATTTAAATGGCGTTGTGTGTTTTAAACGGGTTCACATGTAATAATCTTTTGCTAAACTCAACATCAAATTTAGTATTCCAAATGTGACTTCTGCCAATACAGAAGTTCTCACTGGGGATAATAAATTAGAATTTGTTAATAATACTGTGCTTCTTGGAATTAAAGTAGACTCCAAATTACAGTGGGCCCCACATAAATAAACTTGCCGGTAAGCTCAGCTCCGCTGCATATGCAGTTAGGAGAATCAGGCAAGTGACGGATGTGGCTACTACGCGCTTAGTCTATTTCAGCTACTTTCACAGCATTATGTCGTTTGGTATACTATTATGGGGAACGGCGGCTGACATTGAGATAATTTTTATTTTACAAAAAAGAGCCATTCGTTCTATTTATAACATGGGCTCCAGAGAATCCCACAGGGAACTGTTCAACTCACTGTTACTTCTCAAAGTATTTATTAAATATAATGTATGTCCATAAAAATTTAAAGTCGTTTTCAAACTTCAGCGAAAAACTTAGAAGTATAAATAAGTTGTGTATGCCGGTACATCGGCTTGCTAGGACTGGTAGATATTTTATTGTAAATTGTATTCGATTTCATAATAAGTTGCCTGAAACAGTTCTGTCCTTTTCTGACAATGTATTCAAAAAGCACATTAAAAATACTCTTTGTAAAAGAACTTATTATAGAATTGATGAATATGTGTATTTTGACGAGCTCAGTCGTGAATGACGCGACTTTCACACCAACGCTCGTGGGTTCGATTCCCACACAAGGCAAACATTTGTGTGCATGAACATGTCTGTTTGTCTTGGTCTGGATGTTTTAAGAGAGGTAGGGCGCATCAAAGCAGCCCGTCTGGGGAAGTACCTCCACCTCACAGAAAACCGCAGCCAAATAACAACTCCTTAGAGGGTTGTTGTGTTCCTGTGTGTGAGTGAGGTCACTAGTTAGCTCCCAAGGAGTTGCTGTGTAAGCAGCAGAGGAGGCATCGCGCGAGTGATGCTTAGCATATCTCAAGCGTTAATAGGCTACGGTACCCGCTTTACATCCGGTGGGCCGTATGCTTGTATGCCTCCCGACGTAGTATAAAAAAAATGTAACTGACAAAGATGTCTGGAAATAATTCAGCACAGATGACCTGTCTTAATAATCTTTAATTTTACCATTTGATATCATTATTGTACCTACTAATATGCTTATGTGAATTTATTATATTTTTCTTCGCCAATAGTCAGTTCTAAATGCTATCAGATTAAAAAAGGAAAATAAGAATTGACAAAAATACAATAAGATTATATTTCAAAAAATGTAAGACGTGTCTAATTGCCCTCGAGGGCCCAATGGCAAATAAAGAACTTTTATGTGTTATCTTTTATAAATACCCGGAAAATCTATCATATTTATGTGTCGTTTGAGAATTGTCTCTTTTAAAAATACTGCAATACTGAGGTGAGGAGCAAAGTACCTTTTTATACAATGTCAAAGTATACAAGCATACGGCTCACCGCCATATCGCTTTTACTGTTTTGTAAGTGATAACCATGGCTATAGGTCACCGTAATCATCTGCAATACAGGAAGTATCGCTTGTGAGTTATTATTCCTGGAAACATTTTTATTATTATGTTATTATTCTCATTATTCCTGGCAACGTATACCTTCAGAGAGCTATTATTTGACTACGCTATTCAGTGATGTGGAGATACTACCCCAGGCGGCATGGTTTGAGTGGCATTAGATGCATGCGTTGGTGTTAATGTAATGATTGCTAACCACCGCATGGACTTGACCAAATACTGATATTGAATAAATAATATAGAACAGAAGCATCGATTTTAGAGCAGAATTTCTCCTGAACTTGAATATATGCGCATTATTGTCGCAAATATACATAACGATAGATAATAAATATACAAAACTATTTTAAATAAGGCTTTTTCATGTAATATTTTATATTACTCTCATCATTTCTGTATAAGTATTATTTTCATCGACAGTTTTTATAGATCATCTTTCCTTAAAATTTTGTTGTGGTATATGCTGAAATCCGAGCTCAATGTTTCGCACAAAATGATAAGACCTTCCAAGTGTTACTTTAATAGAAATATCCTTTCATTTTATCTATTGCTTTACTGTTTTATAAGAGAGAGTACCGCCTCGAAGCTACAGTAAGCCCAAGTGTTTGTTGTCCACAAAATGATAGAGCGTCTGGCTTCTTTAGAAACCACTGTTGCACACTGTAAATAGACATGTCCACCGGCTTCTGTTATTGGAGGCAATAGGATTTGATATATTACTCGTACCTTCGTGCAATATTGGTATTTCTTTCAACATTATTGGGTTTGAAAGGTACGTGTAAAATGTAGCCAAAACCGTAAGGCACGCTGCTTAGAGTTCTTCAACAAGTAAAACAGATAATTAACGAACAAATACATATTATAAGTTTACTTTTTAGTTTTGTTTAGTATTCCGTAATATAATATTATATATTTCGAAGTTGTAATACAAACAACGTATAATAATTTCGATAATGAAGTATAATTATTTGCAAACTGAGCTCGAATTTTCGGTTGAAATTAAAAACTAATTTACCGTAGATCTGTATCGCCATATTGAAACAAGGCAAGGGAAGTTTTAAAATTGTTGTATTTAAAAATAGGAGTTTGACAGTGTCACTCAGGTTGAGCAACGGCGGCTGGAGTCGGTCAAAGTCGAATTTGTAAATTCTTTTTGCAATTTGATAGCCGGGTTTTTGTGGAAAATTAGAGGCTATTCAACATCATGACACGACTTTTAGAAGTCGAGAGAATAGAAATCAGGAAAGTAGAAAATCCTGCGTAATACTGTCTAATTCTTCTCAGTACAAAATGCTTTCACACAGTTTGTCGAATCTAGATACCCAGAATTCAATCGCCAAGGCATAAATAAACTTCCGATGAGATGGCAGCAGTCAGATGTATTGTTAACCGAAATTTGATCAGAGAACTGCGTATGTGCTTTCTGCTATTGTAGAAATTCGTTTAAAACGAAACGAAAGAAATTTCTATGCAACACTGTACTGAAAATGTACCGATGCTTATGAACTCCTCCAAAGATCTCTTACAAGAATGTAATAAATGTAGCTCATCGTAAGCAATATCAATGTAAACTGCCGCTCATACATAACGTTGCGGCAAGTTCCTTTAAGGATTTGACGCGGCCCCTTAACCTTTCAACATGAAAGAGCCCTCATTCATATTGTCAGTAGAAAGCGGTGTCAGCACCTCACAGACTACACATGCTAAGATATTTTCATACTATTTAGACGCTGGTGGATAAACATTTCATTCGGAAAGATCTCTCTGGCGTATCTTTTTTTTATACAACTTCGGGGGCATACAAGCATACGGCCCACCGGATGTAAAACGGTTACCGTAGCCTATGAACGTTTGCAATAGATAAAGTATCACTCACGTGATGCCACCTCTGCAGCTAACATAACAACTATTTAAAAGCTTACTGGTGACTTCACTCACACGCAGTGATACAACAAACCTCCCGGGAGAGCTGCCTGGAATTTTCTGGGATTAAACCCGCCCAGACCAAGACAAACAGACATGTTTATGCACACTAATTTTTGTCCTGTGCGAGAATCAAACCCACGGGCGTTGGTGTCAAAGTATAATCTGTAAAATGTGTGTAAACTGAGTATATATTTTTTTATAAAACTAGCAGACGGGCCGTCTAATATGAAATGATTGCCGTAACCTATAAACACATGTAACATGAGGAGTATTACTCCCGCGATGACATTCCGCTGCGAGCAGTAACGCGAGTTTCTAGTGACCTAATTCATTCACATGATCAGATTTAGTATTGTCTTGGGTTTTCGCGATTGTTACACATTGAATTAAACAATTTTTAACGGAAGTATCGCGTGTTTTATTTATTTTGTTGAACCTGACGTTTCAAACGCGAAAATAAGAAAACACCCCAATTTCAATAGAGAAGATGGTTGGCAAGTACCACCTGTTTGGGATCCAGTCCTAAAAATAATCAAGTCACAAACCCAGAGATCTACTAAAAACCGTTCGGACACTGTGAGCGATTTTTGTGTGAATCGGAACATATATAATTAATCCATCCATGTCGGTAGATGTAATAATTGAATAACTAATGTAAGACAAATATCACCTTAGTCTTCCAGTGACCACAAACGCTGCAAAGCGTTCGAAACGTCAGGTTCAACAAAATAAATAAAACACGCGATACTTCCGTTAAAAATTATTTAATTCAATGATCAGGTTTGTTATTTTACTAAGGTTTTTAAGTTTTCGTATCTTAAAAATGTAATGGAAACTCTCATAGGATCCTATTGTTGTCCAAGTCTATCAAGTAAACACAAATCAAAACTTATGGGGTCCTTTTAGTTGTCCTAAAATCATAGGTCTTTGGGATGTAAGCGGTTCAGTGTCACCTTTAGAGCCAAAGCCAACCTCACCTGCACGTGGTGCACTCTGCTTATCAACAGACGAGGTTCTGGCGAAAGAGAGGTAGGGCACGACATTAGCCCGCCTGGGGAAGTACCTCCACCTCACAGAAGGCACCAGCGAAATAACAACTCCCTGGAGAGTTGTTGTGTTCCTGCGAGTGAGGTTGAGGAAGATGAGGACTTGCTGTGTTGACAGCGGGGGTGGCAACGCGTTAGCAACATTCTTTTTATTGCTAGCGTTCACTGGCCCTTTACATCAGGCGAACCGCTTGTTTGCTATCCGTCGTAGGATAAAAAAAATCTGGCAAGAAATATACCTTATTTGTTACAAAAGTTGCTTTTGTAACAAATAAGGTAACATAAGTACAGGGAAAATTAAACAAATCCAAACAAGCACTGTTAGATATCCCTTTATTTGTCTGAAGGACATGAAATCACAAATCAAAACTAAAAAAGTTTAAGCATGCATTGACTTTTTTATTTGTAATCAACAGCGTATAAAATGCATATTATGGATACTTGTTATTTTACATGTTAGATCAAAACAAAATTACATATTACAATTAAAATAGGGTTCGTTAATTAACAAATGATAACTGTCTTTTGAAGTTTGTGATGTCTACACATAATCTTTAAATCTAGTTTATAGAAAAAAATATTTTGTATAGAAGTAGACGCGATAATTTTAGAAAATACAAGTAAGCTCATAAGGTGTAGCTGTGTTAGCAGCAGAGTTAGTATCTCTCTAACGATACTTAATATATATACAAAGTATTCACAGGCTACGCTAACCACTTTACAGCAGGGGTGTCTTATGTGTGTACGCCTCTTGATGTTGTATATAAAAAAAACAATGTAAATACAATAATACATTATATTATAGACACCCCTGGTATTGACATACGTCAGCGATAACCCTCAACACAACTTCAATACAATTTTGGTAGGTAGTATGTAAGATGTACGGAACTCCCGGCACTTGACCTTTATTTATTCCAATTTAAATAATTTATTTTCAGACAAGTTTTACAACACAGTTTCATAGAGAGCCTTTACAAAAAATACATGTGATACATATTACATCATCACATTACATCAACCCTTACTCATCCCACTGCAGGAAGGGGGTCTCCCTTTAACCGAAGGGGTTTAGAGCATACTCCATCACGCTGCTCAAATGCGGATTGGTGGAGGCCAGTGTTTTCAAGCCGCCCGAGGGCCCCTGACTTAGTTTAACGACCGTCATTTATTGACAATCGCCAGGACTGACGGCTTACGTGCCCTCCTAAACATGGAAAAACTCGATATAGATAAACCCATCCATAGACAGGCTGCGGTCGACATTGCTTAACCTGCGTGTTCGGTTAGAATGACACGCGCAACGACACCATCGAGCTCTCAGATAATATTACATATTTAACTTAAACTAATTCCATATGGTATCGGTGACGTGTAGCGCATGAGGTTAAGTAACCGTCCTCGAAACTTCCGAAATATTTTGACAGTATTATAGACACCATACTTTTTTTTTATACAACTAGATTGGCAACCAAGCATTCGGCCCGCATTAGATGGTAAGCGGTCACTACAGCCTATTGACGCTCGCAACACCACGGAGATGTTATTGGCGCGCTGGCAATCTTGTGACCTAAGGCTGTTTCGTCACTGTACCCAGTAATTTCTGTGCCATATCTCACCCTTTAAACCGGACAGCTATATAAATATAGCTGCTTGGCGGTAGAAATAGGTGAGACATAGGTACCCACGCAGACGACTTTTGTACAAAGTCTCCCTCTGGTACTAATTTACTACTACTAGTAGTTTACTTTAATGGTTTAAAAAAAACACTATTATGACGCTACTCAGCTATA
This sequence comes from Pyralis farinalis, assembly GCA_947507595.1. NCBI lineage: Eukaryota > Metazoa > Arthropoda > Insecta > Lepidoptera > Pyralidae > Pyralis > Pyralis farinalis. Next base: position 18,072,364 of record OX382259.1, on the reverse strand, counting down.
AATCTAACAAAAACCGTTCGTTCCAGTTCACAGTGTATTTATTTTGTTAGTTATCCTATATTGTTCGTTTTATAGCAGCACTGGCAACATATGAGGAACACAAGTAGCGGTTATAACATTTGTGAAACGACCTACATTGCTGCTTTTGTTAGATACACAAATTAATGTTGTTTCTTATTTATTTGCCTATAGTGAGATGTAAGTACAGAGCTCAATGGTGTTGTTGCGCATGTCACTCTGATCACATACGCAGGTTTAGCAACGTCGACCACTGCCTGTTTATGGATAGATTTATATTAAAGAAAGTAAGAAACAGCGGTTTCCATGGGATATTAGAATACGCACAGACGATGCCAATGGCTACAGCCAGCATTAACCTATACACAAGTATAATCGACAGATTTCTCCATAGCAACCAGAAACTAGAGTGCTATACGTTCATCCATTATAGTTATGTCACTAATGAAAAATACCAAGAGTAGGCACAATAAAAACGCAGGCCAAGTTATTTTCCCTCAAGCATCAAGCGCTAATTATTAAAACGCATTAGGGCCCCAACTTGTTTAACGCCTGCGTTATGATCCGTGGTGTATATTGTGGCCGGGGTATTGTTTGCCTGAACTTGTACCGAGTGACTGGCGTTTTCTCCCGCCCATTGCTAAAATCAACCCTAAAGGACGAACAGTACAGGATCGTCATTTTCGTTTGTCATCAATCTATGTTAGGGTGGCTGACATGTAAGTGTTAATTAAGCAGTCCTCACTCGAACGTAATTAAGAGTGTAACAGTGTTATTTTAGACATTAATTGAGATGAAATTTCTTGATATAATCAAGTGAGTGGGGGTGTAATTTCCTCCGAAGGCCACCATTGCGTCGTATAGCCGAATAAATACATTGCCGAGTGAACAAAGTTATGTTTCGATCCAAATTAAGATTATCAAAGACGCTCTGTTATCGCATCCTTACAAAGTTGTAAGTTTATGTAATCTTTATAATGTACTTACTTTGATATTTCAATATTAAATTCAACCTGTAATAATTATGACGGTGAAAGGCGACTGAAAGATATTTGACTTAAGTAAGGACCTGCGTGTAGTTGCAACAAAGCAAAATTTGCGTTTGTGCAAACAATAATTATTTTTATAATACCCATTTAATACTTGATAAATAAAAACCAATATTAGAAATAAATAAAACGAATAAAAAGGATAATCCAATATTTATATTCATTAATACTATTTTATAACATGTAGAATTATGGTAAACAACGTAGTGTCTGCCTAGTAGATAATTTAGCCAACGTGCTTGCTTTAATACACAAAAATAATACATTTATATAATTGATAGACTGCATTTAGAGCTACTTCAGGTAAATATATGTATTGATATACATAAGGATTTTAAATTAATCGAAAATGATAAACTTAAATTATGTAATGTGCATGTCTATTGTATATAATCTGTATTGACACCCATATTTACAGTTGTTTGCCCGAAATACCTCTGAATATGTCAATCACTAGATTCCAGGATTTGAAATTCATAGACAATAGGTTACTCAATGAAATTTTAATTATAGTGGGAATCTCTATATCAAGATGTATTTTTGAAGTCAATAATGGAAATTGCTGTAAATATTCAAACCAATGATTGTCACGACTAAATATTACTTACGATAATTATCCCCTACATATCTGTATGAGGTGAGACTGTAAAGTACACTGTTACACTGTAGATGAAGTGGTGACCACAGCAGGACTATTATAAAACATTATTATCATGAAAATTGACAATTATCGATGCTGCTTGTCTTCTGTATCCTTGCCATCATAGCGATTACTTGAAAATATTCAGCTTGATGATTTATTGTCATTGGGCAGTTCAGAACGTAAACGAGCATTCAACTCAAAATAAAACTTCTAAACTTAAAAATAATAATCTCCATATATATAGGTAACTAGTATATATAGTAGTATAAACCTTTAACTAAAACTTTAAATATTTCGTAATGTTTGAACCCATATGTGTGAGATAATTTAGTAGTTAACGGTCATTCTCATTTGTCATATTTCCTTATAATCAGCTTTAATCAAATTGTTTATTCACATGAAATGCATACAAAGATTTGAATTCAAATTCAAATCTGTGGTATTTATTACCTTATGTTAATGACGTCGGAATATCCACGGTAGGCTCAGGCAATATAATGTTTCCGCACTTAACATTTGGCATAAAAAGGTAAAATATTTATGCGGAATGGTACTCGCTAAGCTACTCCATATTTTTAACTTATTTTCAAACAATAGTAGACTTTTGACCAAAGGAAGAAAGAGGGCAATTGTAACCAAGATATTTAAATTTCCTACTATTCCCGTGTTAAACCACAAATGCGGCGAGCACCCGAAAATACGATTCGCTCAGTACAGAGCATCATTTCTCGCACGCAAACAATGACGTTACGTTTACAGGCAATCCCACGCAGTCACAAGCAGATCTCGGTCGATTGTCACGAGGGCTGCCGCAGCCGTTCCTCACTTGCAGTAAAATGAATAAGCGGTGTTATTACGATTGGTTATTTGGTTATTTAAATACAACTAAACACTCTGTCTACACGTTCTTTACCTTTCCAAACGATATTGAAAGGTAAGTAAAATTCGGTTTCCTCTCGCTGCTTTATTTATTGGGATAAGCCGTATTAGACTAACATTTTAGAGACACTAGTCATTAAATCCTAACTACCATCTGCAAGTATGCAGTCAAGTTTCTTTATATATGTGCCCAGCAATGTGTCCAGTTCGAGAGAGAACGGACGTACGATCATGTGTTTTCTTATTTATTTGAACATATTATGGTAGAAGTGATTATTTTTCGCAAAAAATAAATAACCAGTTCGTTTTAAAAATGATCTAATGTATTCTTTTCAGACGAACCTTATGATTAAAAAAAATCGGCCAAGTGCGAGTCGGACTCGCACACGAAGGGTTCCGTACCATATCGATAAAAACGGCAAAAAAATCACGTTTGTTGTATGGGAGCCCCCCTTAAATATTTGTTTTATTTTAATTTAATTATTTATTCTTAAAGTGAATATATAAATAAATATTCTGTGAATATTTCAAGCGTCTACCTGTTGCCGTTATCAATATCGAGCAAAAATGAGCAAAAAAAAAATCACGTTTGTTGTATGGGAGCCCCCTTAAATACTTATTTTATTCTATTTTTTAGTATTTGTTGTTATAGCGGCAACAGAAATACATCATGTGTGAAAATTTCAACTATCTAACTATCACGGTTCATGAGATACAGCCTGGTGACAGACGGACGGACGGACGGACAGCGGAGCCTCAGTAATAGGGTTCCGTTTTACCCTTTGGGTACGGAACCCTAAAAATGAACTGATCGAAAAGATATAAAAAACAAATCGTCAACTAATTTAGAGTTTGTGAGATTGGTTTTTTAATAAATATCGAACTCTCTTGAAAAACGGCACGGTTGTTAAACTTTTGCTACTTATTATAGAAAATGGAAATAAATAATTGCAACTGTGGAACCTACTGTATCACGTACACAATATGAAAAGTAACTCTAATTTGCAAACTGTAACTTAAAACCGATATTCCTGAGTGCAGGAAAAGACTAATGCGTGCATCAAAAATTGATATTAAAATGTATGACAATCGTCCTACTGAAAATCTATCTAAAGTTGTAAAATAATAAGCAAAATTAAAATTTTATTCTCCTAGAAATTACAGTACAGACAATTATAAGAGAGTCAGGGCGCATTAAAGGGCAATTTTAATCTTTAGAAGTACCTCAACCTCACAGAAAATGGCAACCAAATAACAACTCCCTAGAGAATGTTCCTTCGAATGAAGGAATTCCAGTAAACTCATAAGGAGTGGCTGTGTTAGCAGCAGAGGTAGCATCACGCGGTCATAGGCTACGGTAACCGCTTTACATCAGGTGGGCCGTATGTATATACGCCTCCAGACGATGGACAAAAAGAAATAAACTACATGATATTTTGAATGAATTTGTATTACATAAGCTATACTCAAGCGAAAGCCAATTAATACAAAAGTAAATAGTCATATGAATAGATGTCCCCAAAATGAATAGCAGGGCGGTTGGCACGGAGAGAAACTGTAGAATTATTTAATTTATTTATTTATAATATGCTATTTTTTATTTATAGCATGTTGTAATATGTATTTTTTATTTTTACATACTTTTCATAATTCTGAATCAATACAGTAACAACCCTAGTGAGTCAGGCAAGTGTAGGCAGGACAGCGAGAGCTGTCCTTCTGTAACGCTTTACTATTTTGTGGTCAAACACTCTGCTTCTAATTTCGAATTTAGGTTACCCATCTACATACGTATAATTTCTCACTTCTTGCGATTTCTTCTTACGTTCGTTATTTTCTTTTAATTTTAATTTAATTATCCTAGATATTAGCCAATAATAACCACTGCGCAATAGGTTGTTTTTTTTCATTTGTAACCTGAAAACGGTGGCAAAAAATTTACACGAAGCACATCTTGACAGTACCTAAATTTAATAAAGTAAATATGTAAACAAAAGCAATGTCAAGTAAATTTTTCTGCTATTTTGGACGAGTTTTTGAAGCAATATTTTTCATATCTGTCTACACGCCAACTCCCTTCTAAGTGACCAGAGAGAAACGAGCCCCACATAACTCGGTCCTTGCACATCTCACTCGCTTCGTTAATATTCACATTTCATGGCATGCTCGCCGGTACTTCGGGATCTTAACACCAACTTCTGATACTACACAAGACTAATTTGATCATGGTATTTTGTTCGTTTTATATATCTGTTTCGTCATTCTTTCGTCTTGTATTCCTTCCATCCGAATCAACCCAGTATGCCTCTTTTTATCTCAATGCTGATACTGTCCACTGTCTTTTTCTCATTTTTACTGCGAACTCGGTCTAAAAACGTTACGCAACGCTCGTATCTAGACTGTGTTTACTCTACTTTCATGCTCTCTCTCCTGACACTAACACACGTGGATTCGATTCCCACACGGTACAAACATTTGTGTGCATGAAGATGTCACGAACTTCGTAGCATGTTATTCTAACGACCAACATCTACAGCACCCGAGGATGCCTCGTGGAGAGGCGAAACGCGTGTCGTAGAGACGACTGGAGCAGCTAAGGCAGCAACGGAGCTGGGTGCATGCGGTTTACATTTCACATTGCGAATACTCGCAGAGACGACCGCAGCAGCCGAGGTAGCGGCGGCATGCATGTAATAACGGTAGTGGGTACCTGCCGGCCGGTAGTAGTTCGCATGAACTAATCGAGAGCGGAAGCACACAAAGTAGTTCAGATCAAATTGCCTGTAAATTTGATTTTCGCAAAGTAACGCCTGAATCTATTAACTATTAAAAAGTATTATAAACACATATTAAAAATTTAATAGAAAATAATCAAAACCCCAGGTCCAACTCTTTAATAACCACTTTATATATTGTTACTATATTAATGAATTATTGTGGATTTCAAAATTTTAGAATTTTCCTCGTACAAGACTTGGCATGAAGATACACCAAATTTTTGCTACGTTCAAACTATATGTGACTGTACAGAAGAGAGACCCCATTTTATAGGACAATGCGCGCTTTTTATTAGGAGCGTTAGTACTATGAGTAACACACATGTACTTACTATTTTACTGCGTCACGTATCTCATTCCGGATGAACGCCAGCGCCGCGTGGCATAATGTGGAACTTAAATTTTCCAGTAGCTCAAAACTCGTTCCCCATTGAAAATTAACCCGTAAATTTCACGCGACAACTGCCGAGTGGAGAAGTTTGCGAAACCGCCAACGGCTGCGAAGGGGGAGGGGAGTACTGAGTAACAGCTAGTATCGTATCGTTCCATCCAGCTCATTACAGCTCGTTCTGAGTAGGGCGCATTGGAACAGCTGTTCCTACGGAAATATCATTTGTCGTTGACGGATTAACTCGTCGTCGCGCCACGTGGACTTGATACAAAAACTATTAGTTACACAGTTATATCTAGCGTTGATTACTTGTTGATACGATTAATTTCACGCAGCATTTCAATTGAATTAATGATAAAGTTATACAATTGCAATGAAAAAAATATATATCCTGTATTAAAGTTTTAACTAAAGCCGATTAAATTGTTTATACGATACACTTGATGCAGCATTTTAATAAACTTATTGTCATAATTCAAAATTAAATTATAGCTGTTAATATACATTTATATATATTGTCTATAAATCTATCTCTATACACATAACACATCATAACTGGGTCGAGTTTGTAAATGACTTCTTTTTAAAGTGTTGTTTTATATTAGGTACTATTATATTATTTATAGTGATGCAATGATATTCATTCATAAATAAAAAAGGTCCGTTTCTTTATCCATCATGATTTTTTTAAATAATGACTACTTAATAGATTTTGATCATTTTTCTACATGCTCCGTTGGTTCGGACATGTCTGAAAATGCAGGATGAAAAAATGATGATGCAGATATACAACACAAAAGTGGAAGGATCTTATCTACCATGACCAAATTGGTCGTGTTCTAACAGAAGGTGATGTCAGTAGCCTTAGAAACCGTGCGTGCATGAGAAGAGCAATGAATATTAAAGAAACGATTGAGTCACGTGGCGCTCGGTTCTTTCTGTCTACCTCGCAAGGGATTAGGTGTGAAGTTATAGATAGATAATAGATAATAGCTAAAATCCTGTGATAACATTTAGAATACATTTTATCCTGGAAATATTTAGAGCCCTTGCACATAACTTGTAATACTGGTTCGCTTTCGAGGAGGAACCTTAAATTACTACTTTTTTTTTACAAAAACTTAGAAGAAAACCTCAATCTAGACAGTTTATTAGGATAAGATATTAGTTTGGTTTAGGTATGTAGAAAAAATGCGGGACGAACGAATGATGAAATAGAAATACAATGCGTATATGAAAGTACGTGGAGGGCGACGAAGGTTGTATTTTATCAAATGGTAAGATTAGTAATATTAAAAATCGGCAAACGTGCATGAAAAGGGCTAAGTTTGCTAAAAAAGCGTGTAAGGTGTTTAAGGCACGCGTCTTGGGGGGCCTGGTTCTCTCTGCTTACTATGCAAAGGACTTGGCATCAGTATATTATAACGAGTTCGGTAGTGTAGTGATTAGGTAGTAACTCTACTTTGATACCAACGTTCGTGGGTTCGATTCCCACACACATGTGTGCGCATGAACATGCCTGTTCGTCTTGGTCTAGGCGTTTTAAAGAAAAGTAGCGCGCATCAAAGCACTCCTTCAGAGAAAGTACTTCCACAGAAAACCGCAGCCAAATAACAACACCCTGAAAGGTTGTTGTATTCTTGCGTGTGAGTGTGGTTACCAGTAAACTCTTAGCAGTTGTAGCTGTGATAGCAGAGGTGGCATCGCGCGAGTGATACTTATTGTAAGCGTTACGCGGCCACGGTTATCTCTCCCGACGTTGTCTAAAATAAATATAGAAATGTGATTTAACAAACCCTTCTTTTAGTTCAGACATGTTATAGTTCGTTTGCGTTTAGTACATACATATAGTCACAATATTTGTCAATATTAGACCGAAAGTAGATAAGTTACATAACGTAACTAACTTACGTTTATTTTACATTAAAATACGAGTATATTACTTAATGGAAGAAATCACATGTGGTTTTATGATTCTTCAGTGGTAATGTTTCTACTTTTCAACGTTATTGGAACACATTTGGTTTTATACGAGAAATATACGAGCGAGTGCACGCGTGACAGACTTGACTATTGAAGACAGAAAATCCAAATTTTTAGATACTGTGGCAATGAAATTTTTACGAAATTCAATAAGATCTGTGGTAAAGTTTAGTGACGATCTAGATTTTTATATATTCCAGTTGCTTATAGGCACAAATAAAACGATTTACATGAGTATCTCGTGTATGTAAAGAATTTTATATGAAATTTCGCCGGGAAGTAAAGGAAGATGGAAGCCCTCACCTCATACGTGGCAATATGAATAAAATATGGATTCATCAGTTGAATAAACGAACATTTCGTGCTCGAATAACCTTGTATTCACATGGGGGGTGGATAATGATCACTTGGGTATATTTGACTTTATTTTGAGATGTACAGCGGCATTGATTTGTGTGTAATATCGCATTTTATTACAGCCAATATTACATTTTCATTATCTTAGAATACTTACAAGCGAGACAGCGATGTTTCTATGAGTTGAATCGAGAATACAGCTTCTGTATAGTAAAAAATTAAGTTGGAATAAAATACTGCCCATTCCCCATACGGCCCGGGGTTTCTCTGCGTGATGGAATCAGAAATGAGGATATCTGTAGTAGAACTAAGGTAACCGACATAGACTACAGGATAAGCAAGCTGATGTGGCGGTGGGCCGGCCACATAGTTCGTAGAATCGACAACCACTGGGGAAGAAAGGTTCTCGAATAGCGTCTCCGTACTGGTGCACGCAGTGTGGGACGACCCTCCACTAGATGGAGCGACGGCTTCAAGAGGTTTGTAAGGAGTCGATGGATGCAGCTGGCATAGGATCGAGACGAGTGGCATTCTAGAGGGGAGGTCTACGTTCAGCAGTGGACGAATACAGGCTAAAATGGTGATGATGAAAATATGGAGCCTTTCTATTCTTCTTAATTTTGAAATGAAATCCTATCATACAGTTGATTTAATAATATATTAAAAAATGAAATATTTTTTGGAATATTAGGTATGAATATAAAACGCCCGAAAACGTTAAACGGGTTAGGGCGTCCCCCGGAGGCGACGCGCACCGATTCGGTGCGAAAATAGGTGCATGTGGCGGTGGGGGACGCCACCCACCACGCAGCGCCAACTCCGGCGGGTCGAAGAGAGCCGAGTGCTGCATAGGCACGTGGAATGTGAGAGGTGGATTAAGTGATAAGATGAATAAGCTGATGGACGTAATGAATGAGAGACGCTTAGATGCTTTTTGTGTGACAGAGACTAAGCGCAAGGGGAGCGACACCGATGATCTGCCCGGTGGGATGATGGCCCTATGATCTGGTGTAGACCGGGACGATCATGCCAGTGCTGGTGTAGGTGTCATACTCTCCTCTCGCTTAGCCTCTGGTGTGAAAGATTACTGTTTGGTAGGGCCTAGACCTCTCTGGGTTCGTATAAAACTGGGTATCACGCGAGTATTTCTGGTTGCAGGATATGCTCCCGTAAGCTCAGCGTGTGTCCAAGAACTAGAGAATTGCATTCATATATCCGCGCGCCTGATGGTAAGCAGTTACTGTTACTTGCAACACCATAATTCGCGCTGTATACTAGGCATGAGCATGTATCTAAACAACCTAAATATTCACCTAGCAGATGACTTATGATGGTGGTTTATTTATACCCTATTATTGGCTTATTTACCTGAAGTTGCTACAGAAAAGGAAAGTACAAGTTAAGTTAAGTCGCCGATTCCAGCTGCAGTTAAAAGATGACAGTCGTAAGCCGAATCTGTTGCCTTTGTAGTTTAAAACAGCCTAGCCTCCAATAATCCGCAAGGAAACTGCATGATGTGTAGTGGTAAGGTGCCGAAATTCATTTCAAAAATCAATAAAAGTAACGCGCTTGTCTCGTGTACATAAAATTACGACAGTCAAAGGAGTTGGTTTGGTCGTCTAACCAGAAACTTTGCGAGCCTGAGTGGAATTGCCGGAATGTTTGCCCTGAGTTGGCTTGTTGCTTTAAGACTCATGCAAGATAAGCAGGCGACGGCTCAAAGATTGCCAAAATTGATAGCAAGCCGTGTGTGATAATGAGCGTATTCATTCGTATTCATGAAATACTGAGTTGTTTTCATTTTCTCTTAAATATTCCTCATTACAATCAAAAAGATTGTTACAATGCGGTCAAAGAAATATTGAAGTCGTCATACTCATGGAATATTTTTATACAATGTCGGGAGGAAACCGAACTCACGACTCACCTAATATGAAGTAGTTCAAAGCAAGTTACACACTCATGTTGTCCAAGCTACTGTTATGATAGCAACTTATCAAGAACTACAGAGAATTTCACTTGCTCGCAGTTCAAGACAACCCTTCGGGGAGTTGTTATTTGGCTACGATCATCTGTGCGGTAGGTATACCTTCTATGTCGGGCTACTTTGTACGCCGGTTTAATTCGTCGTTCCTACCTCTCACACAATCTTGTTTGGTAATTAGAAGATTTTACCTCTTGCAAGTAAGCTTGGCTTTAACGTAGATGTATGATACACACACATATATAATTCTATAAGTGAAGTTCACAGTCCATTTAAATTATTACCATCAGTATAGTCTGCACTATTCGTAGTATTAACGAGTGACGACTTAACATAGTAACCATTGGTAATTTTGTCATAAAAGGCCTAAGTGAGTTAGTTGACCGACTACTGTGTTTAAAGACATTAAGTAGGCTTCGATACCGGAACATGAAGATGGATATAAAATAATATTGAGAGCCCTTACGATTAATAGTTTGTACGTTTGAACACGCAAATGTCAGTCGTTACCTAACATTGATTGGAAAAAAAAGATTTCTGTTGTACAGTCCATTTATTGAGTAAGGTATCATATGTGGATGAAGTCGCCTTAAATAAATATAATTCCTATTTAAATAGAAGTGATTTGGGTACTTACAGTACGAGGAGTTACAGTCTTACTCATTTACAAGCAATCACGAATTCTCGAAGGTTTCGTTCTTTATATATATACCTATAATATGTCGATCGTATGTATCATCAGTGGGACAATGCCATCCATCGTGACAATAGTGCTTTCGCCGTATATTTTTGTTATGAAACGATCGGTACAAAAACGTTTAATTTTACTAACAATACGCGCAACAAATAATTAACAAATACGTAGCAACTACGCGCTACCCGTAGTAGGAGTGAGATGTTATCTAGCTAGGTGGCTATCGGAGTAGCTGCCATCAGTCACATATGCGTCATAGGCGATTGGCTTAGAGACAGCTTATTGCAGGTATGGACGATTTGTATCTAAATATCAATCAAAGGATCTGTTAAGGCACGCATAAATCCAGCTGTGGAAGCTATTAATCCACGCACATCCCAATTTTGACAGGTAGGTGTGATTATTTCGAACAATTCTAGAAACTGGTCCCTCTATTTTAATATAGCAGCTTAGCTTCCTTCTCTCATGAAGCTAAGGAGGAATAATATAGAATACAATTAGGTACCAAATTACAACAGTAACAATTCTAAGAAGTTCACATCTCTAGGGTCGTAAAATACTATTAATAATAGAAGGCGTTGGCAATATCGCACATCCGTAGGAGATAAATTATAAAAGCATTGTTGGAAGGCTCCAAGGAGCTGTAAACGCTTGAGGCACGTCCACTGGACCGGAACTAATGAGCATTGTCTTATTTCACCACAATAGGTCAATTTCCTTAAGACTTAGAGCGACGCACTCGTAAATTAAAAGTTAATATCTCATTACTTGCAAGCTCGTCCCCGCCTACTGGCCGTTGCCAAAAAATCCGACCAATTTAAAACAGAACCGCGTTTACGGGTTAAATCTGGGCGTTAAAACTTTTATTAATTTTACCGTCAGTGATGTTATTTTTTGAAATCTTTTTGTACCTAGCCACTTATAATTAATGTTTTCGAACAAGTGAGCATGCCTCATATTATTACTTACAAGTGGAAAGTACATAAGTTTTGCCGTTGAGTGATTGAATAAGTATAGTTAGGTACAAAAAATGTATAGGGGAGATACCCAATATCATATACAAGTTAACCTTTTCTTAGAATTTCTATGTGTCTTCCTTCGGTACGGGAACAGCTAGGTTAATTTCTATGAAACATTTTACTGGATAAATAATAGTATACTCATACTTTAGACCCATAACAATTTAGGCACCTTCCTATGTTGCTGGAGAAGATACAGAGAAAAGAAGAGTTTTTAACCCAGGTTAATAGTTGTCACTAAGCTGAAGTAGTGAAGACGATTATCAAAAAATCTGATGTAAACAGTCTTTAGCTCAGATGGTAAGGACCCTGATTAGTAAAACTAGAAACAGCTTGACCCTGCTCTATGAAATGATAATCTGGTCTTGCTAATCATGTACACACGACGACAGGTATGCTATGTATAATCATGCAAGTCTGATCTTTCCTACTACGATATAAGATGCATGGGTGTTGATTTTACTAGTAAAATAAAATGCTATTCAAGTTTACGCTTCTACGAGTACTTCGTTTCCTACAGTCCTAAGGTATTATTTAATTTTTATTGAGCAGTCAGAACCCGTTATATACGTTTTCCCATACATTTTGCGGTCGTATTCGACCACCCGGGTCTCGAAAGGTTTATTTAGTGCTTTCATGTTCCCCATTACTAAACGTGCAACATTATTAAAACATTATCAAGTTATGAGACCCCAATCATAATCTTCTGCCAATACAGAAGTTTTTATTGAGAAAAGTAAATTATAATTTGTTAATCTGTCCATCTAACTATAACTTAACGCCAAATACCTTGCGGAGTAGGCAGAGACATCCGACCGCCGCATGACTCAGTCCTTATACACCTCACTCGCTGCTTTAACATTCATAGCTCTTCTCATACACGCTCACCGGTTTCTAAGGCTCCTAACATCACCGTTTGATAAAACACGATCAATTTGGTCAACTTAGGTAAGTTAGCCTTTCTCGGCGCCTACATTCTTCTACTTTTGCGTTGTATATCTGTTTCGTAATAATTTCTTCCAGCATTCTTTCTTTAGATTCGAACCAACGAAGCTAGCCTCTTCTTCCTTGAACACCGAGACTTTTTCACACCAACTCTGTTTCTAACATTATCGTTGCAAACACGATCTACAAGCATAACGCTACAAATTTTGCGCAACGCTAGCGATTCTTCAGTCTCCTGTTACTGCAATGTGATTGTATCGCTCCGTTCAGGGTGTAATATGCCATCATTGCGATGCCGATACAGGTTTGTTAGGTGAACCTGAGGGTCGCTTTCCCGTGGCCGTTACTACAGTTCCGTCCGGGAACGATCCAAGTGGAAATGTAATTCCAGAATATGCAGCCTATATTACTCGGATCATAATAATAATAATCGACCGATACCTTAATCATCAAAATCGAATGAGTAATTTAAACGCTACAATGGACACACGTAAATACAAACGTATATATAGACGGCTAAAATCGAAACCTATCTCTGTAATTTTGCCGTATTTGTGTAAAAGAGCGTTATATTATGTTTAATAAAACTTAAGTGGTCATGCCAGAAGTGTGGTCGTTCGCGACCACTGTCAATCAATTAGATTGCAATTATGAACCAAGAGCGTACCGATGTGCATATAAGGGCGTCCCCCGCAGGCGAGGCGCACCGATCCGCCCTCGTCGGTGCGAATGTAGCTGCATGCGGCGGTGGAGTTTACCACCTACCACGCAGCGCCAATTCCGGCAGGTCTAGGACAGGCGAGTGCTGTACGAACTGATAGACGTAATTAATGAGAGACGTTTAGATAAATAAATAAATAAATATTGTCGGACAAATTACACAGCGCCATCTAGCCCCAAAGTAAGCGAAGCTTGTGTTATGGTTACTAGACAACTGATAAACATACGTAAATACATATTTTTTTTTTGTAAATACATACTTATTATACATAGAAAATACCCAGACCAAGACAAACAGACATGTTCATGCACACAAATGTTTGTATTGTGTGGGAATCGAACCCACGAGCGTTGGTGTCAAAGTAGCGTAACAACGCGTTTCACCACTGCGCCACCGAGCTCGTCAAAGTAGATGCTTTGTGTGTGATAGTGACTAAGTGCAAAAGGACCGACACCGATGATCTGCCCGCTGGAATGATGGACCTATGGTCTGGCGTAGAATGGGACAATCATGCCAGTGCTGGTGTAGGTGTCGTACTCTCCTCTCGCTTAGCAACTAGTGCAAGAGATTATTGTTTGGTAGGGCCTAGATTTCTCTGGGTTCGTATAAAACTGGGCATTACGCTAGTATTTTTGGTTACAGCATACGCTCCCGTAAGCTCAGCAAGTGCACAAGAACTAGAGAAAGAAGAGAATATGTAAGTGATATTACGGATTTAACAGAAGGGAATGAAAGAGATAGAGAGAGAAGAGAAGATTTGAATAAATGGACTGTGAACAGCTATGAAGCTGTTCTTGGTCTGTATGGAGGTAAAAGAGTGAACGAAGCAGGTAAGTCAATTCTAGATTTATGTATGGTTTATGGACGAAACGTCTTTGTGTGGAATACTTTATTTCATTACAAGGATAATCACACGTATACATGGAGACGAAATGATCAAAAATGTGCGAAAGTTTTGATTTTAATAGATAGACGTCTCCGAAATACTATAATGGATACAAGAGCCTTTAGAGGTCCCACTCTTGAAACGGACCACGGACCTGATGGTAAGCCGGTTTGTGGGAATTTTGTCATCTTTGACCTTAAATAAAAATATGTGAGAAGAATAAATAAATGTACCGTCTATGCAAGAAGGTCTACCGTCTACCAAGGCTTTTGTCAAAGAGAAACGTGAAAGACATATTATGAATTAGGAAGAAAGGCTGAAAAACTTCGAGGCAAATACCAAACTCTTTTGTAGAGAGGTAAAGAAGTGTCGGAATGGTTCGTGGGCATCCAGAATGGACAAGATGAAGTCTAAAGCTGGTGTCATTCTTACGAACACTCAGGAAGTGTTAGAACGGTGGAGTAAATATCTTGAATAAATATATAAGTATGCCTCGGACGGTGGCAATAAGAGTGAGTCTGATGCTTACTCCACGTTGACGACGTCCAACTAGGGATGAGATCGAATGGTCAAAACAAAGCTTGAAAAATAAAAAGCCAGTGGGAATTGATTTGATCAAACTAGGTGGCACTTACGTCCAGGCCGCCTTCTGTTACTTATATCTATACTGGAGAACTGGAAGGGTCCCAGTCGACTGGAAACACGCAGTCGTCGTGCCCTTGTATAAAGGCAAGGGATCACGCATGGACTGCGCCAGCAATAGGGCCATCAGTCTGATCAGCTTAGCAGCAAAAGTATATGAAAAGGTAATTGAAAGTAAAATGAAGGTGAAATCCGATGAAATGCCGTGGCAGGTACAGGTAGGATTGCTAAATGGAAGGGGATGCACGGATCAAGTTTTCTCGCTGCGCAACATTGTGAAGAAGCATCTGGCCATAGATCAGAAGGTTTTCTGCAGTTTTGTAGAAGCATTTGATAGGATTGTGGGAAAGGAACTGTGCGATAAAATATATTCCTGAGATCGTGGATTGACGATTCACTGCGCTGTGCTGTGCAGTACACTCACAACGATTGCTCAGCATGTGTGCGGATGGATGGTAGCAGATGTCACCCTGGTTTCATGTAAAAATTGGTGTCAAACAGGGTTGCATGCTATCTGCCAGGCTGTTTATTTTGTATTTCGATAGTTGTCTGCAGAGTATAAGATCAACGAATGTAGGATTGCGCATGGGTGACCTAGTG
The DNA here is from genome assembly GCA_947507595.1 of Pyralis farinalis. Classification (NCBI taxonomy): domain Eukaryota; kingdom Metazoa; phylum Arthropoda; class Insecta; order Lepidoptera; family Pyralidae; genus Pyralis; species Pyralis farinalis. The sequence goes on along the minus strand of OX382259.1, from coordinate 18,056,776 downwards.
GTGAACGATATGCTGTATACAGACGATGACGTCATATTAGCAGAAATACCATCTGAACTGCAAACACTGGTCACAATAATGAAAGACGATTGTATGGAGAAAGGCTTACAATTTATTGCGAAGAAAACATAAGATCAGATAAGGTATTTGAAAGAGAAGAAACCAGAATCTAGTAAGGATTACGGTTGATGGTGAAGTTTTGAAACAAGTGGATGAGATTGTATATCTTGGATGCGCTTTCAGCAGGGATTGAAGGTACACCGCTAATGTGGAAACACGAGTGAGTGCTAGGGATAGTGTGAATGGAGCATCAGGAAAACTTCTTGGCAGTAAAAACTTGAGCCAGAAGACACAGCTCGCTATACATAATGCAGTGCTGGTCATAACGCTTACTTATAGAAGCGAGAGCTAGGTATGGCAGAAAAGCAAAGCATGAAAGTAAGATAAACACGGTGGAAATGCGAGCATTGAGTAAATTTTGTGGCGTAGCGCTTGTAGACCGTATTTGCAATGATTATGTTAGAAACAGAGTTAGTCTGAAAGAGAGCGTTGTTGTTAACATGCTTGGCATGCTCTATTCGTTCGGACATGTAGAAAGAATGCGGGATGAAAGAATAATGAAGCAGATATGCAACGCATTAGTGGAGGGATCTAGGAGCCGAGGAAGGCCAAGACTTACCTACCATGACTAATTTGTTCATATTCTATCAGAAAGTGATGCCAGGAACCTTAGAAACCGTCGAGGGTGCACGAGAATAGTAATGAATGTTAAAGAATTCAGTGAGATGTATAAGGATCGAGTCACATGGCGCTACTCTGCCTATCCCGTAAGAGATTTAGCGTGAAGTTATAGGTTGATACTAAAACTTATTTAAGAAGAAGACATAATTCAACTATTTTTCTTAGTTAACGAAGAACACTATCAGCTCATTTATCATGCTATTTTCAGACAGCAGTTCATAAGCACGCCTTATTTACAAGACTGAGATAAATTAGCACTGGTCGTGGAACAACTTTACGCCATACAATGCGGTAGATTACATTTCTAACTAACTTAACAGTAAGTGTACGTACTGTAAATGTATTCTAGTCATCATATAGGATTATACATATTATGCGTTGAATTTCTGTTTAGGCACAGAAAGCACTTATCAACATGAATAATATTTATTACATACAAAGACACCCATGGAATTGCAAAACGGAAATCATTAATTTTTGCGAGGCTGAGTAGATTGTAGGTGCGGACTTTGTAATTGAAATATAATGAAAACAAATAACGGACTACACACAAAGTTCGAAATTTTAAGCACGATTAAACAGCGTTCGATTAACATGCGAATTTTATATTTCATGAATACATTAAATATTGAAATAATTTCTATTATTTGAGCACTCAATATTAGAATTGATGGTTTATAAATATAGCTAGAGCCCCAGTTTGACAGTCTCTGTTAACATAGCTACAGTTAACTTCATCGTAGCTCTCGAGTGGTTACTCTAATTCAATATAATTTTCATGGATCTCTAACAAAATGTAAAATAGGTGAACGTATTAAAACGGTTAAAAGTTCCATTCCTGTTATGTCTTGGAAATTTGAAGAGCGAAAGTACATACTCGTATAATCATTGCTACTAAACGTATGTTCCTAAATATTATGGGAAGAAAATGATAATATTCGTAACTAGCGCCGTTTTTATTTTTTTATCATTAAAAATATTTTACAAAGTAACTAAATCTTGCAGTCCAGTGGATGTGAAGTCAAAGTCAAAGTCAAAATCTTTTTATTCCGTAAAAATGGCTACATTTGTTTGGAATCGTCACAATTTTTTTCCCTACCGTGCAGTTTATGACTAGGTGAGCACTGATAAAAATACTGCCAAAAAACTCAGGCATCCCTCTTTTGGTGTCCAAACAAATTTACATATTTTATTAATTACATTATAATTGGATCGACTCACTCCCAGGCATTTTTATCATTAATATAGTCAGATACTTTATAATATGCCCTGCTACACAATTTGGCTTTAATAGTAGTTTTAAATTTGTTTATTGACAATTCTCTTATATTGCTGGGAAGTTTGTTATAGAACCGTATACATTGCCCCATAAAAGAATTACTTATTTTGTGGAGACGGCTTGCATGTAACACAAGATTATGCTTATATCTAGTATTTATGCTATGAGTATCACTCTTTTTACAAAATGAGTCTATGTTTTTATGGACATACAAAAGATTTTCATAGATATATTGCGATGCGACTGTTAAAATATTTATTTCTTTGAATTTTTCTCTAAGGCTCTCCCGGGGACCAAGTTTGTAGATAGCTCTTATGGCTCTCTTTTGCAATAAAAAGATGGTGTTAATGTCCGCGGAGTTACCCCAAAGAAGTTACCCCAGAGTTACCCCACAATCATATGTGAATTCATATGATTGCTACACTTAATGAAAGAAACCACTATAGCACGACCCTCTTTGGCTGTATGTTTGTAAAAAAATAGCATTTGGATAAAAAAGGTAAAAATCATTCATTTGCCATTAATTCACGGGCACTTTGATACGTCTTAAATTCTATACATCAAATCAAATCGTATATTATTAATTTTTCATAGCTTTATTCTCTGTTTTTTAATATACCAGAATTTCGAAACTGACCATTGACGTAGAAGAAATTCCAAAAGAAACTTGCCAATACAGGTCTTTTTTCATCAATGTATATTACATTAAATATATATGAGTGTACATATAGTGATATCAAGTGGTACAATAAAATATATATTAATACATGTGCTGAATCTTTTCAAAACATTTCTATCAGTCAGATATTCATCGATGTTGTAATAACCCTCCTTACATAGATATTATTAGTATTTTTGATGTGCCTTTTGAACATATTGTCAGTAGATTTCAAACAAAATCACATAAAAATGACCTTGAAGTAGGATACAATTTCGCTACGTTATCCCTAATCTAATCTAGGTGGTCCACAAGACGTACAGCTGAATTTCGACTCGCACTTAACTTTGAGGTCTGCGTTACGTATGGGTGCGTGCGTTACGATTTGGTCAGGTTTAAATTCAAATCTCAAGTTGAAAACTCAAAATTCAATTCAAAAATAAAGTTATGCTGCCCAAAAAACATTCAGATCTCACAATTCTGCTTCTCACTAGACCGGTTTTAACAGTGTTATGTCAGACATATTAATTCGATCATTTGTTCGGCGTGACGGTGATGGATTCAACACGGTGTGTTCGTTTCTTAATTCTTTTAGTTACTATCATTGTTTACAAACTTGAGTACTGTCAATTATTTTGACATCAGTAACAATATATATTTGAATATATATATTTTGTAGTTGTATGTTCCGGGAACTGATTTTGAGGAGAATACGTAAAAAGGAGCAAAATTTATGGAGACTCTATTCTCTAGATGGAGGAACTATCTACATGCATACATACATAGCACTTGTCAAGTGTTTTATGTTTGAACGTCTTATGGCAACCTATACGCATGAACATCAAACAAATTAAAGATTTTGTTGTGATTTAGCCATTAACTACATTAAACTGAATTAATATCAATAAATCCGTAGTAATACTACACTTTAAGGGTAGATTTGTGACTGGCAACGTGCTATATAGACCAGACTAACGAGAATCGATTTTGGGTTTATTGCCACCCAATGGACATATCACTCCTACACTAAGCTATTAACGATAATGCTACAGCTACATACACTACTCTAATTCTGTTATTTATCTTCGATATTTGACAGTTTTGTGATGTCTATCATAAATGGTTTTAATTAATATACCATGGTTTTCTAGTAATGTCGGTATAGTTAGCAAGCGTATGTTGAAATACTCAATTGTAAACTGTATGATAAAATTAAAAAAATCTCTTTTGATAGTTATGGCTTCGTGTTGGTGATGACTCTTACCAATATAAAGTCATCAACAACAAGATAAACGGCAATCTAAGTAATAAATTGCTGTAAGAAAATAAATACACAAAGCATAAATTTGACGAGATAAAATACATAAGTTAAGCAGCGTTAAGTTAAAGACACACGGCCCGAACCTAACTATACGTGCCCTAGCTTCTTGGATTGTATTCGACATCCTTCAAGTCAGCATAAGCTTCAAAATTAGATGTGATATCACTCAAACAAAGTAAGTATATTTAATTTACATACGAATTAAAAGTATTATACAAGAAATCACGGTAGATTTACTTGAGAAATAAAATATTCTAAGGTTTATTTTTGTTAGAGCTTTCTTCTTAAATTAAACTTCAAGTTTTCGAATTTCATAGAGCTAAATTATAATCAAGTAGCAATGTATGTAACAACCAGAATGGATAACTTAGCAATACAATCTTTGGCTACTTCGGCTAACGTCCCTTCATGAATAACAGAAGACACGTTCGTCGCGGGGAACCAAAGCGGGATTGCGGGAAATTCCCCAGTGCACGCAGAGTGGGTCGGATCGGAATTATGAACAACTATTTATTTACGAATTTACTTTTGAACCATTCTAGTCAGGTACTGGGAGAGATGTTCGATGGTGTCGTGAGGCGTATTGGTTTCATTGGTAATATCAGATAAGAAACACCAACTGCAGGCTGTCTACAGAGGGAATTATATGTCTTGAAGGAGCTTGAGATATATGATTCCAGATCAACTTGGGCTTGTGGTTGAGTAGGAAAGCACGTGAAGCCATTGGTCATGGCTAGGTAGGCATCATCAAGTCAATTATATAGTTGTCCTACAATAGTAGTAACTACTATAGTAGGACTAATATAGAATTGACTTGATGATGAGATATTTCGAGTACCCATTGTGCGTATCGGTTTAAACGTAAAATACATTCAAGCAATGTAAATGTAAGTCGTCATCGGTACTGAATTTTATCAGTGGCTAACAGACATTAACTAAGCCAGTGACTTTAAAGTGAGTTAAAAATACTAGTTTTCTTCCTTCAGCAAAGCAGCAAAAATACAATTTCCTTACATTGGTTTTATTTATAAAACTGTAGGATATAAGTGACTCACCTACATTCTTAGATCTAAAGTCAATCACACCTGTAGCTGGTGCATGTTATCGATTAGAGATATTTAATAGGTAATCCGCTTAGAGATCTACATGCACTTCACAGAAGAATGCTCTGACGTCTGCATTGGGAGTTATGTTAAAAAGGCCTATATGCGCAAGTTAATCTACTTTTAAGTTACGTCTCTACTGTATAAATCATGAATTGATCAGTTGAGTGAGATAAGAGAGGACAGTAGACTGACAGAATGGACCGAGATGTGCCTTGCCTTTACGGATCTACAAAACAAGGCGTAGATGAAGGTATGTATTAGTACACACCACTTGATTTATCCGAGTGCTTTAGTAGTAGTAGAGTTACTTTAGATTTAGTCGTGGTGTGTGGTATGTGGTTCATATAATGCTACAGATTTACACATCATTACATAATTCATAATAACATATTGTTGTACTTACTTGAATCTCGCACCCAATAGTTGATAGACTTCGGTGATGATTCGACGTAGCATTCTAGGGTTACATCAGTGCCCAGCGGTGCACCGAAGAGCTGGTTTGGCACTTGAATGACCGGGTGAACTGTTCGAAGTAAAATGTTAAGTTAGCACTACTATCACGTTAAAATTAACAAAATTTATAGAGGGACGCTTCTAATTAATATACGAATACGCTTCTTCCGAAGTAATGAGATTTAAGGTAGGAAGGGATTGTAAATTTCCTGCCCTCTGAGATGAAAGTAGAGCAGGAACGCTTGCTAAATAAACGGTTCGGCCTAAGCTGTAGTCATTTGGTGATAGAAATCACATGTTTGAATTATTTAGTTCAATCAACATTCCCATATAAATTTGAAGAACAATTAATGATGATTAAAAAAGTGTTAGTAGACGATCCCAGGAGCCCTAGCAACTGGAAAGCGTGCATGAAAAAGAGCTATGAATGTTAAATGTATTTTAAGGTGTGTAAGGATCTCTTTGCTTACCTCGCAAGGGAGCTGGCGTGAATTTATGGATACATAGAAGAAAAAAGTAACGATTAACGGGCAAAATTTATTTGTAAGTAATATTTATAGACAAATTCCTAAGAAATTAACTTTTAATGTAGTTTTTACAAGGAATAAATCTTGTTCTAAAAATGAATACAATTTTCCAATTTTCACAAACACATTTTTTTTCTAAATTTGGATTTTCAAATCATAGCGGTTTGCATTGTTTGGCCTATATAAAGGCAATTTATTATAAACAGCTTTGTGTACTTCCGCTACTGCTCCGCTATATCAAATTGCCTGCAATTTGAATTTCGCAAAATTATGCCTGAATCTATTATGGTCTATATATACCTATGGTCTATATATATTTTACGTACGTGTGTTTGATTGCTATTAAACGTTTTTAATAATTCGAAAACTATCACAATAGAGTCATTATTTTCCATCGAACTAATTTCTCGTAGACAAGTAAAATAGACGACACTATAGACACATACGGGTGACTTAAATATCAAGGAACATCTGAAAGGAAATTAATTGAATGTACGCGCCTAGTTCAGTTACAGAATAATAGCCATTGAAATCGAAACAGAATATAGTTAAATTCGATAAAAAGCCGGTGATCGGTGATGACGAGAAAACGAAATAACAAGAAGAAGAAAACTCAAAATACACCGAGTTATTTACGCTAACAGTAGTAACTATCAAACATAAAGTTAAATCTAGCATAAAAACGGAATGTCCGCTCGACTTGACGCGAAGACGCAAACAGGGACTGTTTGTGCCTTCAAGGGGCAGAAAATAATTAAAAGCTAGTAGCTACTCGACGACATTAAATAACACCATTAATAACCAACCTCTGAGAGTAGACAAGATAAACAACAATTACCACGAATTTGCCGGGTAGCCATTTTGTCGTCTGAATGAACCTACGAAAAAAGTTTTTCAGAAGAAAATGGATTTGCACCTTATTAACAAAGAATTGTTAATAAGTATTTTGGGATTAATGTTTGGTATTATAAACTGAGAAATAAGTGTTAGGCCTGACTTTTATATGTACATATTTGATTTTATTATAATTGAAATTTGTGAAATTTTAACATTATATAGATCTCCATAATAAAAAGAGTTCACGAGTAGGAATAACCAAGTTTGGGTCATGAAATCAAATATGTTAGTAAATATACAACCTATAAAATTTAAGTATCAAATAAATAAATCAAATTATGTACTACCACTATGAATAACTACATTAATATACTACAAGTATTAATTTAATTTCATGAGCTTCCGTTTGTTTTGATCGAGATATTTTCATGAGAGATAGAGCTACCTCAACATCAATGCTGCCAGACTGGGGTAGTATCCCCGCTTCACAGAAAGCCCCAGCTATACCACAACTCTCTAGAGGGTTGTTGTACTGTAAGTTAGGTTACCAGTAAGCTTCTAAAGAATTGCTATGGTATCAGCAGAAGAAGCAACGCACGAATTACATGTCATGTATTGCAAGCATACATAGGCTACGATAACTGGTTTATATCAGGTGGCCGCATGCCTCCCGACATAAAATTAGACAAAAAGTCAACAAAATATAAAATTAGATCCATATACGAATACATAATATGCTTTAAAGCTAGGACGGGAATTAATAATAAGCTATGACGGGAATTAGCTCTAGATACATAATCTACAAGTAGTATCTAATCTATTGCACAATCTAGGAATTAAATCCATTTGACGGAGTCAGCTTAAGGCATAACGCTGCATTGCAGGCATTATGGAGAGCTTTAAAGAGACCATAGTTTAAGTTATACATAAGGTAGTATAGCATAACCAGGTTAGGAAATAAGCGACTAGGTGTGGGTGCAGTGGAAATATGTTTTAATTGAATATCTTATTTAAGATTCGACTCAGGGTCGGCGTTCTACATACCAATATAAAGATTATAGACTTTTACTTTGGATAAAAAATACACATAAAATGTAGAAGATTATAAAGCTACGATATACAGAAAGGTAGACATTAGAGTGGTATTAATAGGGTACCTGATGTACGTGATTTTGATTGAAATTTAAATGAAAATTGAACGGATTTCATTAAAGTCGTCCCTTATTCCCATTATTATATCTAAATAAATTAATAGTAAATAAATATTGTTCGACAAAATAAACAATGCCATCCAGCCCCAAAGTAAGTCAGGCTTATGTTATAGGTACTAGACAATTGATAAATATATGTAAATACATTTTTTGTGAATACATACTTATGATACATAGAAAGACCCAGACCAAGACAAATAGACATGTTCATGCACACAAATGTTTATTTTGTGTGGGAATCGAACCCACAAGCGTTGGTGTCATAGTTATTAGCATTATTAACAACTGCGCCATCGAGCTCATCTATATTATCTTAATCGACATCGACTTCAATAAAGACGGTTTCACATTTTTTGTATAACAGCTTTATCAAATCCAAAATAACTGAACATTTGTGCAAAAAAAAACTTTGATATGATAAGGTAAAATGGATTTGATGTTCATTCGTTTATTAAATCATGGTTAAAATTAAGTCAAGCTAATTCGCCAAGATTATCAAAAGACTCAACACAAAAAAACATATTCTAAATGATAAAGAAATACAAAAGTCTACTTTTAAAGTTTGATAAGTTTTTTAATAATTTAATTGTAATTGTAATGTTGTTTGGGGGGAAAAAATGGGTAAAATAGAGTTATCGAAAATCGAATATCGAATCGAACCCACGAGCGTTGGTGCCAAAGTAGCGTAACAGCGCGTTCCAACATTGCGCCACCGAGCTCGTCAAAAAAAAGTAAAGTCTATAACTTCACGCCAAATCCCTTGCGGGGTAGGCAGAGAGAAAAAAAGTTAAGTAACGCCTATTTTATTTATGTACATAATAATTTCCCACGCTGGAGATACTTACAATGAACCTTGATTTGGATCCTCTTGCTGACTGAAGGAGGAACGCCATTACTTGCGATACATAGATACGCCCCCATATCCGAGCGAGATATCTTAGCGAGAGTCAACACTTCTTCCTCATATATGGCAACTATAACAACAACAAAAAACTTTAATTTGACCAGAATTGAGCACGTTATGTCAAATACAGTCTCGTTGCACCACTGCTGGAGAATTCGCCCTATTTTTTTAAAATAAAATATACGCGTATTATTATTATGCTCGTTATAATTATGGGATCTCTCTTCCTGCTGAACTTTCTCAAGTGACTTTAGACACTCTCTAAAGTGTCGTTGTGATGCTGCGTGTGAATGAGGTCACCAGTAAGCTCCTAAGGAGTTGCTGTCTTAACAACAACAGAGGAGGCATCGCGCGAGTGATACTTAATGTATTACAAGCGTTCATAGGCTACGATAACAAAAAAGGTGGGCCGTATGATTGTATGCGTATGGCCCACCTGATGTAAAGCGATGATAACTGCTCACCATTAGGCAGGCCATCATCATCGGTAGTATAATATTAGGGGTTAAAGTATGAAATTGCCGATTTGTACTGAAAAATTAAAACTCGTTTTTTTCTAACATGTAACATATTTATTTAATCAAAACATTTACCCTCATTATTTATACATTGCTGCCATCTAATCGGAAGTTGTTGTTGTATGCCTTTGCGATAGAACTCTTGGTATACAGATTCGACCAACTATGTGAAAGCATTTTGTACTGCCTAAAGGGAAGAAAATTTTTTACCTCGTAGAAAATTGTCCAAATCACGAAAAAAATTGTAGTCAGTTGAAGAAGTACGGAGTATGACGTATGGTTTCTAACTGCATCTCCTGTAGGGTTACAACGGTTTCTCGTGCACTGTGAGGTCTTGCATTATCATGGAGTATGGTCAAGATCGATTCACAAGTCGGGGCTGTTTCACTGCCAGTTTCGCCATCCTGGTTCGAATTTCGGCACAGTAAACATCTGCTGTCATTGCTTGACCATTGTCATTGCTACAGTGAATAACGCTATGAAGAGACCACCAAACAGTTATCATTACCTTTTTATTGGTAAGCTTTACTTTACTGTTGTGGCGTTTGACCTGGGGTCAGCCATTGCTTTTTTCCCTTACGGTTATCGTAAAGAGTCCACTTTTCGTCACATGTCACAATTCGATCCAATATTCCTTCATTTCTGTAACGATTTAATAAGGCAACACAAGTTTTAACACGTGTTTCTTTCTGCACATCAGTCAAATCATGAGACACCAATTTTTCATATTTTTTTATCTTGTTGATTTGATGAAAATGAGTCAATATTGTAGGTAAGGTAACGTTTAACCTTGCCGTTAATTCCTGGGTACTTTGACTCGGATCCTACGACTCGCTTCCACCATCTCCTTCAATTCAGCGTTATTCACCTATGTGGGTGGTCCTCCCTGTGGTTCATTCTTCAAGTTGAAGTTTCTATTACTAAAGCGTTTAAACCAAAAACGCACGATGCGTTCATTACCAGTCCCTATTCCTAACTCCTCTCCAAACGCAGTATTAATATTGCGAGCCGTTTCTGTCGCGTTAGTTACGTGTCGGAACTAGTATTCAAAAATTACTCGGATTTTCGAAGTATCCATCTTTACCGTCTTATTTGAATAAAAAAAACAATCGAAATTCGAAAATCTAATGTTGCATATTTTTTAAAAGAAAAACCTTATAGGTATCATGTGAAAAAAGTTTCACTCGAAAATCTCACACCATGAAGGTTTTATGTCAATTCAAGTATCTATTACTATAATACGGCAATTTCATACATAAACCCCTATTATATAAATACAAGGTTAGTTATATACCTAAGTACCTTTTGTCTTGCCACCATGCAAATCTCTGATGACTATATCCGCACCGTCTTCCCTTCGCCACATCACCCGAGGGATTGGCATACCACGTGCTCGACAAGACACCTTCGCTGTACCTCCTTCTGGTACCATGATATCACCTGAGGTCTCTTCAGAAATGAAATCTGGTGGTATCACCACATTTAGGTATCCCATCTGGTGACAATAATAAGTGAATACGGTAATTCACCCAATTATTGGCATTTTAAGAATCTTGAAATAATTAGAAAAATTTAAGGTCAAATGGAATTTAATATAGTTAAAATTAGTTATAATGAATGATGATAGTATCGCAAACTTTTAACAATACATTACTTTCAGTCTTAATGCTTAGTAAATTAAAAAAAAACACGTTATAAAACCCAACTATTGGCACATTCTGTTCAAAGTATTGCAATCTTATTTGTCTGTAAATGTAACAATGCTAATAATTTGATGGGTGCCAACGATTGAACGGATTACGGTAGTTACTAAAAATGAAGAAGTTACGTAAATTCTGAGAACAGTTGGTTGCGAAATTAAGGAGAGATCGACGAGCTCGGTGGCTCAGTCGTGAACGACGCGACTTTGACACCGATGCTCGTGGGTTCGATTCCCACATAAGACAAACATTTGTGTGCATGAACATGTCTGTTTGCCTTGGTCTGGATAGTTTAATAGAGGTAGGGCGCATCAAAACAGCCCGTCTGGAGAAGTACCTCCACCTTACAGAAAACCGCAGCCAAATAACAACTCCCTAGAGGATTGTTGTGTTCCTGCGTGTGAGTGAGATCACCAGTAAGCTCCTAAGGAGTTGCTGTGTAGGCAGTAGAGGAGGCATCGCGCGAGTGATACTTAATATATCGCAAGCGTTAATAGGCTACGGTATCCGCTTTACATCAGGTGGACCGTATGCTTGTATGCCCCCCGACGTAGTATAAAAAATCGCCCAAGTGCGAGTCGGACTCGCGCACGAAGGGTTCCATACCATTATCTATAAAAACGGCAAAAAAAATCACGTTTGTTGTATGGGAGCCCCCCTCATTAATTATTTATTCTTAAAGTGAATATATAACTAAATATTCTGTGAATATTTCAAGTGTCTACCTATTGCCATTATCAATATCGACCAAAAAAATCACGTTTGTTGTATGGGAGCTTATTAAATATTTATTTTATTCTATTTTTTAGTATTTGTTGTTATAGCGGCAACAGAAATGCATCATCTGTGAAAATTTCAACTGTCTAACTATCACGGTTCATGAGATACAGCCTGGTGACAGACGGACGGACGGACGGGCGGACGGACAGCGGAGTCTCAGTAATAGGGTTCCGTTTTACCCCTTGGGTACGGAACCCTAAAAAAGATGCCACGGTAGTATTAAGAGTAGGAAGAAACTGCTTATTTTAAGCATTGTCGACATTCATATAATATGGTACACTTGATATATAGCGGCTACCGCACGTGATAAATGGTTGCAAGAAAAGAAGAAAAAACATGCGTAACCTACTAATGCAGCAATCCTTAGGAGATTACTTTTACCTTTACGTACTTGCAAGTTATCTCAATTTAACATTTTATTAATTAATCTGTTCTTGTCATGTGAGACTCTATATTATTTTGAATATTCAGTAATCTGATTATTTCGCCGAAAAAAGGTATTACATTTAATTTAAGTGTCCCAACTGCTGGAAAAGCATAACAGGTTCTCATTTTAAAACCTAAAGAATTTTAAAGGAAATCAGAGGAGCAGGTCTATTAGGTATTACGGCGGAGTAGTATCATAGTAAAAACAAACAAGTAGGCCTACTCGAGCCCCGAGCGAACGATAATAGCCTATACACATAGGAATGTCGTTTATAGTTTATACAATCGTCAAAAATGCATAGTCTATCTATATACAAAGCAATTTTCCCCTGTAGGGGAATCATCAGGGATCTATAATACAAAGCTTTTTAAATTATTTTTTGTACATAGACCAGGAGCTGACTACAATTTTTTCATTACCTACGTCATACGAAAATCCCGCAGAGGAAGCTTCATGAAAAATTTTGAGTAAATAAACCCCTTAGTTTGGACTGTATACAGGCAGTCAGTGTTTCTTTAATTACACGTAGATACATTTTCAAATATCCTATATTTTTTTATTATTTTGTATATCTCAATCACAATCATTATGGTACAAGTGTGTAATGTTGGTGATTACCGCTAAGGTGCCATTCAGACCCGAGCCGTTAGGTGAGGGTTTTAAGAGAGCCGAGGACGGTAATCATTAATATACACTTGTATCATACGACGTTTTTCAACACACTTGTGAAGAAAATAATACTAAAAGATCATTTTATATAGTAGATAAAAAGTTTATTTAGAGAAACAATTAGTAAATGTCCAGTTAGTAAAATTATAATTAACTGTTTTTGATGGCATAGCGGTCTCATAAGATAGATTATTTACGGAAATACTTTCATGTTCTATTGTTATTTGAGATGGTTCATTATTCGTGTAGGTGTAGGTGAAATCCAATCATTGGATGTACTTGGTGTTTCGCCAGTAGGACGCGCCTCAGAATCAGGCCTAACTCTTTTTGTGAATTTTGCACAAAATTTCTTCTGGTTTTGTATGGAATCTTCTACTTATGAATCTGCTATATTGCTAGAACGCCACGCATCACGACGCAAAGTCATTATATCAGCTCCTGAATTAGCCAGCAATGTAGCTGAAGTTCTTCTGTAACTATGTGTATGTTTAAAGTACGACATGAACACATTTTCTGAAAAAGAATGCGTATTCTTGTTGTTGTGCCATTGTATGAAATTTTGGTACGCTAATAGATATTTTTCCTTGGAGTTTTCAGGTACCTAGTAAACTTTCCATAACGTTAAGGGCTTCACATCTTATATCGGGCGGCGTACAACATAAATCATTTTCTTCATAACTAGTACTTGTAGACATTTTGATTAATAAATAACTATAATTTCAATAGTGAAAACGAGTTGTGAAATATTTTTCGCAAATGCCGAGAAAAATTAATCAGTTTTCCTATGCGCGCGCATCTAACAAAGGGATCGGCCATAGACTAAAAGAATGAGGTTTCTTTTTTTGGCTTTTCGCGGATAGCGTTTTAGTCAAGTACAAAATGGGGAATTTAAGGTTTTTTTTATTACAGAGAAAACAAAAGTTATATTTGAGTGAAAGTTTTATTAATTAAATTTTTTATTAAAAAAAATTGTACTATTGAACACGATCTTTTTTGTATCGAAACTTTTTTAAGAACAAAGCAACTCAACCAATAAAATAAAAAAAAATCTATAACTCACTTGTGAATAATAGCAATGAAAAAGTCACAGTTTGATTACAGGTGTCATTATGTGCCTAATTGCTATGAAATTAGAGCCACTTTATGAGAAAGTGTGTTGAAAAAAGTATAATGAAATCCTTGGTTTTTATTTTCTATTTTCAACAAGTATAGCGCCCGCGTGTAGTGTACTCTAGCTTATCGATACTGTCAACATATGAAGTATCACACACGAGTTCATAAGTTGCTAACGCACCGTTTCTCCAGAACTTTCTTGGTTTCTTGGTGACCTTACTTAGAACATAAAATATAATAAAGGATATTATGGAATGAATGAATTTATTATTTGTTTTGAATGTGGTTAACAAATAGATGTTAGTGTCAAATTTAATATATATTTCCTGAACATTCAGCCAATATCATTATGGCAAGCAAATCATGATATTGAATTTAAATGATAAACACAAAATTACATTATGTCAGTACTACACTATTATAAAATTTCATTACATCAAATTAAACAAAAATATATATATATAAAAGTCAGCAATAATAACATCTACTATGTAAATATTATCTACTATGTATTACATTATGTCAATCTTACAGTCAAAGAACTCTTGAACAGAATAAAAACACTTATTTATAGGAGGGCCTTTAAATTGTAACTTGGAGCGATTTTTTGTAGACAGTCAGTTCTTGCCTAGCAAGACATTTCTAATTTGTAGTTATACCTCTTTAAGCTTTAAGGAGCTAGTAAGCAAAGTACGAGTGTCAATTCAACAGAACACGTCCTGCACGTATACAATATTTTCGTTCCAGCTGCTGTCTAGATGGCAGTCGCTAACCAAGTCAGTCGCTTTCATGCGGCTTGTATACATTGGCTACCGCCTTTTGCAATTCATCACTATAGTAGAGTATGCTTCAAACGCCTTCAGTTGAAGGGAGATCCTTATCCTCCTTTAAACGGCAGTATGCATACGTGTAGGTTACGTCGGTTTGGTCTCTAAAGATGATTGTAAGTCACCTACTCCTCACATGTTATATATGAATGCATCAGAACTGCTGAGTAATATATTTTCAATTTAGACGTGACGTATTCCACATGTTCATTTAACGAAGAGAGCTCCTTCTGTATTTGACAGACATTGAACGTAAATACAATTTATCACTATTACAACTTAACGTAGTTCTTTGCATCAGTGACTTGCGTAATTGTGTGTGTATATGATATAGCCCTAGAAACCGACGTGAGCTTATTCTTAATAAGCTATGAATGTTAAAGAAGTGAGTGGTGTGTGTAAAGACTGAGTCATGTGATGCTCGGTTTTCTCTGTCTTCTCTACAATGGATTTGGCGTGAAGTTCAAATTCAAATTCAAAATTTCTCAATTTGTTTACAAGTACACAGTAGTTTAGAATATTGTATTGAAAATACTTTAGTAAGGGGATTTATTAAATGAAATTTAATAAATAAGGGGGTTTACTTATTAAATTAAATATAAAATAAGGTTATCTTTAGGGATCCTAGAGAATATTTTCAGAAGTTTAAAACCAAAACCTCAATACGGAGAAGTAAAAAACAAGCTAGTCAATAAGTTTAATACAGATGTTTCGTTCACTGAGTTGTAATGCAGCATAAATAGTCAGAGTTCAGTTGAGAGAAATATCCACTTCATAGTACCTATCAATGTTTCGACATTTTACAACTGAACATTACCTACAGCATTACAATTCAGTAAAGATACTTCTGAATTAATCTCTAGATTTTATCTTTATTTTCCTATCAAAGTTTTTTCTTTGTGCACGTAAAGTTTTCTTACTGACGGTGCTCAAGCCAAGTAAGTTTTTTTAAATTATTTTTTGTACATAGACCAGGAGCTGACTACAATTTTTTCATTACCTACGTCATGTTACCTGTTTAGTGATTTAAAAAATTACGGTCGAAATAGGATTAATTCAAACGTGGCTTTGCTGAATCATGTATTTATTCAAATAAAATTAAATAATTATGAAATTATATTATATGGAAGTTATACTTCTTTAGGTGCGTTATGAAAAAATGATGAGGAAATTTTAAAATACTGTAACACAAAAGTAACAGGTTGAAGCTGCCCGCTAAACCGCTCATTAAGTCACGAAAAATATGCTCAAAACTGCAGCCAAATAACAATTCCCTGGAGGGTTATTGTGTTCATGCGAGTGAGTGACGTTACTACCTCACAGAAAACTGCAGCCAAATAACAAATCCCTGGAGGGTTGTTGTGTTCATGCGAGTGAGTGAGGTAGTAGCGTCACTCACTTGCATGAACACAACATCTCTCCAGGGATTTGTTATTTGGCTGCGGTTTTCTGTGAGGTGGAGGTACTTCCCCAGACAGACTCTTAAAAATGGGATTTAAAATTTAATAATCAGTAAATTAGAGATCTCTATTTTGAATTGCAATAATATGGGTCATACCCATATTATTACAATTCTCGTAGGGATCTCTAATTTATTGAAAATAAAATATAGCTTATGCTACCCGTCGATAGTGTAGCTTTCTATATATGAAAGTATTTTCAAAATCGATTAACTATTCTTTGAATTTATCCATTACAAGCATACATACAAAAATTGCCAGTGCCATACGTATTAATATTTGCAGTAAATCATACATCATAATATTTTTTTATCATTTTACTTCAAATGCAGTGGCGGTCATTTTGGTATAATTTTTATTAGAAATCATACCGCCAGCAAAGGCGGAATATTCTACGTAAATTGTCATAATAAAGTGTCACTATGAATAATAAAGCCTGGCTTATAATTACTTAAGAACAAAATAAAGTATTCACCCAGGGGATAAACAAATCTCTTTTTCATGAGTTGCATCTGTCAGTGAGGCTTTTTTTCAAGAAATTATAATCAAAATTTATTACGGATTTTCAATTGACTAAGGATCAATAACATTTACCACGAACAATTCCTCGTGGCTACGATACAGAAAAATAAATGCCATTTTGTAGTTTTATTATTGTAGTTGGTATCGTGGTTGGTACAAGAATACATAATAGTCGACTTAGAATCCTAAAATTTAGCAACAAGAGATGTCGTAGCAACTCTACAGAGATCATATGAACAACTTCTTCTTCAAATTAAAACTCGAAATTTTATGGTTATATCTATCTGTCTACTTTTTAAGAATTAAGATCTATTTCGTGTAAGCAAAGACGTCGAATAATAAAATCATACAAGAACACCATTCTTCAAACAGAGGACTTAAGCGTACTTGGCTTGAGCACCGTCAGTAAGAAAACTTTACGTGCACAAAGAAAATACTTTAATAGGAAAATAAAGATAAAACCTAGAGATTAATTCAGAAGTATCTTTACTGAATTGTAATGCTGTAGATGATCTTCAGTTGTAAAATGTCGAAACATCGATAGGTACTATGAAGTGGACATTTCTCTCAACTGAACTCTGACTATTTATGCTGCATTACAACTCAGTGAACGAAACATCTGTATTAAACTTAATGACTAGCTTGTTTTTTACTTTTCCGTATTGACGTTTTGGCTTTAATCCCTAAACATCCCTGAAGATAACCTTATTTTATATTTAATTTAATAAATAAACCCCCTTATTTATTAAATTAAATTTAATAAATCCCCTTACTAAAGTATTTTCAATACAATATTCTTTATAAAATGCATGCATACATCTTTGTAGCCCGAGCTCTGACAAAAACAACAATATGTAGTGATTCGTTTGATCTTAACGCTGTAAATTAATCAAAATGACATTCAATTTTTTTACGAAACTTCTTCCAAATTATTTCAGGCATTTCCAAGTTCCACGAAGTGTATGTGTCTATTTACAACTTCACACCAAATCCATTCTAGAGAAGACAGAGAAAACCGAGCATCACATGACTAAGTCCTTACACACAGCACTCGCTTCTTTAAAATTCATAGCTTATTAAGAATAAGCTCACGTCGGTTTCTAGGGCTATTATTAGTACACAATTACGTAAGTCACTGATGCAAAGAACTACGTTAAGTTGTAATAGTGATAAATTGTATTTACGATCAATGTCTGTCAAATACAGAAGGACCTCTCTTCATTAAATGAACATGTGGAATATGTCACGTCTAAATTGAAAATACATTACTCAGCAGCTCTGATGCATTCGTATATAACATGTGAGGAGTAGGTGACTTACAATCACCTTTAGAGACCAAACCGACCTAAACTACATGTATGCATACTGCCGTTTAAAGGAGGATCCAGCGAGAGAGTGAAACTCACACTTATTCCACGTCGGAGATAAGGATCTCTTTTCAACTGAAGGCGTTTGTGTGTGTGAAAGTGTGTGTGAAAATCACCAAAATGATGAATTGCAAAAGGCGGTAGCCAATGTATACAAGCCGCATGAAGGCGACTGACTTGGTTAGTGACTGCCATCTGGACAGCAGCTGGAACGAAAATATTACATACGTGCAGGACGTGTTCTGTTGAATTGACACTCGTACTTTGCTTACCAGCTCCTTAAAGCTTAAAGAAGTATAACTATAAATTAGGAATGTCTTGCTAGGCAAGAACTGCCTGTCTACAAAAAATCGCTCCAAATTACAATTTAAAGGCCCTCCTATAAATGTTTTTATTCTGTTATAGAGTTCTTTGACTGTACGATTGACATAATGTAATAGTAGGTAATATTATTGTTACTCGTATTATTGCTGACTTTTATATATTTTTTTTGTTTAATTTTATGTAATGATTTTTATAATAGTGTAGTACTGACATAATGTAATTTTGTGTTTATCATTTAAATTCAATTTCATGATTTGCATGCCATAATGATATTGGCTGAATGTTCAGGATATATATATTAAATTTGACACTAACATCTGTTTGTTAACCATATTCAAAATATATATTAAATTCATTCATTCATTCCTTTATATCCTTTATTATATATTATGATATAAGTAGGTCACCAAGAAAGTTCTGGAGAAGTGGTGCGTTAGCAACTTATGAACTCGTGTGTGATACTTCATATGTTGACAGTATCAATAAGCCAGAGTATACTGTACGCGGGCGCTATACTTGTTGAAAATAGAAAATTAAAATCGGCCAAGTGCGAGTCGGACTCGCAGACGAAGGGTTCCGTACCATTATCTATAAAAACGGCAAAAAAATCACGTTTGTTGTATGGGAGCCCCCCCTAAATATTTGTTTTATATTAATTTAATTATTTGTTCTTAAAGTGAATATATAACTAAATATTCTGTGAATATTTCAAGCGTCTACACCTGTTGCCGTTATCAATATTCAGCAAAAATGAGCAAAAAAATCACGATTGTTGTATGGGAGCCCCCTTAAACATTTATTTTATTCTATTTTATAGTATTTGTTGTTATAGCGGCAACAGAAATAAATCATCTGTGAAAATTTCAACTGTCTAACTATCACAGTTCATGAGATACAGCCTGGTGACAGACGGACGGACGGACGGACAGCGGAGCCTCAGTAATAGGGTTCCGTTTTACCCTTTGGGTACGGAACCCTAAAAACCAACGATTTCATTATACTTTTTCTAGTGATTGAGATATACAAAATAATAAAAAATATAGGATATTTGAAAATGTATCTACGTGTTATTAAAGAAACACTGACTGGCTGATATACAGTCCGAACTAAGGGGTTTATTTAATCAAAAATTTTCTTAAAGCGTCCTCTGCGGGATTTTCATTAAATTGTACTAGATATGAAAATCCGCAAATGCGAAGATATCATAAGCAATGCAGTATGTAAAACTGGAAAGCATGGTTATATTAGATGATAAACAAATACTGATAAGATATTGGCGTCACAGTGAAAGTTGTCGAAAAAGGGCATTAAGAGATTTGTACAGGGTCGGCAAAGCAAGAGTGACGCCCTTGGTGTTGCGAGTGTCCGTAGACTACTACCGCTGCTTACTATCAAGCAGGTTATACGGTTGTTTACAATTCTGTGGTATAAAAAATATTTATTATCACTAGGAATCAACCTCAGTTCATTAAAATGATTTTGATCGTCACTTCCGCAGGCCACTCTGTAATTTGTTGACGCCGGCATACATAGACACTACAAAACGTGTTCCAACTTTCATGCTAATCGACCGAACAGTTTTTTAATTTATATGTCGATCATACACATATATCCATTTTTATCATACACAAGTTGGTACGGAATATATAAAGGTTGGTAAATAATTTGTTGACACGGTAAAAGTACTTTTCAACTATATTGAGTAAAGTGATGCTAGTGGCGACATGCTGCGTCGACGTCGACGTCAAAGCCTACAGTACTGTCGGCGCTGGCGATTTATGCCGTTATCAGGCCCGCATATAAATTACAACGCAGCGCAATAATTTAGGAGCACCGTGCACGAATCATTACCCGCTGTGTCGGTGCCTCTCCCTGCGTGCAGTTTAATTCACTTTATCTCCCCAATGTTTGCTGTAATTGCAATTCAATTTGATATTATTACTGCTACTGGACCTCCCGTCAACTTGCCTAATAAAATAAAAAATAAAAACCGCTTTGGACAAATTTATCGTACTCAAGAGGGTCGTGGTGAATGTGACATGTCTAATATTACACATTAATAAATAAAAAGTTTTCAATTTAGAAACAACACAACAGTTATTTAGAATGGATAGAAAATATAGTTCATCACAGAAATATCCATGGGGATCTTACGGTAACTACAGACTCATACTGTGGGCCTGGATGATGAACGAAGTATCCTTTATGTTTACCACTACTGAAATATCGCATAATGGTTTCTATGTTCACGCTGCTATACACGCTGTGTCCACAATTCTTATTGGTCTTCCATTAGTTTACTCAGAGATATGTATAGCTCAATACACTAACTCTGGCGTCGTTTCTACGTGGAATTTTTTCCCAATTTTGCGTGGTGTTGGATACGGTACAATTTTTTTGTCAATACTTAAATCAATATACATTACCGTATTGACAAGTTGGTATTTAGAATATACATTTTATGCGGCCTTCGATCCACCGCCTTGGTTTTCTTGTGAAGAATTTAATCATACTAACTGTATGGTGAAAAAAATCGATATTTCTGTTTTTCAAAACTGCTTAGAGAGACAAAGTTTGTTTGATGAAGACTGTGGTACGAGAACAGCAAGCAATTGTTTTTTTGAGAGAGAAATTAGCAATAATAATACACTATTATCTTCTACGTGTTTTTATCCATGGAAAGCTGTAATGAGTACTTTATTAGCTTTAGCTTTAGTAGTATTGTCAATTAAAAAAGACAAATGTATTCAAATCGTTATCAAATTGTTAATTGCTTATGTAAGTATAGTCATAATCATTCTTTTGTACGTTTCTTTATCAACTAGTGGCGCTTGGTATTCCACAAAGGTTACATTTCTTTGGGATTCTTATACTGTACGTTCTTGTTTTAAATCTTTAACGAAAGGCTTTTTGTCCGTTGGTACTGGATATGGAATGATCGGATATTTATCTCGAGATGTTTCATTTCGAAGCCCTGCAACTATTACATCTATAGCCACAACATTATTCTCAATTTTTATTACAATTATGTTATCATTGATAATTTTTAGTGGCATTAAAACCATGTCATATTATCATGGCGAAGAGGAAAATGTTATAGAAATTAATGATAGTATCTTTTTTCTAGAGTATGCATCAATATCTGAAATTTTAAGTTATTTTGATTATGTCTCCGTATGGGGATTTGCATGGTTTTCAACCGGCTTCTGGTGTCTTTTTGTAAATTTGTGGATATTATACTTATTTATAAGAGATTTGTTACTTGATAATGTATATTTTGCCAAAACACATAGTAACTTAGTTTGTGTATTAGTTGCTATAACAATTTCTTTATTTTCCTGGCCATTTGCTTGTTCTGATTTAACTGGAAGTATGTCTGATGCCATAGAAATACTACAAATTACGAATAGCCTTTTATTCTCTTTATCCTTGTATTGGATTTATGGATATAGGAAACATAATATTGACATAATTTTCATGATTGGTATTAAAGCAAGTTATTTCTGGAAGATTACTTGGATACTAAATCCTTTGGTGTTGATAGCTATTTTATACTTCAAATGCACAAATTTAAATATCATAGAAAACACCGTATCTTATCGGATTGAATTCTTATCGATAGAATGTGATGTACTTCTACTTTTAATAATTATTTGTATTTATATTATTGTTATTAGCATTGGTCTAATGCTACAAATATTTATTTGCTATAAGGATGGTCATATTTTAGCAGTATTTTTTCCTACTGATAATTGGGGTCCAAGTGAACAAATTTTATTTAAAAGTAGAATGATGTTTATGCCAGAAATTATGACTAGAGAATTTTTATACAGACAAGTTAGAATTCATGGATATTATACAAAGAGACAAGGAGGGCAGAATGAATCCAGAAATAAAAATGCGGAATCACTGCACGAAATGGAATGCAGTGCATTATCTTCAAATTAATAATACTAAATTGTAATAATACTGAACCTTACCTGACTTTTCATTGGGTCTGTATTAATTTGACACATGTATTGGCCACGATCTTCTTCCTGAACGTTCCTGATGTGTAAATTCCAAACTGATTGTCCGTTGTGAGAGACGCCGACTCTCCAGTTATTGGTTATTACGTGAACGTGTATTGCTTGTATGGCTTTGGTATCTGCTTTTACCCAACCAACCTGTAATATGTATCATATTATGAACAAATTTCAATAATAAAGAAGAATTTAAAGTGACTTTTGTTTCAATTACAATGTTCTGCCACTTTGTATGCTCTGTTTACTCTTATTCTTATAGAGAGTCGAGAACCACACAGGTATATTCATCTACATAGGCATTTCGACGAGCTCGGTGGCTCAGTCGTGAATGACGTGACTTTCACATTTTGATTTGAGAAATATTTGTAAGCATGAACATGTTCGTTTGTCTTGGGTGTGTGGGTGTGTACTGGTGGGGCGCACCAAATGCAAAAAATCAGTAGTGGGGATCAGCCCGTCTGGGGAAGTAGGTACTTCCACCTTACAAAAAACCGCAGCCAAATAACAACTCCCAAGAGGATTGTTTTGTTCCCGCGTGTGAGTGAGGCCAGTAAGCTCCTAAGGAGTTTACAAGCACTAATAGGCTACGGTAACCATTTTACATCAGGTGGGTCGTATGCTTGTATGCCTTCCGACGTAGCATAAAAGATAAAAAAAAGTATGGCTCAACTGATGTGAATTGAATTTCATAGCATATAAACATTTCAATACAGAAACTATCGCTCGCATGTTGCCACCACCGCTACTAACCTAGTTATTCCTACCAGATTACTCAGGAGCCTATTAGTAATTTCACTCACTTGCAGGAATAGAACTCCCCAGGGAGATAATATTTGGTTGCGGTTTTCTATGATGTAGAGGTACTTCCCCAGCCGGACTGTACCTTTAAAATTGCTCACTAATTCCTAGTACAGATATACTTATCACTTTGTACGGGGACAATGTCTAATTTTTAAGTTCTTTTTGGGTCTTCTTAATCTTAATATCGAGTTCAAGGTAACATTTTCTTTGTAAGCGTTAACGTACAATATGTAGAAGTTTATTGAATTCGGAACCTTCGTTGTTCTGTGATTCGAGAACCTGACATGGCTTGTATTCGATGTCACAAATTATTTAATCTAATACCTCTATTTTATTCAAATTTAGCATAGCCAACAAACTTTGTCCTGCCCGCAAATAAAAGAAGATACTTAGAACCCGAGCCAACTACAGGGTACATGTGTGAGTACCATTCTGGATAAAGGGAGCAGCACTCTCAAACACAAAAAAAAAATCATCGCAATCGTTCCAGCAGTAAAAGAAATTCAATGATGTACATACGTATAGAAGAATTACATAATATAAAGATACATATAATCTACTTACTCTATAACCGCCTAGGTTCTGCACCAAACATCTAAATGTTGCGTCTCGACCAAGGGGGACAGTCAAATTTGTTAGCGGTTCAGCAAATTCTGGTTGGAATGCTTGACCTAAAAGACAACTTATTATGAACATGTTGTTGCTTGACAATATTCTAAATGAATATGATTCTCAGTTTTCATTCCTCATATTATTGAATGCACACATATGAAGATTAACAAATGATTGATGGAAAAAATGTATCAAAATGCATGTGAATTTTTCAAACATAAGGGGAATTTATTCTACTATCGGTCCTTCAACTCCTGAAGACCGCTTCTTTTTCTTACAGAAACTGAAATATCCAACCTGGGCGACACATCATAGCTGCATTTTTTTATACAACTTCGGTAGCCAAACGAGCTTCCGGGTCACTTGATGTGAAGTGGTTACAGTGGATTATGAATGCTTGCAATATGAGAACTATCGCTCGAATGTTGTCCCCCAGTTGCTAACTTAGAAACTCCTTTAAAATTTAGTAACCTCGTTTACTCGCAGAAATACTATAATCTTCTTCTTCTTAGCTTAATCCCGTTTCCTCATCCATTAAGACAGGCGGAGTCCACTACCTGAACCTAATTTGCCAAAGATACTGATTTTAAATGGAGCGCCTGCTCTTAGACCTACTCAAGCCAGAAAGAAAACTAGACCTATCTTAGGTTAAGTCACAAGTATTGTCTTAGGTTTTCGCGATTGTTACACATTGAATTAAACAATTTTTAACGGAAGTATCGCGTATTTTATTTATTTTGTTGAAACCTGACGTTTCGAACGCTTTGCAGCGTCCGTGGTCCGTGGTCGCGTGGGGCAGTCTTCCTGCATCAGGTTCAACAAAATAAATAAAATACGCGATACTTCCGTTAAAAATTGTTTAATTCAATAAGTCACAAGTCTTTCGAAATATAATTTCTTGAATGTACGGGATTCCTCACGATGTTTTCCTTCACCGCTGAGCAAGCGATATTTATAAATTCGTACATATTTCTGAAAAGACGAATTTAGTGACACACGGCAGGTTTCGAACCGGGGACCAGCTGGTCAATAGACGGGTTCTATATCCACGTGTTTGTCACTGCTCTATAGCAGAAACAGTCCAACTGTCTGGGTGTTATTTCTTTGCGGTCTTTTGTGAGGTGAATGAAGTACTTTCACAGCCGAACTGCTTTGTCGCGCAATATTTCTCTTTCACAATACACATATTTGTTAATTCGCAGAGCATACTACGAACCGATGAAATTGACTTAATACGCCAGGTACAAATTAGAGTATATTTCTGTGCATATTCCGGTATATTCGTCTGGGAGAATATTTCCTGACGTTGCCTTCATAGCTTTTAAGACAGAAAAACCTGTCAGTATTATGGATGCGCGTGAATCATGGCGATCGCACAGGGATATAAGCGTGACTTTACTTATTCCATACCGGGTGATATACACACAGCTTGTTTATTCAAATACCTGCTAGTGACGTCGAGCACAATCATCGATCAGTATCCGCTATTGGAGGTAATGCTTATGGGAGACTTTAATTCCGACTATGCATATGGTCTGCCCATGAATTTGCTTTGACCAATGGTTTCTCTTAACAAGTTAGTTATGGTTAAATAACTAATATATAGAACTATACAAGGTCTCTATTAGATATATAATTTCACCTTTCATACCTTGATAGCCAGGCAATTTCATCTAAACTAGAATAACATGTTATTACAATAATAATAACATGTTATTGTATCGACTAACAACTATAGCGCCTGACGATGCCTCGTGGGGAGGCGACACGTATCGCAGAGACGACCAGAGCAGCCAGGGCAGCAACGGTGGCGGATGCACTACATACATTCCAAGAATTGTAAATATTTTATTACAGTTAATTTAATAAAAAAGTATCTTAATAGTTACTTACCGACAAGTTTAGAATCTAATCCTAGCATGAAAATAGCCAGTAGGTACAGCGACCACCATGGCTGCTGCATATTTCCAGACACGCCCATCCCTTACTCTCCAAAACCTGGGATATCCATGAGTCTGAAACAATTTTGCATAATAATATATATAATTATATACATATATATATTTAATTTCGAATGATTTCTCCTTACTATGATATTCAATTGACATATATTTAGAGTGGATAAGACTGTCTAACATAATTGTATAAACCTAGATAACTAATCATTCGCTCGCTCGATGATGAAGTTCTCAACTGGCTTTTTTTTGTACTGTACGAGTATTAATCTATACGTACATAAATGGAAAGGAAAATATAATACAGTTCAGTCCTTTTTTCCTTTATTTATCTACCAATTTTTTTTCATTTTTGTGAATTAACCCTTCGAAACCCGGGTGGTCGTATACGACCGCGAAATGTATGGGAAAACGTATATAACGGGTTCTGACTGCTCAATGAAAACATTGGAAAAAGTAACGAAAAATATTGGCAAAATCCAAATTAATATCATTGCTTCAAATTTTTAGTAATGATTATGGTAAAATTTCAACAATTGTATCGACCACTATATAAATAGCGTCAATTATGAATTGATTTACGGTCACACAAAAGTTTAGTTACAACGTAACTTTAATGCAACGGTAATTATTATTATATATCATTTCATTTTTATTATTTTATAGGTAAACGGGAATATTGTTTTTTATAGTTGAAATAAATTATGTGTATTTATATTACATTAATGAAATAATTTAATATTGTAATTTTGATCCGATGATCCGATTTTTTTTTTGTTTTTGTTATATGTATATATAAAAAAAAATGACGATCTAATCTACATCCTTTTAATTCCCTTGTGCGAGACATAGTACAACTAAAGACCACCACGAACCAAGTATTTTTATTCGCTTTACTGTGAAAAATAAATAAAGAATTCATCATCATCATTATTAGAGCGTTAATCCAGGTTGCGCCCTACGCTTTCGCTTCTAGGAGCGCGGGGTACTCTTTCCGAATTCTGTCTACACTTCACGTGATCTTTGGCATCCCTTATAGACGCATGGCACTATGGCACGTATGTACGAGTACATTAAGCCAGTACTTTTCGGGCCTACCCTTTCTACCGGGATCTGGCAGAGGTGGCATTGCTAGACTATTTATTTCCCACTTGCCTTTCGTAAGACGTGGCCATAGCAGAGTAGGCGACGCTCTTGCAGTATCTCTATATCTATATATCTATAGCTATATCACAGACATGAAGGCTACCGCGAATGCAAGAGTTAAAAATAAATAAATAATTTATTCCGGTTAAATACAATATTCTTTAAATCAAGTTCCCATAGTAAATAGGCATACTATACAGTCATGTTATAGGCAATTGACATAAAGCGGTTACCGTAGCATATACTTACAACCTAAACAGTGGGACACTGCTCACATTACCATCATCGCTATCAATAAAAGAACTCTATCCTGGTGAAATTACCCGCTGGAATATGAAAAGTCTCCAAGAAGTTATTATTTGCCGGTGATATTTTGCGATATAGTTTCCCAGTCAGGCATCTTGTTATTTACAATAGAATTGTGCCCTATCTTTTTTACCAGAAGCTAATTTATTAATTGGCATGTTGTACTACGTGACTTTCGCTCTAAAGTTTATCACCTACACTGCTTATTACTTAGTACACTCTCTTTTCCTATTTTTTTTTGACGCGAACGACGAAGTAAAGGAGTCATTCTTATAAGCACAATGAGCATATACTTATTTATCTACATGTGAATGTCAAAATTGTGAAACGTTAATAATTAATATATTATAAGTATAAGTATTATTATATGAATGAAAGTTTATAAAATTTTAACAAAAATTATTCCTCTCACATAAAGTCGTATTTACATAGACTTACTAATGATAAGCGTTCTCTGAATTTATAGACATAGCATAAGTTAGGCATAATCTAAAGAAACTAAACGCAGCAGCATTATGTCTATTGGTAAGTTTCATAGGCGCCCCTTTTTAAAGAGAATAAAAATATCATACATCGTCATTAAACTACTGTTGGTTTAATTGAGCTAATAATAAAATCAGATTTAAATTAGGTCGTACTTTAAAAAATTTAGCTTTATTGTGTCCCCCAATATTACAATACTTCTTGCATTACAAGCGTTCAAAGTCTGTGGTACCCACTTTACATCAGGTGGTCTGTATGAAAAACATCAAATTCAGAACCTTCTTCAAATTGGACCAAAACGTATGGTGTTAATCTCATATCTGATCAGTAGAAACCATTTGCACTTTGTAAGTATTTGTCAATCTTCAAGTTTACTTATGATAACCACAATATATATCTCCATTAAATTCGTAGCTATATAAAACATAGTTCGCTGTGAAAGGATTTAATCGAGAAAGTTTATTATGTTTTTGTTGATCGACCGGCACCATTAAAGTTGTTTAAAACGCATTACGTCAGTAAACTCTACTGAATAGCTGATCACTGATAAAATGATTGTATTTCTATTTACCTACGCTGCGACACACAATTATGAGGGGTATGTGTTGTCATACATAGAAAGCGATTTTAGTTCAGGATTTCCACTCGTGTATATTTGAAATTTACAATCTAAAATACTCTGCACTCATTTCGAGTGTAGAGTACCACTACTTTCATATGGAGACTTAATGCACTTAAATTCATGCTATGCTCTGTAGAGTAAATATTGATTAAAACAGACTAACATTACTACTATTTCAGAATATGAAAATAAATAAATCTGGCTTTATCTTCAGATCTAGAACTTCAGATTACATTAATGCACTGTATTACGAGAGTTTGTTGTAATGTGCTGTTTTACGAGAGTATTTTCATAGATAATTTCAATTGAAAAAAAAAATGATTAAGTATTGAATTTATAGTTATATTTTTTTTTTTTACACATCTAGATTGGCAAACAAATATGCGGCTCGCATTAGGTGTAACCTCAGCCTATTGACGCTCGCAACACCACGGGGATGTTACTCGCGCGCTGTTTTGTCACAGTATCCAGTAATTTCTCTGCCATATCTCATCCTTCAAACCGGAACAGAGCTATATAAATATAGCTGCTTGGCGAAATAGGTGAGACAGAGGTACCTACGCAGACGACTTTTGTACAAAGTCTCCCTCTGGTCATGTAAATGTAGTTGACTGATATCAGTCATGCGCGTTACGGCGGAAAGTATCGCGATCTGACAGGTGATGCACAATTAGCACCCACCATTCGTCAACACTTGCCAATAAACCAGTGAAATTGTCCTGTGTCTTTCTGTAGTAATTCTTTTACATTTTATTATATTTCGATAGAGAGTTTTAGCTTTGAGAGGAAAATCTGGGTAATACGTAATAATTATAAAATTACCCTTAGTAATAGCATTCTTAGTGCACTTATGTTATGTTATACATAACGTAAGCGTACATGGTCGACGCGACGACGCACGTAGAAGGTCACTTGTTATACTTAAGTTTTAAAATGTTCGTTTCTTTTAATATTTCGTTATTCAAAATAGTTCTTATTGCACTAAAAAAGTGTCAGCCCTATTCCAGCACCTTCCGCAGTAATTTTTGCGATTTCATCAGTCAATAATGACTGTACCGTTGTACGTTACATTACGTGTATCTGTATGGAGTTATATGACACGAAGCTGTTACACAGCATTGAAAACGAGTGCGGACGCGATCTCGAACCGGTAACTACTTTTCCGCAAAGGTGCGATAATGCTTGAGAAAAATTCGAAGCACATCGGTGCGGCCATTTCGATACGACGACCGACATATTGGAATTTGTAACGTTTTCAGTCATAGTACTTGTAACGGGTGAAATGGATCATTCAACTCTCCCTACTACGCATAACAGTCTCGTTAATGTAAATAATTATTGTCATAGAGATCATTATATAAAATGTGTCTCAATCAAAGTTATCCTGTCAAAGAAAATTGCATGAAACACGAAAAAAAATAGGCTTTTAATGAGTACATTCGACCCGTGATAGTCATTAAACTTTAAACCCATTGTATAATATTGTCACTGAGATAGATGAATTTTGGATAGGCTTGAAGTACCTTTTATTATAATACTTGTTTGCGATTATTATAAAAAAATATCTTTTGTTAGACGAAATTATTAAATATCATTTTTAGACTGTTTAGTGAGAATGAAATTCGTGTTTGCTAATACTCAGCTAAAGTAACTAGAAAATACATTTTAAGCTAGTCGTAAATTATAATCAAAGATTTTTATTTTTAAATGTCTAATCTAAAATTTTAAAATATTTCTAGGTAAATATATGTCCAGTCCTAAAGTAATAAAACTATGAGCATTAGATAGATAAACCTTTACATTTTTTATACACATATAATCATAGAAAATACGCAGATGGTAATCAAATCATGAACACAAATTTTAGTCCTCTGAAACGCCAGACACAGTCATTTTCTACCAAGCTCGTCATTGCTCTAATCAAGTGATGATTTAATCCCCTCTCACTCAGCGCACAAGGCCGTTCCGATTGCCTCTCTGACTGAAACTAAAGTTTAAGTAGTACTCTGCTAAAACTGTTTGCACTAATTTGCATTAATTGATAAAATATTACCTTATAAATGTGACTTTCGTGTAAGGTGAGCAATTTTTTAATTTATATTTTTTTATTTGTATTCAGACTCATTTGGCCTTTTATTTATTCAGGTATATATAAAATTACATTCGGTCTTAGAACATTATTTCTAGAATTCTCTTGGGAGCAGTCGGGCTTTGTATTTTTAAGCGTGTATCGCGAATGATCGGAAATCGCTCGATTTGCGGTGTGTTTTTATCGACAAGCCGTGATTTATTACCGCCAATTGCAGTAGAATAATGCTTGCATACTTTATATTTTATACTACAGAGCTAATAAAATAATTATTAGGTTAATAAATTAATAAAACGAGAGTCACACATGAGAACCACGAGCCCAACCTGACTTAATTGGCAATATAAATATCCACAGATGGGTTGTACGCGTCATTTCCACCTTAGTCTATCTATTATACACACCTCACTCGCTTCTTTAACATTCATTGCTCTTCTTATGCTCGGTTTCTAAGGCTCCTGACTGATGACTGACTCACCTTTTGATAAACCATGATCAATTTGGTCATAATAGATAAGTCTTGACCTTCCTCGGCTCCTACATCCTTCCAATTTCGCGTCATATGTCTGGTTCGCATTTTTTCTTCCTGCATTCTTTCTATATGTAACTACGAACCAACGGACGATGTGTTTTCTTATTTTGACACCGGCACTCTCTTTCAGACCAACTTTGTTCCTTGTAGATTATATTCGCAATTACAAGTTTTATCATTGCGAATATAATCTACAAGCGTTACGCCGCAAATTTTTCGCAACGCTAGTATTTCGACTGCGTTTATCTTACTTTCATACTCTCTCTGCCATACTCAGCACTCAATTCCATAAGTAAATGTCGGGAGTACTGCTTTATAATCAACGAGCTGTGGCTTCTGGCTCAAATTTTTACTACCAAGAGGTTTTCCCAACGCTCCACTCACACTATTCCCAGCATCCTCCATCCCTGCTGAAATCATATCCAAAACATACAATATCATCCAATTGTTCTGACACTTCATCTTCTCTTTCAAATGCCATTATCTTTGTTTTCTTCGCTTTCAACAATAAACCTTTCTCCATAAAATCGTCTTTTATTATTGTGACCAGTGTTATCGGATTTTTTTTTGTAAATAAGACTATCTACCACCGTAGTCTTTGTCACCTTTAGTGGCATACAAATATCCCGAATATTTTTATTTACTCTACAACAAACGTAGGCGTTTTAAGGTTTAAAAGAGTTCAGCATTCATTTGGTTTCGCAAAGAAAGGGATTGCTGACTTTTTTAGTATTTGAGGGCTAATACCATATATTAATAGGAACTTATTTATGCATTACATACATAAGTAAATATATGTAGACAAAAAGGGAACTTTCCATAAGGAAAGTTTAGTACGTTTCCTCTGCTTATAAAAGCTTATAAAAGATACACGCGATTGTATGCCTTTTAACACGATCTCACTGTGCTAGATAAATTTATAAGTAGATTACATAATGTCCAAAGAAGAGACAAATTAAACTTCGACACGCGTAGATATGTGTCATTAGTGACCAAAATATCTTCAGTTACATGTTACATAGCCGCTTAAAATTTCAAACTAGCTAACCCTTTATGTACAGAAAATAGCTACAGTAAATACAGAATTGTTCATTACAAATAGCAAAGTCTATCGTTTTATATCTAGTTAAAATTACGCAATTTCTCACCATTCAAACTGTCTGGATACGACGAGACAAGTCGAAGACATTTCTGTGCTATTTCATTTTCGGTATCGTACTAAGAGCTGTTTAATTTATTGACTAATGTGGCTTCCTTTGGTCTGGTTCGACCTTTTGATACATTTAATTAGTAACTAGTCGGAAGTACAGAAAATTTTCTTCTGATATTTATCGTTTTAATTGGTCTTGTATGAAATTTATAGTTCTATTTAAATGGGAAAACATACTAGAGTAGTTATCTATGATGAAACCTTGTCTACAATGAAAGTAATGAAACTAGATTGTAAATGAATCAAATTGGAAAAACAAAAAAGGTCGGAAAGTGTCTGTCTGAACTCCTGAAAAACAACAACTTACTAAATTAGTTGAATAGATGCAAAAATTAAAGGGCTTTGGGTCAGATTATCACTTGTGATGAAGAGTGAATCATGTATTATAATCGAAGTCGTGTGACCTTGATCCAACTGATTTCAATTTAGTTAATAGGTTCAGGCGTATCAAGAAAGTTTATTTTGCAGGAACTTTGATCTGAACTACTTTGTG
This sequence comes from Pyralis farinalis, assembly GCA_947507595.1. Classification (NCBI taxonomy): domain Eukaryota; kingdom Metazoa; phylum Arthropoda; class Insecta; order Lepidoptera; family Pyralidae; genus Pyralis; species Pyralis farinalis. The sequence continues at coordinate 18,023,758 of OX382259.1, read as the reverse complement.
TGTTTTGATTTGGAGGCACCCACCCACTACCGAGACCTAGATGTATGTTGTTGCTACAATCGCTGCGGTCGTCTTTACATTAGCTGGTACACATGAGCTACATGCACCCTTCGGTTGTCTCTGCGACACGCGTTTCGCCTCTCCACGAGGTACCCTAAAGTGTTGTAGATGTTAGCCGTTAGAATAATATGCTAGGAATGACAAATTTATAGCAGAGCTTTCCTTTATTTAGAGTTGAAGGAGGAAGTGGAAGGGGTTAGTAAAAAGTGCTAAAGTCATGGTCAGTATGTTTGTTCTTTGAGAAATTTCAAAATTAGATTAAATGTTTTTTTTTTAATGTGAATAACTCTTCACATGGGACAAAATCAAATTATTTGAGGCGGTGAAAAACGTGTTTAAAGAGATCCTATCCCCATGATTATGATAAAAGAGGTATCAATTAACTTCCATTAAAAACTGGCAAAAATCTTATTGTTGTCAGTGCATTTTGCCAATATTTTTATTAACTAAATATAGACCTTTTCTGTGCAAGAAATAGTTTTATTTTCCAATATGTCAAGCAATTCCACTGGTAGGACCCATGATTATTAATATCAAACCGCCTCTTTTGATAGCAGATTAGGCAATTAGAATTAATTACTTTGTTTATTTACCTGATCATAGTCATCACACATGAAAAAGAATAAAAACGGAAAAATGGTTCCACAGCGGCCACTCCTTCCACAATGTATATGGACTTTTGCAACATCAGGGGGTTGCACTCGAACATCAACGCGGTCTATCATCACCTGGAAACCGCGCGGCCGACCATTCTTCTCCTCACGGAGACACAAATATCCTCACTGGCCGACACTTCTTACTTGCATTACCCCGGGTACAAACTGGAGCACTTGTTTGTGCGTCATGCCGGGGTATGCTTGTTCGTCCGGGAGGATATTTGTTGGCGCCGTTTGCATAACCTTGAAGACAAGGACCTGTCGATATTATGGGTGCGAGCGGATCAGGGGCGGCCACACCCGGATCTACGCGTGCCTTTACAGGTCTCATAGCGGTGATACAGGCACATCTCGGTTATTTGAGCGCCTGCAAAGGGCGACTGACAGCGTCATCGAACAGTATCCCTCCGCGGAGTTAGTGATTTTGGAAGACTTCAATACCCACCATGCCGAGTGGCTTGACTCTCGGTGCACTGACTACGCAGGGAGATCTGCTCTGAATTTGCTCTTGCCTATGGTTTCTCTCAGCTGGTTCATTCTCCCACGAGAATACCAGATGTAGAGGACCATGCAAGCTCTCTACTGGACCTTCTGGTAACCACACGTCTGGATGAGTATAACATCTCAGTGCATGCGCCGCTTGGCTCGTCGGATAACTGCCTCATCCGGACCCAAGTGCCTTGTGCTGGATGCGACCCACCTCGGCCCACCGGATGTCGTCGCGTATGGCACTATAAGTCAGCAGACTGGGATGGATTGCGTGAATTCTACGCATCGTATCCGTGGAGGCAGCTGTACTTCGAATGATACGACATTGATTCCTGTGCAACCGCAGTAGCTGCGGCGATATTGGATGGCATGAAATGCTTCATTCCCAATCGCCTTGTAGCTACTGCGGGAGCTCAAAAGCGGCCGTGGGTTAATCGGCATTGTAAGGAAGCCATTCTTGTTAAGCAGGCTGCGTACAATGCTTGGATCACGGAGCATGCTAATGGGGATCCTAGCGTCTCTGATTTGAAGCGCAAACTGAATACTGCCTCGAGGTTCAGTAAAAGGGTGGTTGCTAGAGCAAAATTCGATTTCGTCAGCAGAGTTGGCGAGCGACTTGCGAGCTTTCCCTCTGGGAGCCGTGCTTTTTGGTCGCTCGCTAAAGCTGGCGAGGGAAATTTCTGTCAACCGTCTATGCCACCACTGCAAAAACCGGATGGCAGTTTCGCCCATAGCGCTAAGGAGAAAGCCGATTCACTCGGTAATCTCTTTGCGTCTAACTCGAATATGAATGACGGGGGAGCAGTGCTACCTACCATCCCGTGGTGCGGTAGCTCAATGCCGGAAATCTCCATTACCCAGCAAGATGTCCGGCGGGCCTTACTCTCTCTCGACATTCATAAATCGAGTGGGCCGGATGGTATACCGGCAGTGGTGCTGAAGCTGTGTGCTCCTGCGTTGTGGTCTATACTAACGCGCCTTTTCGTGCTTTCCTACTCCACTGGGCAAGTCCCGTCTTCATGGAAGACCGCCAATGTGCACCCGGTGCCCAAAAAGGGTGATAGATCAGACCCATCGAATTACAGGCCTATCGCCATAGCGGTCCAGCCGTCGGAGGGGCTCTCCCATTTTGCCGGGATGGCCCCTAGAGTGAAGAAGTCCGGCCCCTTGTGAGGGGCCAGCCAGTCACAGTGGTTCCCTGTTGCTGACAGATTCGGGGCACCACACTAACGCGGCCTATGGTAATTCGCGGGGTTGTTTAGTGAGTATACCGTTGGGCAGCCAACGGGGAGTCCCACACTACCACCGGAGGCCACCCATGCACCTGTGGTTTGCGTAAAGCATTTTTCCCCGCGTCACAAAAAGAAGGCCTATCGCCATAACCTCCCTTCTCTCCAAGGTGATGGAGCGTGTGATAAACACACGACTCCTAGGATACCTAGAGGATCACGACTTGATTAGCGACCGTCAATACGGTTTTCGCCATTGTCGCTCAACTGGTGATCTTCTAGTGTATCTTACACACCGCTGGGCTTTGGCGATAGAGAGACAAGGTGAGGCATTGGCTGTCAGCCTAGATATGGCGAAGGCGTTCGATCCGGCCTGGCACCGGAGTATTCTATCGAAGTTACCATCATACGGGCTGCCCTAGGGTTTGTGCAAATGGGTCGCCTGCTTTTTATCCAACAGATACATAAAAGATACTCCGATAGTATGGATATCAATGCTGGCGTCCCTCAGGGTTCTGTACTGTCTCCGACGCTGTTTCTGCTGCATATCAATGATATGTTGTCAATTGATGGCATTCATTGTTATGATGACGACAGCACCGGGGACACCCACCTATTATACAAGCCGTGCAAACATCCATCGTTCCCTTGTAGAGGAAAGCTGCGACAAACTTGTGTCTGAAATGGATGGTACTCTGGCTAAAGTATCTGACTGCGGGCGGCTTAACTTGATCGAATTCAACCCCAAGAAGATACAAGTTTGCGCGTTCACCGCTAAGAAAACTCCATTTGCTGTGGTTCCTAAATTCCAGAACACACCTCTTACCTTCACCAAAAGTATTAGGATGCTTGGCGTCGAGATCTCCAGTGATGTGCAATATCGAAATCACCTGGAGGAGAAGGTCAAGCTGGCGTCGATAAAACTTGGTGTGCTCAACAGGGCTAAGCAGTACTTCAGTGCGGGGCAAAGACTCAGAGACGAGCTGTGAGAATTGTCGACAATCCTAAGCTTACACACGGTATTGAACCCTTAAGTTTAAGGAGAGACTTTGCCTCCCTTTGTGTGTTCTACCGATTGTACAACGGATTGTGTTCTGAAGAGTTGTTCGAAATGACGCCGACAGCTATTTTTTATAACCGCACCGCTCGCCGACGGTGGGGATTTCACCCTCACACGCTTGAACCGCAATGGTCGCGTACTGAGCGGTTCCAGAGAAGTTTTCTTCCGAGAACTCTCAAGCTGTGGAATGAGCTCCACGCCAAGGATTTTCCAAGGGACTACAGCATGGAGTTCTTCAAGAAATGCGTGAAGAGGTTTTTAGAGGGTTGGCAACGCATGAGTGACACCCCTGGTGTTGCGAATGTCCATAGGCTACGGTGACTGTTTAACATCAGGCAGGCCGTATGCTTGATTGCCACCTTAGTGGTATAAAAAAAAAGTACAACAACCAGCGAGAAAGGTAATGCCTCTTCAAGCCTCCAGAATATAACCGATCGAGTACGAGAGACGAAAGATGCGCGTCAAAACCGGGGGCAACTCCGCTGCGCATGTTTTTAGAACAATCGTTGGTAAACCATTAGGACCACTGGCTTTTCGCGCATCGTATAACTGCAGTTCAAAACGCACATCGCGCTACTTGATGTGGATATCAGGTATAACAGGTCCATCGGAGGGCCTCATGGGTGGTCGCGTGCTACAGTTATCGATCCGGGAGTTAGCCGCAAAGAGGCTGGCCATAAGATTGGCTTTCTCCTGCGGCTGATGCACCACCCAGACCCAGTAGAATGCGTCACCCATTCCGTGCCGACTCGCGTAACACCCTGGGAATCCGCTCTTATGTATGCCCTCTTGCAGACCTTGGTGGCAGTATTGCAGGCTAATTTCAGGAAGTTAATATTGGGATCTTTATGGCTCTGAAGGCTCAGGTTTTCATGCACCCAGAGGACGGGAAAGGCGGAATCCTCTAGGCAGCGCAAATGACGACAACATACATCCGAGCGGACAAACAAACAGTCCCCGGCTTTTGGGAGGAAATTCTCCCCAAGCATACGTACATTGTAATAAATAGAAAATAATTATCATTTTTTTGACGGTGAAGGAAAACATCACAAGATATTATATTTCTCCAACACTACAAGAAATTATATTTCGCAAGACATATGACCTAACCTAAGAAAGGTCTGGTTTTCTCTCTGGTTTGTGGAGGTCTGACAACCGTCACCCGGTGTAAAAATCAGTATCTTTAGGCTTAGTTAGAGGGGGCGACAATTGTAATGGATTAGGAAATAGGACTATCCTAGCTAGGAAGAATAAGATATTGTTACAAGTACATTGTGACGAGCCCGGATCTCGAGTGGTCAGCGACGGTTGTTTTAACAAAAAAACGATTGTCTATCAATATATACATTAATCTCTCGAATTTCGTTTCGTTCTATATACGCATTATAAATTGATATATCAAGTACTTACGTATGTTTATCGGTATCTTGATACCTACAGTATAATGATTTCTTAATATGACACTAGACTGCATTTATCCTGAAATTGTTATTTATTTATTAAGTATAGAAAATGCAAGGATCTTGTTTTACATAAATAGTCAACATCGATGCAAACACGTCTTATTACTTAATTTAAAATTACTCTACTACGACTAATTTTAAATAAGCCAATTCGATAACCGAAAAATTAAAATTATTTGTTTTGTTCTCCTGCATTTAAACTGGATATAAATAGTGCGTAGTTGTTTTGAAATTGTGAGATACAGATAATTTTGAACTAAGTAATGTTTAAACACCAGCCTCGCGAGAGAAGATAATGACGTAACAATAAGTATTTAACTACTTTGTTACATTTGCATACAAAGGCGATATGACGAATTACTATAATCTGATTATGTTAGGAACATGAAGAAAAGAAGCATGTGCGCTCGCGTGCAAGTGAGAGTGGAATTTAAAATCAACAGCTATTTTTAATATAGATACAAAATAAAGCAATTTTATTAAACAATTGATTGTTAGTTAGTTTTCAGTACCGATGTAGTCGCTAATCAAACTGAAAGTGACTTTCATTTATAGTTAAATTTGGTAAGCGAATTTTTCTTAGTTACTAATTTATTTATTGTACTCGTAGGTATAGAAAAACAAGGAAAACTAAAGGGAACTAAACTAACCTGCATTAGTATATAAAGAGAGACAATTACAAGCTTTTTTCGAAACCCGGGTGGTCGTATACGACCGCGAAATGTATGGGAAACATATATAACGGGTTCTGACTGCTCAACACACAAGGAGCTGTTTGAAAATTGAACTTCTTTCATCTACCCATACTCCATTTAATAACATACGTAATATTTTGAGAAATTCCGCGTATTCGTTTGAGGGAAAATATTTTAAATTTTCACTTGCATGAGAGCTTCCCTTTAATATCTGTGACGTAATAGTCTAAAGAAATCTTCAAATACTTTATGTTATTTTGTACGATGAAAAAAGCTACCGGCATATTCTAGTAGTAAACTATAGATTTTGTAAGAGAAATCAAATTTTTCTACCTTAAGAATAACAAGTTTTAATTTATTATTTTAATACAAAAGAAAGTGGTATGTATTTTATTCCGATGAGGATTTTTTATTTTATAACTACTTTTGATGGAAGTACAGTGAGAGACCGATATACAGCTGTGACTTATTGACTTTAAATAACAAATGATTGTCAAATACAGTAAAAATCCTGAAAAATATTTTAGACATACAATAAATTTGATGAAATGTAGGATGAATGCATTAATTCTCTTTAACTTTTCGATAAGAATAGTATAGCACGAAGTATAAGTATATTGAATAAAATAAATAGGATTATAAAATCCTTTGGCGTTTGAGACTGGAAAACATATTTTTTTAATTCTTCAGACTCCCGCTTTGCATGCATATTAATAAGCTGTTTACGAGCAATGTGGTTGGTGAAACATTAAAGAAACTAATTCGTATAACTTGAATACTAGAAATTTCAGCTATATTAAAATATATTCTATTGTTTCCTTTACTTTATTCGTAAGTACCTCGATTTTATAATATTATGAAGGGATAAAGTTTTCTTTCAGATACAAGTGCTGATCTCTAAACAGGAGGCTATATTATCCCTTAGTGCTATGCGTTTATTTTTGTTTAGGGTTTCTTTATTATATTTGAAAAGGTGAAGTCCACACGGGCGGAGCCGCGAACATAAGCTAATTTCATACATGAATGGAGCTTTCACCTGCCGCAGTACGTGGCACTAATATCGAGACACATATAATATACCGCACGAATGTGCTCCCCTCATGACTCGTGATTACATTTTGAGAACTCTATTGGCACTTCTTTATTACCTGTTTATGAACACGCATTTACATCTCTCATGAGATGCCAAGAGCTTCTTTTGATTACAATCTTTATGAACGTCACATTTCGAACGTTTAAGTACCGTGTCTTCAAGATATAATGAGGTGTTTTGTTTGTTAGTAATTCTTTTATCATAAAATAATAGGTCTAACTTAGCAGGTAACGAAAGAAAGAGTGCGTGAATTACCTGTACCTCAAAGAAAACCGCAGCCAAATAACAACTCCCTGGATAGTTTTTGTATGAGCTCTTTAGAAGTTGTTTTGTTAGCAGCAGACGTGGTATCGCACGAGTGATACTTAATGTATTGCAAGCGTCCATATGCTACGGTAACCCGAATGGTTAATTATTTTGGGAAGCGCAGACTGGATTTCGAAAGGGGTTGCACGGATCAAGCCGCCGAAAATCGAGGAGAAGCATCTAGCTACAGGTCAGAAAGTTCTTTACGGGTTTGTGCATTGACAGAGTTGTGCAAAACGATCTTTGGGACATTTTGGTCGGCTATGGGATTGACGATGACCTGATAGTGCTAGGCAGCCCACTTATGAGCAATGTACAGCTTGTTACTTGTACAAGCTAAAACCAAATACATTAAATTTAGTCGTTAATAGATTCAGGCGTTATTTTGGGAAAGTCAAATTTACATGCAATTTGATCAAACCTGCTTTCTAACTTGGTGGGAGCATGCGGATTCTGTTCCAGATGGCGGACGACCGCAGCAGCCGAGGCAGAGACTACGGAGTAGCCATGGCAGTGTCGGCATGTTGCATTTACTAACAGTAGTGGGTGGGTGCCGGCCGGCGCTAGGCCGCATGAACTAATTGGTGCCGAAAGCACACAAAGCAGGTTAGATCAAATTGCAATTAAATTTAATATTCGAAATAAAAAAATTACTTCTGCCAGTACAGAAGTTCTCATTGGGAATAATAATTTAGAATTTGTTAATAATACTGTGTTTCTTGGAATTACAGTAGACTCCAAATTACAATGGGGTCCCCGCATAAATAAACTTGCCGTTAAGTAAGTAAAGGTAAGATAGGAGAATTAGATAATTGAAGGATGTGGTTACTGCGCGCATAGTCTATTTCAGCTACTTTCACAGCATTGTGTTGTATAGTATACTATTGTGGGGAATGGCGGGTGACATTGAGGTTATTGTTAGGGTTCTGTATCTCAAAAGTAAAAACGGAACCCTTATAGGATCACTTTGTTGTCCGTCTGTCAAGATTATTTTACTCAGTAACGATTAGAGCTATCAAGCTGAAATTAATATCAAATACTTAGGTCTGCAATCCCTTCGAAAAGCGAATAAATCTACCTTCTACGTCAACGCAATCAAAAGATACGGCTGTTTATGCCTATTTATTTTAACTCGCAAGGGAATCAAAACCTATAGGGTAATATCTAATTGTCAATTTGAAAAGAGACCTATATTGGCAAGTTTCTTTTGGCATTTCTTCTTTGCCAACGGTCATTTCCGAAATGCTAGCAGATTAAAAAAAAGGAAAAAAGTAACATAAGAGAATTGAATAAGATTATATTTCAAAAAATGTAAGACGTGTCTAAGTGCTCGCGAGGACCAATTGGCAAATAAAGAATTTTGATCTTTTTTTGTTTGCAAGTGGACGTTGGCTTGTCGCCCTGGTTTAGCACCAACATTATTGCCATACAGCCAAGCCAACAGCAGGTAGCCCTGCTGTTGGCTCGGCTATTAATCCTATGTGTAGACAGTATGTAGTCTGCAGAAAATATATAAAATATTATTGTATGAAGAAAGGTTTACAATTGAATGTGAAGAAACCCAATATAAGAGAGGCAATCGGAAGAACCAGTTGATGATTTAGTGTTAGCATGAGAACGAACACGACGTGTTAGCACGAATGAGTTTAGCAAGGACTTCTTATGGTGCTCGGTTCTCTCTGACTACCCGCAAGAGACTATATAGACAGATAATAACCGGTAAAATGCATGTCGGCGTCTCTTTCCAAGGATTACATGCGCGTCTTGGACTGCATTTATAAATTACTAGCTGTTACCCGCGGCTTCGCCCTCGTGGTCAAAGGGGAACCAAGCGGTGTTTCCTGTTGGAGTAAGATATTTGCCGCGACCTATGTTATTGTCAGGCCCTCCATACAAAAAAAAGACACATCAATGCGTCGCTTCGTTTAGATTTGAAAAAAGGACTAACCGACTAATAAATACACTTTTACATTCATAATAGTACGAACCCCTCTAAGACATGGACTTTATGACTCTATGAATTCTGTGATTCTCTACGCTCTAGATCTATTTCACAAGAGCCGTGCATTTGCCGGCAATCAAAGTGACACATGTTTTAACTTATCAATTTATGCGTCAAATAAACAATCTCACAATCTCTATACAACAATAGCTATCCTACAGGAGATAATCGTAGTTTATGTCATAATCCTAAGCAACTTCACATTTCAATTACAATATGGTTCTGTAGACGATATTATAAGATCGAATACTTTTGGCGAGCACATGCAAATTTTGGGTACTCGAAACTCGGGAGCAACCCAGATAAAGTTCACTAATAACGGGGAATCTCTGGGTATAAAGGGTATAAAGCAGAGTATTCGCGAAAGGTAGATAAAAAGTAGTCTTTTTATTTTACCCAGGTGTAGTGTTCATGTGGGTTCGTGTAGGTAGTAAATGAAAAGACGCTGATACGTGAAAGCGAAATAAAACATCCATACCTATATGTTACGGTTAAAATATCTAGCCAGAAAGGATCTGAAGTGGCAGTGGGCCGGCCACACCCCCACATAGGTCCGGCCGTTACGCACCCATTCCGCGACGCCCCCGGCCGGGACGCCCCCACAGTGAAAATTTTGTTATTCCGCTACGCCCCCGGCCGGGACGCACCCATTTTAAAACAAGCGTTTTTTGACAGGAAACTTGAGCCAATACTGTTGAAAACAGAAGTGTTTTTGAATAGAAGTAAATGAAAGTGTGAGAAAATTGTTTATTTATTTAATTTAAATATTTTTATTTTGTGGTGTGCGTATGCAATGCGTTTTTAAGTACTCCCTTTAAACTATGTAATTAAAAAATAAAAACTAAATTGTATATATATTATTAAAATATATTGGTTACCAAAATGAAAATCAAACAGAAACAGTGAAAGGGTAGCTCACCTATTGTGTAGGTTACCTGAACTCAGACGAGTTTTTGATAACAATAGATATATTGAGATGGATAATACGTGCATCCCTTTCGCTCATGATCAAATATTGCAAGTATGCAAGTGATAAGATAGGTCAATCAGTCAGTGTGTCATTTCACAATATTTAAAATAAAAATTAACTACTACATTGTATGTAGATAGACGTAGCCAATCGCTCACCGCTATAGACCACAGGTATAAACACACTACTACTCTATTTTTTAACAATTATGTTCATAACAGTACCTTACTCAAGTATCCTGGAAAAAAGAAACAACGGGTGCGTCCCGGCCGGGGGCTTAGCGGCATAACAAAATTTTCACTATGGCGTCCCGGCCGGGGGCGTTACGGAATGGGTGCGTAACGGCCGGACCCGGCCACATAGTTCATAGTAGTTAGTAGAACCGATAACCGATGGGGAACGAACGAACGACGTGGGACGACACCCCACTAGATGGAGCGACGACCTCAAGAGGTTTGTAGGAAGTCAAGGGATGCAGGTGGCACAAGATGGGGACGAGTAGCACTCAAGAGGGGAGGCCTATGTTCAGCAGTGGACGAATACAGGCTGAAATGATGATGATGAAAACATCTAACCAAACTATCCCATGGGAACATATCACCGGGATAAGATTAGAAAAAGAAGAAGACGCCTATGTGCTAATCCAGTACCTTATGTACTACATTCACATTTATAATATCGGTAACCGTAAGCGAAAAATGCAATGGCTGACACCAGGTCAAACGCCGCAACAGTGCCCTAAAGCAAAGTTAAAATAAAAAGGTAATGATAACTGTTTAGCAGTCTCTTCATAGCATTATTCACTATAGTTTTCTCAGGTGTGGTCAATCAATAACAGCAGACGTTTACTGTGCCTAACTTGGAACAATACGAAACTGGCAGTGAAACAGTCCCGACCCGTGATCGATTTTCACCTTTATTGCTCCATGATAACGCAAGATCTCATACTGCATGAGAAACTCTTGTAACTCTACACAAGCTGCAATAAAAAACCATACGTCATCCTCCGCCATATATATATCGCCAGATCTTGCTCTAACTGACTACCATTTTTTTGGTCATTTGGAAATTTTCAACGTGGTAAAAAATTTTCATCCCTGGAGGCAGTACAAATTGCTTCCACACAGTTTGTCGAATCTAGATCCCCAGAGTTCTATCGCAAAGGCATAAATAAACTTTCGATTAGATTGCAGCAATATATAGTTAATGAGGTCAATATTTTGATTAAATAAATAAGTTACATCTTAGAAAATATCGGGTTTAATTTTTCAATACAAATCGGCATTTTCATACATTAACCCCTAATACTAATACTCTAACCCCTAATACCTTTGTATTTCCCGACGTTTTCGCCGAGTTGCATCAGGCGTGGTCACGGGCGGACTGGTGGTGCGCGGCCTTGCCGGCTGCGCTCGGAGGTGTTTACTTCAACTACCTTCTCTTGGTCTTTGTATTTGTCATAGTCTCAACTCACGACACTATTAATGTCGACGGTCGCATTTTAATTTTTTTCATCACTGGCTGCTACGTGAGCGACAGATGACAGTATCGATATACCATCCTCACGATTAAAATTTTTATGATTTTTAATTTCAATCGCTTCGCGAACCATTCTGCGATAGTATTGATAATCGGTGGATAAAACCTTTGGCCGGTGGAGCTCAATCCAATGGTTGGTGTTGGAGTCGAGCAGATGTATGGCTATCGCAGATTTTGTCATATGACGATTCTTTACAGCTGCAATGTGTTCTTTTATTCTCTGCGATGATAAGCTTAGTCTGGCCAATTGTTTTCGACTGTGTAAATACCAATCTGTATGCTACATCTACCACAAAATAAATTGAAAGTTTAGAGAATTTTTCAAGTAATATAAATGCATCTTAGTGGTTTATTTGGTACAGATTTTTTGTACTAGTCTACTTTAAACCTTGTGAATGAATAATGTGGGGGCTTACGTAAGCAAAGGATAGAAAAAGCAAAAATTTAATACATATCAATACGCCTGTCTCCCATAGGGGTATCGAACTCCAGGTGCAGCGGTTCAAACATACCTTCCTCGCCTCTTCCATATTTATCAACCTCTTTATCTTCTTCGGATTCAGGTGATCTTTATTTGCCCCTTTTTATACACATCATCTATTTGTATAAAACTTGGGTAGCCCTAGGCTCTCTAAGCGTATTTTACCACCTTTACACACGGCATGTGCTCTGAAGAACTGTTTTCCCTTATCCAACCCTCTCCCTTCCGTCATAGAACCACACGTACAGGCTTGTGATGTCATCGTTCCACTGTTGAGAAGATTTCTTCGCGTACCAAAAAGTTCGGCAACTCTTAACTATATCGTACTATTAAAAAGTGGAACGCCTTGCTTGCACATGTGTTGGGTCCTTCCTGCAATATGGGACCCTTCAAACGAAGCATGAAAAAGTATCTTGCGGGTCAGTATGGCAGCATCAACTGACTGGATACTGTGTCTTTTGTCAGTTGCAGTTGCGATTTAGTCTCCTCTTTCGCTTACCATCAGGCAAATAGGAGCCACTATGCTGAACTAATATAATGTATAAAAAGCCCCTGCTGATATCTCCACTCTCTCACTCTTGCTTAATACACTTCTTTTGAAACTTTTTTGTCATCTATCCTTTCCAAATTTTCAAACCTCATCACCCTCTTTTAAATTTTTGTCACTATTTCATCTGACATTTCACATTGTTCTCGTATCCTGTTATTTCTTACTCTATCAATCATTCCACTTCCACATCATTCGCTCTTTTTCAACACAAGCATTCACCCTACGTTTATGCTTCTTCTGCCTTACCCATGGTTCACTACCGTAAAATGAAGCAAAAATAAAATATATTTTTTTCTTACACAATGTGGTTAAATTGACGTTGTTAAGTAAGAATAAAAATATTATTTCAATTTATTTACGCAATAATGAAATAAATAGATTACAATCAAAGCTTACAGCTTTTTATAATAAGTCGTCTTTTTATACTTTTTTGAAATGATGCTTTGGGAAATGTTTAAAATTCCGCACTAAAAATTAGTGTGCAATAAATCTACGACGAAAATACGCCTTTTACTACAACTTGCTTACGTTGACGTTATGATATCTCATCGCATCACATCGCACCATTTCTAACCGACTTTGTTATGATTGAATGCCTTCTTACTAACCGTGCATATGGATTTAGAGGTAATGTGATTTCACTGATACTGTTTACCTAGGTAAAGTTACCAGTAGATATTATTCATCTTCAGATTATTGACTCTATTGAGCCATTCTAGGTATTAACGCTTTCAGAAAAGTGACTTACAGGGGGACAGTCCAAGTCCAAAGTTGTTCGAGCCGAGTTCACAACCGCTGTCGGAAATTTCATACTAAGCGGCTGCTAAACTCCGGCATCTAAACGTTTTGAAACACAACTTACAACTGAGTTAAGGTATTCCATACACTGTACGCAAAAGATTTAATACTTCACTGAATATTGCGGAAAACTCAATACGATGACAAGTTTTGAAATTTATTAGGTATATTCTAAAATTTGTATAGTACTCGTAATAATTAAGATTAGGGTATCGAGTTGATGCTAATTTAAGGGTGTCGTAGCCGAAAAATGAGGTACACTTATCATAATCATTACATATCATATCTGGGAACTACATGTAATGTTGCTTAGTTATATTATATACCTATATATGGTAGGTAATTGCTTGGTGGGCATTTTCTAAGAGTTATTGGGCTGTTAGTGGCTCAATGTTACCTTTAGAACCAAAGCCAACCTCACCAGCACGTGGTGCACCCTGCTTATCAATAAACGAGGCTCTGGCGTAAGAGAGGTAGGGCACGACGTTAGCCCGACTGGGGAAGTACCTTTACCTCACATATCACGGCAGCCAAGTAACTCCTTGGTGGATAGTCCTGGGAGTGAGTGAGGTCACCAGAAGATGAGGATTTGCTGCTGTTGTTGTGATGACAGCGGGGGTGGCAACGCGCTAGCGACATTCTTTTCGTTGTTAGCATTCATAGGCTACGGTAACCGCTTTACATCAGGCGGACCGTATGCATGTTTGCTATCCGTCATAGTATAAAAAAGTCGCTTGTTTTGTACCAGCCACTTGGCAAGCAATAATTATTAATCAACTGAAATAGCTCGATATGTGCGAAGCGGACTAGGACATCGAGGGTTCTGAAGAAATGTGCGTTTCCTACATAACTATCCATTAAACATCTATTCTTCTATTACAAAGCATCGAATCGCAAGATATTGCTGACAATCTTACATGCAAACACTTCTTGTGTTGGTTGTTAGTTGGTGGTTTACTGTCTCAAAAACAATAATCACTACAATATCAATAAGATGACCACTGCAGTGTAATTGCCATTACGACAACTTTTATAAAAGTTATGACGTATTACAAAACAACGTTTTATCTATATACATGTACTACGATGACTTACTTATCAAATCTACGTTATCATAGGTATATATTTCTTGATTCAGGTATCCGGTACAGCAAGTGTCTTACGCCCTACTCTGCCTGCTTGACGTGCTATTTCGCCCCTGTCGCGGCGAGAAAGCAACGGTCATATTTTCAGAGGTTCAGTATCCTAATGGTACCAAGTCTCCACTTGGTAGTGCAGTGCTAGTTCATTTTGAAAAGCTTTCGCAATTTGAAACTAAAAATTAAGGTAAACCGTGAAAAATCCAGAAGAAAATGTTTCAAATCAAATTTATGCTATCCAGATAAATGTCGTCAAGCACTCGCCAATATCAGGCAAATATTTTTTTTATAACATGTAACATGTGGAATTCTGAGAGAATCTCAGCCTCTCGTTTCATTCTCATTTGAAAATAAATTTAAAAAATAGCTAGAAAAGAATGTGTACAAAATTGAGGATTTTTTTCAGCACCGCCTTAAAGTTATTGTATGTATACATCGGCATTGTCCCCTTACATTTAAAAATGTATTATTTTATGATAATTGGGAAATAATAATGTAATTAGTATGTAACGGTGATAGTAAAAGGAGCTTCAAAATATTCATATGCATGAAGAATAGTAAAATAAACAACTAAAATTACTGATAAAAATGGCCTTGTGTAATTTGAGACAAATTGTTTTTGTTATTTATTTATATGAATAATTTTATTATTTAGACACAATTGTATATTGTTGATGAATTAATTAATTAAGATAAAAAGTTGCTGTGCCGCTGCGATTAAAATGTCTCTATCTATTTAAATAATGGTGTCATGTTTAAAAACTGTACATCACTGGAAACCTTACGAAATAGTTGTAATGATGTGAAATCATATATACAACACAAGTTTTTTATCGTGGGTTAAATTTAATGAAACCTATGATTTCAATGAGACTTTCAAAATCTAGATTTTCATTAACAAATCAAAAGAGCACTACTTTATAAATTTCAAGCCAGGTTACTAACGAACTTGATGTGTGAACCACAGAAAATCCTACAATATTAAGAACTTTAAAACTTGCCTCTAACACGAACGCCTTGAAAAGACATGACTGCAAAATAGTAACAATGTTTTTTAATATTATTGCACCTGGAAGCAGAAATAATATTCTTTGGGTTGCAAGAATGCATAGACTTGTTATGTTTAGTATTTTACCTGGCACGAATATATACGAAAACTCAGTTGCCACAGTAAAAATGCTACCATTCATTCAGTACCTGAATAGAGATAGTCGACAGAACTTGAAGTGAACTCTAAGTATCCAGCAAATAGGCGTAGGTTTGTGATTTCTTAGTACACTGTTAGTTTAAATTTATGTATATATTTTTTACATAAATACATTTTTTTCCCTATATCTACATTATATGACTACGATATTAGGTCAATTGCAAATACCTTTCATTTAAAAACCAACAGACCAATAAAAGCATTTTTGAAGTCGTTTCAACTTTTACAATTTTACGAAGAAAATATGAAATTCAAACTTATTTTTGGAATGAGTAAAGTAAAACTCCCGATATTCGTTAGTTTTAAAGAATGAACATAACACTTCGCTTAATAGCCAAAAGCGTTTAAATGTTCGTTACAAAAAATTGACGTAATCTAAAATAAGAACGAGATTTTTTTATATACAACGTCGGGTGGCATATAAGCATACGTCATACCTGGTGTAAAGCTGTTACCGTAGTCTATTAACGCTTGCAATACATTCAGTATCACTCGCGCGATGCCACCTTTGCTGCTAATAAAGCAACTCCTTAGTAGCTTACTGGTGAACTCAGTTACTCGCAGGAACACAACAACCCAACAGGAAGTTGCGTGCAGAACGCGGTGCTATATAAGTGGCTTTCGAACTTGAAAAGTTTGTGACTGTATAAGATGGGCCGTACTTAAAGTGGAACCAAATATCCAAAATCATAATTTCGAATAGTGCGTTTTATGAAGAAGGGCCTTTATCTAGATAAAATTAAAAAGTTTTATTTCTTAAGTTTATCTAAATTAAATAAATAAATAAATATTGTCGGACAAATTACACAGCGCCATCTAGCCCCAAAGTAAGTGAAGCTTGTGTTATGGGTACTAGGCAACTGATAAACATACGTAAATACATTTTTTTTTGTAAATACATACTTATTATACATAGAAAATACCCAGACCATGACAAACAGACATGTTCATGCACACAAATGTTTGCCATGTGTGGGAATCGAACCCACGAGCGTTGGTGTCAAAGTCGCGTCATTCACGACTGAGCCACCGAGCTCGTCAAAAATTAGGGTCTTTCTTGATAAAACGCGTCTTATCTAAATACTAAATTTGATTCAAATCCTTATAGCCGTTTCCGAGATACACAAAATATATTTATATATATACTTAGTCTGGCCATAAATACTGTTACAATTAAAAATAAACAAAACATTACATTTGAATTTGGAATCTGTCATTTTTATATGATTGTTCATTGAATTTTCTCATTTTGGCGCCAATATATCGTACAATATTTTGCGATATTAAAATGGAGTGGGGTGATAAAGAGAACCGAATCGCTGTGATTGCATTACACAAAGTAGGTATGGAGCCAAATGCAATTTTTAAAACTCTCCATACGCTTGGTATTAGTAAAATGTTTGTGTACCGGGTTAATAATAGGTACAATAAGACATCCTCTGTTTGTGACAGAAAATGATCTGGCCGTCCACGTAGTGGTCGTACGAAAAAGGTGGTCAAAGCAGTAAGGGAAAGAATTCGAAGAAATCCTGTCCGAAAGCAAAAGATTTTATCTCGGGAGATGAAGATAGGACCTAGAACCATGTCACGTATTTTAAAAGATGACTCAGGACTTGCAGCCTATAAGAGACGTACTGGTCATTTCTTAACTGATAATTTAAAAAATAATAGGGTGGTAAAATCGAAACAACTACTGAAGCGTACGCAAAGGGAGGTCACAGAAAAATTTTGTTTACGGATGAGAAAAATTTTACCATCGAAGAAAGTTACAACAAACAAAATGATAAGGTGTATGCCCACAGTTTTGAAGAAGCGAGCACGCGTATTCCGAGGGTCCGGCGAGGACATCATCTTTCATCAATCGTGGTTTGGCTTGGAGTCTCATATTCAGGCTTAACTGAGGTGTATTTCTGTGGAAAAGGTGTGAAAACCAGTGCTGTGGTTTACCAAAATACCGTCCTAACAAACATAGTAGAACCTCTTTCTCGAACAATGTTCAAAAACAGACACTGGATATTCCAACAGGACTCTGCACCAGCTCATAAGGCACGAAGTACTCAAAACTGGTTGACCGCCCGTGGAATTGACATCATCGGGCATGAAGACTGGCCCTCTTCTAGTCCAGATTTAAACCCACTGGACTACAAGATATGGTAACATTTGTAGGAGGAAGTCTGCGCTAAACCTCATCAGAATTTGCAGTCTCTCCGAGCATCTCTGGTTAAAGCAGCGGCAGAAATATATATAAATATGGTGCGTGCTGCGATCGATGACTGGCCGCGTCGGTTAAGGGCATGTATTCAAAATGAAGGAGGGCATTTATACGAATAATGTAAATAAAATTTTATTGTACATTTAATTACCTTTCATTTCATATATAACTTTTCCATATTATCAAAAAGTGTATCATTAATTACATCAAAAGTTTTTGATAGAAATTATGACCTGACTAGATTTAGAATACATTTACCGTGCGGTGCCGGCTGAGGGAAACCCATTACCGGATGACGGGCAGCAACTTCATCTCGTGCACTACCATATTCTGCGATCACCAACCCGCCTGCCAAGCGTGGTGATTATGGCAAAACCCCCTGAATATGACAGACACTAGTAATACAGCCCCTAGTCCCCGACGGCCCCGCTGATCCGCGCTACGGTAGCGGTCGCGGTAACAGCGGGGCAGGGGGTGCGAAGAATCCCCGGCAGAGATCCAGGTACCAAAAACGACGACGACTAGACCTAGCAACATATAACACGCGCAGATTGAGGACTGACGAGAAAATTACAAAACTGGAATTTTGGATTTTGGAACATTGGACATTGGAAGTTCGAAGAGAGGGCGAAGACACGATAATCCTTTAGTCCGGCAACTAGCTTTATTTTCAGGAACGCGACCAACAGCCCCAAGGTGGTATTGAGTTTATCGTCCGGATTTGCCTCCGTAATAACATCGTGTCAATCGGGAGTGTGTCGATCAGGGTAGCGTACTTTGTCCTTAAATTCACCAAGGGATACTCGCTAAAGGTGATACAGGTCTACGCGCCGACCTTGACACACCCTGATGGTTCCACAAGGAATGAGATAGACTTTATTTTGACCACCAGAAGATATTCAATGACGCCGCAGTGATCGCTATAGTGAAAGCTTTTGACGAGCTCGATAGCTCAGTCGTGAATAACGCGACTTTGTCACCAACGCTCGTGGGTTCGATTCCGACACAAGGCAAACATTTATGCATGCATGCAAACATAGTGCATGAACATATCTGTTTGTCTTGGTCTGGATGTTGAGAGGTAGAGCGCATCAAAGCAGCCCGCCTGGGGAAGTACCTCCACCTAAGCTCCCAAGGAGTTGCTGTGTAAGTGGCAGAGGAGGTATCCCGCGTGTGATAATTAATATATTGCAAGCGTTAATAGGCTACGGTAACGGCTTCACATCAGGTGGGCCGATGCTTGTATGCCTCCCGACATAGTATAATAAAAACGGGTAGCGATCAACGTATGGTGAGACGCGTCTTGAATATCAATGTTAGACTGGAAAGGTCCCGCCTGATGAACTCTAAAAGCTTCAAGAGCCCATATCCGAAACCACGAAAGCTTTCAGCTTGAACTCTAAAATCGCTTCAAAGGCCTAGAAAACTGCGCCTCCGTCGACGAGTTAAATAGCGGTTTGACAAAAACTGTCCATGCGGTTGGAGCAAAATTTTTTAAGTCACGCCGTAGAAACAAACCTCGGAAGCTTTCAATCCAAAACCTCAGATTAATGGCAATTCGACCAGAAATGAGGTTGCAGTCTTCAGTGGATGTGTCCTCGTATATGCAGCTATACAGGCTGATTTCGGTTTCTTTGTGACGCGCCACTCGTTTCTTTAATACAAAAAGTATTGAATGGCCCATTAAGCAGAATAAAGGCTCCAAAGTGATCGCAAGAAATCTGTCTGTTGGTCAAAGCCAGTTAACGCAACTGAAGACCAAGAGTGGCGACATTGTCTCATACAAACCAGAGATCATGAGGGAAATTGAGAGTTCTATGGACAGTTATATACCAAATCACCAGAACCCGCTTCTGGTTCGACATCAGACCCAAGAGCCAAACTGACTCGAACCTACACCGAGGATATCCCGGACATCACCCTATATATACTTAAACGAAATTAGATAAACACTAGGTTAGGTCAAATAAAGCATAAACTGTCTATAATAGAAGATTCACGTTGAGTTGGAGAGCTAATTAACTAACTGTTTACCTACAAATTGTACTGTATAAACATTGTTTACACATGGTTTGGATACAAAATAATTTGTTCGGAACTCAGTTTGAATGTTTCCACTTGGATGCTAACATTCCCAACTTATTTGTGAACGCACAACAGTGGTTTTATTCTGTTATTCCGGAATTTTAACTGTAGTACCTCGGCTCTCGTAATTAGCGGGTTGCAACGAACGTGGTCAATTCCTGGTAATTTACCCAAAGTAAATATTTAACGATCCATTAGATAGTGGTACGTTTTTTTTAGATAGAACGTATGCTTTCTATTTTATGCGTAGTACTTATTGCAGGAAATACATTATACAATCTTTTACAAATAGATTCAATGCAACAAGACGGCCAAGGTAATTAATTGATACCGAATAGACGGAATAGGTACGGTTAGGAAAGGATTACTGAGTGAAATAAATAAACTGGTACCTATTTTCATTCATCAGTCATTGTCAATATAAGTCAGTAGCGATGTTTGACATTTCTACAAGCTACACTTCTACTTCTATTATTTTTGTTTAATACGAAACACATTTGTTTATATATATATTAGTATGAGTACTGACTGAACGTAAAACATATTTAAAATTGTAAAAGGTCGACCGACATTCCTCAATTTGGTCAAGTGACGTGATCAAATATCTTCGGCTTTATAGCTGGTATATGAATTTTAAACCTCATTTCAACCAAACCATGCACCGACGTGTAGTACAAAAATACACATCGATTATATTGCAAATACATATCATCTAGTAGCTTATTTAAAAGCATATTTTGTATAATAAGATGTTTTACTAGGTACTTTATCACAATGTTTCGGCATTTGTCAGACTTCGTTATATAATTTCAATAATAGAAATTGTACAAAATTACTAAAATAGTTCTAAATTATTATTCAAATATCGTCAATATTTATGTGACTTGAGACAACTGACTAAATTAAAGATCCAGAGAATATAAGAGATCCATAGAGGACTAAACAAGATGAAGAAGAGTCCAAACACACTAAAGACAGGTAGACATTAAGAGACAGAAAATTAATGCAACTGAATCTGGACCATATATTCCATCCATCCATCTAAATACGATAAAAAGCGTGCGAATAACCTCATGATTAAAGTTTAAGGATTGAATCGGGACAACCTGCGTATAAAAAAGATAATATTTTCTCTTAGCAATAGTAACTATCATTGTTTTGCTCCGGATATAGTGTACATATTTTAAAAATTGTGACTCGAATACTCTTGAATAACCGAAATGGTTTTCTAGGGTTATAAATTTACGAGACAAATAAAATACAGAGTGTTGTGCTTCAGGCTCGGCCGAGGGAGAAAGCAACGGATGAACTTACAGAACTTGTTCGCGATATACATATACAATATATACAATAGTAAACATGTTACAGATGAATGGAGGAAACGTTACAATATTTACGGGCAAGTTTCACGCGAAACTGCATATTTGACAAATTAATTAACCAAAATTTGTTAAGTTAAAGTCATTAAACACGTAAAAATAATTGTTTCACTTTCCATTTCTAAGAGTCAATAAACAAAAAATTCGCGGCAATTTCTAGTAAATGTACCTTGATTTACTTACTATTGAAGAAAAAAAATGCTGAATTTTGTTTTTGAAAACTTGGGATCGAATAAAAATATTTTCGAACTAACTTTTTTTATATGCAACGTCGGATGGCGTATGACCATACAGCCCATCTGATGTAAATAGCTACTGTAACCTACGAACGCTTGCAATACGGAAAGTATTGCTTGCGTGTTGCCACTCTTGGGCCTATATTTGACTTCACTATTACTTCATTAATATTCAAGTAATTGGACACTACGCTTATACTAGAAATTTACTGAATATCTACAATTAAATTCAAACAAAATTATGGTGAAAACATGAAAGTGGACTGTGAAAGAAGCTCCTACAGAAGATCTCAGTAATATAATAACTACCTAGAGATTGTTGTGTTCCTACATGTGAATGAATTACGAGCACATAGTACATACATATGGTAACCAGATAACATCAGGTGGGTTGTTTGCTTCCCGACATTGTTTAACAATTTTTACTGGTATGAAAACTTCATTTGCGAGGTGGAAATCGCACTGGACACTGTTACCATAAATGACAATAAAACATACATATCAAAAACTAAGATACAAAATAAAATATATTTTCACTTACGGTTTACGGTACTTTACGTTTGAGCCATTTAAAAATATACATTGAATTATTAGTATACTTTGTATTTTTTAAATTATCCCTATTTGTTTTTTTTTACAGTTTGTCAGAATGCAAATTATTTAGTTATATTTTAGATTATTCTTATTATCCATTTAAATCTTAGATAAGACTCGGAATACTAAAGCTTTGTACATTGAAAAACTTTAATTAAGCACATAGGTATTCATATAGGTACAGAATGTGCGGTAAAATATTTACTACTACAGTTTCAAAACAAAACAAAACGAGTACCCTACAACGACCGAGCGAGGAAACTTTACGGTAGCATCAAAAAGAAATGAGCACACTTATTTTACACGTGAAAGCGCTCAGAAAAACGTAGACACCAACAAAATTTGTCAGCCGCAAATAAAATAAACAACTTTATCGAACATTAATAAATTTTAACTTACCTTCCGGAAATATTGCCGATCAAAGTTTTTTTTTTTATTTCAACTTGGTACTATTTTTATTTGTTACGTTATTTTCGCGAAGGGATATTTGAAAAAGTTTTCCGGAGATCGTGGGAAGTTTGCGGCGTTCCCCGGGGACAGCGTCGCGGGCTTGCACGGTATGGGCGAGGTCGCGCCACACACTGAGTCGATTGTTCATTCAGTCCTCCACTCCGTCGTTATTCTTACGCAGATGTCCGTATGATAGAGGCAGATATGAACCCGATAGATTTGGATACGACTGGATTTGTATATTTTTCTTCTTAGCGATAGTATGTTGAAAAACACGTACTTGCCTGATGTTATAAATAGGTCTTTTCACTTAGACTGGAATAGGGAATAGAAATACCGTTTCTATTATACTTTTCTACAACAATAATATTCGACATACACCCCGTATGTCGAATATTATTGTTGTAGAAAAGTATAATAGAAACGGTCAAGCGCGTGTCGGGCCTTATGCAAAAAGTGTTATTTTGAGTATTACATTTTTGTTATTGCTATATTATGTAAGTTAATACAATTTCCGATAAACTCCTATTTAGAAAAAAAATCTACAAAATTCTGAACTTCTATCAGAAATATTTTAGGAAATAGATGTGGTTAGATATTTTCCTGTATTTTTTTTTATGTAATTAAATAAAGATTGTTATAGATTTTTTTCATAATATTATTTATTTTACACTCTGTTTCTACACGTACTCAACATTTAATCATTTCACGTTTTGGGAAAGGCTATTCTGTCATAAAATACGTACAGTAACGAAGGATCATATGATATTATATGCGGTACAATTATTTACCACTACTCGTAATTGAATCTATCTTGAAAATTATAATAATGAAACTTTGATAGATATTATTAAGGGCTTAATATTTTTCGTCGGGGCATACATATGACCCACCTGATGTAAAGCGGTTACCGTATCATATGAACGCTTGCAATACACGATGTATCACTCGCGCGTTGCCACACCGGCTGCTGACACAGCAACTCTTCGGGAGCTTACTGGTAACTTCACTCACTCGCATCACGACAACCCTCTAGGCAATTGTTTTTTGGCCGCGGTTTTCTGTGAGATAGATAGTTCACAGCCGGATTGATCTTTTTAAAAATTCAGACCAAGACAAATAGACATATTCATGTACAGAAATGCCTGTAGTGTAAGGAAATCGAACCCACGAGCCTTGGGATTAAAATAACATTGTTTACCACTCCGCCGCCGGGCGTGTTGACGAGAATAATAACTTAAAATTTAACTTGAATAACACAAAAATAAAGAGTTTTATAAGTATATGTATTAATTAATATTACCGTGATAAATCAATGTACAAATGTACGAAAATTGTCAGTTTAAATATACACAACAAAGTAAACTGGAAAGCTTTCTTATAGATTTTATAATTTTAGGAAAATCCTACTAATATTATAAATGCGAAAGTTTGTATGTATGGATGTTCGTTGCTCTTTCACGCTTAACTGGCTGAACGGATTTGAATGAAATTTGGCACGTAGATAGATTATGATCTGGATTAACACATAGGCTACGTTATTTGACTCCAGGTGGGCGGAGCCGCGGGCAGCAGCTAGTTGTCAATAAATCAGTACAACTGCATATCTTGGTTAGAATTTATTCAACTCAGATACATAATATTATGTATCCGAGTTGAATAAATAATATTATGGAGCAATTCTACAGACAAAATCTGCGCTTGATGAAATAATGCGTTAGAGCGATATATAACTTGGCATCTGCTGAAACGCGCAGATTTTTTTAGAAATTTTTTTTTTTACCACTAAGGTGGTAAACAAGCATATGACTTGCCTGATGGTAAGCAGCTACCGTAGCCTATGGACATTTGCTACACCAGGGGTGTCACTCTTGCTTTGCCGACCCTAAAACCTGTAAGTCTAAAATATTGACATTATTCGTCTAAAATACTCTTATATACACTCGTTTCTGTAAATATCGCATTTTCATTACAAGGGTAGGTACGATTGTACCGTTAAGATCAGATCACGCTTAACACTTGAAGTTCGATTGTAACTCTTATTACGTGCGTCATAGGAACGTTACAAACGTCAAAATTTTAAGATATTAATTGATTTAATAAACATGTCTGAAATAATTAAAATGTATAGTTTATTTCACATAAAGGAAACTAATTTTAGAGCAAAGTTAATAAAACGAGATGATATTGAATGCAAAAAAAAAAAATTAAAATGACTCGCCTGTAAAATTGCAAAAGTTGCAATTGTGCCCTATTTCTACTGAAAGTGCGATATATGAACACGCGAAAGCCACAAAGACGAGTATTTAGGATTGCTACTTTAACATCAATGCTCATTTGTGGGTTTGATTCCCACACAGGACAAATATTTGTGTGAACAAACATATCTGTTAGTCTTGGTCTGGGTGTTTTTTTTAAGAGAGGTAGAACGTATTAAAACTGTTCGTCTAGTGAAATACCTCCATCTCACATGCAACCGCAGTCAAATAACAACTCACTGGAGGGTGTTCCTGCGAGTGCCCGGGCCTACATAAAGCATAAGCGTTTATAGGCAACGGTAGACATTTTACATCATATGGGCCGCGTATGTCTTCAGACGTTGTATAAAACATATTGACGAGCTCGGTGGCGCAGTGGTGAAACGCGTTGTTACACTACTTTGACACCAACGCTCGTGGGTTCGATTCCCACACAGTACAAACATTTGTGTGCATGAACATGTCTGTTTGTCGTGGTCTGGGTATTTTCAATGTATGATAAGTATGTATTTACAAAAAAAAATGTATTTACGTATGTTTATCAGTTGTCTAGTACCCATAACACAAGCTTCGCTTACTTTGGGGCTGGATGGCGCTGTGTAATTTGTCCGACAATATTTATTATTATATTTATTATTATTATTATTTATATTGATGTGATTAGTAGTAGTGGTATTTACTGAGCGTACTTACCTGGTTAATTATACACTTGTTATAATAAAATATACTTTTTGGTAATTTTTTACTTCTAATTCCCCTTGATGTAGACGTTGCATTTATTACAAACCTCAGTGATCTATAAAATGCGTTATTTACGAGCTCGGTGGCGCAGTTGTGTAAAGTGCTGTTACACTACTTTGACACTAGAGTTAGTGAGTTCGATTCCTACACGGAATAAACATTTGTGTGCATGAACATGTCTGTTTGTCTTAGGTCTATTTTCTATGTACAATAAGTATGTATTTACAAAAAACATATATTTACATATGTTTATCAGTTGTCTAGTACCCATAATATAGCTTCGCTTACTTTGGGGCTAAATAGCGCCGTGTAATTGTCCGATAATATTTATTATTATTATTGAGGTTATTTGTAATTTGTTTTGTAAATTCGTAAAAATATATGTTTACGCCATACCCCTTGCCAGATATGCAGAGGGAACTGAACGCCATAAAACGCGGTCCTTACACACCTCGGTCGCTACTTTACTTTTCGTAGCACTTTTCATGCACGCTACGGGATTCCTAGAGTTCTTGACATCACCTTTTGATAACACGCGACGAATTTGGTTGAGGTAGGTGAGTATTAACTTTCCGCGGCTCCTACGTGTTTCTACATACCCGAAATAACGGAGCATAACTTTTCTTATCTTAATACCGACAATCTCTTTTATACCAACTCCCTTTCTTACATCATCATCGCGGTAAGCAAGCATTACTCAAATACTCGCATCTCAACCGCATTCATTTTACTTTCATATTCTTCCTGCCATACCAAGTTTTCACTACCATAAGCTAGCATTAGTATCAACATCACATTGTGTGCAGCGAGCAGTACATTCTGGCTTAGATTTCGGCTACCTATAAGTCTACCAAACGCTCCATTCACGCTGTTCCCTGCATCGTACATAAAATGGGAAATCAAGAGTAAAAAAATATAAAATACTGTAATGCTCTTCGAATTTAAAACAAAGTTCCAACGTATGTACGACAACATCACGTACGACTGTTGTAATAAATAACTTCAAGAAGAATCTATTGATAATTATTGTTAGTACACTCAAATTATTTTTTCACTGACTAAATTGATTTACGAAATGTAACATGACATGAGTGGATTCATTAATAAAAGAAAGTATCATAAGCACGCTTTAATACATTGTATGCCCACGAGACACAATCTGGTTGCACTGATTTGTTTATATTGTTATTATTCTTGTAGTTCACAATAAATTTACAGGCAATTTGTACATGATCATGAACCGTATGCATTAAGATGACGGACAATCTCAGAGATGACCACAGCAGCCGAAGCAGAGACGACCGGAGCAGCCATGGCAGCGGCGGCATGTATCTACTAGCTGTAGTGGGTGGGTGCCGGCCGGCGCAAGGCCGCATGAACTAAATGGTGGCGGAAGCACACAAAGCAGGTGAGATCAAATTGCGTGTAAATTTGACTTTTGCAAAATAACGCCTGAATCTATTAAATATATAGTTTTAATTGTAACAAAAACAGACTATAGCACGTCATAACATTTAAATTTAATTCGGTTGACCCAGCTGGACCTTCTTACGAAGCAACTAACTTAATGAAATGGAGATAGAATAATTAGCCACTTCCCGCTAATTTCCAAAGTTACTAATTGAACCGTTTGGAAGGGCCGTCATCTGTCGCCTAGGGTGAGAGAGAACATGTCCTTTGTTCCGATTTGGATTTTTATTCGGACAAACATATGACGGACATTACCTATCGAAGTGTTGATGGTCTTTGAAGTCAAAGAAATGGTGTAACAGTGTGTACACACGTTGCCTTGGTTAATGAATTTTTCCAGTTGAGCATAAAGAACGCTCTAAAAATTGACGAATTACGGCTAGAAAATTAATTGTTTTATGTAATGTAATGTGTTTCAAGTTTCAAATCACACTATTTTTTAAATCTAAAGACAGCAAAAATTATTGTTTCTGTCTGTAGTCGGTTATTAAATAAATTTTAATTAGTGAACTTTACACTAAGACAAACATTATTTTAAAAAACTGGAGTTGTAACAGCTTTCCAATGTAATGTGTTTTAAGTTTCAAATCACACTGAAAATTGACTATTTTTTTAATTTAAAGACAGCAAAAACTATTCTTTCTGTCTGTAGTCGGTTATTAAATAAATTTTAATTAGTGAACTTTACACTAAGACAAACATTATTTTAAAAAACTGGAGTTGTAACAGCTTTCCAATGTAATGTGTTTTAAGTTTCAAATCACACTGAAAATTTACTATTTTTTAAATCTAAAGAAAGAAAAAACTTTTGTTTCTGTCTGTAGTCGGTTATTAAATAAATTTTAATTAGTGAACTTTACACTAAGAGAAACATTATTTTAAAAAACTGGAGTTGTAGTGTTTATCAATCAAATACACTTGAAGTTATACAATCAAGCTGCTACTATAATTAACTACTGCTGTTATAATTAGTAGTTAAAAAGATTCCCATAACCGTATATAAAGAAAATACAATATTAATAGTTAATAGATTCGAGCGTTATTTTGCGAAAGTCAAATTTACATGCAATTTGATCTGACCTGCTTTGTGTGCTTACGTCACCAATTAGCTCATTCGGACTAGCGCCCGCCGGTACCCACCCGCTACCATTAGTGAATGTAATACGCCGTCACTGCTATAGCTGTTCCGGTAGTCTCTGCCTCGGCTACTGCGGTCGCCCTCGCGATAGCCTGCCATCTGGAACAGAAACCGCATGCACCCGCCACCGTTGCTGCCATGACTGCTCTGGTCGTCGCAGCTACACGTGTTTCGCCTCTCCACGAGGCATCATGAAAGTTTGTTACTCTAACGACTAACATCTGCGGCGTCAGAGGATGTCCCGTGGAGAGGCGAAACAAAAGCGTATACACGTGGCATAATTTAAGGGAGTATGATTTTTCCTCTAAACGGTGAAGGTCTGACGGCGGTCGGTTCATGTTAAAATCAGCAACTTGCCTAAATCCTTAGACTTCGTAAGCGAACCCGTCAGTCCTAAGGGATTATTAGACGGTATAACGCTAGGAAGAAGACCCGTATCATAAATATTGTCGGACAAATTACACAGCGCCACCTAGCCCCAAAGTAAGCGAAGCTTGTGTTATGGGTACTAGACAACTGATAGACATACGTAAATACATTTTTTTTTTTGTAAATACATACTTATTATACATAGAAAAATATAATGTATATGCCAGGTGACCATGAAAACAATTCCATGCAATTTTCAGGAATACCGTTCCTATATGAAATCTATATGTTTATCTGTGTGTGCGTGTGTCTGTCGTTTTTTTTGGAATATTCGAATTTTGACTTCAGATTCGGATTCAGCATAAAAAAGTCGAAAAGGAATGTTCAGGAACACCGTTCTTATCTCTTAAGGAACATGGTCAAAATGGCCGATAAAAATAATAATAATCTAAATCTTTGTAGTGGATGTACTGGCCTCTACTCGTATATGTTTTATACACATCCCGCCGACGCTAGTCAATTGACCAGGACCAACCCGTGAATTAAGCCAAATAATAAGTAATTTTTCTTTACAAATGCATTTTTCAAAAAATAATGAGTTACATACTCATTATTTTTTAATGATGTGTAATGTACAAAATTTTCAGCATTTATGTACTTTATTTTTAAGTATTTATATGCTGTATTTGACGAATTCGGTGGTGACTTTGATACCGACACTCGTGGGTTCGATTTCCACACAGGACAAACATTTGTGTGCATGAACATATCTGTTTGTCTTGGTCTGGGTATTTTAAGAGAGGCAGGGCGCATCAAAGCACCACGTCTGAGGCAGTTCCTCTACCTCACAAAAACCGCAGTCAAATAGCAACTCCCTGGAGGGTTGTCGTGTTCCTGAGTGTGAGCGAGGTATCACCAGTAAAGCTCCTAAGGAGTTGCTGTGTTAGCAACAGAGGTGGCATCACGCGGGTGATACTTAATATATTACAAGCGTTCATAGGCTATGAACCGTATGCCTGTATAGTCACAAGGGTAAAGTTTTGTGTGGAGGCACTCGTATAAAAAACCTTACCCTTGTGACTTCCTGAAGATCGCGTGTTGAACACCGTGTTTACCTCGATCACCTGTATTACAAATAGGCTCGCACCCTTATTGATGTACTTCGTAAATTATTACAGTTTTACCCGAATTTCAGTATTATTGTATGTTGGGTTTATTATATGATTAGAAGTAGTACTTAACCCAAGACACATAGATGTGTGTCTTGAGTTAAGTACTTATTGTAAAATCGTAAAGTACTAATAGCCACTATTTGTTGAAATATCGATTTTCAGAAACGATTGAAATACAATTGAGATACAACTAGCAAGATTTTTTCCGTGTTCTCATATTCCAGTGACCGAAAGCAGTGCTGCAACGTAATTTCTATTTGATTTTTTAGACTTTGATGAACTCGGTGTCGCAGCGCTACTTTGATATCAACACTCATGGGTTCGATTCCCACACGGGACAATCATTTATGTGAATGAACAAGTACGTTTGTCTTGATTGGGTGTATTTAAGAAAGGTAGGGTGCATCAAAGTTGTCAGTCTTCAGAAGCGCTTCCGCCTCGTAGAAAACCCCAGCCAAAGAACAACTCCCTGGAGTGTTGTTGTGTTCCTGCGTGTGAGTGAGGTCACCAGTAAAGTTCTAGTGTTAGTAACAGAGGTAGCATTGCGCGACTGATAATGTATTTCATACGTTTATAGGCTGCGGTAACCTCTTTACATCAGAGTACCGTATGCTTCCCGACGTTGTATAAAAAAAATAAAGATAGTATATACCGTAATCCATCCAAGCGTTGACACCCACCCAGTTATTGTGATCCTTACATTTATAGACAAATAGTAAGATTCCAATATTATGAATTTGAATGAAATGAAGACTGAAAGAAAAAAAAAGTATTGATAAAAAGTTTGAGAAACTTATCCACATTCATTTTAAGTAATTTTAATCGTATCATTTGACATTAAATATTTTCAATTATTTCAAGCATGCTTCTTAAAGTGCCAATAATTGGGTGATTTACCCTACTTAGTAATATATTCAAATTCGTATACAAATACAACAATGTAAATTTATCAGATTAGTACCATACCGATGTATGGTACTAATCTGATAAGCATAACAAGGTGTATGGAATGAGGATATGAGAGTATTTGTTACCTAAGACCTTGAACGATTTACTGGCGAACATTTTGAATTTAGCGATAAATCATCCAGGGTCTGACTCCAAAATGAAGGTTAAAAAGCGTAAAAAAGAATATAAAAAATCTTTAATAATATTGAATAGATAGATATGTACCTTTTAAATAAATAAATAAATATTGTCGGACAAATTACACAGCGCCATCTAGCCCCAAAGTAAGCGAAGCTTGTGTTATGGGTACTAGACAACTGATAAATATACGTAAATATTTTTATTTTTTTTGTAAATACATACTTATTATACATAGAAAATACCCAGACCAATACAAACAGACATGTTCATGCACACAAATGTTTGTACTGTGTGGGAATCGAAGCCACGAGCGTTGGTGTCAAAGTAGCGTAACAACGCGTTTCACCACTGCGCCACCGAGCCCGAGCTTTTATATTTTATGTGCTAGATATGATGCGCTTTCAGCAGGGATAGGAAGTTACACCGCTGATGTGGAAAGACCAGTAAGTGTCGGAAATAGTGCGAATGGAGCGTTGGGAAAACTTCTTGGCAGTAAAAACTTGACCAAGAAGGCACAGCTCGCTGTACACAATGCAGTGCTGGTCCCAACCCTTATTTATGGAAGCGAGAGCTGTGTATAGCAGAGAGAGCACGAAAGTAGACCGTATTCGCAATGACGATGTCTAACATCGTCATTGCGAATACGGTCTACTTTCATGCTTTCATGTAAGGGACAGAGTTGGTCTGAAAGAGAGCGTCGGTAATAAATAGGATCGATTCACGTGGCGCTCGGTTCTCTCTGCCTACCCCGTAAGAGATATGGCGTAAAGTTATTGATAGATAGATAGAGTGATTAAATAAATAAAAAAATATATATGTAGGTAGGCACTCGTATGCAGGACTTGACAAGTGTTGGTATTATTAGGTATGTGTCCGTAATTAATGGGCTATGCATATGGAATTACCATAACTGAGCTATTACAGAACAGAGATGGAAATCTGAATAAAGGCTTGTCATTCATTCAATGGAATCAGAAAACTTCGGCTGGAGCAAACAACTGGTATGAGGGATTGAATGGCGTCTAGTGATGTGCTGCGATTTCCCCGAAGTTAATCGCGACGTTATGCCCTTTAACACTTCCACATCTGGAGCATTCAATATCCGACCATTCACCACCAGCTGATTTCCCCAAATAAACTTTTAACTGACTGCTTATGGCTAATGCTTTTCAAACATGAGAAATAAATCAATCCGAAGGGGATAAGCTACCTATATTTTAACAGCTCATGAAAAAATACAAATAAACATAATAGCGCTATTCAATTTATATGAATAGTTATTACGAAAATATTAAACGCATTTTGATGAGGTCTAGTATACTGTCCTACCACTATAATTAAAAATAAATTTGAAAATAAAAAAGCAAGTTAGAAAACATTTGCTTTCATTGCGCTTTAAAGCTACGAGATGCACTACTTATTATGACGTGTATAGCTTGAAACATAATAATTTACTTCTAAATAATGTTGTGGGCTCATGTATGCTCATGTAATAGTGAGATAGGTACGTCGACCGATGCAATGGCTGCTCGGTTTGGTATATTTATTATGCTAGAGTTAACGCTGTGACAGCATTCCATTGTGCCAAGACAAAAGCTCATTAGCAACTAATGTATTCAAACTATACGCCCTGCCAGATTGAATCTTACCTATAATTGGCTTCTAATCTATCGCCGGAATTGCTTCTCTCTTTATATTTCTCCCGTTGACTAAAAATTAAAACTTTGTATTGAAAAAGAACTGAGATGCGAATTACGTATAGTTCAAGATATTTCTGTAATGCCACTTGCATACAATTCATTGGACAATTGTTAACACGTCTGTACTAGTAATAAAGCGGGATAGTTTATTGGTTTGTTTGAACGCGCTAATGTCTGGAACTACATGTCGGATTTAAAAAAAAAACCTTTTTGCATTTGATAGCTCAATTCTCGAGGAAGGTTGTATATGGGTTACCAAACCCTGAGCCTGTAAATATGGCGGCAGTTATAACGGTCTGTAACTGCCGCCATATTTACAGAGTTGAGACAAATACTTGTATTTAAAATTTAAATACAAAAGTCAAAATATTTATTTTGTATATAAATATCTCTTTGACGGGAGTATTTCGTATTTTATTTGAAATACTTCTCCGGGCGTACTTTCTATTTGCGTTCCATGCTCAATGTTTTTCCTGTTAAGTTTTGTCAATATCACCGATATGTTATTTTAATGAGCACCCGGGCAACGGAGCTTTGCTCGGCATTTTTTATATATTTTGTGTAAAATAGTATTTTTTCAGGAAAGATGCATATACAGATAAAGATAAAACTTATGTAGATACAAAAATGATCAAAATCGTTGCAGCCGTTGCCAAGGTATAATAAAATAATAAATAAATAAATAAAAAACCATTTATTCAGGTATATGAAAGATATTTATATATATACAAAATTTCTTTTATAAAATGTCGGGAGGCATACAAACATATGACCCATATGATGTTAATCGGTTGCTGTAGTCTATGAATGCTTGCATATATATTTATATATACCAAAGTAGTAACAGAGTAGAGTTTGTACATGGATTTTTCTTTAAAGTAGCAATGCATCTGAACTCTAATATCGACGCAAACTAAAACAGATAGTTTCATACTTGCCTGTTTGTCTTTTAACATGAAAATTAGTGATCGGATTTGACGTAATTTTATAAGGCGGTAGTTTATATACCGAGACAACTGAAACAGCAAGAGTTTAGGAGTAGAAATATTTAGGTTTTACTGCCAAAACATTGACAACCTAAGGTGCGTAAAGCAACGTGTAGCAACCAGTAATAAGGTACAGTTCAACTTACAAGCAACTTTTTCTTAGGTAAGACTGCATACAAATAACGATTCCCCAGAGGTTAAGATTCTGGGAGTGAGTAAGGCTATCGAGAAGCTGGTGAACGGTTACCTGGTAAATAGTAAGTTCATCTAGTTTCATTTATTATAATGAAATATTTAAAACAGACTACATTTTGAAATATTTTTGAAATATGATTATTTATAATATCATTAAACAAAGCGATAATTATATGCTGTCAATGATTGCAATTGGTTAATGGACTTACGGGTAGGCCGCAAGCCTTAAAGTCTTATAAGTATGAGAACTACCAGCCACATGAACTGGTTAGGTTTGACGTATATAACGTATATAATTGAATGGAAAAATTACTGATAATCTGCTATTTTATTTGCCTTTCGTAATAAGAAGAGCAATGACTGTTAAATAAGCGAGTAAGGTTTGCAAGTATCGAGTCATGTGTCGCTCGGTTGTCTCTGCCTACCCAGCAAGAGATTTGCCGTGAAGTTATAGATAGATAGAATAATTATTCTTTATTCTCAGGCGTTACTGGTGGATGATTGTATCCCACATGAAAGTTTTTGTGGTACTGCCAAGGACTATCTAGTTTAAAACTCCGATACTCTTGAGCAAATTCAACTGGCTCGTAAACTATTTTTTTCAGTTCGTCATCGTACCGAACTTCCGTATATCCAACAAGAGGAAAGTCTTTCCTTAGAGGATGCCCAGTGAAGCCGTAATCAGTAAGTATTCTCCTCAAATCTGGATGTTTTGTAAATATCACTCCAAACATATCGTATACTTCTCTTTCAAAATATTTACAGACCTTCCAGATAGAATAAGATGAAGGTATAGAAGTTAATTCATCTGTATAAGTCTTTACTCTAGCTCGTTCTCCGAATCTCAAACTCAGAAGACAGTATACTAATTCAAACCGGTACTGTCTCTCAGGAACATCTATGGCCGTCAAAGCAGAGCATACGTTGAAGCAAGCATGCTGATGGTGACACATGAAACTCAAAACTGGATATATTCCTTCAGGAGCAACTAGAATCTCCAATTCGTCGGTATGCTGCATTTGAACTTTTTGTACGTACTTTGGCATACAAGCTGCTACATATAAGCCAAATTCATATAATCTTTGACGCTTACAGTTGTCGTGTTTCCTAATGGTATAGTGCGAGTCTTCGATGGGCTTAAGGCAAAATGGATTTTCACTTTGCAGCTCACTTTTACTGTGGTTCCAACTCGTACATACGGTAATGAAGGTCCGTTTGAGAATTTTCACGATGCTTTTTCTTGTATAGAAAGAAATGATATTCATACTGTACTAGTTCTGCTATTCCGTTTAATATATATTTATAAAGCAAAGATAAATGACTCAGTATATTACATTGGACGTCTCTTTTGACAAATTCATTAAATAGATTTAATACCTTTTATACCTTATACAAAAAGGTCGCATGCCAGTTATATTATTATTATCTTCAATAAGTTTGGTATGACCCACATCCGTAGACAGAGAAAGGTAAATGAGTACGCTTATGATGTTGCGCAAACGCAGACCGAGTGTTGTATTTATTTTTTTGCCATATTAAATGCTAGGCTACATACTCCATTTCTGTTTAGTAAAATATTCGCAAATTTGTAAACAGAATATAAAATACTTTTATTAAGTAGATTGCGAAT
Organism: Pyralis farinalis; assembly: GCA_947507595.1. Lineage (NCBI taxonomy): Eukaryota > Metazoa > Arthropoda > Insecta > Lepidoptera > Pyralidae > Pyralis > Pyralis farinalis. Next base: position 17,988,317 of record OX382259.1, on the reverse strand, counting down.
TAATACTTAAAGAGGAAAGTATAGAGTAACATGACCCATAAGATCCTGCCTCATGTCGTGTTGATCTGTTATTGCAAGAAAAGATGGCCTATGGGAATTTGATTAAAATTTAGCCCTTCGAAACCCGGGTGGTCGTATACGACCGCGAAATGTATGGGAAAACGTATATAACGGGTTCTGACTGCTAAATTACCACTTTTTGGAAAAGAAGTCGCACCCTTAGTGCTATTATGTTTTTACTTGCATTTTTTTTATACTATTACAGCGATAAAATGGTCACGGTAGCCAGTGCAATCTACAATATCAAGAGCAGCATTGCGCGATATTGACCAAATCCTCATCACATTATACATAAACTCCATCCTGTAATCTTCTGAGAGACCATCGACAGGGATTTCATTTTACAAATTAAGGGGCAGCGGAAGAAAATTTTGGATCTAATATGTGAGGCTAAATTACGAAACTCTAAATATCTACAAAATCTGCGCTATAACTAACTAGAAGACTGAACCGGGGAAAGGACAAGGTAGCCATGATATTACGAGTACTAGCCGCTGGCCATGTCGCTGCTCCCATGCAGTTGCAGAAACTTTCCTATAGTTCCATGAATCATTATCATATAATATTTTATTGTCTGTAATAGAGGAAGAAATTTTTTAACTTTATTTATAGCCTTTATCGTCCCACTGCTTTTTGCATTATGGATACCATCATCTCTTTGTATTTATCCTTGTCACTCACAATCGTGAAACAGCGTCTTATTAAAAGTTTCATTAGATGAAGAAGTAATAGACTTGGCATTTATTTGATATTCTGTTCTATCCCACTGTGTTTCGCCCACAGTAACTATTCATCTTAAACAAATAAATAAAATCTTCCCATTCCAATACTTCATCTTTATCGTAATGTCATTTTGCGTACCGTCGTAAATAGTACTACGTAGCATATGCAGAGGCAACACGTGAGTGGTGCGTCTACAGATCTCTCATATACTTGTTCAAAAAGTTATATTACCTTCAACTTCACCTTTCAAGTAATAGATCGTATTGTGTACCGTCGAGCGCAAGTCTTACGAGACATATGTCGGAACTTCCGCTCGGAAACTCCATCTGAGCCTTGTTCTAGTAACGTGCGATCCAACCGTCTGCATGAAGAAACTTTACAATTGGTATTTTGAACGAGGCTATGAAATTACGCTCTCGCGAATGAGGGTAATTATTACTTCTAAATGAAAACGACGGTAGAAGATTTTTACAGTATTTTACAGTATTGTAAATGTCCGTATTCTATACTAGCTGCATACAATCAGACAGTGCGTAAATAAATGCGTTTCAAAGTCAAAATAAAGAGTTAAAAAAAAACAAGTCTCTATGTAACAGTATTTATGGTCAGACTCGTTATACACTTCTTAAAGCTATACTTTTGTATAAGTTTCTTGCACGTACATTCTGTCAATTAGCAAAGAAGGTTCAGGCAAAATAAAGATAAAGCACAGCGGTACGAGTATACCGCTGTGCTTTATCTTGAAGAATTTAAAGAAGTACCTCCTCCTTACTTGCCCAGTGTGCTGCTGAGAAGATGCTGTGTTACCACTTGCTGTGGCTAGACGCGACCGATACCTATATTGAACGACTCCTTGTATTGCAAAAGTTCATACGCTGGGGCCACCGTTTTCTATCTGACGAAAGCAATTAATGCACTGCTTGTAATGTAATTAATGTACTATATGTCCTCTGTTTAGGATCGCCAGTTTTCGATAGATGTCTAATGATCTAAGAGATTAGCGATATCTTCTTTTATACGTGAAAAATATATTGAAAGGTTTTTTTCCGAAGCGACTTTTTCCAAATAAATAAATTTAAGAAACGAACTGTGTTAGCAAAGTGCGTATGTTAGCAGGAGGTAAACATGTTTAGTAGAGGGCATCATCGAACAGCCCGGCTGGCGAAGTACCTCCACCTTACAGAAAACCGTGGCCAAACAACAATTCCATGAAGGGTTGTTGCATTTCTGCGAGCGAGAGAGGTAACAGCAAGCTCCTAAGGGGTTACAGTGTTGGCAACACTCAAGTTTACATCATTCCTTTTTTATTCCTGTAAAGTATTTCTGTGTTACAAGCATCCATAGGCTACGGTAACCACTTTACGTTAGTTAGATAGTCTATGAGCTCGTATGCGCGGCAATATTGTACAAAAAGTTACGAACATATGGTATAAATCATCCGAATATATTGCATTACAGCGCCACAATGCTATGTCCGAACAAAGGGTAAAAGAATTTTAGTTTCAATCACTTTTGCAAGATGGCGCATCGTAATAAAAATATAAGTACTGATATTTTTTTTTATATTATACGGTTTAATTTATATTCACCTGTTAGTATCTTCTTCTTCACCTTATCCTGTTTCCTAGTCAATTAGAATCTGTGGGGTCTGCTAGGTAAAGCTGTTAGTATATTTAGGAGAAACATTGAAAGTTAATTTTAACCATCTTCTAACATGATAGCGAATAATGAAGTTTATAGGTAGAATCCTTCAATAGCTTCTATAATCCTTTAAGTTTGGGCTCATTTGGTTTATTTTGACATTGTATTTTCCTACAAGCGAGTGAGGTTACTGGTAGCTCTTAAAATGCTGTGTTAGTAACAACGGTGGCAACGCGCTAAAGAAACTTCCTGTGTTCATAGGACATGTTCATAAGCTACGGTAACTATTTTATGTTAGGTGGGCTGTACACGTGTTCGCCTTTCAACGTTATACAAAAATAGTTGAGAGCTACCTGAATCTCTCTCGTTAGAAGTAAGAAATCCCACTGCCATGTCGCCTCTTCATTTAGCCTCTTTCTTAGCCTAGCGAAGGCGCTTCACGCGTATGAAAGTTTACTACTAGCACTACTATATCTTGATGTCAAGTTCTTTGCAAGGTAGGTGGAAGGAGCCGAGCGCCGTATGACTCGAACGTTACACACCTCTCCTGTTTGTTTAACATTCATAGCTCTTTTTATATACGGCCGTAAACACCCATACCAAGACAAACATACACGTTCATGCATACAAATTTTAATCCTGTATGGGAATCGAACCCACGAGCGTTAGTATCAAAGTAGAGTTACTAACCACTGCGCCACCGAGCTCGTCATAAATAAAACGATAAAATAAAAAAAATAACTCAATTCAAAATTCAAATCGTCTTTTGTAAATATTATATCTGCCTACCCGCAAGGGAACTGGCGCGAAGATATAAATAAATAAATATTGTCGAACAAATTACACAGCGCCATCTAACCCCAAAGAAAGCGAAGCTTGTGTTATGGGTAATAGACAAGTGATAAACATACGTAAATACATTTTTTTTTGTAAATACATACTTATACATAGAAAATACCCATACCAAGACAAACAGACGTGTTCATGCACACAAATGTTTGTACTGTGTGGGAATCGAACCCACGAGCGTTGGTGTCAAAGTAGCGTAAAAACGCGTTTTACCACTGCGCCACCGAGCTCGTCAAGATATATACATACATACTTTTTATAAAATAATACAGCCAAATTTACAGTGCAGAATCCAGCAACCGCATGTACCTACTCACTATGAAATATACAGAACGTGATCGAACTCGAAAAAATAGAGTATGTATGCGTTTTCATTACCGTCATAGCCGTCTGTAGACATAAAGATGAGTTGTGGAATATTTATTTATGATTTGTATTCAAAATTCCTTATGTGTACTGCCTTTAAATTTCTTCGGGAATCTTTTATCTTCAATACGAGCAAAAACGCAATTTTGCCCATGGACATCGACAACCATGATATAAGAGGGACTCTCAGGGGCCAACTGGCGTAGCATCAGTACTAATTTGCAAAAAACGCAGAGTAGGACGAATTTGTGCAGGTTATCAGGCGGACCAAGTTACTTCTTCAATCGTATTGCTTAGTACCTTAAGTTTATATCTACAACTTCACCAGCTTAGAGTGGTTTTTCAGATTCCAGATTCCAGACAAGAACAGGAAATTTCTGGGATATAATATAGTTTAAATGTTGACTTAGAATGTGCTAGCATTCTAAGTCATCATGAGATATTTCGCCAAAATCTGTTATTGTTGTAATAAAAAACAATAATATTGAATTAAACAATTTTTAACGGAAGTATCGCGTATTTTATTTATTTTGTTGAACAATAATATTATTATTTCTAGAGCAAAGTAGCGGTAGGTACATTTCTTATATAATTCGACCCTGAATGAATGAATGATAAAGATTCAATATTTTCGTCACAATTGAAGGTGGTTCTAATATTTAAATGTATTTACAACCTACTGGAATTTTTGAACTAAAATAAGGCCCGAATACTTAATATATTATAAAATGAATTATAAATATTGTTTTCATTAATTTTTGTGCATTTTTTAAATAAATATTGTCAGTTTTTCTTCTTATTACGACTGCAGCAATTAACATTGTCGGAACTGCATTTTGACGATTTTTACTTTAATGCACTACAAGTCTTAAAATATCAATATCTATGTCCTCGCAAAGTTTCATATCTTAAACAAGACTGTATATCTATTTTTCATAATGAAAAAAGTAGGAAGTTTTCGTAGCGTTCAATTAACACTGTAGGTAAATACGTTGCGACATTGTTACGTGTGCGGGGGAGGGGTACCGACACTCGTACGCCGCACGGATCTGGCACTTCACACTTAGTTAGCGGGCCGTGGGTACGCCCGGTGTTTCGTTTTTCAACTCGATTGTTTTAATCAAATTGATCGTTTTCTACTTGTTTTCATAATGTCTCGGTCTAAACGAATATTAGACTTGCTAAACAAACATATTCCTACACATGAAATTCCAGTGAATCCAAAATTAACGGACACTGGTGTTCAAACACGATCCGGCCAAAAGAGAAAAATTAAGTAAAAATACCTTTAGTAACTTAGTTTATATGTACTTTTAATAAAAAATAAGTTTTTTTTCTACTTTGAACATTTTGAAATATATTTTTCTTGCGGATATGGTAAAAACGTATTATACCGATAATATTGTAGTATGTGTCACATCCAACAGTGTTAACGGATTTTCATTTTAGTATTTGTGTCGGATGTACCATAACCTACATTATCATTTGCTTCGGGTTCATGAACTACTGTTGGATAAGGTATTACCGACACTATCACTTGTTCATCTTTGACAAGCTTTTGTCGCATATGGTACTACCAACAATGTTATTAGTACATCATAAATTGGGGTTATGTTCTATGTGGTAAAACCGACATTATTACTTGTAAATAGTGATACAACTGCGGTCGGTTATAGCAAATATTGCAAATATAAGCGGAACTTTTACTTTTCCCTTATCTTATATGCCACATTTTACAATATGGACTGTCTACATGTAATATGTGCATACCAACTTGGGACGATTTTGATGACTTATAGGTGTAGTGTTAAAACGGGTAATATTATTATTTAATCCTAGTCCGACTAATATTGCAAACGTAAACGTTTGTAAGGATGTATGTATGGATGTGTGGAAGGATGTTTGTTACTCTTTCACGGGTAAACGGCTGAATCGTATATAATATGTTCTCGATTAATACGTAAGATACTTTTTATCTAGGTAATTTGCTCACGCGGGGAGAAGCCGCAGGTAGAAGGTAGCTAATAATAAACGATATGTATCACTATGGCCGTTATAACCACAAGGAATTTATAATCAGTCAGTCATGTTACTAGCTAGCGTGTAAAATGCTTACTAAGCTTAGGTACATGTTAGCATACTACCGACATCTAAAATGTGCTCTAAAAGATATTTACAGTCAAGACGGTTAAATAAATCTCTAGTTAATTTAATTTTTTGTATATTATTTATAGGAGAGGAATCCCCACTTCCTGAAAAGTTTCAAGAGGAACTTACAAGTACTGCTAGGAGACGTTTTTAACTGTGGTAATAGGAACCTATCAGAAGATATTCCTTATACCGTGGATCCGATACCTCACCAAAACATTAACACCAGCCGTCCCAGAAATTTCAACTTTGACGTCAATTTATGAAATAATTAATAGATTCAAACGTTATTTTGCTAAAGTCAAATTTACATGTAATTTGATCCAACCTTCCTTGTGTGCTTCCGCCAATTAGTTCATGCGGCCTAACGCCGGCCGGCACCCACCCACTACTGCTAGTAAGTGCAACATGCCGACGCTGCCATGGCTGCTCCGGTAGTCTCTGCCTCGGTTGCTGCGATCGTCCGCCATCTGGAAAAGAATCCGCATGCCCCCACCACCACCGTCGCTGCCACGACTGGCCTGGTCGTCGCTGCCACACGTGTTTCGCCTCTCCACGAGGCATCATCAGGCGTTGTAGACGTTAATCGTAAGAATAACATGCTACAACAACAACAACATGACAAAACCATCGCAGTGCCGTCCCTTCTATTGAATTGAGGGTGGGAGTTGATGGTGTGAGCGAAAAGATATTTAATAGTGGGGAATGGTTTACATCAGTCTGTTTGTTCATGAGAGTAATTTTAGAATTTTTATGTTTATTAATTTCTAATTGTTCCCTAATATTTAGTTTTAAACCTTTGTCTATGGTGTGTAAAATTTGATATGTATTAGTGGGGGATAAGTTATGTCCTTTGTCTATGAGATGCTCGGCGGCGAAGTGTGCGGAAGCACACAAGGCAGGTTGGATCAAATTGCATGTAAATTTATGAAATCCCAAAACTTGCAAAAAATGATGAAAACTTTTTCACATCGATTGTTTCTCGTACATCTTTACTAGTGGCATTAAATGTCATACAATCTGTTTCCGATTCTAGGACCGATGGCAAAGTCGTCACTCACAATAATAGGTTTAATGAAATTGTTGACCTTACACCCATGCCGTCACCGATTTCAATACAGGGCCAAAATTATGAAAGCCAGTTCTATGCTTGTTGTGCAGATTGTATGATGATTATAGAAACATAGAATGTAATAAAGTTTAAACACAGTATGATTAAACTTTATTGTGAATGGTTTGATGCTAGCAAATATTCCTCAAAACAATAACAAAAAGACAGTACAGGGAAATCGCTAATCAGAACTTCAATCGTCATTATACAAGCCAAAGAAGGATAGATGGATATATGCCACGTATTTGAAAATAAACCTGCGTGTACTGATGAAGACAAACATGCATTTTGTAAAATTTCTAAAAAATAGAGTAAAAATAGAGCTCGAGAGTTAAAGAAAATCGATAAATAAGAATCTAAAGTTAATATAGATGTCGTGGTAGCCACATTCGATTTTCTGAAAGTTTTAATGACCCCCTATGCGGAAGTGAGCGTGCTTTATTACAAGAGGAGGCTGACTACCTTGAATTTTACTGTTTATGATCTGGCTTCTAATATAGGTACTTGCTACATGTGGCGCGAAGGCACTGTCTTCGATTTCAAAGCCTTGCTAGCTAATAAGAACTGAACGATAAGAGAGGTTAAAGTTAATGCTGAACAGTATGATCGAATAGAGTACGATTTAGATGATGAGCCAAGTACAATAACTGTGATGCGGGCGGGAATGCGAAACAAATAACGTTTAATTTGATTTGAATCAGGCTTATGATGGGCCTTTACCTGTCACCAAAGATAAATATAAAGATTTGACAGACCTCTGCAGAGCTGGGAATCATACCCGATCGCTATCACGATTTTTATTTTAACTTTCTTCACACTAATGCTGCCAATTTTGTTAATGATGAAGATGATTCGGACTAACTATTACATTGAATTAGATACGAAGTATTATTAAAGGTGTCTGTGATTAAACTAATTATTGTATCTTTTTACGATATGATGCCTGAGATGTCTTTCAGAGGGGAAAATATTGTTCTATTTTATTTATTTACATATGATTGAAATTGATCTCGATAATATTGTTATGTCATTATTTCATTAATTAAATTGCAGTGATGTCAGTTTCGTTTGTTATTTTTTATTCCAAAAAGTTTATTGTGTACGTTATTAGAATAGCGATTTTTGAAAATGCCTACTTCGCACTCTAATTATAATGTTGTTAACGAAAGTATCACTTAAAAATACACAAATAAATAAAAATATTATTTATTTTTATTTTGACTCATAAGTATATTTTCTTTTGATGTGATAATGGATTATTAGTTAGATAAATATTTTTGAATGCCGTATTTCCGACATAATCAAGAACTAAATCTCCGATTAAAACTGTAGGATGTTCCATTTCCAACATAATCGAGAATTAAAACTCCGATTGACATTGTAGGATGTCCCACTTCCAACATAATTGAGAATTAAAATTCAAATTAACATTGTAGGATGTCCCACTTACAACACAGTGGCTTAGTGGTCTGACGGCTAATAACGTAGCATGTACCTTTTTTCACCTTTCCTATTTATTATTACACTTTTTTATTTTATGATCTTTTCGAGTATTCAAAACTATTGCCCGATACCAAATTTTGTGTCGATACATGGTCTTATGCCAATTTTATTCCTATTTAAAACTTCATTCGGCCATACTGAAAAGTAACGATTTTTCACTTACGACATTGTCAATTGCTGCAGTCGATTATATTGTATAATACGAAAAAACTAGCGAAAAACTAATCAAATGAATGTATCCAACAACATAATTACAGTTAAATAATTTAATTGATACATTGACTATACAATAATAAAGTATTACAATAATCGTATAATTAGCTATGTCAAATATTATGTTAATATATTAAACCATAGTTATGTATGTAGTTTCGCCGAGGGAAAAGCAGACCCTAAGAAAGATATACTTTTCCCTCTGGAAAAATACACATCTATCGAAATATAATTTCTTGCGAGTCTCCTCACGATGTTTTCCTTCACCGCTAACAAGTGATAATTTAAATATGTATTAAACCCAAAAACACCAGGAGCAGTCGGCTAATAAATAGGTTCACATTATATGTTTGCTCTTTCATTATATATATTGTATCTCCAAATATTATTATTCTTATAATTCTTTATACAGTTTTGAAATGATAGAGGCCTAACTTAAGAAGGGGTATAAAGCTAAGTGGCGCCCTCATTTTATTTTTATTAATAACACTAAATTTAAGACCAATTCCATAAAACGCTCAATACAGGCACTGAAGAATCAAATTTTTGTTTTTTTTTGTAAACATATCTTGTATTTATTTTCTATGTACAAGTAACCATAATTTTAATTATCGCTTATTGTGACCACTTATAGCAATAATCAAAAATAAGATTAATTATACATAAATAATAAAAACAGAATATGTCTAAAAAAACATAAATATGGTTCTTCAGTGCCTGTATTGAGCGTTTTTTGGAATTGGTCTAAAATTCAGAGTTATTAATAAAAACAAAGTGAGGGCGTCACTTTGTTTTATGCCCCCTCTTAACAATCAATGTCCAAGAACTTTACGGAACCCTCGGTGCGCGACCACACTTGCGCTTGACGGCTTTACGGTATATATCAGGGAGAATAAGCTTCACACAATGACACAATGATCACATCATGGAATAATGATATTAAACCCCGCAGTCCAACCTGTCTCACTAAAATGAAGCAAAAATTTATCCAGAGTAACATTATCCAGAATTGATAAAGCTCTCCTGATTGACGTTGTTATACAAACAATACAGGTTTTGTGTAACGTGTTTATAATTGACTTCAAATAGGAGGATGTACTTATTTTGGATTCAATTTTTAGTGAGTCCGGACCCGTGCTGCACCTAGATTCTCCACCTGGGTGAGTGTTTACCACTATCTTTATAATATTAGATCGATTCTGAAAAATATTTCTATCGATTTAGCGCCGGATTTAATGACTATTAGGGTCAATTTAGTTATGATGAACTCGGTGGCGCAATGGTGAAACGCGCTGTTACGTTACTTTGACACCAACGCTCGAGGGTTCGATTCCCACACAGGATTTGTGTGCATGAACTTGTCTGTTTGTTTTGGTCTGGCCAAGACAAACAGACAAGTTCATACACCGAGTTCATGCACATGAGCCGTTTCGGAGGAGTGCGGTCACAAACACAGTTACACGAGATTTTTATAGATTTAGTTAGTCCATAAGAATAACGTCTATTCCATGCCAGCTAAAAAGAGAGAATACAGGTAGGGCGCATCAAAGCAGCATGTCTGTGAAAGCACCTTATAGAAAACCGCAGTCAAATAATAACTCCCTGGAGAGTTGTGGTATTTGTGTGAGTAAGTGAGCTCATCAGTAAGCTTCTAAGGAGTTGCTGTGTTAGCAACAGAAGCGATATAGTGCGAGTGATACTTAATGTGTTACAAGCGTTCATATGCTACGGTAACTATTTTCCATCATATATGTATGGTTACATGCCTCCCGACATTGTATAAAAAAATCTACATTCTAAGCAAGTTGATTTCTTTATGAAATTATAAAAATTTGTAATGTTATTTTCCACTTTAAAATATCTGCGAATTATTATGTATGTATTATACTTCACGCCAGGTCCCTTGCGGGGTAGGCAGAGAGAACCGAGCGCCACAAGACGCGGTCCTTATGCACTTCACTCGCTTCTCTAACATTCATAGCTCTTTTCATGCACCCTCGCCGGTTCCTAGAGCTCCTGACATCACCTTCTGATAAAACACGACCAATTTGATCATGGTAGGTAAGTCTCGGCCTTCCTCGGCTCCTACATCCTTCCACTTTTGCATTGTATATCTGTTTCGTCACCTTTCATCCTGCATTCTTTCTACAGTCCGAACGAACGGAGGATGCCTTTTCTTATTTTAACACCGACACTCTCTTTCAGACCAACTCTCTTTTTTACGTCATCATTACGAACGCGCTCGTAAGCGTTATGTCACAAATTTTGCGCAGTGCATCTCGACCGCATTTATTTTACTTTCAGGCTCTCTCTGCCATGCGAATTATTAATTAACCACAATTCATATACAAATTATGAACACATTTCATGACTCTAAGTTTGTAGCCACAGTCTAAAATATTAATATTTTGAAAGAGCGTCCATTCAGATTAGGAATTCGAGCCTGTGGGCCGCAACCACGTCCTGCGACCGGAAAGGAAGATTCTGCCAAGTTCTGAGCTCCGTAAACCGCTCAGTTCATTTTGAATATTTAAATGCGATCATACAGTCGGCGGGCATTGAGGATTATAGTAGATGAAAACTAAAATTATTGAATAGCTTCAAATGTAAAGAAACAGCGTGACTAATTTTTTCCTCACCCTCGTTTGCAGACTCCTTGATACAAAACGGGTTAAGACGGGTTAACAAAGAGTTAAGAAGGATTCGACAACTACAGCCCGCATGGCTGTAGTTGTCATATCCTTCTTAACCCTCATCATAGAACAAGACCGTTGCTTAATTTTAATTTGTAGTATATTTTTGTTTGTTTTATTTTCATTTCATTAAAAGTACACACCAGACGTTAATTTCCAGATAGCGAGATTTTAAATTCAAGAAGTTAATATTTGTTTTTAATACTAAATTTACTAGGCAGTTTAAAATTTAAATGCATGTAATTTATTGAAATTATATGTTGTTATAAGTATATAGTTATTTATAATTTACTGTATATCGCTGCCCCTGAAGTGTTATAATGAGCTCGAGATGAATGAATGACCAGTGTATCGTGCGTCCACCGTATTGTCATCTGCATAGCAATGAATGTTGCGCGATTTCAACAAGTCATTGATATGCGGAATGAACAGAGTGGGAGACAACAACACATAGCCTTGTGGTGCGCCACCGTTCATAGGCAGTGGATCTGAGCATGCACCTTCAACTACGACAATTGATGCTCCGCGTAAAGAGAAAACTGGCAAGCCATGCACAAAACTTTTTGGGCAGCTCAAAAGAAGGAAGCTTCGAGAGAAGTGCTTTGTATCACATCACATCCGATCGCAGGCCTTTGCTACATCCGAACTAACAGCTAAAGCCTCGCCTTTGCTTTCTACTGATTCCGCCTAGCGGTGGGCTAAGTATACCAGAAGATCGCCAGCCGAGCAGTCACGGCGGAAGCATATCGGTGATCACTTATCTGCTAGCGATCCTCTAAGTTATCTAAGAGTTGCTGGTTGATTATATTTTCCATGATTTTGGAAAATATGTGAGTAATTGCTTTAGGCTTACAGTTGGACGGATCTGAGCAAACACCTTTTTTAGGGATCGGGTGTACCAAAGCCTACTTCCATGAACTGAGGATCACGCCAAGCCAATAGGAGTACCGAAAGAGGCGCATTAGAATCGGAGCTAACTCCGGAGCACAGGTCTTCAACACAATGGGTGGAATTCCATCCGGCCCGCTCGTCTTTTTAATGTCCAGTGAGATGAGGGCTCTTCGGACAGGTTTTTGTTTGCAGCAGGGGTGGCGTCGCGTGAATGATACGTATCACAGACATTTAAAGGCTACGGTAACCGCTTTACATTAGCAGGGTAGTATGCTAGTATGCCTCCCGTTGTTCAATAAAAAAATGCTATAATGCTCCTTGGGAAAAACTCGGCAGGGAGTTCATTCCACAACTAAAGAGTACTCGGTAGAAAACTCCTTTGGTACCGCACAGTATGCGACTATTGCGGTTCCAGTGCATGATGATGAATGCCCAGCCATCGGCAAGCAGTGCAATTGTAAAATAAGACTATTGGCATAATATCAAATAAATCATCAAAACACAATACATTGTATAATATTGTAACACACAAAGGGAGGCAATTTTTTTCTTAAACTCAAGGGCCCAATACTGATGGCTCAATATTTATGCAGCGAATGTCAAGGTCCCAGTTAGTATTTAGGTGCTTTAGTACTCCTTTGGCATACTTATGGTATAGAACCCTAAAAAGCATTTCTGCTTTCAATTTTTAATAGCGTTTAAAGAAATACAATCCTCACGGTTACCTCTCAGTATATTTATGAGAACATAATGTATGATAGTAAAAATATACAATCGTTTTAAAAATTTAGTGACAATCTTAGAAGCAGGGATATATTGCATATGCCGATACATCGGCTTGCAAAGACTAATAGATCTTTTGTTGTAAATTGTATTCGATTCTTTAATAAATTACCTGGTACAGTTTTGTCCTTGCCTGATAATATGATCAAAAGGCACATCAAAAATACTCTATGTAAGAAGGGTTATTACAGAGTCGATGAATATCTGACTGACAAAAATGTTTGGAAGTGATTCAGCACATGTATTAATATATATTTCATTGTACCACTTGATATCACAATATGTACACTCACATATATTTATTGAAATAGTAATTGATGATTTGAAAAAAAAATACTTCTTCTTGATCATTTTTGAAATACTGGTAAATTAAAAAGAGAGATTGAAGCTATGAAAAATTAATAAGATATAATGTGATTTGATTTTAAGAATGTAAGATGTGTCTAAGCCCCCGTGAGGACCTAATGGCAAATAAATGATTTTTATCTTTTATCTTATCTTTAATGTATTAAAAATATTATACCTACGGTACCGGATCACATACTCGGGTCATTAAAGTCTTCGCCCTTCCGTCTGTATAATAAATAGCACCTCTATTGCAATTCTTCTAAATAGCATCTCTATTGCAATTACCTCCCTACCGTCCTAATATATGTGCACTATTAATATCCTTTTACTAATTCGACCAACACAGAACTATGTAGCAATGGGAAAAGCAGATACTTAGCACCTTCTGATTGCTGTATTGCCTTTAAACTTGCCAATAAGGCCATTACTTGCCATACGGCCCACCGGATGTAAAGCGGTTAATGTAGCTTATTCAGGCCTGCAATACGATAAGTATCACTTGCGTGATACCACCTATTTTTATTAACAACGCATCTCCTTAGGGACACCTTACTCGCAGAAACACAGCGACAAAAATACTAGATTTAGAGTAGGTATTTAAACTCTATTCCAAATACGAATTTTCATTAAAATATATCGATTTACCGCAATAAACTCTAGTAAATTTCAAATTTATAGTTTTAAATAAATTCAAATGGTTATTTACTAATACCATAAACAAAGCCCGTTTATTTATTTATTTTGGTAAAATGTGTAGAGTAATTGGAATAGAGCACAGAAGCTCGGCGGGAATAATTAATTGTACAATTAATTATAACATTGAATTACTATAGTACGGCACTTTATCAACATTCATTGAATTTCATCTGTTACGGATGTTAAGAGTGAACAGGGTATGAAAGATTTCATAAATAATTAACTTGAATTTTATTTCTATAAATTTATATGTAATATTTTCATCTCTTATAAACTTTTCCTCTTTAACGGTTATCGATATATAAAATCTTTAATTGCCTATTCTTCTGTAGCCCATATAAGAATTGTAACTAGGGGGATTATAACTTTAAATTATTGGGGATATTTAGGTTCTTATATTTTAATAATTGGTCATGGTTTATGTTCTTCAGAAATATTTTGTTTGGATATATGAGTATTTTGTTTTTCTTATTACACGCTAAATAAAAATTAAGTCTTTAACCGATAACTCAGTTTATTGCTTTTAGTCTTATAGACATGATAGTTATGAGTGATACCATTGAATAACTAGTGTCTAATGTATTTCGAAGTAACAATCAGCACTATCACTATTAATCCCATTTAATTCGTTCTATCTACAAACATTATAAAACATTTTAAACCAAAACGGTAAGTACATTATAATAATTAATTTCGGCAATAATTTTAAATGCTGTGTAACATTGCCAACCGGAAGCGATGTAGTGTGACGTCAGGGGGCCGGCATAGCGCATGCGCTACCGCTACCGGAAGCCGGAAGTTGTGGTGTTGCGGCTCACAATCTGGAGTTGGGCGGCGGGAAACAGTGAATCAAGTGCAGGCTGAACTCTGTTTTATGTATGAGACTGTAAAAGATAAATGGGTACATTTTCGTTTGATATAATGCGTAATTCTCCTCGTGCTAATTTATTAACTGTGGAAAATTTTGAATTTTTGTGAAACGAAATCAAGGGTCATATTACCACCATCTTATTTTCAAATTGTTTTTTTTTAGGGTTCCGTACCTAATGGGCAAAAGGCATACTATTTCATTCAATTTACTATCTGCCCATCCATATGTCACAATATCAATAAAAAAAAGAAACCTACAAAATAGTTTTTTTTTATACAACTAAATTGG
Organism: Pyralis farinalis; assembly: GCA_947507595.1. NCBI lineage: Eukaryota > Metazoa > Arthropoda > Insecta > Lepidoptera > Pyralidae > Pyralis > Pyralis farinalis. The sequence goes on along the minus strand of OX382259.1, from coordinate 17,973,133 downwards.
CAAACAAGCATGCGGCCCGCATCAGATAGTAAGCGGTCACTGCAGCCTATAGACGTTCGTATACCAGGGTTGTTACTTGCGTGCTGCCAATCGTGTAACCTAAGGATATTTCGTCACAGTACCCAGTAATTTCTCCGCATCCTGCTTCTCATATCTCACCCTTCAAACCGGCAAACACAGCTATATAAATATAGCTGCTTGGCGGTTGAAAGAGGTAGACAGAGGTACCATGCAGACGACTTTTGTACAAAGTCTGGTGGATAAACTGTGTAGAATGTTAATAAAAAAAAAATTGACGCTGGCATGTCACGTGTCATTCATTATTTATAGATCGTCAAGTAGAGTAGATACAAAAAATGTTTTGAAAAAATGACTGCCAAAGTTGTCACATTTGGACCATTTTTGTTACGGGGTCTAAACTACACTAAAATCTAAACTACTTAGGAGTTTGAAATTTATATGTACCGTGCTCCGTGTTTTTAAAAATTAATACTTAATGGAAACGTTGTTTCGTAATGTTCGTATGTTTTTAAGAAACTATAAATCTTTTAACAGTGGTACGGAACCCTTCACTCGCTTCGACTCGCTCTCGGTTTTCCGGTTCCGAATCCCGGGGACATGTTATATTTCTGTGAGTAATTTTTGAGTGAGTTTTCCAGTAAACTGCTACGGAGTCGCTATGGTAGCAGCGGGAATGATCATACGCAGACTTTAATACTTCTCGTATTGCAAGCGTTATCATGGGTAATCGATAATCACTTTACAGCGGCACCGTATGATTGTGTGCCAAGCGACATAGTGTAAAAAAGAGATTTGTTATTTAGCTCCAATTTTTTGTGAGATCGAAGTACAAGTTGACAAACTTTCGGCCCCAGCAGCTGTCGGTTCTTTAAGTTATGTGGCCTGCCCATTGCCAAATCAGCTAGCTGATCCTTAGAGTCTCATCAGTTCTAGTCCTACTACTGATATATACTTTGTATGAAATGTAACAGAAACTTTGCATTCGCAACCAAAAGCACTAGCACAAATTATTTATATTAACTTTAATTACTTTTTCTCGTATTTTGGCACCAACTTAGAATTTGGATATTCTGAAAGTTAAACTGTCCTAAAATAATATTTTTTAGTAAAATACTTCACTAGAAAATGAAAGATGAAGATTATTGAGTAGTATAGAATCTGTTTCGTAGGGTCTATACAACAGTAAACAACTTTTAAATTTAGACATTCCTGACATACCTACTGGTTATTCGTTAGTCCATGGAAATTATTTATTTTCCAAAATATAAAGTTAAAGCCCTGTGTATGAGCTGTCAACATACCCAATTTCTTTAAAAGCCATTAATAAGTTATTAAACGTCACTTAACAAGTACTCACAGGTATTATTTTAAAAAATCGTGGTTTTCGTTTTTATTTGCATCATTATTATGCACATTACTTTTTATGTATACCGTGATTAACCGGTATCACGGTATTTGCCTATATTTTTGATTATTTGATTTGAAGATTTAACAAAAGTTATTAAGTTATTCGATTTAGGCTATTTGCCAGAACTCGTAGTAATATTTACCACCATATCCATTACAATAGAATGCTTTTTATAATGAATAGATTTAGGTGTTATTTTGCGAAAGCCAAATTTACATTCAATTTGATCTAACTTGCTTGGTGTGATTCCACCACCAATTAGTTCATGCGAACAAGCGCCAGCCAGCGTCCGCCCACATCAGATGCATTATGCCGTAGCTGCTATGTCTGCTCCTGGCGGCTCTCATGGAGAGAGGCGGAACACGTGTCGCAGAGATGACCTGGGCAGCCATGGCAGCAACGGTGGTGGGTGCATGTGGTTCCTATTTCAGATGGGACGAGCGCAGCAGCCGAGGCAGAGACGACCGGAGCAGCGATAGCAGCGATGGCATACTGTCTACTAACGATAGTGGGTGTAGTTTGCATGCATGTTTTGTTCATATGAACTAATTGGTGGCGGATGCATGCAAGGCAGGTTAGATCGATTGCACGAATGCTTTTTAATACGGACAATGGTACCTATGCCAGCTTTTAACATTATTATTAATTAAAAAAAACTGAACAAAATTAATTTAAAGTTTGCTTAGCCTTTTTTTCTCTGGAAATATAAACTCTACAATCACAATCTAGCAATAAACTATGTTAAAGATATTTGTTCTCCTTAATACTCTTCTGTTATCTTCTTTGTAATTTCTCTTTTACTATTATGTTTGTGTATATAAATTCAAGGTCTTCGTAGAATTATATCACTTTTCTTATTTTTTGTACAGATTTATTTCTATGAATGTTAAAGAAGCGAGCGTTGTATGTAAGGACCGCGTCTTATAGTGCTTGTATCTCTTTGCCTACCCCGCAAGGGACCTGGCGTCAAGTTTGTAGAAGAAGTAGTAATTCATTGTCACATTGAAATTTATATATTTGTTCCTCATATCAAAATTGATTTTCACAAACATTTTTATTTGTTTGTACTTGTACAAACAAATAAAAGAACTATTTGTGAAAATTTGATAATCTCTGATAGTTCATATTTAAAATATTAAACACTCTACCACAGTCGGCGATTTGTTGAAATATTGTTTTCATATTTAAAATTACAAAAACTGGAATGGGCATTGCTGAATCTCTCGATGCAGCAAGAATAAACTAACCTGGCTGTGCAAGTCATCTATTCCCCTAAGGCCTACGATTTGACCTATATCTCTGAAGCCTCCAGTATGTGTGCCCCTGAAACCTGCGCCTGCGCTGTCACTGTCGCTAGGTTGTTCTTCCTTCCTTCTTTATCATGCCAGAGCCTTCAGATTTACCTAGTTCGCGTTTGCCAAGTAATTATTCGTTAAGCCCGGCATATTATATTTTATTTAAATTTTCGTAACATAGTTGTATGTATTTAAATTATTTTAACAAATTGTAAACCTTGAATAAATATCTATTTAATCATCTATAGTCCATCCAAACATAGACAAGATATTAAAAAAAGATTTAAATGAACTTAACAATACAATAAGCATAATTGCTAAAAATATTCAAATTTAACCAAAAGTCTTGTAGATGTTGCCTATCCTGATAATTTATTTGTAATTTACTGTTTTATTTATTTTTTGGTTCTGGGCAAATACGAGTATATTCGCCAAGAGTAAAGTTAATCAATTTCACGGTATATTTCATACTGTACATAGGGTTACAGTTTTATTATAAGTATAGACTTGTAGTTAATAAAGAATAATTGTATTCTCAGTAAACGTTATCAGTAATTTATAATAATAACATTATATTCTCCATTAAAATATGTACGAGTAACAAATCAACCCAAAAGAAGATCTTCATGAAAATAAGTGAGGTTTTGGCACGAGATTATAAATTACATCCAGCGTTTCCTTTTATTCGAACATGGAAATGATTTACAGTGAAATATTTAAATCCTCTTAAATTTTGTCTACTTTTATATAGGCACATAAATATATATATTTTAGAGAAAATTATTTAGTTTATAGATAACTTCAGGATAAGTACACTTATATTTTTTTAGAGTAGTAGTCGACCCGTCTCAACTTCCCTTGGACTATTTCACGTATCAATTTCTAGGAAACCTTTCTTCGTTTATGTATGCATATCTTTATGCTCCATGCGTTTCTTCTTTAATATCTTCTCTTTTTCTCAAGCATCATTTTACTTATCACTTTCACTTCTAGGTCTTCTTCATATGGAGTGATAGAGGAGAAAATTAATTTCAAGGAAAGTGCTTCAGAAATTTGTAGTCCTCTCTTTCGGCAAGGCGTGGGTTAATTGTTGTTACACCACGTGTAAAAGAATCTATTGATAAAGATTAAAAAAGGAGCACTATTGCTATATACTGAATAGCGACAACAGTTTGTACATAATTGTGTAGTATAATATTCACTCGTATACACTTGTCAGCCTCAGTTGAATGTAAAATTTCAGTATACTTAAAAAGGCATAATTTAACAGACTAACATAATGTTCGGTAGTAGTACGAGTATTAGTTTATCTATTAAAATAGAAGTGTGCTATTTTCACCTTTACGTAAATAAGTCTTTAGACTACTTTAGTATAAACTTACAATTTAGACCGTATGCAGTCGCGTAACTTTACATCTCTATATTACCGTACATTAACACGCGATGTATGCAAAAATAAAACTAGTATCTTGAGTAAATAAAGATGCCTGCACATTTCTTAAATAGAGGAGTTGGTGGAGGTTGGCTAGGGGGTTTAAAGGGGTAATTTGTTAATGGAGTGGCCGCAAATCTGGCGTTATCAGATGCCACAGCGACCCGCCTTTTCGAAGCAAACTCTTTTTTTTTGTAAGTAATGTTTGCGGGCGGTTTGTTTAGTGCCCTCTTGCGATAAGAACTCTTAAAAAGATATTAAGGGCTTTTAAAGAAATTGTCTCCGTGGTTTGCTAAATAGCCCGATACGTAAACTTTGTTATCCGAGTTTACGATATCTATTTAGAGTGGGAAAAGCTCAGTGTTTTGGTGAACTCGTGACTTTGATAAATATCCGATGGGTTAAGGTCAATTACAAGGTCGATTTTACTTAAAAAAATTGTAAATTTAGGCGTTCGGTATGTTACAAATTCATATTTTCAATTTGATGTAAACTGCTTTGTGTACCTTTGCCATCATTTAGTTCATACGAGCTAGCGTTGGTGGGCATTTAGCCACTACCGTTAGCAGATGCATGCCATCGCTGCCATGACTGCTCCAGTCGTTTCTGCACAAATGCGTTACTAACCACTCCGCTACAGAGTTTGACTGTAAGCTCGTCATAATGTGATACATATTAAATGTTTGCCCCGAGTTCAACTGCTTTGGTCTGTTGATCATACTGAGTCTTGGATGCCAGCTTTACTTTTTTCTCCAGACGAGTTCGGTTTTGAACTTCGCTGGAAATCCCGACATCAAGAATCTCAATGCTTTTGGGGTATAGTAAAATATGTGCCAAAGGTGAGGGACTTCAGGAAATTGAATTTTCTTAACAGTAAACTCACAGGCTTATGTACATAATGATGTTGACTTGGAATGAGTTCAAACGCCCGCGAGGGATACTTTAATCAAAATCCCCTCAATTATAGATAGAAGTCGATCACAGCTTATCTCCACGAGAGAATATGGCAGCAACGTTAGTATTGATATGAAACATTCTGAAAATTTCATGAAAATTGCTTCAGCCGTTTTAGAGTGCTTAGTGAGCATACACACATCGAATTATATATAAGAAGAAGAAGATTATTATGAATATGGGCCTCCTGATCAATGAAAATATCGAAGGAAACTTAGATATTTATAAAGTGTTACCTAAATATTGATTCGGGAGATTAGCTGTCATAAAAACGTAAATGAAAAACAAAATCTGTTTTCGGCTATGTATTGACATAAAGTACATGCTGCATTGCTATTTATAATATATTCCAAGTACAAATATGTGATCCTGATACTACATATTTATCTATCTATGAATAACTTCACGCCAAATCCCTTGCCGGGTAGCCAGAGAGAACCGACTGCCACTTGACTCGATCTTTACACACATTACTCGCTTCTTTAACATTCACTGCTCTTCTCATGATCTTGATACGATTGCATTATATCAATAGGAGTAATATAGGACATAAATGGCTTAAAATATAAATATAAGCATATTTTTTTTTGCACTACTAAGCTGACATCAAACATACAGCCTTCTGCAGTTGCCTTAGCTTATAAACGCTTGCAATACTATAGGCTTTAATGTCATGGTGCCGACACTGTTAAAGTCCCGTCATAAAAACCCCGTACCTACTATAGTCGCTTCGGACAACCACATCCATTCTACAACTTAGTTTTCACTGAAGAAAACCTCTATATGGTTCCTAAGGGATGTAAGTTTGTCCCTAAAACAAGTCATAACTATTAGGCGAGCTGTTATACAAATACTCTGATCCAAAGTAGAGACTAATACTCTATCTGCGACCGGACTTGGGAGTTGTATAGTCTTTACACTAGGATAAAGTACACTGTTGGATACACCAAGTTTCTCAGACGTCTGGTTGTGCTTCACATTACTTCGAAACCGAACTTCACTTATATATCTTGACATCAAGGATTCGAATGTTGTTGGAGATACTCGTAGTAATGCAAGTGTTATTTCAACAGATCAGTTAAAAAGTTATTCATTCACAGATTTATACATTGTTTCACACGTTTCCTAAAACCTATTATCGCTTAATTGGAACGCAATGTGCTATTGTTTACAAAATAACGGTTCCCAGTGTTACCACTCATAAAACAAACAAACCCTTGGAGCTGCGCGACGTTTTGTTTATTTTGAACACTTGTTGAGGTGAGCGACTGGTGAAGATAAATAAACATTATCTGATTTGTGATAACTCTCCATTTTTAGTGTTTGATTTAATGTAAATATTTCGAAATTTGAACACTTATGAATGAGATAGTGTTATGTACGGGCCAAACTCGAAAAATCGGTTCAAATTAAGTAGGAACTCGATTCCGTATATTTCGTTATATTAAGTTTCTGATTGACAATAAGAAATGTTTAAATATCGTAATATCTGACTTCACTTATGTCTTCAATTATGTCGTTATTTCACCAGACGCATATGAAAGCTAACTAAGATCTACTACCTAACTAAGAAGAACCTACTCTAAGATCTCTTTTTATTATAAAAAAGTTTTAAAATAATGGTTATATATTATTTTTATATTATATTTTCCGACAAATTATATATTACATAAAGTACACACAAAAAAAAATATGCGGATCGAATTAAGGAACTGTCTCTTTTGATAACTCTGTGTAATATATAGGTATAGTTTTTAGACACATCTGTAGACGAGATGTATAAAGTAGTAGTTTTAGTACTAATTAATTTTGCCTTTAAGCTAGAGTTACTTGACTTAGGTGCAGATGGATGGACAGCAGAGATTACAGAACGGGCTTCTCGATTAGCTCTTCTTATATGAAACATTAAAGACTTGACACTTATAGTCATAACTTCGCGTCAATCCAGCATACTTTAAATAGGCAGATATAATACATTAGAGTGTAATGCTGATTTTGAAAATAAAATAGACATTTTATTTTAACGGATAAGCGCGAGACGGGTTTGTGCACCAAGGGCCCCGTACGTTACTTACACTATGTAATTACTCACCCTGTTTGCCGATGGCTGTGAATTTATCTTCATACAATTGAATAGCTATGATTGCATAGTGCGGTTCTACAATAGGTGTAATGACAGATTTTAAATTCCTGTAGGTACACATCTAGTATTTCTGAAAAATACATTATTTCAGCAATAAATGAAATTTTAACGCAATTTTTTTCATTTATTTCAATCTATTTTGTAATTAAGCGCGAAAACGCCTGTAAGTGTAATAATTAATCACCCCGTTTGCCGATGGCTGAGAATTTATCTGTCTGTCAATGTCTGTCAAATGTCTGTCAAATCTGCTTATGACATTACGCCTAAGTAAATATTGCATTTTGTCTGTGCTCACAGAGTAATTTCTATGCATAAGGAAGAGAGTGAACAAAATATTATACATTTTCGTTAGTTGTGTTGTAATGAATTCTAAAATTTACAAATTGTATAACATTTGTAAATTTTCTCTCCGTGCAAAAATACGTCAATATCAACACCTAACATGCTGTTTGTTTCTGTTCCAAACAAGAAAATAGTGAGAGATAAGTGGCTAAAGCTCATACGGTGAAACCGATCAGATGAAGTTACTAGTATAGTCTTAGGTTTTCGCGATTGTTACACATTGAATTAAAAAAATTTTTTAACGGAAGTATCGCGTGTTTTATTTATGTTGTTGAACCTGACGTTACGAACGCTTTGCAGCGTCCGTGGTCGCAGGAAGACTAAGGTGGTATTTGTCTTTCATTAGTTAGTCAATTATTACATCTACCGACATGGATGGATTAATTATATATGTCCCGATTCACACAAAAATCGCTCACAGTGTCCGAACGTTTGTTAGTATATCTTTGGATTTGTGGCTTGATTATTTTTAGAACTGGATCCCAAGCAGGTGGTACTTGCCAACCATCTTCTCTATTGAAATTGGGGTGTTTTCTTATTTCAATAGCCTCGCGTAAACGCGTGAAATAAGAAAACACCCCAATATCAATAGAGTTCAGTCCAGTTCTAAAAATAATCAAGTCACAAACTCAGAGGGTTGTGGTGGAACCGAGGCACTGGTGCAGAAAAACTAGGCAGTGGTCAGATGTGCCCAGGGGCGCCCTGAGTATAACCCAGTAGCTAGCGGGGTAGGTAGTCAGCAGTAGGTCTAGTAGAGAGGGCGCCTAACCAGCGATGTCTGGTATTCTGGTAGGTTGGTCTATCAGTTGCGTCATGCTGTCCTTCCTGCATGTTTAGTTATGAAGGAATCCAACCAGGAGTCGTGGTGAGAGTTAAAGTCCCCCAAACACACCATCTCTGCAGTAGGGTACCGCTCCTGCGCTTCATCTACCGCCCAACTTAAGTACTCAAAGATCCGAGTTGTCTTCGTGTCACTAGTATGGAGTATTTCGCATCTTTAAGCAACAAAAATAAATTAAGTGTTCTAATTTATTTTTGCTGCAGGAGATTGGAGTATCTATGCTAACAATTGTGTTTGACCTTGTAACTCTATTACGTTTAGGTATTACAGAACCTTGATTTAGACACATTTAATCCATGCAATGAGAGGTTAACATCATCATTTTAAAAGAACATTTATTTCACGCCAGCAATCGTGAAAGGTTCGACGGAAGCTTTCTCCCCGCTCGCGGGAAAGTGCCCACTTATACAAAATTTCACGTCAATTCATACAAACGAGCCACAGTCAGTGATTCAGTATCAAAGAGGAATGACTCAATGTTCAACAATAGCATTGTTATACGAACGTTATTATATTTTGTGTATTTAAAGTGACAAGGCTTTCATGACTTTTTTACGCTGAGTGACGGGCCTTTTTCGGGTGTAGTCTTTTAAAGCTTTGATTCCTTAAATAAATAAGTGAAATTCAAGCATGTGACGTTTGTAGGTGTGTGTGTTTGATCTGCTATGAAGATAATTGTAATCGGCGACCGTGTGGTGAAGTTACAACAGAATCTCTAAATATGCTGCTAATGAAAGTGAAATCCTGAAACATATCTAATAATAATAGCATTATCTGCATGATCCATTACTGACTAAATTATAAAAGTGTTGATTGACCAGTGTTCCAAATCTCCATTTGACTGCTTATTATCAGACCGATCTAGGCTTGTGTGCTACTGTCTCTGCGTAATATAAAAAATCTACAGGGCAATGTAAGAGACAATAATTAGTAGCCAATCGGTATCCTTTAGATGATTTGCTAAGATCTTGAATGCCAGAAGAGAGAATGAAAATTGATACCTCGTTATACACAATACGGTGCTTGTCTTTAAGCTAACTCATGGAAGCGATAGCTGGATGTGGCAGAAAGATCATGACAGTAGACTAACACGATCGGAATGCGAGTACTACACAACATTTGTGGTGTAATTTTGGTAGAGCACGATGGCAATGACGACGTAAGAAATGGACTTGGTGTAAAATGCATGCTCCGTTGGTTCGGACATATAATGTAGAAAAAAATCAGCCGTGTAAACTTACTTGCCATGACCAAATTGGTCGTTTGTTATCTGACAGTGATGTCAGGAGCCTAACAAACTGGTAAGTGTGCGTAAAAAGAACTATGAATTTTGAAGAAGTGAGTGAGGTGTGTAAGGAATGTGTCATATGACGCTTAGTTCTCACTGCCTAATCTAGAAGGGATTTGACATGAAAATATTGATGGATATAGATAGAACGTCAATGTACATCAAAAAATAATATGAAACTCTTTATTTTGAATTTGGACCGCGTTTATTATGTTAAAACTTATTTCGATTTCCCATAGAGACCAAGACCATAAAAGACTGGGGCGACCGCGTTTTGTTAGAACTACAAAAGTGAAAAAGGAGTAAAGACTTCAGCCAAAGTGTATCAAGAGACTGTCTTGGATCGTGTTGTGAAACCTCTAACTTGAACTAGGTATATTAACACCTCCGGTTGCTCGTTTAAGAAGCGAGACATCCAACATACATCTAGCAGGAGGATCAATCTTCACACGTCTCACATGCTGTTTTCTTTCTGATTCTACCATCATTCATTCTGCAGATATGACCACCCCACTTCAACTTACTGATTTTCAGAGTAAAACAGCTTTATCTCTGTTAAATTTCTTCATATTGGGTTATATACCTTGGAGAAACCTTGAACATAGCTCTCTCCATCGCCAACTGTATTGTTTGTAATAAGTAGACCAGGTGAGACAAGGTTAAGTAACATACAAATACAAAATACAAAATATTTTATTACTTATTACAAGTTTTAGTTACATGGTTTGGGATCTCTTCTGTTAAGTTATAAAACCTACATTAGAAGAGTCCCCTCTTCGCCGTGGTACCGTGGTCTCCTGCCTTGACTTTACGTGGAGTGTGCAGTATTATACACAATAGTATTTCATGCAAGCAGCTAGCTAGAAACTGTTTGTCATGGTCTAAGGAAGATGTTTATTCATTAGAAGATGTTGAGCTGCTGGGCTGTATTAGCACAATATATGATGAATGCGAGTGCACGTTCTCCACGTTATTTCCGTGCAGATTATAAATACAGCAGATGATATTTTAAACTTGCACTCGCTCAAAACACTTACAATACTCATGTGCTACTTTCTATGCTGTTAACACAGTAACACATTGGAGACCCATGGAGATCTAACTCACTACAGAAATACAACAACACTCCAAGAAATCGTTATTTGACACCAATCTAAAACATTGTAGTCTCCTTGATCTCATCTCTATTTCGAAGTATGTTTTCTCTTCTTCTAGTATGTAAGGAATATGGTACATAATTGATGAATTTTAAAACGAATTTTTGCAATCACTTACTCTTTTCCTTGTATACGAGACGATTTCAGTGACTTCCTCCACCTCACCCTATAGGTAAGTTTTTTCAAAATAAAATCATAATGAATCCTAATATAATATATCTGTGCCTTTTCACCTAATAATATGAATTATACTTATAATACACAGATATAGTGTTTGAGTTATTTGGTACCCATAGTACAAGTTTTGCTTAGTTTGGTGGGTGGCGTTATTTGATTTGTCCGGGAATATTTATTATTATTATTTATTATTTTTATATCTCTAGATCTAGCGGTTTAGGTTGTGTATGATCTGTTAATAATGACTCTGCTTTATAAATATATGCACGTATAATACTAGATTTTACCTGTGCTTCACCTTCAAGTGTATGTCCTTCTTTGGGACCTGAATCTAAACAACATCATTACCAAATCAATTATTGCATTTATAATATTAACGTGGATAGGCATCTCTTCAAAGCGACAATGTTACATAATTATTCATTCATATAAAAACCTTACAACGCAGTCGATATTTCAGAAAAGTTAAAAAAGAGCCAGTCACGATTGTAAAAAAATTGCCCTGGAAAATACGAACGAAGCGTTGGCTCTGAAGCAGCTATGAATAATCCTAGCCGTCAACGCCACGCGAGCTCACTGCCCAATTAAAAACGTACTCTTTCCACGATTTTTAGCTTAGAAAATTGTATAATAAGCCAATAAAATACCCCACTTAACGCCCGGGCCCGCTGCCCATGAAATATGCACTTTTCGCCCTCATTACCAAGAATTGAAATTAAATGCAAGAACTGCCGGGAATATTGCGTAACTTGTCAGGATTTGTGACTTGCCTGAGATATGCGAGGAGAGTTAACGATGATCATTATATTTGTGATGATAATTTTTGTTGTTTTTTTTTTATATGTAACGTATGCTGCTAACAAACATACAGTCCGCTAAATATATTTTAGCGATTACCATAGATGATACGAACACTAGAAATAAAAAAGTAATAATCACCCGTGGCTAACATAGCTTCTTATGCTAGAGTCTCATTTGCTACCAGATGAGGTTGATTTAAAGTCTAAACACAATAGCAAGTTGCAACTTTTGAAGTAGAGAGGGGAGGGGGGATAAACACAATATCCGCCCCACATAAAACTACAACCTAATAACTACTCCTAAGCTTAGAGGGTTGTTGTTAGTGCGAGTAAGTACGAGTAAGCTTACCAGTAAGTTCGTAAGGTGCTGCTGTGTTAGCAGCAAGGATGCCAACACGCGAGCAATACTTATAATATTGCAAGCATTTATAGGCTATGTTAACCATTTCACATCGGGTGGGCCGTTTGCTTGTATTCTTCCCTGATGTTATACCCCGATAAAAAAAATGTATGATTTTCTGTAGCAGATATTATTATAGGTATATACATTTGACAAGGCAATATATAGGTTTAATAATTTAATTAAGAAGAAGTGGCTCTATTTTAACCTCATACATACTTTTCCGTTTCAAGATTCTTCATGTGCCTCCCAATGACATTCCAATTGATTTCACTTTTCATTACCCTGTCGATTATTTTCCTATACACTTTTGCTTCTAAGCTGATCACACCAATTCAAAATAGTTACAAGTGACTAATATGATAATTATCAGATAGAATTCTATCTATGTAAATATGTAAAATCCTACAAATTTATGTCATATAACTGAGGACTTTTGTTGCACGTCACTAAATTAATAACTCGCAGTACTGAATCTGCATTCAATCCGATGTGGTTTTCACATAGCCACAAGCTTTGAGCGATTAAATTTTCCTATTTTTATAGATATCGAATGTTCATTTTAACTTTTAACGTTGACGAATATTTTGCAGTAACTGACGAATTATTTTTTAGTGTGAAAATATTTCGCGTTAATTTTCAATTGAAAATTAAGCGACAAGAGAAAAAATATTTATTGCAACGTACATACAGGAATGGCCTAAATTTTATTGAATACACTATGTGAATATATTTTAGCAGTTTATACTAGTGATAGCCTAATGAATAAGGAACCTATTGACTAACTATTACGCATTTGTAATTAACACTTGCTCAGCGGAAATGGAAAACATTGTGAGGAAACCTGCACGTCCAAGAAATTATATTCTGAAAGACGTATGGCCTAACCTAAGAAAATATCTGGTTGTCCCTATGGGTTGTGGAGGTTTGACGGCAGTTGCTTTATGTCATCGTCGCCAAATCCTTATGCTTAGGTAGCGGAACTCGCCGATCCTAATGGATTTGGAAACGGGATAACACTGAAAAGAAGATTTGATTTTAATTGCTAGCACCGCTGGCACATAACACTGTACAAACATAACACGCGGTGCCGCTAAAATAATACAATGAGGTAGGACTGAATATGATACACATTACAATTTTTGTATTGTCATAAGAATTGACAACTGAGTGTAGTTCTGAAGGCAATACAATAAACAATACGACTTATCGAGCCGGTCTGATGATACTCGTAGATATCGAATGTTTAACAATAAAAACGCAAGAGTGACACCGCTGGTGTTGCAAATGTCCATAGCCTACGGTAACTGCTTACCACCAGGCAGGCCGTACGCTTGTTTGACACCTTAGTGGTATGAAAAAAAACTTCTTTGAATTATGTTAGTAAGCCCTTTAGCAACGAATCGGCCATCTCTCTATTGCCACTTTAGAGACATATTAGAAAGTACAGCGTGTTATTTTTAACCTACTCACTGGTGTTCGAATGGAACAAGCTAGATGGAGAAAATTATTTGTTACGATTTTTACTTCTAAACGAAATTAATCCACAACATTACATAACATTGTTGTTGAGCGGGTATTGAAAAAAAATAACAATATTTAGTGACAGAACTATAAAAACTAGAGCTACACTTGCGTGATGTGCAGTTGTCTGTGTAAAAGATTACAATGCAAAAAGTATCAATCGCATGTTGCCACTCATGCTGCTAACATAGCAACTCCTCAGAAGCTTACTGGTCAATCACTCACGCAATAATGCTCTCGGAAAAATCAAGAAAAGTTTCTGGTAAAAAGTGTAATTTGTTAGTGAGCTTTCCAGTAAACCACTGCGGATTTTCTATGTTAGCAGCGGGAATTGCCACACGCAGATTATAAATATTTCTCGTGTTAAAAGCGTTACCATACACCATGACAATCACTTCTATGCGAGCCGTATGATCGTTTGCCAAGCAACATAGTGTAAAAAAGAGAATTATTACTTGGCTCCAGTTTTCTGTAAGATCGAAGTACAAGTGAAGGAGGGTTTTCCGCTGCACCATACGTCTCTATCGGTAGAATCTTGTTTGAAGTGACAGGTTGCCCCTATGTTAGGTTGGCTATGTCTCTAAAGATCTTTGCCTATACCACATGAATCTCATACTATTCCTGTGAGTAACTATATAGTGCCTGAAGGTGCTGTGTTGGCAGCAGGTGCGAGAACGAGATAATGAACCTCCTGTATATCAATAGCTTCACTTCAGGCGAAAGTATGCTTGTTTGGCACTCAAGTGAAAAGTAAAGAGAATGACGTCATTTACCAAAATCATTTTCTAAATAATAAATTAAATGCATAATAATTTGAGTATAGATCCAGAGTTGGGTAAGGTCGAGTTATTAGTAGATAAATTTAGAATTAATACTATTTTACTAATTCTAATAACTCGTTATGAAGACATAGTGCTCTTATAAAATTATATCTTGGATAAAAATAATTTCTCACGTAAAATATTCTGAGAAACTGATGCCACTTATTCTTATTTGAAACAACAAGATCGGGCGCCGTATCTGGCTAATTTAGCTTTCCAAGCCAGCGGGCCGCATCAAACAGTCAGGCTGGAATTTAAACATTTCTTCTAGAAGCCGCGAGAGGGCGCCCGATCTATTTCACGCACATTACGCCTCTGACTTATGAGTTATTACTGCTGTAAAACTCAGCACACATCACCCCATTTACACGCATTTTTTATAATATCACTGTGAATATAAATTAAGTACTTATTTACCAATTTTTATGATTTATGGTCACTATGAGAAAGACATAAAAGGTTCAATCGGTTTATTAATGATCCGTTCATATGAAAAGAAAATTAAAATATAAATTTTATACTCATCTACATAGCGATTTTAATAAAAACATACTAGCGGAAATACAAAGACAAAATCTAGAAAATACTACCTACTACATTTACCTACTAACACTATAAAGCTAATTTGAGAAAGAAGCGGTCTACTGACCAACTGATCTCCGGTTCGTATATTGATACGTAGTAAATACGTGTTTTATTGTGTTGAATTTACGTACAAATTTGTAATTGTCACTTGCTCGACGGTGAAGGAAAACATCAAGAAAACAAGAAATTATATTTAGAATAACGTGTGACCTTACCTAAAAGAGAGGTCTGGTTTCTTCTCTAACTCAGAGGAGAAACCAGATATTTCTTAGGTAAGGTCACACGTGGAGGTCTGATGGCAGTTTCTCCCTGTAAAAATCAGTATGTTAGGTAGTGGGCCTTGCCAATGCTAATGGATTAGGAAACGGGAGTAATGCTAAGAAGAAGAAGAAGATGTGAAATCATTTTAGTTTTAATGTAATGTTTCCGTTTCCTAATCTATTCCAGCTGTCTAGTAGACAGCGCCAATTCTTATAGATTAGTAAACGGGAGAAAGCTTATAAGAAAAATACTGTAAAGACAATTTGATGTACACTACTTTTAATGCTACCGCTCCTACTTACGTCACCAATCTACTATTATTACTAAATGCATACCATTTTTACATGTGTAAGAGCATTTGAGTCATCTCAGTCAGTGCAAGGAATCATTATCTCTCGTAGGTATCAGAAACCCTATGTGTTACCGATCTATTGTAATTAGCTTCTTAGAGCATTAAACCATTGTAACTTTAAAGGCGTTCATATAGCAATTGCTACGGAATACTGTTGACGGATAAACATTCTATAATTTTAATGAACGTGCAAGCCTAATAACAACCCCGACGAGCTCGGTGGCTCTGTCGTGAATGACGCGACTTTGACACCAACGCTCGTGGGTTCGATTCCCACACAAGGCAAACATTTGTGTGCATGAACATGTCTATTTATCTTGGTCTGGATCTTTTAAGAGAGATAGGGTGCATCAAAGCAGCCCGTCTGGGAAAGTACCTCCACCTCACAGAAAAACGCAGCCAAATAACAATTCCCTAGAGCGTTGTTGTGTTCCTGCGTGTGAGTTAGGTCACCAGTAAGCTCCCAAGGAGTTGCTGTATAAGCAGCAGAGGAGGCATCGCGCGAGTGATACTTCATATATCGCAAGCGTTAATAGGCTACGGTGCCCGCTTTACATCAGGTGGGCCGTATGCTTGTATACCTCCCGACGTAGTATAAAAAAAAACCCCTGAAGGGTTGTTGTGTTCCTGGAGGTATGTGATTGAGGTCGCTAGTAAGCTGGTACAACGATTTCTCGTGCAGTGTGAGGTCTTGCGTTATCATGGAACAGTAATGGTAAAGATCGATTTACGATTCGGGGCTGTTTCACTGCCAGTTTCGTCATCCATGTTCGAAGTTCGCCACAGTAAACATCTGCTGTTATTGCTTGACCAGACCTAAGAAAGCTATAATGAATAACGTCATGAAGAGACCACCAAACAGTTACCATTATCTTTTAATTGGTAAGCTTTGCTTTAGGGTATTGTTGCGGCGTTTGACCTGGGATCAGCCATTGCATTTTTCGCTAAAGAATCCACTTTTCGTCACATGTCACAATGCGATCAAAAATTCCTTCATTTCTGCAGATCAGTTAAATCATGAGGCACCCAATTTTTATATTTTTTTTATGCATTTTGATGCAAATGAGTCAATATTATAAGTAAGGTAACGTTAAATCATGCCGCCAATACCTAGGTAGTTTGACTCGGATCGGATTCCACCATCTCCTTCAATTCAGCATTATTTACCTGTGTGCGGTTTCCCACGTGGGTCGTGCTTCAAGTCGAAGTTTCCATTACGATAGCGTTTCAACCAAAAACGCGTTCATTAGCAGTCTCCTCTCCAAACGTTGTACATTTTTTAAATAAAACGGCAATTTCATCCTTTAACTTATATTATTACAAGCATTCAAAGGCAACGGTAACCACTTTACGTCAGGCGGGCCTTACGCTTATATGCCTCCCGACAATATATAATTTACCTATTAGTAAAACGGGTAAAGCCGGTCGACTTATTATACTGGACCTAGAGTGAAAAAATTTACATGTACCGCAAAGTGTACTGCGTAGAAATTTAATCATTAAGGTAAAATGGATTCTTTAAAATTTATAGGTATAATGACAGACGGTCCATGTAAAAATAAGTATCTTCGCTAAATCCTTAGGGTAAGGCAGCGGATCCCGCCAAACCTAGTGGATTAGAAAGCGGAATAACGCTAAGAGGAAGAAGTAGCACTCAGAGAATGATATCCAACAGATCTTTCGAGAATAGAATAGAATAGAATATCTTTATTTGCAAGAAACATGTTAACAATGATGATATGTAATTATAATTAATTAGACAATAGTTCTGATGTTTCGTCATTGAATAAATTGACATGCAAATACAAAAAGAGACATTTAAATAATTAAAGAAGAAACAATAATTATAAACTCATTCTACTTAAATTAATCCGTTCCTTATAATAATCATATATTAAAAATTGGATTCCATTAATAAACTGTACAATGTTCAAATATACTTAAGTCTAAGAAAAAAAGATTTATCTTTCAAAGAACTCGCCAGAATTGTAAAAACATCGTTCAATTAACCACCGTTTAAGTTTTAATTTAAAATAATTTAATGGCAGTTCTCTTATTTCCATCGGAATTTTATTGAACACTTTAACAGTCATGACATTGCAGTTACGATAGTAGAGTGCAGTTTTGCAAGTAGGAAATTTTAGTTTAGTTATATCTCTAGCTACAATTCTACGATTTTCATAAAACTTCCTAAACAAGTGAGTGTGCTTTTTAACAAAAACACCAACCTCGTATATGTACAAACATGCCAGAGTCATAATTTTGTGCTTTTTGAAAAGTGGCCTGCATGATTGTATCGGTTTTGCATTACATACCGCACGAAGACACTTTTTTTGTGCAATAAAAACTTTTTGGCTCCATGTTGAATTTCCCCACAGTACAATTCCATATCTCAATATAGAAGCAACGTGGCCATGATATGCCATGAGAGCGGCAGCCTCCCCCGTCTCTCTCTTTAGCCGTCTCAGAGCAAATACAAAACTATGAAGACGCTTACACACATGTTCTGCATGATGCTTCCAGTTACAATTTTGATCAATTGTAAACCCTAAAAATTTGATGTGATTGGTTTTGGATATATTTTCACCATTGCATTTCAAAGTTATGTTTTTAGGTCTCATAAAGTAGTTGCGAAATTGTATAAATTTAGTTTTTGAAGGGTTGACACATAACCCATTCACATTAAGCCAGTTCCCTATGATTTTAATTGTATTATTTAAACTTTGTTCGTAATCTTTGGTTTTGTCGCTATCTGGGACCATCACTGAAATGTCGTCCGCAAATAGAGCACACTGGTATTCTGTCACATCTGGCAAGTCATTAATGTACAAGATAAACAAAACGTTCGAACGTTCCCTGTGAAAAAAAATACACATAGAGATCTCTTCGTGTAGACGAAAATGTGTCTTGTCGATTGAGTTAGTTGCCGAAGACTTGTACTAATTAACGTTGTATGCAGTCCAATTAAATAAGGAAATATTAAGCAGCGCCAGTTCTTCACAAAGAAATCCATGGCGACTCTGATCTCTGCCGCATCTGCTGCGGTCTTCTCGAAAAAATCGGCCAAGTGCGAGTCGGACTCGCGCACGAAGGGTTCCGTAGCATTATCTACAAAAACGGCAAAAAAATCACGTTTGTTGTATGGGAGCCCCCTTAAATATTTGTTTTATTTTAATTTAATTATTTATTCTTAAAGCGAATATATAACTAAATGTTCTGTGAATATTTCAAGCGTCTACCTGTTGCCGTTATCAATATCGAGCAAAAACGAGCAAAAAAAATCGGCCAAGTGCGAGTCGGACTCGCGCACGAAGGGTTCCGTACCATTATCTATAAAAAAAGGTAAAAAAATCACGTTTGTGTATGGGAGCCCCCTTAAATATTTATTTTATTCTATTTTTTAGTATTTGTTGTTATAGCGGCAATAGAAATACATCATCTGTGAAAATTTCAACTGTCAAACTATCACGGTTCATGCGATACAGCCTGGTGACAGACGGACGGACGGACGGACAGCGGAGCCTCAGTAATAGGGTTCCGTTTTACCCTTTGGGTACGGAACCCTAAAAATCACGTTTGTTGTATGGGAGCCCCCTTAAATATTTATTTTATTCTATTTTTTAGTATTTGTTGTTATAGCGGCAACAGAAATACATCATCTGTGAAAATTTCAACTGTCTAACTATCACGGTTCATGAGATACAGCCTGGTGACAGACGGACGGACGGACGGACGGACGGACAGCGGAGCCTCAGTAATAGGGTTCCGTTTTACCCTTTGGGTACGGAACCCTAAAAAATACCTGAATCTAATTAATTATTAATACTTATAAACAATTCGATGATAATAATGTAACAAATAAGCCTCATTTACATATATCTCCAATAGTTTAAATATAATGGACCATCATAAAGCTTTACTAGGAACTCTATTCCCTAATCCACTATCTAGTCAGTAAGTCTAGTCCGAAATAAGAGGGAATTATTATAATTCTCACGAATATTACTTACTACATTCGTAAGTATGCACAATAAAGAGGCTCTACGTTAATTTGCTATGCATGTTTCTAGACCCAACAGCAATTTGGTCTGGCCACCGATACGTCAGTAAGTAAAATATGCTTTACCAGGAACAAAAATTCTCCTCTTATTTATTATTAGATAGCTGATAGTCTCGTGACATGCATAATGGGTACGTGACACAACTTCACGCCAAACCCTTGCGGGATATGCAGAACCACCGAGCGCCATATGGCTCGGTCCATATTCATAGTTCTTCTCATGCACGTACGTCAATTTCTATGGCTCGAGTCATCACCTTGCGACAAAATGTGATCAATTTGAGTATGGTGGGTAAATCTCGATAATATTTTGATATAAGTGCTCGTAACTTTTGATTATATGCAAATAATAAAAAAAAGATTTTACATAATTTAAATTCGATCCTTTCATATAACAAAAATGTAAAATTTCTGTGTTACATATTAAAGATTTTTGTATAAAATGAAGGATTTAGTAATATAACGTAGAAATATCTTATTGAAATAGTTGTTATGTTGGTGGTTTATCTGTTAGTTTCAAACAAATATCTTGTTTAGTAGTCTTTTCGTGTATCATGCAAAACTACTTGCAGTTAGTGACCCTTGTTACCTTAGCCATTTCTAACCACTCGACTAACTGGGCTCATCATTACTTCGAACTACATTGGGGACATAGGTAAGTAATTAACCGCGGTCCAGAGTGGAAGTTCTTCAAGTTTTGATTACCTGAGAATCCCTGTGGTTTTCCTTGACTGACATCTTAGATGATACCTTACAAGGTACTACTTGTCTCTGACCCTGGTTTCACTCATGTGAAATTATAAAGATTTAGAAATAGCTTTCGCTGGCAGATGTCTTGCGTAGGTCTTAATAATAGCTGTAGTGTTTGTTAGGATCTAAGCTCTTTATTAATTTTATCAAAGACGGTGAACGACTTTAGCTGGAAAATGCGATTAACTAATGCTAACCTTCTAAGTAGAAATATAGAACGAGATACGCGATAGAGCTATCCCACTACCTAGTCAGTATGTCTAGTCCGGAGTAAGAAAGAATTTAAAATAATTCCCATGAACATTACTTATTCCATCCGTAAGAATGCACAATAAAGAGTCTCTACGGTAATTTGCAAATTGCTGTTAGATTTGTAGATACATTTCTAGACCCAACAGCGATTTGGCTGGCCGCCGATACGTGAGTAAGTAAAATATTGGAAAATTAAATCTGCAAATGATGCACCCAGTCGATTTGTGGAAGTGGTATTGGTGAAAGAGATGTTGCTATATATATATATATATATATATATATATATATATATATATATATATATACATCATAATTTCAGCCAAAGGTCTTTTACTAACATAGGCCATGTATGATGTGGGTTTTTATTGGTATAAAAGATGGCTTACTTTGTATGATAAGTGCTCCAAGCATAGCTGCCTCATTCGACGTGCAGTACAACCTGCCATGTAGGAGGTCTCTTTTCAACTGCAAATATATCTGGAACCAGGTCACATCTTCCTTCAGTAGCAATGGGTTTGGTGGGTAGAATTTCACTCGAAAACTGAACAATATAGGAGATGCGTCCATTTACAAAACGACTAGTCCTAAGCTGCTTCCATCCATCATTTTGAACTCTACGTTATGTTTTTCTATTCCAGCAATATGACCAGCCCACTGCTACTTCAGCTTGCTGATAGTTCAAGCCATATCCGGTAGTTCTAATTTTACTACTACTATCATGCAGAAAATCTCAGAGTATAACCCTCTTCGTCGCAAGTTATGCAATCTTGAGCTTCCATATGACGTCTATAATTAGAGGTCATATTATTGTGGCGTCTGTTGTCACTGATAACACACACTAGTTGAAGACTTTCGTTTTGGTTGCATGTATACTTCTTGAAACAGATCTATTTTCAGGAATACCGTTTCTATATGAAATCTATATGTTTGTCTGTCGCTTTTTTTCGAATATTCGAATTTTGATTTTCAGATTCGGATTCAGCATAAAAAAGTAGAATAGGAATGTTCAGGAATACCGTTCCTATCTCTTAAGGAACATGGTCAAATTGGCCATAAAATAAAATAAAAAAATTGAATTGTTATATAATTGACGAGCCAGGTGTTCCTCTGGCAATGCAAGCTTGCGCATTCTCAACTGGTTATTATTACTATTTTCCTATTGCAGTACTCTTAAAGTTCTTGTATGTAGTTAAGGCATACACTTTTTGCCGATGTAATAAAGAATTGAGAAACTTCACATTTGGTATTACACAAATTACATTACTTTTGTGTATAAGCATTTTCAGCTATTTTTATTTATTATTCTTAGTAATACTTTATTCACTTTGTTGTTCAAGTAGCAACGTATTTTTATTTCATACTAGGGACCCGCCCCGGCTTCATACGGGTAGTTGTAGCATAATAGGGCTTAAAGTATGAAATTGCCGTTTTATAGTAATGGATACTTTGAATTGACATTAAACCTTCATGGTGTGAGATTTTCGAATGAAACTTTTTTACGTGATACCTATGAGGTGTTTCTTTTATAAAATGTGCAACATTTGTATTTTTATTCAGCTTAGATGGGAAAGGTGGATACTTCGAAAATTTGAAAAACGCGGCAGATACGGCTCGCAATATCAATGCTGCGTTTGGCGTGGAGACTGCTAATAAACGCACCGTACGTTTTTGGTTTAAACGCTTTCGTAATAGAATCTTCGACTTGAAGAACGAACCACGCGGAAGACCACCCAGGCAGATGAATAACGCTGAATTGAAGAAGATGGTGGAAGCCGATCCGAGTCAAACTACTCAGGAATTAGTGGCATGGTTTAACGTTACATTACCTACAATATTGACTCATTTGCATCAGATCAATAGGATAAAAAAAAATTAAAAAGACCTGAGGTCAAACGCCGTAACTGTGACCTAAAACAAAGCTTACCAATAAAAAGGTAATAGTAACTGTTTGGTGGTCTCTTCATGACGTTAATCAATATAGCTCAAGTCTGGTTCAGCAGATGTTTACAGTAGCGCACTACGAACAATGATGGCGAAACTGGCAGTGAAACAGCCCCTACTCGTGAATCGATCTTCACCATTATTGCTGCATGATAACGCAAGACCTCACACTGCAGGACAAACCGTTGTAACTCTACAGGAGCTGCTGTTAGTAACCATACGTCATCCTGCGTACTCGCCCGACTTTGCTCCAACTACCACTTTTTTCGTGATTTGGATAATTTTTTAAGTGTAAAAATTGTTCTTCGCAGGAGGCTTTCACACAGTTTGTCGAATCTAGATCCCCAGAGTTCTATCGCAAAGGCATAACTTCTGGTTAGATGGCAGCATATATAGATAATTAAGGTAAATATTTTGATTAAATTACGAGTAATATGCTACATCAAAAAAAAAAAAAAATTAATTTTTTAGCACAAATCGGCAATTTCATACTGTAACCCCTAATATTATGCTTTCACACCCACGCCGCATTTGTCGGGTAAGTCGGGTCCATCATTTAAATTATATGGTGGATTAATACTGTACTCATATATCCGTATGATATCCGATGAAAGCTTCTATATAATATATAAAAATATAGCCACATTTCAACCGATTTACACAAAACTTTAACAAATTAGACACCTAAACCTCCCGCAAGACCCACTCTATCTATTGGTGAAAACCGCACGAAAATCCGTTCACGTTCACGGTACTTTTTGAGTTTATCGCGAACAGACAGACGCGGCGTATGACTTTGTTTTATAATATGTAGTGAAGCTAGCACTTATCGCTTAGCATTTTATTCAGCTGTATAAGAGTAATATTCCTGATAACTTTGAATTGTTGTCATAATATAACTGAAACAAATGGATGAACAAACACCTGTAGTCTTTTTGTGTAAACTTTGGATAAGGCCACTAATTGTATAACTTTAGGTAAGAAAGAAGTTATATAAAATTGTTCACAAATTCTAACTATGAGGCATCTCGTTACACTTTATTGGTCTAACTCTTCCTTGGAGCCACGGTCGAGAGTGTGCAATAAGCTTTGACATCTGATTACCTTCGTACTGTAATAGTGTCTGGTGTAACAACCCAGGCGAGACTACAGGGCGCCACGGATGTCGGAGGAACGACCACTGCATAATACCAGTCAATATTTGTAGTAGTTCAGCTTCATGTTTATACACACGTGCTGTTTTTATCGTATCGTAAAGAAAACTATAAATATTCGAAACGTGTGTTTAAAAAACGTCAGGAATAAATGCTGTACCGTCTATGGTTTAACTGAAAAATGTAAAGCTAGTTCGATTTTATTATGTCAGGCAGCAAACAAGCGTAAAGCCCACCAGATACAAAGCGATTGCAATTATGAACGCTTGCAATGTAAAGGCGCTCTCACGTTCGCCCTGCTGCTAATACAGCGACTGCTCATGAGTGACTTCACTCACTCGCAGAAATACGATACACCTTCAGGAAGTTGGTATTTAACTGTAGTATTCTGTGCCTTGTTTGTTTATAAGGAGGGATTTGACTCGAAAGATGAGTCAAATGATGATGTAGAATCGCTTACTCCTAATTAAATAGGAAATACTTTTTATTATAAATATTGAGGAATTTTTAAGGCCGTTATATGAATGGTTAATATTACAAGTTGTATTTCTCTTTGGTGAGTGATATATTTAATAAGTCATCTTAATCAATGATATTTAGCAGATGATTTCTAACGAGTATACCTCTTAATAATTATTCAACACTTGTATACTAGTTATTTTAACAATAAACGAGTATTGTCTATATTAAGTTCTATTGTACAAATCAAGCTTACCTAGTTATATGTGTTTTATATATACCAATACCAATAACATGAACATCAATGCTTTTTCCGCTATATATAAATGAAATGATGGCAATTGATAAAGACATTATTATGCAAATAACAACAACAAGGACGCAACCAAAATTTTTTATTCCTGTGTAAAGCAAATTCCCGAATAGCTTGTCTGACATTGAGAGTTTATGTTCATCGAACCGGATGTAATGGTTTGGCTGGTCCAGTGTATGTATACTTCATATATATTCATTCTTCATATATATTATGTATACTTCAGAGCTTTTATCGCGCCTATTCTTCATGTCAGCAATGTGTTCTTTCACACGAGTACCTATGCTTCTCTTTGTTTGCCCTATGTATGATAAACCACATTCGCAGTCTAATTTGTATACTCCTGCATCTTGTAAGGGGATATTACACTTGATAGGTCTTAGAAATTGACTGATCTTCTTATGGGGCTTGAAATAAGTTTTAATTGAAGCTCGCCGTAAAATGTTGCCAATTTTGTCTGTGACTCCCTTTAAGTATGGTAAGATGGCAGGTTGAAGCGTCAGGTTCAACAAAATAAATAAAACACGCGATACTTCCGTTAAGAATTGTTTAATTCAATATCTATACTAATATTTGTATATAGAGGAAAAGTTTCTTCGTACGTTTGAACGCGCTAATAAAATCTTTTTGCAATTGATAGCTCTATTCTTGACGAAGGATATTCAATATACGATTATCTTCTTCTTCTTAGTGCCTCGTTCCCGTCCGCTACTTAAAACTAAGGATTTGGCATTGATACTGATTTTGATTTTTACATGGAGCGACTGCCGTCAGACCTTCACAATCCAGAGGATAAACCAGACTTTCTTAGATTAGGTGACACGTCTTTCGAAATACAAATTCCTGGACGTATTGGGTTTCCTCACGATGTTTTCTTTTACCGCCACGCAAGTGGTAATTACAAATCTGTACATAAATCCGAAAATATGAATTTAGTGGTATATGACATTATTCGGACCAGGGACCTGTTGTTTAATAGGCCAGTTCTTTATCCACTGGGCTATTACTGCTCAATATAAGATTATATTAGCCGAGAAAAAATAAATCAAATAAGAAAAATAATCGGCCAAGTGCTAGTCGGACTCGCATACGAAGGGCTCCGTACCATTATCTATAAAAACGGCAAAAAAATCACGTTTGTTGTATGGGAGCCCGTCCCTTAAATATTTGTTTTATTTTAATTTAATTATTTATTCTTAAAGTGAATATATAACTAAATGTTCTGTGAATATTTCAAGCGTCTACCTGTTGCAAAAATGAGCAAAAAAATCACGTTTGTTGTAAGGGAGCCCCCTTAAATATTTATTTTATTCTATTTTTCAGTATTTGTTGTTATAGCGGCAACAGAAATACATCATCTGTGAAAATTTCAACTGTCTAACCATCACGGTTCATGAGATACAGCCTGGTGACAGACGGATGGACGGACGGACAGCGGAGCCTCAGTAATAGGGTTCCGTTTTACCCTTTGGGTACGGAACCCTAAAAACCAGTTCCAACGGGAACGGAACCGGGCTAAAGAAATCGTAGGGTGCAACTAGTTCTTTATTAAAGAGCTGGGTTTACAGATTCCAAATTTTGTAATGTTAATAGGAGTCTTAGCAATCTATTGGGAAAGGTTTAAAAATACAGCGGATATTTCTACTTATTTGTAAAGTAGATATGACATTGAAAAATCACCTAGTGAGGTTCCTCCCGATGTATTGAACCTTAAATAACAGGTCGAAGCACAGGAAGTGCGCGCTATTACTGGGCAACGTCGAATGTTTTCATATAAAAATATGAGATGACAGTGACTAATATGCACTCGGCTTTTAGACGAAGTCAATGTTCTCCCTGTTTAATAACCCCGTGAATCTTATAAATGTATGAAGCGAACAACATTTTAGTTTCACATATAAGAACTTTGAACTTTAATATTTGGATTTGTATATTTGCTCATGTCAGATCAGATCAGTCGACAAGTTTAACAAGGTCGACCATAGCCTGACAATGGATGAGTTTAGTCATCTCGAGTTCCTCCGTGATCAGAGGGTACATTGCATAACAGAGGTTAAGCGAGGAAAGATTTATCAAATACCGATAGGGAGTCTAAGAGAGACTCATCAAAGTGGTCCAACTGGGTACCTTCACATTAAAGAAATCCGCAGTTAAATAACAACTTACTTACATGGTTTCATACACTACGTGACTGCTTTACATATAATTGGGCTGTATGCATCTGGACGTCGTGTGTAAAAGAAATACAATAAATATATTGAAGCAGTATGTAATTTATGTGAAAAGTTGCAATTTTACCCTGTAAGATTTGAAAATAAAGTTAAGTCAGATATGTAGGTAGGTATAACTAGTTTTCCGTTTACACAAAATCAATAAAATTAATTAGAGATTTTTAAGAGAGGTAGGGCGCAAAGCACCCCGTCGTGGAAGTATCTCCATCTCAAAGAAAACTGCAGCTAAATAATAGCTCCCTAGAGGGTTGAGTGAGGTTGTCAGAAAACTCCTAAGCAGTTGCTGTGTTAACAGCAGTGGTGACATCGTGCAAGTGATACTTAATGTATAGATACCGTATTCATAAAATAGTATCAACTTCGAATTACAAGTACTTCTGTTTTTTTATTATATATATTATTACTACTATACACAACTACTGAGATCAAACCCCCATTACTACTAAAATATTATACCAATTATTTCCTCACCTATTATAAAAGTACTCAAAAATATACTACCTATTGATAATGTAGACAAATATTAAATTAATTTCGAGGTGTAATTAACTGACAATCATTTTTATAGTCAAAGTAAACTCATTTGACGTAGTGCATATTGCTAATCAACAAACAAGGTCCTGGCGGAAAAGAACAGCGAGCGTAAAAACGGCAGTGTTTGCAACTTATTTGTTATAGCAAGCACATATTAGCTACATTAGCCATTTTACATAAGGTGGGTCGCATACTTGTTTGCCTGATCACGTATAAATTTTTTTGTTAAAATAGTTAACATTTTTTAAGACATGACTTCCTGATTCTAATTGCTCTAGTTGGTAATCCAACTAAAGCAATTAGAGCAAGAGTTTTAGGTTCGAATTCGACGAAAGCAAATCACTCAAAAGAAACTTAACATGTCCCGTTTTTTAGGGTTCCGTACCCAAAGGGTAAAACGGAACCCTATTACTGAGGCTCCGCTGTCCGTCCGTCCGTCTGCCACCAGGCTGTATCTCATGAACCGTGATAGTTGGACAGTTGAAATTTTCACAGATTATGTATTTCTGTATATCTTCACGCCAAGTTTCTTGCGGGATAGGCAGAGAGATGTATTTATTATTTATGTTTATTTTATTTATTTATGTATTTCTGTGCCGCTATAACAACAAATACTAAAAAATAGAATAAAATAAATATTTAAGAGGGCTCCCATACAATAAACGTGATTTTTTTGCTCATTTTTGCTCGATATTGATAACGGCAACAGGTAGATGCTTGAAATATTCACAGAATATTTAGTTATATATTCACTTTAAGAATAAATAATTAAATTAAAATAAAGCAAATATTTAAGGGGGCTCCCATACAACAAACGTGTTTTTTTTTTTGCCGTTTTTATAGATAATGTTACGGAACCCTTCGTGTGCGAGTCCGACTCGCACTTGGACGATTTTTTTTCATCATATTTTACACTTATTTCTTTTTATTATTATTATTATCTTTTCGCTCACGGGTATTAATCCCGGTCACTTGATAGGCGTGCGCGGGGATAAGGATCCAACGCGTAGAGACCCCTTTGAAAAGCCTATGTAATGTTGTACACCCGCCTTGACCCACTCCAGGGTATATCAATGGGACAATATACGAGTACCAATGAACAGGTTACGGCAGGTATTGGGACTATTGGAAATATGTCGGAAAAGAGTGGGCTATTAAAATGAGATTAGGAGGTATTATTAGGATCGGGCTATTGCAGAAGAGGGACGGACGCCTGCCTTATAATTATTATTATATCCTTTATAAAATTTTAATCATATTAAATATATTTTTAAATCTATCATTACTAAAAAAAATACATTTAAAAATATAGAAAACAGCTTCCTCCTGATAGCGGGAATAAGGTCCAAACTATCAGTGATCAAGGTCACAGAGACAGAAACCTCCTCACAATACGTGCCGTGCTAAGGAGGACTGCCTTCATTTATAAATCCATTTATTAATGCAATGTCAGGCTTATTGGCTACAATAGTCCTGTCAGTGATAATAGATCGATCCCAGTATAATGTGTAATGTAATATGTCACCTTATTACCTACAAGACTATATCTCAAAGCTAGTTGCTGATGGATAACCCTGGCTACTTGGTTATGTCTGAAGTACTCGGCGTTAACAAGATGAGAACAACTGGAAACAACATGCCTGAGAGATTCCCCAGGAAGATGACACGCTCGACAGATGTTTAGTGTGCCATCTTTCATGATATATTTCCGATAGTTATTCGTCTTAATAACTTCGTCCATAATTCTACAGACAAAACCTTCAATTTTCCCATAGAGATCCCCGAAACGTAACCAGGATACGAAGGACAACGTGTCTACATCATGTAGGGCCTTGTTGTAGCGGCCGTGTAGCTCCTTACTTTGCCATATAGCCTTGCGATCATCAGTACTTAATATTACAGGTCAACGCCAGTTCTCTTTAGCCAAAGATAAAGGGGTTTATCCACGATCCACATTAACCACATCCTTATGTATTTCCGCTTTAGTAGGCAGGAAATATTCCCTGAGGTTACATATCTCCCGATTATGTAAGGTCTTGGCATTCAAAAAGCCACGACCACCACATTTTCGTGGGATATATAACCTCATTACCGATGATCGCGGATGATACATATGGTGTGCAGTCAATAGCGTTCGACCTTTTCGATCAATAGAGTCAAGTCCAGTCTGAGTCCATTTAAGTATGACAAATAAATATATTAAGACCGGCATAACCCAACCATTATAAGCTCGAACTTTATTTCGCCCTGACAAAAGACTATTAAGGACTTTTGTCAGACGCCAAAGAAACGTTCTTGCAATGTCTGTTTCATGTCAGCCTCAATAATTCCTAAGTTTTGAGACATACCTAAATACTTGTAAGTTTCAGATTCCGAGAGGGATTTCAGACGTGTAGTATCTGAAAGTTCAAGTCTTTCAGATGCTAATATCTTACCTTTCTTTACATGTATGATAGCACATTTGTCTATACCAAATTCCATTTTAATGCATTTACTAAAGTTTTCAGTCATCTTTAGTAAAGTCATTAATTGGACTTTGTTAGATGCAAAAAGTTTCAGATCATCAATGTACAGAAGATGAGATATAGCCTGACATCCCCTTCGTAATCTGTAGCCTAGTCTTGAATCCTGTAATAATGTGCTTAAAGAGTTCAAGGCTAAACCAAACCACAAGGGACTCAAACTGTCACCCTGGAAAATACCCCTTTTAATCTCAATTAGTTCGTCGTCACCAGTGATTGATCGGCATCCTGCATAGAGGAGAACTGTTCTCCATTGCTCTATACATGGCCTCAAGAAGGTAAATAGAGTTGTTGTACAACTCTAAGACCTTCATAAGACATGTATGAGGTACGGAATCGTAGGCCTTCTTGTAATGTATCCAACATACCGATCTCTACGATTTCGACGAACCTCTTGACTAATGACCATGTCAATTAGGAGCAAATCTTTGGTATCACGAGATCCATTCTTACATCTATTCTGAGTAGCACACATAATATTATTAGTATAAATATGCTGAGAGATTTTGCTTCTCAAAATGGATGTAAGTAGCTTATAGGTAGTGGGTAAGCATGTAATTGATCTATAGTTTTTAAGGTCTGTGGTACTTCCAGATTTATAAAGGAGATGAGTTACATCCATGGTCATAAAATTTGGGAGAGATCCAACATCTAACGCATGCTGAAATTGAGATGTCAAACAAGCTTGTGAATTAGGTAGCCACTTCAACCAATAGTTTTGAAGTTTGTCCTGGTGACTTCCAATTGGTCATGGACCGGATTGTGCTGGCTATGTCGTCTTGTGTGACGGTTATTTTAGGCATCGGCGTTATTGATTCACATGCCTGTTCGACTGTTTCAACCAACATATCGTCAGAGTGACTGACAGGTGTTGACCAGATGTTTTGCCAGAATAAATTCGTAGTTTCTACATTTGGTAAACACACATCAGCCACATTTTGTTCAGACTTCTCCCAAATTCTATACACTCTCCTTTGATTACTTCGAAACATGCGATTTTGCTTCCATCTATCCGTGTGTTTCTTATATCTACGTATGAACGCCCTGAAATGAATAAGTTTACCAATAAGAACCCTAGTATCAGCTATTCGCTTCTCAATTCTATATTGCCACGCAGGCGTTTGGTGGGCCGGTCGTGTAACTCTGTCACAGTCAGGAAATCTAACATGAGCTAAACGACATGCTGCAACCGCTGCGCAATATAAAATTAAGTGCGTATCTACTAAATTTTCACTGCTTTCAAAATCATTTGACAGCAGTGAATCCAAAGTTCCCATTAGTAGTCTATTTTGTCTATTCATCGGCAAACGCGGTACATCCGGTCAAAGATGTGCGGGTACGTATCGGTATTCAGCAATCGCTTGCTCCAAAGTGCTCCTAAATTCATCATACCTGTTCACTGCAGTAAAAGTCGTATCTTCTTCATATCCGTCTACACAAACAAGATCAGGCACGACCGCAGCCTTTGACGGCGAATCGGTCCGACCCAGCGGCAGCGGTTCAAAAGTGACACGACTTTCCTGTGCTTGGAAACGCAGCCGTTCAAGTGTGGTATCATCCAACAGATGAATGGCCCGCACTTGGTCCGAAAGTCGTTGAGCCGAGACGTTGAGAGCTGGTTCAAGAGCCTGAAACACAGAAAGCATTCGTACATGGTACGCAGTGAGGTTAGTTCCCCCCTCTGTGACCTCAAAGTACGCTCGCATGACATTCTCTTTTACCTCATGAGTCTATTTCATGCGACGCGCTGCACCACCGACAGGCCATATTATTATTATTTATAACTTTTTTTATACAATGTCGGGAGGCATGCAAGCATTACAACCCGCGTGATGTAAAGAGGTTATTGTAGCCTATGAATGCTTGTCACCCACACAAGTATTCATATGCCATGGTTACCGCTATCCATCACTCACGCGTTGCCACCCCTGCTGATTATACAGCAACTCCGTAGCAGATATTGGTATATGATATTTGGTTGCAACTTTCTGTAATCATCAGAAGTGACCTGCTCAGAAATTGCTTACTGGTCTTTGGAAATAAAGCATAAAGTATTCAAAATTTCATATAAATAGAACGGCTTATTTTAGCGATATTTTTGTTTCCATGAAGTACCAAAAATTGATTATTAAGTACTTCATGGAAACAAAAATATCGCTAAAATAAGCCGTTCTATTTATATGAAATTTTGAATACTTTATGCTTTATTTCCAAAGACCAGTAAGCAATTTCTGAGCAGGTCACTTCTGATGATTACAGAAAGTTGCAACCAAATATCATATACCAATATCTGCTACGGAGTTGCTGTATAATCAGCAGGGGTGGCAACGCGTGAGTGATGGATAGCGGTAACCATGGCATATGAATACTTGTGTGGGTGACAAGCATTCATAGGCTACAATAACCTCTTTACATCACGCGGGTTGTAATGCTTGCATGCCTCCCGACATTGTATAAAAAAAGTTATAATACAGGTCCATGTGCAAATTTGAATAGGACTCACGCACCGATATTTTTTTCAGTTAGCCAATTATTGCGAATTTCAGTTTTATGTAACGTATGGCCTATCGCTGTGCAAAAATCACATATTCAGATTTGTTTCACAATCTTCCCTTGTAAGACGATTATATAATATCATATAACTAGCTGACCCGGCAAATATTGTTTTGCCATATAAATTATTTCTTATTATTTTTTAATGAAACGATTTACGATTCTTCTTTACAATCTATTCTAATACCTACCAAATATATTCAAAAAAATCATAAAAATCGGTCGAGCCGTTTCGGAGAAGTGCGACCACAAATACTGTGACACGAGATTTTTATAGATATAGATAAAGTATAACATTTTTTTACATATACAGCATTACCAACTGTAAGTGCCGAAACTCCCCGCTCTTTCCTGCGTGCGTACCCCGATATTCCATGGGAACACCATTTTCTTACTTTGTTTCCTTTTTCTCCCTTCTAAGCATCATGTCGTGATAATGAGTAACTTCTAATTATAGCCTTGCTTAATAATCGGTCTATGAAATTCGAAAAGATTTTTTCAAATACGACTGGTTGTTCCAGAGATTAGCGCATTCAAGGAAACATTTACGCTTTGTATATTAGAATACATATCGCACAGTTATAATATAAAATATACTTATATATTTCATTAAAGGTGAATAGAAAGGATTATTGATGAATGACTCTAGGAACGAATTTGTTTTCGTATGGCTTCAAGGAAATCTATTGAATAATCTCTTTCCATTATAACTAGTGTCTCATATCAGGCCGAGTGTTCGTACTCGATGTTCCAATAAAGTTTTGTCAGGGGATCTTTGCCGCACATAATAAAGTATTACAAAAGCCAAAGACCGTCATTGTTGCTGGTACTTCAATCCCGGGCGCTCTGAGACCGTTTTAGCGGGCAAGTATACTTGTATGATTCGTTCTATTCATTCCATATCCGGACTTCCATGTCCGAAATGTAAACCGGGAATCATATTACTGTCTGATCGTCCTTATATCACGAATATTTAGCTCATAAACGAATGTTTTGAAAACCCAAAATCTAGATTGCAAATGTATAATTTTCAAAAGGAAATCCAATTGAGATTTTGATTAAGCATTATCATGTTCGAAGACTGTAAAATAATATAAGGCTTTGCTACTGTTGAATATTGTGCTTCTAGGTTTTCCGCGAGTGTTCGTATTAATTTCCTACTGATGATAATAGGTAGGAAGGTGTGGGCTACACATAAAATAATTACTCGGTACATAATGCCCATTAATTCACAGTGGCATTAGTGATGTATATGCTGCATCCTTATGTA
This sequence comes from Pyralis farinalis, assembly GCA_947507595.1. NCBI lineage: Eukaryota > Metazoa > Arthropoda > Insecta > Lepidoptera > Pyralidae > Pyralis > Pyralis farinalis. Next base: position 17,939,293 of record OX382259.1, on the reverse strand, counting down.
AGTTCGGGATTGTGGTTAATCTTTGTAACTACTACTTTTTAAATCTAGTAGAAGACATGACCGGGAGGATTACAAACCTAAAAGACTAAAAGACTTTCGCAACAATCGATAATATGCAACGAGAGATAAAGTCTCTCCTTAGAGTTAATGGCTCAATGCAATGGAAGTGTGATTGTAGATAGGTGCATGCCGTGCTATCGCCATTGATATCAAACACCGAACTAAGGTTTATTTCCGAGTTAAATGTACGTGGCTTTTGTAAGTATTTAAACAGTGACTATATTTTACATGCAGTCTGTAAGATTAATTAGATCTAATTGCGACTGGGTGAAATTATTTAGATAATTCGGCTGTCTAGAATTAATACATTGAGATGAAAACATATGTTTCACGTTTTACCTCTTATCACATGGGTTTAAGATGTAACACATGATATGCGGCTATCGATGTTCAATTAACTAGCCCTGAAACCAACGTATATTTTTAATACCACTAAGGTGGAAAACAACCGTACGGCCTGCCTGATGGTAAGCAGTTACCGTGACCTATGGACATTTGCAACACCAGAGATGTCACAAAATAGACATTAATAGCATTTTTAAAACGCTCCTGTTTATAGTGATAATCACTAATGGGATTACTTTATGAATTGAAAACTTCTTTAGCGGCGTTGTGCATTTTTTGGGATGAGTTAAAAATGCTAAACTCGCGTCAGATTAGAACTTAATTAGAACTTTATAACCTCTATTAAACAATTAAAACATGAAGCGCTAGATCGTTCATAAGGCATTATTTTCTCGCGACCAAAACGTTGTAAGCGCCATGAAAGTGTTGGCGTTGACGCGTTTCGTTCAACGTAGTTTATCAATGTCGCTGTTCAGTTTAAGCGACGCGGTGTGTTTGAGTTTTAGAGATTGGCGATGATGATGCTGGTAATGATGATGGTGAAAGAGTCATTGAAATTATGGATGAAAGTTGATTTTTCTGAGAGATAAACTTTTTAATGTAATATAAATTGTCATATTTGTGTACGATAGCGCCATAAATGAATATTGTATTTTACCACATACATGATAGTACTTTTATACAGATAAATAAAGCAATTCGTGCGAAATTATTCCCTAACCATTCCAAAATATTCAAAAATTGGCACAACGTTAATGTTCAACTTTTTACTTCTGCCGGCACTCCCGGAGTGTAACCCGTTTTTATTATTATATTATTATTAGATACTTAATTTTCCCTTCCGTAGATACTGCATTTTAAAGGTATGTAATATTATCTTGTTGTAAGTAAACAATTAAGCAGTAATTGAGACAAACTTTCAGTAATTTAAAGTTAATGTTTCAAATTTTAATAAGGAATTACAAAATATGTATATTCATGAAATGATGGTATTATGCATAACTTGTAACAAAAAAATTATTTCATTATTAAGAAAGTTTTTGTGTCTACTGAACAATAAACACCATACGAACTGAATTCAATGAAGTCATTTTTTTTTATACTACGTCGGGAGACAAGCTTACGGCCCACCTGATGTAAAGCGACTACCGTAGCCTATTAACGCTTGTAATATATTAAGAATCACTCACGCGATACTTAATATATTACAAGCAGCAACTCCTTGGGAGCATACTGGTGACCTCACTTACACGCAGGAACACAACAACCATCTAGGGAGTTGTTATTTGATACCTACGAGTACATAATGTTTGTAGCAGTAGTGGTTTTTTGCATACAAAATAATATTATTGACAAACGTCACAAGATTTTTCTAAAATATGTAGAATAATTTAATATTGCTTTATGTACATATTTTATTTCGTAGTTTGTTTTGTAGAAATATAATCACAACACGTCATAGACAACACTTGTGCAAATCAATAAATACGAATGTTGTTGTTTAATTACCATCTATTAATTTTCAGTTCAATATACTCGACCGCTGTCAAATATAGCGGGCAAGTAAAAAGATTATAGTAAACGCTCCCCTAAGGGGACAGATAAGGTTTTATGAGCTCGCCACGTCGTTTATGTGCGGAGAACAGCGAATGTGCACCGCATAGGTTGTACAGAAACCAATTACGTCCTATTTTATTTAGTGTTTTAGATTGTTTTCTCTTTTAAGCGGATCGTAAAGTTATAAGCCGAAGTTGTTAGGACGAAAGAATTTGTTATAATTTTGATTGAAAAAGATAAATTAGAAATTATTTTACCTGGAAGTATCGATTTTTTTATAGTCGAGTATTCCTATAATTGTCATTGTAAAGACTTTGCCTAAATTCTTATAACAATATTAAATACAATTATTTTGTAATTAGAGTACACACAAGCATAAAATTATGTCAATAGTGAATATGATGTTAGTGATTCAATTAATTGTACATATATTGAATCACTAACTTGAAAAAAATTGTTTATGAAAGAAAAAAGTTAATCTAATAGCTACAAGGAAATCGTACTTTATTTCGAGTACACTACTATTTACTCGTCCTTTGCTAGGGACAAAATACTTAGTAGGATTAAAATAAATATAAAATCTTTACTTGCGATTGGAATCTGGCCAGCAGTTCGACACATCTTACATTTTTTTAATATTATCTTTTTGTATTTCTTATTTTACATTTAATTCTATTGCGTTACTATTTTTATTTTTAATCTATTAATATTTTGGGAAAGACCACTGGCGAAAGAGAAATACAGAAAGAAACTTGCTAATATAGGTCGGTTTTCAAATTGTCAATTGATGTTACAATAAATTCCTGTCAGTATATTGGTACAATAATGATGATAAATGGTAGAATTAAGTATTATTCAGAAAACGTCTATGCTGAATTATTTCGGACATCCTTATCAGTTATATAATCATTAATATTATACAATACAGTCGATCAGGGTAACTTAAGCCTTCAATATAAAATTGGCCCAAAATTTCAAATGCATATTATAGATTTTTTTTTGCTATGATTTTATGTATTTCAAACTAGATTTGTAAACATCGATTCTAATATATCTTCGTAAATGCTCAGATTCTGCCAAATAATTGGCATCTATCATTGTTGAGACGTCAGTTGCTTTTTTGTGTGGTATGAATAGAGCGGTTTGTTATGAAAGCGCCAAAAAGTTGCCTACTGTGTTGTCATTTGAATACTTAAGGAGGCAAGTGTTATTTTAAAGTGTCTCATATGTGTCTATCTATTATTTCTTTCCAAAAATTACGAGAGTTAATTAGCTAATTCCCATGATATTGCCATAAATATTGAACAGGTAAATTATTACCGGTGAATAAGGGTAACTTGAGCCCGGGCCAAAGTTCAAAATTCTCAAAATATTGGGAGGAGATATATTCGATAAGTGTGAAGAAAGGGCAGAGGAAGGAGACATAACACATGAAGAAGAATGTGGTTTGGATATAGCACAGGAGGATTTTTTTTCTATAGAGACATACGAAGTACATGACGGTAGACTGGAACTTCAGATGATTAGTGATAATGTGATAAAGGCCGTGGCTCAGTTTTGCATAATGAATGATACAAATATCATACGAATGCTGAATGACACTAATATTCAAAGAAAGAAAGGTATTTTATCATATAAGACGACTTCCTGGCCATGGAATGGAATGGAAATTTTTCAAAGTTTAACCCCATGATGTAGATGTAGATGTAGGATTAAATAAAATTTTAATTATTTTGATACTTTTTTCATTGTCTTAGCTATATGGTAAGTCAGTAAATAAGTTAAAAACGCATTGTTCACCAAAAAAATAAGATTGAATAAAAACTGTGTTGATTTTCCTATGGCAATAATTTATTTACCCATTTTAGTACTAATAAATGAAAACGAATGAATACATAATTATTGTCTATGGCCCTCAGCTGTAGTTTTTATGGTAAATATGCAGGCCAATGTTAGCAAAATGCTTTAAATAAAATAAAATAAGCAAAAACAACCTAAAATTGGGACCTGGGCCAATCCAAGCCCAACTCACAATCTAACATTGGCCCAGTGGTTAAATGGATTTTTTGAAACTATTTTCCTAGAGATTATTGGTAAATGAGTAAATTTTTTGGAAGTAGGCTACATAAAGCCACCATAACAAGTGTATCTTTTTGAGTAACGTATTATTTTAAACATTGGTCTAACTTTTTACGTGCAAACTGGGCCAAAGTTAGCCAGATTGACTGTAAGTCTTTTTACACACAGTTTTTCGATGTGCTTTTTAAGCATATTGTGAGGAAAGAACAAAAGTGTTTCAGGCAATTTACAATTGGATATAATATTATTTACAAGAAAATACCTACCAGTCCTAGCAAGCCATTATACGCCGCATACGCAACTTATTTGCACTTCTATGTATTTCACTGAAATTTGAACAAACATTATGTTTTCATAAATATATTGAGAAATAACAGTGAGGATACTTATTTCTTTGAACAGTTCCCCGAGTGATACTGTGGAGCCCATGGTATAAATAGAGCGAACGAATCTTTTTGCAAGGCAAAAATTATCTCAATGTCAGCCACCCTTCCACACAATAGTATACCATACGATATAATGCTGTGAAAGTAACTGAAATAGACTAAGCGCACAGTAGCCACATGGCGTCATTGCCATGGATGTTCCGTTCGTCCCTGCCGTGGCTACTGGACTGGATAACTGAGAATAAAAGTATAATGTAACTTAAAAACGTAATGTGACGTATTATGTAAAAAGCTAACCGTAGAAATTTCTAAAATATTAACCTTACAATTTCGAATTTATGTACATATTTGTAATTATCACTTGCTCGGCGGTGAAGGAAATCATCGTAAGGATACCCGCACGTTCAAAAAATTAATGAAAGTGTAATTTAACTTAAAAATGTTATATGACATATTGTATAAAAAGCTAACCGCAGATACTATAAAAATATAGTCCTTGTAATTTTATTGTGGCATTGATGTAGTAAACTTCCGTTTTTAATAATGTTGTATTTGGGATCAGAAATGCATTTTCAAGTTGTATTTTTATTTTAGTTTTATTTTCATTTCAGTATGTAGAAACTTAGGATGGCCTCTTAACCTTTTTTTCAACACACTTGCTCATAAAGTGGCTCTAATTTCACCGCAATTAGGCACATAATGACACCTGTAATCAAACTGTGACTTTTTCATTGCTATTATTCACAAGTGAGTTATAGATTTTTTTTTTATTGGTTGAGTTGCTTTGTTCTTAAAAAAGTTTCGATATAAAAAAGATCGTGTTCAATAGTACAAATAATGTATCTATTGCTTGCTCATTTCATGCAACTTCGTTTTTAAATAGATAATTTCAACTTGCGCGTGTTGAAAAAATAAAACTTTCACTCAAATATAACTTTTGTTTTCTCTGTAATAAAAAAAAGCTTAAATTCCCCATTTTGTACTTGGCTAAAACGCTATCCGCGAAAAGCCAAAAAAATAAACCTCATTCTTTTAGTCTAGGGCCGATCCCTTTGTTAGATGCGCGCGCATAGGAAAACTGATCAATTTTTCCCGCCATTGCGAAAAATATTTCACAACTCGTTTTCACTATTGAAATTATAGTTATTTATTAATCAAAATGTCTACAAGTACTAGTTATGAAGAAAATGATTTATGTTGTACGACGCCCGATATAAGATGTGAAGCCCTTAACGTTATGGAAAGTTTACTACCTGAAAACTCCAAGGAAAAATATCTATTAGCGTACCAACATTTCATACAATGGCACTACAAAAAGAATACGCATTCTTTTTCAGAAAATGTGTTCATGGCGTACTTTAAACATACACATAGTTACAGAAGAACTTCAGCTACATTGCTGGCTAATTCAGGAGCTGATATAATGACTTTGCGTCATGGTGGGTGGCGTTCTAGCAATGTAGCAGAATCATATGTAGAAGATTCCATGCAAAACAAGAAGAAATTTTGTGCAAAAATCACAAAAAGAATTAGACCTGATTCTGAGGCGCGTCCTACTGGCGAAACACCAAGTACATCCAATGATTAGATTTCACCTACACCTACACGAATAATGAACCATCTCAAATAACAATAGAACATGAAAGTATTTCAGTAAATAATCTATCTTATTTTCTTCACAAGTGTGTTGAAAAACGTCGTATGATACACGTGTGTATTGATGATTACCGTCCTCGGCTCTCTTTAGACCCTCACCTAACGGCTCGGGTCTCAATGGCGCCTCAGCGGTAATCACCAACATTACACACTTGTACCATAATGTACTATAACAATCATATTACTATAAAAAACGTTCATTATGGAAAGTTACGTAAATTTAATTTGTCATTTAGGTACGACATTTAGACGCTTTTTACTATGATAATTAAACGTTTTTCTTTATGAAATTTAAATAGACAAAATTTTTTTTTTTTTTAATTTACGTAATCCAAAATATGTTACCGTAGCCTATGAATGCTTGTTATACCTTAAGTATACAAAAATAGTGATCTCTATCACATCACTAAATTACATATTTTATACAGACTTGAAAACCAAGTTACTCAACCAATTTTTATAAAATTCCATGACTAATCTGAAGGTATATTCTTTCAATTAAGAAAATATTTATTCGAATCGGTTCATAAACAATGGAGTGCTGAGGTAACAAACATAAAAAAAAAATACAACCGATTTGATAACCTCCTCCTTTTTTTGAAGTGGGTTAAAAATATGACATACGTATGTTGTTATATAATGTCAGGTGGCATACAAACATACAGCACCCCCGATATAAAGGGGTTACCGTAGCCTATGAACGCTTACAATATATTCTGTTAACACACAGTGTAGGTACAGCAACTCCTTCGGAGCTTACTGATGACCTCACTCACTCGCAGGAACAAAATAAACCTTCAACTTGTTATTTGACTGTGGTTTTCTATGAGGTGGAGTTACTTTTAATCAATTCCAGAATTTAGAGTTAAAATTAATCCCAAAGTTCAACAAGCTTGAAACTCGGATGAAATATTTTCAATTTGTTATTTACACGTGAAGTTTTTCAGTGTTTGTTAATATATTCGTATTTCGCGGTAAAATATTTCGTATGTTTATTAATTAATAATTGTTAGTTAAAGATATTGTTATATTGTGACGGTACGTAACGAGAGCTGTATGTATGTCTTCACGCCAGGTCCCTTGCGGGGTAGGCAGAGAGAACCGAGCGCTATAAGACGCGGTCTTTACGCACTTCACTCGCTTCTTTCACATTCATAGCTCTTTTCCTGTTTTTTCTCTGTTCCTAAGTCTCCTGACATCACTTTCTGATAAAACACGACCAATTTGGTCATGGTAGGTTAGTCTTGGTCTTCCTCGGCTCCTACATCCTTCCACTTTCGCATTGTATATCTGTTTCGTCATTCTTACATCTTGCATTCTTTCTACATGTCCGAACCAACGGAGCATACCCTTTCTTATCTTAACACCGATACTCTCTTTCAGTCCAACATACATACATATATATATATATATATATATATATCATCATTACATAACAAGAGCTGTTAGCAACTATAATATTGATGCTGTGAGTAGTTATTGTTAAGAATTATAGATATGATCTCAGGAGCAGTAATCATTAGAAAGGTTTGAAAACAGAATCAACTCCGCTTATACCGTAATATAACCAAATGTCTATCTAGTTAGCACTAAATAGAATAAAAATAAATATAATTTTCGATATCCGTTCACATCACAAATCACTACGTTCTAAAAGCCCATCGCATGATAGTCAAGAAACTGCGAATTATATCTTCAGGATAGATAAATAAACATATAGAAAGAATTAACAAAGATAAACGAGTGTCACACGACTCGAACTCAGTTTTTACACATGACACTTGCTTCTTAAACGAATTTCGTGCAAGACCAATACTAAATATATATTTGCCTTCCACAGACTTCCTTCCATTATTGTATTGTAGGTACATCTGTTTGTCATTCTTTTCTCCTGCATTCTTAATACATATCCGAATCAATGGAAGATGCCTCATCAAATTTCAACATAGATTCTTTCTTTCGAATTAACTCTGTTTCTTGCATTATCTTTAGGAACGTGTTCACAAGTGTTACGCTACAAATTTTGCACAACACTCACATTTCGATTATATTTAGTCTACTTTCATGTTCTCTCTGCCACACCCAGCTCTCGCATCCATAATTTAAGGTTGAGATCAGTAACACATTGTGTATAGCGAGCTGTGCTATCTAGCTCAAGATTTTGCCGCCAAGAAACTTTCCTAACGCTTTATTCACACATTTCCAGCATACACTAGTCTCTTCACATCAGCGATGTATCGCCTATTCTTGCTGAAAGCACATCTCAGATGAGGCACATTAAAATACTTAAGGGTACATTCTTTGCCAATGTGGGTATACGAAATTGGCAATCTGACTAGTCGGATGCGTAAAGTTGCCAGGTTTCCATTTTCAAATACAATATTTATCAAAATGATCTTTCATATCATATGCTCCTATGCTCCATATATTTTTAACATAACAAATTGTGTATAAAGCTCAGAATGCAGAATGCTGCACAAAAGGAAATACTCGCTATACATATATAATCAGTCATATGTCTGGTAGGTCTATTGATCTCTGAAAGTATTGAATATATCAACGTATAGTTTGGCATAATTGTGTAACATGCTGACTTCCAGCGAGCTACGAGTATCATATTATATAGGTATAGCAGAATATATCTATACGTCACTTTATTCTTTTTCTTTATTGTCTATGAAAGTGTTAAGAAAATTACCGACTCTACCTTTACTGAACCCTCCTTCGTCCCATCTCGCCATTCCGTAAACCAAAATGATGTAATTTTATCTAAGAAAGTTATAACGCTAAAACGCAATTCAAGGAAAATAGAAAACATTTTGGTTCTTAATAATTTTATTAATTACGTTTCCTTGTAAGTGATAAAAAATTGAAGAACGTGCAGAATACAAAATAGACGCGACATTATGAAATATTTTTAGTTATACATTTTTAAATTCCTTAAATTATACGGTTAGTACGGAATACTATAATGTCAGGCGATTTGCTTGTAACAATAATCAGAGTTTGGAACTCTCGAAACAAAAATATCTCGTACGCCTAAATTAAGATAAATTAAAAAACTATGAAAATACTTTCAACGCTAAGCAGCAAAGTTGGTGTTTACAAGTATGTTATTAAAAAATATCGAGTAAGAGCTACTGAATATTTTTGAGGCCAACGTGGCAATTGCTTATTTTTTTTAACACCAGCATACGACCCCACCTAATGTAAAGCGATTACCGTAACCTATGAAAGCTTGCAATACAGTAGGTAATACATACGTGACCTCATTCAATCGCAGGTACACAACCCTCCAGAGAATTGTTATTTTTCTGCAGTTTTCTGTGAGGAGGTACTTCCGCCGGTGGTCTAATTTAATGCGCCCTCCCTTTCCTCAAAACACCCAGACCAAGGCTTTCCTAAAACAAACAGACACGTTCACGCACACAAATGATTGTCCCTTGTGGGAATCGAACCCACATGCGTTGGTGTTAAATTAGCATTAATAACTACTGCGCCACCAAGCCCGTCAAAAGCTCAGATAATTATTCTTAGTGACTTAATGTAACATAAATGCCTAGGGGCATGGTCTGAACACTCCACCCGTTACCAAGCGATCATCCTGGTGTGCAGAGGGGCTCCGCGTGCCACGAACGTGTCACTTCAACGCCAGTAATGGAATTCTCATGCTCGCCCGCTGACGGTTTGCGGCGTTATAAGCTAGGGGATTGTGTACATTTTTTTAAAACAATTAGATCACCAAAATAAATATTTACGTATCATATTTTCATATAAAAGTCATAATAATAATAATGCTTTATTTTTGCTACCATGACATAAGAATTACAGGTTTCCATGTGACCCTGAGACCTGTGGTAGTTATACAACTGTGTTACAGGCCAAAGTGTCTTCCATATCTTATAACCTTGTTCAAATAATTAGCCGCATACATTATTGTATAATAAGTATAAGTAATAGTTAATATCACGAAAGTACAAAAATGGATCTAGCTCTTTTAATAATATTACTCTTGAAATATTGCAAATCAAATTTACGCAAATGATGTTCACAACTTACACATGGAGACGAAATGAACAGAAAAGTGTGATTGATTTGATTTTGATAGATGGACGTCTACGAAAGTCGTTAATGGATACAAGAGCCTTCAGAGGTCCCACTCTTGAAACGGACCACTATCTGGTGATAAGCCGGTTTGTTGGTCTTTTCAAGAAGTAGAGACACTGGCGAGTGCGTATTCTTTTCGGAGATCATGAAAAAATAAGAAGTGAAAAATTGGATGAAGAATGTGTAAGGTGTACGTATGTAAGTCTAGTTAGTGAAAGACTTGCGAACGTGAGTCTTTCAGACCCAGATGTAGACGAATGTTGGAATGTTCTGAAAGAAAGTATGGTAGTCATTGCGAAAGAAGCATGTGGATGCGCAAAGAGACGTAGAACACTGAGAGGAGATGCCTGGTGGGATGCGGAGGTACAATCCTCCGTGGAAAAAAAGAGGAAAGCGTGGCCGGATTACGTATCACCTTTGCACCAGAGTGATGGTATGAAAGAAACGAAGAAAGAAATATACCGTCGATGCAAGAATAACACCAAAACTTTAGTGAAAGAGAAGCGTGAAAGACTACTTCTGAATGAGGAAGAGAGGCTGACGAAGAACTTCAAGGCAAATACTAAACTCTTCTGGAGAGAAGTAAAGAAGTCTCGAAGTGGTTCGTCAGCCTCCAGAATGGACAAGATAAAATGTAAAGCTGGTGGCATTCTTGCTGACACTCGGGAAGTGTTAGAACGGTGGAAAGAATATTTTAGAGAAATGTATAATTATTTCCAGGACGCACTTGAACGTGTGGGTTTTTTCACCGCCGAGTAAGTGATAGTTACATATATATATGTAAATCCACGCGTTTAAGGATTTATAATGATTATGATTATTACAAATATTATGAATGTTAAAGATGCGAGTAAGGTATGTAAAGATCGAGTCACGTGGCGCTCGGTTCTCTCTGCCTACCCCGTAAGGGATTTGGCGTGAAGTTATAGATAGATAGATAGATAATTATTACATGACTGTGTCTTGATGTACTGATATCATTGCATTTGTGTCAAACCTCAGTGGTTTATAAAATGCATCAATATAGTTTTTATAAAATGTTTATGTAAACTGGTGTAATAAATAAATAAATATACGTTTAGGGTACACGCCCACACCAATAGTCGAACCATGACTAGTTGGTTAATACACTGGCTCATTATCCATTGAGCTATCACTGCTTACTATGTCCTATTGCCTTCTAAAAGAGGAACAAATACACACAGAAATTTTATGCTAAGGATATATAGCAAAAACGAGAAACTGTTCTCTGAAAATGTATTTTTGGCCAATTTCAATGAATCGGCAAACAACTACTAATGAGGAATACAACGTCTCTCTCTTATAAAAATGTTTCGTAACTTCCGACATATACATCAACTCAATAATATTAGGCGAGTCAAAAGTACACAATTTTTTTTTTAGCAAACTTACTGGATTGTGTTTTACTTGTTAAGTAAAAACAAGGTAGGAAGGTCAAACGTAGGTATTTATATGCTCATTATAGCCTTTGGAGTTTAAGGCTTTCGGCCAAACTTGTCGGTTAAATACACATCTGACATTTTAATAATAGGGGTTAAAGTATGAAATTGCCGTTTTATAGTAATAGATACGTTGAATTGACATTAAACCCTCATAGTGTGAGATTTTCCAGTGAAACTTTTTTCACATGATACATATGAGGTTTATCTTTTTATAAAATGTGCAACATTTGATTTTCCGATTTCAATTGCTTTTTTTTTCAGATATTACGAAAATCCGAGTAACTTTTGAATACGAGTTCCGACATGGAATATCAATACTGCGTTTGGAGAGGAGACTGCTAATGAACGCACCGTGCTTTTTTGGTTTAAACGCTTTCATAACGGAAACTTCGACTTGAAGAACTGACCACGTGGAAGACCGCCCATACAGATGAATAACGCTGTATGGAAGAAGATGGTGGAAGCCGAGCCGAATCAAACTACCCAAGAATTAGCGGCATAGTTTAACGTTACCTTACTTATATTGCCAATATTGACCCATTTGTATAAAATCAATAAGATAAAAAAATATGTAAAAGACCGCAGGTCAAACGCCGGTACCCTAAAACAAAGTTTACCAATAAAAAGGTAATGGTAACTGTTTGATGGTCTCTTCATGGCATTATTCACTATAGCTTTCTCAGGTCTGGTCATACAATAACAGCAGATGTTCCGAACTTCGAACAATGATGGCGAAACTGGCAGTGAAACAGCCCCGACTCGTGAATCGATCTTCACCATTATTGCTCTATGATAACGCAAGCCGTCACACTGCACAAAAACCATTGTTACTCTACAGGAGCTAAGCTATCTAGTAAACCATACATCATTTTTACACAGTTTGTCGAATATGGATTCCCAGAGTTCTATCGCAAAGGCATAAATAAACTTCCGATTAGATGGCAGCAATGTATAGATAATGAGGGTAAGTTTTGATTAAATAAATATGTTACATATTAGAAAAAAAATGTTTTAATTTTCGGGTACAAATCGGCAATGTCATACTTTAACCCTAATATTGGATATAGCGTCCTATCAACTTCATGATTACAATACGTAACTATCAACATATATTAATAACTGTTATAGAAACTGCAGCTATGCACCGGTTCTATACCATCTATTATGATAGACATTGTAAAAAAAATGGAATACGTAACCGACAATGCTGACGCCTACAGTGACAAAGGCCAGCATTTTGCCTAATTTGTACTTTCCGTAATTTAAATTCAATATATTAATTCTGATTCTAACATCGATCGAAATTAGCCTTTGAGTTAAATTGTAAATTATTATACCTAATATAATTGTTATTTTTCGTTTTGCATTCTCGGGCTGACATTTATTTATCAAGCGGAGTCGTATAGGTAGGATACTCAAAGCGTTTCGAGGGGACTTAAGTATTTCTCATATCGAGTACCGCAATGACTAAAATTGCTAGTATCATGAGCGATCGCATCTTCAAGCATCCTAAAAGAAGTCTGTCCATGGTGTGATAAACACATGACTCCTAGGATACCTAGATCACAACTGGATCAGCGACCGTCAACACGGTTTCCGTCACGGTCGCTCGATATAGTCCTTCTAGTGTATGATGACCCAAGTTTGCGAATTCACCGCTAAGAAAACTCCATTTATTGTGGTTCCTAAATTCCAGAACATACCTCTTACCATCACCAAAAGTATTAGGATGCTTGGCGTTGAGATCACCAGTGAAGTGCAATATCGAAGTCATCTGAAGAAGAAGGTTAAGCTGGCGTCGAAAAACTTGGTGTGCTCAACAGAGCAAAGCAATAAGTACTTCAGCCCGGGGTAAAGACTTATGTTATATAAGTCTCAAGTCAGAGCGCTCTTGAAGTACTACAGTCACCTTTAGGCGGGAGCACCTGAATACCAGTTGGACCATGTGATTCAAGTCAGAGACGAGCTGTGAGAATTGTCGACATTCCTAAGCTTACACACAGTATTGATCGCTTAAGTTTAAGGGGAGATTTTGCCTCCCTTTGTGTGTTCTACATGTTGTACAACGGGTTGTGTTCTGAAGAATTGTTCGATATCATGCCGGCAGCTACTTTTTATAACCGCACCGCTCGCCGATGACGACGGGGAGCTCACCCTCACACGCTGGAATCAGAGATGTTTTCTTCCGAGAACTATCAAGCTGTGGAATGAGCTCCTAGACGAGGTTTTTCCGTAGGACTACAGCATGGAATTCTTCAAGAAATGCGTGAAGAGGTTTTTACAGGGTCGGCATCGCATGAGTGACACCCTTGGTGTTGCTAATATCAATAGGCTACGGTGATTGTTTACTATCAGAGATGCCGTATGCTTGATTGCCACCTTAGTGGTATAAAAAAACGATGGACTACACCTTTTGGAAACCGTGACCTGCTTCAGGGGATATCAATGGGACAACATACCCATGAACCAGGCGACGGCACGCTATTGGGACTATTGGGAATGTGTGGGAAATTATTCGGCTATTAAAATGAGATATGGAGCGATTATTGGTACTGGGCAATTACAGAAGAAAAAAAAACCGTTTAAGTATATTGTGATTTTTGCATCATGTAAAGATATTAATACTTTACCACACTAGACATAATACATAACTACAACAGCAGTAATAGCTCTATGGATAAAGAGCCAGCATGTTGAACAACCGGACGCCTGCCATAACTATCATGTATGATGTTACTTCCGTTACTACTTACGAGTATTATTATTTTCTGAATCAAAGTAATATTCAGCACGTTCATAGTTCAGCACCTGTTATCTTTTGTCACCCGGCCAACGACGATTTCTTTTACCACCTGTGTAGGCAGCTGGAAGAGACCTATATAGAGATAAGCTCACATTTTACACCTTTAATGTAATAATGATAATGTATTCTACAAGTCATCCTAATAAAAAATATGTACTCGGCCATTTTCTGGTGGCGGCCATTATGATTTACAATAATACTAAATACACATATTATCACAATCAGAATTAAATATTGGTACTTAATGTCAGATCAATCTGTCAACAGGAAGTGGGGGAAATTTCAATTACTAAATTTGACCCACATAAGATACCGACAAGACAAACTAAATAAAACCGTTTAAGTATATTGTGAATTTCGCATCATGTAAAGATGATAATACTTTACCACACTAGACATAATACATAATTACAACAGCAGTAATAGTCCAGTGGATAAAGAGCCAGCATGTTGTACAATCGGTTCCCGGTTCGAATCCAATGATCAATCAATCAATCCAATGTAGACCACTAAATTCGTGTAATCGGATTGCAGTGGTGCAGGAAAGTTGTGGAGGTCTGAAGGCAGTCGCTCCATGTAATGAATGAATAAGATTTCTTGCAATGTAGAAATCAGTATCTTTGCCAAATCCTTAGGCTTAGGTAGCGGACCCCACCAATCCTAAGGAAATGGCAAACTGCATAAAATTTCAGAAATTATTTGATTAAAGTCCCCAGAACTATTAGTAATACATACTTTAAATTTGCACCGGTAACGCCCGCGAGCATTCCAAGAAGAAACTTTTCACAAGTTTTAAAGGGTTCCAAATGGGCCTTATTTTAAACATTGTTCCTCTGCAAACGCTAAAAAAGATGGTATACCTTTTTCAAGAAAGTAGTTTAGAAAGTACAATTATATACTGAAGCAAACTATTTCCGCTGTCCAGACATTTTTATATCAAATATACTTTCTTCTAATTTAGAAATCAACACAGTCTCCTTGAAATTGTATGTATGTATGTATATCTTCACGCCAAGTCCCTTGCGGGGTAGGAGTAGAGAGAACCGAACCATAAGACGCGGTCCTTACATACTTCACTCGAATAATTGTTGAATAGTACTACTCGTATGATTCAGAAAATAATAATAAATAGTAACGGAAGTAACGTCATACATGATAGTTATGGCAGGCATCCGTCCCTCTTCTGTAATAGCTCAGTACCAATAATCCCTCCATATCTCATTTTAAATTCCTTGAGTTTATAAGCTAAGATTATGCTTATCGGCAGGTAGACCGAATGTTTTTGATAAATGTTATGTTAAACCTCAATAGTATAGGAAAATTTGTGCGTAGTACTCAGCCAACGATTTATTTTATACATTTTTGTGATCTAATCTAAAACGACATTCTATTTTACTTGTAGACTAAATGTCATACAGCTTGGTTGATAATAATAATAATTATTAAATATTTCCTACTGTAATACCTAAAAGAAGATACATTTATAATATTTAATGAAAATATTAACTCGCTCTCATGCGCTCATAATGGGACTTAATCAGTCTTCTTATTTTCAGGAAGAGCGTTCCTATATGAAATTTATATGTTTGTCTGTGCGTTTTTCTGATTGTGCGTTTTTTTCGAATATTCGAATTTTGACTTCAGATTCGGATTCAGCATAAAAAAGTAGATTAGGAATGTTCAGGAACACCGTTCCTATCTCAAGGAACATTTACATATACAACATTAGGAAAATTTTGAATTTTTATATAATTGACGAGCCAGGTGTTCCTCTGGCAATGCAAGCTTGTGCATTCTCAACTGGTTTTATATAAGTTTCTTCAGATCCGTCGAATTATCAGTGACAGTTTGACTTCTCCACACTATAGTATTTATTCCTTAAGATGTGAGAATTATATTGTATTACATTAGGAAATTACATTAGGAATAAGTAATAGGAAATTGCCCTTGTGAAATTCGGATATATTACCATTAGTAAAGTTATTTATATATTTTACCATTATTAGTTAAAATAGTCTTGGATCTGAAATTTCTGAAATTAAAAATCACCAAGTTATCTAGAATGACTGAGACTGAAAACTAATGATTAAAAATTAAACGGGATATTCATCCGTAACATTTTTTTAAATACTTGTCATTAACAGCTTAATACTTGTAATTGAAGCCTGTAGAATTAACAATGTATAATTAATGGTTAAACAACCATGAAAATAAATTTACAGATGCAGCGCGACGGGCGTTCGAATAAAGTAAGTAAGGTTAGGAATGATTCGAAAAAACTAAGCACGTGAATTTAAACTAATATTGAATTATAATGTCATACAAATAGGACATACATGTACGCAAGTTTATAGATATTAAGTTTCAAGACATAAACTTTTTTCTATTGAAGTCTCAGATCAAAGTTTCTCTTTTATTTTTTTTTCTATTAAAGTCTTAGAGAAATTTTGTATTTCAGATATTTTATTACAGATAACTCGTTTTACTTTTATTAAAGGCATTTGCCAGATTGTTTTTCCGATAGAGTAATGGTCTGTCCAATGCCGAAAATGATGTCACAGGTATTCTCTTGCATTTTAGTTTGATATACTTTTAACAATAAACTTACAACGTCGCTTGGTGAACAAGTATGCATTCCCTTATATGTTATGCCAATTGACTTTTGCAACCCAAAAAGTATCCCTCGTGCATTTGTTATAGAAGATCCTTCGTGCATCGACGAGCTTGGTGGCGTTGTGGTTAGTAACGCTACTTTGGCACCAAACCAAAACCAGTTTCGTTCCCGCACAGGGCAAATATTTGTGTACATGAACACGTCTATTTGTCTTCGTCTGAGTGTTTTCTATGTATAATAATAAGTGTGTATATATATATGTATACGTATGTATATATATATATATATTTCCATATGGAAAAGATTTTATATGTGCATTTAAAGGGAAGGTTCGCATTAGTTTTTTTTTATTTATACAATGTCGGAATGCGTATAAGCATACGACCCACTTGATCTAAAGCGGTTACCGTAGCACATGAATGCTGCAATACAGCAAATCCTTAGGAGCTTACTATTGACCACACTCACACACAGAAAGGCAACAACTGTCCAGGGAGTTGTTAGTAGACTGCGGTTTACTGTGAGGTACTTCCCCAGACGGGCTGCTTTGATGTGCCTTACCTCTTTTATATACATATATTAATAACTAAATATCAACTTTGACGAGCTCGGTGGCACAGTGATTAGTAACGGTACTTTGACACTACCACCCGTGGTTTCGATTCCTACAGAAGACAAACATTTGAGTGCATGAACATGCCTCTTTGTCTTTTTAAGAGAGTAGATCGTATCAAAACAGTCGTCTCGATAAGTACCTTTATCTTACAGAAAACCGCAGACAGATGACATCTCTCGAGTGAACTCACCAGTAAACTCCTAAGAAGTTGCTGTATTAGCAGCAGAACTGACATCGCGCAAGACATACTTAGTGCATTGTAAGCGTGTTTAGACTACGGTGACCATTTTACTTTAGGAGGGCCATATAGGCCGTATTTTTCCTTTCTATATAATATAATCATACTCGCAACAGACTCAAGTATGCATGGAATATTTTATTGAAATAATTATACAACTAAAGGCTACTATCGATGCAGAGATCTTACCAATCTTTTTTTTTTCTTTCTTATTTTTCACGCATTACGCATGCATTTGTGAATGTGTTTTCATGAAAAGTTACACGACGTTAACCTATCTTACGCGTCAACGTTAAAGTGCAGGGACAACAAATTGCACTAAAGATGCCTTTGACATGACTTTTGTAAAATAGAAAGTTATAATAGTAAAATTACCTAAAACACTATCTAAGAACGTCACGTATATAATAAACTAGCTGCTGCCCGCGGCTCTGCCCGCGTGGAGTCAAATAACGTAGCCTATGTGTTAATCCAGATCATAATCTATCTACGTGCCAAATTTCATTCAAATCCGTTCTGCCGCTTAAGCGTGAAAGAGCAACAAACATCCATACATACAAACTTTCGCATTTATAATATTAGTAGGATATAAAAATACCAAAAGAGATTCATAAAGAGCTAAATATCAAGTGAAATTAAGGTGTTTAGTACGGGCTATACTTCTGGTCCTCCTGAGATACCAAGGCGACGCCAATAAAGAGAGTACTTATTATCCAACATACATTGACCTACATTCAAGGACGGCGCTAATATGCTATCAAAGATTAATCGGATTACTTTAGTACAATGGATAATGATTTCTATTTGTTTTAGAACAATAGTCTTTGTCCATCTTAATTCAATCTGAGTGTTTGCGTCCAGACATTTATTCACACATACTACAATGATTAAAGAATACACAAAGATTCATAGACATTGTACAAAACATAGTAGGTATGTATAGGTTGTCTGAAAGAAGATGTAGTGACAAAAATTGAGAAAGGTATGCTGAGATGGTTTGGCCATGTCGAGAGAATAAACGAAGAACGATTGACGAAAAAAGTGTATAAGGCGAGTGTGAATGAAATTGTTGGAAGGGGTAGACCTAGGTGGACGTTTCGAGATCAAATCAGGGACGTCCTGAAAAAAGGCCAGGTCAAGAGTACCCTAAACCGAAGAGCATGTATGAAGAGAATAATGAGAGTGGACGAAACGAAACAAGTATGTAAGGATCGTAGCAAGTGGAAAGAAGTGGTCTCTTCCTACCCCTACGGGATAGAGGCGTGATTATATGTATGTATGTATGTAGGTATGTATAGGTAGGTATATAAAATAAATGCCGCAGGGATATGATTAAAGCAGTGGGACGATCAAATGACAGCGAATTAAATTCCTAATTATTTATATCATTAAAGTAAATCTTGTTCTCAGCCTCAGCCGCCATAGGTTACGGTGACTGTTTAGCATCAGGCAGATCATATGTTTGATTGCCACCTTAGTGGTATAAAAAAATGTATACTACGTGTAGTCTCAATTGGAAGTCGTACAGCAAATTAATGCTACTGAGTTGTAATTAGATATTAAGTTTATGTTTTCGAGAGCGTAGATAAGAAGGGATTGCTTCACAATGACTAACATGTTTTTTCTTAATCCACAAGGGGGCTTATGGCTGCGGTTTTCTATGAGGTGGAGGTACTTTCCCAGAAGGAGGTTTGCTTTGATGTGCTCTACCTCTCTTAAAATCCCCCAGACCAAGACAAACAGACATGTTCATGCATAAAAATGTTTGTACTATGTAGGAATCAAACCTACGAGCATTGGTGCCAAAGCAGATTCACTGACCACTGCTCCATCATTATTATGGGAAAATACGTATACAAACAGTAGATTTTATTATATTTTATTTCAGAGATTTTAAAATATCCACTTGAAATTTGTTGGCTAAATGATCAAACAGGCTAGACAATAATTGTATATTATAAGTTTAGGCTAGTGAGGATTAGGTAAACAAAATTAGAAGTAGTAATTTTAGGCGTGCCAAATGGTACATAGAAAAATGTAATAAATATTTGTTTAGCAAAGTGACGAAACAGTGTCTTCTGTTTAATATCTACCTCTACTATCATGATAATATGATGAAAGAATTTCTATTTTTATCATAATCTTGCGACAAATATATAAAGATAAAAACAGATCAAGTGAGAGTCGAATCTTGCTCTGTTAGGGCCCGTAACGCTTTTTACCTGATTACCGGAGAAGTATTAGACTTCAAAAGCATTAAGCCCCCGGTTCGGACGGATTCACAGCCGACATCTGCGCCAGAGCAATCCGCAGTGAAAGGGAGGTATTTATGGCCATCGCAAACAAATGCTTGGCCCTATCTTACTTCCCGAAACAGTGGAAAACAGCTCATGTAATCATCCTTAGGAAACCTGGAAAGGACGACTACACCCACCCGAAGTCTTATCGACCCATAGGCCTGTTATCAGTGCTGGGTAAGATTCTAGAAAAGCTTTTGGTGGGGCGGCTGCAGTGGCACCTTCTTCCAACTCTTAGTCCAAAACAGTACGGTTTCATGCCACAGCGCGGAACCGAGGACGCCCTCTATGACCTCATGAGACACATACGAACTAGGATCGAAGAAAAGAAATCCGTAATCGTAGTCTCATTGGACATAGAGGGGGCCTTCGACAACGCGTGGTGGCCGGCTCTTAAACACCAACTTGCAATCAGGCGATGCCCACGCAACTTGTACAAGATGGTGGACTCATACCTCACGGGAAGGAAAATAACAGTTCATTATGCGGGAGCATCCAGTGAGAGGGAGACCACGAAGGGATGCGTCCAAGGATCCATCGGAGGACCGACCTTCTGGAATCTCGTGTTGGATCCTCTGTTACAGGAACTGTCAAGTGAGGAAGTCTACTGTCAGGCGTTCGCAGACGACGGTGTTCTGGCATTCTCCGGGAAAACCATAGCCGGTATGGAGAATAACATCAACAAAGTGCTAGGCAAAATTGTGACATGGGGGCAAAGAAACAAGCTGAACTTCGCAGCACACAAAACTCAAATGATGCTGCTGACGAACAAGCTGAAGTTCAGCCCCCCGAACATCCACATGTCCGATACGAAACTGGCACTGGTTGATGAGATCAAACTCCTGGGGCTCATAATAGACAGGAATCTTAACTTTAAATCGCACGTGTCGGCCATCTGCAAGAAGGCGACCGATATGTATAAACAGCTAGCGTGCGCAGCTAAGGTTACCTGGGGCTTGAACGGAGAAATTGTCAGAACAATTTACGTCGCGGTCATCGAGCCGATCGCCACGTACGCAGCCAGCGCCTGGTCGCAAGCAACACAACTCCAGATGAACAGAAAACGGCTGGAAGCGCTCCAGAGAGGCTTTGCCCAGAAAATATGCAAGGCCTACAGAACCACGTCACTGACATCAGCACTGGTTCTATCTGGGACGCTTCCGCTGGACCTGAGAATTCAAGAAAATGCCGCACTGTACGAAGCCAAAAGAGGCATCTCATCCGCATTCCTGCCACCTGGAAGGAAGCTCGAACAAAGGGTGAAGTTCCAAGACCTCCCGCACCCTGCAACTCAAATAACAACTGAGTACGAGCTCCTCGAGGACATGGAGCCCCCGACCCAAGAAACCCACCAGATTTTAGGCCCTCAGATTTACACTGACGGCAGCAAAATGGAGGGAAGAGTCGGAGCGGCGCTAACGTGGTGGGAAGATGGAAGAGAAATAGCCTATGAGACCTTCAGCCTTGACCCAACATGCACTGTATTTCAGTCCGAAATGTATGCACTCCACAGGGCCATAATCAGGGCAAAAGACAGCGAAAGGGAAACAGTAAATATCTTGAGTGACTCAAGATCGTCACTCGAGTTACTGAATAATCCCAAGCTGCTCCACCCCCTGGCTAAGGCCATGAAGGAGAACATCGCGCAGATGGGAAGGCAGGGCAAGAAAGTGCGGTTTTTCTGGCTTAGAGCACATGTAGGTACAGCGGGAAACGAAAGGGCAGACGAACTTGCGAAAACAGCTGCAAGCAAGATAGCAAACCCCGACTACGTAGAGGTTCCACTCTCATATGTCAGGAAAAAGATCCGAGAGGAGTCGGTTCAGAAATGGCAAGCACGATACGACTCCTCCGAGACGGGTTCAGTCACGAAAACGTTCCTCCCAGATGTGAGCACAGCTTATCGCATTGTGAGAGGAACGAGACTAACCCACTTCCAGACGCAAATCCTGACAGGGCACGGCGGCTTCGGAGAGTACCTTTACAGGTTCAATCTGAGGCACAGCCCGGAATGCGAGTGCGACCCCCACATTAGCGAGTCGGTATGGCACCTAATACTCGAATGCCCCCGTTTTCAGCTAGAAAGATTCAACCTGCAGTGCTCTGTTCATCTGGAGCTCACAAAACAAAACCTGCAAAGGCTGATGGAGTGTAGTAAATCTCGTCCAAAGCTCCTGGCCTACATGGAGAAGGTAGCATCAGTCGCAACGCGGCGAAACAGCACCCATCCCACTTCTCCCCTCCCACCCTCTGACATGACACTTCAAATTGACTCTACACCCGGACATGACACGACACCTGACAAAAAATCCTTTGACATCCTAACTTGCGGAGAAAACGGACGACCAGGACTGCGCCTGAGAGGAGTAGCCTTATATATGGACGACAGCGAGGAGAGAGCAGGGATTGCCTTCTGCAATGCCTTGGCAGGGAAAACGGTCACGATCTCGCCGGGGCTCGGCGCCCTACTGAACGGAAGCACACGCAAGACCACCATGCGGCGCAAGATGTTCAATGAACTTTCAAGAGTGACAATCGGAAACCAGACGTGCAGAATAGTGCGAAAGAACAACAAAACTATCGCACTGTTCTGCGCGGAGGACGAAGTCACCGAGTTCGAACAGATGTGCGCAATGCTGAAGTTCATAGGGCAAGGAGCCGAACCTGCTAAGATCATTAGTGTCGACGCCATGGTCGTGGGATACCTCAGTGGGAGAACTAAGGACTACGAAGGAGCTCTCCTGGCCTCGCAGAATCACGAGATCGTGATATACGAGGACAGGGGACAAAACTTAAGTTTCCTTAAGGCCCAATCCCGGGACCCAGGTGCCAAACTGATTCCCAGGGACTGCTGGGACCACCCGATTGTTAACCCCCACGTCAGTGGGTCGGAACGTCTACAACAACGGGTGATGCAGGAAAGGTGCCTGGCAGAACAGAAGAGCAAGGAACCCAGCCACATACTCTCCCCCATATTGGCGACCCTCAACAGGAGTGTCCAATCGGTGGCCCAACCTTCCGCAAGAAAAAAAAGAGAAGTGGAAAGAGCTCTGTCTATG
Source organism: Pyralis farinalis (assembly GCA_947507595.1). Classification (NCBI taxonomy): domain Eukaryota; kingdom Metazoa; phylum Arthropoda; class Insecta; order Lepidoptera; family Pyralidae; genus Pyralis; species Pyralis farinalis. Next base: position 17,916,013 of record OX382259.1, on the reverse strand, counting down.
GAAGCGGCGGTCGAAAAGTTCATACAGATGCCTCCTCGCCACGGATCGGAGCCTCCCGCTGGCCCCCGGACCAGAGCAGACATGGGACAAGTGATCCCCCCCAAACTCAGACCGGCTCGGGAGCCGCAAGACCACATGGTAAACGCCTTCATCGAGTTCGTGGCAGTCACCAGAGCAACGCGGAAAGTCAACATGGATACCTGCAACTCCATCTTGCAGACTTATCACCGCGGCTCACAGGAACTGCTACGGATAAAATTAGGCGAAGCTGAGGCAGCGATCTACGACAGCGACAGGAACCTAGTAATACTGGGTAACATGTCGGGGTCGTACATGGCAGCATACAGCGCAACCAGTGGTTTTGTTCCCCTGGACGAGAAGAGCGAGGAAGGGAGAATCACATTCGAAACACCGACCGAGGACCCGGTGGTGGTGGTAGCCAAGTGCACAAGGGTAATGCTGGACGACAGGATCCTCGATATGGCAGAAGCCATAGCGGGGGACCTGTTCAAAGGCGTAAGCCCGGAGCACTGGGTGAGACCCACTATCACGTGGGTTAACGGAGTCCCCGGCTGCGGGAAATCCACGTGGGTGGTGTCGCAAGCCGACCTGGCTGGAGACATCATAGTGACAACGACAACTGAGGCCGCCACTGATCTCAGGGGAAAACTGGAAACGCGTTTTGGCGACCTAGCCAAAAAGAGAGTGCGGACTATGGCATCCCTACTAGTAAATGGACTACATAAGGGCGAAACGTGCACACGCCTAATGGTGGACGAAGCCCTTATGAACCATTTCGGATCCATAGTTATGGCAATACAACTAGCCAGAGCCAGTGAAGCCCTGCTGATCGGAGACGACAACCAGCTTCCCTACATCGACAGGAACAATCTGTTCACCACCCTATACAACAGACCCAACCTTGTGACGTCAATCTCCCAAAATCTCCTTTGTACGTACAGGAATCCACAGGACGTAGCGTATGCCCTTAGAGAAATCTACAGTGGCATATACTCGGCCAAGACTCGCACTAAATCCCTATCGCTGAAGCGGTTTACAGGGGAGCGGATCCCGAAACAGGACAACACGCTTTACCTTGTCCACACCCAGGCTGAGAAGGCACTCCTTATCAGCCAGGGCTATGGAGCAAATTCGGGTTCCCGCACCCTAACCATACATGAAGCACAGGGACTAACGTGCGAGTCAGTGATTATTGTGCGCACAACCTCCAAAAAATCCCACCTCCTCCAAAGTGTCCCCCATGCCGTTGTCGCGGTCTCTAGACACACGGACAGCTGTGTATACCACACAGACTGTTTCGATAACGACGCGACAGCTCGGTTTATCCAGCGAGCCGAGACCGCGACAACGGAACATATCAGGGACTATAACCTTAAGATGGCGATGAGGGCGAGAGACGAGAAGGTCATCAAAAAGTTGACCCAAAGCTCCGAAAACCCAGAGAGCGGTCTCTCCTCCTCCTCCCAAACCAGTAGACTGAGAGAGGGGAAGAGCGTCATGGCAAGGCTCCGGCATGCCATCTCCCTTCCTTTCCGGAAGAAACAAAAGTGACTAAAGCAGAGATAGAGATGAGAGATGCCAGCAGTCGTGCTCACTAAAATGTCTAGACGGGCGGCGGCGTTGGGGGGCGGGTCATCGAGTTCCCTAAAATATGGTTGAACACGGTGATGGCTGCCCTCTGCGTCAACTCGTGAACGGGTGCCGCTCGGAGGGACTGGTCTGCCCGCGTCTCTCGTCCCTCTTTCTGCTTAAAACAAAAACTAAAATAAAAACTAGTAATAAGGCACTTATTGTAATCGCACTTGCGGAGCGATAAATAAAAAAACTAACAACCTGACAAAAAAAAATGACAAACAAACAAAGGCACGGGCCAAAGAGCCTGTGGATATGACTACTATTAAAAAAAAAAAAAAAAAAAGCCATCCTGTATCCTAAACTGTAAAGTTCGTCTATCCCCGGAGTATAATAATATGCGGCCATGCGCATGAAATGAATATATGAACAGTACGCGCGCAATCATAATATTGCCATATTCAAAATACAGTACAAACAATACACAGATGATAGTCAACGATAAATTTCAGGTTTCTGGCGTATATCGTTCTAGAATTGTGATGCCACCGAATTATGATGCGGTATAGATATCGAGACAAGCCTAAGCGTTCTATTTTCTAATTTTGTCCGGAACATTAAAAAACAAATACTGTTTGTACTGCTGTTTTACTGAGGATGTTGAAATGCTCCTAATACAAGTAAATGAGAGCTTAACCGAAAAGCAAATAAAACGAAAGCAATGAAAACTGCTGCATATTGTGTAGTTCACAGTCAATGGTTAGTCGTAGTGTTTTTCTAAAAACGAGTATCCGCCATCGGAACTCGAGGTTTCCGAATGTAGACCGAAGCAAATCCAATCAGACTCAAACATTTGGAGCGAAAACTTGTTACGTTTTGAATGTCTTGGTGTGTTTTCTTGTAATTAGCAGGTTATAACTAATCAACAGTGTTATGCTATTTATGCAAGAGGTTCTAGTAAGTTGAAAAAATAACACGTTAATTTAGTTAGGTGATATAAAAAACTAAATTTATTATTTACTTGAAGTATACTTAGCAACTAGTTAAAAAGTTGTATGCATAGTATGTAGGTAGATAGTGCTAAACTGCAGTATATAGAAATAGAAAAATTCGCCATCATTTTAAACTTTAAAATGATGAGGAAAGTTTAAAATGATCGCTAGGTAGGTTAGAATACTACTTAAGCGGTAATCCATTGGATGTAGAATCAAATGCGATTTAGGTACGAATACGATAATTTCATTTAAATATTTACAAACATTCCATTTTATTGATCATCATCAATCCTAAAGTATCATCATACCTCAAAGTTAAGAAATGTATAAAAAATTCAGGATGAAAAAATGATGAAATACAATGTGAACATCGAGCGATGTTAGGAGTCGGGAAAGGCTAAAACACACATTCTTCTCCTTCTGAGCGTTATCCAATTTTCTAATCCACCAAGGATCCGCCAAGGATTGGCGGGGTCCGCTATCTTACCCTTAGGATTTGGCGAAGATATTGATTTTTACATGGAGCGACTGCCGTCAGACCTCCGCAACCCGGAGGGAAAACCAGATCATTTTTAGGTAAGGACGCACGTCTTTCGAAATATAATTTCTTGGACGTGCGGGTTTCCTCACGATGTTTTCCTTCACCACCGAACAAGTGATAATTACAAATATATACATAAAATCCGAAAACACGAATGTAGTGGTACGTGCCAGGATTCGAATCGGGGACCTGGCGTGAAAGGCTAAAACACACCTATCATGGCCAAATTGGCCGTGTTTTATCAGGTGTTTCATCAATATCAGAAGTCGCGTTCGTGAATACTCGTAGAGTTATGAATTAAAAAACACATGTAGATTGTGTTACATATTGTATACACATTGTGTTACACATCTCTGTTGACTAAGAAAGGGTCAGACATAAGTCAAGTGTTATAATGTCTCATAAATCCAACTGCCATCATTCTCTGTCAAGATATTTGATATGACAAATTAGCGTTTTATCAACATTTTGGAAGAGAGTTCATTAAAAATAGTTTTATATCGATACGTTGGTAATAGCAAACGAGATGAGAACGATAGATAGATAGATGACATCGGGTACTACAGTTTTTAATAAGTAGATCCACTGAAATAACTTGAAATTACTTTACAGAAGACGGCAGCAGAATGACACAGGAGGACGTTTCATAGTTCCGAGTGAGTTAGGTTACCAGTATGGCACCGGAAGAGTTGCTGCATAGCCAGCGGAGATGACAACCTGTGAGAGATATTTTGCATAACCCCATAAGCTATGATAACCGTTTCACATTGCGTCGACCCGTGTTACACAATACTTTAAGAACAGTATTCATTTTCTAAGACTGATTTTAAGTTGACAGGTTTGTTGTACATGTTAAATTCATTGTAGCAAAATCTGAAAAATAAAACATAATGTACTGAAATATTTGGCGGTGTTTGTCTTAAACTTGTTTACAATACCAATATCAGAAGTGTGATGGATTTTTTTTTATAATTAGTTTTTTTTTACGCGGTTCTTAGAAACTTGACAATCAAGCATAATTCTTTAAATATATGTGGTCAACTCACATTTATACATTAAAACTCGGAGGTGAGGAGCAATCTTCATCGTCATTTGTAATTTACTTTAGCACCCCTCTTCACCACATGTTCTATGAAGTCTAAAGGTGTGTAAAGACTTACACACCTTATTCGCTTCTTCAACATTGATAACTTTCTCATGCACGCTTGCCAGCTTCCAGTTTTGGTCATGGTAGGCAAGTTGGCCTTCTTCGGCTCCAACATCCTTCTACTTTCGCGTTGTTTATCTGTTTCGGTATTTTCTCTTCATTAGATTTACATATGAAAACAAACGGAGCATGCTTTGCAGCTTATTTTAAGACCGATACTCTCTTTTATACCAACTCTCGTTCTTACATGATCATTGCGAACGCGTACTTCAATTTTTTTTTTATATTGGCTCAGCATCGTGGCTCCTCTTCGCCTGTTGGTAAGCGAAAGCGAGGAGCCCAAATTGCAGCGGCAACTGACAAAGGACTACAGTGTCCTGTCGTCAGTTGACGCTATCATGCTGGCCCGCAAGGTGCTTCTTCACGCTTCGTTTGAAGGATCCCATGTTGTAGGAAGGAGGAAACACATGTGCAGGCAAGGCGTTGCACAACGCTCGTATTTCGATCGCGTGTATCCTACCTTCATGTTCAGCCATACATTGTATGTAGTGCTTCTGACTCAAGGTTTTGCTGCCAAGAAGTTTTACCAATGATTCATTCACACTATTGCCAGCTGTCATTCGTCTCTCCATGTCATCGGCATACTTTCCGGTATAAAATTAGACATTCAATAAACACAAGCTATATACCGTCTACCCCGTAAGTACCCCGCGACATACAACCTACCCCGTAAGGTACCTACTTGGCGTGATATAGATAAATATAGAAGGTAACTTTTGACATGACACAAAAATGTCGGTAAAATGAACCCACAACGAAAGAAAAGACTGTTTGATCTTTTGTCATGGTTTGCGGAGATTCTGATTATTTTCCCTGACTGGCAACGACTAAAAGAATTCCGAGAGGATTAATTACCTGAAACAGCTTTGTAAGTCCTTTGTGTAAGCGAGAAGAATTTCCTCCCACAGAAACCTTTCAAGATTAATTGAAATGCTTCGATAGGATTTTTGTGGCCGGACCTCGGACTAAGAAACAATGATTTGTTTTCAAAATGACTGAAATCTAAGGCATAATTTTCAAATTTATATTACCTTTCCACTTGATGCAACTTGTTGAATAGGTCTAGTCTAGAGAGAGAGCACATCTAAATACATGTATGTAATTCTTTATTCCCTCTACACAAAGGTTGGATGGATTTTCTTAATTGAAGATATGTAATTAAGTAAAAGGTAAGTACAGCAACGGTGAAGCCTTCTTGTTTCATATTGGTATAAATAAGGCTGGGCAGTCGATACGTCGGCTAGATAATCACTGTATATGTTTTACGTAGGTTACAATTTTGGTAAATAATAACGAAAAAAAGGCCCGCCTTATTAAGCGTATCACGGACGGCAATATACTGGGGTTTAGACTGGTATCTTCCTTCAATCCTGCCTTGTAATCAATGAAATGAAAGTTTAATTAACTTTATGTGAATAATGAGTACGCAGGTATTATTATTTATGAAAGGATTTAATCACAAGAATTTGGAAAATATAGGTATATGTTGTGAAAATAATATACTAATTTATTTTACGCATAATTAAATGTTTAGCTAATAAAGTTAGATTTAGTATAAAATAAAGCTGATAGTTTTTGTAATCAATACGAAACATAAATTGATATCTGTTTTAATCTTGATTTATGAGTAAAACCATAGTAGTGTGCGACCATGATAACTATCGACCCGATACCGACTTTATCTACGCTCACGGTAAAATACCATCTAACGCAAGCATACCATCTAACTTAAACGTAGATATAGTTACCTGAATCAAATAGACAAGGAGGCCCAAGTGTGATAGTTTATCTACTGACGTTGTAGTGTAGATGGGAGAGATGTAAAATATTGTGAAAGATTTTTTTTTATGCAACGTTTCTGCTGCTAACACAGCATGTTCTTAGCAGCTTACCGATGACCTCACTCACTCGCAGGAATACAACAATACTCCCAAGTAATTCTTATTTGACTGCGGTTTTCTATGAGGTCTATGTATTTGCCAGACAGACCGCTTTTGTTACACCCTACATTTCTTAAAAACACCCAGGCCAAGGGAAACAGACACGTTCATGCACGCATATGTTTGTCCTGTGTGGGAATCGAACCCACGAGCATTGAAACCACTTTGACATAGTAGCATTATTAACTACTGTGCCACCGAGCCCGTCAAAAGATAAAGAAGGGATTTTTTTTATACTACGCCGGGAGGCATACAAGCATACGGACCACCTGATGTAAAGCGGATACCGTAGCCTATTAACGCTTGTGATATGTTAAGTATCACTCGCGCGATGCCTCCTCTGCTGCTTACACAGCAATTCCTTGGGAGCTTACTGGTGACCTCACTCACACGCAGGAATACAACAACTCTCTAATGAGTTGTTATTTGGCTGCGGTTTTTCTGTGAGGTGAAGGTACTTCCCCAGACGGGCTGCTTTGATGCGCCCTACCTCTCTTAAAACATCCAGACCAAGGCAAACATACATGTTCATGCACACAGATGTTTGCCTTGTGTGGGAATCTAACCCACGAGCGTTGGTGTCAAAGTTGCGTCATAAATCTCACAGTACGTCAATGAGAAGTGATAGCTCAGTGAATAACGAACCGGCATATTATCTGGCGGTTCCAGTTCGAATCCTAGCGTATCATTGCAGGGCATGTATCATTAAATTCGCATTTTCGGATTTATGTACATACTAGCTTTTACCCGCGGCTTCGCTCGCATTGATAAAAAATATATTTTTCTTTTAATAAAAAGTATCCTATTTTACTTCTGATATCTCCAAGAATATATGCACAAAGTTTTATGATGATCGGTTCAGTAGTTTTCGCGTGAAAGCGTAACAAACAAACGGACATTCACATTTATAATATTAGTAGGATTTGTAACTATCATTTGCTCGGCGGTTTAGGTAAACGTCGTGAGGAAACTCGCACTATCAAGAAATTATATTTCGGAACACCTGTGACCTAAGAAAGGTCTGGTTTTTCCTGTGGTTGGTGGAGGTCTGATGACAGTTGCTCCATGTAAAAATCAGTATCTTCGCCAAATCTTTAGGTTTAGGTAAACGTCGTGAGGAAACTCGCACTACCAAGAAATTATATTTCGAAACACCTGTGACCTAAGAAAGGTCTGGTTTTTCCTGTGGTTGGTGGAGGTCTGATGACAGTTGCTCCACGTAAAAATCAGTATCTTCGCCAAATCTTTAGGCTTAGACAGCGGACCCCGTCAATCCGCAATCCGGAAACGGGATAACGCTAAGAAGATGAGATCGCTGTACTTCAATATGTTTTTTTATGGAACGTCGGTGACACTGCTATACATGTGTGTTTATATCATTCTGTCATTACAATAAAAATAATGTCCAATACAATACGTATTTTAAGACAAACAATCGTCTAGGTTTTTTTAGTTCTATATATATATACGACATAATTTCACAAGTTTGTAAATTATCATAAGATAATTTACAAACTTGTGAAATTGTGTAACACCAACCGACGCAAACCATAAACGGTTTATCTGTGGTTTGCGTTCATAACATTTGTATTGTGAAGCTTTAATATTAGTTTACACTTGTATATCGCTGGCTTTTAGTGTTGTCAGTTTTGATATCAAAGTATTTGAATATTCGTTTAAAGTAGATGACAGCTACTTTAATCGAATTCTGTTTCTATAACATTGATATTGAATTCTGAATAAGATTTTCTGCTAGATAGACAGATAAAATATCTGTCTATCTAGCAGAAAACTACTACTTGTCAATGCAAACCGTCGTTGTATAAAAAACTGTAAATCAATATATAGCTATATTGAAATGGAATGAAGGAATTAATGCATATATTTATTCCGAAACATGTACAAGTCATAATTATATAGCTTCCTTAATCTGCTAGTTGGATAGCAAGCAAATATTTAATAACACACAAATTTCGTCAATTATAAACTGTTACAATATATAAATTTAAATAAATAATTATGTTTTTAATAAATCTATCTCGATATTAAACATTTCTAGTATTCATAATTTTTATTACTATATAACGACTTTCCTTAGAGAATTGATTAGTAAGACAGTGTGTTGTATTGATACTGTAATAATATTTATTTCACAATAAATTACGTCAGGTGACAAATTTGTTTGCTTTTAGTTACCACTCTACAAGGTATAAGATGCTCGTGAAGTCAATATAAATGTACAGGTGGACGACAAAATACGCTTAATTTAATCAATTGCAACACGATATTTTTTACCACCAAGTAGAAAAACAGCACAATATAACTCGCCATTTTATAGTTAGGTATTCAGGTTTTTTAATACACTATAATATTTATTTACAAAATAATAACAGATAATTACTTAATTAAAATTAAATAAATACATAATAATACTAAAACTAAATTACATCTAAAAGTTAATAAATATATTCCGGTGTTTGTCTTTTTTCAATCGTTAATGTTTTCTGTTCTAAAAATGGTACAGCTCGTAATCATCTTGTCGTGATTATTGGTAGTATCTCTATATCGATTTGATCATTTTTCGTATCTATATGTATGCGTACATGTATGCGTTTTTCGCAATAACACTTAATCTGGTTCCCTTCCCTAACTTTGATAAAATTTGATGGTTATAAGCCTATGAAGATATTATTTTTCTTTAATATTCTTACTTTTTCCTTGTGAGCCATAAAAGTATATCAATTAAGGTTTCATAAGTAATCATACAATATATGGAACCCCGAAGAAAACAAATCCGATTAAACAATGAGGGGCTTTAATTTTCTGTCTATATATATCTTTATATTTGTATATATAGTTATGAACGGTTTTGTATCTTCGAAACTTACCATTGCCACAACAACATAAGACGGTAACTCTCAAATTTAGGAATGAACTACCAGCCGAGGTTTCACCAAGGGATTGCAGCATAGAATACAGCATCGTCAAGAAAAGCATCGAGAGGTTTGTACTATATTTGCAGACGGAAAGAATGTTTGCGATAATGTTAGAAACTGAGTCGGTCTGAAAGAGATCGTCGGTGTTAAAATAAGAAGAGGCATGCTCAACAATATAGAACGATGTAGGAGCCGAGAAAGGCCAAGACCTACCTGCCATGATCAAATTGATCGGGTTTTATCAGGAGCCCTAGAACCGGTGAGCGTGCTTTGAGGAACTATGAATGTTAAAGAAACGAGTTCGGTATTCCCTCGCCCTACCCCACAAGGGATTTGGCGTGAACTTATATACATATATTTTTTATAATTACTCGCTATATTACGATGCTTTATATGTACCACAGATTAATGACAGAGATTATACTAACAAACTTGCAGGACCCAGCTATTATCTTTTCTCGAGAGGTTTGAATACATACTCATAATACTTTTGCAACTAATACGTGCTTTGTTTTAAAATGTACTCTACTTCACGTACTTGGAGCTCTGAAGTCCAATTGGGGATTACTCTGTATGTAAACGTTGAAGAAAACAAAGTCATTAACAAGTATTTGCATACACCAGAATATTCATAACTCTTGGTTAGTTCCTAACTTACAAGCAATATTGTAGGTACCTAATTACTTCCAGCACTATTAATATCTTACGAAAGTTACATAACAGATGTCTTTTGGAAAACTGGTTACATCATTTAAACATCTGTGTGCATGTGTGTGTGTTTCTTTACCTGAGTATTTTTTTGATACGTAGGGAGCAAAGTACTGGGGAAGGACCTTCAACATACAGAAAATTGATGGCAAATAACAAATCCTTGCAGGGTTAATGTGCTTCGCAAGCAAAAGAGATTACTACTCCCAAGGTGTTGCTGTATTATCAGCAGGAGTAGCGACGCGACAGTAATACTTCACGCATTGCAAGCGTTGACAGGCTACGGTAACTACTTTACATTATATGGGCCATTTGCGTGAGTGTCTCCCGACGTTGTATGGAAAGTTGTATCCGTTTGTTACATTTTTGCGACTAAACTGCTGAACGTAATTTAATACAGACATATTCTGGAACCCGTGAAACTAAAACACAGACCGCCAAAAGTAAAGACGGCTCTAGACGATTTTTATGATTTTAAATATCGAACATTGTTTGACTGGTAATAATTTTCATCTGTTCAGTAGGTACAGCTCCAGGACCTGTCGCGTTACCCAAAGAAGAAAGTTATGGATTATTATTATTCGTAGTAATTATTGTTTTTAATTCGTTAAAGAAATTGTAAAATAAAATTCATAGATTATTTAAATTTAATTTTTTAATATTTTATATTTAAAAATAGATAAGTAATAAAAAACAATCAACAGCCTACTATTTTAGTTACTATTGTATTAATATTGTTTTTTATTGCCTTAATAATTTTTATCAGCTTCAGCAAGAGTTACTCCTTCTTTTCTTTTTTTCTCTATAAAAGATCCAACACACTTTAGAATTTATATTTACTATTGATACATAAAAAAGAAATATATTAATACGAGCTTCCGCTTCCGCTCTGCTGACATTGATTTCAGAAAGTTCTTCTATGTTCCTAGTATTTATGCTATATAAATATCTATTTCAAATTGTGTCGTATTTGAATAAAGAGCTTAATATACATTCTCGGTATTCTTATGTTCCTAAAAGCGAGTAAGGTAGACGTAGATAGAGTAGGTAGGTAGAGACCATACTCCTGGCACACCAGTACCTAGTGTAATGTAAGAAACTGCCTGACAGACATAATATAAATAAAAATTAATGTAAACCTCACATCCTAGGATCTAGAAACTTATAATTTTGCATGTCCTAAAGAGGCTGTGTTCTTCCTACGGAACACGTGATGATGCTAATCCTTCGGAAAATTAAGTCTGGTACTATTAATTTTTTAAATATTAAGGACAATGAACCAAACATGTAAATATCTTGTAACATTACTAATCAAATTTTTAAAAGAATGTGTATGTGAAGAAAAAATAACAAAAGAAATCTAAAATTTCTGGGAGCTTTCGTAAAAATGTCTGCGCTCATCCGAGCCGTGCAAATTCAAATGGCCAACGGGACGGGAAATCGTGGTTCGAGCAAGACTATTCCATTTACCTGACCGACATTTTCGGCTAGATTAGGCCACTATGTAGTCGAAGACATTGTCGTAAACGATAGTTTCACGACAATACAGATGTACGGGTTAATTCAATTGGGATAGGAATGGTAAAGTTGCTTAAAATATACATTAGAAGGTACTGTTCTAATGTCAATGCAAATGCAAGAAGGTCCATTTTAAGATGGATTTTATTAAGCGAACTGTTTGGGTTTCCAACTAAATACTGGTCATAGCCTGGTTTATTATATGATGTACCTGTGTAATGTAAAAAAAACATAGTAATGTTGTGTTAAGTTATATGTTAGTTGTAGCTGTCAATTCAACTGTGTATTTATTCGATATCTGTAAACAAGTTGTAAAGAGAAGAGAAGAACACCCGGTCACTTTTTTCGACTTCTCCGTATGTTCAATTTTCAAACTAAATGCTACGAGTTATTGATACAACAATTAAGTTTTTAACAGCTATCTCAGTGATTTAAATTCAGCCGGATCTATGCGGAGAGAATCCACATGAACTACTAGGACCCGTGCCACTGTAAGAAGTTGAGGCGAACATTTGAACGATGTCATATTCCACACTTAATGGCACATACAGGCCTTTCAAATAAAAATATTTTTTTGTTAATACCTGACACACAGCTTGCTTTATTTAATTTCAACATCTACCCGCCATTATTGAAAAACCCTTTATAAAAGGCAGCGCTGCTCAGACGTGAAGAACCGTCTCACCTTGTTCAAGATTCCAAGTTTTTTAGAGGCAGGTAGCGGATGAGTTGAGTATTTATGATCCGCTCAAATACCTTGCAGAGAATGGAGGTGACAGCTATGGGTCAGTAGTTGACGGAGTCAGACCGATCACCTTTGCCTTCGGCACGATTCCCGAAGCGTATGACAATCTATATAGGCGAGTAAGCACAGGAGCAAGTTCAGGGACACAGTTCCTAAGCACCACGGCCGGGATACCTTCTTTCGCATATCAAGTGACTGCGCGGACATCACGTTGCCTAACGTGTCTATCTGGCATCGTTGTCCCATAATCAATTTTGACAAGCTCAGTGGCTCAGTCGTGATTGACGCGACTTTAACACCAACGCTCGTGGGTTCAATTCCCACACAAGACAAACATTTGTCTGCATGAACATGTCTGTTTGTTTTGGTATGGATATTTTAAGAGAGGTAGGGCGCATAAAAGCAGCATTTGCCTGTCTGGGGAAGTACCTCCACCTCACAGAAAACCGCAGCCAAATAACAACTGCCTAGAGGATTGTTGTGTTCCTGTGTGTGAGTGAGGTCACCAGTATGCTCTCAAGGAGTTGCTGTGTAAGCAACAGAGGAGGCATCGCGTGATACTTTATATAATACAAGCGTTAATAGGCTACGGTACCGAATTTACATCAGGTGGGCCGTATGCTTGTATGCCTCCTGACGTAGTATATAAAAAAAAATCTGCAATATGGGGTGGTTCTGCACCACAATCATCGATACGCGAATTGGCCGCAAAGAAATCAGCGAGTACACTCGCGCCTGATGGGCGAGTGTCCTGTCTGGATATAGTAATGGAGGTAGCACAGAATGACAGAAACTGGATTTCACGGACTTGGCGAGGCGCGAGTAGCCACGACTGAGATACCAATTCCAGACCAATCCGTGCAACCCATTGCGCATCCGCTCTTATTACATAAGATAATATATATACCGAAAACTAATGCCACAGCCGTCTCTTCATTTCGGCTGATGGCGTCCGAGCCGCTAGAGGAACTGTGACAGGAATTTAAAAATAATCAGAGGATCCAAGTGGAGCACGCACCCGCACCTCATATCCGACTGGGTTATTCGTCAGCAGAAGATCTAGTAGCGAGGGCACTTATCCACAAAATTGGATATCCTAGTGGGCTATGGGCTGGTCTACATGTTGCGTCAAGTCATGCGTGGCTCGCCCGGCGTGGTCAGGTCTGAAGGAATTGTTCCAGTTCTTATGGCATTAAAGTCATTGATTCATAATGGGAAAGATAGAGGCACATGTAAATTCAGTTCAAAGAGCCCCGGTTTACGAGCACCCACAGGGTGGACAGAGAAGTGTCCTCAAAGCATCGCAGGCGGCGACAGCATACATCCGCCTTAGCATACACCGGCTTTAGGACGGAAAGATTCTTCCAGTATCTTAGTGTAAGTGCGCTGTGTGTGTCAGCGTACTGTGCGGTTCCAGAGAAGTTTTCCGATTCAGTTTCCGCGAACTCTCAAGTTGTGGAGTGAGCTCCCAGCCGAGGTTTTACCAAGGAAATATAGCATGGGGTTCTTCAAGAAAGGCGTGAAGAGGTTTTTAGAGGGTCGCTAACATATGAGTGACACCCTTGGTGTTGCAAATGTCCATAGGCTACGGTGACTGTTTACCATCGCGCAGGCCGTATGCTTGTTTGACGCCTTAGTGGTATAAAAAAAAGAGAAGGAAAATATGTGTTATGAAACAATAAATCTCTTCAACCAGTATATGATAAGCCAAAATTCGCAACAAATTATTTTGCTTTACCTGAGTTTCGACCCACTAACACTTCGTAATACCAACTATTATATTCGCTTCAGTACACTGTAGATATCTTTTAAACCAGAAAATGAATGGTGCAGAGAAGTTATAAAAAGAAATACGACATTTCTCGTCTCTGTTTATTACCGTACATTAGTTATACTGCTTCCGTAGTGTCGTCTCGGCATGAAATGGGAACTAATGAGATTTTGATGTTTTTTTGACTGTGCTTTTATTTTCCTTGGTAACGTAACGCTCCTCGAGACCTTACCGCAAACTGTCACTAGGTGCTATATTATTTTAACGGACCTTAGGGGTAATATCTTAGCCCGCTCTCATGTTTTATACCTCAAGGAGTGTTTTGAATAACCTGTTGGTACTACTATAACGTTATTAGACGTGTTTCAAAAATCTATTAACTAACTTAACTTTAAACGTTTTCCCCTCGCACAAAACTGAACTATGCGAGCAAGTTTTTAAAGACTTGTACTAAACAATTTTTGCTGAGGGCTTTTAAGCTTTTATATGGTAACAATGACTATAAGATGTAGAGTAGAGATGATTATTTAAGACCTTTTTTAATACTAATGCCATGCTTTAAAAAATATAGTATCAAGTTAAGTATCAATTTATTTTTTTTAAACATGGGACGCTAATGTAAATAATTTTGCTAATAAATAATCGAGATGAGCCCTGAAATCCTAACGCACCTAGCGTACATTGTCACGTGTCTAGGCAGGGTTAGCAACGAACAGCAAAGTTCGTCATCATTCCTGTGATGGTGTGCTGATGTACTGTGGCTGTCTTGGAGAGAGTCTTAAACTTCCTTCGGTAATACTGGTCCTTGGCTTGAATGCTGCGATGGACCACTAAATTGGTGTTTTCTCGTTTATGTTCATATGTGTAATTCTCACTCCCGCCCTGCACGTTCAAGAAAATATATTTCGGAAGACAGGAGACCTTACCTAAGAAAGGTCTGATTTTACCTCTTGGTTGTAGAGGTCTGACGGCAGTCGCTCCACGTAAAAATCAGTGTCTTCCCCAAATCCTTAGGTTTATGTAGCGGGCCCCATCGATCCTAATGGTTTGGAAAACGGGTTAACGATGAGAAGAATAGGAATGACATCGGTAATAAAGATTACAGAATCTTCTAAATGTCTAGTAATTCTTCTTATTGCTATTAGATATCCTACATAAATGTGGCATACAAGAAACTTAGCATTTCTTCACACTTTTGAAATTAAATTTTGTACTCTCAGTTGGCCTACCTAGAGGCTAACTGAGAGTACAAAATTTAAAAGGTACATGTTTAAATAACAATAATTGAGTCTTAACGTATATACTTGGTTAAAATCTAAGCAACGGGGACACGTCTAATCACTTTTTATTTAATCCATTGTTTTCCGATTGAAACAATTTACAAATGTGCCCCTCTTTGGTGGAAATCTCCCACCTATCTTAATATTTTAAACATTCAAGTATCTGGTTAATAAAGTTGAACAATCTAAGTATTTTGTTGCATTCGCGACCTTTTAGAGAATCAGGGATCTCGTTTGTTGTTTGTCATAGAGTCATAGAAGCACAATACCGTATATCTAAATCTACCAGTAATATGCCTGCTAGCATAAACAATGTATCAATAATTACAATTTTATATCACTTGCATAAAAATGTATAAACAAGTCAGACGCTGGCTTGGCCATATGTAATACGTTCCAAACATATGCCATTATAAATATTATTTACGTCCAAGTCAAACCCAACATGTTGATTGAAATTCATGTTAATATAGGAGTTAGTTTACAGGTTAACACGTGATTAACATTAACTAGAAGCAAAAAAAGTTGCACACAAAGTTTTTATTCAGCTGACATTCAGTTAAAACAAAATTGCGGAACAGTTGACTTGTTTCTTGGGGCGCACAATCCAGACGATTCCAATAGTTTCAGTTTCAGCTCAGGTGAACTAGTATTTGCAAGTCTCAAGTCTTGATACTGGATCTTGCACTTGTATTGATCAATAAAATTACTGTCATCGGATAGTTAAAACCGATATTCCAGAGGCATAAACACGATAACGATCAAGTTTTAATAGAGTGGAACCTACAAATGAATAACAGAATAGACATTGCAATGGCAACTTGTTGCCTTTATTTTTAACAGCATCATTAACCTCTCTCAAAAGTACCTGAAATTCTTCAGGCGTTATTTTGCGAAAGTCAAATTTACATACAATTTGATCTAACCTGCTTTGTATGGTTTTTTTTGGAGGCGGAAGCACACAAAGCATATTAGATCGAATTGCATATTCAAGATATGTTTGCTCTGTAACTTTCTACCTGGGATATTGTAGGTAAGATTTGTCTACGAGTGAGGATATTTGTGTCTCCGGAAGAAAAGTAATAATATGTATCCTTTATTGCATAACAAAACATAAAATTAGGTATTACAGAAAACAGTGTGCAAAGGCGAGCTTATCTCTTTAAGATATATCTTCCAGCTAACCCTAACGTGTGTGCAGTAAATTTTATTTTGGCTGGTAGTTAAAAGTTATGCAGAATTTAATCTTCATTTTTTCCATATTTATACAAATTAATAAATACATATATACTATACATATAATATTACTTGTCATGAGTAAGATAGTGCTCACTTAACCTCTTCTTGTAATGGTTTCTAGTAATGATCGGCTGAGGGGTCTCTGGGTAATCTGGGTATGGCTAATGGACCTTGTTGATGTTCGAGTTGTTGTCATCTGATGATGGGTTTATAGGAGAAGATCCGTAATCATATGGGAGATTCAAATTGGTAATTATTATTAAGCCATGAGATAAAGGAGCAAAGCAATAGAACTATAATTTTTACATAGCCGATAAATTGGTAAACGTCTTACTCACTCCAGTTAGATGCAAAAGTAGATGTTGCTTTTTGATTAGTTATAAACTAAATGCAATTCCCCAGTCGGGCTGCTCTTTGATGAAGAGCTCGGTGGCGCAGTGGCGAAACGCGTTGTTCCGTTACTTCGACACCAAAGCTCGTGGACTCGATTCCTACACAGGACGGACATTTGTGTGCATGAATATGTCTGATTCTCTTAGTCTGGGGTTTTTTTTTTTATATTACTAAGGTGGCAAATAATCGTACGGTCGGCTTAATGGTAAGCTGTTACCGTAGCCTATGGATATTTGCAACACCAGTAGTGTCACTCTTGCGTTGCCGACCCTGTAAGAACCTCTTTACGCCTTTCTTGAAGAGCCCCATACTGTAGTCCCTTGGGAAAACTTCGGCAGGGAGCACATTCCACTTAGTTCTTGGTAGAAAACTTCTCAGGAACCGTACAGTACGCGACCATTGTTGTTTTAGCGTATGAGGATGAACTCCCAGTCGTCGGCGAGCTGTGCAATTGTAAAACGCGGCTGTTGGCGTAATGTCGAACAACTCCTCAGAACACAACCCATTATACAACCGGTAGAACACGCAAAGAGAGACAAAATCTCTTCTCAAACTCAAGAGCTCAATGCCGTGTGTGTGTTCAGGATCATCGACAATCCTCGCAGCTCGTCTCTGCACTGAGTCACAAGGTCTTAGCTGGTATTCAGGTGCTCCCGCCCAAAGGTGGCTACAGTACTTACATGCAGTCTGACTTGGGACTTATAAACAGTACTTCAGCTCGGGGCGGAGCTGAAGTACTGTTTAGCTCTATTGAGCACACCGAGTTTCTTGTACGCCAGCTTGACCTTCTCCTCCAGGGGACATCAATACTGAACATCGCTGAAGATCTCGATACCGAGAATCCCAATGCTCTTAGCAATTGTGAGCGGCGTGTTCAAAGTTCAAACTTGTGTCTTGGTAGGGTTGAATTGGACTAGGTTCAATCGCCCCCAGTCAGATACTTTACACAATGTACACTCCATTTCTGACACAAGTTTATCGCGGCTTTCCTCCACAAGGGAACGAGGAATGTTAGCACGGCCTGTATAATAAGTGTCCCCAGTGCTGTCGTCCGTATAACAATGAATGCTGCACATTAATGACAACATGTCATTAATGTGCAGCAGAAACAGCGTCGGGGACAATACAGAACCCCGTAGGACGCCAGCATTAATATCCATACTATCGGAGCAACTACCATCTGGGTATTTTTAAGAGAGGTATGGCCCATGAAAGCAGCCCGTCTGGGGAAGTACCTCCACCTCACAGAAAACTGCAGCCAAATAACAACTCCCTACAAGGTTTTTGTGTTCCTGCGTGTGAATGAGGTCACCAGTAAGCTTCTATGGAGTTGCTGTGTTAGACGCAGAGGTGGTATCGCGCGAGTAATACTTAATGTGTTGCAAGCTATTATAGGCTACGGTAACCGCTTTACATCAGGTGGGCCGTATGTTTGTACGCTCCCGACGCAATGTTACTAGTGAAAAGCGCGGGAAGAAGTCTTTTTTTTTATTTTCGGCAAGCGGAAACGTTCTATTTTTTAAATTAGTAGTATTTCTGGCCAGTATTCAAAATCTATAATAATAAGATTTTGACAGAACTTATAACCCGACTAGATATATTATCGCTACGTTATCGTTTACTTTGGATATAGACCTCTACACCTCTTTAGATTATAGAAGTAGACTTTAAAACTCGTTTTAATATAAACATTCATTCCTTTCTGTACTACGTTCTGAGATATTTGAGTAAGTTGCAACATTATTTATGTTTATTATACCTTTATTTTCTATTGATGTAATGAGGTAATAAAATCTAATATTATCCAGAAATGAAACATGATCTCTAAAAAGACGCGTATTGTTAAGTGAACCTTACAGTACAACACATTTTGGTCCGCCAATAAACTTTTATTCCCGCTTGCAGACAGCGTACGTAGCATTTTAGACGGAGAAACAATATAGTATGTTTACAGACCGCAGCTTATTTCGTACGATGCGACGCTTACACTGTGCACAATACTTTCTCATTGAAGAAGAAGGTCGCTCCAAAGCAAATATTTGACAATTTAAAAGTAGGAAAATTGATTTGAGTGCGCTAGTTGGCGCAATTTTGTGCAGCTACTCGTATTTATCTATTACGGTAGATGGATGTAATTAAGTTAACAATATTCTATTTAATTTGTGTGTAGTATATTACCTTCCATGAGAGCTGACCTGCCATTTATCGGGGATAATTACTAATTCTAGTCGCAAAGCTATTTACAATGGTATTTTTAAATAGCCATTACATATATTATAAAAATACTAATTTGACTGAATTTGACGCGCGATCATCGTACTCTTGTATAAAGGATGCACATGAATGTAAAAACCTCTTCGCGCCTTTCTTGAAGAACTTAAAAATGGCGCGAAGAGTTATAAGTAGCACCCCTGGTGTTGCAAATGTCCAGAGGCTACGGTAATATGCAGTTATGCTATTATCTATATTATAGTGAGAATTCTCGAAAGAAAACTTCTCTGAAACCACACAGTATGCAACCATTGCGGTTCCAGTGTGTGAAGGTGAACTGCCCACCGCGTCGGCGAGCGGTGGAGTTGTAAAAAAAAGCTGTCGGCATCATATCGAACAATTCCTCAGAACACAAGCCGTTGTACGATCGATAGAACACGTAAAGGGAAGCAGAATCTCGCCTTAAACTTAAGGGATCAAATACCGTCTGTAAGCTTAGGATAGCCGACAATTCACACTGCTCGTCTCTAAACCGAATCATAAGGTACTAACTGGTATCCGGGTGCACCCGCCCAAAGGTGACTATAGTACTCCATATGCAGTCTTACTTGTGACTTGTAGGATATAAGTCTTTGTTCCGCGCTGAAGTACTGCGCTCTGTTGAGCAAACCAACTTTTTTGAACGCCAGTTTGAGTTTCTCCTCCAGGTGAATACGGCATTGAACATCGCTGGAGATCTCAACACCGATAATCCTAATGCTTTTGGCGATAGTAATTTTTTATTTTTTAGTTTTGCAGTTTATTTATCTCATTAGTAAATCAATATTTTTAATGAGATAAATAAACTGCAAAACTAAAAAATAAAAAGCAAATAAATGCAATGAAGAATTTCAAACTATCCGATTAAATTATAAATTAGATTACGTATATCACCTATATTTATTATAAAACAAGACTACGTTAATAACAAAATAAATATGTAAAATTAAACTAAATTATGAATTTTAGGACATAAAATAATAAATATCATACCCGGTTTTATGTTAACTAGGTTGTCTTAATATACGAACAAAAGTACTAAAATAAGAAGAATAACTTGACGATTGATAAAAATGATAACGCCGACAATAAAATGAGGTTAAAATGACAAGATTACAAATCGCGTACAATGAATTTGCGATTTCTAACACGGTTATGGCAAACCGACTGATCTTAGCTCGAATGAGGTAACTTCAATAAAGAGATCGTAAGAGGTATTGGACTAGAATGGGATTCGGAAACTTCGGCATATACCGCGCAAATTCCACAATGCTTGAAGGCCGAAGTTGCTTGCCATGGATCATCGCCATTGATTTGGTCTAGAAGTTGAATGTCACTCTCTAGCTTCCCGTATCGCTCGCTGCTTGAGGTTTCTCTAAGGGATAGAATCTGGAACAAGGAAAGCGGACGTAAACCAAAGGCTATCTTTGTCTATGGCCGATGATGCAAAAGAGTTCTACAGAGAAAACCGCATGCGGGATGACGGGTTGTCGTCCGTCCCATTCTAGTTGTTATAAAATACTTTCTAACAGTGTGTGTTTGAGTCTAAATGTTGTTGCATTCAATGCTGCGTTTTTCGTAACTACATGTATGTGTATCGCTGTATAAGTTGCGTGCAAGAATTTAATCGTATGTAAGCAAACAATAAACTCAATTAATTTAGTAGGCTGTGAGAAAACTGAGAACGTAATTTTATAAACCTACTTACGCACCGTAGGTACTAAATTACACTACAGTAAATTTACAAAATTACGTGCTCAGTTTTATCACAAACTTACAAATTAATTAACTTACACCTTATGTCATTACGTTAATTACGACTAAATTTTCAAGTCAACCGGGGTAAGTAATATTAATGTACTTTATAAAAGATTTACATATACAACTTGCCAATTGCAAACCCCAAGTTGTTTTTTAGTTTATCCGTCATGCATGCATTATGCAAAATATACTATGCGTATTTTAATGAATTTACACCATAATAGCTTATATCTGGTTTAGAAGTGATAGCCTAGTGGATAAAAAACCGGTCTAGGGGCCAACAGATTCCCGGTTTGAATACTTGCAGGTACCACTAAATTCGGGTATTTGGATTTATGTACATATGTGTAATAATTACATGCTTGGCGGTGGAAGCAAACATCGTGAGAAAACCCGCACGTCCAAGAAGTTATAGGATAGATAGATAGATAAGAATTTTATTTGTATCAGCTTAGACATGCACACACACACACACTCAATAAATGGAATGAACATATTCAGTATAAAAGATGCATGCGCATGCCGCAGTGACACAAACGAGCAACATCTCAATGTGATGTTTACTCAGAGGAGTAAACCACTGATATTCTGACGTTGCCCGGAGCAGGCGGAGGACGCCGTCCACGGGGAACACTAAACTACTTTGTGTGCTTCCACTCCCGATTAGTTCGTGCGAACTACTGCCGACCGGCACCCACCCACTACCGTTAGTAGTTAGTATTCGCCATCTGAAATGTAAACCGCGTGCAACCGCCACCGTTGCTGTCCTGTCTCTGCGACACAATAATAGCGTCAATAAACTACTATACGCAGTTTCAAATGTTTCAACAACAAAATACACTGTGAGTTTGTGATACCTAGGAAAAATTATTGACAAAATAGTTAACATATTTAGAAAAAATAACATACACGTTGCACTCAAAACACATAACGCTTTCAAATCGCTTTGTAACAGTAAAGACAAAATTCCGCCGAATAAAAAATCCGGCATCTACAAATTGTTTTGCAATGAATGTGATCATGTTTACATCAGTCAAACTGATCGTAATATTCAAAAACGATTTCAGGAACACATATCGACATATAGAAACTATCACCCAGAAAGATCACACTTCACGGAACATCTTATAGACAAAGGACATCGTTTATCCCATACTAACACATAAAAAATCTTACACACAATAGATCAAAAACTAAAATTAAACATTATGGAACAATTACAAATCGTTAAACATAAAAATTTTAATTATCTCTCTTATGAACAAACAGACTGACGTAAGAGCCCTCTATTACATATCTTTTCGCTTACTCCTTCCACCCCCTCCTCCTTCTCTATATAAAGGACGGCACTACGATGGATAAGTTTAGTCCGGTGACGTAGTGACAGCCCACTCGGGGCTAACTACATAGTCAGGCCAAAAAAAAAAAAAAAGATGGATTAGTTATTCATAGCATGTTATTCTAATGACTAACATCTACAGCGCCTAAGCATTCATAGTGGAGAGGCGAAGCACGTGTTGGAGAGATGACCGGAGCCAGTGCAGCATGGTAGCGGGTGCATGCGGTTCACATTTCAGATGGCGAACATTCGCAAACTCGACCCCAGTAGCCGAGGCAGCGACGACCGGAGCAGCCATGGCAGCGGCGGCATACATCTACTAACGTTAGTGGGTGGGTGCTAGCCGGCTGTAGTTATCATTAACTAATCGGGAGCAGAAGCACACAAAGTAGTTAACACCAAATTATCTGTAAATTTGACTTTCGCAAAGTAACACCTGAATTTATTAACTACTCAAAAAATTATATTTTGAAAGACGTGTAATCTTAAAATGATCTGCTTTCCCTCTGGGTTACGAGGGTCTGACGGCAGTCACTCCATGTAAAAATCAGTTTCCACGCCAAATCAAATGGATCAACCAAATGGAATAGGAAACAGGATAATGCTAAGAAGAAGAGAAGCTGATATCTGTTTCGTCGTTTAGGATACTTTTAATGTCGGAAATAGAGTTGTTGTGTTTGATGATACAAATTATAGCCGTGCAAACCAATGAGCAGGAGGTAGTGTGTAATAATTAAATGTTGTATAATACCATCATAATAATACCCTTATTTTACAAAGGATATAGATAATTAATGAGAACGCTAACGGAAATTACGATATCCTTGTGAGAGAGATCAGAGGCAAAGCTGGCAATGCTGTGGCAAAGTAAAGTAATGATATTTCGTTAAAGTGGAAGTGTAGTAATTACGAATGTCTGAGACCGATCGTTGAATAATATTGTAGTCGATTGTGAACTATGAGAATATGAAGACCTGGGCTGTGCTCTAGTCTCTCTCCAGCGAGAACGCATCGATTATAGGTATATCGAAGTGTTGAGAAGTATATATGAAATACGCGACCATATCGATCCGACTACAGGATCAGAGCACGAAACCTATCCAATTGCAGAGAAGCGTAAGACAAGGATATGTTTCTTCTCCTAAACTGTACACTGCTTGCTTTGAAAGATGTTTTCAAGCTACTGAACTGAAAAGGATACGGTATCAACATCAAAGGCGAATATCACTCATCTTCGATTTGCCGATGACATAGTAATCATGGCGGAATCGCCAGAGGACCTGAGCACAATGCTCGAAGACCTCGATCGAGCATCCCAACGAGTGAGTCTTAAGATCCGTATGTACTAAGTGAAGATTATGTCGAAATTTCAGTTATGAGCTCGGTTCTCGAAGTTGTTGACGAGTGTGTCTTCCGAGGCCAAAATTCGTCTAAATAGGTTCAACTTCGACAAAGAGGTTTCTTTTTGATTCCAATTTGAATAGGCAGCATTTGGGCTCCTGTGAAAGATTTTCACATTCAAAATATCTCAATGTCTCAACACGAAAGTCTTCGACCAGTATGTTGCCAGTGATGACTTATGACACAGAAACCTTGTCTCATACTATGGGCCCGCTCCGTGCGACGGAGAGAGCCTTGTTCGGAGTTTCTCTGCGAGATAGACTTAGGAATGTATTATATTGTATGTATGTATTATTATAATATTGTAATAAATTACCAAAAAATCGATTTTTTATACAAAACGACTACTCCGCTTACTGAACTATTTCTGACTTTAAACTGACTACCGAGTTTAACATACCAAAAGAGAATAAAGTCGGTCGAGTCATTTTCGAGACTAACGCACCAGCTATTGATTCATATTTAGTATTACATATGATTCTAGCTGACCCGGCAAACATTGTTCTGCCATATAAATTATCTTATTTTTTTTTTTTTTAATAAAATATACGTAACAACCTATTCTCATACCTACCAAATATACATAAAAAAAATCATAAAAATCGGTCGAGCCGTTTCTGAGGAGTGCGACCACAAAATCCGTGACACAAGATTTTTATAGATGTAGATATCTATACGTATATACGATACTTTGTTATAAAAATATACGTCACAAAAGTTTATCGATACATTTACCCAATATTTCCAATACTTTTGACAACAAACTATGCAAACCTTACAAAATCGTAAACATTCTTGAAGCTCTTTTATGACTGATCATATTTGTCAAATATGAGTATACTCGAGTACCGATGTTGTTCAGGTATTCGAATATTCGATATCGAAATCGACCTACATATTTATTAGTTACTAGCGATTGCCCGCGACTGCCTATGAGTGGAATTTAGTAATAGTGTAATAGTGAAATGTTTCCCTGTGACCAGGGAAAATTCTAAAATCTTTTCTGAAGTAAAGCCCAAAAAACTCTTCATACAAAATTTCCCATTACTTTTTCCAATTGGGCAATATTTGATGTGCGAATTTTGTTATTCGTGTATTCCAGTATTCAGAGAGATTTTTCTGAAATAACTTTCTCAGCGAATTCACTTATTCGCGCCAAGGATCTTCCGTGCGAAATTTTAAATTTTTTCATCTTTTCCTTTACTTGTTATTCAGCTGCAGTTTTTTGTGACGTGACGGTACTTGGTGGAACTATGAATTTAGGCGGAGCCGACGGTGTGAATCCTGTCTGTGGATGGATTTAGTCGTCTCATTTCTTCAGAAGACCTTTAATCCTCTGAAGGAATGAGACGACTAAATCCATCTATAGACAGCCTTCGCGCTGCTAAACTTGCGTATTCGATTAGACTTATACGAGCATCGGCGCCATCGAGCTCCTCAAATGTTTGCATGTTTCTCGTGATCTTTTTTAAAAATCTTTCCGTGAGATCTCTTTGAGAACCTTTCATAGTAGAAGATAAACAACTAACAATGTAAATATCACAAAGAGCGTATGTCCGAAATTCCAAACACCTAGCCCGAGAAGTTAGGGTTGTGCGTTAATATTTCCGCTAGACAGTTTTTTCTTTAAAGCTAAAACCCACAGGAGCAAGAGGAACGAGAAAGCGGTAGCGATCCTGAACGGGATTTTTTTGTAACATTTCTGTTTGTATGCAACATGTCATACAAATCGCGTCCGTTTTTTTTTTGTGTAACAGATTGCAAACAAACGAATGTTACAAAAATCCCGTCCGGGAAGACTGCCGCTTTCCTTGCCCCTGTGACTTTTTGCTGTCGGTAATATACGAGTATTCCATAGGCTACGTCAACATCTTACCACCGGGCAGATAATTTATATCATATTAGTGACATATACATAGGTATATATAAAAATAAATAGCAATGACTTGTCAGGTTACGTCTTCAAGGTTCAATTAGATCTCTAAGTCGAACAAACGATAATATTCTAGACGAACAGATTTGAATTCTGGATAATTTCCACAATTTTTATTTTACGCAACGTCAGGAAGCGTACAAGCATACGGCTTATGACGTAGCCTATGAACGCTTGCAAAACAATAAGTATCACTCGCGCGATACGCCTGCTGCTAACACAGCAACTCCTTAGGAGCTCGATGGTAACCTCACTCATACGCAGGTACACAACAACCCTCAAGGGAGTTTTTATTTGGCTGCTGTTTTCTGTGAGGTCTTTCATAATATTACAAATGCAAAAGGAACTCGGTTTGCTGTTTTTTTTTTATAAGTTATTATTCGTACTAACATGGTAATCTACCAAGCGGACTGCATGGTGCTAAACAGTTACTGTAGCATATATGCTTACTTGCAAGTACAAGTCAATAACCAACATGAATGCGCATGAAGGCACGCCGCACTCACAAAAACATTGTGTTCCAGTGCTTTAATATCCCAGCGATTCGAGCCTACTGACCAATTTCGAGAAGAACATTTTAACCAATAGGCCGATAAGTACCGCTATGTTGATCCGCGAACTAGCCAATAAGAACAGCGCGTTCTACTTTACCGACTACCAGACTACTACCGACTCGCAGCGGTGAATTGAGTTACTACATAACATAGGCCTCATCGGTACTCCATAGGGGTTTTCTTTCATGCTCATAAGTTATCGAACCTGTAAAAATCTCTTCACGTGGTTTTTAATCATCCCTTATTGAAGTCCTCTAGGCAAACCTCGTCCGTAAGTTCAGTCTGAACAGCTGAAGTATTCGCGGAAGAATACCTCTCTGAAATACATTTATTTACTGTCGTTGGCAACCCGTACAGTTATAGAAGGAGGCTGTCTGTATCGTACCTTGCAATACCTCTGTACAATCGGTAAAGGTTTTCACAAGTTCAGGTGCACTAGAATAAATGCAAATATCAACAACTTATCATTAGATAAGCTTATTACTGTAGTTATTTAGTGGTATATACAACACATACAAAGACGGTATGAGACATTGTGTGATTGTTCGGTTTTTACAATCAAGCTTTAGCAAACAGCCGTAATGCAAAGACTTCTATGTATACTACTATAGTATACATAGAAGTCTTTGCCGTAATGAAATTTGATACAGACGTACTTATTCATTTTTTTATATACAACGTCGAGGGGCGTACAAACATATGGCGAACCTTACTTACGGTTACCGTAGCCTATAAACGCTTGCAATACATTAAGTATCACTCGTGCGATGCCACCTCTGCTACTTACACAGCAACTCCATAGGAGCTTACTGGTGACTCGCTCACACGCAGGAACACAACAATCCTCTAGGGAATTGTTATTTAGCTGCGGCTTTCTGTGAGGTGCGCACACAAGACGGGCTGCTTTGATGCGCCCTACCTCTCATAAAAATACCCAGACCATGACGAACAGACATGTTCATGCATACACATTTTTGTCCTGTGTGGGAATCGAACCCACGAGCGTTGTCAAAGTAGTGTAACAGCGCGTTTCATCACTGCACCTCCGAGCTCATCAAAATGCGATATTAGTGCGGTAACTGGACTCTACATTAACGCAGCTAGAATAAGAAGCTAGTACATTATATGACACAACATAATAATTCATAAATATGACGACAAGCAGACATATATAAAATTATGATGCTGCGCAGTGTAATCCAGGGTCTTTGCACGGAAATTTACTAAAAAGACCCTCCACAGTTACACTACCCATTGCACAGTGCAAATGAATTTATGTAGTGCCGACGAAATTAAATATAAATAAATTTATATTACGCAAACAACTGTTTATAGTTACTTAAACTTTATCTTTGAAACCACAAAGGGACAGAATTAAATATAGCGTCATTTTTGTGAAATATAAATTGTATAAAATGTATAAATGCGACATATTTCGTCACATCTGGATCATATAGCAGGAAGTTGTTTAAAGGAGGCCTTCCCAGTTGGGTCAAAAATGGTCTAAAAGCTTATGGTCAGGTAGTGAGGTTCATTCAACTCACGTGTTCATTCAACATCACCCGACCTGCAAGGTGGTGTTGAAAGAATCTGTCATGTTTACGAAAAAAGTTTTTGGACATGTAGAATGTCCATTACATGTGTTATGAGTTATGATATAACTCTATAAAGACATTTTCCTAGTCACGCTCCAGAATCGTCACGCGTTGTAGCTTTAAAGATCCATATAGTAATTGATTGCTATTACGATACCTCAATAATTATGAATAGTAGTATATGTAAGTAACCAAAACAAATGAAACCTATCGAGTGGGTTATTTGAAAAACATATATAAATACCTACTATTTAGCGAATTTGTGTCCTTGGAAACTAAGCGCGTAAAGTGCTTATTTGTTGTTGTTGTTGTTAATTTGAGAGAGAAATATCCCTATATGTAATAAGCAGCTCTCTTTCGTCGAAATGTATTTTGTTATTGCCCAGAGCTACTAATACAGCTCTTCCGAATAGCTTATCGAAAACTTTCTGAACATAAGGCAAAAGGAATAAATATATCGAAGTGTTCTTGTGAGTGAAAAACAATACACCAGGCATAATCATCCAAACAAATAATTTATATTTTACTAGTGACGTGTTGAATGAAAAATATCTAAGAATGTAATGTTAGATAGTAAGTACATTAGAAAGGAAAACACAATACAAGAAGGGAATCATTGTGGCGTAAAATATGTTAAGTCTATTTGTGTAAGTCCCACCCCACAAAAACACGTTAGATTCGTGACTGACATGGGTATAAATATGATAAACAGTTTCATTCTTCCCCTTGAATCTGTATTTAAAGACAAAGTGCTTACATCCGTATTCGAGACGACACGAGAGACGTCTGCGGCCGGCTCGGCGCGACGGATCCGTGAACATCGGGATTTGCATTAAACATGAGTCTTTCGGCAGTGATCGTCCACTGGAGATTATTGATGATAACAAGAAAAAGGAAGGAAAACAAATGTTCATATATCTATACATACGAGCATAAATAAAACTGAAGTGTCTGTCTGTGATTTCAAAATAAAGCCTTTATACTAAGCTCATATTATTATTTTCACGTTACTAAAACCTAAATACGCATTTTTAACTTTTATGTCTGCCTGTCTGTTGTTTGTCCGGGCTAAACTTCGAAATAGCTGAACCGATTTTAACTGGACTTTCACTGGTAAGTAGAGGACTGTTCAGAGCAGAATATAGGGTACTTTTTATCTCGTAAATATTTAGGGTCCCTGCGTAAAAAATGAAAAACTGTTAAAATTAGCCGGAAATATCTTTCCCTTCGGGGGACTTTGCAATTTTATTTTTATTATTTTCATAGAATACGTATTTTTTGTAACATAAAATAACTACTCATTTTTATGTAATATAAATATAATACATATTTTTGCCTCCTGTAAAGGTCAATAGATGGCGCTGTACGAAAATTGAATCGCTCTATGGTTGCATGTACGACCCTGAACTTTGTTTTTTATTTTTTAGTTGTGTTGCACACGTTGTACACCAACGATGTTCCCAAGACTCCCTTCGTGGAGCTAGCCCTCTTTGCCGATGATACGGCACTTTACACTTCCGAACGAGCCAAATCCAACATATCGGATAGGCTCCAGAGAGCGGCTAACGCTCTAGGCGAATGGTTCCGACGTTGGCGAATCGAGGTGAATCCGGAGAAAAGTGCCGCAGTGTTCTTTTCTCGGGATCCACGAGGTCTTACGAGACCCGATTCCCAACATAGGACCGTGAGCCCCATCTCATTGTTCGGCCGACCCATCCCATGGGTCGAGAAGGCCAAATACCTAGGTGTCATCCTAGACTCCAGAATGACGTTTGGACCTCACATCACCGTTGTTAGGAACAAAGCCGCGTTCTATCTAGGCCGGCTCGGTCCGATATTCAGGAATCGTAGAATGTCACTTAGAAATAAGTGTACACTCTACAAAGCCTGCATCCGCCCCGTTCTCACATACGCCAGTGTAGTGTTCGCACACGCTGCGCGCTCCCATCTGGCTAAGCTCCAGATTATCCAAAACCGGTTTGCCCGTAATGCAACCGCTGCCCCTCACTATCTCAGGGTCGCAGATCTCCATCTCGACCTTGAACTCCCTTCCATCATTAGTTTCATGAAGAAAGCGTCTAGACGCTACTTCGAAACTGCCTCTCAACACCCCAACCCATTGATAGCCCGGGCTGTCAATTACACCCCGCGGATCGACGCCCGGGGGTTCCGGCGCAGACCGCGGAATTCACTCTTTGACCCCGATGATCGCATTACTGTTGCGAACGCCCCCTACCTCTCCCCCTCCAACCCCAACACTCCAGACACACACCGCGCTCGGCGGCTCCGGGCGCGAAGAGTAAGGACTTCTGCGCGATACACCAGGTACCGGTAGCCCACGGTACCTGGGCGCCTCTCTCTCCGACAGGCCCTTAAGGCACGAACCCGCGTGTTCGATTTGTTTCTCCAGCGACGTCCTGAGCCGAGGTCCGACCCCTCTCGGGGGCCCTTAGGCTGTCGCTTAGCTTTGTTTTTTAGGCTGTGGCGCCTCACGCCCGCCCTCTAGTCCGGTGACGTAGTGACAGCCCAACCGGGGCTAACTACATAGTCAGGTCAAAAAAAAAAAAAAAAAAAAAAAGTTGTGTTGTCTCTCCGACAGGCCCTTCAGGCACGAACCCGCGTGTTCGATTTGATTCTCCAACGACGTCCTGAGCCGAGGTCCGACCCCTCTC
The DNA here is from genome assembly GCA_947507595.1 of Pyralis farinalis. NCBI lineage: Eukaryota > Metazoa > Arthropoda > Insecta > Lepidoptera > Pyralidae > Pyralis > Pyralis farinalis. The sequence continues at coordinate 17,885,642 of OX382259.1, read as the reverse complement.
GGGGGCCCTTAGGCTGTCATTTAACTTTGTTTTCTAGGCTGTGGCGCCTCACGCCCGCCTCACTAGTCCGGTGACGTAGTGACAGCCCACTCGGGGCTAACGACATAGTCAGGTCAAAAAAAAAAAAAAATGTTGTGTTGAGCATTATAACAGAAACAATTTCATGTCTACAGAGAAATAAAGGCTACTAAAGGCCCAAATCTCATGCGTGCGAAGCCGCAGGCTGCTGCTAGTTTGATATAAAATATTTTAAATAATAAAAAAAAGAAACAGTACCTTTTTATAATATATTGGTTGCTGCCATCTGCGCGGCACCATCCCCGTGGAATATGGTTATTCAAGATTTTTACAACAAGCCTAAACTTCAATACAGATGGTAGACTAAATATTGACTTGATATATATAAGCTACGAGGGTAGATTGATAAGTTCACGATCTTATATTCAAATACATTTTTATTTTTATTATACTATTTCTCTGGTTTGCGTACTCTTTTGTTGTTATGCAGTGTAAAACGTGTAAAACAATCGATTTTTTTAAGTTACAGTGCAAAGAGAGATTAAGTGCAACATTGTTATAAAATATAGAAAATAGAGCAACGTGGGGTCCTCAAGTAGATACTTGTTTATAAAAAGATTGAAAACAATGAAATCAATACAACGTTAGGGTATAAAAGTTTTACTATTCTTAAAATAACTATTAGTCGATAGCAGCTAATTGTTAAAACGAATGAAAGGGTCCATTAACGCTGTCCAATTGTAGCCTTACTATTTGTCTCGATTGATGTTTTGTTTGAACAGTTGTTACTAGTTGCTGAAACCAAATTTTACAAAATAATTACTTTTAAATATAACCAGTTGAGAATGTGCAAGCTTGCATTGCCAGAGGAACACCCGGCTCGTCAATTATATAACAATTCAATTTTTTTTTAATTAGTCGGCCATTTTGATCATGTTCCTTAAGAGATAGGAACGGTGTTCGTGAACATTCCTATTCTACATTTTTTATGCTGAATCCTAACCTTAAGTCAAAATTCGAATATTCTAAAAAAAAGCGACAGGCAAACACACAGACAAACATATAGATTTCATATAGGAACGGTGTTCCTGAAAAAAACATCTTCAAACTAACTAACACAGGAACTAAAAAGCAAAATAAAAATTTTTTTTGGAGTCGGTGCCAGCAACATTTGATTATATCAGTTTACAGACTCTAAAAATTGTAAGTAATTGTGACTAATTATTTTTCGCATTTTAGTTCCTGGGTGTACTTTGAAGGCAGTTTTTTTTTTATTTAAAAATAATTTATTTTATGCTTTTTAGTGGTTTAAACAAAAAAAAAATATATAGATTGTAAGTCCTCATCAAAAACTTTTGTCAAAGGAAATCACAAACCAAGACATCTGTGTATATATTTTTATTTTTGTTGATTTTCTCAAAGCGCGAGATCAATTTGGAAAAAATATATATATGGAACCACCTATGAAGCTAACAAACAACAGATCAATTAATAATTGGCGCAATGATCGCGTAACAAACATACAAAAAAAAAAAATACAGTCGAATTGAGAACCACCTCCTTTTTGGGAAGTCCATTAAAAAGAGTACAACGTGAGTTACACTTCGGTATTGCATCCTCGAGATTACCTACCCTTGTAGATATATTTCTCTTTAGTGATAATCTCGTAGTAAAAATCAAGTCATATATATATATACAAGGCTGAAAAACGGGCCCACAAATAAAATGCAACGATAATATCCTAATCTGAGAAACTTGAGGCGACCACCTATATATATTTCAGGGACTACAACAAATATCGTCGGGTGGATCGATAATCGATATTTTTAACTACAACCGGAACCAATATTCTTGACCACCGTCAGCGAACAGGCGTCAACTGCGGCTGGCAGTCAACAGCGTCAAAACGGTCAGCGGATGTCGTACAAAGCCTTTATTTTTATAACCGTTGGCCCAGATGTATTGAATCATATTATGCTATTTTACAAATTACATTATCTGGAAACAATATTTTCAGTTAGTCACTAGGCTAAACTTTCAACACTAGAAATATCAAAAAATTCTTACTCCTAAATCATATGGAATGCGAATATTTATTTTTAATATTAATAACTTAAATATGTTAATAACTACTTAGCATTTCAAGATGGAGGGTTTTCAAACTTTTACGAACCTAATGACTATTAAACTATATATGGCTAACATCTAAAAGAAGCCTATTTTATCAACCTACTAGATCGAGTAAAAATTACTTTTTAAATTTGATAGTTAAATATTTTAATTTCTATGTTTATACCATTTTCAGACAATCGTATTCACAATGTTTATGAAACCCGCCGTAGCATTATTAACAAGTTAATAATTAGTAAACATTAGCAAATAATTTACACGACATCATTTGTATCGGTAATACTTACCAGAATTGCCTTGACTGTAAGCGATGTCGTACGTATTATAGGAAGCATAGGTAATATAGGATGAACTAGATTGGTGTCTTTAAAACTACCATATGATAAATGTATTAAGTTTCTTATTCATGACGAGAAAATTTATAAGCAACTAGTTACCCGACCCGACTTCGCATGGGTGATTTGTTCGCTACATGCATTCAATATTAATAATGTCCAAAAGTTTTTGAATTTGTTCTTCTCTTCTTGCGGTGTCCAATCACGAAATCAGAGATGAAATTTTTAGCATTAAAATCGTCGTATTATGAATACACAGGTATAATAGTAGTACCTCACTAACCCTTTTCTCTTACCCTCAGTTTCCACCTATTTTAGGCCCACAAACTAGTAAATAACTTGTCTTCACACCGCGTTCACTAAAACGTTGTGTTTTAGCGCCCAAATATTTCAGCGATTCGTGGCAACTGACCAATGGAAGAATGTTTAGTCAATAAGCCGATAAGTGTCCCGATGTTTATTCGCGAAGTAACCAATAATAGTTGTGCGTGCGTCTTTACCTCCCGACTAGCCGTGGTGAGTTACTAGTAACTCATTGGTTCTCTATAGGTTATTTCTTTCATGGATGGAAGAGTACTCGACAGGTAATCTAGAGGTCATGAATTCGAACGCCACCTAGGCGGAGAAGGTGAAATTTTTCTATTGTAAAATATTTTGCTTATGACGAGCTCGGTGGATCAGTCGTGAATGACGTGACTTTGATACCGACGCTCGTGGGTTCGATTCCCATACAAGCCATATATATTTGTGTGAACGAACATGTCTGTTTCTCTTAGTCTGGATGGTTTAAGAGAGGTAGGGAGCATCAAAGCAGCCCGTCTGGGGAAGTACCTCCACCTCACAGAAACACAACTCCCTAGAGGGTTGTTATGTTCCTGCGTGTGAGTGAGGTCACCAGTAAGCTCCCAAGGAGTTACTGTGTAAGAAGCAAAGGGGGCATCGCACGAGTGATACTTAATATATCTCAACCGTTAATAGGCTACGGTACCCGCTTTACATCAGGTCGGCTGTATGATTGTATGCCTCCCGACTTAGTATAAAAAAAATATAGAAACATGTCTACTGGAGGACCGAGTTTTCTTCAGTATCGCTGTTTTAATGCCATGAAGTACGTATTCTTTCGATGAGACCTAGCACTATCTTCATGAATAATCGCAAACTTAGGCAAAACTTGAAGAATCATTTTAATTCATACAATGTTCCTAGCGTCCGTTTCACTCGCATGCATACCTCCTAAGTTAACACAGCTAAACGCTACCATAAAACCATAATAACTGCTAAATTCATTGAGAACTATTTTATTGCTCTTTTCTATTCTAATACCCAAAATTCAGCTTACTATCAATTCTTCTGTTACATCCCATCTAGCTGTTGGACGTGAACCTGTCTCTTGTGTCTGTCATAATGCCCATGCAGACCATGAGGATGATATCATTAATCTTACTCGTATATATTTTTTGATAAAGATCTATAATTTATTCCGTAAGAATATACGTTCCGGTATAGTTTGATAGTAAACCTGCAAAGCTATAGACAATAAATTTGCCAAAAAAATTAGATCAAATTATGAAATGACGAATATTGTATAAAGTCGTGTAATTTACAATCGAATCTTAATTGTATATTATTCTGTACTCTTGACTCTATCTCATTAGTATGACAGGATTTTTTTTATTTGGAACATTCTTTTCAGAAATAAGTACGTAAGTATAAGTATCATCATTTACTCTATACCCAACTAACCAGGTTCAAGTCAATTCCAAAACTTCCTACTCCTACAAATTTCTTCTGATTAAATTCGTCTGTGAGTTCCAAGGCAGCTGTAGTTTAACCCCCGGGACGGCAATGGACTTCACTGTTCATTGCCTTTTTGTGGTCGCCGCTGTTAATTCTGGCTACACAGGAGACACAGTGGTGGGTATGAATGGTGGGCCTGTCCCGTTAACCAGGTTCATCAAATTTAGGTTAATTTTAGAGAGAAACACCCAATCATCACCGATCTTTGTGCGTGAACTTTTACGCTCATTAAACCTAGAACTAATTTGTATAAGAAAGCAAACAAAAGAACACTGTAATATTATTGGAAAATATGAATGAAAGTTGTATATATATTATAATTATAATAGTATTCAGTATTATATCAATATTTGTAAATGGGAAAGGATTTACTTGAAATATATTAGAGTGTGAAAGATAACACGCAACGAACGTGTAAAGCATACGTAATTGATTTAAAACTCTCCAACGCTATTTTTATTTCTAACTACCCTCTCTCTTAGCAAAAGCCCCTCTTAAGTGCCTTAGGTGATTTGAGAAAACAGGACAGATATGTATCAATTTTACTGGACTTAAAAGCAGTTCCAAATTGTATTACGTGCCGAATAGACAAATCGCAGTTAGTAAACTTTACTTGCATAATACGGTAATTGCGTAATAAATCTTCAAGGCAATGTTGTGATCGATCACGTGCTGTGATCTGTCCCGTCAGATCTTCTTGTAGTGATGGGGCAGGGCAGGACCTCTTGCTCTTTGTATCCGTATGGGGAAGAACCTCCACCTTAGAGAAGACCGCAGCAAAACAGCAACTCTAGGAGGATTGCTGTGTTCCTGTGCGTGAGTAAGGTCGCCAGTTGCTTGAGAAGTCGTTGCGCGAGCAGCGGGAGGACCGACGGATGTCAAACTGTTACGAATAGTGCGGGCGCGGAACCGCAATAGTCTCGTACTTTGCGGTTCCAGAGAAGTTTTCTACCGAAAACTCTCGAGTTGTGGAATTAACTCCCAGCCGAGGTTTTCCCAAGGGACTACAACATGGGGCTTTTAGAGGGTCGGCAACGCAAGATTGACTTGGGCAATAACTAATGTTATATAAGAACGTATATGGGGAACTGTAGTCACTTGGCTGGGCACCTGGATACCAGCTAGGACCTTGTGACGGTGCAAAGACGAGCTGTGAGGATAGCCGATGATAAATCTAATGTGTCTAAACTCACACACGGTATTGAGCCCTTGAGTGTAAGAAGAAATTGTGCCTCCCTTCGCGTGTTCTATCGATTGTACAATGGGTTGTGTTCTTAGGAGTTGTTCGACATGATGCCAACTACCTTTACAATCCCACAGCTCGCTGACGGATAAGAGTTGGCGTACGATGCATGGGATTTTTCAAGAAAGGCGTGAAGAGATTTTTACAGGGTCAGCAAAGCAAACACCCTGGTGTTGCAAATGTCCATAGGCTTACGGTGGTAAGCTGCTTACCATCAAGGAGACTGTATGATTGTTTTCCACCTTACAGGTATAAAAAATACTGATAACGAATAAAAGACGAGATCATTAAATACCTAATTTATTAGACTAGAGATTACGTATTGCACCGACCGACTTTATCACTTGCGTACTTGACTGGGACTTGGTTATCAAGGTTTTTGTACAAATATTCTGTAATAATTAAATTAGACTTCAGTTTTCTTGTCATCAACCACTGGTATCACTTAAGTAATTGCTCGTACGATTTATCAATATTTAGTTTTTCACAGCCCTATAAATTCATAGTTATCATTTATTCTACTATGTATTCTGCACCTTCAATCAGACATTTCGGTGTCTGCTCGCATGTGATCGGAAGAATTTCTTCAATGTTCTATCTTAATTTATTTATGATAGTTGAATTTGTTCTACAACTTTTTTCTTTTCTCTTTTCTCTTGGACCCATAAGAGCAGCATATCAGGTATCCAGGTCACTAGGACAATCACTAATATCATATTTTGGGCTGTTATGCATATTATATAACTTTTAGTGTAGTCTCTTATCCAACCTAGGAAATAACCAGCAGGTGGCACTATAATTCCCATAGTTAACATTCCTAGACCAACTGCTGCCGGTACTTGTTCTGGTCTACAGTTATCCGAAATAGAAATATTTCTTGCTACGATCACCATACTTCTCCCAAATCCATAAAGACTAGCCATGACAATCAGTGTAGTCAAGTCTGACTGATAAGCCAAAACTGAAAAGAAAGTATAAATTTTATAATGGATGTAAAAAGTATACGCATTGCAATTAATAACTTTTACAACATTTAAATAATTCCATTTCATATCATATTCAAAAGTTGAAGATGGTGTTATTTCTATCATTTATAATACGTACATACATACAGGGGGCATAGGACCCACCTGATATAAAATAGTTATTATGAACGCAAGGAGAAAGCTCGAACTTCATCACCCCTCAGGTTACACAGTAACTCAATCGCAATAACACAAACAATCATTAAGGGTCCTATTTGAATGCAATATTCTGTGACATGGAGGTGTTTCAATGGTACGGCAGGTTTGATATGTCCTACGTCTCTTCCTCCAGAGCCACGTTAGTTGTGGCTTTAACTCTAAAAATGTGACTCACGTAGGTACATTTCAAAAGTGATGGATTCCGTTCTAGCGTTGACTAGTTTTAACGAACTCGGTGGCGGAGTAGTTACTAATGCTACCTTGAGACCAAGGCTCGTAGGTTTCATTCAAACAGGACGAATATTTGTGTGCATGATCATGTGTGTTTTTGAGAGAGGAAAGGCGCATCAAAGAAGGCTGGTGGGGGAAGTATTCACAGAAAACCGGAGCCAAATAACAACTCCCTGGAGGTTATTGTAAGCTTCTAAGGAATTAGTGTAATAGCAGCGGAGGTGGCAATAGGCGATCTTACGATGTTGCAAGCGTACATAAGCAAGGGTAAAACCTATACATCAGGCGAGTGTTATTATTTTATAAATATGTACGAGATTTTATTTCGAAATTTTAACTGTAATAACAGGTAAAATTTCAGTGAATACATTGAATGTTAAACGGCAAACATCTTTCACTTTTTTTATACCTTATATAAAACAAAACAATGAACCAAAAAGTATCTCTCTAAGATATTGAAAAAACTTATTTCCTGAAGCATGTTTAATTTTTTTTTAATTATTCTCGTGATTATACTTACTTTGTCTAGTAACAAATAACCAAACGCAAGTCATAATGAGCATCCACCTAGCTTTTATTCTGTATTTATCCTGGAATATTGGCAAGATCAGCCGTCCAGCAATATCGGCGCCGGCAACGGCAGACATGCATATTGCTGTTTGGTGTTTATCCATATTTGCTGCATTCTACAAATAAGTAATTAGTAATGTTAATTGGGAATTTGCGACAAGCGGAAATGTGTAAACCCCGCAAGGAGCTTCACGTGAAGGTATTAATAAGTAGATAGATATATATGAATTAAGCAATAAGAATAAATATACATTTGTACATAAAATGAACGGGTCAAGTTTTGCGCGCATTGATTGTTTCGCGCCATATTATATATTTGTAATGGGTACATTTGCACGTAAATTTGAATATTTATAACAATCTAAAATAATATTAGGGATATTCAGTTAAACATGTATGTAGATGTAGTTTAAGTTAGGCTGGCTTTAAATTTCTGCGAAACCCTGAATTGTACAATATACTAACATCAATATTTTTCTTCAATAGCAACATTATAAGATAATACATAGAGACAAAATATTTGAGTACGTTTTCTTCCGTCTTTGTCAACTTATGTTCAGTAGCTATTGATAAGCTTTAGTGTTACCAATAAAACATTTGGAAATAGTATAATAGGAAATTTGCAAATTCGTATGTATAATTCATACGAATTTGCAAATATTCAATTCTGATTTGCCTGAAATTTGACATGTCATTCATACATGACATTTGGCATAGGTACGTTATTTCATGATCCGTAACTCCTGTTGTAATATTCTTTCTTTATTTTTATCAACAATGTATGTGAATTGTGAGGCAATCGACAGGTAAAAAAAAAAATGTTTACATATTTTTACACATATAGGGAAATAGTTCAATTAGAACATTTTTACATATTCTTTTATTTAATATAGTTATCCTTATTTTGGGTGTATTTGTGTGTTTTTTGAAAACAACTATTACAAACTATCTGTTTTTGACGAGCGGTGGCGCCGTAATAACGTGACTTTCACACCAACGCTCGTGAGTTCGATTCCCACACAAGTCAAAAATTTGTGTGCGTAAATATGTCTGTTTGTCTTGTTCTAGGTGTTTTTAAGAGAGTTAGTTCGCGTAAAAGCAGTTCGTCTGGGGAAGTACCTCTATCTCACACAAAACCTTTCTTCTTTTCTCAGGTTCTTCAAGAAAGGCGTGAAGAGGCTCTTACAGGGTTGGCAACGCAAGAGTGACATCCCGGTGTTCCAAATGTCCATAGGCTACGGTAACTGCTTATTAGTTACCCTAGTGGCATAAAAAAAACAGCAGCCAATTACCAACTCCCTGGAGGGTTGTTGTGTTCCTGAATGTGAGTGAGGTCTAGGAGTTGCTGTGTTAGCAGCAGAGGTGGCATCACGCGATTGATACTTAATGATTCAATGTATTACCAGCGTTAATAGGCTACGGTGACCACTTTACATCAGGTGGACCGTATGTTTGTATACCTCCCGGCGATGTATTAAAAAAAATAACAACTTTTAAAACATAGTTCATAAGGCCAATAAAACAATAGTACCTGTAAGAAAAATGGGAATAACATGCTAAAATTCTGTATTGACGTAGTGGCTAGAGCTGTTCCAATAATAACGTTTAAGAAGCGAGGACTCGATAGAAGTGAGATATCGAATAAGTCATACATTTTCTGCAGCCAGGTCTTCTTTGGTGGAACTTCGACTGAAACAATGTAAGAAATATATATAAATATGTAAGGAAACAGGTCTAAACAACAATTTTATACGCCGATGGTAACAACAATATGACATAGAAGTGCTTAAATGTGATTTACAATAATCTCGTTATCAGAACCGGATCTCTTTACATATAAAAATAAATGATATGATATCTATCAATTTAGTCATTTGTATAACAGAGTTAGAAATATCGTCACGATTAATAATGAAACTCATTCAAAATTGATCACATTTTAATTATATCTTTAATGATGTTCGTTCAGTCAGTTCATTTGAGCTAGCAAAAGGTATTACTAAAAAGCTAATACTAATCACAATTAATGGGGCTTTATTTACACGTTAGCATTTTATAATATGTGTATAGGTAGGCAGTACATGAAATCATACTAGTTCATCTCATTAAGATCAATAATGTTTCTTTCGTAACAAATTTACCCTCAACGCTGCACCGTTAGTATACCCGTATGAAATATTGGAACTTGTATGTAAAGACGAGTAAATCTCTTTTTTTCTTATGTCCGTCCTAGTACCTCAGAGATAATATTTATATCGATTTAATGGAATAATATCGATGTTTTTTTTTTGTACACAGGTAATTATTTTTATTTTTATTAAAATTTACAGTTCTAGACGACATTTAATGAAAATCTAAAATTATTGCACAAAATCGTATCCGAGAACATACTAACCAATATTGTTTCCATTGGATAATGATTGTTTTTCTGAATGAAGTTCCTTATAACTTTCTGATTTCCTATTCACAGCCACAATATTGTCATTTGTATTTCCATTTAAAGTCGGTTCGGTAGCTCTCCTACCACCGTTTTCATTTATTTCAGCTAGTACTTTTGAGTCTTTTCTTATAATAATATTTTTGTGTTTATCGTCTAATAAATGCACCGTTTCATCTATCACAACCTCTTCTTCTACCTTCTTCAAATGCCATTCCACTGGCTGGATCAATAAACACCCAAATATCTAAAAAAAAAAAATTCTAAAATCAAAAAAAAAAAGAAAATCCTAGAAGTCTAGTCCACGATTCCGCAGCGCGAGTGTGTTTTCTATAAAATATTTCCACTAAAAATATAGGCTAAAATTTGTTTATTCTTTCTACATGTCTAAACTAATGGAGTATGCGACATCTTATCTTATCATTTATACTATCTTTTAGACTAACTTTCTTTTTTATATCATTATCGCAAACGCGGTCTGCAAGCGTCAAGCTTCAAATATGACTTGCATCCAAATCACATTTATTCTACTTCGATGGTCTTTTTTTTTTATGTATACCACTAAGGTGGCTAACAAGCAAAGCTTCTCCTAGATATTGAAGATTGAGAAGCCTTGATCGCTTTCTATTTCGAGAAACTGCCTGTGCCTCCTTTAGCATTGCATGAGATATCACTCTTCTCGACAATATTTGCTGCTAAGCTGGTCAAACTGATGGCCCTATCGATGACGCACGCCATGCATAATTTCTTGCATAGCTAAGCGCACTGCAAGCTTGATACTTTGATATGTATATAGTTCTTATGTCATATTTATAATCTAACTTCAAGTGTTAAACGTGATCTGCTCTTAGCTGTACAAGGATAGGATGATGGCATTGGAACAATAGGAATCTTCCGTTCTCCTGCATAAATTAATCAGGAATCAGAAACGTCGCAGATGTATGTACCGCCCAGTTTCATCACTTTATCTAAAACCATATCAATATTTGCTGACTTAAAATTTTTAATACTTCGGATCAAAGGGTCAGCTTCTTCCACAGTTATCTCTTCGGCGCTGGGACTGGTTGTCTGTCACAGAATCCCTCAACGTTCTTCCCTCATAGCCATACATTTAACTAAATTAGTAAAAATTACTAGACATGAATTAAAAAACAACTGTACTGACACTCGTAAACATTTAGAAGTCAGACTCAATGTAATAACACATTAATACTTGCTAAATTGACATATAGGTTTTAATATCTACAAAATATTTAAGGTTCCTAAAACCTTCGTAAAACTTCAAAAACCAAATTAACCTTTATGAAGTCTCGAGCAAAATATTTTTAACAAGACTGCCACATATACCCATAATATATCATGTAGACGGGAGTAAACTAGTCGTACATAAATAACCATCTTTTGACCATAATATGCGATAGCTACGTGATTATGAATAAATATTAGAAATAAGAGGAAAATTACCCCGTGCAGGCTTAAAGAAGACAGAAGCAAACATGCCCCTCGGAAACCGTAACATTCCAAGAGATATCTCACTAAATGAGGCATTAACGTCTGTCCCACACCTGTTCCCACATTAGCCAGCCCCACTGCTCGGCTCTTCTTGAGCTTGAAATAGCTGTTTATTGCAACAAATGATGAGTTCTGTATAAAACCCAAACCTAAACCTGAAAATAAAAATTAGGCATTATTAATAACAGTTGTAAATATGTAAAAGAACAATATAGCAAAATCCTAATGAATTAAATTCTGACATTGCCTGATTGGAAGGTACAAAATAATCCGGTCTGCCTAGAAACATACAATTTTGTTACATTATTGCTTGCATAAGTGGGCACAATCTCATTGAGCACGTATTAATAAGGGGTTTTTTTATATTGGTTCAGCATAGTGACTCCGCTTGGCCTGTTGGTAAGAGAAAAGAGGAGCCTAAATTGCAGCGGAAACTGATGACTACAGTGTCCTGTTAGTTGACGCCACCATGCTGGTCCGCAAGGTGCTTCTTCACGCTTCGTTTGAAGAATCCCATCTTGTAGGAAGGAGGAAACACATGTGCAGGCAAGGCGTTCCACTTTTTAATTGTACGACGGAGATAGGAGTTACCGAACTTTTTAGTACAAGAACAAATGTCCTCAACAGTGGAATGATGACATCGCAAGTCTGCACATGTGGTTCTATGACGGAAGGGAGAGGGTGGGATAAGGGAAAATAGTTCTTCAGAGTAGTCACCATGGTACAGGTACAGACGGTAAAATATGCAACATTTCTCTACATCAAGGGTGGATTTTAAAATATGTATTATATATGTAAATATACATATATCAATTTTTATCATTCACTATTCACACTTATGAAATTGTAAATAAATAATTTACTTTTCTATTAGATGCGATAATTAACGCTGTCGCATATTTTGGAAAGCGCAAGATAATGACTTACAGAGGAACCAATATGTAATGAACGTTACATAGGCAAATTCACTTGTTTATATAATAATTATAATGTGACTTTAAATTGTTATAGCATTCATGCAATACATATTAAAAACCGACGCCTCAGTCTTTGAATTTTATGCTGTTCCATAAAAGAGGTTATCATGTAACCTCTTTCATAGGACAGTATAATAATAAACTAATATTTATCAATAGTAAGCACTAAATCTTACCTAGCAAAACTCCGTATGTTAAAGTTAAATGAAATATATTTGTTGAAAATCCACTGAAAAATATTCCTGCAGTGCAGGATACTGCTCCCGCTACAGCCACTACCCTTGGCGAGGTCAACTTGACTATCGCTCCTGCTACAGGACCTCCGAAATTTGTAACGAATAACATAGTACTTAATACTATAGCAGCCCCTTGGGTCTGATGTCCCATAGCTTCTAATGCGTCTCCATATAATAAACTAAAGAGTGACAGCATTGATTGATTAAAAATCTGTAAAATAAGTATGTAGAATTGTATGATTAAAGTTAGTTAACATTTATATAGTTTATGGTACAGTAAACTAAAAGAAATCCTCTTTTTCCTAGCGTTACCCGTTTCCTAATGCCTTAGGACCGGCGAAGCCCGCTACCTAAACCCAAAGATTTGTCAAAGATACTGATTTTACCACGGAATGACTGCCACACGTCTTTCAAAATTTATTTAGGCTCAATGGCTCCCTAAGTGGAAAAGTTTATTATGACTTTCAAACATTTCTAAATGTAAGATGTCTTAATAACTAATTGATAAATTGTACCTCTCTACTCTGTTGGCTTATTTTGTATTTTTATGATTCATACATTAATAATGTTACCGTAATGCGCAATTTTAAAGTTTTTTTATTACCTGTTTATTATTAATCACTAATTTCCTATGTCTGTACTTATTATTAACTTTTTAAAACCAATGTATCCCATGTTTATGAACGAATAAATGTATTATGATTTTGTTGGCTGATCGGGTTTTCTCAAGTTTTCATTCACTCCGAGCAACTGATAATTACAAATACGAGTATGTACATTGAATTCTAAAACATGAATGTCGTACTAACACTCACACCAGGATTCGAACTAGAGACCAGTCGTTAAAAGGGTGGTTCTTTATCCACTAGCCTAACACTGCCCTAACTATGCAAATTCAAATGTACTACTTTGACAGAAACGAAATGTATCTCTTAATTTTAGTACAAAAATGTTATTAATTGTTGCATATGCGAAATTATCAAGCTCGATAGTAACGGCCTGTCCGGTTAATTTTATAGTATTTTACTCTTCATCTTCGCGTTATCCCGTTTCCTAATCCATTAGGATTGGCGGGGTCTGTTACCTAAGCCTAAGGATTTGGCAAAGACACTGATTGTTACACAGAGCGACTGCCGTCAAGCCTTCACAACCCAGAGGGAAAACCAGATCTTTCTTAGGCTAGGTCTTTCGAAATATAATTCCTTGGATGTGTGGATTTCCTCACGATATTTTGCTATTTATATTTATATTCATATTTTCCACTGGACTGTCACTGCTCATGTCGGTTGTGTAGTATTTTACAAATGTCATTATTTTTATAATCACCGATTTTTAATATGAATTATTCTACAATGGAATTAAATTTATTCTTTAAACATTTCATCAAACAGAATTTTTCTTTGTACATTAATATCAAAATTGATGCCTTGATGCGAGGTTTTCTTTCGAGAACCCTCAAGTTCTGAAATAAATTTCCTGCTAAGAATTCTCCGAATCTGACGCAGACCTAAAAGTAAATAAAGATTAGAGGAAGGTGTCGGATTAGACTGATATTAGGTTTGGTCTGGTTGAGGTCAGTTTTGGATCAAAATATGGTAAAGTATAATAAAAATAAAATTATAATTTTTAACTAGCTTTGCTTGTTTGCTAAATAATTCATCAAAAAACCTTCACAAACGAACAAATGTATAGAACATTTGGCGCATGAGTCTGACTCCGACAAATGTCATATTTCATTATTCGCGAGTATTTAATTCTAGAGTACTTCTTGCGTAATTATACATATACATTTTGAGATCATCGCTCAATAACAGTAGTAACTATTATTATGCAAAAAGTAAATGATGTAAAATGAATGTATGAAATCGTGAACTAAATATTGTTTTTAGTAAAAATAGTAAGCAGAAGCGGATGCTTACGGTAAAAAAAAACCATGTGGACCTATATACTAAAATAGTCTCTTATCAGTTTCTATTTTTATCGTTACAAAAATACAAGAAAATCACCACGCGTAATTGATTGACCCTTTGAATCAAATACTGAAGCCTTTTATCTGCCATTTTGTTATTCAAATATCTGTTATGTTTCAATTACCAAATTGCTTTCAGCGTTTCGGAACAAATTGATAGAGTTGATTGAAGTTACTAAGAAATCATCGAAACTTCGTCTGTATTATAACCTCGACTTAAAAAGAGCAGGGCAGTTTCCTTCGTAAATTTGTTCAGCCTAAACAACGAAATGAGTGGATTGATTTCTACAGTTTATTTACATTTTATTTAAAAACTTGCTTAATCGGAATGGTTTTTAATATAATGTACAAATACTGTACAATGTACTAAATCAGTTCTATTCTAAATATAACGGTAGAACTCAAGATATCAGAAACAACATTCGTGGATAGAATGCGCTACTTGATAGTTGGTAAAGCACAAACTATCAAACAAATACAACGTGTATTAATTCTAAGAACGTTTTGCAGATGAAATGAGACACACGATGGCTACCTATCCTTTTCTGACTCAATAAATATATTATCACAAATGTATTTCTTAGATTTAATAGACTGCAGTGACGTACAATACGTCGGCATTACATCGTATGCAATGTGCAGTTGAGTGTAACACGATCAGTACAATCACAACAGTCATGGCTAGTGACTCACATGGCGTCATTTGGTAAAGTGTCGTCATGATTTTCAAACGTTGCGACCTGTTGCGACACCTTTGTATATCGTTCTATCAATATTCAACATATTGTTTTGACAGATTTTTCATTGTCTATTTATCTGCACAAAATTATTACAATAACTATTTTCGAGCAAGTATAATGATTAGTACATTCTTCAGGACTGGGATTGAATGAAATGAATGAATGAAAACGTAATTATTATACGGTATGTTGCGGCTAGTTATATCTTGGTCCATGACTTCTGAAATAAAACGGATTCATTCCGTACGTTCGTTACTTCAAGTTATTTCCGAAGCAAAATTTTTAGGTTTTTGTAGAATTTACTAGTTACTTATTTATATAATGCAACTATTTGCGTGTGAAAAATGTCCGTAAATATATATTTTTAATGTTTAGTTTTTATGATAAGCTTTAACTGGGTATATTAATGAAGCTGAAAAATGCGCCATGATTATTACCGCAACAAATCTTCCACAGCCTCATTCTAGTACAGGATACGGGTCTCTCTCGAATAAATATTTTCAAGCTACTCGAAGTCTATTTAACTTAACGATTTTCTATCGACAACAGCCGAAACCGATGGCATAACGTGCACTCCCAACCCAACAACCCACTCAGATAGGTATACTCATCCATAGACAGGTTGCATTGATGTTACTTCACCTGGGTGTTCGATCATAGTGACACGCGAAACAACACAATCACGCTTCTCAAATTATGCTCTTTTTTGTAGTAATCTCAGGAACTAACCACAAAAAATCGAAATAACTTTAATACCTATAAGTAATGAAGGACAAAGAAAATTCAATTTGTAAAAGTTTTTTTGTTTTTATCTAATCATGGGAAACCATTGAACAGACTATCTAGACAATGTATTATGTAGGTAGATAAAGTCGAGGTGGATTGATGAGGTGATATTTTTAGTCTTACATATTTTCATGTACATTGAAAAAAAGGTACATACATTAAAATATAGTTAAAGCAAAGGATTGTTAAAGAATCATCAATTTCGTAAATATGAAAAATAGTGTATACCTGGTTGATAATTCCTATGTACCCTTAAACTGTGGTAAGTTAATTGGTATATTCGGATTTAAGCGATATCACATATAAATTAGCTGATACCCGTGACTTCGTTCTTTTGTTTTATTCTAAACTTTCGATGCAGTTACCAAAAAAAAACAATATTCAAGTCGGTCGAAATATTTCGAGTTTCTCCGAGATTAAAATCAATTTAGTCAATGGATTATATACATATAAAAGATACACCTGATGTAATTGTAATTAGTTCCTTTTATTTCATTAAATAATACAACCATCTAATTATTTTTTCCACTATTGTAATCCCTAAGCACCCTCGACTTTCATATTATGGGTAGAAATATAAGAATTTAACAACATTATTTTAAATAACATTTTTTTCCATACAGAGCGCCTGATATAAAATGATGTACCTATGAATGTTGGCAATACAAGACCTACCATCAGCCACCTCCGCTGCCGTAGCACTAACATGCTACAATCATAAAACATGGTGATATTGTTTTCCTGTTTTGGTTTCATTTTATGACCTTCTCCATGAAATATCGTGAAAGTAGAAGCGAAGTCGCCAGCAAAACTTATTTATGTAATCAATAATAGTTAATAGATTCAGGCGTTATTTTGCGAGAGTCAAATTTACATGCAATTTGATCTAACCTGCTTAAGCACACAAAGCAGGTTAGATCAAATTGCATATAATCAGTAATATACAGATGCAATATTAATTATTTATACTTACATTACTAATTGCTGTCCCTAATAGCACCATCCATCCCCAGCCTCCATCTGGAGGTACTAATTTTGTGACTTTTTTTGTTCTTGGAGCCATCATTATGCTTTTTTCTGTCGACATTTTTCTATGTCCCTTCACTTAGATATCATATCACACATTAGTATTTTTTTTTAATGTACTTTTTGTACTTTATTAATTTTCTATTATTACCTGGAACAAAAGAGAAAATTGTTATGACAAAAAAAATCAATTAGTATTCTAGCAATAAACATATCTGAATAGTGAATTAAAATAGACATGGTTACGGAAGTGATGTCACGTGTGACTTTACCTAAGAAGGAACTAGGATTTTCCTCTGGGTTGCGGAGGTCTGACGGCAGTCGCTCCATGTAAAAATCAGTGTCTTCGCCAAATCCTTAGGCCTAGGTAGCGGACCCCGCGAATCGTAATGTATTAGGAAAGAGTATAACGCGAATAAGAAGAAGGAGGCTAAGGAAGAGATTTCAATATCTTTCTACGGCACTAAGCTCGGAGCAAACAAAGACTTAAGCTACACACACTAATAGTTTTATGTACGCAGCTGCTTATGACTGCTGATTTTTCAAATTTCAAAAATATATTTCTCTAAATAAAGAATATTAATTTATATTCAAAAATAATGCGGGAAATCGTGTGTCAAATGCTTGTACATTGCTTAACATTAAAGTTTGTCATATATATATTTAACACCTGTAAATTACAGAATTACATTAGGTGTTCTTCAAAATGAGAGTGAACAGGTTTTGAAAGGATGGGTAGCGCATTAATGATAACCATTGTGTCTAAAAGGTCGCTTACATGTTTCGCTAACTACTGCTGCTAATTTGCCAGGTACGACTATTTGTAGTACCCC
Organism: Pyralis farinalis; assembly: GCA_947507595.1. NCBI lineage: Eukaryota > Metazoa > Arthropoda > Insecta > Lepidoptera > Pyralidae > Pyralis > Pyralis farinalis. The sequence goes on along the minus strand of OX382259.1, from coordinate 17,867,618 downwards.
TTATCGGTATAAAATGGATCGATTTGAAAAAAATCCAATTGGTAAAACATTACAACCCGTTATCAAATTTATTCATTTTTACAACATTACCACGAACGATAAAATTCAGACGAATTTAGTGGTGCGTACCCACGTCAGGATTGGAACCGAGGACCAGTTAGTCACTAGATAAGATCCTTATCCACTGGGCTATCACTGCTCTTAATCTTGAATAGAGTATACGCTGATTAATATTGGAGTATGCCCGTGGTGACCAAAATAATTAAATTTTGTAAAAAACAAAGTTTTGTCCGCAATTGTTGTTTGTTGAAGATTCAAGTATTGTGTGAATAACTAATGCAAATTATTAACATGATACAAACAAACATAAACATTGAACTATAATCGCAATTCCAAACAACAATACTATGCCTTAGTGAGACGTTAGTGGCACAATATTTTTGCTAGACGCAGAACAATACTCATGACGCGGAATGCTTAAGAGTCTCTTTTTATGGATCATGCTTTCCGCGAGTAAAAATGGACTATTACTGATAAAGCGAATGGATTGGAAAGAAAAGTTCATAAATATTTTTTAAAGATAATAAACAAAAAGGGTTGCTAACCACAGCCAATATTGTCATATTGGCACTTCATGAACAAATATTCAAACTTAAAAATATCAGAACTCTATTTAAAGATTTGATCTTTTTGATTTTGAATTTTAGTTACGACTTCAAAACCTTTATTAATTGTGAATATATTAAATCAAAATTTCTATCTATCTCTATAACTTCACGCCAAATCCCTTGCGGGGTAGGCAAAGAGAACCGAGTGCCACGTGACTGATCCTTACATATCTCACTCGTTTCTTTAATATTTATTGCTCTTCTCATGCACGCTCGCCGGTTTCTAGGGCTCCTGACATCACCTTCTGATAGAACACGACCAATTTGGTCACGGTAGATAAGTCTTGGCCTTCCTCGCTTCATACAGATATACAAGGATGTACCTTCCACTTTTGCATTGTATATGCAAAAGTGGAAGGTACATCCTTATATATCTGCTTCGTCATTCTTCCATCCTGCATTATTTCTACATGTCCGAACCAACGGAGCATGCCTCTTCTTATTTTAACACCGACGGTCTCTTTCAGAGCAACTCTGTTTCTTACATCATCATTGCTAATACGGTCTACAAGCCTTACGCCACAAATTTTGCGCAGCGCTCGCATTTCGACCGCGTTTATTCGATTTTCCTGCTCTTTCTGCCATACCCAGCTCTCTCTTCCGAAAGTTAGGGTTAACGTATTATACAGAAACAAATCAAAATTTGTTTCTGTATAATACGTTTCCATTACAAATAAAAGTGAAGTTGTGGTTCTGAAACTAGAGTTGAGTGAACGTTTTGGTTGTTTGTTACGAGAAGCACAATAGTCGCATACTGCACAGTTCTATAGACACATAGACAAATAGACTAAACGTTTATTCGATTGCTGACTAACACACACAAATAAATGTAAGTGTTCATGTTTACTAAGAACTAACACAAAGAAATCATTACGGAAGCTTACTACAAGCAAGCCTTAACTTTACTGATTGCTCTATTACTTTTATTCAATGGCTATGTTGTGTCTACAATATGTATTAATATCATAACTTCCCAAGCGTAATATAACGAACCGACATTTCTAGGAAAAACATGTCCTGGAAACGTTCATACTTCTTTTCATTTTTATTCGCACTTCGAGGAACTACCGGTATCGTACTTTTAATATACAAAATGTATGTCAATAAAATCATGCTACAATAATCCTTACATAATTAGTTGTTTATTTTTTTCAATCTAATTTCTAGATAATCATCATTCATATCAATCATATCATTTGTTAAACAAATGACATGAATCAATATAAGTGTTAAAAATATGATAAATAATTAAATATCGACAAATATGATTATAATCGAGGCAACAAGAAATCAATGCTATTACTGAAATTAAAAAATGTCATTTGTAAGCATGTGAAAAATTATAATATAATATAACAAAAATAATAATAGCATGAGACAGAATTATATCAAAATATCACAACGGCACAGATTATATTTGATTACATTTCGTTGCAGGGATTTTTTTTCGAGAGGCATACAATCTTGGGGCCCTCCTGATGTAAAATGGTAACCTATATTCACATAGTTAGCGTGATGCCACCTCAGCTGCTAAAACAGCATCTCCTAAGGAGCTTTACTAGTAATCACACTCGCTCGCAGGAACACAACAACCCTCTAAGGAGTCGTTATTTAGCTGCGATATTCTGTGAGGGAAGGTACTGCCCCAGCCGGGCTGCTTTGATGCGTCCTACTACTTTTACAACACCCAGACCAATACTAACAGGCATTTTCGTACACACAAATATTTGCCCTGTGTAGAAATCAAACTCACGAAACTCAGTGTCGAAGTAGCATTGTTACCAACTCCGCCACCGAGCTCGTCAAAAATAAAAAAAAGAGTTTCTAATTTACCTATATTTTCGTTATACATGACACGCCTGATAATATAGTAAGATATTTCATCTGTGTACTAAAAAGATATACAAGAAATACAATAGGTGGTCTGATTGCCAAAGCGATCTCTTTCTTCCAACTTTACCATAGGAAGAGCCTTGCCTGCCCGAAAAAAAATATTTAAGTCCGATTGCAGCGTCACTTACCACGGTGAATTGTAAGTCTAAACCATGTAAAAACCTACATACGCTTCAAGAAGTTATCGCTAAAATCATAATCGATCTAGCTGTTTAGGAGGAATATAATATAAATATACATATATATATATAAATATCGCTGAGTCTACATTTATGTTTTTTTTAATGAGACAAAGATGGTGCACTACAGATAGAAAGCTGAGCTATTTCAGAGTTGCACAACGAATTAGAGTATTATTGCGAATGGCGTTGTCAGGCGAAGAGAAAGAATACTGCGTGTATCGTGATAACAACGATCGCGTACTTCACTGAGATAAAAACATTATTTCAAGTAGAAGAAATGTGAGCGCGGCAAGATAATAGAATAAAATAGAGAAAGAATGCTCTAGTTGTGACGTAACTTAATAGGAAGTCACTTAAGCTGAGAACGAAGCACAAAAACATATTTTCGAAACGATTTAAATAGAATACAGAGATTTTAAAGATGCCCAATTTCATTCAAATTGTCTTCAGTGAGTAATAATAAGTCAAGAATAATTAAAAATGGGAACAGGAAAGCACTGTGCGAGTGAAATTTTGGTATCGTTCAAGAGATAATTATCAAAATACAAATGGAGCCAGAGTTGCAAACAGCTTTGGTTATGTGCACCTATCAAGGAAAGGTTCTGTAAAAGCAAATCCTAACATTTGTAACACTCAAAATATTGGACATGATTAAATATTATGTACAAGGGGATTATGACACATGACACAAGGGGATATGATATGAAGGTACGGTATGTAATGACAGTGATGTGTTTTTTAATAACATGTTATAGCTAGAAAATTCTCTTCTCGCAAATTCATTCTTATAGTTTTCTTTGTTTATTTTTTATATTAGTCATATTATGCTGTATGAAAATTTACGAAATAATTTTTGATAATAATTTTATACTGACCAGCGGCGTACAAATACTTCGAAGTTAAAAGTAATCGTGTTGTAGGCTACGAATATAGGTAATTTCTGTATAAGTCAACATGTAATTAATTTTTTTGGAGTAAAAGAAATTTTCGCATTTATGACACGTTCTTAGGTACGTAGTTTTAATTGACCTATCATCATGAAATTTAACAATCGAGTTTTTTATGCAATGTCTGGAGGCATGCAAGCATATAGTCCACCTGGTTTATGTGATGTCACCTCTGCTGCTAACACAACAACTCTCTCATAGGAGCTTACTGGTCACTCATATGCAGGAACACAACAACCCCCTAGAGAGCTGTTATTTGGTTGCGGTTTTCTGTGAGCTGAAGGTATTTTCCTAAATTATCTGCATACATATCGAGACGCCAATATGCGAATATAGTCGTGCGAATACAGTGTGTACACTTTTAGTTTTGGCAGCGTTATATGGTATATAAACTAACAAAACTATAATATTGGCCGATATTTTAACTAAATGAATAAAATTTTCTGTCAATAAGAAATGAGCGATTTGTTATCTAGCAAATTGAATTAAAATATGAATTGCAGCATCAGGCAATATTTATCACACATTATTTGATTACAATATAACCCATAATCAAAATGGTTTTCTAGTATTCAAGTAGAAGACGAAATTTGATTTATAATTGTTAGGGTTCAGTTAGGCTAAGGTAGCAAGAGTCAGCACAGTCAAGATGGAGTTAATCGATGTCTCATTTTAATTATGATTTTAATACGTGAAAAAAAAATATCTTTAAAGTTATTTTATAAAGTTTATTTCACATTTATTTAAAATTTATTTCATATCGAGAATTCCATTTTAAAAATGATCTATAATAAGGAGTGAAATCCTTCCCTTTGGTCAAGACTATTATTACTTTACTGTGAAAATTCCAACTCATTCAATTTTATATAAATGTAATTACATTCATACGATATTGAGCATACTTTTTTATTGTCGTAACCTTATAACTTATACAACGTATAAAACGATCAGGGTATAAATTCGAAAATCGGTGTTTCTTATGTTACATAAACTAATAATTTTCGTTATTTTTCTAATAATACTATTAATCAAATCTGTATTTAAACCAACAGAAATAGCGAGTCTCTGTGGTGGATAATAATCGATATTTTTACAACATACGCTGCGACAGATGCTAATGTATATACATTAGTGCTAACAGTGCAGTGACAATTATGCTAACTCTCATTCGAAAAAGTAAATATTTTAGGTACATATAAAGCCAATTTATCCAGTACAAATAAAAATTTCACGACTATGAAAGTTAAATAGATTATTTTGCATATCTAGACTAATTTTCCATTTAACTAAATCGTGAAATGCGTATGAATCACTGAACGCAGACGTAAACCACAGCGTCACTGGTCTATGTTGGACCGTGCCAACTGTCAATCGTGTTTATTATTCATGGGCACGAAGAATTATTTTGTGGTAATAATGATGCAAGATTGCATCACTATTGCCACAAAACTTTGTATTATTATTTCAGGAGAGGCGAATCAAAGCAAACAAATTGGCAAGTACTTCCACCTTACAAACAACCGCAACCAAACAACAATTAGATCGAGGTTACTAAGACGTTGCCGTGTTATCACCTGAAGTGACAACGCGTCGTGATACTTCCTATATCGGAAGCGATAATAGGCTACGGTAACTACTTCATATCTGGTAGGCTGTATGGTTGTGTGACTCCGCTGCAGATATATAAAAAATATTACATACAAACATACAGATAAGTCGCTAACGGTTAAGATAAACTAAAACGCCACTCAGCAATCATAAAACAGAATTTGGAACTACAAGACGTTCATCATCAGTGTCTAATCAATTGAATAAAACGTTCAGTGTTATAAATTTCTAATCGATTACACCACGATCAGGAACACCGTTCCTATATGAAATCTATATGTTTGTCTGTGTGTGCGTGTGTCTGTCGCTTTTTTTCGAATATTCGAATTTTGACTTGAGATTCGGATTCAGCATAAAAAGTAGAATAGAAATGTTCAGGAACACCGTTCCTATCTCTTAAGGAACATGGTCAAAATGGACGACAAATTTAAAGAAAAAAAATATTGAATATTTTATCATTTCAGATTCGAAATGTAAATTAAAAAGTAGAATAGGAATGTCCTAAAAACCAATATCATATTTCTTAAGGAACATGGTCAGAATGGCCGACAAAGTTAAAAAAAAATAATTGACGAGCCAGGTGTTCCTCTAGAAATGCAAGCTTGCGCATTCTCAACTGGTTTATTTTTGTCGTCTGATTTTTGTCGCCAAACACATGCTGTCGCTAAGCGCTACAAGAATAATTTTAAAATGTATTGTTTAGTACACAATAATTGTGTACTTTTAATCATTAATTTTATCATTAATAATTCTGGTGGTTAGAAATTTCTTGTGCGAAGAAATTATACAACTAGAAAATTGCACTAGTCCGAACTCGATAATCATAATTATGTTATCAATTTATAATAATGGAGTTTATGCTTGCTTCCAACAATTACTTTAAAGTCTAGGATCCGTGACTCATTTTCAAGTAATTTAATTTAATACCTAGTATCATATTTATTGGTTTAACATAATTAAACTAATATTTAAAATAGTAATAATTAGCTTTAGTAAGAATGACTTAACTTTATAAATGGGGCTAGGATTGACCAGGTCGGGATGTGATTGCATAATAAAAACAAAATAAATAAAATACCGACTTGAATACATTACACATTTGTATACTTTTTTACGAGTTCGGCGGCGCAGTGGCTGTTAGTTTGACACAGACGTACGTGGATTTGATTCCCACGCAGGTCAAACCTGTTTGTCTTTTCTGGGTATTTTTAGAGAGGTAGGGCTCATCAAAGCAATCACCTCACAGAAAACCGCAGCGAAGTAACTACTCCCTGGACGGTTGTTGTGTTCTTGCGTGTGAGTGACGTCCCAGGAATCTCCTAAGGAGTTGTTCTGTTAGCAGCAGAGTAGCATCGCGCGAGTGGTACTTAACCCTTCGAAACCCGGGTGCTCGTATACGACCGCGAAATGTATGGGAAAACGTATATAACGGGTTCTGACTGCTCAATGTACTTCAAGCGCTCACAGCTTAGGGTAACTGCTTTACATCAGACGGGCCATATGCTTGTATACCTCCCGAAGTTGTATAAAAGGAAAGTATACAGGAATACGGTAGCTTTATAGATGATTAATCCATTTTCAAAACAACCCAATTGGTAGCCAATTAGTACACAATAGTAGGTAAATTCACTAAGAAGGAAACAGTTTATTGATAATGCATATTATTATACTCAATAACATAACTGTAATAATGCATGCACTGAAGTACACTACTCTTACACAAATTCACCTTATATTACGTGTGTAACATAAAAATATTGTAAAGTAGAAACAAGAGGAAGAAACTGCTTAAAAATATTACAATGGAAGAGTTTAAAAACATTATTGTTATTCAATGTGTTATTGCAAACATCGATATGATGTAAGTTGACCGAGTAGGGTGTGTCGAGTGGGTGATAAGCCGGGAGTTCAGCATACGACCCACTTATCACAAGTCAAGCTACAAGGGTTTGGTATATAATTTTAGCAAAAATGTTATGATAAGAATGTTTGATGTTGCTAATCTCAGTAATTATCTCACTAGAAATATTTATAAATGCGATATTAAACATTTGTACAATAACACCATCTATACTAAATATAAACATGTAAAAGTAATTTTACTTCTGCAATATCGCTAAACATAAAGGATGTTTGGTACATTAACAGTATAGTTTTTCTACGCAAAATATGCACATGGGTTTGTTTGCATTTTACAAATAACTAACAACTAGAATATTTGCAATATTGCAAATAAGCGCAATTACCGTAGCCTATGTATATTTGCCAGCCAGTGATATACTCGTACGTTGTTGAACCGTGTAAAAATCTTTTCACGCCTTTATTTTTCAGAACCCATGACTTTTTTTTGTTCGAGGTTTGTCAAAGAAAAAACTTCTTGATCAAACGTCCGTCAACAAAACAGATTTTTATGATTATTTCACGTAATATTTTAAGTGCCTTAAAAAAAATAGCGCTCTCTGCTCGATTATTTCAGAAATTATTACTTTTTCATCGTTATAATTTACGCGTGGAAAAGATTATTATTATATTTCACCGATTTCAATGAGTACGATTTTAAATCATTTTCTTGGTAATTATTACATAATTGATATTATAATATTAGGTATTTCTATTATTTTATGATATGACTTAAGGCTTGTGGGTATATTTGGGAAAAGTATCTAACAGAAGAATATCATTTTACTAACAAGATTTTATCGAAAACTATAAAACTTTTATAGTTCGTTTACCGGGGTAATGTTTAACTATGAGAATGCTTTTTAGTAGGTATATAAAATATTGTCGGTAATTTTTTCGTAAAACCCCCAACGCACAAACGGAAATAATGTTATACGTTCAGGACGCAGTTCCAAACTGTTGAAATCACGATACCAGAGACAGTCAACAAAACCATTGAGATCGTAATGAGCCGAAGAGTGAAAGTATGTGCGCCGCACTCGGTGTGTTAAAAGGTGCTATGGTAGGATAACAGTTGTGAAAACCCCCCGTTCGCAGACTACCATCATCACCGACTGATCATATGCACGTATTACACGAGAACAATGAGGCACGATGTAGCTGGATAAACAGAGGGGAGCTGGAAGTAGAATTGAGACCTATGAATCATCCAACTCAGAGACTACACTATCCAGACCTAGTTCAGTTATTGTCGGGGATTTTGACACCAAGGTCCAGACAATCCTCACGTACGTAATCAAAGGGTTTGGTTTGGAGTCAAGAAATCGCCGAGCGCAAATGCTAATCAATTCTATTTTTCTATTTATTTATTTATTTATTGATTCACCAACATTTGTATACATTGTTCCTTTCACTAATAATAGAGTGTATTACATAATAGCCAAGTGTAACCAATATTTATAGGTAAATACATCATGTATCATAATTTATTAATATTACTTAAACTATAATAATCAGAAACTTTAACATATTATGGTTTAGTTAAGTTTAGTAAATAGTATTATTTAAATTATAACAAAAGGAATTATATATAATTCTCCGGACAATATGATTCTATTTCAGGAACTCGTTAACTTGGAGCAATCCAGATCACACACCACATGCTTGGGATTTATTGAGATATATATAAAAACTAGAAAACCTATATGATGAGGTAGAATTTACTAGCTACTTCTCCTCATATCACTCTATCTTCGAAAAAGTACCAGGGGCATATACTTTAAAGGCATTTTAATTTGTTGGAAACCACTATGCACGTGGATGAGGCAATAAAAACAATAATAGGAATACTGTGTGATGAAGTCAGAATTTACACTGAGCGACAGCATAGAGATCCAGAACCAAACGTTGGCAAGACTCTGGCTCTAATTATGGTGATAGGCTACTGCATCCAAAGGACCTCTACGACTAAATAATGCTTTAAATAAATAAATGTAAACTTAGAAACGTCATGACTATTGCGTTTTAGTAATAGCATTGCAAGTACTGTTTACGAATAACATTGCTTTGTAAAAACCAATGGACATTTCTAACTTTATTTGAAATGTCAACATAAACCTGTATGTTTTTGTAATCGGTCATGTCTTATCAGAAGGTGGTGTCAGGGCCCCTGGGAACTTGCGAGCGTGTATTGAAAGGTCTATGAATATTGACACGTCAATGTGTGTAAGGACAGAATTATGTGGTGCTCACTTCTTTCTGCCCTTTTTTTATACAACCTCGGGAGGCATACAAGCATAGGGCCCACTTGATGTCACGTCTGCTGCTGACACAGCAACTCCTTAGGAGCTTACTGGTGATCTCACTCACACTCAGGAATACAACAACCCTCTAGGGAGTTGTTATTTTGCTGCAGTATTCTATGAGGTGGAGGTACTTTCCCAGACGGGCTACTTTGATGCGCCCTACCTCTCTTGTCTACCTCGCACAAGACTTGGTGTAAATATATAGACAGATATTTATTGACTTGATATATTTTTTTATCTTTTGAATGCTTTTCCGTAGACACGTGAAATATTTCACAGATGATGCAGTACTATGGCCACAATATACGCTATAACAATAAATAAAAATATAAAATGAAGTAATAAATAATATGTGCCCATATAAGAAACACATTTATAGGCGTTTTTTTTAATATTTAAAATATATGTAATGATTATATTTTACGGTTATATGATGTATGGTATTCGTCGATTTTTTATATCACCAAGGTGGCAAAAAAGCGTACAGTCTGTGGGATGATAAGCAGTTGAAAATTAGACACTTGTAATAGCAGATACATAATTCGTACGTCATCTACCCTGTAAAAAGTAAACCATTAGATACCTAACTATATTTATACCGAAAATATAATCTACCTACAACTTTTTACGCCTTCAACGACATTATATTGAATTTAGAGTGACGTTACGTAGCCATCGTCGTCAGAATAGGCGTAACGTATTGGTAAACAAGACGTTTCCAACGATACCTCACTTACCAGAATGCTACGTATAGTATGGTAGATATGATATGTAAGTCTACAGGTTACATATCAGCCTACTAAAATCGATACCCTCATTTTAGCTTCGCCATAGTCGGACAAAAAAGCAAACGTGATCTAAATTACGTACAAATTGATAACTATATCCTAACGTGTTGATGTGCCCAATATTTTCCACTCTCTTATCAGTAACCTTTGGTTCGAATACAATATTGTTTTCATTCAGTAGTTTTTTGATAAACAAGTATAAGTACACAGTTATTGAAAACATACTATAATATTTATTATAGCTTGAATATTTCATTTGCATAAATTAGAACAAACTTATCTTATTCATTTAACTTAATTAGATTGCAATAAGATTTTGGGTATTTCGTTCAATTTTCTCCGATAGAGCAACATAAAGTTTTGTGATGTTTTAGTATTTCTTGCTATGTTTTCTTTGTTTAGTCAAGAACATAATGATATATGATAGCTGCTTCAGTATAATTTCGGGCAATCAATGAAATTCCAAATGTTCGCTGCATCATTGAATAAAATTGCATTTTTGCATGGTAAACACCTATGCAGATAAATTTACACCTACTTAATAAAATGCAAATCTTTACATAAGTACAAAGATAAAGATAAAAATCATTTATTTGCCATTAGGCCCTTACAACTTACTTACTTACTTGCCCTTACCCTTACTTAGACACGTCTTAACAAAATTACAAAATTTTAATCCAAATCGTTAAAGCTGTGTTCGAGACACAAGAGATATTCTTATACGAGTATATATACGTATAAGAATTGCTCATCTAAAGTAATAGAGTCGTTAATAGTGTATTGTTATTAAGAAGTGCATATGTATTCATAATATTAATTTAATGGAATAGTTCTCATTGAGGAGCGCTTTTGACACATGCACTGCCCTGAAGTGCCGGCAATGGTAACCTGTCCCGTATCTATGTAGCAGTGTCGGACGAAGAGAGATATTGAAAGCCGCTAGTCAATTGGATAGATCATGTAGGCTGTTCGATGATTAATAAAAATTTAATATTCATATCTATTACCTACTTGCGTACCTAAAATGTTTAAGTCCGTAATGAGCATTTTAATTTATTTTTATACTACGAGTGGCATATTACTAAGCCTTATAAGCACTTAAAATACAAAGAAATTGGCTTGAAACTTTTGAGAATGTAATTGCCTGTCATTTTTACTGCTTATGCTGTGCCATCAGTAGAAGGAAATACATTTCAGGGAATATATACTTAACGATATACATTGTGAAGTTAAATATTCGAAAACGGGATAAACTTTTAATGTGTCACTTTATATTTAAATTTAAAGTACTATATTTTTAAATCCACTTAAATACACACAACAAAAAAAAAATTGATCCGCGGCATAAACATTATTTTTTGTATTTTGTATATTTGTTTTGCATAAACATTGCATTTCGTATAATTGGGTCAAAGTTTAGTTTAAATGTCCATCATATTTCAATTATAATCCAACCCACCCCAGAAAAACATAATATAATGTCTTTAGGTACCTACTTATACATAAAATTCGAACACTAAACCGGTTTTAATTAAAATCCGCTCTTGATTTTGTTGACTTGTCTGTTATTTATTCCTACATTTTAATCAAACATAAATGAGTTCTTATATATTTTTTATGATTATGTACAAAATCTGTTAAGAGGGATGATAAAATAAACACAAAACCCCACTGAACCTTTTGATTTCCATACGTCTACTAAAATTTTAACTCATCTCATTACGAATTTCGGAGTAATTGCGTTGCGTTATTACAAGTAGCAGAATTTCGTTACTATACTTAGTTTGGCCATAAATACTGTTACAATTAAAAATAAATAAAATATTACATTTGAATTTGGAATCTGTCATTTTTATATGATTGTTCATTGAGTTTTCTCATTTTGGCGCAAAATATTGTGCAATGTATTGGACATTGCACAATATTTTGCGATATTAAAATGGAATGGGGTGATAAAGAGAACAGAATCGCTGTAATTGCATTACACAAAGTAGGTATGGAGCCAAATGCAATTTTTAAAACTCTCCATGCGCTTGGTATTAGTAAAATGTTTGTGTACCGGGCTATTAATAGGTACAATGAGACCTCCTCTGTTTGTGACAGAAAAAGATCTGGCCGTCCACGTAGTGTTCGTACGAAAAAGGTGGTCAAAGCAGTAAGGGAAAGAATTCGAAGAAATCCTGTCCGAAAGCAAAAGATTTTATCTCGGGAGTTGAAGATAGCACCTAGAACCATGTCGCGTATTTTAAAAGATGACTTAGGACTTGCAGCCTATACGAGACGTACTGGTCATTTCTAAACTGATAATTTAAAAAAGAATAGGGTGGTAAAATCGAAACAACTACTGAAGCGGTACGCAAAGGGAGGTCACAGAAAAATTTTGTTTACGAATGAGAAAATTTTTACAATTCAGCAACATTTAACAAACAAAATGACCGTATTTATGCTCAAAGCTCCAAGGAAGCTTCCCAATTAGTCGACAGAGTGCAACGTGGGCACTATCCGACTTCAGTGATGGTTTGGTGGGGTATTAGCTATGAAGGAGTGACTGAGCCATACTTTTGTGAAAAAGGTATCAAAACATCGGTACAAGTGTATCAAAATACCAATCTTGAGAAGGTAGTGAAGCCCCTTAACAACACCATGTTCAATAACCAAGAATGGTCCTTCCAGCAAGACTCTGCGCCGGGTCATAAAGCTCGGTCTACGCAGTCTTGGTTGGAAACGAACGTTGCGGACTTCATCAGAGCTGAAGACTGGCCGTCGTCTAATCCCGATCTGAATCCGCTGGATTATGATTTATGGTCAGTTTTAGAGAGTATGGCTTGCTCTAAACGCCGTGATAATTTGGAGTCCCTAAAACAATCCGTACGACTGGCAGTGAAGAATTTTCCCATGGAAAGAGTGCGTGCTTCTATTGATAACTGGCCTCAACGTTTAAAGGACTGTATGGCAGCTAATGGAGACTACTTCGAATAAGCTTTTTATATTTGAAATTGTTTTATATTTATGTATTAAACTAACACACTGTAAAAGTAATCAATGTTATTTGCAATAGAATTTTTTTTTTGTTTCAATGTTTATTAATTTTTATAAATTTATTACCAAGACTAGGTACATAAAAAGAGACACAGTTGTAAGAAATATAAAATATTAAATGCATTGTTGCCGTTTCTATAATTTTATAAATTTAAATAGTATATTTTAATAATATTTTTAGTCTATTCCGACCTTAAACAGACAAATTATTAAAGCACACTACATTCTTACTAATTAGTTGATTTACGTAGTACATAAAAGACATGTTGTTTTTGATTAATGTTTTTTTCTTCGTAGACAGTTATGGTAATTGTCATAGGCTAATCTTCGTAATGGTAAAGTAATATAATTATGACATATTTATTTTTTACAGTAGCGAAACTGCTTGTTTGACTATATAACTAGTGATTGGGGTTACCAGTAGCTCTTGAGACACAAGTTGAACTTTATCACTTTAATTAGAATAATTTTGATATATCATATACTACTACTACCTATATGCAAATAATAAAAAAAGCAATGCTGCTGCAGTAACTCCTTAGAATTTTCATTTATTCAGTTGTATATAACACAGGTTCTGATTGAACTTTTATATCTGTAGGCTGTTCTTATTTGAAATTGTGATATAGATCATCATGCATTATTCTACGCCTACATTCAGATGTAATTTTTGTCACTTATTATTAATTTTATTAACTAGGGTTCGCCCCAATGGTTGAAATTCGAGCACAATCACTATTTAAAATTTGAATTTACGAGTACATGTTTCTAAATTTATTTTGTAGTATTTCCTTTATTTTTTTACTGATTGCATTAAATTTTAAAGGTTTACAATAAGCTGCCTGATAACATCAAATCCGAAAAATCATTCGGTAAATTTGTTAATTTGATAAAAGAATTACTCCATACAAAAGCGTATTATTCTATAAAGGAATACTTAGAAGATAGAATACAATAAAAAGTCTGCCTCTCTCTTTTCCACCTTGCTGTGCCTGAAAAGGTTCATGTATATCTTTGCGCTGTGTATTATATAGTTACAGTGTCACAATGTATACATGTATTGCAATGAATAAATAAATAAATAAATAAATAAATAAATAAATTTCGTCAATAAAATAAAGTAAACAAGAAAAAGAAAAAAAATCGGTTAATAGATCGGAGAAAAAGGAACTGAACTCTTTTATCTTCGTCTATTATTATTCATTACATTAATGTTAGTTGAAATTTAATAATTCGTATGTTTATTTATTTGAATTTTTTTACACAACTTCGGGAAACTAACAAGCAAACGGGCGACTTAACGTAAAGTTACCTACGCTAGCATGCTTGCAATACAGGAAGTACAGCTCATGCGTCGTTACCTTCAGGGGTAAAGATTACTTATGGGCTTACTAGCTACTGGCACGAGCTAACTTAACTCAGTCGCAAGAATATGCCAATCCTTTAAGGAGTTGTTACTTGGCTGCATTGTGCACGGTATAAAGTATTTGTTCTGATTTTCTTTTTTAATTTATCAGGTAATAAAACTACTGCTTATTTTTATATACCTAATTATTACTATTTCAGTATAATCCTGAGAAACATTTATACTACAGCACTAATACCTATTAAATAAGTGGAGTCATTTTCGTTACGCATGCCTTGCATTGCATGTTTGACCTGCATTTCTTCAGTTATTCTACATATATCTTTATTATTTGCAAAAATTATGCATATTTCTTTTTATACATATTTCAATAATTACAGCAAAAGTAATAACTACGTGGAAAAAGTAGCAGAAATTTTAATACAAATAATAAATACATAGACTACCTATAAAAAATGTATTGATCCGTAGATTTCATATTTACACCACACGCCTTTTCACATTTTATGTGGAACGACCACCCTGAATATTATGCTCCTTGTAGGTATCTCGGAAATAAGGTCATGACGTTTTAAAGTTGTGTTATGAAACTGGTTTATTATATGGAGCTGCAAATGCGAATACATTATTTGTACAACATGGTTTTAAATGGCGAAGATGGCAAAGACTCTCCTACCATGACTAAACTGGTCGTGTGTATTGTCAAAAACCCTAAGAACCGGCGAGCATACATGCAAAGAGCTACAAATGTTAAAAAAGCGAGCGAGGTGTGAAAGGACCGAGTCACAAGGCGCTCGGTTCTTTTTGCCTATCCCACAAAAGACTTGGCGTGAAGATGTAGAAGCAGTAGTCAAAAAGATATAGCAGTAGACTTTTTTGACGTAATTATTAAAATTCGTAGAAATTGCTTAAAAACTGAAACTAAAGATAACTTTCCATTTATTCTTTTCCATTGTGTTCTTTACTGTCCCTAACCTTTTGCATGATTGACAATTTCACATTTTAGACGTTTTACTAGGAAGTCATTTTGCCACTCTAGACATTGTCACCTAATAGACGTTTTAATATGTGGACGTACTGCAAACAATTTTTTTATATCACGCCGGGAGGCATTAAAGCATGCGGCCCACCGGATATAAAGTGGGTACCGTAGCCTATTAATGCTTGAGATATATTAAGTATCACTCGCGCGATGCCTCCTCTGCTGCTTACACAGCAACTCCTTGGGAGCTTAGTGTCCTCACTCATACGCAGGAACACAACAACTCTCTAGGGAGTTGTTATTTGGCTGCGGTTTTCTGTAAGGTGGAGGTACTTCCCCAGACGGGCTGCTTTGATGCGCCCTATCTATCTTAAAACATCCAGACTAAGACAAACAGACATGTTCACGCACACAAATATTTGCCTTGTGTGGGAATCGAACCCACGAGCGTTGGTGTCAAAGTCGCGTCATTCACGACTGAGCCACCGAGCTCGTCAGAAGTGTCATTTTCCCTTAAAGACATCTTGATTCTGAGGGACTACGTACGAGGCGTTTAGTTGCTACAAGTATGTGATAATTACAAGATTATACAAAAAGAATAACGATCTATGCAATGGCGATGTTAATTATTACCATTCTTAATTTCACGAACACCCACAGTTAGCGGTAAGTATAAAAAATATAACACATATAATGTGTTATTACAGCGAAGAAACGTACTTATATACATATATGTATTATATATATATATATATAAGTACATTTCTTCGCTGTATATAACTAAACTTCTTCTGTGCCAACCTTCGGGATTATAAGTTAGCATTCAGCAGTAGCAATTATTTTAAAGTAAAATGACATTGACATATCTGAAGTATAATAATTACCAAAATACTCTTTGACAATATAGTGTACATTATCTCAATGCCGTGATGATGTTAAATAATGGAATCACGGCAGGAAGCCAGCGGCAACCGACCTCATAGTAAATCCTAATGAGTTTTAACACGTAATGTATGAATCACTAGTTAGTGAATAGCAAATTAACATAACAAAGTTGTTCAATGACGTGCAATGACCGTTTTTTATTCTTTGAATTTATTTTCAACAATCGTAATATGTTATGAAAATGTTTATATATTTATTTAAGTTTACATAATAAATAAAGTTGAAGTGTCTGTTTGTTAAATGTTAATGTTAAAATAATAGTCTTTTACTAAATGCATGTGAATGTATACAATGTTTGTTTCTCTGTTTGTTTCGAATCATCTTCGTTCCAATCGATTTTGACAGGACTTTCAATGGCAGATATCTGATGTAATAATGAGTATGTAACTAGTTTTATTTTGAAATAATTGTTACGGATCCACGGGAAAAATAAAACCCATGAAATTGAGAATAACTTCCAATTCCACGCGGATAAAGCCGTGGGGAGCCACTAGAGTGTAATAAGAATAAATAGGAATGTAAATGTATAAATGGTCATGAAATGTTTTTATCTTTAGCTTTAAATTTATGCGATATTTTTATTATGTATTAAACTTATTTTTAGTAAATAGTTCTGACTATTAACATGAAACTATATACTCTATCTGATTATTGGATAAAATAAGAAGTTATCTTATTGAATAAAAAACGATGTTATAATAAACTATTATATATACAGATACGAATTAGTAAACATAATATTAATGTTTATATTATTATTCATCTACAAGTAATTGCAAGACAGGTAAGACACAAGTAAGACAGTTTACCACTTGTAAAAACTGAAATAATTTTGTTTACCATTATCTATACAACCTGAAATAATGCTTATGCGTACAGCAAACAGTCATATAATCAACTGAACTTGACATACATCGGTATTGATACATCACGAAAATCATTGGACAACAGAGGAATATAGTTTTTTTTTTTGTAAATTACTCTTACCTAAGGTTGCACTATTTTACGTCACAACATTTGTCTCACTTTAAATTGTAACACAACAACAAATAAACGTCCGACTTTAACGACTACACAGCCCTAAATGAGTATTGGCATCAATATGATTGAGTAAGCGCATGATAAAAATGTACTCACGGTTTGATCAACACATTATTTACATTATTTAGAAAAACGTTGTCGATAAGCGGTTGAAATGTGCTCCTCATACATTTTTTTATATAGGTATAGCAACCGCGACTCAACTGCTCAAGTCGTGGGCCCAGGACACTTTTAAGGTCTCATACTTAGAACTGGCCAAGCACGAGTTTGACTTGTACACGAAAGGTTCCATGACATCGTACGATGTTTAGCACTACATAGTTTAATAAGAAACAATTTTATAGACCTCATACAAAATCGTTGTTTATTTCGTTTCATGTTTTAACATTATTTTGTTGTTATAACAGTAATATACAGTTAAAAAAAAACAGCCCGTGATAAGTGGACGGATGAACAGACAGCGGAGTTTTAGTAATCGGGTGCCGTTGACACCCTTTGGAAACGGAACCCTAAAATAAGGAATAATAAAAAAAGATAACACATCTGCCTATCTATCGCCAGATATTGGCATTTATCTCACAAGTGTCTGACATACACATTAATAATTGACCCGATTGAAAAGTAAGACACTTCATCTATCTGCAATTATCGATACTTTACAGGAAAAGTATATTAAAAAATTTCGAATATAACTGAAAATATATTTTTTATATTAACTCCCTTTTTTCCTTGAGCATAAGTCCAATGTGGAAATTTTGAATGGAATTCTTCAAGAAATGCGTGAAGACGTTTTTAGAGTGTCGGCAACGCATAAGTGACGCATAAGTTGTAAATGTCCATAGGCTACGGTGACTGTTTACCATCAAGCAGGCCGTATGCTTGATTGCCACCTTAGGTGTATAAAAAAAGTCCAGTGTAATCTAAGCCCAACCTAAAAAATTAAAGTGATGAAAGTGCGAACCTGACTTAATTTAGTTTGTTTTTTTGGTGTTCTTTGCGACAGTAGTAAGTTGGAAAACAGACAACTGTCATATACAGACAGTGATGGTGAGTTCTTACAACATAGGCACGTAACAACTCGCGATACTAAATGGCACTCGTTGGTAGCCTGTAAAGTAAGTCATTACATATTACTCATTACAATCGAAGCGTTAAAATTTCTCAAGTTCCGTATTAGTTAATTATGATAAAATGCATGTAACATCATAGCCTCTTTTGTATGATCACCTATGACTTGCATGCAACTTCAGTCTCATGTAGTAATTACCGCAACCTATCCGATGGTAAGCTGTAACCGTAGGCTACGGACAGTTGCACTGCCAGGGGTGTCTCTCGTGCGTTGCCGATCCTATAAAACTTTCTTCGCTTCATTTTTGAAAAATCTCGTACTGTAGTCACCAGAAAGGGAGCTCATTTCACAACTTAACAGTTCTCGGTAGGAAAATTCTTTTCAACTATACATTACGCGATCATTGCGGTTTCAGTGATTGTAAAATATATGTAATATATTACATTGAAATAATAGATACATTTATATTACTATAGATAAAAGGAAATTCTTTAACGTTGTCACGTAAATTATTTCACAATTACGTTGTCACTAATCTGTTCCGCTTTTAAATCGTATTATCATTGCATAGATAAAGATACAAAAACATTATCTTTTTAACACATGTTAATTCAAATCATATTTTATACACTAATCTAAATATGATATAGAGGTCGAATCTTCAAATCTCCTTAATCCATTATATGAGTAGACCAATGCGTAATTAAAAGCGGGCTTTATTTTTATTGTGTACATAGTACACATTTTTTTATGTATAAAATACGCTACATGCGACGATAGGTCCAGTTATAAAACCAAGCAAATTTCATTTTTATTACTACGAAATAAGATGCATTGGCGTATAGCATGCTCTGTCGTTGTCTGTTCATGATAATTATGATCATGATATATATTGAACCGTATATTCATTATGCATATATTCGTATCTTTCTACAGGTAGAACACCTGGCAATCGCCGCCAATTGTGATGGCGGGTTGTGTGAAAGCAGCAGAATAACAACTGCGGCTGTTGTTATTCTGCTGTTCAATACTGACACGGAACATGCCGCTTGGTTACGGGAATGATGCGACTAATATGGTTAATATGAAACCTGCAGCTTTATCGGCGACATCGGTCACCAGGCAGTATAGAATACTATGACATCGGCCGCTAAAATATGGACGTTTATATGAAGCCCGTGATTAAGCCGAAACCCGAACCGCACAGCGCATCTTAGCCGCCAAACAGTGCGAATTCTTGAGAATCTGTGAGCGTCTGCGGGACTCGGTATTAACATGAAAACAGCGTCCGAAGTCGGCCTGCTGTGCCGGCGTAGCATACGGTAGACACACTACATCATTGGAGAGGCTACTCACTACATACTTCACTTTCTCCAAAGTCTCCAATCTCAAACCAAATTACACAAGACTTCCCTACATTTGAAACACATGACGGTGTGTCATTTGCACATGATTTTATCACGTTTGAATTGAAACTGCCGACGCCGGCGTGTATGAACATACATAGTGTTCTTTGGAAGCGTGTACGTATGTTAGTGTTTGTTACTACAGTTAGTAGAGTAGGTATGTTAATTTTTGATTGACATTGATGTTGCTGTTGTTATTGATATCAAAAATGATAATAATTTCAATGTGAATACGAAAAAAATGTATTGAGAAATAATTTTATATTACTGTCAGTAAGTACCAGAGAGTAGAGAAACTACTCTTTCGGATTCCGTAAAAAATAGAGTAGTAAGCCAACGCTGTTCGTTCGTTAGTCCTAGCATTAAACCGCGTGTTAAAATTTACAAAGTACATAAGTCTACACATAGATATTGTAATTTATATGTTTTATATATAATTCCATTACCGTTCTTCATGTGTGTAATTGTTGTTATTCCAATACTAACTTTAGAAAAATAACTAGTAACAAATTAGATTCAAGTCAAAAGTAACGTGCAAAAATTTGTTTTTAGAACAAAGTCCTAGTCATTAGATAAAAAATGTGATTGTATGATATAGACACAATTCTTATCGTCGATCATAGGTCAACTCAACTCAATTTTAAGTATTTTGATATGTAAGCAGTAGAAATATCGTGAGCATTTTTGGATCTACTGTTACAAACAGTGCCTCGGCGGTGGTAGTGGCAGCGGCGGCAGTAGCAAAAACTAAACGAAACGTATAGTTTCCAAATTTATTTTTATATACAACGTTGGGAAAAATAGAAAGATACGGCCCACCTGATGCAAAGTGGTTACAGGATCATATGAATGTTATTTCAATATTATTTCTTTGAATAATAATATCTAGTCCGGCCATAAGTTCTGTTATAAATGAATATGAAATTATTTTTTTATGAAGTAACGTAATCTTAATAAAACTTATATGTGCATATTTATAAAAGTCTCAGCAAAAAAATAGAAAATAAATGATTCTATTCGAAATGACCACATTTGGGTTTGATACATTTAAGATTAAATTTCTGGCCACGAATCTATGGATTTACGCACAGTTTCCATGGGATATTTAGCCATTGCTTGATCCAAAGATTTCTTGAGACACAATGTGATCACAATGGCGTATCGTTTCGAGCAGGCCAATTTCTCTAAAACTGACCATAATTTGTAGTCTAAGTGGTTCAGATCTGGGCTAGACGAGGGCCAGTCTTCAGCTCTTATAAAGTATGGAACGTTGGTTTCGAGCCAGGCTTGAGTAGTTCGTCCCTTGGGTTGGGTAGTTTGAGCAGGTGCAGAGTCCTGCTGGAAAATCCACGGTATATTTTTTAAAAGTGTCCTACTGAGAGGTTTCACAACACGATCCAAGACAGTCTCTTGATACACTTTGGCTGAAGTTATCACTCCTTTTTCACAAAAAATGAAGTTTAGTGACTCCTTGATAAGACGCCCCCCACCAAATCATTACAGTCGCAATATGACGAGCACACTATACCTTTTCGACCACTTGGGCAGCTTCTTTAGAGCTGTGAGCGTACACTTTGTCATTTTGCTTCAATCGTGAATTTTTTTTCATCAGTTAAGAGGATATTTCTGTGCTTATCACCAGCGTTTTGAACGATCCACTTTCTTCAACTGTAGGGATTAATTTAGGGCAAGTCCTGTGTATATCGATGGTAAGCGCCAAGCTTTAGGTCATACATCTTTTTGAAATATTATTTCCTGGATGTACGGGTTTCCTCACGATGTTTTCCTTCCACCGAGCAAGTCGCAATTACAAATATGTACAAAAATCCGACAACACGAATTTATCGGTACATGCCAGGATTCAAACCTGGGATCAGTTGGTCAGTAGGCCGATTCTTCAACAACTGGGCTATGACTGACTTCATACGTTTACAGGTAATTATTGAAATTCATATAATACCAGGATACACCACGAATATTTATTATTTAACATAAATAACATCCAATTCCGTTCACCATAGTCATTGGGTATTAAAAGTGTAATTGAGGCAGATAATTATTCAAAATATATACCGTGATGATACCAATTAAAAAAACTTCCAATAAAACATTTCAAAAACCCACGACATTAAAGCGTAATATGATTCATAAAACACTTAGATATAAGTCTCATTAATAAAGTCAATAAATTAAAAAATATTAATAATTACAATATCACAATAAATATTATATAGAATATTATTAACAGCCGTCGTGCATAACTTATAACTATGTTGTAAACTGTTATGCACGACGGCTGTTTGTAATATTCTATATAATAGTAATTGTACCGCTTCTGTGACCGCGGGTAAAAAATTGAAGCTCCGAATAATATTTAAAAACTATGAAAAGTAAGTCACATACCCACAATCACAATTTTACTAAACTTATATGGGACCAATACAATACTAGACTATTGACCGGTTTAAGAACCTCTTCCTTTTTGAATTTGGTTATATGGGTATAACCGGATTCACAAATGGAGTATTTGAAATATTTGGGTAAGGTGCAACTATATGAAAGGAATCAACGAGGAAGTACTTCCATATTATAAAATACCGAATGAATTAGAAAGTCCCTGCAGAACTTTTATATTCCTGTTAGCGAGTAAGGTCATCCAGAAGCTAATGAGGAATTATATTAGCAATGAGGGCTGGAATATGCGATCAATTCTCCATGCATTGCAAGTATTCATGCAACAAAAGGGATGTAGATACAGAGGATACTTAAGAAATATTGAACTTTTTTTGAGAATCAAACTAGTATCGATAAATTAAATAACTCTTCCTACAGAACCAGCTCTAGAAACGCAAAAATGTAAGATAGTAGAAGTAGATTTTAGACTCATTTTTTTAAAGCTTATCTGGCAGAATGCCTATGCCACCCATAAAATCGAGTGAGCAAAAAAGATGTCGCTTATTCATGTTGTACCCTCCTAATCAGTGAACGAGGCTGTGGACAGAGAGGAATTGGGCATAGCTATATTATAGAATATCGTACACTAATAATCTATAACTTCACGCCAAATCCCTTACGGGGTAGGCAGAAAGAACCGAGCGCCACGCGACTCGATCCTTACATACCTCACTCGCTTCTTTAACATTCATTGCTCTTTTCATGCACGCTCGCCGGTTTCTAGGGCTTCTGACATCACCTTCTGATAGAACACGACCAATTTGACCATAAATGGTAAAAAATATTTACAAACTGACTCATACAATCTGATCGAAAATGTATGGAGGACAATTTAATTTCACTTTTTCGTTCCACATTTCCTTGACATAGTAATAGCCCGTACGCTGTAAGTTGTCCAGTTTTGTGGGTAAAACTATATCCTATATATATACAAGGTACAAATGAAATACTGTGTATGACTTCTTTATGTTATCTTTACAATACAATCCAAAAAGTGATAACATGCAAAAGATTATACGAAAGGATAATAAAAAAAATATGGCGTCATTACGTCACAGCTGTCATATCAAAAGCAGACGGTCTAACTACGTAATAATTGTAATTATTATATGCTAATAAAGTAAAAACCCCACGAGAGATGATGGTTGGAATATCGACATGTACGATACAACGCATATGTTTAGTTAGTCATATGACTAAGTAATGACGATACAGTCAACGTGAAAATGGAAGGGTAAGAGTTGAGGAAGACCGAGACTCGCCAATAATAAAAAATATGCTGTCATACTTTTATGTCAGTATATTTTATAGCCTTAATTTTTATGTTACTATGAAATAATTACTAGGTACGTGCATAAAGAGCAGTGAGCCAATAGATAAAGAATGGACTTGTTATCCGACGGTGTTGTTGCAGAGCATGGACGCACGTGTCACTTTGGTGTCGTAATGAAAAATGTTTCTTTACTGTGTTGCTGTAACATAATAAAGATATTATTTTTGGCCCACAAAAAGAAAATTTCTCAAAACGGAGCCATAGAAATCGGCGAGTATGAAAAGTGCTGTAAATATATAAAAAGTAAGAAAGGTAAGGACCTAGTCATAAAAATTCGCTTCCCTGCCTACCCTACAAGAGCGTGAAGATATAAATAAATGATTTAGTTGTTACCTACAACTAATATGTATTAATATGTTGCAAATTGCATATAAACGTAATTTGTCGAATATTTACAGTCTTATCATTGCAAACACTGTACTGTACATCCTATGTACTACAATATAGTACTTAAAGGTGTATAGGCATAGAATAATATTGCACTACTCTGTCTGGATTACACAGATGTTTAATAACCTCATCATTTAAGATAGGTAAGACTCATGAAAACAGCGTGACGGCAAAAGTATTTCCATCTCGCTGAAAACCGTAGCCAAAGAATAACTCCGTGAAAGGTTGTTGTGTTCATGAAAGTGATGAGCTTACCATAGGCTTCTGAGGAGTTTCTGTATTAATAGCGAAGATGGCAACCCGAGAGCGATACCTATTATAACGTTCTTCCCGCGCTTTTGACGAGTGACATTGTTGTTTTATTGAATTTTTTACAATTCAGTATAAAATTAGTTTTGTGTGACAATTTCGATAGTATTTTGTAACATATGTGCTGGTGAAATTATGCAGTAATGAAAAAACTCAAATATAACACGTTTATGCACTTTTTGGAAGACGTGAATAAGTTCATCAAGAAAACCTTGTAAACATCACTATCGTTTTACGGGTGGTATTTAATTTGCGTTGATTGGGTCTCGGTACCCTTCCCAAGTATTTTTTCAGCACAGTTCCTGATGCTGGAACATAGAATTAAGATTTTCAAATGGTTCTAAACTGAAGACTTGGCTGTATGGGCTAGATCCCTTTGCCTTTCCCCTCGGGGATAAAAAGAACCAAAAAAAAAAAAACTTATTATAATGCAAACGTTCATTGGTTAAAGAATATATTTTACCTAGCCCCACACGGGTTTATGCTTATATGCTTCTCGACGCTGTATATAAAAACTACAACTGTACTGCGAGACTAACACATTTTATGTTCCGTGCCGAAACTGACAAAATGGAACACGTAGTCAGGTTTAAGAGACATAAACAGTAGGTTAACTAGCGCACTTAAGCCTTTTTTGGACATGATTTATCACTAGCACTTACACTTCAAAATATTCCCAGTCGTTTCTAAGGACTACGTGCGAATGGATTCAATTACAAACGTCTAGTCTGAGTGCAACAACAGCAAACTCTATGAATTAATCCAAATTTTATACCGTTTTATACAACGTCGGGAGGCATACAAGCATACAGACTACCTGATGTAAAGCAGTTACCGTAGCCTATTAACGCATGTAATTATATTAATTATCACTGGCGCGATGCCTACTCTGCTGCTAAGACAGCACCTCCTTAGGAGCTTACTAGTGACCTCGCTTACACGCAGGAACACAAAAAACCTTTAGGGAGTTGTTATTTGGCTACGGTTTTCTGTGAGGCTTTGATACGCCCTACCTGTCTTAATACATCTAGACCAAAACAAACAGACATGTTCATGCACACAAATGTTTGTCATGTGTGAAAATCGAACCCGCGAACGTTGGTGTCAAAGTCGCGTCATTCACGACTGAGCCACCGAGCTCGTCTCATAGTAGTCGTCTCGTGGTCATTTTACACATATATATTTTTCATATCCGTCAATTTTTCTGACATACTTTCGAAATTCCTAGATCCAAACGGTACCACATAAACTAGGTAAATAAGAAATACGGCACGTTAACAATTGGTCCCAATGTTTCAAATAATTTAC
The DNA here is from genome assembly GCA_947507595.1 of Pyralis farinalis. Lineage (NCBI taxonomy): Eukaryota > Metazoa > Arthropoda > Insecta > Lepidoptera > Pyralidae > Pyralis > Pyralis farinalis. The sequence continues at coordinate 17,841,685 of OX382259.1, read as the reverse complement.
ATAAAAAGCAATAGTCCATATAAACTATGAGTATATTGATTGTTCATCTGGTGATCAATTAACAAGCTATCTCGTGAACAGAGCAGAACTAACTGCTTAGCCACTGTCCAAAACAAGAGTAGATATTTCATACATAATTAAGGAAAATTATTGCTGACATTGTATAGTAAATTGAATTCAATTTCACACATTTTTAACTGAATGGAAACTCATTTTAATAGGATATTGGAAATATTCAATCATACATAGGCTAAACTTTCAAATAGGACTTTACGTTATGATCATATACAATTAGTCGATATGTACGTATGATGAAGTCCACTAAATTAAAAATTAAAACCATTATCAATGTTAATACTCGTATTATTTAGGATTTTTAAACACATTTTTTTATTATATTATACTTGCTTACATTGCCACAATATTTTTGAAGTTGTACTTATAATTAATTATATCTTTTGGCGCGTTAGGGAAAAATGATGAGAATGAATTTTTGTAACACCGACAACTGAAATCTACATCGTGTAGTTGCTTAGTAAACATCTATCAACTTTTGTTCGTGACTATATTCGAATATTTATTAATAAATCAACACGTGTTTTATATCAGTACAGATAAAATATACTTATATATAAATAAATGTATATGTGTATGTCTTTAATATTATAATTATTGATAATTATATTATCGTTTTGTTTTACAAACGTAGAGTACTGGCACGCGAGATGATTTTGGAGTTGTTTTGGTTCAGTTTTGCGAAAGTAGTATAACTTCAAGATGTACTTGGCAGATTATTTAGGTAGACATGAACGAAAAAGGAATTTGTAAAGAAAGTATTGTTTTGAAAATAATTACGATATTGAGCACTGCCTCGCTGCCGAGGTTTCCTGAAAAGACTACATAGGGTTCTTCAGAAACGTCGAGAAGAATCTTTTTATAGGACCGACAATCATGTCAGTCATGGCCTCTGGCGATGTAAGTGTCTTAAGGCTACAGTAACTACTTATTATTAGTATCAATTATTATACTCAACACTTGTATTTTGCTTTTCCTACAGAGTTGTTATTGATAACAGTTAGCACAGAACTAGTGGTATTACATTTAAAACCCTGTTGGTTATGATATGTTTGATTGATAAAATTACACTGTGTGTAAAGTGAACTGCATGTAAATAAAGTATAATGTAACATGTATGTAAATAAATTACAACACTGTTACCATAATATGCTTATCAATTTTAGAAAATGGTAGTTTATTGATCATTATTATATAGCAGTTGTATAAATAACATTTTTTTTGTTTACCTAATAACATTGGGAGATAAACAATCACACAGCGTACCGGATCTTAAGTGGTTACCACTCGTATGAATACTTATAATACAAGGATGATGTCGTTAATCTCTTCTAATATAGCAATTTCTCAGGAGCTTACGGGTAGTTTCTCTAACTCGTAGGTGATTCTCCAGATGGACGTGACGTGGCGACGACGTGTGAGGTAGAGGTACCCCAGCCAGTTTGCTCGAATGCGCTCTACCCATCTTCAGAATCTCGTTTGTTCTTTAGTATTAGCAAAGTGTTATCACCTCTACTAAAGTTTTATTTGTTTTGATACTAAAGAAGATAATGATCCATTAACCCTGACTTTCAGCTGGATTTAATAAAAAAAAAACTTTACACTTTGAAACTCAACAGTTAAAATAAAATTATTATTTCAATTTCTGCACGTTACTAATACTAAAAAAAATACTAACTCTGTTCTAGTTATACTAACTACATATTGCAATTACTTATATAAATAACGATATATATTACTACAGAGTTCAGAATAATCAAGTAATTTAATTCAGGTTCATGTCCATAGTTAGTACCTGTAAGGTCGGTTCGAATCCTGGTATAGGGATTTTGCCAAATCGTTATGCTTAGATAGCCTACCCCGCCAATCTTAAAGGATTAGGAAACGGGATAACGCTAGAAAAATATCTAACCACTCAGCCACCGAGATCATTGATCAAACCTTATTAAAGGTTAAAAAAAAACTATTTTATTTTAAAGCTATATATATATATGAGACCAATCAAATATAGGTGTGCTCTTACATATGTTTGGTGATGTAAGCACATAATTATAGTCTTAACATCATTTTTCACTACTGTTTTAAAATTTTGTTATTATCCGTCACCATAGTACATGCAAACACTTGCTGCTGCAGCAGAGGTATGCAGGGGGCCCTTCATAACCTGCACTGTGTGGTGGCAGACAATGCACTTTTATCATCTACTCTGTCGGCTCAACTTCGCTTTTTTTTTGTCAAAATGCCCTCAAAAGATGCCTCAAAAGATGTCCTCTATAGAGCGAAACCAAGGCTACTAAGTCTTCACCAAAGATCTGTATGTTAGGCGAAGTCAACTAATGAAGCTGAAGACTAACACTGGCACCATTATTTCTACACAGATTTTGAATGAGATGGAAAAGTTCTATGGACAGCTGTACACATCGTCGCTACAGCCGAACAACAGTGCCAGTATCTAACGACCCTAGAGCTAAACTGATTCGACACTATACCGAAGATATCTCGGCATCAGTCTGTACGAGATTCGTATGGCTCTGAAATAGGTTTTAAATAGGAAGCAGCGGGTGAGGACGGAATTACGGCGGAGCTCCTAAGAAGTTGCTGTATAAGCAGCAGAGGAGCCATCGCACGAATGATACTTAACATATTACTAGCATTAATAGGCTACGGTAACTGCTTTACATCAGGTGGGCCGTGTATAAAAGAAAACAAAAGTTTCTGAAAGCGGGCGGAAAGCCGATACTTGTAGTCCTTTAGAAGCTATTCAATTCTATCATACACTGCGGTGAAACGCTGGAAGCGTAGGGCAGACGCCTGGTCATGTTGTTCTTCAAAAAGGGTGATAAGACTCTTTAAAGGCCGATATCGCTTCCGCATCGCGTTTATGAACCGTCTCGCACGCAGACTTGATGAATTCCAGCCTCCCGAACAATCCGAATTCCGAAAAGGCTTTAGCATCGTAGACCGTATACATACCCTCCATCAAATTATACAGAAGTCTGAGGAGTACAATCTGCCCATATGTCTGGTGTATGTGGACTACGAAAAAGCCCTTGACTCCGTTGAGTCATGGGCGGTGTTACATTCTCTCCAGCGATGCCGAATTGACTATCCGTACATCTAAGTGTCGAAGTGCTTGTAAACAAACGATGCATATACGAGTACAGAACCAGAGTACGAAACCGATCCAAGTGCAAAAAGGTGTAAGACAGGGCGATGTTATGTCTGGCTGACTGGAAAGGATATGGTATAAACATCAATGGCGAATACTTCGGTCACCTTCGATTTGCTATCAATATAATTCGCATGGCGAAGTCGCTGTAGGAACTTAGCGCTATGCTCAATGACCTCAATAGTATTTCCAACCAGGTAGATCTCAAGATGAACATAGACAAGACCAACATCACGTCGAATTTCCATGTTACTCGTACCTATGCCGATCATGGTTGGAAGCACTAAGCTCGAAGTTGTCGACGAATATGTCTACCTAGGGCAGGTTATTCAATTAGGTAAGTCCAACTTAGACCGAGAGGTCAACAAATGGATTCAATTCGCCTGGGCAGCGTTCGAGAACTCGACACATGTTCTCGTCCAAAATACCTCAACGCCTGAAGGGCAAGGTCTTCGAACAGTGTGTGTTGCCTAGATAATCTAGCTGAAGTGTATTCGTCCTCGTACGAGGCTATATAATGCAAAACTTCAGTTAAAAGAAAGCAAAAAGGCTGATTTAAGATCTCTTGTACAATCCAATCATATACCTAGGTATTACGCTTCGCGGTTTTATGATAACATGACAAACCATTGATTAACAAGAAAACTTAAAGTACAGGAGGCATTGGTAGAGACTACCCCTATTCTCCTGAAATTAGTCAGATCCTACTACTATTTAGATAAGATTTATTAGATGATTGATTATGATTTCATTACTGCCAATAATTATGTTTACATTTGTTCGCTTACCATGGAACCGGTGTTGTTTAATTTTATAATAATTTTACCAATTGTTCGTATATCGCCGCGACGTGAAGCGCATTAAATATTGTATCTCTTTTCGCTGTTCATTTTTCTAACTTTATTTTACTTTTCAAAATGATTTTGAAGCAAGTTTATCGACATCTTTAAGAAAAGTTATTTTTATTTTGAATTTTTGTTGCTTAATGTAAGGGTATTATTTTAGGTACAATGAGTAGGTACATTGGATTTGTTATTTTGGAAATAAAGTATTTTTTTTCTAAATCGGTATTTTATTCATATATACTCTTATCTTGTATTAAAATTTACTATGATATAATGACACTATTTTCTTTTTGGTCAAATGTTATTTAAAAAAAGTCGACTTTTTTTTAAAAAAAACCTATAAATTTGTACTAAAAATTTTAGAATTTAACAGAATATTAACTAGCTTCTAAAAGAAGGATAAACAAACAAAATGCAATGTATGAGAAATCTCTCTACAGTATGAGAACAAATTCCAGAACTAAACATTTCAACAAAACTTGAAACGCTAATTCTCAAAAAACACGTATTTCGTTTAGTGACAATCAAGATACCCTATTCCGTCTGTTGACCTTGGTCAAGGAATATGCTTATCAATAAAATATTGATAAAATAAATACCTCTTAGTTACTCGATTAAATAATTTTATCAAATTAGATAAATTCATTTTATTAGTTCATTTATTAGTATACTAATGAAATGTATAAATGTAAAAAAATCGTTTTTTCTTTGTTTGTAATAATGTATTAATTTGATATATGAATCGAATTAGTACACAAAATTGATGAAGGAAATCTTTTATACTTTTATTATATGTATTTAAATATAATGGAAGTTGAAATGAACAGATTCCTTTTATTACTTAGAATCATTCTCAATTTATTTTTAACACACATGTTCAATTTGTTAATATTTAACAGAATAATTATTTTAATTTCCCGGTAGTTCCTGCGTGTGAGTGAGGTCACCAGTAAGCTCCTAACGAGTTGCTGTGTTAGCAGCAGAAGTGGCATTGCGCGAGTGATAATTAATGTATTACAATCGTCCTAAGGTTACGGTAACCGTTTTACATCAGGCGGGCAGATATGCTTGTATACCTCCCGATGTAGTATAAAATAATAATCTCGTAGTACTTTCTTTATTCTTTTATTTCCTTTGATTAAATTCTAGATAACATTATTTCTCCTTTTTTTAGAGTATGTCTAAAAGAGAGTGTAGGTGTTAAGATAAGAAAAGGCATGCGCCATGGGTTTAGACATGTAGAAAGACGCAAGTATGAAGGAATGACGAAACAGATGTACAATGCAAAAGTGGAAGGATGTACGAGCCGAGGAAGACCAAGACCAATGGCGCTCGGTTCTCTCTGCTTACCCGAGAAAAAGAAGCGAGTGAGATTTGTAAGAATCGAGTAAAGTAGCGCTCGGTTGCTACTGCTTATCCTGCAAGGGATTTGGCGTGTAGTTATAGATAGATAGACTTTTTTCTCCCTCTAATTTCATAATTTAATTACATGATATACCTATAAGAAAGCGTGTAAACGGCTGATTTTATTTTATGTAACCCAAACCAACTGCACTTTATGCACATTGTAAAAATCAAGGGATGATCTGGCGAAAGAGAGATAGGGCACGAGATATGGAGTTGACCGATTGCAAAAAATACCACATCAAATAAATAATTCAACAAAGAGCTGACGCAGAGACGACCGAAGCATCGACAGTACACATTTTCTAATAATAATGGCTAGAAGCCGGCCGGTGCTAATTCGCATGAAAAAGAATGAAGGCTGGGCGGAAGCACGTAAGGTAGCTTAGATAAAATTGCCCATAAACAATTCTGTGGAAAGTTGTTGCATTGTTACCAGGAAGTAACGTAACCAGTAGCTCCTTGGCAAAAATGATATTTTATCTATAGCTACAGCTACCATTTCATGAGGCAGATTGCGTCGTTACTACCACCCGAGGACACCGTTCACTGCACTAGATCTTTACTTCAGGATTTCTAAATATGCGCGGGGACTGTAGAGGTGAAATAATTACTTTTGATTTTTCTAAATTTTGTTTAAATATTTAGAAAAATCAAAAGTAATTTGTTGCGTAATGTAATGTATGGATATTAATACAAAAAAAGGTAGGTACTGATTCTGAAGTGAGTGTGACAATAAAATGGCTTTTTTTAAGATTTTATATTTATTTGTATATTACGCAAAACCAAAATTGTCTATCTATCTATAACTACAACCCCAAATCCCTTGCAGGATAAGCAGTAGCAACCGAGCGCTACTTTACTCGATTCTTACAAATCTCACTCGCTTCTTTAACATTCGTCGCTCTTCTCATGCACACTCACCAGTTTCTAAGGCTTCTAACATCACCTTCTGATAGAACACGATCAATTTGGTCATGGTAGTTATGTCTTGGCCTTCCTCGGCTCCTACATCGTTCGACTTTTGCGTTCTATATTTGTTTCGCATTTATTTCTTCCTACATTCTTTCCACATGTCCGAACCAACAGAGTATGCCTCTTCTTGTTTTAATATCGACGGTCTCTTTTAGACCAAGTCTGTTTCTAACCTAAACTGTCTTTATATTTTTTTTCAGTAACTGTAAGTAACATCTGTTAGCTTTAAGAAAGGTTCACACCTAACTTAGCTATAGAAGCTAATACTTTAAGATTATAAAATCTTATCTACATACCCTTATTTTGCTTGTTGAAACTCTGTTAACTACTATGTGTTTCTAAGATTGTATCTTTGGAACAAATATTATTATATCTCTGTTGTAGGTATTCGTAAGTTGTAAACTTTGCTTATGTTTATTCTAAAGCACCTCCTGGTACCATATGGCTCTGGGTGCTCAAATGACTTTGAGGTAATTCCGTAAGTTCTATTCATCCGAAACATAAAAAATCGGGGATTAATATCAACCCAAACTAATGAAATAGAGGCGAACTACCTTTACAGTTAAGCATACAGCAGAAATTGGTAAAATGAAAAATTGCATGAAGCCTACAAATGCATGAACATAAGACGGTTCAAGTAATTGGTTTTCGCTATACAGAATTTTAATAAATTAGTACTAATATTATAAACATTTTTTTTTTATATACAACGTTGGAGGTAGTCTAGCATACGGTCCACCTAAAGTAAAGGGGTTACCGTAGCTTATGAACGCTGGTAATATATTAAGTATAATTCGCGCGAGGCCACCTCTGCTGTTAATAAAGCAACTCCTTAAGAGCTTACTTATGACCTCACTCTCATACAGGAAAACAACAAGTCTCCAGGGAGTTGTTATTTGACCGCGTTTTTCTGTGAGGTGGAGGTACGTCCCCAGACGGGCTGCTATGATGCGACCTATCTTTCTTAAAAACAAGACATAATCATGCACACAAATGAGTGCCCTGCGTGGGAATCGAACCCACAGTGTTAGTGTCAAAGTTGTCTGATTAACCGCGGAACCACCGGGTTCGTCACAAATTTCAGAAAATTTAATAATGTATGTTATTGTTATCAAATTAGTCTCTTAGTATCTAAGTTGGCCTATGATGATCGTAACCCTGATGAGCGATTCGTGAGCATGACATATTGATCTAACCGAACAAGCAAGTTAAGCAAGGATGACTGAAGCCTACCCTCCGAGTTCCTCTTTTAAGAAGCAGGTTAAACCCGGTTGTTATTGATAAATAGCTGTAGTGCAGTCAGAGATCTTGGAGCGGTTTTAAAACATTTGCTTCTGCTTATTGAGCAGAACGGCGGAGCGTGGGTCTTGCTTCAATTGCAAGGAGACCCATATTCTAACAGTGTGATGAGTATAGCTTGTATTTCTGTGCATTCTGTATAAATTACGATAAACGGCATTACTCGACTTGAAAGTTCGTTCGACAAACAAACACAGTTTGATATTTACGTTGTAATGTCAATGTTCAAACTGTGCTAAAATAACGAAATATAAATTTTTGGTTCAATTAAAGCTATACCCGGGACTTAGTGAAGCGAAAATAGTGAAGTGGTTTATTGATAGACTTAGAATTGGCGAACAATTTGGTCTAACTATTCTGGCGAACTACTGTTAGCGATGGTTACATTAATACCAAACATTGCGGTACAAGAATAACATCTGTGAACATGGATTTCTTCTTATTCTTAGCGTTATCCTGTTTCCTAATATATAAACAAGTGCTGGAGTTCGCGCTTCGCGCAAATCCCACCACTACTTTTACAAAATGTACTTTTTTAAATACCTCCGGTTATCAAATTAACTCCATTTTGATACCATTAGAAAGATGCAATTTAGTTTGACTTTCTGGTGAAAACCGCATCTCAATCGCATTTATAGTTTTATTTCTAGAGGCCAAAATGTCAGTGCAGAGAAATAGAGGGAGAAACTGTATTATTTTATGGGTTAGGGACATTGACGGGGTCAGCTGCCTTAGTGTAAGAACTTGGCGAAGATAGGGATTTTTACATGGAAAATGAAGCCTCTCTTAGAGAAGGTCACGCGTCTTTCACGGTATAATTCCTTGGACGAGCGAGATTTCTCATGATATTTTCCTTCACCGCCGAGAAAATGATTATCTTACTAATATTATAAATGCGAAAGTTTGTATGCATGGATGTTTGTTGCTCTTTCACGCTTAAACGGCTGAACGGATTTGAATGAAATTTGGCACGTAGATAGATTAGGACCTGGATTAACACATAGGCTACGTTATTTGACTCCACGCGAGCGGAGCCGCGGGCTGCAGCTAGTTACAAATATGTACATTCATCTGAAAACACAGATTTAGTGGTACATGCCAGGATTCGAACCGAGAACCAGTTGGTCGAGAGACCGGTTCCATATCCACTGCGCTATCACTGCTCCATATGTGAAGACGAACATTACTGTTTTTCTTGATTTGGGTGGTATATACGCAAAACAAGCCACAATGAGTGAGTGAAGTCTAACAGCTGCTTAACGACAGGCAAAGCAAAGTTTAGCCGTTCTGTCTGTTTGAACGATCATCGTTATTAAATCAATTTCAGAAATCACTACATCAGTTTCAATGAAATTTTGTTTTCTTTGATAGTTTACTCCAATAATAAGTTTTATTTTGATTAATTGAGTAAATCCACTTGGACAGCTTGAACTGTTCCTCTCTCTCTTATTAAGCCGAGATAGAGAGAGACCATAATTTTCTGATAAGAAATGACTCGAAAGCAAATTGAGTTATAAAAGAATATCCGAATTTGCTAGCATATTTAAATCGCAGAAATCGATCAATCTCTGTTTTGTATATGACTTCATAGTATAGTGAGTTCAGGCAACTAGATAGCCAAAAAAAGGCAAATGTAAAATAAAACCAGTTGAGAATGCGCAAGCTTGCATTGCCAGAGGAACACTCGTCAATTATATAACAATTCAGATTTTTTTTTTTATTTGTCGGCCATTTTGACCATGTTCCTTAAGAGATAGGAACGGTGTTCCTGAACATTCCTATTCTACTTTTTTATGCTAAACCCGAATCTGAAGTCAAAATTCGAATATTCGAAAAAAAGGGACAGATAACCGCACAGACAAACGCACGGACAAACTCACAGACAAACATATAGAATTCGTATAGGAACGGTGTTCCTGAATATCGAGACCGGTTCAAGATGAGTCTCGCCTAGTAATAGAGAAAATAAATACAAGAAAGAAACGAATAAACTCACCAAATAGTCAAATTCGAATTATCTTTTCAAAATTCCTTAGTATCACGTGCTTGGCTTCTGATACTAATTTGATACTAATTGCTCTTTAGATAATCTTGTTGCTCACTAACATTTATCGGTGTTAATCAGATAAGATAAAGCAAATCTAGTAACATTGTTTAATCGTGGCAAAATTAAATAATACCACTGCGTAACCGTGAGAATATCAATGATAGGTTTTCACGTGCACCAAGCGTGTTAGAGACACATAGTACACTGTTATTTTATAGGGTCTTTCGACCAAACATGAACTCTAAATGCCTCCTCTGATATACCTAGTCCGGCCATATGTTATGTTACAAATGAATACGCATTTATAATTTTATGAAGTAACGTAATATAATAATACTTATAGGAACATATTTATGGCAGTCTCAGCAAAAAATAAAAATAATGGTTCTATTCGAAATGGCCACCTTTGGTTTTGATGGCAGACCTTTAATCTGTCTGGCAACGAATCTATGAATTTTTCCATGGGAAATTTAGCCACTGCTTGCTCCAGAGATTTCTTAAGAGACACAATGTCGGTGCGTCGTTTCAAGCAGACCATGCCCTCTTTAACTGACCATAATTTGTAGTCTAAGGGCTTCTGATCTGGGCTAGAGGAGGGCCACTCTTCAGCTCTTATAAAGTCCGAAACGTTGGTTTCGAGCCAGGCTTGGGTAGGTAGTGCCTTGTGACCAGATGCAGAGTACTGCTGGAAAGTCCCTGATACATTTCTAAAAAGTGTATTGCTGAGAGTTAAAATAAGAAGAGGCATGCTCCGTTGGTTCGGACATGTAGAAAGAATGCAGGATAAAAGAATGACGAAGCAGATATACAATTCAAAAGTGGAAGGATGTAGGAGCCGAGGAAGCCAAAACTTGCCTACAATGATCAAATTGGTCGTGTTCTATCAGAAGGTGATATCAGGAGCCCTAGAAACCGGTGAGCGTGCATGAAAAGAGCAATGAGATATGTAAAGATCGAGTCGCGTGGCGCTCGGTTCTCTCTGCCTACCTCGTTAGGGATTTGGCGTGAAGTTATAGATAGTATTGCTGAGAGGTTTCACAACACGATCCAACATAGTCTCTTGATACACTATAATTAAAGAGCTGGAAAAAAGAAAGGTTTCAATGTTACAGTATTTATGGCCAAAATAGTTATATAGCCCGCTAAGAGAGTCTTCTAAGATTCATTGTTAGTTGTTTTCTTTGTCAACATCGCAAGCCACCTGATATCAGGTCTTCTTGGGCTTCTTAACGTTTAGGATTGGCAGGGTCCGCTACCTAAGCCTAAGGATTTGGCGAAGATGCTGATTCTTACATGAAGCGACTACCATCAGACCTTCACCAACCGGAGGGAAAACCAGATCTTTCTTAGGTTAGGTCGCACGTCTTTCTTTCTTCTTCAATTTCTTGGACCTCACGATGTTTTCCTTCACCGCCGAGCAAGTGATAATTACAAATATGTACAAAGATCCGAAAACACGAATTTAATGTTACATGCCAGGATTCGAACTGGTGACCAGTTGATCAACAAGCGGGTTCTTTATTCACTGGCCTATCACTGCACCTAATATGAAGTATACATAATGTATAAACAATTGTCACATAAGACGTATCTGACATATGACACTTTTGAGTGAGGTTACCAGTGAGTTACTGAGTAGTGGCTGTATTAGTACCAAAAATGGCAACACGTGAACGATACTTCCTGTGTTGCAAGCGTTTATAGGTAACCACTTACATTTACCTACCAGTTAACTTTATGAAGCAATGATCTCAAATCTGATCTTTATACTGAAATTCCATAAATACGAGTAGATAGTTGTTAGTCAAGATTAATAGCATTTGACAAGCTCGTTAGCGCAGTGGTGAAACGCGTTGTTACTTTGACACCAACGCTCGTGGGTTCGATTCCCACACAGTACAAACATTTGTGTGCATGAATATGTCTGTTTGTCTTGGTCTGGGTATTTTCTATGCATAATAAGTATGTATTTACAAAAAAAAAAAAATGTATTTACGTATGTTTATCAGTTGTCTTAGTACCCATAACACAAGCTTCGCTTACTTTGGCGACGATATTTATTTATTTATTTTATTTATACATTCTTGGTCTATTTGACATTGAAACGATTCCTTGATAACGATAAACACATATATGACGTAGTGATACCGTATACTCGATGCTGCCTAAAACTATTTCAAATGACCTCAAACGAATGGCCGTACTTTCCGATTCTATTAAACAGAAGCGACCTCAGAGCATGATTGTTCGAAGGATGTGATTCATGCGATAGACAAGGAGTAGGACCATGTAACTGTTTCCTTAAGTGGATCGGTAGTCACCTCAGGCTCGGTACCCTTATTTAATTAACTTCCAGAAAGGGCGAGGTTCTGTGCCCAACGCTAATGTTTTCCTAACATATGCTATTTCAAGTTCAAACTGAGAAATTGAGGTAGATTCAAATAGTATTAGCTAAATTCCGATGTGATCCCTTGAATATTAAGCTAAGATTTGCAAATGTTAAAAAATATATATATTAATGAACTTTTTATGTTTTAGTGCGCTCCATCCTTGATGATTAATATTTCATAACTGTATACATACAATAGTAGCATTTCTTCTTAGGGTTATTCTGTTTAATAATCCATTAGGTTCCTTTTTATACCACTAAGGTGGAAATTAAGCATGCGGCCTGCCTGATCGTAAACAGTCACCGTAGCCTATGGACATTTGCAACACCAGGGGCGTCACTCATGCGCTGCCGATCCTGAAATTGGATTAGATTGGCGGAGTTCGCTACCTAAGCCTTAGGATTTCGTGAACATACAGTTTTTACAAGGAGCAACTGCCATGGGACCTCTACAACCCAGAGGGAAAATCAGACCTTTATTAGGCAAGGTCACGCGTCTTTCGAAATATAATTTCTTGGATGTGCTGGTTTCCTCACGATGTTTTCCTTCACAGCCGAGCTAGTGATAATTACAAATATGTACATAAACTCGAAAACACGAATTTAGTTATACTTGCCCACACCAGATTTTGAACCCGGGACCGTCAGATAATAGGCCGGTTATATACCCACTGACCTCTATCGACGTTAAAATTCGACGTTCATATTTTGCTTTATCGGCAGTTCGGTTATATATGAATGCGTGTGCTGGATTATAACTATAATCGAGGGTGTGAAGGGCTGAAGACTCCGGGACCAGTTGATCTATTGAGCCCAGTGGATAAAGACCATACAATATGCCGGTTCTATATCCACTGGGATATCACTGCCCTTTATTGATATTGCCTACGATGTTAGAATAAAAATCTATGGTAAATCTTTTTTTTAGAAATTTGACGAAAACAGAAGGCAAAGTTCATGATCAATTTTAGCGAAAAATCTTGACATTATGAATAGAATCAAAAGGAGGCTCAAAATATCAAAAGAGAGGTAGAGCACAACGAAGCAGCCCGATTGGAATACCTCTACCTCACAGAAGATCGCAGCCTTTTCAGAATTTTGCTCGGTATCCGATAAATAGTTTGGTATCTGTGAGGCTACCTATAAATCAAAGTTACATCTGTGATATCATACTAACCACGAAAAGTTATGAAAATTATACAGTTTAGAATAGCCGATGTACCAAAGTCTATAAGTATAACAATGTAAAGAAATTAATATGAAAGATATTTTAAAATCTTCACAATGTAATAAGATAAATTAACCAATTTAGAGAAGCCAGGGAACCGTTTACAGTTGAAATCGTAGCTCGAAACCGTTCCGACTTACTAAGAAAGGGATGTACCCCGTGACAAGTCTCAAATTAACGAGGGCCCTGCTTGGCTTGAAATTTACATGGGTATGCATACTGAGCTCCTAGATAGTACTGTAGCTGTACCGACGGTGGATTTAGTGCCTAGAATAGTTTGGAACTCCGGGTCTAGGCACGCGTTGAGACTGTAATTAAAGAAGACTCAAATAGCCTGAACAATTGCTATTGTTAGTACGGGGACCAATTTTAAACTGTGTCGAATTGAATTGTTGGTGTCTAATTGATTCCAAATATAAATATTTTTATTTAAAAAAGAAATATGAAATCCAGTAGCATCGTTGTGGCACTTTAATCGAACACGTCGGTTAAGTTTCGTCGACAGCAGCATGTTTATTGATGGGGTTACCTATATCGAGTCGTCGGTCTCGGCCGTTGTTGATAGAGTCAGTCGTAAAGTCAGCCTTGCGGCGGCTTAAGAGTATTGTCCTCTGGCAATCCGCACTATGGTAGAGTATGCTCTATACTCCTTTGGTCGAAGTGAGGCTCATGTCACTGCAGTGTGATTAGTCAGGGTTTCTGTGTGGTACTTGATATATATAACATATATCTATAACTTCATGCCAGATCCCTTGCGGGGTAGGCAGAGAGAATCGAGTGGCACGTGACTCAGTCATTATACACCTGACTCGCTTCTTTAACATTCATAGCTCTTCTCATGCACGCTCACCAGTTGCTATGGCTCCTGAAATCACATCATGGTTTCATATTAGATGCACCCACCTTTCACTGTGCATATTTTACACATACATTTAAAAATAAATAAATAAATATTGTCGGACAAATTACACACAAATATGAATTTATAAGCAAATTTTGATACATATTTCGCCATAAAATTACGACCCAAACTGATTTTGATTTTATTCTTATTATAAAGTTATAAATATAAAATAAAACCCTTACTTAATTTTCTTGTTAGACGCCTTCTCATTTTCTTTGTTAATAAAGTACACCTATGCTAAGTCCGCTTCGGCGGCTCGCTTGTTATTTTAGTAAACAAAGAGATATGTTTTATCAGATTTGACAAATACTCTTTTTCTATTTGAATTATATTTTTCCTACTGATTAATCGTATTTTTATAGTAATTGTATCTCTAGTTTGTTGGTAGTTATGAAAATACGAAATTTTCACGTCCCTTAAAATGCTAAGCTTCGCAACATGCCAAATCAATAAATACCAACCGCTCCCAATTAAATGGATCTCCGTTATATTAAGTTGCAACTATTTCTAGTAACTAGATTATACCGTCTAGCTTTGAAACTTTGTGATAAATGAGTACACACCGTCATGATAAATTAAAACAGTTAAAATTAAAATAATTATATGTACAAATTATAGTCTAACATTTGTAAATTTTTCAAATGGGATACACAGCTTAATTGTTCCGAGTTTATAACAAATAGAACAAATCTTAGTGAATATTGGTAACTAGCTGCTGCCCGCGGCTCCGCCCGCGTAGAGTCAGATAACGTAGCCTATGTGTTAATCCAGATCATAATCTATCTACGTGCCAAATTTCATTCAAATCCGTTCTGCTGTTTAAGCGTGAAAGAGCAACAAACATCCATCCATACATACAAACTTTCGCATTTGTAATATTAGTAATTATTTTTTGTCCTTATGTAATTTGCTTACTTTTAATTTTTATCTTCGTTACGTATCATTACATCATTGAAGTTACATCTCGGCAATATCAAACATTTCAAATTTTCTACTTTCTAATAAAGTACGCAATAACTTCTCACCAACGCGGCGTCGATCGAATCGCCGTTATCAGTTCTTAAGAACGCCAATTTGACAGGAAATGAAAACTGGAAAACTTAAATTGAAATTAACTTGACGATAACGTTTAAAGACTGATAATTTATACCTTCTGTGGGCTCGAACTGCTAGGCTATTTCAGTGGTGGATGTAAGGCGTAGCGTAACACATAGCTCCGCAGAGAGCTTAGTGTGGAATTCGATTCAACTAATGCCGCCTAATCCTGGCTAGTGGGACGCAAATGGTAGGACGCATTCCGAAAGGCCATGTGCAATTTGCAGTTGGTGATTGATGATAATCCGTAGCGCATCTGTGCCAGACGAAACAATGCACTTGTCGCGTTTTGTGGGTAGTGGATTTTTTCCTTTCTTGATTGGAACGTGTATTCATGTCGTCGTGGCGTATCACTAACGTAATTTGTGTGCGCATTTTTTTTAGTTTCCAACAAAGTATTTCAATTTCCACGGCTAAACAAAGACAAAAAGACAAAGACTCTTAGGCCCCATTTCTAAAATTGGGGAGATCGTTCCGAGACTTGACTTCTCTACAGAAGTTTTCCACGCAGTACGAGATTACTTACTGGGCATTGTGTAGGGCTGTAAGGTCGACATTTGCTTTATTATTTGTTAGAACTATCGCGACCTGTACTGTCTTACCCAAAAATCAATAAACTGCTTGACCGCGTTTTTGTAAACCGCGTTTACAAAAACGTGTTATAGCTGCTAAATATATCAGTGATTCGAGCTTACTGACCAATGGGATCATATTTCAACAAATAAGCCAATGTTGTTGGTGCCGGTAGCACACAAAGCAGATTAGATAAAATTGCATCTAAAGTTACAATGATTCCATTAAAGTTGAAATACAAATTCTTATAATATGTATACGCTTCAAAGCCATCTAGTTTATCTTAGATTTTAAAGAGGCAAAGCGCATCAAAGCTTCGAATCTGCTCGTTTTGGGAAGTACTTTCACCTCACAGAAAACCTCAGCCAAATAACGATTCCCTGGAGGGATATTGTGGTCCCTCACACGCGGGAACACAACAACTCTCCAAGGAATCGTTATTTGGCTGAGCTAACCAGAAAGTTCCTAAGGAGTTGCTGTATTAGCAGCCGAGGTGGCATCGCTCGAGTGATACTTAATTGTATTGCAAGCGTTCATAGGCTACGGTAATTGTTTTACATCAGGCGGGCCGTTTGCTTATGTGTCTCTCGACGTTGTATAACAAAAATTAAGTCGCAAATATATTGAAGACGCCAGCCAGTTAGTGGACAGTAAGACAATTAGTATTTACTTTAACCAACCGACGAAAGAATCAAATCCACCAATTTACTACATCATACTATTACACAAAAGCTTGTCACGTAATTTACTTGAGTAAATGTATTTACCTATTTTATAAAAAGTAGATCCTTTTTTGCTCAGATTTACTTATGTCAACATCAAGTTACGTTATTATTACACTCTTCTTTATCGACACAAGTAATCACGTGACAAGTTTTTATGACATGTAAATTGTGTAATGTAATAAATAGATGGATTTTATTCAATTTAAAGTGTATTTTCTTCTTTTTAGAGCATTTAAATGAAAGCTAGTTTGCACTGTTTTTTATTGTTAATATTTTTTATAGTTACAGTTCGAATGGCACTCTAGATGGGAGGCCTATGTTCAGCAGTGTTAGAATATATGCTGAGATGATGATGATGATGACCAGTCAACAATCATGCTTTAAATGAAATGAACAGGTTGAGAAATATTTTGATACAATAACACAACTGTAAATATAAAAAATATTACGAATTGACGAGCTCGGTGGTTGTACAATTTGTAAGCGCCAATGTTTAAGTACCATATTTATTAGCTTGGTAATGTATATTCAATTTTATTGACGTCATTGCATGTTTCCAGTAAATTTTATCTTACTAATATTTGTAGCCATATTTGTTAATAAGTTATTTAAGGAGATGCAAAAAGAAATTAAATGATTATTTAAAGTAGAGCAAAATAAATAAGTGGTTTCCATGGAAAAATATTTATAAAAGAAAGCCACCTACTCCATTTATTTGAAGAATTCGTTCCAAGAACTCAACTCATATTAATATATAGTGCTTTGTTTTCCTGTGTTCAAGAAAACATCAAGAAAGCTCGTTAAATTGTATTCTTTATAAAGTTCAAATATAGAGCTTCGGCTAGTATTATAATACTAAGATAAAATAAATAGTTGCGGATCTGAATCTATATAAATCCTCTTCAATTTATAAGGCCGAATATTATTTTGTGAATTGTGATCGATTATTTCGATGTAATAAATTTCCTTGCACATAAAAACAATTATTTAATGCGCGTTTTTTTTCCAGTTATTAAATAGTAAAAAGTTTTTTGTTTTCAAAATTGTTTATTAACCATCGCATCCTACCATATCGCTTTACACTAGTCCCGCTGCTGGGATGTCATCAACAGCTGGAATCGGCGACCTAATGTGCATTACAAAAAACGGAGGAGTTCGATATAAAATACAAACTTTATGCACTTGTCGACGGATGATACAATAAAGACGGAGAAATTATAGCATCGAACTCCTTCAAAAACAAAATTACCAGATATTGGAGTACAAAAAAATATACCTGTGACTCCAGTTTATTTTATTTTTTTATATACTGTCGGGAGGCATACAAGCATACGGTCCATCGGATGTAAAGCAGTTACTGTAGCCTATGAACGCTTGCAATATACTATTGGTTAACCAACCTACCAGATATCGCTGATCAGGCGCCCTCTCTACTAGACCTACTGCTGACTACCCAATCTACTGGTTAGGGCTGAGGTCAGGGCGCCCCTGGCAACATTTGACCACAACATATCTGGCACTACAACTGACGTGCCTGTCACAGCAGCGACGGATATAGGGACAGTCCCACCTAGCAGCTACGAGTATCATGCCCAGGACACCATTGGAGCTTGTCCACACCCTGCGAGCCAAGGACGCACACTTCTTACGCATACACGTATGGAAGCAATCAGTGCGTGCCAGAGTGAACACGCTCGAGACGCTGCAGAAGCGGGACACCCCAACACGGCCCTAAACGCATTGTTGAATTGAACAAAATTATATACTTTACTATTACGCTTTATACGTGAATTCTAATAACAATATTTTCATAGCGTTTTTAACATACTGAATAGCTACGGGTGATACAAACCGGTAAAATAAATTGAGCAAATATTTTACCGCCTCTTAATCTTTTAGCCGCGTTGTACATTTTTATAAATATTTTGATGAGCGCGGTGGCGTAGTGGTTAAAAATGCTGCTTTGACATCAACGCTCGTGGGTTCGATTCCCACACAGAACAAGCATTGTGTGCATGAACATGTCTGTTTGTCTTAGTCTCGGTATTTTTAAGAAAGTAGAACACATAAAGGCCGTTCGTCTGGAGAAGTACCTCTAACTCACAGAAAACCGCAGCCAAATAACAACTCCCTGGTAGGTTGTAGTGTTCCTGCATGTGAGTGAGATCACCAGTAGGTTCCTATAAAGTTGCTGAGTTAGCAGCAAGTATACATCCATTAGGATTGGCAGGTGCTGCTACCTAAACCTAAAGGATTCGGTAAAAATACCGCTTTTAACTTGGAGCGACTCAGGCCTCCACAACCCTGAAGGAAAATCAGACCTTTCTTAGGTTAGGTCACACATCTTTCGAAATATAATTTTTCGTTTTCTTCACCGCCGAGCAAGTAATATCTACAAATATGTTCTTAAATGAAAAAAGACGAATTTAGTGGCACATGCCAATGCCAGAATTCGACTCCGGAACTGTCGGATAATAGGCCGGTTCTTTATCCACTGAGCTATCACTGCTTCTTTTGAAATACATATCATAATCAAAATTTGTTCAGAACACTTTGTGCACATTGTTCAGTAACATACACAAGTTACAAATGCCTCAAGCATTAAACGATAAGTAAACGACATTCATTTTGATCATACGTTTTCGAATATTGTAACGAGGTCGGTATCGTAGTGGTTATTAACTCTACTTTGACAGCCACGCTCGTGGATTCCATTCTCACACAGGACAGCATGTGTGCATAAACATCTCTGTTTGTCTTGGTTTGGGTGTTTGTAAGAGAGGTTGGGCACATCTAAGCAGTCTGTCTGGGGAAGTACTTCCACCTCTCAGAAAACTGCAGCCAAATAACAACTCCTTGAAGGGATGTTGAGTGAGTGAGGTCATCAATCAGTTACTAAAAGAGTAGCTGTGTCAGCGCGCGAGTTCATGTGATACAAGCATTTATAGGCTACGGTAATCGCTTTACATCAGGTGGGCAGTATGTTTGCATGATCCTGACGTTGTATAATATAAAAATATAGATTTTTTGTTACATATAATCTCTTTACTTTATATAACAAAAAATAAACAACGGATATAATTTACTCTTTTTACGTCACCACTTAGTCAAAGAAAAGACTTCTGAAAAAATCTATTTACTATTTCCCTAAGTATAATAGAACAAAAAGTGAATAGCCCGCCCGTCCCCTTAATCAATTACTGTAGGTGCATTCTGCTCTGTACGTGGTATTCATACCGCTTTGCCTGGTACTACATCCTTCCTTATCTAGCACGACAGTTTTTGGTAAATGAGTGTATATTTATTTTAACAAATGTATATGAAATAACTTTGGATGGCATATTTAAACAGAAATAAATCATTAATGTAATTCATTCATATACACCGTCTTGCAAAAATGGAAGGATATAGGAATCGAAGAATTCACCTATCCCAAACAATTAGCCGCGTTTTATCAGAATATGAGCCCTGTGAACTACAGAGCTTACATGAAAAGAGCTATTAACTATAAAGAAGGTATTACGGCGTATAGAGACTTCATTATCAGATACTAGCTTCTCACCGTCTACTTGGTATGAAGATATTAATAAATAAAGCCCCAACGTGATCGTCAAAATTCTATGTTCAGCGGAGTACCAGTTAAAGACGTGACACCACATGGACTGTCAGCTTGCTTATCGTCTGCTGACGATCTTGACTGCGAAGACTGGCGTTGTCGACAATCAAAGAGGGAGAATTGGAATACCTTATCAGTAACACGTGACGACAACACGGATCAGTCAATTACCACTGACACTTTCGTTGGAATAGCAGCATTATGACGTTGAGTCTGCGAAGCGATGTTATAGTACGAGGTGGTCAGCTCGCAAGAAATCTGAAGATACTGTTCATATTTTTTTTTTTGCATTTGAGTGATTCACCTTAAACATAACATTCGGCGTGGAATTGGAATCGAAGAAGAAGAACTCTGTAGGAAGGGTTCTTGATTGACTTTAGTTGGTTTTTATTTCTTTTTGTAATTAGCTGAGGGCAATCAACACTTACCATTCTGTATCAGTTAGACCCGTTAGCACTTTTAGATTTAAAAAAAGCGACGTAAAAAGTACGTGATGTAACTTAGAACTTACAGATAATTCCAGTTCCAAGATCCAATAGCGATAAGATGTAAGATTAGCTGTTAAGATATGACTACAACTTACATCTTATTGCGCCCTTCATTTGAATATAGATATTAATATATTCATATCAACAATTTTGTAGTAAAGATTCAAAATTGTCTATTATCTAATATATTTCCCGAAATAATTTCATTTTATTGTGACTTCTAAATACTGTGTCATATTATACCTTCGCTAAAATATTGTCCAATAAAGGAACTACGGTTAAAACTAAACAAGAGATAATAATCATCACGAAACTCTCTTAAACCAAGTCACTTATTTCTGCACGATACTTATATGTTAATATCCTGCCAGAAAAATGTAGCCATGTTTTATTTAAATAAATCCTTGTCAGATCCGGTGTGTAGTGCGCCGAGGCGAAACGGGCGGAAGGTACGGCTTCGGAAGGATGGTGTAAGATAAAGAGAACATTTCCTATAGCACGTCTTGGAAGATTTAGCAACATTCCAAGACGCCCCGTCCTTTTAATGTGCCGCTGGCTAAGTGTAATTCAGTTTTTGCTCTTTTCTTTTTCGGAACATTTTTCAAGAAATGAACACAGTCTTGGTATTTAGCCCTTATTAACTTAACTATGCTTTTTCTATTGTTATTAATGTGTTTGCGTATTTTTAAACTTTGAATATTTTAAAATTAGTTCTGATGTTTCTGTATTTGCAAATAAACTCAGTGTTCATACTTGTACTTATTTTAATACTTAGTTATAAATGTTCCAAGTATGTATATATTTTTTGTAGCCATGTTTAGTTTACTGCTGCTGCGTCATCATGAATTCGTATTTTGAAGACCGCTGTCCGTCCGTCCGTCCGTCCGTCTGTCACCAGGCTGTATCTCATGAACCGTGATACTTAGACAGTTGAAATTTTCACAGATGATGTATTTCTGTTGCCGCTATAACAACAAACACTAAAAAATAGAATAAAATAAATATTTAAGGGGGCTCGCATACAACAAGCGTGATTTTTAGGGTTCCGTACCCAAAGGGTAAAACGGAACCCTATTACTGAGGCTCCGCTGTCCGTCCGTCCGTCAGTCCGTCCGTCCGTCCGTCTGTCACCAGGCTGTATCTCATGAACGGTGATAGTTAGACAGCTGAAATTTTTACAGATGATGTATTTCTATTGCCGCTATTATAACAAATACTAAAAAATAAAATAAAATAAATATTTAAGAGGGCTCCCATACAACAAACGTGATTTCTAGGGTTCCGTACCCAAAGGGTAAAACGGAACCCTATTACTGAGGCTCCGCTGTCCGTCCGTCCGTCCGTCCGTCCGTCCGTCCGTCCGTCCGTCCGTCCGTCCGTCTGTCACCAGGCTGTATCTCATGAACCGTGATAGTTAGAAAGTTGAAATTTTCACAGATGATGTATTTCTGTTGCCGCTATAACAACAAATACAAAAACTAGAATAAAATAAATATTTAAGGGGGCTCCCATACAACAAACGTGATTTTTTCGCTGTTTTTATAGATAATGGAACGGAACCCTTCGTGCGCGAGTCCGACTCGCACTTGGCCGATTTTTTTGCTCCTTTTTGCTCGATTTTGATAGCGGCAACAGGTAGACACTTGAAATATTCACAGAATATTTAGTTATATATTCACTTTAAGAATAAATAATTAAATCAAAATAAAATAAATATTTAAGGGGGGCTCCCATACAACAAACGTGATTTTTTTGCCGTTTTTATAGATAATGGTACGGAACCCTTCGTGTGCGAGTCCGACTCGCACTTGGCCGATTTTTTTTGCTCATTTTTGCTCGATATTGATAACGGCAACAGGTAGACGCTTGAAATATTCACAGAATATTTAGTTATATATTCACTTTAAGAATAAATAATTAAATTAAAATAAAACAAATATTTAAGAGGGGCTCCCATACAACAAACGTGATTTTTTTTGCCGTTTTTATAGATAATTGTATGGAACCCTTGGTGTGCGAGTACGACTCGCACTTGGCCGATTTTTTTAAATCACTTCTGGAGAGTTTCAAGCTTGATAAATAAAGTAAGTGGACTTAATAAAGCCTTAATTCTGTATTAAGTAGTATGTATGTAGATTTAGGTACTTTTCTTGAAAAGTTCACAAATGACATAACATGAGCAAATACTATAAAAATTTCGTTATCGTCATTTGCTAAGTTTTTACGGCCAATAAAAATACATCGCAGTCCTTTAAAGCCAAGTATCGGGCCAAGTATCGGGCTATATCCTCTGGACTGTCACAACCGTATGTGTGTACTTAGCGCATCTGTCAAATTACTCCGAGGTGGACTCTCGCAATACCGCCGCGTCACATTAAAATGACGATATCTCAAAAAAAAATATATGAAATATATATATAAAACGTATGTTGTTGAAATTAGTATGGTACACGCTAACAGAATAAATATAATTTGCCACTATTTTACTTTGTAATATATTGATAATTCTAAGATAAAATTAGGATGAGCGATTTTTTCCCCGTTCATAGTATGTAAAACGTATTAAGTAAATTTTTCAACGTGTACATTTTCCCCAAAATTAATCCCAACCAATTTAAACATGCGTGATTACAGCACATTAACTATCCATTAACTGTGTATTTACTTATACGCAACGATATCTCCACCAAGTTTCCCATAGCAAATATTATTAATTGGTCTGTATGGTTTGTGTCCTTCGAGGCGATTAGTTCTGCTGAGAATCGTAAAGACGTGGATTAGTATACAGGTGTCCTCTATATAGTACGACCAAATTAAGGTGAAACACATTTCGAGAATATACCAGATATAATAAAAATATCTTAGTAAAAGTGTCAAGCATTTTCACGAAATGGCGTTTTTGATATAGCCTCTTTTGATCTTTCTTCACACCCCTTTTCAGGAACACCTTATATGAACACCATATATGAATTATATATGTTTGTCTGCGCGTTTGTCTGTACATTTGTCTGTCGCTTCTTATCGAATATTCGAATTTTGACTTCAGATTCGGATTCGGCATAATAAAGTAGAGTAGGAATGTTCAGGATCGTCGTTTCTATCTCTTAAGGAACATGGTCAAAATGGCCAACAAATTTAAAAAAAATTGACGAGCCAGGTGTTCCTCTGGCAATGCAAGCTTGCACATTCTCAACTGGTTCATAATGTTTTCTATCAAAAACTCTAATATAGTGTATTTGCTATACTTAATTAATATTTTGATAAATATCTCCACCCAACTCCAGCAATATGTTTCTTTCATCATCATCATTTCAGCCCATATTAGTCCACTGTTGGATATAGGCGTCCTCTATAGAGAGGCTCGCCTTGTTCTTGAGGCACCTGTATCTATTGACTCTCTACATATCTTTTCAGATCATTCCATATAGTAGCGGTCATCCCACACTGCGTGAGGACTGGAGCGGGTAATAGTGTATTTATAAATTAAATTCGAGTGGGAATAGTAACCGTATTTATGCTCAAAGCTCTAAGGAAGCTTTCCAATTAGTCGACAGAGTGCAACGTGGGCACTATCCGACTTCAGTGATGGTTTGGTGGGGTATTAGCTATGAAGGAGTAACTGAGCCATACTTTTGTGAAAAAGGTATCAAAACATCGGCACAAATGTATCAAGATACCATTCTTGAGAAGGTAGTGAAGCCCCTTAACAACACCATGTTCAATAACCAAGAATGGTCCTTCCAGCAAGACTCGGCGCCGGGTCATAAAGCTCGGTCTACGTAGTCTTGGTTGGAAACGAACGTTTCGGACTTCATCAGAGCTGAAGACTGGCCGTCGTCTAGTCCCGATCTTAATCCGCTGGATTATGATTTATGGTCAGTTTTAGAGATTACGGCTTGCTCTAAACGCCGTGATAATTTGGAGTCCCTAAAATAATCCGTACGATTGGCAGTGAAGAATTTTCCCATGGAAAGAGTGCGTGCTTCTATTCATAACTGGCCTCAACGTTTAAAGGACTGTATGGCAGCCAATGGAGACCACTTCGAATAAGCTTTTTATATTTTAAATTGTTTTATATTTATGTATTAAACTAACACACTGTAAAAGTAATAAATGTTATTTGCAATAGAAAATTCTTTTTTTCTTTGTTTCAGTATTTATGGCAAGACTAGGTAAAATATGTTAAAATCCTAAATCTCGCAGACGGTGACACTGGTTTACAAAGATACTATTAAATATTGAATATATTCAGGCGATATTTCGCGAAAGTCAAAGTCAGTAGCTACAAGTAGCATGTTATTCTAAGGATTAACGTCTACAACGCCTGAGGATGCCTCGTGGTGAGGCGAACCACGTGTCGAGGAGGCCAGTCGTGGCAGCGACGGCGGTGGAGGCATGTGGCATGTTGGCAGAGACTACCGGAGTAGCCATGGCAGCGTCGGCACGTTGCATCTACTGACGGTAGTGGGTGGGTGCCGGCCGGCGCTAGGCCGCATGAACTAATTGGTAGCGAAGCACACAAAGCAGGTTAGATCAAATTGCATGTAAAGATACAATTTTTCATTAGATTGGTTACCTAAGAACAATGTATTATTGTTCTTAGCTCATAGTTGATTACTGTTTTTTTTTTCTTTTCTATAAAAAGCAGCAGCAAATATTTTCTGTTAATCTAAAATTAAAATAGCTGTCATGTGGAAGAAGGGGGCCAAATTTTCTGTCGATAAAATTAATTGAATGGAAATTAAGTAGACACCATCATAAACCTACACACGGTATTTAGCATATAAGTTTAGGGAAAGTCTTTGCCTCCCTTTGCTTGTCATATCTATTGTACGAGGAGTTGTTTGATATGATAATAACAGGTTTTACCTGCAGAAGTTTTCACAAGGCATATCAAAACATCGGCACAAGTGTATCAAGATACCATTCTTGAGAAGGTAGTGAAGCCCCTTAACAACACCATGTTCAATAACCAAGAATGATCCTTCCAGCAAGACTCGGCGCCGGGTCATAAAGCTCGGTCTACGCAGTCTTGGTTGGAAACGAACGTTACGGACTTCATAAGCCTCTTCAAAAAAGACATGAAGAAACAGGCGGTAGACATGCCATTTTTCTAGAAGTCTCACATCGGTAATAAACAAGTACTTACAGGGATCACTTGATAAAAAATACACAATTTACGAATACTTATGTAATTCGAACATTGCCTCTTACGGTAACGCAGCAAATCCGCAGGAGTTAATGAATAACCTCATTCGCTCGGAAGAACTATAATACCAAATAACGGTCTTCCGCAGAATGTAGTCCGTAATTTCATGATCACTTGGTTAGAGGTGAAGGAAGACATCGTGAGAGAAAAATATTTTGAATATTTGAAAAGACGTTTGATCTCACCTAACGTCTAGCTTTCTCTTTAAAATGCAGAGGTCCGATGGCAGTCCCTCCATGTGAAATCAAAATCTTCGCCAATTTCTTAAGTTTCTAAGAAGTGGACCCCGCCAATCTTTATGAATTAGGAAACAGGATAAAGCAAGAACGAATAATGATCTTCCATTGAGCTGTCATGTGATTGTGATGTGTTTTCTTCTGGTAAACTCACTCAGTCCCAGGAACACAACTCTGCAGATATTTGTAATTTGGCTATGGACGGTGGTGGATGCTTCTCTAAAATGGAAACATTTCCTCAGTTGGGCTATTACTGAAATTACAATCATAATCAGCATGTATATACTCACTGCGTTTACTTAGCAGGATGCGGGGTGTATCACTCTGAAAGAGAGGTAGTTATATATTAAAGCGACCTTACTGGAAACGTATCTTCACCTCACAAACGATCACAGCCAGATAATAACTCCAAAGTTGTCATTGCCAAGACCAGTCACCTGAATGTACAAGCAGTGGTAGAGGTAACGTGCAAGCGATACTCCTTGTATTGTAAGCGCTTATTTACCACATTCCTCGGCTTTCTGTGTCTAGACCACAATTAGTCTCTCCCTCTGAGGGAGTAGTGTATATATAATTTCACTCGCAATAACATTCAAATGATATAACTTTCAATTTATATAAAACACTTAACCTAATTTCATTTCACCTAACATTTTATATCATATAATCATCACTTGCTCTAATTATATTTAGTTTAATGTTCATTTTATAAAATTATCACTTGTCGTAATGTTCTTTTATATAATGTTCTTTTATCATAATCTTCTGTCTTACTGATGTTAAACGTCAATTTAATAGGGTATACATCAAGAATACTTACGTATTATAAGCAGTCCGACGTTGCTGGGTTAGGTTAGGTTAGAATTTTGACCATCAAAATCTCGACATACGTTTAACCATAATTTAATTTTATAACAAAAGAATATTATAGGGGTTTATAATAAACGACATAATAACTAATCCTCTAATGATCCTCTAATGAAAGGTGCCTGGCAGAACAGAAGAGCAAGGAACCCAGCCACATACTCTCCACCATATTGGCGACCCTCAACAGGAGTGTCCAATCGGTGGCCCAACCTTCCGCAAGAAAAAAAAGAGAAATGGAAAGAGCTCTGTCCATGGAAGCGGCGGTCGAAAAGTTCATACAGATGCCTCCTCGCCATGGATCGGAGCCTCCCGCTGGCCCCCGCACCAGAGCAGACATGGGACAAGTGATCCCCCCCAAACTCAGACCGGCTCGGGAGCCGCAAGACCACATGGTAAACGCCTTCATCGAGTTCGTGGCAGTCACCAGAGCAACGCGGAAAGTCAACATGGATACCTGCAACTCCATCTTGCAGACTTATCACCGGGGCTCACAGGAACTGCTACGGATAAAATTAGGCGAAGCTGAGGCAGCGATCTACGACAGCGACAGGAACCTAGTAATACTTGGTAACATGTCGGGGTCGTACATGGCAGCATACAGCGCAACCAGTGGTTTTGTTCCCCTGGACGAGAAGAGCGAGGAAGGGAGAATCACGTTCGAAACACCGACCGAGGACCCGGTGGTGGTGGTAGCCAAGTGCACAAGGGTAATGCTGGACGACAGGATCCTCGATATGGCAGAAGCCATAGCGGGGGACCTGTTCAAAGGCGTAAGCCCGGAGCACTGGGTGAGACCCACTATCACGTGGGTTAACGGAGTCCCCGGCTGCGGGAAATCCACGTGGGTGGTGTCACAAGCCGACCTGGCTGGAGACATCATAGTGACAACGACAACTGAGGCCGCCACTGATCTCAGGGAAAAACTGGAAACGCGTTTTGGCGACCTAGCCAAAAAGAGAGTGCGGACTATGGCATCCCTACTAGTAAATGGACTACATAAGGGCGAAACGTGTACACGCCTAATGGTGGACGAAGCCCTTATGAACCATTTCGGATCCATAATTATGGCAATACAACTAGCCATAGCCAGTGAAGCCCTGCTGATCGGAGACGACAACCAGCTTCCCTACATCGACAGGAACAATATGTTCACCACCCTATACAACAGACCCAACCTTGTGACGTCAATCTCCCAAAATCTCCTTTGTACGTACAGGAATCCACAGGACGTAGCGTATGCCCTTAGAGAAATCTACAGTGGCATATACTCGGCCAAGACTCGCACTAAATCCCTATCGCTGAAGCGGTTTACAGGGGAGCGGATCCCGAAACAGGACAACACGCTTTACCTTGTCCACACCCAGGCTGAGAAGGCACTCCTTATCAGCCAGGGCTATGGAGCAAATTCGGGTTCCCGCACCCTAACCATACATGAAGCACAGGGACTAACGTGCGAGTCAGTGATTATTGTGCGCACAACCTCCAAAAAATCCCACCTCCTCCAAAGTGTCCCCCATGCCGTTGTCGCGGTCTCTAGACACACGGACAGCTGTGTATACCACACAGACTGTACCGATAACGACGCGACAGCTCGGTTTATCCAGCGAGCCGAGACCGCGACAACGGAACATATCAGGGACTATAACCTTAAGATGGCGATGAGGGCGAGAGACGAGAAGGTCATCAAAAAGTTGACCCAAAGCTCCGAAGACAGAGCGGTCTCTCCTCCTCCTCCCAAACCAGTAGACTGAGAGAGGGGAAGAGCGTCATGGCAAGGCTCCGGGATGCCATCTCCCTTCCTTTCCGGAAGAAACAAAAGTAACTAAAGCAGAGATAGAGATGAGAGATGCCAGCAGTCGTGCTCACTAAAATGTCTAGACGGGCGGCGGCGTTGGGGGGCGGGTCATCGAGTTCCCTAAAATATGGTTGAACACGGTGATGGCTGCCCTCTGCGTCAACTCGTGAACGGGTGCCGCTCGGAGGGACTGGTCTGCCCGCGTCTCTCGTCCCTCTTTCTGCTTAAAACAAAAACTAAAATAAAAACTAGTAATAAAAATAATAATAAGGCACTTATTGTAATCGCACTTGCGGAGCGATAAATAAAAAAACTAACAATCTGACAAAAAAATAATGACAAACAAACAAAGGCACGGGCCAAAGAGCCTGTGGATATGACTACTATTAAAAAAAAAAAATCCTCTAATGATCATGGAACCCGTATATAAATATTAATATAACATATGAAATTACATCAATAATATGGTATATCATTCGATCTTTATATTAAACAAACGTATGTAAAACAAAATACGTATTGAAAACAAATTAATTATACTTCTTTTTAAATTATAATATTGTTAATTAAATTATATTTAATATTTACCTTATACTTAGCTGATAACTTACAAAGTTGTTTATTGTATGTGTATGTATTATTTATGCTACTCACTTATATCCTAATATATGTCTTCGAACGTACTTGCCCGGTCATCGAGAAATCTTATTGTTGTAGTTAAGTACGCACTATTCTATACTATTCTTATTTCACACTAGCTGCTGTCCGCGGCTCCGCCCGTGTGGAGTCAAATAACGCAGCCTATGTGTTAATCCAGATCATAATCTATCTACGAGTACGTGCCAAATTTCATTCAAATCCGTTCAGCCGTTTAAGCGTGAAAGAGCAACAAACATCCATCCATACATACAAACTATCGCTTTTATAATATTAGTAGGATTGTAGGTAATTATTACATGTGTCTTGATGTAGTGATATCATTGCATTTGCGTCAAACCTCAGTGGTTTATATAAAATGCATTAATATTGTTTTTATATAATGTTTATGTAAACAGGTGTAATAAATAATAAATGTTAAGTAACATTAGCTTCTATGATCATTAGTGGAATCGTTATTATATTGTATATTGCACACACCTCTGAGAGGGCCATCTACCCTTTCATCATCCCATGCACGGCTCTAATTATAACTCTATAAAGAAATTTATCCAATGAAACTCGATTCGAGAAATTTCTGGAATATTTTGAAGTTCGTACTCGTACATGCATTATTTCCCAATGTGCATTTGGTTCTGGAAAAGATCCGCGGCTCTATTCACCGTAACCCATTGATGTGCAGACAGGTGCGCCGCGCCCGTTGACAAACTTTTCAAAGACGAACTTTACAGACGAGCTCGAGTGCGATGTCTGCGCTTTTCACAGTTTAGTCTTACGTAACAATACATTCAGATTCGACGGTATACTAGCGTATTCGCGCGGTTTTGCACGTGTGGAGTTTCTTTCATAGCCGGTTTGAATCCTGGCATGTACCACTAAATTCATTTTTTTTTATATTATGTCGGGAGTTATACAAGCATATGGCTCACCTGATGTAAAGCGAGTACCGTAGCCTATTAACGCTTGCGTATATATATTAAGTATCACTCGCACGATGCCTCCTCTGTTGCTTACACAACAACTCCTTGGGAGCTTACTGGTGACCTCACTCACACGCAGGAACACAACCACCCTCTAGGGAGTTGTTATTGGCTGCGGTTTTCTGCGAGGTGGAGGTACTTCACCAGACTAAGGTGCTTTGATTCGCCCTACCTCTCTAATAAAAGTGTGTTTTGGGATTTCGAACTCCCAAATACAATATATTATATTTTGAAAGACGTGTGACCTTACCTAAGAGAGAACCGGCTTCCTCTTTGATCTATGGAATATATATATATATTTAATTTAATTTATTTCTCTTAATGGAATAATACATAGGCAGTTAGTTTATGAAATTCGCCAAACTGCTAAGCAATTTGTTGGCGAAGAAAATCACCGCTCAGTACGTTTAGTGTGCAAGTACATCATATTATACACGAGTAACTAATGTAGCGCGGACACCTATATATAGAAACGCACTCGTAACTTCATTTGCCCTATATACCTCAATACCTCAAACGATTTTACATATGCATAGATGAATGCATATTATAAGATTTAAAAAAGACTGTTCGACGTACATGTGCGGTTTCAGTGAACTTTTGTATCTTTACTCGGATTGTTGCTTGAGCTCCTTGTCGTGGATTTTCTAGAAACGTTCAAGTGATTACAAAATAAATTTAAAATTTAACTTGAAGAAGTTTTCACAGACTTGCGAAGATGATGCATACAGCGCAACTACTTACCGTCAGATGTATTTAGCAGATAGTCTTATGAGAATATTCTACAAAGAGTAGAAATGCACACTTGTATAATTTATGAATTTTGGAATGGTACTTCGTTTTTGGGGTTCCGATCATATAATTACGGAAAAAAATATCCCTACAAGATTCCTTCCGTAGAAAATAAACTCGAGTGTCCGTCCATCCGTCTATCACAGGTGGTTATATCGAAAACTAAGGGTCGTAGAAAATTGAAATTTGACATTGATAGATCAGGATAATTTTCAGCGCACGCGCGCCTTCATGTATACAATGTGCGAGAGAACACTGGGCGTAAGGTATTGCGATTATTCATAATCTTCAGTAACAGCTTACTATTAGTTAGTAGTGGTTGTGTCAGGCATATTGTTTAATCGATGTCAATATGTTATGTGAAGGATCTGTTATACTTTTTTATTATTATTCGCAAGCTTGCCCTACAAAAAAGAAAATTAAAAGTTGTCTCATAGGTATTTTATTTTTGTATTTTATTGTAATGATAAATAAAGAGAAGGGGAAAAGAAAAGAGACGGAAGATAGTATTTTTAATACCGATCTAGTAGAAAAGTTGTTAATCGATTTAGACATTTCTTATATTCAGATTAAACATTGCAACTCTTATTTTTCGAATTTAAAAAAGCTTAGCTATTATTATAATAAATGTCATTGTAACCGACTAGTGAATTTTAAGTGATGCGCAAGTGTACAGACAGATAAAATTAAAACATAGTTTTAGATTATTTATCATAATGAAAAACCACAGCAACAATTTTTACATAAATAACATACATAAAATAGTATTTGAACAACAACGGGAGGCAAGTGAACATACAATCTAACTGATGTGAAGTGTTCACCGTTTATATTTAAAGTAAATATTGCCAGAATTTTTCAAAATTAGAAGCTTGCCTAAATTATAGTAGCCGCCAACTAATTTAGAAAAACTCTGGCTATTTATACTAGGGTACAATCATAATATAGGGAGATTTTGCCGTAAGTGCCGCAATTGGCAAGTAGGTTGGCAGCTGCAGTAATTTATCTACGTACTCGGAGGACGCTGCTGCGCTTCTCCTGGTCATCTTTCCCTTAGTCGATTAATCGAGATCAAGAAGAACAAGACAACAAGAGTTTCACAACAAGAGTTGAGATGGTAAGTCCTATTCTTACGCCGCAGCCGCACGACTCAATGCGACCATTCACTGCGGGCCGTATGGAGAATGCCTCTCAGATTGCTATATGAAAGGGAGAGTACTCCACCTCACAGAAAACCGCAATCAAATAACTACCAGGAGAGTTCTTGTGTTCCTGCGTATGAGTCAGGTCACCAATAAACTCCTAAGGAGTTGATGAGTTACCATTTTATTTTTCTGGGTAAAAGGTATCATACATGTGATGCAGAATGGTACCGGTCTATTCTTACGCCTCACAGAGGTCGATTTTAATTATCTAGGCATTAATAAATCATTTCGTTGTATAAAAATTGTATATACTATAACATGACTGATATGTATACTTGAATTTTTAGTCTTAATAATTTAGAAAGTACATGCTAAACTTAACCGGTTTCAAAAAGGAAAAGGAAGGGAAAAGAAAAGAGACGGAAAATAGTATTTTTAATACCGATCTAGTAGAAAAGTTGTTAATCGATTTGGACATTTCTTATATTCAGATTAAACATTGCAACTCTTTATTTTTCGAATTTAAAAAAGGATATTAGCTATTATTATAAAAAATGTCATTGTAACCGACTAGTGAATTTCAAGTGATGCGCAAGTGTACAGACAGATAAAATTAAAACATAGTTTTAGATTCTTCATCATAATGAAAAATGGTACCGGTCTATTCTTACGCCTCACAGAGGCCGATTTTAATTATCTAGGAATTAATAAATCATTTCGTTGTATAAAACTTGTATATACTATAACATGACTGATATGTATACTTGAATGTTTAGTCTAAATAATTTAGAAAGTACATACTATTTTAACCGGTTTCAAAAAGAAGAGATTCTTAACTAAAAAAAGATTTGTGTTTGGGATTTGAAAGACTTATTCAATTGTATAATTAATAGTGTTGATTAATAAATAATCCAATGCATGTTACATTTCGTCTTTATCATCATACAAAACTGATTAACGGGCTCTTGCAGTAATTGCAGAACTTCATTGTTCAACGGTTCCTTGAACGACCGAGTGCACCTCACCAGTAAGCTCCCAAGGAGTTTCTGTGTAAGCAGCAGAGGAGGCATCGCGCGAGTGATAATTAATATATCGCAAACGGTAATAGGCTACAGTACCCGCTTTACATCAGGTGGGCCCTATGCTTATATGTCTCCCGACGTAGTATAAAAAAAATCGCTGGAGAAAAAAAATTTTTGGAATAGCGTCCCCGTACTGCTACACGCAGGTTGGGATGACCACCCACTAAATGGAATAACGGCCTGAAGAAATTTATAGATAGATGGATGTAGGTGACTCAGGATCGAGGCGAATGGTACTCTAGAGAAGAGGCACATGTCCTGCAGTGGACGAATACGGGCTGAAAGGATTATGATACCACCATATATAGTCGGCTATAAGGATATGTTGAGTGCCAAGATAATCCATTTTTCATAGTGGTACTGGTTTGATATTAAAATGGCCTTAAGATAATAATTACGTCAAGTGTTATTAAATAATGGAAAGGATTATTTTGTTCGTTGTTTTCATTATTTTGCTCGACAATTATTTATCGCTGTTGTTTATTTCGTCATTCACATTATCATTAACCACGCAAATGTTAAAAGATTCAATAACAAAGTCAATAACCAACTATATGTACAAACACTTTAATAGATAACAAAAAAAAATATTTATATGGTGATTTGGCCTTCATTATAAATATATTTAATTAATATAATTATAAATTATTGTTGTTATTTATATATAGAATGTAGCAAATTGTTGTTGTAGGTGTGTTCCTGAAAAATTCTCGAGGGTTGTTATATTCCTGCGCGTGGGTACTGGTGACCTCCTAAGGAGTTGCTGTGTTCGCAGCAAAGGTTTTATCATGCGAGTGATACTTAATGTAATCCAATCGTTCATAGGCTACGGTGTCATATGGAATTCTTCTTTGGGGTAACTCCGCGGACGTTAACACCATCTTTTTATTGCAAAAGAGAGCCATAAGAGCTATCTACAAACTTGGTCCCCGGGAGAGCCTTAGAGAAAAATTCAAAGAAATAAATATTTTAGCAGTCGCATCGCAATATATCTATGAAAATCTTTTGTATGTCCATAAAAACATAGACTCATTTTGTAAAAAGAGTGATACTCATAGCATAAATACTAGATATAAGCATAATCTTGTGTTACATGCAAGCCGTCTCCACAAAATAAGTAATTCTTTTATGGGGCAATGTATACGGTTCTATAACAAACTTCCCAGCAATATAAGAGAATTGTCAATAAACAAATTTAAAACTACTATTAAAGCCAAATTGTGTAGCAGGGCATATTATAAAGTATCTGACTATATTAATGATAAAAATGCCTGGGAGTGAGTCGATCCAATTATAATGTAATTAATAAAATATGTAAATTTGTTTGGACACCAAAAGAGGGATGCCTGAGTTTTTTGGCAGTATTTTTATCAGTGCTCACCTAGTCATAAACTGCACGGTAGGGAAAAAAATTGTGACGATTCTAAACAAATGTAGCCATTTTTACGGAATAAAAAGATTTTGACTTTGACTTTGACTAACCGTTTTACACTAGGTGGGGCGTATGTTCTATGCCTCCTGACGTTGTATAAGAAGAAATGTAAAATTTTACAACTAGCCTAACCTCCGCGTGCAAATACATTGAAATAAATAAATAAATAATAAATATTGTCGGACAAATTACACAGCGCCATCTAGCCCCAAAGTAAGCGAAGCTTGTGTTATGGGTACTAGACAACTGATAAACATACGTAAATACATTTTTTTTTTGTAAATACATACATACATTTTGTACATACATAGAAAATACCCAGACCAAGACAAACAGACATGTTCATGCACATAAATATTTGTACTGTGTGGGAATCGAACCCACGAGCGTTGGTGTCAAAGTAGTGTAACAACGCGTTTAACCACTGCGCCACCGAGCTCGTCATATGAAATACTTACTATAATACTCATCATGAAATACTTTGTATATAAAGATACAATTTAATGTACACTATCATACACTCTAAACTACTGCTATTTGGTAAAGTCGAAAAAAAGAGAAAATGAAAGGTAAGAGTGAAACGTCTAAAAATATTAATCTATGACACTTCATGAACTACCGCCGCTAGTACGTCTAATGCACCGGCCGGGACTCACCCATTACCTATTGGAAATGCGTGCCACCGCCACTGCTATCACTGCTACAACTAACGTGATCACCATACCTTGATATATGTTAATATAATTACATAATTACATTACTCATGCAATAGTATCCAAACTAACATAATTTCAGGTGCAATTCGAGTATACGTGATATCTGAACTGGTATGAATGAACATACTTGTATCTCAGATGCCACTTACATTCACAAAACGCAGGACGATGTGTGGATTATGCTACACTTAAAATTTTAAAACAATATCCGTATAATTACCAATATCAATACACGCACACTGTACCAAAACCAAGAAAATCGGCAGTAATAAAATAAAAATCAAACACGTAGATTACATTTTAGATTACATTATTACAACAATAAAAACAAAAATAAGGTACAGTCGGTCGCAGACCATGCGCAACAGGACCGCTTTTGAATCTTGCGAGATGTTCAATGCAGTGCAGCTGCTGCGCCAGATATGCAGTCCACCGCACCGATAACAGTGGATTTTGTAAGAAAAATTAAGACATAGTAACAAGAATATTCTCAGTCTCGTCATAACTTTGCGTCAGAAGCCATTCAGTCAACACATTCTTACATCTGCTTTTTGTCAGCGGGTGTAGTACTAACAGTTTATTAAGTTTGTTGTATAGAAATGAGCCTGTAAAGAAGAAGAATTTTTTTATAAAGGTAGTATTTATTTTTGGAATGTTACATACACTATAGTAACGTCGCTTAGTTTGGTAGATGTTGGGGTTATTAGGCGTTTGAGAGTATTTTTTAAGAACTGTATTGAAAATATATAGTTGTCTGACTGTGAGGAGGCGAAGAGATTGATATAGTTCATAGGTGGGAAAGCGTATAGGGCGAAAAGTTGACACTTTTAGTACGGCTCTGACAGCCCGTTCTAAAGTGAGCATGGTGGTTCTATTCGAGCCTCCCCAGACTGTAATACCGTATTGTATGATTGACTGGCAAATTGCGTAATATACCATTTTGATCAAGTGTAGATTTCCAATATGTCGCAAGTTTTTGAATACGTATATTAACTTGCGCACTCTTCCAGTCATACTCTTGATATGTTCTGTAAAATTGAGGTTTTTATCTACGATAATTCCGAGATATCTAATTGATTTCGTCCTATCCAAAACCGAACATTGACATTGCTGATTATTTTCACATGTATGTGCAATGAGAGACAGGGACGAGGATGGCTGAGTATTGTTACGTATAGAAAATGTTATATATTTAGTTTTTATGGCGTTAAGCGTTAGAATGTTTTGGTTCAGCCAGTATGACACAACGTCAAGGCCCTCCTGGGCATATTGAAATACTTTGGGCCACGAGTCTCCAGTAAAGCAAAGGGCAGTATCATCTGCGAAAGAAACAATTTTACTATTTTTGAGCTGCAGCAGACTTAGGTCATTTATGTAGCAGAGAAAGAGAGTCGGACCGATTATACTACCCTGTGGGACTCCATAGGACGTTATCTCTTCGTCACTGATGAAATTATCGACGGTAACACACTGTCGGCGATCAGTCAGGTAATCCCTGAGTAGTTCTAGTTGAGAACCCCTGATTCCCATTGACTCAAGTTTGTTCAGGAGGATGGAGAAAGAGACCGTGTCAAATGCCTTTGCCAAGTCGAGGAAAACTGTCAAGCATTTTTTCCCACTATCTAAATTTGTAGCCACATAGTCTATAACATCGTGGACAGCGTCAGAAGTAGACTTATCTCGTCTAAAACCATATTGTTTAGGTGAGAGTAAGTTTTCTTTTTCCAGATAGTTTACTAGTTGTTTATTGATTATTCGTTCCAGAATTTTGGACATTGCAGGCAAGATTGATATAGGGCGATAGTTATTGACACAATCTCTAGCTCCACCCTTGTGCACAGGTCGTATAACCGATTTTTTGAAAGCTCGGGGAAACGTTCCGCTTGCTAGACTGAGATTACATACATGTGTTAGAGGCCCAGAAATAAGTTTTATGTACTGTTTTAAAAATGAGGGAGAAATTCCATCCCAGCCCGTAGCAGTGTCATCTCTTAGTTCCATTACAAGACGCGCCACCTCATCTTCATCGGTATCCAAGAGGGCAAAAGAGTTAGTTTTTGATTGTGGAGATAAGAAGTTAGCAAAGTTCATAGGTTTGGCTCGATTATTAATATGAGTGGCAAGTTTAGATCCGATAGTTGCGAAGAATTTATTGACATCAGATAAAGATTTTTCCGGCGATTCATTATAATTCAATAGTTCTTTTGGTTGCTCGTGATTTTTTTTCGTGTTTATTATGTTATTAATTATTTTCCATGAACGTTTAGGATCGTTCCCGACCTCGAACAACAGTTTTCTTTCGTAGTCCCTTTTTAGTTTCTTGAGTAACCTGTTACAATAGTTCCTGTAACGCGAGTATGTTATCTTGAGGATTTCATTGTCAGGAGACACTTTGAGTTGTAAGTGCAGCTTGTCTCGATTTCGAATGCAGCGCAGAACACCTGGAGTAATCCATGGTTTAATTGTTTTTTTACGTCGCGACACACTGCATATCTGACTGCTAGCTGTTATGGAATTATTAAGAAGAGAAACAAGGAGGTCTGCAGCTATATTCGCATTTGTAGCATGATAAATTGGGCTGAAATCTATACTGTTCATGAGAGATTCGAGCTTTTTTCGATCGATTTTAGTACGGGATGTAGTTGTGCGCTCTATACGTTTATTTAGTTCAACTGAAAGTAAAACCGCGTTGTGATCCGTAATTGATGTATTAAGAACTAATGTCGTGGCTGCACAATTTGTTTTCAGGAGAACATGGTCGAGACATTTGTCGTTACGTGTTGGAAAGTTATGAGCAGGTAGCAGACCATGAAAAGCTATTAAGTTGAGGTATGACTGGATATGTAAGTCACTGTTGTTGGGATCTTTAATGTCAATATTCATGTCACCGACCACTGCAACAGTTTTGTAGGAATCAATCGACGCCAATATTCTATCTAGTGATCTTTCAAAAAGGTCAGTATTATTGTACGACGGTGAACGATAAACTGCAATAAGGGCAATGACTTGATCTATTGTAACGGCCAGACAAGTCCCTTCCGAGAATTCAGGTTCTTGTACACTAACATTCAAATCTGTCCTTGCATATATCACAATTCCATCATTCTGATTCTTATTACAAGTGCTATAATAAACTTTATACCCGTCAATACTCGGAGGATCTGGGCAACAGGACAGCCAACATTCAGTGAGTACTAACAGGTCGCAATCAACGTTGAGCCTGGCTAGAAGCGTCATAAAATTGTGAATATTACAGCCAATACTACGAATATTTTGTGTAAGGATGTTTAGGCATCGATTTTTCTGCGGTATAAGGAGGTGACAAGATTCCGGTTCGCAGATCTGGGAATCACACACTCTTAATGTATCAATAGTTTTCTGGAGCTTTTTTATCGAACCAAAATTAAACTTTTTAGTTTAGGCGAGCAAGGTAGGCCCAATATAAGCGACTGTGTTATTCCATAATAATTGTGCAAGAGGAGATATGTGTTGACCGTTAAACATGGCAAAATGACAATCGTGGATTTGTGTATGACTTGAGAATCATTTGATTTTGTGTATATATAGACTGCGGTGCGTATTTTCGTTACTATGTGTTTGTTATGTAATGCGCTATAGCGCAGGCAGTATAGAATAACTGTAAAAAACAAAAACAAAGAGACAAACCGCGTATTATTAAAATTGCCTCTCTGTTTCCCACTATAAAGCTTAGAATGCATGAAATTGATCAATATTGTTACACTAATAATATACAAGAGCATTAAAAAAATATACAGGTTAACAAAATATTCATTAAACAGTATTGGTCGCAATAAGTCTAGTCATTGGTGGCCTGGATTTTTAAGACTAATAAGTAGCGCTTCATCCGTAGCCGAAACAAGCGGCGAACCTTCGTTTCTTCTCAACAGGACTTTCCCGTTTGATGTCCAACAAAATTTGAACTCGCCAGACCTAACGAGTTCGCGACCCAAGTAGTGTAACCTTCGAGCTTTCGGGGTAAGGTGTTCGGCAATATAAATATCACGAATGTTGTGTTGTTGACCGATGCAAGCAGTGTTCAAGCGCTGATATTTGTTCGTTAGGTTGTATTTTTTTACCGCTGCCAGGATTCTATTTTTAAGAATAACCGTTGAGAGGGACACCAAAATTATTCGGTTTTCAGACTTGCCAGGCAAGCGACGAATGTCAACAATGTCATTGGGTAAAGTGTTGACTGAAACCGTTTTCGTTATTTTCGTAACCATCTCTAAGAGCTGTTCCTGAGATTCCCCCGCTATGAGTGGTACATTTCGAATTTCCAAGTCATTTAGGTATGATTTACGACATTGTTCTTCACTATTTTTTTCTAATAGTTGGAGCCTCTGCTCATATGTGTTTGATTTTTTCTCCAGGCTTTCTACTTTTTCAGTTAGAACGTCGAATTGAGATGCTAAAAAGTTAATGGATTTCTCAATTTCGCTGTTAGTTTTTTGCACGTCAGAAAGCTGATTCTTAATGTCGCTAAAATCTGAACGAAATTCAGAAAATGTTGACTTGTATTCCTCTTTCCAGGTAGACATTATATTAGATATCTGGTTTTTAAACTCAATAAGAGCACTCTCCAAGTCAAAGTCCCTTGTTCGTTTCGGGAATCTGGAAGCTGAATATTCTTGTTTGGCTTTTTTGTTCAGACTGGGGTCCGAGCCATACATAGGATCTGAATCTGTAGATACTTTCGTCGGTGTTCGGTGCATTTTAAATTTGCATACAATGAATTTAGGCCTAAATGTCACTTGCCGTCGGGCTCAGGCGGCAGCGGATCGTCGGTCTCAGGTAGTTATAGATCGTTGTGTGTGTGTACGTCGCAGTGACGTCACGAAGGTCACGCCCCTAGGTAACTTGCTTCTGCGCCGGTGGGAGGTGACGTATGCAGCCAATTAGGAGCGGGTCACCGACCGATAAGGCTTTGTGAGTATTAGAAACAATTGTTATCTCACTCACCGATTTAGTGCGTTCCCTGTCTGGCCTGTTATTTGAACTTCTCCAGTTTGTTGTTTCCCTGTTACTTTAGATGTTTATTTATTATATTTACATGAGTTTCCGAATATTAATTTTTGAGATTTTTTAATTAATTATGGGTTTGAAAAGGTAATGCGGATCACTACAATCACGTCCACACACGGCGGAGTCCGGGGAGGAGCTTAGAGAGAGAATTACACAAAATATTATATAACAAATTCCATAGCTTCCACACAATTGCAGTTAGCTGTCCACGAAGCAAGCAGTGCAATGAAACAAGAGGAGTGAATGATAGATATACGAGTATATTTGAAGCGTCGAACAACATTATCAAAGGTATGATATCAGTGGGGATATTTACATTGCCTCTAAAATCCATATTCGAAACAGGTTCGAAAAGTTTTGACTCAGATTCTATACATTTTGACAGATAATTTTTCGATTCCAATTCGAATATGGCTTTCCGGGGCAATGTGAATAGCCCCACAGATCCGGGTTATACGCAGGACCCACTGAAAGTTTTGCGTAACTCATATATAAAACAAAATAAGGGCAATACAGTGTATTTATTGCTTTTCTAAAGTAGTTTTCATCATATTTGTTATATTTTTCATTCCGTTATTCCATAGAGAACCACCGATTAGACAGCACGTTTACCACCTGTTGGTTTCTAGGCAGTAAAAACTTAAGTCTGAAGCCACAATACACTATCCACTTTTTCCACCGTTCTTCTTCTTCTTAGCGTTATCTCATTTCCTAATCCATTAGGATGGGCGGGGTCCGCTACCTAAGTAAGATTAGCGAAGATACTGATTTTTACATGGAGCGACTGCCGTCAGACTTCTACAATCTGAAGCGAAAACCAGACCTTTCTTAGGTTAGGTCACACGTCTTCCTGAATACATTTTTAGGACGTGTGGATAATGTTTTCCTTCACTTCAATATATCTTTAATTGTACTACTTGATATCACTGTATGTACACTCACATATATTTATTGTAATATATATTGACAATGAAAAAAGACCCATATTGGTAAGATGGCATTTCTTTTTCGCCAATAGTCGTTTTCGAAATGCTGGTAGATTAAAAAAGAGAGATTAAAACGAAAAAAGCTATGGAAAAATATTAAGATACAATATGATCTAATTTAAAGAATGTAAGACGTGTCTACGTGCCCGTAAGGGCCTAATGGCAAATTAATGATTTTTATTGAATTAAACATTTTTTTAACTGAAGTATCGCGTGTTTTATTTGTTTTGTTGAACCTGACGTTTCGAATGCTTCGCAGCATCCGTGGTCGCAGGAAGACTCGAATTTTATATATTATATCTTATATATATATCTTATTTTGTTTTATATATTCCAAACGTCAGGTTCAACAAAACAAATAAAACACGCGATACCTCCGTTAAAAAATTGTTTAATTCAATGTGTAACAATCGCAAAAACTCAAGATAATGATTTTTATCTTTATCTTATCTTTATGCATTTTTCAGTCAAAATTGTTTTATTTTTAACCTACTTCAAAAAAATCGAGGAGGTAACCGAATTTTTCAATCGATCGAATACCATCAGATTAATCCAATAGAAATTTTATCAAAATGGATTTAGTACGAGTAGTTTGATTTTTAAATCAAAATAACTGGAAAAAATATGTCATTCAGTGGTATTTACGGTCTCTATTTTTTTGTACCTCTAATGTGGCAAACATTTGTACGTTCTGTTTAAGTACAAATAGACACTTTAGTATTTGTTTATAGTCATTTAAATAACTAAAGTGATTATTTTGTTCCTGTTAGTTCATTGCAGATGTTTTTGGAGTCGGTGTATCTTTTTATAAAATATTTTTATCAGAATGTGCAGAATGGTACCATCACGCAAAATTTTGCTAGAGCATAATTTATTTTTCCGGAAAAATTTCATCTACAGACAGGACTTTTTTGCAGTTTTATTAGAATGCAATTTATTAAAAGTATGCGAATAAATTATGCTCCAGCGCTTATATCTTGTTTATGTAAATACACGTGTTCTATTTTGCAATTAGTTTCTGTCCAAAGTCAAAAGGTCTAGTTAACAAGTAATCTCACTATCAAGTCCAATCGTGCGCTTAATATATCATAAACAAGGACACACCCAATATAATTAGATAATGTCAACTTAATTTATGAACACTAATATTATAAATAACAAAGTAACGCTATTTTGTTTACATATTTATTACCAGTCATGACTAAACAGTTAAATGGATAGTAAAGGAGTTTGGTACATAGTTTTTTAAGGACTTAGAGAAGGGTATCAGCTTCATATTAAGTAAGAAGGAAAATTATTAATTCATTTTTCCTTAACATTTCTTTATACAACTTCAGCGCATAATCCGTTTGTTTGTAATTTCTTTATTGTACACTCATAGTAAATAACAATACAATAAACATAAAAATAGAATTATAAATGTACAAAGGCGGGGTTATCTCTATAAGAGATCTCTACCAGCCAACCTTTGAGTGATTGGATATTTTACTGCAGAGTAGCGAGGGCAAAAACCAATGAGAAATATGAATAAATTATATAATAAACAAACAATATAAAACTCACAAGTAAGCAGTACTACATTACATAATTAATAATAGATTAATATATACATATATATAAATTCCACATACATAAATACCTAATTACATATATATATATATATACACATACATATATAAACAATATACATACTTAACAGTAAATACAAATGCTATACTTATTAATTCTACACATATTACATGGACATTAGCTACTAAAGAGTACTAGCTCAATCCACTGCCTTGACAAATTTGAGAAGACGAGCCTTGAAAGAATCCAATGACGTAGCCTGTTTTACATGAGTGCTGAGCGAATTCCAAAGCATTTCCGCCTTAACCGTGAAAGAGTTAGAGTAGGTTTTAGAAGAATAGAGTGGAATATCCAGCCGAAGACTATCACAAGAATGTAATCGACTATCGATATCCCGTATTTGAAAATTATCACGGAGGTAAGATGGAGAATTAGGTGAAAATAACACTTTATAAAGAAACGTCATCGTATGAATATTTCTACGTATCCTGATAGAGAGCGAGCCCAATTGTTTTCGGAACTCTGAGATATGATCCGTATGATGGAAGT
This sequence comes from Pyralis farinalis, assembly GCA_947507595.1. NCBI lineage: Eukaryota > Metazoa > Arthropoda > Insecta > Lepidoptera > Pyralidae > Pyralis > Pyralis farinalis. The sequence continues at coordinate 17,797,795 of OX382259.1, read as the reverse complement.
AATACAAAGCACACCAAACCGATGGATATTTACAATATAAAGAGTATCACTCACACTTCCGCAGTGAAGAGTTGAAGTGAGGAAGTGAAGAGTTATGGCTTGCGCAGCAACTCTCACTTCCTCACTTATACACAGGAAAAAATTCAACCCTTTTTTTGTTCCTGTCATAAGTTGCAGATTTTGCTAATAGGCGGGTTGGACCACGTGGAATGCGAAGAAACGTCTCTAACGCCTGGTAATGAAATTGACTCACATGCCTGACACCTTGTAATGAGAGGTGAGAATGGTAAATAAGTAATAGAGTATTCCGGCAACAACAACGGCCCTTGGGCAACAACAGTTATGTTATACATTTGTACAAGACCTAGTTCACTGTTAGCTAATGTCTGACTAACTATATCCTGACACACCAGTATTCGCCCCGAGGCTAGCGGTGACACGGGGCAGCGTCTCACCAACGCAACGACTGCTACGCAACGCAATGATGGCGCTCTTCTCGTTTCGGATAGTATGCAATTTCGCATTCGCAGCGTGACGTGCACGTCGGCGCGCGCCGCGCTTATGTCCCGTCATCACATCGCATCGGAAGGCTTACTACCGAATGCGAAGAAAACAAACATAATGGTATTTGAAAGAGAAGAAACCAGAACCAATGTAAGGATTACGGTAGATGATGAAGTGTTGGAACAAGTGGATGAGTTTGTATATTTTGGATGCGCTTTCAGCAGGGATGGAAGGTACACCGCAGATGTGGAAAGGCGAGTGAGTACTGGGAATAGTGTGAATGGAGCGTTGGGAAAACTTCTTGGCAGTAAAAACTTGCCGCAGTTGCAGTAAAAAGAGCCAGAAGGCGCAGCTGGCTATACACAATGCAGTGCTGGTCCCAACGCTAACTTATGGAAGCGAGAGCTGGGTATGGCAGAAAGAGCATGAAAGTAGAATAAACGCGGTCGAAATGCGAGCGCTGCGCAAAATTTGTGGCGTACGGCTTGCAGACCATATTCGCAATAATGATGTTAGAAAGAGAGTTGGTCGGAAAGAGCGTCGGTGTTAAAGTAAGAAGAGGCATGCTCCGTTGGTTCGGACATGTAGAAAGAATGCAAGATGAAAGAATGACGAAACAGATATACAATGCAAAAGTGGCAGGATATAGGAGCCGAGGAAGGCCAAGACTTACCTGCCATGACCAAATTGGTCGTGTTCTATCAGAAGGTGATGTCAGGAGGCCTAGAAACCGGCGAGCGTGCATGAAAAGAGCAATGAATGTTAAAGAAGCGAGTGAGGTATGTAAGGATCGAGTCGCGCGGCGCTCGGTTCTCTCTGCCTACCCCGTAAGGGATTTGGCGTTAAGTTATAGTAGTAGTAGTATCACATCGCCCGTTATTCTCGTCACGCTCGCTGATGATCTGACTCTGATTGAGATTTTTTTTATGTAGGTATAGTAAATATCGTAGGTCTTCTCATAGCGTTAAATGATATGTAAGCGAAATTTTAAAATTCTTTTCCACACCAAGAATTCTAAAACCATCTAAGATCAACGAACAAACAATTGAGACACGTTCATTTTTATTCCGATTGCGTAAACAAAATAAGGAATTAGAAATGGATTCTCGTAATCGTGTACTAAATAACATTAATGTTTTCTTTGTGTAGACTTTTATAGTGAAGAATTCTAGGTTATTTGTAAATTGCTATTAAATTCCTTTTGCGGATTTTTGGTATTAAAATATATGTCTAAAAGGGCTTATACTTCCTTGCTTGCTTCGTTTACTAAAATAAATAGTCACTTAAACGTATTTTAGCTAAGTAAGTACGTTTAAATAACGTGACACCTAAACGTATGTATAAGAGCACGTGAATCGTGGTCATATAAACGCCCGAACAGGTTTTCCTTCTAAATTTTTGATTTCAATCAGTATATGCAACGATCTTGGGTTTCCAAGCTGTCAGCCGCATGCCTCCACTTAAGTGATTAGTGTGTATACACAGCAGTTAACTGCTTGGCTCACGTTTGGATATTAGCTGCAGTAGCTCATCGTAACTCAAATTGATGTTATGTTCGTATACTTGATTATTTAAGTATCTTGCATATGCTGCTAATCTCGTATACTCAACTGATAGATTGACGTTAAGTCTGCAACTAATTCTATGTCACTTATTAATTATCTAGTATTCTATAGATAAATTACACCTTAAGAGAGTTTAAATTCTCTATATGCGATATGCTTTGCTGTCAAATATAAAAATATGAACAATATTAATAACTGCTTCACAACTTAGTCGATTATAGTCTGATTGAAGCTCTAAATTATTGCTTAATCCGTTGACGTAGTGTCAGAAAGTACATTTTGGCGTCTATAAAGCACATGGTTGCAAGTGTCCATAGGCTACAGTAACTGTTCACCATTATTTACCAACTTAGGGTAGTAAATAAGTGTGTAGACTGTCTGATGAGACAATAAGAGAGTCGAAAATTATGAATAGCTATAACTTACTACTAATGAATAGTATGAAAATCTTTTACCAGCTTTTCAACTCTCACATTGCCAGTACCTAATGCATGGTCTCTTTTCCGTCAATGATCAAGAGTGCTACCCTACATGAACTGTATAATTATGCGTGACAAAATTCTTGACAGTAAACTTTCTCGGCCAATCCGTGATCAAAATATGCCAAGAACTGTCTGGATACGCGGTCATATTTATTTACTTTTACAAAAAAAAATGTCGTACATTAGTTTTTTTCCGGTAATCGTGGCTGGATTGTCACCTTTGCAGCCGAGTAATAGTACGATAGAGACAACGAAGAAATTATTGTCGATGTAGTAATAACAATGCTTTATTGAAAAAGAAGTCTGAAAAAAGTAACTTCAAATGTGGAAGAGAGACTTATGAGCAACTTTAAAGGCGCCTGGATAAATGTAAAGAAGTCTCGAAGTTGTTATAAGGATCTTGGATTTTCTCTCTCCACAATATTTCATTATAATTACAGACAATATTTTGCTAGATCAAACTCTAACCATTGCTTACGTATTTAGTTTCAATTTATTGAACGTTCTAAATACGAGTATAAATATCTGCACAGGCGATGTTTGAGTAATAATTTGTAGTATCCGAACGTTGCTGGAACATGCAGTAACTATACATTTTGCTCATGCAGTGTTGCTAGCATCGATAATTGTAGATCAATGAACGGTCAACTGCAGAAATCGCTGACAATGCTAGTCCAACTAATAGTAGTGTACATGTTGACAATCTTGCTTACTCTGAACGCTTGTTTGCATTCATTTACTTCAAAATACCGAATCCAGTTGGTAATGGGTATTAAATACACAAAATATTTACTTTGCACATATTGGACAAGGACTTAAAGATTTGATCTACATTTAAGCGCTCTAAAGTGGGAGCACAAATTGAGTGAGGTGTGAGTTATAGCTCATTTATAGCTCTTTATCATCTATAAAACCAAAACCAACCTTACATGTATGTGGTGAAACCCGCTGATTTGCAAATGAGGTTTTTATGAGCATTTACATTTTAAAATGAAGTACTAGTAATGAAGTACCACATACAGAAAATCGTCGCCATTTACCGATTCTGTGGAAGTTGTGTTCCTGTTAGTAACTATAGTCACAACGACTCTCCTAAGATGTTACTGTATTAGCAATGGAGATAGCAACGCGCTAGTAACCTCTAGATGCTTTGAATATGCAAGCGTCCATAAGCTAATGGTACTGCGGCACTACAGTCGGCGTTTGTATAAAACCGCAATATAAAAGAACAATGAAGTTTCATTTATTTAAATTCAATTAATACTTGTACTTGCAGAGTAGGGTCCAGAATCAGTTTGACTAATTCTTAAAACTCCAATAGTAGTTTCTGATATTAGCTAGAACAGATAGATAGATGTAGTAATAGTGTAGTATTTGAAATATAATACGCTTAAAAGTATAAGACCTGTAGAGTCATAAAAATATTTATTCAACAACTATTTATTCCCTTTGTGCATAAAAAATGCTTGTGCTTTTACGAAACTCAGAACAAAAGAGATAATAATTCCCCCATCTCGGAACTCCTTAGAACAAGTAAAAACTCCATGGATCTTTCAGAGTGGGCAAGTCCATTGATGGCTAGGAAGGTGTGCAGTTTGGGAACTTTTTTAAAGGAAACTTTTCAGCCGCTACTCGACAGACTGTTGACAACTTTTTAGCAAAAAATGTCTGCCGCTTAATGAATAGTCTACTTGCAACTTGTTGTTCTATACATAATGTGATAGTTGAACTTCCCTAATTAGGTTTGCTTAGTGTTTTGGCTTCTTACATTGCAATATTAGTTTTTGAGATAAACCTCGACCTAAAAATGGTCTGAAACAGACACCAAGTGCTTACACATACATAGTGATCTTCCACTTAATGAGTAATAAGTAATGACATCATGATGTTTCAGTTAAATATTCTGTTTACTTGACAACATTGTTTATTTATTTAATGAACACCAACATAATAAACATATGTATGTATGTATATCTTCACGCTAAGTCCCTTGCGGGGTAGACAGAGAGAACCGAGCGCCATGAGACGCGGTCCTTACATACTTCACTCGCTTCTGTGACATTCATAGCTCTTTTCATGCACGCTCGCCGGTTGCTGGGACTCCTGACATCACTTTCTGATAAAACACGACCAATTTGGTCATGGTAGGTTAGTCTCGGCCTTCCTCGGCTCCTACATCCTTCCACTTTTGCATTGTATGTCTGTTTCGTCATTCTTTCGTCCCGCATGCTTTCTACATGTCCGAACCAACGGAGCATGTCCTTTCTTATCTTAACACCGATACACTATTTCAGACCAACTCTTTCTCTCACGTCTTCATTACGAACGTGGTCAGCAAGCATTAAGCCACAAATTTTGCGCAATGCTGAGAGCATTGCGCAAAATTTGATTGATTTCTCGACCGCATTTATTCTACTTTCATGCTCTCTCTGCCGTACCCAGCTCTCACTTCCATAAGTTAGCGTTGGGATTAGCACCGCGTTGTGTACAGCGAGCTGTGTCTTCTGGCTTAGATTTCCCAACTTAAGTTTACCGAACGCCCTATTCCCGGCACTCACTCGTCTCTCCACATCAGCGGTGTGCCTTCCATTGCTGCTAAAAGCACTTCCAAGATCTCATTCACATGCTCCAATACTACATCAACAACCGTAATCCTAGTGTTCGTTCTGGTTGTCTCTCTAGCAAATACCATTATCTTGGTTTTCTTCGCATTCCTTTCTTCATACAATCATCTTTCATTGTTGTAACTAGTGTTTGCAGTTCGGATGGTGATTCTGCTTTTAATACTGCGTCGTCTGCATAAAGCAGGCAGTTGACCACAGAGTCACCCATTCGCATTCCCACATTCATATTTCTTATTCTCTGAAGACAACTGTCCAGATACAGGATGAACAGCCGAGCCGATAGCACGCATCCCTGTCTGACACCAATGTTGACATCAAACCAGGGCGACAAGCTGCCGTCCACCCGCACACACACAACAAAGCAACATGTACAATCCTCATAAGTGGATTGCATAATAAACATACATCATCAAACAACATTATAATAAACATAAATACTAAATATAAGGCTCAGTGACATGTACGTTCAGCTTAATGTTATTATAATTATAGAAGAAGACTACATTCGTTTTTAAAACAATTAAAAAATAAATAGGATGGAAATTAAAAAGGTACGTATTGCTCCACGGAAAACGAAAACTAAGAAAGGAGTGACTTTCATAGCTGTGAATGCCATTCACGAATATATCAAAATCTATAGTCTTGGATATCCTGTTAAATTCTCTAACGAAGTGGTTTAAAGGTGCGTTTTGTCTAAGGTTGGATCTGCTTTAATCGACCACGAGAATTCCGAGAAAATTTCGGGACATCGAGGATTCCATTCCTTAGCTTGTACAAGAACATCAAAGCAAAGCGACTCTCCTTGGGCTGCGCGCAGAGGTCCATGACAAGATGGTGTGCAGTAAGACTCTCGCCGGGTATGACCTTGCAGTTCGCTAATTTGCTGATGTAGTGTCCCTTGGTGAGTAAGAAACTAATTTGAATTGCATGCCTTCCGCTCCTGTAGGTGATTCAGTATTCGGATTTATTTTTGAGGTACGTATTCACGATGGCTAGATCGGCAGCCGCACACGTCCGAAGTATATCCTCCTCCTTCGCGTTACGACTACCGTATCCAAAGCCACCGTGAACACGCTCAAACTCCTGTCTCGACTCACCCACGTGACCGTTAAGTAAATTCTCTAAATTTACGCGTTCACTGCTAAACATTTATGCCTTTCGTCGATCGTCTTGTCTATATTCGTATACAGATTTCATGGTTCATAGATTCAAACATCCCAGGATGTATCTCTACCCACAAAACTAAACAACTGTGCCTAAGACGACGTATTATGTCGGGAAGCATATTTTGTATTTTTTATTGCACACAAATAAAACAAAATAATAAGTGTCACATATAGTGTACAAAGGCGAGCTTATCTCTCCAAGAGATTTCTTCCAGCCAACCGTAATCAACGTAGAAACATATTGTAAAAGGGTTACGACAATTATATGTGCAAACTAAAACCTGATACTTACAGTAAAAAAAAAACAAAATTCTAAAATACATCAAATGTAAGAAAAACACAAGAAAAAAGAAAAGAAAAAAACTAATAATAATAAAACAAATTAATTGAATTATAAAACACACCAATATACATACAATATAAACCATACATATACATACATATATATATATATATATATATATATACTATTTTTCGCTGGAAGATAATGTATTTAAATAGTGCTTCTTTAGTTTTTTCTTGAAAGCAAACACAGAATGACTTTCTCTTATCTCTAATGGTAATTTTAATATACACACATCAAAAGTGTCTAGGGATCAAGCATTTTTATGCGGATTTCTTGAGATTGAGATGTGGCTTTGTAATAAAAAAATATATAAAATATATAAACGTATACGACACTGGAGAACCCCTGGACACCAACAGCGATTAAAATCCTGCCAGGAAGTCCATCCTTATAGTGGTGGAACCATCATGGTATGGGCGGGTATTTGGATCGGCGGAAGAACTGAGTTGATTTGGATCAGAGGCAACCTCAACGCTCAAATTTATGCTGAGACGATTGTATCAGACGTCATCGTTCCTCTACAAGTGCAAATCGGTCCCTTATTTCAGTTAATGCATGATAATGCACGACCGCACACCGCAAGAGTTGTAAGACAGACTCTCACCGCAGCTAACATCAATGTCATGCCCTGGCCTGCTCAGCCGCCAGACTTGAACCCGATAGAGCATGCATGGGATATGCTACAGAGAAGAGCTCTGCCAAATATGGAGGGTATCCAGTCGCAAGAAGACCTTTTTTTGTTGTTGCAACGAACATGGGCGGCCATTCCACAGCGTGATTTGGATGAACTCATTTTGAGTATGCCAAACCGATGTTCTTGTGTTGTTAGTGTTCGCGGTAGAAACACGGATTATTAATTGTTTAAGTTACCCAATAAAATTTTAAAGAAAACTGTTATTTCAGTCTTTTTTTCGAACTTTAATGTTAGTGGTTCAAATGTCAAAAATCCCTTTATTATGAAAATGGCAAATTTCTTTATTAATGCAAAGGTGACTTGGTTTATCGTTACTGTAGACAAACGAAAACACTTTATTTGATGAATCCTTAAAGAAAATTTTAATTAATATCAATCAGGAGAAAAGTTATTGCAAAAATATATGTTGATCCCTAGACACTTTTGATGTGTGTATAAATTATCACTTACATGATGCTACATCTGCTGCTACCACTGGAGCTAACTGGTGTTCTCACTCCCACATATGAACACAATAATCATTCAGAGATTTGATATTTGGCAGTGGTATTCCGTGAGGTGGAGGTACTTCCTTAGACGGGCTGTTTTGATGCGTCCTACTATACATGCACACAAATGTTTGTTCTATGTGGGAATCAACCCTACGAGCGTATCAAAGTAACGCTACTTACCACGACACCACAGAACTCCCAACGACATACTCGTATTTTCACGTCATTAGATTAATTGAGTCTTGTATTGTATGCCATGCTACATAAAAGTCATCTAATTGAAGTTATAAGAATAAATATTAAATACAAATATTTTAAATTAAAGGTCAACTTTGTATAATATAAGATACACATTTCAGATCTAGAATCTATTCATCAACTACTAGCCATACATGATAATAATATGGTTCCGGTTTTACACTTCAGGTACGGAACCCTAATAACGTCTGTAGTTTTTTGTAAAATAAAAGTGTTTTACCTACGTATATACGTACACCTACATACACGGGTATATAGTATCGACCTTCTGTAGCATGGTTCATAAGACGGCGTCCATCAATCACATCCGCTAACAGTTTGTGACTGATTGCAGATTCACAAAAAAATACGAGTCAAAATTCCGTACGTACGTAAAAGGTTCTCATGTAGTATGTATGGTGGCCCTCATTCGCCACTTATGTTGAGGGCAGAATAAACATTCAGTGTCGCTAAGTGGGACGGTTTATATTTATTTTGTCAACAGTTTTCCTTGTATTCATACGAATCGACGTAATTATCATGAAAATTATGAATGGAGTTATCATGATGTATATTTATACTATTTATTAGAGAGCTCGATTGACGCTTGACATTCTAGCCGAATACGCAGGTTAAGCAACGTCGTCCGCAACCTGTCTATGGATGGGTTTTGTCTATCTTAAGTTTCTCCGTGCTCGGAGGGCACGTTAAGCCGTCGGTCCCGCGACTGTTGACGATAGATGACAGTCGTTAAGGTAAGTCAGTGGCCCTCGGGCGGCTTGAAAACACTGGCCTCCGCCAATCCGCATTTGAACAGCGTGGCGGAGTATGCTCTAAACCCCTTCGGTTGATGGGAGATCCGTATTCCTGCAGTGTGATAAGTAAGGGTTGATGTGGATGGATGGATGGATTTTTATATATTATATATGTAAAAGGGCTGAAAAAGGACTAAATCAAAGGCACTCGAAACCGAAGAGCATGCCAGAAGAGGTTGATGAGTGTGGAGCGGACGAGGATAGGTGCACCTGGCATTCTGTAATCTCTGCCTATGTATGTATATATTTAAAAGACCTACCAATTATGTTTATTATAATTAAACAGTTCTAACAATTACAAACAAATTTTGTATTTAGATAAGCTCTTGATTTTTTTTCTTCCTGAAAAAACGCGATTCAATGCTGATGATAAATTCATATTTGGTGGCACCGTATTTACAATTACGAAGTCCTGGTTCGAACCCCAGCACCATACCGTATTTTTTTTTTGCATAGAATTTTGTATTATTTGTTATCTATTACTCTAAACGATCAATTCTTGTATTATATAAAAAAAATCTTGTACATGTTTTAAAAAACCGAGATGCAAAAGGTTAAACTATTTGGGTAATTTCGTTAATCTGGACAAGCTTTGCTTTTTTATGTTACTTATTTATGTATGTATATATATATCATCACACCAGTCCCTTGCGGGGTAGGCAGAGAGAACCGAATACCATAAGACGTGGTCCTTTTCCTTTCACACTTCACTCACTTCTTTAACATTCATAGCTCTTTTTATGCACGCTCGTCAGTTCCTAGGACTCCTGACATCATCTTATAATAAAACACGACCAATTTGGTCATGGTAGTTAGTCGTGGTCTTCTTTGGCTCCTACATCCTTACACTTTCGCTTTGTGTACTTACTGTTTCGTCATATTTTTATCCTGCGTTCTTTCTACCATCGTTTATCGTTAGTAGATGCATGCCGTCGTTGCCATGGGTAGTCCGGTTGTCTCTGACTAAGCTGCTGCGGTTGTCTCCACGGTTCCAATTTCGGGCTCTTCACGAGGCATCCTCAGGTGCTGTAGATTTTAGTCGTTATATTCATATTTATTTATTCATTATAATTGATAACATTTATTTAGTACACAAACGTGGATTCAGGATGATATAAAAATGCTACTCAATTAACTTTTCAAGACATTTGTCAATTTTCTACAATACAATATAAACGTAACATAAAATAATGTATTGTATTGTTAGATAATGATTTCTATTATGAAAATTAAACAGTGGGGACTTATTTGAAATCATTAAACATAAAAATTCTAAAACTCCTCTTACGAATAAACATACTGACTTAGCTGCTCTTCTGTATTAAATATATTTTCACTCATCCCATCATCACTATATATCCCTCATATAATCCAGTCCGGCCATAAGTTATGTTACAAATGAATATTACATTTATTTTTTTATGAAGTAATGTAATCTTAATAAAACTTATATGTACATATTTATCAAAGTCTCGGCAAAAATTAAAAAAATATTGTATTCAAAATAGCCACCTTTGGCTTCGATACAGGCCTTTAATCTGTCTGGCCACGAATCTATAAATTTACACACTGATTCCATGGGAAATTTAGCCACCGTTTGCTCCAGAGATTTCTTAAGAGACACAATGTCAACGTGTCGTTTCGCGCTGGCCATGCCATCTGAAACTGGATATAATTTGTAGTCTAAGGGGTACAGATCTGGGCTAGACGAGGGCCAGTCTTCAGCTCTTATAAAGTCGGGAATATTGGTTTCGAGCGAGGCTTGGGTAGTTCGTGCCTTGTAACCAGGTGCAGAGTACTGCTGGAAAGTACACTGTATTTATAAAAAGTGTATTACTGAGAGGTTTCACAATATGATCCAAGATGATGTGTTTAATGTGTTTTGATGATTATGATTTTCTGGATAATGCACGTAAATATTTTCACTCGTTTTGATCAGCTATTCACAACTGTACTTGAAAACATATATGTACTTACCCTCGCGCGAAAGCACTAGGCATTACTGTCAATATCAATATTGTTGGATATCCCCAAAAGAACACGATATGGAAGCCTTCAATATAGGGAGCTATATTACTTTTAAAAGGCTGGTCTACGTTTATATTACATGTATCCAACTATGTATCCCTAAATGGATGGTGATGATACAATCAGATGATCAAAGCGCTCGTTTGTCGCCGTCTTATGTACAAAAATATACCGTTTTCAAGAAGTTCAAGAGATTTAACTATTATTATTACTAATAGCTAAATCTCTAGAGAATATCCGTCGGAGGGGAAATAATCTGAACGCTGCTTCTTAATCTGTACAGCTGGTTATTAATTTTTGCAAGAAAAAAAAATGTTGTACTATATTGCCTCCAATCGTTATCCTGATCATTACAAAAAAAAAAACAGCATTTGAGGTAGATTACACTGTAGGACGTGCGGTAAAGCTTGGTCGGCGTAATTTCTACAAAAAATCGATGTAGGACTACTACTACATCAAATAAAATTTGTGAAATTGTTGTTGTAGCCTTAGCGCGAAAACACCGGAATTTTTTAAAGTAAAACTAATGTATTCTATTTTTGGCCGTAAAGTTAGTCTTACGTTCGAAAGTTATCCTACGAGACAGAGATTATAATCGAAATTTGTCAAAGGCCTAAAATAAAAAGATGAAAAGTGATTTCGACAAAGTTCTCCTAGTTAAAGGTCAGCAGTTTGAAACATCTGCTTGGTCTGTGATGATAAGTTAAATTGAGCGGATGTATGGCACCAGGTATGGAGACAAATTGGACTTATCTATGTTCTATGTTCATTTTGATCATTCAATGTATTTCGTTTAGCATTTCTCAAATAATTCGCATGATTTACTACTAACACCCACAAAACGTAGATGAATGACCCGGAAATTTAACATTGAGAAAGATCGTCCCGGCGCTACTGTAGTTTTTATTTCTTAGCTGTTAATTAAAACGAAGTTTTTGCCTGGGACATTGTTATCCAGTTATATGTCTAGGGATGCTCTATAGATTTAGAGTAATGAACATTAGTTATTGCCATTTGAGCTTCTGTTAAGTAATTAGATTTTTCTAGAAATGTTACTAGTATTCAGTTTAAAGATTCTTTATTTCTCATAAAACACAAAATGTCACTTACATGAGAAATTATATTATAAATAAAGTACCTAATACAAAATACTTGAACACAAGCTTTGCTTACTTTGGGGCTAGATGGCGCTGTGTAATTTGTCCGACAATATTTATTTATTTATCATAAGTAAAAAACCACTACTTAGAAACAAAACACAAACAAACATTTCTCTACGTATTCGGGTATACAATGAGTAAACTGGTATTAACACAAGGTCGTGTTTTATCAGAAGGTGATGTCAGAAGCCCCAGGAACCGGCGAGCGTGCATGAAAAGAGCTATGAATGTCACAGAAGCGAGTGAAGTATGCAAGGACCGTGTCTTATGGCGCTCGGTTCTCTCTGCCTACCCCGCAAGGGACTTGGCGTGAAGATATACATACATACATACATACATACATACATACAACACAAGGTAGAAAAATATAACACAACACACTAGAACAGGAGACCAAATCACTGTATCATTGCAAGTATTTTGTAATAATACCCACAACGAGTAACTGAAACTAGTGACGGTAAGTTGTTTGGGATACCAGGCCAAGTCTTTTGATACACAGTATCAGTAGATTGATTCAGTAATATGTATTAATATTATATATCTCAATACTATATATAAATGTTACTATAAATTTATTTATATTTTATTTATTTTTTAAGACTAGTGAGTAGTTAAAGCAGGTCAACTGCATCGAGATATTTGACGGAGAGATTTTATAATCATGAAGATGTTGTTGACTGCCTGCCATCGTGTTAATTATTTTATTAGTAGTAAGTATATTTGGACATACTAAAAAATACAAATATTGTTTACTTCCCTCTCTAAGAGCCATGTCTTTTTCAGAGTACAAATTTTAGAGTGCAACGTTGTGGATATCTGAAAAATATCGATAAATGAGAAAATATATTTTTTTATATACAACGTCGGGAGGCATACAAACATACGATCCGCCTGATGTAAAGTGGTTATCGTAGCCTATGAACAACAACTGTAGTTTTGTTGTATTTCTGTGAGTGAGTGAGGTAACCAGTAACCTTGCGAGAACCTGTTGTGTAACGCTCGAGCGATACTTCTTACATTGCAAGCGATAGGTAACCACTTTACAACAGTTGGGCTAGTAAGCCTCCTTGTGACGTTGTATGAAAAATGTCAGTGACGCTGCTGATAGCTTTTCCTATGACATGTATTTTCATGAATGGCTAAATTAAGATTAAGGCTAAGACAGAGTATACACAGTCATGAAATGGTGCTTTTATTCCTACACATGCTCGCAGAACAAGTGAATATTTCAAAATATAATAGCTGACTGACTTCTTAAGTTTGTCTGCCAAATAATGCCATGTAGATATCGCATAACCCGTGACGCTATTAGATAAAGATGAATTCAACGATACCTCACATTTTAAAGTTGTTCACTCACATAAGTATTCACAGAATAGGAGATTAGGATGTTCACAACTACAATGTGCAAATCTGTCTTGTTCTCGTACCACAGTACCTTATTTAAGACTTCACAGTTTCTTAAAGTGAATATTTCAAAAATTAAATGGCTGACTGGCTGCTTTTCAGTTTGTATGCCAAATAATGCCATGTAGATAGATATCTCACAACCTATGACACTCTTAGAATAAAGATAAATCCAACGATCCCTCACATTTTTAAGTCTTTCACTCTCATTTAGACAATAGGAGATTCACAAGCAACGGTTCTCAAATTTTTAACCGGCAATATGCAAATCAGTCTTGTATACGAAGGCGCCTGTAACACAGTATACTATTCAATACTTCACATTTTCTTTAAGTAGTTTAGTAAATAAACATCGAAAAAACACGTTTCTTGTGTGGGAACACTCTTTAATTTGTTGAGTTATTTTTTAATATTATTTGTTTTATAGCGACCATGATAATGCACACATTGACGAGCCCGGTAGTTGAGTAGTTAGCGCCAAGGGATATGGTTTCGTTTCCCATACTTGTTAAATATTTGTATGCGTAAATATTCACTCTCTCTCTCTAAGTCGAAAAATAAATACTTGACATTGACATGTTTAACTCAAACTCCCTAAACTTCAAATATTCTTATTTTAGGTTGCAAGAACGTTGCAGTTTAAACATTGTACTTGACAAACTGCACATTCGGGGCTAGTACTCAGAACTTTGATAGTAAAATTTTATATTAGTGCAAAACTATCTTTGTAATAGATTCACCTCAATAACTACTTGGATTACATTCGTTGAATAACTCATGTAATACCCATGTAGACACGGACCATAAAAGCCTTCCGCCAGACTCAAATAAATCTCAAGCCCCGGCGGGTGACAGCGCTAGCTTAGCTAATAATTCTCCATACTCCATACCATCACCGACTCCCTATATAACTAGTTATATTTTCTCAACTGTTAACCCTTCGAAACCCGGGTGGTCATATATGACCGCGAAATGTATGGGAAAACGTATATAACGGGTTCTGACTGCTAATATTTAGCCACCCTTGTATCGAGACCATATCCAAATTGAAAACTATTAAAATAATTCTTATCAGCAAAAGTGTGTAGTAAAGAGGCGCCCATGTTCTTGGCAGTTTTAAAATGTGTTCGCGAATTATGCGTTGTCTTTAGGGTTCCGTATCCAAAGGGTAAAACGGAACCCTATTACTGAGCCTCCGCTGTCCGTTCGCCCGTCCCTCCGTCCGTACGTCTGTCACCAGGCTGTATCTCATGAACCGTGATAGTTAAACACTTGAAATTTTCACAGATGATGTATTTCTGTTGCCGCTATTACAACAAATACAAAAAAAATAGATTAAAATAAATATTTAAGGGGGCTTCCATACAACAATGGTGATTTTTTTGCTCGATATTGATAACGGCAACAGGTAGACGCTTGAAATATTCACAGAATATTTAGTTATATATTCACTTTAAGAATAAATAATTAAATTAAAGTAAGACAAATATCTAAGGGGGCTCCCATACAACAAACGTGATTTTTTTGCCGTTGTTTTAGATAATGGTACGAAACCCTTCGTGCGCGAGTCCGACTCGCACTTGGCCGATTTTATATTTCTTTTTATCACACGGGCTATTAACATGCGACGCAACTTGTAAAACAACTCAAACATTACATTTTATTTCTCATAATTAGAAATATACATCATTATTACTTAAGAGGTTTGAGCAAAGATAAAATCTGTTGTGATAAATAAAGACCAGTGGATAAATAACCCGCATATTGACGAACTGGTCCCCGGTTCAAATACTGGTTTGGGTATGTGTTTTAGATTTACGTACATATTTATGGTTAGCATTTGCTAACATCGTGAGGCTTTATTCGCACGTCCCAGAAATTATATTTCAAAAAAACGTGTGAACTAATCTAAGAAAGGTTTGATTTTCCTTCTGGCTTGCGGAGATTTAAATGCAGTCGCTCTATGTAAATACATAAATAAATATGATAAGAAAAAGTGTGTATGTATTACAATAATCTCCTATACGTTTTGTATTATTAATATTCGTACATGTGGCCAAGCCATTTTTCAAAACTCGAGGACCGCTGATTGGACGGCTTGTTTTACACAGTAACACGATTGATAGCTATGTAGCCTCCTCTGATTACGTAAAATTCAACCTGTCATTAAACCTTTGAGTTTTGGAAAGAAATGAATGAGTCACCAGTTAGTTTTCCATAGTAAACAAGGAACCTTTATAGGTTTGTCAGTTCTATAAAGTTCTATTAGTGAGTTTTTTTTAACGGCGATTTTCTGTGCGGTGAAGGTAGTCCCCTAGTTGGGCTGCTTCAATGCGGCTCTACTTTATTTAAAACAGATAAGAAACTGATTTTATTTTAATACTTGAATGAAATCTGTGACGAAAGATTAGGTTTTTCTAGTTACTAGTAATAGTCGACCGACTAAAGCGCAGTTGGTTAATATCTACGAATAAATAATGTATCGACTTTCATATAATTTATATGCAGACGGAAAATGAAAAGAACTCGTAGGAGCGTAATTTTGTAAATTATGAATCTCGTTTTTTGAGTCCCGTAATTTCAGCTCAATTCGGTTCCATGCAACTGAGAAGCTTTCAATTTTATAGTTTTCATATTACCACGCAATATCAGTTCTAGATATAATATGAAACTATCTAATCTAATCTATCTAAAACTTCCAATTAAAATCACTTGCTGGGTAGGCAGGGAGAACCGAGCAACACTTAATTCGGTTTCATTACATGACATTGACGCTATACATTATTTGGGTCTTCCCCTAGAAAGTTCCTAGAAGATATATGCAACTGCATCAGTAGAAATGTCTGCATATATAAAAAAATGTATAATATATTAAAATAATGCCATATGCTATTTTATTTGTTGGTTCGGACATGTAAAAAAAATGCAAGACGAAGACAAAGACGTAAGAAGTACAAAGCGAAATTAGAAGGATACATCCTTCCGAACCGAAGAAGACTATTACTCATCTTTTAAGACATGTGTTAACAGATAGGATATGTGTTATTAGAAGCCCTAGTAATAGGCGAGGCGCGCGTTAAAAGAACTATAAATGCTTGAGCTGTGTATCTGGTAGAAAATGTTATTAGCGCGGCAAGTATGCGCATTTACGGCGAAAAAATCCCCATTTATCGTATCTCCTCTATTAGAAGGTATACCTTTCAGCGTTACGCCTAGCATCTGTACCCTGAGTGATGGCATATCGAGCAATGTACAGTTTGGCGGTCATCTGGAGAGCAAGGCTAAGTTGGCGTCCAAGAAGACTGGTGTTATCAATAGAACTAAACAATACTATACACCTCAACATTACCTTTAACTTTTTAAGGCCCAGGTCCGGCCTCACGAGGAATACTGTTCACATCATCTTTGGGCCGGTGCGTCACTATATTTGCTTACTTCATTTGATCGCATACAACGTAGAGCAGTTCGAATCGTCGGCGGCCCAGTGATCTCCGCTCGGCTGGACACGCTTGTACACGAAGAGATGTTGCTTCTCTTTGTGTACTGTACAAATTGTATCATGGGGAGTGTTCGGAGGAGCTGTTCAACTAAATGCCAGTTACCAACTTAAATTTCACCCTCACCATCTTGATGAGAGGCAATCCACTACAATACGCTTTTTGAGGCATTTTTTACTACGTACGGTGAAATTGTGGAATAAATTACCCTCACCGGTATTCCCGAATAAATACGATATGAGTGCCTTCAAGAAAAGAGCCTATCTATCTGTAACTTCACGCCAAAGCCCTTGCAAAGTAGGCAGAGAGAACCGAGCGCCACGTGACTCGATCCTTACATATGTCACTCGCTTCTTTAACATTCATTGCTCTTCTCATGCACGCTCGCCAGTTTCTAGGGTTCCTGACATCACCTTCTGTTAGAACACGACCAATTTGGTCATGGTAGGCAAGTCTTGGTCTTCCTCGGATCCTACATCCTTCCACTTTTGCATCTGCTTCGTGATTCCTGCATTCGTTCTACATGTCTGAACCAACGGAGCATGCCTCTTCTTATTTTAACAAAAGAGAGAGAAAAGAGTCTATGTTTCCCTAAAAAGGCTAGCAAAGGATCAGTGACCCTTTGGCGTTGCTGATGTCTATGGGCGGTGGTGACCACTTACTATCAGGTGACCCACATGCTCGTTTACCCCCTCTCATATAAAAAAATAGCATTAAGTCCACCCTTGTACCCTATGTATGTGGTGAATAAAGTTTAAATGAATAAGAGCGCAAGGATCGAATCCTGTGACGCTCGGTTCTCGCTGTCTACCCTGTAATGGAAGTCCATTACAGGGTAGACAGCGAGAACCGAGCGTCACAGGATTCGATCCTTGCGCTGCCTGTGAATATTGATAGACAGGGTAATTTTTTTTTTGAATAGATTCGTACGTCACTAAACGTACGACTCGTTTATAAAGACTTATTATATTATTTCCACTGTCACTACATAAGCCGTTGAAAATAGATTTTTAATATATCTAAAATAAATCTAATCTCTAGGTTTTCCTCAGTCTGCCATACTGTATTCCATCTCTATAAGCAGTACAAAATTACCGTCTATAGCAATCAATGTATGAGTAATTAATTCTCGAACACTAAACTAATAGCTGGATCTACCTGTTTCAGTGTTAAGTCATTTACAGTACATTAGCGAGCAATGCAGCAATAATACCCAGTTATCCTGAGCTTTGCGGATAATGGACAGTCACTATGGCCATCTGAGACCCCGGTGCAGTATTAATATGCCTATATTAATCACACACTGTAATTGTTACATGACGGTACAATTGAGTACAATATTGTGACGTAAATGGCTTAATGAACTAACTAATTGGGCATAGTACAAATCGAGATTATTGCAGGTAATAATATTAAACTATCTAATGCGTTTGTTACAGTGTGGTATGTGATTGATTTGTCGTCATGTTCATAGTGAAGAGAACTTATCTATACTTGTTTTTGATGAAGCCTGGCACAGAGAAATGAAGGTTTTGGTAACAAATAGTTAGGGCACCGCAATATTTCTCTGAAGAGGATTGTTATAGCACTTCCAAAGAGTTAATTATTATTTGTCTTATTTTTATGATTTTCATAGGAACAAAAATGCTATAAAACAGGTTAAAGACAATAGATGCTCTTTCGTTAGTTGCTAGCTCCGCTGCTGCATTTGGTGAGATTTGCATGGTTTCGCATACCTTGAACTGTAGTCGTGTGACATCTTCAATGCATGAAAAAGATAATGGACTATGGATATATGGATAATGAATATACTCTTCTTCATTTCATAAGACGTAATTTTATTTCAACGGCATCTACCTGGTTATTAAAACAGTACTTGGCTATAGTAAATTAGAAAAGTTTAACATTCACTGTCTCCAATCGTTTCTGCCCTACAAAAACCAAATATTAAATGCGGGATATATACAAAAAAACATGTCATATATTTATATATATATATAGGATTGTAAACGACATAATTTAAGCGACCTCAAAAAAGAAACATGTTGGGCTACTGTTTTAGTATGGCATGAATACATACAGTATTCTTGGGTATTGATGAGTCGATTACTTCATCGCATGTAATTAAGATGATATTCGGTATGTGGCTGTTGCCCTGTTGCCGAAAGCACTATAAGCCTGAATGGTCAACAGATAATAATAAATTAAGTGATTTGAATACATCTTATCCATCGTGCCTCCACGTGTGTAAGGCGTTGAAAGCACTAGGGTTTTATGGCTTTAGAGTGAAAGCCAATCTCACCTACACATGATGCATACTGCGATTAAGTAACGAGGCTTTAGCATGTCATGTATTTTACATGTAGGACGCATCAAAATAGCCCGACTGGAGAAATATTTTCTCCTCGCAAAAAATCTCAGTCAAAGTTCTGTTCTGTCTGAGAATTGCTGTGTCAATAGCGAAAAATATCATTGTATTGCAAGCGTGTGTAGGCTGCCGTAAGCACCTTACATTAGGCGCGTCATACGCTTATTTGTGAAAGCAACGTCGGAAACGAAGTTGTAAAAAAATGAGTCAGAATCAGAATCATTTATTAACAAGATACGTGTACAATTAGACTTTTCATATTTACTTAACAATGCGCCTCCCCATATCTTACCGACCGCTCGGCGTGTGAAAATTATCAATTTACAACCGTCATGGTTTGAATTTTTACATCAATTTATAAATAATAACATGACATTATCATTAGACACTTCAACAAAATAATTACGTCAAAATTTATAACTACGAAGTTTTTTTTTTTAATAATAGTTCAGCATAGTGGCTCCTCTTTGCCCGATGGTAAGCGAAAGAGGAGCTCAAATCGCAACTGCAACTGACAAAATACTACACCGAATCTTGTCAGTTGACGCTGCCATGCTGACCCGCAAGATGCTTCTTCAGGCTTCGTTTGTAGGATCCCATATTGTAGAAAGGAGGGAACACATGTGCCGGTCAACTATATTAATATTATATTAAAAGAATTAATGTCAATAAGAAATAATAATGTAATTTTCAATTTAATTTGACCTCAAAAAATTCATTGATAGTGTAGAAGTCAGAATTCATTGATAGTCAGAAGTAATTAATTGTAAGTATGATACATCGCATGCTATATTTTCAACTCCCTAGTAGCTATCGAGAACCATAAAACATATAATAGAATATTGACTCCTCGAGAGTTAAATACGATACTTAGACCATTGCCCGGATAATTAAATAATTATTTAAATCTCATCAAACAGTTACGTAACTTAATAATAAATTAATAAAATAATAACTGAAAACCTAGGTATATTATTAATAAAATTTTATTACTTAAATTTAAATTATACAATAAGTTAACATTTCATAATTTTTTTATTTGTATTCATAAAGTGTAGTTAAGATTTTATTTAACCGGAACTTACAGGCACTAAAATAGTTTTTAATTTATATTGTCTCATATATTTGCAATCATAAATTATTCAACAATCGGTAAATAAACTTAAGAATTTAAGATGTCAATTTTGTTGCCTTGGTCCCAAAATAGACAACTCTACTTGTTACAAAAGCTCACTCAGCCAGCTACAAGATTTGGCTTTTAAGCTATGTATTAATAATAGATCGCGTCGAGAGAACAGGTGCATCTAATAGACTTTCGGCTATTCCTTTTTGTTTGACTGAGGTATATTGCTTAGAGCACCTAAATGCTACGGCGATCATCATCATCATCTCTACCCGTATTCTTCCACTGCTGAACATAGGTCTCCCCTCTAGAGTGACATTCGTCTCGATGCTATGCCACCTGCATCCATCGACTCTCTACAAACCTCTTGAGGTCGTCGCTCCATCTAGAGGGTGGTCGTCCCACACTACATGTACTAGTACGGGGACGCCATTCGAGAACCTTTCTTCCCCAGCGTTTGTCGGTTCTACGAACTATGTGCCCGACCCACTACCACTTCAGCTTGCTTATCCTTGTGGGCTATGTTAGTTACCTTAGTTCTATTACGGATATCCTCATTTCTGATTCTATCACGCAGAGACACCCCGAGCATACCTAACTATTTCCATAGTACGCTGAGGGACCTTGAGTTTCAGTGAGCATAGCGCTAATTATAAACATTATTATTAATTATTATTATTATTAATTATTAGCTTATTGTAAACATGCCTGTTTGTCTGTATGTTTTTAGGAGACTAAGTTCCTCCAGCGACTTCGCCACGAAAACTATATAGTGAAAGAGATATGCAAGGAATTTCCCTAAGGGATCGAATCCGGAACGAAGAGATCCGAGGGAGAACTAAAGCTGTCGACATAGTTCTCAGAATCAGCTAACTGAATTGGCAGTGGGCCGGCCACATCTGCTAAGTCAGTGATGGCAGATGGAGTAGGGAAGTCCTGGAATGGAGGACGCGTATGGCACGACGGGGCCTTGGGCCTCTAGATGGACGTGGCCTCAAAAAGCGGTCGGAAGTGACTGGATGAGAAAAGTGGAGAATCGCTTATGGTGGACGATATTGGGGAAGGCCTATATTCAATAGTGGATAGATACAGGCTCACGATGAAGATGTACGTACGTATGTACTCTACTTAAATTGCTTGACCGACTTATGTAATCTTTTGCGTGTATTTGGATGGGCCCCTGGATTATTGAGATTCATATTAAACCCGGTAAGTATAGCTGCAAGCAGGTTTTATCATTTTTGTTTTAGGGGAGGATGTCTATCGGGTCTCAATGCTTTTTGCATCACCTTTATGCTATGTAACATGGATCACACATTATACTTTACATGCTAAAGCAATAAGTGTCTAGAAGATTCCTAAAGCAATTACTCGCAATGGCATAGTATTAGTTATCTTAGTGTCATCATACATCTACTAACGATAGTTCGTGAGTGCCAGCCGTCGCTAGTTAGCATGAACTAATTATTTATGTTGAAGTAAAATAGTTTTAATCAACTTGTCTGCAAAATTGACCTTAATGTTATTGTAAACATGCCTGTTTGTCTGTATGTTTTTAGGAGACGTATGTACTTATAGTGTATTAATGTAACCCGACTAGGGAATACCTTCGCCTTACACAAAATCGCAGCCAAATAACAACTTCCTGGAAGGTTGTTGTGTTCCTACGCGTGAGTTATATTACCAGCTCTTAATGAGCACCTAAGGGCCAACTGCTGGTCGACTTCATGGAGAAGGAGGAAATCTTTACGATGAACTTCTTCCTCAAGAAGCAGCCGCAGCGCTAGTGGACCTTGAGTAGCACGGATGGTTCGACGAAAGATGAGATAGACTTCATCTTAACAACCAAACGGCGTTTGTTCAATGATGTCTCTGTGATCAACAGGGTAAAAATCAGAGCGATCAACGAATGGTAATCTTGAATCTTAACATAAAACTGGAAAGGTCTCGCCTGGTGAAGTCTACGCTCCGTCCAATTCGTGCTCTGATCCAAACCCCCGAAAGCTTTCAACTCGAACTTCATAATCGTTTTCAGTGCCTAGATTATTGTATAGCACCGGATGATATCAACAGTAAGCTCGTGGAAACTGTTCATACAGTAAGAGCTAAATTTCTACAGCCTCGCCCAAAAAGAACCCAAAAGCTCTCGACTAACACGCAGAATCTCATGCAGGTCAGACATGAGATCTGGTTACAGTCTTCAGTTCACACAAAGTATAGACGACTGAACGGACAGATCTCCAAAGGTATACGGCAAGACGTATGTCTTGCCAATTTAATACAATTCGTATTAAAGGGGTGATAGAGCCAAGGCTCCAAAGTCTTCGCCAAAGATCTGTTGGGCAAAGTCAACTAACGAAGCTAAAGACTAACACCGGCACCATTATTTCTACGAACACTGAGATTCTGAGTGAGATGGAGAAGTTCTATGGATAGCTGTACATATCGTCGCTACAGCCAAACATTAGTGCTAGTAACGACTCTAGAGCCGACATCCTAGAGATCCCGGACATCAGTCTGTGTAATGTCAAACACCTTAAAATTGAGAAATTACCGGGTCAGGATGGAATTACGGCGGAGCTTCTAAAAGCGGGCGGAAAGCCGATACTTGTAGTCCTTCAGAAGTTATTCAATTTCATCATACACTCCAGTGAAACACCGGAAAAAGGGTGATAAGACCCTTTTGACTATAGGCCGATATCGCTTCTGAGCCACTTTTATGTACTGTTTTCGATAGTCATGACAAACCGTCTCGCACGCAGACTTAATGAATTCCAGCCTCCCGAACAAGCCGGATTGCCAAAAGGCTTTAGCATCGTAAACCACACACATACCCTTCGTCAGATTATACAGAAGACTGAGTAATATAATCTTATGTCTGGCGTATGTGGACTACGATCTCGCCAGCGATGCCAAATTGACTATCAGTACATCGAAGTGTTGAAGTGCTTGTGCAGTAAGGCAACGATGTATATCCGAGTATGAAACCAATCCAAGTGCAAGACAGGGCGATGTTATATCCCCGAAACTCATCACCGCAGCGTTGGAAGATGTCTTCAAACTCTTGGACTGGAAAGGATACGGCATAAACATCAATGGCAAATACATCACTCGCCTTCGATTTGCAGACAATATAGTTTTCTCTTCTCTCCGGATCCATCTCTTCGTTCCGGATTCGATCCCTTAGGGAAATTCCTTGCATATCTCTTTCACTCTCTGTGCAACCTTAAAGCCTGTGAACTACCCCGACGTTACGTGTCCAAGTCTCTACACCGTAAGTAATTACGGGGAGCACGCACTGATTAAAGAAATTAGTCTTCAAGCATTGGGTGTTTGTATAGTGAGGATGTGCCTAAGCTTTCTAAAAGTTGCCCAGCCGAGTCAAATGCGTCTATCAATCTCTTTGTTGAATGGCCTGCCCGAGGTAAACGTAGTCTTTAACCACTTCAATAGTTGCATTCTCTACGATAACCGGGCTAGGAATTACATACGTACAATATTTTTTTTTCTTTTTTTTTCTTTATATAACGTCGGGTGGCAAGCATATGGTCCACCTGTTGTAAAGTGGTTACCGTAGCCTATGAATGCTTGCAATACATTACATTAAGTTACACTCGAATGATACCACCACTGCTACTAACACAGCATCTCCTTGGGAGCTTACTGGTGACCTCACTCACACGCAGGAATACGTCCACCCTCCAGTGAGTTGTTATTTGGCTGCGGTTTGCTGTGAGGTGAAGGTACTTCTCCAATCGGGCTTTGATGCACTCTACTATCTATAACTTCACGCCAAATCCCTTGCGCGGTAGGCAGAGAGAACCGAGTATGTAATGTAATAATGCGCCCTACCTCTCTTAAAAACACCCAGTGCAAAACAAACAGACATGTTCACGCACGCAAATGGTTATCTTTTGTGGGAATCGAACTCACAAGCGTTGGTGTCAAAGTCGCGTTACCGAGCTCGTCAAAATAAACATATAATTACTTCACTTCAAAAGCACTGTAATTCTAGAATTTGCACGTGGAATAGTTTGATCGTTCAGGAAAACCCAGTTGTGCACTTGTGCTTGTCTATGTTCGAGTGAGAACTATTTATAAACCACAAATATCTGTCGTTATAAAGGACATTATATGCACAATGGGTGGTAGTTATTCTAGTTCATGTTTGCAGATAGTTTGAAAGTTAGACAACACGAGAGCACTCCGATGCGGGTATCTTATACTTTTATAACGCAATAATCTTCTAGCATAGCTATTGGTTCTACTCGAACTTCCACTAGTTCATGAGATATTGTATTCTATCTATAACCTCATATCGCTTAGATGCTTTCAGCTTTATTTTCGTTATGAAATAATCATAAATATTTATCCTAGAGGTATTACAATAGCCACAGTAGAATTTCATAAATAAATTATACAAATGAATTCAAGTTAAAATTTCATATTGTGAATGTTGTGGATGAAAATAATAATTTAAAAATGGCGAGGAAGTTAGCTTTATAAATATACATTATCAGGATCTGTACGACAATATTTGACTACATCGCATGAAAACTTTAACTGATTTCAAAAGACTGATGTGGCTGATTAGGCATCAGAATCTCTAAATACCGACGAGCGTGCACGAAAAGAGCTATGAATGTTAAAGGAGCAATTGAGATGTGTAGAAGGACTGAGATCAAGTAGCGCTCGAATTTGTCTGTCTACACCCAGAAGGGACTTAGTGTTCTATATTTAATCCATATATATTTGGAGAATCCCGTGACAAAAAAGGAAAAGGCGCTATTACCTTACACTATCTACTCGCACATCTGTACGCCAAACGATAGAACTTCTTCTTAAAGTATTGAAATTTGGCACGTGTCAAAACTATAAATTAAAGTTAAGAACCTATTTCAAAAGAAGAAAGTTCTTATTTCGACTTAATTCGATTTATTTATGTGTACGTTATGCGATATCTTCATCGTCGACTGTGCACCATGTCAATTCGACTGATGCGATCGATTTGAGACGACGGCATAAGTTTGGTGAAGTTATACAGTTTTGTGGTTTTCACTGCTTTTAAAGTAAAAACTTAGGTTCATCTTAAGATTTTAGTTTAACACATCTTTAAAAGTTAATCCCAAGTTTTTAGCTAAGTAGTTAAGGCTACAGAACTTATAATTTAAAAAATATTTTTCAAATCCTAATGCTTGTCATATCATATTATACTCACTAGGTTATATTTGAATATTTTTGCTGCTACCAAACTACCATATTAATCTTAAATAATTATTTTCTTCAGTTTTGCACAAGCGATATATTTGTGCCTGATCACGATCTATCATTATGTCGAATATCAAGTTTCTTCCTTTACTGACTTTACCAGAAATGTCTCAGTGGCAAATGTATGGCAACATGTAGTAATTTTACAAAGATTTCGTTTCTACGTGTAAATCCGATTGGAAAAGCTACATCAAAAAATAACTCCTTAGAGATTTTTGTGCCAAGCAGTCAGAACCCGTTATATACGTTTTCCCATACATTTCGCGGTCGTATACGACCACCCGGGTTTCGAAGGGTTAAGTGAAGCTTATAACGAGAAGCGGCGGCAGCGGTGGGGAATGATACCTCATTTTGTAAACTTTTACGTCACGAGATTTTTATTTTGTCACCAGACTTTAGCGAGTTTAAAACTCCGGAGGTTAATATTCAGTTAACATGATCAATGCACTTAGAAACACAAAAAACTTAGCGTAATAATTAAAAGGTTACAAATACTACTTGTGTTAAATAGGATTATTTATATTTTTTAAAACAATATACTAATACTGTGAATGAATACCATTTGTAAACACTGGTCACAAAAGTGAAAGACGATTGTATGGAGAAAGGCTTACTATTGAATGCGAAGAAGACAAAGATAAAGGCGTTAGGAAGAGAAGTAATCAGAACAAATGTAAGGATTACGGTTGATGACGAAGTGTTGGAACACATGAATGAGATTTTATATCTTGGATGCGCTTTCAGCAGGCATGGAAGGTACACCGCTGATGTGGAAAGACGAATGAGTTGAGGCATTGGAAAAAATTCTTGGTAGTAAAAGCTTGAGCCAGAAAGCACAGCTCGCTATACAAAATGCAGTGCTGATCCCAATGCTTACTTATGGAAGCAAGAGCTGGGTATGGCAGAGAGAGAGCATGAAAGTAGAATAAACGCGGTCAAAATGCGAGCGTTGCACAAAGTTTATGGCGTAATGCTTGTAGAACATATTCGCAATTATGTTATTAGAAACAGAGCTGTTTTAAAAGAGACTATCGGTGTTAAAATAAGAAGAGACATACTCCGTTGGCTCGGACATGTGAAAGAATGTGTACTGGACCGCAGCGCGACCCACCCTACCTATGTGGATGTAATGGGCATGCAGCATGCCTAAGCCTACTTACCGATATGCCTATTGGATCCTACCTAACTTAATGGACTGGAGCGTGTCCAGCCTATCTGCCTACTATTATTGCCACTACCTACTATTTAACTACACCTACTGCTACTGATGAACCCTACCTAAATCTATTGCTATTTTGTTATTATTATCTTACCTAACGAACTAAACGTTCCTGCCTTGCTAAGCTCTACAAATCTTCCCTACCTAATGTCCTAACTTCCCTACTTATGTGCCTAACCTATACTTCTTTAATGTACCTGTTCTAAGACCTACATATGTGTTTAATATTACGTCCTACCTAGATAACATACCTATTTGTCTTATGCCCTACGTGTGTCTAGTATAAGACCTACCTAGATAACCTAATCTCAGTTTTAAGCTCTACCTATGTGTTTCGTGATCAAACCCTACCTATGTTACCTAGTATCGTCTTATGTATTCTGTATTTAACTAAAGCCCTATCTTCCCCAGCCTATGTACAGTTGAAATAACAGCTCTGCTTCGATTTGTTGATATATATATATATATATTGATGTAAGATATGTCGATGTTTTAGTGCCTAGTGTCGTATATACGAGTTAATAATGGAAATCCGCCCATAAGCTCGAGATTTGTCGAACTGTATTTGCATGTGTGTGGTTCGTATTATAATATTTATGTCGTGGCTTAATTACCCTGGCCGGGATT
This sequence comes from Pyralis farinalis, assembly GCA_947507595.1. Taxonomy (NCBI): domain Eukaryota; kingdom Metazoa; phylum Arthropoda; class Insecta; order Lepidoptera; family Pyralidae; genus Pyralis; species Pyralis farinalis. The sequence continues at coordinate 17,770,171 of OX382259.1, read as the reverse complement.
TCCAGCACACAGCTAAGGTCTTTGGAGCTGGTTTCTTCGCAAAGAAACAATGTATTTATATAAACATGTATTTGTGTGCGTACGACTTTTATTTAATATTTGTTGTTGCAACTAATAGCCACTGCTCCAAGCCTTAAATATTCCAAGTCCATTGGTATAATTTATATATTATAAGTGATATGTGCGCATTATTGATTGTGTAAGAGTTCTTAAACCCTGATCGGGTTTTACCAATTAATGGGACTGGATGGGAGTGAATTGAATACACTCGGCGGATTGCCTTAACATTTTAAAGACATGTTAATTACTTTCTCGTTATACGAACGAATTACAAGCTTATCGGAAATCAAAGTTTATTGACGCTTATAGCGTTCTTTTGCTTATTCACGCGGGACGTTATCGCGCAAGCTATGCTCTCGTGTTTATGGCATTCCAACCTTACTGTACTTTAAAGAAACTTCATCATTTATTGTAAAGTGTACGGTACCCAACCATGTCAGTCAAGTGAATAACCGTCTGATATGCGTGCTTTCAGGCGGATTACAGGCCTGACTAACCCACCACAAAGCGCCCGACCAAAATTAATCGATGTTTAAAGCCACGGGGCTAAACACTGATTAATCTCTACCGCACACTATGATGTTACATTTACTGATATAAATATATCCTCTTTTTTTTTCCAAAAAAATAAAATGAGAGCGTTATATAGTCAAAATCGCGAGATCCTTATACTACCAACCACTTTATTCAATAAACATTCAAACTCATGCGAACAAGCACTTATTTATAACTTAGTCGACAATGGATTCTATACGGAACCTTACAACTTAAATTCTCTAATCCTACTCCTAATTATCTAACAGAAACTATCGCGGATTCAAAGAAACAAGACCCGGGATGTGACCTAACGCCCTAACGCGAGTGTGTCTAAGGACGTTGTGTATAGATAGTTGTGTTATAAAATATATATATGTGTATATAACTTTGTGTAGACAGCCAACGGGCGTGTGTGTATCTGATCTCCTAGTTCTATGGCCCGTTAACTTCGAATGTGACTCACGCAGACTCACGTGAGCCTAGATCTTCCGCAATTAATAAATTGCTCAAATCTAGGGATTCATAGTCGCCCCGACATTCGATAAATGTATGTGTACACTTCACCAGCGCTTTATTTTCGAGCTAGCAAAGCGTTTCCCTAGTGTAATGTGGGAAGATCTAGACACGGCTTACCTGTCCGTACTAAATCGTGTATTTGATTCTATACACTTCAAACTCCGCTCAGTTGTCACAGTCAGTTTACCACGGTGCTTGAAATGTGTCAATACTGCTTAATAACAAGCCACTTTAAAACAAACTATCGCGAATTTAAAGAAAACTATAAGAATTGGTTAACAAATCTTATAGCCTAATAGCCCAACGAATACTGATTGCTTAAGTTACAAAAGTACCAAGTTTTAAGAATTCCCGAAATACGTTTCGCCTCACCGTCAGTATTGGCTATTGTGTCACGTCTCAACGCTTCCCATTCCTATATAATCCACGACAAACCCCGCGCGCGCTTCAACCCCGTAAAACCGCCACGCCGATCTGTGTTTAAACGCAAGGTTCCGTACACATTCTCCACTCCAGACTAGGCCTTACAACTAACTTAATTTATTGAATAATGCATAATTCACACATGCTAATTAACCGTGATTAGTACCAAATTTTTAGATCTTATTCTAAATACCCGAATAAACTCCAGACTGAGTCTGTCTGTCACACCCAGGACTGTACCTTAGGGCAGAGATACATCGATCCACTTGTAATCCCATTTTATTCTCAAACATCTATTACTCGTTATAATTATTTCCAACAGATCGTTTAGATCTTGTATTCATTGTCAATTTTGAATTTCACCAAAACATCAACATATCTTACGGGGTTTTGTTCTATAGTCTTGGGTAACCCTAATTTGATTGAATAAGCTCGACGGCTCGGTGCCGGCTAACAAAAAATAATGGTTTGCACATGTGCGCACAGCCACGTTGCTTTCGACCATACAACAATCTTAAGGAATTTTAAACCATTCCAATTTTGAATAATATTACGCAATCTTATTATCGATAAGATGTGCTGGTACCATTACAAATGCAGGAAGAAAGAATTATGAAACAGATATACAATGCAAAAGTAGAAGGATGTAGGATCTGAGGAAGACCAAGACTTACCTACCATGATAAAATTGATCGTGTTCTATCAGAAGGTGATATTAGAAGCCTTAGAAACCTGCGTGCGTGCATAAGAAGAGCAATGAATATAAAAGGAGCGAGTGAGGTATGTATGGATCGAGTCATGTGATGCTCGGCTCTCTCTACCTACATCGCAAGGGATTTGGAGTGAAGTTATAGATAGATAGATAGACGATTCAAACAGACAGACAAAATTACTTCCGCTTTTTTCATATCACTATAAATGTGTGTACCGCTTTGTCGGAAATGCAATAATTAATTTTGATATCTTTTTTATATACGCGTAATCTACCGGAACAATCTGGCATAAAGTTGATGAAGATTTATTATTAAAAACTTATTATATAAAAACTTTAATTTTATGCGTGCTCTTGCATATCGCCATTGTTCATGTTTTGTTTTTTTACTACTGTGCATATTAATCTTTATATATTTCTCTTGGGTATTCTTGGCGGTTTCGTGCTATTTTGGTAAAAATTTAAAGATAAATTGAACAATAATTATATGAGTTTTGAAGGAGTAATCCTTTTTAATGAAGTCGAGACATTAAAATTGTTTTCAATTTTAATTTTATGTTTCGATTTCGATAGTGTAGTTTTACTTTTCTAATCTTATATCAATCATTGTGAACTCACCAAAAGTGACAGTAATGAGAATAGAAAATACCGTTGATGATGATACATCAGTGATGGAAAATTGATGTTTTCCTACTCCTAGCGATATTCGGTTTCCTGATCCATTGGAATTAGTAGATTAAAAAGAATTTAAAAATTGTAAACCATTACCGTGAGAGCCAATGGGAAATAAAGAATTTATTTATGTTATTGACCGGGTCCACTACCTAAGCCTAAGCATTTGGCGAAGATACTCATTTTAAGCGACTACCGTCAGACCTCTAAAACCTTGAGAGAACACCAGAATTTGATTACACACGTCACACATCTTTCAAAATATGATTACTTACACGTGCTAGTTTCATCACGATTTTTTCCTTTACCACCGAGGAGGTTACAATTATAAATATGTACGTAAATCCAAAAAACGAATTAAGCGCTACATACACACCCACCATTCACATCATGATTCAAACCAGGAACCAATCGGTTAATAGGCAGATTATTTATCCACTAGGCTATCTTTGCTCATGATAAAGGAATATTTACGTACGCATTATTCGTATTATCAGAAACTGCAGATGTAGTTATTAACCCTTCGAAACCCGGGTGGTCGTATACGACCGCGAAATGTATGGGAAAACGTATATAACGGGTTCAGACTGCATTTCCTTGTTAAATACAAACACGAAAGTGAAATGGATATAAACCTCAAGAAGCTTTTGAACTAACTTAAAATTAATTTTAAAATACTGTTCGAACTTACAAGCTTACGGATGACATCCAGTCTAACGACGCTTGTATATTGCATATGTGATTATATTTCATGTCTCCATATAATTAAGGTAATTTAATAGCTACATCTGTGGCTCTAATTATACCAATAATACGACATACGTCAATTTTCCACGTCAAATGCCATGATAGCCTAGTGGATAAAGAACCGGCCTAATGACCAACAGGCCCACGGTACGAATCCTAGCATATAATAGGGGTTAAAGTTTGGAGTTGCCGTTTTATAGTAATAGATTTTCAGGAACACCGTTCCTATATGAAATCTATATGTTTGTCTGTGCGTTTGTCTGTCGCTATTTTTCGAATATTCGAATTTTGACTTCAGATTCGGATTCAGCATAAAAAAGTAGAATATGAATGTTCAGGAACACCATTCCTATCTCTTAAGGAACAATGGCCGACAAATTAAAAAAAAAATGAATTGTTATATAATTGACGAGCCAGGTGTTCCTCTGGCAATGCAAGCTTGCGCATTCTCAACTGGTTTTTTTTTATACTACTTCGCGAGGTATACAAGCATATGACCCACCTGATGTAAAGCGGCTACCGTAGCCTATTAACGCTTGTAATATATTAAGTATGACTCCTATGTCTCCTCTGCTGCTTACACAGCAACTCCTTGGGAGCATACTGGTGACCTCACTCACACGCAGGAACTCAACAGCCCTTTAGGGAGTCGTTATTTGGCTGCGGTTTTCTGTGAGGTGGAGGTACTTCCCCAGACGGGCTGCTTTGATGCGCCCTACCTCTTTCAGAACATCCAGACCAAGGTAAACAGACATGTTTATGCACACAAATCTTTGCCTTGTGTGGGAATCGAACCCACTACTATGACTGAGCCACCGAGCTCGTTAAAATATATAGTAATAGATACTCGACGAATTGACATTAAACCTTCATGGTGTGAGATTTTCGAGTGAAACATGTTTCACATGATACCTATGAGGTTTTTCGTTTAAAAAATGTGCAACATTTGATTTTCGAATTTCAGTAGTTTTTATTATACCTATTCAGCTTAGACGGGAAAGATGGATACTTCAAAAATCCGTGTAATTTTTGAATATGAGTTCCAACGCGGAACTATTGTGGAAGAAACGGCTCCAATATCAATGCTGCGTTTGGAGAGGAGACTGCTAAAGAACGCACCGTGCGTTTTTAGTTTAAACGCTCTTTCGTAATGGAAACTTCGATTTGTAGAATGAACCACGTGGAAGACGTTGACACACAGGTGAATAATGCTCAATTGAATGAGATAGTAGAAGCCGATCCGAGTCAAACTACCCAGGAATTAGCGGCATGGTTTAACGTCACCTTACCTACAATATTGACTCATTTACATAAAATCAATAAAATAAAAAATATAAAAACATGCGTGCCTCATAATTTCACTGATCTGCAGAAAGAAACACGTGTTGAAACTTGTTTTGCCTTGTTGAATCGGTACAGAAATGAAGAAATATTAGATCGAATTGTGACATGTGACGAAAAGTACATCTTTACGATAACCATAAGCGAAAAATGCAATGGCTGACCTCAGGTCAAACGCTGCAACAGTGCCCTAAAGCAAAGCTTACCAATAAAACGGTAATGGTAACTGTTTTGTGGTATCTTCATTGCGTTATTCACTATAGCTTTCTCAGGTCTGGTCAAGAAATAACAGCAGATATTTGCTGCGCCGAACTTCGAACAAAGATGACAAAACTGGAGTGAAACAGCCCCGACTCGTGAATCTTCACCATTATTGCTCCATGATAACGCAAAACCTCACACTGTACGAGAAACCGTTGTAACTCTTCCGGAGCTGCAGTTAGAAACCATACGTGATCCACCGTACTCGCCAGACCTTGCTCCAACTGACTACCATTTTTTTCGTGATTTGGACAATTTTCTACGCGGTAATAAATTTTCTTCCCATGGGGCAGTACAAAATGCTTTCACACAGGTTGTCGAATCTAGATCCCTAGAGTTCTATCGCAAAAAGGCATAAATAAAATTCCAATTAGATGACAGTAATGTATAGATAATGAGGGTAAATAATATGTTTAAGTCTTACATCATAGAAAAAAAGAGTTGTAATTTTTCAGTACAAATCGGAAATTGTATACTTTAACCCCTAATACTATTAAATGCGTATTATCCCATACATATTAATAATTATCACTTACTCGGCGGTGAAGGTGCATACACATCGTGAGGAAACTGGCACTTCCAAGAAATTATATATTTCGAATGACGTGTGACCTTACCTAAGAATGATCAGGTTGCTCGTCTGAGTTGCGGAGATCGGACGGCAGTCGCCACATATAAAAATCTGTATATTCGTCAACTCCTTAGATAGTGGACCCCGCCAATCCTAATGAATTAAGAAAACGGGACAACGCCAAGAAGAAGACATCAATTTTCCGTGTTCTTACAGAAATGATTATGTAAGATTCAAATTCATGTTAAGGGTTTAATACTTTAAACCCCGTACCTGTTTAAGTAACCTTTGCTAGCCGACTAAGAACTCAACTGAGCTCAAAAATGCCTTTGCTACTTACTAGTTGAAACTTGAAAGTCATAAATGTTATAATACAAATATGATACAGATAAATAAGTAATTTAAATGCTTGACATTACGTCGAGTTTAGTATACTCGTATAAGACTAACATTCAGCACATACAGCGGCGTCCACGTCTTAATAGCAGCCATTTTCCTCTTTCTTCTGGGTTCAATGACTCAGTGCATCGTCTCGTTTCACTGTTTGTTTTAGTTCGAACTTCACTATAGCAGTTAATGGGAATTGTATCTTTAAAGTCTGAAATTGCTGCCGCATAAATAATTATTTGTACGCTTCTTTTAAAATATACCGATACAAACATTTCAAATAAACCAAAGCTAATTTCCAAGGCGTTGTAAAAAAAAATAAGCCCTCAAGTACGAGTCCGACTCAGAGGTCCGTAAAAAATTTTTTCGTAATTTATTTTCGTGAATTTTTTTTGTGTTATAACTACAAATTTACGGCTTTTGGATTTTTCCTTTACTGGTTACTTGCTACATAACATTGCTTCTTACCAAATTTCATTATTCTAGATCAACGCTAAGTACCCTATAGGTTTTGATTCCCATACAGTGTCAAAATATGCGCCTAAATAGACGTATCTTTTGATTCCGTTGATTTCGAAGTTTGTATTTTTCACTACTCGAAGGGATTTCAGACCTGAGTATTTGATATTAATTTCAGCTTGATAGCTCTACCGGTCCGTTTGAAAAAGGGTCTTGACAGACTAACAGACGGACAGAAAGACGAATAACACAAAAGTCTTCCAATCCCATAAGGGGTTTTCCTTTTGAGGTACGGAACCCTACAAAATGACAACAGTTTCGAATACATAGGTAATATGACAGGTGCGTTTCGGTAAGTTTATAAATGTTAGCCTCCATACATCTTCTTCTTATCTTGAAAGGTCGGAATGTTAAATCTAGTATATAACATAATCGATTGCATATTTTCCGGTAGTCTCTGCCTCGGCTGCTGCGGACGACCGCAGCAGCCGAGGCAGAGACTACCGGAGCAGCCATGGCAGCGTCGGCATGATGCACGCACTAACAGTAGTGGGTGGGTGCCGGCCGGCGCTAGGCCGCATGAACTAATTGGTGGCGGAAGCACACAAAGCAGGTTGGATCAAATTGCATGTAAGTTTGATTTTCGCAAAATAACGCCTGAATCTATTAACGATTGCATATTTACCTCATCTAGTGACCTCGCATACCAACCTCAAGTATCTGAAGACTGCCTTTCAAGGCGGGTAATCTGAATGTTATTCATCGTACACTGTCGTAGTGTATCAAAAAAAAAATAAACTTGATACTAAAAACTAACTACGAGAAAAAATCCTATTGTTGGATATAAATAACCCTTCAATGAAGGTATACTTTTTTATAAAATATTGAAAAAAAAACATACTCTAGCCACACGTCTTTGTTAAATATGTCATATATCTAAATATAATAGAGGTATAGACATAAAAATAAACTATTACTAAGCTTTTATTTTGGTTATCACCTGCAGTTTGTTTATTATTGTTTTCATTTGTAAATTATACTTGCATTTGAAGTCTCGTTAATACCTTTTTAACTTTTACTTATTTAAATTCGTTTTGGATAGATATACATCTGTATATATAAAAATTTATGCTCTGCGTTAGTCTCGCAAAGACTGTAAATATATCGACCGATATCGATTTGAAAGAAATTCACAGTTATTAGCTAGTTTTTCATAAAATAAATGGGCTTGAATAATAAACTTTTTATTGAATATATTTTTACAATATACTCATTAAGGTATTAGATACTAAACATAGTAATTATTTTTTACCTTTAGTTTTTGTAGCACCTTATTTATGTCAACATATAACCTAATCCAACGTAACGGCACGACGCTTCCAGTAATACCACATTTTATAATTTAGGATTGAAAGTTTAGAAGGTATGCCGTGACAGATAAACACACAATCATATACACGTACATAACCTGCGAAAATCCTCCTTTTGGCTTCACCTTAGTCGGGCAAAACCGTACAAAGTGTGACCTCTTGGTTCGAAGTGCTCGCAGTTTCTAAATAAAATTACTGTTTCTGAATGCACAACTCTTTGCGAGTGTACACTTAGTTTTGTTTAGAAAAGAAGTGTCTACCTAGTGTCAGTAGATAGTACAAACAAAGTTCTCTGTATGTTCACAAAGAGTAGGTAATAAGTTAGAACGTCAAGTACACAAGCCGTACATATTTTATTCTGTTAAGATAAAAAGTGGAGAATACTTTGGAATGCGCATCAGTATTCCGCTCACCATTCGACGGAAGGAAACAAATTCCCAAAATTGAATTTTAGGAAACGAGTTGAATGCGACACGGTGTACACAAACTGGGAAACAAGATTTTTATCATTTCAACAATGACTTTATTTGAGCTTTTCAAACATATAGCCGGGGTTTACCGTGAGTAATTTTTTACGCATTTGTCCGTTCCAAAAGCAGCTTATCACTCGATCGATATTTAGTTTCTCGTCGATATATCATAGAAACTGTCAGCACAATTTATTTTTATTCTTGCTTGTTATTTTCGGAAAGATTATTAGTTATAATTAATAGCCATTTCTTGCAATATCATTGGTTAAAAACATATTCGCGAATGAATAATGAATTTTAAATAAATGTATGGAAAATGTGTTTGTGTCACTTTCGCTTCAAACTTTTAATCTGTAACATATTACTTATAATATTTACAAATATATATTGTAGTATTTACGTAATTTACATATATTTTCATGCCCAGACTTTTGTAGGGTTGGTCAACCACACCATGGCTTGTAGATTGCGTAACACTACTACGCTACAGAGAAATAAGCGCCATACGACTCGATCCTTACATATTTCCTTCGCTTCTTTAATATTTATAGCGTATTGTTTTTAATAGAAATTCATTACCTAATTGTGAATATGAAGGCTGATCTGAGATGAAAGTAATGGAATATTGGGTGGTGTGTAAAGATCGGGTCACATAACGCTCGGTTCTCTCTGCCTACCCCGCAATAGATTTGAAGTGAAGTTATAGATAGAGTTATATGAATAGGTATGGAGACGAATATGAGTGCATGCACATACATAAATAACATGAATCCGGTGGTGATTTCTTGGGGTTTCTGAAGATTGCAACTTCGTCCCTTTGCATCAAATAACATACTAAGTATCTATTATAGTCCACAATTTATCTATTTTAGCCACCGAGCTCGTCAAATAATATATTAAGTATCACTTGGATATACATATAGAAAAATCAGTAACCGAAGTATTAAAATTAGTCTTGAGATTCTGCTAAAATAAAATTTGTATGCACACATGTACGTCTTTACGCTAGGTACCTTGCGGGGTAGGCAGAGGGAACAGAGCGCCATAAGCCGTGGTTCACATCGTATACACACCGCGGGATATATTTCGCTCGCTTCATTAACTTTCACGGCTCTTTTCAAGCACGCTCGCCGATTCCTTGGACTCCTGACATTACCTTATAATAAAACACGACCAACTTCATGATAGGTAAATCTTGGTCTTAAATTATTCCACTTTTGCATTGTATATCTGTTTTGACATTCTATCCTTCTACATGTTTAAACTAACCAAACATGCCTTTTCTTACTTTAACACCGACACACTCATTCAGACCAACTCTCAGTCTGTCTTCCATCACCATTGCAATCGCCGTAAGAAAGCGTTGAACAATATTACTTTTTTTTTACAATCTTTGTATTATTTATTACAATAAAGTTGGTAAAATTCAGGATTTTTTGCATGTTATAAATGCTTACTTGTATTATTTTATAAATGTATGCGTTCTAAATACTTCTTTTGGCAATAGGCAACTTTAACGATGTCAGTGGTCCTTCACCTCGTCACATTTGTGATTCTCAAAGGAATTTTAACATATTTTGTATATTTAGGTACCTCTAAGGCATATTTAAAAGTGTACAGAGACTAAAATCTTAGGTTATATGAACAATATTATTTGAATAATGTTTTAACGTACCCATCTAGTTGTACGTTACATTTCTCTTTTCATTTTTAACATTATTAACGAATATCATGAATAACTTTTTCTCAGTAAGACACGCATTTCGTATTAAGTTTCTGTTCAGATAGGTCGTATACCTACTACTCGTATATATATATAAATATATATATATATATATATATATATATATATATATATATATATATATATATATATATATATATATATATATATATATATATATATATATATATATATATATATATATATATATATATATATATATATATATAAAAGATTCTTTCAAATATAATTTGCATAGGATGTCTGTTTGTTTTAACTTGGTAGTAACGTTACCAGTAAGCTTCTAAGTTTATTGCTGCTATTAGCAGCAGTCCTCAAGTTTTCAAAGCTACAGTCATCACCAACATAAAATGGGTCGTAAGCATGTCTGCCTTCATGAACGGCGAGTCAGATGGTCAATTGGTTAGCAATGGATACTTTAACACCTAAGGTCATGGGTTCGATTCCTGCACAACACAAATATATCTACTCGTAGTTAATGGATTCAGGTGCTATTTTACGAAAGTCAAAGCAATTTGATCTAACCTGCTTTGTGTGCTTCCGCCAACAATTAGTTCATGCGAATTAGCACCGACCTGTACCCACCCACTACCGTCAGCAGTTACAACATGCCGTCGCTGCCATGGCTGCTCCGGTCGTCTTTGCTTTGGCTGCTGCGGCGTCCTCGCGATTGCCCGCCATCTGAAACAGGAACCGCTTGCACCCGCCACCGTTGCTGCCATGACTGCCCTGGTCGTGATTACGACACATTTTTCGCCTTTCCACGAGGCATCCTCAGGCGCTGTAGATGTGCATAAACATGTCGGTTTGTTTTTAGCTGACTGTTTTAGTACATTAAAGATACATATTTATAAAAAAAAAACAATTGCATATGTACATTCTGTGTACTAAGTATCGGGAATTTGTCAATAAAACAAAAAATACAAATTATTCATCTAAATTTATTTTATCGCCTTCAAAGTAGGCCCCATCGCTTGCAATACAACATCTCCACCGCTTCACCCAGTCTTCCATACATTTTTCATAGGCTATTTGCGGTATGGCCTTTAGCTCATTCAGCGAATTTTCTTTTATGGCTTCTATCGACTCAAAACGTTTTCCTCGAAGTGGTAATTTTAACTTGGGAAATAAAAAAAAGTCAGACGGAGCCATATCAGGTGAATACGGTGCTTGGTCGAGAACTTTTGTTGAATTTTTCGCTAAAAACTCTTTCACTATAATGGCTGTGTGTGATGGTGCATTATCATGGTGCAGCATCCATGAGTTGTGTTGCCACAAATCTGGACGTTTTCGGCGGATACTCTCACGCAAACGCTTCATGACGCCTAAATAATATTCTTTATTCACTGTTTCTCCCTCTGGAAGGAATTCGGAGTGAACCACACCACGGTAGTCAAAAAAAACTGTCAGCATCACCTTGATTTTGGAGCGACTTTGCCGCGGTTTTTTGGGTTTCGGCTCGTTTTCGAGACGCCATTCTGAAGACTGTTGGCTTGTTTGCATGTCGTACTCATAAACCCATGTCTCGTCGCCAGTTATTATACGTTTCATAAAGGTCGGATCCGTAGAAGCTCGGGAAACCATGTCTTCAGCGACATGCTTTCGCTGCGCTTTTTGAACAAAATTGAGCTCTTTTGGAACTAGTCGAGCGGCGACGCGTTTCATGCCTAAAATGTCAATGAGAATGTTGTGGACGGACTTAAAAGATATGTTCACCTCACTAGCCAACTCTCTCAGACTCATACGTCGATTTTCGAGCACTAGCTTCTTGATTCTGTCGATGTTTTCTCTGGTCGTAGCGGTTGAAGGTCTACCAGAACGAGGCAAGTCTACTACTACTTCTCGGCCTTCTTTAAAAGCCTTATACCATTCATAAGCCCTTGTTTTCGATATACACGATTCGCCGTAGGTATTTCGCAACATTTTTAGTGATTCACCACATGAAATATCATTTGAAACACAAAATTTAAGGCACACTCTTTGTTCAACAATATTTTCCATTGTAAAAATCGCCGAGGACTCAAAACTATGACCAACAAAAAGTGTAGTTTAAAACAAATTAAATGACAGATCCCGCTCAAATTTTGCGCGCTAAATCAGTACAGTGCTACCAACATGCAGTAAAAAAATTAGAACGACCTCTTTTACGCGGGTCTTTTTATTGACATATTCCCGATACTTTTTACACAGAGTAGTATGTTACTTGCCTAGTACTCATAAAACAAACTTTCGTTTAATTTGTGACATTACATAGTTATTTAGTTAGTATAGGTAATATAATAGTTTGCCTGGAAACATTGATTTGCCTGCGATATTGCGTACTAGGTCTTAAATACTTCACCTACGATATAGAGAATCTTTTCTATCCACATTTTTACGCCAAGCTCCTTGCTAGGTAGGTCGACCAACTGTTAACAACGGGTAGGCAGAGAGAACTGAGATCATGTAACTCGGGCCTTACATACCATACCTCACATAACCAAATTGATCTTGACAGGTATCTAAAGAGATTGTCTTACCTGCGGCAAAAAAGGAGATCATATGTTAACGTGTATGTAAAATATAGCAAGGTTGACAGACTAGCTACCAGAGTGAAGAAAAAGATCACAAACTAGCAGGATCTAAATAGCAGCATATACCGTATTCACTTGGGTTTAAGACAAAATGTAAAGAAACCATAAAAGAGCTTATTTTAAATGCAGCTGTTACCATGAAATAAATATTCATCAAACATAATACATTTAGGGAAATGTTTAGTGTTACTTGCAGCAAATAAATATTACAAGGTTACTATTTTAACTACTAGAATTTTCGCCATTTTTAGACTAATTTATGTGTAAATACACGTCTTTAATATTAATGTTCTATAACTATATTTTTTTCTTTGAAGATTTCATAACTATGGGCATTATAAAAGACCTAATAATATGGTGAATATCAAATGCAGAACACATTATTATAGTTTCAATGAAAGTGAACAGTTAGTAGTACATACTGCGTTCGTCCGGATTATATTCGCCATTATTACTTTTGACACAGAGGTTGACGCGAGTGCTTACGTCGCCTTTTTATGTCACTTTTTCTTATTAATTTTTGATTAGGTTGTTGTTTTTGGTAAGTTTTATAGTAGTGTTACTTTTCAGGAACACCGTTCTTATATGAAATCTATATGTTTGTCCGTGCGTTTGTCTGTGTGTTTGTATGTAGCTTTTTTTCGAATAATCGAATTTTGATTTTCGTTCGATTTTTCGATTCTTCAAATATGAATTCAGCATAAAAAAGTAGAATAGGGATGTTCTGGAACACCATTCCTATCTCTTAAGGAACATTGTCAAAAGGGCCGACAACTTAAAAAAAAATGAATTGTTATATAATTGACGAGCCCGGTGTTCCTCTGGCAATGTAAGCTTGCGCATTTTCAACTGGTTTTTGTTGATTTTCTATTAACAAAATATTAAACTTGGAGCTAGTAGTTTTTGGGATTTAATTTGCCGAAGAAAAAGTGTTTCAAAGCTTTTACGAACAAGGATTTTGTTTATTAACGTAGTGAGTACATTTAGATATGTATACTGGAACTCAGTGTTCGTTTGTATCTTGTGTCAAGTTAGTACAGTACGAGTACTTTACTAAGATATTATATTTGTGTTTCCTACATAGAATATAATGAAAATACGATGTCTATATAAATATAGTCACAAAGAGAACTGAGCACCATGAGCCACGGTCCTTATACACTCACTTCTTTAAGATTCATAGCTCTCTCTGCCGGCTCCTAGGGCTGCTGACATCACCTTAAAATTAAGTTTCTTGTGATCTCACTCACTCGCAGAAACACAACAACCCTCCAGGGAGTTGTAGGGTTGCTGCGGTTTTCTGTGAGGTGACGGTGCTGCACCATGCTTTGGTGCGCCCTACCTCTCTCAAAAATACCCAGACCAAGAAAAACAGGCAAGTTCACGCACACAAATGTTTGCCCTGTGCAGGAATCGAACCCACGTGTGCTGGTGTTAAAGTAATGATACTATCCGCTGCGCCACCAAACTCGTCTGAATCTCACATAAAAATTGTCTGATGTCAATTGAAGAATAGTTAAAGTATACTCCGTCATGCTCCTCAATTGTTGATTTCAGAGCGATCAGAGATCAGTAGTTTCAAGCCGTTCGAAGGTATCCATCTCTGACAACTGTAAGAATGAACATCTTAATATGCCTTCCAATATCGGAAGAGCTCGAGTTAAGTAAATTCATCCACAGATAAATTGCAGCCGTTGAACTCTTCAACAAAACAACAGAACTTGAACAGAAGTAATGGTCAAACAAATATATAGAAAATAATGAAAATGAAAATGAAAATGTTTTTATTTCGTTAACAAAAATTGTGTTTACAAACATTATTGTGAGGACTGCCTATTAAGCAAATAATGCTTGTGCCAGACAGATCTGCTCTTTCTTAACTTACGTTATTACTAAACACACTTCAAAATAGAAGAATATCACAACAACATTTGGGATTTAATATAGGAAAAATATATTGAATTTAAACATTTTACCTTCATTTGTAAAACTGTACGATTGTGTTATTTAATAAATTAGTACTTCCGCATCACTGTAGCTTAGACCTTTTAACCAGGTGGATACTTTTTCTTTAACTTCTATAATACGTTCCTTTATTCGTAGCATCTTTACTAAAAAGATATTCATGTGCATGTATAAAATAAGAATTTTGGGTTGCTATTATCAATGTAGTTTTAAAACTTTAATATCTCCAGTTGAATGTAAGCACCGCCTGCTCAGCAGTTGTAGTACTTGGCCGAGTTCCGACCACGGTCTGACACAGATTCCTTATTCAAACTGTTTGCTTAACCTTCCTGAGACTCCAGCGAAATACTTCGATATGAATGATTTGAATTCGTTCCATTCTATCAATTGGACAATTTGATAGTATACTCACTGCATTTTCAAGCTCGTTCCTTGAAAGCTTTAAAACAGAATATGGTATTTCGTAAAAAAAATATTTAATCTGTCACATACCATAATTTAATTGTTCTTAAATTTAGATAACAACTTTTTTCGTGACGCAGTAGTATACATTAACATTACAAATAAACGCGGTTGAAATGCGAGCGCTGCGCAAAATTTGTGGCGTAAGGCTTATAGACCGTATTCGCAATGATGATGTTAGAAATAGAGTTGGTCTGAAAGATAGCGTCGGTGTTAAAATAAGAAGAAGCATGCTCCGATGGTTCAGGCATGTAGAAAGAATGCAAGATGAAAGAATGACGAAGCAGATATACAATGCAAAAGTGGAAGGATGTATGATGTCAGGAGCCCTAGAAACTGGCGAGCGTGCATGAGAAGAGCAATGAATGTTAAAGAAGCGAGTGAGATATGTAAGGATCGAGTCACGTGGCGCTCGGTTCTCTCTGCCTACCCCGCAAGGGATTTGGTGTGAAGTTATAGATAGATAGTAGTATACATATAAATAGCACTATGTATACATACCATCTGATGTAACGTAGTTTACATAGTCATGCTTGCAATACTAGGAGCTCGCCTGTTGCGACCCCCACTCCTAACTCAGCAACTCCTTAGGAACCGCACAACATAAAAACTCTCCAGGGTATTTGATTAATATCTTCTATAAGATGGAGGCACTTTTCCAGTCGAGCATGTGCAGGTGAGATTGGATTTGATTCCAAAGGTGATAGTGAGGGAAATACTTATCTGATAGTAAGTAACAGCCCGGCTTATGGACGCATGCAAGACTCACAATGGCATCATTCGTATGAAGCCGAAAATGCCAACATATTCATGCCTTTTTGAAAACACCAAGATGTATTACTTAGGGAATTCTCAGCGCAAAGTTCATTCCACGATCTGAGGGCTCGCGGAAAAAAGCTCCGGTATGTTTTGTGATTGATGGAGCCCATGAGAATTAAATTAAATAACTCTTCAAAGTACAAACCGTTGTCGGTACAGTCAGTAGAACATATAAATAGACACGGTTTTGTCCTCTTCTTATCCTCGCCTAAATAGCGTATAGCAAAAAATTTTGAACCGTATTGAAGTAAAGGTCCACTCTGCTATTGTTACTATAAAACTGAAGGTATCGTTGCTAGAGATTTCGATACCAATAATCGAAATACACTAGGAAATGATAAGAGATGTATCTCACAGTTGGAAAAACACAGCCAATTTTTTTTTTACAGTAATCTCATAAATGTAATTCTTTGCAGGTTTTTGAATTTACGATATTTCCTACGATAAATCTTGATATTTTTTTTGAAACAGTTGATATCATGTTTATATACAACTAAAGTATACCTGAGTTTGAAAAGTGTTTTTTTGATAATATATGGATTGAAATTAGAACAATTATTCGTCTAATTTGAATTCATAGGTTATATGAGATATTGTCACTGAGTTTATATAGAACGTGATTTTGTAACTTTACTTATTTCTTGAAAGATGTCGCGAACTAAATATAATTTGTTAAAATTGGAACAACTGTAAAGTTAGTGATTTCAGTTAACACAGTGATTCTTCTTCCTAGAATTATCCCGTTTTCAAATTCATTAGAATCGGCGGAGTCCGCTATCGAAGATTAAGGACTTGGCAAATGTACTGGACAGACTGACTTTTTACACAGAGCAACTGTCGTCAGACCTACATAACCTAGAGAGAAAGTTAAGCCTTCCTTAGGTTAGGTTAGGTAGGACACGTTTTTTGAAATATAATTTCTTGGACATTTGGGTATCCTTACAACATTTTTGTTCACCGCCGCGTAAGTGATAAATACGTGTATAAAACCGAAAACACTGCTTCAACTTAACACAGTGATCAATTTGCAACATTAAAGACAGTGAATTCAAATAAATATCATCAAAATAAATAGTTGAAATTGCTAGTGGTTCCATTGTCGCCTAGTCCTATGAACATTATACAATAGCGAATGTTCTCAAGTTGAAGACAAGACTACACAAAGGTTTCGCTATGACGGAACTTAGAACACCCAAGATTTTAAGTCTCATAAGTTTAAGAGTTGGATGAGTTGAAACTAGTATTAAATTGGAGTCTTTGTACAATTTAACAACTACCAGATATGCTTCTCTCCAAAAGTATTTTCAATTAAACAACAGTTAAACCCTGTTTGAAGTTTATTAGCAATTGTTAATTAATTTGCTAGATGATATAAAAAACATTATTAGTTGTATCTTTTAATCAGTTAAGTTAATAGGTGGACATGTGCTTAGTTGAATCTGGTAGCCGGAGCGGCAGTTGTAGTAGATGAAAGTGTTTTCTAATAGAGATACTTAACACACGCAGGGGCACCCATTATACGGACCATATTTTGATGTACGTAATACCCACAATTTGATTATGTACGATATGGTAATACAAAAATCTCCCTTATCTCTGTATATGTTTGTCGTTAGAATGCGCATGTTATTTTAACAAATAACATCTACAGCGCCTGAGATTGCCTTGTACAAAGGCGTTACACGTGTCGCAAAGACGACTAGGGCAGCGAGTGCAGCCATGCGTAGTAAGTGCATGCGATTCCTATTCCAGATGGTGCGTAATCACAGAAACAATCGCAGCAGTCGAGACAGAGGTGACCTGAGTTGCGGCAGCGACGGTATGCAATTACCACCTAGTAGTGGGTATGACGGACGTAAAGTAGTCGAGATCAAATTTCCTGCAAAAATATATTTGCCTTATTTTAGCAAAAGTTATGTTTCTACAAAGAAATATTTATATTATTTGGCTTCAGTTATCTATTTTTTCTTAGCGTTATCCCGTTTCCTTATCTACTTGGACTGGTGGGATCCGCTACCTAAGCCTAAATATTTGGCGAATATACTGATTTTCACGTGAGGCGACTGCCGTCAGACCACTACAACCCAGAGGGAAAACCAGACTTGTCTTAGGTTAGGTCATACATCTGTCGAAATCGCCGACGGCGGGGAATTCACCCTCACACGCTTGAACCGCTATGGTCGCGTACGGTGCGGTTCCAGAGAAGTTTTCTTCCGGGAACACTCAAGCTGTGGAATGAGCTTCCAGCCGAGGTTTTTCCAAGGAACTACAGCATGAAGTTCTTCAAGAAATGCGTGAAGAGGTTTTTAGAGGGTCGGCAACGCATGAGTGACGCCCCTGGTGTTGCAAATGTCCATAGGCTACGGTGACTGTTTAACATCAGGCAGGCCGTATGCTTGATCGCCACCTTAGTGGTATAAAAAAAAAAAATATATAATTTCTTGGGAGTGCGGGTTTTCTCACGATATTTTCCATACATCGCCGATAATTACAAATATGTACGTAAATCCGAAAATACGTGTAGTCCACTAAAACAGTGTGTACCACTAAAATAATATTTTAGTGGTACACACCTGGCAAACCGGGTACCTGTTTTTTAATAGGCCGGTACTTTATCTACTGGGTTATCATTGCTCACAGATTTATCACTGCACACATTTGGCTTTAGTTATATTACTGTATAGTTACCTTCCGTAGGCAAATGTCCATAGGTAATGTAACTTGAATTAAAATTAATCTAAGATTTTATTGATTTTTTAATGTTATTTAAACGTTTATAGTTGTATGTGTATGTATGTATATCTTCACGCCAAGTCCCTTGCGGGGTAGGCAGAGAGAACCGAGCGCAATAAGACGCGGTCCTTGGATACTTCACTCGCTTCTGTGACATTCATAGCTCTTTTCATGCACGTTTTCATTTATAGTTATTGTTAAAATAAACTGTACACGAGTTTATTTTAACAATAATTATAAATATTTATATTATTTGTTTCTAAACATAGCTTAATTGAAAATAAATATCTGACCGCGAAGTTTTTTGATAAAACTTAAAAAAATATATTACGCGATTTATGGGAATAATCTTAGCTCTAACAAAACTATTGCACTCGAAGAATAGAATACAGGGAGATGAAATTGCTACATTTATTCTATATAGATAAGTGGTAAAGCGACAGTGTCCGAGCATCAGACCAAGCAAATCATTATATGAAATTTTGATTCCTTTAGATCCATTTTGATTTCAGTGTGGTTAAGTTGTTAATGGGTATCAAGACGTTCATCTTGCAAGTTCTATTTTAAATATAATAAAATACCAAAGTCTAGTATTTTAACATGGTTCCTATGCCATTTCTTCAGCAACATATTACATTACCAATAACAAATGCAGGCGACCATATTCGGGCAATATCCTTATTGTCTATTCACAAACTTATTATAATTATTTGAATTTTAATCAATGTAATCGAAGGTGGCAAAAAGTACGACTTGCCTGAAAATAAGTATTTGCCTATGTATTGGTGAGTTCCACTACCTAAAACTAATTTGGCGAAAAAGAGTATCTCTTTTGACATGAAGCGAGTTATATCAGACCTCTCCAAGCCAGAGGGAAAATCAGACCTTTCTTAAGATACATTATACGTTTTTTCGAAATATATTTTTGTGCGTGCGGGTTTCCTCAGAGTAGGGCGATTCTACTAAAAAACTGCAACTGCACTGCAGCGCGGCGTGTGTCAAAAATGCGTCATTTTGACGTTTCGTCAAGCGATCTGACAGCAGCGACGTTTAACAAACGTCAAAATGTACGCATTTTGACACACGCCGCGCTGCAGTGCAGTTGAAGTTTTTTAATAGAATCGGCCTACTGTTTCTTTCTTCACAGCCGAACAACTGATATAATTACAAATATGCACATTAATTTGAAAATACGATTTTTTAGTACATGCCCACGCTAGGATCCGAACTAGGAACTGTCTGTTTTTTTTTATATTTATATATACAACGTCGGGAAGTACAAGCTTACCGTCCACCTGATGTAATGTAGTTACCGTAGCCTATAAACGCTTGCAATATACACACATCAAAAGTGTCTAGGGATCAAGCATTTTTATGCGGATTTCTTGAGATTGAGATGTGGCTTTGTAATAAAAAAATATATAAAATATATAAACGTATACGACACTGGAGAACCCCTGGACGCCAACAGCGATTAAAATCCTGCCAGGAAGTCCATCCTTATAGTGGTGGAACCATCATGGTATGGGCGGGTATTTGGATCGGCGGAAGAACTGAGTTGATTTGGATCAGAGGCAACCTCAACGCTCAAATTTATGCTGAGACGATTGTATCAGACGTCATCGTTCCTCTACAAGTGCAAATCGGTCCCTTATTTCAGTTAATGCATGATAATGCACGACCGCACACCGCAAGAGTTGTAAGAGAGACTCTCGCCGCAGCTAACATCAATGTCATGCCCTGGCCTGCTCAGTCGCCAGACTTGAACCCGATTGAGCATGCATGGGATATGCTACAGAGAAGAGCTCTGCCGAATATGGAGGGTATCCAGTCGCAAGAAGACCTTTTTTTGTTGTTGCAACGAACATGGGCGGCCATTCCACAGCGTGATTTGGATGAACTCATTTTGAGTATGCCAAACCGATGTTCTTGTGTTGTTAGTGTTCGCGGTAGAAACACGGATTATTAATTGTTTAAGTTACCCAATAAAATTTTAAAGAAAACTGTTATTTCAGTCTTTTTTTCGAACTTTAATGTTAGTGGTTCAAATGTCAAAAATCCCTTTATTATGAAAATGGCAAATTTCTTTATTAATGCAAAGGTGACTTGGTTTATCGTAGCTGTAGACAAACGAAAACACTTTATTTGATGAATCCTTAAAGAAAATTTTAATTAATATCAATCAGGAGAAAAGTTATTGCAAAAATATATGTTGATCCCTAGACACTTTTGATGTGTGTATTAAGGATAACTCGCGCGATGCCACCTCTTCTGCTAACACAACAACTCCTACGGAGCTTACTGGTAACCTCACTCACTCGCAAGAACACAACATCCCTCTAAGGAATTGTTATTTTATAATCTTTATCCATTGAGTTTGCTTTATTGTGGTTCCATTGTATGACAATGAATTCCCTACCGACATCGAACGCAGAACCGGTTGCAGAAGAAAACTTTGGGCATTACATTGAATAACTTTTCGGAACACAATCCTTGCACATCAAAGATTACACTTTGAACTTTGTGCCATTGTAATAAAGATTACAATTGTACTTCGAATGTCAAGTGTGATGGCTCTTAACTGTGCAATCATTAAATAGAACACACAAAATTTTTCAGTCTAAAATCTAGATAAGAAACGACTCAGTTCAACTTTGCAAGTTTTTTTTTTAAATCCCACGAGTCAGGTTACTAGCAAACTCCTGAGGTGCCACTGTTAGCGGGAGTGTTAACGCTCGAGCGATGCATCATGTCAACGGATATAAAGTGATTATTTACCGTACATTTTAGGGTCATATTTATTTATTATTATTATTTTTTATTTTATTTTTTATTTTTAATTACACAGCGCCATCTAATCCCAAAGTAAGCGAAGCTTGTGTTATGGGTACTAGACAACTGATAAATATACGTAAATACATTTTTTTTTTTGTAAATACATACTTACTATACATAGAAAATACCCAGACCAAGACAAACAGACATGTTCATGCACACAAATGTTTGTATTGTGTGGGAATCGAACCCACGAGCGTTGGTGTCAAAGTAGCGTAACAACGCGTTTCACCACTGCGCCACCGAGCTTGTCAAATTTGTAGGAAAACAGACAGCTTAAAGCCTACAGTTTTCACATATAGTCGCAATAACATCAAATAAGATAAAAGAGAATTTGACAATATATCAGAACAATGTAAATTAAAATATACATATATATATTAATCCATGCTGTATATATTTATACTCTAAACTTACTAAGTGCATTGAGAAGAAAAGAAGTCGTCAGCGATGCAACGGTATAATTGTCGAGTGTATAAGTGTATATAAGTAAAGTAAAGTAAAGTAAAACTTTATTAGCACATAAAACTTAATTATTACAACATTTGCAATAGTTACTGCACTAAGCACGCAATGCAGGCCTGTATCGCAGTAACCAAGGAGTGATTAACATTTTGGTTCTACCTACAGAAGATCCGGTCGCTTCTGAATTATACATTGCTTTATAGCTAAAACAAAAAAAAAAAATTGATACACAAATTAACAATAGAACAAAATATCGATAAGAACGAGAGATTATGAGTGAATGTGATGGACGTGTACAGAGTGTATGAGTGTGATTTTGGAATGTGTGGGTGAGTGTGCGTGCATGGGTGAATGTGAATGTGTGAGTCGAGCGGCAAGTGTAGATGTGGGTTCAGTGATTGCATGTCAGCATGTATTACGATACGACAAGTTAATCAGTCAGTGGGAGAAGTCTTTCAGTTTCATCATAGTAAGTTAGTTAGTTAATATGCTTGTAAGCTTTCCGATATTGTACAGCAAGTAGGTATATGGCTTTTATTTCTATTACACTTAATAGTAGTATGATGTAATGCTATCAAGTTAGTAAGTTAGTGCAGTGATAGCCCGACAGATAAAGAACTGAACTTTTGATCAACTGGGCTCCGATTCGAATGCTGGCGTTTACCACTAAAATTTGTGATTTGGATATATGTACATATTTGTAATTATCACTAGCTTGGCGGTGAAGGAAAACATCGTGAGGAAACCAGCATGTTTGAGTAATTATATTTCGAAAGATGTGACCAATTTTTTTTTTTAACTACGTCGGGAGGCATAAAATATAATAGCATACGGCCCACCTGATGTAAAGCGGGTACCGTAGCCTAATAACGCTTGCGATATATTAATTATCACTCGCGCGATCCCTCGTCTGCTGCTTACACAGCAACTCCTTGGGAACTTACTGGTGACCTCACTCACACGCAGGGATATAATAACCCTCTAGAGAGTTGTTATTAAGCTGCCGTTTTCTGTGAGGATTTTTTGGTTTTTTTTATACTACGTCGGGAGATATACAAGCATACTGCCCACCTGATGTAAAGCGGGTACTGTAGCCTATTAACGCTTGCGATATATTAATTATCACACGCGCGATGCTTCGTCTGCTGCTTACACAGCAATTCCTTGGGAGCTTACTGGAGACCTCACTCACACGCAGGAACACAACAACCCTCTAGGTGGCGGTACTTCCCCAGACGGGTTGCTTTGCTGCGCCCTACCTCTCTTTAAACATCCAGACCAAAACGTACAGCCATATTCATGCACACAGATGTTTGCTTTGTGTGGAAATCACACCCACGAACGTTGGTATCAAAGTCGAGTCATTCACGACTGAGCCACCGAGCTCGTATAAGAAAGTAAATCTAAGAAAGGTGTTTCCTTTGTAGTGCGGAGGTGTAAAGGACGGCAGTCGCTCCAATAAAAAAAAACGGGTTGCACTCCGGGAGTGCCGGCAGAAGTGAAATTCAAGTTTGACATTAACGTTATTAACGTAAGGTTAGGGAATAAATTCGCACGAATTGCTTTATTTATTAGTTTAAAAGTACTATCATACACATGCTAAAATACAATATTCATTTATTGCGCTATCGTACACAAACATGACAATTTATATTACATTAAAAATTTAACACTTCAGAACTATTACAATTATTTTACATTAAAAAGTTTATCTCTCAGAAAAATCAACTTTCATCCATATATTCAACGACTCACCATCATGATTACCAGCATCATTATCGCCAATCTCTAAAACTCAAACACGCACGCACACTCGCGCAAGCGCCCTGCGCCGCTTACAAACGCGTAAACGCCAACAGTTTCATGACGCTTACAACGTTTAAAAAATAGAAGATAAAAATAGAAAATAATGCCCTATGAAAAATCTAGCGCTTCATGTTTTAATTGTTTAATTAGAGGGAATCAATGTTTTAGTGCTGCAGCGAAGTTAAGTTCTAACTCTCACCAAAATCTTACCGTCAGGGTCACGTGTCCTGACGGCCTGACGCGACTTTAGCATTTTTTTGTTATCCCAAAAAGTGCACAACGCCGCTAAAGAAGTTTTCACTTCAAAAATCGAATGGATTAGAAAATGGGATAAGAAGATGAAGAAGCTATATCAAGAACAAATATCAATATGAAAAAAAGTATGCGTATAATTTATGGAACGATAAAATATTCCAATTAATATTCTAAGCTGAAATTATAATCTATGAATGTGTTCCTTATGCACGTTATCATATTTCAGTAGTTACCCGGTACAATTAGATTTCATATACCGTGTCACATTGTTCAGAAATTGATATTCAGCCGGCAATGCACTGGGGTGTGTGGCGAAATGTAAGCACGCCTCGTGTGTTCGATACAAACTTTGCCTTCCGATACGTTATACACGTGCTGTTTCAATGCTTTGTTTTGCTTTCCAACTAGAATATTTATATTGAAATTGTGACATGGTACTGCTTGCAGTTATTTGTTAGGGAGTCTTGATTTGATACAACAAAGGTAACCATTGATTGTTACGAAAGAAGACGATGTCATGATCCAAATGAAGTATTGGATCTAGAACACTGTGGCTGTTTCCAGAAATGAAACCAACCATGGCTAAGATAGAGAGAGTAAAAATAAAACAATGCCAAGTGCAAACAGCTTAAACCGTACCATAAAACCTGACGAAATTGTTGACAATTAGTAAGATGAAGTCTAAAGATGCAGGCGAGGTTAACATTTCATTGGATATGATCGATTCAGTAAAAACTAAAATTGCCTCAATATTAGAAAATATTATAAACTACTCACTTTCTTCTGGTCTTTCTTCCTTCTCTGTAGCAATCGGGTCATATTATTCCACTCCCTAAGATACCTAATCCTTCTCCAATACTGTCCCATGCTTCCATTGATATTAAGTGTTGGAATATTTTGTAGACCAACATATTATGAGCCATCTTCAGCGTTTTAACATGCTTAGTAAATTTTGGTCGGGCTTTTTAAGCAGAATAACCAAAGTTTCTTATACTCCTGGTCGAGTTTTCTAGAAACTAGAGCATGAATTTGAATTTGGAAAAGTCGGATGAGCGATACCCCGATGTTGCAAGTGTCTATAGGCTAACTGCTTACCATCAGACAGGTCATATGCATGTTTGCTCTGCTTAGAGCTTAGAATTATAAAAATATAGAATACTTAGAATATGCATTTGCGTAAGGTGTAAAAACGTTGTTATTTCTATCAAATATTACCCTACGACATGGCAGCTCAGGTATATTTTTCGAGAAAATTTGTCCACACAAACAAAATTACTGCTGTGTGCTCTCTGCCCGTCCCTAATAAAACTTCATTCCCAGCAAAGACTTACTGGAACAATCTAGACGCTGATCGTTCCGTTAGTGATTTTAGAATTATCATCAAAAACGACTCAATATTTGCTTCATAAGATATTTTCAATAATTAAAAGAGGTAAATTTTGTACATTTTTTAATAGTTCGTAAAGTATTTTCACATGAACATTGAAGTAAAAATCTACACAATTATTACCTTGGTAGAGATTAAGAAAACATTGACGAATTCGAAACCGCAGAGGTTAGTAATGCTACATTGACACCAATGCTACTGGGTTCGATTCCCATATAGGGCAAACATTTGTGTGTATATTTGTTTTGGTATGGGTATTTTTAAGAGAGGTAGGGAGCGCCAAGTCGCCCGTCTATGAAAGTGTGTCCACTTCACAGAAAACGGCAGCCATTTCCACTTCTTAGAAATTTCCCCATTTATTTTATGTTACATTTTAGTCCTGAATATCATCATATTCTAGATTAATGTATGAAACGAAAACTTCCCGTGTCAAATACTTTATTTAGTCATAAAGATATTCACACGGACACGGAATGACCAAAAAAGTGATAGTGATTTGATTTTAATAGATAGACATCTTCGAAAACACAATAATACATCTTCAATTGTTCACACAATGGTGATAAACTAGTTTTCGGGACTTTCAAGAAGTGGAGACATTAAGCGATTGACTTGCGAATGCAAGCCAGATGAGATTTCCAACTCAGATGTTGATGATTGCCAGAAAGCTCTGAAAGAAAGTATCGTAGATAGTACAAAAGAAGTATGTCGATGCGCAGAGGTATAAATTATCAATAGGAGATGCCTGGTGAGATGCGGAGATTGAATACTCTATAGTAAGACAGAGGAAAGCGTGGCTGAAATACACATCATCTTTGCCCTTAAATGAAAGTATTGCAAAGAAGAAGTAAGAAACGTATCGTCTATGCAAGAATGAAACCAAGGCTTTAGTGAAAGAGAAGCGTGAAAGACATATTATGAATAAGGAAGGGCGGCTGATGAGAAACATCGAGGCAAATACGAAACTCTTATGGATTATTCCCTCTCGTTAAGAAGTCTCAGGGTGGTTCATCGGCATCCAGAATGGACAAGATAAAGTCTTAAAGCTGGTGTCGTTCTTAATGACACTAAGGAAGTATTTATAACAACGGTGGAGTGAATATTTTGAAAAAAAAAATACAATACAATTCAAAACTCTTTATTGCACCAATAAAATATAGAAATATACATAGTCTATATAAGAAAGTACAATAGGCGGCCTTAACGCTAATGCAATTTCTTCTAGGCAACCTTAAAGGAGAATTGACATAAATAAAGGTAGGTGGCACATAATGACATAAAGTAAAAGAGCCTTATACAAATATACAATTTATGTCAACAATATAGTTGCAATAAAAAAGTATGCAGTTATGTCCGACACCAAAAGAAAGACTAAACAGGATTGAAGCATATATATGTTCAGAAGGTTAAATTGAAAGCTAGTTTTTGACGAGCTGTTTAAAGTTCGACAGTGTTTGAGACTGCCTGATTTTAAGAGGTAAGTAAGTAAGTAAAAATGTATAACCATGAGTGAATCTGATGCTCACTCCATGTTGACGGCGTCCGATGAAGGTTCACTATGGATGAGATCGAATAGCCGATACGAAGCTTGAAAAATGGAAAGTCAATGGGAATTAATATGCTCACAGCTGAGATGATTAAACTAGGTGTTACTTACGTTCGGGATGCCTTGTCGTACTTACGCAATCTATGCAGGAGAACTGGAAGGATCCCAATGTACTGGAGAAGAGCAGTCATCGTGCCCTTAGGCAAGGGGTCACGCATAGACTGCGCCGGCAATATGT
Organism: Pyralis farinalis; assembly: GCA_947507595.1. Classification (NCBI taxonomy): domain Eukaryota; kingdom Metazoa; phylum Arthropoda; class Insecta; order Lepidoptera; family Pyralidae; genus Pyralis; species Pyralis farinalis. The sequence continues at coordinate 17,742,817 of OX382259.1, read as the reverse complement.
ATCACTGTTCCAATGTTATCTCAAGATGCGCAGATAACTTCTGGTCTATGGCCAGACGCTTATCTAGGATATTGCGGTGCGATAAAACCATGAGCTCACCAAAAGCAGACAGCGAACAGTACTATCTGCCTTCGGCAGATCGTTAATTAGTATTAGAAACTCGAAAGGGCACAAATTACTACCCTGACTTACCCCGGAGTGCGTATAACAATATTCAGAAGCACATCCATAATACTATTGCCTTCAATCATGAATCTAGTTGGAGAAAAACCGAAATAATCCGGCAGCTGATAATTTTCGGAGAAGTACTTCGTTATCTGCTTTGTCAAATGTCTCATGAAAATCAAAATATGCTGTATCAACTTGACAGCCAGCATCTACCGCCTCCGTAACATATGTCCAGAAACGCAATAAGTTAGAAGCCGTAGATCGGCCGGTCTTGAAACCATGTTGAGCATCGTTTAGTTGACACTCAAATTGTTTACTAATTCAACAATGTAGAATTGACTCAACTAAATTCCCAAACGCAGATAATATAGCCAGGTATGTAGCTGTTTACATCTGAACTGTTATTATTTTCGGGATCGGAACTACGCGTGCAATTTTTTACATTTCAGGGTAGAAATTATTTTAAGACATTAGTTAACTATGCGAAGTAAAAGCTTTTTAAATACCTAACCACAATCTTCAATAATATATGGAGGGATGCCATCGAATATAATATAAGAATGTCGACGTGTAAGCGAATGCTTTCCGAGCCTACTGTTGCTATTGCTTCCGTAGCATCGAGGCGTGGCGGAGTTTTCGTGAAAACAGACTGGAATGTTCAGCGAAGAGTTGAGCTGCCTGTTCATTCGTAATAGATTTTTCTTCCTACAATAATTCGGGAGAGTTTTTCTTTTGTTTTGTCTTCTTTGAAGCTACGTAACTCCATAAAGTAGATGTATTTTAGAGATCACGCTTCATTCTACATTTATATTGTTCAAAATCTTCCTTTATGTTCGATTTCACCATTGCTTTGAGTTTCATAAACGCCTGCATATCCTGTGAATAGTCGTTCTTTTTATAACATCGATGATAGAACGCATTAGATTTAATATTACGCTTCGTACGAATAGAGTACCGCTCAAGATATTTATATAGAGGCGATTTTGAAATGCGCGGCTTTCTCGACACACAGTTGATAAGACATACGTTGATGCCTTATTAACCTGTCAGACCCCGTTATATACGTTTTCCCATACATTTCTTGGCGGAAAAGCGGCCCGCGGGTAGTGAGAGTAGATACTACTAGAGTCTGATCCGAAATGCTGCACAAGTTGTCCCATTGTATATTTTCATAAGTATTTTTTTTATACTACGTCGGCACACAAGCATCGGCATACGGTCCACCTGATGTAAAGCGAGTACCGTAGCCTATTAACGCTTGAGATATATTGAGTATCACTCGCGCGATGCCTCCTCTGCTGCTTACACAGCAACTCCTTGGGTGCTTACTGGTCACCTCACTCACATGCATAAGTATGATATAGCTTACAAAAATCTGCCTTTTTTAAAATCCCAAACGGATTCATCGTCGACACTTTTATTTATGTATATATATACATATATATAGGTCTTTGTTCGACGAGAGCATCCGACTAGGTGAATGTTTAAGGCTCCTAACTTCTCCATTCCCGCGTCCGTGGTGGACTGTGTACATAATAAATTCTAATTAAAAACATTTTAGTCAGCCATAACATTTAATAAATAATATATTCTTCATAGAAGCGGAGACCGCCCGATTTTAATTATTTTCACACTACGACGAAAGTAATTTGCTAAATTACAGCACACAAGGCTTATAGACTTTAAAGTTATAATATAAAGAGCACTTTGTCATGTCAAGCTTTTAACAGCCTCTTTAATTTCTCTTTGTGCAGTAAATTAAGACATTAAATCGTTTACGTCAAGGTTTAATAAGGGTAGGTAAATGAATCAACGTTCACGTGAGGGCGTGAAATATTTTAAATGACCCAATCAATTTAATGGAATCAAGAAATGTAATTTTGTATGACACGCCAACGGTGATGAGGCCATCGATGTCTTTGTATGAAATTTAGGAATCGCAGCCTAATTATATTGTGTATCTATGTATATATTATACGAAAGATATACCTCTGATGTTCTCGAAAAAATATAATAGTAGTAATTTATTGCGTCTATTAAAATTTTATTATCTCATAATACTCGTATACCTAGACCGACCACAAGTTTTGTTACAAATGAATATGCATTAATTTTATTACGAAGTACTTAATAAAACTTATATGTAACTGTTTATGGAAACCTCAGCAAAAAAAAAAATCTATTCGACATGCCTATAAACATTTGGTTTTGATACAGGTCTTTAATCTGTCTTGCCACGAATCTATCGATTTACGCACTGTTTCCAAGTGCGTAAATCGATAGATTCGTGGATAAAACTTATATGTAACTGTTTATGGAAACCTCAGCAAAAAAAAAATCTATTCGACATGCCTATAAACATTTGGTTTTGATACAGGTCTTTAATCTGTCTTGCCACGAATCTATCGATTTACGCACTTGGAAACAGTGCGTAAATCCATAGATGGGATGGGATGATGGGAAATTTAGCCACTACTTGCTCCAGAGATTTCTTAAGAGACACAATATCGACGTGTCGTTTCGAGCAGGCGATATCTTCTAAAACTGGCCATAATTTGTATTCTAAGGGGTCCATATCTGGGCTAGACGAGGGCCAGTCTTCAGCTGTTCAAAGTCCGGAACGTTGGTTTCGAGGCGTGGTTAGTTCGTGCCTTGTGACCAGGTGCAGAGTCCTGCTTTCACAACACAATCCTAGGCAGTCTCTTGATACACTTTGGCTGAAGTCTTCACTCCTTTTTCACAAAATTCCTTTTTCAAAAACAAAACCATTACAGACGCTGGATGATGACCACGTTGTACCTTTCCGATCACTTGGGCGGCTTCTTTAGAACGTGTGCGTACACTTTGTCATTTTGCTTGTTGTAGTACTGTTCAATCGCGAAAATGTTTTCATTAGTAAACAGGATATTTCAGTGCCTTTCACCTGCGTATCGGGACAGAAGAGGTTTTGGTCGATCCACTCTCTTCAACTATAGAGATTGATTTAGAGCATATCCTGTATATGAACGATAAGCGCCAAGCTTCGGGTCTTATTTACGACAGAGTCCTAACGGGAATCTTACTTTCTCACGATAAGATTTTTTTCTTTCCTAATGGGGTTTTTGCGCGAATGCTGGCTTTAACAACATTAACCATAGAAAGATAATCATATTTCAGATAACGTTAAAGATACGTCAAAACTTAGTTCCAAATTATTAGGATCTAGGGACATTTATGGCACAAATTTTTTGTGGATTCCACAACAGATTTTTTGCAGAGAGCACATTTCATTTTCGACATACTTCGTATTTTAGATAGACAAAATCTTTTCTTTTTTACTGCAGGTTCTTCAGATCTTTCTTCATTCTGAATCTCACGGCTTTTTGGAAGTACTTGCCAACCAAAAAAAAAACCATTGATATTTTTTATAAAACTGTCGCTTTCTTGTGAATCATCTTCATTTTCCTCAAAAACCTTTCAATATCAGTGAATATATATCTAATAATTGTTCTTCTGTTTGCTATTTTATAATAATATAATATGTACCTTAAATTAAAAAAATATATAAATCAAAAAACATTTAATCACAAAACTAAATTAAAACATTTAATCATAAAGATATAGAGAGGACTTACTGTCGCGATACAGCCATACACCGCGAGCTCTGGCCGACTAGTAAGTTGGCTAATGGAGACAGTGCGATACATAAATCAGGTAAAAAGAAATATCAATTTTTCGAACTCGCGTATGTCTTGCGGACGTAGATTATCTTTCTAGGGTTAACAGCCATTGTAGTTCTAACAGGGTGCGATCGTCCCTATCTTTTATGGTTTTCAGGAAGTGTTGGTATATGTGTCGATAGTATGATATACGAATATACGGCTGATACTAAGCTTTTGAATTGTCTTGAATTTGACCGACGGCTCCATAGCAACTTTGTGCAGGGCAATCACCGCAATCCTATTTTCTTTAAACCCCATTCCATATTGTAAGTTTATATTAACACAAAAAAAAATATGTATAATGCAGGAAATCGAAAAGTTTTTAAGATAATAAACGCGTTATTATTTTTTTGCATCACCTTAAAGATGATTAGTAGAGAAATGCTCATACAGTATTAAACCCGCCGTACAAATAAATAGATTACGGACTGTTATAAAGGTAGTTCTTGACGAGGTACTGCATTAACTTGCGAATGATACTACAAACTTTAAAGATATGGTAACCGTTTCTTAGACAAATCTCCAGTCTTGTTTATCGTTCGACATTGTATAATAAATGGTAAAAATAGCAATACAAAACTACTAAAACGCCCATTATTACCTATCACAGAGTGAAGGTATAAGGAGGAAGGTTGAACGTAAATGTTTACTATATGTCTGTTTGTATGCCTTATTAAATGATAGAGAAGACGTAGAATAATAAGAAGAGATTGAAAATGTCTATTATATTTCATCGCTTCATTTGAAGATATAAATATTCACCAGGTAGTCCCCTTAACCTACAGGTGACTCTATGCACGCTTTAAAAGACACTTAACTGACTAAACTGAAGTTGACCGACCGACTCCCCTTACCACCGCTGACTCGAGGACGGGGTGAGTCGCCATTCTGAGCTCATTCCTTTTTCGTGCACGGTGACAACAGCACGCGTCTTAAGTAATTTACATTTTATTCTTGCATTTTTCGTAAAGTAATTATAATTTATAATGCCAGAACAAAGTGCGGAAGAAAAAATCGAGCGTTATGAACGCAAAATTAGAAAATTACGAGAACGCGATATCGGAAGATTTCGCCGAATACGGGTCATATAATCAGACTCTTCCAATAATGAAGGTAAACATATATATTTTTTTTTATTGTAACGTTTCACCACGAATCTTCGATGACGTAAGTTTTATGTGTTTCGTTGCCACGTGTTGATCTTTCATACACGTCATATACAGCTTTCATCAGAACAGGCCGTGAGCCTTGTTTGATAAAATAATAGCCTTCATCAGGATAGGCCGTGAGCCTCGTTCGTTGAAACAAAATTCTTCATCAGGGCAGGCCGTGAGCCTCGTTCGTTGAAACAAAATTCTTCATCAGGGCAGGCCATGAGCCTCGTTCGTTGAAGTAATCCACTTTTCTAATCCAATCTGGTCTAAACCTTATCGCCAACGCGAACGACCCCGGGAACGCTTCATGGCAGAGTTCCGCAATACCCATTACAGGGCCTGAGCCCATGTCGGAGTCCGAGCTTACGCCGGAACCTGAGCCCGCACCGGAGCCAGAGTCTACACCAGAGACCATGGCGGAAAAACTATCAGAGCCACTGGCTTTAGAGGCAATTTCGAAGGGACAAAAATTGAATGGTGAATCAGCCGAACCAGAATTGGACCCTGAACTTTTAGAAGCCCTGGGTGAGTCAACCAGTGATACTCCAGAGTTTGGAGAAAAAATTCACGAAAGTTTAGCCAAATTGTGGCTTCCTCTACTCGTCAAGGGCTTGCCAAAAGATAAAAAAGAAAAAATGTTGAAGGAGAGTACTTAATCCTCGACAACTGTAGGCTGCTACAAGCGCCTAAACTAAACGCGGAGATATCTGCGGCAGTTATTGATTCTGTAAGAAACAGAGATAAGATCCTGATAGTTCACCAACAGCAACTCGGGTCAGTGATAACGGCCTTTGACAGAGCGCTGAATATTCTCTTAAGTGGGGATGACAAGAAGAATGCTATCCAACATCTTAGCAATGCCTGCCGTATACTTTCGATTTGCATACTGTAAATACGAATAGCCGCATAAAGTTCATTACACCAAACCTGAATAAGAACTTTCTCCACATAGTTCAAGATTCCGTAAGAGACGAAACTCTGTTCGGTAACAAACTTTCTGAATTAATCAAGGCAGCCACAGCTATCGAACGACAGGGTCTGCAAATCAAAAAGACCAATCCGAAACCTTCCGGCTCTCAATCCACTAGCAACCGCTCTTCTTATTCGGGAAACTGGTCCGGCCTACCCCGGTATTCATCGAACCGAGGCAACTGAAGTCGGAAGAAAACGACGACGCAGAACCGCCGTCCATACCCGAGCTCGATGCAGCAGCAGCCAGCGTCGAAGCCTGCAGCAGCGAACAAGCCTCGTGCTCCGGCGCCGCAGTGACTCAGGTACACGCAGGCAGAATTAAATACTTTATTAATTGTTGGACGAGAATTTCCTCCAATTCGGTAAAAATTGTATATACATACCTTTTTGTAAGGAAGTCTGTCAAACAAACGTCCCTAGCAAAACGTTTTCGGTGTTAGAGCACACGTCGATTCAAAAATTGGTTGACTTAGGTGCGGTAACAGAATGTCTTCCATGTAGAGACCAGTTTGTCTCCAAAGTATTCCTTGCCCCAAGGCAAACGGCGGCAAACGTTTCATATTAAATTTGAAACCGTTAAATAAATATGTTTCAAAGTTTCATTTTAAGATGGAAAATTACCGAACAGCGGCAAAGTTCTTACCTCAAAACGGATACTTAGCCACAATTGATCTGAAAGAAGCTTACTTACTCATTCCGATTCATGCTGAACATAGAAGATATGTAAGATTCCAATTTAAGAGAAATTTTCAAACCACGACCTACGAGTTCACGTCAATGCCCTATGGGCTGTCTGTGGCTCTAAGTCTAAGGGTGTTTACTAAGATTATGAGAGAAGTTATAACTCATTTGAGAAGCGCGGGTTTAAATTCAGATATTTCTTCAGATGATATTCTCTGCATCGGCAACACTTATGAGGATTGCAATTCTAACGTAAATGAAACTTTGAAACTATTACAGTGTCTAGATAAAAGATAATATTTGATAAAAGTTTACTCCAACCTAAGCAAATTTGTAAATTCTTAGGCTTTCTCTTTGACACTGAAAATCTAACTGTTTCTCTCCCAGATAATAAACATAACAGTATTGCGCAATTGGTTCAGAAGTGTACTTGTCTACTCGTATGCACTATTCGTGAATTTGCTCAATTAATTGGCAATTTAATAGCGGCGTGCCCAGCTGTCCAATACGGTTGATTGTACACCAAGTTATTGGAACGTCAAAAATATCTCATGCTGTTAGAAAATCTGAATTATGAGAGTAAAATCAATGTACCTAGTATTATCCTTGAGGATCTTACTTGATGGATCAATAACATTAACACAACATCACATCCTATGCGAAATACCAGATATAAAATAGAAATCTACACAGATGCTTCACGAACCGGCTGGGGCACAGTTCGCGACAACGAACGCACTCACGGAGGGTGGTCAGTTAGTGAGCGCAATTACAATATAAATTATCTGGAACTAATGGCAATCTTTTATGGACTCAAAAGTTTGGCATATAAAAAAAAAAAAAAAAAAAATCGTATGGGCGGAATACAATTCCTCCACTTAAACGAGATCGCTCGGCAAATTTAGCAATGGCGCCAGAAGCGTAATATTTGGATCTACGCGTCATACGTCAATACTAAAGAAAACTGGGCTGATGCTGAATCTAGGATTGTAAATCCTGACACCGAATGGGAACTCTCCGCTATCAGCTTTCAAACTATCGTATCACATTTCGGTCAACCAAATATCGACTTATTTGCTGGATATTTGGTTGACTAGTTGGAAACCTGATCCAGATACAATGGCTGTAGATGCCTTTACTATATGCTGGAGTGGTTATTATTTTTACCCCCCATTTTCCATAATATTAAATTGTTTAAGAAAAATAATGGGCGACAGGGTACACGGAATACTTGCTTCCCTTATTGACCTTCACAGCCCTGGTTCCCCTTGTTACAAGGGTTATTAGCGTCCGACATTCTGTTCTTGCCCCCCAATAAGAATCTTTTACAATCACATTCCAGAGAATACCATCCTCTATACGCGAGCCTTACCTTGGGTGTCGCGAGGCTCTCCGGCAAGCTTTCTCCTGAAGATGTCCACCAGAGGCCCTTGACCTCATGCTAGCATCGCTCTCCGATAGCACAGTAAAACAGTATAATGTTACCTATAAATCATGGTGGCGGTTTTGTGACAACAGAAATATTAATCCATTTCAACCATCTGTATCTGTACCTTTTTTATCCCTTTTGATGGACCAGTTCAACGGCGGTTGTTCATACGCAAATCTCAATCCTCATAGATCGGCACTATCATTACTTCTCGGAAACAATATTGGTTCAGACGCACAAGTAATTGATTGCTAAAGTGAGCTTATAAGCTAAGGCCAAATGTTCCCAAATATACACAGACCTGGGACCCTCAACGTGTTTTAAATCACGTTGCAGAGTGGCATCCTAATGCGACTTTGAATCTGGAGAAAATGACAAAGAAATTAGTAATTTTATTAGCCCTCGGTACAGCTCATAGAATACAAACCCTATTATTAATTAAACTGGAAAATATATCATTTTCGCACAATAGCGCTAAGATCATAATTATTGATATAATAAAGACTTCCGCCCCAGGCCGGGATCAATCTGTACTCTTGATACCATTTTTCTTAGAAAATGTGAATATTTGCTCAGCTACCGTTTTAAAAGATTATATTGCTGCCACAGAAAGTAAAAGAACAGAAAACAGAGGTAAACTGTTCCTCACTCGCAAGTCGATCAGTCGATGGATCGCTCTACCTCGGCCGCAGGCCGTGCGGGCCTCAGCGTTGATACCATTCGTAAAGCTGCCGGATGGACTTCTTCATCGAATACTTTCGCGCGATTTTACAATACAACCGTTGTTGATGAGGTTAACTTTGCAAGATTCGCTTGCTTTCCGCCCAATCATTAGTTTAAGATTTTTACTGTACTCATAAATACAAAGAGTAATTGTTAAAATTATCGTGCTTATATAATTTTTCATTTGACCATCAGTAACTAATAAATATATTCTAAGAAATATATATTATTTTATTACAAGGAAAAACTTTCTGCTCTAAAATTCTACCTGGTGAATATTTATATCTGAAAAATGAAGCGATGAAATATAATATAAGATCAAACGAACTTCTCAAGTGAAGTTCGATCATTATTATATGAATCGCTTCATTTGAAGATATAATCCATTACCCACCCTCCCATAGCAGTGGTTTCCTAGCCCTAATAGGGAAAGTTTTTCTCTACACTCTAAAAATAATGAGCTCAGAATGGCGACTCGCCCCGTCCTCGAGTCAGCGGTGGTAAGGGGAGTCGGTCGGTCAACTTCAGTTTAGTCAGTTAAGTGTCTTTTAAAGCGTGCATAGAGTCACCTGTAGGTTAAGGGGACTACCTGGTGAATATTTATATCTTCAAATGAAGCGATTCATATAATAATGATCGAACTTCACTTGAGAAGTTCGTTTGATCTTATATTATAATATAGCATGAACAACAACTTTTACTTGACGGGTTTTGTTTTGTATTTACTGTCCTATAGTTAAGAAATAGTTACATAAATTGTATGTTTCCGTACCTTAATAGATATAATCACAATCCTTGCGTACAAGTTTCTGTGTGTCTGTATGTAAATATTTAGGTATATATCAAGCTGACTTTACATTAAGCATATTTCGATAATGCTACCGGTTTTATCAATACCACCATAGAAATACATAATTTATGGTTTTATAATCTTAAAAAAAAGGTTGTAACTCTACTGAAATGTCATGACAGTACAGAACCTAACTCGGAAGCTTTAATACCACTGCCGGTATGTAATCTGATCCACTAGACTTACGTTTGTATTGTTACGAGAGAGCGAGAGCAACGCCCGCCGGACATTTCGTTGAACAATTGAGATTTCCGGCATTGAGCAATACTACGGAACAATAGATAGCACAGCCACTCCGTCATTCACATGCGAGTTAAATAAAAAAAGATTACCGAGTGAAACAGCTTTATCTTCAGCATTGTAGACCAAATTGCCATAAAATGTCAGTGTGTAGAATAAAAGATCATATCGTAACTGTTTGTTTTTATAAAAGTTGTCGGTTTATAGCGACGTCATACGTCAATACTAAAGAAAACTGGGCTGATGCTGAATCTAGGATTGTAAATCCTGACACCGAATGGGAACTCTCCGCTATCAGCTTTCAAACTATCGTATCACATTTCGGTCAACCAAATATCGACTTATTTGCTGGATATTTGGTTGACTAGTTGGAAACCTGATCCAGATACAATGGCTGTAGATGCCTTTACTATATGCTGGAGTGGTTATTATTTTTACCCCCCATTTTCCATAATATTAAATTGTTTAAGAAAAATAATGGGCGACAGGGTACACGGAATACTTGCTTCCCTTATTGACCTTCACAGCCCTGGTTCCCCTTGTTACAAGGGTTATTAGCGTCCGACATTCTGTTCTTGCCCCCCAATAAGAATCTTTTACAATCACATTCCAGAGAATACCATCCTCTATACGCGAGCCTTACCTTGGGTGTCGCGAGGCTCTCCGGCAAGCTTTCTCCTGAAGATGTCCACCAGAGGCCCTTGACCTCATGCTAGCATCGCTCTCCGATAGCACAGTAAAACAGTATAATGTTACCTATAAATCATGGTGGCGGTTTTGTGACAACAGAAATATTAATCCATTTCAACCATCTGTATCTGTACCTTTTTTATCCCTTTTGATGGACCAGTTCAACGGCGGTTGTTCATACGCAAATCTCAATCCTCATAGATCGGCGCTATCATTACTTCACGGAAACAATATTGGTTCAGACGCACAAGTAATTGATTGCTAAAGTGAGCTTATAAGCTAAGGCCAAATGTTCCCAAATATACACAGACCTGGGACCCTCAACGTGTTTTAAATCACGTTGCAGAGTGGCATCCTAATGCGACTTTGAATCTGGAGAAAATGACAAAGAAATTAGTAATTTTATTAGCCCTCGGTACAGCTCATAGAATACAAACCCTATTATTAATTAAACTGGAAAATATATCATTTTCGCACAATAGCGCTAAGATCATAATTATTGATATAATAAAGACTTCCGCCCCAGGCCGGGATCAATCTGTACTCTTGATACCATTTTTCTTAGAAATTGTGAATATTTGCTCAGCTACCGTTTTAAAAGATTATATTGCTGCCACAGAAAGTAAAAGAACAGAAAACAGAGGTAAACTGTTCCTCACTCGCAAGTCGATCAGTCGATGGATCGCTCTACCTCGGCCGCAGGCCGTGCGGGCCTCAGCGTTGATACCATTCGTAAAGCTGCCGGATGGACTTCTTCATCGAATACTTTCGCGCGATTTTACAATACAACCGTTGTTGATGAGGTTAACTTTGCAAGATTCGCTTGCTTTCCGCCCAATCATTAGTTTAAGATTTTTACTGTACTCATAAATACAAAGAGTAATTGTTAAAATTATCGTGCTTATATAATTTTTCATTTGACCATCAGTAACTAATAAATATATTCTAAGAAATATATATTATTTTATTACAAGGAAAAACTTTCTGCTCTAAAATTCTACCTGGTGAATATTTATATCTGAAAAATGAAGCGATGAAATATAATATAAGATCAAACGAACTTCTCAAGTGAAGTTCGATCATTATTATATGAATCGCTTCATTTGAAGATATAATCCATTACCCACCCTCCCATAGCAGTGGTTTCCTAGCCCTAATAGGGAAAGTTTTTCTCTACACTCTAAAAATAATGAGCTCAGAATGGCGACTCGCCCCGTCCTCGAGTCAGCGGTGGTAAGGGGAGTCGGTCGGTCAACTTCAGTTTAGTCAGTTAAGTGTCTTTTAAAGCGTGCATAGAGTCACCTGTAGGTTAAGGGGACTACCTGGTGAATATTTATATCTTCAAATGAAGCGATTCATATAATAATGATCGAACTTCACTTGAGAAGTTCGTTTGATCTTATATTATAATATAGCATGAACAACAACTTTTACTTGACGGGTTTTGTTTTGTATTTACTGTCCTATAGTTAAGAAATAGTTACATAAATTGTATGTTTCCGTACCTTAATAGATATAATCACAATCCTTGCGTACAAGTTTCTGTGTGTCTGTATGTAAATATTTAGGTATATATCAAGCTGACTTTACATTAAGCATATTTCGATAATGCTACCGGTTTTATCAATACCACCATAGAAATACATAATTTATGGTTTTATAATCTTAAAAAAAAGGTTGTAACTCTACTGAAATGTCATGACAGTACAGAACCTAACTCGGAAGCTTTAATACCACTGCCGGTATGTAATCTGATCCACTAGACTTACGTTTGTATTGTTACGAGAGAGCGAGAGCAACGCCCGCCGGACATTTCGTTGAACAATTGAGATTTCCGGCATTGAGCAATACTACGGAACAATAGATAGCACAGCCACTCCGTCATTCACATGCGAGTTAAATAAAAAAAGATTACCGAGTGAAACAGCTTTATCTTCAGCATTGTAGACCAAATTGCCATAAAATGTCAGTGTGTAGAATAAAAGATCATATCGTAACTGTTTGTTTTTATAAAAGTTGTCGGTTTATAGCGACTGTACTGTGGTCGTCGTTTTGGAATTGTAAATGTTTAATTATTATCAATAAATAGAGTCACGGCCAAAACCCTTTGTTTTTGATATTTATTTCTGGATAACTCTTCAACCGAAGTCAGGATTTTAATATTTTAAGAGAGGTAGGACGCATCAAAGCACCATATCTCGGGGAATACCTCCACTTTACATTAAACCGCAATCAAATAACCACTTGTTAGACGGCGGTTGTGTCCCTGTGAGTGGGTAAGGTTACTAGTAAGCTCCTAAGGAATTGTTATATTAGTAACAGAGGTATCATCGCGTGTGTGACACTTCCAGTATTACATACATTCATAGGTTACGGGCCACTTTACATCGGTGGGTTGTATGATTGTATGCCTTCCGATGTTGTATATAAAAAAAAAACATGTCACGCACGTCGTTCCAAACTATGTATACAATTCCGTAGCTGTCAATATATATAGGTCAAATTTCAAGGCTGCTGTTTAGAATCACAATATACGTGGTATAACTGGCTCACTGTCATTTTAAAAGAGGCGAGGTTAGTCATGACTTGAGAAGTAGGGCGCATCAGAAGAGCGTAACTGGAATGTACCACCTCGGAAAATCGTAGCTAAATAACAATTCACTAGTTTCAGTTTTCCTGAGGATGAGCAAGGTCCATAGGCTACAGTATCTGCTAACTATCAGACAGGCCGTACGCTTGTTTATCTTCTAAAAAAACCGTACATACTAACAAATGGCTAGAGGCACATTACAGTTTTCAAATACAAATTGAGGTCTCATTAAATATTTCTAACATTTCTAAAATGGTGTTAGTTGATAGAATAAGTGTTAGTGTATAGAGTTAGTGTCCTAAACTTAAATAAAGGTTTGAGAAAATCACGGTACGCGCTACAGAGACCAAAAAGTGTAATTATTGCGTTTGAAGGTGTTCAAAGGTATATAGCGATGCAAACGTGCTCAAGAAGGCCGTCCTGGGGCCTGTTTCGCATTTTACGCATTTATTCTCTAATATATAACTTTATCCATTGTTTGCTCTTAAATGAGCTAATCAAAGTCTAAATGATTCAATCTTAAAAAAATTGTAGGTTTTACCTTTTTAGGGTTCCGTACCCAAAGGGTAAAACGGAACCCTATTACTGAGGCTCCGCTGTCCGTCCGTCCGTCCGTCCATCCGTCTGTCACCAGGCTGTATCTCATGAACCGTGATGGTTAGACAGTTGAAATTTTCACAGATGATGTATTTCTGTTGCCGCTATAAAAACAAATACTAAAAAATAGAATAAAATAAATATTTAAGAGGGCTCCCATACAACAAACGTGATTTTTTGCTCATTTTTGCTCACGGCAACAGGTAGACGCTTGAAATATTCACAGAATATTTAGTTACATATTCACTTTAAGAACAAATAATTAAATTTAAATAAAACAAATATTTAAGGGGGGCTCCCATACAACAAACGTGACTTTTTTTGCCGTTTTTATATATAATGGTACGGAACCCTTCGTGTGCGAGTCCGACTCGCACTTGGCCGATTTTTTCCCTAAAGAAGCCATAAAGTCAGGGTAAGCAGTTATTACGACCGATACTTTCTAATAAATGTTGAGGCGCCTGATCAAAACGGGGACGTTTCTGTATACGAACGAATAAAGCAGTATTGTGTTTTATGCCCGTTGTTCTTGATTCAAACTCGCGATTACGCCACTTACTTAATTTTTACACGTAATAAAGGAGTTCCGTTTTAAGTGCGACAATATGCATCATCTAGGCGTATAAAAATTTCAGTGTGCATTGGCCGCAAAATTTGTTTTCGAATAGCAATTCTAATATTACTTTGGAATTGATAATATTATTCACACCAATGTATCTGTCCTGGGCGGCCACCAAGCTTAATATATAACATATGTATATAATACATATATGTGCACAATCTCATAGCTGTAAAAATACTTTTTTTTATATACAATCGTCGGGATGCACATGGCCCACCTGATGTAAATCGGTTACCGTAGCCAATAAACGCTTGCAATACATCAAGTATCACTCGCGTGATGCTACCTCTGTTACTAACATTGCAACTCATTAGGAGCTGCTGGTCACTTGGTGGTGGTACCTCACTCACACGCAGGAACACAACAACAACTCTCTAGGCCTAAGATAGTTCAAATCAATTCTTATGAGTCAATTCAAATCCATAGTTTTGCCTAAAAAGCTCAGCAAACGAACGATGCTCTTCCAATTCTACCACATTATACACATACTCGTACATATTACCACAATTATACACAGTATCACAGTATTGCGAGTTTCGCTATACTCTGTGGAGCTTGACTGCGCTTTGACTATAATCTTTTTTACACATTTTTGTCATATAGAATCCAGTTTTCATATATCTATTTTAAACGGTTCGGTTTTATTACATTTCAATAGAGAATCGCAAATGAGTACACGATTCATTAGGTTTCTTTCAGTGAGGTTGTGTGGCATCCAAATATCGAGCTATTTTGTATGTATGCGACACTGCGTTAAATCCATAAACTTCACAACTTTTTGGGATTGGTAGCTTGTGTCGCGTTTTCCCTTTTTTGTATTAAAACTTCAAAATGTATCGTAACAACATATTGACGAGCTCGGTGGCGTAGTGGTGAAACGCGTTGTTACGCTACTTTGACACCAACGCTCGTGGGTTCGATTCCCACACAGTACAAACATTTGTGTGCATGAACATGTCTGTTTATCTTGGTCTGGGTATTTTCTATGTATAATAAGTATGTATTTACAACAAAAAAATGTATTTACGTATGTTTATAAGTTGTCAAGTACCCATAACACAAGCTTCGCTTACTTTGGGGCTAGATGGCGCTGTGTAATTTATCCGACAATATTTATTTATTTATTGGTCTGCCAAAATATGTAAACCTAAAGTAGAAATTAGATAGTAAAATAGTAGCAAAATATGTAGCGGGAAATCGTTTATACTTTTTATTTTTCTGTTTTTATAATGTCATCTTTTAAATGGTATAAAAATCAGCCAGATGCAATCAGTACAACCGAAAAGATTTCACTGCAACTATTTAATTATAAAATATAAAATACGAAAAACAACTTTTAACTGACCTATTATGTATACAAGAATTGCTCGTTAAACTATAATTGAGTGGTTTGGATACCTCAACTAAGAGTGAATTTTTGAAAATATACTTTTGACAGACGGAAGAGGTGGTGTTGAACTTTCTATGATACTTTATAATGGGACGTCATAAGACCGTGAAATTGAGTCCAAATGACATCTTATATAAAGTAGGAAATATTTCCAGAAACTTTTCCCTCTAAGGAAGAATTTCTGGAAAATTATTCTACGTACTAAGTACACGAACGGGCACCCATTGTATGCACGATCCGTAAGACTCGTCCGTAGCGCGACTTATTTTTCCAAAACATGTGACCATTGCATGCACCCACCTGTGTTTTAGCGTACACCCAATGACCTTCTATACACACGTACACCCAAAGAGGATATATGTAAGGTTGAATTTTTAACAAGTTTACGAGAAGAACAAATATTTAAAAAAAAATATATATAAAATAAAATGAAATTAAACATGTTTTTCACATTTTTTGCTTTCAGTTTTTTTAAGCGTTTCTCTTATCTTTTTACGAATAAGCTGCTGAATACATCGTAATGAAATTTTGTAGAAGGGTGGTCTGGAACGAGTGAGGATATAAGTTACATATTTTTGCGAGAACGGGAGCCCAATGCGAGTAACTGCGAAGCTAGAGACTTATATATAACTAATAAGTGAGTAATATGAGCAGGAAACACGAAATTGATAACACCCACACTGGACATTACAAAAGTGTAAGTGATTACGGTTTTTTTTGTACAAACGTTAGACAACAAAGATATGACACAGCTATAAGGAGGTCACCGTACGTATGTATTACAAAGAGAATCGCTCGCGCGTTGATATACCTACTACTAACACCGTAACTATTTATAAGTTTGCTGGTAACCTCACACACTCGCCTACAGGAAGTTGTTGTTTGACTCCGGTTTTTGTAAGTTGGAGGTACTACCCCAGTCGTGATGCTTTGATGCGACCTACCTCTCTTCTGTGTCTCTATTTGTTGTTTTTTATCATTAACCTGGCAAATGAATCCTAAAGAAATTTGGAATAGAGGTATTACAAAATTATGAATACAATAAAAACGTAACTCATGCTTTTGAAAGTATTATTGAGTAAAAAATAATATAAGCCTACTTTAAACGAATAAAATTGTTATAACACTATTTCCTCATTTAGATTGTCATTCATCTATACATATAAATAAAATTGAAGTATCTGTCTGTGATTTTAAAATAAAGCCTTTATCTTAGCTCATATTATTATTTTCACGTTAACTTTTTTGTCTGTCTGTCTTTCTGTTTGTGCGGGCTAATCTTCGAATTGGCTGAACCGATTTTGACGGGACTTTCACTGGTAGGTAGAGGACTGTTCAGAGCAGAACATAGGGTACTTTTTATCTCGTAGATATTTAGGGTTCCTGCATTTTATTTTGATTATTTTCATAGATTAAGTATTTTTGTGACATAAAATAACAACGCATTTTTATGTAATAAAAATAAAATAAATATACGTTGCCTCCCTTAAAGGTCAATATATGGCTCTGTATGAAAAGTGAATCGCTCTATGGTTGCATTTGAGACCATGAACTTTTTTTTTTTAAACAGAAAGAATTTCTAGAAGCCTAAATCTCATGCGTCCGAGGCCGCGGGCTTCAGCTAGTCTTAAATATTATAGTAAGGCCCACCTCAACAACAATACAATTGCCAGACCCTCGTATTGACAGAGTACACCACGTGCAGCTGAGATTAGCTTTATCTCCTTACATAATATAGAGGCTTAAATCTCGGTTTTTTTTTCGAATAATGATAATGTCTCAACAGGAAACCTTTTTAAACCACGTGGCTTAGAATGGTTAGAACCGCCACAAAATCACTACAATCGTTCCGGCATTAAATAAGCCAGCGCTTCCTTTTTTCGTCAGCTATAAAAAATATAGATCGTACAAAAATTATGAGTGGGTTGCTAGATTTTTATAGAGATGAATTCTCGGCTCAAGGCTTGAAGGTAGTCCCTAAGGATCTGAAACGTAACTCGCAAACCTTGAAAGTCTATAGTATTTATATGAAGATAAGGAAGAAATATTTTTTAACCGGCTCCAAAAAAAGGTAATTTATTTCCCCGTATGCTTGTATAAGGGTGGTTAAATATTTTTCACTATTCGCCATCTAAATTTATTTAAGGGGAAACTTTTAAAGTCTTCCGGTATACTGTTTTAAAAGGTAACACACATCGCATGACAGTTTATAGATAGCGCTTTGTTCTATGCGCTGTGTCTATTACTAATCTCCCCCTTTTTGAAATTCTTGGATTTTTTTTTTATATATTATACATAACCTCCTACTTCAAAATATAAAATCAAGGTAAGGGAAGATTTAAAATTCTGCATTATGTTCCCCTGGTGCTGTATGAAATATTGTACAAAAACATCTTTTTTGAGTAATAAATGCTTTTTTATTTTCCGTTCTGTAATCCCATACAAATAGCCGGCATTTGAAAACACATACGACATAGGCGAAATATGTCAGATCTGTTTTTCTACATGCTATACTAAGTCTATTTAAAGCATAAACACTTCTCCACGTGATTTTTCCATTCGAATTATGCACCAATAATCATATCTTAGAATGACACAATTATGTTACATTCGGGCAGTACAGTCTGCCTGTGAGTATTAAAAGTAGTGGCAATGGTGTTATCTTTACAATTAGTATCTATAGAGCTAAATTAAAGGAAAGATATGGCCAGAAATGAAGCGGTTGCCACAGTTTATGAATGTATTGCTAGCCACTAATAAAGTAAGTCACTCTTCGAAACAATAACAAAACTCAAAGGTCTAGAAGACGATATTGGATGCCGTCTTTTATATTTACGGGTGTCTTGCGCAGAAAAAAATCGCTGCATCTTACCTTTTGATATTGGACAGGGTGCACCATATGCAGAAAAGGCATTCCAAATCACCGTCATGATTTGTTTGCACTCACGCACTCGACTCTACTAATGTGTTCTGTTTAATACACGCCAAGACTACGCGTAATAATTTCCACTCAAAAGTTTAACAAAATAGCAGGTACGTATATGGACGGAAATTTATCGCACAAGCTTCTCGGCTAATTTCAAAATTCCAGCGAGTGAGCAGTAATTAATGCTGTCAAAAATAAGTATTGTTCTTATACGAGGGCGTAACTTGAGCTATTAGCCGTCGTGTTTGTCAGTATACTAAAATAGGAGCTTCACGCGCGGAAGTTTATAGCGGCGTATATTTTATTATCATTACAGTATTTGGTGTATACCTACATTTTTTTCTTGTTCTTCCTACATTTATCATGTTTTCTAATGCATTAGGATTGGCGGGGTTTGCTACATACGCCTAAGGATTTGGCAAAGATACTGATTTTTACATGGAGCGACTGCCGTCAGACCACAACCCAGACGGAGAACCAGACCTTTCTTAGGTTAAGTCACACGTCTTTCGAAATATAATTGACATACATTTAGTGGTACATTCCAGGATTCAAACCGGGGATCGAATCCTGGCTTAAATACTAGGCTTATTGGGCACATACAATTATAAAATGTATATATCAAATACTGTACACAAATTACTGAATATTGTTGCCACAAACGACCGTAAACCTGAATAAGTTTTTTTTTAATACAACATTGTATGACTACAAGCATACGGTCTACCTGATGTAAAGCAGTTACCGTAGCCTATTAAGGCTTGTAGTATATTAAGTATCACTCGCGCGATGTCTCCTCTGCTGCTTACACAGCAACTCCTTAGGAGCTTACTGGTGACCTCACTCACACGCAGGAACACAACGACCCTCTAGGGAGTTGTTATTTGGCTGCGGTTTTCTGTGAGGTGGAGGTACTTCCGTAGACGGGCGGCTTTGATGCGCCCTACCTCTCTTAAAACATCCAGACTAAGACAAACAGAAATGTTCATGCACACAAATGTTTGCCTTGTGTGGGAATCGAACCCACGAGCATTGGTGTCAAAGTCGCGACATTCACGACTGAGCCACCGAGCTAATGAACAAGTTTGATCAATTTTATCTATTCGATTAGTTTTGTACCAGTAATTTTTGTTTACTGACAATTTCTCCTTTTGTAGGAATGCGACCACCCTCCATGGTATATTTATATAAATAAATAAATATTGTCGGACAAATTACACAGCGCCATCCAGCCCCAATATAAGCGAAGCTTGTGTTATGGGTAATAGACAACTGATAAACATACGTAAATACATTTTTTTTTGTAAATACATACTTATTATACATAGAAAATACCCAGACCAAGCCAAACAGACATGTTCATGCACACAAATGTTTGTACTGTGTGGGAATCGAACCCACGAGCATTGGTGTCAAAGTAGCGTAACAGCGTGTTCCACCACTGCGCCACCGAGCTCGTCAAATATGATTGTATTATTTTGTGAAGAGGTATTGGGGGCATACGGGTTATTACAAAGTAAATATAGCTAGACCTCTACTTTGCCAAAGTTCCTTTGCTAGTTACAAGCAGGATGACACGATTACATCGCAAAAACGTAGTGATTTTTATATATTTGGGACCTACTTTGACGAGAAAAATAATTTGAATTCTCTCATTGTCATCATTTTATATCATTAATCTTCATTTAAATTATACATAATAATAACATGATACGAGCTATTATAAAAATAAACGCTTGATACTCTGATCATCGCTCAATCATACCTCGAAAGTTGATCAATAACCCTCCGTGCTAAAATTTTGTCAGTCACGGTGCCGACTTTGAAGTTAGGACGACTAAATAATATTTTCTCAAACATACGCAGCAAAATTCAAATTACATTCGTAAAAATAATACGCAAAATAATATATTTGGATCTTATGTTCGTAACTTATACTAGAGGACAATAAAGTAATTTGCTGAAGTGATCTTTTTTTTTTTTTGTTTACTCAAATTGGGATTTACATTTAATTCATATTTTTGTTTTCCTTTGCGTCAGAGGGGTTTTTTGAGATTTTTTTTGTATACAAAGTCACAAATGTAGTAAACTTAGATCACTGAAGGTGATTTGTTTCTAGACACAAGCTCGGTGGCGCAGCGGTTAATAACGCGACTTTGACACCAACGCTCGTGGGTTCGATTCTCACACATGATAAACATTTGTGTGCATGAACATGTCTGTTTGTCTTGGCCTGGGTGTTTTTAAGAGAAGTAGTGTGCATCAAAGTAGCCCGTCTGGGGAAGTACCTCTATCCTCACAAAAAACGCAGCCAAATAACAACTCTCTGAGGGGTTCCCTGAGGGGTTCCTACGTGGGAGTTAGGTTACCAGTAAGTTCCTAAGTAATTGCTGTGTTAGCAGCAGAGGTGGCATCTCGGCACTCAATACTCAATGTATTACTAGCGATCATAGGCAACGGTAATCGCTTTATGTCAAGTTGATCGTATGCTTATATGCCTCCCGACGTAGTATAAAAAGATAAGAAAAAAATAGAGATGATATATATTTTTTTAAATACAACATCTGGGAGCATACGGCCCACCTGATGTAAAGTGATCACTGCAGCCTATGAACGCTTGCAATAGCGCACGTATCGCTTGCGCATTGTCACTCCTGCTAATAACGCCAAGGAATTGTTATTTGACTGCGGTTTTCTCTAAGTACTTTCGCAGTCGGGCAGCTTTGATGTGCCTACCACCTTGAAATCACCCGGACTGTGACTTGAAATAGGCATGTTTATACTCAAAAATATTTGTACTATGTGAGAATCGAATGCACTAGCTTTGGTGTTAAAGTAGCATTTCTATCTACACTGGCACCGATTTTGTCAAAAAAGTAACAGAAGCACATTATTTCCAAACGATTACAATGGAAAATGCAAGTTAAAACACAGCTTGCCAGATATTAATTTGCAATACAAAGAGTAGACAAGCATGTTCCTATACCACTTGTTTTTCTTTTTTTGTACCACTAAGGTGACAAACAAGCGTACGACCTGCCTAATGGTAAGCAGTTACCGTAGCCTATGGACTCTGGCGTTGCCGACCGTGTAAGAACCTCTTCACGCCTTTCTTGAAGAGCCCCATACTGGAGTCCCTTGGGAAAACTTCGGCAGAGAGCTCATTCCACAACTTAATAGTTCTCGGAAGAAAACCTCTGAGGAACCGCACAGTACGCGACCATTGCTGTTCCAGTGTGTGCGGATGAACTCCCAGCCGTCGGCGAGCTGTGCGATTGTAAAACGAGGCTGTTGGCATAATGTCGAACAACTCCTCAGAACACAACCCATTATACAACCGGTGGAACACGCATGTGTTGCAATATAAGTCTCATTTACTCATAGCCATGCCTCTTGAAATATGTTTGCAATACTCGTGCGTAACCACACCCTTTGTTAAACGATTTGCAATACAACTCATAAGGCTACGATCACTCAGTAATGATAACTTTTCTTTCAATATTCGCTATTACATAAGCAACATACTCGTTCCTTCTTTTCCTTCTTCGCGTTATTCCGTTTTCTAATCCATTAGGTTTGGTGGGGTCTGCTACTCAAGCCTAAGGATTTTGGCGAAAACACAAATTTCTACATAAAGCGACTGCCCTCAGACTTCCACAACCCACAGGGAAAACTAGATATTTCTTAATCTAGGTCACACGTATTTCGAAATATAATTTTCTACCCGTGTGGATTTCCTCACTAGCTTTTTATTTAACACCGAGCGATAAATAAATAAATATTGTCAGACAAATTACACAGCGCCATCTAGCCCCAAAGTAAGCGAAGCTTGTGTTATGGTTACTAGACAACTGATAAACATACGTAAATACATTTACAAATAAATAAATAAATAAATAAATATTGTCAGACAAATTACACAGCGCCATCTAGCCCCAAAGTAAGCGAAGCTTGTGTTATGGTTACTAGACAACTGATAAACATACGTAAATACATTTACAAATAAATAAATAAATAAATATTGTCAGACAAATTACACAGCGCCATCTAGCCCCAAAGTAAGCGAAGCTTGTGTTATGGGTAATAGACAAGTGATAAACATGCGTGAATACATTTATTTTTTGTAAATATATTCTCATTATACATAGAAAATTCGTAGACCAAGACGCACAGACATGTTCATTCACACAAATGTTTGTACTGTGTCGAAATGGAACCCACGAGCGTTGGTGTCAGAGTAGCGTAACAGCGCGTTCCACCACTGCGCCACCGAGCTGTACATATGTATATAAAACCAATAATCCCCCATCAGGATTCGAACCGGTACTAGTTCCACTGGGCTATAATTGCTCTCTCAACATAAGCAACATATCCTTCAGTATTATTACAGAGCAGTGATTGCCTATTCGATAAAGAGCAGCCTATTAACCAACAGGTCTCCGGTTCGAATTCTGGTGTAAACATGTACATGTAATTTGATCTAACCTGCTTTGTGTGCTTCCGCCACCAATTAGTTCATGCGGCCTAGCGCCGGCCGGCACCCACCCACTACTGTTAAGAATAAAAGAAAACTTGTAGCATGTTATTCTTACGATTAACGTCTACAACGCCTGATGATGCCTCATGGAGAGGCGAAACACGTGTCGCAGCGACGACCAGGCCAGTCGTGGCAGCGACGGTGGTGGTGGGGGCATGCGGATTCTGTTCCAGATGGCGGACAACCGCAGCAGCCGAGGCAGAGACTACCGGAGCAGCCATGGCAGCGTCGGCATGTAGCATGCACTAACAGTAGTGGGTGGGTGCCGGCCGGCGCTAGGCCTCATGAACTGATTGGTGGCAGAAGCACACAAAGCAGGTTAGATCAAATTGCATGTAAATTTGACTTTCGCAAAATAACGCCTCAATCTATTAAGTAAACATGTACCACAAATTTGTATTTTCGGATTTATGTATATGTTTGTTATTATCACTTGCTTTGTGGTGAAGGTAAAACAGCGAGAAAACGCGCACGTCCCAGTAATTGTTTCTAGAAAGACGTGTGACTTAACCTAAGAAATGTTGGTTTTCCGTCTCAGTTGTGGTCTAACGATAGTTGTTCCATGTCCTGATTAGCAACTTCACTAAATTCTTAGACTTAATAGCGGATGCCGCCTATCTTATTGGATTAGGAAACATGATAATGCTAGGAAGAAGAAGATGGCCTTACAATATTATGAAAATGATCTGTATTTTTTATAAACTTTTATTTCATTTTCTTGCACATTGCAGTAATGCGTTGGCTTGTCTAGTTTCCACGGCATTGATGGCTGATTGACAGAGGGAAATTCTGACCAATGTATTCCTGTCAGTCAAAGTTATTCTAGTTTATAATTTTCGTGATCTTTATTTCAATAGACATGTTAACGAATAAACTAAATAAAAACATATTGATACTTTCCAAAACATTTTTATTGTAAATCAAAACACAACGTTCACAACATTATTCTGTTACTGAAAATGATATCAGGAAACCCCAGTACGATAAAAACCACTCAGCCGTCAACCGGTGCCAACACTGTGTATATCCAGAAATATGAATAGTTTGATCCATGCCAATAACTTTCGCGTTAATTGAATTGTGTCGAATGGGTCTTTGGTGCAACGGGAACGATGAATGTCTTTGTGCCGATCCGACTGATAGATATGTCAGTCGAATATACACGTCCATCGCGTCATGTCAGTGTGTCCATACCCGATAGTGTTTCGCATTCAATTTCCGTTAGCGCGATGTCAATATAGAACATGTATTTAATTTTGTCGGCTAAAATGGAATACGTACGTACGTACGTGAATTTATGATAGAGAATATTGATTATGGAGCATTCAACTACTGATGCGTGTAAAAGAGATGATTATGGCTTCCTTGGACCTTTTATAATCTGACGAGCAATTTTGGGAGGAGTCTTAAAGTCTTTTCCCTCTTATGGTTAAAGTTGTTTAACTCAACCTCCTCCGTATTGTGTCTTTAGTTGATAGTTGTTAATTCAAATTGATAATATTTTCGTGGAATGAAATACCCGCCATAAATTCTTAGTATAGTACCGTGGAAGGTTAGCCTTATAATTAAAAAAAAAACAATCAAAGAGTTCTTATATATTCTATTCAGGAAGACAAGCATCCCAGTACTGATATTAAATAGATCTATGTTTTATTACTAATATTGTCGAATACCTACTGCAATTAAAATTTGTTTCTATCATCTTTAAATAAGCAATTTATTTTTTCTTTGTTATATTTGTATACCGGCGAACGTGCATGAGAAGAGCAATGAATGTTAAGGAAGCGAGTGAGATATGTAAAGATCGAGTCACTTGACGCTCGGTTCTCCCTGCCCACCCCGCAAGGGATTTGGCGTGAAGTTATACATAGATATTTGTATATATTAGAGAAGTAAATATTTCAATTCGCTTTTAACCAATCCTTAAATATAATGTATTAAACATTGAATTCTTCAGACTGAAATCTCACCTCTCCTACACCTAGTGCATCACCTACTAAAACTGAAACGAGGATCTGACAGAAGGGAGGCAGATCACATTAAAGGAGCTCGACTGGGGAATTACCTACACTCACAGAAAACTGTAAGGGAAAAAGAAGTAGTATTGTATCCCTGTGAGTATGATTACCAGTTGGCTCTTGAGGAGCTACTGTGTTAACAGTTTTTGTATTAGCATTTTATGGTAACCACTTGACACCGGGTTGGCGGTTTGATTATTTGCCTTCCAACGTTGTACAAAAAACTTTAGAAAACTAGCAAGTGATACCAAAATAAACTTTGTTCTATTTTTACATTATTATCTCTAAGACATTGAACGTAAAAGAACTGTAACCAACATTGTAAGTTTAAAAACTTTCTATGACTGGATTCTATAAAGTTAGATATTAAACTTGCGCACCTACTATACTTTTACAAAACGAAAACATAACATTACAAAATATACTTATATGTAGCCTGCACTACTCGTAAATAAAAAAGCCAATCACAGCACTGAGAGTTATTGGTTTTTTTTTAATGATACCAATAGTTATTTGTATAATGGATTTCTATGTGGCTTTCGATACCATCTTCAAACAATATATTGTTCATCACAGCACGTATCGTTTGTGCACTAATTAAGTAACCTATTCGCTAATATCAGTTATATAGAAGTTTCTACTCGAGCGAAGTTTATCGAATCCACGTATCGAACTGGGAAAGATTGGGAACTATCGCAAACTTTCAATAATCCTGGCAAGTCTATTGTAATGAAAGTTGCTTCGAAGTTAACTTTCCTGTAAAGTATCACCTATCTACAGTACTCGTAGATTTAAGCCATACATATCGTAGACACATATGTTATTATAATATGTGACAAAGATTACGTGCTATATCAATCCATGTAAGGAGAACATGCTAAAATGAGATATACAGATTCACGTCGTTTTATTTATTTACAGAGTGACATTGCATTATCTTACGATATATTATAGTATATACTAGCGGCCTCCGCGACTTTGTCCGCATATAATTGGAATTTGTTCACAATTACGTGAGTCTTATTTATGCTCGAAGAACCTTAATCCTTTTTCTAAAATACAAGTAGCTGAAGTTACTACCTATAACTGCAGCTATCTGCTAGTGATAATCCTGTCAAAAACGGTCCAGCCGCTATGGAGTACGGCTGGACATTTATGGTCTACAAACTAACTGTGAACTTATCTCGTAAACGTTCCAATCGAAGTCACCACTGTCAAGTTCCTATGGTTAGTGCAACTGCGATATACCACTAATACAGAAAGTGCATCAATAAATATTATGGATTTTATACAATTAACGCTTATTTACTCTGGTTACACTATCTAATGTTTAATAATAATGTTTAATTTAACCAAATTGGTCGTGTTTTATCAGAAGGTGATGTCAGAAGCCCCAGGAACCGGCGAGCGTGCATGAAAAGAGCTATGAATGTCACAGAAGCGAGTGAAGTATGCAAGGACCGCGTCTTATGGCGCTCGGATCTCTCTGCCTACCCCGCAAGGGACTTGGCGTGAAGATATACATATACATACACCATCTAATGTGTTTGCCGAATATTACATGTATTAAATTACCCTAATTTGTACATAAATGATGATGATATTTATATATAAATGAAACGTTGCCTGAATCGAGTGCATATGTATGGGCATAAGCTAGAATAATCGTTTTTAAATTGTATGAATATTTGTCAGCAGTGTATCGCGCAAAAATGAAAAATTGAATTTTAATGGAATTTTATATAGTATTAGTAATCTCTGTCAAGGTGCCTCTATGTTGTATTATTTTTTACCCGATACATATTTACTTGGTACACAGTTACTGAGCACGACTTGAGCTTAATTATTACGCCGGTTAATTAATGGGCAAATTGTTATAAACTATGTATATCGGTTAGGTATTCAGATAATTTACTAAATTATGTATATTATAATATTTTCTTACCTCCATACCAACGTTGTAGAATGTAAAACTATTAATGTACCCCTGATTAAATAACGATTACATTATTAAATCCTACAACTAAATCACATATTTGATCATAATGTCCATACCTTACTATATAGGTATAATACCATTGCGGAGTAGAAAAATAGAACCGCATAACTCAGTCCTTACATACCTTCCTAATGATCATAATCGGTTACTAGAAATCAAATGTACGAGTAGATGTATGTTTTAAATGTATATTTCTGTAAAAGAATTTCGTAATAAGTATCAATATTTCAGAAAATTGGAAGTTGTATCCATATAAATATTTATGTCATGTTTAGAAGTACGGACATCGACGCTCCCTGTCGTATTCCAAATATCTTTGATGTCCCTTCAGAAAAGTCCTACAATGTGCCACGTATTCTAACAAACTACGTGATACTAAATATTACATAATCATCTATAGAATATCTTATTTTTCACTTGGATTCTTGGCCATGCCTATATACATATAGCTTTTAAAAATTTGTTTACCTCCAACTTGCTAATTTACGCAAAACTTTTTTTTTAAAGAGTGTGAGTCGTAACTTAGCTCATATTTATGTTCATCTTAGCGGATCAATATACTTTTTGTAAAAGTATAAACATGTTATACTTTTCAATGCTACATTGGTACCTTTTCTTACCCATATTCGAGAGACTGTATTACCCCCCACCTTGTACCCGGATTCGAGAGACTGTATTATTTATTTCGTGTAATTCATATGAGAATTATCTATTCACATAAATAGTTTGAAGAAGAATGCATTAAAAATAAGTGGATTTTTAAATAAAATTGTATATACGATAAATAAATTAACTTAATATGATAGATTGCTTATTTGATAGTAGATAAAGTGATTAAATACAACATTTTACATTTATTCTTCATTTCATTGATATATCATTTACAGAGTTCCGTTGCAATGCGTAGGCATATGTAACAGTCGACACCAATCTCAAAAAATTCAAATTGCAATACAACCTTGAGCTCTATCGCATTTAGTAGTAAAGGTCAAAAAAATTAAAATTGTCCAAAAATTTAAATTTCGATACATCTATAAAAGTTTTATGACATTTAGTAGTAAGGGTCACATTGTTAAAATTACTGACAATGATATTAAAAAAAAAAGACTCTTTAAATTGCCACGTAATGATTTGTCATTTGTCTGGGGTAGCTTATTTAAGAATACAACATAGTATAGACAAAAGATACGAGAAGTCGAAAATACCCAAATAAAAATAAACAGATTTATCACAATACGAAATTGTACATTGTGTTATAGAGATAGAGATATGCTTGATGTGTAATGTATAAATAAAATAAAATAAATGAAGTTACGGAGTATTATGTAGTATATTTCTTATTAATATAAAGTTATAAATCTATTATGCATATTTAATATAATATTAAACTCAATATTTTCAATTCGTACATCTGCAAACATTATTATATTTAATGAATCTCAGGAATAATGATTTAATATTAAATTTTGAATATAGCATATTTTATCAACATGTTGTATAACATATTAGTTTAAAAGAATAACCCTTGCACATATCTATTCCAATATATTCGCGTATTTTGGAATAGTTCTTTTGATCAAATTTTGTATTTAGATAAGATTTTACTTTTCAAGTTTATCTGTATCTTTCCTGAAAAAACGCGTTATTACACAAAAAAAAATATAAAAAGCGCGATCGAAGCTCGGTTGCCCAAGTATATTCACTTAATATGCGGATATAATGTTGTAATAACGTACTTTATTTCTATCTATATCTTCACGTCAGATTCTTTAGGGTAGGCAGAGAGAAACGAGGGCAACATGATTTACTCCTCATACATTTCACTCATTTCTTTAACAATCATAGCTCTTTTCATGTATGCTCACTTGTTCCTAGGGCTTCTGACACCACCATTTGAAAACACACGACCAATTTTGTCATGATAGATGTGTCTTAGAGTTCCTCGGCTCCTATATCCTACTTTAGCGTTATCATATTTGTTTCGTCATTCTTTCTACATGTTTGAAACAACGCAGCATGCGTCTTTTTCTTAACTCTGATGGGGAGTATCAAACTAACTTTATTTTTTACATCTTCATTGCGAAATCCATCTACAAAGGTCACGTTGTAGATTTTGCCCAACAATCGCATTGCGATGACATTATTCTTGTAGTCGTTCTGATTTCCTCTTCTTCAAATAGGATATTTGACTTTGTGTCATAGCATAATAACGATTTTAGCTCCTACCTGCTCGCATTTTATTTAGTCTATCCCGGAAGACTCATCACGAAATAAACTTAAAGGGTCCATATCGAATTTGGGTGGACTATTCAGGGTTTATTATCATGTTCTTACCACTACCATTAGTGTTTGTTATTATGTTCTTACGTAACTTTATGAAGTCTAATCAAAAGTAAATACAAGTAAAACTGTCGAGCTTGATGGCGCAGTGCTTAGTAAAGCTATATTAATACCAACGCACGTGAGTTCGATTCCTACAGAAGACAATATTTTGTGGGCATGAACATGTATATTTGCCTTGTTCTGGATATTTTCTATGTATCATAAGTATGTATTTACAAAAAATCACAACGTCCTTGCTGGCAGCCGGGTGCGCCCGCCCAAGGTAACTAAAGTACTCCATGTGGGGTCTGACTTGAAACTTATATACTCGTAATATAAATCTTTGTTCCGCACTGAAGTAATGCTTTGCTCTCTTAAGCACGCTAAGTTTCTTGGACGCCAGTTTGACCTTCTCCTCCAGGTTATTATCGGTATTGGACATCGCTGGAGATCTCGACACTGGGAATACCAATGCTGTTGGCGACGGTAAGTGGTGTGTTCTGGAAGTGAGGAACCACAGCAAATGGGGTTTTTTTTAGCGGTGAACGCGTAAACTTGTGCTTTTATGGGGTTAAATTGGACCGAGTTCAGTCGCCCCCAGCAAGATACATTTGTTAAAATACCCTGAATGTCAAACATAAGTTTATCGCGGTTTTCCTTCACAAGGATACGAGGGATGTTAGCTCGGCTTGTATAATAAGTCTCCCTGGTGCTGTCATGCGCATAACAATGAATGCTATCGATTGACAACATATCATTGACATGCAGCAGAAACATCGGTGATAATACAGAGCTCTGTGGGACGCCAGCATTGATATCCATATATCGTTGCAGTCACCGTCAACCACGGCTTTTATGCATCTGTTGGATAAGAAGCTGGCAACCCATTTGCACAAACCCACGGGCATCCCGTAAGATGGTAACTTCGATAGAAGACCCCGAAGCCAGACCCGATCGAACGCCTTCGCCATATCTAAGTTGACTGCCAGCTACCTTAACTCTCAATCGCCGAAGCCCAGCGGTGTGTAAGATACACTAGAACGTGACGGAAACTGTATTGACGGCCAATCAAGTCATGATCCACTAGGGACGCCAGGAGTCGTGTGTTTATCTCTCCAAGGTGATGGAGTGTGTACTCCATCACCTTCGAGAGAAGGGAGCAATAGGCCTGTAATTCGATGGGTGTAATCCCTTTTTGGGCACCGGGTGGCGCTCTTCCATGAAGACGAAACTTTCCCAGTAAAGTATGAAAGTACGAAAAGGCGCGTTAGTATAAGACACAGCTCAGAAGCACACAGCTTTAGCACCACTGCCGGTATATCCTCTGACCCACTCGACTTATGAATATCGAGAGAGAATAATGCTCACCGGACATCTCACTGGGTAATAGAGACTTCCGATATTGAGCTACCGCACCACGGGGCAGTGAGAGTGGCACAGTTGCCCCGTCATACATATTCTAGTTAGAGGCAAAGAGTTTATCAAGTAAATCGGCTTTTTCTTTGGCGCTATGGGCCAAACTGCCATCCGGTTTTCTTCTAGCCAACTTTGCCAACTAGTGATGGAGTCTGGTGATGGATCGCATTGATTTTCAAGTGTAAACCCCTCATGTTTTAAAAGTCCACATACGTTGTGGAGGGGCTGGCTGCTGTGAAACTATATTTCATTTTCTTCTTTGCCATAATGTACGTGTTGTAGTAAAAAAAGAAGAAATCGTTGAACGGACAGCATAAAGGACAAAAGCGTGTCTTTCACCAGAGTACAGTGCGGGTTATGTGGTTTAAGTACGGAGCGAGCGGAGGGCTCCCAGTCTCCCCTTATTGCAATAGCCGGGTCCACCTTGGTCTTCTTCTTCGGCACGACGACTGAAGCAGGGACTTTACACAGGCTGACGGTTCAGCCTCCTAGGGCGGAGATCCCCCGGGTTCGGGAACCCTACTAACCTGCAGGCGGCCAGCGGTCAACTGTTTTAACGGGTCTCCCTGACCGCCTCACCAGCCTGCCGCACCCACACTGCTAGTAGCGGTTTGATATCCGCCGGTCCTCCCGCTGCCTGCATAATTACCCCTCAATTATCTGGCGACCTTACTCATGCACCGGAACATAACAATGCTTCAATAAGTTGTTATTTAGCTGCGGTCTTCTGTAAGGTGTAGAAGCTCCCCATGGATATTTTAGACCCCAGACGGATATTTTAGAGCAAGAAGTCATGCTATGCCTCAGGCTCGTTGTGTTGTGTGTGTAAGATTGTTGTGTTCCTGCGTGTGAGTGAGGTTATCAGTAAGCTCCTGAGGAGTTGCTGTCTTAGCAGTTGGGGTGGCATCGCGCGAGGAATAGTTAGTATATTTCAAGCATTCATAGGCTACGGTAGCTGCTTTACATGTGTGCCGTATGCTTGATGTCTCCCGACGTTGTATAAAAAGTAATCTTACCTTATTAAGTAGGGCGCAAGATTTCTAGAGCTGGCCCTATTGATTTGATTAATGTACGTAAATTTTGTGTGTAACATAATTAAACAAGGCTCCGTATACCAGTTGACCGAAAACAACTGTCTAATGTTCACGCATAATGACAAGGAGGCAGTTACGGTCAGAACGCAACATAACTAAATAATAAACCTGCGTAAACGCGCGCAAGATATATCAACTCGCAAAAACAAGGTACATACTTTCGTCGTTTAACAGAGCCTTCACTAAGCCTACAATCGTCTTATGGAAATGCAAAACAGGTTTTAGGTTGTATATATCTTATGTTAGAGCCGGTCCGTAAAGAAATATATCTTGATCTGGTGACAGATAACAGATTTAACTAGGGACCCCACAATGATCATGTGTATAACAAATTACGACACTTACAGTAAGTTATATGTACACTCCGTGTACTAAAAATACAAACTACCATACAAAATACGCCTAGAATAACATATATAGGTACATGACCCTGACTGACTCCGTCATCACTAAATCGGGACAGGCCCACCACTCATACCCACCACCGTGATCCGTCATCAGTTATGGTCTGAGTAGAAATGGCAGAACATTTCTATCTATAACTTCACGCCAAATCCCTTGCGGAGTAGACAGAGAGAACCGAACGCCACGTGACTCGATCCTTGCACGCATCACTCGCTTCTTTAACATTAATTGTTCTTCTCATGCATGCTCGCCGGTTTCTAAGTCTCCTGACATCACCTTCTATTAGAACACGACCAAACGGAACAGGCAGAATATATAAAGTATAATAATCGCAGCGAATATTCATAAACTGTAGACTTCTACTTTTCAATATTTAAGTAATAATTTTAACTTCTTAAAATTGGTAGAAGGTTCTCTACCTTCTACCAAAAGTGAATAATGTGTATGATGTATGAACGTGTAACTCCATATAGTAACATACTTCAATGAACTGTCCGATCAATTACAAGAAATGTTATGTGGCAAATAAAAGATATGCGCCTAAATTAAAGAAATAAATATTAGATAGTTAAAATAACTAGTCTGGCCATAAATACTGTTACATAGAAACTTTTCTTTTTTACAACTCTTTAATTATTTTGAATTTGGAATGCGTACATTATGTTATAAACATCTTTCGATTTCCCACCGTTTTTTCTTCGTGTTTTTCAAATTACAATATGGAATTGGGGTATTAAAGAAAATAGATAATAGATAGAATACGCTTTATTTGCATAATACAGATATTTGGAAATACATTCAAAAGGATTTTACAATTTTATAGGATTACAGTAATTGCCTTGCACAAAGTGGGTTTGGAGCCGTTCAGTCATATTAAGACACTTTAAAAGCTTGTTTGTTTGTTTGTATGTTCATATATCATACTATCGAGAGATATACCAACACTTCCTCTGTTGAAGATCATAAAAGATCGGGGCGATCGCGTACTGTTATAACTGCAAAGGCCGTTAATTCTGTTAAAGACAGAATTCGCCGAAACCCCATTAGGAAACAAAAAATCTTATCGCGAGAAATGTCCCGATATGCACGTGAAATACACAAAAATATATTCTTTATTGGAGCGTGTTGTGAAACCTCTCAGCAATAAACTTTTTAAAAATGTACCGTGGTCTTTCCTATAAGACTTCGCATCTGGTCACAAGGCACGAACTACCCAAGCCTGGCTCGAAACCAACTTTCAGGACTTCATAAGAGCTGAAGACTGGCCCTCGTCTACCCCAGATTGAACCCCCTAGACTACAAATTATGTTCAGTTTTAGAGGACATGGCCTGTTCGAAACGACGCGCCGTCTCTTAAGTAATTTCTGGAGCAAGCAGTGGCTATATTCCCCTTGGAAACAGTGCGTAAATCCATAGATTCGTGGCCAGAGAGATTAAAGGCCTGTATCAACGCCAAAGGTGACCATTCCGAATAGAATCTTTTTGAATTTCTTGCTGAGGCTTCCATTAATATCTATATACATGTAACTTTTAGATTACATTACTTGTTAAAAAAATAAATGCATATTCATTTGTAACAGAACTTATGGCCAGACTAGCTAGATTTACACCTATATTATATCATATGTTTTCTATTATATTGATACATGTGAAAGCAATGACTCGTATGTTCACAGATAAAACATAATAAAAATGTATTTGGCGTAATTTTGAACAAATATTTAAAAAATACGTATACTTAATTAATATTTTTTAAAGATAAGACCTCTAAAATCTACTACATTATTCCTTCAAACATAATTCTGTATTATTTGTAATTTTAGAATTCTCCATGTAGATTTTCTCCCCTCTAGCGTCCTTTAGGTGATAGTATATCTTATATCATTCTCGGCATCCTCTATAAACTTTTAAAGAAAATTAATACACTCGTATAAAATGAAATATAACCAATCTTTGAAAAACGTGCGCGTGTTCGCAACACCGTCACGTGGTTGAGCGAGCAAGAATAGAGAGAATGGAAATAGAGAAGAGACGGTAATCTGAGCAAGACGAAGGATTAGGTTTTGGGTAAGAGGACAACGTGAGCATTTTTGCAAGCAGAAGGAAAAAATCCGGGTGATATGAAATTATTTAGGATCAGTGTAATAACAGGAAGAGTGACATCAAGAATCGGTAGGATCATAAGACGACTAATGCTGTCATCCCCCCGGCATTTGATGCTACTGTACGCACGTTCTTGTCAACATCACTGTCAGTAAATTGAAAAATATTGAAAAATATTTATTCAGTAAACACATATTATTACATTATATTATAATTGGACCTCCTTTTAAGTATATAATACCTGTAGTAGGAGGCCCACTCTTCCTTAGTTACAGTGTCTATATTCCAATAGAAATATGTAAACAAACATATACAAGATTTAGTTTTTAGTGTGTAATAAACACAAGAAAACATACCACCTACATATTTTCTGGTGTTGTTCTAGTGTTGTTCAAGAAGTGCCTCGGCTTCCTCGTAGCTTTTCGATTTAAGCCAATTTTTTGACTACTTTCTTGCACTTGCGGTTATTCATAGTGTAAATATTGAGATTTTTGTTAATATTATTATATAATTTGGCCGCTTGACTGTTAAATTGTCTCTGCGCGTACTTTGTTTTGACAGGGGGAACTGGCGCTACTTTAAATAGTAATATAGTAAATTAAGTGAAGAAGAATGGTAGAAAATGTGGAGTGGGAGTGATAAAAGATAATTAAGTGTCGCTGTTTTAGTGCTGTTATCAAAAACAGCAGAAGGGAAAAAATAGACATTAAGATCATCTACATTGACATTATTACAATTATTGTTGTGGTTTTTTCCAACTCCAATAGATTTTAAGAATTTCCAAACTTTTGCAGGGTTCCCATTCTCGACAGACTTATGGATATGGCGACGTTGTGCTTTCCCACATCTTGTTGCAGATATTACGAGCGCGAATATCTATCTGGATTAGCCTTGAATTTAGCTTTGACAATGTTTTTTTTGTCAATAGACCCTTAATTTCATCTGTTAACCAAGGAGCGGATGCTTAATCTTTACAGGCCATATAGGAGCATGATGTTCGTACTGTATCAATTTGTCAGTGAAGAGACTGACTTGTTCGTCGTCATATGGCCATATCTCTTAAAAGGTGAAACCAGTCGATGTTATGCTCGTCTTCCCGCGTTTTTCCAATTTACACATATACAATCAATCGAAATAATTAAAACGATTGCACTACTAAATATTAAAAACTCAAAAGATCATTGGGGAATGTCCATAAAATTATTTTGTTGTACTATTGAGTCATAAGCTCCAGATGTTTTAACCAATATGGGTGTGTTCCCAGACTTAATGAAAATTAGTAAATTAATTCCATTATTCGAGTCTGGAGAAAAAAGTGAACTGGGGAATTACAGACCCATGCCAGTATTTGGTAAAGTATTCGAAAAGATAATGCTTGATCAATTGCAACTCTATATGAAACCAATGAAATTTTTCATAATGCACATATATATACTCGTATATATATATACGGATTTACAGCTGGTAAATCCACTACAGAGGGTATTGGTCAAGCAGTGTTTATTAGCGTATGGGAGAGATCCCAAGATACTATTGGGGTCTTCTGTGGTCTGTCCAAAACTTTTGATTGTGTCGACCATCGGACATTATTGCTCAAACTGTGCCTGAAATCTGATCGATAACCACCTTTAAGAAGGCAGGTATTAAAATCGTCCATAATTATAGTGTGATTGAGAGAAGGGACAGAGTTTTGACTCAAGAGAGAAAAATAGTTATTAGTGGGAAGAGGGCTATAAATAATCGCTAGAAGAATATGGGTGTAGCAAAGGGAGACATCAATCAAAAGATACTCTAATTCATTGGAAGGGTTTGTTAATTGAGATTTAGACACAATCTGAAAAGGGATATGCGCACGTAGAAAAATAGCAACATCACCGCCACCTCAATTCTCCTTTATGGCGATCCTGGTATTGTTTACGGGCCAATGACAGTGCACCGCCACCTCTAACAACGGGACTTCTTCCCGCGCTTTTGACGAGTGACATTGTTGTTTTACTTGAAATTATTACAATTCAGTATAAAATTAGTTTTGTGTGACAATTTCGATAGTATTTTGTAACATAAGTGCTATTGAAATTATACAGTAATGAAAAAACTCAAATGTAACACGTTTATGCACTTTTTGGAAGACGTGAATAAGTTCATCAAGAAAACCTTGTAAAAATCACTATCGTTTTACGGGTGGTATTTAAATTGGGTTGATTGGGTCTGGGTACCCTTCCCAAGTATTTTTTCAGTTCACAGTTCCTGAAGCTGGAACATAGAATTAAGATTTTCATATGGTTC
The DNA here is from genome assembly GCA_947507595.1 of Pyralis farinalis. Classification (NCBI taxonomy): domain Eukaryota; kingdom Metazoa; phylum Arthropoda; class Insecta; order Lepidoptera; family Pyralidae; genus Pyralis; species Pyralis farinalis. The sequence goes on along the minus strand of OX382259.1, from coordinate 17,705,904 downwards.
TATGCTGATGACTTGGCTGTATGGGCTAGATCCCTTTGCCTTTCCCCTCGGGGATAAAAAGAACTCTAACAACGCAACTATTACGTATAAGTCGGAACTCAGGCAACGAATATGATGTAGATGGCAAGCAAACATTTAGCCAGGACTTCGAGACTAGGCTAACGTGGACATACTTGACGCCGAAAGTATCGAGTAGATCTGGAAAACACGCCGGAATACTATGTTCATATATGTGCACAACATTAAAATGGTTCAGTGCATCTGAAATTTTTTGCCGTTACGTTGCCATCCCTGCTGCTCACGCAGCAACTCTTTGGAAGCTTACTGGTAATACCACTCACTCGCTGGAATAACCTCACTGTATGTGTAAACCGCAACCACAACATTACAACAGCCCTCAAGGGTGTTATTATTTAGTTGCAGTTTCCTGTGAAGTAAAGGTACTTACCCAGTCGGGCTGCTCTGATGCTCTCTACCTGTAATAAAAAGTCATACTCGCATAAAAATATGATTATTTATTTATTTATTTATTTATTTATTATTTACATACAATATTGAGCCTTACAGATAAATCCAATACGCTCAATATTGTTCAAAAATTGGCATTATCATTATTAGGTAAACATAAATTCAATTATATATTAAATACACTCAATTATAATTAAAATACATTCGTATATATTTCGTACTACCTAAGACTCTCGGCATATTCTACAGCCGTTCTGTGAAACTGTACTTTAGTACAACTGAACAAGTCGACCTCCGGGTATTTTAATGCCAATGCATTAAGCAATCGCAGCGCTCGATTGATAGGAGCGTAAGCTGCTGCAGTTGTTCTGGTGGCCTGGAGGCCGAACAAATTGTGATATCGCGCCCGATTGTAATTATCTGGTACATACAGTGATAGCAATTCCAACACCGCCGGATCATGCTTGTATCCCCTAAGCAGACTGAATACATACTCCATCATTGAGACCGTACGTCTCAATTCCAGAGTATTGTATCCAGTCATACCCAATAAAAATTCACTGGGGTATATGGTTGGATAACCTACGTGATACCCATACTGTTTATTGTATAACCATCTGATAAATTTTCTTTGTAATTTTTCTAGCATAAGCATATACTTAGCTTCATATGGGTTCCATATGACTGCATTACATTCTAGCTTACTGCGCACATATGCATTGTATAAAACTTTTATTGCTGTAATACAGTCTAGGTGACGTGCCTGTCGTAACACAAATCCTAACATTCTATAGGCGTCTTTGCATATTTTATCAATATGATCACTAAACGATAGATTTGCATTCATTGTGACACCCAAATCCTTTATTGAGAACGTTCGCAGAAAACACTCTTGTCCCATAAAATAGTTAGCTAGGAGAGGGTTCTGTGACCGAGAGTATGTCATAGCAAAACATTTGTCAATATTAAATTGTATATTATTGTCTATACTCCATCTGACGATATTATCTAAATCTCGTTGGATGGCATCGCAGTCATGTTCATTATCAACTTTCAAAAACAGTTTTAAGTCGTCAGCAAATAATAAACACTTTGCCGTGGTGACTATCTCCGGCAAGTCGTTAATTAAAATTAAAAACTGCAAGGGGCCCAGATTCGAACCTTGACTAACTCCAGAATGGGTGTAATAAAGACCCGAATCATTGCCACAATGTTCTACATATTGCCTTCGATTACATAGGTACGAAGAAAAAAAATGCAGTAGTGCAGGAGTGAAACCAATAGCTGCGAATTTTTTCAATAATACGTCATTATTGACTAAATCAAATGCCTTCCGCATATCGAGGTAAATCGTGTCGACTTGCGAACCTCCGTCCACTACACCATTGACATACGTCCAAAAGGACATAAGATTACTTGTAGTAGAACGGCCGGTTCGGAACCCATGTTGAGCATTGTTTAGACGGCTTTCAATTTGACAGCCAATTCTACTATAAAGTACTGATTCAAACAACTTGCCGAAAACAGACAACACTGCTATAGGTCTGTGATCCTTGACCTCAGAACTCGAGCCATGCTTTGGTACGGGCACAACACGCGCAATCTTCCATTCGTTAGGGTAGTAGTTATTTTTTAGACACAAATTAAACAAATACAGCAAAGGATACCTAAATACCGACCTACAGTCTTTGACAATGTATGGCGGAATACCGTCAGGCCCAGCAGATATTTTAGGCTTTAGCGACCTAAGTGCGAGTTTAACATCAGCCAGGAGTATATGAGAGATATGCACAAAATGACTGTCCTTACTGGCCGACTTCATAGCCTCTCCCACGTCTAATTTTGGGGGTCATTGGTATATACCGACCGAAAGTAGTCCGCAAAACACTGTGCCGAGTCCTCTATAGGTATCAACTGACCATTATTAAAATATTGCTTAAAAGTGCGTTTACCCTTTTTTTGAGAACGTAAATCAAAGTAAATAAATAAAAATTATAATCAAAGTTCCCAGTCAGTCGCAGCTGGTTACCTCTCTTCAGTGGTCCCTAACTGTCTGTGAACTTGATAGAGCGACCTCGCTGCTCCAACGCCAAGGCTGGTAATTATGTTAAATAGGCCTCAGCGAGCTAGTCGTATTGAGAAAATTTAAATGCGCTACTTGAATTGAGAAAATTGAAATGCATGCTACTTTTCAGTATTTTATTCGCTTGTCGTCACCGTGGTATGTATTTCGTGAATCTCAATCGCACGGCAGATCAGATCAATCACGCATCAAGAGGACTCACTATTTCGACACTCGAGGTTCAAGTGTAGGCAAGAAAAATTCACGGCTTCTCCATGATCGTTCCACTAGCATAATTACGTCACCTTATCGATGTGTATAGGTATATAAAGTGAATACATGTTTCACAAATAAAATAAATACCAGCAAAAATGTGATTAACAGACCCCAGGTGATCGAAACATATTGAATGCAATTAAAATGCACAGTCACATAATTGATTGAACAACATGTGAAACTCCCTTGTCTATATTATCCATCATTCAATTAGGCCTTATTACAGAAGAGTAATAAGTAAATTTCCAAAAGCGATTTGTGAATATACAACATGGTAGTGTTACGACTTCATTTCTAGTATGTAGAAAGAATGCGGGACGAAAGAATGACGAAACAGATATACAATGCAAAAGTGGAAGGATGTAGGAGCCGAGGAAGGCCGAGACTAACCTACCATGACCAAATTGGTCGTGTTTTATCTAAGGTGATGTCAGGAGCCCCAGGAACCGGCGAGCGTGCATGAAAAGAGCTATGAATGTCACAGAAGCGAGTTAAGTATGCAAGGACCGCGACTTATGGCGCTCGGTGCTCTCTGCCTACCCCGGAAGGGACTTGGCGTGAAGATATACATTCATACATATATACATTAATTTCTAGTAGCGTCTGAATAGAATATTCATTGTGTACATAAGGTCGGACGACAGACTGACGTATCGTAACAAAACAAGAAACCTCGTTGACCATTAAATATAATAGTAAAAATAACGATAATGGTAAAATATAATCCATAATGATCCTATTGATAATGAATTTAACTTCAAAATTTTGATGAATTTAAATTCAAATTTTTTTTAATATTTTAATACAACGCTTTCTGTAAGTTATATTTTGAAATAGCAATCTAAAGGAATAAGACTACGTGGATATAAAAAATATCTAAGAATTATAAGCATTAAAGATATTATCACCCCTTCAAAACCAATTACAAAATATTCGCTCATGCAATTCCTGTTAAGCTTAAATTAGTGAAATAGTAAAATAGTGTTATTCGAAATTAAGCAAGTTCGTAATGGTTATTTATCGCTTTAATACCCTCCAGCTGGGCTGGTCCGTGTGGAGTTTGCTGGAACAATCGCCGCTGCATGTAGGGAAATTGCGCGAAATACGGTTTTTAGAGTTCCGTACTCAAACAAGGACATGTCCTCATTCTTTAACAATGTTATTTAGAGTAAATTAATGTGAGTTACGTCAAAGGTGAGTCCATTGGTTAAGTAGTTGGCAGCGGCTGATTGAATACTAAGGATTACAGATTCGTTTACCATAACACGACATCATATGCACGAATTTGTCTGCAACATTGTTGGTATAATAAAGAGACAAAAAAGCCAACAAAAGGGTTGAACTTTTAACGGACCCCAGGTTTCCAGGTTCAGAACAAGATTTTTAAACATATTTCAAGAAATACTTGTTACTGTCATTGACGAGCTCAGTGACACAGTGGTTAGTAACGCTACTTTGTCACCAACGCTCGTGGGTTCGAATCCCATACAGGACAAATATTATACGAAGCTCGTTTTATAATAAACATGTATATAGTAATATATATATGTAAATATGTATTTTTACAGGGTGACTTTATATCCTCGAAGCATTGGAAGCACTATTGATTTCACACTTCAAGCTCTTGAACTGAAAAGGATACGGTGCAAACATCAATGGTGAATACATCACTTTCGATTTGCCAATGATATAATTCTCATCGTCAAATTGCTTGAGTTCGTACCTTAACGATGTGCTCAACGACCTCAGTGGTACTTCCAACCAGATAGTTGCTAAGATGAATATGGACAATACTAAAAATCAATAAACCGTTTGAAATAGCCACCGTTTTCTCAATCGAGCAACATTCTTAGTAGGTTTACTCCACACAAAAAAATGAAAAATAATTAATTAAAATACAAAATAAGTAAAACTGATTTCAAGATACACAAAAGTTAACTAAATAATAAGTTAACTGAAAAGCAAAACATGAATGTTTTATATGCAATTTAATTTAACCTTTTTTTATACAACTATCTTTTAACAAGCATCCGGCCCACATTAGATGGTAAGCGGTCACCGTAGCCTATTGACCCTCGCAACACCACGGGAATGTTACTCGCGCACTGCCAATCTTGTAACCTAAGGCTGTTTTGTCACAGTACTCATTAATTTCTCTGCCATATCTCACCCTTCAAACCGGAACACAGCTATATAAATATAGCTGCTTGGCGGTAGAAATAGGTGACACTCCGGTAGTCATCACATTGGCATCACTGCAATGCAAACGAGGTTGGCTTTGGGTGAAATGATGATGGTGGGCCTCATACACCCCACTTGTTTTGAGCGCTATGCTTCTTGCTTCACCAAATCAGAGGCAAATATCACAACCGACGTATTAGCTTTATATTTTTTTAAATACAACGTCAGGAAGCATATAAACATATAGTCCTCTTGAAGTAAAGTGTTTCAAGTACCGGCCTAGCCTATGAGCACTTGCAGCACATTAGGTATCACTCGTACGATGCCACCTCTATTACTATACCTCAGAAGCTGACTGGTGACCTCACTCACTCGCTGGAATACATGAACTCTCCAAAAGTTGTTATTTGGCTGCGGTTTTATATGAGGCTGAGGTACTTCACTAGACAGGCTGCTTTGTTGTGCTCTGTCTTTCTTAAAAACATTCAGACCAAGACAGACTTGTTCATAGACACTAATGTTTGTCCTGTGTGGGATTCGAACTCACGACCGTTGATGTCGAAATAGCGTTACTAATCACTGCGCCACCGAGCTCGCCATATCGTCGTTTCCTCTATATTGTTCAAGGCAGTGTTTGTTTATCTGTTGCTACACATAGTACAAGTAGTGGGTAAGTAAACAGTACGAAAAAGCAATTTGAATCACCTACCTCAATGTATGTAGTACACCCAACACAAACACAAAGTGAACAATAGATAAATCATTTACTAGTTGCCTCTGTTTGGACACTAAAACAATCCTAGACCGAGGAAATTGACAACATTTCACTTAGTATGTCGTATTGCTTTACGTGTCTTTGTGGTTTTGTATCTCTACAGAAACATTACTTAGACAAAAGAGGCCAAGATCGTTACATTTTTTTTTTATATTACGTCGGGAGGCATACGGTCCACCTGATGTAAAGCAGTTACCGTAGCCTATTAACGCTTGTAACATATATCACTCGCGCGATGCCTCCTCTGTTTACACAGCAACTCCTTAAGAGCTTATAATGTAATAAAATAGATAAAAAAAAAAATATATTATATAATGTCACGGATTGGCGATGTCGTGGGTAACAAGTTCCATAGTACTTTTTAAATGGTATCTATAAAATAAAACGACGTTTGTAAATTAATTTCAAAAGAATTTCTTACTTTCATTAGTATTTAATGTAATAACTGAAATTTAGAATACTTAATAGAATGTGAAATTGTGGCTCCTTTAGGACTACTCGCAGGTGGGGGAGGGAAGCGTCGAATATTCGTATAATGAAATTAAGTAGGTATATTAAATTTGGATTAAACAACATAATTAAGAAAGGTAAAAATAAAGTATTGTTTCTTATATAATTTATCTATATAGAACTGAGCCGATTTTAGTATTCTATCCTCTGTTGCTATGTTACGACTATGAATTTTTCGGTGTGATAAAAATTCTTTATTTGCCATTGGGCCCTCGCGGGCACTTAGACACGTCTTACATTTTTTGAAACATTATGTTTATGCATCTAATTTAATTCTCTTATTTTACTTTTTCCTTTTTTTATCTACTAGCATTTCGGAAATGACCACCGTGTGAGAGAATGACACAATACGAACATATCACCTACTAGTTTTTCTACACGAGTGACAAGATACTCGTAATTGTTATGGTAGCTTTTATCGGGAGACGCAACCCTAAAATACGCGTCGTTGAGACGTGAACTGTATCATGTAGGAATGTATTATCCCCTGATGAACGTGTATATGTCTATAAATATCAGAATTATTAGTCGACGTATTAACTTTTTTCTTATTTTACAGTACAACGTCTAACAAAGTAGAAGTAAGTCTATGCCAAATTTCAAATGAAACTTGGCTCTTGGAGCTTTTAACTGGGCATACCAGCGGACACCGAAATGAGGCTATAAATGTTTCGCTTCTCAAATTTTACTCGGAACAGCATTCTAGTAGGCACAAAGATTATATTTTAGTAATGATTATCTTCACACCTTTTAGAATTTGTCTTGTTTTACACTTTACAGTCGGCAACGTAAGAGAGACACCCCTGGTGTTGTATTCTGATGATGTCCATAGGCAATGATAACTGCTTACCGTCAGGCAGACCGTACATTTGTTTCCCACCTTGATGTTATAAAAAAATACTACAACTGTATTGAAATGTCCGGGCTAGATAGACGAAACTATCGAATCTCGTTCATTACCTTGTATTATCCACAGCATAGCTGCAGATGATGTACATTCCTGCAAAGACTGCACGTCTATTTGTTCCGGATGACCGTACCTCTATTTCTATAAGGGACTATTCACACATTCTTGAGCCAGCGGTTTAGGAAGAGTCATTGAAAATTAATTGCTTAAACTATATGTAACTTTTTGACGCAAACGCATGAGTGGCAGGTACTTCTTGTATTGCAAGCATTAATAGACTACCTATTTTACTAGTGTAAAGACTCTGTAAAAACGACGAGAAGCCACTCTGCGTTACTACTACTACTACTGCAAACTTTTCTATAGAAGCATTTTTATGTTGATATAAAAATATATGACGTAAACTGAACAGTAATAGTTTTTTTCAGTAATGATAGACCTATAGAGCTCACAAAGCACGATACAGTTATATATACTCGTAGATAAGACCTAAAACACCAAGATTTCCTCTCGAGTTGCAAGTCAATACACCTACACAAGTTTTGAAAAGCCAAGAACAAATGTATCTACTACCTACTACACCGGTTTCTTTATAATGTATTTATTTGAAAACTTTGTGGACTACAACATTTTAGAACAATAGGCGGACTTAATATTTACTTATTGCATTCTGTACCAGTCGACCTATGAGAGTACAGAGAATCACGGTCGCAGCTTTGCTATTACTTATATTTGTTGTAAATATTGCATCCCTATTTCTTCTGAAGAAGAATAGATAAATTAAAAAATATATATATGTACTATTTTCTTTATACAAACTAGGAAGGTTTGATTCTGTCTGCGTATTCAATGTTTTTTTATAGAACAAATATTGGAGTTGAACTTAATCTTTATATCAAATAATCCCTTTTTATTTGATCTCTACGTACCAACAACAATATTTGTGACAATTATTAATTGAATTCAATTCTTCGATTCACGGCTAAGGACCGCGAGCAAGTTTTGTCTTTTCGGGTTTCCTTTTCTTCTCTATTAATATCAGTTTAAACTATAATCGTACAAAACAGATTCTTCTAAATATAAGCTGAACAAATTTGTACATTTACCTAATTAAATGTTAAGTCGCAAGGAGTTCCTACTTTATAGGTTGTATAAAAATCATGTCTTTTAAAGCTCGAACTAAGCTGAAATTCTTAACAGGATTAATTTACGTAAAAACTACACTACATACAACTACGTATACTCACGGTAAACATGAGAGGACAGTTAGTTGCTTCAGCAGCACTTCGAGAGCAAATTGAATGTAAAATTTTGGTATATACACATATATATCAAAAGAGCCCAAACTCATTCGAGCAGTTCTATATTCCCATACATTGTCAGCAGAATCGTATAAGTTTTCAAAATTTTGGAACGATTCTACATTTTAAATGGTAGTTCAAAAGAAGTTTACTTCAGGAAACTGCCAAATTGGGGAAATAACTCTATGTTTAGGTTTTCCCACGTTATTGTAGCATGGATTCCTTCAAAAGTTGAGGCTCCTCAGCGAGTGAGTGATACATCTGGTGTTGGTAACGCCCATAGACTGTAATAATTTGGTTACAATCTTCTGTCAGGCGGAGGTTTTTCCCCGGTTAAAATGTGGCTATTGCGGCTCTCTTCTAGAGCCTCATTTGATAATTAATTTACACCATAGTATCAGTTTACACCATATGCAGCTGACTTTAGCTTTAACTCTGAATATGCCAGTACCTAAGCCACCTAAATATATGCTCCCGCAACGGCATGCTTTATAAGGCATTTTTATTGGGGAAGGCATTGACGAGCTCGGTGGCGCAGTGGTGAAACGCGTTGTTATGCTACTTTGACACCAACGCTCGTGGGTTCGATTCCCACACAGTACAAACATTTGTATGCATGAACATGTCTGTTTGTCTTGGTCTGGGTATTTTCTATGTATAATAAGTATGTATTTACACAAAAAATATATATATTTAAATATATATTTACGTATGTTTATCAGTTGTCTAGTACCCATAACACAAGCTTCGCTCACTTTGGGGCTAGATGGCGCAGTGTAATTTGTCCGACAATATTTATTATTATTATATCGTAATAATTCCAACTTCATATCGATAGCACCATTAAGCATTACTGATGCTTGCATATTTGAACAAACATTGAACATTGGAAATTACATAGAGCTGATAGAAAGCCAGTGCAGGCAGATGCATTCCAATAAACGAGTCGATTATACACTGTGATCGGCTTCATAGTTCGATGAATGGCTTCCACGGTTCACATAGCAAGCACGCACTATGATTTCAATATGCACTATGCAAATAAGTTATGTATGTTATTCGGTTTTACGTAAATAAATGTTTCTATTAGATTTTAACAGTAAAAAAGAGAGTGTCATTTTATGCAAATATTTACGGAAACTACGCAACTTGTAAATTAGAGATCTCAAGTAAATGAATATAATATCCCGTTTACGAACGCGACTACATTCTCGGTTATTTGACATAGTTCATAAAAATAGAGCGATAGCTCGTTATATGACTTAGCTTATAATAAATCAAGCTCTAGGCTAGAATAACGCTGATTACCAATAAAGACTATTAGGAGGCAATTTTGGAGTGGACTCCACTATCGTGATGACACTAGCCTGATGAGCCGTTGGTCTCAATGTCACGATAAATAGCTGGTAATACACTTAGGATGGGACGAAGAGCTGTAATAGGTTGGGGCGTAACGTGATTTGCCAGCGCTCTATTACCTTAATGCTCCACAAGTATTCCACTAACAAAGGAGGGATCTTAATATAATATCGACGGGAAGCGTCACGTCCGAGTGTGTAACAATGTGCGTGGAATTTAAATTTGAATGTATTCCTATTGGAGTATCATCAACGTTAAAAACATCGTATAGGCTGTTTATTTAGCAGGTACTTCGTTCTATTGTCACATACATTTTGACGAGCATGGTGACTCAGTCGTGAATGACGCGTCTTTGACACCAACGCTCGTGGGTTTGATTCCCACACAAGGCGAATATTTGTGTGCATGAACATGGCTGTTTGTCATGGTCTGGATGTTTTAAGAGACGTAGAGCGCAACAAAGCAGCCCGTCTGGGTACCTCCACCACACAGAAAACCGTAGCCAAATAACAACTCCCTAGAGGTTATTCTCAAACAACCAGCAACTCCTAAGAAGCTTACTGGTGACCTCACTCACACGAAAGAACGCATATAGGGAGTAGTTATTTGGCTGCAGTTTTCTGTGAGGTGGAGGTACTTCCTGAGACGGTTGCTTTGATGCACCCTATCTCTCTTATAAACACCCAGAACAAGACAAACAGATATAATCATGCGCATAAATGTTTGTCCTGTGTGGGAATCGAACTGCGCGTTCCACCACTGCGCAGCTCTATGGTAACTAGTAAATCCATCCAGTTCGTACTCGTAAGGTTTGTACTAAAGAGTCGAATTACACCACTGTTCATTTAATGCTAAGAACTATGCGATTCCACTCAGCCGCGTAAAGATATCATTTTTGTACTTAAAATGCGTTCATATTTTTTACTTTTTATGAAGTGCATATTATTTAACTAATGCAATAAAATGTATCAAAACCGTATTATACCGCACTCATTACTTATTTTGTGGATCTTCATATTTAAAAGATCATACTAAAGAATACAGAAAAAACAATCCAGCAGCCATATATGAGGATAATCCGAAACAGCCTAATGCACGAAATATAAATTTTGTCGCGTATTTTTCGCGATCGTTTTCTTAGATCCGGATTAAAAGATCAGTCGCCCTTGTAACTTTTGATGTCGCACTCTTGCTGACGTTTATCGAGATGTCGCAGTCTTAACACAAAAATAACTTAATTGAGTGGGTATTTGACGTATGTGTAATATTATTACTTAATACGTCCCACCTTAAGAAGGTGGAAGAGTTCGATGGCGTAGTGTGCGTGTCGATTCATTCAAACATGCGAGTAAAGCGGTGTCAATTGCAGCCTGGCTATAGACGGGTATTATAATTTCGAGTTCCTTCGCACTTCGAATGGTACGATAAGGCGTCAGTTACGCCTGCTGTTTATAATTAAAAACAGGCGTACCGACTCCAAATCGGTTCTAATTTTAGAGAGGTATTGCACCCCATCAGGGGATGTACCTCCACCTCACAGAAAATCGCAACCAAATAACAACTCCCTAGAAGGTTGATGTGTTTCTACATGTGAGTGTGGTTTCCAGTAAGCTCTTAAGTAGTTGCTGTATTAAGCTAAGTCGTTAAGCTAAGTCTTTGGTAATCTTTAGTCAGCATAAAACACCGGCCTTCACCAATCTGCATTTAAATATTGCGGCGGAGCATGCTCTAAACCTCCCTGGTTGAATGACTAACCCGTAACCCAACAGTGGAATAACTATGAGTTTATGTGATGTGGATCGCCTTCCATATTTTTCCACAAGTGAAATCATATTGTGAGTTTTTAATAATCAACTTATAAAATCTCCCTCGAGAATCTAAAAGAAAACCTATGTATCTACTCAAAAAATACAATTTTATGGAGTCACTTTATTGCCCATATCTATGTACTTATGTAGAATACGGCTCTTATCCAGCCAGGCTCCATATAATGCCATCCTGACCATCGTCGCCTTAAGTGCACTTCACATGGCCGGCAGTCATAAGCATGTTGCTAACGTGTCTGATATTGACACTCGTATGGATATAGCCTATATTAGATTATCGTCTGAGTACCCATATTAGATCTCTGTGTGTTTATATGAATATGTCTGAAAGTATTATATAAAATTCGCAATCTGCTTTCAGAAGAAGTTCGTATCAAAATGTGTGAATCACTGGTTTTGTCCAGACTTAATTACTGTGATTTAGTTTATGGACCTCGTTTACTGTGCAGAACACAGCGCTTAATACAACGTGTTCAAAATGCATGCTGTCGTTATTGTTTCAATATTCCTCCTCGTACGCATATCTCGCCTTACCTCAATAAAGCTAATATGCTCAATATGGAATCGCATCGAAAATTGCACCAATCGTGTATGATGTTCGGAGTGATCAATTGCCATCGTCCACAGTATCTCTTCGACAAATTAAAATTTCCTCAGACGTCATATAAATATGGTAGAAGATTCTGTCGAGCCTATTTGACAGTGCAAGCTCATAAAACCGTCGCCTTCAGGGGCAGCTTTCGCTATCAGGCTACCAAATGTTGGAACAATATACCACCTCCTATCAGACATATAACATCCATGTTCTCATTCAAAAAAAATATCAAATCCTTTTTACTAGAAAGTCAAAAAATTGGTATTCCAACACGGTACCTGTATTTATACTTAACTGTCAATTATACTTAACTTATAATTTAATTTTATATATAATTTCACACAATGGGGGGTAATATGCCAGAAGCGTGATCGTTCGCAACCCCTGCCTATCAATTAGATTGCAATTCGGAACCTAGAGCGCGCCGATGCGCGGATTAGGGCCTCCTCCGGAGATGACGCGTACCGATCCGCCTCTGTAGGTGCGAATATAGCTGCATACGGCGGTGAGGGCCGCCACCCACCACGCAACACCAATTCCGGCGGGTCGAGAAGAGCCGAGTGCTACATAGGTGACTACAAACCGGAAAGCGCTGAGTAGGACGACACTCCTCACCATGAACCGACGATCTGGTGAAGATCGCAGGAAACCAATGGATACAAGTAGCACAAGTCAGATCGTCATGAAAGTCTAAAAGGGGAAGGACATACATATTCAGCAGTGAATGCCCTTTGGCTGGAGTGATGATGATGACGATCTTTACAAGTTATAAAACTGCCGTGCATCAACTATACTTCAATAAAATTGTTACTTAGTTGTGTTTATACATGAAATATATATTTAATAATCTGTGATGCAGCTGGTAAACTCCAGAAAGTAATTTATTAAATTATCGACTATCTGTTTATCAGTTCTGCCTATTCACTTTGTATTTATTCAGTAAATACTACATAGAGGATCTTAATATATTTTTTCAAAAAATTACATCTTTTCTTATGACGAAAGTAACATTGACAATGCGAAAATAGACAGAATTTGAGCCAAAGTGCATAATATACTACGTATAGAATTCGAATATAAGTTGAGATATCTACTTATTTATTGGATTTCGATGTTACTGATTATTTTTACAAATGTCTAAACCGTTTATGAAATCATATTTTTTTTTAAACAAAAACATAAATATCCTTCATTGTAGTGTAAAAACCAACCAACCGCTTAGAATAATTAAATCAAACATGTAGGCACTGTATTTTTTCGGGGCTTCAGTCTTCTTCCTCTATAACTTCGATTGCTTGTAGATTGAGATGAGTTTGTATTCTAAACAAAAGTGTTCTATATTTACTCACTGATGGTGAAACACAAATTACCTGATGACTTTACGTTTCGAATCCTCACTTTAATAGTACCGTTCAAAATTAAGGTCCACATATCCAGATACTGCATCTCGGAATCTATCTATACGTAATGGCGGAGCGCCTCGGACGCCACAGGCACTAACGTGATTTCCCAAATCGGACAGCTCTCGGCTTTGAGTGCTCTTCAAACGTTCAGTCAGTAAAAGGCATATCACGGTTGCGCACTCAGCGCGTCTAAAACTTGATGCTCATATCCATCGTAAATACGGTACAATGTCGTATGTGTGATTACGGAATAAGGTAGCCAGATGAATTGTATCTCAAGTCTATTATTGTACAATCTATACACATAGGATGTTTTGTACTGTAAGTGGCTTACTATCATCATTAAAGCCAACGTCGTCTGCGTGTAGTGCACAACACTAATGAACAAACGTAGCTTTGACAAAAAAGGGACAGCAAAGATCTAACATATAAAATCTTATATATACAAATTAGTAGCTGGAACGAATTTACAGATAAAACATTTTTTCTAAATAGTTAGATGTAACTCGATGATTGCACTTAGGGTATGTTACATACCTTGAGCCTTCTCATTGCGAGAAAATAAAATACATATAATATCTAAAGTGTTAATGTATTCACATTCATGTAATTGTCAATTTTCATCTACAGTAATTACATTTGCACATGGATAAATAACTTATTTTTATTTGATAGTACATGACAATGTATGAATTAAAATATTATTATATATAGCTGTTACCCACGGCTTCGCCCGCGTGGTGAAAGGGAAACAAAGCGTGTTTTCATGTGGGGGTAAGTTATATTGCCGCAGTACGGGCCCTCCATACAAAATAAATCTCCATATAAAAAAACATACAGCAATCCATGTCCGTATTTCTACCGCCAAGCAGCTATATTTATATAGTTGTGTTCCGGTTTGCAGTGTGTGATATGGCAGAGAAATTACTAGGCACTGTGACGAAACAGCCTTAGGTCACAAGATAGGCAGCGCGCGAGTTACATCCACGTGGTGTTGCGAACGTCAATAGGCTGTGGCGACCGCTTACCATCTCCGCATGCTTATTTGCCAATCTAATTTCATAAAAAAAGCACAATGATAGGGGTTAAAGCATAAAGTATGAAATTGCCGTTTTATAATAATAGATACTTTGAATTGACATTAAACCTTCATGGTTTTAGATTTTCATGTGAAACTTTATTTGCATGATACCTATGAGGTTCTTCTTTTAAAAAAATATGCAACATTTGATTTTCGAATTTCAATTGTTTTTAATCCATCTTTCCCGTTAACGTTACCTTGCCTACAATATTGACTCATTTGCATCAAATTTATAAGATAAAAAAATATGAAAAATGGGTGCCTCATAATTTAACTGATCTGCAGAAAGAAACGCGTGTTGAAACTTGTGTCGCCTTGTTGAATCGGTACAGGAATGAAGGAATATTTGATCGAATTGTGGCATGTGACAAAAACTGGATTTTTACGATAACAGTAAGCGAAAAATGCAATGGCTCACCCCAGGTCAACGCCGCAACAGAGACCTAAAGCAAAGCTTACCAATAAAAAGGTAATGGTAACTGTTTGGTGATCTCTTCATGGCGTTATTCATTATAGCTTTCTCAGGTCTGGTAAAGTAATAACAGCTGATGTTTACTGGGGCGAACTTCGAACAATGATGGCGAAACTGGCAGTGAAACAGCCCCGACTCGTGAATCGACGTTCACGATTATTGCTCCATGATAACGCAAGACCTCATACTACACGAGAAACCGTTGTAACTCTACAGGAGCTGCAGTTCGAAACCATATGTCATAACGTACTCGCTAGACCTTGTTCGAACTGACTACCATTTTTTTCGTGATTTGGACCATTTTCTACATTGTAAAAAAATTTCTTCACACGAGGTAGTACAAAATGCTTCCACACAGTTTGTCGAATCTAGAACCCCAGAGTTCTATCGCAAAGGCATAAATAAACTTCCTATTGAATGACAGCAATATATAGATAATGAGGGTAAATAATTTG
This sequence comes from Pyralis farinalis, assembly GCA_947507595.1. Classification (NCBI taxonomy): domain Eukaryota; kingdom Metazoa; phylum Arthropoda; class Insecta; order Lepidoptera; family Pyralidae; genus Pyralis; species Pyralis farinalis. The sequence continues at coordinate 17,690,233 of OX382259.1, read as the reverse complement.
ATTAAATAAATATGTTACATCTTAGAAATAAACGAGTTTTAATTTTACAGTACAAATCGGCAATTTCATACTTTAACTCCTAATTAACACTTTACAGGATAGTACGGAGATACCAGTGCTCAGACAAAATAGTAGTAAGTCAGTACGGGCAACGCAGTAGCTACAATTTATAGTGTATAATGCGCTACGGTGATCACCGAGCTGGGCTCATACTATCATTGTAAAGATCAAGATTTACTGTCTATCTGCAAGTTAATCAAATATTTGTACGGTCAAATCTAAGAGCCAAAATACATACATTTGTACATCGTATAGGAACACAAAATAGTGGGTGATATAGTGGCACTACGAATATAACCGCTCAGTTGGCCTAGAGAATTCATAGAATCACCAAGTCAGTGTCACGCCGACTAGCACCTGTGTTGCGTGTCTACCCCAGAAAGTTCTTTTAGTTTTTCTGAAAAATCGGAAAAAACGGAAACAGCCTCATATGAGGATGGCAATAGGGAGTATGGCACAGATGCAGATTATGTGCCAAACAATGATTCCGATGACTCAACCGCCGTAGATACAGATGAGGACGAATTCGAGAAAGATTCTGATTCTAGTTCTCGATCCAGAAATATAAGGCCTAGAGATAATCAATGTACCGATTCTGCACCATCAACTTCTGGACACAGGGCTACTTTAGTTCCACCCTCTCCTTCGATTTCTGACCATCATTCAAGGAGTATGGCCAACTTTGACCAAAATCTAAAAAGCCCAATAATACCTTTGAGTAATGCTGCGAGCATACACATCTGAAACTGCATCTGGATGTCCTGCAATACCTCTTGGTAGTCCCATTACACTCCATAAGCCTCTAGATTTTGTCAAACCATCAGACACCATGAGAGTGAGAACAGAAATAAGTTTTTCTATGGGATGTCCTAGCCTATTTAAATCACCATTTTCATTAACTTATGCACAATGTTCCAGAGCTGCATCGCCTGAAATTCTTCTTCACGAAATATGGGGCCTAGCAAGTCCGGAAGTTCCTGTAGATCGAAATTCAGAAGAACAGGAGCCAGCAGAATATCCTAATCATCAGTCGTCTCAAAATGTAGAAGCACAGGGGCCAGAAGATAAATGGACATGTACTACTGAACCAATTCCAGAGTTTGGATTTGATTATACACACAAGGATTGAGATTAGAGATTGATGAAAACCATACCCCAATGGATATGCTTAGACGGTATTTTCTCGAGAATTACTCGAATATTTGGCGGCGAGGACAAACGCATATGGGGAATATTATGTCTTGTTCCTCAGACCTCATACCAGGAATAGCCGACGCTAGTCTTTCAGAACAGTAACAGTAAATGAGATGGAGATGTTCTTGGCTTTGTGTATATCGCAAGGTCAAGTAAAGGGGCCTAGTAGAAAATCTCTTTCTCTGGCCCCTTATATTTTCCCTAATTTTTTACATACATAATATGAGGACGTCGCTCCAAACAAATATTACGATGTCTAAGCTTATCTGAAGCTAGTTCTATAGGAGAAAAGAAAGTTTTCGATTTCATGAAGGCTAAATATGAGAATTCCTTCTGAGTAGGTACCTCAACGGTACGGTAAAAACCGTACTGGCTATAATGACGTCTTGACTTTGTTAGTCATCATGACAGTACGGCGTTGTCAGGTGTATGGTAAAGCCCGTACTGACTATCTTGATGGCTTAACTTTGTTAGTCATCATAACAGTACTGTATAGCCTGATGCACGGTAAAGCCAGTACTGACTATCTTGATGGTTTAACTTTGCTATTTATAATAACAGTCCGATTGTATCCGTACAGCGGTTATGCACGTGGCTACTGATGTAGTTTGGTATGTTAGTATTTATTTTGATAAGTACAACTATAGATGTGGTGATTTTTTGTATGGAAAATTGTAGTGACATTCTGTGACATTTGAGTTGAGCCTTCTGCCCCGTAAAGTGTTTGATACTCTTTTACATTCATAATAGTACGAACCCTCTAAGACATTTGGACTTTATAACTCTATGAATTCTATGATTCTCTACGCTCTATATCTATTCCACAGGAGCCGTGCATTTGCGCGGAATAAAAGTGACGCATGTTTTAACTTATCAATTTATGCGTCACATAAATAATATCTATACGAAAATACAGGAGTTATAAATGTTTCGGGATAAAAAAATCTAATCCGTTCAGTCGTTTATGATAATCGTAGTTGATATCATTATCCTAAGCAAATTCACATTTCAATTACAATATACTACTATAGATGATATTATAAGACCGATTACTTTCGGCGAACATTTGCATATTTTGGGCAATCGAAACTCGGAAGCAACCCACATAAACTTGACATAGTGGGGAATCTCTGGGTAAAACAGAGTCTTCGCGAAGGGGTCATGCCACAGGAACACCTCACTGGGATAAAAAGTAGCCTTTTCATTATATATTATATAATAATTAAAGTACATATATGTGTGTATTTATAATAATATAATGTCAGAACGTGGATGTAATCGTCGTCATTTATTTCAAGTAAAACAAATTTCAATTAACCAGTAACATAGTACATTTTGCACTTAACTCTAAGTTATAATTCACAATCGAGACCATTGTGCAATTATCTGTCAACATTTAGTTTAAAGTCAATTCAACATTTTTACTGGATTCTGCTAACATGAAATCATCGCCCCCATCCGGCGGATACTCTCTAAATCATCGCCTCCATCCGGTGGATATTCTCAAAATCATAGCCTCCATCTGGCGGATACTCTCAAAAAAGCCATCGCCTCCATCCGGCGGATACTCTCAAAAAAGCCATCGCCTCCATCCGGCGGATACTTTCAAAAAACCATCGCCTCCATCCGGTGGCTACTCTCAAAAAAGCCATCGCCTCCATCCGGCGGATACTCTCAAAAAAGCCATCGCCTCCATCCAGCGGATACTCTCACAATTTGCATGAAAACAGAACTCTTAAAATTCTAAACAACATTATTGCTCAATAGTCTTCGATCGATTATCATCCTCATCTAATTGAGTGCAATCATTAGGCATTTTTCACAAGCAATCATGAGCGTACTTGTAGGTACGGTCACCACTCAAAGCCTCTAAACGTAACAGTCTCCTTCAAGCACCACAATGACGCTATAGGGGCCTTTGTACTTAGGACCGAGTTTCGTTTGGTTTCGCTATTCATTTTTCAATAATACAAAGTCTCCAACTTTAAAGTTAACAAATTTAGCATTTGTACCGTCAAAACCTGTTTTGTCATAGTCAGCGTTTTTGTCAATATTCTTAACCGTATCAGCTCTAACCTGGCTCCATATTGCGGGGTGCATCTGTATCGAGTGTATCGAAGTCAATATTCGGGGAATTTGAAACATCACATGCGCAAACAACAGTTGTCCTAGTAAACTGTAACTTATCAGGAGTCACATGAACTGTTAGACCTTGTTTTAATTCAGCTACTTTCATAGTATTATGTCATATGGAATTCTTCTTTGGGGTAACTCCGCGGACATTAACACCATCTTTTTATTGCAAAAGAGCCATTGCCATAAGAGCTATCTACAAACTTGGTCCCCGGGAGAGCCTTAGAGAAAAATTCAAAGAAATAAATATTTTAACAGTGGCATCGCAATATATCTATGAAAATCTTTTGTATGTCCATAAAAACATAGACTCATTTTGTAAAAAGAGTGAGTGATACTCATAATATAAATACTAGATATAAACATAATCTTGTGTTACATGCAAGCCGTCTCCACAAAATAAGTAATTCTTTTATGGGGCAATGTATACGGTTCTATAACAAACTTCCCAGCAATATAAGAGAATTGTCAATAAACAAATTTAAAACTACTATTAAAGCCAAATTGTGTAGCAGGGCATATTATAAAGTATCTGACTATATTAATGATAAAAATGCCTGGGATTGAGTCGATCCAATTGTAATGTAATTAATAAATTATGTAAATTTGTTTGGATACCAAAAGAGGGATGCCTGAGTTTTTTGGCAGTATTTTTATCAGTGCTCACCTAGTCATGAACTGCACGGTACAGTCAATCAGGCTATCTTTGGCCCAGTTTGCACATAAAAAGTTAGGCCAATGTTTAAAATAATATGTTACTCAAAAAGATACACTTATTATGGTGGCTTTATGTAGCCTACTTCAAAAAAATTTACTCATTTACCAATAATATCTAGGAAAATAGTTTCAAAATTCCATTTAACCACTGGGCCAATGTTAGATTGTGAGTTGGGCTTGGATTGGCCCAGGTCCCAATTGTAGGTTGTTTTTGCTTATTTTATTTTATTTTATTTTATTTTATTTAAAGCATTTTGCTAACATTGGCCTGCATATTTACCATAAAAACTACAGCTGATAGCCATAGCCAATAATAATGTATACATTCGTTTTCATTTATTAGTACTAAAATGGGTAAATAAATTGTTGCCATAGGAAAATCAACACAGTTTTTATTCAATCTTATTTTTTTGGTCAACAATGCGTTTTTAACTTATTTACTAACTTACCATATAGCTAAGACAATGAAAAAAGTATCAAAATAATAAAAAAAATATTTAATCCTACATATCATGGGGTTAAACTTTAAAAAATTTCCATTCCATTCCATGGCCAGGAAGTCGTCTTATATGATAAAATACCTTTCTTTCTTTGAATATTAGTGTCATTCAGCATTTGTATGATATTTATATCATTCATTATACAAAACTGAGCCACGGCCTTTACCACATTAACGCCAATCATCTGAAGGTCCAGTCTACCGTCATGTACTTCGTATGTCTCTATAGAAAAAAAATCTTCCCGTGCTATATCCAAACCACATTCTTCTTCATGTGTCTTCATCTCCTTCCTCTGCCCTTTCTTCACACTTATCGAATATAATTATCTCCTCCCAATATTTTGAATATTTTGAACTTTGGCCCGGGCTCAAGTTACCCTTATTCACCGGTAATAATTTACCTGTTCAATATTTATGGCAATATCATGGGAATTAGCTAATTAACTGTCATAATTTTTGAAAGAAATGATAGATAGACACATATGAGACACTTTAAAATAACACTTACCTCCTTAAGTATTCAAATGACAACACAGCAGACAACTTTTTGGCGCTTTCGTAACAAACCGCTCTATTCACACCACAGAAAAAAGCAACTGACGTCTCAACAATGGTAGATGTCAATTATTTGGCAGAATCTGAGCATTTACGAAGATATATTAGAATCGATATTTACAAATCTAGTTTGAAATACATAAAATCATAGCAAAAAAAAATATATAATATGCATTTGAAATTTTGGGCCAATTTTATATTGAAGGCTTAAGTTACCCTGATTGACTGTAGGGAAAAAAATTGTGACGATTCCAAACAAATGTAGCCATTTTTACGGAATAAAAAGATTTTAACTTGACTTGACTTGACTTGACTAATAGTTCGCGGCCTACTGGAATTTCATATCGTAAGTAAGAGTCAGGCAGTACGTGAAGGAGGATTTCTAACTGAATGTGATCTATTTTAACAGTAGTCAAAATTTGAATAGTGCTATTAACTGACGTCTGTCCAATAACAGTCAAAGTTACAATGTCATTACATCTCCTTTACAAGCGAGCATTCGGCTCCAGAATCATAATAGAATAGGTACTGCTCACCAGAGTGTCGCATTATCCCAGCAGGGGCGCTGATGCTGCACATATCCACTCATTTCTCCGCCGTAGCTCGTCGATTGGGGCCGCTGGATGCATAGTGGCCTGTTCTCCGGCAGTGCAAGCAGGTAACTGCTTGATATGAAAAGGTCCTCGAAGTCACTCCAACATATGCCATGGAAAGATACTTGAGATAGCCAAGCAGCAGCTTGTCCCTTCAGCGCACGGCTCAAAGCAAACATCGGCGTAACACCTCTCAGTTGCTGATCCAGTACACACATATCCGCGGTATTGTTCCATGCATGCGCGTCCACATTTCGTCAAGATCGAATTCGGGCAACTGAATTTCAATGCTAGTCGATGGTCCTTTCATCACTTGAATCAATGCTAAAAGATTTTGGTTTTGTTGCTCCAGTAAAAAAAAACTATTTTTCTTCATCACTACTACCATTTTTCCTTTGGGTTGGGTTACATCCCACTTCTGATGTCAGAACGTGGATGTAATCGTCGTCAGGTGGCTCGTTATTCATGGCGAATAAAGCGAAATACCAGCGTAGTTAATCTTCTCAATATTTAATCAGCCCATTACAATAATAATCGCTACAAAAGTTATACTCAGATCGCAGATTATAACGGATTCAAAATGTGGTGGACGCGACACGTGCGATTGGCTCCATTGCTCGATTCGTAATGCCGCTTCCAATGAATGACAGAATCTCATCTTGACGTTTTTGACAACTGACAATAATCGACATTTCGAGCAAACCATAACAATCGGTGTTGCCAATTCCACGATGTCGATTCCACCCAAGCGCCGACTTGACATTTTGATCCGTTATTATTAAAACTAGCTTCACGGGGATTGATTTCTTCCGGGCTTCTCAATATGGTGTTGCTACCTCTGCGACATATATATATATATATATATATATATACTTCAAGTATAGGTAGGTTATTAAACATAAATAATACGTGCATGCATATATATATATATACATATATATATATATATATATATATATATATATATATATATATGCATGCATGCACGTATTATTTATGTTTTTTTTTATTATATTGTTATTTATGTTCAATATTAAACAATATAGCTTGACTAACTTCGAAATTAGCCCTAAAAATGTAACCAAAATATGCCAAAATTATACAATCAAAACCCCTCAATGTATAAAAGTGTCTAACGACATGTGTTACTATAGTTCTTTGAAATGATTTGTCGATTTCCCACTTGTTGAACATTTTTCTCGTGTCTAATGCCAGATTTCTCTCTCGCGACGAAAAATCTCGAGCAGAAACCTTGACCTGGACACAGTCCCACCCACCACTTTTTCACTCTTTTCCTTTTTCGAGAGTACACTGTTGATACTATTGTAAAATTTGTTATTATTTTTATGTGCAGTGACCTCTTGTTGTATGACAGGTAATGTGAATTACACTTATTTATGAAAGTTAATGTTCGTTTTAATAATCGTATAGAATAGAATAAATAGCCCACGTAAGATACAATACTTTCTAAATGATGTACAACTATAAAAAATGCTTGCTCACTGAAATTCACAGGCTAGCAACGTTATTGATCGTATAATTTATTAATGTACAAATCATCACACATTTTAGGGCGCGTCAAAGCAAGCAAGCCTGGGGAAGTACCTACATCTCAGATAAAACTGTAGCCAAATAACTCCATGGATGGTTGTTGTGTTCCTGCGAGTGAGTGTGGTTACCAGTAAGCTTGAAAGGAGTTGCTGTGTGATCAGCAGAGCTATTCCAAGCATTCATAGGCTACGATGTCCATTTTACATCAAGTGGTCCGTAAGCTTAATATATTAAAATAAAAGAAAAGATTTTTAGGAAATTCAGGAGCGTAATATTTTTTTGTATTATCATTGCATTTAGTTAAACAATTTATCTATATTTAGGTGCCAAATTTCAGGTCTCCATAATGTATGTCTATTTGCTAGCCATAGAGGACGAGAGAGAGAGATGAATAGATTATATGTATGCTTTTGGCAAACTGATAGTATGTCGAGCAAGGTGTGATACTATACAATTACAAATGCCGTCTCCTACAATATTGCAAGTTCTTCAACTTCAGAATTGAATTTTAAGACAAAACTATTACGGAAGTGGCGTTTAATTTAGATATTTTGCAGCTAGCAAACTGGCCACTAAGCGAAAGGCAGACGTGATGTAACATCTTAAAGGGATCCCAACCCCTAGTGAGCCTGAAGATCAAAGCACCCAAATCAAAAATGACATGCAGGTAGGTATACGTTGAATCTACGCATTTATATTGACGTTATACTTGGAATTCACATATATAGACCATTTTAATATATAATGTAAAGCAATGTATGTATGAGTTAGTAGTGTAATACAATGCAAAATGTAGTGTAATACAATGTTTATTTGAAGGATATTTTTTTAGGTTTTGAAGTGAAAGCATTAAATATACAAGTGCGCATACATGCCGAATACGTCTGAGCACATAATGATAGATGGCATTATTTTTGTTCAGTCTTGAGCGTTCTGATTGGAAAATGTGTACCTTTATGTTGCAAAGGACGGTATCCAAATAATAATCGTAACAAAGGGGGTATACTACTATCGTTATTTCATTCAAATATATTTATTAATTCCTCCATGGGATTTGGTATTAGCGCTGTGTTGTTTGCACATTTTATATATCTGTCTTTTACAAATATGTTAACTTGTACTGTTTTGTTTTATACATCTAGGTTGGCAAATAAGCATGCGGCCCACATTAGATGGTAAGCGATCACCGCAGCCTATTGACTCTCACAACACTACGAGGATGTTACTCGCGCGCTGCCAATCTTGTAACCTTAAGCTGTGTCGTCACAGTACCTCCCCAGTAATTTCTCTGTCATATCGCACCCTTCAAACCGGAACACAGCTATATTAATATAGCTGCTTGGCAGTAGAAAAAGGTAAGACAGAGTTACCCACGCAGAAGACTTATAGGTCATACGGACGACATATGTAGTTATGTTCCATTGCCCCTATAACACTCAGAAATATTTTTTTACCTTATTTAGAGTACGATACGACCCGTGCCGATTTGAATCGAATCACGTTCGTATACGTTCAAAAAAACGGGGCGTACTCCCGGTGTTTGTCATTTGTTCTCAGTTATTCTCGTAATTGTGACGTATTGTTTTACATTTAGAACTTGTTTTTACCCGCGACTTCGTACTCGTAGAATTTATAATCAGGTATCTATATTTTTATTTTTGCAGATATATTTGAGAATTAAATACCAATTAAATGGATTGGGGACGGAAATGGTCAGATCAGAATAAGGTATTTTCTTGCAGTAAAATTGAGCCCTATATTATGAGTTATACCTCTAGCAATGCATGTGTGAAAACTGTATTCAATTCCATGTACGAGTAGTAGTTTTTGCGTGGCGCGTGTACAAACATACAAACAAACAAAAAATCTAAAAGCTGTTGTTTTGGATTCTATTGCTCTAACAAAATCTCTCCATATTAGGTTTTCCTCAATATCTATAATATACAGACATCCGCCTGTTACAATTTTATTACATGTATAGATATGGTAGTGAAATTAAGAAGCAATAAAATTATGACGAAGTTAACGATGCTCTCTCTAAAGTTATGCATTGGTTTAATGTTAATAATCTGCTTTTAAATGATAAAAAGACTAAAGTAATTAAGTTCTCAACACCCAATGTAAGACTGGTGACTACCAATGTACATGTTAATGGAACTAATTTAGCCCCTGTGGAGACAACTGTGTTCTTGGGTATAACAATCGACTCCAAACTACAATGGGGCCTACAAATTGAAAAATTATCAGGAAAACTAAGTTCTGCAGCCTATGCAGTGAAAACTATTAGACGGCTCACTGATGTCGATACGGCTAGAATAGTTTATTTCAGCTACTTTCACAGTATTATGTCATACGGAATTCTTCTTTGGGGTAACTCCGCGGACATTAACACCATCTTTTTATTGCAAAAGAGAGCCATTTGAGCTATCTACAAACTTGGTCCCCGGGAGAGCCTTAGAGAAAAATTCAAAGAAATAAATATTCTAACAGTCGCATCGCAATATATCTATGAAAATCTTTTGTATGTCCATAAAAACATAGACTCATTTTGTAAAAAAGAGTGATACTCATAACATAAATACTAGATATAAGCATAATCTAGTGTTACATCCAAGCCGTCTCCACAAAATAAGTAATTCTTTTATGGGGCAATGTATACGGTTCTATAACAAACTTCCCAGCAATATAAGAGAATTGTCAATAAACAAATTTAAAACTACCATTAAAGCCAAATTGTGTAGCAGGGCATATTATAAAGTATCTGACTATATTAATGATAAAAATGCCTGGGAGTGAGTCGATCCAATTATAATGTAATTAATAAATTATGTAAATTTGTTTGGATACCAAAAGAGGGATGCCTGAGTTTTTTGGCAGTATTTTTATCAGTGCTCACCTAGTCATGAACTGCACGGTAGGGAAAAAAATTGTGACGATTCCAAACAAATGTAGCCATTTTTACGGAATAAAAAGATTTTGACTTTGACTTTGACTTAGGCACAGTTGGTTGCGTAAATTAATTAAAATAATTATGTAAGCTTAATGTTCTCTACTGTAGTGTATTGTATTGTGTTGTGTTCAAAATCTAGAATCCTTACCAAACTATACCTAACTATGTAAAAAAATATATAGGACTTCATGTTTGGAAAGAGTTCGGAAAAAATGCAAATGAAACATAATATGTTTACAAACGCCGTGAAAATAATAAATTGAATAAATTATTTTAAGGAGAACTTTCAAAATAAATTGAAAGTCCTCCTCAAAATAATTTGGATAATGTATTCAATAGGTATAGCATGTTGTAAATAAAGAGAACTAGGACTAAGTCCAGGATGTTTAGCGGGTGTAGATAAAAAGTAAACTGAGAAATAAGAAAGGGCAAGGCAGAGAAAATTAAAAGAAACAAAAAGAAATGAGTAATTATATTCCGAGAGTTTATCGTTGGCTGACACAAGATTTCGATAGATTCGGTATAGATTTGATTATGAAGTGATAAAATATAAATTCTTTTTGACGAAATAAAGTATTTTGACGAGCACAGTGGCGCAGTGGTCAAACGTTACTTTGACATCAACTCTCGTGGGTCCGATGCCCACGAACATATCTGTTTGTCTTGGTCTGGGTATTTTTAAGAGAGGTAGGGTGCATCAAAGTAGAGTATTCATCAAGTATTCTTCTTCTACCCGTCTGAAGAAGTCTCCACCTGACCTGCAACCGATCCGCAACCGATTAACAACTCTCTAGATGTTCCTGCGTGTGAGTGAGTTCCCAAGGAGAATCTGTGTTACCAGCAGAGGTGGCATCGCGCGAGTGATTGTAGATGTATTGCAAGCGTTCATAGGCTACCGTAACCGCTTTATATCAGGTGAGTGGTGTGCTTGTATGCCTCCCGGCGTTGTATAAAAAATAAAATTTAAATATTAAAGCGATCCGACTTTGATGACGTCGACATCAGCAAAAATAAAGTAACTATGTTAATAGCCGACTACTTCATTGAAGTCGATTTAAATTTTTTTGTAAACAATTTCATTGTTTTATTTTTTTTGAACCATACAAAAATTACCAAAATAGCACCCTATGCCCTCCATTTGACTACGTCTGTTATGAGACGTTACCAAGTCCGTAAATGTTAAATTGCTTCCGAGTGTCACGAGATCCTAAATCCATAAATGCTAAATGAGGTAGAGTGTTGAAAATTGAGACAGGTGACAAGTAAGGATAACCGGCTGTCGTATTCAATATCTTTTTATTTTTTTTCTATCCTATATTTTCTTACGCTGCACCATAATACATATGCTTTTTTTTTCATTTATTTTATATACATTTTTTGTATGTGTGAGCAATTGATTGATAAAGTATTATCACAGTCACATGAGTCGTATTATAGTTTTTAATTTCGGTATTTTATTTCAATATATGTTCGTCTGAAAAACAGCGTCATGGCTCAACTGATTACGGCATTATGCTGAGACGGGGGCAATTTTCTGCTGCCATGACACTATATTGTGGAATTTACAAATAAACAGCTTATTATTGAGTATTTTATTTATCATTTAAGCTTTTCTTTAGTTTTGTTGTCGTGTAAATACAAATATGTAATGCTCTATGTTGCAGCAGAAATAAACTAGTTCTTTCTTTCTTTATATGAAATTTTATATACATGGTATGGCATTGTCGTTGGTTCGGACATGTGGAAAAATCCGGGAAGAAAGAGTTACGAAACAGATATATAACGCAAAAGTGGAGCCGACGAAGGCCAAGACTTACCTACCATGAACAAATTGATTGTGTTCTATCAGAAAATGACGTCAGGAGTCTTAGAAAGCGGCGAGTATAAATGAGAAAAGCAATGAATGCTAAAGAAGCGAGTGAGATATGTAAGGATTAATAGCGCTCGGTATTCTCTGTTTACCCCGGAAGGGATTTGGCGTGAAGTTATACAATATGTATAATATTTTGAAGACTTCATTTAATAAATTCATTTAAAAACTATTTTTTTTGTGAGGAAATACCCCTCCAAAAAGATTAATCAGAATATAATGAACAGAACCCTAGAAACCGAAGAGCGAACATGAAAAGTGCTGTTAATGTTGAAGACGCGACTGCGATGTAAGCACAGAATAGATAATAGTACTAAGGAAGTCGTCATGTGACGCTAGGTTTCCTCAGCCTACCCCACAAGTTGAAGATATGGAGTATCCATAGCAACTAGTTACGTGTAGCGTTTTTGTAAATCTAGTACTTATGTGATTTAACTTGTCGGTAAAAATGAAACCGAAATTACGGAGTTTTACTTAATGTTTCCAAATTATAATTGCTCATCTGGAGAAGTATCTCCACATCACAGAAAACTCAATAAAACCAAATAACAACTCTCCAGAGAGTTGTTATTTGGTTTTATTGAGTTGAGTTTGGTTCCTGTGAGTGAGTACCTCACTCAATCGTAAGCTTTTAAGGAGTGGTTATGTTAATTGCAGAGGTATGTCGCAAGTGATACTTAATATACTATAGGTTTTCATATGCTTCAGTAAACACTTTCCAATAGATTAACTGTTTGCTTGTGTACCTCCCGACATTATAAAAAAAAGGATGAAGTATCAATTTGGACAAATTTAATTGAATAAAAATTGGTAGTTTATACTTCGCAATCAGCCATTGGCTACTTTTCATTTATGACTTAACTAAGAAATAATAACCACTTGAACTTCAAATTTATTAAAAAGAATTCGTTGCCGTTATCGTCCTTGTCAAAGTAATTTCCTGAGAGGGAAAATTAAATTCCGTAAGAACATAATTTTTAATTATTACTACGTAACAAGTACTTTCGTACAATTTTGATTACGTTCAAGCACTCTATAATAAGTTATGTTGCAGTTCTTACAATATATACCATCACCGCGCATCATCATCGTCGTCATCAATATTTATTTTCTACGACTTATGACACCATTTTTGTAAGTGTGCGTGTGAGTTTTCCCTTTAATGTGGAGAGATGAAATAAAACTGAATGAAATAATTTACATTACATATTGTATTAGATTAATCAGATAGATGATAAATACAGTTTGAATAAGTTGGTTGTTTCATCATATTACTAAGTTGGTAAGCAAGACGCCTGATGGTGTGCAATTATGTATAACTTGTACGCTTGCAACACCAGAGCTGTCACTCTTGTATTGTCAACCCTCTTCATTTTTTGAAGAAGCTCATGTTGGAGACGTTTTGGTGAAACTGGGGAGTTCATTTCATAACTTTATAGTTCTCAGAAGAAAACTTACCACAGTTGCAACTAAGAACCCGATTAACAGTAAGTCCATTAAGTTCGGATTCATTGGAAGTGTTAGTAAATCCACGGCATATTTTTTTATAGTTATTTTCACTAAAATTATGTTATCCCTTGTATAACTCGCTATCTCATGTCATATAAATCTATAATGTGTGGTGTAAAATTTTATTTTTACTTAAAATTTTAATAAATACTATTATTTTATATTAGTGATAGCAAATGATCAATAAAAACAGTACATTAGTGTAATTTGTGATTAAAAAGCTAAAGGTTGCTTTTCGTGTTACTTAAGTCAACTAGATCAGCAGTAATACCACACTATCGATTTCTATGTTACATCAAGATACTTGGAGAACAACTTCCCGCAGCAATTTTTGCAGCAGTATCCTGTATGACGGTATAATGAATAATAAGATTTTATAACTAAGACGAAACTGTACGATTATAGAGGTTTTGCCTGCTAATTATTTGGTACATAAACTAAAAAAAATATCTAATCCAGAAGCAATTACATTCACACGTGATCGCAGATTTATTAAAATAGATTACAGTATATTTCACATATTTCAAAGATATTTTAGTTATTTTTTTATTTAATTATGCAATACGCTGTCATATAAATGTATGGCTTAAAACATACACTATTTTTATAATATTTTATATAATATAAAGTCTTACGAGGTATTACTATTTTTAAGTTTAAGATATAATAAAGAAAATTTATTAACAATATGTAATATAGCACCAGCGTTTCCCTGTGATGTTGGTGATATTTTGTTTGTATGCTACGTATACATATAAAAGTTTCATACAAAATTTGAAGCGATATGAAACAATTTGAGTAGGTCATCTAGTACGTAGCTCTCACACTATGAAAACCATTGCAATCGACCAACGTTTACTTTAGATCGCTTACACCGAGAATTGCCCAGAATATTCGATCACCAGCCGACAAATAGGCGTTTACAACGGGATATTAGGCATTGGGCAAGCAAGGGAAATCGACTTGTCGACCTGTTATAAACGAACTGTCAGACTATTTTACGAAGCTTCCAGAGAACTAACACCCTCTCGTGATGTGCAAATGAAAACTCAATTTAATTTACATTGCAAAAATAAACGACGTAATTTTATCTTGCATATTAAAATAGAAAATCCCCCATCTTGAATATCATTTGTCAATGTATATAGCTCTATATTTTATATTATATGTGAAAGATGTGTTAAAGAGACATTAGAAATGCAGAATCGCCAGTACGTCATTAACGCCGTCTCGTATCATTTACATACGCGAAGTAATAATGTTATATCAAATTGCGATTCTAATGGCATCATTAATGTTCAAATTATGATTAATTTATACAATGTAATTAAACCAATTGTATATAAAGCACAAATATGTTTTACTTTCATATCAATTTTCAGTCACGAACCTCAGTTATTCATATTTCATTCATAGTTTATTAGTTAAGGGAGAAATTGTATCTATGAATAATGCAGTTAACAAAAACGGCATCGCATTGCTTAATTTAAATTAAGGCCCTTTGGCTTTATCTCCATAAAATTTTAACATTATGCATAGCGGGACATAAAACTGTGAAAAAACATTAATGACGTGAATTAAGCTCGGCACGGCGGTAGGGGATCCTAAGAGGAATCCAACCTAAGATGGATGACGTCATTTTCCCCCTCATTAACCCATTTACTTGGCCCGGAGCGCCAAAATAGTTCTCGAAGTCAACACTACACGTCCATTTCCTGCCATCTTCTGTTCATTCGATTATATGTCAAGTTGCTTGTTTGTGACTTGTTAGAATATGTCATCTATCTTTGTTATAATGAGTGTCATTGTTATTAACCGATTATGGTGAAGTTTTGACGATCCCGGCGGTTGAGTTGTTAGCAATGGATACGTAAACACCAAAACTTGTCAAACCTTTGTGTGCATGAATATGTCTGTTTGTATTGGTCTGGTGTTATTATGATAAGTAGCGTAAGATACTTTATCATGTAGGCTGTATATTCGCTTGCCACTCTAGCGGTATATTTATTATAAATTGTATTGTATATTATTGAATGTTATACATGTTTGTTACCGCAGCTTATAAACAATTGCAATATAAAGAGCATCTTCCATTCGTACTCCTCTACTGACATGACAGCTTCTTGCAAGTTTGTTGGTGGCCATGCAAAACCAGATAGTTGTTATTTCACTGACATCTTCTGGTACTTCGACAAATTGGCGTGGTTACTAAATAATGCTGTGTTCTCTTTTACTTTCACCGGCGCCTCGCTTCATTTTCCAGATTCTGCTGCTTACCTGTTAACTTTAACTCTAAAGATGATTATGATCTTAAATCTTGACAATGTATATTTGCGTTATTGCGTCAGATTGATAAAAGCTATAATGAATAATGCCGGCACATCTCTACCATACATTTTTAGCAGCTTGTTTTGACTCAATTTGCATTTGAAACATGATTTTCTGTCTTTCCTATATCAAACTATTGCAACAACCATTTTAGATAGTCACATAAGATTCATACAAGACAAATATTCGTGTGTCATTTTTTAATTGTCAGTTTCTGTTGTTCTGGATATTTTAAAACAGAGGTATGGCGCATAAAAGCAGCCCAACTGGGACAACCTCCACCCCACAGAAAACCGCAACCAAATAATTATCTCTGGTAGGTTGTTGTATTTCTACGAGTGAGTATAATAACCAGTAAAGTCATAAAGAACTATACTTTTCTTTATGACTTTACTGGTTATTGGTTTACTGGTTATCCGTGCGGTGACGGAGAAAGAATATTAAAAATCACCGCCCCCTCTCTTCCCCTGGGTGTCGTAAGAGGCGACTATGGGATTTCCTAACGTTCCAGCATTTCAGCCGGTGGTAGGGTAAATACACGCCTGGTTGGCTACCACCGTACACACGGCGAAACACCCGTGAAGTGGCGTACCTATGAGTACGTCGCGTTTCGGGATCAGCTGGTGTATAACCAGTGCTCGGGGGATTGTTGACGCGATATTGCGGGAACAGTGGTGGATTCTGTCTATCCATTGTCAGAAGGACTGAGCTGACCCGTCGGCCAGGGAGACCCGTTGAAACGGTTGTTCCGCTGGCCGCCCGCGGTATAGTACAGGGGCCCAATCAAGACTAACCACCTTGAGAGGCTGCCCTTTCATACCGCGCATAATCTCGGGGTAGATCGTCGTGCCGATTGGTGACCGGATGGTGGGGACCCGGCGACTACTTCCGGGGGGGTTCGGGGGCCCTTCCGTCCGACGGATCAGCACAGCTCCTTTCGACAAACTAATGGAGAAACAGTCCACCGCGTTTCTTCCCCAATGTCGTGGCAATTCTCTCCCGCTTCACGCTTCCGTTCTATACATTACTCATGACAGCGCAAATAGGAAAAGATGGTCTAACAGCGGTGCACTCCCCCACCACCCTGTTCAAGGTTGAGTTCGCTAACATCCGCGGACTCCACTCTAACCTTAATGCCGTCCACCAACACCTAGAGATGGCACGGCCCGCCATGCTCTTCCTGACGGAGACACAGATTCAGCGTCCAGCGGACACGTCCTACCTCCAGTATCCCGGTTATGTGCTTGAGGAGAATTTCCTCGCGAAAGCCGGGGTCTGTTTGTTTGTCCGCTCGGATGTATGTTGTCGCCGTCTGCGCTGCCTAGAGGATTCCTCCTTGCCTGTCCTCTGGGTGCATGTAAACCTGGGCCTTCAGAGCCGTATTTACATGTGCCTATACCGACCCCATACTAGGGACACGGAGACAACTCGGCTCTTTGAGTACATGAGTCGGGCGGCAGATGTAGCGCAGGAGCGGTATCCTACTGCAGAGATGGTATGTTTGGGGGACTTTAACTCTCACCACGACTCCTGGTTGGGATCCTCCACAACTAACCATGCAGGAAGGACCGCCCACGCGTTCGCTCTTTCGCACAACCTGACGCAACTGGTGCACCAACCCACCAGAATACCTGATGTTGCTGGTCAGGAGCCCTCTCTGCTAGATCTACTGCTGACCACCCACCCTGCTGGCTACCGGGTTGAGGTCGGGGCGCCCCTGGGCACATCTGACCACTGCCTAGTATCCAGCACAGTGCCGAGCGCGATTCCGCCACAACCCACGGAGGTTAGGCGGCGTGTCTGGCACTACTCGTCAGCAGATTGGGACGGTATGCGCGACTACTTTGCTTCCGTCCCATGGGGGCAGCGCTGTTTCAGTGAGAAGAATCTAACGGCGAGTGCTGCGGCCATTGTTGATGAGATCGGCGTTGGCATGGAATACTACATTCCCCACTCCGATGTCGTCATCAAAAGCCGGAGACGCCCTTGGTTTAATCGCGAATGCGCTGAAGCTGTTAGTAACAAACAGGCGGCGTATCGCGCTTGGATCAGGGGTCGCGCCCTTAAAGATCCGAATACTAACTCACTGAAATCAGCCTACAACACTGCCACCAAGATCTGCAAGAAAGCATACATAAGAGCGGACGCCCAGCGCGTTACACGAGTCGGCACGGAACTAGTGGCGCACCCTACTGGATCGCGTAGCTACTGGCGACTGGCCAAAGCCGTGCAGGCTAACTTCTGCCAGCCCTCGCTGCCACCGCTGCGATGCCCTGATGGCTCACTGGCTCATCAGCCGCAGGAGAAAGCCGATCTTATGGCCAGCCTCTTTGCGGCTAACTCCCGGATCGATGACTGTAGCACGCAACCACCAACAATAGCCTCCAGTGGATCCGCTATGCCTGATATCCACATCAGGCAGCGCGATGTGCGTTTTGAACTACAGTCACTCGATGTCCGAAAAGCCAGTGGTCCTGACGGTATCCCAGCGATTGTTCTTAAAAAATGTGCAGCGGAGTTGTCTCCGGTGCTGACGCGCCTCCTCCGCCTCTCGTACTCGACCGGTTCCGTTCCGGATGCTTGGAGAGAGGCTAATGTGCAGCCGGTCCCCAAAAAGGGAGACCGTTCTGACCCATCGAATTACCGCCCCATTGCCGTAACTTCAGTGTTGTGCAAAGTCATGGAACGGATCCTTAACAAACAATTGATCCGTTACCTAGAAGATCACTCCATAATCAATGATCGTCAGTATGGTTTTAGACCGAAACGATCAACGGGTGATCTTCTAGCGTATGTGACGCACCTCTGGGGGGAGGCAATCGATAAATATGGCGAATCCATGGCAGTCAGCCTAGATATCGCCAAGGCGTTTGATCGGGTCTGGCACAAAGCACTTCTCTCCAAACTTCCGGCATACGGTCTGCCCCTCCAGCTTTGTAATTGGATTGCTGGCTTCCTGCATGAGCGTAGAATCCGCGTCCTTGCAGATGGATGCGCTTCGCGGTTCATGTCAGTGAATGCCGGTGTCCCACAGGGCTCCGTTCTATCGCCCACCCTCTTTCTTCTGCATATCAATGACATGCTGCCACTTGGTAATATTCATTGCTATGCAGATGACAGTACGGTCCATGGGCGATATTTCGGTCGGCCTGGTGCTGGTCGGACAGAAATCGGTGAGAGGCGTGAGAGTCTTGTCGTTGAACTGAATCGGGGTTTGGATCTCATTAGTAAATGGGGTTCCAATAACCTGGTTGAGTTTAATGCCGAGAAAACTCAGGTTTGCGCGTTTACAACAAAAATGTCCCCCTTCCTTCCCACTCCCAGTCTTCAGGGTGCTTCCCTCAGTATGCGTGATAGCCTGAACATGCTGGGTATGGGTATTCATTGCGACCTTAACCAGCGTTATTACATCGAGAGCCTCATCTCAACAGCCTCAAGAAAGCTCGGAGTCCTGAACAGGGTGCGCCGGTTCTTCACGCCGGACCAACTTTGTCTGCTTTATAAGACACAAGTTCGGGCCTGCGTGGAGTATTGCTCGCATCTCTGGGACGGCTCCGCACAGTATCTTCTTGAGGCTCTCGATAGGTTACAGCGACGGGCTATCCGCATAATTGACGACGAAGAGGTCACCAAAAGCCTAGAACCTCTTCAACTCCGTAGGGACATAGGCTCTCTAAGCGTATTTTACCGCCTTTACCATGGCGAGTGCTCTGAAGAACTGTTTTCCCTTATCCCACCCTCACCCTTCCGTCATAGAACCACACGTGCGGGCTTGCGATGTCATAGTTCCACGGTTGAGAATATCTCTTCGCGTACCAAAAAGTTCGGCAACTCCTATCTTTGTCGTACCATCAAAAAGTGGAACGCCTTGCCTGCACATGTGTTCCCTCCTTCCTACAATATGGGATCCTTCAAACGAAACGTGAAGAAGCATTTTGCGGGTCAGCATGGCAGCGTCAACTGACAGGATGCGGGGTGTAGTATGCTGTCAGTTGCAGTTGCGATTTGGGCTCCTCTTTCGCTTACCATCAGGCAAAGAGGGGCCACTATGCTGAACTAATATAAAAAAAAAAAAAAAAAATACTGTCTTAGTACCATAGGTTGCAACGCGCGAGCTATACTTTACGTTCATAAGCTGAAAAAATACGAGCTATAAAATATTATATTCACCATTATATTACACTAGTGCATGTGGTACACGCCTATGTTTTATTAAAATGAAAAGCTAGATAGATTGGTCATTAAAAACAAGGAAAAAAACACTAAAGTAAAAAATCGCCTTCATAAATAAGACTAGATGAATACGTGGGGCCATTCGCATTTATGTTTTATTCATTAACTTAAAGCTTAGTAATCGCCTTTCGAGTCACAATATGATGAAATTTATATGTATTAAAGAAGTTTCTGTACAATTATTATTATTGACTTGGCCGCAGATTAATTAGTAGTTAAATTGTCCGTGTATCATAGTCCGTTTTCTGTTGAGCGTATAATGGTAAGTAGAGCAATAAATACCATTTGGTGCAGAATCGTCTTGAAACTGAATCCGATAGTAAGAAATAATTCAACTATTTTTATAAGGTGCAACTACGCCCAGAAAAAAAATAGATATATAAGTCACGTGTGATGTATTGATCAGGTATATCCATGATGGGTAGCTCATTCGCTAAATAAGTGTCGTAAGTTTTGTAGGAAAATTTGATGGAGTATAAAAAAATTTATAACTTCACGCCAAATCCCTTGTCGGGTAGGCAGAGAGCACCATAAGACCTCACACTCTTTACACACTTCACTCGCTTCTTTAACATTCATAACTCTTTTCATGCACGTGTTAGAATAATATACGGGGGATTGTGTCAGTTGTATTGTACTGGAATGTGGAGTGACTAATCGGTGCGCCCCGCGTGGCTTCTGGCTGACGAGCAACACCACCTGCTTGTGCACGTGCTTGTTGTTTGCCGGTTCGAAGTAGGGAGGACGCCTTATAAATACTGCCCGGCCGTTCAGTACGGGCACTTCTGTTCGAGACGTGGACAGCGACGGATCACTCTCAAAGTTAAGTAAATAATCATGTGTTATAGTGGTAATTTAGGTACTTATTAGTCATGTATTTCTAAAATTGTAAAAAAACATTATGTTCGTTTATTATCAATAGTAATTATCTTCATTATGTTTGGTTACCATAATAAATTATGTAACTGATAATTTATAAATATAATTTATAAGTTACTATACGTAAAGTGAATTACTTATTATATATACCTAATTTTGGCCCTGCTAGTTGCTATAGCTGTATTGATTAAATATCGATTTATATTACAAGCCTTGGACTTTCCTTTCTCTTTTCTACAAATTCCTTAATTTCTGTATACAAACTATTTATAGGCTAAAATACAAACTATAACACATGATTATTTACTTAACTTTGAGAGTGATCCGTCGCTGTCCACGTCTCGAACAGAAGTGCCCGTACTGAACGGCCGGGCAGTATTTATAAGGCGTCCTCCCTACTTCGAACCGGCAAACAACAAGCACGTGCACAAGCAGGTGGTGTTGCTCGTCAGCCAGAAGCCACGCGGGGCGCACCGATTAGTCACTCCACATTCCAGTACAATACAACTGACACAATCCCCCGTATATTATTCTAACACACGCTCGCCGGTTTCTAGGACTCTTGACAACTCTGATAAAACACGACCAATTTGGTCATGGTAGGTTAGCTTTGTGTTCTCCTTTCATCCTGCATTCTTTCTACATGCCCGAACCAACGGAACATGCCTTTTCTTATTTTAACACCGGCGCTTTCTTGACGTTATATGTATATATATACATTGTATAGATTATAAATTGAAATTAAACAAATAACTATATACATACGTTAAAATGAGCAGAACAAAAGTTCTTGCTGTATTTAAATATTAATTACGCTACTATGTATAATAAAAATCGGCAGTTTCGGGTGTACTAAAAATCGGCAGATTCGGGGGTAATAATACCTATTACCTACTTTTCTTATTAAGTATTGTTTACGAGAGATGGGATACATCAAGGTCCGATTGGTAAAGTATCGCCTCGCTGAAAACCACAGCTGAATAACAAATCTCCGGAAGACTGTTGTGTTTGTGCGAGTGAGTAAAGTTACCAGTAATCTTTAGGAGCTTACTATCACAGTCGCTTTGTTAGGAATAGGGACGACAACGCGCGAGCGATACTTTCTATTTTTCAAACGTTCATAGGCTAAGATCACCACTTTTCATCAGGTGGGCCATATGAACGTAATACTTCCGACGTTGTGTATAAAAAAAAACGATTCATTTATTCTTTATAAAAAGACAATTTAATAATTTATATATATTTATGCTACGATGGTTAGCAACTAAGCATACGGTCCGCCTGATGTAATGCGTTTACCGTAACCAATGATCGCTAGCAGCAAAAAAAATGTCGTTAGCGCGTTTCCACTCCCGCTGTCAACACAGAAACTTCTCACTTTCTGGTGATCTCACTCTTTCGCAGGAACACAACAACACTCCAGGGTTTTGGCTGTCGTCTTCTGTGAGGTGAAAGTACTTCCCCAGTCGGGCTAACGTCGTACCCTACCTCTCTTTCGCCAGAGCCTTGTCTGTTAATAAGCAGGGTGCACCACGTGCAGGTGAGGTTGGCTTTGGCTCTAAACCTGAGCTAGTTACACCTCAAAACTGTACCAATGTAACTATTTATATGTCAGCTATATAAAATGTTACATTGACACAACTAATATATGAGTATTTCTATGTTCTGTACGATAACGACTATGTTAATAACGCTCTAAAGTCCGTCGAGCTGTTAGAGATAAAAGGTAATGCTTGGGCGATTCTATCACGGTCTATGCTCGATATCGCTAATCGGATTTCAAGTCGTACGGCTCGTCCGCTCGGAACATCCGTACAAAGAACTTCCATTAAGTGACAAAAAACACTCTAAACATTTTACCTTAACGCCTTCTTGTGCTGCTCCACATCTCACCTAGACTAAGCTTATTCGACACTTATGCAAAGCTAGCCGAATTGAAACCTATTTGAATAGTTTTTATACTGCGTCGAAACGTAAATACGCCTGCGGCTCGCTTAAATTTAAGCCCTCCTGGGCATTGTTTTTGACTAAGAAATTCCAGAAGCTTGATGTACTTACATAGGCGTATTTGACTTGATGTATCTATATTCTAAATACATCGTAATATAATCATAGTAGGGTTGAAATAGTACGTAAGTTTTAATTAATTTTCATTTTTAATTACATATAATATACCTATTAATACATATGCCAAAATAGTTTTCTTTTGTTTATTATTTTGCAAAGATCTAGGTACAGATACAGACAGATAAAATCCTAAAATAATTTGAAAGTACACATGCACACAGAGTTGTTGTCTATATGAGAAGCAACCTAAATATTGAATCGACTACTTTATGTATAGGCAATATCATTGTGTAAATTATTGAACTATTTGAAGAGTTTTAAATTACGTCGAAAGATTTTTATTTATATTTTTATCTGTGTGTTATACACACATAGATTCGTACACACCGTCTCGCCTGTTTCACACTAAGGTAGGTAGAGACTATACGCCACGTGTACCGATACAAACATGCCTCTTGCTTCTCACGCACGCACTCATCAACCTCTTCACGCATGATTTTCGGTTTAGGTGCTTTTGGTTTGGCCCAATTTCAACACGTCACCAATTTCATTTATATGTGTGCATCTGGGGCGGCCCCTACCGATATCTCCATTCACTCTTGCCTGATACACTTCTTTCGTAATACTTTTGTCACTCATTCTTTCTCAATAACCAAACCATCTTAGCATAACCTTTCCAATTTTTGTCTCTACTTGATCTTTCGTTTTACATACTTCTTGTATCGTGCTATTTCTTACACGAAATAAAATTTCTTATCTATTTCTTCTTCGTAGGTTCTGTACACGCATCGCACAAAACCCACTGAACCAATTTTAATGAAAAATTACAGGATGATATTATCTATCTATAACTTCACGCCAAATCCCTTGCGGGGTAGGCAGAGAGAACCGAGCGCCACGTGACTCGATCCTTACATATCTCACTCGCTTCTTTAACATTCATTGCTCTTCTCATGCACGCGCGCCGGTTTCTAGGGCTCCTGACATCACCTTCTGATAGAACATGACCAATTTGGTCATGGTAGGTAAGTCTTGGCCTTCCCCGGCTCCTACATCCTTCCACTTTTGCATTGTATATCTGCTTCGTCATTCTTTCATCTTGCATTCTTTCTACATGCCCGAACCATCGGAACATGCCTCTTCTTATTTTAACACCGACGCTCTCTTTCATACCAACTCTATTTCTAACATCATCATTGCGAATACGGTCTACGAGCCTTACGCCACAAATTTTGCGCAGCGCTCGCATTTCAACCGCGTTTATTCTACTTTCATGCTCTTTCTGCCATACCCAACTCTCGCTTCCATAAGTTAGCGTTGGGACCAACACTGCATTGTGTATAGCGAGTTGTGCCTTCTGGCTCAGGATTTTACTGCCAAGAAGTTTTCCCAACGCTCCATTCACACTATTCCCAGCACTCACTCGTCTTTCCACATCTGCGGTGTACCTTCCATCCCTGCTGAAAGCGCATCCAAGATATACAAACTCATCCACTTGTTCCAACACTTCATCATCAATCGTAATCTTTACATTAGTTCTGGATTCTTCTCTTTCAAATACCATTATCTTTGTTTTCTTCGCATTCAGATATTATCTATTCTTAAAAATGTGTAACTTGAAACACCAAACACCACGTATGCATAGCCGCGTGCAACTACTACAATACTCGTAATAAAACAGAAAACAAACTGATCATTGTACTCGTGTTTCAAACGGTTGATCCAGTTAGTTATGTATCTAAGAAAAAATATTTTTTTATGGCAAATCTTTGATTTCCATACCAAAAATAAAAAACATGAAAAGCTTTTCTCCATTGTACGTCGTTTTTAATAAACCCGCAATAGCCGCCAGAAAAGAAAACGATGCAAACTGATCATTCGCTACAAAGGTAAGGATTAAAGAGTAACAGTATAATATTGAAGTCATTTTGCATGAACGATGGCAGTCCGGAAGCTGCTGTGCTGAGATTTCGGGATAATGTGGATAATCCCCGTCGCTTGTAATGAAGCCGCGAAGAGATCCTTCTCCGCGTATCTGACTAGAAAATTATTTATTCATTATGTTTATGATTATGTTATTATTATTTCCACAGTTTGACTCCAGTTAAATAGCCGCCGGAAACGCCGCATGCCTTGTCGGTTGTAAGCCTAATTGCTTACAATTTGTTAGCAAATATTGTGCTGCATTTCGTAACAAATATTGAATAAAATTGGGAAATTATTACATTCACATTCCTATATGAATTGGTGTATTGATAAACAAATTTAAATATTACAAACAATAGGTATTTAGTTACAATACATACATTACATAGTGAGAGAAATTGGTGCCAGTTTCTCTAAGACCTACAACAGTTGGAAGGAGAGTTAGAGAAACCTCTATTACGGGATCAACAGAACTTCCCGCCGAAGTTTCCATATGCCATATATCAAATATTAGGAGAATACATAATGTTCTGTTACAGCCTAAGGGGAGTATAAAATAATATTAATTTTTACGGTCTGAATTGATGTTTCAACCTTAATTGTTTTGTCTAAAATAGCCAATAAGTTACATAATAATTTTAGGGATTGAAAGAAATTTATAAAAAAGACTGTAATTAAATAAATCATACAATTAATAATAATCATTCTGAAAGGTTATAAAAATAGATAAAATTAAATGTATTTTCACACTGAACTTTAGCCGTAACAGCAATGCAACAATATATAGTTTATATTTTTTCTCTTTCAAACTTTCAACAATCATACCATTTGTAATCCGTGTGCCTTCATATATGCATATAGTAATAAAAATCCTAACAAGTTTTATTTCAGAAACTCTCCAATTGTGAAATAAATTACCGATTGAAGTTTTTCCATGAGACTGCAGCATTGACTTCTTCAAAATGGGTATGAAGAGGCTTTTAAACAGCCTGGTAATACGAAGGCTGTTTAAATACCTCTTTTTTACAGGCGTTCATATTTTGCTAACTATGATGTGAATTATATGCTGTTTGGCGCTTTTATGGAATGGCAAGAATTTAGTTGCATAATTGTTGCAACAGAATAATTTACAATAAGCCGAAGCTTTGCTGTCGTAAAATTTAAAATGCTAAGTATCTCGTTTCATTAGTTTCCATATATATTAAATTGCTTACTGTTTCACTTATTAAATGAATTGGATACCTCAAATTCCTGACATGTGTTTG
Organism: Pyralis farinalis; assembly: GCA_947507595.1. Classification (NCBI taxonomy): domain Eukaryota; kingdom Metazoa; phylum Arthropoda; class Insecta; order Lepidoptera; family Pyralidae; genus Pyralis; species Pyralis farinalis. The sequence continues at coordinate 17,663,904 of OX382259.1, read as the reverse complement.
TTATTTGTAGTTGAAATATTGCCCTGCTTGGTAAATAAATTTCTATCTATAACTTCACGCCAAATCCTTCGCGGGATAGGCAGAGAGACCCGAGCGCCACATGACTCAATATTCATTGCTCCTGACCTTCAGATAAAACACGATCATTCAGCGTCGTATATCTGTTCCGTAATTCTTTCTTTCTGCATTCTTTCTACATGTCCGAACCAACGGTGCATGCATCTTCTTATTTTAACACCGACACTCTCTTTCAGACCAGCTATGTTTCTAACAATATGTTCATTAATGACATTCCAAACTGCTTGAAATTCTCAGAAATTTTCTTGTATGCCGACGACTTAAAATTCTGCAGAGTCATTGAAACCGTGGACGACTCCTACATCCTTCAGCGCGATCTCGACGCAGTAATCCGCTGGTGTGATGTAAATGGTATGTCCCTGAATTCTCGGAAGTGTTTTTATGTCCGATTCGCTAGAAAACATAACTTAATATATCATAAGTATTGCATAGGTAACACAAAAATTCAGGAGCTGGAGCTATTTCGAGATTTAGGAGTTATATTTGATAACAAACTGACATTTGTACCCCATATAGACGACATTAGTAAACGTGCATCAAGAATGTTAGGATTTGTCTTGCGAAATATTAGGGGATTGCGTAATGCGAAAACAAAAATACTGCTGTACAACAGTTTAGTACGTAATGTTTTGGAGTATGCATCAGTTGTATGGAGACCACACTATGCTACACATTCACTAAGACTAGAACGCATACAAAAAATATTCTTACGGCATTTAGCATTTTCCTGTGGTTTACCAAAGAAAGAATTTAGATCATGTAACAAAAAACTTGCTCATTTCAAAATAACTTCTCTGACAAAACGTAGGACTGTCTCTGACATTGTTTTTGTATCCAAAATTCTTAACCATAAAATTGACTGCCCCCAGTTGTTAAGCAAAATTAATTTTCGTGTTCCAATTCGTTATCCTCGTAACAAGATAACTCCACTAATTCTTCCTCTACGTAGAACAGTATTTGGCTCAAATTCCCCAATGTCAAGAATGTGTAAGCTGGTGAATGAATATAGTGACATTTTGGATATTCACTTTGACTCCCCCAATAAGCTCTTCAAAATCGTGAATGACCACCTAATTGAATAGCACCATATGCAAAACTTTTATACATTCAGCTCAGTTAGTTTAATTGAGCTTCAAGTGATTCGGCGTAATTTAATTTGAATTGAATTAATTTAATTTGATTCATTTAGTTTAATGTAATTGGATTTATTTAATTTAGTGTAATTCGATTTATTAATTTTAATGTAATTTGATGTAATGTAGTTGATTTGAGCTGATTTGATTTAAATTGCTTTAATATGATTAAATTGGTTCTTAAAGTTAAAGTTATTACAATTACTTTTAGTGTAATTTTAAAAATACTAAACTTAGAGCCATAATGTGATAAAGTTTTCAATTATTTGAGTTTAAGTAATATTAATAAATTATGGTACATGATGTATTTACCTATAAGTATTTGTTACATTTTAGCTAATATGTAATACACTCTATTATAATGAAAGGATTAATGTATACAAATGTTGGTAAATCAATAAATAAATAAATAAAATAAATAAATAAAACATCATCATTGCGAATACGGTCCTTTTTTATACTACGTCGGGAGGCATACAAGCATACGGACTACCTGATGTAAAGCGGGTACTACTACTATATATTAAGTATCTCTCGGACCTCCTCTGCTGCTTACACAGCAACTCCTTGGGAGCTTACGGATGATTTCACTCACACACAGGAACACAACATCCCTCTAAGGAGTTGTTATTTGGCTGCCGTTATAAGGCCGTGCAGCATGGCTAAAGGCAGGCGAAGAAGATCAGCATCGATAGCAAAGAAATCGGCCAGGATATAAGTTCTAAAATATTTATACACGAGGCACTAACCCCGTACACTGCATCAGATCATAATCAGAGCATAAGGAAACTGAGTTATACAAATACATGTGGTGTAAAAATGGCCAAGTCCCAGTGCGCAGAAACGATAAAGATAAAGCACACATGATACGTGCATTGAAGGATATACAGAAAGTGAGATCCGATTTACAGAAACATTAGAAATTTAATGTTGAAATCAATATACTCGTATTGAAAAAAAGTTAGATGCCATATCCAAAACGTGCATAGACCACATCTTTGTTCGGGACATGGTCAGTAACTTGCGGGACGTGAGGCAGACTTCATAGTCGGATGTGCATTCCCTGATAAGTCGCGCCGCTTGAACGAATATAAAATCGTTATGAATGTGAACAGAGACCATGACAAAAAGGAACTGTGTAATGTAGACTGGTCCCGAGCTTTAAGTATGAATGACCCTAACGATATTTACAATTATATCATCGATACTTTTAAACAAATATATGAAAGATGGACAAGTCCATCACAAATTAAAATAAATAAAAGAGAATCATGCCCTTTGATAAGTAAAAAATTATGGCTATGTGTAAAAAAAAGATGATTTATTCAAAATTTGGAAAAGTGATGAAAGCAATGTGAGAAATCTGTTATTATACAAAAAATATAGAAATAAAACATATAAAATGTAAGTAAGAGAAAAAAGAAAGAGATAAGTAAAAATTTTAAAGACAGAAGGAAAGTGTGGCAAATTATTGCCTATAATTATGCCAAAAACGAAATTGTGTTCTCAATTATTAAACATTTGAACGATAACAAAAGCCCAGGTTATGATGGTATACGAGCAAAGGATATAAAATACATTAACTAATCCATTTATTTGCGCGATTTCCTCTGTAATCGCGCAAATAAATGCTTGTATTAGTATGGCTAGTTATGCTGAGGTGTTAAAAGTGGGCATAATAAGACCAATACATAAGCAAGGTAGTTCACATAACATAGAAATGAATAACTATCAGCCCATCACTATACTATCGTGCATTGACAAGATAATTAAAAATATTTGTTTTTCAAAAAGACCAAAATACAGCTTAATTATTGTTACGGTTTACCAACGAAGTATGTAGTACATAGACCAGAGGAAACATATTTTGGCGGTATTCGTCAATTTTAGCAAAGCCTTCGAAATGCTTAAATTTGACATATTATATAGCAAACTAGAGCATAACGGTATACAAGGCTCTCTTTTAAATATTTTTAAAAAATATCATAGAAATAGATTTACTGCTGTATGTGTAAATAGTGTGCTAAGTAATATGTTGCCAACGGAAGAAGGTAAAGCACAGGGTTCAATAATCGAGCCTACCCTTACCCATGGAATGCCCACGGAAGCTACTGTGTTGTCCATCCGTCCGTCATACTTATTCATATTCATTCTTTATTGCAAGTCACAGTTTTATAAGGTGTTAAGTATGTGGAATGTAAATGAGACGCCCTGTGAGGGCACTGCAAACATAGGGGGGCAACTAGCTGCCCTTACTTAACGTCTTATAATCTATTGGAACAAAATTAACAACATTACTCAATGTCTATTATAAATTCTTAACTCTAATAATAAATTCTTAAATCTAATAAATTCTAATTATAATCTCCTAAAACACTATTACAATATTTATTTATTATTATACATTGATGGATATACCTAATATGTTTTATTAAAATTAATTTGTTTGATTAAAAATCACTTATATGGTAATAACATTTATTAATGAGATACTTTTTTAGCAGCTTAAATACCACGTAAAGGATTCGATCGGATGAATCAAACCGAACTATTTTAATTAAAGAATAGAAAATTTCATAGAATATGTATGATTATGAAGGGTATTATGACACATAAATCATTAGAATACAACATAGGGGTAAACAGATAATGTGATATTTTAAGTTCATTCTTTGCTTATACTTTTACCTATACATGGAAATACAACAGTCAAAGTCTGTCTTAATATTCTACTGCAATTGATAATGTATAAAAACAAATAATAATACCGTCCAAGTTTGAGTTAAACTTATCATTTATAAATTCAACTCAAACTAGGACCAATACGGAATATAATAAATTGAAGAATAAAACGAAATGTTCATCTAAAATACTGAAATTTATACCAAATTGTTGATTTAAATAAACATTTAGTGTACTGTAATGACCAGTTTAATTACGTAATAGTAAGTAGAAACTCTCATCATAGTGAAAGAGAAAGGACGTGGCGACGTACGGGCCGTAAACAATTTATTTATATACTCGTAATAGAAATTAAGAACAATTCAAACCATTTTTCATAGTTGGGATCATTGGCAAAATTCTTTGACATTCGATTACTTACATTCTATTAAAATTTTCATAAGAAGTAGTATTAAAAAATTATTTCACTTCTCAAACATAAACTAGTATCGATTCTATAAAGCCGTTGTTATAATACTGTAAATTAGTAAAACCAGGAAGCCATATCTGTCTTTTTTAGAAAGACACACGCTACTACTATAGCAATTACGGCATCCTCACACAATCGAAAACACGTACAGAAACTTGCCCAATGTTTGTAAATTTAAATAAACAATATATATATACTTAACAAAAAAATACCAAGATATCGAATCTTCCTTACTACTTATAGGAGAAAAAAAGGACTTTTTCGTATTAGGAATATGTATCTTAGAATTCTTATAACGAAAAATATAACGTTAAAACGAACATCTTTATAATTCCAAGCTCAGATTTCTTCTAGTTTATTTTTCATCGCCCTCGAAAGGTTAAGATAAAAATCAAATTGAGAAAATGTTGAAGGCAGTCTGAGTGGGTATGACATAAAGCTGTCGAAGTCACGTAGCCACAATCGTGAATAAAAAAATGTGGATGTTACAAATAGAATTTACTGGATAAAAGTAAAATACAGATTTAAGTAGCCTACTATGATCTTTAGAGCCAAAGCCAACTTCACTTGTAGTTGTGCATCGTTCCTATCAGCAAATTATGCTCAGTAAGGGGGATAGGACGCAGCAATATTTAATAAGCAGCTCAATTGAGGAAGTTTTACCTTACAGGAGTCCGCAGAAACATTGTCGTAGGGGTTGGAGCCCCTCGAGCAAGGAGGGTCGATATTTACAATACGGTAAATACCGACAAGAGTTTAATGAAGAAGAAGTACAGACGTTAGGGGTCGTAGCTAAGGTTGTGAATTCTACTCGTACTATGTTTGCTCTCGAGAACTTATCTTCTCTCAGAGACCGCGGGCACGCCGTTGTTCGGGGTTAGCGAGGTGCGGTGTGGCGGAGTCTCAGCTGCTACTCGTCCGTGGAGCAGGATGGTCAGCTCAGCGTGCATCTTCCACCCGTACGGAGGAACACTGCAACGCACACGTGCAGAGGGTCAGTAGCTTGAGGGTTGCCTTGTCTCCCGACTGTCTTCCCGCCTTCGATGCTAGCCGTTGAGAGAGAGAGAAGCGCCTAAGAGACCGGCTAGCAATCGAGGTGGACAATTGATGAAACAAAAAGACAGAAGGGTAGATAGACAGACAGAACATGAAAACATCAGAATGGCTAACATAAGGTTAGCTGTCGCTTGAAGAGCTTAGTGAGATTGTTATGCAATAAAATAAAGAAGACAATAAATAAAAAATATAAGCAATTTTAAAGTGGAATTGAAGATCCGTTATTGAAATAAATTTTTCTTTTACGATAAGGCTCTCACACACATATATCTCACTCGACATACATTATAATAGTTTGCTAGTTAATAATTAAATAAGAATACAAAATATTTTATCAGAAGTGATGTCAGGAGCCCTAGAAGCGGGCGAGCGTCCACGAGAATAGCTATGAATGTTAAAGAAATGAGTTAGGTGCGTAAGGACCGATTATAGAGAATTTTCGTTACGAGTACCCATTGTAAACAGTAACCAATTGATTGCACAAACCTGTAAGAAATAGTTATTATGGTTATGCTGGTAGGCTCAGAAATAAAATACATACAAAATTCCAAATTTTTACTCTTTGCTCAGACGTCGCAGTTGACTAGGTGGCACTCGCGACAATAGTTTCGACTATACGTAGCCGATGTATTTAAAAAAAACTAAGTTGGCATCTATATGTTGGCACAGAGATTCCAAAACGACCGTCCTCGGCTAAGCCCACCCAAGAAAAGATATCACTCCGTTCTGAACTAACGATTCGGGCTAATCCATTCGATTTTAGAGCGATGAATGATTTTATAACAACTATTATTTTCATATTAAAAAGAGGTCGCTAACTGTTCAATTACTACAAACTTCTAGTATTAAAATCTGATTAAAGAATTATTTTAAAGCTGAATGTTGATATTGTATATTTTTTTAGGTATTTTGCTAATTTTAAAAGTTCCGAAATTAAAAAGTTTTGTAAATGAAAGTTCTGTCTAAACGGATGCCCACAGTATGAAATAAAATCAAGTACGTAGACCCTGCAGTTTAGATTGTGTATGGATATGTCAGTTCTTTTTTCATATACATATTTCCATTGTAATTGCTAATGCTTGTCTAATCTTACGTTATAAGTTGTGCAAATTTCAATTCCAGCTGCCATACGAGTACCGCCATAATGAACTGCTACGTACTGTGCTACGCTGCTACGAACCCACTCCAGTTTGAATCATTTACATTCATGTCGAATTTACAGATTTATGATGTTTAGTATGACGGTCACAATTCTATGGCCTAAAAAGGCAGGATATTTTTTTTTTATCTAGGTTTATTGCTAAACAATATATATTTTTTACACTCCGTAGCGAGGCATTCAAGCATACGGACCACCTGATGTAATATGATTACCATAGCCTATGAACATTTGTAATACACGAAATATCGCTTGCTCGTTACTACATTTACTTAATACAGCAATTTCTTTCAGTTTTGTTACATTTTCTTATATTTATAAAATGTTATATCTTAAATGCTATGTAATAAATTAAAAAGTAAATTAGATTCTTTTCTACCTCAAATATCTACCATGTACTTTCGACAGTCTATAATGCGCCCTGGTAGCACCCTTTCATCGCTTATCATTCTGGGCCCTTTTGTTCGGGAATTCTGCGACCCGCCACAAGACGCCGCCGCCAGTTTGCACAATTTAGTGAGCCTGATTTCTCGAGACTGCACAGTAGAAATTCTTTCCCTCTTTTGATATTTACTATTTACATGCGATTACTAAAACTTACTCCAGATATCAATTACTAGGCTAAATTATTAGGCTTAAATTACAAATTTGTTATTGCTAACCACTATAAAAGCCAAAACCCACATTGGCGATAAAAGCGGGAAAGTGGTAACCATCCGGAATGGATTTTTTTTTGTAACATTCATGTATATATGCAGCCTTTTTGTATGACACGTTGCATACAAGCACAAATTACAAAAATAAAATCCATTTCGAATCGCTTCTGGCTACAACTGTAAACTATTTCTATTCACCATTCGTCATGTTCTTCTTGAACGCTTATGGATCGGGATCTCCGCTCTTCACGACGCTTCTGTCGTAACAGCTTCTGGTCACTTTTATTTTTATACCACCTGGGATGGCTTACAAGCCACCTCTGCTGTCAACACAATAATTCCTTAAGAGCTTATTGGTGACCTCATTCACATGCAGGAATACAAGAATCCTCCAGGGGTTTTTTTGGCTGCGGTTTTCTGTAAGCTGGATGTACTTCCTCAGATGGGCTGCTTTGATGCGCGTTACCTTTCTTAAAACATCCAGACCAAAACAAATAGACATGTCTATGCACACAAATGAATGTCCTGTGCGGGAATCGAACCCACGAGCGTTGGTGTCAAAGCATCACTAACCACTGCGCCACCGAGTCTGTAAAAAGCCATTTATAACATTTATGAGGCCAGGAATCATATACTAAGCGTCACTGGTTACTGCAGTCTGTACAATAATTAGGATTGGAATTCATTTGGTTTTTTCTTCATTTTATTTCATTGTATATTTATGCAGTAATATAAGAAAAAGTGTAATGAATGTTAAAAAAGCGCGTAAGTTTTGTAAGGATCGAGTCATGTGGCACGGTACCCCCCAAGTTATAGATAGATAGTATGACTGAAGGTATTCTGATAATTACTATTGATTCAAATATCAGTCTCAGAGCTTTATGAATGGCCAAGTTAGTTTAGTATTTTACGTACCAGGTACAAAGTGTTATTAGATTTATTATTTGCAACCCCATGTTCCGTTAACTTCAGGGAATACGTCCGATTATTGATGAGCATAAATGTCTTGTCGATTCTTTTTTGTACACAAAACATAATGCAGTTGGACTTGGGTGTTAGTAATATACTCGTAACAATTCAGACCTATCGATGAATGGTCTCCATTATATATGTATCTCCTTTATATCGCTGAATTTTTATCGATCAATTAGTTTATTGTTATTAAATTTAATTTATTTTCCAATATTCTTGTGTAATATTGTTTTATTATTTGTGTTATCACTATTTTCTTTTTATTGTATAGTTTATATAGTTTATTATATGAATAGATGTAGTTAATTATGTATTCTCCTCAATTATTGAGGTAGGTACAGTCTGTAATGTACATGTGCTTTTACGACACTGTAAAATTTCCTATCAATCTCTCTAAAGTTGGCTGGTAGAGATCCCTTATGGGATAAGTCCGCCTATGTACCATTGTCACTTTTTGTACTTATTGTTATTGTTACTTATTGTATTTCTTATTGTACATTAAAGATATTAAAAACAAACAAGACCTTATGACCCAGGACCTTCTTAGCACCAGTAATTGGAATGTCGTCACTATGACCTCGAAGTAATTCATCACAATATGTTAATCCTAAAAATATGTTGCTGGGCTTAGTCTACCAATACTCAGTCTACAGTGCATCACTTTGCTCCTGTTTAAATACCGACGAATTTTGCGATCTTTTCCATAGTAGTTCTTTTAGCCGAAACTTTACCTGAATTAGAGTTATCATTTGTCCATTTAATCACTTCAATCTCTCCACATCTGGGCTCTCTGTTGACTCAAACTATAACTAGTACCATCTACATTCCAGAGGTTACACCGACCCCAGAAGATACTGGGACATTAAATAGTTAAGGTATTGAAGGACTGAAAACTTAGTTATATATTATAATGACTAGTGATTTGGATTTAAGGCATGCAAGATTGCGGCTCACCTAATGCCACATGCCATAGCACCTCCTTTTGAGCTTACTGGTAATCTCACTGGCCCTCAGGAAGACAACAACCCTTCAGGGAGTTGTTATTTGGCTGCGGATTTCTGAGGTCGAGGCACATTTCCAGTGGGGCTGCTTTGATGCGCCATACTTATATTTATCCAAACAAATGTACGAATAATTGTTAAAGTAACATTTCTAATCAATTCGCCACCGAGCTTGTCAATTAATGAATAATTAGACTTGAATTACGTATAAGCAAGTTAGTTAATTTAAATTTAATTCTCAACGTTACGTATTAAAAAACAAATAGACATAATCACGGCTAAGTAACATATATAATAAAGGTACAAGTAATGAACTATGAAAAACTAAACTCAATTACTTCGACAGTACAGAAGAAATTTGGAAAACTGGGCACAAACTTTTGTTTCCGTATCCACAATACAAGGGAGAATTTTATAAAAGAAAGAGAGCAAAATAAATACAGACAACTAAATATTTCTGGATAAATTACACAGCGCCATCTACACTGCACCCTATTTTATTTTATTAAGTATATTTTGACAGGTTATGTTTTCCTTTACATTTATGAAATACGCAGCACATGATAGCCATCTGCCTCTTCTTAGTTCATTAAAATTATTTAACAACTAAAAGTCGAGTAATTAACTGGATAAAGTATAAGAAACTTGTTCTATGCGTACTAAGAGACACGAACCAACTGGTATACCTATATATATATATACGTAAACACGTTTTTGTAAATACATTCTTATAATACATAGAAAATACCCAGATCAAGACAAACATGTTCATATACACAAACATTTGTGTTGTGTGGAAATTGAATCCCCTACATTTGGTGTTATAGTAGTCATTATTAATCACTCGGCCATCAAAATCTGAATTTCAAATTTTAGGGCAGCGACTTCTTCTAAAATAAGGTTCTTCATCTAAGAAATGGCAAGAATGCATTATAAGTAATAATAAAAAATAAATAGACCGGATTTATAAATTAAAACCTTAAAATGCGGAGCACGTATACAACGCAATTGAAACTCATGATCAGCGGCAACAAACGAATTGAAGCAATAATATTGAACTCTCAAGGAGCGTCTACAATATCTACTTATTACGTACCTTTTTATTCTTAGGTCTGAACATTTATTACTCTCTTATTGCTGTGAGTGCTTGAGGCAGGGGTAGTCAACAAGAGGTTATTATGTTGAGACTGGCGAAAAATGAGCAAGAAATGCTCTTGCTATCTGCATTGGTGTCACGGAGCGTCTAAAGAAAATATACTTTTAAATGCTGCGAATACGGCCTCAATTTGAAATTGTTTTTTAAATATTTGTCCTAGGTCGCAGTGACAATCTGTTTTGAACATTTATAGTAATACCTATATACGCATTTTTTTAAACAATCCTTATTTCACTCTTCCAAAGTATACTTTTATGTGCTACCCACATAGGAAAAAATACTTAATTAGTCAAAATTATTGCCCTATTTTAAAAACGGTGGAATTTGTAAGTTTTATTTAATATCAGATAATGCTATCTTTACACCAAGTGTAAAACGGTAGGCAGAGGGAACCCAGCGCCATATTACTTGGTCCTTACACACCGGTCTTACACTCGCTGCTTTGACATTTGACTCTTCGGTTCCTAGGGATTCTCCTGCTAAATATTTAAAATTAAACAGGTTAGTCGTCGGCACTTATATAGTGTTTTGATTTTTAAAGGCACCGACCCTTTTAATTCATTTTACTGTATTATATTTATAGTTACACACAGGTAATTATTAATTAACTATGTATAAAGTAGAATACGTAAAACCATTCTTCAATTTACTTTGAGGTTACTGGCCAAGATAATCTTATCAGAATCAACCTTTCAGTCTAGAAATATTGATACATTGTAACAAAAACCAATAAACAGACCCGAGTTATTTGTTGTTTTTAAAAGCATTGTACGGCAAAAAAGAATCCTGTGTTATGGCATAATGCGTATAAAGGTACATTTGGAGCGGATTTATGAAGGAGGCCTCGGTTGGTTTATGACAATACCGCCGCTGAGCGCCGGGAGCGCCACCTCATTTCCTCACTGAAAGTTATAAAAACATATTGAAAATGAGATTCCCGCAGTAGAAGACCTAGCGAATGTTATCTTGTTTTGTGATTTGCCTGTTTTTATGTACGTTTGCGGGAAAATAAACGTATTTTAGAGAAAAATCTTTACAGTTCCGACATATTTCATCCCATTTGCCGCTGATTTCCGTCGTTTGTTTAACACACCCCCATAAAGTTGTCTGAAAAGCGATGCATAAAATATTTCTGAAAGAATATTTTCTGTTGCTAATGGTAATTAATTGGAGTTTGTGAAGTTGGTACAGACACGTGAAAATGTCGTATAATTTAGTTAACAAGTTTGTTACTCGCCTTACGTGCCATTTAGCAAAGCTCACTTTACGGAGTGCAGATCTTATTATAACATGTAGGTACAAAGTTGAACTCCCTTATTACAATTTCAAAATTCACTACATAACATTCTATTAATGAATAATAATGAAAATTGATAATATCTGACAATGACAAGGAGTCATCCAGAGTCCGATAGGTTTATTTAATCAGTGAGTATATATAAGAAGTTAAATATTGTAGAAACTTTTGTTCTCTACCGGGTAAAAGAAATTCGATGAGTACTAATCTAAGCCATTGTCCCTTATTCGGGTTCAAAAAACCCGCTTTGAATTGCCAAGATTCATTAGTAGCTAATAATAGAGTTATACATATACATATATTTGCTACTTTATATGATTTAATAAATAAATATAACAACTACACAATAAATTCTACAAGCACTATGTGGTTTTGCTAAAAACTCTATATATATGTAATATATAAATTTACAATCACTCCTAACTATGAAACTTAGTATGAAATTTAGTATCAAAAGATGATTATATTCGTCATCATCATCTTTTGATTCTAACCGTGTTTTGACTAACTAATGAACTAAAAACAGTTCCTGTTACAGAACTATAATAGTTAGATATATAGCTTCGCGGACTTTTTTGTGTGTGATGATAAGTACTATATAGATGTAGTACACCGTTAATGTGGAAAGATGACAATAGTGTGAATGGAGCATTGGGAAAACTTCGTGGCAGTAAAAATTTGAGCCCAAAGTCACAGCTCGCTATACACAATGCAGTGATGGTCTCGACACTTACTTGTGGAAGCGAGAGCTAGGTATGGCAGATAGATCATAAAAGTAGAAAAGTAGTATAAACGCGGTCGAAATGAGAGCGTTAGGCAAAATTTGTTGCATAATGCTTGTAGATCGTATTCGCAATGATGATGTTAGAAACAGAGTTGGACTGAAAGAGAGTGTCGGTGTTAAAATAAGAAGAGGCATGATCCTTTGGTTCGGCCATGCGGAAAGAAAGCAGAAAGAAAGAATTACGAAACAGATTTACAACACAAAAGTGGAAGTATGTAAGAGCCGAAGCATGCCAAGACTTACCTACCATGACCAAATTGATCATGTTCTATCAAAAAGTGATGTCAGGAGCCTCAGAAACCAGCGAGCGTACACAAGAAGGGCAATGAATTTTAAAGAAGAGAGTGAGGGGTGTAGGGATCGAGTCATGTGGCGCTCAGTTGTCTCTACCTACCTACCTACCCGCAAGGGATTTACATACAAGATGTAGCATAATTTTATGAATCATCTATAGTTTTCATAGCGCACACCAAATAATGAATTCTGTAGCCGCCAAATTTTTGATACTCTGGCTTACATTACCGTAATTTTTGTAGAGATATCACTTTTTTTTTAAATTAACCTTTTACTATGTTACCAATCTAGCTTTTTATAATATGAAAAAAAAATATCGGTTAGTATTTATTGAGTTTATTCATTTCAAACAAACATACATCATACAGAAATCTTTATAATATTTGTGTAGATATGCTAAAATAACTTCGACGTAAGAATTTTTGCAATGTTCAAAAAACACACGACCTTCAAATTAGATGTGAATATGAACAAAGTACTAAATTGAAACACCAAATAGTAAGAACGAACTATGTGTTGAGCGGGCTTGCGCTAGCGATTTTATTATGTTGTAATACGGAACCTTCATTAGTACAATACACCACGAGCCGCATGCGAATAAAGTGTTAGCTAAAGTAATCAAAGTATTATTTTACAAACTACAAAAGTAAACACTTTGTATTCTCTATAAACAAACGGCTAGACTGTTTTAGAAAACCGACTCGAATAAATTACAATAATGGCATGAACTTGGTATAATAAACTCTCGCTATTTATTTAACATAAATTTGCTAATGCCATTACTTAATTATATTCCAAACTACAAAATAATTGAAATTAGTGCAAAATTATTAAATTACTTAGCTGTATTTAAACCTTTGATAAACACTGTTGTTAGTAACAACTTTATTAGTCCACTTCAACTTCAAAGTCGCACGTGTAACAATGCTTCCGTGAGAAGCATAGTATTTTCAACACTAATTTATAAGCTTTGCGTATACATGGTTTATATACATGCTCTGGCCGTAAATGGGCGTGAATCATTTCTACAAATTATTATCGATTCAACTGTAGGTATATCTGTAATTAAGAAGTATTAGTATTATTATTATTTATCTTTGTTTATTAGATCAAATGAGAATGCTATTCCTAAATATTTTTAGAAGCGAATAATTCACTTCTTTCGCCTACATGGGCTTCGAACCTACCTCTCGAAAGCAGATTTAATTTTTCCATGAAAGTATTAATGATCTTAAGAATCCAATTCATTACATTTTGCTGTCTATCTTTCGGTATGTAGTGAATTAAAAACATAAAAATTTGAATATCTGCTACAGATTAGTATATCAAAAAATAATTTAGAAATTCTGTAAAGTCGTAAAGGCTTTGTATACACGAGAAAGACCAAAAAGGAAGGAGTGTGATTATTTCAGATACCTACTGTACTAGCTGAGTACAATTAGGTTTTTATAGTTTTGTCTTCAAAATCAAAACAAATAACAAGTCGTTGTTAATTTTAAACTACCATTAATAAAAAACATTTTAAGATAGATACAGCGCCATCAGTCTCAAACAAAGCAAAACTTGTGCTATGGTTACTAAGCGACTGATAAACACAATATTTAACATACATGAATACACCAAGACCAAGACAAATAAACATGTTTATGCATACAAATGTTTGCCTTCTGCGGGATTCGAACCAAAGGGCCTTGGTGTTAAAATAGCCATAACCATTCCGCCATAGAGCATGTCATATTTGTAGTAAGTATATTCTATCAACATCGGCTTGAGAAACAAAATAAGACTTTAGGTATAAATTTATACATATCGTGTACTACATACTTTACTCAAACAGCAAATGCTACTGCATGACTGTAAGTAGCGATCACAACAAACGAACATTATTTTATTTCATAGCCCTTGCAATTTAAGAAATGAGACCGGAAAAAAGCATAGCCGTACCCTATTACCGCACGGCTCTATTCGCCTTTTATTTGGTACTACATTATATTACTATTGAATCTTATACTACAAAAAAAGAATTTAATTACGAACTTAGAAAGCACATGACACACATTGCAAGTGCAATATAGTGTCACAATCACGATAAATGCGAGCACACGCCAATTAGGGATGTCACACTCGAGTTAAAAGGGGCACAAGACAAAGCAGTTACGTTATCTCCGTAAAAGCTAAGTTGTTGTCTCAGGGTTGTACTGTACAGAACCAACAAAGATTGTCTCGTCAAGAGGCACGGCTCCACGGCTCAGTGCGACGCGCCCCGCGAATCTGGGCGGACGCTCATGCCCTATTGCGCTGTAGCTCTACCTTGACGGTACTTGTACGAAAAGTTTGATATTGCTCGTATGAAAACTCTGACCGATGTCATTCGGAATGTTAATAAATAATGTTTAATTGATCAGGTGACGATTAATATATTACCCATGGAATATCATTGCGCGTGGAAACTTTTGAAAAGGATTCGTGAGTATTATTATTATTTTAAATCGGTGTTGAAAAGGGAATTAATAATAGTTTGTAGTTCAAAGTAACTTTTATTTATGCAAATTAGTTTATTTTGTATAGTTAATAAAAATGTCAGAAATTATATGCAGTTTTTATAATGTTGTGTGATGCAACGACTATTCTTTTATCGTTAATGTTGGGGACAAAATTGTTTATTTTTCACAATATCTATATTTTTCACACTGTCTATTGAATACTGATTGATCATAAGCATAGCGACAATAGTAATAATAATTATTATTATAACATTAAGGTTAAAGAAATCGCATGGTCTACATTACGGTAAGCAGTTATCTTAGTCTATTGATATTAGCAACATTAAAGGCGTGATTCATATGTATTACGATTGTCGTATAAAATAATAAACTACGAGTATGTAGGGCAATTTTAAAACAGAAATATTCTGTGTTTAGATTAGAAAATGTAAATTCACTTCTATGTCGTTCATTTAAACGTACCTATTTGAATTAAAATATTTTGTAAAGAGTTCCATTATCAGTTTTAATATTCTTTCATAAAAAATAATTGTCTAAAAAGTTTGGAATTCCGAATAACAAAGAATATCAAGTGAACGATTTATACCTCTCACCCGAACCTCTTTGTTTCTGTTCCGACCACTCGTCAAATCGCTTGATGTTGCCAGTTACTCAAAGATGAAAGGAAAAATAATTAGTGTTGATATTATATAATGCTTTGAACGTTAACCTTAGGTGCTGTTGTAATATGAATAAAGTTATTTCCCTTTGGATTAATAAAATATCATGACGCAAAACATGACCTCGAAATTTATATGATATTATATCATAATTCCGAAGCGTTAGGAGAGTCAAAATAGCTCAATAAAATATCGGTTATTTACGATTACATGTAAACTCAATAATCGGAAGTTAATACAATTGATCATTTAACTATGTTTTTCAAACATTCTAAATTTTTATTTGGAAATTTGTGTAACTTTAACATTAATTTCTTACAAACTAAAAACTATTAACAGTTTTTCTTTAAAACAATAATAGGTAAAATGCTGTAAATTGCAGACTAGATATGCAACTAAATATTTTAGTAAAATAAAAGCTTTCGTTGTAAAAATCAAAATTTTGTTTAAAAACTTGCACATATTCAAACACCACGCATATCATGCACGCAGAGTTGTATTCATAAAACTATTATAAAACATCTATTATTACATTTAAAACAAAAAATGCTGACGAGCTCGGTGACTAAGCCGTCATTGACGCGACTTTGACACCAACGCACGTAGGTTCGATTTCCACACGAACATTTATGTGCATGAACATATCAGTCTTGGTCTGGATGTTTTAAGAGAGGTAGGGCGCAAGAAAACAGCCCGTCTGGGGAAGTACCTCCACCTCACAGAAAACCGCAGCCAAATAACAACTCCCTAGAGGGTTGTAGTGTAGTAAGAGATGTTCACCTGAAAAGTTTCTGCGCTAGCAGCGGAAATCACAGTTCGTAAGCATTACTCCTTGAAATGCGAACTTTTGTAGTCAGTACAGATTTATTGAAAATGTTTATTAAATGCAAATAATTCATGGAGTTTTCATGCAAGGGAAAATGAAAATATTTTTGTAGTAAATGGTAAAATACATAATTCTGAAAATTACGGATTAAATATATTGATAAATGAGAAATGTATTAATAAACTAAATGTATCTTGAGACACATTTTTTTCTGAAATAAAAAGTTACGTTTAAAAATTTTAATTACTATATACTAGTGTTTTATTAAAATTTAGCTACTATAATTAAAATTTTGAATACTTCGACAACTTTGATTCGTACTATTCTACTGATTGGCAATTCTTCCATTCAATACAAAAGTAAAATTCCAGATATTACATGTTGAATAAATTAATAATGGCTAACACATATTTTTTGCAATAACAACTCTATACACAAATCCGAAACTATTAACAATCAAGATTTCTTTAAATTTTAACTTCAACAAACATTAATGTGATCGAATCTATATTAATTTCGAAAATCGGGTGTAGGTTTTTAGCTTTGTCAATAAAAAAATCTCTTGAATCAATTAAATATCGATGGGGTCATCCAATAAAAATTTGATCGAGAGTTTGATGCTTCTCGATTCGAGATTCATTAACATACGTTTACTCACTATGGTTTGTCTGTGTAGTTTGGATAAAAGTACACCAATTTGAATTTTTCCGATATTTTTAACTGCAAACTTCGCCTATCTGCTGTTCTTTTTTCACTTCCTGCTCCACTTATCCATAAAAAAAGAATTAATGCGAAAAATATATGACTTATAATTAACCAAAAATATTTATGGATGAAAAAGTAAACAAAAAACATTGTTAATTTAACCATTGCCCGTTCAAATTTCTTGAGGTTGTGTTCACAAATATTTCTGAATCTTTAATATTGTTCCTGAAAATAAGAATTAATTTTGTCTCCATTAAATTCATAGCTACAAGTATTATAGCATATAGCTGTGAAATGTGTGAAATGAGAAATTAGCGTGTGCTTTATACAATTTATTTGTATACCGAGTCTATCGTAGGCTATCGTTGATTGCAAATGACTTAGGATTGGTGGTACGTTGCTATCCATGCAGCTAGAGGCTTGGTGCTACTATTTCGTAGGAACACAACAATCCTGTAAAAAATTGTATATAGCTTCATCATCAAGTGGACTTGAACTTAAGTTAATGCCAACGAGGAGTTCCTTGGCGACAATGGATATGTTTATTTATCTTGAGCTCCACCGTCCTTTGGAGGCAAACCACTAAGTCGTTACGAGCCCGTATGTTGTCATTTATTAATTTCCATTAAGCCAAGTCACGAGAATTCAAGAGACTTAAATACACTGATGCCCGTTAATCGACAGTAGAGACAGCATGCGCTAAACTTCTTTAATTCAGCAATGAGAAGAATATGAATAATTGAAATCGTTACGCATATGTTTTAAAAGTCCAATGACCCCTTTACACAAGTCAGTAGAATCAAATACATAGACGAGCTCGACGGTTAGTGAAGTTGTTAGATGCTACTTTAATAATAAGGCTTGTGGGTTCCTTTCGTGCACATGATAGACATTTGTGTGCAAAAACATATGTTTGTTTTTATCTGGATGTTTTAAGAGATGTAGGGTGTATCGGAACAGACCGGTGAGGGAAGTACCTCCACTTCACAGCAATCTGTAACTAAATAACAACTTCCCAGAGAGTTGTGTTCCTGCGAGTAAGTGAGGTTACCAGTAAGCACCTCAGGAGTCGCTGTGTAAGTAACAGGGGTGGCAATGCGCGAACGATGTTTCTTGTATTATACGAGTATATTGCAAAGGTTTATAGGCTATGGTACCCACTTTACATCAGGTGGACAGTGGACGTTGTTAAAAAAATATATCGCAAAAATGTCAGCGTTGATAAAGATACGTGTAAGATTGAATCATCGACTGACATGTGACCTACGCCATTTTGCGCAGTTCATATAAGTAGAGTATACTATATTTACCATTGGGCCCTTGGGGTACTTATGCCCGTCTTAAGTTTTTTTTTAAATAAAATCTTATTGTATCTTATTAATTTGTTATAACTTTTATAACTTCAACGTACCAGCATGTCGGAAATGAACAACGGTGAAGAAAAAATGCCGCAAAACATACAATTTATCAAATCGTCATTTCCTATTATACAATAGCTTTATATCGGTATAACGATGTCAAATGGTAAAATTAAACATGTATTAATACATGTGCTGAAAAAAATCCAAACATCTTGGCAGATATTCATCAAAACTGCAAGAGCCTTTTTACAGTATTTTTGATTTATCTATCTATAACATCACGCCAAATCCCCTAGCATGTAGGCAGAGAGTACTGAGCGCCACGTGACTCGATCCTTAAATATCTCACTCACTTCTCTAACATTCATTGCTCTTCTCATGCACGCTCGCCGGTTTCTAGGGCTCCTGACGTCACCTTTTGATATTATATTATATATTACTTTTGATGTGCTTTTTAAATATGTTGTCAGATTAGGATACAACTGTTGCAGACAATTAATTATAGAATCAATTACCATTTACAACAAAAGATCTAAATGACGGTAACTTATACAGCATGTAGTATTGTCTCAGCATGTAGTATATTGTCTTAGGTTTTCGCGATTGTTACACATTGAATTAAACAATTTTTTAACTCTGCAGTATGTGAACATACACTGGACCAGCCAAACCATTACATCCGGTTTGATAAACCACAAATCCTCGCCAAGGAGAATCGCTACATGCCGAGAATGTTGCGCGAGGCTATTAGAAATAAGAAAACACCCCAATTTCAATAGAGAAGATGGTTGGCAAGTACCACCTGCTTGGGATCCAGTCCTAAAAATAATCAAGTCCCAAACCCAAAGATCTAAAAAATGTTCGGACACTGTGAGCGATTTTTGTGTGAATCGGAACATATATAATTAATCCATCCATGTCGGTAGATGTAATAATTGAATAACTAATGTAAGACAAATACCACCTTAGTCTTCCTGCGACCACGGACACTGCAAAGCGTTCGAAACGTCAGGTTCAACAAAATAAATAAAATACGCGATACTTCCGTTAAAAAATTGTTTAATTCAATTATACAGCATGTGTTTAGGTGGGGGGCATGCTGAAGGTTTCATGTCATCCTAACTGGTCGTTCTTTATGATGTGCGATTGTATGGTTACGAATGGATAACCCTTGTCTGCCTTATTCAGATGATACCGTGTTATTAGCAGGAAAAAAATCTAGAATGGAGACACTAGCTACAATGACGATAGATGATTGTATGGAGAAAGACTGTCGATGTTGGTTGATGATGGCTTGATTTGATCAAGATTTGAATTGATTTGTTTTTTATCAGTGCTCACCTAGTCATAAACTGCACGGTAGGGAAAAAAATTGTGACGATTCCAAACAAATGTAGCCATTTTTACGGAATAAAAAGATTTTGACTTTGACTTTGACTTGTCTTGAATGTGAATTGTAAACTGTGGAAAAAGAGCAGGTACGCTATCTTCCATATTAGGTTTGATTGGGCTCGAAGGTGTTAGTAGAACTTCATACACTACGTATATAATACCAAATAATATAACTATACAAAAATATCGAAAAACGTAGTTCGTTTTTCTCAAACTTCTCTATATAGATATATAAAAAGGGGGATGATGTTAATACGTAGATGTTACATAGCCAATTTAATGAGAACTTGTCATTAATATTTTAGATTACAAATAATCCAATACAACTTTAGCTTTAAAATTCTTCCCCTGAAGCTGAAAAGGGGGATATAGTATGTCTTTATCGAAATTAAATTATACGTTTATTGTTAGATATAAAAGTTTAGCCTCTTTTGTAAACTCATTCCTTAGAGAATAAAATAAGGGATGAAGGATTGTAAGAAAGTTACTGTTTTTATAAATTTAGATATGTAAACATGAGTATACATATAGGGTTACTGTTGGGAATAAAAGTTTACTTACCAATCTTTATTCCTTATGAAAAATCTTTTAAGAGGGTAAAGAGGATATATTAGAAATGTTACAAATGCAAAGTTTTGAAAATTTATTAGAAATTAATGTTAAAGTTTCTGATGAAATGGAAAGAAGCTACAACAAAGAATCGATGTGATATATCGCACCGCAGAAATACGCAATATAGATATTGCGCAAGAAATACGCAATATATCTCTTATAAAACGCAAGGGTCCAATGGTAATTAAAGTGTATGCAATTTAATCGACCGGCACCCACCCACTACCGTTAGTATATGCAACATGCCGTCGCTGCCATGGCTACTCCAGTAGTATCTGCCACGGCTGCTGCGGTCCAAACATAAAAAGTTATTTCCAGAAGATGTACAGTTTTGTACCATAAATTTGTAACAAATTAAATAAAGCCCCAGCGCCATATAGCCCCAAAGTAAGCGAAACTTGTGTTATATTAGTAATACAAAACTTTACATCTTCTGAAACTAACTTTTGTTTTTGTTTATGTTTTTGGAAAACAAACAGCATTTAAACTAAAAAGTAAACTGAATTGACAATAAAACGTCACTACATGTTTCCGCATATATACATCTAAAAAACTGTTTACTTGCATTGTCTCCTCGAAATGCTATATAGAGTATAACTTGAGAAAAACTGTTGAATGAGATGAATTTGTACATTTACCAATATTTTTGTACTGTTCACATTTTTTATTGAAATATAGTAGAAAAAATATTGGAAGAAAACTAACTACAGCTCGTAATACATGTTAAACAAAAAAAAAACGGTTGAATAACATTGAAGAAAAAAGTTTTCTGTAAGGCGGAGGTACTTCCCCAGACGGGCTGCTTTGATGCGCCCTACTTCTCTTAAAACGTCACGTTGCGTTGGTGGTAAAGTCGAGTCATTCACGACTGTTCCACGGAGCTCGTCAGTCGTCGTCTGTTTACGAGACTTAAACCACGGCATGTCTTAATGGTCATCCTGATTTGACACTCATAAGCTAGCGATTGCTAGAGCTAAATTCGATTTTAACAGAACAAGCCCCATACCATCGCTAAAATCATCTTGGTATTCTCGGTGAGTATTTCGTGGTATCGAGATCTCCTGTGCAGATCATGGCATATTGTCAATTAATGGCATTCGTTTTTATATAGAATACGGAAGTCACTTGTCGTGCTAAAATCCCTCGTTCCATTGCGAAGGAAGTCGTCATCAACTTATGGCAATTTTATTAAAGTAACTTAACTAGGAGCGAGATATTTTAGTCCAATTCAAGACACGGGTATGAACGTTCAACATTAAGTAACTCCAATTTTCTGCAGTTCTTCATACGCAGAACACACGCCTTTCCATGGTTAAGAGCATTCATGGTTAAGGTATTCTTGACGAGGGCTTCTTGGATTCTTAGTCAAGCAATAGAACTTATATTTAATCAACGTAAAGAAGTCAACTGCACCTCTATTTTATAACAATGCTATTTTCGATGATGCGGGACGTGGTTTTACATCAGATATATCAACTAAAGATTCAGGAGTAGCATTGGATTAAATATATTCTTAACGCTTAGAAGAGGTCCTAGAATGATATCAAGGTTTCTGTGACCGTTCCATGTTTGTTGCCTGTTGATTGTGCCGACCATGTACAGTATAACTCAAGTTGCGCCATTATGCAGTTGAGGGTATGTTAGAGCTCAATATTTGGTTGCATTTTACATGCATGTATGCAGACTGTTGACATAAATGGGGTTAAATCTAAAGTTCTAGTATTGTCTTAGGTTTTTGCGATTGTTACACATTGAATTAAACAATTTTTAACGGAAGTATCGTGTGTTTTATTTATTTTGTTGAACCTGACGTTTCGTATGCTTTGCAGCATTCGTGGTCGCAGGAAGACTAAGGTGGAATTTGTCTTACATTGGTTATTCAATTATTACATCTACGGACATGGATGGATTAATTATTTTTTCAACACACTTGCTCATAAAGTGGCTCTAATTTCACCGCAATTAGGCACATAATGATACCTGTAATCAAACTGTGACTTTTTCATTGCTATTATTCACAAGTGAGTTATAGATTTTTTTTTTATTTTATTGGTTGAGTTGCTTTGTTCTTAAAAAAAGTTTCGATACAAAAAAGATCGAGTTCAATAGTACAAATAAATTAATGTATCTATTGCTTGCTCATTTCATGCAACTTCGTATTTAAATAGATAATTTCAACGTGTTTAACAAATATAACTTTTGTTTTCTCTGTAATAAAAAAGACTTTAAATTCCCCATTTTGTACGTGGGTAAAATGCTATCCGCGAAAATCCTAAAAAAAGAAACCTCATTCTTTTAGTCTATGGCCGATCGCCTTTGTTAAATGACTACTCCAAGGAAAAATATCTATTAGCGTACCAAAATTTCATACAATGGCACAACAACAAGAATACGCATTCTTTTTCAGAAAATGTGTTTATGGCGTACTTTAAACATACACATAGTTACAGAAGAACTTCAGCTACATTGCTGGCTAATTCAGGAGCTGATATAATGAGTTTGTGTCATGGTGGGTGGCGTTCTAGCAATGTAGCAGAATCATAAGAAGAAGATTCCATACAAAACAAGAAGAAATTTTGTGCAAAATTGACAAAAAGAATTAGACCTGATTCTGAGGCGCGTCCTACTGGCGAAACACCAAGTAGATCCAATGATTGGATTTACCTACACCTACACGAATAATGAACCATCTCAAATAACAATAGAACATCAGATAGATTATTTACTGAAATACTTTATTTCAGTAAATAATCTATCTGATGAGACCGCTATGCCATCAAAAACAGTTAATTATAATTTTACTAACTGGACATTTACTAATTGTTTCTCTAAATAAACTTTTTATCTACTATATAAAATGATTTTTTAGTATTATTTTCTTCACAAGTGTGTTGAAAAACGTCGTATGATACACGTGTGTATTGATGATTACCGTCCTCGGCTCTCTTAAGACCCTCACCTAACGGCTCGGGTCTCAATGGCGCCTCAGCAGTAATCACCAACATTAAACACTTGTAGCATAATGTACTAATATATGTTCCGACTCACACAAAAATCGCTCACGGTGTCCGAACGTCCGATCTACTCAAAAACGTTCGGACACCGTGAGCGATTTTTGAGTGAATCGGAACATATAAAAATTGTTTAATTCTAGTTAAGTTCTATTTTGGATTCCTTTACGTTTTTAGTATATGTGAATGATCTGCGATACATTCTGCAAAAAGTGGCGTATATAATACTATTTACTGGAGATGCCTATTTAATTTTCAATATTGCTCTTTGATGTGAAAATATGGAGATAAATATTGCTCTGTCAGCCATTCTATAAGTGGCCACATGGAATATTCTTTTATTAAACTCAAATAAAACCAAATATATAAAACATAGTCTGGCATCTATTGATAATCTCAAGTGCTTATTGATAATTATCGGACAAAAGACGTCCACTGCTGAACATACATAGGCCTCCCCTTTAGACTACTTTTACAGCGATCGGTCCTGTGCTGCTTGCATTTAACATCTCGTGCACTGCCTTATACTGCGCTCACCAATCTGGCTCACCAAGCGTGGTGATAAAATATATAGTCAAGTTGACAATGTACACCGTAATAGACTAGAATTTATTAATGATACTGTATTTCTCGAAATTACAGTACAGACTTCAAATTACATTGGGGCCCCCACATAAAACTTGCCAGTAAGCTCACCTCGCTACATATGCAGTAAATCAGACAATTAACAGACGTGGCTACTGCGCGTTTAATGTATTTGAACTACTTTCACAGCATTATGTTGAATGAATACTGCTACTACACATAGGGTGGGGATCTGGAATTAATTTTTATTTTAGAAAGAGAGCCATCCACTCTATTAATAATAGAAATAAAAAACCTCATAGGTACTTATTTATGAAAATATAATGTGAGCTTGTAAAAATATATACTTATTTAAAAAACTTAGTGGAAGTCTTAGAAGCTGAAATAAGTTGTAAATACCGGTACATCGGCTTGGTAAAACTGGTAGATCTTTTATTCTAAATTGCATTTGACTCTATATTAAATTACAACCTGAAACTATACTGTCCTATCCTAGGAATATGTTCTAAAGATGCATTAAAATACTATACTACTGGAAATAATTTAGCTCACTCCATAATATTTCATTAATTTTACATAATTATTATTGTACTGCAATACTGACATAAATTTATTGTAATATCGATATAAACAAACCTATATTGGTAAGTTTGGGCAAATAGTCCTGTGAGGACCTAAAGCAAATACAATTTTTTGATGCCGCTATCTACAGTAAACTTCAATTCCGAAGTCAACCAACAGGAGAAGGTAAAGCTGGCGTTCAATAAACTTATTGTATCCAACAGAGCAGTTCGCTCTGTACTACAACTTCAGGCAAAGACTTATGATACACAAACCTCAAATCAGATCGGACATGTAGTAATGTGCTCATGTTTGCTATGAGCTCGGTGGCGCAATCGTGAATGACACGACTTTGACACCAACGCTCGTGGGCTCGGTTCCCACACAAGACAAACATTTGTGTGCATGAACATGTCTGTGCGTCTTGGTCTAGATGTTTTAAGAATGGTAGGATACATCAAAGCAGTCCGTTTGGAGAAGTACCTCCACCTCTCAAAAAACCGCGTTAATATACAAGCGTTAATAGGCTACAGGAACTGTTTTACATCAGGTGAGCCGTATGCTTGTATGCCTTCCGACGTTGTATAAAAAAATAATGATTTTAGCGGAGGCACCTGGATACCTAAAACTTGTTTCAGAGACGAGCTTGAGAATTGTCAATGATTTTAAGTGTATACACGGTATTGAATTATTGTGTTTAAAGAGAGAATTTGCCTCCTTTTGTGTATTGTAACGATTGTACAATGAATTATTTATTCGATATGATCCTCACAGCTTTCTTCTATAATTGTATCACTCACTGTCAAAATCTCTGTTGCTGGAATTTATTTATTTTCAAACGCCGAAGTAGCAATGATCGCGTATGGTGCGGTTCTTGAGAAGTTTTCTTTTCAGATCTGTTAAGTTGCAGTATGAACTGTCAAGCTTTCACAAACAAACTACAGAGCAAGGTTCTTCAAATATGGCACGAAGTAGTTTTAGGCAATGCACGAGTGATATCAACTGTAACTATTCACCATCAGGCACCTTAGTGGTAATTAAAAATGACAGCAATGCATTTAATATATTTTTAAAACACATTTATCTCTAATTAGAGCTCGGTGGCGCCGCGGTTAATAACACGACTTTAACGCCAACGCTCGTGAGTTCGATTCCCACACCAGACAAACATTTGTGTGCATGAACATGTATGTTGCTCTTGGTGTGGGTGTTTTAAGAGAGGTAGAGCCCATCAAAGCGGTCCGACTGATGAAGTACCTCCACCTCACAGAAAACCGCAACCAAATAACAACTCCCTGAAGAGTTGTTGTATTCCTGCATATGAGTGAGGTCACCAGTACGCTCCCAAGGAGTTGCTGTGTTAGCAGCCGAAGTAGCATCACGCGAGTGATGTATTACAAGCATTAATAGGTTTCGGTAACTGCTTTAACAGCCGTATGCTTGAATTCCTCCCGACGTTGTATAAAAAAAAAATATGCCTCAATATTCAATTTTATTAAATTACAATAAGTAACACTTAATGTACTACCAGCGTTCATAGGCTACGGTAACCACTTTGCATCAGCTGGACCGTATGCAAGTATACCTCCCGGCGTTATATATATGATATAAAAAAATCCTATTTTGATAATAAAATATAGTCGTCATTGTAATACCTACTCATTGATATGTAAAGGCTCCCTTTGTGCGATATTTATAAAATAAACAATTTCTGAAAGCTAGTTTCAATATCAAATGAGAAACTTTTCGGTATGCCCGCACTAATTACCTAAGCCAACCTAAACAATGTAATTCTGACATTGTTAAGTATGGCGTTGGCTCCAAATGAATTATTATCATATAATGACGTGACAAATCATCAAATTCACGAGACTGTTGTTTTTTTGTGACGGGCAAAAAACTGGGTAACAATGTAATTGAAATTATCATGATGTACCACGCAGAAGATAGATAGAGGTTCTTAATCTTTCTTCTACCATCTACATTGAAAATCAATTATTTTTTGGCGTCTTAATTTTTTTAAAGTTTACACATCTTTTTCCAATCCAATACGTACGACTAATTTACTGAGGGCATTTACCGCTCCGCCGTTAGCTTCTAGCGCCCACAATATGCCAATGAACTTATCCCCCGGTATTATCACCTTACACTATACATTCACGTACTTGACATAGAAAGGAACATATATTTGTCGCAGACTAGATTATTGTATCTACATACAGGGTGTAGTCATAGTTGCTAAGTTTACGTAATAAAGGCGTAATACGTAATGTACAATTAGATATAAGAGCTAATAAATAAGCTATCTTGCTTACGCATCGTAATTCGAAATCAAACAAAATGAACCAATATATAACGTTTGAATATAATTAACTGTAAAAAAGCGTAAGTTAACTAAAAATCAATAAATAAATGTTTCATACAACAATTTAATACTTATTTATTTTTTCAGTTGTGTTGTTACTTTTGTGTTTATTGAAGTCGGTTTTTCCGTTTTTTAATTTTATTATTTCTTACGTAGTAGTCTACGTCACGTCTACGTCTAAGAATGTTACTCTAATTAGGAAACGACGGCTAGTAGAAACGATTCATTGAAGTCTATAATTTTTTCAATGATCATAGTATTGTCCATGTTCAACTTGAGACCTACCTGATTAGAAGCATTAATAAGGTCACTGAGCATATTGCTGAAGTCTTCTAGCGTTTTTGCCACAAGAACTATATCATCGGGAAATAGATGGTGTGTGATGTTTTCCACACTGATGTTTATACCGTATCCTTTCCAGCCCACGAACTTGAAGTGTGACCTCAATAGTGCAACGGTAAAGTACCGTTGACTATCAGCATATCATCGAAGAGGTAAAGTGTTTTCGGCATCACCGAAAACATTGTAGCACCGCTCATATCTCTACACTGTTCATATACGCCAGATGTAAGGACAGATTATATTCCTCAGTGTTCTGTATAATCTGGTGGAAGGTTAGTATGCAAGAACATATGTTAAATGTATACCTAGTCTTACCATAAATACTGAAACGAAGAAAAAAAAAATATATTGCAAATAATTATTACTTTTACAGTGTGTTAGTTTAATACATAAATGTAAAACAATTTAAAATATAAAAAGCTTATTCGAAGTGGTCTCCATTGGCTGCCATACAGTCATTTAAACGTTGAGGCCAGTTTTCAATAGAAGCACGCACTCTTTCCATGGGAAAATTCTTCACTGCCAATCGTACGGATTGTTTTAGGGACTCCAAATTATCATGGCGTTTAGAGCAAGCCGTACTCTCTAAAACTGACCATAAATCATAATCCAGCGGATTAAGATTGGGACTAGACGACGGCCAGTCGTCAGCTCTGATGAAGTCCGAAACGTTCGTTTCCAACCAAAACTGCGTAGACCGAGCTTTATGATCCGGCGCCTAGTCTTGCTGGGAGGACCATTCTTAGTTATTGAACATGGTGTTG
Source organism: Pyralis farinalis (assembly GCA_947507595.1). Lineage (NCBI taxonomy): Eukaryota > Metazoa > Arthropoda > Insecta > Lepidoptera > Pyralidae > Pyralis > Pyralis farinalis. Next base: position 17,635,480 of record OX382259.1, on the reverse strand, counting down.
TTAAGGAGCTTCACTACCTTCTCAAGAATGGTACGAGTATCTTGATACACATGTGCCGATGTTTTGATACCTTTTTCACAAAAGTATGGCTCAGTCACTCCTTCATAGCTAATACCCCACCAAACCATCACTGAAGTTGGATAGTGCCCACATTGCACTCTGTCGACTAATTTGGAAGCTTCCTTAGAGCTTTGAGCATAAATACGGTCATTTTGTTTGTTAAAATGTTGCTCAATTGTAAAAAAAATCTCATCCGTAAACAAAATTTTTCTGTGACCTCCCTTTGCGTACCGCTTCAGTAGTTGTTGAGATTTTACCACTCTATTCTTTTTTTAAATTATCATTAAGAAATGACCAGCACGTCTCTTATAGGCTGCAAGTCCTAAGTCATCTTTTAAAATACGCGACATGGTTCTAGGTGCTATCTTCATCTCCCGAGATAAAATCTTTTGTTTTCGGACAGAATTTCTTCGAATTCTTTCCCTTACTGCTTTGACCACATTTTTCGTACGAACACTACGTGGACGGCCAGATCTTTTTCTGTCCCAAACAGAGGAGATCTCATTGTACCTATTAATAGCCCGGTACACAAATATTTTACTAATACCAAGCGTATGGAAAGTTTTAAAATTTGCATTTGGCTCCGTACCTACTTTGCGTAATGCAATCACAGCGATTCGGTTCTCTTTATCACCCCACTCCATATTAATATCGCAAAATATTGTACAATGTACTGGCGCCAAAATGAGAAAACTCAATGAACAATCATATGAAAATGACAGATTCCAAATTCAAATGTAACATTTTATTTATTTTTAATTGTAACAGTATTTATGGCCAGACTAAGTATATATATATATATATTACATACATGAAAAAAAATATATAATTGTTAACCTTCTACTTTTTTGAAGGTAAACCGACGTCATTGTGATCGACGCATATTCAACTCGTTGCTTTACTGACGATAATTTAAATGAAGTAGGTTTCAAAATTTAAATGGGATCTGGATAAATTTATACCTAAATAAAATACAGTTCGGAGACTACAAGATAACAGTGAGAATACATTAAAAAACACTCTACGAGTATAGAAACTCGTTTTTAATGTCTGATAAAAAGAATAGAAACGTAGAATATTCTAGTAACGGACCCGTCGCAAATGATGCAGTATTTGCATACCCTTACAGAAGACAGATGTCTTTGTTTGTATATATGTAAACTAGCAAACCCGCCCCGACTTCACCCAAATGGTAATCGGGATAAAATATAACCTGTCCATCTCCAGGCCTATATACAAACTTAATCGCTGTAGGTATCTTTATATGCGAATAAAACTTTACTTTACTTAACAATTTTCACCTTACAACACAATTACAGATAGGCGCAGCTAAATAAGAACTAGCTGAAAGATTGTTTGTATTCCTATGAGTTAGTGGTCAAGAAAGTAACAAGAAGTTGATGCGTTTGTAGAGAACACGGAGGCGCTTCATCAATTCGGTAAGCAAGCATCACGCTATGATAACATCTGGTAAAATAGGTAAAGTTTGTATATCACTAGATGTATCATGATGCTTTATTAAGACAAACCTCGGATATGCTCCGATATTGCCATTCTGTACATTGTGCATTCTCTGCAAGAAAACACACCTCCAAATTTTTAAATAATGACAACGACAGTACACGTCTCAAGTCAAGTCTCACTATCCACCACACCTTAAGAGTTACGTACCGTACTGGCAGTATTCTTACCGCTTAGCGCGTCATCACTCCATTATCAATCGACTCCTGTGAAATTACTTGACCTTCAGATATCCTTAATATATTCTTTAAGTTAAACTTCTTTTGGTGTGTTAGGGAAAAATAATGATAGTGGATTTTTACGATGCGCGCGCGCACCGACACCTAAAACCGACACCACGAAGTTGGTTATCGTTTTTTTGTACAAACGTACTGGCACGCGGAGTGAAAATTTTTTTTTGTTTTGTTATGCTAAAGAAGTATAATTTCTTACATGCATACATAGGTGTGCACACACATTTTCTTTATATCACTAAGGTAGAAAACAGGCATACGGTTTGTCTGATGGTAAGCGTTGCCTACCCTAAATCTAATTATCTTCCCATCAACTCCATTGCTGAAAGGCTGAGAGAACTAAGCGTCACATGACCTTACACACTTCACTCACTTCTTTAACATTCATAGCTTTTTCATGCACGCGCACCGGTTCCTAGTGAACAATAAACAAATAATTCATTATAATGGCGTATACTGTACTCACAACTGTTGGAATCTCAAACATAATGTTTTTGAAGCACAAAATCTGAAGTAGATTGTCGATGTTTTCTTACATGATTAAACATTTTGTCAAACAGGATAGGACAGTAGCCGAATTGAACACTAGCCATTCATGAAATTGCTTTGGTATTGTGACGTAACTTATTCTTACCTACGTAACAATAACGTAATTTACGTACATAGTAAACTATGCACAATAGGTATATACTATCTAAACTACATCTGTCAATCAAACATTTATAATTTCAACTATTTCAAATCAAACTACAATCCATTCATCGCTAGTTCCATGTTTATTACCTCCCGCGGAAGCAGTTCATTCGCTTTTTGTAAGGCATACTTACTTACTTACCGAACCATTTTGTTGGGAGTCACGGGCACACGGACGGGTGTCGGTCCCAAAAGTTTCGGCCAGCGCTTGTTCGGTAATTACTTACCGATCAATTGTGGATGTTTATTCCCAAAAACACTTTGCCAACAAACTTGCTAACTGTTTTTGCAACGAAAAAGGTTAGTAATGCATTGTTAGAACAGGTTTTGCTTTTTGCTTGTGATATTTAGTAAATCATTCGGATTTGAGTTTTGTTCAACAGTATAGTAATTCCATTAGTTAATTAACCTTCAAGAAACTAACTCAGTTTACATTATAAAGAATATATTATATTATTTTGTAAAAAACACAACATTTTATTTTTCCCCGATATTTTGGTTATATTGCATACGCTTTTCACCTTTTTTTGACTGCTTAAAATCGAGCTAGAGATATTACAAAAATTTGATTTATCTACACATATATTTTTTGTGCTTATTTGTTTTTAACATATCTATTTTTATCTTTATTTGTTTAAGTGTTTGTTTTCTATGGGCACCTAAATCTTTTTCTTCCTAGCGTTAATCCGTTTTCTAATCCACTAGGATTAGCGGGATCCATCACCTAAGCCTAAGGATTTGGTGAAAATACTAATTTTGATACGGAGCAATTGCCGTAGACCTCCACAAACCAGAGGGAAAATTAGACCTTTGTTAGATTAGGTTACGCGTCTTTTAAAGTATTATTCCTTGGATTCCTAACGCTGGTTTCCTTTACCACCGAGCAAGTGATAATTACAGATATGTATATAAATCCTAAAAGACTTATTTAGTAATACATGACTACGCCAAGATTTGAACCAGGGACTGTCGGTTAATAGGCAGGCTCTTTATCCACGGCCGATCACTACTCCTATGGATATACTTAAATATTAAACCATACCCTGAGACATACATGCTATCGGTATAAAAAATACCGCGATATTGATATTAGTACTGCCGACTAATCAGAATACTCTGAAAACTGCCAATATCTAGCTATTAATATTTAGACATCTTAAAAATACTTCTCTTCGTTCTTAATTTTGTTGACGCTTCATCAAGTGCCAATTATGATTGTAATTACTTACGATGTTTTGCGATTGGCTTTTGATTATATATTTTTAAATATATCAAAATGTCATACATGATAATGTCAAATATCATAGAGTACATTGACTTTATTAGAATTAAGTCTCGCAGCGGCCTCGATTGTTCCATAACAAACAACTAAAATTGTTTATTTTCTTAAGACAGATCTATAGGGCCCGATCGCATATGTCTCCCGTTACTTCGTAGTATATATGATACTTTAGCTTCATCATGATCATCCGAGCCTTAATCCCAGTCGGGTCCTAAGCTATTGCTTCCGAGCCCGGGGTCGGCTATCCGGCTTCTATTTCTGTACATTGCGCGGTCTTCGGCATCGCTTAATGTGAGATCATTGGCACGCATATCATCCCTTAGAACGTCAAGCCAATATGCGAATATAATTTTGTAACAAATATGAATAGGATATCTAAAGATACCGAGTAATACAGAGACTCTGAAAAAAATAAGATAATAATCTAATTGAATAATAAAACGTTAATAAATTGAAAAGACCTAAGGAATATGATGATATATTTCAGTGATTAAATCCGTTCATTCCACAACTGCAGCAAAGCATTTCCCTAAAAACGGAAGACAACAGTTTTAGTCGTTACAAATAAATATTTTATTGGTCCGTTCGTGACCAGAGCGTGTCCATCGAACGCTATCGGCGCGCCGTCGGGTCATTAACGGCGGTGTTGTTGTCTGAACTTATTATCGTTTAATTTATTACCACACATTACCGCTTAAGGCGCCATTAAGCCCGCCGGGCAAGTCCCAGGGTATAAATAAGCCGGCAAAGTTCTCATGATGTACATCCCCAGTCATTTCGCCCGCAGCACCCCTCTTCTGCACGTGCACTCATTAATTTGTCTCCGTCACAGACCGTAAAACGTTTATCGCCTTCTATTATCTTTGTCAAACTCTACTATAATTTAGAAATCTTCAGGATGTATAAGCTTATTCCATTACACTTGTATTTTTTTTTTTTATTAATTGGTTTTTAAATAATATTTTGATCTCAAAATTATTTAGGAAACATTTAAATAAACTTTACTGTGCGGTCTATATGTATGTATGTGCGGTATGAGCGCGGACGTGACGCCTACACTGGTGTCACGTCCGCGTTCGCCTAGTCAGCGCTATGGCGACGCGCGTGCGACACATAAATCTTACATTTTTAGTATAATAAGTTGCACTTCCCAGTTCACGATCGATCACCAATCATATTAGGTGTGCTCAACCATATTAATATATTTTTTTATACTACGTCGGGAGGTATACAAGCATACGGCCCACCTGATGTAAAGTGGGTACCGTAGCATATTAGCGCTTGCGATACATGTTCATGCATACACATGTTTGCCTTGTGTGGGAATCGAACCAACGAGCGTTGGTGTCAAAGTCGCGTCATTCACGACTGAGCCACCGAGCTTGTCGAATATACCGACTATTTTCGTATTATATTTTAATTGTTTTTAGACATAACCGAATAAACTTTATTTTATTAATTTCAAGTGACTTTTACAATACTATATCTACCATCATAGTATACAAACCAACCTATACATTTACGCGGCTGAAAGGATATTTTAAAATATAATATCAAATTTTAGTTTGTGTCTCTTTTATTCGTGAAAACATTTAACAATAACTAATAATTCAGTTTTGAAGTTTCTCATTAAGCGACTCACCATCAACTAGAGACACACATATATTCAAATTGCAAAGTCTGTACTGACTCATAGACTAATGCTGGGTTTAAAGCGCTAATTCTAGAAAGTTACTAGATGTATTCCTGTTAGTGTTTAGAGTTCTAATAAGAAATTATTTTACAATGTTAATCATTGCGTCGGTCATGTATAAACTTACAAAATACATTTACAAAGCTAATAAATAAGCATCTGTGCGAAAAAATGGAAAATAAAGTGCAGGAGACACTACAGGGGAAGAAAAACAGAGTGAAAATTTTATTATGAATATAAAATTTTATCAGTGACTCATATGAATTTGTTAAGTATATATTATTATTTACACAAAGAGAAGATAAGCTAAGAAGAAAAGGAAGAATGCACGTGAAATGGGAAGTCAAAATTACGACTATTGAAATGAAGGGAGATAAAAGACAAAACATTTAGACAAGCTGTTTAAAGCTTTTTACAAATGTCTCCTAACAGAGGCTCTTCTGAATTTCCTCAGACAACTGAGAAGAAAACACTGGGAAACTGGAAAAAAATAATTAGATCCGTGAGATCTAGAAAGAGAGACGACGAGAATATAAAAGGAGGAAAAAATAGTGAGAATACAGAAAGAATTTTTACTACCACCTTGAATGGAAAAAACGAACATGGCCCGTCTAATGTCAAATAGTAAGCTTGTTATCTCTAATGTAAAACAATAAGCTTCCCTGACAATTGTTATTTGGCTGCATTGACTTGGCTGCCTGTGGCTGAGTATAATTATGAGAGTATGTAAATAAGAAATACTTTAGTTTATACTAACTTTCAACTAGAGTGCGACGAAATGGATAATAACAATTTGAAGTTTAATCTTGGTAGTTAAAAGGTAGGATGAAATAATTAATGTTACAGATTGTAATTATGCAGATTGAAGATAAATTCAGTTTGAATTGTCATTTATTTAAACCACTGAGGTATGTTTATGGTTATAAGGTATAACCAGCATATTAAATAGTAGTATTGTCTTAGGTTTTCGCGATTCATCATCATTCAGATTTGCAGTCATCTGCAGATCTTCCTCCGACCACGGATGCTGCAAAGCATTCGAAACGTTAGGTTCTATAAAATAAATAAAACACGCGATACTTCCGTTAAAACTTATTTAATTCAATATTAAATAGTAAACAGATTCAGGCTTTATTTTGCGCAAGTCAAATTTACTGCCACTGTATCCTCCCTACACCTTAAAATTAATTTTATATATTCCGAAGACTCAATAATACAAAGTTAAACATGCCACTTAGCTTTGTTCACCCGAGTTAAGAATTTGGCTTTCGCATGATGAGATGCAGGTACCACCCTCGAATAACAGACACGTATAATCGCTGATAACAAATATGGAAAGCAGAGAAAAAGATAATTTTAAGAATGGTGTAACTCAATTTAAATAAACTAATACATGTATACCTATATATATATATATATATACTGTGTCATATTACAAATACAACATATGCATACATACGTATACGCAAGTTACATCTACAAACGTATACAATAAAGATATGCTCACATATTATAAACGTATATAACCACCTTCACACATATATAAATATATCACGTCACGCATTCTTATTAAAATATTGCATCATGTGCTTATTGTCGTACGAAAAGTCTACGTAAGTAGTGTCTACCATGCGTAATTTGTTAAATTAATCGTCAAGTAGAGCCTTGGATAAGTGTGACATGGTCTTTGAGAGAGTAGGAATTTACAATAAGAAAACATCCTTAATGAGTGCGCGTCTGACGGGTGTGAGGTCAGAGTTGGTGTCCCCCAAGGTAGTGTGTTGTCACCCGTCCTATTCTCTATTTTCATTAATGGCACTATGTCATCTTTAACCACCTTGTTTCATTTGTATGCAGATGACTTACAAATGCCGCTACCTTACTCCTTTAGGTTAGGTTAGGAATTAATACCGTTAATAGTATTTGTGAAGTTTACTTCACAAATACTGTTAACTCGGTATTAATTCGGACGTCGGTACAATCAGTGAGTGGGATGAGAACTTTGGCTTAAAAATTAACGCAACGAAATCTCAAAGTATTCTAATAGGCAGTCCCTACTTTATTTCATTGGTCCAATCTGGTGCAATCCCTAAGGTCGTTTACAATGGTATAATAATACCTTATTGTTCTACGGTAAGGAACCTGGGAATTGTCGTGGACCAGACACTGTCATGGGGACCTCTTATCAATAAAATACTCGTAAGTAGCATAATTTTCGCCTCGCTTCATTCATTGAGGTGTCTTCGAAACTTCCTTCCTCTGGAGACCATAGCGATGTTGGCTCGTTCCCTTCTCCTACCCTACCTACCAACCCCTTCTTGACCATGCCGACGAAGCCTTTCTAGACCCTTCAGAAGAATTACAGGACAAATTTGACTGACTTCAAAATCAAGCAATTCAATACGTTTTTGGTCTACGTAAGTATGACCATGTCTCGCAGTTTCCGCAGCAGCTAAGCATAAGGCAGTGTCGCATAGTTCACATTTTCACCTCTCTATATAATGCCGTTTTTAACCCTTCTTCACCAAAGTATCTCCGGGAGAGATTTCACTTTCGGAAAGTGGACGAACGTCTACGGTGTAGGTGTACATATAAATATATGCATATACTACTCTGTGTAAAAAGTATCGGGAATATGTCAATAAAAAGACCCGCGTAAAAGAGGTCGTTCTAATTTTTTTACTGCATGTTGGTAGCACTGTACTGATTTAGCGCGCAAAATTTGAGCGGGATCTGTCATTTAATTTGTTTTAAACTACACTTTTTGTTGGTCATAGTTTTGAGTCCTCGGCGATTTTTACAATGGAAAATATTGTTGAACAAAGAGTGTGCCTTAAATTTTGTGTTTCAAATGATATTTCATGTGGTGAATCACTAAAAATGTTGCGAAATACCTACGGCGAATCGTGTATATCGAAAACAAGGGCTTATGAATGGTATAAGGCTTTTAAAGAAGGCCGAGAAGTAGTAGTAGACTTGCCTCGTTCTGGTAGACCTTCAACCGCTACGACCAGAGAAAACATCGACAGAATCAAGAAGCTAGTGCTCGAAAATCGACGTATGAGTCTGAGAGAGTTGGCTAGTGAGGTGAACATATCTTTTAAGTCCGTCCACAACATTCTCATTGACATTTTAGGCATGAAACGCGTCGCCGCTCGACTAGTTCCAAAAGAGCTCAATTTTGTTCAAAAAGCGCAGCGAAAGCATGTCGCTGAAGACATGGTTTCCCGAGCTTCTACGGATCCGACCTTTATGAAACGTATAATAACTGGCGACGAGACATGGGTTTATGAGTACGACATGCAAACAAGCCAACAGTCTTCAGAATGGCGTCTCGAAAACGAGCCGAAACCCAAAAAACCGCGGCAAAGTCGCTCCAAAATCAAGGTGATGCTGACAGTTTTTTTTGACTACCGTGGTGTGGTTCACTCCGAATTCCTTCCAGAGGGAGAAACAGTGAATAAAGAATATTATTTAGGCGTCATGAAGCGTTTGCGTGAGAGTATCCGCCGAAAACGTCCAGATTTGTGGCAACACAACTCATGGATGCTGCACCATGATAATGCACCATCACACACAGCCATTATAGTGAAAGAGTTTTTAGCGAAAAATTCAACAAAAGTTCTCGACCAAGCACCGTATTCACCTGATATGGCTCCGTCTGACTTTTTTTTATTTCCCAAGTTAAAATTACCACTTCGAGGAAAACGTTTTGAGTCGATAGAAGCCATAAAAGAAAATTCGCTGAATGAGCTAAAGGCCATACCGCAAATAGCCTATGAAAAATGTATGGAAGACTGGGTGAAGCGGTGGAGATGTTGTATTGCAAGCGATGGGGCCTACTTTGAAGGCGATAAAATAAATTTAGATGAATAATTTGTATTTTTTGTTTTATTGACAAATTCCCGATACTTAGTACACAGAATGTATATACAATTATTAACTTTACACATAATCAGAATATATTTTAATTGGAAGGGTTCATCAAGCTACAAAAGTCTGTTCCTATATGAAGTCATTTCCTAAGCAGATCTGTGTCAACAGTGGGTTTATCTCGAGCTATTATCCCATAGACATAAGTCTGAGGAATTCCATATACAGCATAAAGGATTGAGCTGTTGCACCAAAAAATCTACCGTAAAATTTTACGGGTGTCAAAAAACATATAACCCACTTATGTCGATTATTCTTTAACATTACTATTGAGTCTGTTCGTATTGTATAGAAAAGGAACAATAAGAAGTAGTGATAATCATCAATACGTCTATTACAACAATTTACTTCTCAATCACGTGAGCCTTACGAATTCACACACACAATTGGTTTTTTTAATTATTTTTTTTATACCTTGTTGGAAGGCATACGAGCATACGGCCCACCTAATGTAACGCAGTTACCGTAGTCTATTAGCGCTTGTAATATATTAAGTCATCACTCGCGCGATGCCTCCTCTGCTGTCTCTACACAATAACTCCTTTGGAGCTTTACTGGTGACCTCACTCACACGCAATAACCACCTAGGGAGTTGTTATTTAGCTGCGGGTTTCTGTAAGGTGGAGGTAGGTACTTCCCCAGACGGGTTGCTTTGATACGCCCTATCTCTCTTAAAACATCCAGACCAAGACAAACAGACATGTTCATGTACACAAATGTTTGCCTTGTATGGGAATCGAAGCCACGAGCGTTGGTGTTAAAGGCGCGTCATTCACGACTGAGCCACCAAGCTCGTCGAAATTGGTGATCACGCAATGAAATTTTCAAGCACATGCTCTATTATGAGCCCAGATATTTTGTACAAAGTATTAACGTATATATATAAATATATATAAATAATGTGATTACACCTAGAAAATACATATAAATATTTACTCCGCAAAGAAGCCGAAAAGTTTCAATTATATTTTTTTTTTGATCAGATAGGGTGGGGTAGTGAAAACTTCTGAAACTTGTACATAAAATTAATAATGCCTATTTCACATAATTCTCGGTAAAGGCACTGGAGAGCCATTATAACACTCTCAGCCATGACACCGAAAATTAAGTGACAATTAATTTCAAGCGTTAATAATAACTAATTCAAATGTCAATTTATTACGATCAAACAATAAATGTATCATTCATCATTATTGTACCGTAATTTTACAAAGTACCCCTCTATATGCCAGTTCATGCACGCAATGCACATATATGTCGAGTCCTAATTAAATACAAGGCACACACATACGACTATTTCAAACAATGCACATATTAAATAGTTACATGTACTACAGATTTAATATACTAGAGTAAAAAACAATGATTTACTAATATAGATTGATGTTAGCAACTCTGCGCCTAAAAACTCTTACCAGACAAAATAGTTTATACAGAAACACTTGGATCTTCCTAGTCTATTTGTTTTTTCCTATCTAATTTTTAAAAAGCTACATAGTCCAGCGTGAACTGTCTGTCTCTACTGTCGATTCCTTCCCTAACTACTCTTAAGTTCTACAGTATTTTTATCAACCATGCTATGCGGCCCAAATAAATTGGTTAATTTATTAGGCTACTACTTGAAAGTGTAAACACGTAAAGTATTTTTTAGGAAGGGAATCGTAAATATAACAACTATACTTGTAGAGTCACCATCATCAACTTTAAAATGGTCTTTGTCCCTTATTTATTTAATTTTATTGCAAGGACTAAATGACATGTGTAAGGCTAAGATTGACGAATTCTCGTAGCAGGTTACTGAACCAAATCACAAAATCATTAGGTGATATCCACATACTCGCGCCCAAAGATGACTAAAGCACCCCATGTGCGACCTAACTTGTGAATAGTAACATAATTCATTGCCTCAAGCTGAAGTACACTTTCACTCTGTTTAGTATACCATGTTCCCCGGATTTTAGCTTAACATGCTCCTCCAGATAATTTTGGAATTGAACTTCACAAGAGATCTTATCAACAAGAATGCCAATGCTCTTGATGTTGGTAACGGATGTCTTTTGGAATTGAGGAACTACAAAAAATGGTCTTTTCTTGACGGTAACGAACAGACTTGTGTCTTCCTGTGATTGAATTAAACCAACTGCCCCTAGCAAGAAACCTACTTCAAGTAAAGTTCCCTCAAATTCAGACCCAAGTCGATTGCGCCCCTTCTGTTATTTTGTTATAATTCTTTAAACTTTTATTTTTGAAGTGGTAGATGCATCACGTAACAACTATTTATATGTCCAATAACCGTACTGAACCCTCGTTATGCGAATTCAACTCGCACTTGATCATTTGTTTTTAGATAGGTGATAATAACTATCTCTTTTCTATTTTAGTAGACTGTAGTAGTAGTTAAATAAATTATATCAAATATCCTCAAGCATAGAAAAGTTTTACAAATTTGCAATTAACGCAAAAAATAAAATGTCAACAGCAAAAAGAAGATACTGTGTTTGAAAGCTGATAGATTATAAATATTTAAACTGAAACAAAAATACATCTGAAATACAATAATCCTCTGTTTGCTTTTCGAAAGTACACTCGTTGACACTAGCGTAGCGCGAACTAATAGAAAAACAGCTCGATGATTGCAGCATGATTTACCAAAATCACTTACAGGTAGAACGATCTGGCTACGAGAAACTACGGTACAGAGTATTCAAAGCTATAATGGTGGGATTAAACATTGTGAAGTGAAGACTACAATTAATTCTCTCTCTATTGAAAGATTTTCATTAAGATCAATTCCCTAAACACCAAGATGTTTTTTATACAACATCGGGAGCATACAAGCATACGGCCCACCTGATGTAAAGCATTTACAATAGCATATGAACGCTTGGAATACATTAGGTATCTCTCTTGCGACGCCACTTTTGCTGCTAACACAGGGTCCTTAGGAGCTTAATGGTACGCAAAAATCTTTCAGTGATTTGTTAAATGGCTGCGGTTTTCTATGACGTGGAGTTACTTCCGCAGATGAGCTGCTTTGATGCGCCCTATCTCTCTGTAAAAGACCCAGATCAAGACAAACAGACATGTTCATGACAACAATTTTTTGTGCGGAAATCGAATCCACGAAGTGTCAAAGCAGCGTTACCAACCACTGCGCCACCGAGCTCGTTAAAGTCAAATGTTAATACAGCAATAAATAAATTTGATTTATCAAATCATTTTCACCGATGTATTCTTGAAAAGACTCCCATCCGATGACTGCAATTACTACTTTATGCTTTTACGTGGAGATTACATGAGTAGTAATTGCGCGTATGATTTGGAATTAACGTATTCTAGAAAACATTGAAAAAATTATGGACTTACCTCTGACTTACTGTGAACGGCTGCATTTGCATTTGACGTTTTTGTGTGTATGGAAAAGACAAGCTGACTTATTTACATATTAATAATATATATAAGATTAATTTTAAGAACATTTATTTTTACACAATACAACAGTGCACTTAGTGTTAGAAGTTTTATTTTCGGTTAGCCATATCTCTCAGAGAGTTAAAAGGAATATTAAGTTTACGATGCCTTGACACTAAGGCGTTAATGTGAAATTTAACGTCTGAATCTTGAGACCAAAAAGTTCAAGGTATTTGACGTTATCGCTACGTGTAATATGAGGATACAAAAGATGCTTTTGGAGTTACAGATATGGTTGGTGATAGTAAGAGCCATAGAGGTAACAGGTTTGATTTAAACGCAAACCTAAAATACTTAGTTTTGGTGACGTTTAGCTATATTATGACAACTATCGTATTTGACTATGATTACTACTATGTCTATTTTCTAAATACAATATATATATATATATATATATTATTTAAGTTTTGTAATTGTTAAATTTGAATCGTACCAAATAAAAAAGCTATTATTTCAACCTCTAACCCCGATAACTATAAAATTATATTCTAAATTTTATACTAAACTGTCACTCAGTTTGGTATAAAATTTAGATAGAGAGAATTATTTTAAGTTATACTATAATATATTAACTCAAAATACTTGGCAATTAAGTGACGAATGTAAAAGGGCATTTAGTAATGCAAAAAATTCTCTCCTGTTTATAGTACATATAAATGCAAAGCTCGTGGTAATGCTGTATGTTGATATGATTGCCTATGGTTTGCTCCGAATGTACAGAACCGATTGAGTTGAAATTTAGCATATATATGAACTTTTATGACTCAAGTTCAAATGAGTATGTACATACACGTCCGAATATAAATAGTAATAGAATTTTGAATAAGGTTCATTTTTGGAGGACAAATTAGAAAATTTTAAAAATATGTTCAAACTATACCGTATGACATATCTAACTAAATATATTTGTAAATTGTCTCATACATATATATAATTTTAAAATAAACAATCTTAATTAATAGAGTTTAAAGTTATTTAAATATTAAAATGAAAGATACCTACAAAAAACATGGTAAATAACATGTTCATCATGCGAAACCCTGGCACTTGTCTGCTGTTTTAGGGTTGCATACGTAAAGAGTGCAAACGGGATCTCATTATTATGTGTCCGCTATTCATCCGTTCATGTATTTATTAGTGTTATGTATCTCATGAACCGTAATAGATAGGCAGTTGATATATTCACATTTCTATTGCCGCTATGGCATGAAACAATAAAAAAAAATTAAGAAGATCAACAAACATTTCAGAACAAGAAACGTATTTTGTTTACTTTTACAGAATAGCTTTTTACAAACAATCAATCAAGTTAATTGATAAGTATAAGCATTTGTATAAGTTCTAAAAACCTATTCTTTTATCATTACTACATCAATTCAACTAAGAAAAATAACAATAAAGGATAATCGTTTCTGATAGTATTGTAGTGAATGGAGCAAATTATTCGCGTAACCGGATTTCTTTCTTCATCTGTACACAAATACATAAAAGGCCGTTTTACCTTCACCACGAATCCAATCAAGGCTGACAAACGAATCCATTTCAATGGCTAATAAACGTTTGTATAACGACATGCCAACAAATTGAAGATATATTGTTCCCTATGAATTGACTAAGCTTGCCATATTTATGATAAACATCTTTTGTACTCGATACTTTGAGGAACAATATCCGTGAAGTTTATAATACCTATTCATCAAGTTAGTGAATTTCCCTAACTAACCCTTCATAAAATATCATCATGTTCATATGAATGTATATTATATGTATAACCATCAAAAAGTGGAACGCCTTGCCTGCACATGTGTTCCCTCCTTCCTACAATATGGGATCCTTCAAACGAAGCGTGAAGAAGCATTTTGCGGGTCAGCATGGCAGCGTCAACTGACAGGATACGGGATGTAGTATGTTGTCAGTTGCAGTTGCGATTTGGGCTCCTCTTTCGCTTACCATCAGGCAAGGAGGGGCCACTATGCTGAACTAATATAAAAAAAAAAAAATTCATACATATAATATGCTAATATTTTCTATTACCGTAACATAAATATGTTGAAGGGTATCAAGCTTGTTAACTTTCCATTTTAGGGCAAGTTATCACAATTATAGGAAAAAAAATTAAAATTTTAATTGGGTATGATAAATAGTCGTTTTAGTAATTAAAAAACATATATAAATTATATTTTTGTTTCTGTCAACAAGCAAAATACCACCTTAAATAGTTTAATTGATTTTTACCACGACCAATGTAGGTAGACGATGTAGGCAGCCGAGATGGGTGCCGCAGTGATGAAAGGCGCTGTTACATTACTTCGACACAAACGCCCGTGGGTTCGATTCCCACACAGGACAAATGTCTTTTGTCTTGATCTGGATGTTTTTAAGAGAGGTAGGGCGCATAAAAATAGCCCGTCTGGGGAAGTACCACCTCCTCACAGAAACCGCAGCCTAACAATTCCCAACAGGTGGCATCGTGCGATTGATACTAAATGTATTGCAAGCGTTCATAGGCTTCGGTAACTGCTTTACATCAGGTGGGTAGTATGCTTGTATGCTTCCAGTCGTTGTATAAAAAAAGGTTACAAAAAAATATTCATCGACATAACTTAAAACTACGGTAAAAAGTTAATAAGTTGGGAATTTATCTGTCGTCCTATAGGTATTATGGAATATATGACTGGTCATATATGACCACACGGGGTTTGACGGGTTAATGGATCTTGAAAAAGAAAAATATTATAAACTGGGAAAGCTCGGAATGTGCTTCAAGAAACGGAGCTATAGAAGACACGAGGAAAAATATTGAAAGTTGTACAATACTGAAACGAGAAAAATAAACCATTTTCAGGAATATACTGGAGAAGAACTCGGAAAATCACTAAGGAAGGGTTAAATTCTAAATTCAACGGACAGGTCTCGCACTAAACAGAGCCGCCTTTGACATATTTCTATTTACTCAGAATGTGCAAATGACGCATACAAAAATAAGTTTTACAACAAAGGTATTAAGTTTGCTTTCACAGAATTGGTGACATATGCGTAAGATTATGGCGACCATTGAAATATGTGCCTTAAGCTGAGCGACTTAGATTTAATATTCGAGGCTACAGATGTAGAGACGAGAAGATATTCCTATAGAAAACGGGAGCAGGTGGGTGATTGTAGATTTTGTTTCTCGGGCGGTAAAGCGGAATTTGGCTGAGCTAAGATATGCAGGAAGATTACCTAGACATGCAGACGACGATAAGCGCTCGGTCGTTATAGAGGTTGTCGTGGACCCTTAAAATATAAACATCGTCCAGATGTCACAGATAAGCGACGAGAGGTTTTTGCCCTAATGGCAGATTACTTCAGTTGAGTATGTTACGTGCCGAGTACCGTGGACCCCACTACGGCCCTATGACTTATTGAATGGAAAATTTCTCACGATCGGATAACGGAGGGTTTAGTAACAAACATTGAAGCATCAACTGCTTTATTTATGGTTGCGCATGGTAAATGTATTGGCTGAAAATTATATCTATCTAGTTATCTGCATCTTCGCACCAAGTCGTAAATTGTGTTATATTATTGTGATTTTCTGCTGTGGGATTTTATAGAGGCATATTATAACTAAATATTAAATAAAAACGCATGATATGGCTTCCTCGGAAAACACTGAATAAACTATAACCCACTATCTCTAAGTTTAAACTTAAAGAGAACGGTAGAATACCGTTTCAACAAATACAATGTACTCGTACAACGATTCATTTCTTTGTCTTCCATACTAATCGGTATAGGTATAATTCAACGGATTATTGAGTATCCTAAAACTAGAAATCCTGATCCTATATATTTGATTATTCTACATTATGTGAAATGATTACCGAAGCCCATGAATGTGAGCAATGTAAAAAGTATCGTTCGTGCGTTATCTGTTACTACCTCCACTTCACTGTTGCCTCAGCAATTTTTAGGTGCGTACTAGTAAGGAAACAATAAACATTATATGGACGTAGTCTTCAGTAATATAGAGATGCATGCGCAGTCAAAGTGCTTTCTAATGAATATATCAGTGCCCTACAGGTCTTTGTCCCAGCCTCGTTTCATAATCGTTTTAAAAAGATGTAGGGCGTATTAAAGCAGCTCGTCTGGGGAAGTACCTCCACCTCACAGTAAACCGCAGCCAAATAACAACTCCTAAAGGGTTGTTGTATTCCTGCGTGTGAGTGATGTCACCAGTAAACTCCTAAGGAGTTGCTGTGTAAGCAGCAGAAGCATCGCGCGAATGATGTTTAATATATATCGCAAGCGGTAATTGGCTACGGTACCCGCTTTACATCAGGTGGGCCGTATGCTTGCCTCCCGACGTAGTATAAAAAAAACTGATTTTCAAGTGAAACCCATAAAAACTGACTCAATTGTATTGAGCAACAAAATATAAGCAGGCATGAAGCATGGGTTAATGCGTTTTTTTCTCTTCCGTGTGATCTTGTTATATAAATAAATATCTTCAACAGTGATACTTTTCTCTTTTGTTAAAAAAAATCCACGTTTCGTCGCCTACGGAATGTCATATATGCAACAGTCCGTGGTTGTAGTTTTGTATAAAATCAATGTGCATCAATGAACACGAGCCTGTTTCCATACTGTCGTTAGTTTGTTCGTTCGAAAACTAACGGTAATAGAGTTGAATAGTAATAAAGTATCCTTACTTTAAAATAATAAAATTCTGTGAACTTTGCTAAACCGATCCCAAAATGTCTTGAATCACCTCGTAACGTCAGTTTTCTTCAATTCATCACTTAACAATAACCATTTTTTCTTAGATAGTCACAACCAACGCAGTACTGACTTTCATAAGTCGTTATTCAGAGAAACGCGCCCATGCTTATATTTCGAGTACCGATATATTCCGAAAGTATATTACAAAAAAAAAGAGCATTTTTAAATTTTAGAACATCATCGCCCTGAATTTTTTTCTGGTTCCATTTCTACAATCGACGATGAACTCCAATTTAGTTCTTTAAATTGCATCTCGTAGGATAATAAAAACGCGTAAAAATAAAATTTGCGGCAAAGTGATACATTGCTATATTTGAGAGTTAAAAAAGCATTGTGATGTCATTTTGTTAGCGAGAGGGTATTTGTCTATGCCAACGTTAACGAACAGTTTTCGAAGTATATTACTTTATTTTCTTTTATGAATACAACTCATGTTGTTTTTGTCGTCCATCATGCAGAAGGTCACTCTTTATGAAATATTATTATTTGTTTTTACCATTTTTTGCGTTATGTACCATAAAAAATGTAAACAGGAAGTTGTCGTTTTATAGTTAATAGATTCAGGCGTTATTTTGCGAAAGTCAAATTTACATGCAATTTGATCTAACCTGCTTTATGTGCTTCCGCCACCAATTAGTTTTTATGCGGCCTAACGCCGGCCGGCACCCACCCACTACTGTTAGTAAATGCAACATGCCGACGCTGCCATGGCTGCTCCGGTAGTCTCTGCCTCGGCTGCTGCGGTCGTCCGCCATCTGGAACAGAATCCGCATGCCCCCAATAGTTCTACCTCATAATAAATATTAGTTTGACATGATTTATGAAAAAAAAAATGATAATGTATCCAATGAGCTTGACAAAGAAACCACCCAACTTGCACAGGTTTGTCTGCTAATTAGGTTTGCCCTAATGAATACAGGGTGAGGTTCATCCATAGTTGTCTGGGTAATTAACAGCTGAGATAGGAAATATTAATATTTATAAGTCTCGGGGCGCGAGAGCAAATTTTCGTTATACGTTTTAACTAACTAGAATAACCAAATGAATTTTGCATGCTGATTATACCTACACTTCGTATGAACAAAGTATATTTTTTCTGTTTTTGTTTTTTCTATGTATGCTAATGCACCTTGCTCTCGCAAAATAACAATTTATTCTTATTATAATATTTTCAGAACTAAAATAAATTAATAAATTGTATATAATTGAATATATTATCTTATTAAGATTAGAGGTTATATAGAATTAAACCGTTATATGCAGACATTTGAAATTTTCATAATGTGTGTATTATTACTAAGGCCGCTATAATAACAAAATACAAGACTTCATCTGGCGTTTTTTCACAGGATGGTACAGAATCCTTCCCATGTGAGTCCCGGCTTGCACTTGGCCGTGATATTTTTTTATAGTTTGTGCAATGTACAATGAGTGTGTCAAAGTGAGCATAGGTATGCATATATTAGATTTATGTATAAAATTATTGATCTTACAATAATTCACACAGATTTACAGGTTTTTAATTATTTAGAAAGTTTCTGAATAACATGTGCATGTTTTATCCGATCGTATATATGTATAAGTCAGCTTGTGCTACGTCTTGTCCCCCTGATTAATATGAATGATCTAATTCTATATTTTATATATAATTTGTGTCTTTTGCCATTGACGGCGATATGACTAGTAATTATTAATTGATAGGTTTGATACCCAAATGAATAGTTGATATTTTTAACAATGACAATAATTTATTAAATACAGGACATAACTGGGTACATATCAGTCTTATGTATTTCAATAGGACGTAAGTAAACAAATTCATGCTGAGGTTAGATACTACATTTATAGAATTTCAGTTGCGTTTTTTTTTGCACGACAAGGAGATATAGTTAATTACGCATAATATAAATAATTGATAAATTATACTTAGAGAATAAAACATCTACAACAAAATAAATACGAATAAAGTTATGAAACTTAACGATACAGTTGAGCATAAAATTGTTGATTCAAATTTATTTTATCGCGTCAACAAAAACAAATCGTTTTATGTTCAAATTTAAATTTCTGGGTTCCGAGGGGTGGAATACCCGGCTGTAATAAGGCGATGTTTTTATTACACTGGGCCCTTCTAATAAGCGGACAGTCGCTGTTTGTTCACAAACAATCTCATCCCATTCCGTAATTTTACACCTATATCCGGCTAACGAAACAAAATTGCACGGACTAAATAAGTTGAAAAAATAGAACGGATACTTTGTTCTTAAGTCGAATTTGCTTATAGATTTTCTGGAAACCCCTGTAATATTACTTATTAAAAGAAAAGGGGCTACTACAAAGGGAATAACAAATTTACTAAAGACAAATCCTTACAAGAAAGAGAAAACGGATTCTAAAGTTCGGCTAGTTTTGTCTTTGAGGATTCGCGTCGGTTCGATAACTAAAGTTCACTGTTAACTGGTCGACAGCACCCGGTCATGGTACGGATGGAAATGTAGGTCGGCCACTGGCTATAGTAGGCCGCCGACTGTAGACGAGCTCGCCAGCGAACCTCAGCTAGCGAGCAGGTCCGTGAGGGGCTCACGGACGTCGAAGATCACAAGGCGCAGTAGAAAGTAGGAGTCTTTTTTTTTTTTTTTTTTTTTTTTTATATTCCGTGCACCCCTGCCATGGGCAAGGCTATTTCGACAACAATCTATTTATAACATTTTTAAAACTTATTACATTAAATATAAATTATCACATTCACACTTCTTCCTTTCCACAATTCCTTCTTTCATTCATCATCTTTCAGTATTAATCTCTACAATTCTAATATTTGCCCGTTTTGAACGCCGGTGAAATTATTTTATCTGTTTTCGAACTTCCCTCCCCATACTGCGTCAGTCCAGACACGGGCGACAGCGAGCTTCACAGCTCCACCTAGCCACCGCGATCCCATCGGCTATACAAAATATAGCCGAGGTATACAGCATTAGTCCTAGGTGGAGCTGCTCAGCTTATTACGATCTATGACAGCCGTGGCTAGAAAGTAGGAGTCGGTGGTGATCGCTTTGCGGTCCAACACCGTAGCGGTTAAAAGGTGCCGCCGCCGAAGTACACCTCGCAGCCAACACAGCAGGGGCTAGAAGTCACAGGTGCGGTAGTCAGTGCACCTTGCGTTGCTGATCAGATCTCAGCATACACTGCCTCTTGCTTCTTGGTCGTCTACAGAATAGAATTTTTTAATTTCCCTTTTTTTTTTTTTTATATAATATATTTTTCTGATAAATTTTAACAGATATCACAAATGAAGTATATGCCGGTATGTACATATAAAGACAATAAAAAAGGTTGAATTAAAGTATTACATTGTGGTGGATCGGTAAGTACAAAGACAAGAAAATGGTTTTATACCTATATATATATATATATATATATATATATATATAACTTATACAATATAACTTATATAACTTATAAATAAGTACTTATATAGTTTAGTACCTTTAGTAACGCGACGGCTCCATGCCTATTGTATTATACGTTTAGTTCGAAACATATTTTTGAAATCCGCCTTTAAGTGTGATAGTTAAAGTAGACGAAATAGTGTTACTTTACGTTGATTACATTTACCTTCCAAAGTACCTACAAACACGAATTTGTAGCAGTTTTTATAATATTTATAGGCGATTTACAAAAAATGTTTAAAGAAACGATGCTCATTACGGAAATCGCTGGTAATTTAGATATATTTTCTAGGGACACTAACGCTGCCATAAATTCTGATCATTACTTCCCCTCTATTTATAGTACGTTCTCTTCGGTCAGTGATACTTAAGTACCTAATATCCGCTGTACTATGGTCATGCATGGTAGAAGTACTACTCTGTGTAAAAAGTATCGGGAATATGTCAATAAAAAGACCCGCGTAAAAGAGGTCGTTCTAATTTTTTTACTGCATGTTGGTAGCACTGTACTGATTTAGCGCGCAAAATTTGAGCGGGATCTGTCATTTAATTTGTTTTAAACTACACTTTTTGTTGGTCATAGTTTTGAGTCCTCGGCGATTTTTACAATGGAAAATATTGTTGAACAAAGAGTGTGCCTTAAATTTTGTGTTTCAAATGATATTTCATGTGGTGAATCACTAAAAATGTTGCGAAATACCTACGGCGAATCGTGTATATCGAAAACAAGGGCTTATGAATGGTATAAGGCTTTTAAAGAAGGCCGAGAAGTAGTAGTAGACTTGCCTCGTTCTGGTAGACCTTCAACCGCTACGACCAGAGAAAACATCGACAGAATCAAGAAGCTAGTGCTCGAAAATCGACGTATGAGTCTGAGAGAGTTGGCTAGTGAGGTGAACATATCTTTTAAGTCCGTCCACAACATTCTCATTGACATTTTAGGCATGAAACGCGTCGCCGCTCGACTAGTTCCAAAAGAGCTCAATTTTGTTCAAAAAGCGCAGCGAAAGCATGTCGCTGAAGACATGGTTTCCCGAGCTTCTACGGATCCGACCTTTATGAAACGTATAATAACTGGCGACGAGACATGGGTTTATGAGTACGACATGCAAACAAGCCAACAGTCTTCAGAATGGCGTCTCGAAAACGAGCCGAAACCCAAAAAACCGCGGCAAAGTCGCTCCAAAATCAAGGTGATGCTGACAGTTTTTTTTGACTACCGTGGTGTGGTTCACTCCGAATTCCTTCCAGAGGGAGAAACAGTGAATAAAGAATATTATTTAGGCGTCATGAAGCGTTTGCGTGAGAGTATCCGCCGAAAACGTCCAGATTTGTGGCAACACAACTCATGGATGCTGCACCATGATAATGCACCATCACACACAGCCATTATAGTGAAAGAGTTTTTAGCGAAAAATTCAACAAAAGTTCTCGACCAAGCACCGTATTCACCTGATATGGCTCCGTCTGACTTTTTTTTATTTCCCAAGTTAAAATTACCACTTCGAGGAAAACGTTTTGAGTCGATAGAAGCCATAAAAGAAAATTCGCTGAATGAGCTAAAGGCCATACCGCAAATAGCCTATGAAAAATGTATGGAAGACTGGGTGAAGCGGTGGAGATGTTGTATTGCAAGCGATGGGGCCTACTTTGAAGGCGATAAAATAAATTTAGATGAATAATTTGTATTTTTTGTTTTATTGACAAATTCCCGATACTTAGTACACAGAATGTATGTCAATATACGAGTACAATCTTGTAACCCTTTTGGCAATAATATTTTTTATGTGAGTGTATTTCAATCATCGTAAATCGTATTTGTTTTGCCAATAACAACTATCTTTTATATAAGAGAGGCAGGACATAACAAAGCAGCCCATCTGGGGAAGTACCTCGACCTCACAGAAAACCGCAACCAAATAACAAACTCCCTGTAGGATTATTGTATTCCTCCGTGTGAGGAGTTGCTGTGTTAGCAGCAGAGGTGGCATCGCGCGAGTGATACTTATCGTATTACCAGCATAGGCTACGGTAATCACTATATATCAGGTTTTACATCAGGTGGACCGTATGCTTGTATGCCTCGAAGTTGTATAATGTTTTAACCTACCATATGTCATAAATAGAGTCAGTGTGAACGTATCTAGCTCATTTGTCGGTTGTGTTACTCACCTTTCTTCGCATACAAAATATTGGCAACGATCGAAACTATAATAAATCTTGTGCATCATGTGTTCGAGTATTACGTTTTGAGTAATTTCAACTTTTGACCACAATATTCAGGAGTGGAATGCCTACAAGTCACGGCTAACACAGAGGTTCATTGTGAACGACATCTCAGATAGCGTAGACAAAGCCAAGGTCAAGCCAATGGTGATTTTATTGAGTGCTCTTTGTAAATCTACGTACAAATTAGCCACTAACCTGGCATTGCAAAAATTTTTGAATGTACATTTCACACCTGTACAAGTCGGTTTTGCAGTCATACACAATTTTATACGGCTGCTCAGCAATCAGGAGAGAGTGACTCAATAGGCGGCACCGACCAGGGGATTGGCTGCACACTGTCAGTTTAAAAGCTTAGAAGAAGCTATGGTAGATAAGTTTCTTATGGGCATGGTAGTGGGTCACGAGCGGTACAAGTTATACTCACAGTGTCCAATGGAATTAACGCTGGCTAAGGCAATGGAGTTGGCGATGAGCTTACGCTGTGTGCGGCAGGCGGCCAAGGCTGCACCACCCCAATCTACCTTAAGAGAGCGTCTACAAAATTTCTAAGAGTAAAAAATGCAGTGTGTGATTATAATAATCATAAGTCCGATCAGTGTCGTTACAAGAATCTAAAATGCAAAGCATGTGGACGTAAAGGTCTGTAAAAGTAAATTTTTTTTTTATACCACTAAGGTGGCAATCAAGCATACGGCCTGCCTGATGTTAAACAGTCATCGTAGCCTATGGACATTTGCAACACCAGGGGCGTCACTCATGCGTTGCCGACCCTCTAAAAACCTCTTCACGCATTTCTTGAAAAACTCCATGCTGTAGTTCCTTGGAAAAACCTCGGCTGGGAGCTCATTTGTTTGTGGAGAAGAAGTTTGTGGAGGAAGGTAACGTGGCGGCACATGATGATGAGTCGTTATATAATATTCGTTGTGAAAAAGGTAAACCTATATCAGAGCCATTTCAAATAGGTCGTCAGACCTTAGTGTTCGAGATAGATAGTGGTTCAGGGGTAAGCGTGATTTTAAAAAGTACATATTAATTAAGGTGATGTCAGGAGCTCCAGGAACCGGCGAGCGTGCATGAAAAGAGCTATGAACGTCACAGAAGCGAGTGAAGTATGCAAGGACCGCGCCTTATGGCGCTCGGCATATGGCTTCTCTCTACCTACCCCGCAAGGGACTTGGCGTGAAGATTACATATTAATCGTATTTCAGCGACAGTGGACCTGTTGGCCACTAGTAAAAAAATGACAGGTTACACGGGCGTCGATATTAAAACGATCGGTTGTTTACACATTGATGTTAGTACTTAACATGGCGTGTGTACAACGCGCTCGACATGCATTATGGTGCGCGGTGACGGTGCCGTTGCTCGGTCATGATTTCATTCGATTGTTCAATTTAGAACTCGCGCCGGTTAGAATGCGTTCGATTCATTTTGTCGACGATTCGAACGAAAAAATAATCCATAATATAATGGAGAGATATCCTAAATTATGTTCAGGTAACTTAGGGTGCTTTAATATGTATCAAATTGTGTTACATGTTACAAAGTATGTAAAGCCAGTTTTTTTAAAGCTAGACTGGTAGCATTCGATTCGAAAGAAAATAGACCAAGAGATTCTTGGTCTATTTTCTTTCGATCGACTTTTGGATTTCGGCGCATTAAAGCCGGTAGAACATGCCGAATATGCATCTATTCTAGTTCCAGTATATATAGTATCTACTGTCTATAGTAGTTCTAGTACCAGTGTTAAAAAAGGATGGTTCGGTGAGTATATGTACGGATTATTCAGGGTCAATAAATAATCATCTGATTATCGATAAAGTCAAGTGTTAGCACATTTTGACCCGGATTTAATAATAATTTTGACTGTTGACGCGTCGCCAACAGGGGTTGCTGCCATTTTTACGCAAAAAAACCTATCAATCAATCAATAATATGTATTTGCGCAAAAATGTAGGTACATAATAAGGTGACATTTGAACAGTTTCCCGTGTACATTTTGCCGTTTGTAAAGGCATGCAAATTATAAAAGAATCTAAATACTGCTATTAGTCTAAATTGTTGTCAAATACTAATACATTGTAATGTCGAATATAAACCAAAGAATGTCATTTAAATAGTCATTAATTGAATAATAAAATTTCTACGATAAATTAATTATTATTTTTGTTTAAATTCACTTATAGTCAATTCTTTGATTTTTTTGTGTTTATTATCAAATTATAATAAGGAATGGGGTGTTAAAAAAAATAGGATTGCAGTGATTGCCTTGCACAAAGTGGATATGGAGCCGTCGATCATATTCAAGACATTTCAAAAGCACTACTATCAACCGTATGTTCGTATATCGTACTATCGACAGAATATACCAACACTGTTGTCTGTTGAAGACCACAAAAGATCAAGGCGACCGCGTGCCGTCAGAACTACAAGGGCTGTTAATGCTGTTAAAACCAGAATTCACCGAAACTCCATTTGGAAACGAAAAATCTTATCGCGAGACATGAAGACACCCGCGAGGACTCTGTCGCGTGTAATAAAACAAAACCTGAATCCCGGCGCTTATCGTAGATATACAGGACATGCCCTAAATCAATCCCTACAGTTGAAGAGAGTGGATCGATCAAAATACCTTCTGTATCGATACGTAGGTGAAAGGCACAGAAATATACTCTTTACTGATAAAAACATTTCGCGATTTAAGAGCACTACAACAAGCAGAATGACAAAGTGCAAATACTGAACTGTATGCGAAGTCGTCTAAAGAAGACACCCAAGTGGTCGGAAAGGTACAACGTGATAATTTTTTTTATTATTAGAGGTGGGCAAACGAGCATGTGAGTCACCTGATGGTAAGTGGTCACTAATCCGTTGCCAGCCTTTTTAGAGAAATATAGGCTATTTACCTAAAGGCACCAATATCGTATTTGTTCGTGAACACCGCTGAGGGTAATTTATTCCACATTTTCACAGTACGTGGTAGAAAGTGCCTCAAAAGGCGTGGAATGCCTCGCATCAAGATAGTGAGGGTGAAATTTAAGTTTGTAACGAGTGATACGATAGTGGAAGTCAGCAGCTAGTATTAAATTGGACAGCTCCTCCGAACTCTCCCGATCATCCTGCGTCTGTAATGGTTTGGTGGGGGGGTACCTTATCAAGGAGTCACAAAGCTTCATTTTAGTGACAAAGGAGTGAATACATCAGCCAAAATGTATCAAGAGACTGTCTTGGATCGTGTTATGCTCTCCGTAGTAAACTTCTTAAAAATGTTCAGTGGACTTTCCAGCAGGACTCTGCACCTACACTCTGTCACGAGGCACTAACTACCCAAGCCTGGTTCGAAAACAAACGTTCCTGACTTTATAAGAGCTGAAGACTGGCCCTCGTCTAGCTCAGATCTGAACCCCTTAGACTACAAATTATGGTCGGTTTTAAAGGGCAGGGCCTGCTCGAAACGACACGTCTACATTGCGTCTCTTAAGAAATCTCTGGAGCAAGCAGGGGCTAAATTTCCCATGGAAACAGTGCGTAAATCCATAGATTCGTTGCCACACAGATTAAAGGCTTATATCAAAGCCAATGGTGGCCATTTCGAATAGAATCATTTTTTAAATATTTAATTTTTATATCATATAAGTTTTATTAAATTACATTACTTCATAAAAAAATATTTGCATATTCATTTGTAACAGAACTTATGGCCGGACTATATTACTTATTATAATTATATTACTTATAACCTTCGAACTCTATATTAGTGTAAACGTCATGGTACTCATACTAATTAGGAAGAAAACTTACCGTAATCAGCGGTAAGAAACCTATGAAGTAACTAAAAAGAGACTGGGCCCAGTTTTCTTCGTAATTAATTAGCCTTAAGTTTCGTCACGTTTATCCTATACTGAGTTCGACAGTTATCGCTGTATCTAGAGCACGTATGGAGTTTGGTAGGTGGCGAACTTAGATGTGATATATGTAGGAAGTAACAGTGGGTGGACGATTCTAGCTATATGTTTACACTAGACTATACTGGTATTGAACACCTTCAATGCATTTAATATTCACGTGTTCTACGAATGTTATTTGACATCTATGAAAAAGAATCAAAATATCTAGTTACAGATTTGTAGTTACAGGAATAGTAACAATTTCCGACAACAACGTATATTATTTGCATGCGTCTCCATCCGTCTGTGTACCCACAGTGTTATCGCTATATGGTAATGCTTCAAGAGACATAAAAGTACATTACTACTTTGTGTCAGGGAGTACTATTTCTATATGTTCTATTTTTGTTGTTGAAATTTTTTTAAACGACAGGAATAGGTTAATTTGGCCCGGATTCCCCATCACCGACCAGGTCGGGTTTTATTAAAGTGATATTCGAAGCCCTAGAAACTACGAAGAGCTAAATGAATGTTAAAGAAACAAGTTAGATCTATCAGGACCGAGCGACATGACGCTTGGCTCTGTCTGTCTAATCCGCAAGGGTCTTAGCGTGTAGATAGTCTTTGTTTTTATCGTTTTCTTAATAGTTTTATAAAAGTAAAAGTTGTTGCACTACCAGCAATTAGTTCAGTGATGGTTCACGATTCACAGGAGTAATACGAAGGATATAAACGGTTCTAATTGTGACAGAAGCGCTGCGCCAGTAAACTTTTGAGAGACGCTGCATTTGGATAATTCGCTAAATTAATTTCTTATGATCTAGAGGAGAAACTTCGGATCTGAAATTGCCAGACATCAGATGAGAGCGCTATTTAAATATGCGAAATAAGCTTATAGTATATAAATTAATTGTTATTGTTTTAAGAAATGTAGTAGCAAGGAATTTCTCAAGGTATACGTAAGACTACCCAGTTTAGATCGAAATATTAGAAACAGCCAAACTGAAGCTAAAAAACTAAATACGTTTAAGTGACTTAATAAGTTAGTCACAAATGTAAGTTTATGTACTTAAAATAGTCTGTAATTGGATAGGGCTTCCAGAATTATGCAGTTTTAAAGACTGTTTGACTATGTAATCAATTAAGGTTTTTTGTTTTATATGTACTTATGTGATTGTAATTGATCACAGATGTAATAGTAATCCATGCATACCTAATGCATTGACGACGTGAAAATTGTACTGACAGAAGTTGCATGACTTTAAAGTTTGCATATTGTGATTACATATGGCACAGGTAATGAAGACTGATAGCAGAAAATAAACGGATATTCAAGGATTCGAGAAATTAGAGACTCGTGTAATTAAGTATAACATCGAGCCCGTATATTATAACTGTATTATCCACTTAATATTCATGAGCGGTAAACTTCCCCTAAGTGAAACTGGTGACGAATTCTGCGACTTATCCGTCGCATCGAGTTTCCCGCATGAATATGTAGCCAATTGAGAGCATAACGCCAGATAAGCGCACACTCTGGCTCACAACTTTGACATTGATCACTCCATTTAATCCCGAGATTACAAAACGCACCTACTAAAAATCAATGAGGGACGACTTAAGCCGCAGTTATGACTCCAGCTTATAATCGAAAATCTACTCTCTATAATGTACAACAGATTACCCAGAGGTTCAGATTAGGCTCATCCGTAAAAAGTCGAGTGCTATCGGCTAAATAAAAATCAATATCACAATCGGTTGCGAGTTTCTTCTTCACAATTCATTTGCTCTAAGAACGTAGTACTTATTCAAAGGGATTTCTGGGGCCCTTATTTCAAGATTCTTTAGGACCACACTTGAAGAACGGCGCACTGCCTTTAGGGCCTCGCTTCCGCCCCTGCGAGAAATGCCCGAGATAAGAGAGACGTTTTGGCGCCATTCATGTTTATGGCAGACCAAATGGCCCTAGAATACTGCGTACTTATTATAAACAAGTGCCTACACACAATATATTTAAAAGAGCTTTGGGCGAGATTGAAAAATGTAATTTAGGTATAGGTGCTTGAGACAAATGCCTTCCCTCATGAGAACTCAAAGCTGATGTAAAAGAAAGTAAATGACGTCGAAATAGATTTTTGGCTTCTTTAATGGCTTCCCCAAGTTCTTTCGATATAGTATTGTCTTAGGTTTTCGCGATTGTTACACATTGAATTAAACAATTTTTAACGAAAGTATCGCGTGTTTTATTTATTTACTTGAATCTTTCGATATGTTATTGGATTTCATACTTAATTATATTCAAATTAATGTAGCAATATTTTACTATGAACTTTGATAAATAATATTGGGAGAACTTGTTACACTTTAAAACATAAGTAGGCAGGTATGGGCGGACTTAAAACTTCTTCGAAGAATCTTATGTTACATATAGGTGTGAAAGGAAATAGAATGGTATTACTTTATTTTCTAAAATGTTGTAATCGTCAAATTTTATAGGCCCTTTTCAAAAAAGGCGCAAGAGGTCATTACCAACCTACCTATACGGTAGTACAGAACAAGCAGCGATACGTCGACGTTGGCGTCGCCTGGGTGACTTCCAAGTCGTTGGGCTCAATTACCGCCGTAAACGTTACATTAAATCTTATTGGAAGTCATTTTTTCAATTTCCTTTAACGCTAATTTACTTGGTGGTTTATTAAAAATAATGACTGCTCTCATTACATTCTGCGTAATAAATTACAAAATAATTATGGACTGAAAATAAATACAACGGATTTTAACAAGCCTAAATAATACAATCTCAAGAACACATGAAGGACGGAATTACGGAAGGCCACAGCAAATAACAACTCCGTGGAGGGTTGTGTTCCTGCGTGTGAGTGAGGTTACCAGTAAGCTCCTAATGAGTTGCTGTGTTTGTAGAAAAAATGGCATCGCGCGAGTGATACTTAACCTATTGCCAGGCTTCGGTAACCACTGTTCATCAGATCGTTCGTATATTTGTATATCTCTCGACTTTGTATAAATATAAATCAGAACGTTAAGTATATTCACCACTATTTCTTACTTAATAAGATACAAGCTTCTGCCCGCAGCGTCATCCATTTGAGAATCCCGTTTATGCGATAATGAGTCAATGAAACATTATAGCATTATCTTTCTTCAGGTGTCATACTAGATCTGTATCAAATTTCATTACGATTCGTTGAGCACTACAGTACTGATAATTGCAACGGTATAAACCCCACGAAAACCGACTTCAATGAAGATATCGTGTATCATAGATTCAAAAAAAAAAATCGGCCAAGTGCGAGTCGGACTCGCGCACCAAGGGTTCCGTGCCATTATCTATAAAAACGGCAAAAAAATCACGTTTGTTGTATGGGAGCCCCCTTAAATATTTATTTTATTATATTTTTTAGTATTTGTTGTTATAGCGGCAACAGAAATACATCATCTGTGAAAATTTCAACTGTCTAACTATCATGGTTCATGAGATACAGCCTGGTGACAGACGGACGGACGGACGGACGGACGGACGGACGGACAGCGGAGCCTCAGTAATAGGGTTCCGTTTTACCCTTTGGGTACGGAACCCTAAAAAACGGGTTGCACTCCGGGAGTGCCGGCAGACGGCTTAAACATTAACGTCGTGCATTTTTTAATATTTTGGAATGGTTAGGGAATAATTTCGCACGAATTACTTTATTTATCAGTTTAAAATTACTATCATGTATGTGGTAAAATACAATATTCATTTATTGCGCTATCGTACACAAACATGACAATTTATATTACATTAAAAATTTAACACTTCAGAACTATTACAATTATTTTACATTAAAATGTTTATCTCTCAGGAAAATCAACTTTCATCCATAATTTCAGCGACTCACCATTATCATTACCAGCATCATTATCACCAATCTCTAAAACTCAAACACACACGCACACTCGCGAAGCGCCCTGCGCCGCTTAAACCAAACAGCGATATTGATAAACTACGTTGAACGAAACGCATAAACGGCAATAATTTCATGGCGCTTACCACGTTGTGGTCGCGAGAAAATAATGCCCTATGAACTATCTAGTGCTACATGTTTCATTGTTTAATTAGAGGGAACTATGGAACTAATATTTTAGCGCTGCAACGAACTTAAGTTCTAAATCTCACCAAAATCTTACAGTCAGGGACACGTGTCCTGACGGCTTGACGCGAGTTTAGCATTTTTTACTCATCACAAAAAGTGCACAACGCCGCTAAAGAAGTTTTCACTTCAAAAACAGTCTAATTGAGAACCGCCTTCTTTTTTGAAGTCGTTTAAAAAGGTAATAAATAGATAGACATCCCATCAGACAAACGGACAACTCTAGAGCTGCTTTCATATTTACGATATTAGTGTGGACACAAAGGAGGAAACGTTACAAATTCTAAGTCACTCTGATAACTACATAATGCTTTCGAAATATCAATGCAAAGCTTTATATTTTAAATATGTTAATAATTTTATACATTTAGTAACGTAAAGTCATAAAAAGTTTAATTTTTGTTATATTTTATTACATAACGAAATGATGGGCTGAAAACCGAACATACTGTATATCATAAAGATAACACATTTACGTATATGACATTAATAATATTGTACCAACACCAAGAATATTTCTAGTAAGTTATTACTATGCAACGATAAACCCAACAAAGGTTTCTTGGAATAAACTTTGATACAAAATAGGGGTATGTAATCGATATGCACCTGAGTAGGTTCTCTCCTATTCGCACAAAGTTATAACAAACTGAGCATACAAGCTACATTGAGCATATCAGAAACACGCAGAAAGAAGGAATTGGAATATAGAGGCACCTTGTCGAGCGGATTGTTGGAGTTTAGACATGTCCTCTGAGGCACTTGCCAAACAAACTTTTGGTTTTATCAAACGGGCAATTCTCATTTTTTGTTTTATTGCCCTAAGGCTCAAGAGATTTATGGTCGGCCACTTTGCATTAATTTCGCATTCATTACAGATCTCTTGAATTTTCGGCAGAATTTTTTGCTGCTATTGAGTGTGAATTACAGAGAAATTATGCATATTTTGTATTCAAGTTGCGTACAAAATATTGTCATAAATTAAGTTATTCTTAAGGATATAAATAGTATGCCATGCGGTATTAGACCCTCTTTGTACTTTTTTATTACTATTCCAATTCGCTATGTCATAAACAATAAGTACCTACATTCTTTTCTTTTTCATATTATTTTATATTATGAATATCAAAGTAACCATTTTAATTTTTCTAAATATATGAGCACATAATGCAAAGTGAACAACTATACTGTTTCTAAAAGTGAATATTATCCCTTTTAGTAGATTACTATAGATGTTTTTTTCTATAAAAATTGACAGCTTTGTCACTTTACTCGTGATCGAATTTCTGATTTTGGTGCAAACAAACATCCTAATCCTAATATATATATATATATATATATATATATATCCCACTAATATTATAAATGTGAATGCCCGTTTGTTTGTTACGCTTTCACGCGAAAACTACTGAACCGATCATCATGAAACTTTGTACACATATTCTTGGAGGTATCAGAAGTAAAATAGGATACTTTTTATTGAAAAAAATATTTTTTATCAATGCGAGCGAAGCCGCGGGTAAAAGCTAGTAATATTATAAATGTGAATGTCCGTTTGTTTGTAACGCTTTCACGCGAAAACTACTCAACCGATCATCATGAAACTTTGTACACATATTCTAGGAGATATCAGAAGTAACATAGGTTACTTTTTATTTAAAAAAAAATGCGAGCGAAGCCGCGGGTAAAAGCTAGTTAATAAAATAAATAAAAAAAGTACATGTCCGTCTCACTGTTCAAATTCCGATCGAATACAAATATGAGTACAAATTTCATAAAATATATTCCAAGTAAAAATTTAAAATAGTATTTACAGGCTGTTAAGAAAATTTAAAAAAATTACTGAACTTCATAAAAATAAAAAGAAAATACAAAGGAAATGACAAAGAACTGTTCCATTACTATAATGTTATAAATATTTTCGATAAACTTAAGTATTTAAATATACCTACACACATATAAAAATACCAGATAATTTAATAAAATCAAAGAACAGTAGCTATACCTAAATATTTTTTGCCAAAAGTAAATAATATGTACGGAAGCAGAAAGCTAATTTATATCATTCCTAACTATTTAAATAAAATACGAGTACCTAGGAAATGCAGGAACCGTATGCAAGCTCGGCAAAATATAAACATAGACTGAAAAAATATTTTCTACAAAATGGATATTTGGAAGTATATACTCTTTCTATCCACAAGATGTATAAGCGACTCCCCTACACATATAAGCTTTGTAAGGTTTTCGTGTATGCAATTTTAAAAATAAAATCTCATGCATTTATATAAATTTGACTTGACTTTGAAATAATTTTACCTGGATGCCAGCTAGGATCTTGTGATTCGGAATAAAGACGAGCTAAAAGAATAGTCGATGCTTCTAAGCTCACACGCGGTATAGACACCTTGTGTTTAAGAAAATACTTTATGTGTTCTACTTGTTGTACGATGAGTTATATTCCGAGAAGTTAGATGCCAGTCAGACTTTTTCATACGCACTGCTCGTCGATGATTGAAAATTCATCCTCAAACTGACATCCTCATTAGGACATTTAGTGTGTAATAAAATCATTTCTTATTGCATATTATTATTATTCATTTTGAAATTATTAATTAACAATATTTTATTTACAGAATACTTGTCCACTTTTCATTAAATTTACATTTGTATTAAAATTACCTATTTCTGTAATCGATGAGTTTTAGGTTAGGAGTAGGTAGGTTATACAGGTTGAGATCGTTTATAGAGAGCCAAGTAAGAACACATCTACATACTTGAAGCGGCCATACACAGTCCAAGTGTATCATTAATGAAGATTAATTGTTATTGTTGGCTGCGAAATGCACACAAACAAATTATATGGTAGGTGATCTAAGAGCACAATCTAAGAACATAATTAAGTTCATATTATAAATATACGATAGATATATTAATAACATGAACTTAATTTTCTTATCAATGTTATTTTATGGCATGTAATAGAAATAATTATTATGATTATAAAAATATTTATAAGATGATTATATCGCACCTTCGGTAGAACACAAGCTCAGTGGCTCAGTTGTGAATGACGCGACTTTGACACCAACGCTCGTGGGTTCGATTCCCACACAAGGCAAACATTTGCATGCATGAACATGTGTGTTTGTCTTGGTCTGGGTATTTTCTATGTATAATAAGTATGTATTTACAAAAAAAAAATGTATTTACGTATTCGTTTATCAGTTGTCTAGTACCCATAATACAAGCTTCGCTTACTTTGTGACTAGATGGCGCTGTGTAATTTGTCCGGTTACTTATTTATTTATTTAACAAGGGTATAATTTTGTTTCTCTTTTAACAAAAAAAACACTATGAACACTGAATACATGAATAAATGAACATGTTTCAAGTAATTAAAGTATATAGTTTATTTTATACCAAGGAAACTAGTTTTGGAGGAATGTTAATAAAACGAGACGATATAGATTAAAACAAAGGCTTAAAATGGCTCTCCCGTAAATTTACAAAAGTTACAATTATGCCTTTTTTGTGCCGAAGGTGCGGTATTTTATTGCGCCAACACTACGTGTAAGAAACAAATGAGTCTTCTAATATGAAATATCCAATGCTGTAAAATGTGTTAATAATAATAGCATAAGCACTGCAAAAGCACAATAATTACGTGCTTATGTAGCTCTATGTAGCTTTGCTTTGCACACTGTACACTTTTAACTGATTAACAAAGAATAGTGAACGGCGTTGTTTGAACTTATAATATCTGTTATAGTATGGTTAGGTTGGATAATATTTATAATAGATTTTTTTTTTTATTTATAATATTTATAGCTTTGATCTAAATTTTTGTTATTCTAATCCAAATTTCCAAAAAATTGTTCGTCGTCCCCCTGGACATAACGGTACAAACTAGACACTTTACTATTTTCAAAAATTAATAAAAAAAGTAAAGAATGGAAACCCAAATATGTGTGCACACACATAATTTTAGTTTCAAAATTTTAGCAAAACTGTAAGATTTTTATTGTACAACGTTCGAAGGCATACAAGCATACGGCCCACCTGATGTACAGCGGTTACCGTAGCCTATGAACGCATGTAATACATTAAGTATCACTCACGCGATGCCTCCTCTGCTGCTAACACAGCAACTCCGTAAAAGCTTACTGGTAACCTCATACACAAGCAGGAATACAACAACCCTCTAGGGAGTTGTCCATGCACACAAATGTTGCGGCGTTGGTGTCAAACTGTCATTCAAACTGAGCCACCGAGCTGGTCAAAAATTAAGGAATAAAAACTGGGCTTTATTTATAATCAATAGAAAGATGCCTTTAAATACCTATCATATTTTTATTACGAATGAAAGGATTCCTGTGAATGTTTATTGAATAAGCGTCCACACGAATCTTTTTAACTATTATTATTTGACGAGTCTGGTGGCGGAGTGATAGCAATGTTACTTTAACACTAAGAACAAGCTTTCATTCAAGCGATACCCACACATAATAATAATTTGTGCGCATGAATAAACAAATATGCTGCTTGTTTTCATCTGGATGATATTAAGAGAGGTAGGGTATGTCAAAACTAACCGACTATTTTGATACACAGAAACTGCAGTCAAGTAACTTACCAAACCTAACCAAAGTAGTCAGTGCAAGTGCAGTCACTAATACGCAACTAAGGAGTGGCTGTAGCAGAGATGCCATCGCGCGTGCGATACTTAATGTTTTGAAAGCGTTCGTAGGCTACGGTAACCGCTTTACATGTAGTAGAGCCGTATATTTGCATATCTCCCTACCATTGGAAAAAAAATCTATAGTATATTTGCAATTTGTGCGATGTTCACACCAACACATGCACATTTCACTGCAGGGATGTGGGTAATAGGAAAATTTTGCATACACATAACTTCTTTCTGAATGTGTACACAGGTGTAGTTTAAATGCATAATTCTGACCACAGAAAGATAAAATATGCTTTATTTTTATAATATAGACAGTAGGCCGTTTATAACGAGTCTTTGATTATAACTAACCATCAATTAATTTCTCTCTTAATACGTGAAGGTGGTAACCGAAGATGTATATCCGATATCATGTGGCCCTCGGTTCTATCTGCCTCGCAAGGGATTTGACCTGAGGATAGCAGTAGTAGAAAATAGAGTTAATTATAGAAAAAAACGTAAATTATGCCTTATTGCCAAAAATCATCATATTCGAATACAGGCTCTCTTTAACCGAATTAGTTTTTGAGCAAAATTGTAGTATGTACACTGTAGTGCACAACGCTTTCATTACGGAGTAGCCTTCGGTCGGTGAAATTACTGGTCCCCAATGTTTTTAAGCTCCACGATTTTCATGCAGCTGAGTACCATAACGACTGTTGTCTGTTGACAATGGCCAGTACCGAAGAATGGAGGATATCGAAATAGTAATATATCTAGATCCTGCGTTTCTAAACAAATACGCCCAACAAAGATATCGAGCTTCTTTGTTGATGAACTAAATATGATGATAAAATCAAAACTAAAATGTTTGATTCTCATCGATTAATGACTGTCAATCGGTACAATAATCACGCTACGGTTTCCACTAGTATACTGAATATTCATATATATTTACGAAAAAATCTACAAAAATAATACTTAGCTGTTTTTTATCTATCTATAACTATACCAAATTCTGTGCGGGTAGACAGAGGGACCGAGCGCCACGTGGCTCGATCCTTACACAGATCTCTCGCTTCTTTAACATTAATTGTTCTTTTCATGCACGATCGCCGGTTTCTAAGGCTCCTGACATCACCTTCTGTTAGAACACGTCCAATTCGGTAATCGTAGGTAACTCTTGGTCTTCCTCAGCTCCTATATCCTTCCACTTTTGCATTGTACATCTCCTTCGTTTTTTCATCCTGCATTCTTTCTACATATCCGAACCAATGGAGCATGCCTCTTCTATTTTAACACCGAGCTCTCTTTTAGACCAACTGTGTTTCTAACACCATCATTGCGAATACGGTAATAAACAATCTAACACCCTCTGGTATTTTTACTCAGCAGTTTTTATTTTAAATATTTTTTAATACAAAGCTATGTTAGTTCCTTATTTAAACAAATGACTGAACGACTCGACTGAAGTTCGCCGTTCATCAAAAAAGTGTAAAGAAAAGATTTCTTTTTAGGTTCGTAAATTTATCAATGTACCGATTTTGATGTAGATCGAGATTTTTTATAATCTTAGAAGAAAGAACGAAATGAACTTGCATTAAACTGCATATTTATCTATAACTTCACGCCAAATCCCTTGCGGGGTAGGCAGAGAGAACCGAGCGCCACGTGACTCGATCCTTACATATCTCACTCGCTTCTTTAACATTCATTGCTCTTCTCATGCACGCACGCCGGTTTCTAGGGCTCCTGACATCACCTTCTGATAGAACATGACCAATTTGGTCATGGTAGGTAAGTCTTGGCCTTCCCCGGCTCCTACATCCTTCCACTTTTGCATTGTATATCTGCTTCGTCATTCTTTCATCTTGCATTCTTTCTACATGCCCGAACCATCGGAGCATGCCTCTTCTTATTTTAACACCGACGCTCTCTTTCAGACCAACTCTATTTCTAACATCATCATTGCGAATACGGTCTACGAGCCTTACGCCACAAATTTTGCGCAGCGCTCGCATTTCAACCGCGTTTATTCTACTTTCATGCTCTTTCTGCCATACCCAACTCTCGCTTCCATAAGTTAGCGTTGGGACCAACACTGCATTGTGTATAGCGAGTTGTGCCTTCTGGCTCAGGATTTTACTGCCAAGAAGTTTTCCCAACGCTCCATTCACACTATTCCCAGCACTCACTCGTCTTTCCACATCTGCGGTGTACCTTCCATCCCTGCTGAAAGCGCATCCAAGATATACAAACTCATCCACTTGTTCCAACACTTCATCATCAATCGTAATCCTTACATTAGTTCTGGATTCTTCTCTTTCAAATACCATTATCTTTGTTTTCTTCGCATTCAGTAGTAAGCCTTTCTCCATACAGTCGTCTTTCATCGCTGTGACCAGTGTTTGCAGTTTAGATGGTGTATCTGCTAATAGCACGGCATCGTCTGCATACAGCAGACAGTTCACCACTTGGTCACCCATGCGCAATCCCACATTCGTTGACCTTATTCTCTGCAGACAACTATCGAGATACAGGATAAACAGCCTAGCAGATAGCATGCAACCCTGTTTGACACCAATTTTGACATCAAACCAGGGTGACATGCCACCGTCTATCCGCACACATGCTGAGCAATCCTTGTAAGTGGACTGCACAGCACGGAGCAATGAACCGTCAATCCCATATCTCGGCAATATGTCCCACAGTTCCTTTCGCACAACCCTATCAAAGGCTTTCTCAAGATCCACAAAACCGCAGAAAACCTTCCGGTCTATGGCCAGATGCTTCTCTACGATATTGCGGAGCGAGAAAACTTGATCCGTACATCCCCTTCCATTTCGGAAACCTCCTTGTGCGTCCCACAGCATTTCATCGGATTTCACCCTCATTCTCCTTTCAATCACCTTTCCATATACTTTTGCTGCTAAGCTGATCAAACTGATGGCCCTATAGTTGGCGCAGTCCATGCGTGATCCCTTGCCTTTATACAAGGGCACGATGACTGCGCGTCTCCAGTCCATTGGGACCCTTCCAGTTCTCCAGCATAGGTTGCATAGGTACCAGAAGGCGTCCCGGACGCAAGTGCCACCTAATTTGATCATCTCAGCTGTGATTAGATCAATTCCCGCTGATTTTCCATTTTTCAAACTCCGTATCGACCATTCGATCTCATCCATAGTTATGCCTTCGTCGGACGCCGTCAACGTGGAGTAAGCATCCGACTCACTCTCATTGCCAGCGTCCGAGGCATACTCATACATTTCCTCAAAATATTCACTCCACCGTTCTAACACTTCCTGAGTGTTGGCAAGAATGACACCAGCTTTAGACTTTATCTTATCCATTCTGGATGCCGACGAACCACTCCGAGACTTCTTTACCTCTCTCCAAAAGAGTTTGGTATTTGCCTCGAAGTTTTTCGTCAGCCTCTCTTCCTCATTCATAATTTGTCTTTCACGCTTCTCTTTCACTAAAGCCTTGGTTTCATTCTTGCATAGACGGTACATTTCTTTCTTCTTTTCTCTCATATTTTCATTTAAAGGCAAAGATACGTAATCCAGCCACGCTTTCCTCTTTCTTGCTACGGAGGATTCAACCTCCGCATCCCACCAGGCATCTCCTTTCGCTGTTTTACGTCTCTTTGCGCATCCACAAGCTTCTTTTGCACTATCCACCATACTTTCTTTCAAAACTTTCCAACAATCATCCACATCTGAGTCGGAGAGGCTTGCATTTGCAAGTCTCTCACTTACCAGATGCACATACATTCTCCTTACACTTTCATCTTGCAATTTTTCGCTCATTATCCTTTCATGATCTCCGAAAGGGATACGCACTCGCCAGTGCCTCCACTTCCTAAAAAGGCCCACAAACCGGCTTACCACCAGGTAGTGGTCCGTCTCAAGAGTGGGGCCTCTAAAGGCTCTTGTATCCATTAAAACATTTCGGAGACGTCTATCTATTAAAATCAAATCAATCACACTTTTTTGATCATTCCTTCTCCATGTATACGTGTGAATATCCTTATGATGAAATAAAGTATTCGACACGAGGAGGCCTCGTTCCATACATAAATCTAGTATAGACTTACCTGCTTCGTTCACTCTCTTATCTCCATACGGACCAAGAACAGCTTCATAGCTGTATCGCTTGGTCCCAACCCATCCATTCAAGTCTCCACACATAATCACTCTTTCGTTCCCTTCAACTAAGTCCAGAACATCCCTCACAGACTCCCAAAACTTCTCCAGTTCTTGAGCACACGCTGAGCTTACGGGAGCGTATGCTGCAACCAAAAATACTCGCGTGATGCCCAGTTTAATACGAACCCAGAGAAGTCTAGGCCCTACCAAACAGTAATCTCTTACACCAGTGGCTAAGCGAGAGGAGAGTACGACACCTACACCAGCACTGGCATGATCGTCACGGTCTACCCCAGACCATAGGGCCATCATACCACCGGGCAGATTATCGGTGTCGCTCCCCTTGCGCTTAGTCTCTGTCACACATAAAGCATCCAAACGTCTATCATTCATTACGTCTATCAGTTCATTCGTCTTATCTTTCAATCCACCTCTCACATTCCACGTGCCTATGCGGCACTCGGCTCCCCTCGTCCCGCCGGAATTGGCGCTGCGTGGTGGGTGGCGGCCCCCACCGCCGCATGCAGCTGTATTCGCACCGACGGGGGCGGATCGGTGCGCGTCGCCTACGGGGGACGCCCTAATCCGCACGTCGGTGCGCTCTTGGTCCAGAATTGCAATCGACTGATTGGCAGGGGTCGCGAACGAGCACGCTTCTGGCACATGACCCCCGAATGCATATTTATATGTATTGTAAATTTCCCTAGAGATTTTCTGCAATGAGATTACCAAGGTTTACAGAACTATACAGAGTTGTGCATAGGACTAATAACATGTATTATACAAGGCTACCATGTTGAATCTCTATCTTGTACCTCTGGTATTGTGTGATATTCCCAGGCTTCTGAATTTTAATAATACTGCCTCTTGTGACAACTTGTTATGTTTTAGCACATATTGCCTAACAGGTTGAGAAACTTGTTACTACATATTTAACAAGAATATTATTTGGCTTTGCTTAATATATCCGATACTTCTTATTTTATTTTTACTGTATGTCTGTCGTGATGTTTAATCTACAATTAATACATTTCAACTACATGAATCTCGGACTTGATTTGTCACAACAAAATACAAACAAAACCAATTCATTGACGACAAACTATATCACATCGCCCATCGCCCTAGATTGCGTCCTTTACAGCATCCGTTGTTCCCGGCTTATCTGAAGGAAGTGTCGCTTCTGCCATTGTCCCGAAATAGTGGTAATCGAGTCGGGAGGCCGCTCCTAACGATTCTTTGATTAGAACTAACTACTAATACATTTCTCTCTTAATGTGTTTAAACATTTTGATTACTGTAGTATTTACCCCTAATAGGCACTGTGGAAAGCGTATATAAAATAGCCTCGTTAAATTTGTAAGAACTTACCATATGTATTGATATGCATGTATATGAGTGTAAAATATGTCATGTTAGTTCTTACAATTTAAAGTTGAATATGTAAATTTTAATTTATCATACTCAATATGTTCCTAGTACTATCCCCGTATGCCAATAATTAATTATGACTACAAAATAAAAAAAAACATTAAAATCTTTTGGAGATTAAAAAATAGCTACGAGTAAGTAACGTACCTACTTATCAATCACAAATGTAAGTTGTAAGGACCAATCTAATAAGTTTAGGTATGAGCCCGATTTCCACATTTATTTCAAAATATCAAAGTTTCCGGCGATGCAGCTCGAGTCTAACACACCTCGATTTTTGTTTCTATTTGACCTACGTAGAACGAATCACACACCCATAGTACCTGACCATGGGTGTGTGATTCGTTCTACGTATACGTTTCAGCAGTCTATATATTGTCCTTGAGGACAATTGAGAATTGACATGATGGTAATGTTCTAAGGAGTAAAAAAATCAAGAATGATATAGGTCCTCTTATATTAGTAAATCTTTTCTTCTTAATTATTATTTTTCCATGAACGACGAACTTCAGTGTATACGATTAAAAACAATTAACATACAATTTCCGGTCAATTTTTTAATCGAGGAACTAACATAACTTTGTATTTAAAAAATATAAATTTGAAGTTAAAAAAGCTATGTGCATATATGATTATTTGTTTATTTGACAATTTATAGAGTTCTGGCGACAAAAAAATATATAGAAGGCGGTGATTACATTTTAAGCCGTACATTGTGAACTGATGAATAAATCTATGAGGAAACTGTATATCTTGAATCCATAACAATTGAAGAAACCACGAAGTGTATAATGATATAAAAAGCTACGTAAATACGTTACAAAAATGCAGAAATCGATTACTTAAAAAGCAATTGAAATATAACAATGCAAAAATAATACTATTACAAATGTCTATACTTTTAATATATTTGATTAAAAAGGTTCTCGAATGGCGACCGCACAACCCCCCACTCGATGAACCGACGATCTTGTGAAGATCGCAGGGAGCCAATGGATGCAAGCAGCACTGGATCGATCGCTGTGGAAGTCTAAGGGGAAGGCCTATATTCAGCAGTGGACGTCTATCGGCTGATATAATGATGATGATGATTTAGATATAAGCAGAAGGTAGTAAATAAATGAATAACTAAATTACAACGATGCTTAATTAGTAAAATAATGACTAATGTAATAGGAATTGAAATACGACAATACTATTCAATAATTCTATTACAATTTTAAATATAATTATTGTTATTGTGTTTACACTTAAACATATTTACACTTTACATAATTCTACTAGTGCATGTTGTGTTCCGAGAAATTGTTCGATATGCTGGCATCAGCTTCTATCTACCACCACTTGGGTCTCTCGCCGCCGGCTGGGAATACATTCTCGCATACTGGAACCACAATATTCACGTGCTGAGTGGTTCTAGAGAAGTTTTCTTACGAGAACTCTTGTTGTGGAATAAACTCTCTGTTGTGATTTTCTAAAGGCTATAGTTAGCTTAAGTTTCTTTAAAAAAGACGTAAAGAGGGTGTGAAAATGCACGAGCGATACCTTTGGTTTTAGAAGTATGCATAATTATAGCACTTATCTGATATTCTAAAATCCACATGCCTACTTATTGTACGTACACATATTGGTTTTTAAGTTAAATTTATATAACTTTTTATAGTATTAATTTAATTAGATTTAACTTGTCTATGGCTTTATGTCATGGATAATGAATAGCAGTACCTGGAGTAACTAGGTATATTATTTATACAACGTCGGAAGACATACACGCATTCAGCACACCTCATGTAAATTGGTTACAGTAACCGATGAGTGCTTGTAATATCGAAAGTATTTCTAGCGTATTGCTATTATATTATTTATTTTTATTTTTTTTCGTGTCAATAAGTGCCTAGAACTGCACAGAAATTTTAAAATCTTTTTCGATCCTAGAGGTTTATTTTTTATACAAATTCAGAAGGCATACAAGCATATGGCCCACCCGATGTAAAGCGGTTACCGTAGCCTATCAACGCTTGTAATACATTAAGTATCACTCGCGAGATGTCTCCTCTACTGCTAATACAGCAACTCCTTAGGAGCTTACTGGTGACCTCATTCATACGCAGTAACGCAACAACCCTCCAGGGAGTTGTTATTTGGCTGCGGTTTTCTCTGACTTACTTCCCCAGACTTTGCTTTGATGCGCCATACCTCTCATAAAACATCCAGACCAAGACCAACAGACATGTTCATGCGCACAAATGTTTTGTATTGTGTGGTAATCGAACCCAGCGTCGGTGTCAAAGTCGCGTCATTTACGATTGAGCCACCGAACT
Organism: Pyralis farinalis; assembly: GCA_947507595.1. Classification (NCBI taxonomy): domain Eukaryota; kingdom Metazoa; phylum Arthropoda; class Insecta; order Lepidoptera; family Pyralidae; genus Pyralis; species Pyralis farinalis. Next base: position 17,591,548 of record OX382259.1, on the reverse strand, counting down.
CGCCAAAATTAATATCAAAAATTATTATTCTTTGTACGCACAAAATTGTTCGTTAATTTCAGCCATTTCGACTTTTTGAAAATTACTTTTTAGGGGTTTAATAAAAACTGATGGCTGAACAAGGGAGTTCATCATCATCAGATCTTAACGGGGGTTGATCATCTTCCTGCGAGTGAACTCCTAAAGTGTTACTGTGTTAGCAGCAGGGACGGCAACGTGTAAGTAAGGAGTTTATGGACTACGGTAACCATAACCACAAAGGATGCACCGTATCTCGTATATCTCCCGACATTGTGTAAACAACAAAAAAACTGGCCATGTGCAAGTCGGATTCGCGCACCGAGTATTCCATACAAACTCGTAGTTTAATAGTAAATAGTTCGTCCATCACGAGATTGAGTCTCAAAGATTTTTCGCGCTTTTTTTCGTTAATGTTATATGTTTCTCTCCAAAATCAGTCTCCAAAACACATAACTAGAATATTTGTGTTATTACACATAAAATTTCAAATTTGAAATCAGCGTTAATTTATTACTCATGTACTAAATATACATGTATATATTATATAGTTAAATATATTATAAGTATAACGACTGAAAAAGGGAAGCTATATGATAACGCCGCTATGTTGATCTAACTACCGAACCAGAGCTGAAAACCTATCCGATGGCAGACAGGTGTAAGACAGGGCGACGTTGTTTCTCCGAAATTGTTCACTGCTACGTCAACGGTGAGTATAACACTCACCTTCGATTTGCCAAAAATATAGTAATCATACCGGCATCTCAGAAGGACTTGAGAACAATGCTCCAAGATCTCGAGAGAGCATCTCAACGAAGATCCCAACCTTAAGATGAACATGGACAAAACGAAGATTATGTTATACGTATATGTACCTACTCGAGTTTCAGTTGGAAGCTCGGGTCTCGATGTTGTTGATGAGTATGTCTACCTAGAAATAACAACCCAGCTAGGTCAATTAGAAAATTTGGAAAGATTTTTTCGCCTAAAATACATGTACCAAGATGAAAGTCTTCGACCAGTGTATGTTACCAGTGATGATTTACGGCACGCGAAATACGGAGCTCATGGCTGCACAGCGTGCGTTGGAGAGAAACTTTATCTATGTCATAGATTTAGATAGATAACGTAAACTCGTAGCGGAACTGGGCTAACTAGAAGTGGCGATGGTCAGTCCACGAAGGTCAGAGAATCGATGGCCATTGAGACAGAAAGGTCCTCGACTGGCGACCACAAACCGAAAAGTGCAGGAAGAACCGACGATGAACCTGAAGATCACAGGTAGGGAGTCTGAAGGGTAATATAGAAGTCAAAGCGGTAGGCCTATGTTCAACAGTGGACGTGCTTCGGCTGAAATGATAATAATAAAATAATAAGTACTTATAATGTAAGCAGTAAGGTGATTTACAGTTACATTCACCAAAATAATTAGGTAACATTACTGAAGTTCACGAACTCTACCATCAAACATTGGTCTAAAGAAAAGATTAACTGGATTGAGGAAGAAACTTACATTTGCCGTTGGAAAACTATTGTATTTCGGCGTGATTAATCCTTGGGATTCACCCGCCTCAATGAACCCCAAATTTGCTCGTTAGGTCTTCTGCCCTGTATGCCGCCTGGGACGTCATGTGGAGATGTGGATGTTGTACGTATTTGGCAGTGCGTGTCTACGGGACGTCCCCTTATAGCCGCAGGGACCTATTCGTAGGAGACTGCATACGACTGCAAGACATGATTAATCCTCGGATTCATCCGCCTGTACGCAACCTAAAGTCGATCTACTGTTGAAACTGTCCTGCGTTGTGTTCGTTTAATATGTGCTTTCACACACATTATCTTCGTGCGAAGCATCGGTACGGCATCATCCCAGCTCAGTCAGTCAGACTAAACTTCCATCTCTCCACGCCCGCGTGCTCGCGTATTAAATTACCCGGAAACGGTTCACTTCTGGAGACTGCCCGGGTAATGAGCTCTCGATCGAGGCCTGTATGCACCCGTGGGTGCAAGAATCACTGACTAACTGACTGACTTGATACCTCCACTCGTTCCTGAGAAAAATAATCTTGACAGACGGACAACGAGTACGGCATACATTTTTCCTTTTTAGGTACGGAATCCTAAAAAGTACAAAGACTTTTGGATCTTTCTATAACTTCACGACAAATTTCTTGCGGGGTAGGTAGACAGAACCGAGCGCCACGTGGCACGTTACTTACACACCTTCTTAAACTTTCGTAGCTCTTCTTGTGTATGCTCACAGATTCCACGGGCTCCAGACATAATCTTCTGATAAAACATTATGAATATATTCAAGATAGGTAAGTTCCTTGACCTTCCTCGGCTCCTACATCTTTCTACTTTCTCATTGAATATCTGTTTCGTGATTCTTTCTTCCTGCATTATTTTTACATGTCCGAACTAACGAGCGTGCCTCTTCTTATATTAATACCGACGCTCTATATTAGCTCAAAAAAAGGAAGGAAATATTTTTTTATCATCTTTATGTTGTAATGTGTGCACTCATAAAAAAGGGTCTGTAGTAAACATATATAATTATATATATAAAATTCGATGTGTATATTCCCTATGGACACCAACGGTTACGCAGATTTCGATAAAAAAATTAGGGAATCTTCAAATTAGCCCAGCCCAGTGTCCGGATCAGTCTTGCAGAGCCTTGACGAGTCGCTAGTAGTAATATCAATAATAAACAAACAAATACAATCTAAGAACCATTTCATTAAGTAATCACTTATGGGGAGGATTTTCCTTACACTATCTATATGTAGATTTATAGAGAAAACGACCGACAATATACAGAATTTGGATCGAAATGTACTTAAAATCCATCTACCGCTCTGAGGAATAATATCTAATCCACTTAAACGTCCCAAGCCGGTAAAATCCATTTCATTATAGCCCTTAATATACGATGCATCAAATCCAATGAAACCTCCAATGTCGATAAACTGAAACATAGTTGCAAACGTGAAGGTTAAAATCACTTCTGAGCGTCGCTGCACGAACCGCTCAGAATCATTTATCTAAAAGCCGCTCCCTTCCGCCATCAAAACTAAATCAAGTAGGGTGAGGAACATAAACTCGACCGCCCTTGCAGTAAGATAAAATGTGAAGGGAAGTTTGATTCACTGGTGCGACACCACACGTAGGGAACCCGCCTCTAGCCCTCCGTAACGACGTCTTCATGCAAGGATATCTCTCTATTTGACTACGACTCATATCTACGAGTCGAGGGCACTTAGTGGAACATTATTGGAAAACTCCTACGTACTTTTATAAGTCGGTCGAACTTGCTTTTTGTTTACAGAGCTGTGCATCATATTTTATCAAACAAAATTTGAGATCAATTTGGATAATTATATATTTAGCTTTTTAAAACAAACTCGACGTCAATATTTAATCTACGAGTAGAATGCCTTTAACTTTGATAAAGCAAGGCGAATTTAATATTGTCTTAGTAATCTTAGGGGTGACGATGACGGATCCCACAACAATTAAGTCTTTCTGAGATAGGCGATGGGGGACTTCATTTACTGTGACTTTTTGTTTCGAGGACTAAGCTCTAATTAATATAAGTTTGGCGTCAGTCGAAAAGTGACTTTCGTCTTCCACGTTAAACTTTCTAATGTCGTAATTGAATCCTATCTGTAACGATATTAGATGGTTGAAAATGTTGTCATTTAAGACATTTCGTAATTATTTAATCTGCCATTAGTTTTGTAATTGGAATGACTGTACGCGAATAAGGGTTTTGAAAAAAGCCTCGGAACACTTCTTAGTGGGCAAATATCGTCGGCGGCGAGGTGGAGGTTCATCTGAAGATAAGCGTCGGCGAGCGCCGAGCGGCATCTGGCTCGGTAATTAAGCGCATCTGCCTACGCTCAATTTTGAAACGCGCTAGATGAGAGTTGCCCCGTGCCTTCGGGGTCCATTCAGGAGGGTACGAGCAAATTGCTAAACTTTCAATTAAAGAGTTGTTATTCAAACCGCTCCCGGTTCCTCAACGGAATTATATTTTATTTCACAGTCAAAACTCTAATAGGTACTTGTTTCTCGTCGTACTTGCCAACTGTTTTACGATTCTCCAAACTTAGTTATGAGAATTTACGAATCGTATATTTCAAATAACTTTTCCAACTGGGTTTAAGAAAATTGTATTCATGGTTTATTAGTATCGCTTGTTTGGAAACAAATATTTTTATCTTTGTTATTTTCAACTAAGTAGAGATGTTCCGTATGCGTTTCCATTTAGCGTATATTCTATTTACTTCTTATCCTCTATCGATTTCAGCATTTACGGCTCAATGTAGATAAATATTTATAACCCACTCTTCGGCTAATGAATATATTATGAGGATTGGAATGGTACCGGAAGAAATTCCGATACGTGAAACCATTTTAAATGAGTCGTGAATATGTGCGACATGTATAGTTACATATACAGCTCATTAGTATTATATTATATGGTATTATAATACAACCATACTATATATTACTTAAAAAAACTATGCCATATATTTGTTTAATGTATTAAAATAGCTTGAATTTATTTAAAATTAGCGGTATGTCTTTTACCTTTTTTATTGTTTATATAATGTCGAGGATAAACTGTATACAGTCCATCGTATATTAAGTGGTTACCGTAGCCTAAGAAAGCTGCTACTAGAAATACAGGAAATTACGCTCGTGCGATACTGCCTCTGCCGCTAGCACAGCAACACTTTGGAAACTTATTGGTAATTTCAATAACTCGCAGAAACACAACAAGGGAAACGATCACCATCAATTCCTCCAGTGAGTTGTTATTTAGCTGTGGTTTTCTGTGCCGTGCAGGTACTTCCCCACTTGGGCTGCTTTCTGGCTGATTGCTTCGTTAATCAAACCCACGAGCCTAAGTGTTAAAGTAGCATTGCTGACAGTCCACCACCGAGCTTGTCATAGTATTTTATATACAATTGTGAAATGGGAAAATTGAAGCGGACACAATAAAGTCTCTTTGGTCAGGCTTTTATAATAAAAAAATTCTTTGTTAATTAATTTAGCTATTACATATTACACATTACATAAGATACAGAAATTATTTACCGAAAAAGGGTTTGTTCCACAATTGAACTTTTTCTTCTTGTTTTGAAATTAATAAATAAATTAATTATATATATAACAAAAAAAACTGGGGATTATAGATAAATTATTATATTATTAAGTTTTTTTGATTTAACGTACGAATTGTTATATACAACAAAGGTAAATTAAGGTGCAAAAGTTAGTAGGTGTTAATTTTGTATTGATTCGCAATAATAATACAACAAACATTTTTTCTATTTTTTCTTTTGATGCAATTTATGTTTAAAAATGTATCTAAACAAAATGGAGATGAATAAAAATCTGACTTAAAAGTTACTTGCTCTGCAGTTTAGTATACCATAGCATAAATAATACCAAGTCAGCCATACTTAAATAAATAAATGTTACCTTTACGCATTACATTCAGTCAATATCGAAAGAAGACAATCGTTACCTATATATTTGTTTTCTTTTTAGTTACAACTAAATCTATGTATTACTATCTGATGAAAACCGAAGGAGTGTAAAATTTTCTATAGATAAAATTCATATGGAGACGAATTACTGGTGTAACAAGTAAGCAAATAAAATTGTAAAAGGAATATATAAAATATAGAAACATTTTTTGAAGTGAAACTTATAAATTAATTATGTTCGAATCGGTCACTTGGCGACCACTCCATATAAATAAATATGTGGCTATTGTAGTTGTTGCTTAGTGGAAAAAGTGACGGCGCGTAATGGTTTTTTTTTTGTTTCAGTGTGAACTGAGTGCGGTGCGCTTTCGGCTCAATGTGCGTCCGGAGTGCGAGGAGGGAGCATGCTGGTGCTCCTATTGATACTTAGCACCGCCCTTGCGGCAGCCAACATCGGGAAACACGGTATGTATCGTAAATTACCACGGTATCACGATGTATGTTGATCGTCTAAAAGAAAAACTGCGCAATGTAAGGCCCTAGTCCTTGCGACGTTTTACCGAAGACATCTTGCTCCGCTGTCTGTCAGAGCGGTGTGGTCATATTTCTTTTGGTAATGTATTCAACGTATATCGATCCTTATTAAAGCATTTTTAACAATTGGCTTCTTAAAATACTTTAATAAATTAAAAAAATCCATATACGGTTGTATAAAAAAAAATATGAAAGTCACAGTTCAGTTATTGGAGAGTTTTTTATGAAGGAGGCCCAGATTTATCCACCAATAAAAAGTGACCAATTAAAAGCGCCGTTATGGTTCGTCGAGTAATTGATAGCTTTGTATTTTATCCATTTTAGCTACCGTAATCGGTGTTTTCTGTTTTCATAATATATGATCTAAAAGAGGTCAAGTATCAGTCAAGAGTCACTTAATGCGTATTACATACTGTTCATTTATTACAATTTGTATGTTGTTTACTCAAAATATACACAATAATTTCATATGAAATGAACTGCAATGACTTTACGAAAAAGTAGTAATTTTTATGTTCAAATTTAAAAAAATTAAACTTACGTGTATAACCAAATACAGATAACAAAAGGGCGATACGACATCCAGAATGTATTACAAGAAACGTTTCGACCTAGCTAGAATATATTAAGTAATAGTTAATTTCTAAATGGAGGTATATGTTTTATTAACGATTTTGTTAGCAATTTCTACCGGTCAAAGACAGTAGTTTTTAAATCAATTAACGAATCTTGTATAATACTAAAGTGCGTTCAGGCAGCCGAGATAAAGAATGTAAACAAACATTTAGAGGCTCACAACATACATTTGTTGAGTATTATAGTCTTCTTCCTCCTAGCGTTACCACAACTAGGCTATTTCTACTATTTTATTTAGTACAACATAGAATGTATTTACTTTAACAAAATAAAAGATGAAAACCAAAACCTGAAACTAGCATACTTACTGAAAATATATAGACAAGACTTTAAAGATATTTTTATTATAAACTAGCTGTGCCCGCGTCTTCGTCCGCGTGGAATTTAACAAAAAAGTTATTATTCAGTTCGCAGAGTTTACTATAACTTATTAATTCTGTATTTCGCGTATAGAAATACCTATGCTAATTTTAATGAAATTCTTCTATTTTGTGAATCGCACCCCCGAAGGAGAAGATAATTCCCCCTAATTTTAACAGTTTTTCATATTTTACGCAGGAACCCTAAATGTTTACGGGATAAAAAGTACCCTATATTGTGCTCTGAATAGTCATCTACCTACCAGTGAAAGCCCCTTCAAAATCGGTCCAGCCGTTTCAGAGATTAGCCGGAACTAACAGACAGACAGATAGACAGACAAAAATTGTAAAAATATTCATTTTGGTATATGTACCGTGTATATATATCCATATGCATTTAGTAAAAAGCGGTTATTTTAATATTACAAACAGACACTCCAATTTTATTTATCTGTATAGATTGATAAACAATTATAAATATAATATTGGACTACTCATATGAGGGGTAGGGCGCATCAAAGCAACCCGTTTGGGGAAGTGCCTTCACCTCACAGAAAACCAAATAACAACTCGCTAGAGGGTTGTTGTATTCCTGCGTGTGATTGAGGTCACCAGTAAGCTCCTAATGAGTTGCTGTGTAAGCAGCAGAGGATGCGTCATGCGATATATTAATTAATATATTACAAGCGTTAATAGGCTACGGTAAAACAGGCACTTTACATCAGGTGGACCGCATGCTTGTATGGCTCCTGACGTGGTATAAAAAAAATGACCGAATTGAAATTAAAATAAATATTTGTTTTGTCCAGCTGTAGTCACACATCCTTACAAAATATGTAATAACCTCATGTATCTTATAAAACCAAGCATAGATCATTGGATTTGTTGCTAGTTGCTATATTATTAGTACCTATCTATTGAAATTGACGATCTAACCACGTAAATATTACTTGACCTGCCAAATGTGACGAATTCACAGACACAACTCCCGTACCAAAATTTAAAGACAGTAACACTTAGCCACTGTTATGCCACCGAGTCTGCCTGCGAGAGAAAAGGACGGGGATACTTATCGCTTAATTTGTAACGAAACTCAGTAAAGACCGGAGTGTTTACCTTTTTAATTGCTGACACCAACATGAGATCATGATAAGTGGGTCTCCTCCTTTCTCGGCTCCTCGTTCGCCATGTATACCTGTTTCATAATATACTCGTTAAACATTCTTTCTAGATATATGAATCAACGTAGCTTGCTTCTTCTTATTTCAGCATCAAGACTCGCTTTCATATTAATTATTTTTCTTACATTGTCATTGCGACCGAAGACTACAAGCGTTACTCCACATATTTTCAGCAATTGATTCTACTTTTATGCTCTCTGGCATATCCAGCTCTCGGTTCCATACGTTACAATTGTAATTAGTACCGCGTCATGCGCAGCGAGTTTTGCCTACCTAGAAAAGTAGTCTTAACGATGATCCATTCAAGCTGTTTCCTGTATTGATTCATCTCTCAATATCAAGAAGCACATACAAGATGTGCAATTTCACTCATCTTCCGTTCGTTCTTATTTTCTCTCTTTCAAATACCGCTATCCTCGTCTCCTTGCATTCAATTATGGTCCCATTTTCTTGAAATTATCTATCGTCCTTGTAACTAGTCCTTACAATTCCGATGGCGATTCAGTTAATAATATACACAGAATTGCTTGCCCAAAGCAGAAATTCACCACAAAGTCACCCATGCCTAATCCTACATTCGTTGATGTTATTCTCTGTAGACAATTATTATCCAAATATTAATATTGATTCCAAACCCTAGCAATCAAGTTACCAGCCACTCGTACGTACATAAGCAGAACATTCATCCATTCCATGACAAAATATACCCAAATATGTGTAAAAATAATGTCTTCCTAAGTAAACAATGTTGTAAACGGGAACTCAATGTAATAAATAAAAAAATAAAATAAACACAACAGGAGACATTACTAAAGTTAGCTCATAAATGTACGTTGTTACCCTCATACCAAATAGCAACTCATCTGCATTAACCACTTAACTTTGCACAGCGACGGTAAGTGTCGTTTCTCTGAGGAGAGTGCATGCAATGTGAGGTGAGTACTGCGTCACACTGTACACTGGAATATTATACCTAGCACAGTTAAGTGTAATTACGGAAATAGGAGCCTTTCAAGTATTTCTTCTGTGATGAAACTTAGTGTACGTATTCGTCACATCGTTTGAAGTGCGTACAATACAAAATGTGTAGCGTACGACTAAGACTACGAGAATACTATGTAGTTGGAATGACAGTTCTTTTGAAAATTAAATAGAAAATATACAAATAGGTCAGCTCAGGTCAGTTTTGCATATGTTTTCAAACTTTATTTTCCACATATTAAAAGTACAAAGGCGACCTTAATTCGAAATACATTCTCTAGCGAACAGCCACAACCTTAAGTATAATTACACATTATATACTTACATAACTTAGCATTTCTATTCATTCGTCAATTTAATTTCTAGAGTACACAGAAATAGCAATTGATAATTGAAATGCAATTTACTGTCATATAAATTCCATGCTGTACGAAAATTTAATTTAAACTTGTTCCGAAAATTATATTCCATTCACTGACACCAACATATTAAAGTAGTTACTAATAATAGCTAAACTAATAGTTGTAACGTAACCGTAAGCTTCTTAAAATAATATACGTTAAAGAAATATGACTAAATACTAAATAGTATTAACAAAACATTATTAATAACTTTTAGAATACAATGTAACTCGTGATCCAATACTAGTTAGTAATTGTATATAGAATTACACGATACCACCAGTTATGTACGAATGTGGTAGGTTGTTGAAAGTTTGTAATATTATACAAAAGTACAGAAAATGTAGTATACAGAATATCACTTTTGCAACTTCAAAGATAGAAATTTATCAAAGGATATAAGAACGTTTTACATATTTTTACTTTCGAGTGATCAAAGAACATCAAGTAGTTATATATTATAAATAAAACATATTTACAATACATTTTGGAAGTTTTACTTGCACGTTAAAGGAATCTGTGTTTTATAAGCTATGACGAAATAAACATTATTTTTCGCTTGCAGCAACCCGTAAAAGGGAAAATAATGTTTATTTTACTAGAAATAACATTCATTTAGGAGAGGTAGGAGGCATCAAACCACCCGTTTGGGAAGGTACCTCCACCTAACAGAAACCTGCAGCTGAATAACAACTCCCAGAAGTGTTGTTGTATTCCTGCGAGTAATTGAGGTCACTGTTAAGGTCCATATAAAGTCCGGAACGTTGGTTTCGAGGCTTGGGTAGTTCGTGCCTTGTGACCAGGTGCTGTTTTTAAAAAGTGTATTGCTGAGAGATTACACAACCCGATACAAGTCAGTCTCTTGATACACTTTGGCTAAAGTCTTCACTCCTTGACACAAAAATGAAGCTTTGTGACTCCTTGATAAGACATACCCCGCTAAACTAGGATGATGACCACGTTGTGCCTTTCACTCACTACACTCACTCTGTTCTGTACACTCTGTTATTTTGCTTGTTGTAGTGTCCTTCAATCGTAAAAATTTTTTTTTACGATTGAAGGACACTACAACAAGCAACTCTCTTCAACTGTGCGGATTGATTTAGGGCATGTCCTGTATATTGAATCGTCAATATACAGGACATACCCTAAATCAATCCGCACAGTTGAAGAGAGTGGATCGATCAAAACGCCGCGCTTATCGAAGCGCCGAACTTCAGGTCTTGTTTTATTATACGCAATAGAGCCTTAGCGGAAATCTTAATTTCCCGCGATAAGATGTTTTGTTTCCTAATGGGGTTTCGGCGAATTCTGGCTTTAACAGTATTAACAGTCTTTGTAGTTCTAACAGTACGCGGTCGCTCCAATCGCAATCATTTATGATCTTCAACAGAGGAAGTGTTGGTTTATCTGTCGATAGTACGATATACTAACATCTAACATACGGCTGATACCAAGATTTTGAAGTGTCTTGAATATGACCGACAGCTCTCTATACCAACTTTGTGCAAGGCAATCACTGCAATCCTATTTTCTTTATCACCCTATTCCATATTGCAATTTAATAATAAACACGAAAAAATTTTGTAATAGAAGTTTTTGACATTATAAACGCATCTCAAATGCAAAATAATTAAAGAGTTAAAAAAATAAAAGTTTCTATGTATTTGTGGACAGACTATGGCCACAATATGACACAATATACAGCTAATTAATAAACTGCGCTCTAGCGAAAGATAGGTAAGCTGCATTAAAGCAGTCTGACTGGATAAGTAGCTGCACGTTACAGAAAACAGTTTGTGTATTCCGAGGTTACCAATAAGCTCCCAAGGAGGTGCTGCGTTAACAGCAGGTATATCATCGCGTAAACGATAGTTTTTGTGTCGCAAGCCTTCACAGGTAACCACTTTACATCAGGTGGGCCATATGCCTGTTTGTCAAAAACTGAAGGTGTAGTCTAACAGAATACCTACCCCGCATGAGATTAGGTGTGAACATATACTTAGATAGACAGATATTTCTTAGCCTACAGCACGTAGATTACATTAAAACAATTTCATAGATCCTGTGGCTTCGACTGTACGTTGATATTTATTTATTTTATTTTTTCAGTACATATTATAAAACAAAGTCCTACGCCGCGTCTGTGTGTCGTATGAACGTATATTTCATGCGGTTTTCATCAACAGACAGATTGATTCTTGAGGAAGGTTTAGGCGTATATAAGTTTTGTGGAAATCGGTTGAAATATGATGATAGTTGTTGAAACTTTCGGAAAAAGTCAAGCCGCCTGGGAGCTTTCATCGGGTATTATACGGATATATTAGACGCAATGAGCTGATGCGACCCAACGACAGAAAAAAACATTAAGCTATAAAATGCTCCACTACCCGTGCGAAGCCGGGGAGGTTCACTAGTTTTAGTATATTTGGAAAACCAGCAGCATAAAACTACATTAGAAAGCCAGTTTAACAATAGATATGTCAGTCAGTTTCTTCTAATATAGGTATATTCGAAGCCAAGGAGGCGTGTCGAAGTAGTTCACTTTTATCAAATTATAATTAGTTAGTTTTCATCTCGTACAATATTATACCTATAGATGTAGATAACATTTTGGTTTGTACTTTGGCAACAACGCATACTGGGGCCACACGAACAATATCCCATTAAGTATTCTCGCTAAATACTGCGCCGTAATCAAAGTATCTCGGAAGGTCTGAGACTATTCTAAGCTTGTTAGTGGCACCGCTATAAATAGAGGCAAGATCGTTGGAACTTTAATACAATTATACCTTTATTGCTTAATTCAAACTGCAGATTATTCATAAACATTTTCAGTCTGAAATAGTCAAGACGTTGTTTACAAGTATGTTGATAAGTTAAAAAAAAATCCGCCCAATTTACATAAACCTCGCAAAGATTTTTATACTTTTCTTTTTCATCCCTCACGCGTTTTTCCCGTTTTATTAGAAGATTGTATAAATTATTTTTACGGGTAATACCAAAACATTTATTCTTACTTTTAAACTTTGGCCTGTACAACGCAATGTTGGTGAGTGAAGTTGGAAAAGTTATGCCTCTTTCGCTGTAATTTCCGGGAACATTTTTGGTTGACAGCTATGGAGAAAATAAAGAAGAATAACTGTCCCTCTTCCCTAGAATTGTATATACTCTCAGGTATGTGTGTAGTATATATGTAGAAAGGAAACACGTGTTACGCCGCTGTGAACCCGTCAGTGTAAACATGGCGGTGATCTACGCTTCCCTCGGAGTCGCACTAATCCGTAATTCCGCTCGACTTGTAACTTGACTTACAATGGCTTGTTTGTGTTGGATGGATACTTTTCTACATAAAATAGTTTGGTTTACAACCTTTTCATTTAGTAAGGATTTAAGTAATATATTTGTCGGTAAGACATGGTCTAGCGTGTATGTTTTTATTAGTTAGTAGTAAAAAAGCGTACACGCGATAAGTTATTGCTATAAAGTAGTAAATGGTCTATATTCTTTGCTACGTTTACTAGAGTGAATGAGAATCTAGTGGATACCTAGTTTAATAGCCGACTAGTTATTGGACTACATTTTGTTTTCTGTGAGGTGGAGGTACGTCCTCAGACGGGACGGTTGATGCGCGCTACCTCTCTTAAAAATACCCATGACAAATAGGCTATATTCTTGTATTGCAAGTATGTTAACTACTTTATATGAAACATATCGTACGTATGTCGCTCCATGTTAAAATTAGTATCTTAGCCAAATCCTTAGGCTTAAGTAGCGAACCCCAATCCTATGGGATTAGAAAATGGAATAATGTTAATAAGAAGAAAGATAGATTTCACATATAAATATACTATCTATTGCGATAATACAGGCTACCGATATTTTGTTTAAATAATCCTTTCACTGATACGAACATATTATACTGATGGCAATATCTATTTTTTTAATACAACGTCGCGTAACAAATAAACATAAAGCCTACACTAATGGTAAGTTATTGCAAACTTTTTCGCAGTCTGCACAATATGAAATACATAATTTGCACTGTTGATTATATTATGACGTGACATAGTCTTTGTTACCCGGGAAAATGTAAGGGTTTTATATCTCATATGTCTGAGTCGATTTAGGCATTCAGAATTTATGGTGAAACAAATAGGAGTATTTTTTTAAGGTTAAGTATATATGTATATTTTCACGCTAGGTTTTCATGGTAGGCATAGAGAACAGAGCGCCATAAGACGAGGTCCTTTCACACCTCGCTCATTTCTTTAACATTCATAACCTTTTTCATGCTTCAGCCACATATAGGTATTTATGAGGGTTTATACTTTAAAAACCAAAAGTTGTATTATTAGTATAATTGGTCTTATCCTGAGGTGTGTACGAATTGAATCATGTGGTGCTCGGTTCTCCCTACCTGCCTCGCAAGGGATTTGGCGTGAATATATGGATAGGTAGATAGACCTGGTCCTATTCATCGGAATACAGAAACTCTCAGTATAACTCAAGTATTATAAATACGAAATTACCTCTGTCTACCTGTAATGAACAAACGTTTGTGCCATGTACGAGTACATAGCGCAAACGTCAACCAATTAATTCCGTCAAATGACTGCTAGGCGAGCGATCAAATTAGTGAATGCGTAATTAGCAACATGCTCACACCGCTCAACAGTCGTGCATAGATCTATGTTAGCGTAGTAGTACCTATACTTTGTATCAATTCTAAAAGGAGCTGAGTTTCTTTTAACTATATTTATGATGTACTTTAATTATTTATTTATAAAATTTGAGACATTAGTTTTGTCGTATTTATTTCTAGCCCTCTCTATCTTTCTTCATCTTTACTTCTCTTGCGGGGTAGACAGAGAGAACTGAGTTTTTTCTTATATAAGTAGATTGACAAACAAGCATGCGGCCCGTATTAGATGGTAAGCGGTCACCGCAGCCTAGTGAGACTCGCAACATCACGGGGATGTTACTCGCGCGCTGCCAATCTTGTGGCCTAAGACTGTTTCGTCACTGTACCCAGTAATTTCTCTATCATATTTCACCCTTCAAACTGGAACACAGCTATATAAATATAGCTGCTTGACGGTAGAAATAGGACAGAGAGATAGAGACAGAGGTACCCACAGAGACGACTTAGCACAAAGTCTCCCTATGGTAACGAGTGCCTCAAGATGCGTCCCATACACAATTCTCTTGCTTCTCCTGCTTGCTAGCTGCTGCCGATTAAGTCGTGCTAGGTGTGCGAGTAGTCTTGGCCACCCTTAACTCCTACATTTTTTCATTTTCGCACTATATATACATTAAAGTGAAATATACATATATATAGACATATATATATATATATAGGGGATTCGTATTTTTTTCAACCTACATACGTTCTACATACTAGAACCAAGAGAGGAAGCCATTTTAATGACACCGACAATCTCTTTCAGACCGAGTTTCTTTCTTACAACATTGCTATGAACACGGTTAGCTGGAATTACGCCATAAAATTTGCGCAATGTTCATTTCTCAACCGCGCTTATTCCACATTTAAACTTTATATACCAAACCCAGATATCGTTTCAAAATTAGAAAAAGATAAAATTTTAAATGCATTCTAAGGTATAGTAGAATGCAGCTCTGCGACTGAAGTACAATAGAATGATTTCCCCAATATTAACGCCATTTTATAATTAGTGTAGAGGACTAATTCTGTTTTTTCCATGAAATTTGGTACAGACATATTCTGAGACCTAAACATAGACATAGGTTACATATTGTCATCATAACGGTATCCACATGGGAGCTGGGCAGAAGCCAATTTGTTAAGGATACTGCACTAGTAAGTTAATAAGTTTAGCAGTCTTCGAAAAGTTTAAGGTGAAATACAATGGAATGTTGTGGGAAGGTCACTTCTCTCAAGCAATATCGTAAAGAAGCATATGGCTACGGTCCAAAAATAGTCAGCGGAAATCTAAGCCAGAAGGTATCTATAGCTCGCTATACAGAACACCTTTTTTTTATATACCACTAAGGTGACAAACAAGCATAGGGTCTGCCTGATGGTAATCAAAAATGGACATTTGCAACACCATGGGTGCCACTCATGCGCTGCCGATCCCGAAACCTGTTTCAAAACCTAAATGTTCTGTGTTGTTTTGTTTTTATTGTTCATCACTTTACGTTTTTCCTCCTCTTCGACAAAATACATCGCACTGACTGTACTTCTCTCCCTACATGGTGACAAAATTTCATCATTTCTTTAATTAATTAATTTCTCTACTTAACTTCCTCACCTGCTATTACCCCTTCATTTACCTCTTTTCTATCTATTCCTTCCTTTATTACCTACTTGTTCTTTGTCACCTCGTATCCGAATATCGTACTTCTTATATTTTGTTCTATAATTTCACACCAAATCCCTTGCAGGGTAGGCAGCGATAACCGACCGAAATCGTTACACACTTCACTCGCTTCTTTAACATTTACAACTCTTTTCATGCACGCTCCCCGTTTTCTAGGACTCTTGACTCACCCTCTGATACAACACGACCAATTTGGTCATAGTAGGTTAGTCTTGGTCTTCGTGGACTCCTACATCCTTCCACTTTTGCATTGTATATCTGTTTCGTCATTCTTTCATCCTGCATTCTTTCTAGATGTCCGAACCAACGGAGCATACCTTTTCTTATCTTAACACCGACAGTCTTTCAGCCCAACTCTCTTTCTTACGTCATCATTATGAACCCGGTCAGCAAGCGTAACGCCACAAATTTTGCGCAATGCTCTCATCTCGACCGCATTTATTCTACTTTCATGCTCCCTCTGCCATACCCAGCCTTCACTTCCATAAATTAGCGTTGGGATTAGCACCGCATTATGTACAGTGAGCTGTGCCTTCTGACGCAGTATTTCTTATTAAATAACTTCACAAGTAAGTGAACTTCTTATTTTTGTCTTACTAAATCGTCTTTAGTATGTTCAAACTTCGCTTCGGGTTAGTATTAGCCCGGAAGTAGGAGCAACTGCATGGCAAATAATTAAGTAATTAAAGCAATAACGTTCAGTAAAATTCAGGCAAACTCGAATGAGTATTTTTCAGACAGTCAGTAAGTAGTCAACTTGAGATAATAAATACTATGCTTTATGAGCCATTGACATTTAAAACTTGCTAAGGTAGAAATCCAGTATCAAAGAAAGTAAGAAATTGTTTATTAAATGAAAGGAAGACCACTTTAGGTGCATTCTTCCACCTGTGATTAAAAGAAGTGCTATGCAACTAAGCACCGGGTAGATCTCAACACTTCTATCGGTCACACAACACTTTTGTCGTTTGTATCGAACTTGGCCCCTTTTTACATTTATGCTTTTGTAGGGATCTCATTAATTTTAGGACAGCTAAATTAAATATTATATTAATATTCAGACATTTTTAATAAAAAAAGAAGCCGTCAAGTGAGACACTGATTCACGCTCTGAGGGTTCCGTAAAAAAAAATCGCAAATTATTATCGCAAAAAAAGTATTTTTTGAAGTGAATAAATACTTCTTTAGCGGCGTTGTGCACTTTTTGGGATGAGTAAAAAATGTTAAACTCATGTCAGGACACGTTACCCTGACCGTAAGATTTTGGTGAGATTTAGAACTTAAGTTCGCTGCAGCGCTAAAACATTAGTTACCTCTAATTAAACAATTAAAACATGAAGCGCTAGATCATTCATAGGGCATTATTTTCTCGCGTACAAAACGTTGTAAGCGCCATGAAATTCTTGGCGCTAACGCGTTTCGTTCAACGTACGAGTAGTTTATCAACATCGCTGTTTGGTTCTCATCTGGTTTGGCGGCGCAAGGTGCTTGCGCGAGTGTGTGTGTGTGTTTGAGTTTTAGAAATTGGCGATGATGATGCTGGTAATGAGGATGGTGAATGAGTCGTTGAAATTATGGATGACAGTAGATTTTTCTGAGAGATAAACTTTTTAATCTATACAGATAAATAAAATTGGAGTGTCTGTTTGTAATATCAAATTAACCGCTTTTTACTAAATGCATATGTATGTATACACGGTACATATACCAAAATGAATATTTTTTCAATTTTTGTCTGTCTGTCTGTCTGTTTGTTCCGGTTAATCTCTGAAACGGCTGGACCGATTTTGACGGGACTATCACTGGCAAATAGCTGATGTAATATGGAATAACTTAGGTTACTTTTATTTTAGAAATTGTATTTATTTTTATTAATATTTATCATAAATAAATATATTAATATTTATAATAATAAATCCCCATGCGGACGAAGTCGCGGGCATAGCTAGTGTGTAGTGTAGTGTAGTTCTGAAGTGTTAAATTTTTCATTTTTAATGTACTCGTAATATAAATTATCATGTTTGTGTACGATAGCGCAATAAATGAATATTGTATTTTAACACATAAATGATAGTACTTTTATACTGACAAATAAAGAAATTCGTGCGAAATTATTGCCTAACCTTTCCAAAATATTCAAAATGCACAACGTTAATGTTCAAGTTTTCACTTCTGCCGGCTCTCCCGGAGTGCAACCCATTTTTTTTGTGATAGAACCACAAATTTACAGTTTTCGGATTTTTTCCTTTACTTCTTCTATATGACATTGCTTCTTACCAAATTTCATGATTCTAGGTCAATGGGAAGTACCCTATAGGTTTTGATTCCCTTGCGAGTGTCAAAATATGAGCACAAATGAGGCATAAACAGCCGTATCTTTTGATTGCATTGACATAGAAGTTGAATTTTTTCACTGTTCGTAGGGATTACAGACTTCCGTATTTGATATTAATTTTAACTTGATACAGACAGACAGACGGACAGCAAAGCGATCCTATGGAACTCTAAAAAGCGACGAAACAAATACATAATCTTAAATTTTTCTCATTAAGTTATGTAACGTTTAGCTCATACACTGCGCTGACTATTGGTTACCAACTGGAACAGTCATAACTAAATACCTATCTTTGTTTTATACTGACTATGCAGTTAGCATTACTTCGTCCCCGACGAGACTGAGGCCTAAAATAAGTTAAATGTCGGCTTAGCAGGTAGAACGCAGGCTCATACCTGAAAGACCTACGGAGAGAGATGCCCAGGTACTTGGACTACTCAATACCTAGTGTATCGCTATGGTGCAGAAGTCTTAAACCCCAGAAGTCCAGTGTCGCAGTTCAAATTGAATGTCGACTTTTTACGCTGCCCTTATTATATCTGGCAAACACACATCATGTTTCAACTATCACATAGCGCTATTTGTTGTTGATGTTCGGACGCGAGAATATTGTTAGGTGTACCCTTGATATTAGTATATTTTTTTGAAGTTGTGGTTTATCCATTCTGTTCAAATATCTAAGTCATTTAGAAAAATGATACTTTTTAGAGCTAATTCCACAACTGTAAGAGATAAATCAATGAAGTTTGGGATAAAAGATATTCAGGGCAGCTTCATTAGATGTACAAAATTGCAAGTAGGTACATGTATATAAATGTAATGGATTTGAACTTACGGCGGGGGTGACTTTCAGTCCTTTCCAATGCTACATGTCCACGCCAGAATTCGAATATGGGTCCAGTCGACCACTGGATTACACTCACTACTCTCTACACCACGGAGAAGAAAGAAGCCACATAGTTTGAAAACGCCACAACACATGTCAATGCGGATGTCACATATGTATATCAAATATAATCGTGTAAGTATAGAATAAATTGATGCGAGCCTTTAATTGAATAAATTTTTCAAGTCCTCGTAAATGAGTGTACGCAATTAAATGTTAAATACTCGTACCAATTTCATCGAGACATACAAATAATGGCTGAAAGAGATTTAATTCAAATTATGAATTTGTTGATAATTTAATAGATTTCATAGAAATTGAATATTATCAAATTATTAATTTACAACGACGACTGTTTTTTTAGAATATTCTATACTCTTGACAACGTCAAAAGGAAAGTTTTCTAATTAGAATTAGGAGACTTTTTTACATTGCTTGTATCGTAACGTAGCTTAGTCGTAATTAGATATCTTGCTTAATTACAAGACTATATTTTTTTGTACAATAAAAATGTGTAAATAATCCCCTAAAGGGAAAGTGCCAGTAGGCAAAATACTTCCGCGCCTAGTTATTTCACTTTCGCATTTTATTCGCCTTTTTGCTCAGTCAGAAACAAAAGCATGATAATATACGTGATTGAAATCCCATTTGTATTGTTCAAGTTCTAAGTAATAAAACAGTTACTTTTGTTCTCTAAACAATGGGTCATTATGAAACAGTGAAAACTTTTGACATAAAAATATCAGACGTACATTTCCACTTTCAACATGTAGAAATTTAACGGCAAACTTCAAATAGAATCGTTTAGATATATAGCAAAGCTACTGAAATATGAAATACCCATTGAGCATTGCCTTTGTGAACTTAGAACCGAATCCCAGGAGTTTTATGTCTTTTTGGATCAGGCGGCTTACCGCAGGACGCGCGCAGAAAACTCCTTTCTCTCATAAATATTTACTTTATGAAATAACGTGCCTCGAGTTCGGCTTAGTATTACTTACATACAGCCTAGGAGCAGGTGATAACTGTCACGTGATGAAAAAACTCGCGCTGTGCCGAGCATTCTGCACTTGTCACGTTGAAACCAGGCTGTACTTTACTAACATGAAACATTCTATAAATACGTTGTACAAGATTAACATGTCACTTTTATATTTGCTTATTAAGCCTTGTTGCATTATTATTAAGTATTCATGTTTTACAATTTTTAAGAATTGTAACCATTATTATGTAAATAAAACTTATTCTATCTATCTATCTTCTTATTTTAAACCAGCGCAAAGACTGTAGCTACATATTATTGAAGTTTATGAAGTAGATAATATATAAGACTATGTTATTACACTTTTTAATTCATTCTTTAATTTTTTGATGATCATTGACATCTTGTTTAAATCGCGACGCTCAATCTAGCCGTACAGAAAAATAGGCCAAATAGTTTACATAATTGGTTATAATAAAATAATAAATATTGTCTGATATTACACAGCGCCATCTAGCCCCAAAGTAAGCGAAGCTTGTGTTATGGGTACTAGACAACTGATAAACATACGTAAATACATTTTTTTTTGTAAATACATACTTATTATATATAGAAAATACGCAGACCAAGACAAACAGACATGTTCATGCACACAAATGTTTGTATTGTGTGGGAATCGAACCCACGAGCGTTGGTATCAAAGTAGCGTAACAGCGCGTTACACCACTGCGCCACCGAGCTCGTCAATAAAGCTATGTGAAAATTTAAAGTAGAAAGGAATAAAACTATTTGAAAATTAATATAAATAATAAAACTATGTGAAAATTAATAAAAATAATAAAACTATGTGAAAATTTAAAGTAAAAAGGAATCAAGTGTGAGTCCGACTCACCTACGGATGATTCAGTATAGCTCTTGGGTTTATAAACATTTATTAGTTAATGCATCTACTCAATTCTTTTTTCTATTATATAAGTTAATACCTGCCGTGACCTGTTCATGGGTATATTATCCCATTAATATCCCCTGAAGCAGTATAATACATTACATCGTCCTTTTCGAAAGGGCCTCTACGCGTTGGATTCATTACCCCGCGCACGCCTATCAAATGACCGGGATTTAAAACCCGTGAAATAAAATAATCTAATTACATAGATTATTATTATTTTTTGTTGTATTTTTTATCATCTATAGTGCAATGTGCTCAGCATGAAAATAACTTGTTAAAAATGTGCGAGCAGAGTCCTCTCACGTGAAGTAGTAAGCAATTTGAAATGTTGAATGCCAATTTCAACCCTTTTAAGGTTGGATAAGCAATGTTCAAAGCTATTTCAAATAAATAGCACCATTTGATTGTTGTCGCAATGGCATATTTCAGTAACCACTAAATATACCTCTGTGCCTATAGGCATACTTTCTTTACGATTTTGATGTGGAATACCAAAAATATGTAGATTATCATTCGATTAAAAAATAATTACAAAAATGGTTTAAAAATTGAAAAGTTATGTTGAGAATGAAAAGTTTTGCATGAAATCGGCTAAAGTTGCAAACAGCCTTGAGTTTAGCTCTAAAGGAACTGTCTCTACTGATATTAAAATATAAAATAAATGAGATCTTTTAAAATAAAATAAAAATATGTTAGAAGTACAAACGTACATTATTATTATTGTAAAAGCTGTTGGTCATGCGTAATCAAAACATTAAAAAGCTATATATTGAATATCAGCAAGAACCTCACTACTGCTTGGAGGTATGGATGATTCAGGAAACTCCTATTCAGAACAAAATGTTGTGACAGTATGTGTGGTGAGAGCGAGGAGAACATGTCCCATCCTAGAAACGTCGATCTGCGTGACAGAACGATGGACGCAATTCGGTGCACTGAGGACCAAATTGTACCGGTATATGTCGGCTTACCGGGGACCAAATGGGATCGGTATATCTGGTATCATCGAAGAAGAATTACATAGCATTCTGCGGGTTTGCCCATGCATGGTTCATCCGCAAAAGTGCTGAAGAGACAGTACAACATGTACAACAAAGGGATGGGGGACATGGGGACGAGAGACGACCACAATAAGAGTATCCTACTTCAGTCAGCAGCAAAGGCGTCTTTGTACTTGGCGTTGTCACTCCAAAAATGGGACAAGGCGTAAAAAGAGATTTCAATAATGTGCAGGAAGCCAAAGTAATGCCTCGAAAAGGGGCCTCAAAAATACAGTATTGCATCTCCCGCGTTTTATCGGAAATGACGAGAAATCGATAGCACCATTGAATGATAGCGAAATACGTACGTTATTAAATGCAAGCTAAACTTAAAAGAAATTTGTTGTACATAGTTTTCAATAACACGACATCCTATCTCACTAGTTACTCAATAAGTAAATAGCTTCTTTTTTGTATGCAATGTCGATAGGTATACGAGCATATGGCCCCCCTGTAAAGCGGTTATCATAGCCTATAAGCGCTTGCAATATATTAAGTATCACTGGCGCGATTCCAAGTATCACTCGTTTAAACATATTGTCTCAAAAATTTACATAGTTGTTAAATGCAGTTCTAATGATAATGCCATATTACCAACTATACATTACAAGTATGCATTGCTGTTATAATGATGGTGTTACAGGTGTTTCTTAATCATTCTTCGCAGTTTGTTCTTCTTTGAGTTAGTGATTCTAAGCTAGTCTTGGTTAGTTCTTTGAGAATACACCATGATATAATCCTTCTTTCCTTCTTCTTTGGTAATATATCATTTTTTTAAACATGTACTGATCTAAAGCCTGCACATGTGTTTCCTCCTTCCTACAACATGGGATCCTTCAAACGAAGCGTGAAGAAGCACCTTGCGGGCTAGCATGGTAGCGTCAACTGACAGGACACTGTAGTCCTTTGTCAGTTGCTGCTGCAATTTGGGCTCCTCTTTTCACTTACTAACAGGCGAATAGGAGCCACTATGCTGAGCCAATACAAAAAATTCTAAAATAAAAAGAAGTACGAAATTTTGCCATCTTCTAATTATTTTCCCTACATGAAAATTTGCAGTTAAGCTTAGTTGAAATGGCAACACAAAAATGGGGTACCATCGAGCTGGTCTGATGATATAGGTCGGAAGTTATCTAGAGGAACACAAACAATACGATTAAAACTACTGCTAATTGTCGCATTATCATTAAAAGCGACAACTGACTATACCACTAATTACAATACAATATTTTATTATGCTATAATCAAGTTATTAAGGTAATGGTGGTCGAAGATGTTCATAGTTACTCCTCAACACTCAACAAAGGTCTATTTGGTTTCTTAATTAATATAATTAATTATAAAAATAAAATAAAATTAATTAGCTTAAGAGCTTTAAAGATGCAGCTAGTTCGTTAATTCAAAATAGTATTTATTGAAATCTGAAGAAAACATCAATAAAATTGAATAATTCCAACTTTTTTCAGAATATATCTGAAAGAGGTCCCACATTAATTCGATGAATATTTGTTTATGAAATAGAAAACTTTGTAGTAAAATATCGACGATATGTAGGTAAGATAAAACAACTATGAGAGACATTTATATCAAAGAACTGAAAGCGACTTCATTAAAGTCGATGCCTGTTGATATTTAAAATACCCTTGATTTTGTTTTTTAAATGTTTTACTTCTCTTTTTAACTTGCACTTTTATTTTATAACGTAAAGGAAATGTAATGGATCACCTTTTACGTTTTTAAGTGAGTCCAACAACAAAATAAACACTGATTCTGATAGAAAAATTGTACAATGTATCCGATTCCTATATGAAATCTATATGTTTGTCTGTGTGTGCGTTTGTCTGAGTGTGCGTTTAGATGATTATGTGTCTATAGCTTTTTTTCGAATATTCGAATTTGGACTTTAGATTTGGATTCAGCATAAAAAAGTAGAATAGGAATGTCTGAAAAACCAACCTCCTATCTCTTAAAGGACATTGTCAAAATGGCCGACAAATTAAAAAAAATATTTTGGTTTTTATTTATTTTTATTTCAGATTCCAAAAGTAAACTAAAAAGTAGAATAGGAATGTCTTAAAAACCAATATCATATTTCTTAAGGAACATGGTCAAAATGGCCGACAAAGTTTAAAAAAAATAAATTAATTGTTATATAACTGACGAACCAGGTGTTCCTCTGGCAATGCAAGCTTGCGCATTCTCAACTGGTTTTTTTTTAATACATTCGTTTGCTTCCTCTAACATGTCTATCTCTGACAGGGCGCGTGTGCAATATTACGAAATAATATTTCTTACCCATTTTTATTCTACACAACCACATGTGTAAATATGTCGCTTTAAGAAATTGAAAGAATAATAAATCAATCTCGCAAACGCACTTTGGTAATAGATGCGCTACTCGCTTTCACCCTTCGCAATTTTTTTGAGTACCTAATCTTTTCGAGTAATGGCTTTGAGTGTGCAGATAGTATTATGGGGATACTCGACAATGTTTCTAAGAAAGATTTAAAGCCAAGATAAACCATAAGCGAAGTAATATTCATCTACGAGCACATTAATATTATACAAAATATTTGTTTATTTGGATGTAGAAACGACGACGTGTCAGACTAATCGAACATGCAAACATAGTCTGTATTTGGATGGCTTAAGAAGGGACTTTAAGCTGTCGATCCCAGATGTATGATTGTTAAATTATCGATAGACCACGGTCATTAAGCTAAGTCAGTAGTCTTCGGATGGCTAGAAAACAATGGCTTCCACTAACCCACATTTGTGCAGCGCATACTCTAACCGCTTTCCGGTAAAGGGAGATCCGTATTTCAGCAGTACTATAAGTATGGGTTGATATTGGTGATTTAGACACAACGGTAATCCCTAGAACAACTGATATGATTCTGAAATAGTCTAATAATCTTTTTTTGAGGTATCTAACAATACTTCACATTCAATTAATGAAAGCGCTATGCATAGTGTAAGCATGTAGGCTTGAGATGTGATTTTAAAACTAAAATCAAAACCGAAATATTATCTGATCACGTACAGGTAATGGTAGTAGGATAGAACCCAGCTGGTATCGGTTATTTATTTATTTATTTATCGACGTAATTGGATACAATCTATTACATATAATAAAGCATTCCACAAAAAGCTGACGAAGGTTTTTGCGTGGCACGGCAAGATCACTGACTCGATACAATATAATAACATATTTAAATATATTTATAGATTTAAATGCATAAACTATATCATCATACATTTAAGCTTTAAGAAACTCAATCAAGAGACATATAAAAATTCTTCAGATTACTTCTTTTGGAATTCATCTTACTATTATCTAACAATTTATTACATATTATTGGAAGCAGTTGATTTAGTAATTTAGGTAACATGAATTCCCAATCTCTTATTCCATATAAATTATTACATTTAGGTAGTACAAATTTAGACAAATATGTAAGTTTTCGCAGGTTATTTGAACGCGTTCTGTTTGTTAGATTATTTATATATTCGCAATGTTCACAAATGATGGCTATTTTAAATTTATATTGAACACTTATAACTTTGCAAAATTTAAACAATCCTATGTCATTATCCTTATATTTTTCCTTGATATAGGTCGGTACAATAGTCTTTAATAGTCTCAATTGCAGATCGTATGCGTTACTAATATATGTCTTAAATGTTCGTCCGTAGCTAGATATGCCGTAGTTAATAACACTGTCAGCTAGAGACATGTATAACATTCTAGGTACATGTATGATGCAGTAATTTGTAATTTAGTATAACAAGTTTTGCCAATATAGACCTAAGCTTGTTACAAATGTGCTCAATATGTGGTTTCCAGTTAAATTTATTATCTATCGTCAGACCTAGATACATTATGTTGATTTACTATCTCAAGAGGATTGCAGTTACAATTATTATTACTAGTAGTAAAAACAAGACTTTATACAATGTAGCGAAGAGTTTATAAATATGCATAATTTATTTATTTATTATGCTTTTAAATAAAGAACGAATGTATTTCATACGCGTATATTGAATTTGCACTGACAGCGGTTGTCATATTCACTGCCGCGAGCGTTTGCGCGTCATCGGGTTTTGCTAATTGGATGTAACTTTTCGAGCGATGTCCATCGATGAACGTTCACCAATGTTTCACAGCAATATGCAGTTTCACACGTCAATGCCTTCAATATAACGTGTCTGAACGCTGCATAACCAAATAATCAGTTAATTATTTTCACTGTGGTAATATTAATTTCTCTATAGAGACGCTGTCATTGGATTAATAAATAACTCACTCAGACTATAATTTTGTACACATTAAATAAAGGTTCACATAGAATCTTTCCATTATCTGCTTCTTCTCTAGTTTATGCTTACACAAAACGCTTACACTTTCTTAATACATACTTAGATCCCATGACCCGACGTCACAGCCACATGTGAAAATAAAATTATATATTTAATAATCCTCGGAAAATTTGTGTTGGCCTTACACAAATTTTTCGAGAATTACATTTTCAAAAAATGTCGTTTCAGTAACGTGTACTATTCCCATTCCATTTACCAATTCTTAAGAAATAAATTAATGCCGTCTAAATTTTTTTTTGGAAGACGAAATGCACTTTGTCGGGTGGTCTGTCGGCCACTGTCGGCACGTCAGTATATATATAGGTACGTAATAATTTTTTTTTATAATTATGCGAAAGACGTGTGACCTTACCTAAGAATGATCTGGTTTACCCTCTGGGGTACGGTGGTCTGACGGTAGTTGCTCCATCTGTAAATCAGTATCTGCGCCAAATACTTAGGATAAGACCGCTACTCCTAGTGGATTAGAAAACAGGATAACGCTAAAGAAAAAGAAGAGCTGTTTCCAGTTCAACGAGTTATCCTACGTGAACTTACACCGCTACCTGCGCTAGTATTCGCCAGTAAATGAGGCAGGTGTCAGATTGAATGAGGCCATTACTTGGGTTTTGGTCATATTTATTTTGAGTTCCGCATTTAAAATACATTTGTAATGTAACACATACTATAATTATTAATTTTGTACCGCCCAAGAATAATGTAAGTAATAAAAGAGGAAGGACATTACCTTATCACTTTTCATAGAAATTGTATGCAGCTGAAACAGCAAAAATATACTGATAATTCGAAAAATATACTGATAAAATATACAAAATAGATAGGTGTATGTGTAGCATATCAAATACTACTACGTTACGTAGCATATTAAATATAATTTAAATTTATTTTGCGCGAGATTGTGTCGGACTTGGTCAATACTTTACTCGATTCGTGTATATGTACACAATTATCCGAACTCTTTCACCTATTTCTACCGTATAAATATCATGGGGTCTCGAATTTCGACGAAACTTTAAAATTAAACAGTATATATTATGAAATAGTTAAGATTCAGGCATTATTTTGTGAAATCAAATTTACATGCAATATAATCTAACCTGCTTTGTAAGCTCAAATTGCATGTAATTATGAAATAAAAACGCTTCCAAACAATCTTGCCCGAAACCAAGGTTTATGGATGCGATTCCCAAACAGAGCAAACATTCGGGTGCATCTCTGTTCGTGCACATCAAAGCAGGCACTGGGGCAGTACCTCTACCTCACAAAAAAACTCTAGTTACATAACAACTCCCTGGAGAGTTGTTGTGATCCTGCGAGTGAGTAAGGTTATAAGAAAGCTCCTAAGTAGTTGTGTCAACAGCAGGAGTGACAACGTGCAAGCGACACTTCTTTTATTGCAAGTATTCGTAGGCACTTTACATCAGGTGGGCCACATGCTTCTTTGCCACCAGAAGTTGTGAAAAGACACGCACGTGGTTGTATGTTACCGAGTTTAAAATTAGAAAAATAGTTTATTAGTGTTAGTTAACGCTGTCAATAATAAATTTCTCGTTTGAAGAATAATAAGAGAGTACAAGATGAAAGAATTACGAAGCAGATATACAATGCAAAAATGGAAGGATGTAGGAGCCGAGGAATGGCAAGACTTACCTACCATGACCAAACTGGTCGTGTTCTATCAGAAGGAGCCCTAGAAACCGGCGAGCCTGCATGAGAAGAGCAATGAATGTTAAAGAAGCGAGTGAGGAATGTAAGGATCGAGTCACATGGCGCTCGGTTCTCTTTGCCTACCCGGCAAGGGGTTTGGCGTGAAATTATACATAGATAGATGAGAGTACATATATTATATATCAACCGATGAAAATGATATTTGTTGCTTAATATTTTTTTTATCACAAGTATATACCTAATTTTTTTTATCGTGTTTTATCAGGTGACGCCAGGAGCCTTAGGAACCGGCGAGCGTATATGAAAAGAGCTATGAATGTGAAAGAAGCGAGTGAAGTGTGTAAGGATCGCGTCTTATGGCGCTCGGTTCTCTCTGCCTACCCCGCTAGGGACCTCGCGTGAAGATATACATACATACATTTATTTTGTTATTAAGGATTCCTATACAGAATGAAATTCTTTGTCTCTATTAACTATCACATTTTGAGATTTGTCGACAAAAAAGTAAGCAGAGGAAAGTGTGTTATGAAAAAAATAATTTTCATCACCACATCAGATCATAAACACTGATTGTGCACCCGAAACGAGTCAAGCGACAAATTCAGAGAAATCTTTATGGAAGCAGTAAAAGTGGAACTCTCTTAAAATACCGCCTTTCATCATAATAACATTACATCTGTGTTTACTCAAATATTTTTTACAGATTATATTCTTGTAAACTTTGATAAACTTATGTCAAGCGAGCTCCCGATGAGATTTTCTAAATGGGTTGACGAAATAATATCACTCAATTATTTAATAAGTCAATGAACTGCTTTATAATATTCAATCAGTTTTATTTGTATTCGGTGAAATGTACTATTTCCCCCAAAACAAAACAAACTTTTTAATAAAATAATTTTGACAAACAACAACTACTTTATCAAATTAAAAATTGACATCATAAAATTAATTTCTCCGAAATAAGACACATGATATCAGTTTAATTTTCTAATATAACAATTTTTAGTATACTATATACAATTTCTGTTGTGATAATGTTTTACCCAAAGCATAAAACAACAGTAGGTAGTGGTAGGGCCGTCCACCAAATTCATGGCATGGTAAAATATTATTTATAAACTCCTCGACATATATATATATATGTGTGTGTGTGTTTGGCAATATAGAACTGATTGAAAAAGCAATATATAATCATCATCATTATGATCCGAGCGTTAATTTTGGTCGCATTCTAAGCATTCGCTTCGGAGCTCAGGTTCAGTTTTCCGCCTTTTATTTTCCACCTCGCGTGGTTTTTGACATCTTACTGCGAGACTATCGGCATGTATGCAACTCATTTGGCTTATTCCTTCTACTGAGGCCCCATAGAGGTGATATCGTTAGACATTTATTTCTGACGTAACACCGGTATTGGTTTACCGGTTTAAGCCTTGTCCCTGCCAGTGTAGACAAGATTGTCTCTTGTAGTCTGTCTGCTATTTCACGGATATAAATGCTGCCGTGCATGTGAGAGTTCCTTACGCGATCCTTTCATACCACTCCGCACGCACATCCAGCGCAACCTAAACTCCGTAACACGCAATTCCTGCTTATGCTGCTCAAGTGCCGGCTATGTTTCACTGCCATATAAAATGACACGTCTAATGATGAATTTATAAACCGATCCTTCAGCTTAGGTTTCCGTATCTTCGCCAGTGCTAATGGGTGTAAGATCTCTGGAGTCCGGCCAAGTACTCGGTCTTCCACATTCAGCTTCAGACAGTCGTTCTCAGCGACCCTCTCAAAGCATTTACGCATCGCACCAGGCATTCCATATCCACGTCCACTAATGCAACATCATCAGACTACGTAATATAGTCGTTGAGCAATCATGGATGCTACTCATGTGCATCACTAATGATATCTGATACTACGACTAAATTTACGCTGAACTGAAACAAACCAAGTACGGAGTCCTGCTGGACCGCGACGGCAATCCGGATGGGCTGTGTATCACCAACAACAGTGTATATGGAATCGGAATCGAGATACATGTCTCGGCAAATATCAATATAGGCTTCAGGCACCCCTTTGGATATCCAATATGATTTTTAGTTAGTTCTTTGCAGTAGTTCAAGAGATTCTGAGAGACAATTCTTTGAAAGTACATACATACACAGACTTATGAGCCAGGTACGAAATCTTAAAATGGCGTTCGAAATAAGCAATATCGTTTTAGATATATTTTTTTTGATTCTCTTTATCCAATTCATATTACACAAAAACTTTTTTGTAGTCGCAGACAAGTGTATAAGAGTTTGAACGCCGTATCTTAATATATTTCCGAAATACGTTCATATTACCACTAACAATAAGTGAATCCCATGTAAAAGTTGCGGTGACACGACAATGTATCATTACGCTATTGTTTGTTCCTATCTAGTGATCATGATGCGATAGAGGATACCTTAATTGGCCATATTATCTTTATCTATTTCGATGTCGAATTTCTTTACTAAAGTCTGATGATATAAAAAGTAAATATGGTAAAAAAAACATTTTAAAAACTTTTACAATATATTTAGTATCAATTATGTTATCTAAATTGCATTCAAAAAGCTATAATAATTATATAAATAATGATGAAATATTTTTATTTATTAATTAAATAAAAATATTTGGCAATCGCTATTGTTTTTGCAAAGACAAAAGTATCCAATCCGTGAATAAAAGAAATACGAGTACAATTTATATAAACATCTACCAATGACCACAAATGTTTGTACAAAACCCCTCATTTTGCAAGTGTTCAATCAACAATCAAAGAACTATTCGTCAAATTGTAATAACAAGGCAGCCCGTCCACAAATTGTTGTGTTATTACGGCGTAATGGCACCATATCTCGCCTAATATAGGAGAAAATGTATTTTCTTTGTACATATGTAGTGACCAGAGGGAAACGGACCAATATAGGGAATGTCAATAATTATAGCGGGCATTTCAAATAACGACCGAGGGCGAACAACACTGGGGCGCTGTTTTTCTCAATTTTAATTCTTTTGTTTTTTTTTCGTTATTTATCTAATGGCTATGTAACTGTCATCTGGAATTTATACAATTTTTAGCAGGCATACGATATCTCCAATTACGTTTAGTCGATTATAACTTCAGGTGTAAAAAATTGTTCACACCCTTTTTAAGAACTCTATTCTGTAGCATCTTGGGAATACTTCACCCAGTCTGTAACCACACAGTATGTGACCATTTTCAATCCAATTCCATTGATTGATGATATTTTGTCTGTTGGAGATCATATAGCTAGGAAGTGTTTACTATGTTTACCTCATTTTCCACTTCGATGAAATTTGAAGAGTCTACCGAAATATGCACACATGAAGTAGTGAACAATGTGGTTCATTAAAATAATTATAAATCACTTAGTTGCAATTTTTTATTTTCTATATATATTCTATAATCATCAATAGCTTATATATATTATATAACATCATACCCACTGCTAGAAATTAGTTTCCGATAATGTTTTCCATCATATAGCTTTCCACAAATATTCTCTCGTATAATAAACATCTAAAATCTTTTTATTCATAATGATATCAAAGTAATATGAGTCAAGTACCAAGAATTATACTACTGATCTATACATAATAAAATGTTAGTGAAGTCGAGCTTGTACATGGAATATTTTTGCCGCTGCATCACAAAGTAGATAGTAGACGAGACTACATATATAAAATATTTTGTCTGTCTGTTCATCACGCATAAATTACAAAATGATTAAAAAACATCATCTACATTTTAAAAACATTTTGGGATGCAGCTGTAATACCTGGTGGTAGCCTACATATCAAGTCAACATTTAATCTAATTTTATTTCAGAAATATTTAGAGTACTTGCGTTAAACTTGAAAATTCTAACTGTTGGCCTCTAGCAGCAGCTATTAAATTATATTTTAATTATTTTAAACCGTATAAAGTAACAGTACTTATGTTGTTAAACTAAAATAAAGTATTAATAAAAGAAAATAATCTAAAAATAGAAATGGCGATTATCTTCGACACTAATTAAAACTTTGAACTGTGAAAGAGCAAAGATGTGCCCTCCTGAGAATACCGCTCAGTCTCGCTTTAATTGCGCACCCTGGCGCCGTTTACATTTATTACCATTGGAAGTCTTTGCTGTCATATTGCGTTTTGGGTCAAGGTGAAAAGTAATATAGACGCATGATCATTTCACTTAATTCCGTCTCATTTAATGTGTAAAACATTTTAATGTTCTTTGCGTCGTTCATAAAATAAGAAGTATTCTTCTAATTTATTTTATATTGGGTTAAAACGGATGCATCACATTGCTTGTTAGTAATATGCTGCTAAATAAATGAAATACCTGTATTATTTCTATTGTATATATTGTTGGCCCAGAATTTATAGTTGAATGAAATAAATCATAGCTTTCCAGGGTTTGGTGCCTTAATTGTGAAAGGTAATCTTTATGGGGGATTGTGTATGACTATTTATCCGTCAAAAATAACTTCCCCATCCTCCTGCCATCTTAATCAAATGGCGCTCTGTAATGCAATACAATTATTGAAGCAAAGCAATATGTTTATTGAATTTCAAGATTATCTCCTTTACATTTTAAAGATGTTTTCAATCGATACAACCGTTTTTGAAAACACGAGGACCATTGATCGATGTCCATGCTTTCCAGGTATTGATTGAAAGTAGTCACGGCCCCTTCTGATTTTACAAAGGTAAAATCTCTCACCAAATATTTGATTGTCATGAAATTAACAGTGTGCGAGATCCGCAGGACGGGTGACGAGCTCTACTTTTTTGGAGGCTGAAAATAACTTTGTTTTTACCGTGTGCGTGATGCGTATTATCATGACGTAATAGAATGTAGCTTCTCCGTCATTTTTCTCATATTTGCTTAAGCACATTGCATAAATGACCCGGCCATATCATCAGTCAACATAAACAATTATTTGTTCCTCAGTAGAATTATGCAAACTGGACTCGTGCGGTAAAAAGAAACACAATCATTTTTGTGTGTCTCAATTATAATATTATATTATAACAAATATGCAGTTTTCCTTTTTGACACTCCAAGACGAATCTAATTAGTCATCATACTTTAAAATGGGTCACACACAATACAAGAGTTTTGGATACAGGAACACGAAATGGAGCGGATGTAAATAAAAAGAAAACAATTAAATGTGGATGAAGTCGCGCACAGCAACTAGATAGTCTC
Source organism: Pyralis farinalis (assembly GCA_947507595.1). Classification (NCBI taxonomy): domain Eukaryota; kingdom Metazoa; phylum Arthropoda; class Insecta; order Lepidoptera; family Pyralidae; genus Pyralis; species Pyralis farinalis. The sequence continues at coordinate 17,558,068 of OX382259.1, read as the reverse complement.
AAATTGTATTAAAGTAACTGAAGGTTTGTGCAAAAACGTCCAAAGTGAAAACAGACGGTATACTCAAACAATCGGCAAACAAAACGGGGCTAGAAGGTTTAATCTCTACGAGGTACAAATCGCTCGTTATGTAAATTGAATCTCTTGCAAATTTGAATCGCTTTCATAAGGCAATTCTCTCTGAATAAAAACAATAGGATACTCTTTTAACATTTTAGATATTTCTTGGTAGAAATTCATCTCGGCTCATTAATTATTCAAGTGTATTGAGATAAGAGCGTTTTTTTGTTACTTTTGTTATTAGACTACCTTAATTTGAATACCTTACAATTTTACTATAAAAAATAATAATATAAATTATAAACCAGATAAACTCTACTACTAGTACTACTGACTAACTAAACTCTACTAATGAAAAGGAAAGTGAGAAATTATAAAATTATTTTAAAATGCACTGATTTAGTTGGTAATAATGTTTTCATTATCTGGCAGAAGTTAAATAAGGACAAGAAACTTCTTATATGTTTATACCCGGTCATGATATATTTGATAAAATTTATAGTGATCATCTCGCAGTTTCGAAACAAAATACATTCACCATCCCCTACGTATGAATGTAGGTACTAAACAAACCCACACAGAGCGGAGACTTAGGAGACTTTTCAAGGAAAAAAAATACAAAAATGATATAAAAAATGTTTCTAATTAAAAAAAATCCGTCAAGTGTGAGTCCGACTCGCGCACCGAGGGTTCCGTAAAAAAATATTATAGCAAATTATTTTTGCAAAAAAATATTTTTTTTTTTGTGATCTAACTACATATTTACGGTTTTCGGATTTATCCTCCACTTGTGCTACATAACATTGCTTCTTACCAAATTTCATGATTATAGGTCAACAAGAAGTACCCTATAGCACAGAGGCATAAACAGCCGTATCTTATGATTGAGTTGACTTAGAAGTTTGATTTTTTTCACTAATCGAAGAGATTGCAGATTTGATATTAAGTTCAGCTTGATAGCTCCACCCGTGCCTGAAAAAACTCTTGACAGACGTACCGTCAGACATACAGACAACGAAGTGACCCTATAAGGGTTCTGTTTTCCCATTTAAGGTCGAGAACTCTCTCAATAAAGATGGATTTCGGAATTAACTACCGGTAATTACTTGCGTAGTTGAGAAACATACCCGCGCCGCGATGGTTACATATGTAAACTTATGAATAAGAAGATAATTAAGTGCGTATTATTAACAACGAAACGTTTAACTCTTACAATGTTTCATTACTAACTTGAAAGAATCAACAAAATATTTCCTGATGATTCTGTGAATGATCAAAATACAATCAATCATTATTATTGCATTCTTTAATTAGAAGCGGCCTATCTCGAAGACCTTTAACGTTATCCAAATAAAATAAGGTTTACTCTAAATAAGTAAAAGCCTAATTCCCAAAATAAAGCGTATCGCATATTAAATGTTTATCTTGATATGAACATTGTATGCCATAATTTTAGGACTTAACGTGATTAGATTTTTAACCGACTTGAAAAAAAGGAGAAGGTTATCAATTTGGTTGTATTTTTTTATGTTTATTATCTCAGAACTCCGTAATTTATAAAGCAAATAGTCTTTTTTATCCAAAAGTTTTTTATCTAAAAATTTACCTTCAGATTTACCCCATAGAAATTTTATCAAAATCGATTCAGTTTCGTTTTTAAATCAAAATAACTGGAAAAAATATGTCATTCAGTGTTCCTACCTGATGGTAAGCAGTTACTGTAACCTATGGATATTTGCAACACCAGGGGTGTTACTCGTACGTTGCTGACCCTGCATAATACTCTTCACGCCAACTACGTATGTACGTCAAGCCTACTAATCACTTCTTCTTGAAGAGCTTTATGATGTAGTCCCTTGGGAAATCCTCAACTGAGAGTTTATTTCATAACTTGAGAGTTCTCGGAAGAAAACTTGCCTGGAACTGCACAGTACGCAACCTTTCCGGTTCCAGAGTATGGACTTGAACTTCTTGCTGTCGGCGAGGCGACACTAAGTTCAGCAGAGTTTAAGTTTAGCAAAGTCGTCAGATACTCTAGTTAAAGGACCCTCAATTTTAGATACAAATTAATCGTCCACCATACCTTCAGTAGTGAACTACTTTCTAGATTTCGTATTTTGATATAGCCGTTTCTCTCTTTCTTTCCTAATCTTATTTAAACGGCGCTGTCTCGTATGGGCAGCACATTTAGTAGGTATATTACGGAAGGCAGAATTTTTTTTTTATCAATTAAAACACCGACTCCGAAAACATCTGCTGAAAAAATACACTAAAAGGTACTAAATAATTACTTTATTTCTTTAAATGATTATAAACAATTATTATAGTGTCTTTTTGTACAACAATTTAAAAACAAACAACAACAAAACAGAAATTACTTAAACAAAATTACTTATAATAAAATCAATGTATGTACAATAATATACATTTATTCATATTTTTGGAGTCGGTGCAGACATATACATAGGTCATACTTATCCTTCTGTGCTGCAAACCTAAAGTGTCTCAAATAGAGAAAACCATTCATTCGTTGAATAGTCAAATCAAATGGAGGTAGATACAACATAAAATTTTAACTAGGAACTTTTTGTTTTGTGCAATTATCCGACAAAGTACAAAAATTTTACTTAGCTATGCCGAATATGTTGCCTTCAAATCTTACTTTCTAGAACACTATCCTTTTGGTAATAAACTTTTACAATAATCAATATTTTTAGAGTATCTACAAAAAACTTCAAAGCCGGGAATTAAATACCCATTTATCTGTAGACAAGGAAACTATAGGTATTCCAAGATGTAATAAAATTGACACATGGTTCAGTTTGAACATGGAATATTGTTGTCTCTCTGTCTGAATGTCCGTCTGATGTACAGGTATCACACAAAATCTACATTAAGGTATTGGTGAAATCTTACACGCCATAATATCTCGAAGTGTTATTTCTATAATAGGATTTTATTAAATAAATTTGAGTAACCAAATTTTACGCAAACAGAATAATGGGGAGCAGCTACGAGTAGTATAATATAAGTAATATATATAGATATAATTAATCGTCTCTCAAAAATTTTCAGTAAATCTGACACACAAACTCGTACTTCCGTGCATAAAGTACAATGAAATGGGTATGAACTTTTTCTGTACAAGTATGCCTCTTAAAACGCACTGCACTCCTTGGTAACTTTTATAAATAATTATATTGTTCTTCGACATCGATTCACATATGTATTATGTTTGTTTTTACTCCACTCATACGTTATACGGCAAACAACCGTACGACCACATTTGACTGGGGTTTTATTTAAAGTAGAAGTACTTTCCCAGTCAGATAGTCTCTTAATATCGCCGTAACCTCATCTGTTTTGCCAGAGAGTCGTTTGCTAGTTGGTTGAGTGAAACATGAGCGGGTGAGGTTAGCTTTGGCTACAAAGACAATATCCTAAATTTTGCTTTGCTAACTTATTCGGTGAATATAATATTACTCGCACCATGGCCGTAACTTGCACAATTTTCTTTTCTGTATAGCTAAATGTATATATACAAACATTTTACTCTCAATCGGTCCCTCAATTTTCCCATACAAGCAATCCTCTTTCCTCCATTACGCGTATAGAGCTATCAAAATTTAATGTTGATTTCGGGCGCTTTCAGCGACATAATAGCTGCTTCCAGTCATCTGTAGGGATGACAAATTCATACTTTCGAATCACAATACTCGTAAATTTCAAACGTTAGTTCAGGTGTATCTTCGTTTGCAACTATAGGTTTATAACCATACAAAATTACCATTAGATTTTTGTAAATCGTCACTCGATTTCGTAGTGCGTAGCGTAACTTACAACATCAACGTCATGCCTTATTATACTTAGAACCTCTCCGATGATTTTACTTAATTCCATTTATTCATTGTTTTAATCACTTTACATATTCGTGCTAACTAATTTACTCCTGATCCCAGATGATACTGTAGTATCAACCCACAGCTACTGTTTTCTAAAAATGTTAGGCTTATATTCGAACCGTAATATATATGTAGTGTAAAATATGAAGCAGAGCTACAATATGCATATGTTTCGTAGAATTTATGTACACATGTACATTCGGTGGTGGGAGCCGCCACCCACCACGCAGCGCGAACTCCGGCAGGTAGAGGAGAGCCGAGTGCTGCATCCCATTCTAATGGCTTATATGCGCCATCCAATAGGCCGATGTCTCGCGTCTGGTACAGGGTCTGCACAACTATTTCTCTATGAATTGCTGAGCTCATGCACAGGAATATAACAATCCTCCCAACGCTGTTGTTTGACTGCGTCTTCTAAAAGGTAGAAGTACTATGTCAGAAAGAAATTTAGAGCCAGAATACAAAACTTTGAGGGAATAGAGCGCGAACTTTCGTTCGTTTCGATCGATCTTTAAGTAGTAGTATGTACACAACTATATCCATTGTATATCTATCCCTTTCTATTTATATAGGTAGACAATATATTATATAGACATAATTGTGTACAAGAAAAATCTACCTAGTTGCACAGTTCAATAAATTCAGTCTATACACATTTTTCGAACTTGTTATCTCGTACTGCTATATAAACAGTGTAATTTAATGCCGGATGTCTCACCAAATCCTGCATTTTAATCAAGCGCCGTATTGTTTTGTCCACATTAACGAGTGACAGTAATAAAAAGGAACAAAACAGCAAGCAGTCGAGTTCACAATGACCGAGCTAGACGCGGTGTCAAGTACAGAAAATTATGTCCATTCATCCAGCGCAAGCCGGGATTAAGCGAAACGGGGCCGCGTCTCCCCGCTGACTTGTGACTCTAGTCGACAACTTTAAACGTTTTCTACATGACGTATTTATAAGCTCACTAATTTAAATGTTTGTTGCTATCTTCTTTACCACGCTATTAAAACGTTTTTAGGAAAATTTCATACGTTCCACAAAAAAAAAATACTTAGTACAACTCCTGCTGTCTCATGGGCTTTTCCTCATACTACAGGATAAAACCAGTTGAAAATGCGCAAGCTTGCATTGCCAGAGGAACACCTGGCTCGTCAAATATATTACAATTTTTTTTATTTTTTTATTTATCAGCCATTTTGACCATGTTAAAAGATAATAAAAACGGTGTTCCTGAACGTTCCTATTCTACTTTTTTATGCTGAATCCCAATCTGAAGTCAAAATTCGAATATTCGAAAAAAAGCGACAGACACACGCACACAGACACATACGCAGTCAAACATATAGATTTCATATAGGAACGGTGTTCCTGACAAGTGTGTAGTTAGATTTGTATGTAACTCACATTCATCTATAGAGTCTGTCAGAGCAGTGATAGCCCAGTGGATAAGTAACCGGTCTATTGAGCAACAGGTTCCCAGTTCGCATTCAGGCATGTACGAGTACCACTAAATTCGTTTTTTCAAATTTATGTACATATTTGTAACTAGCTGTACCCGCGACTTTGTACGCATAGTATTCGGAATAAGAGTAGGTTATGTTTACTAACAGGAGTGGTCTTCTATGGGAGATACTGTGCTGTGGTTCTTTCTAAGTCTGTGTGTTTTGACTGTAGGCCGATTCTACTAAAAAACTGCAACTGCACTGCAGCGCTACGTGTGTCAAAATGCGTACATTTTGACGTTTTTTGACGTTTGTTAAACGTCGCTGCTGTCAGATCGCTTGACGAAACGTCAAAATGACGCATTTATGACACACGCCGCGCTGCAGTGCAGTTGCAGATTTTTAGTAGAATCGCCATACTGTTTTGTTATTTTAATTATATTTTTATATAGCTGTTGCACGCGGCTTCCTCCGCGTGCACTTTACTTTATAAACACCGTCTTTACATTCATAGATATTTTGAATTTACAAAAAGGATCACAACCATTATTTCTTATAGCTAATGTACGCATCTTCGGTCGCGTGGGTTTTTGGGTTTTCCTAGAATTCTAAGAATAAAAAAATCTCATGTATTGAACCACCTTTAATAATAAATGCTGTAAAGTTATGGCAGGCATTCATCCATTTTATGCAATAACCCAGTACCAATAATCCCTCCAGACCTCATTACAATAAACTAATAATTTCCTACACATTCGCAATAGTCCCAATACCTGCCGTGACCTGCTCATAGACATATGGTTCTATCGATATTTTTAGGAGCGGGTCTCGGTGGGTGTACGAGTACAACATAACATTAATCTTCTCAAAAGGGCCTCTACGCGTTGGATCCATATCCCCGCGCACGCCTATCAAATGACCGGAATATTACACGTGAATAAAAAAATGTAATATAGCAACACATTTAATTCATCTCAAAATGGTATAGCACGTATCAGAAGATGTTGAAACGTAAGCAAGTCAACTAAATTTGAATTTTTATTTTCAGGGGAAAACAAAAATTCATCTTTTTGTTTCTTCACCCCGGGTCCCATGTGGTGTAGGAAGAGCTAATACAATAATTTCCCTGAAATAGGAAGTTAATAAAATGAGCTAAATAGACACAAGTTAACATATCATAAATTATACCTAAACACTAAAGATTATTAAAATTTATACCAGTAATAGCTTACAAAATTTACGAATTTTACTACTTTATTGTGATTGTTTACAGTTATACACTTTTGACGTGCTCGGCTCAGTCGTAAATGACGTGCTCGGCTCAGTCGTGAATGACGCGACTTTGGCACCAACGCTCGTGGGTTCGATTCCCACACAAGGCAAACATTTGTGTGCTTGAACATGTCTGTTTGTCTTGGTCTAGGTGATTTAAGAGAGGTAGGGTGCATCAAAACAGCCCTTCTGGGGAAGTATCTCCACCTCACATAAAACCGCAGCCAAATAACAAATCCTTTGAGGGTTGTTGTGTTCCTGCGAGTGAGATCACCAGCAAGCTCCCAAGAAATTGCTGTGTAAGCAGCAGAGGAGGCATCGCGCGAGTGATACTTAATATATCGCAAGCGTTAATAGGCTACCGTACCCGCTTTACATCAGGTGGGCCGTATGACGTAGTATATAAAAAACCAGTTGAGAATGCGCAAGTTTGCATCGCCAGAGGAACACCTGGCTCGTCAATTATATAACAATTCAATTGTTTTTTTTATTTGTCAGCGATTTTGACCATGTTACTTAAGAGATAGGAATGGTGTTCCTGAACATTCCTATTCTACTTTTTTATGCTGAATCCGAATCTGTACGAATTCGAATATTCGAAAAAAAGCGACAGACAAACGCACAGACAAACATATAGAATTCATATAGGAACGGTGTTCCTGAAAATACACCCTTCATGTAAGTATGTTTCTGAATAGAGATAATCCCTTCGCTCGTTGATACGGCGCTAATGTTGCAAGAGTCGGAGTTTATCGCATTTCTCCGGACGTCATTAATGATGTTACGACATCGGAATAGTGATAAATTGTGAATGTGAACTAATGTGTTCTTCACGATTATAATGATGATGTGATGAGGTGCTTTATTGATTGATAATTATATTATATGTCTACTTTCATAAACAGAGAAGCTTGTTATTTTGCACGGAACTTGCTAGCATGCCCAGATTACTCCAGATTTCAGACTACCCCCTTTACCAAATCTCAATACAATAAGTTCAACAATTTAATACAACTATCAAACAAATAAACGCCCAGACTTACGCATATTGATATAAAAATAAGCTGTTGCTTTATGCGTCTTAAGATTTATGGCGTTTGATTTTTCAAGTAATATTCAATTAACTTTTAAGAGAGTTAGGGCGCATCATAACACCCCTTCTTGGGAAGTACATCCACGTCACAAAAAAAAAAACTGCAGCCATTGGGCTCAACTCTTCAGAGAGTTGTTGTGTTCCTGTGTGTGAGTGAGGTCACCATCATGCGAGTGATACTTAATGAGTTACAAGTGTTCATAAGCGGTGGGCCGTGCGCTAATATTCCTCCGGACGTCGTATAAAAAAGAAACCATCGTGTAAAACTCTATCGTTGGGCATACCTTAAACTTCCAATTTTCTGCTTTGAAATTATGATAATTTTCAGTTTGTTTAATTACTGTGTACGTAAAATACAAGTTAATATATGTAGTTATATATATCTAAATCTACAGAATGGACGTTGATCTATCTGTAGGTAATAAACCACAGAAACAGGTTTGTTGATTATGTTAATGACTTGCTGTGCCCCCGACTTCGTTTGTATAACACATCTGATGATTACTAACGGTTTAACACGTGCGTATATACACAGGGTTATGAAAAGATTTAAGTATGTATAAAAAGCTATAAAATGTTTGCGCACATCTTTTGTCAGAAAGTTTCTATAAAGGAAGAAAATGTAATGTTTACTCCAATAACGGAATAAGGCCGTGAAATTGAACATAAATATGAAACTCAATATTTCAAACATTTCACATATTTTATTAAAAGCTAGTTGGCTACGGATGGGGGACAGAATTTTTTATGAAACTATATTTAGAGTGGAAAAGAAAAATATGAAATGTTTACTCTATCAGAGTAGTGTTAGTAATAAAACATAGAAGATAAGGATTTATTCCATAAGGTGAATATAGAAGCCAAGATAAATTTTCTATCGCTTTTCTTTATACTATGTCGCGAAGCATAAAAGCATACGGCCCACCTGATGTAAAGCGGGTACAGTAGCCTATTAACTATTAACGCTTGAGGATGTACTAAGTATCACTCGCGTGATGCCTCCTCTGCTGCTTACGCAGCAACTCCTTGGGAGCTTACTGGTGACCTCACTCACACGCAGGAATACAGCAATCCTCTAGGGAGTTGATATTTGGCTGTGGTTTTCTGTGAGGTGGAGGTACTTCCCCAGACGGGCTGCATTGATGCGCCCTACCTCTCTTAAAAAAATCTCAATAGAAGAGTAAAATGGAAACAGACGAGAAAAATTGTAGTTAACTAAACATCAAAATTATTGAAACCAGGTACACGAAATTTTGGGCATCACGCGAGCGTGAACTACTAGCTTTTTAGGGTTCCGTACCCAAAGAGTAAAACGGAACCCTATTACTGAGACTTCGCTGTCCGTCCGTCCGTCCGTCCGTCCGTCTGTCACCGGGCTGTATCTCACGAACTGTGATAGTTAGACAGTTGACATTTTCACAGATGATGTATTTCTGTTGCCGCTATAACAACAAATACTAAAAAATAGAATAAAATAAATATTTAAGGGGGCTACCATACAACAAACGTGATTTTTAGGGTTCCGTACCCAAAGGGTAAAACGGAACCCTATTACTGAGGCTCCGCTGTCCGTCCGTCCGTCCGTCCGTCCGTCCGTCCGTCCGTCCGTCCGTCCGTCCGTCTGTCACCAGGCCGTATCTCATGAACCGTGATAGTTAGACAGTTGAAATTTTCACAGATGATGTATTTCTGTTGCCGCTATAACAACAAATACTAAAAAATAGAATAAAATAAATATTTAAGGGGGCTCCCATACAACAAACGTGATTTTTTTGCCGTTTTTAGAGATAATGGAACGGAACCCTTCGTGCGCGAGTCCGACTCGCACTTGGCCGATTTTTTTTGCTCATTTTGCTGGATATTGATAACGGCAACAGGTAGATGCTTGAAATATTCACAGAATATTTAGTTATATATTTACTTTAAGAATAAATAATTAAATTAAAATAAAACAAATATTTAAGGGGGCTCCCATACAACAAACGTGTTTTTAGGGTTCCGTACCCAAAGGGTAAAACGGAACCCTATTACTGAGGCTCCGCTGTCCGTCCGTCCGTCCGTCCGTCCGTCCGTCCGTCCGTCCGTCTGTCACCAGGCTGTATCTCATGAACCGTGATAGCTAGACAGTTGAAATTTTCACAGATTATGTATTTCTGTTGCCGCTATAACAACAAATACTAAAAAATAGAATAAAATAAATATTTAAGGGGGCTCCCATACAACAAACGTGATTTTTAGGGTTCCGTACCCAAAGGGTAAAACGGAACCCTATTACTGAGGCTCCGCTGTCCGTCCGTCCGTCCGTCCGTCCGTCCGTCCGTCCGTCCGTCCGTCCGTCCGTCTGTCACCAGGCCGTATCTCATGAACCGTGATAGTTAGACAGTTGAAATTTTCACAGATGATGTATTTCTGTTGCCGCTATAACAACAAATACTAAAAAATAGAATAAAATAAATATTTAAGGGGGCTCCCATACAACAAACGTGATTTTTTTGCCGTTTTTAGAGATAATGGAACGGAACCCTTCGTGCGCGAGTCCGACTCGCACTTGGCCGATTTTTTTTGCTCATTTTGCTGGATATTGATAACGGCAACAGGTAGATGCTTGAAATATTCACAGAATATTTAGTTATATATTTACTTTAAGAATAAATAATTAAATTAAAATAAAACAAATATTTAAGGGGGCTCCCATACAACAAACGTGTTTTTAGGGTTCCGTACCCAAAGGGTAAAACGGAACCCTATTACTGAGGCTCCGCTGTCCGTCCGTCCGTCCGTCCGTCTGTCACCAGGCTGTATCTCATGAACCGTGATAGCTAGACAGTTGAAATTTTCACAGATTATGTATTTCTGTTGCCGCTATAACAACAAATACTAAAAAATAGAATAAAATAAATATTTAAGGGGGCTCCCATACAACAAACGTGATTTTTTTTGCCTTTTTTATAGATAATGGTGCGGAACCCTTCGTGCGCGAGTCCCACTCGCACTTGGCCGATTTTTTTTTGCCGTTTTTATAGATAATGGTACGGAACCCTTCGTGCGCGAGTCCGACTCGCACTTGGCCGATTTTTTTGGCCGTTTTTGCTCGATATTGGTGACGGCAACAGGTAGACACTTGAAATATTCACAGAATATTTAGTTATATATTCACTTTAAGAATAAATAATTAAATTTAAATAAAACAAATATTTAAGGGGGGCTCCCATACAACAAACGTGATTTTGTTGCCGTTTTTATTGGTACGGAACCCTTCACTCGCGAGTCCGACTCGCACTTAGCCGATTTTTAAGATACAGTAAACCATATTATCTGCAAACAGACAGTTCGGAAGACAACACTTCTGTCAATCCTACTTCCGAACTGTCTGTTTGCAGATAATATGGTTTACTGTATCTTAAAAACCGTTTAAAAAGCTAGTAGTTCACGCTCGCGTGGTGCCTAGGCTGTAATGACGATATGAAGATTATATAGTTTCATAGTAAAGCATTGAGAAGCGCACAGTTGAATTGGACGGTAACAGAGTAGGAATTTTATTCGGTTATATGTTGTCTTGAAAAATAATAATATTATAAATACAAAAGTAACTCTGTTTATATTAACATTTAACTGTGTGTTACTTTTTTACGAGTATGTCATTGACGAGCTGCCGGCAAAAGCTAGTATTAAAATAATGACTAACATTACCATGCACCTGTATTTCCCGCCAGGTCATAGTTCCTATTCTTTACTGTAATAATGACTAGAGATCTCTCACGTTATAGCTTTATGACATTAGATCTATTATAGCACCTTTATGCAAATTAACTGTCATTTTACTATATGTGCGCCAAATTAACTGTAATGTGTATCTAACGAAAAATGTATACTCATATAAAAATAGAAATAGGCACATTAGGTACATGAGTAAATTACTAATACAGTGAGCACATGAGGTGGTACTTATGTTTTAGTATTCTATGCCGAAATTGGGAAACAGCGCAATTATGGCCTCAACTCGGTATGCCTCTGTTCGACTGATCTTTTACAAATCCCCACGGCCATAAAGCGGACTATTTTTTTTATGAAATTATGTTTTTTATACCAATAAGATCTACAAACGTAAGGTCTGCCTGATAGTTACCATAGCGTGTTGACATTTGCATCACCAGAGTCGCCACTCGTGCGTTGTCGACTCCGTAAAAACCTCTTCACACCTATTTTGAATATTGCTATGTGACTGACCTATCATTCCTACCACATAAGGCCGCAGTATTCACCTGCAACTACCAACACAAGGGGCCGAAATGTTGGAATTATGTACCACCTCCAATTTCAAATTTTAAATAAACGAACTAAAACACTTTTAAATAACTTTATATAATACTAGCTTTTACCCCCGGCTTCGCTCGCATTGATAAATAATATATATTTTTTAAATAAAAAGCATCCTATTTTACTTCTGATATCTTCAAGAATATGTGTACAAAGTTTCATGATGATTGGTTCAGTAGTTTTTCCGTGAAAGCGTAACAAACAAACGGACATTCACATTTATAATATTAGTAGGATATTATTATATAATATGACCTTGTGATGAGCAGTGATATTGACTATTGACCACCTGGTCTCCGGTTCCAATGCTGTCAGGGGCATGTACCACTAATTTCGTGTTTTCGGATTGTACATGTTTATCACTTGCTTGGCGGTGATAGAAAACATCGTGAAGAAACACACACATCCAAAAAATTGTATTTCAAAAGGCGTGTGACCTAATATAAGAAAGGTCTGGTTTTCCATCTAGGTTGTGGAGTTCGGACGACAGTCGCTCCATGTTAAAATCAGTGTCTTCGCCAAATCCTTAGGCTTAGGTAGCTGACCCCGACGATACTAATGGATTATAAAACGGCGAAGAAGAAGATATATTTATGTGACCTTAACAGTTAATGAACAATTTTAGCTATGTATCTTAATATATAAAATGCTGAAACTAACTATAAAACTGTTCAAGAACACATACATTATATATATAAAGAGACTTGTAATTAGACTCCGGTATTTAGTTACGGTACTGATACAGCAGTGACGGTCCAGGAGAGCAGTGACGGCCCAGTGAATAAGGCACAAACTATTAACAAATGGTCCCTGGTTCGAATCCTCGTGTGGGCATGTAACACAAAATTCGTATTTTCGGATTTATTTGTACACACTTACCAGTACATACTTGTAATTTTCCCTTGCTTGGCGGTGAAGGGAAACGTTATGAATAAACCGGCACGTCCAAGCAATTATATTTCAAAGATATGCCACCTATCCTAAGAAAGGCCTGGTTTTCCCTCTGAGTTGTGAAGTTCTGACGGCAGCTTCATGTTAAAATCAGTATCTTCATTAGGCTAAACATAAATAAACATACAATTACAATTTATATGTGCTGATTTATTTTCACAGTTTATTTGTAATCGTATAATAGAAGTTATTTATATTTATAAATAGTATAACTTGACAATAATATCTCGATTAGTTTATAACCATATAATTAAATTCCACAATTTAGTCTACGTTACCATGAACATTTCCAATAATCTTCATTCGTTCATTTTAGGAGAGGTAGGGCGTATCAAAGCAGCCCGTCTGGGGAAGTACCTCCACCTCACAGAAAACCGCAGCCAAATAACAACTGCCTAGAGGGTTGTTGTGTTCCTGCGTGCGAGTGAGGTCACCAGTAAGCTCCCAAGGAGTTGTTGTGTAAGCAACTGAGAAGGTATCGCGCGAGTGATACTTAATATATCGCAAGTGTTAATAGGCTACGGTACCCGCTTTACATCAGGTGGGCCGTATGCTTGTATGCCTCAAGACGTACTATAAAAAAATAAATCTTTTTCAAACGTCCCAACAAAAACGTTTTCACCCTCCAGCAGTATAATTTGTAGGAATATTTTCATTCATAATTTTAGATTATTTCCTAATTTTCAAGAGTAGGAATTCAATTATATCAGATCGTTTTTCTAATTTTATTGGTTACCAAAAAAAGTTGCACGAAATATTAAATTTATACGTTTAGTACCAACCAATATTTTGGAAATAAATTCTTGGTTCCAAGACAGGAGTAAGAAGAGCATGGATAATGTCCTCTGGCACTAATTAAAACTCTGAAAACAGCCAGAAAAAGGGTTGAAAAATATGGCATTCAACGGTTAGTAATGGCGCTGCGGTCTTGTTTAATAACCTCAATCTTTCTTCCAGTGGTTTCGAATTAGAATATTAAAATCGTCGACGGTTTCTCACAGCCGTGTTCAATGCTCCCGTTTTTCCTGATTGAACTTTACTTTTTAAACTACAGAGAATCGCACGCTTTTTTCCCCTGGAAAGGTGAAATTGTGAAAGTGCAGATTTTATAGGAGATAAAAATGAAACTCTTGCAAGGTTTACTTTTTTTCATCCTGATTTTAAAAGCCAATAATCTTATACTTATATTTTACAGATTTAAAAAACTGTTAAAATGTTTATGCGAAAACTTTCACATGGAACTGTCATCCTAATTAAAGAAAGGAATAATTCCATAAATAACTAGTCTGGCCATAAATACTGTGACATAGAACCTTTCCCTTTATTTATTAATTAAGGAAAAGTTTCTATATAACTCAATAATTATTTTGAATTTGGAACGCGTTTATTATGTTAAAAATTTCTTTCGATTCCCCACCGTTTTACATATTTTTTTGTGTTTATTATCAAATTACAATATGGAATGGGAGTATGGTCGGCCATATTCAAGACACTTAGAAAGCTTCATATCAGTCGTATGTTTGTATATCGTCGTATCATCAGATATACCAACACTTCCTCTGTTGAATACCATAAAAGATCGGGGCGACTGCGTGCTGTTAGAAATATAAAGGCTGTTAATGCTGGTAAAGCCAGAATTCCCCGAAACCCCATTAGGAAACAAAAAATATTTTCGCGAAAAATAAAGATTCCTAGGACTCTCCCACGGAAACAGTGCGTAAATCCATAGATTCGTGGCCAAATAGATTAAAGGCCTGTATCAAAGCTAAAGGTTACCATTTCGAACAGATTTTTTTTTATTTTTTCCTGAATCGTCCATACGTATAAGTTTTATTAAGATTGCATTACTTCATAAAAAATAAATGCATTTTCATTTGTAACAAAACTTATCATTGCCGGACTAAATATTGTTACATTCATAAAATGTGAAACTCTATTTAAAAGCATCGGTCATATCTTGCAGACAAAAAAAAATCAATCTTCAAAGAGATATTCTAGCGGAATCAAAGCACCAAATTAGTATTTATATCTTTAGTTAGTTTTAGCTGTTTTTTTTTTTTGAGAGAAAGGAAGACGTGGCGTATTAATTAATTCCCTCATCAATCATTGCCGCTTTCTCTCTTGAACCCGCCGTCATTCACAATGTAACAAGTCGACACGATCTCGCGAAAAATAAAAGTAGCTTTTCTCTTGTACGATTTCTCGTAATTTTCTTTTTTAGGCAACTTATGTGTCATACGCTTCAATTACTTATGAAATTTTCGAACCTGTATTTCACCAATCTGCGTATGTGAAAAATGTATAAAAGATTGTCTCAAAATTATTTACAATGTTTTTTTAAGTTTCCAAATGTATCGTTTTGTACCATAAAATTGACACTGATATATTAACGTGAAGCGTATAGGTATTTCAGTACCAGAAGAAAATATTAGAGTATAAATCTTAAAGGGCAATGTTAAAGGGTAGAGTAGTCAACATTATTTTATAATATAATACTAGTTACATAACGATATATGTCAATTGTAGTACGCTACGAGAATACCATTTCGTGTATTCTTTTATCTCTTCGCCGAATCCCTTCAGTTATACCTGAGTATCCTAACATATGTCACTGACCGTCTAAAATACAAATCAGGACTACCAAATGTCTTCCTCGACCGGTTTAGGGTTCCGATAAAGTCAGTTCGCGAAATATCAGATTTAGTCTAAATCACGAGTCCGTCGACGGGCCATGTATAAAGTTACGCCGTGGAAGATGTACGTTCACATTTGTCTAAGTTGTCGGAATGGATTATGTGTGGTTCTTCGAATAATATAATATGGTCATTTGATAAAAGTTTATGGTAAACAGTCGATAGCATAAAGTAATAAAATAGACATGTGAGTATATAAAATAGACAGTACATACGGCTGAATCAAATACGTAATTATTATGTTGAATAGTGCTGTTAACACGATCCACAAATGTTTATGTTTTCATCAATAGCGGTTTTTTAAGAATGCCATCTATATAGATGAACTTAAAAACCAACATGTTATCCAAGCACAAAAATCGTTTGAGCCGTTTCCAAGATACCCTACAGATATTTATAACATATACAAAAATGGGTCGTTTAGTATAACAAAGGTTCAGTGTTATTTTATTTATGTCAATAGCATAGCCTTGTTATTGTGTTATTAATTGGCATGCTGCTACTACGGTAACAAAAACCATACAGCTTACGGCGCTTCCTGCAATAGCAAGTGCTGTTTGTCTGTCCGTGGTATCACAAACAAGGTCTTATCTGAAAATCATCGCCGGGTCATGTGTTGACACGACAGTATGCTGAGATAGTACCTATTTGGGCTGCCACACAGCACTTTTGTTGTATCATTATCTATTGTGTATTGTTTATATATGTATAGTGTTTGTGTTACGTCCAAATAAACCTTTTCTTTCTTTCTTTCTTTCTGAACATTATACTTTGAGTATTTGAATTCCCTGCTAAACAGACAGTTAAGCTACTTACATCTCATTATAGGGTGGGCTTTTTTAATAATATAATTAAACGACTATTATTATATAGTACCAATCAGCAGGGTTAATAGAACTAATCAATCTGTCCCTACTTTTTTCCTCTTACCGTTTTATAGATTTTATTTTCTTTTTTGCTTCCTTAAACTTGAATGAAGTCAAAAATAGTCAGAAAGGCATTTCTAAATGTAATTAAATAATTATATTGACTACTCACATGAACGAGACGAGCTCCTTAATTAAGATCTTGGATTGTGTGATAAACATTCGTATGCATAAACATAGCCAATTGTCTTGTGTGTATAACAAGTACGTATGTATAAAAAAAATATTTACGTAAATTTATCAGTTAACCAACAATACAAGCTATGCTTAGTTTGAGATTAGTTGGTAATTTCTCTATATATGTAATTAATCCGGAAATATTTATACGCTAAATTCAATCAATTGGTTTAATTAGAATTGTTAACAATGGACAGATACAGAGACGGACACTTTGATTTGAATGCATATTTCCGCACATTGAACTAGCTAAAGTTACTAGTCAAACTCCTCAAGCTTTTTTCGTTTGAAGCCGTCGCTATGAAGTCAAAGAGTTTAATGCCCATGGAGGTTAGAATTCAAATTTTAAAAATGTATTGAATTCGTGTTCTGTGTATCTGCTATGTACTCGTAAGTGGGACACTTCTTTATTTATTTAGTAATAAGTTTAGGGGGTTCTTTTTTAATTTATTACTTTTAAACGCGACTTTATTTAGAAAAAGAATTTTCATAAGCGATATTAAAATAAATATAATTTCTAAAAAACAGATTCTTAACTTTAGCATGCCCTTCTTTATATTATCCAAATAAATTACAACTTTCGTAATTTGTAATGACTTTCAAATTTAATACTATGCTTTATTTATATCTAATACCATATTAATTACACAATACATAAAACATAAACATAAGTCATGATCTTGCCGAAGTAATTTAGGAGTTTCAAAGCCCCCATTGTTGAAGATTGCACAGGGAGTATCCAACAAGTGTAAACGAAGGTCTGTATACGTCATTAGTAAGCTTCCGGTGCCTAATTGCGTCGATGGAGACCCGGCAGGAAGTCAAAAGATTGCGTTCAAATAGCAAACGCTTTCACTCACTCAGGTTATTAGAAGAACGGTTGAAAGGCAGATTTGTATTCTTGTAATTTACTCTTCATTTTCAGTATAAACTTTTCCTAAAGTGACGCATTGGTTCAATATGATCACTAAAAGAGAAATAAACCGTATCGACAGACAGGTTGGCAATGAATCGCCAATTTGGGAGCATTATAGGCTAGTTGAACTTTAATGTCAATTAGATCGACTGAACCGCACCTATTTTGATAGCAGAATGGAACTTGTTGAAAAAATATAATAATGAATAAAAAAAAATGCTAACTGTTTGCGAATTTGCTAGCAATATTCATATTATTTGATTGATTCCGAGTATATCTACTTTCACCATAAAGTTATGTATGTGTTAATTTTCATAATCATCGCAGGAACACAACAATGCACTAGAAAGCACTGATCAAACTGATGGTCTGCCGAGAGCTGTTACTTGTTGAAACGTTAAAGTATAACATTCCAACAAGTATTGCATTAACTATTTCACAAAATTACTAATAAATATATGATATTGTATATAGTTAGGTGTTACAACACTCGTATTTTATATTATAAATCTCGGTTAGCACCTCAGATAAAACTTCTGTTTTTGACGAAATCGGTGGTGCAGTCGTGAATGACGTGATTTTGACACTAACACTCGTGAGTTCGATTCCCACACAGGACAAACAATTGCGTGCATGAACATGTCTGTTTGTCTTGGTCTGGATATTTTAAGAACGGTAAGGCGCATCAAAGCCGCCCGTCTGGGGAAATACCTACATCACAGAAAACTGCAGCCAAATAACAACTCGCTAGAGGATTGTTGTGTTCCTGCGTGTGAGTAAGGTCACTAGTGAGAACCTAAGGGGTTACTGTATTAGCAGCAGAAGAGGCATCACGCGAGTAGTATCTACTTAATGTATTACAAGCGTTCATAGGCTACGTACGTAACCGCTTTACATTAGGTGGGCCGTATATTTGTATGCCTTCCTACGTTGTATATAAAAAAATACTATTTCATGTTATTGTGGTGTAAACTTTTATGAAGTGCAATTATTTCATATTTATTTCTTTATCGTGGACAAAGGATTTTTCTAAAAATCCAAGCCAGTTCAAAACATTGTTATATCTAGACTGCACTTTCACGTCACGCGGGAACCTACTGAGGGAAACAGTAACGAACGAACGTACGGAGATGTACCATAGGGGTTCTTGTTTTATCTTTTTGCTACGTTACTCTAAAACACGAATAATTCCAATAAAACGGGTTGGCATCCGTATAAGCCTCGAGAAGTTCAATTAAATCTTACGCCTTGAAACACACGGAACTTTGCTAAGTTTATTCAAACCATACGCGAGTATGTGTGAAATCTCATTTGAGAAAACCCGTTGGAAACTTGGCGCCGTAGAAACATTAGAGTAAACAGGTAAGGCTCAAAATGCATCAACCTTCTTGGTAATAAAGTGAAGATGGGCTCTCCGGTCTTCTTTTATTTCAATTTTCCCGGGCTGTGTCACAAACTTTGAGTATTATTACGCTCTTTGGGGTATAAAAATGTGACACCTGCACATTCCTGTATTACGCATCTACTGTTTATACTTTAAGATTTATTATTTTGCGATACACTAATCAATTCTTTTTATCCTGTTCAACTTAACACTCAAAGCGAAAAATAATTAATATTGGAAAATCATATGTAACAATGCTGCTATATATATACGCGCATCATCCAAGACGATCTTACTTAGATAAGGTATTGCTTTTAAATTCGTCTATGTAGTTGTTTCCTGAAAAAAAATTGCCATTTTATGTATATATCTTTATATATATACACATACATATGTATATATATCACTAACGTAGAAACCAAAAATTAATTGATGCTCTCCTAATAATCTAAACGTTATTTGAAAACTATTGCTATTTGTAAAAGAAAATCTGTCTATTTTGTTACTAAAAGCTTAACCCCTAACAAGTTCCCGAAGCAAGTGTAATGAGATCCAACACACGCCCTGATGCCGTGAGAGATAAAAAGAATCCGTGCGCCAGATACAATCGTTGAAATAAATTATATTACAGAAAGTAAGTGCGATTCTTCGTCACGCGATCTCTAATGGCATAATAAAGTTAGAAAGAAAACTTTGCAGCGGCCCGCTCTTTTGCGTATTTATTAACCTTACCACTAAAAGATGAGCTCTTTTAGTATTATTTTTGCTTCTTTTTAGAAAGACATCTAAACATCTGAGAGTTCTACCTTTGGGTGGTTGTGTTGTGAAATCTGTTTGTGCTAAAGTCGTCACGTGCACCCGCTGATGAGTCGTAGACGTGATATCACTCACTCGAACGTGACTCGCGCTTTATTTGACGCTCTGCGCCTAAACTTCATGTATATCTTAACGCTTTTTGTGCCGGGGTGAGGCAAATGAGTCAATTCCAAATAGCGGAATCGTAACCTCACGTTTTATGCAAAGCATATTTTTTCTACTTTGTTAAATGTATCTTTATTTCTCAAACAATATACTTTAATGGTAAACAGAAAATAGTCAACAAATAATAAAAACAGGAACATATCCATGCACCTGTCATAAAAATTCTCATTTCTTTTACACTACTCGTATTTTCTCGAAAGAAACGAATTGCTTGTTAAGTGTAACTCCAGTGACAATACTATGTTACCATTAAGCTTATGTATTTTTTCCATATAAAATTTATTTATTAAGTACTTAGTCTGGCCATAAATACTGTTACAATTAAAAATAAACAAAATATTACGTTTGAATTTGGAATCTGTCATTTTTATATGATTGTTCATGGAGTATTCTCATTTTGGTGCCAATACATTGTACAATATTTTGCGATATTAAAATGGAGTCGGGTGATAAAGAGAACCGAATCGCGGTGATTGCATTACACAAAGTAGGTATGGAGCCAAATGCAATTTTTAAAATACGCTTGGTATTAGTAAAATGTTTGTGTACCGGGCTATTATAGGTACAACGAGGCGTCCTCTGTTTATGACAGAAAAAGATCTGGCCGTCCACGTAATGTTCATATGAAAAAGGTGGTCAAAGCAGTAAGGGAAAGAATTCGAAGAAATCCTGTCTGAAAGCAAAAGATTTTATCTGGGGAAATGAAGATAGAAGAAATAAAATAAAATAAAATAAAAGAAGAAATCATCTAGAACCATGTCGCGTAAATTAAAAGATGACTTAGGACTTGCAGCCTATAAGAGATGTACTGGTCATTTCTTAACTGATAATTTAAAAAAGAATAGTGTGGTAAAATCTAAACAACTACTGAAACGGTACGCAAAGGGAGGTCACAGAAAAATTTTGTTTACGGATGAGAAAATTTTTACAATTGAGCAACATTTTAACAAACAAAATGACCGTATTTATGCTCAAAGCTCTAAGGCAGTTTCGTAATTAGTTGACAGAGTGCAACGTGGGCACTATCCGACTTCAGTGATGGTTTGGTGGGGTATTACCTATGAAGGAGTGACTGAGCCATACTTTTGTGAAAAAGGTATCAAAACATCGGCGCAAGTGTAGCAAGATACCATTCTTGAGAAGATAGTGAAGCCCCTTAACAACACCATATTCAATAATCAAGAATGGTCCTTCCAGCAAGACTCGGCGCCGGGTCATAAAGCTCGGTCTACGCAGTCTTGGTTGGAAACGAACATTTCGGACTTCATCAGAGCTGAAAACTGGCCGTCGTCTAGTCCCGATCTTAATCCGCTGGATTATGATTTATGATCAGTTTTAGAGAGTACGGCTTGTTCTAAACACCATGATAATTTGGAGTCCCTAAAACAATCCGTACGATTGGCAGTGAAGAATTTTCCCATGGAAAGAGTGCGTGCTTCTATTGATAACTGACCTCAACGTTTAAAGGACTGTATGGCAGCCAATGGAGACTACTTCGAATAGGCTTTTTATGTTTTAAATTGTTTTATATTTATGTATTAAACTAACACACTGTAAAAGTAATACATAATTGTTATTTGCAATAGATTTTTTTTCTTTGTTTCAGTATTTATGGCAAGACTAGATATATAAGCGTTTTTCATAAATATATATGATGTAGATACGCCATATACTTGCATAAATATTAGCACATTCGTTCTATTCATAATGTACCTTTTGCACGTAATGAAAACAATCGCTCTCCACCAATTCTATACTATATATCTATAATACATATATTGCAATATATAAATATGTAATGCGTCCTCTATATACAAACATTAAAATGAGAATGTGACGTAGCCGTAAGCTATGTCACATTTTTGTAAGTACCAAAAGTGTCTCCGCTCAGTAAGAACGTTGGTTTTCCATGAGATTTTTTAAAACAGGCAAATCAGAAAATTACTTAATTTTAATTTTGCTACGTCAGGAGGCATGGCCAGGCAGGGAGGTCATGCGATTCCACCTCTGATGCTCACACAGCAACTCTCTAAGGAGTTGTTTCTTGGCTGCGGTTTTCTGTGAGGTGGAGGTACTTCCCCAGACGGGCTGCTTTATGCTGCTGCTGATAAGCCTTACCTCTCTTAACACCCAGTGCAAGACAAACAAACATGTTCATGCACACAAATGTTGGTCCTATGTGGGAATTGAACCCACGATCGTCGGTGTCAAAGTAACATAACATCGCGTTTCACCTCTGCGCCACCAAGCTCGCCAAAGATTCAGATTACAGCTAGTTAAGTCTAAAAACTTATTAAATAACACTGAAATAACAGGACGCTGTAATAAACCCCTTATTATATTGTAATTGTAGTATATAAAATATTTATTAATTTAAAGGTAATATGTTTATATAGCAGGAAACCGTATCAATGGTGCGTTGTACTCCGTGGTAACAAACGATAACATATCGAGCAAAGCTCGCCTTGCTATTATTCAGAGTGTATTAAAGCCAACATTGATGTACGGTAGTGAAACATGGGTATGGTAGAAGAAGCATGAAAGCAGGGTGAACGCCGTAGAAATGAGAGCGCTGAGGAGTATGTGTGGAGTGAAAATTATTGATAGAATAAAAAAATCGGCCAAGTGCGAGTCGGACTCGCACACGAAGGGTTCCGTACCATTATCGATAAAAACGGCAAAAAAAAAACACATTTGTTGTATGAGAGCCCCCCTTAAATATTTGTTTTATTTTAATTTAATTATTTATTCTTAAAGTGAATATATAAATAAATATTCTGTGAATATTTCAAGCGTCTACCTGTTGCTGTTATCAATATCGAGCAAAAATGAGCAAAAAAATCACGTTTGTTGTATGTGAGCCCCCTTAAATATTTATTTTATTCTATTTTTTAGTATTTGTTGTCATAGCGACAACAGAAATACATCATCTGTGAAAATTTCAACTGTCTAACTATCACGGTTCATGAGATAGCCTGGTGACAGACGGACGGACGGACGGATGGACAGCGGAGCCTCAGTAATAAGGTTCCGTTTTACCCTTTGAGTACGGAACCCTAAAAACAGCACGATACGAGAACTTTGTGAAATGAAAGTTGATGTAGTGACAAAAATTGAAAAAGGTATGCAGAGATGGTTTGGTCATTTAGAAAGAATGAATGACAAAAGAGTTACGAAAGAAGTGTATCAAGCAAGAGTGAATGGTGATGTCGGGAGGGGCCGCCCTAGACGCACACATATAGATCAAATTGGTGATGTGTTGAAAAAGGGCCAAATCAAAAGTACTCAAAACCGAAGAGCGTGCATGAAGAGGTTGATGAATGTGGAAGAAGCGAGAGCGGTATATTTGGATCGGTGCACCTGGCGTTCTATAGTCTCTGCCTACCCCAATGGGAGACAGGCGTGGTGATATGTATTTATGTATGTATATATGTTTATATAGTTCAGGATGCAATCTTGTATATAAGACTACAACATAGAGTTGTTGTGTTAGCAGCAGAGGTGGCATCGCGCTATTGATGATATATTACAAGCGTTCATAGACTACAGTAACTGCTTGTCTTCGTATAAAAAACAGCAGCTAATCTTAGCAATTTTAGTCATACGTAATTAATTGATTATGTTTGCAATTTCAAAATATTTATAGTGTATTTATTTTTAAAGCATTGAATAAATGTACAGTTATTGAGTAGGTTTCTCTGGAGGAGGGATAATGTTCCAATATTTGGACGCAGAATACCTGGAACTATCACAAAATGCAAATATTTTACGAACGTTGGATACTAAACTATAGTTTTTTTTAACACTAACTAGTCATTAATAGATTACACAGTTTTAATAATATAAATTGTCAAAACCAGATATATGTACATAATAAAATATTTATCTGCATAAATTTGATTAAGAGGAGTGAATCATATTGTAGAGATCTTTTAAAGTTTATTTTAGATAAAAACAATTGTTTCGATTGAATTTAATGGTAATATGTAAAACTTCGGTCCATGTTTCATATATGGTGTCCACTGCAGGCTCATGTATTGTATAACATATTATGTTAACTATAATGTAAATAAAATACATAGTATATAACCTCTAACTAACATCACTATTATCTTCAGAGGCAAAGCAAGCCTATCATATGAGGATATTTGAATACGAATTTAAAGATATTTTAGTACGAATAGCCCAGCAGCTGGCAAAGTAACTCAGACTCTCTGCATCGTAACCATGACGCAGATAGATCGAATGATTGTTTGTAGTGAACTTGATTGCCATCTTTGTATACAAAGATCAAAGAGATTACGACGTGGGATTGCCATTTCCTAATTATGCCATCCTTATCTACCTTAAGGTTCTCTTCAATTAGGAGTAATTACGAAAATGAGAAATGGGAAAAGTTCATTCTATGGCATCGAGTTTTGGCCAAAAATTTTTAATGAAGTCTGAAATGCTCGCCGCTTTTTGTCGTGAAAAATTAATCCGCCTCTTAATTTGGAATATAAAAAGTGGATTATTTGATAACTTGTTATTAAACGCGTAATCTGGTTACCTGCCTCGTTTCCTTCGACTGTATTTTAACAAAATAATTATGAACTTACGTAAATGTATAAACTTGAACTACTTTATACATTCTAATAAAGTAATGACTGTTCTCTGAATAAACATGAATTAATTGAAATGCGGTAGTGATTTGAGAGTTTTACTGAATACGCTACATTCGTTTCAACGTTGAATAAAACATAATAATGTACTGACTAAATACTGTATTCAGAGTGCTTGAATTTTAAAACTCATCAGTACCAGTGAAAATTACTAGAAATGCAGGTGTTTCGTCTTTCTAAAAATTTGGTGTGCACGTAGCTCACTCTCCTCTTTAGAGTCAAAACCCAACTTAGCTGCATGTGGTATACCCTGCTAGTAAATAAGCCTCTGGCGACAGAGAGATAGTGTGCTTCAAAGCAAACCGACAGGAGAAGCACCTCAACCTTTGTCTATGTGTATCAAAGCAGCCTGTCTGGGGAAGTGCCTCCACCTCACAGAAAACCGCAGCCAAATAACAACTCTTTGGAGAGTTGTTGTGTTCTTGCGTGTGAGTGAGGTCACCAGTAAGCTCCAATGGAGTTGCTGTGTAAGCAGCAGAGGTGATACTTAATATATTACTAGCGTTAATAGGCTACGGTAACTGTTTTACATCAGGTGGGCCAAATGCTTGTACGCCTGCCGACGTTGTATGAAACAAAAAGTAATGTATTTTTATATCGTTTGTCATTTACATTCTTATAATAACTATAACTCGTCACTAAATGTTGTCATGCTGAGGTCCTAAACTCAACAATATTCATGTATTTGCTCAAAATGTGAATTAGGTAACTTGATTACCTGTTCACCTCACCCTAAAATAATATCTCGTAATGTTAACAGTCATTATAAGCGAATGGTTCATAATGTAACTCATTTGGTTGTCAAATACCTATGAATACATTAATTTACGTTTTAAGTCTCATTATACTTTACATTATTCATATAAAATATACGAACACACTAAGCTAGAGGTACACTGGTCTCTCGCACAAAGGAGAACCCTTATGTTATCCTATTCTAGACAATAAAAACATAAGCAATTATCCTTGGTACGGTGAAATAGGAAATAAAATAAACCTGGTGCTAATTATGTGGAAAAAATTACTTTCTAACTTTCATTTCAAATCCAACGAAATAAAATTATATTAATGTTAATCAGCAATTGCCAATTAAGCTTCCAGCACCCACGCTTCTAACACAGCAAGTCATCTCTAACATCGCAAAATTGTTTCGCAGTAAATGAAAAACTCTCGTGATAATCATTATTTGTAAGCTATATTTTGTGCATTCAGGGTACTCTTTGATAAATATTGTTTGTAAAATACAGTTGTGTCCTAACCACCTGACGCTAGGGTCTAATCAACAGTTTATTCCATGTGCACGTATGCAAACTCAGCACCCCATGTTTTATTATTAAGTTCTAGCTACTCTATGATCTACTCAAGATAATGAAGCAATCTACTAATATAAGAATTTTCGGAATGAGATGAATAATTTCAGAGATTACCTCCTACATTCAAATAAACAAACGTTACTTTTTATATAATTAGGATAGATATAAAAAATATATTATTAAATAAAATATATCTAAGTCTGTAAAATATAAATCTATCTAGCTACAAATTCACACCAAATCCCTTGCGGGGTACGCGAAGAGAGCTGAGCGCTACATGTTCTTCTTACACACTTCACTCCCTTCTTTAACATTCATAGCTCTTCTCATGCACGCACGCTGAATTCTAGGGCCGACGTTACCTTCTGATAAACATGTTCAATTAGGTTATGGTAGGTAATGCTTGGCCCTCCTCGGTTCCTACATCTTACTTTCCATAAAATATAAATGTTAATATGAAATTATAAAAGAAGCCTATATAGGTTCATATCCTTGACATTTCTTTAACGAATTAATTAATATGTTGGCCTATGGGTTTTTGGAGATGAGACATACATTACTTACATTTATTGAATAAAAAAATACTGCCTTTGGAATAGTTGACATGAAAAATATCATCGCGTACATGCTGCGCAAAGAACCTTATCAACATGCAGTAACGAAAGTAGAGGGATCATATGGATTTCTAACGACAGTACGTGTCCTGTGAACAAATGAAGTTATGATTATTGAGGTATATTTTATATTGAGTTACTATAAGTTTTTTGTACTAAGTGGGGTGCCAATCAAGCATACGTTAAACCTGATAAAGCCTCACGAGTCTTCGCTTTTACTTTAGATTTTTTTACAAACTTTCATAACCGTAACTTCTAGCAAATTTTCAGCCGGTGGTAGGGTAAATACCCGCCTGGTTGGCTACCACCGTACACACGGCGAAACACCCGTGAAGTGGCGTACCTATGAGTACGTCGCGTTTCGGGATCAGCTGGTGTATAACCAGTGCTCGGGGGATTGTTGACGCGATATTGCGGGAACAGTGGTGGATTCTGTCTATCCATTGTCAGAAGGACTGAGCTGACCCGTCGGCCAGGGAGACCCGTTGAAACGGTTGTTCCGCTGGCCGCCCGCGGTATAGTACAGGGGCCCAATCAAGACTAACCACCTTGAGAGGCTGCCCTTTCATACCGCGCATAATCTCGGGGTAGATCGTCGTGCCGATTGGTGACCGGATGGTGGGGACCCGGCGACTACTTCCGGGGGGGTTCGGGGGCCCTTCCGTCCGACGGATCAGCACAGCTCCTTTCGACAAACTAATGGAGAAACAGTCCACCGCGTTTCTTCCCCAATGTCGTGGCAATTCTCTCCCGCTTCACGCTTCCGTTCTATACATTACTCATGACAGCGCAAATAGGAAAAGATGGTCTAACAGCGGTGCACTCCCCCACCACCCTGTTCAAGGTTGAGTTCGCTAACATCCGCGGACTCCACTCTAACCTTAATGCCGTCCACCAACACCTAGAGACGGCACGGCCCGCCATGCTCTTCCTGACGGAGACACAGATTCAGCGTCCAGCGGACACGTCCTACCTCCAGTATCCCGGTTATGTGCTTGAGGAGAATTTCCTCGCGAAAGCCGGGGTCTGTTTGTTTGTCCGCTCGGATGTATGTTGTCGCCGTCTGCGCTGCCTAGAGGATTCCTCCTTTCCTGTCCTCTGGGTGCATGTAAACCTGGGCCTTCAGAGCCGTATTTACATGTGCCTATACCGACCCCATACTAGGGACACGGAGACAACTCGGCTCTTTGAGTACATGAGTCGGGCGGCAGATGTAGCGCAGGAGCGGTATCCTACTGCAGAGATGGTATGTTTGGGGGACTTTAACTCTCACCACGACTCCTGGTTGGGATCCTCCACAACTAACCATGCAGGAAGGACCGCCCACGCGTTCGCTCTTTCGCACAACCTGACGCAACTGGTGCACCAACCCACCAGAATACCTGATGTTGCTGGTCAGGAGCCCTCTCTGCTAGATCTACTGCTGACCACCCACCCTGCTGGCTACCGGGTTGAGGTCGGGGCGCCCCTGGGCACATCTGACCACTGCCTAGTATCCAGCACAGTGCCGAGCGCGATTCCGCCACAACCCACGGAGGTTAGGCGGCGTGTCTGGCACTACTCGTCAGCAGATTGGGACGGTATGCGCGACTACTTTGCTTCCGTCCCATGGGGGCAGCGCTGTTTCAGTGAGAAGAATCTAACGGCGAGTGCTGCGGCCATTGTTGATGAGATCGGCGTTGGCATGGAATACTACATTCCCCACTCCGATGTCGTCATCAAAAGCCGGAGACGCCCTTGGTTTAATCGCGAATGCGCTGAAGCTGTTAGTAACAAACAGGCGGCGTATCGCGCTTGGATCAGGGGTCGCGCCCTTAAAGATCCGAATACTAACTCACTGAAATCAGCCTACAACACTGCCACCAAGATCTGCAAGAGAGCATACATAAGAGCGGACGCCCAGCGCGTTACACGAGTCGGCACGGAACTAGTGGCGCACCCTACTGGATCGCGTAGCTACTGGCGACTGGCCAAAGCCGTGCAGGCCAACTTCTGCCAGCCCTCGCTGCCACCGCTGCGATGCCCTGATGGCTCACTGGCTCATCAGCCGCAGGAGAAAGCCGATCTTATGGCCAGCCTCTTTGCGGCTAACTCCCGGATCGATGACTGTAGCACGCAACCACCAACAATACCCTCCAGTGGATCCGCTATGCCTGATATCCACATCAGGCAGCGCGATGTGCGTTTTGAACTACAGTCACTCGATGTCCGAAAAGCCAGTGGTCCTGACGGTATCCCAGCGATTGTTCTTAAAAAATGTGCAGCGGAGTTGTCTCCGGTGCTGACGCGCCTCTTCCGCCTCTCGTACTCGACCGGTTCCGTTCCGGATGCTTGGAGAGAGGCTAATGTGCAGCCGGTCCCCAAAAAGGGAGACCGTTATGACCCATCGAATTACCGCCCCATTGCCGTAACTTCAGTGTTGTGCAAAGTCATGGAACGGATCCTTAACAAACAATTGATCCGTTACCTAGAAGATCACTCCATAATCAATGATCGTCAGTATGGTTTTAGACCGAAACGATCAACGGGTGATCTTATGCGTATGTGACGCACCTCTGGGGGGAGGCAATCGATAAATATGGCGAATCCATGGCAGTCAGCCTAGATATCGCCAAGGCGTTTGATCGGGTCTGGCACAAAGCACTTCTCTCCAAACTTCCGGCATACGGTCTGCCCCTCCAGCTTTGTAATTGGATTGCTGGCTTCCTGCATGAGCGTAGAATCCGCGTCCTTGCAGATGGATGCGCTTCGCGGTTCATGTCAGTGAATGCCGGTGTCCCACAGGGCTCCGTTCTATCGCCCACCCTCTTTCTTCTGCATATCAATGACATGCTGCCACTTGGTAATATTCATTGCTATGCAGATGACAGTACGGTCCATGGGCGATATTTCGGTCGGCCTGGTGCTGGTCGGACAGAAATCGGTGAGAGGCGTGAGAGTCTTGTCGTTGAACTGAATCGGGTTTTGGATCTCATTAGTAAATGGGGTTCCAATAACCTGGTTGAGTTTAATGCCGAGAAAACTCAGGTTTGCGCGTTTACAACAAAAATGTCCCCCTTCCTTCCCACTCCCAGTCTTCAGGGTGCTTCCCTCAGTATGCGTGATAGCCTGAACATGCTGGGTATGGGTATTCATTGCGACCTTAACCAGCGTTATTACATCGAGAGCCTCATCTCAACAGCCTCAAGAAAGCTCGGAGTCCTGAACAGGGTGCGCCGGTTCTTCACGCCGGACCAACTTTGTCTGCTTTATAAGACACAAGTTCGGGCCTGCGTGGAGTATTGCTCGCATCTCTGGGACGGCTCCGCACAGTATCTTCTTGAGGCTCTCGATAGGTTACAGCGACGGGCTATCCGCATAATTGACGACGAAGAGGTCACCAAAAGCCTAGAACCTCTTCAACTCCGTAGGGACATAGGCTCTCTAAGCGTATTTTACCGCCTTTACCATGGCGAGTGCTCTGAAGAACTGTTTTCCCTTATCCCACCCTCACCCTTCCGTCATAGAACCACACGTGCGGGCTTGCGATGTCATAGTTCCACGGTTGAGAATATCTCTTCGCGTACCAAAAAGTTCGGCAACTCCTATCTTTGTCGTACCATCAAAAAGTGGAACGCCTTGCCTGCACGTGTGTTCCCTCCTTCCTACAATATGGGATCCTTCAAACGAAGCGTGAAGAAGCATTTTGCGGGTCAGCATGGCAGCGTCAACTGACAGGATGCGGGATGTAGTATGCTGTCAGTTGCAGTTGCGATTTGGGCTCCTCTTTCGCTTACCATCAGGCAAAGAGGGGCCACTATGCTGAACTAATATAAAAAAAAAAAAAAAAAAAAAATGTAAAACTTTTCACCCTTATTTATTCACATCTCATTCGTAGTATATATAGGTAGATTTGAAATTTTGCAAAGGCTTAGTGGCCTGGACTTTCTATTTAAATCGGAAAAACGATTTTCAATACTGGTTCGGTCATTTCGATTGGACTCAGCAAGCAGTCGATACTGAATCTTCGTATGTGTAGAGTACGTAGAGATCTTGATATGAGATACTAGGACATATGACTACATAATTTTAGAGCAGTGATAGCTTAATGGATAAGAAACCGGCTTATTGATCAACTGGTAACCAGTTCGAATCCTGGCAGGGGCATGTACAACTAAATTCGTGTTTTCAGATTTATATACCTACTTATATATTTATCACTTGTTCGGTGGTGAAGGAAAACATCGTGAGGAAACTCACACGACCAAGAAATTAAATTTCGAAAGACGTGCGAGCTGACCTAAGAAAGACCTGGTTTTCTCTCTGGCTTGTGGAAGTCTGACGGCAGTAGCTCCATGTAAAAATCAGTATCTTCACCAAGTCGTGTTAGGTAGCGGACCCCACCAATCATAATGGATTAAAAAACGGGATATCGTGAAGAAGATGTAACTACATAATATTAATATCCTACCTTTGGCATCAAATACCTTAATTATGCATTGTTTTATTTAACTCACTGATAAGGTTAATCCCGCGACTGTCGATGTTATCCATTACCCGGATAAGTCGCACATTTTCCTTATAATGTACTTTATATCATATGGTATGAAAATATTATGTTATTTACCACAATTTCTTGTTACACACTAATGTTGTTACATTAGTTACTAGTGTTTCATAGTATTAATATTACTCAAGTATGTTTCTTCAAAACTAACATCTGTTATTGTTTTATAGTATTAACAATCAAATAAATACCTGGACAATTGCAAGTAGAACTTGCACACTGAACAAGCGGGGTTTCATTATTATTATTTTTTTTGTAGGCCCAATAGCTTGTTTGTGAAAAAAATTCCATTATTACTAAAATCAGTGCCAAAAGAAAGTTTCTTTTCTTATCAACCGCATTATTTCGGTACGGCAAAAATCTGTATCATGTAGGTTATTTAAAATATAATAATTAAGAAGTGTGCTAGTTTATCGACTTTTTCCTAAAAAAAAATACATAAATTATATATTTAGTAATGTCCTATGTAAGATACTTTTTCATTAGATTTTTTATTTCAATATTCATTTAACAAACAAATAACACTCGCAATACCAGTCCCAATACCAATGCCGAGACGTGCTCATTAATATATTTTTCCACTAATATCCTTTAGAACGGGTCACGGCTACATTACATCAATTCTCTCAAATGGGCCTCTACACGCTGGATCAATTATACGCGCGCACGTCTATCTAATAAGTGGTATAAACCCGTGAATTAAGTCAATAAAATAAATACTTTACACTTGCATATTATCTCCACTTAAAATAAAAATAAATACTTTACACTTGCATATTATCTCTACTTAAAATAACAGTGCCATTTCCTTACGTGTCAGTTCGAAAAACCACTTGCATCTTGGGAAAATTGCGTCCCGAGTTTCGGGGCGGACTGTTCCATGATAAATGGATGCTCAGTCAGACATTTTATAAGGTGGCCAGACAGTTAAGGCGAAGTAATGATTGTGACATTCAGAACCCTACATCGGCTGACGTTATGAGTTGTATGATGTATTTCACCGTAATATAAAGAACACATTATTACTCTAGACGACAACTATTTATATTAATGGCGTTATCAAATGTGATTGTCTGATATATAAAACTTAATTACATAAAAAAATGTTTCGTTATGCTACTGAAGTGCAAGCCACACATATATAAAATCTGGCACATCTTGCCGCGGCTGTATTTTCGCTCCATTCAAATTTCACGCATAATACATAGAAATCAGGCGCAATTTAAATCACACAGAAACACGAAAGAGTATTGTCCAGTAGACTCTGAATTCGGTGTGATTTATACCGCGTATTATGTTCATAAAAATCTTATATAAATTTTTTGAGTTTCATTCACTCGATACTACATCTATATCGTGCGTGTGTGTGTGTTATTTCATATCTACCTGACATTATATCTGTGTCGTTGTGTACAAACAGCATTGAGCAGTCAGAACCCGTTATATACGTTTTCCCATACATTTCGCGGTCGTATTCGACCACCCGGGTTTCGAAGGGTTAAGGTACTCATACAAACTACAATGATAAAAAGATGCTGATTAAATCATAAAAGATTACGTTCATTTGTACGTGTACATTAGTTTTAACAAACAAGTATACGGCCAGCCTGATGGTAAGCAATTACCATATCCTATGGATATTTGCAACATTTCTGATGTCACTCATGCGTTGTCCATGTAAAAACCTCTTCTCGCATTTAAAAAAAAACTCGTGCTGTAGTCCCCTGGGAAAATATCGGCTGAGAGTTAGTTCCTTAAGTTGGAGGATATCTGAAGAAACCTTCTCTGAAATTGCACGCGTTGAGGTTTTTCCGATTTGTTCGCGCGGCGGATGGAACGACCCCAGACCCCCCCTGCTCCAACTACCGGTTCCACTCGGGTCTACTTCTCCTGCACGACCACTGCAACAGACACTTGGCATAAGTTGGCGGTTCAGCCTCCCGGGGCGGTGATCATGTGATCCCCGGC
This sequence comes from Pyralis farinalis, assembly GCA_947507595.1. Taxonomy (NCBI): domain Eukaryota; kingdom Metazoa; phylum Arthropoda; class Insecta; order Lepidoptera; family Pyralidae; genus Pyralis; species Pyralis farinalis. The sequence continues at coordinate 17,524,848 of OX382259.1, read as the reverse complement.
TTTCAAAACCCTACTGACCTGCGGGCAACCACCGGTCACCCGTTTCCCCGGGTTTCCCTGACTACCGCGCCAACAAACGCAAACACATTGTTCGTGGCGGTTCAACTTCGTCAGTCCTCCTTCTCCCTAGTGCAGGCATCTTTCCAATAAACAGGCTACTTTACTCCTGCACAGGAACCAGAAATGCGACAAACCTCCAAGAGTTGCTATATAGCTGCGGTTTGGTAGAGGTCTCCACCTCCGTGCTTCCCCAGACGAATAATTAGAGCTAAAGATCCTGGTATGATCCACCACTACAGAACAATCTGTGAGGACGGAACTCAGCACGATCTCTATTGATACTACATCTACTATAGTTGTTGCCTAATTCGAAAAACAGGCTTACGACGTGTTAAATTTATATCGTTATCCTTTTATTATATTTAAAATTGAAAATTTTCGATCAATCGGCATTGTTTTAACTAATTTTTTTACAGCTAAATGAACGATAGAACAATATCAATGGCAATGTGAAAAAAAATAGCCATAAGTAACAAAAATACAACGATTAAAAATAATGCCGGCCACTCAAATATGTTACGTAATTACCCCTCTGATATCACTTACGTATTGCAAAATCTGTAAAAATCTCTCCAACGCTAAAACAGAGCTTTTCATTTCAAAGTGTAATTATATGAAAACATTATTCATTCTAATTTCCGCAGAAACGATTTACCAACTCTTACGTAAAACCACTCTCGCTTCGTAAAACCACGCGGAGACTGTAGACAAAGTAATAAAATATCGGAAATGTTAAACGTTTAAAAGACACGTTTTCTATACTTTCACAAAAAAAATGGGTCACAGAATGCAAGCTGCGCTGACCACATTAATAATTTATCAGCCGCATGACTGTTGTTTGCTAATAAAGCGCAAATTCGCTGGAAATATTAATAAAAGCAGCTTGCAGCCGGAACTCGGCTCGGACCCGCGCGCCGCCCAATGACAAATGACCAGTTGCAACTTTCATTTAGTTTCCATTTAAATTAAACAAGGGAATCGTGAGTGCGACATTGTTTTTAGTTTCATGTCAATGTAGTAAGTATGTATTAATTGATACATAATATTGAGAACAGTGACAGCGCAGTGGATAAAGAACCGGTCTGTTGAGCAACTGTTCCCCGGTTCGAATCCTAATATCTAACACTAAATTCGTGTTCTCGAATTTATGTATATATTTGTAACTATCACTTCCTCGCTGGTAAAACATGTTCAAGAAATTATATTTCGAAGGACTTGTGGCTTAACCCAAGAAAGGTCTGATTTTGCCTATGGGTTGTGAAGGGCTGACGGCAGTCAGCAGTAAAAATCAGTATCTTCGCCAAATGCTTAGGCTTAGACAGCGGACCCCGCCAATCCTAATGGATTTGGAAACAGGAAAACGTTAAGTAGTAAAAGTTGTAAGTATGTATTACGTACCTATATGAAAGAAGTGTCCAGCCAGTCGGTACGGTCTGAACACTTGATTTTGTTCATGTAGCGCAGACTTCCGTTAAGGTAGAATTTTAGATAAGTCTCATGGATTACAAGCAAAAGCTAATTGTAATCAGATTACACTAAAGGCGAGAAACTCAAATAATTTTACTATACATTACAATACTTTATTTTTGTTAGTTTTGTGATTATAAAAATTGTCTAGTTCTGCAATGGCAAGTAGCAATGCGAGAGCATCTTGTGTTCCAAATGTCTGTCCAACTAACAATTTTATCTAATTAATTGTTTGCCACCAAAATTGGTTATGTACCTACACTGTAACTAAACGAAACGTAACACGAAATTATGTACACGCCAAATGGAAATAAATGCTATAAATAATAATAGTAATAATAATAATGAATAAATATTGTCGGACAAATTACACAGCGCCACCTAGCCCCAAAGTAAGCGAAGCTTGTGTTATAGGTACTAGACAACTGGTAAACATACGTAAATACTTTTTTTTTTTGTAAATACATACTTATTATACATAGAAAATACCCAGACCAAGACAAACAGACATGTTCATGCACACAAATGTTTGTACTGTGTGGGAATCGAACCCACGAGCGTTGGTGTCAAAGTAGCGTAACAACGCGTTTCACCACTGCGCCACCGAGCTCGTCGTATTTTTTTTTATACCACTAAGGTGGCAAACAAGCGTACGGCCTGCCTGATGGTAAGCAGTTACCGTAGCCTATGGGCATTTGCAACACCAGGGGTGTCACTCTTGCGTTGCCGACCCTGTAAGAACCTCTTCACGCCTTTCTTGAAGAACCCCATACTGTAGTTGGGAAAACCTCGGCAGGGAGCTCATTCCACAACATAATAGTTCTCGGTAGAAAATTTCTCGTGAAGCGCACAGTGCGCGACCATTGCTGTTCCAGTGTGTGCGGATGAACTCCCAGCCGCCGGCGAGCTGTGCGATTGTAAAACGAGGCTGTTGGTATAATGTCGAACAACTCCTCAGAACACAACCCATTATACAGCCGGTAGAACACGCAAAGGGAAGCAAAATCTCTTCTCAAACTCAAGGGCTCAATGCCGTGTGTGAGTCCAGGATCATCGATAATCCTCACAGCTCGTCTCTGTATCGAGTCACAAGGTCCTAGCTGGTATCCAGGTGCTCCCGCCCAAAGGTGGCTACAGTACTCCATATGCGGTCTGACTTGGGACTTATATAACATAAGCCTTTGCCCCGCGCTGAAGTACTGTTTAGCTCTGTTGAGCACACCGAGTTTCTTGGACGCCAGCTTAACCTTCTCCTCCAGGTGACCTCGATACTGAACATCGCTGGAGATCTCGATACCGAGAATCCCAATGCTCTTAAAAATTGTGAGCGGCGTGTTCTGGAATTGGGGAACCACAGCAAATGGGGTTTTCTTAGCGGTGAACGCGCAAACTTGTGTCTTGGTAGGTGTGAATTGGACTAGGTTCAATCGCCCCCAGTCAGATACTTTAGACAATGTACCCTCCATTTCAGACACAAGTTTATCGCGGCTTTCCTCCGCAAGGGAACGAGGGATGTTAGCACGGCCTGTGTAATAAGTGTCCCCGGTGCTGTCGTCCGCATAACAATGAATGCTGTCGATTGACAACATGTCATTAATGTGCAGCAGAAACAGCGTCGGGGACAATACAGAGCCCTGTGGGACGCCAGCATTAATATCCATGCTATCGGAGCAACTACCGTCTATCACGACTTTTATACGTCTGCTGGATAAGAAGCTGGCAATTCATTTGCACAAACCCTCGGGCAGCCCGTACAATGGTAACTTCGATAGAAGACTGCGATGCCAGACCCGATCGAACGCCTTTGCCATATCTAGGCTAACAGCCAATGCTTCACCTTGACTCTCAATCGCCGAAGCCCAGCGGTGTGTAAGATACACTAGAAGATCACCAGTCGAACGACCGTGGCGAAAGCCGTAATGACGGTCGCTGATTAGGTCGTGATCTTCTAGGTATGCTAGGAGTCGTGTATTTATCACACGCTCCATCACCTTGGAGAGAAGGGAGGTTATGGCAATAGGCCTGTAATTCGACGGATCTGATCTATCGCCTTTTTTGGGCACCGGGTGCACATTGTCGGTCTTCCACGAAGACGGGACTTGCCGAGTGGAGTAGGAAAGCCCGAAAAGGCGCGTTAGCACAGAAGACAACTCAGGAGCACACTGCTTTAGCACCACTGCTGGTATGCCATCTGGCCCACTCGACTTATGAATGTCGAGGGAGAGCAACGCCCGCCGGACATCTCGCTGGGTAATTAAGATTTCCGGCATTGAGCTACTGCACCTCGGGATGGTAGGTGGCACAGCTCCCCCGTCATTCAAAGTCGAGTTAGAGGCAAAGAGATTACCCAGTAAGTCGGCTTTCTCTTTAGCACTGTAGGCCAGACTGCCATCCGGTTTTTGCAGTGGTGGCATAGACGCTTGACAAAAGTTTCCCTCGGCAGCTTTAGCCAGCGACCAGAAAGCACGGCTGCCAGACGGAAGGCTTGCAAGCCGCTCGCCAACTCTACCGACGTAATCAAACTTTGCTCTGGCAATTACCCTCTTACTGGACCTCGAGGCAGCGTTGAGTTTACGTTTCAAAACAGAGACATCAGGATTTCCATTAGCATGCGCCGTGGTCCAAGCCTCGAAAGCAGCCTGTTTGAGAAGTCTGGCTTCTCTACAAGGCCGATTAAACCACGGTCGCTTTTTAGCTCCCGCAGCAGCCACTAAGCGACTGGGAATGTAGCATTCCATGCCATCCAATATCGCCGTAGCTACCGCAGTCGCGCAGGATTCGATATCCTCTGTTTTGAAACAAAGCTGCCTTCATGGGTACGACGCGTAGAACTCACGCAGTCCGTCCCAGTCTGCCGACTTATAGTGCCAAACACGCCGCCATCCGGTAGGCCGAGGTGGGTCACGCCTGGCACAAGGCGCTTGGGTTCGGATGAGACAGTGGTCCGATGAGCCAAGCGGCGCATCCACTGAGATGTTGTACTCATCCGGACGTGTTGTCAGCAGAAGGTCCAGTAAGGAGCTAGTATGGTCCTCTACATCTGGTATTCTCGTGGGAGAATGCACCAGTTGGGAGAAACCATAGGCCAGAGCAAAGTCATGAGCAGATCTCCCCGCGGAATCAGTGCACCGAGAGCCAAGCCATTCGGTGTGATGGGCATTAAAGTCTCCCAAAATCACTAATTCCGCGGAGGGATACTGCTCGATAACTCTGTCAGTCGTCATTTGCAGGTGCTCAAATAAACGAGCTGTGTCTGCATCACCGCTATAGGACCTGTAAAGGCAGGCGTAGATTCGGGTGTGGCCGCCATGATCCACGCGCACCCATAGTAATGACAGGTCCTTGTCTTCCAGGCTACGAAGACGGCGACAACAAATATCCTCCCGAACGAACATACACACCCCGGCACGACGTACAAATAAGTGTTCAAGTTTGTACCCGGGGTAATGTAAGTAAGAGGTGTCGGCCGGTGAGGATATTTGTGTCTCCGTGAGGAAAAGAAGGGTCGGCCGAGCAGTCTCGAGGTGGTAGTGAACCGCGTTAATGTTGGAGTGTAGTCCCCTGATGTTGCAAAAATCCACATTTAATGTGGAAGGGGTAGCCGCTGTAATTTTCCATTTTCCTTTCTTTCTCTTAGGCATGTTTTATGAGGTTGTTTAAATAATGAGAAGTCGCTGAGCCGACAGAGTGGAAGACAAATGCGCGGTATCTTCCACCACTGGACAGTGCAGGTTATGCGGTTTGCTGGCACGGCGGGCGGAAGGGCCCCCGGTCCCCCCCTGCTGCAGCAGCCGGGTAAAGTATAGTGCTAGGTAAGAAGATGAGAATAATTAAATAGGTTATAGCAGGGATAGCCCGGTGAATAAATAACTAGCTATTAAAGTTAAAGTGGTTTTGGTTCAAATCCTGGTGGGGCAAATTAACCAACAAATTCGTGTCTTCGGATTTTTGTACATCCTTGTAATTATCACTTGCTCATTAGTGAAGGAAAGCTATTATGAGGAAACCCGTACGTGCACGAAATTATTTCGCTGTAGGAGTGGAGGTCTGATGGTAGTCGCTCCATATCGAAATCAGTACCTTCACCAAATTCGTAGGTTTAAATAGTGGACCCAGTCCTAATGGATTAGGAGACAGACTAATACTAAGAAGATGAATAGCACAACAGAACCTTTTTACACATTTACCATCTCTTTTTTGCAGCTATGTGACATGATACATATTGCTAAAAGTGGATTTAACCGTGTTGATAGGTAAATCCTATATACAATTGAAAGACATCCTGACTGAAAAATGAAAGTATATAACTCACTAGTCTGATCGTATATTCTAATCTGAATTCAGTTGAAAAGTTATTTGTAAGAGACATACGCTATTTTTTTAAACTCATTTCCAATATGTATAAATTGAATTAGAAAGTTTATACGCAAAGATATGTTCGTGGCCTGATTGAAACTAATTTGTTATAAATATTTTAGCCTACAGATAAATTAATACATATCTTATGAACTCTATCTATTCTCTCTAAAAAAATAAATACGGAAGCTTAATAGAATTATGACATTCGAATATAGGGTGGACGATATTAGATCTTCTATTATCATCCACCTTATGTTCAAATCGGCACGCAATCTATCTCTACGTTCTAACATAAATAAAATTGGAAAATGGAAGTAGCAAATCTTCCCTTTCTATGTGTCTTTCCTTTAAGGACTTTATTGTTCACCGAGTAAGAAATTTTGTTCCTAATTAAAAAATGATGTAAAGGAGTAGAAACAGTAGTCCTGTATAGAAGAGAAGGGGGAGAGAAGTTTGAGAGAAAACTTCAGAGTGTTAGAGTATTTTGTCTTTTTAGCCACTACTTTGAGACGAAGGAAATTTTATTAAAGCGCTGTGAGATGAAAGATAATACAAACGAATCCTGAGATAGTTTTTTTTAATACAATGTGAAGAAGCATACTGTAGCCTATGAATGTTTGTAATACATTAGGTAGGCATTATTCGCGCAATGTCACCTCTGCTACTAACACAGCCACTTGTTAGGAGCTTACTAATGTCCTCACTCATACGCAGGAACACAACAACCCTCTAGTGAGTTGTTATTTGTTTGCGGTTTGCCCTGTGTGGGAACCGAATCTACGAGCGTTGGTGTCAAAGTCGCGTTATTTACCGTTGTGCCACCTAGCTCGTCAAAAAGATAAAAGCAAAGTGGCTGTAATACCACCACCATACGCTATAAGGATTGTATACTTGTGTGCCCTTCCTACAACCCTACATCTACTTACCAGAATTCCCCGAATGAAAAAAGAACTACAGTGACCTAATTTTCATCACAGGTGAGGTTATGTATCACTCACAGTGTAGTTTTTATCGAAAACCTTTCATCGTATCGAATCAGCAGTTTTAAAGATTAGGTACCTCCTATAGACTTACAAAGACATTAAATTTAATTCCTTCATTCATTAAGGTTAATTACAGAATATCATTATATATTTTTTTATTTATAATAATTTTACAAAGTTTAAAATTAACTTCAGGAGCTCCTGCATAAACGTTCACCCACTATATTACACTTTTGATATCTTAAGCTCACTGATGTTGTAATACAATTTTGGTGTAACGCTGTAGTATCATCTGGAATCTGCACGATTGCAATATCCTCACCAATTTGTTGCAGAGTTATCGTGCCAATTGATGAGGAAGAAATGAATAACCCTTCGGTTATTAATTAGGATATTAACCCTTAAATTTATTTAAATGGTCTCAATGAACAGATTTTGCAGACAGATGGCGATCAGAATATGTTGATGTATCAGAAAAATAAATGAGGATACATTGATGAAGGATTCTAAGCTACTTTAATGGATATCAAACTTTGGCATACGATGTAAACATCATTTGTGTCAAATGTATGAATATAATAATAATGTATTAATGTGTTAAGTGATCCAATGATTGAGAAGGATAGAATAAATGAATGAACATCATTAGACGTGGTAAGTGCTGGATATAATATGGTAAGGACCATGAATACGTGAGGTAACTAAATACCATTATATGAATGAACGATTACGGTTTGGAATTGAGGTTTTATACAGTGGATTTTTTAATACGATTTGGTTTTATTAATATTGCTCATGTAAAGGATACTCTTTTATGATTGTATGATTTAAACGTTAATATTTCACGACATTAATAAATTAGGTTCCAAAAATATCAGATATCAGATATCAGTTCCCAGGCTAAACAACATAATTAAATTTTCATTGATTTCAACACCAACAATAGTTCATGCAAATTATTGTCCTTTATTTTACCTCCTTAGGAAACGATTATCGTCAAATTCTTTCGTGGTGGATGCTGATGTCGCAATATAAACATACTGTTTGAATTTCGTATTTAAACAGCAGCTATTTCTTCAGGGCAATAATAAATAAGACATATTTTATGTGATTCATACCAAAAGAATACTAACAATACCAAGAGAACTGAATTTTATAAGGTTCCTAAAAAGTATGTGTTACTTTTCACAAAATAGAAAAAACTTTCAGCGTATTTGCTTAGAAGAGCGCTCTTCGAATCGAATAACTATGCGGCACACGACTGCAAGGCTAGCACATGAAATGTGGGGAGCATTGGAGCCGTTATAAAACGAACCAACGTTTACATTAGCCGTTTCAGAGCATACGAGTGTGCGCCGCATGCGGGCTATCGGTGTAGTAATCGACCAATGTACCATGTCAAATGAGCTCTCTTCAACTCTGCTTTATATGCATAAACTTGACAACAAAACGGGTCTCCTGAGTTCATGTCCACTGTTGTCGTAATGGTCACTAGTAGCTTGATTTGTTTTCTCCTTTTATTCATTCTCGCTTTCCATTAATGTTTTGAAAATTTAGTATTGTGCCCTAGGATTATCAGTAGTTAATATGATAATCCTATGGCACATATACAGACTACAGCCATATTATACATATTTTTTTATACATCGGGAGATATACCTACAAGCGTACGGCTCATATAATAAAAAGCGGTTACCGTAGTCTATGAGCGCTTGCAATACATTAAGTTTCCCTAGCACGATGCCACCCCTGCTGCCAACACTGCAATTCCTTAGGAGGTTACTGGCGATCTCACTCATACGCAGGAATATAACCACCCCCCAGGAAGATGTTAGAAATTTAGTTTTCTGTTAGGTTCGTATGTTAATGAAAATCGCAATTTCAAAAAAATATAAATATAATTTATATAAATAAATAAGTTGGTGTAACGCTTCATTATCATGAAAATGTAGAACCAATTTGGCGAAAATTGTATCAGAACCTTCAAATACGTACTTAGTTACCTACATTAACCGAATCCCATGAATCAATATATACTGTCGAATTCCATAGGCATCCCGCGCTGAGGACGCAGTATTATGCTTTAGTATACTTTCATCGGTCGAGTTATACTAATAAAATATTCATGGACGACGTAAATGATGTACTAAATGAAGCCGTTTTAGCTCTCCGTATTCATTTTATCGTTTCAAAATATATAACAGAAGAATGAATCATTTCGTTTCAACATTAACACGTAATGAAATTCGGTCTATCATTTGTGTGAATCATATAATACAACATAAAGAATCTTACAATAATAACCCTTCCCCGAGGTTATACCTTACCACAGTCAGGAATCAGTGGGCCACGAGTCGTTTCGGTCACTCTTTGTTTGTGGTGGACAAAGATAGGGGTTAGATTAGATTTCCGTGACTAGGGACCATGAAAGCGGGCTCATATCTTGTGGGCGCTATCTATGTTTGCTTACGGTTTCCAACCAATTTTTATGTTGAAGGCTACATAGTTAACACAATGTACGATTTAGCTTTATTTTTCTGAACACTTAGAATAACAAGCAATTTGATCTAAACTACTTTATGTGCTTTAGCCGATATTTCATTCATGCTAACTATAGGCTGGCACCTACCTATTATTGTTAGTAGATGTATGCCGCCGCTGGCATAACTACTCTGGACATCACAACCCGCCATTTGCAACAAACGGTGCATGCAATCGCCATCGTGGCGGTCGTAGTGTCTGCGTCGTCTCAGTTTTGATTTTATGCAATGTCAGGGAGCATGCAAGCATACGGCCCACCTGAAATTCAATGGTTACAATATCCTATCGCCGTTTGCAATATATTAAGTATTGCTCGAGCAATGCCGCTTCTACTGCTAACACAACTGTTTTAGAGCTTACTGGTAGTACTCACTGGCAGATACATAAAAACTCTCCAGTGCATTGTTATTTGGCTACGGTTATCTGTTAGGCGGAGGTACTTTCCCAGACCGGTTGCTTTGTTTCGTCCTATTTCTTTTAAAAACATGTAAAGATGACATATATTGATTCCTGTTTGGGAATCGAATCCACGAGCCCTGATGTCTTAGTAGCTTTACAAACCACTCCGTCACAGAGCTCGCCACGATCTGTTACAGAAAACGCATACATCCCCCACCAATACTGGCCCGGCAATTGAAGTTATCTCTGTGCATATTTACCTCCTGAAACGTGGCATACCACATGCCTGCTTCTGCCCCGGCTAATATGATGATACTAGAAAGCTGTAGTATGACATGTATATACCTACATATTAACTATGCTGACAAAGAGGTAGAATAAAATCTTAAAAAAAATCTTCCCTACACGTGGTATAGTGGATATGAATGTTTTTATTCGCGCCCACCCAGATTTTTTTTTAAATAGAGTGTAGAAGATCACTTTTCGATATAGTAATCCATTTGTGAAATATGTGTAGAAAAAGGGCAAAGTGCCTGTCGGGCCACGCACAGAGTAGGGTTCCGTATTTCGTATTTCCGTATTTGAACAACGCCATCTAGTGTAAAATATCGGAACTAAACATATCGCAGGTGGTATATAGTGATCAGTTTGCGAAATATTTATATTAATAGTGTACATTTTTATTAAATTCAAGTGTCCTGGAAATACGGAACCCTACAGTTTGTGTAGCCCGGCATGCACTTGGCCGTTTTTTTTATTATAAATTGATAAACAATGAAAAATATATTATTGGATTACTTACATTAGCCGATTGTAATTAAAATAAAGGTCTGTTTTGTTCAGCCATAGTCACACGTCATTAATAAATTGGCGACTCTACTACGTAAATGTTACTTGACCTACAAAATTAATGAATTTATGTTCAGACATGATACCCTTACGAAAATTTAGAGACAGTAGGTGACACTTAGGTACGTTACCTGTCGGCGAGGAAAAAGGACTTGGGATACTTATCGCTTGATTTGTAAAGAAACTCAATAAAGGCTGGTGTGTTTACCATTTTAGTCTCGTCACGTTGAACGCCCTTTAGAATATAAGTACCGCGTACAGATACCATGCATGAAAAGAGCTATGAATGTCACAGAAGCGAGTGAAGTATGTAAGGACCGCGTCTTATGGCGCTCGGTTCTCTCTGCCTACCCCGCAAGGGACCTGGCGTGAAGATATACATACATACAGTTACCACTATCAGATTTATAATGAAAACCAACTTGACTTGTACTTTATTATTATTATTGTACGTGGCACATTATGCCAATTAGCAAACAAGACTCTGGCATGACAGAAGTTTGTTAGCAGTTACAATTGAAAAGACATAATCTAAAGAAGTATCTCGAGTTCTCGACCTTACGGAATACCCCAGTCAAATAACAACACCTTCAATAGTAAGCCAATGAGAGTTGCTACACGCGAATTGCAAGTGTTTTTAGAACACGATAACAGCTTAACATCAGACGAGTCATATGGTTATATTCATCTTAATGTTTTGTAAAAATATACAAACCAAGCTTTATAATATTTGTAAATATGTCTCAAAATTCCCAGCATACATTTCATCTGTTGTATAAATATAAAAGAGATAAAAAAATCCGGAAAAGATCTCGAAACTAAATTACCATAAAGGGAATACAGCGTCCATACCTGACGACCGGAAAATTACACCTGGTGCGAACTTTACCCCGAACTCCTAGCTTCCGGTATTTTGATCTTATTCACGATATATTTTTAACGGGGTTCTGTATAGATCAAAAGATACATTTGATATTATGCAGTAATGTTAAAGTAGAAGACGATATTTTGACTCGATAAAACAGACTGATAGGGTTGGCATATATATGCATAAACATATGGAGGGTACAGAAAAAGAAGGGACTCGTAAACAATTTGTGTAAAATTAATATTGTAAGGGAAAAAAGGGCTTTTCACCATGTTAGTACAATTTGGTAAAATATCAAATTATGATCATTAACTGATCATAATTATGAATTATTAATATACTTTACACCAAATATATCTAATGTAGTTCAAAATATAAACATAATATACATATACTTAAATATAATCATAATAGTAGCAATGTATATATATATATATATATATATATGTATATATATATGTATGTTTTAACATCTTCACGCCAGGTCCCTTGCGGGGTAGGCAGAGAAAACCGACCGCCATTAGACGCGGTCCTTACACATTTCACTTGCTTCTCTAATATTCAGAGCTCTTTTCATGCACGTTGTCAATACATTTAATAAGCCATGTACTATATTGGTTTGTTTTGAACATGTTATATTGAAAGTTCCAATGACATACCTAAATTTGGATATCAAATTATAAAATTCACTTAATTTAAATCTTTTAGTTTAGTTGGATTTAACAAAAATGTCCATGAGCCACTTCTTTCCTGTATCCTTCTTATGTCTGCACGCATAATGGATTTAATCAAATTATTGTCAATCCGTTGTGAACGTTATATGTCCAATGTCGTATTTGATGACTGATTCTTAAAATAGTACGTGACTACTAAATTAATTCGATGAACTTTCACTAGATGACATATTTATAAATATTCCCATTAACATTGCCTTTGTTTTATCTCAAAGATATTTTATATCCTATGTACATTTAGATATAGTTATGAAAATATATGAATATTATGTGTGGAATTAATTGTCTCAGTATTTTTACATTAATCTACGAAAAAAAAATTTTTACCAGTTTCTGTATAGATTTAGCTATAGCAGAATATACGAGTATAATATTGACATATAATAAAATCCTTCGTGAGGGACGATATTATATATATATAATATCGTCGTATATATATATATATATATATATATATATATATATATACATATATATATATATATATATATATATGTGTGTAAAGTGCATTTAGGACGAGATAAATAATGTAAACAAACATTCAGGCGCGCACAACATATTTTATTAAGTATAGCAGTTTCCTTCCTACTAGCATTACCACCGCTAAGATATCTCTAATATTTTATTTAGCTTAATTATGTTATGTTTTTATTACGTGCCTACTACTTACGTGAATTATTTTTGGAAATAATATTAAATTTCTAAGTACAACTAGACTCGATTAAGCTAGAAACTTCATTATTGGATAAGTATCAAAGAAAATGTATTAACAAAAAAATATCGAAGTAAATGAGATTTATAAAATGTCAAATGTTAGGATCAAATTCAATATGTAAAAGAAAGTCGTAAGTGACTAGTCATCGTACTTTCAATATGCTTTAATTTTTATTTTGACTTAAAGCTAAATACGTATGGACCATATTTAACCTGCTACGAAAAATGAGCAATTTCAATATACGTAGACGTATTACTCCAAAAATACACAAACAAATACACACTACACATGCCAGTCATAATTTAAGAAGTAATGTGTTAACTTACTCCTTACCCATCTAGTCCGGAGTTGTAAATCCAACACTAGGCCTCCTAGTGCATCCACCAGTTTAGACTAAGTATAGTAGCTTGTAGTTATATAGCCAGGTTGACTTCGTGTTCGGGTTGTAGCAGCGATAGCCTAGTGGAGAACAGCGATAGCTCGATAGATGAAGCTAGTATATTAAACCGAATGTCTCTGGTTCTAATCCTGGTGTCGGCACTGCATTCATGTTTTGGGATTTATGTTATGTACATTTGTAATTATTACTTACTCGGCGGTGATGGAAAATACAGTGAGGAAATCCGTACGTCCAGAAAATGTACTTCAGTAGGTAGTCAAAGATCTGGTTGTCTCTCTGGGCTGTGCAGGTCTGATGGCAGTCGCTCCATGTCATAATCTGTATCTTCGCATAATCCTTAGGCTTAGGTAGCGGACCTCGCCAGTCGTAATGGATTAAGAAACGGGATAATGGTAGCAAAAAGAAAACATTATGTTCGGGTCGGATTTAAGTTGTGTTTACGATGAATTCATGTCAAGTTTAGATCAGATAATTAAAAGATTTATATAAGGCTATATATTTATATACGACTGAGCTATTCAATTTTTTTAAGAAACCATATTATCATCACCTGAATGATCACATAAAATCCACGGCAAGGACTTCTAATAACAGTCTGAGGGTTTGTGTATGAACTCATTAAAAGCGTACATGCAGATTTTGAAATCTTTTTAATCTTGTCTATGCATTCTTCTTTGCATCTGTAAAACCGTTTGTAATATTCAGTTGTGTCGCGGGAACGGCGCTCCGTATAAAATTAGTATTTTATGCCGCTAGATTCTATCTAGGAGTTATGAGTATATTTTATATGTATACGAACTACTTAATACGAGTACAAATCATTCACGTATTTAGAATCAACCAAAATTCCGCTCTATCGTATGTGCGACTAATTCTCAATGAAGATATAGACCCATTGTTGTATTCCTAACTATTGGCAATACAACAAAACAAAAATCTGTATAGTGTGTAATGTATTTTTATGACGCAACTAGCTGTGCCCGCGACTTCGTCCGCGCGGAATAGTTTTTTATTATTATTTATTTATATTAATAATTAATAAAAATAATAAAAATAAATAAAAATTCTAAAATAAAGGTAGCCTAAGTTACTCCTTATTACATCAGCTATCTGCCAGTGAAAGTCCCGTCAAAATCGGTCCAGCCGTTTCAGAGATTAGCCGGAACAAACAGACAGACAGACAAAAAATTTTAAAATATTCACTTTGGTATATGTACCGTGTATATATCCATATGCATTTAGTAAAAAGCGGTTATTTTAATATTACAAACAGACACTCCAATTTTATTTATCTGTATAGATGTATAGATTTTAAACACAGACCGACACTAATCATTCACAGTAATTGAAGAACGAAGACGAAACAGATACGTAACACCAAAGTAGAAAGATATAAGAGCCGAGGAAGGTTAAGGCTCCCCTATCACGACCAAATTGATCATGTGTTTATCAGAAGGTGATGTAAAGAACCCTAGAAATCGGCGAGCATGAAAAAAGCTATGAATGTTAAGGAAATGAGTGCGGTGTTTAAGATATGTGGCGGTCGATTATCTGTGCCTATCCCACAAGGAACATGGCGTGAAGACATAGATAATTAATTAATTCCAAGCAGCCAACTACACATTAAAAATGTTTGGTGTACGAGTGCGATACTATTTATTGTCAATTTTGTAAAGTCACCTTCGTAAAATTAAAATAAGCTTTTCCTCACTTCATATTTTCAATTCATGTTTTACAAGTTGAATAAATAGAGACACTTGTATTATCCATTAAATTACTTTGATACAGATAGTCTACATTTTTGTATTTACGAGTAGTTTAATTTTGTTGTAATTGTTTTGTCACAAATACATAGAATTTTTCTTCACATGTAGATTCATATTAGGTGGAAACATGTTGTGCGATTTATGTCTTTAATTTCACAGTCTGAACTCGAGCTGTAACAACAATTGGATGTAATAAGGTGTCCACAGACGTACGCATCTATTTTAATAAAAGGATAATATGTATGTTGAATTATTGCTCTTATTTTACTAGCTTATATTTATTTTTTACTTGTATCTTAATATATTTGAAATAAAGCTTACAAAATATTTTGGTACGTTTGTAAATATATTCAATTGATTACAAATTCAACTAGTTTAATATTCAATTTCAATTATGTTATAATTTAGTGAACGGTCCGCTTCATATAAACCCATTGCTTTAGGTATACATGTCTTCAAGCATATTTATTATTCACTGGAACAAAAAGGCAATGCATTAATGTACTAACTATGTTTCTTCTACAAAGTAAAGTTACTCTAAATTCAATGTTCCCCCAGTTAGTGTAGACAAAAGGAGAACATGTATTTAAAATAAAACACGTATGCTTCTCCTGTTTATGCAAATATTTATTCCATTTCGAGACGCATCTCGACGTCGCTACTACGCTAGTCAGTTGAAAATTGCATTCTATATAGATAATGGGAACACTCCCCTTATTTCAAACTAGAACAATGCGTACAAAATCCTTAGTAAAATTATATTATAAAAGTTTATACATAATAAATACTTAATATCATGTTTGATCCTTATTAGTATACATTGTTGTTAGGTTATTGTTCAGTGTTTGGGAATGTAGGAGTACTCGACGTGAAATTTTGATAGATCTGTATTCAGAGAACGAGTATACGTAGGGTTGAATAAATATAATTTATATGTCAATGCACATTGAAAATAAAAAACATGACTGTATAATTGCAAGTTCAGATAAAAGCTTAAAATAATATTATTTATAGAGTCTAAATCCCCGACAATTTTATATCTTACTTGTACTGTGTGGTACTGGATGGTTTTTTTTTAATAATGATAGATATTTAGAAGTGGAGATCCCTGTTTTATAAATAGAGCCGCGGATAGAGCCGCCATGACCAAATTGATCGTGTTTTATCAGAAGGAAGGAAACCGGCGAGTGTGTATAAGAAGAGAATGTTAAAGAAGCGAGTGAGGCTTATAAAGATCAAGTCATGTGGCACTCGGTTCTCTATGCCTACCCCGCAAGGAATTTGGGGTGAAGTTATAGATAGATGGATATCAACACACGATTCTTGAAATTTTTGGAATAGGTAAATCGCTTAACTATTAATCGTTATCAGGAAAACTCTCAAACAGATAACGCAAAACAAGTACATAAATATGAGAGTTACGCAAATGTTGATAGTCTAAATAATCAGCAGGAAATAACGTAAACTCCGAAAATATGTAGAAAGATGTAGTAGAAAAATATTTTCAGAACCGTTTAGTTACTAAGTGGTCCTAGTAAGCTAACCATTATGTTATAGCCAATACTTATTGTTATATAATAGTAATTCGTATTATTTTTCATCTACTTTGTAAAAAAAATATTATAATTATTTATCCCTAAACGCTAAAGTGTCATACTAGCATACGACTTTCTTGCTTATACCGTAGCATATTAGATCCTTCCATCACCAGGAACATCACTAACGCATAGCTGATCCTTTGAAAACCTTTTCAAACCTTCTTTTAAAAACCTCGTGTCACTTAACAAACCTAGACACGGAGTTATTTAATTTCAGAACTCGCAGAAGTAAGTAGACCTCTCGGGAACCTCACAGTACCCAAATATTTTGTTTCCATTTAAATGAAGATGAATTGCCGGTTATATTATCTTATATTAAAGTATTATTTTATATGTAAAGAAAGATTATGTATTTGATAATTGTTTAATTAATGTTTGGCCTAGAATTGGGTTATTATTAACAGTTTAGGTCCGGTTTAATTTGATTTACGCCAGAACTAATTCGTTTAAAATCGGCCTTTGGTTTATTTTAGACAGGTACGGTTGTAGGTCGAACTTCGGCGAAACCTAGGCCGGGGCTCAGCTGTAATTTACGTGGTATTATTATTATTATTCTCTTATTTCACGGGTTTTAATCCCGGTCATTTGATAGGCGTGCGCGGGGATATGAATCCAACGCGTAGAGGCCCCTTCTAATAGAATGATGTAATGTATTATACCAGCTGTGACCTGCTCTGAGGGATATCAATGGGAGGATATACCAACGAACATGTCACAGCAGGTATTGGAACTATTGCAAATGTGTCGGAAATAATTGGGGTATTAAAATGAGATCTGGAGGGATTATTAGTACTGGGCTATAACAGAAGAGAGACGGACACCTGCCGTAACTATCCTATCTGATGTTACTTCGGCAGGCGGTGGCTCGCCACTCACTAGATGGACCCCCGAAATGCCAGAGAAAGTCGGCCGGGGCAACACCGATGTGACTCAGGGGTGTCGAGATGTGTGCTGCGCTTTCTCCGAAGTTTCTCGCGGCGTTATGCCCTTTATCACTTCGACCCCTGGAGCATATCACATGCTAGAGCAATATACTCTATCGACTCCTCTCTGGACGGCTAATGAAGGCAAGCTAGAGCTGAGAGTCCTGCGGGCCTTCTTGACTTTTCACTCCGACCGATGAAGACACGCCGGAGGTAAAGGCCCTAATCGACTCTCTGGAGCACTCGGGTACCCGTGGTGTCGTTACGCACCAACAACTCGCCACAAGCTGCCCTGCGGGGTGTATTATTATTCTTATTAGTATTTACGGTTTAAGTTAGGTATAGGTCCGGCATAGATCCCTCTTTGGTCCAACTTAGGTCCAGTTTTGGTCCGATTTAGGTCCGTTTAAAGACCCGTATGGTACAGTTTAAGCTTGACTTGGGTGCGATATAAAAAAATGAGTTTAACCGGACATAGAACAGGTCTAATTCGTACCTATATCGCACCCAAGTCAAGCTTAAACTGTACCACAGTTTAAGCTTGACTTGGGTGCGATATAGGTACGAATTAGACCTGTTTTATGTCCGGTTAAACTCATTTTTTTATGCCACTATATACTAGGTGTAAAATAGGCTTATACCTATAAGCAGCTCCGGTGATGACAAGTAAATTATACAGCATAAACCTTTTTCCACTATTTTATATACCATTCCATAATGACCTGGATGGCCCTAGATAATCTACGCTAAGGAGCTCAAGCAAGGAGCGTCTATGATAGAACTTTCTAAAACAGCTTAAGTAGATTTTCAAACCTTTTTTTTTGTACGACTGAAAATGTGAAGGTTTGCCATTGTCTACTACTTTTTATATGTGCATGTTACGCGATATCTTCGCCGTGACTCTGTCGCATATAATAAAATGAAACATGAATCTCGGCGGTTATCTTTGATATACTGAACATACCCTAAATCAATCCCTACAGTTGAAGAGAGTGGATAGATCAAAACGCCTTCTGTCCCGATACGCAGGTGAAAGGCACTGAAATATCCTGTTTACTGATGAAAACATTTTCACAATTGAAGAGTACTACAGCAATGACATAGTGTACGTACACAGTTCTAAAGAAGCCGTCCAAGTGGTCGGAAAGGTTCAACGTGGTCATCATCCTGCGTCATCTATAATGGTTTGGTGGGTGGGTGACTTATCAAGGAGTCATAAAGCTTCGTTTTTGTGAAAACAATAATGAAGACTTCAGCCAAAGTGTATCAAGAGACTGTCTTGGATAGTGTTGTGAAACCTCTCAGCAATTCACTTTTTAAAAATGTACCCAGGGCTTTCCAGTAGGACTCTGCACCTCTTGGGGGTAAGGCATGAACTACCCAAGCCTGGCTCGAAGTCAACGTTCTGGACTTTATATGAGCTGAATACTGGCTCTCATCTAGCCCAGATCTAAACCAATTGGAGTAAAAAAATATGGTGAGTTTTAGAGGGCATGGCCCGCTCGAAACGACACGCTGACATTGTGTCTTAAGATATCTTTGGAGCAAGTAGTGACTAAATTTCTCATGTAAACAGAGCATAAATCTATAGATTCGTTACCAGACAGACTAAAGGTCTGTTAAATCAAAGCTAGCTATAGGTGGCATTTCGAATAGATTCATTTTTTATTTTTTGTTGAGACTTACATAAATATGTACATATAAGTATTATTAAGATTACATTTGTAACAGAACATATGATATTTTACGTATCACAATTACTATGTAACTTATGCACTTCTACCAAAAACTATCTAACATATCATTGACAATAATTGAATTCATTGACTACAATCACTGACACTCCCAAAGTACTTCAATGTTATTCCAAATTTCATGAGTGTAAGCATTGGCTTATATCGCTAGCTATACTGATTTATCATTCGGGTGATGGTCGCATTGCAAGGCGCTGTCTCCACAGGGAAATATATGGCCTCTTTGAAGCGCAGAAAGATGGGTAATTTCATTGAATTTATGAACGTATCACCGTTGAAATTGCCAAGTTGAAAATTCGGACGTAAAATTGTGATAAACATTGTACGTATCAGCTAGAGAAAATAATTTTGATTATGCTCATACGTAATGTACTGTCATAGCAATTTATGAAGGGGTATTATGCTACAATATATATACATTACATTGCTTATTACTCTTTAACAAACATTTATAAATTTTAAACCATTCATTAGTTAAAAATAATTCAACGATACGTATAAAGATCGGTATAACAAGATAAGGGAAAAATTCTATGATCCAACGGTTGAAATAAATGTAAGGAATGACTAAATATAATTTAGAATGCTAATTATAAAAGGTATAATTACTAATGTATTCAAATACGAGAGTTTTCGATACTATTCAGAATATGACTTAATTTAAATATTTTACGAAAAATAAATCGAAACTACGACTAGTAAAGTTTATTTCTAACATTAAATACGCGATTTTAACCATGTTTTGGTTAATAAAATTTAAATACGCAATACTCAGACACAGGCAACCCTAATATTTTAAAAACAAACATCAAGACTTCGCGTATTTGTATCTTATTTGTATTTACACCGCGAATAGAGCTATTACAACAGCTGAAAGAAAATGGCCGACTCAGTTTACGCTAAAACGGCAATACAAAAGCAATATCCAACACTTCTAGTGGCACCCACAACAAAAGCAGGATATTTTGTAAACATTTTACTGCGTTCCGGTCTGCGACGATATTGTGGACGCTGCCGTTGCAAAATGGCAGTTTTACTGCCTTCCACGAGACCGTTCAGTACCGTTACATCTCAGCCATAGATGCTAGTATGAGCTTCTTTTTAAAATGAATTTACATTGACCAGTATGTTGAAGATTACTATGTCATGATTCGTTATTTACAGTTTACTACATATATAAACTATTGAACGGTTACGGTCGATCTGAACTCATGTCCTATTCGCCATATTTATCATCAATTATGAGATGAAAAACTAATTGACGTGGAACTTAATAACAACATGAAAGTGATAGCTTTCATTTATTTAACTCTTGTCTATCTGTTTGACTAAAACATACCCCTAAACCGGGTCAATGTAGTACACTTTTTATTTCGAAAAATAATATTGGTTAAAGTATGAAATTGCCGTTTTATAGTAGTAGTAATAGATACTTTGAATTGACATTAAACCTTCATGGTGTGAGTTTTTCGAATGAAATTTTTTCACATGATACCTATGAAGATTTTCTTTTAAAACATGTGCAATATTTGATTTTCGAATTTTAATTGTTTTTTTTATTAAGCTTAGATGGGAAAGATGGATACTTCCAACATCCGAGTAATTTTTGAATACGAGTTCTGACGCGGAACTAACGCGGCAGAAACGGCTCGTAATATCAATGCTGCGTTTGCAGAGGAGACTGCTAATGAACGCACCGTGCGTTTTTCGTTTAAACGCTTTCGTAATTGAAACTTCGACTTGAAGAACGAACCACGTGGAAGACCACCCACACAGGTGAATAACGCTGAATTTAAGAAGATGGTGGAAGTTGATCTGAGTCAAACTACCGAGGAATTAGCGGCATGGTTTAACGTTACCTTACCTACAATATTGACTCATTTGCATCAAATCAATAACATAAAAAAAATATGAAAAATGGGTGCCTCATGATTTGACTGATCTGCAGAAAGAAACGCGTGTCGAAACATGTGTTGCCTTGTTGAATCGCTATAGAAATGAAGGCATATTCGATCGAGTTGTGATATGTGACGAAAAGTGGATTCTTTACAATAGCCGTAAGCGAAAAATGCAATGGCTGACCCCAGATCAAATGCCGCAACAGTACCCTAAAGCAAAGCTTACCAATAAAAAGGTAATAGCAACTGTTTGGTAGTCGCTTCATGGCGTTATTTACTATAGCTTTCTCACGTCTGGTCTCCAGTAATAACAGCAGACGTTCACTGTGCCGAACATCTACCAATGATGGTGAAACTGGGAGTGAAAGAGCCCCGACTCGTGAATCGATCTTCACCATTATTGCTCCAACGCAAGATGCTTACACTGCACGAGAAACCGTTTTAACTCTACAGGAGCTACAGTTAGAAACCATACGTCGTCCTCCGTACTCGCCATACAGACTTTGCTCCAACTGACTACCATTTTTTTCGTGATGGTAAAATATTTTCTTCCCAGAAGGCGCACAAAATACTTTCACACAGTTTGTCGAGTCTAGATCCCCAGAGTTCTATCGCAAAGACATAAATAAAAATGTTACATCTTAGAAAAACACGAGTTTTAATTTTTCAGTACAAATCGACAATTTCATACTTTAACGCCTAATAAAAGGATTCACATGGGGATTGCTATTAAACAGGTTTTACTTTAGTTCTGTACTTTTTCTGTGGAATAAAATACTGGTTAGTATGATTTTAATGAGATAACTTATGGTAAATTTCTTTCGGAGTATTAGAGTGATTAGGTTTAATATAAGTTATTCGACAGAAAACGCTATTAATTAAGTATTACAAAATACATCAGAAATGAGTCTTACTACAAGTTGGCGGCCTTGGTAATGGGCAGGAGTTAGAGCCAACTCTAAAAACAAAACTATAAGCACATAATCTCGTAACCAGGCATTGAACTTTCAGAATGGTATAGTTCCAATGTGCAGTTAACCAGTCGTAAACTAGCTTTTGATTGGGTAAGTTAGTGTTTTACGACGGCATTATCAAATGATATGTGAATTTACTTTGCAAAAAAGTTTAATTTTTCTCTATGATTCAAACTGCTTTTTTTTCATCGAGATATGCTTTATTCATGACGATGTGTAGATCCGACACAAATGGGCAAATATACGCACTGTCATTTTTTACGTTTTAGGTCCATTCGCGATTCGTCGATTTGTAAAAGTACTCAAAGTACTAAATGATGTGAAACACAATATATAGACGAGCTCGGTGGCGCAATGGTTAGTAATGCTACTTGGACACCAACGCTCATGAGTTTGATTGGTTTCATAAACATGTCTGTTCGTCTTCGTCTGGGTGTTTTTAAGAGAGATAGGGCGCATCAAAGCAGCCTATCTGGGAAAGTATAAAAATATAAAAACTCCCTGGCAAAACGCAAGCGATACTTCCTGTACTGCAGGCGTTTATAGGCTACGGTAACAAGTAAACCTTTATGTGATACAGTGAGTATTAATCTATTATATAGTATTAACATTGACCTATTGTTAATGAATATTAATGTATTATACCCAGGTTTCCCCAACCGCATGACAAGTAGCTTGTTATTATTTCAAGTCAAATTTGTAAGTAAATTAATATTACAACTAGCTATGCCAGCAACTTTGTTGGCGGAAAGCATCAGTCAAGCTGTTCACATTCAAATGTATTTATAGTACTCGTATTTATATTAAGGGTTAAAGTATGAAATTGCCGATTTATACTGAAAAATTTACACTTGTATTTTTCTAAGATGTAACATATTTATTTAATCAAAATATTTACCCTCGTTATCAATACACTGATGCCATCTAATTGGAAGTTTATTTATGTCTTTGCGATAAAACACTGCGGATCTAGATTCGACAAACTGTGTGAAAGCATTTTGTACTGATTTTTGAGAAGAAAATTTTTTACCACGTAGAAAATTGTCCAAACCAAGAAACAAATGGTAGTTAGTTGGAGCAAGATCTGGCGAGTACGAAGGAAGACGTATGGTTTCTAACTGCTGCTCCTGTAGAGTTACAACTGTTTCTCGTGCAGTGTGAGGTCTTCCGTTATCACAGAGCAATAATGGTGTAGATCGATTCACGAGTCGGGGCTGTTTCACTGCCATTTTCGCGATCATTGTTCAAAGTTCGGCACAGTAAATACTCGTATATGCTGTTATTGCTTGACCAGAACTGAGAAAGCTATAGTGAATAACGCCATGAAAAAATCACCAAACAATTACCATTACCTTTTTATTGGTAAGCTTTGCTTAGGGCATTGTTACGGCGTTTGATCAAGGGTCAGCCATTGCATTTTTCGCTTACGGTAATCGTAAAAAATCCACTTTTCACATGTTGCACATTTTTAAAAGAAAATTTCACACCATGAAGGTTTAATGTCAATTCAAAGTATCTATTACTGTAAAACGGCAATTTCATACTTTAACCCCTTTATACTTTATACTTTGACATTATGACTTGTTAAATTACTAGATATTATTAATGTTTGTTATTATAAAAAAAAGTCCTCAAAATTAAATACCTTAAAATGCTAAATTCACCAAAAAGAAAACAGGTGTTTTTCATTGAAAAGTATTTTCATGTTTCTGGACTGTAAAAGGTACAGCATTAGCCGTAACGATGGGTTCATAGGCTACGGCAACTGTTCACGATTTAAGACGTAAGCTTGTGTTCCATGCCACTGTTAAAATAAATCGTATTTTTTTTTTTATTAGATGAAAACTCGGTTGATGCATAATTTCAGCACAATCACATGTAAATGCAGAAAAATAGAATAAAAATTACGCATTGTTTTGATTCCGTTTTCCTGACCCAATCGAAACGAATATTGGTGTAATATTTGAACAAAGCAACTGAAAAAACACGTGTTTCTACAGCATAAAATTTGCAAACGGGCTACGAGATTATAGAGGGGAGAGAAATGTGTAGGCACAATGTTGTCAGTAAGTGGTTAGGAGATATCATGAGACGGAGAACGAGAACGGGAAATGAGAATCTTTTAAACAAGACTGTTTATATATCTCATGTAAAAGTGACAGCTACACCCACTAAGGAGACACTGACCTAGCACTGTGTGATAATAATGCTATTGGTTTGTATGAAATAATCCATAATGTTTTATGCGGCTGACTACCGCGCGCGGTTGGTAATAGTACATTATAACAAGTTGGTCATTACAGTCGAGGTGGGATAACAGCACGCACGGTGTAATAGAACCGACACTGTAATGACCAATTCTCATGTGTTTCTTGGCGTGACAAATAACGACTTGGCATTTTGCTATTTTTCCATAACATACGGAAATTTTATGCAATATCACTTGCATAGTATTTCAAACGGTGTAGAATCTGTCTGTTTGGACGACTTTTTGAAAATAATTACAATACACTATGAATTAAATAATCTATAAAAATAGTGACAAATATTTTGTCTTTTGTGCGTAGTTCTGAAACTTGAAAATAAAGCGAGCGAGAGAGAAGTTTTTTGTATTACATAGTATGGCGAGTTCTTCGCCATACTATGTATTGTAATAAAGAAATATTTACCTATAGATTTTTTTTTTATTTCGTAAAACTTTCTGAGTGTTTCAAGTTTCTGTGCTTCCGCCACCAATTAGTTTTTGTGGCCTAGCGCCGGCCGGCACCCTCTACCGTTAGTAGATGCAACATGCCGACGCTGCCACGGGTGATCCGGTAGTCTCTACCTCGGCTGCTGCGATCGTCCGCCATCTGGAACAGAAAGCGAAATGTTTGCAATACAAGTAGTTCTTTTTAAAATTAGTTAAAAAGCTAGTAGCATCCTAATTTTTATTGTGAAGTTAGTAGATTATTAATTTTATGTGTATTTTTAAATACCTTTAGCCTTAGTGCGTTCTCGTAAATTGTTGCTAAAGTTAAGCAAAAGCCTCATATTACGTTTGTCTTAACTACAAAAGCATATTATTCAGGGAAGCATGCACAGTCGGAATGGCATATAAATCATAATTTGTTGCTTACTCTTGCACACGGACACAATGTACATGTTATGCTACAATTTATTTCTTACAATAATTAAATAAACAGTCAAACGTGATTTATTTAATGTTATTTACTATATGTGTGATTATGTGGTTAAAACTTGTAATCAACTGCGTAGTACTAACCCATCGACCTAGTTGTCTACCGATTGTTCTCTTTCTATACGATATGGTTATATGAAAAAGATCGTTTTTGAGATATGGCCACCTATTATATATTATATATATATATATATTTGTTATTATGTTTTTCTTATATTCTATATACCTACATATAATGCAAAAGTAGAAAAAAATATAAGAGCCGAAGATGACCTACACTAACCTACCATGACCAAATTGGTCGTGTTTTATCAGAAGGTGATGTTAAGAATCCTAGAAACCGGGGAGCGTGCATGAAAAGAGATAAGTTCTCGCGCTTTGTTCTCTCTGCCTATCCCGGAAAAGGATTTGACGTAAAGTTTAAAGTATTGATAGATATACAAATAATGCCGCAACCAACACGGAAGATGTAAAAGTGAAAGTAAATCAAAGAAATTACAGGAAAATGTTTCAAATTACCAATTTCATTTCGCGAACATTTTTTAGCGAATCAGTTTGTTTTTTATATGGTCGTAGAGAACATAACATCGATACTTAAATTAGATTCATGTCCATATCCAGAGAGAGACTGTACACTGAAATACGTACACCGGCCATTGTACATGTTTTTTCCGCTCTTTTGATTTTAGCAATGATTTATATTTCTTCTTTAAGTTCCCTTCCTTTCCTCAATGTACCTACTGTGCCGCTTACATCCATCGGCTCTCTGCGATCTTCGACAATTGATGGATTTATTAAATAATTGCGCTTAATTTGTGGCATAACGCTTGCTGATCGCGTTCGTAATAATGATGTAAGTAAGAGAATTACTCACAATGGGAGTTTCGGTGTTAAGATAAGAAAAGGCATGTTCCGTTGGTTCGAACATGTAGCAAGAATGCAGGATGAAAGAATGACGAAACAGATATACAATATATAAGTGTAAGGAAGTAGGAGCCGAGAAAGACCAAGACTAATGTAACCAATCATGATCAAATTGGTCATGTTTTATCAGAAGGTAACGTCAGGAGCCCCAGGAACTGGCGAGAGTGCATGAAACGAGCTATGAATGTTAAAGAAGCGAGTGAAGTGTGTAAGGATCGAGTCTTATGGCGCTTGGTTCTCTCTGCCTACCCCGCAAGGAACCTCACGTGAAAATATACATATACATATATTATTAAAATAGCTATAAAAATGATCTAGCCAAAGATAAACAGACATATTAGCATATTCAAATGTTTGTTAAGTGCGGGTCTCTTTTTGAATTTAATTTAATTTTTAACGTTTGGAAGTCTCGCGGAGAGTGTTACGTGGAAAGTGGCAATGTGCAAGCGATGACTCTTCAATCGTTACTAGCCACTGCGCCACCGAGCTCGTCAAATTAATAATCCTATTTTTGATATGTAGCTTTCTACATACATATTATTCTCCCATTGGAGTAGAAGAGACTAATTATTTCTAACTAACGCTAATAACTGAACCTTTCTTTCACTGGCAGCACGGTATTTTTTCCCCCCTTTTTTAGAGTTCCGTACCCAAAGGGTAAAACGGACCCTATTACTGAAACTTCGCTGTCCGTCCGTCCGTATCCGGCTGTATCTCATGAGACAATTTTTAAAATTAAATTTAAAATTTAAAAAAAATCTCATTTCTCTCCCTCTCTCTCGTCTCGGTCGTTCAATTAACTACTTTTTACAGTTTGCCTACTACACAGCAGGCGACCTTAGGGCCTGTATACATGAACAGGCCCAGCAAGAATCATCGCTTGCACATTGCCACTTCCCACGTAACACTCTCCGCGAGGCTTCCAAACGAATGCTGAATGAATTCATTTATTTGCCAGATCACCGCGACACACTAGGAAGGAAGATTTTTTTTATACAACTAGATTGACAAACAAGCATGCGGCCCGCATTAGATGGTAAGCGGTCACCGCAGCCTATTGAGGCTCGCAACACCACGGGGTTGTTACTCGCGCGCTGCCAATCTTGTGACCTAAGGCTGTTTCGTCACAGTACCCAGTAATTTCTCTGTCATATCTTACCCTTCAAACCAGAACACAGCTAAATAAATATAGCTGTTTGGCTGTAGAAATAGGAGAGACAGAGATACCCACGCAGACGACGTTTGTACAAAGTCTGCCTCTGGTGAGGTATTTAGGTATATTCTGTAAAAATTGTCATTGTATTCCGCCTATCTATCGTAAAGTTGAAGATTGGTCTCATGCAAGTATACGACCTACCAGCGGTTACCGTATCCTATTTACGCTTGCAAAACATTAAGTATCACTCGCGCGATGCCACCTCTGTTGCTAACACAGCAACTCCTTAGGAGCTTACTCGTGACTTCGCTCACACGCAGGAACACAACAACCCTCCAGATGGTTGCTATTTGGCAGCGGCTTTCTGTAAGGTGAAGATACTTCCCCAGACGGGCTGCTTTGAAGGACCCTATCTGTCTTAAAAATACCCATGAAATGAGACAGACATGTTCATACACACAAATGTTTGTCCTGTGCGGGAACACTAACCCGTTAACTACTACACTAACGAGCGTTAGTGTCAAAGTCGCGTTATTCACCACTGCGGCATCGAGCTCGTCAAATAAACCCTGACTGGGAAAGTACCTCCACTACATCTCTATAACGTAGACCGCAGATTAATTGCATGGAGTGTAGTTGTTTGACGGAGTCAGATTACCTGGTTATCAAATTAGGAGCTTCACTTCGTCTTTGGAAATCTATGTCTTACTAGAGGCATTCAAGCATATGGCCCACCTGATGTAAAGTAGTTAACGTATTCTATGGCTTGCAATACATTAAGTATCACTCGCGCGATGCCACCTCTGCTACTAGCGACTCCTAAGAAGCTTGCTGGTTACCTCACTTACTCGCATAAACGCAATAAACTTCCAGGCAGTTGTTGACTGCGATTTTCTGTGAGGTCGAGGTACTTCGATACACGGACTGTTTTGATGAGCCCTACCTCTTTTAGAAGCACCCAGACTAAAACAAAAAATCATGTTCATGCATACAAATGTTTGTCCTGTGCTGGAATCGAACCCACGAGCATTGGTGTCAAAAGTAGGGTAATGACTGTGCCACCGAACTCGTGACTTTTCAAATAAAATTAAAAGTAAAATTAAAACGAAGGCACGATTTACGTTCTGTATTGCACGGCACTCGCTGTTCACAATCTTGCCAAGTGAACACACTGCTGTTAATACGTGCATTGGTAATTATAACAAAGACCTAAGTTCGTTGGTTCGAATACTACACGTACCGCTAAAAGACTAGAAAAGTTATATACCTATGTATGATGGCCTGTGATAAAGTTATGAACTATCGAGAGGTCAAGTTATTCCCTGCCTACTCAGATCTTTCTTGTTGGATATAGATTTCTTCCTTTGACTTGTAGCATGTTATTCTTACGATTAACGTCTACAACGCCTGATGATGCCTAGTGGAGAGGCGAAACACGTGTCGCAGCGACGACCAGGCCAGTCGTGGCAGCGACGGTGGTGGAGGGGGCATGCGGATTCTGTTCCAGATGGCGGACGACCGCAGCAGCCGAGGCAGAGACTACCGGAGCAGCCATGGCAGCGTCGGCATGATGCACGCACTAACAGTAGTGGGTGGGTGCCGGCCGGCGCTAGGCCGCATGAACTAATTGGTGGCGGAAGCACACAAAGCAGGTTGGATCAAATTGCATGTAAATTTGACTTTCGCAAAATAACGCCTGAATCTATTAACTATAGATTTCTTGCTCTAAATATCCATCTGGGCTCGTACCTCCACTTTACTGAACGCAACAACCAAGTAACAACTCCGGAAGATTTGTTGTGTAAAGTCTTATGTATAAGTAAAGTCACCAGCTCATTGTGATGTTGTGCAGACTGCTGGGGATCCGTCACATAACGAACTGCCACTAGCAGTGTGGCCTCGACAGCCTAGTGCGGTAGACCCGGTGAAACGGTTAACCGTCCCCAGGGCGATAGCGTTCCCGGAAACGAGGACTACTTAATCTACATCCCTGAAGGCTTAACCGGCAACCTGTTGTAAGTCACTGTAGTAGTGATCATGTGGTCGTGTCAAAGGAGGTTATCTGAGTTGATCCGGCTGCTTTAGCAGGTGGAACAAAGAAGCCCTCCGCCTGCCGCCCACGTAAACCATACGAAGTGGACAGTGCTCTAGTGGAAGACACTACGATTTTAGCCTCGACTCTGTTTTTTCAATGACTGCTCTGTAGTTTTACCTTTACACCCTTAATGGCAAATACGAAAGGAAATATTAACTATAGTAGTTACACCTTCACAATAAATGTAGATTTGCAAAATCAGGCAATTTATCAACACTACTACTACTACTACTATAACTTCACGCCAAATCCCTTATGGGGTAGGCAGAGAGAACTTATATAACTTATCAACACCGTCCACCAATATCTTGAAACCGCTTGCCGAGTAATCTTTATCTCACGGAAATGCACATATCCGGATCTAGAACTTCCAGAGAAGAAGTTGAATGAACTTTCTCTTGATGGAGACAATATGTGGTTCTTCAAAAAACAAACGGTAATATGTTTGTGCCCATAGCCTACCTACACTAACTGGTTACCATCAGGCAAACCATGTGTTTGATTACAATCTTAGTGGTATAACAAAAGACAAGATCTTAACCGTAAATAATTTACTCAACGTAGTTAGTAGCTACAAAATTGATGCAGGCATAGCGCGGTCTAGTTACTATCACTTGCAAAGTTATTTGTGTCACTTGACGTTCTAAAGTTGCGATCGCGGACCAAGTTGGAGTGGTTAGTTGACACTTGAACGCAAGGTCTTCGGAACAGAGTACACCGTGCAACTGGCGATGACAGTACCACCGGATACAGAGCTAACTTTAGTTATTGTAGCGATAAGCTCGCTTACATATGCAAACGCTGGAACTTTGTCGCTCACGTGTTGCTTATGAACCGACACATAAGTTGTACACTGATATACTATTGTCTCAAAACTTAGTCACGCCACATTTTTTGGATTATATTATTTCACAAACAATTGATATGATGTGATAGACCAATGGATAAAGAACCGGCATATTGACCAATTGGTCCCCGGTTCAAATCCTGGGATGAACCACTAAATTGGTGTTTTCGTTTTACGTAAGTATTTGTAATTTTCACTTGCTCGATGGTGAAGGAAAACATCGTGAAGAAAACTGAGAAAAACGAGAAGAAATTATGTTTCGAAAGACGTGTGACCTAACTTACGATAGGTCTGATTTTACCTCTGGGTTGTGGCGGTCTCACGGTAGACACTCCATGTAAAAATCAGTAGTTTAAGTAGCGGAAGCCTTCAATCATAAGGCATTAGGAAACATGATAACCCTAAATTGAAGAGTTGTTCACAAACGTACAGTACGCCTGATGTGAAATGGTTTCCTATTATTCCCTTGTGATACAAAAAAAATCATTTGATGTTATCACTCTCGCTACTAATATAGTTCTTTACCTACCTAGTAGCTAGGCTTTGATGACACGTAAATATTCGCAGAGCCCCATGGATTCATTTGGCTGCAGTCTTCTATAAAATGTTAACTCTTCAGTCGGGTTGCGTTTAAATTGTAATTGTATGTGCCCTTACTCCATCGCTACATTCCAACACGGTGCCAAGAACTATGTATGTACATGGTGGGATCGTCACAGAGATGAAAGCACGCGAGAATGAACTTATGGTTCGTGGCATGAAGCGGGCACACATGAATTGTATTAACAGGGAACTTAATAAAACTTAACCCTAAACCTGATCGATCTTGATGGTAAATCTCTGTAATCTTTTTTCTCAACCGACTTACCTAATCCGGGGTCGTTGGACATGTGACTCAAAGTTTATATTAGGTATTGTTTCATAGCAATGAATTGTTATAACAATGTTATGCAACAAAAACTGAGTGGGATATATGAAACATCGCCCGGGGGAATCCGGCGTTTAGAAGTCGATGTTTGAATGCGAGATCATCTGACAAAGAGGACCATTATGCAGTGCCTCTGCAGGAATTCATCCTACCCATTTACACAGACTGGATGTCAGACCAAATGCAGAATATTGGAAAGAAATAATGATCTCAAACTCAAGGAAAACTTTGACGATATAGAGAATAATCTATCGTTTCGAGGTGCTTACTGTAACTATTATAGCGGCACGCTATGATGGCCGTTTTGACGTTTGTCCACTCATGAAGTTTCGTATTAATTAATAATTACATTTGAAGGAGCAAGCTGTTCTCTATTGTCAATAGTGACGTGCAGTTAGTCATAAAATTTATCGAATGTATAATTTTAGGACACAAAATTTATTTATTACATTGATTTCTAAACTATATATATTAGGGTCCCGCGAACATTTTTTTTTTTTATAAGATTATAATTATTGGTAGATTTACCACCGAAATCGTCATTTGTTTTTCGAAATTCAAAATTTTTAAAAATGAAATCTAATACGATCGTTACATAGGATCGCTGGCCAGCACAACTACTACCTCCGGCAAACTCGCGTCAATGCTCAATGCAAAACAAAGCAGTTTAGACTTAACAATGCTTCAAAAAGTAAAAAATGTGAGTGCACTGCGATTGTGATATAGTTTTGACCTGGCTTTGGACTTCGGATATTGATACTACATTACTGTTGACCCTTACTCTTTAATTTGGACTTGCCACATTTATTTATATTGGGTATCATTTTTGCGAGGCTTAACTCATCATTTATGTCACTAAAGGACTGCCCTCTGCCATTTCAGTTTTCTGCTAACTTTTGCTGTACGAATACATTCCTTCCTCTAAGTATATCACATGCAGATACTCCAAGTATAGACATCTGCACCATATACAGCGAAACCGTACACTGGAATGAGTAAAGGACATCTGATTTTCCTTATTTAATCAATTAATTATTATCAGTATTAGAAATCAGGTATATTCTATTTTTGATTTAATAAAAATAAAAATGAAACAGCTATTATTGTTTGTATTACAAATACAGAAATAGAATACACCTTCGTATCTCGAAACAGACAGTGAGATCACATAACTCCCGTAGTATTGTAGCCGCACCTCGTTTAGATTTAACGAGGTGTTACGTGATTGGATGCGGGAAACTCTCTTAGAACACGAAATCCCCAGGAATACATATCTTTTTAAACATCCAGCATTATGTGTTTTACTCCTATTTCCAGTATTCTAATGCAATATAGATAATAGGCAATATTTCATGTTATTTGTTTCAAAAGAAATGCTTTTACACGACTTTCAGGAAAGAGAGTAATGTATTTAGGGTAAATGTATGTAAGTTCTATATGCCACCACAACTTCTAAACACCTTATCCGAGTCAGATGTGCAAGATATAGTTAAAATCCTCACATTATATTGGATAACACAGGCTATGTGACGTTATAGGAAAAGCAATCTGGCAGTTTATGAACTCCATACTGGGCAAACTGAAGTGAAAAAAGTCTTTCAAATATATCGAGGGTGATATCAAAATCTTGGTAGGTAATCTCAAAAATATATTAAACTTATGTGTACAAACCTGTCTTTAAAA
Organism: Pyralis farinalis; assembly: GCA_947507595.1. Taxonomy (NCBI): domain Eukaryota; kingdom Metazoa; phylum Arthropoda; class Insecta; order Lepidoptera; family Pyralidae; genus Pyralis; species Pyralis farinalis. Next base: position 17,491,746 of record OX382259.1, on the reverse strand, counting down.
TAATTTATTAAAATATAATCAATTAATTTTATTTATATTTTTAATCCACGCGAATCTAAAAATACTAATAAAAAAAGTAATAAATAAATATTTGTATAGGATTGATATAAATATTTACTTATTAGTTCAAGTATTTTTAATATTCGGAGACTATTTTTCTTATAAATTGACTCTGAAATCAGTTTTTTTTAATAAATTGACTTGTTAACTAAATTTGTCTAAGAAATTGTGATATGAAAACTTCCTCCTGGTTTGCCTGTTTGAAAAATGCACTAGACCGATCGCTGTGGATGTTTCAGGACGAGGCCTATGTTCAACAGTAGACGTCCTTCGACTGAAATAATGACGGTGATATCTTCAATGGAGTTACTCTCTTCGAGTAGGCACAGAAAACCGATTCGTCACGTGACTTGATGACGTAATTGACCTTCGGCTCCAACGCCCTTCTACTTTCGGCTTGGAGAACTCTGATTCGTCATATTTTTCTCCAAATCAAACAAAACAAACAAGTCAACGGAGCAGCGTATTTAAAGGACACTTTAGAGATAGATATAGTTTCTGAAGTTACATATGTACAGAAACCATATACGTATAAAAAGTATAACAAGGTCGTAATTTTACGATGAGTAAAATTAACTAAATTAAAGGGAATAAGTGTTGAGGTGCAGTAACCTCAGTAATTTAAAAATGCAAAACAGAAATGTGTTTCTTTTGTTGCTGGGGAGAGGCAATTTTAATAAAAATAAAGCTCCTATGGAATAGAGCATTTTCTATCAAGTGGGTGTTGATGATAAAATAAGTAGGGCGCATCAAAGCAGCCCAACAGGGAAATTACCTCCACCTCACCGCAATACCACAGTCATACCTATAACGACTGTCGCAGGGGTTAGTGCCCCTTGAGCAAGAAGGGCCGGTATTTATTGGAGAAGAAAAATACAAGATTTAAATACTGTCTAGGGTTTATTATGACCAGAAAGAGTAGAGATCAGGGGTCATGAGTAAGGCCGTGTCCGCTACAGTTGTCTATAAGACAGTTAGTTTTTCCAAGGAGTTGCAGCAGGCACGCCGTAGGTGGAGGTAGGCGTAGAGCAGCAGAAGCTAGGTGCGATAGTGTAGAGTGGCGGAGTAGGTATCTCCGGCGCGTTAGACGTGCGCAGAACCGGCAGCGCTGGCAGACATAGTCTACCTATACGGGTTAACCCTGGAACCCACACGTCCAGTGTGTTATTTGCGTGTACCGCCTTGTCTTCCGGTTGCCATTAAGCCTCCAATGCTACCCGCGGAGTGTAAAAGCTCAGTGTCTAAGAGGCTTGCTAGCATTTGAAACGACAATCGGAAGAAAGTACAAGACAGACACCAAGTTAAATTAATCGCTTAAAGAGCTTAACTACATTTTGAATTTTTAAAAGTATTACTGTTTAAATAATGAAACACAAAACTTCCTTGGTGAGGCCAAGTCAGTTAACTTAATAAAAAATCGACCAAGTGCGAGTCGGACTCGCGCACGAAGGGTTCCGTACCATTATCTATGAAAACGGCAAAAAAATCACGTTTGTTGTATGGGAGCCCCCCTTAAATATTTGTTTTATTTTAATTTAATTATTTATTTTTAAAGTAAATATATAACTAAATATTCTGTGAATATTTCAAGCGTCTACCTGTTGCCGTTATGAATATCGAGTAAAAACGAGCAAAAAAATCACGTTTGTTGTATGGGAGCCCCCTTAAATATTTACTTTATTCTATTTTTTAGTATTTGTTGTTATAGCGGCAACAGAAATACATCATCTGTGAAAATTTCAACTGTCTAACTATCACGGTTCATGAGATACAGCCTGGTGACAGACGGACGGACGGACGGACGGACGGACGGACGGACAGCGGAGTCTCAGTAATAGGGTTCCGTTTTACCCTTTGGGTACGAAACCCTAAAAATTACCTACTAGTATTGACAATAAGAATCGGTTTGAAGAACCGTTAACCTAGTAACAATAATAACATATTTTCATTTTTATATTACGTCGGGGGCCATACAAGCATACGGCCCACCTGATGTAAAGCGGGTACCGTAGCCTATAAACGCTTGCGATATATTAAGTATCACTCGCGCGATTCCTCCTCTGCTGCTTACACAGCAACTCCTTGGGAGCTTACTGGTGACCTCACTCACACGCAGGAACACAACAAGCCTCTAAGGAATTGTTATTTGGCTGCTGTCCGTGAGGTACTTCCCCAGATGGGCTGCTTTGATGCGCCCTACCTCTCTTAAAAGGAGGACATATGTAGGGAGGTACTCGACAGGTACGGGTAATGTTGTAATGATTAGCTACACAGTATTATAAAGCATTATCGTTATGATTACCTACCATAAGCGGTAACCAATTAATTAACACACAATCTAGCGAACGAAGCTGTAAGATATTCGAATTAGTTTTATGCTAGTAAACGCAGAAGTAGATACTTACCCAAAATGTACTCGTAGATATTGGGGTTATAATACAATCACTGCACTGGGATTACTTGTTAGAACTTCGTGATGACTATTTCGGCTACGGTGCGTAGCCTATGCTCAATTAAGTATTAAAAAAACAGGGGCACTAATCTTGTCCGGCGTTGGCTATATCCGCGCAAGAAATGGACGATATATTGCCGGTTTAAGGGAACAGTTCGAACTAATGTGAATGAATTGAAGACCGGTGAGTGTACGACAGAACATACCAGAACCAAGTTTCAAAAAGGTATCGCTAATCGTAAATCTAGAAAGTTTCAAAATGTAAAAACTATTTAAATAATTATTTTAGAATATTGGAATTCTATATTTTTAGGTTATTTGATAAATTTAGATTGCCAAAAATTAATAGGTACTCGTCGCAGCGATACTTAGCGGAAGGTAGTATGCGATTTGCAATACGAGGTGTGCTTTACACCCACTAGATTGCGCTAGTTGCAGCATTTCAAGACGAGTTATGAGTTAGTTTTGTTTACATTGCCAATATTGTGAGAATACTCGTAGTTAGGTAGGTAACGGATAAACCGTTACACGACATGGAGGATTATTGTATTTCTGAGAGTGAGTGAGTCTACCAGTAATTTAAAAAGTTACTGTGTTGTATATAAAACACCTACAATGACTAATGCAAAGACAGAATGAACTTGTTTCATGCTAATACTTTCTATTAGCCTATCTTCACACATATTGCAATGGACTGCTGTGAATTTATTAAAGTAAATGTTGGTTATCACATTCATATGTACTATAGAAGATGAGTAGGAAATATGTTCGAAATGGTTGTGGATTTGGATTTAAAGATGGAACACTAAAAAAAAGGGCTATGAAAATCCTTAAGAGTAAGCGTGTTGATTTGAGAAAAGCATATCTCCACATCAAGAAAATAAAAATAAAATTAAAACCATTATTAGCTGATGGTTGTTACTATGGAAATATTGATACTTAACCTAGGAGACTTATTTACTTATTATGAATTGTAACTTGCAACTATATTATACTTCAGTTATCATTAGACCAATAACGTTGTGAAATCATGTGCAAAATCTCGACTTACCTTGCCAATCCAAAGAACAGGGGGACGTTTTACTCTGACAGATTTTAACGGAGCGTGAATAAAAAACAAATGGAGCAGACAGTGATCAACGGTACTTCTCGTATCAATATTACAGACTCGATTTGCTACATAATATTAACAACATGCCAATTATTAATATCCTACTAAATGTTACAACATCCACATTTTACATCAAAAGTGGGCGACTTTCCTTCACAATCCTTACCCACTTTTTCCACATTATCGACCCTTATACGTCTTAGGAAGTCGTTACTATTATCTTATACAACGTCGAGAGACATAAGCACACGACCCACCTGATGTATATTGGTTACCGCAGCCTATGAAAACTTGTAACACATTAAATATCAATGGCGCGATACCACCTTTACTGCTAACACAGCAACTGCTTAGAAGCTTACTAATAACCTCACTCACTCAACATAACAACCTCCAGGGAGTTGTTGTTTGGCTGTAGGTTTCTGTGAGGTTGTGATATTTACCCAGACAGGATACTTTGATACGCCCTACCTCTCTTAAAATCTCCCCGACCAAGACAAACAGATTCGTTCATGCACACAAATGCTCGGCCTGTGTGGGAAATGAACGATCGTTTGATATTGCAAAACGTAACAATAGTTACGACCTATTCAGAGGCGAGTATCGATTATACACAATTCACATTAAAATTAAATAAAACATGACGCATAGCAATAAAATAAAAGCTATTAATAGCTTTTTCTGCCCAGTAGGAATACATTCATGATACAAAATTAATTATATGTAAAAAAACATTGACAAGTTATAAGAGACAATATTGGCTGTAGTTTTGTAGTCGTGTTTTCCTATTTGGTTACACACCACATACAACAAGAAGTAGGAAATGACGTCATATATTTTGTGTCACATATGGTTGTTTACCACTAACCTTGACAGTAAAAAAATGTTTGGACGTAGAGGCTACGCAATTATATGGTTTTTTGTTATAAACTAAAACGACTATTTTTTACTTAAGTATTAAACCCTATACGTCACCGAATAATATTAGTAATAAGGTGGTTATCGCTCTGTAAATTATTCGGAGATGTCACTTTACCAAACGTGGTCATGAAAAATAAAATTTTGTTCACAGGAGTAGGCGTAGAAGTGCCAGAGTTTGGAGAGCCCATCACAAATCTTACAGTGCCGATTGGACGCGACGCGACCTTCGAATGTATCGTTGTGAACCTTGGAAACTTCAGGGTTAGTATATGCTTCGTTATTTGCATGTATCTTGGTATTACGTGGAAAGAAGTTTTAAAGTTATACTACTATATACTGTGATTCAGTAGTAACTATATTTTATGCAAATGTAATATTAAAAACCCTTATTATAAGTAGCCACGGCCTCCTCATCGCCGATAGAGAATTCAGGAATTCAATGTTGTATATGAGAACTGAAATGATAGCAGTACCGTCCGATAGTGGAAGGTTGTAAAATAGTCCTCTACTGATGTTTCTGCTTGGGTTCTTTAAAAAGGCATTAAGAATTGTTTACATGGCTGGTAATGCATGCTGTGTGTGGAGTGCTGCCTCTGACTTTGCAACAGTCCATACACTCCGGTGATTCATCATCATCGTCTCGGCCTCTATTCATCCACTGCTGAACATAGGCTTCTCCTCTGGAGTGCCACTCGTCTCGATTACGTGCCACCTGCATCAATCGACTTCCTACAAACCTCTTGAGGTCGTCGCTCTATTTAGTGGGGGGTCGAACCACACTGCGAGTACTAGTACGAGGACGCATTTCGAAAATCTATTTTCCCCAGCTGGTTCTACGTACTATGTGGCTGGCCCATTGCAACTTCAGCTTGCTTATTCTGTGGGCTATGTCGGTTACCTTAATTCTACTGCGGATATCCTCATTTCTGATAAACTTTCCATAGCATGCTGAGCGACCTTGAGCTTCCCCATACGGCCCGCAGTGAAGGGCCACGTCTCAGTTCTGTATGTCATCACTGGCAACACAGGCTGTTAGAAGACCTTGCTTGGCATTGAGGTATTTTGGACGAGAAGACGTGTCGAAGTTCCCGAAAGCTGCCCAACTGTATTCGTCTGTTGGCCTCTCGGTCATTCGACATGATCTTAGTATTGTCCATGTTCATGCTGAGACTTACCTGGTTGGAATATTAACGAGGTCATTGAGCATATCGCTAAGTTCCTCCAGCGATTTCGCTTCAAGGCGACTATATCGTAGGCAAATCGAAGGGGAGTGATGTATTCGCCATTGATATTTATCCCGTATCCTTTCCAGTCCACGAGCTTGAAGACATCTTCCAATGCTTCAATGAAGAGCTTCGGTGATATAACATCGCCCTGTCTTACATCTTTTTGCACTTGCATCGGTTTCGTACTCTGGTCCTGTACTCGGATACACATCGTTGCCTTACTGTACAAGCACTTCAACACTTCGATGTACCGATAGTCAATTCGGCATCGCTGGAGAGACTGTAACATCGCCCATATCTTAACGGAATGAAAGGCCCTTTCATTGTCCACATTCACCAAACATAAGGGCAGATTATACTCCTCAGTCTTGTATATAATCTGGCGGAGAGTATGTATGTAGTCTACGATGTTAAAGCCTTTTGGGAATCCGGTTTGTTCGGGAGGTTGGAATTCATCAAATCTGCGTGCGAGCTGGTTTGTGATGACTCTCGAATACAGTACATAAACACTACTCAAATGCGATATTGGCCTATAGTTCTTCAAAAGGGTTCGATCACCCTTTTTGAAGAACAACATGATCAGGCTTCTGCTCCATACTTCCGGTGTTTCACCGAAGTGTACGACGGAATTGAATAGCCTCTGAAGGACTACAAGTATCGGCTTTCCGCCATCTTTCAGAAGCTCTGCCGTTATTCCATCCTCACCCGATGCTTTCCCATTTTTAAGCTGTTTGAGAGCCATACGAGTCTCGTACAGACTGATGTCCGGGATATCTTCGGTATAGTGTCGGGTCCGCTTAGCTCTTGGGTCATTACTAGCATTGTTGCCCGGTTATAACGACGATGTGTACAGCTATCCATATAACTTCTTCATCTCAATCAGAATCTCAGTCTTCGTAGAAATAATGGCGCCAGTATTGGTGTTGATCTTCAGCTTCGTAAGTTGACTTTGCCCAAAAGACAGATCTTTGGAAAGTTCTTTGGAACTGAAGACCTGCATGAGATTCTGCGTGTGAGTCGAGAGCTTTTAGGTTCTTTTTGGGGGAGGCTTTAGAAACTGATCTCCCACTGTATGGACAGTTTCCACGAGCTTGATGTTGATATTGTCCGGTGTTATGCAATCATCAAGGCACTGAAAACGATTTTGAAGTTCGAGTTGTAAGCTTTCGGGGTTTTGTATCAGGGTACGAGATGGACGGAGCGTAGACTTCGCCAGGCGAGACCTTTCCTACTTTATATTAAGGTTAGAGATACCTATTATCATTCGGTGATCGCTTCCGGTTTTCACCCTATCGATCACAGAGACATTATTGAACAAACGCCGGTCGAACCATCTGGGTTACTCCAAATCCACTTGCGCTGTGGCTACTTCTTGAAGACCGAGTTCATCATAAAGAGTTCCTCCTTCTCCATGAAGTCGACCAGCGGCTGTCCCCTTTGGCTTCATTGCCCGATTCCAAATTGCCCCACTCTCAACTTTCGTTCTGTTTCGTTTCACTTAAATGCAAAGCTGGGCGCTTTGCTTTGAAGTCCCCCATCAGCACTGTATAGTAAGTCTTAGACGTATGTATGGCTTTGGAGATATCTTTATACATAGCCTCCACCTCATCATCGGGGTGTGTTGCAGTTTGTGTGTATGACCTTCAACGTATACCATTTGGTAATTCTGAATGTTAGATACGCAACCCTCCCCGACGCAGCCTCGCTCTTTTAGTACATTGCATACGAAGGGCTTATGGACAATAAACCCGATACCACCTTGAGACAGATTGTCGCCCTCCCGGTAATAAAGCAAGTTGCCCAATTTAAGGATCACCGTCTTCCCGCTGTCTACGAACTTCGGACAGTCCTATTCTATCCCAATGCAGATTGCTTAGTTCCTCTTCCAGCTCCACTATTTTCTCGTCGGTCCGCGGCATTGGAGTCGGGGATTCATAGCACTCCTTGCCCCGCCAATACTCTGACCGCTACCGGAGCCAGAATCAACGTGGCTGCATGTGACTGGGGGTCGTTTTTGTGTCATACTCATGTTTTTGAAGGGGTTTATGCCATAGTTGCCACGGTTGGCAGACGGGTTGGCAACCGCAGTAAGTTATAAAAATAAGATGAGATGGAGTAGTCTATTCTTATGCTGAGGCCACATGACTAGTGCTTAGCGTCAAACACAATCTTGTTATGTACACACATGTAATAAGAATCGTTTAAATGTAAAACATGACCATCTTCAATACTTAATATAATAAAAATTTAAATTTAATAACAAAATATCTAATTCTCCTTCAAAATTCTGTATTTCAATTCGTCTTAGAGAGGCCTATGTATGAAATATGCAAATTAACTACTGAAATCATTATTTTAACAGCTAAAGCACATTGTAACGGAAAATATAATTCTTACATTTGCCTTATTATACCAACTACTATGTGGGTACCTACTAGTATGTAAGTTTGCATATCAACATATTCCTTGCCCTTTGTTACCATCTAAAAGATGAAAGGTTAAGATCTTCGGAAAGTCAACATAGCATTAAATCGCCAGAGTACGAGGCCTAGTTTGAATTTCAAAGCCTTTTCCAAGGCGAAAATTCTTACTGCGTACATAGTACATACTTATTCCAAGATGTAGAATTTCAAAACCTCCCAAACTAAATTCGGTCACGTAAGTTGAAATTATCAGTCCGTACTACATAACCGTCTATGAGCGATTTACATTAGAGGTCTTTTGAACTTCAGAGAGCACGTCGAACAATCTGGACCATCTGTTGTCATTAAGTAAAGTCAAATGACTCTTGGGGACTTTAAAACTATGTCGTGCATTCGGTTGGAATATCTAACAGTAGTAGATATGTCATTCACCCGACTGCGGTATAGCGAAAAAAGGGTTATGTTACACCATGGAATCACGCATGCAATTATGTAATACCTTGGAATCACAGTAGCTGAATAGATTTTATCAAAAATTAATCGACAGGTTAGGCTCTGTTTCCTTTTAAATGAAAGTGGACGTAAAATACAAAATGGCGAGGATGAACCTATAACTGACTACAATATACCTATTGCCTATTTTATTATATAATAAATGTTTGATAAATGATTTTATTTCTTTTTTTTTATTGCCTATCCATGCCAAAATATAAAGCGGAAGAGTTTGTTTGATTGTTTATTTGAACGCGTTAATCTCTGGAAATGCCGGTCGGAATTGACAAATTATTTCTACATTTGGTAGCCAATTTCCTAAAGAAGGCTGAACATCCCGCTACGAGGCCGTCGAAGCTACGGGCAACAGATAGTGTAGTATATTATTATTTCATTAACATTATAAGGTTGTTTATGTAACAGATTGTTTTAAATTGATTCCAAAAAGTCATTTCCAATTATATTCTGACATTCCTACTAAACATTTTAGGGTTGGCTGCTGAAACAGATCTCTAAAAGATATATGTTCGCCTTTGTACACTGTGCCGACAACATAAATTGTATTTTTATACTACTAAGATGACAAATAAGCATACAACCTGCTTAATGATAAGCATATTGCAGCCTGCGCACATCTGTATAAATCTTTTCACGTTTTTTTGAAGAACCACATACATATGCCGTTGCTAAAACCTCAGCAGGAAGTCCATACAAAACTTAAGGGTTCTCGGAACAAACTTTTCTAAAATCGCAACGCAATCGTTGAGTTGACGTGAGGTGACTAGTAAATTCCTAAGGAGTTTCTTTATTAGCAGCAGAGGTGGCACCGCGCTAGTGATACTTAAAGTATTCCGAGCTTTCATAGGTTACAATAACCACTTTATATGAGTTGGGCCGTATGCTTGCATGTTTGTATGAGGAAACCCACAATCTAACTAAACATTAACATAGTGATTTAAGTAATCAGTTTAGTGATTATGACAAGTAGAAGATTATGAGAGACTGATGACTGAACTAGGCAGGGTTCTGTGACTCAGTGAAGCAGTACTCTTCATGCGGGATATATATGAATAGAACTGTGTTTAAAGCATACTAATAAAATGTAGAAAAAAGTAGATAAGTACTAATATGTGTTAATGAAGCTAATGTGAGTATAAAAGGGTACCAGAATTTATATAATGCCAGTGTACGGAGAGTATGTGCGCACGCGCGCGTGCGAATAGACATCAAAATTGGTAACAAATACTGGAAATTTAACAGGTTTTGGTTATGAAATCTGAGAAATTAGTGGAAAAGAACGGACGCCTGCAGTAACTTGATAGTTTTCCCTTGATCTCTACTTCCGACGGGCGATAGCTTACTCCTCACTGGACAGGACCCCAAAATAATAGGAAATGCCCAGGGCAATAGCGGTGTAAGTGATTCAGGTGTATGGAAAGGCTTTCTGTGATTTATACTAAGCTACTCGCAGCGTTATACACTTTAATACTTGCCCCTTGAGCATAAGCTCTAAAGATTCCTATCTGGATCCTGCGGACCCTCTTAAGTTTCCATCCCGACTGACGAAATTACACTGGAGACGAAAGCACCCTGTCGATTCTCTGGAGCATTTCTTACCAACTCCAACATTGAGATTATAATTATTTTGTACATTTGAACCATGTTCTATGTCATGACAGGTGGGCTGGGTGAAAGCAGATACGAAGGCGATCCAAGCTATCCACGAGCATGTGATCACGCACAACCCTCGTGTGACAGTCTCCCACAGCGACCACTCCACATGGTACCTGCACATCAAAAACGTGCAAGAAGAAGACCGGGGACAGTACATGTGTCAGATCAATACGGATCCAATGAAAAGTCAGGTATACTGAAAATTAATTTTATAATAGACTTGGGCATTATTTTACAAAAGATAAATTTTCAGGTAATTTTTGCAAAAGCACAACAAATTACTTTACATCAAATTGCTTAATAGCTATTTGTACTTTAACTAACAACATTATTAAACGATATCTAAAACTGTTTGCGTTACACCATTTTATACTACTTTTTTTTACGATACTGAGTCAGAAAAAATATTGCTTGAATAAAAGTTAATATCGTAATATGGTATATTTTAACTACATATTTAGGCATCCATAGGCATGCCCTGTTAATCTGAAGTTGTACAGCGTGTAAGAGTATACTCTAAACTGCTTCGGTTGAAGGAAGACTCGCATCTCTGCAGTGGGATAAGTTATGGTTGGTGTAGTAAACTATACATAGATATGTAGTTAATAATTCAGACGTTATTTTGCGAAAGTCAAATTTACTATACATATGTTATACTAGCAGAAGCTCGCGGCTTGAGATTTGGGCTTTTAAGTAGCCTTTACTTTTCTGTAGACATGAAATTGTTTCTGTTTAAAAAAAAAACAAAGTTCAGGGTCGTAGATGCAACCATAGAGACCGATTCATATTTCGTACAGTGCCATCTATTGACCTTTACGGGAGGCAACGTATTTTATTTATATTACATAAAAAATGCGTAGTTATTTTATGTTACAAAAAATACGTATTCTATGAAAATAATAAAAATAAAATTGCAAAGTCCCCCGAAGGGGAAGATATTTTCCGCTAATTTTAACAGTTTTTAATTTTTTTTACGCAGGAACCCTAAATATTTACGGGATAAGAAGTACCCTATATTCTGCTCTGAACAGTCCTCTACCTACCAGTGAAAGTACCGTTAAAATCGGTTCAGCCATTTCGAAGATTAGCCCGGACAAACAAACAGACAGACAGACACACAAAAAGTTAAAAATGCGTATTTAGGCTTTGGTAACGTGAAAATAATAATATGAGCTTAAGATAAAGACTTTATTTTGAAATCACAGACAGACACTTCAATTTTATTTATATGTATAGATAGTAAAAGTAAAGTAAAAGTGTTTATTGCCATAAAGTTTACATGTTACTGTGTACTGTTACTTGTTTTTACATAAGTTAGATTCATAGCAGTTTATAACTTGTTTTCCTTTATACAAAAACTCCCACACTAGGTTATACCTGTTTGTTTTGTGGGCAGTTTTGTCTTTATTTATTTATTAAACATAATTAATTAATTATCAGCGCATTTAAAATTTTACCATACCTATACCCTAGAGGAAAGACTCTGTTTTATCATAGGTCCAATCTAGCAACTCGTTTTTTATTTTTGTTTTAGCTTTGGGACCAGGTATTTCAAAAATACTGCAAATCTTATTGAATTTGTTATATATCAAAGGTTTTAGATATAGTGCAGTCAATATAGTACGAAATAGGTCGATTATTAAAATTTTATATATAACAACCGCTGAAACAGGATGCATTCTATAAAGAAAAATATGTAGACAAAAGGACCCCAAATTATTTTTGTCCTTCCCAATAAATAAAAATTTGGGTCTTTTTGTGTACATATTTTCCCCCATCGAATGCATCCTGTATCAGAGTGATCTGTTGTTATTCAAAAAATTTTAAGTAAAAAGTACCGCACTGACTCCACTAATAAGAGCAGAAACGTTTTGCAAACAAAGTGTTAGTTGAAGCTAGAGGAGGAATATGTACATACAGTTGAGGTTTGCTTCAAAGATTAATTTATTATTATTCAATTTAAAATTTAAAGTAATATTTCAGGCCAAAGTACATTAAATCTTTAGTCTTACCGAAAATTTTTATATGGACAGGATGACGAGGCTTTGTTAAGCCATCCTAATAATCTACAAAATTTAATTTCGCTATGATCTTCGAGCTCAAGTAAATAAATAACAAGCAATAGCGGCCAAGCGTGGACATGCTGCGTAACGGCACGATCTCGGTTGATGCATCTGGAGCAGATCAAGCTATGTACCCTTGCATCTTATGTCGTAGCTTTAAAAAAATAATTAGCATCTACCATCGTATGCACAACCGCGCTCGGTGCCTGTGTCATAAGACACTACTTCTTTTACTACGTTATTGTCCTCATTACTACCTTACGTTCATTACAACGTTATTATTTATCAGATTTTCTGATACATTTTTGCGAGACAGACCACTTTAAAAGTTACTTGTAATAGAGTATATCTACAGCTACGTACTCTCACACTCTCACTTATAATTTTATGGCCGGCGAATTTATAAAATAAGCATGTTTTCAAACGTTGTAAGTAGATAAGTTAGTGTACTTCATACTTCGAACGGCTTATTTTGAGGTATTATTAATAATGACAGATATTAACACGTTCAAAATCGATAAGACTGCGGCTCCTACAAGGTCGGAAAATTAGATTTTTATTAGGACTATTATTTTTAATTTATTTCCACCTTTTACCGGAGTCGTGTTTATACATGTAATGCTATTTAGAAAATTGATGCAATATAACTCTAATATCGATAAATAATTTATACAATTATTTAAGAATTTCTTTATGTACACACATCACAAGCAAAATATATTCAATGGATTTTGTTGGAGTTTTACAATGATAGTTTGTATTTCAAAGCTATCTATAACTTCACGCCAAATACCTTGCGGGGTTGGCAAAGAGAACCGAGCGCCACGTGACTCGATCCTAACAAACCTCACTCCTTTAATATTCATTGGTCTTCTTATGCACGCTCGCCTTTTTCTAAGGCTTCTGACATCACCTTCTAATAAAACACGATCAACTGCATTCCGAAAGTGTTCCCATAAAACTCCACTTAACTGGAGCAGCGTGTAGCAGCTAGAAATTAGTGTTTTACCAAGAGAAAAGGCTCAATGACCTAATGAGCTCTACGGCAGAGAATTTAGACCTGCTAGGCTTCTTTAATGTCAAGGCTCGTGTCGGGTTCAATTCCTACGTAGGACAAATATGTTCATGAACATGGTATGGGTGTTCTTAGGAGAGTCGAATATTTTACAATAGCACCATTTTTCCACAGTTGGATCATCACTATTATCACATCAACCCTTACTCATCCCACTGCAGGGATACGGGTCTCCCTTCAACCGAAGGGGGTTTTTTTTTTTGAGTTAATTCGTGCACCCCTGCCATGGGCAAGGCTATTTCGACAACAATATCTATTTATAACATTTTTTTAATTATTACATTAAATCACATCATCTTTCAGTGTTAATCTCTAAAATTCTAATATTTGCCCGTTTTGAACGCCGGTGAAATTATTTTATCTGTTTTCGAACTTCCCTCCCCATACTACGTCAGTCCATCCACGGGCGACAGCGGGCTTCACAGCACCACCTAGCCACCGCGATCCCATCGGCTGTACGGAGTATAGCCGAGGTATACAGCATTGGTCCTAGGTGGAGCTGCTCTGCTTGTTGCAACCGAAGGGGTTTAGAGTATACTCCACCACGCTGCTGAAATACAGATTGACCGAGGCCAGTGTTTTCAAGCCGCCCGAGGGCAACTGACTTAGCATAACGACTGTCATCTATCGACAACAGTCGTGACCGCCGGTTTAACGTGCCCTCCGAGCACGGAGAAACTCGAGATAGATAAACACATCCATAGACAGGCAGCGGTCGACGTTGCTTAACATGCCTGTTCGGTTACAATGACACGCACACTGACACATCGAGCTGTCAGAGTTGGATACGTATAGGTATATAACTACTAAATACAACAAAACATCTTTGCAATATACTGATATAACATACAAAAAATCACTCTAATTTTCTCTAGTAAAAGTAATTATATCTAACTGCTTACAATCCCCGTTTCAGCTTCGTATTCCTAAATCTTGTATATTGAAACATGTACCTAAGTATCTTTTCAATTCTTCATCTATCATTCACTACACGAAAAAAGAATTTGAAAGATACTCCACTTAGATACATCACTTGGGGTTCGAGGGTCAATGTTTTTCAAGCCGTCTAAAGGCCATTGACTGACTTGGATTAACGACTGTTAATTAACGACAACTGTCGGAAGTAAAAGCTTAGATAAAGCTAGATATAATTATATACAGAGATTAGCTGCAGTATATGTTACTTTACTCGCTTATCTGACGAGACTTCATTTTTTTGTATATACAACGTCAGGAGGCATACAAGCATACGGCCCACCGGATGTAAAGCGGTTACCGTAGCCTATTGGCCTCCTCTGCTGCTTACACAGCAACTCCTTAGGAGCTTACTGGTGACCTCACACGCAGGGATAAACTAACCCTCTAGAGAGTTGTTATTTGGTTGCGGTTTTCTGTGAGGTGGAAATAAGTCCCCAGATGGGTTGCTTTAATGCGATCTACCTCTCTTAAAAACACCCAGACCACAACAAACAGACATGCTAGACATATAAATGTTGTCCTGTATTCGATTCAAACCCCTTGTGTCAAAATAGCGCTACTAAGCTTCCACCACCGAACACATCATTACAATTATTATTAATGTTATAAAATCAATCGGATATCTGTATGTCTAAGTTTTAGATACACAAACTTAAAATTAGTAATATTTTGAGCGCTATATATAGTAATGTAATTCCTAAAAATAATAAATAGTGATCAAAAAATATTTTTACACCACTACAGTGAAGCCAAAAGGAGGGTTATGATTTAGCTAGCAATGTATATGTAATTAACTATGTCTATTTAAGAATTTGATTCATCTATTAGGCATATCTCCTGTAGTATTGGTCGTAGATTACAAAATGAGGTACGATGTTATTTAAAAATCCAATATAGCGACCTATAGCGTCTAGAAACGCCTGCAAAAAATAAAATATTATAATAATATACCGTATTTGATATATAGCGAAAGGTCTTAATAGGTGTGTTCTGAGAATACACAGGTTATCTTTAGGTTTTCATATATAATTACTAAAAAAAATAAATGTAAATTATGCACAAAAAAAAAAAATGAATTCCCTCAGTTATCTCAAAATAATTAAAAAAAAAAAACTAAAATCCGACTAAGACATAAAAATATTCTCTGTAAAGATATAAACAAGACTTTAATGTAGATATATTATTTTTATGAATCATAAAGAACTCATTTATTATAACTAAAAACGGTAATATTTACGAATGCGCAAACGTTGTGCAGGTCGTTTAAATTGATTTTAATAATTTTTAACCGGAAAATTATCTTGTTTGAACTCGATCTGAACGATTTTTTACAATGTTCTAATTTTGTAAACGGTCAAAGCGCACATCCCTTTAATTTACATAAATGAGTTTTACACACATTTTACCATAAAGGAAATCAATCTATCGGGATGCCCGATAACACGAATTTGCGTAGTAAATTAATTCACTGCTACGGGTCGGGGGGTAAAATGGGACGCGCAGCTCTTATAGGCTAGTTCAGATGTAACATATTATTATGGTAGTCGTTCACCTCTATTTGTTATTATATTATCGGCTCTGCTATGCATAAAATTCAGTCACCCGAATTATGCAAAACGATAAAAATAAGAATATGTGAATAAAAATATGCATAAACAAAAAATAATAAAAGTTAAATAGAATCGTTGCCTTTTTGCTCTTTAGAAACGTTTCAGCAGATCGGACACGAAATCAGTCAAAGGAAAATGAGCATAACGTGTTCAAGCAACGGGTAACTGTACGTGCCCTTTACCGAATCGTAGCTAGACAAATCTGTTCAGAAAGTTTATTTCGAATTCCATTTTCGGTCGAATTGTAATGGTTTTAAAAGTTTCATGTTCGTTACCAATTTTGCGAAACAAAACATTCTAATTCAATACCTTTCACATCACAGTTAATATTTTGTAGTCAATATTCTTTTTACATTACATAATTATGCATTCTTTCTTTTAGAATTCCATTTGTAAGTTTTGTCACTATCGTGACAATAAGTACCTACTGTATGTCCTTTTCTAGATTCATAAGTATACCGAATGTCACCTCTCACCATCATGTGCCAAACAAGCAGAACAAAAAGTCTTGATATGAAGCACTTACTTCGCTTACAATGCCAGAAGTATCCCTCGCTAGTTGTATCGCAGGGTTCTAATTTCAGACCTTACTGCTAACCTCAATTAATTGCAAAAACATAACAACTTTCCAAAGCTTGTTCTTCTTCTTAGCGTTATCTCGGTTTCAAATCCATTAGGTATGGCGGAGTCCGCTACTTAAGGCTAAGGATTTAGAAAAGATACTGTTTTTTCATATGGAGCGATTATCACCAGACCTCTACAACTCAGAGAGAAAACCAGACCTTTCTTAGGTTAGGTCACATGTCTTCGAAATATAATTTCCTAAACTTGCGGGTTTCCTCATGGTGTTTTCCTTCACCGCCGAGCAAGTGATAATTACAGACATGTATATAAATCCAAAAACACGAATATAATGGTACATGCAAGGATTCGAACCAGGAATCAGACGATCACTGGCGCTAGCAACTCTCTAAAGCATTGGTAATTAATCGAAAAATTATATTGTTTGAACATTTTTATTTCTCCGAATGATTATCTGCATAGATTTATTTTATTAACATATTAAAGTGTTTAGTTTAATGTCATCAATAAATAGCTAAATACTATCCATAATGATAGGCTACTATATCAGTACATATCCTATTGGGTAGATGACGTTAGCTCGACATTACTGCGATATAAAAATACCAGCAGGGATATAAGAAATACCCTGATATAACCAGTCATTCTGGTAACTCAGTTAGAAAAGCACTCGACCAACAATCGAGAGGACGTGGATTCAAACGACACTAAAGCGGGCTGAATTTATTCACTATAAAATATGAAACAAACAAAGAAGGCTTGGCCTGTCACTGCCACAACCAAATTGATCGTGTATTATCAGTTATCAGAGAGTGGAGTCAGAGGCTGTAAAAACTGAGCGTGCATCCATAGACAATTTTCAATGAAAAATGTATTTGTGTAAGAGTCGCGTCTTGTGGCGCTCGGTTCTTTCTGCCTACCTCGCAGTGGATCTGCCCTAGAGGTATACATATATTTCTTAAGATTTTCTGGAAGTGATTGCGTATATCGGATAAGATCGGCCGCTATACTAATTTTCTTTGTATTTCTTAACTACCTATATCTTTTTCTGGTGAAATAAAGACTTTTTCAATGGTATCATTAAGTAGGTACAATAAATTAAGTAATAAAATGTATAGATTAATTATTTTTAGTCTATCCAATTTCCATATAATAAACCACTTTGAGATTTTGTTAGAATTTTGCAATATTTCGGACAACTTTTTAAATTTTGTTAGTTTTGGAAAAAATCATACCGACCAAGGCATTCTTAATCATAATTAATTTTCTTCTAAATAAAATTTTATTTTCATATACATACATTAGTAAAACGTTTGATATTTATCTCTTGTATATAAGAAAGGACCTCCCTAGGCTTCCTTCCTTTTCTTATGTAAGTTTACCCTTTGCTTTTATTTTTAACAATATCGTTAGAAACATTAATTTTAACACACTATAGCATTATCTTATTATGTCAACAGATGGGCTTTCTAGACGTAGTAATCCCGCCAGACTTCATCCCCGAAGAAACATCAGGAGACACGATGGTACCGGAAGGCGGCACGGCGAGAGTCTCATGTCGGGCAAGAGGCGTGCCTGCGCCGAGGGTTATGTGGAAAAGAGAAGATGGACAGGACATTGTTGTACGGGACCATATCGGTGTGAAAAGCAAAGGTAATTTGTAAACACTTCTTCTAGAGAGAGCGGTTTTACGGAAACTGTACTAGATATTTGTTTCATTAGTGCAAATCTTATTGATTAAAGCATCCAATACTATACCGTAAGTTATGGGTTAAAATTGCAAATAATCGTGGTTGATCTACCAAGCTGGTTACAATTAAATTGTGTAGCAGGAGGTATTTTTTTTAGTTTTTCAGATTTTTTTTTAGCAGAATTGTTTAGATTCATGAATTGTATTACTATTTTCAAGCTTTGTAGTTATTTAATGTACCAAAAAGCCTCTTATAGGGTCTCAAACTTAAACAGGACTGACCAGAAATTTAATATCAACAATAAACTTTCATGTACATGAATTCGCATCGGTACTACCAATATTTTTACTGGATTAAGTTCGAAGTCATTTTCATGACGTGCAATTATACATTTTTCTAAATCGTGCGACTACTATTTACTATCACATATGCCGACTATATATATATTCTGAGTTATCAAATGCACTATAATTTACTTGAGTATCCTCGTTCGGCGAACACCCGCGTCATTTGATTTTTATACGATTACGGCAAAACGACGCCATCTTGGAGCAATCTATATACAAATATATAGCAAAAGTAAAAAGTTTTGATAACTATTTATAAATTTATATATTTATGAATATATGCATCAACACGTCACGCGATGAAAAAAAAACCAGTTTGAATTTTTCGCTCGATCGGTCGTGTTTTCGTGAAGAACAAGTTAATTGAAAATATTTAAGAATATATATCTGAAATTCAAGTCAGACCGCCTATTTTATTTCTGAAATACTCTAAATATAAAATACTTAAGTAGAGTTACAATACTTACTTACTTACGTTACTTACTTACTTCATGAAAATCTCTTTTCGGTGTCCGTATATTTCTTAACTTATTTTATGACTCCACTCTCTCTTAAGTTTAGACAAGAATTCTTAAGGAGAAATAATGTGTGTTGGGTTAGAAAAAAATAAATTCGCCCCTAAATTTTGACAAGCCCGGTGGTGAAATGGTTAGGAATGTAATACTTTAATAATAATAATACTACTTTAATACCAATGCTCGTAGGTTCGATTTCCATACATGACAAACATGTAGTATTTTTTTATGTATACTACGACGGTTAGCATACAGTCCGCCTGATGTAAAGCGGTGACCATAACCTATGAATGTTAGCAACAAAAAGAATGTCGCGAGCACGTTGCCACCCCCGCTGTCAACACGGTAACTCCTCATCTCCTAGTGACATCACATACTCTATATTATAGTGTATAGAGTGAGTGAGGTCACATAGATAGGTGCAAACTTTCATAGCGACAAACAGGTGTTTAGGTAAGTCTTCTTCCAGTCACAAAACAGCACGTCCAGGGTGATGCCAGCCCCGTCACCACATTTGGTTATATATTATATACACCGTTACCTACATATTACAATACACAGTTCAATACTATTTATTGCACAAAAAAAAACAAGAATGTACCAGGACAACGGCGAGGTCTTAATGCGAAACCTTAGGGCAGGGTAGAAGAATATAATAAGGTACCCATAATGGCTTGCAATTTTAAAAAGGGTTGACAAAGATGCCATAATACTTACTCTAGACAGATATACGTGAGAAATCTTCGTTAACAGAGGAAATAGTGTTTGGAAGCACAAGCAATAAACCTGTGTCTATATCGGCAAATTATCTGCATTAATTGTTAAGTATATTCTACATCCTAAAAAACGCAATTTATTGCAAAGAAATAAACATTATGAAAAGAAAGGTCGCTTAGGTATTTTTATGTTTTGCATCATATTGTATGACAAATAACATTTTCGGATTCTGATTCAAATATGTCATTCAGTATACGCACCGTATACGTTACCTGAATTAGAATCCTCATAGTAAACTTGAACTGCTACTACGCAAGTATCGGATAATAACTTGAATATTGAATTGGGCGTATGGTCAGTACAATAACCATATTATTCCAATCTCTATTATACACATTTACACCTATCAATAATAGCACTGTAGGATACACACTCACTGGCATGCTGATATGCTGTAGGATAACTTTAAAGAATTGTTCGAAATCATTGCACTTATCGGCCGTATTTAAGCTGAGCGAAACTGAAGCGAAATTAGTCGCAGCTAATCCATTCGCAATGACTGCTCACGTTTTATAGTTCTATGTAGTGTGTGTGTGAGTGTACTAGTATCACTTACTGTTCGCAATTTTCAAATCTGACGACCCTGCATGCCGCTTTACATTAATAATGTGTCATTTAGTATATATATAGTAGCAAAGACATTCATAATTTCGAACTTATATTTAATAAATAATTAAATATTGAAATATAATAATATACAATTTAAAAGACAAACAGATTCTTCAAACGAATCACAACCTCTTTTTGTTGAAGTTTCAAAGTTATAGAAATCGAAGCTCGTAATTATTCAGCTAGTCAACAAAATGAGATAAGACACTGCGTATTGTTTTGCAAATTATTAACCGTAGGAGGCGACTTTAGCGATCAACCAAAATAATTCAGAGAGGCACGCCAACAGAGCCTTCCAAATCTCGAGTTCCCCTGTTGATACCCTAAAATTAATTATACAAAATTACAGTGATTTCATTAATTTATTATCACGATCAATTTGAATTTCATTTGTACAACAACAACTATCACCTACAATATTTATTACTGTGCGTTTTCAAAAATATGTATAATGCTTATCTATATAATATATATAGAAGAGCAGACTTAATTAAGCAGTCTTATATTATCCTTCTTGAGGCGCTCGATGACAGCGTCATGCGTATCTGTTAAAGCGGACACGCAGGTTAAGCCATCTGGGGAAGTACCTCCGCCTCACAGAAAACCGCAGCCAAATATCAACTCCCTAGAGGGTTGTTCCTGCGTGTGAGTGAGGTCACCAGTAAGCTCCTAAGGAGCAGCTGTGTAAGCAGCAGGGGTGGTATCGCGAGTGTGAAACTTAATGTGTTCCAAGCGTTCATATGCTACGGTAGCCGCTTTACATCACGTGGGCCGTATGCCTCCCGACGTTGTATAAATAGAAAATGCCGGCCGGTTTGTGGCTGGGGTTATCTATGCTGAGTTACTCTGTGATTCGAAGAGCACGATAAGTCGTGGGCCGGGATCATGAGGCACCCATTGTTTCACATTTTTTTATCTAATTGATTTGATGTAAATGAGTCAGTCTTGTAGGTAAGGTAACGTTAAACCATGCCGCTAATTCCTGGGTTTGACTCAGATCGGCTTCCACCATCTCCTTCAATTCAACGTTATTCACGTGTGTAAGAACGAACCACGTGTTCGTTCTTCAAGTCGAAGTTTCCATTACGAAAGCGTTTAAACTAAAAACGCATGGTGCGTTCATTAACAGTCTCCTCTCTAAACGCGGCATTGATTTTGCGAGCCGTTGCTGTCGCGTTAGTTCCGCGTCGGCACTCATATTCAAAACTTACTCGGATTTTCGAACTATCCATCTTTTCCGTCTAAGCTGAATATATATATAGTTGCACATTTTTTTAAAAGATAATCCTCATAGTTATCATGTCAAAAAAGTTTCACTCGAAAATCTCACACCATGAAGGTTTAATGTGAATTCAAGTATCTATTACTATAAAACTGCAATTTTATACTTTAACCCTTATTATTATGGTGATAGAGATTCAGAAAGGAATATAAGTAAAACTAATTTTTAAAATGTTTAACTAGAATCATGCACGAATACACATTTGGGAATTAGGTGCATAGTGTTAGTAACAATGCGATACTACATATATTTATTTGTATGGATATTTAGATTTAATTTAGTAACTAAAACTATATAATATAATGAAATAATATGATACACGACAAAACCTTTAGGTGCATGTAATCAAGTCTCGGCTGTAAATTATTACTTACATTACCTTTTAATGACCTTCGTCGTATGGTTTCAGCGAAACTTCTCTGAAACGTATCCCTTCAATTCTCTAAATTGCTGGGCAATTGAGTTTGAATTCTCTATTCAATTTAATGTTGTAAATAAATACGGGGCATCTTTGTCAAACATTTATAACAAACGTAGGGCGACTCCATTTGGAGAGAGCTTCCGTATTGTGTAAAATTTGTGACGTCCTTTGATATAGCTACAGGGATCAAAGTGCTTAGGGCGGTTGCAGACGAAATGATGTCGTGTAATTGAGTCAAAAATACCCGAGCGCTCCGGGTCTCTGAAAAATATTTCATTTGTCTTAGTTTATTTGAATAGCGCAAGCACTCCATTGTTTTTCCGAATATGTATAATAATACGAGTGTCTGTGTGACCGCATTTGTGGCTCCACAATGAGCCGAGCGGCGACCATTCTCGGGATGAGTTTCGCGTCCAGTATTGTTTAAAGTTTGTCGTAATTAGTCGAGTTCTGCGTTGAATAGACTCCTAGGTCTTATTATGCATTCACTCAAATTTTAATGGTTTATTGAAAAATCGTTTCACACAAACTCATTAAGTACTGTGTCAAATAGAACCGTTAATAAACGACCGGAGAGCATGAAACAGCGTTATAATTTTGTTTCGATCAAGTAATTTATCATAGTTACATTTAAGGTTGCCTATCAAGACGTCAGCTTATAAGTTCATTATTTACACTGTAACTAAAAATAGTTTAATGTTTACAGTGCCCGCGTACCAAGGTGAAGTACTGAAGTTGACGAAGATATCGAGGTCGGAAATGGGGACGTACTTGTGTATCGCCAGTAATGGAGTACCGCCTACTGTCAGCAAGAGGATCCATATCAGTGTACATTGTAAGTGACCTCATAATGATACTTATAATTTAGTGGTTCGATGTATACCTACAATGACTATAGTCTACAAAAACATTACTTTCTTTTTTGACGAGCTCAGTGGCGCAGTGGTAAGAAACGCTACTTTGACCGCCGGAAAAAGTTTTGATACACTTGGCTTTGAAAATAGGCTACATTTCTATCCTTCTTCTTTCTAAAGCTGTTATTTTTAGTTTTCATACAATCATACAGGGCAGAATATATAGTAAGTAAATAATCGATATGGTGTAGTGGGTAGGGTTTAATTTCAGTTAATTTTATAATATAAAGTAAATATATAATAAAAATGAAGTAAATGTAATTACAAGTCAACCATCGCCCCCTAAAGCACGCCAACGCCCCCCATTTGTTTCTGGACCCTTACTCCCCCTCCTAGGCTTTCAGCGTCCACAAGGGGGCGTTATCGCCCACTTTGAAAAAAACTGCCCTAGGGGTTTGTTGAGTTCCTGCTAGAGAGTGAAGTTACTAGCAAGCTGGTGAGGATTTGGTATCTTAACAGGTGGGGTACCAATGTGCAAGTGAAGCTTTCTATATTGCTAGCTATGGCACTTTACATCAAGTGAGTTGTAAACTTGTGTGCCTCCCGACATTGTATATAAAAAGATTAAGGAATTTTAATTACTTTTAATAATTTTGTATCGGGGCAACGGAATTTGGTGCAGCGTTTTGTTATTTTTTTTTTTTTGAATAGCCATATTTTCAGAAAAGACCTATTAGATGAATATAAAAAGCAAAACCTCTTCTAATTATATAATTAAATACAAATCGTTAGAGAAACTTGTTTGGTGCTCTTATGACGTAATATATTTTTTTTTTTGGTTCTTTTTATCAGGGGAAAGGCAAAGGGATCTAGCCCATACAGTCAAGTCTTCAGTTTAGAACCATTTGAAAATCTTATTTCTATGTTCCAGCTTCAGGAACTGTGCTGAAAAAATACTTGGGAAGGGTACCTCGACCCAATCAACCCAGGTTAAATACCACCCGTAAAACGATAGTGACTTTTACAAGGTTATCTTGATGAACTTATTCACGTCTTCCAAAAAGTGCATAAACGTGTTATATTTGAGTTTTTTCATTACTGTATAATTTCACTAGCACTTATGTTACAAAATACTATCAAAATTGTCACATAAAACTAATTTTGTACTGAATTTAAAAAATTTCATGTAAAACAACAATGTCACTCGTCAAAAGCGCGGGGAGAAGTCGACGTAATATACTCGTAATATAATAGGCAACGATAAAGCAGTTTAGTGTCTCTTTCTTCTCTGATTGTCAACCGATTTTGTTTATTTTTAGTTTCGTTTGTAACTATTGACGAACTTTAATGTTACCAATAAAAAAGGTTGAAAAACTTGGGAAAAAATTAAGAAAACTTCTTCAAAATTTTAGTTCTTTATTAAATTTTCGATCGTTGGGGCGAACACTAATGATATTATGATGACCTCGGTGGCGAAGTAGTTAGCAATGCTACTTTAACACTAAGTGCGTGGATCCCATTTCCACACAGGAAAAACATTTGTGTATATGAACACGTTTGTTCTGGTCTGAATATTTTTAAGAGAGGTAGCTCACATCAAAGCTGTACGACTGGGGAATTACTTCCACCTCACACACAACCGCAGCCAAATAACAACCCCATATAAGATTGTTGTGTACCTGCAAGTGAGTGTGGTAACCAGTAAACTTTTAAGGAGTTGATATGTTAGCAGCAGAGGTGTCTTCACTAGTGGCATCATTAGACGGGGCATATGTAGGTCTCCTGACGTCGTATACAATGACAAATATTAATTTAACAAGTCGTATGCAATTTGGAATGACAGCCGTTGGACATTAGCGCTCACGCCGCCATCCCTTGAATGGTGCACCATTAGGCCCCACCTCGACGACCGAGTACATCGCGGCGACTCCGCTCATCTTTGGTCGGGTGATCTCCATAAGACGGCGGCGATTATTCCGCCAGAGTATAGTCGCGCTTCACAACAGATCGACGCGAGACTCGCGGCGGGCGCGCGGTTGACGTTTTGCTCGTCAAAAGCCAATCGTCGCAGAGCGCCGCGATAATAATGCCATGTGGAGGGAGACACGTTCATAGAGTTGTTATTGAATTAAGTGGCTCGACGATAATATCGTCGCGATAATCTCGCTCGTGGATGTAGCGCCTATGCGATGATGCGATGCACATTGACGTCATCCACGACTTCACGAAGCTTACATTGCCGTGTAGGTAATAGCTTTAAGTGCCCTGACGAAAATAGTGCAGCGCCTCAGCACGCATATGTATTAGCATCGTCGTCTGTTCTTCTATTTTCGTACAATTATCATATATTATTCAGTAAACATTATTATATACTCTATGTATCTCGTAGTAATGTCTACTGTGCATATTTCATAAGTCGTCCTTGTCCTCCTGAGGAAAGTCTATTTTGAATACGTTAAGTAGCAAACAAGCATAGACTGATATAAAACGCTTACCTATTTTATGAACTTTGCCACAAAAAGTAGAGCTTTCACATTGTTATCTCTGTTTATCCTCATTAGGGTTCCATTCAGAGGAGATCTCGATGGCATCGCTAGGTGTATCATTCTAATCAAGGATGAATTTATCTATTTCGAGCTCCGTGCTCGGTGGGCACGTTACGCAGTCGGTCCCGGCTGTTGTCGATAGATGACAGTCGTTTAGCTAAGACAGTGGCCTTCAGACGGCTTGAAAACGCTCGCCTCCGCCAATCCGTGTTTGAATAGCCTCGTCTGTTGAGCTGGGCCATGAATTTCTGTGTTTTGAATGTCAAAATGTTTGTTTACCTAAATAAAGTAAAAAAAAAATCAACCTCATCTGCAAGTGTTCTACCTACCGATTTTTAAGTATAAGGCCCATGATGTAAAGTGTGGGGTGTAAGTGGCTCAATGTCACCTTTAGAGCCAAAATCAACGTCACCTGCACGTGTTGTATCCTGCTCAAAAGACGAGACTCTGGCGAAAGAGAGGTAGGACACGAGGTTAGCCCGATTGAGGAAGTACCTCCACCTCACAGAACAACAGCCAAATAACAACTCCCT
This sequence comes from Pyralis farinalis, assembly GCA_947507595.1. Classification (NCBI taxonomy): domain Eukaryota; kingdom Metazoa; phylum Arthropoda; class Insecta; order Lepidoptera; family Pyralidae; genus Pyralis; species Pyralis farinalis. Next base: position 17,465,504 of record OX382259.1, on the reverse strand, counting down.
GGAGGACTTACTGGTGACTTCACTCACGCGCAGGAACACAACCACGCTCTAACTAATTGGTTTTTGGCTGCGGCTTTCTGTGAGGTGGAGGCACTTCCCCAGACGGGCTGCTTTTTACGCCTTACCTCTCTTAAAAATCGGCAGATAGAACACTTGCAGGTAAAGTTCAGACACAGAAATTCATGCAAACATTGAATTTCTCATATCCAGCGGTTGCGGACCGTGCGTTAATCAGTCAAAAAGTTTTTTAATTTAAACAGTTTAAGAAAAGCCGGTTTCTAGTTTAAACCCATTTTTTCTAGGAGTAGTTTATTCTGAACAGTTTCGTCTTGTAAAAGTGTTAAGTATAGTGTCTTGTAAAACTAGTATAATCGTAAATCAATTGCAAAGTAAATAAAAGTCAAAGGCAGATCGATGGAGCCTTGCTGCGTTCGGCTCCATTTTTCGATCTTCTTCTTAGTGTTATTCTGCTTCTCGTTTCTTAATCCATGGCAGGATCCGCTACTTAAGCCTATGGATTTGTCGAAAATACTGATTTTTACATAAAACACCAGCCGTCAGACCTCCACAACCCAGAGGATAAACCAGACCTTTCTCAGGTTAAGTCACATATATTCCGAAATATAATTTCTTGGACATACGGATTTCCTCACGATATTTTCATGTACTGCCGAGAAAGTGATAATTAAGGGAAAGGGGCCTAAAAGGGATACGTTAAGATTGAAGGAGAATATTAGTAGCTTGTTAATAATAATAATATATAATAATAATAATAATAACCCCGCAGGGCAGCTTGTGGCGAGCTGTTGGTGCGTAACGACACCACGGGTACCCGAGTGCTCCAGAGAGTCGATCAGGGCCTTCGTCTCCGGCGTGTCTTCGTCGGTCGGAGTGGAAAACTAAGAAGGCCCGCAGGACTCTCAACTCTGGCTTGCCTTCATTGGCCGTCCAGAGAGGAGTCGATAGAGTATATCGCTCTAGCAGGTGATATGCTCCAGGGGTGGAAGTGTTAAAGGGCATAACGCCGCGAGTAACTTCGGAGAAAGCGCAGCACACCTCTCAACACCCCTGAGTCACTCACACCGGTGTTGCCCCCGGCCGACTTTCTCTGGCATTTCGGGGGTCCATCTAGTGAGTGGCGTGCCACCGCCTGCCGGAAGTAACATCAGATATGATAGTTATGGCAGGCGTCCGCTCCTCTTTTGCAATAGCCCGGTTCTAATAATACTTCCTAATCTCATTTTAATAGCCCACTTTTTTCCGACATATTTTCAATAGTCCCAATACCTGCCGTGACCTGTTCATTGGTATATTGTCCCACTGATATCCCCTGGAGTGGGTCACGGCGGGTGTACAACATTACATAGTCTTTTCAAAGGGGCCTCTACGCGTTGGATCCTTATCCCCGCGCACGCCTATCAAATGACCGGGATAATGCCCGTGAGAATAATAGAATATAATAATAACTTTATTTCGAAAAATAGGTTTAAAACAGATCAATCGATGACAATTTCAAATATTACACAAACATCTAGTATGTTCAATATCGTATGAAACCGTAAATAAAGATTTAAGATCAGTTGTCAAATATTATAGTTATAAAATAACCAGTTGAGAATGCGCAAGCTTGCATTTCCAGAGGAACATCTGGCTCGTCAATTATATAACATTTTTTTTTTAATTTGTCGGCCCTTTTGACTGTGTTCCTTAAGAGATAGGAACGGTGTTCCTGAACATACCTATTCTACTTTTTTATGCTGAATCCGAATCTGAAGTCAAAATTCGAATATTCGAAAAAAAAGCGACAGACAAATGCACAGACAAACTCATATAGGAACGGTGTTCCTGATTAATCACAATTAAAGAAAACCTGTTTTGCCCTAGAGGGTGACCAAAAGAGTTTTTTTTTGTATCTGGCAAAGCGGACATACTAATGAAATACATTTTAGTCATATAATCTTTATAGCTTTATTAGAAAATATACAAATAAAACAATAGAAATCTATAAGTTATAAAAATAACAGTGATCGTATAAAATTAAAAAATAATATATTATAAAGTTAATGGTATTTTTGAGATCAAGCATTAGCAGCCAAACATGATATCAGCTTTTGTTATTGTGGTCAAAGTGGATAGATCTGCTTTGCCCGAACCGCTTTGCACTTTTATACCTAAAATCGGACTAGTATATACAAAATTTCCATACTAAAATCATAGGCACACAAATCAACATAAATTTATTTATTTATAATAAAGAAAACCTTTGCCAACGATATAGTTCTCATAGCGAAGTCGCTGGAGGAACTTAGCGCTATGCTTAATGACCTCAATAGTTTTTCCAACCAGGTAGCTCTCAAGATGAACATGGACAAGACTAAGATCATGTCGAATGTCCATGTTACACCTATGCCGGTCACGGTTGGAAGCTCGAAGTTGTTAACGAATTTGTTTACCTAGGATTGATTATTCAGTTAGGTAAGCCCAACTTCGACCGAGAGATCAGACGGATCCAACTCGGCTGGGCAGCGTTCGAGAAACGTCGACATATCTTCTCGTCCAAAATACCTCAACGCCTGAAGAGTAAGGTCTTGGTCTCGAACAGTGTGTGTTGCCAGTGATGACATACGGAACGGAGACGTGGCCCATCACTGCGGGCCGTGTGGAGAAGCTCGAGGTCGCTCAGCGTACTATGGAAAGAACTATGCTCACAGTTTCCCTGCGTGATAGAATCAAAAATTAGGTTATCCGAAATAGAACTAAGGTAACTGTCATAGCCCCCAGGATAAGAATGCTGAAGTTGCGGTGAGCCGGCCACATAGTTCGTAGAACCGACAATCACTAGGGAAGAAAGGTTCTCGAATGGCGTCCCCGTACTAGTCACGCAGTGTGAGACGACCCCCCACTAGATGGAGCGACGACGTCAAGAGGTTTGTAGGGAGTCGATGGATGCAGGTGGCACAGGATCTAGACGAGCGGCACTCTAGAGGGGAGGCCTATGTTCAGCAATGGACGAATACAGGCTGAAATGATGATGATGATATGATAAATAAAGAAAACACACTACACACAGTGTTTTTTTTTTTTTACAAAATGCACCCAATTTAGATTTTTGTATTACCACTACCACATTACACAATCTCGCAGAATCGGACGCATGCCTTAAGTAAAGCGGGCAAAGAGCATTGCTGCCACGCTCTTTCCTAAATATGCACATAAATCCGAAAACATTACTTTATTATCACTGCTCTGGATGTGTCTATATTTAGTTAGAACCTACATACCTGTCTAATAGTATAAGAGCTCAGTACTGAAACTTCATCTTTCAATATTGACCTCTGTCTAAAGGTTATGACCAAGTCATATCTTCAAACTAGCCTCGTCTGGTTGGGATCTGTATTAGCTGATTTTTTTTTTTGATTTACGCATTTTAATGTGATATATACAAATAATATTGAAGTAATATGCATTTAATTAAGCGGCTTTTAATTCCATTGACCAAATTGCGGTATTACTCATGGTAATTAATTATTCATTGATGCAGCCTATATTGCACGCTTTTAATAAACATTGTCCATAATGTTCTCGTTTTTAAGCTATTTAATTAGCAATATGACATATACTAAAGTAGTATTTGCTTTTTTATTATTTGTAAATAATGATTACGATTAATCGTTATTTCTTTTTATATAACGATGGAATGCGAACCACCTGTAAAGTAAACCTGTAAAATAGTTACTACAGCGTATAAACGCTTGCAATAGAGAAGGCATCGCTCTCTAATTGTTGCCACCTATCAGGAGGTTACTGGTAACCTCGCTCACACGCAGAAACCATCCAGAGTTTTGCTGTTTGGCTACGGTCTTGATTTGCAATGATAAATAATGAATGTCACTTTTCAAACATTGACGAGCTCGGTAGTGCAGTGGTTAGCAATAGTACTTTGACACCATCACTCTTGGATTCAATTCCCATACAGGGCAAACATTTTTGTGCATAAACATGTCTTTTTGTCTTGGTCTGAGTGTGAGGTAAAGCGCATCAAAATAGCCCGTCTGGGGATGTATCTCCATCTCACAGAGAATCGCACCCAAATAACTATTCCCTGGAGCGTTGTTACTTTGTGTTTTACATAGGTGTAAAAATGCGAGTTTACAGGCAAAATCATAATTAATTAAAGGTGTAGGTATATAATGTATATTTGATCTTTATCTTATTTTTTAGCGATTTTACCACGACATTATCCTAAAAGTTCTGCATTTTTGTTAGCACTTTTTAATGGTGTTTGGTATTAAACGGAAGCCAAAGCAGTGTTTTAGGGTCCCTTGCATATCAACGAAAACCTTCAACTGTTTATCTGACTCGATATTAATATCACTTACTCAAGTCTGTAATCCCTTGGAGCAAGAAATCTAAATTCTAATGTCAACCCAATCAAAAGATACGCACGTTTATGTTCCGTTTAATGGGAACAGGAACTCATGGACCGACCGTACTAAATGATCCCATACAAAGCGTTTGTTTGTTGATGACTTGAACTTACCAGGCTCTTTTGTTTATATAGTTCACCCAGTGATACAAGTACCAAATCAACTAGTGGGCGCCCCGTTAGGAACGGACGTCACCCTGGAATGCTACGTCGAGTCTTCGCCAAAATCCATCAACTATTGGGTCAAAGATCCAGGTACGATCAGTCATAGTCCTTCTTAAGCCAAACGCATGTTGTGTATTGATAACAATACCACAACTGGTGGAGCCTCGTTGTTAATACAGTCCCTAAAACTCTTTATTTTGAAAACATATCTGAGCTATGGTTTTCACTTCACATCAAGCGTGCATGGTACTTGTTTGCACCGGACGTAATATAAAGAAATACAATAATTTTATAAATAAATGCATGGCAGAGAGAGCATGAAAGTAAAATAAATGCGGTCAAAATGCCAGGCATCGCGCATTATTTGTGACATAACGCATGCTGACCTCATTCATAAAAGTGATGTAAGGAAGAGAGTTGGTCTGAAAGAGAGTATCGGTGTTAAGATAAGAAAAGGCATGCTCCGTTGGTTCGAACACGTAGAAAGAATGCAGGATGAAAGAATGACAAACAGATATACAATACGAAAGTGGAAGCACGTAGGAACCGAGGAAGACCAAGATTCACCTACCATGACCAAATTGGTCGTGTTCTATCAGAAGGTGATGTCAGGAGCCCTAGGAATCGGCGATCGTGCATGAAAAGAGCTATGAATATTAAAGAAGCGAGTGAAGTGTGTAAGGACAGTATCTTATAGTACTCGGTTCTCTCTGCCTACCTCAGGGACCTGGCGTGAAGATATACATACATAAATAATTGAACTGCCCAATTTTGTTATATGTTCTCGTAAAACTAACTAAAGCTGTATGTGGGTGTACACCTTAAAATAGACGTTTACCAGCAACTTTTAATAAGATTATCCAAATTCAAAAAGAATATTACTAGCATTTGATTAAGTCCTTGAAGCATCCACGATAACACGAAACAAATTATAAGGCTGCCATAAAACTCTAGGTGTCTGCACGAAGTTTTTACATTTTTCATAAAACTTTGTCGAGGAAAGATGAAATTCTAATATTGAATTTGAAAGCAAGTGTTTTAAGTAATAAATTGTTTCCCAGGTGAACTGATAATACCGTCTGAGCACCATGAGACGACAGTAAGGCAGAAATCAGTGTTTGAAGCCGAGATGACAATGACGATCAAGAATATTCGCAGAGATGACTTGGGGAGCTACATATGCGTGGCGAAAAACTCACTAGGAGATGTCGAAAGCAAGATTAGGTTATACGGTAATTAATCAAATTTTTTAAGGTTTTTTTTACTCAAAATAGCGAATATAAATGAAGATATATTGGAGAAGAGATTAGATTATACAGTAATTGCTCAAATTTATTATAGTTTTTTTTACTCAAAATAGCGAATGGAAATAAAATATACGGAAAATCGGAGGCTCAAGCAAAGACTCGTATAACATAAGACTTATATGGCATTGTTTAGTGCAGACTGACGATAGGATTACGATGCAATGGCCAAACTACATTATTAGAATTTATTGAATATGTTAGAGTTTATGATGATGTGATCTGCACAACATAGTAATATGTCGAATAATATACATAATTAACAACGCGGTATCGCTTTGTTAATAGTACTTTTTTTTATTCTGCAATACCTTGATATGAAATTATTTAATATAACTACTACAAGATAATATTTATTTGTGATATCTGGTTATATGTTTTAAAAATCCAGTGGTCGAGGGATTAATTACTTTAACTTCAAGGCTCGTGGGTTCGATTTCCATACAAGACATACATTTGAACACTTGGACATGTCCGTTTGTTTTGGTGTTTTTTTTTAAGAGAGGTAAGGAGCATTAAAGCAGTCCGATTAGGGAAGAACCGCACCACACATTTTAGGGTCGTCAACGCATGAGTGACGCCGCTGGTGTTGCAAATGTCCATAGGCTACGATGACTGTTTACCAGCAGGCAGCCTGTATGCTTGAATTCCACCTTAGTGATATAAAAAAACACACAGAAAACTGTAGCCAAATAACATCTCGTTGAAGTGTTTTTTCCATTCCAATGAGAGAATAAGGTTACTAGTATAGGCTACGATAATCAGTCTACATAAATAGTAACAACTTTGTAAAATATTTATACATATACCTAATAATATTAAATAAATGATCAATCAATATATGTTTAAAACTTTGTTATTGTTTTTTTGCTTTGCATTTGCTATTGTTATTGTATTTTGAGTGTGGCTACAAAAAACAAGATGCAATTTATGTTATTTCAACAGAAATTCCGGGCAACGACAGGCAGGTGTACCAGTATCCAGAGGTTCCCGCAGACGATGATTACGGCACTGAAGTGTACGATGTAGATGAAAGTGAAAACGTTAAAAGCAACAGAGTTCCCGATCGGGCTAACAAATGGTACGCAAACAACGGCAAAATTGTAGTAGCCAACGCCAACATAGCGCTAACTGTTCCTACTGCTCTCAAAGTAACAATAATATCCCTACATTTGTTCCAAACGATCATATAAATACTTTTCAGGTAGTCACGAATGATATGTATATGCTTTGAAGTTTTTATTAGACTTTAATAGACTAAATCGATGATAACTCCCAATTCCAACCGGATGTTACTTTGTTATGTGCTTGAAATAGTTGTCGTTATCTCATTTTGCTTTTGATTAGGGCCTATTTTTGTTTGTGACTTCAGTTACCTATCTATTTACCAGGTCTGTACTCCATCATTGTGTAACGTGATAATAACTAGGTTTAAATGAAAATGTATATAGGTATAATAGTCGAATATCGAATGCGTCGTCATACGATATTTCTTTACTTCGAACATGTACTGTTACGACAATTGTATATCTTTCGGGGTATAAAATGTTTATATTAAATGTGCCATGTATATTGCTAATATTTTAAATAGAGACATTTATATTATAGAATTTTTATTGGATACCGTAATTTTTTTATTTAAATGTAAATATATTTAATGCATATATTGTAATCTGTTAAAATAGAGCCTCAAAGACTAGCCATTTGATTTAAATATACAATATGTAACGTCTTGAATTTGAATGGTTACCGCGTATTATTACAACTTTATTTATTTACAGTGCTTTAACTTCATTTGCAACTTGTATTGGTACTTGTAGGAATTATTGAGTTATTTTAACCCAAATCGCCTTTTTCTTCATCATTTAAATGAAAATCATCTTATCCGTCTAGGTGATACTTAACTCATTGCCCCTCGCTTATCGGTCACTTGATGGTGTAATTTACTAGCATCACAAGTATCATCTGATTATTCGTCGATATGAAAATAAGGGGAAGCGTGTTTCGTTGATTTGGTCTGCAAGAACAAGGACGGTAGAAACAATGCAGATTGAATGAGTGAAGAAACAGATATACGACTCGAAAGTGGAATCAAATAAGAACCGAGAAAAGCCACGGTTCTCGTACTATATAACCAAATTGGTTGTGTTTTATTAAAAAAAATCCATTAGTCTTAATAACCGGCAAGACGGCAATAAATGAGATTCTAGAAGCGAGTGACGTGTATAGGTCACATAGTGCTCATCTCTTTCTACCTACCCCGCAGGGATCTGGCACGTTGATAAATACACATACCTTTTTGGTAGACGATGCTACAATGCGATTTACAGTTTAAAATATAAATGGGAAAATTCATTATCGTTATAAACATTTTTGGAAGCTCAGTTCGAAGAATACTCGACCGGCAATCGAGGGGCTATAATTTATTCTAACTAATTAATCTAATTGATAATTTTTCTAACATAACATTTCTGTCACGTTTACATAAAAAGTTGTGATGAGTGTATTATGCGTGCCAGTTCAGCGTGGTTTTAAGAACTGTTGTCTATCGGGATACAGCTTATCTGGCCTTTGATTACAAAAAAAAACGCTAAATTACATTTTTTAAGTCACAATCTACATGACTCCTTGCATAATAATATATTTTTTATGTTTTAAAAGACAACTATATGCTTTAGTCCTCTGCAGTTGCATATGAAGTAATTTCTGCGTGTCTCTAAATATCGTAGTTGAAACATATATAATTAACTTCTTCCGAACGATGTATGTTAATATCCGATCGTTACAAAAAATAATAAAATCGAGGACATAATATCGGCCTTTTATTTCTGGAGATAATTATAATTTCCTTCAATTAGTAATGCCAACAGGAAGGAAGCTCTCTCGTTTGACATTACTTTAATAATGCAGCATACATATTTAATAAAAAATATATATGTCATTTTTACAAAAATATTGGCCAGCCGATTAGGTCTAAATTCAATAGCAAAAGCAACATCATCATCTTGAAACCTATCGAAGAAATGTAAAGACTTGAATTAATTCAACGCTTATCATTCCTTTCAATATAGCTGGCACTTTACACGAGAAACTGGAGGTACCAAGAATATAAACTTTCGACCTCAAGTTTTATGAGTGAAGGACTATAAATACCCCTGAAGTTTCAATACTGATATTCTATTTTGCTTCTGACGACTTTTGGATAAACGTGCTTTAGTCTTTGCTTCTAGTCTACACCTCTAAGGTATCTTCTGCAAAGAGCTCAATGTCGTCACCGAACAACCTACGCCAAGTACCTTCGTCTTATATGTAAGGGCCCACACCATTATGATCAAATGAGGTATGTACCAAACTTTAAAATATCGTACAGTTAATATATTTACGGTCAGAAATAAGCAGTATAGTTGAAAATTGATTGATTGAATAATCGAAAACAGATAAGGAACATTGCATATTATTTTAATAACCATATACTAATTGACTTAATGAACTTCTCGTAATTGCATTTTGCGTCAAGTAATTAAGTTTTAAATAATTAAATTTACCAGCATCAACAGTGAGATATCATTAATATTAATTTAATTCACTTTGACGATGGAACAGAAAATTGTTTCGCTGTATTACGCCTTGTTATCTACGAGTAGATCAAAGACGAATAATTGGCTGGTATTTATATAACTTTCCGTAGGTAAGTAAACTTCTTAGAATTATGACGATTCCAATGAACTGAAAATCTTTCCTAGCATCTAATTTGGTGTGATAGAATTTCTTTATATACTTCTTCTCGATGTATATTTTATACTCATTATTATGTTTCACTTTCTCATTTTTGTAATGTATAAAAACGGATCTATTTTTCTTAAGACTGTAGAAATTACAGTTTAAGTCACATTTTACCACTTTCTAATATTGTATAAACTAAAAATCGTTTTTATAGTACTAAACTAGTAAACAAACGCTCGGCCTAAGTCATGATAAGCAATTATCATAACTATATAATTATCATAATGTCACACGCACGTTGCCGACCGTGCAAAACTTTTTACATCTTTTATGAAGAAGTATAAGTTATCGGAACTTGTGAAAGCCTCTGCAGGTATTCTACAACATAAGGATACGTGGCAGAAATTTCAGGTATAACCGGTGCGGTACCGTACAGTACAGTACACGACTATTTTAGACCCAATATTTAAGGATAAGAGTGAATAAAGATATCGGCATGGGCCACCCTAGACGTAAACATATAGATTAAGTTGGTGGTGTGTTGAAAAAGGGCTAAATCAAAAGCAACCAAAACCGAATAGCATGCATGAAGAGGTTGATGAGTGCGGCGGAAGCGAGAGAGGTACGAGTATGTTTGGATCGGTGCACCTGGCACCATATTCTCTGCCTACCCCAATGGGAGACAAGTGTGATGATATGTACGTATATATGTATATGTATATTTTAGGATATTGGAAACTACTTCACTGGCTCGTCGACTGGCTCGTCGAGGGTCTTGCTTACTGGTATAGAACGACGCAGTTATTTCTTTCCTCGCGTCTCCTGGAAGTCATATGGACCACGAATATAAATATTGTCGTCGCCTAGGCACCACCTAGGAACCCACATGATAGGTATATGTGAATAATGTCGTGGGCAATACTTTAAGCCTCAATATATATAAGTTATTATATATATATTGAGCCTTAAAGAGAGATCATGACTCTCTTTCTATTGAATGCACGATTGGTTGTATTTCGAGGAGTCATTCGATATTTTGTCTTTCCAAAAAGGTTATTCTATAAGACTATGCATAAAATTATTAAAAAGATCATGAAGATGGGATGGGATCGATTGCAGATAAGTAATGAACTTAGTGTTGCTCATTACTTATCTGCAAATAGTTGTTCGACTGTGACCACAGTCAGGTCCCGCATTATATAAACTTATGTAATTGTGCAACCCGAAAATTTTAAAACTTACATTGTTAGAGTTGCTTTATTGGTAGTACAAATATGTTACTTCGTGTACTTTTCTCCTTTTCTACATAGTTTTCCAAATAATTTATCTATATATATAAAAATGAATGTATGTATGTATGTCCTCTATGGACTCAAAAACAGCTGGACAGATTTTGATGAAATTTTCAGTGAATCTTCAGGGTAGCCCAGCAGGTAATCCTGTGAAGTTTGGCAACGATTGGATCATCCCTGCGAAGCTGGGTCGAGTAGCTAGTATTTAGTAAACGAAACCGACAGTCTGCTCTCAACCGAATATAAAAAAAAAATCTAGAACTACATTGCAGTGGCACTTGCCAAGTCCAATTGTGAATCTAAACCATCCTACATACCTATAGAATATACAGGCAATTTGATCTATACTACTTTGTGTGTCTCCAACCCCGACCCCACCACTCCGCATATACCTAGTCTATATAAATACTGAAACAAAGAAAAAAAAAATCTATTGCAAATAACATTTATTACTTTTACAGTGTGTTAGTTTAATACATAAATATAAATTTAAAATATAAAAAGCTTATTCGAAGTGGTCTCCATTGGCTACCATACAGTCCTTTAAACGTTGAGGCCCGTTATCAATAGAAGCACGCACCTTTCCATGGGAAAATTCTTCACTGCCAATCGTACGGATTGTTTTATGGACTCCAATTTATTATGGCGTTTAGAGCAAGCCGTACTCTCTAAAACTGACCATAAATCATAATCCAGCGGATTAAGATCGGGACTAGACGACGGCCAGTCTTCAGCTCTGATGAAGTCCGAAACGTTCGTTTCCAACCAAGACTGCGTAGACCGAGCTTTATGACCCGGCGCCGAGTCTTGCTGGAAGGACCACTCTTGGTTATTAAACATGGTGTTGTTAAGGAGCTTCACTACCTTCTCAAGAATGGTATCTTGATACACTTGTGCCGATGTTTTGATTACAAAAGTATGGCTCAGTCACTCCTTCATCATTCATCCAAACTATCACTGAAGTCGAATAGTGCCCACGTTGCACTCTGTCGACTAATTGGGAAGCTTCCTTAGAGCTTTGAGCATATATACGGTCATTTTGTTTGTTAAAATGTTGCTCAATTGTAAAAAATTTCTCATCCGTAAACAAAATATTTCTGTGACCTCCCTTTGCGTACCGCTTCAGTAGTTGTTTCGATTTTACCACCCTATTCTTTTTTAAATGATCAGTTAAGAAATGACCAGTACGTCTCTTATAGGCTGCAAGTACTAAGTCATCTTTTAAAATACGTGACATGGTCCAAGGTGCTATCTTCATCTCCCGAGATAAAATCTTTTGCTTTCGGACAGGATTTCTACGAATTCTTTCCCTTACTGCTTTGAACACCTTTTTCGTACGAACATTACGTGGACGGCCAGATCTTTTTCTGTCACAAATAGAGGAGGTCTCATTGTATCTATTAATAGCCCGGTACACAAACATTTTACTAATACCAAGCGTATGGAGAGTTTTAAAAATTGCCTTTGGCTCCATACTCCATAAAATTGCATTGGTCAAAAAAAACGCGCAGCGTGTACGTACCGTCCTTTATATAAAGAAGGAGAAGGGGATGGAAGGGATAAGCAACTCCCCTCTTGACGGGCTCGGTGGCGCAGTGGTGAAACGCGCTGTTACGCTACTTTGACATCAACGCTCGTGGGTTTGATTCCCACACAGTACAAACATTTGTGTGCATGAACATGTCTGTTTGTATTGGTCCGGGTATTTTATATGTATAATAAGTATGTATTTACAAAAAAAAATGTATTTACGTATGTTTATCAGTTGTCTAGTACCCATAACACAAGCTTCGCTTACTTTGGGGCTAGGTGGCGCTGTGTAATTTGTCCGGCAATATTATTATTATTACTCTATTAAATATCTTTTCGCTATAAAGGACGGCACTACGATGGATTAGTCATCGCTCGCTTTACTGCGACCGGTGCTCTCCTCGAAGCTTCCGCTGAATACAAAACTCAGCATATACAAGACCTACCTACGGCCATGTTTAACATACGCAGCGCCGGCTTGGTACGCCCTACTGAGCAAAGGAAACGCTGAGAGACTCCAACAGCAACAGCACATCTCCCTTAGGCAGATTACAGGCGCCCTGCGCTTTGTAAAGAACGCCACTATAGAGAAGGATCTACGCATGGAGAGCACGGACGCATTCATACGCCGACTCACTGTAAGCCTGTTCGAGCGTGCGGACGCGTCGGATTTGCGTCATATACGCAGTCTGGTGCCTCTATATACTCGGCCGCCGGACGGACGCCCTTACGCTCGTGAGTTACTCGCGAACAACAACATAAGCCGCGATAATTCCAGTGAACTAGAAACAAAGAGCGCATTTAGGTCTATATGGCCAACACAACGCCCGGTATGTATTCACATACTGCGATTGACACCTCAGTAGAGAGATATATATCTCGGAACTGACTCCCCAGCCATCGTGAGGAGGTTGTGAGATGACACTACTTAGTCATTTGTAGCATGTTATTCTAACGACTAACATCTACAGCGCCTGAGGATGCCTCGTGGAAAGGTGAAACTCGTGTCGCAGAGACTACCGGAGCAACCAGGGCAGCAACGGTGTCGGATGCATGCAGTTAACATTTCAGATGGCGAACACTCGCAGAGACGACCGCAGCGGCCGAGGCAGAGACGACCAGAGCAGCCATGGCAGCTGCGGCATGCATCTACTAACGGTAGTGGGTGGGTGCCGGCCGGGAGTAGTTCGCACGAACTAATCGGGAGCAGATGCTCACAAAGTAGTTTAGATCAAATTGCCTGTAAATTTGACTTTCGCAAAGTAACGTCTGAATCTATTAACTACATAGAATATATACCAATATGATATTTATGATTGAGAGCTCCTAGTATTGCAAGCATTCATATGGAATCCCCTTTATATCAGGTAGGCCATATGTTAGATTGGATGGATTTCGTGGATAGAAAATAAAGACGGTAAAGCATATGCCAGTATATTTCAGTTTTTCATTACAAGTCAAAATTTCAGTTGTTCTATTTTTATCCAGACATTAGATGAATACTGTCGAATCATACTCTAAGTAATTGGCGGCAAATTGGCTAAGCTGAAACTGTCGATCACTTTGAGCTACCTAAAGCCGTAATAAATAACCTAAACGAAGCTTTTTTATTAGAGCTTTTTAATTAATTAAAAAATAAATACACCCTTTTTATACTACGTCGGGGGCAAACACACCTACCTGGTGAAACATTATTACTGTATCCTGCGAGCGCTGGCGTTAATAATGCACTTGTAGCATGTTATTCTTATGATTAACGTCTACAACGCCTGATGATGCCTCGTGGAGAGGCGAAACATGTGTCGCAGCGACGACCAGGCCAGTCGTGGCAGCGACGGTGGTGGTGGGGGCATGCGGATTCTGTTCCAGATGGCAGACGACCGCAGTAGCCGAGGCAGAGACTACCGGAGCAGCCATGGCAGCGTCGGCATGTAGCACGTACTAACAGTAGTGGGTGGGTGCCGGCCGGCGTTAGGCCTCATGAACTAATTGGTGGCGGAGGCACACAAAGCAGATTAGATCAAATTGCATATAAATATTGTGTAAATTTAACCATATCAACTTTATTAACATATATCAAGTCAATCTACGTAATCATTGTTACTATGATGACGGTTCTTCAAACAGATTTTTATTACAACTACTAATACGAACAACCATGATTGTCAGATAACCGACTTCGACTAGCGAAATCATGTTAATTTTTTCCTTATTAATATGTAAGCAGAATGAAACCATTAGCAAACGCTAAAAGATTTTTTTACCACGTAACTGACTTGGCCTCACCAAGGAGATTAAGTGTTCAATTATTTTTTTCTTTATTTCTAATGTATAATAATATAATTAAGTTCTTGAAGCAACAACCAGAACTAATTTAACTCTCATAGTAAACATATATTACTTTATAATTATTAATTCAATTTTGTCTAATTACCTACCTACCTATACTTTCTCTCGGTTACCGCTTCGACTGCTATCTGGCCTCTTAGACGCTTTGCTTTTGCTCTCCGTGATTAGCATCGATGACTTGATGGCAATCGGGAAACAAGGCGGTACCCGCTATTAACACACTAGACGGATGCGTTCCAGGGTTCACCCGTACGGGTATTCTACATCTGCCCAGCGCTGCCGGACCTGTTCATAACTGACGCCGCCGGGGCTGCTTGCTCCGACACACTACCCCCTTCGCACCTAGCCTTCCACTGTACCTCACCTACCCCCATCTACGGCGCGCATTCTGCAACTCCACGGAAAAGCTAAGTGCCTACTAGATAACTGTAGAGGAAACCACGGCCTTACTCCCGACCCCTGATCTTGTAATCTTATCACTACATATTATAAAACAAAGTCCTCCGCCGCGTCTGTCTGTCTGTCTGATCGCAATAAACTCAAAAACTACTGCACCGATTTTCATGCTGTTTCCAAAAATGGATAGATTGGTTCTCGAGGAAGGTTTTAGTATATAATTTGTTAAGTTTTTGTATACATTAACGATATTCGTTGGAGGTATCGGAAAAAAATAAGCCGTCTGGGAGCTTTCAACGAAAACGCTGCCTAAATCCTTTGAGATATAACAAAATAATGTATGGTGGTATCTTATATAGGTCTACAGAAAAGTCCGCGGTGGCATATGTCTATCTCTTAAGTATAAAATACTATATCCATTTTAATACTTTAAAAAATGGACAATTATAAAGCGGTAATTGGAAAGCTATTTGCACTAATACGGAAATAATCCTTATCATTTTAAATACGTTAATTGGGTTGAGCATTTCATGAAAATTATTTTTTCCTTTTACACCATGCAATTTAAATGAATACCTTAGGAGATATAGCAAAATCAAAATAATCATCACTACATCACTATCACTACATATTATAAAACAAAGTCCTCCGCCGCGTCTGTCTGTCTGTCTGCTCGCGATAAACTCAAAAACTACTGAACCGATTTTCATGCTTTTTCCACCAATGGATAGAGTGGTTCTCGAGGAAGGTTTTAGTATATAATTTGTTACGTTTTTGTATACATTAACGATATTTGTTAAAGGTATCAGAAAAAAAATAAGCCGTCTGGGAGATTTCAACGTAAACGCTGCCTAAAGCCTTTAAGATATAACAAAATAATGTATGGTGTCCGCGATAGCATATGTCTATATGAGATACAGGGTTGTTACGGATGCAAAAATTTTAGATATCCGCGGATACAGATGCGGATGCGGATTATTAGAAGTTCACATCCGCGGATGCGGATTTGATGCGGATGCGGATGTGATGCGGATGCGGATTTTGGGATTTTAAAAGGATAATTATTTAAATTTTAAGTGCATAAATAACTGAAAATCAATTTAATTTTAACTTTTTATTTATTTAAGAACAAAATCACACAAGTTCTTAATTTTACTTATGACACAACAGAATTTTAAGCTTCGAGTTTCATAATCAATAATCTTTGTTTAATAATTAAACTTAAAAATTGGTGAATTATATTTAATAAATAGCAATATTGCAGCCTTCTCAGCTTCCAACTTGTTTCTTAGTAGATTATATATAAGAGAGGTAGGACCCAGCAAGGGGTCGTGCTGTGCTCCGCCCTGTCAAGCATGCTGTAATGGCGGGGCATGGCAAGACCGCTTGCTCTGCCGAAGCACCTACACCTTACAGAAGACCGCAGCTAAATGACAACTCCGGGAGGATTGTTGTGTTCCTGTGTGTGAGTAAGGTTGCCAGTCATTTGGGAAGTCGTTGTGCAGGCAGCGGGAGGACCAGCGGATATCGAACCGCCACGAACAGCGGGGGCGCGGAAGGCTGGCGCGGCGGTCAGGGAGACCCGGTGAAACGGCTGACCGCTGGCCGCCCGCGGGTCAGTAGGGTTCCCGAACCCGGGGATTACTTAATCTCCGCCCCGGGAGGCTGAACCGCCAACCCGCGAAAAATCCCTGTTGTAGTGGTCGTGCCGGAGAAGGAGACCGGAGTGGACCCGGCTGCTGCAGCAGGGGGGGACCGGGGGCCCTTACGCCCGCCGTGCCAGCAAACCGCATAACCTGCACTGTCCAGTGGTGGAAGATACCGCGCATTTGTCTTCCACTCTGTCGGCTCAGCGACTTCTCATTATTCAAACAACATCATAAAACATGCCTAAGAGAAAGAAAGGAAAATGGAAAATTACAGCGGCTACCCCTTCCACAATAAATGTGGATTTTTGCAACATCAGGGGACTACACTCCAACATTAACGCGGTTCACTACCACCTCGAGACTGCTCGGCCGACCCTTCTTTTCCTCACGGAGACACAAATATCCTCACCGGCCGACACCTCTTACTTACATTACCCCGGGTACAAACTTGAACACTTATTTGTACGTCGTGCCGGGGTGTGTATGTTCGTTCGGGAGGATATTTGTTGTCGCCGTCTTCGTAGCCTGGAAGACAAGGACCTGTCATTACTATGGGTGCGCGTGGATCATGGCGGCCACACCCGAATCTACGCCTGCCTTTACAGGTCCTATAGCGGTGATGCAGACACAGCTCGTTTATTTGAGCACCTGCAAATGACGACTGACAGAGTTATCGAGCAGTATCCCTCCGCGGAATTAGTGATTTTGGGAGACTTTAATGCCCATCACACCGAATGGCTTGGCTCTCGGTGCACTGATTCCGCGGGGAGATCTGCTCATGACTTTGCTCTGGCCTATGGTTTCTCCCAACTGGTGCATTCTCCCACGAGAATACCAGATGTAGAGGACCATACAAGCTCCTTACTGGACCTTCTGCTGACAACACGTCCGGATGAGTACAACATCTCAGTGGATGCGCCGCTTGGCTTATCGGACCACTGTCTCATCCGAACCCAAGCGCCTTGTGCCAGGCGTGATCCACCTCGGCCTACCGGATGGCGGCGTGTTTGGCACTATAAGTCGGCAGACTGGGACGGACTGCGTGAGTTCTACGTGTCGTACCCGTGGAGGCAGCTTTGTTTCAAAATAGACGATATCGAATCCTGCGCGACTGCGGTAGCTACGGCGATATTGGATGGCATGGAATGCTACATCCCCAGTCGCTTAGTGGCTGCTGCGGGAGCTAAAAAGCGACCGTGGTTTAATCGGCCTTGTAGAGAAGCCAGACTTCTCAAACAGGCTGCTTTCGAGGCTTGGACCACGGCGCATGCTAATGGAAATCCTGATGTCTCTGTTTTGAAACGTAAACTCAACGCTGCCTCGAGGTCCAGTAAGAGGGTAATTGCCAGAGCAAAGTTTGATTTCGTCGGTAGAGTTGGCGAGCGGCTTGCAAGCCTTCCGTCTGGCAGCCGTGCTTTCTGGTCGCTGGCTAAAGCTGCCGAGGGAAACTTTTGTCAAGCGTCTATGCCACCACTGCAAAAACCGGATGGCAGTCTGGCCTACAGTGCTAAAGAGAAAGCCGACTTACTGGGTAATCTCTTTGCCTCTAACTCGGCTTTGAATGACGGGGGAGCTGTGCCACCTACCATCCCGAGGTGCAGTAGCTCAATGCCGGAAATCTCAATTACCCAGCGAGATGTCCGGCGGGCGTTGCTCTCCCTCGACATTCATAAGTCGAGTGGGCCAGATGGCATACCAGCAGTGGTGCTAAAGCAGTGTGCTCCTGAGTTGTGTTCTGTGCTAACGCGCCTTTTCGTGCTTTCCTACTCCACTCGGCAAGTCCCGTCTTCGTGGAAGACCGCCAATGTGCACCCGGTGCCCAAAAAGGGCGATAGATCAGATCCGTCGAATTACAGGCCTATTGCCATAACCTCCCTTCTCTCCAAGGTGATGGAGCGTGTGATAAACACACGACTCCTAGCATACCTAGAAGATCACGACCTAATCAGCGACCGTCAATACGGCTTTCGCCACGGTCGTTCGACTGGTGATCTTCTAGTGTATCTTACACACCGCTGGGCTTCGGCGATTGAGAGTCAAGGTGAAGCATTGGCTGTTAGCCTAGATATGGCAAAGGCGTTCGATCGGGTCTGGCATCGGAGTCTTCTATCGAAGTTACCATCGTACGGGCTGCCCGAGGGTTTGTGCAAATGGATTGCCAGCTTCTTATCCAGCAGACGTATAAATGCCGTGATAGACGGTAGTTGCTCCGATAGCATGGATATTAATGCTGGCGTCCCACAGGGCTCTGTATTGTCCCCGACGCTGTTTCTGCTGCACATTAATGACATGTTGTCAATCGACAGCATTCATTGTTATGCGGACGACAGCACCGGGGACACTTATTATACAGGCCGTGCTAACATCCCTCGTTCCCTTGTAGAGGAAAGCCGCGATAAACTTGTGTCTGAAATGGAGGGTACATTGTCTAAAGTATCTGACTGGGGGCGATTGAACCTAGTCCAATTCAACCCTGCCAAGACACAAGTTTGCGCGTTCACCGCTAAGAAAACCCCATTTGCTGTGGTTCCCCAATTCGAGAACACGCCGCTCACAATTTCTAAGAGCATTAGGATTCTCGGTATCGAGATCTCCAGCGATGTTCAGTATCGAGGTCACCTGGAGGAGAAGGTTAAGCTGGCGTCCAAGAAACTCGGTGTGCTCAACAGAGCTAAACAGTACTTCAGCGCGGGGCAAAGGCTTATGTTATATAAGTCCCAAGTCAGACCGCATATGGAGTACTGTAGCCACCTTTGGGCGGGAGCACCTGGATACCAGCTAGGACCTTGTGACTCGATACAGAGACGAGCTGTGAGGATTATCGATGATCCTGGACTCACACACGGCATTGAGCCCTTGAGTTTGAGAAGAGATTTTGCTTCCCTTTGCGTGTTCTACCGGCTGTATAATGGGTTGTGTTCTGAGGAGTTGTTCAACATTATACCAACAGCCTCGTTTTACAATCGCACAGCTCGCCGGCGGCTGGGAGTTCATCCGCACACACTGGAACCGCAATGGTCGCGCACTGTGCGCTACACGAGAAGTTTTCTACCGAGAACTATTATGTTGTGGAATGAGCTCCCTGCCGAGATTTTCCCAAGGGACTACAGTATGGGGTTCTTCAAGAAAGGCGTGAAGAGGTTCTTACAGGGTCGGCAACGGAAGAGTGACACCCCTGGTGTTGCAAATGCCCATAGGCTACGGTAACTGCTTACCATCAGGCAGGCCGTACGCTTGTTTGCCACCTTAGTGGTATAAAAAAAAAAAAAAACCCAGCTCCACTAAATAGTTGCTCGCTGGGAACACTGGCTGGTGGAGGTGATAAATATCTGCATGCTAATTTGGAGAGAATTTTAAATTCACAACGGTTAACTTTCCACCAATTAAGTGGATTTCCATCTAAATCCAATCTTTTTTTGTTACGATAAATAACTAATTCTTTGCGGAGAAGAGCATCGGGGCTACTGTTGTCTGGTTCTCCTTCACCTTCATCTTCGCTCGATGACTCTAACATCATGGCAAGATCGCTTTTTAAGTAAGTCTTCTCACCCGTACTGGACGTTCCTGGTTCAGGATCGAGGGAATCTCCCATTCTCATTCTTTTGTTTTATTCTCCCGGCGACATAGGAGAATCAGTGACGACAGGGTCATTTACCATCTTTATTATTTCAATAAAATACTCATTAAACATGCAAAAAACTATGAAGTACACAGTAAACACTCACTGTAACTATAATTTATTGACAATGAGAAAAACACAACAAACAAAACCTGTAGGATCTTGTTACCAATGTGCGCCTTCCTATTCGTCAGTTACCGAATGAAGTTAGCAATTACCAAAACAAACGCGATGCACGTGCCACTCTGGCTCCGCCCACTTTCTTTACATGTAGTTACTTGTTGATGTGAATCTGCATCCGTAAAAACTCTGCATTGATTGATGCGGATGTGAATGCGGATGCAGATGTCTGAATTAATGCGAATATTCCGCATTTATGGATGCGGACGCGAATATTCGTAACACCCCTGATGAGATAACATACTACCTATATCCATTTTATTACTTTAAATTATAAAGCGGTAAAAGCTTTTTGATTTTTTGTTTGTTACGATTTAACTCAGAAAGTACTCAAACAATTTTACCAAAAATTACATCTCCTCGGAGTAACATAGGCTATTTTATATTTTCTGTCAAGAACCCGTGCAAAGCCGGGGCGGGTTGCTAGTCTAAAATAAATCTTTGTCGGTATTTACCATTTTTATTTTCTCTCCTCTAGTAAATACCGGCCCTTCTTGCTTCTGGGGCACTAACCCCTGACAAATACTACTCGAGGACTATTGGTCGGCTTACCATTAACATATCAACTTTGCAAAAATTAATGATTATCGGACATGATAATCATTAATTTTGCTCAAGAGGGAGTTGTTAAACTTCCTGTCTTCGTAATTCTGAAAAACCAATGATGTCATAGTGTAGCGAGTATGTTAGCACCTAAACGTTGCCAGGTCGAGTCGTCAGTGCTCATACCTGGATGCTAGGGATTCTAAATGTACTACACAATAATGGGACTATAGGCCACTGGGAGCCGTACGTTATTTATATTGGTCATTTCGAGAAAATTTGTAATAATCATTAGGCTTGAAATGATCACTGTATCCGGCAGTGAGTGTTGTGATGATACGCTGCTCTTCGCTTCATGTCAATATTATTTCTGTAGCCAACCCTTTCGGAAGTCTGAGTATGGTGCAAACGCTTAGAATCAAAATATCGTAAATTACCCATTTCGTTACATAATGTCAGGAGGCAAATAAGCATAGGATCCATTTGATGTAAAGTAGTGACTACAGCTTATGAACACTTGCCGTACAATGAATATCGCTGACGTGATTTCACCCCTGCTGTAACATCCAAAACGTCTAGAATTTTGTTAATTGTCTTCTGGTAGGTGTAGGTATTTTACATGTTTTCTATACCCCAGGTTACTTCGATGCATACTTCACTTACAGCAGAGCTTCGTTTGTTAAGTACAGAGTATACCATGCAGGTGAGGTTGGCATGACTCTAAAGATAGAGTCTTACACTCCAAACCTCCTGCTTGATACCTAAAAGTTCAAGAGTAGCCATAATAATCATAATGTAAACATAGCGAAGTGATTTATAGTATTATTTCGGCCGTCGGTATAACGAGTACTTACGTGACTGTAATCAAGCAACAATTTTGGCTACTTACGGTGGGAAATTGGAGCACAAATCAAAGGGTAAATTTATTTTTGCTGTCAGCTCCTTGGTGCTAAATATTACGAGCAGAAAATTTATAAGAGAACAAGTTAAAGCTACGATAACATAGGTTCTTTTTTTATTTAATGTCCGTGAATTTTTATTAGGATCAATTCAATTTGGGCGATAGAACCATAAAGACGAGACAAAAAGAACGACAGACAAAAAATTTGAAAATTACCGTTTTAACTTCTAAAGTAGATTGTGGTTAAAAACTTGTTCCATTTTCGTAACAAAATGTCATATACGGTATAGCTATAATCTTACCACTCATGGGTGAAAGATAAGTTTGACGTTCAGAGGTAGGTTTGACGTTATTTCAGCGAAGTAAAAAGCTTTTGTGAATTGAAAAGTTGAAGAAACGATAGGTTGACCTAGATCATCCTAGAGTAACACTTATATCTAAACATATCCATATATTGACGAACTCAGTCGTGAATGACGCGATTTTGACACCAACGCTCGTTGGTTCGATTCCCACACAAGACAAACATTTGTGTGCATAAACATGTCTGTTTATCTTGGTCTGGATGCTTAAGGAGAGGTAAGGCGCATCAAAGTATCCCTTCTGGGGAAGTACCTCCACCTTACAGAAAACAGAGGCAGAGCTGTGATATAACCCGATGATTTTTTGATATACAATCAAGTATACGAGTATTTCATCAGAGCTAGATAGCCTAGTGCATTAAGAACTAGCCTATTAACCAACTGGTTGAAATTGGTGTTGGCATGTAAGTACAACTAAATTCTTCTCTTCGAATTTTTGTACCTACTTTAATTATGACTTGCTCGGCCTTAAAGGAAAAGATCTTCATAATCACATTCATCAGGAAACACGCACATCCAAGAAACTATGTTATGAATGAAGTATGACGTAACCTAAGACAGGTGAGATCTTCACCCTGGGTTGTGAAAGTCTGACGGCAGTCACTCCATATCAAAATCAGTATCTTCGTCGTATGTCTTTAGTCTAAACTTAGGAGGTGAACCCCGTCAATCCTAATGGATTAGGAAACGGGATGACGCTAGCAAAAAGACCTTAAAAATATATGGATAGAATTGAAGTATCTGAGTTCAGTGACTTGACTGGCAAAAACCTCTCACGTGCATGCACATGAAATGTAGCCCTTTGCTTAAGTACTCGTTTGTAATGCCAATAAGCAACGGAAAGGATATCGTTCGAGCGTTCTCACCTTCGGTGTCGGGCCCATCACTCATTCCCACCACCGTATCTTCTGTGTAGCCAGAATTAACAGCGGCGATTACCAAAAAGGCAATGAACAGTGAAGTTCACAACTGTCCCGGGGGTTAAACTACAGCTGCCTTGGAACTCACAACGAATTTAATGAGAAGAAATTTGTAAGAGTAGGAAGTTTTGGAATTGACTCCATTTTCTTATGAGCCTATTGGTGACCCGATTCACTCTTAAAATCTGACGTCTATCTATCTATAACTTTACGCCAAATTCCTTGCGGGTAGGCAGGAAGATCCGAGCGTCACTTGACTCGATCCTTATATACCTAATTCGCTTCTTTAGCATTCATTGCTCTTCTCATGCACGCTCGCCGATTTCTAAGGCTCCTGACATCACGATAGGCAAGTCTTGGCCTTCCTCGGCTCCTACACCCTTCTACTTTCGCATTGTATATCTGTATCGTAATTCTTTCCTCCCGCATTCTTTCTACATGTCCGAAACAACGGAGCATGTATATTTTTATTTTAACACCTCTTTTTTAGACCAACTGTTTCTAACATCATCATTGCAAATACGGTCTACAAGCGCTACGCATCAAACTTTGTGCAACGCATTTCGACCGCGTTTATCCTACTTTCATGCTTTCTCTGTCATACCCAGCTTTAGCTTCCATAAGTAAGCGTTGGGACCAGCACTGCATTTTACATAGCGAGCTGTGACTTCTAGCTCAAGCTTTTACTGCCAAGAAGTTTTTCCAATGCTCCATTCACACTATTCCCAGCACTCACTCGTGATTCACTCAGGTAAGGTACACCTGCTGAATGCGCATCCAAGATATACAATCTCATCTACTTGTTCCAATATTACATCAAATCTGACGACCTTCTCGAGAATTATTATTTGTTTGTAATTTTCTTTACGTTACGGGGCAGTATATATAAGTCAAGAGTAATAATTTCTCTATGCGCTACATCTATTTCATTTCTGCGACGTTGAAGCCCACGTCTCATTTACTACCATGTAAAGTTAAGGAACTTCTGCTCTGAATATAAAGAAATATATTCGTAATGATCATATTTAATGAAGTTAGGGTACAAAATATGTTATTTGTAATTTTTCCGAAATCGACCTAAGCTTCATAATGTCGCCACAATTTTCTTTTAATGCGGATGTATTTATTATATGTGGTTTTACAAAGAATATATAAAGTGATAATAGCTACTAGCACAGCATCGCCACAGCAGCTTACTAATGACCTCACTCACTCGCTGGAACACAATAACCCTTTATGGAGTTGTTGGTTGGCTCCGGTCTTCTGTGAGGTGGAGATTACATAGGGTTCCACATACCTGAATAAAAAAACCAAACTTTTACTAGATCACTCGTTTGTTTGTCTGTCAATCTATCGTAGCCAATATCCTCCAAATTAAAGCTACCTTTCCACCGGTAGGGCGAGGCGAAACGAGAATTGAACTAGCACCGGCACATTTCCACAAGAAATTGCTATTAATAGATCGTGTGAGCTCGCGATTGATAATACTATCCATCGCGAGCTCGCGCGTTATCCCTCTGAGCGTGAAGTGAAGATTCAGTGCTGTTCAGTTCGTCTTGCAATAAACTCTCGGATGCGGTAACATGTCCCGTAACAAAATTAATAAAAATAGACCTACCAAATTAATTTGTACCAAAGACGGGCGTGCCATCGCAAGCCCGCGCGTGCCCCCGCGAGCTCGCGGGAGCCATCGCGAGAATAATGTTTTCGTTGCAAAATTTAATAAGCACTCTATAAACGTAATAATACGATTCATTACTACAAGAAATATTTAAATTCTCGTCTCGCTAATCCAATCCATTTGCACCAAAGATGTGCGAGGAGTAACTTCTCGTCTCGTCTCGCCTCGGCTCGCAGGTGGAAAAGTAGCTTAAGTGGGCCGATGAAGTCTTAATTTGGTTCACTAGTATTTCTATGATCTAAATATGTACAAGAAAATAATGAATTTTTAATGTAGGATCATTTTTGAAGGACAAATTAGAAAGTTTTGCAAAGTGTTTCGTATGACACGTTAAATGAAATATATGACACGTTAAATAATATTTAAGATAAAGGATATATATACGAGTATATATATCCTTTGTCTCAAATATTATCGTCACAGTTTTAAAAAAAATTTAACTCATTTTATTAAAATAAACTTTGGAAAATTGATCATCCTTTCTGTCACAATTTGGTGACTTTAGCTTGTATCTTAGTTCTAAGTTAGATCAACATTAGAGAAAAAACTAAATAGGAATAAATAAATCGTAACGCTACAATAGCATGTCCTGTTATAGCACCAAGTTACTAGAACACTACATGGAATAAAAACACAAAAAACCGAACGAAGTGTGTCTGAATGTGGTGATGAAACCATTTTTCGGGTCGTTTGATAACTTCTCAGCCCATTTCAGGCCGCTAAACTTTCGAACTTTGAGTATTTTTTTGGAGATAATGGATATTTTTATACAAATACAGAAATATGGTGACTCGTTTTGCAATAAATTACGCAACACAGTAAAGTATCCATATAACTGTTAACGCATATTTTTGTGTTTATTCTTGCTAACCATAATAACTCGGCTAAAGAAACATAATAATTATTTCTTATGCTGGATATAATTTTCATTCTATAACTATAGAATGTATGCGACAAATAATGATTTCAGTCCAAATATGAAGTAAATTTTGTGTATATATTGAAATAATTTTAATTTTACCCTAAGATTAGTTAGTATCTACTATGTACTACTGCTACATAGATAATTTATTTATATATTTTTTTAGAAGTTAAGACCACGTAGAAACTTTTTTCAGGGGTAATCGATCTAGGGGTCCTTTAAATAATAACCCTTCAATGACAAATATTAAACGAATAAAAGATTACTTTGCCATACCGAGGACAATTTGAGTAAACATTAGAATTGTTTAGAGTTCCAGAAAGTAATAAAATGACTTAATTGTACGTCAGAAATAATCTCTGTTACATAAATAAAATGAAAAAAAGATTTGAAATAACGGATAATTTATCAGTAATTAAATGATTTTTGAGTTGCAAAAATTACCAACCACTTCTCAAGATTTGATATACAATTTACTAAATCAGTCGTGCATTACATTGTAGGATTTGTAGCAAAGAAAATTCGCAAGCTCATATACTGTGACGTGTGTTTGGAGTATCTTATATATATTAAATATTTGCTTATAGTGTGAACAACAGTTAAGTAAAAATTTAAAAACCAATGATAACATTAACACAAAATAAAAAATCATAGAACAGTTTTAGACATGCACATCATATTTACCGATAACGTCGTTCTGATAGTTTACGATCTTGTCTTAAACCTTTATCGGGGTCCACTTGGTAGTCATAGGTACCTCATAATGTAACACAGAATATTGATTGTCTGTAATAAACTGAAAGGTATTGTTCAAATAAAATTGTATTATTTCAAGAACACCAAATATATAAGAACGATAAGGATATTAAAATAATTGTTTTTTTTTTAGAATACCGTACACAAAGGTGTCTATGAAATGAAATGATTGATTAATTCAATAACATGAAGTGTTTCTGTAAAATACTATGATCGTTCACCACTAAGAAAACCCCATTTGCTGTAGTCCCTCGCTTATGTAACACGATTCTTAACATCACCGAGGGCATATCGAATCTTGGTATAGAGATCTACAGTGCAATTCAGTTCCAAATTTACTAAGAGGAGAAGGTCAAGCTGGCATTCAAGAATCTTGGTGTGCTGAATAGAGCGAAACAGTACTTCAGTTCGAAAAAAAGATTTTCGCTATACATAAGACTTTTTTTTATAGACTTGAGTCTTAGAAAGAAGACAAAGCTAGTCCAGCGTAAAGAACTGGCGCACCCTGGTCAGGACTCGGAGTCTTCTTGAAGCTGTTGAGACTCTCGAAGTAATTACGCCGGTTAAGGTTGCAGCGAACGTCATAGTCAATATAATATAAAAATACTTTTATTTCTTTATAACTGTTTTCAACATAACTTGCAAGAAAAATATAAATATTTTGATAAGCAAGAACTAGAGTAAATCAACCTGTTCCACCTAGGAAAACAATAAAACTTACAATATGACGTTTCCATTGTTCCGACAAATTAAATACATCTGCGATAACAAACGTATGTATTAAATATGTATTAAAATTTCATCGATTTTGAAGTTGGCACTCTGCATGAGCGGTTGAAGGGCGGATAATGCACTTGTCAATGTCAGAATCGCGCTGGCTGGCTCACAAAGGTAGCTTGGCAAGAAAGCTTTTTTTATCAGTAAAATAGAAAATTATTTTTAAAAATGAATGGAGTTATACAGTATTTCTTTTTATTGATGCTTGAACGAGTGACTGAGTATACGATAGCGTGCCAACCGACGCTGGTATAACATCTCCTGTCATATTTAGCTTCAACCCAGTGGTATTAATACGCATGACATTAAAAAAACAATTAGATAGAAAAGCTATTGTGATTTCGATATTAATCAGCCATATCTATTTTGTTTAATTATGAGTAAAGGGCAAGCTATACTGAATTAAGCAAGTCACACAAAACACTAGTCAAGCAATTATTATTACATGCGTAGCTTAACTACGAATATGTCTATTTACCTCCGAACCCAGAGGAGGCGGCGCGGCGCGGCGGTCAAGAACGCCGCCATTAAATGTTCAACGTTATCCAAATCAGATGTATGACTGCACTTGGACAGTTTTTCGAGGGTTCCATAGAAGTGAAACCGTGTGACCATGTGACCGGAGGAATACAACGTAAGCAATCCTGTGGTAATACACCGTGACAAAATCCTGTTTGTACCCCTTTGATTGAAAGGCGACCTGCACATCGGCAATAAACGAATCCCTCTGATGTCGGTACAAGTGTATTATAGTAGGTATACTTTCTTAGTGGTTTATGTTGTTTTTAGTGCCATCAAAGGAGCTCTAATGGCAAAGTAGCTCTACATCACAGAAAACCGCAAATAAATGAACATACTAAAAGGTTGTTGTGTTACTACGAGCGAAAACAACAGTATACTAAGGCAGGGGTGGCAAGCTACGGTAACCATTTTACATTAGGTGTACCGAATACTGGTTTGCCTCCTAAGGTAGTAAAGTAAAGATAAAAGGTAGTAAAGTAAAGATAAAAAAGATAAAAAATATTTATACGCTATTGGGCACTTAGACACGTCTTTAATATTTTCAAATAATTAAATCTTATTGTATTTTATTAATTTCTCATAGTTTCCATTTTTCTTAATTATTATTATTTTGAAAATGACTATTGGCGAAGAAGAAATGCCGTAAGAAACTATGCAATATACCTAGGTCTTTTTCAATTAATTTTATAATAAATCTATGTCACTATAGCAATACAATACAATAATAATAATAAGAAGCCTCTACGCGTTGGATCCCCTGCTCACGCCTAAGACAAAAATTGTTTTGATATCAGACGCTTTTCCCTACAGCAGTATACCATAATAACATAATACTGTAGAAGTAACTGAAATAGACTAAAGCACAGTAGTTACGTTCGTCAATTGTCTAGTTCTACTCACTACATATTCTGCGGGGCTGAGTCTACTAACGAGATCATTTAAGCTTTGCCTGATGGTAAACGAAAGAGGAGCCCAAATCGCAACTGCAACTGACAAAGACTACACAGTGTCTTGTCAGTTGACACTGCCATGTTGACCCGCAAGATGCTCCTTCACGCTTCGTTTGAAGGATCCCATACTGTAGTCGTTGATTATGCGGAGAACCCGTTGCTGCTACCTATCGAGAGCCTCGAGAATATACTGTGCGGCACCGTCCCAGAGATGCGAGCAATACTCCACGCAGGCCCGAACTTGAGTTTTATAAAGCAGACAAAGCTGGTTCGGCGTGAAGAACCGGCATACCCTGTTCAGGACTCTGACTTTTCTTGAAGCTGTTGAGATGAGGCTCCTGGTGTAATGATGAATAATGATTTAATAAAAGATTGCATGTGAACCAATTCAGAATAGCAGACATAAACACAATTTACCTTGTCAATATTTCCATACCAGGCGCAACATTAAAAATTAAAGAGGTACCATCCGCAAATATCCGCTATTTTCTGCACCATATAAAGTAGATGGTTCCCGTACACTAACAGTAAAAGAGAACCCAAAATAGAACCCTAGGGTACCCCAATATTAATATTACTGCCTTTAGCTTTAACTCCATTTATGCCAATAGTCTGTACTCTGTTATTTAAATACGATGACATCAAATTTGGTCTTTATCTCTAACCCCGTAGGGCACTGCTTGAGTAATTATGTCCATGGTTGACACAATCAGTTATTCAATAAAATACTTTTATTGGCAGTTCCCAATGATCCGCTTAATTTTTAATGCTCAACTGTTTTAAAGTTTTAATTATGTCACTGGACTGGATATGTGTAAAATGAAAAGGCTCCACACTCGGTTGAAAATTATCTTTCAATAGCTCAAAAGCAACATGTGGGGTAATAATGTAAGGGATATTGATGAAGTAGTACTCAAATAGATTTACATGTTTAAAAGCTGTTATAGTTTGTTTGTTGTCTCTTATTGAGTTCTCAATATCATATACAGCTTTAGTTTTATATGTTGACTTATTAAATTGTAACTTTACGTTGCTCACTCATTAAACTTAAATTTATTTTTATCATTAATCTTTTTACACATGCGGTCGAGATGTGAGCACTGCGCAAAATTTGTGGCATAACGTTTGCTGACCGCGTTCGTAATGATGACGCACGAAAGGGAGTTGGTCTGAAAGAGAGTGTCGGTGTTAAGATAAGAAAAGGCATGCTCGGTTGGTTCAGACATGTAGAAAGAATGCAGGATAAAAGAATGACGAAACAGATATACAATGCGAAAGTGGAAGGATTTTTTTTTAACCTACCATGACCAACTTGGTCGTGTTTTATCAGAAGGTGGTGTCAGGAGCCTTAGGGACCTGCGAGCGTGCATGAAAGGAGCTATGAACTTTAAAGAAGCGAGTGAAGTGTGTAAGGATCGTGTCTTATGGCGCTCGGTTCTCCCTACCTACCCCGTAAGGGACCTTGAGATATACATACATACATATATATACATATATATATACAATGCAAAAGTGGAAGGATGTAGGAGCCGAGACTAACCTACCATGACCAAATTGGTCGTGTTTTATCAGAAGGTGATGTCAGAAGCCCCAGGAACCGGCGAGCGTGCATGAAAAGAGCTATGAATGTCACAGAAGCGAGTGAAGTATGCAAGAACCGCGTCTTATGGCGCTCGGTTCTCTCTTCCTACCCCGCAAGTGACTTGGCGTGAAGATATACATACATACATATAAATATATATATATATATATATATAGAAGGCCACAGGGGAAAAACATGCGATGTCACATTTTTATGTTTTTGAAACTTGCAATACCATGCAGTGTCACGGAGTAATCTTCATAGAAAAATATTGACACAGTGCAATAACAAGCTATGTCCAAGTCGTACAGGAAAAAAATAAGCATTGTCCATAGTCGCTGGCTTGACAGTTACTCTGTTTGAATTTTTGAGGTTACCTTCGTTCGTCTATTGTGTTGCGCGGCGTGTGTTTAGATATTAAATAAAAATATACTTCAATTTTAATTATTAGGATTAGGTTTAGGAGGTTAGGAATTACTCTCATACCGTATGTGTCTCAGAGTTTTGACTGCCAGATCAGTCGTACACTGAGAGCCTGCCAGATTCAAAGGCAAAATTTATAGATATCCAGGCCTTGTCAACGTTTTGCAGACCAAGAGCTAGGCAATACTGCTCACAGATAAACTATAATGACACATAAACAATAACAATGTCATGGACATTGCATATTTTTTTCCTGTATTTTCTGATTTTGTACACTTTTTTTGGATAACATAAAAAATACAAGGAAGAAGGTTTCGTTTGTCTTACACCTCCAAAACAAATATATATTATTTACAAATGATACATTTTTGTTTTATTTCATGCATTAATGCACATTTTTTTAAAGTTCAAAATGTTAATTTAACAATTTCTCAGTTCAATGTCATAGTGACATCGCATGTTTCCCCCCTGTGCCTCTTTATTATATATACTCGTACATACATTCATCTTTTTACTTTATAACATTTTATTGATTTTCAAGCAAGTCGCAATCGTCTACAGAATAATTCAATAATTGCAACCTGTCCTTCAATACATTGTTTATTTTATTAAGCTACTTTTGACAGGTCAATCTATCTCTTTCGAATTTGAGAGATACGCAATACTTGATAGTTACCTGTCTCTTTCTGACTCGTTAAAATGATTACCTGTCAAAAGTTTAATTATAAGATGGACAGTGTTTAATAGTCGATCGTGTTCTTCTTTTAAATATGTATATTTCCCCTGTATCCTATCCTGATATCCTGAGTATTAT
Source organism: Pyralis farinalis (assembly GCA_947507595.1). Lineage (NCBI taxonomy): Eukaryota > Metazoa > Arthropoda > Insecta > Lepidoptera > Pyralidae > Pyralis > Pyralis farinalis. The sequence goes on along the minus strand of OX382259.1, from coordinate 17,433,718 downwards.
TTCGTTTTGTTTTATTTTATGGGGTGGAGCACCTAACGCAATGATAAAAAAATCGAAGTTGCACAAAGGTTTTGACGAGCTCGTTGGCGACTTTGACACCAATGCTCGTGGGTCCAATTCCCATACAAGACAAACATTTGTGTGCATGAACATGTCTGTTAGTCTTGGTCTGGATGTTTTAAGAAGGTAGTAGATTTATTTAAAAAGTATCTGGGGAAATATCTCCACCTCACAGAAAACCGCAATCAAATAACAACTGCCTAGAGGGTTGCTGTATTCCCGGGTGTGAGTGAGGTTACCAATAAGCATTGCTATTTTAGCAGCAGACGAGGCATCGCGCGAATGAAACTTAATATATTACTAACGCTACAGTAACCGCTTTACATTAGGTGGGCCGGATGCTTGCATGCCTTCCGACGTTGTATAAAAAAAAACATTTAGGATCATAAAACATGATCTACAATGTGAAGTATGAAAGTTATAGCGCTTGTTTGACTGTTTCAATGTTTTTTTCAATACTTCATAATAATAATGTTATAATACATTTCTCATATTGCTTTTACATATGATATAAAATATATATTTTAAAACTTGAAAAGACGTTGTATATGAAATGATGGTTTCCTCGTGTGCAAGAGGTGAGAAGTCCTAGTTGTTGAATTTGATATTAAAGCTAATTAGTCCCTGGAGTAGGAGTTAAATTTGAACCATCGACTAGGAAATATAACCGCGTTACATCAGGTGGGCCGCATGCTTGTATGCGCCCCTAGGTTGTATAGAAAAGGGCAATACTAATAGATTACTAATAGAATATTCCATACATTCACCTGATCTTGTATTATAAGCTTAGACAGGTAGTCACAGTAATACAAATCTTTATCATGTAAAACAAATCTTTAAGTAACATACATTCACAAGAAAATGTCAAATCACTAAGTGCTTCGATGATTATATAAAGTTTATGAGTGCTTTAACATTTGAACAACATACACAAGAAACGTACTATAAAAACAAAGCCATTACAACACTATGTACTCTATCAATGAATATCAACCGTAACTACAAAAATGGTTAATCACATTGAACTATGAGCAAACTAATTAATTCTGCACAAACTTTCATTCATTTTAAACTTAAAACTAAAAGTAATGAAATATAAGTTGCAAATATTAAAAATAAATTGCATAAATCAGTTATATTAAAGTCCGCGCGTAGCCTGGTATCCCGTGGGTGCCGCCTTTTCTCCATTTCTTTTCTTTTCTCGATTTCTAAGGGTTATCGTATCGTTATGTTCAATAGCCCATAATTTTCTTCAAAGATTGGGCTATAAAATTGAAATATTAATATATATTTTTTTTTAAATTCGACTGATAGTACCAGCGGTTAGCGCGTTCAAACAAACGAAACTCTTCAGTTTTATATATTAATATAGATAAGATCTTCAAAGAAATACATATCATTACTGTTACCTTGCAGGATATTTATAAACACATAATATATGTACTTACGTATTTTTTTTATATTAGCTCTGCAAAGTAGCTCCGCTTCGCCTGATGGTAAGCGAAAAGAGGAGCCTAAATCGCAGCGGCAACTAACAAAAAAATATAGCGTCCTGTCAGTTGACGCTGCCATGCTGGCCCGCTAGGGGCACACTTCATTTGAAATCCTTCAATTTCATTCCATATTGTAGGAAGGAGGAAACACATATACAGGCAAGGCGTTCCCCCTTTTAATGCTACGACAGAGATAGATAGAGGGAAAACAATTCTTCAGAGCACTCACCATGGTAAAGGCGGTAAAATACGCTTAGCAAGCCAATGTCCCTACGAAGTTGAAAAGGTTCTAGGTTTTTGGTTACCTCTTCATCGTCAATTATGCGTATAGCCCGTTGCTGCAACCTATCGAGAGCCTGGAGAAGATAGTGTGTGGAACCGTCTTAGAGATGCGAGCAATACTCTACGCAGGTCCGAACTTGAGTCTTGCTAGTCAGGCGTGAAGAACCGACGCACCCTTTTCAGGACTCAGAGTTTTTTTGAAGCTATTGAAAGAGGTTGGTTAACCAACGAAACTACATTGAGTGTAACGAATATCCATGCCTAGCATATTCAGGCTAACTCGCATCTGAGGGAATCGCCCTAAAGATCGGGAGCGGCTTGGAATGGGGACATTTTTGTTGTAAACGCGTACACCTGAGTTTTCTTGGTATTGAACTCAACAAGGTTATTGGAACCCCATTTACTAATTAGATCGACAAGCTCTCACGCTTCTCATAGATTTCTGTCCGATAAGCACCAGGCGGACGGAAATATCGCCCATGGATCGTACTATCGTCTACATAGCAATGAATATTATACCAAGTGGCAGCATGTCATTGATATAAAGAAGAAAGAGGGTAGGCGATAGAACGGAGCCCTGTGGGACACCAGCGTTCACTGACATAAAACGTGAAGCGCATCCATCTGCTAGGATGCAGATTCTACACTCAGGTTGCAATCTATTTGCAAAGCTGGAAGGGTAAACCGTATGCCGGTAGTTTGGAAAGAAGTGCTTTATGTCAAATCCGGTCAAGTGCCATAATCTGTGCCAACTGCCATAGATTCGTCATATTTATCGATTGCTTCTCCCCAGAGGTGCGTCACATTCGCTAGAAGATCACTTGTCAATCGTTTTGATCTACAACCATACTGACGATCCTTAATTAGAGAATGATCTTCTAGATAGCGGATCAATTGATTGTTAAAGATCCTTTCCATGACTTTGCACAACACTGAAGTTACGGCAATGGGGCGTTAATTTGATGGCTCGAAACGGTCTCCCTTTTTAGGGACTGTGATAAGCGGCGTGTTAACAACCGGGGACAACTCCGCTGCACATTTTTTCAGAACAATCGCTTGGATACCATCAGGACCACTGGCTTCTCGCACATAGAGTGCCTGTAGTTCAAAATGCACATCGCGCTGACTGATGTGGATATCAGGTATAACGGGACCACTGGAGGATATCGTTGGTGATTGCGTGCTACAGTCATCGATCCGGAAGTTTCCTGCGGCTAATGTGCCAGTGAACCATCGGAACATTTCAGCGGAGGCAGCGAGGGTTGGCAGAAGTTGGCCTGCACGGCTTTGGCTAGTCGCCAGAAATTACGCGACCCAGTAGGTTTGCGACACTAGTTCCATGCCGACTCGTGTAATGAACTGAGCCGTATAGCCATATCTTGCAGACCTTGGTGGCAGTATTGTAGACTGATTTCGGCAAGTTAATATTCGGATCCTTAAGGGCGCGATCCCAGGTCCAAGCGCGATACGCTGCCTGTTTGCTACTAACAGCCTCAGTGCACTCGCGATTCAATCCAGGGCGTCTCCGGTTTTTGATGACGACATCGGAGTAAGGAATATAGTATTCCATGCCAACGCCGATCTCGTCAACAATGGCCGCAATACTGGCCGTGAGATCTTTTTCACTGAAACAGCGCTGCCCCTATGGTCTCCAATGGGGGTAGCGCTGTTAAGCAAAGTAGTCACGCATTCTGTCCCAATCTGCTGACGAGTAGTGTCAGACACAACGCTTAACCGCCGTGGGTTCGGGCTGTGCTTTTTCACTGTACTGGACACTAGGTAGTGGTTAGATGGGCCCAGGGGTGCCCTGACCTCAACCCGGTAGCTAGCAGGGTGGGTGGTCAGCAGAAGATCTAGTAGAGAGGGCGCCTGACTAGCGATATCTGGTATTTTGGTAGGTTAGTCTACCGTTTGCTTGAGGCTGTGCGAAAGATCGAACGCGTGGGCGGTCCTTCGTGTATGGTTATGGAGGATCCCAACTAGGAGCCGTGGTGAAAGTTAAAGTCCCCCAAACACACTATCTCAGCAGTGGGGTACGGCTCTTGCGCTTCATCTACCGCCCGAATCATGTACTAAATGTACTCAAATTTGACGAGCTCGGTGGTGTAGTGGCGAAACGTTACTTTGATACCAACACTCGTGGGTTCGATTCCCACACAGGATAAACATTTGAGTGCATGAACATATCTGTTTGTCTTGGTCTAAGTATCTTTAGGAGAGATAGGGCGCATCAAAGCAGCCCGTCTGTGGAAGTACCTCCACCTCACACAAATACCGTCAAATAACAACTCCTGAGATGAGTGAGGTCACCAGTAAGCTTCAAGGAGTATGATTGTATGCCTCCCGACGTTGTATAAAAAAAACTCATATAGCTGAGTCATCTCTGTGTCCCTAGTATGGCTAGATATTTTCAAAATTCCGTAAAAATCTTAGAAGCAGATATAGGTTTCGCATACGTGTACATCGACTTGCTAAGACTGGTAAGTATTTTATTGTAAATTGTACATATTCGATTCTTTAATAAATTGCTTGAAACGTTCTGTCCTATCCTGACAATGTCTTCAAAAGGGACACTAAAAATACTCTTTGTAATAGGTCTTAATATTGAATCGATGAATAATCTACTATGAAAATATTGTATAGTATTATACTATAAAAATTTGTACGCATGCTATACTATTTCTAATATATACGAATAATGCATCGACGAGAGGTCGAGGAGATAGGGAACATGTGGACAGGTACTAGGTAGCTCACACACAGTTTCACGAATTTTATTGTTACCTATCCTGCTAATATTTTAATTGCGCCAATTTGGAATCTTGTTTCCTATTAAAAAATGATAGCTAAAATATGTACTACTTCAACGTATCGCATTTCATTATTACTAGTATGAAATATTATACTACTAGTATTAAAGCTCATGTGGTATAGAATGCTATTGACATAAAATTTACCTTTATAGGCTTAGCATGTGATAAAGAAAAATCTAAAACTACGTACGTATACACAAAATGAACTGCGAATTAAGGAAGTACTCACTTCATCCCAAAAATCACACATTATTACCCTCGAGGGACGAAAGTATGTGCAGAAAGTAATATAATGTTGCCCTACGAGTAATTAAGCTTCAGTTATTTCGTACATGAGTATTGTTTTGCTACATTTGGGCACATAAAATAAAGTAGCTGTAAGAAGTAGCAACTATACCGCTTGTAGCAAACGATTCATTAAGTCCAAGCTTCTTACTTTAATGACCATTTGGAGACTCCCAAAACAATTAATAGGTCCGTATGTTGATTTAATTAGCAATTATTAAAAATATAAACACTTAAACGTAATTAACGTTACTTATATTTGAAATGTTAAGTGGTACCAATGAAATATTCGTTATTACCTTTGAAATATAATAATAATATTGAAATTTGTAATAATCAATTCATAAAAAGATCTCTCCTAAAGTGTACTAAATGCCAAAAAAAATGGCGGCAAATCAGATCTATCAAATTACAGACATATCGCTATCAACTGCCTTCTCTCCAAGGTTATGGAGTGGGTAATATACACGCGACATCTGGCATACCGTCGAAGATACCGTCAATACGGCTTTCATATTGGTCGTTCAATTGTTGGTTGGTTCGGTGGTTATTGTACGGATGTCACGAAAGTTTTTGTAAACATATTGCCAAATTCTTGTCCAACAGATGCATAAAAATAGTTGTTTTATTTGACATTATTACTGCTGCATACAATGATAGCTTAATAACGTTTAGCTACCATTTAGTTAGATCTAAATTCTTTTATAGATTACATGTACTGCCCAGTAGGCCGATTCTACTAAAAAACTGCAACTGCACTGCAGCGCGGCGTGTGTAAAAAGTGCGTACATTTTGACGTTTCGTTAAGCGATCTGGAGAGCAGCGACGTTTAAAATGTACGCATTTTGACACACGCCGCGCTGCAGTGCAGTTGCAGTTTTTTAGTAGAATCGGCCTACTGAGTGTCTTTTCTAGCAAATTTGACCTCTTTTACTTAACTGCAGAGCGTAATGCGTTTACCGGTCTATATTTGTATGTATGTTTGTGTTGTTTTTTTCTCGTTGTTTTTTTTTCGCCACAAAGGCGGTCTAGAGAAAAAATGCGTGAGTCGATTTGATTTGATGTTCCTCTCGACAATCAATTCGCCCTAATCTTGTAAGTATAATTGACGACATGACAGTAATCAAAATTAGAGCTTTATCTCTATTAATCGTAAATCTATTAATTATAAATTAGGGCTTTATCTCCCAGCCAATCAGCCTAGCGGATAAACAATCGGTGTTGTCAACAGGTCCCCAGTTCGAATTCTGGCTTACTACCATTAAAATTTGTGTTTTCGGAATTATGTACATATTTGTAATTGTCACTTTCCCGGTGAAAGAAAACATCGTGAGGAAAACCACACGTCCAAGAAATTATATTTCGAATGACGTATGACCTTACCTAAGAACGGTCTAGTTATCCCTCTGGGTTTCGGAGATCAGAAGGCAGTCGCTCCATGTAAAAATCAGTATCTTAGCCAAATCCTTAGGCTTAGGTAGCGGACCCCGCCAATCCTAATGGATTAGGAAAACGTGATAATACTAAAAAAAAGAAAGTAATCCACGAGATGACATAATGTGATGAAGAAAAACAAAGCCCTTGAACTATGCCAAGTAGAGTATCATTGAATATGTCTGATAAATCATGTTAAGGTTTCTCGAACAATTTTTCATTTTAAATTATCAAATAATGAGCTTGGTGTCTCAGTCGTGAATGTGCGCCTTAGACAACAACGCTCGTGAGTTCGATTCCCACACAGAACAAATATTTTATGTACATGGGCATGTCTTTTTGTCTTGGTCTGGATGTTTTAATAGAGGTGGGGAGCATCAAAGCAGCCCATATAGGGAAGTACCTCCACCTCACAGAAAACCGCCGTGCCAAATATCAACTCCCTAGAGGGTTGTTGTGTTCTTGCGTGTGAGTGATGTCACCAGTAAGGAGTTGCTGTGTAAGTAACACTCCCCGTCAAGGCATCGCGTGAGTGATACTTAATATATTACAAGCACTACGGTAACCGCTTTATATCAGGTGGGCCGTATGCTTGCATGCCTTCCGACGTTGTATAATAAAAGATTTAGGATCATAAAACATGATCTACAATGTGAAATATTAAATTTAAAATGCTTGTTTCAGTGTTTCAATGTTTTTTTCAACACTTCATAATACTCGTAATAATGCTATAATATATTTCTCATATTCGCATTTATTAATGACATAAAGTATATATTTAAAAACTTGAAAACACGTTGTACATGAAATGATGGTCTCGTCGTATGCAAGGGATGACAAGTCCTAGTTGTGGAATTTGATAACAATGCTATTAGTTCTTGGAGTAGGCGTCAAAATTAAACTGTCGACTAGGAAATGTAACTCACTTCGAGGACAAAGGAAATTACTTTTTGGAGTGTTACTGTACAACAGCCACAAGAAACTACTATAGACCGAGCTTGTTGATTGTTGATTTAAATTAAGTTGATTTAAATTCAAGATTTTTTGCAAATGGTCAACCCTTTGTGGCTATGAACCAGCTTAGTTCTCTAGGCGGATTAATGTTCAGTAGCTTAGTGCACCAAAATTAATTAATAATCCCCACGATATTACTTCTCTAATTGAAATGTCAAGCTGGCGAAATTGGTATTCTTATAATAACTATAAATTGTATAATAAAAACAGTAAATTAAGAAAACAAAATATCCGACTGCGTAATGAAATCAAAAATGAAAACAACATGTCCTTTACTCTCTGATACCGGAAACCGCAAGTACACCCTTTGCTATACTCTAAACGATATAATGTAGTCGAGGATATTAGTTTATTGTGTTAAACTTAATATTACTCATATATCTCGAACTATGTGATATTGTATACAGTGTGAAGTTTGATTGTTACGGGAGAACTTGTGGGGTTTGGGTTCGGAGAGTACGTAGGGCATCTTGTTTCCATCTATTGAGTTTGCTTTTTACGCAGTCGGGTATTTTGTTTCATATATATTTACTTTTTTTTATTAATGTTTATATTTCTGTTTGAATTCATTTTATGCCCGTAACCGCCAATCCCGTCCAAATTAAACTGCCCTTTGTTAATACTTCATCAGTGTTTATTTTATTTTAAAATTGTCGTTGTTTTTTTTTTTTTAAATGAAACCCACTACATTATTTTACAAACGTGCAAATAAAACTCATTAAGGTATAGGTTTAGAGATCAGCTGTATATATGATTTGACTGTATACTAGAACATTTAATATTTGATATGAGCTTTTGATAGAGAGAACTGTATTCTCCAGTACAAGTTAAAAATCAAAATAACAAAACAACTTTAGAACACATTTCGATAGTTAATAGATTCAGATGTAATTTCACTAATGTGAAATTTGCAGAAATCTTGAACTACACTATTTTGTGTGGTTATTCTACCAGTTAATGCGAACTAGCGTCGGCCGACGCCCACTCGCTAACATTAGTAAATATGTACTGTCTCTGCAGTTGCCCGCTGTCTATAATGGTTAGTTTATGGAACCGCCATTGCTGTAGTGGTCATCTCTGCATATATTCAAATATTTCCTATTACGAATGTAAAAGAAAACGGTTGCATTCTAAGATGTTGTAGTCGCTGCTGCGCTGATTCTCCTGAAACCGAAATACATGTAACGGCCGCCGCCCTGGCTGCTCTGATCATGTCTCCGTTATGTGGTTTTCCGTCCCCACGACGCATCCTCAAGCGCTGTAATAGTCAATCGTTACAATATGATGCTACGAATAATGTATAATAAAATATTCGTTGTTCACTCGCATGATATTTATTTACAATTTGATCTAACCTGCTTTGTGTGCTTCCGCCACCAATTATTTCATGCAGTCTAGCGCCGGCCGGCACCCACTCACTACCGTTAGTAGATGCAACATGCCGACGCTGCCATGGCTGCAATGGTAGTCTCTACTACCGCTGCTATGGTCGTCCACCACCTGGAACAGAAGCCGCGTGTCCCCACCACCGTCGTTGCCACGACAGATCTGGTCGTCGCTGCGATACGTGTTTCGTATCGCAGCGACGACGACGAAGAAGAGAGAAGAAGGCCGAGGCATCCTCAGGCGCTGTAGACGTTAATCGTTTGAATAACATGCTACAAGTGACAAATCCATTGTAGTGCCGTCCCTTATATTGAATTGAGGGTGGGAGTGGATGGGTTGAGTGAAAAGATATTTAATAGATGGGAGTTGCTTAGGTCAATCTATTTGTTCATAAGAGATATTTAGGAATATTTATTTCACAATCGAAACCATGTTTACTGCAAGAGATCTCTCGTCTCTGTCAAGTCACGCACGCCAGTCTTAATTCTCATTACAAATAAGTAACAAAATTAATAAATTAAATTATCTATCTATAACTTCACGCTAAATCCTTTGCGGGGTAGGCAGAGAGAACCGAGCGCCACGTGACCCGATCCTTACACACCTCACTCGTTTCTTTCACATTCTTTGCTCTTCTCATGCACGCTTGCCGGCTTGCTCCTGACATCAACTTCTGATAGACCATGACCAATTTGGTCATGGTAGGTACGTCTTGGCCTTCTTCGGCTCCTACATCGTCCCATTTTTGCGGTATATATCTGCCTCGTCATTCTGTCATCCTGAATTAAATTAAATTAATTTACTAAAATATTTATAACAAAAGAGTTAACAATGAAATATCGCTGTTTTATTATGCAATAGTTTACAAATAGGTACTGTTTTATAATTAAAGTATGTCTCTTTTCAATTCCTGATCTGATTGTCACGCGCTAGTGTCGTTATTAATGCCACTAATACTGTTTTGGTCTACATTTACTAAGTATTGTTTAAACATTTCTTGTATTATGTATGATTGTTTGTGTCAGAAATAAAAAAATACAATAATCCATTTATGTATTTATCTTTATTTTACTATGTAGATGAGGCACTAAGCTTGCAAATTACTTAAATTCAATAGTTAATAGACGCAAGCAGACTAAGGAATAACAACAACCCGGAGCACGCGCCGTGCCCAGCCTTTTTTATCGCTCCAGCCGGGCAGCCGCTGTGACAGAGCGTGCGGAGAAGGGCAGGTGAATGTGTCATGTCGCTCGACGAGTGCACTATTTATTACTATTTACTTAATTGGCGTCAACAAAAACTAAAAAGCTTCTTTAGATACACAATAATATTTCGCAAATGTACTCAGTTAATTTGTCTATTTTATTATAATACGAGTAGTATAGTACAATCAGGAGTCAAGATGGGAGCATTATAAAAGGAGAAGAATGTGTGTTAAAGAGATGGAAAGAGTATTTTGAAAGTTTGTTTGAAAGAGAGGAAGTGCAGGTACAACATCCGGCACCTTCCATGGAAACTAATATAAATTTTGATGAAAGTGAAATAAGCATGGATGAAATAGTGAAAGCGTTAAAAAGTATGAGATTAGGTAAGGCTGCAGGGTATGACATGATTACCGTCGAGATGCTGAGGGCTGGACAGGGCATAGTGGCTAGCCAGCTGTACCGCCTTTTCAATTTGTGCTGGCGAAATGGGCAAATACCGGGAGACTGGTGCAAAGCTGTAATCGTGCCATTGTATAAGGGAAAAGGGTCACGGCAGGACTGCATAAACTACCGCGGTATAAGCCTTCTCAGCGTCGTCGGTAAATTGTATGCGAAAGTGTTGATTGAAAGGGTTGTAAATGAAACAGACGAAAAAGTATGGGATGCACAAGCGGGATTTAGAAAGGGAATGGGATGTACGGATCAGGTCTTTTCCTTGCGGAGCATAGCCGAAAGTGTTTGGCTAAAAACAAGAAGGTCTATTGCGCGTTCGTCGATCTAGAAAAATCCTGTGATAGCATAATGGGGAATGAATTGTGGTCAGCATTGTCCGTGAACGGTGTGAGCAGTATCCTCATACGAGCATTGCAAGCTCTTTATAAGGATTCTAGTGCTTGTGTAAGAATAAACGGGGCATACACTGAATGGTTTAATATCGAAAAAGGTGTTAAACAGGGATGTGTAGCGTCACCGTGGCTGTTTAATCTGTTCATGGACAATTGCTTGACAGATTTAAAAGAGAATGAAAGTGGGTTGAAAATGAATGAGTTACACGTCAAATGTTTTCTCGTTGCTAATGACCAAGTATTACTTGCGTCTTCGGCCGAGGAGTTGCAGGAGATGGTAACTGCTATGAGTGGAGCTTTTGTTAGAAAGGGAATGAAGATGAATGTAAAGAAGACGAAAGTGATGATGTTTGAAAGAGATGAGGCAGTGACAGACTGCAATATCGTGATTGGAGATGAACAAATTGAACAGGTGAATGACTTTGTGTATCTGGGTTCAAAGATTACAAGAGATGGAAAGTGTGAGAGTGATATTGAAAGAAGAGTGAATCCAGGAAACATGGTGAATGGAGCTTTGCACTACTTTATGAGCAGTCGGAAGGTGTCTAACAAAGCTCGTTTGGCTGTGCATGAGGGGGTGTTGGTTCCGACACTCATGTACGGAAGTGAATGTTGGGTATGGCAGAAGAAACATAAAAGCAGAATAAGTAAACAATAATAAATGCAGTTGAGATGAGAGCGTTAAGAAGTGTGATAGGAGTTAAACTGAGCGACAGGATAAGAAATAGTGAGATAAGGAAACGTTGTGGTCTGAAAGAAGAGGTAGTGACAAAAATTGAGAAAGGTATGCTGAGATGGTTTGGCCATGTCGAGAGAATGAATGAGGAACGATTGACGAAAAAAGTGTATAAGGCGAGTGAGAATGAAAGTGTTGGAAGGGGTAGACCTAGGCGGACGTTTCGAGACCAAATCAGGGACATCTTGAAAAAAGCCCAGGTCAAGAGTACCCTAAACCTAAGAGCATGTATGAAGGGAATAATGAAAGTAGACGAAGCGAAACAAGTATATAAAGATCGTAGCAAGTGGAAAGAAGTGGTCTCTGCCTACCCCTACGGGATAGAGGCGTGATTATATGTATGTATGTATGTATTAAAAATTTAGCCAGACTTCATTCAAATTGCATTTCACATTCTCAATCATTAATTCACAAAATATGTGTGTATGTATGTACAAAGTACACAATGCACATTTTATTTGAACAATATTATGAAAGACTCTTTAGCGATAATGTATAATCTAAGTGTGAATGTTTGATCACAGTCTAATATGTATTTGACATTGACAGACTTTAATTAACAACTTTATGAGAGAAGAGTTTTATTTTGTTTAATTTAGTATATTTTTAACACATATTATGCATAATTTTTAAATTTCGGAACTTCTTCTTCTTATGTACCATAATTATGCCAATTATCACATTCTTCCGTGCGCTCAATATGCTTAAAAAGCGGTATAAAGCACAACTATCAATTTGGCAAATAATACTGTCTTCTCAGTTTGAAAATACACATCAATCATACACAAAAGTATTTTTACATTCAATAAGACTATAGACAAATAATATTATAGACCAATAATATTAGGGATTAAAGTAGAAGTACAGAGTAGAGGGTTAAAGCCTTCATTTAAATCGCTTAGTATTTCAAAAAATTAAACTGCAATATTAATATTATGGGTTAAAGTATGAAATTGCCGATTTGTATTGAAAAATTAAAACTCGTTTTTTTCTAAGATGTAACATATTTATTTAATCAAAATATCTACCCTCATTATCTACACATTGCTGCCATCTATCTAGATCTAAATTCGACAAACTGTGTGAAAGCATTTTGTACTGCCTCCTGGGAAGAAAATTTTTTACCACGTAGAAAATTGTCCAAATCACGAAAAAAATTCTAGTCAGTTGGAGTAAGGTCTGGCGAGTATGACACAATTCGATCCAATATACTTTCATTTCTGTACCGATTTAACAAGACAACACAAGTTTCAACACGCGTTTTTTTCTGCAGATCAGTCAAATCATGAGACACCCATTTTTCATATTTTTTTATCTTATTGATTTCAGCAAATGAGTCAATAATGTAGGTAAGGTAACGTTAAACCATGCCGCTAATTCCTGGGTAGTTTGACTCGGATCGGCTTCCACCCTCTCATTTAATTCTGCGTTATTCACCTTCCACGTGATTCATTTTTCAAGTCGAATTTTCCATTACAAAAGCATTTAAACCAAAAACGCACGGTGCGTTAATTAGCAGTCTCCTCTCCAAACGCAGCATTGATATTGCGAGCCGTTTCTGCCGCGTTAGTTGCAAGTCGGAACTCGTATACAAAAATTGCTCGATAAATCGATCGATGATTTTCGAAGTATCAATCTTTCCCGTCTAAGCTGAATAAAAAAAAAACATTTGATATTCTAAAATCAAATGTCGCACATTTTTTAAAATAAAACTCTCGTAAGTATCATGCAGGTTTAATGTAAATTCAAATTCAATATCTATTATTATAAAACGGCAATTTCATACTTTAACCCCTATTATTAATCTCTTCTCAGTTTGAGCACTAACTTTAATCATAAACAAAAGAGTAAGTGAACAAAAGAGTATTTGGGTATATATACTACTCTGTGTAAAAAGTATCGGGAATATGTCAATAAAAAGACCCGCGTAAAAGAGGTCGTTCTAATTTTTTTACTGCATGTTGGTAGCACTGTACTGATTTAGCGCGCAAAATTTGAGCGGGATCTGTCATTTAATTTGTTTTAAACTACACTTTTTGTTGGTCATAGTTTTGAGTCCTCGGCGATTTTTACAATGGAAAATATTGTTGAACAAAGAGTGTGCCTTAAATTTTGTGTTTCAAATGATATTTCATGTGGTGAATCACTAAAAATGTTGCGAAATACCTACGGCGAATCGTGTATATCGAAAACAAGGGCTTATGAATGGTATAAGGCTTTTAAAGAAGGCCGAGAAGTAGTAGTAGACTTGCCTCGTTCTGGTAGACCTTCAACCGCTACGACCAGAGAAAACATCGACAGAATCAAGAAGCTAGTGCTCGAAAATCGACGTATGAGTCTGAGAGAGTTGGCTAGTGAGGTGAACATATCTTTTAAGTCCGTCCACAACATTCTCATTGACATTTTAGGCATGAAACGCGTCGCCGCTCGACTAGTTCCAAAAGAGCTCAATTTTGTTCAAAAAGCGCAGCGAAAGCATGTCGCTGAAGACATGGTTTCCCGAGCTTCTACGGATCCGACCTTTATGAAACATATAATAACTGGCGACGAGACATGGGTTTATGAGTACGACATGCAAACAAGCCAACAGTCTTCAGAATGGCGTCTCGAAAACGAGCCGAAACCCAAAAAATCGCGGCAAAGTCGCTCCAAAATCAAGGTGATGCTGACAGTTTTTTTTGACTACCGTGGTGTGGTTCACTCCGAATTCCTTCCAGAGGGAGAAACAGTGAATAAAGAATATTATTTAGGCGTCATGAAGCGTTTGCGTGAGAGTATCCGCCGAAAACGTCCAGATTTGTGGCAACACAACTCATGGATGCTGCACCATGATAATGCACCATCACACACAGCCATTATAGTGAAAGAGTTTTTAGCGAAAAATTCAACAAAAGTTCTCGACCAAGCACCGTATTCACCTGATATGGCTCCGTCTGACTTTTTTTTATTTCCCAAGTTAAAATTACCACTTCGAGGAAAACGTTTTGAGTCGATAGAAGCCATAAAAGAAAATTCGCTGAATGAGCTAAAGGCCATACCGCAAATAGCCTATGAAAAATGTATGGAAGACTGGGTGAAGCGGTGGAGATGTTGTATTGCAAGCGATGGGGCCTACTTTGAAGGCGATAAAATAAATTTAGATGAATAATTTGTATTTTTTGTTTTATTGACAAATTCCCGATACTTAGTACACAGAATGTATGTGTGTCAAACGCATGGTAGAGTGTGTAATGTTTTTTTAATTAATTTAATGTATGTTCCAAGTATTATTTAAAAAAAATAGCTGTCTGCACGTCTTCTCTATATAAACTTTAACTGTGCCATATTTCATACTTTATTACATTTACCGGAAGTAAATGTAATAAAGTAGGAAATTTGCAGATAGCTTATTTTTTTTAAAATAATACTTGGAACATACATACGCGTAATTTTTGTAAAAAGTGGCACGAAGTTTTTATGGTTTTGGTTGGATTGGTTGCTTATAAATAATCACCGGTTCTTGTAACTGTACATAGAGTTGATACGGTATTGGAACCCCAACAAACTTACTTTATCATTCTACCCTCCTCCTAATTACCATATGTATTTCAAGTATCGGTTACAAAATAACTACATTTTCCATTTGGGCCAAGTTGTGTACAAGCCGAGTCTGTTTATTGAGAAACTTTTAATCGAATTGAACCAAGGAAAACACCCACCGTCGTTGATGTACTTAATGGAGACTTGAACACCTGCGTAGAACGAATTTTGTGTCATTTTGATTTAATATGACAATTGTTTTATAATTTGACAACGTTATTGATTGACGAGCTCGGTGGCGCAGTGGTGGAACACGCTGTTACGCTACTTTGACACCAACGCTCGTGGGTTCGATTCCCACACAGTACAAACATTTGTGTGCATGAACATGTCTGTTTGTCTTGGTCTCGGTATTTTCTATGTATAATAAGTATGTATTTACAAAAAATAATGTATTTACGTATGTTTATCAGTTGTCAAGTGCCCATAACACAAGCTTCCGCTTACTTTGGGGCTAGATGGCGCTGTGTTATTTGTCCGACAATATATAAAAAAAAAAACGTTATTGATGGCGACTAATGTAAACTTTTAACAGCCTGGTGGCAGAGTGGTTAGCGAGGGCTACTTTAATACCAAGGCTGGTGGGTTCGATCTCTATACATGACCAACATTAAGTCCGTGTTTGTTTTTCTTGATCTGGATGTTTTTAAGAGAGGTGGGACACATCAAAGCAACCGATCCGGGGAAGTATCTCTGCGTCACAGAAAGCCATAGCCAAATAACAACTGGATTGTTGTTATGTTCTTATGAGTCAGTGAGGTAGCCAGTAAGCTCCTAAGAAGTTTAACTCTTCACTAGCAGTAAGGGTGGGTAAGCAAACAACGCACGAGCCTGTATTGCAAGTCTACATAGGCTACGGTAACTACTTTAGATCCGATAGGACGTATACTTAAAAATTGTAATTAAGAAAATATTTTAAAAGTCGTGGATGTTTGACTCATGTCATAATAATAATAAAAAAAGATCATGTTCTACAATTTTTTCTTGTATTGTCTTAGGTTTTCGCGATTGTTACACATTGAATTAAACAATTTTTAACGGAAGTATCGCGTATTTTATTTATTTTATTGAACCTGACGTTTCGAACGCTTTGCAGCGTCCGTGGTCGCAGGAAGACTAAGGTGGTATTTGTCTTACATTAGTTATTCAATTATTACATCTACCGACATGGATGGATTAATTATATATGTTCCGATTCACACGAGCGATTTTTGTGTGAATCGGAACATATATAATTAATCCATCCATGTCGGTAGATGTAATAATTGAATAACTAATGTAAGACAAATACCACCTTAGTCTTCCTGCGACCACGGACGCTGCAAAGCGTTCGAAACGTCAGGTTCAATAAAATAAATAAAATACGCGATACTTCCGTTAAAAATTGTTTAATTCAATTTTTTCTTGTTTCCTACTTACACGTAGCAACTCACGTTAAATGAGAAATCTAACGCTATGACAATAAACATGTACAAATGTCAAATTGGCCTATTATTACCAGTAAACTCCTAAGGAGTTTCTATGTTAACAGCAGAGGTGGCATCGCACTAGTGATAATTAGCGTTCATAGGCTACGGTAACCACTTTATATCAGGTGGGCTGTACATATATATGTCTTCCATAAAAATATATAAATAAATATTACATTGAAAATAATCATGAGATTAGCACCTACATAGATGCAAAATAGGTTTTAATATTATTATACGTTTTCACATAAATTACAAATTATTTTTGATACCATTTAGGAAAAGGCGTGTATATGATTATAATGGATTATAATAAAATAGTAGCATGGTCGAGTTTTATAGATGAAATATATTTTACGAATATTTTTGTTCAGTTGTATGTTTATTCCTTATATGTACAAGGAACGCAAAAACCCCTTAACTAATTTGGATGCCATTTTGCGCGGTGATATCTTGTTTGGTCTACAATTTATCCTGGAAATATTTAGGATACTCGCGTAAAACCTTCTAGGCTACAAGCATGAAGCCGCAGGTTACGGCTAATATTTATATACTGTTAGAGAATCGTTGAAGGATCCAAGTTTGTACGTGCAATACATTATTTTTAATATTGATTATATTAAGCCTTCAGAACCCGTTATATACCTTTTCCCATACATTTCGCGGTCATATATCGCGGTCATATTTCGGGTTTCGAAGGGTTAATACAGAAACCAAAACAATAACATTTTGTAATAATCGTTTCTGTCTTTTCGTTGCTCTTAATTAAACTTGTGAAAGGATTTTGATAAAATCTTGCATTCATATATCCTGAGTCAACGTTGAAGTCATTTTTATTTAGGCAATCATTGGAGTTCCCGCGAAAAACTGCATAAAACTGGTAGCATAGTTCTATATATATATTATAGTTTCATAGAGATATGATCCTATATTTGTTCCTTATAAATATTATAGAGCAGTTTACTCGACCAGTGACAAATTTCTAATGGTCTCTGTTGTCCAAGGCAATTAGGAAGGCATTCTTGACAACTTTTTGTTCCAATCATCAAACTTATAAATCATCACAAGAAAAGTTAATAATGTGCATGAGAACGAAACACATATATTTATACATTTCTGAAAACCCTGTATAGAGTTCATAGTGTTTCCTTTAACATAAACGATAGAAAAAAAAATATACAATGCTTCACCTCACTGCAAATTAAGGCTTCAATTGCTTCCATTACAGTCGCTGAAAGTTGTGTTATCTTTCGCGTGTGTTTCTTTTACTCTGATATTCAGAAGGTAAATAATTCCCTGTCATTTCTAGAATCAAGTTCGCCTACACTACTGTGGTATACCTACCTACTGGTCAAAAAGTGATATCTCAATGATAAGTACCTTAATACATCTCACATTTAAGAAGCTCGGTAGCGCAGTGGTGAAACGTGATGTTATATTACTTTGATACCAACGCTTGTGGGTTCAATTCCCATACAAGGCAAACATTTGTGTGCATGAACATGTCTGTTTGACTTGGTTTAGATGTTTTAAGAGAGTTAGGGTGCATCAAAGCAGCCCGTCTGGGGAAGTACTTGCACCTCGCAGAATACCGCAGCAAAATAACAACTCCCTGGAGGGTTGTTGTGTGCGTGTGAGTGAGGTCACCAGTAAGCTAGTAAGGAGTTGCTGTGATGCAACAGAGGTGGCATCGCGCGAGTGATACTTAATGTATTGCAAACGTTCATAGGCTACGGTAACCGCTTTACATCACGTGGACCATATGCTTGTATAAAAAAAAAATCAGAAAACAACAGTTGAACAAACACAATCTCTTTATGTTTTATTGTTTTTATTGCTTCGAATAACAGCTGCAAGTATAACAAATGTGTGAAAGTTAACTGAAAAAGGTAATCAGTGCTCTTGATGAGTAGCTTTTCAGCAAAGGGAAAATGATACTCATTTACAACATCCCAAAAAGCGTAAAATGTGGCTATTTTTTAATCAATGAAAAGAAATTGTGATCTTTAACTTAAATATGGGAATTCTCCTTGAGTGTATAGGTAATAAAATAATTTGCGTGATTGAAGTTTCTTAATTCAAATAATTGGATTGAAGCTTATTTCACCATGCGTGCTGATCTATTATGCCCATATCGTAGTTTTTTCTACACAACTACTCAAAAATAAGTCGCATGGTTTTCAGAATTCAATACAATACAATATTCTTTATTGTACCACATAAAACAATAAAACACACGAAATTACAAAAGGCAGTCTTATCGCATAGCAATCTCTTTCAGACAACCTTAGTGTAGAGGAAATAAAAAAATAAAATTCAAGCAGATAGGTGGCGTAGTATAAACTAGAAAACATACAAGAGGATTACTTGGAAATAATCAAAAACAACAATGACTACTTAATATTAATACTTATATATACATTCACTTAAACAAAGTTATACAGCAGTGACAACCAGATTAACAAAAGAACCAAATTATAACAGGATGGAAGAAGGATAGTGAGAGGTAACTTGATCTTTAAAACTGAATATACTTTCTGCATTTCGAATTGTCAATGGCAGAGCATCCCAGAGGTGCATAGCTCGCACTGAAAAAGATTTCGTGTAATACTGGGTTGAGTGTGATGGCGTTTTAAAACGGAGGGCAAGAGCGTTGCGAACATTCCTGTGTTCCACTGTGAAACGGAAAACGTTCCTTCAAATATACAAGAGATAAATAAATAAATAAATAATAATAAATATTGCCGGACAAATTACACAGCGCCACCTAGCCCCAAAGTAAGCGACGCTTGTGTTATGGGTACTAGACAACTGATAAACATACGTAAATACATTTTTTTTTTTTTTTTGTAAATATATACTTATTATACATAGAAAATACCCAGACCAATACAAACAGACATGTTCATGCACACAAATGTTTGTACTGTGTGGGAATCGAACCCACGAGCGTTGGTGTCAAAGTAGGGTAACAGCGCGTTTCACCACTGCGCCACCGAGCTCGTCGCTTTATAAAGAACTATAAAGAATAGAGTAAAGGAGAGACAAGATGTGTAGATTACGGCGAAGTCTAATGGGAAGCCACTTGAGACGAGAACTAAGACTTGGACATTTCCAAGACATGGTCATATTTGCCGAGTCTACATATGAACCGAATACAAAGATTTTGAAGACGCTCAAGCTTATCTAATTGCTCTTCGGTAATATATTAATTTGCTCTTCGGTAAGTAATACTTAATGCACGATGCCTAAGTTGCACTTGGTCACTATTTTAAACAAGTATGGCTACGAAGCTTAGGGGTCACATGAAAAGCAACTTTGAGTTACACACAAAGATATAAAGCTCGCTTGCATATTCCAAATCTACTCCTAATGTATCTCCTCCTTATTGATAGCAAAATGGCATAGAAGTCTACATTCGCTTATACACACAGTGCGTCGTCACATCAACGAGATTATATTTTCACTACATTAAATGTTACTATAATTAAATGTTAATTTTATGTCTATAGTATTAAAATATGTAAGTTGTATTTGATTTAATCAGTAGAAGATGACTGAATATGATTTATTAAATTAGGTAATTGCCCATAGACGGAAGCGAATTACTATTGAAATATGTTATTTGAATGATCATATGTTAATTAAGCTACATTAAGTAAACTTAAATATCGTATTTGTACGTATTCGTTTTTAACTTTTGATTAAATATATATCATCACGCCTGTCTCCCACTGGGGCAGGTAGAGATTATGGAACGCCAGGTGCACCGATCACAACATACCTCTCTCACTTCTTCCACACTCATCAACCTCTTCATGCATCTTCGGTTTTGGGTGGTTTTGATTTGACCCTTTATTAATACATCACCAATTTGATCTATATGTATGCGGTCTAGGGCGGCCCCTAACGATATCTCCATTTACTCTTGCCCTATATACTTCTTTCGTAACTCTTTTGTCATTTATTCTTTCTAAATGACAAAACCATCTCAGCATACGCTTTTCAATTCTAACTTCTGATTAAAAATAAATTATTGCATTGCAAAAAAGAATGAGGAACGTTGGTATGCGCTTGCGACTATTGAGTGAACTAATTTTAAAAGGTAAATTTACTCTTAATACGTGCGAAACTTGTAGGCTAAAAGGACTACACTGTTTATTATATCTTCGAATAAAGCGTATTCATATAATACTGATCGAATCTCACTTGGGATGTTCGTTTGATCATGTATTGTTATATTGGAGAAAACTGTCTATTCGGTGAGATGAACACGATACTAGTTGCATAAGTAAATTACTATTATATTTAAATACAAACAACAATAATAACCTCATTTGCGCGTGATGCCCCCTGTAATTAACAACGCCGCTAACATCCTAAATGAAGTTCGCGGTAATATGAGTCGCGACAGGTCATTCAAAACGATTGTACATTTAGTGTAACTATTGCGCGCCACCATTCATGGTTTAATATTACGATGGTGACTAGTGTGACAACGCTAAAGCAGTAACGTGACCGTTCGTAATTAGGTTATAAAAACACTAGCTAACCTAGTGCTTGTACCTCTCTACGAGATAATAACAGCGATGAAGTTATAACCTTATAAATATCTTTTTTATTCTACGGTACTATTACCCGTATGTGGGCAGCCTGAAGTGAAACGGGTATCGTAACATATATACTTCGTCCGCGTGTACTTAGTATCATATGCGTACCGCTTCTAAATTTCTTCCTTTTCCTTCGGTGTTTAAGGGTCATATCCTGATGTCGAATAGCCTTTAACTAGTATTAATACAAAGACTATAGCTCACATTGCCACCTCAGCTACTCGTACTATAGCTGTTTCTCCTCATGATATGGTATCCACAGTTATTTGCAGTAACATTACAAGTTGACAGACTCTTGCTTCAGTCTGTCCGGTTGCTTATTAAAAGAGCGCTGCATACTATATATCTTTCTTCCATCTATCCCTCC
Organism: Pyralis farinalis; assembly: GCA_947507595.1. Classification (NCBI taxonomy): domain Eukaryota; kingdom Metazoa; phylum Arthropoda; class Insecta; order Lepidoptera; family Pyralidae; genus Pyralis; species Pyralis farinalis. The sequence goes on along the minus strand of OX382259.1, from coordinate 17,412,140 downwards.
GTAATAATGTATCAAATTTAATGTTTTTGTAATCCCTCTTTTATGTACTTCTTCATTTCATTGTCTCTTATCTGTAGTCTGCTCTGCAGTGGCGTGCACAGAGATTTTTGACAGGGTACCAGATTTTTTTTAAAACTATTAACATACCAAAAAATACAGAATGTTGATTTTGGTCAACCCAGTCTTGTGGAAATAATGATGTACGTGATCACTTGTTTTTTTCACCGAAAGGTAGTTTTTAAAACGCATCATTTTATATTTTCCCTACACACACCACATGAAAAACTTTCGCAGTGAATATCATCCATATTTATCAACTTTAAAACTTTAAAATCTTATTTCGTCTGCTACCAGTCAATCAATTCAAAACAAAAACAATGGCGGCCGTTTTAAAATCAAAATAAAATTTTGCATCAATTTTATACGAAAAAAAAGAATTACGTAGTTAAAATAGTTACGTAGCAATGCTCGCGACACTTCGGTAATTTACGTTATAGTTCAGCTGAAAAGACATTGTCTATACTATGCGATTGTGTGCGTTATTTGTGTTATTGTGGGCAATGTAATTACAGGAATGCACACTACAGTATTTGTATTAACAACACGGCACACATGCGTAAATTTAGATAGAAATAGTTAGTGTCTCTGCCGTTAAAAGCTGCCAATGCGGCGCTAGTGTGGCACATCGATGTGCTGTAGTAGCCTAGCTGCGATTTGAATATGACTAGCGATGATTTTAATAACTCGCACCGATACCGATAGATGGAGCTGTTTTTAATTTTTTGTTTTTGATACGAAATATTAGTTAAAAACTATGTTTAAGAATGAAACATCGGATGATATTTATCAAATTGATATGGTAGGCAATGTCTTTTTGCCTATATGGTGTGCACGCCACTGGTTATGAGTACTTGAAACCGCGTTATTAACACCACAACTATTCAGAAGCTTACTGGTAACCTTGTGAACATAATATTAATTTACTGGTAAACACAATAATAGTTGTTATTTGGTTGTAGTTTTCTGTAAGGTGGAGGCATTTCCCCAGTCGGGCTGCTTTGATGCGTCCTACCTCTCTTAAAACATCCAGACCCACACAAACAGACATGTTGGTGCACACAAATGTTTGTCTTGTGTGGGAAACGAACCCACGAACGTTGGTGTCTCTTTAATAATAAGCATGTTCTCTTAAATGTTCTACTAAACCCATTATCATACAACGAAGCTGTTTAATTTTGTATCAATTGCTGATCAGTATAATTAATATTCTGAACTAGATAATTAATTTTCACCGACAAACAATGTATTATTCTGCACTGAAATTAACTGAAGCTCGGAGCTCATTATAATTTCCTCTAAGACTACACTAGTGCATGTTATATAAACGAATAAGCTAATATACTACGAGTAAAAGGATCGCGCCATTGTCTTTTTTTTTTGCATACGACGTCGGAAGCATCTAAGCATACGGCCCACCTTAAGTAAAGCAGTTACCGTAGCCAATGAACGCTTGTAATAAATTTAGTATCACTCGCGCGATGCCTCCTCTGCTGCTTACACAGTAATCTCCTTAGGAGCTTACTGGTGAGCTCACTCACACGCAGGAACACAATAACCCTCTAGGGAGTTGTTATGTAGCTGCGGTTTTCTGTGAGGTGGAGGTACTTCCCCAGACGGGTTGCTTTGATGCGTCCTACCTCTCTTAAAACATCCAGACCCACACAAAACAGACATGTTGGTGCACACAAATGTTTGTCTTGTGTGGGAAACGAACCCACGAACATTGGTGTCTAAGTCGCGTCATTCACGACTGAGCCACCGAGCTTGTCAGGAGTATATTATTCAAATGCGCAGGTTAAGTAAAATCGACCGCAAGCAATCTATGGATCAACTCGAGGTCATCGTGGCATCGGAGATCATATTTAATGTTCCGACTGTGGTCGATAGATGACAATTGCTATGCTATGAAAAGTAGAGAATATACTAAAAATGCTCTCTCGTTACAAGGAGATCTATTAGCAGTATCCCGGCTATGACATGAGCAAGGTTAGGATCCCAATATCTTTAGAGAAATCGTTTAAAGTATGTTAATGTTTAAAGTATGTAGTTAGTTTCTTATTTCAAACATGATAGTACTAGCCGTTTTGGAATGATGAATCAGTTAGAACTTTGTTTTTATAATATTGCGTATTTATTTGTTTGTCTCTATGTTAGTATGTCTTGTATCTAAGTAGGGATGTCACATTCTAAATGAAAAGTCGGTTACTAATTAATCGATTAGATTTAATAAGTATTCGGTTTTCATTAAAAAAAAATCAATTTTATTATATTAATCGATTTTTTCCTGATTAGTCAAATTAAATTCAATATTAACGCCTAAAATATTATTTTAATCACAGCTTTATTAATTTAAAAATACAGAACAGAAATTACAAGCTTTAAAATAATCAACACAAATATTAGAGCAATATTTACATTTAGCATAACCAAATTTATTGTCAACATGAAAATATAATTGACGCCAACTATTCATTGGTTTTCTAGCGTTGACAACAATGTCAAAAACAGCTAAAATTAAGACTTTTAAAAATACTAAACACTAGTGTCACGAAACTCTTTCAAAAATTGTCGCAAGCTAAATTGGCCAGTGGCTAACGAGCCTTCGCTCTGGGATCCATGCTTTCTGGTTGCTCGCTAAAGCTGCTGAGGGAAACTTCTGTCAACCGTCCATGCCACCACAACGAAAACCGGATGGCAGTTAAGCGTCTGATTAACACACGACATACCTTCATATTCTGGCATAACTAGAGGATCACGATTTGATCAGCGACCGTCAATACGTCTTCCGTCACGGTTGTTCGACTGGTGATCTTCTAGTGTATCTTACTCGCCGCTAGGCTTCAGCGACTGAGAGCCAAGGTGAGGCAGTAGTAGTCAATCTAGATATGGAGAAAGGGGATTGATCGGGAATGGCATCGGGGTCTTCTATCGAGGTTACCATCATACAGGCTGCCCGAGGGTTTGTGCAAATGGGTTACGAGCTTTTTATCCGACAGATGCATAAAAGCCGTGGTTGACGGTGGAAGCTCTGGCTTCTGAATACAGGGCTCTGTACTGTCTCCGACGCTGTTTCTGCTATATACCAATGATATGTTGTCAATTGATGGCATTCATTGTTATGGGGACCACAGCACCTGGGGACATTTTGTTATACAGGCCGTGCAAACATCCTTAATTCACTTTTGGAGGAAAGCCAGGATAAACTTGGGTATGTAATGAAGAATTAGCCAAAGTATCTGAATAGGAGCGGCTTAACGTAGTCGAATTCAAGCCCATAACACAAGTTTGCGCGTTCACCGCTAGGAAAACATTTACTGTGCTTCCAGAATTCCAGAAGACACCTCTTACCTTCGCCCACAGCATTAGAATGCTTGGTGTCGAGATCTCCAGTGACGTTCAATATCGAAGTCACCTGGAGGAAAAGGTCAAGCTGGCGTCCAAAAATTTGGTGTGCTTAACAGAGCAAAGCAGTACTTCAGCGCAGGGAAAAGACTTATGTTATGTAAGTCTCATGTTGGCTTGGACCATGTAACTCCGTTCAGAGACGAGCTGTGAGAATTTTTGACGATCCTAAGCTTACACATGGTATTGAACCCTTAAGTTTAAGGAGAGATTTTGCCTCCTTTTGTGTGTTCTACCGATTCTACAACGGGTTGCATTCTGAAGAATTGTTCGATATGATGCCGACAGCATTTTTTTTTATAACCGCACCGCTCGCCGACGGCGAGGAGTTCACCCGGTTCCAGAGAAATTTTCTTCCGAGAACTCTCAAGTTGTAGAATGAACTCCCAGTCGAGATTTTTCCAAAAGACTACAGCATAGGGTTCTTCAAGAAAGGCGTAAAGTGGTTTATAGAGCATCGGCTACGCGTGAGTGAAACCCCTGGTATTGCAAAAGTCCGTAGGCTACGGTGACTGTTTTTCATCAGACAGCCCGTATACTTGTTTGCCATTTTAGTTGTTTAAAAAATATTCAACTTAAACTTATATGCAACATTGGTGTGACGCGATTACTTTAACCTGTAGAATAGACGCTGCAACACAATTAATATTTATCGTATGTTTCCAAAATCGTTGCCAATACAGCATCTTTATAGATTTTTTTTCATGATCACCACACACGAACAGGCCTTTTTAATAACATGAACAGAATATTTCCATTGGATTGTTATTTGGCTGTCGTTATTTGTAAGATAAAGATACGTCTCTATTCAAATTCCTCCTAACAAATATCTTTCTATCTCCTAATAAGTGTCTTCCTATCTCCTAATAAATAATATCTGTAGAGTCTTATTCAATTACACATTGTTAAAATGTAAACTTACGTTAAATACAAACTACTGCTAAAGTTTGTTTGAATTTAACGATCCGACTACACGTTCATAAACGTTGGTTAGACCCTTAACTCGGTGCTACACGCCTTAGTTTGATAATTAACATTCTAGTAAGATGGGCACTCAGGTGAGTGAGCCCTTATCAGGTCCTGATTGCTGATTAGGAACAGATTAAACTAGGCGAGTGGAATGCGTTATTGCTAATTGAATACACTTCCGGATCGGATTTGTGTGCGCTAAGGTCGACGATTCTAATCAGAGATGCTTACCCTTTATATCTTGTAAATCGTAACAGTTACTGCCGATTTATTGCAACTATCAAACAAGACTCTTGAATTAGATAATTCGTGGGACTTTTAGTATACTGTGCCCAAAAGGTGCCAATGGAACCCTATTACTAACGCTCCAGATGAACGGTCGCTATATTATAGCGACCGTCCATCTGTATAGACAAATATATACCAGTTGAGAATGCGCAAGCTTGCATCGCCAGAGGAACACCTGGCTTGTCAATTATATAACAATTAATTTTGACTATGGTCAAAAATGTTCAGGAGAACATTCCTATTCTACTTTTTTATGCTGAATCGATACTCAAACATTTTTTGTTGAAACCCGTATTTTTTAGTGTTTATAATGTAATTTTTTGCCAGAAATTCGTTTAAGTGATCACTTAAATATCTCTCCATTATTTTATCTAAGCACGACAATATCGTTATTGGGTGATAGTTGTTATAGTCTCGTTGATCACCTTTTTTGTGTAATGGTCTAATTACACATACTTTTAGTAATTCCGGGTAAATGTAGGTTTTTATGCAACAATTTAATAAATGTGTTGGTATGATTACCATTTTATCAGAAATATACGCTACATCACTGGCTCGAATACCATCGTAGCCAGGACTTTTTTTATGATTTATGTTTTTAATTATTTTATCAATTTTATGTGTTTGTGCTTGGGGTCTCCATATAGTTCGGTCAGGGATTAATTCATATGAAAATGGATTTAAAAGTTGTCTATTACAGAAATTAGATTTAGCTACATTTTTGACATTATTGTTGAATTCAATTGCAAAATTATTAGCTAAGGATAGCGCGTCTAAATTGAAGGTTTTAAGTAGAATATCATCTAATCGTTTCACAATGTTTCCCGTTAACTTATTAATAAGTTGCTATATCTTTCACGGGTTTTTAAAGTTGCAACTAATATTTCGCATTGTGTAGATATTTTTTAATTTTAGCGCGTATTTGTTCGTTCTGTTTCTGTATTTGTTATAACCTCTCAACTGTCGAACAGCCTCATTGATTATAAATATGATTTACTATGTTATTCGGGTTAGTAAGATTAAGACAAGTTTCCCAGTCTAGTTGTAATAATTCATTACGTAACATACTATTATTTATATTTGTGACGGTTGGCAATAGTGGCAATGAGTCATTTTTATTGTATAGCGCGTCAACGATAGCACAACCGGTTATGCAGTGGTCGGCCGGAGCCGAGCTTACTACTGCAGTGTATACGTCTCGATCTGTTGTGTTACGTAATAATACATGATCTATGCAGGACATACTTACGTTGTCCCCATACTTTTCTATGCGAGTATAGCTGTTAATTCCACATGCGAGGCCTCGACTGGATGTGGTGTTTAAGTAATTATTTATAATCGGATTAGAATTTTTAATATCGAGGTTCATGCCCCCCATCGTAATAAATGTTTGTTTACCTGAGTATAGCTTCACGACATTCGCTAGTTCCTGTATAAATCTATTTTTATTTGAGCCGGGTGGCCTATATATGGCGCATATACTGTATTTACAACTGTTAGGCATGCTGATTTCGCCCAGTATACATTCCATCTCGTTTGTTATTACTCTACATCGTGAGAAGATTATGCTATTATGTACATACAATAATATGCCTCTCCGTTTTCTATCCGATCTTAATTCAGTGTAAAGATTATATTCTCTCAACTCGAATAATTTAGAGATATGTTGCCTAATATTGGCCTCTGTTATAATTATAATATGAATTGTGTGAGAAGAATTCGTGACAATATTCTCCAAGCAAGCGAAGTTTTTATGCATTGAGCGTATATTTACATGGAGCAATAACACTGACTTATTGTGCATCGGTAGTTTATTAGTGAAATCATTCCAGTGAATGCATTTTATTTCTGTTATATTTTCATCATTCATAATTAGAGTTAAACAGTAAATATATTATAATGACAGTTAAAAATGAAGAAAATAAAAACAATACCAACATTACTCACCTATGTTTACATACCTTGCTTAACTTTTGATTTATTGTCTACACCACTATCTATCCATTTTGCAATGTCATATACTGTACGAATAACATAAACCCTCTTGTCCTTATCATTTTTAGGCACTAGAATAGAACCGTGTTTACATCAGATAAACGAGAATTGTTCCTTCAACTTACTCTTCGTCTTCCACAAGAGGAATGCATTTGCCGGCGTCAGCGACTCCTGAATGTACACCTTGTCTCTGGCTTCTTTTTGAATATCACCTGGTGTTATGGTAGTAGATCTAGCCGCCTCCAGCCACTGGTCCCGTGCTCCCTCACGCAGGGTGACTGCAATGACAGGGACGGTTCTTCTCTGTGCTGCTTTCGTAGATATCTTTTTTCTATAAGCCTTCAATACATCATCAGGATTCTGCTGTAAGACTCCGGCGACAGATTTTGCTATCTGTTGTATATTCTCTTGCTCTGACTCAACAAATCCACATATTTCTAGTTGATTGCTTTAGTAGTTTTGTTCCAGTTGGTTCAATCTAGTTTCTAATACTTCACATTTTAAAGTCATGTTTTGAGGTTACTCCGTAAATCAGTACACTGATTTTCCAGCGTTTTTATATTTTTTTTATAGTCATTTAGCCTTACGTCGAAATCATCGATTTTCTCTGAATAGAATTTCAACGATCATTGTAGCTCCTCTCTGATAATATTTTTTAGTTAAGTGGGTGTAAAGAAGAGTGTAAAGATTTAATGCATTTAAGTTAAAACTAGCTCAACATATTGTTGAACATTTCTAATAATTTTAACACTCTTGATGTAATAAATAGTTATAAAATCAGTGTGTGTGAACGACGAATATATCATTAAGCTATTATTTATTACTCGTAATATTTTCATGTAAGTGACTTTTTGTCTTTTTTGGGAATAAAATTTCTTTAAACCTAAAGAAAGAGTGAATGAAAATGCTGAATGTTTATTAAATGTATGTATGGATAGACTAACACTATGTTCAGTCACAAAAAGATTCATATGTATATATATCCGCAACCGCACAGTAGGCGACTATAGCAGTTCCTGACAGCGAGGGAAAACTCCCCGTCGTGGGCGAGAGATGCGAGAGATGATGAGATGAGAAAAAAATGCTATCGACATCATATCAAACAATTCTTTAGAACACAACCCATTGTACCCACACATACCTGTGGGTACAATGGGTTGTGTTCAAAAACAAATCATACAGGGTTAAAACAGCTGATTTTATCAAGGAGTCATTTACAGTGACCTCGTAACGAAGAATTATTTTAGGACAACTATTTTTACATAGATGAGCAGTGCTGTCACGATTCTCCTGTGCCAGTATCAAAGAGGTAATTAACACTAGATTTGTTATATTATATTCGTAATAACGTCAGGACGAATTACGTGCAATATTGGCGCAGCCTGATATTAAGAATTGGCATTGTAGCAAATACTTCTTTGTTGTAATTCCCACTACATCGCATATTGGTTTTATTACGTATTGAAATGTGGTCGTTTATAGAACGGAAAAAATAAAATATACAAAAGAGATGCATTTATTTTAACCCCGAATGCCAATATGAAAATATTTTATACTGAAATTGAATAAAAGCCTCGCTTCATAAACGCAAACTGGCAAAATAACCGATTTGGATATAGTTTATACCGCAAGAGTCGAACTAAATATACCTATAAATCAATTCGGTTTTAGTATACCGTAGATCTACACAACGTGAACGTGAACACAACTACTCAGGAATTTAGTCGTCGCATGAATTGGGTGAATTATTTTTGTGGTCACTTAACACCGCATTCAGTAACAAGCAGCGTCGCATAGTTCACATTGTCACTTCTCTATACAATGTCCTTTGCAACCCATCTCCCCCAAAATATCTCCGGGAGAGGTTTCACTTTTGGAAAGTCGACCAACATCTACGGCGTAGCGGAAATCTTATAATAAAGATCCCAGCCTCACCAACAAATACTTTCTGGCATTCATACACTATACAAGCTGCACGCTTGTGGAATACGCTTCCTGTGGAAATTAGGGTTTCGCACACTATAGGCTTCTTTAAAAAACGACTAAACGGGTTCTATGATACTCCCACGTAGTTATGATGTATTTAATATGTACAAGTATGTACTAGTAATTATATTATGTGTGTATTTACTAGCGATTTTGTTATTGACATATGTTGTTATGTTTATTCTCTATCCACTTCATTTTCATTCTCTTTGATTTTCGTCCCACCGCTATTCATTGCTCCATTCATGTACTCGAAAGCAATGGTCGGCTGGAAGATATTTCTTGAAGGAATAACTCCGCCTTTGCAAATCCTGTAACTGTTATATCTATCTATAACTTCACGCTAAATCTCTTGCGGGTTAGGCAGAGAGATCCGAGCGCCACATGACTCGATCCTTACAAACCTCACTCGTTTCTTTTACTTTTTCTTTACTTTAGTTTTAATTTCTTTAACTTTTATATTTTTTTAATTATTTATGGATAATGCAACATACAAGTTTTGTTAGAAAAATACATATTACTTATTATTTGTAAATAATTTGTGTAAGTTACGAAAGATTAATCTCTTAAATCGGTCATTATATTTTGTATACTATGTACATGACTAGCAACCAAAAATTTTTAATGAGCTCTGTGGCGCTGTGGTTAGTAACGCTACTTTGACACCAACGCTAGTGGGTTCGATTCCCATACATGACAAACATTTGTGTGCATGAACATGTCTGTTGATCTGAGTCTGGGCTATTTTTAAGAGAGGTAGGGCGCACCAAAGCATTCCATCTACGGAAGTACCTCCACCACACAGAAAACCGCATCCAAATAACGACTACCTGGAGGGCTGTTGTGACTGGGTGTGAGTGAGAACACCAGTTAATTCCTAAGGAGTTCTGTGTTAGCAGCAGACGTGGCATCGCGCGAGTGATAATTATTGTAGTTTAAGCGTTTACAGTCTGCGGTAACAGCTTTACATCAAGTGAGCCATACATTTGTATGACTCCCGACGTTGTATAAAAAAATATAAAACCGGCTTAAGCTTAAGGATGTTTGCAATTGATGATACTATACAAGGAGGTTATTTTTGTTAATTTGATACTACTTCAGTTTTTTGCATGCTATTTCTTACTCTATCAATCATCCTAACTCTACATATACTCCTCAGTGCTCTCATTTCTACGGCTTACACACTACCTTCATGTTTCTTCTGTCATACCCATGTTTCAATGCGTTGACACTAATATACTTTGAATATTAACAAAGAGAGCTTTGCTCGTTGTTACGATGGAGAACAACGCACCATTGATTCGGTTTCCTGCTATCACTATTCTTTCAATATCGCCCTCACATTTTCCATCTCTCGTAAACACAGAACATAGACAAACAAATTTATTCACACTTTTTTATCTCCGATTTTTATCTGGCACTCTGTAACTGTTTCTTTCCTTTCCATCACCATTGCTCTCGTCTTCATTACGTTTATTTTCATACCTATCCTTCAAACATCTCATTCATTACAGTAACAAAGTGTTATAGTTCTTCCGCCAAAGATGCAAATAACCGGCCATTAATAAGTTGCCAAACAACTATTCATGAATAAGTTGAACAGTCAAGGTGCCTAACATGAATGGAGCAATGAACGGCGGTGAGAAAAAAATCAAAGAGAAGGAAAATGATAGAGAATAAACATAACAACATATGTAATCAATAACGAAATAAATAATAAATACGCATATAACATAATGACTAGAACATACATATTAAATAAATAATAACTACGTACGTAAGCTCAATTCGACACGGGAGTACCATAGAACCCGTTTATTCACTTTTTAAGGGTGCCTATAGTCTGCGAAACCCTAATTTCCACAGGAAGCGCATACCACAACCGTGCAGCTTGTATAATGTATGAATACCAGAAAGTATTTGTAAGTGAGGCTGGGACCTTTATTATAGGATTTCCGCTACGCCATAGACTTTCATCCACTTTCCGAACGTGGAACATCTCTCGGAGATATTTTGGAGAAGAAGGGTTGAAAAGGACATTATATAGAGAAGTGAGAATGTAAACTATGCGACACTCCTTGTTACTGAATGCGGTGTTAAGTGAACACAAAAATAATTCACTCAGTTCATTATGCTCCTGCGTGTGGGTCAGGTGAGTAAACTCCTGAGTAGCTTCTGCGTTAGCAGAAGAGCTTGAAAACACGCGCTATAATTCGAATACGGCAACAGTAGCTTAAATAATGCTACGATAACGCTTCATATCAGGTGGGCCACATCCCTGTTTGACACGTTGTATAGTCAATCTACGGTATACTAAAACCGAATTGATTTATAGGTATATTTAGTTCGACTCTTGCGGTATAAACTGTAACCAAATCGTTTATTTTGCCAGTTTGCGTTTACGAAGCGAGGCTTTTATTCAATTTCAGTAACATATTTTCATATTGGCATTCGGGGTAGAAATAAATGCAGCTCTCTTGTATATTTTATTTTATTGTTTCGATTCTATAAACGACCACATTTCAATACATAATGAAACCAATATGCGATGTAGTAGGAATTACAACAAAGAATTCTTTGCCACAATACCAATTCTTAATATCAGGCTGCGCCAATATTACACGTAATTTGTCTTGAGGTTATTACGAATAGTTCATTAACCCTTTGAGACTGGTACAGGAGAATCGTGACAGGATTGCACATCTAAGTAACATAATTGTCTTAAAATAATTCTTCGATACGAGTTCACTGTAATGACTCCGTGATAAAATCAGCTGTTTAAACCTAGTAAGATTTGGAATAGATTTGAAAAATAAAATCAATATAGAGTCCCAGTATTGCCTTAACTTTTCATAGGACCACAAATAAGCATATTAACTTACAGATACGTTGTGTTTTTGCGACCAAATATGTCAGCAATTCGAACCTGATCAATGGAAGAACATTTTAACCAATAAGTCGAAAAGTGGCGCAACGTCAATTTGCGAACTAGTCAATACGAGGTGCGTGTTCTACTTTGCCTCCAGACCCGTAGCGGTGAATCGAGTTTCATCGTAATATCAATTACATCGGTACTCCATAGGTTATTTCCGAAAATGGACGCCAACAATGACGTTTTTTTTTATACAACGTTTGGAGGCATACAAGCGTAGACCCACCTTATGTAAAGTGGGCACCGTAGCCTATAAACGCTTACAAATATTGCTTGCACGTTACCTCCCCTGGTGCTGACACAGCAACTCCTTAGGCACTTCCTGGTAGTCTCATTCACTCGCAAGAACACAACAATACTCCAGGGAGTTGTTATTTCGCTGCAGTATGTTGTAAGATATATGTACTTCCCCAGTCAAACTGCTTTGATTTACCCAGACCAACACAAACACAAACTGCAATAGAATACATTTATGTTTTGTTTTAGAATTTATACATTTTAATTAATTCCACGTCGATTTTATGTGCGGTTAAAATTAATTCACGGATTCGAGAGTGCTAGAAACGGTTTCGATCACACGTGTCTCCCGTATTTACATTCCAATTTAATTTAATATGTGTATTTGTGCCGTGATTAATAAACTACATAGCACTATGAAATTGCAAAATTCAGTGATAATCTTAGACACAGAATTAGATTGAGATAGTACATCGATTAGCGTAGACCGGTAAATCTGTTGTTGTAAATTGTATGCGATTCTATAATAAATTTCCTGAAACAGTTCTCTCATTTTCTGACAATATGTTCAAAAAGCACATCAAAGCACTCTTTGTAAGAAGTCTTATTACAGAATTGATGAATATCTAACTGACAGAGATGTCTGAAAATGATTCAACACATTATGAATATATGTTTCATTTTACCACTTTACGATTTATCGTTTCTTATGGCAATTCTTCTTCACCAATAGTCAATTTCGAAATACTGGGAGATTAAAAAAAATAAGCTAAATTTATAAAAAACCAAATCCTATGCAAAATTAAAGTATCGATTTTATTTCAATGTAAGACGCGTCTAAGTGTCCGCGAGGGCACAATAGAGAGAATTTTATCTTTATCTTTTGAATTTGGCTGAATTTCAATTTAATGCACCAATGTAATACTTCCCGACTTCAACATTTGCATTTGCTACTCTGCAACTTTTGCTTTAACTGAATAGCATTTGATATGCTCCGAATAATTTTAGCTATTATGAATTCAATCATTCATGGACTGATACTATAATCCTCAGAATAATTAATAACTCTGAGAACTTTAACTGTTATTTGGTTGTCAAGTTTGTTTTTATCTGAAAGTTTGTTAAGTTTATCTTTGTTTATATTATGTACCATATTATTATTGTCAGATATATAGTTTTCCATATGCGAGCAGTGATAGCCCAGTGGATAAAGAACTGGCCTAGTGGCCTGGTTCTCGGTTCGAATCCTGGTGCGGATATGTACCACTAAATTCGTGTTTTATACATTTATGTACATATTTGTAATTATCACTTGCTCGGCGATGAAGGAAAACACCGTGAGGAAACCCACACGTGCAAGGAATTATATTTCGAAAGACGTGGGACCTTACCTAAGAATGATCTGGTTTTGCCTCTGGGAAGCGAAGGTCTGACGGCAGTCGCCCCATGTAAAAATCTGTATATTTGCCAAATCATTAGGGTTAAGTAGCGGACCCCGTTAATCCTAGTAGATCAGGAAACGGGATAATGCTAAGATGACGAGAAGATATAGATCTCTATAAACATGAGTCAATTTGTAGCATTATAATATAATAATGACTTTCCCTTTCTTACTTGCTCTTGTAACAGTTATAATTATCTGTTTTATTATTTAATTGCTATATTCTACCTTTGTTTATTTATTACATTCAATCTCTACTATATATATATAATTATAATATAGTATACATGTATTTAAATGCAGATACATGAGGAGCCCACAATGTCAGTAACGTAAAGAAAGTTCATGTGCATAATATCATGCAACCTGTAGCACGGGTATGTGTGCTATTATCGCTTAATGCATCCGCCATTACAGGTAATTTCTTAAATATTAAAAATTAACTTTTAATATAGTTTATGGAACGGAAATATCATACCATAACAACTAATGCCATTGCATACCGTGCAAACGTGCCCGAATCTCTGCTTAACTTAATGACACGAACTTGTACTTGAACTTTATCGAAAACGATAATTAATTAATACTAATTACCATTTAAAAATATTTGAGACACCTGAAATTTTATTTAGAAGCGAAATACACATTCGTCGGTTAGTTTATACGTATGTATAGGCGTTAGCTACAGATTGAATTTTTTACCAATTGATATATTTTCAAGACGATTGGAAAACTATTTCTGTAGAATTATAGTGTTTTGTAATTTAACCTGCTTTGTGTGCTCCCACCACCAATCAGTTCACCCGCCGGCCGGCACCACCAACTATCGTTAACAGATGCATGCCGTCGCTGCCACTCCGGTCGTCTCTGCCTCGGCTGCTGCGGTCGTCCTTGCGATAGCCCACCTTCTGGAACAGGAACTGCATGTGCCTGGCATGGTTGCCGCCATTGCTGCCGTGGTCGTATCTGCGACAATATGAGGGACGGCACTACGATAAATTTGTCAATTGTAGCATGTTATTCTAACGACTAACATCAACAGCGCTTGAGGATGCCTCGTGAATAGGCGAAACACGTGTAGCTGAGCTGAGGCGGCACGGTGGTGAGTGCATGCGGTTGCTGTTCCAGATGGCGGCCAATTGTGCCGAGGCAGAGACGACTGGAGCAGCAGCATGGCAGCGACGACTTGCAGCAAATAACATTAGTAGGTTCATGCCGGCCGGGGCTAGATGCCCCATGAACAAATTCTCAAAATAAAGCCTCAGATTAAGGCGTTATTTTAACTAAGATTATATTCTATTGCTTTCGTAAAGATTCGTCATATATTAATTGTTTTTTTTATACATGGTCGGAGGCATTCATGCATACAGTCCATCAGGACGGTTAATAGCGGTAGCGTTAATAGGCTAAATTAACGCTTGTAACATATATCACTCGCGTGATGCCTCCTCTGCTGCTTACACAGCAACTCCTTAGGAGCTTACTGGTGACCTCACTCACACGCAGGAACACAACAACCCTCTAAGGAGTTGTTATTTGGCTGCGGTTTTCTGTGACGTGGAGGTACTTCCCCAGATGCGCCGTAGCTCTCTTAAAACATCCAGACCAAGACAAACAGACATGTTCATGCACACAAATGTTTGCCTTGTGTGGGAATGGAACCCACGAGCGTTGGTGTCAAAGTCGCGTATTTCACGACTGAGCCACCGAGCTCGTCTACAACATTTACGATAGAAACATTTATCTGAACTAAGTTGCATTTTTCGTTATCATACTTGTATTAAGTTCACTACGTCTAGTCTGTTATCATTTTTCTATATTTACGCTCTTTTACAAATTTATGTTGCAATTTTGATATAACGCTATGTTGCGTTATATCAAAATTGCAACATAAATTTGTACTATTATAGCTACTTTATGAATGGTTATCATTAAAAGAATTGACAATATATTGACGTTTTGGTCAGTAGAAACATATATGTAGTTACTAATTATTCCTTAATTAAATGTCACAGAAACGAGTGAAAAGTATGTAAGGACCGCGTCTTATGGCGCTCGGTTCTCTCTGCCTACCCCGCACGGGACGTGGCGTGAAGATATATATACATACATACATACTAATTATTCCATGTGGATGGACATGTCGTGGTTCTATTTCCAATTAGGGATCACAAGACAACCCTAACCTAACCGAAAAACAAAGCTATCGCTAGCTAAGCTAAAGCTATACGTATTTACTGACCGAATTTATTTTTTGCTAAACATGAAATCTATTCCGTATCTAAATTCTAACGTACTTACAACTAAATAATCTCACGAGATCTTCTTGTTCCTCACCGCGACTAGATCCTTCGAATTAGGAGCAAGGGAAGCCGATCCTAAACTAAAATAACGGCACGCTATGATGGCCGTTTGGACGTTTGTCCACTCATGAAGTTTCGTATTAATTAATAATTACATTTGAAGGAGCAAGTTGTTCTCTATTGTCAATAGTGACGTGCAGTTAGTCATAAAATTTATCGAATGTATAATTTGAGGACACAAAATTTATTTATTACATTGATTTCTCAACTATATATATTAGGGTCCCGCGAACATTTATTTTTATAAGATTATAATTATTGGTGTACTTATTTACCACACAACTCGGCATTTGTTTTTCGAAATTCAATTTTTTTAGAAATAAAATCTTATACGATTGTCACATAGGATCGCTGGCCAGCACAACTACTACCTCCGGTAAACTCGCGTCAATGATCAATGCAGAACAAAGCAGTTTCGACTTGACGTTGCTTGGACTTGTTGACTGGACGAATCTGATCAAATATGGCCTTTTGTGGCACCTTTTTTTGGTCTCTTCTTATATTAATTTGTTTCTTGTGTGCATATAAAGTATGTATATTCATTTTCATTCCAATATTCAGTTCGTTCAAATATATTAAGAACATTTATTTTTATTTTATTAAACATTTTTAATCAGGTACTACTTGCAACAAAAACTTATAGATTTGATTATTTTTTTTTCGAGAATAAATTGTCATTTCGCATCACTATTGTAATATGTCAAAACGGCCATCATGGCGTGCCGCTACTGTAATATAGGAAGAAAGGAATATGCTATTTCAACGAATTCTTGACAGGTGTACCGCGCGACGCTACACCTTCACAATTCCAATAATCTATATGCACGGACACGAGGTTGTTGACGCACAATTACTTTGATTTCACCAAACTTAAAATATGATAATATAATTTTTCTAACGGTAAAACATAAACCCTCAGCCTTTGGCCTCGGGCACGGAAAGAAACCGAAATTCCGCTCACCTTGAGCGAATACGACGCCATTCTGGCGATGCAACCGTATTACCAACCTTTCCTAGTAATATGCCGATATTACTGTCAACCTTTTTAGATTCAACAATAAAATTTTCAAAATAACTGCAGTTCTAAATATAACATGAACAACGATACCATGGACCAGGTATGATAATAGAAGTCTGACGTACTCTCTAGAAACTACGAATTAGGGAACCTAAGTCCCTCGGTTTTGGACGCGTTTGACTTAGTGAGCTCTATGAGAGTACAGCGTGTTTTTCTTTGTACATTTTTTCATGTTATTCATTCTCGTTGTTACGCCTAATGTAGAAAGTAAGGCGTGTCCATTTTTGTTATTATCAAGAATTTAATTTTTACACTATTTTATGTAAAAATTGAATTCTTGTTAATACCAAAAGTGGAAAGTTATGTTGCTTGTTTTAGTTGACGTAATAAAAAAAGGAATAATTAGTTATGTAATATAAAAGTAAACCAATAAATTCTAATAACTAATGAATATATACAAAAACATTTTTACAGTTACTCATTTTAAAAATTCGTTGAAAAAATTATCACGTTGCAGTTATCTGTTTGGCGATATAAGTCAACAACCGCCACGTATAATTAGGTAGTTCGGTCTCGATTTCAGCCCTTTCGGCGTGACAATAAGCTTGGAGTCTTCCTCAAGCGAATACGGAACACAAAAGCACGATGCGAGCTAATGGCGCGTGCATAATCCCGACAAGTCTCTCCATTCACTGGGAACTGGCTAATTTTTGAACGATGATTTACTGGTTGCTCACTCGGCCGACCTGACTTTGTGTGCCAAACGCTCGCTGCGAAACTCTTTGAATTTATTTAGTCAGTAAATTATGTGTGTGATATTACGATTTTTTGAGAGAATAATATATATTTAAGTATATTTTGAGCTTTTCTATTTGAATTACAATAACTAAATTATTAATAAACAGATTATTAGTCAATGTACCTACTGTCGGTTAATCCAAACAGATTGATAGATTTTAATATACACTCACATCCGATGTTTATATGCAATCATTTATTCACATATACAAACAAACACTTATTCGCAACCTCTGCATTTTCACACTCATCATCATCATTATATCAGCCGAACGACGTCCACTGCTGAACATAGGCCTCCCCCTAATTTCGCACTATCCTATCTTACCTATCTCAGTGTAAGAGACTGCCCAAATTAAATCTCTCACATCAGTATTGCCCCCGCTCGACATTTCCTGATATTTCGGAATTTCATTCTATACAAGCTGCCTCGGCAACCGATTTTTCGTCGCATGTAAATACTCCTACAGTTCTGCATCACTCAGATTTCAGGTCTAAAAACGATCTAACTCGCACAAATTGTAATGATCCTTAATGACATATTACGATCCACTCACGGCAGCAACACAAGCACTCAAGCAGCTACTCACCCATCTTGGATAGAACGCCGCGTGTGATGTATTGAAATCTCAGGGGTGTATTAGATAGGACCTCGGAATTAAGATCGCTTCCTAGAAATAGTACCCGCACTTCTAAAATGAATTCAACCCAAAAAAGCAATTCCGCAACCCCAATACCCACGCGTTTTAGAGGGACCAACTGACACCGCAAGCTTATGGAGGCACTGGGTGTTAGTTTGTTGAAACTTTGTTAATAAGAAGTCAGTTTATCTATCTATTTTATCACGCTAGCTAATGCAGGGGTAAAAATAAGGACAGGTAAAGAAGAGATGCGATTTTACGCTTGCTATCGCGCATATTGTGTCGGTAGAAACGCGTATACTTTGTATGCATCAGAAAACTTTTGGAATACTTCGTACCGCGTACTTTCCGCGGTGTTAGTGTTCAGGTCAAATAATTGTCCATATCAAATGGGGTAAGAATCATCATTATCCATCGATTTACCGACTGACCATGCACACTTCTCGTACCTCTTAAAATTACTGCAGCCTCTAGTATTGTAACACCTTCTTTTCTACCTAATTCCGAAGGAGCAACAAAACAAGCGCGTGCTACACTAGTTGATCGACTATAGAGATCACAGTCGCATCTCGGTTGATGTCTTCCTGGATATCGAGAAGGCGTTCGCTCGGGTGTGGCACGAAAGTAACAACATAGTCTCATCATCAACATCATCATTATCTCAGCCCGTACTCGTCCACTGCTTAAGATAGGCCTCCCCTCTAGAGTGTCATTCGTCTCGATACTATGCCTCCTGTATTCATCGACTCCCTACAAACCTCTTGAGATCATCGCTCCATCTAGTAGATAGTCGTTTCATACTGCGCGAACCAGTACAGGTACACCATTACGAAAACCTTTCTTTCCCAGCGGTTGTCGGCTTTACGAACTATATGGCCTGTCCACCTTGGGTCTATCATTTCTGATTCTATCACGCAGAGAAACCACGAGCACAGCTTCTTCCATAGCATGCTAAGCGATTTTCAGTGTTTCCACCACTTAGTCTATATATTATTAATTTGGTGCAAGTAAGCAATCTATTATCATGTATGATATTAGTAGTAGACGAAAAATGTTGATCTACGTCTGAGAATGAGAGTGTAGCTATATATAGCTAATATAGATTGTATGTAATGAAATATATTACATCATTTTATGGAACAGAAATAAATTTAAACTAATTACTTATTCACGTGGCTTGTAGTTGTGAATGTTTCGTGAATACTTAAAACTGTTATTGTTGTTGTTAATTGCGAGTTAGAAACTAAAATTCGCTAATGGACTATGAAAAATGAATGAAATGTAAAAGCGTTACAAACATATTATAGATTTTATATTTCATTTCTGAACTTTATAAAAGTATTCAATAGTTATATTGATAAACGTATTTGTAACATCTTTTAGACTATCTACCTCTCGCTGCTGAAAATAGCGGCACACGGTGAATAAAATTTGTATTCATAATAATTTTGTTAAATCGTTTAAGTAAGATTAAAAACTGATGTATGTATATTTAAATTCGTCATTCTCACTGCATAATCAATATGTCTGGGGATTACATGGTAATGTTTGGAAAAAAAGACTTGTTGTAATTGTGACTTAGTTTCAAGTGTATTGTATTATTGTTATTAACAATAAGCATACCTGTAAATACGACATTTACTTACACGACACGTTGAAATACCTTGGCGATACTAGTTTTTAAAAATAAATATGACAAGTTACACTCAATTAGTTATATAACGAGTTTAAAAGCGCAAATCAAATAACTTTGAACAACAAGTAAAAATTTATTAAAAAGACCGAAAAACCCGACTAACTGTAAAAAAGAGCTAAGAAGATCTAGATATTGACATGTTATTGGTTTTCATCCACTCACATGACACCTCAGTCTTCAAAATCGGGTAAGCCTTTTAGGCTACAGGAGCACATACACACCCACATACATACGCGTGAAAAATATTACCCCCTTTTTGAGTCAGTCGGGTAAATATAAAACTTAGCAAAAAATCGAAAGATTTGTACTCTGAACTTTTAAGCGGATCCACGGGTTTATATACCGGGTGGCGGAGATCACTTTGCTCAGGGATGATACAAGAGATACAGATTAAGAACCAAAGTAGTCGATGTAGATCTCAAAGTAAGAAAGCTGAAGTGGCATTGGGTCAATCTACAACTGCCTAATGAGCGTAGGCCGATCGATATGGAAACCTTTGAGAGACGGCCACATAAGAGATAAACATAGCGTTGAATGTTCCCCGACTCGACAAAGCGATGATCACAAACGCAGTTGCCGAGTGGTGTGAGGAAAGCGAATCGCATGTAGTAAAAATCATTAGGTAAGTTCTATAGCAGCAACATATATTTATAGCAAACATATAAACATATATATATATATATATATATATATATAAATATATTTCCCTTATATTTTTATTGCTTATATTGAATCTATATATTACATTTCTTGTCGCAGATTTTATGAGTGAGGTATGTAAGGATCGAGTCACGTGGCGCTCGGTTCTCTCTGCCTACTCCGCAAAGTATCTGGCGTGAAGATATAGATAGATAGATTTTGTTAATGGTTATTATGTACACACATCAAAAGTGTCTAGGGATCAACATATATTTTTGCAATAACTTTTCTCCTGATTGATATTAATTAAAATTTTCTTTAAGGATTCATCAAATAAAGTGTTTTCATTTGTCTACAGTAACGATAAACCAAGTCACCTTTGCATTAATAAAGAAATTTGCCATTTTCATAATAAAGGGATTTTTGACATTTGAACCACTAACATTAAAGTTCGAAAAAAAGACTGAAATAACAGTTTTCTTTAAAATTTTATTGGGTAACTTAAACAATTAATAATCCGTGTTTCTACCGCGAACACTAATAACACAAGAACATCGGTTTGGCATACTCAAAATGAGTTCATCCAAATCACGCTGTGGAATGGCCGCCCATGTTCGTTGCAACAACAAAAAAAGGTCTTCTTGCGACTGGATACCCTCCATATTCGGCAGAGCTCTTCTCTGTAGCATATCCCATGCATGCTCAATCGGGTTCAAGTCTGGCGACTGAGCAGGCCAGGGCATGACATTGATGTTAGCTGCGGCGAGTGTCTGTCTTACAACTCTTGCGGTGTGCGGTCGTGCATTATCATGCATTAACTGAAATAAGGGACCGATTTGCACTTGTAGAGGAACGATGACGTCTGATACAATCGTCTCAGCATAAATTTGAGCGTTGAGGTTGCCTCTGATCCAAATCAACTCAGTTCTTCCGCCGATCCAAATACCCGCCCATACCATGATGGTTCCACCACTATAAGGATGGACTTCCTGGCAGGATTTTAATCGCTGTTGGCGTCCAGGGGTTCTCCAGTGTCGTATACGTCTTGTATCCGGTCTCATACCAAAACGAGACTCATCAGAAAAGCACACGAAACGCCATTGTTCTTCTGCCCAATTTCTGTGTTCAAGAGCCCATTGATATCGAATCCTACGATTGTGCATTGCTATAGGTGGTACCCTTAGCGGTCTTCGGGAATGAAGGTTCACTTCATGCAAGCGGTTTCTGACTGTTTGGTCGCTAATTAAGTTCCCTGAAGAGTGATGAAGCGTCACGGCTAACATCATGGCGGTTATTGTTGGAGCTCTTCGAGTTGTGATTTGAAAGTATCGGTCTTGTCTCCGTGTGGTGCAGCGATACCGTCCTCCATGGCGCTCAGCCACGGTACCAGTGCTTCGGTAACGTGTCCAAAGTCGACTGATAACACTCTGACTTGTATTCAGAGCTAAAGCCACAGTACGTTGCCGGGAACCGGCTTCTATCATTCCCACGGCTCTGAGCATTTCTTCCCTGCTTAAATGACGTCGCCGCTCCATAATAACGTTGGTTTTAATCAGTAGTAGGGAAACAGTAGCACTAATAATGTCTTCAATGCGTTGTATGTTTTTATAGGGAAAATATTGACAGCTGATTTTCATCTTTTACTCGAATTTGATTGACAGTTCCTGTTTCAAATTATGAAATGCACCAAAAAGGATCCATATAAATTTATAAAATCATAAATTTATTACAAAGCCACATCTCAATCTCAACAAATCCGCATAAAAATGCTTGATCCCTAGACACTTTTGATGTGTGTATTTTTATTTTTTTATATACAACGTCGGGAGGCATGCAAACATAATTTGGACATAAGTCATTTAATAGAGGTAGGGCGCATCAAAACAGCCCGTCTGGTTCCTGCATGTGAGTGAGGTCACCAGTAAGCTCCGTAGGGGTTGCTGTGTTAGCACCAGAGGTTAGAATAATAAACAGGTGATTATGACAATTACATTATGCTAAAATATGAACTAGGACCAAATTGTAAATATTGAAACATAAAATCACCAATCAATACACCCCACGTGGCTTCTAGCTAACAAACAACATCACCTGCTTGTGTACGCGCACGTTGTTTGTCAGTTCGAAGTAGGGTGAGCATACCTTATAAATACCGTCCGGCCGGCCTTTCAGTACGGCCACTAATGTTCGAGGCGTGAACAGTGACGGATCACTCTTCGTGAAGATGTATTGTAGTTGTAATTTATGTACTTAGTAATATAATTTCTAAAATTATGAAATCAAGTTAAGTTTGTTTATAACCCATAGTAATTAAAGAAAGAAAGAAAGAAAGTATTTTATTTTCCACTCTACAATTAAAATAGATACAATTTACAGGGTTAATGAGGTGGACTCGAGCCTAAGCTAGGTTAGACCTGTATTTCAGGCCTCCAGGTCACCCGCCCGCAGAGCACTGGTAGTTCTTAACATTGGGAAGGACAAGAAGGAAAGGGGGGAGGGGGAATCGGAATGGGAAGGAGATAATATTTTGCTTGTTTTATTGAGTGTGGTGTGTGGACCCGTGAGTGAATATTCCGACATAACAGTAAGTATCGGTTAGTTTTTAGTTTTATTAGTCAAGTTAGGATAATAACAAAAGATTCCGTTTCGGTATAGTTGAGATTAAGTAGATATTTTTGTATAATGGATTTACAAGCATATGTACATTTATAATATATATTTAATTTGGAGTTTATTTTATTATATATGTATGAGCTCAGGAAGATAGAATTACGTCTGAGAAAGGCAGTGTTATATGTTGGTGTTTTACAAATCCGTTTCTTAGATCTTACAGATTGTGTTATGTTTGGGTCATTGTTTAAAATTTTGTGTTTTCTAATGGTAATACGCAGGATAAACAGTTGTCTAACTGTCAGAACTGTGCAGTCATGATATATTACATGTATAGGGTACCGGAATGGCTTTCTAGTCATTACTTTTAGGATTGACCTTTGCACACGCTCAATTTTAAAAATTTTTGTTTTACAGGTACCACCCCAAGCTGGTATACAATAGTTAAGGATGGATTGGACCAGGGCGTAGTAAACAGTCTTAAGCAGAGATGGTTTGAGGATGTATCTGAGTTTTCTAAATATCCAGATCAGTTTTCGTGTCCGTGAAGATAACAGGTCGATGTGGGCGTCCCAGGATAAGGTGCGGTCAAGTTGCACTCCGAGGTATCGAATTTGGTTAGTGTTTTCTAATTCGGTACAGTCGCAAAAAGGGTTAGGATTGGAACATATATTATGTGCAATTTAATTTTGTAATTATTTGATATAGGTTGGGAGTTTTTATTTATTGAGAAAGTAATGGATTTAGTTTTTTTAATATTTAATGTTAATAGGTTTTTATTGAACCAGAGAGATGTCTCTCTGAGCCCTTTCTCAGCATTGTGTCTTGCTTCGGCCCAAGTATCTCCCCGAAATATGAGAGCAGTATCATCTGCATAAGAGAAGATTTTACCATTGGGCGGTTTATACAGACATAGCTCATTAATATAAATCAGGAAGAGACTCGGGCCTAGCACACTTCCCTGAGGCACACCACATGTTATTGGTAAAGGACTGCTAATTTGGTCTTTTATCTTCACAGATTGGGTCCTATTTGATAGGTAGCTCTCGAATAGTTGAAGATTTAGGCGACGTATTCCGGCTGCTTCCATTTTATCCAGCAGAATCGGAGTAGAGACTGTGTCAAATGCCTTAGTTAAGTCTAGAAAAGTACCAACACATTTCTTTTTGTTATCTAGATTGCTAACAACGTATTCAGTTAGCTGTGTTACAGCATCTTCAGTAGATTTTTTTGGCTGAAAACCGAATTGTGAGTCAGATAAGATTTTCTGTTTGTTTAGATAACTCATTAAACGTGATTTTAATATTTTTTCCAGAATTTTTGAGAGTGCTGTTAGAACTGAAATTGGGCGGTAATTTTCAACACAGTCTCTGCTTCCATTCTTGTGAATGGGATGAATAATGGAGTGCTTAAAGCAGTCGGGAAAGACTCCTAAAGAGAGGCAGAGGTTGAAAATGTGTACTAGGATAGGGCTGATGGTGCTTTTTATGTGTTTCAAGAAAGATGTAGGCATATCGTCCCATCCTGTGGCAGAATCGTTCTTTAGGTTGGTAATTAGTGATTCGACGTCAGCAATGTCAGTTTCAAGTAGAACCATAGAATTCACGTTTCGGGGACAGTTAATAACACAACTAATTTTGGAAATGACCGTGGCATTTTTAATTTTATCTTTTATTTATCTTCATTATACTTAGTTACCATAATAAATTATGTAAATGGTATATTATAAATTATGAGAGTACATTACGTACCTACCTACAGTTGCTATACGTAAAGTAAATTACTTATTAAACATACCTAATTTAGGTCCTTCTAGTTGTTATAGCTGTATTGATTAAATATATATTACAAGCTTTGGACTTTCCTTTCTCTTGCCTGTATATTCCTTAATTTCTGTATACAAAACTGTTTATAGGTATATATACTAAAAATACAAACTATACCTCAAATTAAATCTAATACGTGAGTGATACTTAAGGTATCATACAAGCGTCCATAAACTACGGTAACCGCTTTACATCAGGCGAGCCGTATGCTTACATGTTTCCTGCTTGCATGGTTCCAGACGTTGTATAAAATAAATGTTAAGATATATAGTGGAAATTATCTTAAATAGCTAATAACCTATCGTGAAGATCTTCATTATCTTTTCTAACTATCATCTGTGTAATGTGGTCAACACTCAGAATCTTATCACTATCGCAACGCTACAAGCTTACGTATCTAACAGAATAAGTATTTCACTTTTTACATCACTGTTTATATCTAAATTTGTTACAAATTCGAATTTTCCTTTAACTACGCAAATATTTGATTATTTAACATCGCGTAACATGCGCACGCTTGTTTGGAAAATAATATTGTTAATATTTGTATCAAATTTTCTATACGTGTGTTCGATACAGTCTACTTCGCAAGCCAATTAAGCGCGGGTGTAAACTCGAGCCGAACATATTTTGGGATCTGTTCTGATAAAAACTCGCTGTCAAAGTTATAATTGATGTATAAGTCTATTATCGTTGCACAGTTACTGAGTTATAAAAACAAGTTGTTAAGATAAATTGGAAAAAATATTGTTGCTTGATTTTTTATTACCTGCTATAAGCGTTTTATGATTATTTGAGCGATGGTATGTCCAATAAACTTTTAAAGCCTATTTTCTAGTAAGTATTTTTTTTGTAAATTGGAACATACATTTTTGATAGAAAATCTTCGAATCTTATTAAAATATTACTTGACTTTAAGCCTCCTTATTGTACTTCTTCTTAGCGTTATCTCGTTTTCTAATCAATAAGAATTAGAGGGATGCGCTACCTAAGCCTAAAGATTTGGCGAAGATACTGATTTTTACATAGAGAGACTGCCGTCCACAACCCAGAGTAAAAACCAGACCTTTTTTAGGTTAGGTCACATGTCTTTCGAAATATAAATTCATGGACGTGCGGGTTTCCTCACGATTTTATGCTGCTTCTTTGCGTTAGGATTCTTGGCGTAGAGATCTCCAGTGAAGTTTATTTCCGACAACTGAAGCAGAAGAAGAAGCAAGTTGGAGTACTCGGAATGAATATTTACGCTGTACAAGTATCAAGTCCAGGTCACACGCGGCACCAGAGAAGTTATCTTGCGAGACCCATTAAATTGTGGAATGAATTTCCTAAAGATACACCAGGTTCTTAAAAGAGGTCGTGAAGAAACTTTAATAGGGTCAACAACGCACGAGTGATGTCCTTAAAGTTATAAGCTATAATGACTTCTTATCATCTGCAGATCGTACGCTTATTAGTGTTAAAATAAAATAACAATTTGGCCCTTGTGGCTTAAACATAGTAACAAAATTTTAATTTCATCTCGAGGCAATTAAAAACTTTGTACTTTACGCTAACTTTGCCTAAAATGGGGAGTTAAAACACACTCCTGACATTATTGAACTAAAAAATTATTGTTATATATCTATTTTTTCATATATCTTCACGTCAGGTCCCTTGCGGGGTAGGCAAAGAGAACCGAGCGCCATAAGACGCGATCTTTACACACCTCGCTCTCTTCTTTAACATTCGTAGCTGTTTTCATGCATGCTCCTGTCATCTTCTTTGATATAACACGACCAAACTGATCGTAGTAGATGAATCTTGGTTTTCCTCGGCTCCTGCGTTTTTCCACTTTCGCGTTGTACATTGTACATGTAACGAAGCATGCCTTTTCTTATCTTAACACCAACACTCTCTTTCAAACCCTTACTACTGATTACCGACTTCATTAGATTGTGTTCAAAGTAGTCGTTCTATGAAGGCTATCTTTGACAACTGTGTTCTGGAAGTATTGGAATACCTATACTTCTTGGCGAGTTTTTATCAAAGGACAACAGCATGTAGTTATTTAAAAAATGCGCAAACGGTTTTTCAAAACCTCAACACGTGAGTAACTGCTATCACCAGGCAAGCAGGTTGGTAGTTCGTTTATCAGGTTTATAAAACTAGTACAAAAGTAACAAATCCTGGGCGTACAGGTGTTGTATAATGATCTCGGCACATAATCCTTTTTCTTACAATCATTGACCATGAAAGAGAAATAAACTAAAGGCATTCCGTTATGCAGAGAGTCGGATCAGCTGTAAATTATACATTAGCACTCATTAATTTAGATTCATTTCGACTTTGTTCCGTTACAAAGCCAAAATGCCGGGAGATGTACGAGGTAAGTATTTAATAATATAAAATAATCCGGAAGGCCTACCCAACGGTTTTAAGTCATGTTTCCGGCGAGTGTCGGAACCGCAATTAACGTGTGACCTTTCGCAGCCCACCCTACACTAATTAAAGGAAGTACACGCACAAAATACACAACGCTCTTAATTTTAAATAAGTGAGCTTGTATGTGGTATTCTAAGCGAAAAATTAAATGAAATTCACAACACAGTAAGTTTCTATTTCTCTCCTATTTTATTCTTTCAAAATCGCAACAGTATTTTGTTCCTGTTTACGAATTCAATACGTAGGTTTAATATATTACTTATTGTAGTCACAATTGTACTACTATAATACTCGCCTGTCAATCACTTTCAAATATTAAACTACAAACACGACTATAAAATATTTACAAAATCTGGTTTTTGATCCAACTGTCAAGCAAAAGCCTCTCAAGGCAGCGGTCAAGACTATTTGCTATAAATCCGTTCACTGACACAATAATCGTGCAATAATCGTTGAGACCACACGCTAACCTCGTGAGCCAAGTCCAAGTACTCGGTAAATTCTCAAATCTCGGTAAATGAAAGACGAGATAGCGAATTCTTGTAAAGGAAAAATGGTGACATCAACGAAAATTTATTAATATTATATTTATTACTATTACTATTACTATTGCTAATTCATAAACATTTTTACAGAATTAAGAACAATGATCAAAACGCTGCTCTGAAGAAAGCTCTGAGATTGGACGGGCTAACATCAGTTATCTGTCTAAGGCAATGAAAAGTGCGAAAGAGGAGTTCATGGCAATTGCAAATAAATGTTCAAGATTAACTCGCTTCCCCACGCTCATGGAAGATGTTAAAGAGCATGTTATTATTCACAGAAAACGTAGTGTTGGTATTCTCCGGTGACCTAATCAATAATATAGAGGAAACAACCAATTCGACTATCACATCCATAGGATAGTGGGATGTGCTAAACAAACTTAACTTTCTCGTATTCCATACAATGATGTTAATAAAAAAGTTAAAGTACACCCAACCAAAACCTTATACGTCGAGTTGTGTAGTAGAATTTCGTAAACGAAAATGGTCCTGGGGGTTATCATCGACCATAATCTCACATTGAAACATAATTCAAAAAGCAGGAGATTTAAACACACATGCATACGAATATACAGTCTGCTGGGACTCCTAGCAAAGAAATTTCATCTTCAAATTTGGCATAAATACATCGAGTTTTGAAGGAGAGCCATTTTTTTAAATTCAACATCATCTTGTTCTGATAACATTGCTATGACATTAGTCTCCTGTGTTTCATACAAAGAAAACGAATGTTATAGCAATGTTATCTATAATTATATAAATTATGATTTAGTTATTTGAGACATATTCCTTAAACACATTTAGGGTTTTTTTAAATATCTTTTGTTAAGTCAGCGGTACAGTAGTGACCTTCTTGCACCGAAGGTTAGTGCTAGAATATTAACGATTACTGAATTTTCATACGATGTAAAATATTATCTTGAAACTAGTGAAGTTTACGTCAATCCCTTATTAATTCGACCGTTCAGATTCGAAGCGGAATTTGTACGACACTGTCAATAATGATTAATAATTTGTGTAATAACATATCTTTTTATGTTATTACACGCGTACTGTGTGGTTCCAGAGAAGTTATCTTCCGAGAACTCTCAAGGCAGGGTAGGCAGATGGAAAAAAGCGCCAAAGACGCGCTTCTCACACACCTCGCTAACTTCTTTAACATTAATAGATAAACTTATTTATAAATTATAAAAGTACTGTTACTTTTTCATGTAATATTAGTACAGTAACCTAACTTTACATAATTAATATTCACTTAAATTTTGTGGCCTGTTTTATACAATTTTGTGAAAATGGACTGTCATAAACTGTTTTACTTTTAATATTTGATATTGTCCTTTAGTTCTCATTTAAAATATTAAAATCTTTACGTCAATCTACGGTTTAATAATAAAAGATTTTTAATAATTTGTAATTTAAACTAGCAATTTAATATATATTATTTATATAGTTAATATTTATTTTAAAACATCAGTAGCTTTTCATTAAAATATATTTACATCTTTGGTTATAATTTATTATTATTAATTTATGTTGGAATAACATTAAGTTCATTAAATAATAACAATAAATATATAAACGTGTTATATGGGAACATATGTTCCTATTTATTTGGTAAATCTAGGCGAATCTTTCCAAAGTGTACATAACCGACCCTATTAGCATTACATTCAAAATATGTGACGACTACGTAGCAACTAAAACTAAGTACATAATTTTAATTCGTAAAATTCGTTGAGTAGGTATATTAGAAATTAACATCATATTAGTAAATATATTTCAAGGGTAAGATAATAATAAATAAAGACATATAATTTTTTATTTTATTTACAAAACATTTCGTAATTTCATTAACAAAATGGGTTAACTTTCTCAAATACGAAATATTATTTAATAAATTGAAAGTTACCGTATGAACAAAAAGACAATAAATTTGTTATACATGCGGTAAACCACAAATATTCCTATCCAATGGCGGGTAACCGCTAAAACTGATAAACTCGGTGTAGCAAAAATAATTTCCGTGAAATGCATACTAACTATCAAATATATACCTACCTACTCTATGAAAATATTAATTCCCAATTATTTGTATTAACCGTTTTATATAGCTACCAATCTGACTACGTTTGTGCTGGATTCCATTTTAACCCTTTAAACTCATGCAAACTATAATTACATGCACCTCTAAACTATAACTAAATTATCTAATTAATATTTTCATAATATAATAAGGTTTAAAGTATTAAATTGCCGTTTTACAGTACTTTTAATTTAAAAATTGACATTAAACCTTCATGGTGTGAGATTTTCGAGTGAAACTTTTTTCACATGATACCTATGAGGTTTTTCTTTTAAAAAATATAACATTTGATTTGCAAATTTCAATTTTTTTTTTATTAAGCTTAGACGGGACAGATGGATACTTCGAAAATCTTGGGAAATATTTGAATACGAGTTCCGACGCGTAACTAACGCGAAAGAAACGGTTCGCATTATCAATGCTTCGTTTGGAGAGGAGACTGCTAATGAACACACCGAGCGTTTTTGGTTTAAACGCTTTCGTAATGGAAACTTCGACTTAGACTTCCACGTGGAAGATCAACCACACAGGTGAATACCGCTGAATTAAAGCAGATGGTCAAAGCCGATCCGAGTCAAACTACTCAGGAATTAGCGGCATAGGTTAACGTTACTTTACCTACAATATTGACTCATTTGCATCAAAACAAAAAGATAAAAAATATGAAAAATGGGTCCCTCAGGATTTGACTGATGTGCAGAAAGAAACGCGTGTTGAAACTTGTATTGCCTTGTTGAATCGACACAAAAATAAAGGAATATTGTATCGAATTGTGACATGTGAGGAATTGTGAAAGTGAATACTTTAGATAACCATAAGCGAAAAATGCAATGGCTCACCCCAGGTCAAACACCGCAACAGTGCCCTAAACGTGCCTCTTTGTACGAGGCCAAGAGGGGGCTACCCCATCCGCTGCTCGGGGACAGGGAGATCGAGCGGATGGCCTCCAAGATCGAGGCCCCGCATCCCGCGGAGCTAGATAGCTTGGAGTTCAGCAGCCTGGTGGACGAGGAACAATGCAGGGCACACTCCAACTTTGCCCTGCTTTGTATGAATGTGTTTTTATTTTATGTGTTTTTAGTTTAAGTGAATGTGACAAATAAATATGTGTATTAAAAGTGCCTTGCCCACGGCAGGGGTGTACGTTAACTCAAAAAAAAAAACAGTGCCCTAAAGCAATGCTTACCAATATTCTGGCGTTATTCACTATAGCTTTCTCAGGTCTCGTCAAGCAATAACAGCAGATGTTTTCTGTGCTGAATTTCAAACAATGATGGCGAAACTATCAGTGAAACGGTTCCGACTCGTGAATCGAATTTCACCACCACCATCATTTAATTGCTCCATGGCAACGCAAGACATCATACTGCACGAGAAACCGTTGTAACTCTACAGGAGCTGCACTTAGAAACCAGACGTCATCCTCCGTACTCGCCAGACCTTGCTCCAATTGACTATGAATTTTTCGTGATTTGGACAATTTTCTAAGTGCTAAAAAAATTCTTCCCAAGAGGCAGTACAAAATGCTTTCACAGAGTTTGTCGAATCTAGATCCCTAGAGTTCTATCGCAAAGGCATAAATAAACTTCCGATAAAATGGCAGTAATGTAATAGGGTACATATTTTGATTAAATAAATGTGTTTTTCCGAGAAAAAATTAAAACCCCTAATATTATACTGAAACAAAACTTATGTATAAATTATTTATTTATTCCTTTACCTGACTATCTATTGACACTTCTTTTCATTCTGACACATAAAGTTGTTTTTATCATCTGTCTATAACTTCACGCCTTACGGGGTAGGCATCCTTACATAACTCACACGCTTCTTTAACATTCATTGCACTTTTCATAATTTTACTAATACATTCGATATTAACTGCCATAAACACTGCCTCTCCTATGTGTACTTAAATGAACCCACACCATTCTCTTTGCCAATTTTTAATATTGAAAAAATATGCGTGCAGTTCACCCGCGATATAAGTGAACCCTTCAAAATGTGAACTTCAACATAATGAGACGAATGCAGAATTTCGGAAGTAAGATAATTTGTAGGGTTTGCTTATGATGATAATGATCATACATACTTGCAAAATGTTTTTATTAAAATAAGTAAATATTTATGTAAATAATACACCACGGTTGTTATGATGCCTTATCCCAAGCTTCGTAATACACAGGCACACACACACGTACTAACAAACGTACAACGCACGGCCCCTGTAAATAACTGTATTATGCCTTCTATATGTACGTGGTCATCTCTTTTTACTGTCGCTTTTTCGTTTCATCGAGATTCAAATCACAACGATGAACGAAGAAGCTTTCGCTTCAATAATACTAACTGCACTGTTAACTCTACAATATCAACTGGTTGACCCCCGTTTTCCACAATCTCTGTTTATTCCCTGATACCAATCCGTCGACTATCTATTCCAAACTGCCACAAACTACTCCGATACCTTATATCCTCTTTGCTACTTATAGCTTGCTATCAACGACAGGATGTAGCCTTTATCAAAATGGTTAATTTATTATTTGAAATATAAACCCATAAAAAAAATCTCTAAGGAATAAATATTTATATTCTTACATCAATTTAAATTTCAGTTAATAAATTCATTTCGACACCTCGTTACAATCGTAATTTTAGTATAACTATTTATACGTATTGAGACGCCCAGTCATCAAGTTTAAAATAAAGATATGCGTGTTACTTATCCCATAAAAACTGTTGTCAACTCGACGTGAAACTACATTAGAAGAAGTTACCTAAAATGTTACTACTTTTGTCTTTTGTTGCTAAAAAATAGACTTTCCCCATTATCTACAAAACCGCGTAGTATATGTGCAATGAAATTAAGCTTTCATAATTTGTTTTAAGTCTCAATAACTGAGGGATTACGAAATCCACGCTCTTTTTACGGTGGATCAAGTCAACAATGGGTTTTGTCAGTTTTCCACTAAGTCCCTTGCGAAGTAGGCAGAAAGAACTGAGCACGACATGTACCCGGTCCTTAAACATCTCACTAAACACCCACTTCTTTGACAATTATACTCGTAGCTCTTTTTATGCCGTTTACTAAGGTTCCTTACACCTACCCGCCCCCTGACACTAGAAAATAAAGCTCTGGCGAAAAAGAGGAATGGCACATATATTTATCATGTGTTCGTAGGAGTGAGTAAGTGTTACTAGTAAGCTGCTGCATTAGTAGGAGCAGTAATGCGTGTGTCATAATAATACTTTTGACATGTAAGCAGTAATATATAGCCTTGCAATACTAGACGCATCACTCGCAATACGGACCACGTTTACTTGTAAAAACTTAGTACCAAGAAGGAAATATTTCATCCTTGTATTACTATCGTTCATAGACATCAAACAGGTGGATTGTATGTTTATTTGTCAGTAATACAGTATCACGCAGTAATACGCAGGCAAAAGTATGTTTACCAAGAAAGTCTGTCTACTAAAGTCGGTCCGTGACTGAATGGTTAATTGCCAGATTGTTTTTTAGTGACGTGACTTTTAGAGTAATAACAGCCTAAACATATTCCACATATGGGATCGGGAACTCTCTGTATTCGAAGACATTTAAAGCACCATGATGTATCTTTATTGGTAAAAGCCTTTATAGTATTTGCATCAGTCTCCTAAATATTGCATAACATGTTATGTTTCCCCATTCGTAGAGGCGCAGATTGATAAACTAGAAAGTGCCCCGAAAGGCGCAGAATTATGAAATCTCTTAAAACGTTGAATACTGGTGCAGAATACTGAAGGATCAGCACCAGCAATATCTGGCCAGTTTTTTAGAATCTATGTTTTTATTATTTAAATAATAGTAGGTACCTAGGAAAAATGCAACGTATATTTTTTACATCACTAAGATGTCCAATTTATATCTAAGAGTAATGTATTGAATGTGAATGGAAAATATAACATGCAACAATATTATAGTCACGCACGTGATCGATGAATTTGATATTTTCTTAGAATAATATTTTTGTTTATATTCTTCTTAATGTTGCAAAGTTGTAAAATAAGAAACATAGCTAGCTGCAGGTATACAAAGAGATAGACAGCTCGTCGGTTTCATAAAGGAAATATCCGAAAAAGTTACGTTCGTGAACGTAATCCCATAACAAAATGAGGAAAGTTTGGCGGATATGACTAAGCAGATGTTGAAGAAGATGCGAATTTCCCCGATTTTAAGCGTACTTATGCGGATAATGACGTAAAAGAGACAATTTCGCTAATGGAATATTTTACACATAATTTTCAACAAAACTGACCTGTTATATTCGGCTTTCGGTTAATATTATTTATTAAGTTTTTTCGGTAATTCTTGTGAATGCTCCCACTTTTGCTCAAGTAACTTTCGTAGAGTTTTTATGTAAAGGTTAGTGAATTTTGAATGTGCTCATTACTCAACTTTGAGCAAGTAGTCAATTTAGATAATAAAGCTATTGTACCTATTTATTAAAATAAACCAAGATCGTACCACTCATGTAAAGTGAATGGTTTTATTACTATTTACGAGTAGGTAACAATCAAATGGTATATAAAACTTCTATTACAATAACATTTTCGGGTATAATTCTTAATTTTTATTTCTTGTATATAGTTTTGAGCGAAGCAGCATATGAAGGTATCATTCGCACATTACCTACTGACTTATCGGGATATCGTTCCATAAAATTATTACGCGGTCGTTACATTATCAATTTATTTTGCGCATGAAAAAATAATCAAATAGAAAACCGAAGCAACGCTTTTGCTTTGAGACTCAATTCACCGCTATGGGTATATCTGCTAGTTTACATATCAACATCATCGCGCTTCAGCTCATTGGTTAAAATATCCTCGCTATTAGACCATAGGCTCGAATCGGCGACATTTATAAGCTCGAGCGGTTTATTAGTTTGTGCCGGTACCTCAATCTATGCCTCAGGATCCATGATGGCTAAATTTATATCCATTAATAATAATCTTATAGACAAAACAAGGTTATAACCTTATTTTGCCCAAAATAAGGTTTACATAGAGTACTTTATAACTTGGTGTCCCAAGAAACTTCTCGAAGTCCCTAATTATGAAATTTTATATAGATTTTTAGTTACAAGTAACTTGGAAACAAAATTGTATATCAAAAGAAACAAAAGTACAATTTTACACTTGGTGTGCTCAATAGACCAAAGCAGTACTTCAACGCAGCCAAAGACTTTTGTTCTAAGACTCAAGTCAGACTGCACATGAAGTAATGCAGTCTCCTTTGGACGGGAGCATCTGGATACCAACTGGAAACAAAAGGACCCTGTAAATCGGTTCAGATACGAGCTGTGAGAATTATCGACGATCCTAAGCTTACACGTACACCCGGTATTGAACCCTTAAGTTTAATGAGAATTTTTGCCTCCCTTTGTGTGTTCTTCCGGTTATACAACGGTTGTGTTCTGAAAAATTGCTCGATGTGATGCCAACGGCTTCTTTTTACACCTCATCACATCCTCGCACACTGGAACCGCAATGGTACGATTTAATAATAAACACGAAAAAAAATATGTAAAACGGCGGGAAATCGAAAGAATTTTTTAACATAATTAACGCGTTTCAAATTTAAAATAATTAAAGAGTTGAAAAAAACTAAAAGTTTCTATGTAACAGTATTTATGGTCAGACTAGTTATAGACAATAAAAGATATATATAAGTAGCTGATTGTATTTTCAGGGCAAGAAAATAAAATTCGAATAAACCTATTAGGATGAAAATGTCCATACATATTATAATAATATAAAACGTCAATAAGATTATTTTTCTGAAATTGTTATTAAATAGGCACTTTTTTACGTAAAGTATATGGACAGCACAATTAATAATTGTACAATGGGTTGTATTCCTAGGTCTTCGATATAATATCAATAGCCTCGTTTTACAATCGCACCCCTCGCCGACGAATAAGAATTCATCTTTACTTACTGGAACCGCAAAGTTCCCCTGCATCAATTTTTTTCTGATTTTTCCTAGGGACTACTACATCATGTTGTTTTTCAAAAAACGCGTAAATAAGATATTATTGAACAGATATTGTTATTGAGTAACATCCCTGGTGTTGCATGTGTCTATAGTCTACAGTAGCTGCTAAACACCAAGCAGGACGTGCTTATTTGCCATCTTAGTGATGTAAAAAAAAAAATCTCTGTCGAAGGCTCAAAATGTAAAACAATATTACCTAACAACCAGTTAAGTGCCATTTGTACTCGCGCTTCGAGGATTCCGTATATTCTATGATTTATGCAGATTTATGTTATCACACACAAGAAAAAAATATTTAAATAGATTTTTCTAGAGATATATCCTCACGCCAAGTCCCTTGCAGTGTAAGCAGAGAGATCCGAGCAAAATATGACTCGATCCTTATACTCCCCACTCCCTTTTTTAATGTTCATAAATTTTTTATGCACGCTTGCAGTTTCCTAGGACTCCTGTGGCCACCTTCTGATAACACACAATCTATGTTTCGTCATTCATTCCTCTTTCAATATATTTTCGTTTTCAATTCTAAAGTATACGTGAAATATATTTGTATATATTTAAGAGCAGTAATAGCCCTGCCCAGTGGTAAATAAACAATGTACTAACCGAGTAGCTCCTGGTCGAATCCTAGCTTTGATATACATTTAGTTGTACCACTAAATTCACGGTTTCGGATTTGTTTACGTATCTGTAATTATCAGTTGCTTGGCGGTGAAGGAAAACATCGTAAGGAAACCTGTACGTCCAGGAAATTATATTTCGAAAGACGTGTGACTTAACTTAGGGGGTTGATGCTACTCACGTCCGCAGGCTTTACCCTAGTTTTCCTGCACGTGACCCCTGGGTGGTGCTAATCGAGTAGCAAATTTTCTGGTGGTAGACCCTGTTGTAGAAGGGTCATCCAGTGACAGTTACCACCATGCAGATGTGAAAATCCCGCCATAGTGACTTGTTCTCATCCCCGTTCGAGTCGCGTTCCGGAGTCAGCACTGCACGAACTGGGCCGAGAGGATCATCGTCGCAACAAATGTGGGACCATGTGGTTGTTTAAACGGAGGCATGTTCGGGCCGCGCGAGCTGATCCGCCGGCCAGGGAGACCCGTAGAAACGGTGGTGCCGCTGGCCGCCCGTGGCATAGTACAAGGGCCCAATTGGGTCTAACCAACCCAAGAGGCTGCCCTACCAGGTCACGCATAATCCCGGAGTGGTTCGTCGTGCCGGGTGGTGCCCGGTTATGGTGGGACCCGGCGACTATTTCTGGGGGGGTATGG
This sequence comes from Pyralis farinalis, assembly GCA_947507595.1. Lineage (NCBI taxonomy): Eukaryota > Metazoa > Arthropoda > Insecta > Lepidoptera > Pyralidae > Pyralis > Pyralis farinalis. The sequence goes on along the minus strand of OX382259.1, from coordinate 17,374,873 downwards.
GAGACCTTCCGTCCGGCGGGTCAGCCAATGCGACTTCGAACTACGTAGGACCAACTGCGCACATGCCTACAACCGCTATCTAACATCCACGCTTTGTCCGTCTTTGTTGCTGCGTTAATCGTCTTTTTTCACGCCTCTTTTTCTTTTCCCTTCCAACTCCTCTTCCTCCCTAATAATCGTTTTTCGTAATAAAATGACAGCACAGCATACGTATAGAGGATCTACAGCGGCATCTCTCTCTCCCACCAATAACAAACTTTTTGAGGTAGAGTTCGCCAACATCCGCGGACTTCATTCTAACCTCAATGCCGTCCACCATCATCTCGAGACGACTAAACCCGCATTACTCTTCCTCACGGAGACACAAATAAGCCGCCCCGCTAACACAGCATACTTACACTACCCCGGCTATGTACTGGAAGAATCTTTCCGTCCTAAAGCCGGTGTATGCTTGTTTGCTAGGGCGGATGTTTGCTGTCGCCGCCTGAGCTGTCTTGGGGACCCTTCTCTATCCACCCTCTGGGTGCTCGTAAACCTGGGCTCTATGAACCGAATTTACGTGTGCCTTTATCGTTCCCATTCTGGAGATACCGAGACATCTCGACTCTTTGAACACCTGAGTCGAGCAGTTGACGAGGCTCAGGAGCGGTTCCCTTATGCCGAAATTGTGATTCTGGGTGACTTTAATGCCCACCATGAGGCCTGGCTCGGTTCCTTCAAAACTGACCACGCAGGGCGAGCCACGCATGCCTTCGCTCTCACGCATGACTTGACTCAACTAGTAAACCAACCCACTAGGATACCCGATATTGTTGGTCAAGCGCCCTCGTTACTAGACCTCCTGCTGACGAGTGACCCGGTCGGATATGAGGTGCGGGTGCGTGCTCCTCTTGGATCCTCCGATCATTGTTTGGTTCGTGTCACGGTTCCTCTGGCGGCTCCGACGCCATCAGTCGAAATAAGGAGACGGCTCTGGCATTACTCTTCGGCAGACTGGGATGGCATGCGTGATTATTTCGCCTCTGTTCCATGGAGGCAGCGTTGCTTTGAGGGAAAAACCGTTTCAGAGAGTGCGTCGGCCATAGCTGGTGAGGTCCTATTGGGTATGGACTATTACATACCCACTACGAATGTTACCGGTGGAGGCAGATCTCGGCCCTGGTTCAATCGCGAATGCGCGGACGCTGTCGAACGGAAACAAGCGGCGTATCGCGCTTGGATTAGGGCTCGCAATTGTCACGACCCTCACGTGGAGTCCCTCAAGGCGACCTATAACAAGGCCACCAAGGAATGTAAGAGGGCTTACATAAGAGCTGATGCGCAACGGGTTGCGCGGATTGGTAATAATCTTGATTGCTAATCGAGTAGCAAATTTTCTGGTGGTAGACCCTGTTGTAGAAGGGTCATCCAGTGACAGTTACCACCATGCAGATGTGAAAATCCCGCCATAGTGACTTGTTCTCATCCCCGTTCGAGTCGCGTTCCGGAGTCAGCACTGCACGAACTGGGCCGAGAGGATCATCGTCGCAACAAATGTGGGACCATGTGGTTGTTTAAACGGAGGCATGTTCGGGCCGCGCGAGCTGATCCGCCGGCCAGGGAGACCCGTAGAAACGGTGGTGCCGCTGGCCGCCCGTGGCATAGTACAAGGGCCCAATTGGGTCTAACCAACCCAAGAGGCTGCCCTACCAGGTCACGCATAATCCCGGAGTGGTTCGTCGTGCCGGGTGGTGCCCGGTTATGGTGGGACCCGGCGACTATTTCTGGGGGGGTATGGGAGACCTTCCGTCCGGCGGGTCAGCCAATGCGACTTCGAACTACGTAGGACCAACTGCGCACATGCCTACAACCGCTATCTAACATCCACGCTTTGTCCGTCTTTGTTGCTGCGTTAATCGTCTTTTTTCACGCCTCTTTTTCTTTTCCCTTCCAACTCCTCTTCCTCCCTAATAATCGTTTTTCGTAATAAAATGACAGCACAGCATACGTATAGAGGATCTACAGCGGCATCTCTCTCTCCCACCAATAACAAACTTTTTGAGGTAGAGTTCGCCAACATCCGCGGACTTCATTCTAACCTCAATGCCGTCCACCATCATCTCGAGACGACTAAACCCGCATTACTCTTCCTCACGGAGACACAAATAAGCCGCCCCGCTAACACAGCATACTTACACTACCCCGGCTATGTACTGGAAGAATCTTTCCGTCCTAAAGCCGGTGTATGCTTGTTTGCTAGGGCGGATGTTTGCTGTCGCCGCCTGAGCTGTCTTGGGGACCCTTCTCTATCCACCCTCTGGGTGCTCGTAAACCTGGGCTCTATGAACCGAATTTACGTGTGCCTTTATCGTTCCCATTCTGGAGATACCGAGACATCTCGACTCTTTGAACACCTGAGTCGAGCAGTTGACGAGGCTCAGGAGCGGTTCCCTTATGCCGAAATTGTGATTCTGGGTGACTTTAATGCCCACCATGAGGCCTGGCTCGGTTCCTTCAAAACTGACCACGCAGGGCGAGCCACGCATGCCTTCGCTCTCACGCATGACTTGACTCAACTAGTAAACCAACCCACTAGGATACCCGATATTGTTGGTCAAGCGCCCTCGTTACTAGACCTCCTGCTGACGAGTGACCCGGTCGGATATGAGGTGCGGGTGCGTGCTCCTCTTGGATCCTCCGATCATTGTTTGGTTCGTGTCACGGTTCCTCTGGCGGCTCCGACGCCATCAGTCGAAATAAGGAGACGGCTCTGGCATTACTCTTCGGCAGACTGGGATGGCATGCGTGATTATTTCGCCTCTGTTCCATGGAGGCAGCGTTGCTTTGAGGGAAAAACCGTTTCAGAGAGTGCGTCGGCCATAGCTGGTGAGGTCCTATTGGGTATGGACTATTACATACCCACTACGAATGTTACCGGTGGAGGCAGATCTCGGCCCTGGTTCAATCGCGAATGCGCGGACGCTGTCGAACGGAAACAAGCGGCGTATCGCGCTTGGATTAGGGCTCGCAATTGTCACGACCCTCACGTGGAGTCCCTCAAGGCGACCTATAACAAGGCCACCAAGGAATGTAAGAGGGCTTACATAAGAGCTGATGCGCAACGGGTTGCGCGGATTGGTCGGGAGCTCGTGTCCCATCCTACGGGTAGTCGTGGCTACTGGCGCTTGGCCAAATCTGTGCAATCCAATTTTTGTAATTCTGCGTTGCCGCCATTACGGTATCCGGACGGGACACTCGCCTACCAGGCGCAGGAGAAAGCCAATTTTCTCGCTGATCTCTTCGCGGCCAATTCGCGTATCGATGATTGTGGTGCACTACCACCCGAAATTGCTAATTGTGGGACAACGATGCCAGACATACACATTAGGCAACGTGATGTCCGCGCAGCGCTGCAATCACTCGATGTGCGAAAGGCTAGTGGCCCCGACGGTATCCCGGCCGTGGTGCTCAGGAACTGTGCCCCTGAACTTGCTCCTGTGCTAACTCGCCTCTATAAAATGTCGTACGCCTCGGGGATCGTGCCGGAGGCCTGGAGAGAGGCGAACATACAACCGGTCCCCAAAAAAGGTGATCGGTCTGACCCTGCCAACTACCGACCCATAGCTGTCACCTCCATTCTCTGCAAGGTATTTGAGCGGATTATAAATACTCAACTAATCCGCTACCTGGAAGATCACTCGTTAATTAACGACCGCCAATACGGGTTCAGACCAAATCGGTCTACGGGTGACCTTCTAGCGTATGTAACTCACCTGTGGGGTGAAGCTATGGACAAGCATGGCGAATCTTTGGCAATCAGCCTAGACATTGCCAAAGCTTTTGATCGGGTTTGGCATCGCGCGCTTCTCTCCAAGCTTCCGGCATATGGTCTACCACCTCGATTATGCACTTGGATTGCTGCCTTTCTCCAGGGACGCAGCATACGAGTCCTTTGCGACGGCCAGTCATCGCAGTTTCTGCGTGTGAACGCCGGAGTACCGCAGGGATCAGTCATGTCGCCCACACTGTTTCTGCTGCATATCAATGATATGTTATCACTTGGTAACATACATTGCTATGCAGATGACAGTACAGTTCATGCGCGATATGTCGGACGACCTGCGGCAGGCCAGGCCGAAGTAGAGGAGAAAAGACGTGCACTTGTCGTTGAGCTCGACCGGGTGATGGATCGCGTTTCTCGATGGGGCTCCAGCAACTTGGTTGAGTTTAATGCCAATAAAACCCAGGCGTGTGCGATTAGTGCCAAAGTTTCTCCATTCCATCCTCTTCCCTCTCTTCAGAGCACCCCTTTGCAGATACAAGATAGTCTTACCATCCTCGGCATCAACATTAGAGGCGACCTCAACCCCAAAGACTATATCGAGAGCGTTATTTCCGTGGCCTCTAAAAAACTCGGAATCCTGAACAAGGTGAGACGGTTCTTCACGCCTGAGCAGCGCTGCCTTCTATACAAAGCGCAAGTTCGCCCATGCGTGGAGTACTGTTCTCACCTCTGGGACGGGTCTGCCAAATATCTACTTGACGCTCTCGATAGAATGCAGCGCCGCGCTATACGCATTATAGATAGCGTTGAGGTCACTAACTCCCTTGAACCTCTTCAGCTGCGTAGGGATATAGGTAGCTTGAGTGTTCTCTATCGTATCTATCATGGGGAATGTTCTGAGGAGCTTTTTGACCTCGTCCCTCCTTCTCCTTTTCTCCTCCGCAATACTCGCGCTGGACTGAAATCACATCCACATAGAGTTGGGTTGCTTACCTCCCGTACTAAGAAGTTCGGCGACTCGTTTCTTTGTCGGGCTATCAAAATGTGGAATTCGCTTCCGGCGCATGTGTTCCCCACTTCCTATAACCCCGGGTCGTTTAGACGTGGCGTGAAGAGGCACCTTAGCGGGCCGTCAAGGGGGGGACAGCCAGCACAGCGCTAATCACTGAGATGGCTGTTCTCACATCTGGTTCTTATTGACGCTTTCCATCAGGCGCGATAGGGACATTTTGATAGGCTACATTAAAAAAAAAAAAAAAAAAAAAAAACCTAAGAAAGTTCTGGTATTCCTTCCGGTTTGCAGGTGCATGTCAAAATCTGTATCTTCGCCTACGAATAAGTCTAAAAACATGTCAAATACTGATTCGTCGGCGAAGACTGGTGTAGTGGTTAGACTCCTTGCGGGGTAGGCAAAGAGAACCGAGAACCACGTGATTTGATCCTTACACGCCTCACTCACTTTTTTAACATTCATTGCTCTTGTCATGCACGCTCGCCGGTTTTTTAGGCTCCTGGCATCTTCTGATAGAACACGACCAATTTGATCATGGTAGGTAAGTCTTGGCCTTCCTCGGCTCCTACATCGTACTACTTTCGTGTTGTATATCTGTTTCGTCATTCTTTCTTCCTGCATTCTTTCTACATGTCCAAACCGACGTAGCATGCCTCTTCTTATTTTAACACCGACGCTCTCTTTTAGACCTACTCTGTTTCTAACATCATTGCGAATACGGTTTACAAGCGTTACGCTAAAAATTTTGGTCAACGCTAACATTTTCCTATTTTCATGCTCTCTCTGCCATACCCACCTCTCGCTACCATAAGTAAGCGTTGGGACCAGCACTGCATTGTGTATAGCGAGCTGTGCCTTCTGGCTCAAGTTTATACCGCCAAAAAGTTTCCCCGACACCCCATCCACACTATTCCCATCACTCACTCGTCTTTACACATCAGCGGTGTACTTTCCATCCCTGCTGAAAACGCACTCAGGACGTAGAATCTCATCCACTTGTTGCAACACTTCATCATCCTTACAACACCGTAATCCTTACATTGGTTCTGGTTTCTTCTCTTTCAAATACTTTTTTCTTCGCATTCCATATTAAGCCTTTCTCCCTACAATGGTCTTTCGTTATTGTGACCAGTGTTTGCAGTCCAGATGGTGTTCCTGCATCGTCTGCATATAGCAGACAGTTCACCACTAGGTCACCCATGCGCAATCCTATATTCGTTGACCTTATACTTTGCAGACAAATATCGAGATACAGAACAGCCTAATAGACATACAAATGATATGACTTCTTTTTTATAGTACGTCGGGAGGCATACAAGCATACCGTCCACCTGATGTAAAGCGGGTACCGTAGCCTATTAAAGCTTACAACATATGCTCGCGCGATGCCTCCTCTGCTGCTTACACAGCAACTCCTTGGGAGCTTACTGGTGACCTCACTCACACGCAGGAATACAACAACCCTCTAGGGAGTTGTTATTTGGCTGCGGTTTTCTGTGAGGTAGTGGTACTTCCCCAGACGGGCTGCTTTGATGCGCCCTACGTCTCTTAAAACATCCAGACCAAGACAAAGAGACATGTTCATGCACACAAATGTTTACCTTGTGTGGGAATCGCACCCACGAGCGTTGGTGTCAAAGTCGCGTCATTCACGACTGAGCCACCGAGCTCGTCATACATGTCTTGACATGAGTAATATTAGATAGGTTTTGTTTTGACCTCTTAATACGACACCCTAAAAGAAATAAACAATATCATATTGTCCTTTGACAATATTTAGCAAAATGATAATGGAATATTTCAGGCTCTCAAAAAATTGGTTATTTGTACACAAAGCAACAAAAGTCAGATCAAAAGAGGTGATTTTCCGATAAAATAGCATTTCTCAATATCTTGAAATTGATGATACTTTTACACAGACATTTGTCTTGTTAAGATTCTTCTGAATTTATGTTCTTCTTAAGTTTTTATTCACCGTCAGGAGGCATACAAGAATACGGCCCACTTGATGTAAAGTGGTTACCGGAGACCATGAACGCTTGTAATACGTGTAGTATCACTCGCGCGAGGCCACTTCTGCTGTTAACACAACTCCTTAGGAGCTTACTGGTAACCTTATTCCCACGCAGGAACACCAGAAACCCCGGAAGTTGTTATTTGGTTGTAGTTTTCTGTGATAATATACATATTTGTGCACAGAAATGTTTGTCCTGTGTAAAAATCACGAGCGTTAGTATCAACGTATCGTTACTGATCACTGCGCCACCGAGATCGTCAAGATTGACATGGTATTAACAAGATACCCTAGGAAATTGGCTTTGATTATAAATGATCCAGATGATGCAGTACTCGCACTTGTTCGCTTTTTTATTAGGATATCTATACAGATCTTTTAACCACAAGTTGCAAAAAGGCATCCGAGTGAGAAGGTAAACTGGTGATTCGGTTCAAAGGTATCAAATTATGGTCGATAGACTTGCCTCCAACTGAATTAGATCAAAAGGTGAATTTATTCAAGTGCATTAGCTCCATTTTTGATATCAGACACAAGTAATTACCGGCTGCTAAACGATGGCAGCCCAGCTTGTGTTATAAAATAATTAGCTCTGGCACCAACCTATGCATAGCAATTTTTTATCATCGCTAATTGCATGTATATATCGACTAAGTCATCATGGCAGAACATATAAACAATCACGAAACATCATGTTCGCTATTATCTCTACTGAAAAAAAAATCGCCCAAGTGCGAGTCGGACTCGCGCACGAAGGGTTCCGTACCACTATCTATAAACACGGCAAAAAAATCACGTTTGTTGTTTGGGAGCCCGCCTTAAATATTTGTTTTATTTTAATTTAATTATTTATTCTTAAAGTGAATATTTCAAGCGTCTACCTGTTGCCGTTATCAATATCGAGCAAAAACGAGCAAAAAAATCACGTTTGTTGTATGGGAGCCCCCTTAAATATTTATGTTATTCTATTTTTTAGTATTTGTTGTTATAGCGGCAACAGAAATAAATCATCTGTGAAAAATTCAACTGTCTAACTATCACGGTTCGTGAGATACAGCCTCACATACAGCCAGCAGACGGACGGACGGACTGACGGACAGCGAAGTCTCACTAATAGGGTTCCGTTTTACCCTTTGGGTACGGAACCCTAAAAAGGTTGACTGACAATTCAATTAATTCCGCCCATCATACGTACAAATATATTATCCATGAAGGGATTTTCTGCATATTCTTGACAAAAACTACCAATTTACAAACATATAATGCGTCCCGTATGGTGATAGTTTCGATCATGAAGCTGTATATGGTCGCTGATTATATCATGTTCTCGAAGTATGGGCAAAAGTGTTGTCACACCTCAATCACAATATACATATATCTATATTCAGTGGTCCATGTATCGCGTATATATAACGCGGCTTCTAGAACAAACTCTGCTGATTTTACGAAAACTGTAATATGTATAAACAGTCACGGGTTTGAAATATTCCGGTCTCGTTTGCGAAAGTGGTGCATTCAAACTGACACGCAACAATGCGCTTGTCCTGACACAACTTTTAATAGAGTTGAAGCTCGGAAATCCAATACCGAGCTGAATAATATACTGTGGAGCACAACTGCACAATAATTCTCAGATTAAATCTGAACATGAAAAAACTAGTACGATATTTCTCTTCTGCCTACCATTTCCAATATGTTAATAATTACTCAATGCTTTCACCATTTTTCATTAATTTATTTTAAGTAAATCAATTATAAATTATTCGCTCTGTTTCGCCGCTTATAAATCTCTGAAAATATGCTCAAGCATCGCAGTTACCGTAATACCTATTTGCTTTATTAAATTTTACCCCTAACAGTCTTTAGGAGGGAAATTTATTTCGCTGTCTGTGAGTGCGGGTGTGTTTCATTATTCTTTGGCTAAGCCACGAATTGAATTAGCAGCTTCACAGCAGCAATTGTCAAGCATTGCATATTACATTAAGTGCACGTAACGGATGCTCTACAAGTACCGACGAAAAAATAACGAATTATTTTACATAATTCAGTTTATTTTACACATAGTTTTCTAACGAAGCTTTCATATTTTTCTTTGTCTTTTTTTTATTCTCTAGAACAAAAGTACTATACTCGTATTTCTGCAGAATAAAAAGCTTACGTAGATAAGATGCTGTTAGCGAAAATGTGATCCCAATATACTTAAAACAGAAAGGCGAGTCTATTCGGACGAAAAACGTAATATTCTGTTTCAATTATCTTCGCGGATTTAGCTTCGAAATTCTGTCACGACACAACGCGACGACGAAAGAGAACAAATAATGCGAAAGAGGACAGACGTGTCCCACGCGACATATGACGAATATAGGTTACGATAACACAAAAAATAGGATAATCTACGTATACTGTCTGGATTTCGATAGAATTCCAAATTAATAGATGAATGTTACTTAAATGGTTCATTTGATACAAAAATTTGATATATAAATCACAGGAAGGTCATACGCGAAAGCTTAAATAGTGGCATGAGTTCCCTATCGAGGCTTTCCGATCTAGGGATTATTCAAAAGGGGCGTAAAGAGGATTGTAATGGTACATAATAAACATGTAGATACTCACAACACTTGGGGTTTAGATAAACATCAACAATTCATTTACACTGCATCGGTTGAAAAACTAACATATCTAACTAACTATCAAGAGGTTAGTTTACAGGCTGTTGCATTACAAGGACCATCCCTCGCGTATTACCATTCCATTCAATTTATTAATAACTGTCTGCTAATCTTACTTACTGACACACTCTCTCATCAACTCCCCTTCAGGGAACTGTTATTTGACTTTGTAATTTGGAGACTCTTCCACATTTGGTGGGTGGTCTTGGTCTGGGTGTTATTAAGGGGTTCAGAGCAGCCCGTCTGAGGAAGTAAGTACCTCCACCTCACAGAAAACCGCAGCTAAATAAAATCTCCCTAGAAGACTATTTTGTTCCTGCGTGTGAGTGAGGTCACCAGTAAGCTCCCAAGGAGTTGCTGTGTTACTTGATGTATTGCAAGCGTTCGTGGGATATAATAACCGCATTACATCAAGTGGGCGATATGCTTGTATGCCTTCTGACGTTGTATACATTTCAAAAAGTTATCTAAGTTAGTAAATTATATACATAAACGTAAATTATATAGTATATTATATATATAAACGTTCGAGGATGGTACCCCTTTTGGCGAACTCGATGGCTCAGTCGTGAATGAAGCGACTTTGACACCACGCTCGTGGGTTCGATTCCTACATAAGGCAAACATTTGTGTGCATGTCTGTGTGTCTGTTCTGTTTGTCAACTCCCTAGAGGGTTGTTATGTTCCTGCGTGTGAGTGAGGTCACCAGTAAACTCCCAAAGAGTTGCTGTGTAAGGAGCAGAGGAGGCATCGCGGGTACGTACGCGCACTTAATATATTACAAGCGTTAATAGGCTACGGTACCCGCTTTACGTCAGGTGGGCCGTATGCTTGTATGCCTCCCGACGTAGTATTTCTCAAACCCTTCAAAAGAATGTTTATTTATTTCTGTTATTAACTACTCATAGAACTAAAACATACTCGGCACGGTGGAGGAATTTAGATATCTTAAATGTCGACCACGATAAAGGTGAACTTTTTCTTAAATATGCTGAGTTGCTCATGATTTAGAATGTATGTATGTATGTCTGTATTACGACTATAAGTACCTACTCTTTCTCTGTCTCTCTGAAAATAAGTTTTATGAATAATTTTATATTCCCAAACCTAGTCGTTTTAACTGCACCATATGTCAGTCACGCAATTACAATCTCCTTAATTTAGATATATAAATTAGCATTTTAATATACATATTATCTCACGTCAAACATCACAGAAGAATAAACTATATAATTTTAGACAGAGTCAAATCTTAACATGAATTCGTGAAAATGTATGTTTGTAAGTTTCCAAAATATTCAAAGTTTATACTTTTCCCATTTATATGATAACATCTACCAACTTGTTGCTAGTTCGCATCATGTTGTTTATTAGAAATTCTTCAGAAGCTTGACTCTTTACCGAATAGACTAAAGAAGTTCCTCTTACTGAAACTTATGTATAATGTTATTACTTGAAGTAATATTTGATACCTTTTAATTAAAATGGGAGTGAAACGTGTGTGTTTACTTGATTTATACGTATAATATCTACTAAGAAAAAGGCAGAAAAAGGCCAACTTAAAAGTCATGGCACTATAAAGCTATAACAAATATAATCACGTCTTGGTTATATACGTATTTGCGTAGAAGATTTTATAGCATAGTCCCTTAATTTTGTTGTCATTCGGTTTAGAGGTTTTTCCCGTGGGTTCAAAGAACGTCAATACTGAGTCGCATAAAAAGTCGTTTTAAAATTGGTAATGAACTTTCCGAGAGAAGGAAACCCATTACTAAATTTTGCCCAAATCGGTTCAGTAAGTCCAAAGTTAAACCAATACGTCGCTTTTACGCAATCAGACAATAGTTATATCTTTTTTTTTATACCATAAGAAAGGACATAATTATCAAGCTAGTCTCTATACCAAGTTTCTCAAAAGACGTTCCAGAAATTCATTGCTCCGAAGCTTGGATTTATTGTAAAACTCATAAATTTTTTAGCGCCTTTGTATATTAGTTGCTTATGTAATTTCCTAAGTTTCAAGGAAATTTCATAAATACCAATAACATATACACGTGCCAAATTTGATCAAAGTAGGTTCAGTCATTCTGAAGGTTATTCCGAACACTAATAGGTGCGAGCCGAGAAAGCTCCGCCGCGCATTATTTGAATTATCTCGAAAACTATGATAGCAACTTTCTGTAAATACATAGTTCAATTTTTATTTTAAGACTAACTGATGATAAAATGATTTAATTTAGTTAGAAATTACATACTTAATAAATGTACTTACAAATATATTTAAAATTATCAACATATTTTTAACATAAAAAACGTTATTTGAACCTTTAGGTTTTTAATTTTAATTAAACTCAGCTATTTTCGTTATTGAGGTTTTTTAGAAATACTGGTGATAAATATTTATACATAATGTTTACACATATCTAAGTGTTTGATCAGCACACGCTGATAAAGCACCATTTATATTAATCAAAATAAAATATTACCCATATTACTCAGGGCTGTTATACATTTTTTTATACAACGTCTGGAGGCGTACATGCATACAACATGCGATGTAAAGCGGTAATCGTAGCCTATGAACGCTTGCAATACATTAAGTGTGACTTGCGCAATGCCACCTCAGCTGCAAACACAGTAACTTCTTAGGAGATTACTGGTGTCCTTACTCACGCGCAGGAACAAACAATCCTCTAGAGAGCTTCTATTTGACTGCGGTTTTCCGTGAGGTGAAGGTACTTCTACCGACGGGCAATTTTAATGCGCCCTACCTATCTTAAAAACACCCAGACCGAGACAAACAGACAATTCATGCACACGGGCAAACTTGATTATCTACCCAGTGGGCACATGTTTAGTACTAAGATCCTTAAAAAATACTAAGTATGTAACACCTATACTCTCTGATCTAGTAATTCGCTGCGCGGCTATTGCTGACCTTCTTCCAGTCGCATTTATAAGGGCAATAGTTTACCTAATATTACGAGGGTGGTCTGAAAAGTTATCGACCTCAACGTGAAGATGGTAGCACTCGTCAATAAAAGTCGGGGAATGTAGTTGTGCATCTTCTGACAGGTATTCACCAAAGTTTCAATCATTTTGGACGCGCAGTTGTTATTTGACAGTCGTTTGAGTGAGCCGATGTGAGTATTTTTGTGAAAATGGAAAAAACGAATATCGAGCTGTCATAAAATATTTGTTTTTGAAAGGTAATACGCTTACGCAAATCAAAGATGAGTTGGACTCTGTGTACGGGGACTCTGCACCATCATTTACCACAGCTGAATTTAAACGTGGCCGTAAGAGCTTGGGAGACGATGAACATTCGGGACGTCCAAAAACTGCAACTACTGACGATAACATCGCTAAAGTTCACCAAATGGTGCTAGACGATCGCCGAATTAAAGTGAGAGAGATAGCAGAGGCTATGGAAGTGTCCAAAGAATGAATTTGTCAAATATTAAATCAAGATTTAGACATGAAAAAGCAGTCCGAGCGTTGGGTGCCGCGTTTGCTGACGTTAGATCAAAAACGTTTTCGAATGAAAATTTCCAACGCTCTATTGGCACAGTTTAGGCGCAATAAATCCGAGTTTTGGCGCAGACTAATTACTGTAGATGAAACTTGAATACACCATTATACGCCTGAAACGAAAATACAGTCAAAACAGTGGACTGCAAACGGGGAACCGGCTCCAAAAAAAGCAAAAACTGTTTTTTTGGCTGGAAAAGTGATGGCGACTGTTTTTTGGGATAGTCATGGAGTTATCTTAATCGATTATCGTCAAAAAGGTAAATCCATTACAGGAGCTTACTACGCATTATTACTCGACGAACTGAAGGTAGCAATAGAGGAAAAACGGCCACATTTGCAGAAAAAGAAAATCCTGTTTCACAAAGACAACGCGCCGTCTCACACATCAGCGGTTGCCATGGCGAAAATCCATGAATTACGGTTTGAACTGCTTGACCATCCTACTTACTTACTACTACCTTACTCACATGATCTAGCCCCAAGCGACTTCTTTCTGTTCCCTCAGCTAAAAATTGCGCTCGAAGGACAGAGATTTTCGTCAAACGAGGAGGCAATTACCTTCGCGAACAATTATTTTGCAGAGAAGAATGCCGAGTACTATTTGGACGGGTTAAAGAGATGGGAGCATCGCTGGGAGAAGTAGTAGAGTTACAAGGAGACTATGTAGAAAAATAAAAATATTTTTTTAGAAAAAATGTCTTGTATCTTTGTTAGGTCAGTAACTTTTCAGACCACCCTCGTATATGTGAGGAACTAAGAAAATTTTCTTAGTTTCTAAGATATAAAGATCAAAGGTATTTTGTATAATTAACGACTTAGAAACGTGGGTGTGTATAGTTACAAGGTCAATAAACACAGAAACACAATTAATATGACAGATATGACACGATAATTCATATTCCAAATAAACAACGTATCGGACAGTGTTTTGACAGTACAAATTATTGTTCAGCTTTGTTTATAGGTGAATTGATTCGATGTTTACATTGATGTTCTGTTTATGTTGAGAATTTCGCATGACAAATGATACTTTAATTAAACAATATTTTATACAGTATGTTTGCGATACTATATACATCATTCTATAGGTATCTCGATATTGATTACAAACTACTAGCTGTTTACTGTCCCTGTACTTCGTCCGAATGTATCATATCCCACATCGTAGGCAACATCAGTAAGCCTGTAAGTAAGTGTAGAGTAATTAGGGTACATTAGGGTTATATGATAGTCGGGAATTGACCCTGACCTTATGGTCAGGATCAGTTCAATAGATATAGGACCAGTATGAAGTATTAAAGACTGGATCTGCTGTGTAAATTACTCATTGTTGTGATCAGGACCATCTTAACGCGTAATACTACGTATTATTTGTCATGACAATTGTATATTTGGTAGTCATTGTTAAAGTAAACAATAGTTAACAATAAACTTATTAGTTGACCACGTTGACTTTAAGTAATGTATTTGATTAAAAAATATATATAAATCTAGAAATGCTATTGAACAATAAAATAATACATTAAAAATACACTTCAATAAACAGTATGTACGTACACCAGGTCCCTTGCTGGGTAAGCTGAGTAAACCGAGTACCATAAGAGAAAACGTTCATTCATTTCAAGATACTTTTCATTAAAAATATTTCTGTGGTATTAACTACTGTAATAATGAATACTTTAAAACTGATTGTCTGCATGACATTTTCAATTTTTTTGACAATGTATGTAATATAAAAATGAATATGTCCTCTATGGACTTAAAAACGGCTGGGCAGATTTTGATAAAATTTTCTGTGAATCTTCAGGTTAGCCCAGCAGGTGATCCTATGAAGTTTGGTAGCGATCATATCACCCGTGCGTAGCCGGGGCAGATAGCTAGTATAAAGATATATATCTAAATATAAAGAAAGTTGGTCTGAAAGAGAGCGTCGGTGTTAAAGTAAGAAGAGGCATGCTCCGTTGGTTCGGACATGTAGAAAGAATGCAAGATGAAAGAATGACGAAGCAGATATACAATGCAAAAGTGGAAGGATGTAGGAGCCGAAGAAGGCCAAGACTTACCTACCATGACCAAATTGGTCGTGTTGTATCAGAAGGTGATGTCAGGAGCCCTAGAAACCGGCGAGCGTGCATGAAAAGAGCAATGAATGTTAAAGAAGCGAGTGAGGTATGTAAGGATCGAGTCGCGTGGCGCTCGGCTCTCTCTGCCTACCCCGTAAGGGATTTGGCGTGAAGTTATAGTAGTAATATAAAAATGGAGTTCCTGACTACTTCACTGACTCATCAACGCCGAGGCCAAACCCTTGAACCTAGAAAGCTGAAATTTTTACAGACGTTACACTTGTAATTCTTACGAGAGACAAGAAAGAATTTCTTGAAATTCAACCCCTAAGGGGGTGAAAAGGGGATTGACAGTTTGTATGGAGCAGAAATATTTATTCAAATTAGTGACTTGAAACTTTGTACAGATACTCTCTATTAGAATCCAAAAAAAAAAAAGTCTGCATTTTCAAAAATTTCAGCCCTTAAAAATAATAATAATAATAATAATAATATTTATTTGTCAGAATACGGGTAAGATACAGATAGTTGTTTAACAAATACAGAAGCCAGTCGTATTCGGCTGTATTTCAGCGTACAAATATTGCGTAAATGAAAATTCGGACAGTGCGTCAAAATAAATAATAAATAAAAAGTGCACTACAAATACTGAACATACTTACAAGAATGCCCAATTACACTGTAACTTCAATACAACTTTTACAAGACACACAAAAAACTATATGTTCAATGTTCACGTCACTGACAATAATCATATATCTTAACTTTACAATTTGGTTAATTGTTTTATTCGTTTAAATATCCATGTACGGAATAATAACACTTTTCTAAAAGCCACGTATTGATCTGCTTTTTAAATTGTTTTGCATTTAAATCCTTAAAGTGATTCGGAAGTTTGTTATAAATCTTGATAGCCATGCAATGCACATTATTTGTGTATAGGGTGAGTCTTTGCTTTGGTATTACAAGCCTATGTTTATTTATTTCTCGTTTACTTAATGTGTTGCTTTTTTTGAATAAGTTTATGTGAGTATGGACGAAGATACATATTTCATAAATGTATAGCCCGGGAAGTGAAAGTAATTTCAATGCTTTAAATAAATTTCTACAACTGTCTAATGGATCTGCACTGCAAATAGCTCGAATACATTTCTTTTGAGCTTTAAAAGCAGTCCCTATATTTACAGAATTGCCCCAAATAATGAGGCCATATCGTAAAGTTGATTCTACATATCCGTGATAAGTTAGTATAGCTGCTTGCAGCGATGTAGTGTTTTTCATGCGATTTAAAACATAAACAAATTTATTTACTTTTGTACACACTTTATTTACGTGATCTTTCCAATTACAGTATTTATCTACCGTAATGCCTAAAAATGTTGTCGAATTGACTTTGTCTATTTGTGTTTGATTGTAGTTTATGTTAAGATCTAGTGTACTACTTTTGTATGTTTGAAATTGTATTGCTTTAGTCTTCATCATATTTATGTTTAAATTGTTTATTTTAAGCCATTCTATTGTCACATTTAGTACGTCATTTATTTTATTTTCATAATGATTTATATCTTCACCATCTATTACTAGCGTGGTATCGTCTGCATATAATACACATTTTTGGTTAATAGACGTGGGTAAATCGTTGATGTAAATAATGAACAGTAGTGGCCCTAAAATACTTCCCTGGGGCACACCACAGTCATTTAAAGAAAAATGTGACCTGAATTTTTTTTTACGATTTCCTACTGTTCTACAAATTTCTACACACTGTTTTCTACCTTTTAGGTAGCTTTCCAGCCAATTATTGGCTAAACCTCGTATACCATATCGATTGAGCTTGTCTAACAATTTATCATGAGATACAAAGTCAAATGCCTTAGACATGTCAAGAAATATAGCAGTTATCGGAACCTGATTATCGAGGCTCTCAGTAATTATTTTAATCAGTGTGTAACAGGCTAAGGCAGTGGATCTGTTTTTTCTAAACCCAAACTGTTCATCTCTTAATAGTCCATATTGAATAAGGAAACTATACAATTTTTTGTACATTAAGATTTCGAGAACCTTTGATAATATTGGTATCAACGATAAGGGTCTATAGTTATCTATATTATTATTCCCCATATTTTTTAATAAGGGCCTTACAATCGTGTATAATAGCCTTGATGGGAATTTTCCTTCAACGTATGATAGATTTATAATATGTTGTAAAGGTTGAGATATATATTTTTTACATCTTTTTAAGATATTTGTATTTATTTCATCATAACCAGATGACTTTGTATTTTTTAAACAATCGATCGCTTTTTCAACGTCGCTAGCATTTACAGGAGTTAAGTACAAGCTATTTATGTGATGAGGTATACAGTTTGAGGAACTTCTTAAATTGTCATTGTTTTTGTTCGTCTGATCTATAAAATGACGATTAAATTGTTCAACTATATCTGTTGGGTTTGTAAAAGGAATGTTGTTTACTTTAATTTGTGTAATTTCTTCAATATTTTCTGTTGCAAGATTATTTTTGATTACTGTCCATGCCGCTTTACATTTGTTTTTTGATCGTTGTATGAAATTCGTATTATCTATACGCTGGGCTTGATTAATGCATTTTTTAAGAATTTTGGTATACCTAGTGTAAGTTTTCTTATTATCAAGTTTGTTCGATTTACAGTGTTGGTAACGTAAATATAATATTCTTTTTACAGTGCAGCATCTTTTTAGACTCTTTGTGATCCATTTATTTTTTAATGTTTTATTTGTTCGCTTTATATTAATAATCGGGAAACATAAGTTATAATATAGAATCAAATCATCGTGAAAGGTGTTGAATGCTTTTTCTATTGTTGTCTCGTTTCGTACTTCAGAGAAACTTAGTGATTTTAGACAGTTTTGAAATTTCCTAATGTTTTCGTAACTCATATCACGACCCATTTCAAACCAAAAAGGTTTTTTGTTCACCGATATTGAATTTATATGCATTTTGAAAGTTATGGTTTGTGCGGTTTCGTGATCTGAAAGGCAGAGAAGGGGTAATTTACTTTGAACGTTGGGTAAATTGCTGGCTATTATATCAATGCAACTATTTTTTCTCGTTGGTTTATCTATATGAATTGTAATGTTATGATTATGTAAAATTGCGCGTAGCTCGTCAGATATTTTATTCGTTTTCATTAAGTCTATATTCCAGTCTCCACATATAATAAGTTTCCTGTCTTTCTTACGATTGTTTTCACTGAGTAATTGATTAAGTTTATCATAAAATATATTTGTGTCAGAGTTCGGAGTCCTATATAAACAAATTACAACAAGATTATTTTCTAATATCTTTATTGCACAGTATTCGAAGTGATGCGGAACTGGTTCAACATTACTTTTAATATTAGTTGTATTAAACGACTCTTTAACTAAAATGCTAGTACCACCTCTTGATTTTTCTCGACAGAAACTGCTAGCAAGACGATAATTTTTGATGACTAAATTATTTTCAGATCCTTTTTTAATGAATGTTTCCGTTAAGCATATTATATCAATGTTCCCGATTTCATGTTTATTATTTTGTAAAGTCAGTTCAAACAAGTCTTTTTTACTCATTATTCCCGCTATGTTTTGATGCATTAAAATCAGACTTTGCAAGTCATTTACGAAAAAAATCGGATTTTTTTTTGCAAAGTTTTACTTCATTAGCCATTTTGCAAAAATAATAAGGAATACTGCCTTTTTTGTAGGTGATATTATTTGCATTTTCATTTTTTATATTGTCATTAAATTGAGGCATAGATAAAATGTATTTATCCCATTTCTGTATTAAGTTACAATTATTGTCAGATATTAAGAATTTATCTTCATAGTCAATATAGTCTAGTTCTAGACACAATTTGTTGCTCAAATTTTTAACAAAATATTTCGATACATAGGAATAACCATTATATAATAGCAAGTTATTCATTTCTTTTAGTTCTAAAAACACACAGTTATCAAAATTTTTTACGAATAATTTTATGTTATGATTCAGTAGATTTTTATTCAAATAGTTGTTGTAGTTAACATTCACTACATAAACTTTCTTACATTTTTTAAGTTTGTATAAAGCATTACTTATTTCAGATAATAATACACAAGGATTATGGTCATTAGACCCTACTGCTAAAATTACTATATCTCGATTTGTTACAGAATTAGATAACTCATCGCAGCTGCTCAATATCTGAGATGACGTTGCATGTGGTTTAATGAAAGATGAAATTGAAAAATTGGCATTATGTTCGTATCTCTTAATCAATTTGCTTGAAAGGCCTTTAACTTGTTGGTCCCCAAGTATGGTTACTTTATATGTCGCGGGTTCATTAGTATGATCTGTATTCTGTAATGGATAAGTGTGGTGCAGGTACGTGCTGGATGACTGTCTGATATGGTTATCTTGAGCAGTTTTATTTACCCTTTTTGTATTTGTACTCAAAGAATCGCGAACTTGTTCAATATTCATTAAATTTACGACTGGGCATGAGTTTTTGCTATCCATGTATCTAATTTTTGACTCTGAGATTATATTATTAACAGCTGTTGATTGGTCAGGTTTGGTGACACTGAACATTTGCTCTGTTAAAGGCGCCGTCTCAATTTGATTGTTATCTGTTGCATTGTCTCTTGGTTTTATTTGGTTTGGTGATAGTTGCAGAGGGGAAGTTCTCACTCTTATGCTCATGCCAGTTATCACTTTCTTTATTGGTGTAGTTCCCAGTAATTTTTTAGGTGTTAATGTTGGTTTCTCTGTAGATAGTTTTTTAAGTAGGATTATAGCCTTATCTTTCTCTTTTAATTGTAATTTAAGTTCATTATTCTCAAAATTTAAATTCATTATTTCTTCATGTGCAATTTCAAGTTCATTTCTAAGTTCTTTATTTTGTTGTTTTAAGTCATATACAATAGTTGAGTCAGGCTCTGGTGACAAGGGTACACTTCTCGTCGTAGTATCCAATATAGTTGAGGTAAATAGTGATTGATCAGATAGATTTGATATGTCTAAATTAGACTTTGTCCTCCGCAAAAATGATTTTCTTTTTCTTATCGTGATCTTATCTGATAGGTTATTTTCCATTTTTGATGCTACCGGGGAATTTTCGGGCTAGTTTGTAATAATATGCTGTAAAAACGCACTAAACAACGGAAACATGTGAAAACACTGTTTACCTCAGAGCACCCTGTATACTTGTGTTCAAATAATCGTAGTCTTGTAAAAAATGAAAAACAAAAAAAAGATTTGTTCTTTTGTCGTGCAATGGTTTTAACGGAGATCACAAATCGACAATAATTGCTTGTTTTTATAAAAGAGAAAAATAAAAACAGCTAAAAAAAAAAATTTTAAAAATTTCATGTGAGGGTTATGATTTGAACCCGGCTCTTAAAGCGTTTCCGCTTATGTGTCTATTACATGAGACAATGCTGCGTTAAATAATTATGACGAAACTACGTGTCACTAGGCGAAGTTATAGTCTCAGTACCTATTGATTATTACGAATGATTCATCAACAAGATTGAATATTCACAACACAATCATTGTTTATCGTGTACCTACATTTTTTGTTACAAAGTAATTAGATACTATATTATTAATTTTAAAATGTGTTAGCACTAGTTAAATGTCTTTATATTCGTGCTATAGATATAATATGTTGAAAATGTTTGTTCTTTTTTTTTCACTTTACTCACGATTTTACATGTGCACTTTCTCCACAATTGTGTAGCTTTTTTCTGATTCAAATTTCAATGTTAAACATTGTTTGTAATCTTAGATAACACTTTCACATTTGTAATTATAATAAAACTGTATTTTTTTATCAATTTTGACGCTTAAAATATCGATTATATATTTTTAATCACAATTTTATTACGGATCTAAATGTTTACGTGTGAGGTGGCGCCCTCTCTATCAAGTGGCCCTGTAATAGGGGTCAAAAGTATTTCTTGAACTAAAAGTTGAATTGTTAAGAAATTGATTTTTTTTAATGTGAGCTGCTTTAGACTTTGTAAATATACTCTCAATCAAGACGTCAAAAAAGTAGTTTCAGCTTTTTAAAATTCCACCTTTAGGGGGCTGAAAAGGGGGTATGGAGCAGAAATATTTTTTGAAGTTAGTGACTTGAAACTTTGTACAGACACTATCTATTAGAATCCAAAAAAGTAATTTCAGCGTTTTGAAAACCGGTCTATAGCGTTAACTCACAGAGGATCGAGAATATACAGCGCTCGTTTACAAGGCGCCTAACACTCCCTTCCAATAACATATCCCATAGATTACCTTATTCAAAAAGACTCGTCTTCTTCGAGATGGGCTTTCTCTATAACCGCCGAAGGCTATTAGATTTAAAGTTTCTGCGCAAACTTATTAATTGGAAAATCGATAGCGTAAAATAAAATTGGTCTCAACGTACCCCATAACCTTCCGAAGTATCCTATAACTAGAATATTCCATGTTCCCCACTGTAAATCACTATAGCCCTACATTCTCCTTTAGAATTATTAAGGAATATAAGCACATGTTGCAGGAACTGAATGTCATCAACGAGAAATTTGCAAATCAAATTCCAATATTTTAAGAATGTAAACATTAACTTAGCAATAAAGTTCTACAAACAAACAGAAATTGGTTGCATTTGGTAACAAAATATTGGGACTATTTCGCTTGCTTGATTATTTTCTTTCGTTGGATACGTAGACGTTTTACATTAAACGACATATACCATAGTGTTGTATTTTATCTACTTTTTTGTTATGAATGCTGTGTGGTATACACATATGTATTTGGCATATGTATCAGATAAAGCACTGGTCCATGAATAAGAAAACGATTGTGCGTTACATATGCTGTAGGTGTACATTAGTAAATAAATAAATAAGTCAAAAGATGAAGAACATAATTATAACGTTGTATCGAACACCAATTTTTCATGCATCAGTATGTCTCAATCACTCAGGAAATGTGTATCTTACTAGATTGACATAGAATAGATATAAAGGAGGAAGAAGATACTTTATACAAAGTACATTCACCTTACAGAATTACCTGAATAACAATACCTTGATAATACGTATATAAAAAATCTATTTTGCCATTGGGCCCTCGCAAGTACTTATACTCGTCTTACATTTTTAAAATAAGGTCTTATTTATTGTATCTTATTAAACGTTGTTAACTAGGTTTTCTTTATTTTTGCTAATTTTCGTTTTTTTTCTCCATCATCTACCAGATACGAACATTGACAAAGAAGAACCCGAACATACTTGTCAATATCGGATATATTTATCCAACGTCGGTAGGCACACATACGGCCCACTGATATTAAGTGGTCACCGTATAGCCTACGAACGTTTGCAATACATTAATTATCATTAGTGCGATGCCACCTCTGTTGCTAGCTAGCAACAGCAACTCCATCGGAGCTTACTGTCACGCAGGAACACAACAACCCTACGGGCAGTTGTTGGCTACGGGCAACACCCGTTGGACGAATCTGAAGATCCCATGAAATGTTCACCAAAATTGGTTCAACCGTTATGAAGACTATAGAGAACATACATATCACAAACAATCTAATTTTAAGTATAAGACTAGCTATATTTTGACGAGATCGGTAGCTCAGTCGTGAATGATGCGACTTTGACACCAACGCCCGTGGTTTCGATTCCCACACAGGACAAACATGTGTGTGCATGAACATATCTGTTTGTCTTGGTCTGGATATTTTAAGAGAGGTAGGGCGCATCAAAGCAGCCCATAAAAAAAAATGTATAGTCCCGCCTTCACAAAGGCGACCCCGCACGGGATATCCGATCAATAAACAACCTTCACAGGATCACCCGCTGGTCTAATCTGAAGACTGCCTAAAAAAATTCATTACAGTCGGTCCAGCCGTTTTCGAATTCATGCGGAAAATACATCCACACATCATCACATTAACAAGATACGTAACAAATTAATTGGCGCTCCTTCAACGGTTCGAGCAAATGAGTATTTAATTTGAGTTTTATTTATGTGTTTAACCTAAATACCGTACTGTGTATTAATAAGTACTAATTACTGTACCATATTTGATAACAAATTGTGGCAAATAAATAATATTTTAAGGCTTTTCATTTGTTAATTATTTTCAGTTGTATGTATGCGTCATTCGTCATCGACATTTGACAAATTCCAGTCAGAAATGTTGAATGTAGTAATGTACTCCAATTAATAACATCGTATGAACATACTGCAGTGAAGACGAAAGTAATTTCCAGATTTTTCTCTATTAATTTTAATAGAGAAAAATCTGGATCCCCTCTCCTCCGATGCCAAGTACGTAGGCCGCGAAGTGTCCTATTAGATCCTCCTAACAAATTTTCGAGAGATTTGGACCGGTTTGCAGCGGCCGAAGCCTCCTTAGAGCAAAAGCCCTCAAACTGAGCACCCCGTGGTTGCTCTCAATAGTTAGTCTCCTCAACAAACACCGTTATTTTCTAAGCGTATGCTGCGTAACAGAGTAATGCTTGCGTCGCCACGCTTCCCCTGATCCGATCGCCTCCGATTAAGCCTCTAAAGCCATTTCGGCTAAACGCAGTCCCTAGGTGGTGTTTAGTTAGTAAGAGTCTGACATAATTCGTTCGGCCGTCCAAAAGGGTACTCTTGAGAGTTCATCACCTCCCTCCCAAACGGGTCCCGGAAGGTGCCCCCTCAGAAGAAAAAGGCGTAAAAACAAAAAAAGCAGTGTATCATTTAAAAAAATTTACTTAAAAATAAAAATTATTGCCATTTTTCAAAATTGTGATAATATAGTCTTTTTTTCATTAGGTTTTTTATTTTCACTTACTTAAACGTACCTACAGAGTAGGAACACTAGAAATGCATATAGCAGTGTGATATAAGGAATACATAAAACATGGCTCGGACAGTTGGCGGAGCGGCGCGTGGCAGATGACGGCTGCAGTTTGCGGCGATAAAATTGCTCCGAGATTACTCTAGCAACCATCTGCCTCGTCCTATACCTACCTGATGTTGTATACCTAGAGACAGAGTAATTATCGTCTAATATACTGTTTTACATGGAATTATTATTACATTTACTCACCTTATATATTCGGGTCTCCTTCTTTTTAGCGTTATCCCGTTTCCTAATCAATTTACCGAAGATACTGAGGTTTACTTGGAGCGACTGCTGTCAGACCTTCACAACCCAGAATGTAAATCTTTCGAAATGTAATTTCTTGCACTTGCGGGTTTCCTCGCGATCTTTTCCTTCGCCAATGAGCTAGTGATAATTACAAATATGTGTATAACTTCGATTTTAGTGGGACATGCCAGAATTCGAACGGAAACCAGTTAGTCAATAGACCAGTTTTTTAATACAACGTCGAGAGACATACAACCATACCGCTCAACTGATGTTAAGCGATAACCGAAGCCTATAAACGCTTGCAATACATTAAGCATCACTCGCGTGATGCCACCTCTACTGATAACACAGCAACTCCTTAGGAGCTTACTGTTGACTTAACTTACATCCAAGAGCGTAAGAACCATCTAGGGAGTTACATGCAATTTGATCTAACCTGCTTTGTGTGCTTCCGCCACCAATTAGTTCATGCGGCCTAGCGCCGGCCGGCACCCACCCACTACTGTTAGTAAATGCAACATGCCGACGCTGCCATGGCTGCTCCAGTAGACTCTGCCTTGGCTGCTGCGGTCGTCCGCCATCTGGAACAGAATCCGCATGCCCCCACCACCATCGTCGCTGCCACTACTGGCCTGGTCGTCGCTGCGACACGTGTTTCGCCTCTCCACGAGGCACCATCAGGCGTTCTAATTATTTACGGCATAAAAAGGGTTATAGTGGCAGTTAGCTGTGTACTGTGATATTATTATGAAATATTTTTTTTGGTATAATGGTGATATATTCAAAATAATAATATTCCAATTTTATTTCACTATGCCTTGAACTGATTTTATTCATGACTAGTTGCTACCCGCGGCTCCGCCCGCGTGGAGTCAAATAACGTAGCCTATGTGTTAATCCAGATCATTATCTATGTGCCAAATTTCATTAAAATCCGTTCAGCCGTTTAAGCGTGAAAGATCAACAAACATCCATATATACAAACTTTCGCATTTATAATATTAAGTAGGATAGTTCAACAGACTTCATGAGGGCCGAATGTGGCCCTTTAAGGCGTGAAGGAGACTGTGAAGCGAGATAATGTGAACGGGTGCGGCAAGACCATTAACAGTTCAAGAATAAGCAAAACTGCATGCCTAGCAAGGGAGGTGTAGCACATCTTATGTAGCACACTCGTAGCAGATGTCACAAGTAGCAGATGTCACTAGGCGTAAAATACGTCACCGTTGTACGTAGCACACAACATGATTGGGAACTTTAATATCGGCCCATGTCGGTGTTCTTGTAGTGGCTTAGCGGCGAAAACACTTGCACTCCACAGCGGCGCGGTTCCAAAGATCCTGTTCGAGTGGTACAGTTTAAAACAAAATTCATTTGTTAATCTATTAATTTTGTTAACATATTATTTTAAGAGAGGTAGGGAGCATCAAAGCAGCCCGTCTGGGGAAGTACCTCCAACTCTCAGAAAACTGCAGCCAAATAACAACTCCCTAGACGGTTGTTGTGTTCCTGTGTGTGAGTGAGGTCACCAGAGGCAGCAGAGGTAGCATCAGGCAAGTCATATTTAATGTATTATCAGCGTTCAAAGTAACCACTTTATATCAGGTGGACTATATGCTTGCATGCCTGCCGATATTGTATAAAAAAAGTTTGAAAAAAGATAGTGATAAAAAACGCTACTTTAACGCCAAGGCTCGTGAGTTCGATTCCTACGCAAGCAAACATTTTTGTGCATGAACATGTGCTGTTTGCTTTGGTCTGAATGTTTTTGAGAGAAGTACCACTACCTCACAGAAATCCGCAGCCAAACAACAACTCCCTAGAGGGTCATTGAGTTCCTGGGAGTGAGTGAGCAGCAGGGATGTTAACGCGCGGGTGATACTTCCTGCATTACAAGCGTTCATAGGCTACGTTAACCACATTATTTCAGATGAGCCGTGTGCTTACCTACGTTTGTATAAAAAAAAATGTGATAAGTTCTGACGCACGTCCGAGCTTGACAGCGGCCCAGAATGGCGAGGAATACTTTATTGATGATATATGAGGTACACATTTGAATACATTATTGATGACGGCAAACATGTAGCTCATTACTTTTAAAAGTGAAATAGGCAGACTTTTAACCAATTTACCTTTGATATGATCACGGTTCGATATGTAATAATAATTAATCTACCCTAACCATAACCTTTAAATTTTTCGAATTTGGTATTGGTGAGTTTGGATACCAACCAAGCCACCAACAAAAACCAAATAATTTAAAAGTTTAGGTCTCTTCTAGCATAAATCAGAATTATTAGTTATAGTTAGTAATACTTCTACAAATTAATATTGTTGTAAGTAGAATACACTTCTTACTAGCGTTATAGGATACATTGAGATTAGCGGGGTCCGCTACCTAAGCCTGAGAGTTTGGCGAAGATACAGATGTTTACATAGAGCGATGGCCATATACCTTCACAACCCAGAGGGAAATCAGACCTTTCTTAGGTTAGCTCATTGTTTTAAGTACAACAATACAAATAAGTTTAGTTTGGATACTCGGTTATTTTTTTTTTCTGGAATATAAACTACATAAATTTGTTTATAAACTTACAAAATTATGTAATAAAACTCAATCCGGTAGTGAAAACTTTGTTAATTTAAATTTGTGTAAATATGTAAATAATAAAAACAGAAAAATTTCTGTAGTACGAGGTTTCTCTTTTTTAATCACGTAGTTTATATTCTTTCATATAACAACAGCTTTAACGTCTAAATACAGATAAACGTTTACAACACAATAAACTCTCGAATTGACACTCCTGCTATCTACGCAGTACGTCACAATGGGTTTTCTGTGTGGTAATAGTACTTTCCCATAGGGCAAGAATACTGTTCCAAATAGGGCAAGAAATATATTCGTATTCTTTTCTAAGCCATTGCCGAGTGTGTTAGTCGGCGAATGCATTTCTCAATCTCAACTCAATTGTCATCCTTGGTTTTGATTGTAAAGATTCGAAAATAGCTCTAAAGATAAAAGTGCACTATGCAATATATATGAAGTGTAGTCCGTAGGTGTAGTGTATTAGTTATGACCACCAAATATGACATTAGGTTTAACTTAGTCTCCAGGTTAGGGCAAATATTTAGCTAGATCATAGACAGTAGTAATTGAGTTACAACATTTCCTCGATATTTGTCTATATGCGTCCCTGTTTATATACTGTCGTCCTTTACGAGGAAAACGATCGTAAACTTAACGTTCCAACTCTAGTTGCCAATATGTAATAAATCACTAAAACTAATACCTAATAAAAGTATCTCCTAGCTGCCACGTACTCGGAATAGCAAACACTCGTTTCCCAGAACCTAATATCCTAGGTTCGTATGAAAGGATAGCGCATAGTGAATATGGCACATCATGCTGCAGTGTGTCATTTGTCACTGTATTCAGTACCACGAGAAATATTACTGATGCTTTTTAACCTTTTATGCTTGCATAAATAATAAATGTGATAAACGACTCAAGTAATTGGGAGTTACTAAAGGGTTAAGTATTTATTTAATAATCTTCAATTCATTTATATCACTTTACTTTAGATTTTTTAACAGAGGTAGGGGAACAAAATCGTACCATCATAGGAAGTACCTCCACCTCCAAAGGGTTGTTGTTCTAACTGCGTGTGAGTGAGGTCACTAGTAAGCTTCTAACGCGTTGCTATGTTAGCAGTAGAGGTGGCATCGCGCGAGTGATATTTAACGTATTGCGAGCCTTCATTGACTACGATAACCGATTTACATCGGATGGGCCGTATTGTACTCCTTCTGGCATTGTGTAAAAAATAACTTAAGGAGAAGACAAATTATGAATGAGGCAGAGAGGCTGACGAAAAACTTCGAGGCAAATACCGAACTCTTTTGGGGAGAGGTAAAGAAGTTTTGTGGTAGTTCGTCGCCATCCAGTATGAACACGATTAAATCTAAAGCTGGTATCATTCTTGCAAACATTCAAGAAGTGTTAGAACGGTGGAGTGAATATTTTGAAGAAATGTATGAATACGCCTCGGACGCTGACAATGAGAGTGAGTCTGATGCTCACTCCACGTTGACGGCATCCGATGAAGGTATAACTATGGATGAGATAGAATGGTCGATACGAAGTTTGAAAAATGGAAAGTCTGCGGGAATTGATATGGTCACAGCTGAGATGATCAAACTAGGTGGCACTTACGTCCGGGACGCCTTCTGGTACTTATGCAACCTATGCTGGAGAACTGGAAGGGTCCCAATGGACTGGGGACGCGCAGTCATCGTACCCTTGTATAAAGGCAAGGGATCACGCATGGACTGCGCCAACTATAGGGCCATCAGTTTGGTCAGCTGAGCAGCAAAAGTATATGGAAAGATAATTGAAAAGAGAATGAGGGTGAAATCTGGCGAAATGCTGTGGGAGGCAC
This sequence comes from Pyralis farinalis, assembly GCA_947507595.1. Classification (NCBI taxonomy): domain Eukaryota; kingdom Metazoa; phylum Arthropoda; class Insecta; order Lepidoptera; family Pyralidae; genus Pyralis; species Pyralis farinalis. The sequence goes on along the minus strand of OX382259.1, from coordinate 17,346,233 downwards.
AGAGAGGATTCCGAAATGGAAGGGGATGTACGGATCAAGTTTTCTCGCTCCGCAATATCGTAGAGAAGCATCTGGCCACAGACCAGAAGGTTTTCTGCGGTTTTGTGGATCTTGAAAAGGCATTTGATAGGGTTGTGCGAAAGGAACTGTGGTGCATATTGCCGAGATAAGGGATTGATGGCTCACTGCTGCGTGCTGTCCACCTACAAGGATTGCTCAGCATGTGTGCGAATAGATGGCACAATGTCACGCTGGTTTGATGTCAAAATTGGTGTCAAACAGAGTTACATGTTGTCTGCTAGGCTATTTATTCTGTATCTCGATAGTTGTCAACAGATAATAAGATCGACGAATGTAGGATTACGCATGGGTGACCTAGTGGTGAACTGTCTGCTGTATGCAGATGATGCCGTCCCATTAGCTGAAACACCATCTGAGCTGCAAGCACTAGTCACAATGATGAAAGACTAATGTATGAATGAAGGCTTTCTATTGAACGCTAAGAAAACAAAGATAATGGTATTTGAAAGAGAAGACACCAGAACCAATGTAAGGATTACGGTAGATGATGAAGTGTTGGAACAAGTGGATGAGTTTGTATATCTTGGATGCGCTTTCAGCAAGGATGGAGGGTACACCGCAGATGTGGAAAGGCGAGTGAGTGCTGGGAATAGTGTGAATGGAGCTTTGGGAAAACTTCTTGGCAGTAAAAACCTGAGCCAGAAGGCGCAGCTGGCTATACACAATTACACAATGCAGTGCTGGTCCCAACGCTTACTTATGGAAGCGAGAGCTGGGTATAGCTGAGATAGCATGAAAGTATGATAAATGCGGTTGAAATGTGAGCGTTGCGCAAAATTTGTGATGTAACGCTTGTAGACCGTATTCGCAATGATGAGGTTAGAAGCAGAGTTGGTCTGAAAGAGAGCATCGGTGTTAAAATTAGAAGAGGCATGCTCCGTTGATTCGGACATGTAGAAAGAATGCAGGATGAAAGAATGACGAAGCAGATATACTCGTACAATGCAAAAGTGGAAAGATGTAGGAGCCGAGGAAGGCCAAGACTTACCTATCATGATCAAATTGGTCGTGTTCTATCAAAAGGTGATGTCAGGAGCCCTAGAAACCGGCGAGCGTGCATGAAAAGAGCAAAGAATTTTAAAGAAGCGAGTGAGGTATGTAAGGATCGAATCGCGTGGCGCTCGGTTCTTTCTGCCTACCCCGTAAGGGATTTGGCGTGAAGTTACAGTAGTAGTAGTAGAGAAGATAAATTAAGTATAATTTTGCCTAGTGATAAATGTCCATGTAAAAGTGTCATTATTTCCGAGATATAACGTGAATCGGGACAGGCCCACCACTCATATCCACCACTGTGTCTCCTGTGTAGCCAGAATTAAGAGAGGCGGCCAAAAAAAGGCAGAACAGTGAAGTTCACTGCCGTCCCGGGGCTTAAACTACAACTACCTTTGAACTCACAACGACTTTAATCAGAAGAAATTTGTAGGAGTAGGAAGTTTTGGAATTGATTTCCCCTCTTGGCAAAGTGAGAGACAGCAATATGTCAAATAAGGCATTTAAAAACCTCAAAGAGATGGCTAGTCAAGTGAAGCTCAATTGCCGTGCACCGCACGGTTTATCAAATATCTAACACTATTGGGACCTAAACAGTGAGTTGTTACCTAACAAATCGATTCCAACAATATAGATTGCAGAACCGCCTAAACGCCCGGTAATTCTCCCTTGTTGTCATCAAATCAGAATAATATACTACCCCGGATGTGACATGCTAGGAATTTAACATATCGTCCCGCTCCCGACGCCAGCGATTGCATTCCCAGAGAACATGATGTGCTGTTTGCTCGAATTCATTATTTGTCGTAGAACACTCGCATAAAGGCGATGACACAAGTCTAAACGAAAAGAGCTTAGCTCTAAAGTTTCCATGTCCAGTTAAAAATTGCGCAACGGGATGATCGACTTCTAACCAGTCTTTACTTAATCTGCCTCGCACTGATTGAAAGAACAGATACAAGTGGCGTCCTTTTGTAGAAGTTTCCCATCTTTCTGCCATTCAGATAGTAAAGTTTCAAATACCTCGTCAATTGGTTTGAATAATCTAAGTATTTTGTCCATATCGCGGTGTTTTAGAAAGTCAGGGTATATGTTTTTAGAGGTTATAGTACATTGAAGCCCGGCGTTGAATTTCTAAGTCAACTGGTAATACGCTTGCCAGCACTGGTAGTGCCTCGGTGCTGACAGTTCTATACGATTTACACAGAAATATTAAAGCGAGACGCTGACTTTGCAGTAACTTACGACGTTCAGCATCGATGGTAGCCCTATCATGCTGGTGAACCGTATGTAATACATCCTAAATATGTGGCTGTGTAAATAATTTTTAACGTTTTGAAAGTTAAGCCCCACGTCGAGGTGGAAATTCGAGTTAATGCATAAAAATTCTTTTTGGCTTTTTCTCCAACCTGCTTTATGTGTTCAATGTAATTAAAACCTTTGTCTAACAGTAATCCCAAGTAACAAACCGAGTTTTTATTTGCAACTGATACTCCATTGAAGTGGTATCGCGGCGGAACCTGCAAATTTCCTTTAAGCAAGAGCTGGTATGTTTCGTGGGGTGCGAAATCGAGACGGTTACGATAACCCTAGTCTGAAATGACATGAAACAGATATAACGTGAATATAAAATGCTGTAGTTAAATAAATATTTTGTAACGTTCACAGCAGGTCGGATTGCGTTGGATAGTAATCACCTCAGCTTCCCAGAAAGTGTCAAATTGACTTCACTAATTCATGAACACAATGAAAGTAACATTTTAGCTGCGCTCTTCTGTAGGGTGGCAAGTATTAAGAGAGATAGGGTGCGTTTAAGACGGGTAGGAACAAAGCGGCCCGTCTGGGAAAGTCCCTCTATCTCACAAAAAACCGCAACCAAATAACAACTCCCTGGAGGGTTATTGTGATCCTGCGACTGAGTGAGATCACCAGTAAGCTCCTAAGGAGTTGCTGTGTTGTCTTCAGAGATGGTATCGCGCGAGTGATACTTAATGTATAGCTAGCGTTCATAGACTACGGTAACCGCTTTACATCAGGTAGACGATATGCCTCCGGACGTTGTATAAAAAGAAAGTATTTCCCCTGTAATACTCCTGATATCGGTATGCTCTACACCTATTTCCTATTTAGCTCGGCCGATAGTGTTAGAAGCTCACCAAAGTAGTCGAGTTTGGTTTTAGTTCTGAAAATGACGGACCACGTCTAACCGCTTACATTCCATTTTCGCCTTTATTACCATAAAACATGAATGCACAATCGATGAGATGGATGGTACATAATAAATCAATTCACAACACTAGGTGGGGAGGTAAAGTAGAGCGCGCATCTCTTATTCAGCTCTTATCAGCTAGTGCAGGGATTATCGGCTTATTGGTTAAAATGTTCACCCATTGGTCAGCAGACTCGGATGGCTAAGATATTTAGGCGCAAAAACACGACATTTTTGTGAGCGGGGTGCCTTTGTGCGCAGTCATGTGGTTTATACCATTGCACCTTCATAAATCGAACCAGTTGCCTTTTATCGGCTGTCGAAGTCTAGCACCCATAACAATATAATTAATTAATAGTGTGAAACAGTGGGTGTCAAACAGTTTGGACTTTCAAGTGCAATATCCCAACTGTACCGTAGTAATACAAGAGGTATTCATCGTTGGTTTGGACATATAGAAAGACTGCAAGAGGAAATAATGACGAAACAGATATACAACACGAAAGTAGAAGGTTTTGAAGGTGGCAAGGAAAGACTAGACTTAACTACCACGACCAAATAGGTTGTTATCAGAAGGTGGTTTCAGGAAAACAGGCGAGCTTGCATGAAAAAAGAGCTGTGAATATTAAATTAGTGGGTGAGGTGTGTAAGGACTAGATCAAGTAGCTAGGTTACTTCCAAGCAGAGAACATTGCAGGGTAGGCACCCCGCAAGGGGCTTGATGTGAAGTTATAGATAGACATCGACACACATTCAATAAAATATTTATCATGCTCTAAAAATTTTGCTAACCAGATGATCTGCAAAAATCATAACATCTTTATAAGTCTGTTTTGACTTTCGACCTTTTGATTACAAAAAGAAAACCAAGCGCCAATCATGTTAAAATGAATAATTCAGCTGTTTGTAGACGTGGGTTCAATTCTTTTTCTTTGACGTTGTTGGCATTAATACTATTAAAAAAGTAAAAAAAAATGTTTGCACCTAACCAGAGAAAAGCTTCTTATGAAGCATTGAAGTGAAATTATGTATATTTATTCAATAAACTTCCAAAAATGTGCTCTGTGGTCGCGATAGAACTGATGCGATTCTTCCCCTTTGTTCCATTTTCCGTCCCATATTTTTGTTTTCAACTCCACTGAATATTTTTATTACGTTTTCTTGTATCTTCAACACATGAATTATTTTCACATGCTCTTAGTGGTTTTTACACTTCTGCGGGCGCGTTCGGTGGAAAAGTTTGACACTACTTGCACTATAATCTTTTCACAACTGAATAAATACAAATATCTCGCGTATTTGTTATACCTAAGGCCCATGGACGTATTCTTCATATACGGTTTTATGTTGCTTTCAGGATAATATGTACATTTGCATAATAATAAAGCTGGTATATCTTTATATTTTTTGTATACCCTTGAATGACTAGTACGCACAAGGCGCGCATGATGGGAAGCAGTTAGCGCAACTTATAGAAGCCTGCTGTCCATTGGCAATACATTGCCACCCTCGCTGCTAACACGCAGGAGCTTTCTGGAGATCGTACTCGATATATGCTATATATTTCTGGAACAAAGAAACTCTCGAGGAAATTGTAGTAGTAGCTTCTGTAAATCTGAGGTACTTCATTAGTACCTACTCTGGCCATAAATTCTATTACAAATGAATGTGCTATAATTTTTTTATGAAGTAATCTTAATAAAACTTATATATACATTTATGGAAGTCTCAACAAAAATTCAAAAAATATTCTATTCGAAATAGCCACATTCGGCTTAGATACAGGCCCCGAATCTATGGATTTATGCACTCTTTCCATGGGAAATTTAGCCTCTGCTTGCTCCAGAGATTTCTAAGAGTCGGTGTGCCGTTTCGAGCAGGCCATGTCCTCTAAAATTTACCATAATCGCCTGATGATGCCTCGTGGAGAGACGAAACACGTGTCGCAGCGATGACTAGGCCAGTCGTGGCAGCGACGGTGGTGGTGGGGGCATGCGGATTCTGTTCCAGATGGCGGAAGACCGCAGCAGCCGAGGCAGAGACTACCGGAGCAGCCATGGCAGCATCGGCATGTTGCATTTACTAACAGTAGTGGGTGGGTGCCAGCCGGCGCTAGGCCGCATGAACTCATTGGTGGTGGAAGCACATAAAGCAGGTTAGATCAAATTGCATGTAAATTTGACTTTCGCAAAATAACGCCTGAATCTATTAACTAAAAAATCTTTACTCTTCACTATTAAATTGATAATATGTTCCCTGTATTTTAAGTGCCTACGCTGATTAGATGTAGTATGTGGTTCATGCTTACTTTTGATAGACTGATAAAAGCGTAGCAATATAAAGGTTCAAGAATTTCCACCAGAAATTATTTTACTATATATAAATGAATGGTATTTTAGATCGATTTCAATTATTAATAATGTTTATAACGCCTTGCGTAGGCGATGATATAGTGTTAATGTAAAAGGTACGAGACATACCGCGATTTGTTTTTATATTTCCCCGATATTTCGACGACGTTGCAGAAGCCATGGTCACGGGATAACTCTCTGCTCGTCTGCAACGTCGCCGAACGCTCGTCCGAAATATCGGGGTAATACAAAAAACAAATCGCGGTAAGTGCCGTACATTAATTGTGTAAACTACAGGACAACGACAGATTAAGATATATCCGTGCATTGTACGTCGTTGCAACAGAAATGAAATTTGCATGGTTTTGTGTAGCTTGTCGTTTCGTCGTATGTACACACTACTTTGCTTAAAACAAACCGGTTTCAAAATACGCTCTATTACTTTCCGGCTGGCAGACACGGGAATTGGCCTCAGGTGGCTGTCGGCGATGAGATAACGTACGCTGATTTTAAAGCATTACTTTTATTGAAGACATTTTTTTAAGTCGTAGTGTTCCCTCGTTATTATTTCAAAGACAAGCATAACACCATTCTATGTAAGTATAGAATATTCATTAGGATTTTACATTTTATTAACGCGTTATTAAGCATTTTCAGAAATGCCCATCCATCCAATTTGAAATTTCTGAAAATCCTTAATAAAATTTAATAAAATTTCTTTAAGAGAGAGGTAGGGACCTAAAAGCAGCCCGTCTGGAAAAGTATATCCGCCTCGCAGAAAACCGCAGGCAAATAACAACTCCCTAGAGGGTTGTGTATTCCTGCGAGTGAGTGAGGTTACCAATGAACTCCTAAGGAGTTGCTGTGTTAGCAGCAGAAGAGACATCGCTCTAGTGATATTTAATGTATTACAAGTGTTTATCGGCTACGGTAACAACTTTATATCAGGTGGGCCGTATGCTTGTATGTCTTCCGACGTTGTATAAAAAAATGCTTTCTTATCCAAGTATCTACCTAAGAAAGCATTCTAACGAGCTATTGACTTAACACATAAATCAATATCTATAGCTCAATAGAATGGAATTTTAACTCATTTCAATCTAAAACTTTAAAAGTTTAAGAATAAAATCAGTACCAAACCGTTATTATTTGACTTATTATTATACAACTCAGTCCATACCAATTTAATGAAGTAGCGTAAATTAATTCGAGGAAATAAATTCAAATTAATTTATTTTGTAAATTACAAGGCCACATAGTGTATTGTGCCTATGCATGTACAAATAAAAGTGTATATATAAACCAGAAAGCAGTATGCTCCTAGATTTGCTGTGGTAGCAGCAGTGGTGGCAACGCGAGAGAAATACTTCCCGTATTGCAAGTTTTCATAGGCTTTAACCTTGCATCAGGTGGGTCGTATGCTTATATGACTCTCAATGTTGCATAAAAAACATATAAGAGTAGTAGTAGTAGTAGAGTAGATAATACACAGTAGTTCTAATTTTAAAAATCAATTCAAATTATAATTTCAAATATAAACCTATCCGATAAGATGGAATTAATTCATTGACATTGAATTTACATAATAAATACAATACAAATTAGGTTGGAGGTTTCCTCTCGCGTACCGAAGACATTTGCAACGCAGTTTAAAAACTTGCCTCACAGAGAAATAACATGTCATTTGCTACATAGATTATTCTCTGAAACCAGATCATGTATAGACTAGGCAATATCACATCTTTTTTTTTCGTTTGGTATTTGGATGCTACGCTGCAATGGTCCGCGTTATAAACATTATAATAAAGCTTTCTAGCTGTTCGTTTGCTTAGCATCATGAGGAGTATTTCTCGATTATTTTATACGTTTAATATACGTTTATTTACTTTCTCCAAAAGGATTATCTATCGAACATTCTTCATGCAAATTGAACTAGAATACGCTTCATTTAAAAGTCGCATGATAATAAAATCCTCAAGAAAAGTATCCTTAAAGCATTCTTCATATAAACGTAATTCGATTACCATCTTCAAAAAGAGTGTCACTCGAGCATGCTCCATACAAAACTATACCTCGAATACGCTTCTTTTTCGTTTGTTTACCGTCCTCAAAAGGAATGTCTACCGGATATGCTTCATGTAAACTTAACTTTGTTTATCATCCTCAAGAGGAATGATTATATAGTTCATATTATCGTCGTTTATCCTCAAGAGAAGTATCTTCCGAGCATTCTCCATATACACGTAGTTTATTTACCATCATACAGTCCTCAAAAGGCAATGCCCATTGAATATGCTTCATGTAAACTAGTATGTTTAACATTTCAAGCGAAGTGTCCCTCATACAAAAGTTTTTTTTTTTTTTTTTTAATATTGTCGGACAAATTACACAGCGCCATCTAGCCCCAAAGTAAGCGAAGCTTGTGTTATGGGTACTAGACAACTGATAAACATACGTAAATATTTTTTTTTTGTAAATACATACTTATTATACATAGAAAATACCCAGACCAATACAAACAGACATGTTCATGCACACAAATGTTTGTACTGTGTGGGAATCGAACCCACGAGCGTTGGTGTCAAAGTAGCGTTACAACGCGTTTCACCACTACGCCACCGAGCTCGTCAAAAAGTAGATTATATATGACGTATCCCTTGAGTGTGCTCTATACAAACATAATTTATCACCACGGTAGTATTACGTGAAACTATATTTGTAGATTTTTTAATTTCCTGTTCAATCTTAAAGTTACTAAATCTCCCGTTGACTTAAAGATGTAAAGATTAGGGATTTATCATTAAAAAAAAAAGTTAAAGAAAACCGCAGCACGTCTTTGGTTATTTATTTATCACAAGTTCCTCCCAGCTCGGACAGCTTGTTAAGCCATTGACTCCGGCTTTTGTTGATAGGCGGTAGTCCCTCTCTCTCGAGCAGAAGATTTTTAAGCATCCCTTTTGTTGAAATAACCTATATCCAAGCGGTATAGTATTGTCTTAGATTTTCGCAATTGTTATACATTGAATTGATTGTTATAAAAATTTTAACGGAAGTATCGCGTGTTTTATTTATTTTGTGGAACCTGACGTTACGAATGCTTCCTGCGACCACGGATCTCAATATAACCACAGTATCTTGAAATTTTGTTGGATTTCCATAGCATATCTTAGTGCACGTCAAATCTTACACTTTGTCCTTCATAACGTTCTTATGCCGTACGTAATAAGTGTTACAATAGAGCTTCGTGTATTAGGCTTAACCTGCTTTTAGCGGTACGTATTCGAATTTCCTGAAAATATCTATCTGTATAAAGCAGTGTAAGCAGTGATAGTCCAGTGGATAAAGAACCGGCCTATTGACCACTTGGTACCGGGTTAGATACATATTTATTACTTGCTCGGCGGTGAAGGAAAATATCGTGAGGAAACCCATACGTCCAAAACAATATATTTCGAAAGACGTCTGAGCTAACCTAAGAAAGATCTGGTTTTCCAACTGGGTTGTGAGGGTCTGTCGGCAGTCACTCCATGTAAAACTCAATGTCTCCGCCAAATCCTTAGCTTAGGTGGCTGACCCTGTGCATCCCAGTCGATTCGAAAACGGGACAACGTGAAGAAGAAGAAGATCTCTCTGTATAAACACAGTCTTTAATTCATCGCATTCGCTATTAATTTTCTAATTTAATTTAAAAGTCTCATTTTATTTTGTGCAATTTGATCTAACCTGCTTTGTGTGCTTCCGCCACCAATTAGTTCATGCGGCCTAGCGCCGGCCGGCACCCACCCACTACTGTTAGGAGATGCAACATAAACTAATTTGTGGCGGAAGCACACAAAGCAGGTTAGATCAAATTGCATGTAAATTTGACTTTCGCAAAATAACGCCTGAATCTATTAACTCATTTTATTTTCCCACGCCAGCTACGTGTTTAGCCCATTTTCCACACAGCCCTTAGTTATATCTGTATTCTACTGTATTCTACACATACAAATAAGAATATTGGAATTGGGGTCAAATTGAATAACTCTTCGAAGAGGTTATACAACTTTTGCAAAGGCTTCCTTCATCTGCACTAGTTACAAAGTTTACCCATGGTACCGCTAACGAGCTGCTTATTATATTTTATTGGAAATTTTATATAGTACACGGCGTCTTTATGAAGTTCTTTGCTAGTTACAAGTTATTTCAGTACACTAATTTCCTATTCATAAAGATCTTGACATTTTGCGAGAGGTTAATTTATTGAAAATTGTAATTACTTTTAATAGGGTCGGCAACGCATGAGCGACACCCCTGGTGTTGCAAATGACCATAGACTACGGTGACTGTTTACCATCAGGCGGGCCATATGCTTTTTTGCCACCTTGGTGGTATAAAAACTTTACTAGCTACATATTCATGTTTGTACATAGGTTTTGCTTTAACTTCTGATGATCTTCTTGATTACTATCTGGTGCAGGCTGTTTTGTGTATACTAAGTTGCGGTAGAATGCAGTCATGGCCACAACAAAAATCTTTAAAACGAATAATCGACATAGGATCATAGGCAATGGTGCTATGGTCAAACAATTAAACTTGGTTAATTAAAGCTATGTATCTGGAAGTGACATTAAACGATATTAAGGCGACGCTGAGTTCGGATCCTATGGAGAACCTATGGAGAACCTATGAGATGATTTTACATATTAAATCAGTTCACCGCTACGGGTCGATGTGTATATTAGAGCGCGTTGCTGTTATTGGTTAAAATGTTCTGTTATTGATTTTTTATACTACGTCGGGAGGTGTACGACCCACCTGATGTAAAGCTGGTACCGTAGCCTATTGACGCTTCCGATATATTAAGTATCACAGGTGCGATGCCTCTTCTGCTGCTTGCACAGCAACTCCTTGGGAGCTTACTGATGACCTCACTCACACGCAGGAACACAACAACCCTCTCTAGGTAGTTGTTATTTGGCTGCGATTTTCTGTGAGGTGGAGGTACTTCCCCAGACGGGCTGCGTTGATGCGCCCTACCCCTCTTAAAACATCCAGACTAAGACAAACAGACATGTTCATGCACACAAATGTTTGCCTTGTGTGGGAATCGAACCCACGAGCGTTGGTGTCAAAGTCGCGTCATTCACGACTGAGCCACCGAGTCAGTAGTAGTATCAGTCAGTAGTAGTATTTCGACGCAATTAATAAAAAAACGAGTGTGCTTTAGACCACACGACTGAAGTAAAACTTATTTAGCTCCATAGTGTGATATAGATAATAGGCCTGCACGTGTCTTAGATATACGAAACTTAACTCGCTAAGTCTAAAACTCTCTCACTTTCTATCTTCACTAACTTATATCTCCCTCTCAACTTCCATTCGCCTCGCCCGATCACACTTTTCGTAACGCTCTCGTCACGCATTCACCTTACCAGCTTACTCCCCAAGTCAAGCGTGCTTAAAAAAATATTAAAGTAAAACTACTTCAATAAATCTTGGTGTGAATCTAGCTTCATACTTTTTCTTTAATTAGATTCGAAATTGCGGTGTTATTTTTGACTGACATACGTTCGAATCAATAAACAGAAAAGAACTTCAAAAAATCTATTTTGAAGTTCTGTTGCAAAAACATTTAACATATCAACTCACAAATTCTACAGTATGATTATATGTATCGACGCTAATAGACTACTCGGAACGGAACTACTATATTATCTACCATTACAGAATACAGAGTGAAGTACACAAGTCAGCTAAGCCAGCGTTGCCAAGAAAATGATGAACATGCAAAAAATCCTAGTATTTCGTTGCTCCCAAATCTAGGTTTTAGTATCTACTATTGTTTTTAGCCCGAAATAGGTCATACACCTGTTTACCAAGAGCAAATAAAAAATACACTTTTGATAAATATGCAGGCAGTTAGATTTCTCTAACTACCTGCTACGAGTATTTCATAACAAAATAAGGTTATAACAAATTAAGTTTCTTTTATTAAATAGGTAACTCATGCTATATTCCATTTTATCCAATAACAAATTAAATTATTCCAGTAAAAAGAGCAGTACGTATCAAATTATCGAAATATTCAATCAAACCAATTATCAATTTGATTGCACACCATTAATTGAACAAAGAAGTGTTACGTCAATTAAAATATGGTAACAAATCGTAGCAACAGTCGGGATCACACCTAAGGCGAGACCCTTATCAAACGGGGCGTCCGATTAGGCCCGGATTAACTGGACAAATGGAATGTGTAATTATCTCCACCTAACTAATCGCGTTTAACTGGATACACAAACCCACCTACTGTAAAGGCACCTCTACACGATACGAGTACCACGTGCAAGTAGATACTTGTACAGGTTTTATGCAACATGTAAATTACTAGTCCCATGTAATAAATTGCGCTGCTCCTATTACTGCAGTATGTACCATAAGTGAATAAAAATTCGGAAGCGCTAAGAATTTAGAAACTTCTTGAAACACACTCACACAGGAATCCTCTTCTTTTTGTATACTACGTCGGGATGCATACAAGCAAACGGCCCACCTAATAGCGGGTACCGTAGCCTATTAACGCTTGCGATATATTAAGTATTACTCGCGCGATACCTCCTCTGCTGCTTACAGCAACTCCTTGGGAGCCCACTGGTGAACTCACTCACACGCAGGAACACAACAACCCTCTACGGAGTTGTTCTTTAGCTGCGGTTTTCTGTGTTGAACACGTACATGAACGCTCTTAGTGTTATTCGAATTATAATACGAGTATACTAGTCCGATCATAATTTCTTGTACAAGAGAATATGCATTAATTTTTTTATTAAGTAATGTAATCTAATAAAACTTATATGTACATATTTATGGAAGTCTCAATAAAAAATAAAAAACGAATATGTTTAAAATGGCCACCTTTCGCTTCGATACAGGCCTGTAATCTGTCTGGCTACGAATCTATGGATTTACATACTGTTTCCAATAGAATTTTGGCCACGGCTTGCTCCAGAGATTTCTTAAGAGACAAAATGTCGGCGTGTCGCTTCGAGCAGGCCATGTCAGATGTGCAGACATGTTTATGCACACAAATGTTTATACCGTGTGGGAATCGAATACACGAGCAATGGTGCCAAAGTAGCGTAACAACGCGTTTCACCACTGCGCCACCGAGCTCGTCTAAGTTGAGATGTGGCCAAAATGTAAACAATTTTAGTTATTAGTGTCGATACGGAGTGACCACATGTCTGTCGAGTCGGCGCGATGGGCAATGGATAGGGTTATGCCTGCCACTTATGCCTTCCGACGTAGACTGTCGACGTAGTATAAAAAAAACTTATACCAGAGGTAGGTTACTTATACGTGTATAACAAAATTAAAACATTTTAGAGGTAGTAGCATTATAATATAATGGATAATAATTACGTAGTTATACTTTAGTTATAGTTTATAAAATGATGTTAAACCCGAATGTGTGAAGACCGTACGGTTAATTGCTTCAAACTTGCACCGTGTATAAGCGCTTCGAACGCGCGAAAGAGGGTCGGGCCCAATAACTACATGTCGCCTAAATTGAGTTGATTAGAAGGTGTTTAAAGATTAAACACTTTTTAAAAGCAACATTTGTTTTTTAGTTTAAGTATACATTATTATATGGAATTGACTTGGTCGTATATATATATCATCGTCATAAATATATGTACTCCCACAGTGCAGATCCTCTTATGAATCATTTATATTTTATTTTTACTTCGTCTCGAGACATACAAGCATAATAATATACAAACGTAACCTAATACAAACTTTTTTATACTCTTTTTATATAGAGAACACCGGTTAAAGGAAACAAGCGTCAGTCTACGCAGAGATCTAGTGAGAAACGCACGGTGTGCATCACGTGTGCGATGTGCTCCCCTGCTCCTGCTGTGTTGGGCTGCAGGGCGACCTCTCTCGCCGTGTACACCGACGCTCAGACCTTCTGCTGCGTCCGCGCGCGCCTCCGACTACTGTGGTGGTAGATCGCAAAGCGATATCCACCCACTCCGTCATCAACAGCGCCTGGACCTCCTGCGACCGTCAGCCTCACGATCCTACTCGCTGGCCGTGGTTCGTGTGCGAATTACACGACTGCGGCCAGTATCTCCGTCCGGACCTCCTGATGTTTCCAAGTACTGCCGGCCACCTCCGTCCGGGCCCTCTTAGTGTACCCGCCCCAGTCTTCTTGAACTTTGAACCCATCCTCGCGAGTCCTTAGAGCCAGTCCTAGCCCGAACTTTTAAAGAGCGCCTTTTTTATAACTATATTTGTCTTTTTTATAAATATTCGTCTTTATATATTTGTTGAGAGCTTGATGGCATCGTTGCGCGTGCCATTCTAACCGCAGCCTGTCTATTGATGGGTTTATCTATCTCTAATTTCCCCGTGGAGGGCACGTTAAGCCGTCGGTCCCGGCTGTTGTCGATAGGTAACAGTCGCTAAGCTTTAAGTTAGTGGCCCTCGGACAGCTTCAAAACTTTGGCCTCCGCCAATCCGCATTTCAGCAGCGTGGTAGAGTATGCTCTAAACCCCTTCGGCGTACAGCGGGGCTTCGCTCAGAAGATCTGCAGAGCCTACCGCACGGTCTCCCTGAACTCCGCACTGCTGCTGGCTGAGGTGCTGCCTCTTGACCTCAGAGTGCGCGAAGTCGCCTCTTTGTACGAGGCCAGGAGGGGGCTACCCCATCCGCTGCTCGAAGACAGGGAGATCGAGCGGGTGGCCTCGAAGATCGAGGCCCTTTATATATAGGCTATTCAATATCACGATACGACTCTTAGAAGCCGAGGAAAAAAAAGAAAGTAGAAAAAGCGCCCCCTACAGTATACAGGGACACGCGTGACCGAAGTCGCGAGCTTCAACTAGTTTTAAGTAAAGAAAAGAGTCCACGAAATTATATTTCAAAAGACGCGTGACCGAATCTAGGAATGATCTCGTTTTCGTCCTGGGTTGAGGAGGTCTAACGGCAGTCGCTACATGTCAAAGTCAGTATCTTTGGCAAATCCTTATGTTTAGAGCATGAAGGAATTAACCTATAGAGTCCCAATGACATGGTTTTGCGTAGTAAAAAACCGCTACCGGGTCAGGGGCAAAGTTGAACGCGCAACTCAAATTGGCTAATCAACATCACGTCACTTATATGCTTATTGGTTAAAATATTTTCCCCTTGGTCAGTACATTGCAGAGAAATTTAGGCGCTTAGGTGCTAAGGTACTTGCCCTTGCTTTGACGCACCCTACCGATCTTTTAATGAATAAAATACTGGAAAATTGTTAAACTGTTATAAAAATAATTTGCGATCCTCTGTAATGTGGCGTTTGTGAAACTGATGTCTTTTGACATTAAAGATGAGCAAATCACGTTATTTATTTTTGCTCATAATATATGTCATACTACAGTGTCCTGTTATAACCAGATGGGTGTATCTGTTTGGTCATATAAAATTCTGAATATCTTGCCATACCTACATCTCATATATCCATGAAAAATAACAAGCAATATTACACACAATACCTGCTAATACATTAAGTAATTAAAATTCTTCACTAAACAATTTACAAGACAAAGGCTTCATTCCGGAAATTACGATCGAAATCCGGAAAACTGGCGTATTCCACAACGCATTTAAAATGCGTTAGCGGTATGGGGCGGGCGGCGCGTTAAATCTAGTACTCTATTGTGCCAATACAACCTTTCAACGAGATTGCTAAAATCTGATATTTGTTTCCTAACTATGGGAATTGAAATTACCGCAGGTAACAACCAATATTTAAACGGGTCTGTAAAGTGTAGGCCTCGAGCAGACAGTCATTAAGGTACTGATTTTTATTATTCGTGTCGCATAGTTGCATGCCTCCATATATTCAACAGAAAATCAAAAGAAAAGCAACTAATAAAATTTTGTAAATAAACTTCGTAATAGTTACATAGTAAACAAGGAATCCTATAGTTCCTATAAAATCCTATAATTTATCTGTTTGTATTAAACACAAATTATATGAGTCAAAAAGCTTAATTTTGTTATAATTATTACTATTAATTGTAATATAAAATAAATGATGATTAAAGATTTACTAAACGCTAAGAAATAAAAAATACTATTAAGGGTACCTCCTCTTTATATAAAGTGGGGATAAATTTATATTAGTGCAGTCCATCATATGTGGGGTATGGTGTAGGAATCATAAGGTTCAAGCTAGTATACGAACGCTCCTACCCAAAGGTGACTATAGTACTGCATGTAAAACTTGACTTGAGACCTTTCTCTTAACTCTGACAGTTTTTGTATCAAGCCCCACAAAACAGTAGACAATCTTCTGACCTAGAGCCACATGTTTCTACATGATATTGCAAAGTGAGAAAACTTGATCCGTATAATTCTTTCCGTATTGGAATGCCCCATGTACCTCCCACACTATACTATCGAATACATTTTCTCCTCAATTATCTTTCCACGTACTTTTGCCATAAAACTGATCATATTGATGGTCTTGTAGCTAGTGTGTACTATTCATAGTCATTACAATATACTCTTGATAGCTGACCTTAGGATCGTGTAGGTATTTATATAGTATTTACCACATATTTGACAAGCTCGGTGGCGCAGTCCTGAAACGCACTGTTACGCTACTTTAACACCAGCGCTCGTGGGTTCGATTCCCACACAGTACAAACATTTGTGTGCATGAACATGTCTGTTTGTATTGGTCTGGGTATTTTCTATGTATAATAAGTATGTATTTACAAAAAATATTGTATTTACGCATGTTTATCAGTTGTCTAATACCCATAACACAAGCTTCGCTTACTTTGGGGCTACCTAGCGCTGTGTAATTTGTCCGACCATATTTATTTGTTTATTATTTATATTCATTTTGGAATTTCGACAGTTTTACTTATTATTATTTTACTTCTTATTTTTTGGTACAATTAGCATTATATAGTTAGTAAAAGTACCAAATATCGTTATTTGTGTAGTAATGAAGATATGTCACGATCTGTTCGGTTTTGATTAATTGATATTGACTGAATATACTCAAAGCACCTCTTTATTAAATACACAACATTGCCTATTTTAAAAACATAACTGTACAAAGTCACAATCTATGCGTGCGAAGCCGCGGGCATAAGCTAGTACATACTATTTGGCGACGAGGATTAACAATACAGTGAATACAAGTATATGTC
The DNA here is from genome assembly GCA_947507595.1 of Pyralis farinalis. Taxonomy (NCBI): domain Eukaryota; kingdom Metazoa; phylum Arthropoda; class Insecta; order Lepidoptera; family Pyralidae; genus Pyralis; species Pyralis farinalis. Next base: position 17,329,403 of record OX382259.1, on the reverse strand, counting down.
GTGCGTGCTATTGCGTGAAATTGTGTTACAATGTCTATTGGTAAAATAGTATAATGTATTTTGGAAGATGGGAATTAGTTGACGTCCTGTGATCGATTAAAAATGTACCTTCTGGCAAATGCATAAAATCGGAATTGCATTTGCCTACATTGCTGACGACCGTTGGTGACAAAACGTACGAGCTCATCGTTAATTTAACAAGTCCAAATGAGCCTTCTAAGCTAGGCTTTGAGGAGGTAATTGCTATAGTCGGTGACCATTTACAACCCAAAGCTTCGGAAATAGCGGAACGGTATAAATTCCGTCAACGGCGTCTACGAGAGGCTGAAAGTACAGTGTGCTACTTGCGGGAATTGAAACTACTGTCGAGGTTTTGCGGCTTCGGTAGCAATCTCAAGAAAAATATGCGAGATTATTCGTTTGTTTATAAATAAATAAACGACATGAGAAAACAGAGGTTGTTCACGGAAACAGATTTGACTTTTAATGGGGCCTTCCTTGGTAACTGCATTGGAAGCGGCGAAAAAAAAACTCTGCACTCGTAGAAAAATCTACAGAAAATAAAATAAGTGAAGACATCCACGGATTATCAATAAGTCGTACTCCCAAAAGATCAGAGGAACATGAAATCCGATCAATGTGCATCCTGTGGTTCAGTGTACCACCGATCGTTTGATTGTAGTTTTCGGTCTTATAAATGTAACAACTGCAAACGAGAGGGAAACCTACAGGGTATGTGTAAGAATAAAATTGGCATATACCTAGTTCATAACTTGTGATGTAATGAATGATACACTTTTTGATAATTATGTAAAAGTTGTATATGAAATGAAAGGTAATTAAATGTACAATAAAATTTTATTTACATTATTCGAAATACCTACCTCTATTTTGAGTACATGCCCTTAATCGACGCAGCCAGTCATCGATCACAGCACGCGCCACATTTATATCTATTTCTACCACTGCTTTAACCAGAGATGCTCAGAGAGTCTCCAAATTCTGATGAGGTCTAGCGCAGACTTTCTCCTCCAAATGTTGCCATATGATGTACTCCAGTGGGTTTAAATCTGGACTAGAAGAGGGCCAGTCTTCATGCCCGGTGAAGTCAATTCCACGGGCGGTCAACCAGTTTTGAGTGCATCGTGCCTTATGAGCTGGCGCAGAGTCCTGTTGGAATATCCAGTGTCTGTTTTTGAACATTGTTTGAGAAAGAGGTTCTACGAGTACTGTGTTTGTCAGGATGGTATTTTGGTAAACCACAGCACCGGTTTTCATACCTTTTTCATAGAAAAATACTTCAGTTGAGCCTGAATATTCCAAGCCAAACCATCATTGATGAAGGATAATGCCCTCGCTGGGCTCTTGGAATACGTGAGTTTGCTTCTTCACAACTGTGGGTATACGCCACATCATTTTGTTTGTTGTAACTTTCTTCGATGGTAAAAACTTTTTCATCCGAAAACAAAATTTCGCGGTATTTTTTCCCGCGTACCGCCGTAACACAGCGCGGGATCTTTCTATCCTATTTTTTTTCAAACGCTCGTTCAAAAAATGCCCGGTTTTTTTACGATAAGCTCGTAGTCCCAGGTCTTCATTTAACACTCTTTTGACAATGGTTCTGCTTAATCCCATCTGAAGAGCTAAGATTTTTTGGTTACGCACGGGATTACTTTGGATTGGTGCGAGGTCGACCGCTCCTCTTACGATCTTCAAAGCTTGAATCTTTAGTACGATTATATCGTTTAATAGTGCGATAAATAAACCGAAATGTTATTTTCAATTTTTATGGAATGTTGAAATTCTCTTTTAGCACGTAACCACAGCGGTGCAACGCGACAACCGCGACTCTATCTTCCTTCCACCACTACCACTCCATATTTGAAAATGAATGAAAATTAATTTATTTACGGCAAGCGGGAACGTTCTATTTTTAAAATTAGTCAAAGTATATCTGGCCAGTATTCAGAAATTAAAATAATAAGGATTTTGCTGAACTTATGACCCGACTAGGTATAAAAGGAACTCGAATAGTAAATATACGAATGGTTTCACTGCCTAGAAAGACAATAGGGGCGTCGTGAACAAGTTAGTCAGTTTTTTGTGGAGACGGAAGAAGGCTCCAGCAGAGAGGAGAATAGCTCGTCAGACGAAGAGGCGATTTACCAAATGTCGCTTAGCAAATATCCCGTGGTAAGCATTCCAATACTCATAGAAGGAAGACATTTAGTCATGGAAGTTGATACAGGTAGTGCCTTGTCAAGTATTAGTTAGCAGCACCTATAAGTTATTTAACAAGTTATAAAACAATGGTTTTCATGCTCAGTAATGTTACAATTTACAATGGCAGCGAGTCGTTTGCAAAGATGGGCAAATATTCATATCGTTTGACATAGAATAGATACATACGAATAAAAACAATGCCGATATACTGTCAAGATTACTATTAGAAAATAACGTATTAACAAAAGTAGTGGTAACAGAACAAACCTTTTAACACTTTTCACACGATGCGTTACTTCTAAACTATCAGGAAAAAAGGACACGATATTAGGGTGAATATCGAGCAATGTCCTGATGAGATAGAATTAAAACAATTACAGTCTATTATACCTACGAAAAGAATTATATATTGAATTAGTTTGTTTGATGTAGGGTCACAGAGTGATTATAGATATAAGAATCCTGTCACAGACGGGTGCTTAAAGAATTGAAAAGGACTCATTTAGCTATTGTAAAAATGAAGGATCTCGGCAAGAGATACATGTGGTGGACAGGCTTAGATGTCAGCGCATACTTCGCAATGAACCTGGTGTAATAAGCTCTGGAAGCGTCTACAACTAGATTTCTTGGGTCCCATTCATAATTATAAATTTTTCGTAGTCTTTGACGCTACATCGGAATGGGTCGAAACTTTTAAAATAACTACTACTAACGCATCGAACTTAAACTGAGAAAATTGACGCCGCAATATTCTTATAGATATTTCGGCGTCTATTTTCTCAGTTTGAGTTACTTAGGATAGTTGTCTTCAACAATAGACATACCTTTTCCAGTAATAGTTTAAAATATTTTTTAGATAATGACGATATACAATAATATTTTTCTGTACCATATCATCCATCATCTAACGGTACCGCAGAAAACGCTGTTAAGTTTTATAAAAAAGAAAGCTATTAAGGATGAGTAAGACGTGGAAACAGTTTTACATAGATACCTGTTACTGTACACGAGGAATACGGAACATGGGACCATAGGCGACAGCCCTGTTCATATGCTTCAGGGTAGACATTTAAGAACGAGATGCTTTAAAACCAGATAGGGATGTGGAGGTTTTAAAATCACAACTGCTACAAATGGAAACAGCAGGGCAATCGCAACGACAATTTGAAGTAGGCGTAGTACGTTTACTTGAGGGACTTCAATGACAAACTAAAATGGGTTTCCGGAAAAACAGTACAAGGGTTGTGTGGCACTAACTACAAAGTAAATGACGGTGTAGGTAAGGAGACATATCGAGCAAGTAAAGAGGAGGTCTAGGTGTTTTTTCTCAGCATTGCAATCGACTAATGAACACCAGACCGAAAAAAATTGCAGACACCGTTTACTCGGCTAGCACACCGCTCATCAAGCACATTTAATATGACAAATGGATGACAAAAGCTTTATAAAAATACTAAAAGAAACATTAATTCATAAATGTTATTATTCGGTTAACGAATATTTAAATGATAATAACATATATAAATCATAATCCAGATGAATATAACATATATTTTTTAATTTTTAGTATTTATAAAATCACATATCGACCTACGTAAAAATGTATACAACAAAATAAATTAATTTAATTACTATTTCACTTACAATAATCTAATATCACTATTTCTTATCCAATAAAATTTATATTTAATATGTAATGACACAAAGTACGCAAAAAATAAATATAGCATAAAACGAATTTCATAAACACGGGTATACTAATGCATATAAGAATTTAATTAATTTTGACATGCGTATATAACATAATCAAAATATCTGAGATGTATAATTTAAGTTAATTAAAAATTGATCTGACTTTATTTACTCTTATATATACTAGAACAAAAGTATGTCCTCCTCTCTACGATTGCAGCGCTATAATGCTTCTGTAATTATATTTAAATTGTATTCATAAGATCATGTACACATTATAGTTGCAATAAATTAAATGAAAATGAAATGAGCCGAGGCGACGTAGAGAAATTTACGATTGAACTCAAAATCGGGTCGATTGTTGAATTCGTACCCATTCCAATTGAGAAATAGTAGAGGGAATCTAAAAAGAATTTGTCCGATGGCATTACAAACGTCAGATTCATCATCAGCAGTGTCCGCCAGCTCCGAGCCCAGCCCATCTTCAAAGGATACAGATCCGGTGACATGCAAGGCGTCAGGGCTCCTGAGACGATATGGATTTGAGATAGATTGAATAAAGGGCGATATATTATGATAATAATTACTTTTTATGTACTAGTTATTATCTAACTTATTTGCGGGGTTATATATAGTCGCAAGCAGTATAACACGGAAGGTTATGTGTTTGTTATCTCAAGTAATTATTATATTGCGACTTCCAGACATTTGTTTATAATTGGATATTTTTAATTATGTAGTGTTGTACGTAGGTAACCGCTAACCAATTATAAGAGGGGTGAACGGATATTGCTTTTGTCTCGCAATAAACACGGTGCGCAACACAAGTTGTTTTATTTCGATACAGCAAAGTGCCTTAAATACACACTACATGTAGGAAGGGTTATTACAGAATCAATGGATATCTAACTGACAAAGATATCTAGAAATCATTCAGCATATGTACTACTATATCTTTAATTGTACCACTTGATACCATCACACAATACACTGGCATAAATTGTAATAGAAATCGTCAATATGAAAAAAGACCTATATTGGCAAGTTTCTTTTGGCATTTCTTCTTCGTCTTGGTCATTTTCGATATTCTGGTAGATTAAAAAAGAGAAATCAAAGCTGTGAAAAATTAATGTATGTACTCGTATGTATATCACACCAGGTTCCTTGCGGTGTAGGCAGAGAGAATCGAGCGCCATAAGACGCGGCTTAGAGCGTCATAAGACACGGCTTAGAGTGCCATACACACTTCACTCGCTTCTCTAAACATTCATAGCTCTTTTCATGCACTTTCGCGGTTCCTGGGGCTCTTGAAATCACCTTCTGATAAAACACGACCAATTTGGTCATGGTTGGTTAGTCTCGGTCTTCCTCGGCTCCTACATCCTTCCACTTTTGCATTGTATACCTGTTTCATGATTTTTTCGTCACGCATTTCTCTCTGCCATACCCAGCTTTCACTTCCATAAGTTAGCGTTGGAATTAGCATCGCGTTGTGTGCAGCGATCTGTGCCTTTTGGCTTAGATTTCAGCTGCCTTGAAGTTTACCCAACGCCCAATTCACACTATTATCTGCACTTACTCTCTCCATATCAGCGGTGTACTTTCCATCGCTGCTAAAATCGCTTCCAAGAAATACAATCTCATCCTCTTGCTCCAACACTACATCATCAACTGTAAGCCTAGTGTTCGTTCTGGTAGCCTCTCTTTCAAATACCGTATCTTGGTTTTTTTTACATTCAATTGTAAGCCTTTCTGTGTTGTGTTGAGCTGTGTTGTGTTCTGCTCTGTACTGACGCGACTTTTCATACTTTCGTACTCCACTGGGCAAGTCGTCTTCGTGAATGACCGCCGATGTACACCCGGTTCCCCAAAAGGGCGGTAAATTAGATCCTACGAATTACAGGCCTGTTACTATAACCTCCCTTCTTTCGAAGGTGGCGGAGCGTATGATAAACACACAACTCCTGGCATAATGAAAAATTAATAATACACAATAATGAGAATGTAAGACGCGTCTATGTGCCCGTGAGGACCTAATGGTAAGTAATTTTTATATTATCAGTGCGGTAGCTCAATGCCGCAAATCTCAATTACCCAGAGAGATGTCTAGCGGGCGTTACTCTCTCTTTCGACATTCATAAGTCGAGTGGGCCATATGGCAAACCAACAGCAGTGCTAAAGCTGTTTCGTATTTTACTAAAGCTGTTTCGTATTTTACTATAGTCGTGCTGTCGTCAGCAAATAGCACCGTTTGGTACTGCATAACACCATTTGGTGCTGTGTTGTGTTCTGTTCTTTACTGACGCGACTCTTCGTACTCCCCTGGGCAAATCAAGTATTCGTGGAAGACCGCCGATGTACACCCGTTCCTGCTTTGCTTTCTAACTTGCTTTCTAACCTGGAAGAGTTAGAAAGCATATGCATATTTTCAAAAATTTAAGACTAGCTGCGAATAACCTACTGCTTATTAGTACCTATAAAGCGCTCTGCCAGTGCATCCTCACCTACTGCATTACATCGTGGGGAAGAGCGAAAAAGGCGAACATATTTCTTATAGAAAAATCACAACGAGCAGTTCTAAAAGTACTTCTTGGTCTTCCGTTCCGCTATCCAACAACCTTATTGTATAAAGAAGCTAATGTGTTATCTGTACGAAGGCTCTTCATTCATGCTAGCCTCTCAAGCTCTCGTACCACTAAGTGACAGTGCCCACATTACCGCACACTACGAGGCGCAATCAGCGGTGCCTAGTTCCCAGAACTAATTCTGAATTTGCCCGTAGATTTTATAATTACCTTGCTCCAAAATTATATAATAATCTTTTATTAACAGACAAAAACACTAAAACCTACGGCAATAAATAATTATTTTAAGTAGTTCCTCTTTTGGCTGGGCTTATGGCTGAATAACTTGACTTATGATGAGACAGAAAACTTGTTTAATGTTATCACATAATTATTTACAAATAATACACATTACATTCGCTGAGACGTGAAAGCGAAATAAAACAACCATATTTTAAGATTCATAGATCTAAACATCTAAACATCCACGTGGGATAGACGTGAACATATCACCAGGATAAACATAACCTATATGTTATTGCACTACCTCATCTATCTACCTACTAAATTTCATCCAAGTCCATTTAGCCATTGAGGCGTGAAAACGGAATAAACATCCATACTTTCACATTTATAATATTATATAAGTAGGACTAGTAGGATAAGTCTCAAATCAAATCGCAGACGGAGTACTGTAGCCGTCTTTGGGCGGAGGTAAGTGAATACATGCTAAGACCACGGTCTGATTCGGTTCAAACATCATCATCCTACGTCTGTAATTGTTTGGTGGGGGGGGGGGGGGCCTTATCAAGGAGTAAAAAAAAGCTTCATTTTTGTGAAAAAGGAGTGAAGACTTCAGCCAAAGTGTATCAAGAGCCCGTCTTGGATCGTGTTGTGAAACCTCTCAGCAATACACTTTTTAAAAATGTACCGTGGACTTCCCAGCAGGGCAGGCACGTACTACTCAAGCCTGGTTCGAAGCCTACATTTCGGACTTTATAAGAGCTGAAGACTGGCCTTCATCTAACCCAGATCTGAACCCCTTAGACTATAAATTATGATCAGTTTTAGAAGACATGCCCTGCTCGAAACGACACGCCGACATTGTGTCCCTTAAGAAATCTCAGAAGTAAGCAGTGGCTAAATTTCCCATGGAAACAGTACGTAAATCCTAAAATAATTAAAAAAAATTGATTCGTGTCTAGATAAATTAAAGGCCTGTATCAAAGACAAAGGTGGCCATTTCGAATAGTATCATTTTTTTTTTTGCTGATACTTCCATAATTCCGGGGAATTCATCCTCACACACTGGAACGCAGTGGTTGCGTACTCTCAAATTGATCTCCCAGCCGAGGATTGCCCAAGAGACTACAGCTTAGGGTTCTTCAAGAAAGGTGTGGTTTTTTAGCGTCGGCAACGCATAAGTGACTCCCCTGGTGTTGCAAATGTCCGTAAGCTAAGGAAACTGCTTACCAACTGGCAATCAGTACACTTGTTTGCTACCTTAGCGGTATTGACGAGCTCGGTGGCTCAGTCGTGAATGACGCGACTTTGACACCAACGCTCGTGGGTTCGATTCCCACACAAGGCAACCATTTGTGTGCATGAACATGTCTGTTTGTCTTGGCCTGGATGTTTTATGAGAAGTAGAGTGCATCAAAGTAGCCAGTCTGGTGAAGTATCTCACAGAAAACCGCAGCCAAATAACAACTCCCTAGAGGGTTGTTGTGTTCCTGCGTGTGAGTGAGGTCACCAGAAAACTCCCAAGGAGTCACTGTGTAAGCAGCGGAGGAGGCATCGCGCGAGTGCACTTAATATATCGCAAGCTATAATAGGCTACGGTATCCGCTTTACATCAGGTGGGCCGTATGCGTGTATGCCTCCCGACGTAGTATAAAGAAAAAATAAAATAAAAAAACTTAAGAATTTTACGAAGCGACAGAAGGGTGGGATCCTGTTGACCTGTATACAGGTTTTTAGATAAACCAATCTCAGGTACCTACGTTTCAGACAATTTAAATATTTACACTGTTCTGTTACATATAGTTGCGAAAGAGATCTAATATGATTATTATTAATAAATAAATGATTTTTATTACTTTGTTCTTCAAGAATAGGCATATATCCAGCACGACTTACTCCGATACATCTAACATTCTTTTTATAATGTCTTCTTAGTTCCATTGCTCCTCCGAAGTAGAAGTTGTCGTTACCCATTTCTATTACTATTTTTTTACAAGAATGACCATTTATCATAAAAAGTAGGGATTACGAAATCATTGTACATAACTTTTGCATCGTCAGTCGAAACGCTGCAACTCTGCTACCGTTAAGCATTAGACTATGATCCGATCCTCCCGCTTTTCAACCACTATGACCAAAGCCAAGTTGTGAGATTGTGTAGTCACCAAAGCAAAGTTGTGAGATGGACTCATGTCAATTGATACTAGTGTTTTCCAGTTTAGCGCGTTGAATCTGTCCTCATATGCAGTTAAACAGTTTTGGGGCCTAAACATCCCTCCATACTCCTCGTTGTAGCTGAATCAGCTTAGACTGTTTTTCCTATATTTGTGATCATGGTAATAAGCACACATGTACAACGACTTTTCTATCATTTTTTTTTTTGTAAAAATGTAATTTGTGTAAAAGTTAAATGCTTTTTCGCAAATAATACAACCAATAATACATAAATCGATGAATTGTACTTCGCACTTTTCTGAACAATCTACCACAATATATAGGTATTTGTTCATATATTTATTTCACGGTTCTATATATAGCCTTCACAAAACCAGAGGCTGGTTATCAAATCAATTTGTGATAAACCTTGTAAATATATAGACTTATACATGTGACTAGGGAATAAAATCAGCGAGATATGTGAGAACTAAGAAGAGTAAGTATTTTTAGAATGTACCTGCTTCTAACGAGCATGTAGGTAAAAATGGACCAATCAATTAGGATAGTTACATAGGATACGTTGATGGAATATGGACGACTCCGTATACCCGCATCTCCGACGTGCAATATATCATAATCAACTGTATCTGTATGCGTTACCGTTCATGCCAGTGCTAGTGTGATGAGTGATGACGGAAGTAGGATGTGGCTAAAATAAACAGTGTAACAGTAGAATTTGCTTTATGAAGCACAACTGTAATCTTTGTAAGGTTACAAGTCAGAATAAATGTGTAAGGAATATTTTTATTCTGAATTGCACAACAGATTAAAAAAAGAATAAAACCAAGTCGTGCTGTTTGATCGAGTCTTCAGCATAGTCAGGCAGAGAGCCGCGCCAGAAGTCGTGATGAGCTCACAACATTTCTCGTGGTGGAACCATAACTGCGAGGTAGAGTCACCAGTGATTCCTCAAACTGGCGATAACACCGCGACGACTTTAATATTGTCGATCACTGCGTCGACGTCATGAATTTTTTGAAGAACCGGAAACTATAAAGATTTTATAGTAAGAGAACATAAGAACGTGGCCTAAATATGGGGCCTGGGGTAAAGAAGACCTCAAAAGCGTTGACTGGTGTTCTACTACTTCTACGCTTTGAAGTCTTAAATACTATTACATATATGTTTTATCAGAAGGTGATGTCAGGAGCCTTAGGAACCGGCGAGCATGCATGAAAAGAGCATGCATGAATGTGAAAGAAGCGAGTGAAGTGTGTAAGGACCGCGTCTTTGGCCTACCCCGCAAGAGACCTGGCATGAAGACATACATATATTTGAAGTATTTTCTATAAAAATACCCGCACCCAGAACTAATTTACTAATGCAAATATGGAAAAAGGTTTAAAAGAAAAAATATTTAGAATAATCTGGATTGAATTTGAATGAATATTAAACAATTGACTAAGATTCATTTCTGACATTTCAATGGCAATAATATTTTTAAGCTTAAGATACAATTAAATATATAAAAAATATATATAGATTACATAATAATATTGAATATTATTAACCAAAATTGTAATCAGATATTAATAGATTTTAAAGAAATTATTTTATTAATCGATGTGTATTAAAAAGTCGTGAATTGCAGAAGAAATGAGAGAAAATGTTATGTAAAGAAAATCAATGGCTTTAACACACAAGTCAAAATAGTCATAATATTAAACAAAATGACGACAATAATAATGTAATGTAATATTCTTTAATGCGTCTTTGCTCTGAACAGTTGGTTTTTAACTTTTTCATTTATCACTACAGCCCCAAGGTACCTACGAATGTCTGAAAACACAATATCCAACCTGAAATTCTGATCAAAAAAGGCTCCTAACAAATCGGGTGTTCATGTAGTTCACTTCGATGCGTATCTAGAGTTTTGGAATACAAAAAAGTTACACGAACAACAGCGCAAAGTTTACTTTAGGAGCGTACCGAAATTCGGAAATTCGAGGGGAGGCTGACGTGCGGGCCCAGTCACAATTAACTCCAACATGTTTCAATTTCCAGTCTCGGCTAAATACTAAATCCTTAGTTAATATTTAGCTTGCTATTGGGCATTTGAAGGTTTCGTATAGTTGAAATTTCTGGGACAGTGGTAATGAGACAAATGTTATTAACAACTAGATCAATTCCCTTTTAGGTCTTTCATACTTCACTTACACGCAGGAACACATCAACCCTCTAGAAAGTAATTATTTGGCAGCGATTTAGTTGTTATTTGGCTATGGTTTATTATAGTAATTAATGCTATAATGCCTTGTGATTATTAAAATTAGTGATAACAGGCTATGTACTTACCTTCATATGTATAATTCTTCTGTAGGTACGTGTGTATGCCACTGGACTCATGCTAAACAGGTGGACCGATTTTGATGATTTTTTTGTGACACTGCAATCGGGTTTCAGGCCATTATATGCGGACAGTACAACGTCAATGAATGTTAAAGAAGCGAGCGAGATGTGTAAGGATCGAGTCACGTGGCGCTCGGTTCTCTCTGCCTACCCCGCAAGGGACTTGGCGTGAAGTTGTAGTAGTAGTAGTACAACGTCTGCTAGGTCCGCTAGTAGTATGTATACTTTCATAAACTATTCTATCTACTTTTGACCACAAGTGAGAAACTAAGAAGTTTACACAGGAGTACTTATATTACGGATATTTAATAAGATCCTCTTTGATATTAAACTTACTAGGGAAGCTGGGCCTGCGGCGCATTGGCAGAGCTGCTTTTGCACAATAAGTAAATAACAGCAAGCTGCGTAAGCAGAGCTGCTAACCCTAACCCTTGTGTCAATAAATATTTTGACAATTAATTGGACCCGAAATATAAATTTGCAAAACTTGAAATGAGCTCGCCATACGCGCTCCAATAGACTTTGTATTGGAACGGTTTTTCGGGCGATAACATCACTTATCGATATCCTTTATTGAGCTAATCGAAATTTAATCTATTTTAGGCGAATCTACAATACTTAAGGTACATTCACGTCGAACAATCAGCTCTCAACTGAAGGAGTGTAGTAGTCGAACAGTCGAAAACCGCAAAACTGCAAAAAAGACAATTTTCTCGGTTATAAAGCTTCGCTGGCTAACGCAGCTCAGCAATTAATAGAAATAGAAAAATACATGAAGAAATATTTGATTTATTTTTTATCACATGTTTTATTGCATCCATTGAGAGCAGTGATAGCCCTGTTAATAAATAACCAGCCTATTGACCAACTGGTCCCTAGTTCGAGCTAGGTAGCGGACCCCGCAAATCCTAATAATAGATTAGTAATAATAAGATATTTTGAAGCCACAGTGGCGCTCTGTTAAAATCTAGTATCTGTTCATGCAATTCATAATGTTTTAAATACATGTAGGCCTTTGATAGACGGATTAGATAGATAGACAGGCAGAACGTAAAATTAGTAATAGCGTCTTGGTGGCGGCTTCCGAGTACCCTTCAGAGATTAAGGGTACTACGTACTACAACGTTTAAACGTTGAAAGTATTTTTGTAGTTAAAATAAATATTACTTCTATCAACAAAAAATAAAAATAAGCATAAATAAAATATAATTTCAAATAGTAATAAAATTCCAAGAAAACCATAAATGTAAGAAATATTTTTGAACAAAAATACTTCTAATAATATAAATAGAAGTACTTTTAAAAACGACTTCATTGAAACATTTTTGTCATTACTAGTGTCAGCTTCACTTCTCTTTTTTATTTGAAAGTTTTTATGTATTTATATTTTGGAGAAAACTTTATCAGATCTTCATCAAAGTTAGTGGAATCATCAGACCGGCCAAGTGCATGTCGGGCCACACACAGATAAGAGTTCAGTATTTGCTTCGTTTTGCTAAAATTGATGAAAAAGAAACCACAGGCCAGTGTAATTTGTGAAAATATCGGAACTAAAATTATGGATGCAATTCACATGAACTATGAAATTGCCTATGTATCGCATGGGGGGAATTCCACTACTTGGCCGTTCAAATTAGAAACTAGGAAGCAAAAGGCTTAGTGTAGATAAGTGCAATGTCAATCAATAATATTTTTACGTTTTCATGAAAGAAAGCATATTTTTAAAAGTTTGTCGTCTATTACTAAAGCCTCCTTAGCCATGATAGTTTTCCTTTTAAATTCACTATAAAATCATGGCAGTAGCCCATCTACTGCCATTTATATATTTTATTTACATTTCCAAATACAACAGTTTCAGTTTACAATTTTAATATATATATTTCGCAAACGGATCACTATATTAAAAAATGATCTTCCCAAACCCTCGACGTTTTTATGAAACCTATCTAACGTCTCCGCACACCATGGGATGGCAGCGAATAAAAAACTCATCCTCACTTTACTTAGTTTACTACGGTACCCTAAAATCGGGTCCTTATGTTTTCGAATGTGCTTTCAACATAACTGAATTCTAAATAATAATTTGCACACCACAGTAGGTACTTTTTACTAATAACTTCCACAGCTTTCGTAGTCATCCGTTTTTTCTATTTAGACAGAATTTTAAATTTACAACATATATTTCTTTTTAATTGTACATTCACATTAAAGAATTCTGCTGACTATGTTCAAAGTCCGTACGACCATCCGTACCAGATCGTAATGAAACTACTTGTAGGACCAGTTAGATAGATATTTTATTGAGACTAAAAAAGAAAAAGAAACAGTGTACTGGAGCACAGATTTTTTTCTTTTATTGTTTAATATACACAATACATTTTTAACGTTTATGAAACTATATATAAATTCTATGTAAAAAGACCTATTTCAGTAACACGAGCAAATTTTTATTACCCTTCTAGAAACTTACTACTGCTGTAGAAAGAATGGATATCAAAATAACAGTATTACTATCTACTGGTAGTAGCATTGGCAAACCCTTTATTGTAATTGCATATGCAATAATATTGTTGGAAGTAAACAATCATACCATCTTGGTGGTATATTTTTGTGACCGTGTAATCCTAACCGAAGGAAATATGTACCGTTAAAAATCCAAACTATAACAATATTCTCTATCTATAGCAACAGTAATATGTCGATATTTTACCAACATGTCTTATATTCACATAGAAACTGACGAGAGTACTGGAATAAAAATCAGAATGTTAAAGAATCGAGTGATGTGTGAAGGACCGCGTATTGTGGTGCTTGGTTCTATCTTTCTACATGTCAATAGACCTCATGTAAAAATATAGATAGAATAACTAGATATAAATTATACGTCACATTTCACATGCAGTAAAATGTAACATGGTGCCAAAATATTGATTAAATTAAGTTTACTTAGCTATGTAAACATTTATTAACAAAACATTTAAAGGGCCTTTAATCAAGTTATAGCAAGAAATTGTGAAGATATAAACGTAATCTGTGTTAGATAACGATACCTTGTAAAGGTCGCAAGGAGGGAAGGGCCGAGGATTATCCTTAGAGGGAGGGCGGCTCTCACGGGCCCGAAGCCTGGACGCAATTAACTCCCGACATGTTTCAATTTACACTCGCAAATACGCCCGACAACTGCTCCATTGTAGGTTATACCGCACTAAGGGTTGCGGTAGGCAGCAACACTGCATTTACTTTGTATGGGGCTGGCGCTGGGAGCTCTTCTATAATCAAAATTGACACTGTCTTATTACTTCAAATACAAGACATACTGTACATGAATGTAGCATTCATGAATGATTTCTTAGGCTGTAATTACACCGTGACTCTCATTTATTTATTAGTGTTTTCGTAACAGACCGTGATGTCTTCGACGACGGCACTCATTTGAATTAGCCTAACTTGATTTTTCAAATATGTGAGTCGTGGGAAATAAAGCGATTACTAAATATGAGACTAAGACAAATAATATTGTTAGCATGCATTTTGGGTATTTTATCACAAATGACTTCTTCTATATAGTGTTTTGAATTGACTTAAGAATGACGACGTATTGAAGATTGAACAAGTTTCCACTGGCATTTTTATAAAATTTACTCCCATATAGGAGAAGAATTTACAAAAAAGTACAAAACATATCTTGAATAACACTGAATCATTGTTAAGCAGAAATAGTATTGCGATTTAATTAGCTTTGCAATTAAAACCCCCGTTTAAAATCAGTTTATTAATTCGATTTTTTTATGTTGCCTTATTATGAGGTTTTTATCCTAAAGATATATCAATCTCATCGTATCACATAATATTCTATATTCAAAATTTTTATAATGAAAAATAAAATTAATAATGAGAAAAAACCTTCAAAAATAATTAAATCCAATTGACACAAATTCATTGTTTTGTCTGATTTTGGATCTGCCAGGATAGTCTGTATTAAGTCAACATCCATTGCGATTAATTTCGTTCGAGATTTATGATATGCGATTGTTACATACACGTATAAGTATTTTTGAGATGGAACTTAAAAATAATACATTCTAGTCAAGTACACATCATATTCGCACAATTAGGGGTTTCGTACTAAGCACGTCATCAACAACAAATTTCAAGTTTCTACTTAACTTATATAGTTTTCAAGGAATCCATCTCTGCTAGAGAGAAATCCCGAATCTTGTTCCTGCATTCGTTTATTTTTTTCATTATAAGCTACGGAACACTGAAACCTAACTGACTTTCAAAATCCACAAGGTATTTGAACAATATTATTTTCTTCCTTTGTCGTAAACTACTATAGCACTAGATACAAATAAACACACACCTGTTGGTGTATTTCAGAGAAAGTCATTTCACGCTGTAATGACCAGAATAGAAAATCTGTTTCAACTCTCTATAACTTGACGTGTAGAAAAATAATAATAATGCCTTAAATACTTCAAACATAACAAGAAATTATATTATTGCTATAGTACAATACTACAAGTATATGGCCTGCATACTGCCACGTCCACCTGCTGATCCTTATAAGGGGTTGATTAAACTATATCAGCCATAGAGATGTACATATTCCTGAGTCGGTCGCGTAGAGAATCTCCGAGAATAGCTCTCTCCATCATTTGACAACAGTCATTTATTTGTTTACGGTGGCATATGTCAACCCTAGCCACACTATGTAGTATATTGTAACAACTTCAGGGACTACATGAAATACGCGTGCCATGTACAAATATATGAGTCAGGTTAAATACGAATAATAATACTTATCTACCATGACCAAATTGGTCATGTTCTATCACAAGGTGATGTCAGGAGCCCTAGAAACCGGCGTGCGTGCATGAGAAGAGCAATGAATGTTAAAGAAGCGAGTGAGATATGTAAGGATCGAGTCACGTGGCGCTCGGTTCTCTCTGCCTACCCCGCAAGGGATTTGGCGTGAAGTTATAGATAGATAGTTAAATACGAAACAAACATTATTTGATAACCTGGGTTTGAATTGGTTTTTTATAGGGTTGCTCTTAGGTAGAAACGGAACTCTCGTGGGATCACTTTGTTTTCCGTGCAGCTATTTGTTTTTGTTCGTAGGTACATCAAGTTCCTTTTGCTTCAGTACGGCGAAAGATGTATAGTTGAAATTTATATAAGAATAACGAATTAAAGTCTATATTTCAATAGACCTAAGAATTACCTTAATTTAATAAAAGAATATTTGATAATCATTGGTACAATAAAAAATGCACATACTGTACATCATATGCGAGACGAAACGCTGTGGCAGCTTGTGGCGAGCTGTTAGTGCATAACGACACCACGGGTACCCGAGTGCTTGTAATGTTACAACCTTATTTAATGATTTATATAGAATCTTTTCTTTGCATGCTCTGTTTAGTCTATGACAATTTGTCAAAAATATTGATTTGTAATTCAAAATTTTAAAATATTACATTTTAGTGTCGAAAAACAGAAAACAAGTCAGTCTGGAGGAAGCTTTCGAGAAGTAGAGATTCAGTGAAATTGTTATGTTACTAGTTGAAGAAAAGGGAGTATTAAAAGCGATACTAATTTAATAGGTCTATTTTACAAAATATAATAAATATAAAAAAGGGGTTCACTTTAAGTTCGGCTAAATAAGGTCTTTATGAACTCGCGCTTTAATTTGTCGAACCGGTATATCACTGATAGAATCACTGGTGGGTGTACTAAGTGGCCGCCGGCTATAGTGGTCGACGACTGTAGACGGCAGGTTAGCGTGCTAGCCAGCACGCAGATCCAGACGTAGAAGTTGTTGGTAATGGTGGGAACCGCCTTACGGACCAACACCGCAGCGGTATCTTTGTCAGCCGCCGTAGTCCACAACAGGGGCTGCAGGTATTATAATTTTTAGATTAGTTAGATGTCCGGAAATTATCGAGTTTGGAAAAGGTAGTAATATCCCGAGGGTTCACCACGTAGCCCTCAGCAGGAGGCTGGTGGTCTCAGACGTGGTGCACCGAATCTCTACTTCTCGAAAGCTTCCTCCAGACTGACTTGTTTTCTGTTTTCCGACACTAAAATGTAATATTTTAAAATTTTGAATTACAAATCAATATATTTGACAAATTGTCATAGACTAAACAGAGCATGCAAAGAAAAGATTCTATATAAATCATTAAATAAGGTTGTAACATTACATGCTCCAGAGAGTCGATCATAGCCTTCGTCTCCGGCGTGTCTTCATAGTGGAAAGTCAAGAAGACCCGCATGACTCTCAGCTCTGACTTGTCTTCATTGGCCGTCCAGAGAAGAGTCGATAGAGCATAAGTGAGCGTAAGTCTTGTGGATGATGGAATGGTTGTATAGTATATTATGTTATGATATAAGAAATAAATACTTTATATTGCCAAAGAGCCTACTGATAAGTCAAATTTTTCCAATCTATATGAACTTACTATTAATAGTATGAATTCGTCTAAACAACCTAAAAAGGGAGTCCGTTCGGACCCATCAAATTACCGCCCCATTGCCATAACTTTAGTGCTTTGCAAAGTCATGGAACGGATCCTTAACAATCAATTGATCCATTACCTAGAATCGACGATCGACGGGTGATCTTCTAGCGTATGTGACGCGCCTCTGGGGGGAGGCAATTGATAAACATGGTGAATCTATGGCAGTCAGCCTAGATATCGCCAAGGCATTTGATCGGGTTTGGCATAAAGCACTTCTCTCCAAACTTCCGGCATACAGTCTGCCCCTCCAGCTTTGTAAGTGGATTTCTGACTTCCTGCATGAGCGTAGAATCTGCGTCCTTGCAGATGGATGCACTTCGCGGTTCATGTCAGTGAATGCCGGTGTCCCACTGGGCTCCGTCGCCCACTATCTTTCTTCTTCATATCAATGACATGCTGCCACTTGGTAAAATTCATTGCTACACAGATGACAGTACGGTCCATGGGCGATATTTCGAGCGGCCTAGTGCTGGTCGGGCAGAAATCGGTGAGAGGCATGAGAGTCTTGTCGTTGAGCTTAATCGGGTTTTGGACCTCATTAGTAAATAGGGTTCCAATAACCTGATTGAGTTTAATGCCAAGAACACTCAGGTGTGCGCATTCATAACAAAAATGTATTCATTTCACCCCACTCCCAGTCTTCAAGGCGCTACCCTCAATTTATATTGATTGAGGGTATTCGTTGCGACCTAAACCAATGAAATTACATCCTGAACAGGGTGCGCCGGTTCTTCACGCCGGACCAACTTTGTCCTCTTTATAAGACTCAAATTCGGACCTGCGTGGAGTATTGCTCGCATCTCTGGGACGGCTCCGCACAGTATCTTCTCGAGGCTCTCGATAGATTGCAGCGACGGACTGTCCGCAAAATCGACGACGAAGAGGTCACAAAATACCTGAGCAGCGGTTCTCTGCAACTTCGTAGGGACATAGACTCCATAAGTACATTTTACCACCTGTACCATAGTGAGTGCTCTGAAGAACTATTTTCCCTTATCCCACCCTCTCCCTTCCGTCATAGAACCACACGTGCAGGCTTGTGATGTCATCATTCCACTGTTTAGGACATTTGTTCTCGTACTGAAAAGTTCGGCAACTCCTATCTCTGACGAACTATTAAAAAGTGGAACGCCTTGCCTGCACATGTGTTTCCTCCTTTCTACAACATGGGATCCTTATAACGACGCGTGAAGAAGAACCTTGCGGGCCAGCATGGTAGCGTCAACTGACAGGATACTGTAGTCCTTTGTCAATTGCCGCTACAATTTAGGCTCCTCTTTCGCTTATCAACAGGCGAAGAGAAGCCACTATGCTGAGACAATATAAAAAAAAACACCTATTGATACATATGGTACGTATTATTTTATATCATCATAAAATATAGCAAATTTTATGTAGCTGCTATATTATATGATAACACAACAATTTGGCTTGCTTACGATTTGGATTTTATATTCCTTAATTAAATACACCTATCGATCTTCATTATCATCATCGTGTCATCTGAACTAAACTAAATTACCAAAAATTGATTATGCATCAATTAGAAGATGCCAACCTAACAAGAACATTTTAAAAGTAGGTACCTAAACGTCAACGTGAAAAACATAGGATTCTATTACGATATTTTTCAAGTAAATTAAAATAAATCAAATCGGTTAGTGCATTCATATCAACGGTATAAGGCGGTTTTTAAAGGCAAATTTGGGTCATAATGAATTATTTAATATACATAACTTGCCTCCGTTAAACTTCCAATATTAGTTTAAAGAACGCATACCGTTTTCCATTACATTGATTTAAATCATTAAATGTTAATAACATTAAATATTGTTATTTCTCCGTAATGAGATACAATGTTTTAACAATAAATTACGAGTAAGAGTACCCTGCGCATCTCTAGTATACATGCGGTCTAAACGCTGAATTTCTAGGATTAGAAAAACTCATTAGACTTACATGAAAGTAACAATATGTATTAAAAAAGATTCTTTCTTAATATATATTATCTGTTTGTTTTGGGTGTCTACAATAAAGTACACACTTGCCCACATAACAGATAATTCAGCATGATATATCTGCTTAAAACCAAATCTAGTATATTGTAGATTGATAAAACACCTTTCTTTTTTATTCAATGTAAACAAGCATAGGACTTTTCTTTTTTTTTTAACGGGACATAGCTACATACATACATAGATACAGACATACATACGCCTCTCATACCCACCACTGTGTCTCCTGTGTAGCCAGAATTAACAGCGGCGACCACTAAAAAGGCAATGAACAGTGAAATTCATTGCTATCCCGGGGGTTAAACTCACAACGAATTTAATCAGAAGAAATTTGTAAGAGTAATAAGTTTTGGAATTGACTTCATCTCTTGGCAAAGTGAGAGACAGCAATATGACAAATAAGGCATTTAAAAATATAAATACATACAACTTGAAGCCCATGAAATCTGGCAACACAAGTATCGCTCACTAATTGCTATATCCGTATCTTATATTGCTATAAGAGTAACTTATGACTAGATTCATGGTAGTCACTTTTGCACAATAATCGGTAATTTTTATTACAATCTGATATAGTTAATGGGCATTATGCGGTAAGTAACTTCGGAGAAAGTACACACACCTCTCGTTACTGACGCCGGTGTCTCTGGCATTTAGGGGGTTCATCCAGTGGTAAATCACCGCTTGCTAGTAGTAACAATCTTAGTTATTAGTAACCTCTTGAGTCAGTACCAGTCTGGATTTCGTGCTGGGCATAGCACTGTTTCTGCACTTGTCAAGGTTACCGATGACATTAGGAAAAATATTGATGAGAAAAAATTAACTGTGTTAGTTTTACTCGACTTTACAAGCGCATTTAACACGGTCGACTTTGACATTTTGCTTGGCATGCTGTATGCAGTAAACCCATCTCCGTTGTCCTTGTCGTGGTTTAGATCGTATCTTCTTAATCTTAATCGTCGCCAATTGGTGAGGATTAATGAAACTAGATCTGACTGGTGCCAGCTTAACTCTGGTGTTCCTCAAGGGGGAGTACTGTCTCCTATTCTCTTCTCAATTTTCATTAACAATTTAACTTCCAAGCTCTCCTCACATCATCTCTATGCTGACTTCAGATTTATGCGGCTGCTTCACTTGATAATTTGAATGATGCCATCGGTATAATCAATAAGGATCTCTCTTGTATTGCGAAATGGTCTAAAGATTTTGGTTTAAGAGTTAATCCATCCAAATCACACTCTATTGTCATTGGCAACCCTTGCCAATGACAATATCTATCACGTCTTCAGAATATGGTTTGCCCTGATGTTATATTTGATGGTAACATCATCCCTTATACCTCTACAGTCAAAAATTTAGGTATCATCTTTGACCAAACTTTGTCCTGGGCATCTCAGATTGATGAAGTCAGTCGCAAGATCTTTGCTTCTCTGCACTCCTTGAAAAGGCTTCAACATTTTCTTCCCGCCAATACCAAAACGTTACTCATGCGTACTCTTCTGCTTCCTCTATTGGATTACGGAGATGCCGCTTATCTGGACATATCTGAGGAATTACTTAATAAGTTGGAGCGACTGCAAAACATGTGTATCAGATATGTTTTTGGTTTGCGGAAGTTCAACCATATTACTGAATATCGTAATCGTCTTAATTTGTTACCGGTGCGTCTTCGCAGAACTCACCACGTGCTTACTTTGCTTTATCATGTCCTTTTTCACCCTACAGCTCCACTTACGGGAAAGATTCACATTCCGCTCTCTAGATGATCGTCTGCGGTCTTGCGACAATCCTCTCCTGCATGTTCCTGTCCCCAACACCTACAACTGTACCAAATCTTTTAGTGTGTATGCAGCACGTCTATGGAACTCGCTTCCAATTGATGTAAAAATGGCACAAACGATAAATTCATTCAAATCGAGCGTGATGAAACACTTTGTCAGTAATTCGGATATTTTGCACTAGTAATGTTTGTATTGTATTTGCAGTTAATCGTGTATATTGTTTACTACTTCTCTTATGTGTGTATTATAAATCTTAAAATATTATTGTATATACGAATCCTCGTACGTATTTTGTCAGACTTTGTATCTACTCACAGTGTTCCTAAAACTCTCGCCAAGCTTGTATCTCCTTTCGGTTTCTCTATGGTTGACTGGAAGAGATCCCTAATGGGATAAGTCCGCCATTGTACAATATTAATTTCTACCAAACCATGTACTTAATCATTGTAATGTTTTATTGTACAATAAAGCTTTATACAACAACAACAACAATCAGTTATGTAAGTTATGGCAGGCGTCGGTTTAGTAATAACCTAGTACCAACTTATTACCAAAAATCCCTCTGGATCACATCAAATATAGCATAATAATTCCCCACATATTCGCAATAGTCCTGCCAATACCTGTAGAGACCTGCTCATACGTATATTTTTCCATTGATATACCGTAGAACGGGTCACGGCAGGTGCACTATATTACATTCATCTTCTCAAAGCTGCCTCTGCACGTTGGATCCATATCACCGCGCATACCTGTCAAATATTACCTAGGTCAAAAAGGAACCATTTCCTAAAAAAGATACTTAATCATCACACTTTGGTCACTCCTATCAGTTTTCTAGAAAACAGTATGTTTGGTAATATTATATCACTGAAGGCGTAAACAATTTAAACCACACATATGGATTCAGCAATAAGAAAAAGTCGCAAAAACATGACATTCTATCATAAAAACCTCCATTAGGAAAAAAAAGACATAAAAGCCAATATGTTAAATATAACACAACGAATTTTTCACACACTTCTGCAATCACGTGCTATAATAATTTTGAATAAAATTTAGAAGGTAAATCAGAAATAACAATAGCAAGTTCCCAAATAACACTTTACCTAATAAATTTACACGGTACAAATTGATATCGAAATATTATAAAATATCATATGGAAAAATATACATTTTAAATTAAAAAATGTTAAAACGATATGAGTACCCATTTTAAACTTTATGACAAACAACCATTGTACGAGGAGAACGCAATTAAAAGATGATTAACATATAATATTGTTAGTACTTTGAATGTAGAGCAATGAAGCCCAGTGGATAAAGAACCGGCCTATTAAGCAACTGGTTCGCAGCTCGAACCCTGGCATGTACCACTAAATTCGTGTTTTCGGATTTATGTACATACTAGCTTTTACCCGCGGATTCGCCCGCGTGATCAAGGGAAAGAAATCGTGTTTTCCTGTGGGAGTAAGATATTATGCCGCGGTAAATAGTAGCCTATGTCACTCTCGGGCCCCCCATATAAAATAAATCTTCTTACAAAAAAAAAACACATCAATCAGTTTTGATTTCAAAAAAGAAGAGACAAGTCTTCTTTTTTGAAATCAAAACGGAGCGACCGATTTGTTTTCTACTGTGCGGTGATAGAACCGTTTTTAGTTTTAGATCGAAATAGTCTTCGTTTTCCAATCCAGTCTTCGAAGTGTTTTATATAATTTTTACTTAAACATTTAGAAAATACAGTTGAGAATGCAATGATTCGAAGTAGTACTCATAGCAACACAACTCGCAACGCTTTCCCGTTTCTTTTACAAATTCGTTCGTTCTACGAATTGATTCTTTGCACAAGAAAAGAGCGGCTAATTAAAAAATAAGGGCTATCAACACTGAATAAAGATGAAAAATATGAGTTAGAAACGTTTATTTTTTAAATTAATTGAATCATATTAACGTATAAATAAAATGTTATAGAAAAATATAATAAAGACAATAAGAAATATTGTAAATATTATGAATATAAAATGAACTTTTAAATACTCCTGTTGGATAGAAAAATATAATCTAATAAAGTTCTAAGCCTAAAAAAGTATGATGGGAAGTTCATTTTATAAAGTACTTAAATGGCATATCTATTTAACGAATTATTAGGTAAACAGTTTCATCTACTTTCTCTCGTTTTCTATAAACCACCTGTAACCATTTCTTTGATATTAAACGTTGGTTTCTTAATTATTTAAGGCCGTCCTTAAACCAGTTGCAACGAGAACGTTTCGTCTTCAAAAATTTCGACAACGAACCACCACTAGCACAAAACCCCTCTAAGGCATTGCAGTTGAAGTAGTGTATAATACTGTATAATATAAACGTTTCTTTTTTTACCTACTATGTAGTTACCCCCTGTGGGACATTACTACGTCACCGAAATTATCGAGAATTAATATATAATACCAAGCTGAGATCTGCCAAGACTTGGTACTTATAGAGCAAGTTAGATATCGCCCCATACATTTTTTTAATTAAATTTTTCTCATAAATTATAATATTTACAAAATAATTGCCCTAACAACATATGATGGTCTTAATTAGGACTATCGATTGGCATAAAGAAAAAAATGATGTTACAAAAAATCTAATGTCCGCAAATCCAAAATCCGTCCCAGTATATGGCATGAAGATATATACATATACAACTGTGCGATTATCTGAAACGCTTATAACTCAGACACACTCAAAAAGCTCAAAGGGTCAAAAATACTTGTCTTCAGTTTGTCCATCCTCCAGTGTGTTTTACTGGTGTAACTTTATTACTTCTTGTTCTGGTTACAACCATCGAAATACGATATCGTAGAAAATTTGTCTGAACGTGATGGCTTAATGATGCCTACCTACCATTCAGGAGGTATATAGTGAATGAAATTATTTTGCAAATTCAATGCAAAAGTGGAAGGATGTAAGAACCGAGGAAGACCAAAGCTAACCTACCATGACCAAATTGGTCGTGTTTTATCAGAAAGTGATGTCAAGAGTCCTAGAAACCATAAAACCAAAGTGCATGAAAAAATTATGAATGTTAAAGAAGCGAGTGAAGTGTGTAAGGACCGCATCTTCGGTTCGGTTCTCTCTGCCAACCCCGCAGGAGATTTGACGTGAATTTATAGATAGATAGAAATTATTGTGGTTACTGCGAGAGTAGAAATTCAAAATTTGTTCATATTATTCACGTTTCAAAGCTTTCTATATTGTTCTTCCTATGTTCCTATATGTATTATTTGGTTGAATGTTTGTACCTACACACACGGGAATCCACCGTATGGGTAGGTACGTCAACAAAAGTTTTAACTCAGTTTGCTGCCGAACCGTTGATTTGACTGAGCAACTTTTTATTATTTGTGTATAGCATAGCCTTGTTTAGATTTTCAGGCTAATGACTATGTTGGTTAATAAGTGTAACGCAAGGCTAAATATACCAAGCCACATCTGCCATAGCCTGCATTATAATCAAGCAATGGCAACCCGCACATCGTCCGCACTACGTCTGTAGCCACAGTACGGCATAGAGCCCGGCAGATTAATCATTTTTGTAGACAGTCTGTTAATATAAGACATATAAGCAGTTACTCTATTCTTTTATTTAACAGCATCGTTCCGTGATACCTATTGATCTCTTATATACCTAGTCTACCTTATTACATACGCAAATAATTTAAACGTCGGTATGTTTCGATAAATTCAGATTCTTAAAAACTTAATAAAACCTTTAATGCTCAAAGTTACGGTGTAAGAGGAGGAAAATAAAAGAGAAATAAGTAAGGAATATACACAATTACTTAAGATACTGAACATTCATAACGAGAATTCCTATCTGGCGAGATAACAGGAAATAATCCCCACAAGAATAATGCCGTTCGCGTTTTATACACTTTTCTTTAACAACACCACCCGAGACAGGAAAATAATAACTCATAAGCAAAAATATTATACCTAAAGTTCAGTAGCGAAAGCACAAAGAATTCTAAAAATGGGGTAAGTGTTTGCACGTAAGAACAGGTTTTAAAATTGCGCGCACAATAGAGTTCCATTGTTCTATAAAGCAGCCAAAAATAAATTATGTCCGTTTTCGTCATTCTTGAAATATCTCAATTTAAATACACCACTAATTATCCGCCTGGGTCAGCTATGTATATTAATGACCACAAGTATTCTCACAACATAAGTTTAATGGACTCAATTA
This sequence comes from Pyralis farinalis, assembly GCA_947507595.1. Lineage (NCBI taxonomy): Eukaryota > Metazoa > Arthropoda > Insecta > Lepidoptera > Pyralidae > Pyralis > Pyralis farinalis. The sequence goes on along the minus strand of OX382259.1, from coordinate 17,303,558 downwards.
AGCCACGTTGAAAGCTGAGAGTCAGGAAATTATTTTTAAATTTAAATGTATGAAAGTGGAAAGTCCATAGTTATCAAAGTAGACTAGGGCTGCCGGCTGGAACAACCCGAGGCAAGGTAATCCACACGAGAATAACAATGTTTTCACTTTATTTTCACTTGTTTTTGCTCATTCCCACGAATGCTCCGGGGGGACAAATGGATACGACTGGGACCTTTGCCTTATTTACCAGTCGGTTTTCATAAAAAAGCCCTCGTCTGTTTGCATGGCAACTTTTTATTCAAGCAATGTTTCCCCAAATGTTGACATAAAACACAAATATGAGCGTAGCTGTTATGATTCATTAATAATAATATATCCCTCGTTTTTATAATTTTTTTAAGTTATTTTTGTTCTACTAAGATGGTACGAAAAAATCGTATTATAAGAAGTTCTATAGAAGTTGAACTAATGTTTGATAAATAAATATTTTTTTAAATACTTCACATTCTTCTCACAAAACTTTTGTGAGGTTAAAAAGTGCCTGCAAAGAGTCAAAGGCGAAGATGCCTGCAGTACGTGCGTGTCATATAACGTTCTCGTCGCCTCAAAGAGTCCGTAAAGAAATTTTGTATCACTTACGTCGTCACGGAACCCATTTTCGGGCTTCCCGAGGTATTCTGATGAAAAATTTCTTTTAAAATTATTTTCACGAACACCTTGCCGTGCTGTCCGCCTTTTCCAGCCTTTATAATGTTCATGATGTATCGCTTCATATACGTATTGTGCTCTTACTACCTTAGTGCTACGAAGTATTCAATTTACCACAAAATATTATCATATATACTATAATATACTTTTGAATTTATGTGTACAAATACGAGTCGTCAGCATAAATATGAAATGTATATCATTTTATCATAACTTCTAAACGAGCTAGACGCATTAAAACACCCATCTACGGAAGTGTTTCCACCTCTCAGAGAACCGCTGGCAAATAAAAACTCCCTGGAGGGGCTGATATGTTACTGCTAGTAAGTGAAATTATCAGTAAATATTCCAAAGAATTGCTGCGTTGCGTTAGCAGCAGGGGTATTAAAGCGCAAAATATACTTCGTGTATTGTAAGCGTTCATAGACTTACGGTAACTACTTTCTATCGGGTGAGCAGTATGCGTCGCAACATTATAACTTCACGCTAAGTTCGTTGCAGCATAGGCAGAGAGTACGGGGCGCCATATTACTCGGTTCTTACACAATTCACTCCCTTCTTTAACTCGCCGGTTCCTAGGGCTCCTGACACAACCTTCTGGTAACACATTTAATCGTAGTAGCTGAGTCTAGGCCTTACTCGGCACTTACTGTCTTTTAGTTTCGCGTTGTATATCTGTTTCGTCCTTCTCTTCGCTTGCATTCTTTTCTTTCAACGGAGCACGCATTTTCTTAACTTATCGCAACACACGCATTTCAAAGCCGTTTATTCTACTTTCGTACTGTCTCTATGCCACACCCAGCTCTCGCTTCCACATATTAGCGTTGGGGTCACCAATGCGTAGTGTATAACGAGATGTACCCTCTGACTCAGTTTCTTACTGCCAAGAAGTTTTCTCAACGCTCCATTCACACAACAATTCCCTGCGCTCACACGCCAAAAAAAAATCTAATTAGAAATATATAATAATTTCGTTCTAATAACAATCTCGCTGTCTGTAATTTTAATGAACTGTAGAAATCTTGATAACAGCGAATATGCGAACTGTTTGAGAAGCCGGCAGAAATGGCAAGTGTCAATATTTTCGTTCGCGGTCTATTAATTCTATCCTTCGATGTAGTAGGAAAGAAAACTTTATAACTGTATTTTTTTCATTTCCAGTGGTAACAAAGTTGACATAAAAATAAACTTGTATTATTATAGGTGCGGTGACATTTGTCGATCTAATATTAGGCACCATTTGGAAGTTTTATAGTACTTATGTCCCTTAAACGTGGCGTTCACGGACACGAAAATTCTAGAATTGCATTCCGTGTGGGCGCTCGTATGATTCTGTAATCACTTCATAAAAAACCTTAGATTTCAACGTAAACAAATATTTATATATTTAAGGTAATTCTACGTAATTTCATTGCTATGAAATTATGTAGGTCACAGTAAAAAATAAATGATTTTAACAATAAACATAATTACGTCCATTTTAATAAATCTAACTACATAAGACTTAAGACTCATTTAACTCTGTGAGCCTTTTGAGTACACATTGTATTTTAAATTTCTACAAAAATCATTTTCATTATCTGGCTATTCTCGGTGTGTCCATTCATACACCTAAACGGAGTGTACACTTTTAGTTTAACCAATAGTTTTTCATCTTATTTTCTGGGGTAGTTTCTACTCGCTTCGCTGCCGCGGGAGCTATATATAGTCGTAGAGTTGAGTTATTTTCGAATAGTTGGCATGATGTCATAAATATTTATATACACGTATCCATAAAATGTTATACAGAATGATGCCTTTCTTAATATTTGGATTTTTTTTTATTTTAGGTGAGTTAGGAATCTTCATTAAATCGGATTTTTTATTGTTCAGTGAATTCAAATTTATCATTTTAATAATCGTCATTGTAACCGTTAGGTGTTTTGTAATTTAAGATATATAAAAATATGTTTTTTACTATCAGAATTGTTTATCTAAGGAACATTGAAGCATTTGGAATTATGAAGTCCGTATTACGGAAATTGTGATTAAGTTTAGGATTTACATTTTTAGTACGTATGTAGTGTTTGTTTTCAATCGCTGCTACTCGCAGCTTCGCCCTTTTGGAGTACAGTTTTTTAAGTTTTACACAGAAATGCAGAGCATTTCAATGATACAAAAATCGGTCAAGTCGACTACTTGACCGTTCAAATTAGAAACTATCAAGCAAAATGTTTAGTGCAGATAAGTGCAATGTCATATTCTATGACATTTGTATGGTTTTATGAAAGAAAATAAGTTCGTCGGCTATTACTCGTTAACCTGTAAAGCCTGCTTCGCCGTGACAGTTTTCTTTTTAAGTACACTATATTGACTACTACCACGATTTATTTTACATTTCGAAATACAACAGTTTCTCTGGCAGGGGGTAAATATGTCGCAAACGGATCACTATATCGAAAACTGATCTTCCCACACCCTCAATGTTTTTAAAAAACCTAACTAACGACACCTCATACCATGGAGTGGGCGCAAATTAAAAAAATCATCCCCACTTTACGTGTAGAGGCCACCAAAAAAATTCTTTTCAACATTTTATTCTACCACTTTGTCAGTATAGTTAATATATATATACATGCCAAACCACATCTTTCAAGTATCAAGTGTCTCTGAGCTAGACCGCGGACAAACAGACGAACATGGCGAAATTATAAGGGTTCCTTGTTTACTACGGAACCCTAAAAAGGCCCAATTAATGATCCAGAATATTGTACAAATAATTAATAACATATTTCCTTCTTCCTAGCGTAATCTCGTTTCCCAAATCTTTAGATAGGCTTGAATGGGTGTCTGCTGCTTGCTAAGAATTTGGCGACGATACTGATTTTGATATGGAGCAACTGCCGTCAGACCGCCACAACCTGAAGCGAAAACGAGACCTGTCTTAGGTTGGGTCACACCTCTTTCGAAATATAATTTCTTAACTACGATGTTTTCCTTCACCGCCGAGCATGTGATAATTACAAATACGTAAATTTGTAGCGAAACACAAATTTAGTGGTACATGCCTACATCAGGATTCTAACCAGAACCAGTCAGTTAACATTAAGGCTGGTTCTTTATACCATAGCCTGTCACTGCTCAAATATTTAATTACATACAAAAATCCGCACAGTCGTCTTGTAAAATATTAAAGAACAATTGACCTTGAAACATAAACATATTAACAAAATTTGGTTTCCGACCTTTGGGGCAATTACGATACCTTCCCCTAAAATGGAGAGTTAATAAAGCTGTCAAGTGAGAGTTGGGTTTCGCGTATTGAGTATTCCGTACCGTACTTTCAACGGGGAATGATGTTTTAATGTGTTATGGGTTTAACAGCTTTCTAATATGAGTTCCACTTATCTCATTTATTTATAGTAACAAAGAAAGGCCGTGGAAACCGTGAAAGTTAAGTTGAGTTTTCATTTCTTTAGAAAGTGAAATCTTTACATTGTTGTCTATAGTTATGTTTTCAAACTTTGCCTAACATATTTCGATGATAAAACAATAATATGATATCATCGAGCTGAATGATGATGGAATAAGGAGCAGAATAGGGAAACTCTTCAATAGTTTCCTCTCCTCTCGAGTTTGGGCTAATTTAGCTTATTTTATGTAATCGAATATATAACACTTAGTGACAGCGGCTGATGATGATACATTCAGGAGGTGGATAGTGACTCTCTGAAATGATTACTTGTTAATACTCCTTTTGTTTATTTGGTTTGTTTTGACTCGACGAAAACTTTAAATTTTACTATAGACTGTAAAATTGCACCTAAACCAATGCGAAAAACGTACTTATTTATAATATTATGTAATATTAAATAAACATATAGAAGCAATAAACTTATTTTTTTGGTTTTTATATATACATTATTCTGTCTTATATTAGCAATAATTAGTTCTTATTCAGTATTTCAGGACGACGTCCAAACAAGCGATTACTAGTTCCTTATTAACCTTTTCGGTATAGAACCCTAAATACAAAGTACAGAAATTTTATGGCCGCTATACTTTTTGGTCCAGATTGTTTCATTATTAAAGTTTAGTACTAAAAATCCCAAGAAACCTGCAGAAAATGTAATGGTCTCTAACAATATATAACTGTGTTTGATAGAAAAATAATTATATGTATTTCTTAAAATACTCTTGACGACATTCAATGTAATCTGCAATATAGCCTTTTATTTCTGGTATTCTTTCATCCAGGTGTACGGACATCCCCTTTTAAACAGACCATATTCCGCCACGTTGATCAAACGCATATTGGCTGAGGTCGGTGTTTTGCCGTTCGTAGGCCACTGACTTAACGGCTATCAATTATCGACAACAGTTGGGACTGATTGCTTAACGTGCCCACCGAGTACGGAGAAGCTCGAGATAGATAAACCTATTCTAGACTAGCTGTGTTGAACGTTGTTTAATCTGCGTGTTCGATTGTAACAATACGACGACAAGAGTAAGACAAAGTAATGCACAAACTTATATAAAGAGAATATATTCATACACAATTAATAGGATACATAAATTAACTTTCATAAGTTTATATTCTTCATGACATATTTAAATGTAAATTAAAGAGTAAATAAATTTCCTTTTATATGGTTAACATATATGTTCATCTAGTCTAGATTATCATGCTTTAACCTAGATTACACATACACTTAAATTTATCCACTGCATTAGGCCTATGTAAATGCATGAAGTCGCACGCTTTATAAAACAGGTGTACATTTGTACAGATCTAGTTACCTTTTGAGTGCATTATCGGGTCTAGACATTCGCCTTTTAGAATAATTCACACTTTATAGATAATTCCAAAACATTAAAAACGATGACCTGATTGTAAGTGGAGCTTCGGGTATGATGACAAGAAAATCCAGCATTGCACCTCTTATCAAAGACTGGGCGCAGAGACACAAGCCATGGGCTTGCAGCCAGCAATTGGGCGACCAGGAACTACGTATTACGGGTTATATTGCAGCCTGCGAATTGGGATTGCGGCCTGCAAATTGCATTGCGCCTGCGAATTGGGATCGAACCTTAATATGCAATTAAAAAAAAGTAACCCTTAGATTCTTGACACCAAATCACAGGGAATGAAAACATCCTCTGTTTCACAAATGTACACTATTCAAACACTTACTCGGTATAGCGAGTTCAAAGTCAAACTAATTTCGTAGGTGACGCCATGACGCCATGTTCTTGATTGAAATTTTGATCTACAGTATTTAATCTTAAGGGTTATAACCCCGTGTTAACTTATTAGTTTAAAAGCCATATATGGATAGCTGAGTCCACTACGACTCAAAGAAATTAACTTCACATGTTTCACATACTGAATCATACGGCCAAAAAAAAGAGTCTGAGAAACCGTGGCCTCTCGCCAACTCAGAATCTATCTGTCAAACCAAATCTATTAGTTGACGGTTACGTGTTGCTATTATGATGAATCAATCTTCTTCTTAAATTCTTCACAAAATTCCGTCCTACAATTTTCTATAATAAAGGATATTTGTGGAAAACAAAGAAAGTAAACAAACATTGAGAACGCAAAATTCTAGAACTACTGTAACAACAAGAAGACAACATATTAGTATGAAAAGCAAAGAATTAAATTAATTAGAAGCGACTAGAAGGCGGCACTTAGCTAGACTTAATGCGATCGATTTAATGTATTGACGGGTTAACAGATGACGCAGGTAGTACCGACATTTGCAATAACATGGAAATGTAGATTTACACCGTAACAGTACAATAGTGGAATCTACTACCGGTACTAAATAAAACAACTTTTCTGGACATTCGTGTAGACGCCTATTCGTAGCAATCTGAAATCACTGAATATTCATCAATTAAAACTGCTTTATGTTGTGTGCGGTCAAAAGGAAAATCAAATCGAAAGATGTCAACGGTGAATTTGGAAGCTAAGAATCAGAGGAAGATAATAATAAATATACATAAGATAGGAATAAATTAACCTCAAATATACGTTAAATCGTCAACTCTTATGGAAAGGAAACTGTCTGTCTGTCTAAATCAGCAAACAAAGGCTCTGCTCAGATCTGTGACCGCCTGATGTTGCTGATGTCAATGGGCGGCGGTGATTAGTTACCATCAGGTGACAAGAAATAAACTAAAATGCTTTCAAATATAATGTCCGTTAAGGTTCACATGGGATTAAATCACGAATTTGTAAATATAACAGATAATTTTGTGTTTCGATATTACACTTCTATTTCTTTCACTGTCGACTATTGCTATAGAAACGCGTGACGGTCATTAACGAAGCGAGTCAACGTTTGGCTAATTATAACAATTATGAGGGGAGAGCAAATCCGCGGCCCGTACACAAGTCACGTCCGACAAAGTACCGGTGGGCCTTGTGCCAGTCAGTAAATAATTCAATCACTTGTAGCCCCGGCGGAAGGCCGGCTTAAACGCACAAATATGCAAATACGTCCCCCGCGATACTTACGAGCTGATTTTAAAATTAAATTGTGATGTCAGTAATAAAAAATAAAATAAATATTTTTGTGCCCCTAAACGGCGCTAACTAGATAGTTTTAAATAAAGCGAAGCTTGTACCGTTAGTATTAGTTAACTTATAAACATTGTAATATACGCAACCTTTTTTATCGTCTCTCTTAACTCTATGTCAATTGTCAAAATAGGTAGTAAAAATTAATTTATAAACTCAAATATTTAAAATTAAAGCTGTTGAATAGACAAACGACGAGGAAACAAGGCAGTCTACACAAGGATTTGATCGGGAACGCACGGTGTACCGCGTCTGAGACCACCAGCCACTGTTGTGTTGGCTACGCGGTGAACTCGTCGGTATATTCTGGATACGTTTATAACTGTATATTATTTGAATAACTCCAGCCCCTGCTGTGTTGGCTACGCGGTGGACTACAGTGGTCGGCATCTTTTACCGCTGCGGTGTTGGATCGCGAGGCGGTCCCCACCGATTCCTGCCATCTTCTGCATCTTGGACTGCGTCGCCCGTGAGTCCCTCACGGTTCTGCGTGCTGGCTGGTCCCATGGCGTGCTCGTCTATAGTCGGCGGCCCACTACAGCCGGCGGCCGCTTACTACATTCGCGGGTGCTTCGAGCAGTAAACTACGGGTTAGATCGTTTCATTCGGGAGTTCTTAAAGACTTAAATTAGCCGAACTTTTAAGAAACCTTGTATATATATATACAATACTGTGAATAATAGCCTTAATAAATTTGTAACTCTTATATATATATATATATATAGTTACATTATATATATATATATATATATATACTTATAATAAACACTTAGCTGAAAACAAACTTTTGAATGCACAGAAATATTTTGTGTGGTGTTAAAAGTGGGTGAGTGAGAAAGTTTTCTTTCCAGCTTTCTCTACTCGTTTAAGTCAACGCTATAAATATACGAGTAGTATAGTGGTATATTTAAGCCTAACATTTTGCTTTTACCTTGAATCTAAATTATCTACGTATTAACGGTTACGACAAAATCGTACATATAACAGCTCAAAGCCTATCTATATTAAAGAATAAAATACCTTAAAAAATTATGGCCTCTTTTATGGTTCCCAAAAATCCAATACTTTGAAACCATTTATTTCTATTAAGACGTAAAGGTCATAGGCGAGGTCGCTGAAACGAGTATTTTATGACTGGGCTCTAGTGTTGATGGTGTTGCAAATTACATTATGAATTACCTATGGAGGTAAACCAAGGAAGTAAAAACTTCAAAATTACAAGTAATAAACCTATTATTGGCTACGGGCGAGATATCAAAAAGCTATAACATCGTAACGTCTAAAGTTGTTGTAAAATTTTATGTTAGGATCCTGTTCTGCTAAACCAAACTTTTGTGACGGCGATACGGAGCTTTATGTCTGTACACAGATGTACACCTACATACCTGCACAAAAGTTAAGGCTGAATAAATTTACCTACGCGCGCTTGCTTGAAAATAAATACCTAAATGGAAAGTTACTGTGTGTTTAGGTTTGAATTTGGACTAAATACGTTTATGGGGAGTATATGTTTTTGCTACTGCGTGCCATTACATTGTGTACCTTTATATTAAATCAGAATTGTTATGATCACCATTAGTATGGTGTAGGGGTTAATTTTATGTGTGTATTAGCTTCATATTCGACGCTTTAACGACGCTGGTTACCTTTGATTACAGAGGCATTTTTAATTTATGGTTATAGTAACCCTACATACAAGTTATATTTCAACTCTGTCTTCTAAAGCTAATTTGAATGAAACTTTCTTCTTTAAAATTCTGTGAACGAAAATTGGAAAAGCAATAGAATATAAAACGAGGTATGCACCAAAGCCAATAAACACACCCAGAACCCAATACTATCGTCTAAAAATATTGTTACATATAATTTCTTCTATATAACTTATTGTGTAAGCCAATATTTTTACATCTGTTGTATAATACAACTGTTCAAATATGTTATAATTGTGATGATATAGGGACAGTTTACAGGATCCAACGACGCAATAGAATCCAATCCTTATTTGATTGTTACTACTGGTCAAATGAAATGCATGTGTACCAACCCTTTTTATTTTTATTAAATGATCAAAAACTCAAATGAGTAAAATATCTTTTGAATGTATGAGTATCATTTGAATATTAAAATTAGCTACTTGTATGAAACTGCTCGAAAAGACGGTTTCCGTAGATGTATATAGGAAAACGGTTGTAGTTGCGAGAATCTTCTCGAAATACGAGTACATATTGTTACAGCTTAATGCATTTCGACATAGACATAATGTCTTCGGTATTTATAGAAAGCTACTAATTACCAGAACGAACACTAGGATTACGGTTGATGATGTAGTATTGGAGTGGATGAGTTTGTATATCTTGGAAGCGCTTTTAGATGTGACGGAAGGTACACCGCTGATGTGGAGAGACGAGTGAGTGCAGGGAATAGCGTGAATGGAGCGTTGGGTAAACTTCTAGGTAGCCAAAATCTAAGCCAGAAGGCTTAGATTTTGGCGGCTGCCTAGAAGTTTAACTGCTCGTTGTACGCAACGCGGTGCTAATCCCAACGCTAACTTATGGAAGTGAAAGCTGGGTATGGCAGAGAGAGCATGAAAGTAGAATAAATCGAGATGCGAGCACTGCGCAAAATTTGTGGTATAACGCTTGATGACCGCGTTCGTAATGATGACGTACAAAAGAGAGTTGGTCTGAACGAGAGTGTCGGTGTTAAGGTAAGAAAAGGCATGGCATGAATGACGAAACAGATAGGTATACAATGCGAAAGTGGAAGAATGTAGGAGCCGAGGAAGATCAAGACTAACCCACCATGACCAAACTGGTCGTGTTTTATCAGAAAGTAATAGTAGTAAAGCCTTAGGAACCGACGAACGTGCATGAAAAGAGCTATGAATGTTAAAAAACGCTAAAAAAGTTGTAAGGATCGCATCTTATGGCACTCGGTTCTCTTTGCATACCCCGCAAGGGACCTGGCGTGAAGATATACATACATACTAATTGCTAGTTTCCGGTAGATCAAAATGATCATCCTAAATCAAAGTGATCCCTAGTAGTAAAACCAGGCGCTAACCAATTCTAAGACTAATTGTTCGATATGGAAAGATTTAAAAAGTGCATAATCGGCGTGCCAGGAGGCATCTTGCCAGAACCCTGTAGTTATAAATCTTAGGCTTCCATTGAATAGAGCCTTGTGCAAATTATGAACGCGCCATTAGTCTCGCCGAACGTCTTTATTTGTACTGAAGATATTCCGTTTCATATATATTTCATAAAATATACTCGTTATAATCATCGGATTTTCATTAAATATTATTAATCTTAAATATTTTACAAATAAATGTGTATTAGTCTTTGAACTGTAAGTAACCTAGTGTTTTAAAATTTTAGTTTACCGTCTGTCTACCAATATATTCAAAATAATTTCGTTTGCATAGAGTAAAACAGTTGTTCGCATGTTATAGTCAAAAGTCGCAGTCCTAGTTAGCCGTATAATAGTATGCAAATGTCAGTTACAATATAATTAAAAATATTATACTCATTGAACGTTATTAGTACAGATAATACATTTCTTGTTTGAATATTTGAAACGTTAACATGTCTCAACTAAATTTTTGTGAACGTAATGACTGTTTCATTATTTCCAACAATTCTCTTGTAGCCATTTATCTAATTAAGATTTAAAAAGTTTTAACGGCAGCTTAAGAATCGATATTGGTATCTTGTTAAACAATTTAATTACCATAAAATGGCCGTTTTTCTGATATAGTGTTGTCCTCAAGTATAGGTAAAATAGTTTCGATGGGTCCTTGGATAATTTTTTTTTATTTTCGTTTGCCTTCTTAAACAACTCTGGATACTTCTTTACAAATAAACCAGCCTCTAATGTGTATAGACTTGGTAATGTTAAAAGGTTTGGTTTCTTAAATAAAGGTATGCATGAATCTAATGGGCTAGCTTTATATATTCTGCGAACGCATTTTTTGAGTAATAAAGACTATTGAATAGTGTTGAGCTCCACCTTAATAATATTTCGCACCTTAAAAGTGATCTTATGTATCCATGACAGGCAGTTAAAGCCGTCTTTACACCCGCGAGTTTGCGTAAATAGCAAAACAAATTTATTAAGCTTTTTGCAATAAATTATCGATATGAGCCTTCCAGTTGCAGTATGTATCCAGTGTAATGCCAAGCAATTCGATTTCATTGACTTTTTCTACTTTGTTATCGTTATTTTTACATTAAATTTAGGTTTCTATTGTTATAATTTGTAAATTTCACTATTTTAGTCATAAGTTAAGTTTACTGTCAAATTATTATTTTTTAGCCATTCGGTGAACAAATTCATTGTTTCGTTTAATAAATTGTCATAAGTTTTACTTTCACGTCGTCTGATACAATAACTGATATTTCATCTGCAAATATGGTGCATGGAAATGTAATAATATTTGGCATGTTATTAATATACAAAAGAAATAAGAGCGGTAAACTCCTTTATGGTTATTTAGTTTATAAGTCGATTGACATGACGTAAATGTGCGATCAACGGTAAATTTTGATTTCTCTACGCATTGTTCGATCGACATTAAGGATAAATTAATTCAATCTAATGCTTTGCCTCTGATACCATACTGTTCACATTTGTTTAGTAGTTTAACATGTTCGATAAAGACAAATACCCTTGGTTTTGTTTATTGCCAAAAACAACTGTGCCGTACAGTTGTTTTTGCAGGAGTTAATTACTTACGTACTCATGAATTACTTCATAGTGTCTAACAAAAACCTAATTCGGCTGTCAAAGGAATTTGGCTGAATTGCATCTACTTGTAACAAATGTTTTCATTCAATTCGAAATCCCATTTTACGGCAGCCAAGGCTTTAAATCTATTAACGATGATATGACAGTCAATTGCATAAAGAAAAGTCAAATGGTAAAATTGAAACGATCAAGCTCTCGATAGCACAATGAACCTTACGGCGATTTTCGTTTATTCACAATTATTGTAAGTATTTGGACCGCTAGTCTCTCATACCCCCCCAGGGATCGTATGTGTTTGGCGGAATATCTGAATTGACGATCCACGAGGGATAACTCAGATCTGGATTATAGTTTACTTATTTTATTTGTATTAAAAGGTATGTTAAACATTAACGAAACATTTATTCGTTTGTAATATTTTTATTATACATAAGGACAAGGAATATATTCCAGCTACCTGTAGAGTACATATTTTGGTATACTACTTTGGATAAACAAAACAGCCTGACGGTGAAGCGGTTACCTTAGAGACGTTCGTAGCAGAAAGATGTCTTACGTGTTCAGACGCCTCATTAATACTTACTCATATAAATAAATTACGTTCTCAGGACTGCTTCTCATCAAGTGTGTCGTGAAAATGTTTGCCATCCGACGTAATATTTTTATACGCTTTTAACGTGCTTAGTTGTATCATAACATATTTAAAAATATTATCTAATTTTAAATCTAAATTTCATGCTGTGTACACCAATTGATATTTTACGTGTAACATCGGAGGCACATAGCTCACTCGATGTAAAATGGCTGCGTATTAGTAGCGTGTTGCCCACGCCGCTGCTAACATAGCTACTCCTCAGGAGCTTACTGGTAATCTCATTCGTTCGCAAGAACAATGACGCTCCAAGGAGTTATTATTCGACATGCTCATTAATTGCGGTAATGCGGGCCGTGTGGGGACGCTCAAGGTCGCTCAACGTGCTATGGAAAGAGATATGCTCGGGGTTTCTTTGCGTGATAGAATCAGAAATGAGGATATCCGCAGTAGAACTAAGGTAACCGACATAGCCCACAGGAAAGTGGCGGTGGGCCAGCCACATATTTCGTAGAACCAACAACCGCTGGAGAGAAAGGTTCTCGAATGGCATCCCCGTACTGGTGCACGCAGTGTGGGAAGACTAGATGGAGCGACGACCTCAAGAGATTTGTAGATGACACAGGATCGAGACGAGAGGCACTCTAGACGGAAGGTCTATGTTCTGCAGTGGACGAATAAGGGTTGAAATTATGATGATGATGATTAATTACAGATATGGCCTATAGCTCTTATGTAAGAGTCTTGTTTGCTAACTGATACGGTGCACCACGTACAGTTGAATTTATGTTTAGCTGTAAGTCGAGTATTTACTCGACTGTTTCAATTTTAATTATTGTACATCTAAAAACTTGCATTGGGGTTGCAACCCGCGAGAGATTCTTTTAGTCTTACAAGCGTTAATAGGCAACAGTAACCACTTTACATTTTGGGCCGTATGCTTATTTGCCTCTCGACGATGGACAAAAAAATGTTATTAGTTTCACGAGCTACGTGGCGCAGCGGTTTGATATCAACGCTTGTGGGTGAGTGTGTTATGTGGGTTCAATTCCTACACAGGACAAAGATTTGTGTGCATAAAATCTGTATTTATCTTGATCTGGATGTTTTTAAGACAGATTGGGTGCATCAAAGCAGCTCGTCCAGGGAAACACCTGTGAAGAAGTATTGGAGGATGGATGTGTTCCTGCGTGTGAGCGCGGTCGATAGTAATCTCCTAAGCGATTATTGTGTTAACAGCAGAGGTTGCATTGCACGAGTGAGACTTAATGTATCACAAACGTTCATAAGCAGTACGATAACCGTTCTACATCAGGTGTACTATACGCTTGTATATACCGATGTTGTAATAAAAAAAACGTTTTTATTTAATTAATTAATAATATACAAATTAGTAGACGTTGTTCTATTAACTCACCATAGTTAATTCAATCTTTAAACATAAAGTATTCTTAGTTTATATTAGATATACAGTAGATGCAGTCCATAAAAGCCGCTGAATGTGTACCCGAGGGCCCGTGTAGCAGGTTGTAGGGATATAAAATATTTAATAGCAGGCACTACTACAACAAAACAAAAATGCCGAGGAAAACCGCTTGGCTTTTTTGTAGAGATATATTTTGAGCTTCAAGAGCGGTGATGTATTACAGCCCCTACCTAAATATAAGATACTGTAAATATGTCTCTCGATCTCTCATTTTCTACCGTTTCAAAAAAAGTGTTCAAAAAGACATTATTTATCTATTATTTGTTTCTTTACTTACAATACTTATTTGTTTTCAGAGTTCCATTCAAAAAGAAATAGGATCACTTTGTTGTCCGTCTATATGTCAACAAGTCACAAACATAAAACTATATATACTATCAGTTAACCTGGGATCATGAAATTTGGTACAATGGGTCGAGTAGGCTGAATTAGGGACGCAGCTGTAGATGAGTACGTGAAACTATTTGTGCTGCAGAATGTAATCTAAAGCGTTCAATGTGGATAAGAACACGTTCCACTGAGATCAAAATGGATCGTCGAGAACTGATATCTCTCTATCGCGCACTCTATTTTGCTGCCCGAACACTGCAAGTGTTAACGTTACGTATCGTACGAGAAGTCACCATAGTGTAATAAAATCATAAAATAGTAATCATAAAATGAATGTGAAATATCACACTTTTTAAAACTTTTCAGTATGACACATATGAGTTGTGTATTTACTGTACCACCATGATCTCTGTCAAACGCTCACCCCCGCTCGAGTTAATCAGTGTACTATTGAGTAATTACTATATATACGCGGTAGCAAATACTTCATATTCAATGTATAAACTATAGAGAAATGGTTACTTTCTTGACAATAAAATCTACTGATAGTTTACAGATTGTAAATTTTGATAATAATGCTTGCATCAACATCAGGCAAATGATGGCGTTTAAAAAACAATATCACTAAATGCATCGTTGTTGTAACGTGGGAATATGTACAAGAGATAGTATATGCGGAATCACTGTTCTTAAGAGAGAGAAACTTTAACTACGATTTTAAATGCGAGTGAATGCAGAATCTTAAGTAAACGATGCAATTGTACTTTAAGAGTGAAAATTAGTTTGAATAAAAAATATTAACTTTTTATTTAAAATGGATGTTTCATAGTAAGAGACATCTAACCCTGCAGTGTATGCCTATGTTCGAACATACTCGTAATAAATACTGATGAAATCCCAACGTTTTTTATTGAGATGTAATGAAAAATATTAATAAAATCAATTATCAGTAAAAAAATGCTATTTCTTACTTATATACCATATGAAAGGAAAATAATATTAATAAAGCTGTTTTGATTATTATAAACGATAATATACGTAGCATCCTTACGGTCGCTTAATTTTGGATGATATGCTTGGTATCGACAGTGATATTGTTATACTTAATGAAAGTTGACTACGTGTACCTGAAGTAAATGGCTACAAGTGTCACACTTCAAATAAACATACACTACAAAATGAGGGGATCGTAAATTACACTACATCTAATTTAGCAGTACGTATAAAATAACCAAATTGAGAAAAAGGAAATTTACTAAAACTCTGTAAGGCTACTGCAATTGTATCGATTTATCGATCAACATCATACAGAAATATTAGTACTTTTGTTCCATCTCTAACAAAATCCTTGACGCTTGTCAATTTTCTACAATGTGTCTGTGGCTTGTGATCTCAATATTGACATTGGACTAGAAACTACTGACACTAGAGCATCGGAATATCTAGAGTTATGTGCGAGACATGCAATGCTAGCGTCTCATACATATCCTTCTAGACCAAATAAAACGTCTTGGTCATATTATACTAAAAACTAAAAAACCCACAATAACTCTCGTTACCAATTAGACACAAACTGATCGTCAAGCAGTAATCCTAAACTTGAAACATAAAGGACACAAATAATTCACTGTAACTAACAAACCAAGATGAATCCTGTGTTACATAAAAACTATTTCTGTATTAAGAAATCAATGATGCTAATATTACAAGTTATTTAGGAGAATCTATACAAAATACCATCCAACTAAATTCAGTGACAATGACATTATCCTATCGTAATAAGATGGATCACACCAGGGTTATTACGATGCATACGGACCCGAGATAAAAAGCACAAATAACTAAAATGGTCACCTGATTATGCAATCCAGGCAAAATCCTACAACTTTTATAGGATTTTTCCCGGATTAAATATTTTGACATATAGAAACTTTTGTAATAATTTGAAAACAAATAAAATACGAAAAAACGAATTAGAGAAATCATTCAAAAATAATAATAAACTGGGACGCAATAAAGAAAAATTACAAATACAACTAAAATAAAATCTACAGCTCACGACAATTCGTAGGATCAGCATATTCTCAAAATACGTTAAATACTCGTAGTATTAATGATTACGTTGTTAGCGTAGGACAGCATTTGGCCAGCAATATAACTCTGCCGCGTGGAGATAATCACCCGTTACCTACCCACGGTCGGCGTGAATCAAAGTCATTTTTTTTGTATACAACGTCGGAGGCATACAAGCATACGGCCTATCTGATGTAAAATAGTTACCGTTGCCTATTAAGGCTTGTAATATATTAAGTATCACTCGCGCGATTTCCCCTCTGCTGCTTACAAAGCAATGCCTCTGAAGCTTACTGGTGACCTCACTTACACGTAGGAACACATGCACCCTCTAGGGAGCCGTTATTTGGCTGCGATTTTCTGTGAGGTGGAGCTACTTTCCCAGATGGGCTGCATTGATGCGCCCTACCTCTCTTAAAACATCCAGACCATGGCAAACAGACATGTGCATGCACACAAATGTTTGTCTTGTGTGGGAATCGAACCCACGAGCATTGGTGTCAAAGTCGCGTCGTTCACAACTAGGCCACTGAGCTCGTAAAATTGATTCGTAATGTTAAAGACTGATGAACATGAGGTGGCACGTATGATTATGTATTTGAAATCGACATGTCCAATGGATTGGGATAATATTCCTAGTGACATGCGTAAGAACTATAGGCACATATTTATACCCCCTTTAACTTATATTTTTAGAATGTGTCTAGCGAATGGAATTACAAGTTTAAAAAAATCAAACCATGTCCACAACTATAGGCCTATCTCTATACTGCCACCTCTCTCTAAAGTTCTACAACGGTTGATAAATACTAAACTCATTATTTAGAATCTAACGATGACTTGTCTCATAATCAGCATGGTTTTAGATCCGAAACATCTACCGGCGAAGCAGTGCATGAGTCGACGAATAACATTGTCAAAAATTTGAACAAGGGAAATAGAATAATAGGATATTTTGAGACTTAGCCAAGGGTCTTACACATGATCGACATGGCCTCGACGTTAATTTTGTTAAATATACTTGAAATTATAGGTACAAGGGGTATGCAGCTAAAACTTTTCAAAATCACTGGAAGAAAAATCATATGTCAAAATTTACAGACACATTAATTCCGATATGATTATAAGTTATGGCGTACCTCAAAGCTCAAGGCAGTATATTAGGACCGGACCTATTTTAGTTTAATTCAACGATATCTTTTACCTTAACCCCTTCATGAAAAAATCATATTTTATGCTGGCATATATATGGCAGAAAGGAGGCATTTGACTTGGCCCAAAATAATTTTATTCTCATTTCTAATCAGCTATGCAGAAATTGACGCTCAATACAGAGGAAACATTCTCTATTTCAAATTCAAATCAACCATATTATAATATAGTAGCGCACACTTGCCCTCGGTTGGACTCAAACTTATGCACATGCCCCTAATTGTCCAGAGCTACTACTACCAGATACTTGGAAATCCTAATTAATAATACATTGAAAGACAACGTCGAACTTACTACTAATAGAATAATACGACCTTGTGACCAACAGGTCCTTAGTTCGAATGTACTGGCATAACAATAATAATACAACCCTTGTCAAAGTCACAACATGGCCTACAAATATTTTTATTTAATTTGTTATTTTTTTATTATATCCTTTATAACAATACTTCATAAATAAATTTTAGAATTCACGTATTACTACTACAAAGTTTTATAGCACCTTGGTATTTCGAAAATATGCAAATACAAAAGTGTGAAAGACATAGGTACCATATGACTTTAAGTACATGTCAAAATAAAGAAGCAGAAAATTAAAAAACGTACAAAAATTTGAGCATGGAAATCAAAGAACTCTCTAAAAGCTTTTTTCACCACGTCATCGGAATTGATTTTTTCCTCCGAAAAAATGTTATGCAAATTCAGTAAATTAAAAATCAGTTGGCGCAAAGTCTGATGAGTATCGTGAATGAGACGAAATTACCCATCGTGTTTCCTTTAGTTTTGAAATAGTATATTAGGCAGTGTATAGACAAGCTTTGTCGTAAAGAAGGAGTGGACTAGCGTAGACAAACAAAGTGGTCTCAATGGTTTAGCAGCAATCAAGTCTATAATCGTTTCTAATTCTTCATAGTAATCCCCTACAGTAATTATCAGTAAATGTCAGGTATCAAGAATTTGTATTGAACAATACAGGCACATATCCACTATCACTCACAAGCAGCTTCTTTTGACTATTTGAAGCATGATTTATCTGCTTCTTTTGGGTACGATCAGTAGGATGTATGATATATTCATGCAGGATCCAGAATCTAGAATCTTTTCGCCATAACTAACAACCCGATTTAAATCCCTCATTTATGTGTCTATTCAACGACAAGTTACGACAAGCTTTGACGCGACTTGTTGTCTTTCAGGGAGTTCATAGTGATTATCCACTTTCCAAGTTTTCTATTGATCCAGTTGGACTAAAACGTATCAGTATAGTTTTATCACATACGTTGAAGGCTGCTATTAATTACGACGTGATTTTAGATGAATTTGCTTTTATATTATCGTTATCAACTTTTACTTTCGGTTGACCACGGAACTTATTGTCGATATAAATATTTCCAGAACGAAAGTGTTCGTGTCAAAAAAGGGAAAATGTTTTTACTTGCGATCTTGAGTATACGATAAAAATTCGTAAATAACCGTAAATTCATTTTCAAATCATAGGTATAATATGAAAATAATTTAAATTTGGAATTCCGTGTACACTTAATGAAATCGGCCCTTAAAAGAATAACACCTAGTATACCATGTTTAAGGATGAAAAAAGATGTTTACCGTAGTCTATTGTTACTTGGAATCCAAAAAGTATCGTTTGCGTTTTGCCACCTCCGCAACCAAACAAAAACAAAGTTGTCGTTAGATTTTCAAAAAAGGTAATCGACGAGCTCGGTGGTGCAGTGGCGAAACGCGCTGTTACGTTACTTTGACACCAACGCTCGTGGCTTCGATTCTCAGACAGGGCAAATATTTGTGTGCATGAACATGTTTGTTTGTCTTGGTCTGGATATATTAAAAAGAGGTAGGGCGCATCGAAGCAGCCCGTCTGGGGAAGTACCTCCACCTCACAGAAAACCACAGCCATATAAAAACTCCCTAAAGGGTTATTGTGTTCCCACGTATAAGTGAGGTCACGAGTAAGCTCCTACGGAGTTGCTGTGTTAGCAGCAGAGGTGGCATCGCGCGAATGATATTCAATGATTTGCGTTTATAGGCTACGGTAACCGCTTTACATCAGGTGGGCCGTATGCTTGCCTCCAGAACTTGTATAAAAAAATCTAGAGAAGATATTAACAAACACTGCTTGACAATTTGCTATCCCCAGCTAAATCTCCTCTTCGTATCGGACGATATAATTTTTCGAGCTGAAGTTGTTGAATCTAATTGTAATCAAGTTAACTGACTTTACTGTACTAATAGCTACACTTGCCTACTACGCAACGCTACGCAATCTAAAATAAACACTCCTCTTTCACGTAGTACGTGACAACTTTGGCTCCAGTAATTGTAGAAGCAAGAGCTGATACATAGTTTTAAATTTATTAATTAAACAATTAAAAAAACGCTATTATTTAGTATACTATAATCACAATTTAGATTTACTTCAGATAGTGCAATGCTACAAGTGTTTTTATATTACGCCGGGAAATATAGCATACCACCCCTTCTTATGAATACTATACTATACCTGATGGGAAATTAATTATTAAGACATAATTCATACATAAGTGTAAACAAAAATCTTGTTACTTGTCTTGTTAAACCATCTATTAATCCAGAAACGTTGGTAAATATCATCAAACATTAAGTAATTACTCAGGTGGAACCAAATTAAGTAACAATACGAAGAAAAATTGTTATTTACCAAAAACTAAATATAAAAACACGACTTGTTTAATATTGCTTCATTTTAATTGAAAAATAACATTTCGTCTTTTATCAAATGAACAAAAACATTATCGTAACGCGCTCAATGTAATTTGGAATAATGTTTTGTGTAATGGCTGTGCTCAGTAAAGTAGAGAACGCAGTGGGCTTTTTGTCGAATTTCCCACGCCCCGGCCGCTATTACAACCAAAGCAATCCACAAAAAGATAAATTGAGAGTAAATTTATTACAAGAGAGTGCTCTCAGCACGACAGACATTCTCCAAGAATACGCAGGTATCCGTTCTTTATCGTGTTTTGTTAATTCTTTTTCTTTCTCATAATAAAATGCTTTTTCACCCGCGCCTTGTCTGCAAATGAAAAAAATATGCTCACGAATTTTAATATCTTACACCGATATAAGAGTGATAAAAAGATTTTATCATTTTGTCCATTATGTACCTATACTTTTCTAAGACGCACTAATTCAAGGTTGTATTACATTGGAAAAGTTTTATTAAATAAAAATAAGTTGGTAAATGTTTTCTGGATTTCGTCACGCTCGCCAAGTTTTTCATTTATATGTAGCAAATCAATTATTTAACATTTTCTTCCAATAGAATGAGCGATTTCTTATTATCTATGTGATTAAATAACAAAAAGAATTAATAATAAAACTAAAATGAATTATTTCTATGATTGACAAATGAGTAAAGTTGAATTTGAAAGAAACAGACAATTTGACTACTTAAGGCGTAAGAGAATTAAAACTAAATACATAAGTAAGCTAATTCTGAATAGCAAGAAATGAAACCTGTGAAACACCTTATTCCATGATTAGGATATTCGCACATAGTCATGGAGATAGAAGACTAAAAGGATGTATTTGATTACTATCTCCGAAATACGACAATGGATACAAAAGCCCCTACTATAGGCGCCACTCTTGAAATGGTAAGTAGTAGTATTCCTTTCGGAGACTATGAAAAACTAAAGAGGCAATTTTTTAATGTAGATATATTGTAGAGCGCAAAAAATCACATGAATACGCAAAGAATCATAAAATGTTAAAAGGTGACGATTTGTGGGATGCGCAGGTTAAATCCTCTGTAATAAAGAAGAAAAGCTCTGGAATTTTCTCAAAACTCCACTTTCACTCTCCACTTTATCGCTACTAAATGCGGCAACATCACAATCCACTGCTTTGTTTGAACTTGGTGAGATAACATCAAATGAAGTTATTAAATTGATCGGGAATATTAAATCTAAAGGCAGGAAATGATGATATCGGCCTCAGCATGATCGACCCAATAAAGGAGATTATTGCTCCTTTTCTCGCACACATATTTAATTGCTCTCTTACTTCTGGAGTCTTTCCATCATTATGGAAAGACGCCCATGTAATTCCACTTCCCAAAAATCCGAAGCCTTCTTCTTTCTCAGACTTTTATCCTTTATCTATTTTGCCTTTTGTTTCTAAGGTGTTGGAGCACTTTGTGCATCAGTGCCTAACTACTCACCTCCGAAAACATAATCGCCTGAGTGAAAATCAGTCCGGGTTTCGTCCAGGGCACAGTACCTACTATCTCAGCGCTTATCAGAGTTACCGATGACATTAGATATAATATGGAAAATCAGAAATTAACTCTATTGGTTTTACTCGATTTTACAAGCGCTTTTAACTCCGTTGACTTTGACATTATGATGGCTAAATTACTAGCTCTAATTCTTTCACCAATAGCTTTGGCGTAGTTTAAGTCATATTTAACTGGTCGTCGGCAAATTGTTAAAATTTAGGACTCTAGATCGGACTGGTATAAGCTTATCGCTGGAGTACCTCAGGGGGAATGCTGTCTCCTATTCTTTTTTCTATCTTCATCAATGATATTACTTCTACTCTTCTCTCTTCGTATCATCTTTACGCAGATGACCTTCATATCTATACGACTGCTTCGCTCGACGATTTCGACATTGCTGTAAATATTATTCATAAGTATCTCTCTGCGATTGCCCAATGGACTAATAACTTCAAGTTGAAAATTAACCCTTCTAAATCAAAAACAATAATTATTGGAAGCCCCTATTACATCTCTCGTTTATCAATCAAAAATCAAAATCAAAATATGTTTATTTTCAATATACAATATTTTTACAACTAAGAATAGCTGTTGGAGTCTCCTTTTAAGCAAACAAAATGCCTGTATTAGGAAACTCCGCTCTTCATTAACACTGTTTTTTTGTATATCATATAAGCGCTTTAAACAACTTAAAAAATGTATGTTTACATATATATATATATATATATATATATATATATATATATATATATTATCCAAATATATATATATATATACTTATGTGGTTATATAGATACACACGCGCCATTTTTCATTTATTATAATTTTATGACACTGACGTTTACCAGAAACAACTATACACCATTATACACCATTCTAAAATTAAATAACATTGTTAATTTATTTTCATCTATTCACTCGCACAATTCAAAAGATTCTCCGTTGCATCATAATTTAAGGTTTTTATCCATTTAGTTAATGTGGATTTACATTCATGATAAGTTTTACAGTATATTTCCACTTTACTGTTAATTTTATTTTATATGTGAGCTGAAGCATGCCTATATTGAGACCGAGCAAATTTGTTTTTGGCTACAGCGGCTGGCACGACAAAGTTTCTCCTACGCCTATTTTTATCTAACGGTACATAACATAGTTTTTTATATTTTGAAAGGATTATGTGCATAATATATAATTTGCGAATGGATAACAAATCACATAATTGTTAGAGTGTATTTGTACTGTAGCGCTGTTGTTTGAAGTACATTATTTTTAGAAGAGTTCTCTGGGCTCTTTCTAGTGCTAAAAATCGTGTTTTATAAGCTCCACCCCATACTGGTATACAATAAACTATTATTGATTGTACTAAAGCCACGTAAATATTATTTAATAGCTTATTAGGAGATACAGGGTTACCAGCCTTTGGTCCAGAAGTAATGTGTCTCAAGGATTTGAACATCCAAATGAATTTTCTAATCCTCGAAGCTAACTGCTCAATTTGTGGATACCAAGATAACTTTTGATCCATAACAACACCTAGATATTTGATCTGAGTTACCTTAGTTATGATAGCACAGTTACATCTGGTATCAGTTATATCATTGCACTCGTGTATTTTAATATTTAGGTCATATTTAGGTTGGGATTTGTTATTAATTCCGAAACAAACGTAGTGTGT
This sequence comes from Pyralis farinalis, assembly GCA_947507595.1. NCBI lineage: Eukaryota > Metazoa > Arthropoda > Insecta > Lepidoptera > Pyralidae > Pyralis > Pyralis farinalis. Next base: position 17,279,907 of record OX382259.1, on the reverse strand, counting down.
TTTTGAAGTGTTTAGGGTAAGAAGGTTGTTCTTAAGCCAACTTCGTCAACTTGAGCCATGCCGTGTTCCGCTTTAGCTTTAGCATCATGCCAAGAGGTACCAGTGAAGACAATGGCAGTATCGTCAGCGTAAGTAAATATGGTAGCGTTAGTAAGGTTCATACTACACAGGTCATTGATGTAAGTCAAAAATAATATAGGTCCGAGTACACTTTCCTGCGGAACTCCGCACGATATTCCAGTGCTCTCGCTATTGCAATACTCCAGCTTAACCACTTGCCTTCTGTCTGACAGATAGTCTCTAAAAATAGAGAGTTGGTGATCGCGTATGCCTATTTTGTTCAATTTTAGAACGGTACAGAGGAATATATTAAAATTATCTCACACAGCGGATCTTTATAATCTAGTAAGTTTATTTCCATTTATTATAGTTAATATTGTAATGGCACATAATCTACCACATAGTCTACTGTACATAGTCATAATTAGTTTATATTTACTTATTCCGCATTTATCATGAAAGATAAGAGTGCATCAGTGATTTTGTTATTATCTAATGTAATTCAGTCTCAAACGATGTCGAATGTAGAGTTGGTGTTGTAAATATCGATCTTTGCAAGTCGTAACCATACTTATAATAAACAATAAAAATGTCTGTAATGTTTCAATTATTCTGCACATTTACAGGTAAGTCGATAATTAATTGAATTTTGAACACTAGCAGCCTTCTACAAGTGACTTTGTTTTTTTATGAAACAGAATATGAACGTGTTATGGTACATTATTTCCACACCTTGCACACACGACTTCGAGCTGTATTCGTTATCCGCCTATCCCACATATGTACTGCTGAACTTAACTCTTTGACTTCTATAATAGTGGGTTTTGAGCTATTTGCATCCATCTTTACCAAAATATCATTTCAACTAATAGTAAATGATACTACACCACGTTTTTTCCTTCGACAATTCAGCACGTCAATTGCTGGAAAATGATTACCAGCACAGTTAAAGTTATGTCAATAATTCTTTTTCCACCACACGTATTCATTTTTGAAACAATCACGTAGAAAAATTCTGTACACAGCTCTCTCTCATTACATGCTGCACAATCTTGAGCTTTCATTATGCGCCGATATGTATAGTAGTATTATTTTTCACACCTAAACTTTCCATCAGGCTTAATGTTTAGCATGACGCTATAAATATGAACTCATCAAGTGCAAGGGAAGCCTCGCTCTGTAAGCGTCGTAATGACTTTTATTTTAGTTAGTACACAGTAATAAACCGACGAAGAAAAAATATGTTTGTTTGTTTTGATTACAATATCGGGTTATGAATTATCCGTCCGTGTTTTTTGTAATAAATAGAGTACCATGTATGCAGAAGTTCTAAGGCATTTTTTTTAATGAATACCTGTACATCATTCCTTCCTTCTAACCTTCTAAGTACAAAACTTCAAAAATGAGGTACCACAACTCTATACCATATATCGTCACTAGCCTAACAAAGTATTATCATTTAGTATAATTAATATATTATCAATAGTATATTAATTATACTAAATGTCTATACAGGTAAATAAAATTGGAGTGCCTGTTTGTAATATTAAAATAACCGCTTTTTATTAAATGCATATGGATTATACACGGTACATATACCAAAATATTTTTTTTACAATTTTTGTCTGTCTGTCTGTTTGTTCGTTCCGGTTAATCTCAGAAGCAGCTGGACCGATTTTGACGGAACTTTCACTGTCAGATAGCTAATGTAATAAGGAGTAACTTAGGCTACTTTTATTTTAGAATATTTATTTATTTACGCAGGCATAGCTAGTTCTTCAATATAACAATAAAAAATATTTTCAGTTGGTGCTTTGACAACAAGTTCGGGTTTAATATATGCCTGGCCGTCATCAACATCTAGCCTATTTGCCTCAAATAGTACAACTTTGTATCGGCCAATGACTGGTGCTGAGTTGGCACTGTTGGGGAGCTTATGCAGTGCTGGAGCTTTGGTCAGTACTCCCATCATGGCTATATTGATTGATAGGCTTGGTAGAAAAAAATGTTGCGTGATGTGTGGCTTAGTGAACACGGTGAGTACATCTTGTAATAACTCGTTGAAATAATAATAAAGCTCGTTAATATTAAAGTTATGTTAAACTACAAAACTAATATAAAATATACCTACTTGACTAATAAATGGAAGCATTGCTTAAAAATTGGCTATAGATCCAAAAACCTAGAGGCTTATAATTTAGATAGAATATTCGTTGTAATATTTCCCTTGAGATCTACTAAAATGGTAATACAAGGGATATTCTTAGGATATGTAATAAGGCATGTTTCTTCGTAGATGCATACTTTGTCCCACGAAGTGGGCATATACTTACAGGAATCTCCCACTAACATTATAAATGCAAAGTAATTTGTACTCGCTTATACCACTAAGCTGACAAACAATAATATGGCTTACTCAATGGTAAGCAGTTACCGTAGCCAATGGACACTTGCGATAACAGGGGAATTAGTCATGCATTACCTTCCTTGTAAAAACTTCTTCATGCCAACCTCATGCCGCTGTCCCTTGGGAAAACCTAGACTGAGAATTATTTGCCTTAAAGTTCTCAGAAGAGAACCTCTTTGAAATCTCACAGTACGCGACCATTGCGGTTCCAGTGTGTGATAGGGTAAATTCCCCATCAACGGCGTCCAATGACGGTTATAAAATGAAGCTGTAAACATAACATTAAATAACTCCTCGGAATATAACCCGTTGTACAATCGTTACAACCAAGGACGATAGTCTCTCCTTAAATTTAATGTCTCAATAGCGTAAATAAGTTTAGAAACGCTGACAAATCAATATACCGACGAATAAGCTTACACATGATCGTCATACGAGCGGTAATCGAGTCCTACGCTTTCGCTTCGGAACACAGGTTCCGTTTCCCGGCTTTTACTCCACCATTTCACGCGGTCTTCGGCCTCCCTCATAATGAGACCAGTAGCACGCATGTCGTCGCTCTCAACATCAATCCAGCACTTCTTGGACCTACCCTAGGCTTACATACGGACAGATAAACATGTCAACTATTATATACCTACACACGGATATATAAACTATTCTGAGCACACACATAGTATTGAGACATCTTTCACAGATAAATCGCTGAAATGTTATTTTTTAAACTAGTAATTTACTATAAAGTTGGTTTCTGCTTTAAGGCACTCTACCTCAGTTTCACCAGAGCAAACCCATTATGAGCCAAGCAATTATAGAGTTCATCTCGCGCAGGGTTAAGTTGTCTTTGATTCCAAAGACGTGAGTGATAGTGAGCCACTTACAACTGAAATTAAATAATTTAAAGCTTGTACAGCTACTGTATAGTTTCTCATTCAAAATGGTAAAAGAGATATAAATATTCAAAGTGTTAGTGATGAGTGCAAATAAACCAATATAAAAATATTACCCACAGAAAGTCTTTACAACGCGACTTTATAACAATGATAATCAAGTTCGTGAATACAGCTACTTACAAGAGCTTCAGGCGTTTAGACAGAAAATGAATTCTCAAAGTTATGGCTATGTTTGTTGATAAATTGCAAATGACGTGAAACGTGAGATTATTTTCTATTCCAAAGATGATAGTTAGTCACTTAGAACCCAAATTGAATAATTCAATATTTAATGGTTGCTCTAGTATATAGTTAAAATAATGAGAGAAATGGACGTATTCAAAGTTATAAGCAAGTCACCTCGGTAAGAGTACAAATACGAACCAATACAAAGAGATAAACCTATAGGAAGCTTTTACAACGTGTCTTTTTTTACTTGAAATTTAAGTTCAAGTTATTTTTATACAACTTCGGGAGGCATACAAGCGTAGGGTCCACCTGATGTAAAGCAGCTACCGTAGCCTATTACCGCTTGTAACACATATCACTCGCGCGATGCCTCCTCTGCTGCTTACACAGCAACTCCTTAAGAGCTTACTGGTGACCTCACTCTCACGTAGGTATACAACAACCCTCTAGGGAGTTGTTATTTGGCTGCGGTTTTCTGGGAGGTACTTCCCCAGGCGGGCTGCTTTGATGCGCCTTTCTTAAAACATCCAGACCAAGACAAACAGACATGTTCATGTACACAAATGTTTGTCTTGTGTGGGAATCGAACCCACGAGCGTTGGTGTCAAAGTCGCGTCTTTCACGACTGAGCCACCGAGCTCATCAAGTTTCATCGTTGTGTTTTTTATGTACAGATTGGATGGACCATGATCGCCTTTACCAGATATGTTGAAGTTGTTTTAGCAGCCGTTTTTATTATTGGATTGGGAGGAGCAGCATTTGTGATCACATCGGTATTTATTGTGGAATTCTGCCAGGAGTCCATACGAGGGACCGTCAGCGCTGGTTCCACAGTTTTATTTAATGTGGGGCTGGTGTGCTCGTATTTAATGGGAGGATTGTTAAGCTATTGGCATAGTATCTACGTCTCCCTTGCTTTAACAATTATAAACTTGGGCCTTATTGGTATTTTAAAGGAATCTCCCTTATTTCTACTTATGAAAGGAAGTGAAAAGGTAATTGTGTATTTTGGTAATATTTAGATACAACTCTAGAATGGTTAAGAAATACTATTATAAAAAGTTCCACTTACGATGAGCTTGCACAATTATTCGACCAGCCAGTGCGGAGCGTAATTAATGAATGTTTTTTTTATATTACGTCGTGAGGCATACATGCATACGGCCCACCTGATGTAAAGCGGGTACCGTTGCCTATTAACGCTTGTAATATATTAAGTATCACTCGTGCGATGCCTCCTCTGCTGCTTACACAGCTACTTCTTGGGAACTTACTGGTGACCTCACTCACACGCAGGAACACAACAACCCTCTGGGGAGTTGTTATTTGGCTGCGGATTTCTGTGAGGCGGAGGTGCTTTTAGACGGGCTGATTTGATGCGCTCTACCTCCCTTAAATCATCTAGACCAAGACAAACAGACTTGTTCATGCACACAAATGTTTGCCTTGTGTGGGAATCGAACCCACAAGCGTCAAAGTCGCATCATTCACGACTGAGCCACCGAGTTCGTCAAAAATATTTGAGTTTTTTTCCTTGATAACGCTCTGGAATTAAAACGATTTCGATGATTCTCGAGAATTTGTCTGTATGTACACGATTGCTACTGAATATGATTCATTACCTACGATCCAAAAGATGACTGGATGTAGATATATGTGTTAGGTCATGACATTAATTAATGAGTAATATTAAAGTAAACTCCTGAAGAGCTATTGTGTTAGCAGCGGGAGTGACAAACAATTAAATATCGTTGTCTTTAAATATTTCACCATACTTTATTTTAAAACTTTTCAGCAACCATCCACGTCTAAGTCGGAGAGATTCACGTTCGCAAGTCTTTCACTGACTGGACATTTAAATATAATCGTACATTTTTCATCTTTCACACCCCCTTACACTTTCATCATTTACTTTTTTTACTTCTTATCCGTTCACGATCTACGAAAGTGCCCTATGCAACTACTACTACAACTACGCAAAATCCTTCGAAGCAAACTCCTGAAGTTGTGCAAATTGTCCAAAACAGACTGAAAGTTGAAGATTTTACTGAGGATTATTGGTCGAAGAAAGTTCTGTTCGACACTTACGTGTAAAGTTTGCTCACCTGCTTCGTTCACGCTCGCGAACAATCAAATCTCTTGATTTAACAAATCAAATCTCCACACATTATCGCCCTTTAATTTTCCTCAGCTAAATCCAGAATATCCCTTACGGTTCATATATCACAACATCATACCAGATCCCTCTTCACATAGCAGACAACTGGCTAAATACATGATTAATAGCCGAGCTGACAAGATGCATGATATTGTCTATATATATATATTTATGCATATAAATATATATAACGTATATATAACCAGATGAATCCCCACTATATTGCAGAATGAGAAAACTTGATCCATACATCCTGTCATTTGGAAATTTTGCTTTACACCCTTTGCTTCCAAAATTCCAAAAATATCGGATTTCATCCTCATTCTCCTTTCAATAATTTTACCGGAGGAAGAACCTCCACCTAACAGAAAACTTCAGCCAAATAACAACTACCTGTAGGGTTGTTGTGTTCCTGCGCGTAAGTGAGGTGACCAGTAAGCTCCCAAGGAGTTGCTGTGCTAGCAGCAGAGGTGGCATCACGTGAGTGATACTTAATGTATTACCAGCGTTCATAGGCTACGGTAACCACTTTATTTGATATAAAGTGGTTACCGTAGCCTATGTGTGGACCGTATGCTTGTATGCCTCCCGACGTTGTATAATAAAAAACTAGGAAAGTATTTTTATAAATATATTACGGTAAAATAAACTTATTCTTTCAATTAGAAATTAGCTATCTACCTACTGCATCTCAACATTTGATTTTATTGTTTAATTACTATTACTTTTATATTACAAGCTAATAAAAAAAATATAAGAAATATACCGTCGATGCAGGAATGAAACCAAAGCTTAGTGAAAGTCAAGCGGGAAAGAATTGGTATGATTAAGGAAGAGAGCTTACGAAAAACTTCGAGGCGAATACCAAACTATCTGGAAAGAGGTAAAGAAGTCTTGGAGTGGGTCTTCAGCATCCAGAATAGAGAAGATAAAATATAAAGCTGGCAGCTCACACGCAGGAGTGTTAGAACGGTGGAGTGAATATTTCAGAGAAATTTATAATTATGTCCAGGACGCTGGCACTGTGAATAAGTTTGCGACTAACGTGGCAGTGGCAGCGTAATATGAAGATACCATGGATGAGATAGAATGGTCGTTACGAAGTTGGAAAAATGTAAAGTCAACGGGAATCGGTATGGTTACAGCTGACATGATCAAACTAAGTGGCACTTACGTTAGGGATGCCTTCTGGTTTGGTTTTTGAGAAATTTATGCTATATATATGGAAAACCGGAAAGGTATTGACCGATTGAGGACGCGCAGTAATGGTACCCTTGTGTAAAAGCAAGGAATCACGCATTGACTGCGCCAACTACAGAGCTATCAGTTTGATCAGTTTAGCAGCTGAAGTGAATGGAAAAAATATTGAAGGGAAAATGAGGGTGAAATCCGATAGAACGCTTTGAAAAGCACAGGGTGGATGACAGCAGAGGATGTACGGATCACGTTTTTTTTTTCACCATCAGAATCACAAGGTTTTCAGCGGTTTTGTGGATCTTGAGAAAGCATTCGACAGAGTCGTGCCAAAAGATCTCTGGAACATTTCGTCCGGACATGGGGATGACGGGGACATGCTCCGTGCTGTGCAATCCACTAATGAAGATTGTACAGTAAGGCATGCAATTAAATACGAAGAACTAAGATAAGATAATGGTATTTGAAAGAAAGACTACCAGAACGACTACGAGGATTATGGTTGATGATGTAGTGTTGAAGCAATTGAATAAGATTGTATATTTTGAAAGTCTTTTTAGCAGGGATGGAAGGTACACCGCTGATGTGAAGAGACGAGTGAATTTAATGGATGAATGATGATGATAAATGGAATGTTGGATGAACTTCAAGGCAGCTGAAATTTAAGCCAGAAAGCACAGGTTGCTGTAAACAACGTGGTGCTAATCCCACCGCTTACCTATGAAAGTGTAAGCTGGGTATGGCAGAGAGAGCATGAAAGTAGAATAACTGCGATCAAGATGCGAGCATTGCGCAAAATTTGTGTCATAACGCTTGCTGACCGCGTTCACAATGATCATGTAAGAAAGAGAGTCGGTCTCAAAAAATAGTGTCGTTGTTAAGATAAGAAAAGGAATTATTTTTATTATTTTCACAGAATACCTACGTATTTTTTGTGACATAAAATAACTATAGATTTTTTATGTAATAAAAATAAAATAAATATACGTTGCCTCCCGTAAAGGTCAATAGATGGCGCTGTATGAAAATTAAATCGCTCTATGGTTGCATCTACGTCCCTGAACTTTGTTTTAAACAGAAAGAAATTCGGGTCTACAGAGAAATAAAGTCTACTAAAAGCCCAAATCTCATGCGTGCGAAGCCGCGGGCTTCAGCTAGTACACAATAAAACTAAAACTAAATTACAACTAAAATTTAACAAATTTAAAATAATAATAATAACCTAAAATAAATCTCAAAAGTGTGGGCCCCCGCGGCATTGTACCAACGATGCTGGCAGCATTCCCGCGCTGAATCGCAATACTAATGTGCTGAGCGAGAAAACTACCAGCTCTTTGGTCGCCAGTGACGTCGATCAGACGTCTCGCTAGTAGTACGGAATCTTGAAAACGCCAAGCGGAGTTTAGCAGCGAAAAGAACCGAATATAATAACTTTTCGCACTAGTACAGGTTTTTATACCACTAAGGAAGTAAACAAGAATACTGCCTGACTGATAGTAAGCAGTTATTGTAGTTTTTGAAGAACTCCTTTTGGAAAAACCTCAACAAGGAATTTAGTCCTTAAATTAAGAGTTCGTGGAAGAAACCTTCTCTGCAACCGCAGTGAGTTGCCATTGCAGTTCCTATGTGTGAAGGTGAATTTCCATATCGATGACGAGCAATACGAAGTTGTACCTCTACAATAGCGCTCCTCCAAACAACTCAAGTGGTTGTATTAGAGTAGGTGCAGTGGGCCGTAGAACTAAAGAAAGGTATGCAAGTAATAAAGAGTTAGTACAGTGGTGAAACATCGGCCCACATGCAGCCCTTCAACCTAACATAATTATAAAACTATTTAATATGAAGGTTTTTAATTTAGAATTAAGACAAGATAGCAATATAGCAATAGATTATATGATGATAGCGGAATAGATTGAGTGAAATAAAAAAATAGTTTTCGGTCGAAATATACCTATTTGTAAACTGTATTTATTAATATGTTCAAGTTTTTTCAGGAAGCTGTCAAATCTATTGCTTTTTACAGACAAATAAAACCTAACTCGAAGGAAATTCTCGAAGAATTGGAAAAACTTCGTCGCATGATTAACGCCAATGCTTTTGGTAAATTTCAGTGTGATATGTTCATCTTTTCTTTTAGACCAGTGAAATAGTAAGCAAGCGTATGGTCTGCTTGATATTAAAAATGTAATGAATTTAATAACTTCTCCTCAGTCTAAACTAATAAAAAGTTAAGCATATCGAAATCAATTTTTGGGTGGGTGGGTAATTACTTCAAGCACCTCCGTCGGAGGGCACGTTAAGCGATTGTGTAGGTAAACTACAGTCATTAAACAACATAAGCGCCGTATGGAGCGGCTTAAAATTACTGGCCGCCGACTACACGTAGTGGACCGGCACAACGAAGTACATTCTAACCCTATTGGACTGAATAGGAATTGATGTTATTTCCTACAACATGCAGTTTCGGACTCGAAATGTCTTGAACGGGCTCTCAAAAAATATTGTAGCAACAATGTTTGAGCTATTCTATATAGTTTAGAAATTGCCACTATTTTAAGATTAGTATAACTATAAGTTAATTTTGTAATATTCTCATGAAACCGGGTCTCTGAAATTTTACTAAGAATAACCCAGCTATATTTTCAAAAAGCAGTGTCATCTCCAATGCCGTAATTTGTTATGAGCACTCGTTCTTGGATACCCTATCTGTATTGCTATAATGCACATTGTTGTTTCAGACAATACTCCAGAAGAAGAAAAACTAAATGTTGAATTAGATCAAAAGAAGTTGAACGTATGGCAATTTTTCAGTAAGTTTATATTTGATTTCTACCAGACTGTCTGCCTCATTGTTATCAGAAACTTATTTTAACAAGTTTAGAAAAGTAATTATAGTATAGCTGGAGTAACGTCCTAAGACAGAAAAGTCTTAGTCATATATTGGCGTAACTGAAGTTGCAAATTAGGCATAGTAATTGCGCAGATTACTAAGTGACACATACGCGGATGCATTGGCAGCACACTTTCAATGCTATGTCTGTGTAAAATGCAATTCATTCATTTTTGCAATAAATTGAATATCCGTCGGTGTAGCGATCTTGTTTCTGAGAATTTATTAACAAACGATGTTCAGACACAAATAATGAGGATTATTGACTATCCGAAGCGCACACTTGGTATTCAGTCGTTATCACGGTATGCATCGCTTGCCGCATTTGAACTAACATGGTCGCGTGCCGTACGATAAAGAACTGTCGAGGTTTTCCTAAAGAGCCACAGCATGGTATTATTCTATACAAATTGGATATTCTGACTACACGTAAAGAAAGAGGTGGGGGCATGGGAGAAGCTGTGATACTCACAATCAAGCTGTGAGAATTGGTCACAGTCCTAAAGTCGTTTACAATTTAGACGGTGTTGAGCCCTTAACTTTCTACAATTGCAATCCTCGCCATCTACATCAAATACATACTCACACATTGAAATGTACTCTGCAGTTCTATATGGGGGTTTTTCTGAGAACCAAGAGATTATGAAATTAACTTTCTGTCGAGATTTTCCGAATAGACTACAGCATGAGGTTCTTCAAAAAGTATGTACAAATGTTTTTAGACGTGGGTAACGCACGAGTGAAGCCTCTGGTGTTGCAAGTACCCAAGGTGCATCCGAGTATATTGGATGGCCTAATTTTTGTGCCCCTAATTGGCACCTTTTCACTTACTTACCCTATTACTGAGGCTCCGCTGTCCGTCCGTCCGTCCGTCCGTCCGTCCGTCTGTCACCAGGCTGTATCTCATGAACCGTGATAGTTAGACAGTTGAAATTTTCACAGATGATGCATTTCTATTGCCGCTATAACAACAAATACTAAAAAATAGAATAAAATAAATATTTAAGGGGGCTCCCATACAACGAACGTGATTTTTTATAGATAATGGTACGGAACCCTTCGTGCGCGAGTCCGACTCGCACTCGGCCGATTTTTTGTATTTTAACGTCCCAAATTCGACATTACGCGGAATGATTCATAGTTCCTACTATTTACAATTACTTACTAAATTATGATTCGCAAAGGTAAAAATGCACTATAGTAAATTTATGGATAACATGAAAAAGCAAAGATCTTTAACATCTTCGGCGCGTCTTCTTGCACATTGCAATTCGCAATTAGATCCGATGTATCGAATGTCTTCATTAGCCTCATTAATTTTGGCGGACAGAAAAACACTAAAGAAATGGCGGGAAACCGTTAATACTTTTTATTTTTCTGTCTTTAGAATGTCATCTATGAAATAGTATCAAAACCAACCAAATAGAACCAGTACGACGAAAGAGATTTTACTGCAAATTTTTACTTATAAAATACGAAAACTTTTCCGCGATCTATTACGAGTATGTTATCACTCCAATATGGTATTGTGATACTGATATAGATTGGCAGTTTTTCTTCTACTTTATTGCAGACATATAGACAGATTGAAAACTAAATAATCCTACAAAGATACAGAACCATACCTTTACCTTTTGAGGTTTTTCTTCGACTTCCCATAGCCTATTGCCTATTGGTTAAGGCGACCTGGTCATTATTCCATTTGTCTATTTTTTTCCTGACAATGTCGGAAGTATAATTATCCATATGCAGTTACTAAACTAAATAAACAATATTTTAAAATTATTCAACAGAAAAATCGCGTTCTACTCGACGAGGTCTGTTCATGTGCTTAACGTTGACGGCTTTAGCTATATTCGAAGGTCTGTCGATAATCCAGGCGTACGCTGAACCCCTGTTCGAATCGGCCACCTCATCTCTGTCACCAACTTTGGCTAGTGTGACATTTGCCTGTATTAATACAGTTTCTGGATTTCTAGCAGCTTATTTGTCAGACAAAGTCGGTCGGAGGGTAAGTAGATGTCTACATATGATAAGTAGAGGCTATTTATGATGATACCTGTTCAATTAATGAAGTCACTTTTTGGTAGTGTCTTTTACATTTACAAACCCCCCTGATGTAATCTAATAATTACATTTACATTAAAGTAAGACTGATTATCACTTCCTTAACGCTACGCCGCTCTCCATGGCGCCTACAATGGGCCGTTAAATTATTCCTGCTACCTGACTTCATTTAAATCTCTTAGTATTTCAAAAAAATAAACTGCTATACTTACCATAATGTTAGTATGAATAAAATAGACTCAATGCATCTCTACGAAATGCTGTAACATTCCAACACACTATGTGTGGTGTTACTCCAGCCGATGCGCTCTGTCTGGTCTGAATTATACATTAATCAGTATGAGAACAGTTTCTTACTCATAGCTACATAGAAATAATATAATGACTTAGATCCGATTGCTCCGCTCTATTATTCGCAGTATTATGAATCGTTTTATCAGCATTTCCTCTTCAATCTGAGTCCTATACATATACCTAAACAATTTTTATACCACTCAGTATACATCCACACAACATGACTAATATAAAGTAGTAATTCATCGCTACAAGGCATTAGGTTATTTATTTAGCCGCTTTTTACCAAATCTATTTGCGGTGGTCTATGGTTTAGGAATGGCTACTTGAACACCAAGACTCGTGGTTTCGATTCCAATACTCCTATTTTGCTGTGAGTGAGTGATATCACCAGTGAGCTTGTGAGCTTCTAAGGAGTTGCTGTGTTAGCAGCAGCGGTGGTAACGTGCTAGCGATACTTTCTATTATGCAAACGTTCATAAGCTATGGTAACCACTTTACATCAGGTGGGCCGTATGCTTGTATACATCCTATTATTATTTAAAAAAAGCCTGAAAATCGACATTGTTATCAATGTCTCACTAGCTCACCCATCAAAACCTAAACCATATCTAAGCTACCAAATCGTTGAGATGAAACCGAGCAAAAATGTCCATACATCACATCCCACATTGCCTTCTCACGTTTCCAATGAATTACAGTGATCTCTTAACACCATCTCGTGTGATTCCCGGAGAAATGATGAATTACCTCCAGTAGACTAAGTCTACTACTACTACAAAACTAGTACTACTAAAGACTACTACAAAAGAACTCGTTGTCAAGCTTACTATGTCACTGCTTTTATGCTACGCATATAGCAGAGCAAGAAGACTAGGTATGTAAATAAAAATATTATGTTTGTTTCACAGCCTCTTCTAATCTACTCCTCAATCGGCGCTGGATTGTGTAGCGTTCTATGCGGCCTACAAATGCACATTGAATTTGGTCCAAACTGGCTAATTCTTCTGTTTATATACATATATACTGTATTTTATGCCTTAGGAGCTAGTATTATTTCCTTCGTTTTCATTGCTGAAATATTTCTGCCTGAGGTAAGTTAATTTATTTTTACTATTGAATAAATGAGTAAATTCGAGAATACCTCCTCAATAGCAAACAGTTTCTTTGAAGAGTTTATATTAATATTTTTAGTTCGTAATGTTAGAGCGTAAAGTGTTGGAACAAGTGGATGAGATTGTATATCTTGGATGCGCTTTCAGCAGGGATGGAAGCTACACCGCAGACGTGGAAAGACGAGTGAGCGTTGGGAAAACTTCTTGGCAGTAAAAACTTGAACCGGAAGGCACAGCTCGCTATACACAATGCAGTGCCCGTCCCAACGCTTATTTATGGAATCGAGAGCTGGGTATGGCAGAGGGAGCATGAAAGTAGGATAAACGTGGCCGAAATGCGAGCGTTGCGCAAAAATTGTGGCGTAACGCTTGTAAACCGTATTCGCAATGATGATGTTAGAAACAGAGTTGAAAAATAGCGTCGGGGTAAAAATAAGAAGAGGTATGCTCCGTTGGTCCGGACATGTAGAAAGAATGCAGTATGAAAGAATGACGAAGCAGATATACGATGCAAAAGTGAAAGGATGTAGGAGCCGAGGAAGACCAAGACTTACCTACCATGATCAAATTGGTCGTGTTCTATCAGAAGGTGATGTCAGGAGCCCTAGAAACCGGCGAGCGTGCATGAGAAGAGCAATGAATGTTAAAGAAGCGAGGGAGATATGTAAGGATCGAGCCACGTGGCGCTCGGTTCTCTCTGCCTACCCCGCAAAGGATTTGGCGTGAAGTTATAGATAGATAGTTCGTAGTGTTATTTTGCGTAATGTGTTTTGATAGTATGACTTGTTAATGTTGTTATTAGTGTTATTATTTATACGTTGTAACTATACTTACACTCCACTGAATTCTACACCAATTCTTTCTCGGTTGAAGCAGTGACCCTGTGGAATGCTCTGCCTGTCGATATCCGGATTGCTCAATCATTTCAATCCTTCAAACATCTTGTCAAACTTCATTATCTTTCCCTTAACGTTACATAATTATCATTATTTTCTTGTCTTTCCCCTCAGTCTCATTTAGTGTTTAGATTTGATAAATTGTGTGTTTATGTATACTTGATTATATATAATACATGTAGTTATGTATTTTTGTGTATTTATTTATATAATTACTTTATTCCTTTTAAGTTATGCTCTGCGCCACCTTACCTTGTTTCTTTACTTCTCTTCTACCCTAAGGTTGTCTGGAAGAGATCACATCGCGATAAGACCGCCGCCGTTTTACTGATACTTTGTTATTGTTCTTATCTTACAGTGTATTGTATTGTATTACTGACGTCTTTTGGCCTTTGTGAAATGAAATTTTAAAGTGCTTTATGAATTCATGAATTATTGTAAAATAATATTTTACCTTTTTCAAAACTCTCATAATTTACCTTGCATTTAATTCTTTGTTTACTACAAGATTCCAAACCTCAGCATTCTATCACAAAAAGCAAATACGTCAAACCCAGTACAAGTTTCCGATCTACTTCTCTTTTTTCTTGGTATACTGTAACAATCAACGTCGGTGATAAAGCGAATTTCAAGCGGTACTAGGTGTTCATTGCAGGTTCTTTATCAAGCAACATCACCACATGCATCCAAACAATAATAAATCATCCTCTTTTCAATTACATAGAGGATACTCGTGTCTAGAATAATGAAAATAAAAACGTATCTTTATACGTACAAAAGACAAGACAACATACTTGCCCAATCCGTAATAACCTCCCCTCCAACTCACACATTTATAATATGGCATACAAAGTTTATCAACTTTTCGTCTTTCGTTTCGAATATTGAGTTTTTGTCTCTACGCAATGGGAAGAAACGTACGACCATACTCACGCCCTTTTAAAGAATCTGAATCTGACTCAGATGGTATCTCTCGTAGCACCATATAGAGTTTACTAGTTCCGACTCCAGGATAGCGGAGGAGTATCCAATCAGACATGAAATGATCTCATTCGCGCATACCCCAGTATTTTGTAATGAGTTGAAATACGAAAACCTTTGGCCGATGCTTATGTCACAATAGCTATTTATATGCAAAACTTCAGTCCGATCCATCTGGTTTGAACTATGCGTGAATAAATCAGTCAATCTATCAGTCACATATTCCTTTTATACGTACAGATTAGTGACAAATTATTTCAATTGGATTAAACCAAATTTAAATAAATATTAACCTATACCCAAGTAATCGTCTGCGCTTCTACCAAAAAAAAATCAAATCAATAAAGCCATTTTCAAGGTTTGCTAGACTAATTTATTTTTATACACTAATAAAAATAAATTGTGTTTTATATTCAAAATTTAAGTCACAATTCACCGAACGTATTTTTTTCTTTTTAGACCAAAATTTTTATAACTTTCATGAAAGTTACAAATCTGATTATTTTATGCATAAAAGTACGACTCATGAATATTCAATTGCAATAAATCTCGAAAAACTCTTCTATTTCTTTTTATTTTTTTTAAGTTACTCAGGTCAAAAATTCTCAAAAAAAAATCATAACTCGAAAACTATGAAAAGTCGCGGAACATAATATGGGAGTGATTCAGATACCCCACGATATGATTGATGATAGTCAGAACGGTTTTAGAAGGAAACGTTCGACGATTCTTGCCGTATACAAGTTTATACAAGAGATAGTTAAAGTGTTGGATAAAAAAGAGTACGCTATTGGATTACTGCTAGATATGAGCAAGGCATATGATAGGGTTCGGCACGATATACTATTAAATAAGCTGTACGGAGTAGGGATCCGCGGCCATGCTCACGGATGGTTTGCTACGTACTTAAAAAACAGAGAACAATACGTTGAAATCGAACATTTTGATGAAACCCGTAAACAAGTAAGTAATATCCGTTCAAACCACATAATCACCAACGCTTCAATTCCCCAAGGCAGTGTCGTCGGCTGTCTTTTATTTCTAATATATATTAACGATCTACCGAAAACTATGGACGCGCCGTGTGTTTTATTCGCTGACGACATATCTCTTCTCACATCGTGTCAAAATGGTTACATAATAAATGACAAACTAAACTTAGCACTTACCAACATATCAAACTGGACAGATGACCACAATCTTGAAATTAACTATTCCAAAACAAAACTAATGACATTTCGCCCTCCTCAAAAACATTCACTCAATGTAAATTATACATATAACGGAATAAAATTAGAATCGGTAAGTACATTCACTTTGCTCGGTATAGACATAGACTCACACATAAATTGGAAATCTCACACAAAAAAAATAAGATCAAAACTAGCAAGTTTCGCATATGCCCTGCGTGAGGTCAAAAAGTCAACTGATGTAGAAACAGCAATAAGTACCTATTACGGCTATGCCTATTCATGGTTATCATACGGTGTTATCCTATGGGGAAATAGTGTAGATGCGCCCACCGTCTTTATTCAACAAAAAAAACTGATTCGAATAATAACAAATATAGACCAAAGAGACAGTTGTAAGCCCTACTTTAGGAAATATGGCATACTCCCGCTCCCATGTATGTATATATTAGAAATATGCCAATTTGTACGTGAGCACCCGTACTTGTATACAAGACGCCAGGACATACCTACCGGCTACTCGTTACGGCACAGAAACAAACTGCAGGCACCGGTCGCTCGACTAAACATACATTCATCGAGCACGTTTAATATGTCAATCAAAATATACAATAAGCTACCTTTATCCTTGAAAGAATGTCATGACAAACATTTTAAAAAAACATTAAAAAATATCCTACTTGCCAAATGTTATTATTCAGTAAGTGAGTTCCTAAACGATGTTAATATACAATAAATATAAATGTTAAATAATTATTAAAATCAATAAATATAATACGATAATAAATTAATATAAATAAACATGACACACCTACGTAAACATATCAAAAACGATTTAGAAATATAAAATGTTATTATATAAATCTTACCATTAGTAAATAAAAGTGAATAAATAATGTAATGTGATAAAGTTGAATAATAATAAATATAGTACGGTAAGGAACTCGTCCTCCTCCTCTCAGAATTGCGGCGCCCGACAGGGTCTATGATGCTACTGTAATTATATTTATGAGACCTAATGTACACATTATAGTTGCAATAAATGAATATGAATATGAGGGACCTAAATTTTTTTTTTTTTTGCGATCCCCTGTATATCTTTATAGAATATGATTTACTTATTTTCGTAAACTTCTTCAAGATAGAGATAAAATTCTTGAATTGCCATTGGGCCCTCGCGTACAATTTAATACGTGTTACATTTTTGAATTCAAATTTTGTTTTATTTTATTAATATTTCATAATCTTTGTGATTCTTTTTTAATTGACTAGCTTTTCGAAAATGACCATGAACGAAGAAAATATACTGTAAGAAACTTACAAATATAGTCTCTCTACAATTGATGTAACAATAAATATACGTCAGTATAACAACACAATAATAATGATAATGCCACGTGAAATATAATAATTAGATATTTGTCGATTCTTTAATAAGCCCTTTTACAAAGACTATTTTTGATTTACCTTTTTCAGGACATTGTCAGGATAGGATAGAAATGTTTCAGAGAAAATTATCATGTCATTTTATATATGTATATTTTCACACCAGGTCCCTTGCGGTATAGGTAGAGAGAACCGAGCGCCATAAGACGAAGTCCTTACACTAACACACACGGAGCAGGTCACCATCAACCCCATATCTAGGCAAGTTGTTCCAGAGATTCTTTCGCACGCTCCTATCAAATGCTTTCTCAAGGTCCACGAAGTCGCAAAAAACCTTCTGTTTTATAGCTAGATGTTTTTCCACGATGTTGCGGAGTAAAAAAACTTAATGAGTACATTCTCTGCCGCTTCAAAATCCCCCTGTGGTTCTCCATGCATTCCATCGGATTTCACCCTCCTTCTCCTTTCAATGACTTTTCCATACAATTTAGCTGCTAATTATAGTATTGGCCTCGAAGTTCTTCGTCTCTTCCTCGTTCATAAGTAGTCTTTCACGATTCTCTTTCACTAAAGCTTTGGTTTCATTCTTGAATCAACGGTATCACTATGGTGCAAAGATGATGCGTAATCCAGCCACGCTTTCCGCTTTGTTTTCCACGAAGGATTGAACCTCCGCATCCCACCATCTCCTCTCAGTGTTCTATGTCTCTTTGTGCATTCACATGCTTCTTTCGCACTGTACGCCATACTTTCTTCAGAACTTTTTTCTTTCAGAACTTTAAAACATTAGTCTACACCTGAGTCGGAAAGACTCGCGTTCGCAAGTCTTTCACTGACTAGGCATACATACGTACTCCTTAGACTTTCATCTTCCAATTTTACAGCGTGCACGTTTCTGATACCATCCCCAATCATGTCATTGAATACAATTTATAATGAATTACCAGTCTAAGCAATGCACAGGATACGCAACCACTTTCTGCTTCTAAGATTTTCATAGAATTTTGACAACAGCGTTACATTTTTTGTGAATATATACTTAGTCTGGCCATAAATACTGTTACAATTAAAAATAAACAAAATATTACTTTACATTATATTTGAATTTAGAATCTGTCATTTTTATATGATTGTTCATTAAGTTTTCTCATTTTCGCGCCAATACATTGTACAATATTTTGCGATATTAAAATGGAGTGGGGTGATAAAGAGAACCGAATCGCTGTGATTGCATTACACAAAGTAGGTATGGAGCCAAATGCAATTGTTAAAACTCTCCATACGCTTGGTATTAGTAAAATGTTTGTGTACCAGGCTATTAATAGGTACAATGAGACCTCCTCTGTTTGTGAAAGAAAAGAATCTGGCCGTCCACGTAGTGTACGAAAAAGGTGGTCAAAGCAGTAAGGGAAAGAATTCGAAGAAATCCTGTCCGAAAGCAAAAGATTTTATCTCGGGAGATGAAGATAGCACCTAGAACTATTTTAAAAGATGACTTAGGACTTGCAGCCTATAAGAGACGTACTGGTCATTTCTTAACTGATAATTTAAAAAAGAATAGGGTGGTAAAATCGAAATAACTACTGAAGCGGTACGCAAAGGGAGGTCACAGAAAAATTTTGTTTACGTTTACGTTCGTGTTTACGTTTTGAGAATTTTTTTACAATTGAGCAACATTTTAACAAACAAAATGACCGTATTTATGCTCAAAGCTCTGAGGAAGCTTCCCAATTAGTCGACAGAGTACAACGTGGGCACTATCCGACTTCAGTGATGGTTTGGTGGGGTATTAGCTATGAAGGAGTGACTGAGCCATACTTTTGTGAAAAAGGTATCAAAACATCGGCACAAGTTTATCAAGATACCTTTCTTGAGAAGGTAGTGAAGCCCCTTAACAACACCATGTTCAATAACCAAGAATGGTCCTTCCAGCAAGACTCGCCGCTGGGTCACAAAGTTCGGTCTACGCAGTCTTGGTTGGAAACGAACGTTTCGGAATTCATCAGAGCTGAAGACTGGCCGTCGTCTAGTCCCGATCTTAATCCGCTGGATTATGATTTACGCCATGATAATTTGGAGTCCCTAAAACAATCCGTACGATTTTCCTATGGAAAAAGTGCGTGCTTCTATTGATAACTGGCCTCAACGTTTAAAGGACTGTATGGCAGCCAATGGAGACCACTTCGAATAAGCTTTTTATATTTGAAATTGTTTTATATTTATGTATTAAACTAACACAATGTAAAAGTAATAAATGTTATTTGCAATAGAAAAATTTTTTTTTCTTTGTTTCAGTATTTATGGCAAGACTAGGTATTATGTTTTCATAAATGTACTTCTTTCTGTTTTCAAGGTCTTTAACTATCCAAATAGATCAGAACTTTATCAAGCCTATTTCTATATCTCCTCGGGTTATCTATCTGTACCCACCCTTTCTAAGTACACACATCAAAAGTGTCTAGGGATCAACATATATTTTTGCAATAACTTTTCTCCTGATTGATATTAATTAAAATTTTCTTTAAGGATTCATCAAATAAAGTGTTTTCGTTTGTCTACAGTAACGATAAACCAAGTCACCTTTGCATTAATAAAGAAATTTGCCATTTTTATAATAAAGGGATTTTTGACATTTGAACCACTAACATTAAAGTTCGAAAAAAAGACTGAAATAACAGTTTTCTTTAAAATTTTATTGGGTAACTTAAACAATTAATAATCCGTGTTTCTACCGCGAACACTAACAACACAAGAACATCGGTTTGGCATACTCAAAATGAGTTCATTGAAATCACGCTGTGGAATGGCCGCCCATGTTCGTTGCAACAACAAAAAAAGGTCTTCTTGCGACTGGATACCCTCCATATTCGGCAGAGCTCTTCTCTGTAGCATATCCCATGCATGGACACGGAGACAAGACCGATACATTCAAATCACAACTCGAAGAGCTCCAACAATAACCGCCATGATGTTAGCCGTGACGCTTCATCACTCTTCAGGGAACTTAATTAGCGACCAAACAGTCAGAAACCGCTTGCATGAAGTGAACCTTCATTCCCGAAGACCGCTAAGGGTACCACCTATAGCAATGCACAATCGTAGGATTCGATATCAATGGGCTCTTGAACACAGAAATTGGGCAGAAGAACAATGGCATTTCGTGTGCTTTTCTGATGAGTCTCGTTTTGGTATGAGACCGGATACAAGACGTATACGACACTGGAGAACCCCTGGACGCCAACAGCGATTAAAATCCTGCCAGGAAGTCCATCCTTATAGTGGTGGAACCATCATGGTATGGGCGGGTATTTGGATCGGTGGAAGAACTGAGTTGATTTGAATCAGAGGCAACCTCAACGCTCAAATTTATGCTGAGACGATTGTATCAGACGTCATCGTTCCTCTACAAGTGCAAATCGGTCCCTTATTTCAGTTAATGCATGATAATGCACGACCGCACACCGCAAGAGTTGTAAGACAGACTCTCGCCGCAGCTAACATCAATGTCATGCCCTGGCCTGCTCAGTCGCCAGACTTGAACCCGATTGAGCATGCATGGGATATGCTACAGAGAAGAGCTCTGCCGAATATGGAGGGTATCCAGTCGTAAGCAGACCTTTTTTTGTTGTTGCAACGAACATGGGCGGCCATTCCACAGCGTGATTTGGATGAACTCATTTTGAGTATGCCAAACCGATGTTCTTGTGTTGTTAGTGTTCGCGGTAGAAACACGGATTATTAATTGTTTAAGTTACCCAATAAAATTTTAAAGAAAACTGTTATTTCAGTCTTTTTTTCGAACTTTAATGTTAGTGGTTCAAATGTCAAAAATCCCTTTATTATGAAAATGGCAAATTTCTTTATTAATGCAAAGGTGACTTAGTTTATCGTTACTGTAGACAAACGAAAACACTTTATTTGATGAATCCTTAAAGAAAATTTTAATTAATATCAATTAGGAGAAAAGTTATTGCAAAAATATATGTTGATCCCTAGACACTTTTGATGTGTGTATTTCAGTGTTAAAATTTAATTGACACTCAGATCGTCTCATCAACATTAGTTACTCCACTTTGTACGTTTTCAAATTTTGTTTAAATTTCGTGTCCAAATTTACTTACCTCTTCCGCTGCTACTTTTATTTCGTAATTCCCCAATCAAGTTCAACCTATTGAAAATGAATTTTTAAATTGAATCTATTAGTAACTTTCGTCTTGGTGGAGGTGTGGATCCAAGCCTCTTTACTAAAAATGTATGGCGCTTATTGGTGCTCAATAAATTTTAAATGGAGCTTTACATTTAGGTCTTCGATCCACAGTACTTTTAATCACATAGGTAAAATCCTATAAGGTCTCATTACAATATACTATTAGATTTCAAGTGGAATCGAAGCTTCTATAACCTTGCTAGCAGCTATGACCTGGCTCGCAGAACCATGTCCAAATTTATAAGATAGAAGCGCGCTTGTATGCAACTCAACATGCGCCGATAAGCTAACCTGTAAACGGGCCAATGTTGCGACGGATGCCCGCAACCGGCTTTAGTCCAGCAAATATAGTTGTTTCGATGTCCAGCACGAATTTACCGCTTTGGGATCCTGGGAGAATGTACTGATTAAGTTTTTCCACTTCGTAACATCGTGGAAAAACATCTGGCTATAAAACAGAAGGTTTTTTGCGACTTCGTGGACCTTGAGAAAGCATTGGATAGGAGCGTGTGAAAGAATCTCTGGAACAGCTTGCCTAGATATGGGGTGGACGGTGACCTGCTCCGTGTGTGTTAACGTAAGGACTGCGTCTTATGGCGCTCTGTTCTCTCTGCCTATACCACAAGGGACCTGGCGTGAAAATATACATATATACGATGACATGATCATTTTTTCTGAAACATTTCTATCCTGACAATGTCCTGAAAAGGTAAATCAAAAATAGTCTATGTAAAAGGGCTTATTAAAGAATCGACAAATATCTAACTATTATACTTCACGTCACATCATCATTATTATTGTGTTGTTATACTGACGTTTATTTATTGTTACATCAATTGTAGAGAGACTATATTTGTAAGTTTCTTACAGCATATTTTCTTCGTTCATGGTCATTTTCGAAAAGCTAGTAAATTAAAAAGGAATCACAAAGGTTATGAGATATTAATAAAATAAAACAAGATTTGATTTAAAAAAATGTAACACGTCTTAAATTGCATGTGAGGGCCCAATGCCAAATCAAGAATTTTATCTCTATCTTGAAGAAGTTTACGAAAATAAGTAAATCATATTCTATATAGATATACAGGGTGGCCGGAACATTGACGTCCAAAAAAAAAGATTTAGGCCCCTCATATCGTGGGGTATCGGAATCACTCCCATGTATGTTCCGCTACTTTTCATAGTTTTCGAGTTATGAATTTTTTTTTGAGAATTTTCGACCTGAGTAACTTAAAAAAAAATAAAAAAGAAATAGAAGAGTTTTTCGAGATTTTTTGCAACTGAATATTCAAGAGTCGTACTTTTATGCATAAAATAATCAGATTTGGAACTTTGATGAAAGTTATAAAAATTTTGGTCTAAAATGAAAAAAATATATTCGGTGAATTATGACTTAAATTTTGAATATAAAGCATAATTTATTTTTATTAGTGTATAAATATAAATTGCCGTGCCAGTATAACACATAATAAATTTTTACATGTGTGGCTTTATTGATTCGATTTTTTTTTTGGTAGAAGCGCAGACGATATCTTGGGTATAGGTTAATATTTATTTAAATTTGGTTTAATCCAATTGAAACAATTTGTCACTAATCTGTACGTATAAAAGGAATATGTGACTGATAGATTGACTGATTTATTCACGCATAGTTCAAATCAGACGGATGGATTAAAACGGAGTTACAGTTACAGTAACTACTGGATTCGGATTTGATACACCGATTAGTTTACAATAAGTTCAAATGTATACCGTCGTTTCCGAATCTGAACCCGAATCTGAGACAAGAAACAATGGAGGTTGCTTGTCTCAGATTCTGGTTCGGGGATTCAGGTCGTACATATAAAAAAAACAATATACGCAACCTACACAAATCTCATGCAAGAACAAGACTAACATATCACTTCAACCTGGGTTTTGTGGCTATATGACACTTCTTCGCTCTGCGGTTAGTTAGATGTCTCATCCAATATGATATGTTATATATGCGCATGTTTAATATATTTCGCCTTTTTCTTGCAGGTGAAGAGCTGCATGGCTATGCTAGTTTTGGAATCAAATTGGCTGTGTAGTTTTCTGATTCTACTTATTTTCAATCCTCTCAAAAATGCTATTGGTCTTGGCTGTCTGTTCTATTTATTCGCTGTGATCTGCGTTTTGACGTCAGTTTTTGGTGTTTTCTTCGTACCAGAAACGAAGGGAATTCCACTTGAAGAAATTCAACAACTGCTGGTCCCAAGTAAACGCAAAATAATTGTATGAAATATATTATTTTTAAACACTTGATTTATATCTCAATTTCATTCTATTTAAATTTCATTTTATATGCTGTCTTAATTTAAAGAAAAGATGTAAAGACATTCACAGTTTTGTAGAATTATGAAATGTTTATAATATGTTATCGACTGTAAACAACTTATTATATGCACGACAATTATACGCACGACATCATGAAATAAACCCATAAACAGATATTTTTTATGAATTCAGTTTAAGTTTGGTTAATCATATATTCTTCATTCAAAAAAAGTATGAAATTGTATTTTATTTAATACAATTTCATACTTTCTTTATACAACATCGGTAGGCGTATAAGCATACGGGACACCTGATGTAAAGCGGTTACCATAGCCTATGCACGTGTGTAATACTTTAAGTATCACTCGCGCGATGAACCCTCTGCTGCCAACACAGCAATTCCTTAGGAGCTTCGTGGTAAGCTCCCTCGCACGCAGGAATACAACAACCCTCCAGAGAATTGTTATTTGAATGCGGTTTTTCTACCAGATGGAGGTATTTCCCCAGACGAGCTGCATTGATGCGCCCTACCTTTGTTAAAAACGTCCAGATCAAGACACAGACTTGTTCATGCACAAAATTGTTTGTCATGTGTGAGAATCGATCCCACAGGCCTCGATGTCAAAGTCGCGTAGTTAACCGCTGCGCCACCGAACTCTTCGAAACTAATGAAAACATCTACTCAAAAATACTACTTATTCTACATCTATCTATATGTAGGGGTGTATATATACACTGTCGCTTGCGGGTCTGGAGTAGTTTCACTAGTACCCATGTTTTAAACCCGTAGGCACTAGGCTACTAGAAGATCCTATTTGGTAACGCTATTCGTATTCCTTCGTACCCTCAAGGATTCTAGAGATCCTACTAATATTATAAATGCGAAAGTTTGTATGTATGGATGTTTGTTGCTCTTTCACGCTTAAACGGCTGAACGGATTTGAATGAAATTTGGCACGTAGATAGATTATGATCTGGAAGAACGCATAGGCTACGTTATCTAACTCCACGCGTGCGGAGCCGCGGGCAGCAGCTAGTACAAAATAATATCACTTGAGTACCATTATACACATAATAAATATTGGTGTTGATTTGCAATAATAATATTATAATAGAAACTCAATTATTGTACAGTAACCTAAATAATCATTATGTTGAATACTAAAACATTTGGCGTTTTTTCTAATATAAACTTAAATACTAGATTAATTGATATTACCATTTCAAGGGTTCCAGCTCACTTACCAAATGTCTCGGTATTTACATAAATACATGAAGAGATACATACAACGTTCTTAACCAGGATATAAAGTGGGATATTCGATTATGAGACTTTAAAAAAGAAGTATTATATTCTTTAAGCTCTTTACAGGTACTTATCATGTCATGTTTGCAACGAATTTAAAAAATTATAATTATACGGAATACTTATATGGTTTACACACTGAAAAAGGGTAATTGTAACACAGAAAAAAAATCAAAACACTTGGTACCATAGTATGACGTTAAGCAAGTCTGAGTTTCTTACCTTCACTTTATCTATCTATCTATATATTCAGACCGAACATCTTGCGAGTTAGCCGCGGTAGGTGAGTTTTGATATTTCTCTCCTTTACATCCTTCCACTTTCGCGTTGCAAATTCGATTCATAATTCTTTCATTCAGTATTATTTTCATATGTTCGAACCAAAGGAGTACGCCTCTTATTATCTTAACACCGATAACTCACTTTCAGGGTAACGCTTACGTCAACATTAAGAATTCAGTTGCTAAGCGGTAGGCCGCAAATTTTATACGAGTACAACACAGGCATCGCAATTACGTATATAATATTTTCGTGCTCTCTCTTCTTAATTAAATAAAAAGTATTTTTATATTTGTAAATTACATAAGTTTTTGCCTAAGCTTGCTACCGTAATTATTTGAAAATAGTGTTGATTGTTTGTACATCATATAGACATCTTGGGAGTCATGTGCCAGATTCGTGCTCGGTCGCGACCCCTGCCATCCATCATATTGCAATTTTGGCCCAAAAGCACACCGGTGTGCAGATTAGGGTGTCCCCTGAAACCGACGCGCACCGATCCGCCCCCGTCGGTGCGAATATAACTGTATGCAGCGGCGGAGCCGCCACCCACCACGTAGCGCCAATTCCGGCGGCTCGATGAAAGTCGAGTGTTGCAAAGGCACGTGGAATATGAAAGATGGATGGAGTTGAACGAGCTGATAGATGTAAGCGCTTAGATGCTTTGTGTGTGACAGACACTAAGCGCAAACGGAGCTTACTGATGATCTGACCGGTGGAATAATGGCCCTATGGTCTGGGGTAAACCAGGACGACATGCCAGTACCAGTGTAGGTGTCGTTCTCTCCTCCTGCTTAGCCTCTGGTGAAAGAGATTACAGTTTAGTAGGTAGTAGTAGGCCTCGATTTCCCTGGGTCCTCATAAAACTAGACATAATGCGAGCATTTTTGATTGCAGCATACGCTCCCGTTTGCTTAGCATGTGCTCAAGAACTAGAGAAGTCTTGGGAGTCCGCGAAGGATATTCCGGAATCAGCTGAGGAGAATGAATGAGTGATAATGTGAGGAGATTTGAATAGATGGGTTAGGCCAAACGATAGAGCTAGGTCCTGATTAGGAAGGGAACGAAGCAGATAAGTCAATTTTAGACTTATGTATAGAATAATATCTTCTCGTGGCGAATACTTTATTTCATGATATGAATATTCTTCACACTTATACTTTGAGACGAAATGCCCAAAAAGTGTGATTGATTTGATTTTAATAGATAGACGTCTCCGAAATTCTATAATGGATACAAGAGCCTTTAAGGGTCCCACTCTTGAAACGGACCACAACCTGGTGGCAAGCCGGTTTGTGTGACTTTTTAATATGTTGAGGGACTGATGAGTGCGTATCCTTTCGGAGATTATAAAAGGACAAGGTGCGAACAATTGCACGATGAAAGTGTAAGGAGTACGTACGTACATCTAGGAATCGAAAGACTTGCGAATGCAAGCCTTTCCAACTCGGATGTGAAAAAGCAGAATGAATAACATCTGGATAGCGCAAAGACGCATAAAACATTGAAAGGAGATGCCGGTGGGATGCGGAGTTTGAATCCTCCGTACCTAGCAAGAAAGAGAAAAGCTGGATTAAGTATCATCTAACCCTTAAATGAAATTATGACTTTCATTAAGGCCAAAGATGATGAAGAAAAGAAAGGAACCGTCTACACAAAAATGAAACTAAATCTTTATTAATGAAAGAGAATCGTTGAAAGACAAATTATATTCGAGGTAAATAACAAGCTCTTTTGGAGAGAGGTAAAGAAATTTCGGTGTAGTTTATCCTCAGCGGAGCAGGCAGCGAATTGTTCGTGGCATTGACTTTAAAAAATATTGACTTGAACTAAGTCATTTAGTATTTATTAGAGTTTTGCATATTTACCCAAACGAAAAACCATTTTTGTATGTCATGAAACTAATGTAACATCATAATGTAAGACGTCAATTACGTCTTATAACTTTACATCAGGTTTAATCAAAATATATTTTATAATTATACAACGTCGAGAGGCATTCAATCATACGGCCCACCTGATGTAAAGCAGTTACCATAGCCTATTAACGCAAGTCAAAGTCAAAGTCAAAATCTTTTTATTCCGTAAAAATGGCTACATTTGTTTGGAATCGTCACAATTTTTTTCCCTACCGTACAGTTTATGACTAGGTGAGCACTGATAAAAATACTGCCAAAAAACTCAGGCATCCCTCTTTTGATGTCCAAACAAATTTACATATTTTATTAATTACATTATAATTGGATCGACTCACTCCCAGGCATTTTTATCATTAATATAGTCAGATACTTTATAATATGCCCTGCTACACAATTTGGCTTTAATAGTAGTTTTAAATTTGTTTATTGACAATTCTCTTATATTGCTGGGAAGTTTGTTATAGAACCGTACGCCTGTAATATATTAAGTATCACTCGCGCGATGCCTCCTCTGCTGCTTACATAGCAACTCCTTGGTAGCTTAATGGTGACCTCACTCACACGCAGGAACACAGCAACCCTCTAAGGAGTCTACGGAGCTGTTATTTCGCTGCGGTATTCTGTGAGGTGGAGGTACTTCCCCAGACGGGCTGCTTTGATACGCCATACCTTTCTTAAAATATCCAGACCAAGACAAACAGACGTGTTCATGCACACAAATGTTTGTCTTGTGTGAGAATCGGACCCACGAGCATTGGTGTCAAAGTCGCGTCATTCACGACTGAGCCACCGAGCTCGTCAAATGATTACAGTAATATACCTAATATTGTTGTAATAATTATTATAAATATTAATATAGCCTATGCTGCGGTTACATTATGAAATATTGAAATCACATCTAACAGTATCGATTTGCAATTAGCTACTTTGGACTACTTATTTAGTATTGGCTACGTTAGACACGACGCTTATCGTAAACCAAAGTTCGATATCAGCTTCTATCCTTATTTTTAAATCTTCATGACAAGGCCTTAATTTAACCTTTTATCTTCTTTTAATAAATTAGGATTCCGCAATGTTTTATTTAGAAAAGCATTCCCATAAACATGTTTGTTCATCATTTCATTTCAAAAGTTCACGATTAGTATTTCTCTAGTTTATACCACTAATGTATGCTTGATGATCATCTATCAAGCATATCACTTATCTCATGGAAATCTCTAACCTTAATCTATGAATATTAGGTATAAACACCAGGCGTCTTACTCGTGAGTTTTTTTTAAGAAGAAGATTTTATATGAAGGCGCTTATAAAATCTCTTCTCTTCTTAAAAAAAAGTTTTGAGGAACATGAGGTTGTTTACCTCATAGGAGAACCTGGGCACATAGTAAATTCCACAGCCTTGGGTTCTTGGAAGAAAACACTACTTAGGTATCGCTTAGGACATCGATAGAACTCAAATGCTAGACTGGGTCGAACAGCTGTTCGATCTGATCGGCCCTATGACATCGTGACAGCCAATGCATCAACTTGACTTTGAATTGCAAAAAACCAAACGATGTGCAAAAAACACTAGATGGCGAAAAACGTATATACCTAGTCTTGCCATAAATACTGAAACAAAGAAAAAAAAATTCTATTACATATTTGCAATAGATTTTTTTTTCATTTATTACTTTTACAGTGTGTTAGTTTAATACATGAATATAAAACAATTTCAAATATAAAAAGCTTATTCGAAGTGATCTCCATTGGCTGCCATACATTGCTTTAAACGTTGAGGCCAATATCAATAGAAGCACGCACTCTTTCCATGGGAAAATTCTTCACTGCCAATCGTACGGATTATTTTAGGGACTCCAAATTATCATGGCGTTTAGAGCAAGCCATACTCTCTAAAACTGACCATAAATCGTAATCCAGCAGATTAAGATCCACTGCATTAGGCCTTACTGCATTACTGCATTAATCCTTCTAAGTGGACTGCACAGCACGAAGCTGTGAACTGTCAATCCCATATCTCGGCAATATGTCCCACAGTTCCTTTCGCACAACCCTATCAAATGCTTTCTCAAGATCCACAAAACGAGCGAGAAAACTTGATCCGTACATCCCTTTCTATTTCGGAACCCTCCTTGTGTTTTCATTCCCGGTAATTTGATATCAGGGATCTATTGATTACCTTTCTATTGCAGACTAAGGTTAGGTTAGGTTCGGTCGCAATTCGCAGGCAGCAATGCCAATTCGCAGGCTGCAATCCTATATTCGCATACCGCAATCCGCAGTGCGTGGTTCCTGCTCATCTAATTGCTCGCTGCAGGACCATGGCTTGTGTCTCTGCGCCCAGTTTTGGATGAGAGGTGCAACGCTAGTTTTCTTGTCATCATACCCGAAGCTCCGCTTACAATCAGGGGATTGTTCAAATGTATGGATTTTTTATAAAAAGTGTTTTTTGTTCTAAAATATGAACATTTTGACCCGATAATGTAATTAAAAAGTAATTAGATCTGTACAAATGGACACCTGTTCTAAAAAGTATGCGATTTTATGCATTTACATAGGCCTAATGCAGTAGATAAATTTAAGTGGATGTTTAATCTAGCTTAAAGCATGATATTCTAAACTAGATAAATATATAAACGTATGTTATGCATATGAGAGGAAATTTATTCACTCTTTAACTATTTCTATATCTTCGAAGCAGATAGATTATTGAATTTCCTGGTTTTTGTCCTGCAAAAGTACTCGAACCCAGGCGTTGTATGCAGCCTAGCCGCTAATCACATTGCCTAGAGTCTCCCACGCCCTCTGCCACTGCTGCCCCATACCCAACCATAACAATGTTACAAACTAACAATTTGCAAGAAGAATACTTGTAAAATATTGCTTTTAAAAGTAAGTGATTTGTAAAAAGCATGAATTACAAAAATCTTGTTGTGAAATATTGTTTTTATAATCGTATAGTTCGTAAAATATTTAATTATGAAATAAAGTACCGTCGAACGTTGATTGTGTAGTTACATATTATTTCAAATAATTTGTCAAATATAAAAGAACCTGTTATACGAAATCAGCTCGTTTATTTATGTCAAGCAATTTATTGCAAAAATAAATAAATTCGATCATCCCACACTGCACACCCACACCACAAAATAGACTTTCCCCTAATTACTTTTGTATCCTTTCCCTCTTTTCGTAACTTGAAAAACTTTTATAATAACATTAAATAAAGGGATTGACATGTTTATGATGGTTAAATATTATACATAACAAATATATGTTCATAGATCATAGTTTTATGCAAACTAAGATATGAGTAAACCGCAATTTTTTTTTTGCAACCGCATGTGACTACAAAACTTGAGACCGCATAAGAACACTCACTCGCGCGCTATATATATATATATATAAGTTAAGCATAGTGGCTCCGCATTAAATAAATAAATATTGTCGGACAAATTACACAGCGCCATCTAGCCCCAAAGTAAGCGAAGCTTGTGTTATGGGTACTAGACAACTGATAAACATACGTAAATTCATTTCATTGTAAATACATACTTATTATACATAGAAAATACCCAGACCAAGACAAACAGACATGTTCATGCACACAAATGTTTGTATTGTGTGGGAATCGAACCCACGAGCGTTGGTGGTAAAGTAGCGTAACAGAGCGTTTCACCACTGCGCCACCGAGCTCGACAATCGGCATTGCCTGATAGTAAGCGAACGAGGAGCCCAAATCGCAACTGCAACTGACAAAAGACTACACAGTGTCCTGTCTTAATATTTAAAACTCAGTCAGTTAACGCTGATGGCAGTGTCAGCTGACAGGACGAAGCGTGAAGAAGCATCTTGTAGGGCAACATGGGCTGAACTGCAAAATGCTTCTTCACGCGTCGTTTGAAGGATCCCATATTGTAGGAAGGAGGGAACACATGTGCAGGCAAGGCGCTCCACTTTTTACAAAGATTTACAAAGTAGCCGAGCTTTTTAGTATGTGTAGAAATATTCTCAATAGTGGAACAATGACATCGCAAGCCTGCACGTGTGATTCTATGACGGAAGGGAGAGGGTGGGATAAAGAAAAACAGTCCAGAGCACTCGCCATGATGGTAAAGGCGGTAAAATACGCTTAGCGAGCCAATATCTCTACGGAGTTGAAGAGGTTCTAGGTATTTTGTGACCTCTTTGTCGTCGATTATGCGGATAGCCCGTCGCTGTAACCTATCGAGAGCCTCGAGAAGATACTGTGCGGAGCACACCCAGAGATGCGAGCAATACTCCACGCACTTCTTCATAAATTTATATTAGTGTGTCTGCTGGCGCTTCGCAACATAAATTTTAAAATATCAATGAAACATATACGTACAGTAAAGAAATCCTTGCATAACGTAACATATATCCAGATATATATTGAAGAATCTAAAAAATATACAATCAAGCGACGGACGCATTCTAGAAAATTTAGTGCGCTCACACACGACGTTAGGTGGACATCAATCGCTCCTATCCTAATAACCGTTTAAATTGCAGAAAGATTTATGGAAAACCCCAACAAAGGGCTCCGATCCGCCTACGCCGATAAATCTACTCACGAAATAATACGATCCCCTGGCGATTTGTTCCCCGAGACAGACACTGTTTTGTCCAATAAAATCAGGAGAATGGAGGCGCATCAAGTTATTTTGTCATTTAAACCACTAAATTGAAAGGGAAAATATTTATATGTGCTGCTCTCAATGTAAGTAACTGCAGACATGTAATACTAACTCAGAATGTAAACTGTTAACTAATCGAAAACATTAAACGAAAAGTGGTTTTATTCACGGTAAAGTAATTTACAAGTGATATAAAATATTAGTTGTCAACCCTCAAGAAAATAAATGGATACTTAAACAACCATCGACTACATTTAGGCAACCTATACAATAAATAAATTCCTTATTTTTTTATTGCCTCACATTATTTCATGTGCAAAATATCATATACATATATAATATTAAAATATAAAATAAAAGAACTTTGAACAAATTATTTAAAAAATAATAACTATTAAAAAAGACCTGAAGTAATCGATAGAAATATTTGCCTATATTGTTAAATAGACGGCTATATAAGATAAGAGCTTTCTTTTCGTCGAAAGTATATTTTGACATATTGAGAAATGCTCTTTTAACAGATTTTGGTGCAAACCTGTCGGAAATTGTAACATAAAAAAAAAGAAAAGAAAAGACCAATATAAAGTTTTAAAAATTTTCTCGTCGAATTTCAATTGTTCGAAAACGGTGTTACGAAGTTTAAAATTCCAAACAGTTTTTCTACATATCTATAGTCTTGGAACTAATAAACAGATAACAGCTTTTCGGAAAATTAAACATATGTAATGTTTTATTTTTCAAAAAAACGTTAACCGATTACAAAAACATTTCTTTCTCTTTTGATTGATGTTTTACTTTCAGCTCTTTTATCTTCTAGAAGTATTAAAGATCGATGTATCTACCATATTATGGTGTATGTAAAATATATATTAGGAATAAAACAAAATATATAAATAAATTTGGGTAATTTGGAATTGGTAGCAGTCCGACATTGCTAGGTTATGTAACATTATAAGGTAAGTTAACCTTGTCCGAGCGAACGAAACTTTTTTTGCATATTGGTTACCTAAAAATGATTATTTAAAATCGAAGTTCAATAAAATATTTTTCATCGAAGGTTATTGGCATGGCATGTGGCATATCATTTAGCACTCATTTAGACGAGTAAACATATATTTTTTTTACTACCAAAAACGAAGAATCTGGAAGTGGGTCTAATTATTCGTTATATCCTTAAACTTATAAGACTAGTATTTTACGATCACGATTATTTTTCAAACACTCGATATTTCCTATATGTTATGTAATAAATTAGTTTCTTTTTTAATAAAAGGCATAGAAAATCCACAGTTTTTTATACCGTGGTAGCTTATATGGTGTAGTAAAATGTACATTACTACTACGTTTTGTTACATATAAATATAAGTAACAAAACCTCTTTTTATCGAAAATCTCACCCCATCACTCATGCATCGAGGCGGAATGACCAGAAAATTGTGATTGATTTTATTCTGATAAACGGATGACTCTTAAATTTTATATCCTTTCTCATCGTGTATCTGTTTCGTCATTCTTTCATCCTGCATTATTTCTACATGTCCGATCCAACAGCGAGTGCTTTTTCTTATCTTAATATTGTCACTTTCTTCCTCACTTTATCATTGCAAACGCGGTCAGCAAACGTAACCCCATAATTTTTGCTTAATTAGATCTCTATATCTGTATTCAAAGTGCCAGATATGAGAAATATCAGTCAAGACACAGTTTAAAAATGTTTGATATTTCCTTCAAGTCACACGGCAGTATACGCCGTATAAAGTTGTACGTATTGAATTGTACACCGAGTAGATATATCTATATTGTTATCATTTTTAATGCTTCATCGTAGATAATTTATGCACAAGGTAAACATAGTCTCAGACTAAACTGTTATTAATCTAGTTTCAAATAAGTTTAAATCCTTGATAACCTTCAGAAATACCAACTCAATGTCAGTGCAACAAAATACAACTAGTGAAATTGTGCAACAATTACTTAATTTTAGATTTCAATATACAATGTCGTTAAATTGTTAATTTCTAGTAGCTAACCGCGGCTTCAACCACACGGGATAAGATTTTATAAGCTTTATGTAGCAAACTTTTCAACATAAAAAGTACCTTGGGTGTTGACTCGGGAAATAAGCTACAGTATACTATGTAAAATATAATGAAAACCCGTTTAATAATTACAAACCGATAGACAATTTGATTCTGAACATTCAAAAGTTTTAGGTTCTGTATTTTGGTATCAATATATCCATTAATAATGGTATCTGAGTGAGTCCTGTTGTATCACTATTACAAGTATAATTTTAAAACTGCTTAAGTTCATTCTTAAACTATGAAATAATTATCTGTGCCAATTCCTGTGGTCGAAAACTACTAACTATAGACAGTTTTAGACCTCCACATTGAATAACTTTTAAAACAACTCTATATGAAACTATGTTTCATTGTCAGCTGATAATATACGCGAGTAACAAACAAGTAAAACGTGTATTTATATATTCAATTGTGTGAGTTAGATATTTAGTTCTAACACATTTGGCTCCGTTTAATTTTGGTAGAACTACGCGAACAGCTTGATTTCTGAATACTATAAGATCGAAACGGCAAAGAACCAATAGTAATGAAAATATTATAGTTTCAGAACATGGAGTTAATTTTCGTAATATATTCGTTGTTAAAATGATTTATTATTATTCTGATAAAATCTATTCATAGCGATACATTTCCAATGTAAGAATTATAATGTCATATGTGAGTTCCATAAGCAAAAATAAGTCCTATTTTAATGTTACTACGTTGAAATTCTTATCAATTATCTTATCTCATCAAAAAAATTTTTATCAAGGAAAACAATATCCAACAATGACGCTCCAAAAAAGGTTAATAGAATTGGATATTTAACTTCGTATTTATATACGAAATAAAAAGCGGACAAGTGCGAATAACGTACGTGTTCACTTTTTAAGGTCCCGTGTCCAAAGATGACAATTGGGTCGTGTTACTAAGGCTTTGCCATGTATCTGTCTATCTGTCCACTCGTCCATCTGTAACTGTATCTTTTGAACCGTAAGCGGTAAACACTAGAAATTATCACAGATTGTGTATTATACTATGGCCATTACAACAGTAAATATTAAAAATAAAAAGGGTCTCCATATAAGAATCGTCTCTTTTTCGGCATTCTTGGTTACATTTAACTGTTTAAAAAGAATTAATCGTGTACGACTCTGACTCACATTCGGCCGATTTCGTCTTTAGTGTTATTATCAAATTTATACGTGGTAGTATTTTCCCTATTATCAAGTTGAAAGTCCGCCAATTTTAAAGGGTACAAAATTTCATACTTCTTCATTAATAAAATTACTCATTCCATTAAACTGGAAATCTAAACAGCTCTAAGTTACGTCTAGATACACCTACTATAAAAAAGTCTCTATGGCCTCATCAGATCGAACGGAAATGGATTTCAAACTATTGCTTTCATACCCACGAATATACCTACACATATGCACAACCATCCAATCAAAAATGGTATAAAATGACTAAGAGGACCTCTATACGTAAACTAATCATAAAAGAAGTAATTTTGATTTTGACAACAAATGATATATATACATATATAACTATATATATGTTTATAATTGATATAAAGTTCAGTTTGATATCTTTAGCTGTTATGGAAGAAACACCCTCTCGAGCAGAGGATAGACCGACAGTCAAGAAAGTGAATCTATAAGATTTCCTTTTTACATTTAGAGGTACGGAGTCCTAAATATATAACGTACTTAACCCTTTGGCAGTAACTACTAGTGTAAGCTCTTACCATTTGTACGTATCTTTTACAAATGCCTCGCCACACACATAGCCGAGCGACAAAAGAGCTGAGATCACCTTTTTTATCTTTCTCTTTTCGGTTGAGCGAGTCTCGTAAGTGAAGAAAATTATTGCCTCTAAGAAAAACCTGTAGAGTTAGCGTAAGGGCAAAAAGAGCATACAAAGACAGAATTGCCAAATTGGGAAGGCTCTCGAATTATCAAACACACGGTTCCTACATCAAACAAAGCGATGTCATTAATCTTTCAGGATTTCTCCTTCATGTACCATTAACTTAAGCGTGGATTCCGTAATATAACTAATTACGCACGTAAAGGCTGCATCACATTCTTGTTGTGTTATTGGAAAGCAATGACTCGTGTATTTAAGGATTGAAATGTAATAAAATAATTGCCGTTTAGGGATATATACATATGAATATATGAATATGTTGTAATATATATATGTATATGTATATATATATATATATATATATAATATACATGTGGACGTTAATGGCCTTCAAACGAAACAAAATAGTCAGTCATTTTATAATTAAGATATTAATGTTGAATATATAAGTTAAGTCTAAGACTGTTACTTATATTAATTAATTGATTATTTGTAAGTGATTGTGTTGATTATCGATTCCTTAGATAGATGACGTTTTGAACAAGTAAGTTCCTCTTTACATTGTTAGGTATAGCATTGTAAATGATTTTTGGCTACTTAAAAATGTTGTAACATTAAATGAGCTTGATATGCAATAGACAGGCATTTAAAATAAATCCATTTCGTTAATTAGTAACTTTAAAATTGCGCGTGCACAATGTCATTGTTTCTTGTTCTGACTAATCCCAATATAGACACAGCGCGCGGTCAAACGTTGAAGGCGCACTTTTAGCAAGGTAACATCGGTGTAGTAAGATAACACTTGTCGCGCATAGACTATGCCCATTTTGAATTTAATTTAGAACTTAAACTATTTAGTTTTTTGTTAGAAATTAGTTTTAATCGAGTGGCAATAAACCTTCGCTATTGTATTCTAGTAGTGTCCTTTACAGCTGTTTCTAAGTGCTGATCACATATGGATAAACTTGACGACAGAGCCGAGGATGAAAGTAGCTTATGTCAAGATATTTTATATGGAGGATATAAAATATTTCCGTACAAAAAAATCGCATCAATCCGTCGCTCCGTTTTGATTTCGAAAAAGGACAAAAAAAATACACATTTACATTCATATTAGTACGAACCCTAAGACATTTGGACTCTACTAATTCTATGATTCACTACGCTCTATATCTATTCCACAGGAGT
The DNA here is from genome assembly GCA_947507595.1 of Pyralis farinalis. Taxonomy (NCBI): domain Eukaryota; kingdom Metazoa; phylum Arthropoda; class Insecta; order Lepidoptera; family Pyralidae; genus Pyralis; species Pyralis farinalis. The sequence continues at coordinate 17,242,355 of OX382259.1, read as the reverse complement.
CGTGCATTTGCCCGGAATAAAAGTGACACATGTTTTAACTTATCAATGTATGCATCAAAAAAGAAAAAGAAAATTATTTATTCGGTGACATAAATAGTTACAGATTGAAAAAAGAAGGAAACAGACTAGGTCTTAACACTATGACACCGAATTGGCATCCACTCAGCATATGTCGCCACGTCCTCGTGAGACGGTACGACGCTGGTCTTCCGTAGATACCTGATGGGAATAAGGACACTACCGCTCATCACGGTGCACACTCCTGTACAACATGACTCAATGTGAAATACAGTTAGGAAGTACAATAGGGCATAGAGTAATTTAACATACCACTTACTTATGTACTAATGTTAAAATTCATATACATACAAACACATAAATATACATACATCACAACAATATCTCTACAAAAATAGCCTTCTAATCCTACAGCAGTTATAAATGTTTCCGGAATAAGAAATCAAATCCGTTTAGTCGTACGATAATTGTAGTTGATATCATAATCCTAAGCAACTTCACATTTCAATTACAATATGCTTCTGAAGACGATATTATAAGACCGATTACATTCGGCGAGCACATGCAAATTTTGAGCACTCGAAACTCGGGAGCAATCCACGTAAAGTTGACCATACGAGAAGCATGAGGTGCCTTAATGCATCACACCACCACCGCTTTTAGTTATATCATTGGGATTTATTTATCGAATGGCAAATTATTAGGGATTATAGGTATTCGAGGAATCAAAACTTTCTACTCTTTGGCTGTACCGGTCAGTATACTGGCTTTAATCACATTTCTTCCCGGCTCTACAACATGTAGTCTAGTGCCATTGCATAATTTGGGAGGATCGAGATTACGCATCAGCAATACAAAGACGTCCACTTTTATGGGCCGCGCTTTGTGAAAGATTTGATTTTCGTTTTTTCGTTATGATTAAAATACGACTGCTCATCTGCATTATCAGACCGTGCCCAATAGTAGTAAATAATAGAAGATTAACGAGTTTTTTCTTTGTCACTGACTATGTAGTTGATCCCTGGGGGCGGTTACTACGTCACCGGAAGGCCGAGGCGGGCGTGAGGCGCCACAACCTGTCATTAGGTAGACATTAATATAATTCTTACATATGAAGAATAACGCAACCATAGCGCCATGCACAAACATAATAACGCCACCTATTGACAGTGTGCAGTTAACAACTTCAAATCACCGGCAAAAAGTAGTTTTTTTATCCCTGTGGTATGTTCCTGCGGGATAGTGTGGGATAGTAGTAGGTCAAAAGCCGTTGATTACGTGAAAGCGAAATAAAACATCCATATTTAGTAACATTCAAACATCTAAACATCCAAATTATCCTATGGGAATATATCACTGAGATAAAAAGTAGCATATGTGTTAATCCAGTACCTCATCTATCTACCTACCAAATTTCACCCTAATCCGTTCAGCCGTTGAGGCGTGAAAACGAACAAACATTTAAACATCCATACTTTCACATTTATAATATTATTAGCATTAGTAAGATATATATATTCTAAAACGTACAAAGGAGCTGTTTTAGATAACTTTTTCAGTATGCCTATCTGTATGTTAAGACTTACAAATCAAAAACCATATTCTATATACTTTCGGTTGACCAAGTTTATGAAATTTGCATGAAACCAAGATCTCATAGCACCGCATAGGGACTAAATAAATGTAAAATACAACAGTAGTGAAAAAATAGGAAGAATTGTTTGTGTTATTGTGTTATTAAACATACTCGTAACTACAAAAAGCAGATCTTACAAGTCATAACGTACAGATTAGTTACAGCAGACCAAAACGTCATGAAATTCGGCAAGAACGTTTGTCGCAAATTACAAGCTTTTTATACGTTTACAGCAGTTTACAACAGCGGTCCCTGTCACTAAATGGGAACCTAGCTGCGATCATCATGTTAACATTATTTTGCTGTGTAATTATTGTTTCTAAATCAAGTTCGAATGAAATGATGCTATTTTTTATACATAAATATGACGTTATTTTTTGTATGTATGAAAACACATATATCAGCGGGGTTATTTTATATCCGTCACAAAGTAAACTCGATACATTGTTGTACATTCCATACATTGAAAATAAATGCGTCACAGGTAGGTAAGAGTTTTTATATAAAAGTACCGGTAACAATATCTGTACGAAAAAAAAACATTGCGATGAATTTACAATAATCCAAATTAATTGACGAATTTACATCATAAAAATAGTGTGGTAAATTTACACATACTTTTACCGTGATGAATTTACTTTGTGTCCAATGTACGACAATGTTAACACTTGATTCGATGTCCCTAATTTTGTTGAAATTTGATGTGATAGTACGAAATCCTCGATGTACAAAGCCGATTCACATTATACTGCATACATTTGACTGCAGACCTTATCATAACTGAGAGGTGTTCTAAAAATATGCCTTATATTGTAACTTGCCTGTGATTTTACGCATAATTTAAATTAAAAGTTCCCTGCCTTGTTCGTCCGTTTTTCTAATCACGAAGCAAGTGAAGAGATTTACTGCATAGATGACACCAACCATATAATAATTATCTAATGTTGTCGTGTATTTAAGAGTAAATGAGGTATCAGGGACCTTATGAAGATTTGCGTTAGCAGGTACTATAACTTGACTTGTTACATCTTATAAAAGATCGTGTATGTTATAAAAAAAAACGCAAGTTAAGTCAGTATCGATTTACAGTTTAGCGATAAATACATGTTCTAATGACGCACACATAACAGCGAAACACGTACTGCTGTACCAAACTTGATGTGATCTTACTGTACTAAAAATTTTAAACACAAATGTCGACTTTCATGTTATCATTTACCCCGCGTACTAGAAAGTAGGGTGCAGGATTGTCGGCAGTTTAGCCCCGCTCGTAACTCGTGGGCGGAGGTCGCTAACAGAACGAGTGGCGGGCATTATTAACGGCCCATTAGGGCTCATTCGAACCCCACTCGGATCTGCCAGGGACTATAGACAACTATTTGCGCGAAATTACCAAAATTGTAAACCCGATAATTGTTTAGGTTCTTGGCTTATAAGACAATACTCTTGCTTGCATCACATCACAGATTGGAGGGTCTTATGTAGAAACCGGCTCTAATGGAATGGTAGTCCATTACTATACACAATTTACTACAATACTTATTTTTGATACTAATGTCTAAAATAATAACATCGTGACTTTTCTTTTAATTGAAATTTTACTAAAACTGTCTGTCATATGCATTCTCATGTTAATACTTGTCTCAGATTGAAGTTTAAGATTTTTTTCTTTAGAATATAGATCTATACAAATAAAAAACTGAAGAAAAGAAGCATATGTGTAATTTCAAAGTGTTGGCTTGTTCCGTCGTTTAATTTTTTGCGCGTTATCAAATGTTTTTCTTCTGTCTCTGTGCTGTTATTTAGACAGTCGAATGGAACTTATTGTTGGCGGATAGATAAATTTTCACAGAGTAATGTCGGCTGTCATTATTCTTAAATATACCAGTTCATAGATAATGCCTTCTTACATCCAAATTCCAAAACGGCTAGACCGATTTTGATAAAGTTTTCAAATAATCTTCAGATTAGCCCGGCTGGTAACCTATAAAATTTGGTAGCGATCGGATCACCCGTGCGAAGTTGGGAAAGTTCTGCTCCATAATCGACTGCTGACAACCCTGCCGGCTGGCTATGCAACTGTGTAGGAACGTTCACCATCTTCTTCGGTCATAAATACAGAGAATGTCTCGTTCCTTAGTTCAGTAAATAAATCGGAACCCTGCCATCTTTTGAAACTGTGCTCCGATGCATCGCAGTAGAAACTTAGACTTAGTGACTTAGAAGACATAACTGTAATGAAGTAGCCATGCTGTGGGATATGGCATAGTCCCTTCATAACAGTTTATACAGGTAGTATCTTTTTTTTATACAACGTGGAGGCATACGGCCACAAAGCAGTTATCGTAGCCTATGTACGCAAGCAATACATTAAATATCACTCGCGCGATGCCACATCTGCTGTTAGCACAGTAACTCCTTAGGAGCTTACTGGAGACCTCATTAACACGCAGGGACACAACAACAAAGTTATTATTTTGGCTGCGCTTTTCTGTGTGGCTCCACCTCACAGAAAACCGCAGCCAAAATCATAACTTTGTTAGATTTCCCCAGAAGAGCTACTTTGATGCGCCCTACCTCTCTTACTATTATCTCTATATATCATCTGTGGTTCTTGAAGTGTAGAAATCCATAGGATTTGAAAATCAATATCTACCTTCACGCCAAATCCCTTGCTGAGTAGGTAGAGAGAACCGAGCGCCACATGACTCGATCCTTACACACCCCACGCGCTTCTTTAACATTCATTGCTCTTCTCAGGCACGCTTGCTGGTTTACAAGGTTCCTAACATCACACGGTCAATTTGGTCATGCTAGGTAAGTCTTGGCCTTCTTCGGCTCCTACATCCTTTTACTTTCACGTTGTATATATGTTTCATAATTCTTTCTTCCTGCATTCTTTCTACACGTCCTAACCAACGTAGCATGCCTCTGTTTATTTTAACACCGATCCTCTGTATCAGACGAATTCTGTTTCTAACATCATCATTGCAAATACGGCGGTACAAATTTATTTCGACTGCTTTTATACTACTATCATGCTCTCACTGCCATACCCAACTCCACTTCCATAAGTAAGCATTGGACTGCCAAGAAGTTTTACCAACACTCCATTGACACTATTCCCAGCACTCACACGTCTTTCCACATCAACGGTGTACATTCCATCCCTGCTGAAGGCACATCCAAGATATACAATCTCATCCACTTATTCCAACAATTCATCATCAACTGTAATCCTTACATTGATTTCACCCTCATTCTCCGTTCAACTACCCTTCCATATACTTTTTTTTTTAATATTGTCGGACAAATTACACAGCGCCATCTAGCCCCAAAGTAAGCGAAGCTTGTGTTATGGGTACTAGACAACTGATAAACATACGTAAATACATTTTTTTTTCTTGTAAATACATGCTTATCATACATACAAAATACCCAGACCAAGACAAACAGACATGTTCATGCACACAAATGTTTATACTGTGTGGGAATCGAACCCACGAGCGTTGGTGTCAAAGTATTGTAACAACGCGTTTCACCACTGCGCCACCGAGCTCGTCTTTTGATGCTTAGCTGATGGCCCTGTAGCTGGCGCAGTTCATGCGTGATGCCTTGCCTTTATTCAAGGGCACGATGACTATGCGACTCTAGTCCATTGGGATACTTCCAGTTCTCCAGCATAGATTGCTTAAGTACCAGTAGGTGTCCCGGACCTTTTATTTATTTATTTCTTTATTTATTTCATCAATATTCACAGCTATCCTTACAGGCTTGTCCTACCCAATGCGATAGCGTAATAATCGTCAATAGAGTATTATTATTATGTTCGTAGTTTACATTTTACATATATTTTCATTATTACAATTCAACAAAATTATATTATTAAACATCATTAAGTCATCAAAAAATTAAGACAAAAAATCCTGGTAAAATTTTGCTCGTAATTAAACACGTGTTGTCCATCTTATTAATTTGTCGTTTTGTAACAAATGGTCCATAATGCTGCCTTTGTGAATTCACTGATAGAACACACAAAGATGTCAATTTCTATATTTATTCTATTAAGAGTGTGGAGTGCGCGCGTCAGTGGTGCTTCGCTCAGCAGTTTACTTCTAGCGCGCGGTGCCAGCAGAAGGCAGGGCCGCCGACGTCGCCCCACGTACTTGTCAGGAACAGAAAATTTTAATCTACCGAACATATCCGTGTCATGTATCCGCCCTCTGATTACTTTAAAAATGTATAAGGCCAGCGACTGTTCCCTCCTAACCTTGAGCTCATTATATCCAACCATGCCTAAAATAAATAATGTTGGATACATTAGTGGATAGAATGGATACACCCCATATAGCCTTAAATATAAATACCTGATAAATTTATTTTGCACCCGCTCTAACATGAGGGTGTATTTGACTTCATGGGGACCCCATATGACTGAGTTGCCTTCTAACTGACTTCTGACCAGTGTATTATATAAAGTTATAACAGCTTTGGTATTTGTGAATTCGTAAGCTTTTCTTAACACAAAACCTAAATTCCTAAAAGCGTTTTTACAGCATTTCACGATGTGATCCCGAAATGTCAAATTAGTATTGATTTGGACGCCCAAATCTCTAACTTCATTTACCCTAGATATGGGTGTCTTGTCAATATTGTAGCAATGCCGCACTGGTGTGTGTGCCCGCGAAAAAGTTATTGTAACACATTTTGAGGTATTGAACGGTAAGTGATTGTCCTGGCTCCAAGCAACTACTCTGTTAATGTCATCTTGTAGCCTCTTACAGTCCTCCTCGTCTTTAACAGCGAGATATAGCTTGAGATCGTCAGCGAATAGTAGACATTTTGCATTCTTAACCACCCTGGGAAGGTCATTTATCATTATAATAAACTCAAGGGGCCCGAGGTTACTTCCCTGACTTATACCTGACCTAGTGTAATACGGCTTTGATATATGTCCCTGATATTCCACGTATTGTTGGCGATCCCGCATGTAACCTGCAAAAAATGATAGTAAATGCGGAGTAAAACCAACGCCTGCCAACTTTTTAAGCAGTACATCGTTATTGACTAAATCAAAGGCCTTTTAGAAATCAAAGTAGGCAGCGTCAATTTGTCCCCCACTGTCCACTGTCGGCAGAATATCATTTATGTAAGTTATAAGGTTACTTGTAGTACTTCTGGAAGGTAGGAATCCGTGTTGAACCTCAGAGAGTTGGGCGCTCACCTGTGAATAAACGCTGTAGTGTATTGCAGATTCCAACACTTTCGCTGGAGTCGACAGCACAGCAACCGGTCTGTATCCGTCCACCGAGGTTCCAGAACTTCCTTTCGGCACTGGAATGACCCGAGTTACTCTCCAAAATTCTGGAAATTCAGGTTTTCCCAAACATAGATTGTAGATGTGAAGTAATGGTTTGTCTAGAACCCCAGCACAATCCCTAAAAATATAGGATGGAATACCGTCCGGTCCTGCCGACTTTTTAGGTTTAAGTTGACGGAGTGCACGTTGGACATCCCTCAACTGCAACTGGTCTAGATGGATTCGCGCCCCTCCATTGGCCTCGCCCGCCTCCGTCACAGCTGCGTCCACATCCAATTTGGCCCGTTCCTTGCTATAGACAGAGTAAAAATACTCTGCAAACGCTTCGGCACATTGTTCATTAGTTAACACCTGGCCATTTACAACAACGTTTCGGTGGTTCCTACTCCCTCTTTTCGAGTTTATATACTTCCAAAAAGATTTCGGGTCATCCATTACCTCATTTTGAACCCGATGCCGATATTGTCTTTTGGCATGTTCTATGACATTTTTAACGTTTTTCCTACACTGACTAAATGCTTGGTAATCACACGTAGCCCTACTCTTTTTGTATTTTTTATGAAGTACTGATTTCAGCTTTATTATGTGGATTATTTCACTAGTGTACCATTCCGGATACACATATTTTGAATATAACCTATTTTGCTTTCTCCTGGGAACAAAACTGTCGATAATTGAATTTAAAGTACTATAAAAAAATTTCAAACTGTTATTTAAATTTAAATTGTAAATTGGAGACCAGTCAATGCTTGCTATTGCAGAATATAACGATAAGAAGTCAGCTTTATTGAAATTCCATTGGTTAATATTTTTATTAAATGTCTCCCCGGCCTCGTCTCCTATACCACACTTGCCTCCCCATGACGGCAACCCCGGCGGCGGCGGCGGCGGCGGCCGCGGATGTCTCCTTTCAACCTGGACGGTGATCTCAAGTGGTGGGTGATAAGGGTCCACCGAAACGAGTGGTATATCTGACGCGCACACCCTCACACTCTCACACTCGTCAAAAGTACTTAAAACTAAATCTAATTGTCTATTATTACAATTACCTATATTATTGCTCTGTGTAAATCCACAAAAGCTCTGTAAATATTCAAAATAATTACTAATATTTGAAGAACATGAATACAAATTGAAATCCCCTACAACTAATAATTGATTATATTTATTACAATATTGCTCAATGATTCTAAATAATATCATGTACTCATTTTCGCTACTGTTCGGAGGTATATAAATAACACACAATAAAAATATAAATCTATTTCGTTGGTACACCGCTGCACAAACCAGCTCGAATGCACGATCATCGACGTTGACGTCACTCGGGATGGACACTGGACGCAACTCGAACCGTGGTGTGGCCACGAGACACGCTCCGCCTTGCTTACGCCCGTCCGCGCGATCACATCTCATGATTGTATATCCCGGCGGAATCATTTCTGCGTCATGGATAGATCCGTTGCAACCCGTCTCCGTTATTGCAAATAAGTCTGAACTTGACGAGAAGACCCCCACGTAAAAATTATCTAATTTAGTTCGAAGCCCCCTCACATTCTGATAATATATTTCAATAGACGACTTACTTGGATTTGTAGGTTGCATTATTTGTTGGTCTACGAAACCACACCCATTCGCAATATTCAATATTTAAGGCCCAGTTCTCTGGTCTACATAAAACATCATATTTACTCTCTGGAACTGCTATGATGAATGATGAGTAATCCCTTTCTGTCTTATGTTTTATTTTATCGATTTTGACATCTTCTCCGCATATATTCTTAACGTACTTTTCTAGAGTTTCTATTGATGTATTTTTTTGTAGCCGCCATACATGTAAATATTTCTTCCTTCCTGTATTTCAAGTGAACTTGTGCTTCCCCCTTTCCTTATTTCATTTTTAGGAAATCTGTTTAACCTACCTAATTGCCACCTAGTTTGATTATCTCAGCGGTGATCACATCAATTACCGCAGACTTTCCATTTTTCAAGCTTCGTCTCCGGATATTCGATCTCATCCATAGTTATACCTTCATCGAACGCCGTCAACTCTCACTCTCTCAGTATATTAATACATTTCTTCAAAATATTCATTTTCATTTCATTCACTCCACCGTTCTAACATTTTCTGAGTATTAGCAAGAATGGCATTAACTTTAGACTTCATCTTGTCCATTCTGCATGCCGACGAACCGGCCCGAAACTTCTTTACCTCTCTCCAAAAGAGTTTGGTATTTGCCTCGAGGTTTTTCATGAGCATCTATTCCATATTCATAATTTCGCGCTTCTCTTTCACTAAAGCCTTCGTTTCATTCTTGCGCAGACAGTACCTTTCTTTCTTCTTCTCTTTCATACTTTCATTTAAGGGCAAAGATGATACCTAATCTAGCCACGCTTTCCTCTTTCTTGCTATGGAGGATTCAACATCCGCATCCCACCAGGCATCTCCTTCTGAAATCTTCTTTGAAATTTCTGAAAGTTTGAAAGAAAAAGAAGAACTGCAATCATCCATATCGGAAGGGCTTACATACACATTTTTTTAAACATCGTCTTATACATACAAGCATACGGCCCACCTGATATAAAGCGGTTACCGTAGCCTATGAACGCTTGTAATACACTGAATATCACTCACGCGATGCCAGTTCTGCTGCTGGCACAGCAAGTCCTTAGGAGCTTACTGATGACCTCACTCACTCATGACACGCCGGAATTGGCGCTGCGTGGTGGAGAGCGCTCCCACCACCGCAAACAGCTATATTTGCACCGACGGGGGCGATCGGTGTACGTCGCCGGGACGCCCCAATCCGCACATAGGTGCGCTTTCGGGCCAGGGCAGGCGTCGCGAACTAACACACTTCTGGCACATGACCCCCAAATATATAGTTTAATATGGTTATAGTGTAGACGTAATGCATATAGTATTCCGTATGCTTGAAATTCATTTATATCCTACAGTACTATACAAGTATTCGTTTGTTAAATGAACACTAAACCAAATGTATCAAAGAATGTAACTTCTGCCCATACCGAAGATTGCGTCGAAAATAATAAATTGTTTATTAATGATATTGTATTTCTTAGAAAGACACTTACATAAGCCTTTCATCTGATCTGTCGATGTGCTATCTGACAACAATGATAATATCCCGGTGATATGTCCCGTGGGATAGTTGCGATGTTTGAATCTTACTAATATGGATGTTTTATTTCGGTTTCACGTATCATCGGTTTTTCACCTACTACTATCTCACACTATCCCACAGGAATATATCACTTATACCGGGATAAAAAGGCAACTTTTATGCCGGTATAGGTGTGATTTGAAGTTGTTACCTGCCAATTGTCAATAGGTGGCGTTATCATGTTTGTGCATGGCGCTATAGTTGCGTTATCCTTCATATGTAAGAATTATATTAATTTCTCATTATCCCTTCCGGTGACTTAGTAACGGCCCACAGAGGCCAACTACATAGTCAGGTCAAAAAAAAATACTCACTAATGTTCTGCTATTTACTACTATTTGGTATGATCTGATAACGCAGGTGATTTTGTGGAGACGGCTTGGATGTACATAACACAAGATTATGCTTATATCTAGTATTTATGTTACGAGTATCACTCTTTTTACAAAATGAGTCTATGTTTTTATGGACATACAAAAGATTTTCATAGATATATTGCGATGCGACTGTTAAAATATTTATTTCTTTGAATTTTTCTCTAAGGCTCTCCCGGAGACCAAGTTTGTAAATAGCTCTTATGACTCTCTTTTGCAATAAAAAGATGGTGTTAATGTCCACGGAGTTACCCCAAAGAAGAATTCCGTATGACATAATACAATGAAAATAGCTGAAATAAACTATTCTAGCCGTATCAACATCAGTGAGCTGTCTAATAGTTTTCACTGCATAGGCTGCAGAACTTAGTTTTCCTGATAATTTTTCAATTTGTGGGCCCCATTGTATTTGGAGTCAATTGTTATACCCAAGAACACAGTTGTCTCCACAGGGGCTAAATTAGTTCCATTAACATGTACATTGGTCGTCACCTGTCTTACATTAGGTGTTGAGAACTTAATTACTTTAGTCTTATTATCATTTAAAAGCAGATTATCAACATTAAACCAATGCATAACTTTAGAGAGAGCATCGTTAACTTCGTCATAATTACTTAACTGTCTATTAATTTTGAATGTCAAAGAGGTATCATCCGCAAACAATACAATCTCATGTTTATCCTTTACATAATAAGGTAAGTCATTTATATATACTAAAAATAAAAATGGACCTAGAATTGACCCCTGTGGGACTCCTATACTACCCCGAAGATCTTTCACCATTAACATCGACCTTCTGTATCCTATTGCCCAGATAAGAAGACAGAAGTTCGAGAGCGTTGTTCCTGATACCGTAGTGGTGTAATTTTCTGACAAGAGTGTCATGGTGCACGCAGTCAAACGCTTTAGACAGATCACAGAAAATTCCCAAGGCATCTTGCGAACCTTCCCATGCCGCGAATATACTTTTAAGTAAATGAATCCCTGCGTCTATAGTTGAACAACCTCTCGTAAATCCGAACTGTCTCCTATGGAGCAAATTATGTGTATTGAAATGTCTGAGCAACTGGCTAAGCATTTCTCTCTTTTCCGAACCTGTGTATCTCCGGACATTTTAATTTACCAAATTCTGGACTACGGCGACTGGTGACTGATACCGCTGCGGTGTTGGCAGTCCTCACCGATTTCATCAACTTCAGCATCGTGATCTACAACGTCCGTGAGTTTCTCACGGATTTGCATGCTGTCTGGTGCGCTGACGTGGCCATCTGCAATCGTCGGCCACTATAGCCGACGGCCGCTTTCTCCATTCGCCAGTTTTACATACAGTGTTTTCCGATGAGACAGTGCAATCGCGAGTTCTTAAAGACTTTATTTAGCCCAACCTTAGTAAACCTTTTTTTTATATATATATTTATATTTAACTGTAATATAGCCCAATTAAATGTGTATAACTTTTTGATACTCCCTTTTCTTTAACTAGTAATATAACAGACTGCAATACTTTCTACCGACTGACATCAAAATTGCGTTAGTACATTCATTGCTACTTCTGATTCTTGATTACGCCGACTCTTCTTACCTCGATCTTATTGAAGAACAATTGAATAAACTTGAGCGTCTCCAAAATCTTTGCATCCGGTTCATATTTGGACTTCGTAAATATGACCATGTTTCTCAATTTGGCTGCCAGCTCAAGTGACTTCCTATTAGACTTCGCCGTAACGGGCACATCCTGTCTCTTCTATACTCCATCTTGTGTAATCCTTCAACTCCATCCTATTTAAAGGAGCGCTTCTCATTTCACACTGGAGTACAAGTTCGTAGATTGCGATATACACTGTCCCTCCGGCTGTCCACGCCATCACACTCTATCAATTATTACTCGAAGTCTTTTACGGTACAAGCTGTACGCCTCTGGAATGCTCTGCCATTATATATCCGACGTGCTCAAACCTTATCTACTCGTACATTCAAAAACCTTGTAAAAGCTCACTATCTCTCTCTTGACTCTGTTTAACTTTACCTGTCTATAATCTTTCTGTATTCATTTCTGTTATGACGCCTGATTACGTATATATATATATACATATTTATATATGTAGTGAATATGTAAGTAGTTTATGCGCCTCCTACCTGTTTCGTGTCATTATCGTTTCCTCTACCTCAAGGTTTTTTGTGAAGAGATCGCTTTGCGATAAGACCGCCTTTTGTTTTAATGTTTACCTCATGTATATTTATCTTATTTGGTGCAATAAAGTGTATTGTATTGTATTGTATCTATAATCTCCAACAATTTGCCGTCCCAATTTAATAAACGCCTACAATTTCTTTTACAAATATCTTTCTGTATAACTAAACTTAAAAGTAGGAGGGATGCATTTAGGCACCATCATGCTTCTCGCATGGTCAACTTTATGCGTTATAAAGCGCCTAAAGTAATCGGTCCTATAATATCGTCTACAGAAGCAATTGAAATGTGAAGTTAGTTATTAAGTAATGTAATTGAAATGTGAAGTTGTTTAGGATTATGATGTCAACTACGATTATCGTATCGGATTTGATTTCTTATTCCGGAAACATTTATAACTTCTGTAGGATAGCAATTTTTGTATAGAGAGTGTGATGTGTGTGTGTGATGTATAAATTGATAAGTTAAAACATATGTCACTTTTATTCCGGGCAAATGCACGGCTCCTGTGGAATAGATCTAGAGCGTAGAGAATCATAGAATTCATAAGAGTCGAAATATCTTAGAGGGGTTCGTACTATTATGATTGTAGTGAAAGTGCATTTGTTTGTAGGTTTGTCCGTTTTTCAAATCAACACCGAGCGACGCACGGTAGAAAACGTTCTAAGAAGGCCATGTCATAAATACTTGCGGCCAAATATATCGTACGAATATAATTTAAACGGTTGTGCGTAGCTGAAACTTACTCTTTTAAAACCTGTGACATTTTATGTTATCAACTATTTAGGATTATTATTTTTGACATTCAAAATGGCGATTCAGCTATCGAAATTTTTAGACTGTAAAACAAACCCATGTTTGATGCTTTTTCGTTAAAAAGTTTTCAAAGTGACACTTGCGTTCTCTAAGTATATGTCTTTTGAAAGGACATACTCTTAGGTTTCAAAATCAATAATGTCTGTTATTTAATAATTTATAGAACAAGAGATTGTCTTGGATCGTGTTGTGAAACCTCTCAGCAGTACACTTTTTAAAAATGTGCCGTGGACTTTCCAGCAGGACACTGCACTTGGTCACAAGGCACGAACTACTCAAGTCTGGCTCGAAACCAACGTTCCGGACTTTATAAGAGCTGGCCTTAGACTACAAATTATGGTCAATTTTAGAGAATGTGGCCTGCTCGAAACGACATACCGACATTGTGTCTCTTAAGAAATCTCTAGAGCAAGTGATGGCTAATATTGCCATGGAAAAAGTGCGTAAATCCATAGATTCGTGGCCAGACATATTTAAGGCCTGTATCAAAGCCAAAGGTAACCATTTTGAATAGAATCATTTTTTGTTGAGACTTCCATAAATATGTACATATAATTTTTATTAATATTACATTACTTCATAAAAAAATAAATGTATTCATTTATAACAGAACTTATGACTGGACTAGGTACATCTTATATTAGCAATAATTAGTTCTTATTCATTATTTCAGAGCGGCGATAAGCGATTAATAGTTCCTTGGTAATATTTCGGGCATAGAACCCTAAAAAGAAAGGGCAGTAATTTTATGACCGCCAAACTTTTCAGTCCAGATTGTTTCGTTATTAAATCGAGTTTAATACTTAAAATCCCAAGAAACCTGCAGAAAATTTAAATCTACTCTAAAAATATATAACTGTGTCTGATAGGAAAATAATTATATGTATATCTTAAAATACTCTTGACAATATTCAATGTAATCTGTAATACAGCCTTTTATTTCTGGTATTCCGGACGGGCATCCCTTTTTAATGGTCTATTTAAAAACAGGTCTCTGGAGCAAATAGTGGCTAAATTTCCTATGGAAAGAGTGCGTAAATCCATAGATTCGTGGCCAAACAGATTAAAGGCCTGTATCAAAGCCAAAGGTGGCCATTTCGAATAGAAACATTTTTTTATATTTTGCTGAAACTGAAAATATGTGCATATAAGTTTTATTGAGATTACTTCATAAAAAAATAAAATGCATATTCAATTGTAACAGAAGTTATAGCCGGACTTGGTATATACGATAGATTTTTACAGAACACTGTAAATGTTACGTGAAATTACTACTTCAACTGATTTTAATTATCAGGAACATAGAATAATTTTTAACGCGTGCCGACTAGTCTGTATTCATAGTAGCGCATCGCTAGTATTATGCACTAACTTTTATGCAAATACATAGTGAAATAGGAGCGCATCCCACCTGGGCTCACAGGAACTCCGCCATGTTTCCAGTGCTCGCTAATTAACGGGCAAAGTTAGCGACAATACTGCTACGTCGAGCTACATCTCATTAGAACCTATATGCAACACTTCCAAATAAATGTAATAGTTCATTTTGACCATACTGTTATTAGTTACCTAATGACATTAGATAGGTTGTTGGTCATGGATTTAAGGTAATACAATCAAGAATATCCTAAAAACCGTTCGAGTGTGAATGGAACTCGTTCAAGAAGGTACCTCTGTAAGAAAAACGTCGAAAAGGCTTGTATGTTTTTATCCCATTTACTTTTCTTTTTTTTTATCATTTGTTATGTCGGCCATGATAATACGCACTCTATAAAAAAATACCTTACATTTAAAAAAGATGCAGTCCTATAATAGACAGACAGATAAACAGGCAGACACAGATAGACTTTCAGTGGAGCCTTAGTAATAGAGTTCCGTGTGATTATATTCAGTGTATTGCAAGCGCTCATAGGCTACTGTAACCATCGTATTATACGGGCAGCAGTTGTTGCAATTTTAATAAAATAAATATACAAACACTAAACACCCTTTTATAGATATACCGCTTCCAATTGCTCTATGATCACATAGTTTGACAAATTTGTGTATTTTTTTAATATATACATTGATGAGATCGGTTGCGGAGTGGTAAATAATGCTACTTTGACGTCTATTCTCGTGGGTTCAATTCTCACACCTGACAACATTTGTGTACATGAACATGCCCGTTTATATTAGTCTGGGTGTTTTTAAGATAGGTAAGGCATAATAGGTAAGGTAGGTACGCTGTTACGTTAGGTTAACACCAACGCTTGTGGACTCGATTCCCATACAGGACAAACATTTGTTAGCACATGACTGTTCGTCTTGGTCTGGGTGTTTTTAATAGAGATCGGGCGTACGCATACCGTAAGTACCATTACCTCACAAAAAACCGCAGCCAAATAACAACTACCTGGAGAATTGTTGTCCAGCGAGTGAGTGAGGCTACCAGTAAGTGTTAGCAGCAGAGGTGGCATCGCGCGAGTGATATTCAATGTGTTACAAGTGTCTATCGATTATACCCGTACACGTGTAAAATTTACATTGATTTCGTCTTCCTGTTGATGAAAGCTACAGTGTCTATTGGATCAGATGCTCCTTTCCTTATTTAATCATAACTTTATCAATTTAAATATAACATCTGGAAATTATAATTCGATAACTAAATTTAGGTTAACTTCGATTTATTTAATTACTTAATTTCGTTATCATAAATGACATTGGCGATATTACACTAAATATAAACTTATGAAACACATTTTCGGTTATTTTCGTTTCTAATCTCTTACTCGACTTTGCTAATATAATTTGATGCAAACATTCTACTAATAAAACAAAAATTAAAAAGGTAACTTCTCATACATTGTATGGTTTAGGCCCAAGATGTTTGGAGATATTAATGAACTTACAAACTTTTACCTTGCATAATTTTAAAGATATTTGAATAGAAATACCCGCAAGATGTAATAAAACTCGATCATGTAAATGAGGTATCCTCTTAGGGCATAAGGGAATACCTCATATACGCTATTATATATCAAGATCGCGTCTGTTCTTTAATTAAGACTATTTTGATTATATGAAACTTTGAGTCAATGTGTTTAAGAGAGGTAGGGCGCATCAAAGCAGCGTGTCTGGGGATGTACCTCCACATCAGAGGAAAACGCAGCCAAATAACAACTCGCTAGAGAGTTATCGTATTCCTGCGTGCGAGTGAGATCACCAGTAAGCTCCTAGCTCCTAAGGAGTTGCTGTATTAGCAACAGAGGAGGCATCGCACGAGTGATTTAATGTATTACAAGCGTTCAGAGGCTACGTTAACCGTTTTACACTAGATGGGCTGTATGCTTGTATGCCTTCCGATATTATATACAAAAAAATATATTACCACAAGTATCTAATAAGACCGTGTAAAAACTTTGTCACGTCCTTTTTGAAGAACCTCGTATATCTTGGAATAACATCTAACGATTCTTGGAAGAATTCCTCTAGAACTATAAATTAGCGACCAATATGGTGCACGTGGGTCAAGATGAATTACCAGCTAGTTGTTAGCGGTGTGATTATAACAGGAAGCTGTGGGCATCATATAGAATAACTCTTCGAACACTACCCATTGTGTAATCGGTACACACAAAGGGAGGCATAATTTTAAGGACAGATCCTTAAAACTTATGTTCTTAACATACACCGTTTGTCAGCCTTGAATCGTAGACAATTCTCGTTCATCTCCAAACCAAATGACAACATCGTAGTTAGTATCCAGGTGCACCCCAGCCTAAAGGTGACTATGATATCTATTACGTAATATGCGGTCTGACTTAAGACTTGTACAGCAAAAACCTACGCCTCGAGCTATACTAGTACTTTTTTCTCGAATCATATGTTTGTATTTTCGAACCCTCTTAACTTCCGTTTGGATAATTCTACAGAACTCGAATAGCCTGCAGACTAATGAACTACTCGAACTTAAATTTGGTCTAGCTTACATGCTTAGATTTTGTTATTACCTAAAGTATGTCGATTTTGTTACTGGTTCACTAGTGATCATCAAAACCTCTAGAAATTTTCAGTAGTCATAGAAAGTTAAAATTTGTTACGTACCTTAAATTTCCACAGAAATGAAGAAAATATAATATCAGTCATCTTCATATCCCATATGGCTTCGCTGTATATCATTTTCTCAAAAGTCTGTGATTCTAGGACCAAATGAAGGCGTATCAGAAGTATCGAATAATCGACATCGCTCCTCTACTCGTATCACATTGGCAGTATCTAATTGAAAATGCTAGCTTTAGTAGACGATTGCGGTCAGATGCATGGCGATAATTAAGCGCAAATTTTTTTTTTTTTTTAAGAACTAGGGTATTGTACAAATTCCTTTTACTTAAAACAAAGACCTTTTATTTAAAACAACCAGCTATGTTGAAAAGAAACTCATAACGCATTCAAACTTAAAAAGTTTTCGTATCTCAAGTAAATTCAAGCCCTAACTATACAATGTGTCCAAGCCCAACTCTGTCATCTTGATCAAAAAATAGGGCTCGGCCATTTCGCGGCCGTAGCACAGACACTCCAAGGACTTATGGTAACAGGTTGTAGTTTACAATTCATTTTTGGTGGAGGCTATAATACATTAGGCACTACAATAGTTTATAACTTCACGACAAATCCCTTGTGGGATAAGCAGAGAGAACAACAAACTACACTACAATAGTATTAATGGATAAAAGATGGATAATGGACGTTATGGTCCCAGAGGCGATTGAGATAGTCACAGATACATAATCTGTAATGGTAAGAGGATAGAATGTCGTGTCATAGTCACACGAATGAAAATTGATAACGGTATCAAAACTGTTAATGTTAATGTTGAGAGCTCGATGGCGTCGTTGCGCGTGTCATTCTAACCGAACATGCAGGTTAAGCAAGGTCAACCGCCTGTCTATAGATGGATTTATTTATCTCGAGTTTCTCCGTGTTCGGAGGGCACGTTAAGCCTTCGGTCCCGGGTGTTGTCGTTGTCGTGTGAGATGACAGTCATTAAGCTAAGTCAGTGGCCCTCGGGCGGCTTGAAAACACTGGCCGCCACCAATCCGCATTTGAGCAGCATGTTGGAGTATGCTCTAAACCCCTTCGATTGAAGGGAGCCCCGTATCCCAGCAGTGGGATGTGTAAGGATTGATGTGACGATGATGAATGTTAAATGCATAAGTTAAGCATTCACTACGATAGTGTTTATAAAGATGTTCAGGAACACCGTTCCTATATGAAATCTATATGTTTGTCTGTGTGTGTGTGTCTGTGTGTGCGTGTGTCTGTCACTTTTTTCGAATATTCGAATTTTAACTTCAGATTCGGATTCAGCATAAAAAAGTAGAATAGGAATGTTCAGGAACACCGTTCCTATCTCTTAAGGAACATGGTCAAAATGACCGACAAATTAAAAAAAAAATTGTTACATAATTGTACGAGCCAGGTGTTCCTCTGGCAATGCAAGCTTGCGTATTCTCAGCTGGTTTTTGTTTGAAGTGTGTTTGATTGTGTTTAAAATTGTTTTATTTGACGTCCAATCTTTGTAGGCGGTGGTGTTGTTGCCAAAAGTACATTAAGAACTACACCCCACTGGTGTTGTCCAGCGGCAACGACAACAACGAATTGTCATCGACGACAATACAACAAACTAATTTTATTAAGAATATCTTTCCACGTGTGGCGAAAATTTTACCATGACAAGCAGTTTGATGGAAAGATCGATATTTGATTTTGTCAACTGATCCAACATCATGCCGACAACGAGTCCTTGCAAGGTAGGCAAAAAGAACCGAGCACCATAAGACGCGGTCCTTACATATTTTGCTCGCCTTTTTGACATTCATAGTTCTTTTCATGCACGCTCGCCGATTTCTAGGGCTTCTGGCATCGCCTTGTAATAAAACATGACCAATTTGGTCATGGTAGGTGAATGTTAGACTTCCTCGCTTTTTTTAAGTGATTCATTTTAAAATTTCAGCGGGTTGGTTTAAACTTAAAACTGAAAAAAACTAAACGTTGATTTTACTTTTTTAATCAATATAGTTGACAAAGGAACAGATATAGCTTAGTAGATAATGAATGATGAGAGGTCGATGGCGTTGTTGCGCGTGTCTTTCTAACCAAACACGCAGGTTAAGCAACGTGTACCGCAGCGTCTTTCGATGGGTTTGTCTATCTTGAGCTTCTCCGAGCTTCGGAGGGTACGTTAACCCGCAGGTCCCGGCTGTTGTCGGCCTTCGGGCGGCTTGAAAACATTGGCCTCCGGTAATCCGCAGTTAAGCAGCATGATGGAGTACGCTCTAAACCTCTTCGGTTGAAGGAAGACCCGTAGGGAGCAGTGCAGAGAGCAGTGGGATGAATTAAGGTTAGTGTTAGTAGTATAGTAGATAATGAATCAGCCTATTAACAAACTGATCCCTGGTTCGAATCCTACCGTCTGTATGTACTACTAAATTCATGTTCTTGGATTTATGTAGGTAATCAAAAAACATGAATTTAGTGTATTTGTAAATATCACTTTTATTAGGTGAAAAAAACATCATCAAAAACCCGCGTGTTCAAGAACGTGTAACGTAACCTATCCTAATGATGTGGTTTTCCCTGTGGTTTAGGAGCCTGACACCATTCGCATACATAGTTGCTATAATTAGTACCTTTGCCGACTTAGGCAGTAGACCCAGCCAATTCTAATGGATTAGGAATCATAGGCAAACTTTAGTAAGGTCAGGTAAGTATTAATATAAGTTTCATAAAGGAATTTATTTTACATAGTCCGAGTTTGCGCCAAAAACGATTTAAATTTTAAGTTTTAAATTACTGTTACAGTTAACCGATTATAACGTAATATTATCGGCTGTATATAATATTGTGAGATATTTACGAGTGATTATATCGAATGGGAATGATGCTGTTTTCATGTTAATTAGAATATATTTGATCTATATGGCCATCCTGCCAAACATAGAATGTCTCAGAACCATGCAATTAAATCACATTATGTAATTGTGTATACCTTAATTCACTGGTCTAATGTCGCATCCTGTAACAATTTAATATAACGATCCAGTCGTACTGCTCATCTTCATTTTAAAATGGTCTTAGAGTTGTGTTTGGGAGTAGTGATTGCCTAGTGGATAAAGAACCGGCCTAGTTCACAAGTCTCCGTTTCGAATCCTGGCATGTACCACTAAATCATCGTGTTTTCGTAATTTATGTACATATTAGTAATTGTAACGTGCTCGACGGTGAAAGAAAACATCGTAAGGAAACCTGCATGCATATGTTGTTTTCCCTCTGAGTTGCGTAGGTCTGACGGTAGTCGCTCAAATCCTTAGGCTTACATAGCGGAACCCGCCCAATCTCTATCAATCAAAAAATGGATTAGGAAACGGGATAACTTTATAACCTTGATAACCTTATCAAGAAAAAGGTCTTAGAGTTGCTTTTAAGGCTCGCAAGGCTAGGCCTTGTATAGCTAGGGGCTTTGTTCAACCTAATATCAGATAACTTTTAACCCTTGTCCGGGCAACCTTTTTTTCATGAAATGTTTATGTTGAAATATTCTTTAGTAAAGATTCATTTTAAGCTGAGGTATATATTAATAATGAAACAGTATTCAGGAGAAAATAAAATTTAAGTGTGAACTGTAAAAATTAATTAGACTAATAAAAATATAGCTGTCTTCTCAGATGCGCTTTCAGCAGGGATGAAAGGTACACCGCTGATGTGGAAAGAAGAGTGAGTGCTGGGAATAGTGTGAATGGAGCGTTAGGAAAACTTCTTTGCAGTAAGAGCTAGAGCCAGAAGGCACAGCTCGCTATACACAATGCAGGGCTGGTCCGAACGTTTACTTATGAAAGCGAGAGATGGGTATGACAGAAGGAACATGAAAGTGGCATAAACGCGGTCGAAATTCGAGCCTTGTGTTGAAATTTGTGGCGTAACGCTTGTATACTGTATTCGCAATGATGATGTTAGAAACAGAGTTGATCTGAAAGAGAGTGTCGGTATTAAAATAAGAAGAGGCTTGCTCTGTTGGTTCGAACATGTAGAGAGAATACAGGAGGAAATAATTACGAAACAGATATACAATGCGAAAATAAAAGGATGTAGGAGCCAAGGAAGGCCAAAACTAACCTATCATGACTAAATTGAACGTGTTTCATCAGAGGGTGATATCAGGAGCCTTAGAAACCGGTGAGCGAGCATAAGAAGAGCGATGAATGTTGAAGTTATTTAAAGCGAGTGAGGTATGTAACCTACCCCGCAAGGGATTTGGCTTGACATTATATATAAACATAAAAAATGTCACAATATTAATCGAGACTTGAGTAAGTAGCCTCTCATGCAGGGTCCAAATCTTCATTCGTGCAAGAAAATATTTTATAGTATAATTGTATTGTAAATCTTCATGTTAGGTCCCTTGAGGGGTAAGCATAGAGAAAAGTATGTAATTTAAAGAATAATTATATCTCAAAAATATATAAATCTGTTATTATAATGTCACTTTCGTTTATTCTTTCTTTTTTGTGTAATTGAGAACACAAACATATATACAAGCAGTTGTTGACTATGATTTTGAAAAGCAAACATTATTTCACGTCAGGTATCATAAAAAATCTGAGAAAGTCGCGCAAGGACACGGAATTGTAAATAATGTTTGCGGAAAAAACTTTATTACGTTACCATCTTCGCAAATATTACTAAGATAAACATCAAATTGTAAACACAAGTATAATTTCTTGTTATGTAATCATACGTCATAAGGATGAAGAGAGAAGATCGATAGCCTATTTGCGTCATGTCAATTTAAAGGAACACGCAAATCGGAGAGTATGGATATGGAGTATGGATACTAACTTATAAATGGATAAATATATTTAACCATAACTCGTTCAACTTCGGAGATCGCAAGTAAACCGTTTTGGGTTATAATGTGGTAGTATAGTAGTGGCTAGATCCACCTACACTGCATATGCCGCAAAGCACTGAAAATGATAAGTCGTTGTATCGGGAGTGGCAACCCCTATTAATGAGCGATATTTGTGATGCAAGGGTCTACGCTACGGCAAGTTCGTCCCATCAGACAGATCGTATATTGTTTGCACCCAAAGTGGTATCAAATATAAGAGCGTCAGATGTAATGCCTTTCGAATGAAGTGATATCTATAGGATGCTGTGAAATAGATCGATATATTAATAATAATGATTATTTTACTATAAGCACGAATTTGATCCGTTTTATTATATAATCGTTTTGTTTTTACATCCAAAATGTTATCTTGATTACAATGACGGTTCTTTCACAGTTTTGTTTATTGGATAAAATTTAATTTGAAATGTCAAACAAATAAACTCATCTTAACGTAAATAAAGTTTGGACATGCTTTATATAATTAATCTTCGAAACTCCTGACATATTTAATGTCTTTATTTTAAAAGCCTCTCAGCCACCAAAACATTCAAAACGATTCCCGCAATTAAAACTTTTTGTATTATGGAAACGACATGTTTTCCTATACGACACTAGCTAAATATCGCGCATCTGATTTTGAGGACTTATATTGATTTCTCATAAAAGGTTATAAAAGGTTTTAATAATATTGAGGAAATTATATATATAAAAAGATGAAAAATATTGACGTAATGTTTACATGTAAAGAGGCTATGCGTAGGTATTATATCAATATTGTTCTAAATAATTCGTATTATCTCCGAAAAATCGTCGAGCGAAACTCAGAGTAGGTACATAAAATAAAATCATCCAACATCCTTGCATAATTATGATCTAAAAACGAGAGGCGAAATGGTATTATCTACATTAGTAGTTTGAAAGATTTCTCATTTTGCCGTCACCAAAATTTCATATATTTTAAATTACCTACTAAAAAACTAAACACTAAACTAAACTGACACCTTTCTAGAGCCTTCGAAACCGGCGAGCACGCATGGGAACAGCTATGAATGTTAAAAAAGCAAGTGAATGTGTGAGTACTGAGTAATAGGGCGTTCAGTTTTTTGTAGTTATACTGAAAGAGACTTGCTATGAATATGTAGATAGATAAATAATCTAAAAAAGTACTAGTTCGATGTAGCGGAAAATGTAATACAGGGCTAAATTACGTCTAAGCGCTACCGCCATGAGAAAATTGCTCAGCAGTTCGGGAGAAAATTGAAATACATACACACATATTTTGCAATGTATAACAAGCTTTTTGATTTGACGACCTCGGTGGCTCAGTCGTGAATGACTCGACATTGACACCAACGCTCGTGGGTTCGATTCCCACACAAGGCAAACATGTATGTGCATGAACATGTCTGTTTGTCTTGATCTGGATGTTAGAGAAGTAGGGCGCATCAAAGCACCCCGTCTGGGGAAGTACCTCCACCTCACAGAAAACCGCAGCCGAATAACAACCCCCTAGAGGGTTGTTGTGTTCCTGCGTGTGAGTGAGGTCACCAAGCTCCCAAGGAGTTGCTATGTAAGCAGCGGAGGAGGCATCGCGCTAGTAATATTATATTGCAAGCGTCAATAGGCTACAGTACTCGCTTTACATCAGGTGGGCTTGTATGCCTCCCGACGAGCTCGTCATGTGAATGAGTGAGGTTACAAGTAAGCTCTTAAAAAGTTGCTGTGCTAGCAGCAGACGTAGCATCGTGCGAGCGACGGATGCTTCAAGTATTGCATGCGTTCCTAGGCTACGGAACCACCTTACATCATGTGTATAAAAAAAGATCAGTGGGAATGGCAACGCGTAAGAGATACTTATTTTATTCAATATTGCATACCTACATACGAGTATATCAACCACTTCATATCAGGCAGACTTTAAACTTGTAATGCAAACGATATCATGCAATACAAATATACTCGTATGTAAGTATTGAAGGATATTGATGTAGTTAAGCCCCTCTGGCACATCATATCACAACAATTTTTTTCTTTATACGACGTCGGGAGACATACAAGCACACTGTTGATGTTGCTGTTGATGGAAAGCGGTTAACGTAACTCGCGCTCGCATCGCGCGACTCCACCTCTGCTGCTAACACAGCAACTCCTTAGGAGCTCACTGGTGGCCTCACTCACACGCAGGAACCAAGAACTCTCTAGGAAGTTGTTATTTAGCTGCGTTTTCTTGTGAGGTAGAG